>JAGTTD010000016.1:23808648-28914497 GCA_018398585.1 Simmondsia chinensis
AACATCATTTATTTTTTCAATAAAAAAAAAAAAAAATTTGTAGTAACATCTGAGCACTAACCCATTTTTGTCATCACTCTTCCGAACCCCACCCCCCAAAAAAAGTAAATGAACATAAAAATATGTCAATATCTTTGGTCCGTTAGTTATGTGTTTCTATTTCGGACAAAATAGTACAATAGGATGCCAGAGGTAGCAGCAAAGATCAGCTTCTACTACTAAGCTGCAACAAAATAGATTTCTGCAATCATTGTAATTTATTGAGACACCATCCCTTCTTTCAGTTAATCTCTCTACAGTTAAGCTCTCTTGTCATGGACAATACTATAGAGAATAATGGTGGAGGTTCAATTGATTCCCTAGAACAGTTGTTGGATAGTTGACCCTGAGCTGTCTTGATCTTTCCTAAATTGTGCCTGTGTTTGTAGTAGATAGTATGAGTCATATGAAACTAGTAAGGTGTGGCAGTCACTCTATGTTCTCTAGATATGCGTGGGTACAATAATATTGCACCTAAAACTTGAAGTTATAAAATTCTAGAACACAAGAAACAGGTGATTGTTTGCATACCCTTTCCGAGGAACTGATAGAGATCTAGCATCAATGTGCCTAATCAAGGGTTCCTAGGCATCCTAGTACATAGGAAGCCAGTGGAACAGCCCTATGCCCAGCCAACCATGTGGAAACTCAAAGTATTGTATTGTATTGTAAGGTAAAACTGATGAGAATGATTCAAATCCCTAAGAAACATATACAGTTGCGATTGAGAGGCTGAAAAGGAAGAAATATAAATTGCCTAAAAATAATCCCTTTGATTAAGGGTTCAGTATCAATTCCTATGATTTAGGGATTGGTACTGATTTTCTATTCTCTATTCTAGGAAAGTAAATGTTTACTCCTGTAGTAAACACGTGTTTTCCCACACTCCGCCCCCCCCCCCCCCCCCCCCCCCCCCCCAAAAAAAAAAGCTGGTGAATAGGTATTTTCCATTCCCAACTTGCAAATAATTTCTTGAAATTTGCAGTGGTTAAGCCCTTAGTCAGCACATCTACAAGTTGACCCTTGGTTGAGACCTAGGGTGTGCAAATCAACCCACTATCTAGTTTCTCCTTTATGAAGTGCCTGTCCACTTCAATTTGTTTTATCCTATCATGTTGCACAGGGTTGTGTGCAACGCTTATTGCTAATTTATTATCGCAATAGAGTCTCATTAGTCCATCCCACTTGATCTTGAGGCCTTCTAAAATGATCTTTAACCATAGTAATTCACAGATTCCGTGAGCCATTGCTCTAAACTCTGCTTCAGCACTCGATCTTGCCACCACATTCTATTTTTTTACTTCTCCAAATCACAAGATTACCACATAGGAAAGTGCAATAGCCCGTGGTGGACCTTCTGTCAATTACTGAACTTGCATAATCAACATTTGTATGTGCTACTCGTACTAGCCTTGTATTTCTCTTGAACAAGATTCCCTTCCCAGGATTGGCCTTCAAGTAGTGTAGTACTCGGTAGACAGCCTGTAGGTGCACTACAGTGCATAAACAGGCTTATCACACTCCCAGCATATGCTATATCTGGCCTTGTATGTGATAATCAAATGAGTCTTCCAACTAATCTTTGGTACATTGATCTGCCTACAGCAGCATCTTCATTAGCTTCTCCAAGTTTATGATCAGGATCTATAAGGGTGGTTGCAGGTTTATATGCCAACTTCCCAGTTTCCCTCAAAAGATCAGTCACATATTTCTGTTGCGAGATAAAGATGCCCTACCGTGAGTGAGCCACCTCGATCCCTAGGAAGTACTTCAATCTCCCTAGATCTTTTATCTCAAACTCTCTGGCCAAACATTGTTTTAGAGCTTCCCTCTCTTTCTCATCGTCCCTTGTTACAATTATATCATCAACGTATACCAGACTATAACTCCCCCTGAATCAGAGTGCTTAATGAATAATGTGTGATCTCCTTGGCTCTACTTGTATCCTCTTGCTAGCATCGCTTTTGCAAATCTCGCAAACCAGGCCCTAGGAGATTGTTTAAGACCATACAAGGCCTTTTTCAATTTGCATACCTTGTTTGCTTTTGGATTGCCTCCAAACCCCGGTGGAACCTCCATGTATATCTCTTCTTCCAAATCACCATGAAGAAAAGCATTCTTTACATTAAACTATTATAGATGGCAGTTGTAATTTACAGCCAAAGACAACAAAACTCTAACTGTATTCATCTTGGCAATTGTCCTGATAATCCACTCCATATGTTTGAGTGTAGCCCTTAGCCACTAACCTAACCTTGTACCTCTCAAGAGTACCATATGCCTTATACTTTACAGTAAAAACCCATTTGCACCCAACTGCCTGTTTTCCTGTGGGTAAATTTACCAACTCACAAGTCTTGTTTTCCTCCAAGGTTTCCATTTCTGTTATCATAGCCTGTCTCCATTCTTCTTTGGATAATACCTCGGATAATGTTGTTGGAATAGAGATAGTGTTTAAGCTCATAAGAAAATTTTTGTGGGATGGTGAGAATTTTTCAAATGACACAAAATGGGAGAGTGAATACAGTGGATGTTTAGTACATTCTCTGGTTCCTTTCCTAATGGCAATAGGTAAATCATGGCTACTGGTTTTAGATTCAGGAGATTCATACCCCTCTTGAGTAGAGTCAGAAATTGTAGTTACCTCATTACCAGGGTTAGGATCAAGGTCTTGGACTTGCACTGGTTCAGGAACTGGAACTTTCCTCCTTAAGTACACCCGCAAGTTCCTCATGGAATCAAATCCAATTTTATCCTTAGTCACATGTTTTGTGTTTGGAACAGGAATGGGAGAACTAATTTCTGAATTATGATTAGACGAAGACTGGACTCAGTATTTGGCTCGGACTCAAGAGAAATAATGGGTTGAGAAGGTGGTGAGGACGGAAACAAATCAAGCAAAAAGAAGTCCTTATCCTTATCTTCCATGAAAGAAGTCTCCCCTTGAAGATAAGGTTGAGTGAATTATGACTTACTTTCATTGAAGGTGACATCAGCAGACACATAGAATCTTTTGGTAGGAGGGAGATAACATTTGTACCCTTTCTGCGTTGATGAATACGCCACAAAAATATACTTAATTGCCCTTGGATCCAATTTCCCCCTATTATGACCGTGAACATGAAAAATTGATGTACAACCAAAGATCCTGGGTGTGAGTTTGTTTGTAGTGTTGAGGTCTGGATAGAATTGTGAAAGCATGTCCATAGGAGTTTTAAATCCTAAAACCCTTGGAGGTAACCTGTTTATAATGTGTGTGGCTGGGAGAACAGCTTCCCCCTAATAGGATTTGGGCACATTTTGCTGGAAAAGGAACACTCGGGTTGTGGCTAGTAAATGGCCATTTTTCCTCTCTGCCACTCCATTTTGCTGTGGGGTCACATGATGATTCATGGATGATCCTTTCCTTTAGAAAATAGGGAGACAAAATTTGGTTGAAGTAATCCCTTGCATTATCAGACCTAAACCTCTTAATTTTCACACCAAATTGATTTTGGACCATATTGTGGAAGTTTGAGAACGCACTACTTGCATCAGATTTACTTTTAAGTAGAAAAATCCAAGCGACCCGAGTGCAATCATCAATGAAAGAAACAAACCACCTTGCACTAGAAATATTAGAAACTCTTGAGGGGCCCTATATGTCACTGCTAATTAAATAAAAGGGGACAGAACTTTTTTTATTGCTAACTGGAAAAGGCACACATCTGTGCTTTGCAAGTTCATAAACATCACAATGAAAATTTTCAAGATTCAATCCTTCGAACAATCCAAAACAAGGATGTCCTAAACGAAGGTGATGAAGCTAGATTTTGTCTTTTGGAGGATTTTTCAGGGAAAAAAAAAAAAAAAATGACAGAGGTAAATTGCTCTTGATAACACTAGAGTTGCTTGATGTCTTAAGGTAGTATAGCCCATCCTTCTCCTTAGCAAGTCCAATCATCTTCCCCGAACCCTGGTCCTGAAATACACGATAGGAGAAATAAAATATTGCAATGCAATTCATGTCTCTGGTGAGTTTTTGTATGGACACAAGATTAGTGGACAATCTAGGAACATGGAGCACATTTTTAAGAACAAGTGAGGGATTTATTTGGACATCTCCTAAACCCACCACTGTGGTAAGTGAACCATCTGCAACAACAATTTTCCTATTACTACGGCATGGGATATAAGAACTAAACTTTTGTGAGGAGTGTGTCATATGGTCTGTGGCTCCAGAGTCGATGACCCGAGAACTCATAATAGACTTATCTGAGACATTTAGACCATAAGAATTAGAGAGCTTACCTGAATGTGCCAAGGAGCTAGCACCAATAGGCTTTTCAAGGGTGCCTAATAGGTTTCTTAGCTTCTAAATCTCTTCTCGGTTAAACTCTCATTGTTCCTGAGATTTCTCCTCCTGGCTTGGCTGTGTTAAAATCATGTGAGCTTGTCCTTTACTTCTTGGCTGTCCTCCTTTATAACTCCATTCTTTGCTTGAAGTTGGAGGTTTTCCATGCAGTTTCCAGCAACGATCCTTGGTGTATCTTGGCTTCTTGCATCACGGCTTGGAGCTTTAGACACATCGGCCCTCCCATTCTCACTGAGCTGTGCCAGGTTAAGGCTTTGGTTGTTTCCACCCTTAGACACCATAGCCGATCCTTCCGATGTTGAGTTTTCAAGCATCACACCTCATCTGCTCTCTTCTGCTCTTACAATGGAGATAGCTTCATTCAAAGAGGGGAATTCTGGCTTACCCAAGATCTGGATTCTAACTTGATCAAATTCAATATTAAGGCCAACAAGAAAAACATAAACTCTATCTTTTTTCAATAAATTGCTTCAAAGCCGTTGCATCTTCGCTACACTTCATTTCTATGCACTAGTAGTGATCCATTTCTTGCCACAGGTCTTTTAAGATATTAGCATACTCTGTGACTGACCTTCCCCCTATTTGGTAGCCAAGATCTTCGTCTTTATCTCATGGAATTCCACAGCCATGACATAATCATGGAATCCTCTTCATCCCAAGCCTCGAATTTGGGATCTCCTTTCTTAGGTCTAGTACCAAGAAGATGACTCTGTTTTCCTTTTTCTTTGAGAAAGGTTCGAACCATTTGAGACCATTTTAAGTAGTTTTTTTTCCGTCCAATCTGTATGCAACTTGAATATTCTGCAATTCTTCTGTGGTATGACCAATTGTGATCAGATTGGGCAGTAGTGATAGTCTTTGTTGTCTCTATCACGATGAATTTCCTCAAGATTAAGGGCAGTACTAGGGCTAGAATTAAGGAAGAATAAAGGGCTGAAGGGATAAACAAATCTGACAATGAAGGTCAGTGAAGAAAATTGGCTATGAAGGCCTAAGGAATAAATTAGCAATGAAGGCTGAAAGGGGCAAAAAAAAAAAAAAAAAAATGATTCCCAGGGAGAGCCTAAAGCTCACCATGTGGAAACTCAAAGTATTGTATTGTAAGGTAAAAACTGATGAAAATGATACAATCCCCTAAGAAATATATACAGTTGCGGATACAAACTGATGAAAATGATACAATCCCTTAAGAAATATATACAGTGCGGTTAGGGGGTGGCAAATGTGCCTTGTCGTTTCGTGTTCGTGTTCGTGCTATGCGAGGAGTCTTAAGAATGGGGTCAACCCGAACCCAACCCGTTTATTAAACGGGTAAGGAACTCTCAACCCTAACGCAACCCAATTATTAAACGGGTAACCCGCGGGTTACCCATTTAATTATATTGATGACTTTTTTCAATTAAATGCAAGTTTTTAAACTTACAAACATGTTAATAATGTACTTTATGGCTGATAATACTAATAAATACTAGTTATATTTATAATTGTTAAAATAAACTATCAAATCAATATTATTAAATATAGTTCAAATTATCTTAACTCAAAAAAAATATATATAATGACAATAATTTATTACTTAAATGCCTAACATAACTATAAAAACAGGTCAATCGTGTCGAAAACAGGCTACACAGGTCAAACCCAAATTTAACCAGGCTTCAAAACCCCGGACCCAAACCCGCTATCTTTGTGTCATGTTCGTGTCGTGTTATTGTGTCATGTCAGATTTTGCCAGCCCTAGTTGCGGTTGAGAGGCAAAAAAGGAAGAAATATAAATTGCCTGAAAATAATCCCTTTGACTAAGGGATCGGTATCAATTCCTATGATCTAGGGATTGGTACTGATTATATATTCTCCATTCTAGGAAAGTAAATATTTACACCTATATTAAAAACATGTTTTCCTACAAACTAAATATCCATGTACTTAGCTTTAAGCAGCCATATGCTTAAGAAAATTAAAAAGAACTTTGATAGAAATTACAAGAATTCAAATTCTTAATAGTTATCTAAATCTCCGATCTCCGTCTTAACACTTTCTCCTCTATTTCTGGCAGAACCATGTTCGTTGTGTACAATTTTGTGCATCCACAAGAGAGAGAGTGTTAAAATACTTCAGATACACTTTTGTAGGCCTAGCTTCACATATGAAGTGCTCATGCTACAAGTATACTCGCTGGAAATGGGTTCCCATGTAAGAATTTTCATTAGATTACACAATAAAAGAGCATGATGAAAAGAACTCAATTGAAGCTAAGCCATAACTATCATGAAAGCGTTGTTTTTCGGAAAGAAATATAAACACTATGTAGACCCAATTGTATCAAGACTTCCTCATTCTCCGAATTTACTTTTAAGAGTAGACACTTTTCGTGCAAGAACTCACAATATTAATTTCTTTCATGCAAGACAAAAACTGAATTAGAAAGTAGCAACAATTTTTTGGGCGGAACTTGCCCCTTACTTCAACCATGCCGCGATGTATTAGAAAGTAGCACTTAGAACTATGACCAAAGAATTGGATGCTTCATTAACTATGAATTTGAAAAGCCACAAATTTTTTGATGATGCTGCTAAAATTAATGAGATTAGCATAATTTCAATTTTCTGCATTATCTTTATCATCGTTGTTATCGCTAGTGTAGAAAAATCCACAGTTTCATTTTTTTCTGTTTATTTCTGCAGAAGTTTCTCTATCATCAATTCCATTGTTCCCATACTTCTTTTACACAAGTTTATCTTGTTGTTCAAGAAAGAACCTGATACATATTCAAATTAGGTATACTAGCTTAGAGTAATAGGACAGTCCAATAAAAAGTAGAGCAGGCCCACTACGAAGTGGGAGGCAAACTTTATAAATAGAGATGGTAAATTATATTACAAACCAGGCAATGAAATCATGTCTTTCTTTCTCTCTTTCCTCCCAATTTCAACATTTTAGAACTTTCATTTAGTTTCGATATATTTTCTATTTTAAATCGTATCAGAACCTCCATAAGACCATAGTAGAAAGAAGTGATGATGCTATGAAGGATCCCGTCATTTCAGTCAATTTCTGTTTAAATGCACAAATTGTTACAACCAATTGGGGTTGTAACCTAGATTAGGGTTAGGGTTGTGAGTTAGAGTGAGATGAGAAAGAGAATTAGAAGAAGGGGATAAGAAAAGAGAGAGATAGATGAGAAAAGTGTTTGTTTGATCATTGTTGTTCATATCACAACTAATATAAGTATTTATAGCTAACAATCATTAACAAACTAATAACATCTCTAACTAACTAATAATATCTCTAACTACTATTTTCCTATGTAAAGAATATTATCCCCTTTATTACATGCATCAATACCCTCCCCATAAAGCATCATTGTCCTCAAGGATGAGAACGAGTGAAATGTAGGGGCTTTGAGAAAACTTCGAACAATGTTTCTCTGCCTGGATCAAAGATGAAGATGTGAAACACAAGTTTGGAATTCAATCTTCCACCAACTAATATGCTCATACGGAATCCCAACGCAGAAGCAACCCTTACAGAACCTGGAACGTCATTTCTTGTCACAGGTATCATTTGATGCATGTTGACAAAGCTGATGCTGATGAGATGCAAAATTGTATAGCCATTGTGAAGGAGTAATTCAACATTCAAATCGAGGAAGTCATCAACGCGCTCAATTTGTTGCAACACTTAAATTTCTATAGTGTGAAGTTCGGGTACTATTGTTGCAGCCTTCAAATGATTCAAAGGAGCTTGTATTAGCAATTCTTGATATGGTTTAAAATGTGTTGCAGCATCAGTATCTTGTTCACTTCTAGCTCCAACATCACCGGATCCCAATTCAGTCACCTTTGATTGTAAACTAAGTTGCTGAATAGAATCTTGGTCCTCCATTGACTTAACAACCACTTCATCCAACTCATTCACTTGATCAACTATATTGTGCTTATAACAATCAGACGAGGCATCATGTGTCCCTTTAATAGGTTGTGTCATATTATATACTTGAGGCTCAAGATTGAGAAATTGAATATCTATGTAACAGCAATGGTCATATATAGCTCTTCCATTGAACAAAAACGCAGAAATCGCATTTTGTCTTGAAGAAAATGTGATGTGTGCTTTAACCTCAAGAATTGATGATCAGATGACTTCAAGTTTTGCAATGTGACCAAAACGAGAAAATACCTATTGAAGAACATCTTCGATTATAGGATAAAAGACCTCCGTGACTTTGATCAAGAGGGTAGCATCATCACTAGGTCGATGATGTCGCTGCAAATCCCACAGAATCTCCATCATCTGACATTGCTCCTGCTTGATCGAAGCAATATCGGATTGTACTACTTTAAAGCGCTCATCAATTGCATGAAATTGCCCATCAATTCGACTCTCGATGTCACCCAACCGAGTTTCGAACCGCCGCAGGTTTGAACTGCTTCGCGTACCGTCGGCCATGGATAAGCACGTAACCTGGCTCTCTAATACCAATTGTTACAACCAATTGGGGTTGTAACCTAGATTAGAATTAGGGTTGTGAGTTAGAGTGAGATGAGAAAGAGAATTAGAAGAAGGGGATAAGAAAAGAGAGAGATAGATGAGAAAGTGTTTGTTTGATCATTGTTGTTCATATCACAACTAATACAAGTATTTATAGCTAACAATCATTAACAAACTAATAATATCTCTAACTAACTAATAATATCTCTAACTACTATTTTTCTATGTAAAGATTATTATCCATTTTATTACATGCATCACAAACGTGGAAATAAAATGCAAGCAATGATGTTTATGCATAAATATATCCCCAAAATTTGGCCACAAACCCCACAAATGCCGCAAATATAAACCCTATCTATTCCGCATTTTTACTGTTTCTTAGTTCATTTCTATATGTGTTGATTGACGTTGTATCATGTAGGTTGCAAGTTTCGCTATCATCTTTATTCCTGCTATCACTAGTGAAGTAAAATCCGCTGAGTGACATTTACTTCTTTTTACACAAGTCCAAGCAAGAATCTCCGCAAATCTAGATATATAAACAGTAAATTTATGCAAAAATTTCGCCACAAATGCAGCACAAAATGTAGCAATAAAAGGCGAAAATGTCAAGAACGACACTCACAACTTGTCGACAGTCTTCTGCCGAAAATCAGGCTGCAGCTGGCTCCGCCAATCACTCGTGTCCATTTTCAGTAAATCAGCCTCAATTTCACTCAAAATTTGATCAAATTCAACTTCACATGCAATTCGTGCGACGAAATCTTTAACAGAACTACGACGAATTTCGAAAATACAAAAAACAAAGAAAGAAAACCCTAGAGGAAGAGAGAAGTTCCGTTGATTCGATTTTCAAGAAAAAACTAACCGTTTTGATCGAAAGAATGGTGAGCAACGCCAGTAGAGATTTGAATTCACAACGAGGTACCTTTTATACGTGGGTAATTTACGGTCATACCAAATATATTAATATGACTAATATTATTAATCAATATTTTTCTTTATATAGCTAAATAAATATGTACATATTAAATCTCGATAAATTCTTGTACATTATTTTGCTAGCAGAGACCAAAGCAACTTTACGAAGATTTGTAACTAATGTTCACTACAAGTCACACCATGACAAAAATACTCTTTATATATATATAGTATTTTTGTCAAGGTGTGACATGTAGTTAATATCTAAATATGATGAATTTTAGATAGGATTTGGGTAATTGTTGCCAAAAAATGTTGATATGGTACATGAATATAATAATACATATGAGTTAGATTAGTATTTTTGGAAAAAATTCAATGAAATGTAGAAAAACATTCATTGGGCTTCTAATGCAAAATACTTATATATTATCTAAATTATGTGTTATCTTAGCATGTTCAAACAAAAAATCATTACATTATGACTATGGATACCTAGGATCATGTTCTATGCCAACATTTTTCAACGAAAATCAAAAGAATTTCATTTGAAGGTAATTGATTGATAAAATATTTAAATTCAAGGTATCTGAGTACCAAAACCTTTAAACTTCATGATACCTTATTGTATATATATTAAAACATCAGGAGACCTAAATAAAAAATGCTTAAACTGCAGGATGTCTAAATGATAAAGTCTTTCAATAATATGGTAACATATGATTACATTATTGTACACGTAAATTTTATCTATTATAAATTTTAAATGAGTCAATAAAGAAATTAAGTTGACTAAAAGTCAACAGTTAACCAAACTCAGTTTGACTCGAATAACTAGAAAGAAAATATCAAGTACAAGCAGACCATCAATTTAAATCATATTTCTTGCATGCGCCATTTTGTTTAAATACAAGAAATATTTATTTCGTGTGTGCACTTTTTTCTTCAATAATTAGCGAAAAAGTTGAGATACAATGGGCACTTCATATAAATGAGACCTAATTCAACCCGTGGCAAAAACAGGAACAAAATAAAGATAAGACGGAAAAAAAAACATACAATCGACCAGGGAAATAGGATTACAGTACAAAACATAGGCAAACAACCTATACGGACTATAGCACTACGACTACCACTAAACAGTATGGACCATAAAAAAGGGAAAATCCAGTGTATTGAAACTAGAACTAAGATTAACAAGGAAACATATCGACCAATACCCTAATTCCTCATTGCAATGCACTCAATTACAGCAGATTCTTTTATAGGGAACATAGAAATATACCCAGTGCCTCAAGGGCTCCCGCCTATGCAGGGTCTGGAGGGGCGGATGTACACAGCCTTTCCCCTTCAGGGTGTTAACCTGAAGAGAGGTTGTTTCCCAGTGCCCCCAACCTGAGGGTGAGGACTTCCCAGGAGGTCACCCATCCTGGTACTACTCTCGCCCCAGCACGCGTAACTTCGGAGTTCTAATGGGATCCGGTGACGGCGTGCTGGTGCCCTCTTTGGTTTGGATAATTAGGTATAAAATAATAAATTTATATCATGTATAATTAGGTATAAAATAAATGCGTAAATTAAATATAGAGAATTTATCACTTAGATACCTTGATGTTTGGACATTTTTCACCTAAGTATCTTTAATATATACAGTGAGGTACTCCGACCTTTTAACATTTTATTACTTAGATACACTATTCTAAAACTTGGTAAATTTTTGTCAAAATTTGATCATTTCCATCATAAAATATTGATGTAGTACATGATTATAATAATATATATGAGTTACATCAATGCTATCAGCAAAAGTCTAGCAAATCACAAAAAAAAAAAAGAAAATTCATTGAATTATGGGGGAAGATATGTAGATATAAGCTAAATAGTACCTGATGCTAGCATTTTATGACAAAAAATAGAATATTATGATGGATAATACTTATAAATTGTCCTAGTTATGCTCCTTGTTAGCAATTTCTAATAAAAATGTATTGAATTTTGAAATAGGAAACTTAACTAAAAAAAATTTGGAACTTTAAGATACCTAAATGGTAAAATCTTTAAGCCTTAGCGTACCTTATTTTATATATTAAAATGTCAGAATACTTAAGTGATATGTCATTAAACCTCAGGGTACCTAAATAACAAATTCCCTTAAATATATGTAACATTGTTAAAAATGTATATTATGTTATTACACTATGACTATAAATCCAGAAACATCTTGAACACGTGCAAGTAATGTATATCATTTTAATGTACACAGAAATGATGTCTCTGAAAGTAGCATTTCCTTTGTATGTTGGCTGATAGTATAAAGTTTGGGAGAAACAAACATTCAATAGGGAGTTCATATCATGATGCAGCTCAGAAGAAGATGAAAATTGTGAACAAAAGGTTGAACAGTCTTCCTTTAATTTCTTACTGCAAAAACAATTAAGAACAAAGGAGAAAGGTTTAACTCTAATTCTCACAACCTGATAATAGAGGAAAACACATAAAAAGGAGATAAAATCTAAACAATTGAATACCTAAAAGCCCTAACCTTTCTCTTCTTTAAATAGAGGAGTTTTCTCACCTAAAATAGAAGACTAAAATTAAAAGCAATAAATAAAAAGATAAATAACAAAACCTACTAATCTATGTTCAACTCTCTTCCTTGAAGTTAAACTCCTTTGCCTAGATCCATGGTAATGGTGGTGCGTCGTGGAGGATGATCAATGGTAATGGTGGTCGAAACTTTCCTTGATGCGTATGTCTCGTAACCCTCACATTGGGCACGAGTTCGAGATTGATGACGAAGCCTGATAACCGCTGGCGTTATCTTCAACTCAATATGCCAGAATCTCTCTTCTATCTCCTATCGATTTGACAGTGATGGTCCTGTTCATAAACGTCTCCAATAGCGGCGTACCTCTATTGCCCACAAGCCATCTTAAAAAACGTTCTGAGCTCTGATACCAATTGAACTGGCCCAAAAGTAGATGGAAATTGGGAACAAAATATTCAACGGTCTTCCTTTAAATTCTTATTACTAAAACAATTGAGAACAAAGGGAAAAAGTTTAACCCTAATTCTCACAAACAGTGAACAGAGAAAAACACATAAACAAGAGATAAAATCTAAACAATTGAATTCCTCTTCTTTAAATAGAGAAGCTTAAGACTAAAACTAAAAGAGATAAATAAAAAGATAAATAATAAAACCTACTAATTTATATTAAACTCTTTTCCTTGAAGTTAAACTCTTTTGCCTGGATCCAAATCCTTACTCACGGGCCCTCTATCTTGACAAGTCACCAAACCTTTCAAAGTGTAACTGCTGCACGGCGAGTCACCAACTCTCTCAAAATGTAGCTACTGCATGGTGAGCCACCAACCCTCTCAAAGTGTAACTACTGCACAATAAGTCACCAACCCTCTTCAATGTAGCTTCTGTACGGCGAGCCACCAACCCTCTCACAATGTAGCTTTGGAGGAAGCTGCAAACTCTCAGCAATACCTCTCAATTAAGATACCTCTCATATCTCTTGAGGCACCCCTTTACAAATCCCAAGAGCCTCACATTTTTCCTTACTTTTTCCTCCATCTAACCCCTCACCTTAAACTCTATTTATAATTACAGTTACCTAATCATAATCGCAATCAAATTCTAATTAGATTAGGTAATTAAATCATATCAAATATCCTCCCAAATTATATCTAAATCAAATTAGATTAATATTAATTTTGAAATAAATAATATCCTAACACATTTTACTTTTATAAAATTTGATTAAATTGGAGGGTACTTAGATGATAAAACAACTAAACATCCCGATACTTTATTTTATATGTATATATATATATAGGCACATAAATGATAAATTATCAAACCTCAAAACACCCATGTATAAAGTCTCTAAATTTAATATATAAAATATTAGACTCATTGGGTTGAATCAATAACTCAAATATTAACATAAAAGATAATATACAACAATACATGAGAACACACTTAAAAATCATTCTTCTACGTCATGCCAATCAAAAATTAGGAGAGGGATACCAATCAAACATATGAGCAAGTGCTGGACACCATGTACTGTTAAAAAAATTTGTTTATGTTTAATGTAATGTTGAAAAATTAATTTGGGCTAGTATGATACTCTTTTTGACTTTTGTAAATGTAATGCTAAAAAAATTCACATGGAGATGGTTTGGCATTATATTAATTATGTTTTATATATTAAAATGTGCTAATTTTGTTCCTCACTTACAAAGGTAACAAGTGGGTTTCAAACCCCACTATGAGTGCTAAAAAATTAATTAATTTTTAGTTCGGTGCCCAAAAAATTTATTAACACTAGTGCAATATCTTTCTTTTTAACTGTGCAAGTATAGTGCTAAAAAATTCATATAGGCCTAGTTTAGTGTTTTCTTCATCATTCTTCCTTTACTTGTGTGTTCCCAAACATTTTTCGTATTTTTATTTCATTTTGTATTTTTTACGGATATATGATATTGGTGAATTATATCTCCCCGTCCAGCTAAACTTGTCTCACCTATGTTAAACATACAAATATATATATATATATATATGGTGGCATTCTTATAAGAGGGTGAGAACGTAAGAAGGGTAAATCCTGACCCTCCATTGTAATAAACATTAAAAAAAAAAAATTTACTGCCAAGGTTTATTGAGTATTGTAAAAAAATAATAATAATAATAATTTTCCTCCCTTATTCCTTCTTTCTTTCTGCCCCATGAAGGGGTATGGTCCGTAAATTTTTTCTTTTTTTTAATGTTTAACAAATCTTAGTCGTCCATTACAATGGAGGGTCAGGATTCGCCCCTGTCAGGCTCTAACCCTTTCACAAAAATGCCACTTATATATATATATAAAAGAAATGTATTGTATTATTGTTAATGAAGTTTTTCCACACCAAACTAGATAGCTATTTTTTTAATACTGCTTGGTGCAGTTTGAAACCCACTTGCCCCTGTGTAATTTTTTATTAAAAATCAATGGTATTTTTTTTATTAAAAATCACTTAAATTTTAACCCTAAATTTTCTAATTTTTTAGTGTTACTAAATTCTAAAATTTTTCAATCTAGCGCCATTAACATCTATTAGTTTTTGTTAACGTGGCATTTAAAATTTTAATTTTAAAATCTAAAAAAAAAATTTAAAAATATATACAAATTATTTAGATATTTAAAATTTTTTAGAATATTTTAAATTTATTTCAAATTTTATAAAATTATTTTATCTTTTTTTCAAAAACTATGTCAGCAAAGATTTGCTGAAGTTAACAGTATTAACATTAAGGTGTCATATTAAAAAATTTTAGGAAGTTTAGGTGCGACATTGAAAATTAGAAAATCTAGATAGTTTTTTTGAAATCATACCTAAAGTTGAGATGATTTTTAGTAAAAATAGAAAAAAAAAACTCTAATTTTTCTATATTAGAAAGTGATTAATTCTTTTCTACTTGTTGGGTAGCAAGTGGGTTTCAAATCCCAGCACACAATGCGAAGAAAATTAGTCCTTTCTTAGTTCGATACCAAAAAATTCATTAAAAACCAGTATAATATATTTATTCTTAACTTAGTAAATATAGTGCTAAAAAAAAATTTACATAGAGCTAGTTTATGTTTTTTCATTATACTATATTTATATATATATTACAATTTCTTTTACAAATTAATATTTATAGCTGTTTCTTTTTTTTTTAGTCATTGATAGTCATATCTCTCATATCATATACCATTGAATTTCATAATATAAATTATTTTCACTTATGATCTATTGGGTCTATCTAATATCGATAATTTAGGGTCAAGGTCAAGCATCCTCCAACTGCAACCCGAAAAGACCCCAACCAAACCCAACTCAACTGACACTATTTCCAGTTCTAATTATATGCCACCAGCCACCATCACCCACCATTACACCACACCACTGCCATAATCCACCCCCCTGTCACGACCTCGGGGTTGCGACAATGTTAGGGTCACGGTCCTTGAGGTGGTGACCCAAAAGATAGATGATATTTAGAGTTAGATGCGAAGAGAAATTGACATTAGTGTTAGGAGGGAAGAAGAAGGTGAAATAGAGTTTAAGATGAGAAAAGAATTTAGGGTTTTAGATGAGAAAAATAAGATAGAGAGCCGGTTAGGATAAGGGAAAGAGAGATTTCATTAATTTCATAATTGTTTTCTTACATTCCCTAGTCACCCATATTTATAGAAAAAGACAAACAATGCTAGGAACATCTAGAATATTCTAGAAATAGGAAACACATAACAAAATCTAAAAAATAAGGATAATTCCCAAATACTACAGTACTATTGCACTATTTCGGTGAGCTGGCTGATTTGGGGCTGGCACGGTACAAGGATAGCTTGCACTGGCTGGAAGCTGCGGATGCTAGGGACACGGGCGCCGGCGCTGGGACACAGAACACTAGGCATTGCACAGGGACACAGGAACACGGAACTGGCACAACCTTGACAATGTCACGACACTGGCACTGGCACTGGCACTGGTATGGCACTGGGGCATGGACCGGGACACGAACTCACGAACCTTTGACATTGTCATGACAATGTCATAGCGCTGGGAAATGTCATGCACATGACATTGTCCCTTGCTTCAGATAATCTTTGTCCTCAAGGATTGAAGTTAGGGAACTGCCCCTTGATGAATGCCCAATCTTCCCATGTGTTCTCATCCTTTGATCCACCAGCCCATTTGACTAGTACTTGATGCACTCTCCACTTGTTGCACCTGATCATTCGGTGTCCAAGGATGGCTATGGGCTTGGCAGCAGTAATCTCCTCCTTCCTTGTCATCCACAGATGCCCTATCACTTCACCCACTTTCTTCTTGAAAGTTTTCACCATATCCTTGCTCGTCACTGAGTTCGAGGAGGCTCTCTCCCTAGTGCCTTGTAACTCTATCTCTTTCCCCTCCTTGTGGCATGAGAATTTGAGTGCAACAAAATCAAACGTTGTCGGCCCATACTTTTGGAGCCAATCCACTCCAAGGATCATGTTGCTGCCTCTCAACTAAAGTGCCCTTAAGTCGTCCATGAACACTTCACCTTGTACCTTCCACTCTACTTTTGGACAACTCAAGTAGCTAACTAAGGGCTCATCATTTGCCACCGTGACTATCATTACTATGGTAGGGAGGCTTTGTAACTTCAATTCCTTCACCAAGCGCTCGTCTATGAAGCTATTGATGCTCCCACTATCCACCAAAACCGTGATGGCTCTCCTCTTGATGCTTCCTCTCAGTTTAATGGTGTTATGCGTGAGTTTTCGAGCCATTGCATTCAAGGATACTTCCATTTCTTCATCTTCTTCTTGGAATGTCTCTCCCTCTTCATTGCGCTTCTCTTTCTCTCCTTCTTCTATGAATCCGCTCATGCTATTTAATTGTTTAGGTTTGTATCTATGTCTGGGAAAGTACCTTTCGTGACAACGGTAGCATTTACCTTGTTCATACCAGGGCTATGAGGATCCTACTGACGCTGTTGGCCCTTCCTTGGGCAAGGGAGGTTTGACACTAGAACTGGCCAAATGTGACTGCTGCTAGGGCTAGGTTAGTGCCCCTGTTTCGGGCATGGTCTCATCTTTACGTGACTGTGGTGGCCTGTGCTTGGGTTCCCTCCGCTGCATAGTCACCCTCATTTCTTCCACCGTTATCGCTTGTAATCTTGCTTGTTTAAAAGCCAAGTTCAAATGTTGCGGATGGCTTGCCTTCACCGAAGCCCTTGTAGCAGTCCTCTACCCACTAATAAAGCTTGAGACAAAACAGGCCTCACTCAAGGATGGGTGGTACACCAACATCCAACCCTTAAGCTCTTCAAAGTGGGTTTGATACTCCTCCACGATCCCTGCTTGTGTCACCTTACTAAACTCCTCAACCACATCTTGAAGTGATTTGTCACCAAACCTCTTGCACAACTCATCCACAATGAACTGCCAAGTCATGCGCGGGTGCCTCAACTCCAATCCATGATACCACACATCCCCATATTCATGCATATAACTTGACGCTACATCCACCCATTCCTCCATGGGCACTTGGTACCATCTAAAATATTTCAAACTCTTCCTTACCCATGCCCTTGGGTTTGTCCCATTGAACCTCGAAAAATCCATCTTCGGATTGTAATGAAGAGACCATGACCGTGCGCTGCCATCATGACGACTATGATTACCTTCCACCATGGATCGTGTTTGGACTCCGAGTCCACCTCTCTACTCGTGTACACGGGTTGGTGGTGGAAGGATTCCTTGTCCACCCAATTTCACTTGGTTCTCGGTTGCCATTGTTTCCTCGTTAGCGACTACCTCGAGTGTGACTTCAGGGACCTCTTTGGGGCGTTTATCTTGACTTCTTATCATCTTCTTCATCATTTTGGTCAAGGATTCCACGAAAGTTTTTATCTCCTTTACATCGGATCGAATTTCCTCTTAAGTATCGATGTTCCCTATGTGCGGACTGAAACTCTTCATTGATATGGCTTTGCTCTTCCTTGTCCCTTGCTCTATCTCACTGCCATGCTTGGTTCATGGCATCTAGGCACTGCTCAATAGCCTCGAATCGCCCATGGGACACAGTGGTGCCTTCGGAGGAGACATGGTTAGCGCAGCACGGTAGCTTCTTGTTATGGCCAATTTCTTGATCGCAAGAAGGCTCTAATACCAAATGTCATGACCTCGGGGTTGTGACAATGTTAGGGTCACAGTCCTTGAGGTGGTGACCCAGAAGATATATGATATTTAGAGTTAGATGAGAAGAGAAATTGATATTAGAGTTAGGTGAGGAAGAAGAAGGTGAAATAGAATTTTAAGATGAGAAAAAAAATTTAGGGTTTTATATGAGGAAGAGAAGATAGAGAGCCGGTTAGGATGAGGGAAAGAGAGATTTCATTAATTTCTCTTACATTCCCTAGTCACCCATATTTATAGAAAAAAGACAAACAATGCAAGAAACATCTAGAATATTCTAGAAATAAGAAATACAAAATAAAATCTAAAAAATAAGGATAATTCCTAAATAGTATAGTACTATTGTACTATTTTGGTGAGCTGGCTGATTTGGGGCTGGCACGGTATAAGGACAACTGGCATTGGCTGGAAGCTGCGAGTGCTAGGGACACAGGCGCGGGCGCTGGGACACAAAACGCTGGGCACTGCGCTAAGGCATGTTGGGTGCGGCACTGGGACACGGGGACATGGGCACTGGTGCAGCCTTGACAATGTCACGACACTGGCACTGGGGCACGGACTGGGACACGAACTCATGGACCTTTGACAATGTCATAGTGCTGGGAAATGTCATGCACATGACACTCCCAACCCACTACCACTCACACGGTCATACCATGCTAACAACCTTCTTTCACCATCATGGGTAGGCACAACCGATGACTATAGTTAACTATTGTTCGCGACTATGGCTTGCTTCCCATGGTCCACCACTCTACCATTACAAGTTAATTCATATTTTGAAGACCTTTTTATCATTTTCCTCATATAAATTATTCTTCCATTGATTATGTACTTAAAACAATCTATTATGTCAAAAAAATATTTTTATATTATATAACCAAATGCTATACGATATTCAATAAAACATTATATCGTATTCAATTAATACTGGAATTGCGCTATTGAATCTATTGTATTAGATGTTGAGTTTGCATCATTTGATAAGCCTAAACTGATGCATCAAATTCTAAGAATTTACTGTCCTGGATGCTCGAACTGGTCCTCGCTACAAGTTACATACATACATTTTTGGACTGGGTAAATTAAATATACTGATTATATGCTTCTCAATTGGCAATAAGATTTTTTTATGAGTAGGTGTGATTGGGGATGGTAGGCTGTAGGATCTAAATTAAATGCTCCAAACTCCACTTGAAAATCCTAAACCTACTCACACCTTTGTCCGTAGTTGCTAAATAAAATCATAATGGTAAACATTAAATATTATAAAATAATCATGGTAATAGGTAACAGGCACAGGAATCATGATAAAGGCCAATAGAAATGAATCAAATTGCATACAACTTATAATATAAGAGAAATGTTTTAGATTTGATGGTTTTGTTTTTTTGGATCCATACAATAACAACAAAACCAATACCTAAAATGCTCCCGCCAAGACAAGATTTCGAAAGGGTGAAATAGACGCAGGCTTACCTCTATAGGGTACTACCCTAAAGGGAGGCTGTTTTCGAAGGGTCCCCAACCCAAAAAAGTAGAACTTCCTTCCTTAACTAACGACAAAAATATGAAGCTAATTAGTAAAAACTAACAATTTGGCTCATATCTATGAAGGAAATGTACCGTAAAGATTTAATTACTTATACCAAAACATTTCTCTTATATTACAAAAGGTATACAATTTTTTTTTTTTATTTTATCAACAGGTATGCAATTTTTGATTCATTTCAATTGTCCTTTGTCTTGGTTACTGTGTATGTTACCTATTGTCACGATTATTTCTTATTATTTAATGTTACTAGCATGATTTTCTTTAGTAACTAGGGGTAGAGGTGTTGAATAGGCTCAGGATTTTCAAGCAAAGGTTGGAGCAATTAATACAGATCCTACAAGTTATCATTCTCAAGAAGAATATCATGCCTACTCATAGGCAGATCTTACCGTCCCTTGAGAAATATATAATCAGTATAGTTAATTTACCCAGGCCAAAAATGTCTATATGTAACCTGCAGCGAGGACCAATTGGACTTTGTATTCGGGACGGGGAAGTTCTCAGAATTCAATGCATCAATTCAGGTGTACCAAATGACCTAAACTCAACATCTAATACAACAACTTCAATAGTGCAATTTCAGCATTAGTTGAATACAATATAATGTTTGGTTGAATATAATATAGCATTTGCTTGTGTAATATAGAAAGATTTTTTTTACATAATAGATTGTTTTCAATACATATTTGAAAAAATAATTGTATGAGAAAAATTAAAAAAACCATCTTCAAAAAATGAATTAACTTATAACAGTTGTGGGATGGATCTTGGGAGATAAGCCATTGTTGCAAATGATAGTGATGCAGATCAAAAGAGGTTCCATCCCAAAATCAATTTGTAATGGGTGGAGTAGCTCCTTTGATATAAATATAAATTGATATTTGTTTAGCCAACCCACCTATGTGGGACTAGCGTTTGCCTTTATCAGACCACCATGCTCCGCATCTCGCATCCACACGAGTTCGCTTTGCACTAGATTTCTAGTCCTGGGCGAACACTGCGACTCCGGCGTCACCACCACGCAATGGACATGGCTTTGCATTAGAGCTATTCTAGTCCCGGGTAAACACTATAATACCGGCATCACCATTTGAGACTTGGGATGAGAGACTATATAGCTATGTTGATTAAGGCCCAAGACTTTACCAGGCGGAGATCAACACTTCAGCAGACCCATGGACTTCCATGAGATCGCGAATGAACTCCTTGAAATGTGGCAATCGACTTTGCTACACGTCATACGTAGGCCCCCCATAAAGACTATTGAATGACGTCGGCCCCCCATATGACCGGCAATCAACGGCACAAGATCGACGGCTCTAATACCAATGATACAAATCAAAGGGGGTTCCATCCCAAAACCAATTGGCAATGGGTGGAGTAGCTCCTTTGATATATAAATTAATATTTATTTAGCTAATCCACCTATGTGGGATTAACTTTTGGCTATATCAATTAGTTTGACCATAGCAGTGGGTTATGCCCAATTGTGTGTAGGCCATGGTGCTGAAAGATGGTGGTTAGCATGGTCTAAGTTGTAGTGGGTCATATGGTACTACGGGTGGATCATGGAAGTGGTATGACATCCTAGTGCGTGATGGTGGTGGATCACTTATAGTTAGAACTTGTTACTAGGCAGTTGACCACGCAACACACACTGTTCCCTTGCCACAAGAACGACATTTGGAGTTTCTCGAAATTCCACATAATGGCCCCTAGCGGAGCTAATCACTGAATCCCTAGTACCATGTCACACCCACCAAGATCAACGATGAGAACATCACAAACAAAATTGGCACCCTGTGCATTTCATTTGAAATCATGGCACATGGTGCGGCACGGAATTCGATTCCCATCGGCTACCATAATAGAGGTCGTAGAGATGGGTGTGAGAACGCATCCCAGCTAACGTGCTTTCCCAAAATTGAGAAAGTTATGCATGCTACCACTGTTGACAAGAATATGGAGTGGTTTATGGTTGGGGTAACCTGTAACTTGCATAGTATTAGAAGTGGAGAGACTGGCCAACGCATTACATGAGATATGGGGAACATCCCCGGTCACGGTCTCAATATTGTCTAGAAGGAACTCCTCGGTATCTGCGTCAGGAGGGTCATCTAGGCCCCCATAAAGCATATGCAATTGAGGGTTCTTAATTTTACAGAATTTCATGCGTCCCGGAATAGAAGACTCGTTACAAAAGAAACAAAGTCCTTTTTCACGACGGCCTTCAATTTCGGCCGCAATCATTGTACGGCCTTCCCGATTAATATTGCAAGAGGCGGAACCCGAATCAGAGGAGGAACGCACCACCGAACCGGATGGCAGAACAAATGATGGAACCTACACACGGGAAGTGGGCTGTGTAGACGTTCTGGTAAATGAAGGACAATAGCCTAAAGTCACATTGTCCTCCTGTAAACGTGATAACCGCATGGCATGTTGAATCGAGCCCGGTTGAAGCATTAAGATGGAATGTCGAATCGATTCCTTAAGACCCGTGACAAAACATGAGACTAAGTAGTCCTCAGACAAATTCAACCGAGGTACCAATTGCTCAAATTGAATCTGATAGGCCGTTACTCTACCGGTTTGGCGTAATTTCATTAAATTGGCCATCGGATCCTCATAACTATGACCAAAACGTTGAATTAACAATGAGGAATATTCGGACCACATGACATCCTCAATTGGCCTAGTTATGGTTTTGAGAAACGAGCAATGCCACTCAAGAGCATCCTTTTCAAGATGCATAGAGGCCATTTTAACTTGTGCCGATATTGGAGTATTATCAATTTCAAAGAATTGTTCTACTTTCCACACCCAATTCAAGACCACCGAAAAAATGAGGATAGTCGATTTTGGACAAACAAGTATGAAATTGATAAGAAGAAGTGACCGAGGATTCAATACCAGAGATCGGAACGGAAGCGGTTACCGGCGGTGGCAGCGGAGTCTGCTGTGGCGCCGGTTCGAAGGGTCGAATGAATAAACCATTGCCTTGACGTTGATTTTGTTGTAATTCACACAGAATTTTCATCATCGATGCCATATCCGTCTGCATCACTTGAAATCGTTCATCAATTTCATTGAGTCGTCCATCAATTCGGCTTTTCGTGTTGTCCAAACGAGCCTCTAAGTGCCGCAAGTCGGACATGCTCCGAGTAATATCTGCCACTGATCACAAACGCAGCACGTAGCCTGGCTCTGATGCCAATTGTTACACCAATTGATGGTGTAAACTAGATTAGTGTTAGGGTTGTGAGTTAGAGTGAGATGAGGGAGAATTAGAAGAAGGGGATGAGAAAAGAGAGAGATACATGAGAAGATATTTTTGATCATTAACCTCTAATTAATGAGTTACACTTCCTTTTATACTACTACAAGTCATAAGAGCTTTCATTCCTTTATTAAATACATCATTGAACTAGTGAATTATTATACTACATATTATACATAACACAAGGGTCTGCAGGACCACAGCTGTACTCATCAAGGTTGAGTAAGATGGAATTTCCCTTGTTCTCTGGTGATGATGTTAATAATTGTCTTTTCATTTGTGATAAGTTCTTCTCCATAGATAATACTCCTGAGTAATCAAATGTTAAGTTAGCCTCTATACATCTGAGAGGGATAGCTTCTCAATGGCATAGATAATTAATGAAAGATTGGGGTCCTAATACAACCATTACTTGAATAGAATATATCAATGCTCTCAAATTTAAGTTTGGAAATCCAAATGAAGACCCATTTTCTGAGCTAATGGGTCTAAGATAAGATGGAACAATGAAGGAATATTTGGCAAAATTTGATCCTATTGCAGTACGAACAGATTTAAAGGAATCTCAGTTAGTTAGCTGTTTTCTTACTTGGTTGAGGGAAGACCTAGCTTTGGATGCTAGGTCACGCAATCCAAGCAATCTACAAAAAGCAATCTGTCTTACAAAATTAGCTGAGGCTAAGTTTGAAGTCTTGTCAAAGTAGTTGAGATATTCAAAGGTACCTTTACTGCCTCCTCCTCCAGCTTCAAAACTAATAGCTCCTTCATCTGTTGGGACTTCGAGGAGCAAAGTCAAATCCAAAATGCCTATGCCTAGTGGGAATAAGTCACATAAACAATGACTAAAGTCGAGATGCGGGATAAGAGGGCCAAAGGACTATGTTATTTGTATGATGAAAAGTTCGAACCAGGTCATAGATGTAGATCTAATGGCCCATAGATCTTTACCATTGATGTTAACGAGGAAGAATCAAAGGAAGTAGTGGACGGATCTGAGCTGAGCAGTGAAGATATGATAAAAGTAGAAACTACAACATAAATTTCATCTCATGCGTTGGCTGGAACTCATAATTTTCGAACATTGAGAGTTATTGGGTATGTTAGTCATTGACCTCTACAAGCATTGATTGATTCAGGGTCTACACATAACTTCATAGAAGTTAGCCTAGCATCTAAACTTGCTTGTGAAATCAAGAAGATTGAACCCATTGCTGTGGCAGTGGCAGTGGCAGATGGTAGTAGTCTCAAATGCAATAGGCCTGGAAAATGCAGGGAAGGATGTATACAACAGACTTTATGTTGATTACTCTTAGAAGATGTGATATGGTGCTAGGAGTGGAGTGGTTGCCTATGTTGGGAGACATCAAATGCAAGTTTAGAGATCTGACCATGGCCTTTATTATTTGAAAATGAATATCAAGTGCTGTAGCAGGTCAAGACTACTAATTGTAAGTTGATTGGGGCTAAGAATCTAGCAAGACAGTTACCAAGATCTCCTTACATTACTTTATTACAAGTCAGTCCTTAATGCCAGCACACAAGATTTGCCGAACTAATGTTGCCGATACCCTGCATTGCAGAAGATTGTAATTGAGGATTTGGTTGAAGAGTTACTTGCTAAGGGCTACATTTGGCATAATACCGGCCTATATGCTTCAACTGTTGTCTTGGTTAAGAAAAAGGATTGTAGTTGGAGAATGTGTGTGGACTACCGTAACTTAAACTAAGCAACTATTAAAGATAAGTTCCCAATTCCTCTTGTTACTAAATTGTTGGAAGAATTGGGAGGTGCCAAGTTGTTTTTCAAAATAGATTTGAGGTCGGGCTATCACCAAATAACAATGCACTTAGATGACATTAAAAAAACTGCCTTTAAAACTCACTTTGGGCATTACAAATTCAGAGTAATGCCCTTTGGTTTAACTAATGCTCCTTCCACATTTCGGTCCCTTATGAATTCACTTTGATAAGCTATCAAGCCTCAAAAACGAACATGAATGAGTTCTAATCGATTTCGAATACGAGTAGTTCATTGAATGTTTGGTTCGTTTGCACCCCTACTTAGCCCCCCTCCATATACATTTGTCTTCTATTCCTGGGCGACCTATTGGAATGCAAGCGATTTTTCAAATCAGAATGGAAAGATAGATTTAATCTTGCCAAAATCCTATCTCCTTGAGCTAAGATGTAGACGCTTAGAGACTTTCTCAGGCCCGTTACATGAGCTGGGACCTGAGGATGGGGGGAGGGGATCGCCTCCGGGGATCCATCTATCAATTCTGGATATTCATATGAGACCCACTCCCAACAGTCCAAAAAAGGTCATTAGATAAGAAATCCATGCTTGACAGGATACTTCTTCACCACCAGGATGGATTACTACCCAAGTGAGCCTTTATAATTGAAGAATTCAAATTATGAATAGCTTAATGGCTCTAACCCAAAATGACTCTAGATTTTGAATGATGTGCTAGGCTTGTTTGCTTAGTAATGATAGGTTAAACCCCTCAAAATCCCTAAACCCGAGACCACCCCCTTTCTTAGGTTTAGATAGAGTTTTCCTACTTGTCCATTGAACTATAATGTTATGATCCGCTTCAGCTTTCCACCAATACGCGGCTATTAAAGTATTGATTTTATGATAAACTGACTTTTGGTAATTTAAAACAATGCATCACATTGTTTGGGATAGCTGATAAAACAATTTTAACAAGAACTACCCTCCTCGTGTGCAAAAGCAAAAAATTGGCCCACCCTTTCAACCGTTGCCTAATTCGATTGAGAATATAAGATAATGCACCTGATTTTGATCTACTCCAAATCAATTGAACCCCCAAATATTTCTTCTCTGCGCTCATGGCCTCCATGACTAAAAAGTTCAAACATTCAATTTTCGTCAGAGGATCAAATTATATGAGAACAATGCTTTAGATTTTGAAACATAATTTCCTACCCTGAAGCCTAGCAAAGAACATTAATGATTTCCTTCAGCTTAATAGTAGCACGAGTATTGGCCTCAAAAAATAATATGCAATCATCAACAAATAGTAAGTGTGAGATTTGCGGGGTAGGACTGTTTATGTGAAACAGGTCCATTGGTTGGAATGGACCGCATAAGAAATAAGTCAAAAAAAAAGCATCTATAACGAAAATGAACAAGTAAGGTGATAGAGGATCCCCTTGACGGAGGCCCCCTACCTGCGGCAAATCTAACCAAAAGAGCACCATTAATAATGGGACTAACAATGACAGTAGTAACACATTGCATGATCCACTGAACGAAAGACTTGAAAACCTAACTTAAAGAATACGTACTCAAGGAACACCCAATTAACTTGATCATAAGCTTTGGCAAAGTCAACTTTTAACATCATTACCCCCTTCTTTTCCATTTTTTTTTAATTTCATAATATGTAATGCTTCATGGGCAGAGTTGCTAAAGGCATGTTTCCGGCGTGCCAGGCGTACACATCTCCGCCTCAAGGAATTCGAAGCGACGCCATGCCGAGGAGATGAGGAAAGACATGCTGTGGCTCATGCTTTTCTAGATTTCTTAAAGCATGCGCCTCAAGCGGCTCAAAAAAGAAAAAGAATTAATTTTTTATTATTAATATTTTTTAAAAATTAATAAAATATTATATTTATAGAATATAAATGCAAAATCTAAAACTAAATTGATATCATTTATAACTTGGTTAAAAAAAATTAGACATAAATTACTTGAAAACTTAAAACCAACCCAAGCCCCCATACCTTCAGCCACTGCTACTGTCGACCAAGCAACACCTCCAGCACAAGGTAAGCCTTTTCTCTCCTCTCTGATTATCTTTCACTCACTCTTTCTTTTTGGCGCTCTCTCTCTTTCTCTCTCTATCTCTCTTTCTCTACTATTTCATTGTTATCTCTCTATCCGTTTTATTTTTAATTTCACTTTCATCTATATTAAACAAATACTTGTTGCTTAATCTTCTTTCACAAATCCCTTCAGTAATTTCTTAACTTTTTTTTATCATTATCTCTCTCAAAGTCTGTTAGTGTCATAAAGACCTTTAATAAAAACTCCCAACTCAATGCTTTTTTCCCCCTTTTGTCAAGGTTACCAGCAGTACAGCACCAAAACAAATATTAGTTTATTTATTATTTATTAATGAATTTAAATATAAGTATAATAAAATTTATATAATATAACTATCTAATATAAAATATTGAAATATTAAAGTATTAAATTTTAATTTTTTATATTTATGTACATATCTATATTTTGTGTATCAATTATACAATATATTATATACATAATAAATCCATTTACTCTTTGTTCATTTCTTAGTTTATATTACATTATTATAATATTATAATATCATACTATTATACTATCACAATATTATCATAATATTGTGACAATAATGATTAACACCTTTTTTTAGTATTGTTGACCTCAATTTATGTATTTTATGTAGGCAATTTATTATTTAAGTTAATATATATGTTACTTGTTGCTAAGTGTGCCTCATGTCCAAGAAGTTTGAGCCTCATTTGTGTACTTTGCGCCTTGGTCTTCGGGAATCGTTGTATCTCACGCCTTTAACAGCATTGCTCATGGAAAATGATAATGTTGTCTTGAATTTGCCTCCCCTTAACAAATGCCGCTTGAAAAGGAGAGATAAGACTCGGCATGATAGGTTTAAACCGATTAGAAATAACTTTTGCAATTATTTTATAAATGATGTTAAACAAGCTTATGGGACGGAATTGATTCACCATTTTGGGTTTATTTATTTTTGGAATTAACATAATATTAGTTCCATTGAACTTTTTAATGATTTGACCATTTTGAAAAAAGGCCATCACCACAATAACCACATCATTCCAAATTGTATCCCAGAACTCCAAATAAAATATACTTGGATATCCATCGAGCCTTGGAGCTTTCGGCCTCCCCAATTGTTTAACTGCTTGAAGAATTTCTACCGCTGAGACTGGTTCACACAGAGATCAATTTATCTGATCAATGATGACATGAGGAATAGCTTGAGTAGCCACTTCGAATTTGTCCCCCGTTGTGGCTGAGTAGACATTTTTGAAAAAAATTGGATACCACCTATGGATATCCTCCACTTCTTTCACCCAATTATCATATTCATCTCTAATTCGCAGAATTGAGTTAAATCTTCTCTTTTGCAAGAGTTAGTGGCATGGAAAATTTTGATGCTCCTATCCCCATAATTCAGCTAGTCAATTCTTGAGCACTGATGCCAGTGCCTCTTCTCGGCTTCCCAATGTTTATGGTGCTAACTGTTGAGTTGGATTTTACACTTTCATAGCCTTTCTTCATATGCTTGGTCCTAAATCTCTAACAATTTTTGCATAATACATTTTTGAAATTCTGACTTACTCCTTCTATTCTCAATCCGCCAGCGCTGTAATAAGTGTCTGCACTTCTAAAGTTTTTGCTGCACCCTATACATCCTGGACCTTGTGATCCTCGAATCCCAACCCTCTTTTACAACATTGGTATAATCTTTCTCTAGAATCCATTTTGATTCAAATCTGAATAATGACTGCAGTCTCAAAACCATCTCTTCAGGTAGAATAACAAGAAGGCTGTGGTCAGACTTCACTACTAGATCAAGAATAGCCTCTACAAATTCAAACATAGACAATCAAGCATAACAACAATTTTATAATTACATTCTCTAATATATACACTGCCATCCTTGAAAAAGGCCCACGAATATCTACACCCCTTTGGTTCGAGCCCAATGAGCTGACAACTATCATAACCCCCATTTAGAATTTCTTGTTATGCACCCAAAGATTGGAGGCCATTCAGTTTGTCAGACAAAGATGAAATGGTGTTAAAGTCCCCTGAAACAGCAAAAGCACCAGGCATCTTTGATTATTAGGAAATGAACTCATTCTAGAATGCTCTTCTATTTGCAGCCACTAGTTTCACACAAATTAAAACATGCCACCATTCCTTGGAACCCTGCATAATCTCTATCCAAACATCAATTAATCTGTTAGAGCTATGAATAAACTCCATTTCAACCTCACCCTTGCAGCCCAAAGCTAACCTACCTGACAAGTCAACTGGATTCACAACAAATAGATTTGAAAAGTTAAGCTTGTTTAAAACACAAGATACATAGTCACACTTCTATTTTGTCTCAACCAAAAACAGTATAGACCGCCTAAATTTTTCGATTAGGTCCTGAAGAGCTTGACCTTTCAAAGGCTGCCGCAACCCCTCACAGTTCCATCACAGAAAACTCATGGTGTACAAGGAGTTGTCAAGGGGCAACTACCATAAACCCCTCCTCTGAGTGGCAGCTAGAAACCGAAGTCTCCTCATTAGCATCATTTGTCATTTCCACCCATTTCATTGTCTAAACTGAACTTATAGCTTGCATTTTCAGCTTTTTCTTCTTCATATTTATACCGTGCAACCCTCTTTAGGCTTTTCATAACTCTTTTAACATACCCTTTAAACCGAATCTGATTTTTGTTTAGTGCATATAGAGCTAATCGCTTTTCCAGGCTCTGCGCATCAAAAATTAAGGTGATATTGTCCCTAATATACTCAACCATTTTGTTAGGAAGAAACCATTCTCCAAACTTGTCCTGGTTCACCATGCTGTAAACAAAATCTTGCATTGCACCTCTAGCCTTCATCTTAGCTTCTACCTGTTCTTCAACAGACGCTACTCTTTTCTTATACACAATACGAGTATTAGATAAAACATCAAAAGTAATGCCCTTAACTAGTTGTTGGGTTGATTGAGTATCATCTGTCATTGACAGTGAAACTTAACATCAAAGCACCGTCAACCATTCTCTCTTCTTCCACCTTAATTGAATCTGACCTATCCATCCAAGAATTTCTACCATCACCACCCATCATATCTCCTCTATGGCTGTCCTTTTTTGGGCTCCCAATTGAGATGCCTTAATTAATTTATCATATGGTAGATTGGTAATAATATAGTCTTCTACTAAGCATTGTTTAATAATATGACCCCACTTGTCGTAGGCACAACAAAAATTAGGAAGTCTTTTATATTTAAAATTGACACATATATCCTTATTTCCAACCCTTTTATGCCAAAAACCTTTCTTAAGTGGAACATTGAAATCAACAGACTCTTCCAATCTGACAAACTTTCACCAAACAACAAATTTGTCTAGGTTAGACTCAATCTTAACAATATCTTTAAATAGCCCACCAATCTTCATAGTAATATCAACAATCATGAGGTTTAATAGGAGCGCATGAGCCTGCACGCAAAAAACCAAAGTAGAGAAATCAATTTCTCTAAAGGTAATTGTTGGGAAAATTTAATATCTAAAACTAAAATTTTCCTAAATTAGCTAGATTAAGCGCAGTGAAAGCAAGTTTAAAATTCTTTAACTTTAAATCTAAAAGACCTCTATTCTAATATATACATAATGACATAGAATATCTAAAAATAATAAATATTAAATTAAAATCATAAAAAGAAATGTAAAAATTAAAGAAAGATTAAAATAAAAAAGGAAATAGATATGTGTGGATTGTAGATCGCAATTGTCGCCTGGGAGGAATCATCGATATCATAAAATCTTCTTCACAATGACCTCTTGACACCTAGAGTGTGGGCTCCAAAAATAGAGTCAGTTCCGAAAATAATGTTGAAAAATAAAAAAATTAAAAAAATAATGCTGAAAAAAAAAATTTCAAATCTATTATTGAATCGCGTTTAAAAAATGCGGTTATAGTAAACTATGTCAAAGAAAGGCGTTTCAACTAAAACAAAACAACGTTGAGTTTTTATAAATAAACTGCATCATAAAGACGCGGTTATACTTAAATAAAACCGCGTCTTTTCCATACGGTTTACCATAATGTAAACCGCGTCACATGAACGCGGTTTATGGGCGTTCCCCCCTCCCGGCGTACCCCTCTCCTCGGCTCTCACCGTCTCTCTGCCTCCTTCTAGTTAACTCACCGCCGGTCACGTTGTCCGCCGTCGCCCTTCTTCTGCTTTATACGCCGGAGATCTTTAAGTACCATTGTCGTAGCTATTTGACCACTACTGAATTAATAGCCTTTTATTGATAACTTTTCCTGATTTCTTACCACCAACACTTATGATGTTGGAGCTTCATTGAGAGGAACATGGGATCAATGTGACGATCATCACGAATTGCGGCATCATGGTGACTATAAGCGATGAAAACGGTGTTTGTGTGTACTGCGGATAAAATGCATTTAGTAAACGCGGTTATTAATTAAAACCGCGTTTAGTAAACGCGGTTACCAATTAGAACCGCGTTCAGTAAACGCGATTTATTTCTTTGTGAACCGTATTTTAATATAAACCGTGTTTCCTAAATGAGGTTTTCATGTCTTTTAAATGCCTCATGTTGACGCGGTTTAGTATAGCCGCATTTTGTAAACACGGTTCAACAGTAGATTTGGAATTATTTTTTTAATTTTTTTATTTTTCAGCATTATTTTCGGAACCGACTCCCAAAATTATTTACTAGGAAGAATTTTGAAGAGAAATTCCTCCTTCAAAGTTTCAAAAAAAATCAAAATTTTCAGAAATTATTAGATTGCTAAACTCAACCTTTAAGACCCTTCTTTATAATAGCCAACAGGCTAAACAAATACTCAACTCGTCAATGTGGGATTCAAAAAAGAATAAACTGTGTTTAAAAAGCTTTCAAATGACGTCGTATCTAGACCTGGCAAAACATGACCCAACCAGAAAGCCTGACCCATTTGACTAGCAACCCAACCCGTGCCTAACCCAAAAATTTCAAAATTTATTGTGACCTGAATCAGAAATTAACCTGACCTGAAACTGACTCGACTCGAATTGGACTCGACCCTAGATGACCCAAAACCTGGATTTCACCCAACCCGAATGTGACCCAACCTGAATTTGACCCGATCCATGCTGACTCGAGACCCGAGCTAGACTCAATATGTGACCCAAAAATGACCCGATATGGAAATTGATTTTATCATGAAATCTAAATTACAAAGTCAAGTACAAAGATTCCATTTTTAGAGTTTACTAAAGATTTCCAAGGATAATAAAACGATAGTTAGAAAAATAATAATAAGGAATTTTTTGTTGCAACGCATAGGAAAAGCGAGCAAGAGTTGCTCGGGTTTGCCCATGTTTCACTCTTAGTATTAGGAATTTTTTTTTTGATTCGCAATTTTCTTTCTTTCTATTGCTTGTTTTATGTAGTTGCTTTTTTAGAGACTATTTTTAGTGTAACACTTAAGAATTTTATCGTCTTAATTTAAAAAATGGTATAATAATAAAATTATTGAGATTTAATTTATGCTCCATTTTCTTTTCTATGGTAAATAAAAAAATCATCATTAGATCATAGTAAGACACATATAATTAAAAAAAAAAATAACAATTTTTTTATTATGTCAAATATTTTTGCTAAGTGCTGCATAATTAAGATGCAAGATAAAGCTATCATTAATCATAATTCGAAGTGTTTGCTCAAAACAAAATTATAATTCATAGAAAAGTTTCCATTGATAACGAAAAATATATTTACTTCTCATTGCTCTAAACTCTTCTGTTGAGCTGTCATTTTGACATAATGATCATCATAATCCATGTAATATCATATAATAAATAATCAAAATAATAAGATAACATCACAAGCATTAGATATTAAGAACATAAATGGAAAACAAGTTTTTTCATCAAATAATTTATGAGAATAAGTTTGCGAAACATGGTAACATCTAAATATAAAATACAATAAACATGTACATAAATAATATATGATCTGATTTTGGCAACAACTCGTTCCACACATTGAAGCATGTCTAATACAATGAATCCTGCAAAAATATGGAAAAAAAAGAGAAAAAAATTATATTATAACTTGAAATCATAAACATAACAAAGTATGATAATATCATAAAAAATTATGCACCAACCTTTCTAATTGGAGGTAGATATCGAACCCAAGCTATTATTAATAGAGGAAGGCGGTCCCATGTATGCAAATTCCCCATTAACACCTAATATATCCCCTTGGTTTTTGCTTGCGTCATCTTCATATGCTATTTTACACAATTAGACGAAACAAAATATAGAATAAATTAATACCTATTATTATATGTATAAGCTAACAGGGAAAAAGCAATATATATATATATATATCCATCTTACGTGTATGTCTGAACAACCAACTTCTCGTTGTGATCAATGCTTCAACATTTTCAGGTAATAGTGAGCTTCTGCATTTGTTTAAAATTCTGCCACCCATACCAAGAGTTGATTCTGAAGCATCTGTTGTGATAGGAATGCTCAATATGTCCATTGCTGTTAGAGAACGTTCTTTGTATATACACTGATTTGTTTTCCAAAATTGCAGAACATTCAACTCTACTTGGCGATTAATCCTCTCCTCGTCCAAGTACATGTCTAGTGTTGACTTTTTGTAAGTGGATTCAATTGCATCAAGTTGATCAAAATACTATAACAGCATCATATCACCATATGGTAGTATAAGCGATTATCCATTCAACATAAACATCTATTGACAAATTAACTATTGTTCATTGGATGAATCCTAGCTACAAGAATAATAAGTTTGTCAATTATCTAATATTAAAATACCAAATTTTTTTTACTAAAGATCTAAAGTAGTAGAGTAGAACTAGAAATAAACTTACAATAGTGTCATAGTATGAGTGAATTAGACGTTGTCCACTAGCCATTCCACTAGCCCCAAAATCCATTACAAATGTGTCATCGCATGTTTTTCCTTTTGAGTACTCATGGAAAAGCGTCTTAAGTTCATTGCGCACCTTAGTTGTCTTATCTTCAACAACATTCATGTCTAAATACAATCTCTTGAAACAACATCTTACAAATTGCAGCTTATAGCAAGGATCAAGAATAATTGCAAAAGCAAGAACCATATTGTAAGAACTCCAGTACTTATCAAACTTTTGCTTCATGCTTATTGTCATGTTCCTTATGAAAGTGTCGTAATGTCCCAATCGTTCAATTAAGCGAGTCTCAATCCTCCATACATTTTCAAGATAAAGATTTGCTGCAGGGTAATTAGTACCAGAAAACAAATTGGTTATATCATAAAAAGGCTCCAACATCTTGGCAATACTTTCCACCCTATCCCATTCTTCTATCGATGGGTTATATTTGTAATTCTTGTCTATCCTTGCTAAGCTCGTAAATGCTCGTTGATATGTGATAGCTCTTTGAAGCATGATATAAGTAGAATTCCACTTAGTCGGCACAACCATAAGGATTTAGAGGTTTCTAAACCAGCTCTTACGTCACATTCTTTAAACTTCATTTTTCATACTTCCGATCCATCAACATATTTAACACTTTCTCTTCTCTTGATGATACATTCGCCAATCACACTTAATCTTCCTTCACAATTAGATTCAATATATGAGCCTCACAACGAATATGAAAATGCTGACCATTACATAACAAAGAATCATTTTCATTAAGTTCACCACGTAGATAGTCTTGCATTGAATCGTTACTAGATGCATTATCCAAAGTCAAACAAAATATCTTATTTTCTATGCCCCATTCTTTCAACAAACCCGAAACCTTCTCATATAACATGACACCACTGTGTGGTGGGGGTACATGACAAAAATTCAAGGCTTTGCTATTTAAATTCCAGTCATTATCAAGATAATGGACAGTTAGACATAAATACCCTTGAGTCGTGCATGTAGTTCACAGATCACAAGTCAAATTTATTCTACCGGGAAGCTTTTGCAAAGTATTCTTTATGCTCTCCTTATGACTCATATGCAACTTCAAACAATCAGCCTTTGCTGTATTTCTGGATACGGTTTTGCCATTATCATTTAAATATATATGAATGTCTCTATTCCCTTCATGCTCCACCCATGAAAATGCATAGCCATGTTGAATAATAGCCTTAGCTACTAACTCTCTATACACTTCTTGTTCAAATTTCTTTGCATTGATGGTCGATATATTTTGATCACCAAATGATTGACTTTTGAACTCTGGACATTTTTAATGCGGCAACTAAGATTAGAAGTTCCATGTCTAGATTCAGCAACAAATATCTTGGCACAATACTTACATTTTCCTCGCATTTTCCCATCATCATAGTTTTTTCCACTAACAATTGTAAAATCATCCCATACCTTATTGATCAACTTTCGCTTCTTCGACAAATTGAAACTTACATGACTCTCAATTTCTCCTTTGATATGATCATTAATAGCACTTGTATCTTCAGGCTCCATAACTGAAAATTAAAAAATAAAATTACTTAGATAATTCATAATAAATAAACTATAAATAAAAACTTATAATGTAGCAATAAATTACAATTGCAAATTTAGTAAAAAAAAAAAAATTTAATTCTTTAGATTTCCAATGGCTACATAATACATGTTGCATTATAATGTGCCTATCATTTACAATAACAATGAATTATAATTTTCTTTTTTTAATTCAGAATTATCATAATGAGCATATGTTAACCAAATTTAAAATATACAAAATTTAAATTGCAAGTAAAACTAAAAGTCAAGGGAATTAACTTACTTCTAATGCTAGCATAACGTTCAATAGCATGAAAAATGTCACTATGTGGCTAAGCTATTACTTATTTTGAAAAAGAAAAACAACCTATAAAATATGTGCGCATAAGTGATTATGTGCATCGCAAGATCAGGAGAAGTGGATTATGTGCATGAAATCATGGAAAGTAGCGGGAATTGTTAGTGAAAGTGTTTGGTCCACTTTTGCCTGTTTTAATATATATATAAAATAAGAAAGGGGGATCGATTTAATTTTGGTCTAATCCTCATTTTAAATTGTGTTTACCAGTTTGGTCCAAACTTAACAAATTCGAGAACAATCCGAAAGCTTGATTAACAGGGCCGGTCCTAACATTTTCGGGGTCTCAAGCAATATTTTCAAATGGGGCACTTTGTATATAATGATGTTTCTCTTAAACTCATTAATATTAACAATTGTTACTTTAAAAAAGACGTCCTCTAAAATTTAGGGCCCTTAAAATTCGGGGGCCCCAAGCGAGTGCTTGGGTTGCTTGGGGTTATGTCCAGCTCTGTTGATTAATATCATTAGGCTACTCTTCTTTTTTTTTTTTTTTATTAGAGTATAATTATACTATTTAGGTTTACAATATTCGAGCTTAAAATTAGCTTGAAGTTAGCACCCATATAACGAACACTAAATTTCAATTTATAATATGGAGATTGCATCATATCTCATTCTCTGTCTACTTATATTTATAATTTTATTGGTACTCTTTTTTGCAATTTGATTTTAGTGATGAAAGGTGAAAAGAAAATCATGTAAAACTTTAAATTGCCGTTATTATTAAGCAACTATTTGCTTATAGATATAATGGTAGTGTTGAATTTGGTGCACAGAGCTGTGAGTATTTTGTGTTTCTACATTCTACATCATTTCTATTTTTTTATTTGTTTTATTAAATTAAATACATTAAAGTTTCTAAAAATTAACTTATAATAATAAGGGAAAGAAATGATAATCAGTTCAAATCGGTCCGCTCTCTAATCTGGTGCCAATGTTAACTAGCTTGGTCCAGAGCAATTAAATTTGGTCTGGTTGAAAGGACAATGGATTCAGTTCTAATTAGCGTCCCAACCGAACATATATAAGTATAATACACGTATTTGTTAACTATTCATAATGCTTAAGGATCGACCTTGTATTAGAGTCGAGCTTTAATTAAGTTTTTGTTGCTCACACTCGGTTCACTGGTATTCTAATTTGCTTGATACTCTACTTGACTCAATTCATTAGCGTAATAGAACCAATCAAACTCCTTATTGAGCTAAGTTGAGTTCACTATTAAGCTAAGTTAAGCTTGTCATTGAGTAGTGTTTACTATAAAGCCAAGCTATTATATGAATATCTACTATCTATAAAAAAAATAAATAAAATTAATATCTACTAACGAATCATAGTGAGTTGTTAGAGAATCATTAATGAGCTCTTAACAAGTTTTGGTATACTACTTTCACATTGTAATAACTTAAGCACTCCCATTGGAACTCAACTACCAAACTTATCAAATTCAAACCGGTCAATTTACTTATTAAGCTTGGAATCAAATATGAACAGAGCTTTTATATATTCCGCATATGGGTTGTTAGTCAAATGCTTAATTTATTTACAATCGTGCTTTATATTTTATATTTTAATTATTTTATCAATAATTCAAAAATTCTCTCTAATCATAGTAGATAATATATCACATAACTAACATAGCTATTTATTTATTAAATATAACAAAACTAATTTTATTAGTTACTATAGTTACTCTCAACTTTATTTTATTATATTATATATTGTTATGCAAATCAATATATACATATTGGATTGGCCAAAAAAAAAATTATACATATTGGTTGTTTTATTTTTGCCAAAATATACATATTGGTTGGTACATCAAAAATTGAAGAATTGTATACTTTTTTTATTAATACTAAAAATAATAATATCTAAATCTTTTATTTTTTATATAACAAATTCATATAAGAATAAAAAAATAATACTCTTTATTTCTATGAAAGAATTGAATTTAACTAAAATAAATTATTAAAATAACCCGACGGGTTACTCAAAACGAGATTGACCCGACCCGAGGTTGATCTGACTTAAGGTTGACCTAATCCGAGGCTGACCCGACCCGTGGATGACCCGACCCATAATTGACCCAACTCCTGACCTAAACCCGACCTAAACCCAACCCTTTCTATCTGATTCGATTGCCAGGTCTATTCATATCAGCCTACGAAACACAGGTGCTTGTCATTCTCAACCTGCCTGCCATGTGTCAGCGTGCCATTAGCTGCATCCCTTTGTATGCAAATTATGATGCTTGGTGCCACGTGGCCCCAATTGATTGGCTCTAAGCGCTGCACACGGACATTGGGCTACATTGAATGCAGTTTTTTTTTCCTCCCCAAATTCACACATGTATGGGCTTTCTTGTGCTAAAAAAAAAAAAAAAAAAAAAAAATTCACATGTATGAATTAATCCCATAAATATTATTTGATAAAATAAATTTATTTATCTTATAAATAATTAATTCATCTAATAAATTTTGTTTTAGCAAAAATTAATTTATCACATAAATAAATAATTCATCTCATAAATTTATTTTAAATATTTTTCAACGGACATACTTCCAAAAGCTTACAGAGGGATCTTAAGGACAATTTAACTCTAGCGCTAGATGAGTCAAATCTAATTATCAACACTTTGATAATATTGATTACTATTTAGTAATATTTAATTCCACTAAATAAATATCATTTCACTCTAGAATTAAATATACTTATATAATAATTTTTTAATAATTTTTATTATAATAATTAACCGCTCTATTAGATATCCACGAGGGAAAAAAAAACTGTAATTACTATCACTATTTTTTCACATCTTTCATCATAGTTCCCTACTCGCCCTTCTCAAATAATTCAATAATTCAGAAAACAATTTCTATACTAATTCCAAATGTCAAACATATGGAATACTTTGGCCAAAGATTATCGAATCTACTTGCATGCTTGTGAATCAACTAAGGAACATCTTTATCTAGTAAGAGATTATACATTCCTAGTAAAATACATGTTCCCTCTACACTTCATGTTGTTATCCAATGCACGTAAGATTTCGGTCACGTGTTGTGACCTTACCCTTTTTAGCACATCAAAACAAGCATTTCATGCACGAGTTAAGAATATTTTTTGAATTTAGAGTTATCGTCTTAGACAAAATTAATTATTTCTGATAATAGTTGATAAACATGTTTACACCCAGCGCAGTTTTGGGCAAGGTACCATGTGCTCAACACGTGAGGTCCAACTCGAGGCAAGTCTGGCCTTAGGTGCTAAAATAACAGCGTCTCGAGCCCAGCATCTTGAAGAGATGATCACACTAACGAGGGTATCAACCGCTTAAAAACTCAAGATGGTAGGTAAAAGGAGCCCGAGTTCAAGGGACTACCAAGGGAGCTGCAAGACAGGTGGTTTGCAGGCTCGAGAGGATTACTTAGGGCACAATCTTAGATACTTGAACACTAAGTTGAATCTAAGAAGACATGGGGCTTCTAGAAGGGACTTCCGCTAAGATTACGGACGTGGAGATGAAGGAATTCCCTCCAATATTGAATTAAGGACACGTTGGTTGATATTTTTCACGTGCAAGAGGAAGCTTAGTGGCCCGATGTTGGAAGAGTTGCTGCAGAGTTAGAAGCAGTATTTATTTTTTTGTTTCTATATATAAAGGACTTTGTGTTAGTCCAGACAACAATAACACAATACAAAAATTCATCAAGTTTTCTTTACAGCACACTTGTACTCTTTTCTTAGGAGTAGCGTAACTTAGCATAGCTTAACTTAACATAGAACTTGTCGTACTTGCTTCATCAGTAATACAGTTCCTGGGCTTTAGGTATGAACTTCTAGTTTTAATATGTTCTCAAATTTGACGAGTTGAGAATTGAGGCTTTAGTAGTTTAAGGCTTCAATGGTTAAGGTTTGACCTTGATTGCATTAGTCTTAATACTACTATCATTGCTTAGTGAGTCAGGTGAACTTAGGTTCGCGCCAATGATTAGGGGTTTGACAGCCAAGGCTTGACCTTGATTGCGTTATTCCTAATCAAGTGACCTGAATACGGTTTGCTCCATCTTAATTTGGTCAGACCTTAACTCATTCGAGTTATTTTAAGTCAAGGGTGTAAGGCTTAAAAACTTGATTGACTTAGGCTTGTAAGTGGACTTTTATGTTCTTGGGTTTGTCTCCACCCAAATTCCTGACTTTTAAGTGTATGAGGAAAGGTGTTTGTGGGCTTTGCTCCATCACTGTAACTACCACTTGAGTTAGGTCCATATATTTTAATTTTTTGTTAACATATATACATAGATCCACAAAAATACTCAACAAAAGTATTTTAATTTAAGCATAAGCTGAACTCATGGTATTATTGGAGTCAGCTACACCAACATACAACAACCTTTTCTTCGAAAACAGTGAGTGGTTGAGGCCCAAGACGGTGGATTCATATTTAACTTACTCCCTAGTCTTGGTGAGTCCCTTTTTTGCACTTTTGTTTTGTTTATAATTTTATGGCAACCACATCACACTTAATTACAAATGAAATAAAGCAAACACGCCTTTTGAACCACAGTGGGAGGCTTAAAACGACATTTCATTACCTTTAGTCCATCGTGGATTACCATAATGAAGTTTCAAATCATTTAGCAATGGACAGAACCAAGAGGTTCAGTGCTCTTAAGCATGAGGAGCTAAAGGGCTTAGCCTTGATTGGATCCCCACTTGAGCATCCTCTTAAATAAAGCCCGAAGGGATGAATCGAGTCATAGCCATGACGGTTAGAGTGGTGATGATGATGACATCCTAGAGGATGAACGGATAGATATAGATGGCTGTTCTCAGAAGAGTTTAATGGCTATGCTTGAACGCCACTTAGAAATCGTGGACCAAAGAGTCCAACAAACAATGAGAGAAGCCTTCGAGAGACAACATGCTGAAACATTGCGCAATCTAGCGGCCCAGCATGAAAGCTTTGCCGCCATGAGAGCCGTAATTAACAACGTTGGAACCTCGATGTATTATAGGCTTCATGTAGAGACTTACCAAGTCTTAGTTGAAATGGACTCAACCTTGTCTTCTGTTACCCTTATTGCTAGGGACATGGCAAGATTGAAAGTAGTTGAGGTCAAGCTTATCTTGGATAGATAAGTTGAGGCTCATAATGACTCGGTTCAAGCCATTAAAGAGGATATCAAGATATCTAGGCCCGCACCTCTTTTTTCAGCACCAACTAGATATCCTCGTGAGGCTCCCTCAAGCTTGTGATTACTAGCGACTCAGGTTGACTATAATGTCCTTAAGAGAATGGAAAACCCAGTCATGGCTAACCCGAGTGTCACACACATGGGATACAACCGTAAGAACAATGTGCCCCTTGGGGGTTGCACACCATTCGAACCAGAGTTGCTCTCTACCCTTAAGGGATCTCAATGCCAATTATCCAGTGTTGCTGTCCCTGGGACAGGGGGCAAAACCGCTCATACTCTCCTCACATAGTAGAGGTAAACTCGAGGCCCACTCAGGGACTTGGAGTGGGAATACGAGGACATGTACCCACTCCTAGGAACCAGCCTCTCCTTCCTAGACCTCTCCATAACTATCACACTGGGGGGCAAGTTAATCACCCATTGCCTCAAGTCCACAACGTAGGGACAGATCAAGAAAGGATGAACTAATAGCCTACTAATATTGGTGTGCTCCCAGGCATGCCATATAATCCAGGTCCTACTGGGACATACTTCGTGGTCAACCAAGTACATGACCTTATTGATAAAAGGGGTTACCCTGTGTTTGGGGGCAACAACCATTCCCTCACTTGATTGTAATGGATGCTCATGGATATTTTATAGATCCCCCTCGAGATCCTCACCCACATGGGGAGCAATGGCAAGCACATAACCATGTGCCTAACCTACCCCTCCAGGACCAACTGGCTGCCCTTATAGAGCAGATGTATGGGCCAGGCCTCAGAAGGATCAGTAAACTCTTGTACAGTAAACCTTACTATAATTACAATAGACGAGGACTATCCTTTTCCTTGAGGATACAAAATTCCCAAGTTTACCCTCTTTTTAGGGGAAGGGACTATGTCTGCCCTCGAGCACTTGGCAAGATTTAATTGCCAGTGTAGGAAAGCGGCTAACAATCAGTATCTCAAGCCTAGGCTATTCCCTAGTTTCCTAACCGGGACTTCTTTTCAGTGGTACATTGGCCTACCTCCTAACTCCATCTATTGTTAAGATGAAATGGCCATGCAATTTAAAGCCTAATTCCCAAGAATGGAGCTAGAAACTACCATGTCTGACTTGGCTCGAATGAGACAAAAGCCAAGTGAATATATGAAAGATTACGTTAACTGCCCTTCCTGAAGTTGAATACGCCAAGCTAGCCTTAAATGGCTTGGATATTGAATTTAAGTTGAAATTGAAGGTTCTAATTTCATGACACTCCTACAGCTAGCAGAATGCGCCGCTAGATACGATGTTGTTTTGAAAGAAGAAATCTTGAAGAAAAATAGCATGTATGGTACTTACGTACACAATCTAATCGAAGAGGATGAAGATCCTTCTTATGAGATTGACATTGCTGAATGTGTCAAGGGGGCTCCTATAGTTTGTAATCCTTTGGTTAAAAAGGATATCAAAGCTAGGAAATCTTATCAATCCCAAGACTTGAGAAAGTACTCATTTGACCTCTTAAGGTCGATGTAATATTTGATTGGCTTAAGGCAAATAACAAACTCAAGATCAAGGGCAAACATAGAAAACCTGACCCCAATTCTAATAGGACGATGGTATACTGTAAATGGCACAATTCTTTGACCCATTCAATAAAGAACTGCGTCATCTTCAAGAACATGGTTCAGGATGCTATGAAAGTCAGGGATTAATCTTTCCAGGAGAAGGACAGATGGGTGATAATAGAGACCCCTTCCCTAGTCTTATCCAAGTTATTGTAATCGAGGTAGCAAAGCCTCATGATTCCCATAACAACCAAACTAATGGAAGCTCTTTATGCAGGATGGACATGGACAAAGACATGCTGGTCATGGCCAATGTTTTGTTTGTTAGACTGCTAGAATTTGGAGCACTTAGGTTCCCCAGAACTACGTTGAGATTGCTAAAGGATTACTGCCAGTGGTACTTCACGGATGAACATTCAACACACAGTTGTGTTACGTTCAGAAGGTTCTTAAAGAAACAATTAGAAGACCGTATTGTTCTTCTCTCTAAGGAGGAAGAGTTAGCCATGGGTATTCTCGCTGATGACCACTGGAAGATAGTCTTTGCTTTCAAGAAACAGGCATCGTGGAAACTCTTACGCGTCATGCATGATCTCTGCAGAGGTTGTCTTCACAAGTTAGTGTTAGAAATGAAGAAGTTGAGTCTTTACCCAAAGAAGAAACTAGGTCTCTTGACAAAAACATCACTAACATCATGGTCTTACTTCAAAGACCCATATCATCATGAGAATTGGGCATCTAAAGAAAAACCCAAATTACCACCTACTAGACGTGGACACCAGTCAAGCACCACGACAGTCAGGACACCAACCTTCTAGCATTTGATTTGGTAATGTCTGGAGAAGAAACACCTCAGACAAGGGAAGTTTGGTGCCTCTAGCCTTACCAGAACTCAAAACAGGAGGCAGCTGCAGAAGAAGGCAGCTCAGTGGAGGACTCTTCTCGATAGTTGCTTAACTAGGCTCTCTCAAGAGGAAGTTAGAGTCCGTAAGGGCAAGCAAACTGAGCATATGGATCTTGAGGATCCAACAACTGAGTCCAGGCCTTTTTCTACTACTAGTAAAGGGCAAACACATAAGAAGCTTGAGAGATGGGCTAGCCTCTCATCCTCTAAAGGGTGAGAGTCTTGGTGGGATCAGCTTGACAAGAATTCCCTAGCTCAGGCAGCAGCTGAAGATGAGGAGGAGTACTCCTCTCTTTAGGCATGTTAACCCAACATGGTCTGATACAGAGAACGATTTCCACGAGGCGGACTTCCCATAACCTATGGAGGAGCATCAAACCCTAGGGTTTAATCTAAAGGACCAGCCTCTACAGCAGGATATGCTAATGAATGGCATTCCTCAAGACCAAGATCAAGACAAACCCATGGTTGCCAGCCCAAAAAAATCGAACAGACTAAGGGATCTAGATACAATTTGGGACGCTCCTAGAAAAGGTTGATGTCAGAACTACATTGCTCCTTCCTTTGGAATTCATGACAGTTGACACTTAAGAAGGCCTTGAGGGGGACATTATAGCATTCGATGAGGATCCTCAAGTGGAGCTTGTGGCTGATGTAGTAGCCACCAAATGTAACCCTGACCCCTTGTCTTTTAAAGTTAATACTTCAACATTCAAATCGCCTGATGGGTCTAATACTACCAATAAACACATCAAACCCCTATAGATCAAGGCCAAATTTGAAGGCATTTTGGTGAACAAGGTCCTGGTGGACAATGTCGCGGCCATCAACATTTTGCCTACATATATGTTAGGGGTCATTGGTAAATCTCGAGATGATCTAATTACTTTGGATGCTGCGATCTGTGGCTTTTCTGGAGCTGCTATTAAATCCAAAGGGGTCATCTCGATTAACTTAACAGTTGGCAGCGTAAGCAAGCTAACAACTTTTTTTTTTTTTTTATAATGGATACTATCTCGAGCTGTAGTGCTTTGCTCGGGAGAGATAGGCAACATGCCAATCATTGTATTCCTTCTTCACTTTACCAGTTGTTAATCTTCTAGAACTATGACAAGTATGAGTTTGTTATGGTAGATATCATGCCATTCATGGCTTGTTCTAACTGCGTGGAGGCAAAATTATGGCATGGGACCACTTATTGTTAAAAAGACCACACCACACTCTGGCTAATGACATGACACAATTGCCATCCTTGAAAGCCCATTGATTGAGGCTGAGGTTGGTCAATTGGATGTACAGTCTAAAGACTTTGATTTTTGGGGATGCATGAAGGCCCTTCTTGAAGAAGGAAATTTCCAAGGCACCCAAGAACCCTAATGCAAAGGTGCCAAGACCTCCCAATAATAGTCCAAAAGGCCATTTCCTCAGTGTTAGCAAGGCTCGTTGCCTGGCATGCTGAGGATCAGCTTTAGACCGAGCAGCCTTTCAATGGTTTCCAAGTCCATGCCTTACAAAAAAAGGAGTAGGAATTCTCTGACTTTATAGTAGCACCAGCCAACATGGAGGATTTGAGGGCTAAAGTCCAAGATCCTCTCCTCAAGGCTACTTTGGGCTTGACAGAAGATCCGAGACCTGGTTATCTAAGTGCTATGCTTTGTCAAGAGCAGAGAGAGAAGTACTTGCTTTTGCTTCCCTAGTTCAAGGGTTGTTTCGCTTGGGATCATCACGATATGCTTGGACTAGACAGAAAAGTGGTTGAGCATAGGCTTCCTATCAAGCCAGGTTCGAGCCCCATCATTCAGGCCCAGAGCAGAATGCCTCAACAAGTTATCGATTTGGTCAAAGAAGAGATTGAAAGGCTCTTAAGGGCCAAGTTTACTAGAACTGCTGAGTCCATTGAAATGGCTGGAAAATATTGTTCCTATCATTAAAAAGAAAGGCAAAATAAGGGTCCGTACTGGCATTAGGGATCTGAATGCAGCCACCTAGAAGAATGAACACCTAATGCCTATTACTAATGTGCTCATTAACTTAGCTTTGAGGCATGAAGTCTTATCAGTCATGGATGGCTACTGTGGGTACTACCAAGTTATGATTGCTTCAGAGAATACCTACAAGATGGCATTTAGATGTCTTGGGTCAATAGGGACGTTTGAGTGGGTGACTATGCCATTTGGTTTGAAGAACACTGGCGCCTCCTACCAAAGAGCCATGAATATGATCTTTGATGATCTCATTGACGAGACCATGGAAGTCTATATAGATGACATCGTGGTCAAATCAAAATTCCAAGGTAAACACTTGGATATTAATAAGACTAAGGCCATCCAACAGGGCAAATCACCTTAAACAAAAAAGGTGCTTTAATGCTTCCTGGTGCATATTAATTTCATAAGATGTTTTATTTCAATTGTAGCGGGAAAAATGAAAGTCTTCTCTGTGATACTAAGGCTCAAATCTGAGAAGGTCTTCAAGTGGAAGGAGCCACATCAAGTAGCCTTCGAGGCCAACAAGGAGTAATTGATTAGCCCCCTAGTTCTTATTCTACCAAAGTAAGGCAAACATTTGAAGATCTATATCTCTGCTTCTAAGGAATCTGTTGGTAGTTTGCTTGTACAAGACAATGAGCAAGCATTTGAACATGATTTGTTCTACCTTAGTGTTGCTTAAACGAATGTGAAATAAAATACTCCTCGGCTGAGAAATTGTTTCTATTGTTATTCTATGCATTAGTAAAATTGACACATTTCATCTTGGCATTTACTATATATGTGGTTGCTGAAACAGATGCCCTTAGATACATGCTAGATAGACCATTTATAAGGGGAAGGTCAAAAGTGGCGTATAACTCTACTTCAGTTTGAGTTGGTTTACGTATCATAAAAGTTAGTAAAGGGACAAGCCTTAGCAAACATTGGAGTTGACAACCCAAACATTAATACTAGCTTGGACTGTAAGCTAGACCAACTCTTGGTAGTGGAATGGTCCCCTAGAAGTTATTCTTCAATGGATCAAGGATCAATTCAAGTGGTGGAGTTGGAATTGTGATAAAAATTCCTGTTGAGATCATCAGCAAATTGGCCGTTACTTTGGTTAGCAAATGTTCCAACGACATGGAAGAGTATGCGGCATTAATAGTAGGCCTAAAAACTCTCCTGGAAATTCAAGTCCTTAATGTTGGCATCAAGGAGGATTTGCAGCTGGTAATTTTCCAAGTAAAAGGGGAATATCAATGTTTGAGCGATATCTCGAATCGATACTTATCAGTAGTACAAAAGCTGTTGAGTAAATTCAATGGTTTGTAGTTGGAGCATATTCTTTGAGAACAGAACAAAGTAGCCAATGACTTGGCCCAGTTAGCATTAGGGTATAAATTTCCCATGACTTGGTACAAAGAAACCATGGTCATTAAAACCAAAGTTTTAGATTGTGACTTTGAGTTTTTAGTCTTAAGAGCGAAGTATTGCCAAGTGAACACTTGGAATGCTTTGAAAGCCATCAAACTATCTTGAGTCAATGTGAGGATTGGAGGAAGCCCCCATTGGATTACTTGAAGAATCCTTAAGACTATGTTAAGGATTGAAAGATGAAGATGAGGGCTCATAGATTCCATCTTGATGATGAATCTAGAGACTTATATGAAAGGGATGCTAGTGGAGTGCTTCTCAAGTGCCTTGACTTGGACGAAGCAATGCCAGTGATAGTAGAAGCCCATGAGAGTATCCGTGGATCCCATCTAGTTGGCAGCAAAATCCACTGGCTCATAAGACATTATGGCTATTACAAGCCATCAATGATGGATGACTACATAAAGTATGCCAAAGAGTGCAGAGCAATGCCAAAGACATGGTCATATGCCAAGAGTCCCTGTGGCCGAGATGCATGCTATTGTCAAACCTTGGCCATTTAGAGATTGGGAAATGGACATCATAAGAGAAATTAACCCTTCTTCTAGTAGGCATCACTCTTACATTCTTATGGCCATAGATTATTTCACAAAGTGGGTGGAGGCTAAGCCATATAGGAACATTAATCAGCAAGATGTGATTGATTTTATCAAAGAATACATCCTATGTAGGTTTGGTATCCTAGAAAACATTACAATAGACCAAGCTAGAGTGTTTTATAGAGTTGAAGTTAAGGAGTTTACCAAGAGTTTTAACATAGAAATCTTGAACTCAAACCCCTGGCTATGCTCAAGCCAATTGCTAGGCAGAGTCAACCAACAAGATTCTAAAGTCCAATATTAAAAAGAAGATTGACGGCAATCCCAAGAAGTGGCTTGAATTTGGGCTTACAGGACGTCCAAACGAGATGCGACGTGGACAAACTCCCTTTCATTTGACATATGGCCAAGATGTTGTGCTCCCAATGGAAGTAACGGTTTGGTCTATTAGACTAGCTCACTAAGGGAGGTTTCTTGACTTGAGTATGAGCAGGCTATGATGAATGAATTGACTAACTTAGACTAAGTTAGCCTTGACACTTTTCACAAGTTGGAAACATAGAAGTAGAGGGTGGCCAGAGCCTACAATAAACAAGTCAAGCCTAGGTCTTTTGACTAAGGAGATATAGTCTGGAAAGTGGTTTTTTACCCATTGACCAAATAGATCGTGTCTTCGGGAAATGGTCCCCAAACTGGGAGGGCCCATTTAGAGTCATCAAGGTGTTTGGAGGCAATGCTTACTGACTCCAAGATCTAGATGGAATAATTCACCCGAGGGCCATTAATGGAAGGTTCCTAAGGAAATATGTAACAAGGAAGTTTTTAAGTATAGATTCCCTAAATTATGGGCTTAATTTCAATATCTATGTCTCGAGGATCAACTCCATGATGCTTAAGGTAAGAAAATGAAGAAAAATAAAAGAAAAGGAACCACCAATTTGAGTAATGTATTGAACAAAAGTGCGTATTTCATTAATATTATCAAAGAGTACATGGCTTATATACAAAGTAATATAGGCAATATACTACAAAAAAACGACCATTACTAACAGTAGCATTTTAGGTTCTGTTGGTAATGGTTGTACATTACCAACAAAAAAATATTGATATTAGTAATAACTTAAAATGAGGAAAAATAAAAATAATATAAATCTAATCCCAACAACAATAGGTTTCTGTTGGTATTGATGTAGTCAATCCCAACAAAATAGATTTTTGTTGTAGTCAATACCAATAGAATGGATTTCTGTTGGTATTAATATAGTCAATACCAATGGAAAGGATTGTTGTTGGTATTGACTAGTTCAATGCCAACAGAAGTAAATATTATTGGTATTGACTAGCTTGACGACAACATAAATAAATTTTATTAATATTGACTAGATCAATACCAAATGAAATAAATTTAATTGATATTGACTAAATTAATACCAAATGAAATACATTTTGTTAACATGGATTAAATTAATACAAAAAATGTATTTACCAATAGAGAAATTTTATTTGTAAAATTAAAACTTATTTTTATATTTATTTTTATTCGAGTAATATAAATATTACTATCATATATTAATTTTATATTCCCTTTTGTGAAATAATTTTTTAGTCAAAAAAGTTAAACTTAATTAATAAAATAATTTAAATGCTGATGGATAGGGGAGCAAATAGGCCCCTCTTGTATTTGTTCTCTTTGTCATTTGGGCTATTTTATAAAATACATATGTAACTTACTGTACTATTTTACAAAGTTTGTGAACTAAAAACTCAGTACACTAAAACTTATGGTACTAATATGTTATAAGTTATCATGTATTTTAAATACTACTATTTTTAAATAATTAAAATAAAAATAAGAACAAAATATAAAGAGAACCTCTGAACTTTATAATTAAACACAATACACCCCTTAAAATTTTAATTTCATAAAATAACCTTCTGAACTTTATAGTTGAACACAACACACCCCCTGCACATTTAATTTCATAAAATAGGCTCCTAAACTTTGTTATTACGCACAACACACCCCTTGACCTTTGCTATTAAACATAATACACCCCCTAAACTTTAAATTTCAAAAAATAGCCCTTGAAATTTGTTATTATGCGCAACTCACCCCCCAAAATTTATTATTAAACGCAACTCACCCCTTAGATATTAACAATTTTGAAATTTAAAACAAATTTAGAAAAAAAATTTAGAAAAATATAACATATTTTTTAACTTTAAAAAATTAGATTAATAAATTTAAAATAAAAAAGTATCAAACTAAAAATTAAGGATTTTTGACTTTTATACAAAAGATCAGGACTTTATATTTTTAGGCAAATTAAAAATCAAGAGCTAAATTGAAAGTATAGGAGATATATTGTGCTTAATTGTAAATTTTTGAAGGCTGTTTTATGAAATTAAAAGTATAAGAGAGGGGGGGGGGGGGGGGGGGGGGTGTATTCTATTTAATTGTAAAGTTCAGGGATCTTTCTATAATTTGGCCTAAAAATAATAATAATAATGTTTTAAACAAAATTTTTTTGGCCAAATTATTTTTCCTCCTTATTTTCACTTTCCCTCTCAATTTTAATTTTCTCTCCACACTTTAATTTTATTACTTATTTTATTTTTGTATATTTTTTATTAATTATGGTCAAACCCTAACCCTCACTAAGGACTTCTCTATAGAAGAAAACTGGCTGGTTGCATTGCTTAATTCATGGTCTAAATAAAGAGCTTTCTCTTTGAGAACTTGGCTACTTTTTTGGGCCTCCACGGTAGCTTCCTCGAGCCTTTCAACCACAGTTTCTTGAGAAGAATGTTGTTGTCTCAAGGAAAGCAGTTCTCCCCTAAGATGACCTAATTTTTTATCAAGTTGATGAATTTCATCCTCAAGGCCCTTGAGCTTTTGAGCTTGCTGGCTCTAGGTCTTTTTGGCTGTTTTGAGTTCTTCAACAGAGGTCACGGGCCACAAAGGTTAGCTGAATGCTGTAAGATCCTTATGGCATCTTGGCAGCATCATCTCTATTAATGAAGGGTTGAGACCTCATTGTTAACCCTCACAATCACTCCTTCCAGGACTTTGAGTTCTTTGGCAATGGCAAGAGCAACCTTAGGGTCCTCTTTTAAGGCTTTCATCAGAGCCATAGCCTCTTGGGAGTTAGCCCTTTTAGCTAGGGTCAAAATAGAGAGATGTGCGAGTTCCCTTAGTCTCTGGAATCTTAGGGGCACTTGATCTAGTTGTTGGAAGGTCAACCTGCCACTTGCTTTCAGCTTCTCTAAAGGAGAGGTCATCCCTCTTAGTGATGAAGGAGTGGCAGGTGTGACCCATAAAAGGGTGAACATAAAGAGTGAGTTAGATTAAATCTTGGCTTTCGGGGGGGAAAAAAAGCAAAGGTTGGGGGAATAATTATTACCTTCTAAACCCTAGGTTGAGGCAAAAGAAGGACATCTGCTAGCATCTCTGCCATTGGAACTTCTGTTGTCTCTTCAACTATAGGAACGTCTTCCTCGAGGGGAGCCTCTGGGAAATAATGCTCACATGTTAGAACCAAATATGGTTAGAAACATCAAGAGTTGAAAGGCCGGGTTATATAATCATACCTTCAAAGATTTCCTCGATGGGAATTGAGCCTCTTTGGAGGAGGAAAGGAGCCTGCACAAGGCCACGTTTCCGAGAGATCAGGAAGGAAACCCCTTCAGAGGGATAGCTGATAATTGGCTCCACAACTGAGGTAGCCATGTCACTTCCTTCTTTAGTACTTGAGCTCAGTGATTCAGTACTTTGACTGAGCTCCGATGCAATCTCTTGAGGTGGAGAATTTGGTATCTCCACAATAACTCGAGCTGGCTCTTCTTGTGGTAGAAAAAAGGGGCCAAGTTTGGAGCTTTTTTGATGAAGATGAATGAGACACCAATCAAGAAAGGCCAATACCTCTAGTTCCGGAAGCCTGGCTCTTCTTTTTCTCACTAACTATGAGATAGGTACTTCTTCGTCTTCTTTCTCTTCTGCGGCCAGAGTGGTTCCAGTAAGAAGCGTTGGGGGAACCTCCTTCTGCTTTCTCTTCCTTGAGAAACCAATCTCAAGGGTTGGTGAAGAGGTTCCTGAAGGGGATTCCTCTAGCAACATCTTAGTGAAGCTTCTAGTCTAGCGCTCCTTGGGTTACATGGACAGTTGCTGTAAAAACTAAAAAAAACAGAGATCAGCCTTTGTTCAAGCCACTAAAATAAGACTTAAGCATGCTTTAGAGGTGGTTGTTTACTTGATTGTGCCTTCTGCGGGGTTGGCATGATGCTAATAGGCTAGGCTAGCTTCCTCTCGAGCTGGGACTTGCTCGCTCAAATAAAGTTACAAAATACTGCTTGGCGCCTCTGGCCTCTAAGGAGGACCAATAGGCTTGAAACGAAGCTGCAAAACGTGGTGTGGCACACAGTGTGTACCTACAAACAACAAGATACCCATAAATGGATTTTCACTTCTTGGTTCAACTCACAGAACTCCCTAAGCTGACCGGGTGGGATGGAGATCCTCTTGGCCCACCAAAGGTTCATGGCCTTGGACTGGAAAAAGGGATGTCTTAGACCATAAATTACCTGGCAAATAATCTAGGCCTATACGTTTGTACTCTAGGATGAGTCTGGTGATGGAAGAATAGATCTTGAGGGCACAGGATTGCCTGCCAAACCTGCGAATTAATGTCCATAGAGACACCATAATGAAGGTCCAATTTCCTAAACCAGAGTGGGACCAAGATTCCTCTCCCTGAAAGGAGTCCATTGAGTCCCCTTCCTACCTCGACGAGACATTAATCTCTCAAGTTATTGGTTAAAGGAACATCCTAGGGGTAGTTGGATCTCATGATGGGCGAAGTACTTCACAAAGCAGGAAACCCCCTCACTTATGGGAGCACAGTGTCACGGGATAAGCGCAGATCACCCTTGCGGCGCCCGTGCCCCTGAGGTCAAGGCCGAACCAACCTACCCCCTATGGTCAACAAGCAGCAACATGCACCTTCTAGAGACGAAATACACGGCATACCAAGGACATACCTGTATACAACCCATGCGCATTAGTATCGGACCGACTAAGGAGACCCCATATAGCATATGTCTGTTTATTGAGCACTAAGGACAGTGTCAGCTAAAGGCGGCCTGTGACAATAGGGTCCCTCAGGGCAGAGCACAAGAAAATATGCTAGGATCCAAATTTGGACCAGCCAAAATGGTCCACCTATTTGAACATCATAATTCTTAGCTATGATGCCCCTAAGGCGTCCATATACTCGAGCAAAAATAATGGTTCCAAGGCAAATGAACTAGTGCTAAAGACTAAGTTTAGTGCCATGGTGTTCAGAAACTTCAAGACTGAGTTGGAGGAGTTAGCGAAGAAAAACTTATTTAACCAAAACAGGTAAACCATGTCTCTTCTTTTCTTGAACCTTGCCCAAAGTCATGAGCCTGTATTACAAACATCTTAACAAAGGACTCATAACTGCTAGGCAAATCGGCTATCAAGAAGGAATAGGCAAGAGCTTTAGCAACCTTAGACATAATAGAATCAAGAGACAAATCCTCTCCTCCCGGAGAAAGACATGTTAAGGCTGCTATGTCCACCAAGGTAATGCTAAGAAATCCCCAAGGGAGGACAAAAGCATTATAACAAGTGTTCTAACATCAAGTGAGCGCCATCATAATACAGTAGTCATACATGAGAGCGAAGGTGAAAAGCTTGATGGCTTCGCAAATACAAAGATTCTTCCATTTCTTTTCATGGGTCACCATTAGACTGTCTACTTACTTATTGTATCTCTTTGTCAAGAAAGTCCATCCTTTAGAAGGCGCCGCTTCCGTTAAGATTTGTCTCTTCCTTCCCAAGAACAACCTACTAAAACTGTGCGAAGCAAAGGAGATTCGTCAGTATCTGGAAAAAGTCCCTGAAAACTTGGAGCCTCTCGAGATGGGTCAAAGATAGTCCCTAGGGAATAAGACGTGAAGAAAGGTGAAGGATCATTCTTCGATCACAAGAAAGGTCCTCATCAATGGTGTTAAGATCGATTAGGCTTTGGAGCACATAAAAGACTATCGAGATGTCGATTGAAGCAAATGCGTTAATTACTCGATTAGGCTATCAGCTTAAGCAATGGGAGTAGAGACAGCGAATGAAATTTGGGCCATCGTCAGATGAGAAGAAGCAAAGAATGGAAAGCAGATTGGATTAAGAATTAGAGATTCAAAGAACGAAAGTAAGAATTTGCAAAAGCGCTTGAAAGAGGGAACAGAGCAAAAAAGTGAAATTTTCGAGCCCTAACTTTCATACTTATAGACATGCAGGAAGGAAGAGCAAGTGACATACAGTGCTCTCTCGAGGTGAAATCAGGTAGATTCTTTTACTCATTGTAAACTTGAATTTACCATTGGCTAAAAGGGGGTATTTACTTACACCCTAATTTCGAAAGGGCCGGGACGGTGCCGTTTTGGGCAAAGTACCATGTGTTCAACATGCGAGGTCCACCTTGAGGCAAGTTCGGCGTTTGGTGCTAAATTAATGATGTCTCAAGCCCAGCATCTTGAAGAGATGATCACCCTAACAAGGGTATTAACCACTTAGGAACTTGAGATGGTTGAAGGGTAAAAGAAGCTCAAGTTCAAGGGACTACCAAGGGAGTTGCAAGACAGGTGGTTTGTAGGCTCTAGACGGTTACTTAGAGTACAATCTCAAATACTTGAGCACTAAACTTAATCCAAGAGGACGTGGGGCTTCTAGAAGGGACTTCCGCTAAGATTATGGATGTGGGCACCATGGACTTCCCTGAAATACTAATAAGGACACATTTATTGATATTTGGCACACACAAGAGGAAACTTAGTGGCCTAATGTCAGAAGGGTTGCCACAGAATTAGGAGTAGCAATTATTTTTAGTTTTCTATAAATAAAGGACTTTGCATCAGCCCAAACAACAATAACACAATACAAAACTTCATCAAGTTTTCTTTAGAAAACACTTGTGCTCTTTTCTTAGAAGTAGTGTAACTTAGCATAGCTTAGCTTAATGTAGAACTTGCTGTACTTACTTCATCAGTAATACAATTTCTCGGGCTTTAGGTATGAACGTCCAGTTTTAATCTGTTCCCAAATTTCGACGAGTTGAGAGTTAAGGCTTTAGTTTAATGACAGCCAATGCTTGACCTAAATTGCATCGGTCTTAATACTACTGTCACTGCATAATAACTCAGGTGAACTTAGGTTTGTGCCGTTGATTAGGGCTTTGACAACCAAGGTTTGTCCTAATCCAGTGACTTGAATACCGTTGATCCATCTTAATATTGTCAATCCTTAACTTATTCAAGTTATTATAAGTCAAGGGTGTCAAGCATAAAAACCTGATTGACTCAGGCTTGTAAGTGTACTGCTAAGCTCTTGGGTTTGTCTCCACCCCAATTCTTGACTTTTAAGTGTACGAGGAAAGGTGTATGTGGGCCCTGCACCGTCACTATAATTGGCACTTGAGGTAGGTGCATAACTTTTAATTTTCTGTCAACATATATATGAAAAATCCACAAAAATATTTAACAAAATCTTCTTAATTGAAGCATAAGTTGAGCTCATGGTATTATTGAAGTCACATACACCAACATACCACATCTTTTTCTCCGAAAATGGTGAGCGGTTGAGGTTAAAAATGTGTGGTTCGTATTTAGACTCACTCCTTAGTCGCGGTAAGTCCCTTTTTACAAGTTGGTTTTGTTTATCATTTTACGGTGACCACATCGCACTCAACTACAAACAAAATAAAGCAAACAAAATAAATAATTCAGGTGATCCTACTCCGTGTCCTAATCATATAGACAATACCATTATGGCACTTTTGGATCCCTATCAATATGACCAAGACAAGTCATCTAAAGTATCATATTAGTCTTCTCAGACAAGTTGTTTGAACTTATCACTGACTATAGACATACTTTGACAATATATCACTAGGTTGATTTAAGTCTATCCATGGCTCAATCTCATTGACCACTTAAACCAGCATTGACATCTCATCTTGGACTACGTCCATCTCATAAAATATTTTAGAAAACAATAACATGTATATTTGATTCATAAAAACATAATCAAACTATAAATAAATAAATAAATTTATTTAGTTAACATTTAAAACACAATAATTAGGCTTTTCAGGACACCAATTTCGTCAATCTTTCACTTGTCTTAAACCCAATTAACCCTGCATTGCATAACTATCCTTTAGGGATTTTTCAACTCATTGACTATTATATCTTCAATATCGATGTTCTACCGCGTCATTCTTTTGCTCATAAAATTTGATCTATTAGGGACCCTCTAAGTCAACTAGTGTACTTTACAACTTCATAGCTATCAAGTACTTGACTTTCATAGTCAACTAAGCAATACAAAACTGCTTCACACTTCACCATTTAATGACTTCCACTCCAAGGGTAACATAAATTTTTAGCGTCAAACATTTAAAATTATTTTTAAAACAAGCAACCCATGATAAACTCAACATCCTTTTTTTGAATCTCACTAAAGCTTGATTCATAGAATATAGTTGTTTTATCTTAGGCCTTTCACTTTTAATGACCAGACAATAAAATTTTAGAAGCCCATTACCATTCTACACCATTCTCAATGAGTAGACTCCCATTTATATGCAACTCGTAGAAAGTCACTACTTTCTTATGATGTTACTTGTACACTCATCGTTCACTAAACATTGACTCAAACTCATATGATTTGATAGGCGTCATTGAATCTACCATTCAATAAAAAAGATGCTAATTTAAGTCTAAAAATAGACTTCCTCAATTTCCATACTATATGCTCCTGACTCCTGGCAACAAACTTGTCTGATTGTATCATATACATAACTTTCTCAAGATGACCAATAAAAAATTTGTCTTAATTTCCATTTTCCATATCTCATCACAATGAGATACAATGGATAAGAGCATCCTTATGGACTTAAGCATAGCATCTAGCTAAAAAATCTCATAAAAGACGGTTCCTTTCAACAGGGTATAACCCACTGCCATCAATCTAGCCTTAAAGGTCTCAGCCTTCTCATCGACGCTTCCACAATTTCCAAGGCTTAGTCAGAATACATTTATTCTAACTTAAATTTCATTGCCCTGGCCCATTGGTCCACGTTAATATTCTTAAGAGTTTCATTATAGTATAGAGGATCATATTCATTATCATGCTTAACCATTAAGGCTGAAGATATGAATTTGTCAGATGGCCCTCATTATCCTCCCACAACACTAAGGCTCTTATGTATTTAATGCAATATTAACCTGGTTGAAAATATATCTAATACATCATCTCAACTATAAGTTGTATTACGCTATTGAGATATAGTATCTCATACTGTTAATTTATCTAACACAAGCTATATACTGTACTTTTAGGACATTTTCTAAAGCCTCTTACATACCAAACCTTTTAATATGTAAACTTGATTCATCATATGAATCTAACCATATACAATAACATATTATTGATCCTCTCTACAACATTTTGTAGTAAGGAAAAATAAGAATTCTCTTGAAATCCACCACCTCAATCTAATCAAGGTGACTTGATATAATTACCTAACCGATCTCAACTTTAGTTTTTCATTCTTTAAACTTTTCAAAAAAATTCAAGACTTTAGTCTTCATAGGTATATGTTTTTTTTTCGATAATTAGTTACAGAGTCATGATACATAGTAAGCAACTCGAACAAGCAAGCCCATCTATGTAGATAGGTATATATTCTTCATATGTATATAGATAGATCAACTTATTGAGTAGTCATTCATAAACTTTTATGAAATACTCACTGCTTCCACTTAAACTTGTAGCAGTCCATCTATCTTATTATTTAATGCGAAGTTCCCCCTTGCCTCACCAACCTTCCCGCTCATATCCGCTTCTCTATAGCATTTTTAATTTCTTTTATTTTTATAAATAGCTAAAAAATTATACTAACTACACACAAATACAACCCACCCCCACCATTTTATGGCAGTTCTCATTGCATTTCTCCATATCCATAACCCACTCCACCCCCTCTTCAAAGTAGTTCCCAAATCTATTAAATTTATATTTTCGAAGTAAAAACTCTTCATGTTCACAAGTTAACAAGACTTCTATATTTAAGTAACATTTTCTCATTGCAATCAAGTTCGATTATTCCCACTAATTTTTAGATTTAGAGGTGCACATCGGTTCAAGACTAGACCAAAAACTGAAGTACATCAAATCATAAGACTGAGGGCCGGACCGACCGATTTGGACCGATGTTTCATCTAACAAGTGCAATTATAAGAAGAAAAATGTTTTCATACAAAAGTTAAAAAAAATTAGAAAATAACGATAATAGTATAATTTACACAATATGTATATAATTTAAGGATAATAATACGGGATATTTATATAATTATTAAATAGTGAAAAAATAAATATTCAATTTTTTAAGATTTAGTATTTTCAAATGCATACATTATATATTAATTATATATTAAAATTATTTACCCTAAATATTTAATGCGTAATTGATGTTGACCAGTCTTCAGTCCGGTCTTCAGGTTTTCCGGTCTTGGACCAAACCGGATGGAAGACCGATTAACCCCATATGCCAGAACCGAACACTGGATTGACCGAAATGGCCGGTCCAGTCCGGTCCACCGATCCGGACTGATTTTTGTTCACCCGTAGCTAGATTATTGGAACTCTTCTATATAGGGGAGATAAGTAATTTATTGCTCATCTAACTTTTCATTCGTATCTTATTATAATAGGAAGGTTGTGATAACTCATTATGGGTATGCAATGGCACGCAAAAATTTTAAGTGAATTTTGTGGGCATTTATTCATTTGGAAGTTAACCCTTGGTCCCAAAGTAAGCCAAAATATGAAAAATGGCGGTGAATGACAGACCATCATTTTGGTTGTAGGCGTTCATGTCAAATACAATGTTTTAAAACACAAACAACCGTGCATCAGAAAAATCTAATATATAGTGATACAACATATTCAAGAACAGTTTTTATGTATAACGTAGGATAAATTAAACATAAACTTATGGAAAAGATAAAAAAGTAATATTATAGGAATGCATAATATATACTCAAATTTCATATGAACTATACACAATAAAAAGGTTTATGCTAATGGAAAAAGTTAGTTCCACAATGTCATGGTTTATCATCCTATAAAATTTTTTCTGCATATAGTTTTACATTATTACCATATCAAATCTATCTAACTCACCCAGGAAAATAATTTTTGCGGCATATTTTAAGGGTGGTTTTATAACTACTCTAAATCATTGAAAAAGAAAAAAAAAAGTTATCAAGGAAACATAACTTTCATGGGTAGTTTTTAAACTACCCACATTTTATTTAAATCCATATTTTCATGGGCATTTTTTAGCATCCCATATATATTCTCAGTTTATTAACTAAAATTTTCACTTGGCAATGCTAGTCACAACACTGGGAGCGGATATTATAGCCTATTAATTATCATTTCTTAATTTTTATGTTGACAATATTATATGAAGATAACATTAATTATTTTCAGTTATATCATATAATCCTCATCAAAAAGTTTGAAAGTTCACTACAACCATGCATTGCATGGGACAACACTGGGAGAAGGGGAAGAGAGGTCTACATTTCAAAATAGGTTTCCCAGGGATGAAGTGGGTTTTAGTCCATGTTTTAGATGTTATTTTAAAACACGTGCAATAGTATTTGTTTATAAAACAATAATTGTTTTTCATATTACTTTTATGATCAAATTTAATATATTTTTGTGAAAATTATATTTTTCAACAATTCAAAGATGACTTTTAGTTTTAGTTTCAAAGTCAAAGAACAAAAGAGCTGTTAAAAAATATAGGGCACCAAAAATTCAACAAAAATTATAACAAAGTAGAGATGCTCAACAAAACATAAATAACAATAGCAATCCAAAGACAATATAAATCCGAAAGGGTTAAGAAACGCCTGTGTTGGGTTGAGGCACGTGATAACGCTCTTCTTAGAAAGGAAACGCTCCTCCTGCACGAGTATTGTATTTGTATACGCTCCTTTCCTAGGATTCAATAACCCGTCGGACCTCTATTAGTGCAGCGATTAAAGATTCCCGAACTACAATTACCAAGCTCACAATTTTGAAAGAGAAGTGGAAGATGAAGGAATGAGATTTTTTTTTTTTTTTTTTGGTTGTTGTGTCTATTTTTCTCATTAAACACATATGCTTACATAGATATAAGTATGTACCTAATTTCATACTCTTCGTGCAACGAGCCGGTCAAAACAAATCAATCCTACTAATTGTGAGTTTCTCTTTCAATGCATCATTCAGCAACATAAATGTATGGTCAATTGAGTTACTACATTCATGAAATTAGTGCTCAACAGTAAATACTGCAACGGCAATTTTTTTTGTCTTTAACAGCTTATGCAATAAGAAATAAGGAATTTAATAGCATATTAAATTTTATATTCAGCATTTTTTTCCTAAATAAAAAAAAATATTTTCTTTTAAAGCCCTAAACTGCATCATTTTTTCCAACAAAAGCAACAATCGAATTAATTTTATTTATCCAAAAATTATACTTATATTTGGTTTAAAATAAAATTTAAAAATAAAACTCAAAAATTGAAAGATTATTTATAGAATATACTTAAAATAAATCATTTAAAAAAAATTTAAGTGGATGAATAATGAAGAGTTTTGGTAAAAAAGAGAATTTAGAACAAGATTTAAAAAATTAAAAGAAAAGAATTTTTTATTTTTTTAAGAAACAGGAGGGTTTAGGAACTTATTATGTCATGTGATATACTATAGTTTAATATTTTTCTTACATAAGTAACGGATTTAGACTTCGAATTATTTTTGTATTGTACGTATTCCAAAGTTTAATTACATCAAACAAAAATATAATATAAAAATATACACAACTCCTCTCAACATAGTTTTATTAATTTAATAGTATGCAATTAAACAAATTAATCGGATAATTTCGTTAAAACGACAATTAATACCAAAAACTATGATGTATGTACAATAACTTTATAACAATTATAATATATAATATTATGGGTTATTTACGACAAAGGTCAGTGTACTTTGTACATTGTGTCAATTTGGTCCTTGTATTTTTAATTGTATTAATTTAATCCCTGAACAATTCAAAATGTGTCAATTTAGTCATTTGGTCAAATTTAAGTTATGTTAATGACGTAATTTTGAACGGTTAAATTATTTTAGACGCAAGTAACTTATTATAAATTCATTTGTTTACTCAATTTAATCCAATTTATGGCTAAATCATTAAAAATTTCACTAAAACTTAACATAAAATTTTTTCTAAGGAACAAATTGACAGATTTTAAATTGTACATGGACTAAATTGACACATTAAAAGTACAAGGACTAAATTGATATAATAGACAAAGTACATGGACATTTGGCATAAATAACCCTAATATTATTTTACTTATTATAATTATATTACCTTTGATTTCAAATAACAAACTATAACATAAAATTTAAAAAAGTAAACATCTTCCGTGTATGCACAGGCAACCCCTAGTATATATTTTATGAACAAGTTCTAGTAGCTTAGTGGATCTATAGCCTTTACTCTTAAAGGCTCTTTCATTCACCATTAATATGAACATAATTTGCATACTAATTATCATTTTAGAACTTAATGATTCCATAAGACAACTCAAACCAGTTTTGAATCATACTAGATTAATTTGACCTAAGATCAAGTACCACTTAAAAGCTATGGTCTTCAGGTATGATTACACAGCCTCGTTTGTATTAGATGAATAAATTGTCATTATTATAGTTTGATTTTTAGTTAACTATATGCCAATATACCCTCTTAAACAAATATTTTATTTACTTCAATATCAGTTTATTTTTCGAAAAAATAACTTAAAAACTATTTTAAAATACATAGTAAATAGAAATCAAATTTCTAAAAAAATTGATATATTAAGATAATTATTCGAAATCAAAACTACATTCTTTGTCTTAAACTATTATCTCTTGACGCCTTTACTGAAAGCCACTCACCAGAATCGTAGTGAACTACCTACCAGTCACAACTAGAGGAGATACGATATAGAACACCTTGTCATGTTGGCTTTCTAGTCTTTGCAAAAACAGTATCAGGCAATTTCTTTTTAAATACTAATGTCAAGAACTTTTACGGAAAGGCAAAACTATTTTGACTTATGTTTTATCTTACCCTCTAGTGGTTCCTAAATACTCGCAGCAACTTCTTTTTTTTCTTTTTTTGTAATAAGCAGACTCTTCCCTTAATTCTCATGACACGTTTTCTCTCATATTGTACCTTCATCGGTTCAAACAATGAGTACTATATATTACTCAATTTATCTAGGCTAAAGCCATCATCTTATGACACGCTCTTGATCTGAACTTTCTTAACATAATCGAGTGTCTATCATCTTTCTTTTAATTTGTTCTCATGCTACCTAATAAACTGACTAAACATTTTTATCAAATGTCTGGTCATCACTTCTATAGTCGATTTTTCAAGTATCTAATACTAGAACACATTCGACATCTAATGTCCGAATCTTGCACTCGACTAATTCATTAGTCTGGTCTAACGTTTCAAATATTTTTTTCAACTTAGTAGATATACAAGCAACAAACTAGAGAACTATGAGAACCTATTGGTGCTCCACATATACTATGACATACTATATATTAGTGAGCAAAATAGAATAAACAAGCAACATTTATCAGTATTGATTGCAACATATAACAAACAGCTTGAAATCACAATTGTAAACAAGTCATATAACATTTAGGATACTTTTTCTTACTTTTAGCAAACAATCAAAGTACGGAGTTCACATTCCGACGCTTATACGTATGCCGCAACGACCCAACCAAATTACCTAACACTCCCCGTTGGCAAGGTCGAATTGAGATATCAGTAGGGTGAGAACATTTCTCAATAAATATATTTTCTTGTAAGCTCTTAGTAAACATATTTAACACACCGCACCTCCCTCAACTTCTAAGGTCATATAAAAAAGCTCCTCGGGGAGGCTAATGAGCACCCGAGTCAAGTTTACACCACTACTTAGACATCCAACAAAATCCACGAAGTACTCAATAGCAGCGTGGCCGTACCCGTTTTCCTACACTTCATTCTATCTCTAAATGGTCTAACCTTGTACTTTGCAAATGAACGCCCTCTTTAGGGAGTAGCACCCACCTACTATATTGCTAGACCAGTAATGAAGGCCATGAGCTTTTATTTATAGAACCTTTTCAATTAAGTTTTAGCATACAAACAAAGCATGGAATCCACCTAACTACTCTCGGTGTGTGCAACGATGAGCTAGCCAATCTATCCGTTATTCCCTAGGAAGTGGGGTCTCGAGTCATTAGTGAGGTGAGAACTATTCTCAATTAATAGTTTTCCTAAACATAACTGACTCACCGTTTCTACCTTGGCCTGTAAGACAGTATCACAATGCTTCCTAAGAGACTAACATACTATCTTAGTCAAGTGTATATTATTGCCCAGATATTGGTACAAGTTGACAAGATGTTCCACCACACTGTGGTCGCATTTGTTTTCCTGTACCTCTATCTATCCTAAAGAAGTCTAATTCTGTATTCCGTGAACAAACGCCCTCCTCAAGGATTAACGCCTATCCATTATACTATTAGACTGACAATGGAGACCGTGAAGGTTAAATTCCTGAATCTCGCTCCCACTTGAATTTTTAAATGATGGATTTTTCTTTTATGCTTGATTATCTCATAATCATTACTAAAATCATATTCTAAATTTTATTTGATCGTACAAGGTTCCTTTAACAAGTGCAATTTAATCTCATAAGATATTTATGAGAATTTTCTATTCAAATAATTCAACTATTGAATTTTCTAATCTTATTAGATCTATTTGAAAAAGAAGTCTCCTACTTAAAGAAATCAAGTATTGCATACAGTTGCATATTGAAATGGCCCTCTAACTTCATTCACATTACATATAATATTTAACTCATTTAAATACTATTAAACACGTGAATAAAATTTAATTAGTATCATGTTATCAAACTATTTTGAATGACATTACTTAAGGCCAATAAAGTTGGATTAATTAAATATACGTCTAAACATTTTAAAACTAATTACCATTAGAATCTCACTCAAATTAATTATTTATTTATTTAAACAAAAATAAAATTAAAATTAAAATAAAACAACGTCATACACCAAGGAAACCACATGATTAAAAAAATAGACAAAACGCCATGCGTCGCCAGCCCATTCGTCAACAGCAGGGGAGGCGGATAGGCTTTTGGGTAGCCAGCGCGTGACGAGCACGCGGATTGCTCTAAGCCATAGGCACAGATCGCACCTGATGTGCATGCGTTTATTCTCTTTTTCTATTTTAGATTTAAATAAATAAATAATTAATTTTAGATCTTAATCTCATTAGATCATAATATTCTAATTAACCGAACATCTAATCCTATTAGATATTCTTTGTGATACTGTAAATATTTTTTACTTAACTGAATATCTAGTCTTATAACATGTTCAATGCGAAATTGTATACATATGAATCATTCAACTATTTCAATACCTAACCATTAGATTATTTGGAATTATACTCCCACTAATTTTAATTTGAAATTCATTCTAATTAAACAATTTAAATTTGATGAATAGGCAATCTCGTTATTATATAATAAATTCTACCTTTACACTACCCACGTAGATAAATTCATCTTATGAATATATTTGGTTAAACAAATTTATTCATATTATGAATAATTGATTCATCTAATGAATTTTGTTTTAACAAAATATATTTGTTTATTACATGAATAAATAATTCATATCATGAATTCATTTTAAATATTTTTCAAGTAGTGTACTTCTAAAGGCTTGTAGTGGGACCTTGTAGACAACTTAATTCTAACTCAAAATGGATCAAATCTTATTATTAACACTTTGATAACATTGATTACCATTTAGTAACATTTAATTTCAAATAAATTTTACTATAATAATTAACTACTCTATTAGATAGAGCTGATAAAATGTGACCCGACCTAATAACCCAACCCATGTGACCTGCTACCCGACCCGACCTTAACCCGAAAAATTTTAAATTTTTTGTGACCCGAACTCGAAAATGAACTGACCCGAATTTGACCTGACCCTAAATTGACCCAACTCGAGCTGACCCGAAACCTGAAATAACTCAACCCGTGATGACCCGATACCCAAATCAGACCTATCCTATATCTCAAAATGACCCAAATAGAAATCTAATTTATCATAGAATCTAAATAAAATGCTAATTATAGTTATTACGTTTTACAGTTTTAGTTATAAATTTCAAAGTCGAATAAATATATTATTAAAATAACTTGATGTGATCCAAGGATACTCGACCTGATGTTGACCCAACCCGAGACTGACCCGACCCAAGGTCTACTCGAACTCGAGGATAACCCGACCCAAGTCTGACCAACCCAAATTTGACCCGACCCAAGATAGACTTGACATGACATTAACCTGACCTGACTCGATTGCCAGGTCTACTATTAGATATTGATGTGGTTTTAAAAGTGTTTTAAAACAGTGTAGTGGTAAGCATACGAGTTCATCATAGCTAAGTCGGGTATACGGGTGTCGTATCCACAGGGAATCAGTATAAAGTTGAATTCGATACTTAATTATTGGTTTGAATTTGGGTTTTTATTGGACAAGTTGAGCAATTAATGGAACTAAAAGAGTTCAGATGTAAATTAAAGTGTCAAGTCAATCATATGTTAGTTTAGGGTATTTGTTAGGTTTGCTTAAATTGAATCCCATTATTATATTTTATCATGCCAATGACTTTTAAAGATTTAGGCTACAAGCTCTAAACCTATATTAACATTAAACTAGAGCTTAGGATAATGAACTAGTCAAGAGCATAACCCATCTTATTACTCTAAGTGTAGTATGGACTATTTCAACAGCACTGCTAAATTTCTTTATCACGCCTAGAGATGGCCAATGGGTTATGTTGGCTCTAAAGCCAATATCATTGTAATTTTGATGATAACAAGCATTTAGTGAGTCATGTGATTTAAATTGTTCTAATCTTATTTTTAAGTGACTTATAAGAAAGCTAGGCAAATCAAAGATTAATCATGGATACGAAACTTTCCAAAAGATGATAAATCAAGAGGAAAAGAGATAAAAGCTGAAGAGAAGATTTATCCAGATTGAAGAGAACATGATCCGAGTCCGAGCATCTTAAAGTCATTTATTTTTATTGTCTAGGACTTAGGATTAGGATATATCAATTGAGTCCAAGTCTCAATATTGATATGTGATACTCTTACAAAAATGTTTTGAAAAATATTTTTGAAAGTTGATTTATCAAATCTTATTTGAAAAATATTCAAGTCAAAATTAAACCAATCTAATTTATCAATTAAAATATTTTTAAGATTGGTACTTTGAAAAGTATGAACAAATCAAATAAATATAAAATTTTAGTGGGTGTTGATTTAGCTTGATTTATGAAACCAATTATTTTTATGATCAAGTAAAGTGGAAAATAAATTCAAAAAAATTGAACAAATATAGTAATCAATCAATCAATTTTTTAACTTAGGAAATGTAATAAAATTATCCCACCAATCAAGCAAATTGATCAAAACGTGTAAATGCACCCGGGTAGGCTGAGTGTCGACACATAGGCGGTATGTGTCAACACACAGACTTACAGTAGCCACAAAGAGCTGCTGTGTGTCGACACACAGCCCTTGTGTGTTGACACATAGACTGAAAAAGCTCAAAACGGCTACTTTTGACTTGATTTCTTTCCAAAACCTTTCTCCAACTTTTTGAACGTCTTAATGGCCCTCATTTGCCTATAAATAGGGCTTGAATGCTTTGATTAAAATTATCCAATACTCTCTAGCATTCTTTGATAAAAAGTTCTCTTATATACTTGCGCTTTAAATGTTTGTTTTTTAAGTTTTGTTTAAAACTTTTATTAGAGCATCACTTGTTCTCTTATTGTTGATCTTTGAGCTTTATTGGCATATCCTTAGCTTTGGCTAAACTTGATCAAGTGTCAATTCACTCTTCAAAGAGTGAAGAATTTGAGTGCTTTAATTCTTTCATTACTTTATTCAAATTTATTTCATTGTAAAGGTTGGATCCTGAACCTACTGTTTATAAAAGGATCAGTTGCAAAAGGTTGGTCTTGAGCCTACGTACAAAAAGACCGATTGTAAAGGTTGGATCCTGAGCCTGTTCTTAAAAAGGATCATCGAGCTTAGTTAAACGCTCAAGTGACTAAGAGTAGTCACTTGAGAAGTGGACTAGCTTTCGGTTTGGAAGTGAACCACTATAAAAATCTTTGTGCATCTCGTTTATTTTTGTCTTTGTCTGTTTCATTTAAGATTTATTGTTTTGTTTTTAATTGAATTTTTTGGTTCATATCTTTAATTTTTATTTATTACTAAAAAACTTAATTCATCCCCCCTCTTAGGTTGCCATTTGGACCTTCAGGTTAGGTTCGAGCCTAGCCCGGCCCGCTACTGCCCGGTCCCTTCAGTGGGCCGGGCCACGAGCCTCCTCAAAAATGAGGATGCCCGGGGCAGGCCCAGCCCGACCTAGGGCAAAGCCCCCTAACGGCTCAGCTTTGCGCCATTGGGGGGCTCCCCACCCACCCCCCCCCCCCCCCCCCCCCCCCCCCCCCCCCCGCAATGTCAGTGCCCAACAGCTCAATTTTGAGCCGTTGGGCACCTTTTTAAAAAAATTCTTTTTTTTTTATTATAAATACTCACCAAATTTTTTTTATTTCACCACATAACAATCACCAATTTTTTCTTCTCTCAAATTCTCTCTTATCTACAATTAATTCTTTGCTCTCAATTTCTCAAGTTTGAAGTTTCAATTGTGTTATACTCGTAAAAGCCTGTAGAAGTTCAAATTTTAGTTATTGCTTTGGTAAAATTAATATCAAAATTTTTTTATTTTTCATTTTTATTTACCTTACTTGCATTTTATAATAATAAATTAACAATATAATGTCACATAATTCATCTTCATTTGGAGTTGGTCGATCTAGTTCTAGCTCTTCTCTACCACCTAAAACCCTTAGAATGGGGTAGAGTAATAGTCAATCTACAGGAGTTGAGCTTAATACCTAGGAGCGTACTTTTTTAGAACTTGTCAGGTCACCTCCCTACAAAGACACCTGTGATTGGGAACATGAACACTTTAATGAGCAAGGTTATCCAGAATCGGGTGGTGCGGCGGAACCCGAACCCACACCCACACCCGCGAACGATGAAACTCAAACCCACACCTTTATGGTCAGTAGTAGACGTAGTACTAGCGATGTATGGAAATATTTTACACTAGATCGTGAGCATGCTAAAGCATATTGTACTCTATGTAATCCTCTAAAAGCCTTAAGGCATCCACTTAATAGTAGGACTAACACTTTAAAGAGACACCTATAAAGAATCCACCCCGAATTAAATGCGAATAGAACCCAACAAACTTTCATACAGAAAGCAACTAGTGCATTTGCAAACTTTAAGTTTGCACAAAAAACTAACAGAAACGATTGAATAAGATACGTCATTTCTGCTGAAAAGCCGTTTACCACCGGCAAAGACCCTGGATTTGTCCGAATTGTAAAACTACGTTAAACCCTGCCACTCCAAGCATCCATCAGAACATTTTGTAATGGGACACATTTTGAGAATTTGCAAATATGAAAAATGAACTTGAAGAAATTTTAAAGATGAACACAAGCATGTTCTGGTTGACATTTGACACGTGGAAGACAAAATCCTACGTACGTTTCATGTGCATAACTACACATTAGATTGATTCTTCCTACGTTATGCAAAAATGAATAATTCAGTTTTGCCTATTTAAATATCCCACAGTGCTTATGTAGTCACAAGTGTCATTATGAACATATGTCGTGAGTTGAGAATAGACAACAAAATTTTAACATTAAGTTTGATAATGCTACTTATAACACGGCATCTGTTAAACAATTAATTAGGTGTATGAAGCCCATGTTAGAAAAGAAATATTTTGATTTAAGTTGCATTTGTCGTATATTGCATTTAATAGTAATGGATGATATGTAACTTATAGATTTTTCTCTGATGGTTTTAAGACAAGTAATTAAAGCAATTAAGACATTCGGAATTAGGCAAAAAAGTTTATAGAACTTTGTGATGCACATGGCGTTCCTTTTAAACAATTTAAATTAGATGCACTTAATAGGCGGTCATCCACGGTTTTAACTTAGAAAAAAGCATACCATACAAAGACGTCTTAATTGAACTTGTACTGCAAAATCATGCAGATCTAAGTTCTTTTAATTTAGAAAATATAGATTGAGATATAATTAAATGAAATCTTTAAATTTTTTGTTATTTTTAAAGAGGCTACCACATTTGTTTAGGATGTTATTACCCAACCATTCTACATACAATATCTAGACTGATAGATATTGCTACTTAGATGATGGATAACTCCACCAACCCCATGTTGTAGGGCTCCAATACCGCCATGATAGAAATTTTTTTTAAAATATTATTTTAAATTTTCAATGACATATTGTATTGCCACTATTCTTTATCCACGTTGTAAACTTACAGGTTTTGAATTATTTGCCAGAATATTTTACGAAAAAATGAAACCAACTTTTGATGTAACCTCTTTTATTGCTAAAGTTAATTTAAATTTATATAATTTATTTTTCGTATATTCTTAATAATTATCATCTAATACAAACGTTTATTCAACATCATCTTCTTTGTCCACTTTGCGAGGAAAATCATATGCATAAGATATGTTTAACTGATTAAAGCCCAAAAAAGTCCCACGTCATATGATGAGCTTTCTTTTTACATGCGTTCGCTTAGGCTCGACTTCTACCCGACACGGGCTAATCCGTATTTTGATATTTTGCAATGATGGAATTCAAATAAAACCCAATTTCCCGTGCTTTCCTCTACGGCACGCAATATACTAACATGTCCAGTGTCTACAGTAGTATCAGAGCCTGCTTTTAGTGCAGGTGATAGATTGTTCACCAGCCACCTTAGAAATGTCGATACCCTTGAAGGACTGGATGGCTGCATAGGACAGAGACTAAGACCATTTGAAATTGGAATCATTAAGCGATGAATCAAACGACGCTAGCTCCAATACAAGTACTGCACCAAACATAGTAAGTTTAGATTAATTCATTTATATTGCTATAATTTTATTTTCTTATAATATATTTTCTTTTATAAAATATATTTGTGATTTTATGTGGCACTATTATATTGTTATATTTGTATTTTTTAACAAGTTATGATATATTTTATTTTACAAAATATATTTGTAATTATGATTATATTGTATTATATGTTATATTATTTATTAATAAATTATATATATGTGTGTATATATATGGTGGCGTTCTTATGAGAGGGTGAGAGCTTGAGAGGGGCAAATCCTGGCTCTCTATTGTAATGGACGGCCAAGATTTGTTGGACATTAAAAAATTAGGGCCAATATTTGTTGAGTATTAAAAAAAAAAAAAACAGCAATATCTCTCCCTTACCCCTTCTTTCTTTCTACCCCATGAAGAGGTATTGGCCGTAAATTGTTATTTTTTTTTAATGTTCAACAAATCTTGGTCGTGCATTACAATGGAGGGCCAGAATTCGTCCCTTTAACACTCTCACCCTTTCATAAGAACACCACCATAATATATATATATAAATAATAAAAAGGACCTCGCCTGTCTCAACTCAGTGAAGAAATGGCCCCTAGATAGAGCTCAGTCAAGGATTAGTACAGTTGTAAAAGATATAGCGGAGTAGGATCGAAGAGCACTTCTAGGCTAGTACTAGCACAACCAGGCTTCTTGCATGTCTGTCGGTGTTACACATTTCTGCCTTACTTCTTGCTACTTACACCATTTATTTGCTTGCATGTTGTTGGTAGGTAGGCTCTCTTCCATAGTTGCTTGCTTGCTTTTGCATTTTGCTCTTACTTAGATGTTTCCATGCTTTTTCATGCCCTTCTCGCTTTTCAGGTTGGGAGTCCTTGAAAACAGCCTCTCATTAGGGTATACCCCAGATGGGGTCAGGCTGCGTACGTCCTACCCATCCCAGACCTCGCTCATGCTAAAGTCCTTGTGGCACTAGGTTTGTTGTTGCTGTTGTAACGTTTTTGAAAATAATAAAAAAGACCTTGACCTTTTTGAATTATTAAAAAGGCCCTAAGGTTTTGTCATATTTATAAAAAGGCCCCCCTCAAGCGTGATGACGTCATTTTTCATCGACAAAGCTAATGTGGAATCTGCTAATGCTACAATAAAATGGCCTAACATACACTTCAAGAGCCTTATTCTTACTTTATAAGCACAAAATTTGAGATATTCTATGATGTAGAAATCATCTGTTTTCGCTTAATTTTTTTTAAAATATGGTTATTAAAGGGTATTTTTGTCATTTTATAGCAGGACTAAATGCAGCTGTCAAGTTAGTTCTGTCAACTAAAAATGATATCATCATGTCGAAGAGGGATTTTTTATTAATACGACAAAAACTTAGGGGCCTTTTTTATTAATACAACAAAAACTTAGGGGCCTTTTTAATAATTAAAAAAAGTTCTGGTCATTTTTATTATTTTTAAAAATGTCAGGATACCAAAATATAAATAGCCATATATTTAATTTTAAAAGGCACTATTATAACTGTATTATATGTTATATTATATATCAACCTCGGTGATGAAAGCAGTACTCTTCGCTGCATTCAAAGAGAGCGCCAAAAGACCAGCAAAGTGGTCTAAAGTCTTTCGGATAACCGAAACACTCCCCTTGTCACCCTGACTAAAAATCATCAGATCATAAGCAAAGCGAAGATGGGTGAGCCAAGTACTATAGCAATGCAGGTGAAAGCGAAACCGCGGATCACAAGTAGCACTACGAAGAAGACCTCGCAGACCCTCCACGGCGATGATGAACAAGTAAGGGAAAAGAGGATTCCCCTGACAAATGCCCCGACTTATGCCAAAAAACCCCTAAGCTAGCCATTGATGGTGACAGAAAGCCGAGCTGAAGAAATACACTCCCCTCACCCAGCCAATCATAACCTCCAGGATACCCATAGCAGCCAAAATAAAGTCCCAATGCACTATGTCTAACGCCTTGCGAATATCAACCTTCAAGGAACAAGAAGGTGACACCTGACGATGATAATCACGCATGAGCTCCTGGGCTAGCAAGATACTATCCAAGACCCTCCTCCCAGGAACGAAGGCAGACTGTGTGTCATCAATCAGAAAGAGAACAACCCCTTTCGGCCCATTGGTAATAATATTACTGATACACTTATAGATCATATTGCAATAGGAGATCGGGCGATAGTCAACGAAGGTGGAGGGATTTTCCACCTTAGAAGAAGACTTGCATGGGTAGTGTTCACGGTGCCAAGCATGTGCCTTAACACGAAGAATGAGCAAACAACTCAAACTACATAATGACCACCAACATCCCATGCCCTCCTAAAGAAGAGGGAGGTACAGCCATCAGGTCCTAAAGCTCTGTCATCACCCGTCGAGAAGAATGCATTTCTCACCTCAGCATCAGAAATCAAAAGAGTCAACAGTCTAGCCTAATCCTTAGATAAATAGGCCTGAAGAGATCCGAAATGTCCTCACAAATTGGCCCACTTAGCTCAGTCAATAACTTCTGAAAGTAAGAAACCCCGGCCTCCGAAATCTCCCCCTCATTGTAGGTCCTCATGCCGTTAGAACCAATAATAGAAGAAAGCCGGTTGCTAGCCTACCAATGGAGGATAGACTTATGAAAGAATCAAGTACCCTGATCTCCTAAGGAAAGCCACTCAAAGTGAGGCTTTTGATGGTAGAAAGCCTTCTCATCCCAACACAACCACTAATACTCCCAAGATAAACGGCGCTCCTCCGCTCGGAGAGCCATACACTCAGAGTCAGCATTCGAAACCCTCGGGCCTGCTGCCTAGGGGTCTTTTGCCGCCACCACTTTGGCCGAGATATGACTGTAATGCCCAGCACTGGGGGCTTTCAACTAATCCTTCAGCCGCTTCAGCTTCTTAGTGAGCTGAAACATAAGCGAACCCTCAATGCTAGATCCACACACCCTCTGCACCTTAGGAAGAAACTCATCATGGTCAGCCCAGAAGTTAAAGAACTTAAAAGGGAGCCACAATGTGCAACACTCTAAGTACTCTAACTACAAAAGGACAGTGGTCAAAGCAGACCTCATAGGGAAGGAACTCAATTGATGAGGCTGGAAAAGCGCACAGCCAACCCTCACTCAACAAACACTAGTCCAAACACTGAAGAATAAGACACTACAAAAAAAGTGACTAATAGTAACAAACTAGAAAATTTTCTTTTGCAATTGAATTAACAATAGCAATAAAAATTTTCTTTTGTTGCAAATGCAAAATCTCATACAAAGCTGAACCCTTTTGTAATAGAAAATCAGTCTGTTGGTATTCTATATAGCATTACCAACAGTAGACTTGTGTTTGTTAGTAATGGTATTTTATTAGAAATTTTTTTATATCTCACGAGGTAAGAAACGAATTTTCACTTCCATTCAATATTACATTTTAAAAAAATTAAAAAACAATTTGTCAAAGACACATAGATAATTCAATTATATTAACTTTTTTGTCCTCTAAATATATTACATAAACTTAATATTGGCAAGAATTTAAAATTTTATGTCAATCCATAAAATTTTGGGTAAAAAAAATTCCCGCCAAGGCTCAAAATTTTGGGTATAGAAAATTTCATTAATATTTTATAAAACAAAAAATTTCTGCCCTAACTGATCACTCTCTCTCTGTCTCGTTCGCAGCTGTTGGTCTCTCTCTCGTTCGCTTCACTCTCTCTCTTGCTCGTCTCTACGCTCTCTCTTTCACTTGTCCCTTCACTTGACTCTTCACTTCTTTAATTAAGTTTTGTGTCCCCATTGCAGGTCTGTTAGAGAGAAAGGGATTGACACTGCAGGCTTGACTTTGTTGTGAAGGTATCAATTTCGTGCTTCAATTTCTGTTATGATATAGTTTAATTTGTAGTTCACTGACTGATTATACTTGGTTTACATTGTTTGAAAGTATTATAAATCTCATCTTTAGGTCTTCACTCTTTCGTTTCATCGTTCTTTTGTTTTAGGTACAAAATAGGGTTAGTTTGTAATAAAATAGGGTTATTGTAAGATTCATGTTAATTGGTTGAAGATTGAGTAGTTTAATGTAAGATTACTGTTAATTTGCTGAGAATTGAATAGCTTAATATATGATCATCTATTGTGTTAGTGTTTGGTGTAGTGTTAGTTATGATGTATGCTATAATGATTAGTTTGTTCAATTTTTGCTTGATTTTGAGAAAATATAAACTAAGCATATGGTGTTTTAAGATATTTCTTCCCTTAAAAATATGGATTTCAATGAGTTCTAGTGTATTAGATTGTAATGTTTGATGCTTCATGATGATGAGTTCTATTTTTGTCACATTTTTTAGCTTTTGATTTGTTTCGGTGCTTGTACAGTGAATTTGAGTTGTTGATTCAGATTACAGTTAGTAAAATACAAATTACATGGAATTTAAGTTTAATAACAAATCTTACAATGTTCCTATGGTCAATAAGAGATTAATATATGTAACTAATGTAATTTTAGTAATATTTTGTCCTAATTTAACGATATTTATACATTCTAAGTGTAGAATTTGTCCATATAGATACGTTTAAAAACACTGCTTGGGTGACACGCTCACGAGTTTCACCTGGATTTCGCGAGAGTGTGGAAGCATTTGTTACTAATGCTTTTGTTGTTGTGGGTTTGGATGAGTCGATACATTGCCCATGTAAGACTTGTGCAAATCGATATGAGTTAGACATAGATAGAGTGAAACTTCACCTTACACTGAAAGGCATGGGCAATAATTATGCACGTAGGAAGTGGTATCTCCATGAGGAGGTGGAGTATCCCGAGCTAAATGATTTTGCTAGTGAGATGGATACTTCTTATGAATCGTTAGATGATGGTATGCATGAAATGTTAGAAGATGCTTATGGATTGCATAATCCTAATTTGAGTAAATCATCAGAACCACCTAAAAAGGGACGCAATGTTGAGGTTGAAAATTTATGTAAACTCATAGAAGATGCAGATACACCCTTGTACCTTGGATGTGATGAATTTATAAAGCTCTAATTTATTGTTAAATTATATCATCTTAAATGCTTGCATGGAGTGACTAATGCTGGATTTGATGCTTTTCTAAAGATTTTTCAAAGAGATCTTCCAAAAGGTGAGACATCGCCGAACTCTTTTTATAAAACAAAAAGCATAATTCGAAAGTTGGGTCTTGGCTACAAAAAGATTGATGCTTGTCCCAACGATTGTGTGCTATTTTGGAAGGAGTTGAAAGACTGCGACATATGTCCTGTTTGTGGTTCATTAAGATGGAAAACTATAAATGGTGGGGTTGTGGTACCACTAGTTAACGATGCTCAAGTTCTTGGCAAAGTGCTTCGCCATTTTCCCTTGATACCAAGTAGAGGTGGCCAGTGGGCCCAGAACCCGGCCCAACCCGGCTTGTTTGGGCCCGGCCCGGCCCGGTCCTATATCAAGCTAGGCCATGGCCCCCAAAAATTTTGGGGTCTAGCCCTGCCCGGGCCACCAATGGCTCTTTTAAAGAGCCGTTGGGAGGCAGGGGGGAGTCGTTGCTCCCCCCTTCATTTAATAAAAGATATTATTTATAAATACCTATTCCCCTATTTCATTTCTTCACAACAAATCTTCATCTAATTATCTCTTCTCGCTCTACATTCATCTACTTCCTTCTACTAGCAAGAATTGTGCACCAAATTGGCCACCTCTAGCTCGTAGAATCTCAGTCAAGTTCGAATTTCATTGTTTGCTTCTGTAATTTAGTATCAAAACTTTATTTATTTCGCATTTTTATCTACTTAATTTGCATTAGTAGTTGCATTTTTTAAATACTAATCATTAATACTACCATGGCACACAACGCATCTTCGTCTGGAGCTAGTCGTTCTAGTTCTAGCTCTTCTCGACCACCTAAAGTACCTAAAAGGGGTAGAGTTGTCAAACTTGATACTGATGAACAAGCATTTTTAGAACCAAGCCCGTCACATCCATACATTGACACCATACATTGGGACCTCTGACAACAACAGTGCTACATCGACTAGGATTTTTCTGAGTCGGGTGGTGGTGGTGAAGACTCATAGACTGAAGAGGAACCCAGACCCACCGCCGAAACCCAAGCAACAAGAACTAGTACTAGTAAGCGTAGTACTTGTGGGGTAAGAAAGCATTTCAACTTAGATAGAAACAATAATAAAGCAATTTGTAAATTATGTGACCCACCTAAGGCCTTTAGTCATCCACCGGGCAGTGGGACATGCACATTAACTAGACATATAATTAGGTGTCACCCCGAACAAGACCCAGATAGAGTCCAACAACAGTTAGTATAGCAAGCGACCGGTGTGCTTACTAACTTTAACTTCTCCCAAGAAACTAATAGACGAGAATTAGCGAAATATATAATTAGGGCTGAAAAGCTTTTTAGCACCGGCGAAGACCCTAGTTTCGTGGAGTATCTCCAAATAGTGGTGAACCCTGCCATCGTAAGGGTTCTCCGGAACACTTTAAAGTGGGACGCGTTTAAAGCTTACAATAAGATGAAAACTGAGGTCTTCGGAATTTTTAGGCTGAACACGAGCATGTTCTCATTGATGTCTGACACTTGGAAGTCAAAACCCTGTGTGCCTTACTTCTGCATAACGGCACACTGGATCGATTCCTCCTTTACCATTCAAAAATGAATAATCCATTTTGCATATTTAGATTATCCCCACACTGCTGACATAATCACGGGTGCGATTATAGAGGCAATCCTCAAGTGGGGGATAGAGCGTCGTATTTTTAGTATCATGTTCGATAACGTTACTAGTAATAACGCATGCATTTAACAACTAAGTAGGCATATGAAACCCGTGTTAGGTAGGTGGTGTTTTCATTTACGTTGCGTCTGTCATATACTGCATTTAATGGTTATGGATGGTTTAAGTCTAATAAACGCTTTTCTTTCCATCTTAAGAGATATAGCAGTAGCAATAAAATTATCCGGCATCAGAAAGAGAAGATTTAAACTTCTCTGTAGGACGCATGGATTAGAGTATAAACAATTTAAATTAGACTCACATCTAAGTGGACATCAACCGTAGAAATGTTAGGGCACATACTACCATACAAGGATGTCCTAATGGAATTTGTACAGGATACTCGTTCAAATTTAAGTGATTATAATCTGAACGATGTACACTGGGATACCATTAACGAAATTTGTAATTTTTTTACCATTTTTAGAGATGCTACCACCTTTTTCTCTGATTGCTATTATCCGACCATACCACAAGTAATATCTAGATTGATTGATACTGTGTCTTGGATGTCGGAAACTGAATCCAACTCCGTGTTGACTAAATTGATTAAGGCAATGAAAATGAAGTTTTATAAATATTATTCTGAACTACCCCTTACATACTGTTTTGCCACTATTTTGGATCCCCGTTGTAAACTTACGGGTTTGAACTTGTTTGCCAAATATTTTTACGAACAATTAAAATATGATTTCGATACCAAAAAATTCATTGCACAAGTCGATTTAGACCTCCACACTTTATTTTCCCATTATTCTCGGAGATTATCATCTGATAATCCACATGTTACTTATGCTACAATTGGATCTTTCATATGTGGTGGAAGTAGTGCACACGCGTCAATTGCATGGAAGCTGTTGGGCCAATTCACGCCCACACAAGCTCCCACATCATGTGAAGAGTTAGGTTACTATATGTGGACGATGCTAATCCAATTCTTCCCGACACCCGTGAATCCGCAATTTGATATTTTGAAATGGTGGTATACAAATCAAACCCACTATCCCGTGCTTTCCACCATGGCACGTGATATACTAATGTGTCCGGTGTCTTCGGTAGCATCAGAGTGATCTTTTAGTCTTGGTGGCAGGTAGCTTGGAACGAAAAGGGTGAAGCTATCACCATCTAGGTTGGAGATGTCCCTGTGCTTAAAGGACTGGACGCACGGAGAGGCTAGGGAGCAAAACATACTAAGGTTGGGTTCAACGAGTAAGGACGAAGACGACTGCACTACCAATACGTCAGACGGCGGCATAGCAATCCCCCAGCCAGGTAGAGCAATTTTTTTTTATTGTTGTACGTCTATATGTTGTTTGTATTTTTTTAATAAATATATTTGTACTTTTAAATAGTAGGATCCAACTGCCGTAGTTGTATTTGTTACATTATTTACCATTATTTATTATATATTTTATTTTATTACATATATTTAGCATTATTAATGATTGTTATGAATTGTATTTGTATCTTATATTATTCATCAATGAATTATAATAATTTTTGTAGAAAATGAATTTGTATTTTTTTAATTTTACATATTGTTTAAAAATCCAAAAAAGGGGGGTACAGGCTAACTCGGGCTCAGTCCGCTACAGTGGCTGGCCTAGCGGGCCCAGGCCCGAGCCTAGCCTAGCTCGGCCCATGGCGACCTCTAATACCAAGACTGAAGAGGATGTTCATGTCATCCAAAACAACTAGATACATGAGATAGCATGTAGATGAGTGCACAAAAGATGGTAAGCTTAGGCATCCAGCGGACATTGCGGCTTGGAAACATTTGGATGAATGCAATGTTAGGCTTGGTCTATCGAGTGATGGGTTCAATCCCTTTGGGATAATAGGCATATAATATGGTATATGGCCGGTTGTTCTGATGATGTATAACTTACTCCCATGGATGTGTATGAAGCAAGAGTACTTCATGATTTCTTTGCTCATACCTGAGCCCATGGCATCAGGCAATGATATTAATGTTTACCTACAACCTTTGATCTAGGAATTAAGTGAGTTGTGGGAGATTGGTGTGGAGACATATGATGTCTTGAAGACTGAGACTTTCTCATTGCAAGCTACATTATTGCGGACAATCAATGACTTTCTGGCTTATGGTAATTTGTTTGGGTATAAGGTTCAAGGAAAATTTGCATGTCCCCATTGTAACATTGGTACATGTTCTGATTACTTGAAAAGGAGTAGGAAATTATATTATTAGGAACAAGCGATGATCATAAATATCATCATAATAGAAAATTATTTAATGAAACCAGTGAAAGAAGGCATGCTCTAAAATTAAGATCAGGGTCAGAGTTATTGTAACAGATGGTAGGGTTAAATGTGACTCTAGGTAAGGGTCTTGCATCTCAACAAAAGAACAAGAGAAGGGCAGATGAAGTTAGACCCTAGAAGAAGAAGAGCATATTCTTCGAGCTCCCATTTTGGGAACATCTTCTAATACCACATAATTTGGATGCTATGCATATTGAGAAAAATATCTTTAAAAGTTTGATCAGGACTCTTTTTGATATTGAAGGAAAAACAAAAGATACATTGCAATCACACCTTGACCTTCAGGATATGAATATTCGGAAGCATCTTCACCCAAAAGCAGAAAGAGGAAGGATAGTTTTACCTCCATTATGCTTTACATTAAGTGGTGAAGAGAAGAAGGAACTTATGAATGTGTTGGCTAGAATTAAGGTCCCGGACGGATATGCATCCAACATTGCACGATGTGTGCACATGAAGGAACGTAAGATATATGGATTGCAAAGCCATGATCATCATATTTTGATGCAACAATTGTTGCCATTAGCAGTGTAAAAAATGAAAAATAAGGAGGTGAGTCGGATAATAATTGAGCTATGCAATTGTTTAAGAGAGTTATGCTCAAAGGTGGCGACGCAACATGAGTTTGAGTGCTTAGAAGATCGCATGAAGATAGTTCTTTGCGATCTTGAATAAATATTGCCCCCTTCCTTCTTCGATATAATGGCGCACCTAGCCATTCATTTGGCATATGAGGCAAAGGTTGCTGGCGTGGAACATTTTCACTGGATGTATCCTATAGAGAGGTATGTCTTTTTGATTTTGTAGTGTTTAAAATAATCAACACTTACTTTTCTAATAATGTATTGTTAATTACTTTTGATTTTGTTGTTCTAAGTTCCTACATAGGCTTAAAGATTATGGGGGTAATAGAAGTAGCCCGAAGGATCTATTGCCGAAGGATACCTTGCAAAAGAGTGTTTAAGTTTTTTCTCGAGGTACGTATATAGTGTTGAGACAAGAGAGACTCGTTCTAAGAGAAATAAAGACTTAGATGATGGTGAAGTGCATAAAGGATTATCAATATTCTCCCTAAAAAGTCATTACCCATCAAAGAGGATGTAGTTGCTTCTAACAAATTGAGAGAAGAAGCACATAGGTTTGTTTTGTTCAATTGTGATGAAATCTACATCCACATAGAGTAAGTCATTTCCATTACTCATAATATTTGAATCCTCTTATCATATTAATTCAATCATCCGTTTTAAATATGGTATGTTGGTTTTTTTACACAGAGCATAAACAACTACTTTCAATTGAAAATGAGCATATGTGACAATTAGATATCGAAGAAATTCATAAAAAATACTTTTGTACTTGGTTTGAATCTAATGTAAGTTCTAAAATGGTATAATATTAGGCACCAAAATTATCAAGTAACTCCAACATTTTAAATACATGTATTAGCCTAATTTATATTTAATTTTTTAGGTAAGGCTTCATTTGCCTGCGGATCCTGTTATAGTAGAAGGCCTACAATGGTTGAGTAAATGGCCTAGCATGCAGATAAAGACAATGACACGAATCACTTGCAATGGTTTTATATTTAGTTTCAAAAGTGTAGACACCAAAGCCGTAACTCAACATTCCAGTGTTGTTGTCACTGCTAGTGCACATATAAGTGGTTTGGTGACATGCTATGGTGTGCTAACAGAAGTATTGTAATTGAACTATCATCAAGGGAAAAAGGTCATTCTTTTTCGATGTGAATGGGTTGATCCTAATAAGGGTTCAAGAAAGATCGATTCTTTTTCGATGTGATTGGGTTGATCCTAATAAGGGTGTCAAGAAAAATCATCTTGGATTTACTCTTGTCAACCTAAAAGCATTGTCGAAAACAGATGAACTTTTTGTGCTAGCTTTCCATTCATTGCAAGTGTTCTACACTCCTAATGATGAGAGAAAAGAATGGCATGTTGTCACTAAGACAAAACCAAGAGACTTATTTGACATGGGAGAGGAAAACATACCTGAAATAGATTGTGTTCCATCTACAGCAATGATGGATATTAATGTTGATGATATTGACATTGTTAGAGAAGATATTCAAGGGAAAATGGTTGACATACTTATAAATGAGGCTAATTTACTTGATGAAAATAATGAGGAGTACTTCTACTATAGTGATAGTGAAGAAGATGATACCCTATATGATTATGATTGATACTAAAGTTTGAGGCGATATGTTATCAACATTTTTATATGCTTATGACAAACTTTTTGTATTTAAATGATTAAACGATTCCAACATTTTCCGTTTTCTTCATTCTCTAATTTCCTTATTGTTTGTTTAAATGTTGTGATATTTGGTTTAATTGTGTCATTGAGCTTTGGAATGTTGAATTCTACCATTGTATATATACTATTACGTTGCATCATTTTCTAACTCTAAATTGTGAAGGATGCCATAGCACCCACTGAGAGCAATAAGGGTAAGAGAAAGATGGTAACAGCATATGATTTAAGGGTGTGACTCATATCTTAATATTATTTTTGTATTTTGTTATGGTAAAATTACTTATCGAAACTGAGTTGATATCTTTATGTAGCGTTTTATGGAGTCTTAAAAGAACAAACTTCAACAATCTTCTCTACAAATGCGGCATAGTCCTAGGTTGGTTTCTCCCATTTGACCTAGGATCGGAACCTGTTACCTAAGCTCGACGTGCCCTTTTTCAGACCTCTACTCTTAGAAGAAGCCCTATGAAATTTCAACTAGTGCAAGAAGATATTAGGCGAGATTCATAAGTCCAAGTGACTCCAAATGGTGAGCTTATCCATTCTATTTGTTGGCTTTATTGATCTTGGTCAATTTATAATTTAATTATACATGGAATAGGTTAAACAATCTCATTTGTGTAGTTTTTTTGTTTACTATACATATTATTTTACTATTGAATTATGTTCTCTAATTATTAGCATTTTTCTCATTTGAAAATGATTTTGACTTTTGTGATGATTTTATCATTTATATAGGTTCTAAAAGTCATGTTACCACTTCATCCCGAGAGAAAACACAAGCAACTAATGATGGTCAAGATACAGGTTATGTTACACAATTGTATGGAAAATGAGTAAGTAATATACACAACTCTAGTATATGTATAAAGACTTTGACATGTTAATGATTTTATCATTTATGCTTTTTAAGCCTGATGAGTTAATGATCTTCTACTTGGGTTTAAAATTATACTAAAAAAACTACATTGAATTTGTAGGATCAAAACAAGTGAAAAGAGGAGGGGAAGAAACAAAGTCCACACCCCTAAGAAGCCCATTTTTGTTGATGTTAATGACCATGGCCAGCCTTGCTCAGATACACAAAGTAAAATGTCATCTTTAATAGGATTTTATGCACGGGATCCTAGAACATTGTCCATCGATGTTAAGGAATGGATGAGTATGCTAGAATGGAGGATTACCCATGTATAGGATGTAGTGAAGGTAATGCATTTTCTACTTATCATGTAAATTTAAAGGACTTACCAACATTGGTTTGAATATTTTAATAATTATGGAATGAAAAGATATGCAATAAAGTGTACATGTTGATTGTTCTTTGTTTGCATATAGGAATCATACTACTTCCCAGAAGGGAAAGAGCCAGATGAATGGGTGAAATCAAAGCGGAATGAATCATGGAGAAGTAACAAATGTACGTGAAGAAATGAACTCATTGAAAGAAAGACGAAAAGACCAAGCTGTAAAGAATAGGCCTACTCTTACACTTGTTCAACAATGGAAGAATTTTGTTGAATTTTGCTTTTTTGAAGAAGGACAGGTACACTAATATGTTTCCATAAGTATAGTATCATAGTATATTCTGTTACATATTATTCACTTGTCATTTTTTGGGTTTAGAAACGCCATGAGAGAGGCATCGAAAACCAAAAAAATCAAAACCGAGGCATTATTGTGGCACTAAGACTCTTGCCATAAGATGCAATGAGAAGGTTGGTTTAGTCTTTTAGTTTGCTGTGAATTATGGGGTTTGCTTTTGAGGAATTTTTATTGAAAAGTGTATGTTCCATATGTGCATAGATGATAACTGATGGGAAAGAACCAGATAAGCTCACAATGTTTCAATAAACCCATATGCCAAAATCTTTATCCAAACTTGATGCTGGATCTGCCGCTGCTATGGTATGATTTATCTATAGTTATTTTGTATTTCAAATTTTTTCCATGTCACTTCTAAAAGTTATGGTCATCATTTCTTAATATGATATCAGGTGGAGATTGATAGAAGATTAGAAGAGTTTCCACAGGATCTTGATGAGACAGCAAGAACAGAGGAATGCAAAAAAAATATTTATAGCAGTTGCGGGAGAGGACAAGAATGGATACACGAAAACCTATAGGTTAGGCGTTAAAGTCCCTCGATCTGGCGTGAAATGCTCTCTCCTAGCTCAAGAGCAGGAGAAAAATAGGAAGTTGGAGGCTGAGCTCAAAGATGTAAAACAAAGCTTGAAATATGTATGTGAGAGAGTAGATTTTCTAATGGAAAATAAGACAAAAAGGGGAAGAAAGGTTAGTTTGCTTTTGCATTGCTTTGAAATTCCACATAATACAAAATTGTGATTATCAAGGCAATGATGTGACTTACAAACAATGGGAGTTCTAAAGCGTCCCCATCTAACCTATTAGACCATGTGTAACGCAGCCTTGTATATGGCAGAGCAATGAGCTCGGCCTCATAAACATAGTACAAAAGTCATCCATGTGGCCAGGCCAATTATCCTGACCACCACACTTGTCACTAGGACAGACGATAGCCTGAAGACCCACACTGGGTCCTTAAATATACCTCCAGAGGTCCTGACACTGCCCAGGCTCATTAAAGCCATAGATGAAAGTAGCAATGAAGTAACATCCCCTCGAAGATCAGAAACTGGTCCCCACCATGCACTCTTGTGACACGATCAAATTAGGATCCCAAAGCCCAATGATGTGGCACCAAGAGCTTTGCACCCCACTGAATATAAACTGCCACCCATCAACACAACAAGCAACAGCCGAAAACCAACCAAGCTAAGGCGATTGGAGGCAATCCAATTGCGAATGGTAACAATGGAATTGGAATTATTAAAACCCTGCACATTCTAGCAACCTATCATAAAAAAATAGGGAACTAATGTGACCCATGGCCCCCACGACCACCATGGGACGCTGTGGAGCATTTCACACACCGATCAACTGGTGCAAGATGCGAGACACTCTGAGAAGTAGAAGTCTCACCAATACGGTCCTCCGATAATTGAGCAAACCAGTTCAGCGACACGACATTAGGAATTGTCTGAGCCAAGCGGTTTTCAACACATGAACCAACACTCCCCTGAGTACTAGCAGTGGAGCCAGAGATAGAAAGAGAGACATGAGACCCGCAAGTGGCTTGGGCATGACACGACTTAGACTGAGTCAACTTTGCGGGCGGGACCGAGGTATGCCCTTCCTCCAACAGCCACGGCTAAGTAGCCTAGCTGGCGTCGCCTTCCACTGCTGTGGGCTAAGGGGACAATACTCATGTTCCCTTGAGAAAGAGCCAGGCACTACTAGGCCTATAATAGGTCTAGCGGGGGGCCCTGTAATGAGCCTGGCCCAGAAGTGGGCCAGGTGGAGGAGGGGCATGCGCCCCTCCCTTAACCTCTCGTTGAGCTCGAAATGGGTCCATACGATGCCATGGGCCCAGCACGGGCCACAGGTGCAGTTGGCAGCCACCAGCAAGCGGCCCACTCCCATTCACAGGGGGCCCCAAGGCAGACCTCATTCCCCCATCCATAACCCTAACACCTCCCACCACCACTGACCCCGGGCCACCAACAGCCGTTCTTGCCACCACAACAGCCCCACCAGACGAACCACCAACAACCGACAGCACAGCCACCAAATACCGCCCCAAAGCTGCTGCAGAGGGGCCACCCACCACCCCAGAGTCCTTTTTCTTGTGGTTTTTCTTCCGCTTCTTCCTCTTCTCAGCCCATCGGCACAGCCATACTAGGAGCACCATGAACACCAAGAGGCTGACAGGAATGACCAAACACCAAGCATGTAGCATAGCCCTTTAGCATGGCCTCACACGACATAGAGAGCTTAAGCTTAATGGCATCCACATCAATATAAGCTGTCCTAGGAACAGGGCACTTCGCATCCACCTCCACACAAACCCAGATATAACCGAGCCTAGTGTAGTCAGCCGTCACCTTATGCATGAACAAAGGAATGCCTACAGTGCTACAAGCCACACTAATCCCAGCCGGCTTCCAAAGAGTAAGAGGCACGCCATAAATGCAGATCTAAACAGAGGCAGTCAAACAGTCCTTCTTAGGTATGACCCCCTCCTTACAAAGATGAAGGGACATGAAAATACTCTTAAAGGACCATGGGCCCCCCATGATTTTATCCTCAGCTTACTCTTTCGAGCTAAACCAAAACATGCAAACCTCATCGTCCGAAAGTACATGCTTAAGACCCTTCTCTCCCCAAAGCTTAGCCGCAATTTCTTGCGCATGAGGGTAAGCAAGACCCTTGCCAATCAAACGTCCTACTAAACAACGCTCCCACTTCTCATTCCTGGAAGCAACAATTGCATGAGGAACAAACCCCACAACCTTGCCATCAACAAATGTAGGGGGTACCCATTGAAGTGAATTGCTAGTAGTAGAACAAACATGGTTCGCCCAAGACAGGGGACTCACGGTAGCATCCAATGATGCCGGAGGCTCCTCTCTGTAGCAACCGTATCATGACCTTAGCCATGGTGCATGAAAAAGCAAGAAAAGCAGTAACAAAAAAAAAAAACCCCCTAAATAAAATTAGGATTTGGGCACAACCAAAGCATCGCCCTCAACCACCAGCAAATGGACACAATACCAGCCAACTGCCACCACAAACCCCCAAAAAATCAAATCTGAGTAGCATAAATAGAAAGAAGAGATCTTATGTGAAATTAGTCCAAAAAACCCCTAGTGCGTGAAGAAAGAGAAGATGAGCGAAAAACCACAGCCGACCACCAAGGGCCACTGGTCGACCATCAAAGGGAGGAGGAGTGGGAGGAGAGTCCACCCGGATGTGCCTGTCATGTGCATGACATTCTCGGGTGTCAAGGTTCACAAAGGTTTGCAGCCGGGTCCATGTCATGTTCGCAGCTGGGTAGTGTCTTAGTTCACAGCGGGTTCGTGTCATTAAGTTGTCTTGGTCTCAGTTGGTAATGCCTGAAGGCCGAACACGCGTGCATTGCTGATTTGATTCTAGAAGCTTCATTTCACTAATTTTCCCTCCTTTTTAGCATACGATTATTTCCCAGTTATTTTCAAATAAATTTAAATATTTGTAATTAGTCTATAAATAAGAGAATGTAAGCAATTGTAAGGATTATCCAAACAAATTAATCAAACACTTATTCTTTTCCTCATCTCAATTTCGGTGATTGATCTCTTCATGATGTGGTTGAAGAGTTTGGTAAAATGACTCAAACTGGATTAGTTAAGGAGTATGAGAGTTGTTTTGAGGAATTGAAGAGTTGGATGTTGATTTATCATCCAACGTTGACCAAGGCCTTCTTCATTTCGAGTTTTATCAGCGGGCTCAAGCATGCAGTACAAGCATCGGTTAAAGCAAGCTGTCCCACGGACTTGAGTTTGACATTTGAGCGAGCCAAGCTACAAGAAATGACGGTTGCTAAGATCACGAGCATCACAGGAAACATGCCAATCCCTAGCAAACAGAGCTACCGGTCCAAGCCAGGATCCAGCTATAGATATGGGCCTTCGGTGTCACTCCAAAGCGGAATGCAGTCCCAGGGATCAGTGTCCAAGCTGGGAGGAGCTAGGATAGAGTCCAATGTGTCCACCGGGTCCTACGCATTGAGACGTGATCCTTGATAGTGCTACAAGTGCCACGATCATTATGTTCCAGGCCATGTTTGCTAAAGTAAGCAATTGTGAAGTATGGAAGGACAAGAAGAAGAAGAACTAGAAGAGATTATAGAGGACGAGCCTCAGGAAGAGGAGAATGGAGTTATGGAGATTTCATTGAATACCATGTTTGGACAAATAACACATAGACAGTGGCAGCACCAATAGTTTCTTGGATGCAGGCGTGGTCCAAGAACCTAAGCTCGAGACAGTGCCAACAATGGTCATGACTATCACCGTAGCGAATGGGGAGAGCTTAATGAGTTATCAAATGTGCTCAAAGGTCAAGTGGAAAGTGCAGGGTACTATTTTCGTGGATGATCAGAGGGTCTTGGAGCTGCAGGGCAATAACATGGAGCTCAAAGTGGACTTGTTGCAACGTTATGGGCTGATGACAATAGATTTCACTAACTTGAAGTTTTCTTGCTTCAAGGATGGAAATGCAATTCATCTCCAAGGCACGTCAGTGCAAGCCTCTTTGCAATCCATCTTGGAGAAGGGGATCACGAGGTTTTTTAGGAAGAAGGCAGGATGTGTCATGGGCCACTTGTTCATGGCCACGGCAGTTGAGGAACCGGAGGCGCAGGTCCATCCAAAGGTAGCATGCATACAGCGCCAATACCAGGACATTCCCAATGCTCTTCCACTAGCGTACCGTCATGACCATATCATTCCCACGCTGCCAGACGCTAAGCTAGTTAACATTCGGCCCTACCACTATCCTCACAGGCAGAAAAATGAGAATGAGAAGCAAGTGAAGGAAATGATGACGGCGTCTATCATTCGACCAAGCCGAAGTCCTCTTGCATCACTGGGTCTGTTGGTACAAAAGAAGGATGGAACGTATAGATTTTGTGTGGACTAACGCTAGTTGAACAACATCACAGTGAAGGACAAGTTTCCAATTCTAGTGATTGATGACCTACTAGATGCGTTGAGATGTGCTGCGGTATTTTTAAAGATTGATCAAAGTGCTTTCAGGATTCCTTGCTTCCAGGATGGCAAGATCTTCAGGTTGGGGGTCCTCGAAAACAGCCTCTTTTCCACTTGGAAGGGGTAAGGCTGAGTACATCCACCCTTCCAGACCCTGCTTTTGCGGGAGCCCGTGAGGCACTGGGAATGTTGTTGTTGTTATTGTGTGATCAAAGTGCGAGGTATCACCAGATTCGTGTCCAGGTGGAGGACCATCGCAAGACAGCCTTCAGAACGCATCAAGGGCACTATGAGTTCCATGTCATGCCATTCGGGTTGACAAATGCGCCGGCAACCTTTCAGGTCCTGATGAATAAAGTCTTTCCCCTTTTTGCGCAAGTTTGTCTTGGTGTTCTTCGGCGATATCTTGGTATACAACCCTAGTTTGTATGCGCACCTTGTGCACTCGTGTGCAGTCCTTGACATTCTTTGTGCGCACCGTTTGTATGCCAAGCGCAGTAAGTGCGCATTTGGCCAAGATCATGTAGAATACCTGGGCCACGTAATTTCACAAGAAGGCGTAGCTATAGACGCAGACAAGATCGAAGCAATGAGAGACTAGCCCGTGCCTAAGAGTGTGAAAAGCCTTCGAGGGTTCCTTGGACTTACCGGGTACTACCAAAAGTTTATCAAAGGTTATGGAGCTGTGAGCAAGCCTTTGACAAACTTCCTCAAGAAGGGGGAATTCAGATGGAATGAAGAAGCACAATGAGCATTTCAGGCGCTGAAGGAAGCTACGATGTCAGCCCCCGTGTTGGCCCTGCTAGATTTTAAAGCCTTTTGTGTTTGAGACCGATGCCTGCGGATTGGGAGTTGGTGCTGTTTTGTCTCAAGAAGGCAGGCCCTTAGCCTACCTAAGTAAAGCTCTCAGTCAGCGCCACTTAGGCCTCTCGGTCTATGAGAAAGAGTTCATGACAGTGTTGATGGCAGTGGAAAAATGGAGACACTATTTGATGGACAACCACTTCATCGTTAAGATGGATCATGCCAGCTTGTGTTTTTTCCTTGAACAACACGTGACAACTTAGCTGCAGCAGAAAGGGTTGTCCATGCTCATGGGATTGAGCTACTGCATCTTGTACCAAAAGGGCACAGAGAACAAAGAAGCCGATGCGCTCTCGAGGCGCGATGAAGATGGGGTAGGCGCAAAGTGTGCGCTGATGTCCTCAGTGGTCCCACAGTGGGTGCGTGAAGTGGTAGAGAGTTATAAGCATGATGCACAAGCCTCCAAGCTGATTGCGCAACTAGTGCTTGATCCAACAGGACATAACCCTTACTCTTATGAAGAAGGCATTCCACGCTACAAGGGGAGGATCTTCATGGGGAATGACACTGAGATGAGGGGTAGGATCTTACAAGCCTTGCATGATTCTCCTTTAGGAGGACATTCGGGTGTTCATGTCACACTTATGCTCGCCAAACGCTTGTTCTATTGGCTGCAGTTTAAGAACAGCGTCCAAGAATGGGTAGGGAATGGTGACATATGGCAACCCACTAAGGGAGAGAACGTGGCATACCCAGGATTATTGCAGTCGCTACCTGTGCCGAACCAAGCGTGGGAGAGCATTAGCCTCGATTTCATTGAGGGGTTTCCGAAGTCATTGGGCAACGACACGATTTTGGTAGTAGTGCACAAACTCACAAAGTACATGCATTTCATGACATTGACACACCCATACACCGCTACCACGGATATTCCTTGACAATGTATACAGTTTACATGGGCTATCGAGGAACATCATTTCAGACAGAGATGGGTCCTTCCAAAGTCTGTTTTGGAAGGAGCTGATGCGCATGGTAGGGATAGAGTTGAACATGAGCAGCACCTATCATCCCCAATCCGATGGGCAAACGAAAAGGGTGAATCAGCGTCTGAAAAATTATTTGCCCGAAATGGCACTTCACAAGCTCAAGCTCTGGTCTCAGTGGCTGCCCATGGATCAATTTTGGTACAAAACGAACTATCACTCATCACTTAAGACTACTCCTTTTCATGTGCTTTCTGGGTACGAGCCGTGCTTGCTAGCAATAAACTTTCCTTGCATCTCTTCATCTATGGTTATGGAGGACTTCACTAATGAACGAAAGATAATGCTTAACCAGTTGAAGGACAACCTCAAGGAGGCCCAGTACCTTTACAAACAACAAGCATACATGCGAAGAACCGACAGGAATTTTGAGGTAAGGGACTAGGTCTATTTCAAGTTACAACCATACCAACGGACTTCCACAGCTGTGAGGAGGAACCTGAAATTGGCAACACGATACTACGGGCCATACCGAGTCTTGGCCAGAATTGAGGAGGTAGCTTACAGACTTGATTTGCCTGAAGGCTCCAAAGTACACCCTGTTTTTCACTTTTCACGTCTCAAGAAGAAGTTGGGAGAGAACACGCATTCCAGCACTGATCTACCACATTATGACAACGAGGGCCAGCCAGAAGTGACACTGTAGGCTGTCATCAAGAAATGCATCGTGACACGCAACGAGAAGAAGGTTGCACAACTTTTGGTACAATGCATGAACTTGCCCAAGGACTTAGCTACTTGGGAGGACTGGACATTCATCAAAAAGTAGTTTCCTGATTTTAATCCTTGAGGACAAAGATTTGTTGAAGGAGGGGGCAATGTCATGTGCATGATATTCCCGGGGGTCAAGGTTCGCAGTGGTTCGCAGCAGGGTCCGTGTCAAGTTCGCAGCTGGGCAGCGTCTTAGTTCGCAGCGGGTCCATGCCATTCAGCTGTCTTAGTCTCAGCTGGTAGCGCCCGAAGGCCAAACACGCGCGCATTGCTGGATTTGATTCTAGAAGCTTCACTTAACTAATTTTCCCACCTTTTTAAGCATACGGCTATTTCTCGCTTATTTTCAAATAAATTTGAATATTTGTAATTAGTCTATAAATAAGAGAATGTAAGCAATTGTAAGGATCATCTAAACAAATTAATCAAACACTTATTCTTATCCCCGTCTCAATTTTCTCTCTCATCTTCAATTCTCTCTCTCTCTTTTCTCATCTTAATCCACAATTCTTTCCTTCTCTCAACTCAATTCTATTCAAGATCGAGGTTACGGATTTAGGTTTGTGATAGTGCCGCCAACAAGGGGGGGTCACCACAACAGCAGCCCACACGTCTTACGTTGCCCCGCGAACCACCACACCCGACGCCGTCGCTTTTTATGTTTCCTCCCTCAAGTGGCCACCGGATAAGGCAGCCAACACCACCACCAAGAAGCGCCAGCCCCAGCTAGTCATGTGACCTTTGGCCCACCCCAAATCGCCACCACACGTGCCACCTGGCATGTGCCCTAGCAGGCAAAACCTAGTGCCATAATTCCCCCGAAAAAGTAGGAGTAGAGACACATTCCCGAATTCATTCAATGAACAGGCGCAAAAAACCAAATTCATCCAAAAGACCAAAGACAAAAGGCTATCGAACAAAATCATATGCCTTATGAATATCGATCTTCATAAAACACCTAGGAGAAATCTTCATCCGATTACGATATTTTATGATTTCACTACCAAGAAGGATATTATCAAATATCCCTCAACCCTTTACAAAAGCTACTTGGGATCGAGATGTAAGTTTACCCAAAACTGTCTCTAACCTTGTCGAAATGATCTTTGATATCACCTTATAAACCACATTAACATGCAAAGGGCTGAAATCAGCCACCTGCTCAGGAAACTCAGCTCTAGGAATCAACGTGAGCACAATTGTGTTAAAGAACTTTAGCATCTTCCTTGACTTGAAGAAATCCATAACTCCGTTACTCACATCAGGACCCATAATCAACCAACAAGACTTAAAAAATGCAGCCAGATATCAATTAGCACCCGACGCTTTAAAGTTTGGAATTGAGCACACTGTACCCTTGATTTCAGTAGCAAAAATTGGTGCTATAAGGGAGGCATAATTTGTAGGTGTAAGCACTGCTCCAGCATGTACAACCAACACATTAAGCTTTTGTTTATCCAAGACCTCATCACCAAGCAAAGACTCATAAAATTTCAAAAATTATTTAGAGATCAAGGATGGTTCAGTAAAGAGTTGACCCTCCAGACGTTTGATGGACCAAATTGAGTTTCTCTTACCTCTTTTTCCGATCCAGGCATGAAAATTCCTAGTGGGTTGATCCATAGAATTTAAAATACAGTTTTTTGCTCTTTGAGAGAAAAATCTCCTCTCAGCTTCAAGTAATTTCATTAATTCTTCTCTTTTTTGCACAGCCAAGATGTCAACTTCACATCTAAATTTCCACCCACAAGTCTGTCCTGAAGAGCATACATTTCCAATCTAATCCCCCCTCCCCGCAGAAATTGCTTTTGAAAATGCTTTAACAATGTCTTAACCTCTTGTAATCGTTTTTGAAGGCATCCAAGCCTCATCAACCACTGAACCAAAGCCTACCATAGAGGGGAGCCAATTACCAAATTTAAAGTAACCATGAGATGATCTACCGCAAGTTCCAATATTCAAAAGCAACGGAGTGGTTGGAGATACTCGGACTAAGCACCATCACTTTGTACTCAACACAATCACTGTACACTTTATTAATCAAAACACGATCTATCTTTGACCAAATCCTACCATCCTCGATTTGTTGATTACACCAGGTGAACCAAGGGCCTTTGGTTTCTTCTGACTCAAGCCCGAGATCCAACATACATTAGGAGAAATCCTTACTTTTGCCTAAACAATAGGAAACAACATTAAAATCCCCAAAGATAGCCATTATGCCATAGAACTTGCCTCTCCACACTGTTATTGGACCCATAACAAAAGGAACACTAAAACCACCCCAATTCTTGAGCTTCTTTCAACAACACATTAATATGAATAACTTGTTCAAAATCTTCAACGGCCTGAATTGATACAAAATTCGAGTCCCAAAACACCCATATTCCACCATTTCCATTACCCATATAGTTAAGTGTGGATTAACCAATCGGAGAAGTACCTATTATGAAATTCCTTGAACCTACTCTCTTTTATTCTTGTTTTTAGAATAGCATTGACGCTGATAGAGAACTTCACAACCCATCTTCGAAACCTCAATCTCCTTACAACCCTTAGTCATACCTCAAATATTCCAGGAACCTAACATAGAGTTCTACAATCCATTGACAAAGGAGGTGATTGCCGTTTCATCAGATAAGGTGGCAACATCAATCATGGCTCGCGTGAATCGTTTCACATAACTCCTCAAGCGTTCGACATCATGCTGTTGTAGCTTGAGAAGATGTGCCACCGTCCTTCTTCTTCTCTTATTACTAACGAAGTGCCGAGCGAACCTTTCAGAAAGGTTCGTAAAGCTATCCACAGAAGAATTTGGAAGGGAATCGAACCAATTTTGTGCGACCCCCTTTAAGGTAGCGGGAAAACATTTACACCAAATGTCTTCCCCCACATCATGTAGATACATCCGTGCCATAAAGTTGGCCAAATGATCTTCCGGGTCTTGAGTTCCGTCAAACGGATCAATGTTTGGGATTTTCACCTTCCCCACTGGAGTTGACAGAATTCGAGATGTGAACGGTGAGTGAGTTCCTAGTACGGTGTAGGATACGGCTAGTCTGGGGACCTTCCTGAAGTCCTTCCTTGCATGATTTAGACAAGCGCTTGGCGTGGAAGCGGTAGCCCCGCTTAAACTTTGAGTTCGGGCATGTGGGGATGCAGTGGTGGACTAGTCAGGTTCTAGAATATACTCTGTGTTATTGGTGGGCGTGTGTGAAAAGAGCCAGTGTATTTGCTGTTGAAGCTGCTCAAACTGACCCTGGGTTACGTAATCAGGGTCGTGATGCCCCCTGTGAGTGGTGGAGCGACTGGTGCTTGACATGGGAAAAGTTTGTAATGCCCTTCCCACAGACGGCGCCTGTTGTTTAAGGAGTTTTTGGTTGGGTTCTTGAGGGTAGAACTAAGCTCAAGTTCCTTGCCTTCTTTGTGGGAATCCTCCCCCTATTTATAGTGGATATATGCGTGTGCGTGAAGTAATCCAAGGGGTACCGCCTGGTTGCCATTGGTACTAGGGGCGATGGTGACCCTTGGGCCTAGTACCGCTTGGGACTTAATTAGGGAAGGGGGACGGTAGAGGTCTCTGGCCTTGGTACCGCGTGGGTGTAACCAAGAAGGGGACGGTAAAGGCCTCTGGCCTCGGTACCGCCTGAGTGTAGTTTTTATATTCATCAGGTATTGACCTATTTTTAAACTACTCTCACTCAAACAAATAAAACTTTTAAAATTTGATGTAATTTATGCAGGTTCAAAATTCAAAAAAAAAAAAATTGAAATGCTACTTAACAAGTTTAAACAACGCCAAACATGTGAATAAATTTTTTGACATACACCACGATTTTAAACAACTTTGAATAACACTAGCCATGAAAACTTTCCTTTTTATGGATTTCTAAATTTCACATGATTGTAATTCTATACGTGCTTGTTCTATTGTGCATTACATTTATCTCATGTCTTATATAAACATATATATAGAAGTTGACTTTGAAGAAAGTTTAAACTTACTTAAATTCAAGACCTTTACTCTAGTCAACTCATAAATGATGTACAAATATCTAATAAAACAAATGCATGCATAACAAATAGAAAAATAAAGGTAAGCATATAAAATACTTGGAGATGAAAAAGAAAATGGAGCATATGCCAGGCTTGGGGCTCGGTTCGAAGCTCACTGAGCTCGAAAAATTCGAGCTCGAGATCGGCTCGGCTCGATCTAAGCTCGACGAGCTGCAAATTAAATTTGCAATATTTTGGTTCTTTTAAGTTCAATCTAGGTTCGTTTAACCTCAGGCGTCGCTCACTTAGGCTCAAATCTGGCTTTAAAGGCCATATTTAATTAAATATATTATATTAAAAGGCTCACTTTGACATGTACCCAAATTAGGTAGTATTACGATATATAGTATTAGGGTAGTTAAATAGGTAGCGCAGTGGGTCCCACTAGTGGGGGTGACTCTATAAATAGGGGTAGTGATCAGTGGCGGACTCAGAAATAAACCAAAGCGGGGTCCATATTTATAATAAAATAAAAAATAATAAAATACAAAGTAACAATAATTATAATTATATACTATACATCGAATTAAAAGTTCAAAATAGAAATATATTCAATATTCATGTCAAAGAAAATTATAATAATGTCTATACAATCAAAAAAAATAAAATCAACTAACTAATTCAATTTCTCAATAAAAACAATTAGATAATTATTTACAAATTGATCATCGATTTGATCAAGCAAATCAAACCTAAGTTACTTGATCGCATAAAAAAGTTTTTAAAAATTAGGGTTAGAGTTTAATATTAAAAGCTATTAACTTATATTAAGAAGCAAAAATTTTTTTCCCAAAAATACTATTTATGTGCGAGATAATGAAGACGTAAGAGGGGAGAGAGATTATTTAGTATTAAAAGTTTTGCCGCAGCTGGTTGTCGAAACCGCAACCTCAAAATCCAACCCGTCAGGACTTTACCACTCAACCAACACAACACTAGCACAAAAGCTGTGGATTCATTTTTTAATATCCTTTAAGAACCTCGAAATTTATAACATGCTTTTAAATGTTGGATGGTAAAGTTGCAGGGTCCATGCACCCCGGTACGCTCAAGGTGCATTTGCCTCCGGTAGTTATTGTATTGTAAATCAATATTATCCTTTATTTCTCTCTATCCCTCTTTATTTTAATATTTTCCTTTCGTTTATAATTTACTTTTATTTAGGATCACATCATTGGTATGAGAGCTATTGGTGCTTGAACAGTGGGTAATGATGTACTCCATACAAATCCTCGCCGACGCCCCACTAGTGGCCACCACCTTCCCTACCGCCACCACCCACCCTTCTCCACCCACCACCACCACATTCACCCTCACCCACCACACCCCCAGCCACCATCACCCACTTCTAACCCACCACCACACGACCAATAATGTTCCTCCCCCCACCCACCACATCTACACAAACACCATCACCACACATCCTCCTTCACCCACCACCACCGCGTTGACCCCCACTCACCACACCAGCCACCATTTCCCACCTCTAACCCATCCCCACCTGGCATAGACCCACTTGATAGCAATTGATCAGCAATTGTTGGGATTCAAAATACGATAGCAAAACTTCTAAAAAAACTCAATGGCCTTCAAGATGGGTTAAAAAATAGGAAAAATTAGCACAAATGCCGACATCAATGGTAGCGGTGGCTTTTAACGAAACCTCACCAGAATCAATGGTGGATGGAGTGGTGAAAACACCGGAGCCACCACCTGTGACCGAGATCAAGACGCCGACAGCACCAGAAACTGAAGATGAATGCAACAAGAATGATGAAGACTTACCAGATTCAGAAAATGGTGATCGGACCACCGCGGAGATGTCGGAACCATCACCATGGGCCGCAAATCGGGGTCATCTTGTGTTGAACGATGAGGCCAAATAGATGGTCTTGAGAACAACGCCGATAGAGGCATGGATGTTGTCGGAGTTACTGGGAGAGATGGGCAATTGGAGAGAGAGAAATCTGATCATGACGAAGAAGACGACCGCCACCGTCGATTCCAGGGACTACCACCGTGTTTACCGCTGTGTGTCACTAAAGAAGCAGCGGATTATGTTACAGGATCCTAATTCAGTATGGTCCTGATCGTAATCCAAACCAGGAATAGAGTTTGAGAGAGAGACAAAAGGAGAATTAAGAACCCTAATTACACATCATTATCTATTATATAGTACGAGAATTAAAATAAGAAAATTACTGAACATAACCTAATAAAGTGAAAATACCAAAAATGTAATATTGGCGCTGAAGCGTGTGCCAAGCAGGTGCTTATAACCACGCGAGCCTCATGTGCCCTGCACATGACTTGTTCCTCTTCTCGCCAAGAGTCTTCCAACTAACCCTTGAACTCGATTCGAACCCAAATGGTTCCAATTGAACCCAATACTGACTATTTATCCTGTAACAAACCTCCCCTCTTAAATTTATCCTTGTCCTCAAGGGTGAAAGTTGCATTCATGTAGAGAACTATAGCATATGTCTGGTGGTCTGGCACTGTCAAACCAAGCTAGCTAAGCTATAGTACCGTCCTTAATCTTTAAGATCATCTTGCTGTAGCAACCAAATGAACTCAGTAGCCGATTCTTGCAATCGAAACTCCCTTTGAACCCAAGTTCACCCCTTTTCTTTGCATGCTACAGCTGGCTACTCTAACTGAACAAGATATCTTGATGTTTGCCTTCCAGGTAATTTATCACCAAGCTAACCTGTCTATAAACTTTCCCTAGATCAACCTCTAGTTCTTCTGATCTCCATTTGAGCTGTTGAGGGGTTTGCAATTCTAGTTTTATTAGATTTTGATGCTCTTGGAACATCATAGCTTCAGGAGGTCTGAATTCATGATATGCTCCCGCAATCTGCATCTTCTTAGCTTCCCCGGAGCTCCGGTTTCTAGAATTTTCACATCCCAAATCTTGCACTTCTTCCACTATTCCAGCTTGTAGATGTATTAGGACATGGCCTCCTCCAAGAACTTCAATTATTGACTCAACATTACTTCCAGAACTTCTGAATTCACCAATGCTCACTGTTTTCTGCCACAAACTATTATGTTGGAACAATACCCCTTGATATTTGCATACAAATTGACCAATCACCATCCCAACTTGCTTATTTATCTTCCATAGTCCCGCTGCTAGTGTTCTAAGCTCACCTTTAAGCTGTTGTTGGCCTCTTGCTAGTGATCTCCACATCAGATGCTCCCTATGTAGCATTCCTTCAGGAGGCCTTAACATATGATGCAGCCCTATAATGTGATCCACCTCATTGGTGTTTTCTTGACAAGTTTCACTCATTTGCATTATTTTAGATGTAAATTGCTGTGGTCCTTCAACTGGAAAAGGTTCCTCATTGTCTTGATAAGGAGATAGATGTACAATGACTCTAAGATTCACAATTTCTTATCTATTCTCTGCTTCTTCAGATGAAATTCCTGCTGTATTGTGAAGATCAGTACTAGTAGGTTCAAATTGCTCTTCCACTTCATCAATTTGCTGCAGATCAGAAAGTTGTTCGAGTGGTTGCATTGATTGACACTGGATCTCAGTTCTTTGGCTTGTATTTAACTCAAGCATCTGATAAATTCTCAACTGCTGCTTTTGGTGTACTGCATCAGCTGTTCTGTTCTGCTAACCTGAAGTTATATTTGCTGCAAATTGCAGTGGTTCAGCACTTAGGCAAAGTATATCATTATCATGAAGGCTAGTTAGGCTTGCATCCTTGAAACACAAAGATCCCAAGCTTCTAGAAGTCCCAACATCTAACCTTGTATCTGCATTCTCAGCTGTAGTGGCCTTAACACTACTTAGATCAACAATTTCAGACACAGTCAGATCTTGCACTTGCTCAACAGGGTTGAAGGTAAATGCTCAGCCTCACCTCTCTGTTGATTTAAGCCGTGATCAGCTTTAATTTACCTGTCCACTACTTGAATCCTGTCATCCTCATTTTCACACCCATGTCTCACCTCAACATTTTCTTGACAAGGACTTCTAAGATCCTTAGCATCAATTTCCTACTGAACATATAGCTAGTCATGTGGCTGACTAGGTTGAGGATGGATCTCAGCTTCTTGGCCGTCAATGGAGCCAAATTTCTGACTATTTTCCAGTGGCAGTGTTAAGGGTAATAGCTCAACTTCTACTAGTTGTTGAGCTGATTGAGTATCAGCTGCAGTTTGCCCTTCCAAGAATGTGAGATGGGGCTTGTCACCCTTGTTTTGTTCATCTTCAATCTCACTCAAGCACCTGTTCTCAAAGCAATGCTCTCCATCATGTGTGTCATCACCACAACAACATTTTATAGCAGCTTCACACTCCTGCAGGTGAACTTCAGCATTGGCCTCTTGAGGTCTAGGTGATTTTACAGAAGTAGTAGGGGTATGAGTGATTAGCTTTGTGAATGGTGTAACAGTGGGTTGTGTGGTTTTGGGAATTGGAAGAAGGGGAGTCTTTGGGTGGTTGAGTTGTTTAGCTAATACTTCACTCTTAGCTTCAGCTAATTTAGCTAAACACAAAGCATGGTAAAGGACTGTGGGTTGCATTGATCTCACCTCTAAGGCAATATCTATCCGCAAACCACCTATGAAAGTGTTAATGAGTTTTTGTTCATTCAAATTGGTCTTGGCCGAGAGGGCATAGAATTTCGCTTGATACTTCCTCACCTGACCATCTTGCCTCAATTTCAACAACTCATACAAGGGTTCCTTACACCCACTCCCAAAACTTATCGTGAGGGCATTCATATACTCATTCCAAGCCGGTATGTCCATAATTCCTCTAATTTTCATGAAACTTCGGTGCCATTGTAGAGCCAACCCTCTCATGTGATTCGAAGGCAATCTGACCTTATCCATTCTGGAGGTTTGGTTAATAAGAAAGAATTTATCACACTCACTCAACCAAGTACTCACATCCTTTCCATAAAATAGAGGGAAATCAATTTATCTCAACCTAGTTGAGTAGAGATTGTTACCATCCCTTGAAAGGTGCATCGGATCATTGATTTTCACCTCTGAAATAGCTGAATATGTTCTAACATAAGCCTTGCTGCTGCTGATGCTGGATTGATCATCAATCCCTAGTCCTTTCTGCTGCAAATGGGCTCCCAACCTTTGATCCTTGCTGCCGGATGGTGCTGTCAACATTTCACCAGCTCGTGTATACCTCTTCCAATCCATCTCACGGGTGAAAACAGAATTCTCAATGCAGAATTAAATAGTCCTTTCTTCGAGCGGCTTCTACTCAGTCTCAAATCAACTCACTTGGACTCTTTAAGCTCAGTTTCGATTCACAATCGCCAAAATCAGCAAATCCTGAGTTGATTGGATGGAACTTGCTTTAATCAACTCCCAATTCAGTAACCGATCAAATGCTATTCGATCTTGCTCCAAAAGATCCCGCAGTCGAGAGGATCATAGCTCTGATACCAATGTTACAGGATCCTAATTCAATAGGGTCCCGATCGTAATCAAAACCAAGAATAGAGTTTGAGAGAGAGACAGAAGTAGAATCAAGAGGGAGAAGAGATAATTCTTGAGGGAGAAGACAAGATATTCATTAACATTCATCATAACCCTAATTAAACATCATTATCTATATATATAGTATGGGAATTAAAATAAGAAAATTACTAAACGTAAACTAATTAAGTTAAAATACTGAAAATGTAATATTGACGCTGAAGCATGTGCCCAGCACGTGCTTATAACCACTCGAGCCTCATGTGCCCTACACGTGACTTGTTCCTCCTCTCGCCAAGAGTCTTCCAACTAACCCTTAAACTCGATTTGAACCCAATGGTTCCAATTGAACCCAATACTGACTATTTACCCTATAACAGATTACGCGGGTATTGAAATTTCGGTGGCTGAGAATGCAGCCGGCCACCACGTCAAAGCGGCCCCCGAGGTCGAGGAGGCAACGGAGTGTGTCGTGCTCCCTTCGCCGTCATGTGGTGTCACCCGCCACCGTGCTAGTGGTGGCACCGGTGTATTTATGGGCTAGGGTTACACTAGGGTGGGGGTGGATGAAGGCTTACATGTTGGGTAAGAGGAAACGGCAGCTGGACAAGATGAAATTAGGGTTTGGTGTTCATTTTAAGCAAAATTAACTATTTGCCCCTTTCATTATTTATAATTACTTAATTACCCTTCATTTTAATATGTTAGGACAAAAAGATATAATCTCTAGTATTTCTTTTAAACAACTTAAGTTGGTAAAATTTATTCATTTTGTGTTCGATCCAGGAGGACAAATACAGAGGATGCGTCGAACAATAAAAAGGATGACATAAAAAAGTTGTTTATTGTTTTTTTTTTTTTTTTTTTGTAGAAGTTCTAGAATATCATACTAGACCCTTAAGAGGACAAAGATCTTTCGAAGGGGAAAGTATTAATACATTTCCAAATTAGGTATTTAGGGTTTATAGTATTAAGATCTTTAATATTATGATCGTCTAATAGTAGGTATAGTAGGCTCCTCCTAGAGAGGGGTTATTCCATAAATAGGGTCATTGTAATCCAAATCCAATCAATTAATAAATTGTCATTCTTATATGTTTTCTCCCTTATTCCTTACTTTTAGTATTTTACTTTTTTTTTTAGTTTAAGTAAATTTTTTATTTGGGTTCTCATTAATTCTTCTACTTTCATATGTCAAATAATCACACCTTATAAGTTATTAAAAAATATTAAAAAAAACACCAGCAAAAGAAATTAACTACTTAGAACGCCAAAAGGCATTTCCATGTTAAAAAAAAAAAAAAGAGAAACCCAAAAAATATAAATTTGAATAAAATAGTATGTACTAAAAATTCTTAAATAAATTTAAAAAAATAATTATAACACATTAAGTAAATTCCATAAAATAAAAGAAAAAAAAATCTTAAAATATAATGTATTATAAAAATAAAAACCTATAAAATAGAACTATAATTCAATATACCAAAAGAAAATCATTGAATATATAAATGTGAAAAAATATAACCCAACTTACATAAAAATTCTATAAAATAAAATAAAATGGATTAAAAAAAATTACTTATTAGAAAATGTAATACCTTAGAAAATATAGAAAAATAAAGGGTTAATATTGATAAAAGTTGGCCATAATCTGAGAATGATTCAAATAGTACGAAATGTCAAACAATCATCTCATATGAATACTTAATCATTATCTTCAAAAACCATAAATACTTTTTCTACTTGATTATTATCTTCAAAAACCTTAAATATTTATCTAATACCAATTTGAAACTTGAACCCCAAGAGGAAACACTTGAAAGACGCTGAAATATCCCAAGTACAAGAACTCTAAACACACCCACAAATTTAATTTCATGTTTAAATGTTAGATTCTTTACCTGCCAATCACAACTGCGTCTCAGTTGGTGGCGTTTCCTACCCATGCGGTCATTGCCTATGGGTCAAAAGTTCGATAATCGCTGAGAATATACTCTTGACTTACCTGCTCATAGGAATTGTGGGCATCCTCATGAGCCGAGGTTCTCATTACAAAAAAAAAAAAATAAATAATAATAATATCTTTACCTCTTTTTTTAATATACAAGTAGAGCCGGCAAAATGTGACCAACTCATTTGACCCACCCTACCCGACTCAACCTTAACTTGAAAATTTTTTAATTCATTGGGAATTGAACCCGAAAATGAACCGACCTGAATTTAACCCCAACCTCAGCTTGACCTAACCCAAGTTGACCTGAGACCTTAAATGACCTAACCCGAATTAGATCCAACCTAAGTTTGACCCGACTTGTGATCACCCAAGACATGAACCAAACCTGTCTTATAACTCAAAATGACCCAAAATAGAAAACTAAATTATCATAGAATCTAAACAATGTGCTAACGGTAGTAATTTATTTTAAAATTTAGTTATAATTTTCAAGATCAAATAAATATATTACCAATATAACCAGATGATCAACCTGAAATCCAACTCGACCCAAGAATGACCCAACCCGAGGTTGACCCGGCCCGATGTCCACCCAACATGTGACTGACCCGACCCAAGGTTGACCCAAACCTGAGGATAACCCGACCCGAGCCTGACCCGATCTGAGATAGACTCAACGTGACAATAACCCAACCCAAACCGGACCCGACCCGACCCAATTGCCAGATCTGTATATAAGATTGAAATTAGTCAAGAAAAAAAAACTATTATGTGAGTGTTTAGTGAAAATTTTATACATTATAAAAGTAATAATAAATATTTTTTTATATACTATGGGGAAAAAAAATCCGTTCAATATGCTAACTTCGGTAAAAAAATTATAGATATGAGTGAAAAGCATTGTTAAAATTTAAGTTTAATAGAATGAAAATAGAAAACAAACCATTAAAATTATTTCATAGAAAAAAACGAAAGAAATTACTATTTTTAGTTAGTAAAAATAAGGATAGAGAAATAGAGATATTGATTAAAAGATAAATATCCATATCAAAAAAATTAATAAAATTATTAGAATATAAAAATTAATACTTTAATATTTATTTAGTAATCCAATTATGTTTCTTCACATTATTCTATACATTAAACGAGATGCATTAATTTGGTGCATATTAGAATTTCATAATTCAGATAACCAAAAACCCAAAAAAAGAGAAAATATGATTAATTCGCCGTAGTTACCTTTGATATTTCATTTTTTGATTTATTTGTTAAAAGTTCTTAATATCACAATAATGATATGACTTATAGAAAATAAGACTGATACAATCCTCAATTGCTCAAATGGAAATCAAACGACTGCAAGAAGGACAAAGCATTAAAAGAACGTTGAGTAAGACCTCAATTGATTCCAATTGCATATCATATTGTATATTAATATTGTAACAGCTATACAGTGTAATATCAATATAGGTAACTGTTTGGATAAGTAAAACTAAGATTATGCTAAAGGTAGAAGAAGAGGGAGAGGCAGATAGAGAAGGATTGAGAGAGAGAGAGAGGAAATCAGACTCAATTGTTTCATACCCCTCTCAACTAAGGGGCCGTTTGGTATGAGAAAATAAATTTGTGGGAGTGGAAGGAGGGAATGGGAATGGGTTTTGCCTCCCTTTAGTATATGTGTGGCATAAAGATGGAATAATGTTGAAATAGTTATTTCCGGGTTTGGTATGCACTAGTAGAAGTGGGATAAGTAAAATATTTGACGAAAATAATAAATTTTGATATAATAATACTAATAAGAACAACAACAAAAACTATAAAAAAAAAATAATAATAATAATAACTATTAAAATAACAACAAAAATAACAATAATAAGAATAATAATTATGATAATAATATAACAATAAGAGTAATAGTAGTAATAGTAGTAGTAGTAATAATAATAATAATAATGGCTAAGCCAAGTGTCACACACTCGGAACCCAGCCATAGGAAAGACAACATGCCCCTTGGGGTTGCTGGGCCTTCGAGTCAGGGGTTCTCTCTGGCTTCGAGCAATCTCAACGCTAATGTGCCAGTGTCACATGTCCCTGAGATAGGGGGCATGACCATTCATACTCTCCTCAAGTAGAAGAAGTTTCCTTAAGGTCCACTCAAAGCGTTGAAATAGGAGTACAAGGACAGGTACCTACTACTGGGGACCATACCTTCCTTCCCAGACCTCTTGATGCTTATCACACTTTGGGGGCAAGCTAACTACCCGCGTTCTCAAGATCATAACTTAGGGATTGATTAGGCAAGGATGAACCAACAGCCTGCTAATATTGGTACGCTCTCAGGCATACCATATAACCTAGGCTCTGCTGGAACATACTTTTTGGCCAAACAAACACATAGCCAAAATGATCGAAGGGGTTACCTTGAGGCTGGGGGGGGCAACTACCGTTCCCACATCCAATTGTGATGGGTGCCCAAGAGTATCCTGCAAATCCCCCTCGAGATCCTCACCCACTTGGGGGGTAATTGCAGGCACATAATCATATGCCTAACCTTCCCTTCCAGGACCATTTGGTCGCCCTCATAGAATAGTATGGGCCTGGTCTTGCAAGGGTCAATAGTCATTTGTATAGTAAACTCTACCCTAACTACACAGACAGGGATTATTCATTTCCTCAAGGATACAAATCCTCGAGTTTACCCTTTTCTTAAGAGAGGAAACTATGTCTACCCTCAAACTTCTGGCAAGGTTCAATAGCTAGTGTAGAGAAGCGGTTGACAATTAGTATCTTAAGCTTAGGTTGTTCCCTACTTCTTTAATAGGGACCGCTTTTTAGTGGTACATTAGCCTACCTCCTAATTCCATGCTCAATTCCCAAGAATGGAACTCAGAACTTCCATGTCAAACTCTGCTCGAATGAAACAAAAGCCAGGTGAATTAGTGAAAGATCACACTAACCGATTCAAGAGAGCTAGGTTAAAGTGCACTATAGCCTTTCCTTAGGTTGAATACACCAAGCTAGCTTTGAATGGCTTGGACATTGAATTTAAGAAGAAATTCGAAGGTTAAAACTTCACGGCGCTACTTCACCTAGCAGAATGTGCTGCTAGATATGAGGCCGTCTTAAAAGAAGAAAGCCTTAAAAATAGTAACATGCATGGGACTTAGTACACAATTTAAATTAAGAGGATGAGAATCCTCCTTATGAGATTGACGTCGCTGAATACGTCAAGGGACCTCCCATGGTTTGCAATCCTTTGGTCAAGAAGGATATCAAAGTCAAGAAGTCTTATCAATCTCAAGACTTGAGAAAATATTCATTTGACCTTTCAAGAGTCGATGTAATATTTGATTGACTTGAGGTGAATAACAAACTCAAAATTATGGGTAAACCTAGAAAGCCTGACCCAAATTCCACTAAGGGTAAGGTATATTATAAATGGCACAATTCGTTGACCCATTCAACAAAAAACTGTATGATCTTCAGAAACATGATTCAAGATGCCACAAAGGCAAGGGAATTGATCTTCCCAGGAGAAGGGAAAATGGGCAGCGATAAGGACCCTTTCCCTAATTCTGCCCAAGTCAATATAATTGAGGTAACAGAACCTTACAGTCCCCATAACAGCCAAACTAATGGCAGATCTTCATACGGGATGAGCGGAGACAAAGACAGTCTGCCTATACCCAACACTTTTTTTGATAGGCTGCTAGAGTCGGGAACACTCAGATTCACCAGAATCTCAATGGTATTGTCAAAAGATTACTACAAGTGGCACATCGCAGCTAAACATTCAACACGCAGTTATGCCATGTTCAGCAAGTTCTTGAAAAAACAATTAGGGAAAGGAGTTATTCTCCTCTCTAAGGAAGAAAAGTTAGCCATGGGAATTCTCTTTGATGACCATTGGCAAACTATCTTCGCTACTAAGAAGCAGGCGTCGAAGAAACTCATGTGCCTTACACATGACCTTTACAAGGGTTGTGGCCACAAGTTAGTGTCTAAAATGAAGAAGCTAAGCCTTTATCCGAGGAAAAAGCTGGCTCCCTCAACAAAGACATCACTGATGGGACCTCCTAGAGGTCTTACTTCAGAGACATAGATCATCATGAGGATTGAGCGTCCAAGGAGAAATCCAAAATACCATCTATTGACTGTGGACGCTAGCCAGGGTCCACGACAGTCAGGACACCAGCCTTCTGGGTCCATCATGGTAATTTCTAGAGGAGGAACTACCTCAATTAAGAGGATGCTAGCTCTTCCAGGCTTACTTAAACTCAGAAGAGGAGGCGGCTGCGAAAGAAAATAGCCAACGAAGGGCTCTGCTCGATACTTGCTTAACTAGGTTCTTTGAAGAAGAAGCCAAGGTCCACAAGGGCAAGCAAGCTGAATCTATGGATCTTGAAGATCCAAAAACTAAGCCTAGGCCTTTTACCACCGTTGGTAAAGAAAGCACGTAAAAAGCTTGAGAGATGGACTAGTTTCTCATCTTTTGAAGGACAGGAGTCTTGGTGGGACCAGCTTGCCAAGAATTCACTGGCTCGGAGGTCATCTAATGGTGAAGAGGAGTATTTCTCAGGATCAATATAGTGGAACCTCTTGACCATTTTAACCCGACATGGTCTGACATTGAGAATGACTTCCATAAGGAGGACATCCCCCAAGCTAGTGGGGGAGGAATCTCAAACACTTGGGGTTGATCCAAAAGACCAATCCCTTGACCAGGATTTGTTGACTGATGGCAATCATTGAGAGCAAGAACAGGATGCGCCGATCGAACGTAACCCTAAAAAGGAGACTGATCAAGGGGTCCAAATACAATTTGGGACGCTCCCTAAGAAAGTTGATGTTAGAACTGCCCTGCTCCTCCCTTTGGAGTTCATGGAAACTAATACTCAACATGGCCTCAATGGAGATGTCATAGCATCAGACGAAGATCCCTAGGTGGAAGTTGTGGCTAAAGTAGCAGCTACCAAAGGTAATCCTGATCCTTTATCTTTTAAATTACTGCCCCAACATCCAAATCATCTTATGATACACCTGGCATAATGAAGATAATGTATGATGGCCTACCAATAAACACATCAAGGTCCAATACATCAAGGCCAAATTCGATGGCATTCTGGTGAACAGGGTCTTGGTGGATAATGGCGTAACCATCAATGTCTTACCTTTATATATGCTAGGGGTCATTAGTAAATCTCGAGATGATTTGATTACTTTAGATGTTGCGATCTATGGCTTTTCTAGAGCTACTACTAAATTTGAAGGGGTCATCCCGATTGAGTGAACCGTTGGCAGCTTAAGCAAGCTAGCAACTTTCTACAACCTCACTGCACTAGTTATTAGTCTTCTAGAACCGTAAAAAGTATGAGGTTATTATGGTAGATAACAAGCCATCTATGGCTTACTCCAACTATGTTGAGGAAAAATTCTACGAAGATGGCGTGGGACCACTTGACATGAAAAGGACCACTCCGCAGTCTGCCCAAAAGGACATGACATCCGTCCTTGACAACCCCCTCAGTGAAGCTTAGGTTGGTTAAGTTGATGGGAAGTCAGAATACTTTGATCTTTGGGGATGCAAGAGAGCCCTTCTTGATAAGGGAGATCTCCAAGACACGAAAGACGCCTTATGAGGAGGGGCCAAGACCTCCCATTAATGGCATAAGAGGTCATTTCCTCAGCACTAGCAAGACTCATGGCTTGGCATGTTGAGGATCAACTTTGGGCTAAACACCCATTCAATGGCTTCAAGGTCCAAATGATGCAAGAAAAAGTGCTGGAGCTAACTGACATAAGAGCAGGACCAGCCAAGATAGAGGATTTGAGGGCTGAAGTGAACCCCCCCCCCCCCCCCCCTCCCCCTCGAGTTTAACTTGGGCTCAACAGAGGATCCAAGACCTACCTATCTGAGTGGTCTGCTTTCTAAGGAGTAGAAAAAGCAGTATTTGACCTTACTTCGCACGTTCAAGGACTATTTTACTTAGGACCATCACGAGATGCCTGGCCTAAACAAAAAGGTGATTGAGCATAAGCTTCCTATCAAGCTAAGCTCGAGGTCCATCGTTCAGGCCTAGAGAAGAATGTCCCAACAGGTAATTGATTTGGTCAAAGAGGAAATCAAAAAACTCTTAGAGGCCAAATTTATCCAGATTGCCAGGTATGTTGAATGGTTGGCAAATATTGTTCCTGTCATTAAAAAAAATGGTAAAATCAGAGTCTGTATTGATTTCAGAGATCTGATTGTAGCCACCCCAAAGGGTAATGCCAATTGCTCATGTGCTCATTAATTCAGCCTCGAGGCATGAGGTCTTATCCTTCATGGATGGCTATTTTAGGTACTACCAAGTTATGATTGCTTTGGAGGATACCCACAAAACAAAATTCAGGTGTCCTGGGCCAATAAAGACCTTTGAATGGGTGGCTATGCCATTCGGTTTGAAGAACGCTAGCGCCTCCTACCAAAGGCCATGAACATGATCTTTCATGACCTCATTGGCAAGACCATGGAAGTCTACATAGATGATATCGTGGTCAAATCAAAGTCCCAAGTCAAACACATGGAAGCCTTGAGGGGGGCATTCCTTAGAATGAGGACCCATAACCTTAAGATGAATCCATTAAAGTGTGCCTTTAGCATACGTGCTGGAAACTTTCTCTGTTTTCTAATATACCAGAGAGGAGTCGAAGTGGACATCAATAAGACTAAGGCCATTCAACAGGCTAAACGGCCTTCAAGCAAAAAAGGAGCTTCAACGCTTCTTGGTGCAAGTTAGCTTCCTTAGGCGTTTCATCTCAAATATCGCAAGAAAAACTAAAGTCTTTTCTCCACTATGGAGGTTCAAGTCTGAAAAGGACTTCAAGTGGGAGGAGCCACATCATGCAGCTTTCGAGGCCATCAATGGGTACTTGATCAGGCCGCCAGTACTGATTCCACCAAAGTAGGGCAAGCCTTCGAAGATTTATGTCTCTAATTTTGATGAGTCTATTGGTTACAAGACAATGAGTTAGGATTTGAACAAGCAGTGTTCTATCTTGGCCATTGCTTAAATGAATGTGAAACAAAATAATCCTCACCTGAGAAATTGTGTCTATCTTTGTTCTACACATTGGTGAAATTGAGACATTACTTCTTAGCATTTACCATATACGGGTGCTAGATAGACCCTTGATGAGGGGAAGATTAGACAAGTGGAGTATTGCTCTACTTTAGTTTGAGTAGATTTATGTGTCAAAAAATTTAGTGAAAAATCAAGCCTTAGCAGACTTTTTAGCTAACCATCCAAACATTCATACTGGCTCAGACTACAAGCCAAACCAACTTCTATTGGTGGAAATGGTTCCTTCGAAGTTATACTTCAATGCATCAAGCACCAATTCGAGCGTCAGAGTTGGGATCATGATTAAGTACCCTGTTGGGATTACCACAAAATTAGATGTTACCTTGGTTCACAAATGTTCTAACAACATGGCAGAGTATGAAGAAATAATCATAGGCCTACACACTCTTTTGGAGATGCAGGTCCCTAATGTCATTATTAAAGGGGATTCACAGTTGATCATTTGCCAAGTAAAAGGGGAATTTTGGTGTTTAAGCGATACCTCACACAAATATGTTTTAGTAGTACAAAAACTATTGAACAAATTTGATAGTGTGTAGTTTAAACATATCCCCAGAGAATAAAACAAAGCAACCAATGACTTGGCTCAGTTAGCTTTGGGGTACAAGTTACCCAGGGCTTTGTGTGAAGAAACCATGGTCATCAAGTCTAAAGTTTTAGAACATGATGTTGAATTCACTTGAGTCTTTCAGTGTTGGAAGCGAATTCATCGAAACCCATCAAACTGTCACAAGTCAAAAAGAGGACTAGAGGAAACCTTTAATGGATTACTTTAAGAGCCCTCAAGACTTCGTTAAAGATAGAAAGATGAAAATGAGAGCTCATAAAATCCATCTGGAGAGTTGTACAAGATGGACGCTAATGGAGTGCTTCTCAAGTGCCTGACTTGGATAAAGTAATGCTAGTAATGGCAGGAGCCCATGAAAGTATCTCTGGATCCCATCTAGTTGACAACAAAATGCATTGGCTTATCAAACGTTATAGCTATTATTGGACATCAATGATGGATGATTACATAAAGTACGCCAAAGGTTGCAAAGCATGCCAAAGACATGGTCACGTGCCAAGAGTCCCTGCAGGTGAGATGCATACTATTGTAAAACCATGGCCCTTAAGATGTTGGGCAATGGACATCAAAGGGGAGATTATTCCCTCATCTAGTAAGAAACACTTGACATCCTTGTGACCATAGATTATTTCACAAAATGGGCGGAGGCCAAACCATATAGGAACATCAATCAGCAAGATGTGATTGATTTCATCAAAGAACATATCCTATGTAGGTTTGGGATCTTGGAAACCATTCAAATTGGGAAGGCCCATTTAGAGTCAAAGGTATTTTGAGGAAATGCCTACTTACTCTGAGACCTAGATGGAAAAACTCACCCGAGGGAAATCAATGGAAGGTTCTAGAGAAATATGTGCCGTCAATTTGGGATTCTAACAAGGAAGTCCTTAAGTTTAGATTTCATGAATTATGAGCTCAGTTTCAATATCAATGTCTTGAGGATCAAATCCCATAATCCTTAAGTTAGAAAAATAGATGAAAAAAGAACTGTCAAACTGAGAGACGTATTTGACAAAAATGCGTATTCATTAATATTGTTGAGGAGTACATGGCTTACTTGCAAAATAATACAAGCAAGTAACTTGTGTAGCCAAAACTTCTTTACAAAAGAAAATCAAAAGAGTCGCATCCTAATTCTCACTAAGGATTCGTTTATGGTAGACAGCTGGCTAGTGGCTTCATTCAGCTCTTAATCCAAGTAGAGTGCTTCTTCTTGAAGAGCTTGATTGTTCCTTTAGGCCTCTACGGTAGCTTCCTTGAGCTCCCCAACCATTGAGCCTTGAGAGGTATGCTGATGTCTGAAGGAAAGCAGTTCTCCCTTGAGATGACTCAGTCTCTCCTCTTATCGATGAATTTCATCTTCCAGGGCTTTCATCTCCTCAACCTGTTGGCTTTGGACCTTCTAGGCTGCTTGGAGTTCTTCAAACAAAAGCAGCAGGCCACCTAGGCTAGCTGAACATCCTAAATCCCTAATGGCATCTTAACAACGTCGTTTCTTCTGGAGAAGTAATGGGACCTCATAATTCACTTTCACACACACTTCCTCCAAAACCCTAAGTTCTCTAGCAATGGCTAGAGCCACCTTAGGATCCTCCTTCAAGGCCCTCACCAGAGAAACGGCCTTCCGGAAAGTGGCCCTTTTAGCCAGAGTTTTAACAGGGAAGTGTGCAATCTCTCTCTGCCTTTGGAGCCTTAGAGATTCTTAGTCCAATTGCTAAAAGGCTAGTCTTCCACTTACTCCTAGCCTCTCCAAAGGAGATAACGTGCCCCCTAAGATAGGGGGAGGGGAAACACTTGGCGGTGTAGCCTAAAAAAGGAGCAGCATCAAAGGGTGTCAAACTAAGTCCTCGCTTTGGAAGACAACCAAGTTAAAGGGACTATTTTTACCTCTGAAACCTCAGTTGGAGGAAAATTAGGAACTTCTATTGGCATTTCTGCCTCTGGAGCTTCTGTTGGCTCTTCAGCCGCTGGTACGCCTCCCTCGAGGGGGATTTCTGGAAAACAATGCTTGCATAACCAAGTGTGGCTTAGACATCAAGAACTAAGAAACCATATGACAAAGTCATTCCTTCAAAGATCTCTTCAATGGGGATTGAACCTTCTGAAAGAAGGTATGGAGCCTGTACAAGGCCCTAGTTCAGAGGAACTGGGAGGGTAACCTCTTTAGAGGGATAGCTTACAATGCGCTCCATAATAGAGATAGCCACATCTCTTCCTTCTTCAGCACTTGAGCTTAACGATTCAGTATCCTGGTGGGGCTCTGAGGCAATTTCTTAAGGTAGAGAATTAGGTATCTCCACAATGACTAAAGATGGCTCTTCCCGTGGCTGTGCAAAGGCAAGTTAGGGGCAACTTTGACAAAGATGAGCGAAGTACCAATTAAGAAAGTCCAATACCTCTAGCTCAGAGAATCTGGCTCTTCTTTTCTTTGCTAATTGTCGAATGGGAACATCTTCATTTTTTTCCTCCTCTGCTGCCTGAATGGCTCCAGCTAGGGGATTTGTGAGAACATCTTTCTTCTTCCTCTTCCTTGGGCCGCCAACTTCGAGGGCAGGTGATCAAGTTCCTGGAGGAGATTCGTCGATCAACATTCTAGTAGAACTCCTGGGAGTTTCTTGGGTAGCTGTGGCTATAAAAAGAAGAACAAGGGTCAATCTTTGTCCAGGCCATCTAAGGAATAAAACTGAAGCATTCTTTAGGTTTGGCTATTTACCTGATTGTACCTTATGTGGAGTCTGCCTAACAATGATTGGCTGACCTCCTCTTGAGCTGGATTCCACAAGCTCAAAGGAAGGTATAAAATATTGCTTGGCACCTCTGGCCTCTAAAGAGGTCCAATAGGCTTGGAACCAAGCTTTAAAACGAGATGTGGCACACGAGGTGTACCTACAAACTAAAGGGTATCCATAAAAGGATTTGACTTCTTGGTTAGACTCACGGAGCTCTTTATATTAGGAGAGTTGGAGGGAGATCCTTTTAGGCCATCAACGGCTTTTGGTCCTTAGACTTGGAAAGGGAATGTCTTAAACCATTCCAAATTGCTTGGCAGACAACCCAGGCCTATAAGTTTCTATACTACAATGAGTCCGGTGATAGAAAAATAGATCTTGAGGGCACATGATTATCTGCCAGGTCTGAGAGTTAATGTCTACAGAGACATCATAGTGAAGGTCTATTTTCCTGAACCAACATAGACCAAGGTTCCTCTCTTTAAAAGGAGTCCATTGAGTCCCTTTCCTACCTCGAGGAGACATAAATCTCTCAAAGCATTGGTCAAAAGACCAACCTAAGAGTACAAGGACCTCACAATGAGCAAACTGCTCTCCATAACAGGAGACCCCGTCACCTGTGGCAACATAGGGGCCTCTGGGGTAGAGCTCAAGAAAATAGGCTTGGGCCTAAAGCTGGACCAACCACAAGGATTCTTCTAAATGGACAGCATCGTTCTTAACTATGATGTCCCTATGACATCCATACACTTAGGGCAGAAATAGTGGCCCGAGGGATAATGGGCCAGTGCTAAAGGCCACGTTAATAGCCATGGTCTTAAGAAACTTAAGAACCAAATTGGAGGAGTTAGCAAAGAAAAACTTATTCAACCAAAACAAGTGAAAGCATGCCTCTTCTTCTGTAGACCCTTGCCCAATGTTATGTTCCCCGGTGACAAACATCTTGACAAAGGACTCATAACTACCATGCAAGTCGGTTACAAAGAAGGAAGAGGCAAAGGCTTTAGCCTCTATAGAAATAAAAGAATTAAGAGGTAACTCTCCTCCTCCTAGTGAAAGACCTATCAAGGCTGCTATGTCCTCCAAAGTGATGCCAAGAAACCCCTCAAGGAGGACATAAGCGTTATAATAGATGTTCCAACAAGTAAGTGCAATCATAATGGAGCAGTCATACCTGAGGGCGATGGTGGAAAGCCTAATGGCTTCGTAAATGCGGAGTTTCTTCCATTTTCTCCATGGGTCAAAATATTAACCCATTCAGACTACCACTTTGTTAGGAATGTCCATCCTTTGAAAGGCACTGGTTCTTTGCAAATGCATCTTCCTCTTTATGATTGACCTACAAAAGCTGTGTGAAGTAAAGGAGATTCAGTATCTGGAAACATGCCCTTAAGGCTGGTAACATCATGAGAAGAGCCGAAGATGGGCCCTAGGCCACAGGATGCAAAGGTTGATAAAGGGTTATCCTCTGACAACCAAGAGAGATCTTCCTCAATCTTACTGAGATCAATAGGACTCGGAATCACATCAGAGACCATTGAAGTATCTGATTGGACCAAGTGTGTCAATTGTTCAATAGGGCTAGCAGCTTGAGGAGGGGGAGCAAAGACGGTGAAAGAACTTTGGGCCATCGTCAAATTGGTCTGAAGAAATGCAAAGAGATGAGGAGAAGATCGAATCCAGAACTAGAGATTTAAGAGCAACAGAGAGCAAGTGATTTCAGAGCTCCTAGTTTCAACAAAGAGAGAGCATAGAGTAGAAAAGTAAAGATTTCAAGCCCTAATTGTCATACTTATAGACACGCTGGAAAGAAAAGAAAACCACAAATAGTGTTCTCTCAAGCTCCTCATAACCGTTGAGGGTCAAATCAGGCAGATTTTTTATCCATTGTAAATTTGAATTTACCAACAGCTGAAAAGGGGGCATTTGTTAACACAGTAATTTAGAGAGAGCTGAGACGACGCCGTTTTAAGCAAGGTACCACATGCTTACCACATGAGGTCCTCCTCGAGGGGAATAAGACCTTTAGGTGCTGAGATAACGACATCTCGAGCTCAGCATGCTAAGAAGTTTGTCACCCGAACAAGGGTTCCAGCCATTCAAGGCTCGAGAAGATTGAAGGATGAAGGAAGCTTGAGCTCAAGGGATTGCCAAGAAGGCTGCAAAATAGGTGGTGTCCAAGCTTGAGATAGTTACTTGGAGCGCAATTTCAAACACTTGGGTACTTATCTTAGTCTAAGGGAGCGTGCGGCTTCTAAAGGAGACTTCAGCTGAAAATGCGGACGTGAGCTCCAAGGAATTCCCTCAAGCATGAAATCAAGGGCACATTCATTGATCATTCACGCGCAAGAAAGAGCTTATTGGCCTGACATGGGAAGGAAATGTCACAGAATTAGGAGGTAGCCATCATTTATTTTTTCTATAATTAGGAGACTCTATGAGAGTCCAAAGCACTACATACACTCAATACAAAACTTTTTCAAGTTTTCTTTACAGCACAATTGTGCTCTTTTCCTAGGAGTAGCATAACTTAACATAGCTTAGCTTAGCATAGATCTTGTTGTACTTGCTTCTTTACTAATATAGCCTTTCGGGCTTCAGGTATGAACTCTCGGTTTTAATCTATTCCCAAATTTTGACAAGTTAAGAATTGAGGTTTTAGTTTGAGGCTTTGACGGCCATGTCTTGACCTTGATTGCATTGGCCTTAAAACTACGGTTGCCACTTGATAAGTCAGGTGACCTGAGGTTCACGCTATTGATTAGGGCTTTGATGGCCATGGCTTGACCTTAATTGCGTTGGTCTTGTTCTAGTGACCTAAAACGGTTTGCTCCACCTTAATCTTGTCAAATCTAAACTCATTCGAGTTATTATAAGTCAAGGGGGCTAGGCTTAAAAAGCTGATTGACTCGGGCTTTTAAGTGGGCTGCTGATCTCTTGGGTTTGTCTCCACCCCAATTCCTAACTTTTAAGTATACATAGAAAGGTGTTTGTGGGCCTTGCTCCATCAATGTAGCTGCCACTTGAATTAGGTCCATATCCCTTTTATTTTATGCCCACCTATATATTAAAAAAAATCAAAAAAAAATATTTATCCAAGTCTTCTTGATTGAAGCATAATCTGAACTCATGGCATGAGCGAAGTTAGATACACCAAATTATCACAACCTTTTCTCCGAAAACTGTGAGTAATTGAGGTCAAAGACGTGTGGTTCAAACTTTGACTCACTCCCTAGTCGTGGTGAGTCCCTTTTGCACGTTTGTTTTGTTTAAATTTTACGGCGATCACGTTAGACTTAATTGAAAACAAATAGAGCAAACACATCGCACGAGTAATATTATAATTAAAAAGTAAAGAAAGTTGTTTGAAAGCCCAGTGTACTTTACTACTCGAGACTGGCAAGCCATTAGGACAAAGTATGTGATATCTTATTTACTTGATTATTAGTTGTTAGTCCACCGGGCTCTTGGTAGGTTGACTTAGGACCAATTAATCATATTTGAGAATTTATCGTTTTTAATAAAGTGCACATAAAAATGCCTTGAAAATTGGGGGGAAAACTATTACATGCATATAAGAATAAAATACAACTAATTCTAACACTTTAACTTGTGCACTCGATACATTTTTTTAACCAAATAAAATCAAAAAGCGGGGGACTTAATCAATACCTATGGTTGCAAATATTATCAAAATGGAGCTTAGCTTCTACATGCGCTACTCGATTACATACGTAAGGAACCCAACAAAAAATGATACAATCAAAAACATATCTAAGTCTACAAATATATTGAACCACCAAACAGGTAGTACGAGCAGGATCAACTCCAAGACTTAGAACTTCGATGGCCTCTAAGCAATCAGACTCGATGATCACCATGCTCCATTCCGATGTTATAACTAAGAAACACACCCCAAAAATAGCTTGAATCCAGTTGCTAGCGGATCACTAGCATAAAATGATGAGCACCACCCTCCTATCATTGCATCTGAGTGATCACAAGCTACTATTGCACAAGCTGACACATGTCCTTCACGCCAAGAAACATTAGAATTAAGCTTAACAAAAGAGCCTAGCGGCAGGGAAAACCTAGTAGGTCGTGATTTGGACACGATTCGAATAGGAGCTGGAAATGTCAAATTATATTCAATAGCTTCTAAAAATGGTCTACTACCAATGAGGGTTGGATTCAGGCCTTTATTTTTTTTTAAAAAATTAAATCTGTTCTTCCATAGCCACGAACAAATACAAGCATACTTAGCAATAAAAAATAGGATCCAATTTAAACTCATTACATAACTCCTCCCACCACTACATAAACCCAGGAAAACCACCAAGCCCGGATGTAAACAATGTCATTCGCGCAAATGGACACATAAAGGGGATATGCTCTATGGATTCATTAGCTTCGTGACACTGAGGACAACCTCGTGAATACAATAATGCTCTCATAACTAGGTTTTCTCCAATTGCAAGAGCATTATGAAATGATTTCCGTAAAAAGAGTTTAACGTTAGGTTCACAAGGGACCTTTCAAATAAAAGAGAAGGCCTTATTCTGGAAAATAGACCAAGTAGCCTGCCTCCCCTCCTTTATACAACACCTCTCTACTTTTCCCCAAAATATATCCATCTTTAACATTACAACACCATACTTAGCCCCCCTCCATATAAAGTTGTCTTCTACTCCCGGGCCACCTAGTGGAATGCAAGTGATTTCCGAACGAGATGCAATGGAAAGAGAGATTTGATCTTACCAAAATCCTATCTCCTTAAGTTAAGATGTAAAAGCTCATAAACTTTCTCAGGCCTGTTACATGAGGTAGGACCCGAGGGTAGGGGAAGGGGATCACTCCTGGGAATCCATCTATTAATTCTAAATATTCACATGAGACCCACTCCCAATAGTCCACAATAGGTCATTAGATAAAAAAATCCCTGCCCAACATGATACTTCTCTACAACCACGATAGATTACTACCCAAGTGAGCCTTTAAAAATGAAGACTTCGGATAATGAATACCCTTAACGATTCTAACCCAAAAGGACTCCAAATTTTGAATAATTCTCCACGCTTGTTTGCTTAGTAATGACAGGTTAAACCCTTCAAAATCCCTAAACCCGAGACCACCCTCTTTCTTAGGTTTAGATAGACTTTTCCTGCTTGTCCAATGAACTACCCTGTTATGATCCGCTTCACCTTTCCACCAATAAACAGCTATTAAACTATTGATTTTATGACAAAATGACTTCAGAAATTTAAAACAATGCATCACGTAGTTTGGGATAGCCAAGAAAACAAATTTAACAAAAACTTCCCTCCTCATGTGCAAAAGCAAAGAATTGGCCCAGCCTTTCAGCCGATGCCTAATTCGATCGAGAATATAAGATAATGCCCCTGATTTTGATCTACCCCAAATCAATTGAATCCCAGATATTTCTCCTCTGTGCCCATGGCCTCCGCACCTAAAAAGTTCAAACATTCATTTTTCGTTCTAAGATCAACATTAGATGAGAATAATGCTTTAGATCTTGAAAATTTTATTTCCCCACCCCAGAAGCCCGGCAAAAAACATTAATGATTTTCTCCACCTTAATGGTAGCCCGAGTATTACCCTCAAAACACAAAATGCTATCATCAATAAATAGTAAGTTTGTGATTGGTAGGGTATGTCTATTTATGTGAAATGGGCCCCATTGGTTGGAATGGACAGCGTTAGAAATAAGTCGAGAAAAAGCATCAATAACGAAAATGAACAAGTAATGCGATAGAGGATTCCCTTGATGGAGACCCCAACCTATGGCAAATCTACCCAAACGAGCACCATTAACAATGGGACTAACAATGACAGTAGTAACACATTGCATGATCCACCTATTGGAACCAGTGTCCTAAAAATCAAATTATTTGTATTTAAAAATTAATAAATAAAATTGTTTATCTATTTTACCTCTGACTATGGTTTACGGGTCAAATAAGCAAGTGATTATTTCTAAAACGTTCCACGAGATGGACATAGTCCAACACGGTATGTCATATTTTGGTTTAAGTGTTTAATGAGATTGAGCCATAGATAGACTTAAATCAAAATTGTGATGTGTTGTCAAAGTATGTTCATAGTTAGTGATGAGTTTTGGACAACTTGTCTGATAAGACTCTAACATGATACCTTAGATGGCTTGTTTAGATCATGTCGATAGGGATCCAGAAATATCATGTTAGTGTTCGTCAATAAGAATGGAACATTGAGCTGGACCACTGGAATTGTTTATTTTCTTAACTGCTATCAAAAATAAAGAGTTCTTTATGATTAGACGATAACTCTAAATCCCGAGATTGTCTTGAACTCGTGCACGTAGTGTTTGCCACTTTAATGTACTCAAAGTTAAAATTATAAAATAAAATAATTTTAAAAATTAGAAATTCTTAAGATGAATTTATACATGTGAGAAAAAAAGCAAAAACAAAACAAAAAAAGGTAAAACCGAGTGTTTTTGGGTTGAACCAATCACGGCGTGACAAAGCGAGAGGCTCGATTTGCTCCTCTTGGCCTGGACGAACCAACGTGCGACATGGGATGCCCAGGATGTTAATCCAAGCCAACAGGTGCAGACAAATCAGCTTAGCGCCATGTGGTGCTAGCTTCCAAGGTAGGGTTGCAAATGAGCCGAGTCGGCTTGTGAACCGGTTTGACTCGGCTCGTTAAGGGCTCGGCTTGGGTTTGTCTAAGCCGACTTGACAGCCGGCTCGACTCGTTTAAGGGCGTCTCGTTTAAATAAACAAGCTAAATCAAACCAAGGCTGACTCGACTCGAAAGGCTCACAAGCCGGCTCATTTATGTACTCATGAGCCTACTCGATCATTGGGTCACATGTCTAGATTGCAGAATTAAACTACATGTATTTTTTATGTTCAATTTCCAGGCATGATTTATTTTATTATTCTTTTATGGCATTTTGAGTAATAATAATCATAAATAAGTCTAACAAGCCTAATAAATGAGCTTAACGAGCCCGGTAAATGAGCCCAATGAGAAGTTCAATGAGCCAGCTCGCCAAATCATCAAGCCTAAATGATATCGATACCGAGCCCGTCTCATTTAGTAAATGAGCCAAGCCGAGCATAGAAATGCGGCTCGATTAGATAAATGATACCGCCAACGAGCCAAGCCGAGCAAGCTGTAGCTCGGTTCGGCTCGGCTCGGCTCATTTGCAGCCCTATTCCTGGGCAAGCGAATTTTATCTTGTGCACTAATACGACGTTGTTTTGTTATTTTTTTAACATTCCCACATCGTTCTTAGCTTTTTTTGATCCAGTAGCCTACTATAAATAGTGTCTTGGAATTAAGGTTTAGCATCAATCAAAATTAATAGTTTTATGAAAGTATTGACTTTCGGAGAACAAAGGAGGAGAAATTTCCGTTGAAAATTTTTCTCTAGTTAATATTTTCGGAGCCCATACTCCGGGTGTTCAGAGGAGATTGCGTAGAAGGTCTCGCGATCTCGGTGATTTCTTGGAGCGACACTGCGTTCTACATCCAGGTATTTTTCTTTCCTTTTCTTTTAGTTTTTGCTTTTCTATTTATTTACAGTATTTATTATGGTAGTTAATTATGTTATTATTATGAATGTGTTAGCGTAAAGGCTTGTAGGTTTAAAATTAGGAATTTCAAATCTATAGATTTAGAATTAGGAATTCTAAGTCGCTAGTAGGTTTAAAATTAGAAATTTTAAACTGTTCTGCTGTGTTAATTAGATTAACTTAGAGAATATTTTGAAATATGTCCCAAAAATTGGTACAGATCCAGCCTTTGATTATATTTATAATATACATAATATTTGCGTATAAATAAAATAGAGATTTTATTATAAGAAAAGGAAAAACACAAAAGTGTTATTAAAGTTGTTTAATAACAATTTGAATTGTCGATTCAGTTTTAAATTATTTTAAAGGTTAATTCATATCCGTAAATTATGACTTTCAAAAAATTGCATTTTAGATATAATTTTGTATATTTTATTAGATTTTCGAAATTATTTTATTCTAATAAGATTAGATAAGATAAAGATCTAATTATATTAGATATTTTGAATATCTAATATGATTAGCTGTTCTAATTTAATTATTAATCTAATAAGATTAGATTAAATTAAAAAATTATATATATATATATATATATATATATATATATATATATATATATATATATGTATTGATTTTTTTTTTTTTTTAAGAGAAAAGGAGATGCGTGTGAGGCTAGATTTCAAGGTATTGAAGAACGAGACTTTTCCAAGGGATGGAGCAATTAAAGACTTGGCCATAAATATATGTATAGATAATCACTTGAGAATAAACATAAAGAAAAAATCTAATTCTAAACTTGTATTCATTCTAAACATGAAAGAAAATATTAAATATGTGTCTTGTTCAATTTGCTAAAAAACAAGTAATACGTGTTGTGTTTGCATTAAATTAAAGTTGTATTTGAGTTATAATTTCCTATATTATTGTGTTGTAAAAGACTTATTTCCGGTGTAGATTAGCTTAGAAACGCCTAAACTAATAATAATATGCTAACCTAATAATAGTAAAATTCTATCATAAATCAATTACAACTAATAATAGATCATGTAAGATAAAAGTTACAATTATTCTCATTATCTTGTAGTGTCCTAAATCTAAATTTTTGACAGCGAAATAGTAAATAGGTACTATAAACTCAGTCACCGGTCTCAAGGTAGGTAAGCGAATCACTTTCCTTAAGACTTATTTCGTAGATATTGAAATAGTTTAGGGAACAATGAAACTGAAAACAAAGTGAAAGTAAGAGCGTAGAAAGAAAGGACAATCGAGACCAGAAAATAATGTAATTTTCAAGTATTTTACAAATGCTTTTGATGGAACTTTATATAGACTTGCATGTGTCTCTTAGGAAGAGAGACATCTATTCAAAAATGCTTTTGGTAAGGAACACATCCCTTCAAAAATAATTAAAATCAAAATTTCAAAAACTACAAAAAAAACTGCGCAAAATAACGGTCAAAACTGCCTTATATGTCAACACAAACCATATTTAAACCAAAACACATTAAATACATATCTGAAACACTCTATTTTGAAAATACATCAACATAGAGACAAGAAGAGACAATGTCACCGCCTTAAATGGTCTCAACAACCAATGTACAAGTACAAAAAACATAACAACAAAATATGCTTTCTCATAGCATATTCTCTAGACAATCAATTGGGTTACCCATTCCATAATATTGCCATGTGTATGTATGGACACAACTTAAGTACCGAAATAAATACATTGCCCCATTAATATGATAATACAAAAACCCAAAAAAGTGGTCCAAAATGTATACGGCCCAAAGGAAATAAGTCTAATGTACTCATGTCTAGTTAAAGTACACTTTGAGCTTTTGTTGTTGGTTAAATGTTGAGATAATGAAGCTTGAACCTGCAATTAAGAGAATACAAATATAGTCAGATTCTAGTTAACATATCAAATGAATGGACAATAAGTTAAAATACACTTAGATGTGTTGCAAATGGGCCATTTCCAATCCTTGCTAATAGACACGGAGTAGTAACTCGTTCATTGTTGTCCTTAGCTGATGTTGTACTACATTGAATTCTTGCTTTCCACTTCTCTCTTTCCTTTAGAACCACAATGCTAGTGTTATTAATCATACCCATTCCATTGTAATTTCCAATTTCCACAAGAGTGCTAGAATTGCTAACTCTTCCCCTTCCTCTACTTCTCTCACCTCTATCTCTACTTGCACCTACTTTACTTGTATCACCAATAACTCCACACTATGAAGAAAAATCATCAAAATATCCTAGCTCTTGCACCTCCTTCAGGTGCTCTACCTCCCTCTTCACTACAACTCCTACTCTTATGTCCTTGTTGATAGTGAATTTTTCTCTTTTTGTTACAATTTTTGGCCTCATCGGGAGCCCTCTTCCTAACTTTCTTAGGCCTTTCGGGTTGCTTTTTATAGGGAGGTGGAAAAATCAGGGTTAAATTAGTCTTGGGCCATATCTTGGAGTCTGGAATGGGGTAGATCATGAAGCTGCAACATAAGGTAAGTCTCTTTATGAAGGTATGGGTCCATGAAGTCTTAAGGATCTTCACTAGTGTTATTGATGGAAGCGATTGCATGTTGACAATGAATTCCAATAACTTGCCATTTTATACTAGTGCATGTTTTTCTATCCAAATCAACTACATGACCGATGTCAAATTCAGTCACCTCATACATCCTTCCCCCACCATATTCAACCAAACTATTTGAAGCTACTCCATACATTAACATAGTTTAGCTTCTATACTAGGACACAATTTATCCACTTCCTTCTCCATTTTTAATTTTTTAGCTTGAATTATTTGCATGATGCATCTTCTAATCACCTCCAACATAGTCAATATTGGTTTATCTCTTGCATCCTTAATGTATCTATTCCATGCTTTAGAAGGGTTGTTACATTGCAAATCACATTTAGTTCCTGTATTGAATAAAGATATTGTCCACAAATTAGGGGGGGTACCTTACTTAGCTAATTGTAAGCCTCTTCATTAAGCTTCTTTATGTTTTCCATGTGTACTTCCAAATCTTGAACAATATAAGAAGTTGCGGCTACCACATCTCATCCTTCGACTCAAGCGATCTGTACCCACTATTTTGAAATTACTGTATAAATGTCTCATACAACACCTATGTTCTGTAACTAGCATCACATCCTCGAAGCTATCAACCAAGCTCTTACACAAAAAGAAAAGAAAAGTAAATCACTAATTGAAGAAGTAATGAATAAATAGATAAATATATAACTAAACATATATTATGTTACCTTTTGTCTATTAGAAATGAAAACTCAATTATATTCATTAACTAGTCCAGGAGTCTCAAGGAGCCTCACTAGAAACCAAGTTCAGTTCTCTCTAACATCAGCTTCAACAACTGCAAATGCTATTGGAAACAGACCATTGTTCCCATCTCTTCCCATTACATTTAGAAGTTGACCTCCAAAACTACTTTTTAGAAAGCAATCATCTAGGCTAATTATAGGTTTGCATACAACCCTAGATCCCTTAATCAATGCATCAAAAGAGATAAAGATTATTTGAAATGTTGGAAGCTCATTCAAAGATAGCCTTAAAACTTTCATAATAGCAACGCTTATCGGGATTACTATCTCTAATGACAATAGTCCCATAATCTCCAAAATTGTCGCTTGTGGCATCCCTTTATATCTATTATAGCTTTTTTTTTTCCTTACTCTGTATGTCACAAATTTAGATATGTCAAGCTTTAAATCTCTTGAAATTCTCTTTTTCATAGCACACAACTTCTAATTTGGGTCATTTCTAACATCATTTAGATACTTCCATGCTAAAAAAGTTGAGGTGGCTTCTTTGTTCTTATGAACTCTGATGCACTTATGTGGTTCTCTTAGTGTTTTAATCTAAAACCCTTTCATTTTGAAGCTCCAACTCCCATGAATTATCCACCCACACTTCTTTTTGCACTCTATGGTTACTCTATCATTATCATTCTTAACAAAATGCAACTTTTTTCCTACCATAATAGATTGAATAACCACTCATATAAAATCTTTAGTAGTTAGAAACACCAAGTCTACTCTTAGTTTCATAGTTAAGCCATCCCTTGCTTCATTCCACTCGTAACATCTAATAATATTTCCCTCATCATCACCACTATCACATAAGCTCTAAACTCCTAGGAGGCTTCACTTTCTGAATCTTGATCCTCATTTTGTCTTTCACACATAACCCATCCTTCCATTGATACACCTACTATGTTCTTTCCTTTGTTTCATTGTCTTGAATTAGGTCATTTTTGTCTTTCTCCCAATTGCTATCCTCAAATATGTCTTCCTTTATGTCATTGAAAAATATCCTCTCATCCTCTTGCTCGTCATTGTCGAGTTCATCGTCGCTCAAACTTCTGGAATCACTTTCGGTACTTCCATTCATGTCACTTTCAGTTGAAATGATGTAAATGTTTATGCATTCCTTATTTGCATAACACTTCAACATAGCTAATATGTCACTATCCGCAACTAATGGTAGCAATTCGCATGTAATATCCGTTTGAGGATCTTTGTAGTAATATTGACAAGATTCTGGATTATTATAGCGTAACTCCTTTGCAAATGACCACAACTCAAGTATTGACATCATATCTTCTTTAACTCTAGGAGAGTTATGGGTTTTACCATTATAATGGAGCATGATGACATGTTCCTTTGTCAACAACTAAAAAAAAATATATGTATTCATAGTTTAGTATACTAAATAACAAATATAAAGGAATCAACAAAAAAGGGTTTACCGACACACATATGGGTGCTTTATACTTTGTGGGCCCCATTTGAGAATTTGTAAAAAACTACACAAATATTTATAGAAAATGTGACCCTAATTAATTTTCTATTTGAACTTTTGTAATCAAAAATAAAAAAAATTATTTGTTTTACGAACACCATCACATGGGAACTCAACTTTCTTGATCTTTAAGCTTGTTTTCTAGGCTTTCTGATACAGTTAGTCCCGAGAATCATCCGGAAGTGTGCCACGTCACCACCTGCCATGTCACCTAGTGCCTTGTCATCATCCTTCTAGAACCTTCATTTAGTTAGTATAAGTAAGAATGGCTAGAGATGATTTAGGTATGATTTTGAGTGCATGTGACCCTCTCTCTCTCCCTATTGTCTCTATCTCTTTTCTCCCCCCTTTCTCTATCAATACTATACTACACTTGTATAGAGGTCCCAATTATAGGGCAATATACCAAATACATATATAAAATACAACAATGGGGCAATCGTTCAAGCCACATAGCTATTTTCTCGTGTGATTGATCTGTGCTTGAGTTGATTATTTGTGTGAATTGGGTTCAATTGGTATCAATGGTATCAGAGCAAAGCGGTCCTCGGCCTTGATCATCGTCATCTTCACCGGTCATCATCACCGCTACCATGGCCGTTGCTGGAATCCACCATCATCAGCGGCTCACCACCCCTCATCCTCACTGTCATCTTCATCGTTCACCACCGCACCCCTGTCATCATCATCATCATTGCTGAAGTTGTTCACTGTCACCACCACCACCAGCAGCAACATCATCATCCACCCACCGGCAACGTCATTGTCATTACCGTCATCTACACACCCAACTGGGAGCTGAACATCCCTCACCCACCACTCACCCACCAGCAACTACACCTCCGATCCCCAACACCACCGATCACTGATCCCCACCACCGCTCACACCAAACCTAGATTTTCGAACGACTCACCCCAAACCCAGATCATCACCCACATCACCATCGCTGCCCAACCCATCGCCATCTCCAACCTCTCCTAACCCACCAGGAAACACCAACCAAACCAACCCCAAATTTCGGCCCCCACCTACTCCCACCACCACTCATCAACCTCCCCTCATCACCACACCACCAAATGACCCATCTTCATCAACTTCAACCCAAAATCCACACCCAAATTCCGAAATCAGAACCCAATCCCCATTACCCAAACCTAGACCTAACATTGCACACAAGGTGTTTGATAAAATACCTCAACCATTTTTTCCTTTTTTTTTTTTTTGACCACCAATCATCATCATGGCTGATGAAGGTCCGATCTTAAGCTTAATGAAGGAAGCTTACAAGCGTCACTTCGCAGCCTTTACGCATAGCATGGAAATATCAACAAAGCCGTGGCTGCCTCCACGACTAAATATCTCAAAGTCGCTCAGTTCAAATCACTCACAGAGCTCATAAAGCTTTGCCAGACAGGTAGTGTTGGCGAGTACATGAGCCTATTTGAGTCCCTAGTGGACAAGTGTGGGTTGACGAAAGGGAGAAAGATGCAAGTGTTTATAAGCGGCTTACGGGAAGAGATAGCTGAAGGCGTCACTGTATTCGTGCCCCAGATAGTATGTGACGCCAAGTTGTTGGCAAAGCAGCAAGAACGTAATCTCGCCTACCTCACCAAGTTAGCGGCAAGGGAAGTGCTGAGCATGGCGCCAATCATGATCATGCCAAGTCATGTGAAATCTCCTTCCGCCAACCCTTTACCCCAGTCTAGTCCGCTTCCTGAAGACACACCCATAGAGCCGCTAGGTGTGTTGCCCGCCAAGCTCGATGATATTGCGCCTCCTTCTTCGCCAACATCTGACATACCTCCAGGCGAGCTCAACTTGACACCTACCGAGCATGTTGACGCCTCTCCTTCGTCGCCGGCTTAGATCCAGACCCTGACTCCATCCCGGAGACCCCCTGTGCCCCACTTCTTGGTGTCTCAGTGGATGACGCCATTTACCCTTCAGTGACGGTGAAGGATGGAAACAAGATTGTCTCTACAGCCACTTCACTTCCCACCATCTCCGTGACTCCAGCTTCAGTTCCGCTTCTATTGTCCACCATCAGCTCGAAGCTGCCAAGCAAGTTAGATTTTCCAGCACTCCAGTAGCTGATCCTCGAATTTGAGGATGTGATCACACCTTTCCCAAGCTCTCACGCTTCCACCTACTGCTCCACTGTCAGGTGCACTTCATGGAAGACCACATCCCGGCCAAACTCACGAATCACATCATGTTGGGCTTCCGAAAGTTGGTCTTTGGCCCGGGAGGACTTCACTCCAGCTTCGGCTCGTTTTCCATGACCCTTGGGGGCAAGGGTCTTTGGAGGGGAAAGAAGTGATACGAGTCGAAGTGGGATTTGGTGCACAAAAGGACGCCATCCCACTGAGTCCCCACCGCCCAGGTGGCTACCTTGTTCTTGATCCTCGGGGACGAGGATCTTTTCAAGGGGGCGGTATTGATACAGTTAGTCCCGAGAATCATCCGGAAGTTTGCCACGTCACCACTTGCCATGTCACCTCGTGCCTTGTCATCATCCTTCTAGAACCTTCATTTAGTTAGTATAAGTAAGGATATTTAAAATTTTTAATTAATTATATTTAATAATTAATTTAAGGGATATTTATGTCTTTTCAATTTTTAAATTTTTTAAACAATTATTTTTGTAACAAAATGGTAATGGAAGGGAGTTTTTAAAATGTTAGGGGGTAAATTGTTTGAATTTTTTTTTTTTTTTGGTGAAGGGTTTTTTTTTAATTTGAAACAAAAATGAGGAGGAATTTTTGCAATTTATCCTAAAATAAATGTTAAAATCGTATACATAAATAATTGACCTTAAATTGTTAAAGAGCCCCCAAAATAATCAAATGTAGGGCAAAACACAAATTACATAAAATTGATTGTTTTATGATCTAAAAAATGAGGAGTAGAAATTAAGCTATGAAGTACTATTGAGAGAGGAACACATATAATTCTGTAATTACCCCTAGGGATGACAGTGTGTAAATGCCTCTATATTCTTAATTGGTTAAGAAATGGGTCGTGAAAGGTTAAAAGTGTGTGAGAAGTTAAAACATGGATTATTAATATCTTTTTTAATGAAGATAAAAACTACACATTTTTTGAGTTTTTAAATGGTAGAAAGATAGATAGATTAAAATCAAGCCATTGGAAGAAGAACAACAAATTACATGGTAATATTTAAACCACATCACCTATTAAAAATTCATTGGATCAAGCTCATATTCCTCATTATTAAAGCCCCTATTATTGTATTTTATTTTTAGGTAAATTACAGAAATTTCCCCGACTTTTAGTTGAATAATTGAAAACCCTCCTTACAAATAAAACCACTCACTAAACCTCCTCATTTTTGAAAATTTCACTTTCTCCCCAAGTAACTTTTTTTTTTATCACTTTACATCTCAAAATAAAATGGTTAAGTGTTTGATTTTATTTTTAGGTAGGGTTTTATATTTTGAAGAAAAATAAGAATTTTTTTTTATATTTTTAAAAAAGGGGCTTTTCTATATTTATAAAAATTATTATTTTAATTAATTATAGTAGTGACATTATAATATGAACACAAAATATTATATTTTATCTCATAATACTTTTTATGAAAATTTTAAAAATACTTTTTATCTTCTAAAACTTATAATATCATTCCTATAATTAATTAAAATAATTATATTTTTATAAATATAGAAAATTCCCTTAATTCTTTTGCTAAAAACATAATTTTTTTTAATTTTTGCCTTATAGTATAAGACTCCCTTCTAACAATAAAATTAAACATTTAACCCCCCTCACTTTTGAGGAGCAAAATGATCAAAAATAAGTTATATGGAGTTAAGCGATAAATTTTTAAAAGTGAGGGAGTTTTGGGAGTGCTTTTATTTGTGAGGGGGATTTTTTATTTTTAAAGCAAAAAAGGAGGGTTTTATGTAATTTACCCTTTATTTTTTCCTCAAAAGCGAGCACAAAATTTGATTATCACAAAAAATGTATCATAGCTTAACAACAACAACAACAACAACAACAACAACAAACCCAGTGCCTCCAAGGGCTCCTGCATAAGCAGGGTCGGGGGGAGGGTAGATGTACGTAGCCTTCCCCCTTCAGGGGGCTACCCTGAAGGGAGGCTGTTTCTGAGGACCCCCAGCCTGAAAAGCTAAAACCCAGCTATATATTTAGCACAAAGCCAAACTATTCACATAAAACAGAAAACCCAAATAGGCCAGCCAAAAACAGAGGGACTGAAGACTAGATAGGCCACGAAACACCCACCTCACAAAAACCGAACATAAGGCCTCAGCTTAGGAAGCCATTGCTAATATCCAAGTAATTCAATCTAAGTCACACCATCTTTTCAATTTCTTTCACCACTTGGGAACATAAGTGCCCGAAATACTCCAGCTTACCTTGACAGCAATGTATAGGCCACACCCGCCTCTATCACCACCCGATCAACAATCCTAACCACCACCAATTACTTATTAAGTCCCTTATACACCAAAATAAAAGAGAAAACTGCCCCTAATTAAAAACTATAAAATTTATAAAAAAAAAAAAAAAGAGATTGAGAGAAGAGTAAGAGACCAAAGTCATAGCTAGATTCTTAAGGATTGACAAGTATAAATTTACCAATAATTTGTGGACCGAAGTACTGAGTCAGTAGTGTTCAAAAAAAAAAGGTACTGAATCAGTCAGAAGAGAGAGAGAGAGAGAGAGAGAGAGAGAACCTAACACAGTGGCCGACAATGACGGTCGGAGATGGTAGAGTCGTCTACAATAGATAGGTGTGGTTGGCAAGGGCCTATCTCCATAGGCAAGATTAGTTTTCCTAGAGTTATATGGTCAATGGTGAGTTTTTGGTAAAGACGAGTAATTTGCAGTTTGAACAGATATAGAGACTAGACATGGCTCCTAATGTCAAGCTTTTTGTGTGGCAGTTGTGTCACAACGCTCTTCCAACGTAGTTCACCTTTGCTAATAGGGTTGTTCATGTGTCGAAAACATGTTTGAGATGCAAGGATTTAGAAGAGATAATTGAGCATTTGTTACTGTATAGTGTCAGTTTGCTAAGTAATGTTGGTCGCTACAATTGAGGTAAGGCTGGGTTGGACAATATCCCCCATGGTTGGGGGGATATATGTATGGCTTTAGGATCTGTGGCACTGAAAGATGAGGAAAAGTCGAGATACATTGGAGGAAGTTCTTGCTATGTTTTCGTCTTTGTGGATGAGTAGGAACAACCTAGTTTTCAGAGGAGGGAAGTCTAAGCCTGAGAGAATAATAAAGTACAAGCATACTAAATTGAGAGGGGTTTCAAAAACATTACAAGTTTAGATCTTGGAAAACCTTCTCAAAGTTAATAGTTGCAAAATGTCTCGGAAGATTACTAGACGGGTCACTCCAGATAAGAGAGAGGTCAAAGTTCATTTTGATGGTTCAAAAAGGTTTGGTCAATCAGTGAGTGTGCTTGATCATGAATCCATAAGCATAGGCAAGACTCCAATCATAACCAACAGAGGCTTGGGCAACTAGGGATGAGATTAAGAAATGTTTAGAGATGAGGATAAGCCATTTGCCACTTGGCTATTATTCAAGTAATTCATTGTGAGTTTCAATGCTTGTGGCAAATTAGGAACACAACAGAGAGTACCTGGGATTTGTTAAAAAAGATTCATGGAGATTCGAGTCTCGGATATATTTTAGAGAAGGCAATAAGGAGACAAAAAAGGTAACTAGTCTATAGTGGCAAAATTTAAGGGCATCCGACGTGGGAATTCGGAAGGACCTAGAGCAGATAGTTCATTTGAAGTGCTAGGTTGTTCCATCTCTTGATAGGTTGACTCACATACTCCTTACCCTTTTTTAAATGATATTAAAAATTTTCTCCTATTTTTAACTCCAATGCCAAACATGCCCCATAAACAAAAACGAGTTATTTACATCGTTAGTCCCTTTTGTTCAAATTGGTCCTTGATCTTTTATTTTATTCAAAATAATATATAATATTTTAATTTTGTTCAGATTAGTCACTCATCTTCTTTTTTGTTCAAAATGGCTCATAATGTTTTATTTTATGACAAATTAGTCATTTACTTGGTGATCAAAATTAGATAAAAATTTTTTAAAAAATGAAGGACCAATTTTGTCATAAAATAACATATTAGGGATCATTTTGAACAAAAAAAATAAGGGACTAATTTGAATATACATATTAGTAACATTTTAACTAAAAAAAAATAAGTGACTAATTTAAACAAACTTAAAAATAAGGAAAATAGGTTTGTTCCCTTGCGATGTACGGGTGGTATTTATTGGTCACTGTATTTTGTAGCAGGGATTTTATGCATCGAAATAACATTTTGTTTGATCAACTGCCCATAATCTTGTTCAATTTACATATTTTTCATAATAGTAATTGTAAAAGTTTCCAATCAAAAAGATGACAAAATATATTTCCTATTTCAAATCTTTAATTGGAAGTTTATTTTCTTTTTTTTTTCTTTTATAGATTAGATACGGAAAGTTTTAAATTGAAAATGTATTGCTTGAAAATTATCATTTAAGTACCTTAAGGTTTGAGTATTTATCACTTAGATACTCTGATATTTCAATATGTACAATGAGCCACTGTGAGTTTTGGACATTTCATCACTTGGATACCTTGAAATTTTAATTTTTTATCATTTAGATACCATTTTGTCAAATATTTGATGAATGTTCATTGGAAAATGCTAAACCTGTACCCTATTTCAGCCATGTATTATGATGTTTATAAGAATTTGATGATTTCTCACCCCCCCCAAAAATGCGAAAACGAGACGACTGTTTAGGTGGTTTATATCAACTTGCGGTGACTTTTTTATGACAATTTGCTAACTTTTTGATGAAAAAATTGGCATTGAAATATATATATTACCATATTCATCAATTATATTAGCATTTTTTATGTAAAATTGGTTAGATTCTTACATAAATTAATCAAATTGCAATATAGGGTACTATGACAAAATATTCAAAACTCAGAATACCCTATTATATATATTAAAATATCTAGGTAGCTAAGTGATTAATACTCAAACTATCTGAGTGGTGATACCCCTAAGGTTCTGTTTGGTACATGGAATTAGAATTGGACTGCAGAAGTGGAATTTCGATTCCAATTCTGATGGGATTGAAATTCTATTGTTTGGTTCATCAAAGGAACTGGAGGTCGGAATTATAATTACATAATGATTCAAATCATAAAGGGCTTTTGGTCAATTGAGTTGGAGTATTTCAAGATTAAATCAACTATGGTTGGATTTGGGTTGGAGCGGTTCACATTGCGCTCAAGTTATTATGTCAGAACGATTCACTTTGAGTTCGAGTTAGTTGAGTTTCGAGTCAAATCGGGTTGAGTATCGTGTCGGATCATTTGATGTTCAAGTTATCTCGAATTTTCAGTTAATCAGGTTGAGTTTATTCGGGATTCCGACTACTTATGATTGGGTTTGAGTTCATTTATGTCATTTCAAGCCTAAGTCATCTTAGTTTTGAAACAAATGAATTGTATCATTTCAAATTTCGGGTTATTTTAGGCTGAATTTGAGATGGGTGAGATCATTTTGGGTATGGGTCGTATTAAGTTTTGAGTCTATTTGGTAGGGTCATTCCACTTTGGCTCAGCTTATTTACATCACATTTAAGTAGTTTCATTTTCTGGATTTAGTCATGTCGAATTTCAGGTTAATCTGGTTGAGTCACTTTGGATTTTGAGCTAAGGTGATTTCAATCGTTTCAAGTTCAAGTCATTTGAGTCGGATGATTTTGATATTCGAATCAAATTTTAGGTTATGTCTAAGTCTTTAAATTTTGAATCACTTTGGATTTAAGTTAATCAAGTGGGATCATTTTTGGGTTTTAGGTCAATAGAGTTAATATGTAACTGTAATTCTTTATCCACACCTTAAGGAATTAAAAAATATAATTTTTAATTAAAATTTAATTAAATAAAATTAAATAATAGAATTATAATTTTAATTTTAATAGATAAATCAAATAACAGAAGACTTAATTTCAACCTGAGCTCCAATTCTAAAAACAAAGTAATTTAGCTGAGGGTAGAAGTGGAAGATCGAAGGTAAAATCCCAGAATTCGAATAGCTGAGGACGCATCTAAGACGATGGCGGAAATAACTCTCTAAAACCCTAATTCGCTCAGTTCGAGCCCCCCTCTCTCTCTCTCCAAGATGATGTACGGCGGAGAAGCGCAGCAGCAACACCAACCACCGCCGGCGCCACCGCAGAACATGCAGCCACCACCGCCGATGCCGCAAATGCAGGCGCCGCCAATGCCGGCGTACCAACAGCATCTGCCGCCTGGAATGATGCGCCAGCCCTCCGCGTCCTCCTCCACCCTCTCCCCTAATGATTTTCATCCCCCCTCTGGCGGCCCTCCTCATTTCGATGGTATTTTCGTTCTTCCTCCTCTCTCCCTTTTCTCTCCTGTTATTTACGCCTGGTAGGAGTAAGACTATATACATCTTACCTTCCTCAGATCGTGTTTGAGGTTCTGGGCTGTTGTTCTTGTTGGTTCTTCATGTTTTGTAAGTTTGTTCAATTAGTCCCTCGTCTTTTGTTTTATTTAAATCGGCCCTTATTTTTGTAATTTTATTCAAATTAGTTCCTCATCTTTTTGCTCAAATTAGTCATTTATCTTTTCTTTTGTTCAAAGTATCCCTAAGAGTTTGGTTCATGACAAAATTGGTCTCCCATACAGTGACCAAAATTGCGTGAAAGTTAAAAAGATGAGGGACTAATTTTGCAGTAAAATAAAACATGATCCTCCCTCATATGGTATTTTGTAATAAAATTGGGTTTAGGGTTAGATGGTGTTTGAGTTTGAGTCTAATTTGGTTTTTTAGGATTAGGATCTGATGTTTTTGAGTTTAAGTTTGATTTGGGTTTTAGGGTTAGGGTTTATGTAAAACCTAAGCAATCCTTAGTTGAAAATCATGACGATTGTTAATAAAATTCTGAAATCTCTCTATCCCACGAATTTCTCTTCTATTTTTCTCCCTTTGATATCTCCTCTCCCTTCCTCAATTTATCTCCTTTGCTTCGTTTTCCCATTAGAACTCCGAAGTTAAGCATGCTCGGGCGAGAGCAGTATCAGGATGGGTGACCTCCTGGGAAGTCCTCACCCTCAGGTTGGGGACACTCGGAAATTGCCTCTCTTGAGGGGTAATACCCTAAAGGGGGAAGGCTGCGTACATCCGCCCTCCCCCAGACCCTGCTTAGGCGGGAGCCCTTAGGGCACTGGGTATGTTACTTGCTTGCTTCGTTTTCGGGTTTTATGCTGTTGGAAATTGATTAGTTGTTTGATTAATTCAATCGGATTGAATCAAGCCCTAGTTTTGGTCTTGACATCCTCCTCTTTCCCTTTTATTTTGTAAGAAAGAAGTGTTGGAAGATTGGGATTTGAAGCTCCGGCTCTTGTCCTAGGTCCTCAATATAGTACTACTGGAGTAAGAACTCATTGGGCCTCTCACTTTTTCCTTCCTCCTTTAACCTTTTAGGGTTTTGGAAGTAATTCGATTTTTTGTTGTACTTTATCTTTTTTCCCTGAAAGAATTTAGGCTTCAAGTATAATGCAAGAAACTATAATTTGGTTACAGGGTGGCACTGTTAATTAGGTTGTAAGAATGGGGAGTCCCTGGCATCTGAGAAGTTTTATCTTCTAGGGAAAAAATCTATGGTTTACAAGTAAGAAGATGTTGCGAGATTCAGGCAATTTGCAAAGGGAAACTGCGTTTGTGCTTTTTCTTCATTGATTTTTTTGTTGATGTCAACGAAGTTGTTAAGTAGTCCCATTGGTTCACAAGTTGGCTGCTCATGGCCGTTTTAAGTTGCTTAAGAAGGTTGTTAACCTATGTCATCAGGGATCTGCTAACGGGTTATGCTTTTCAGTAGCTTTCTTAATTAACCACCATGGTGAGATATGTCACCCAGGTGTCTACTAGTGTGGTTTGAGCTCCTTTATAATGCAATCAGGTCTCTCAATTACGATGAGTAGTAGATGTGTCAGTTTCGGCATTGAAGCATAGTAACAATGAGTAAATGTTGCACTTGATGCTCTAGAGCTTATATTTGAAGATATGATATCTATTGTATTAGTTTGTCTGTGCTTTAAGTTGCCAGTGGATAGAGTCAGGGTTTAAAATTATGGGATAAAGATGTTCTTCCTTTGATGATGTGCATTCGTTGTGATAGTTTAATCTTTAGATGGGATAAAAACTTGGGAGACTTGTTTCTTCTATCTATTTGTGCCTATTTTCCTTTTGTTTTTCATTTGAAGTCATTGTGGTAGGTGTGGTGGTGAAGTCGTTTCTGGTGTATGTACTGCATTTTGACATTTTTTGTCTCTGGTTGCTGCAGCCCACGCAGACAGTTTTGCTGCAAAAAGAATGAGAAAGCTTTCACAGAGAAAGGCTGTTGACTACACAAGCCCTGTGGTTCGATACATCCAGGTATCTGTTTTTTTGTTTCCACAAGCATCTTATTTGTTTGTTTTGTGGCCTGAGGAATGTTTAGTCACCATGGGTAGTTGAGCTATGGTCAAATTTGGATGCCATGTGCCTCTTACAAATGCGTTCTTTTGATGAAAGGCTATTGACCAAAATAAGGAAAAAGAAAAAGGGTTAGTAACACATGAACTTGAAGGAAGTTGGAAACTTTAATATCAATTGAACAGCCATTAGATGACTAGTTGTGTTTAAACATTTATAAGAAGAGAACGGTCTGGTAAAATTTTTAAAATTGCGGTCGTTAATAGTGCTTTTTATGATCTGCTTTTGAGAAAGGTAGGACATGCAAGGGGTGCTTTTTGAAATGCATGTTTTGTGGGGAAAACGATTTTGGATGAAAAAGAAGGCGTTATCCTTAATAGGTTTAGCAATTTACCAGCTACCCTTCATATAATATCTTTCACATAATCATATAATATTTTTGTTTCCAGTCTTGCTTGTTTGAATTGTTTCATTATATTAGGTATTAGAAAACAACTCAATATCATTTAAATAATTGTAAAACAAAGTTTACATTCATAACTTCTGATGTGCTTAATCTAAAAAAATATAAAATATTTGTGTAGTATTACTATTTTGAATAGAAAAACAAATTATTTCAAAATGATATAAGCTAGCTTGTTAAGAAGATTTTCTTAGTTAATGTTAGATTATAATACTTATTTAATATAAATTATAGAATTTTGTACACAATGTCCTACGATGCATTATATTAGACTAGTGTCCAAAATTTTTTTTGGACATCTCACCACACTTTCTCGATAATCCTTAAAGTTCAAGAAATTCTTCTACTGCTTTCTCCCACAACTTAACATTCTCGCAATAGTTGCATCATAGGAAAGCTACAAGCTACATTACTTGATAGCAATACGCAACAGAGCCCTATGTAGTGGCTGATCCAGAAAAGCTTTTCATTGGGGGCACATATAGGTGGTCACAATGAGCGGCAATCAACAAAATCCGAGATTTAGACTATCATTCGTAAATTAGGACGAAATTGAGAGGTAATTTTAAAAAATATATCCAAAAAATCACAAAAAGAATCATATAACTATATCAACACAAAATTGTTGTGCATATTTATATATGTATGTAAGTATATGCGTATTACTCAATTAAAAAACAATTATGTTTTTGAATAAATCCTCTAATGTCCCCAAAGAAATGTTTAATTTTGCTCGATATATGCTCAGTTACGACATAATGGTTAATAGCTTCATCGTTAGTTTCCTCTCAATCAATGAACGCTAGAGAGTAGGATGAAGATAGGACAAGGAAAAGGCATTGATTGGGGGTATTATCATGTTCTATCACAAATATATTAGTTATTATATAATACTCATAGAATGTTATTACATAATTAATTAACTAAAATTAAATATTTAATTATTAAAATAAAATTATAGTAAAATATTAATTAAAAAGTAGAGATATTAGCATATAAAAAATAAAATCGATGATTATCATTTATAAGTTAATAAATTTGTTCCAAGTGAAATAAAACATTCTATGAAAGGAGAGTAGGGGACCAAGATAAAACTTGAATAAAAGCAATGGAAAAGGAGATATGAGGCATTGAACCCGTGACCTCTGGAATCATACAAGGATATCTTTACCACTAGACTACTAGCCACACTATTGATTCCTAAGCATGCATTGTTATATATATTATAAGTGCCCCCCGTGCCAAAAGGCTGTATCCGGCCCTGGCCCTATGTGAAGCAAAGGTGGGGCAGTGCATTGAGTAACTTCTGTGGTCGCTGAATATTCAGTGAGGGTTTGACAATAGCTGCGGATACTTGATTTCTTTCTTACGGAAAAATAGTGCTCGAAGTTCTGGTTAGAGGTTATAGGAGTCAATCCTAGTATTTTTGTGTAAGAGGAGAAATTTCTAGTGCAACTTACCTATCAGAGGACAAGTGATTCTCACAAAAAGACTAAGGCTCTGTTTGACACGTGGAATTAGAATTGGACTGTGGAATTGCAATTCCAATTCCAATTCTGATGGAATTGGAGGCAAATTAGGTTGAGTGTCGCCTCGGATTATTGGGTGTTCAAGTTATCTTGGATTTTTAGTTAATTGGCTTAGGTCTTTTCGTGATTTAGGCTAGAATCAATGGGTTTTGACTTGATTTAGGTCATTATGAGCTCGAGTCATCATAGTTTTGGGACAGACAAGTTGTATCATTTCAAATTTCGAGTCATATTAGGCTAAGTTTTAGATGGGTCGGGTCATTTTGGGTTTGGGTCGTATTAAATTTTGGGTTAATTTGGTCGGTTCATTTGCACGTCGGCTTAGCTTCTTTGCATCACATTCAAGTCGAGTAGTTTCATTTTTTGGATTTAAGTCAACTTGAGTTTCGGCTCAATCGGGTTTGGTCGCTTCAGATTTCGGTTAAATTGATTTCTGTCATTTCAAGTTCAAGTCATTCTAGTTGGGTGATTTTTAGGTTTGGGTCAAATCTTAGGTTGCGCTCAAGTTTTTATATTTTGAGTCATCTTGATCAAGTGGGGTCATTTTTGGTTTTAGGTTAATGGAGTTAATATGAAATTGTATTTTTTTCCCCTAACCCTAAGGAATTGGAAAGTATGGTTTTCAGTTAAAATCCAATTCTATGGAATTGGGCTGTGGAATTGTAATTCCAATTCTAACAGGTGAACCAAATAACAGAATTGGAATTCTGGGCCCCAATTCCAGTCTTCAATTCCATGCTCCAAACACAACATTCTAATAGAATGAAAAATCAGACTATACAAGTAACCAGGTAAACCGCTGTATAATAATAACAGGCCGTGCGTAGAGAAAACTCCTGGTAACACTACTAAACAGAATTGGTCACGAATTAGCACAAAAAAGGGAATATCTGGTATTTAACTTGAAGAATACTCATAGAATTGCTCCTTCAGTACTCATATACTGTTACAGTTTAGTCTTAGTGACTAATTGTCTGAACAGATTCACCATTGCTTTGAACCTGCCAAATTAAAGGTTGTGGTAGATAGTTTTGCTTGCCTTACTTCTCTACAAACATGTTCCTTTTGGGTTTACGTAATCATTTTCATGCATCACATAGCTTAGGAAACCAGTCTTCAAAATTCTGGTAATATAGTCTCCATGAAGACTTGAGTAACTATGGTTAATTTGTTTGAATGTGATTTTGCATAGGTTCGTATGTGGCAGCGTGATTCAAGGGACCGCACGACATTGCAGCCTACCCCAGGAGCAGCTGTTGACGTGAGTTGACTCCCTGAAGTATAAGTAGTACATTTTCGTGCATCTAAACATATATATGCACATATACCTTTATATATTTGTGCATAATATGTGCACAAATTCAAGCAATCCACTTCTATGGCATAGAAGTTATTTAGATGTTTGTTGTTGGATTAATCACATTTTGTTATTTCTCTGTTGTCACTATAGATCAAAATATTTTCCGTTGCTTGGTACAGTTGTTGCCACCAGTTGCTTATTCAGACAATCCATCTACAAGCTTCTCAGCCAAGTTTGTCCACACATCTTTGAACAAAAATCGCTGCTCAATTAATCGCGTCTTGGTGAGTTGCAATGCGGCTTTTAGTTCTATGCAAATTATCTAATGGGCCTGTTCATTGTCATTTTTTGTTTCCATTGTTTGGTTTTTGAGAAATTAAAAACTAGGTCTTGAAAATGAGTGTTTCTTGTTCTTGGTTTTCTATTTTCATTTTTCACTTGAACTATGAATAATAGAAACAAAAAACCAAATATTGGAGGAAATTGTTTTGAAAACCTAGTCTTTAGTTTCTCAGCACAAAAAACTACAAACAAAAACTATACCAAGTAGGCCCTAACTAATTAAGTTTATGGTTGATTGAGATTCATATCTGTCTATAGCTTTCATTGTTCTCATTAGGCTTTAGCCTTGTTTCCCCCATAAAAGGGGAAAGCGCAGGGCCTTCCATGGTGCTTGTTGAGGAAACTGTAGCCTGAAGGGTCGTTAAGAGGAAATTAATCAATAATCTCCTTATATTGAATTTTTTGTGGTATTTAACTTTCCCCATCCATCCATCTATATTCTATTTTTGATTTCTCTGAAACAGAAGAACCACATGCCAGGCCTGACTTTTGGGGTTGCTTTTGATTATGGCTTTACTCATTTGTGCTGTGTGAAAATAGAGGCTATTTACTCTATTCATGAACGTAGGTACTTGACACTTGCAGTTGCACTCTGTTTTTTGTTGAACAGTAAGGACGAAGTAGCCCTAGGACTGTCCACGACGGACGGTAAGACCGAAGGCATTAGCTTTGCTGAGAGAGGAGATGACTTTGTCCGGTTGCAACCCAAATTCGCTAACCAATCTACTGATCTATTTACCTTACGGAAACAGTGATTGAAAGTGACCTGAATGTCCAAGGATAGTTAAAATGTCCATTGGAGTTGCATACGAACCTGTAATAGCCTTAATCACCACCTCATTATCACCACTTTGTAACTCATGTCACCTTTTTGTTTTGGTAATTGCTGTAGTACCCCTCTTGCCTTCCCCCTTTTATCACGAACCAAAAAAAGTCATGTTTTTTGAGGGATCTTGCTTGGTGATTTACTTAGTACTGTTAACCTTTTTTGGTTTTTTCCCTATCATTCTACTATGTGCTGACTTATCTTTATATCAAAGTGGACTACCGATGGGAGACGTCTTATCACAGGTTCACAAAGTGGTGAATTCACACTATGGAATGGACAGTCCTTTAATTTTGAGATGATTCTTCAGGTAACTTGGTAAAATGTTGTGAAAAGTGAATTGCTGGCTTCCCCTCTCCTTTTCTCCCTTCTAACCATGGTACATATTCATGCACAGGCTCATGAGCAAGCTGTCAGGTCTATGGTATGGAGTCATAATGAGAACTGGATGGTCACCGGGGATGATGGGGGTGCAATAAAGTGAGTATGCTTTCCTTCAGGCTTTAGGGGAGAAAAGGAAAAAAGATCAGATCTACCAATTGCACCATCCGATCTCTTGCCATTGGAAACTTATATTTCTTGATTTGAGCTAGTATGATGCATTTTATATGCAAATGTGTATGTGCTAATTGTGGTATGTTTTTAGGTATTGGCAAAGCAACATGAACAATGTCAAGGCAAACAAATCTGCTCATAAGGAATCAGTGCGTGATCTTAGGTAGTTTATCCTTTATGTTGCATAATTTGAGTGACACTTTATTCTATAATTTGATCTTTTATTTTTCGGTATTTGGTGCAGTTTTTGTAGGACAGATCTAAAGTTTTGTTCTTGCTCCGATGATACTACCGTAAAGGTTTGGGACTTTGCAAGGTGCCAAGAAGAGAAGTCATTATCTGGTAATGTCATCCATGTATTTTCATACTCATAATATTGTATCCACTATAATATGATGATGGCCAATGCTCCATGAGATCCCATTCTGTAGTTTGCTTCGTTACTCCTTTGTGTGTCATGTGATAAACCAGTTATCATGCACGGGGCATTCATTACTTATGTGCTTACGGGGCATTCATTACTTATGTGCTTACTTGTTTATTATTACTTGTCTCAAAGTTCTGAGCTGACTCGTGTAAACTATAGAATTTGCTAGTTATTTACTTGATTTGTGCTACCTTGAAGTTTAGAATATTAATAAATATTTCAAAGCCCTATTTTATTTTTTTTTCTTTTTGACTTCTCCAGTGTGCTTAAAGTAACCTAAGACTGTTGCACATGTGGTTTGAACTCAGGCAGGCCATGGTTGGGATGTGAAGAGTGTTGATTGGCACCCCACAAAATCGTTACTGGTGTCTGGTTAGTTATTCCAGTCATTAGTATGCTTCTATTCTATTTTGGAACTTGTTGATGCTTATGTGGAAAATTGGTCAGGAGGGAAAGACAACCTTGTGAAACTCTGGGATGCCAAGAGTGGAAGAGAGTTGTGTTCATTGTGAGTGATTTTTCTTATTGAACTTTTTGATCTTGTGTCCTTGTGTGTTTGAGAACCTTGGCTTAACAAACGGTCACTTTGCTTTCCAATTGATCCTTTGTTATTGTTTGCAGTCATGGCCACAAAAACACAGTGCTTTGTGTGAAATGGAATGAGAACGGGAACTGGGTACTGACTGCTTCCAAGGACCAAATAATCAAGGTAGATTGCTTATTGCTTCTGCAGTTATATGCAATTGTTTTTTTGTTTGGAGGTCGCTGAGTGGCTGGGGTTGGCAGGCTGGAGAACCTTTAGACGTCTGATCTCCACCGCCACCACCACTGCCATCTCCATATTGCTGTAGCTGCAATGTTGTTACAAGTGTTGGCAATAAGGCGTTGAAAATTTTTCAACTCTTATATTCTGCTTCCCTTCCATGAAGCTTCATGTACCATGAGACGAGTGTGATCTCTTTATGATCAATAAATTCTAGTCCAATCTCATTGGTGTACACTGGCTGATTCTTATGGAATTTTAGGGCCTGTTTGGCATTGATATAAAAAAAAATGGCTCTTTTCATAAGCAAGTTTTGTAAAAGTATTTTTGTAAAAAGTGTTTGAAGAAGCGCTTATTGTAATATTGTGAGTGTTTGGCTAATGTTTAAAAAAGTGTTTTTTCTATAAAATTAACAGAATGATATTATTTGAAGTATTTTATAGTTGAAAACAATGACCCAAGAACCATTTTAAATATTTAATATATTTTTTAAATACTTAAACTAATTTTTAATGCTTTAAAATATCTTTTCAATATTTTAAAATATTTAGTTTTTAAAAAAATTTAAAATATTTTTCACAAATATTTAAAATATTTTCTAAATATTGTAAATAATATTATTAATTATTAAAATATTTTTAAAAATATATAAACTATTTTTTTAAATATATAAATTAATTTTTAAATATATTAACAAACTTAAATATACCTGAACCAAATTTTCTCAATTGTTTAATTTCTACTTCTGCTTCTGCTTAAAAGGAGAAGCACTAAATTTATGCTTCTTTTTAAAAGCAGAAAAACAACTTCCATTTTTGATATAAAGTACTTTTTTATGGTTGCCAAATACTCTCCAAATCTCATGAGAGTGCTTTTTTCAGGAAAAAAAAAACACTTTTTTTTCCCTAGAATAAGTTAAGCCAAACATGCCCTTGTTCAATAAGCTTACTGAGCTTCTCACAGTAAATCTCTCCACATTCAGGAAAAATATATCTCTGTTTTCTGTTTTTTTTTTTTTTCTGCAATTAGTGATGATTGAGAAGGGGGGAAGAGGAGATGGCATAAGATTTAGCCATTACTAGAGGCCCTTCTCATCACATGAAAATTTTGGAGCACCTTCCAGGCGTTGCTGCTTTGACTTCCCAGTAGCCTTGCGTCTATTGGTTCCAACAGTTATTCCTCAATTATTTTTCAATCAAATAAAGCATTGACTTTAACGTTCTTCTCTTTGATAGAGGCTTGGATGGAGTATTTTGTAAATCTCATCGCTTTCTTTTTCAGCTTTATGATATAAGAGCTATGAAGGAGCTGGAATCATTTCGTGGTCATCGGAAAGACGTGACTGGTAAGGAATGGTAATTTTTGCTTGATCGTTGTTGAGGATATTATAAAACTGTGCTACTTGCTTGAGATTTTTTCCATCATACTTCTATTACCACAATCTTCCATTTCTTTCTTGCTCTCTTTATTTGCCTCTCCCTGCTCAGGAAAATGGTAACTTTTGTTTTATCAATGTTAATAGAAAACACTACTATGTGCTTGAGATTTATTGTAAATTTTATGGGATATTATCAGGACACGTACACTAACTCCATAATTTCATGATTGTAATCATTATCAAAATGATTGGGATTTAAATACGACTGATATTTGCTCTGCGATAAACTTAACAAGCCATCTCTTAGATGTTCTGAAAGTTAGCAGTAGGTCTGGTAAAGCTTAACGTACAGACTCTTACAGGCATGCATCATGTGGCTTGGGATATGTTTGATGTCTGTACCTGGAAACCAAGGCTTCGTTTAGAAACAAAAAATATTTTTCATATTTTTATTTTCAGTTTTCCTTTTTATCTCCAAGTTTCCTTTTCCATTTTGCATTTGGAAAACATGTTTAGGAATGGAAAATTGTTATTGGAAGACAACAAAATGCAATTAAGTGTCTCTAGTTTTCCAATTTTATGAAAATTGGAAATTATAGGTATAAGTTACACCCTTGACCGAGAACCTGATCTGGACCCGCTTCAAACAATTAAGGTAAGCAATGTGAAAATGACTGGTTCTTGCATATCTGATCTGGAAAATTTGGATATCGGTTCGGGTATAAATGCTACCTTGGGATGCACTATTTTAAAGTGCAGACTATTTACTTATAATGCTGAATACAAATGCAAAGAAGAAGACTAGATTATTGTTGAAATAGAATATAAATGTAGTTACCCATACATCATGCTTTATAAGTCTACATGCGAATCATATGGTACTTTTATGCGTCCTTGACCATGGAAGTCTTTACACTGTTCGCGCCAAAATGGTGCCAAGAACTTGGAAATATTTGGATGACCAATATTGACACTGTAGTAATAATTTGCTATGACATTGCTATGGAATTAATTGCAAGGGTGTGAGAGCTTGATAGGAAAAGAAATAGGAGGATGGAGTGAGGAAATAGAAACTGAACGAAGCTGAGAATAAGAGAGATTGGGAAGAAACTGTGGGAAACACAGAGGTGGAAATTTCTAAGAGACATTTTTATAATATTTTTCAAATTTTCCAGAAGAGTAAGAAAAAGTGGAAAACTGTTTTTCATCTTCTCAGGTTGGAAAATGGGCTTTTGAACAACTTTACCAATTTCTCAGTTTTCCTTGATAATTTTCTGTTTCTAAACAACTCCTAAATGTTTCGACCTTCAATTGTACTGTTTGGCTGCCCTTTCTCTAAAAGTGAATACCGCTGGGCTATCTTTCATAATTTTTATGCATCCTTCTCGGCAGAGATGTTTGCCTTTTTTCCCCATGCCTTTTGGGTTCCAGGTGAATAGATCTTTTGGCAGTTAGTCTGATACATTACTTGAGTCAGGTGTCCTGGTGTACATGTTACTAACAAACAACAATAACAACCAACCCAGTGCCTCAAGGCCTCTCGCATATGCAGGTCTTTGGGGGGGGGGGGGGGGGGGGGGGGGGGGGGGGGGGGGGGGGCAAGGGATGTACGTAGCCTTACCCCTTCAAGGTGCTACCCTCAGAGGAGGCCGTGTCCGAGGATCCCCAACCTAAGAAGCATACAAGCATAAAGCATAAGAACATAAAAGCAAAAAAGCATAAAAACACCGGCACAAAGCAAGCATAAAGAAAGCATTATTGAATGACTAGAATACCTTGAACTCCAAAATGGAGGTGATAGCGAGATTTTAGGTTGCAAATCACTGAATAGAACTTAATATATTTCTACGTGTTGCAGAATTTTAGTTTAGATTTCTTTAATCCTGGCTGCGCCATGAAATTGCTGTAGCGATGAGAAATCACCTTAGGCCTATAGATTTGATCTGTGGCCCCGACTTAAAATAACTTTGTGGAGGTACATACAATAATTAATACTCTTACAGCATATGATATTGTAAAATAACTTTACTGACATAAAATATTCCTTCTTGTATGCTACATTGCTTGGGCACCAACTTTTTATTTATCCCCTGTCGAACTTAACGAGGTACTATAGCATATAGGAAGAGAAGATGTTCCCTATTTTCTGGTTGATTGTGCATCACTTTGTGAACAGAAGGCATCGTCACATGCTGTCTCAACCCATTTTGATTTGTAATTAGCTTCAGCGAGAGACATTATAACTTATTGACTGTTGGGAATGTCAAATTACACAATGAGAAGCAAGTCCTAGCTATTTTAGGACAGGAGCTCCGTATATGCTCAAAATAAGTGCTGAGGACTCGTCCATTGGACTTGCGATTTCTCTCCATGGGAACAGTGATATCCTTCAATTTCAATCATTAATCTGATTAATGTCGTTGATACTATGTCATAAATTGCCCAACTTGAATTGTCATTCAGCTCTGTTCTGACAGAACTAGTCTTTATTTTTAAGCTTTCATTTCCCTAATGAGCATTCTTTGATGGGGGAAGGCCATCACATTGAGTATCCTGCTTAAACATTGTCTTCTACTCCCCTACATAATTGAATCTGAACTTGAAAAATATGTGTACAAAAGAATTGCTCAATTTCGGGATTGCTAAATCCTTGATTTAAAAAGCTCGGTTACCATAACTAGCTGTTGACCGGCATAAAATTATGTTGAATCATCTTAAGCTTGTTTCTACAAGCCATTGCCTGCACTATGGCTACATAGGACCCAGGTAGGCGATGACCTTTTGTAGGGAACTGCTTAGTTTAGTTGGATTTTTATACATTTTGTGTCATGATTTATGTGAAGGTAATACTTATATTCTTTTCTGTCTTCAATTGTTTGTAGCATTGGCGTGGCATCCATTTCATGAGGAATATTTTGTCAGTGGGAGTTATGATGGATCAATTTTCCATTGGCTGGTTGGGTAATCTCTCGTAGCACTTCTAAACTCCTGTGGTTGTTATGCTATTCGATTGAATCATAAAGGGAATTTTCCTACTCCCTTTTTCACAATATTTTTTGATTCTGTTTTATAATCAGTTTCCAAATAGTTCCTTTATCCCAAAAGTACTAGGTGTAATTTTTTATTATTTTTGTTTTACCCAGTTTGATATATTTGCAGATGTGCATAAGTGACCTTGTTTGTGTGTCAACTATTTAGTGAATGTCAAATTATTCAGAGCTAATAAGTTATTTGGTTTCTGGTGCCCCCTATACCCCCTGAGTGAGGGTAGCAGCGATTATTCCTGCAAAGAACTTCAGGAAGAACACGCTTGTGGTAGTCCTGATATTTATGTGTATCTTGTGTGGAGGCTTGTGGTTGTTCCTTCTTATTCTGTTATTTATGTGGTTAGACGAAACAATGAGTTAGTAATTGCTGCACAAAAAGGAACCGAGAATTCTGGCACTTTTTGCAATGATTTCGTCATATATTGATTCTGATTCCGGATGATGTTGGATGGACTTCACTATAAAGTGACCCCGAAGAATATCAAAATTTTGTTGATGCCTTTTTTGTTTCTCTAAAAGGAATAGGATAAACTAATTGACATCACCATATGGATATTTTATTCATCACTGATAATTCATATTTCAAGATAATTTGAATCATGTTGACTGAAAGTTTATTTTGATGGACAGGCATGAAACACCCCAGATTGAAATTCCCAATGCGCATGATAATGCTGTTTGGGATCTTTCATGGCATCCTGTTGGCTATATTCTCTGCAGGTAATTTCTAACTTTTATTTTCTGCAATGATGATATTTGCATAGGCATATATAATGTGGAGCCATAAATATTTGTCTACCCAACAAATTTGATTATCCTGTGATGATCAGACTGGATATTACTAATCCGTTTCTTTCTCGTACTAAACACATCCGTGAACACCGTGTCCCACTAGATCAGTGGTCTCTGGTCTGTTTTGGAAAACTGGTTAGGGGTTTAGGATCTCCTTGAAATACAAAGTGTGACAAAGCAGTTCTGGCATCGGTGAAGAATGTATCAGTTAACTTCTTGTAAATGTGTTCTGTTGTGTCAAGAAACCATATTCCAAAATTTACGCTGTTATGTGAAGGCTTGAGAATAATTTTATATATAAACATGGCCTTTTATGTAAATATTTATTAGGCTTGAATCTTGTGTTGAATTATATTAATGTGGAAGTGAGGCTTGTTTGGTTTTGGACTCATGAACTCTCGGTCAAAGACGTGTTCATACCAGTTTCAGAACTAACTATTTCAAAAGCTAAGACGTTTAGGGGAGAAAGTTCATGAACGTTTACTCTAAAATGCTACAACCTCCATCAAACTAGCTGGTCTGATATGAGGGATTTTCCTCATTGTGTGCATCATACTTCTGGATGATTTCCTTAATTGATTGATTGAAGATGCTTTTGATCATATAATTAAACATGGCTTATGTTTGTATTGCAATTGCAGGCATGATTATGTTGGGTTTTGTTTTGAAGAGATATATGTTGTTTTAAGTCTTATATTTGCATTATATGTGCATTAAGAAAGCCTTTACAATTTATGAAAGTGCCACTAAGCAACAACTAATTGCCTATTGGCTAATGGTTACCTGAAAAAAGGTTGTGTGATAATGTATTGGACTTTAGTTGATTCCATGCTTATCAATACATTGATCTCTGCGACTAATAATTATCTGACTCCGCAGCAGGGGAAAATTAAATGTTTTTCACTCGGACTAGCCATTCATTCTGTCAGCATATGTTACGCCTTACCCCCACCATAGTTTTGTGACATGTCTTATTTTGTAATGATGCATTAGATCAGAGGCCTGTTGGGTGTTATTTTTGTTATGCAAGTATCAGTTAGTGAGTAGTGTTGAATTACTCCTGGTCCTAGCTAATATGCGTTGTTCTAGTTTGATTCTTTAGCATTATTTCACTTTCAGTATATTTGATTCTTTTAGCTATCGTTGCCTGTCCCTTATCCAAATGCCGTGATGGATTTTGCAGCGGCAGCAATGACCACACAACAAAATTTTGGTGCCGAAACAGGCCAGGAGACACTGCTCGTGATAAATATAATTCTGGGTACAATCAAGGTTGCTACAATAATCTTTCTCATTTCAAAGGCTTGGTGGATATGATGATACTTTTGGACTAATGCTCCATGTGCTTGAGATAAAGTCCTCTTCCCCTCGATTTTTATTTCCTTGACTAGCATCAATAATGGGAGAATCGGCTTCCTCTCAAGAGATGAAGTCATCTTTGTACTACTCCAAACCTCACCTTTATCAACTGTGCTAATCCTCGACTCTGTGCATAGTTACATGATGAAATTAGAAAATCTGGACAGCTGTATTTTTAGTTAAGAATGTTTTCAGGTGAAATATTTTTCAGAAAGAAAAAAATCTTCCCTCCAATCAAACAGACCTGTTTGTTGCAACATATCCTTCGTTTAAAAAATTTTTTGTACATGATGAAGCTTTTTTCTGGGTGGATGGCGCTGTTTTGTCACCTTCGAGGTTCATTTTCGTGAAAATTGGCATTAAATTCCACTCCCTTACAGGGAAAAACATGAAATTTAATTATTTGTCCATTCTCATTCTGGCAGGTTTTAGTGCACAAAACCCTGCCTACGATAACCGCGCAGGTGGCAACTTCTCTGCATCTGAACCGCCAATGACTCCTGGATCGCTTCCACCTGGATTGGCACGAAATGAGGGAACCATCCCAGGAGTCGGAGCAGCGATGCCGCTCTCCATTCCATCCTTTGACACATCGTCTCAGGGTGATCAAAAGCCGGCCCACCTGGTCTCAATGCCGATGGGGGCCCCACCTTTGCCCCCTGGCCCACACCCGTCTCTGCTTGCTGCCAACCAACCTCAACCATATCAGCATAATGCTCAGCAACCGCCACTTCCGCAGCAGATGCCTCCTTTCTCACAGCAACCTCCCAATATGCCATCGCTACAACAACCATCCCATATGCCTCTAATGCAACATTCTCATATGCCTCGACCCCCACCCCAAATGCCGCCACTGAATATGCCCTCTAATATCCCGTCTTCTATGCCAGGATCCATGCCAATACCATCATCAATGCCTACATCACATCCATTGCCCATGCCTGGCCCAATGGTATGTATTATTTTGTCTTGATCAATTATACATCACATCCATTGCCCATGCCTGGCCCAATGGTATGTATTATTTTGTCTTGATCAATTATGTTTTCAATTTGCTCGACTAGCTTACCTCTTCAAGGGTGAATTTTTTTTCCCCGCCTTTTAGGTTAGGGTTTTTCTTTCGAAAGAAACAAGCACAAAAAAAAAAAGGACCTAATGCCTCAAGGGCTCCAGCATATGTGGGGTTTGGGGTTTTTCTTTTTTTTTTTTTGGGGGGGGGGAGGGTGTTGGGATGTACGTAGCCTTACCCCTTCAGGGTGCTATCCTCGAGGGAGGCTGTGTCCGGGGACCCCCGACTTCTTTTGAAGAAAAGAATTTATATTAAGAGGGATATAATTTTGTAGCATATCCTCATCAATGTGAAAGGAAAGCATTGGAGCTAAGATGGCCTAGTCTCTCTGTAAATTAGGCAAGGATGTATCACAAAAGCCTCCAAAAAACACCTTCCCCAGAGAGAGCACAGAAAAGCCATCTTGTCCTGTAGAATGTTCACCAGTATATTTGGATCTTTAAAATTCTGGTGTTCCTTTCCAAGCAGATGCAGTGTAGATTTGCGGCCCTATTTTTAGAGTAACTATTTTATGTCCTTGTTCTTCCCCCGAGTCTGTTGAACTCTATTAAAATAACACTTGTAATTGTACATGTGCACACTTGTACCTGTCAAAATGTTGACAGAAATCTACACCATAGATTCAATGCGACTATGGTAAAATAGATTCGTACGTGTGTTCTCCGATTTGAAACACAAGTCATGCACTCCTTTCAGATTTCATTGAGGTCTTCTTTGTTTTCCCTTTTAGCATAATCATGAAATGCAAGATGTCATGGATTTTGGATGGACTTCGGCTGTATTATAGGTTTTTTGTTCGTTTTGTGTTTTTTTCTTTTCATTTTTTTCCTCTCTTTACTGAAATTGTGGAACTACTAAAAGTGAAAGCAAACCTAGCATTCAATAAACTACTCATATGTAAAATCTATTAATGCTTCTTCGGGTTTGTTTTTAGGGGCTCCATAAGTATGCAAGTCGATTTTGAGCTCTACAAGTTTAACGAGTTGAGTTTGAACAACGGCTTGCTTCACTCGTTAAAGTTCCCGAAAAGCTCATTAAAGGATTTTTAATGCTCATTGCCATTTAGGAGTTTGTTAAATATTGAGTATTAGCTCAATAATTGATTGATGATTAATCATTGGTAGTGTGAATATCTCCTTAAATGACTACCTTCTGAATCAAGATAATGACTTATTTGTAGCTCAAGCAACTCAGGACCTGAGCCAAGCCAAGGATTGAACATATCAATATCTTATCGAACCGAGTTTGATTAGACATTTAAAAACTCGCTTATGGCTTGGCTCATATTGAACTCGTTAAGACTTATTGAGATCAAGTTTTGCAAGGGGATGCTTGATTTGTTTCGAGGTGATCAACAAATTCAAAAATTATACAAATTAACTTTCATATATTATGCAGGGAATGCCGAATGCCTCTAATCAGATGTCTCCACAAATGCAACAAGGTCATTTTATGGGCATGAGTTCCATGCAATCAGGATCATTGCCAACTGGTGGGGTGCCACCGCCTATTGGTGGTTTTCCAAATGGTCTGCCAAATATGCAGGGCCCATCTGGTGCAAATGGGCCCCAAATGTTCCCACCACCTGGCGGTTTCGGCCGCCCACAAGGTGGAATGATGCCGATGATGCCAGGGCTTAATCCTTTCCAGGTAAGTAAAGTTGAGATTTGTTTTTTCTTGTCCCCCCCCTTTTTTTTTATTTACTGTAAGAGTTGGACTAGGGTATGTGTTGTCCAGAAGGTCTCATGAGAGGTGGACATCAGTATGTATTCTTTAGAGGCCGATTCTTCTACATTTTTAATATTTTTCTATATTTTTGGTCTAATTCATAAGTATCCAAGAAACGTACCATCGTGTGGTGTTGCCTCAAATCTAATGTCAGAAAAATGCAACAATTTGATGCGTTGCTTGGTTACAGAGGAAGAAAGGCCAAAAGTCACGCACGTGGTGAATCCAACTTGGAACTAGTGATTCACGTTTCTAAACATAATACGTTAGTGTCTGGGGGAGTTTCTTGTAAATTTGTGACTATCTACATATTAGCCTAAAATTTCCTCACATAAATCGAATTCAAGGAGTAAACCCCAATTTATTTCTAGGAATGTTGCAATAAAGTTAAAAAAAAAAGGAGGACCGGGGAGGAGAGAGTAATGTGTGCTTTCAAATTGGTTTCGTGACAAATGCTGTGTAAAGATGCCAAATTATAGGGGCGACATTGTCATAGCATGCTCGAGTTTGACTGAATCATGATTAGATATGATCAAGTGAATATCGATGAAGTTTAATTGGTGTTTTAATACTGCTATGAGGTGCATGAGGAGATTTTTGCAGCTAGAGTGGACATATTTGTATGGCAAATTTTGCTACTCTGACGTAGATTCTGCTGTTTCTGTATTGTCGTTTGAAAACGAAAATATTTATATGATCTGCTAGGAACAAATATATGAATATTCTTTAATATTTTGTCCATCATATTTTGTAAGTTGTATTCTAAAAGGACACATCTATCAATTTCACCAAAGAGGGCACCAACACGCCGTCACCGGATCCCATTAGAACTTCGAAGTTAAGCGTGCTTGGGCGATAGTAGTACCAGGATGGGTGACCTCCTGGGAAGTCCTCACCCTCAGGTTGGGGGTACTGGGAAACAGCTTCTCTTCAGGTTAACACCCTGAAGGGGGAAGGCTGCGTACATCCGCCCCCCCAGACCCTACGTAGGCGGGAGCCCTTGAGGCACTGGGTATGTTCCTTTTACTTTTAATTGACTTCACAGTCAAATTCTTAGTGTATGCTCATTTTAATCAAGTTTTCGAGCTTTCCCGAAAAGTTTTGCTAAACAGCCACATTTTCCGAAACAATATTTGCAGAATGACCCTTACCAATTTTCCTAGAGAAATACCGCGTTTTAGTTTTCTTTGCATTGTACTAAAAATGGAAGAACATCCTTCCCTCGCTTTGCATTTCCTTTCGGGATTGGAATTATTTTCCGCATTTTTCTAAAACTAACAAAATTCTTGGTTGAAACCGATGCTGATCTTTTCCCTTATTGCCAGCTGCAACCTGGAAATCCGAACGTGATGCCACAACCTCCACTACCGCCAGGGCCACCTCCACAACAGACACAGCAGTAGCCCCTTGCTTGCACAAAGTTACCTTCTAGTCATCTGTGTGGCTCAATTTTTTTTTTTTTTTTTTTTTTAAGTAGTAAAGGCTAAGGCCTTTAGTGTCGCCTTTTATGCGAGGGAAGATATTAACTCTGATTGGAGAGGAGAGGGCTCTGTCAGGCATTAACTCTTTATATTGTTGTACATTAGTGAATATTTTGACTTTTGTACTTTTTTTAAAAAAAGGTTGTTTCGATGCTTAATCCTTGACCTATTATTTGGTTTCTGAAGGTTGAAATTCTTGGATTAACTTGGTCACTATTGAAAAATCTGTTAGTTTATGGTTGAATTCTTGCATGTCTTGTCTTGACAAAAGTATTATTTTAAACGCATCGTGTTGGATTTTTTTATTTTTTATTTCTTTTATATTGGTAAGGTTGGGGGGATATCCCATAAAATCCTCATGAAGGGGAGATACAAGTGCCATAGTGATGATTCGAACTCCGGTGACATGTATGGCCGCCATGTTTGCCGGTGTGTCCTTTGGGGACAACATTGTGTTTGATAAATAGAACAAAGCGTAGGATATTCATACAAGAATGATAACTGGAGATGAAATGGCATTTGCCATGTCATCTTGTGTTCCTAAAATTCTATGTCGCTCATTCGTAGAATTTCTATGCAAAATACAGAATATACACCCGAAAGATATCGAGCCTGAGTTTGAGCCGAGCTCTTATCAAGCTTCAAACCTTTGGTCGAGCTTAGGTCAATAAATTTTTATTGTGTTTGCTTGGTTCGGCTTTGTTTGTTAACCTAATTGAGCTGATTTGAACTTGTATTAAGTCGAGCCGAGCTTGTTATCAAGTCGAATCAAGCTCATAATTTAGTTGAGCTTGCTATGGAGTCAAGCTCGCTATTGAGCTGAGTAATTCGAGTCATTATCGAGCCATTATGGAATCAAATTTGAGCTAACAAATCTTAGCTTGCCTTTATTGAGCTTTTTTATATGCTCTGATCATACTGTTCATGAACATTAACGAGTCAAGTACTTGGTTCACTTGTTTTCTAGGAAAATGGTAATTTAACACTTAGTAGGTTGGCGATTCTTGAACACAGGAACCTTTTAGTGTAGCACCCTAAAGAGTAAGGCTGCGTACTTTTCACCGTCCCCAGACCTTGTATTGGCGGGAACCCTTGTGGCATTGAGTTGGTTGTTTATAGAAAAATATATTTCAAAGATGCTCACTTTTCTTTTCTACGTCAACAAAAAAAAACCCGAGGAAATTATGACTTAGATATGGTGAGGTTTAACATTTATCTAACTCCAATAATACTTCAATACATAATGAGGCATATGAGGTTTGAATACTTTTCCACCTAAATACCATATTCAGTACCATTTTTGAAACGTGTTAAACTTTTATAAAAAAAAATGACCAATTTTATTCTGAAAATATTGTTATAGGACATGATTATGATCATATATATATTACATCATGCCGATGTTTTATGTAAAAACTAGGTTTATTAACTTTTTAGTATCTTGTAGTTTGTGGAAAAAATAAAAATGCCCATAACTTTTCCTCTTCATGTTTTTAGCACCTTAAGTTTTCTTCGTATCAATAAATAGGGCCCTCTCTGGGATAAAGCTGACATGAGAGGTTAAAAAGAACATACCCAGTGCCTCAAGGGCTTCCGCCTACGCAGGGTCGGGGGGGGGGGGGGGGGGGCGGATGTACGCAGCCTTCCTCCTTCAGGGTGTTAACCTGAAGAGAGGCTGTTTCCCAGTGCCCCCAACCTGTGAGGGAGGACTTCCCAGGAGGTCACCCATCCTAGAACTACTCTCGCCCAAGAACGCTTAACTTTGGAGTTCTAACGAGAAGTTGTTTTAACTAACCAATAAAATATGTTGATAAAAATACCCTTGGATAACATGAGGCATTTTAACTAAATTGCAAAATGCTGTAGTTTTAGTGCAAAATGCGTCCAATGTTGCACTTCATTGTGCTTGTGCACAAAAGAATTAGAGAAAATTTTGGTGCAAGTAACCTTGAGGTTTAGTAATATATTTTTTCTAGTATCCGGAGGTTTTGAAATATTTTAGAGGTACCCTAAACTTTGGTAACGTATTTTTAGGTACCCTTGGCTTAACGTCGTTAGTTTTTGATGATGTGGCTCCAAAATTGGTACAACAATAACAACAACAACAATAATAAACCCAGTGCCTCCAAGGGCTCCTGCATAAACAAGGTCCCGGGGGGGGGGGGGGGGGGGGGGGGGGGGGCAGATGTACGCAACCTTCCCCTTTCAGGGGGCTACCCTGAAGAGAGGCTATTTCCGAGGACCCCTAACTTGAGAAGCTATCCGTAGCAATGAGCAAAAGGCCTGTTAGCATTGAGGGCACTGAAGCATGAGTAGGGCAAAAACACCCGGTGAGCAAAACAATAGACTCAAAGCAAGCCACCTCAGGCACAAATCAATAGATAAGATAAAGAAAATGATAGAAATAGAGGATAGAGAATGAGATAGAGATAGAGGTCGAGATAGAGATAGAGATAGAAATAAGATAAGTATTTTTTTGGTAATTAATATAAGATAAGTAGGCAAGTAGCAAGTAGTAGCTTATAAGAGCCAGAACACAGCATACGTGCGCTAAGAGGACCTAGCACTAGAAAGCTGGACCACCCTACTCCAACCGGAGCATCTAATACCCCTATGCTAGCCCTCCATTGGGCCCTATCTAAGGTCATCTCCTCCCAAAGGTTTAGGTGGGTGAGGTCTTGTCGGATCGTCTCAAGCCATCTCTTCTTTGGTCTACCTCTGCCTCTTCTACCTAGTGTTATAAGGGGCTGTTCGCATCTCCTTACTAGAGCGTTGTCTGGCCTCCTTGTAACATGTCCGAACCACCTCAGACGTTGCTCCCTCAATTTATCTTCAATGGAGGCTACGCCCAATTTGCCTCTTATGATGTTGTTCTTGATCCTATCCTTCCTTGTGTGCCCGCACATCCACCTCAGCATTCTCATCTCCGCCACCTTCATCTTCTGTGTGTGCTGTTGTTTCATCGCCCTACACTCCGCCCCATACGTCATGGCTGGCCTCACAACCGTCTTATAGTATCTTTCCTTTAGCTTCAAGGGGAACTTTCTGTCACAAAGTACCGCGGAGGCCATCCTCCACTTATGCCATCCCGCTTTAATCCGGTTGCTGACATCCTCGTCCACTTCACCGTTGTGCTGTATCATGGATCCCAAGTACTTGAATCTCTCCTTCTTTGGTATGACCTCGGATTCAATCTTGACTTCTTCCCGGCTAGGTGTGGTAGAGGGATCGAACTTGAGTTCCATGTGCTCGGTCTTGGCTCTGCTTAGTCGTAAACCCTTCGACTCTAGAACCCCTCTCCACAGTTCCAGCTTCTCATTTATCTCTTCCCGCGACTCCCCCACCAGTACTATGTCATCTGAAAAAGCATGCACAAAGGTACACATCCCTGGATGTGCCTAGTGAGCTCGTCCATAACCAAAATGAACAGGTAGGGGCTCAAAGCGGACCCTTGGTGCACCCCTACTGTTATCGGGAAAGTGTATGTCTCCCCATCCACTGTACGCACCATAGTCTGTGCCTCCTCATACATGTTTCTAATGACTTGGATATATGATACGGGGATGCTTTTCCTGTCCAAAACTCTCCAAAGGACCCCCCCTTCGCACTCTATCATATGCCTTCTCTAAATCAATGACAACCATATGAAGGTCCTTTTGTCTCTCCCTGTATTGCTCTATTGTCCGCCTTAGGATGTGGATGGTTTCTATTGTTGATCTGCCGGGCATAAATCCGAACTGGTTCTCGTACACCTCTGTCTGTTGCCTCAACCTAAAAAATTGGTATTTACATTTAAAACAAAATTAAAATTGTAAACTATTTTCAATATTTAGAAAAACATATTAAATCTAAAATAATATATTTTTATTATTTAAAATAATATATAAAATTCTATAAAATATTTTGAATATCTATAAACTTTGTAAATATTATAAAGCAATATCTTATATATTTAGAAACTATTTTATATATTTTAAAAGTTATACAAAATATATAAAAAAATTGGATATTTAAAAATATCTTAAAGTTTTTAAAAGAAATAATATTTTTTTATTATTTAAAATAATATATAAAATTCTATAAAATATTTTGAATATCTATAAACTTTGTAAATATTATAAAAAAATATCTTATATATTTAAAACTGTTTTATATATTTTAAAAGTTATACAAAATATATAAAAAGAATTGGATATTTAAAAATATCTTAAAGTTTTTAAAAATATTTGAAACTATTGTTAAAAATATTTTAAATATTTAGAAAACCTATTAAGTAAATGAAAAATATTTTAAACACTATAAAATTATTTTGTATATTTAAAAAAAGCTTATTTATTTAAATTTTTTTTTAAATTTTTGATTGTTGTAATTATATTAATAAATATTTTGAATATTTGAAAAATATTTAAATATTAAAAAATATTTTAAATATCAACAAATATGTTAAATATTAAAACATATTGTAAGTATTTGAATAATATATTAAATAAATTAATATATTTATAAATAAAATTTTATTATATATTAAAATTTTTTAATGTTAAAAATATTATTGATATATTTAATAGGTTTTTTAAATATTTAAAATATTTTTAAAATATTTTGAAATATTATATAAATATTTAAAATTTCTTTAGATTTCTATGTTCTCGAAGTTCGTGCTTTAAAGCGAACGGATGGATAAAATATATAACATACTTTCAAATCATTTAAGATATTTTCTAGACTATTTAAAATTTTTTATACATTTAAAATTTAAATATTTTTTTGAATATTTGAAATATATTTTGAACATTTAATATATTTCCCTAAATATTTAAAATATTTTACAAATTTCAAACTTAATTTAAATGAAAATATCAAATTTTTAGGCATTTTTCTTTTTCTTTTAGATGCCTAGTCATAAAAAACTAACGGAACCATAAGGGAATTAAACCAAAGGTACTTGGAAAGAAAGTTTCCAATGTTCATGGTACCTCAAAACACGTTTCAAAACTTTAGGGTAACTGAAAAATGTATTATCAAACCTTAGGATACCTGAATCAAATTTTTTTAAAGAATTATCTTGGTGCCAAATTTTAATGTTAGTCATTAAAACGATGTCGTTTTGGTTAAGGGAAAATTTGTCTTTTCATGTTTCTATATTGGGTTTTGCTGAGGGATGGTCTTATTTATTAATACGAACAAAATCTAAAATACTAAAATTATAAATTGGAAAGGTTATGGACCTTTTTTTTTTTTTTTTAAACAAGCATGAGGTACAAAAAAGTAAATAACCCCAAAAATTAAGAGAATTGCAAGAAAAATGTATAGTTTGACCTAACTTTTTTAACCAAAAAAAAAAAAAAAATCAAAATCTAACGAAGATGCTTATATAGTTCGAATCAGGCACACCTTAGCATTATCCAATGGATATTTGCCAAATTTCGGCAAAAACTTTCAAAACTTTAAAATACCTAAGTAATAAAATTTTAAAATTTAAGATATCTTATTATATATATATTAAAACATCAGAATACTAATTTCTTCCATAAGAAAATCCGAATTAAAGAAGACTATTCGGTCTAGTACCCAATCTGAGTTTGCATTGCTCCACAAACAAAGAACCATTCTCAAATCAAAGGTTGAATCCAACATTTATCAGCTAAAACATTAGTAAATGAATTTGAATAACACTGCCGTGTATTGTATAACGTTCTCAGCCTCCTACTTCTATGACATAGTATCTGTCAATTACAATTTGATTCTTTTCTACTAGGAAAATTCAAAGAATTAACTGTACCAAGAATTTAAACTAAGAATGATTTTATACTCTAACATATTTCCTCACAAAAAAGTTCATCGGGCTTGAAGAGTGAGGCCTATTACGATTTAGACTCGTGACTTCTTAGTCGATACGGCTCCAATATCATATCAAATAATCAACCATCTGAAAATTTAAGTTGATGAGTGAAGGAGCAAACACCAACCATTATATTACACCTTTAAGTACACTTGCGACCAGTTTGATCTGTTCAGATCTGTCTGTTTGGAGTCTTTCAAGCTTCTTATGCACGCGCATTCTATACCAAATTTGTTCATATGATCACTATTCGATCCATTTAGTCACCAAAATCTTGGAGGACATCTTGAAGAATGCTTGCACTTCGACCAACTTGGTTAAGCTCGAATTTTGTACCAAACTTAAGCCTGGCTTATTTATATTCAAGCTCAGCTCGTTATTTAGCTTATTCTCCACTTGCTTAAAATCGCTAGCATCCAAGCTGAAGGCTTGACTTGGTATAGGCTAGTCATACTCCACATAGAGTTGTAACTCATAACGTACTCATTTAGGCTTGCATGTAGCCCATCCCAAACCTTATCAAAACTTGAATCCAACTCACTTAATCAAACAAGTTGACTTTGTTCGGGTCAGACTTGCAACAAGCCGACCCGTTTGAGCTCGCAACGGTCCTAAGCTTGACTACAAATCAAATGGGGACTTGATTCAAACACTAACTCAACCCAGCTCGTGTCAAACCTTTCAGGCTTGCCAGCTATCAAGCCTGAACCATACCAACTCCAAACTCAGCTCACCTGGCTAAACACACCAGCTCAGCTCAAGCTTGCAACAAGCCGACCCATTCGAGCTCGCACTGGTCCTCCAATCGAGACCAGAGCAAATGGGGCTTGAGTTGAACACTAAACCATCTCGCGGCTCATAATTCAACTCATGATCAACCCTTTCAGGCTTGCCCGCCATCAAGCGCAAACCACACCAACCCCAAACTCAGCTCGCTCAACCAAACAACCCAGCCCAGCTCTGCTCAGACTTGCAACAACTCGACCCATTCGAGCTCGCAACGGTCTGCGGATCGGGACCGAAGCAAATGGGGCTTGAGCTTGGCAACATCAGATAATTGGACAGGCTTAAGCAAGAAATCCTGAGCTCCTTCTTCCAAGCAACGGCTAATCCTTGAAGGGATATTCTCAGATGACATTATTACAACTGGTATGTCATTTAAATATTTTGATTCTTTTATTTTCCTCAATAAATCATACCCTGTCATCCCTGGCATCGAGTAATCTGTTATTATCAAATTCACCTTCATCCCCTGCAAAAATTAAGAACAATTTAGCTATTTCAAAAGCTTACGATATGTATAGTATTGTTTTCTATTTGCAATTTTTGGTTTTTTAAAAATTAAAAACTAAAGGTAGAGGAATGAAATGAAATGAAAACATACTTGATGGGTATGAGTCTCTTCATTTTCATGCAAGCCCAGAAATTCTAGTGCTTTACTGGGTGAGTCCACTGCTGTCACTGCATTTCAAAGAATATTGGAAATCATTAGCACCCAAAATTGACCCATCAGAATAAAACAATGTATTCAGAATAAAACTAAAATATAAAAATATATTTTTGGTTTAAAAAAAACTACAATATAAAAATAAAAGTTCATTTTCTAACCCAGATTTTTAATTTTTCAACGGGTCATGTTATTGTAATGCAAAATTGTTAATATTGAAAGAGTCCTGTGACATCTAAATCATGTCAATGCTCATAATAATATATATATTTTTTAACTCTATTAATAAACCGTACCCATTTTGAAAAGGAAAAACTATAAAGAAAAAATGATAAACATGTCCCAAAATTTGAGTGCATGTTTGGTATAATTTTCTTTTCACAAATTTTTTTTTGTTATTCAGAAATAGAAACCACATTCTGAAAACCGATATCGTTTTATATAAGCTAAATTTTAATTTTTTCCCCTTCAATTTTGAAAATTATTTCTAACACCAACATTAAACAAAGAAATCAAATTATCCATTCTCTTACCATGAAAAGAAGAAGATTTGAGGAGCCTCTCAATCAACTTTCTATCAATAACACTATCATCAACAGCAAGAACATGAAATTCGCTTTCCATTCCCAAAAAGAATCCCAACTCTTTCTTTTTTAAAAAAATAAAAATATTCTTAAACTTTTTTATTAAACACAAGAGACAGTAAATACCAGAACAACAGAGAAAAGATAATGAATTTAAAACTTGAAGTGGTGGGCTTTAATGGGGGGAATTTGGGCTTAATATTTATAAATTTTTAGACAGTTGGGGAAAGAGATACGACTTGATACGCAGAGGATTTCTTTGATTTCAATGTCGGGTTTTTATAATTTTTAATTTATTTTATTCTTCTTATGTTATATTAAAAATATGATTTTTAAAGATTTGGTTGACCTTTGGGCTGAGGGTGAGGTCAAAGGGGCGCCTCTTCTGTTGCCCTTTTGGATAAATAGAAAGATCATCTGGGTGTCCGTGTAGCTTTTCAGTTTTAGTACATGATAATGTCATTTTTTTTTTAATCATTATAAAGCCAAAAGGCCAATAAAGAAACACTTTATTAACAACCATTGTCACGTACGAGAGTCAAAATAAGATCAGTTGGAACATGGACCCACTTACGTATAATAAAAAATAATAAAAATACTCATAAGTTTTATTATATTAATAAAAGAACTTTTTCGAGTATAATATTATTTTTTATCGATAGAGTTAATGTGATAACTGTTTTATTAGTAATGCTATAGTAAAATAATAAAATACCCTTCAATACCCTTATTATTATTTTATAAATGTAAAATTTGAGATATTATATTATGTAGACATTTGAACCTCTATGAGCCTTGGTCTTGTCCCCATCTGCATTTTTTTCTAGCCTTCACCCGAAATACTTCTTTCTAATATTCGTATGCCTAGGGATAGGATGTGAATTGGATGAAGGTGCTTGTTTTGCTTAATAGTCATATTCCTAACTTTTCAGATTCACCAATAAACAAACAACCCTGTCATGAATTTAAAATAAGATATAAATGGTATTATATGAGGCATCTCACCATCAGTTGAAGCCTTTAGAACCTCGTGATGACAACACCCAAGTCAGAAGCAAACCAAGTAGCTCTTGTCCTTGAGCAGAAATAATAAAGCACTCAACCGACTTTGGATCGTCACCACAAATATATGAAGCCATAATTCTTCTCTTATTCCTGTTTTCATCTGTTACAATTGCATTATAATGAACTCTCTATAAAAGAAACTTCTGACCTATTTTTTGATGATTGGATTATTGCTTATTATTTTTTTCTTCTGTTTGTTTTTCATCCCAATGCTGAGTGTATTATTTAAATATTAAAAAACAGATCACACACTTGCTTAATTGAGCTAGAGGGTAATTGTTTCATCTATATAAGTGATGGGATTTTTTTTTTTTTCGACGGCACCTCTTAGGCAAGAAATTTTTTTATGCTTATTCGCAACACAACCTCCGGACTCCTTGTGGTATAAATCTGGTTGAGGGGTTTCTGGAGCAGTAAGCACATCACCTCAAAAAAAATATAATCGAATAGGGAAATAAGATTACAAGACAAAATATAGGCAAACAACCAACATGAACTATAACATTATGACCATCACTAGATAGTATGGACCAGAAAAAGGGAAAGATCCAGTGTACCGAAACAAGGGCCGAGGTTAACAAGGGAACAGATCAACTGATATCCTAATTTGTCATGAAAATGCACTCAATCACAACCTATTCATCACTATCAAAGCTCGGGCCAAATTTTTTCCCAGTCTCCCATGCACGTTTTACATCAAGAAGCTTATCAGCATCTATAACACTTTTACCCTTCTTTGCCAGCTTCTTCTTTTTTTGTTTACGGGTATGCTTGGCCGATCTCCTCACACATGATCCATCTTCTTGTAGATGACTCTAAGTATTGAACAATGGATCCAACACATGTTTTTTTTTCCCCTGGATAATTAGCGATATAGTCGCGATATAAAGCAGACAACTTAAACAAACGAATCCCGAGTCAACCCGTATATGGACAAGGATCAAAACAACAAAATCAATACAAACAAGAATACAAGCAAAAATAGGCGAACACTAGAGCTTCAAACACCACTAGGAAGGATTCAAAAATAGGACAAACCAAAACACAGGAATATAGAAAAGTCACGCTCCTAATCTATTGAAGTAAGGTGCTCAATCATAAACGGATGAAAGCTATCAAAATCCAGTCCTAGTCTTTTCCCTATCTCCCACGTGCGCTCTACAGTAAGGAACTTATCAGCATCTTTAACACTATGCTGGACTCTTCCATAAACGACACCGACACTGAGAAATTTCTGGGCAAACTTTCATCTATGCGTGGGGGTCTAGTAAAGGTGGGGGCCTCAAACATTGGCGGAAACTCGAGGTCAGAGGACCCTGAGTCACTATCACTTACGATGTCCCGGACTTCGTTCTCATGAGACAAGGTTTGATCATGAGATTGAACGATTTCGGCTATATCTTTCTCAACCCATGGTAGGAGGACAAGAAAGTGTTGGTTTACTTGAAATTCCTGGATTGGTGGTTGAGAAACATGCTGGGGGAAGGGAAGAAGAAGAGACGAGTGTGGGAAATGGCAATTCTAGGCCCATCTCTTGATACACTGACCATCAACATAAATTGCAATTTGGCCTAAAACTTGCCCGACCAATCTCACACCATCATTTATTAACCTTGGACGGGATAGTATAGAGTACTCACAGTCTCTCATGACACCTGTCTTCTACTCAGGAAAAGGATAAACCTGTGAGGAATTCCGTACCAAAGTGGTGCAACACACGTATACATGTGTGAAGGCAAGATGTATTTCTTCTACATGTTGTACATATAAGTGGGTTTTATTGGTAAAGACTTGTGATGGTTCCCTTGGCTTCTTAATGATTTATAGTCTTTGCTATCGACATACATCAAGAAAAATAGTACATAATTTTAGAATTATGAATCCACAACCTACCTAGTCAAACAGGTTGAAGAGGTATCATTCCGCCAAACTATACATGTGAAGAGAGTTTTGGCATTACAAGGCACCTTCTAGAAGAAAAGCTTTTATGATACTTGTAAACAACGCAATTCCCTAACCTTTAACAACAAAAGAGTTTTGACACTGACATAGCGTCCTGATTGAGGAGCTATACAGTAGTGCAACATCTGCTGCATTCCCAAAAAGAGTATCAAATATTGGACAATTGATTCAATATACACTTATTCATATGAAATTAAGAGGGATTGTCCCGCCTATACACGCATATAATGGAGTTTTTAGACACCTCTGAAAAGAAGGAGTTTCCTTACGTTATATAAACAACGCAAATATACCAAGAAAAATGGCGAACATGATTTTAGCTAAATATGGAAAAAATTTCCTTTTCAAAAATCAAGGCCTATCTAGAAATAGAAAATAATTTTCATTTTCATTTTTAACTATAATTTTTCTTTTTTTAATTTTCATCTGAAAAACACGTTTAGGGATGCAAAATCCGGTAATAATCTTTTAATGATTTTCTATCATTTTTTCTCGTTTTTGATAAAAAAAATTATACATATAAGCAATATCCATAAATTTAAAAAATTGATGATTGGATCCGAATTCAGTCCGAATACTTGGACAACCAATCTAAATATGACTAGTCCATGCATATCCAATTTGTAAAAATTCATACATGGAAAATGAGTAAAAGCCACAACTCCTCTATTTTTCCATTTTTCATAAAAACATTTCAAGAAAGTTGAAAATTCTTTATTTCTAAACATGTCACAACTATTTCAAAAGTTTATGGCAACATGAAGTTTTATGAATATCTTATACTCTAACATGCTCCTTGACCGTACAAAAACCCCATCTTTCCTTAAGCATGATCAATGCATAGACCCACCTCATTTCTTGTCTTTAAATTACATTGATATTAATAGAATTTATCACTTAGGTACGTTTTGAGATTTAAATATTTATCACGTATGTATCTTGACATTTCATTATATACAATTAGGTGTCTTGAGGTTTGAATATTTAATTATTTAGGTACCACAATGACGAATACTGTGAACTTTTGTAAGAATATGACTATCATATGATGATTGATAATGTACGTACTACATGATTGTGATAACATATATAAGTCTGGTCAATATTTTCTTTAAAAAACCCAGTGAACTAAAATTCAAGAATTTTGATGTAAGTTATCTATATATTGCAGAAAACATGTGTCATGTCAGCATATTCAGGAAAAATCATCAGTTCTAACAAAACATACTTGTATGTTGTCGAAATCATGTTCTACATTTGTATCTTTCAATGAAAATCTGTCGAACTACAGCAGAAGGATTCCAAATAGATAAGATTTTGAATTGCAGAGTACCTGAGTGACTAAAGCTCAAGGTATCTCATTTTATATATTAAAATATTACGATACCTAAGTGATAAATAATCAAACATTAATGTACTTAAATAATAAATAAACAAACAACAATTTTCCTAATATTAATAATTAAAATAGAAATTGTTGAAATTTGGATCTCTAATATTTTGTTCACTAGGGCCTCGATATTATATTAAAAATTTAAGTGTTCATTGTGTCAATTTACTATTCATATTTTTAGTTGTGTCAATTTAGTTCCTATACAAGTTATATTGTGTTAATTTAGTCCTTAAATTAAAATTTATGTTAAGTTGGTGATGAAACTTTTAATGATCAAGTCTAACATGACTTTGCATTAAATATTATGTCATTGACTTAACTAAAATTTAACCACAAGATTAAATTGATACAATTTTAATTATACGGGGGCTAAATTGACACAATTAAAAGTATATGGACTAAGGGTTCATTTACCAGGCACTAATGCAACCGGATCCCATTAGAACTCCGAAGTTCGGCGTAATTGGGCGAGGGTGACCTCCTAGGCAGTCCTTGTGTTGCTAACCCTATAAGGTTGGGGGTCCTCCAAAACAGCCTCTTGGCAGGGTTGCACCCTGAAGGGGTAAGGTTGCGTACATCTAATCCTCCCAAACCTCGCTTATGCGGGAGCCCTTGAGGCGCTGGGTCTGTTGTTGTTGTTGAAAAGTATATAGACCAAATTAATACAATATATAAAGTACAAAGACTTTTGGTATAAATAACTCAAAATTTAATTAGACAAAAACTAAAACACATGGAGGATAAATAAGAGAGAGAGTTTGATCCTATTGCACCTGCCCCACAACAATGATAATGGAATCCCCACCAAGATCTTACATTCCTGTTCCCACCTTCTATGGTCCACCCTGGCTGGCGGTGCGTAATTTCTGCTTCTTTATTGCACGGGACGGGTCACCTGAGCCATTTGGCCTTACACGTAGGGGTTTCCTGTTCAAAAATTGAAATCGACTAAGCTCGTTCATGCTTATATAAGGACATTGATAAGTAAACGAATTGAACTAGAACAGATTCAACAAGTTTAACACATCAAGTTTAAATTGGGGTTCTTGTTTTATTAAAATTCGTGAAACAATTCATTGAGAGCGTGGGATGTATAATATGTAGTATTTTCGTCCAAAACGACGGTTGTAAGTTTTATTGGTGAAGACAAAAGAAAACAAAATAAAAAAAGACGCGAGCCTTAAAAGGTCTTATGACCTTGTAGGGTTTTTCTTCATGGGAGTATTTTAGCGGCTGCGTGAAAGCTTGGTGAAAAATGAGATAGAGAGTTGAGTGCGTCGGAATGCAAGTAAGACAACTAAGTGATACAATATTCAAATTTGTAGGATACCATATTATATATATTGAAATGCCAGAGTACCGAGAAAACAAATGCTCAAATTTTAAAGTATCTAGACTATAATTTTCCTTCCTCAAAAAGGAGGGTAAGGATGATATGTGGGTTAGCTTTAAGTATAGAAGGCTACAATATATTTGTGTTGGGAGAGGAATATGCCATGACGGTGACGATGGGCTTTAATGCCAAGGAAGAAATGGAGAGGGCCTAGGTCCTTCATGGCAAATTGTCCACAGAGAAAGGAAATCAGGGTATTTAATCTAGAGGGATCAGTGCCTGTAAGGATGATATTATCCACATAAAGCAAGAGGCACATAAGGTGGGTTTTGGCTTTGTGGATGAAAAGAGATGGGCCGGCTCAACAATAGATGAAACCAAGACTGAAAAGAAATGCGCTGAACAGTTGGAACCATGCTCGGGGTGCTTGTTTGAGACCGTAGAAAGCCTTCTTGACATGACACACATGATTAGGAAATTTGGGGTGAATAAATCCCTGAGGTTGTTTCATATAAACTTCTTCATTTAAGTGTCCATGTAGGAACACATTTTTGACATCCAACTGACGCAAAATGGCATATCCGGAAGACTTCACTACTAGTCATAAATCAAAATATAATTGTCAAACTTGGTTGCTTATCGCAACTTGACAAAATATTTCCAATAAGAGAATCTGAAAATAACTTGCGTTTCTTATTATGCCTGCTCAACTCACACTCCCACCAACCTTTTGCTAAGCTATCTAATACCACCACTGGTCAACAATTTAATAAAGGCAATATAGGTATTATCTTTATCTTCTTAGCCACCTTTATACTCCTATACATACAGTGGTGGCATGTAATCGGTAATTTCAAACCTCGTTATTCAAAACAATGACATATTTGTAAGGCATTATTACCCATAAGGAATTGAATTACGATTATAAAACTAGGAGGCTCATCGCAGCCCGATAAACTATTTCTAGTAGGAAGGTCCAGCATGGACCACACATGTTACTATGCTTGAACAACCCACACCTCAATTAACTCTTTATTAGTTGAGCACTACTATTGGTCAATAACTTAAGAAAAAAAAATACAAGAGGTCGCTTTTATCTGCCTTACTCTAGGCATTTATTAACCACCCACTCAAAAAGAAGAGTCACAAGTTAATGACGTATGAACATAAATGATAACTCAATAGTGGGGCAATCTAAACAAAAAGCTAGTAATAAGATGAACTAGTTCAGTATTCCCAATGACCTGCTTCAAGATGGTCTTAGACTTTCTTATAGTCCACTTTAAGCTTCTGCCATAGCCTATTCAATTTAGCAATAGGTGTTGTTTAGCAATAAGTTTCAGGACAAGAAGATATTGAGGGATGGTTATTACTAAGCCGCTCATTAGACATAAGTGCTTCAAAAGTTAGCAATAGTCTATATGATGAATCACATCCTTTGGGTAATATTCGGATGCAAAATATATTGTATGAATATTGCTAATTACTGTTCGTGCGATTGTTTATTTGTGACCATTAAACATGAGACATACGAAGGTTATTAGTGTATAGATGAATACCAAAGGTAAACCAATGCTAATGAAAGATATCCTTTGAGAATGATATACCATACACTTGATTCACTTCTTGCTTGGCATGTAACAACCCTCAAGGTGTGTTAATTCTAACACCCTGTCTTTACTTTGATATATGTCCTTGATATGCTCATCATCAAATAAGAATACTACCCTGTGTGGTTTTACTATTTCGATTATGCTTGCTACCTTTACTTCATTCAAGTATTCTATACATGACACTTAACATTCATCAAGTGCGTACGTATCACCATGGTTTGTCCTGGTGCAATCATCCACAACGGGTGCAACATTCCTCACCATGGCTCGCCCTGGTGCAATCACCCACAATGGGTGCAACATTCCTCACTATAGTCCGCCCTGGTGCACTCACTCGCAACGGGTGCAACATTCCTCACCATGGTCTGCTTTGGTGCAATCACCCGCAACGGATGCAACATTCCTCACCATCAAATAAGAATACTACCCTGTGTGGTTTTACTATTTCGATTATGCTTGCTACCTTTACTTCATTCAAGTATTCTATACATGACACTTAACATTCATCAAGTGCGTACGTATCACCATGTTTTGTCCTGGTGCAATCATCCACAACGGGTGCAACATTCCTCACCATGGCTCGCCCTGGTGCAATCACCCACAATGGGTGCAACATTCCTCACTATAGTCCGCCCTGGTGCACTCACTCGCAACGGGTGCAACATTCCTCACCATGGTCTGCTTTGGTGCAATCACCCGCAACGGATGCAACATTCCTCACCATGGTTCACCCCGGTGCAATCACCTGAAATGGGTGCAACATTCCTCACCATGGTCTGCCTTGATACAATCACCCGCAACGAGCGCAACACCCCTCAGGGACATACTCATCACGTTAACTACATTACGGTATATTACATACTGTTTACATAGGCAGTAAACAAACAACACAATATATTTGGCACTTTAATCTCGCCTAAACGGGCTACTCTTATCACCAGTATACTGACCAGGTGTATAAATTCAACCACCTCTGGCGCTAGCCAAAAGTGTCTTTTCCTATCAAAGTAACATGAGCTTGATGCATCACATTTTCGCTTTATGAATGTCACTAACAAGATGCAAATACACCTAGGAGCTAATCATGATAGTGATATCTTTATATGTTTATCACATAGAACTTGAATCGCCATGAACACTTACTTGTATAAAGGGGCAAAACGCTTGAGTAGTCTAAGTTTCAAAAGACCTTAGAGGACCAGACTTTTCTAAACATTCTTAAACAAATAAGAGCTGCGACATAAAATGCTCTACCAAGATCCACGACTACGCTAAACTCCATATTAAAGTTCATGATGGGTCATGCGCCCGGTTACAAATCGTAATGGCTTAAACGTCCTATTAAGTGTCAAATACCTCGTAACACATCTTATTCAAATCATACGTTCTATTAATTTCGAGTAAAAATTAAAATACACATGAATGACAATTATGAAGGGCCAAAACAGAGCACTGAATACCTCCATTACTCAAGAAAATAATGTACAGTAGCAAGCTGAGAGCAAAACAGGTTTATTACTTCGTGACCGAACTTGGAATGACCGGGCTTCGCTCACAAAGTAGGGGGACTAATATGTTGGTAAACTATAATTGAGCAGTTTGCTACCATAGATAGGCAAGTAGGGTATACGGACAATTATTTAGAAAAAAATTTAAAACAGAGCAATTTGCGCAGTAGAGGTAAAAACCAACACAATTTGCCCAGTACGAGTAAAATCAACGCAATTCGCCCGGTATGAGTAAAACCAACACAATTTTCCCAGTAGAGGTAAAACCAACACAATTCGCTCGGTACGGGTAAAATCAACGCAATTCGCCCGGTACAGGTAAAATCAACATAATTCGCCCGGTACGGGTAAAATCAACGCAATTCGCCCGGTATGGGTAAAATCAACGCAATTCGCCCAATATGGGTAAAATCAACATAATTCGCCTAGTATAGGTAAAACCAACACAATTCACCCAGTAGAGGTAAAAACCAACACAATTCGCCCAGTACGGGTAAAATTAATGCAATTCACCCTGTACGGGTAAAATCAACTCAATGCACCCAGTAGGGGTAAAATCAACATAATTCGCCCCATAGAAGTAAAAACCAGCACAATTCGCCCACTAGGTCCAATTCTATGTAATTCGCCCATTATGCTCTATACAACACAATTCGTCCACTTTCTTTAATTTATGGCACAAGTAACTAGAGGATGGAATTGAACATACTTGTCCAAAAAGTCATACTCATCCACAAGCACCCCTTCTTCTATAAAAAGAAGGGCCACACGCCTCCTTCAAAGGCACCCATATTCCTACGATCACCTCTCCGGAGCAATAATCGTTAAAACGCATTACTTCTCTCTCAGGTAAAATATTTTATCTCTGTTATTTCATCTATTACTTGCCCTTATTAAGTATTTTGTAATATGAATATTGACTTGAGTGTCAGAGGGGTCCCCCGTGTGTTACTCCACGGGCCCCTCTAACCATTCATTTGATCTCGCAGGGAATATAAAGTCAGGCGAGTAGTTAGAGCTTGAGTTCAGCTCATGCTAACGGACCGCACCTCATACAGAACTCCAAAATTATGAATAAGCTCACTGACCAAATTAATCACAAACATGTAGGTGGTATCAAGTTTATACCTGTGGCGGGCATAGGTATGGATTTAGGTGGCAAGTACAAGTATGGAGGAGGCACCACCTATTCCCGCCCGCCCCCTATTACCATCTCTAGTAGTGCACTTAATGTGATCAAAGGATTAAAAAAATGTGTTACTAATTTATATGAGAATTAAATTAATATGATTAAAAGTAAAAGGACTAAATTGACACAATAAGCAAAATGCAAAAATATTTTACATGAATATATACACACAGAGAGAGAGAGAAAGAGAGAGCGCTAAATTTATTGCTTTTATTGTACAATTTTAAATTAAATCCAATATGGGTGTTTAATTCCAAATAAATTCCTATATAGAAGAAAAAAAGAATAAAATGAAAAAGTTAAGAAAACACCGTTTGAAATTATGTAATTTAAAGGACAAAAAATGTGAGCAAAAAAAGTTGAAGGAAAGGAAATAGAGAAAAATGAATTTTTTCCCCCCTGCTTGGAGGTCAAAGGAAAAACAAGAAAGAAAAGTTCGAGAATAAGTTTTTTTCACCTTTATTTGGCTGGGAAAAAATTAAGTGGAAAAAACAATTACTGTTGTAACAAGTTATATTTTCATTGTATCATTTGGGTTGTGTGAACTTTTTGATGAGTTATCTTAATAATGTTTCGTTGAAAGTTTATTATTCAGGTACCCTAAGTTTAAGTTTTTATAACTTACTTACCTGACATTTTAATACAAACAATCAGTATCCTTGAGGTCTAAAATTTTAGAGAAAATTTGGTCCAGGTATCCTTTTTTACGTATTTTTGAGGTATCCTAACGTTTTAAAATGCATTTAGGTATTTTAAACATTGGTAATATTTTTTTTCAGATACCCTTCTCATAACTTTGGTAGGGTTCTTTTAAATTATATTGACACAACACTTAAAAAAACCTAAAGAATAATTTGACTAAGAGCCAAAAAGGTCATTTTGGGAGAGTTAGCACTTATACATCAAAACAAAATGACTCCATACCCGATTAATAATGATTTTAATAAGACTATCCTCATCCTACTGACATCACCAAAAATATGCCTATTATTTTCATTCCATATATTATACACCGTCTTCGCAATAACTATTCTGTTAAGCTCACTAATCCATTTTTTGTTTTTAACCTGAGACCCAAACCAATCTAAAACAACTTTAATATCAAAATACAAGGAATATTAAAGTGCTTAGCAATCTCTTGCCAATCCCACAAGAGTAGGGATAAGCAAAGAAAATATGCTCACATGTCTCACAATCAAAACCACAAAGTACGCATCTGCTTGGGTAGATCCAATGTCTCCTACGCATCCAATTATTCGTACACATACCACCATGAATCAACCTCCACAAACAAAAGCTTTGTCTCAAGGAGATGGCAGACCCCAACACAATCCTTTTCCAGTGCCAAGTGATCCCCCTTCTCCTAATATGATCATAAATTAACTTGATGGAAGGTTTGGCATTCTTCACACAACTAAACAGACAAGACTTAGCTCAACCCAAATCACCCACAACCTCCACCCAACAGTCTATTGGTGTATTTTCAAAATAGAGTATTTAATAAAGTGTTTGAAGTGCATTGGCTTGCATGAGGTGTGTCGACAAAAAGGTACCGTGTGTCGACACACAGATCTTACATTCAGTTCTTTTTGGCGGTTCTTTGGGTGATGTTTTGGGACATCTTTAAGCCCTCTTTTACATAAACATTCCCTCTGGTTCATTTGCAGAAATACACATGAAATGTGTTTGCTTGCAAGTATTGTGAAATATTAAAAGGGGAAGTGTCACTTTGTGAAGGGACGTGTCCCTTTATGAAGAGACACTTGAAAACTATAAATAACCCCTTTCACTCTCATGTTCAAGGGTTGATAAATTGATGAAAAACATTGCAAGAAACACTTGTGTGTATTCATAAAGATAGTGTTGTAAAAAATACTTGAAAACTTCATTCTCATTGATATCTCTTCTATCCCTCCATTTACACATTCTCACTTCATTTTATTTGGTTGTCGTTGTATCCCCAAGACTATTTCGTACGCCGAAATAAGTCTTAAGGAAAGTGATTACACAGCCTCGACACTTGAGATCTTTGGTTACCCGATTCCCTGTTTATTGGGAAATTCTCTAACAATCTTAAGACTTATGTTAGGAATATGGCTCAAATTTATGTATTTAGAATTTATGGGTTGCCGAGGGGTCACCGATTGATCGGAGGATGTCCGATCGATCGGGTGAATTAAGAAGAAATTCAGTGTTTGGCCAAGAAAGGGCCAATCAATTGGGGCCCTCCCAATCGATCGGGAGTCTGTTTTGCATAACCCTAGTCGTTTAGTATAAATATGGGGTTACGGGGTACGTTTTAGGTATCCAATCAAAGAGAGCCGCCATCCAATCAGAATCCAATTAAAGTGAGGTCAGCCGTTGTCATCAATTTGAGAGCATTTCGAGAGTTAAGAGAAAGTGATTCATAATTCTTTCATAAATCTCGTTCAGAGGAAGTGATACTGTAATCCTTCCATTATTCAAGTATTAATAAAGAATCTCCATCTCCGCCCGTGGTTGTCTCCTCTCTCGATTAAAGAGGGGTTTCCACGTAAATCATTGTGTGTTGTTTCGTTTGTTCTTCCGTTTTCCTATTTTGTTTACTTCTCGTTTGTGTGAATCATATTATTTGAATCGAATCAAGTGATTAGGGTTAACTCTTCCGCATCAAGTATTCATATTACAAATTGGTATCGTAAATACCAGATTTGTCAAGTCCGAATTTTTCTAACAATCGGCATCAGAGCATATCAAGGTTGTTCTAGATTTTTCTTACAATTGGTATCAGAGCCCTGTTTATTTCGATTTGATATTATGGCATCCGCAATTAAGACTGAAGTTGAGAAGTTCAGAGGTCAAGGAAGTTTTAGTTTGTGTCAAGTCCGGGTTAAGGGTCTCTTGACGTAGAGTGGTTTGAAGAAAGCGCTAGCAGGAAAAGAGAAGAAATCGGAGAGTCTATTTGATGCACAATGGGAGGAGTTAGATAAAAAGGCACTCACAGCTATTCACATATGTCTTACCGATGACGTTTTGACAGAAGTTCTGGAAGTGAAGACCGCTAAGGAGTTATGGGAGAAATTGAAGGATATGTTCTATTTCAAGTTAGTCTTCAACAAACTCGTAGTTAAGCGTCGGTTGTTCACGTTTCGTATGTCAGAAGGTACGTCACTTAAGAATCATGTTAATGAATTTAATTCAATTATTCAAGAATTGAAAGAATTGGATGAGGCTCCTAAGGATGAAGATCAAGCTATGCTTTTGTTATGTTCACTCTCTACTTCATATAAAGGCTTTGTAGAAAGCATGATTTATGGTGGTAGGCAATCTATCATAGTTCATGAAATTAAAGGAAACCTACTGAGTAAAGAAAGAGTAGATAAGGAGTTGTCCGACTTCGTTTAGAACTCAGGTTGTGGTTTATTTGTGAGACAAAGAACTAGGTCTAAAGAATATGATCATAGTGGAAACAAGTTTAAGTCTAGACATCAAGACCTAACCTATAATTACTGTCATAAGAAAGGGCACATTAAGAAAGACTGTTACAGGCTTAAGAGAAAATTAGAAGTAGATAACAGGTCTGACTAGAGATCCGCAGAAGTTAGTGTTGTTGAATATGAGGATGGAGATATTCTGTCAGTGCCTGAACCTAAGTCTAGTTTTAGAGAAATTTGGATTTTGGATTCGGGTTGTCCCTATCATGTTTGTCCCTATAGAAGCTAGTTCACCACATACATGTCAATTCAGGATGGAATTGTTCAGATGGGTAACGATACCGTATGCAAAGTTTTGGGGATAGGAACAATTTGTGTTAAGATGTTCGATGATACTATTAGGACATTAAGCGACGTTCGTCATGTTCCTAATTTGAATAAAAGTCTCATATCTTTAGGTACTCTTGAGTCTAAAGGGTATAGGTACACAGCTGAAGGTAGAGTTTTGAAGGTCATTAAGGGTGCTTTGACAGTTATGAAAGGCAGAAGGGTAGGCACATTGTATGAGCTTGTCGGTTCCACAGTTGTCAGATCAGTTAAGATATCTTCATCATTGTCGTTGTTGACAAAACCAGAGATCAAAAAGTCAAGGAGCTTGAGATTGGATCATTCAGGTGATACAGGTCTGTCTGAGCACAGTAAAAGGGGCTCGTTGTGTAGTCAGTCTACATGACTGATATCTTGTGAACAAGGCATTTATGGGAAGCAGAAAAGTCTTCGCTTCAAGCAATTCCTGATGAGTAGAGATGTCACATTTGATGAGTCTTCATTGCTATCTCCATAGAAGATGTCATTAGTAAGTTGTGATTCAGGTCAGGTGAATAAGCTAGAGGGAGTTCAGTTTCAGTTAAGTAACACAGTTCAGCAGCAGGTGGCTATTTCAGAAGATGTGTCAAGAGCCAATCCAGAGAAGAAGAAGATTGGCATTACTGATAACCTCTCAGATATGTTTACTTCAGTGCCACCTAGCAGAAAGTTTAAGCATCGCTCGTACTCGGTTAGGTTTTGTGTTTTGTCTAGATAACCCAGTGTGTGGGGTGTTTTGTGGAGAAGGCGGAGAATCGTCTTTATTTTTGAAATTTGAGTCAAGGAGGAGGTTTGTTAGGAATATGCCTCAAATTTATGTATTTAGGATTTATGGGTTGCCAAAGGAGTCACCGATCGATCGGGTGAATTAAGAAGAAATTCAGTGTTTGGCCGAGAGAGGGCCGATCGATCGGGAGTCTGTTTTGCGTAACCCTAGCCGTTTAGTATAAATATGGCGTTAGGGGGTATGTTTTAGGTATCCAATCAAAGAGAGCCGCCATCCAATCAGAATCCAATTAAAGTGAGGTCAGCCATCGTCATCAATTTTAGAGCATTACGAGAGTTAAGAGAAAGTGATTCATAATTCTTTCATAGATCTCGTTCAGAGGAAGTGCTATTGTAATCCTTCCATTATTCAAGTATCAAAAAAGGATCTCCATATCCGCCCGTGATTTTCTCTTTTTTCGATTGAAGAGGGGTTTTCCCATAAATCATTGTGTGTTGTTTCGTTTGTTCTTCCGTTTACCTATTTTGTTTACTACTCATTTGTGTGAGTCATATTATTTGAATCGAATCAAGTGATTAGGGTTAACGCTTCTGCATCAAGTATCCATATTACAAATTGGTATCGTGAATACCAGATTTGTCAAGTCCGAATTTTCTAACAGTTGGTATCAGAGCATATGAAGGTTGTTCCAGATTTTTCTTACAACTTATTTTCGTTATTTGAAAATCGATTCTTCACTTTCCTTGATTTGGTGGTGAACCATATGAGACTGGAGAAAGTGACAAAGAGGGAAATGTATGTCTTCTTGGATTCTTCTTGTATACAAATTGCTATGGATCAAGGTATGTCATTTTGATTCAATATGAGTAAGAAGAACCATGAAATTTTAAGATTAATATAAAATTTGATCAAGAGATACCAAAATCGTGAAGTTCTATAATACCTAATGAGTAGGGGTTGGTGCATTGTTGTTTATGCATAAAAGTATATATACTTGATTCGAGATGAAATCATGAATTATGAAATTCATGTGAATTTATTGATGAGCATACGTGGTTTATAATTAGGCATTATTATGATGAATTGTACCATATGTTTAAGATCAAGTGCCTTGAATCAAATTATGATTAATATAATGTATTTAATAAAAGGAAAAATTGTAAAAACAGGGGGGGGGGGGGGGGGGGGGGGGGGGACGACTTGCAGTTTATGAATCTCGAACCACAGTGCTTGAGGGAGAAAAGGGATCACTACAAGAAAAATACTCTTCGGCAACGACAATAGTCGTTGCTAAAGACACATTGTCGTTGCTAAAAAAATTTTTCGCAACGACAACTGTCGTTGCGGGAGCGTTGCATATGATCTTGTTGTGAAAGCTCTTCGGCAACGATAACTATCGTCGCCAAAAATAATGGTCTTTGGCGACGACAATTGCCCGTTGCAAAAGATAAGATTTTTTTGGCAACGACAATAGTTGTTGCAAAAGAAAATATTTCTAACAGCGACAATTGTCGTTGCGAAAGATGCTATGTTTTGGAAACAACAATTGTTGCTCCTAAAAAAGGGCTTATCTTTCGCAACGACAATTGTCGTCACCAAAGACCATTATTTTTGGTGACGACTATTATGTTTTGCAACGATAATTACCATTGCCAAAGATGCTTTCCTAATATCATTCCCATTGCATTATTAATATCATTCCCATTGCATTATTATAAAGTGTCAAACGTAATTTATATTTTAATCCATGATATAAGGTATTTTATATAAAATATAATACTAAATAAAATTGATCTCTATTGAGACATTCAAATACAGCCAATATTGTACATAACTCCACTATCACTAATCCATACAAATTTGAACTCAAACATAAGAAACATCCAAATTTATACTACCACAAGATAAATCCAGAGCGATTCAAGTACAATCAATGTATTGTAACCCCAAAACATTACATCACGATTCCATAAACATCATATTACAATTGACAAATGTTTTTGTTTTCTTCAAAATCCAAGTGACCACCTGGAGCTTCCAACTTGCAACTTTAAATTTCCTACAAAAATGAATATAACACAAATTAATTGTAAGACAAAGTAGCCTAAAACCAAAAAAAATAAAGTATTACAACACATTATATGTATCAAGGATAAACTGACTACTTTCAAAAATACCTCATAGAGTTAGCGAACATTTCTCATTTGCATCATGTCATCCACCATTTGTTTCCACTCATTCATTTCATTCTTATGTTTTAGTAAATCGTCCATTTCTTTTTCATGTTCTTCAATAAATCTTTTTTTTGATTGGTGTATGCATGGAGTGTGTTTGAAACTCATCATCTAAAGATGGTCTTGCATCAAACTCATCATTCACAACATGAGGAATGTCATTATGTGTAGAATGAGAGGGTCTAATTTCTCTTCCCTCTTCACCTCTTCCACCCATATTTCTAGGGTGTGCAATTTTACCCTTCCCTCAACCAGCCATTCCTATAAATTTAAATCTAATTATAGCCTACACATCATAAAACAACAATACCATACAAAGTCAACGAAGATTAAATATACATAAAATTTAAGGTATAGCCTTACTAATTAATAAATCAATCCCCAATGAAGATGATGCAAGTTGAATGCAACGTCACATGAGGCTACAACTACGCTTTCAATCTGCATGTAAAAAACAGTAAGCTCGCTTGTTGTCACTAAAATTAGGGTCAAATTGAATGATACCATAATAATAAAAAAGAAGAGAAAGGAGGCACTAACCAAGAATAAATAATTCATGTTACAATGAAACATATAAAGCATGAATAATGTTCGGAAATAGTTGAAGAATCATTCGTCGCTACTCAAAGAACAAAGATTGTCTTCTTCATTGCCATCGGCTTCTTTATCCTTTTCTATAATTTTCTTGAAAGTCTCTTTAACTAGTTTTGCAATATTAGCTCCTCTTTCAATTGAAATTCCAATCAAACAACCAATCTCATCGTCATTATCAAGAGGCCTAGAATGGTTACATAATGTATCAACATTAACGTCATCTTGTTGACAAGCATCATCTTTAATTTCGTCATTCAAGTCATCGATTCCTCCCGTTGGCAAGTTGTAAAGATCTTGAGGTTGCGTCTTTACAACAATTAACCAATGATCTTCTTGAGGATCTTGCACGTAAAAAACTTGTTGCACTTGTGATTCAAGAACAAAAGGCTCATCCGTCTTTAGCTTTCTTTCTTTGTGAACACTTATTATGCCATATGCATCTACTTTCAAGTAAAAACCTACTGGAAGAATCTCATGCCAAATACTAACCCCAATCAACAGTTCCAGCAAGACATCATAAAAAAAGCCTAGGAATAGATGTAAATCTATTCCTAATTAGAAAATCCATACTTGAAGGGAGGTTGTTTCCGAATAATAAGTGCCTAAACTCATCAAAATTTCAAGTAAAAACCTAATCGCACAAACGATTGCAATCAACTTTAAAGAGAGAGAGAGAGAGTATAGAACACTGAAAAATAATCTTTTACCAACATCTTAAAGTAGGCACTATGATTTTAACTCCTATATGTGTGCCTGTGGTGTGTGCAATTGTGCATCACTACAAAAATTGCACTAGCCGTGTATGCACAGAACTTTCTTAGCATTGCCTTCTTGTCTTGGTTGAAAACTTTGTGCTCTTTGTCCATATATGGTGTACTTAGGTGTTTAAATGAGACGAGGTGAGTTCAACCTCGTTAGTTTTCAAAAGCACTAACAAAGATCTATTAGGTAAATCTAAAACACACACACATGTGTCATAATATTCAACCACACCACATGACCAAACACAGAATACAAAATGTCTAAGCCACACATACTAAGTCAATCTACACTTCAGAGATAGGAACTTACATTTAAAGATCCCGAAAATCTGGCCCTAAGTATTTGAGAGCTACTCCTTGCCAACATCGATGGTTGTCCAAAGCACTAATAAAGATCTATTACAATAACTTAGATAACTTAAAAGGTTTATAACTCTTTTAAGGTTCGTTAAACATGATCCTAACTCTCTACTAAATGCTTTATAAGTTTCATAACATAGCTCTTAAGGCCTCAAAACTGTCCCAACTGTTTGATAGAACCCTAGTTTAGCTTTAGGACATTCAATTTCTCACAAATCTTAAGCTAATTGTTGACAATCTAATCTGAAATTGTTGTACAACTTCACAATTGAGTGCCTAAGTCCGGCTTGAATCGAGCGGCAGTGGAATAGCGTTGGAGGAGAAATATTTTGAAAGAGTGAAAAACAGGGGCGAAGAGAACGACGGCGACGATGAGCTTGACCGTAGTAAGGACGTCATCGCTGGTTAGCAAGTGAACCAGACAACATCACTGTCGATCCGTTACACGAGGAGACCGAGAACGACAGTAGTGAAATCAAGGTTGTTAGCAAGGGAACGGTGGTCGCCGGAGCACCTCTATCGTCACCACGACGCACCGAGCAGGGGAAGAGGATGTTACCGTCGTCATCATTGGCCAGTGCGCAGTGGTCAAACTCGACGATGAAACGAAGGGTCAAGCGGAGGATGCTTTGGAGGCCATGCAACCACCGTCACCGCCGCGGTCCCGGGTAACCGAACGTCGCCGCCGCTCTCCATGATTGACCGAGCACCACCGCAGGAGTTGGGTGTTGGGGTTTCGGATGGGTCATTGAAGAGAACGAAGCAGATGGGCAGTTTGGGGTTGAAGCATTTGAAATATAATTACTATTTTACCCATGAATTTGATCTTAATTACTTAATCAGCATTTGTTTAGATGTTTTTGAGAAAAATATAATTAAAATTTTTGTTAATTTTAAAAAATTTAAGGGGTCAAAAAATGTAATTATGGTATGTGATCCCGGAAGATTTAAACTATTTGTATATCATTACCTTGACGCTTGAGGACAAGAGTCATTTCATGGAGGGGGTATTGATACGAATATTACCATGGGGTCACCGACAAAACAAGCATCGAGCCAGCCCGATTGCCACTTCAAACGCCACATCATTAGCTTTAAGGGACACCTCACCCCTAGCCTCTAGTATAAATAAGTGGGTGGTTATGATATTGTAGAGCCTACTTTCATTTTTTATACTGTTATTTATACTATTTAATTAGATACATATAAATTTTTGCTAAAAAATTATTTTACAAAATTTTTTGATTGAATAATTAATGTATTACATCTTAGGATGCTAATATGTAATTTACATAAACAAAAATTATTTAAAAAATTAACTGAACGAATTTAAAGTGTTACATAATACTAACAAATGTAACTCTTTACAAAACCTGTTACCTATAATATAACTTATGTAACAATTTTTTAAAAGTGTTACATTAGATTTCAAGCAAATGTAACAAATTCTTAAAAGTATTACATTAGGTATCATGCAAATGTAACAATAACAGAAGTGTTACCTAAACACTATCTATAGTAACATTTTTGACAAATGTAACAATTTAAGTGTTACTTTTGCTCAATTTTGTTGTAGTGTATATAAGATATTTGGCAACGACCAGACAAAGTCGATGCCAAATATCAGCTCTTTGGCAACGACACCGTAATGTCGTTGTCAAATATCAGGTCTTTGCGACGACAATCCATTGTAGTTGCCAAAGATCGATATTCGGCAACAATAATTTTTGTCGTTGGCAAACATTTATTTAAGGGTTATATACTCTAAAGGTCCCTGTATTTTTCTTATTGTATCAATTTGATTCTTATGCTTATAATTGTGCCAATTTAGTCCTTCTATAATTTATAATGTGTCAATTTTATCTTTTGGTCAAAGTTAAGTTAAGTTGTTGACGTAGTTGTTAACGAGACAATCACGTTAGATACAATTAACCCACTACAAATTCATCTATTTACTCAATTTAACCCAATCAAAGGTTGATCCATTAAAAATTTCATTAACAAATTAACATAAATTTTACTCTAAGGACTAAATTGGCACAGTTTTAATTGTAGAGCGACAAAATTGACACAATCAAAAGTACAAGGACTAAATTGACACAATGGGCAAAGTACATGGACCTTTGGCATTAATAACCCTTTATTTAAATTAAAGCATTTTTTAAATCTTCAAAACTGTTAATGGAGGTAAAAAAAGTATTAAAAAATTTTAAATAATAATAATAAAAATAATTATTTTTGGCAACGATAATATAGTATCGTTGTTAAAGAACACTATGATTGCCAACGACGACTAAATGTCGTTGCTAAATAACTATTTTTAGCAACAAAAAATAAAAATCGTTGCCAAAAGCAAGGTCAACTTTAGCAACGACAAAAAATGTCATTGCAAAAAACACATTTTTAGTAACAAAGTGTTTTTTCGTTGCCAAAAATTAATTTTGGGCAACGACGGTCTTGTGTCGTTGCGGAAAATACATTTTTGGCAACATCATTTATTTGTCGTTGCCATATTTTGTCGCAAAAAATCTGTTTTCTTGTAGTGGACGCAATTCTCCACCATTGATCCCTATTGGGTGTTATGTGTAAGATATTTATTTTACATTAATAAAGCAAAGAAGAGGAAAGGAAATTACAATTTTGGTGCTATGGAGAATCGAACCACTGTCATGTAACAAGAGGATAACGGCACTTATCATTGAAGGACTTCACTTTTCGTAACAGAAGAATTTATTGTACTAAATTTGGAAGGAAAGAGGAAACAGCGTGTTTCCAGTTGTGAATCATCTTTCTTTTGATAATTTGCTACATATATTATGAGCAAATATTTTTAATTAATGACGTATTGTTAATTTCAATTAATTGATTCATAGCATAATGTGGACATTTTACTCAATTGTGAAATATGGGTTGTATTAGTTACTGTAATTCCTGATATGTCTTTAAGTATGAAAATTTTGTTTTGGGTAGTTGTTGAAACCAGACGTCGAAGTGATGCTAAAAGGAAAATCCTTATTTAGCGTAGTTGTTGAAACCAGACTCCGAGACGATGCTAAACTAATAATAAAATTTGTGGATTCATGTTTATTACAAATTGGTAATACGAAAATCCATGCTTTTATATATCATGATTATAATTCTTAAAGAATTATGTTGGTCGGAACAAAGTATAAATTATGCATTATGCATAGTAAATTCATTGTTGTATGAATTTGTACTATGAGTAAATAAGTTGAGGTTTAATGTATGTATGCATGATTAATGCAATCACAAACTTTGCGGTTTTAATTTATAAACATGAATACCATATGTTTACTTGGTGAATCCGAAAGTAGCTTGAATTTGAGTAAAAGAAATTGGATCATGAAAGGCAATGTTTATATGATCATGAATATGAAAAGAATTTGAGCATAACAATCTATATATGTTAATGGAGTTATATGGATAATGTATGCTAGTTAATATAACTAATACATGGATGTCCATATGGTTGTACGATTAATGCTTTGATGCAATTAATATGATGCTAGTTATACTAATAATGCATGCTAGTTAATATGCTAAGCATGGGTGTTAATATGGTTGTACGATTAATGCTTTGATACAATTATGGATGTATGATTTCATTAAGTCAAAGTTAATGCATCATAAAAAATGATTTGTGTAACCATATATTTTGATGTGGTTATAAGGTCAATATGTCCATGAATCTTAATGTCGTTATGAGTGTTATGGCTTGGTTATTGACAAAAATAAATGCCATTTGTTTACTTGATAAAATGAAAGTGATGTGAATGGATTTAGTGGATCATGAAGTATATGATTATTTTAAATGTGTTGATCCCTAATGTGACTAATTAAAGAAATTCAAATTGAAGTTCATGATTAAGAATTATGAAAGAAGTTGTATAAAAGCACTTGGAAATGATAAGCCATAATTTCATAATTGAACGCGTGTCTCCAGTGGGTTTTCCAATGTTATTGGATGTAATGCTTCAATGGAAACCGGCATGCGTGTAAAAAGTTTTATCACCTATAATTATTATTACGGTTAAAGTAATGTCCATGTGCAATTTTAAGGGGCATGTGCATATGACGGTTAAGTAATCCATGGTTAGTTGGTGCAATGATTGTGATTCTTTTCATCGCTTAAAATGAAGTGCATTTATACGATGAATGTTAAAATACTCAAATTGAGTGATAGCTATATGCAATTGTTGCATGGTAAATTAGATTATTGTGTGTTATATTCATATGTTAGGATGTTGTTAGTCATTAAAGTGACAAATTTAAAGAGTATATAAATACTAAATTCTGATGACACTTTTATTGTGCCCATGAAAGTTAGATGCTTATAAGTGGTATGATAATTCATATAAATGATAAGTAAATTCATATGATTGATTATGGGTGAATTGAACATATTATGATGCAATGTGAATGAGTACATAAAAGTGACTTTGAGTCTATTATTGATATTGAATGATGCATTGTGATCATGTGAAGTAAGCTATATTATGATGAAAATCGTGATTGAGAGAAAATCCCTAAAAGTACTCTACAACTTTTAAAGAGTATGAAAAGAGAAGTCCTAGCGATCGGACTTGTATATTTCTTAAGGAATGAACTAGAAATAATATGAATGTCAAAGTTCACTATTCTTGTGTCATAGATTGTGATACTATGACGAGACTATGTAATCTAGCGATGTTGCCTTTTGAAAGAGGTAGTTAATGAATCCGAAGAGTGCATATGGCAAGTTTAACAAATCAGAGGATTCGTTGTATGTATGTGTTGATTACATGTTGCAATTTGGTGTGAAAATTTAGAACCAAATAAAAGTGTTCCAATGGTATAATTGGAATTTCAAAAGGTTAGATGTAGCCTTTATTGTTGGATAGATGAGTGTGTATAACTAGTTATGTAAGTAAAGGTACCTGGCATGTGGTACATAAGGTACTGGAATGACCATGAGTTATGGTGTTGATATTAATGAGTAATCTTCTATATAGAAGAATACAAGGATGCCAGTTGTATATCCGATAAGGAGGACTACGCTTCTAAAAGCTAGTAAATGTTATAAGTGGTGGGGGTGTTGTTCCTTGAATTTCAAGAAACTAACACATGTTATAAATTCCACTGTGATAATAGAATTTGTTGCTTTGGTTTCTACTTATAAAGAAACAAAATAATTAAAGGGTTTTATGTTTAAGATCACTTTGTGGCGCAAGCCAATATATACTATTTCTATCCATTGTGATAGTAAGATGTGTTTTAATGTATAAGAGTGAGATGTATCACTGAAAGTTCGGACACAACAATGTCAAATTTTATTAAGTGAAATAACTCATGAAAGACTGAGTGATCACTATGGACTTTGAAAATGTAAGTCTGAAACCGGTGGATCTCTCGATTGAGAACATTGCTCAAGACTAGATAATTAAAGGAATGGTATGAAACCTGTCATTTTAGTCACCCATGATAGGCCCTCAACTCGACACCTAGTATGACGCTAGGTCTCGGGTTCAATAAGTGAGACTTGTCATCTATGTGACTGCAAGCACAAAAGATTTTTTTCCATCCCATGTAAAAAGTGCTTGGTTACTTGCATCAGAAATCTAAGAGGATGAGCGTATGCTCTTAGTGGACCCGTGTTTATATTATTACTAAATGTCAAGTCGCAGGGACATGATCAGTGGGGTCCACCTTAGTGAATGTGAAGTTTGGCCGCTTCAAGGAGTGATTTTTGACAAAGGGCTTGGCTCTGAAACACGACACAAGGCTTCACATGTGTCGATATGGGAGTTGTAGGGTGTGTACGGGAAGTACGTCTTGTGCGTGTTGACATAGTCGGTTAGTCAAATGGGTTGTATGGTTCAAAGCTTGGTCTACCATTTTCGATCCAATTAACTATAATGGTGTTTTCACTAGCTCGGGGTTCAATCGAGAGACACCCTCAATGATGCACAATAAGGCCTCCTTTAACTTAGAGATATTGTCTGTGAGAATGATTGTATTTTGAAAATAGTGGGAAAATTTTGGTGTATTTTCAAAATAGAGTATTTAATAAAGTGTTTGAAGCAGCCCAACAGAACTAACTTGAAATGTCTGTGTGTTGACACAGAGGGCCATGTGTCGACACACAGATCTTACATTCAATTCTTTTTGGTGGTTCTTTGGGTGATGTTTTGGGACGTCTTTAAGCCCTCTTTTACATAACCATTCCCTCTGGTTCATTTGTAGAAATACACATGAAAGGTGTTTGCTTGCAAGTATTGTGAAATATTAAAAGGGGAAGTGTCACTTTGTGAAGGGACGTGTCCCTTCATAAAGAGACGATTGAAAACTATAAATAACCTTTTTCACTCTCATGTTCAAGGGTTGATAAATTGATGAAAAACATTGCAAGAAACACTTGTGTGTATTCATAAGATAGTATTGTGAAAAGTACTTGAAAACTTCATTCTCATTGATATCTCTTATATCCCTCCTTTTACACATTCTCACTTCATTTTATTTGGTTGTCGTTGTATCCCCGAGACTATTTCTTATGCCAAAATAAGTCTTAAGGAAAGTGATTACACGGTCTCGACATCCCACATCTTTGGTTACCCAGTTCCCGGTTTATGGGGAAATTCTCTAACACTGTCCCTACATCTTAAAACCACTTTCCAAAATGAAGAATCCTAAGCGCGGGATGAAATAGCCCAGAAATTACCCCCGCCCCTCAAATAGTAGCCATGGACCCCAGCGACCTAGAGCGAATCCTTCTTAGTCATGATATCTCACATAAGCTTAACAAAACAAGCTTTTTCCAATTCTCAAACTCGTTAATACTCAAACGAACCCCCCCCCCCCCCCCCCCCCCCCCCCCCCCCCGCCCCGCCCCGGCCCGCCCCGCCCCAAAAAAAAACAACAACAACAACAATAGACCCAGTGTCTTAAGGGCTCTAGCATAAGCGGGGTCTAAGAAGGGTGGATGTACTCATCCTTACTCCTTCAGGGTGTAAACCTGCCGAGAGGCTGTTTTCGAGAACCTCCAATCTTATAGGGTTGGCAACATGAGGACTTCCCGGGAGGTCACCCATCCTGGTACTACTCTCTTCCAAGCACACTTAACTTTAGAGTTCTAATGGAATCTGGCTGTATTAGTGCCTGGTAAATGAACCCCCTCCCCTTCTTCTTGGGGAGACAAAATTTATTCCAAGCAATAGGAACCAAACAGCGTCTATCAGCATCCCTTCCCTACAGAAATCAAATGCACAAAGACTTAATCTAATTTATAACTACACATTACTCCAACAATTCAAAGTCCCATCAATAATCGATCTTCTCAATTCAACCTCCTTCCATAAGATAAGCTCCTGGATTGCTGTCCAGTTAATCTACCTTTAATTCTTTGAGCAAGAGGGGCAAAACGAGAAACCTGAAGACGGGATCCAAGGATAAGGACACCAAGATATTGGATCGGAAGGTGGATTTCCTGAAAACCAAGTTGCTGCGCATTCTGATCTATATCCTCATGCAAGGTCCCAGCAAAACAGATGCCAGATTTAAGCGAGTTCGGCTCCAAACCTGACACGACAAGCAAAATCCAGCAATCTCTGCCATAAGTTGAAAACCGACGCCTTATTAACACAAAAGAATAGCAAGAGGTCATCCATAAACGTCAAGTGAGTGATACCCAACTTCTTACATTTTGGATGAAAAGAAAACTCCACATCATTCTTCAAATCTTGGAGCATTCTAGAGAGCTACTCCATACATAGAATGAAGAGGTAAGGAGAAATTGTATCTCCTTGCCTCAACCCTTGCCTACCCGCATCATTTATCTACAATGAGAAAGTTGAGGATGACATGCATTCACGAATCCAGCACACAAAACTAGAAGGGAAACCGAAGCAAGCCAAAATATAAAAAAGGAACTCCCAACTAACTGAATCATATGCCTTTCTAATGTCAATTTTTATGAAACATCGGGACGAAACATTCTTCTGTGTATAGTGCTTAATAATTCATTACCAAGAATGATGTTGTTGAAAATAACTCGGCCCTTAACAATGGCAGCCTGAGTAGGAGTGGTAATCTTTCCCAAGACATTCTCCAACCTTTTAGCAATAATCTTCAAAATAATCTTGTAAACGACATTACAACATGAAATGGGATGAAAATTACCAACTCTCTCCGGACTATCAAATTTAGGAATCAAAGTGATGATCGTAGTGTTGAGCAATTTAAGCAGCTTCCCATGAGTGAAAAAATCAATAACCGCTCTCGAGACATCTTCCCCCATAATATGACTGTTGTGATTTGAGGGTTCAAAAACAGATTTTAATCTTGTTTAAGTTCTCAAAACACTTCCGTTAATATTGATCTTTAGAGAAAACCGAACCTATTATCAACCTAAGTTCAAAAACAGTTGTTTTAACTTTACAAATTTTAGGTTATCTTTATTAAATCCGGTTTTGTTTTCAACATTAACTTAGTTTATAAATAGATCGGTGAAAAGGGTGGTTTTTAAACTGTGGCTCTAAGATTTAAGTTGAAATTACCAACAACGATAGAAGACATAAACAAAAATTAGAGAGTACACACGATTCGGTCCTAACTGACCTACTACACGGCCCCCTACTACTAGAGAGATCTATTTTATTAATCTTTACAAACCATATTACAAATTACAAGGCGCTTTCCACAAATAATCTAAGCTATTAAATTACAACCCTTTCTAAAACCAATCTTTACAAACCAAACAGTAAAGAAAGAGAAAAGAGTAAGAGGTTATACCGACTCCAAGCCGGTGGCCGCGAGTCTCACGATCCCAAGTCCGACCTTTGGACTAGCCTTCGTGGTTTTCGGTTCCTAGCGAGTCTACTTCTTGACGGGGCGGGTTTTGGCACTGAACTCCTCTAAGCAAAACCCTAAAACACCTTAAAAGAGGAAGAAGGGTGATCGGTTCTTTTGGGAGAGAGGAGAGGAGGAGAGAGAGACGCGCTTCCAGAACCACCAAAAGGAAAAATGAGGCTCAGTACATTTCTCTCTCCTCTAACCCCCTATTTAAAACACAAAATCAATTCATGTGCAATCAACCTGGGCCATTGATGCTGCCACCCATATCAAAGGCTAGGATGAGGCCTCCAACAAGGGCGAATCAGGACACGACACGTGTCCTTTTTTTTGAATAAAAAATGCAACGGTCACCTTGCTTGAGAAGCCATACCATGTATTTTAATATATATATTTTTTTATTAATAAATTCAAACTTTATACTTTAAAATTTAATTTATTTTTTTACCTTAATTTAAAAAACCAGTTCAAATTATTTTTAACAAAATACAAGTTGTAACATTAATAACTTAGATCTCATGCCTTGTTTCGAGACATAGTTTAGACTATATAGGAACCAAATTCTAACAATTCTCCACCTGGTTCCTATATGGTCTAACTACTGGATTCACTCTAGTAATAGGGGGGCAAAACAATTTTGGTTTTGGTCCATCAGCCGCCTCCTGGATCCCAGGAGTCCTGAACTAAGTTAATACACTTCATTAACTTGTTCAAAGGTACTGCTTTGGTTCCCATATCTGCCAGATTATCGTTTGTACAAATTTTCTGGAGGTCCACCTTTCTCGACTTTATCTGTTCAGTAACAAAATATTGTCTGATAGCAAGATGCTTAGTCCTATCATGAAAAACAGGGTTCTTATTACTTAAACTAAGGCCGATTGGTTATCCATATATATCGTTGGTACCCTAGGCCTAAGTTTAATTCATCTAGAAGTCCATTTAGCCATATCGCCTCTTTAATGGCATCTGTTAGTGCCAAGAGCTCGGCTTCAGTGGTCGATAATGCGTCAATGACTGGATCTTAGATCTCCAACTAACAGCTCCACCATTCAAAGAGAAGATGTAGGAGCTTGTGGACTTACTGTCACAGGCCGCCTTTGGCTGATACTGTCCCGGGTGCTCAATAAGTAACATATGCCATATGGGGTCTCCGAAGCCTATTCGGTACTAACGCATATGTGTTGAATCCAGGTACGTCCCGTGGTCTGCCGTGTATTCGTCTCTTGATGGCCCATATTGCTGCTTGTTGACCCATGGGAGTAGGCTGGCCCGGCCCTAGCCTCAGGGGCCCGGGCGCCGCACGGTGATCTGCGCTCAGCCCGTGACAAATGGTATCAGAGCGGGGCTCATGACACGAGAGTAAGCAGCCGTGTTGGGACCAGGATCTGTCCGAGGCGGAGGAGGGGGACACTCCCAGGGTGATGGGAGTTGCCTGCGTCCCTGGTGCGTTGAGCGAGTTTGTCCGTGGGTATGGACACTCCTTGATGGGTGGAGCACTCTAACGAGGAACTTCCGGAGTGAAGTTGAGTGGCTCGCTGTTCCGGATGTGGAGGAACACTCACCATGTTGTTGTGGTGTGGTCAGGGTTGCTGACCGTGAGGCTGGCTTGTTGCGTGAAGATTGGGCCGATCCTTGGGATGAAGTGCGATGACTCGCGAAGAGCTGTGTCAACAAGCGTTGTGAGAACGAGACGTGTACGTGGTGTGCTATGGTGCGTGGAGCTGGCAGGTGGTGCTTTGAGCACGCTGCTTGCCGTTGAGTGTGTGTCGATAGCATGGAAGTGTCACGCGGGAGGGGGCGACGATGATGTTGCCCTGTGACCAAAGGATTGCTAGAGACGCAGGGAAGCGACTATGGGCAGCCACCCGCAACGAGGACGTTTGCGGATTCAGGTGGGGGAGAGTGTCACGGGCCGCCTTTGGCTGACATTGTCCCGGGTGCTCAATAAGCAACATATGCCATATGGGGTCTCCAAAGCCTGTCCGGTACTAACGCATATGTGTTGAATCCAGGTACGTCCGGTGGTCTGCCGTGTATTTCGTCTCTTGATGGCGCATATTGCTGCTTGTTGACCCATGGGAGTAGGCTGGCCCGGCCCTAGCCTCAGGGGCCCGGGCTCCGCACGGGTGATCTGCGCTCAGCCCATGACATTACGCTTGTCAAGGTCTCCACCGAAATCAGTATCAGTGTATCCTAAAGGTCTTAGGTCTGTATTTGTTCGTCCAAACGTAAGCCCTAGCTTCGTGGTACCCTTGATATATCTCAAGAGCCACTTAACCCCATTCCAGTGCTCTTTCCCTGGATTCATCATGAATCAAGAAAGCACACTAATGGGATAAGCTAAATCAGGCCTAGTGCATGTCATGGCATACATAATTGAACCTATTGCATTAGCATAAGGAACATTAATCATTTCAGCCACTTCCTGTTCATTTCCTGGACATTGTGTTATAGAAAATTTGTGATGCGCGGCAATGAGAACTCTAACAATTTTAGCATCTTTCATGTTAAACCTATGAATGACCTTTTCTAAGTATGAGGTTTGGCATAAGTTTATCGTATGTTTAGTACGATCCCTACTTATATCCATCCCTAAGATTTTCTTAGCTGGACCTAGGTCTTTCATTTCAAAGTTTCGGTTTAACATATCTTTCAATTTCTCAATCTCAGATAGACGACGGCTAGCTATCAACATGTCATCCACATAAATCAATAAATATACAGCAGAATCAGAATTCAAAATTTTCTCATAGAAACACACATCATGTATTAACCTAGAGAACCCAACTTCAGTCATGAAGTGGTGAAACCGCTTATACCACTGCCTCGGGGATTGTTTTAGTCCATACAAGGACTTCTTAAGTCTACATACAAGGCCAGCATTCTCGGGCTTCACAAAGCCCTCAGACTGAGCCATGTAGATCTCCTCATCGAGCTCCCCATGCAAAAAAGCAGTTGTCACATCTAACTGTTCCAATTCTAGGTCAAACTTGGCTGTCAAAGCCATCAGCACCCTAATGGTGGTGTGTTTTACTACTGGTGAAAATATTTCGTTATAATCCACGCCTTCTCGCTGTGTGAAACCTTTAGCTACAAGCCTAGCCTTAAACCTAGGCTTTCCAGAAGGTAAACTTGGTTCCTTAATCTTGAATATCCACTTAGATCCCACTAGCTTCTTGCCCGCCGGCTTGGGCACTAGTGACCAAGTCTTATTCTTCACTAAGGAGTCCATTTCAGCCTTCATAGCATCCAGCCATTCTACTGAAAACCGGCCGTTAACAGCCTGTTTGTAGCTTAAAGGTTCTGACTTAATATATTCTAATGTTGTATTTAGGGCGTAGGCTATGCAATCCGCATATCCTAACCTCTGTGGGGGTCCACGTCCCTCCTTGCCCTATCTCTTGACAATAGATAGTCATCTAGCTCGTTTTCAGGTATGATCTCTGTTTCCATCACGGTTTCTGGTTCGGTGCCTCTTTCAGCACCACCTACATGGGATGGAGGGAGAGAGAAATGGGTGGTGGTGGTGGGGTGGCAGAAAGGAGTGGCAGCAGCGGCGGTAGTGGGTGGTGGTGGTGGTGGTGACCATTCCGTGGTGATGAACCTCTTAGAACCATTAATCAATCTTACTTAAGATCCAACGGTGTAAATTAAATTTTTTCACATTCTCACAGAACTTCCATTCTCGTTCCAGCCGCTCCCTATATATATATTGTGTAAATTATAATATTGTCGTTATTTTTTAATTTTTAACTTTCGTATGAAAAAGTTTTTCTTCTTATATTTGTACTTGTTAGATGAAAAATTGATCCAAATCGGTCCAGTCTACTCAACCGGTCGGTCCAATCCTTGATCTCATGATTTTGACTTACTTCGGTCTTCGGTCCAATTTGGTCCAGTCTGGTACAGTATTGGACCAATGTGAACCCCTAGATTCCCGAGCGAACCGGTGAAAGGTGAGGCGCCAGCGGAGGAATCCAGCAGTGGCGTGGTGTTTTGTGTGCGCCGGCACAGGTGGTGGCTTTGTTTGTCTCCGTGGTTCTGCAAGAAATCGGACTGGTAGTTGAGATCGGAGGCGGTTGCAGCGGCGCCGTAGCTGTCAGTGGTGGCCGTGTTTCGAAGCCCGGTGAGTGTCTGGGAAGTTCAAACGTCGGAGGGAGCCGTGTTGGTGTCGTGGTTGTCGGCAGTGTCGAACACGGTGGTGGTTCGACGATTAGCAGGCGGTGGTAAGCCGGCGACTCTGTTAGCCGGAGACCTAGAGTAAGAACCCGAAGAGAGAGAGAGAGTCGGTCAGAGAATTGTTGCTTCGTGTTTTTGGTGAAGTCAGCTCTCATAGTTGAGTTTTAAAAAAATCTAGATCTGATAAAAAAAAATTTTAGTGTTGGAAGTGATTAAAATTTGGTGTATTCATTGATGGCCACCGATGTGGTAAAAATTTTCGATATTGAGAAATTTGACAGAACTAATTTTGTATATTAACGGATACAAATTGAGGATTTTCTGTATGCCGAAAGTTGCTTTTGCCCCTGTTAGGGAATAAACCTGAGAATATGGAGGACGAGGAGTGGAAGTTGTTGGATCGACAAGTTTTGGGGGTCATTCGACTTACTCTATCCCGAATTATGGCATATAATGTTGTCAATGAGAAGACAACGACAGGTTTGATGGTAGCTTTGTTGGACATGTATGAGAAACCATCATTAAACAACAAGGCGTACCTGATGAAAAAGTTGTTCAATCTGAATATGGCAAAAGGTGGTTCTGTTGCCTAGCATTTGAATGCTTTTAATATGATCATAAATCAGTTGATACCGGTGGAACTTAAATTTGATGATGAAATCCGAGCACTGGTGTTATTAAAGTCTTTGCCCAACAGTTGGGAAGCCATGAGAAAGGCGATTAGTAATTATGACGGAAAAGAGAAATTGGAATATGACAACAAAGGCAGTTTGGTTTTGGCCAAGGAGGTGCGCCGACATGATTCTGGCGAAAATCACACCTTGAGCGTGGAATCTCGATGTAGGGGTTTGAAAAAATCAAGTAGGGCCAAAAGCAGTAGTAGGACAGGCTAGAAGGGGCCGTGTTGGCACTACGGGAAACTGGGACATATGAAAAGAGAGAGTAGAGTCTTGAAAAAGTCTAACCCTGATACAACCAATGTTGTGATTGAAGAGATAATACAAGATGCTTTGGCTCTTGCCGTTCATTCACTAGTGGGTGACTGGATTTTAGATTCCGGGACTTCCTTTCACGCTATATCATGTAGGGACGTGATTCAGAATTTTGTGGCTGGGGACTACTGTAGAGTGCATTTGGCGAGTGGACAACTATTGGAAGTTGTTGGTAAGGGTGACGTCAATATTTCATTACCTCATGGGTCGGTGTGGACTTTACATGGTGTTAGACGTGCCTGAGTTGAAGAATAATCTGATATCGGTGGGACATCACGATAACAGTGGGTATTCTATCAGGTTCTCAGGAGGAAAGTGGGTTGTCTCGAAAGGGGCGTTGGTGGTAGCTCGTGGTCTAAAGTCGGGCACATTGTTTTTGATGTCAAAGTCAGCTGACGGTGAGTTTACCATAGGAAACTCAGCTTCAGATAGGTCAAAGCGTGTCAATTGGAAGTCACTTCCTGAGGTTTCTTTTCAATCCAGAAAGTCGATGGGTAAATGGATCAATCAGAAGGGTCGTTTTGATGTGAGGTTGAGTGCACGTGTCATGTAGGAGCTAGTAGTGGGCGCTGGAATGAATTCCTGGTATAAGATGACAAGTGAGAGCGTGAATCCAGCAGTTTTGCTAAAGAAGTGTGTATTGCCTGATATATTGAAGTTGGGGAGGGCTTAGGTAGAGTTCATGGATGATGATTGCATGCGAGGAGAAAGCATGGAGGATTACTGTATAGTCTCAAAGTAGGAGATTGTTAAGTGTGAAGATTGTTCGTTTCTGATAACCGTTATAATCATTAGCCGGTATGCCCTTAGGCACAGCCATACATAACATAGAAATCACACTTGGAAAGGGTGGACAATTAGCTAGAGCTGCGGGTGCTGTAGCGAAACTGATTGCAAAAGTGAATATTGTTGCTCCCCCTCCGTGAATGTAGCCTTCGGCTGAACTACGTAAATTCCGGCGTCTAATATTTTTTTCCATTTCCTTCAATTCCGTGTTTGCTATTTTCAATTTAAGGTTTGGTAAATTTGTGGATAGTCCTAATAGACCATAATGGAAAATGGTGAAGATTCAATTATAGGACCAAAGGACAGATGGAGCAACAAAAAAAAAAAAAAAAAGTCAAAGTCTAAATTAAATGCTGAGAGTTGAAGTGAATAGTAGTCAATCCAATTTGAGTTTATGGTCCAAGCAGGTAACATCTCTAGGTGCGGAACTTGTTCATATATTATGCTCTCTCTTCTCTAATTTTAATCTTATTTTTCTGTCGCACTTTTTTCCACTCTCAAATATAAGTGAAAAGAAAAAATAGAATTCCTTATATTTTCTTTCCTTCATATTATCTTTTTCTTAAATTCTCTTCACACCAAACATACCTTTAAAATTCAAACATAAAAACTCTCATATTAAAAAAAAAAAATGTAACTCTTTATCAAAGAAGTTTTGATTCTATATTGAGAAATAAACTATCTGAAAAATTTAAGGCATACTAACTAATTTAGTTTTTAAAAATCTAAAAATCATATTTTAAAAAAGTTATTTTTATTTTTAGTCTTTCCATATTAAGTGAAATTTAAAATAGGAAACTAAAACCACATAATATTGTTTTAAGGACATAACTTTTAGTTTTCTTCTAAAATGACTACAAATACAAGAGAACACCCAGGGTATGATTTTTCATTGTAAATGTTAGTTGTTTAAAAATAAAATATTAGTTTTTGAGAATGATGTTTTACTTATTTTTGACTTTTTACTTTTTACATTTTACTCAAATTTGAAAAAAAATGTAAACAAAAACCAAAAGCGTAAGAAATTATTTCTAATATAAAATTTTTAACCTTATAAAACCTAAAAATTATGAACATAAAAACCATATCAAATAGGTGCTAAGTTAATACTCAAAAATATTTGTTTCATACAATAATAATATAACAAAATGTGGAAGCATCTTCAAACTTGACTCCTAATGCCAAAATTTGTAGTAATCATTAGATTAAAAAAATAATATCAAATGAGTTATTTTGAATACTAACAATAATATGTCATATATATATATATATATAAAGAGTTATTTACTCTATTAAATTTTAGTATTTTTAAATTTATTTGAATTAGTTTCTTTATTTTATTTTAAAAAAAGTTAGATCAAAATAAATATTGAATCAATAATTTAGTTGCTGACGTCATCATTTTTAAAATCTAACATCATTTCCTTCCAATGTGTGTAATGGAAATACACATAATGTTGCTGGTTTTGATCAAGGGAGGAAAAAAAAAAAAAAAAAGGAAAGAAATACAGAGTTTTTGTATGCGGCCATTTGGGACATTGTGCACTAAAAAAGGGACACATTGCCGCCTCTACAATTACCACCCATTATATCATTTCTCCTCCTTCCAACTGTTTGGTCCTTTGTTAGTTTTTGAGCACATTTCGGATACATTTGTTTTTGTTCAATCTATTGGTCTAAACTGAAAAAATACAAAAAACTAAAAAAAAAAAAGAAAAAAAAAAAACCAAATGAAAGGAAAAGAGAACTCTAAAAATTCTGGGAGAAGAAGAAAGAGCAGGCCATTGGCGCTATTTTCACAAAATATCCAAAACCCATCTCACAAAATCAAAAACCCATCTCAATTCATTTCTCTTTTTGAATTGTTTTGATGGTTTTCTCATCTGGGTCTCTCACATTTGCTATTTTTTTTATTAAAAATGTGTTCTTTTTCTGCATTTCTAGGACGGTAGAGCTTGTGATCAGGGCCATCAATGGAGGATGGTGATTCAATATAAGAAATGGGAAATAAAGAGAAGAATAATATGAATGGGGGAGGAGAGAGAAAAAGAAAGTTTTCATTTTGGTAGGAAAAGGTATAATGAGCAGAGAAAATAGTTGCGTTTACAAAATAACATTAAAGAAATCACATAAGAAGAAGAGGTCTAATAGCATTTTCACACCAATGTCAGTTGCCCACGTTGATGATGAAGACTTTGCCGGCGCCGGAGAGGCCTACACCGCCGAGAAGGTCTACCCAGACGGCGACTACTACACCGGTCAGTGGACTGATAACCTCCCCCACGGTCACGGAAAGTACTTATGGAATGATGGGTGTGTGTATGTGGGTGAATGGTTTAAGGGTAAGACAATGGGGAAGGGTAGATTTACTTGGCCTTCAGGTGCTACCTATGAGGGTGAATTCAAAAGTGGTTATATGGATGGAAAAGGCACATATGCATCTCCAAGTGGGGATACGTATAGAGGAACATGGGTGATGAATTTGAGGCATGGGCAAGGTAAAAGAGTGTATGCAAATGGAGATTATTATGAAGGCGAATGGCGACGCGGATTGCAAGAAGGGCAGGGGAGATATCAATGGAAAAATGGGAATCATTATGTGGGTCAGTGGAAGAATGGGATGATCAATGGAAGTGGGTCTCTAATTTGGACAAATGGAAATAGATATGATGGGATTTGGGGAGATGGGTTACCAAAAGGCAATGGAACTTACCGTTGGGCAGATGGGAGTTTCTATGTTGGAGTTTGGAGCCAGGATCCTGAAGAACAAAGTGGGACTTATTACCCTGCAGGCGGCTCATCGGTACCTGGAAACATGGAATGGGATCCTCAGGACGTGTATTCGGTTGATTTGAGTGAATGTAGGGTTTTTCCCGGTGAGAAAATTACTATTTATCCATCACAGAAGATGTTTAACTCTTCTCGCTTTGATGGGGAGGTTATACGAAAGAATCCCAATTGGAAAAAGATTGAAAAGAAGCCAAGGAGGAGGTCTGTGGATGGGAGATTAATGAGTGGAGATACAGATAGGTATGGGTCTTGGGGTCACGGTGATGAAGATGGGTCTGGTAATGGAGTTGGAAGGAGAGAAAGTGTCGATGGGGTTGGAAATCTGCAGCAAAATGAGTCAGGACCGCGCCTGTTTCATCCCATTCTGTTGCCAAAGGAGATTAAGAAACAAGGGAATACAATATGTAAGGGTCACAAGAATTATGAACTAATGCTCAACTTGCAGCTAGGAATAAGGTATGGTAGTTTGATCAGATTCATCAGATTGCTAAGCTTAACGTCTCTCCATTTATGGTTCAGTTTAAGTTTTAGTTGTTGTAGTATTAGTTTCATTTTAGAATATGGGTGATTCCAATAATTGTCCATGGTAATTGGAATGCAGAATGCGAATGGCCTACTTGAATTGTATTTTTTTTCCTTTTTGACAAGCAAGTTTGGAGTAATGACACTCAAAATAAGATTTCATGTCATGGAACCTCCACATTGATAATGTTCTAACTATTAGACCAAGAAATCATTGATTCCTGTATCGGTAGGTGTTTCTTACCGTACCTATTTTCTAAAATGGACCAAAAATGCAGAGCATCAAGTTGTCCATTTATGTAAAAATGAAGGCTAAATGCATATTAGCAAGGAATTCGGCTTGATAGTCAATCCCATAGCTAAAAACTAACAAAAATAAACAAAAATTTTGTCACATCTTTTGCATGGATCCTTAGAACCATGTCATAATCCATGTTAAATTCAGATCCCATTAGAGCTCCAAAGTTAAAAAGTGCCTAATCGAGAATAGTACTAGGTTTAGTGACATATAAAGTTCTGTTGTGATACCTTTTCAAATTGGAAATAGACTTGGTATGACAATGACTCAGTTTGCTCATAATCTTACTGATAAGGAATTAGTTTTCGTTTCTTTTTTTTTTTTTTCTTTGCATAAGCAGGATGCTAAATAGAGATTTGAGTGGTTTGAGCCTCAACCTCAGATTTGTTTGACCCATAGTTGCACAAAGTGGAAGTGGAATAGAAGCGGGAATAGGGAAACGGGTAGACATAGAAGTTTCTAAGGTTGGAAGCACAAAGGGAACGTTTATATTACTATATATTAGATTACAGGAAAAATTAATGAAATGTTATTAATTGAACCGCTAAAGCATAAATATAAAAATTGAGTCAATATTAAGCAATAATTAAGCAAATTAATTCCAACATGGTCGCACTATTCAATCATTCTTAAAATTGAGTTTTTTTATGATTCAACAAATCACTTATTATGTATCTTCGTATTAATATGTTTCCATGATTGTTTTTCCGTCAAGCTTGATACATGTTGGAAAAGCAAATATGACTTTGAAATGCCGAATCGCATTTTTGTGGCAAAAAACTTTAGTATTTTAGGATTTTCCTACAACTGTGGTTTGACTGCTAGACTAAGACGTTATTGGCATTATTTTGTGCCATTGACCAGGCACTCAGTGGGACGGCCAGCTCCAGCCACAAGTCTAGACTTGAAGCCATCAGCTTTTGATCCCAAGGAGAAAGTGTGGACAAGGTTTCCTTCTGAAGGATCGAAGCACACTCCTCCTCATTCTTCTTGTGAGTTCAAGTGGAAGGATTACTGCCCTTTGGTTTTCAGGTTAGCCCTGCAACACATGGAATCAAATAAGGCCATTATGTAATGTAACAATATGCTTGTATCATAAAAATTATCATAGCCTTTACATCCACAATACCCGAGCTTTATATGACAAAATTGTCTTTATTTTTAGGACACTAAGGAAGCTGTTCCAGGTTGATGCAGCTGATTATATGCTGTCAATTTGTGGGAATGATGCACTTAGAGAGCTTTCATCCCCAGGAAAGAGTGGAAGCTTCTTTTATTTAACTCATGATGACAATTACATGATCAAGACCATGAAAAAAGCTGAAGTGAAAGTGAGATTCTTTCTCTACTTCTTAATATCGGATTTATAGATTTATTATTATAATTTTCTATTACTGCTTGCATAAGGAAAGGCATTATATAGCTGAAGCTTAATGATCCAATGAAGATATGTTTTATGATAGCGCACAATAGTATACTTTTATCCATGTAACTGACCTCAAATAGCGGGGGAAAATGGGCTTAGATGACCTCAAATAGTTGGAAAAATAAGGCTTAGATTGATGTTGTATTTTTGATTTCCAAGGATAATATGGTTCTCATCAGATAACATGGATTAGACATGGAATCAGTTATAGGATGCTTGTGAATGGAGATATAAACATACCGAGAATCTATTTGGTAGGAGAGAAAACTAGATTCGAGGAACTCATTTTCTCTTTTCCCTTACTTGGCTCGCTTTCTTATGATGATTTTTGAAGGAAAATGGGTGGAAAATAAAATAGGGAAGTTATTGTTCCAAGTGGCAAAAATTATGGCTCAAATATTTGGGACATTCATCGATTCAAATACGGACCAGACTGTATTAAGTTAGATGAGATCGAAAATAGTTAAAGCCATACTGTCAGATGGATATGGGACTGAAGAATGATTTTTAAGGTTTGGTCTAGGATTAAATTATCTTATTTGGTTTGATTTTTGGTCCTGATCGATATTTACAAAATCGAAAGACGTTCATCACTTCTTACTGGGACTGAGTGGAACCGAAGATTGTTAAGGGTCCAAATTAAGCCAGACTAAATACCAACTAATTCTTTCATATCATTAAGACCAAATAGAGAGGCTTGATTCAGGTTTACAATCTAGATTGATACTTAAACACCTCTTATCAGCGCTAGTCCTCTCTGCATATTTCCATTTTTGTGGTTTAGCTTGGAAGCAAGACTCTTGGCATAGAGGTGCTCATTAGTCCAAGTTTGGACCATACCATATTAAAGACCAATAAAAGTCTTCATGTTGGGTCTAAGAGTGGATTGCACAATATGTATTCAATCTAGTCTTGGACCAAATTTGGTTCGTTCATGCCTAGGCTTTAGTTTGACTGATATTTTATCACGGTCAAGATTTCATCATTCCAAACTTGGACAAGACAAGATTTAAAACAATTTAAGGTCCTAACCAAGGATCAGGGACCGAATGGAATAGTGAGTACCACTATCTTTAAGACTTTATCTGGGAAAAATAATGTTCTTTTTTTTTTTTTTCCCCAACCCAAATAATGGAAAACCATTTCTAGATAACTTTTCCCACCCAAATGGAGCTTAAACCAAACAAGGAACATCATATTATATGATCTTGTTTTCCTTTATAGGATTATGTTTTTCTTTAAAACAAATAAGGAAAAATCTCAAGTAGAATTTGATTTTTTGTAGAAAATCTTTTCCAAACTTCTGGGGGAATAAGACTTTCCCTTTATCAGACAGAGCCTAACTAAAGTAGGATTTCTTTCTTTCTTTTAAGTGTCATCCTATTCCTGATTCATGACTTATTGGCTCCATAGTTCTAACTTGATAATTTCTAGTTCTTAAAACGCTTGAACTGTTGGATCAAGATTTGGAAATTATATACTTTGCATACTCCAATGTGCCCCCCCTCGTGAATTCCTATCCCAATGGATTTGAAACATGAGTAATGCACATACTTTTGTCATAATTAAATAAGGCTTATGGGATGTGTACTTGATACCTCCCAGTCAAGGAGGCTTTGACACTATGTTAAAAAACCAACCATACAAAAAGATCAGATTCTGTTTGGTACTGTTTTCTTTGCAATTTTAGTTTATGAGAAACTATAAACTAGATTTCGGAACAATGTTTTTCTAGTTTTTTATTCTTTGGTACTAGTTTTTTTTCCTATTTGAGTGAAAACTATAACTAAAAACAGGAAAACTATTTTTAAAACTCGGTCTTCACTGTCTCAAACCCAATCTTTTACTTGTACTGCAATGTCATTCATTTTGTCCATTGATTTACAACAAGTTCAAAACTAAGTGTAATATACATGTATTTTTAATGTGAGATGTGTGCTTATTTTCCCCCTTACCTTTGCGGAAACAATTTAGGTTCTCCTGCGGATGCTTCCAGCTTATTATAACCATGTCAGAGCCTTTGAAAACACCTTGGTTACCAAGTTTTATGGCCTCCATTGTGTGAAGCTGACTGGAACAGCTCAGAAGAAGGTTAGTTCTGAATTATCATCATCTACTGTGAGCATTAGTAGAAACATTGAAAGGTTCTGTTCTCATTGTGGTCATGATTATGATCATGAAATTAAATATGCACTGGCATTGTATACTGAATTTTGAGCTAACTGTTACCTATCGTGCTTTTGTAATGACCTCCATAATGCTCATATGTTGAATTATATATATATGTGCACGTGTGTGTATAATAGGTATAAAAGTTAGTGATTGTTGATTATGTTAATTCAAATTTTCAGAAATGAAAAGCTTAAGTGGTGTCACACAAATGGTGTCGTTGGGATTACAAAAAAGGTCATGGGGACCATGCAACATTACAGTTAGCTCAAATCCCTTATGTAACGACTGGTGTTTTTACGCAACATCTTTTATTTCATGCATAAAAGTTCATGAAATGCTTGCAGCACCTACTCATTTTTCATGTTAATATTATACCAGGTGCGATTCGTGATAATGGGAAATCTGTTCTGCACTGAGTATCCAATTCACAGGAGATTTGACTTGAAGGGTTCTTCCCATGGCCGTACAACTGATAAACCAGAGTCAGAAATTGATCCTACCACAACTCTTAAAGATTTAGACTTAAATTATATATTTAGGCTTCAGAGGTTTTGGTATCAAGAGTTTTGCAGGTAAAATTCTTTCCAAGTAAATTGTTTTTGTGCTCTGTGCCTTTGGAAGATTGTCATTACTCAGAAACCTGTTTCGATAACCGGGGTGTCTAATGAACTTTGGACACTTGTACTAACTATCTGGAGGTAAGTTGAGGCTCATAGAAAAAGCATTGACATCTGAGAATTCTTTACTCCCAATGTTCGGATTGAACTTTGGATTAGGTGCTTATGAGACACCAAGTTTGACTGCGTTATCACTTAAGCCAATACATTAGAGTTATTCATTAAAAACTAAAATATGCTTGTCATTTGATTTTTTTGACTATAATGAGACTATAAGTATGAAAACCCTCTAGTATGCTTTATGGTTATTAAATTTGGGAAACTAAGTGGCAGCATGTATAAAAGATGAGTGCAGTAGAGATGGTAATTGTGCGGTGGTATGTGTGCGTACACAAGAAAAGATATGTTTAGAAGACTAAAAAGGACATTGTTGAGTTGCATAAAAGGCATTTTTCCATTTGATTTTTAAAGAGATATCTTCATGATAGAATGCAATGATGTACTTAGTTCTATGTGGGGAAAATTCTGAATTTTTTTGGTTGTTGAACTCGAGTATGAGTGTGAATGTTTAAACCTTACAACTCACGTTTTGATGTTTAGTTAGCATACCAAATAAAACTGCAGTAGAAAACCAATCTACATATATCTCTCCGAGTGAATTGAAGAAATAAAAAATAGGCTGGCTTCCTAAAATCCGAAATTGTGATCTGCGTAAGCTATGTATGCTATAGTTCAAGCTTGACAATGTGTGTGTATGTATGTATAAAATACATATTACATATACATTACGAGGGCAGTTACATTGTCCAGCTATGTAACAACCAATTGCATAACGACTAACTTAAGATTTGTTAAATAACAGTCTTTATGTATAATGACGTTTATTTGATTTTGTAAGTGCTACTACACTTCTCTGAAGAAGATTTTCTTTCGTTGCAGGCAAGTAGATAAGGACTGTGACTTTCTTGAACAAGAGAGAATCATGGACTACAGTCTTTTAGTTGGTCTCCATTTTCGAGAAGCACCTTGTACCAGAGATGGAACCCAAGGTCATTCATATAACTTTGCAAGTTGTATTCCCTCTTACATTCACTTGTTTAGGAGCAAAATTAACTTATGTTTACCCGTTTCGATAGGGTTAAAGTAACTTAAAAGGGTGCGGCGTTTTCATATATAAATGTGTAAGAGCAACATTTTGGGAAAAGGAGCAAGAAAGACATTGGTGACAACATTTTTATTGATCTTTATTAGTCTTACAAGGATATAGAATGAGTACATAAGTTGAAAAGTATGCATCCTAGTGTTTCAGTTGACATTCTACTCTATCCAATTATTGCCAAAATTACGTCGATTCTACATTCTGCCTGATAGTATATGTGCTAGATAAGGATACTTGACATTTAGACACTTCATACTAGACCAACAACAAAAACATTCTTAGAAAACGAATTGTCACATCAATGCACTTGTTCCTTTTTTCAAAATCTTTTATGGTCATCAAGTATTTATGAACACAGTATTTTTGTTTTGGTTTTTTTTGAGCTGAGCGCTCTTTTAACATATTTTGGCCGTTTGGTAGATAAATTGGTTGTCCCTGTATTTTCAAACAGTTTCAATGCACTTACAGAGTTTTTTTTTTGGAATTTCTTTACAGGAAATGGAGATGATAATGAAGTAATAGCTCCTCGTATTTCAAGAGTAGATGAAACAGATCAGATTACCATTGATCCTGCACAGTAAGACTCATCATAGCGTTATTGTTTGATAGTATTTCACAATGATAATCCTCTGCATTGCATTCTAACACTTCCTCTACGAATGATTTTATATTTTAACGTTCCTCCTCAAGTAGAGCTCGAAGTATGGATAGAAATAATATACACTTCACTTGGGGCAAGTTTATATTAATATGATGAGGACTATTGGAATTTTAACTCGATATTTCTTGGTCAAAGAAGTTTTGATACCATGTCAAGGAATCGAGTACCTGAAAAGTTTAAGTTGTTAAATGAGAAAGTTCATGGTTGATACTTTAATATGCACTTGAATGAATGCCATTGCACTTAATACACATTGTGCAAGATTATATTAATACGAAGAGGGGGTGTTCGAACCAAGGTCATTTCGTTATATTCCCCGGCCCATAATCTCCTGATCAAAAAGACTTTGATACTAAGAGAAGGAATCAACTATTCAAAAAAAAAATAAACCGTTAGGTAAAAGTTCATGAATTAGTTTTATAATCTACCGTACCCTTACACAAATATGGATTGGACTTGAAGTTTGAATCAGTGAATATGCCGACTTTATACCTTGAGTAAGGACTACAACTGGGATTTGAAGTGAATATCTCTCAATCAAATATTAAAATCATGTTAAGAAACTATCCCTCCCAAAAGCTTAGTGATTAGGCACAAGTCCATAAATCATTTTATACTCTAATACTCCCCATCACATAATACCAGTTTAACTTTGATTATGACTACATGTCTGAACTATGTGTTTAGGTTGGCATCGATACGATTAGGCATAAACATGCCAGCAAGGGCAGAGCTCGCAGTAAGAAGAACAGACTGTGAAGCTCAGCTAGTTGGAGAACCAACAGGAGAGTGCTATGATGTTGTGCTCTTCTTCGGTATCATTGACATATTACAAGATTACGATATCAGCAAAAAGCTTGAGCATGCTTACAAGGCATTTCAATATGACCCCACTTCAATCTCTGCTGTTGATCCCAAGCAGTACTCAAAACGCTTTCGGGATTTCATCTTCAAAGTATTCACAGACGATACATAAAGGGATCCATTGATTGAAGTCGATAAGATATTCCACTGGGATTCTAGTGCAGATGACTGCATTTTTACAAGCAAACAGGCTGGTTTTTCATGTAAGTGAAGCCTGAGGATTCAAAATCTGTTCTTTTTCAACAGTCTCTTTACAAAAAGCAAGGGTAAGACTGTATACATCTAACCTTCAATAGACCCATTTTGAGATGGGGTTTACTGAAAGGTATAGATTAGGAACAGAAGAAGCAGTGGTAAGAGCATGTTCCAATTGTAAATGATTTAGCATCAGGGTAAAACAAAGTGGACAGATTCATGTTATACGAAATTTTTTTGGTCCCAATAATATGGGACTTGAGCGGCGAATAAAATTGTACAGAATTGAATCAGATTGATTCTTTAATATTTATAGTGAAATTCTTTTTGAGAATAGCACATTCTTTCTCATGCCATCATGTTCGGAATGAGTTGAGCTAAGCAGAGCCCGAGCTTGAGCCCTTAGTAAGCTTGACTTTAGGCTTGAATCTAGCACACGTCAACTGAGCTTGAACTTGACTTAGCAAGCTTCAATCAAATTGAGCTTGTTTGGGCTCATTGAGACTCAAACTTTGCTCATTTAAGTTTTGAACTCGGCTTCTTTAGACATATTGCTCACAGCTCATTACTCACAGGTCTCCATGAGGCGATGAAGGCTTACCTCTCAGGTTGGAGGTCCTTGGAAACAGCCTCTCTTTAGGTTGACACCCTGAAGGGGGAAGGCTGCGTACATCTACCCCCCCAGACCCAGCTATTGCGGGAGCCCTTAAGACACTGGGGTTGTTGTTGTTGTAGTAGTCTAGTTCAAGCTGGGATGGTTTTGGTCATGAGCCATTGAGCCTGAGCAGCTTGACCTAAGCCTTTAGAGCTCAATAACAAGCCAACTAGACTAGTCTTCCTCCGTGCTTGGCTAACTGGCTTATTGTGTAAATCTATGTTACTCAGATTCAAGTAAGATAGACATAGCTGCATATTAAAAGTAAAATTAGGTATTTTTGAGACTTCACTTATGTCTTTTTTGTCCGATTTGAAGGAAGTGTTATTCTAATTCTCGGCCAAGTTTGAGTTAATGGACATATACCAAAATCAAAATGATTGAAACATTCTATTTAAGACCAAACTAGATTTGATTATTTTGTGGTTCTATTTGATCCCAGACCAAATAACCTTGTAGCTGAGTTTCCAATCCAACACGGGAATACTAATGCCTAATTTCTTCAGTTATAGAAGAGTAGATACATTAGGTTCAAATGCCCAAGAGATTTTTTTCCCCATTGCCCTCAGATTCGAAAAAGAAAATGAAATTTTCTTTCCTTTAGAACTTCCTCCCGATCCGAACAACACTTTCCATCCATTTTTCTTTTCTTTCCATCACTTTCCCGGATTCCAAACAAAGCCTAAACGAATTCCTATGGGATAAACTTAGGTTAAATAAATCTATATATATAATTGAAATACATAGCTTTGGTAGTCCAAAACTTACAAATAAAAATAAAATTGAATAAACATTGATAAACAAACACCATATTATTGATGAGTTATTTTCGTATAATTAAAATTGATGTTCAGCATTACATAGCGGATACAATATGCATAATCCACCCACAATATCAAAAGCAAAAGCAAGCCCTATGACAAAAGGGGATAGGAATCGGGAGACGAACTACACAATGGCTGAAACTTGAACCTCAAGCTCAAGACAAGGAACACATTCTACCATTTTAAATACTCATTTTTAGTTTCACAAAAGTTAAAATTGAAATCAAAGACAATACTGAACGAGCAGTTAGAAACTAGCCAAGTATAATCTTTGGACATATATAAATCTTGTACTCGAGTCTAAGTTAGCAACACTGAAGTATGTGTCATTAGCCTAGTAGCTGCGATTTGTAGATGTCAGGGCCTGAAGTACCAGGAGTGACAGGACAGAAGCGAACGGAGAAAGTGTAAGGAAGAGGAGGAATCAAATACTTGTCATGGACGCTGGGAGTCCAGCTATCATCTCCTCCTAATCCCATGTGCTTATGATCTAGATGAACCTGCACCAAAACAATATGTTTAAGAATATGAAATGTAAGGAAGGGAAGAGGGGGGGGGGGGGGGGGTGGTGTTGGAGGCGGGGGAGCAATATAACATTTGGGCCTCATTTTTGAAATGGCAGCAATATCAACGGTATAAAGTTTAAGGAAAGGAATAGAACAGGCCTAAAACAAATTGGAATAAAGCAAAAGCATCGAAGTGAAATGTGTTCTCTACGAAGTTGACTGGGACTTCAGAACGACGACATGGCACGCAGGAAAGCGAGCCACCATGCCCGTCATGTATGTTTTTAAAACTTGGATAAATAATCAGACAGTTCCATTAATTTTTTAAAACATGCTGGGGTAAATACAGCTACAAATATGCTAAATAGAGTCCAATAGTGTGCATTATGAAAACGATGACAAGAATACCATCAAGCATGGCCAATTGTATAACAACAACCACCACCACCTAATGCCTCAAAGAAGCTCCCGCCAAGACCGGGTGTGAAAAGGTAAGATGTACGCCGCCTTATCCCTACATGGCTGCGTACATATACCCCTCCCAGACCCTGCTTTAGCGGGAGCCGCGAGGCACTGGGATTGTTGTTGTTGTTGTTGTAGTGCAACCCCGTAGAGAGGCTACTTTTGAAGGGCCTGCAACCCTAATATTAGCAAATCATTGAATTATACAAGTGAAGCATTAGTTCAAAATCACAATAGGTTTAAATATTAGGTTGATTTTACAAAGCGATCAAATACCTCAATATAATGGTTTTTATGTAATGAAGGAAAAGGAAAGTTCAGATGAAGACAACAAAAAGCCAGAGTTAGTATAACACTACCTCAATTTCATCTCCTTTCACAAGATCTTCATTGTGGGTTGCTTGATTGAGCTCTGCAGTGGTATAGTAACTTGCACTCATTTGCATGGGCAGAGAGCTCCCATATAGCGATGCATATATTCCATAACCATCTTCATTTTGCAATGTTACCCACCTAACATCGGCCCTTCCGCCGCATTCTCCAGGAACGATATAAGGAACGTGCATTTCTGGAACATTCTTCTCATGAATTGCTACCTATTAAGGACTCCACATGTGAGTTTAGTAAGAATACCATATAGGAGTTGTGATAGAGAAAATATCAATATATAAGTCTAGTGGGTTGCTTCATCCATGCCAATTGATTTTAGGACTCCCCACTTGGGCTTATACGGCTGCACTTGGATTTTATTGCATCAAGGGTCTCTTCAGTGAATGTTGGATCCAATAGGACATGATTTCTAATTGGATCAAAGAAGGCAAGGACTTTAAAGAGGACTCACATGTGAAGGGGAGTGTTAAAGATTCCATATGCGAGTCTAGTAAGAATCACACACATGACTTCTAAAGAGATCGATATATAAGCTTAGTTGGTTACTCCAGTTAATGCCAATTGGTTTTAGAAAGGAATCCCACTTTTGCTTATATGTGAACCTCTATATTCAAACTCTATGGTCAGCGCTAAGACCTAGTGAAATTTAACACTACCTGTGCAGCTGCTTTCCTATCCGGGTAACACTCAAAGGGTCCTTTGCCATACCATGTGACTCGATCCATTGACCTGTCTAAATGGAACTCGATCCCAACTCGAGGTAACGGAGGAAGATCAGGATGTGGTTTTACATGGCACTCCATAATGACATCTCCGGAACCATAGATCATGTAGTTCATATCAATTGTAAATAGAACTTTTGATTCATTGGATTTCGAGATTCCATGAAGGACAACAGCTACTTCCATTACATGGTCTGTTTGGTTCTGAATGGAACAAGTCTTGGTGATGAAAGAAATGTTGTCAAGAAGGGCAGCTTTCCACTTGGAAAGGTAGCTCTCTGGACCGCCGCCTTTGTCATTGTCTGTCGGGGCTCTCCAGAAGCAAGGGAGTATGCCGCGGTTCATTAGCATATGTCCTTGAACCTGCAGTTTTGAGTTTTAGAGTATCGTGTTAAACCCTACCCAATGAAGCGTTGCTCTAGGTATAAAACTATCAAGGTTAAGACTTTAAAACAAAAGAACTCGTTGCTCAAGGAAGAGCATTTTTGTGAAGCTGGTCGTCAATGCTAGTTCGTGACCCTGGTAAATTGCGCTCCTACTCCTAGTTGTATTGGTTGACGTGTCAGGAAGCGGGATATTGTGAACATTATATAATTGACCATAATGATTGCAATTGATTTTTCCGGGAATTACATTTTCTTTTAAGCATGGAATACAGAAAAGGTAGTCACATGACGAATTTGGATTCGGACGTTATTTCACGACACTTTTTAAGGTATGTATAATGCATAATATTATATTATATTTACTAAAGCATACTTATCTATGTCTTTGTACATAAAAACCTTTCTGAGGGATATACAATTAATGATTACATGGCTATTCATTTAAACTTTTTTAAAACATAAGGTAGAAAAGCTACAAAATCACCCATGACCCAAAATGTTGCACGATTTTGAACCACGATTCTATCCGATGCTGTTAAACCTCATAGTTGCAAGGACTTCAAATAAAAAGCCACACAATCATCAATTCTAATACCACTTTGATATTTTTTCACATTTAAATATAATTATAAATATGTTTTTGTAAAAAAAAGAAAAAAGAAAATAAAAGAAATATGCATTCTGGAGGTAACTCAAAATCTTTTATGGTCAATTCCATGCTCATGGCACGGGAAACTGGAAGAAACAGCTCATTACCTTCCAGCTCCGTATAATTCCAGTGTGAGTGTTGAATACGATCTCTCCAACATCGTGCTGAATAATTTTGATTGAATCTCCAAGATGTTTGCTGTGGAGGGCAGCATATTTGGGTTTGATGACCTTCAAGCCAAGCAAACCAAAAAAAAATTAGTACATCAACGAATCAGTTCATAGTCCGCGTAAGCAAGGTATTGTGGACATTATATAGTGGGTCGCGGTGATCCCATTGGATACTTAAGAGAGCTTAAGTTGCTTTTAAGCCTTATATTATAAACATTGAATGAAAATGCAGACATAATTATTAGGTTCAATGCCTTTTTAATATTTACACACATTTGTACGTATGTTTGATAAATAAATATTGACATTTATGCATTGTAAAAGCCATTACAAAAGTACTATCATGTACCAGCCAATCTTATAAGAAATAACCATGGACCAAAAAAAGGGCCAGTGCACGACGGATTGTCAGTCAGCCTGGGCAAATGGTTGTTACATAACGGACCTTTGTTATGGCATTCATAATTTCATATAATGTACTTTATTTATTAGAACATATTTTTAAATACGTTTTCATCTAAAAAAAAATCTACAAGATCCCGCTATGATGATTAGATCCGTCTGGCTAACTAAATATCTTTTACATAACCATCATTATGTAACAGCTTTTATTTGACTTCACTGAAAGATGCAAACCGAGCAAACTACTCATAAACAAGATAAACGACATATTATATAAGTGAAGAAAAGAATATGTTAGCTAATTCAACTAATAAAGTCTCCAGGGGCAGTATCAGAGGCCTAGGAATGAATCCCACCTTTATAATAGGTGAGGTGATTTATGGGGATTTGGGGTTGGTTATCCCCTTGTACAACCCAATGAGACTTCTTACCGTTTGTGAAGGAAAAAAACATACAACTGAAGATAAATAATTACGTTAAGATTGAGCTCCCTTCGGGGAGGCAATTGGACTTGTGTCGATGAGATGACATGCCCAGCTTCGAGGCTCCTTGTTGAGTGCAATAGCTTCGCAGTTATAGTCAAGAAAACTTCCTGAACATCAGAGGAAGCCCATAAAGAGTACCATGGACCAGATGTCCATTCCATCGAGAAACTACTCTGGGGCCCTATCAATGGCAAGGAAAGTACTCCAAACCCAAGTTCAAGCCTGTTAAGGAGTCTATATGTGAGTCTAGTAAGAAGTCAGAGTTATAGAAAGAAGAGATCGATATATAAGTGAAGTGAGCTACTCCATCTAATGTCAATTGGTTTCAAGATGGTTGCTTTAGGGAGGCCAATTTGATAGCTAACTGCACTGCGAAGCAGAGCCATATAGCCGGCTTTGTGATCCACTCGTTTTTCTTGCCTACCCTAGATCTATGCTTTATCATTGGCCGATGGGTTAGGGCGAGCACTTCCTAAAAGGCGCCTCTAACACTCCTTTCTCACTAGTGTACATCATTTGGGCTTATATATAGACCTTATATGCCAACTCGTTGACAAAAAAAGCACAATGAAATTTGACATACCCGTCACCGAGAATAGTCCAGCAAAACTCCAATTCTTGAGTATTTGACCAAAAATGAGTGTTCGATATCTGCGATATAGATCATTGAGTGCTTAAAATCGGGATCTCATGGCCAATATTAGACAGTAAGAGTAGATCAAATAATGGATTGGACTTCAGTCTGAACCCAAGGTAAACAATTGGATATAGCTATCAAAGGGCAATCCTATTATCTGAGTACAACAACAACAACAACAAAAAATCCAATGCCTCAAGGGCTCCCACATAAGCAGGGTCAGGGGGACAGCCTTACCCCTTTAAGGTGAGATCCCATTATCCGAGTATGAACATAAATTCATAATCCAATTAGTTAGCGAATCGGATATAGACATCCTACTTTGAGTCCGTTAAGAATCCAACCTTATATTTGTATTTCCTACATGTCCTTTTCTGTATAGGCAAGTGGGATCAGGGATCCTACAAGCTCTTATCCTAGAGCAACAACCTTTTTATTACCTACATATTCCTTTTAAAATCACAAATACAAACTGAGCAAGTGTAATAATTATGTGAAAAGACAAATTACTTTTTTTTATTTCCTATTAAAATTATGTAAAATTTTATAATTTTATCGAATTGGATAATGGAATCAAATCATGATATATAAGTAACGTGCAAGCCTCTGTAATGCACATATATAGGGGATGACTCTTACAGGAAGGTGAGAGATAAGAGGTGAATTCTGGACAGCACATTTAGTTAAAGAGGGGGAAGGGGGTGATGTCGTGAAATGAAGACGATGTCAGCAATCAAAATGAGTGATCCAAAATTAACCTTCTCGCTCTCACCCTTTTATAAAAGTTAATACCCTAAATATACATATATCGAGAATTATTCAAATTTTTGCAAACAAAAGCCTCAGGAGTACCTAATGTTCCCTTAAAACAACCCAACTTGATTACTACAACCAATTACATAACGCTGGTGATACTGCAATGTTATGCAATTCAGTCGTAAACGTTACATAGTTGGTAGTTGTGATCACAATGCGTTTTTTCTAAGGGTACATTTCTTTTATGCTTAATGTTGGCAAAAATTTGAATGAATATTTATATGGCTTTAACTTTACACCTCGGTAGGTTTTTTTTTCCCAAAATATAGATGCATTTACAAAAAAACTTTTAATAAACAAAATACAATATGAAGACATATGGTTCCTATATAGTCTAAACTATATCCAGAAAACAAGACTAGAATAACCTAAGCTATTATTTACTAAGCTTGGAAAGTAGAATGTGTCGTTTTGGAATAAAATGAGTAAAACGCAGTGCTTTGAACTTGGTAAAAATATCACATATTTACAATCGCATTTTGGTAAATAACTTGTAAGTTTAAATGGGTTTAACCTAGATTTACTATTATGTCCCTACCCGTGCTCCCTGCCTGCTGCCCAAACCCGGAAAACCCATTGCCCTGCCCCCCGGTGCATTACAGCTGTATCCCATATCAAGGAGCTTCGTTGGGAAGCTGTTGTTACCGTTTTGAATTTGGCGGCCCAGATGAAGCCACGTGTCACAAATCGAGCGAGGGAAGTTGTGTTTCTTTGGGTTTATTTCAGCCGTTGATGAGGATATCAAACGGCCCATAAAAGGGCCACGTGCCAGCAGAGGAAGGCCCTGAATTGTGTTTGTTTGGTTTAATCTGGGCCGTTGATTCATTTGGTTATGGACGGTTCAGATCGAGAGCACACGGATTATGCCTGCCAGGTATATAAGGCCTTATTTTCACAGAGAAAGCAACAACTCAGCCATTTTCTCCTTTCCTACTCTCTCGTTTGCTCTCCAAGGGTTTTTTCTAGGGTTTCTCCATCTCTAAGCTAGCTCCAATGGCATTTCTCCAATTGTAGAGTGCTATGATCCATGAGTGAGATCAAGAGCGCCTTGTACTTGTACCGATTCTGATTTTGGTTTGTAATAATATAAGTAGAGCTCTCTAGTGATAGGGGGAACTGTGGATGTAGGCCATTTGGGGCTGAACTACGTAAATCCTATGTTCGGGTTCATTTTTTGTTTTGATTGTTCCTTCTATTGTCGTATGTGAACTCAATCTCAAATCTAAGGCAGTAATTATATCAACGTTTTCAACGATCCTAAAACTGTAACAGATTGGTAACTTTAAACAAGTAATACTTTAACAAGTACACTTTTAAGATTAAAGTTTGTCAGATCGATTTTTTCAACTATTAAAGTTGTGAGATCCGTTTCCAACACAATATATGTGTTGTGGGTTCCACTATGAAGGTGCCATTATATAATCGATAATCACATTTTACCTTGTTCTAAAATCCATTACCTAACGTCCATTATGTAAGTTAACTGCTTGTACTTGACTCCATGATGTGAACCATCAATTTGATTTCACAAATTGTATGTGTTCACACGGATGAGATTTCCATTATCCATTGGAACAATAGAATATACAATTTTCAATTCGAATAGAATTCAGATTCTGTCAATCCAAAATCATAGCTGATCCATTTGTCAGGGCTAGCTAAGAGAATTACTGTACCTTTAGTTTTCCCTCATTCAGTACTACTTTGATCGGCTGATAAATGTACTTGACTTCTGAAACCATAAAAAGACTCGTGCATTAGAACCAAATTATTTGACAAGTGAAAAGGACATGATTCACAACATTCAAAACAGTAAAAATGATGATAGAATTACCATGAAGCGCAGGATGAGGGGTTCTATCTGGCCAGGTAAGTCCATTCAAGCAGAAATTCAAATCGTTCGGGACATCTCCAAAATCACCTCCATATGCCCAGTGCTTTTGGCCATTTGCACCTTCCTTCAAAAGTCCCTGTACGCAAAGCGCTAAATGTGAAATCTTTAAGCTAGTTGTTGCATAAGTGTACTTCTGTGATAACATATATAATGCATATACGTCATATTTTATTTATAAGAACATGTTTATAAATGTATGTATGGACAAAAAGTGCTTTCTAACTAAGAGAACTACCAAGCTACTCTATTTCCTGTAACAAACTGCAATTCGACTCCATGCTCTCGTCCCTCCCCACAATAGAATGAAAAAGAGGATATGCCATATAAATATGAGTAGCATAAGTTTTACGTAGAAGTTTTGGATTGCTGAGAATTAGATCTTTAAATTATGGGTTCTGTAGTTGTCTTGTTGAAGAATCATCAGATGACCATGAAAATCTAATAACAGCATTATTTTATTTATTTATTTGATAATTAGCAACAAGAGTCGTACAAAACAGGCGAACCCGCAAATGCAAAGCCTAAGCCAGCCCGCATAAAGCGTGTGGCAGAAAAATATAGAATTATCCAACATCACATCCAAAAAAAACAGGAAAAAGGGAAATTATGAGCAATACTAACTGTTTCTAAAAGATTACACCATTTATGGAGAGGACTAGGAGCAGGAAGAAAAGAACCAATGCAACAAAATAAGGAAGGGGCAGTAGGAAATCATCGACAGGATTATATGACATATTTTGAGCTATTAGTTACCCGATTGACTACTATTAAGCGATTTTACATTGTAATCCCTTCATAATGCATATGTACAACAACAACAAACCTAGTGCCACAAGGGCTCCTGCATAAGCAAGGTCTGAGGGTGGGATGTACGCAGCCTTACCCCTTTAAGGTGCTACCCTAAAGGGAGGCTGTGTCCGAAAACTCCTAACCTGAGAAGCATAAAAGCAAAAAACATACAAGCATCTAAGTGTAGGAGCATGAAAACAACATATACCAAGCATATAGAGAGTAAAAGCAGCAAATAGGAACTCCCAACCTGAGAAACATAAAAGCCAAAAACATACAAGCATCGAAATGTAGGAGTATGAAAACGACAGCATATATCAATCATATAGAGAATAAAAGCAGCAAATAGGCAATAACGAGTAGGCAATAAAAACGACAAAGCAACAAAACATAATAGAACAATAAGCTGACAACACACAACAAAAGTGTGAATAATCAAACAGGCATACATAAAAACCTTGGGGCACTAGTATTAGCTTAGAAGTGCTCCTCAATCCTAAACTATTATATTGGCTACACCTATGCTAACTCTCCACTCAGCTCTATCTAGGGTCATCTCCTTATTTAGGTTGAGGTAGGTGAAGTCATGTCGAATCATCTCCATCCAATTCTTCCTTGGCTGGCCTCTCCCCCTCTTCCCATCTGAAATATGGAGCTGTTCGCATCTCTTGACCGGCGCAATGATCGGTCTCCTCCCAACATGTCCAAACCACCACAAACATTGCTCTCTCAAGTTATCCTCGATTGGGGCCACACCCAATTTACTTCTTATAACGTCATTTCTAATCTTGTCCTTCCTAGTGTGTCCACACGTCCATCTCAACATCCTCATCTCCGCCACCTTCAACTTCTGGGTATGATGATGTTTAACTAGCCAACACTCCGCCCCGTAAGACATGGCCGGTCTCGCTACCGTCTTATAGTATTTTCCCTTTAACTTTAACGGGAACTTCCTATGTATTATATTTTAGTTATTAAAACATACTTTGCATTTATCTTAATGACTTCAAGGCTTTTCTTTAGAGTTGTTCAAACAAGTAGCTTTGAAGTAAATTATTTCGCTGAAAACTCAATGCAGTCACCACAACCTGATGTCATAAAAACTAACTGTGATTGATTCCACAGTGCTAGAACTTACCGGCAGAAAAAAGTTTCTTGACTATGTAGTGTAACTCTTCGTATTTTTCTGCCCTAGGTTCTTAATTATGTAATTTATGGCTTCAATTTCGTTGCTATCATCTCAAGATGTTACATTATAGGTCACCTTCCATGGCTTAACGTATGCTGAATCACTTCTTTAATTAACTAAATCTTAGAAGTAGAAAATAACACCTTAATATCCTTTCTCTTCCCCAATCCTAGGAGCACATACCAAAATTAATAATTCATTAATTATCAATTTCTCCAACATTGAAAATGGGGGACTTGTCTAGGGCGTTGAATCAAATTGTTATGGAAACTAACCCTAAGAACAATGAAAATTTTCACGAGAAAATGAAACAATACACAAGATTCATGTGGTCTAGCCAATTGTGGCTATGTCCACAGAGTTGTACGAATTTTCACTATTTTTGGGAAGTTTTTACAAAGAGTTTTCTTCTTGCTCACACATAGTTCTCTCAAACCGCTAACAAGCTTTTTATAGCCACAAAAGGAAACCCTAACCGCCTTAGAATAAACCCCCAAATGGTTGGGCCTGAAACAAGCCCCCAAAAGTTTTTTTCCACCCCATAGGTGTTGAGGCGCAGTGTGAGTACTTCATGTAATGGATGTGGGATTGGAAGCGTGAGTAACATAATTCAACAACACAAAGGAAGTTGCTGACTCAAAAAATATATAGTTCCATGAGTATTGATGAGCTTATATACCTGATCGACCCAGTCCCAAATGAAGCCGCCTTGGAGACCAAACGTGCTATCAATTGCTTCCCAATATTCATCTATATTCCCATTGCTGTTTCCCATTGCATGTGAGTACCTGACAGGTAGAATTCACAATCACTTTAGGCAGGCAACATCACTACAAAGAACAGGTTTTCTTCCCCGGCTATCAACCTGTGCAACATTATGACACAAATCTCAAAAAGGTAAATTTAAGCAAGGATACATATCTTTGGGTTATTCATATCACTAGTATTTTTAATTGTATCAATTTAATCCCCCTACAATTTACGTTGTATTAATTTAGTCCTATGCTAAAAATTAAAGCTAAGTTAATGACCAATTTTAACCGTATGAGCACGGCTGATGCAACTAACCCAATACAAACCCACCTATTGACCCAAAGGAAACCCATGTGTAACTTGGTCGTAAAAAGTTACATCATTAACTAAAATTTAGTTTCACCATAGGATTAAATTAACACAATTTAAATTGTATAAGGACCAAATTGACACAATTAAAAGTACAAAGACTAAATTGACTCAATAGAAAAAGTACATGGACTTGTAACATAAATAACCCCATAACCTTTTTCCATTTTGGTCAGATCAAAAAAACGGATCCTTTAGCTTCCATAGTACAACAACAACAAAAAATACAAACCCAGTGCCACAAAGGCTCCCGCATAAGCAGGGTCTGGGGGGGTAGATGTACGCAGCCTTCCCCCTTCCGGGAGCTACCCTGAAGGGAGGCTATTTCCGAAGACCTCTAACCTGATGAGCTAGTCTATAGCATCGAAGCATGGAAGCCTGACAGCAAGAGAGCAATAAACAATAAGCATATGAATCGGGCAAAGCAGAAGACAGGCATTACCATCAAACTCAATGCAAGCAAGCTAGGCAAATAATAGGCAGAGAAATAGAAGTTGTAGATTGCAAATAAGCCGAAAAGCGGATAGTAAATTAAGAGATCAATTATGCACATCCGTGCGCCAAAGAGGAAGTGAGGGCCTAGAAACACTGGTGATACCCCTAATATGCTGGACTACCCTACTCTAAGCCGCTACATCTGCTACCCCTATGTTAGCCCTCCATTGGGCTCTATCTAAGGTCATCTCCTCCCGAAGGTTTAGGTGGGTGAGATCTTGTCTGATCATATCCAGCCATCTCTTCTTTGGCTTGCCTCTCCCTCTCCGGCCTAGCGTAGTATGGGGTTGTTCACATCTCCTGACTGGTGTTGTGCTCGATCTCCTCCTAACATGTCCAAACCACTTCAAACGTTGCTCCCTCAATTTATCCTCGATGGAGGCCACGCCCAATTCGCCTCTTATAACGTCGTTCGTAATCCTATCCTTCCTAGTGTGTCTGCACATCCACCGCAACATCCTTATCTCTGCCACCTTCATCTTTTGTGCATGCTGTTGTTTCATCGCCCTACACTCTACCCCATAAGACATGGCTGGCCTCACTACCGTCTTATAGTATCTTCTCTTTAGCTTTAAAGGAAACTTTGTATCGCAAAGTATCGCGGAGGCCATCCTCCATTTATGCCACCCTACTTTAATCCGGTTGTTGACATCCTCGTTAACTTCGACGTTGTGCTATATCATGGACCCCAGGTGTCTGAAACTTTCCTTTAGCTTCCATAGTACTCTTATACGGGAAACATCAAAAAGGAAAGATTACCATCATACAAGCGAGCAAAAATGACTTAAGCATTTCAACTAATAGCATGCAAATCAAATATTTAATTTAATATAGCGCATAGATTGAATGAGACGCACTTTTGAGGCCAACACCCAAAGAGCCATCAACCTTCAAACCGTCTTATTGGTGAAATTGAAATTGCTGTTAGAGTGGCTCCAAGGGCTCAGTGAGGCCAGTCCAATGTAACCATAGGCTTGATATGTTTTACCTAGGTTTGATCCAAAATGAATTGTGGAAAGAACAATCACAAAAGTGATTTTTATCTACTAGTCAAATAAGCTATAATTGGTCTCATAAAATAAAACAAGTAAGATCGTTAACTAAATGCTATGAGCTCTGTAAACCATTGACTTCAACGAAGAGCCAACTGGAAACAAAAAGAAAAGAAAAGAAAAGAAAAATAAGATAATAGAAAGGGAAAACTTAAGATGGTGTATGAATGTGTAAACGCCAATAACTTCCAAGCAAATTGTTCAACGTTGAGACTAATCAAGAATATGTTGCGAAGAGAAATCTGAAACCACAAAACATCAGATCAGATTAATTTCGGTAAAGGGCGATTTAATATTAGAAAATTGAGTAATACTAGCACAAAGTATGATAAAAAGAATATATAACTCCTACGGTTACAATACGACCATGAAATCAAATAGAGGTTGTTTTACATAAGATCGTTCCATAATAGATTCCGAGCAAGCCATTATGCAATTGGCTCTTACTTATCTCCAAGTCCCATTTGGAGCATGGAATTGGAGTCTAGAATTACACAGCTCTTTCTGTCTCTAACTTCTCTCTCTCTCTCTCTCTCGCTATTCACCGAGACCCAACACCCGTCAACCAGCTCGCCGACGATTGAGCACTACAGGGATAGACAAAAGGATCTCCACATGGTTTTCATTGATTTGTACAGGGTGCCAAGAAAGGTCCTATGGAGGGTTCTGGAGAGGAAAGGCATTCCCATGCCCTATATCCGAACCATTACAGACATGTATGAGGATGCATAAACTAATGTGCATACAGTGGAAGGGGAGGTAACCGTTTTCCCTATTACAGTTGTGGTACACTAAGGATCTGCCTGAGACCCTTTCTATTCATTCTAGTTAGGGATGAGCTCACTAGGCACATCCAAGGGGGTGTGCCTTGGTTCATGCTTTTCGCAGATGACATAGTTCTGGTGGGGGAGTCCCGAGAAGAGGCCAATAATAAGCTGGAACTTTGGAGAAGGGCCTTGGAATCAAAAGGCTTACGACTCAGTAGATCTAAGACAGAGTATATGGAACTCAAGTTCAGTACGCCCACCAGGCCTACCATAGAAGACATTAGGATCGGATTGGAAACCATAATGAAAAAAGAGTGTTTTAGATATCTGGGTTCCACGGTACAGCAGGACGGTGAAGTGAACGAGGATGTCAACAACCGTAGTAAAGTAGGCTTGCATAAATGAAGGTTGGCCTCTGCAGTACTTTGCGATAGAAAGTTCCCGTTAAAATTAAAGGGAAAATACTATAAGACTGTAGTGAGACCGGCTATGTCATATGGCGCGGAGTGTTGGCCATTGAAACAGTATCATACACAAAAGATGAAGGTAGCGGGGATGAGGATGTTGCTGTGGGTGTGTGGACACACAAGAAAGGATAGGATCAGGAATGAAGTCATAACAGGCAAAATTGGGCGTAGCCCCGATCAAAGACAAATTGAGGGACCGACGTTTGCGCTGGTTTGGGCATGTTAGGAGGAGACTGACCACTGCTACGATCAGGAGATGCGAACCATTCCAAACTACGATCGGGAGGAGAGGCAGAGCCAGACCGAAAAAGACATGGATGGAGATAATCCAACACGACCTCACCCACCTAAACCTACAGAAGGAGATGGCCTTGGACAGAGATTAGTGGAGGGCTAGCATAAGGGTAGCCGATATAGCGCCGTAGAATAGAGGAGCATATTTTGGCTAGCACTAATGCCTCTAGGCTTATATATTTGCCTGTTTTACCTGATATGTTTGGGAGCTGTTTATTGCTTATTGCTTATTGTTTATTGCTTTGCTTATTGCCTGTTGCTACTTGCTTCTTGCTTAGGCTTGCTCTGAGCCGTTGTTTTATACTCTCATACTCTTATGTTCTGATGCTTTCTACTTTATGTGTGTAGGCTGTCATGCATGTGTGCTTCTCACGTTGGCGGTCCTCGGAAACAGCCTCCCTTTAGGGTAGCACCCTGAAGGGCTAAGGCTGCGTACATCCCTTCCGCGTACATCCCTCCCCCCCCAGACCCTGCTTATGCGGGAATCCTCGAGGCACTGGGTCGGTTGTTGTTGTTGTTGTTGTTATTGGGGTCAAGATTTGAGGTTGAAATTAAAATGGGGTCCAGAATTCTAATTATAGTGTTTGGTTAACCTATTTAGATTTATAATTCTACTACCCAATTCCATGGGATTTGGTTTTACTTAAAAATCAAGGATTCCAATTCTTACCAATGGGAGAAGGAATCGAAATTCAATATTAACTCTACTGATCTCAGACCCAAAATGGTCTAACTTGATTGACCCAAAACCCAAGATGACTCGAACCCCCAACCCGACCTAAATTTGATCCAAAAACTTGAAATGACCCAGCTTTTATGACTTAACCCTAAGCAACCAGACCCGATCTAACTAGAACTTTGCCTAATTAGACTCGAAGTATGAAGTCACCGAATCCAATTGATCCAAAACCCAAAATATGTAATCCCAAAATGACCCTATCTGGCTTCCACCTGATTTGGACATGACCCAATCGAGTTGGCTTGGAGCACAATATGATCTATTGACCCAAACCTAAGGTAACTTGAATCCAAAATGATTTAATCTAACCAAACCCAACCTAAATTTGACTCGACCCACAATAACTTGAAATTTGAAATGACACAACTTTGCTAACCAAAAACCAAGATGACATCAACCCAAAATATCTCGATGCAACTCAAACCTTACTTATGCTAACCTAAATCCCATCAACCTAATTAACATAGCGAACACAAAATGATCCAACTCGACAAATCCTGAACCAAGCTGACTCGAAACTCAACATAAACCCAACCCTAGTTGGACCAAAACCTCAAAATGATCCAACTTGATTGACCCAAAACTAAAGATGACTAGAATTATTATGGAATTACAACTTCATCCTTTTCTTTTGCTTATCCAAACAATAGAATTCCGATTCTAGCTATGCAATTTCATCAAAATTGGATGGAAATAGAATTGCAAAATTAATGGTAATTCCAAATGTCAAACAGTGCCTAATTTTTGTAATAAGCTCCTAATCCATAGAAATTGTACCTGCATTTCCTAAGACATCTTTATAGAAGCATTCATATGGTAAAAATTAACAAATGTGCAGCTATTGCAAATACAGAGCTTAAAAGCAACTTATATTCTCTTAAGAAACCCAATCAAATTGCTATGACCCACATGACATTCTCAACATGCCATGGCTAACTGTAATGCGATCGGAAATCGCAAATTAATTCCATGGATTATAGAACTACTTCTGGCTTAAAATTTTTGGATAGTTGATACTTTAATATGGTATGAAAACATCTTTAATAGGAAGTTTGAAGGTTAAATCCAATAGCCCTCGTTCTTTGTATTAACATAATTTTATACAAGGTATGAAGTAGGCTTATGTGTTTAATTCACACTTCAAGCCCAATAGGCATTTGCGTGAAGGAACATGTTAGAGTATAATACTATTCACGCATCTTCACCAAATAATGCAAGCATATAGGACAATCAATTCTTTGACAAACTATGTCCATTTGCAATTTACTATACATCAAACTTCCTTGAGACAATTGAAACAAATGAAGGGAAGAAGAACTTACTCACACAGTATCAGGGGTCTTGTTTCACTCGGATCTTTAGCAATCTTAACAATATCCCAAACGCGCATGTACATGGGGCAAACAATATCAGTTGATGTTGTCCTTGATCCACCTCCTTCATAATGAACAACTCTAGAGGGATCTCGCTCTCTGATCCAACCTGAAGCATATGGCCCTCATATTAACTAAAGTCCAGCTGGAATTAAAGCACATGTATACTAATATAATGATTTTGAGTAACGCATGTAATTAATCTATGGAATCAAACAATTCTATCACGCCAAAATTTGTAAATAGTTGTTAAGATTATAAGTTTTGACATTAAAAGTTTGGGATATCTAGCCATCTTTCTCCTCTTAGAGCAACTGTCTATTTTGTTACGGTATCCAATAAACTTGTGGTCAGATTTACACATCATAGACCCGTATGTTTGGTTTTGGGTTGTGAAGGTGATCGTGGCAATTACATGACTGCAAACTGCAAAATTAATAGAGTATGAGGGATTACTAAGGATTGTGTCGACAAGGTGATTATTTGCTATGTAATTGCTTAATGTGCAAGTTCCAGTACATAATTACCGCAACCAAATTGCCTTATAAATTCTGGTTTTCCAGTCAGGACTCTTAAGAACCTTATGTTTACAAAAATTTAAATGAATTGTCATAGGTGTTCAAAATTTTCAGTCATTCCCGATGTGACTGTTACAGGCGCACCGTGATGTTCAAGAACTTGGGTAATTTTTCAAAATAGCACGTCTTAACATTTATATTGCCAAAATAGCACGTGAAAATTTAAAATTTCCAAAATAACACAAAAATTGAAAATTATTAAAATAGCACGCCCAATCAGCATGCCATGTGGTAGGGGCATTTTGGCCATTTCACATTTTCGGAAACTAAAAAAAGGAATAGTTTCTTCTTTTTTTTTTCAATGCCTGCGCAACTTTTCACTAAAATGTAAAGTTAAAAGTGTTGCCTAAATTTTTTGTATTGTATTATATAAATATTATTATTTGATATAACTATGTGGTACACGCTAGTAAAAACTTGTGATACATTTATTTAAAAGTAGTGGTACATTTAGATAAAACTAGTGGTAAATTTCTAAAACTAACTTCAAATCCAAACTAAGTCGGGGTACATAGGATCATTAGAGATTCTTCATGACGTCATTAGTTTAACATTATCCTAGAATTAGTGGAAAAATTGCATAAAAATTAAAGATTCCTTCATGTATAACTATATGGTACAAGCTAGTAGAACCTTGTGGTACATTTAGTTAAAACTCATGGTACATTTCTAAAACTAATTCCAGATGAGTCGAAACTATGTTCGATTCGAGATCTTTAATGAAACCATTAGTGTAACATAATCCCATAATTAGTGGGAAATGGCATCCAAATTAAAGATTCATTCAGCATAACTATGTGGTACAAACTCATGGAATCTTGTGATACATTTCGTTTAAAGTAGTGGCACATTTGATTAAGTCGTTGTATATTTCTAAAACTAACTCCAAATAGGTACAAACTAAGTTATGGTACATTTAGGACCATTAGAGATTCTTCATGAAGTCATTATTGTAATATTATTGCATAATTAGTGGAAAAATTGCACAAAAACTAAAGATTCCATCATGTATAACTATATGGTACAAACTTGTACAACCTTGTGGAACATTTAGTTAAAAGTAGTGGTACATTTAGTTGAAACTCGCGGTTCATTTATAAAACTAACTCCAAATGGGTCAAAACTAAGTTGGGGTAGATTTAGGACCACTAGAGATCCTCAATGAAGTCATTATTGTAACATAATCTCATAATTAGTGGATAAATAGCATCAAAATAAAATATTCCTTCATGTATAACTATGTGGTACAAGATAATAGAATCTTGTGGTACATTTAATTAAAAGTAGTGGTACATTTACTTAAAACTTAGGGTACAATTTTCTATAACTAACTCCAAATGACCCCAAACTAAGTTGAGGTTACATTTAGGACCATTTGAGATCATTAATGAAATCGTTAGTGTAATATAATCTCATAATTAGTAGGAAAATGACATCAAAATTAAAGATCTCTTCAGGTATAACTATGTGGTACAAGCTAGAGAAACCTTGTGGTACATTTAGTAACTAGTGGTACATTTTTAAAACGAACTCCAAATTGGTCCAAATAAGTTGGGGTACATTTAGGACCATTAGAGATTCTTCATGAAGTCATTATTGAAACATTAAAGCATAATTAGTGGAAAACTTGCGTAAAAATTAAAGATTCCTTCATGTATAACTAGGTGGTACAAGCTACTAGAACTTTGTGGTATATTTAGTTAAAAGTAGGGGTATATTTAGTTAAAACTCGTGGTACATTTCTAAAACTAACTCCAAATGGCTCCAAACTAAGTTGAGGGACATTTAGGACCATTTGAGATCCTTAATGAAGTCGCTAGTGTAACATAATCTCATAATTAGTAGGAAAATGGCATTAAAATTAAAGATTCCTTTACAAGCTAGTAAAACCTTGTGGTACAGTTAGTTTAAGTAGCGTGTACATTTAGTTAAAACTAATTGCAAATATGTCCAAACTAAGTTAGGGTATACATTTAGGGCCATTAGAGATCCTGCATGATGTCATTAGTGGAACTCCGAAGTTAAGCGTGCTTGGGCGGGAGCAGTACCAAGATGGGTGACCTCCTGGAAAGTCCTCGTGTCGCACCCCCCAGGTTGGAGGTTCTCGGAAATAGCATCCCTTCAGGGTACCCTGAAGGGGGAAGGCTACGTACATCCACCCCCCCTCCCCAGACCCTACTTAGGCGGGAGCCTTTGGGGCACTGAGAATGTTGCTTTTAGAGATCCTTAATAAAGTCATTAGTATAACACAATCCCATAATTAGTGGAGAAATGGCATCAAAATTAAAGATTCCTACATGTATAACTATGTGGTACAAGATAGTAGAACCTTGTGGTACATTTAGTTAAAAGTAGCGGTACATTTGGTTAAAACTAGTGGTACATTTAGGATCTCAAATGTTACAATAATTAGTTGGGGTACATTTAGTTATGTTATAGTAACAACTTCATTAAGGATCTCAAATGGTCCTAAATCTACCCCAACTTAGTTTGGAGCTATTTGGAGTTAGTTTTACAAATGTCACACTTGTTTTAACTAAATATACCACTACTTTAAACTAATTGTACCACAAGGTTTTAATAGCGTATACCACATAGTTATATATGAAAGAAATCTTTAATTTTGACGCTATTTTCCCACTAATTATAAGATTATGTTATACTAACAACATCATTAAGGATCTCAAATGGTCCTAAATGTACCCCAACTTAGTTTGGAGTCATTTAGAGTTAGTTTTAGAAATGTACCACTAGTTTTACCTAAAGGTACCACTACTTTAAACTAAATGTGCTACAAGGTTTCACTAACTTGTACCACATAATTATAAATGAACAGAATCTTTAATTTTTGATAATTATGAGATTATGTTACACTAACGACTTCATTAAGGATCTCAAATGGTCCTAAATGTACCCCAACTCAGTTTGGAGCCATTTGGAATTAGTTTTAGAAATATACCAAGAGTTACAACTTTTTTTAACTAAATCTATCACAAAGTTCCACTAACTTGTACCACATAATTATACATGAAAGAATCTTTAATTTTTACGCAAATTTTCAACTAATGACTTCATGAAGGATCTCTACAACAACAACAACAACCACCCAGTGCCTTAAGAGCTCCCGCAAAAGCGGGGTCTAGGGAGAGTAGATGTATGCAGCCTTCCCCCTTCTGGGGGTTGCCCAGTTCTTGAAGGATCTCTAATGGTCCTAAATATACCCCAACTTAGTTTGGACCCATTTGGAGTTAGTTTTAGAAATTTACCACCAGTTTTACTAATGTGCCATAAGGTTTCACTAGCTTGTGCGACATAGTTATACATGAAGAGATCTTTAATTTTGATTCAATTTTTCCACCAATTATGGCATTATGTTACACTAACGACTTCATTAATGATCTCAAATGGTCCTAAATGTACCCTAATTTACTTTGGAGCCATTTGGAGTTAGTTATAGAAAATTGTACCGCGAGTTTTAACTAAATGTACCACTACTTTTAACTAAATGCAGCACAAGTTTCTATTAGCTTGTACCACATAATTATATCAAATAATAATATTTATATAATACACTACAAAAAATTTAGGCAACACTTACTTTTGACTTTACATTTTAGTTAAAAGTTGCCATAGACATTAAAAAAATAAATAAAATAAAAACTATTTTTGCCTCTTTTTATATTTCCGAAAATTTAAAAGGACCAAAATGCCCCTGCTAATGTGGTAGCTTACCACGTGGCATGCAGACTGGGCGTGCTATTTTGATCATTTTCAATTTTTGCAAATCTATTTTTGAAAATCACCCCAAGATCTTGCTACATTTAGGCTCTGTTTGTTTCAGGGGAAAACCACATTCTAGGAAGTGGTTTTCCCCTTTTCCTTTGTTTGGCGCGTCATTAGCTTACGGTCCCTCAGATGAGGGAAAATGACTTCCCTTTCAAAACGGGGGAAGTCATGATTCTAAGTGGCTCGAAAACCTTCGCGATTATTATCATGCAAATCGAGATCGAATCAAAATCAACCAGACTGCACTGTAGGCATTTAACATCACAACATCGGACAAGAATTAGACTGAATAATTAAAAGCAGCTTGAATATTACTTTGTTATTGTTGCAACAGAACAACTTTAATCAAGTTGAATTGTTATATAATATTATAAAAGGAAATTATCTAGGTAATATTTTAGCATTTTTTACATAGGTACTATGATATTTCAGTAATATACAATGATATACCCTGAAGTTTAAAAATTTTCTCATAAATTAGGTATCTCTTGCCAAAATTTAGAATATTTTAAATGAAAATAGCAATCTATATGTATCATATATCATAATGCAATAATTTCTTTTGTCCAAAAATGCTAACATGACACATTTTTTGATTATATATAAGTAATTTTTGTTAGAATGTGGACAACCTTTGGATAATATAATATTTGTACCATTAGTTTTTTGACTAAAATTAGCTGAATTTTAATAAAAACTCACCAGATTTTAACACAGTATATACACAAGTGATAAAATTTCTTATCTCATGACATCTCATTGTATATATTAAAATGACAGAGTATTTAGCTGATAAATGCTCAAATTTTAGAATACCTAAGAAACAATTTTTCTATTTTATACAGCTTTGATAGTTAGCTTTTTATTTTTTTACTTCATATATGTTGTATTATTACTTATGTTGTCCTATAAAAAGATATAAAATGATTTGTGAAAAATATTTTTTTAAAACATACAAGAAGACATCACAATGGGGAATTAAGTTTTCCTTTGAAACAAACAACGGAAAATCCCACTCGGAATTTATATTTCCTTGGAAAACCTTTTCCGAAGAAAAATCAATTCCTAGATTCTACTTTTCCGTCAAAACAAACGGAGCCTTAGAGATGTAATCAATACAATGGAATTAGATTTTGGGTTAGCCATTACAAGGTTGGTCATTAATCATTATGTTGTGGAACATTTACAACAGCCATCATTTTAGATATATATCGTATTTTTTATTTAATAGAACATATTTATATATATATAACTATTGAGGTATCAAAATTAATGATAGTATGACAATTCATTCAAATTTTTGTAAACATAAAGTTTAAAGGCAGCCTCTGTCCCTTAAAAAATCCAAAATGATCAACGCAATTGATTTTGTAATTTTCGCACCATCCTAGCTGCACAGTACCTCACGCAAGAATGAACCACGATTTATAATAAGGTCAATAGATAATCGGATGGAACAAGTTAATGATTTCGTTACCTGCTAAAGCAGAATGATTTGGCCCGTATCCAGCCTCATTTCCTAAGGACCAGGATATGATGCATGCATGATTTTTGTCCCTCTCCAGCATGCTTATCACTCGGTCCAACATAGAAGAAGCCCAGCTCGGTTCCATAGACGGATGCTTTACTGGTCCAGAATGATCAAAACCGTGTGTCTCAATGTTTGCTTCATCTATCATGTACATCCCAAACAAATCACACAACTCGTACCATCGGGGATGTTGGGGGTAGTGGCTATTTCTCACCGCATTGATATTGTACTGCTTCATCATAACCAAGTCCTGTAAACAAAAGCTAAACAAACTAAGCCACAGCCAAACAGGAAACAGAACTAGTTTTGAGCATTATTTTGCGGAGAGTTGGACTTATGTATAAGTCCAGATATTAGACTTGGCTATTTTCTAAAATTTTTCTATGTTTTTGGCCTAATTGAAGTTTCCAACTGTCACACCAACATTCAAGAAAAGCGCAAGAGCGATGGAATCAAATCACACGCTCAAAATCTAGTAACAGTTGCGGGTCTCAGCACTGCAGATGTAATGCAACGGATCATTAGGTTTTCAAGCAATGCAAAAATTTCAATAAAAGCCATACAAGCATTAATTTTTACGCCCCTTCCATAGTTTTTAGCATATGAATATATATACATATATATATCAGTGTATAAACATACATTAGTAAACAAATTACAAATTATATGCATCATGTCATTAAAAAGTACCAGCTTCTAGCCACTTAACATCCATGAGAGAGATGTTACCTTAACCATGCAGGACTCCAAGTTCGTCTTTCCTAGACGTGGATGGTGCTCATGCCTGTTTACTCCTCTAATTGTAACAGGGCATCCATTAACAAGCAACTGTTTTGGAGCGGTTGTAATTTGCCGTATCCCCACCAGGCATGACTCACAGTCGATAATATGGCCAGATTTATCCTTCAGAATCACAACAAGAGTGTACAAATTTGGCTGCAAGTACACAGAAACAAACAAATAAGGCTACTTTTGGTATGGGGTTCAGTGGTTTAACAGTAGCAAGATTAGCCATTAACCCATTTGCTCTATCCTAAAAATTTATCCTATGAAAAAATATGCTCCCTAGCAAAACTATTAAGAAACATCTGTTGTGGTCGTTCAATGATAAATGTGTATCCATGCCGACGAAATCAAATTGCAGTTCGCAACCGCGTAATGGTCATAGCAGTGGTACCATGAAGCCAGGTGCCATGGGCATTAAAAGGTCATGGGGAACATCTAGGGTTTTTAAAGGGAAAGTTCCTTTTAATTCTTACAATTGCACAAATTTAATGAAATTCTATAGAATAATTAGTTTTAATGCGCACTTATTAGTTTTTAACATGTAAATGCAATTTAAAATATGTTCTAGCAAAAATAATACAAAATATATGTGCATTACAGAGACCACTAAAAGGTCCTCTTATGAAACAATGAATTGCATAACAACTAGCTTAAAATCTGCAACAGTTGTTATTTGATTCCATGTCCACGACATTGATTTCAGTAAAGTAGATGTGAAGGGATAAGATTCCTTACATGCTCTGCGGACCAGAGCCGAGGCCTTTCTATCCTTGTTTTAAGTTGATAACCTTTGAATCTGAAACTTAGTGGTGGGATAAATTCCAGTTGTGCCACCAAAGAGGAAAGCAGATCAACTGATCCATCACGTTCACACCATTTCTCATTATCATATATTGCAGCTTCTAAGGTAAAGTCGGCAAGGATCCGTGCTTTAGGCATCCCTTCTTGTGTGTCAATCTTCACCTCAACCTGAATCATCAGCAACATACATACAGTAAGTCACGCTTAATGTGAAACAGGCAATTACTCATTTTCTTTCAGGTGGTTAATGCAATTCCGTGCATATTTGGTTAGAAAGAAAAGAAACGATTTTCAAAGGCCAAACATAAACCAGCGAATTACAAGTGATATTTCTAGGATCCCTCTGCACAATATTTTTGGGAGTTTTGCTAACATACCATTAGTCGATATTGGTTGTTAATAGTTCTTTTTTGTTAGTTCTTTTCTTTTGGTTCTTTTGGATTTGAGGACGTCTTGTCATTCTTAAATTGTATATACTTTCTCTCTAAATAATTTTCCTTTTTCGATAAAAAAGGCTTGTGTAATAAAGAGTAGTCTCTTGGGAAATGGACTAGCAAAGAAGTTAAAAGTTAAACAGTGTAAAAAATTAGGGTTGGCATCTAACACAAAATGATAAACGATTCAAACAAGATACAAAGATATCGTATTCAGCTCAAGGTTTTTGGGGTTGTGTTAAATTTGGGTTGATGTTTTCAACCTGTTTAAGTGAATCAATTCCAATTGATTTTGACTTATGTCAACCAATTTTTAACATGTTTTACTTATTTATATAGTTTCATTGAGTTACATAAGTTATTGGAAATGTGTATTGTTCCTACTATACATATGTGACCATAGCCTATGTTAATATGAATTAATTTCAAGTATATTAGGTTATTTTAAGTTGATTTATTTCGCGCAATCATAAATATACATGTATTCATTTATGCCATCAACTATAAATGCATAATATTGGCATTTTTTGTAAATTGCTGAAGCGGCATATAATAAAAAGTCCCGGCGGCTTCTATGAGGAAGGCAGCGCAAATATATAATTAAACAAGTAACCGCCTCGTGACCCATATTAACTGGGATGGATTAGAGATGAAGGCTTTTGATCACAAATATATTTAACAAATAGTGAGGTTCAGTTTCATCCCTTTACTAGAACCGCTCGTATGACACAAGCATGAAAACGAGCTGTTTGCCATTCCTAGTGAACATCCTCAGTGCAAACTCTTTCACTCAAAAACAACAATAACAACAGATCCAGTGCCTCAAGGGCTCCCGCATATGCAGGGTCCGGGGGAGTGGGATGTACGTACCCCTTCAGGATGCTACCCTAAAGGGAGGCTGTGTCCGGGGACCCCCAACCTAAGAAGCATAATGGCATAAATCATAAAAGCAGAAGCATAATGGCATAGACGCATCTAGGCATAAGAGCAAAAAAGCATAAAAAGACCATATAAACATAAAAGCAACGGTACAAAGCAAGCATAACGAAACACTAGAAAGCAATAGGCAATAAGCAATAAAACAACACACTCCCGTGATCAAGTAAATCACCCAGGCAGACGGAAGAGCCTAGGCGCATTAGTGTAAGATAAAAATTGCTCTTCTATTTTAAACCACTACATCGGCTATCCCTATGCTAGCCCTCCACTAATCCCTATCTAAGGCCATCTCCTCATGTAGGTTTAGGTGGTTGAGGTCATGTGGGATCATCTCCATCCATCTCTTCTTTTGCCTACCTCTCCCTATCTTTCTGAGCGCAGTATGGAGTTGTTTGCATCTCCTGACAGGGGCCGCGGTCGGTCTCCTCCTAACGCGCCCAAGCCACTGCAAACTTTGCTCAGTGCAACCTCTTTCACTCATTTGATGTTATTGCATTTATATTTTACTGCAATTTTCACTCATTATTATTATAGTTGGTTTCGCAAACTTTAACCTATTAATAGTTGCAAAAGAACATAATTCAATCCCCTCTTAGGTAGCTCTTTGGGCTTTCAACCAACAATTGTGAAATTAAATTGTAGTACAGGGTCATGTTCATATTATCTCAGTTTCAGGATGTTGAAGACATTACGTAATAGATTGCAACTTTCATATTGAATTTCTTAAGGATTATAAATTACTTTTAAGCCTTATGTTTGCCAAACTTGCACATTAATTTTTTATAACACTTAAATAGTTTCCAATATGTAGATACAAAAACCACTAAAAAGGTCCTATTATGCGGCTAGCTCAAAATCTATTAAATGGCCATTACATGACATAACAGCCGTTATCCAATACTCATCCTAGCAACCTCAAACAAGGGAATACCAACTTTCCTATCTGAAAATATTGTAAAGGCTCCTTATATCTCAAGGATAGTATTTTATTATTTTTAAACTAGGGGTGAAAATGAACAAAAAGCCTTATAGTCTCTCTGTAAGCCAACTAAGATTGTATTAGAAAAGCCTCCAAACCTTTTTGTCCAAAAAAACCTAAAAAGACCATCTTATCCCAACAAAAATTCACCTACTTACATTGGTCCTTCAAAATTTTGTTGTTTCTTTCCAACCAAATAGACCATTTAATTATCAGCCTATTGTGGAATCTTAGTTTCTATTGACTCTGTAGAGGGAAAAAAAAGAACACAATTGGAAAAATTTAAATCAAACAAAAACGAGGATCACCTAAGCTGAACCAACAACAAACTAAAGTTAACAACTCAAGCAAGAAGAAAGAGAAATAAAAAAGCAAAAGATTTTAGAGGATATCTCATGTTCTGAATATTAATTTGAATAGCCTAGAATGAGCTATCAAGCAGTAACACTACAGAAAAGAAACACATCACTTTAAAGTATGTAAGATGAATATTCGTCAATCGCTAAATTATGTAATAGAAAGCGATAGAAAGAGTTACCTGTAAGTCTGCATAAGAGAAACTTTTGTCCAAGTTTGTCGCGAAGAAATAATCTCCAATGAAAACCTGCATCCAATTATTTCCCTCAAACAATTTCATAGTCACTGTAACAAGTATCAAATGGCCGTGCCTGATAAAGTAGTTCAAGAAACAAGGAGCAAGTGGAAAGCGGATGTAAGAAAAATGAAACTCCATGCAAGATTGTCAGATTTAGCTATAGTTAGTCACAAGTCATTTAGGTTGAGATAATCTGGGTATTGATCAAATTGTAGCTTTCTACAAACACTCAACTTTCTAGAAACTAACATGAATTAAATGAATAGTCAGTCTCCTTACTCTTTTCATCATCTCCCTCTCTCTTTCATCCACACTCTTCTTTGTCTTTCAAATTCTCCCTTCTCCTTCCTCATCTCAACTTTCTTCAACTTCACCAGTGATTGCCACCATGGCTCATTGATGGTAGAATTCTCACTTCAATTGAGAATCCTGCATTAAGGATATTGGAGCAACTCATTTCCTTTAACTTTTGCTTGACCATCAATAGATGGCATCAACATCTCAATCCTTCAGAAATTAAATGAGATTCCTGAGAACTTTTTTCCAATGATACCTCTTGATTCCTATAAGCCAACAAACAACGGTGGAACTACAACAAAAGAAAATTGCCGTTCGTGGATACATGCAGAATAAAGCAGAGGAATATGGTAATTCTTTAACCCCCCCCCCCCCCCCCCCCCCCCCCCCCCCCCCCCCCCCCCCCCCCCCCCCACTTCCTTTTTTTTGTTCAATCCTCTAGTTCATATGTAGCGTCAGTCATAGTTCTTACAAGGTTAAACAAGGAGTACTGAATGGACAAGGGATTATGCATTGGTTGTGGGCTCACAAATGTCAAACAGGACACAAACGCAAATGGTGGGCTACTCAAAAGAGGATAATGGGTTTAGTACCATAGGGTTCATAATTGCCAAGTATGCCTCCAATGTGCCTAGTATCAATGCATTTAGTGGCATCAATATTTTGAGACTTGCGCTATTGTAAGGACATCTTTTATTAATGTCAAATAAGAAAGACTTTTGGAATCTTGTTATATTGAAATTGCCATGCCATTAACAAAAATGTCATGGCAATAACACTACTAGTGGTGGCCATGGGCCGGGCTGGGCCGGGCCTAGGCCTCGCCTTGGCCCAGCGAGCCAGGCCCGTGCCCGGTGCAGGCCCGGCCCTCTTTTTTTTTTCTTTAAAGATATATATATATATATATATATATATATATATATATAATCATAATAGTACCTTATAAAATTACAAATATATTTTATAAAATAAAATGTATTATAACTTATTAAAAAAATACAATTATAACATCATAAATACAAAATACCATAATAAAAAAATATCATACTAAAATAAGTTATAATACCCAAACGGGCACTAAACATTGGGGCCAAAAGCCCCACCGTGCTCGGGTTTTGGGCCGGGTCGGCCCAAAAGCGGTGGGCCGGGCCAGTTCGCGGGCCGACCCGGCCCGTTGGCCACCTCTAAACACTACCCTATCTTGATTTCTTGAAGGTGAGAAAATACTATGGCAGCTAAGGTTGATGTGGGTGCTAAAGAACAATCTCAATTGAAACAACAAAATGTTTTGTCAATAGTCAGCGCACCAAAGTAATTCCTACATCATGTATGGGGGTTAAGATTAGTGATGTTGACAAACTCGAAGCAAAGCGTATGAAGAAAAATGAGGCTATTTTAATCTATGAGGTGAATGTTCAAGAAGCTTACAAATCCAGCTCCAATGAGCCACACGTAATTGTAATAAACCCTTTTCCTCATGCGATATGTATTGTTGAAGCTCTTGTAGTCAGTACCATCCTTTGATGGTCAATTTACTCGATTTCCAATTTATGCAAGGCTTGATATTGGTATTTGATGCTATGAGTGTTTAAAATCAATATCCTCCCTTCGTAATTTTAGTTTTAGATTCTAGGTGACCATCTCATAGAGTTGGAGTATAAAGCAGCAATAGAACTGAATTTAATGGCTCAACTTTGATTGTTAGCGAACTTTGCTCTCATTGATACTTTCATAGCTGCTCATTGCTTTCTTCATCTATTTGTATTATAATTCCTATTAGTATTTGTATCCCAGCCGTAGGACAAGGGTGTTTTGGGAGGAAACATTTGATACAGCAGTTCAAGAAACAAGGGAGCAAGGGGAAAAACATTAAGGAAAAATGACATTAGCATACAAGATGGTTATGTCACATTGAATTATATTTAGTTACAAGTCATTTAGGTAACTTGAGATATTTTGTGCAACTGAAATCATTATAGCTTTCTACAAATACTCAATTTTGTAGAAAATATCATCACGAATCAAATGAATAAATGATCTCTTTACTCTCTTCGGCTAACTTATCTTAGAATTCTCACCACCTCAATTTAGACTCTTGAATCAAAGGTATCAAAAGAACTCGTTTCTTTCAACCTGTGATTATCAGTGGGTGACATCTACATCTTAATCTATTAGAAGATTCAGAACATGGATGAAATTCTTGAAGGATTATGAACGCATGTACAAATTCTTACAGTGATGCTTTACAAATGCCTAAGAGCTGGCAAACTAGAGCAGAAACACATTGAAAAAGAACTATTTCCGTCCACAAATCCTCTACTTCATAGGGTTAAGAATATGGTGACTCCTTTTTGAACACCTTTGTTGAATCCTCTAGTTCATATATAGCATCCTCATAGTTCTTACAAGGTTAAAAATGGAGGACCAGACGGATAAGGGGTCACTCGTTGGCTCTGGGACTCACTGGTGTCAGCAAAGACACTCGACCATAGTTAACATGCAAACAGTGGACAACCCAAATAGCACTATGATACAGTGTTACCATAGGGCTCAAAATAGTCAAGAAGGATGCCTCCAATATGCCTAGCATCAACGCATTTAGCGATGTCGATGTTTGGTGGTGAGTGAATTCTAGCTAAAGAACAATCTCCATTGAAATCCAAACATGTTTTTATCTATAGTCAAACATACCTAAGAAGTTCCTACTTCATGTACGGAGAGGAAGCAGGGGGGCTAAGATTACTGTTGTTGACAAAATAACTGCACTGGGAAAAAAATAAGGATGTTCTAGTCCATGAGGTGAACAGCGTTCAAGAAGCTGTCAAATCTAGCTCCAATGAGCCACATATAGTTATGACAAACCCTCCTCCCAGTGCTCTATTTATGGCTAAAGGTCTGGTGGTGAGAACATGCTTTAACGGTAAATTTACTCAATTTCTTGTTTGTGAATGGCATTGCTAATGGTGTTGAATGTCAAAGAGCATTTGAACTCAATTATCTCCCTTCGGTAACTTCTCTTTTGGATCTTGGGAAAGCATCATTTGAGCCAGTGTTCAAGTAACAGGCAGCAATTAGAACTCAATTTGGTAGCTGGACTTTGCTCATAGCTAAGGTTATTGATACTTCCATTGCTCTTTGCTGCTCATTGCTTTATCTTCTACTTGCAATTTTTTCTTCCTATCAGTAGTTTTATTATGCCCTGAGGGAAAATGGAATAACAGTAGCGTTCCTTCATTGACCTTTCATTATATCATGGTGACTATTATTAGCATAAGTATAGATATTTCCCAAGTTTTCCGTTTCAAAAAATTAGAGTTGGTCCTACCTTAGTATCAATGGATACACAGGTTTAGCATTAAAGTACACCAATTTCCCTTCCTACAAAAAGAGGCCAGCTCATTGAAGGACAAGGTACAGCAGAAAATAGAAGGAAGAAAAACCTGAGGTTTTGCTAGAAGCAGAACATCACGATGGATGCCCGACAACCACCAATGATCTTGATCTTCAAGGTACGATCCATCACTCCATCTGAATACTTGCACAGCTAGGACATTTTTCTTGTCTGAACCACAAGGATGACAGTACTTGGTGATCTCAAATTCAGCAGGAAGTCTGCTGTCCTGACTGATCTAGCAAAATAAATCACGTGTTATTGTCCACCGCGATACGCATGCAACAAAAAAGATAGCTGTTGAGCTTGTGGATGAGATAGTGCCTTAAGCAAGTTGACATAACACAGTCAAATCATACAAGCAACTAAATATTATGAATGAGAGATGAAGAAAAGTTGGCTCCGATAGTTCACTAAGGCTCTGACTTGTTGGATGGAGAACATTTTGCTTCAGGAAAATAAATCTCCCCTAAATATATTTAGTTAAACTAAATTTTTCTTTTGCGTGGTTCTCGCACGATGTTAGGATTCAGCACATTTGAAGGTGGACACAGATGGAAAGAGTATGAGGCTCGGGAAGGGTTGGGTTGAAGATTATTACAGATTCACAAAATCAGGCAGTTCTAGAGAATCAGGCTATTGAAGAACATAATACAGGTACCTAATAACGAGCAGAGGACTATGGAATTCGGCTATGATGATTTGCGAATGTGAAAGGATAAAGCAGACATGTTACGTGAATGATAAGCACTTAAGCAGTCTCAATACATGATAGACAAGAACAGATTCAGGGTCACTAATTCTTGCACGAAGGGAAGAACTGATGAATTAGTCAAAAGGGCTTGTTAAATGAGTAACAACTAACAATGCCATTGGCAACTCAGAAATAAATTATCATCTAGCTTACACAAAGATATGGCTGTTGAAATGAAAGTCCTACTATGCATAGAATCATATAAAAGTTTTTACACAACAGATTTTGAGCTAGCCATTATGTTACTAGAAACCTGTTATAGGTTATGCATTGTCTGCCACACCCTATTTCCACAATAAGACCGCGAACTAAGATGTGATTCCATGCCAGTATCAATCAAGGTTTTATGAATGCACTCAAAGAAAGACATGTATAGTCAGTTCACCACTGCCAGTCTACGATTACTTCATCTTTGTTTTAATGTGTACAGCTCCTTGCCCTTTGTATCTTTCCTCTATGATTTATCCTTCAATATTTCAGAAAATCACAAGAAATGCTGCTACTAAAAGACACCATTGCATGTCACCCATATTAAGATGCCTTTATTCTGGTTCACCAATAGGCCACTGCCTACATGGGTGAGCATAATATGCAATTGAAAGCCTTCATTCACATTAAAATCCTTAAAAGCTAAAGATGAAAGGAAGCATAAGTTCTATGAGGAAAAACTTTCAAAATTATTATATAAGATCTACGAAGTTCTCTTCAAGAAATTTTTCTTTTACCAAACTGACCAATAAAATACAATATATGCATGCCTAAATTGTATTACAGTTCTTCAGCATTATGATTTTGAATTTTTAATGCATGCTCATGGAGATATGCCCATCCCATTCGGTATTTCTAATCTATGGCTTTTTTTTCCCATTCAGTCCGTCCATTAAATCTATAGTATTAAATAGTACTCATCTGGTCATGACTCGTGTTCCTCTAATTTCAGGCTATTAGAGGTCTCACAGTATATCAACAAGATGCTACTTGAAGTGAACTTTACAGTGACATTGCATACACATGATATTGAAACACTTATAGCCATACACAAGCTGCAAAATATTAGGTCAGAGTTAAAATCTTTAAAAATAAAAATCACGGTAGAAGCCATACATACCTGTACCCGACAGGGATTCCATTTACCCACACATGGAAGGCAGAATCAACAGCTTCAAAATGTAACAATATCCTCCGACCTATCAAGGCCAAAATAAAAAGTTACATGGTCAAAAACATACAGAGTGAATTGTGAAGAAATTCTAGGAAATAATAAGGTTGAGTCATTCAAAGAAAAGAAATTTAAATTCCACATGCTTAAGAATGAAGACACTGGCGTAAAAGAAGATCAGTTTCCCGGAGATGACCTTCAGAAAATTCTAAGTATCCAATATTATGGAACTACAAGTCATGCAGAAGCAAATCCGCACGGAAGCATGTGAATGACTATGTGCCTTAGTGCAAGGTAATATAATTTCGGGACAATGCATCAGTCAAGAAAATCGGGTGACTTGCTGATCAGAATCAACATTTGGTACCAGGGATTGTGAACTTTATTCATTGTACAACATTTGATTCTGTTTCTAGCCGCTCAAGCAATCCAGTCCAGCCGCTGCTGAACTATCCAAGTTCCCAAAAGAAGCAAGAGTTGACCAGTTTACACTGGATTTTCAGATTTTCAGATCATGGATTTTCTGAATGGAAGGCCAACCGGTTCACAGTCCCATTGTCATAGAAGCGGGCGTTGCGGATGTTGCATAGTGGGTCACAGTGATAGAATTCAGGTTTCTAAGGGAACATGAGTCGCTTTTAAGAATTATATTTGCAAATATTTGAATGCATAGTCATACAATCATTAATTGTTATACATGTTTGATAGTTTTTTGACATTTAGATACATTTATAAAGATATGTTAATAAAGTGAAATACGATATATAGGGTTATTTACACCAAAGATCCTTATACTTTTCTCATTATGTCAATTTAGTCCTTTAGTCAAATTTAAATTAAATTATTGACGTAATTTTTCACAGCACAATCACGTTAAATGCAAGTAACCCACTACAAATCTACCATTGACTCCATTTAACCCAACACATGGCTGAACCATTAAAAATTTAATTAATAACTTAACAAAAATTTTACTCTAAGGACCAAATTGATACAATTTCAATTATACAGGGACTAAATTGACACAATTAAAAGTAGAAGGACTAAATTAACATAATGAGCAAAGTACGGGGACTTTTGGTGTTAATAACCCTAATATATCATAGAGAGCGATGAAAAAGTACCATAACAGACAACAGAGTAATGACTAACTCAATGTTGTTATGTCACGGTCGTTATGCTATGTAACTTCCCATATTTGATTACATGGTCATGCCACGGGACTGCCCAGTAGGGATACTCGCAACCAACCCTCACGTCGCGTTCCAGCCCTGCTTATATTAAAAGAACTATACAGGGCTTGATATCAAATGGTGTAGCAAATAAAATAGTTCTTTCTTGGGTCAAACAGTGTCAGAGAGTGACATAAAGCTTGACAGAAGTTCAGCTCTCTAAACAGGCAACAGGCCCTCAGCAACTTCCTGATCATATTGCCTTCTATTGACATTAATGATATTGTGAAAAAAGCAAAAAAACTTCATTAAAGTTCTCTTAGTTTTCTATCCCTATTCTTTCAATTGTTTTCTCGGGAAAATGAAAAATCAGACAGCATTTGGAAAATTTAGAAACATGGAAAAACCGCCCTTTCAGGTACGAAGGAAAACTTTAATAAAAAGGAAAAGGCATTGGTCCAGTTTACAGAAGGAATAAAACTAGAGAAGCATGTTTTCCTAGACAGTCAAACAATCTGGGTCTTCCAAAGTGCCTTTTCCAGAAAACAAGTTTAAAAAGATCTTTTCAGAAAACAAGGAAATCTCAACAAAGTGAACGTGCCCATAATATTGCAAAAAATATTCTTCAAAGCATCAGAAAAAAAAAAAAAAAATAGTAACTTACTGAAGGAATTCAAAAAGTTCCAGATGAGACATTTAAGCCAATCATGAACTATAGCAACCATTCACTAGCATATTCAAAAACTTGAAAGATATCATCATACCTTGCCACTCATTGGGAACTTGGAAATATGCCCTGTAGCAGCCTGTAGGATTCTCGGTAGGGACATAAGGAGGATCAACGGGGAAAGGATATTCAGTATTTGTATAGATAGGCTGACCATATCCATGCATCTCCCAGTTGGAAGGAACTGATAAATTGAATAAAAACCAAAAGAAACATGAGCAGAAAGTATCCAGATAGAAAGTCTAAAGTTGGCACAGGAAATGTGCAGAAAAGAGATGATGGAAACCATTTTTTTGGAGCAAAAATATATTGTCTACGATAAAATAAGAGAACACATTTGGAAGGCCAATAGTAGACCCATTGAAATTGAAAAGTATCAGATTAAGATAGCCAAAAGCAGTTATTACAGCTAACTTGAAACTGTTAAGGGGTACAAACTACTATACAAAATAGTTAACATAAAATTGCAGAGTTTGTCTACTAACTTGGCAGGCAGACTTTTCAGATGACAATACTGAGCAAACTAGAGCAGCTAAAACGGATGACTCTCGAACTTGAAATGTCGTGATTTTTCTGTAGATAGCTAAGTCCAAAAAAAAAAAAAAAAAAAAGGCATGCCATCTAATCATGGTTTGAAACCCATTCTGCATAACCCGCCTTTGGATTAGTCATGCCTGCATATGCCTATCCTCAGAAAACCCAAAAAATCAAAATAACACTAGCTGTTAACTCTGGCCATTCATTTTCAATTTGTTCAGACTTTAATAAGAACTTACTTTTTGAAAAAACTTACTTTTGAAACCAAACATCCAATTTTAAATCTAATTCACTTTTCAAATTTTTCTGCGGGGCGAAGAGACTTCTTATAACTGCAGGTGGTCAGAAATCTGCTTTCTGATGGTTTACATCGTCCTGAAAGCAATTCCAAAGGGCTTTCAGGTGTTCAAAACTAAAAAAAGAAAACAATTCCAAAAATTGCCGGACAGACATTTTTCAAAGAATACAAAGGCACTATTTCATGCTGAAGAGAAACATAGGAGCCAAAATAATGACGACGGAAAAAAGACAAACGAACAGGTATGCCTATAGTATTAGAGGTCCATCATAAGGTATACATGTCAACCACAACTAACAATTTATCAACTGAATAATATTACAAAAAATTACGTTCTTTCCAAGAGTGCGCAACAATAAGCAATTTCCTTGCAGTACAGTACTTACAACAAAAAAAATACCATTCAAAATCTCCAGATTTGCACTGCAGTCAAAAAAGCAACCGTATTCTTCCTAAAATCAGGCTGTAGAACACGTAAGACTGTCCATGCAAGATGCAATTTTACAAATCTTAATATGAACAACAAATTCTGACCTCGTCTTTTTGTTCTGTTTCAGAGATGGTTATTAGTTTTAGAAAGTCTAAAATAACAAGGATTAACCAAATTCTGTTCCCATAGATGAAAATATTTGTTCCTCATGAACCAAAAAGTATGCACATTATCTGGTGTACTTGATTATCATTCTTGGTAAACCAAAGTTCTAGATTGGAAACCTGCTTATGCTTAGAAATCATGCAAAACACACAGACCTTGAAGTCGAGGGGCGAAAACAGACACTGGCACAAAGAATAATTACAATGAAATTCCCATATTTTTCACCCCTTTCTGGGACACACCTACAACCCCCCCCCCCCCCCCACCCCCCTCTTCTTCTTCCTCTTGTTTGCACTCATGTTATGGTAAACAAAACACTTACCCGGCAAGGTTCCCCATGAAGAATCCTGAAAATCATTCTGGTAAAAGTTCAGTGGAACATCACTTGGACCACTGGCCAAGTAAAATTTCCAATAGCCAGATAAAGATTTTACGAAAGGCAAGCCTTTAACCCAGAAAGAAGCACCATCAAGGGCGGCAGGAACAGCATCATCATTCCAAACAGCTAAATTTGATGCCAGAAAGTCTACCCTGCTTCGTTCATACCAGTACCGTAGAGAACCTAATTCAAAAACGGACATCAGATATTACGCAATGGATCAGCAAACTCAATGAAGGTAAATGCAATAATTGAAATATTATGATGTGCGAAAACAATTGAAGTCATGCACCTTCAACTGTATCATGACAATGCAAAGGAACATGTGCCTCTCTCTTTCTCCATTTGAAAAAGGATTGATCTTGCCACACTCGATAGTTCAATAAAGAACCATCCAGGGAAGCCATGGCGACTTGTCAACTGCCAACCTATCAGCAGAGCATACGATGTAAGTATCATTAAAAGAATATTAGAACCACATGCTGCGTACTAATGTGTGAACAGGAACATATATGAACACTTATTACACTTGATTTTTAAATCAAATAGTCAAATCCTCTACATCATCTTTAGATTAGAATTGGGAGCCCAGAAGAAATAGAACTAAGTCCTGTAGTAGGTAAACCATAGTTGTAGGAACACCGGAATGCTAGCATATCATGCTAAGAAACTCAATTCAATGTTTCAAAGGTAGGTTCCTAGTTGAAACACGTAGCAAGCAAGAAGGAAACCCAATTCACCCAATGGTTGAATTGTTCGGACAAAAAAGAATACCTTTTTATACATTGATTCATTTTCCTAACCTTATTCAACAGCTTATTGGCTAATAATATCATTTGAAGAAAGGATTTCCATTAATTGAGCTCTATTTTCATAGTCGTATACACTAGTCTTTAGAGAATAGAAGAACAGATATGCTGGTTAGTGCTTAGCATTAAATTTGTTTCGAAATGTTGATGCTTTAATGATTCAATTAACTAAATTCCGGTATATATGTGTATCTACAACAACAACGAATCCAGTGCCTCAAGGGCTCCCGCATATGCAAGGTCTGGGAGGGGTAGGATGTACACAGCCTTACCCCTTCAGGGTGCTACCCTAAAGGGAGGTTGTGTACGAGGACCCCCGACCTGAGAAGCATGAAGGCATAAAAATATAGAAGTATACAAGCATACAAGCATCTAAGCGTAAGAGCATAAGAACACAACACAGAGTCGTATATAGATCAAATATATGGTAATATAAATGCTCTTTTCACATTCCTATATATTTAACACACATGTTCCCCATATGTTTCTAACCTTAGAAACTTTTATGACTACTCACTCCCCACTCCCAGATCGTGCAACTATGGGTAAAACAAGCTAGAAGAACCGTGTGCAATCCAGTTGCACATGTACACTAATTGTTAGAGTTAACCATGCCAAATTGGTCTTATCACCACTCTCACCTTCAACTCCAATTCCACATATAACCATGAAACAAGTGTAATCACAGAGTTGCTAGTGCCATATTCACTTCGCTTCCCCGTTTCCGAAGGAAATTTTTCAGATCCCCATGTTTCCCAAGAAAACACATTTAGAAGCCCCAACTTTCCAACTTTATAAAAAACTTTCTAAGTTGTTTGGGGGGGGGGGGGGGCGGTGTGGTTCTTATTCTAAATTTTCCAACCATTTTCTAATTTTTCAGCTGCTCTTTGTTAGTTATTGGTTGTTGGCTAATAACTAGTTATTAGCTGTTAGTTGATAGTTGATAACTTTTGAGTGTTAGATGTTAGTAAATCATATCACATAAAATTTAAAATGTACACATTTGTTGTACCAACTAAATTATTTTAGTTATAAATTAAATATACATGGAAATATTAAATATTTTTTATAAAATAGAAAACAAAAAGATAAAATAAATATTTTTTATCAACTAATTATTTCCTCACTAACTAAATATTTTAAGAAATAGTTTAAAAAATAAATTTAAAGTAAGGTGAAGACTTAGCACATGTGTATATATAGACAATTATTGGATAAAAGTATAATTGTGGTTCCTATCACCTAGCTTCTGGAGCAAAACGCTACTTGTCATAGTTTTTCAAACGCTAGTTTTTTGGCTCCAAAAAGTTGTAGTTATCACTAAAAGTTGGTGAACGCCCTGACTATGAAAATCATTGCCAAATATAAAATTTAATGTTTTAACTAAACAAATAATTAAATACAAACCAAAAAGAATTTTTACCACACACTTAGATTAGCTATTTCACTAGTCAAAATACTAAACACTAAATGAAAAGCTAGCAAAAAGCTTTTCACAAACATAACCTCCTTACTTGGGAAAAGCTTAAAGTTTACCTGCAAACATGTTAACAACTAACAGCCAAAAGCTATCAACTATAAACTAGCAGCTATTAGCAAAATAACTATCTGCCAAACTACTAACAACCGACAACTATTAGCAAACAGCTCATTCCAAATATAGCCATCAATTTCTAGCATCTCTTAAATTAAAATTTTTTTAATCCTTTTAATAAAAAAAGAAAAGCAACATTCCCAGTGCTCCAAGAGCTCCCGCCTAAGCAGGGTCAGGGGGGGGATGTAAGCAACCTTCCCCCTTCAGGGTTTGTTTCTGAGAACCCCCAACCTGAGGGGTGCAACATAAGGAATTCCCAGGAGGTCACCTATCTTGGTACTACTCTCACTCAAGCACTCTTAACTTCGGAGTTCTAATGAGATCCGGTGCTTGCGTATTGGTACCCTCGTAGGTTTTTTAATCGTTTTAATATTTCCTTTAATTAAATACAAAGTTGTTCTCAACCAGGGTTAATATGCAGAGAGATTGAAGGGCTTTCCTATACTAGTTTATATTTTTCTAATATTAGTTTGTATCGGTTTTTTCTTCAAGCACATATTGTCCAGAACATATTCTACATTCTTTCTCAATATCTTTTCTTACCAAAAAGAAAGTATAAATTCAAACCTCCTTTGGGTGGGAGGCGAGCAATTTTTCAGTCAGCAATGATCTTGAGCCAAATGAAACCAAATACGATCAGAAGAACAGAAAAATCTGAATCTGTTTGCAGCATCTAAATAATACACTAACACAGGCACCAAGGTCCCATTTGGCGTATGGAAATGAAGCCTAGAATTGAAACTGACGCTCCGTTTGTTTTAACAGAAAATAGGACTCTAGGAAGTGGTTTCATCTTTTCCGTCATTTGGCGCGCATGTTTTGACGGAAGAGATTTTCCGAGTGGAAAAGGTTTTCCCCTAGTGGAGGAAAAATGACTTCTTTTATAAAATTATGGAAGTCATGATTCCAAGTGGCACAATAAACTTTGCAGTGATCAACGTGCGGATAGGGATCAAATAGTTATGAACTGGATGCAATATAAACCTTTAACGTCACAACGCCAGGCAGGAATTGGACCGAATAATCAAACGGAGCCAAATGTTACTTCGTCATTATTTTAGCAGAACAATTTTCATTATTCTAATTGTGATATAATATTGTATAGGGAGATTATCAATTACATATCTCAAGATTTGAACATTTATTACATAGATACTCATATGTTTCAATAATATGCAATGATGTAAATAAAATTTTAAAAGTTTCATCATCCAAGTACTCTGAAGTTTAACAATTTTATGAATTAGGTATTTTTTGCAAAATTTGACAGATTCTCAACTAAAATTATTAACGGGAAGCATGAGTTCGACAACACATAGATATCCCTATCATAATGTGGTGATTTCTTTTACCAAAAAGGGCACCAACACGCCGTCACCGGATCCCATGAGAACTCCGAAGTTAAGCGTGCTTGGGCGAGAGTAGTACCAGGATGGGTGACCTCTTGGGAAGTCCTCACCCTCAGGTTGGGGGCACTGGGAAACAGCCTCTCTTTAGGTTAACACCCTGAAGGGGGAAGGCTGCGTACATCCGCCCCCCCCAGACCCTGCGTAGGCGGGAGCCCTTGAGGCACTGGGTATGTTCCTTTTAATGTGGTGATTTCTTTTGTTGGAAAATGCTAGCATGACACATTATTTTGCTTATATTATATATATATATATATATGATGTGATACTTAGGTAATAAATGCTCAAGTTTTAGGATACCTAAGAGATAATTTTCCTATTTTATATACTTTCTATAGTTAAATTTTTATATTACTTTTTATATATGCCGTACTATTGCTGCTTAATTGTCCCATAACAAGATATAAGATGATTGGTGAAAAATGTTTCTTTCAAACCACATAAGAAAGCAACAATGCGGAACCAAGTTTTCCTTTAAAACAAACAATGGAAAACCTCAATCAAATTTTAAATTTCCTAGAAAAACCTTTTCCAAAGAAAATGCAATTCTTATAATCTACTTTTCTGCCAAAATAAATGAAAGATGAAACTATAATTGGGGAATAGAAATTCATTTTGTTATTTGGTTAACCAGTTGGATTTGGAATTGTAGTTCCAATGTCCAATTGCTTGGAATTAGATTTTAACTAAAAATCATACTTTCAAATTATTTGGATTGAGGGAAAAAATTGCAATTCCATAATCTATTGACCGAAAACTTGAAATGGCCGCGCTCAATTAACCTCAAACTAAAGATGACTGGAAACCAAAAGAACCAACCCAACCTAAAATTTGACCGGAACTCGAGATGAACCAACTTGAATAACTCAAATGTAATATTATCCAACCTAACTTAAACCCGACCCAATCTAACTCAACCCAATCCAATTGATCTATTCCAAATGACTCTACCTCACTTAGATCGAACTTGAAGGTGACAAAGTTGACCTAAAGCCTTAAATGATCCAACCTAATTGACTCAAAACCTGAGATGACTTAGACCAAAACGAACCCACTAGAATCAATCTCAACCTAAATTTGACCCAACTCAAGATAACCCGAAATTCGAAATGACGCCACCTGAATAACACGAAACTAAGAATACTTGAGCCTGATATGACTTGACCCAACTCAAAAACAACTTATGTTAGCTTGAATCCCAAAAATGACCCAACCCGATTAACCCAAAAACCAAGATGACTCCAACACGAAGTGATCCAACCTAAGTTGACTAGAAACTCAAAATGATCCGACCCGACCAAAACCCAACCCCAGTCATGCTGAAACCTGGATGCTACCACCCAATTGACACGAAACTGGAGATGACTCGAATTGTCGTGGAATTACAATTCCAACCTATGAATTCATTTAACTATCCAAACAATGCAAGTCGCAATCTAATTCCAATTTCAAGTATCAAACAAACCCTAAAAGTCAACTCAAACATGTCCAATAAATGAACAAGCACCAACATAACGTCAAAATCCCAACAAATCTCGTTCAAACAGTTGACCCAAAATCAAACCATCATCAATGTCGATCATAAACTAACCACAAACAACAATTAATGCCGATTGATGATCCATCAACCACGGATATTAAACTCAGCCAAAAAAAAAAAAAAAATTTCTAGTTCATTGACTGAGATTGCAAAAAGGAATGAAATTTGCAGCAGATGAATAAAATCTAAGGGTAGAAGATGAACGCAATTGGTGAAATACCTAACCTTGGATAACAGAAATTGGGAGATTTCAACGAATAAGAAATCTAATCAAAGATAATATTGCTGGCCCCTCGTTGGGGAAAACCGTGCAGTGAGTGAGCTCTAAACTCATCATTATCCAGAGTCAAAGACGCACGGGTCTTGGGGCCATTTTACACGCGTGGGTATAAATAATATTAATAATAATAAATTTTGAACTAATAAAAATGCCTATGTTATAATGTAAACCTTCATAGTATTGAGTTATATCATTATTATTTATAGAGATACAAGATATTGATGCAGGAAGCTGAGCGAGAGAGGAGCTAAGACTAGGAGAGGCATGTCATGTGTGGAGCTCGTGCAATGAAATGGCCAACTCATTACCCAAATTAGTTATTTATATATTTTTATTTCTACGTTTGTATTTGCTTTATATTTTCTTTACTTTTGGAAAGTGGAAGTTAGTTAGAGGTAGCAAAGGTAGTGGATGTGAGAAATATATATCTAACATACTTGATTATATTGAATTTTTATCTTGAAAAGTTATATACAAAGTCTCTCTTCCTCCCCAAATTTCTTCTCTTTTTCCCTCAAATTCTCTCATTATCTTATTGTGTATCTTCAAAAAGGTATTGGTATCATTGATATTAGAGCCTTGATCCTCTGACTTGTGCTATCAATCTATTTTATGGCTAACAACACCAGATCCACTTCTAAATCCGTAGGGTTGAGGAGTCCTTGACATCGGAGATTCGATCAACCAATTCAGCAGTGGAGGAATTGAAAACTTCGATCCAGGAACTAAGCAGGATGATCATTGGAGTATCATTGCAGCAGAGCAGAGCTAATAAAAGGGATTCTGCATCTAAAGGGAGTCAAAGCCAGGTCACCCCTAATCTTCCAGTTTTGGTGTAATACCCGGTTTATTTAAATTGGACTAGGTACTATAATATATGAAATCCAGGATAATTAAACTGGACTAGGTACTATAATAATACTAAAACCCACTGCTATTCTGATTGGAATAAATAAATTAATAGATTAAAATTATTAAGTATCCATGCTAGGTATTGAAATATGATTAAGTTAATGGACTAATTATCATTAAGGTAGTCTCTAATAATACTAAAATAATTGAAGTATGTATATATGTTATAGTAGTAATAATAAGAATAAGAATAATAATAAATGAAAAAAAAGGGAAAGGAAAAGAAAAAAGAAAAGAAAAAATAAAAATAAAAATAAAGTAACCCCCCCCCCCCAACACGTTTCTCTCTCTTTCCCTCACGCAACTCTCCCTCCCTCACCGTCTCTCTCACCCTCACCATCTCTCACCCTCACCGCCCCTCTACCGTCGTCATCGGTGCCGCCACCACCTCACGGTACTGCCTGTACCTCTACCGTCGCCCTCCCACCACAATACCGTCCCCACCACCACGGTACTACTTCGACCACCACGATACCGCCTGACCCACGCCGGTATGGCTCGACCACGGTACCGCCTACCAACGTCAACCACCTCGGTACCGTCTCTCACCACCACAGTACCGCCTGACCTCCGGGGCTATAAATACCCCTAGCCCTCAACCCCTCAAACCTCACAACCACCCCACAACTCTCTCTCCCCTCTCGGTTTTCTTTCTCTACCACTCACGACTCTCTCTCCGGCCGCCTTGCCGGTGCCGCCACCACGGCGATACAGCTCCGATCACCTCGCCGGTGGCTTAAGAGCTAAATTTTTGGATTAAAAGCTAGTGAAGGTAAGTATACCACTGCCCCTACTTGTTTATAAAATACGAAAGTGTGCTTTACTGGGTTTGATATATAAGACTTGTATTTGAATAGTTTATTAGTTTGTTAAAATAAGTTCAGGAATCTGTACTTGGTTAATTATATGATTTCTACTCTTATGATTTGAGTTATACTGATTTATATATTGAATTAATGTTTAAATATGTGAAATTTTGAAAGAATTTATATTTGTGATTACATAAAGTGTTTTATACATGGAATTGATGTTTAAATGTGTGAATTTTGAAAGAATCAGTAGTTATGATTATGTGAAAGAAATTATTGTGAACTTGTTTGATTTATACTGACTATGTAAGCGTACGCGGGGGCGACGGCCAAATCCCGGTACGTATGACGACACGGGGGAGATGTCCGAATCCCGGTCGTTACATAGAAAAGAAATTATTGTGAACTTGTGATTTGAATTGAAAGGTTTTATGAGAAGAACTTACATATAACTACGTTGACCCTCCAGAGTCTGTCAACGATAGAATGTGAAACATGAAATGTGAAAAGTCGATCTGTGACCCTATCGCGGGAATAATACCGGCACATAGATCTACGTTTACCCAAAAAGCTCTTGTAAATAAGTTAATGATTTGTGCTACTTTAACGTGATTTTCTTTAAGATGAATTGATTTTACTGATTTTATTCTATCAATTTTTAATAACATGCCTGATCTGAATAGGGAGTGTGTTATACTTACTGAGCGTGTTGTTTGCTCACCCAAATTCGTTTATTTTCCAGATTAGTAACCCACGGCAAGTTCCTGAAGGAAGGAAATGATGAAGCGATTTACTATGTCGTGAATTAGTTTATTTTGTGTAGTTAAGTAAACAATTTTGTAGTAGCACATCATAGACTATCTGAGATATTGTAAGTTTAAGCTTCCGCTCTACTAGTATTAAAATGTTAATTTGATGTATTTGTATTTTGTGTAATACCCAGTCTAATTAAATCAGACTCGGTATTATAATATATGAAACTTAGAATAATTAAATTAAATTACGTATCTTAATACAATTAAACTCGCTATTATTTCAATCGGGATAAAAATAAGTACAATTGGGGAGTGGGGAGCAAGGAAAGAAAAGAAAAAAAAACAAAAAAAAAAAGGAGCACTTGGAGTGGGGAGCAAGGAGGAGGAGAAAAAAAAAAGGGGGTCTATAAATACCCATAACCCCCCAACCTCATTTCCTCACCCCTCACCTCTCGACTCTCTCTCTCCTCTCGGTTTTCTCTCTCTACCATTCACCACTCTCTCTCCTCGCCGGTACAGATCCGGTCACCCCGCCGGCGTCACCACCTCTTAGAAGCTAAATTTGTTGGATTTAAGCTAGTGAAAGTAAGTATATTACTTCCCCTACTTGTTTGTAAAGTATGAAAATTGCTTTAGATGACTTAATTTGTATGACTTATATTTTGAATAATTTATTGGTTTGATAAAATAGGATTGAGCATATGTGTTTATATGATTATGTGATTTATACTCTTAGGAGTTGAATTACATTGGTTTATACATTGATTTAACATGTAAACTTTGAAGGAGTTTTTACGAATGTGTGAATTTCGAAGGAAATTATTGTGAACTTGTGATTTGAATCCGGCTATGTAAGCGTACGCGGGGGAGACGTCCGAATCCCGGCACGTATGACGACTCGGGGGAGACGTCTGAATCCCGGTCGTTACATAGAAGAAAATTATTGTGAAATTGTGATTTGAATTTGAAAGGTTTTATGGGAAGAGCTTACAGTTAACTACGTTGACCCTCCGGGGTCTGTCGACGATGTGAAATGTGAAATACGAAATGTGAAAAGTCGATCTGTGACCCTGTCACGGGAATAATACTGGCACATAGATCTATGTTCGATCCTATTGGATCTGTCGACTTAGAACCGGTTCAAATATGTGAAATGTGAACGTCGATCTGTGACCCTGTCGCAGGAATAATACCGCCGTAGTATTCGATGCGTCTGTAAGTTTTACTGAAAAAGCTTTTGTGAATGAAGTTTTACCAAAAGAGCTCTTGCAAATAAAAGATATGTGTTACCATAATGTGAATTTTTCTGATAAATTGATTTTACTGGATTCGATTGAAATTTTATCTATTTTAAATAATATGCCTGACCCGGGTAGGGAGTGTAATGTACTTACTGAGCGCGTTGTTTGCTCACCCAATTCGTTTATTTCTCTTTTTCCCATATTAGTAACCCATGGCAAGTTCCTGAAGGAAGAAAAGATGGAACGGCTTACTCTAGAATTAATTATTCGTATAGTTGAATAATATATGAATTTTGTTGTAGTATATTAGAACTATCTAGGATATTGTAATTTTAAGCTTCCGCTCTACTAGTATTAAAATGTTAAGTTTGATGTATTTGGGATTATATTTTATATAAGAACAGTTTATATGATTTTGAGGAGTTTTGTTTGGAAAGATTCGGGCTTCGTACTATAATAAGGGGATTCGTTATAGTACGGCCGTGTAGTGCCCTTTAACTTAAGCCTATTCGGTATTAACGTTTGGGGGCGTTACATAAAGTGGTATCAGAGCCCGGTTATTAATTTTGGAGAAAATTGAAGTGCGAAGATCCGAATGCTAGGTTATGAATTTTGGAAAAATTCTAGTGTTAGGATGAGGGCCTTAGTTTATTGAGAAACAAAGTTTTCGGTGCTAGGAAAATATAGTTGACTATTTGAATTGGTAACTTCAACTATATTGGAGTTTAGAAGTTGTTTAACAACGTGGTTTCTTATATAATTTGAATAAAGGTGAAGATGAATGACATGAGCTAAACATTGGCATCCCTGAAAAGAAAGAGAACCCTGACAAAAAAAAAGCAGGGTTCCACCCCCGATCGAAGAAGTCCTTAGTGAATCGGAGGAGGATACAGAAGAAGAGCACCCTAATGAGGAACGTGTTCCCCTACAGAACAGACCCACTGGACAAAACAGCCAGAACTCAGGTGACTCCTCTAATCAGTTTGATGTTGCAACAATGCACCAGCTCATGGTTAATCTTTTGCAACATCAACAACAAGCACAAGCTATGCCTCCCCTCACTCGACGTAGTGAAGAGACCCCGTTTGAAAGGTTGTCAAAATTGAGGGCCCTAAAGTTTGAAGGAGCTGATGACCCTTTAGAAGCTGAAAAATGGATACGAGAGATGGAGACCTTGTTTGAGGCCATGTCAATAGCCAATGATGATAAGGTTCGAAGCAACTTGCCACCAAGATTGAAAGCACACTCCGATGCTACTGAAGACACCGGACAACTTAGTATATCACATGCCATGGTGGAAAGCACGGGATATTGGGTTTGGTTTGTGTTCCACCATTGTAATAGGTCAAAATTCGGGTTGGCCGGCGGCCCGAATATATGGACCATTGGTGTCCGCAAATAATAATCTAACTTGTCACATGATGTGGGGGCTGCTGTGGGCGTAAATTGCTCCAACAGCTTCCACGAATATGACGTGTGTGAATTACTTCCACTAGATATGGAAGATCCTACTGCAGCAGTACTAGGATTATTGGACGCTAATTGACGGGAATATTGAGAAAATAAACTATGCAAGTCGTTATCGACATCGGCAATGAAAGCGTCGATATTAAGAGAAGGATTCAAGTACGTGAAAAAATGTTGGCAAAACAAGTTGAAACCCGAGCGTTTACAACGAGGGCCTAAAATAGTTGCAAAGCAATATGTAAGAGGTAGTTCAAAATAATATTTGGCAAACTTTTCTTTCATTGCCTGAATCGATGCGAACAAAACAGGGTTGAATTCATTACCCACCATCCAATTGACAATATCAAGCAATCTTGATATTGCTTGAGGCATGATCGGATAGTAGCAACCCGAAAAAAATATTGTTGCCTCTTTAAACATGCTAAGAAAGTCATAAATTTGATCTATTGTCTCCCAATTTATACCGGCCAGGTTGTAATCGCTCAATTCTGCACGATTTTCCTGGGCATATTCCATTAGAACGTCTTTGTATGGTAGAAGGCGCTCTAACATTTCTACCGTAGACGACCACCTATTTTGGGAGTCTAATTTAAATTGTTTATATTCTATGTTATGCAACCTACATAAATTTTTAAATTTTCTTTTTCTAGTGCTGGATGATTTTACAGATATTATTACCGATCTAACATTTGAGATTTTGGCAAAAGTTCGAGACATGGCTTATAAAGTAGCCTTACCACTAGAACTGTCCAGAATACATAACGTATTCCATGTTTCTCCATTGAGGAAGTATATTGCTGACCCTTATCACGTGACACGACACGAACCGTTGCAAGTACAAGAAGACCTGACTTATGAAGAACATCCGGTTCGCATAATCGATCGGAAAGAGCACAAGTTAAGGCATAGAACGATCTCATATGTCAAGATTCAATGGAGTAACCATACTCATAGAGAAGCAACATGGGAGACAGAAGAAGAGAAGAGAAGCAAATACCCAAAATTATTCGAAAACGAAGGTAAGTTTCGAGGACGAAACTTTTGTTTAAGGGGGTGAGGATGTAATACCCAGTCTAATTAAATCAGACTCGGTATTATAATATATGAAAACTAGAATAATTAAATTAAATTACGTATCTTAATACAATTAAAACTCGCTATTATTTCAATCGGGATAAAAATAAGTACAATTGGGGAGTGGGGAGCAAGGAAAGGAAAGAAAAAAAAAAAAAAAAAAAAGGAGCACTTGGAGTGGGGAGCAAGGAGGAGGAGGAGAAAAAACAAGGGGGTCTATTAATACCCATAACCCCCAACCTCATTTCCTCACCCCTCACCTCTCGACTCTCTCTCTCCTCTCGGTTTTCTCTCTCTACCACTCACGACTCTCACTCCTCGCCGGTACAGATTCGGTCACCCCACTGGTGTCGCCACCTTTTAGAAGCTAAATTTGTTGGATTTAAGCTAGTGAAGGTAAGTATATTACTTCCCCTACTTGTTTGTAAAGTATGAAAATTGCTTTAGATGACTTAATTTGTATGACTTATATTTTGAATGATTTATTGGTTTGATGAAATAGGATTGGGTATATGTGTTTATATGATTATGTGATTTATACTCTTAGGAGTTGAATTATATTGGTTTATACATTGATTTAACATGTGAACTTCGAAGGAGCTTTTACGAATGTGTGAATTTCGAAGGAAATTATTGTGAACTTGTGATTTGAATCCGGCTGTGTAAGCGTACGTGGGGGAGACGTCCGAATCCCGGCAAGTATGACGACGCGGGGGAGACATCCGAATTCCGGTCGTTACATAGAAGGAAATTATTGTGAAATTGTGATTTGAATTTGAAAGGTTTTATGGGAAGAGCTTATAGTTAACTACGTTGACCCTCCGGGGTCTGTCGACGATGTGAAATGTGAAATACGAAATGTGAAAAGTTGATCTATGACCCTGTCGCGGGAATAATACCGGCACATAGATCTATGTTCGATCCTATTAGATCTGTTGACTTAGAACTGGTTCGAATATGTGAAATGTGAATGTCGATCTGTGACCCTGTCGCGGGAATAATACCGGCCGTAGTATTCGATGCGTCTGTAAGTTTTACTGAAAAAGCTTTTGTGAATGAAGTTTTACCAAAAAGAGCTCATGTAAATAAAAGATATGTGCTACCATAATGTGAATTTTTCTGATAAATTGATTTTATTGGATTTGATTGGAATTTTATCTATTTTAAATAATATGCCTGACCCGGGTAGGGAGTGTAATGTACTTACTGAGGGCGTTGTTTGCTCACCCAATTCGTTTATTTCTCTTTTTTCCAGATTAGTAACCCATGGCAAGTTCCTGAAGGAAGAAAAGATGGAACGGCTTACTCCAGAATTAGTTATTCGTATAGTTGAATAATATATGAATTTTGTTGTAGTATATTAGAACTATCTAGGATATTGCAATTTTAAGCTTCCGCTCTACTAATATTTAAATGTTAAGTTTGATGTATTTGGGATTATGTTTTATATAAGAACAAGTTATATGATTTTGAGGAGTTTTGTTTGGAAAGACTCGGGCTTCGTACTATAATAAGGGGATTCGTTATAGTACGGCCGTGTAGTGCCCTTTAACTTAAGCCTATTCGGTATTAACGTTTGGGGGCGTTACATTATGTTCTATATAAGAACGGTTTATATGACTTTGAGGAGTTTTTGATTAGAAATATTCAGGCTTTGTACTATAATAAGGGGATTTGTTATAGTACGGTCGCGTAGCGCCCTTTAACTTAAGCCTATTCGGTTTAACGTTTGGCGGCGTTATATAAAGTGGTATCAGAGCCCAGTTTATGAATTTTGGAGAAATTTGTTGAAAATAGTATAGTTTTTCCTTTTGTTATACTTGTATTTATGTATTTACTTGTATTCTACACATTTACTAGGGTAGGTATTAAATTAATTTTCCCATTTATTGGCCTATGGTAACCGGCAAGATCTAGAAGAGGGAGAGGGAGAGGGAGAGTTTTTTTGTTCTTTGTGTTTATTTCTTTCATTATTTACTTTTACTCATATAGTTAACTAGCCTAGGATTCTTTTGCAAGTGTTAGATTAGACTTTTCCTTTTCCCATAGGATTTGTATAAATTGGAGTTCTTGTTAATGAGAAAAGTATCTAATTCTCATCATATTATTCGTAGTAGTTTTATCTTCTCGTTTTTTCATGGTATCAGAGCAGGCTTGAATCGGGATCATCAAGCTTGTGTTTTTTTCTTCCTTCTTCCAGCCGTGCACTCCATTTGTGAGTCTTCTACTTATTCTCTTGTTTTTACTTGTGTTTTTTTCGTGTTTAATTCATAATGACGGAAGAAAATACTAATCAAATTGTTGCACCTGGTGTTGAATCAAGGGGTGTTCCTGATGTGAACTCACCCTTTGACTTACACCCCTCAGATAATCCAGGTCTTGTTTTTGTGCAAGACATTTTAACGGGACCTAATTTTCCCGCCTGGAGGCGTTCTGTCTTCAAAGTTTTTAAAGCTAAAAGAAAGCTGGGGTTTCTTGATGGAACCATTGTCAAACCCGATGAGTCTTCACCGGATTTTGAAAATTGGAGCACTTGTGATTCCATGGTCTCTTCATGGCTCACTAATTCCGTCTCCAAAGAAATCAATGCTAGTATAGCATATTTTGAAACTGCGCGCGACATTTGGTTAGATCTAAATGAGCGTTTCTCTCAAGGGAACACTCCTCGTATCTATGAAATCAAACGCAAAATTTCACTCTTAAAACAAGAAAATAAGTCAATTTTTGACTATTTCACGAAATTAAGGGCTCTATGGGATGGGCTTTATACTCTAGTAGCCATACCTCCATGTACGTGTGGATCAGGTCAAGCTTTTGCGGCCATACGGGACATGGAGAGACTACTTGATTTTTTAATGGGCTTAGACCCGTCTTTTTCTATTGTGAGATCACAATTGATGAATTCCAAGCCCTTACCCTTGGTAGCTAGTGCCTATTCAACACTTTGTCAGGAGGAAAAACAACAAAGTGTTGCATCCGGTAGCATTGTTGTACCAGAGGCTGCAGCCCTTGTTGCTAAAGGGACTAATATGTTTTTGGGAGGTGGTTTGTCGTCAGTGAACGGACCACAACCCAAGCGCAATAATTGCCCAGTTTGTTCATATTGTAAGAAATAGGGACATACAAAAGACAGGTGCTTCGAGCTAATTGGATACCCACTGGGATGGAAGCAACCACGCAGCAGTAACGGGAGGCCTGCTGCAGCTACTGCGCAGCAGGCGTGGAAGGCTGCTGGTCGACAGCAGCTGCTGCTGCCAGCCCCCACGGACCAGCAGCCCGGAGCCCCGGACGCTAGCCCGATCGTAGGTCTTTGGGCTTCACAATATCAACAACTTTTGGGTCTTCTCAACTCAGGAAATTGTGCCCCTTGCGTTAACTTGACAGGTCAGGGTTCGTTTGGTAGTAGTTGTTGGATTATTGATACAGGTGCAACGGACCATATGGTGCCATCTGATTTTACTTTACTTGATAGAAGGGTTAATACCGAGATTCGTCCCGTTCGACTACCTAACGGCACTTGTTTGCCAGTATCACACGTTGGACGTGCCAAGATCACGGATGACATCATACTTGAAAATGTGTTACAAATTCCGGGCTTTCATTGCAATTTGTTGTCAGTAAGCAAATTAACTAGAGATATAAATTGTGCATTGACATTTTTCAAAATTTTTTGTGTAATACAGGACCTGCCATCGAGGAAGCTGATTGGAGCGGGTAAAGAACGAGATGGGCTATACATGATGGAGTGCGCTGTCATTCCGAAGTCCGCTCAAGTCGTTGGTAGTACTAATAAGGGAGTTTTGTGGCATCGTCGATTGGGTCATGTTCCATTTAACAAATTGTCTAATTTTTCGGGTTTGGACATTGGTGTTGTTTTGGATAATGTTTGTGACTCGTGTCATCAAGCTAAACAAACTCGGTTGCCTTTTCCTATTTCCGTTCGTAAATCTGTTGCTTGTTTTGATTTGCTTCATGTTGATATTCGGGGTCCATACCGTACGTTGTCAATGACAGGAGCTCGTTTTTTCCTCACTATCGTTGATGATCTTAGTACGTGTACTTAGGTGTATTTGATGCGTGACAAGTCTCGGTCACATAAAATCCTCATGGATTTTTGTGAAATGGTACAGGTTCAGTACAATTCGCAGATTAAACAAATTCGTAGTGATAATGGAGCAGAATTCCTTTTTGGGCCGTTACTTAACTTTTATGCAGGAAAGGGCATACAAGTGCAGAATTCCTGCAATGATACACCCCAACAAAATGGGGTAGTGGAGAGAAAGCATTGCCATCTCCTTGAAGTGGCCCGAGCCCTTAGGTTTGAAGCGGGTCTTCCTATTCAATTTTGGAGAGAATGCGTGTTGACGGCAGCCTATCTTATCAATCTCATGCCTACAACACGTCTACAAAACAAGAGCCCATATGAAGTACTACTTGGTAAAATTCCTTCATATACACATTTACGCGTTTTTGGCTCGTTATGCTACGTTCATAATAGGGATCGTAGTAAAGATAAGTTCGAAAGTAGAGCAATTCGTGGTGTTTTTCTTGGTTACCCTCATGGCAAAAAGGGGTACAAGGTCTATGACTTAGACAATAAAAGGATTGTAATCTCACGTGATGTAGTTTTTCGCGAAGATAGATTTCCATATGTTGAAGAAGGGAAGAACAATAGCTCAAATAATGATGTTTTTGATTTAATTCATTATGTCGACGAAAGGAGTTTGATACAACCACGAGAAACAAGGGCCATAGGGGATCTCGCAGCACCGTCAAATGACGGTGCTGCAGTGACTGACTGAACAGTGTTCGGTCAGCACAGTGAGGGGGAGGAAGCTGCGGGTCAAGCGGGGAGACCGATTCGTGTCCGTTCCATGCCTATAAAATATCGAGATTATGTGGTTGATGTTCCTCCTTCGATAGCCCATCCTCGTGATACCCCTTCATCGGCTAACTCAGGTATGGTTTATCCTATATAAAATTATGTTTCTAATGCACGATTTACTAACTCGCATTCTAATTTGCTACAAGCCATCACATCTTGTGATGAGCCTAAGAATTTTGCATAGGCAGTCGAGTCTCCTTATTGGAGGGAAGCAATGGAGAAAGAGATTTCGGCATTAGAACAAAACAAGACTTGGACACTAGAAGAGTTGCCCCCGGGAAAGCGAGCGATAGACTCGAAATGGGTCTATAAAATCAAATACAAGGCTGATGGAAGCATTGAGAGGTATAAGGCAAGGCTCGTTGCCAAAGGTTAGACCCAGGTAGAAGGCATTGATTATCATGATACTTTTGCTTCCGTTGCTAAATTGGTTACCGTTCGTTGTGTACTTGCAGTTGCGGTAGCCAGAAATTGGATAATGCATCAATTGGATGTGAATAATGCCTTTCTTCATGGTGACCTCGATGAGGAGTTCTACATGAAATTACAACAGGGTTTTGAAAAACAACATGCCGGTAAAGTTTGTCGTTTGCGAAAATTGCTTTATGGTTTAAAACAGGCCTCACGTAATTGGAATCAGAAATTCACAAATTCGCTTGTTGAAATGGGTTTTGTCCAGTCTAAGTCTGATTATTCACTCTTCACTTATAACAAGGGGGCTGTGTATACTGCTATCCTAGTGTATGTTGACGATGTTGTTATTACCGGGAACAATCTGAGTCATATTGAAGAAGTAAATTCAACGCTTAATGTTCAATTTGGCATTAAAAATTTAGGAGCGGTCAAGTATTTCCTCGGGGTAGAGGTGGCTCGCTCTCAAAAAGGGTTAATTTTGAGTCAACGAAAGTATGCACTTGATATCTTGAGTGAAACCGGGCTTATAGGTGGGAAACCGGTTGCCACACCGATTGTTCAAAATCACCGTTTGAGTGATGAAGAAGGGGAATTAGTTAAGGATTCGGGCCAATATAGGAGACTTGTAGGAAGACTTCTATATCTCACCATTACTCGTCCTGACATTTGTTATGCAGTTAGCATACTTAGTCAGTTTGTCCACAATCCTAGAGTTCCACATCTTGAAGCCGCTTTCCGAGTACTTCGATATATCAAGGGGACATTGGGTCAAGGGATTTTCCTTCCACATGATTCTGATTTTAACATTCATGCATATTGTGATGCTGATTGGGCAGGTTGTCTTACTAGCAGATGATCTACTACAGGATTCGTTGTTTTCTTGGGAGGAGCTCCCATATCGTGGCGTTCTAAGAAGCAGTCAATTGTTTCTCGTTCCTCTGCTGAAGCAGAATACCGTGCAATGGCCATTGTGACAACCGAGTTAGTTTGGTTGAGACGTTTATTAGTGGATCTTGCAGTTGACGTTCAAAAGCCCGCAATTTTATTCTGTGACAACCAAGCGGCACTTCACATAGCCTCAAACCCGGTTTTTCACGAAAGAACAAAGCATATAGAGATCGACTGTCATTTTGTTCGAGAGAAGCTGTTGGCCAAAGAAATCTCGACCTCTTTCGTGCGTACATCAGGACAAGTGACTGATATATTTACTAAAGGGCTTTCTTCACCGTCATTTTCTTCTTTCCTTTTCAAGTTGGGCATTGTAAATTTACATGCTCCAACTTGAGGGGGAGTGTTGAAAATAGTATAGTTTTTCCTTTTGTTATACTTGTATTTATGTATTTACTTGTATTCTACACATTTACTAGGGTAGGCATTAATTTAATTTTCCCATTTATTGGCCTAAGGTAACTGGCCAGATCTAGAAGAGGGAGAGGGAGAGTTTTTTTGTTCTTTGTGTTTATTTCTTTCATTATTTGCTTTTACTCATGTAATTAACTAGCCTAGGATTCTTTTGCAAGTGTTAGGTTAGACTTTTTCTTTTCCTTTTCCCATAGGATTTGTATAAATTGGAGTTCTTGTTAATGAGAAAAGTATCCAATTCTCATCATATTATTCCTAATAGTTTTATCTTCTCGTTTTTTCAAAATTTAAAGATATGAACACTAGGTTATGAATTTTGAGAAATTTTAGTGTTAAGATGAGAGCCCTAGGTTATAGGGGGGGGGGGGGGGGGGGGGGGGGGGGGGGGGGGGGGGGGGGGGGGGGGGGGGGGAGATTTAGGATTAAAGTGAGAGCCTTAAGTTATGAACCTTGGAAAAATTTAACTAATAAGATGAGAACTTGGTTTATTAATGTTGAGGAAATATAGTTGACTATTTGAATTGGTAACTTCAACTATATTGGAGTTTAAAAATTATTTAACAACGAGATTTCTTATATAATTTGAGTGAAGGTGAAAATGAGTGACATGAGCAAAACATTGGCGTCCCTGAAAAGAAAAAGGAACCTGAAGGGAAAAAGCAGGGTTCCACTCCCGATCGAGGAACACCTTAGTGAATCGGAGAATGATACAGAAGAGGAGCACCCTGATGAGGAACGTGTCCCACGACAGAACAGATCCACTGGTCAAAACGGCCAGAACCCAGGTGATTCCTCTAATCAGTTTGATGTTGCAACAATGCACCAGCTCATGGTTAATCTCTTGCAACATCAACAACAAGTTCAAGCTGTGCCTCCTCTCACTCGAAACAATGAATAGACTCCCTTCGAAAGGTTGTCAAAGTTGAGAGCCCTGAAGTTTGAAGGAACAGATGACCCTCTAGAAGCTGAAAAATGGATACGAGAGATGGAGACCCTGTTTGAGGCAATGTCAATAGTCGACGATGATAAGGTTCAAGCAGCCACCCCATTTCTTAAGGGGAATGCGGAGTTATGGTGGACTATAGTCAAAGTAGCATATCAGAACGCTACTAACCCTTTGGGTTAGGAGAAGTTTAAAGAGACCTTCTACAACCAGTTCTTCCTTGAAGCGCTGAGAATGACGAGAGAAAATGAATTCTACGAGCTAAGACAAGGAGAGCAGATGACGGTGTTGCAATATGCTAACAATTTTCATGAATTGGGACATTTTAGCCCAAGCATCATAGCATCAGAGACAAGTAAAAGAAACAGGTTTGACAGAGGATTGCTTCCTCGCATTAGGAGGTGTCTGTCAAGTGTCATCTTCGAGAGATACAAGGAGGTCCTTTAACGTGCTCTGAAGGTTGGTGCAAATCTGAAGTTAGAAGGGCAGGAATATGCTGCCAAGAAAAAGTCGTTAGACGGCAAATTTCAGGGAGGAAAGCTTAACCAATCTGATGACAATGGCGAAAAATTTCGTACAAAGAATCCAGAGAGCTCTAACATTGGACTAAGAAAATTTGAGCATTGTGGTAAGGAACATTCCGGTGCATGCTACAGAAAGTTAGGGGGTGTGCTTCGAGTGTAAAGAGAATGGACACATAGCTCGCGATTGTCCTCTCAAGAAGAAATGAGAAGCAAATACCTAGAGTTATTCGAAAATGAAGGTAAGTTTCGAGGACGAAACTTTTATTTAAGGGGGTGAGGATTTAATACCCAGTTTATTTAAATTGGACTAGGTAATATAATATGTGAAATCCGGAATAATTAAACTGGGTTAGGTACTACAATAATACTAAAACCCACTACTATTCTGATTGGAATAAATAAATTAATGAATTAAAAGAATTAAATATCCAGGCTAAGTATTGAAATATAATTAAGTTAATGGACTAATCATCATGAAGGTAGTCTCCAATAATACTAAAATAATTAAAGTATGTATATATGTAATAGTAGTAGTAGTAGTTATAATAATAATAATAATAATAATAATAATAATAATAATAATAACAATAAATCAGAAAGAAAAAGAAAAGGAAAAGGAAAAGGAAAAAGAAAAGAAAAGAAATAAAATAAAAATAAAGTAAACCCCCCCCCCCCCCCCCCTCCCCCCACGTTTCTCTCTCTTTCCCTCACGCAACTCTCTCTCCCTCACCGTCTCTCTCACCCTCACCGCGCCTCTACCCTCGTCATCGGTGCCACCACCACCTCATGGTACCGCCGGTACCTCTACCGTCGCCCTCCCACCACGATATCTTCCCTACCACAGCGGTACTACATCGACCACCGCGGTACCGCCTGACCCACGCCGGTATGGCTCGACCACGGTACTGCCTACCGACGTCGACCACCTCGGTACCGCCTCTCACCACCACAGTACCGCCTGACCTCCGGGTCTATAAATACCCCTAACCCTCAACCCCTCAAACCTCACAACCACCCCACAACTCTCTCTCTCCTCTTGGTTTTCTCTCTCTACCACTCACGACTTTCTCTCCGGCCGCCTTGCCGGTGCCGCCACCACGGCGGTACAGCTCCGACCACCTCGCCGGTGGCTTAAGAGCTAAATTTTTGGATTAAAAGCAAGTGAAGGTAAGTATACCACTGCCCCTACTTGTTTATAAAATATGAAAATTTGCTTTACTGGGTTGAATAGTTTATTAGTTTGTTAAAATAGGTTCAGGCATCTGTATTTTGTTGATTATATGATTTCTACTCTTATGATTTGAGTTATATTGATTGAATTAATGTTTAAATATGTGAAATTTTGAAAGAATTTGTATTTGTGATTACATAAAGTGTTTTATATATGGAATTGATGTTTAAATGTGTGCGGAAATAAACAATATATTCAGATCTGAATCGAATCAAATACCACGACAATAACGGGAAACAATCGGACTCAAAGAGAAACGAAACAATAGACACAAGGATTTACGTGGAAATCCCTTTACAATCGAAAGGGGAGAAAACCACGGGCGAAGATCGGAGCTTTTATTATTGAACAAAAGAAGAAGATGAATTACAAAGATTCTTTCTCAACACACTCAATTTTATTGGTGCGGCGCCGCGCAAGGGAAATAACCTCTCTTTGACTTTGGATACAAAGTACGACGAACCCTCGTCCGTATTTATAGACTCGCAAAAAACCTGTTTCCCGATCTAGCAGAGTCCCGATCGATCGGTTCCTGCCGATCGATCGGCCGCTTCTCTGCAGACGTCCTTTGTTTACGTAACATTCCCGATCGATCGAGCTCCACCCGATCGATCGGGGTCTTCACGGCTTTTCTTCTTTATGCGCCAAGTATATTTTGAGACATAAACCTAACAAATCTTCACCTTGGCTCAAAATCAACATCAACAATAAAACAAACTTCACCTTCTCCACAAACGCCCCCTCAACCGGGGCTAACATACATCAAACCGAAAGACCCACTAAATTCGAGCAATGCTCGAACTTGCTACTTGGTAGAACTTTTATGAACATGTCAGCTGGGTTATCTTCAGTCCCAATCTTCCTCAACTCCACCTTCCGCTCGTCAATCAGATCTCTGATAAAGTGATGCTTCACATCAATGTGTTTCGTTCGGTCATAATGAGTCATCTGATCTTTCGCTAGGTGAATAGCGGATTGACTATCACAGTATACTCTGACTGTCCCCTGCTCGACACTGATTTCACTGATCAATTCTCTCAACCAGACGACTTCTTTGAACGCTTCTGTTACTGCCATGTACTCGGCCTCGGTAGTAGATTGTGCTGTAACAGGTTGCAAACACGCTCTCCAGCTGATAGCTGTGTCACCTAAACAAAACACATACCCTGAAATGGATCTCCTCTTATCAAGGTCTCCACCGTAGTCAGAATCTACATACCCAACCAAACAGCACTTACTTTTCCCATATTCCAAACATAAATCAGAGGTTCCATGAAGATACCTGAGAATCCACTTTACTGCATGCCAATGTTCTCTGCCCGGATTCGCCATGTACCTACTAACTCTGCTTACAGCAAAAGCAATATTTGGATGCGTACAGACCATTGCATACATTATACTGTCCACTGCACTAGAATAAGGAATCTGAGACATGTACTTGATGTCCTCTTCAGTATAAGGCGAATCTAACGCTGAGAGTCTGAAATGAGCTGCTAAGGGCGTGCTAACCGGGTTAGCATCCTTCATATGAAACCTGTCTAACACCTTCTCAATATACTTCTCCTGAGACAAGTATAATTTTTCAGCTTCTCGGTCTCTATGAATTTCCATGCCTAATATCTTCTTAGCTGCTCCAAGATCCTTCATCTCAAATTCACTCTTCAGCATTGATTTCAAATCATCGACATCTTTCATATCTCAAGCTGCAATCAACATGTCATCAACGTACAGAAGCAAATAAATAAAGCCTGAATCTGTCTTTTTGAAGTACACACAACTGTCGTACTTACTCCTGATGTAATCATGACTTGTCATGAACTGATCAAATCTCCTATACTACTGTCGAGGAGATTGCTTTAAACCATGTAAAGACCGTCTAAGCAAACACACATGATCTTCTTTTCCTTCAACTACAAAACCCTCGGGCTGATGCATAAAGATACTTTCTTCTGGTTCACCATGCAAGAATGCAGTTTTGGCATCCAATTGTTCAAGTTCAAAACCATGAATGGCAACCAAAGATAATAATGCACGAATAGAAGTGTGTCTAACTACAGGTGAGAAAATATCATGAAAATCAACACCTTGTACCTGACTGTAGCCTTTAGCTACCAAACTTGCCTTGTACCTCGCATCTTCCACTCCAGGAATGCCCTCTTTTCTCTTGAAGACCCATTTGCATCCAACCAGTCTTTTCCCTATAGGAGGCTTCACCAGTTCCCAAGTTTGATTCTTATGAAGAGACATCATCTTTTCATTCATAGCGACGAGCCACTTCTCAGCATCTGATCTCGATTCAGCCTCTGTATACGAAGTCGGCTCACTGTCATCTAACGTTTTAGCAGTAGAGAGGGCATAGGCAATCATCTCCTCATACCCATATCTCTCAGGAGGCCCGATCTGTCGCCTCGGTCTACCACCAACTATAGTAATATTCTCCACCTGCTGACCCGTTTCTGCATTATCAGTAATAGCATCAGAAACCCGTACCTGAGGTGCTGGAATACTCTCAAGCTGAAGAATCTGCTGATTTGACTGTATCTCTGTATCATCAGGTGTCTCAACCTGAAAATTATCTCTGTTAATGAAGGGTGTGTGTGGCGGATTAAGTAGAGCAGACTCATCGAAAGCAACATCTCTACTCGTCAGAAACTTCTGAACACATGGATCCCACAATCTATATCCCTTCACACCTGACGTATAACCAAGAAAGATGCACTTCTTGGCCCTAGGCTCCAGCTTTCCATCATTAACATATGCATATGCAGGACAACCAAAAACTTTGATCTGAGAATAATCAGAAGTTGAACCAGACCATACCTCTTCAGGAGTCTTCATCTGTAATGAAGAATGCGGTGTCTTGTTCACAAGGTAGCAAGCCATGCTAACTGTTGCTGCCCACCATTCTCTCTTTAAACCTGCATTTGAAAGCATACAACGAGCCTTCTTAAGTAACGTCCTATTTAACCTTTCAGCTACTCCATTCTGCTGAGGTCGACCTGTACATGTCCTGTGTTGAACTATGCCCTGATCTTCACAAAATTTAGTGAAGTCCCCTTCGACAAACTCAAGACCATTATCAGTCCTCAACCTCTTAATCGGCTTCCCTGTCTATTTTTCAAGCAGAACTTTCCACTTTTTGAAGATATCATACACTTCATTTTTTTGCTTAAGAAAATAGACCCAAACTCTACGTGAGTAGTCATCAGTGAACGTTAGAATATACCTGGACCCACCTTTAGAACCCACTCTGGAAGGTCCCCACAGATCAGAATGTATGTAGTCTAACGTCCTCTTGGTCTGATGCACTGCTGCCTGGAAGCTGACTCTCTTCTGCTTCCCATAAATACAGTGCTCACAGAATCCCGTCAGTCCTGTTGACTGACCACAAAGAAGTCCCCTCTTACTCAGCTCAGATAATGCCTTGTCACCAATATGACCCATTCTCATGTGCCATAGTCTTGTGATCTCTGCATCTGTCATAGCAGATGTGGAAACAGCAACTGCACCTGTCACGGTTGTACTTGCAAGCTCATACAAAGTACCAACCCTATTTCCTTTCATCACAATTAATGCACCCTTACTGACCCGCATGACTCCACCTTCAGCAGTGTACTTGTACCCATTAGATTCTAGGGTACCTAGAGAAATCAAGTTCTTTTTCAAGTCCGGGACGTGACGAACATCACTTAAGGTTCTAATAGTTCCATCAAACATTCTCACACGGACTGTTCCAACACCCACTACCTTACAAGCAGCATCATTACCCATCAAGACAACCCCACCTTGTATAGACTTATACGTGGAATACCAGTCTCTGTTTGGAGTAACGTGAAACAAACAACCAAAATCCATGACCCACTTATCTATGGACCTGGACTGAGAATCAGCAACTAATAGAAATTCCCCTTCACTATCCTCCTCTACAACACTAGCCTCAGCGGACTTGTCTTTACCCTGGTCACCTCTGGTACCCTCTTTTGATGTATTCTTATATCTGTAACAGTCTTTCTTTATGTGCCCCTTTTTGTGACAATAGTGACACGACAGGTTCTTATGTCTAGATTTGGACCTAGACTTATTCCCACCATTGGATCCCCTATGTTCTGATCGACCTCTCACATGTAAGCCACTACCCGAGTCATTCACAGAGTCAGATAATTCCTTATCTACCCGTTCTTTACTCACTAGGTTTCTTTTTACTTCATCAACAGTAATAGTTGGCCTACCCCCGTATATCATGCTTTCTACGAAGCCCTTATACGCATTTGAGAGCGAACACAATAAAATCATATCCTGATCCTCGTCCTTAGGGACATCATCCAAAGCCTTTAATTCATGAATAATTGAGGTAAATTCGCTAAGATGGTTTTTAAGAGATGTACCTTCTGCCATACGAAAAGTGTACAACCGCCTTTTCACTGCGAGTTTGTTGGAGACTGACTTATGGCAAAATATGTCTAACAATTTCTCCCATAACTCCTGTGCGGTTTTAATCTCCAATACCTTTGACAAAATATCGTCAGCCAAACACATCTGTATAGCTGTGAGAGCCTTCTCATCCAACTCTTCCCACTGTGCCCTGGTCAACATTTCTGGTTTCTTCTCTTTCTCCTCCAGTGCTTTCTTCAAGCCATTCGGAGTCAGGAGTCCTTTCACACGGACTTGCCATAAGCTAAAGCTTCCCTGACCATTGAATTTCTCAACCTCGGTTTTAATACTTGACGTCATTGTATCAATTCGAAGAACCAAGCTCTGATACCAATTTGTGCGGAAATAAACAATATATTCGGATTTGAATTGAATCAAATACCACGACAATAACGAGAAACAATCGGACTAAAAGAGAAACGAAACAATAGACACAAGGATTTACGTGGAAACCCCTTTACAATCGAAAGGGGAGAAAACCACGGGCGAAGATCGGAGCTTTTATTATTGAACAAAAGAAGAAGACGAATTACAAAGATTCTCTCTTAACACGCTCAATTTTATTGGTGCGGCGCCGCGCAAGGGAAATAACCTCTCTTTGACTTTGGATACAAAATACGACGAACCCTCCTCCGTATTTATAGACTCGCAAAAAACCTGTTTCCTGATCGATCGGGGGTTCCCGATCAATCGGAGTCCCGATCGATCGGTTCCTGCCGATCGATCGGCCGCTTCTCTGCAGACGTCCTTTGTTTATGTAACATTCCCGATCGATCGAGCCCCACCCGATCGATCGAGGTCTTCATGGCCTTTCTTCTTTATGCGCCAAGTATATTTTGAGACATAAACCTAACAAAATGTGTGAATTTTGAAGGAACAAGTAGTTGTGATTATGTGAAAGAAATTATTGTGAGCTTGTTTGGTTTATAATGACTATGTAAGCGTAAGCGGAGGCGACGGCCAAATCCCGGTACGTATGACGACGTGGGGGAGACGTCCGAATCCCGGTCGTTACATAGAAAAGAAATTATTGTGAACTTGTGATTTGAATTGAAAGGTTTAATTAGAAGAACTTACAGATAACTAAATTAACCCTCCAGGGTCTGTCGATGATAGAATGTGAACTATGAAATGTGAAAAGTCGATCTGTGACCTTGTCGTGGGAATAATACTGGCACATAGATCTATGTTCGATTCTATTGGATCTGTCGACTTAGATTCGGATTGAATATGTGAAATGTGAACGTCAATCTGTGACCCTTCGTGGGAATAATACCGGCCGTAGTATTCGATGCGTCTGTAAGTTTTACTGAAAAAGCACTTGTAAATAAGTTAATGATTTAACGTGATTTTCTTTAAGATGAATTGATTTTACTGATTTTAATTGGGATTCTATCCATTTTTAATAACATGCCTGATCCGGGTAGGGAATGTGTTATACTTACTGAGCATATTGTTTGCCACCCAAATTCGTTTATTTTCCATATTAGTAACACATGACAAGTTCTTGAAGGAAGGAAATGATGAAGCGATTTACTATCTCGTGAATTAGTTTATTTTGCGTAGTTAAGTAAACAAATTTTGTAGTAGCACATCAGAGACTATCTGGGATATTGTAAGTTTAAGCTTTCGCTCTACTGGTATTAAAATGTTAGTTGATGCATTTGGGATTATGTTCTATATAAGAACAGTTTATATAACTTTGAGGGGTTTTTGATTAGAAATATTCGGGCTTCGTACTATAATAAGGGGATTCGTTATAATACGGCCGTGTAGTGCCCTTTAGCTTAAGCCTATTCGGTTTTAACGTTTGGGGGCGTTACATTTGGATCCGGATCAAGGCAATGCAGCAGGTAATCACCAATATCCTGCAAGTTTGAGTAAGGTAGATTTTCCGCTATTTTTTGGTGATGGCCTTAGTGATTGGTTGTATATGTGTGAGCAATTTTTCACCATTGATAACACACCAGCTCATACTAAGATTAAACTAGCATCAATATACCTAAGAGGAATTGCTTTATAGTTTGCTTTATAGTGGCATCAAAGAATGATGAAGACTAGAGTTCTTGACTTAAATTTTAGTTGGGAAGAATATGTACGTGCATTATAAAAGAGATTTGGCAACCCATATGAGGATCATGAATCTGAGCTGATGAATCTGAAGCAAACAGGATCAGTTAGTGAATATCTTACTAAGTTTGATGTTGTTGCAGTGAGAACAGATCTCACTGAAAATCAACTTGTTAGTTGTTTGCTGACGGGATTGAAGGATGAGTAAGAGAAGGATGTTAGAGCTAATCGATCATTTGGTTGACAGCAGGCAACGTGTTTAGCTAAGTTGGCTAAGGCTAAGATCGAGGCCTTGTCTAAGCAGCTTAGATACTCAAGGTCCCTTTGCTTTCTACTTCGTCGATGCCCAAAGCAATGAACTCACAGCCTCAAGGAAACAATAGATATGGCAATGCTAGAAATGCAATGAATCCCACAGTACCTATTCCCAACAATAGAGCTCACAAGACTCTAACTAAAGCTGAATTGCAGGATAAGTGAGATAAAGGACTGTGTTATTTTTGTGATGAACATTTTGATTTGGGTTATAGATGCAAGAGTAAGAGTCCCCAGCTTTTTGTATTGGAAGTTGATGAGGAACCTGAAGAAGAGACACAACTGGAATTGGGAGATCCTTCTGAAGATATTGAAGATAAGGAAGCTAAAGCCTTAATCCCATTACATGCTGTAGCAGGTGACACTAGTTATTAGACTTTGAGGGTGTGTGGACATGTGGGAAGGAAACTAGTGCACATCCTGATCGACTCAGGATTTACACACAAATTTATTGATACTACCTTGGCAACCAAACTGCACAGACACCTCAGTTCCATGGATCCCATTTCAGTGGCTGTTGTTGATGGTAGTAGTTTGAAATGTGATACTAGATGTGAAGGCTTCACTTGGAGAATGCAGGGGCACACATACACTGTGAATTTCATGCTTATCCCCTTGGGAGGTTGTGACATTGTACTTGGAGTAGAATGGCTATCTACTATAAGGGTCATTCAATGCAACTTCAAAGATCTTACTATGGCGTGTGTGGTGAATGGAGAACAGCACACATTAAAGGGCCTCAATGCCAAGTCCTACAAGATGATCAGTGTCAAAGCTACTTCCAAGGTTCTTGCCCACTCTCCCATCATTTCCCTTCTGCAAGTTCAGCAAGAGAAGTGTACTTCTGCAACAGTGATGCTCAAGGGGGAAAAGGATGCAGATAATCAGGGCTCCTCTATACCTGCTAAAATCCAAGACTTATTAGAACAGTACTCATACCTTTTTAGTGAACCTTAGCAATTGCCTCCACATAGACATGCTTTTGATCATAAAATCCACCTTAGAGAAGGTACTCAACCAATCAACAAGAGACCCATCGATACCCTGCACCACAGAAAGATATTATTGAAGAAATGGTGCAAGAATTACACACTAAATTATTGAAGAAATGGTGCAAGAATTACACACTAAGGGGTACATACAGCATAGCTCTAGCCCCTTTGCTGCTGCTGTGGTGCTAGTGAAGAAGAAGGATGGCGGGTGGAGGATGTCTTTGGATTATAGGGAGCTGAATAAAGCCACAATCAAGGATGAATTTTTGATACCCTTATTGGAAGAGCTGATGGATGAGCTTGGAGGAGCTAGAGTTTTCTCCAAAATAGATTTGAGATTTGGTTATCTTCAAATAAGAATGCATGAGGATGTCACTCACAAAACAGCCTTCAAAACTCATTTCGGGCATTATGAGTTTTGTGTATTGCCCAATGGCCTCACCAATGCTCCCTTTACATTCCTATCACTCATGAATTCTATCTTTGCTCCCTACCTACGAAAATTTGTATTGGTGTTCTTTGATGACATATTGGTGTATAGCAACAACATGGAATCTCACATCAAACACTTACAACTCACCTTCAATGTTCTTAAGAATCACCAGCTCTTTGCCAATAGAGGCAAATGTTCTTTTGCTGCAAAACATATTGAACATTTGGGGCACATTATCTCACACTTGGGAGTAGCTACCGTTCCTAAAAAGATTGATGCAGTCATGAAGTGGCCCCAACAAGTCAACCTCAAGCAGCTACATGGGTTCCTTGGGCTCACTGGCTACTACAGACGGTCCATCAGAGCTATGGGAGCAAGGCTAAACCCTTAACAGAACTCTTGAAAAAGGATGGCTGGCACCGGAATGAAGAAACACATAGGGCTTTTAATGACTTGAAACAGGCAATATGTATAGCTCCCGTCCTAGCTCTGGTAGACTTCTCCAAACTGTTTATCATCAAGACTGATGCTTGTAATGTTGGTATTGGAGTCGTGCTGCCTCAAGAATCCTATCCTCTAGCCTTTATCAGCAAGCCACTCAGCTCAAAACAGTAACTCTTATCAGTATATGAGAAGGAGCTACCATCTGTGGTGTATGCAGTGCAGCAATGGCAACAATATTTGCTCAACAATACTTTTATCATTAGAACAGATCAAAGGAGCCTAAAGTACTTGCTTGAGCAAAAGATCAGCACCCACTTCCAACAACTATGGTCATCCAAGTTATTGGGATTCAGTTATGTCAAAGATTACAAGAAGGGAAAGGAGAACATTGTGATTGATGCATTATCAAGAGTTTCAAGTCAAGAGGTGGTGTGTATGGTGCTATCTTCAGTGGAAAGCAATTTGTACCCTCTGCTGCAGCTGTTCTAGCAATCTAATCCTCTACTACAGCAAATCATAACAAAGCTGCAATAGAACGATCAGAGCCATCCTCATTACAGCTGGGTACAAGGACAATTGAAGAGAAAAGGAAGACTGGTAGTGGGACAAGATGTTGAAATTAGAAATAAAATCTTACACAGGTTACACACTTCTTCCTGTGAGTAACGCAACACTAAAAAAAGTCAAGTCCATCTTCTATTGGAAGGGATGACTAAGTTTATCTTGGAATTTGTCAAGAAATGTATTGTTTGTCAAGCATGTAAACACAAGACTATGGCATATTCGAGGCTAATATAGCCACTACCTATACCTGAAACCGTGTGGACTGACATCTCAATAGACTTTATAGAAGGCCTTCCTAGATCATTTGGGAAGGATCTGATCTTCCTGGTGGTTGAGAGGCTCAATAAGGCAGCCTATTTCATAGCCTTAACCCATCCTTTTATAGCCATGACAGTAGCTCAAGTATTCATGGACCATGTGTACAAACTGCATGGACTTCCAAGCACTATTGTTAGTGACAGAGACACCATCTTCCTTAGTGACTTTTGGCAAGCTCTATTTTCCACAAAAGGGGTAGATATGCTTTAACAACTTCATACCACCCTTAAACAGATAGCCAAACTGAGGTCGTCAATAGAGGCTTGGAGACCTATCTGAGATGTATGTGCAGTTCTTACCCTTCACATTGGGCTAAATGGTTACCGTTGGCTGAGCGGTGGTACCACTTGGCATTCATCAACATACAAGACACTTTATGAGATTGTGTATGGTCAGCCACCTCCACTACACATCCCTTATCTTCATGGAGAAAGCAATGTGGATATTGTTGATAGAAGTGTAGCTCAAAGGGAAGAAACAATTCAGGTACTAAACTTCCACTTGCAGCGAGCTCAAAACATTATGGTTCATTTAGCCAACAAGAAGCATACTGAGAGGAGTTTCAAGATTGGTGATTGGATGTACCTTAAGCTCCATCCTTACAAGCAGATCACAGTAGCTCATCGTACCAATGACAAGCTAGCAGCTAAATTCTTTGGCCCATTCCAAATCATTGTTGCAGTAGGCAAGGTTGCCTATAAGCTGTCTTTAACCCCTGCAGCTAAGATACATGATGTTTTCCATGTATCTCAACTCAAGCTGCACCATGGAACTCTACCCGATACACCCATTACAATCCCTAATCTTTGGAATCAGGTGCCTGTGTGTGAGCCAGAACTCATCTTTGACAAGAAGATGGTGAAGAGGGGTCACAGGGCATCCACAAAAGTCCTCATTCAGTGGAAAAACTTGCCAAGAGAAGATGCTACATGGGAATTCCTCTTTGATTTGCAGCAAAAATTCCCAAATTTTTACCGTTGAGGTTAAGAGTACTCTCTATGGGAGGGCTGTTGATGCAGGGAGTTCAGGGTAGGAGAGGCATGTCATGTGCGGAACATGTGCCATGGGATGGCCAACCATCGCTCAAACTAATTATTTACCTATCTTTGTTTCTACTTTTGTATTTACTTTATATTTCCTTTACTTTTGGAAAGTAGAAGTTAGTTAGAGACAGCAAAGGTAGTGGATGTGAGGAATATATATCTAACATACTTAATTGTATTGGGTTTTCATTTTGAAAAGTTATATACAAAGTCTCTCTTTCTCCCCCATATTTCTTTTTCTTTCTCCCTGAAATTCTTTCATTATCTTATTGTGTATCTTCAAAAAGGCATTGGTATCAAATATACATGTGAATAGAGATATTATAGAGATACAAATCTAAGTAATATAATGCTCTAATACTCCCCCGCAATCTAAGCAGGCGGTGAACGAATGCCGAGATTGACTCTAAAGTCCAAGAAGAGTGATGTAGCCAGTCCCTTTGTGAAAATATCAGCATACTGGTGTAAGTAGGGAGCATGCAGCACACGAACACAACCCAAAGCTACCTTTTCACGAACAAAGTGAATGTCTATTTCCACCATGGTTATTAAAATTCCGATTCGAATCTTAGAATCTTACAATTCCACGATTCTACAATTGCCGACCGATCTAAATCATAAGTAGAATCTTAATTTGTAGAATATTACGATTCATTGATATTACATGAAACTAATAAATAGAATCTTAATACGATTTTACGATTCTACCGATTCGACCTCGATTCTACCAACATATACAAATAAAAAATTTAAATTAAAAAAATAAGCATATGTTATAAATGAACTTGCTTTATTACTTTGAAGTAAATAAAGTTAATTAAACATTATATACATTCAAGAAACTCAAATTAAATTTAGTTTTGTGTTCTAACATTAACATAAAGTTCAATTGGTAGCATCTATCTTAAAAACTTACATGATTATTGTAGCATAAAATGACATATCTATGTTACATGATAATATTTTTATCATATTTGATTATATTTCTTATATATGTCCATATAAGTAAAGGTCTTATTAATAATTTTTTGAATTATATAGCTGATATTAATACAAAAAATAAATATAATATACATTTAATAGAATCTATGATTCTCGATTCAATTTTATGATTCCGATTCTAAAAGCCCTACCAATTCTAAGTACAATCTCAATTTTAACAATCATGATTTCAATGGGATTAGAAGATAAATAAACAACACTAAAAAAAGGAACATAACTAGTGCCTCAAAAGCTCCCGGCTACGCAGGGGGGGGGGGGGGGGGATGTACGCAGCCTTCCCCCTTCTAGGGTGTTAACACGAAGAGAGGCTGTTTCCCAGTGCCCCCAACCTGAGGGTGAGGACTTCCCAGGAGGTCACCCATCTTGGTACTACTCTCGCCCAAGCACGCTTAACTTCGGAGTTCTAATGGAATCCGGTGACGGCGTGGTGGTACCCAACAACACTAACATTATCCCAAAAGACCAAGATAGCTGGAGGAAGGGTTATGCCCAAATCTAGAAGAATGTAAGTAACCAACATGTTTTAGCCACAACATTTGCAACGGCTCTATTTTCAGCATCTGCACTAGATCGTGAGATAGTCTCTTGGCGCTTAGAGGACCAAGAGATTGTTAGAGGTTCTATCTTGAAAACCCAATTAATTAGTTTTACACATTAAATAAATAAAATTGTGTTATTTATTTATAATATGATTATGTTTTACAAGTCAAACATGTATGTGATTGTTTTCTAAAACATTCCATGAGATGGACGTAGTCCAAGGTGACATGTCAGGTTTGGTTTACGTGGTTGATGAGATTAAACCACAGATAGACTTAGATCAAAATAGTGATATGTTGTCAAATTATGTTCATAGTCGGTGATAATTTTAGACTTATTAGAATAAAATCGAGATCTAATTATAGTTTAATTAGATCAGGGCTTAGATTTAAAATTAAGAATTTTAAATTGGTTTTATGCTGTGCCCATTTAAGAAAATATTTTTAAAATATGTTTCTAACAATTTGTATCAAAGCCAACTCTGAATATGTTCATGATTAATATTAAAAATATCAAGGGATTTTCTAACATGTGCCTAATTATACTTTTATTCATTCATTTTTTTACCAAATACAAAATTTATTATTATTATCTTTGCATTTGGCTAATAAAATGCTAGAATATAGTGCAATTAATGCACCGTAACATGTGTCCAAGAGTTTTTTTTTCTTTTTTCCCCTCAAATTTAATGGCTGCAAACATCAATCGATCCTACACGGATGCGGTATCCCATCCCCCTTCCCCCTAACCCATCTTGTGCCTGCCCCCAGGAGACCGGTTCTCCCATAACCGATTCCCCTCTGGATAGTCGACCGGCATCTAGTTCCCACGTGGTGACCGATCCGCTCATGATCGGCCTTATAACATTGGGATCATCTGTTCATCGGATAGTGTAAACCGGTATCGCCATCTCCAGTACATCACTGCTTCTCAGAAGGCCAATAGTGATACGGGTGCTTGATTCAGGCTTCTCTCCCTCATTAGCCAGTCTCTCTGACCCAACTCTAGTGCCATCGGCCACCTACGCCAGCACCGGCGACACCGCTGCACCAACAGGCATCGGGTGTTATCCGAGTGCTGCGGCTCCCTTTCCCTCCCTTCGCCCATATACTCTCAACCCGTCCAAAAAAGGGGCGAGGCACTAATCAATGGAGCAATGTGACTGAGTGATTGAAGACAATACCATTAATAAAATTGCGTTATATCGATAGAAGAGTCCTCTACTTGAAGAACGTATTGATTATGTGAGCAATTAATGGTGTTGCGTGTTAGCATGATCGAACACGCAAATTGAACTTAACCAACGATGTTGCGTGTTAGAATGACCGAACACGCAAATTGAATTTGAATGGTAACTTAATATAGAATTTTGAAGGTTTGAATGCAGCAATCAAACTCTGAGCCTTCAATCCTCATCCACCCTTGACAGTAAAGCAAACACCAAGATCTTCCTTCATACACACAGCACAATCAAAGCATCTTCTTACTACCCTATAAAGTGGAAACTACAATAACAATCTCGCTAAAAATTCTACTTGGTATCGATTTCTATTTACATTTTTTAGTTTTTAACAAACTAAAAATTAGTTTCTATTGATTTTTCTTACTTCTTGTTTTCTATTTTCAATTTTCACTCAAACTAGAACAAACTTGAAAAGAAAAAAGAAAAAAATTGCTTCCAAAATATGGTTTTTAATTTCTCAAAAACCAAAAACTATCAACAAAATCGATATCAAACAAGCCATTTCTCAGATCATGAAACGACGCCTGGAGTCCTGTCTTGCGTCATATATTATAAAGACAAATCAAAGAATCATAAACCTATGTACAGACATTAGGAAAGAAGAGAATACTATCAAACCACATAATCAAACCAAAAACCATTACGTAACTGATTTTTAGCTAACCATTCCATAACAAGTTCCCCGCAACATGTTATATAAAACCCTACGAACTGCAATTTGATTCCATGTTGTTAACGCGAAACATCAATTGTACCTTCTGAACTTCCAAGCTGAAACGGAATAGAGAGGCCGATCTTGCCAACACAAGAACATAAACCCATTATCTTCTTTGATCTTATACCCATCAAAATTATTAGTATGCAAAAACCTCGTTGCTAGTAAGAGACCTTGATAGCTCAAAGGCGCATGTGCGAACCCAGCACCCTCGATCCGTTGAACCCATTTTTCGAGCTTCTCGTGCCTCACCCTTCGCTCGGTTCCTTCACACGCTACGATGTTCTTGATTTCATCCCCGAATAGCATCTTTTCTAGCTTTTTTCGCTCGGTTGATCCCCGTGGCATCGTCAGTTCTAAAGAGTCGAATAATGCAGCATAGAAGTTTAATGATTCGATAACGCGCTCCATTAAAGAGCACCCGTTAAGGTCTGACTCTTGCTCGGTCACGACCATTATTTTAGGTGAAAGCCCAGAAATCGTTCTCAGAAAGGGTCCCACTTTGGGTGAGGTCTGTGGTGAGAGTGATGTCTGTTCTGGGCTCCGCTCTTTATCAAGTGAATCTCCTGATTTGGCCCGTTTTGGATTCCTTCGCGGCGTCTCATCGTCAAATGCCAAGAGAGAATGCAACCGGGAAACCAAGCTAACTGCAAGTGCTTCTCCAGTCTTAACGCGTAAGCTTTCAACGTCAAGATCCTCTAATCCACTGACAATGGGATTGAACTGAAACGGGATGTCCAGTTTTTCAGCTTCTTTCATTAACCGAGCAGCCATCTGATCCAACACTTCTTTTCGTTCGTGGACACCCGTTATTCTCAAATGGGGCGGGCCCTCGGGTCGTATACTTAGTGCCTGCAGAAGACTAATCCATTGAGCTGGCTCGAATGAACCAAGATCTATTATGTGAACCATCTTCTCCCCTTCCATGGCCTCAATAATTGCTTGGTTTGTAACGAGATAAGAGAGCTTTAAGAAGGGACAAACATCATAAAACAACCTCTGAGCTAGAATTTCTTCTGAAATATTTGATATCTTGGTTGAGTTTAGGGCTTTGTGCAAACCGGGCCAACTTTTAAGCACGCGGTCAGCTAACGCCTCGGAGAAGTAAGCTGCAATACGCTGCATCGTATCTCCATCAGGACCAGCAAGGCATGAAATCTGCTCAAGGGTGATATTTGCATTCTCGATGCTGCCAGAAGCAACATGATTGGCGCACGTCAGAAGGAGATGGATTAGGCAGAGTCCTCTCTCCTCGGGTTTGAGCTCCCGAAGCCACGGGTAAGGAGACCTGAGACCCGAGGAAAGAGCCATAAGTGAGAAGTATTGAAGAGGTGATGATGAAGTGGAAGATGATGACCCTTCCTCTTGAAACATTCCTCAGAATCGCTACTATATTGAGCTTCACTTCTAGAACCCGTTTTCTACAATCAAACGGGAAATAAAATCAGACTAATATTTCAATCAATCTTCTTGAACCCAGTAAAGAAAGGGTTTCAAGGAACCAAATATACTAAAATCCCATACTATCCGAAAAAGGTCCAACAATGATTTTACATTCGAACATGTCTCCACACCGAACACCCATAGGGTTTAAAGCACTGACAATGCACTTGCCTACCTCGTATCACGTGCTTAGGTTTCACTAATATGAAAGTGGGGGTGAATGAAGTCAAGAGTCCAGAGCTCTCAATCAATGTGGCCCAAATACCATGTTAAGGAAGAAACTATCCTAAAAGTTGAAGCAGTTAGGTGAGGACTTGAGAATGATTTTAGAGACACAAATTTGATAGATAGAACTACTTTTGGTATGCTTTATTGCAGAACATTAAAATGGTGTAAACTCATTCATATGACTTCACCTACTAGTATAAGCTTGAGATAGTTGGTTACTTTCACATGGTATTAGAACCTCTTTGATTAAAGAGGTCTTGGCTTCGAAACCCAATACTCCCAAATTCTTTATGTGGGCTGCCCTTATAATATTCCAGCTCCAGGCCCAGTAGGCATTTGTGTGAGCCCATGTGAGAGAGTAAATTCATTCATGCATTTAGATGAAGCTCATAAGACGATCAGTTCAAAAAGGGAAAGTTAGCTTCTAAAAGACTCAAAATTCCAATTAGTCATTTTCTATTTTTTGCTGTTCATTCCAGATAATATAGTCCAATAACCACTAGAATGCACCATCTTTATAATAGTTCCACAGGTATCGCCAACAGAGCTTTACAAGACACGATAACACTACTTGAACACAATGTTAAAGAGAAACCCAATTTCTCAAAGAGATTTATCTGGGGGACTACATGACTTGAGCCAAGTTCGAGCTTTTAAGACTCAAAAGCCTATCTCACCAACATGTGATTAGCTTGAGCTTGACCCAAAGCTTGCTGAGCATGGAGACTTGGAGCCCAACCTTGGCTTGGCTGGGTTGAAGTCGAACCCAAATCAGTGAGCTCCAAGCTTGGCTCGTTTGTGCTAATTTAGGGTAAATGTTACCTGGTTTTGCTCATTTAGAGTTGAGCATGGCTTATTTATGCTTAAACTTGGCTCATTAGGCATATTTAGGCCCGCAAGCTTGAGCTGTAAGGCTTAGATTCAACTCACTTAGCTAAATGAGCTTGGCCCTATCCCTTACACAGCAAGCCTTTTGAGCTACACTGAGCTAGTTCGAAAGGGCTCCAAAGCCGAGGTGGCTCATTTACTCCCCTAGATTTATCATTTGAGGAAATTGAGATAAATGACACATTTGGCGGGTGCTATCATGCTTTGAAACGAACATGAATTTGATTAAGGTAAAATTATTAACTTGGCAGAACAACATTCCCACCATATACAAAAGCACACGCATGAAATGATACTTAGCGCATTTAGTTACGTTTTTCTATTTGCAATATTTGGCTTTTTAAAAACTAAAGACTATATTTGGCTTTAGGGTTCATTTACCAAGCACTAAGGCACCAGATCCCATTAGAACTCTGAAGTTGGGCGTGCTTAGGCGAGAGTAGTACCAAGATGGGTGAACTCCTGGGAAGTCCTCGTGTTGCCAACCCTATAAGGTTAGGGGTCCTCGGAAACAACCTCTCGGCAGGGTTACAGCCTGAAGGGGGTAAATCTGCGTACATCCACCCCTCCCAGACCCCGCTTATGCGGGAGGCCCTGAGGCACTAGGTCTGTTGTTGTTGTTGTTTAATCTCTTATTTTCAGTTTTCGGTCAAGCATTATGCCCTAAGAGGGAAAAAAACATTTCAAAATATTAGGGAGAACACTAAAAACCAAAACAAGCGTAATCTGGTATTTTGGTTTCTTGTTTCCAATAGAAACCATTTTCAAAACAGAGTTTCAGTTTGTCTAGAACTAAAAACTACAAATAAAAAATAACACCAAATAGACCCTAAGAGAGTAAAAAGATAATGAAACAGATCACAGAACAGGGGATAACCGGCTAAGTTATGTACACAAAATCAACTACACAATGCATCATTCAATCCAACCTCCATGTCAACTCCCCATATTGAAATAGGACAAGAAATTTACAATTATAAGTGTTAAGAAATCAATTATTTCAAAAATTTAATAATTGTATACTCTAAGATATTTTCTTGTACAAATGCTTATTGGGCTTAAATTATCGATATCATATAGACATACCTCATACCTTATGCCGAAATTACATTAATGTTAAGAATAATAGTTTTTCACATTTGAACTCGAAATCTTTTAGTTAAAAAGGCTCTCCTGTCAAACAACCAACCAACACCCCCATAAACTTAAGCTGTTAGATAAAAACCCAAAACAATTTAACACACTTACAAGTAAAAATCCTCAAATCATCCTACAACTACACACTTTCTATAGAAACTCAACAACAAAATCAGACAGAGAGAGATCAGAGCATTACCAAGAACAGCTCAAACCCGATCAAACACAAGAGCAAATTCAAAACCAAAAAAAGGGTTTTCTAATCAAAGAAAACCCAGAAAAACCCATATAACAATTTCCAAAATTTCAACTTATCCGGAATGAAAGCGGTGTAAGGATCTAGGGTTTTGGAAGCAGAGAGAGAGAGAGAGTGAGAGAGAGAGAGGGTCAGTCAATCAGGAATAAAGCTAGTTTGTCTTGTATATACTGGTACTGGAGTTGTCTGGTAGTGAAGAAAATTAAAGCAAAGGAGACTTAAAGAGAGGGGTTTAGTTTTGTCGTAATGGAATTTGTAGTGATGTGAGGAGCATTTTAGAGGGGGAATGGAATTTATGACGAACAGTGCAGAGTTACCCTCCTCCTCTGTTTGCTTTCCTTTTGTCTTTATTCCAAATAAGAAGCCGCCAAACCGGTGTGCCCTTAAACTTCTTTCTTTTATTTTTGTTTTCACTTTTAGATTCCCGATAAAAACTAAACGATATTAACAGTGTCACAATAAGGTATGACTTTAAAAAATTTTAAAATATTTAGACATAACATTAAAAAATTTAGATAGTTTTTAGTAAAAAGAAAAAACCCCTAATGTTTTAGTTCGTAAATATTGTGAAATAATTTTTGACTTAAAAGTTACATATATTTAACAAAATAGTATAAATGACGTTCTGATCCAACTTTTCTTTGTTAGCAGTGTTACAACATTAATTATTGTTCGTGTCTAGAATGAGGTCTGACAAACGAATAATGAGAAGTTTTATATCATTTTCCACTATCATTTGGATTATGTAACTTTTGAACTAAAAGTTATTTCATAAAACTAGTGGACTAAAAAAATTAATATATCAAATATCGGGTAAATATGTGATTTACCCTAATTTTGGAAGGACTATGTGAAAAGTGAGTATTGAAATTAAAAACGAGAAATTTTATTTCAAAAAACTAAATATTTAGTTTTTTGGAGTCAGTAGAAGACTGAAAATAATATCAAACAGACTTGTACTTTGTTGAAGAAAAGGGTCAGCTTCAACGCTATCGGCTATATTTATTTTAACTTAGCAAAAGATCGATAAAGATCTAAACATGGGATTGAGGATTGAATTGAATAACATCAATGTAATACTATCTTAAATTAAATTGACTAATTTGCAACACAAGCACCGCCATATAATAGAAGTGGCTTGCATGTTACTATTTCAGGATGACATGCGAGGGGCTTTTGGGTGGATGTTGTGCTTATTATGGATTACATAGTCAATTGGCTTTCATCTTGTGCCTTAAACTATGAAAGTTCCTTTACGCCACGCTTTCACAAGTCAAAAAGTTGTCACCATATGCATGTGTTCGGTATTGAGTGCTACCCTAACCTCTTCCAATCGTGTCCCACAATTTAGCATTGCAACTTGTCATATGTGTCTTTCTTGTCTATGATCAACATCATAAAGGGGATTGATGCCTTGACCTGTTAATGTTTAGGTGCAAACAAGCCGTCATGTGGTTTATTGACAATTCGTTACCCTAAAGGTAGCTCAAGTGCTGGGTGTCCTTCCCCCTCTCATCCATTATGTCATCTACTCTTGTCCTTCTCTATTTCATCCACCATGTAGCCCTTGACCTCGACTTCATGGTATCATAATCCTTGCGACTTGGCACCTCTCCAACACCTTTCGCCCTTTACTTCTTAATTGGGCGTAATGCCCTCTCCTTGTGTCTCATGCATCTTGTGATGCCCCTGTTTGACTATATGGTTTTAGTTCTTCTTCACTAGACTCTCATCTTAGGGCTTGTTCTTCTCAACCCTCCCCCGAAACTCTAGTGAATGCTTGTGTCCTAAGTCACCCCTCCTTCCCTCCCCTATTCTCTAAGAGCGCTGTCCCTTTGTCCCATATCATCCCTACCTCCATCTCATACAACATATAGTAGTTAGGCGCCTCTCTTCCCTCCTCATTTTTCCTTCCTTCAATCAATGTTTATGGTCACCAACTCCAATGTGGTCATTCACAAACCACACCATACCATTGTAGGTTCTTACCCTTGTGTCGAAGTCACCTGCTTCCCTCGGCCCACCAAGGACCCTCAGTGCATTTACCAATAGTAGATGAGTTCAATGCGTTGCTTCATAGCCACACTTGATACTTGATACCCTGTGACCCCTTTAAGAGCCTTGTGGGAAGCACATGAAATATCATGCCTAATAAAATGTGGATGGCTTTGTGGAATGCTACAAGGTGTGCCTCTTGTTGTACAAGACTTACCTAACAATTTGACATTGACTACCATGAGACCTTTAGTTTAGTTGTCAGATCAACCACATTGCGTCTAGTCCTCTACCTTGCACCTAGCTTTAACTGCTTAGTCCAATAGCATGATATTAAGAACGCGTCCTTCTAGCTTTCTCACTGAGGACGTTTACATGAAGCAAACCCCTAGGTTCATTTACCTTGTCTTTCCTAGTCATATTTATTGCTTGTTCTAGGTCATCTACAGCATAAAATAGGCCCCACAGGTCTAGTTTTAGTGCTTTAGCATTGCACTCCGCCTGTTTAGGTTTTCTAGCTTGTACTAATCTGTCTCTCTTTGTGTATCGTATGCATTAATCTATCATGTTACCCTTACTAAATGCTGATGATATCATCCTTAGTAGTGACCTCCTCAAGCTTGTCATCCACCTTATCACTTCTTTCTTTACACAGTTTTCCATTAAGGTCCTTTGTGAGCTTCATTACTTTCCGGATATTGAGGCTTATTGCACTACTACGTCCCTCTTTTTGAACTCACACAAATACACCACTGATTTGATTAATCGATTTGGCATGGCCATAGCCAAACCCATTAAGACCCTTTTTTCTCTCACTGATTGTTTGTCTCTTTATAACCAGAAGGTACTGAATGATTCAGACATATATAGAAGTTTAGTGGGTGCGCTGCAAAACCCCATTCCCTAGGCTCCTTGGCGCCGTTTTCATCCACCTTAGGTCGGTCATGAAACCCCATTCCTTTGCCTATACTTCTTGACCTCCCCTTGGCGACATCGCTCTCCCGTAGCTAGTGTAGGAACTTTCCCCTTTGTCCTTTGTTCCCCTCTTGGGAGAAATCGAGGACATCTCTCCCATGCCCTCGTTACCCAACCCTTGCCACCTAAGACCATCCTAGTCCCCACCAACTCCAGCCGTCGTGAACCCACCCTTCTCCCTTGCACGCAGCCTCCGTTTCCCCTCCTTTAATGGTCCAGGTACGTTTCCTGCCCAATTGGACTATAGACCCCTTCTCTCTCCCAGGTGGGCTATCATCCGATTTTAGGGGACTGTCTCTTGGCGGCTTTGCCTTCTTTTAGCCTCCCTCTATTGCTACACTCAATCTAGCCAACAATCTTACTGTTAAACTTGATGGTTGTCTCTCATACCCCCTGTGGCGTGATTAGATGATTTCTCTCTTTATTGAGTATGACCTAACCGGATTTATTAATGGCTCCCTCCCTTGTTCCCCACATCACATCACTCGTACTAATAGTTGAATCTATGTCAATCATAGCTAATCCACTTAGGTTCTCATAACCGATGCATTAGAAGCTGAATCTCTACCACTTTGGAGTGACATATTCTAAATGACATCAACACCAAGCCTAATGCCAGAGCGATTTGGTAAATGCTTGAAAACGTTACATGGATCAATCCTTTTCCAAGTAAATGGAGTTAATTAGGAACTCACTACCATCGCATGGATGGATCCAAGGTTGATGATTACATGCGCAACCTATAGTTTCTAAATGGCTATATTGGCTACACCTATGCTAATCCTCCACTCAAGTCGATCTAAGGCTATCTCCTCATTTAAGTTTAGGTGGGAGAGGTGATGTCTAATCGTCTTCATCCATCTCTCTTTAGGCCTGCCTCTCCCTCTCCTCCCGTGCGTGGTATGAAGTTGTTATAGGGGCAATAGTCAGTCTCCTCCTAACATGCCCAAACCACCGTAAAAGTTGCTTCCTCAATTTATCTTGGATTGGGGCCACGCCAAATTTGCATCTTATAATGTTAGTTTTGATCCTCTCCTTCCTCGTGTGTCCACACACCCATCGCAATATCCTCATCTCCGTCGCCTTCAACTCATGCTTGTGCTACAGTTTAACTGGCCAACACTCCACACTGTATGATATAGCAGGTCTCACTACTGTCTTATAGTATTTTCCTTTGAACTTAGCATAAACTTTCTATTGCATAATACCGTAGAGTTCATCCTCCATTTACGCCAGCCTCCTTCAATCCCGTTGTTAATATCCTCGTCAACTTTGTCGTCTTGCTGCACTGCAATATGTAACCCAAATGCCATATTGAGGTGTGTCATTAAAAAAAATTAAAAAATTTAGATCTGGCACTAAAAATTAAAAATATATGTACTTTTTTTATGACTGTACCTATAAAATTTAGATAATTTTTAATTAAAAAAAAAACCAATAAAATAGAATTGGGGTTATGCTTGAAGAAGGAAAGGGTTGAAAAGTAAAGACAAAAGGAAAGAGTACATAAAATTCCCAACCAAACACGTCATTTCCATACAAAACCTCCCAACTTTGGATTTTGTCGCTTTCTCGGAAGCTGCCTTGGGAAACGCCTTAAAGTCCAAGATTTCACATTGTCCTCTTCACACCAACACTGTTCCCTCTCGTACCTTTATTTACTTTATTTGTTTTAATAAAATTTATTTATTTAAAGTTTATACTTTTTTATAGTGTATTTTTTGATTATGTAGTGCTGAAAGATTTTTTAAAGAGTAAAGTATTTTAAATACAAGTTTAACAGAAACTCATCTGTTATAATCACAAAATTGAATTAATATTATAAATTACCTAACAACAGTAGATAAGAGAAAATTATAGTTATAGTTGGTCATGATAGTAAAGGGTGGTGAGCATAAAAATCTATGGAAGTAAAAGAAGAGTGGTAGGTTTGATTGATAAAAAAGTTAAAGTAGGTCATTCCAATAAAGATTTAATGTTAATATACTATTTTTAAAATATTTTCTAAAATAAACTGGAAAAAAGATCTTACTTTTCATCTTTTTTTGTATAGGTATAAAATAATTTTTTCATCTTCCTGTTTAAGTCGTGGAAAAGAGTTACAAAGATCTTTTCTGTCATCCAAATACAAGCCTTATAGTCAACTAGAACTTTTCACGAGTTTAAACCGTTAAAAGGTTGAATCAAATGCAACGTCAATATAGATGTTAAAATTTCTCACTTTTAATATAAAATTTTAGATTTGAACTTCTATTTTGGTTAATACTATTGTCAGGGCAAAAATACTAGTATCGTAGCAATTTTTGAAATTTTGTGATTATTATTTATTATAAGTTATATTGTTATTTTTGTAATAATAAATTATTGCATTAATAATAATAAGTATTTTGTTATATAGTGATGGTGCTACCAAGTTATGACAGGGCCTGTGCATTATTCATATATTTAAAGCAAAAGTTATGAGGCGGTCTATGCATTATTTACGCTTCAAGCCCAATTGACATTTGCGTAAGGGGGCATGTTAAAAAGTATAAAACTAATCTTGTACTTTCACCTATCAACTTAAGCTTTTTGAAAAGATAATTCATTGACATAATATGTAATTTACGTTAATCTCTATATATTATGGAGGAGTTGTCCTTCCCTCAAATCTCTTCGAACCCCATTTTTTAGAATTTTAAAGCATGTCCTTAAACTTTTTAAGAAAAGAAAAAAAAAAACAACAAAACAAGTCATAAAAGCCATAAATCTCTCATAAAAAAAAGAAAAAGAACAAAACAGCCATAAATCTCCCATAGAAGAAAAAATAAGGAAAAAATAACATAAATTTAAAATGTTATAATGAAGTGGCTTAGATAGGTCGAATCGGGTCAAACATGGGTCGTAACAGATCCTGGGTCAAAAGGCTTGTTGATAGAGTCGATCGAGTTCAAATAATCACCTAGTTATTATTATTATTATTATTATTATTATACACATAAGGTGGTGGAGTGCGCCAAATAATAATGTCCTTGTTTGTATTGTGGAAAAGGAGGAGCCATCCAAGTTGGAAGCATGCACCAAAATAAGGACAAAGGGACAAGTTTGTTGCGTGTAAAGACAAGAGAAGTGGATAGCCAAAAATTTAACGTTTTAATTTAGGTGGTGGAGTGTTTTGGTGGGATTTCTTTGGACTTATTTTCCTAAGCCCCTTTTTGAAGTTTCATCATTTTCTAGTCTTTGTCTTTCTTAGTTGCTTCTGTAATTTTATATTTTTTTCTATTTTCATTTTTGATAAATTAAAAAAGTAAGTGGTGAAATTAATAAGGTTGAAAAAAAGTTAGAAAAAAGAAACTTACTTAATGAAACAAACTTATTTAAAGACTTTTCATAATCTGGGAGTAAATCATGTTTGAACTGCATGTGATTGACTTTTTCGAGTGTTGATACTCTTGGTGAATCTGACGTTAACTTGTAAACTTTATGCGGATTCAGCTAATACTCTAGTTAAGAAGAATATTTATGTATTATGAAAATAAAATAAAATTACAGCCCAACTCCATCGCTAGTGGGATGATAGAGCAAAGCCCATTAACACCTTACCCTGAACGCTTAATAACTGAGAGCTAAGAGCTGGAGTGGAGTTAAGCTCAAGAGTTCGACGACCTATCTTAAACTGAAGCTAATCAGATCTATGGTCAACACCCTTAACTCCAGATTACTCGTGTGAGATCAAACTTAACCAGATTTGGGTGGAGTGAATCTTTTTTCCTATAGATATTTTCTGTAACATTATTTTGTTTTCCTTTTTTTTTTTTTTTCCTGATTTGCTAAAGTCATCCCAGTTGTTAGCGAACTGGCAACAATTGACTTTGCTTTTGTCATTTGCACATATAGAGGTCTCATATAAAAATTTGAGAATCCTTAAGTAAATACATTAAAGTTCATAATGCCATGGGATGACTAAATTCTTAAGTCCAAGTCCAGTGCAATGTCACTCCAAAAGTCCCTAATTGAGTCAAGCGTCCCAATATCCTTGTAATGGTAAGAAATTCACACAAAGTCTCCAAGTCTCGTCTGTTTAGTATTTGAATTGGAAAGTAAATAATGAAGGAAAGACGATCAAGTAAACACTCTCACACGCACACGGTTTTAAATGGAAGATCAAAGCTACAAAGAAAGTAACCATACAAAAATAAAGATGAACACAAGTATTTGTGGGTAAAGGGAAAATTATCCATTTTGATGGTGCTTGGCACCTAATTACAATGCACAAAGGAAAGGTTACAAGTACAAAGAAACTGGTACAAAGAACAAACACATCCTATCCTAAAAATGCTCCTAAAACCACGCCTAAAAACCTGGGACGGTTAGTAACCGCCACCAACTAACATAACCGCCTAAACTACCCTAACCGTCTAAGCCTCTAAACGTTACAAAGTTCCACGTCACTTATCCTAGTCAATTACACACGTGGATTTACTTATTCACATGTAGGAAAATACATAATTACAAGTAAATTAAATACAAGTATTAATCGTACAAAATACATTGTATAAAAGTACTAAAAATCCTACGAACTAAGGTGGTGGGTGACACTCTCCTCCACCAAAGCCATTGACGTCCCCGTCAAAGTGGTGCAGACTTGAAGGCTTCAATCTCCTTCTGATACTGCCACAAATCGTCCTCTTTTTCCCAACTTGCTTCCGCTGCTAGTTGTCCCTTCCAATGCACAAGGTACTCTGTGCACCTAGGCACACCTCTGTGCTGCACGGTCCTGTCAGCTAGGATCTGATCAAGGTCCTTGGCATAGGAGGTTGTCATGGATGTAGGGTCACGCTGTGTCACGCCCCTATCCGGTTCATCCATGTCTTGATTATATGGCTTCAAGTAGCTCACATGAAAGACCGGATGAATCTTCAACTTGGGTGGCAGCTCCACCCTATAGGACACCTTTCCCACCTTAGCAATGATAGGAAAAGGGCCCTCATACCGGCGCACAAGCCCCTTGTGCTCCTTGCGAAGCGTGTTGAATTGTTGAGGAAACAACTTCACCATGACCATGTCCCCAATCCTAAACTCTAGGTGCCTTCGCTTAGTGTCTGCCCACTTTTTCATCTTGCGTTGGGCACGGCTTAGGTAGGCCTTGGCAATGCCAAGCCTCTCTTGCCAATCCTTTGCAGTCTGGAACGCAGCAGGGCTGGCCCCTGTGTACCCGGATGTCACAGCCTGGGGTGTCAAGGGCTGTTGACCTGTGGCCAGCTTAAACGGACTATGTCCTATGCTCTCGCTGTGCTGCAGGTTAAAGGAGAACTGGGCTATGTCAAGCAACCGTGCCTAGTCCCTTTGGTTGGCACTCACATAGTGCCTCAAGTACAACTCCACTAAGGCATTCACTCTCTCGGTAAAGCTTGTGGAATAATGGAGGTTTGAGGCCATCAATTTGAAAAGCTCACTCTAAAACTTACCTATAAACCTAGGGTCTCTATCGCTAATGATACTCCTAGGCAAACCCCAATACTTGACCACATACTTGAAAAACAAGTGTGCGGCCTCAACGGCATTGCAATCCCTAGGGGTTGCAATGAAAGTCCCATACTTTGTCAAACGATCTACTATATAGAAACCATACCTTCGGAGTTTGGCAAAGCGGAGATGAAGTCCATGGATATGCTTTCCCACGGATGGGTAGGTACAGGTAGAGGTTCAAGCAACCCAGCCGGTGTCTTCAACTCAACCTTGTCCTGTTGACAAACAAGACATGTCTTGACATACACCTCTACATCGTTCCTCATCCTAGGCCAATAATAGTTTTCCTCCAAAAGTGTCGTTGTCCTCTCGATCCCCGGGGTGCCCAGCCCAAGGCGTGTCATGACATTCCTTGAGTATGTCACGCCTTAAGTTGGCCCGCCTAGGTACGTACACCCTGTTGCCCACTGTGAACAACAGCCTGTTGTCAATCCAAAACATGCGCGTCTGGTCCTGCGTCGCAAGTCTTGACATTGTGTGACCCCAAGTGTCCCGTGTCATCCCTTCCCTGATCTTGTCCAGGACCATGCCCTGGACGGCACTGGCAGCAGCCAACCCGTGCCTGTGGCTAAGTGCGTCTGCCACTGCATTCACTTTACCCGGTTTGTACTCGATGACATAATCAAACTCCGCCAAGAAGTCCTGCCACCGGGCCTGTTTCGGATTGAGTTTCTTCTGATTTTGAAAGTAACTCGTAGCCACATTATCTGTCTTGATCACAAACTTGCTCCCCAACAAATAGTGTTGCCATATTCTCAAACAATGAATAATAGCCGTCATCTCCTTGTCATGAACGGCATAGCAGCGCTTCGTGTCATTGAGCTTTCTGGACTCAAATGCCACGGGGTGCCCTTGTTGCATCAAGACCCCACCTATTGCATAATCTGAAGCGTCTATATAAATTTCAAAAGGCAAAGTAAAATCAGGTAGACAAAGGACCGGCTCTTCCATGACAGCCCTCTTGAGATCCATGAAGGCATTGTGGCATACATCATCCCAATGCCACTGTACCTTCTTCCTAAGTTAATTGGTCAGGGGCGTAGCCCTGGCCGAATAACCCTGGATGAACCTACGGTAATAGTTCACTAGGCCCAAGAACGACCTTAGTGCACTAACATCCGTAGGAGCACCTCATTCCTCAATAGCACGAACCTTGGCATTGTCCATGCTAATCTTTCCATGGCCTATACGGTGACCAAGAAAATGAACCTCTGCTTGGGCAAAGGAGCACTTCTCCCTTTTCACAGACAATTGGTTCTCCCTCAACACCTAAAAAACCTGGGCTGAGTGTCCCACATGCTTCCTCTATGACTTACTATACACCACTATGTCATCAAAGTAAACCACAACAAATTTGTCTAAAAATGGCTTAATAATTTCATTCATTAAAGTACAGAATGTGGTGGGTGCATTTGTCAAGCCAAAAGGCATGACATGAAACTCATATGACCCATACCGTGTCACACAAGTTGTCTTGGGCTCGTCCCCCTCCGCTATCCTAACTTGCCAATAACCCGACCTCAAATCTAACTTAGAAAAGAACCGGGCCTTATCCAACTGATCAAACAAATCAGCCACAAGCGGAATGGGATACTTATTCTTCACGGTGACCTTGTTCAAGACCCTATAGTCAATGCACATACAAAGAGAACCGTCTTGTTTCTTTTGGAACAAAACGGGTGCACCATAAGGGGCCTTGGAAGGCCTAACGAACCCTGAGTCAAGAAGATCCCCCAATTGACTCCTCAACTCTTCCAATGCCAGAGGAGCCATACGATAAAGCCCCATAGCGGGAGGCCTTGCCCCATGCTCTAACTCGATCCTATGATCTACCCCCCCTAGGTGGTAGGTGTTTGGGTAATTCGGGTGGCATGACATCTTTGAAGGTATCTAGGACCCCTTGTATCTCCATGGGTATAAAGGAAGAAACACCCCCTCACCCCCAACCAATGTGGCAATGAAGGTCTCCCTCTTCTTCCTAATCCCCTTCCTAACCTGCATGGCTGAAAGAAGCCTAGCCCCCACTCTCTCCCGTAGTAAAGGCACCCCAAAGGTTCTCCCCCCATGTGTTATTATCATTTGGTTATCTTTTGTGAAGGAAATGGTTTTAACCCCATCAAGAAAGTCCATCCCCAAGACAAACCTAAAGCCATCTAACGGTACCACCGTCAAGTCCACCGTGCCACACCAATCCCCCAACTAGATGCATACGTTCCTAGCTACCCCATGGATAGGCTGGGTTGAAGCATTAATGGTCTTCAACCAACCCACCCCCTTGTCAAGGCTCAATTTGAGCCGTGCTGCCTCCTCCGTGGAGACAAAGTTATGAGAAGCCCCTGTGTCAACCAAGGCCTTCGTTTCCATGCCATTGACATGGGCATTGACAAACATCAGTCCCCTGTGTGGATGCGCACCGTCATGTGCCTAGGTCCTGCTGGTCCTGCCTGCTACATGAACCTCCGCACGTCCCTGAGCCTAGGTTCCCACTGCCCTAACAACCCCTGGGGCCTCCGCGCGTCTTGGCGCCTCGGTCCCTGGGGGATGCCCAGCCATTTGTGTCTGTCCACAGTCCCGCGCCAGCATCTGTGCCAATGACACTCTTGTCTCGGTCCTGACGTGCCCAGTCTCAGCCCTAGCATGTCCAGCCCCGCCCCCGCTAGGCCCAGCGTGCTCGCGTCCTCCAGGCCCCGTGCGCGCCTCGTGGGACATGGCCCCCAGGGTGGGCGTGGCGCCTATGTTGGTGTCCTCCGGTTCTGGTTCAGGTGTTGTCACAAGTGCATTAAGAGCCTTGCGCAGCGGGCATTCACGAACATAATGAGGCCCACCACACAAGAAGCAGTCCCTACTTTTCCCCTGGTCCTGTTTCCCTTCGTGTTGTTTGCCCTTGTCCTTGTGAGTTGGGGCCTTGTGAGATCTATTTCCCCCACCTTTCCCCTTCCCACCTTTGCTGTCCTTTTTCTTGGTAGAGTCCCTCTTGTACTCCACCAACTCCTTAGCCTCGGCAATGGCATTGGTAAGGTCCTGAACTCCCCGTCTCTTCAATATCACTTCGGCCCAAGATTGAAGGCCATCCATGCAATAGAAGAGTCGGTTAGCCTCTGTCATCTCCGGAATCTCCAACATGAGAGATTGATACTCAGCAATGTAGTCCCTCACTAACCCTGAATGCTTCAAGTTGCGAAGCCTTTTCATGGCCAACTCTCCTGCGTTCTCCGGGAATAATTGTCTCTTGAACTCTTTGACAAACTCATCCCAAGTGTCCATAGTACAAAGCCCCCTAGCGATGTCCCCATGGCGAACTCTCCACCATAATGCGGCATCCCCTTCAAAGTCAAGGGTAGCTGTGTTGATTTTGGTAGCATCATCCTCCAAATGTAGTGCTTCGAAGTACCTTTCTAAACCCTAAAGAAAGCTATCAACCTCCTTTGCATTATGCCTGCCCCCAAACTTTGGTGGTTCTAGGACCCTGACACGAGACGCAGCCCCTGTGCCTAGCCCACTCACGAATGCCTAACACGGGAGAAGACAATTTATGTAATTCTACGTCAATTGTAGACTTAACCCATTCAAAGCCGTGAGAGTTTGGCCCTCTAGCGTGGCCACTCCCTCCCTCACTTCTTTAGCGTTGTCAAGGTGCTCGTGAATTTCCCCAACAACAACCTCTAACCGAGACACCCGCGTGTCTAAGGCCAAAGGCTTCCTAGTAACCGAGGGATCTTTGGTCTTAGACTTTTTGGTGCGAGTCTCGGGCCTACCCCTTGGTGGTTCCTCCACAACGTGCGAAGTACTTGCATTCACATCTTCATTCACAACACTCCCAGCCATGATACTAAACTCTGCTCTGATACCATGTTTGTCACAGGATGACTAAATTCCTAAGTCCAAGTCCGGTGAGGCTACTCAATGTCACTCCAAAAGTCCCTAATTGAGTCAAGTGTCCCAATATCCTTGTAACGGTAAGGAATTCACACAAAGTCCCCAAGTCTCGTTTGTTTAGTATTTGAATTGGAAAGTAAATAATGAAGGAAAGACGATCAAGTAAACACTCTCACACGCACACAGTTTTAAATGGAAGATCAAAGCTACAAAGAAAGTAACCATACGAAAATAAAGATGAACACAAGTAGTTGTGGGTAAAGGGAAAATTATCCATTTTGATGGTGCTTGGCACCTAATTACAATGCACAAAGGAAAGGTTACAAGTACAAAGAAACTGGTACAAAGAACAAACACATCCTATCCTAAAATGCTCCTAAAACCACGCCTAAAAACCTGGGACGGTTAGTAACCGCCACCAACTAACATAACCGCCTAAACTACCCTAACCGTCTAAGCCTCTAAACGTTACAAAGTGCTACGTCACTTATCCTAGTCAATTACACACGAGGATGTACTTATTTACACATAGGAAAATGCATAATTACAAGTAAATTAAATACAAGTATTAATCGTACAAAATACATCGTATAAAAAGTACTAAAAATCCTACCAACTAAGGCGGTGGGTGACAATAAGCTTCTTCTAGAACCACTCCAGACTTTCTCACTATTTCAGTTCTTGTTCCGATTGTAGTTTCTATTGGAATATAATCTACTATATTTAGATCTAGATTTGTTGTACTCCTTTTATCTAGTGGTAGTCCTACATGACATCGTATCATGTGTATACTTTTCTATATATACAATTACTTACCAGGTCAGGTCTGCCACAATATTCTTTATGTTCACATAGTATCAGAGCAATTCTGAAACCCTAACCCTAAATGTTAAAATCCTCTCTCTCCTCCCTTTCCCCAGCCGCTCTGCCTGACCCCCCTCCCCTCGTAGCATCTAAGGTTATCAATGGCAGCAGGAGATCAATCCTTCTCGTGTCCCACCACTCCAGCATCGACTTCCCATCTGTCATCCTCTCTCTCAACTCGCCATCAGATTACTCCTCTCCCCTCTTACAACAGTGTCCTCGTAACCGCTCCTAACTTCTGCCTCCCCACTCTCGATGCCTGAACTACCCTGCTTTCCCCTCCCATGATATATCGTGCTTCCTCCTCCGATCTCACAACCCTCCCATGCTTATTCCTCACCAGCTACCCAAATCCTAGAGGCCCCTATCTCATTCATCCATCCATCATCACTCTCTGCTACACTATGCTTCTTCGATAAGACGTGCAGGTGATTTCTCTTGACAGTTTGGTGACTATATTCTATGGCTGAGACCTGGAATCTGTCACATTTGTCAACAATTTGGCCATATTGCTCTCTAATGCCCTCAATGCTACTCTCAAACCGATCTATCCCATTCTATCTCTACCATGTCTATCACTAAACTTAATTACATGTGTTACCCTAATTTTGAGGCATCTAACATCTAACTCAGGTATTCTTCGTAATTATCACATAGTTATAATTCTAAGTCCATCCTAGTAGGTAATGGGTCACTGCTTCCTGACACTTATGTTGGTTCCTTGACCATAAAAACTAAGACTAGACCCTTAAATTTGTCTCGTGTCTTCCTTGTTCCTGACCTCACTCACAACTTACTTCCTATTAAGCAATTTTGTTGTAAAAATAACTGCATTGTGGAATTTGACTATAATTATTTCTGTGTTAAGAATAAGGATACAGGGATGCCTCTACTTCGGATGCGCAGTAGTGGGACGCTATATGGATTTTCTTCTCATCATACAGGACTTGTCGCACATATCCTACCTGCTAACACTTGGCATAGATGTTTAGGTCATTTAGGAAGTAGTGTTTAGAATATTTTGAACAAAAAATGCTTAGTTTCAGTTCGTACTTGTTCCGCTGGACATTGTGAACCTTGTTCTTTAGGGAAATCACATTGTTTACGATTTGATCCTGTTGTTCATAATAGTAGTCGTCCTTTACAATTATTCATTATGATCTTTAGCAAGCCCCGTCCCTTTATATTCTGCTTTTAAATATTATGCATTTTTTTTTACTGACAATACCCGATGCGAGAGAAAGACGAAGTTTATAACTTTTTTTCTGAATTTAAAACATTTTTTGAAATAAATTTGATTGCAAAATCAAATGTTTCCAAAGTGATGGTGGCTATAAGTTCGACGGTAGGAGAATGACCGCCCTTTGTCACACTTATGGCATTCACTTTCGTCTTTTCTGTCTTGATGCCCCACAACAAAATGGGCTGTTGGAACAAGTATCGGTACATTAATGGAATGGCACGGTCGCTTCTCTTTCAAGCTCAACTTCCTGCTTATTTTTTGGCCAATGCGGCTTGCACGACCTGTTTTATTAACAATCGTTTACCTACACTGGTCTTGAACAACTCTTCTCCCTTTAAAAGTTATTTCATACAAGCCTTGACTATAATTTTTTTTTCGAGTCTTCGGGTGTGCATGTTATCCTAACATCACACCCCATACTGCTCATAAATTGGTACCCTGAGCCATTCCATGCATTTTTCTCGGATATACTACACGGTATAAAGGGCATCATTGTTATGACCATACAACAGGTTGTGTCCACGTTGGTCATAATGTTAACTTTGTTGATACAACTTTTTCCAATCCACCTTTTGTGTCAAACCCCGCAGGTCCGTTAGTTGCACCTATGTCGTTAAAAGTTCCTCTTACTAACATTCACTTCACTTCCTCTCACACACCACACGTGTTGTCCCCCTCTCCGGCCATAGCATCAAGTTGTGCCCTCATTAGTGAACCCAATGCCTTGTCACCTATAATCGTATCCCAACCCTCGCCCATGTTCCCTGTCACAACCCAGACACTATCGATTGAGGTGGTTGGCACTTTGGCTGCAGTGGCTAGTGGTTCGAGCACCACCGTCGAAGCCTAGACCTTCCCACTACCCATTGTGATTGGCTCCACCATCTCCTATGATCCATCTCCTTCACATGAACCACCATCACAATAGCCTATACCCACCACCAATATTAATCCCATGTGTACTCAACTTGAGGAAGGTATTGGAAAATCCAAACGTGTTTTATCTTTATCCATCATCATAGTTATTCAAGAACCCACTTAATTTTTTTTTTTAGTTAAGAATCCTCAATCGCAAGAAGCCATGGCCGAGGAGTTTAATTCTGTTCTATAGAATCACATGCGGGATCTTGTTGGTCCTGCCCCTAATCAAAATATGGTCAGTAGTGTCAGGAAATATAAAGTCATATACAAGGCACATGGGTGTATTGAAAGTTTTAAGGCTAGACTCGCAGCTCAAGGCTTTTAGCAGCGGGAAGGTATAGATTATTTTGAAACCTTTAGCCCTTTAGTTAAGCCCGCAATGGTTAGGTTTATTCTCACCTTAGCTATAACTTAAAAATGGCCCATTCGCGAACTTCTTGTCAAAAATGCATTTCTCCATGGGTACCTCAATGTGGAAGAGTATATGAGACAACCACAAGGTGTTGTTCACCAAAAATTTCCCAATCATGTATGTCGTCTTTGTAAGGCTTTATATGGTCTAAAATAAGCAACTTGGGCTTGCTTTCATAGGTTTAGAAAGTTTGTCATTAATCACAGGTTCCGTTGTAGTCGAGCAGATCCATCAATCTTTATCCTTCGTCCTTCGTAGGGCTTACTCTATTTCCACTTCATGTTGATGGTATAATGCTCAAAGGATCTAATGCTTCTCTACTTCATTCACTTATTAGAATAGTGTCACAACAATTTGCATGAAAGATCTTGCCCTGCAAGATTACTTCCTTGGCATTGATGCTAAGTACAGTAAAAAGGGTTGTTTCTCACTGAACACAAATACACTCTTGATCTTTTGCTCAAGCATGATATGCTCGACTACAAACTTGTTCAAACAACACCACCAGCTCGTGCCCAACTTTATCAAACTGAAGGGGGCCCACTTATTCATACTACTGAGTGTCGTAGTGTTGTAGCGGCACTTTAATATCTCACAATGACCTGACTTGATATTTGCTATGATGTTAACCGTGCTTCCTAGTCTATGCATGCTTTCCTAGGTCTTCTCATTGGAAGATGGTGAAGTGAATACTACGGTACCTAAAGCTTACACTTGATCTTGGTCTCACTATCCAACTAGGTTCTTACACCACTATTACCACTTTTACCGATGCTGAATCCACTACTTGTTATGCATTGTCCTTGGTCCTAACCGGATTTCTTAGTGCGCCAAAAAGGAGCCTACCATTGCCAAATCTATGACGGAGTCAGAGTACCGAGCTATGGCTAAGGTTGTTGCTGAGAGTGATTGGATTCGGTACCACATGAGAGATCTTGGTTTATGTCACACTGGTTCCATTGTTCCCCACTATTGCAATGTTTATGCTACTTACCTCGCAGCTAATCCAATCTCTAACGATTGCACCAAACATGTTGATATGGACTTTCAGTATATTCGAGAGAAGGTTCTTAAGGGTGATCTTCAGGTTTAATATACACCAACAACCAAGTAGGTTGCTGACATTTTCACCAAGGGACTATCTACAAATCGCTTCCATACTTACAAAGTCAATCTACACGTGGGTCCTCCTCGTTCAGATCGAGGGGGCGTATTACGAGATAATCTTCTATATTTAGATCTAGATCTGTTATGCTCCTTTTATCTAGTGCTAGTCTTATCACGATTGGGTTATGTAAAATTAACAAGACAATAATGTAAGATTAAAAAGACAATACACTAATGAAGAGCACTTGGAATATGAGAAAACTTGGATGATATTATTCATAAATCAATAGCCTATTTATATTACATAAGAAGAAGATCAAAAGCCTAGGATTCTAAGTAATAAAGCAAGAACATAAAAATAAAAACTAATACCTAAATGCTATTAATGGTTGGTTAAATAGAGGAGAAAAGCATCCTTGAATGCTCTAATTCAATAATCGTAATTCTTAGCTAATAACCCTCTCATTAATCCACCTAATTGCTTCACTACTAAGTACATAGCAAACACAGGAGAAATACATGGCAAATACAAGATAAAATATAAGAATATGAGTAAAATACAAGGAAAAATACATTTATAACTTTAACACTCCTCCTCAAGTTGGAGCATGTAAATTTAGAATGCCCGACTTGCAAAGAAGTGATGAAAATGGCGGAGACCGAAGTGCTTTGGTGAAGACATCCACTAACTGCCCTGTCCTGCGAACAAATGAAGTTGATATTTCCTTGGCCAATAACTTCTCACGAACAAACTGACATTCTATCTCAGTATGCTTCGTTCTTTCATAAAACACAGAATTAGAAGTGATATGAAAAGCTGCTTGATTATCACAAAATAAAATAGCAGGACAACTAACATTAACTACAAGATCGATTAAAAAATGATGTAAACTCACTCATCGCAGTTGCCATAGCACGGTACTCGGCTTCTGCTGAGGATCATGAAACAACGGACTGTTTCTTTGAGTGCCATGAGATGGCACACTACCCACAAACACAACAAACCTGATAGTAGGACACTCAACCCAATCAACATCACAATATGCCCTCAAACTAAAATCACACTCAGACGGCAAAAATATCTCTTAACCAGGCACCCCTTCTATGTAACGCATGAACCCATATATCACCTCTAGGTGTGGCCCACGTGGATCATGCATGAATTGACTAAGAACTCGAACAACATAACAAATATCAGGACGTGCGATAGTTAAATATAACAGTCTACCCACCAAACGCCTATATTGTCCTGAGTCTTTTATAGCTTCTCTTCTCAATCAGTTAAATGATGATTCTGAGCAATAGGGGTAGACTGTTCGAGCTAGTATCCTAGAGAACCTAATTTATTTGAACATTTTTAAGTGAATAAAAGTTGTTTATTAAGTGAACACATTAAGAATTACTTGATTTCACAATGCCTACACACTCAGTGCCTAAGAGGAATTCTGGAGAAGATCTCGGAGGCATCATTGGAGCATCACTACACTCGCAGTCTATAACGAGCTATAAAATTTTTTGACGTATACTTTAAATTCGTATTTAATTGTTTTTCATGGGTAAGTCATCTATGCTATGCATTGTTATGTCTAATTAGAGTTGAAAACTTGTATGTATTTAAAATTGAAAATTTTAAATCATGATTCCACTGCGTTAGATACTATCATTGTATGAAATTTTATTTTGTGAAATTAAAATTTCCCATCCAACACAGACACAAACTGAGCCCCTTATATACCGGCCTCATTTAAAATTTCTAACACATATTTATGTAGGCTTAGAACAAGCCCATTGTTACAACTTGCCACCTCGAATCCTAAAAAATATTTAACAGCTCCTAAGTCCTTGATACCAAACTGATGATCGAGTTAAGGTTTTACTCCTTTTTTGTGTTCTGAACTGTTACCTGTAATAATTACACAATCGACATAAATTAGAATGGCAGTGAAAACCGAATTATCAAAAAATGTAAAATGCGAAAAGTCAGACTTCGACTGACTAAAACTGATACTTATTTAAGTAGACATAAAAATGGTAGTTGTTTTTTCATGTACTTGCTTTGTTAAAAAGAATTCTAGAATACTCTTGTATTTGCTTTTATATTTTTCACGTATTTTATATTTTGTATTTATTCCTTCAAACTTCTTAGTAATTGTAGGTGTTTATGATGTTTTTTGGTTGGGCTCTTGGGAATAGAACCAAGCTCAAGTTCCTTGTTCTGTTTGTGATGCCCTCCCCCTATTTATAGGGAAGATATGAGTGTTCTCCAAGCAACGGCAGGGGTTACCGCCTCCTCCTCCTACATGACTGAAGTATTAATGCCCTTCTAGATTCGCAATCATCTGAATGAGGATAGGAAGGGAGTGATGATAGCCCTTGGGCCTCATACCGCCTGTGGGTAGTTAGGGGAGAGGACGGTAATGGCCTCTGGGCCTGTTACCGCTTGGGGGTAGTTAGGGGTGAGGACGATAATGGCCTCTGGGCCTGCTACCACTTGGGGGTAGTTAGGGGTGAGGACGGTAATGGCCTCTGGACCTGCTGCCGTCTGGGTTGGTTGGTCAGGGGGGAGACGGTAGCGTTTCTTGGATCCCATACTGCGTGGTTTAGTTGGTCGGGGGAGGTGGTAGTGGCTCCGGGGCTCGTTACCGTCCCAGGGTAGCCATGTGGGGAGGCGGTAGTGGCTCCTGGGCTCGTTACTGCCTAGGTGTAGCTTTTATACTAACCAGTTAGCCCCCCACTTTGAGGTCAAAGTTTCTTTATCCTCAAAGTGTATAAATACCCCTCTACTCCCCTCATTTGGGATATCCCTTTCTTTTCAATCTCTTATTAATATTCTAACCATGGAAGATGTCACTCGTGAAATGTTAGCTAGGCTTCCTGCTAAGTCACTTTTGAGATTTTTGTGTGCGTCCTCATGGTTTTATAGTTTGCTTACCGACCATGAGTTTGTTACAAAACAATCCTTTCGTACACTTAACCGTGACGCTGATGGGGTTTTGTTGCAACCGGAAGGCGAGTTTTCCCGCGACAGTTTGGGAACGTTTTCATTTGTTGGGGATTTTTCCCCAGTCGTGCCTCCGGAGATAATGGAAGTGTTGACGGACAACATCAGGGTTCTCGGCGTTCAGGGTGGTTTAGTACTATATCGCGATTACAATCTTTCAAAGCTATTTGTATGTAATCCTGCTCTGGGCGTGCGTCAGCCGGTATCGCTACCCTAGGGCATTCTGATGGATTGCTTAGATGTTCCCTTGAACTTAGTGTTTGGCTGTTTTGACTCTACCCAGCAGTTCGGCTTTTATCTTTTCCTTATAGTAATGGACTTATCTTACCCATGCTACGGCTTTTGGCCTAACGAGTACCAAGTCTATTTTTGGCAGGGTGACTGGAACCTATTGGGAGGTCTCAACGTGGGTCCTCGGAATGTTTACCTTAAGGATCATGTCTGTCTGTGCGGGGAGCTTTTTTTCTTGTCTGACTGGGGCCACTATATTGACGGCAGTAATAATCGTCCTTATATAGTCTGTTGGAATACCGAGACGGGGGCCTCTCATCATTTGACCCTTCCCGATGTAATTTGGGACAACTTGTCCACTTGTGGAGAGGCCAAAATTGCTAAATGGTGGGGAGTGGCAACAGGACCCCCTGTTCTGTGCCTGGTTACGCTTCGAAGCCCGGTTTTTACCATCTGGACGTTAACCAACGTAGGGGATCCTTCTTCTTGGGTAAGGCAGGATCGATTATTCATCCGACTGCTGTGGTTTGGGGGCAGATGGGACCCGACTATCACAGGCTTTGCCGTGTCAAAGGAACATATCACCTTTACGGTGCATAACCAGGTGTTTCAATGTGCGCTCCAAGGCGAACATCGTGGATGTGCCGTCTTCTTGGGGCATCACCAGGGGGATTCATACTCTGCTATTTCCATATTCGAGCTCTTTGTTTCGTTGTGGGAATGATCCCATGATTCTCCATCCCCCGTTTGAGTAGGTCGCGATGATTGCAGGAGGGCATTTTGGAACCTTTTTTTATGTTACTTTTAGCGTTGTAGTTGTATTAGCGGCATCCTGATGTAATGAAGTTTTGTTGTAATATATACTCTTGTTATATATATATATTAAGACTTTATTTGCATTCCTGTCAAAGTTTGCTACTTCATTGCCCCCGCTTATGTTTGTGTGAGCTTATTACCGGCCCTATGCTAACTGAGATGCAAACAACCGCCCCGGTGTTAGATGGGGCACACGCAACCGCCCCAGTGTTAGATGGGGCACGCAACCACGGGCTCTCAAGCTGGTGAGAGTTTACCGCCAGTCCCTGATGTTAGGTGGGACACACGCAACTGCCCCGGCGTTAGATGGGGCACACAACTGCGGGCTCTCAAGCTGGTGAGAGTTTACTGCCAATCCCTGATGTTAGGCGGGACATACACAACCGCCCCGGTGTTAGATGGGGCATGCAACCGCGGGCTCTCAAGCTGGTGAGAGTTTACCGCCCGTCCCTGATGTTAGGTGGGACATACACAACCGCCCCGGTGTTAGATGGGGCACGCAACTGCGGGCTCTCAAGTTGGTGAGAGTTTACCGCGCGTCCCTGATGTTAGGTGGGACATACACAACCGCCCCGGTGTTAGATAGGGCACGCAACCACGGGCTCTCAAGCTAGTGAGAGTTTACCGCCCATCCCTGATGTTAGGTGGGACATACACAACCGCCCCGGTGTTAGATGGGGCACCCAACCGCGGGCTCTCAAGCTGGTGAGAGTTTACCGCCCGTCCCAGATGTTAGGTGGGATATACACAACCGCCCCGGTGTTATCTACTCGGTTTCATAAGCGGCACCAAGGCCTTCGCCTTAGGTGAAAGCTAGGCGGTCCCTTCACTTTAGGTGAAGGATAACCGCCCACCTTCCTCTTGCTCTTCTTAAGCAAGAGAACCAAGCCCCCATTGTCTAAGGGACTTAGCATACCGAGGCCTTCACATTAGGTGAAAGCCAGGCGGTCCCTTCACTTTAGGTGAAGGGTAACCGCCCCCCTTCCTCTTGCTCTTCTTGAGCAAGAGAACCAAGCCCCCATTGTCTAAGGGACTTAGCATACCGAGGCCTTCACATTAGGTGAAAGCCAGGCGGTCCCTTCACTTTAGGTGAAGGGTAACCGCCCCCCTTCCTCTTGCTCTTCCTGAGCAAGAAAACCAAGCCCCCATCGTCTAAGGGACTTAGTATACCGAGGCCTTCACATTAGGTGAAAGCCAGGCGGTCCCTTCACTTCAGGTGAAGGGCAACCGCCCCCCTTCTTCTTGCTCTTCTTGAGTAAGAGAAACAAGCCCCCATTGTCTAAGGGATTTAGCATACCGAGGCCTTCACATTAGGTGAAAGCCAGGCGGTCCCTTCACTTTAGGTGAAGGGTAACCGCCCCCCTTCCTCTTGCTCTTCTTGAGCAAGAAAACTAAGCCCCCATTGTCTAAGGGACTTAGTATACCGAGGCCTTCACATTAGGTGAAAGCCAGGCGGTCCCTTCACTTTAGGTTAAAGGTAACCGCCCCCCTTCCTCTTGCTCTTCTTGAGCAAGAGAACCAAGCCCCCATTGTCTAAGGGACTTAGCATACCGAGGCCTTCACATTAGGTGAAAGCCAGGCGGTCCCTTCAATTTAGGTGAAGGGTAACCGCCCCCCTTCCTCTTGCTCTTCTTGAGCAAGAGAACCAAGCCCCCATTGTCTAAGGGACTTAGCATACCGAGGCCTTCACATTAGGTGAAAGCAAGGCGGTCCCTTCACTTGAGGTGAAGGGTAACCGCCCCATCGCCTCTTGCTCTTCTTGAGCAAGAGAACCAAGCCCCCATTGTTTAAGGGACTTAGCATACCGAGGCCTTCACAGTAGGTGAAAGCCAGGCGGTTGACATTCCGTCCATATGAGAGGCACGTGACGCTCCCCCTCCCTTTCCTGTTCATTTTCTCTCTTTTTCTACATAAATCCCTAATAGAGCCCCACCTCTCGCTTTCTCCATTTTCACCTCTGCCACTCCCGACTTTGTTTCTGCATTTCCTCCTCGAATTCTCCTCAAATTCTCCTCAGCCTTCCATTTTAACTCGTTTTCGTGACGATTAAAAGGTACTTTGCTCATTTTTTCTTAGTTTTTCGAAAGCTTTATGGGTTCTTTCCCTTTCTTTTCTTCCTCCCCCCCCCCCCCCCCCCCCCCCCCTCTTTTTTTGGGGATTTCTCTGGTCGGGCATCCATGGGGGAACCTAGGGTTCCCATGGATGAACTTGAGGTTCCCTTGGAGGAACTAGACGAGAGCGTCGAGCTGGATTCCCAGTTCGTAGCTGACCTTGCCGCCTTTCTTGCTGGCGTTCCTGCCATTTGACCAGGGGAGGCGGGGGTGTTTGACGATCAGGGCTTTTCCCCTTCCGTGTGCTTGACTAGTTCTCAGACGGTGTTGTCTCCACCTGACACCAGTGCCCCCGCCTCACTAACAGAAAATTCCGGTGGGATTTCTTCTCTTTCGCTGGGTAAGACCCCTTCTAATTTTTGTCTTTTTATTTTGGTGAACTAGTTAAATGGCTCCAAAACGCGTGCAGAAGGAGAGCAGGCATTCAGACCGTGTTGGAGAAGCATCTTTTGGTGAGGGGATGATGGTGGAGCCGTTATCTCAACTGGCTCCGTCATCAATGGTCGTGCGTGCTCAGTATCCCGATGCAGCCGCGGCTCTTCCCCTAGGACACCTTGTGTCCTCGCTAACCATGGCAGAGGGGATGAAAAGGTTCCGTGAAAAGTATTTTTTCCCCAATGATTATGATGTCGTTGGCCCTCGAGAGAGCGACAACATTTTATACCCTCGTTCTCCCGAATTTTTTGCCGTTTGTGTGGACTCCCTTGATGCCGGCCTTCGGTTTCCCTTGCCGTCCATCCTGGAATGGGTTCTTAGGAAATATTCCGTGTGCTCCAGCCAAATCAGTCCTAACGGCTTCCGCAATATTTGCGGTTTTCTCCTTACCTATTTTGTGGCGGGGTTAACCCCCTCCACTTGTAGTTTTGATTTTTTATTTAGGGCCAAGCAGTTAAAGGGTGTGGTAACCTTTGAGGGGAAGAGCGGGATTAAGTTCGTGGAGCTTAGTCCCTCGAAGGTAAATTTTTGGCAAAATAGGTTTGTTTGGGTGAGGCCTCCGCTTCCCTTCGGTTTCCCCTACTACTGGACCTCCCTGAATAAATGTAGCATCCCCTCAGCGGACGAACTATCTAACTTAGATAGGGAGGTGGTTCGTTATTTTGAGAGGGATCCGAGCACGCGGTACCTGGCTACCAAAGCGGTGCTGTGCCAGGAGAAAGTTCTGATCCGTGCAGGTCTATGCTCTCGACTGGTCAGCGGTGACTAAATCCCTGAGGATGATAGAATTCTTCTTTTTAGCTCTCGTTTTCTCTTATTAACTCTACCCTGGCTCCTTAATGATTTTCTTGACAGGATCCGAGGCCGATGTAGACATCGTATCCCTCACGGAAGCGTGCCGTGGGAAGAAAGGCAGGAGGGAATCGAGGGGTGAAGGAGAGGGCAGGAAAACCACCCAGAAGGGTAAGGAGGCGGTTACTAAGGGTGCAGGAGGGGATGGCGTTGGTAGGAAGTCAGTAAGGAGGAGTAAGAGGGCGGCTACTGAAGAGGGCAGGGGTCCTCCCCCCAAAAAGGTTACACGGTCTAAGAAACCCCATGGGGAGGTCCTTTCTTCTAACCGCGGGTCGGCGGTATCCGCCTCTCATGAAGGTGCCACCGAGGCTCCCATAGTTCAAGCCTCCCCTGCCGTGGAGAGGCCCTCTCAGGTTGCGAAGGATCAGGAAGTCCCTACCGCCGCCCCTTGCCCCGAAGTTGTCCCAAGACTTGCCGTGGAGGAAACAGCCAGTGCTGCGCCAGTTGTTGTGGTTACCTTGCCAGAGGTGACCGTGGCTGAACTTCCTCCTACCTTAGCTACACTGGCGGGTGGTCCTACAGCCGAGGCTACTGGGGTTGACGTAGGTATAGGCCCACAACCAGAAGGAGAGGGAGAAGGTGGGGAGTCTTTAGGGGTGCCGGTAGAGGCACCAGGACCATCCTTGACGGAGGCGGCTGGATCGATTTCCATGCCTCAGGAAGGGGGATCTTCTGTCCAAGCCTCCTTCTTACAGCCCGCGTCGCCTCACGTGGCCGTGGCGGCGGATGTGAGGCCTGACGTGCAGGTGGATGATGACATTCTTCCCTTGTTCCACATAGATCTGTCCGCCCCTCATGGTTTTACACACGCCCCTCCCGAACCCCAAAGGGAAGCTCCCAGGGGTGGAGATGATACTACTACTGAAGGTCCTCAGTCTGAGGGTCCTGCTAGCCTTCAAGACGTTGACGCTATCCAACGTGCTGCCCTGGCGGTCCTTCCACCTGGGGAACCTCAAGTGGCGACCAGTGACACGGTAGCTGCCTGTGTTGCTAAGGTAAATGTCGCTTACCCTAACTTTGCTTTGTTAGCATGTTGACTGCATGTTGCGGTACTCTTTATTTCAAGTTAGCTCTCTATCAGCGGCCCTGGCCCGGGGGTGGCTCCATGAGCGAGAAGCCGCCAACCAAGAGCTGTCCCGGTTACGGGAGGAAAACAAGAATCGGCTGAGGCGGTACGAAGGGATGAACTGGAGAAAGAAGAGCAAGCCCGAGCTATGGGGAGAGAGAGGGATATGCTGGCTGCTAAGTTGCAAAGTTTGCAAGACAGGGCTGACAAGTTGTACGGGGAAAAGGAGGCGCTGGCTGTTGAAGCTCAAGGACTGAGGGAGGAGCTGTCCTCCCAACAAGCACGGTCAGAGAGTCTCGTCATCGAAGCTTAGCGTGTCCAAACTGAGGCTGTGGAGGCAGTCTCACGTTTTAAAGAAAGTTCTGAGTTTCGTTCATCCACAAGCACATATTACTGGGATGGATTTGCCTCAAGCCTGTCCTCCTTTGCCCGGTGTCTAGCCCAAAGCAGCTCAGCCGTGAGTCTCTTCAACAAGCGGCAGATCGGCTCCGCCAGGACATAATCCGCTCTCGAGGGGGTGCGAGCAGCCGTTAGGTGTAGTCCCAGGGCTTAACTTGTGCTATTATCCCCTCCCCCTTTTGTATTTATATACAGAATATGAGGGGGTGCCCCTTTTTGTAGTACCCCCCCTATTTTTGCTTTGTACATGTATTTACGCTTGGTACGTTTAGGGGCACAAGTCCCCCTGCTCCCTTTCCTAATGTACATTTTATCGGAGCTAATGATATTTCATCGTACGTTTTTGTTATTTTTCTGCACATTTTGACTTTGATGGCCTCGGCCCTTGCTAATTTATGCTAACGCAACCTTTGGAAGTGTACCGTTATTTATGCGCATGGGTACCGCCCCGTTTTCCTTGAAATACAACTCATACGGCCTCTAGTTAAGTTTAACATTTTACACACCCTGTTTATAGCTGGCAAAGCTACACATAGTATCTTTTTAGGTTCTTAATGTTCCACACCCGAGGTACCTGGGAACCGTCCATGCGTTCCAGCTTATAGCTTCCTCCTCCTACGTTCTGGGTCACGCGGTAGGGTCCTTCCCAGTTGACGGCTACCTTGCCAGCACCTATCCCATGGGCCACAGTAGTTGACCGTCGTAGAGCAAGGTCTCCTACTTCTAAACTCCTTGTCCGTAGGTGCTTGTTATAATATTGTGACAGGCGTTGCTTTTGAGCTACTGTTCGGAGGAGGGCGTCCTCCCTAACTTCATCTACTAAGTCCAAAGCATATCTTCGCTGATCTTCATTGCGCAGATAATTGTAGTGTAGTATGCGGTGGCTAGGCTCCCCTACTTCTACCGGAATTACCGCCTCGGCCCCGTATGTTAGCATGAACAGGGTTTCGCCAGTAGCCACATTGTAAATCATTCGGTGTGCCCATAGCAGACTAGGTAACTCTTCATTCCATCTCCCCTTAGCCTCGTCTAATCTTTTTCGAAGTCCATTGAGTATTTGTTTGTTCTCAGCCTCGGCCTGTCCGTTGCTCTGAGGGTAGGCGACGGCTGTGAAGTGTAGAGCGATGCTCATGCGTTGACAGTACGCCCGGAATCGTGGCGAGGTGAATTGTGTTCCATTGTCAGTAATAACGGCCCTAGGGATCCCAAAGCGTGTAACAATATTTTTTTATAAGAACTGTCGCGTTGCGTTGTCCGTAATCTGAGCTACCGCCTCAGCCTCCACCCACTTACTGAAGTAATCCAAAGCTACTATTAGGAATTTCTTCTGCCCGCGAGCCAAGGGGAAGGGCCCCAAAATGTCCATTCCCCATTGGTCAAAAGGTATAGGGTCTACAATGGGTTGCAAAGGCACGGCGGGAGCATGGATAAGCGGTGCAAACCTCTGGCATTTATCACATTTCCGCACAAGGGTGCCAACATCTTTTCTCATAGTGGGCCAGAAATATCCGGCCCGTAGCACCATTCCTGCCAGGGCCCGTTTTCCAATGTGAACTCCGCAGATGCCTTCATGGATCTCCCTTAGAACATAATCTCCCTCTTCTTGCGTCAGGCATTTTAACAAGGGTTGTGTGAATGATCTCTTATAGAGCCGTTGATCGATCATCGAGAAATGTACCGCACGCCTCCTCAGCCTTCGTGCTTCAACCTTGTTCTCAGGCAGCTTACCGTGCAGGATAAAGTCCAAGATTGGGAACATCCAATTACTCTCGTGTTAGACTTGCATCACGCTCATAGCTGCAACCTTGTCCACGTACTTAATGCCAGACTCTTGGATGTGGACGCGTCCGTCCGAGTCCTTGCCCTTTGTGCTGGCCAGACGGCTTAGTTCGTCAGCGCGGTAATTACTTTCTCGGGATATGCTCCGTATGCTGAAGCCCTGAAACTCTGAGACTTTGGTTCAAACCAACTCCAGGTATCGAGACAGATGAGGCTCTTTCACTCCATAACTACCTGTAACTTGGTTTACTATCAGCTCTGAGTCACTGTGGGCTTCTACATGAACCGCTCCAGCAGCCTTGGCGAGGTCCATACCAGAAGTAACACTTCATAGTCAGTTTCATTATGTGTTGCTTCGAAGTGCAATCTTACCTCGTGCTCAGCTCATTCCCCTTCAGGGTTGATCAATACTATGTTCGCGCCTCGACCTTCTAAATTTACCGAACCGTCCACGAAGATTTTCCAAACGAGCATCTCTTCCAGGGCTTCCGTCTGCCTAAACGCCCCTATTTCAAAATCACAATCTACCAGAAAATCGGCCAGAGCCTGAGCCTTGATTGCTTTTCGAGGTTGGTAATGTATGTCGTATTTCGAGAGCTCAACCGCCCACTTGAGCATCTGCCCTGAGCAATCCAACTTGGAAAGCAGCTTCTTGAGCAGTAGATTGGTAAGGACAATGACTTCATGGGACTGAAAGTACGGTCTTAACTTGCGTGCTGCGGAGATCAAGGCAAGGGCTATTTTCTCAATGGCGGGACACCTTTTCTCCGGATCTTTGAGAGTTTGGCTTACAAAATTCACTGGTAGCTGTCGCCCTTGCCGGTCGGCTATCAAGACCGCACTTGTAGCATTTTCTGAGACGGCCAACTAGAGCCCCAGTTTCTCATTGGGTTCAGGTGAGGTGACTACCGGGAGGTGTACCAAGTGCTGTTTCAGCTGATCAAAGGTGCCTACACACTCCTCATTCCAAAAGAAGGGTTGCTTCCCGCGCAGTACTTTGAAGAACGGCAAAGCCTTTTCGGCGGCCCGACTAATGAAGCGGCTGAGTGAAGCCATGCAGCCAGCCAATTTTTGCACGTCTTTAGGGCAACGAGGAGGCTTTAAATCGAGTATGGCCTGCACCTTTTTAGGGTTGGCTTCGATTCCTCGTGAATTTACGATGAAGCCCAAGAATTTTCCTTCTGGCACAGCAAACGAGCACTTTTCTGGGTTCAGCTTCATATGGTATCCTTGGAGTGCTTCCAAAGCTTCTTTTAGGTCGAAGAAGTGATCGAGCGTACATTTTGACTTGACTATCATATCATCGACGTAGACCTCCATGTTGCATCCTATCTGTGGCGCAAAAACTTTATTGACCAGCCGTTTGTAGGTGGCTCCCGCATTCTTCAGCCCAAATGGCATAACCTTGTAACAGTAGGTTCCCTCGGCCGTGATGAAGGCCGTTTTCTCCTCGTCGGCGGGGTGCATTTGAATCTAATGATACCCTGAGAATGCGTCCATGAAACTGAACAGCTCACAGCCCGCCGTGGAGTCCACCAACCGGTCAATTTTGGGCAGGGGATAAGAGTCCTTGGGGCATGCTTCATTGAGGTCTGTAAAGTCGATGCACATCCTCTAGTTCACCTTAGACTTTTTTACTAAGACTACGTTGGCCATCCATTCAGGGTATAACACTTCCTGTATAAACCTGGCCTGGGACAACTTCTCCACCTCAGCCTTGATGGCGTCATTACGTTCTGTGCAAAAGATACGCCTCCGTTGTTTAACCGGGGCCTTGTTACCTCGAACGTTAAGTTGGTGCGTGATCACCTCAGGTGGTATTCCATGCATTTCCTTGGCAGTAAAGGCAAAACTTTCTCGGTATTGCCTCAAGAGTCCGCCAATTTCTTCACGCAGATGTCGAGGGAGGGAAGTGCCTAGGTAAGAGTAACACGCGGGCTCCAGTTCGTACCTTTCCAGAGGCGGTGAAGAAGGGTGCTCTTTTAACGGTGAACTCAATTCAAGGGGTTCAGCAGCCATCATCGCCAAGTTGGAAAAGGTGTGATAGTATTCTGAGAGTGCGTCGTGCCTGCCTCGTATTGTCATAACGCTGCCTGTATCTGCTTCAAATTTCATTGCCAGGTGATACGTAGATACTACCACCCTTAGCCGATTTAGGGAGGGTCTTCCCAAGATGACGTTATAGGAGGAGGGAGCGCTAATAACGAGGAACTTTGTCTCAACCGTTCGTTGATCATTCTCGCTCCGGAAGAATGTGGGTAACGTTATCTTGCCTTGCGGAAGAACGGGAGCCCCCGTGAAGCCCACAACAGGATATGGAGCTGGTGAGAGTGCCATAAGCGGTGTACTCATCTTGTTGTAGCATTCCAAAAACAAGATGTCTGCCGAACTTCCTTGATCGATCAAGATTCTGTGTACCGTGTGCTTACAAATGTCGGCAGTAACCACGAGGGGGTCTTCTTGCAGTGCGTCCACTCCCTGGGTGTCCTCTTTAGTGAAACTGATACACCTGGGCGCGCTCCTGGTTGCGTCCATCGCCCTTTTTGCGACCTTTGCTTCCCTTATTGATAAGGGGGAAGCAAACCTTGGGGTGATGGTAGCGATGACCTTAGCCGTCCTGTTCTCAGGGCATTTTTCACTTTCGTTGTCGGCCTGGGCTTTACTAGCCCTCATCCTTTTCAACGTTGTATACTCCTCCCACTGGCCGGTGCGCTCGGCCTCCTTGAGATGAAAGTCCAAGGCTCGGCAATTGATAGTGTCATGAGTTGAGACTTGGTGATACGCACACTAGATTGACTTACTGCTGCCCAAGGGTGCGGGTTTATGGTCTTTAGGCGGCCCCTTGGGCTCCTTCGTTTTTACCTCTAAGAGCTGACGAGGTGCGGGGTGCTGGTTCGAAGTCTTAAGAACGGGTGCAGGTCTTCTGGCAAGCCGGATGTTATCCCGAGGTGGCCGGGGGCGATCCTTTGATCCTAATGATGCCTGAACATTTTCAGCCCTAGGCGTTACCTGCATGACATCCTCTGCCAGGTTGTATTTGTTGGCTTTCTTCCATAGCTCATCAATGGTTGAAGGTGGTCCCTTTGCCAACGCAAATTTGAAGTTAGAATTCTGTAATCCATTGGCGAAAGCAGTAATTGCCGTTTCATTGGACAAGGTGGCGACATCAATCATGGCTCGCGTAAATCGTTTCACATAGCTTCTTAGCGGTTCAGCCTCATGCTGTTGCAGTTTGAGAAGGTGCGCTGCCGTCCTCCGCCTCCGCTTATTACTGACGAAATGCCGAGCGAATCTCTCAGAAAGATCCGTAAAGCTATCCATGGATGAATTTGGGAGGGCGGCGAACCAACTTTGCGCGACTCCTTTCAAGGTAGCTGGGAAACATTTGCACCAAGTGTCTTCCCCCACGTCCTGCAGATACATCCGTGCCGTGAAGCTGGACAAATGGTCCTTCGGATCATGAGCACCGTCGAACAGATCAATGTTTGGGATTTTCACTTTCCCCACCGGTGCTGACAGAATTCGAGGCATGAATGGCGAGTGGGTTCCTGGTATGATGTGGGTTGCAGACGATTTGGAAATCCTCCGGGAGTCCCTCTTGGGGTGGTTTGGATAGGCGCTTGGCGCTGAGGCAGTTACTCCATTTGAGCTTAGAGTCTGGGTGTGTGGGGATGCGGCCGCAGATTGGCCAGGCTCCGGGACGTATTCTGTGTTGTTGGTGGGCATGTGTGAGAAAACCTGATGTATTTGGTGTTGAAGTTGCTCAAACTGACTTTGGGTTACATAATTGAGCTCGTCGCGCTCCCTATAAGGGGAGGAGCGGCTAGTGTTTGACATGAGAAGAGTTTTTAATGCCCTTTCCACAGACGGCGCCTATTTGTTTATGATGTTTTTTGGTTGGGTTCTTGGGGGTAGCACTAAGCTCAAGTTCCTTGTTCTATTTGTGATGCCCTCCCCCCTATTTATAGGGAAGATATGAGTGTTCTCCAAGCAATGGCAGGGGTTACCGCCTCCTCCTCCTACATGACTGAAGTATTAATGCCCTTCTAGATTCGCAATCATCTGAATGAGGATAGGAAGGGAGTGATGATAGCCCTTGGGCCTCATACCGCCTGTGGGTAGTTAGGGGAGAGGACGGTAATGGCCTCTGGGCCTGTTACCGCTTGGGGGTAGTTAGGGGTGAGGACGGTAATGGCCTCTGGGCCTGCTAGCGCTTCGAGGTAGTTAGGGGTGAGGACAGTAATGGCCTCTGGGCCTGCTACCGTTTGGGTTGGTCGGTCAGGGGGGAGACGGTAGCGATTCCTGGATCCCATACCGCGTGGTTTAGCTAGTCGGGGGAGGTGGTAGTGGCTCCGGGGCTCGTTACCATCCCAGGGTACCATGTGGGGAGGCGGTAGTGGCTCCTGGGCTCGCTACCACCTAGGTGTAGCTTTTATACTAACCAGTAGGCATTTAAGTAGTTTGACTAGGCATTCCTGAAAGACTTTAATGGTGGTCTTCAATGGAGCATTTCCTCTCCCTCATAACCGGTTATTATAAAGAAGAGGAAGAATATGAGAATTTTTTTTTTTTTTTTTTTGCTTGTTCATATCTTTACTTTTTTTTTTTTTTTTTTTAACCTATTCGATTTTTAGTCTCTTGGCTTTATACTATTTTTGAATAATATTTTCAACACTCTCCAATTTGTCTAGTGTTTTTAATTTTGTTTTTTTAGTGTTTTAATTTTCACATGGTATTAGAGCGGGTCTAGTTCCAAGTTTTCGATTATTTGCCTCAGTTGGAGTTTGGCAGCCACAGTTGTAAGGCCCCTTGTTTCCCTCCATTTTCTTCCTTGTTTTTAATTGAGTTATTTCCTGTTTATTTTTTTTCCCAATGTTGGGAGAAAATTCTAATCAAAATGATGCCCCAGTTGTTGTTTTAGGGGGAGTTCCTAATGTTAACTCTCCTTCTTATCTTCGTCCCTCAGATTATTTGGGGTTAGTTTTTGTTCAAGATATTTTGACCAGACCAAATTTTCCGGCATAGAGGTGTTCCATTTTAAGGTGTTTAATGCAAAATGTAAAATTAGTTTTCTTGATAGCTCTATTGTAAAACTGGACGAAGATTTGTCGGATTTTTAGAATTAGAGTGCATGCGATAATATGGTATCTGCTTGGCTTTCCAACTCAGTCTCTAAAGAGATTAATGCTAGCATTGCTTATTTCAAGACTTTATGTGATATATGGTTGGATTTAAATTAAAGTTTTTCTTAAGAGATGTTCCTTGTGTTTATGAGATTAAGTGCGAAATTTCGCATTTAAAACAAGAGAATATACCCATATTTGATAATTTTACTAAACTAAGGTCGTTGTGGATGAGTTTTTATACTCTTGTAGCTATTCCCCCATGCACTTGTGGGTCCACACAAGCCTTTGCGGCCACTTGTTACACAGAAAGGCTACTTGATTTGTTGATGTGTTTGGACCCATCCTTCTTCATTGTTTGTTCTTAGTCAATGAACATAAAACCCCTCCCTTCTGTTGGTAGTGCCTATTCTACTTTGTGTTATGAGGAAAATCAACAGAAGGTTGCTTCAAGAAGTGTTGTTGTCCCAGAAGCAGCGGCTCTTGTTGTTAAAGGGAATGATGTGGCGATGGGAGAAAACTCGTTTGGGCAACCTCCTAGATGCAATAATCGATTGTCGTGTTCTCATTGTAAAAGATAGGGTTATAGAAGGGAACAATGTTATGAACTCATTGGGTATCCCGCTGGATGGAAACAACAAGCTTCGAATGGAGGACAACGAGCAACCCTTGCGACTGTGCAGCCCCTACAGCGCGTGCAATAGTAGGCGTTGCCCTTGCTGTAGCCCGCACCGACACTCCAGTTGGGGCAGGTCTAGGTACGGGCCAAAGGGATAGCCCGATCAAAGGCCTCATGGGATCCCAATATCAACAACTATTAGCTCTCCTTAATCCTGAGAGTAATTTTGCTTGTGTTAACCTAACAGGTCATGCATTTTTTAAGAATAATATTCGGATTATTGACACCGATGCTTGCGATCATATGGTCCCTCCAGACTATGATTTGGATGATGTTTATTTTAACAATGTGATTAAACCAGCTAGACTTCCTGGTACGGGCGAAGTGGATAGCTCGATCACAAGCCTCACGGTATCCTAGTATTAGCAACTGTTAACTCTCATCAGTCTTGAATGTAATTTTACTTATGTAACCTGATAGGTCAGGCATTTTTTTTTAAGAATAGTATTTGGATTATTGATATAGGTGCTTCCGATCATATGGTCACTTCAGACTATATTTAGGATGATGTTTGTGTTAACAATGTGATTAAACTAGTTAGACTTCTGAATTGATCTATTTTGCTAGTATCACACGTCGGTCGTGCCGCAATATCAAAAGACATTCTCTATCCCCCTGATAGAGTAAGGCTGCGTACATCAATACCCCCCATCCCTACTCAGAAGGGAGCCCTTGAGGCACTGGGCTTCTTCTTGTTGTTGTTGTATTCTGCTTGAGAATATTTTACAGATACACGATGTTCATTGCAACTTACTTTCCATAAGTAGGTTGAGTAGAGATAAAAATTGTGCATAAAGCTTCTTTTTAAAATTTTGTATTATACAGGACCTACCATTGAGGAAGCTGATTGGAGTCGGTAGAGATCTGGATGAGCTATATTTCTTGGAATCTCTTCCAGATCCAAGGGTTGCACATACTTATGAATCTACCAAGGAAGTTGTTTTGTGGCACCATAGGTTGGGCCACATTCCATTTACAAAGTTGTCTAATTTTCCGCATTTGGATTTTGGGTTTGAAGTTGATGTATTTTGTGACTCATGTTACTAAGCCAAACAAACTCGTTTACCATTTCCTTTATCTGTTAGTAAAACTAAAACTGTCGGCCATTTTGATTTGATACACTGTAACATTTGGGGACCGTATTGGACATTGTCTATGATAGGAGCTCGTCTCTTTCTTGCCATTGTCAATGATTTTAGTAGATTTTCTTGGGTATATTTAGTCTCACAAGATTCTTGTGGATTTTGTTAGCTTGAACAAACTTAGTACGCTCTGCAAGTTAAACAAGTAAGAAGTGATAATGGTAGCGAGTTTCTTTTTGGACCTTTACTTGAATTCTATGTAGGAAAAAAGATCCAAATTCAGAATTCCTGCAGAGGTACTCCACAACAAAATGGTGTTGTGGAAAGAAAACATTTTGTTGGAAGTGGCTCGTGCTCTTCCTTTTGAGGCAGGTCTATCTAAGCAGCTAAGGGGAGAATGTGTCTTGACAGCCGCCTACTTGATCAATCTAATGCCTCCTCGATTGCAAAACCGTTGTCCACATGAGGTATTATTGGGTTCTTATGCTATGTTCAATCAAAGGACTGAACAAGTGATTAGTTTGGGGACTGTGCTAATCGTTGTATATTTATTGGACACCCTCATGGGAAGAAGGGTTATAAAGTTATGAATTAGATAATAAGAAGATTATAATTTCTCGTGATGTTGTTTTCTGTGAAGACATGTTTCCATTTGTTGAAAACCAAGGGCAAAATGGTTCACAAAATAACCTAGTTGATAGAACTATATATGTTGATAATATTACTGATGTTGATCTTAACACAACCCCCAATGCACCACCACAAGGCGGTGGTGGCAGTTTGATGCCAGTTTACTAGTGTCAGTACAGAAAATCGACACCAGCTCACTGGTGTCCGTACGGAAAACCGACACCAGCCCACTAGTGTCGGTGCAGAAAGCCGACACCACCTTGTTAGTGTTGGTGTGTAGGAAGAAAATCAAGGGAACGGAGAGCTGTCTGAAGAAGTCGAGGGTCGACGTACCCGAGTCCGTTCAATGCTATCTAAGTATCGGGATTATATTTGTGATGTTCCTAATTCTATAGCCCATCCGCCTCATGCCACTCCTTCGGCCGACTCGGGTATAAATTATCCTTTATCAAATTTGTTTCAAATGAACGATTTTCTAACTCTCATTCAACTTTTCTTAGAGCCATCACATCTAACGATGAGATGAAGTACTTTGCATAGGCGGTTCAGTATCCTCTTTGGAGGAAGGCGATGGAGAAAGAGAACTTAGCACTTGAGCAAAACAAAATGTGGACCTTAGAGGAGCTCCTGACCGAGAAGCAAGCCATTGATTCAAAGTGGATATACAAAATAAAGTACAAGTAGGATGGTTCCATTGAGCTTTACAAGGAGCGTCTTGTTGCCAAAGGGTATACTCAAGTAGAAGGTATTGATTATCATGATACTTTTGCTCTCGTTGCCAAACTTGTTCCCATTCGATGTGTTTTTGCAGTTGTCGCAGCTAAAAATTGTGTAATACATCAATTAAATGTGATAATGCCTTTCTCCATGGTGACCTTAACGAGGATGTTTACATGAAACTACCTCAGGGTTTTGAAAGAAAACATTTTGAAAAAGTATGTTGTTTGCAAAAATCGCTTTATTGGTTAAAACAAGCCTCTCGTAATTCGAATCAGAAATTTATATATTTTGTGATTAGTATTGGTTTTAAATAGTGCAAGTCAAATTACTCATTGTTTGTTTTCTCACGTGGTGCAGTTATATGGCCGTTTTGGTATATGTCGATGACGTTATTATAACAGGCAACAATTTGAAAGAAGTAGAAAATGTTAAGTAATTAGTTGATAAGCAATTAAAAATTAAAAATTTGGGACCTGTTAAGTACTTTCTTGGAATCAAATTTGCTCGTTCACCAAAGGGGTTAATTTTGAGTCAACGTAAGTATGCTCTTGATATTTTAAATGAGACTGGATTATTGGGAGCCAAACCTTTGTTCATACCCATAGTTCAGAATCATTATTTAGCTGATCAAGAAGGTGAACATGTTAAAGATCCCAGTCAATATCGTAGATTAATAGAGAGGTTGTATATCTCACCATCACTTGCCCCAACATTTGTTGTGCTGTTCTTGTTCTAAATCAATTTATGCATGATCCGTAGGTTCCTCATTTAGAAGCGGTATTTCGAGTCCTACGTTGTATAAATGGGACACCAGGTCAAGGAATATTTCTTCCTCATGATTGTGATTTTTATTTTGGTGCTTATTGTGATGTTGACTGAGCAGGGTGTCCATATATTTGACATTCCACCACGGGCTTTGTTGTGTTTCTTGTAAGCGCACCAGTTGCTTGGCATTCCAAGAAACAATCTGTTGTTTCATGTTCTTTTGCTGATGCAGAGTATCGTGCTATGGCTACTATGAGTAGTTAATTAGTGTGGTTTGGATGCCTATTTCTTTCAGTTTTTTTTTACTAAACCTGCTATTTTATTATGTGATAATCAAGCAGCCCTACATATAGCCTCCAATCCTTAAACATATAGAGATCGGTTGTCACTTTGTTCTAGAGAAATTGATGGCCAAGGAGATCATTACCTCATTTGTTCGATCATCGGGTCAAATTGCCGATACTTTTACTAAGGCTCTTAGTTGTCCTTCTTTTTCTTCTCTCCTTCGCAAGTTGGGCACGGAATTTACATGCTCCAACTTAAGGGAGGTGATTAAAAGAATTCTATAATATTCTTGTATTTGCTTTGTATTTTTCATGTATTTTGCATTTTGTATTTATTCCTTCAAACTTCCTAGTAATTGTAGGCATTTAAATAGTTTGACTAGGCATTCATGGAAGACTTCAATGGTGGTCTTCAATGGAGCATTTCCTCCCTTTCATAGCCGATTATTATAAGGAGGCGGAAGAACATGAGAAGTCTTCTTTTTCTTGGACATATATTTACTTTTTTACCTATGATTCTATTTTTAGTCTCTTGGCTTTGTACTATACATTGGGTTCTTATTTGTGAATAATATTTTCAACATTCTCCACTTTGTCCAGTATTCTTAATATTGTTTTCTTTTTAGTATTTTAGTTTTTACAACTGTTACCCGTAATTACACCATCGACATAAATCAAATGGCAGTGAAAACCAAATTATCAAAAAATGTAAAATGCGAATAGTCAGACTTTGATTGACTAAAACTGATACTTGTCAAGGAAGAGATGAACTTCTTATTCCAATTACGGGAAGCCTGTTTCAGACCATAAAGAGATTTTTAAAGACGACAAACTTTACCCATGTGTTGTTGTTCAAAACCCTATGGAAGTTTCATGTGAACTTTCTCATCTCAGTCACCATGCAAAAAGGCATTATTAACGTCTAGCTGATGTTTAAACCAACTTCTAGAACACATTGAACGGTCACAAGTTTAGCAATAGGGGAAAAAGTATCATGATAATTCATTCCCTCAATTTGAGTGAAACCTTTAGGTACAAGGCGAACCTCGTAATGTTGAATTGAACCACCAGACTTAAACTTAACCTTATAGACTCATTTAGAGTATTTGGCACGTTTCCCCGGGGTAGACCCTCCAAAATCCATGTCTTATTTTGCTAAAGTGCAGTTATCTCCTTTTGCATGGCCTCTCCCCAATGTTGAAACTGAACCGCCTGTGCAAAACTTTTTGGCTTATCATTAGAAATGATGGCCCCAAACAATGCTAAATGAGAGTTAGTAATCGTGCATTAGACACAAAGTTAGATATAGAATAACTGAACAAATGAAATTATGTGGATGGGTTATTGATGATGGGACATCACAAATAAAATCTTGATACTTGACCGACATTGACCATATGTTTGCGAGCCTACTCGATACTACTTTTGTCTTCCTCATGGTTTTGGACAGTGCTGTCGAAAGCATTCGGGTGCCGGTTAGCAGGAATTGCACGGCTAGCAAGTAGTGCTTTGGCAGTGGCAGGGGTCTCCTGAGTTCTTACCAATTCATCAACAGACCTCCTTAGATCAACATGCTTGTTTTGACTAATAGTTTTCTCCTTCTTCTCAAGCTACAGAAATTTATCTTCAAGAAAAATTACATTTCAAGGCACTTCAATTTTACCATTATCTAAGTTTCCATGAGGATACCCCATAAAAATGCAACGATTTCCATGACACCAAAACTTGTCCCTACTGCTATCGTTAACATGAAAATAACGCAAAGATCCAAGAACATGCAAATGAGTATAAGAGGGTCTTTTTCCAAGCAATACCTCATACGGACATCGGTTTAGTAACCAAGGTGCCAGGGTCATGTTTATTAAGTAGGATGTTGTCAACACACATTCTTCCCAAAATTGAGCCGGGAGGCCTACCTCGAACCGCCATGCTCAAGCTACCTCCAAATGATAACGATGCTTTCGGTCCAAAATTCCATTTTGTTGTGGATTGTCATTACATGAGTTCAAAATCTAGATCCCGCTTCCTGTATAAAATACAAGTAATGGCCCAAAAAGAAATTCCTTACCAGAATCACTACCAACTTACTTCACCCGCAACCCATACTGAGTTTTTACTAAGTTACAAAAATCCGTAAGAATTTTGTGAAAGTGAGACTTGTCTAGCATTAAATACAACCCATACTAAGTAACAAAAATACATAAGAATTTTGTGAAACTGAGACTTGTCTCGTATTAAATACTTCCACGTACATCTACTAAAGTCATCAATAATCATGAGAAAGAAACGTGCACCGATTAAAGATAAAGTGTGATAGGGTCCCCAAATATCTCAATGAATTAATTCAAAACAAGATCTAGTCTTTGTAACAGAGATAGGAAATGGAAAATGAGTCTGCTTCTCTCGGTAACATGAATCACAAACAACATCAAAAGGAGTTCCAAAATCCAAAAGTAAAAAACTTGACAACTTAGCAAATGGGACATGTCACAACCTACGACGCCATAAAATAGCTTCTCTGGTAGAACCTCCAACATGAGCAGCCTTTGGAGTAGAACTAGTCTCCAAATAGTATAGCCCATCCTGCTTTTTACCCACTCCAATCAACCTCCTCGGTGGTAGGTCTTGTATCAAGGAAAAAGGTTAATGCACAATGTCTATCTTTAGTTAACTTGTGTGCGGAAAGTAAATTGCAGTGAAACCATGAACCTTTCAAAACATTCTCGAGACTAAGATTTCTAAAGATGGTCATGCGCTCAATTTGAGACGCGGGTAAAGTAGATCCATTCGGAAGCCTAACTAGTTTAATTTCGGCGTTGGCATGAATGTCATCCAAAACATGATCAGAAGATGTCATATGATCTGTGACACCGATATCAATTATCCGCACATTATTATTTAACAATCCCTGATGTATTAAGTTAACACAAGGAGAATTGCTTTTAAGACTAAGGAGAGTCAATAACTACATATGTTGGGAAGCGGTGAGGCCCACCATCGAGTTCTCAGTCATGACTTCTTCAATCGAGCCCTCTGCTGAAAGAAGCGGTAGGGGACTGTGCGCCGCAGCAATCACTTCAACCCTAAAACCACCATTAGAGGTGCGTTACTTCCATCTTGCAGGGTATCCGACTAGCTCATAACAACGATCTCTTGTATGACCCTATCTTTTACAATGAGAACAAGACAACCGGCCATTGGGCGTGGTCTATTTGACACATACGGACCAACTCTCCCAACATTATTCCCTTTAACAATAAGGCTATCGCCTGGGCATAATAATATTGCTAGAAGCAACGCTTTGTTGCTTCTCTTCCTGACAAGGGGGGAGTAAGCACTAGCGATAGACGGAAGGGGCTTGGTATTCATCAATTGGGAGCGTACAGTGGAAAATGATGGGGTCTAACTTGAAACAACAAGTGGTTTTATCATTTGGACTTGAATTATCTTCCGACATTGTTATAGAAAAAATACAAGAAAAATAACAAATAGAACAAGAAACAAGAAGGAACGAGCTTACAGGGAGGGGCGGCTAAGAGCAATACTAGAAGAAATACGAATCCTGATATGTAACTCGCTCTAATAACATGTAAAATTTAACAAGACAATAATATAAAATTTACAAGACAATAAACTAATGAAGAACACTTGGAGTATGAGAAAACTTGGATGATATTATTCACATATCAATGGCCTATTTATATTACATAAGAAGAAGACCAAAAGCCTAGGATTCTAAGTAATAAAGCAAGAAAATAACAAAACAAAATTAATACCTAAATGCCATTCATGGCTGGTTACATGGAAGAGAAAAACCTCCTTGGATGCTTTAATTTACTAATCCTAATTACTAGCTATTAACCTCCTTATTAAACTATTTAATTGCTTCACTACTAAATATATAGCAACTACAAGAGAAAATAGAAGAATACAAGTAAAATACAAGGAAAAATACATTGATAGCTTTAACAGGTTAGCCCCATCTTATCATGTGTATGTATTCTTCTATATATACAATTGTTGGCCACAATGTCAGATATGCCACAATATTCTCTACATTCACAGTTTCAACCATAGCCAGTTGGCTTCATTCCTAAAGTTAGGTTTTAGGATCGGTTCTTAATTCTAAGCTAAGATTTGATATGAGATTACAAAAGATAATAGAATAAATCAAACGAATACAACAATGAACACTAGATCTACGTGGTTCAGCGCTAAAGGGCCTACATCCCCGATCCCCTCTACCACTCTACTTATATCATTACAAATCGAAATTAATTACAAATTATAGACCAAATCAAAACCTAGGCTACAAATTACAGACTTATTCTTTACAAAAGCTTCTAAGATTAAATCTTAAAGAAGAGTACCGAAAGTAATACCAAACTTAGCGAAGAACCGCCATTGATGTTCATCCAAGCAGAGCTTGAACTAACCACCAACGGCTTACACGACCATGGATCTATGCATGGAAAGGGAAGGGGCATTGGAGAGAAAACCCTAGAAACACAGAAAAAAAAATTTTGGGAGAAAAACATGGTGAAGTGTGTACAGTGCCAACAAAACCTTTGTACACACAGCATAATCCATGTGCAACTGCTAGCCGGCTTAATCTCAGCCATCCATTTCACTTTGATGAACAGTTCAGATCATCCCAAACAAACACAATAAAGGGACCTAAGACGGGGACACGTGTCACGCTTATGACCGCATGATGGGAGAAACGAGAGCGTCATTGAATCTTCTAGGGCACGCTTTAGGGCACGGGTAGGGAATAGCGAGGGAGCAGGGAAGTGGAAAAAACGGGAACAGGTAGCGGGGCAGGTGTAATATAGTAAATGTTCTCAAACATTTCAAAACCCATTTTCAGATTGGTTTTAGCCCTAGAGTTTGGCTTATTTACTAATAATGCCATTGCCAGTTAAAATAAAAAATTGACACGTAGCTTATTAACCAACTATTCACCTTGATTTATCGTTTTGACCTTTAACTAATTTCATAGTTAGTATATATAGGAACAAAATAACAATAATTCTCCACCTGGTTACTATATAGGCCAACTACTGGACTCGCTTAAGGGGGATATTACTTGATCCTAGTATCCACTAGGATCTCAAAAGCTCTGAACTAAGTTGATGCATTTTACCAACTTCATTAGAGGCACAGCCGTAGTCCCCATATCTGCAGGGTTCTCTGCTGTTGATATTTTTAGTAGGTCAATAGTCTCATTCTTATGCTATTCTTTTACAAATTTTTTCCTAATAGTCAAATGCTTTGTTCTATCACGGTACATAAGATTTTTACTAAGTGCTAGGGCTGAATGGCTATCGGTGTATATTGCCAGTATCCCTAAATCCAATCTAAGTTCAACCAAAAGTCCACTTAGCCATATTCCTTCCTTTATGGCATCTGTCAATGCTACGAACTCAGCCTCAGTGATTGCTAGCATTGTCACTGATTGAAGCTTAGATCTCCAGCTGATAGCCTCATTACCTAAGGTCAAGTCATAGGAGCTCGTTCACTTTCTCCTATCCACGTCTCCACCATAATCGCTCGCGTATTACCCTACCAGTTTTAGGTCTATTTCCTTTCTCCCAAAATTTAACCCTAAACTAACTGTCCCTTTAATATACCTAAGTAGCGATTTACCCCATTCCAGTGTTCATTCTCCAAGTTAGCCATAAACCTAGATAGGACACTAATAGGGTAGCTAGGTCTGGTCTTGTGCAAATCATTGCATACAATGGACCCTATGGCATTACCGTAAGGTATTTTTGACATTTTACCTTGTTCTTGGTCAGTTTTGGGACTCTGATCTGCTAAAAATTTATATTGTGGAGCTACGGAAACTCTGACTGGTTTTGAATCAGTCATATTGAATCTTTTAACCACTTTTTTCAGATAGTATTGTTAAGAAAGATGAACCGTAGATAGTATTGTTAAGAAAGATGAATTGTTTTTAAATCTCTATTTCTTCTAATTTCCCTTCCCAAAATCTTCTTTGCATTTCCCAAATTTTTCATATTGAAATTCATTTTAAGAAGGTCTTTTAATTTGTTAATTTTTGTCATGCTTTTACTTGCCAGAAGCATATCATCAACATATATAAGTAGATAAACCATAGAATCTTTCTTAGCATCCTTCACATAGAAACACACGTTATGAATTGAACGGATGAAGCCATCTTTGGTCATAAAATGGTCAAAGCAATGATACCATTATGTAGGGGACAACTTTGACCATATAGGGACTTCTTCAACCTCCAGCTTTAGTTTTCTTTCCCTATTTCTACATAACCTTTGGTTGAGTCGTGTATATTTCCTCTTCTAGTTCCTCAACAGGAAGGCTGTGGTAACATCCATCTGTTCTAAGTTCAAGTCATGTTTTACTATCCAGGACATTTAGGACCCTGATAGTGGTGTGCTTAACATCAGGTGATAAAGTCTCGTTATAGTCAACTCTTTCTCTTTAGGTCAAGCCTTTTGCTGCAAGCGTAGCCTTAAACCTAGGCTTTTCTAATGGTGCATTGGACCCTTTCGCTTTAAAGACTCACTTTGAACCCACCAACTTTTTACTCAAAGGTTTAAGTACTAATGTCGAAGTCTAGTTTTTCCTAAGGGATTCTACTTCTGTCATCATAACATTCAACCAGTCTATTGAATGTTGGCTCTTGACAGCCTCTGTAAAAGTTAACGGTTTAGATTCTACATATTCTAATGTAGTATTTAAGGCATATGCAATGCAATCTGTATAGCCTAATCTGTTTGGTGATCTAACATCCCTTCTTATTTTATCCCTAGCCAACTGGTAGTTGTCTAGGTTATTCTCATTTATGAATTTTTCATCCTCAGTGCTCCTATTAGCACTGAGTGGTTCTTGAACAGGTTCAGATTGTACATTTTCTATGTTTGGTTCTAGTTTTGTTTCATTTCCTAAGTTATTTTGGTATATAGGGTCTAGTGGGTCTAATTCAAATTCATATCTTTCCGAATCAAACTTTCTGTTTTTAGGCATTTCATCATTATTAACTTCTTTAGTTAAGTAAGGCATTTTAGATTCATTGAAAGTAATGCCTCTACATATTATGACCTTAGTTCTATTTTCATATTTTATTCCTAAGCCCTTTACACTATCAGGATAACCTAGAAAGATACCTTTGACTGCTCTAAGTTCAAGTTTTCCCTCAGGTTGATGGGCATAGATAGCACAGCCAAAAGTAGCATTAAGTAATCTATAGGTTTGTCTAACCATACTTCTTCTGGGGTTTTAGAGTTTATCTTTATTAAATGTGTCCTATTGATTAAGTAGTAGGCAGCTTTAATAGCTTCTCCCCAAAAGTGTTTATCTAATCCTAAGGCAAATAACATACATCTTACTATATCTAATAAAGTCCCGTCTCTTCTTTCAGCAACCCCGTTTTGCTATGGAGTCTCCCTAATAGTGTTATGTCGTTTTATACCATTTTTAGCACTTATTTTACCAAAAATTCTAAATGTATGTATTCCAATCCATTATCGATTCTCAAAACTTTAATTTTTCATTCAGTTTGGTTTTCAACTAGGTTTTACCATCTCATAAATATGGAAAAACCACCTTCCTTATTTTTTCTTAGAAACATTTAAATTTATGTGAAAAATCATTGACAATAGATAAGAAATATGAAGCTCCACCCAAAGTGGTGACCCTAGAAGGTCCCCACAGATCATAATGAACACATTCTAGAGAGCCATTGGTAACATACTTTGCTGATTTGAATGCAAGTCTATGGTATTTACCAAATATGCATGATTCACAAAAGTCAATCTTAGAAACAGAATCTCCATACAACAATCCCTGTTTTCCTAACTCATTTAGGCCTCTTTGTGGGATACGCCCTAAGCGTATGTGCCAAAGGTTAGTTGGGTTTGGCTTAGTCATAGCATGAGATTCTCCTAAAATGATTTCTCCCTTGAGAACATACAACCATATTTAACCTCCCCCTTTAGGACAACTAAGGAACCCTTCAGGATTTTAAGCTCCCCATTACTAGCCCTAAAGGCCAATTCTTTAATGTCTAGCTGTCCTAGAGAAATTAGATTTCTATGCAATTTAGGTTCATGTCATCTTCTAACACATAGATAGTTCCATTTGATAGTCTTATTTTGACAGAACCTATACCAACTACCTGACATCCATGGTTATTCCCTAATAGCACCTAACACACCCCCCCCCCCCCCCCCCCCCTCCCCGCCCCCCAAGTTATAGGTCTGTAATTCATAAAATCAGTTCTGTTTGCGGTCATGTGGAAGGTATAGCCTGAATTTAAAACCCATTCATGTTCCATATCATCAGATTTAACATGTAATACTCTAGCATTATCAAAATCAATTGAATCAATAGATGCAATATTAAAAACATGCGAATCAGATGACACAAGCTTAACTTCAGCATAATCAGTAGCAAGTGAAACAACATTATTAGCAAAACCTTGGGACTTATTCTTTTCAAGACAATTTATTTTCATATGACCTAACTTAGTGCCTTCATAGCATTTTATGTTTGACATATCCTTCTTTCCATTACTTGTACAATGGTGTTCTTTAGTATCCCTTTATATTGCCATTGTTTTCTTTGCTTTCGGTTTTACCTCTCACATTAAGGCCCTCTCCATTACTATTGTTATTCTGGTACTTTCCTTCTCTCTTAAGTTCAACTATTTTGCTTCTAAGGGCCGAAGTAACCTCAACTAAAGTGAATTTCTGTCTTCCATATCTAAGTGTTTCCCTAAAGGCTATAAGGTTTTAGGTAAGGTACACAACAATATTACAATCTACACTTCATCCTTTAAGGTTACATTTACATTTTTTAGGTCCTAAAGTAAATAGTTAAACTCATTAAAGGAATCCTCTAGAAGTATGTTTTCTTTCGTCCTATAGGTAAAGAAATTTTATATAAACAGTATCCTATTAGATAGTGATCATGTCTTATATATTTCTTCTAGTTTTCCAAGGTTTTAGCCACAGTAGTTTTACCTGCAATAAGAGACAACACATTATTATCAAGACATAGCACAATCGAACCATACAAATGCTATTCTATTTCTACCTTTTCCTTCTTAGTCAGATGAGAAGGCTGTTTATCCACTAAAAGAAGAGCAATCCCCACTCCTTGGGACATCAGCAAGGTTAGGGCCTTGACTTTTCACAAAGAAAAATCGTTCTTCCCATCAAATTTCTCAATATTAAACTTAGCAGCCATTATCAAGGGTTTCCTAACCATTAGCTCTTATACCACGGTTCTTAGTAGTGACTTTAAGCTAAGACTTGATCTTAGATTACAAATAACAATAGAAGAAATCAAATGAAAGCAACACTGAACACCAGATCTATGTGGGTTAACCCTTAATGGTCTACATCCACGATCCCCACTACCACTAGAGAGCTCTACTTATATTATTACAAACCAAAACTAATTACAAATTACAGACCAGATTATAACCTAGGCTATAAATTATAGACTCATTCTTTACAAAAGTTTCTAAAATTGAAACCTTAAAGAAAAGTACAGAAAGTTATACCAAACTCAGCAAAGAACTGCCATTGATGTTCATCTGAGGAGAGCTTGAACTAATAAACAACGGTTTACACCACCACAGGTCTATGCATGGAAAGGGAAGGGGCACTGGAGAGAAAACCCTATAAAAACAGAGAAAAAATTTGGGAGAAAAAAATGATGAAGTTTGTACAGTGCCAAAGAAACCTCCCCTATATATACATAACATAATCCGTATGCAACCGCTAGCCGGCGCAATCTCAGCCATTTGTTTCAATTTGATGAACGGTTCAGATCATCCCAAACACACACAATTAGGGAACCTAAGAAGGGGGACATTTGTCACGCTTATAACTACACGATAGGAGACACGGGAGCATCATTGAATCTTCTAGGGCATGTTTCTAGGCACGGGTAGGGAATAGCGAGGGAGCAGGGCCGTGAAAAGAACAAGAGCGGGTAATGGGGCAGGGGTAGTATCGTCAATGTTCATAAATGTTTTAAAACCCATTTCAGGTTGGTTTTAGCTCTAGAGTTTGACCTATTTACGAATAATGCCATTGCTAATTAAAATTTTTTTGAAACATTGAGTATTGACCCACTATTCACCTAGGTTTATTGTTTTAGTCTTTTAATTAATTTTTATAATTATTATATATATGAATCAAATATCAACACCTAATCTACTAGGTAGCAAATTATGATTCCTTAAATTTCGACGCACAATCATAAGTGACATTAATATGATAGAGGGAGCAGTAAAGCATTATGGTTAGGGTAGATAGCCTCTATAGGTGTTTTGTCTGTGTTTTATTCTATAATCCTATTTTTCTGGTCTGTTATACATTTTTCTTTCTTTATTTTGTTCCCCATTTTGCTGTGGGTTGAATTAGGTTTTGTTTATGCGAGGTGCCTGTTGCATTGCAACTTTGTCACTAAGTATCGAAAAACAGGGGTCTGGGTAGTGTTATTTCTATGACAGTTTTTGTTATTGTCATAGCAACTAAGCTATATTCTCTTGTTAACTTTTATAAAGTTGTCCTGACAACAACAAAAATTGTCCTAAATTTAACACCATCCTGTAGTTATTATGTAGTAGATCATAGCAATTGCTTTGATATTTTGGAATAAAAGTTGGACTTGGACCTTGAATGTTCTTCCTGAATATGGAAATAAAGAAAATACAGAGGAAAATGTGTGTAGTTTTTTTTTTTGGTGCGTTCAAAAGGCACGAAAAATGCAAAGGAATAGTGTTATAAGGAAAATATTATGGAAAATTTAGTCAACTCTACTTCCCTTTTAACAAGGAGAGGAATTTTTTGAAGAAAACCACATTGGGTTTTAAGTATCAACCAAAGGCCTATAAAAGCAAACTGAAATATGTAATAACTAATCTAGTCTTTAATCGAGCTTCCAGTATGGCCTAGAGTTTGTTAACATTTTAAATACATTGTATACTACAAACCCGAGTTTGACTAGGCTGAAGACTTATACAAGGTCTAAATCAAGGACTAAGTATTGAAGTAAAAAATAGTAGATCATCTATGATATTGTCATTGACTAAAATTGCATTTTAATGGGTACTTAGGACCAATATAGATTCAAATCAAAGAGTGAGAACCAGATTAAGAATTAACTAATCCAGTTCGATTTAGTCTTTGGTTAGAGTTTTGATCTAGTCCATACTGAAAATCGATAAAGGTTTGAATCAAGTACTAAGAATTGGATAAAATAATGATTGATCCAGTATGATTTTTTACGGATCGAATTCTTTGATCATATACACACCCATATCTTAATATTTAAATATATTCGTTACTATTTAAACCTAAATCAAGCCATAGTGAAAACTAATAAAAGTCGATATCAAGTCTCCACGCCACTCGGGTTTATTCCCCACTAGGAATAGGAAATTTAAAGGGAATTTCCTCCCTTCCCCCAAATGCATTACTGATCTATAAAATAAAATAAAAAAAGAAGAAGAAAATAAAGGTCAATATCAAGGAATAAGGATGGGACCGAAAAATAACATGATAATTCAACCTTATGCCTTATTTTTCAATTTGGTCCGGATTGATTTAGCATCTTAGTTATACTTATTAATTCAAATTAGGCTAGACCGAATCCACATCTAGTAAGGTCCAATGACTAAGGACATGATTGAATAACAATTTGCTATACGTTCTTTTAGTCTAGAATGTTAACTGAATACTCTTAGGTGCAAAACTAATTCTTTCTCTTCAATATTAGCCTACTATTTGCAATTTTCGACAATTTGACGCTAAAACTCTAACTGATTCCATTGCCTCAAAAGAGGGAAATAAACTAAAAATCCTTTCATTTTTTCTTTATATTTTTCTTTATGATTTCATATTTTGTTTTTCTTTATTTTCCTAATTTCAAACACAAACTTAATTTTAAATATACTTGCTTGGTAGCTTTTAATGAGTATGCATATTTAGTTGCTGTAGTGAGGCGAAATGGCCCACCAAACTCAAGCCCAGAGGGAGCACTCGAGAATGTTTTCCCTGTACCTATATTTATCATCAAAATTCATACTCGTTTATTCACTTCAATACCTGTTATGGGTATGAAGTGGCAGGTCAGATACAAGCAAAAATTTATTGATTATATGCCTGCTCCAATACTTGGGGCTATTCAATGGTTATTCATTAGCGACCTGTACCAACTCTAATTTGTGTAGCCAATGGTTATCACATCTCTCCATGTGTAATTATTTCAAACTACCTTTTGTGATTCAATTATAATTTGCCACATTACTCATAGACAAATTGAGGATAATAACTGCATACATATACTTTTTCAGTTTTTAAATTAATTAAATACGAATTGAAATAGGTGGCGTGAGGTTGAATAGAGCAGTATGATACGTATGGGGCAGGGCGGGTACGACATTATACCCTTATTTACCCCATATCTATGGCAGGTTTTTCCATATGTATTCTACCTGTACCTGCTACTCACCTCACTTGCACCTTTACTTGCACCTTTACCTACGCTTAAAGAGGTTGGTATTTGCAGGCGCTGGGTTGTACCTACTTTATTGTCATTCCTATTTAGGTTTTACCGACCTCACTTTCACTCACTCAAATTCAAGTTACTGCTTAAGGAATATGCTTGTGCTCAGGTGTCTCTGTGAATTCGAACATTTCCTCAACAGACACAACAATCTAAGAACTCCTCTAGTTTTCACCCACCTTGTAATTCTAGGATCTCAATTCGGATTAGGGATTCCTAGTGTCTATCATACGAATACTCGGAGAGATCATAAAGGACCCATGATTTAGCCTACACTTTTAAAAGGGCGATTGAAGCTTATTTTTGTTTCTTCCTCGTCCCACGGATGCATAAATAGCTATGACAATATTCAAGATCCTCCTAAGATTTTATTTTAATTGCTAGCCTTATATCTCTTGTTACATTAATATATAATTATGCACAACATTAATGTAATTATGATTCAAATTTAGAAATACAAAAGTCTATTTATTTTCATTCTTTTTATTTAATTTTCTCACTATACAGTGGAGGCAAGCAAAGCCCTTATGTGCCACACAACCCACAGCCAAATTCACACCTTTCATACACATTTCACCCTAAACCCACCAAATTGATAACCCAAAACTAAACCCTCACACAATTCATCCATTTTCATTTTCATTTTGATCTTTGATCTTCCATTGTATTTATCTCTATATATACCCATTATTAACCGAGTAACTTTTAACCAAAATAAAGCGAGAAAGAAAACAAAGAGTTTCCTTTTTGAAAAATGGCAAGATTTAATTTTAGTGCGATTAATTTTATCATTCTGTTTGGCATTTTGACAACTGGGTTCTATGGAAATTACGTGAATGTGAATGGGCAGTGTCAAGGTGACTTACGAGGGCTCATAACTCAGTGCGTAGCTTATGTCCAGAGAACGGGGCCGAGGATGAACCCATCCCTGGGATGTTGTGGCATGGTCAGGACCTTAGATGTGTCTTGTATGTGCAACCATATTAGTAGGGAAGTGGAGCAGTTAATCAGCATGGAGAAAGCTGTCTATGTTGCTCAATATTGTGGCAATGCCTTGCCTCGTGGTTCCTATTGTGGCAGTAAGATATTTCATCAAGGAAACTCATTTATACACTTAAGAGTTACAAAACTAATTGACTTAGCATGAAGTATAACTACGACCACCTTCTATACACTTATTTTTTTGTTGATTGTTCTCACATTGTCGATACATTACGGTCCTTTCGTCTAAGACTTTCATCCCTTCGTGAAATTTCTGGGCCGTGTTTATTCTTTGTTATGTCTAAAAGATAGAGGAAATAACTCTCTACAACACAAGAAAACTTTAGGAAATAAGATAATTTTGCCTTATTTTCTAAGAAGATTTTAGAAAAAGTTTGTTGTTCTATATGTATTTTCTGAAAGAGTAAAAGTCTTAGAAAACTTCCTTAACAAAAATCAAAAAAAATATTTTAGTAATAAATAGCACAACATTTGTCATAATTAGGCCACTAACACATCGAAATGGGGAAAGTGAGTTCGAACCATGCTCTAGGTAAATCTGAATAAAAAAAAAACAAAAGTTTACTTGTGTCCTTTTTGTCAATAAGTAGGCTACAAGCCCAAAAAGGCATGAACATGCAAGGAAAGGCCCGAATTTACATGTGTGATTCATGAGACATAAATTAGGGATTTATGAGAATATATTACAATTAAATCATATTAAAATTATCCATTACTTTCTACTTTTGTACTGGGTATTTATTTGGGAAAAATTATTGATGTATTTAATTTAAGTACAAAATGCATGTGTAAAAAATAGATTGTAACAAGACAATCTTAAAAGATTATTTTTCTATAATCTATCAACATTAAATATCAAATTTGAGTAAAATTTAAAGATAATTGTAACATCGTTTTTATTGAAAGTTATGGTGGGTGGGCTATGTGGACCTTATTTGTATGCCTGATTTCCACTTTGTATTCATGCTGAGTGTCATTTCTAATTATAAAAAAATGCCATACTTAGTGAAAAGTTTCCTATGAGTAACTGCGTATATTAATTTTTTAAACAAGACCATAAGGAGATTAAGGGGTGCTTAGTATTTTCGAGGTTTTTTTTTTTTTTTTCCGAATATTGTTAAGATAGTAGTTAAGGCTCCTGACAATAAAATTGTGAACTACTAAATTTGGAAATTTTTTACGTTGAAAAAAAAATAATAATAAGGCATGTCTGATATCGTTATGTATATTTAACTTTCAGTTTTTAAGAAAGTAGAAATCAAATTTTAAGAATATTTTTTCTTATTTTTGATCTACTTTTTCAGTTGTTTGAATTTTGGACAAAAACAATAAGAATTAGAAATCAAAATAAGAAAATTTTATTTTCAAAATGGAGTTTCCTTTTTGGGTTTTTTTTATTGGAAACCACCAAATTTTAGGTACAATTTTAAAAAATCATCTATATATTCTAATTTTTCAAGGTCACCTAAAATTTTCAAAATTTTTAATAACACGCTTTCCCAAGATGCTATTAATATTCTTAGTTTTCACTGATGTGGCATTCTGAAGAACATAAAGACAAAATAGTTTTAAGAAATCAAAATTTACATCCAAAATAATTTTTAAATATTTTAAATCTTTGAAAAAAAACAATTTTAATAACTACTTATTTTTTGATGGAAAATATATTATATTGCTACTTATACTGTTCTATAATAAGATGTAAGATGATTGGTTAAAAAAAGCTTCTTTTAAACCATAAAAGAAAACAACAACAACAAGAACAACAGTCCCAGTGCCACAAAAACTCCCCCGTAAGCAGGGTCTGGGGGGTGAATGAACGCAGCCTTCCCCCTTTAGGGTGCTACTCTGAAGGGAGGCTGTTTCCGAGGACCCCCCAACCTGAGGAGTGTGCCATCATGGAAGCATAGTAGCCTGTAAGCATGAGAGAAGCAAAGTATTAAAGCAACATATAGCACAAGCCAAGCATAACAAAGCAAAACATCAATGCAAAAGCAAGTTTTCCTTCAAAACAAACAACGAAAAACCTCAATTATATTTTAGTTTTCCTTGAAAAATCTTTTTCAAAGGAAAACTAATTCCTAGAATATACTTTTTTTCCCTCTAAACATATGAAGCTTTAGTGACACGTTCTTTCAAAATAGAAAAAATGTGGATAGTAAATCTGGTGACTGTGTCGATTAAAGGAGTTGCTCTAAATAATTACATGAGGAGTTATTACTATTAGGAAAGTATTACTATTATCGGGGCAATGATATGACTTGTAATGAATAATAATCACGCAATTCCATTAAATCTTCCTACCAATAACACTTTTGCCCCTGACAATGGTATTATCCATTTACACACTATTAATTCCCTCCATTTGATCGTGTTTGACAATTTTAATGTTTCATGGGTTATTGGCAGGTTACACAGTGCCATCGGTCTAAAGTAGAGAGAGAGAAAAGCAAGAGATCATCCTCAAGGAAATACATAATGTCTTTCCCATATGTACAAGTTAATTAATAACATCTTCATATTAAGTTAATGTTTCCTTTTTATTATGACATTTTTATCTTATAGTGTGTGATTTGTCACTTATGTTTAGTGAGCTTGTTTTATTTTCAAGTGAAAATGAAATGTGATACCACAATGTGTGTTTGTTTAGCTAATTTATCAGGTACAATGTCTGGTTAGTCAAGTTTTTTTTACAATGAAGGTCAAAAATATTAGCTTGTTTCAAGCTTAACTTAGTGAAACTCGAGCTCTTAACCTTAAATGAGCACATTTTATGAGCTTAATATGCCTAATCGAGCTAACTTTGAGCTTAAAAGCACCAACTTCAATTTTAAATGAGTCAATATGAGCCTTGATCAAATTAAGCACGAAGCTCATCGCCCTGGGTTTGATCTAAAACAAGCTCGAGCCTATGACGAGCTAAACTCAAACTTGACTAACTTGACACTGAGCTTGAGTCTATCTAATTATTGACGAGCAAAGCCTTAAGCCCATTCGTATTTTGCTGCGATATAACATATTTAACATTATTTTCCGAAAATCATTTGTCTAGAATATATCATATGAAATAAATAGACCGGATTCACATATTTATTATAGCAGTCATATATTAATAAGTATGTATAAATATATATATATATATATATACACAAAAAATAGGGGGAGAAAAAGAAAATATTCTATTAGACTATATTGTATAGGTGTTATTACTATATATAACTGAGCTCAATTGGCATGCTTTGTATATGATGTAAAGCCTATTATAAGTTCTATAAATATATGAGAGGGCCACAGCATTATGGGTGCTTCTCATTCTTTCATGTTATCAGAGCTAACCCTGGCTCTCTCGTAAATTAGGCAAACCCTAGCGTCCCTCTCTTCCCTCCTCAAAATATTCTAAAACCTAATATCGGCAAACCCTAGCGTGCCGCCGCCATCAGCACCTCAATCCGGCTAACTCTAGCCTCCCTCAAACAGCCTTCTTTTTCTTTTCTTTTTTTGAAAGCAGCAATTTCTTTTAGTCTTTGTTGGAGTAAGATCTAGAAGTGATCGTCTAAAGATTGAATTTTTGAATATCGTTTTGAGAAATTTTGATTAAAGACAGTGAAGAGGATTTGAATTTGAAAGTTGAAACCCTAGATGGAGTGGAGGAATCGAAGATTTCAACGCAGGAGAAAGAGATTTTGGCTGGTGGAGAATTAATTGATTCTGTTTTTGCCCTTGACTGCTTGTTTAATTTCTCGGAGGTGGTTGTTGTTGATTATGCTCAACCCAATGATTGGTTCTGCTTTCCAACCTGGCTTACCTTTCTTTGGTGTTCCTACTTTCTTCAGTGCTCCTGTTTATAGTGAGAATATGTTATATCCACCACTTTTTCATCATGCAATTAATACTTATGCGACTGGTTCTAATTTCTATTCAGGGTTTGCATCTCCTCAAACCAATTTTCAATCTCTTACTGCTCATTCTACTCTTTTGACTGATCTTTCCTGGATAATGGATAGTGGTGCATCGTTCCATATGACTAATAACGCTAGTTTGCTAACGTCTCTTTGTCCTTATCATGGCTATGATAAAATATTAGTTGGTAATGGCGCTTGCTTATCGATTGCTGGGATTGGATCTGGTTCTTTTCTTACACCTGTTGGTCCCTTCAATTTACATAATGTCCTTTATGTTCCTGGTCTTTCCACTAATTTAATCTCTATTAGTCAATTCTGTAAAGATAATTGTTGCCTTTTAGAATTTAACTCGGGTGGTTTCTCCATTAAAAATGCTAAAACAATGTCCCTCATTATTCGTTGTGCTAGCTCGGAGCCTCTTTTCGCTGTTCCCAAACCAAACACAGTCAGTCGACTTGGTCAACCCGGGCATCCCGTGGCATCCTCCCCACATGTTTCCCTAGTTGCTTCCAAAAACACACAATCTCTCTGGCATCGTCGACTTGGCCATCCCGGGGAACCAGTCTTGTCCACTTTAGTCAAAGAAAAATTTATTTCTTGTTTGAGTTCTTCTGAGTCCAGTTTGTGTCATGCTTGCTAACTCGGTAAGCATAGTTGTTTACCTTTTCAAAAGTCTGTCACTAGTACTACGCGTCCTTTCGATATTGTTCATTCTGGTGTATGGACATCACCTGTTATCAATCTCAGTGGTTTTAAGTATTATTTGCTATTATTGGATGATTATTCTCAATTGTGTGGATTTATCCTATGTGTGCCAAATCTGAGGTTTTTGACATGTTTGATCAGTTTCGTAATCTTGTGTTGAATCAATTTGGTGTGGAGATCGAACACTTTCAATGTGATAATGGCACTGAATATATCAACCGTGACTTTAATAGTCTTTTTCTGCAAATGGGCATTCTTTAAGGTTTCCTGCCCTCACACCTGTCCAACAGAATGGGAAAGTTGAACGCATGCATTTTACTATTGATAACATGATGCGTTCCCTCTTATTTCAAGCATGCATGCCTTCGGAATTTAGGGTTGAAGCAGTTTCTGTTGCTGCGCTTATTATTAACCTCTACCGTCCACTTCTATTAAGAAAAAAGATCCCCTTTCAACGTTTGTACAAGAAGCAAGTTAATTACGATCATCTTCGGGTTTTTGGTAGTGCCTGCTATCCGAATCTGAGTGCCACCACGTCTCATAAGCTTGCTCCGCGCTCTACCTTATGTGTTTTCTTAGGCTACCCACAGAATCACAAAGGTTATAAATGTTTGGATCTTTCTATTAATAAAGTCATTATTTCGAGGCATATTGTTTTTGATGAAGCAGATTTTCCATTTGCACGATTGGGCATTTTCTCTCAAGATACACTGACCCGGCTTCATCAAGTCTTTTATCCACCGCTCACGTCTTCAATGTTTGTGGGCCTCCAACCATCGCTGCCGCCGCCTCCTACAGCGCTACCCACAGCAGCTGCCGCACCGCCCCCCGCTGCTCCTGTACCACCGGTTGCACCTGCAGTCCCTCCAACTGTGCAACCAAACGTGGTTGCACATCCGCCCACACTGGGTTCAGCTCCCTCTACTTCCTCTATTCATCCCATGGTGACTCGTGCTCATGCTGATATTGTCAAACATTTTCTCAAACCTTCTATGATTGCTCATACTACTTTGCCTGAGGTGCCTTTTTTCTTATAAACAGACACTTACTGATGAGAACAGGAAGCATGCTATGCTCGACGAATTTAATGCTCTTATTCGTAATAAGACATGGGATCCTGTTCCTCTGCCCCCTCATGGTAACATTGTTGGCTCCATGTGGGTTTTTCGTATTAAATAAACATCTACAGGTTAAGTTGAACGGTATAAAGCTCAGTTAGGTGCTCAGGGATTTACACAACGGTATGGCATCGACTACGGTAAAACTTTCAGTCCTGTTTTTAAACCTGCTACTGTTAGTACTATTTTGACTATTGCTACTTCTCGACACTGGCCTATTCATCAACTCGATGTCAAAAATGCTTTTCTTAATGGCACACTTACTGAAGAGGTCTATATGAAGCAACCACCGGGTTTTATCGGCTCTCAGTATCCTAATCATGTCAGTAAGCTTAATAAGTCTCTTTACGGTCTCAAATAGGCACCTCGTGTCTGGTACACTCATTTTGCTACCTTTTTACAATGGTTGGATTTTCGAAGCTGTAAGTTAGATTCTTCTTTATTTGTCTTACATCGTAGACATGATATGGCTATATTATTGGTCTATGTTGATGATATCGTTCTCACGGCCTCTTCTCATGCGGTACTTCATGATCTACTTCGCTTTCTTCACTCTGAGTTTGATATGAACGACTTGGGGCGCCTTAATTACTTTCTTGGCATCTCGGTATCTCACCTCTCTTCAGGGTCATTCTTGTCTCAATCTAAATATGCACATGGTCTTCTAGACCGGACCGACATGCTCTCCTGCAAGCCTGTTGCTACACCTACAAATTTCAAGTCCAAGCTTTCTTTAGAAGACGGCGAACTTATGACTGATCCCACTTTATACAGATCAATTGTTGGTGCCCTTCAATATCTTACCTTTACTCGTCCTGACATTTCTTATACAGTTCAACAGGTGTGTCTGTTTATGCATGCTCCACGATCATCGCACTAGATCGCTTTTAAGCATCCTTTGCTATATCAAGGGCACTATTAATGATGGTTTGACTATCTCCCGACACGTTTGGACCAACTTGTGGCTTATTGGGATGCTGATTGGGTTGATTGCCCTGACACTCGCCGTTCTACTTCTGGTTTCTGTTTTTTCCTCGGAGGCAACATTATCTCCTGGTCCTTTAAGCGACAACCAACCGTCTCTCGTTCTAGTGCCGAGGCCAAGTATCGTGCGATCTCCAACATCGTGTCCGAATGTTGCTAGGTTCGGTGTCTCCTGAGTGAGCTCAGTCTTCTTCTTCCACGAGCTACTTTGGTCGATTGTGATAATGTTTCTGCCATGTACATGTTTACCAACCCCGTCCAGCATATTCGCACAAAACATATCGAGATTGACATCCATTTTTTTCGTGAGCCTGTTCAAATGGGTCTTGTTCAAGTACTTCATATTCCTTCCTCACAGCAGATTGCCGATATTTTCACAAAGAATCTTCCGCGCACTCTTTTCTGCTATTTAGATCCAACCTTTGCATTTGTTTACCTCCTGCTTCGATTGAGGGGGGATGTTAGACTATATTGTATAGATGTTATTACTATATGTAACTGAGCCCAATTGGCCTGCGTTGTATATGATGTAAAGCCCATTATAAGTTCTATAAATATACGAAAGTGCCACAATATTATGTGTGCTTCTCATTCTTTCATATTCATTAGAGATGGGATCTTATATCATCAAGAATGAATGAATGATCTACCAATGAGCCAACGTACCATACTTATGTTATGGCTTTTCAATTACATACTAAAGCGTTGTTTGGTTGTCACATGAATTGAATTTCTAAGAGATGTATTTTTTGGAAATTCAATTTACCTGTAAATTTTTTAGAAGATAGGTAATAAGTGCGTGGTTATTGGGATGAGAAATAGAACTTTCTTGGAAAGGATAGTTAAGAAAAGGGAATTATAACTTACCTAGGTAGGGCTAAGTAAGTTACTTTCTACGTTTCGAAGGAACTGAAAATTAATAAGCAATTTTTGCTTTCCGCATTATGCCATCTAAACAACAGTTTAACTCTCTACTTCTCGTGAATTTCTATTTCTCATATTTGGTTCAAATGAACCTAACAAGACCTAAAAGTACAGTGAGAGGTAAATTGAAAATATTACCCTATTCTAAAATAATTGTTTGCATTCCAAAAATAAAATCTTAAGAAACTCTTTAAAAAAGGTTTATTATCAAAGAACCAACTATCCCATAAGTTTAAGCTGATGAGTGAAGGTCTAAGAATAATTATATACTCTAAAATAAGCACCCTTATGAAAATGTCCATAAGACTTGAAGCATAAGTATTACGCAAGCCCATCTCATATATTGTACATAATTATATTAATATTAAATGTGGGGACTGTTAAAATTCAAGCTCATAACCTTTTGGTCAACAAATATAGAAAATATTAATAATAATAGAAAATTACAATGAATAACAATAATATCCGGAACATACATAATACCTACGATACCTCTCAGATATCGGAACATTTATATTTTTCTATTTATTCATGTACTTACAGATATTTAAGTTAAATTATGGAGATATTTATTTATTTATTTTTAAAAACAGATAAATATTTTCATATTATTTTAGAGATAAGAAAAGATGAGAGAATTTATGGAACAGATGATGCATGCTCAATAAGGTATAATATTTATCATTCAGGCTCTGTTTGAGAGATGGGAAAATTATTTTCCCCCAAAGAACATTTTCTTTTGGAGGAGACTTTTTAAGGAAATCAAATTCCACTTTAGGTTTTCTGCCAATTGTTTTAATGGAAAATGTTGAAAACTCCACACGTGAACCTATGCAATAGAATCTCACATTAGAGTTATGAGAGTGAATAGATCAATTTATAAGTGTAGTGGATTACTCCACCTACTGTTAATTGATCTTAGGATGCAACTCCACTTGAGCTTATATATGTGGATTTCATTTATACCAACTCTGTGAGTTAGGCCTAATAGGCCTGGTGGAAATTTAATAGAAAATTTGTTTCTATCTTATTATGTTCCTTTGTTCATTTAAAAAAAAAACATATTTCACCAATCATTCTATACATTTTTAAAGCCAACACAAATTCGATCTAATCCAAATTCTGACCGACAAATACCTTGAATGATGGCTTCCCCTAGGTAAGTTAGTTTTCACCTTTTGGAGGGAAAACCTTTTCCCTCATAAAATTCTTTCTGTCAAACAATGCGCGTCAAACAAAAGAAAACATGAGAACCAATTCATAGAATCTAATAATTCCTCTTATCAAACGGAGTCTTAAGTATCTTAATTGTTGCAATAATTTTTATGAAGGCTATTCATCATTTAAGCATCTTAATTTTAGTCTTTTGTTACCAGGGTTCTTGACATTTTAAAATTCAACACACATGTGGTTTCATAGAAAATCTGGTGGTTTAATGCTGAAATATCTACTATAGAAAATATTTCCGATAATATATAAGTATCCCCTATCATAATATAGTATTGTTTCCCCACAAAAATGCTCATATAGCACGCAATTTAAGCAATAGATAGATACATTCCAACGACACTCAGTAAAATTTTATCGTAAGCAAATTTTGTCCAAAAACACTAAAAGAGATTATATATTGCCAAAATTATGTTTCATGTCAACATTTTCTTACAAAAATTATCAAAAAAAAAAAAGATAAAAAATTTATTTTATTCTAGCAAAGATTTACCCTAGTGATAAAATTTTTAAATCTAAAGGTACCTTTTTATTGAAACCTAAATGATAAATACTAAACATCAAGATAAATAAACTCACTTCAATAAATGAACTAAGTGACTAAATTGACACAATGAAATGATTTTTCATACGAAGAGTATTTTCCATGAGCAGTTTTTCCTGCTCTGGTTGACAATTAATTCAAAAGAATTTTACTGTCCATTTGGACTAATGGTGATTGAATGCCTTCTCACACTCTTCATTCTTAATAAGCCATACAATATATACACACTTTGATATTGACAACATAAGGAAATAAAGAGAAAATTAGAAGGATTAGAAAGAATAATATGCAAAATTGTGAGGAAATGCGAAAATCTCAAGTACGGAATTCGGATCAAATACCACGACAATCACAAAGTAAAATAGACTGAAGAGAATCAAACACAAGAATACAGCAATTTGTGTGCAAACCCCTCTACAATCGAGAGGGGAGAAAACTACGGGGGAAGATTGAAGCTTTTATTATTGAATCGAAAAGAAGAATTGCAATCACTCATTCTCTCTCTCTCTCTCTCTCTCTCTCTTGGTTGGTGCGGAGCCACAAGGGAAAAACACTCGTATGAATAGGATACTTCTGATGTAACCCTACGTCGCTATTTATACCCACTTGAAAACGCGGATCCCGATCGATCAGGGTCCCGACCTAGCGATGAGTTCACTGCAGACGGGATTGTTTTACTTAACATTCCCAATCGATCGACCTCCTCACGGCTTCTCTACTTAATTTTCAAGGAATTTTGTGGCATATTCCTAACAAATCTCCACCTTAACTCAAAATTTATCACAATAATAAAACATCTCCACCTTCTCCAATAACACCCCCACACTAGGGTTAAAAAACTGAAACTGTAAGTCTAACTAAATTTGAGCAATGCTCGAATTTCCTGCCTGGTAAAACTTTAGTGAACATATCTGTTAGATTATCTTCAGCACCAATCTTCTTCAACTCTACCTTCCGCTCATCAATCAGATCTCTAATAAAATGATGCTTGACATCAATGTGCTTCGTTCTATCATAATGCGTCATCTAATCTTTAGCTAGGTGAACTGCTGACTGGCTATCACAGTAAACTTCAACAGTACCCTGATCAACACTGATCTCACTAATCAAACCTCTCAACCAAACAGCTTCTTTAAATGCTTCTATAACTGCCATGTACTCAGCCTCGGTAGTCGACTGTGAAGTAACTGATTGTAGACAAGCTCTCCAACTAATAACGTTGTCTCTCAAACAGAACACATAACCAGAAGTGGACTTCCTCTTATCAAGATCTCCACCATAATCAGAGTCAACATACCCTACTAAGCAGCATTTACTCTTCCCAAATTCCAAACAAGCATCAGAAGTGCCACGTAAATACCTGAGAATCCATTTAACAGCTTGCCAATGTTCCTTTCCTAGATTCGTCATGTACCTGCTCACTTTGTTCACAGCAAAAGCAATATCTGGACGAGTACGTACTGTAGCATGCATGATACTACCCACGGCACTAGAATAGGGGACTTGAGACATGTACCTGACATCCTCCTCTGTCTGAGGTGAATCTAATGCTGAAAGCCTGAAGTGAGCTGCTAAGGGAGTGCTAACTGGCTTAGCATCGTTCATGTGAAATTGATCCAGAATCTTCTCAATGTACTTCTCATGAGATAAGTACAACTTTCTAGCTTTTTGGTCCCTACTGATCCCCATGCCAAGAATCTTCTGAGCTGCTCCTCAGTCCTACATCTCGAACTCGCTTTTCAGCATTGCTTTCAAATCATTAACATCTATCATGTCTTTAGCTGCAATTAACATGTCATCAATGTATAATAGAAGGTGACTGCTTATCATACTTGCTCCTGAAGAACCCATAGCTAGTCATAAACTGATCAAATCTCTTATACCACTGCCTAGGTGACTGCTTCAAACCATATAAAAATCTCTTCAACAAACAAACATGGCCTTCGTTTCCTTCTACAACGAAACCCTCAAGCTGATGCGTGTAAATACTCTCTTCTAGCTCACCATGCAAAAATGCAGTTTTCACATCTAACTGCTCAAGCTTTAAATCATGCATAGCTACTAAAGCAAGTATCACTCGTATGGAACAATGTCTAACAACGGGTGAGAAAATATCATGAAACTCAACACTGTGTACCTGACTGTAGCCTTTAGCTACTAACCGAGCCTTGTACCTTGCATCTTCCACTCTAGGAATGCCTTCTTTTTGTTTGAAGACCCATTTGCACCCGATTACTCTTTTTCCTATTTAAGGCTTGACTAGCTGCCAAGTCTGGTTCTTCTTCAAAGACTCCATCTCTTCATGCATGGCCATAAGCCATTTATCTGAGTCAGAAATCTCTGAATATAAAGACGGTTCACTGTCTTCCGCTGTTTCAGCTGTAGTAAGGGCATAGGCTATTATCTCCTCACACCCACATCTCTGTGGCGGCCTAATCTGCCTTTTCTGCCTACCACCTGCAATTGTATGCTGCTTGACCTGCTGAACTGTTTCTATTTGATCAATCTCATCAGAAACATGTACTGGAGGTGCTTACATACTCTCAAACTGAACTACCTGCTGCTAATCTGAACTTTCAGACTGTATATGACTGTCATCAGGCTTCTTTGCCTGAACTAAATCTTGATCTATGGAGGACTTGTGTGGCGGATGTACCAAAACGGAATCATCGAATGTCACATCTCTACCGGTCAGAAATTTATGGGCTTTTGGATCCTATAAACGATATCCCTTCACACCTGATGTATAACCAAGAAAGATACACTTCTTGGCCCTAGGCTCTAGCTTTCCATCATTAACATAAGCATAAGTAGGACAACCAAATATCTTCAAATAAGAATAATCAGCAGGAGAACCAGACCATACTTCTTCTGGAATCTTTATTTGAAGCGATGAATGTGGTGATTGGCTCACTAGATAACAAGCCATGTTAACTGCCTCTGCCCACCATTCTCTTCCTCATCCTGCATTTGAAAGCATACACCAAGCCTTCTCCAGTAACGTCCTATTCATTCTTTCTACCACTCCGTTTTGTTGAGGTCGACCTGCACAAGTCCTGTGTCTGGCAATGCTTTGGTCCTCACAGAATTTGTGGAAATCACCCTCAACGAACTCAAGACCATTATCTGTCCTTAACCTCTTTATCTGCTTCCCTATCTGTTTTTCAAGCAGTGTCTTCCACTTCTTGAAGACTTCATAAACTTCATTCTTCTGTTTAAGAAAATAAACCCAAACTTTACGTGAAAAATCATGAATGAAGGTTAGCAAATACCTAGAACCTCCTTTGAAAGCAACTCTGGACCGTCCCCACAAATCATAATGAATGTAGTCCAATGTTCCTTTAGTCTGATGCACTACCTGCTTAAAGTTGACTCTCTTCTGCTTCCCATATACACAGTGCTCACAGAAATCCATCAGTCGAGTTGACTGACCACATAACAAACCCCTCTTACTCAACTCTGATAGCCCTTTTATCACTCATATGGCCCAATCTCATGTGCCACATCTTAGTGATCTCTGTATCTGTCATGGATGAGGTAGAAACAGCCACTGACCCTGTCATGGTAGAACCTACAAGTTCATACAAAGTTCCTACCCTTCTACCCTTCATCACAATCAATGCACCTTTACTGATCCTTAAGACTCCAATTTCAGCTGTTTATTTGTATCCATTGGACTCAAGGGTACCTAAACAGATAAGGTTCTTTTTCAAATCTGGGACGTGTCGCACATCGCTAAGTATTCTAACCGTACCATCAAACATCTTCACACGAACTGTTCCAATACCCATCACCTTACATGCGGCATCATTGCCCATCAAGACTACTCCACCCTGAATTGACTTATAAGTGATGAACCAGTCTCTATTAGGACAAACGTGGTAAGAACAACCCGAATCCATTATCCACTTATCCCTGGACCTGGTCTGTGACTCAGTTACTAATAGGACATTAGCATCTCCCTCATCTTCAACTACACTAGCCTCAGCGGACTTATGGCAGTTCCTGTTATCATCTCTCTACTTGTTCTTAAGCTTATGACAGTTTTTCTTTATGTGCCCCTTCTTGTAACAGAAGTTACACGACAGATTCTTATGTCTAGATTTAGACCTAGACTTCTTTCCACCTTCAGACCCTCTAGATTCAGTCCTACCTCTCACATGCAACCCATTACTAGAGTTATTTACAGAGTCTGATAATTCCCTATCAACTTTCTCTTTACTTATTAGGTTTCTTTTAACCTCATCAACAGTGATAGTAGGCCTACCACCATATATCATGCTTTCCACAAAGCCTTTATAAGTATTAGAGACTGAATACAATAATATTTTGGCCTAATCTTTGTCCTTAGGGGTGTCATCCAATTCTTTTAATTCTTGAATTATAGAATTAAATTCACTAAGGTGGTTTTTAAGCGATATACCTTCCGTCATGCGAAACGTGAATAACCGGCGCTTTACTGCTAGTTTATTGGAGACCGATTTGTGGCAAAACATCTCTTGCAACTTCTTCCACAACTCCTTGGCGGTTTTCATCTCCAAAACCTCTGTCAGTACATCATCTGCTAAACACATCTGTATCGCCGTGAGAGCCTTATCATCCAATTCTTCCCACTGTGCTCTGTCATGTTTTCTGGTTTCTTCTCTTTTCCGTCCAGTGCTTTCTTCAAGCCATTGCGGATCAGGATTCCTTTAACACAGACTTGCCACAAACTGAAGCTTCCTTGACCTCCGAACTTCTCTACCTCAGATTTGATTGTCGACGTCATTGTACCAACTCGAACAACAAGGGCTCTGATACCAATTTGTGAGGAAATGCAGAAATCTCAAGTATTGAATTCAAATCAAATACTACGACAATCACGAAGCATAATAGACTAAAGAGAATCAAACATAAGAACACAACAATTTACGTGGAAACCCCTCTACAATCGAGAAGGGGGAAAACCACAGGCGAAGATTGGAGCTTTTATTATTGAATCGAAAAGAAGAATTACAATTGCTCCTTCTCTCTCTCTCTCTCTCTCTCTCTCTCTCTCTTGGTTGGTGCGGCGCCACAAGGGAAAAACACTCGTATGAATTGGATACTTCTGACGTTACCCTACGTCGTTATTTATACTCGCGTGAAAACGCGACTCCCAATCGATCAGGGGGTCCCAATTAATCGGTGAGCTCACTGCATACTAGATTGTTTTACGTAACATTCCCAATTGATCGATGCTTCACCCAATCGATCGGCCTCCTCACGGCTTCTCTACTTAATTTTCAAGGAATTTTGAGACATATTTCAAACAAAAATCACAGAGATATCATGAAGGATTTTAGAGGAACAAGATCAGCGCATATTAGCAGCTAAATCGGTCTATATCTTCAATTATCTTCATGAATCTCCAATACATCTTCTGATATCTTCCAATACTCCCCCTCAAATTGGAACATGTACATTTTAAATGCCCAACTTGAGCTAAAGTGATTGAAATTGATATTGCCCCAATGCTTTGGTGAATATGTCTGTCAATTGCTCTCGAGTAGGCACATAATTAGTAGCAAGTTCTCCTGATTGAAGTTTCTCTCAGACCAAATGACAATCAACTTCAATACGTTTTGTCCGCTCATGAAAGACTAGATTTGCGACAATATGTAAGGCTCCTTGATTATCACAATATAACTTGGTAGGCTAATCTTGTGCAACCTGAAGAGATGAAATGAGGCTTCGAAGCCAAATGAGTTCAATTGTTGCGTTAGTGATGGCCCTATGCTCTACTTCTGCGGGAAGATATGGATATCGTGGCTTGCTTTTTGGTTTTCCATGAGATAGGAGCTCACCCCAAAGTAACAAAGTAGCCTGTAATAGACCTTCTGGTCATGGGGCAGCTTGCCCAGTCAAAATCGCAATATCCTTGTAGGTTTAAATCATTCTAGTCATGAGGACTTCAAGTATTAAGGGACTCTCATAGCTGCATCCCAATGACTCTGCCTCAGATCTTGCATGAACTAATATGGACGGCATAGGTGATTTTGGGACGCGTAATGGCCAAGTATATCAATCATCCAACCAAGCCCCTATACCACGGGCCATTATAGATTGGGTCTCCGAAATCTTGTGACAAACGGTATTGTTGCTCCATAGGAAACTGGGAAGGTTTGCAACCTAACATCCCAGTCTCGGATAAGATGTCTAGTGTGTATTTTTTCTGGCACAGTAACAACCCCTTTGGTCCTTTGGCCACTTCTATACCAAGGAAGTATTTAAGTGGCCCTAAGTCTTCAATCTTAAAACACCGGTTAAGGTGATCCTTGAAATCTATATGCTTTTGGTGATGATTTCCAACAAGAATCAAATCATCAAGATAAACAAGAACACTGAGGAACACATCACCTTGGGTGTAGGTAAACAATGTGTGCTCTGCAGGTGATTGGACAAATCGATATTCCCTTAAAGTAGAAGAGAGTTTGGCAGACCAACTTCTTGATGCTTGGCGTAGACCATAAATTCACTTGCACAATCAACATACAAGTCTGGGTATTTGATTATGTTATCTTGGTGGTAGGCACATATACACTTCCTCATTCAAGTTTCCATGGAGGAATGCTTTGTTGACGTCCATCTGGTGAATCTCCCAACCTTCAACGATGGCAATGGCAAGTAGGCATCTTATTGTAACAAGTTTGGCTATCGGTGCAAACGACTCGTAAAGATCTTGGCCTTCCACTTGGATGTATCCTTTTTCCACCAATCGAGATTCGAACCTATCCACGGTTCCATCACCTTGTATTTTGCCTTGTACACCCATTTACAACCCATTGTTTTCTTTCCTTGAGGTAGTCTCTCTAGGGTCCAAGTATGATTTGCCTCGAGAGCTGAAATCTCGTTTGGCATGGATGCCCGTCACTGTGGATCTTTCACTGCTAGAGAGTATGAACTCAGCTCATCATTGGAGATGATGGGCGTTAAGAAAGCTCAGTGATTAGGCGAAAACCGATCATATGAAATAAAATGGGACAAAGAATGAGGACTACCTGAAGAGGCCTTTTGTTGTAGGCGTTGAGCATCTAACTAGTGATATACGGCATGGCAATGTAATCCTTCAGGTACTTCGGTGGTTTCTTGACCCGGTATGGCCAATCATGGGGCTGTCCTATTTCACCCTCAATCTTATCACTGTTGGAAACCTCCCCCCGAATTCCTGTCTTCATGCTAAAGTCCACGAGAGGCTGAGAATTAGTTGGCTTCCATCCTAGGCGTAACACCCATTCTACATGGGGTGAGTTTCACTTGTTGCCCGGTCATGAACTTCATGTGGGGTAGTTCGTGAGAGGTTGGGCAGTCCTGCACCGGTTCTCCTGGTTCAAAAAAATAAGACTCAACATTGTTGCGCAATAACTTAGTTGTGAGCCCACATTGGCCCTCACGCTCTCCTAGGAACATATCTTGGCTACAAATGGGCTGGACCGCATGATCAGTTCTTATATTGTTCAAATGATGTGGCCCACACACATTTTCTGTTCATCCCCTTTTTGCTTGCAAATTTGAATTAGCATAAGGAAAAACATCCTCATAGAATATCACACCTCGAGAAGTGAATGTCTTCTTAGTCACAAGATCATACACTCATAATCCCTTCTGACCATGTGGATTCCCAATGAACACGCACTTGGTGGCCCTTTCATCAAATTTATTTTTGATTTTATGATGCATTTGCGCATAGCAAAGGCACCCAAACACCTTCACATGTTGATAGGAAGGTTGCCTTTTGAACAACATATCATAGGGCGTTCTACCAGAATTTACCTTTGTGGGAGTTCTATTAATCAAATAAGCTATTGTAAGGATACAATATCCCCAAAAATAGATCAGCAAGTTAGCTTGAAAGCGCAATGCCCTAGCAACATTAAGAAAATGCCTGTGTTTCCTCTCAACTCTACCATTTTGTTGTAGTGTATCTACACATGCGGTCTCTATGTAAAATTTCATTTTCATCATAAAATGTTGTATTGAATCCCCATTATGTTCCATTATCACTTCTAAATGAATCCCCATTATGTTCCATTATCACTTCTAAAACTCTTCACAGTAACTCCAAATTGATTTTTGACCACTGCACAAAAGTTGACCAATAACTTGTGCATCTCTGACTTATTTTTCATTAAAAATACACAAGTTCCCCTACTATAATCATCAACTATAGACAAGAAGAAATAATGTGCACCTTCGTGAGGTGCTATGAAATCGATCCCAAAAGTTACAATGAATTAATTCAAAAGGCCATGTGGCTTTATTAATACTACTAGGAAAGGGTGTTCGAGTTTGCTTTGCCCTATGGCAAACATCACAATGTTCATGTATATTTGAATTAAACTGAAAACCAAATAAAGCAGATAAATGATACAAGCTTCTAGAGGATGGGTGTCGCAGCCTCGCATGCCAACGGTCTGCTTTCTTAACTTCTATTGCCCAAAAAGCTGAACCATTTGCCATGTTGTTGAGATAATATACCCCATTGCACAAGTCACCCACTCCAATCTACTTCTTCGAGGGTGGTCCTGTACTAGACAAAAACCTGAATAGTAAGTCACCATACATCCAATGTCATCTATCAATTGGCGTACTAAAATAAGATTGCATGTAAACTTAGGGACATATAGAACGTCGTTTAAAATAATATTAGGCCCCATTCGAACTTTGGCTATCCACTCTATCCAGACAGCACTACCATTTGGTATTGTAATGGTGAAGGGCTGATCCAATTTCCTCGCATCATTCATGATGTGCAGATGTGGAGTCATGTGGTGTGAAGCATCACTGTCTAACACCCAATCCAATTTTGGTCTTAGAAAGTTATTACCGAACATGAGTTCTTGAGCTTACTTTTTTTTTTGAAAAAGGCAACCAACTGGTTGATTTGGCATTGAGTGAAACCACTTATTTTGGTTGAGCTTGAGTTATCTCCCTTTCTCATTCTACCCTCCCCGCGAACGTGTAGGGCAGTCACCTCACTCCTGCCATAGAAGTTTCCAACTCTAGCTTAGCTGTATCAGCTCGTGCATCTCCACCAAGTCCTCCTTGATCATCCCTTCCGGTAGCCGCGATGTGGTCGGCCGCACTGGTTGTGCCAATGGTGGTTTCACCATGCCTGCTCAAGTTCCCACCGTGGTTGGATTTCCAGCTTTCCCAATTCGGTGGGTACCCTATTATCTCATAGCAATTGGCCTTCACCTAGCCAAGACTATGACCGTGCTCGCACTTTGGCTTACTTCCTCCTATGGCTTCATTCTTTGTCCGTTAAAGGAGGCTTTTTTCTGCCAGAAATGCCCGCTGTGTCACTTCTCCGTTCAGCCCAACTTTGCCGTACTTCTTCTGTTCCTCCACTCGCAACATTACTAAAGGCCTCGCTCGAATTCAGTAGAGGATCCGTATTCAGGATCTAGGTGGGATTTTGCGGATCCAAATTTGTTCTCATCGAGTCCAATCAAAACTTCATTGACCTTTTCCTCTTGTTGACGAGCGAGTTCTTTCGCTGCTCCGCATGTGCAGCCACAGTGACATTGAGGTGTGGGGCAATACACATTTAATTCTTCCCATGGACTCTTAAACTTTGTAATATTCAATCACAGATAGGCTCCCTTGCTCCAACAAACTTATGTCTCGATTCAGCTGATGCACTCTGGGTGCGTTACCTTGGCCATATTGTTCCTCCAAGTCTTGTCGTACTTCTTGTGCCATGTTGTGGTAGGCAACATTACCATGGATCACCTTGTCTAAAGGGTTGGAGAGCCATGCTTTCACCATGGAATTGCACTTCACCCGGGCAACATCATCTGGAGTGCCATTGTTGGGCCTTGTCAAGGTACCATCCACAAATCTAACTTTGTTTTTGGATGTAAGGGCATTCAACATCGACCTTGTCCATATGTTGTAATTCTCTCCATCCAATATGACTAGCGAGATCACCAACCCAAAGTGATCCGACGAGTTGAGGTAATATTTTGAATTGGGATCGTTAGTAGGAATTACACATTTTGGTTTTGGGGGGTCATGGCTACAAGATCTTTAGAACCTGGCTCTAATACCAAGGCAAAAACTATTAGTTTTGGTGATTGAAGGACTTCTCACGCTCTTCATTCATAATAAGCTATATAATGTGTACACCTTGATATTGACAACATAAAGATATAAAGAGAAAATCAAAAAGATTAGAAAGAATAATACACACAATCATGCAGATATCATGAAATATTTTAGAGGAACAAGATCAGCACATACTGGCAGTTAAATCGGTCTTTATCTTCAATTTTCTTTATGAATCTCCAATATATCTTCTAATATTTTCCAATACTTTACTTTGTCCCTGTTATGGGGAAAATTGTATCCTCCTTTACCATCATAGATAATGGTTAATTACGTCTTATATCCACTTACTTCGTCCAGATGTCACATTTTTTCTGTATATTTTTAATTTTGTCAATTTAACTATTTATAATTTACATTATTTCAATTTAGTACGAGAATAAAACTTATATTAAATTGGCTCAACAAAGGGGTTTACATTAAGTCTCTTGGGTCTGACATTGTCAAACCATTAAAATTTTTAGCAACTTAAGTTCAATTTCACCATAGGTCTTAAATGGACACAATATAATTTGTTAAGTGACTAAACTGACACAATAAAAGTAAAAAGGGATAAATTGATACAATAATAAAGTACAAGACTTTTGCTGTAAGTAACCCAACAAAAATAATTTGGTTAAAAAAAAAAGGCAATAAACATTTCTAGGGATGTGGGTTCAGGTGCTTATTAGTAGGGGTGTTCAAATATCTGTCCAGGCCAGTCATTCAGTTCAAGACCAAACCGAATCAATTCAATTTTGATCCACTCCCCAGTCCTCAAGTTGACCTTATTTGAGGTTTTGGTCCAATTCAGTCCAAACTCAAAAATTCCAAGATCGGACTGAAAACCCAAATTGTGCTGTTAGGCCTCCTATATATTTTATTAGATTACAAGTAAACTAATCTAGGCTTATAATATTTGGGCCTAAAATTAGTTTTAAAAAAGCCTATAAATGCCTATATTAAATTATCATATTTGTTTTAATGATAAACTATTACATTATGTATATTGCTATACTTATATACATAATTATTTCTAATTAATTTATGAAGAATTACATTGGTTATTAGTGGAGAATCGAGAAATATGAATCAAAGCAAAGAGGCCAAATTTTTGGGGTCGGGTATAGTAAATATAAGTTGTTATGAACCCCTGTATTTGGTGGGTGATCATTTAATATTCCTATATTTTCTTTTTTCTTTTTGATAATTAGAGACAAAGTTGCGATACAAAACAAGCCACTCAAAAAAGGGGAAGCCTAGGACACCCATAAGGATACGGGGCCAAAAGAGGACCAACAAAAACAACAGACCAAAAACAAGAAAATAGAAATGCAAACAAAATACAAACAGAGCTAATAGACACTAAAAGACTACGAACACTAAAAATAAAACAAGGAGTGTCAGTATTAAGCTGGGAAGAGAGAGCACAGCATCAAAGCCTAGGAGGATGGTAGGAAATCAAGCCAAAAATTACCCTAGTCCATCATTACAAATTGCTCGATCATAATAGATTCGTTACATCAAAACTCAACCTAGCTTCTTCCCAATCTCCCACGTATTCTTTGGCAAAAAAAAAGTTCTCCCACATACGGTCCCCACAAGAAGTTTCTCAGCCGCTGTAACATATTTGACCCTTCTTCCGGCCTTCCTGTTTCTTCTTTCATTGCTTAAAGGCTCAGGTAACTTCTTCGCACTACTTCCAGGCGACATATCTTTAAAAAATTCTTGTAGTTCACGCTTAGCTTGCTCTTTTTTCCTGCACTTAAGAGCTCTGCGGCCCTTTTTAGTCAAGCCAACATTAGAGTCTTGACGACCTAATCCCACATTCCTCCTTCTCTCCCTTGCCTTGCTATATTCCTCCATAAACTGCACCAGAATAGCTCTCAAGGAGCTTCCATCACCATGCGGGTATCTATCTAAAGCATGGGGTAAACCTGGCGGGAATTCAAGTCCCGAGGACACTGACTCAATGTCACTTATAGCGTCAGGAGCTTGATTACCTTGAGGAGGCAACTGCTCTTGTGATCTAGGTGATTTGGCACTACTGTCCTCCACCCATGGCAAGGGAAGTGGAGGGTTCCGGTTGACTCGAGTTCCATGGATGAATGTTGCTATCAATTGGACTACAAACTAAGGAGAGGGAAGAATGAAAGTTGAGCATGGGTTCTGGAAATCCCAAAACCATCCACCAATAAAATGACAGTCAACATGTAGCGTAATATAACCCACACTTTGCTTAACAATCCTCATTTCAACATTTCCCAACCTATAGCGATGCTGCAGAAAATCCTCCTACAATGGATGAACTGTGGGAGGAAGAGATCTCGAAGTGATGCAAGCTCTAGCACTTTGATCTTGTCTAGGAGTTAAAGCTCCTTGCCTGTTTAATTTGGCAAAGGAAACTAATATGATAACTTCGGGGAGAGTAGTTGGCGATTAATTCATAATTACCTTCTCTCACAAAAACCATTTGAGATCCCCCATTATAATTTACTTAGATCACCTGTTGTATAATTAATAGGGAGCATGTGTCCATGAGAACCCTTGCAATGTCCACACATCTCATCGTCGATGTTTTGGAATCCATTCGAATGAACTTGTCCCAGATATTAGCAAATTCAGTGAAGCACTCCTTCAACAAACACTGTAGTGGCAGACAGTGAATTTCAACCCAAACTCTTCTATTCAAAGCTCCAAGAGTTTGGCCCAAGTATCTATACACCCACTTGAACTTACGAAGCAACAACTGTTTCTAGAGCCCAATGTAGGGTTCCATAGACTTAGCAAAATCACAAGTCATGATGAAAATGTCCGAGCTCAATCCTCTATGGACCAAATCATAGAGGTTATTCTCCGTAATGAATCTGAGGACATTATCAAGTGTGTCATCCTCAAAAGACTAAGCTATTATCAATCTGTTCAACCAGACTGCCACGCGAATGTATTGGCCACCACAATCTTGGGACCAATCTAACCCTCGGCATCCTTAACCTAAGACACTGGAGCCGCATCTTTAGGAACATGATTGGTAGCTGTAGCTTTGATTCTTCCATTGCTATTAAAGGTGAGCCTATGTGTGTGCTTGGTACTAGTGAGAAGCGGAGTTAATCCTTCTGCGTTGTTTAGTTCATTCAACTCTGATCTTGAAACCCACAACCCAACTACCATTCATGCACGTGATTGCACTGAGAGCCTCACTCCTAAGTCAAAATCTAACAAAACAATAAGTGACATAGATCTGACTAAACTCTTGAAAAATGGCCTTAAGCAATGAATTTGATGTTTTCTCCGGAAGACCATCAACGAATATGGACAATGCCTCATCGGAAGACGACATTTGCCTCGCCCAACAGATGAATTTTGAGGGAAGGAGGACAAATGGCTATCTAGTAGGGTAGACGAAACGATGGTGAGGGGAGGAGACGGAAGGGGTGACTGGTGGGCGAAGACAATGCGGTGGCGGTGGTGAGGGAAGAAGGACGAAGGACAAAGGGCTGGCGGTGGTGAAGGGAGACGAAGCGGTGGCAATGGTGAGGGGAGGAGGTGACGATGGTGAGGGGAACGAACGAAGGGGTGGGGAGGAGTGGAGGACGAAGGGGAGACGAAAGGATTGCGGTGGTTCTATATTTTCTAGTATTTCTACTTTTTTTTCCCTATTAGATGCATTTTTAGTTGTCCAAAATTGACAAAATGTTGTAAATTCAAGTTCTATTAAAAAATAAAAAGAAATGACAATCGGTCCAAATCAATCCATTTCGGTCCCGTCCATGAAGTAACCAGTTTGGTATTGGACCAGATCGAATAAATTCAATCTCGTCTTCGGTCTTCAAAAAAGGCAAGTTTTGGTCTTCAATCCGGTCCAGTCCGAAGTTAGACCTATGGACACCCCTACTTGTTGGTCCAACATTTACTTCATTTGATTCCTCGTCCTTTCTAGTAAATGATAAAATAAGTTCCTCACCCATTATTAAAGGGTAATGTTATTCTTATAGCAAAATTATTATTATCAGAATAAAATCATAATTTTTAAAGTAATTTTATGACTTTCATTATTTGTAAGTCACGTCATTAATAACGATGGGATTCATTTACCAGGCACTAATGCACCGGATCTCATTAGAACTCCGAAATTAAACGTCCTTGGGCGAGAATAGTACTAGAATAGGTAACCTCTGGGGAAGTCCTCGTGTTGCTAACCCTATAAGGTTAGAAATCCTCGGAAACAGCCTCTCGGCAGGTTTACACCCTGAAGGGATAACGCTGCCTACATCTAACCCTCAGACCCCGCTTAGGTGGGAGCCATTAAGACATTGGGTCTCTTGTTATTATATCATTAATGGTAAATATTTGCTATAACAATAATAACTTTCTAAAAAGCCGAGGCCCAAAATTTCCTTGTACCCATAAAATTTGCTTCAGTGCTTCACGTTAACGTAGACTAGAAACGGGCTTAAGATGAGGCATTTTAACAATTCTCAAAGGTTCAGCTTTTTAACAGATTAAAATTGTAAAAAATATTTAGCTAATTGTAAGACTAAAATTTGGCTGACATAAAAGATATTTTTACATCTTTCACGGCTTAATAAGAAGATAAAAAATTATTTTATAATTAAGCAGAAAAAGATAAAATTTTACAGCTTATTTCAGAAAAATGTTTTAAGAAAACCATATTAGCATTAAATCTTCACCAGCATAACCTATTTTTACTTTTTATCACCACTCACACCAATGGCCACTCTTTTTACTTCCATGGGTCTCTACACTCATCAACCTTCACCACCATGATAAGTTATTGTCATAATTCTTTCCTACCCGCTATATTAATTCATGTATATTATTAAGTCACTTTTAGTGATTATAATAGATAAATTTTTTTTAAACTTATATCCAAATACTTCACTATATAAAAAAAGATGTTTCTACATTGTACAACTAAACAGTTCACTGCAAAAAGATACAAATTTTAAATAAACAAATCCTATTGAAACAAATAAGCTAAAACAAGATAAATCAAACGCACTATAAATCAGCTAATAGAACACCATAACCAGTTAACATCATAATCGCAACCATCCTGAGTTTTATTCAGAGGCCATTTTGAATAATGATGCACTAGGTAAGTTTTTACGAGCACTTTAAAGAGTAACCGTAGTTACAGCCATGGAGTTACAAAAGCAACACAAGTAAAACCTTTAGCCTAAATTGTCAGAGCTATTTTATGGATTAGATGTGAGGGCGGCGAGGTTTACTCACCCAGCTAAAACTCAAGTAAAATGTTTGAAAAGGAAATATAAGAGAATTTTCACACGAAATAAAGGGCCATTTTCATTAATAATTTTCTGAGATTACAAGATGCTCAAATGAATACAAATTACACATATTTAATAGACCTTGACAACCCCAAGGTCATGGGTTAACCGTTCCCACCTTTTTTCCTTCTTCCTTCAAGCCGTGTCCCATGTCCTTCATGCATGCCTTGGGCGGTTATGGTCAAGCTTGGTCAATGCACATGTTCTATTAATTTAGGCGCCACAGTTAAACCGGCGGTTACCCATCTTCAAGCCCACTCATCCCTTTTTCCCGCTCTTTTCCCTTGTTTGAACTGGTCAAAGGTTAATCCCACTTCTTTTCTTTTGGTAACCGTCTTCCACGTGTATCACATGCTCCTTTTATCATTTTCAAGGTCGGGCTTAGTTGGGCCTTATTGGGCCTACGCATTCCTGGGCCCGTGCCTATCGCTACCTGTTCGGCCCCTTGGGCCGGCCCAGTGTCGGCCCCTGGGCCTTGTCGTGACACTGCCTAGGCCGAGCCAGGCCCATGTCATGACATTGTCTGGGGCCGTGCCAGGCCCGTGTCATGATGTTGTCCTGGGCCGTACCTGGCCCTTGTCATGACACTGTCCTGGGCCGTGCCTGGCCCTTGTCATGACACCGTCTTGGGTCCGCGTCCGTCTTGGTTCCCACTTCGTCCATCACTTAGGCCTAGGTCCGTGAAGTCCTAATGCACCCTTCATTGAATGCGCACCTTGTCCACATGATGCCAATCTTTGGCAGCCCATCAGACACGGCACAGGCGCAAGGCGCACACCAGTGCCCCGGTCCGGAGTGTCACGGGTCTTACAAACCTCCCCCACGCAAAAGACCTGACGTCCTCAGAAGGGAATTAAGGTACTCTACAACTTTGTCCTCAAATTGCCACAAAGCTACGTCTCGTTCCCACGTAGCCTCCGTTAAAGGAGAGCCTTTCCAGAGACCAGGAAGTATCGTCTCCTGTTCTTTTTACTTCGACCAAACACCCGATGGTCAAGGACCTTTTCCACTTCCTTGGAAAATTGCTTCTGAATGGTGGGCGGTGCCCTTTTTTGTTTCAAGTGTGCACCCGCTAAGTCCTCAAACTGAGGTTTAAGAAAACTAACATGAAAAGTTGGGTGCACCTTTAGCCTCAGTGGTAAATCCAAATGGTAAGCAACGGGTCCAACCTTTTTAATAATTTCAAAGGGTCCATCATATTTAGGGACTAAGCTACGATGTACTGATTTGCTATTTATCTTTTTTCATATTTGGGGCGTTAGTTTAAGCATTACTTTATCCCCTACTTTAAATTCTCAGGGTCTCCTCTTTTTATCTGCATACTTTATCATTCGTCTAGCTGCCTTGTCAAGGCTGTCCTCCACCATGTTAAGGAGCTCTTGTTTGTCCAATGCAAAACGTTGTGCGGCTGGGCACTTTCCCCCACTTTGTTTCACAATTTCGTGTGGGGTGAGAGGCTGCTAGCCCATGGCTAACTTAAATGGACTGAAGCCCGTGGCACTACTCTTATGCAAGTTATAACAAAATTGAGTAGTGTCCATGAGCTCCACCCAATTTCTTTGGTATGCGGTCACATAATGCCTTAGGTATTCCTCCAACAAGGCATTTACCCGTTCCGCTTGCCCATCCGTTTGAGGATGGTTAGCCGTAGAAAACTTTAATTGAGACCCCATCAAGTTAAACAACGCTGTCCAAAACCGACCCATGAATCTAGAATCTCGGTCACTTACAATGTCCTCAGGTAGACCGAAATACTAGACCACGTTTTTGTAAAAAAGATGGGCAGCTTGGTCCGTCGGGCAAGCGTTTGGGGCTGCCATGAAAATAACATATTTAGAAAACCTATCTACTACAACCATTACAGATTTTTGTCCTTCAACACAAGGAAAACCAGAAATAAAATCCATTGAAAAAGACTTCCATGGCTTGTCCGGTACCGGTAGTGGTTGTAGAAGGCCCGCTTCCTTCCTCCGCTAAGACCTATCTTGTTGGCAAACAAGGCATGACTTGACATAGGCTTCAATCTCTTGGCCCATCTTTGGCCAATAATAGCTGCGTTCTAGCAAGGCTTGGGTACTTTCGCGTCCCGGATGTCCGGCCCACTTTGTATCATCACATTCCCTCAGTAGCTCTACCCGAATTTTACCTGCAGGAACATACAAATGAGTTCCCTGCGCAAAGATAACGTCATCATCAATCCAGTACCTGCGCACTTCACCACTTAATACCTGTTGTTTTAATCGTTGGTACATAGGGTCAGATCGGGCTGCCTCCTTGACACTTCTAGTGAAGTCTGTCTCAACTCGTGACAAGGCTGCGACAAGCTCTAGGGCCTTGCGACTTAGGGCATCCGGAGCTACATTGTGCCTTCCCTGTTTATGTTCCCATATAAAATCATATTCCTCTACAAACTCGTGCCAACGGGCTTGTTTAGAAGACAACTTCTTTGGTGACTTGAAATAGGTGTTCGCAATATTATAGGTGCGAACTACAATTTTCACTCCCAAAAGATAGTGCCTCCATACACGTAAACATGTGTTACAGTAAGCATTTCTTTTTCATGTGTGGAATAACGTTCCTCATGTTCTTTTAGCTTCCTACTCTCAAAGGCAACCGGATGCCCATCCTGGACAAGCACTCCACCAATGGCACGACCCGACGCATCCGTGTGAAGCTCAAAAGGCTTGTCAAAGCACGGCAACTTCAAGACCGGTTCCGTTGACACTGCGCTCTTAAGGGCTCTAAAGGCTTCTTGGCAAGGTTCAGACCACGACCACACGTTATCCTTTTTCAACAAATCCGTTAATGGTGAGACCTTTTTAGAATAACCAAGGATAAATTTTCTATAATAATTGGCTAATCCTAAAAATAATCTCAACTCCGATACATTTTTGGGTGCGGGCCAATCAAAGATTGCCTTGACCTTGGCCTTATCCATCTTTATATGCCCTTGGCTGATTTTGTGCCCAAGGAACATGATCTCGGTTTGGGCAAACTCACATTTTCCCTTTTCACATAGAGTTCACGTTCCTTAAGCTTTTCTCACACTTATCTCAAGTGATTTACACGTTCTTCTAACGTTTTCGAATACATGACTATATCGTCCAAATAAACAACAACAAAGCGATCAAGATAATCATAAAGGACATTATTCATTAGATTACAAAAAGTAGTCGGGGCATTAGTAAGCCCAAACGGTATTACACGAAACTCAAAAGAACCATAACGGGTTACACAAGTGGTCTTGGGCTCATCCCCTTCCGCAATCCGAACCTGCCAATAGCCCGAGCGCAGGTCCAGCTTTGTAAAGTACTTGGCCTTGGACAGCCTGTCAAATAGATCATCAACACGAGGAATTTGGTAATTATTTCTCACGATCACTTTGTTCAGGGCCCGGTAGTCCACGCACATACGTAAGGATCCATCCTGCTTCTTTTGGAACAATACTGGTGCTCCATATGTTGCCTTTGAAGGCTGGACAAAACCTGCATCAAGTAACTCCCCAAGCTATCTACGGAGCTCAGCAAGCTCCGCAGGGCCCATCCGATACGGGACGCGCGCTGGGGGTCGCGCCCCCGGCAGCAACTCGATCTTATGGTCAATAGCCCTCCTAGGCGGTAAACACTTAGGCAATTTAGGGAGCATCACGCCCTTAAATTCGTCTAACACATCCGCAATCACATCCGGCACTTCTACCTCCTTCCCAGGTTTGATCTCAACTAAGGTTGCCACAAAAGTGGGGAGCCCTTTCTTAAATCCTTTCCTAAGTTGCATTGCGGATAGGGATTTGGACGACCCTGGTGGTTTCATGGTAGTGGACCACGCCTTGACAAAGCAAGGTTTGGTTGGGTCACTTATCATCATTCCTCCTAGGTGTGGGGTAACCGAGGCCTTGGCTGCCTGAAAAAACTCATTACCTAGGATCAATTCGAAGTCATCTATGTCCGCTATTGTAAAGTCCGTTTTTCCCATCAAATCTCCCACTTTCAGCGTTACATTTGGGGCCATACCTTTAGTTGCTATTGCGTTAAAATTCACAGCTTTTAACCCAATATCGGAAGGGGCTAGATTTAATTTCAAATTTTGGGTAGCTTTTGAGTTCAAAAAGTTATGTGAAGCGCCCGTATCAGCCATAGCAACTATAGGTTTCCCATTCAAACATACACGAAAATGCATCAACCCTTCCAATAAAGGTGTGTCATGACTAATAGCGTTGAGCAATCTCAAGGAGGTTGCCCTAAATTCATCACTTTGCGTTTGTTGGTCCTTATCTTGCACTTCTTCACTTAAAGCATTTAAATGTTGTTTCTTTGGGCATTCTCTAGCATAATGAGGTCCGTCACATACAAAGCAAGTCACCCCTGTTTTTGTCTTTTTAGGGACCGGTGCATTTTTTCCTAAACGTGGCCTTGGAAGGCCCTGCTTGAGGGGACTTAGTTTTGTTATTCCGGTTCCAATTTGGTTTATACTCCCTCTTTCTCTTTTTAAATGAAACGGGCTGTTTTCCCTTGTCCCCATTCCCATTCGGTTTAAGGTCCACTAAATTGTCCGCCACAACGATTGCGGAGGCAAGGTCATGGACTCGTTGTCTCCGCATCTCAATTTGGGCCCACGATTTGAGGCCTGATACAAAGTTAAACAATTTATCTTCTTCGGTCATGTCATTTATATCAAGTAACAAAGATGAAAACGACTTAACATACTCACGAACAGAACCGGTTTGCTTCAAGTTCTTTAACGCCTCTCGTGCCATCCAAGAGGTGTTCAAGGGCAAGAATTGACTTCGCAGCTCATTCTTTAGTACTTCCCACATGTTGATCACGGACCGACCGGCAGCACGATCATCGGACACTCTAGCTCTCCACAACAACTTTGCGTCACCATTGAAGTGCATGGACGCAATCACGACCTTGTCCTCCTCTCTTACTCGGGTAACATTAAAGTATGGTGGGATTAAGGGTCTCGTTTGAGGTTCTTACATTTGAGTTCCCACCCGTGGTTGAATTTGCCCTACGGTAAACATTAGGTGGGGTAGGAGGCGTTGGGGACGGTGTCCTATGGGCTTCAAGTAAATTGCTCATTATTTCTTTTAGGGTTTGAATGTCATTGGAAAGCATTTTGATATTACCGAAAATAATTCCTGGAGGAGGATCACTACCATCTTCCACTTCGATTCCCATGATTTCCTCAAGTCTAGCAATACATTCACTAGCCTTGAGTTTTTTCAAAGGGTCGTTATGATCTCCAGCCATTTTTCATGTAATGCCAATCTCGGTCACTTATCTTGAGAATTTTCTGTGGGACATGGAGCAATACTTTAATGCTACCCGAGTAAGAGAGGAGGACAAGGTCGTGATTGCGTCCATGCACCTCAATGGTGACTCAAAATTGTGGTGGAGAGCTAGAGTGTCCGATGATCGTGCTGCCGGTCGGCCCGTGATCAACATGTGGGAAGTACTAAAGAATGAGCTGCGAAGTCAATTCTTGCCCTTGAACACCTCTTAGATGGCACGAGAGGCGTTAAAGAACTTGAAGCAAACCGGTTCTGTTCGTGAGTATGTTAAGTCGTTTTCATCTTTGTTACTTGATATAAATGACATGACCGAAGAAGATAAATTGTTTAACTTTGTATCAGGCCTCAAATCGTGGGCCCAAATTGAGATGCGGAGACAACGAGTCCATGACCTTGCCTCCGCAATCGTTGTGGCGGACAATTTAGTGGACCTTAAACCGAATGGGAATGGGGACAAGGGAAAACAGCCCGTTTCATTTAAAAAGAGAAAGAGGGAGTATAAACCAAATTGGAACCGGAATAACAAAACTAAGTCCCCTCAAGCAGGGCCTTCCAAGGCCACGTTTAGGAAAAAATGCACCGGTCCCTAAAAAGACAAAAACAGGGGTGACTTGCTTTACATGTGACGGACCTCATTATGCTAGAGAATGCCCAAAGAAACAACATTTAAATGCTTTAAGTGAAGAAGTGCAAGACAAGGACCAACAAACGCAAAGTGATAAATTTAGGGCAACCTCCTTGAGATTGCTCAACGCTATTAGTCATGACACACCTTTATTGGAAGGGTTGATGCATTTTCGTGTATGTTTGAATGGGAAACCTGTAGTTGCTATGGCTGATACGGGCGCTTCACATAACTTTTTGAACTCAAAAGCCGCCCAAAATTTGAAATTAAATCCAGCCCCTTCCGATATTGGGTTAAAAGCTGTGAATTTTAACGCAATAGCAACTAAAGGTATGGCCCCTAATGTAACGCTGAAAGTGGGAGATTTGGTGGGAAAAACGGACTTTACAATAGCGGACATAGATGACTTCGAATTGATCCTAGGTAATGAGTTTTTTCGGGCAGCCAAGGCCTCAATTACCCCACACCTAGGAGGAATGATGATAAGTGACCCAACCAAACCTTGCTTTGTCAAGGCGTGGTCCACTACCATGAAACCACCAGGATCGTCCCAAACCCTGTCCGCAATGCAACTTAAGAAAGGATTTAAGAAAGGGCTCCCCATTTTTGTGGCAACCTTAGTTGAGATCAAACCTGGGAAGGAGGTAGAAGTGCCGGATGTGATTGCGGATGTGTTAGACGAATTTAAGGGCGTGATGCCCCCTAAATTGCCTAAGTGTTTACCGCCTAGGAGGGCTATTGACCATAAAATCGAGTTGCTGCCGGGCGCGCGACCCCCAGCGCGCGACCCGTATCGGATGGGCCCTGCGGAGCTTGCTGAGCTCCGTAGATAGCTTGGGGAGTTACTTGATGCAAGTTTTGTCCAACCTTCAAAGGCAACATATGGAGCACCAGTATTGTTCCAAAAGAAGCAGGATGGATCCTTACGTATGTGCGTGGACTACTGGGCCCTGAACAAAGTGACCGTGAGAAACAATTACCCAATTCCTCGTGTTGATTATCTATTTGACAGGCTGTCCAAGGCCAAGTACTTTACAAAGCTGGACCTGCGCTCAGGCTATTAGCAGGTTCGGATTGCGGAAGGGGATGAGCCCAAGACCACTTGTGTAACCCGTTATGGTTCTTTTGAGTTTCGTGTAATACCGTTTGGGCTTACTAATGCCCCGACCACTTTTTGTAATCTAATGAATGATGTCCTTTATGATTATCTTGATCGCTTTATTGTTTATTTGGACGATATAGTCATGTATTCGAAAACGTTAGAAGAACGTGTAAATCACTTGAGATAAGTTTTAGAAAAGCTTAAGGAACATGAACTCTATGTGAAAAGGGAAAATGTGAGTTTGCCCAAACCGAGATCATGTTCCTTGGGCACAAAATCAGCCAAGGGCATGTAAAGATGGATAAGGCCAAGGTCAAGGCAATCTTTGATTGGCCCGCACCCAAAAATGTATCGGAGTTGAGATTATTTTTAGGATTAGCCAATTATTATAGAAAATTTATCCTTGGTTATTCTAAAAAGGTCTAACTATTAACGGATTTGTTGAAAAAGGATAACGTGTGGTCATGGTCCGAACCTTGCCAAGAAGCCTTTAGAGCCCTTAAGAGCGCAGTGTCAAAAGAACCGGTCTTGAAGTTGCCATGCTTTGACAAGCCCTTTGAGCTTCACACGGATGCGTCGGGTCGTGCCATTGGTGGAGTGCTTGTCCAAGATGGGCATCCGGTTGCCTTTGAGAGTAGGAAGCTAAAAGAACATGAGGAACGTTATTCCACACATGAAAAAGAAATGCTTACTGTAACACATGTTTACGTGTATGGAGGCACTATCTTTTGGGAGTGAAAATTGTAGTTTGCACCGATAATATTGCGAACACCTATTTCAAGTCACCAAAGAAGTTGTCTTCTAAACAAGCCCGCTGGCACGAGTTTGTAGAGGAATATGATTTTATATGGGAACATAAACAGGGAAGGCACAATGTAGTTCCGGATGACCTAAGTCGCAAGACCCTAGAGCTTGTCGCAGCCTTGTCACGAGTTGAGACGGACTTCACTAAACGTGTCAAGGAGGCAGCCCGATCCGACCCTATGTACCAACGATTAAAACAACAGGTATTAAGTGGTGAAGTGCGCAGGTACTGGATTGATGATGACGTTATCTTTGCGCAGGGAACTCATTTGTATGTTCCTACAGGTAAAATTCGGGTAGAGCTACTGAGGGAATGTGATGATACGAAGTGGGTCGGACATCCGGGACGCGAAAGGACCCAAGCCTTGCTAGAACGCAGCTATTATTGGCCAAAGATGGGCCAAGAGATTGAAGCCTATGTCAAGTCATGCCTTGTTTGCCAACAAGATAGGCTTGAGCGGAGGAAGGAAGCGGGCCTTCTACAACCACTACCGGTACCGGACAAGCCATGGAAGTCTTTGTCAATGGATTTTATTTCTGGTTTTCCTTGTGTTGAAGGACAAAAATCTGTAATGGTTGTAGTAGATAGGTTTTCTAAATATGTTATTTTCATGGCAGCCCCAAACGCTTGCCCGACGGACCAAGCTGCCCATCTTTTTTACAAAAACGTGGTCAAGTATTTCGGTCTACCTGAGGACATTGTAAGTGACCGAGATTCTAGATTCACAGGTCGGTTTTGGACAGCGTTGTTTAACTTGATGGGGTCTCAATTAAAGTTTTCTACGGCTAACCATTCTCAAACGGATGGCCAAGCGGAACGGGTAAATGCCTTGTTGGAGGAATACCTAAGGCATTATGCGACCGCATACCAAAGAAAGTGGGTGGAGCTCATGGACACTACTCAATTTTGTTATAACTTGCATAAGAGTAGTGCCACGGGCTTCAGTCCATTTGAGTTAGCCATGGGCTGGCAGCCTCTCACCCCACACGAAATTGTGAAACAAAGTGGGGGAAAGTGCCCCAGCCGCACAACGTTTTGCATTAGACAAACAAGAGCTACAATTGTCACAGCTATTTTATGGATTAAATGTGAGGGCGGTGAGTTTACTCACCCAACCAAAACTCAAGTAAAATGTAATGAACACAAGAGAACTTGAAAAGGAAATATAAGAGACAATTTTCACGTTTAAAATGTAATCCACGTCCTTCATGCATGCCTTGGGCGGTTATGGTCAAGCTTGGTCAATGCACAGGTTCTATTAATTTAGGCGCCACATTTAAACCGTCGGCAGTAAGATCAGCTATGCTATACGGGGCAGAGTATCGGCCAATGAAACAAAATCAAACACAGAGAATGAAGGTGGCAGAGATGAGGATGTTGCGTTTGATGTGTAGCCACACAATGAAGGATAGGATTAGGAACAATGTAATACGTGGTAAATTAGGGGTAGCCTCGATAGAAGATAAATTGAGGGAGCACCGCCTAAAATAGTTTGGACATGTTAGCAGGAGACCGACTACAGCCCCAGTCAGGAGGTGTGAACAGCTTCACACGACTATGGGCAGAAGAGGGAGGGGCAGACCAAAGAAGAGTTGGCTGGAGACGATTCGTCACGACCTAACCCACCTAAACCTAAGAGAGGAGATGGCCTCGGATAGGGCACGATGGAAGGCTAGCATAAGGGTAGCGGATGTGGTACAATAGATTAGTGCGGAGGGCAACTTGTAGTTCTAAATTCCTAGATAGTCATAACCTCAAGGGGCGCACTTATAGGCTAGTTCCCCCCCCCCCCCTTTCAAAATTCATTGGTAATAAATTGATGGTTTTATTTGCAAGCGCTCAAATACTTCAGGTTGGGGGTCCCCGGAAACAACCTCCTTTCCACTCGGAAGGGGTAAGGCTGCGTACATCCACCCCTCCCAGACCCTGCTTTTTGCGGGAGCCGCGAGGCACTAGGATTGTTGTTGTTGTTGTTGTTGTTGTTGTATTTAAACCGGCAGTTACCCATCTTCAAGTCCCATCACATCTAATCCGTTTGAGGATGGTTAGCCGTAGAAAACTTTAATTGAGATCCCATCAAGTTAAACAACGCTTTCCAAAACCGACTTTTACAACCTAGATTGTGGTATCAGATGTGAGGGTGAAACACAAGTGAGTGAGGGTGGTGTGGTGGGTGGTTGTGGTGATGCGTAGGACGCGTGTTCCTGGTGTCTCACGCCGGAAACTCCATTGACAAGCCCGCTGTGTCCTTCCTCTTGCTCCTTTGATTGTCCTTGCTGGTGTTTGGTGTGGGGTGGTGGCTTGCGGCAAACCCTTTCTCTCTCTTCCATCCTCTAGGGCGGCTAGGGTTTTTATCAATTTTGGTAAGTTTCATATGAGATTCTCCCTGATTTGTAAATATTGGCAAGTGCAGATTTTTAGGATATTATCCCTTAAATCACGCGCCTTCCATATTTGGTGTACATTTGAATTTTTTTGAATTTCTTGGGCGGGTTCCAGCGGCTTTGGGTGGTTTTCGGCGAAGTTTCCGGTGAAGTTTCTTAAAATTCAATTTTTTTTCTCCCCTTTTCCTCTTGTTTGGTTCGCCCATGGCTGAAACACAACATGAGAGGGGTAATGGGGATTTTGCGAGAGAAACGAGAGGGGTGGGGACATCTACTTCGCCTAATACCGATGATCTCTCTTTGAACTTTATTCTCTCGAAAGTCATGGATGGTAAGGTTGTTACATCTCTTGTTGGGTTTGATATGAGCAAGTCGAAAGAAAAATGGGAGCATACCCTTGTGGGGTGCCTCATTGGAGGTCGGGTTGCTTATTCCCAATGTGTAGCTCTAACAAAACTACTATGGGGGTCTAAGGGTTTAGAATGTGTCCTCTCTAAAGGCGATTTATACTTCTTTCGATTCAATACCTGGGAGGCTTCTGAGACGATACTAAAAGAGGGTCCTTGGCACCTCAAAGGTAGTAGTCTCAATCTCATGCGTTGGACGCATGGTCGCGACCCAAGCATGATCCGGCTATCATACCCATCTGGGCTCGAATCTATGGCTTACGTGCATCTCAATGGACGAAAGAGGCTCTCAGCGCTGTTGCTAGTGGTGTGGGTACTCCTGTTCGCATGGACAAGTCAACATTTGAGGGTACTAGACTAAATTATGCAAGGGTTTGTGTTCGCATCAGTGCCAAGTATGAACCGCTTACGCAAGTGTTCGTTGATGATGGTGGTGAGTTGTTTCCATCAGAGGTTAGGTATTAAGCTCTCCCTAAAGGTTGTCAAAAATGCCACGTTTTTGGTCACTCATGCCATGAACCTTCTATCCCAATCTCTACCGCCGAAAATCCGGCCAAACCGCCCGAAAAAAAGATCCGGAAAAAAAAACCGGCACCGGAAAAAAAAAACCGACGCCAAAAAAGATGGCTGGAGACGGTGGTCCAGTGGGGGAGACCATTTTTGGGCCAGTGGATGCTACCATGGTGGGTGGCGTGGACCCTAACCTTGGGCTTGAGCAAGGTGTAGCTAATGGGCCTCATGTTGAGGTAATGGGTTCACTTGTAATGGGCCTAGGCTTGGGTTGCATGAAGGTGAGGGTAGTGGTACACCTGAGTTTAATAATGGGCCTCCTAATATTTGTTATGGGTTACAAATTGGGCTTGGTGATGGGGGATTGCAAAATGGGTTGGGTGTTGATAATCGGGTTGGGCCTTCGGTTGCTGGGCTCCCTTTGTCCACTTGGCCTGCTCTTCCCTCCTCTGAGCCTCGGCTTAGGCCATCTCATTGTGCTCCCCAACTCCCCCATCCTGAAAGGGGGAGTCTAAATGTAACTGGGCCTCACGGCCCAGTCCTTTCCACGTCCCCCCTGCTGGGGGGGGGGGGGGGGGGGGGGGGGGGGGGGCGCCTCCTTGTACTGGGCCTCAAAGCCCAGTACAAGTATTTGGTGCTGGCCTTCTCTCGGTTGCACCCAAGCCCAATAGGGGCTCGGGTGCCTTTTCCCGGCCCGGGTGATCCACCCGGGTCGATGACTGCTTGGGCCTCTCTAATTTTCGGTTGGGTGCGGATTCGTCTACCCATGAGGAGGACTTGAATTGTGCAATGATCCCAGTTGAAATAATTGAAGCTCAGGATAATTTAGTTGGGCTTGTAGAACCCGATTTTCGTGGCACAACCTGCTTTTAGTTTCTAAAAAACCAATAACTACAAATAGAAAACAATATCAAATACACCCTAAGCAAATTTGCTATTTTTCACACAAGACAGGGAGGGAGGGGTAGAGATAAAAGGTTAAAGCCAATATCTTTTACTCACAAGTGACAAAATGCTGCTATTCTAACCAACCTCTTTATAGGGGAGATGGGGCCTAAACCTTAAATGGATGTATGTGATGGTTCCTAGGCCTAGGAGACCGCAAATGACTCATGCTCAAAAGGGTGCACGCGAAGGTGCAGACTATGTTATCAAGCCTCTCTATTCTGCCATAAAGTATCCGTATCAGGCAAGGGTATTAACAATGACCCTTGAACGTTCCAAACGAGACAAAAAAGACTAAAAAGCCTCCAAAAACAGTCAATTCTAACCTGTGATTGCATACCTTATCTGACTCTCATAAGCGAGCTGTCAATAAACCTGTGGTCTAGACTCGCTTGTAGAAAAGCACGTAGGCATGGTCATGCAACACCTTGCTTGTAGGCACCGCTATTACTGATGCATCGTCGAATCGTAGCCATTGGCTGGTGGAACGACGTGCATCGGCTGTGTAATGTCCCTTTGATGGATCTCTTCCATGGTGAGTTATTGTTGCCACGAGTTCATATTTCCGACCCTCAGTGGATGGAGAAACAAGAAGCTCACGGCCCAATACCAATTCAAGAGGGAAATGCACAGGTTTATGCAATTTGGTGCTTCCTTGACTCCCATATCCAAAGCGCATCAGATGCAGTATCATTATCTTGGACAATGTCTGTATCTTCACTGATTTGCTAGCACTTACCACTCCTGCCTGAACTAGTCACAAACAATGTTATGTTAATGTCCTCTTTACTGGGCTAACTGTGAGTTTAACATATGCAATGTATCATCTCGACATTAACACTACACATTAAAGGGTAGCTAATATAACAAAGGAGCTTTAGAGTTGTCTTCTAGAAAGGGCCTTACCTAACACATTAGTCATAACAATAAGGCATAGATTTGGGAAAGGTAGAGGAAACAAATAGGACACAGAACCAATATTATGACTTTGCCTCCCAACTCAGTCAACTGACAAAGATATGCATCATGTAATTTGAACATGTCACCATCATCAGTGCAAGTACATTAGAAGGATTTCATAGATCATGGAATCAAATAATGACAGATACATAATAGATTTTGAGCAGGTTGTTATGTACTAACGTTTTTATAACCAACGTTGCAACACGTATATGTATTGTTTTAGATCATTGGAAAATATTTATAAATGTATTTATATACTAAAATACCTAAGAGGGTACCAAGACGCAAGCACCAAATTCCATTAGAACTCCTAAGTTAAGCATGCTTGGGCGAGAGTAGTACCAAAATGGGTGACCTCTTGGGAAATCCTCGTGCACCCCTCAGGTTGGAGGTTCTCGGAAATAGCCTCTCTTTAGGGTAACACCTTGAAAGGCGAAGGCTGGGTACATCCAAACCCACCCCCCCCCCCCCCCCCCCCCCCCTCTCCTCCTCCCCCCAAAAGACCACGTTTAGGCTGGAGCCCTTGGGGCATTGGGAATGTTGCTTTGCTTTTTGAATTTATTTATTAAAATGAAATCATAAAGGAATTAACGATTTAGGGGTATTACTATGAGTTATGCAAACATAAGGCTTAAAAACAACTTTTGCTTCATTGAAGCTGAAAGAGATCAAAGTGGATCATTATGTAAAGTCTGGGATGCCCTACTTCTGCAACAGTACGACAGCAAGTTGAAATTTGATTTCATGAGCAAAATAACATGAACAATACACGGACAATGGAGCATTCCTAAGTAACAGAAAACGTTAAGGACATTGCTGCACAACTGATGTCTCGAAACTCATGTTTAGCTTTACGCAGCTTAATGTTTAAGAAAATTTGAATCAACTAAATTTGATTTAATTCTCAATAATCAATGATATCTATGGTGTCTAATTATATTGGTATCTGTAGAGTTAAGAACTAAAAACTTACTAAGGATTCCTAGAAAGTAATCTACCCTAAAATATCCGAAAATAACTAAGACATGTAAGTGCCAATCCTGAAGGAAGCTAAACATTAATATATCCTAATAAATAATACAAATAACAGCAGCTACAGTAAATTCCAAGCTTCAAATTTCACTTTCGTCCCATATTCTCGATTTCAATCAACAAGGCAGCAAGAGAGGTTCCCTGACCAATAACCTAAGCCGTATGAGGACATAGCAAACAACATGCCCCGGTTAGCGGCATGATCCCTGTTTTGTACAACACAAAAGGTTCTATTTCTTAGAGTAAATAATTACCTATGATCTATTGGTTTATATCGTAAATATCACACTAGCAAGATGGAAAGTGTCATCAACCAGAAAAATAAACAGAAATAGCATGCCCTTTCGTGTGAATTAAATAGGAGCAACATGCTATGCATACAATCGTAGAAGCAGAATATAAATCAATGTTGCCCACACTCAGGTATGAAAGTCGCACATACAAGTGTCCAGCAGGTCAAACTCGGCCATTCTCTAAAGATTTTGCCATATTTTTCCATCTAATTTAGTGTCAAAGTCATACTGCAACCCAGTCCCCTATCCAACATGGTTACTTTATGGAAGCATAGAGAGTCCAAGTAACCATGAATATAATTCCACTTACTTTCCCAGTGTGTGATGTCCGGTATCCTTCAAGCATTTCTGGTGCAGAAAACAAGCGAAGAGCATCCTCAATTGTACGGATAGCCTCATGAACAATGTCCAAGTGGAGCAAGAGGTATGGTTGGACCGTAGCAGATGCCTTGTTTCCTGTACAAGCGTGAAAACAATAATAATATTCAGTACATGTGCACACTGGAGATGATTCTTTTTTCTTTCTTTTTCATACTTCGGAGCTATGATACCCGGATCCTTGATTTTACCAGACGTACCCGGGTCGACACGACACGACCCGAGATACAACCCGGTATATGTGTCCGACCCTTCGTGTCCAACCCTTCTTCCCGACCCTTTGATCCGACTTTATTATTATTACTTGTACCTCTTTACAAGTACTTTAATAACATTATTTATTACAGATTTAATTGACAGCTATTATTATTTCTCTTTCCCATATGACATGTCTCCCTTCCCCATGTCTTGGAAAGCTACACATGCTTTAAAAAGAAATTTACATTTCCAGTAAATGGAATTTTTAATATTATAATATTAAATTTTCATTAAATGAATTAAAAGCATGATATTTTGAAAAACTAATTAAATATTATTATAAATGATAAAATAAGATTCAATTTAAAATTATATTTTCATTAGTATTTGAAATACACAGGTAAATTAATAAATCAGTAGAGCTTGAGTCCGAGTCGTACCCTTACCCGATAAAAAAGTCAGGACACTTGTTGACCAAATCCCCGTATCTTAGAATTTTATAATACAAGTGTCCGACCCTCAGATCCACACCCGTACCCAACCCTTCTTCCCAAGTCCGAGTAACATTGCTTTGGAGTACATGTTCAGCATCAATACTAGGCAGGATTGACAAAATACACAGAAGACAATTGTTCTTCTTTCTTTTTTTCTTTTTTTTTCATAATAAAGAATTGTCATTCAACATCGATATAAGATGGGATCTACAACACAAAAGATGATAATCAGTAATACATAGATGTGATTCCCTCGATTCCAATCTATGAATTCCAATAAGCGTTGTTATGTAAGATATTCAAACACAGAGGACTAAGGTGGCAGAGATGAGGATGCTGCGCTGGATGTGTGGCCACACAAGGAAGGATAGGATCAGGAACGACATAATAAGAGGTAAATTGGGTGTAGCCTCGATCGATGATAAATTGAAGGAGCAACCGCTTGAGATGGTTTGGACATGTTAGCAGGAGACCGACCACAGCTCCAGTCAGGAGATGTGAATAGCTACATACTACGCTAGGCAAAAGAGGGAGGGGCAGGCCAAAGAGGAGTTGGCTGAAGACGATCCGACATGACCTAACCCACCTAAACCTAAGGGAGGAGATGGCCTTAGATAGAGCTCAATTGAGGGCTAGCATAGGGGTAGTGGATGCAGCGGCGTAGAGTAATGCGGCGAATGGCTAGTAGTTTAGGATTTCTAGGCAGTCATAACTCTAGGCAGTGCACTTACCTTCTCTTTTGTTCCTTTTCGTTTATTCCTCTATTATTGGACATGTACTATTTTGCTTTACTATGTGCCTTAATTGTCTTTTGTGGGATATATTTTATAGTGCTAGTTTTACGCCGTATCCTGTGCTAATGCTTCTTGTTGTTGTTGTTGTTGTTGTTATGTAAGATATTAGTTCTTGTGCGATTGGCCCCTATATCACAATACCTTTGTAGCTACATCCATAATAAATATAAATTGCATTCTTTTACCATTTATGAATGTATTTACATATTAGAACTTGTAGGACGACATTATAGTGTCCTATAGTAAGAGAAGTAGTTATGAACCTTGTAGATCATCCCCATGCGGGTGGTGAAGGAAGGGCCTCAATTGGTAGAAAAAACCCTACAACCCCTTGGGGTTAGCCTGCACTTGGGAGAAGTAGTAGAAAAAGGAATACATATGGTGATAATTTTGTTATTCATTGCCGTAGTAAATAGGAGAAAAAATAGAATTAGTTTCTTTGTCTTTACAACTTTAAAAAACAAACCAAAAAAAAAAAGGAGTAATTAACTATGACACGTTCACTAAAAAAAATCCTTTTGTAGCTAATCATTTATTAAGAAAAATTGATAAACTTAACAATAGCAATAGTTAATATTTAATAGTAATAAAATTACAAAATGGGCGAACGGCGGGAATTGAACCTGCGCATGGTGGATTCACAATCCACTGCCTTGATCCACTTGGCTACACCCGCCCTTTCCTATTTACATATTAGAAATTGTAGAACCGCATAACAATTAATAACCATATGATTGTTCATTCATATTTTGGAAAAAAAAAAAAAGAAAAAAAAAAATATATGTAAGCCTTATGAAAACCCACGTAGTAACCTATTATGTAAAGTTTGGATCACTGCTTCGGCAACCATGATTTACGATTTGATTCCATGCTACAACCCAAACAAAGAATATATGACAAGTTGAGTTCTGAAGATTCTAAGGACCAAACCATGAGGACTCATGATTTGGAGTTCAGAAGCGAAGGCTGGATAAGGTATTGGAAATTGGGTATCCAAAAACATGGCTCTTATGGGTAAATGGTTTTGGCAATTCCCTAAAGAAACTTGTTACTTTTGGTACAAGGTGCATAACAATCAGTATGTTCTCCACAAGAATAGATAGAAGATACGGTTTGTACACACGCCTGGGTTGCTCCTCTCCATGGAAATTTATGTCACTTACCCTTCTTTCCTTCCCTACACTAGTCTTATGATTAGATCATATGACCATCTTTCAGTTTTCCCCTAATGTTATTATGTATGGAAAGCTAAAGTTCCCTTTAGAATTAAGGTCTTTACATGGTCTTTACTAATTGACAACCTTAATACTCAAGATTTCCTACAAAAACATAGACCTTTAAGGGTTCTCTAAATATCCGTGCAATGCTCTTCCAAAGTAGAAAACATATGTCATTTAGTTTGCATTGTGAAGTGGCTTGGGATTTATGATGCAAGTTATTCTCACAATTTGGCAAGAGTATTCTTCTAATGAAATTCCATGACATAGGAAAGAGAGAAGATAACAAAATGAATGATATTCATTGTGAAGATAATCGCGATTCTCTATTGTATTTTATTAGAAAGGAATGCAAGAATTTCCAAAGAACAAAATATACCAATGAATTTCTTATAAGAAAAGCTAGTCTTTCTAGGATCTCTTTAGACGAGGAGGTTTGGAAGTTCCACTAACATGGCATTGATTGATTTGCAGAGAGATTGAAGGATTTTAAGTTACTAATTCTTGGTCTTTTTTGGGTGTTTCATGGTTTCATATTTGAGAACATTTTATCCTTAATAATTTGTATAATTTCTCTCTTAATAATATTTCTTTTTCAATCAAATAAAATGAGTTTTACCCAAATTCAATGAAATAGTTCCACCATGTCATACCATGCGAGGGGCGGGGAGGACTCTTTAAGACAAGGCTTAATAATTCTCTACATTGAAATCTTCTTTTTGTTACTGGAACTCAAAGTGACCTCTTAACTTTCAATTTCATCGAACACACTTCTTGATGCCCTCCCTTATCTATCAGCCCAAATATTTAACCCCATGAGAAAGAACACATGATCATCTCTTGATTAGTTTAACTTAATACTCTCATCACATAACATGGTATATATGTGATCTCTTTAAATTGCATAACATGATTAATACTCTTAGCTTTATAACATAGTATGCATGTGATTACTTTAAATTACATAACATGAATCACACGCTTTCTTCTAGGAGACAATAGCCACACCACTTTTCCCAATTTTGGGAAGCAAAACATCCATGAATTCACAACAACTGCGATCTCAAAGCACTCATTAGCTCACATAATGAATGAACTAGATATGTAATCTGCATAATTAAGTCAATAAAATGATTTTAGTAAATAAAAATTGAAGTACTTAAAAAGTCCCAGATAACTATATACTAAAAAGGAGAACTAGATGCATAAGTGTTAATCAAATGACCGCTGACCTCTTGCCTTCACAACACTTCTTAATTGTCCCCCAAATATCGTGCTTAGCTCTGATGGAATAAAGCTCTGAGTTCTAGTGATAGCCGATTTGTTCTTGGGACCGACAGTCTCCCATTCATCATCTTCTGGTGAAGAAACCAATGATGACCTTTTCCCATCTGTGCTTGAAAAATGTCCATCAAGCTTAAGTAATTCATCGTGCATTTGATCCATGACAAAGCTTAAAAATTCTTGAGCATCTTCTTGCCTGTACATTAATACAGCTTTAATAGATTAAATCCTAAAACACAAATAATGCAGGAAATCATAAAGCCATTTAAAGTACAAATAATCCACCAGCCATTTGCTCTATGTGAGTTCTATGTAACGCGATCATGCTGGGTTCAAAAGGTTTGATCTTAAATGTCTACAAGCAACACTCGACAAATGAATACTTGCTCAAATCTTAGCTGTCTTATGAAAAAGAAGTGAAAGAAGATACGTAAGATAAAAAAATCACTAAAGATCCTATCAACTGAAACTAAAATATTGCCGAACAAATTAAACAAAATACAATCAAAAGTCAATATAGTCTCTAAAAGCATCAATTACCATCTCACGTGCAGTATGAACAGGGGCGAGAGAGGCTATGACAGCACAGAAAGGGTTGGAATATATGACAAAATTTTGAGTACTACATACACAAATATGAACGCTCACAGGAATTTACAACGTTGCTTCATCGAATATTCGACAAAACCCACGCCTGGCTGAAAACAATAGCTCAATTGGAAGGTGTAAAGCTGAACTTGATTACTCACTCCAAAAGCAGAATTCCGTTGCTATTAGATTTAACTATATGACATTAGGCATATAGATCACCTCCAACAAATTGCAAGAAGAATCAGGGCAACGAATCATTGCAAAAACCAACTATAAACAGCAGAGCTCCATCCCTTGATAAAAGCATGACTTCTATGAGTTAAAGCAATGGATATGTGTGTCTCATACATCTAAGCAGTACCCAACATGGTTTCAAATATCAAAGATGAGATAAACCCAGGGAAAGGCCAACCAATAAGTGAATCTCGTGATCGTCTCACTAAACCAAATTGAATTTGTATCTTGTATCAAATAATTTGGCCCTGTGATATTTTAGTGGAAAATGATTGGCTTAAAATTTAGACTAATTTAATCTTTAAAGTTTATCAGGTAAACAACATCACCCCCCCCCCCCCCCCCCCCCCCAAAAAAAAAAAAAAAAAAAAAAAAAAACCAACCTGGGAAAAAAGAGAAAAGAAAAAGGACAAAAAAAACAAAAAAACTAGGAAAACTGTCCTCCAAAAAAAAAAAATTCACTACGATGAAGCATTCTGATCCCAAACATTCTGCTAAAGATGATCATCTCAGCAGAACACCTACATACAACCAGAGGGATGCAATGAGAACTGAAGTACCTCAGCCTTGAACCAGATTGAATGAAGGCAAAAGTTCTAGAAAACTGAGAGACAAAGCAATGACAAATGAGTTAACTAAAAAATACTGACAAACCTCATCCGACCAGAGAAGCTGCAGGGGACATCTGGAGTAAAGTTCTTTAGAACATCTTCAAACATGGCAGGGCTAAATGGCCTACCAGTTTCAATGCAAGATACATCTTTCTTCGTTGAGTTTGAACCACTAGGCATCTCAAATTCAGATACAAAGTCGGTGAATGCATTCAATGTTGGATAGCCATCCTGAAAAAGAATTTCACAGTTTTACAATTACAACCCTCTCAGTGGAGTTTTTTTCATTTATGAAAAAAGAAAGCTCAAATTTCATAACATACGAGAAATACCTGAGGAATCTCACGGGCCCTTAGTTCTTGCAAAAGCTGAACGAAAGGGGAGCAAGACAAAAGAGCCTGCAATGTCGCATTCAGGAAACATAAATTCCCAGCATTGATCAAGCCCCGAGGAAATAATTCACCATGAGCTGTAGTGCTCCCATTGAATATTTTTTTATCGTCTTTGGAAGGTTCAAATATCTCTCCATGCTCATGGTTCTTGGATTTCTCCCTTGACTTTCCATCCTCACTAACATGCAAGGATTTTTCCAATGAATCTCCACTGTTGGATATACACAAAGAAGCTATATCGAGCTTGTTTTCAGTGACTTCCTGTACACCATTGCTTAGAGGACTGAAATGGTGAGGATGATGAACACTTCCATTTTCTTCATGAGATCCTTTAGAAGCTAACTTAAGATCTTCTAAGCCGACCAAACTTTTGGTTGTTCCATCTTTCTCAGCTGAATTTTCTGATTTCACAGAAGAATCTAGTTTCTTGCACGATTCAGCATATACACCATCCAATAATCTTCCAGTCACGGAAGGCAAGGAACCAAATTGAAAATGTTTCTTATTTCCAGGTCTTTCAGCACTCTCACGTGGCTTCCTTTGCCATGATCTGATCTCATCTTCAGTAAACGATCCAAACACTATAACCTGCCCCATGGAAGGAATAATTAGTTTAGTACTAATCAAAAAGATATCCGTCATATATAATAAATCAACTGGAAAACGCTTCATAGAAAGGCACTCAATTAACATTTATTTGGGGCAACAAAGCGCTTAGGCCCACTTGCATGCATCTCGACCAATTCCCAGTTACATGTTCCGCCAACTCAGAAGTTTTCATCACTATGGCACAAAATCCACCAATAGTTGCATATAAATTTATTATGTCTCTACTAGCAGGAAAGAAATAATTGACAGAAACCATAAAACACCTAAAAAGGCCCATACACAATCACTAAACTGCTCCACAATCACCTTAATTCATGGGTTACAACAAATAATGGGAAATGAAAAAAAGAAAAAAATTAGTTCCAGGAATAATTGTCCCAACGCTCAAAATTCAGCAATACCCTGTCAATTCGCATTGTCTCTGAAGAAACTATGCAATACCCCCCCCCCCCCCCCCCCTCTCTCTTCCTCTCTCTCTCTCTCTCTCTCTCTCTCTCTCTACCCTAGTCAGATATTGCTCCCCTCCCTCTCCTCTGGCCCCACTTACATTGCCCTTCCTCACTGCTGCACTTCCTTTATGTTGTCCGCTGCAAGGGTACCATCTCAATCATCACTATAGAAAGCTTGATTATACATATCTTTAACTCCTCAATATAACTCAAGTTGCTATAAGAAAAATATACCTAACCGCAAATATTTTGAACCACCAACTAGTGATACTGTTCAGAACTTTGTAGTCCAGACACAGCCTTGCTTGAAGCACTAATAATTGCTAAATCAAGGCCATTAAATATTAGCACAACATAAAAGGCCTCAAAAGGACTTGGTCTCCAATTACAAGTGCTTGCTTACTCAAAGCAACTGACCACAAGCCTTTTCGTTAAACTAAAAGAAACATCAATATCATAATTGCAAAGAACTCCTAAAATGCCAAAGTTCCATGCTTGGGAACTTGATTCGATGTTACAAAGTTAGATGCCGATTTGAAACACATATCAAACTAAGAAATAGGATTCAAACAATGTTTGAATCGTTTGGATAGGATGAGATTTTTCAAATAACAAATCCTCTAATATCATTCGATTCAAACAATGGTCGAATCATTTGGATATGTCGGACCTAAAGATTTTTTTATCTTATCCACTATAGTATTTAATTGTTTTGTTATTGTTTAATATTGACTTTGTTTTAATATGTTACAGTTCAAGGTTCAATAGATGACATCTGATATATCATAATATAAGGGCTCTCTCCATACTCATAAACTCAGAAACTTTTACGATTATGCGCTCCCCCGCTCTTACTTCCATACCACTCCTGCCCCACTTTGCTTCTCGCAACTATGCATTAGATATCCACAAGATTCCTCAATGGTGCAACGAGGCCCAAGCTAGACACCAGTAGAATCCATTGGCCACACTTTACTTTTACATCAGAAGGCAGAAATCAAGAAAATTCATCAAATCGAGAAAATTGAATATGGTCATGGGGACATGACGAAATATTGGTTCACTTTCGCGATATTGCATGAATGGGATGTCAAGGCCTTTACATAACAAGCCATGACGATCACAATCAGTTTTTAAGAAACATAAGATATTTTTAAGCTTTATGTTTGCAAAATTTTGAATGCAAAGCCACACAATCATCAAATTTGATACCTTCTTGGTAATTTTAAACATGTAAACACATACATAAGTACGTTCCAACCAATAAATAAAATAAAATACATGTACATGATGAAGGCATTTACATAATTGAGATTACTAACGGCCAATCATTCAATAACCAGGTCAAAATTTGTTACATGACGGCAATGATGTTAAGTAACAATCTTTATTTGGTTCCACGGTCATAGGATTTCAATAGATATTCAATGCTTCATTGTCATAATTCCCAAGGATAGTCAAAGTTCATTCCATTTCAATAAATTGTTACTTCGACTACTATTTTAGTTGTCTCCAAATATTACTATCATGATATTTCTCTCCATTCAACATTTAAATTCACGATAAACATACAATTACATACACCAGCAAGGCCACAACTTAGGTACTTCTGAACATGGTTGAGATTATCAATGTGCAAGTAACACACCAAGAACCCTCTCTCCTATTCACACTAATATACACTAACCCTACCAATGAATGACCATCAAAATGACCACTCAAGCAACATAAACTACACACTAAATCACTAAAATCTCCCCTCCTGCCCAAAAAACTTTACAACACGTTAACCAAAAACAAAACTTACAAACATTTACTCTTAACAACCACGACTAGAGGAACGGGAATCAGCGACACTTCAATTTTTGTTTCTAAAGTATATCATCCAAAATTAATTACTCTACATCCCACAGTGACCCACGTGAGAAAAAGAAACTAAAACAAAGAACCAAATTCTCACCGCAACTTAGCTTAAGGAGTCTCATAAATTTAGGGTTATTTATTGTTTAGTGCCTCGGGAATAATAAAAACGCCTCAAGTCTTTTCAATTTATCTTTTTAGTACCTTTGGTATTGTATTATTAATAATTAGGTACCCTCTCCGGCAAAACCCCAAAAAGACAAAATTGCCTATGACAAAAATGGCTACGTATTGACACCTAAAGATTTGGAGAAGACAGCGAGTTAATTTACTAGGGATTTGGAGAAGATAATGACATGGGCTTTTTAAATGCTTCAAACAATTGTTCCGTTCTCCTTGAGAAAACAAGAACAATCATGGAGCCAAACTTCAGTGTCAGGCTTCAATATGACGTCATTTTTGTCATGGGCAATTTTGCCTTTTCAGGTTTCCGACATTGGGTTTCACCGGAGACGAAATCTAATTATTAATACATACAAAACCTAGGGTACTAAGTCCCTTTTTTATTATTTCAACAAACGCTAAATAACCGATAAACTCATGATACCACAGCTAAAATTTACCTTAGAACTGGCCATGCCGTCAAAAATACAATCCATTGAAGAAACGTAAATCAGCAAAATTTCAATTCTTCAAATTATATCATCCAAAAACAACAATTCTATATTCCACAAAACTCAAAAGGAGTATTAAAAACGAAAAATACAATACAGAAGCATCAATTAAGAAGAACGAGAAATTGAATTATAACCTTAGAATTGTCGCCCATCATGTGTAGAAATACAATAAATTGAAGCTACAGTAGGATTTCAAAGAGTTGAAAAGAGAGAAAGTGAAAATTAGAAAGGAGAGAGAGGCAATAAAGGAAAGAAGAGGAGAGAGAGAAAGTGAAGAAGACATGAAGAAGAAGAAGAAGAAGAAGAAGGCATTTAACAAGAGGAGAACACTCAATTCGATTCGGCTCCGCCACTGTTGTTGCTTCGATCATTGACTGCTATAACACACACACACACACACACACACACACACACACAGATGAAGAGATTGGGGGGGGGAGGGACTTCTTAGGGTTTTTAGGGTTTTCTCATTACTCCCGGTCAGGTAAGGATTCCACATGTCGGTTAATCAACATAATTAGATGCAATTTAGGATAGTTTATGCTAAATTAGGGTTTATTTATCGAACATTGAATCTCAGTAGAACTCGGAACTTAAGTATACCTTAGCGAAAGTAGTACCAAAATGGGTAACCTCCGGAAAAATCTTCATGTTGCCAACCCTATAAGGTTAGAGATCCTCGGAAACAGCCTCTCGACAGTTTTATATCCTGAAGGGGTAAGGCTGTGTGCATTTACCCCCCAGACCATGCTTAGGCGGAAGCCCTTGAGGCATTGGATCTGTTATTGTTGTTGTTGTTGTTTTAGTTTATGCTATACTAATTTTTTTTATGTTCTATGCATGAGTGATGTTTGTTTCTTACATTATTTTATAATTATCACTTTAAATTTTTGTGTAATTACATCCCTCTTCCTACGGAAAAGTCTTTTGTATAAAGTACTTCACACATATGGCCAAATAAGTAATTTTGTATTATATATTTAAGAATTTTAATTTGTAAGGTTTCTTATTCCAATGACAATAAATTTGCCATTTTATCTTTTTTTTTTTATAATTTGGGCAAATAGAAGGTCCCTCTAAAAAGCAAAGGATGAGGGATTGAAGGGTTTTTAAGGGGCGAGGACTTGGCATTGGCAATGATATATTGTATATAGATAGAGTAAATTATATATTAATATCCTGGGTTTGGTATATTAGTTTTTTAGTATAAAAATTTTTGTGACATAATTTTTTAGTCTAAAAAGTTCGAATATTTAATAAAATAATCCAAACAATGATATAAAAGAATGAAAATGGGGTTTGTTTTGCATCCTTACACATCGCTATTTAGATTATTTTATTAAATATATATAACTTTTTGGATTAAAAATAATCCCATAAAATTTATGGATTAAAATTAATATATTATTTTTAATCCATAAATTTTGTGAAATTATTTTTAATCCAAAAAGTTATATGTATTTAATAATTAATATACCAAACTTTAAGATACTAATATGCAATTTACCCAATTGTATATTAATATAATTATTATCTTTAAAAAATATAATTAAATTCAAAAGAGTGAATATCACATCCTCTATAAATATATATAATTAAAATTAAAAGGTTTATTTTTATTAATTTACTAAAATCTCTTCATAAATCACAAATACTCTTCCAATTTCAATTATGGTGCAATTGAAATTCTGATGGAATTAAAATTCCATTATTTGGTTCATCAAAGGAATTGGAGGTCAGAGTTATAATTCCATAATGATCTGAGTCTTCATGGGTTTTCAGTCAATCGAGTTGGAATATATTTCAAGTTTTAAATCAGCTATGGCCGGATTTTGGTCGGAGCATTTCACATTACATTCAAGTTATTATGGTCAGAGCGATTTGCTTCGAGTTCCAATTATTCAAAGTTCAAGTCAAATCAGGTTGAGTATCGTGCCGAATTATTTGGTATTTAAGTTATCTTGGATTTTTAGTTAATTAGGTTAGGCCTTTTTCGAGATTCATGTTAGTATTGATAGAGTTTGAGTTAATTCAGTTCATTTCGAGCTCAAGTCTTCTTAGTTTTAAGACAAACGGGTTATATCATTTCAAATTCGCAGTCATCACGGCAGTGGTGGTAGGGGTGAAGGGATATGGGGGAAAGAGAATGGGGTATTGGATGAGAAAAAGAGGAGAGGCGGCAGTGGCGAGTGGCGGGAAGTGAAGGGATACAAGGGAGGGAGAAAGGAGCATTGGAAGAGAGAGAAAAATGAGCAACAGCGAGCGGGGGGGGCAGCGATGGACGAATGACAGCGGTGAGAGGGAGGGAGGGAGGGAAGGGGGAGAGATGGTGGGGAGAAAATTAATTTTTTTAGACCCCTAAAAAATGGGTAAATCTTAATTGTTCATTGCAATGACGGTTAAGATTTACTCCTCTCACATTCTCAAAAGAATTGTATCATATATACATATATATATATATATATATATATATATATATATATAGGGTAAGGACAGAGCTGCACCACTTCAAAGTAAACCTCTCAAGAGAGGAGAGCCCAGGGCATCAACTTGAGAGATAGAAGGGAGAGTGCAGGAGGGAGAATGGTCCCAAATGGAGATTCCCATATTCTCATGGCCTACATTTACTAGCCAATCAGCTAATCGGTTTGCTTTTTGGAAATATGGGAGAAGGAGAACTACTATAAGGATGAACTGATGATATGAATGTCTTCCATAACGATCATAATTTCTGCAGGACTCGAGCAGGCTCCACCCAGAGCCTTGGCAACTATTTCATTATCGCCTTCCAAAATAACTCTCTGCGCCCCTCTTCTAACTACTTGGAAAAGGCCGTCTCTTGCCACAATTGCTTCAGCCACAATGATCGAGGTTTGGTCGAGACATCTCGTATTGGCAAAAATGATGTCTCCTTTCTCATCATAGACAATGAAACCCGCCACAGCGGACTCCCTATGTTTAGAACCATCAAAGTTAATTTTGATCCACCCCTGGAAAGGCGGAGACAAAGATACCCACTTAGTGCGACGCTTATCTAGTTCCTTCTTAAGGGTACCCTCACCACCTCCTCCCTCTAACTTACTGCAATAACTCTACTTGTAGGACATCTATCTCCCAAGAATGACTGGTTTGATAGGGATCGTTTTTGTATCTTTGAATACAACATTATTCCCGTCTTCCAAACGTGCTAACAAAGAGTAGCGAATTTTGAAATAGAAGCATGCCTCTTGATGGTTCTCAACTCATCTGATAATATGGGGCCTCTAGGGACAGAGGGCTACCAACAAAGAGATTGAGCAATATTCTAGGTATCAACAACTCTTTGACCCGAAAACAAAATAAGGGAAACATCTCCATTGCTCGACTCACACCACGTACCACGCCTTGGCAAATCAGGGATGCATTTACGAAGGTGGACACCAGTGGCAAGGTAGTCATTTAATGCTTGCCAAAAAAAGGACTTTTAACTTTAACAGGAATATCCAGCACCTAGATCCACTTAAATTCCCACTTATTCCTCTCGTTCCAATTCAAATTATGAGGAAGACAAGTGGTTGATTTAATACTGAAGTCCCTAGAGCCAATGAACCCCCAACACAGTTCATCCTCCTATCAGATTTTGGTAACAGAATACCCAGGACATCACTAAGGCAGTCTATGGGGACCACCTTCTCAAGTTTCTCCACTACTACAAAACAGGCCTATGGCAACGGTTCTAAAACCATTGCAAAATCTAAATTTATGCAATGGTTCTAAAACCGTTGCATTAGGATGTCTACGGTAACAGTTTTTGTAACAAAAAAATAACCGTTGAGTATAATTACATACGACAACGGTTTATTGCAACGGTTTTTTAAATGACACTTATTGCAATGATTTATAACCGTTATATAACATCATGGCGCCAATGTTAAAATTTTCTAAAAAATTTGTTTGTAAAATATTTTTGGTACTCTTTTCTATTTACACTATTATCTCCTCAGTCTATACCCTAATTGAAGTTTGATTGGGTACAAAATAATACGTATGTAGCTAATAAATGAGTATGAGTCAAGTGGTTTAACACTCGACTCGTTCGGTACCTGTGGTTAACTCGATTTGATAATTATTTATGACAATATTCATCGTTAGTTACAAAATTTTACCTGTCACAAATTATATTGTAAAGGATCAGTAGAGGAGATAAATAAAATTTTAGTAATATGCCGCCAAATTTACAAAATTTTCCCACCATAATTTTTAATAAAAAAAATCAAAAGTAAATATTAAAAGAAAAAGGAAGAACCAACCCTCACTGCATTTCATTTTCACCCCCCTGTTCGCACGCGGTGTTCGGGCATCGTTGCTCTGCTCCTCCTCGTTGCTGTGCCCCCGTTTTTGTTGCGTTCACTTCTTCATTCTCCATTTTTAAGGTAAATGACGTAATATCTTCTCCATTTTCAAGTGTTGCGGTTCAAGTTCGTTTGAATTTGCCCTAATCTGATTTCATGCATATTTTCATGGAAATCACTTAAAATTAACATAAATAGTTTATCCATTTTTGTGTGTTGTGGCTTAAGTTCATTTGAGTTTGCCCTAATTTGATTTCGTGTATATTTTCATGGTAAATAACCTAAAATTGACATGAATAGCTTTGTAATTTTCGTGTGTTGCAGTTTCATGCATATTTTCGTGGTAAATAACTTAAAATGGACATAAATAGCTTCTCCATTGTTGTGTGTTACAGCTTAAGTTCATTTGAGTTTGCCCTAATTTAATTTTGTGTGTATCTTCATGGTAAACAACTTAAAATTGACATGGATAGCTTTGTAGTTTTCATGTGTTGCGGTTTAAGTTCATTTGAGTTGGCCTTAATTTGATTTCTTGTATATTTTCATGGTAAATAAATTAAAATGAACATAAATAGCTTCTCCATTTTGTGTGTTGCGGCTTAAGTTCATTTGAGTTTGCCCTAATTTGATTTTGTTTGTATTTTCATGGTAAATAACCTAAAATTGATATGAATTGCTTTGTAATTTTCGTGTGTTGCGGTTTAAGTTCATTTGAGTTTGCCTTAGTTTATTTTCGTGCATATTTTAATGGTAAATAACTTAAAATTCACATAAATAACTTCTCCATTTTTTTGTTTTGCGGCTTAAGATCATTTGAGTTTGTCCTAATTTGATTTTGTGTGTATTTTCATGGTAAATAACCTAAAATTGACATGAATAGCTTTGTAATTTTCGTGTGTTGCGGTTTAAGTTGATTTGAGTTTGCCTTAATTTATTTTCGTGCATATTTTCATGGTAAATAACTTAAAATTGGCATAAATAAATTCTCCATTTTTGTGTGTTGCAGCTTAAGTTCATTTGAGTTTGCCTTAAAATGGGCATAAATAACATTGCGGCTCATATTCCCGGTTTTGCATTGACCATGGAATTGCCAGCATCAATGTGTTATGATTCAAGCCTAAGCTTGGATCATAACCTAGGTTAGGATAGGAAGAGGAGAGTGTAGATGAGAAGAGAAGCGAAAAGAGATGAGAAATAGAGAGAGAGGTAGATGAGAGAGAGAAAGGTTGCAAAAGAGATATTTGTATTTGAGCAACTCATTTATTGCTGACAGTGAAGGAAATGCAATTTTTCAAGCATTTTCAGCAGCCACTTTGAAGTCTGTTGTAAGCATCTTGAATTGGAACTTAAGTGATTTGGGAATCTCAGCTTCTTCTTTCAAAATTCTTGCATAGATCACACCATAAGCTCCCATTCTTTGATCTTAACAAAGCTTAGAGAGGATGCACCAAAAATTTCGAGTACATTGCTGTCCAATCTTGATCACTTCAGCACTTGTGACTTTGGCTTGAAAATCTTGACTTTTGCTCGACCAAGTTAAGTACTCATGAGTCACAATTGAATTCCAAGGACACAAAGTCTTCACTTGAATTCTCAACTTTTCCAGCCACCAATCTTGCTCAAAGTGAGCTGGCATTGAGTTCCTTTCAATAGACTTAAGGATGGACATCAAATCAGGACACAAATGACACTTCAAAATTATTGAGATAAATTTCAGAACAAGGGAAGATCTATCCTGATCTTTAATGCTGAAATGTAGAATATTTTCAGCTAGAATTGATCTTGATTTCTTGTTGGACTCCTTCATCCAAACATTCAGAAGATACTGAACCTTGTGCATCTGATTCTTCCATTCAGAACCCACACAACAAATCACAAAAGAACATAAGCCTGCAATTGGATTAAATACTGCAGCAGTTCTGAATTTTTAACCACAAGCCTTTGTATTCCAAGATCAAACCAACCACCAAGCCACATAACTTCAGGAGGACGCACATTAGGATGTATCTTAGGCATATACTCCTTGTTCTTAGCTTGAATAATACAATCTCTTGGCTGAGAACACCTGTTACTGGCCATTTCTTCCTCAAATACACTTGCCAATCCCTAGTCCTGCACTGCCATTCTCAACTCGAAACAGAATCCAAACTCCACCAAAGCCTCAAGGGATCTTCCCACTTCAAACGCATTAATATAAGCACCACTATACTGAATTTGGTCTGAACAGAAATCTGTTCCAACACATTACTGAATTTGTACACCTCCAACAACTCAATTGCTTGTACAGAAACAATGCTTCGCCTAATGCTTTCTTCCCTTGTCCCTAAGGGATGGAGTAGTAGTGTACTATTTTACTTCCCTCCACCCTCACACGCCGGGGGGCTAACTACTTTCTCAAAAGCAAGTGGCCCTCATAACTAGCTTTCAGTAAACTTTGTTGAACCTTGAAACATACTTTGGCAGCTTGATTACTTCGTTTCAACAAAGAATCGACTCTTTTCAGCTTCATAAAGCCTTGAGTATCTTCTCCCGGATCAGGAGGTAACTTGTCATAAGAATGTGTATTTGAATACACCATTTCTCTACTCTAAGAACCTTGCAATGTATCAAGTACATTACTGCCAGCACAAATCAGATGCTGGTTTCGAGTATCAAGATACTCTAACTCTCGCAAAGAGTCTTCATAATGATCAACTTGTTCAACCTCAGATTCCTCTAACTTGTGTTCATCAATTTCGGCATTACCGTGGTCTAATTCATCTTTAATAGCAACAGATTCCACTCCGACCTTCTATTTTTGCTCAACATTGAGCTCTTGTTGAATAACTCTATCCATTAGCTTCGAGGGCTCATTTGCATCAAGAACACCAGCACAATCTCAATTGATGTTTGCAAACTGATGAGCTGAATCTTGTTGATCCACACTTCACTGCAGCACTTAGTCCATTGCCAGTTTCACTTCCTGCCAAAACTCTTCGCGTTCTTGTCTCAACATTTGCTTCAATTTCTCCCAAGAATCACCCATCTTGGATTGACAAGAGCACAAACCAGCTTGTTTTTCTGATCGTTTGATTGTGATCAAGTGTAATGTTGATCCAATAGCTCACTTTAGCTTCTTTTCCAACTGATCAGATAAATATTTGATCAAGATCAATTATGCTTCAGCACTCAACTTCAACAACTATTGCTTGATCAACTCTACTGAATTCAATCTGATACTACAGTAATGATGATTGAAATCCACAGATAATCAATCAACCAAGCTTATCAATGATACTCAATCAATTAATCTCAACCAAAACACATTCGCAGACAATGCGCAGGATGTGAAGCAATTGACAATGGACACAAGCTCTTCAAGCTATAATTCATATTTGAATTCTTAATCACACAAAATTGAACCAAATCAGCACAAAAACTGTTTTGTTGATGATTGATTGCGACAATGACCAAAGCTTGACACAAAACAACTCAATTTAGTTGAAATTGATTCAACTAAATCAATTGCAAGCATTCAAGCCTTTGCAACTCAATCAACCAGATTTTTTTCCCCCCTGATTTAGAGCTTGATTCGGAAGCCATACCTGGCTCTGATACCAATTGTTATGATCGAGATATGAATCTCAAATCCTAACCTAGGGATAGAATAAGACAATAGAGTATGAGATGAGGAAGAAGTGAAATTAGATGAGAAATAGAGAGAGAGTTAGATGAGAGAGAGAATTGACCTCAAATGAGATGTTTGATTATCAAGGTTATGAGATTACAAGCTAGAGCCTTACTATTTATACTACTTACATGACATGATCTAATACATTGTAATTGTATTTATGACATGCTTTCTCATATGTGTTTTATAGAATATGGCTGCAATCAACAGCCATAATTCGCTTAGTCAGAAATATAGGCACACGGCTGGGAGAAAAAGCTTCACACGTATAAGTTATGGGTTGGTAAAAGAGTTCTCTAAGTGTTATATCCATTTTTGGCCACTCTTAGAATTACAAAAGACTAAGATTGTACTTCCACTTCTTTGGTGTCATTTGTAGCAACAAGTTAATCCAGATAAGCAACCTCCTTAACGAGCAAAAATGTTCATCCTAACACGCAAAAGAAGACCCGGTAAAGTATACAAAGACGATGGAAGTAGCACCGTTGCTAAAATTGTAAGTTGATTTATTAATAAGTTAACGACTGATATCTTACTTTGTTTGACTCTTCATTGATTTGTACACTTATGTAAGGTGAAGTTTAGTCACAACAAGACAAGATTAATGCAGAGGATGGTGCAAACGCCAAGAATAGGGATGCCTTCACTGAGGTTATGCCTGATGAACATCCTGGTCGACTGCATCTTTATGGGAGGGGTGTTTATCTGAAGGATGTGAAAGGAAAGGCAAAAATGGGTGACATACAAGTTCCATCTAACGTTATGGATGCTATGAAAGCAGAACTCAAAGCTGATGTTACAAAAGAAGTTTTAAAACTTATATCAAAGCTTGGAGCCATTGTCCCAGGCTTAAGTAATCTTGGACCTGAAGTGCTACAAGAATTAGTTGAGTCACCTGGCGATGCTGGTAGTGCTCCTAATCAAAATGGTTCTTGTTCATCTGGTGCCAAAAGTTCTCGACAGAATCAGGTGTGCTTCTTCAATTTATGTTTCTGTTTATCCCTCTCTTAGGGTCATGTGGCTTGAGATTTTGTGAAATTTTTGATGATACAATAACTCATCCCTAATTCTTCTTGAATTCTTCTATCTGTCATCTAATTCTCTAAGTACTTATCTTGATTTCACTTCTAAGTGTAAATCCTTATCTAAACCCTAAGTTATGATTCAAATTGAACTTGAATCATAACAATAGGTATCAGAGCCTTTATTTGCTTCCTAATCAAGTTAATTGACATCAAAGTTCTTGAATATTGATCAAGAACATATATGAAAACTACATTGGAAAAAAAAAAAAGGTTGAAATTTATTTAGACTTGAAGAATTGCATTTGATTTGAAACATCAAGGTTGTTCTGGTGTGAGCTGAAATTCAGTCCAAGGCTGCTATTATTGTGTGTGTCTCTGCTCTGATACTTCTATCTTCGGTTGCACTTGATTAAGATTATGAGCTACATTGTTCAGATTGTGTTGTATACACATCAGAGTTGCGATTAGGAGCTTAAATCTTCAAAATTCAGTGTTCGTTAGTTCGAACCAGATTTAACTCAAGTGAAGAGTTGAGTTCTGAAAAGTACAAGCTAAATTTATTTCAGAGGTTGATCAAATTTAGCTCAAGGTTTTGTTGAGCAGAATTTAGTTGAGGTCGTGCTGAATTTTTTTTCAAGTTTGAGCTACAATCAGATATTGTGCTTATATTTCAAGATTGAAGCTTAAGCTTGCTGCTGCGATTAAGATTAAGCGGTAGAAACCTCACTTCAGCTCGGTTTTGTGAACATTTGTGTTATGATCCGAGCTTGATGAGGATCTAGGGGGTTCGGGCTGCATATTGCTATTGCTAATGAGCTACGGTTATGTTGTTGCTATGTTAATAGTTAGCTTAAAAAATGTAGTAGTTCGTTCTTCCTCTGCATACTTTAGTACAAATGTAATAAGCTGCAGTAAGCTTGCAGCGTGTTGCTTATCTTTGGCGCCTAAGGGTCATTTGTTAGTTAGTTAGATATGTTAGTTGGTTTAGATATTTTGTGTGTTGAGTCGGTTGCTATCAAGGTCTAGGTTCAATGTATTAGCTTGCCTTGTATTTGCCTATAAGTAGGGTTGATCAAGTGTATTTTCATAACAATTTGTTCATTATCCAGGTTCAGTGCACTTGTGCATGTGATTTGGTGATAGTTTGGGGCTGTATTTGCAATAAGATCAGCTGAAGTGAATTCTATTAAGCTGAATCATATTTGAGCTGAATTGTATGCACAAAATCAATGTAATGTTAAAAATATTTAAAGGGGGGAGTATTGTTATGATCGTAATGAGTCGTAAGGGGTAATCTAATAGTATATGGCTAATAAGATTATGTAAGGTCAAGTCGGTTTGGAGTATTGTCCTAATGCAATGTACTTGTCTTAACTCATTGTTAGTATATGATTCAAATTGAACTTGAATCATAATAGTTAACTTTATATACATTTGTTATATTTTGAACTACCTTTTGTGTTTGGTTTTCTTTTTATTGCATCCATTGAAGGTCTCATGGTATTCTTGGGCATTAATGTGAAGGGAGGGGAGTTAGGGTTGGTAGTAGCAGTTTTTGGTCGATGAAGTGTCAGTGATGGCAGTTGCATTGGCGGTTGAGGTGGCAAAGTGTTGTGGGGTTGGTAGTAAACACTTGGGGCCCTCATATTTTATGTGGTGCATACATTTGCCGATGACAATTGAATTTTATATGATGTTATGTTTTGCCTAGGTGAATAATAGTGTTTTTTAAATTGGGTTTTGTGTTGGACTTTATTGGTGAATATTATCTTGTTGTCAATGTAAAGATGGAATGTGTCATGTACTAAATGTTTCTATTAACTTTGTACTCAGGATTTAATATTTTTTCATGGCAGGTAGATGATGATGATGATGATGAAGGTAATGATGAAGATGATGTTTTTTGACTATTGTATAGTTAACATCAAAAATTAGGTCGTTAGTACTTTTGTAAGTAACAATGGAGTATGTTAGGCTATTTTGTACTTAGCTAGATTGTCATATTTTGTGTTATGTTGTTTTGTAAGTAACAATGGAGTGCGTTTGGCTTATGTTGAACTTGATGGATGTTATTTTGTTGACAATTGGTACGTAGTAGTTTTGTTATTAATGAATGAAGTTGGATATTTCTTATTTGGAAAATCAAGCTTGCCATATTTGTTGTTTGAAACAGGTATACTGTACAATGAATTTTATTACAATGCAGGATTATAAACGTATATCGAACCGTTCTTATAGATAATAAACTATTGCAATAGGTTTCCCAAATCGTTAGCTATTTGCATAGAAACCGTTGCTATAGAGGACAAAATTGTTGTAATAAATTTCTCAAATTGTTGTGTTTAATAGTAAAAAAACCGTGGCCATAGGGGAAAAAAACTGTTGTAAAAGGTATTTACAACCGCTATAGTCTATGAGAAAACCATTGCAATAAACAAAACTAACCATAACAATTGTTGCCATTATAGAAAAAATCGCTACAACAGGTACCTAAAAACTGATGTTATTTCATAAAAAACCGTTGCTATAGGCATTTCTGTTAAAAAAAATGGTTGCCTTAAATAAATATAACCATTGTCATATGTAAGTCAAAAAATCGTTGCTATTGAAAGCTATACAGTAACGGTTCGTAATCTGCTGCTATTGTCCTGAAAACCGTTGCCATAGGCTACGACAACGGCGGTGTATTAAACGGTTCAAAAATCGTTGCCGTAGACCTAAAGCAACGGTTTTCAGTCTACCGTAACAGTTTTGAACCGTTGCCGTAGCCCTATTATATAGTAGTGCTTTATATCTCATTCACTATTGACAATGAAATCTGCCACCTTAAAAGAGATCTTATTATGCAAAATGACCAAAAAGGACATGACTTATAAAATAAGTAGAAGTCTGTCACAATCCTTGACCGTGACCTTGTCATAACAACGCACTTAGATGCCTATTAGTATTTTTAGTTGAGTATTTAAGTAAAATATCTATGTATTTTGTATTAGGCAACCGTGAGCATTAATGGTGCCACCCACTCTTGCTCATGCTTGTATTAAATTAGGTTAATTAATCATTGGCATGCTTTGTATTAATTAAGCTAGTTAATGCTTTGTTTGTCAACCAAGGCACGGTTGGGAGTGAGAGAGAGATCTAGAGGCTTCCAAGCTTTCGCCTATAAATATTTGTAATTGTCACCGGGAAAGGCATCCACAAAAATCATATGAATGAAATTACTATCCTTTCTCTCTAATCTCTTATTCTCTTATCTCTTCTAAATTTCTCCCCTTTTGTCATCGTAATCTCTATCCTTCTCAATATTTCTCTTCTCAACTCTATTTCTTTCTCATCCCATACTCTAATTCTAATTCTATCTATCTCTCCTAACCTCTATTTCACCATCACGAACTTAGGTCCGTGAATATCCCGTCACTAACCCTTGGATTTGTAACAAAGTGGTATCAGAGCCATCTTTCTATCGGAGGCTCAAACTATCCTTAACGTTTTCATTCATCACCACCGTATCAAAAAAAAAAAATCCGAATTAAAAAAAAATTCCGCTGCGTTCTTACTGATTCCAAAAAAAAAAAAAAAAACCGCTGCAAAATCAAGTCGAAATTGAGGAGATGGCGACTCGTGGATCTACGCTCCTTGTTACGATCTCCGAAATTCTCTATCCCATCACATAAGACGTCCTCCACCAAGTCTTCTCTCCTTATGGTTGCCTTGAGGAAATCAAGATCAACTCAACATCTTCCTTGGTGGTTGAAGCTCAAGTAACTTTTGCCTCAAAGAAGGATGCCGAGTTGCACAAGTAAGGCTACACGGGAGATGCATCTACAACTAATGTTGTGTGATGAACATCCAAAGAGAGAGCTTCACTGCAGCGATGGCTCCATTGATAAAGGAAGAGAGAGACAAGTCCCACAAAAAATGCTTAGCTTCCATGATGGAGGTGCAAGCTGCCATGAAATCATTGACCAATTTCATAAACCAATACTTGGACAACCAAGAAAGGGAGCACGGGTGTGGGGTTGTAGAGAAGTCGGTTGAGCCAACACTTGATGGACCACCCGTTGTACCACATGAACCTTGGACGGAAACGGCGAAGGTGCTCATGGAAGTTGAAGAAACGCATTGCCTAACCGAACCATGGCCACTGGGTGATGAAGAACAAGATACAAGGGAGGAGGTTGCTATCATTGAACCAATTGAACCACCTCTTGAGGCGCCACCCCTTGTTAAGCCAACGCTTGATGAGCCACCCCTTGTTGAGCAAAACCTTGTCAAGCCGACCATTGTTGATTCACACACCATTGAAGAACCACACGAGTTAGAACCGGAGGAGGAGGGGGGCCAATGGAACTTCAAGGACCCCAAAGCGCTACCATGAGTTGTGAACCAAAACAACCGTGTTTTGATTCATGTGGCACCAAGAAGAGGGATGCACAGCCACCAAAGGAGGGAACCGGACCGATCAAGGAAAGGAAGAGAAAGGCTCGGTCATGGAGACACTTTCCAAGAACAGGGGTTGGCACTAAACACTCAACCCACGGACACCGATTTTTGCAAATGAACCTTGATGACGAGAATTATCCCTACGACCCAGGGGGAACAGAAGGTTGGAGGCTGCACGCACAACACATCCTTGAGGAAAAGGATGCTTTCAAGAGGAAGGGTTTGTCACGATCCTTGACCGTGACCTTGTCATAACAACACACTTAGATGCCTATTAGTATTTTTATTTGAGTATTTAAGTAAAATATCTATGTATTTTGTATTAGGCAACCGTGAGCATTAATGGTGCCACCCACTCTTACTCATGCTTGTATTAAATTAGGTTAATTAATCATTGGCATGCTTTGTATTAATTAAGCTAGTTAATGCCTTGTTTGTCAACCAAGGCACGGTGGGGAGTGAGAGAGAGATCTAGTGGCTTCCAAGCTTTTGCCTATAAATATTTGTAATAGTCACCTGGAAAGGTATCCACAAAAATCATATGAATGAAATTACTATAATTTCTCTCTAATCTCTTATTCTCTTATCTCTTCTAAATTTCTCCCCTTTTTTCATCGTAATCTCTCTCCTTCTCAATATTTCTCTTCTCAACTATATTTCTCTCTCATCCCATGCTCTAATTCTAATTCTCTCTCTCTCTCCTAACCTCTATTTCACCATCACGAACTTAGGTCCGTGAATATCCCGTCACTAACCCTTGGATTCATGACAAAGTCGTCATTTATATCTTGTCTTAAAATATAATGTAACTTTTTACAAGGATTTTTCCCTTATTTTGTGGATAACTTAAATTTTTACTTAATATTATTGTAAGGAAAAAATATAACCATATTGTTATTGTACAAAATCGGATACTAATAGGTTGCTACTATATAAAACCAGATACTAAATACTTAACCTAAATTAAAAATATAGGATAATAATTAATAAATATTTAAATATTAAATACTAGGGGGCTTCTTGCCCTCCAAGCACCTATTATCATTAAAAGAGGAAGAAGATCAAAGAAATAGGGGAACTCACTCAAAAGTGCCCTCTCTCGTCTCCTTTCTCTCTCTCTCATTTCAATGTCTAACCTTTTTACTCATTCTACACTAAGTATTTTATTACGTTTATTTATTTATTGTTATCTTATTCATTAAATTTTTTTTTTGAACAAAACAAAGCCAGAGGCCAGAATTATATTCCTTGAATATCCCGAGATACAAGAGCATGAAAACGTGTGGGAGATGCCCACCAATCATGATTACAATTACCAGAGAAATGCCCTTTAGCAACAAAATGGGCAATCCTATTACAACTTCTAGGGCACCAAACAAAAGCCCAAGATGGGAAAGAAAGCGCAAAAAAACAAATATCCTCAACAATTGCTTGGATCATCCAATCCCCAGGAACTCTCCCATTAACAACATCAACGAGAATCTTACAATCCGACTCAAAAGAAATGCTTCGCTATCCGTGGGTCTTAGCAAAGGTGCAAGCCGCCCTCAACGCAAGGGCCTCAGCAACAAGAGGGGTGGAAGCGTGCAGAGAACCACACCTCCCACCAACAACCGAACCAGAAGAGTCTCTAGCAACGACAGCAGCAGCAGCTAAAACATCCATGGACTTCCAAGCAGCGTCAGAATTGATCTTGATCGACCCACTAGGCGGGGGAGACCACCGACTCTCACTCGGCCGGTCAGACTACCTAGGCCTCGAGGTCGGCCCCACATGATCAGCAATCTCAGAGGCTTCACGCAAAGAGTCATGGACAATCAGAAGAGGCCCCTTAGAGGACCCCTAAAAAAATAAAAGAGTTCCTATTCTTCCACAAATTCCAACAAAGAAAAGCAATACAACTAAGACTTTGATTGCAAAAATTAAAGGCAAAACAAATATGATCCCACCACCCACTAAAACCTCTAAACCTCTCCTTAGAAAAACGAATGAGAAAAAAACCAAGCTGCCCCGGCCGTAGGACAAAAGAAAAGAATATGCTCAATAGTTTCAAGGTCGTCCCCACACCGAGAACAGACAGAAGGGCCTTGGATTTTTCTCTTCCTTAGGTTGTCATGGGTAGCGAGAGCATTGTTGTAGGCTCTCCAAATGAAATGCCGGACTTTAGGAGTAGCAACTTAAGTGAGACCTTGACTTACTTAAGCAACAGAGAGGTCCCCCGTGATTAAAACCACGGGCCCTTCTAATCGTTCACTCATCTTGCAGGAAATACCAAGTCAGTTATGCAACTGCCTTCTCACCGAGAGCCTGAGTCCGGCTCTCATCCTCAAATAAAAGCCCAAAACAGTTGGCACCATTTGTGGAAAGGATAGAGTGATCTCACATTTGACTTGGTATTCTTACAAGACTCAACTCTTTTTACATCAAGTAAGCTATTGAGAGTTTCATTTTTCATGTTTTTCGGTCACTATACATCAACTAACTTTTCTTCTTTATGTTTAAACTAGGGGGTTTAGTTACCCCCAACAACCTAAAATATGGGGGCTTATTGGCCTGCCACAAATTTGTACTAAGCTCATAACTTGGGATCAGTAATAAGTCTATACATGGGGTTCGTTCGTGTCAAATACCAATACTAGTTTGGAAGTCGAACACACACACATCTAACAAGAAGAGGGGAGAAAAAATGATAAGGTTTACAAATTTATAATTTATTATATATGAAGCAAAAACCTATTTAAAAGGCACTTAAATTTTGGGGAACTTGAACCCATGAAATATAACTAAGAGGTGTAGAGCTTTTATCACCAAGCTAATAAATCTCTGACCAAAAAAAAAAAAAAAAAAAAAAAAAATCTAAGAAACCCATTATGGTATTTTTATTTATTTGTTTTTTGAGTCAAAATTTGAATGCAAGCATTCTTTCAATATATCAGGACACAAAAAGTGGAAATATGTTTTGCTTGTTGTGAGATTCGAACATCTAACCTACTGATAAAAGCAAGGGATTATTTACCACTAGACTAACACATAATATTTAACTAGGTTTTGCCCTTACGATGCACAGTTAGTTCTTGCTTTTACATTACTTTGTAGCTATTGCTTTGTATGTTTTTCTATAATCGTATCTGTTGCAAGTAATTTTTAGCATATATGACTCTTTTTACCAAACCTTAAAAGTGCAAATTGCTTGTGCACTTGTTTGTGAAACTTTTTGAAATTTATACTATTTGTATAAATACCATATATTTTGTTCATGTATGGTCATAATATCTATTGTTAGTGTTTCATGTTCCACTTTTGCCAGTCTATTTACATCGTAATGACATTCCATTCCCTCACAAACTTTTGTCACTAATGCTACAGTTTACTTTACTTTTTGGTTCGGTAGCCATGAGCTTTGATGATGAATACGCTATTGTTTGTACAAAGTCCTCTAAGTATTCATGATGCAGCCAGCGTTATCGAACTTGCTGAGTAGGAGTTGGCAAGTAATAGGGTTGGCGATATGGGTATGAACATGGCAAGAGGAAGAATTTGAGTTTGTTTTGATTAGGAAAGTGTTTTAGATTAGGAAGGATTTTATTTTGATTTATCTTGATTTTATTCTTGATTTTGTTTCTATTTTTCTAGATATCTCTTCCCCTATATAAGGAAGAGCATAGCTAGGGTTTTAATTAGTTTTTTCATTGTTAATTCTTCAAAATTTCAAGAGTTTTCTCTACGGCTTGTGAGAATACGAGTAAATTTCTCCTTTATTTTATTATTCGTAATAAAAGTTAAGGAAAGGCCGTAGAACCTTCCCGTTCCGAAATTTTTCATCTACGCGTTGCATCAATTCAACTAGTAAGTAATTTTCATTTCCAATATATTTAAGAAATGTAATTAGCAATTGCTAAAGTTGAAATGGATTAGGTTATTAGAAAGATTCTAGCCATACTAGTAGGATTCTAGCCATATTAGAGGGATTCTAGATCCTTCATAGGATCATGTCTATTTACACTTGTACCCCTTGACTTATAGTAATTCTAAGGGTATTATAGTCATTATGCGTGCAATCCTGTCCTATATAATGGCCCTTGTATTGCTCTCATATTTATTGTCTCAATACAATTTCTCTTCTATTCACATGGTATCAGAGTATACTCTAATCTAATCTTTTCTTTCTATTTTTTTTTTCATTTCCGCTCTTCACTTCCTTTAAGCATTGTGTTGAATTTGTTGCTATCTCGTTGATTGAATTATTTCTTCTTCTTTCTTTAATTTGTCAATGGCAACAAACCCAAATCGATCCTGTGCTAATGCACTTTCCCCCTCTCCTCCTTCTCCCATGGCTGCACCACCGCATCTGGTGGAGTCCGGTCACCCTCATACTGGTCCCCCACCAAGCGCTGCTGGTACCACAGCGTCTGGGGTGGTAACCGACCCTTCCTATGTCGGTCCTATCACCTCCGATGTCCTACTTCCTCGGTCGGTTCATACCAGTATCGCCATATCCGGTACTCCACCACCACTTGGGAGGCATACAGTGAATCTGACATCATTTAGTTTGGGCATCCCCACTTCCCTTCCCCCCTTCTTTTCTCTCTCCTCTCACATCTCCGGTCTTGCCGGACCCATTGTAACCGGCGCTTACCCAAGCGCCGGCAGTGGCAGCGCCACCCTCCCCCCCCCCCCCCCCCCCCCCCCCCAAATCGACGCTCTATAGGCACCGGTGGGGAGGTGACTCTCCCCTTAACCCAAAGAATCACCCGTAACCCTAATTTTATAAACCCTAATATCATGCCCTCTGCTACTCATAATCACCCCTCTTCCCCTGTTATCATTTTCCTTTCCAACATTACAAGTATTGTCACTATAAAACTTGAATCAATAATAGACTACCCTCCTGCCGTGAACAGTTTAATATGTTATTAATTGCCCATCAATTAATTGGGTTCATAGATCGTTCTTTTCCTTGTCCCCTTGCCCAAATTATATTATACAATGGATCGACTCAACCAAACCTGATTATACTACATGGCTTCGCACGGATCAAAGTCTTCGATCCTGCATTGTCGCTACTCTCTCTCGACCCCTCCTAAATGACATTGTCCGCTACTCAGCCTCAAAGGCCATGTGGAATGCCCTGGCTAAGCGTTTTCGGGATCACTCTATGGCTAAGGAGTTTGATCTCCGGATCCAACTCATTATTCATCGAAAAAATGGCAAAACAATGGACGTTTATCTCTTTGAACTAAAATCAATCATTGATGACTTAGCTGCCATTGAATCACCCGTTTCACAACGAGAATTTCAACACTTTGCTATTTATGGCTTACATCCTGAGTATGCCGCTTTTGCAACTTTTACATGTCAAACCAACAAACAGTACACATATGAGGAATTAAAAACGTCACTCATAATTGAAGAAGCTGCTTTAAATAGACCTAATGGTCGTCCTCCGACTGACCAGACTCATGCTATGATTGCCAACACCACCGGGTCCGGTGGGCACCCGACAAGGCCGAGGAGGCCGCGGCCACGGCCGTGGTCGTAACCGCCGTCAAGGGTGTGGCGGCCGAGGGGCACACTCGGGTCCCCCGGCAGTCCCGCCCCCCCATGTTGGGGTCCCCCACCCCGGGACTCCACCAGTTCGCCCTCCTGGTCCTCCCCCTAACTCAAGTGCAGGTGTGCTCGGCTCTGGCCCTCAATATTGTCAGATCTGCTCTCAATCTGGTCACACGGCAGCTACTTGTCCCCATCGGTTCGATGGCTCCTCATATCCTGATCCTTCCCACTCCTTTACTGCTATGATCATTGGGGAATCGCAGGACTACAATTGGTACCCTGACTCCAGTGCTACAAACCATATGACGCCAAATCCAGGTATACTCAATAACCTTCTTCTTTATTCTGGTCATAAGGGTGTTTTAGTAGGTAATGGTGCGTTACTCCCTGTGACACATGTGGGCTCCTCTACTATTCGTACCTCCCATTCTCCACTAAAACTACCACGTGTCATGCTCGTCCCAAACCTCACACATAACCAATTGTCAATTAAACAACTGTGTCGTGACAATAATTGTAGGGTTTTGTGTTAAGGACAAGGCTTCAGGGACAGTGCTTCTACGAGTACCCAATGATGGGTCCCTCTATAGCTTCTCACCTCACGATATTGGCCTCATAGAACAAGTAAAGGATGGTGAACTGTGGCATCAGAGACTAGGACATTTAGGCAGTACTGTTCTTGAGGTGTTATGTAAGAAACATTTCTTTCCGCGTGTTAAATTTCTTAATAAATGTATTGCTTGTTGTTTAGGCAAATCCAAGAAATTATTTTTTGAACGCGTAATACATAACACCACTATACCCCTACAGCTTATACATTCTGATGTTTGGCAATCTCCCATATATTCCTCTTCGAATTATAAATACTATGTCCTTTTTATTGATGACTTTTCACGTTTCACTTGGCTCTATCCAATGCAGCGTAAATCTGACATTTACAAAATCTTCACCATTTTTAAAAATCTTGCTGAAAATTAATTTAATACTAAAATTAAGATTTTCCAAAGTGATGGCGGAGGTGAATTCGATCACCGGCGTACGAGCGCCCTTTGTCGTGATGCCAGAATTCACTTTCGCCTATCTTGTCCTGATAGCCCGGAACAAAATGGGGTGGCGGATTACACCCGTTTTCGCATCTTTGGGTGTACATGTTACCCCAACATCACACCCCGTGCCCCGCATAAACTCGCCCCATGCTCCACCCCATGCATTTTCTTAGGATATGCAGCTTGGTATAAAGGATATAAATGTTTTAACCCCAAACATAAACGAATGTATATTAATCGGCATCTAGTCTTTGATGAATCTCGTTTTCCCTACAAAGACCTCATTAACTCTACTTTATCAATCTTTGATGCTACTTCTTCTCTACCCCTTACTGTACAATCTCAAGAAGTGTTGGGTCACACTACCCCACCCCCCCCCCCCCCCCTCCCCCTTCGGTTGCGCCAGCTACGATGACCCATATCGTCCCCACCCCGGGTATCCCTGTTGCAGGTCCGGCCCCCCATCCCGGGCCCTTGGTCCCCTTCTCAGTCTCCTCTCACCCTTATACTGAACCAGACACCCCGGGTCCGGCTCTCCCATCGGGGTTGGCGCCACCACTGCGGTGGTGTCCCCCAGCCCCTGACCTCACCGAACCGAGTCCTCCCCTCGACGTCTTAGAGTCCAATACTAATGTTCACCCCATGACAAACAGACTTAAAGTGGGCATTTGCAAAACCAAGTACCCTCTCTCCCTCTCCTCTATAACTGTCGTACAGGAATCCACATGTTATTCGCAGGCTGCGAAAAATCCCCAACGACAGGAAGCCATGGCGGAGGAATTCAATGCCCTCATTCTTAACAACACATGACATGATCCTTTGAAAAACCTAGTAGGAAGCACTTGGAAATACAAATTTAAGTATAAAGCGGATGGTTCTGTTGAACGGTTCAAGGCTCGCCTTGTGGCTCAAGGGTTTCATCAACAAGAAGGCCTTGGCTACAAGGAGACCTTCAGTCCGGTTGTCAAACCTTCCACTATACGCTTCATACTTACACTAGCAGTTACATACAATTGGCCTACATGGCCATCTTAAAGAAGAAGTTTACATGAAACAACCACAGGGCTTTATACACCCCAAATTTCCAAATCATGTGTGTCGTTTACGAAAAGCGTTGTATGGACTCAAATAGGCACTGCGGGCTTGGTTCCAACGGTTTAGTGCTTTCCTACTAAGTCTTGGTTTTCTTTGTTGCCGTGCTGACCCATCCTTATTTATTCATAAATCCTCGTCTCACCTCACCTGTCTCCTATTATATGTTGACGATACAATTCTCATAGGCACTGACCCAACTCATCTTTCCCGGCTGATTTGAGTCCCTCTCAACTCAATTTGCTATGAAAGACCTTGGGCCCTTACACTTTTTCCTTGGGATTGAAGCCCATTGTGACCCTAATCATCTCTTTCTCTCACAACACAAGTACACTCTCAATCTTCTCACCAAGCATAACCTGTGTGAAGCCCAACCCATCAAGACTCCCCTCCCTACCCAAGCACATCTCTCCTTGACTGAAGGGGAGTTACTTGAGGATCCTACTAAGTATCGGAGTGCAGTGGGGGCCCTACAGTACTTGACCATGACATGTCCCGACATTTCTTATGCCGTTAACCTTGTCTCCTAGTTCATGCATGCTCCCCGGACCCCTCATTGGCAAGCTGTCAAACGCATTCTTCGGTACCTTAAAGCTACCCCGGATCATGGTCTCTCCATCATACCTGCTCACACCCCCACAGTCACCGCTTTTGCCGATGCCAATTGGGGTGGTTGCTCCGACACACGACGCTCCACTACTGGTTATGCTCTCTACCTTCGTCCCAACCTCATCTCTCGGCGAGCGAAGAAGCAGATCACGATCTCCAAATCTACAACTGAATTTGAGTACAGGGCTGTTGCTCAATCTGTTGCTGAAAGTGACTGGATTTGCTATCTTATGCGGGATCTCGGCATCCGTCACCCAGGACCGATTACAGTATACTGTGACAATATCTCCGCGTCCTACCTAGCCACCAACCAGGTCTCCAATGACAGAAGTAAACATGTTGTCGTAGATTTTCATTATGTGCGTGAAAAGGTGCTCAAAGGTGACCTTCAAGTCCGTTACATGCCTACTGCGAAACAAGTTGCTGATATATTCACCAAGGGCCTCCCGGCTGAACGATTCTACCAGCATAAGACCAATCTTCACATGCTTACCCACCGCTCAGATTGAGGGGGCATATTAGAAGGATTCTAGCCATATTAGTAGGATTCTAGCCATATTAGAGGGATTCTAGATCCTTCCTAGGATCATGTCTATTTACACTTGTACCCCTTGACTTATAGTAAGTCTAAGGGCATTATAGTCATTATGCATGTAATCTTGGCCTATATAATGACCCTTGTATTGCTCTCATATTTATTATCTCAGTACAATTTATCTTATATTCACATAGGTGACATGCCCGAGAAGTTATTTTGTGTAAAGGCGGTTTTTCTCTAATGCTCAATTGGTTCGTCATCTCCCTTGCTCCGAGCCCATCGCTCTCAGTGCTCTTTTTGCCATGTGGTGCCTTTTTGTGTTTTTGTACTTTTTTTTTTTTTTGTTTTTGCCTTGCTTTCCTGTCTTCGTGTTTCTATTCCCCAATTTATTCGGGTTCTATTAGGCCTCGCTTGCTTGAATCGGCTGTTTTGTATCGCTACTATGTCACTAATTATCGAAAAAAAATTGTTTGGTGATACTTCAGTCGGTTCCGGAAATAATGTTAGAGAAAAAAAATAGTGCTAAAAAAAAATAATTAGTTTCATACGATCCACGTGTGCATGGTAGGAAATAAAAGTTATTCAGATATAAACCGCGTACACAAAATGCGGTTTAATTCAGTATGAACCGCATCAACATAACGGGGCTCTATTTTGTTATAACCGTGTTAAGTTAATGCGGTTCCATGCAAAAGGAACCGCTTTAACTTAACACGGTTCATCCAGCTCATCCTTAGAAATATAAGGCTTTTATGAACCGCATTAAATTAATGCGGTTCTACTTTGCATGAACCGCGTTAACTTAATGCGGTTCTACTTTGTATGAACCGCATTAACTTAATGCGGTTCTACTTAACCGCATTAAGTTAATACAGTTTTATTATTTATAAACCGCATTATCTTAACACGGTTTATCCTGAACTAACCGTTTTAAGTGTGAATGCGGTTATTTATTAGAAAATCCGCGTTGTATTAATGCGGTTTTTACATGTGGACCGTATGAAAGTAATTATTTTTTTTCAGCACTATTTTTTTTTCGAACATTATTTTCGGAACCGACTTGTCATACTTTGTGTTTAGAATTCTCCTAGTTTTGCCAAAAAATGTCAAATTCAATTGTATCCTATAGTGATGTTCAGCTATTACTTTAATTGAAACATGACAGGTACTTTTGGAAATTAGTACCGTGATTAACTTGCAATGTATATTATTTGCTTTTTGTACTTTTATTTCAATTCCTTGGTGTCATTAGTGCCTTCGTGTTGTGATACTTGTCACACCGGACTTACTACTTTATTACTATTTTGAAATAAAAAATAAAAAAATTAGTGGCTTCAATTGCTTGCATGTTCCAAATTATTATATTTTGTGAACTATTTTAGAAAATTAATGTATGTAAGAAATATAATAATGAAAACATGCTTGGATATTCAATGAACATTGTGACTACACAAGGGTTAATTTATCAGGTACTAATACAACCGAATTCCATTAAAACTCCAAAGTCAAGGGTGCTTGGGGGAGAGTAGTACCAGGATTGGTGATCTTCTGGAAAGTTCTCGTGTTGCCAACCTGCCAACCCTATAAGGTTGGGGGTCTTTGGAAACAGCCTCTCCACATGGTTAAACCTTGAAGGGGTAAGGCTGCATATATCCATCTCTCTCAGACCCTACTTATGAGGGGGCCCTTAAGACATTGGATCTGTTGTTATTGTTGGAGTATTAGTAGTGACTACACAAGATGGTCAACGACGCTTTTGGAAGCTGTAGAGTGCTGATTTTCACTGAATTGATTTCTCATCATTTTGTGCAATACATAATGGGTTGGGTTTTGTGTGCAAAGTTATATATGCTTTAATTATATTCCAGTCCCCAAAGGTCTACCGATTTGATTTTTAATATAGAAACTCAATGTTTAAATTTTTGAGGATTTATTATTTAAGTATATGATGTTTGAATTTTATTATTTGAATATTTTGATATTTTAATATATATATATATATATATTTAGATGTTTTGAGGTTTTAAAATTATACTGCTTCCAACATATTATGTCACATTTTAGAATGGTGTTGTCTTTTTGAAGTATGTTGTCATGTTTTTGTGAAATTAAATCGGTGAATGATCAATGGTTGAAGTTTAATCATAAAGTTTGTATGCCAAAAAATAAATTTACCAACCTTAAGTATTATACATGACAAATTCCCATTGAATTTGATAATATTTTTGGTATCTTTTGACCGTTGTTAGAGGTGGCCAATGGGCCGGGTCAACCCATGACCCGATCCGGCCCAGAAATACCCAAGCCCGACCTGACCTGTTACTATAGCGGGCTGAGGGCTGGCTCAGATACTGAACCGGGCCGGGCTACAGGTCCCCTTTTTGGAAGGAGGCTCGGCCTATTGGGGCAATGGGCCCAATGGCTATTATTCCCCCCAAACTGTTTGGGAAGATTTAAAAAAAAAAATCAATAAATACTAATCAAATTTTTTTATTTCACCATACAATAATCATCATTTCTCTTCTCTCCAATGTTCTCTACTCTCTCTATAATTCCAATTCTTTGCTCTCAAGTCTCAACTTCACAAGTTCGAGGTTTCGATTGTGTTTTGTTCATAGAAGCTTGCTAAAGTTCAAATTTTAATTTTTGCTTCGATAAAATTAGTATCGAAATTTGATTTATTTGTCATTTTTATTTACTTGCATTCTTACTTTATCATTTTTATTTGACAAACTTTTATAATAATAATATAATGGCACATAGATCATCTTCATCTGGAACTGGCCAGTCTAGTTCTACCTTTTCTAGGCCGCCTAAAGTCCCTAGAGTGAGAAGTAGTACTAATAGCCAATCTGAAGGAGTTGAGCTTAATACTCAGGAACATAATTTTTTAGAACCTGTCACCTCACCTCCATACACAAACACTTTAAATTAAGAATATGAACACGGATTTGAGCAGGGTTATCCTGAATTGGGTGGTGAGGGACGTTCTTCTGAAACCGCTCCCAGCAACGATGAGACTGAAACTCCCGATTCTAACCCAACAATTGCCACTATTAGACGTCCTAATAGCCAGGTATGGCAGCATACATTAGATCTTAAAAATAATAAAGCATTTGTAAACTTTGTAATAATCAAGAAGCATTCAGCCACCAACGTGGTTAGGGGTGTGCATGGTCCAGTTTTTATAAAAGCCGCACCAAAACCGGACCAAACCGTATTAATATAGTTTGAAATTTTTTTCAAACCAAACCAAACCAAACCGTTTTAAATGTTAAAACAAACCAAACCAAACCAAACCAAACCATATTTTACAGTTTTGTTTGGATTGGTTATGGTTTAACCATAGTTTTAAAAAACCTATGTATTTTATCAATAAAATGTAGATTAAAATTAATTATAGATATATATCGGTTTTTTTATATTCAAGGTCGTTATATATCTGTAATTTTCTAACTTAATTATCTTATTTATAAACATTTATGTAACAAAATTTAAATAGTAATAATTTTTTGAGTTATTTACCTCAAAGATCCTTGTACTTCGTCCTTTGTATCAATTGAATCCTTACACTTTTAATTATATTAATTTAGTCCCAATGCAAGTGTGTTGTGTCAATGTAGTCTTTAAGGTAAAATTTATTTTAAATTGCTAATGAAATTTTTACGGTTCAATTAGATATTTGGTTAAATTGAATCAATGCGTGGATTTGCAGTGGATTACTTGTATTCAACATGATTGTGCTGTTAAATTACGTCATTAACTTAATTTAAATTTTAGCCAAAGGACTAAATTAACACAACATAAGTTGTTGATGGACTAAATTAACATAATTAAAGATACACGGGCTAAATTGACAAAATAAAAAATCCAGGGACCTTTTATACAAATATCTTTTTTTTATCAGGTTGTAAAGTAAAATTTTGTTAACTACTGACGTAACTTATTATGATTCAGATTATGTAAATAATGAACCTTCTTTTATTTTATGGTTTACGATTTATGTTTGGTTTTAAACCGAACCTAATTAGTAAAATCTACTAACCAAAATTTTCTAAACCAAACCATAATTTTTCAAACCATAAACCAAACCAAACCAAACCGAACCGTAAATTACGGTTTGGTCCGGTTTGGATTATGGTTTAAACCAATTTTTGCACACACCTAAACGTGGTGGTGGGGCCGGCACTATAAAACAACACCTACTGAGAGCCCACCCTGACTTAAATGTGGATACATCCCAACAAACCCTTGTACAATAAGCTACTGGTGCGCTTGCAAACTTTATGTTTTCACCAGAGGCTAATAGATATGAATTAATGAGATACGTCATTTCAACTGAGAAGCTGTTTACCACCGGCAAAAACCCTAGATTTGTCCACTACTGTAGAACCGCACTAAACCCCTGCTGCTCAAAGGGTCCCTTGCAAAACTTTGAAGCGCGATGCGTTTAAAGAACATATAAAAATGAAAAACGCAACAAATTGGTGCATAGCCTCTCTAAATAAAACCGCCCATTAACATTTACATTTAGTATGGCTCGCCCTTACTAAATACTAGCATCAACTTAAAAATCAAATGTTGTCACCTCTTTGCCTAAGCCCAAAAAGACACTTGCTATGGGCAAGTAGAAACCTTTTGCTCTTCAACATATATGTCTTGGAAAAATAACCATTGTTGCTTGTATACGTGATGGCATCATTATCTGTCAAACAGGCCAATATGATCAACCCACCTACTCACCAACATACTAAGCCAAGTTTACCTGCTGTCGTAGTTGGCAAGTTAGAACAAAACTCGTCTTTGGCGAGTGTAGCAAGTCTTTCATAAACACCTGGCTTGGGAACGTTGCTCTCCCAAGAATAAAGTGGGATTTTGCAAATAATGGTAGCAATAGCGATATGTTGTAGGAACAGATGGTTTTGACCATTGACTTATATTAAGGAAAGATGCTTCCATAAGGGTCTCCAAGTTGCCAGACCCTCTAATCTATTTAGCTTTGTTGAAACTGTCTACTCACCATATGTCTAGGCGAGTCCCTTGCTGTGCTCACTTTGTACCTTGTATAATGTTTGAACTATAGATCACTGGATAGAAATGATATCTTGAAAGTACTGAAGGCTTAATACCAACCATCTACAAACTCAATAAAGCAACCATAAATTGCCTAGGTAGGACTTATAAAAGACCCAAGTAAAGCTATTGAGCGTTTGGGCACCAAAGACCCAAGTCAAGCTATTGAGCGTTTGGGCACAAAAAGTCCCATGTAAAGCTATTGAAGCGTTCGAGCACACAAAAAGACCCAAGTGAAGCTAATAAGCGTTTGGGCACTTAAAAGACCCAAGTAAAGCTATTTAAGTGTTGGGGCACATAATGACTCAAATGAAGCCACTATAGTGTTCGAGCACACAAAAAAGTTCCAAGTACTTAAAGAAGTCAAAAAGGCCTCACCAACATCAATAGAAGTAAGAGGAATACGGGTTTTCCGCTTAACAATCGACATGCTCAAACCAAGTATACTATTGCCCTTATCAAGTTTCTATTTGGCGATATGGAGAATGCTGGGCATGGACTAAATTTATGTTAATTTCTAATCTTAGGTTATATGTAGAATGAGGAATATCTAACACCTTAGGTATAAAGTTATTTCATTTTCATTTCCCTTACTATTAGTCTACAATAACAACAAGCCCAGTACCTTCAAGGGTTCCCGCAAAAACAGTGTCTAGGGGTAGATGTACGCAGCCTTCCCTCTTCCGGGGGCTACGCTGAATGGAGGCTATTTTCGGGGACCCCAACCTGAGAAGCTGGTCTGTAGCACCTTACTATTAGTCTATATCTCATTATTTATAACAAATCTAGTTCATAATCTCGATCTCTTTTTTCATACTATTTTAATATTATTATATTTTTACCTTACACTTTCTTTTTGCCAAATAATGGAAAAAAAGACTTTCTTTATACTATTTTCCTCTCATTTTCTTTCCATTAGTTTTTATTAAAATCTTGTGTTATTTTGTTCCTCAGGTCCTTGTACTTTGCTGAAACAAAATTTATTATTTTTTTTGACACGAAGTTTATTCTTTTTATGTCAAGGCTTTTTGAAACAACTAATTTTATGGAAAAAAATAATAATAATTTGATAATATGGCCAAAATAGACTTTGCATAAGATGTACATTGAAATCTCTCTTTATGTTGCGATTGATGACATTTTAGCTTAATCAAAAGGTTTCCTGAAGAAGACTTTCAACAATAAAAATTTTTTTTTTTTGGAGGATTTTGTTTTATTTGATTTAAGAAATCTATTTTATTATATAAATTTGTATACGAATCATGTCACATTCATTTAAAATTAATTTCAAACTAACCCAGTTATTTCAATGAAGAAGCAGAGTAAGGGATTAGAAGGAGTGAGATCAAAATAGAAAAATGTCTTCTCTTTCGTAAAGTAGAATCACGTTCCTTTTTCGATGAAAGAAAGTCATGGTCTCGTTGATGAGGGGAAATATTTTCTTTGTTCTATTTTTTACAAATTATTCACAAAAGAGAATTATCGAAAATGAATGAAATTAGTGATTTTTGTTAGAACTAAATGGAGCCTAAACTTAGTTTTACTATTATGAAGGTTCATGTTATTTGTGTGAAAATTTTTTTGGGCTTGAGCACTACAAGACGAGTTAATACATGAGATTTACATCTAAGTTTGAGTGAGGATTTGTTTTTAAAATTAATTGAGACTAGGCAGAAATAGCTAACTTCTTTTGCGAACATGATCATTTTGTATCATATTTCAAGTGTGCACCCTTCTATTATTGAATGGCGAAAAATCAGATTTATTTTCTTGATCTATATGCATACACAGATGTAAGATACAACTTCATAAACCATTTCCTGAGAAAGGAGTAACATCAGACATTTCACATTTCAGAGGGACTGATAAGATTCCTATTCAGACTACTTTCAAATTAGTTACCATAACACTAATCTCTAAAACCTCCAAATAAACATTATATCATATAGCTCGACAAACATTTATGACGATACAAAATTTAATTAAAAAAGTATAGGTTTGACCAAATTCTTGACGTTCATTGAATTCTAATCATAAAATAATAAGAAATATTAAACTATGTCATTATCTATTCACAATGGTAACCCATGAGAAAGGTGAAATGTACCATTTGTGACAAGTCGTTTACACCAAAACTACTTAATATTTGAATTAAAGATCTTCGTGAGCAAGAAGCATATGGCATTATATAAGTGGAATAACAAACCCACATTTTTAAACAAAGATTATAAGCAAAATTCTTAATAAAACACTTTGTGGGGGGAAAAAAAAAAAAGGGAGTCTGGTTAGGTTAACCAAAAATGGCCGACTATTGGCCCATCTTGACACTTGGAATGACAATGCTATTTACAATCTATAATGTGTTAGCAGATGAGTCCAAACTTACTTACAAGCCGTTTGTTGGCAACTCGTCTGAAAAGACTATTTGCATCATCTCCCAGTTGCCTTTGTTTCCGAAATTTCCCTTTTGCCGGTATCCACCACCTCCTTCACCACCTTCTCCACCACCGCCTCCACCAACACCTGTGATTTCTTGTTCATGTAACTCTTCACATGTGGTCCAGAACAATTATGCTAATCAAGAGAAACTTTGCATTATCTCGCAGTTGCCTTTCTTTCCGAAGTTTCCTTTTTGTCGTTATCCACCGCCTCCATCAACACCTTCTCAATCTGCCACACCACCTCCACCATCTTTAAACTTATGTCCACCGTGTGCAACTCCGCCTTCACCTCCTGCTCCTCCTCCTCCACCTCCACCTCCACCCGTTTTTCCACCACCACCAAACAATGAAGCACCGTCTCCATCTCCAAACAATCCAATTCCCTCTCCATCGCCAAACAGTCCAACCCCGTCTCCATCAACCAACAATCTCACTCCTTCCCCTTCACCTAACAATCAAGCTCCATCTCCATCTCCAAATAATCTCGGCCCCTCTCCCACGCTGAGCAATCAAGCTCCGTCTCCGTCCCCCACTAGCCCATCCCCTACCCCCTCACCTATTAATCAAGGACCAACTCGATCGCCAAATAATCTCGTCCCCTCCCCCTCGCCAAACAACCAAGCACCATCTCCGTTGCCAAATAATCTCATCCCCTCCCCCTCGCCAAACAACCAAGCACCATCTCCGTCGCCAAATAATCCCGTCCCCTCTCCCTCTCCAAATAACCAAGCCCCATCTCCCTCACCCAACAATCCCAACCCTGGCCCCTCACCTAACAACCAAGCACCTTCTCCATCTCCAAGCAGTCCCGTCCCATCTCTCTCGCCAAACAATCAAGCCCCATCTCCATCACCCAACAATCTTACCCCTACCCCTTCTCCTAGTAATCAAGCACCATCTCCATCTCCAAGCAATCCTGTCCCCTCCCTTTCGCCCAACAATCAAGCACCATCACCATCGCCTAAAATCCCCACCCCTGCCCCCTCACCTAACAACCAAGCACAGTCTCCATCTCCAAGCAATCCCGTCTCATCTCCCTCACCGAAGAATCAAGCACCATCTCCATCACCTAACAATGTAACCCCTACCCCTTCTCCTAATAATCAAGCATCGTCTCCATCTCCAAGTAATCTTATCCCATCCCCTTCGCCCAACAATCAAGCACCATCACTATCGCTTAACATTCCCACCCCCGCCCCCTCGCCTAACAACCAAGCACTGTGTCCATCTCCAAGCAATTCCGTCCCATCTCCATCAACGAACAATCAAGCCCCATCTCCATCGCCCACCAACCTGACCCCTACCCCTTCTCCTAATAATCAAGCATCGTCGTCGTCTCCAATTAATCATGTACCATCCCCTTCGCCAAACAATCGAACACCATCACCATCGCCTAACATACCCATCCCCGCCCCCTCACCTAACAATCAAGCACCCTCTTCATCTCCAAGCAGTCCAGTCCCATCTCCCTCATCGAATAATCAAGCCGCATCTCCAACCCCCAACAATCCAAGCCCTACCCCTTCTCCTAATAATTAAGCACGGTCCCCGTCTCCAAGTAATCATCCCCTCTCCTTCACCAAACAATCAGGCACTATCACCATTGCCTAACATCCATATCCTCGCCCCCTCACCTAACAATCAAGCATCATCTCCATCCCCAAGCAATTGCGTATCTTCCCTCTCACCCAATAATCAACCCCGAGCACAATCCTCGGACAACTTTATCAACTCCCTGTCACCCTTGCCTGTCAATGAATCTCCAACTAGTTCCCCGAATAACATTATCGTCACCCCATCACCAAACAATCAAGTCCCATCTTAGTAACCAAATAACATTGTATGATCATCTCCTCCAAACACTCAAGTTCCTTCACTATCCCTTATCTCCTCGCTCTTACCACACAATTACCAATCACCACTATATCTAAATGACGTTTTGACCTCCCTTGTCGCCACTAAACAATTAAGTTATATCTTTCTCGCTAAACAACCTTGCCACACCACCTTCTCCAAAGAATCAAGTACGGTCTCCCCTAAAATCTCCACTCATCTCCATGCCCTTGCTACACATCATCTATGTCCAAACCATCTCCATTGGCTTTCCTTTGCTTAACAATCAATTTTTTTCCTTATCCCAAAATCCTAACAATCATGTTCTAAGTCTTTCCCTCGGTAATCTAGCTCATTTCACTCGTCAAATCATCAAACCTCGTCCATCTTCCTCAAAAACTTTACCTCATTTTATTCACCAAACTATCAAACCTTATCGTTGTGTTTGTATATATCCCCTGACATCTTTAGTTCCTAGCACTCTTAACACCTACGCTTCAAGTTGGCTCTTTACTAATATTTCCCATCTTCCTTATGTCACAATCTTGCCTCTACTTCATCCTCACATATTATTGTGCCTCTACCTCGCCTAAAAATAAAGTTCATTTGCATATGCGACAACTAGTTGCTCTTACATTTACCTACACCATCCAACAACAATTAATCCTCATTCCCTTTGCTCACAATCATGTTTCATCATGTTACCTCACGCCTTTCTTCTACCAATAGATTAAGCAATATCTTCTCTTTCTGTACCTTTTTGCCTTCGCCGTTGTGTTAAAATCAAATGTTGCCTTCATCCTTAAACTCCACTTTTTTGTCATGTTGCCTCGTAATCAGCTCCGAGCACCATATCCTAATATCTTCGCCCCTTCCTCGTTGCATTAGAATGTATTTGCATCTTCAAGATCTCCATCCTCTTATCATATAATCTAGCTCTGAACAACTATGCTCTCTCCCTTGCCTTATATATGGGACCTATCTATGTCACATTCGCTATCTCGCTTATTTGCTAGCGAGTAACTTCTCCATCTCTTTGCATTACGCCATCTATGTCTATCCAATGAGAAAACGCACTCTTATCATTGCCATCATATATGCCTCCTTCAAAAACTAGAGCAATAATTTACATTTTTCTTAAATAATGATGAACTATGTAGAATCCATTGTGAATGATCATGAGATCGTATCTTAGAGTATGATCTCATCCTTTTCCTTCTTTTTTTCCTCCTTCTTAAAGTCTATGTTGCAGTGTATAATTTGGTATTGAATAAAAGAGGCTTGCTATGCATCGTACTTCTTTTTATCAACATGTTTACAGGAGATTGTATTCGCGATAAGACAAAGGCTAGAGCTCTTTGCTAGTTCAAACCATGGATGATAATAGATCTACTAGATCAAAATGACTTGTAACGAACCAAACAAAAAACATAGAATCAGATAAAAACTAATGCATATAGTTTAAGACTTAATCAGTTATAATCCAGACAGGAATCAAAGTGCACTAGTTAACCAAATTGATAGTTTCATATAACCCAAATTTTCAAAGTAAAATTCTTATAATCCAAAATGTTTTGAGAAACTAGAAAATTCAAGAACTTAGCGGACCCCATATGCCTGATTGCAATAGTATCCTTTATAAGTAAGTAATTCTTCGTAATCCCGTCAAGATCATATTACTTATGTGGAGCTAATGAAAAGTTTGAAATCAGAAGACCTTATAACAAAGAGATATAAGCGAATTGAACTTTGAGTATTGCTTGAACTTCCTTCATATAATAGCAACTGAGGCACAAATTTTGGCGAGAATCAAGACTTCCAATATATAAGATGGTGGTCTCCACTCATGGGATATAATGAAATTAATTTTGATGGATAGGAGAAAATGGAAAAGACAACTTGGTGTGAATTGCAGAATCCCGTGAAGCATCGAGTTTTAACGCAAGTTGTGCGAAAGCAATTAGGCTGAGGGCAAGTCTAACCTGGCATCACCCATAAAAAGAAAATAAATTAATTATGTTGAGAACGAAAATCCCCAAAATCTCTTTAGTCTTAATTCTAAAAGCCTTGCCAGTGCGAGATCGAACCAAAAGAGCTTGAAGCTGGCACACAAAAGAATCCAAATAAAAGTTGACGAGCAATTTGGAGAAATCACAAGATCTACATTGTTATTCTAGATTAGTGAAGATGTTTATGTAAGCCATATCTATCAGGAAGGAAATCGAGCAGCTGATTAGATTGCAAACAAGAGGCGCGAGATTCCCAAGGGTTTAGCATGGACTTGAGTCATGTGACAGTTCTTGAAAATCAATTTTGTATGATGATACACTTGATAGATGCGAGCAGATGTGCCTAATACTCTTCCTTACTATTATCGAGAAAGACAAAGAAAACGGAAGGGGGAAAAAAGGAAGGATGATGCTCTTAAGTGGGGAAGTACAAAACTCATAGCCTATATCTTGGAAGGATGGACCCTAGAAAGATCAAATGACTTGCTTCTTGACTACTAATTCCAACTTCAAATGCACAACAATGGTAGCTTAATTGCACAAGAAATGTTGAGAAGTGCATTTGACAGTGGAAGTTTGCTACCCGATTGGCTCTCATGATTTAGATTGAGAGAGAGTTTCCGCGCAAATTCTTGTATTCTCATCGTATTTTGTTTCATTTGTACGATTTCACCCAATATGTTTTGAGCTCCAATTGGTTAGTTATACCAAAGCTTAGAGTATGTTTCCAATTTTTAATTTTTGAGAAATTAAAAGTCAGCTTTTGAAAATAATTTTTCCTATTTCCAGTTTTTATTTTCAGTTTTCTCTTGAATTAGAAAAAAGCTGGAAAAAGAAAAGAAAAAAAAAAAACCCCAAAAAATTCATTTCTAAAACCTAGTAATTATTTTCTAAAAAAATCTAATACTGTAAACAGAAAAAAGTACCAAATAGGCCATTACTAATAAATTTCATTATGCATAAATGGGTATCCCCTCAAACGACAAGTAAAGATGCCTAATAATCTTAATTGACTGATGCAAAGCGGACCCTTATCATTTTTTTTCTTTCTATAATAGTAAGGAGTATAACATTTGTCCTAAGTATGGCCATCAACCCATGGTGATGGGAAAAATGAGCTCGAACCAAGACCTCATACTTGAAGGTGAAAAGTCTTAACCATTACACCAATCAATATCGCTCAGTTGACCGACCCATTACCATGAAGTATGCATATCAAAAATAAGATGTTATGATAATCATACCATGGCCGTCTATGAGAAAGTAACAATAACAACAAACCTAGTGTCATAAGGGTTCCCGCTTGACCTGGGGGGGGGGGGGGGGGGGGCAACCTTACCCCTCCAAGATACTACCGTAAATTGAGGCTGTGTTCACGGGTCACCAACCCAAGAGATATATGCGTTTGTACATTGGCTGTCTACGAGAAAGTAACATAAGTTTTGCGAAAAATAGACATTTAGCAAATTTTCAAACTGTAGTTGGAAAAAGTGCTTTGTTAAGTTGAGGTAGTGGTGTTCTTTGGAAAATTTTGCATCAAAATGACAAATTTATATAGTTCACAGCTCTAATGACTTACAATAAGGGGTGTAATCGAATCAATAACTCAGTACTTCACTCGAACTCGATATATGGTACTCGAAATCGCACTCGAACTCGATCAACTATTTGAGTACTCGACTCGGCTCGAGTATTCATTCACTGTGTATATTAAGGTTCAACACATTCACTCCATTATAATGTTATTCCTTATATTCGACCATTAGTTATACTCAACTGATTACTTGATTATTGCTTACACTATATTTTAACAAAAACAACCATAAATCGCCAATATATGAATGCCCAACATGCTTCGAAAGATAAGTTTCAAGAAACACAAGCAAACCCAATACAAGCAGTTATAGGAAACTCAAGGTTCCTTCATTCCACCACGAGTAATTATCGAGTGCAATTCGAGTATATACCAAACAAAGCCAAATATCGAGTCAAGTATCAATTCAAGTATCGAGCTAAGTAGACAATCGAACAGCAATAAATTATGACATGATTGGACCATCAAAAATTAAACCAATAACTTAACTTTAATTTCATTAGAGAACGAAATTGACACTATATAAAGTATACATGGACCAAATTGATACAATTAAAAGTACAAGAACATGAAAGTAAATAACCCTAAAATTTAACTTATCAAGATGAGTTTCTATAAGCAATAAATTATGAATAATTAATTAGCATAAACTCTAATTGTTACAGCATATATATTCTATAAACTGATTCACTGTACGAATGTTATTAGCCTGTAGTCTAAAAATGCCGTTTTGACATCCCATTTGCACATTCACAAAAATTTTCTAAAAATTTTTTCCGAATTCTCAACCTACGTTTCCCTGTCACAACTACAAGGGGTGCATATGAGATGAGCCGAGCCGAGCCGAGCTCAGCTCATCAAGCTCGAGGCTCGGCTCATCTACGTTCAGTGCATTGAGCTTGGAAACTTCAAACTCAAGGTCAGCTCCTCATAGGTAGGACTCAGCTCGGTTGAGCTCAACCCAACTTGGTACGCTGCAAACTAAGCTTGCCATTGTTAGGCTCGTTTAAGCTTAGACTCATTTGGACATTTAGGCTCAAACTTGGCTCAATTGAGCATACTGCTCAATTAACAAGCTCAATTAAAATAGGCCCACTTAAAAGCATCAAACTCGTTCAAACTCGCTAGACTACAAGCTTGAGCTTCACTGGGCTCGAGCTCGACTTCATAAGTTAAACGAGTCAGCTGAACTCGGATCTATCTCAAACAGAGCCATGCCCTTCGAGCTTCATGACGAGCCAACTCAGCTCACTTATATCCCCAACAACTACAACACCATCACAGAGGAGCTATGGCATAGCTAAAGCTACACATCAATGCCAAAAAAAAGCCACTGTGAAACAACGCAACACGAAGCAGTAACAGAATTACCTGCTTTTTGATCAACTTGACAACAAGGTAGAGCCATTTGCCTTCAATTTTGACTCCAAACCAAAGAACTTCAATCCTGACAACACCAAATCAGCCGTCTTTTTCTTCGCGTGTTCAATGAGCATTTCCTCGTACACAATCACATTTGCTTCGGTCATAAGCTTCCGCTCCTTCATGCTCGAAAAAACCTTCCTCGCCTCCTCTATTGTCCCGTGCTTACACATTCCAGAGATGATGGCACAACATATAATATCATCAAGTTTAGAGCCTTCCTCTATCATCTCACTAATTACTTCTAGAACTTTCTCAGCATCGTTTGATTTGCAAGTGTGGAGAATGGTAAGCGTATATTTAAACTCCATTGGGCTACTAGCGACATTAGCTAAGCAATCGCGAACAAGCAAAATGGCTGCATCAATTTCACCCAATTTGCAAAGTCCTCTAACAAGTGACGAGTATGCATCAACAGACGGGACCGAACCCATATCCTTTATTTTGTTGTATAATAAGCACCCCTCTTGGACATCCTTGAGTTCAACGAGACATAAGATTGCGTGACTATATGTTACTGAATCAGGTTCAAAGTTCGAATCTTTTATTTCGTTAAAGAGTGATAACGCCTTCTTTGCATCCCCGTTAATGTAGACAGAGCCGATAAGAACATTATATATCGAAACACTAAGGTAACCTTTTGTTTTCAAGTTTTGAAACACCTCTAATGCAAGCGTTAGTCCATCCTCCTTTTCAACCAATAACCAAAAGAAATTTGAAAGATCATCAATAACTGGCAATCCAAGTTTCTGCATATGGGAAAGCAAAGAATAGAACTCATCCATTTTACTTGATTTCGCATAAGAAACTAGTATCGGGTTAACAGTCTCAAACTCGGATTGAAGTCCTTCTTCAACCGTTCGTTGGAAAAGTTTAAAAGCCCTGTCAACCCGTTTCACGTTACACAGGCCTTTGATCAAGCAATTATATATCGTCAAATCTGCTCTGTACCCAGAATCCATCAAATCCTTCAACAGATCAAAACCCAAACCAACCTTACCATGATTAACAAACGCCTCTATTAGAGACCCATATATAGCTCTATCGATCAAGTAACCTCGTTCTTTCATCTCCTTAAACAACTCATAAGCTGTCTCAACTCTTTTCCCTTTACACAACGCCGAGATTATAGTTGCATAAGCCATCACATCAGGCTCAACATCATCCCTCTTCATCTCACCCCAAACCGTCAAGCAACCATCCAAGTTCCCCTCAGCCACCAACACCTTAACCATCGCAGTATATGCAAAGATATCTGGCTTACACAAACTCCTCATTCGACCCAAAAGTTCCAACATCTCGTCAATCCTTCCTTCCTTACACAAACCCTTGATCAAAATCATATAAGTCACACTCTCTTCCACTAACCCATTGCTCCTAAACTCATCATAAACCGACATTGCCAAATCTAAATGACCTGTCTTCACCAACGCATCCATGATCCTATTATACAGGAAAATGCGAGGCGTAATCCCGAATTTCTTCATCTTTTCATACACATAATAAACCCTAAGTCCCCTACCATTATCAGCATGACTTCTAATCAAAATTTCAAACTGTTTCTCAGTAGGTGGCCTCCCCTGCATCTGCATCAACTCAGGCAACTGCTCAGCAGCTCTAAATCTATTCAATCTATTCAAACAATAAGCAAACGCATTATAAGAAGCAAAATTATGCTTGTAACCCTTCTGTTTACCAGCCCAATGAAAGAACCGTGACGCCATCGCGGGATCAACCTGAACCTTGACCACCTCCGCAACGACATCCGGCAACACCCGCCGGAGCTTACCCAGATCAGCCATCACAGGGGGGCCCCATTTGCGATGTTTTCTGAAGGAGTCACATATGAAACGGGCAATTGGGGAGAGTTTTTGGCAAATTTGGAGGAAATTATCATGTGGGTAAGTGGAAAGTGAGGGTTTTGTGCAATTTTGGGCATCTGGGTACCAGTTTTTGAGAGTGAAATTGGTGGGTTTTTGAAACTGGGGATTCGGGGTTTTAGGGTTTAGGGTTTGGCGGTTGGAGAAAAGGCCACCGTAGACGGTGGGGCGGTTAAGGGAGGGTTTGCGGTGGCCGTAGAAGAAGTAGGGCTTGATGGGTTTGGTGGGTGGTGGCATTTTGGTGGGTGTAGAAGGGTTTCAATTTGAATTCATTGCGTTTTTTATTCTTGTTCTTGGTTGAGTTCTCAATTTGCCTCCGAAGCTATGATGTTTCCGGTGTAGAGTACCATCGCCGGCAGTGGCAGAATTAGGACCTGAAGTTAGTGAAATTAAGTATAATATGAATTATTTTTAATTTAGTGCTTCAGCATGAGTAATTGACACTTATTTTTTATATTATTTGTAACTATATAATATAATTAAATATATTTTAGTATTCTAGTATAGGTAATTGTCTACTCTCACTTGTATGTAGCTCCACCAATGATCATTGGAAGTGACTTTCTTGGATAGGTCTTCATTGGAATGTCAACAACGGTAGATTGATCTAGTTCTAGGATGATGAGTGGATCCCCAACTCATGCTGCTTCGGCCAAAGGGTGATCAATACCAAGGTCTTCAGCTTTAGGAGCTGATTGACCTCGAGTTACGCTGTTGGGTCATTAATAAACTTGAAGCGATGTTTTCTAGATAGATAGCTCGTGTCGTTAGGGGTATCTCGATCTTCTACCCTGGAGTGGTCGATAGATTAATTTGAAAATGGGATACCAAAGATATTTATAGAGTTATACTTCTTGTTATTGTATACAAGTTTACGAGTTTTGGAGTCGATCTCAAGACATGCTTAATAATTCTACGGTTGCTCCCTAATCACCAAGCTTTGAAGATATTGGGGAATATTAAGATTTTACTAAGAGTTCAGTTTTTCTCTGGAGAATGATGTTTTACGCTTTATTGACCAATGAAAATTTAGTTAAGAGAGGTATTTTTCCATTTTCAGATTGTCCAATTTGTGGTAGCGGTTCGGAGTTAGTTGATCTTATTGTTTTTCTTCGCCCATTAGTGAGGGCAGTTTGGTTTTCCTCCAATGTTAGGTTCAAGTTGAATCTTGATGGCTTTTTGGGCTTTCCTCGTTGGCCAACTTATCGTGTTGAGAAGAGACCTTCTTGGAGGATTGATGCTATCGCTTCAGATGTTAGACTTTTGCTTTGTAATTTTGATTGAGTTTGTTCTAGATGGTCTCCGAGGTTGGCCAACTTAGTAGCCCATGACGTGACCAATCTTTGTCTTCTTGGGATGTGTTATTTGTTGATGTATTTTCAAATATGTATCAAAGAGGGCACCAAGACGCCGTCACTGGATCCCATTAGAACTCCGAAGTTAAGCGTGTTTGGGCGAGAGTAGTACTAGGATGGGTGACCTCCTGGGAAGTCCTCACCCTCAGGTTGGGGGCACTGGGAAACAGTCTCGCTTCAGGTTAACACCCTGAAGGTGGAAGGTTGCGTACATCCGTTCCCCCCAGACCCTGCGTAGGCGGGAGCCCCTGAGGCACTGGATATATTCCCTTTCAAATATGTAATGTACAAAGTGTTAAATGTTTGTTTTATATGTATTTAAGATGTGTTTAAAGTTGTCCCAATACATGTATTAAGTGTTTAAGGCATGGTGGGGGTGTGTGTCGACACACCTACAAAACCACGAGAAAACTACTGTGTGTCAACACACAGCCTTTACAAAAGCACAGGAAATGTGGCTGTGTGTCAACATATAGGCTTATAGTAAGTTGTATGTCGAAGGGAATGTCGAGACACAACTTCGACACCTTACAGAGACCTGTGTGTTGCTGTGTGTGTCGACACAGCTTCGACACTGGGCAATAACATTATTATGACTGGGTGAGGACCCCTCTCCCAACTATTTTAGCGGCTTATGTGTTTGATAGTAATGGATATTTGTCTTTGAGCTTCGTTGACCCAAAAAAAAATATTGAGTCACTAGCTATTTGAAGAATTAAGTTTTTGACCCAATAAAAAGAAATTACATCTCATTTTTAGTCACTAAATGCACCAAATAGACCAGATGATCATTCAAATTAAAATTTGAAAGATTTTATTACCCAACTTCTAACAAAAATCTCTTTATCCAAGTAATTTAAAATATACAACTAGATTTTCTAAGTAAAAATGTGAAAAACTCTATCACCCAACTTTAAATAAAAACTCATTTTGGTCATTTGGATAATTTAAAAATGATGAAATTTATCTCCCAAATGAAAAAAAGAAAAAAACAAAACAGTTTAACAATTAACTTCTAACAAATTTAATCACTCGTGTAATTTTAAAATGACAAAATTCATCTTCAATTGAAAAAAATAAAATATTTTCAACATCAGTACTAAAATTTAAGGAGTTATGATGAATGTACATATGTATGAAATTTTCTTTTTCAACAGTGATAACTTTTTTCATTAAATTTTTGATAATATAGACTATATTGCATAGTTAAATACAATACGGGAATAAAACGGAGTTTAATACATACGTATATTATTCGTCTTTTCTTATTATAAATTCGGTCAAAAATTATACGTTAACTCTTAAAAAAGTGTATTCATACATTCGTGTTTAAAACGGCTATATTCTCAAATATATGGTCCAAAAATTCGGATAAATTTTTATAAAATTTAAGTCCATGTAGACACTAAAACAATTCAATGTCCACTTATGCATCATTAGAGCATGTTCAAGCCAAAAATAATTATATGTATACTTAATCCAAAACAAAAGTTTCTAATTCAAAAAAAGATCAAGTACTATAACTGAAATAGAAATTACAAGCCAATTGCCATAGTCCGAATAACTTACATACCAAAATACATAATCTAAAATACAAAGGAATACTAAAATAAAATACCATTAAATTCAAAGACATATAAAACTTCTGTTGAAATGCAACAAAAACAAAACAAGTATACAAAGAACCATGGTCGAATCAGAGGTTGAAGTCAATGTCGAACAACTGAAAAGAGAATATAAGTATGAAATAAAAAGATGAAGGATTGAAAGAGTAAAGAGTTTTTAATTTTTAAATGTTTAAATTGTAATAATATCAATAAAATAAAGCTTATAGAGGAAGAAGATGAAGAGACAGCAGCTGCAGTGTTAACCCCCTGCCTGCAACATCATTGTCAAAGTCCCCAAAAAAGGCCCTTTTTAAAAAGTTACTTTTCAATTTTTTTTTTAAATTTTAAAAAATTAAATTTTACTTTTTTTAGCAAAAATAAATAAGTGCCCTTTTTTTCCAAAATATGTATGATTTTTTTATAAAATATGTATAATTTGACTTATACTAAAAATATGCAAATTTTTTAGTATTTTTAAAAAAAATATGTATACATGAGTATTACATGCCAAACATTCATATACACATTTTATATGTGTATTATACACGAATTAATTAATTGTGCTATATTGCAGTAATTTACAATTCTTTGCTAATTATATTTTTTTTATGGGAAAAATGATGGAAAAAAAACTAAAATAGACCTATATGATTTTTTTTGGTTAGCATTATACTTGCAAAGTTTAAAAAAAAGGTATTGTATTAGTGTTAATAAATATTTTGGGCACCTAAACTAGAAATAAGCTAAGTTTGTTAGAACTTGCGGTAGGGTTTTAAACCACTTGCCACCTTTAAAAGTGGGGAAGAAATGACCCATATTAATATTAAAAAATAATTAATAAAATATCAAACTATTTTTATATGAATTTTTTTAGCACTATTCTTCTAAAAGTGAAAAAAAAAAGATATTATATTAGCCAAAACGAATTTTTTAGCGTTACTTAGACATAAACGAATTTTTTTAACACTGGCGAATAAAAAGAGAGGAAGAAGCCATCAAAAGAAGAGTTGGATGGAGAACCACCACTGTCTCTGTAAAAAGATGCTAACAACTCCATAACACGGATGAGAAGAGAGGAAGAGGCCAACCAAAGAAGAGTTGGACAAAGACAATTAGACAGGACACCACCTACCTGAACCTAAATGAAGAGATGACCCTAGATAGAGCTCAGTTGAGGATTAGTATAGGGGTAGTATAGGATAACCGATTTAGCAGTCTAGAAACATCGAGCACTCGTAAGCTAGTTCTAGTACCATGAGACTGCTTGTATGCTTGTTCATATATAAGCAGTACTGGTGTACGTTGGTCGCTCAGTGCTTCTAGGATTTGTTACCTTGGGGTGTAGTTATATTCGCTTCCGATACGCTCTCTACTTTCTCTCTCTCTCTCTCTCTCTTTCTTTCTCTACTTTCTCTCTCTCTCTCCCTCCCTCTCTTCCCATATGCTCTAAAGGCTCTACTCTCTCTACTCTCTTTATATGTTTGCATTGTGTTACATGTATGACCTTTTTCCCTACATTCTTTGCTTTTACCTTTTGCTATGGCTACTGTGCTTCCATGCGTACATGCTTACATGTCTATTTGCTTATATGCTTACATGCATATATGCTTCGCATGATCTTTATACTTTACATGCTCTTCAGACAGGGTGTTCATAACTATCAACTATCAAATTGGGGTTCCTCGAAACCAGTCTCTCGTCAGGGTCTCACCCTGATGGGGTAAGACTGCGTACATCCTATCCCTCCTAGACCCTACGCAAATAGGAGCCCTTGAGGCACTCGGATTGTTGTTGTTGTTGTTGAATTTTTTTTAACACTATATGGTGTTTAGCACTTACCCATATACTTACAATCCTTAGATGATTATGAATTCGATGCAATGAATATGTAATTTCTTTGAGTATTCTAGTTCCGGTTGTTCTGCTAACATGATGTTTTATATTTCTCTCCCGTTTTCCACTGCACAACTTGATTCTTCGAGAAATAAATCAATACGTGTATGGGTTTTCTCTGTCATAATCCAATGTATATTCGCTTAGAAAATACTAATATGAAACATAATTTTGACAATATATAGATACATTTTGTTCTAATTAAGAAAATTTTTAATGGAATTTAGTAAATTTTGTACCGAAATACTAACATGGCAAATATATATTACGGTTATATGTGCTATATTAGCAATTTATATATAAAATCCGTTAGATTTTTAAAAAAACATGATAAATATATATTACGGTAATTTATGTCACATTAGAATTTTTTATCCAAAATTCATCATACTTTAATAAAAACTTGATTAAATTGGAACGTACCTAGATAATAAAACAACAAAATATCACGATATTTTATTGTACATGTTAAAATATACAGGTACCTGTTTAAGACGAATTTGGTCAGTGTGCTTATGCATTGTATTAGAGTTCTGTAAAAGCAAGGGTTCGTAAGGATGAGCTGAACTCAAACTCGGGCTACACCCCCAACTTGATAATCCCTGCAAGGTTCAAACAAGCAGTTACACGGGAGACCCCTCCGACCCTTAAGTTAGTATTAATCTCAAGAAATAGTAATGACAGCAGATAATAAATAGATATAAAATACTTAGCGTAGGGGGAGTAGGAGACTTGAATGGTTATTGCTCAGGATAGATGATCATAAATGATGACGGGAAGAAGAGGTGTGTGATTGCCTACCTTTCCTAGATGAAACTTGCCATACAGAGAGAGAGAGTCGTATGAGGAGGTCAAGACCTCTAGAATGAGAAGCCTACCCCTTTAAATAGAGCTTCGGTCAGCTGGAGCACTTGATTTGGTGTGCCCGTTCTGGGGGGCCTATTGTTTGGGGCGCCCAATCTAGGGTGCCCATTCTAGGTGATTGCACCAGGGCGGACCTTGGTGTTTAGTAGTGCACCCGTTGCGGGTAATTACACCAGGGTGAACCATGGAGTTTGGTATTGCACCAGTTACGGTTGATTGCACCAGGGTGGACCACGGTGTTTGATATTGCACATGTTGCGGTTGATTGTGCCAAGGCGGACCGTGGTGTTTGGTACGTATATGGATAACCGTCAAATGTCATGTATAGAATACTGGATAGAATCAAGCATAATCAAGGCAATAAATCAAACCAAACGGGTCAGTATAATGCAACTTTTTGATAATAAATATGTCGAGAACAAATATCAAAATAAAGACAATGTTGTAAGAAATAACACACTTTTAAGGTTATTACCTGCTATGTAATAAACGTATTATATGATGTATTATCCTTAAAGGATGTCTATGGCTAATATTCTTTTATCGCGACACTTACCTATGAAATGATAAGCTTAGCGTGACTTATGTTGAGCGGTTGTAAGTAGACAATTGCATGAATAGTTATTGGTAGTATTCATAAGATGTATTCCGTAAGAGAATAACACTCACACAATGTGATTCATAACTGATTGTATGAACCTTTGCTAGAGTTTGGATGGCAAATACTTATGTGCAATGTGTGATTTAACAATGATGAGCGTTAGATAATTTTGTACCATGAACACTTATATTGATGTTGCATCTTAGTAATGCAACAAGGTGAGTATGTAATGTATAAATTGACAAAAAAAAGGCATCTAAGGATGCAATATGCGTTTTTCCGATGCATATTAATCTTGTTATTAAGGTTGCGAATTATTTTTAAGGACTTGGTGATCCTTTGTTGTATGTTACCTCGTTGACAGCAATCATTGCTAGATCGGATAGGTTATGAAAGGAGTCCTAGACCATTTGTAAGAAAGTCCAAGATTACTTTGAAACAGATTATTACAGGTATTGAACTATTTCTTTCTTATTGTTATCTATTCAGATTGTTGCCTTCCGAAGGGGTTTTTACTATTGAGTTATCATTGAAGTCCATATGTCACTAGCTTGTGATTCTTTATCTCGAGTATGGTGGTTATAGCTACCTTTTACTATTTCCGGCATGTTCGAGGAAGTATTTTTGATTTTCTGGTGCCCATTCTTATGTAGGGCATGCTTTGTGATAGTCAAGAAGTCGTTGTTGAGGTTTGGAATTGTTAATTATGTGTTGCAACAGAATGTACACAATTGTGAAGGTGGCTAAATGGATAACAACAGCATCTTGCACTGCTCTTACTAAGTTGTTAGCAAGTAGTGGTACTAAATAGTATAGCAGAAGGTTGGTTAAAGTGTGAGCTACTTAGGTGCAGTAGCAGAAGTGGTTCATTTTGGACTCTCTGATTAGAAATATTTCGTCGAATTGTGATGAGCAACCAAGTTTTACAGTTATAGTTTAATTTCTGACGGGTAGTTAAGTCTTCTGGATATGCCAGAATGTTGTAGAGCATGGCATGATTGAGGATGAAGTTCATTAGCTCTAAAAGGGATTGTATCTTATGGGTGGATAGTTTCTGACTTGTAATTGTTCTGACATGATTTGCATTTTGCGAAGGAAATACACTTTCAATCATTGCTGATTATGAAGCCTCTCAATTTTGGAATGATTTTAGCCTCAATGACGGAGGTAACGTCTAGCTTGTGACCTCGGGGGTAAAGTCCCCTAACCTTTTAGGCTACCGAGGTAAGGAAATGACTGAGGCGAAGTCCCCTAGTTCTGATATGAATTGCACTATCGTGATAAGGAAATGACCGAGGTGAAGTCCCCTAGTCCTAAAATGGTTTATCCTACTAAGATAAGGAAATGATTGAGGCGAAGTCCCCCAGTCCTGAAATGATTTATGCCACCGTTATGGAAATGACTGAGGCGAAGTCCCCCAGTTCTGAAATGATCTACGCCACCGTTAAAGAAATGATTGAGGCAAAGTCCCCCAGTTCTGAAATGATTTGCGCCACCGTTAAGGAAATAACTGAGGCGAAGTCCCCCAGTTCTAAAAAGATTCATAACCCATTGAAAGAAATATCAGCTCACCCTAAACTCATTGTCGATTTATGTTCTATTAACTTCGTTTCCTGAGGCTAGTTTAAGATATGTGGAATCACCAATGTAAAGAGACGATGAAATTGCATGGTTTGATGAGTAGATAAGTGTGGTGGGATTTTGCCTCGCAAGTTAAAAAATTCTTTTAACATTGTGTAGGAAGATTGCAGGTGCAATGGCACATAGCTAATAGTTAGGATTTTCAGGGGTGATGTGGCATCTTAAGCTGGAATTTGACAAATAGTTTGTTTTGATGGTTGCCTTGTGCACGTATAAGATAGGCAAGTAAGAGATTCAAGAAACAGTTGAATCAACTACGAATGCAGTGACTTTAAGGGAAGAATCAAATGTTTTGTGGGCTTAAAGACAGTTATGAGATCTCTTGCATGCCCAAGTAAAGTCCTTAGAGTGAATCGTGTAACTTTGTTGTCTTGTTATTAGAGCTTTCACCGCTTTTGAGCTTGGCGCTTATATGGATCTTTTGATTTGCACTTGTGTCTCGATGTTCGATTGTGTTTGTTTTGTATTTTGGAATCATAAAAGGTAGGATTGATGACTTCATTCCTTTAGTATCCCTAATTTAGAATTGTTGCGCTTAATTGTTAGCTTGACAATTTGTGGGTAAGGATCTAGAGAAGTATGGTTCTTTATGTGAAAGATGTATTATAGTGAATTGGTCCCTCGATATAATGGCTGACAAGTATAGACAAGCTTTACTATTGGCTAGCTAGTCAATGGATGTAATTTGTCCGACTATCAAGGTTGGAATAGTTTAGGATTGTAATGAAAACCGACCCAATTAGGATTCAGTTGAATAGAAATTGTAACAAATGATGGGTTCAATCAGGGTTGTATTAAACTAAGATTATAATGAAAATGATCTAATTAGGGTTTAATTGAATTGAGATTGTAACAAAAATTGGTCCAACGAGGATGAACTAAACTGAGCATGTAAAGAAAGTTAGTTCAAATAGGGTTGAATTAAGTTGAGATTAAGAGGAGAATTAGTTCAAACAAGGCTGAGTTAAACAGATGTTGTAATGAGAATTAGCTCAAACTGGGTTCAGTTAAATGGACATTGTAACAAGAATTAGTTCAAACAGAGTTGATATAAACTGATATTGTAACAATAATTAGTTCAAACAGAGTTTAAGTTAAACGGATATTGTAACGAGAATTAATTAAAACAGGGTTGAATTAAGCTAGAGTTGTTATAGAGTTGAACTAAGTTGAGATTGTAACGAGAATTGACCCCATTAGGGTTGAGTTACACTAAGATGGTAATGAAAATTGATTCTCCCAAAATTGACGAAAATTAACGCATGTAGGACTAAAATGAGTAGGGATTGCAACGAAAGCTAATCTCTTAAGGTTGAATGGAATTAAGATTGTAATGAAAATTAACCCATTTAGGGTTGAATTATACTAGGATTGTAATGGAAATTTGTTCAAGCAAGATTGACGAAAATTAAGATTGTAATGAATATTGATTCAATTAGAGTTGACAAAAGTTAAGATTTTAACAAATATTGGTTCAATCAGAGTTGACGAAAGTTAAGATTGTACCAAATATTGGTTCAATCAGAGTTGACGAAAATTAAGATTGTAACGAATATCGGTTCAATCGGAGTTGACAAAATTAAGATTGTAACAAATATCGGTTCAATTAGAGTTGACGAAAATTAAGATTGTAACGAATATCGGTTCAATTAGAATTGACGAAAACGAACCTATTTAAGATTGAATTAAATTGAGATAGCTGTGCAAATTGACCCCATTAAAGATAAATTGAATAGAGATTGCTACGAAAATTCGTTCAATCAAGGTTGAGCTAAATTGATATTGTGACGGAAATTAAGCCTTTAAGGTTGAATTAGATTAAGGTTGTAGTAGAAATTGTCCCAAGTTAGGGTTGAATGGAGTAGAGATTGTAATAAAAATTAACTCTTTAGGTTTGGCTTAAACTTGAGATTGTAATGAAAAATTGACCGCATTAAGGTTTAATGTAAGAGAGAGAGAACCACCGGTGGTGGTGGTTGGTGTGGGTTGCTAGTGGCATCGGAGCAAGGCGAACGACGTGACACGGCGATCCATGGGCCAAGGCGACCCAGGTGCGGGCAACCCAAAGTCAGGCGAGCCAAGTTTTGCGCGATCCAAGGTCGAGCGAGCCAGATTTTGGGCGAGCCGGATTTGGGCGATCCAAGGTCGGGTGAGCCAGATTTTGGGCGAGCTAAGGTCGGGCGAGCCAGATTTGGGTGAGCTAAGGTCGGGCGAGCCAGATTTTGGGCGGGCCAGGTGTTTCTGGTGGCTAATGGCGGTGGTAAGTTGTAATGAAGGTGAAGTTGTGGGCGGTTATGGTGGTGTGAGGGCATGGGCGTTGCTGGTGAAAATGTTGGAGAAGAGGACAGTCAAAGCTTCATCATATTTTTTTTTGTATACCCTTGTTTTTTAAATTAAGTATCCCTTGTTTTTTAAATTAAGTATCCTGTAACTTTAAAAAGACATAACTTTTAATTCGTATGGAGTTATACTGTAAGCCACATATCAAGATGAAGCCCTCAAAAACTCTACACAACACGTATAATTTCTCATATTTTCAAGAAAAGATAGCAAAGACGTGGTAGGCGTTTATCCAACATGATAGTGATTGGTAGCTTTATATAACTTGACCCTGAAACTTAAAACAAACATAACTCTTAATCCTCGAGGAGCTACGAGTCCAATCACCTATCAAAACGAAGTTCTTGAAGATTTCTATATAACTAGAATGATTTCTTGAGCGTTTGGATCAAAGAAAGTATATAAAAGGTGAAGTGGGTGTGTCAGATGCGTACGAACTGTAAATTGACCTTAAAACATAAAATAGGAGTAAAGTTCAATCCGTAAAGAGTTATAGATCAAATTTTATATCAAAACGAAGCTCTTGAAGAGTTATAGGTATCTATGATGACTTATGGATTTTTTAATCAAAGAAAGTATATAAAAAGTGAGGTGGGTGTGCCATACTCAGGTGAAACGGGCATAACTCTCAATATGTGAAGAGTTACGGATCGAATTATATATCAAAACAAAGCTCTTGAAGAGTTCTAGGTACTTATAATGATTTTTGGAGTTTTTGAGCAAATCAAGTATGTGAAAAGTGATCTGGACGCGCCAGATGCAGGTAAAATACCTTACAGCTTAAAACGGGCGTAACTTTCCATCCGTGAAGAGTTACGGATCAAATTATATATCAAAACAGAGCTCTTGAAGATTTCTAGGTACCTATATAATTTTTGGAGTTTTTGATCAAAGAAAGTATATGAAAAGTTATCTGGGCATGCTAGATGCAAGTAAGGTATATAACTTACCTTACAACTTAAAACGAGCGTAACTATCAATCCGTGAAGAGCTACGGATCGAATTACATATCAAAATGAAATTCTTGAAGAGTTCTAGGTACATATGATGAAGTTTTTGGTTTTTTTCTCAAGGAAAAAATGAAAAAGAGCCATAAAGAATGTAGCCATACTTGACCTTATTCAATCAAGCCTCTTTTGTCAATTTTGCTTTGGTAGGCTTATTCTCATCATAGAGAATGCCAAGAAATCCAAAGAAAATGCTGAAAATTAACTTACTTGATACTTGAAATGAATCCTACGAGAAATATTAAGCTAGGCGTGAGCTTATGATCCTTCCCACATATGGAGCCAAAATGTTTACGACGAATTTGGTCAGTGTGCTTATTTATAGTATTGGAGTTCTGTATAAGATGGGGTTCATAAGTATAAGCTAAACTCAAGCTTTGGCTACACGCCCAATTTGATATTCCCTGCAAGGTTCAAACAAACGATTAGAGGGGCCCCGTGGGGTGACCCACGGGGGACCCCTCCGACACTCAAATCAGTATTAATCTCATGAAATAGTAATGACAGCAGGTATAAATATACATAATAGATATAAAATACTTAGTCTAAGGGGAATAGGAGGCTTGAACGATTATCACTCCGGAGAGATGATCGTAAAAGATAATGGGAGGAAGAGGCATGTGATTGCCTATCTTTCATGGATGAAGCTTGCCATATAGAGAGAGAGAGAGAGAGAGAGAGAGAGAGTCATATGAGGGGGTCAGGACCTCCAGAATGAGAAGTCCTTCCCCCTTTATATAGAGCTTCGATCGGTTGGGGCACTCGATTTGGTGCGACTGTTTTGGGGCACCTGATCTGGGGGGGCCAACCATCTGTCACCTATATTGGGTCACCGAGCGAGCAAGTATTGGGCCAATATTATAAACAGTACCTATATGGTAAATCATTAAACCTCAAAGTATCGGTGTTATAAGGCCCCTAAACTTAATATATAAAACATCATACTCATTGAGTTGAATCAATATCTCAAATATTAACATGAAAGATAATACACAACACATGAGAACACACTTAAAAATCATTCTTCCGTGTCATGCCAATCAAACTTTAGGAGAGGGATATCAATCAAACATGTAGGCAACTACTAGACACCATACAATGTAAAAAAAATTAGTTTATGTCTAATGTAACACTAAAAAAATTCATTTTGGCCATAATACCTTTTTTTTTATTTTTTTTTATTTTTTACTTTTGCAAGTATAGTGCTAGAAAAATTCACATAAGATTAATTTGGTGTTTATTAATTATTTTTTATATATTGAAATGTGTTCATTTTGTTCCCCACTTGCAAAGGTAGCAAATGGGTTTCAGATCCCACCACTAGTACTAAAAAATTAGGTCATTCCTAATTCAGTGCCAAAAAAATCTTTAACACTAGAATAATACTTTTTTTAACATCTCAAGTATAATGCTACAAAATTTTATATAGACATAATTTAGTAACTTTTTGGTCATTCTTCCTTTTTTTTTAATAAAATGTGGGGGGCATGAATAGCCACATTTACAATAACATCAAAATATTATAAGCAATAATGCTGTATGTCATGAGAAACAAGTGCTTAGAAACTAGTTTATCGTTAATAACAAACTATGCTCTAGTCGTGGCATTTTCGTGCGCCCCTTTCTCGTGTCATGTAGCATTATTCTATTATAAAAGGATGAGTCATAAACTAAAAAACAGTACATTAAATTAGGCTAATATATTTAATTTATTAGTCTTTATATCTTGTAAGTTTATTTAAATTAACTCACATTTTTGTCTAAAATATTTCTCATGCTTTATTTTAAAAAAATAAACTGGCCTCATGTGAATTTTTTGAGTATTGTACTTGGGATGTTAAAAAATAAAGGCAATGTGGTAACCACAATGACTACTTTTGGCACTGAACTAGACATGAGTTTTTTTTTTAGCACTATGTGGTGGAATTTGAAACTTAGTTGCCACCATACTAGCATAGAAAATTTACGTCATTTTCAATATAGAAAAAGTGATTAATAAAGCATCAAACTATCCCTATTTGAATTCTTTTAGTACTATTGACATAGCGCGTAGATCGAATATTAGGAAACTTGGAAGGTTTAACAGCCGTCCTTTAAATTTTATTACGAAAATAATAAAATAAGGGGGGAAAAGAGTTACTCAAATTCTCATAATTCGATAATAAAAGAAAACTCTCTAAACAATAATGAGAAAAAAATCTGAATAATTGAATGCTAAATTAACCTTAGTCTTCCTCTTGTTTAAATAGAAGAGAAAATCTACCTAGAATAAAAGACTTAAAAATAAAAGATAATTAAAAAACGAAAAGATAAATACAAAACCAACTATTAATTATCTAAACAACTAATAATTATCTCTAATTTATAACCTAATGGAAGACAGACTCTTCAAGCCATATCTCTAGCCACATCTATCCATAACTCGCCAATTTGATCAACTCGCCAAGAGTCACCGCCGTGAATGCTGCCAATTGTGAAAGGCGGGTTGCATCATCCTCTCCAACCTGGAAAGAATTCGCCTTCGAATTCGTCAATGGATCTTCTGGGCTATTCTTGCCAAGTTTCATTCCCTTATGCCAGCTTCCAACCTCGCCAAGCTCCATCCCGCCATGCTTCCCCCGAATGTGGATTGTTGACTTGACTTGCCAAGACGCGGGTTGCAACCGGTCTTGCCAAGAAGCAGGCTACATCATCCTCCCTGACTTGGAAAGAATTCTCCCTCGAATTCACCAACGGTGCTTTCGGATCTTGCCCACTAAGTCAATGGTTGCATCATTCTCGCCAACATCTCGACTACTCCCCATCTTCCACAATGGGTTCCAAGAATAACGCTTAAAGCATATATCCCAATCTGACAAAAATGTTGGCGGAGTCACCATGCTTATACCCCTCGAGTATGCCTTCTCAGAACTCGGACTTGGTCTTCTTCTCAGCTTCTGATGGAAATTGGCTTTGGTGATATTCGTTATTCAAACCCAACTTGAAAGACACTGTCAAATTCAGCAATTGGCAGAGAAAGTTTACCAGCCGCGAGAGGACAATCGAAATCTTACCGAGATCTTATTGCTGGTTCTACTGTCAAGGCATAACCACCAAGTCCTATCCACTGTTGGCATAAAGATAGCCATCTCGCTCTTCAGGCTCTCTCGAATGAAACCCATGGCAAGTAGCTTCCAAACTTGGCGCCTAAGATTTTCACGCTCCATAAGGTTCATCCGGTAACATGGCCTTAAAGGTAAGGTGACCTCTGACACCTGATCAATCCAGTGTTGTTTGCTTCTTGATGTGGCAACGATCTCGGCAGACTTTTGGGCATACTTCCTTTGACAGATATCCCACCTCATCCACCTGCCTCGCATAGCACCCCGCGTCCATTGGTATAGGTACTATCTCATTCTCGCCAACTTCTTTGGCATTCATGCCCCCAGTCTAGCTAGCTTATTTCTCCGCTTCTAATGAACGTCTTCTTAGGCAACAAAATTAATCTCGTGCCTTCAAACATGAAGCAGTGGGTATTGCGCCTCCCATGATGGATAGCGCCTCTGTCAAATTGCCATGGGCATCCAAGCAATAAGTGGCACACATCCATGTTAACGACATCACACCATACCCCATCCTAGTACTTCGATTCAATCGAGAAATCAACTAGACAACGTTTAAATACCGTTACCTGATCTCCTCTCTCGAGCCATGATAAGTTGTAGGGGTTCGGATGTTCCTCCGTTTACAACCCTAGCTTCTAGACTACTTCCTCGGAGAAGGTGTTCTCACAACTCCCGGAGTCAATCGTTGGCGATATATCCTTCCGCCAATTGTACACATCGTCTGGAAGATGTTATCTCGAAGCCAATCAACTCCTTTTGCTTCCTTAGGCGTGAAGCTAACCCGCCGGACCATTAATAGGTGGCACTCCTCAGTTTTATCCTCTTCACCCCCTTCCGGTGGATCTTGTGGCTAAGCCATAGGGGTTGGTGGTGACTCGCACCCAATTGAACTAAGCACCGCTCGATTCGCCAGAATCTCTCTTTCATATCCTCGAACCTCCTCTCGATCTGCCGTTGAATGTCTCGCTCATATACGTCTCCAATGACGGCGTATCTCTGTCGCCCACAAGACATCTTAGAAGTTGTTCTGGGCTCTGATACCAACTGATATAGGGCATAGATAAAAAATTAAGGAATGGGGAGGTTCAACAACCTTCCCTTAAATTTTATTACGAAAATAATAAAACAAGGGGGGAAAAGAGTTACTCAAATTCTCATTATCTGAGAATAGGAGAAAATACTCTAAAAAATAATGAGAAAAAATTTGAATAATTGAATATTAAATTAACCCTAGTCTTCCTCTTGTTTAAATAGAGGAGAAAACCCATCTAGAATAAAAGACCTAAGAATAAAAGATAATTAAAAGAATAAAACATAAATACAAAACCAACTATTAATTATCTAAACAACTAATAATCATTTCTGATCTATAACCTAATGGAAGACAAACTCTTCAAACCATATCTTTAGCCGCATTTATTCGTAGCTTGCGAACTTGATCAACTAGCCAAGAGTCACCCTCTAAGGATCCTGCCAATTGTGCAAGGTGGGCTGCATCAACTATACTTACTGAAGTAAAAAAAAAGGGGGGTACCTTACAAGACAAAATGAATATTTTCAGCATCAAACTAGACATATACTAGTCTTTTTTAGCACTATATAGTGTCTAACACTTGCCGATATGCTTACAAACCTTAGATGACTGTGATTTTATGCAATTAATATATACTTTCTTTCAGTATTCTAGTTTCAAATACTAGATCCGAATTCCAATTCTAGCTCCAATTTCATACTCCAATTTGACGCACCAAACATGGCATAACATTAAATAAGCATAACGTTAAAGGCTTTTTTTTTTTTTTTAAACTAATAGCCACCTAAATTTTAGGTGCAATTTCTAAAAACACCTAAATTTTCAAATTTGTCAAAAAATAACCTGAACTTTTAAAATTTTTTAATATTACACCTTAATGTTAATACTGTTAATATTCGTTAGTTTTTACTGATGTGACTCTTAGAAAAAAGAAAATAATTTTAAAAAAATTTGAATTTACATATATAATAATTTTAAAATATTAAAATATTTTAAATATCTAAAAAATTTATAGTTTAAATTTTCTTTATATCATGTTAGTAAAAACTAACTGTTGTTAACGGCATTAATATTAAGGTGTGGTATTAAAAAATTTTGTAAAATTTAGATATTTTTTGAAAAATTAGAAAATTTAAATAATTTTTTAAAGCCGCCCCTAAAATTTGAGTGATTTTTTAAAAAATTAAAAAATTTAAATAACTTTTTAAAACTTCCTTAAAATTTAAATAATTTGTAGTAAAAATTCCTAACATTAAATATAATAAAATATGGTAGGTCATGAGCCAAAGATCAGGAATCGGAACACTGCCTTTTTTTCTTCACCTGCGCCGTTTTAACGCACACTAACAAACATTCCACACTCACACACACAGGAGCTATACAAAGCGAGAGCGAGATGGCGGCAGTGGTGGCGAGGGTGATTACGGTGGCGCAGGACGGACGCGGGGATTACAAGACAGTGCAGGACGCACTGGACTCGGTCCCGCTTGGAAACACGTGTCGCACTGTGATTCGCCTGTCACCGGGGGTTTATAAACAGCCGGTGTACGTGGCCAAGACTAAGAATTGTATTACACTTGCTGGGGTTTGTCCCGAGAACACTGTTGTTTCGTGGAGTAACACTGCTGCTAAGATCAACCATCACCAGGTTTCAGTTTTCTCTTTGTTAAATTTCACCGGGTCTTTGGGTCTAACCCACGGAGTTGGAACACATGAGATCCGCATATAAGCTCAAGCGAAGTTCTGTCATAAAATCAATTGACATTAAGTGGAGTGACCCCACTAGACTTATAAATTGATTGATCTCTTTACTTTTACAACTCTAACGTAGAATTTTTATACAAGACTTACATGTGGAGTCCTCAACACTTTTTTCTTTTTGGGTCCAACTGTTGTTTGATGTTGATTATTGCCTCGAATTTTGGTATGGGTTCAGTGGCGGATCCAATGTTGGAGCATTGGGGCAGGTGCCCCAGTAACTAGTGATCTAATTTCTATTCTCACTTGCGTTATTTTATGTAATTAATTAACTTTTAGTTTTTATATTCTTTGATTTTGATTAATTTTGTAAATATTGGCAATTTAGTAGCTTGTTAGAATTTATTTATTATGTTTAGAGCATAATTTTTAAATTGTGAGTTGCCCCCTCATTGAATTTTTAACATCCGTCATTACCCGTTACTATACCAAATTGTTCACACACATATACACACAATATATATATATATATATATATATATATATATATATATATATATTTGTGTTGTGCCCCCAGTGGTCACAAATTCTGAATTCGCCACTATATGGGTTGCATATATGAAGGCTGGTCTCGATAGTCTTAGGGATAAATGGATATTTAAAACAAAATCAAAAATATATAGATATTTTTTTACGAGAGTAATGTTATTGTGATGATAAAATTGTTATTATCAAAACAATGTATGGAAAATTTTCGGCTATTCACCATTACATGCAAGTCACATTATAAAATAATAATTATTGTTCTGTCTTTTAACCATATAAATAAATTATAAATTTAAGTTTGTGGGAAATTATAAATGTTATACAGGGGTATTAAAATTTGGAGGCCCTAAGCGTGCTTGTAATGATTGGATAGGGTCTTGACAAAACTGAAAATAATAAAACTTGTTTTCAAAGACTTGTTTTGAGTTTGTAAGAAATTCAAAACTGATAGAAAATATGTCCTGAAACAGATGAAATTGAAGCTATAGACACTTGTTTAATAAAATCAAAAATTGAAATGGCCATTTTTATATTAAATTAATGGTTTAAGAGGTTTACACAATGTTCATCGTATATATTTTTTTTTAATAAAAAATTGGGTTATATTTTTAAGCATTGAAGTTGAAATGGGATGCAGATAGCAAAGGTGATAGGAACAGGAACATTTGGGTGTGGTACTGTGATTATTGAAGGCCATGATTTTATTGCTGAGAATCTTACCTTTGAGAATTCTGCTCCTCAGGTTAGTCTATTTTTGTCTTATTTATTTATTTATTTCTTTAAAGTCGATTTACTTTTTGCGTTTTGGACTGTATTTAAGTATAAAATTATACATAAACCTTTATGTAACAGTTACATTTTTAGAATAGTTTTCTCAAATTATGCAGCTTGTTTAACTGGGGTTTCATATGTTGTTCTCTTCCTTATCATTTTGGGCTTACATTAACAAATATTTTGATTGATCTTTGTATTTTCCTCCTATAATGAGAGTTTATAAGCAAAACTTAGTCTGTGTAGAACTTCTCTTGGAAATTTATTTTGTGTTGAAAAGATTTTTGAAGGAATAACAAACTCATTGCCTCGTAGAGGCTCCCGCCATGGCAAGGTTTTGGGGGGCAAGATGTATGCAGCCTTACCCCTTTAGGGTGTTACCTCGAAGGGAGACTGTTCCCGAAGAGATACATTATCAATTAATTGAAAAAAAAATTTGGAAATAGTTGAATATGATCTTCATTTTCCCGGTTTAAAAGAAAGTATGATGACATTTGACTCCATTTAAGTTTAAAGTAATGAGCATCTTGAACATATTAATACCAATCGAGACTAAAATCTTGACATGAGTGACTAATTGGCTACATGACTTGACCAAACTAGTATTATCTAATGGGGGAAAATGACTTTCAAGTGTCATTTTTCCCATCTTTCAAACAAAGCCTTAGATTACATTGTTTGGTGTTTGTTTAGGGATCAGGGCAAGCTGTGGCTGTTCGGGTGACTGCCGATCGATGTGCATTTTATAACTGCAGGTTCCTTAGTTGGCAGGTATATTTTACAATTTAATGCAAACGGGAATGAGTACCTAAAAAGGATATTATATTTCAAAACGTAGATGACGTAATGTTCTCCTTATACATATAAGAGATGCAACATATTTTGACCAATGAGTTTGTTAGGATAATATTGCCTCAAAATTAGAAACATATAAGATTTGGTTATGATAGAAATTGGGAAGATTTGATTAGAGTTCGATGATAATGGGATTGGATATCTAAATTATAAAAAGTGTTATGATGGATAGAGAGAACTAGAACCAAAGAAGAAAGATGCAAGAGGTATGTGGTGCGTAGAGGGATAGAATGATTCATTTATGAGTTCTTTGATTGATTGATTTGAGAGAGCTTATAGTTTCCTCTATCCAAAGCTACATTGAGGAAGGCTGGTGATTCCCTGTGCAATAGCTGCATTGAAGATGTTTGGTGACTTATCATGCATTAGTCATTTGGGTCGAGAGATGTGCGATGGGGTTTGGGATTTCAATTAGATATTGTAATCCTAAATTTCATAGTGTAAGAGGCCATCGTTTAAGCCCCATGGTTTTTCCCTTTAGTTGAGATATGGTTTTAATGTCAATCTTTGTGTTGATTGTCTCTATGATTTTGATACTTTACGCTTCCATTTTACTTTATTATGTGATTTTTTCGAACATAGTTAAGTGTACAAGTGAATTTTTTTTTTTTTTTTTCGTATAACCACACAAGTGTGCTTGAAAACACCTTATCGACCCAATGTTCCACTCAATGGACCTGTGGCCATTACGGAATACACTAGACTTCAAACAACAAGCCCAATGATTTCCACTCTTGCTTTGTGCAACTATAATTTTTAATGCATAAACATGATAGACTATTTGGCATTTTTTTGTCAGGACACTCTATACTTGCATTATGGGAAACAATACTTGAAGGATTGCTATATTGAGGGAAGTGTGGACTTCATATTTGGAAATAGTACTTCTCTTTTCGAGCACTGCCATATCCACTGCAAGTCAGACGGATTTATAACTGCACAAAGTCGCAAATCACCCCAAGAAACAACTGGCTACGTGTTTCTGAGGTATGTACTTGACTCATAATTGTAAGAAACGTCTAAAATACTATCACTCACATGATTCAATGTTTTAGAGGAAAACGTATTCTATGAAAGGTATTGTGTTCGAGAAAAAGGGACATGAAGAGCGTAATATCTATAGAAGACAAATTGTTGATATATTTTCAAAATGAGAATTAATAATGAAGTGTTTGAGATTTGTCCCAATATTGTTTGAAGTGTTTTATACTTGTATGGGATGTGTGCCGACACACAATCTTGTAGAACCAAAATACAGAGTTGTGTGTCAACACACAATCTTACAGAAGCGCACGGAACTGATCTGTGTGTCGACACACAAAGCTGTAAGTCGACACACAGGACGGTTTTTGGCAATTTTATTGCGCGACTTTTCCCGGTTTTTGGCGCTCCTTTTTGGGGTATTTCTTGGTACGTCTTTCTTCATTATTTTCAGATATATATTTCCCCTTTGATCACACTGAAGACTTACTTGAATCTATTGAAAAATAAGAGAGAATTTTGACAAAGAACTCGTGAATCAAAGTGTTGAAAGTTCTTTGAAAACTTCATTCTCACTCATCTCTTCCATCTCTCCCTTTACACACTTTCACTTCATCATTTTGGTTGTCGTTGTATCCCCGATATTATTTCCTACGCTGAAATAAGTCCTAAGGAAAGTGATTACATGGCCTCGACACCTAAAATCTCTAGGATACTCGTTCTTGTGAGTTTTGCAAGAGTTTGCACCAACACAAACAATGTATTTAGGAAAAGAATAAGAAAGGCGGCGTGTTTAAACAACATGCTTTGAAGCTTTGAGTTGTTCGCGACTATGTCGCTAATTATCGGAAAAAAAACATGTTGTCCTCCTGTCTTTCCTTTATCGTATACTTGTTTTGATTCATCAAAATATGTTGGCCCTTCTTATGTGCATAGTAAACTTTATGTTTGTAATTTTAAGGTATAAGTTAGATTCATGTTTGAAAAATGTACCAAACTTATGAGAAATGCAACTTACCCTGTGGTTGAAGCATTCGGATAAAAATAATGGAGGCGATTCACTTTTTTTATTTTCCTTAGATGACTTATTGGCTGATTATATCACTTCAAGAAGGTGTTTTACATGTTGAACTCAACTTCTTGTAGCTTGGTGTTAATTTTGTTTTAAACTATTGTGTTTCAATAGTTCAATTGATTCAAATTTAGTAAGTTTCTCGATACATCTAACATACTGTAATATATATGTCCACTCCATTCATCTAACTTTAGAAACTTCCATACGCTGTTCACTCACTCGCTTCTGCTTTGTGCAACTACTACTAGTCGAATAACTTTCCAAACTAATTTTAAATGATTTTTTTTATTGTATGATCTTTCATTTAAATTTTGCAAAAATAACGCTAAAAAGTATCTTTATTTCTGTATTAAAACCCATCGTTGTATCCTGTTTCGACAACTGCATGGCTCTGAACCCCAATTTGATTCTTTATTATGTCTCTCCTTGTCTTATATCTTCGGGAGAAGTACCTCATCAAGGAATTCCTGAACTGTAGGAGTAGCGAAGTATCTGAGTTGAATTGGGTCGTGAGGACTTGCTAAAAAGCTCGAATGGCTTAGCTTATTTCAAGCTCGAGCTAGCTCGTTTAGCTAACAGGTCGAATATGATAACGCTCTTGCTTGGAGGCTAATGACCATAAAGGAGCCTAAATGAGTCCACCTTTATGTAAATTATGAACTCCAACGTACCTAATGCAGCCAAGTTCGAGGCCAAATAAGTTGTTTTCTAGCCAAATTGAGTCGACATCAATCCCAATCGAGCATAAACTTACCAATATTGAATTAGAATAAGCTTCAGTAAGGCAAGCTTATCTCGAAACTCGACATGCTAGGTTTGAGCCCGTTGGAGCCTAGCTAAGCTTGAGCTCAAAGTTCTGAAATCAAGCTCAAGCCTACCCAATCATGGCGAGCTTGACGAGAAACTCCAATCAATTCATTTACACTTACGATGTTTATTTCCTCATATCCAACTAAGCCCTTTATTTCCACTACTAAAGTAACTGTAGTGGTAAAGCTATAAATCTCGAGCCAGTGATTTTGGGTTCAAAGCTCATAACTATCATTTCTCATTATAATAACGTCCTTGATTCAATGTAATTGCAGATGTGTGATAACTGGGAATGGAAAAGCATCATATGCATATCTTGGAAGGCCATGGGGACCCTGTGGGAGGATCATTTTTGCGTACACTTACATGGATCAGTGCATCAGACATGAAGGTTGGAACAACTGGGGCAACCGCGATAACGAGAGGACCGCCTGCTTTTACGAGTTTAGGTACATTTTTTTCCTTCCCTATATTAAAGTACAAAATCATTCATAGACCTTTATCTATCGGCTTAAGCTCTAGGAAAGTTATAGCTGCTTGATACCCTCTTCATATGCACATTGATTCCGTTCATGGTTATGGTAAGAAACGAAACAAAAAACATCATTAAAATGAACAAGGAAAAAAAAAATATTGACATAAGAGTTGCGTAGCAACTAGTTGTGTCTATGTTCACGGAGTTGCATAGATCTTCTCTATCTTTTTTATGATTTGTTCAGTCACATAACTACTTGGACAAACCTTATGATTTTGTTCATGCACAAGCCCTAGCGCACTTAAAAGACCCACAGAAATCCTCCATTTTATGGACATATGTTAGTTTATAGAATAAAATTGGCTTCACACGGGAAGCCTAACAAAGGAGTTGTGGAAGACTGGTTTTTGCGGATGTAACGTGATAGATTACAGTTGTATCATTATATAGGTGATGCATTTTGAGTCCCGAACAGAACACATTGCTCTTTTTTTATATGTTATAATATTATGCTATCCATGTTCCTTTTATTTTACGTATAATACCTTTTTAACAAAGAGGAGAAGATCCTTTTTTTTTTTTTTTCTGAACAAAAAGAGGAGAAGATCTGGAACTGTATAATTTCAAGGAAGGATTATTATGAAGCAAAGGCTCTCTCCAATATCTGATTGTGACTTGAACTTGATGTTGGATGTCTGAGCCGTTTTTCCTGTAGGTGTTTCGGACCGGGTCACTCTCCTCAAAAACGAGTGATGTGGTGTCAGCAACTGAAAGATGAAGAAGCGTCGCAGTTTATCACGCAGTCATTCATCGACCCGGATCCACAAAGGCCCTGGTTAGCCTCAAAAATGGGCGTGAGGATACCTTATTCTGCTTAAATGTGCCATATGTTTGAACTTTCAAGGGTTACATGCTAACTCCCACCTTGCAGTACATAAATATGGGCCAAAGTGCAAAATGAACCAAATAAACATTATGCTTCCTAAATATATGAAAGGGACATCATATAAAGAAAAAACAACATTAAGGGCATTAGTGAAACAACTGCCACCTAAAAACTGAATGGTTTGCTGAAACGCTGAAAGCTATTGCTCATAATCTTTAACATGGAAGGCTTTCTTTTCGATGATACATTAACCTTCTGACGTCTCAATCAGATTTTGGTGAGCAGTTGTCTCATCAATGTTCTTGTTATTTTCTTCCAAACATGCTACCTTTTTTATATATTTACGAGCCATGATGTTATTTTTGTTCGTGTTCCTAATATACTAATCTTTAAAAGTTATATGGTTTCTGAACTTTGGTTTTGAGGTGAATAAAAGTGCAAGTCTTGACTATACTTGATGTAAACGCATTATAAGATTGCGAAATAATTGAGTTATATGTATTGTGTGAATATAAGCAATGAAAGGCTTGCTGCTAAGCTAATGATATAATTTGATTTGAGTTTGACTTGAATTGAACTCGAAAATATGAAACAAGAATGTAAATGAGTACAGCTGAGATCGAGTTTCTTTGGTTTGAGGTTTAGCTCAACAACATTTTACCCAGCTTGTGGTCCTTGAGCTTGGTTTTGAACATAGCTCAGTCAAGCTCAAACTTGGCCTGGCTACCTTCTATCTAACAGTGTCTGCAAAAATAGTAGTCTAACAAGAAGATGACCCTAGAGATCAACCTTCGATTGCTTAAATATAGTGTTATTCTCCATCCATCAAGAAGCTCGTTCCGCATTCGTTCCCATTCCTTATGTTTCTCTCTACTTTTAAATTCTTAGGTATGACTTATATATGACAGTATACTGAACTATGTTCGATTTTCTTATCTAGTAGTAATTCCTCCATTGAAATACGAGGTGATATTTTTGTATTACTGAGCATCAACTTGTAGTTATTAGCAAATAAATAATGTTGGAATGTTCAAACTTAAACGTAAATAAATAAAAAATAAAATAAAATATGAAGTTTTATGTTGGGAAATTTCCTTAAAATTCTGAAAACAAGATTAGAAAATAAAATATAAAAGTCTAATGTTGGGCAATTTCAACCGATGATCCAATCTAGAAACATACAAAGTGAATCTTTTACATAAGATCCTTTATATAAATTAATGTTATTCAAATATAAATATCACGGTTATTTAAGCCCTTGAAATAAAGTATAAATCAAGTTGGTGTGAAATTTTTGATGGTCCGCTCATGGGTCAACAAATGAGTTTGTATTGTGTTTTCTACATCTAACATGATTTTGTCGTTAAAAATAATACCTAACAAAACTTAAATTTGATCATATGACTAAATTGATACATTATTAATTGCACACGGATTTAATTAACACAATTAAAAATATGAGGATTAAATTGACACAGTGAATAAAATACAAAGATTTTTAATGGAAATAACCCTAAATATTCATTGAATAAATTATAAAATAAAATTTTATTTCTATATTAAATTAGGAATTTCATAATTTAAGGGCTCCTAAAAGTTCATTACATTACAAAAAAATGATTATTTATTTTTTGAAAATATATATTTTGAATATAAAATAATGTTTTAACACACATTTTAGACTTGGGTCATATCTTAATTTAAGTATAATAAACAATTGTCACGACAAATTCCTAAGAAATGAACTATGAACATATACGTGACAAGCACCAACTTACATCAGAGGTAATTGATAAATGCAAAAGTGACCACCAGGCCGTACAGGGCTCAGGAGCCACTGCCGCCTCCCAGCATGACCGCCACCAGGCGACACAGGTCCTAGGAGCCATTGCCGCCTCCTTGAACCCCCCACCTAAATAAACCTCACCTCTAGAAATCACCAATGCCGCCACTGGCTAAAGGGGCCAGGCGGTACCCAACCCCCATTACTTGCTATCCAAGCATACATTCCCCTATAAATAAGGGAAGGGACCTCACAAGAAAGACAAGGAACTTGAGCCTCGTTCCACCCTCAAGAACCCAACCAAAAAATCCCGAAACAATAGGCGCCGTCTGTGGGAAGGGCAGTACTAACTTTTCCCATGTCAAACACCAGTCGATCTACCGCTCACGGGGGACGCCATCACCCCGATTACGTAACACGAGGCCAGTTTGAGTAGCTCCAACAACAAATCCACCAGTTCTTCTCACATACACCAGCCAATACCGAATACATGCCAGAGCCTGACCATTCCACCACGGCATCCCCTCGGACGCAAGCTCAAGACATGAGCGGGGCCACCGCCTCTATGCCAAGCGCCCGCCTCACGCAAACCAGGAGGGAATCCAGGGGAACCCCCAGACCGGCCACCTCTTACGTGGTGCCAGGAACTCACTCGCCCTTCTCGTCCCGGATTTTGTCAGCCCCAGCAGGGAAGGTAAAAGTTCCGAACATCGATTTATTTGATGGAACACAGGATCCTGAAGATCACTTGGCCAGCTTTATAGCCCGGATGTATCTACAGGACGTGGGGGAGGACATTTGGTCCAAATGTTTTCCCGCTACCTTGAAGAGGGTTGCCCAAAACTGGTTCGCCTCCCTTCCAAACTCTTCTGTGGATAGCTTCACGGACCTCTCCGAAAGGTTCGTTCGTCACTTTGTTTGTAATAAAAGAAGGAGGAGGATGGCGGCGCATCTCCTCAAGTTGCAACAGTATGAGACTGAGCCCTTGAGGAGTTATGTGAAACGGTTGACACGGGCCATGATCGACGTCGCCACCTTGTCTGACGAAACGGCCATTACCGCCTTTATTAACGGATTGCATAACTCCAATTTCAAGTTCGTGTTGGCAAAGGGGCCGCCCCCCACCATCGACGAATTGTGGAGAAAGGCCAATAAGTATATTCTGGCAGAGGACGTTATGCAGATAACGCCCCGAACCGAAATGACTCAGGTGTCTCCAGGGCCAAGAGACCGCCCCTGGCCACCCCAGGGTAACGCCCGACAGGTCAGAAAACCGAACGCGCCTACCTTTCGAACTCAGAATCAGCAGCCCGCGCCTCGCCAGCTCTTAGAAGTAGAAACGAAGGGACCATCCAAGGGCCAGGACCCTACTTCGCCTGATAGTGGTGGGGTGGTCTGGTGTGCATATCACCAAGTTTCTACCCATGACACGGCCAAGTGTCGGGGCTTGGACTTCCGCCTCAAGGAAGCCGAGCGTACCGGCCAGTGGGAAGAATACGTAACGTTAAAAAAGATGAAGACTGGAAAGGCCCGAGCTGCATGTGGTAGCGAAAAAGGTTCCAAGAACACAGTGGCCAAAGTCGTCACCACCGTCGCCTCAAAGGTAATTCTCCCCACAATCAGGGGAAGGGACGGAAACTCTGAACGTGGAAAGGGGCGCGTCCTGTATTAGCTTCACCAGAGAAGCCGCCCAAGGTGTGGACGCTCGGCAAGAGGACCCCCTTGTGATTGCGGCCGATATCAACAAACACACGGTATGTAGAATACTGGTGGATCAGGGCAGTTCCGCAGATATCCTATTTTTGGACTGCTATAACAAAATGGGGATTCCGCTTAGTGCGCTATCACCCGCACCGTACTTCGTCGTGGGCTTCACCAGAGCACCCATCCTGCCACGGGGCAGGATAACGCTGTCCACCATTTTCAGAAACAAAGATGAGTGACAGACGGTCAAGATAGAGTTCCTTGTTATTGGCGCTCCCTCTTCTTACAACGTGATCTTAGGGAGGCCCTCCCTGAACCGTTTGAAGGCAGTAGTGTGTACCTATCACCTGGAAATGAAGTTTGAATCAGACACCGGGACCGTCATGACAATACGAGGGAGGCACGGTGCGATCTCAGAATATTATCATACCTTTTCCAGCCTGGCAGTCATGACAGTCGAACCACTCGAACTGGGATCCCCTCCTGAGGCGTGCCCTTCCCCTCCGCCCTTGGAGAAATATGAGCTGGGGCCGGGATGTTACACCTATTTGGGCACCTCCCTCCCTAGACATCTGCGTGAAGAAATTGGGGAACTCTTGAGGCAATACCGGGACGTTTTCGCTTTTGCTGCCAGTGAAATGCCCGGAATGCCGCCCGAAGTAATCACTCATCAACTTAACGTACGACATGATAAGACACCCGTTAAACAGCGGAGGCGCAGCTTTTGCACCGAGCGCAACGAGATCATCAAAGCTGAGGTTAAGAAGCTATCTCAAGCCAGGTTTATACGGGAAGTGTTATACCCTGAATGGTTGGCCAATGTGGAGTTAGTGAAGAAATCTAACAGAAGCTGGAGGATGTGTGTGGATTTTACAGATCTCAACGAAGCCTGCCCTAAGGACTCTTACCCTCTACCTAAAATAAACAGGTTAGTGGATCCCACGGCAGGCTGTGAGCTATTTAGCTTCATGGACGCCTTTTCCGGATACCACCAGATTCAACTGCATTCCGCTGAAGAAGAAAAAACGGCTTTCATCATGGCAGAAGGTACGTACTGCTACAAAGTAATGCCATTTGGGCTTAAAAACGCAGGAGCTACTTATCAAAGGCTGGTTAACAAAGTCTTCGCCCCCTAGGTAGGGCGCAACATGGAGGTCTATGTGGACGATATGATAGTTAAGTCGAAGCGTAAGTTGGACCATGTTTCAGATCTGAGAGAGGGTTTGGAGGCCCTTCAGAAGTACCGCATGAAGCTGAACCCGAAAAATTGTTCGTTTGCCGTACCCGACGGGAAATTCTTGGGCTTCATCGTAAATTCTCGAGGGATCGAGGCAAACTCCAAAAAGGTACAGGCCATACTCGATCTGAGGCCGCCTCGTTGCCCCAAAGATGTACAAAGGCTGGCCGGCTGCATGGCCTCACTCAATCGATTCATCAGCCGAGCTGCGGAAAAGGCTCTGCTATTCTTTAAAGTGTTGCGAGGGAAACGACCTTTTTCCTGGGATGAGGAATGCACGCGCGCCTTTGAACAACTGAAGCAGCATTTGGCACACCTCCCGGTGATCACCTCTCCTGAGCCGGGCGTGAAGCTAAGTCTCTACTTGGCTATTTCAGAAAACGCCACGAGTGCAGTGTTAATCGCTAACAGACAGGGACGAAAACTCCCGGTATACTTTGTAAGTCATACCCTCAAAGACCCGGAAAAGAGGTACCCTGCAATCAAAAAAACTGCCTTGGCCCTGGTCACCGCGGCGCGTAAGCTAAGGCCCTACTTCCAATCTCACAATATCACGGTACTCACCAACCTGCCTCTCAAAAAGCTGCTTGATTGCTCAGGACGCCTGCTCAAGTGGGCAGTAGAACTCTCTGAATACGATATACACTATCAGCCTCGTAAAGCCATTAAAGCCCGAGCTTTGGCCGATTTCCTAGTAGAATGTGACTTCGAGATTGGGGCATCTGGACCGACAGACCCTCTGGGAAAGATAGCCGTCTGGAAAATGTTTGTGGATGGATCTGTAAATTCAGAAGGCCGAGGCGCGGGCATAGTACTAATCAACCCGGACGGAGAGCAGGTGGAATATGCAATAAGGTTACATTTTTATGCAACTCACAACGAAATCGAGTATGAAGCACTGCTGTTGGGCATGGACTTAGCCAAAGCCGCCGGAGCAACTTAGCTAGAAGCGCGAAGTAACTCGGAATTGGTGGTGCACCAAGTCACGGGCAGTTATGGAGTAAAGGAGCCGCACCTATCCCGATACTTGGAGCTGGTTAGAGCTAAGGCCTCCGAATTTCAAGGCTTTAACATACAGGGCATTTCTCGAGAAAGCAATCATCGCGATGACGAACTCAGCCGCCTGGCTAGTACTGGAGGAAGGGACCTCGATGGGCGCATCCGTATGCACGAATCCCAGGTTAAGTATGTGGACAAGCCCACACCCCTAGACGTAATGCAGGTACAGCATGAGACTAATTGGATGCGTCCAATTTTGGACTTCATCCTTCACAACGTGAAACCCTCAAATCAGGTGGAAGCACGAAGGCTAAAAAGGCGCTCGGTGCATTTTACAGTCATTGGCTAGCAGCTATACAAAAGGTCATTCACGCATCCCTTATTACAATGTTTAACGTCGGAAGAAGGGGATTACGTCCTAAGGGAAATCCACGAGGGAATATGTGGAATCCACATTGGAAAACGAGCTTTAGCCGGGAGGGTGTTAAGGGCCGGGTATTTTTGGCCCACCCTGAGAAAGGATGCTGGCACCCTTGTGCGGAAATGTGACAAGTGCCAGAGGTTCGCGCCGCTCATCCATGCTCCTGCTGCGCCGCTACAACCCATAGTTGACCCCATACCTTTCGATCAATGGGGAATGGATATCCTGGGACCTTACCCCTTAGCCAGCGGACAGAGAAAATTCGTGATCGTCGCCATAGATTATTTCAGCAAGTGGGTGGAGGCCGAGGCGGTGGCTTGGATCACAGATAGCGCAACGCGACAGTTTCTCTGGAAGAACATCATAACACGTTTTGGAATCCCTGGAGCCATTATCACTGACAACGGAACGCAGTTCGTGTCACCACAATTCCAAGTATACTGCCAACGCATGAACATCGCTCTTCATATTACCGCCGTTGCATATCCTCAGAGCAACGGGCAAGCGGAGTCGGAGAGCAAACAGATACTGAACGGGCTTCGAAGAAGGCTGGATGAGGCTAAGGGAAGATGGGTGGAAGAATTTCCCAGTGTACTATGGGCACACCGGACGGTCTACAGTGCGGCTACAGGGGAAACCCCGTTCATGCTAACTCACGGGGCCGAAGCCGTGATCCCAGTGGAGGTGGGAGAACCCAGTTGCCGCATACAGCATTATAATTGTCTATGCTATGAAGATCAGTGAAGGTGCACTCTGGACTTAGTAGACGAGGTTAGGGAGGATTCCCTTCTTCGAATTGTGGCCTAAAAGAATGTCTCAATACTACAATAAACGTCTAAGGACGAGAAGTTTTGAGGTAGGGGACTTAGCCCTGCGACGGGCAAATACCCCGGCCCAGGGGGTCGGAACCAGCAAGGTTGCTGCAAATTGGGAAGGGCCCTACCGTGTGGTTCAGAAGCTAGGAGAAGGAAGTTACAAACTAAAACGCCTAGATGGTTCCCCGGTGCCCCGAGTATGGAACATCAAGAATCTCAAAAGGTACTACGCTTAGCTAGGTAATTCCGGTAATAAGTATGTAAAATATCAAACGTATACTGATGTTGTGTGAGTCATATCTTAGGGAACCTGGGGCGGTACCCCCAGTACATAAATAAACGATGCTTCTTTAAAGATTGCGTCAATATCATCGATAGGAAGCCAAGTTAAACAAAAGGAAGTACATACATACATATATATATATATATATATATATATATATATAAAAGGCAATGTACAACGAAATGCCATTGTTCTTGCTAAAATATACATTCGATAAGGCTACAGGCGAACTATCGCCTCTAAACACTACTACATATAAGTAGATACATTGGCCAAAAAATAATGGGGGGCATGACAAAAAGGGGTATTCTTCCCCCCCCCCCCCCCCCCCCCCCCCCCCCCCCGACTCTCTCTTCACATGTACAAGAAGAAATAGGAGAAAGTGGGCGCATAATTAACAAAAAAAAAAAAAAAAAGAGAAGGAGAGGCCTAACTACCGCCTGCACCTCCTCGAGAACGGATGATGTCCTGGCAGAGCTGGTCTACCACCCGCTGAAGGGCCTCTCTACTAAGCTGAGGATAAAGGCGTGATAAGCGTCGAGCGAGGGTGGATAGGCCTGAGGCGAAGCCCTCCCAGTAATGGGCGCTCGTCAAGGAACGGAACTCGGGGCTCTCTTTAAAGCGAGAGACCGCCTCCGCAGCCTTGGTCTGAGCATGCTGAGCTTTGATTAGGATTTCCTCTGAATGTGCTCGTTGAGAAGACAACTCCTCCCTCAATCTTTGGGCCTCAGCATCCGACACTTCGTTCTCCCTTCTCATCCTTGCCGCGAGCTCGGCTTGTTCCAGTTTTTCCCTTTCGGTTCTCTCGGACGTCTCTATCGCCTTCCTTTTCTCTTCTCGTAATAGAAACAATTCCTGCGCGATAGCTTCTTGCTCGCGAAGCCACCCCGGGACCATGGCAGCAGAAAGGGAACTAACCTGAAAGGCAAAACACCAAAGCATGTGGTTAATATAATAATAGCTTAAAAGTATAACATATAACTTTTACCTTGGCAACGTAATCGGCTGCCGTGTCCCGGGTCACGACCTGAGGACCCCCAGACGGAAGAGCAGGCGAAACCACACGTTGGATGTCATTGAGGAGATGGTAAGGAGAGGGACAAGTAGAACACTCAGGCGTTGCTCCGTCGTCAGTAGAAGCTCTGTCTTCCCTAGGGATCTCCCCTTGTGGCTCAGGAGGGACGTCAGCCGGGGTCCCCGGAGCTGATGAATCGACATGGAAGGAGGGGAGAAGACTGTCCTCTACCTGTATGCCGGGACGGATATCCGCCACTATCTCCTGCAGCAATTCTGGCGGCTGAGGCGAGGTCCTGGTAGAACCTCCTCTCTAGGGTGGGGACACTAACCCTGCTGTCTCTACTAAGGGCGACTCTGGCACCTCGACCGACACCTCTAAGGGCCCTCTCCCTTCCTCCCTTCCTTCGGGCGGCGGACCCACCTCTATCCCTTGCAGAGGGGAGCCTGACGGTATGACGGGAGGAGTTTTAGCCACGGTAGTCCCAGGTGCAGCCACGGTAACAATTGGCGTAGTCCTAGATTCCCCTTCCTCAACGACCTCGGTTATCTAAACCGCCTCAGAACGGGGTACGGATGATATTCCCCCATCACCTTACTGAGATACAGAGGTAGGTGGTCCCCTACCACTTGAAGGTAAAGAAGATCTCTCAGCAGCGGGAGACGCCTGCACTATAGGCGTCTCAAGAGCGACCCCGGATGGAGGAGGCACATCCAAGCCACCGCCTGGTGTAGGAGCATCTGCTCGGGACTTCTTTGACCGAGTGACCTTCTTGGGAGGTCCTTGTCCTTCTTCGGTGACCATCCTCTTACCCTTTTTAGTGGCTCTTTCACCCTTACTCTCCTCCTTCTCTCTCCTCTTCCTCTGTCCCTCACGACAGGATTTGGTGAAGGCCACGATGTCTATATCGGCCTCTGATCCTAAAAAGAAATAGTTAAGCAGCCAAGGTAAAATTATTAAATCACAAATAACTATAATAAAAACTTAGCTGTACCAAAGAATAACTCACCACTAACTAGTCGGGCACACAAGCCTGCTTGGATCAACACTTTCTCCTGGCATAATACCTCCTTGGTAGCCAGGTACCGCGATCCTAAATCCCTTTCAAAATACCAAACCACCTCTCTATCTAAGGCAGACAATTCATCCTCTGAGGGGATACTGCACTTATTCAATGAGGTCCAATAATGAGGGATGCCTAAAGGACTAGGAGGTCGGACCCAAACAAACCTATTTTGCCAAAAATTTACCTTCGAAGGATTAAGCTCCACAAACTTAATCCCACTTTTTCCCTCGAAACTAACAACACCCTTAGCTTGTTTGGCCCTAAACAAATAATCAAAGCTACGAGTGGAAGGGGTCAGACTGGCCACATGGCAAGTAAGGAGGTAGCCGTAAATATTACGAATACCGTTGGGGGTGACCTGACTAGGACACACAGAATATTGCCTAAAAACCCACTCCAGGATAGGCGGCAAGGGGAAGCGTAAGCCAGCCTCCAAAGCATCTACGCTAACGACAAATAATTCGAGGGAGCGAGGGTATAAAATGTTGTCGCTCTCTCGGGGGCCGATAACTTCGTAACCATTTGGAAAAAAATAGTTTTCACAAAATTTCCTCATCCCTTCTACCGTGGCCAATGACGATACGAGGTTTCCCAGGGGAAGAGCAGCGGCTGTATCGGGACACTGAGCACGCACGGCCATTTCCTTAGGTGACGTCGGCGATGAGGGGGCCAGTTGAGATAACGGCTCCACCATCAGTCCCTCATCCAAAGACCCTCCTCCAGCACGGTCTGAACGTCCAGGTCCCTTCTGCGCATGTTTTGGAGCCATTTAACTAATTCCCAAAATATAAGGAGAAATTAGAAAGGGATCTTACCCTAAAAAATAGTAGACTGACCACCGGAGCTTCCCGAGGGTAAGACGCGGGCGCTGGTGTCCGGTGAGGTAGGAGCCGCCTGAGGATCAGGGCAACACATGGAGGGGGAGAATCCCTGGTCATAACACGCCCCCCACCTCACCTGGGCAGACGGCAGGATGGCCGGCGAGAATCGCGGCAAGTTCATTTATAAGCTGGGGGCTCAGTTCGAAGACCCCATCGAGTTCATCAATGGGAACCCCAAGTTCCTCCATGGGGTCCTTAGGATCAGCCAAGGAAGCCCCAACAAGTAAGCTTCCCCTTTTTTTTTGTTTTTTTAAAAAAAAAGAGAGAAAAAAGGGCGAAAGGCAAACAGGGGAAAAAACCCAAAAAACGCTTCAAAAATCCATAAAAGCAAAAGCAAAATACCTTTTAATTGTCACAAAAATGAGTATGGGTGATGGGCGAAAAGGAATCAGGTGAAATTCGCTGAAGCAAGACCGGTTATGCAGAGAAATTGAAGAGAAAAGAAGTTAGGGTTTATCGGGTGGATTATAAGAAGGAAAGGGGTTTTAAGGAGAAAGGGAATAAAAGGGGCGTGAGGAGAGAGAAAGCACCACGTGAGGGGTCCCCTTTAGGTTCCATAAGTACACGGAGGGGGCGGTTACCCTTCACCTAAAGTGAAGGAACCGCCTGGCTTTCACCTAATGTGAAGGCCTTGGTATGCTAAGTCCCTTGAACAATGGGTGCTTGGTCTTCTTGCTCAAATGGACGTAAGGGAGCAAGAAAAGGTGGAGCGGTCATCCTTCACCTAAAGTGAAGGAAACGCCTGGCTTTCACCTAATGTGAAGGCCTTGGTATGTTAAGTCCCTTGAACAATGGGGGCACGGTCTTCTTGCTCAAATGGAAGTAAGAGAGCAAGAAGAGGTGGGGCGGTTACCCTTCACCTAAAGTGAAGGAACCGCCTGGCTTTCACCTAATATGAAGGCCTTGGTATGCTAAATCCCTTGAATAATGGGGGCTTGGTCTTCTTGCTCAAATGGACGTAAGGGAGCAAGAAGAGGTGGGGCGGTTACCCTTCACCTAAAGTGAAGGAACCGTCTGGCTTTCACCTAATGTGAAGGCTTTGGTATACTAAGTCCCTTGAACAATGGGGACTTGGTCTTCTTGCTCAAATGGAAGTAAGGGAGCAAGAAGAGGGGGGGGCGGTTACCCTTCACCTAAAGTGAAGATACCGCCTGGCTTTCAATTAATGTGAAGGCTTTGGTATACTAAGTCCCTTGAACAATGGGGGCTCAGTCTTCTTGTTCAAATGGAAGTAAGAGAGCAAGAAGAGATGGGGCGGTTACCCTTCACCTAAAGTGAAGGAACTGCCTGGCTTTCACCTAATGTGAAGGCCTTGGTATGCTAAGTCCCTTGAACAATGGGGGCTTGGTCTTCTTGCTCAAATGGACGTAAGGAAGCAAGAAAAGGTGGGGCGGTTACCCTTCACCTAAAGTGAAGGAACCGCCTGGCTTTCACCTAATGAGAAGGCTTTGGTATACTAAGTCCCTTGAACAATGGGGGCTTGGTCTTCTTGCTCAAATGGAAGTAAGGGAGCAAGAAGAGGGGGGGGGGGGGGGGGGGGGGGGGGGGGGGGGGGGGGGGGGGGGGGGGGTGGTTACCCTTCACCTAAAGTGAAGATACCGCCTGGCTTTCACCTAATGTGAAGGCTTTGGTATACTAAGTCCCTTGAACAACGGGGGCTTGGTCTTCTTGCTCAAATGGATGTAAGGGAGCAAGAAGAGGTGGGGCGGTTACCCTTCACCTAAAGTGAAGGAACCGCCTGGCTTTCACCTAATGTGAAGGCTTTGGTATACTAAGTCTCTTGAACAATGGGGGCTTGGTCTTCTTGCTCAAATGGAAGTAAGGGAGCAAGAAGAGGTGGGGCGGTTACCCTTCACCTAAAGTGCAGGAACCGCCTGGCTTTCACCTAATGTGAAGGCTTTGGTATACTAAGTCCCTTGAACAATGGGGGCTTGGTCTTCTTGCTCAAATGGAAGTAAGACAGCAAGAAGAGGTGGGGTGGTTACCCTTCACCTAAAGTGAAGGAACCGCCTGGCTTTCACCTAATGTGAAGGCCTTGGTATGCTAAGTCCCTTGAACAATGGGGGCTTGGTCTTCTTGGTCAAATGGACGTAAGGGAGCAAGAAGAGGTGGGGCGGTTACCCTTCACCTAAAGTGAAGGAACCGCTTAGCTTTCACCTAATGTGAAGGCTTTGGTATACTAAGTCCCTCGAACAATGGGGGCTTGGTCTTCTTGCTCAAATGGAAGTAAGGGAGCAAGAAGAGGGGGGGGCGGTTACCCTTCACCTAAAGTGAAGATACCGCCTGGCTTTCACCTAATGTGAAGGCTTTAGTATGCTAAGTCCCTTGAACAATGGGGGCTTGGTCTTCTTGCTCAAATGGACGTAAGGGAGCAAGAAGAGGTGGGGCGGTCATCCTTCACCTAAAGTGAAGGAACCGCCTGGCTTTCACCTAATGTAAAGAACATGCAGGCGGTAAACTCTCACCGGTTTGAGAGCCCGCTGTTTCTTGGCCCCATCTAACACGGGGGCGGTTGTATGTCCCATCTAACATCAGGGACGGGCCGTAAACTCTCATTGGTTTGAGAGGCTGCGGTTTTTTGGCCCATCTAACACAGGGGCGATTGTATGTCCCATCTAACATCAGGGACGGGTGGTAAACTCTCACTGATTTGAGAGCCCGCAGTTTTTTGGCGCATCTAACACGGGGGCAGTTATGTGTCCCATCTAACATCAGGGACGGGCAGTAAACTCTCACCGGTTTGAGAGCCCGCGGTTTTTTGGCCCATCTAACACGGGGGCGGTTGTATGTCCCATAAAACATCAGGGACGGGCGGTAAACTCTCATCGGTTTGAGAGCCTGCGGTTTTTGGCCCATCTAATACGGGGGCGGTTGTATGTCCCATCTAACATCAGGGACGGGCCGTAAACTCTCATCGGTTTGAGAGCCCGTGGTTTCTTGGCCCCATCTAACACGGGGGCGGTTGTATGTCCCATCTAACATCAGGGACGGGCGGTAAACTCTCACCGGTTTAAGAGCCCGCGGTTTCTTGGCCCATCTAACACGGGGGCGGTTGTATGTCCCATCTAACATCAGGGACGGGCGGTAAACTCTCACTGATTTGAGAGCCCGCGGTTTTTTGGCCCATCTAACACGGGGGCAGTTATGTGTCCCATCTAACATCAGGGACGGGCGGTAAACTCTCACCGGTTTGAGAGCCCGCGGTTTTTTGGCCCATCTAACACGGGGGCAATTATGTGTCCCATCTAAAATCAGGGACGGGCGGTAACCTCTCACCAGTTTGAGAGCCCGCGGTTTTTGCCCCATCTAACACCAGGACAGTTGTTTACATCTCAGCCAGAGGGGAGCCGGTAATAAGCCCACTCAAATATAAGCAAGTACAACAGAGTAGTAAGCCTTCGCAGGAATACTGATAATTATACATGACAAGAGTATCCATACATATTACAACAAAACTTCATTACACCGAGTTTCCGATAATACAACCACTTCGCCAAAAGTAATGTACAATAAAGACTTAAAACACCCTCCTACCATTACCACTACATACCCAAACGGGGGATGAAGAATCATGGGATCATTCCCACAACGAAACAAAGAGCTCGAATATGGAAACAGCTGGGTATGGTATTCCCCCTGGTAGTGTCCCAAGAAGACCGGACGGCCACGATGGTCTCCGCGAATGGCGCACTGGAACACCTGATTGCGTGCGGTAAACGTCAGGTGTTCTTTTGACACAGCAAAGCTTGTAATAGCTGGATCCCATCTACCTCCAGACCAAGGCAGCCGAACGAATAACCGCTCCCGCCTGATCCAAGAAGAAGGATCTTCCACATTAGTCAACGTCCAGATGGTAAACACTGGACCCCGGAGCGTTATCAGGCATAGTGAAGGGGGCCCTATGGTCACCTCCCACCACCTCGAAGTCTTTGCATCGCGGCTCGAGAACAGGTTATCCCAAACCACTCCCGGAAGGGTCATATTATGAACAGCCCCTGTCTCGGTATTCCAACGAACTACGTATGGGCGGTTATTGCTACTGTCAATATAATGGCCCCAGTCGGACAAAAAGAAAAGCTTCCCTTGCAAACAAACATGGTCCATAAGAAAAACTTTTCGGGGACCTACATCTAGGCTTCCCCAGAAATTCCAATCGCCTTGCCAATAATACACCTGGTACGCGGTAGGCCAAAAGCCGTGGCAGGGGTAGGGAAAGTCCATTATCATAAGGAAAAGGTAGAACCCGAACCCAGAAGTAGAGTCGAAACACCCAAACACTAGGTTTAAAGGGGCATCCAGACAGCTAGTCAAAATACCGTCAGGCAACGCCACCAACTGACGTATGCCCAAGGCAGGGTTACACACGAACAACTTGGAGAGATTATAGTCTCGGTACAATATCAAACCACCCTGAACACCGAGAACTCTAATATTGTCCGTCAGCACCTCTGTTACCTCTGGCGGCATAACTGGAGAAAAGTCCCCGGCAGAGGAAAAGGCCCCGGATTATCACTAGAAAACTCGCTTTCTGGTTTTAACAAGACCCCATCAACATTACGTTCTAGAGCGCGGAAAAACTGTTTCTTAACAAAATCATCGTCAGTAAGTAAACCATAAAATTCAGCAGAGGCGCAGCAAAACCTTAAAAGAGATTTGGCAGGAAGCCAAGATAACATTTCACGAGTTACGTCCTCCATAATCAACTCTCAAGATACCAATTGGAGAATGAAAGGGACAAGGAATACCCAAAGGGTGAGAGTATGAGGGGGTATTTATACACTTTGAAGTCAAAGAAACTTTGACCTCAAAGTGGGGGGCTAACTGATAAATGCAAAAGTGACCACCAGGCGGTACAGGGCCCAGGAGCCACTACCGCCTCCCAGCATGACCGCCACTAGGCGACACAGGTCCTAGGAGCCATTGCCGCCTCCTTGAACCCCCCACCTAAATAAACCTCACCTCTAGAAATCACCAATGCCCCCACTAGCTAAAGGGGCCAGGCGGTACCCAACCCCCATTACTTGCTACCCAAGCATACATTCCCCTATAAATAAGGGAAGGGACCTCACAAGAAAGACAAGAAACTTGAGCCTCGTTCCACCCTCAAGAACTCAACCAAAAAATCCCGAAACAATAATGAACCAAATTCTTACCTACATCTGTGCTTTGACTATCTACGGGATAGTACTATGCAGTGATAAGGCTGCATAGATTTTACCCTCCCTAAATTTTACCTTAGGACGAGCCTCTTTAAAACACTGGGTTGTTGTTGTATCTGTGCTTGATAATTTTACTTAATTCTAGGACATTTTTTCTAAAACCTTTTTTTACAATTTTACTATTAAACCTAGGTTTTATTGAATGAAAAAAACAATAAAATCTGTGATTTAAAATAGTTTGAGCTCAGTTTGAATCCCCCTTTTTTTTTGGTCGCAAGCTTAGTTTGAGTTCAATCCAATAAGAAAATATCTATGATTAAAAAAAGTATAATGAAATCATATCATAATCGAACAATCTAAGAAAAATCAACTCATTTCTAAATTTGTTTATGTTTGAATATTCAGTCTTATGTTTAATTTTCAGAAATTGTATGTTAGAAGATTTAATGAAAAAAAAAAAGGTTTTTGCTCAATGGCTCTTTGTTTTGACGGTAAAGAGAGAACAATGCATGTTATTGATAGACTGTGTTGCATGGAGCACCAGCATTTACAATCCTCTCAACCTTTTGAAGCTATTCCCCTTTCAATTCTTCCTCGGGCCTATCAAAGATAACCTGTAGTTGCCACCAGATCTTTGGCCAAATTGTCTTGTCCATTATAATGGTCCTAATACGTCATGAACACTTGAACTCCTCGTAGATCACTTTAATAACTACCAGATTATCTTCCTCGATGTGAATTCTGTGGAAATCCATAATGATACTAGGGCTTTGACCACCATAATTGAAGCGATGCCAAGGCCTTGACATGCAGATTCCAAGTAATTTTATATAATGAACTCACATGCCTCTTTGTCTTACCTCCTAGACCCATCAAAGTCCATTTTTAACTAACGAGTGTCCAGTGATATCCATTGCGCATATTCATGTTGTTTACCTACATGCTTACATCCCTAAGGAAAAGTATAGTCCTAATTCATGTGTATATCCCGGCTTGTAGCCTACTATTGCCTATCATCCGCCACCACCTGCCACCACTTGTCACCCCAACCCCTAGCCCCATTACAACAAAATAGGGTCATTGCAATGCCAAATTTTAGTTCTACTTACGTTTAAAAGCATCCTTGGCAACCCTAGCAACACATATACTATTGTTGTTGTTGGCTGTGTAGCTAAGGCTATAGTGACACTTTCTAGTAGTATTAGTACTGGGATAAATAAACATCCTTAGATTGTGGGACTTATTTTGTTTGGACCTAGGTTTAACAATTATAAGGGCTCAAGTTCAAGTAAATAGTTATAATAAATAACATTTAGCAAAAATATATCAAGAAATATGTTGATATAGCTATTTTAAACATTTTATTCTTTAACATTCTACACGTAATTGAAAGTGTCCCTAGCTAGGTGCAACTATTGCCCTATTTTGTTGTAGCGTTGCTGCCCACCTGCTGCCCCTAGCTACAACCTGTTCCCCATTACTGCCCACTACCTGTCACCACTTGTAGCCCGTCACCGCCTGCTACTACCTAAAGCCTGTTGCCCTTCACCCACCGCCCCCTGCCTGCAACCCGTTTCCTGCCACCTCGTTCCCACTTGCCATGTAGCTTGTGGTTGCCCTCCCTCTACCCGTCGCAATCCACATTTTTTGTAGCCCTTTTCTCTTCTTTCATAACTCTTTGTTAAATACTAGTATTACTTGTCGAAAACTAAAATCTATTTGTTAAAAAGTAAAAACTAAAAACCAAGAAAAAGAAAACAAAGCCGAATAGGCCCTTAACTATTTTTACTTAGATAAATAGGAATCTTATTCTCAGTGGTAAACAAGTTTCTGGATTTAATTAATAATGTGCGGATAAATCTGGAATAAACTGATATACTTTGATACCAATTTGTTAGCGAAATCTTGATGCGGAAGCGTAAACCCTAATCACTGATTCGATTCAAATAATATGACTCGCACAAACGAGAAGTAAACAAATATATGGAGAAAGAAAGAACAAATACGAACACACAATATTTACATGGAAACCCCTCTACAATCGAGAGGGGAGAAAAAACCACGGGCGGGGATGGAGATTCTTTATTGATACTTGAACGGAAGAATTACAACGACACTTCCTCTAAACGAGATCTATGAAAAAATTACAATCACTTTCTCTAAACTCTCGTAGCAATCAAAATTTGAATTAGAGGAATTACAAAATCACCTCTCTCTCTCAATGGCGGCGCCTCACTCTTTTGATTGGATGATTAATGACGTAAACCCTGCGTCCTAATTTACAAACCCGTGTCTGGGAGGTCCCAATCGATCAGGAAACACCCGATCTATCGGAACCAGCCGATCGATCGGCCCTCTTACGGCCCAAAAATCCCGAAACTTTTCTTAAATCACCCGATCGATCGGGCTTCCCTCCCGATCGATCGGTGATCTCACGGCAACGCCATAAACTTAAAACAAGTAATTTGAGACATAAACCTAACAAATCTCCACTTTGGCTCAAATTACATACATAAAAGAATTTCCTCCACCTTCTCCACTAAACACCCCACACACGGGGTTATCTCAACAAAACACGAAACCTAACCAAGTCCGAGCGAAGCTTGAACTTCCTGCTAGGTAGCAACTAAGTGAACATATTTAAAAGGTTATCAGCAATGCCAATCTTCTTCTTCTCTCAATTGGCTCTTGACACATTATCTGAAACAGCCACCTGCTGCTGAACTGTGTTACTTAACTGAAACTGAACTCCCTCTGGCTTACTCATCTAACCTGAATCACAATCAACTGATGACATCTTCTGTGGAGACAATAACAAAGACTCACCAAACGTGACACGTCTACTCGTCAGGAATTGCTTGAAGCGAAAACCTTTCTGCTTCCCATAAAGCCCTTATTCACAGACTATCAGTCCTATAGACCGACCACACAAAGAGCCCCTCACACTGTGCTCTGACAGACCCCTATCACCTGAATGATCCAATCTCAAACGTCCTGAATTTTTGAACTCTGGTTCTGTCAACAACAAGAATGATGAAGATGCTGTAACAGATCTAACAACTGTGGAACCAACAAGCTCATACGGAGTACCTACCCTTCTGCCTTTCATGACTGTCAAAGCATCCTTAACGACCTTCAAAACTCTACCTTCAGCTGTGTACTTGTACCCTTTAGACTCAAGAGTACCTAAAGAGATGAGATTCTTCTTCAAATCAGGAACATGGCGAACATCGCTCAGAACCCTGATAGTGCCATCGAACATCCTAAAACCAATTGTTCCTATACCCAGAACTATGCATGGAGTATCATTACCCATCAAAACAACTCCACCTCGAACTAACTCGTACGTGGAAAATCAATCCCAATTGGGACAGACATGATAGGAGCAACCCGAATCCAAAATTCAACTATCTCTCAAATTGGACTGAGGTTCAGACATAGACAGTAGAAGATCGTCATTCTCACCATCCACAACACTAGCTACTATGGATCTCTGGTCAGACCTGCTATCTGCTTCAAGTTTTCTTTTAAGCTTGTAACAGTCTTTCTTAATGTGCACTTTCTTATGACAGTAGTTACAGGTAAGGTCTTGATACCTAGATTTAGACTTGCTTCCACTATGATCATACTCAGTTCTCCCCCTCACAAATAACCCACTACCTGAGTTATTAACAGAATCAGATAATTCTCTATCTACTCGTTCTTTACTCAGTAGGTTTCTCTTAACTTCATCAACAGATATGGTTTGTCTACCGCCATAAATCACTCTTTCAACAAAACCCTTATATGAAGTAGAGAGAGAACATAACAACAACATTGCCTGGTCTTCATCCTTAGGAACATCATCTAATTCTTTCAAATCTTGAATAATTGAATTAAATTCATTGAAGTGATTCTTAAGTGACGTACCTTCTGACATACAAAACGTGAACAACCAGCGCTTAACTGCGAGTTTTTTGGAGACAAACTTGAAACAGAACATATCCTGCAATTTCTCCCACAACTCCTTAGCGGTCTTCACTTCCAGAACTTCTGTTAAAACGTCATCGGTAAGACGCATCTGAATTGCAGCGAGAGCCTTCTCATCTAACTCCTCCCATTGTGCTTCTGTCAAATTCTTTGGTTTCTTCTCTTTCCCATCTAAAGCTTTCTTCGAGCCACTCTGAGTCGAGAGGCCCTTAACGCGAACCTGCCCTAAACTGAAGCCCCCTTGACCTCCAAACTTCTCAACTTCGGATCTAATTGCGGACGTCATAGTATCAAATCAAAATAAACAGGGCTCTGATACCAATTTGTGCGGATAAATCTAGAACAAACTGATATACTTTGATACCAATTTGTTAGCGAAATCTTGATGCGGAAGTGTAAACCCTAATGAGTTGATTCGATTCAAATAATATGACTCACACAAACGAGAAGTAAACAAATATATAGAGAAAGAAAAAACAAACACGAACACATAATATTTACGTGGAAACCCCTCTACAATTGAGAGGGGAGAAAACCACGGGCGGAGATAGAGATTCTTTAGTAATACTTGAACGGAAGAATTATAATGACATCCTCTGAACGAGATCTATGAAAGAATTACAATCACTTTCTCTAACTCTCATAGCACTCAAAATCTGAATTAGAGGAATTGCAAATTCACCTCTCTCTCTCTCTCAATGGCGGCGCCTCACTCTTTTGATTGGATGATTAATGATGTAAACCCTACGTCCTAATTTATGGACCCGTGCCTGGGAGGTCCCGATCGATCGGCCCTCTTACGGCCCAAAAATCCCAAAACTTTCCTTAAATCACCCGATCGATCGGGCTTCCCTCCCGATCGATCGGTGACCCCACGGCAACCCCATAAACTTAAAACAAGTTATTTGAGACATAAACCTAGCAAATAAAAATTGGTATTTGATTACCATTCTTGTTATTTCACTTTCTTAGGTAAAAGAACTAAACCAAACCCCCTTTTAATCATCTCTTGCTTTCACAATTCAATTAGAGGAAGGCCATGCGAATCCTGTTGGAGTATAAAACCAACTATGAACCTTCACCCATCAGCTTAGGCTATTAAAACAATTGATTCCTTGACATGGTATATTAGAGCTGGTGGATGATCCCGGGCTCTTGTTTAACACACCTTGTCCTCAAACTGAGGAGTGTATTTAAATATGTTGCCCCGAGTGCCTCTCTAATATTGGATCCGATTGGACCCAAGAAAGCTAGGGGTGCGACTGAAGAAGACCCACATGTGAGTAAGAGTGTTAAGAAATTCACATGTGAGTGTCTACTTGAATCCCACATTAGAGTTGAGAGAGAGAAGAGATCAATACATAAGTCTAGTAGGTCACTCTACTTATTGCCAATTGGTTTTAGGATATATATCCGCTCAAGCTTATCTGTAGATCTCATGCATTCCAACTTAGTGGGTTTGGCCTCAAGGCCTGGTGAAATTTATCATGTGTTAGAGAATAAAACTATTCTTAGACCTTCACCCATTAGCTCAAGCTTTTGGGACAAGGAGCCAATTATCTCAAAAGTTTAATGATGCAGCCCCGCCATCATTGTCGAATAGCTTGGCGGATGAGTCATTGGTAGGTTGGCGGCTATGGCTTGGCGAGCTCAGGAGGGATGCGGCTTTTAAGAGTTTAACATCAAATAGGATAGCTTATATTAGTGTTTATTTATTTATATTTATCCCTTTTATTTTAGTCTTTTATTTTAGTAGGAGCACACGAATTGCAATCTCAACCGTTGATTCTAAATTAAGAGTTTGAGTCTAGTTAGAAAAGTTTCTCTATTTAAAAAAGAGGAACCATAGGGTTTATTAGCTTTTATAATTTCAAATTTTCTTTCATAAACTTAGGGTTTTTCCTCTTTCTCGGTTTGTGAGAAATTGAGCAACTTTTTCCCCTAGTTTTATTATTTTCGTAATAAAATTAAATGGAAGGCCATTGAACCTTCCCGTTCCCAAATCCCACTTTTACGCGCTGCATCATTTAATCTAATGGGTGAAGGCCCAACAAAGTTTTATACTCTAACACTCCTTCCATCTCACTTTCGTGACATAAAGTAGATTATTCGAGGTGTGTTTACAGTGACTTATACACCTCAATTAGCAAATATAAAGATTCATTAATCAAACTTATTTTAGCCTTTAAATTCTAGTAATTAACCAACCATTAGCCCCACAATCCTTTGACCTTCAAGCTGTACTAGCACCATTGAGCAGCTTCTCACGTCTAAGTAGACGTGGTTTTGCCTCCCATTTTCTTGCATTTTTTTTTATTCATCAAAAATCGTTAGTGCATTACTTGCAAGAAAACTTTGATTGCTATTCATCAGCTCAACACAAAAATTTGTTCGAAAAGAACTCATCATAAGAGTTTGTATTAATCGAGATAACCAAACTACGACGAGAGTTTCGCCTTTTAAAAACGCGACCTTGCATGGACGGGATCTTTGTGTTTAGTCATGGGTAGTGAGATTCAAAGATCGGGATCTGGGAGATCACAGAGATGGTTTACGACGAAGAAGTCCAAGCAAGGGGAACCTTCCAATTCAATTGATGTTTCAGGTACGGTGAATTCATTTCTCGATGTGCTATTGTATAGTTTGTTTCACTGAAAGGTTCCAAACCTCCTACTCATTATGTTTTTGAGTAGACAATTACTGTCGAGTTCCCATACACCACATTAACCAATATCTCGCTAATTATGTTAATAAATTAGAAAATTACTCGGTATATTATCAATGCTTCAAGTCAAATTAACTCTTATATGAAAAAATATGTTAGTGTATAAGATTATTTGCATAATGATATATGGATGTTACACGCAGATGGAAGTGATATCGAGGCTTGTTATTGCTTGAGCAACAGTTTTGTTAGTTCTAAAACGGTCAAATCTCGCGGTCTAACACATGAATTGAGGTAAACTTGTTTCTTACCATCATATAATCAAATTCTTTGTAATCATATAGTAGTTCTTTACGAAAATACGCCGTAAAAATTAACATAATTTTATTCGGCCCCCAACAATCTCAAGATCAATATGATGTATTGTTATGCGAAATACCCAAGATCCAGGCTTAATTTTGAAACCAAAATGAGATCCAAGAAAACAAAATAAGAAGATAAAAAAAAATAAAAAGAGAAACGAAGACATCAATATTTACCTGGAAAACCCCTCAAAAAGATTAAAAAAAAAAAAAAAACTACAAGTGTATGTAGAGAATTTCACTGGATTGTAAATAGAGTATTATAAAAAAATTTTCATCCTCTTACTCTCTTGCTCTCTGTGTTTGCTCTCTAAATGGGCAGGAGCCCTAAAAATGAAGCAGCACAAGCAAAGAGAACTCTTAGGATAGAAGCGGGTATAATAATGTGACCTAACAAATAAGGTTCGTACAGTAAGGCCCCGGTCCCTCCCCTCCCCTACAAACTTCTACTTGGAATCTAGACAAAAATTTTGAGACACAACACGACGCTATATATTTGTAAATGTACATATTAAGAAAATATACATTTTATTTATTTATTTATTTTAATTTTATGATAAATAATGTTGTGTATATATGGATGTAGGGTATTTGTAGGGACATGGAATGTGGGAGGGAGATCACCCGCGGGTAACATAGTTGCTGACTTAGACGAATGGCTCAACCTCAAGAGCTCCGTCGACATTTATGTTTTAGGGTGCGTCCCCAGTTAAGCAGTCCATTAAATTTATATATTTATTTTTCTATTACAGTTTATATAACGCGTAATGTTATAATTAAACTCATGTGTGTACTCATTAATACTTCACCTCACGTGTGAAATTTTCGAAAATAAACCCTTTGGCCTCTCTTGCCTAATTGAGTGGTTGATTATGTACAATTAGATTTAATAATATGTTAAAATATATTGATGTAGAACGAAAGCGTATAACTGAACACGTTAAGATCGAAGCAACTTAGATTCCATCAAAAGTGAGGGAGAAATGCCAGGACTTGTGTCCGGGAAGTTATGGATGAGGAAAAAAAAGTAGCTAAGGAGTATTTTTAGCAAATGTTAACAAGACCCTAAAAATGTAAAATTATAGAAATATCACTGTTACGTTAGTCGAAAAACATAAATGTGGCCCACAAATATGTCTAGAGACCAAATTGTGGCAAAAAGGGTGCAACCAGTGGCAAAGCGGCTGGATTTGCATGGTGCAGTTCAAGGGTTTCGTTTTAATATGTAACGCGCCCCAATAATTGTAATTCTTTGTAGATAAAAAGTTATGGCTAGTTTAACTCGTAGGCACGAACAAGTGTTTCTCGGCCATGCATCTGAGTTTTTAGCGGTCCAACTTTCGTAAACTCTTTTCCATAACCATTAAATTTATACATTAAGACATAAAAAGTAACGTTATAAAGGTATTTTCCACAACCATAAAATTAATACAAGATAAAATTGAATACATAATTAAACTAAATGTATAGATTAGATGTGATTCACAACAACAACAAACTTAACGCCTTAAAAGCTCCCGCCATTAAAGAAGGTAAAATATATGCAGTTTTATCCTTATAATGTGCAACTAGGGATGGCAATGGGGCGGGTAAAACCCGTTACCTGGAGGTACCCATTTCAAACGGGGCGGATATGGGTATAAGTGGGGCAGATAGCGGATATGGGGCAGGTACAGGTATAGTGTTGTACTCGCCCAGCCCTGCACCGGCCCCACGCCTACCTTGTACCTACCTTACCTGCTCCATTTTATATTTAATTAACTTTGAAAATGAAAATATGTGTTTAAATTTAACTACCTAAATTATTTATCAATGTTATAATTAAAAATATAATTGAATTTTTTTAAATGGTATTAAATAATCAATATGGGCAGGTCTGTATGCACATTAAGGCGGGTACGAAGCAAGTAATGGATACCCGTTGGAAACCCGCGGGTAATGGGGTGGGTATGGGTATGGGTATGGGTTTGTACTCGACGGGGTGGGCACAGGTATCCACTTTGTACCTGTGCGGGTAATGGAGCGGGTATAAGTATGAATTTGAATGGCGAGTACAGGTATGGAGGACTCATCCCCATACCCGCCCCGCCCCATTGCCATCCCTAGGTGCAATCCCAAAAAGAGTTTGTTTTCAAAGGGCATGCAAACCTAATAAAAAGATAAAAAATGAAACAATATTTATAAAATGTAAGACAAATAAAGGAGTATAAATTAACATAAATAGTGGGGGGTAATGCAGGTTCCAGGAGGTAGTGCCCTTAAACACATTGACAGTAATAGGACTTGAAGATCACACAGACACCACAAAGTGGAACCTCCTCATCGGCAAAACCCTTAACAACCGTGATGGCTCCGTTTGGTTGACACCGACGTCGTCTCCCATTTACGGTGATGATTACCAGTACGTACCTCACTCCTAACTGTCTAATTATTACTCGTGTCAGTCATTTTAGTTTCGGGTCATCTAAAATGTAAATAGGAGTTGTGAGAAAAAAAAAGATCAGCATATAAGCTTAGTGGGTTACTCCGTTTAATTTTAGAATAGAAACTCACTTGGGTTTTTATACGGACCTTGTATATGCTAGCTCTATGGATTGGGCCTAAGGCTCGGGGAAATTTAAAAGGTCTATCGAGCTGTATTATTTCAAATTTCGAGCTATCTCTGATACTTAAATCAAATTTAGGTCGAGACTGAGTCGCATTTGGTTGTTTTGGGTTTCAGTCATTTTATGCAAGTCAATAAGTTGCATCATTTTGAGTTTTCGGTCAGCTGATGGGGTGACATACAAGCCGGCTCTATGTAGGGTCATTTTCGGTTTGCATCTTTTCAGGATTGGGTTCAATCAAACTGAGCCACTTCATACTCTAGGTTGGTTGGATTAGGCCATTCAAAATTGAATTATTCAAGTTGAATCATTTCGTATTTTGCATCAATTTTATGTATGTTCGGGTCTAGGTCTCGATTCATCTTAGTTTTGTGTTAATGAAGTTGGATCATTTTCTTTGATATTGTTTTGTTCTTTCCTTTGAATTTTCCAAGAACCAAACGTAGTCTAAGTAAATCCATCGTTGACCATGAGGCTTATATGTTGTTCTTTAAAACAATTTCAATATCCAACTTATTACCAGACTCAGACTCATACATTTTTTTCCTTACTAGACTCACATATGAAGTCATCAACACACCCACGACTCCAACTACTCTGAAACGGAGCAGAACACCAATGCGAGAACGACCCAAAACCCAACATGGACGAGACAGCGGGTACCTGAGTGGAGGAGCATACAAGCTAATAGCAAGCAAGAAACTAGTGGGAGTTTTTATAACATTGTGGATGAAAAGAGAAGTCATAAGCAAATACAAAGTGTCAAATGTGAAAGTGTGCAGTGTGGCATGTGGGTTGATGGGGTACTTAGGTAATAAAGGCGCAGTTTCAGTAAGTATGCTAATCGAAGGTTCTAGCTTTTGTTTCACAACGGCACACTTAGCGTCTGGGGAGAAAAAAGGTGACGAGAGTCGTAGGAATCAACAAGTTTTGGAGATTTTGAAGCGGAGTTCGTTTCAAAGGGTTGAGAATGTCGACGAGGATCTTCCTTCTTCTATATTGGGACACGAGTAAGTGTTAGTTTTTTTCTGTTGAAACTACATGTGTAGTTTTACATTTAAAAACAAAGATATAAACACACATGTTGGTGTGAGTTTACTTGATACAACTATATACCTTTATATGGTCTCTATATGTGGGTTCGAATCCCACCACATGCTTGTGTGCACAAAGATTATAACTTGTGTATAGAGCCACCATAATAGTATAATATTTTACTAACTAAGCTAAAACCAACATGCCCTTTGTTTTTTGCTGATTTTATTTATAAGCTAAGCAAAATCTCATGCGTAACTCAAACAGAATACTAACAGCGTTAATATAGTTGGTTGTTTGAAAATATTGACTTTTGACAGTAATTTTTTGAAATATTAAAAAGTTGTATTATTAAGTAAAAAAAAAATTATTTTAAAGAGAGTTTTATTTTTTAAAAAATGGGGGAAAAATAACGTTAAAGTGATTATTAGTCTTATAAGTCAATTTCTTCAAACAACCATGTGCATTCAATACACGAACTGAACACTCAAACTGTCTCTGTGTACGTGTGTATATACAACAACAACAAATCCAGTGTCTCAAGGGCTCCCACCAAAGTAGGATCTGGGGAGGATGAGATATACGCAGCATTAGTCTTACAGGGTGCTATCCTAAAGGGAGTCTATTTCCGAAGGGCTTCTAACCCTAAAAAGCAAAACCAAAATAATATTTATAAAATCCAAGTCAATTAAAGTAGTACTAGACATACAAGCATACAAGCATACAAGCAACAATAAAGCATCAACAATAGCAAACATAAGCCTAGGGCGTTGTGAACTAGTATTGTTGTGGTCCTCTCTCTTAACAGCTATGTCGGCCACACGTAAAACATATAAATGTATTGACTTGCATGTGTGTATGTAAAATTTCCTATGGGCTAACAGATAGTTGAACAAATGTATTGTTTAACAGTAGGATATTCTGGTTTGGGGATCTGAATTATCGGCTATGCATGGAAGACAATCTAGCAAGAGAACTGATAAGAAAGAAGAAATGGAAGCAACTTCAAATACTTGATCAGTTAAAGAAAGAACTACAACATGGTGGTGCTTTCCAAGGCTGGAAAGAGGGAGACATTGAATTTGCACCCACTTACAAGTATTCTGTTGAATTTGGCAATCGCTATACTGGTGAAAAACATGCTCCCTTTGTTCCCAATTCTGCGGAAAAGAGGAGGACTCCTGCATGGTATTACTCTATAATTTTGTCTTTTTTTGGTGATCGGGGTGTTCGGGTCAGCATTTGTGCATCTCAATGATGTTCCTTTTTGTTGTTTTTGGTGATTGGGGTGTTCGGGCTGGCTTTTGTGCTTTTAAACTAGTCCTTAGGTTGCGCTTAATGCTCATTTAGAAGTTTCTCTACGTCAAACTGGATAAACTAGGACTATGTATATACCTAGTGGGTGAAGCGAAGAAATTATTTGTGCTCAATGGGTCGTACTCTAAAATCCCCTTTCTGGTGTTTGGTAATTGTGGGGCTATTTTGGCAAATTTTTTGGCATCTCAATTGTCCCTGTGTTGCACTCATTATCCACTCAGAAGTTTCTCTATGTACAACTGGATAACTTGAAGTTATAGACCATGTGGGTGGTCCTATGAATTATTTGCATCCCAGTAATGGCACTCTAAACTCCCTTTTTTGTTGTTTAGCAACTCAAATGTCTAAATGTCAATAGTTTTCTTTGTGCAACAGAGTGAATTGGGGCCATGGACCTAGTTGGCGGTCCGTAGAATTATTTGACCCATTTGTAGGATTTGAACTTTATTTTAAGCAATCTCGTGATCTTAAACCTGCTCTTATATCATCTAAAAATTCAACGACATTGGTCCTAGCACTTGGCATAGAAAGTCCTCACGTAGACCCAGGTAAGGTTTGTGTGAAAACCAACTTGTCAGGAGTTTGAAATTAGTCCATGATAAAACTAGAATTATGTATGAGTAATCTAAATAATGACTAGCTCAAAATATACTATAGAAAAGCCCCCGTTCAACAAGTGAATTGGAGTTACCATGAGGGAAATATATATGTGGTTAGTATATAAAACTATTTCTGGCTCCTTCTCTTGATAATGTTTTGTCATATTTGGTTCTTTTATATGCTATATGAGCAAATTTTAAATCTCTACAGCCTCATGCTGAGTTTCCTCACAACATACGATATAGATATCTATGCCATCCACAATTCCACCCTAACAAGCATCTGCATCTTAACAGGCATTTGCAAGAGGGGACATCTTATATTATAAAACACGTCTCGGACCTTCACCTAATAACTTAAGCTCTTCTGATAGTAATTGGTTCCTTAATATGTTATGAATACAGGTGTGACAGGATACTATGGAAGGGGAAAGGAATACAACAGCTATCGTATGTACGAGGAGAGAGTAAATTCTCAGATCATCGGCCTGTATCAGCCCTCTTCACCACAGATATTCAAGTTGTAAAGGCTTCAAATCCGAAGGGTGTTGCTTTGAGCAAGTTTCTCTCTTCTATGAATCTTTCTAGATATCCTGTAAGCACTCTTCATTTTATCATCTTGTAGTAAATATAAAGTATTTTGGGATGAAATCGTGCATTCAAATTATGATTTTTGGTTAGTATTGGAGTTATTTACACTGTTGGTCCTGATATTTTTAAGTTTGTTCAAATTGGTATTTCATTTTTGGGTTATTTATGTTAAAGGTCCCTGTACTTTATCCATTATATCAATTTAGTCCTTGTACTTTTAATTGTGTCAATTTAGTCACTATACAATTCAAAATGTGTCAATTTGGTCCTTAGAGAAAATTTTATTTTAAGTTTTAAGTGAAATTTTTAATGGTTTGGTCACGAATTGGATTAAATTGAGTAAACAGTTGAATTTATAATAAGTTACTTGCATCTAACATAATTTTATTGTTCAAAATTGTGTCATTAACATAACTTAAATTTGACCAAAGGACTAAATTGACACATTTTGAATTGTTCAGAGACTAAATTGACACAATTAAAAGTACAGGGACCAAATTGACATAAAAGGCAAAGTACAGGGATCTTTGGCGTAAATAACCCTTCATTTTTTCATTGTTCAAAATGTTGCTAATATTTGTAACTCTATTCAAATTAGGCTCACATCTTTTCTTTTGCTCAAAATGGTCATAATGTTTTATTTCAAGTTAAAACTTATGTCCCACCTATTGACCCAAATTAAATAAAAGTTTAGAAAATGAGGGACCAACTTTGTCATAAAATAAAACATTAGGGACGATTTTAAACAGAAGAAAAGATGAATGACTAATTTGAATAAAGTTACAAATATTGAAGGTCATTTTGAACAAAACAAAAGATAATGGAACAGTTCAAACAAATTTAAAAATATTACGGATCAACAAAGTAAATCAGAGTCATAACTCGTTAAAACTGGGTGTCGCGAGCATTCCATAGCACATCATGTTGGTGAGTGTGGTATTGAACATTGAGTGTCCTCTTAAATTTTTTTCATAATCAGGATTCATGTCATGGTCACAGCGGTTGCAATAGAGCAAAAGTTAGGTGTTATAAACTTTATGTAACAAATATGTGGATAGTGGATCATGAAATATAAATATTCTCTATTTCGGATTGTCTTCTCGGTTGTAATAGGCCGGTTATGTGGGCGTCAAATGTCCCCCCTCCCAACTGTTCGCTTTTTTAATGATGTTAAATATAATTTTCTAACCCAAAAAAAAAAATCTACATAGAATGCTTGCTCCTGTAACAACAAACAAAAGGTAACATGAAGGACATTATACAGCAAGTTTTGAGCTAGTTGCAATGTAATTATCGCTTACTCAAGGGTAATTTGGTAACAACCCTTTTGATTGTTGTTTTATTTATGAAAACATTCTAGTGCCTGTTCTTACATGATAAAGTATTTAAATGGCGCCAAAACTATTGATTGTATAACTCTTCATTCATATTTTACAAATATAAAACTCGAAAGCAACTTATGTTACTTCAATAAATCTTGAGCTTTTTCAAACTACAACTTCTACGTATTCATATAGCGAGTTTTATAAATATTGTTCAATAATGCCACTCATGACTTATTATGGCAGGGCCAAAGTAAAGTGTTAGAAGAAGGCAGAAATACATTAATATCACTGATTAGAACAGAAGAAGAAAAATCACAAGCAAATTCAACACAAGTTACGCAACGAGTTACGTAGTGCCTGCGATATCCAACTTCAAGAACACTATAATGGTGATCGCGAGCAGCAATTTATTTTTCCTGGATGATAGGATTCTTCATTATGTTAGTGAAAATATGAAGTTACAAGTAGATTCTATAGGATTACACATGTGTTTATTATATCTGGATTACGTAGCAGTCATGGGATTTCTCACTTTGGTGAGTTCCTTCGGGTCCCGGTCTTACGGGCACGCTGATTTTTGTATTGTGAGGCTCTCTCTAATTATCCGAAAAAAAGGCATGTGTACATTACTAGATGTCCTAAGGTTGTAATTTTCCTTCCTTTTCAAGTGTTACATAAACACCACTTAGCAATGTTATGTACAATGAGTTTGAAAGTATCCAATGCTTATCACCACTTGGCATGACTATCACCACTATCTAAAAAACTATTTTTTTGATGGATATTTTCCACTGTTTGACTAGTTAGTTGTATGCATGGTTGTCGTAAATTTAAGAAAACAAACTTGTGTGAGAATAATGGAATTCTGGTGGATTCATTTGTTAGATTTGGTGGGTTCTAAGTTTTTGTTTTCTGGGTTGGGAATTTTGGTCTTGAGTAGGTGAAAGAATGAGGAGCGTGCATAGAGCAGTGGCCCTCTCGTATATTTATAGAATACTGAATGGGATTTACAAGCTACACAAAAGAGGCCCAATGGGCTCAGTACATACAATATTGATACCTATACGATATAGTCTAACATCCCCCCTCAACCGAAGGAGAAGGTAACCAAATGTGAAGATTGGACTTGAAAAGCAAAAAAAATATGTCGTGGAAGACTCTTTATGAAGATATCTGCAACTTGTTGAGACGAAGGGACATGAAGAACTCGAACAAGACCCATTTGAACACGTTCTCTTACGAAATGGATGTCAATCTCGATATGTTTTGTGTGAACATGCTAGACTGGATTTGTAGACAAGTACATGGCAGAGACATTGTCACAATAGACTAAGGTAGCCAGAGGAAGAGAAAGGACAAGCTCACTAAGGAGAGAACGGAGCCAACAGCATTCAGAGACGGTATTGGCAACAGCGCGATATTCAGCCTCTGCACTGGAAAGGGAAACTGTGGGTTGTCGTTTCAAGGACAAGGAGATGATATTACCCCCAAGAAAGACACAGAATCCAGATGTGGAACTGCGAGTATCAGGACATCCAGCCCAGTCAGCATCAGAGTATGCCACAAGTTGGTCCAAACGAATGGGAGAGATAGTCAAGCCATGATCAATGGTGCCCTTAATATATCGAAGAATGCGTTTAATAGCCATCCAATGTGATAAGCGTGGAGTATGCATAAATAGACATACCTGTTGCACTGCATAAGAAATGTCAGGACGAGTAAAGGTGAGATACTGAAGGGCACCAACAATGGACCTATACAAAGTGGGATCGAACATGAGCTCGCCATCTTCAGTGGAAAGTTTGGACTTGGAATCTGTGGGTGTAGCAACGGCCTTACAAGAGAGCATATTAGTCCTGTCCAGTAGGTCATAAGCATACTTGGATTGGGACAGGAAGAGACCTGTAGATAAGTGAGACACTGAAATGCCGAGAAAATAGTTAAGGCGTCCCAAATTTGTCATGTCAAACTTAGATCAAAGAGAAAGAAGCAAGTCGCCAGTACCGTGTTAGACAAAGCAGTAAGAACTATATCATCAACATAAACCAGTAATATAGCCATGTCATGTCCTTGACATAAGACAATAAATGAGGAATAAGACTTACAACTATGGAAACCCAACAGATGCAGAAAAGTAGCAAAGCGGGTGTACCAAGTGCGAGGAGCCTGCTTGAGACCATAAAGAGACTTGTTAAGCTTGCAGACATGATAAGGATATTGCGAGCTAATGAAACTTGGTGGTTGCTTCATATAGACCTCTTAATTAAGGATGCCATTAAGGAATGCATTCTTGACATCAAGCTGATGAATAGGCCAGTGCCGAGAAGTGGCAATAGATAAGATCGTACGAACGGTAGCAGGTTCAACGACAGGACGGAAGGTTTCACCGTAGTCTATGCCATACCATTGTGTGAAACCTTGAGCAACTAACTGATCTTTATACCATTCAACGTAACTCGTAGATGTCTACTTAATGCGATAAACCCACTTGGAACCAACAATATTACCATGAGAAGGCGGAGGAACAAGATCCCGTGTCTTACTTTGAAGAAGAGCATTGAATTCATTAAGCATTGCATGATTCCAATTTTTATCAATAAGAGCCTGCTTATGTGAAAAAGGAACCTTGGGCAATAAAGTATGAGCAAGCATAGAAGGTTTGAGAAGAGGTTTCACAATACCAGCTCGAGCAGGAGTGACCATTGGATGAAAAGAACTGGATGACGGGACCGCAGCTTGTGTCAGTGCGGCTGGAGGGGCAGCACCTGCTACTGCAGCAGGTGCGTCTAGTGTCGGGACGGTGGCTGGCACAGCTGGTGGTGGTGCTGCGGGAGAGGCAGCGGTGGCCGCGGCCAGCGAAGGTGGTGGGGGATAGCCAGCGACTGGAGATGACGCAAGCGGCGGTGAAAGAACGTGATGAAGACGTTCCATTGTGGCTTGAGAGAAGGTACCCAATCGTGCAAAAGGAAAGTCTGCTTCATTAAAAATAACATGACTTGAGATAATGACTTTGTTCGTAAAAAGATCTAAACATTTATAACCTTTTATGACTTGGTTGATATCCCAAGAAAACACACAAGGTAGAGCACAGGGCAAGCTTGTGAGGCATGGTAGCACTTAAATTTGGATAGCAAGCATAGCTGAAAACCCGAAGGTGATCATAATCAACCTTTGTTTTATATTGGCGTTGGAAAGGTATCTTTTTCTTAATGGAAGTGGATGGTAGCAAGTTTATAATATGAGCAGCAACAGAAACTGCTTCAACCCAGTATTCTAGGGGCATGCAGGCTTGAAAAAGGAGTGAATTAATGCATCATGTTAGCAATGGTTCGATGCATGCGTTCAGCCTTCCCATTTTGTTGGAAGGTATGAGGACAAGAGACTCTACTGAGAATGCCCCGTTGTTGAAAAAGTCCATTAAAGTCACGATTGATATACTCAGTACCATTATCACACTGAAAATGTTTTATTTCCACACCAACACGAGATTACAAAACTGAACAAACAAGTCGAAAACCTCATATTTGGAACGTAGGGGGTAAATCCACACAAAATGAGAGTAATCATCCAAATAACAAATAATACTTAAAACCACTGAAACTAATAACAGGCGATGTCCATACATCTGAATGCACAATATCAAAAGGACTCGTAGTATTGGTAACAGATGTTTGAAAAGGTAAACGACTATGCTTACCTAGTTGGCAAGTATGACACAAATTGGACTCGAAAGAACTAGACCATGAAATAAATTTTTGCTTAACTAAAGTAGATAAAACTAGTGCTCCTGGATGACCCAAGCGACGGTGCCAAAGAGAAGAGGAGACTCGGGACGCAACAAATAATGTATGGATGGAGGAGGATCCTGGTACTATAAAGAGAGGCCCCGAACTGACACATCAGAAGACGGTAGACTTTGATTTAGGATCCTTGACAGAAAAACAAAAATAGTCAAATTCAAGAAGACAATTATTATCAGAACAAAATTGACGGACATAAAGTAAATTTTTTGAGAGACCGGGAACGAATAGTACTTTATTTAAAGTAAAATGACCTGCAGGAGTAGAGAGAAAACATGACCCAATGCCCACAATGGAAAAAGACGCACCATTACCCACTAAAATTTTGTCAGAACCATTATATGGAGAGAGGGATGTTAGGATACATGGGTTATTTGTCATGTGAGATGAAGCCCCGCTATCCATGATCCAGAAGGAGTCAAGAATAGGGGTGGAATAAGGCTGTGGGGGAAACTGACTCGCATCGAAACCTAGGTAAAAACCATAGCCAACTTATTTGCAGGATGAAAATGTGGATAAAAAGGTACATTACCACCTTGAGGAGCAGAACCAATATTAGGCGGTCGATACGGCATGTAAAGAGGAGGCATGGGCCATGGCATCCCCCTGTAATGTTGACCCCACATGTTCTGCATCCATGAATTACCATAACCACGACCATTACGGCCACGACCTCGGCCATTACCTTAGCCCCCACGACCACGGCCATTTCCACGACCATTACAAAGCTGATTTCCATAACAAGGCGTATGTGAGGTCTGATGAGCTAGAAGCGCAATGTCCTGCACCAAGGCAGCCACCTGCGGCTGCTGCATCGATTGGGTTATGGCTTGCCCCGTTGGTGGCGGCTGGGCCACCTCGGTGGTCCCAGTAGCCAGGAGAAGGATAGGGTACTTTTGTTAGCATTCTTAAGACGAGATTCTTCATTCATTAACATAGACCTGGCCTCAATAAATGATGGGAAAGGGGCTCTAGATGTAATAAAGGTACAAATAGTATGAGAATCTTTATCATTAGAGAGACCATCCATGGCAGCTAAAACCATATCAATATCGGAGACAAAGGCATGTACAGATCTGAGATTATCAGCTAGGGACTTACTTTTTGTGAGAAATGCTAACCTGGAAAGATTGTCCCTCTTAATATTAGTTAATTCAAGCTTATATTACAATTGACGTGATTGGGCAAAATCAGTAAAAAGCTTAGAGATGGAACTCCACGGAGATGCAGCAATTAAATCATCATCATCGCCACACACAGCACTAGCAAGATCAGAAGAGATAGTACCAAGTATCCAAGAGATAAGAAGATTGTCAACCAGTATCCAATAGCGGTAGGTTGGATCAGAAGGGACAAGTGGAAGGGATGAAACATCAAGATGATCATCAATAGCATAACCCTAACAAGCAGAGAAAAAGGAGTGGCGCCATAATAAATAGGTTGATGGGTCATTTAAATCAAGCGTAGTTGGTATATGCTGTCGGACATTAGAGACGCTGAATGGGGTGGGAAGAGACAATCCCCCACCAGTCGCTGGTGGTCCTATGGGCGGCGTGGCTGGGACGCCGGTGGCCAGAGAAATAGAGGAAGAGATGGCGTCGGACATAGAGGTGAAAGGGCAGCACGACAAGAGTGCAGCGGTGACCAGAGGGCGGCAGCGGCGAGGGCAGCCGCGACGAAGAGAGGCAGCAGGGACAGAGGGCTGCGGCGGCTAGGGTTTCGACGGTTAGGATTAGCCTAAATATTTTTTTTTTTTTTTGAGAAAGAAAGAGAGCCTAGGGTTTGCCTTTACGAGAGGGCTCGGGAGAGCATTGATACCATGAAAGAATGAGGAGCGTGCACAGAGCAGTGGCCCTCTCATATATTTATAGAATAATGAATGAACTTTACAAGCTATATACAGGAGGCCCAATGGGCTCAATACATACAATATTGATACCCATACAATATAGTCTAAGAGTAGGAATTTTGTGTGCAGTGAATAGGTTGAATTTTTGATGAGATGTAATTACGTTGTAAATATTTCACGAGATTAATGGAATTAGTGCTTGCCCTTTGGGAAAAAAAAAATTGTGCGAGAATTTACCTTGATTAGGGAGTAAATCAAGTTTGAACAACACTTAATTGGCCTGCACCAATCACTTTGTTATATATTTTGGTGTTTTTGGTTAGTGTGATTTTAATTTGTAATTTTTGGGTGGATTTTGCCAATGGTCCAGCTAAAGTGACTTTTATATTTTTTTTGTACAGTTTTTTAATGAAAATCACCAATAATTTCGGTCCGGTTTCAAAAAATCACCTAACATTTCTAATTTTTCAAAGTCATACTGATGCAGCGCGTGAAGCGGGATTTGTGGGAACGGGAGCCTATAAGCCGTTGATCGTACCAAATGATGCCAGATTAAGAGGGATCAGCTAAAACTCATTGATTCTGCAAATACCCGAGCAATAACCTAAAAGAAGAGTTATGTAATTTTTATTGAACTATTTCAAAATAAAAACTACAAAAATTAATTCAAACAAAACAATTCATAAAATTATTCAATCCATCAAAAACTTCCGAAAACTATAAACTAATGACCTATTTATAGACATACAAAACCCTACTCACAATAATAGTCTAATTCTAAAAACTAATCTTACTTTTAATCAAACTCTACTACTTCTAATAATAATATAACTCCAAAACCCTAAAAATATAATTACATAATTGAATAAAACTAAACACTAACAAATAAAATCCTAAAACTCCTTTTGTCGTCTCGATTAGGTTATTTTGATCCCTATTTGCATCATTCTCACCGACTTGGACAAAATTCGTCCTCAAATTCGACCAGCTAATCTTGTTGATGGGTGAAGATGACCTCCAGGGACAATTAAAGGGTTTCAATGTCGTTTGTGGCAAAGGGCTCCGATGTGGGGTTGTATCTTTTGGTGCTTGTGATGAGAGTGATCAGGTGGGTAAAATCTTTTGTGAAGAAAATCGTAGTGGTTGTGTCAGAGTTGGTGGGTGAGGTGGAACTTGAAGCATTGGTGGTGGGGAAGTCGGTCTAGGGTCTTAATATCCATAATTTTCTCCTCATTATTAATGGGCTCATCATTGATGGGCTCATCAAAAATTGGTGGAGAAGAAAAATCATATATGCATTCTTCATCCGTTTTTGTTGGCGGGAGAAACGAATTCAATGGATTAGGACCAACTGGTGGTGGTGGAGATCATGGTTGGTGGTTGGGGGCTGATTTTTGTGGCTGTGAAGGTAATCGGGTTGACTGAGAGGTACAGTAATGCCTCACTTATTTTGATGTTGAAGGCGGCGTACCTTGAAGAGCGGCTTTGTGGTGGAGGAGATGACCGAACCTTTCTTCTATGAAGACTTCTATCCTTCGAAGCCTCTCTTCATTCCTCGTCAACTTTTCATCCCATATGAGAATTTGCGCCATCTTCTACCTTCTCGGTGGCATAGCTCGGGAATGTGCCTTCACTTTGATACCAACTGATGCAGCACGTGAAGTGGGATTTGTGGGAGCGGGAGCCTCTAACTCATTGATCCTTCCAAACGATTCCGGATTAAGAGGGATAGGCTAAAACTCGTTGATTCTGCAAATACCCGAGCAATAACCTAAAAGAGGAGCTATGTAATTTTTATTAAACTATTTCAAAATTTAAAAAAAAAAAATCAAAGATCAACTCAAACAAAACAATTCATAAAATTAATTCATCAAAAGCTTCAAAAAACTATAAACTAATGGCCTATTTATAGACATATAAAACCCTACTCATAATTATAATCTAATTCTAAAAACTAATCCTATTTTTAATCAAACTCTACTACTTGTAATAATAATATAACTCCAAAACCCTAAATCTAATTACATAATTCAATAAAATTAAACACTAACAAATAAAATCCTAATTATACCATAGATAAATTCCTTTTGTTGTCTCGATTAGGTTATTTCAATCCCTATCTGCATCACATACCTAAATTTTCTAAAATTTTTCATTGTCACACTTAAAGCTAACGCATTCCATCAAATGAAATGTCACATTTCAGGGTATAATTGCATCAAAATACTAAGTTTAACTTAATTTAATTAAATATATTAAGTAATTTATTTTACAAATGATGAAATTACTCTTGACCTTTAAATTTATAAAATTGTTAAAGTTTGGGGGGCTATTACATCCTTTTGCCACCAACAAATATTTAAAAGTATCTTTTATTTGTAAAATTGTTTATAATTATTGAAAAATCCTGATTATTACAAAAAAATTTCTAATAGTTGAATGAGAAAAGTGAAAACAATTAAAGAAAGAGTTGAAAGAATAATTAAAATTTTCAAGATTAACTATGAGACATGGGAAAACACAATTATTTCAAACAAAATTGTTAACAATTTGAGTGTAGGAAAAAAAGTTAAAAAGACACTATAGAAATAGTTGGAAAAGTAGTTTAAAATAGCAAGATTGGCTATAAATCATGGAAAAATTCTTATTATTTCAAAAAACAATATCTAAATTATTTGAGCACAAAGTAAAAAGAGAAAAACTACAAAAATTTTGAGGGAAGTTTGGTAATTTCCTATTTATTTTAACGAAAAGTTAATGGTGTCAGCATTAGGTGTGACATTGAAAAATTTTGGAAAGTTTAGGTGTGCCATCGAAAAATTAGAAAATTCAGGTGATTTTTTGAAACCATGCCTAAAATGTAGGTCGTTTTCAGTAAACGACCCTTTTTATTTTATAAATATTGTATGAGAGAAAGTGAAGATATGGACTCAGTCTAAACGATGGTCGGAGTGGAGTGGTACTGCAAAACACCCTCAAACGCCTTACTTCGAACACTTAAGAGTCGAGAATGAGGTAGAGATAAGCTTAAAAGCTTAACAGCCTATCTTAAGCCCAATGTAACCAGGTCTACGCTTGACAAACTTGACCCAATAACTCGAGCGAGATCAAACTCAACAAGAGTTAGTTGAAGCGAACCAAATTGGGTCACTAATCCAAGATCGACACTTTCAATCTTAAGGCTTGACCTTGAAATCCTTAGACCAATAACACAAGTAAAATTCACTTAGTGAGCAAAATTGGGTTACCAATCCAAGGATTGCTCAAGGCTCGACCTTCAAAACCTTGGTGGTAGTTAAATTCACTTAGTGAACCAAATTACCAAGACCAATGCTTTCAAGCTCAAGGCTTGGCATCAAAACAATGGACCAATGGTGCAAGTTTTAATTCACTGTAAAGGAAGGGAAAACTATTGCAATGGGAGGTATAACCTTCTTAAACATCATAATTCACACTAGGATTGTATTTGTTGATGCAACTAAAAGCAACAATTAAACTACTCCTATGTAAGCACAAAAAAAAAAAAAGGAAATAAAGTACAAGTGCACTACAGGATATATCTAAAGAGTTTATATTAGTTTCTGGACCCTTTATTAATCCATGTTATTTTATTTATTGGCTAAACATTTTACAGGTACTCCAAGAGTTAACACAAGCACCTCAACACGTCCTAGGTCTTGAACCTCCATGTTCTGCTATAATTTCCCTAATAAAAGGCCTATGTTGAAACCAAAAGTTGTCTTCTTAAAATCCCCCAACTCCTTCAGTAATTGGACTTGAGGCCCATGGTTCTTTAGCGTCTCAAGTTACTGCCTCAAGCCAAGTGTCAGTCTTTCTTGCAACGTTTCAGATAACTACCTTAAGCTCGAGCCTTTGATCTTCAGCAGCGTCCCTGGTAACTACCTCAAGTGCTTGCTTAGCTCAAGCTTATGTTCAATCAAGTGTCAGCAACGGGCCTCATTGAGTAAAGCGGCGTCGTTCCCAACTCCTTAGTTTTTGGTAAACAAATGCCCTCTTTTTATCTATTGATATAGATTCAAAGCAAATAAAACAATTTGACTTTCAATAATAAGACTCTTGGATGGAACGATAGTAAGGTTTTTCCCATTCTTGAAGCTCTATGTATGCCCCATCTGTTTCAACGGTAAATCATTTGACTACGCATCTCTCTCTCAAATGTTCAATGCTTTTGCTCTCATTTCTTGAACCCTAGCGTATGTTGTTTTTGCTTTCTTATTCATTTTCTTTACTTTCCTTGAACCAATTCTTGCTAAAGCTGCAACATCCCAAGTTGCACACTGCATTTCCCTCTTCATTGTTGAGGGAGATGGCCTAATCAAGTCACTTTAGCACTTGATTAAGGCTGATTTTACTGTCCTCACGGGACTTGCCCCAAATGTAAAGAGGGGAATTTCCCTTAGTCATTTAGCATCCTAGCATGGTTTATAAAATTATTTAGATTTGTGGCACGGTTTGAAAAAAATTTAGCAAAATGGCACAGTTTGAAAATAAAGTTAAATACACCAATGGAAACGACGCGAGAAAGAGTGCCATTACAATTGCGTGCAAAAGAGCAGTTAAATAAATAAGAAAAAGACAAATCCTTTATACATGTATGGGGTAGTTTAGTTGGGAGGGAGTTAAATAAACCTTGTTAAGGTCATGTGTTTGACTCCTACTCCTTGCATTTTCTCATCTTTTTCCATCATTTTTTTTAGATATTCAATCCCACTACCCAATTTTAATATTTTTTTTAATATGTTAATGTATAAAAATTACTTATTTATATAAAATATTTTAATGATTTAATTATGTCATAAAAATATAATATTTAAAGAAAAATATAATATAACTATTTTATGTTTATTTACACCAAATATTCATATATTTTGTTAGTACAACAAATAAATTATGGAAAAATTAGTTTTGGAAAAAATTTAAAAATTAATCAAAAAATAATTTTTTTGGAAAAAAATTGAAAATTATCTAAAGAATAAAAGTTAATTAAAGAATAATTTTTGGAAAAAATTTGAAAAATATAGTAATACTTTTTAAAAATTTGAAAATAAATCATGAACAATAATTTATAATTTTTTTATAAAAATAGTGCAAGGTACAAAATAGCACGTAAGAAAAAAAATTTAACAAAATGGCTAACTCGTACAAGCGTGCATTTTTAAGCAAGACATTGCACGCCATTTTGAATGGCATGCATATTATTCAAGCCATTCAAAATGGCATGCAACTTAATGCAACCCATTGCACACCATTTGGAATGGCTTGCACTTTATGCATGCCATTCAAAATGGCTTGCATATAGGGCATTGCATGAAGTGCACGCCATTTTGAATGGCTTAAAATGCATAGATAATAACCCTAAATATCCATTTACCAATGTGACCCCGAGCTCAAAAGGTGAGAATTTCGAGAAACAGCTAGAGAAAAACTCTGACCAGTTATCAACTCTAGAAACACCTAACGAGACAGAGTTGAAATTTTGTTGTGATATGTGTAATGTTGGTGCTCAGGGTGTATATAAGTGGTCAAAGTTAGAGATATATATAAGTAAATGAGTCTTTTGAAATATATGAAAAGTGGAGGTGATATATATAGAGGGTGATGAAGAGAAAAGAAATATGTATTATAATGTCCAAGTGCATAAAAATAAGTAATATAAATTATGGTACAAAATATGATGTGGATCTACAACTAGGTTCACCATGATGTTTTGAGGATGTGAACTCCATATGAACCCAAAAACTGTGTCGTGGAAGAAGTTCACATCTATTTCCTTCCGCAGTAATTAAAGAGCGGTAGTTAGCACCTTCATCTTGCAGAATCTGACTAAATTAGTGTCCCTCACTGACAGCATCCAGTGTGCTACTGCAACTACTAAGTCAATATGTGGAGACAGATTGTACAGTGTGGCCAACACTGTCACATAGCGCCCTAGCTACCCTTCTAGTCTGATTGACAACATGATCAACCTAGCACATAGTACTTTTAAATGTTAATAAAACGTAATGTAGAATGAGTAACAAGACTAATATTTCAAAGTACTTACTACTCGTGTAAGACTGTTGCCACTTGGGTCAAAACGAAGCCGGGAGCGGCGCAGAACATGCACCTCACACTGTGCGATGACACGCCTAGTGCTAGATAAGTACCACTACATGTACTCTCTAGGCAATATCGAAGGATTATGCATGTTGGCGATACGATGCATCTGTGTGTTCCATGACTCAAGCCGGTTCGCATGGTAGACAACCCAATTCTCGTCCCATCTGCCCAGACGAGATGTATTATGTAACGATCGAGAGTGTCAACAGGATCTGGAATATGCTGCGTCAATCCAAACTGACGCAACACTCTGTCAGGACAATGTAATTCGACAATGCCAAAGCATATCAATGGTCCTACTTATTGCTAGATGTCACGACCCTGGACACAAATCTCAAGCAAAGAGTCTAACCAGGATTGCCAATATGGCGTCCAATTAACCTAGCAACAGATAAAATTACTTGGTCATTACAATAAATATTAAATGACAAAGAAGTATGTCTATGTTCGTGTATATACCAGATGAGCTTCTTGGACATCAATAGACAAAGTAAGATATACGAAATATTTTCTATTACTGAGCGCCCACTAACAGCAGCGGATTTTGACGCCCTTCATGCTCCCGATGGTAACAATTGGTAGACCGATGTGCAAATGCTCCCATGACCACAACTATACATGATAAATTGTGAAAATTAGGAATATAACACATTTAAAAAAATATGAATATCATTGTAGTTCATACATGGAGCAATAAAACACATCCGTCGAGTTCCTTGCAGCCCTTTATGCAACATCGACACAGCTGTCTGTAAAGGTTGGCGAGCACTGCTAACCCCCAGCTGTATAACCTGCACTCCTCCATTATATCGAGCAACGGTAGGAAGATGAGCGATGTCCGACTACCAGTGTTGTTAGTGAACAGCACGGAGCCGATCAAACGAAGGATTCAACCTCTAGCGTGCTGCAACAACACTTGCTCATCAGCGTTATCTGGGGGGCCATGTTGAAACTGTTCCTTCAACCATCAATTTCTGATCATGCCACCATGCAATTTCCCACGGGGGGGGGGGGGGGGGGGGGGAGCTACACCCAATAAATTCTGGTATAGGTCCCTCCGATTATAATTAGAGGTACCAGTGACTACCATACCATCTATATGTAAACTCAGTAAAACAGCTATATCTTGCAGTGTTGGCATCATCTCACCAACACATAAATAGAATGTGTGAGTCTCCCGCCTTTACCTCTCTACCAAAGCACTAATCAAGAAATTATCAATTTGGAGATGACTTATTTGGGTCACTCCAATGAAACCGGCATTTATGATATAAGGTCGTACTGCATGGTGAAAGGGTAACAGATGGTGTTGCCTTACCCTAATCTCGTTGTTGCCCGGTAACACAAGACATCAAATATATACTATTAAAATATAATATTTTATGGCTAAACATAAATTATTAACATATCGCTCTATGCCAAACATCCTCCGACCAATGCTGGTATTGAAGATGCAACACTAATATGTTGTCTAAACCCGGATTCTGTTCACTATGTCGAATGCCCGAACTATGTACTCTTTGAGTTCTTACCATTTCTTTAGAAAAATTAAAACTAGTAACCAATATCCATGGGCTAAAAATAAAATTACAAATATTATAACATTCCAATCGATCACAACATAAAAATGAAACGGCGATATTATATCTAATTACAATTGTTAATATTGCGTATTACAACATGTTACACTAAAAGATGAAATGCATCAAGCTATGAACCTAATTATAAAATCAGCATCATCTATTAGGACAAGTTTTTTTATTATTATTATTATGGCCTCTTTGACCACATATACTACATTTATCTTTAGACGCGCCCTCCCTAACGTCCATTTCATCATATAGCTAGGCTGATTTCGGCCGTCCTCTAACAAATCTCCACCTAGTTTGATCTGCAACCACCGTAGGCCCAGTGTACTCAGTCCATAATGACTGATCAGGAAGAGGGTGAAACAATGGAACATATGCACTTGCGTACATGTTAAGGCCGTACAACGGATCAACATACTGTCCATAGTCGATCCTATATGCGGTACAGCATGCCATCACATGTGAACATGGACAATGAAATAATTTCCATGTATCACAAGAGCAACTCCATTCATTCAATGTTATAGTGTGGCAAATCTCCTCTCTTAAGCCTGATTCAGTCTAACACCTAGGAGTTATTACCTGAAAGCACTTGCCGTTTTAATCAGACAGTGTGACCCTATGTAGTCTTGATTTTATGGTGGCACGCTCTATTTCAGTGAAGACGGTAGATGGCTATAGAAAAACCTATGAAAAAAACTCCCCGGCAAGATTCCTGCGATTGACGAAGCATTTATTGCATCAAAAAAATGTCAGTTGCACAACGGCGGTTACTGGGAGTGTTCTTCCCCCTTTCAAAACACTTTTGAACACTTTCGATAAATTAATGGCCATGTTACCATAACGATAACCATCATCATACAAAAGCGCCCAACATTCTTTAGGCTATCTCTATCCACTGTCTGACCTCATCATTAACGTGGATGAAATGATCATGCAAAGCATCGAACTTCCTCCTGGAAGGTTCCCACACCATCAAACTCAAATTTTTCTTCAGTGTATGATTTTTGAATTTGTGGTTGAAGTTACTAACCAAATGGCGAATATAATACCGATGCTACCCTTCAGGCTTATGCTAAATCGCTGACATCCCATTCTTGATTTTAGCATATCGATCGAAAATCATATACATTGGGAAGCGTCCACCCGTCACATAGGTTTGTAGACATTTTAGAAATAAAGTCCAGCTTCATTTGCTCTCCTCGTCCACCAACACAAAGCACAATAGATATAGACTGTTGTTAGCATCAAATGCAACATCAACTAGCAACTTTCCCATGTATTTCCTATATAAATGTGTACCATCAACACTAATGAATGCACGACAATACTTGAACCCTAGATGGATGCCCCAAATGCCCAAAAAACTCCGCCAAACAGTGCTTCACCTGCTGCTTGGCCCTTAAATTGCCAGTTGACAACAGTGCCTGGATTTAACTGTTGCAACACATTAAGCAACTTAGGTAGCATCGAAAATACTTCCTTATGCGAGCTAAACAACCGCTCAAGCACTTGTTGCTTAGCTTTTCATGCCTAGGAATACGAAATAGTGTACCCGTCTTGTTGTTTCACTGCCGCTCGAATTGCTTCAGCATTCATTTTAATATCATCAGTCATAATAGGTAACACCATATTCGCAATAAAATTTGAGGTTAGGTGACAATGGTCTTCTACCAATACAGTGGTAGGACATATATGTGGCCCCTTCAAAACTGAAATCTCAAACAGCTCTATCCTTTGTTTTAACGACCCACCCAGATACCACTCACATTGTGGTACTTGTACACACTTTAGGGCTATGCAGTGAAGCTTTGACCTGTACACCATATATTGCAGCTTGTTCTTAATGTGCCACAAGCTTACTGCATTGACTAAGTCATCCTTGGTTTAGAACAATTGTCCATGCTCCAAGCCAGATCCTATGGATCCCTGTCTTTTACTTGCCTCCCAGTCAAAACAGACTGCCTGGTCTGTCCAAGTAACATCTTCAAACTCAGGAACAGCTTGGGTAGTTGTAGGCCCATCAAAATTGAGTGATACATTCTCACAAGCATCAGTACCCACATCTGCATCGTCATTAGATGCCTCAGAATCATTATTAGCGTAGGCCCCATCAAACATACTTCTATTCTTGTTTGCAATGATTCCATCTATCAATGAAACATCCACATTGGGACTTCTAGACGGGCCAAAAGCTCTTATGGATGGGCCAAAACCTTCAAATTGAAAATGCGATACATGATGTTGAGATCTGCCTACAACATTCACATCATTTACATATAATTCTATGCATGTCATCCTACTTTCTAAAGCTACTTCGAACATAAACCTCAAAGTCACTGGACAAGTGATCTCAACAGGTGCATAATGCATAGGATTTTAGGATAACAACATTCTCCATGTAATTATAATAACAATTGTGTTACTATCTCACCCAATAGCTTCATGCATCATCCCTTCAACTCTGGAAAAGAAATTCCAGATCGTCCTAAGTACAAGCTGTCTTCCACCCGTGTAATCAACATCACCAACATTTTGCACCATATTTTCATCATAATGATACAACAATGCTAGTACATTGCGTGCTATAATTTCTAGATTGATTACCTAAAAATAAAATCAAAAAAATTAGTAATTGTAATTATCCAGATCCATTATGATGCAACAATATATTATTGAGCTAATTATTAGCATTTATAATATTCCTAAAAATATATACATCACATTAAATAGAACATTAATTAAACTAATTACATACAATAATAACGTAATTACACAATAAATTATTTAATAATATATTACACAACAAGAAATTTACAATGTATTAACTAATAATGCATTGTCGAATTAACTACATCTATGTATAAAATTCTTAAAATATATATATTACATTAAAAATTATTACACAATAAATTATTTAACAACGTTATACTTTCATGTTAACAACATTATCATTCGTTAGTTTTTGCTCAAATATATTTAAATATCTAACAAATTTATAAATTTGAACTTTTAATATCTTAAAAATTCGAATTTCACTTTAAAATAATTTTAATATATATTAAAAATAATTTTAAATATCAAAAACATCTATAATATAAAATTTAAATATATAAAAATTTTGTAGGTCACTTTAAAATAACTACAATATGCTTAAAAATATTTTAAATACGTAAAAGAATTATAAATATTTAAAAGATAATTTTATATTGAAAAAATAATTTTCTAAATGTCATATCAGCTAAAATAAACAAATATTAATGATATTATATTAAAGTGCAACACTAAAGAATTAAAATATCTATCAAAATCATGAGTATATTGAAATAGATCATACAAACATATAACATAAAAATTTTTCTAACAATTTATTAATGAGTTAATTACCTGTATTTATAATATTCTAAAAAATACATATATTACATTAAATAAAATATTAATTAAACTAATTACATCAATATTACTATAATTACATAATAAATTATTTAACAATATATTAAAAATAATTTTAAAATAATCACATTAAAATAATTTCAACATATATTAACAATAATTTTAAATATCAAAAAATTTTAAAATATCAAATTTAAATATTTAAAAATTTTTCATTCACTTTAAATAATCATAATATGGTTAAAAATATTTTAAATATGTAAAAGAATAATAAATATTTAAAAAATATTTGTAAATTCAAATAAATAATTTTCTAAATATCATATTAGCAAAAATGAATGGATATTAATAGTGTTATATTATAGTGCAACACTGAAAAATTAAAAAAATCTACCAAAATTACGAGTATATTGAAATATATCATACAGCAATATAACATAATAATTTTTATAATAATATATTATTGAGTATATATTAACTAATACATTTTATAATATACTATTTTATATATTAAATTTGTCATATTAATAAAACTAATCTAATAAAATTAAAATAGCAAGCAGGTAGTATAAAATAACATGAGATTAGAATATAAAAGTAGAACAAAAACTAAAAAATATGATAATAACCACATACATACGAGTGAAAATGGAAGGAAGAGTGAAAGTTGTAGACAATTAAACTTGGTCTCTTATAAATTTTATTTGAGTCAATAAATTAAATTGAGTTGATTATATTCAATTTAACCCCAAAAATAAAATAATATAATTAATAATAATAATAATAACTTAGAAAATACCTAAAAAGCCCCTCTACCTTTATGATGGTTTTCTCTATAAATAAAGCAAGCCTCCTTCATTTGAGGGGATTCAAAAAATCAAAGGCAAAAAAGGCAAGACTTCAAACTTTCTTAAATTCTCTCTACTAAAACCAAAACCCAAAAGAAAACCGTTCTTCAGACTAGAAATCAAGCCCTTGGCCCTCTACATTAAAGAAGAAATCTCTTGATTGAGATCATACCTCGTGCCCTCATTCAAGCTTCTAGATCTAAAAATCAAAAGGAGAGAAATAAAGACTTCAAATCTTCTTAAATTCTCTCAACCAATATCTCAAATAAACTAAGAAAGCTTTTCTTCAAATTAGATATCAAGCCTTGGCCCTCTACATTGAAGAAGAAATCAGCTTGGTTGAGATCAAGCCTATTGCCCTCATTCAAGCTTTTAAACCCAAATCATTCTTCAAGTCTGAGAATTAAGCCACTTGCCCTCTACTTTGAAGAAGAATTACTTGAAGAAGATCAAGCCACGTGCCCTCTTTCATACTTTGAAGAACAAATCTCTTAATAGGGAATCAAGCTTCATGCCCTCTTCAAGAAATCAAATCCATCATCGGTGTTCAACGATGCAAAGATTAAGGAGATCGAATCAACGGATTTTTTGTATATTTGTACTTGATATACGTATACAGAGATTGTACCCGTATTTTTTGAAAAATAAAAAGAAATTTATTTTGTGGTGCAATTTTGGCTTTATCTGAATTTTGTGTTAACAAATTTGGCACGCATGGTGGGACATTCTTTGCCTCTCATCTCTTTCTCCATAAATTCAAATGGCACTCAAAAATAACACCTCTCAAAGTTCTTAGAAAGCTGAAGAATTGATGGCTCGCAAGTCTACTTCTACTACATCTGAAGCCGACAACCTAGGTATTGGAGTCACAACAAGGAGCCAAGCTAAAGCTATCAATTCTCTCCTCTCTTTCAAGACACCTTATGTTGGTTCAAATTCCCGTCAAGAGTCACCAGTCATTGGGTTCCATCAAGACCCAAAAATCCAAGGTGCTAGTGCGAGAAGTACGTCCACTTGTAGCAATTCAACATTCCAGCTGCTCGGCGAGCCGATGGATGAGGATGAAAGTAGTGGTTTGTCACCTGCATCACTGCAAAGGAAAACCATTATTTCTGTTGGGTTAACTGGAGTGCCCTTAATGGGAGCTAGCGTTATCCCCATGGAGGAGCAACTAGCCAAGTTGCAAAAGATGGTGGAAAGTCTCGACAAAGTTAAAAGTGAGAAAGATGCACAACTCTGTGAACAAAGCCTACAAATTGCTGCCTTGCACAACAAAATTTCTAAGAATGAGTCTGAGAAGAACATCAAAAAGACTATTGCAAATGATGACTTTTTTGGTTCTCATGACGAAGAACCATCGGTGAATCCTTCAAAGGTTGCTGCCGCCACAAAGCCTACATCAACTCCAAAGTCTGTTTCACTGTCTGCCTTATCGGTCCAACAAATTCAAGAGTTGATTGCCAAAACCATCAAAGCTCAGATAGGTGGTACTTATAATGGCAACCATCACTACTAGAAACCATAAACTCGAACGATTCACAGCCTCAGGATGCCTACTGGTTATCAACCACCGAAATTCCAGCAATTTGACGGGAAGCGTAGCCCTCGCCAACACATTGCCCATTTTGTGGAGACATGCAACAATGCCAGCACTGATGGAGACCTATTGGTGAAGCAATTTGTGCGTTCCCTCAAAGTTACCGCTTTTGATTGGTATACTGATATCGAGTCAGAATCCACTAATAGTTGGGAGTAGATTGAAAGCGAGCTCCTCAACAGGTTTTGCAGTACTCGTTGTGCTATCTCTATGGTTGAACTAGTGATTGAACTACATTTAGCGCTAGCGTGCTCTGAGCTTAGATTGCAAGGACGGTCTTCAGAAACTTTGGCAATTGAGCTGTGCGCCCAAGTTATGAAATTAGAATTGTCTTACATCTTGCAAGCGCTGAAGCCAAGAACCTTTGAGGAGTTAGTGACCCGAGCACATGATATTAAAGTGAACTTGGCCAATCATGGTGGAGAAGCCTCTCTGGTTCCTGACATCAAGAAGGACCAACAACAACAACAACAAACCCAGTGCCTCCAAGGGCTCCCGCAAAAGCAAGGTCTTGGGAGGGTAGGTGTACGCAGCCTTCCCCCTTAAGGGGGCTACCCTGAAGAGAGGCTATTTCCGAAAAGCAAACTGAGAAACTAGCAAAGCCTATTGTGAAAGAGACTTTGGCCTCCAGTGAAAATCTCTAGTAGGCCAAGAGGATTTGAAGAGAAGGTGATCACTCTGCCAAGACAAGGTGAGAGGAGGCGACTAACACTAAAAGAGTTGCAACAAAAGGAAACCCGTTCCCTAATTCTAGGGGTGTTCAAAAAAATTCGTAACCAGAATACTGACTTGAAATCTTGAAATACTGACCCGAAAATGTGGTTAACCATATCGAATTTCTGGTTCGTTTAACCGAACTGAAAAATTTGAGGTATTTCAGGACGGTAACAGTTAGTGATTTTGTCCATTTCGGTTAATCGGTTTCCTGAAATAATATATATCATGTACATATTTTCACATGTTCATAATATTACATTGTTTACGAATTATGTTTTTCTAACATATAAATGACTCTTCTATAATGCATGATTAGCTTCATCTTTTTCGTAGTTCATCTCCTATCATGGAGTTTTTGTGCTTCATTGTTATATCGCAAATACTAATTAAGCACTATGTTGCTACAATTTAGTGCTACTCGCTTACCCACATATTGGTTAAAATAAGATATTATACGTTTATTTTTTTAGAATTGTATTATAAACTCAAAATAGGTTGAATATTCTCACATTTAATGTATTTTTTGGACATTTATAAACCATTAAGGAGATAGATCCTATAACATAAAAGAGGCATTCTATTACTTTTTCGGTTACTGGTTAACCGACATAACCAAACCGAATTACCGATTTACCGAAAGTCAGTTAACTAATCTTTTTTGTAACAGTAACGGTTATAGATTTTTGAGTATTTTGGCTACAGTTAATCGAACCGAAATATTTTTCAATACGGTTAACCGAACCATGAATACCCTTACTTGATTCTGACCTCCCAGGAATGCTTGATGACTTGCTCAAAAACTATCTTATCACCCTTCCCGAGCCAAAGTGTCCTAATGAGTTAGGGCACACCTCTGGCCTCCAATACTGTAAGTATCATCGTGTGATAGCCACCAGGTGGAAAAATGCATCACATTGAAAGAACATATCATACAACAACAACAACAGTCCCAGTGCCACAATGGCTCCCGCACTAAGCAGGGTCTGGGGGGGTGATGTACGCAGCCTTCCCCCTTCCGGGTGGAAGAGAGGCTATTTCCGAGGACCCCCATCCTGAAGATCGAGTCGTCAAGGGAACATGGTATCCTGGAAACCATGGCAGCAACAAAGCATTAGCACAGCGTACAGCGTAAAACTAGCACTATAAAATATATCCCACAGAAGACAACTAAGGCACATAGTAGAGCAAATAGTACATGTCCAATAATAGAGGAATAAACGAAAAGCAACAAAACAGAAGATAAGTGCACTACCTGGGGCTATGACTGCCTAGAAATCCTAAACTACCAGCCATTCGCCTCACTACTCTACGCTGCTGCATCCGCTACCCTATGCTAGCCCTCCATTGAGCTCCATCTAATGCTATCTCCTCTCTTAGGTTTAGGCGGGTTAGGTCGTGTCGGATCGTCTCGAGCCAACCCCTCTTTGGCCTGCCCCTCCCTCTTCTGCGTAGCGTAGTATGTAGCTGTTCACATCTCCTGACTGGAGTTGTGGTCGGACTCTTGCTAATATGTCCAAACCATCTCAAGCGGTGCTCCCTCAATTTATCCTTGATCGAGGCTACACCCAATTTACCTCTTATTACATCGTTCCTGATCCTATCCTTCCTTGTGTGGCCACATATCTAGCGTAGCATCCTCATCTCTGCCACCTTCATGCAGTTGGTAAATGACGGGAAGATCATCCTCGAGTCTGAGGATGTAGCTGAAGCCAATCACGCTTCCGTCGTTTTTGGAACCATCCTAAGCCTGATGCCATTGCCACCTTCAACACCCACAACCTACCACAAGCCCCAGTTGAAGCAAAGTTTTCACGCCATTCAGTTTGGAAGTTTAGCGCCTGTGATGATTCAAATTCCGGAAGAGTTTCCATGTTCAGAAGAGCTAAATGAGGTTGAAATACATGTTGAAGGTGATGAAGAAAGATGGACTCTTGTTACTCGCAAGAAGTCCAGGAGGTACTCTTGCCCTTCTCAGCCGATCGAAAGGGGAAACAGGTCAAGAGGACACCCCACCACAAGAGAAAAAGCAAGAATGAAAAGGAAAAGGCTAAGAAGCACAAGGTGATGCCTATTGACCTCTTGAAGCATAATCCACACAGCCCGGTTACCCTTGAGGAGTCCTTTCCAAAAGCTTGTTTCAAGTCAGTCACAATCAATGCGACAACTTATTCAGAACTCCCTGAATCAGATAAAACACAAGTCCATGAGGTAGGGACCCTCAATGATGCATCAGTAGAGGAGGAGGCAAAAATCCTCGCTGATGTGTTTTTCTACGTCTATCAAAATTTAATATAAAACCCTATCTATCAAACACACCTAAATTGAAGTGTAGGGTGAGAGGGTGTCGAACCACAGAGACTAAGAGTGCGTGATTTTAATCTATGATCTAAATTGATTTAAGGAAAAGTGATATTTTTGTGTTAATTAATCTAGAAAACGACAATGAAACTAAAATAATCTACTATTAATAGGGAACGTGTATTAAATTGGAGCCTAGGGTTTCGAATCCATCATTAGCCAATTTTTTTTTTGCATTAACTCTTAAATTGGGATTATTGACTGTCACACGGGTAGTGGTTTAGGCTACAAACTTCAACCTACTAAGGTAATGTTGTTAATATTGCATATTGGCCCTATCTAACTAAAGCATAGGGAAGATAGGCTCTACCTAACATATTGTTAATTATTACGTATTGACCATATCTTACTAAAGCATAGGGAAGATAGGCTTTAATTAACAATTCGGTTAATACTATTGCTTGATTAATTAATCTTAAGGCTACAAGCACAAAGAATTAATTTATAAATATCAATATCAATAATTAAAGGTTACAAACTCAATAATCATATCAATTGAATAAACAATAAAAATATAATACTTCAAAGTATTTATCTCAACCAAGCAATTCATGTAAACAATCAAATTAACCCGAATTAAAAGCAAACAAAAGTAAACGCTAAGATTTCATCTAACCCCAGAGAGCAAGTTAGCTCTCCATCAAGGATGATCTGGTGAAGAAGGAGATGAATGAACTCATGTCGGTCTTCACGCTAATTTCACTCTCGTTCCAATTTAACGAAAAAGAAAAATAAAATCTGAGAAAGAGAGAGAGCTAAGAGAAGAGAGAGAAACGGTGAGAAAGAAAGAAAAAAACAGGGGCGTGGGTGAGAGCGGCCAGAGAACAGAGACGAACTAAGCTACCCCAAATCAAACACTTCCCTTCCTTTTAAGTCCAAGACGCTGCTGCTAACGAAACCCTAAGTCGGTGCTCGTGGTGGGCCAGATGTTGGTGGCTGACGGGCCTGAAGGTTGAATCGGGCCGGAGTTGGGCCGGAGTCTGGCGCTAGTGGTCGATCTGGGTCGGCTATGATGATGGGCCTACTGGTTGAGGTGGGCTGGAGATTGGTGTTGGGCTGGTGTCGGTGAAGTTGGGCCGTACAGGTGGGTGACGATGAGCCTAGTGAGGATGGGCTGTGCGTGGGCTACTTTGCTGTTGTTGGGCTGGAGGTTGATGGGCTAGGGAGATGCAGTGTGTTGGGCCCGATACGGATCGGGCTCGAGTTTCGAGCTTATACGTTCATGTCCCGAATCTTGATTGACTTGATTGACGTGATTTAATTATTTATGCATTGAATTTGTCTTATTTGCACCAGATTTGACAATTCCCGGAACTTTAATTTTAAACCTGTTAAATATAAAAATTGTCAAAATGAGTGTAGAACTATAATTAAATAGGTGTAAAATAATTAAAATAACAATCAAAATATGCGTAAATCTGAGGCGCATCAACACCCCCACACTTAACCTTTGCTAGTCCTTGAGCAAAACATATGATTTAGCATAAAGACTACAGTGACCAACTACCCCAACCTTTACCAAGTTTTCCGAGATTAACGCCTATATTACATTTCAAGACAAGATTAAATCATCCAGAGCATTCTCCAATTACATGAATTTAGATGATTAAACGTCAAAACTAGTCATAGAATTTCATTAACCTTATATCAACTAATAGGAACTACTCAAGCAATTTAAGCGCACAAGTGAAAGTGATTAGGATTTCATGCCACAGTATATCCTCAAATTCTCGCTTCCAACCAAATATATAAAGGTTTTGTGCACCCGCACCATTGAATCTCCTAAACACATGCCTATACATAGAGAAATTTTAAGTAGCATATGAGTGACCACTTTACAACATTCTGACCTCGATATAGCACAAAAAAAACTTTATCACGAACGTACATCAATTTTCAATTTTTCTTTTTCTTTTGCCTTTTTCTTTTGGAGGAAACCCCTCTATCTTTTTTCTTGTCATTTTTTTCTTTTTGTTTCCTCTTTCTTTTTTGTCCATTTTTGGATTTTTTTTTTTTTTTAACACGTACTTCATCATTACAATTGATATTGACCAACCAGTACTTTACATAACATTAAGGGCAAGGATTAGGATAAGCCAATAGGGCAGGCTTGCAAAACTCAAGATATATACGGTTGTTTACTCAAATTCTTCAGATTTTCCGCAACATGAAAGTCTTGTGCTCAGTGAATATGTGAGCGGCATGAGTAGAACCCATTAATATCAACAATAATCAACAACACTCATTAACAAGTATGAAGTAGAATCATTTAATTTTATGGAATTAAGAGAACGAAATAAGCAACTAATCCCACTGTCATCATAACATACGCGTCGATTAAGGAAAACTTGGCTAAGCGGTTATAATGCACGCTCAAAGTGCATAAAAAGATGTTCAAAATTTTAAAAATTTGACCAAAAATGAGCATATGCAAATGAGCCTCACCCCCACACCTAAATCTTGCATTGTCCTCAATGCAACAACATCAATCATTAAAGCACAAGAGATAGGTGAGATGGAGCAATACAACCTGACGAGATGGCGTGGACATGTATACATGATTCCTTCAACCTGGCACAAGAACCTGAAAAGAGAGAAAACAAGCCTCGAAGCAACTAATTAGGTCAAAAACTAAATTAAAACAAGAAATAACAAACCTAGGCTGCCTCCTAGGAGCGCTAAGTTTTATGCCTTCAGCCGGGCGCAATGGGTCAAGGAGAGATCAAGTACCAGTCATGGTGTCCATCAAAGAGACAACTTCAATAACTGTCCATCAACAATGCCATCCAACTCAACTACAGGTTTAAGCCTTCAACCATTTACAGTGAACGCACGACCATCTTTAGGGTGGTATATCTCAATAGCACTTGAGGGGTATGCTTGCTTAACAACAAAAGGACCATCCCACCCAGACCTCAACTTACCAGGAAAAAGAAGCAATTTAGAATTAAAAAGCCAAATCTTTTGATCAGGAGCAAATGTTTTCCTCAAAATATGTTTATCATGAAAAGCCTTGGTTTTAGCTTTATAAATCTTTGCATTCTCATAAGATTCATTTCTCAACTCCTCAAGTTCACTCAATTGGAGCTTTCGGTTAGATCCAGCTTGGTCTAAGTCAAAATTCAAGGCTTTAGTGGCCCAATAAGCACGGTGTTCTAGGTCAACTGGTAAATGACATGCTTTACCAAAGACCAACCTATAGGGTGACATACCAAGTGGGGTCTTAGGCATTGTGGTAAGCCCAAAGAGTATCATTCAACCTAAGGGACCAATATTTCCTATCAGGATGAACCGTTTTCTTAAGTATAGACTTGATCTTACGGTTTGACAGCTCTACTTGACCACTAGTTTGGGGATGATAGGGGGCGACAATCTTATGATGCACTGAGTACTTCCTAAGAAGTGCCTCAAATGACCTATGAATGAAATGACTACCACCATCACTAATGAGTGCTCTAGGGGTACCAAAGCGGTTAAAAATGTGGTCCTTGACAAATTGCATGATTACTTTATGGTCATTGGTCCTAGTAGGTATAGCCTCAACCCATTTAGACACATAGTCGACCCCTAAAAGTATGTAAACAAATCCAAAAGATGGGGGAAATGGTCCCATAAAGTCAATACCCCAAACATCAAATATTTCCACAATTAAAATAGGGTTCAAGGGTATCATGTCTCGACGCGTCATTGCACCTGTGCGCTGACAACGCTCACATGCAAGACAAAACTTGTGGGCATCCTTGAACAGAGTAGGCCGATAAAAACCACACTGTAGGACTTTTGCAGTAATCCTACGACCTTCAAAGTGCCCTCCACATGCATATGAGTGACAAAAAGATAAAATGCTATGATACTCACACTCTGGAACACATCTATGAATTACTTGGTTCGCACAATGTATAAACAAGTCAGGGTCGTCCCAGTAAATGTGCTTTACTTGAGAGTAAAACCTATCCTTTTTTTGCTTAGACCAAGTAGATGGAATCGCACCTGTAGCGAGGAAGTTAACAATATCTGCAAACCAAGGGCCACGTGAATGGGAGATAACAAAAAGTTGCTCATCGGGAAAAGAGTCATGCGTTGAAATAGATGGATCAAACTCTGCACCTTTCTTATCTCTAATCTCAATGTCGAACTCTTGAAGTAGAAGAATCCACCTAATAAGCCTAGGTTTCGTTTCTTTCTTAGAGAGCAAATATTTCAATGCAGCATGGTCAGAGTAGATAATGACTTTTGACCTCAAAAGATAAGAATGAAACTTGTCTAAAGCAAACACGACAGCTAGCAACTCCTTTTCAGTGGTGGTGTAATGGCGTTGGGCATCATTAAGAGTTTTACTAGCATAGTAAATGACATGAGGCAATTTGTTTACTCTTTGACCTAGGACAACACTTATAGCAAAATCAGAAGCGTCACACATAATTTCAAAAGGAAGAGAGTAATTTGGGGGCTGCATAATGGGGACCGAAAAAAGTAATGATCGTAGTTTTTGAAAAGCTTCTAGGCAAAACTCATCAAACTCAAATGATATTTCCTTAACTAGCAAGCTAGTCAATGGTTTGGCTAAATTCCCAAAGTCCTTAATGAATCTCCTATAGAAACCTGCATGACCTAGAAAAGATCTAACTTGCTTCACGTTTGAGGGAGGGGGTAAGTTTGCAATCAGATCTACCTTAGCCTTATCAACCTCAATACCCTTCTTGGACACTCTATGACCCAATACAATCCCCTCTTAAACCATAAAGTGACTCTTCTCCCAACTCAAAACAAGATTGGTCTCTTCACATCTTTTTAGCACAAGCCTTAAATTCTGCAAACATTCATCAAACGAAGGTCCGAAAATAGAGAAATCATCCATAAAAACCTCAAGAAATCTGTCTACCATGTCAGAAAAGATAGACATCATGCATCTCTAAAATGTAGCGGGTGCATTGCATAAACCAAATGGCATCCTACGATAGGCAAACGTGCCGAAGGAGCACGTAAAAGTCATTTTTTCCTGATCCTCTGTGTTGACTGCTACCTGGTTATATCCTGAATATCCATCAAGAAAACAATAAAAGCTCTGACCAGCTAACTTCTCCAAAATCTGGTCAATGAATGGTAGAGGAAAATGGTCCTTCCTAGTGGCAGAGTTAAGCTTCCTATAGTCAATACAAACTCTCCAGCTCGTGGTCTCCCTTGTAGGAACTAACTCTCCATCGCTACTCCTAATCACTATAACGCCCGACTTCTTTGGGACTACCTGAATAGGGCTAACCCACCTACTATCATAAATTGGGTAAATGATACCCACATCGAGCAACTTCACAATCTCTTTCTTTACCACTTCCTTCATGTTAGGGTTCAACCTCCTTTGCATCTCTCTAGTGGGTCTAGTATTCTCATGAAGAAAAATCATATGCATACAAATTGAAGGGTCTATACCTTTCAAATTAGCCACAGACCACCCAATGGCACTCTTATGATCACTAAACACTATCATCAATGCATCCTCCTGTTCCTTAGACAACTGAGAAGAGATAATCACAGGTAAAGTCTCATCGGGTCCTAAGAAAGCATACTTAAGAGTAGATGGCAACGACTTAAGTTCAAGTTTGGGTGGTGAAACTATGGAAGGCAAGGCAGGGGAATCCGAAAGCGTAGGTCAAGCTTCTACTTTTGACAACCAATGACAAGTCTCTAATGGGGCACATATCTCAAGCAAATCATTCATCTCTCTAATGTCATTTTCAATCTCAAAATCATCAGAACAATCATATGCTAGTGCTCGCTCAAGGGAATCACTAACTAGGATAGAAGGGAGTGTTTGGTCCACCAAATCATCAATAATATCCACCCAGAAACACTCCGACTCATCCTCACTAGTGGGTGACAACGAAGCCTTAAAAATATTCAACCTAATAGTCATATTGGCAATGCTAACATCTATTACCCCAGATCTACAATTAATCATGGCATTGGCCATGGCTAAGAAAAGCCGACCTAGAATGACAAGGACATGGTTTTTCAAATGGCTAGAAGGTTCCATGTCAAGCGCGAGGAAATTAGCAGCTAATTGCAAGGTCACCGTGGTGGGTTGCAACTCTCCCAGGCCTAACTTCTCATAAACCGAGTAAGGAATAATGTTGACACTCGCTCCTAAGTCCAGTAAGGCTTTATCGATCGGGTAGTCTCCAAGTGAACAAGAGATGGTGGGGACACCAGGGTCTTTGTACTTAACTGGAGTGTCACACTTCAGAATAGAGCTCACTTGCTTGGCTAAGAAGACTTTTTTAGGCAGATGTGCTCTAGATCTCCTCTTTTGGTTCAAAAGGTACTTAATAAACTTTGCATAGGCTGGGATCTATTTAATTGCATCAAGAAGGGGAATGTTTATCTTTTCTTGCCTAAACGTCTCCGAAATGTCTTCCCACTTCTTGTCCTTCCCACTTGGATGTGGTGCAACTAAAGCTTGGGGGAACGGTACTCTAGGTTCATACGACAAGGGAAGATCAGAGGCTTTAGGAGTGGGAGAAGGGTGCGTGACCTCATCGGTCTCCTTTTCTCTCTCCTTGCTCTTCTCTTCTTCCTCACCACTCATGGGTACTTCACTTTCAGTACTCACTCCATTGTCAACCTCCTTCCCATTTCTCAACACTGTAATGGATTTTGCTTGTTCTTGTTGGGAAGGATAGTTGTCTTGTCTGACACAGTCCCTAGGGTTCTCTACAGCCTAGCTAGGGAGTCTTCCCTCATCTCTCCTACTCAGAGTGTTAGCTAGTTGACCTATTTGGGTTTCTAGCTTAGCAATCGATTATGTATGGGAGTGGAGGAGTTGGGAATTAACTTCTAAACCTTTCAGCGCACTCAAAATCTTCTCTTCAAAATTTGAATTAGAGCTCAAATTAGGAGGTTGAGAGTAGTTAGATGCATACCCTTGCGGTTGAAAACCGACAGGCCGGGGCATACCAGGTTGTTGAGGTCGTGGGTTCTGTTGTTGTGGCATAAACTGTCCTTCTCCTCCTTGCCTCCAGGACAAGTTAGGATGGTTTCTCCAACTCAGATTGTGCTTGTTAGAGTATGGGTTGTTTCGTGAGAATCCTTGGGCTGCATTGACTTGTTCCTCCAACCACTCCACATAAGGTAAAGTAGAGGGGCAGTCATGTGTAGAATGAGAGACACTAGAGCATAAAGAGCAAGCACTATGCACATTTGAAACATGAGACACAATAGGTACAGTAGAGAGGGCCAATGTCATCTTAAATAGGGAAGTTAACTGCTCTATGAAAGAGCCAAGAGAGTCTACTTTCTTATCTAAGATAGAGGTGTGAGCAATCTCATTTACTCCTCTATTTAACTTAGTAGCATTAAGACGTGCATGTGCGGCGGATTGTTATGAATTCTCATTCAAAAGTTCAAACAATTCCCACGCCTCATCCTCATTCTTTCTAAGGGACTGACCACCACACGAGGCATCAACAGTTTGTTGACCCTTCTCATTTAACCCATAATAGAAATTTTGGACTAGTTGCCATTTAGGGATAGCATGATGTGGACAAGCTCGTAAGAGTTCCCTAAACCTATCCCAACTCTCATGAAACTCCTCAGTAGGGAGTTGGACGAAGGTGTTAATGGCTCTCCTAGGGGTGTTAGTCTTACTAATGGGATAGAATTTCTTAAGAAATTCTTGTTGCATTTGAGTCGAAGTACTAATCGTCCAACTAGGTAAAGTGCCTAACCAATACTTAGCCTTTTCCTTTAAAGAGAAAGGAAAGAGCGAAGTAAGATGGCGTCATAACTAACGTTAGGGATCCTGAAGGTTGAGCAAACCTCCATGAAACTGTCCAAGTGTGTGTACGGGTTCTCATTGCCTAAGCCGTGGAATGAAGGAAGCATTTGTATAGTCTGTGGCTTAAGCTCGAACTGATGGGCTACGGGTGGCAACTTGATGCAAGACGGTGAGGCATACGTTGTGGGAGTAAAATACTCCATGAGCGCATGTGGTTGTTGTTCGTCAACCATTACTAAATCAGAGTTCGCACTAGCGGATTTTGCTCGGTGGTTGGCTCTAAGGTTTCTTAAAGTTCTTTCAATTTCAGGGTCGAATATGGTAAGGTCAAGAGACAAAGAGCAACGACCGTGCCTGAACAATTAACCACACAAAGCAAGTAAATTAAAAATTAAATAAGCAAAACAAATAAAATAGATACTTAAAAAAAAAAAGAAAAATAAATAATAAACTATCCTAAAATTAACCTATGCACGAAAATTTCAAAATAAATAATGCTTTAAAAATAAATGAATAAATAGATAAATAAATAAACACTTTAAAAAAAGAAAAGAAAAGAAAAGAAAATATTTTTTAAAAATTTTTAAATTTTTTATAGAAAGGGGCAATAACAACTAAAAACAATTTAAGATAATTAAAAATCAAAGAAAATCACAAAAATAAAATCACAAACGTTGCCTAGTCCCCGGCTACGGCGCCAAAACCTTGATATGTTTTTCTATGTCTGTCAAAATTTAATATAAAACCATATCTATTAAACACACCTAAATTGAAGTGTAGGGCGAGAGGGTGTCGAACCACAGGGACTAAGAATGCGTGAATTTAATCTATGATCTAAATTGATTTAAGGAAAAGTGATATTTTTGTGTTAATTAATCTAGAAAATGACAATTAAACTAAAGTAATCTATTACTAATCGGGAACGTGTATTAAATTGGAGCCTAGGGTTTCAAATCCATCATTAGCCAATTATTTTTGAGTTAACTCTTAAATTAGGATTATTGATTGTCACACGGGTAGTGGTTTAGGCTACAAGCTTCAACTTACTAAGATAATGTTGTTAGTATTGCGTATTGACCCTATCTAACTAAAGCATAAGGAAAATAGGCTCTACCTAACATATTGTTAATTATTACGTATTGACCCTATCTAACTAAAGCATAGGGAAGATAGGGTTTAATTAATAATTCGGTTAATACTATTACTTGATTAATTAATATTAAGGCTACAAGTACAAAGAATTAATTTATAAATATCAATATCAACAATTAAAGGTTACAAACTCAATAATCTTATCAATTGAATAAACAATAAAAATATAATACTTCAAAGTATTTATCTCAACCAAGCAATTCATGTAAACAATCAAATTAACCCGAATTAAAAGTAAACAAAAGTAAAGGCTAAGATTTCATCTAACCCCAGAGAGCAAATTGGCTCTCTATCAAGGATGATCCGGTGAAGAAAGAGATGAATGAACTCATGTCAGTCTCACGCTAATTTCGCTCTCATTCCAATTTAACGAAAAAGAAGGAAAAAAATAAAATAAAATAATAGTCTGAGAGAGAGCTGAGAGGAGAGAGAAACATGGCTCAAGAATCATAACCCAAAAAATAGAGACCAAGAACCCCCCCCCCCCCCCCCCAAAAAAAAACGAACGCCTCTCTCCCTTTTAAATCGAAGCCACTGCTAACGAAACCCTAAGTCGGTGCTGGTGGTGGTCCGGAGGCTGGTGGCGGGCCAGACGCTGGTGGCTGACGGGCGTGAAGGTTGAATCAGGCTGGAGTTGGGCCGGAGTCTAGCGCTAGTGGTCGATCTGGGTCGGCGATGATGATGGGCCTGCTGGTTGAGGTGGGCTGGAGATTGGTGTTGGGCTGGTGTCGGTGAAGTTGGGCCGTACAGGTGGGTGACGATGAGCCTGGTGAGGATGGGCTGTGCGTGGGCTACTTTGCTGTTGTTGGGCTGGAGGTTGATGGGCTGAGGCGATGCTGCGTGTTGGGCCCGATACAAGTCGGGCTCGAGTTCCGAGCTTATACGTTCATGTCCCGAATCTTGATTGACTTGATTTAATTGTTTATGCATCGAATTTGTCTTATTTGCACCAGATTTGACAATTCCCGAAACTTTAATTTTAAACCTGTTAAACATAAAAATTGCCAAAATGAGTGTAAAACTATAATTAAATAGGTGTAAAATAATTAAAATAACAATCAAAAGATGCGTAAATCTGAGGCACATCACTCGCCACTCTTCAGGTATTGCCAGCACATCTGGGTTGGAATCAATTCCTTCAATTGCCAAATGTAGTTCGCATAAATTTAGTCAAAGCTCTTGAAAATCTGACACCTTATGCATCTAAGATAAGCGAAGATGAGGCTACGGACGAGAAATTAGTAAGATGCACGGCATATATGGCAGCTTTAGCCTTCACAGAAGAGGACTTGTTGCTCAGTTTAAAGCCTCATAACCGCCCTTTTTTTTATTATTGGATACATCCGTGAGCAAAAGGTCAACCGTATCTTGATTGATGGTGGCTCTGGAATAAACATCATGCCAAAATCTACAATGAGGCAGCTAGGCATCTCTGTCGAAGAATTTTCAAACAGCCGATTGTTAATTCAGGGTTTCAACCTCAACAGTCAGCGAGCAATCAATATGATCCGCTTGGACCTCACCGTCGGAGATATGACTGCAACCACCCTTTTCCATGTCATCCATTCTAGGACAACTTACAATCTATTGCTTAGACGCCCTTGGATCCAAGAGAACGGTGTTGTGGCCTCGACCCTTCTTCAATGTTTGAAGTATTTTAGGAATGAAAGTAGAAAAAGGGTCGATGCTGATAGCAAGCCCTTCTTCAAGGCGGAGGCACATTTGGCCTATGCCAGGTAATATGAAGAGCAAGACATTGTAGTCAAAGAAGCTCCAAAAGAAATCGTGACTATTGGAAGGAAGACATTCACGGGAAGTCAGAAGCCGACATCATTATCGCTTGATGAAAGGCACATCTTAGGTCCGCTAGACTAGTAGGTGCGGGTACATCAAGAACACCTATGAAAATTGAAGTTCCATCCATGACCGCTGTGCTATGCCACATACCGAAATCTAGAAGAAAGAACGGTGAATCCTCTTTTACGGAGTTCCAGAGTGGCAAAAAGGTGCCATCCTTGAAGAGTAGAAAATGTTGCGATGTTGACATACCAGCGTTGAAAGACAAAGCTGTAATTCCACTTATTTGCACAAGTCGTCAGCAGGTAACTAGTCCAGCACTTCCTAGGTTTATCTCACCCTCACACGGGCTCAATGAAGAAACTGAGTTTTTACCCAACACTCGAACAAAAGAGGGTTCTGATCCAAATGCCTACAAGCTTATGGCCAACTGTGGATATGACTTTTCAAACCCGCCGCCCCTAGGTGAGTTGATTGAACTCAAGTTCTATGGAACCTCTGCAGTCCAGAGGACGCAACAAGAGAAAGGTGAATGCGTAAAACCTTGGAGAGTTGGTTTGGGTTTTACTCCATCTGAACCTTTTAAGATTTTCATCAAGCAAAAGGAAAAATAGATTTCTAGTCAACACATCACTGTTGCTGAAATACCGGATATGGAAGTAAAAGATAAGGGTAACAGGCCAATAATAATAGCTTTTGATCGCATATGTGTATCTTCTTCAAACCTCGTAGTTCTATCTTTAAACAGGTTGGGAAAATCCCGTGACCATAATGCCATTGGAGAAGGAAAGGTTTATGCAAGACACTCCGTTTTCAATAGACTCAAACACGACTACCTATGTCCTGGTAAGGATAGATGGTGTCAGCTTAAAAATCCAAATCGAGATAGAGGTCTTGCTCAAGTTTCCGTCTTTGGACTACTCAATGATAATGGCGAGCAAAATATTTCAAGCTCCCAAGCTGGGGAATCGGTCTTCACTAGGCTCCAAGTGGTAGAAACACTTGAAATGTTGACGTAAAATAGAAAAAAAATGTAGCACAAAGTGATAATGGGGGCAATGAAGTTTGAAGTGTCATCTCTTCGCGTATGAGATGCACCCTGGAGGTTGAGGTCAGTACTGATGGCGTATTAAGGAAAAGGGACAAATTGTGGTGTTCACCAACCAAAGGACGGAAAGGAGCAAGAAAATGGCGAAAGAGTAAAGCACATGCAATTGTTCAAACCAACAAGTCAAAAGGACAAGGACGGATTTATTGGTGGAAAAAGGTGGCGATGCCCAAGAAAAGCCTATCGTATGCTGCTCCAACCGCGTGACCTTTAGGGAGTTGTCCCCGCATGAGGATCCTGACAAAGAAATTACAGTCTCACCAGAAATTCCACTATTGTTAGAAGATGGAAGTCAGGCAACTCCCTATTCTTTAGTGTATGGAGTAGAAGTAGTTCTCCGATTGGAACTGCAAATTCCTTCACTAAGAATTAAACTCCAAGAGGGGCTCACAACTGAGGACAACAACTGCCTACGATTGGAAGAATTGGAAGCCTTGGATGAAAAAAGGCTTCAAGCAAAACAACAACTTGAGCGCTACCAAGCTTGCTTGTCTCTCACCCTTTCAGGAAAAAGGTTCGGCCTCGTTCCTTTCAAGTTGTTGGCATGGTTCTAGCAGTTCGAAGACCCATCATCATCACGCACAGATCAGGGATCAAGTTCGCACCAAAATGGGATGGACCTTATGTGGTTCAAGAAGTCTACGCAAATGGGGCTTACAGAATTGTCAGTACTAAAGGTGTTCGAGTTGGCCCTATCAACGGCAAGTACTTGAAGTGGTACTACCCCTAAGATATAAAGCTTTGCCACCAATGGTATAGTATGTGGTTAGACTGCTAAAATACCTCACCAAAAGGTGGTTAAAAAATGGGTACTCCTGGCCCGCAAGAATATAAACTGTGAATGGCCTAATTTTTTTTAAACAAAAATGTTTTTCACCCTCTGAACTACGTGATGGTTTTATCCCTAAGGGAAGTTTCTTCCCTAGACGTACGTAGGCAACTTAAAATGCATAATGTCTTCAGGTATAGTCACATTTTATAAATAAAAGTTTTTTTTAACGATTGGGCAGTGTCATTTGCTATGTGTTCTTGGCACTTTCAAAATCAACACAAAAAAAATTGGAAGTTGTACCCTATCACGTCATAGCCAAACTCAAATTGACTTTTATGTCACACCCAAATCCATATTGACTTCTACGTCACACATAAATCCAAATTGACTTCCGCGTCGTTTTGAAATTTTTTTTTATGTTACATCCAAATCTAAATTGGCTTCTGTGTCACGCATAAATCCAAATTAACTCTCATGTCATACCCAAATTCAAAGCGGCATTTATGTTAAATCCAAGCTCAAATCAACTTCCCCGTCACACCTAAATCCAAATGGGCTTCCACGTCATTTTTCAAAAAAAATAGAAACTTTAATGTCACACATAAATCCAGATTGACTTTCATGTCATACCAAAATTCAAAACAACATTTATGCCAAATTCAAGCTCAAATCGACTTCCACATTGCACATAAATCCAAATTGACTTTCACGTCATATATAAATTCAAAATGACATTTATGTCACCTCAAATTGACTTTCCCGTCGCACATAAATTCAAATTGATTTTCACATCATATCAAAATTTAAAACGACAGTTATGTCAAATACAAGCTCAAATTGACTTCCACGTTGAACATAAATCCAAATTGACTTTCACGTCATACGCAAATTCAAAGCGACATTTATGTCAAATCCAAGCTCAAATCAACTTTCACGTCGCACATAAATCCAAATTTGACTTTCATGTCATACCCAAGTTCAAAATGATATTTATCTCAAATACAAGTTTAAGTCAACTTCCATGTCCCACTATAAATTAAAATTGACTTCCATTTCATTCTCAAAAAGTTGAGGATTCAAAAAAAAAGGGGTCAATACAAACAAGCGATTATCCGGGGTGCTCCATCTCCATACAAGGGCGCATCCACGGTTTCAGGATGTAACATCCACGGTGCTCCATCTAATGTATACGCGTGTGCACACAAGATAATCTAAGGATGAATGGTGTACCAAACGGTTGAGGTAGTACCGTATATCGAGTACAAATATATGAAAAATTCTCTTATTCGATCTCCTTAAGCTTTGCACCATTGAACACCGATGATGGATTTGATTTCTTGAAGAGGGCACGACACTTGATTCTCTATCAAGAGATCTGTTCTTCAAAATATGAAAGAGGGCACGTGGCTTGATCTCCTTCAAGCAATTCTTCTTCAAAGTATAGGGCAATGGCTTAATTCTCTGACTTGAATGATGATTTGGTTTTAAAAGCTTGAATGAGGGCAATATGCTTAATCTCAATCAAGCTGATTTCTTCTTTAATGTAGAGGGCCAAGACTTGATGTCTAATATGAAGAAAGGCTTTCTTGGTTTATTTGAGATTCTAGTTGAGAGAATTTAAGAAGATTCGAAGTCTTTATTTCTCAACTTTTGATTTTGAAATCTGGAAGCTTGAATGAAGGCACGGGGCTTGATCTCAATCAAGAGATTTCTTCTTCAATGTAGAGGGCCAAGGGCTTGATCTTTAGTCTGAAGAAAGGTTTTCTTTTGGGTTTTGGTTTTAGTTGAGAGAATTTAAGAAAGTTTGAAGTCTTGCCTTTTTTGCATTTGATTTTTTGAATCCCCTCAAATGAAGGAGGCTTGCTCTATTTATAGAGAAAACCATCAGAAAGGTAGAGCGGCGTTTTAGGTATTTTCTAAGTTTTTTTTATTATTAGTATTAATTATATTATTTTTTTTCGGGGTTAAATTGAATATAATCAAATCAATTTAATTTATTGACTCAAATAAAATTAATAAGAGACAAAATTTAATTATCTACAAAAGTCTTAAATAAAAGAAGAAGAGGTTGAAAGATGTATATAAGTAAATAAATATCGTAAAATATATGGAAGGAGAAGGTGGTAAATATAAAAGAGGATGAGAAAGAAGGGGATCATGGAAGGAGAGTGATGAAGAGGGAAGGAAGGTAAAGAAGAAGAGGGGGTCACATGAGGTTGAAAAAATCACAAGAACCTTACAACCTTTGTAAATTTTGCAGATATTCTCAAAGAGGGATTCACAGGAGTGTGAAGAAGCAACCTTTATGCAGAGATTCAATGTGTGGGGTAAATGGCTGCACTTTATGCACTCCATTTTGAATGGCGTACATAAAGTGCACGCCATTTTGAATGGCTTGTATAAAGTGGACGCCATTTTGAATGGCATACATAAGCCCCCTGCTATACTAGTGTGTCACTTCGCTAAAATTTGTTTTTATTGATATGCCAAATTTTAAATTTTTTTTAAAATATGTCAATTTTCTAAATTAGTCTATTTTGGTTATCCAATTTTTATAACACTATTTGCCCGACACTTGGCAAAGAAGCACAAGCACTAATTTTGAAACCAAAAGAACCCATTTTCATTTCCCGCTAAAGAACCTTCCTTTTCACTCCTTTCCTCAACTTCAATGGCGCTGGTGGAGTGAAGAGGGGGGGAGAGAGAGAGAGAGAGAGCATCCTCGCAATCGCAATCGCAATCGCAATTGAGTCTCACCTCGTGACTCACAACTCCAAATTCAACTCCACATCCAGTCAATCACCCATATCGTTTTCAATTACTCACCGCAATCTTCAATCTTGGAAAGATGAACTCGCCTGGGGTGGAATCTGAGAGGGGTACTCGAACTCCTAGACTTTTCATTAAGGAAATGGTTATGAGGAACTTCAAGTCCTATGCCGGTGAGCAGCGCGTTGGTCCTTTTCATAAGGTTAGGGTTTCTCTCTCTCTTCACCCACTTGCGATTGAATGTTTCTATGGGGGATTTTGGTCATTTTGTTAATTGGTTTAGTGATTAATTTCATGTTGGAGTTGTGAGGAAGAAAATTTTAATGTATAAAGCTGGCAAGTTACTCTTAACTACTGTCAATTGGTTTTTCAGGAAGAAAAGACTCGAATTTGGGGGGGAGGCGAGTGGAAAAGGAATTTACAGTATGGGTTTAGAAATAAGTTCTAGACAGATTTGTGAAATGATCATGATATACCCTCAGTTTGGTTTAGTTTTGTGTAAAGAGAAACTAGAAAAAAGGTAAGCTAAATTGTGTAAGTCTAAAAAATACGTGTGTTTGGTTAACAACAACAACCCGGTGCCTCATAGAGGCTCCTGCCACGGCAGGGTTTGGGGGTATATGATGTACGCAGCCTTACTCCTATAGGGTGTAACTCTGAAGAGGGGTTGTTTTCGAAGGGTGCCTAACCTTAAATGAAAAGAAAGAAAAGTGACAGAAGAAGAAGAAGGAACAATATTATAAAAAAATTGGGAAAAATTATGTGTGTTTGGTTAAACAAGATTAGGGAGAAAAACTAGGCAAAGTTGAATAATATTGTAACTGTTTTACTTTTTTTACAGTTGGGGACACTCGGATACAATCTCTCTTTAGGTTAATATCCTGAAGGGGTAAGGTTGCGTACATCTCAAACCCCCCCTTCCTTGTGGCATTGGGACGGTTATGGTTTTTGTTGTTTTACTTTTTCCAGTTTTTCTTTAAAATAGGATGACAAAATGAGCAAAACTTGACAAACATCATGGACAAAAATCTAAAAACAAATAAATAAAACTATAGTGCCCAAATTTTGTGTGCCAAAATTTCCCTTCACTTTTATTGTTTTCCCTCCACTTTCACTAATATACTGGGCTATTTATGTTACAGTACAAAATAATCCCACATTAGAAAATACAAAAGGATGATAGCAAGTTATATACCACATGTAACAATGGTATCAGAGCTGTCGATCCTCAGATCGATTCAAAAGAGCTCGGTTTGGTATGGGACGGACCCTACTCTGGAGTCCTGTTCGGTCTGGTATAGGATGGACTGTGCTCGATGGCTGTGCTTGACAAGCACATGTAGCGGGCACAATTTTCGGAAAATGGCTACCTAGGAGAGGCCTACCTAGAGTAGAGTGGAGCTGTCTTTAGGAGAAAAGGGCTACTCACTCAGAGTGAAGTTACTTAGAATGAAGTTGTCAAGGATGACAGTTGCGGAGCGTGGTGGTTTGTTATAATACAAAATAGTCCCACATAGAAAAATACAAAGGAATGATACCAAGTTATATACCAAGTGAGCTACTCCACCCATTGCTTGTTGGTTTGATATGGACCCCACTTGGGCTATAACAATTTGAGTCATAAACCAAACGTGAAAATTGGGGAAAACTAAGTAAAGTTGGGAAAAACTATTAAGTAACCAAACAAGTGAAAAGTAGTAATTTTCACTAATTTTTCTTTTTCCTTGTTTTCCCTAGCTTTGCTTTTCCCAAGTTTTGCTCAGTTTTACTCATCAATTTTTAAACCAAACAGAGGGTGAGGAATATACATATGAGTCTAGGAAATAATTTCTGGACAAATTTGTGAGAAAAAATGATCATGATATAAGTTTAATACTCTACTTCATTAGGTACTAATTTGTGTTATGATCTCCTTCGCTTGGACTTGAAGAAGATTGACATATAGGGGAGTGTTAAGGAATTCGCTTTTGAGTCTTTGATATGTCTCATATCAGACTTCTGAAAAATATAAATATATATACCTAATACATTACTTTAGCTAATGCCAAGATCTGAGCCAAGTAAAATTTAATTTTGTTGCTTGACGAATGTTGTAAAACTTGACGTTCTTTCATGTTTGTGGCAGAGTTTCTCGGCTGTGGTTGGGCCAAATGGTAGTGGAAAGAGCAATGTAATCGATGCAATGCTCTTTGTGTTTGGGAAGCGAGCAAAACAGGTAACTCATTCCATTTTTTCATACATTCATTATTTCGATTTGGTTAAAGATATATTTGGTGCGTTTTGCTTGCTTAGGTGTTTGATAACTTTAATTTTGTTGAACACAGGACTTTGCTCAACCTTATCTGTTAAGTTAGAAAAACTATGGGTCTGGGAGAGCTCATTTTATATTTGTTTAGAATGTCTGTATAAACTGATGCCTGCTTGTATTGTCCGGGACAAATTTGCAGATGAGGCTGAACAAAGTTTCAGAGCTTATTCACAACTCCACCAATCACAAGAACTTGGATAGTGCTGGTGTATCTGTTCATTTCCAAGAAATCATTGATCAGGTAAACTTTATTGCTTCTTTGAAGTCTCCAAAGGGACCTCACCTCTGCAAACACCTTTTTTTTTTATATCAGCTGTTAACTTGATGTAGGTTGATGGAGACTATGAAGTGGTGCCAGGCAGTGAATTTGTGATAACTAGGGTTGCATTCCGAGACAACTCTTCGAAGTATTATATCAATGACAGGGCAAGTAACTTTACAGAGGTTACCACTAAGTTGAAAGCTAAAGGAGTTGACTTAGACAACAATCGATTTTTGATCCTCCAGGTTCATCTTTCTTTCTCCTTACTTGTAGTTATGTTCCTCAATCACCTTTTCGGTTAAGTAAATGTTTGGAATTAATGTTTTCTGCGTGTTACTAGGGAGAGGTTGAACAAATTTCCTTGATGAAGCCCAAAGCTCAAGGACCTCATGATGAAGGGTTTCTTGAATACCTTGAGGATATTATTGGAACAAACAAATATGTGGAAAAAATTGAAGATTCGTATAAGCAGTGAGTTCCTTTTCCCTGGCTGTTGTCCCTGGAATGATGCCAGCTTTTGTTGTTCCTAATGCATGAATTAAGCGCTAAGCTTTGTTTGTCAAACTAGGGGCCATGGAGGGGTCGGGAGGGAGGACAATTGGGATGCACTTGTTTAGCGAACTTAGTGAAGGAAATGCCTTACTAAAATGGATACTAGGTTGCTTTACAAAAATGATAATACAAGTGGAGGATTTTCAGAAAATCAAGGAAAACAGTGAAGTTAATAATTTATCATAAATTGATTACCTTTACCCCCAGGGAATAGAAAAATGGTGCGACGAGGGTAGAGAGGGGCTGGAGTTACCCCCATGACCCCTGTAACGGAGTTTTGCAAACAGAGGTATACTTATTGTCATACCCCTCTATACCCTCCATCCAAACACAATGTAAACTTATTTGATGCAACTTGATTGTGGCATATATGGCTCTTTTGTTATAATGTAGTTGTGCAAAAAGGCTCCTGTTAACACTAGGCCAAGGCATTAAGGCTTTTTCCTTATATTTTGTCAGTTGAACTTTTGTCTCCTCTAACTTCTACATAATAGAACACTTGGATTCATTATTGACTTTTTTGTGTTAGGTTCGAATCCCTCAATGAGCAGAGAGCTGGGGTTGTACAAATGGTTAAGCTAGCAGAGAAAGAAAGAGATGGTTTAGAAGTATGTCCATTTATTGGCTCACTAGTGCCTTTGCTTAGATGTTCATCTCTGAACTGTTGAATCTGCATTTATCTTTGCTGACAGGACGTGAAGAATGAGGCAGAAGCTTATATGCTGAAGGAATTGTTGCTCCTGAAATGGCAAGAGAAAGCTACAAAATTGGCTTCTGAAGTTAATCATGCAAAAATGGTGGAGTTGCATGATAGTTTATCCAGCTTGGAAGAAAACTTGAAGAGCAAGAGGTATTTTTGGTCGTTTGAGTTCTACAAGAAAGGCTATCTCTAATAAGTTAGTAAGAAGTCGTTTCACCTTTTTTCAGAGAGGAGATACAGGGAAACAGCACAAACTTGAAGGAGCTTGAATCTTTGCACAATAAGTATCTTAAAAGACATGAGGTCAGCACTAAAGGACTCTACATTGACATGTACAAATGGTTGTTCAGGAGCATGTTTTCATTTATTTCAAAATATAGACTACTTGAGGTTTCATGGTGACTTTTTGATCAACTTTTGTCAGATGTCCATATTTTTCTTAAAATTTATTCCAAGCTAAGACATACTTGTTTTGGTAATATAGGAACTTGATAATAACCTCAGGAATTGTAAGGAGGAGTTTAAAGAATTTGAGAGACAGGATGTTAAACATCGGGAAGATTTGAAGCACATGAAGCAGAAAATCAAGAAACTTGAGGAGAAAATCGAAAAGGTAGGGTGTTCATTGCGGAAAAGACTGACACTTCAGTATTGGCATGCATCTAATGCCTTGCCTTGTCTGCAGGATTCATCAAAGATCAGTAATATCTCAAAAGAGTGTGAGAATGCTGAAATCATGATACCCAAACTGGAAGTTAACATTCCTGAATTGCAAAAGCGCTTGGTAGAGGAGGAAAAAGTTTTAGAGGAAATAAAAGAGAATTGTAAAGGTGCTTTTCTATTCTGGGTTATTATTAGAGAAATTGGAGTTGTTTTCTAGGCCCTTTCTACGCAACTGCATCAGTTGATGGGCTGATTGCGCTTGTCACACTTGGAGTTCTTGTTTTCCCAATAGCCTTTCAATTAAAGCTTTGAGCATCTGTGTGCGTCATGTTTAGGCATCATTAGCCATTTTTATAATTTGTGTTCCTGACTTCTATCAAATCTCATTGTGACATGAGCCCGACCTTTGGAGTTGGCATTGTAAGATTTATATATAAGTTCAAATAAGGTTCCATAGGAGTAGTAGGAGGGGTAATCGATTTAGCAGGGTAGTATAGGAGCATCGAGCCCTCGCTAGTTAGTTCTAGTACCACGAGGCTGCTTGTATGTTTGTTTGTGTACATGCAGGACCGGCATACGTTGGTTGCGTAGTACTCGTAGGACCTATTACCTTGGGATGTAGTGCTATTCACTCTCTCTCTCTCTCTCACTCCCTCTCTCTCTCTCTCACTCTCCCTCTCTCTCCTTCCCTTTCTCTATCTCCCTCCCTCTCTCTCTCTACTTTCTTTCTCTTGCTCCCCCTCTCTCCCTACGCTCTAGATGCTAATCTCTCTCCACTCTCTCCAAATGCTGTTTTGCTTTTACCTTTTACATTTACCTTTTACCTTTTACCTCTTGCTCTGGCTGCTATGCTTCTATGCCTCTATGATCCCATGCGATTCCATGCGTACATGCCTACTTACCTACCTACTTACTTGTTTATTTGTTTACGTGCTTACATGCATACATGCTTACTTGTTTAGTATGATCTCTATACTCTACATACTCTACATGCTATTCATAACTATCTGCTATAACTATCAACTATTATATATCAGGTTCGGGGTCCTCGAAAACAGTCTCTCGTCAGGGTCTCACCAACCCAGACCCTTCCAGACCCTGCGAAAGCGGGAGCCATCGAGGCACTGGGATTGTGTGATTGATTGATTGAATTCAAATAAGGTTCCATCCAAAACCAATTGGCTTTAGGAGGAGCAACTCCTTAGACTTATATATTGATCTCGTTTTTCTCTCAACTCTCATGTAAGATTTGTTACTAGATTTACATGTGAAATCTTTAACCACCCTCTCATGTGTGAATCTTCTTCAACCTCACATCTCACCTGCTCCAATTTAATTGGGTATTTGATCATTCATGAGTGGATCCATCATTTTGTTGGCAAGGCCTTCAGTGCGTCAATAAGGTTCTATAATATGCTCGTATACCATGCCAAATTTCATTAGGCTTTTAGCCATATCCAAGGAGTTGGCATGTGAGTTTCACTTATTCAAGTGAGGTTCTATTAGAAACTAATTGGCTTTAAATGGAATAGTCTATTAGATTTATATATTGATATCTTCTTTGTTTTACCAGGTAGGGTGTGCACCAAGGGTTAGGGACATATAGGACAGAAACAAATAGGCTTTAAATATTATTCTCAAGAGCATAGGGCAAGCTGGGTCTTCGTTATTGGAATTGAGTCTTATTTAAGCCGCCTTTTCTTAGTGTAGAATTCTCTGGATTATAAAGTAAGGATTTGCATTTTGCCATAATACCTGGATGTGAAGTTATCACCTTCCAGAAAGTATGGCCTCTGTAGGCTCTTTGAGTGTGGCTTTTTGTAGTTCGATTACATTTTGGTTCAAAAGGTATCCATGAATTTTTCGTTCATCCTAGTGCATTCCATGAAGGTTTCCTACATTTATTTTTCTTTGACCATATTCCTACATTTATTTGAACACTGAAATTCTTCTACTAGGCAAACGTTGTCCTATTTTGATCACCTTCTTGTTTTACATTTTCCTTGAAATTAGGTCTATGTTAGAGTGTTATGTGAATATACTTGGTGGCAATAATGACTGAACAGTTTCTGTCGTTGTGTTTTGCTGTTAAATAGGTGAAACTGAAAGGTTACGTAGTGAGCAAGCCAATGTCCGGGCTGAACTGGAGCCTTGGGAGAATGAGTTGATTGAGCATAAGGGGAAGCTTGAAGTTGCATGTACAGAACAAAAGCTTTTAAATGAAAAGGTAAGTTGGGTCAACATAATGTGATATGATTCGACGACATCTCATGATACTCGTATGTACTTAAAGTTTAGATATTCCTAATTTTCATTTTCTTAAATATTTGAGCTATAATATTTCTTTTTTGTTTGACTATTTGGTCTGATGTTACAGATGGTGGCTCTCTATATCTGGTGGTTCTTTATTTGTTATTTTGTGCCTTAGTGTCCGGATTGTTTTTGTTACTTTTGGATCTTTTTACTACATATTTGCAGAAATGCATCCCTCTTTCTTGAGTTACAATGATCAGATATTACTTTTTCAGCATGAAAGTGCCCGTAAAGCTTTTGAGGATGCTGAAAAGCAGTTGGCTGAGACTCTAGAAAAGATAAAATCAAAGACCGCAACTCTTGCAAGCATTCGGAATGAATTGGAGAGAAACAGGAATGAGGCATCTGAAGCTCGAAAAGAGGAGCAAGTATGTATTCTTTTGAAACTCATCGTTTGTAGTATTAGGTGCTAAGTTTTAGGCTATGCTATACTCTTCTCTTGACTTGCTGTGGTATGTTAATGTAGTATAGAGGGCTGATATGTCGCAATATGTAGGAATGCATTAAGGAACAAGAGGCTCTGATTCCACTTGAGCAAGCTGCAAGACAAAAGGTTGCTGAGCTGTTATCTGTTATGGAATCAGAAAAGACCCAGGGATCTGTTCTAAAAGAAATCTTACGAGCTAAAGAAACAAGCCAGATTGAGGGAATATATGGACGAATGGGTGATCTAGGTGCTATAGATGGTGAGTAGTTGTCTTCTTCCCTGCAAACAACAAGAGATTAATCCTACTTGTATAAGCTGCCCATTTTAAATAACCTTAGGTTGTAAATTTTTTGAGCTATAGAATCGTATATCGTATATTGTATCTGCTTTGGTTTTTTGTTTTATTTGTGGCAGTCAAAATTGAAAGTGGCCTTTTTTTTTTTTTTTTTTTTACCATCAGCTTTCAAACTTCAGCCCTTGAAAAATTCCGCGAACTTATCGTGCGTGAATGCTTGCTTGTTCTTGTTATTTTTCTCGTTTTTCTTTTTTCCCTTATATTTGGAGTCTTCCCTTAGAGGGGATTTTATCTATATATTTCCGGTTTAGATGCCCTGGAAAGAACCCTGCTGATTTCCCACGACTGTTTGTTTGTGTGTTTTTTTTGTTCTGCTTAGATATCGTTATTTTTGTGGTTTAAATGTGTCCTAACCTTACTTCAGTTGTACTTTTAAATCAGTTTTTCCTGTTATGGCTGCAAATCTCTTATCTTATATTGACTTTTATGTTATCTGTTTCTGTTGCAGCAAAATATGACGTTGCTGTATCAACAGCATGTCCTGGACTTGACTATATTTTAGTAGAGACTGCCGAAGCAGCTCAAAAATGTGTGGACTTGCTTAGAGATAAAAATCTCGGTGTTGCAACTTTCATGATTCTGGTATGCACTTGACCCTGTCATTCTTGAACTACAAAGTTTGTGAACATGAGTCTGGAAAATTCATAGCTGCATGAAGTAGGAGCAAGGTTGCGATTGGGATGGGAGCAAGAGTGGGAGCGAGGAAGTGAGTACTCGTAAAAGCTTCTAAGGTTAGGCAGGTGATGGGGCATACAATATCAAAATATATTATGTATAAAATGAAAATTACTGAAGTTTCATTGATTGAACCACTGAAGAATAACAATATCCACACAACATTAATGTTAAGGACTAAAAAGATGAATCTTCAGTAAATTTCAGAAAGCGTGACGAGCACATCATCACGTATCAAAGCGGTGGAGCAAGGACTCAAATTGACTACATATTTTTAAGGAAAAGGGCACAAAAAGACTGAAGGGATTGTAAGTTTATCCCTGGGGAAGACCTATCTACGTAGCATAGGGTGTTGAGTGCTGATGTCAAGGCCAAGAGAAGGGGCAAAAGAATTAGGAAACTAGCACAAACGCGTACTCGTTGGAGGGACTTGAAGGGGGACAAGTATAAAATCTATAAGGAAAGAGCAGGGTCTGAGCTCGGTTGGGATTTAGAGGGAGATATAAACCACATGTGGAACCAATTGGCCCAAAAGATCAGAGGCTTGGCACGCGAAGTTCTAGGCATGTCAAAGGGCGGGGCACCGAACAATAGAGAGTCCTAGTGGTGGTGCAAGGAGGTTCAAGAGAAGATTAAGGCTAAACAAGACTGTTTTAAGGAGTGGGATCGAAGTGAAGATGAGGACAAGAAACATCACTATAAGTAAACTAAGAAAGAAGCAAAGATAGCAGTCAGGGAAGCACAATCCAAAGCCTTCGAGGATTTCTACGAAAAGATGGATACTGAGGAGGGAGCTAGGGACCTATATAAAATCGGTAAAGAGAGAGAAAGGAGGACTAGGGACTTGGATTGAGTAAAGTGCATAAAGGGGGAGGATGGATAGGTGCTCGTGGACGAGCAACAAATTAAAGTTAGGTGAAAAGCCTACTTCTACTATTTGTTCAATGAATAGGGGGATACATATATATCCTTAGATGAACTCCAAGCATCTTAGGAGCACAAGAACTATTGTTACTGTAGGTGAAGTAGATCTGATGAAGTCAAGGAAGCCTTGAAATAGATGGGTAGGGGTAAAGCAGTTGGCTCAGATGGAATACCCATAGAGGCTTGTAAATGCTTGGGAGAGAAGGGCATCATTTTGTTGACTAAACTATTCAACCAAATCCTTCAAGGGAAGAGGATGCTTGACGCATGGAGGAGAACATTAATTTCGATCTATAACAACAAAGGCGACATCCAGAGTTCCGCCAACTGTTGGGGTGTCAAACTAATGTGCCACACTCTAAAGCTATGGGAGCGGGTCATACAGAGAAGGTTATGGCAACAAACGGAGGTGTTCGAGAACCGATTTGGATTTATACCTGGTAGATGGACATCAGAAGCCATTCATCTCTTAAAGCGGACGATAGAGCACTACAGGGATAGATGTACTGTGCTCTCGAAGTGTGCTTGTTCTCCACCCCCCCCCCCCCCCCCCCCCCCCCCCCCTCTTTTTTTTACCATGGCAAGTCAAAAGAATCTCGACATGGTTTTTATTGATTTGGAGAAGGCATAAGATAGGCTGCCAAGAGAGGTCTTATGGAGGGTTCTGGAGAAGAAAGACATCCTTGTGCCCTATATTCGAGCCATTAGAGACATGTACGAGGACGTACAAACTAATGTGTGTACAACGGAAGGGCAGACAGACACTTTCTTCGTTATGGTTGGGGTACATCAATGATTTGCCTTGAGTCCCTTTCTATTCATTCTGGTCATGGATGAGCTCATTAGGCACATCCAACGGGGTGTGCCTAGGTACATGCTTTTTGTGGATGACATAGTTTTGGCGGGGGAGGCTCGAGAAGAGGTGAATGAGAAGCCGGAACTTTGGAGAAGGGCCTTGGAATTGAAAGGCTTACAACTCCTAGATACAAGACCGAGTATATAGAACTCAAGTTTTATACCTCCACCTGGCCTAGCATAGAAGACGTTAAGATTGTATTGGTTTCCATACCGAAAAAAGGAGTGTTTTAAATATTTGGTTCCATGGTGCATCGGGACGGCGAAACTGACGAGTATGTTAAGAACTGTATTAAAGTAGGCTGGCATAAATGGAGGATAGCCTTTGTGGTACTTTGTGATAGAAAGTTCCTGTTAAAGTTTAAGGAAAAATACTATAAGACAGTGAAACCGGCTATGTTATTTGGTGTGTATTGTTGGCCAATGAAATGACATCATTCACAGAAGCTGAAGGGGGCGGAGATGAGGATGTTGCAGTGGATGTGTGGACACACAAGGAAGGATAGGATCAGAAATGACGTCGTAAGAAGCAAATTGGACGTGGCCGCAATCGAGGATAAATTGAGGGAGCAAAGTTTGCGGTGGTTTGGGCATGTTAGGAGGAGACCGACCACTGCCTCTGTCAGGAGATCCAAAAAACTCCTTACTATGCTCGAGAGGAGAGGGAGAGGCAGGCCAAAGAAGAGATGGATGGTGACGATCCGACACGACCTCACCCACCTAAACCTACATGGGGAGATGGCCTTAGATGGAGCTCAGTGGAGGGCTAGCATAGGGTTAGTTGATATAGCGGTTAGAATAGAGGAGCATAATTTAGCTAATACTAGTGCCCTTAGGCTTATATGTTTGCCTATTTGATTTACTTGATATAGCTGTGTGCTGTTGGTTGCTTGGTGCTTGTTTCCAGCTGCTTGTTGCTCGTGTGGTGTATTGCTGCAGCTGTATTATTGCTTGTTGCTTTAGGCTATCTTTGTGCAGTTGCTGTTTTGCTTTCTAGGTGCTGCCCGCCGGGCGCCCCCCCCCCGGGGCCGGGCCTTGCATTTTGGAGGGAGCCTTTGAGGCATTGGGTTGGTTGTTGTTGTTGTATTTGACATATTTCTGTAAAAATCTTCAAAACGTGTACGCTTTTATTTCAAAAATATTTACTAAGTTGAAAAAGGGCTTTCAACTCGAAGCCAACTTGAGTTTAACCCATGACTCACATTGACCCATCCTTGAGATAATGAGTTGAGTCGGTTAGGAAATTTTTGCCTTCAATTTGTCTGTGCTCAACACGTTTTTACAATCAATGCAGCATGAATCAACCCATCTGTATAGTCTGCTTTGATGGGTTTTGATCTGTTAACCCCTTTAACAATTATCTACAAAACAAGATTAAAGGTTAGTCATCAATGGATTTTTAATCCTTCAAAGATTACATCATTAAAGATTACACCATTAGAACTTCATTTCCTTATTTTTAATCCAAAACAAACATACCCTGAGTTGTCTGCAAAGAGGTGTAGCCTGTCTGTTTTGGTGATATGTCATGTCTGGATGCACACAAGTTAATGGGATTATGCTCACTTAGTGTTTTTATCTGTAAATTTGTCATGTATCATCGTAGTTGTGATGTAAAGTAGTCTTGTTTACGTTGCTTTATCTCAAGTAGCTCTTGCAATGAGCTAGTTGTTTAAGGTGCATATTTTACTTTTCAGAAGCCGAAGATTCGTTGTGCTATTCAAGATATATAACAACTTCCAAGTTTGTCTGAGAGGATTCTGTTACAGCCTTCCTCATTTGGCTACTGTTTACCTCAGTTGTTTCCAGTATTTCAGGAAATAACACATTTCTGCAATTTCATTATGCAGGAGAAACAAGAAAGACATCGTGATTTGTTGAAGAAACAAGTGCAGACACCAGAGGGAGTGCCACGACTGTTTGATCTGGTCAAAGTCAAGGATGAAAGAATAAAGCTCGCTTTCTATGAGTTGCTAAGAAACACTGTGGTAGCAAATAACCTGGATCAGGTAGTGCTTCTTAAGATGCTTATTTTATTGGTAAAGTGATGGAAGTGGCTTCTTTCGTTGATGTCCTACTTGTAATGAGTTTATTGCTTTTATGTCTAGGAATTTTGTGACAAGCATGTGTTTATCCAGATTTTCAAATAACTTACTTTCTGTTGAAAGTATGTCCGCTGTCATTTTGATGGAGGCATGTCTCTCTTTAATTATGGCTGCTCAAATACCGGTCAGAATTGTAAACTTGAACTGGACGTAGTTATTTGGTATTAGTCTTTATTTGGACCTCTACCGATCATTGGTCTGATCCAACTTGAGGTTTGAGTAGTTAGCATCTTTAAAATGTTCAAATACTTGTTCATTTGAGTGGCTAGTTTGTCAAAGGCTCGACTGGTGGTTTGTTCTCGGTCTGGCATTAAACCTCTAGCGCCCTTTGATCAGCTCCGGGTTGATTTGGTCGGGTCTTGGTTTGGACAGATCAACATCCTCAGCCCGAATTTGGTAGGCACCAAACTGGTATTTGATTAGTAGGATTTGAGAACACTGAATGGGGTTAGTCCCTTTTGGCTGTGGAGCCGAACCAAAATATCCGGTCGTGAAACTTTCTTTCTGGATACATAAATGGGATAGGAATTTGAATTTAGGACTTTAACCTTGATAGTTTTTTACCATTAGACTAGGCCTCTTTGTGGCTGTAAAAGTGATTATACTTCCTAAAGATTTTGTCCCTTTGCTCAATTTGCTGCCTGTGAATTTGGTTGCAACTTGTGCTACTGGGCCTATGCGCATTTGGAATTATCGCTATATGTTGTTGCCCTACATTTTTTATTTCTCCACACCTTAGAGAATCGTTTAGTCCCTGATTACTATTGATTTAAATGAATTTACATGTTTTTCTCACGTTTGGATATCATCCTCTGGAAGAAGAAAATTCGATGCTTTTTGACATATCTGGTTTACTGAAAAGTTTATATATTGATGGTTAATCCTAATTTGCCTTGGGTTGTGATAAGAAATTGTTAATCCTTTTGCAGGCAACACGCATAGCGTATGGTGTAAACAAAGAATTCAGACGTGTGGTTACATTAGATGGTGCACTGTTTGAAAAATCTGGCACTATGAGTGGTGGGGGAAGTAAGCCTCGCGGTGGTAAAATGGGGACATCTATTCGAGCTGCGACTGTTTCCAGAGAAGATGTTGCTGAAGCAGAGAAGGAACTTAACACATTGGTTGACAAATTAAGTGGTATCAGGAAGAGAATTGCTGATGCTGTGATGAATTATCAAACCTTGGACAAAGATGTTGGTCGCTTGGAGATGGAATCAGCTAAAACTCAAAAAGAGGTAAATCTTGACTTGTTTTTCTCTGTAAGTTTTTTGTAGTCTCGTGGTAGCTGTATGAATGAACTAACAATTTAAAAAGCTTAAATTGTTGGGTGAAAGATTTTGGAATGACTTAATAATCTAATATGCCTCCCTTTGGTGATGCCTAATAGGCTTGAACCATGAATAATATACACATGCTTACTTGATACCTTGGACTGAAATTATATTTATATAAAGGATGTAGGCTGTTGGGATTTGACTTCAAGACTTCTTGGTCAAATAGGATTTGACAATGTATCATGGAACAATTATCCTAAAAGTTTTAAGTTGTTAGGTGAAATCACATGAAAGATATTCATTTTAACTAGTTGACGTAATGCTCTCATTCTTCCTGACTTACAGATTGATAGTTTGAAAACACAACATGATTACCTCAAGGGTCAACTTGATTCCTTGAAGGCTGCATCAAAGCCGAGGAAGGATGAGGTTAAGAGGCTGGAGGAACTCCAGAAAGCAATATCTGCAGAAGAAAAGGAGATTGATCGTCTTGTACGTGGTTCTAAGCAATTGAAGGAGAGGGTACGCGAGTAATTCTATGTTTGTTCATTCCACAAGAGAAAGTCATCTAATAATCCCTCATTCAATGCTAACGAAGCTGTCTTGTGTCAGCCTTCAGCCATATTCTTTGTTGTGCTTACCGCAATATCTGACTCTGTTGTCTTTTGTTGTCATTGTTATAGGCATCAGAACTTCAGATTAAAATAGAAAATGTTGGAGGTGAAAAGCTAAGAAGCCAGAAGGCCAAAGTTGATAAGATTCAATCTGTAAGTCTTTGTTGTGCTGTCTCTCAAGTGTTTTCTTCAGATTCCAAGCGGAGGTTTGTGGTGAAGCGGAGGGACAGGGCCCATTATACCCGCTTGCACTTCTGGGGCTTCTCTTGTTATGAAGGGAAGCTATATAATCCCCCTTTTAGGGTTTCGGCTGTTTGAATAGAGAGAGAAAACACATTGAGAGTAAAAACACTAAGAGAGAGCAGTGGAGAATTCTCTTGTAATACTCCAATTTTTATCTAATAAAAGTTCTCTAGCTCCACTTGTGGTTTTTCCCTCTCTTTGAGGGGTTTTCACCATAAATACTGCTGTCTTCGTTGCTCTTTCTCCTTTACCTTCTTATTTGCTTTCTAGATTTCATTTAGTATATAAATCGAACCCAAATCTTGGGTATTTTCACCTTATAGTATTAGCTATTGGAAATTTTGACTTACTCCAGCATTTGATTGATCCCTATACTTATTAAATGTATTGGAGATAAATGCATTGATTTTTACTGTCTTTTCATCAGGATATTGACAAAAGTGGGACAGAGATTAACCGCTACAAGGTTCAAATTGAGACGGGAGAGAAAATGATGAAGAAATTAACTAAAGGGATTGAGGATTCAAAGAATGAGAAAGAGAGGCTTATTCAGGAAAAAGAAAAGCTGCTTTCTGGATTCAAAGAGATAGAACAGAAAGCATTTGCTGTACAAGAGTTGTACAAAAAGACGCAGCAGGTTTTTATTCTGGCATTCATGCTTAAAGGAGTTGAGGCGAGGTAGAGCTCATTAGGTTGGAGGCTTGGTTCACTGAGTTTTTCTAGGCTTAAAGCTTTCCATGCTTGGAGATTTTGAGCTCGAGACCTGATATGCGAGGGTCGGTTTCAGCTTGAACCAAGCTCAGTTGATCTATGAGCTTAGCTCAACTCATTTAGTCTTATATAGGTTTGGTCTGGGCTCGTTTAATCTCCTTTAAGCTTGAAATTGGCTCATTTAGCTCGGACTTGCCCCATTTATACTTGTTTAGGCTTGCTAGCTGCTGAGCCCAAGGTTTATTGGGCTGGATTTACTTAGCTAACGATCTGGATGCACCACACTCGAGCTCTAAACAATCTAGCTTGTTAGGGCTAGCGAGCAGGCTCTGCCATATACTTATATCATCCAGTAGCTTGTTTGATGTTTCAGAAAGTGCCATGAGTTACTCGTGATCTATTTTGATACTTCCTTTTCCTCAATGCCTTCCATAGATGATCGATGAACACAGAGAAGTCCTGGATAAAGCCAAATCTGACCATGAAAGCTTGAAGGGAGCAATGGATGAGCTTCGGGCAACTGAGGCTAGGATTCTATTATCTGACCGTTTACCGCTCTATAAGTTTGCTGTTGATCACTGTTTAACTAATTATTAGTAATAAATCAGGTTGATGCTGATTTCAAACTCAAAGATATGAAAAAGCAATATAAGGAGCTAGAAATGAAGGAGAAAGGATACAGGAAAAAGCTTGATGACTTGGAAAACGCTCTCACGAAGCATATGGACCAGTATGACTTGTTGAAACCAACATGAATTTATATTTAGAACAGTGACTTATCATGTATTTGATTTCGGTTTATTTCTGTTCCAGAATCAGAAACGATTCAGTGGATCCTGAAAAACTTCAGGCAACCGTAGCAAATGAGACTCTTGCCATGTCTTGTGATCTTAAAAGGGCCCTTGAGATGGTGTCATTGCTAGAAGCGCAGCTAAAAGAGATGAGCCCCAATCTCGACTCCATAGCAGAGTATGACTTTCTAGACTTGTTTCCATATCAAATGAAGGCCGTTATATAATAGATTTTTAAGACATTTGTTAAGCAATTGGTTAGGGTTCATTTTCCAGGCGCTAATGCACTGGATCCTATTAGAACTCTGAAGTTAAGCGTGCTTGGGCGAGAATAGTACCATGATGGGTCACTTCTGGGAAGTCCTCGTATTGCCAATCTTATAAGTTTGGGGGTCCTCGGAAACAGCCTCGCGGCTGGGTTATACCCTGAAGAGGTAAGGCTGCGTACGTCCACCCTCCCAGATCTCGCTTAGGCGAGAGCCTTTGAGGCACTGGGTTTGTTATTGTTGTTAAGCAATTGGTCATTATGTAATTGTACTTTGTAAATGCTGTCTTAATGTATATACATTGTATTTTATTTGTGAAACATATTTATAAGCGTACTTATATGTTAAGAACTTGCAAAGGGCTATAGAATTTGATGATTGTATGACTCTTTTATTCAAACTTCGGCACACATGTGATTGAAAATAACCTTACGCTCCTTTAAAGTTATACCCGCAACCCATTATGTAACAGCTGCAACACCCATTTGCAATTTGATTACATGGATTATTCTTTGCAGGTTCTTGAGATTGATCAATAATGTGTTCTTGAAAAATCTAGGTATCGACAAAAGGTCTCACTCTACGATGAGCGGGTGGAGGAACTTAATGTTGTAACTCAACAGCGCGATGACATAAAGAAGCAGTATGACGAGTGGAGAAAGAAAAGGCTAGTTTGATTTCTTGTCCAACTTGCTTTTCATTAGTTTGTATTGTTTGAATATGAAATTCTCAGCGGGTTCTTTTGTATTCCTTGTCCCGTTCAGGTTAGACGAGTTCATGGCTGGATTTAACACAATTTCTCTGAAGTTGAAGGAAATGTATCAGGTTCATATCCGTTTCTAATGTGTCCTGAAACAGGCAAAATTTTATGCAAGCGATGTCCTATTAGCAATGTGACTTTTCTGCTCCTCTATGCGTTGTATAGTTTTGATCGTATAATCAAATAAATGGTGTTATGTAACAGGCTTTGAGCTAGTAGGTAATATATTAGTATTCCTGTCACTATCTTTGTAACAGCGTCCATAATGCATATAAGTTGTATGTTAATATTTAGAACATAATTATAGGGGTCTTTTACAAAAAATTACCTTGAAAAGTTGTCATTTTTCACTTATCCACTGTAACTTTTTAATTCTTTGAAAAACTACCTCCAAGAGTTTGAAAATTTAAATCAACCATTTCACACTTTAATTGTTTGTTACTTACTATTGACTTAAGGAACATACCCAGTGCCTCAAGGGCTCCCGCTTACGCAGGGTCCGGGGGGGGGGGGGCGGATGTTCGCAGCCTTCCCCCTTCAGGGTGTTAACCTGAAGAGAGGCTGTTTCCCAGTGCCCCTAACCTGAGGGTGAGGACTTCCCAGGAGGTCACCCATCCTAGTACTACTCTCGCCCAAGCACGCTTAACCTCGGAGTTCTAATGAGATCCGGTGACGGTGTGTTGGTGCCCTCGTTAAGGTGTTATTTTCCACCCCCGTCTCATGATTTTTATATGATTTTTAGAATGCTTATTAAGCATGACTTAAGCTGTTATTTTCCACCCCCGTCTCATGTCAAAGTTTGAGTACCATTTCTTTAGACCCCCTCGGGATCAAACTTAGGTGGGGAAGGGGGATAGGTGAATGCATTGCCAGTTTGATTAGTTTCAACTTATGCTCCATGTGCACTTAAAAAAAAAAAAAAGGTAAGCTAAAATCCGTGTGGAACTCACTTAATATTCAGCGGATAGTTAACATCATTTAAGGTGGTTGATTGAAAGATTTTAGACTTGTGTAGATGGTTTCCTAAAGAAGTTAAAACTTATATTGGTTAAGTGAAAATGGCAACTTTCAAGGGGGTTTTTTATTTAAACTAAAAAAAAAAAAAAAACCTAACCATAAATGTGTTACATTTTGAAAACTAGCATACAGGCATAGAAGTATTGATTGTATGATTATTCATTAAAATTTCTGTAAATATGAGCCTAGAGAGCAACTATGTGCCCTTGAAAGAGTCAACGCAATTATCCCACTCCAACAAAATTGATTCGAAATCATGGTTTTTGTTTGACCCGTGTGTAGAAGATTATAATTTTCCATAATTGTATGATTATTCATTAAAATTTCTGTAACTATGATGTCCCATGCAAACAGGCTTTCTTTCTCCTTTGACCCCTTTTTTCACTTGTTGAAATGCTTAAACTGAGTTTGTAACTGTAAAGACTTGAGGAAAACTACAGGAAGGGAAAATAGAAGAGAAAGAATGAAGATGTAGATTTCTTTCTCATGTTCGGAGGCTATGGTTTAATGTAAAATTAAGGCTTTGTTTTGTTTAAAGGAAAATATTTTTCTTTTGAAAGTTCTTTTTCCACAATATTTTCAATTAAAGAAAATGTTTCAATTTGTATGAAATTCACGCTTGACCAGGTTGTTATTGAAGCGAGGCATATGATAAGGAAAATGTAGTCCCCTTTCGTTAGGGTGAAGTCAATTTTTTTTTTCAATAAAGGAATGTTTTCTATACTTGGCGTTGTTGCTATGATGTTATGCAAAGAAGTAAAGAATTGGGACGGAAAAGGTTCAAAACAAACTGAGCGTAAAGTATAACATGGCAATAAGACTATGAAAACATAGCAAACCACATAACGCAAGGGACAGGAGAATAAAGGCGTTCAACAAAAGCTCTTGCTTGGGCTTCAAACTTTTTCCAAATTGAATTATCATTTTCCTTTTGTTTTTGAAAGAAAAATCACTTTCTTTGTATCGACTGATATATTTTCCCAAGTTATTAATCCTGTTTTTCGTTCCTTATTATTGCTCTTTATATCCAAACACAAGGAAACAGTTTCTTTCAATTTCTCTCTTCCAACTTTTCCGAACTCATAACATACAAGTACTAATTTGGCTAGTCCCTTCCTGTTCTCATTCTCCTGAACATCATCTTCGTTTTTTATCTCTTTAGATGATTACTCTTGGGGGAGACGCAGAGCTTGAGTTAGTAGATTCATTAGATCCATTTTCTGAAGGAGTTGTTTTTAGCGTTCGACCACCGAAGAAGAGCTGGAAAAACATTGCAAATTTGTCTGGTGGTGAAAAGGTAATCTTTGAGGAAATCATGGCGCTATTTATCCCTTTCAAGTTTCGAATGTAGGTTATGATCTTCCAATATGAAAGCTTCCTTTCACTAACAGTGAAATCCTTGTTTCTTTCCAGACTCTCAGCTCATTAGCGCTCGTTTTTGCACTTCATCACTACAAACCTACACCATTATATGTCATGGATGAGATCGACGCTGCACTTGGTATTACCACTTGGATCCTTGCCTTTGATGTTGGTTTATCATTTTCAGTTTACATTTCCCTCGTATTACATTCCCTATATGTTTTTGCAGACTTCAAGAATGTTTCCATCGTTGGACATTATGTGAAAGATCGGACAAAGAATGCACAATTTATAATAATAAGGTCAATATTCTATACTATGGTTTAGTTCTATTACCTTAGGGCTTGTTTGGCATCATTTTCTATTTGGAGTTTTTTTTGAATACCATTTTTCCTTGTTTTTGGTTTGTTATTTTCAATTTTTTCTTAATTTTAAGTCAAAATTGAAAACAAAAAACAAAAAACTAGAAAAACCTGTTTCTTAAACCTGACTTAGTTTCCCAGAGACCAAAAACTGCACATAGAAAACGATACCCAAAATGCCCTTATTGTACGCCAAAATCACTCAGATTCCATGTACTTACATTATGTATATGCTGCAGCCTTAGAAACAACATGTTCGAGTTGGCAGATCGACTAGTTGGAATCTACAAAACTGATAATTGCACGAAAAGCGTAACGATAAACCCGGGTAGTTTCGTCATATCCCAAAAGGCGGCTTAAGGAGGTAAGTGCATTAAACTGAAAGATCATACAAATCCAACCTAATAGAATCGGTTCGAGTAACTTATTCATGCTTCCATGGTTCTGTATGTATTATATGTTATAATTTTATCATTTGCAAAGAGTTGAAATCTGAAATGGGTTTGTTCTGTGTTTACTAGTTTTGGCATTAATCAAAATGTATGCCTGTTTATTTATCTGTTGAATTTTCCTGTCAAATGATAGTATTTGCTTGTGAAATGGTAAATGAATGTATGATTTGGTAATGGATTGGATTTGGGTCCCAAATTTCAATCTATAAACGACCTATTTGGTATGATTTTTTGTCTGAATTTTAGTTTTTGAAAATCTGAAAACTAGGGTTTGAAAATGGTTTCTTTTGGATTTAGATTCCTATATTTTGTTTTTACTCAAATCAGGAATGAAAAGTAAAAATAAGAAACCAAAAACTAATGCATCATTGTGCAAATTTGATAGTTGAATAATAAGAAATAAGAGTAAAGTGCTGAAATTAGAAACTAAAATACTGCATAAACATGTTGAAAAGCTTTGTAAATCATTCAAAGTTCCATGGAGCTTATAAATCTTGATGCTTTTATTTTCCTATTATGATTTTCTTTTCCCTTTTTTTTTTTTTTTTTTTACATTGGTAAGGTTTGAGGTTTTTGGGGGGAGAGGGGGGCCCCGGGGGGAGGGTTGGGTTAATGCCCCTTAAAATCCCCATAAAGAAAAACCATAAGTTCTATAGTAGAGATTCAATATGGGTGGTATGTATATCTATTGGCGTTTTTTACCACTAGATTATGTCCCTAGGGGACATATTATGATCTTATTGAGTTAGAGTTGAGCTTTATCTGTCAGTAGAATTTGATATTATATTAAAGAATTAACTATTCATAATGCTTGAATTGCTTGTGCTTCATTAATCATATTAAAGAGATTTGAAAGAAATTAATGAGTGTTATCTAAATCATAGTTGGTATAATTGTTGTATCTAATATGTATATGTATTTTTACTTTTAAAAAGGGTGGTTACGAATGATTTTCAAAAATACGATAAATACAAGTTTTTTTATGTTGTATAATATGTGTTTTATTTCATGCATTCGTATTTTTTCGAATAATAAGCAAAAGATCAATTGAAATTAATCATATTTAAATTAAGTATAGATATTGCATATTTTGCAAATTGTCACTTCAATTTTCAAATTATTGTCTTGGCGATTACTTTTTAGTATGTATTTGGGTTTTTATTGCCACTATTATAAGTAATATTATCAAATAAAAGTAAAAATTTTGCAAAATTATGTTCATTTCTCTATAATTATTTGAGAGAAGTTATAGTTATTACTGTAATTATATATAAATAACTAAAAGGTCAATGAACTTTTGACCGAATTGTTTATATATAGAGTTGAATAATGTATGAATATATTAGATTTCGTTTAATTTTCATATCGTATTTTACAAACTATGATCTAAATCAAGATATCAAATGATACAATATGAACAATATACAACATTTAATAAAAGGTGCCAATAATCTGAAACAAATGTGACTTACTGAACTTTCAATCTAATCATACACAATCCTTGAATATTGTGTTTTTGTTTGTTAGAGCCTCTACTATAACTTGGTTTATTTATTAACTTTGATAACAACTGAAATCACATGAACATCATTTGGTATATGATGTTGGAGTTGAAATTAAACCAATGAAGTGATATGCATTTGGTTCTTGCTTCTGGACAAGTTAAAACATTATGTATGAAATTACAATAAGATGTCTAGTTGACACAACTCGATGGTCATAAAATCTTTATGATAGAATCAAAAATTAAGGAGCAAATTCACTTTGATTTCAATCGATAATATAAATACTTACAATAGTTACCCTTGTTTTTTTTTCCCGATAGTAGAAAGAAAAAGTACAGGACGGTCAACTGGAAAATAGAAACAGTATTAGTCATATTCTTCTTTACAAAGCATCAAGAGGAACAAAAGTAGGGTTAGCAGATGTGTCGTGGGTCTTAAGGTGACGAAGCTTGACGGAGAGAGGGAGGAGAAGAAGGCAGTGACTTGTTTATCAAAACCCGAATGAAGTTGTAGGAACATGCACCAAGGGTCCCAGTCATAGGTCCAACCAAGTACACCCATAAGCCCTTATAGTAGTCACTTGTTATGGCTGGCCCTAATGTCCTTGCTGAGTTCATTCACCTTGTTGATATTAGCCTGCACTCCACGTTCATTATAATTTTTAATTTTTATTAAAATATAAAGAAGTGCTATTTATTGAGTAATTAGAGGATAAAATAAGAGCAACTCTACATGAGTTAGTAAAAAAATTCATATTGAAGTTATAAAAGAGAAGTGATCAACATGTAAGTTTAGTATGTTTGGAATTTTAATTTTAGAACAACTAGTACCTTCACGGATCACCGAACTATAACCGAAATGGCAAACATAATAAAGGGATTGGGGGTATAATTTAGACACCGGTGTTAGATTATATATGTTCTATTTGTGTATAGGCCCATTGGTCTCAGTCTTGTGTAATCCAAAATTTTCTAGTATTTTGAATATATAAATATACAAGAGTGCACCCTTAGTTGGTGGATTCCTTATTATTTTACATGGTATTAGAGCCAAATAATCCTCTAGTATATTTTTTTTTCTCTTTCAAAAGCAAACCCTAGCCGCTTCGCCCCAAATTCAATTCTCCAAATTCATACGTGCACCCAATTCTCCAATTCAATATCCAATTCTCCAATGGGTAGTGGTGCATCGTCTTATATGACTAATAACCCAAGTCTTCTCACATCTCTTACTCCTTGTCACAGTCTTGATAAAATTATGGTCAGTAATGGTGCTTCTTTACCGATGGTTGGGATTGGTTTTGGTTTCCTCACCACTCCTGTTGGTCATTTTTATTTTACATAATGTCCTTTATGTTCCTGGCATATCTACCAATTTATTGTCTGTTTATCAATTTTCTCGAGATAATCATTGTTTTTTAGAATTTGACTCGGATGATTTTTCTATCAAGAATCCAAAGACGACATCTACCATAATTCACTACATTAGTACAATACCTCTCTTCTCAATTCCTAGGTCGTTCTCCACTCAGGTTTGCCTTGTTGCTTCCACAGTCACGCCGTCCTTTTGGCATTGCTGCCTTGGTCATCCTGGGCTACCAATTTTGTTAGCTTTAGTTAAACACAAATTTACTTGTTCTAGTTTTACTTCAGAGGCTAGTCTTTGTCATGCTTGTCAATTAGGTAATAGTCGTCTACCATTTTGAAAGTCAGTGTCAAGTACTTCTAAGCCTTTTGATATTGTTCATTCGAATATATGGACATCTCATATTTTTAGTTTTAGTGGTTATAAGCATTATGTGCTTCTTCTGGATGATTACTCTCATTATGTATGGATTTATCCTATGCGCACCAAGTCTGAGGTGTTTGATCTATTTGTTCATTTTTGAAATTTCATTTTGAATTGGTTTGGAACAGAGATTAAGCAATTTCAGTGTGACAATGGGTGTGAATATATTATTCGTAATTTTAATGCACTCTTTGCTACATGAGGCATTCATAGTAGGGTATCATGTCCTAATACTTCTGAACAAAATTGGAAAGCTGAACGTATGCATAGAACAGTCGGGAATATGATGTGTTTCCTTGAGGATGTCCTTGTGACTGCCCATATTTTTAATCTTTGTCATTACACTCCTTGCCACCTACTGATGTTCAGGATTTGGTGTCATGCGCTCCGCCTATTCTGGTCTCCACTTCTCATCATCCTATGGTGACTTGTTTAAAAGCTGGTATTATTAAGCTATTATTTAAGCCTTCTATGGTTGCTCATTCTACTTTTCTAGACCCTCCGTTTTCTTGCAAGCAAGCACTTAATAATGATCATTGGTAGGATGCTATGCTTGATAAGTATAATGCGCTTCTTTGAAACAACACTTGTAGACTTGTTCCTCGAACGGATAATGTTAATGTTGTTGGTTCCAGATGGATGTTTCGTATCAAGCAAACTCCCACTGATGACGGTGAACGTTATAAAGCACGACTTGTGGCCCAGGGCTTCACTCAGAGGTATGGTATTGATTATAATGAGACTTTTAGCCTAGTTGTTGAGCCCGCTACTATTCGCACAGTTTTAGCTATTGCCACTGCTCGACGTTGGCCTATTCATCAACTTGATGTGAAGAATGCCCTTCTAAATGGACACTTAACAGAGGAGGTTTACATGAAGCAACCACCGGGGTTTGTGGATGCTAATTTTCTTGATCATGTGTACAAGTTGAATAGGTCTTTATATGGGCTCAAGCAAGCCCCATGTGCATGGTATGACCTCTTTTCCTCGTTTTTGCATCGTCTTAATTTTGTGAGCAGTAAATCTTATTCTTCGATGTTTATTCTACATTGCGGAGCTAATATGGCTGTATTACTAGTATATGTGGACGACATAGTTCTTACAGCCTCTTCATTTGCTTTACTTCATTCTTTGTTCAGTAGCCTATGCTATGAGTTTGACATGATAGACTTGGGACGCTTAAATTATTTTCTTGGGATTTTTGTGACTTATTCCTCTCATGGTCCCTTTCTCTCTCAAGCTAAGTATGCTCACAGTCTATTTGACTAGACCAACATGCTCTCACGCAAACCAGTGGCAGTGCCTACAGATTCCAAGTCCAAGCTCCTAAGTGAAGATGGTGAACCTATGATTGATCCTTCTTTATACCTTAGTGTGGTTGGTGGTTTGCAGTACCTTACATTCATGAGACCAGAGATTTCTTATGTTGTTTAGCGGGCCTGCCTTTTTATGCATGCTCCACGTCATTCTCTTTGGGTTGCTGTCAAGCACATTCTTTGATACATTCGAGGTACTTTGAATCACGGTTTAACTATTTCGTCTTCTCGTAATGATCAACTTTTGGCTTATTCAGATGCTGACTGGGCTAGATGCCCCAATACACGTCGATCCACGTCGGGATTTTGTGTGTGCCTTGGTGGCAACATTATCTCGTGGTCTTCTAAACGATAACTTGTTGTTTCTTTTTTAAGTGTGGAGGCTGAGTATTGTGATGTTGCAAATACTGTTTCTAAATGTTGTTGGTTGCGCTTTCTTCTTGGTGAATTGGGCATATCTCTTTCTAAAGCCACCTTAATATATTGTGATAATATTCTTGCCTCGTATTTGTCCACTAATCCAGTTCAACATTTTTTCACGATACATGTGGAGATTGACTTTCATTTTGTTCGTGAGCGTGTTCATTGGGTCTTGTTCGTTGCTTCATATTCCCTCTTCGCAACAGATTGCTAACATTTTTACCTAGAGCCCACATCATCCGTTTCTTCAATTCAAGCACAATCTTCGTATTCATTTTCCTCTTGCTTTGATTGAGGGGAAGTGTTAGATTATAGGTATTTTATGTTATATTTGTGTATAGGCCCATTGGGCTCAGTCTTTTATAGCCCAACTTTTTCTAGTATTCTGAATATATAACTATATGAGAGGACACCCTTAGTTGGTGGGTTTGTTATCATTTTACATGGTTCTTTGACATGGTATCAGAACCTTTATGACCAAGAGGTTACAAGTTTGAATCTCAACTGCCCCCATTTTCAATATTAACATAATTTAAGCACAATTTATGAGGTGAACCTGTGCAATATCTATGCTTCAAACCTAATTGATATTTGAGTGAGGGGGCATGTTAGAGTATAAACCAATCTTGGGCCTTCATTTATCAGCTTAAGCTGCTAGGAAAGATGGTTCCTCAACAACTGAAAATTACGTGGTTCAGTCGAAGTCTACGTTTACGGAGGGAAAGCAACATTATTTCACTATTAAAAAAAAGGTATTACAATAGAGTTTCTCACTCACACTCTATCTCATACTAATTTTTTTTTTTTTGGGATAATTATCGGCATAACCGAGATACAAATAGGTAACTCAAAAAGATGAGGCCTAAGCCACCCGGAAAACGGAAGTGGGTAGAAATAGAGACCAGATCAGACAAGGAACAAACAGGCACCAAAAGCAAAAGGTCCAAACAGAGCACAACAGACACCACGAACAGGCCATACAAGACGCGTAAGACAAGCTCAGACATGGATCCTAAATGTAGAAAAACCAGACGAACAACTCGAGAAGCAGGAGCAGGACTGAAGCCTCAACCACAAACTCATCCACCTCATTTAGCAATCAAGTCTGCCACCATAGGTGGGTCGAAACCATTAAAATTGAGGCCTACTATCTTCCCCATCTCTATTACCCACTCCGCTTGCATAATCATCCCATCATATTCCACTTCCGAGATTTTTTCGTACCGATTCCCCCTATTCCTTTTTTTCTTCTTCCGGTTGTCTTTGACGATTTTCCCCATTTCGCCTGATTCCCCTTTTTTCGCTTGCCTGAGTCCTTGGTCATTTTTGGCGTGCTGTTCTTAGGCGACATATCTTTCAAAAATTTGTGAAGCTCTCTCTTTTCATTCTCTTTTTTCTTATGCTTCAGCACTTTCCTTTCCCTTTTTGTTATCACTCCTTTTCCTTTTCTCATCCCAACTTCACTGGGTCTCTCCATACAAGTCTCTGACCTGCTCAAAGCAGAGGGCTCAAACCTGGAGGAAACATAGGCCCCGAGGACCCAGAATCATCTTCACTGGCGGGGACTTCGGTTACGTTCCCAATATGCGGTAACTGAGCATGTGTCTGAGCTGAGCTAGCTATGTAACTCTCTACCCGCTGGAGCAAAGGAGGCAGATGTTGGTTTCCATGCACTTCTTGAACTGTAATATGATCACCGTGCTGTGGAGACGGATGCGGAAGAGGAGCATCATCCTCATCCCAAGGAAGTAAACGAGGAGGGTGGGCCATAGGTTGACGAAGGCATGGATCCAAGGTGTCGTACTAGTAGGAGCATTCCAATGCCCATCTGCCAATGATCTGACCATTGAGATGGAAGGAAACCTAACATACCAGCTGTCAAGTAACACCCAGTTTTTCATTTGCAGACCATGGGATAGGAGTTCCAGGCTCCTCACAAACACTCAAGAAATCGGTAATCTGCTCTACAGAGGGTCCAACTCGTGATGTATGCTGAGCTACAGCGCTACACGGACTTTCTGTAGGGAATTGTATTGAAAAAGATGCTTGCTCCCTAGCCAATCTGACTGAGGCCGCATAGGCAACAACTCTGGGAGAGTAATCAGGAATCAATTCAGAGCTGTCTTCTTTAACGAGGACTAATCGGGATCCCCCATTAAACCGAACCTGGATTAACTGATGAATGTACGTTTTGTAACATGTGTCAATCAGTATCCTGGCAACATTGGCGCACCTCATAGCAGATGTTCTGGAGTCCACCCTTACGAATTTTCCCCATACTTTGGCGATCTCCACAAAATGGTCATTGGACCAACATTGGATAGGCAGACCATGAATCTCAACCCACACTCTTCTATTAAGGGATCCAAGAGTCTCGCCAGAGTACTTGTATACCTCTTTGAACTTATGTAGAAGAGTCTCCTTGCGGACACCAAGGAAGGAGTCCATGGTTTCAACAGAGTCGCATACCAGGATAAAGGTAGTGTTGTTTAAGCATTTAGGAGTTAGCCCGTTGAGGTCATTCTCCGTGATAAATGTAAGAATATCATCAGGATTGACCTCGCCCGATGAATGGGCAATGATGGACCGCTCAAGCCATGCTTCGACACTCCTGTTGGTATTTGACACCACGATCCTCGGAATAGTTGAGTTGACATCTTCCCCACCCCACTTAGGTGGTGCGTTCCCCTGTTCCTGAAAACCACTTGTGTTTCTGGCCTGTTGGACAGCCCTCTCCTGTGGTTGGCTTTGTGCGGATGGAGGTACTGTTGTTCTGTTCGGGTTTTCCCATTGCACTTTAAGCTTGACACCCACCACCCATTTTCCATTCATGGATGTAACTGCCGGTGCCGCTTCATTCAAGTCATGAAACCGAACAAAGCCATAAGACCATCTAGACCTCAGCACAAAGGTGTCGTAGATTGACTTGAAATCACGAAAAACAGCCCTAAGCCATGAGTTTGTCGTTTTTGCTGGTAGGCTATCAACGAAGATGGACACCCGTTCTTTGGCCCTCTGCATTTCAAGCAGCATTGATGGTGGGGTGAGCTATTGAGTGCAAGTTGAGGAAGTGTTAATGGCGGTGTATGGTGGTGGAGTTGATGATGGCTGGTGTTTGAGATGTGAAAATGCTGGTGGATGACGTTGCGAGCTGGCGCTGGTGGTTGAGATTGGAGGTGGAAGCTGGTAGGAGATAATGGAACCGGTGATGGTTGATTGAAATTGAAGGTGGGTGATGAAGTCCGGTGAGTTTGATGATTGGGGATGATGGGAGACGAATGTTACCGGTGAAAGGTGGTGGAGTTTGGTGGTTGGAGGCGGAGTCTGATGGTGGTGGAGTATGGGTGGGCCGGTGAGGCTTTGCTTTTGGTAGGGAGGAGGACTGGTGGTGGTGCAGGAAGATTGGTGAAGGAGATTTTGGGGGTGGAAATGGTGGCCCCTTAGGAGGTCAACTATAGGCCTCGAAAGTTGCACGACCTGGAAGGCAGCACCCTCTCGATCTCGGTACCCGTTCTTCGGCCTCTGTTTGGGCGGCCATGCGCCGGCACGCGCCGGAAGAGGTGTTGCGTGGGAGCAGGGGCTGTTACTGTTGGAGGAGGAGAGAGAAAGGAGAAAAGCACGCAACCAAAAAGCAGAGGTCCTATTTATAGTACTAGAGGTCCTATTTATAGGCCTCTACCATTCATTACTCCTGGAAACCCAAGAGTCACCATCATTGGGCACCAACTACTCCAGTCATGAATTAGCGGTTTCAGGATACCATCAGTCTCCAATCTTAGCATAGTAGGTTACTCCACTCAATGCGTATTGGTTTTAGGATGAAATTTTACTTTGGTTTATATGTAGATTTTATGTATGTCAATTCTATAGCTCGGACCTAAAATCCATTGAAATCTAATAAATTGGCCGGTCCATTAAATGACCAAAGTGCTGTTTATTTCAAAATTGGACTTGCCATCTCTTTTCTTACGGGCAAATGTGTGACATAAGTCAGTGAGGTAGAAAAATCCAGTGAGCAAAAGTAGACTCTTGATAATTGAGTTTTGGTCCCACATTGACGGCTCAGCGACGGCTGGCCAAAAAAAATACAAAAATGTAGTGATAAAAATTTGGAAAACTTAGGTATTTAGGCTTTGTACGAAGAAAGGATATTTAGGCTTTAAAAAGGGTTTACTCAGCCAAAATGGAGATAATGCTCACTACAGAATCAACTGCATTTCCAGCTGGCTCTCCTATCTGAAAATAAAGAAATTAAACAAGATGTAAAAAAGGAAATTATTTATGGAGTGAAAATCAAGAAATAGATGCATAAAAGGTTATTTACGTAATGTTAACATGTATTTTTTTAAAGTTTGACAATATATTACTTATGTTTTTAATTATATTGATTTAATTCATGTACGGTTTTAAGTATTCAATGTTGTATAAGTGGCATATTTATTCCTATAATTAGAAGATTACACCATTTAATTTGTAAAAGATTCAAGTGTTTAGACTGAAATTTCTTTTATAAAGAGGTAAAAAAAAATCCCTTGACTATGCCTTCTCTTTAGGGACACTTAAGGCATAAGCTCGAATTAAAGGGTGGAGGTCTCAAAGAAGATGAAAAACACACGACAGAACTCTGGACCTTGCATTTTTTTTTTTTTAATAATTAGCGAAATATTCGCGATACAAAAAATGGAGTCTTGCAAGGGTGGAACTCAAGACCACACCAGACATCAAGACAAAAACAGAACAAAAACTAAAAAAGGATAAGAGCTATCTACACCGACATCCCAAATTAGAGATCTACATCTGCTACAACAACAAGTCTGATCAAATAAGCAAGCAAAACGTCATACAGGAAGACCTCATCATTAAAGTTGCCTACCAAAGATGCTTACCAATCATACACCACCAGTCACTCTAAAGTGTGATTCGAACGATAACAATACTCACGAAGATAGCACCATTCCATCACAACAGTCAATCTTCCTTAAAACTCCTGGTGTCAAAACACGAACCCACCCATAAGACAACTTATCCCATCAACCCGAGATGGTTATATACGGTTCTTCTTTTTATTTTGAATGGGATTGTCATGATCTTCGACTTGAATGGCACAAAACGTATTGATGATGTCATTTTTAGGGCCGCTGTGGCTTAAACCTAGCCTTTTTTTTTGCCAATCTCCTTAGTTTCTTTAGCACATCGAATCTGTTCCATTAGGGCGCTATCCTTCCCACATTTTTGTTTCCTTCCTGCTAGGTAGGTCAATTTGTTCAATTTTAGAAACGATTCAATATGATGCGGGCCTCCTTCCTTCCATCTTTGTCCAGATTTAGCCCCTACCTTCAACACTTTGGATGCTTCCCTATTGACGGCTTCCTTAGAGATTCTAACTAGCCCTAATGAGAACGAAGATGAATGGGATTCTGCCTGACAGTCGGTTGGGCCTTGATCAATCTTCTCCTTACATTTCTTCGATTCAACTCTGTTACATGAGGCTACCTTCTGGTTGACAATTTGATTTTCAGAAGGAGGAACCTCCTCTTCCTCCTGAAATGCAACCTCAAAGAGATTCACGAATCCTAGAGGCAAAGTGTCTAAAGTGTCATTCGACTGGAACAATCAGATCCTCTTTAACCTTTTCTATCTTGCTAGGCCTCATTTCCATCGAGACTAAGTGGAACTGTATTCTCCTCTGGATTTTCTGACAAAACAATTGCAAGGCCCATTAAGAACAATCAACCATCTGGTTAAGGATTGGCCCAACATATTTGGGGCTCAATTTTTTATTAGATCCCAACCGTGGGCCCCCATGCTCAGCGTCTTAGCCCAAATCATGTTTAAGCTGGTACAAGCGCGTGTTATTGGGGGGTGCGCGCGGCGGGGTAGGTACAAGACTTCTTGCTATCATTACCAGCTGACAATCTTTACCACCTCCTCCAGCCAAACCCTCGTTAATACAAGAACACCCCACTTTCTCCTTGGGAACGGGTACATCAAGCACTAGTTTTTTTAGATGCCGTACAGATCGAGCAACCCCTTCTTCTTATTTCCATTGTCTTCTCCCGAATTTTGAGCTTCTATATCCTCCTGCTCAACCTGTTCACATTCATTTAGATTGCAATTATCAACCGATTGGGACGGGTCCTTTTGGAGGGCTTGTGCTATTGGTTTGACACTTTGTGAAGGCTCCCCTGATGCTTGATGAGTCCATTGTTGAAACTTGTCAGTTGTGATCTAAGCCACTTCAAAGGCAAGAACAATGTGGATGACTGACTCATTAGGAAGATAACATCATCCTTGATAGGCTCCATGCTATCCGTTTCTGTTAAGACTCTACCAACTTCAAGGACATAAAGGCATTATAGTTGTATCCACTGCTAGAACTCTTCCCCACTCCTCCGCTATCAACGCAAAATTCTCCTTGGTCCATGCCTGGAATGAAACCCCATAAATAGCTATCCGCGTCATTCTCTACGTGTTTGTAAAAATCGGACCATTTTCTGTTTGAACTAAAGGCATGATTTGACCATTTTGAGCTGCTCTTTAGGATGCTCACCACCTGGTCTTCCGATTGGATAGTGATTAGGAATTTAAGCCCTCCTATTATGTATGTTTTATCTGGATGAGCCCCACCATCCCAAAAACGATTCCTAACTTCTTCTGAGTCAATGTCATAGACTGTTTCTATCACAATGCCTCTCCTTAGAGTTTCCACGTTCTGAGATACTACTTTCCTATCCACCACCCTTCTATTAAGTCCCATAATGGGCACAAGTTTGTCATTCTTTATGGCTCTGCCCATCCTCCCATGTGCCGCTTTATCTTCATTTTCAGTCACAATACCATCATCTCCTCTTGGCTTTAAGTTTTTACTGGGTGAGTCTCTTACCAGTTGGGCATAGGGGCGAACATCTCGGAAAGCTGCATTTGGGGTCTTTCTAGTCTTATTGCTATTGGAAAGGATTTTCATGTTTCTTTCTTGCCTTCTCTGGTATCTTGCCCATTTCACCAGCAATCTCTTATCGCCTAACCACACTCTATTTTACTTTTCAATTGTGCTCTAAGCCTCTTTCTTAGACCCAAATCTTACAAAATCAAATCTTTCGGTCCTATTGCTTCGTCGTTTCCTCAACACAAAGACATTGATTACCCAAAATTTGATCCAAAACCCTAGATTGCCCGAGGAAAGAGAGTGCTGCCACATTGCCACCACGAATCAAATACGCGAAATGTCATCACTGGCATAGAACGCTATCATACGGAGACTGGCGCATCGACAGGTGTGAGCTGAGGCTAGGGTTAGATTTTTGCAAATGCGAGGAGTATTTTTGAACGATGGTGGGGGACAAACATTGGGTTTTTGAACGGTGGTGGGTGAGACGGATGATGGGTTTTCAAAACGGTGGCGCAATGGTGGCATGGTGGCGCGGTGGTGGCACGGTGGCCGTGACGGCGATGATGGCAGTAGTGGTGGGGCAGATGAATGGGTTTGGCGGTGGTGCGAGAGTTTGGGAGAGACACACAGTCTATAGTCACTCTAGGCCTTTCATAATCTACATTTACTAACCAATCTGCCAAATCTATTACTTTCTTATGGCAGTGTTTGAAAGTGTTTGCACTGAATTAGATATAACTAACCATATGAAAAAAACAAATGCACCTTATGGATGTTATTTTAAAATATTATATGGTCTAAATTAATAAGATAAAAAGTACAAAAACTGAATTGACATGCTTAATTAGCTATGGGGTAGTATGGTCTAAAATAATCCATTAATAAATAAAGAAAAATATCAAAATTTGTAATGTAAACGAGAAAAAAAAAATACAACTTTAGTGTCAGTTGCAACAGTAGAGATGATGAGTATCATGGAGAAAGTAGCAACAATCTCGATGATAAGAGCTTGAATTTTTAAAGGTGATGTTGTTCCGATGCATTTTATGGGGTGAAGTAGCACTGGTAATGTGAATCCAGCTAATATTCCCCCTATTAGTTGCATAGCTACATATACGGGCACCTGTACCCATCCAAAGTATCGTTGTCTAAAATCTAACATGTGAATAATTATAAAATAGAGAAACAGAAATCTTGAAAGAAAATAAAAGATCGTGAAGATGAAAGGTCATAATGATATAGATATGAGATGTCCTATGATTATGGATAATCGAGAGAGATTACACCGGTGGTTATGATGCATTGAGCACGATGATTATATGATATTGTCCGTATTATCACTTATCTTTCTTTACTTTATTTCGCTATGTCAATTCGTATTGTAATCCCAATTTTTTGGAATATTTCTACTTGTGAGATTGGTGAAGTTGAGCTCAGTGATTCAAAATACACAAATACAACTCAAATCTAAACAACCTAGGTGAGCCTGTTCTCTTGGCGCTGGACATGAAGCTCGTCCAGTCAAGTTGATCTATGTTGAGAACCAAGGCCTAGAAGAGCTGAGACCAAGTAGCTTGCAAGACTAAACAAGTAAAGCTTGTGCTAAATTTAGTCTAATCAAGAAATCAATTATTACTTGTATAATAAATTCTAATTGTGTATTTTAGGTATCATCATACAATAGGATACGCGTTGTCGGGTAAGTGTTGTTGGGGTAAGCCTTCTCGAGTGTGTGCTTTTAGGGCTGTCTTTTTCAGTTCTCTTTTGGTTTTCTCTATTCTGTTTCCTCTTGCACTCTTGTGCATTTTGTATGAGTTTTAGTAATTATTGGGAAAAAAAAAGGTAACATTACACATTACTTGTACAATTTTGAAATGTTTACATAAAATATTTTATGTTAGAAAATTAATTATAATTTAAAAAAATTAAAAAGAGTATTTTTTTTTTTGGGATTAATGGGAAAAGTCCAAAGAATAAATTAAACCAACAAAACAAATAAAATGATACATAATTAATGCAGTATTACGCAGGTGCTCCTGTACTTCAGGATGGGGGTCCTCGGAAACAGTCTCCTTTCCACTCGGAAGGGGTATGGCTGCGTACATATACCTCTCCCAGACCCTACTTTAGCGGGAGCCGAGAGGCACTGGGATTGTTGTTGTTGTTGCATAATTAATGCAGTATTACCACACAAATTGCAGCAAGCAGGTATAATAATACAAAGAGACTTGAAACCATACTATTAAAACACATTTCTTTTTTTTCTTTTATATAAAAAATTAAAAATAGAATATTTAACTATAAATTTAAATAGCTGCAGCTCCAGAGACTAGCTTGCCCATCACAACATGGTCATTGAATTTGACTTAGCAACAATATCTTCGATATTAAAGCCAAGATTAAGCCCGTGGAAGTAGAATTTTTTGTTTTGACTTGAGTTAGGTATTTTAATAATGTTCAGTTTGTTCATTTCCTGAGAGAAATCAACTTTATAGCAGACCATTTTATAAAGTCAGGTATTTCGAGATCTAACATTTTCTTAGCCTGTGGTGCACCACCATTTGGTTTCTCTCTTTTCATTTTCCTCTTTTTTTTTTTTAAGGATATAGTGTGCTCTTTTGTGAAGCTAATTGCCCGGTTCACTTTTATCTAATTATAAAAAAAAATATATATATATATAAATTAAAATATATTATACTGATTTGAACATAATTTGTGAAGCTAATTCTATTTTTATAAAGTCTAGGATGCATATTTTTCTAGTCTTATTATAATAATTTTAGTTGAACATAACAATTTTTTGAATCTATAATTAAACTCTACTTTTATTTTATATGGTCAAATCTGTTTTAAAACAAGAAAATACAATGTAAAATAGTTATACAATGACAAAGAAATTGGTCAACGCATGTAAGTTAGAAAAAGCTAATTCTTATAGGAAAACTGAAAAAAATAAGGAAAAAAAAGTTAATGCTTATTAAGGCTAAAGCAATACAACAACAACAACCACCCAGTGCCTCCAAGGTGTTAAGGCTAAAGCAATATTTCATATAATTATTTGGAAAAGTGTTTCATAATATGTAAGATATAGTATTTTTTTCCGGATGAACAACGATCAAAGAACTTGCAAAACAAAGTGGGGCGTGCCTACAAATTAAATGCAGGGCCCCGAGAACAAAGAAACGTGTAAGATACGTGCATTATATTAAAGTTATTATATTCGCAGTAAGTCGATAGGGCCAGTCCAGTGTGGAGATTCAATGGCCCAGAGCAAGTTTACTTGATGTGGTCTTCTTTTTGGTAACTAGGGGTGTACATGCCAGTCCACCTCGAATAAGTTATTTTATAATGTAATATCAGCTAATATGAGAGTCATTTAAAAAAAAAAGTATGTGAGTTATATTAAATATGTACATGTACGTTTAGTGTATCTTACTTAAGCCTTTGTTTCTCATATTTTGAATGATGATAAGTAGTAGAACTAATTGATGACATAATTAATTTTTAAAAATAAACTCCACAAATTTAGGGCTTGAAGGAACTACTTAAGTTGTTTGTGATCTTGATCGACCCTATATATAGATACAAGTGTTCATTTTTACCTAGTAATTTGTAAGTGAGTTTAGTCAAAATGTTTTTTATAAAATATATGACCTAAAGAAGATAGCATATTGCTCTAATGCAATATTTCAATTAATAACAATACGCCAAGTTCATGAAAAATTCGAACATTTACACACAATATTATGTAATCTAACTAACATTCTACCAATCGTTTCATCTTCATTAGTGTCAGGTAATTAATTTTTTCAAAAGTTTAAGCTAATGGGTGAAGGGCCCAGGATTAGTTTCATACTCTAACATGTTCCTTTACGTAAATACTTATTGGGCTTGAAGCATAGATATTACAGATGTCCACCTCATATCTTGTACTTATAATTTTTATTAATTTTGAAAGAGATGTTGGGGTTCGAATTCAAGATCTCTTAGTCAATAAGACTTTAATATCATGTTAAGGAACCATCTTTCCCCAAAGTTTGGTGAAGGACTCGTGATTGATTCCATATTTTAACAATTTGCACGTCGGATTTATCACAAAAATAGCATGTCCCTATGCACCCTGACTTGTTTGGGAAATAGGGTATGAAGGGGGAGGGTATAGAGATTATTATACCTGTTCTTTGTTGTCGATAATTAAAGAGATAACTCTCAGTATAAAATTGGCCCACCCATCAAAGCAGCGCTTGAGAAAGCTTACAAGAGCCGGAAAAAAAATAGCAACAAACCCCAATAAGTTTAGACGCATATATCCTTACCAACTATTGAAACACAAAAAGCTAACGGATAACACCTCTACCAACTTCTGAAAAGTCAAAAAAAATCAAATGAATGACACATGTCTTGGCATACACCCATAACATAACACGAACATCGATGACCAGATAGGCTCTTATGTTACTGGGGACACCTCAGATTATCATACCTTTGTTTAGATATATTTAATAAGGATAAGTAAGGGTAAAGAGGGGGAGGATAAGAGATTATCATAACTGTTGAGTTTCAGGTCGTATTCCTAGGGTTTAAGCTTATCAACTTTAGTTCTTGATATGATGACAATAACAACAAAGATTCACTACTTCAGATCTAGTTCAAGAAACCTGTAACTGTAGTTAAGCAAGATTCATCCAACACCGAACACATGCACAAAGAACACAGCGATAACAACGAGATTTACGTGGTTCAGCCTTTAAAGAAGGACCTACTCCACGGCTCCCTATTTCTAGGGAAGTCTATCCACTATAAGTCGAGTTCAAATATTACAGACCAGACTTCAACGATATACAACTTTACACAACCGATCCTTGAGGCTTCTAAGTCAGAAGCCTAAAGAAGAATGAAAATAAAGAGTAAGGGAGAAGAAAGCTTACAACCGAAGCCTACAAGGCTTCATACATGCTCCAAACTACCAAGATTTGAACGATCAAGCCTTAACACCCACGAATATACTCAATCGCCTTCGATCGCCTCAAGATCGCCAGAGCAAACCAAAGAGAGGCGGTGGCTGAAGAGAAAAAAACGGAGAGCAAATGAAAAGCTGTACGGCAGACCCTAAAAGGGTCAGTATATATAGGCAACCGATCTCCGATCCGTGGCAATGCTCAAGGTTCAATCTCGGCCGTTCGTACGAACCAGATCAACGGTCCATAAAAGCCCTCAAGAAACACAAACAGTTTACCCGGATGGCTGACGCGTGTCATCCTTTTAAACTGAAAACAGGAAGCTTCTTGGAGAAGCTTCGGGCAGCGGGTAGTGGCACGGGCAGGTAAATAACGCACACGGTCAGGGGCAACAATGGTATTTTACCTCTTGAATTATTTAAATGTACAGTAATAGCTGGGTACCCAAAAAATATATTTACCAAAAAATTTACAACTTATGCCACTTGACATTTACACCCTTTAATCTATAATATTTGAACATTTCTTGACTTAAATTTTCTTGACATAGTTAAGTCATATAGGGACCAATTTTACAACAATTCTCCACCTTGGTACCTATATGGATTAACTACTGGACATTCCCTAGTAATAGGAGCAAAAAACACATTGGGTTCGTCATCCATGGTCCCAATTACTTTGAACCAAGTTAATACATTTAAGTAACTTGTCCAAAGTCAAATTTTTTGTGCCCATATCCACTGGATTTTCAGCAGTACTGATTTTTCGCAGTTCAACAGTGTTCCTTTCAAGCATGTCGTTAACAAAATTCCTCTTGATAGCTAAGTGCTTAGTCCTATCATGAAACACGGGGTTTTTACACAATGCAAGGGCTGATTGACTGTCCGAAAACAGTACGGGAGGCCCGTTATCGAGGTTTATTTCTGACAGTAAGCCTCTCAGCCAGGTAGCCTCTTTTATGGCTTCTGTGAGGGCCTCAAATTCAGCCTCAGTGGTTGACAGCGCAGTCACAGGCTGCAACTTAGACTTCCAACAAATGGCTCCACCATTTAAAGTGTAAATGTAAGCACTAGTGGATCTCCTTTTATCTACGTCCCCCCCAAAGTCAGAATCGGTGTAACCTATCAATCTAAGGTAGGTTTTTGTCCGACCAAAAGTAAGTCCCAGTTTATAGGTTTGTTTAATGTACCTTAACAACCACTTAACTCCATCCCAATGTTCCTTTCCGGGGTTACTCATAAACCTAGACAAAACACTTAAGGGAAAAGCTAAGTCTGGACGTGTACAAGTCATAGCATACATTAAGGAACCTATAACATTCGCATATGGGACTCTTTCCATTTGTTTCTTTTCTATCTCATTCGTGGGACACTGTTGAACTGTATACTTATACTGACTTGCTAAGGGCAATTTTACAGGTTTACATTCAGACATGTTGAATCTAACCAATACCTTTTCCAAATACCTTTGTTGAGATAAGTGCACTGTTTCAGCTGTTGGATCCCTGGTAATTTCCATACCAAGTATCTTCTTGGCCTTTCCTAGATCTTTCATATCGAACTCAGCACAAAGCGTTAGTTTCAAATCATTAATATGATTCATGGATTTACTGGCCAGCAGCATATCATCCACATAAATCAGCAAATACAGTGCATCAACAGTATCAGCATGTTTAAAGTAAAAACAAGTATCATGTATTGATCTACTAAAGCCCCTGCTTCTTATAAATTGGTCAAATCGTTTGTACCATTGTCTTGGGGATTGTTTTAGGCCATATAAAGACCTCTTAAGTAGACAAACATGGTTTTCATGGTTTGGTTCAATAAAACCCTCAGGTTGGGCCATAAAGATTTCCTCATCCAGCTCACCATGAAGGAAAGCTGTTGTAACATCCATTTGTTCCAGAAATAGGCTAAACTTAGCAGTTAGTGCCATAAGTATTCTTATGGTTGTGTGCTTTACAACGGGAGAAAAAATCTCATTATAGTCTACCCCTTCCTTTTGTGAAAAACCTTTTGCAACTAGTCGAGCCTTGAACCTTGGCTGTCCAGATGATGTATCGGGTTCTTTTACCTTATAAATCCACTTAGAACCTACCAATTTCCTATCCATTGGTTTAGGAACCAAAACCCAAGTTTTGTTCCTTTTGAGGCTCTCCATTTCCTCTGTCATGGCTTTAAGCCACTGTTCAGAGGCAGCCCCATTAATAGCCTGAGTATAAGTGAGAGGTTCTGATTCTACATACTCTAGGGCAGTATTTAGGGCAAATGCAATACAATCCGCACTGCCAAACCTAGCTGGTGCCCTAATTTCTCTCCTCTCCCTATCTCTAGCTAGTTGGTAGTTTGATAGGTCTGTTTGTTCAATTGTTTCTTGAGGTTCAGTGCTCCCTTCAGCACTGTCAGTCACCTCTTCCTCAGGATTTAAGGTCTGGTTTTCCTGGTATACAGGCTCTGGTGGGCTGATCTCGAACTCATAGAGTTCAGGATCATACTTCCTAGGGTTGGAGGAAGTGGCTGCTGTATCGGCAGCCATTATTTTCTCCAAGTAAGGGAATTCCTCTTCATTAAAGGTTACATCCCTACAAATTATTATTTTGGTTCTGTTTCCATCCCTAACACCCACCCTATACCCCTTTACACCATCCGGATAGCCTAGAAAAACACCTTTTATAGCCCTGGGTTCAAGTTTTCCTTCAGATTGATGCGCATACGCAGCACATCCAAAAACCTTTAAAATAGAATAGTCGCTTGTTTTTCCAGTCCATTTTTCCTCAGGAGTTTTAAAATCAATTGCAGAGGAGGGAGTACGATTAATTAGATAACATGCAGTAGCTACAGCCTCCCCCCAAAAGTTTTTACCAAGTCCTGATGCAAATAACATGCATCTTACCCTGTCTAGGAGCGTACGGTTCATTCTTTCAACTAGTCCGTTTTGTTGAGGAGTTTTCCTAACAGTGTTGTGTCTTTTAATACCATTTTGAGCACATAAACTATCAAATTCAGCGTTTATATATTCAAGTCCATTATCAGTTCTAAGTACCTTAATCTTCCTACCTGTTTGATTTTCTATAAGGTTCTTCCACCTAACAAAGGCACTGAAACATTCATCCTTTGTTTTAAGTAGGTAAACCCAAACCTTCCTAGAGAAATCATCTACCATAGATAGGAAGTAGTATGCTCCACCTAAAGTGGGTACCCTTGCTGGTCCCCACAGGTCAGAGTGGATATAGTCTAACGGTGACTTAGTTATATGGATTCCAGATTTAAAAGATAGTTTATGATGTTTTCCAAATATGCATGACTCACAGAAATCAGGTTTAGACACATAACCACCCCCTAACAGCCCTCTCTTGTTCAGCTCATTCAGGCCCCTCTCTGATACATGTCCTAATCTTTTGTGCCAAAGGTTGGTTAGGTCAGTTTTCTCTACAATAGAGCAGCCAGCAGGAACTACGTCACCTCTAAGCACATATAGACCGTTCTTGACCTCTCCTCTTAGCATTACAAGGGAACCCTTAAGGACCTTCATTACCCCCTGTTGTGCCTTTAAGGTCATACCAGCCTGGTCTAATTGTCCTAGAGAAATTAGGTTCCTTCTAAGTTCAGGCACATGCCTAACTCCCTTTAGGGTAAAGTCAATCCCGTTTGACCCCTTAACCCTAACTGACCCTATCCCAACTACTTGGCATCCGTGGTTATTTCCCAACAGCACCTTTCCCCCTGCTACAGTCCGGTATTCAGTAAAGAAGGATCTATCTGAAGTCATATGGAAGCTACACCCTGAGTCTAGAACCCACTCATGTGTAGTTTGGTCTGTGGATACTACTAATACTTCAGCGGAGTCATATCCGTCATTAAATTCAGTGTTGTCCGTTGTGCCGTTAAATTTTCTTTGGTAATCTGGACAGTATCTTTTAATGTGGCCTAGTTTACCACACTCATAACACTTTACTTTACTACAATCTCTTCTAGGTCTTGAACTAGATCTGTTTCGACTCTTACTTCTTCTCCTTTCCTTATTGTTGTAGTTGTTATGGTTGTTATGGTTGTTATGGTTGTTATGGTTGTCTCGAGTCTTTGTCCTACCCCTGACTGACAGCCCTTCCCCACTGTTACTGGTTGGTGGATACTTCCCTTCCTTCCTAAGTTCTAGGATCTTGGATCTTAGGGCCTTTGTTACGTCTTTCAATGCTACAGTGTCACGTCCATATCTTAGTGTGTCTTTAAAGGACCTAAGATATTTAGGTAAGGCACATAGTAACAATACAGCCAACAATTCATCAGCAACAGTAACTTTCACATTTTCTAGATCTTGACAGATTTTATGGAACTCATCTATAGAGTCCTCTAGGGGTTTAGTCTCACTCACCTTAAAGGTGAAAAGGGATTCCATGCACAATATCCTATTGGACAATGACTCAGACTTGTAGATTTCTTCTAACTTAGCCCATATATCTGCTACGGTCTTTTCAGAGCGAATCTGATTAAGTACCGAGTTATCAAGACTAAGTAATAAAGAAGCATAAGCTTTATGTTCGACTTCTACTTTCTCCTTTTCAGTTAGATAAGTTGGTTGATCCTTTTCGGGCAAAAGTGCAGTTCCAGCACCTTGTGCCATAAGGATAGCTTTCATTTTTAGTTTCCATAGGTTGAAATCATTCCTACCGTCAAACCTTTCAATGTCAACCCTAGCAGACGCCATACTGTTTCTTTAAGGTAAAGAACCTGATGCTCTGATACCACTTGTTGAGTTTCAGGTCGTATTCCTAGGGTTTAAGCTTATCAACTTTAGTTCTTGATATGATGACAATAACAACAAAGATTCACTACTTCAGATCTAGTTCAAGAAACCTGTAACTGTAGTTAAGCAAGATTCATCCAACACCGAACACATGCACAAAGAACACAGCGATAACAACGAGATTTACGTGGTTCAGCCTTTAAAGAAGGACCTACTCCACGGCTCCCTATTTCTAGGGAAGTCTATCCACTATAAGTCGAGTTCAAATATTACAGACCAGACTTCAACGATATACAACTTTACACAACCGATCCTTGAGGCTTCTAAGTCAGAAGCCTAAAGAAGAATGAAAATAAAGAGTAAGGGAGAAGAAAGCTTACAACCGAAGCCTACAAGGCTTCATACATGCTCCAAACTACCAAGATTTGAACGATCAAGCCTTAACACCCACGAATATACTCAATCGCCTTCGATCGCCTCAAGATCGCCAGAGCAAACCAAAGAGAGGCGGTGGCTGAAGAGAAAAAAACGGAGAGCAAATGAAAAGCTGTACGGCAGACCCTAAAAGGGTCAGTATATATAGGCAACCGATCTCCGATCCGTGGCAATGCTCAAGGTTCAATCTCGGCCGTTCGTACGAACCAGATCAACGGTCCATAAAAGCCCTCAAGAAACACAAACAGTTTACCCGGATGGCTGACGCGTGTCATCCTTTTAAACTGAAAACAGGAAGCTTCTTGGAGAAGCTTCGGGCAGCGGGTAGTGGCACGGGCAGGTAAATAACGCACACGGTCAGGGGCAGCAATGGTATTTTACCTCTTGAATTATTTAAATGTACAGTAATAGCTGGGTACCCAAAAAATATATTTACCAAAAAATTTACAACTTATGCCACTTGACATTTACACCCTTTAATCTATAATATTTGAACATTTCTTGACTTAAATTTTCTTGACATAGTTAAGTCATATAGGGACCAATTTTACAACAATAACCTTATTTAACAATTGGATAAAAAGTGTCATAACTAAAATAAGGGCAAAATTGTCCTAATTTTATTAAAGCTTTGCCCTCCCCCCTTTTACCCCTCAAATCAGAGGTAAAGAAAAGAGAGATAATGGGGGGTAATAAGGGTTAAATCTTACCTATCATTACCGGTCAAAAGATTTTATCAAATAAGGGTAAACTCTTACCCCATTACACAGTTGCCAAAGAGGGGGTTAGTTGGTTAATGAACTAAACATTAATGATCATGTAAAAGATAAGATTTAAATGAATTTAGCCAACTATAGATAGATGGAAGTTTAGTATGTCACAAATGCCAGTACTAGGGTATAAATGAGGCGGGTTGAATCTGTACCGGTCTAAGGATTGGGTAAATTTTGACTACATTTTGTTCAATTCAAGCTTGGCTTGAAGGTTGCTAAGTATGCACGATTCAAGTTTGAACTTGGTATGGCTCTATTGATACAAAGCTTAACTTTATGAGATTCAAGCTAAGCTTAATTGATAATTAATTAGCTTAAGCTCTGCTTACCTGTTTAGACTTGTGTAGATTAATAAGCTGATAAGCCTAAACTATACTAAACTTGGGCTCAACCGACTTGATTTAGGGAGCCAACTATTTTGCTAGCTTTTGCTATAATCTATTCGTGTAGCTGGCATGCTTACTGGGACTTGTAATTCCAATTACTGAATAAAGAATTGCAGAGGATCAAGCTAACTAAACTTATTTAGATGAGGTATTATATAAAAATTTAAGTATGAATAATATACAGACCCATCTTATATTTAAACAATATTAATATAATATTAAAAAGGAAGATAATTGAAATTCGAACTTTATACTTCCTAGTTAAAAAAAAATCAATTATCCTAAAAACTAGCAAGGTTCAGGAATTATTCTAGCAAGGTCAAGTTACAATGAAAGTGCTGGTTACACTAGACTTGAGTGGATTTACCATTACAGTGTAGATATTATTATATCTAATACGATAGTGGTATTATCTGAGGATTTTTTTTTTATTAATACTGGGACAATTACAAAGGTTTTTTTTGGAGCTTGTTATATTGAACTTTTCCTAACAAAACAGTCATGACAATAATATTATCCAAATATTGTAAAAAAATAAACTAATATAATGGCTATTAAAAATTGTGATGAAATTTTGTTTACTTTAAATTAAAAAAGTTAAAAGGCGAAAGGGAGGGAGTAAATTAAAAAAAAAAATTAAAAGAAATCATTATAATAGTAGAAAGTAAAAAGCACCAAACTAAACTGCAATAAGCTTTGCATGGGAGTGCTCGTAAGGATCCCAAGATAAAGTTTGCAATATTTATATTATAATAATTGATTAAAGATTAAAAGATAGGGTGATAAAACATTTTCTTATTCATAGATATTATTGCGAAAATGGGTGTAAGTGAAACAAGTAGCAATTATGAGACAGTGTATGTTACAATACTCGTGATAGGTATTGGGGTCAAGGGTATAACTTTTTACTCATTTCGTATATTGTTGACGACCCCAATCCTACATAGGATTTAAGAGAGAGAAGATAACAACATATAAATGTAGTGGGTTCTTTTCTTTTTGGGTTTTTTTTTTTTACTGAAAATTATCTAAATTTTCGGCGCGGTTTTAAAAAACCACCTAAATTTTTCAAAAAACCGTCTGAACTTTACCAACTTTTTTAATATCACACCTTAATGTTAATGCTGATAGTATCTTTTAGTTTTTTTTATTGATGTGACTTTTAAAAAAGAAAGAAAATAATTTAAAAATTTGAATTCCATATAAAATAAATTAAAAAAATTGTTAGAATATCTAAAATATCTAAAAAATTTCTAAATATATAAAAAAATAAATATTAACGGCATTAACATTAAAGCGTGAGATTGAAAAATTGTGTAAAGTTTAGGTATTTTTTGAAAAATTATTAAATCTAGTGTCATGATTGTAATAGGTAGGTTTAGTATTAAGTCATGAGTATAAGTGTCCTTGTATTGTATTAGTTAGTATTGATGGCAATGTTAGTTACAAGCCAGTTAGTTAGGGAGATTCTTGTAGTTAGATTGAGTTGTTAGGATTGTTATGTTGTTAACCCATTAGTTAGCACATTAGTTAGATATCTTCCTAGGCTTTAGCTAGTATAAATAATTGTTCTTTGGCATGTAATCATCATTCAATGGATAATAACAATCTTACTTTCCTTACTTTTCTCTATTCTCTCTACCTTTGTTCTAATTCTCATCTCTATCTCATCTCTTTCTCAATTCTTCCTCTCCCCAAATTCTAATTCTCTTAGTCATGATCCAAGTTCTACCTCGGGTCATGACAATCCGTATCAGAGCTCGATCTTGAGCCTTGCGGAAACTTGCATTCAATCAAGGGTTGGATCAAGCTACAGTGATATAGTTCTTGATCAAATTGCATTGATCAATGATCATTAGTTTTGCATAAAGCAACTGTAATTGCTGCATTAAGTTTTGCTGCAATTTTTGCTCACCAGAGAGCATCCATAGGGTCACATCTTGCTGGACAGATCAAGAATTGGGCTAAATATTCAGAACTTGCTACAGTACACTTACATACTTGTAAGGAATCTGGTTGCTGCTGCAGTATGCTTTCACGCTTGGTTCTTGGGAGTTAAAGCCTTAAATCAACAAGATGGGAGCCGCAACTACAATCTTGGTAAGAATCTCGAATGCGCTTTATCCTATTACCAAAAATATCCTCCACCAAGTCTTTAATCCCTTTGGCCATATTGAAGAAATGAAAATCAACCAATAACTAACCAAGAGATTGAAGCCTATGTGACATATTCTTCAATAAAACAAGCTGCCTCGGCAATTATTAACCGACATGGAAGAAACATCTATGACAATTGCTGTTTGTTAGATGTTCAATTCTTCAATCCTTGGATGAAAATTGGACAAACAAAAATAAATCCTTCAAATGAGCCTTTAGAACTTAAGGAAATAATTGAGCCTTCGAGGAGATAAGATCAACACCACATGGAGAAGGAGAAAACACAACCTCAAAGTGATGTATCGTTTTTACAGTATAAGCAAGATGAAGCAGCACCGGTTCAGGTTCATATTGCGGCATTACCACTTGTTCAAGATGAATTGATGCAAAAGAGTATTACAACATATAAATTGCAAGTTGTAGAGCTAGTAAATGTTGCAGAAATTAAGTCACAAGTGCAAATTGAGATATTGAGTACAAGGAACTTGAGGTTAAGGTACACATTGCAGCAGAATTATGAGATTAGTTTGGTCATTCACTTAAATCACAGGAAGTGCTTCTCAAGCAAGAGATTAAGAGCAAAAGAAAAGCCAATCTTAGTTTACCATGGAAGACCACCAGATTTTCTTCTCCTCAAGAGAAATAAAGTAATTCTTGAAAAGCTTTTCATGATCAAGAAGATGAAGTTGATGCAGCCCAAGAAGGTGAATTGGCTAATAGATAGGCTTGAGGCTTGTTTATGGATTAAAAGAACACTTAAATTGGCAAAGAAATGGTGGAATTCAATCATCAAGGACACAAATTCAGCAAGAATTATGGGTGATCATACTGCAATTCAAGCAAAATCAGCTAAGGAGCATTCTGTTACAAATCCAGTGCAAGTAGAAGTTGAAGTTCAGCTGGGCAATTGGCAAGATCAGATCCAAATGCAGGTACAATGGAGTGGAGCTAGTGTTTATTCATCTAAGAACACTAATAATAGGCCTCCTGATTCAAGCCAAGTGCAACATGATGTCAAGTGTCCAAGAGATGAAGTGAGAATAGATACCCTTGCTGAACAACCTCATTATTGGAGCAATAGGATTGGAAGAACTCAGCTTAAAACTGGCTCCAAAGTGAAGAATATGGAGAGAAAGGCCCAAGGAATAGGAAATAAAAGCAATCAAGGGAAGATCTTTGGATTCAAATAAAAGTCCAAGCTGATTTTGTTGGGTTTCGGTGCTGAATTAACAGGGAGGTTAGGACAAGGGTTAGATGCCTTTGTTAGTCAAATTAGAAGCAAGGGGCATCCTCCAAAGGTGCAAGCCAATGTGAGACCACCTGAAGTTTTCATGAAGGTTGCATTAGTGGCATTGTGTAAGTGGTGTGTTGAGGAATTCGAAGGCATGAACCAGAATACCTTTATTGCAGAGGAAAGCTTGGAAATGGGAGCACAATCTACTATAGTGTTTGAGCAAATGCTGGTGGTATGCATAAGAAAGCATTTAATTGGTTTGGTTACAATTGAAGTTCTTTGGAATTCTGATAGTAAGGCCCTTAAGGAGTATGTTTACTTGTCTTTGGCACCTAAAGTTAGTGATCTGACTGATTGTGGCAAGGAAAGAAAGGCAGCTGGTGTGGGAAAATTGTCTCAAAGATTTTAACATGAGAATGGACATCAAAATTCAGTTACTACTGTAAAGCAAAATGATTGGTTAAGTAAGGTTTGTGGATTCCTTGAAATTGGTCAATCCACTATAGATTGGTCTACAAGTCTTGGGGGTGAAGAGGCTGAATGTCACTGGTTACAAGTCCAAGTGTTGCAGTGTAAATACGAAGTTAAATAAGCACTTTTCAAGCTGCCAATTCAGTAAAAATACGGGCTCTTCAAGCTACAACTCTCTAATAAGATTCTTGAGGACAAGAATTTCAAAGGGGGATGTAATGTCATGATTGTAATAGGTGGGTTAATTAGTGTTAAGTCATTAGTATTAGTTAATTCGTGTATTAGCTATATTCTTGTATGTTAGTTCTATCCTTGTATGTGTTAGAGGGAGTGTTAGTTAGTTAGTTAGGGAAGGTTGGTTATAGCTTAGATATTTTGATTGTTAGTTGTGGTTAGTTGTGCCATTAGCCTAGTTTAAATAGCTTAATCATCACTTGTAATGGGCATTCAGGATAATACAATACTCAATTCCCTTTACTTCTCTCTACTTCTCCCTTTATTCTCTCAAATTCTCTTCTCTTCCTCATCTCTTTCTAATTCTTCCCTACCCCAAACTCTCTTAATTCTTTCTAAGTCATAACCCGAGCCCACCTCGGGTCATGACATCCAGATAATTTTTTAAAACCACACCTAAAAATTAGGTGGTTTTTAGTAAAAATCCTGTCTTTTTATAATTAAAAAGAGGAGAAACCTTTAAGTAGATTGAGTTTCCAAAAGGAAAAATAAAAAAAAGGCAAAATAAAAATAAAATTACATATCTTCAATCCTAAGTCTAAATATGCAAAAAGAAATAAGCTTAGCGGTTTATTCCATTTAATACTTATTGATTTTAAGATGGAACCTTACTTGACCTTATATGTGGATTTATATATATAAAACAATATTCCAAATTGAAAGTTTAGGATTGGACACACCAAATGAGGTGACCCCCTCTTGTATTTATAATGAACTCATAATTACAATATATGGAAACATATACATGTTAATCCTATACAATATATTCTAGCTATAATATAATATATTCTAACATAATCCTATACAATATAATCTAACCATATATTCAACACAATATATTCTAGCCATAAAATATTCTAACATAATCCTATACAATATATTCTAACCATATATTCAACTATTACCATATATTCTAACATCCCCCTTCAATCGAGGCAGGAGGTGACGGAATGCAAAGATTGTGTTTGAAAAATAAAAATAACTGTCGAGGAAGGCTCTTAGTAAAAATATTAGCAAGCTGTTGTGAAGAGGGCACATGAAGGACACGAACATGACCCATGTGAACACTTTCACACACAAAATGAATGTCGATCTCGATATGTTTAGTACGAACATGCTGAATGGGATTAGTGGAGAGATAGGTTGCTGAAACGTTGTCACAATAGACCAGAGTTGCTTTATGAATAGTGATGCCAAGCTCACCAAGGAGAGACCGTAGCCAACAACACTCCGAAACGGCATTGGCAACAGCGCAATATTCTGCTTCAGCACTGGAGCGAGAGACGGTGGGCTGTTGTTTGGAGGACCAGGAAACAAGGTTACCACCAAAAAGCACACAAAAGCTGGAGGTGGAATGACGAGTGTCAAGACAACCGGCCCAATCAGCATCAGAATAGGCCACAAGCTGATCAAGGGCACCAGGAGAGATAGCAAGGCCATGGTTCATAGTACCTCGAACATAGCGAAGAATACGTTTGATAGCAACCCAATGAGGAAGACGAGGAGCATGCATAAACAGACACACCTGTTGCACTGCATAAGAGATATCAGGACGAGTAAATGTTAGATACTGTAACGCACCTACAACCGACCGATACAAGGTGACATCGGTCATAAGCTCCCCATCAGAAGCAGAGAGCTTGGATTTGGAATTTGTGGGAGTAGCTACGGGTTTGCCGGCTAACATGTCAGTCTTCTCGAGCAAATCATGAACATACTTGGACTGAGATAAGAATAAACCATCAGAAAGGTGAGAAACAGAGATTCCAAGAAAGTAGTTGAGATGTCCCAAATCTGTCATATCAAATTCACACTGAAGAAGGTGTAGTAAAGTCTGAAGGAAGGCAGTAGAGGAAACAGTAAGAACAATATCATCCACATAAGCAAAATAGCCATATCAGTCCCACGTCGTAGAGTGAACATAGAAGAATCAAACTTGCAATTGTGAAAACCGAGGCGATGAAGAAAGGACGCAAAATGATTATACCATGCACGGGGTGCTTGTTTCAGTCCATACAATGATTTATTAAGCTTGCAAACATAATCTGGAAAATCAGAATTCACAAAACCCGGTGGTTGCTTCATATAAACTTCTTCATTCAATGTGCCATTTAAAAAGATATTTTTAACATCAAGCTGATGAATGGGCCATTTTCGTGATGTGGCAATGATTAAGACAGTATGAACAGTGGCCGGTTTGACAACAGGACTAAAAGTCTCATCATAATCAATACCGTACAGCTGCGTATGACCCTGAGCAACTAAGCGCCCCTTATAGTGCTCAATTTGACCTGTAGAAGTCTGTTTGACACAAAAAATCCATTTGGAGCCAACAACATTAGCAGTACTTGGTTTTGGAACAAGTGTCCAAGTGTGGTTACGTTGAAGTGCATTATATTCATCAAGCATTGCATTTTTCCAATTATCATCATTAAGTGCTTGTTTGTAGGAATAAAGAATATCAGTTATAGCAGAAAGAGCAACTATTGAGGGTTTGAGAAGAGGCTTAGTAACACCAGCCTTAGACCAAGTAACCATTGGATGAACTGGCCGAGAAGAGGCAGGTGGCTTCGGTGGTGGTGATAATGGCAGCGGCAATGGTTGCGGTGGAGGCGTGGGCCACATTAAGCGAGTATCAGAGGAAGACAATGGAAGAGGCGAGGGAGCCACATGAGTGAAGGGTGCGGGAGGTGGAATCGGGAGGGGCAATAGGCCATAGAAAGGTGACACATCAAGTGGTGGTTTGAACACCTACTGAAGACGATGCATAGTGTGCTGCAAGTAAGCCTCAACTGGGCTCGAGAAAAATCTGTTTCATTAAAAACAACATGTCTCGAGATAACAATTTTGTTAGTCATGAGATTTAAACACTTGTAGCCCTTATGGTTCAGCGGGTACCCCAAAAAGACACATAATGAGGACCGTGGTGCTAGTTTATGCGGCGCAGTAGCACTTAAGTTGGGATAACAAGCACAACCAAAAACCCTTAGATGATCATAGGAGGCTTTTTTCTTGTAAAGACGTTGAAAGGGTATTTTCTTCTTGATAGAGGTGGAGGGAAAAAGATTTATTATATATGTAGCGGCAAGAATAGCCTCCACCCAATACTCTAAAGGCATACAAGTTTGAAACAACAAAGTACGCATCATATTTCCAACAGTTTTATGCAATCGTTCAGCTTTCCTATTTTGTTGGGAGGTGTGTGGACATGAAATTCGACTAAGAATGTGCCGTTCAACAAACAACTTATTGAAATCCCGGTTAATGTATTCGGTGCTATTATCACACTGAAATTGTTTGACCTCCATCCCAAATTGGTTAAGCACGAGATTTTGAAATTGAACAAATAAATCAAACACCTCAGATTTAGCACGCATCGGGTAAATCTACAAAAAAAATGAGAATAGTCATCCAAAAATAACAAATAATACTTATAACCACTGAAGCTAATAATAGGTGATGTCCATACATCAGAATGACCGATATCAAAAGGACGAGACGTAAAGGAAACAAACTTTTGAAAAGGTAAATGAATGTGCTTGTCTAATTGACAAGCATGACAAAGACTGGACTCTGAAGTAGAACCTGAATAGGAAATGAATTTGTGTTTGACTAATGAAGATAAGACCGGCTGCCCAGGATGACCAAGTCGGCGATGCCAGAGAGACTGCGTAATCTGAGAAGCAACTAATGAAACATGCATAGAGGGTGACTTAGGAACAAAGAAAAGAGGCCCCGAGCTAGCACAACGAATTATGAGGGACATTGTTTTGACATTTTTAATAGAAAAACCACCCGAGTTAAATTCTAAAAGGCAACAATTAACTTTACAAAATTGGCGAACATATATTAAATTGGTGGAAAGACCAGGAACATAAAGGACATTATGCAAATTGAAATGATCCACAGGTGTACTAAGAAAACTAGATCCAACCCCAGCAATTGATAAAGAGGCACCATTGCCAACCAATATTTTATCACAGCCATGATAAGGACTAAGCGATGAAAGCAAACTAGGGTTATTAGTCATATGAGATGATGCACCACTGTCCATTATCTAGGAAAAATCAATCAGAGGATTAGAATGAGCAGTAAAAGATTGAAAAATATAGTGAGGAGATGCAAACCCTAAATAAATATTAGAACCAGCAGCATAAGTATTATTTGCAGGATAAAAGTGTAGAGTAGATAACATATTCTCACCATACATTGGAGCACCAAAGAAAGGTAGCCCAGGTTGTGAAACAAAATCAATCATTGGAGCAAGCACAATCAACAACGAAAACCAACTTTTTTTTTTTTCCTTGGAATAGTGGTTGACGATGTTACTGCGGGTTGAGTGTAAAACACAAGAAGCAAAGGAACTTGGTTAGGGTTAGCCTAAAGAGGGGCAGCGGCGCGTGAGAGAGAAGACAGCTAGCCGGCGGTGGCTCTGGGTTAGGGTTTTAATTTTAATTTAGGTTCTCTATTTTTTTTTTTTTTTTGGAAAAGGAAGAAGAAAAAGGAGGCAAGAGTTCGCCTTGGAGAGAGAGGGAGAAAGAGTTTTAAGCTTTTGGTAGCTTTGATACCATGAAAGCTTAGGATTGGACACACCAAATAGGGTGGCCCCCTCTTGTATTTATAATGAACTCATAATTATAATATATGAAAATATATACATGTTAATCCTACACAATATATTCTAGCCATAATATAATATATTCTAACATAATACTATACAATATATTTTAACCATATATTCAACACAATATATTCTAGCCATAATCTATACAATATATTCTAACCATATATTCAACTATTACCATATATTCTAACACGGATCTTTAATCCTATGTCTAAATGTGCAAAAAGGAATAAGCTTTCAACCTAATACCTTTAGATTTCAGGGCGAAACCTCACTTGAGTTTATATTTAGATTATATATATATATACTCACACACACAAAAAATTATATATCTTTAATCCTATGTCTAAATTTGCAAACAATAATAAGGTTAGCGGTTTATTCCACCTAATACCTATTGATTTCAGGATAGAACTGCACTTGGACTTGTATGTGAACTTTATATATGCTAACTCTGTGGGTTGGATCTAAGACTCAGTGAAATTTGACGTACATGTCCAAACCCATCACACCCACCTTGGACCTTTGTACGGGCAGGTATGGATTAGATCCATCAGTTACTTGCCGTTGGAGTGGATATGGGGCGGGTGCGATCCCCAATTAATGCTTCTAATTATAATGCACCTTTAACATGTAATAAGATAACCCTTTTGAAAGACTGACTGGGTTTGGCTAGTGATAACTACTCTATGCTCCGTTATAATTCAAAATAGTTTTGCCACATTTCACTTTCAAAAATATAATATTTTGCTTAAAAAAGAAACAAAACTCTTGTTAAAAGAACAAGGATATATAGCTAAACATAACTTTCTAGTAATCAATAATTTCAAAAGTTCAAATTGATGATAAGGATATATGAATGGTTTTACAATCTAAATATATGTTATGTTATAACAGTACAAATCCATTCATGAGTTTTTACCGACCAACTTAAATTTTTTGGACAATTGGTTCCTTTGCATGATATTAGAGCTTGTTGACCAAAAGGTCACGGTGATGCAATCCTAACTAGAGTTCTTGGGATTGAATCTCAAAACAAATGAATAATAATGAATGAACAAATGTAAATAAGGCTAAGGAAGGAAAATAGCAACTTTTATTTCATACTGTCACACACATTCTTATTTATACACAAATAAGGGATAGAAAGAGAAAAGACTTATATAGCTATCTAGGGTGAAAATGCTATAGCATCTGGCATGTATACTCCTCTCATAGTAAATCTGAAATCTGAGCCCCTGCAGAAATAATATTCTGTCCCAAGCTAGCAAAAGGCGGTAAGGCCTCATCGAACCCTTCCTCCTCTCCTTCTAGGCTGAAACTAGGGCCTATAATGTCCCTAGGAGTCGGGCTAATCCAAAATGATCCATAGGCGAACACTGATGAATGGGGAACACAACAATACTCCTCTCCCCTGAAGACCCTTGTCCACAAGGGTCAAATGTTAGGTATCTCTCGCTAATGTCATGAAAGAACTCCTATGTAGCATCTTACGCGGGCTTTCCCTTCCATTTAACTAGAACTTTTATGACAGCTGTGTTGCAGTAGAGAGCTATACGTCGATCGAGGATGGCGTTAGGCAAAGGTGGGGCGATCGGTATAGCCCAGCCATGTGGCATCGTGGGCGAATGAGTAATGGTACCATGAGTAGAGAAACATGAAATAAGGGATGGACTGTAGTAGTTGGTGGTTGGTCCTATTTATAAGCCACTTGATCAATATGATCAAGGACTTTAAATGGGCCAAAATATCAGGGCGCAAGTTTATGGACCGTGTGGCGTTCAATCGAGTGTTGATCATAGGAGTCTAGTTTTAAATACACCTAGTCACCTTGTTCAAATACGCGGTCACTTTAATGCTAGTCCGCTAATTGCTTCATTTGATTTTGAGACCGGTAAAGTTAATGCTTAAGGACTTGAATTGCTTCTCCCCAGTGCATGAAGGCTACGGTCTTCATCTACATTTCTGGATTCCTCCTGCAAATATGGAATATGTACCGGTCGAGGTTTCCCATAAACTGCCCCATAAAGGATAGTGTGTGGTGGAGTAATAGGTAGTGTTGTACCACCACTCGGCCAATGGTAACCATTCAAATCAAGTGTTTTTTTTTTTATATTCAAAACACATACGACGGAGGTAGCTTTCCAAACAACGATTAAGCACTTCCATATGGCTGTCAGTTTGTGGGTGATAGGATGTCAAACGACAGAGATTGACTCCTTATATGCAATAAAGTTCCTCCCAAAGATTGCTAGTAAAAATAGGATCCCTGTCAGAAATGATCTCCTTAGGGACACCGTGTAACCTGAATAGCTCTCGCCTAAACACGTTGGCAAGCGATAATCCAAAATAAGGATGTGAAATAGGGAGGAAATGAGCATACTTAAGTGATTGACAATCACAAGTATCACATCTTTTCCATGGGACTTGAGAATTCCCTTAATAAAGTCCATTGAAATACTAGCCCAAATGGTGTCGGGAATCGGTAGGGGTTGTATCAACCTGGGGAGTGCGGCCAAATCGTACTTACATTTTTGGCAAATGGTACATTGCTTAATAAAATTAGTCACATCATTTTTCATGCTGCGTTAATAAAAAAGAGTAGCAAGGCATTTCCTAGTTTTTGTAATGCCTGAATGACCGGCCGTGGGTGAAGCGTGCATTCATTATAAAATGTGGTGTTTGGTAGGACTAGCGGAGTCCATGACTAAGCGACCTTTCCTACATAGTTGGTCGTTATGCCAGGTGTAGTGCGGGTGGGATCGTGGGTCGCGAATAAGGTTGGTAAGCTGTTGAAAATGAGGTGTTACCATCCATGATTCTTGTAATTGTGCCATGAGGTTAGTGGAAATTGAAGATAGTGCTAAGGAAAGTAACTCGCAACTAGTGACACGTGAGAGGGTGTTGGCAACAACATTTTCCTTGCCCTTTTTTGTGAGCTATGTCATAATGATACCCCATGAGTTTAGCTAACCATTGTTGTCGATAGGGGGTTGAAATTCATTGATCCAAGAGGTGTTTCAGGCTTTGTTGGTTCGTAAGAATGCAAAAGTGATTGTCCATTAGATATTGGTTCAATTTCTTAACGGCGTAAACGATGGCTAGCAATTCGTTTTCGTAAATGGATTTATGTTGACGGCGTGGGGAAAGGGTTTTGCTAAATTAGGAAATGGGATGGCCCTTTCGAATTAAGACGGCACCAATACCGACACATGAGGCATCTGTTTCAATCTAAAACGTGTTAGTGAAATCGGGTAGGGCGAGAACGGGCGCACTAATCAGTGTTAATTAATTATTTATCAATGTTATAAAAATATAATTGGTTTTTAAAAATAGTATTAAGTAATTAATATGAGCGGGTATAGATAATCATTTTCTCTGCATATTTGGGAGGGTACGGGGCCGGTAATGGATACCCGTTGGATAACCGCGGGTAATGGGGCGGGTATGGGTATAGCTTTATACCCGCCAGGGCTGGTATGGATATCCACTTCATACCCGTGGCGGGTAATAGGGCGGGTATGAGTATAGGATTTGGGTGACGTATATGGGTATGGAGGAGACGCCACCTGTACCCGCCCTGCCCTATTGCCATCCCTAGCTTCAATAGTATCGGCCTGAATGGGGAACGCAACACACGGGATCGAATACCAACAACCTCTATTTTCAATATCAAAATAATTTAATCATAATATATGTGGGGTGAGTCTGTGCACTATCTGTGCTTCAAACTCAATGAGCATTCACGTGAAGGGGTATGTTAATGTCTTTTTTTTTTTTTCCCAATAATTATAGAGAAAGCTCTCAGTATGAGCCGGTGCATCCACCAAAGCTGAGATTGAGAAAGCCCGCACGAGTGGGAAAAAGCAAAACAATACAAAACTCCTCAAAATCCACAAATGCCTAGAAACACACCTACACCAACTCTCGGGATACATAACGCCAAGAGGGTGAAACCAATCTAAGCTAAACAAAAACCTCTAGACATGAAAAGCGAGCACCATTGATGAAAAAAGCCCTTCAGTTTACTTAGGGCAACACAAATTAGATGCCAACAATCTCAAACCCAGCACCTTTTCGTATGATGGGAACCACTTGCAATAAACAATCTAATTAATACTCAGCTTTGTGCCCACCCCAAGTAATCCACGTGTAGAGGATCAATGATATCAAGGTTTGACGGGGGGCGAAGAACAGCCTGACTTCTTTTTCCGAAGCTTCTTCTTATTTTAGGTAACCCCACCACTAGCTTTGCCTTCAAGAGAGCAAAACATGTCAGACTCAAGATTATCATAGATTAGACCTAATTTTTTCCAAGTGTCCCATGCACTACGAGCCCATTTGAGGGCAGATGAAGGTTCGATAGAGGACATATCAAGACAGAGAGCAGGACCAATAGCACTAGGAGGCATAGGAGGAGTGGGGCGGTCCACAGAATCAGCCACGCGGTCCATAGAATTAGCAATGCGGTCCACTATTGGATCGGAATGGTTTTAGTTAAGTTCCACAAACATTCATTATGCTTCTAGCCTACATAAGTTGAAAGATTATCACTAGAACCAGCCTTAAGCACTGTGTGTTCACCTAACACTTCAACAACAGCCACCTCATTAGCACCATTATTGGCCTCCTTCCCGTACCAAGATTTAGATCAACATACTAATTCTAAAATCTTTTCTAGGTGTTCACTCATCGACTTAATCTGTTGGGATAATTAATTTCTTAACATGTTAGACTTGAAACATGAAAAACATGCTCACCTTCTATATTGTGCTGAATCATATTAATATTAGACTTAGTATTAAAAAAAGTCTGTCAAGTTTCAAACTCCTGTCCTCTTAGTCAACAAACCTTAATATCATATCAAAACATTATCCAAAAAACATAAAACTAAAAGATCAAAAAGCAAAAATAATTTTATACTATAACAGATTTCTATGTGCCATGTGCAGGTCCCTATCTCCCTCTATCATGTAGCAATAGATGCAGGTGGTGTATGACCACATATTGTCTCCCCACCATCCTCCACCCTTATAATTTATTTTCTCTTTTCCATTTTATTCATGGCCATAAAAATAAGATGTTATTATCAAGGCAAAAAGTGTTATTGTTAAAGTACTGTGTGAGTTGTAGTGAATATAGCTTCATATTCTTATAAAGTTGCTTTTGCATTAACATTACCTTGATAATAATATTACCCAAAAAATATTGATGATTTATATCCAAAAATCTGCTATTTTTTTATGTAGTTTCTTGACAACACCCAAATTCTAAGTATATTAACGTATGCATATGAAAAGTTGTTTATAAACAAGTGTAAAATAGCCACACATAAAATTCGATAAAGTGCCAATGCCACTAAAAGCCTTTATTAACGGTTTAAGTTTTTGATGTATTTTCTTAACAACACACAAATTCTATGTATTTGATTCTATTAATTGCCTGTTTGGGACCGTTTTCTATATGTGATTTATAGTTTTTAAAAATCTAAAGATTAGGTTTGGAAAGCGGTCTCTTTGATTATTTGTATTTTCTATTTTTACTTAAACTAAGAAAAAAGTGAAAATAAGAAACTAAAAACTAATGCATCAATGTGCGCATGTGGTAGTTAAATAATAAGAAGGGAATTCATCACTTAAGTATTTGAAGGTTTAAACATTTATCACTAAAACACATTGACATTTTAGCATATATAATGAAGTACCTTAAAATTTAAAGTATTTATTGTTTGGGCACCATGAAGTTTAAAAATTTTATCAATTAAGTATACTTGGATGAATTTTTTATTAGAAATTGCTAATGTGAAATATAATTACAACAATATATAAGTGTCTTCTATCACTATATCTTAAGATTTTTTTGTCATAAAGCCCGAGCATTACACATTATTTTGTTCATATGTAGATATTTGACATCACAATTTACTAAAATATTTTTCATAATCTTTTGAATTTTTGCCGAAAATATTTATATACTATATATGTATTTTTGTAATCATGTACTGGTGACATTTTATGAAGAAAACTAGTAAGATTTTTGCTATGGAATTGGAATTAGACTGTGAAATTGCCATTGCAATTCCAATTCTGGTGGAATTAGAATTCTAATGAAATTGAAATTCCATTGTTTGCTTCATCAAAGGAATTGAAGATCGGAAATATAATTACATAATAATTTGAATCATCAAGCATTTTCATTCAATCAATTGGAGTATTTTAAGTTTTAGATCAACTATGGTCGGATTTTGGTCAGGGTGATTCACATTGCATTCGAGTTATTATGGTCAAAGCGATTTACTTTTAGTTCGAGTTATTCAAGTTTCGGCTCATATCGGATCAAGTATCGCTTTGGGTCATTTAGTGTTCATGTTATCTCGGATTTTTACTTAATCGATTAGGTCCTTTCAGAATTCATGCTAGAATCAATTAGGTTCGTTGATTTAGGTCATTTCAACCTTGATTCATCTTAATTTTGGGACAAATGAGTTGTATCATTTCAAATCTTAAGTCATCTTAGGCTGAGTTTGAGATGGGAAGGGTCATTTTGGATTTCCATCGTATTAAGTTTTGAGTCAATTTGATGAAGTCATTTCCACTTCAGCCCATCTTGTTTACATCATGTTCAAGTCGAGCAGTTTCATTTTTTGGATTTGAGTCATCTCGCGTTTTAGGTCAATATCTTTAGGTCATTTTGTACTTTGAGCTAAGTTGATTTTGTCATTTCAAGTCATTTGAGTTGGATGATTTCGAGGTTTAGATCAAATTTTAGGCTACGCCAAAGTCTTTAGATTTTGAGTCATCTTAGGATTGAGTGAATCAAGTGAGGTTATTTTGAGTTTTCGGTCAGTAAAGTTACTATGGAATTGCAATTTCTTACCCACACACCTAAGAATTGGAAAATATGATTTTTAATTAAAATCCAATTCTTTAGAATTGGGCAATGAATGGAATTGTAATTCCAATTTTAGCAGGCAAACCAAACAACAGAATCGGAATTCTAGGCCCCAATTCTAGTCTCAACCCCAATTTCAGGCTCCAATTCCATGCTCCGAACAAGCCTAAGGCTCTGTTTGGCATATTGAATTAGAATTGGATTGTGAAATTGCAATTCCAATTCCAATTCTGATGGAATTGGAATTGGAATTATGATGGAATTGAAATTCCATTGTTTGGTTCATCAAAGGAATTGGAAGCCAGAATTATAATTACACGGTCAATTGAGTTGGAGTATTTCGAGTTTTAAATCAACCACTGTTGGATTTTTATTGGAGCTGTTCACATTGGTTTCAAGTTATCATGGTCGGAGCGATTCAGTTCGAGTTATTCGAGTTTCGAGTCAAATCGGGTCGAGTATCATGTCAGATTATTTAGTGTTCAAGTTATTTCAGATTTTCAGTTAATCGGGTTAGGTCTTTTCATGATTCAAGCTAGTTAAGATTGTGCTTGAGTTCATTTAGGTCATTTCAAGATCGAGTCATCTTAGTTTTGGGACAAATGAGTTGTATCATATCAAATTTCGAGTTATCTTAGGTTGACTTTGAGATAGGTTGGGTCATTTTTGGTATGGGCCATACTAAGTTTTTAATCAATTTGGTTGGGTCACTTCCTCTTCAACTCAGCTTATTTATATCAAATTCAAGTTGAGTAGTTTTATTTTCTGGATTTGAGTCATCTTGAATTTCTGGTCAATTGGGTTGGGTCACTTTGGACTTTGAACTAAGTTGATTTCGATCATATCAAGTTCAAGTCATTCGAGTTGGGTGATTTCGAGGTTCGGTTCAAATTTTAGGTCATTTCTAAGTCTTTAGATTTTGAATCAACTTGGATTTGGGTTAATCAAGTGGGGTATTTTGGGTTTTTTTGTCAATGAAGTTAATACGGAGTTGTAATTCCTTACCCCCACTATAAGGAATTGGAAAGTATGATTTTCAGTTAAAATCTAATTACATAGAAATGGATAGTGGAATTCTTATTCCAAATCCAGCAAGTGATCTAAACAACAAAATTTGAATTCTGGGCCTCAATTCCAGACTCCAATTCCATGCTCCAAATATGGCCTAAGTTTTTATGCAGGATACCTAAGTGATAAATATAATATCAACAATATACAACATTTAATATAGGGTGCAATATTTTCCCTGATGAATTGTGAATAGATTATGAGCTATTACTTGAAATAAATGTGACTAATCAAATACAACCCTTGACTATTGTTTTGCGTTAGTTAGACCAACAATAATAACAATAACAGACCCAGTGCCTCAAAGGCTCCCGTATAAGCAGGGTCTGGGAGGGGTGGGATGTACGCAGCCTTACCCCTTCAGGGTGTTACCCTAACGAGAGGCTGTTTCCAAGGACCCCCAAATTGAGAAGCATGAAAGCATAAAACATACAAGGATCTAGATGTAAGAGCATGAATAACGACACATAGCAAGCATATAGAGAGTCTAAAGCATGGAATAGGTAGAAATGAATACCCAATAAAACAACAAGGCGGCATAACAATAAGAACAATAAGCAGCCAACATACAACAAAAGTGTGTATAATGAAACATGCATGCAAAAAAGCCTCGGAGCATTAGTGCTAGCTTAGAAGTACTCATCGATCCTAAACTACTATATCAGTTATACCTAACTAATCCTCCACTCAGCTCTATTTAGGGCCATCTCCTCATTTAGGTAGAGATAGGTGAGGTCAAGTCGAATTGCCTTCATCTTACTCTTCTTTGGCAGGTCTTTCCCCCCTCTTCCCGTCTATAATATGGATTTGTTTGCATCTCCTAACAGGGACAGTGATCGATCTTGTCCTAAGATGCCCAAACCACTACAAGCATTGTTCCCTCAACTTATCCTCGATTGGTGCCACTCCCAGTTTATTTCTCATAACATCATTTCTGATTTTATCCTTCCTTGTGTCCACGCATCCATCTTAATGTCCTCATCTCCTCCACCTTCAGCTTCTGCGTCTGATGATGTTTAACTGGCCAGCACTTTGGCCTGTAACACATAGCCGGTCCCACTACCATCTTATAGTATTTTCCCTTTAACTTTAACCGAAACTTCCTATCGCTCAATATCGTTGAAGATATCCTTCATTTATGCCAACCTACTTTAATCTAGTTGTACATCCATGTCAATTTCGCTGTCTTGTTGCACCATGTAACCCAAGTATTTAAAGTACTCTTTCTTTGGTATGAAATCCGATCCAATCTTGGCGTTTTTTATGCTTGGCCTGGTAGAGGTAAGAACTTGAGTTCTATATACTCGGTCTTAGATCTACTCAGTCTTAAACCTTTCGATTCCAAGTCCATTCGCTAAAGTTTTAGCTTCTTATTCACCTCCTCTCTAGACTTCCCCACCAAAACTATATCATCTGCGAAAAGCATGCATCAAGGCACGTCCACTTGGATGTGCCTAGTGAGCTCATCCATAACCAAAATGAACATAAAGGGATTCAAGCCTGATCCTTGGTGTACCCCAACTGTAATGGGGAAAGCATATGTCTTCTCTTCCATTGTACGCACATTGGTTAGTGCATCTTCATACATGTCTTTAATAACTTGGATATAGAATAGGGGGATGCTTTTCCTCTCCAAGACCCTCCATAGGACTTCTCTCGGCACTCTATTATATGCCTTCTCCAAATTAATGAAAACCTTTGCATTAGTTAGACCCTTTACTCTAATTCTATCTGTTTTGTTGTCAGGGTTAGACCTGATTATTGGGGGAAAGAAGAGGGAAAGGGCTAGAATTAGCCATGGAAATTGAGAAAGGAGAAGGAGATCGAGAGAGGAGAAAGAGGAGGAGAGACAGAGAATAAGAAATAGTAAAGTAAGAGAGAGAAAAGAATGATATTATTTCTTTGATGATTCTTCCAGATACAACTACTACCTTTTATACTTGATTAATGAAATAACCACCTAACCACTTAATTGAGTGGTTATCTAACTAATCAAGATTACTAACTAATTCTTACTTGAATTAGTCATGACATTACCCTCCTCTTACAAAAATTCCTTGGCCTCAAGGATAAGCAACAATACAACAGGACAGACCCAACAATAGAAACAGAATCAGTACAACAATACATATTATTACAAGAGTTACTGAAATGCTATACAGAATTAGGACAAACAACATATATGACTCAATATGAATGACTTCAATATTCAGGAAGTGCAGTGGCTAACAAATTCAGGAAATTGGCATTTGAGCTGCCCAATGTCTTCCCATGTTGCTTCACTCTCATCCATCTTACACCTGTGTATAAGCCATTGAGTAGCAGCTTTATTGGATCTCTCTACAATCCTTCTTGCTAGGACTGCAGCTGGTGCCACCTTGATCTCACCCTGTGCAGTGACCTGGGGCAGTACTGCAGTGACTGAACTATGCTTTCCCACCTTCTTTTTCAGCTGGGATACATGGAATGTAGGGTGTATAAGGCTGTCTGGTGGAAGTTGCAGCCTGTAAGCCACTTGTCCAATGCGTTGCAGCACTTGAAAAGGCCCATAATATTTTGAAGAAAGTTTCAAACTTTTCCTTAGGGCTACTGAAGTCTGTCTATAAGGCTGGACCTTCAAGTATACCCAGTCACCAGGAGCTAAAGTTCTTTCCGATCTGTTTTTGTCAGCAAAATATTTCATGCAAGATTGGGCATGAAGAAGAGTACTTCTCAAATTCTGAATCATGAGGCTTCTCTCAGAAAGCCAATCCTCCACTGCTGCAACAGAAGAGATTGGGTTGGAGGTTGTTTCCATGTGAAGTTGTGGGGGGTTATAGCCATATAAGGCTTGGAAGGGTGTCATGTTTAAGCTATTATGGTGGTTTGTGTTATACCACAACTCAGCAAGAGCGAGCCATTTGTGCCATTTTTTAGGTCTGTCCATACAAAAGCACCTCAAATAGGTCTCTAGGCATTGGTTAACCCTCTCAGATTGTTCATCTGATTGGGGGTGATAAGAAGTGCTTAAATCCAGTGAACTTCCCAACAAATGGAAGAGCTCCTGCCAAAATTGGCTCAGGAAAATTTTATCCCCGTCCGATACGAGGCTGACAGGAAGACCATGGAGTTTATGGATGTTATCCATAAAGAGTCTTGCTACATGTGAAGCATTAAATGGGTGAGTCATAGCAATAAAATGAGCATATTTAGTGAGTCGATCTACCACAACTAAGATTGTGTCCTTGCCCTTAGAAAGGGGCCAGCCCTCTATAAAGTCCATTGTAATGTGGGACCAACATTGGTCTGGAATCTGTAATGGTTGAAGTAGGCTAAGGCTAGCAACATGTTCAGATTTTGCCCTCTAACAAACATCACATTCTGATATAACAGAATGCACATCTTTCTTCATATTGGGCCAGTAAAACAGCCCTTTGAGTCTCTGGTGTGTGGCAGCCACACTTGAGTGTCCTCCAATGGGTGAGGAATGAATGGATAGAATGACACTTTGCCTGAGATTGCTCCCAGTTCCAAGGAATAACTTTCCTTGCTTGCGTATGACACCATTCCTCAATGTGAAGTTTGGGTGGCCTTGAGGATTTATCAGAAGTTTAGACAGTAACTGGGTGCATTCAGGATCACCTTCATAACTCCTAGCCACTTCATTGACCCAAACCGGTTGTATTACAGAAACCACAAGGGCAGAACAAGAGCCCTCATGTCTCCTAGAAAGAGCATCAGCCACTAGGTTGTCTTTCCCCTTTTTATAAGAGATTGTATAGTCAAGTCCAAGCAACTTGGACATGCCTTTCTTTTATATGCTTGTAGTAATTCATGGTTCAAGCAAGAATTTGAGGGCTTGATGATCTATTTTTATTGTAAAACACCCAATTTCAAGGTAGTGTCTCCACTTGGCTATTGCCATGAATTCTTTCTCATAGGTGGATAGCCCTTGATTCTTTGGGCCAAAGGCCTCGCTAAGATAAGCAAGGGGTCTACCTTGTTGCATAAGCACAGCCCCCATATTGGAGTCACATGCATCAGTTTCAAGAGTGAATGGCTGTGTAAAATCAGGTAAGGCCAGGACTGGTGCGTGCACCATAGCAGCTTTTAAAGTGCAGAAAGCTTTTTCAGCTTGCTCAGTCCAGTAGTAACCATTTTTCTTAAGCTGATCAGTGAGTGGTTTAGCAATGACCCCATATTTTTCAATAAATTTTCGGTAATACCCAGTTAAACCAAGGAAAGGCCTTAGTTCTTTGACATTTTTGGGCCTAGGCCAGGACAACATAGCCTCAATCTTGGTTGGATCTGTAGCCACCCCCTGAGATGTGATAATGTGGCCAAGATACTCTATTTGGTCTTGGGCAAAGCTACATTTAGTCTTTTTAGCGTGGAGTTTATGCTCCCTGAGGGTACTTAGCACTATTTTCAGGTGGATTTCAAGAGTGGGGCTATATATTAGAATATCGTCAAAGAATACGAGGACAAATTTTCTAAGGTATGGTGCAAAGGTATCATTCATAAGTGATTGGAACGTGGCTGGAGCATTTGCAAGGCCAAAGGGCATGACCTTAAATTCAAAATCACCGTGATGGGTTTGGAAAGCTGTTTTAGGTATGTCGGTGGCAGCCATCCTCACTTGAAAGTACCCAGCTCTCAAATCAAGCTTAGAGAAGATGGTTGCACCATGAAGTTCATCAAGTAAATCATCAATGTGGGGTATGGGAAATTTATTTTTGATTGTCATATCATTTAATTGTCTATAATCTACACAAAAACGCATGGAACCATCCTTCTTTTTGACAAGTAAAACAGAGGAAGCAAAAGGGGAAAGGCTAGGTTGTATAATGGAATTGTCAAGCATTTCTTTTACTTGTCTTTCTATTTCATTTTTTGGATATATGAGTATCTGTAAGGTCTGATATTTATGGGTTTAGCATCTGGTTTCAGGGTAATGTGATGGTCATGGTTGGGGGGGTGGGGGGGAACACATCATCAAAAGCATCTACAAGGGAATGAACTACATTAAGAGGAGGTGTAGATTGTACCTAACCAGACTCATTGCCAAGAATCAGTAGAAGAGTTGCCACGAAGTAATCTTCTTTCTTGTTGCAGAGATCCTGCAGCTTCTTGCCAGTCATTGACTTGAGAGAACCAGATTCCCCAATACCAGTGAGCTGAACTGATGTTCCATCCATAACAAAGCTGAGTTTGAGGTTGTTGAAGTCAAATGAAACCGAGCTGAACTGCTTCATCCAATCCACACCCAACAGCATGTCACAGCCCCCAATTTTCATCAACCTGATGTTGTATGTAAATGTGTGACTCTGCATTACCCATTTGGCCTTGCATTGCTGCCTACAGACCATGGTTTGTCCATTGGCGACAGTTATACCCAGGGGGGTTGTGTTCTCTATAGAGAAACTAGCGTCTTTGGCAAGTCTTGGGTCAAGAAAACTGTGCGTGCTGCCTCTATCAATGAGGATAATTGCACTGCGCTTATGAAGGTGGCCCAAAATCTTGAGTGTACTAGAAGACATACCCCTAGTAAGAGAATGAATATATATTTCTTCAGCTGTTTCATCACAAGTGTCCAGGGTTTGTTTCTCCTCCAGTCTGTCTTGGTCCTCCTCTAGTTCTAACCCAGGATCTAGATCAGAAGCCTCCAAACTGTGTAGGGACTGATTGTCACAATGATGTCCTAGAGAGTATTTCTTGTTGCACTTGTAGCAAAGACCAATGTGCTTTTGGTCCAAGAAGAAGTGGGTTTAACAGAGGAAAAATGGGTCTTGGTAGAAGGAAGTTGTGTTTGTGGAATTTTTAAAAGATTCTTGGCCTTTTGTAGGGAAGCCTCAGAGGACTTGGTGAGTAACTTTGCTTTAGTGTATGCTTCTGACAGTGTTTTTGGTGGAAGGGCTTTAACCAAGGGTTGGATGTCATTATCCAGACCTGAAATATAAGAAGAAAGGAAGTAAGATTTGCTAAAAAAACATTCAGTGGAAAGTAAATGGGACCGAAGTTCTTCGAATTTTTCTTGATACTCCTGGAGAGAACCCGTCTGTTTAAGCTTGTTAAATTGGCTCACAACATCATTGGCAGCATCATCTTCATATCGTTCGTAAAGTTCTTCGGCAAAGGCATCCCAGCTCAGATGGCCCTTGTCCCGCAATAGCCCTTGAAGCCACAAATCAGTCTTGTCATCGATGTAAACTCTAGCAACCTTTAACTTCATGTGTTCTGGAATCTGATAGATGGAGCAGTAGCGCTCACGGCGCCGTACCCAACTTCTAGGGTTTCCTCCATCAAAGAAGGGAAAATCGATCCTTGCCCTTGGAATTTGACCGCCAGTAGGAGGAGGTTGTTTGGCGGGGCTATGTTCGCCCGAACTTGGATGATGACCCAAGATCGAGGGTTGGCCTACATTAGGGTTACCCGTGTTCACTCTAGACTCGCGCAATCGTGCTTCAGTCTCATTACTGCGTGTTTGTTGGACAGACGGCATCGAATTGTTCACCAATTGCTGCAGCAGGGCTGACAATTGAGTGTTATTCTGCTGGATGACTTCAAGCAACTGGCCATGGCGTTCTTGGCCCAATCGACGGTCCTCGGCGGCTGATTGTTGGGATTCAACCATCTGTTGAGTGAGGGTCTGCATATGACCTTCATGTTCTGCCATGGGAGATGGTCTCCTACCTCGGGCCAGTTTCCGGAAGAATTAGGGTTTTGAAAAAAAATTTGTGCTCAGGAAAAAGCTCTGATACAAAATGTCAGGGTTAGACCTGATTATTGGGGGAAAGAAGAGGGAAAGGGCTGGAATCAGCCACGGAAATTGAGAAAGGAGGAGATCGAGAGAGGAGAAAGAGGAGAAGAAAGAGAGAATAAGAAAGAGTAAAGAGAGAGAAAATAATGATATTATTTCTTTGATGATTCTTCCAGATACAATTACTACATTTTATACTTGATTAATGAAATAACCACCTAACCACTTAATTGAGTGGTTATCTAACTAATCAAGATTACTAACTAATTCTTACTTGAATTAGTCATGACATTTTTTTACTTTCTTAACCAGTCTAAATCGTATGAACATCATGTGCTATATGACGTGGGAGTCGAGATGAAACCAAGAAGTGATATGCACATGATTCTTGTTAGTGAAGAAGTTAAAACATTTGGACAAAATTGCAATAGGATGTCTAATTGACACAACCCGATGGTCATAGAATCTATATAATAGATAAAAAAATGAAAGGGTGAAGTCACATGGGTTTCAACTAATAATTTATACAGACATTTACAATATTCACTGTTGTTCTTTTTCCGTTATAATAGAACAAAAACGAAATTTGATTGGCCTCATACCACATTGCACGAACACTAACTAGAAAACCAAAATATTGTTAGTCGTATTTCTTTCTTATAGGGTATCGAGAGGATTAGAAGTAGGGTTAGCAAATGTATCATTAGTTTTCACGAGACAAAGTTAGAGAGAGAGATAGAGAGGGTGAAGAAGAAGAATGGGCATTGACTTGTTTATTAGAGATCCTAATTGTAGGATATTATTTATCTCAAAATTAATATTAATTTGGTATGATTAGATATGATTTGGATTTGATTTGGGAGATATTTGATTAAGATTGGGTTACCTAAATAAATTTGATTTGAATTGATATTTTAAATTAGATTAGATTTAGGTAACTCGATTATAAATAGAGGTTGATGGTTATTGGTTTGAAGTGTGAGAACAAGAGAGGAAAGATGTGAGAGCATACGGATTTTGTAAAAAGGTACCCCGGGTAGGGGGAAGAGATTAATGTTGAGAGGTTCTATGATTGAAAGACATTGATGAGAGTTTGTAGCTTCCTCTTTCTAAAGCTATGTGTTGGAGGGTTGGTGGCTCGCCATGAAGAAGTTACAAATTGAAGAGGGTTGGTGACTTGCCGTGCAGTAGTTACATTGAGGAAGGTTGGTCACTCACTGTGTAGTAGTTACATTAAGGAGGGTTGGTGGCTCGTCGTGCAGAAGCTACATTAAGGAAAGTTGGTGGCTCGTCGTGTAGCAGTTACACCTGGAGAGGGTTGGTGACTTATTGTGCAATAGCCACACTGATGTTGATGATTGCATTGATGATGATTGTATGGGGTTGGGGGTTATAAATAGAGATTGCAATCCTTAATTTCATAGTGTATTGAGGCACCCGTTGGATCCTGTGGTTTCCACGTAAATATTGGTGTGTAGATTTCGTTAATGTTTTGTTGTTTTTTTACTTCCGTTGTGCTTGATGCGTGAATTTCCCAAGAAGTGGTATCAGAGCAAGTTGGGAAAATCTACTAAGAGGAGATATCTGGGTGCTACAGCAATGAAGAGAATGATGGGTCGGTGTCGAGTTGAACTGGAAGAACAGAGGAGTTTGCGATGGCTTGAGCCTAAATAACACTAAAAGGATAGGTGCTAGTCCAAGCTAGGCCAGAGGTTCCAGTCATAGTGAGATAGATAGGTATGTGGTGGTTGTGGTCAGCGGCTCAAGCGGCTCGCCCGGTGGTGATCAGTTTAAGTGCCGGCGACATGGGTGCTGCAGGTGACCTTTTTTTGCTAGGTTGTAATTTTGGTGTGAAAAATGATTTAAAAAAAGGAAAAGATAATTGTAAAATATATATATATATATATATATATATATATATATATATATTAATTTTGAGATAAGGGGAGATTTATAGGATTATTTATCTCAAAATTAAAATTATTTTGATATGATTTAGATTTGATTTTGAAGATATTTGATTAGGATTGGGTTACCTAAATAAGTCTGATTTAAATTGATATTTTAAATTGGATTAGATTTAGGTAACTCAATTATAAATAGAGGTCGGGGGTTATTGGTTTAAAGTGTGAGAAAACGAGAGGAAAGATGTGAGAGCACATGTGTTTTATAAAAGGGTACCCCGGGCAGGGGGAGCGAGATTATTGTTGAGAGGTTTTGTGATTGAAAGACGTTGATGAGAGTTTGTAACTTCCTCTTTCCTAAGCACGCACAAGCAGAATTCGAGCAGCGAATCTCCACGCATTCAAAGCTACCCATGTTCAGTTCAAGCTTAGGAGAGCTCCTAGTCCGACTAACATTCTACGTGTTGGAGGGTTGGTGGTGTTAGTGTAAACTCTTGCAAAACTCGCAAGAACGGGTATCATAGAGATCTTTGGTGTCGAGGCCGTGTAGTCACTTTCTTTAAGACTTATTTCAGCGTAGGAAATAGTCTCGGGGATACAACGACAACCAAAATGATGAAGTGAAAGTGTGTAAAGGGAGAGACAAAAGAGATGAATGAAAATGATGTTTTGCCCTAGAACTTTCAACACTTTTAATCACAAGTTCTTAAAATATTCTCTCTTTCTTTTTGCAATTCATTCAAGTAAGTATAAATCTGATCAAAGGGGAGAATATATATGAAAACAACGAAGAGATACGTTCCAAGAAACACCCCAAAAATGGGCACGAAATACCGGGAAAAGCCGCGAACTGAAACTGCAAAAAACTGGCCCTGTGTGTCGACACACAGCTCTGTTCCGTGTGTTTCTATAAGATTGTGTGTGAACATACAACTTTGCATTTTCGTTCTATAAGATTGTGCGTTGACACACGAGCCTTGTGTGTCGACGCACATCCTATACATGTAAAACATACTTTAAATAGCAACGGGACAAATCTGAAACACTTCATTAACAGTTCTCATTTTGAAAATACATCAACAATCCCCCACCATTTTCAAAATACAACTATTATCACAAACAACATCTCTAAATTAAAAGAGGCCTTATGGTGTATCAATGAGGGCGTCTCTCGATTGAACCCCGTGGCTAGTGAAAAGACTGTTACAGTTAATCGGAATGAAAATGGTAGACCAAGCTTTGAGCCATACAATCCATTTGACTAACTGACTATCTAATCACGTACAAGGCATACTACCCGTACACACCCTACCACTCCCAGATTGACACATATGAAGCCTTGTGTCCTATACCCTTCGCGAGTGTTTCAGGGCCAAACCCTTTGTCAAAAATCAACTCTTGAGGCAGCCAAACTTCAAACTCACTGAGGCGAACCCCACTGATCATGTCCCTGCTACTCGACATTCAGTAATAATATAACAACGGGTCCATTAAGAGCATACGCTCATCCCCTTAGATTTTCTGACGCAGGTAACCAAGCACTTTTCACATGGGATGGAAAAATTTCTTTTAGTGCTTGCAATCACACGAATGATAAGCCTCACTCATTGAACCCGAGACTTGACATCATACCAAGCATCGAGTTGAGGGCCTATCATGGGTGACTAATAATGACAAGTTTCAACCCCATTGCATCACCAGTTTTCAGAACCAAGTCTCTAGCTAGGCCTTTTGTCAACGGATCTGCTAGATTCTGGCTCGTTCTCACAAAGTCCACAGTGATGACACCTTCTCAAATAAGTTGTCTCATAATACTATGTCTTACACCAATGTTCCTGGAATTTCGATTGTATACCTCACTGTACGCTTTTGAAAGCGTAGCCTTACTATGATAGTGGATAGATATTGGTGAGATCGGCTTAGTCCACAAAGGAATCTCATACAAGAGAACCGTTAACCACTCGGCTTCTTTAGCCACAGAAGCAAGAGCTATGAATTTTTCCCCCATTGTAGAATCAGATATATAAGTCTGTTTCTTGGAACCCCAAGAAATTGCAGCCTTACCAAGCAGAAATACCCATCTTCTTGTGGATGCATGATCTTCCACATCGAAGATCCAACTGGCATCAGAATACCCTTCCAAAGTGGGAGGATACCCTTCATAAGAAATGCCATTATTCGTGGTACTCTTGAGATACATCAGTACTCTATACACACGCATGCCAATGGAGTTTACTCGGATTGCTAGTATATCTACTTAGCTTTCCCACAGCATAGGCTATATAAGGCCTAGTGCTAGTCATGGCATACTTGAGATATCCAATGACTCGGGCATACTCCAACTGTGATATAGGAGTGCCCACATTCGGTACTAGTTTCACACTGGGGTCCATTGGAGTGGACACCAGTGCAGATGCAACATAGTTGAATCTATTCAACACATTTTCAATGTAGTGAGACTGTGTCAAGGATATTGCACCACTATTCCTTACAATCCTTATACCGAAGATCACCTCCTTACCCATGTCTTTCATAGCAAAGGTCATTGAGAGAACTGTTTAGTTTTCTCTACTAGTTCCAAATCAGTACCGAAAATTAGCACATCATTGACATATAAACAGATCATGACACCGTTGCAATCCTCGAACTTGCTATAGGCACACTTATTCGATTCATTTATAATGAATCCATTGTTTAGAACAATTTGATCAAATTTCTGGTGCCATTGCTTCGGGGCTTGCTTTAGCCCATACAGAGAGCGTATGAGTTTACATACCGTTCTCTTTTGACCCGGAACAACAAAACCTTCCTACTGTCTCATATACACCTCCTCTTCTAGTTCACCATTCAGAAATGCTATTTTGACATCCATTTGGTGAATCACTAGTTCATAAATAGAGGCAAGAGCGATCAAGACTCTTATAGTTGATATTCCCACCACCGGGGCATATGTATCAAAACAGTCTAACCTATGTTTTTGGGTAAACCCTTTAGCTACTAATCGGGCTTTGAACTTATCTATAGTTCCATCGATTTTCATCTTTTTCTTGGAGATCCATTTACACCCGATAGGCTTGCTACCTAGTGGAAGATCCACCAATACCCAGGTATTGTTGCACATGATGGAATCCCTCTCATCATTTATCGCCTCTCGCCAAAAGGAGGCATCATAAGACCTCATGGCCTCATCAAATGTCATCGGGTCAGCCTCCATGACACAACAGTATGGAGTCACGGGGTCCATATCATTACTCGAACCTTCTACCAAAAACGTGTAGAAGTTTGACCCGAAAGATTTCTCTTTCCTTGCTCTCTTACTCCTTCGGAGTTCTAGAGCATTCTTAGGGACTTCTTCCCCCTCATGATGATCAACATCATCATAAGACACTTGAGTGTCAATCTTAACCGGTATATAAACCTTTGGTCTAGGAATAGAGGTAAACTGATTCTCATAAAAAATGGCATCCCTCGATTCTATTATGGAATTAACATTGATATAATCGTTTCGCTCAATTACATAGAATCGATATGCCTTACTATATGGTGCATATCCAACAAATATAGTGTCGATGCCTCTCTCACCTAACTTTTTACGGTTAGGCTTAGGGACTTTAACGATTGCCCTACACCCCCACACTTTAAGATAACTCAACTTCGGGGGTCGATCGTTCCAATGTTCATACAGGGTTATTTTACTTTTCTTGTTTGGAACTCGATCTAAAATATGACAGGCTGTTAACATGACCTCACCTCAAAACCCATCCCTGAGACCGGAGTTGGACAACAATGAGTTGACTATTTCAGTTAGAGTCCGGTTTTTCCTCTCAGTCACGCCATTTTGTTGTGGCGTGTAGGGTGCTATGATTTCATGCACTATACCGGTGGTTTCAAAATACTTGGGATCATAGTATTCTCCACCACGGTTCAATCTAAGTGGTTTAAGGAAGGTTTCACAGTGTAGTTCGGTTTCCGGTTTATATGCCATAAACCTCTCTAGAGACTCATCTTTATGATTGATTAAATACACGTAGCAAAATATCGAGGAGGCATCAATGAATGTTATAAAATATGTTTTTCCTCCTATGGCTGGGGTGTTTTTAAAGTCACGCAGATCGCTATGTACTAAATCAAATAAACTCGTTTCTCTTTGAACTGATAGAAATGGTGACTTCATTATTTTTACTAACTTACATGTTTTGCATTTGTCATCCACTTTATCAATATGTGGTATCAATGACGAATTAACCATTTCATGCATCATACAAAAATTCGCATGTCCTAATCTTTGATGCCATAAATATGAAGAGTCAAACATATAAACCGAACTATCAGTTTTATTATCAACGTTTAACTTAAACATTCTATTACACAGGTATCCCTTGCCGACAAAGACACCCTGCTTCAACAAAACAACCTTGTCAGCCTCCAAGACCAACTTGAAGCCAAACCTATTCAGTAGGCTACCAGACACTAGGTTCTTCTAAACATTTGGGGCATAGCATATATCGGTTAGGGTAAGGGTTTTCCCGAAAGTGAAAAGTAAATCAACTTTTCCCTTGCCCTTAATTGGTACAGTCGCTCCATTGCCCATAAACAACATAGTTCCATTGTTTATGGGTTCTAAATCTTTGAAGAAACCATCGTTTTTACAAACATGTTTTGTGGTCCCCGAGTCAAACCACCAAAAGTCATCACTCTCGACTAGGTTGATTTTCGTTATCATCGCCACGAATCTATCGTTCGAATTTTTGTTGCGATGATCAAGCCCCTTTCCTTTCTTGTTCTTTAGGTGAAACAGTCCATCCTTAGGTGACCAGGCTTCTGACATTCCCAGTAGACCATTTTGGGCCTTCTTCTCGTTTCATTTCTTTTGAGAATGTTCAGTTCTTTTGTTTCCTTTACTCGATTGGCCTTCTTCTGAAACATTAGTTTTTCCAATGTCACCGGGGCATTCCTTGTGGTCATCCCGTAACCTGTAACCTTCCTCAATTCTTAAATGATTAGCCAACTCTTCGATTGACATGTCTTCTTTCTTGTGTTTGAGAGATTTGTTGATATCTCTCCACGAAGGAGGAAGTTTGTCAATCAAAGAAGACACAACGATGGTATTGTCCATATTATGCTATGTTGTTTAAAGTTATTTAAAATTCTTTCAATTTCATGGAATTTCTCTAAGACCGGACATTCATCAACAATCTTGTAATTATTAAACTGACTTACTAGAAATTTCTTTCTAGTGGTGTCCTCCGTCATGTAGCGTGCCTCTAGAGCATCCCACAATTCATTTGCAATAGGCACGTTGGAGTAGATGTCAAAGAGGGCATCCGTCATCCCATTCAGTATGTGCCCTCTATAGATGTAATCATCATTCTCCCATTTCAACCGGGCTTGTCGCTCGGCCAGCGTCTCCTCCTCCTTTGTAGCGAGGGCAAGGAATGGTGTATTCAGAACATACACCACATTCAGAGTAGTGATCAGGAAGTGCATCTTCCTCTACAACGGCGGAAATTACCGCCATCAAAATGGTCCAACTTCACAAAATTTGCTGTCATTTCCCTCAGTAACGAAGCCATATCAAACCAAGATCACAAAACAAGATTAAGTCTTAAGATTGTTAGTGTAAACTCTTGCAAAACTCACAAGAACCGGTATCCTAGAGATCTCAGGAGCCGAGGCCATGTAGTCACTTTCCTTAAGACTTATTTCAGTGTAGAAAATAGTCTCGGGGATACAACAACAACCAAAACAATGAAGTGAAAGTGTGTAAAGGGAGAGACAAAAGAGATGAATGAGAATGATGTTTTGCCCAAGAACTTCAATACTTTTATCACAAGTTCTTACAATATTCTCTCTTTCTTTTTGCAATTCATTCAAGTAAGTATAAATCTGATCAAAGGGGAGAATATATATGAAAACAACGAAGAGATACGTCCCAAGAAACACCCCAAAAAGGGGCAAAAAAAATTGGGGAAAAGTCGCGAACCGAAACTGCCAAAAACCGCCATGTGTGTCGACACACAGCTCTGTTCCGTGTGTTTCTGTAAGGTTGTGTGTTGACACACCGGCTCTGTGTGTCGACACACAACTCCTCATTTTTGTTCTGTAAGATTGTGTGTCGACACACGAGCCCTGTGTGTCGACACACACCCCATACATGTAAAATAACACTTTAAATAACAACGGAACAAATCTCAAACACTTTATTAATAATTCTCATTTTGAAAATACATCAACAGGTGGCTCGCCATGAAGAAGTTACAAATTGAAGAGGGTTGGTGACTCGCTGTGCAATAGTTACATTGAGGAGGGATGGTGATTCGCCGTACAGTAGTTGCATTGAGGAGGGTTGGTGGCTTGCCGTGCAGAAGCTACATTGAGGAAGGTTGGTGGCTCGCCGTGCAACAGTTACACTTGAAGAGGGTTGGTGACTTACCATGCAATGGTCACATTGATGTGATGATTGGATTGATGATGATTTTATGGGGTTGGAGATTATAAATAGATTTTGTAAACCTTAATTTCATAGTGTATTAAGGCACCCATTGGGTCCCGTGGTTTTTTCCTCTAGTTGGGAGAGGGTTTCTACAAAAATATTGGTGTGTTGATTTTGTTATTGTTTTGTTGTTTTTCACTTCCATTGTGCTCGATGTGTGAATTTTTCAACAAGTTGTAGGACCATGCACTAAGAAGGGTCCCAGTCACAGGTCCAACCAAGTACACCCATAAGCCCTCGTGGTAGTCACTTGCTGTAGCTGGCCCTATTTATCCTTGCTGGGTTCATTGACCCTCCTGATATTGGCCTATTCTCCACATATAAAATTTGTAATTCTTTTAATTTTTATTAAGTTTCTAGAAATATATTATTTATTGAACAAATAGTGAATAAACTAAGATTACTTATGTGGGTCAAGTATGAAATTTCATGTTGTAGTTGTAAAGAAAAGTAATCAACATATAAGTCCAGCAAGTTATTTTTTTATGATCAATTATAAGCACAGTAAGTTACTCAACCTGATGCCAATTTATTTTAAAATAAAATCTCACTTGGGCTTATATGTTGATCTCGTTTGAATTAAGCTCAGATTAAATTTTGACAAATCCGCTGGTTCATATTGAAAGACCAAAGTGTTTTTGATTTGAAAACTGGACTTGCGATCCTTTCTTTGGGCAATGTGGCATAAGCACACTTCTTAGCAGCAACACTTTTTTGGTAACATCACTTCCACAAAAAATACATTTTAAAAAGTATAGTTTTGCCAAACAAAACTTTATAATTGATATTGGTCCCGCATCGATGGCTCAGGGGACCCAAAAATATGAGAAAATAGAAAAAAAAAAAAAAAAGAATTTGGAAACTTTTAAAGAACCCAAAAAATATGAGACAATAGAAAGAAAAAAAAAAAGAATTTGGAAACTTTTAAAGAACCAAAATGGGTATTTACTTAGGCTTTTAAAAAGAGCTTACCTAGCTAAAATAGAGTTAAATGAAGAAATAGACATATAAAACATTACCTACGTTATATTATCGTTTATTTTTTTTAAGTTCGACAATTTATTACTTATGTTTTTAATTATGTTGATTTAGTTGATGTACTGTTTTAAATTCTAAATGCTGTAGAAGTGGTACATTTATTCCCATAATTAGAAGATTAGGACAATCAAGTCTATGAACTAAATTATGGCATAACTAGAACCGAATTAAAAACAAAAATCTACCCCATGGACATCATTATTGTTGTGTTTGAAATAGTGCGTGGACTAAATTAATAAGATAAAATGTATAAAAATTAAATTGACATGCTCACAAAGTATAGGATATTATGGTCTAAAATAATACATAGATAAATAAAGGAAAAATATGGAAATTTGTAATGAAAAAAGAAAAAAACATACAGCTTTAATCAGTGGCAATGACAGAGGTGATAAACATTATGGAGAAAGTAACAACAATCTCCATGATAAGAGCTTGAATTTTTGTTACCAAAGGCGATGTTGTCTCAATGCTTTTTAGGTGGCGGAGTAACACTCATTATGTGAATCCAGCCGATATTGCCCCTATTAGTTGAGCTGCTGCATAAATTGGCACTTGTGTGACATTCAAAATATAACTGTAAGGCTTGAAGACAATATAAGATCGTGAAGATAAAAGGTTGTAATGATTATAGTTATGAGATGTCATATGATTATGAATAGTCATGAGAGTTTACGGGGGCAGTTATGATGCATTGAGCATATAACGATTATATGATGTTGTCTTGTAATATTACTTATTGTTTTTTATTTATTTTGCTATGTAAATCCATGTTGTAACCTGCAATTATTCCTGAACATTTCTACTTGTGAGATTCGTAAAATTCGGGCTCGGCGACTCGTAAGACTAAACATTAAATACAACCCAAATCTAAATGAACCGTGCGATCTTGCTCTCTTGGTGCTAGACGCGAAGCTCATCCAGTCAGGTTAATATCTTATGGGAGACAAGGCCTAGAAAAGCTTAGATCATGCAGCCTGCCAAACTGAACAGGTAGAGATTATGCTAAATTTATGAGCCTAATTAATCACGAAATCAATAAACTTTAGTTGTGTATTATCACAAATTACTTGTATAATTTTGAAACTATTGCTTTTTTAGGGTTTTTTTTTTTTTTTTTTTTTTAACGGAAAATCATCTTGAAAAGTTATCATTTTTTGTTTGATCATCATAACTTTTTAACTTTTTAGATAACCACCACCAAAAGTTTAAAATTTTTCAATCAACTACTTTAAATCAAGTTATTAACTATCCGTTAAATATTTTATTACTTCCACGTGATTTTAACTCACCTTTTTTTATTTCTTAGTGCACATGAATCATGAGTTAAAACTAGTCTAATTAGTTATGTATTCAAGACCCTCCTCCCCACCAAGGTTTGGTCTCGAAGGGGTGTGAAAGAGGCGGGATTCGAACCTTAGCGGGGGACACTACAAGAAGGCTGGCTTTTAACGACTAGAAATTTTTTTTTTTTGGTCGTTAAAAGTGTGCGTAGTGCCTAGTTGCGACTGGATTAAAGCATCATCGTTAGAAGGTGTTACATGTTGGGCTTATAACGACGGGCACTAAATAAGGCCGTTAATTCTACTCACAAACTGTCGTTAATATATATTGAACCAATACCAATAGAGACATTTACCAACAAATAAATTTATTGCTAATATTAATTTTACAACATTAAAGAATCATTACCACAAACAAAATTATTAGTTTTAAATTAAAAAAAATTAATAGCATTTAATTTTTTTTTACTCAATTTTTATTTCCCCCCTTAATTTATATTTCCCCACTTTAAGTTTCCGCCGTCGTTAATACTATTAACGACGGTAAACTCGACTTTTAACGACAATAATTACTGTTGTTAGTGACCATTTTTCTTGTAGTGGGAGCGAGTGGAAAATCTTTTGCTAGCTTAGGTACTTTAAGATATGTTTAATGTGGATTTTTAAATCTATATAAAAGTTACTGGCTGGTAAAACATTTTATATTGATCAAGCCCACGGAAGTATAACGTTTTTTTGGCTTTATTAATTGTTTTAGTAATGTTCAATGTTCATTCCCCGAGAGAAACTAATAACTTTGTAATGAACCATTTTGCAATGTAAGGTATTTCAAGACCTGATGCTCTATTAACCCGACTTTGATCATGGTGCACACCCCTCGGTTCCTCTCCTTTTTATTTTCCTTGTCTCTGTTTTTTGATGATGTTGTGTACTCTGTTTGTGAAACCAATTGCTTGGCACACCATTATTTAATTATAAAGAAAAAAGTTAATTATTTTTTAGTAGATGTTTGTGGAAATAATAAAAAGGCCATACTTTATTTTCTTTGTACCTTTTGATTTGTATGTATTAATAATTAGATAACCTCTCCAACATCATCCAATGCTAGATCCTGAAAGGGCAAATTGCCCATGACAAAAACCACGTCCTATTGGAGCGTGACATTGATGTTTAGCTCCATCATTTTTCTTCTATGTCCTAGGAAATGAAACATACTATTTTGAAAAAATTTCTAAGAAAATGACAGCAGCTTTGATTCATTTAAAAAAGTCTCCTGTCGTCATCTTCTCTAAATCCCCAGTAAACTAGCTTGTTGTCTTCTCCAAATCATCAGACTTTAGTACGATATCATTTTTATCATAGACTATTTTGCCTTTTTAGGTTTATGAAATTGGAATTCACTGGAGAGGATACCTAATTATTAGTACAAACAAAACTTAAGGTACTAAAAAAGTAAATCGAAAAGGTTAAGGATCTTTTTGTTATTTTTACAAATGTCGAGGTACTAAAACACAAATAACCCAAAAAGAAACTACATTGTGTATATTGGAATTTCAAAGTGGCTAAATGTTAAATGGACAAATTTTAAGCTACCTAAATAATAATTTCTCTGTTATTAAATTTAACAAAGAGTCTAAGAATGATTTAATTTGCATTTGCATGTGGACTAATCACAAAAATAGTAAGTCCACATGCAATGATGCAGCCTCTTCTATGTCCCCTTAATTGGGCTACATGCACATCTGGGTACGGTTTAAAAAATAAATAAATAAAATTATGAGACAATTTTAATATTCATTTTGAACCTTTAATTAAAGAATTAACATTAATGAACATGCCAAAAAAAAAAATTTGTTGTTTACTTGGATTTAACCATCTGTAGGATAAATTGAAGTTTAGTATGTGAGACATGTTAGCATAAGGGTGTATAGTCTGTGTTAGGTTAGAGAATTAGCTATCTTGACTTTGTTTGCTCGGTTTTGTGCTTGGTTTTAAGGCCGCTAAGTACGGAGGGTTTGAGTTGAAATTTTGCTTGGCTCAGTTGTTATGAAGCTTAACTGGTAATGAATTAGCTTGAGCTTGAGTTAACTGTTTAGACTTGTGCAAGTTAATGAGCAGATAAGTCTAAACTATACTAAACTTGGGCTTGGCTGACTTAGTTTAATGAGCTGGCTATTTTGATAACTTTTGCTATAATATGTCCTTGCACCTGGCATGCTTATTGGGACTTGTAATTCCAATTATTGAAAAAATAGTTGCAAGCACTCATAATGTTAACTAAACTTATTTAAGATGAGATATTATTTAAGAATCAAAGTATGAATACACCAACTTGTCTTATGTTTAAATAATATTAATTAATATTAAAAATGGAGATAAGTAGAATTCAAATTTTAGACATCTTAGCAAGAAAACAAATATTCCAGAGCCTAGTTTCAGGAATTATTTTAGGTCAAGTTAAAATGACAGTGCTAGTGATAGCCACTAAACGTGAGTGGATTTTGCACTACCATATTGATATTATTACACCTGAAACCTTACGATTTTATGGCATATCTAATACAGTAGCCTGTATGTATATTTATAGAAAGAAAAAGGTACACATGATAAGATCAAGATAGATCTATTAACATAGAATAAATAAAGATAAAAAATCTAACCCTATACATAAATATACTATATTCTAATACGCCCCTTCAATCTGAGCGGGGAGGACCAACATGCAAATTGGCTTTATGAATGTGGAAATGATACGAGGATAGCCCCTTTGGGAATATATCTATAACCCGCTTGCTAGTAGGTGTATGTTAGACCTAAAGATCACCCTTAAGAACTTTCTCATGACCACAGTAATAATCAACATCCCTGTGTTTGGTGCGATCATTAGAGATGGGATTAGCGGCAAGATGCATAGCATAAACGTTGTCATAGTACAGAATGATAGGACCACAAAGACGGATACCAAAGTCACACATGATGTAGCAAAGCCAATCACTTTCAGTGAGAACATTAGTCACAATTCGATATTTTGACTTAGTAGTGGATTTAGCAAAGGTTGTTTCTTTGCTCGCCAAGAGATAACGTTAGGTCTAAGAAAAAGGGCATAACCAGTAGTGGATTGTCTTGTGTCTAGACAACCAACCCAGTCATCATTAGCATATGCTGTAATCATGGTGCAAGAGCCTGGTTGGATGGTGAGGCCACGATTAGGGGTGGGCTTAAGATATTGTAGTATCTGCTTAACCATTTACTAATGAGAAGACCTGGGAGCATGCATAAATTAAAAAACACAGTTAACTGCTTAATAAATATCATGATGAGTCATAGTTAGATACTAGAGAGAACCTACAGCACTACGATATTCACTAGGATCAGCAAGTAACATGCCTTCAATTTGGGATAGTTGAACCCAAGATGGTAAGAGGGTTTGGAAAGGTTTAGAATCAAGCATGTCATATCTAATCAGAAGATCAATAAGGTATTTATGTTGAGTTAAAAAGAGACACATTTTGATTATTGACATGAGTAAGTTATCATTAAACCCAGTTAAAATTATGTCATTAACATAAAGAAGAAGACAAATGAGGTCCCAAGAAGAGTGAAATATAAATAAAGATTGGTCAACCTAACCATAGTGGAAACCATGACTATAGATAAAGGTACTAAAACTATGAAACCAAGCTCCAGGAGCTTGTTTCATCCCATATAATGCCTTACGAAGACCACAAACATGATTGGGAAACCTAGGATGAACAAATCCTTTGGGTTGTTTCTTGTAAACTTCCTTAGTGAGATATCTATGTAAAAAAGCATTCTTGATGTCTAATTGTCAAATTGACCTGTTATAAGTCACAGCTAAATAGAGAATGAATCGAATAGTAGTGGGTTTAACTACAGGACTGAAGGTCTTAAAGTAGTCTATGCCTTCCCTTTGGTGGGAACCCTGAGCTACAAGTCTAGCCTTAAATTGTTCAACAGAATCATCTGCCGTATACTTGACCTCGTATTTCTAGGTACTACCAACAACACTTTGAATTGGAGTAGGCTAAACAATGTCCGATGTTTGATTTTGTAAAAGAGTATTGAACTTCTCAGCCATGGCCTCTTACCACCGAGGGTTCCTAATTACTTGAGAAAAGCACGTGGGCTGTTGGACTACTATAATGCTGGACAAGGACAAGAAATGCTTTGATTTACGGATACCATCTTTGAGACAGGTACTCATAGGATATACATTAGTGGGCTGCGTTGGTGATGACATAGTGTGAAGAGTGATCGAACTGGTAGGTGATGAAGAAGGTACAAATTCCTGTGATGTATGGAGAATAGTACTAGCAAAGGTAAGGAGGAGGGCGGCATTGAGGTGGTTGCCAAACTTGGCTCAGGATGGGTTAGATGCATAGAAAACATAGGGAGACTACATTGAGTCACAATAGGGGACCGTGCATGACTAGTAACCATGCAGAGTCTTAGGACAGGAAAGACAAAAATTGATGCCATGAGAACAACATAGAGCGGCCATCTTTCTATTGTCAAACTCACGACCATCATCACTCTAAAAACACTTAATTTTACAATCAAACTGATTTTCAACAAATGTTTTAAAATTAGAAAACAGGTTGTTAACTTCGTCTTTCCCATGCATTGGGTACAACCATGTAAAACGTGAAAAATAATCAATAAAAAGAACATAATATTTATATTTGGAATTAGAGGGCAGGGGGCCTTGCCAAACATCAGAATATAATAACGGTAAAGGATGAGTAGAAGTATGCACCACTTGATCAAAAGGTAAACTATGAGATTTTCCTAAACAACATAGTTCACAATGTTCAACAGAAGACTTATTAAAATGAACTAAACAACGTTTATGCAAAATACTCACAACATTATTTCCTAAATGACCTAAATGTCTATGCCAAGTATTAGCGGGAACTGAGCGTGCAGCTAGACCAATGTGATGTGCTGAGAAGCTGTCTAGCATCCCATTACTGTGCATCTAAAGTAGAGGGGACCTTGTTGTCTTATCCTTAACACGAAAAGAATTAGAGTCAAATTCAACGACATAGTTGTTTAACAAAAAGTAGATTATGAGTAAGTCATGGCACATGAAAAAAATTATACAAGGGGTAGGTCTTGATTGGTATGACAAATGAACCAACATGTGTAACTGGAAATAACTATCCATTACAAACTAAAATAGACTGGAACCCTAAGTATGAACAAGACATCAAGGAGTATACCTGAGTTCTATGTCATGTGATTTGAAGCCGCAAAGTTAGGTACCACATGTATTCATGCTTAGTGACAGACATAACAGATAAGAAGTAGAAAGATCAGGCTGAGAGTATCGGTAAGGGCATTGAAGGGCAATATGTCTAAAGGCTTCAAGTCTGGGTCCCAAATACTGGCACCAAATTGACTAGGAAAGTTACCTGAGGGTCTTACTTGTGAATTAGAGTGCGGAGGAGCAAAACCAAATGCCATGTACCAATGACTAGTTGGGTGAGGTTGCTGACCAAACCCCACAGGAGGAACATAACCATGCCCACCATTATTTTGTCCACCAGATCCACTATGACGATAATTGTTACAGTTATCACGACCAACTCGACCACAACAACCACGACCTCGACCACTACCAGATGCATCAGAAGGGTGACTTTGAGCAGAAAGGGCATGAGAATGTTCGGACGGTTTGTGAATCCTAACATGAGCAGCTTCTTTGTTGAGTAGAGACATCTTCAAGTCTTTAAAGATGAGGGTTGATTGGGTAATTGCGCATAAGAGTACCATAGTCCACATATTTAGAGGGAAGCCCAAATAATGCATAGTGGAGAAGTTCCCTATTGGACATAGGGTAGTTAATGGTGGTTAGATCATTGGCTATTGTTTTAAATTTAGAAAGGTAAGCCTCCATTGTTTTGTTGTATTTGCGAAGGTAGGTTGATTCATTATGAAGGTCGAATTCCTTGGCAAGAGAATGATCACAAAAGCATTTATTGAAAGTGTCCCGCATGTCTTTGGATGTCGGTTGTCGGATAACATCATTAAGGACAAATCGAGCAAAAGTAGCAGTAATACAGGAGCAAGTACTTTGATCCGTACACGTCTAGGATGTGTAATCAGGATTAAGATTAGATGAACCATTGGTATGAAGAAGATCGGGAGACGGGCAAGGAAGAGCGCCATCAATAAATCCCATGAATCGGCGTGCTCGAAAAATTATGGAAATTTGTTTGCGCCATCTAGAATAATCAGTGGGTTCTTCTAATTTGATGGTTATGGGATTAGTAATCTTGAACATAGAAAAGAAGGTAGGAGAGGGTAGATACGTGAAGAAAGAAGATGGTATGTGAGGAATATTGGGAGTAGAATTAGCCATGGGTATAGACATTGAGGTTTGGGGAATAGAACCTAGAGTTGTAAATTGAGGTAGTTGGTCATCAATACCTGAGGTGGGGATGGATGCCAGAAGCACGTACGAAGCTAAAGGAAGGGAGGACAATGGGAGAACGACTGGGGAAAGAGGCGAGAGGAGATGAGGGTAAAGGACAAGAGGCCATGGCCAGTATATGTTTGAGATGAGAGAATGATTCCCTTGCTACTATTGAGAAGCCCTAACCAAATGGGAGAAGAGGCGAGTGGGGGACGAACTAAGAAGAGGAGGGTGGAAAGACAAGTGGCGTTGTTGTGCTTGGGGCAGCAGGTGGTTTGCTGCCGTGAGACTTAGGGTTAAGGTTTGTGGGGGGGGGGGGGGGGGGGGGGAGATGTTTACTTTTGGAGTTTAGGGTTTCAGAATCTCTTTGATACCATGTGAAACCTTATGTCTATATGGTATACCTAACATGGTCGCCTGCACGTATATTTATACAAAGAGAAAGATACACCTGATAAGATCATGATGTATCTATAAACGTAGGATAAATAAAGATAAACAATCTAACCTTATACATAAATATACTATATCTTAATATTACATAATAGAGTAGTGTTATGGACAGAGTTGTTTTTGTTTTTATTATTAGGGCAATTATAAAGACCTTTTGGAGCTGGTTATGTTAAAATTTTTCTAGCATTAACAAAAACTACTATGATAATGACACTACCCAAATATTATAATAAATGAAATTGATATAACAGCTATTAAAAATTGTGATGATATTTTGCTTACTTTAATTGAAAAAGTTAAAAGACGATATCTTAGAAGAAAGGGACAGCAATAACAATAATAGACCCAATACTTTAAGGACTCTCGCCAATGCAGGAGGAAGGGAGTAAATAAAAAAATTATTATAATAGTTGAAAGTAAAAAGCACCTAAATTGCGATAAGCTTGCGTGGGTGAGCTAGTTAGAATCATAAAATAAAGTGTGCAATATTTATATCATTATTATTTGTGGAAAACTAACAATGTATCTAATGAGTGAATAATGAGGTTACAAGGGTGCCTATATGTAGGGAAGCCTACAGGAGACAAATTATATCTTTTACCCTTGGCCTTAAGGTTATAATAGTAAAATAAGTACAAGATATGTAAACCTCAAATGTAGATCTAGAATCCTCTAATAGGCCCCGTCAAGCTGAGCGGGTGCTATAATGCGAAGATTGGACTTGTGTTGAAGGAACCTATAAGCAGGAAGACCTTTTGTGAAGATGTTTGCAACTTGCTTTGTGGTTGGAGTGTATTGAACTTGAAGGTCCCCTTTGAGTACTTAGTCACGAATGTAGTGAAAGTCGACATCAACATATTTGCTTCGATCATTGGAGATTGGGTTTGCAACAAGATGAGAGGTAGAGATATTATCACAATAGATAGTGTTAGGTCCATGGTGACGAAGGCCAAGGTTTGTCATTAGATAACAAATCCAGTCAGTCTCAGCAACAGCTTGGGCTACGGCTCAGTACTCTGACTTAGTTGAGGATTTGGATACTGTGGCTTATTTCTTGGCACGGAAAGAGATGAGATTTGGTCTAAAGTAGATAGTGTAACAAGTGGTGGATCATATTGTGCCAGGACAACCACCCTTATTCGCATCAGAGAAGGCGGTGATGATGGTTTGTGATCCTGGGAGGATCTACAAGCCGTGGTCGGGACTACTTTTGATGTAGCGAAGTATGCGCTTAACAACTTACCAATGGTTAGTTTGTGGGGCATACATAAATTGAGAGACAAGGTTGACCTCACAATATATGTCAGGACCAGTCATGGTTAAATATTGGAGAGCTCCTATAGCACTCCTGTAGTCAGTGGAATTTGCTAGTAGGTCACCTTCACCTAACGATAGTTGTGTTTATTTTGATTGTGTTTTGTAAGGAGGCAACCACATATTTATTTTGAGAGAAGAAAATGCCATGTTTATCATGCTTGGCTTCTATGCCGAGAAAGTAATGGAGATGACCAAGGTCCTTCATGGCAAATTGTTGGGAGGGAGAAGTAATGAGATGAGTGAAGTGAGTCGAGCTTGTACTTGTGAGTATACTATCATTGACATAAAGAAGTAAGCATGTTAGATTATTTTTGTCAGTTTGGACTATGGTGGCATCGCGCACATCCTTTGCTTGGTCTGTGATTCCTTGGCGTGAGCTAGTGACTTGGGCTGCTAGGCGGTTTCTTGGACGCGGGGTAGATTGCATTCTAGCTCCCCTGTGCTTTTCTGCGACGGTCTATGTCCTCGGGTATGAGTGTAACCTGAGGATTCAGCGCTCTCAGTCTAGGTATTTCTTAGTTGTGGTTGAGGAGATTACTGGATTGGTTTGCAGTCATCTCATTGCTTCTCCTACGCTTCGTGGTGCTCATCGTCATACTTAGCTTCTTCAGGGATGGGGGATTGAGCATTAGATGTTGATCGACCTTTTGGCCTTTGTTAGCTTTTTGCTTTGTTTGATCATATTGCCCTTTGTTGCTTTTTTAGCTTGTTGTTTCGCTTGTTTTTGACATTTGAGACCTTGATGTAGGCCTTTTGGCCATGACTTGAGGCATGCCTCTTGTAGACTTGTATGTATTTTTTTGCTCATACATGGTATTTCTTGCTAATATACCAAAAAAAAGGTTGGATTAAATTTGGATTTTTGTATAAAGAATGAGGGGTTAGTTTGACAACAAATGAAACTTAGACTATGGAGAAATGAACTAAACCGTCAGAACCAGGCCCAAGGGTTCCGAAGGCGACATACATGATTCAGGAATTTCAGAAGCATGAAGGGTTTAGGTTGTTGCATGTAAACTTCTTCCTATAATTGACCATGTAGGAAAGCATTTTCAACATCTAGCTGATGTATTGGCTAGTTATGACTGACAACTAGGGAAAGTATAAGGTGAATGGTTGTGGTTTTAACAACAGGACTAAATGTTTCTTTTGTAATCAATGCCTTCACTTTGGTGAAGGCCTTGCGCTATAAGATGGGTTTTAAAATGTTTCACAGAACCTTCAGCTTTATATTTTACCTTGTATTTTCAAGTACTCTCTCCAAGGTTTTTACTTGTGTCATACTGGAATCCTAAAGGAGAAAATGACATCATTTACCCTTGATCTTGAGGACATAGTAGTAAAATAAGTTCAAGATATGCAAACCTAAACCTAGATCTAGAATCCTTTAATATTATTGAGTAAAAGATTTGCAAAATGTTAGGGTGATCATCCTTTTTTATTCACAGATATTAATCTTGTTATCGGGAATATGGGCATAAGTGAAATAGGCATCATATATGAGGCAACATCATTATCAGTACCCGTGATAAGTAGTGGGGATAAGGGTATTACTTTTTACTCATCTTTTACATGGTTAAAGACTTCATATATGTGTCTATTAAGAATCCTATATAGAACGTGTGAGAGACAAGATATCAACATATAAACTTAAGGCTTATTCCATCTAGTACCAATTGATTTTTAAAAGGAAATCTATGGGCTTATATGTAAACCTTATATATGTTAACTTTGTGGGTGGGACATAAAGCTCGGTCAAATTTAACATACATGTCCAACCTCGTCACACCCACCCCAGGCCTGTGTATGGGCAAGTATGGATCGGATCCATTGGTTACTTGCAATAAAGTGGATAATGGATGGGTACCATCTCAATGAATACTTGTCACTATAATACGTATATATCTTCCATAACAATTCAATATGTTTTTTTATAAAATGCTAGATTTTCATGAAAACGTTGACATAACTCATTTATATTATTGTAATCATTTGCCACATTAATACTTTATGGGGAAAATTTTTAGATTTTGACGACCTAGGCTATGTAATTCATAATATTTTGAAACCTTAGCTAGGGAACGGTACATCATTGTATATATTGAAATGTCAGAGTAGAGTACCTAGATGATAAATGTTCAAACCTTGGGGTGCCTTAGATTCCCTAAGTAATAATATGAAGTGCTGAAATAAGAAACTAAAATAATGCATAAACGTGTTTTAAAAACCTTGTAAATCATTCAAATTTCCTTGTCTTCATTTTTTGTTTACCATTAATTGTCTACCTTGCCAATGTTTGCTTTTTTACCGATGTCATTAACTACAGATGGACTGAACTTCTCTTCGTGTTTCTGTGGGAAGTCTTATACCAAACTCTAGGCATTCAGAGTTTCGTGTTATGATCTTACTTGAGTTGAAGTTGAGATTTATCTGTTAATAGATATATTTAATAAGAATTGACTATTCATAATGCTTGAATTGTTTATGTCTAAGGGTATTGTTTTATGCTTACACCTCATTAAACACATTCATGAGATTTGAAAGAAATTGTAGAATGAGGGAAAACATACCCATACTAGGGATACATAGCACTGTATATACAACGAGGAAAATACAGTACATGAGTATATAAGCAAGTAAAATACAAAAATACAAATATACTTTAATACCTCCCTCAATCTGAACGGGGGGAACCAACAGACACAAGGAATCGAAGCTCACAAAAATGAGATGAAGAGAGGCCCCTGATGAAGATGTCGGCAATTTGAGATTGCGATGGAACAACATCATTAGTAGCAACTTTTTCACGAACAAAATAGAAATCAATTGCGACATGTTTGGTACGACGATTAAGTATGGGATAGGTAGACAAGTAGGAAGCATTAATATTATCATAGAAGATCGTAACTGGAGTATGAAGAAAAACACCAAGCTCCTTGAGTAATTGACACAGTCAATAGGTCTCGAAAACAACATGTGCCACAGATCAGTACTCATACTTAGTACTAGAATAAGCAACAGTGTGTTGCTTCCAAGCACTCCATGAACTCATATTCATCCCAAGAAAAATGGCATAACTTGATGTAGAGCGACGAGTGTCGAGACACCTACCACAATCAGCGTCAGTGTAGGCAATTAATGAAGATAACGAACAAGGACAAAAATAAAGTTCAAACTAAACGGTACCTTTGAGATATTGATAAAAGCGTTTCACAAGTTGTAAATGAATAGTGGTGGGACGATGCATGCACTGACTAACTACACTGATAGAATGGGAAATTTCTGGCAGATTCCAGGTCAAATAATGTTGAGCACCAATGGCACTACAATAAGTGGAAGCATAAGAGAGTGGATCACCATCAATAAGACTAGGTAATGACTTATCCACTAATGGAGTACTGACAGCATTGGTTTCTGACAAGAAAAGTTTCGCTAAGAGCTCTTCCAAGTATCGTTTATGAGAAAGATGATAACCTGTGGAGGTATGAGATGCTTCTATTCCCAAAAAATAGTGAGGACACCCATGATCAGTCATGGCAAATGTGACAACAAGTGTCTCAATGAATGATGATAGAAAGTCCTTACTACAGCTAGTAAGTACGATATCATCAACGTATAAGAGTAAGATGACAATGCCACGAATAGAAAATAAAATAAATAAGGAAGAGTCAGCTCAAGATGTGAATAAAGCCATGCCAAGAAAAAAGGAACTCAGCCTCTGAAACCAAGCCCGTGGAGGCTGCTTAAGTTCATAAAGTGCACGACGAAGACGACAAACATGGTGAGGAAAATCGGGATGAGCAAAACAAGAAGGTTGCCTCATATACACAACTTCAAACAAATGTCCATTCAAAAAGGCATTTTTGATATCTAGTTGTTGAACCGGCCAATTATATGAAAGAACAATGCAAAGCACAAGGTGAATATTGGTGGGTTTAACAACCGGATTGAATGTATTAGAAAAATAAATACTGGCCTGCTGTCATAACTCTGAGCAACAAGACGGGCTTTGTAGCATTCAAGCTTATCATGGGCACAAAATTTTAGTTTATGCACCCAATTACAACCCAAAACATTAAAAGACGAATGAGAAGGAACAAGACCCCAAGTGCCATTACGAGCCAAGGCACGATATTCCTCAAGCATCGCGTTGCACCAATTGGAGTCATGTTTTGCTTCATTATAGCTGGTTGGATCCGTATAAGTGGTTTGGTGAGATAGAGAGAAAATGACTTTTGGTTTGTGAACACCCAATTTAAGTTGACTTTTGACCATGGGATGACTCCTTGACACGAAAACATCGGCTTCAAAGTGAGAAACCGAAGTGCCACTTACAACAGCAGCTTCAGTTTCATTGCAGGCAGGACAACCGAAGCTACCTGCTGGTCTGTAGCAGCCACAGTAGGGAATGTGATTGCTACATTACCGAGACGTGCATAACGTATCCAAAAGGGGCAGGACTTGGTTCGGAATGGAATATATCATGGGATGCATATGGCAGTGTGAAAGAAAAATTTTGTGCTATATAAGGAATGATTGATGGACTGGAAATTTAAGTACCATTTGTTCTATTAAGAGGGAAAAAAAACCAAAGAGCAGAGGCAAGAGGACTGGATCACTTGAATGGCTCGAGCTGCACGTCATAAAAGGGGAGAGACTAGAGTAAGGAAAGGAAGATTCGTTAAAAACCACGTGACGACTATTATAAACTGACCCATGAGTGGATCAAGACAACGCTAAGCCTTGTAATGTAGACCACACCCAATGGAAATACACTTTTTCGTTCTAATAGAACATTTTCTGTAAGCATGAGCAGACAAATGCGGGTAGAATTCAGACCCAAACATGTGAAAAATGAAGTAGTCGGGAACATTGTGGAAACATCTCAAAAGGAGAGATTGTTAAGAAGTGGAGTAGGAAGACGATTTATTAAAAATATTGCAGTATATACCGCTTCAACCCAAAACTTAGGGGGCGTACGAGCGTGAAAAAGGAGAGTACAAGCCATTTCACCCAAATGTTGATGTTTGGACTTGACCACTTCATTTTGTTGTGGAGTGTCCGGATAAGACTTACGAAATTTAATGTTATGTTTGTTAAAGTAATCCCGAAAAGGATTTTGATCAAACTCTATATCCCCATCACTTTTAAAATAGCAAATTTTCTATTGTAACAATGTCTCTACTTGGTTTTTGAATGTTTTGAAGTGGGAAAATACTTCATTCTTTTTCTTCTTAGGAAATAACCACCTATGAAGACTATAATCGTCCATAAAAATAACGCAATATTGATAACCATGAACTAAAACGTCAATAGAAGACCAGACATCATGATGTATTAAGTATAGCGCTACTTTAGTACAATGCATGGACAATGAAAAGATAACATATGTGATTTTCTTAACTAACAGTTAGAACAAAAGGACACTGATTTTGACAAAACCGAAACATGCTTCTTATTTACAAGAGTAAACATAACATGACGATTAGAATGAGCCAACCGACAATTAAGAAGATCATTGGAGATATGTGCAGTCACCAAACAAGTATGTAGTGGATAAAGTGAGCCATCCATATTAGTTTTAAGAATCATGCTCCCGATTTGAGGTCCTCAATAGAAATAGAAGAAGCATCAAATTACACAGTACAATCATTATTAGCACATAAACAACGAATTGACAATAAATTATGAGATAAGTTCGGCACATGTAAGACATTGCATAATTTAAAAGAGTGATGTGGAGTTCTTAAATCAGTAGATATATTTTTTATAAAAGAGCTTAACGAATACTTCAATCAAAGAACTCCTTGCTGCAGCCCCTTTGTTATCCAGCGTGACAGGAAGGGGATTGCCCCTTTCTTCTTTTTAGGTTCTTTGTTCTCTTTCTGGCTTGTAGAACCAACATTAGCTATATTAAGCAGCTTACCACCACCAACCATTACTTGCTTATGACTGGAATATGGAACCAAATTATGAAGCATACGTTCATTTAGAGTCATGCGTGACATAGCACCCAAATCAGGATACCAGTTAGATTCCGTGCCTTTGCCAAAAGGCATGGCCGAGAAGGAGTGAGGAACATCATCAATAATATACGCATAATTAAAATGGTTGCAAAGCTATGTGATTGGATAAGAGACAAATTTGACACACCTCCTGAGGTGTACCAAGGATACCTTCATGATTCATACATTGTAAAGGAGGGCAAGGAGCATTATTAGGAATGGAATGCACGGCTCCCCCACGATTCAAATTGCCACTACCAGTGGTATGTCCTCTACGACCATGATGCGACTGCCCCCGGCCTCCACAATGCGAGTTATTTCTACCTGCTTGACCTCCATGATTACGTCGAACACGATCATAAGCAGAGCCACGTCCCCCACTCATGGACGTGGAATCAAAGGTGATAAAGGCTTGTGACCGTTGAATTAGAATATAAGAGGAGTTCTTTAGAGCAATTTAACCTTCTTTCCATAATAATTTATTTTCTAAAGTCTCATACGTTGAATCAATTGAAGAAGTGTTAAGGTATCAACAAAGGTTTCATATTCTTTAGAAAGTCCATGTAAAATGTAACATATTAAAATTTTCTCAGTAACTGGACAATTAACGGCAGTAAGTTGATTAGAAATAGTCTTAGTACGTCGCAAATATGTTTCCATAGATTCATTATCATTCATCTTAGGAGTAGTTATTGGGCATATTTTAAAAATATTTCCTAGAGCAGGTGTAGCGAAAGCCAATTTAAATTTCTTAATTTTAAATCTAAAGCCCCGATCTAGCTAAATAATTTAATTAAATCAAGATCTTACTCTTATAGGTTCATAACATGATAATCGAAAAACACCGAATTATCATAACATGATAATTGAAAAATATCGAATAAAATAAGTATAAATATAGTATGTAGAATAAACGAAATAAAGAAAAATAAATTAAATATCTTATATTTAATTAGACATACCTGAAAATTGAATCCCAACTCCTACTTGAAGATCTGAAATTAATACAAGATATCTTGACACCTCAAAGTCTTTTTCGCAATGACCTCATTTAGCACCGAGAGTGTGGGCTTCCAAAATATGTAAATTAGGAAAAATTTATTACAAAATTCTTCCTTTCATTATTTTAGAAAAACAATTTTTCAGAAAAATTACGATAAACAATAAATTTAGAAAATTCCTAAAAACAATTTTTAGGGTTTTCACGTGGGAGAAAATCAAGTTTCATAACCTTTAAAAACTGAATTTTTTTTAATATAATGTATTTATAAAACAAAAAAGCAGGTGATATGAGCGAAAGGAGACCCATACCCTTGTAGAATTCGTGTTGCTAACATCACCATGAGGTCAACAACGCTCGCATAGTCAAATAGGGTCCTGGCAATGCCGCACATCTTTTTCCTTTTTTATTTAATTTTAAAACATGATATTTATCATATTATATATTTATCTCATAAATAAAAATTCTTCTCTTGAATTTATTTTTAAATATTTTCAAATAGCGCTTAAGTTGAAGCTTGCAGAGGACCTTATGGACAATTTAATTCTAGCTCCAACGGATCAAATCTGATTATCATCTCATGTTAATAATTGATTACCATTTACTAAAACTTAATTCACTAAATAAGTTTTACTGCACTTTGAAATTAAATATATTCTTTCAAGAATTTTTCAAATAACTTTTATTGTTATGATCCACCCTCTTTATTAGATATCCGTGAGTAAAAATAACTTTAACTACTATTGTTAATTTTCTCACATCTTTTGCCATAATTCCCGACTCGCCCTTCTTGAGCAATCCAATAATATAAAAAATAATTTTCTGTACTAATTTCAAATGTCAAACATATGGAATACTTTGGCTAAAGATTCTAGAATTTGGTTGGTATGCTTGCGAATCAACTAAGGGGGCACTTTTATCTCGTAAGAGACTATAGATTTCACGTAAAACAACTATTTCTGCTACACTTTATGCCGTTACCAAATGAACGTAAGATTTAAGTCAACACGATGTGACTAATCCATTTGGCATATCAAAGCAACGAACAAACCATGCACAAGTTCAGACTATTTCTTGGATTTAGAGTTATCGTCCTATAGAATTAGTTATGTCTGATAGTAGTAAAGAAACAACTAATTTAGGTGGTCTTACTCAGTGTTCCAATCTTATTGATAACATCAACATAATACTCTTAGATCCCTATTCATATGGCTAAGACAAGTCATCAAAAGTATCATCTTATAGTCTTATAAGACAAGTTGTCTAAACTTATCACTGACTACGAGCATGCTTTGACAACATATCACTAGTTTGATCTAAACCTATCTATGGTTTAATGGGATTGGAGAAATTTGGGAAAGAGGAAGTGGAAGGCCACTTATGAAAGAGGGTGTAACTTCGACAGCCGGAGTTTGGGAGAGGACAGTGGTTGGAGGATGGGGGGGGGGGGGGGGGGGGGGGGGGGGGAGAGAGAGAGACAGAGCGAGAGATTAGGGTGAGGATGAGGGAAATTCAGGGAAAAGAATTGAGGGGTAACTGTTGATTGAGCTTGTAACTGCCAAATAAAGGGATTGAGATATGGGCTGCACCACCTAGGGCAATACAGGTGATCGGAACACCACCACTATGGTTGACGCTGCGGTGAGCAACGGTTTGGGAGAGGGGGATATTTGAATGGAGTGGTGAGTTTGTGACATTTAGTTGAGAAATTGATAAGTTAGGGGATGGGAAGCCAAGTGGTGCCACCGGTAGAGATTTGCCGCCTGCAATAAGGGTGATGGGCGGTGATACAGTGTCTCCGGTGGGATTGCTAGTGGTTGCCATGGTGGTCCCTTGTCTAGAGATATTTTAGGTATCACCTGCTTTGATACCATGTAGAATGTGGGAAAACATACCCATACTAGAGATACAAAACAATATATATACGACAAAGAAAATGCAGTACCAGAGAAAGAAAGTAAAATACAGAAATACAAATATAGTCTAATGGAGATTAAAGAGTGTTTTCTAAATCAAGACAACGGATGATACAATATGAACAATATAAAACATTTAATGCAAGGTGCCATTTTTTTTCCTTGCTAACAGACTCTATAAACTATATATTATTTGAAATAAATATGACTCAATTGAATTTTCAATCTAATCAAATACAAACCTTGCGATGCAGAGCGTAAGTGGGATATTTGGGGAACGGGAAAGATTCAACAGCCTTTCCTTTAATTTTATTAAGCACTAATAAAACAAAGAGAAAAATAACTCAATTCTCACAATTAGAAAAGAGAGTACTCTCAAAATAGAGGCTAAAATCTTAAAATAATGAAGTACCCAAAACCCTAGATCTCCTCTAGTACATATAGAGGCGCTATTTGAACTAAAATAAAACTCTAAGAGATAAATATAAACAATATAAGATAAATCTGAAATTTAAACTAATCCTAATCTAAGTAAAATTCATCCTTCCAGCCGTGTGTGGACTTCAGGCCGGGTCCCGGCTTCCTCAAGCCTATCCCGCCAACCCATACCTGCCGTATGAGCAGCCAAGCCCTAGGCACGGGTTGCATCATCCTCCCTAAGTTGGATCGAATTCGTCTGAAGATCAGAACTGTCATTGTTGCCAAAATAGGGGACAAGGCGTTTGACATTGTATACATCTAAGGTCCTCATACCTAGTGAGAGTTGTAGACGGTAGGCGTTGTCCCTGATCTTCTCCAGTACCGCCAATGGCCCTATCTTACGAGCTGTGAGCTTGTTGTACTCCCAATCAAGATTGCCAAAACTCTGTCGCCGACCTGGAATTGAACTGCTCGGCATCTTCTATTGCTTGTCGTCTTGTACTTGGCAGTGGCCTCCAATAACCGAGCTCTGGTTTGCTCATGGATTTCATTGAGGGAAGAGATGAAGTCCATAGCCTTCTCATGAGGACGTGTCAAATCCGGAATAGTTGTCAAGCTAATCGGAGAACAGGGAACGAAACCATAAACTACCGTGAATGGTGCGAACCCTCTACTTCTATTGACGGAGCTGTTATAGGCGAACTCCACCTGGTGCAGCTTCATCTCCCATCCCTTGACATTATCAGCACCTAGGCACCGGAGAAGGTTACGTAAAGATCAGTTAGTGACTTCAGTTTGTCCATTTGTTTGAGGATGGTGAACTGTGCAAAAGGCGAGAGATGTATTCGCCATCCTTCATAACGCCCTCCAGAAATGGTTAACGAACTTGACGTCCCAATTAGAAACAATGCTAGTTGGTAATCCATGCAATTTGTATACCTCTCTGAAATAGAGACCCGCCACATGTATATGCTGTCAGCAGCCTTCTTCCATCCGATGAAGTATACCAACTTAGAGAAGTGGTCTACCACAACGAAGATGGAATCAATGCCGCCAATGGTTCTCAGTAAGCCTAACACAAAGTCCATAGTTATATCCGTCCATGGCTAACATGGAACCAATAATGCCATATAAAGGCCAGCGTTGATAACACCTCCTTTTGAAACCTGACAAACACGGCATCACTTGACATACCTCTCAACCTCCCTGCGTATGGTAGGCTAGAAGTAGTTGGCGATAACAAGCTGCAGTGTCTTACCTCTACCCACATGCCCTGCGTTGTGCTTCTCCTCAATGATCTTAAGCCGCCAACATGAGTTTACCCTGACTGTGCTTCCTGTCATATCTCTCTAAACACGAGATCATCGTGGTGCTAACTCACCAGCTGATCAAACCTGGTAACCTCCATCTTGCTCTCCGTTATGACAAGGTTCCTCCTGCTTAGTGCATTCGCCACCTTATTCATCACGCCTGACTTGTGCTTGATGATAAAGTGGAAGAACTGTAAGTAGCTGGCCCACTTGGCGTGCCTGTCTGAGAGTTTGTCTTGCCTATTGATGTACTTAAGGGCCACGTTGTCAGAATATAGGATGAACTCCCGGTTGGCGAGATAAGATTTCTAGTGCCGCAAAGCCCTGACAACCACGTAGAACTCAACGTCATAGGTAGAATAGTTTAGCCGGCTTCCATCAAGCTTCTCGCTGAAATAAGCAATGGGCCTTTCCTATTGACTAAGCGCAGCGCCAATTCCAACCTTGGACGCATCCGTGTGGAGCTCAAACATCTTTTGGAAGACTGGTAGGGCTAACACTGGTGCCGTGGTTAGCCTCCTCTTGATATCCCTCGAAGGTGGTAGCTGCCTGCGGATTCCAAGCAAAGGAATCCGCCTTCGTAAAATCTGTTATTGATGCCATCACGGTACTGAAGTGAGGCACAAATAGTTTGTAAAAAGACACCAACCCATGGAAGCTCTTGATTTCATCAACTGTCTTTGGCGGTGGCCAATCCCATATGGCTGCTATCTTCCCTTCATCAGCTGATATTCCGTCCTTGGATATAACGGAATTAAGGAAGGTTACTTGGTCTTTTGCAAACTCACACTTCTTCAAGGCGGCAAACAAGTGCTGTTCTTGCAAGGTATTTTTTTTGATATACTCCACATGTTCATCCTGATCCCGGCTATAGATTAGAATGTCATCAAAGTAAACGACAACAAACCTCCCAATGAAAGGCCGAAAGGATTTGATTCATGAACCGCATGAATGTACTTGGTGAGTTGGATAATCCAAATGGCATGACCAGCCATTCATAAAGTCCCTCCCTTGTTTTGAAGGCGGTTTTCCACTCATCCCCTGGTGAGATATGGATTTGGTGATAACCACTCGTCAAATCTAGCTTAGTGAACACTGCCGAGTTCTGAAGTTGGCCAAGTAAGTCATCCAACCATGGTATGGGGAACCTATATCTAACCGCAATCTTGTTGATTGCCCTGATATCAACACACATCCGCCGACTCTTGTTCTTCTTTGGTGCCAGCAGTGTAGGCACGGCACAGGGACTCAAACTCTCCCAGATAAAGCCTGTGGCAAGTAGATCCTCTACTTGGTGTCTCAGCTCCTTATGCTTTGAAAGACTCATCCGATAGTGGGTGGATTCGGTAATGAGGCACCTGGCACTAGATCAATATGACGTTGGATGTCTCTCAATGGCCGCAATGTCTCTGGCAGCTCCTCTGGGAATACGTCAACGTATTCCTCCCACAAGGTTGTAATCTCACTCAGCACTTCCCCCTGACTTAGCTTGCTGTCCTTCCCAATCAGCACAAAGACAAGTTTGGTGTCACCAACCTCCTTGGCAAATATAGCTCGCCCTTGTATGTTCGGATGGTGAGCTTCTAAGGCTCGCTGTGCTTCCTCCTTCTTAGGTAACAAGATAATCTTGGTCCCCTCGAAGATGAAGCTGTAAGTGTTCTTCCTACTGTCATGAATGGCACTCTTATCATATTGCCATGGGCGCCCAACACTAGATGGCAAACGTCCATGGTGACAACGTCAAACCAAACTCTGTCCTTAAACTTAGCCCTAATCGAAAAAATAACCAAGAAATGTTTGGAAACTGTTATATGATTTTCCTTCTCGAGCCATGAGAATTTGTAAGGATTAGGATGTGATTCCATCTTCAATCCCAACTAGGCGATTGCTGCCTCTAATATGACATTTTCATAGCTACCCGAATCTATGACCTTGTGGCACACCCGACCGCCAATGGTGCATGTGGTATAGAAGATGTTGTTCCATAGCCAACCACCCCCTTGTTCCTCTCTAGGCATGAAGCAAGCACGCCTAACCACCAATAGATGCCCTTCATCACCTACCACAGCATCCTCTTCCTATGCCGCCAACTCTTCTTGGGCTCCTTCCTCAATGACCTCGACATCTTATCCATGGAGTTCTTCAATGTCAAGACCCTTGCCAGGCCTATCACCCTTACAACACTTAGCAGCTTGGTGCCCCGCTTCTCCACACTTGAAGCAATGAGTCCTTGATGCGCTTGCGATGTCTTGAGTATTAGGCTTACCAGTATTTGTGATGGGTGGTCTACTATGCGTGGTCTGAGTTGGCGATGCTCTTTCTTAGTCTCTGCCGCCAACTTGTACTCCCAGGTTCCGCCAACTTGGCAATGCCTTTGTTGACGTTCTATGTTCACGGCTCATTGACTCAGCTCAGAAACGGAAAAGATGTCTAACATGTTCCAATACCTCCTTTGTAGACTCCTTCAACTCGCATGTGTAACGATCTAGAGCCCTGAAGCAATCCCTGTAGGCATTGGTACATCATGCTGGCATGATTGTGAGGCAAGAAGGCGCCTTTCATGTGCTTCTTCATCTTTTCGAATGATTCTATCTTCGCCTTCCCTTGGCGAAGCAAAATTTGCTTCAGCTGTTACCATCAAGATGCTGCCCTACCTCGTAATCGTGTAGCGACTAGCGGAGCCTGCTTCTTTTCCAGCACTTCTCTGAATTCGAGAACCTCCTCTACGGCAACAAGCCAATCCCAAAAGTCTTATGGGCTTCCTCCTCTATTAAACTCCGGAATTTCAATCCGAAGGCCGGATTTCCACCTCCGATCATCGATACCGTGGGTGTTACCGGTGTTGGTCTGATGCCGCCTCGGCCTAGGATCAGGTAGCTCCTTGTCTGGGAACAGATTTTGGAAGCTCTCGTCCATCTCCTCCTCTTCAGCACCTGGTGTCAACGGGCGTTGGGACTGGGTTCCCAGTGCAAGATCAGGATTTGCCCCCATTTGAATGAAGCAATGCTCAATTCGTCGGAATCTCTCCTCGAACTCCTCCAATCTCCTATCGGCTGCTGTTGATGATCACGATCATAAATGTCTTCGACGGCGGCGTAGCTCTATTGCCCACGGGCCATCTAGGAAACCATTCGGAGCTCTGATACCAACTGATGTAGCACGTAAGTGGGATTTTAGGGGAATAAGAAGGACTCAACAGCCTTCCCTGTAATTTTATTAAACATTAATAAAAACAAAGAGGAAAATAACTCAATTCTCACAACCCGAGAAGAGAGAACTCTCAAAATAGAGGCTAAAATTTGAAAATAATGAAGTACTTAAAGTTCTCAATCTCCTCTAGTACATATAGAGGAGCTATTTGAACTAAAATAAAACTCTAAGAGATAAATATAAATTATAAAAGATAAATATGAAATTTAAACTAATCCTAATCTAAGTAAAATTCATCCTTCCAGCTGCATGTCGACTTTTCGCCAACCTAACTCGCCAACCCGTACCCGCCGTGTGACCCGCCAAGAACTAGGCAAGGGCTGCATCACCTTGAATGTTGTTTTTTGTTCGTTTGACCCTCTACTATAATTTGGTTCATTTTATTAACTTTGTTAACAACTAAAATCACATGAACATCATGTGGTATGACGTGAGAGTCGAGATTAAACCAATGAATTGATACACATTTGATTCTTGCTGCTGAGGAATTTAAAATTTTGGCCGAAACTAGAATAGGATTACTAATTGACACAACCCGGTGGCCATTAAACTGTACGATGTAACAAAAAATGGACGGCTAAAGTCACATATATTTTGATAATTTAAAGAATATTTACAATATTTACCCTTGTTTTCTCCTTGACAATGGAAAGAAAAAGTATAGGACTGCCGACCATAAAAAAAAAAAAATTTACAACACTAGTCGTATCCTTCTTTACAGGGCATCGAGAGGATCAGAAGTAGGGTTAGCAGACATGTCGTTGGTCTTAATGTGAAAAAGTTTGAAGGAAGGAGAAGAAGAAGAAAGGGATTGGACGTGTTTATCAGAAATCCTAATGAAGTTGTAGGACCATGCACCAAGAAGGGCCCCAGTCACAGGTCCAACCAAGTAGACCCATAAGCCCTCGTAGTAGTCACTTGCTATGGCTGGCCCTATTGTCCTTGCTGGGTTCATTGATCCTCCTGATATGGGCCTGCACCCCACATTATTAATTTTTAATTCTATTAATTAGGAAAAAAAAATTTTATTTATCGAACAAATAGAGGATAGAATAACAATAACTTCCTGCGAGTTAGTAAGAAATTCAACATTGCAGCTATGAAAGAGTAGTGATCAGTATATAAGCCTAATAAACACTCTACTTAATGTCATGGTTTTATATATGTTGAAATTGTATTTGACTTATATTTGGGTCTCGTGTATGCCAATTATGTAATTTAGTCCTAAGACTCGATGAAATTTAACAAATCTGTGGGTCCAAAAAGCTTAGGGTTGTTTATTTGAAAATTGGACTTGCCCTCTCATTTCTTTTGGACAATGTGGCATAAGTGAGTGAGGTGGAGAAATCAAGTCTGCAAATAATATAAACGGCTTCCTAACTGATTTGGTCAAATACAACTGCTGTTTTGTAATAGCACTTTTTTGTAAAACCCGTTATGGGGGTTTCTCAATTGATGGAGTCTCGTACCCATGCGGTCATCGCACAGGGGTTAAGAGTTCGATTCTCACTTAAGATATACTCCTGACTTACCTACTCATGGGGATTATGGGCCTTCTCATAGGCTGGGGTTGTTTGGGACAGTCCAGTCCCTCATTACCCAAAAAAAAAAAAAAAAAACCTTACTAATTGATTTTGGTCCTATGTTATTGATGGCTCAATAACAAGGAACCAAATAAAATGAGAAAAAAAGTAAAAAAAAAAAAAAAAAAGAAATAAAATAAAATTTGTGAAAACTTTTAAAGAACCAAAATGGATGTTATTTAGGCTTTAGAAAAGAGCTTACCCAGCCAAAATGGAGGTAATGCACACTGCAGATCCAACGGCTATTCCAGCAAGCTCTCCTATCTGAAAATAAACAATTTAAAACAAAAATAATTGATTTTTATAAAAGGAAATTATTTATGGAGTGAAAATGAGGAAATAGATATATATAAAATGTTATTACGTAATATTAACATGTATTTTTTTCAAGTTTGACCATTTAAAACCTATGTTTTTAATTATATCAATTTAGTTTATATATTGTTTTACCAAAGAGGGTACCAATACGTCATCACCGGATCTTATTAGAACTCCGAAGTTAAGCATGTTTGGGCAAGAGCAGTACCAGGATGGGTGACCTCCTGGGAAGTCCTCATCCTAAGGTTGGGGGCACTCGGAATTAGGATCTCTTCAGGGATAATATCCTGAAAGGGGAAGGCTGCGTGCATCCCCCCCACCCCCCAGACCTTGCTTTGGCGGGAGTCCTTAGGGCATTGGGTGTGTTGCTTTAGTTTATATATTGTTTTAACTTTTGCATGTTACAGAATGGTATTTATTCCAATAATTAGAAGATTGCACCATTTAGTTTGTAAAATATTCAAATGTTTGGAATGAATTAGGGCATAAGTAGGCCCAAATTAAAACGTCAAATGGGTTGAATCAACATCAAGTATGTGGACTAAATTAATAAGAGAAAAAGTACAAAAAATGAATTGACACGCTTAGCATAGTATGGAGTAGTATGGTCTAAAATAATTCATCGGCAAATAGAGGAAAAATATGGAAAAATTTAATAAAAGAGGGAAAAAAAACGTACAGCTTTAGTGTCCATGGTAACTGCAGATGTGATAAACATCATGGAGAAAGTAACAACAATCTCCATGATAAGAGCTTGGATATCTGTTCCCGAAGGCGATGTTGTTCCAACGCGTTCTATGGGGTGAAGTAGCACCCTTAATGTGAATGCGGCTGATGTTGCCCCTGTTAGTTGCGCTGTTGCATACACCGGCACCTGCAACTCATCCAAAATATCGTTTTCTAAAATCTAGCATGTGAAAAATTATAAGATAGGGGATCAGAAAGGTTTGAATGAAAAGAAAAAAATTGTTAAGATAAAAGGTTGTGATGAATAGAGATACGAGGTGTCATATGATTATGGATAGTCACGAGAGCTTACAATGGTTAAGATGGTCACACTAATTATATGATATTGTCTTGTACTGTCCCTTGTCTTTTTTTTTATTATATTTTATTATGTTAATCCATGTTGCAATCCTATAGTTATCCTTGAATATTTCTGCTGCTTGTGGGATTGGTGAAGTTTAGGCTTGGTGACTCAAAAGATTGAACAAATATGACTTAGATCTAGATAAACTAGCTGAGCTTGTTCTCTTGGCACTAGCCGAAGCTCATCCAATCGGGTTGATCTCATAGGGAAACCAAGGCCCAGAAACGATTAGATCAAGTGGCTTACAAGACTAAACAAGTAGAGCTTGTGCTAAATCATGAACCTAATTTAATCAAGAAATCAATTGTTAGTTGTATAATAAATTCGAATTGTGTATTTTAGGTAAGATATGCCTTTTCTTGATTAGTGTCCTTCGGGTAGATCTTCTTAGGTGTGTGTCATTGGGGTGGCTCCTTTCTGTTTTCTTCAGGCCTTTCCTATTCTATTTTTTTATGTAATCTTTTGCATTTTGTAGGGATTTCACTAGTTATTGAAATAAAAAGTAACATGCCGTGCTTGTAAAATTTTGAAATATGTATCTGAAATATTTTATGTTAGGAAATCAATTATAATTCAAAAGTTTCAAAGGAACATTTTTTTATTTTTATTTTTTTGGATTAATGGGAAAGTCTAAAGAATAAATCAAACCAACAAAACAAATAAGATGACACATAATGTTGTACTACCAGACTAATTGCAGCAAGCAGGTATCCTATCAATAGAAAGAGACTTGACACCATACTAATATAGGGATATTCTTTCACGTATAATCATCTTAAAAAATTATCATTTTTTATTTAATTATGATAAAATATATTAATATAGTGTATGATTACAATAATCTATCTAACCCATATCATTAGTTTTAATAAAAATTCAATAGATTATGATAAAAAATTCAGAATTTTAATATAAACTATATATATAACTAATATCACATGTTGTATAAAAAATTTTTGATTAAAAAAAATCATCAAATCTATCAAATTTTGGAAGAACAATACCTAATGATAAAATTTTAAGATTCTAAGGTATCCAAGTGATAAAAATTTTAAACCTTAAAACACTCTATTGTATATATTAAAATGTTATAATAACTAGCCAATAAATGAATAAATCCTAAGATATCTAAATAGTAATTTCTCTATTATTAAATTTAACAAACATTCTAGGAATGATTTAATTTCCATTTGCATGTGGAGTAATCACTAAAATAGTACGTCCACATGCAATGATGCAGCCTCTTCTATGTCCCTTTAATTGGGCTACATGCACATCTAGGTACGGTTTAATTGAAGAATTAACATTAATGATCATGCAAAAAGAAAAAAATAATGTTACTTAAGTGGGTTTAACCAACTGTAGGATAAATTAAAGTTTAGTATGCGACACATGTCAGTATAAGGGTGTAAAATTCATCCTTGCATCCGACATGCTTATTGGGACTTGTAATTTTAATTATTGAAAAAGAGTGCTGCAAAGGCTCGTATGCTAACAAAGATTATTTACGATGATACATTTAAAATTAAAGCATGAATAATCAGAGGCGGATCCAGTCTATAATCACCGGGGGCATCAATTCGGGATCTATGTAGTGGTACTTGGGTGCAACATGCAAACTATTAATTTGGTTCTAATTTATGAATGATAGTCTAAACCTCAAGTTTTGTTGATTGTCGCTTACTATTAACTTTTCTATGTGCCCCCAGTGAAAATTTTTTTTGGATTCGCCACTGTGAATAATATATAAACCTATCTAATATTTAAACAACATTAATCTAATATTAAGAATGGAGATAATTAGAATTCAAACTCTAAACTTCGTAGTAAAAAGAAATCAACTATCTTAAAAATTGGGAAGATTAAGGACTTATTCTAGCAAGGTCCATTTACAATGAAAGTGTTGGGGATTGCCAGTAAATCTGAGTGGATTTAGCACTGCAATATAGATATTATTAGAACTATTACAAAATGAGTCCGACGATAACCTAGGTTGGACTATATTGAGCTGATGATATAAAAAGTGAATTTCTTAGGTTCTGTTTAAGTGTTTTTTCGAAGAACTTTACTTTTTTTTTTCCTATTTACTGGTTCTGTACCTTTGTTTCTTACCTCTTCTATGCTTTGGTGCTTCTTTTATGGCTACGTCCATTTTTTGTATTGTGAGTTCTCTAGCTAATTATCGGAAGAAAACTATTATAAACATGAAATTAATATGATAGCTATTAAAAATTATAATGAAGTTTTGTTTACTTTAAATTGAAAAAGTTAAAGGCGATATCTTAGAAGAGAGGGAGTAAATAGAAAAATATAAAAGAAACCATTATAATAGTAGAAAAGTGAAAGCACCAAACCAAACTTCAATAAGCTTGCATGGGTGTGCTAGTTAGGATACCAAGATAAAGTTTGCAATATTTATATCATAATGATTGAGTCAAGGTTTCAAAAGAGTTAGGGTGATAAAACATTTTTAATTCCTAGATATTAATCTTGTTATCGTCAATATGGGTGTAGGTGAAACAGATAGCAGATATGCGGCAATGTGTATTGCAATACCCGTGATAGGTATTGGGGTTAAAAGTATAACATTTTACCCATCTCGTACATTGTTAAATACTCCATATGTAATCCTATATAGAATTTGCGAGAGAGAAGAAATGTACATATAATTTAAGGCTTATTCCATCTCCTGTCAATTGATTTTAGGATGAAACCCTATTTAGACTTATATATCGACTTCATAATATATGCTAACTTTGTGGGTTGGACCTAAGGCTTGGTGAAACTTAAGATACATGTCCAAACCGGTCACACCCACCTCTAACCTATATATATGGGTAGGTATGGATAAGATCGATTGGTTACTTCTAATGAAGTGTATAATAGGCAGGTACGATCCTCAATTAATGCTTCTAACTTGTCGATATAGTATTTGTTACGGTATTTTATTATTCTAGTAAAATTAAATTTTAAAAAAAAAAAATACTATAATCACTTTACCCAAAAAAATCATGGCATATGGTTATGTTATTCATCTATTCTCATAGAAGTTAATTTATGTAAAATAACGAAATCAAAAGAAACAAAACCCCTCGTTGAAAACAAGGATGTATAACTAAACATGATTATCAAGAAATCAACCATTCTAAAAGTTTAAGCTAATGATCAAGACATATGAATAATTCTGGAATCCAAATGTTCTTTACATTGGAGTATAAAATAATTCCTGAATCTTACAACAGCAGCCCAGTGCCTCAAAGGGCTCCCGCATCAGCAGGGTCTTTTGGGGGGGGGGGGGGGGGGGGAGGGGGGGTAGATGTACACAGCCTTTCCTCTTCCGGAGCTGTCTTGAAGGGAGGCTATTTCCGGTGACCCCCAACCTAAATCTTACCTATTAGTTTAAGCTTTTTTAAGAGTCTTAACATGGTATTAGACGATCAACTTGTGCACGATTTACCATTCAAGCCCAATTGGTGTTCACGAGAGGCGACATGTTGGAGTAAATAATATTCCTAGTATTCACCTATTAGCTTAAACTTTTGGGACAATCGATTTCTTGACATGTCAAACCTGAAGCGCAAATAACATATACATCCTGCTATATTGTGTAAACATTATATTAGTATTAAGAACTATTAAACTTCATCGGGTCTTAGGTCAACCCACGGAGTTGGCACACATGAGGCCTACATATAAGCCATTGAGTTTCCATATTAAATCCATTTGGCGTTAGATAGAATAGTCTACTAGACTTATATTTTGATATCTTCTCTTTTATAACACCGATGTGAGATTTCATTAGACACATATACGAAGTCCTTAATGAGAACACAGATTGTTGAGATCCAAACTGGATTCTACATGTGAGTCTATTTCAAATGCACCCCTCGCCTTCTCCGATCCAACACACTGGAGAGGCCATTGAAGCACCAAAACAAGGACAAGGTGTGCCACAAACAAGAGCATGGGATCATTAACTTGCTCTTATACCGTGTTAAATTTCATTAGCCTTTTTAGGCCCGACCTATGGAGTTAACATCCACGTGAGATACATAAATAAGCCTAAGTAAGGTTCCATCCTTAAACCAAGTACTAATGGATGGACAAACTAGATTTACAAATTAATTTTTCACTCTTACTATTTTTATATTAAACTCATATGTAAACTTCTTACTCTTAACACAAATTTGAGCCATCTCAGTTAACAAATCCAAATACCACGTCGAAAAAACTATTTCAAAAACTTAAATCGGCACATAAAGAACTAGTAATAATGGTGTATTCTAACAGTCGCTAGTAGCCATGTGCCGGTCCCTATCGCCATCTGACATGTAGCAATAAATGCAGGTGGTATATGACGACTTTACTGTCCCCCCACCGCCCTCCATCCTTATAATTTATTTTCCCTTTTTCCGTTTTATGCATGGCCAGGAAAATAAGACGTTATTATTAAAGCAAAAAGTATTATTGTTAGAGTAATAATATATCTTATAATAAGTATTAATCACAATTTTTATAAAGTTATTTTGATATTAATATTTTTACTCTGACAACAATATTATTAAAAAATTATTGATAATTTATATTCAGAAATCCGATGTATTTTGACTTATGTATATGCAAAGTTGTTTTCAAACAAGTGTAAATAGCCACACATAAAATTTGATAAATTGTAAGCACTTCCAAAAATCTTTATGTAACAACTTAAGTTTTTAATGATGGATCTTATGGTACATGTTAAGGTGTATTAATTGTACCTTTTTTTTTTATTTGATTGACTAAATACAAATACAAGAAAATAATATATTTAATACACTATTATTTGGCCAATTAAATACAAAAAAATGGTATATTTAATAGGATAAATTACAAAAAATTCCTCTAACTTTTGTTTCAATAACAAAAAACCCCCTCACAAATAAAACTACTCACTAAACCCCTTAATTTTTAAAAATTTTCACTTTGCTCCCAAATAAATTTTTTTGACCATTTTGCCCCTCTACTAAAAAAAAAGTTATATTTTATCTCATAATATTTTTTCCTGAAAATTTTAAAAATACTTTTTATCTTCTGAACTTATATAATATTACTATAATTATATTTTTATAAATATAGAAAATTTTCTTAATTTTTTTGCTAAAAAAATAAAATTTTTAATTTTTATCTAATAATATAAAACTTTTTTCTAAAAATAAAATTAAACATTATGGGCAAAATGGTCAAAAATAAGTTACATAGGGGTTAAGTGATAAATTTTTAAAAGTAAGGGGGTTTTGTGAGTGCTTTTATTTGTAAGAAAAATTTTCTGTTTTTAAAACAAAAAATAGAAGAATTTTCTATAATTTATCCTATTTAATACACACATGTTAGAAAATTTCTTGAATGATATACCTGTTTCCAAGGAAAGCGTCCGACTGCAGCAAATGCTAGAGTGACGGCAGGGTTCATGTGAGCGCCAGAGATGTGACCAACGGCGTATATCATTGCAGTCACGATAAGGCCGCCAGCCATAGAGGCTGCCAACTTGGCGATCTTGTGCTCGTCTTCTGCGCTGATGGAGGCAGCGCCGCATGACACAAAGACAAGCAAGTAAGTCGCAATTGTCTCTGCCACCACCTGGCATCCATTCAAAGAATAAAAGTCATATGATCCTTATTCTTATGACAAATATAATGTATAACGTAGATTATTTACGTAGGATTACGTTGAAAAGTGATTCTTCTGTTGAAAAGATTTCACGTGTCGTACACCTAAGTTATTATACAATAAAAATACTTAATATTTGGCTAAGAGAAGCTTATGGTAACAAATTCACATATCCTTATTAATTTCTCAACTATTTTTGTGTATTTTTGCTTCACCTCAGTTTTTGCATTTTATTTTGAGTTTCTACCCTCAAAACTCACATACTATGCACATGATTCTTTTCAAAATGCTAAAGTGGGCAATTTTTTTTTGAAAAATACAAGAGATGTAAACTACTAGATCAAAACTGATCACTTTCGAGAGTAGCTCTATCTAAGAACGGTACAATGTAAAACTATCAGTAACACTACTGGGTAAGATAAGACGATACTTTTCGAAGAAAGTCAGGCGGGTAATGTTGTTTTAAAGATTTGATGATGATATTATGAAAAGGGGTTTGATTTTGGGAGCTTGGAGTTTCTTGTGTGGAGAACTCCAATTTTTTTTCCTTTGGCAAGCTAAGTTTTGCTTATAGTGGTTGATGAGCCCTCCTCAATCTTAATTTATAGTGTTCTTTTTTCCCTATTTTTAATTTTTTTATATTCCTTTTTCTTTTTCTTTCTTATGTCAACCATTCGACATATAGAAAAATGTTGCAGAAAAAATAAATTAATTTGTTCTTTGATAAATAATAAGAGGACAAAATTATCAAGGAGTACGATATAATGTCTTCAAAAGAAAGAAAGAAAGCCAAAAACTGAATTTCATATCATAATCAAAGCTAGATCTACATGGTTCTAGCCAGAGTTAGTAGTTTACTTGGCGTATTAGACAGGTCAAGGTATTTTTACGTTTAAAAAGGGTGTTTATGAATGATTGTTAAAAGTATGGTAAAATACGGAGTTTTTATTTTAATTGTGTAATACACATTTTATACCATGTATTTGTATTTTTTTTCAAAATAAAAAGCCAAAAATCAGCTGAAAATAGTCATATTTAAACTTAAATTAAGTATTCATATTGCATATTTTGCAAATTTGTAACTTGAGCTTCCAAATTATTGATTTATATATCACTTTTTTATGTTGTATTATGTTTCTTACTGCCTTAGTTATAGGTAATATCAACAAATAAAACTTAAAATTCATAAATTTACATTCATTTTCACTCCATAATTATTTGAGAAGAAGTTCTTATAGAAGTATTGCAGTCATATTTAAAATTTTGATAAGTCAATATAGTTTTGACTAATTTTTTTCTGTATGAAGTCAAATAATATATGAATGTATTAAACTTCATTTAATTCTCATACAGTATTTTACTAGCTAGGACTCTAGCTTTGTAGATGGTCCTCTGTGATGGTGACTTCTACTGGATATCAAGAATAAATTAATCACATTACAACATGTGACTTAATAGTATTTTGGTATATCACATTTATTTTAATAGTGTATTATTTCTTCGATATTAACGAAAAGAGCACAATACAAAACCCAACACCCTGCAAAAGTAGAATTTAAAAAACCACACCAAGGTGTGGTATAAGCCTAACCCAAAGTGCAAAAATAATATCAAATAACGAACTGTGACCAAACCCATTAGTAACCAAATACTCAACAAATCAATCAGAAACTATTAGGAATATGCCTCAAATTAGTCGAAGGCAAGTAGGGATTACGCCAATCAATTGGGGGAAGAAGCCGATCGATTGGGAAAAGTACGCAGATTAATCCCGCGTCCAGAGGGTCCATTGATCGATCGGGAGTCTATTTTTCATGGGGCTATATATGACCCTGGGGTTCACATGAAGGGTATCCAATTCAAGTTAGCCGCCTTCATACTTAAGAGAGAGAGAGAGAGAGAAGTGAATTGTAATTCTTCTATTCTCAAATCAATAAAAGTCTCCATCTCCGCCCGTGGTTTTCTCCCCTCTCGATTGAAGAGGGGTTTCCATGTAAACCGTTGTGTTTTTGTTTTGTTCTCTTTTATCCGTATTGCTTCTCGTTTGGTCGTAGCATTTTATTCAAATTAAGTACTTCGGATTTCGTATTTTCGCACAAATTGGTATTAGAGCCCTTGTTGTTCGTTTTGGTACTATGATGTCAGTGATTAAATCTAAAGTAGAAAAGTTTGGTGGTCAAGGGAGTTTCAGTTTGTGGCAAGTCCGTGTTAAAGGTTTCTTGATACAGAATGGCTTGAAGAAAGCATTGGATGGAAAAGAGAAGAAACCGGAGAGTATCCGAAGCACAATGAGAGGAGTTAGATGAGAAGGCACTTACATCTATTCAGATGTGTCTAACAGATGATGTTCTGACCGAAGTCTTGGAGGTGAAAACCGCTAAGGAGTTGTGGGAAAAGTTGCAGGAGATGTTCTGCTTCAAATCGGTCTCCAATAAACTCGCAGTCAAGTACCGTTTATTCATGTTTCGTATGTTGGAAGGTACATCTCTTAAGAACCATATTAATGAATTTAACTCTATAATTCCAAAGTTAAAAGAATTGGATAATGCCCCTAAAGATGAAGATTAGGCCATATGTTATTATGTTCACTCTCTAATTCATATAAAGGCTTTGTAGAATATGGTAGTAGGTCAACTATCACAATTGATAAAGTTAAAAGGAACCTAGTGAGTAAAGAACAAGTAGATAAAGAATTGTCTGACTCTGTGAATGACTCTAGTAATGGTTTTTTTGTGAGAGGTAAAACTAAGAATAGAGGGTCTGATGGTAGCAAGAAGTCAAGGTTTAAGTCTAGACACAAAAACCTCTCATGTAACTTTTGTCACAAGAAAGGACACATAAAAAAAATTGTTATAAGCTTAAGAATAAGTAGAAAGAAGATAACAGGAATGATCATAATAGAGGTGATAAGTATGCTGAGGCTAGTGTAGTTAAAGATGAGGGTGATGCTGATGTTCTTTCAGTAACCGAATCCTAGGCCAGATCCAAGGATAATTGGATCATGGATTCAGGTTGTTCTTATCATGTTTGTCCTAATAGAGACTGGTTCATCACATACAAGTCAATTCAGGGTGGAGTAGTCTTGATGGGCAATGATGCCGCTTGTAAGGTTATGGGCAATGATGCCGCTTGTAAGGTTATGGGTATAGGAACAATCAGAGTTAAGATGTTCGGTGGTACTATCAGGACACTTTGCAACGTACGACATGTTCCAGATTTGAAAAAGAACCTTATCTCTTTAGGTACCCTTGAGTCACATGGGTACAAGTACACAGCTGAAGTTGGAGCTATGAGGGTCAGTAAGGGTGCGTTGATTGTGATGAAGGGCAGAAGGGTAGGAACCTTGTATGAGCTTGTAGGTTCTACCATGATAGGGTCAGTGGTTATTTCTACATCTATGTCAGAATAAGATATTACCAAGATGTGGCACGTGAGATTGGGTCGTATGGGTAATAAACGTCTGACAGAGCTGAGCAAGAGGGGTTTATTGTTTGGTCTGTCTACAGGGCTGATGCAGTTCTGTGAGCATTGCATCTATTGCAAGCAAAAGAAACTCAGCTTCAAGCAGACAGTGCATCAGACTAAAAGAACGTTAGATTGTGTTCATTCAGATCTATGGGGACCGTTCAGAGTTGCTTCCAAAGGAGGTTCTAGGTATCTTCTAACGTTCACTGATTATTATTCAAGAAAAGTTTGGGTCTATTTCCTTAAGCAGAAAAATGAAGTTTATGAAGTCTTCAAGAAGTGGAAGACGCTGCTTGAAAAACAAACAGGGAAGCAGATAAAGAGGTTGAGGATTGATAATGATCTTGAATTTGTTGGGGGTGATTTCTTCAAATTTTGTGAGAACTAAGGTATTGTCAGACACCGGACCTTTATAGGTCGACCTTAACAAAACGGAGTGACAGAAAGACTGAATAGGATATTACTGGAGAAGGCTTGATGTATGCTATCCAATGTAGGTTTAGGGAGAGAATGGTAGGCAAAGGCAGTTAACATGGCATGTTACTTGGTGAACTGATTACCTCATTCATCGCTTCAGTTGAAGACTCTAGAAGAGGTATGGTCTGGATCCCCTACTTATTACTCTCATTTAAGAATTTTTAGTTGTCCTGCTTATGCTTATCTGAATGATGGGAAGCTAGAGCCTAGAGCTAAGAAGTGTATCTTTCTTGGTTATACGTCAAGTGTGAAGAGATTTCGTTTATGGGATCCAAAGTCTCATAAATTTCTGACTAGTAGGGATGTTACATTTGATGAGTCTGCCTTACTACATCTGCCACACACGCCCTCCTTAGTTCGTGACTTAGGCATGGTGCAGAAGCATGATGAGAGTCAGGTACGGTCAGATAGTTCAGTTCAGCAGCAGGTAATACAGATTGAGAGTATACAGGTACCTCTAGTACAGGTTTCTGATGAGGATGATGAAATAGAAACAAGTCAGCAGGTCGGACAATATTCTATTGCTGGTGGAAGGCAGAAAAGAGAGATTAGGCCGCCATAGAGATATAGGTATGAGGAGATGATAGCCTATGCCCTTACTACAGCTGAGACAGTCTGAACCATCTACATATTTAGGGGCTGTATCTAGATCTGACTCAAAGAAGTAGCTAATGGCCATGCATGAAGTAATGGAGTCATTACAGAAGAGCCAGACTTCGCAGCTAGTCAAGCCTCAAACAGGAAAGAGAGTTATAGGATGCAAATGGGTCTTCAAACGAAAAGAAGGCATTCCTGGAGTGGAAGATTCAAGGTAGAAGGCTCGGTTAGTAGCTAAAGTCTACAGTCAGGTACATGGTGTTGATTTTCATGATATTTTCTCACCTGTTGTTAGGCATAGTTCATACGAGCGATACTCGCTTTAGTAGCTATGCATGATTTAGAGCTTGAGCAGTTGGATGTGAAAACTGCATTTTTGCATGGTGAGCCAGTGGAGAGTATTTACATGCATCAGCCTGAAGGCTTCATTGTTGAGGGTAAGGAGGACCATATTTGTTTGTTGAAAAGATCCCTATATGGTTTGAGGCAGTCACCTAGGTAGTAGTACAAAAGGTTTGATTAGTTTATGACTAGTAATGGGTTCTTCAGGAGTAAATATGATAGTTGTGTATACTTCAGGAAGACAAACTCAGGTTCATTCATTCATCTTCTGTTATATATTAACGATATGTTGATTACAGCTAAGGACATGACTGATGTTTATAGCTTGAAAACAATATTGAAAAGCGAGTTCGAGATGAAGGATTTGGGAGCAACTAAGAAGATACTCGATATGGAAATCAGTAGGAACCGAAAAGCAGGAAAGTTGTACTTATCTAAGGAGAAGTATATTGAGAAGGTTTTGGATCGATTCATATGAAGGATGCAAAGCCTGTTAGCACTCCGTTGGCAGCTCATTTCAGGATTTCAGCATTAGATTCGCCTCAGACAGAGGAGGATGTCAGGTACATGCCACAGGTCCCTTACTCTAGTGCAGTTGGTAGTATTATGTATGCTATGGTATGTACTCGTCCAGATATTGCTTATGCTATTAGCAAAGTGAGTAGATACATGGTGAACGCAGGAAAGGAGCATTGGCATGCTGCTAAATGGATTCTCAGATACTTACGTGGCACTTTTGATGTTTGTTTGGAGTTTGAGAAGAGTAAATGCTGTTTGGTTGGGTATGTTGACTCATACTGCGGTGGATATCTCGATAAGAGGAAGTTTACTTCTGGTTATGTGTTTTGTTTGGGTGACAGTGCTATCAGTTGAAGAGTATGTCTATAGTCAGTTACCGCATAGTCAACTATTGAGGCCAAATATATGGCAGTGACAGAAGCGTTTAAGGAAGCCGTTTGGTTGAGAGGTTTGATTAGTGAACTCAGTGTTGATCTGGGCACAATTAGGGTCTACTGTGATAGCCAGCCTGCAATTCACCTAGCTAAAGATCATATGATGCATCATGACAGGACAAAGCACATTGATGTCAAGCATCATTTTATTCGAGATCCAATAGATGAGCGTAAGGTGGAGTCGAAGAAGATTGGTACTGAAGATAATCCAGCAGATATGTTCACTAAAGTTCTTTCCGGCAGGAAATTCGAGCATAGCTGAAACCTGATTGGCCCGCAGTTTTAGTTTGTTAACCCCGGTTATGGGGTGTTAGTGGAGAAGGTGAAGGTATCTTTTATTTTAGTGTTAAATTTGAGTCAAGGTGGAGGTTTGTTAGGAATATGCCTCAAATTAGTAGGAGGCAAGCAGGGAGTACGACGATCAATTAGGGGAAGAAGCCGATCGATCGGGAAAAGTACGCAGATTAATCCCACTTCCAGAGGGTCCACCGATTGATTGGGGATGTGCTGATCGATCGGCAGTCTATTTTTCACGGGGCATATATATGACCCTAGGGTTTAGGTGAAGGGCATCCAATTAAAGTGAGCCGCCGTCATCCTTGAGAGAGAGAGAAAGAGAAGTGAATTGTAATTCCTCTATTCTCAAATCAATAAAAGTCTCCATCTTTGCCCGTGGTTTTCTCCCCTCTCGATTGAAGAGGGGTTTCCACGTAAATCGTTGTATTCTTGTTTTGTTCTCTTTTATCTGTATTACTTCTTGTTTGGTCGTAGTATTTGATTCGAATTAAGTACTTGCGATTCCGTATTTCCGCACATAAACAAAAAAAACCAAACCAAATACTTTTTTTTTTTTTTTATACTTTTGCTCCCCGTTTCTATATGGGTTAACTCAGGACTCATGTGTACAAGTTACCTAATTTACATCTGAAGAACCACATAGGAGCACCTAAGCTACGCGGGATGTTTGAGCATTAGTGTTCCAAATTCAAAGAAAAACCAGCTTAAACTATCAAGAACTAAGCAAAAACCAAGCTGTAATAGAATGGGTCGGATCTTACAATCCAGTAGCATGTCTTGGATGGAGACCATACCATCCTTTAATGCACTTAAGGTTTCTTGCAATTTTGTTAGTAGTGTAGGAGAGATCTTTGCACCAAGTCTTAACCCAGAAACATATCCTCAATTTGATACTGCAAAAGATATCATCCTCAACATAACAAGTAATCCGTTTTTCAAATAAGTCTTCTCTCTGCCCTCTAGTTTCTACCACTATATCCTAACCGATTTTGAAGAGTGAAGCATAGCTACTCTTTTTTAGCTTTGGCTGTATCAAAAAGGTCTAAAGCCAGTTCAATGACATGTAAATGTTGATAAGTTCCACGAATTAGTGCAGTGGAAACTACTTTGTCTCAACTAGGAAGTAGGCCGGCTTCGAATCCCAATATCTACCTCCCCGATGTCAAATACCTACTTTCTTAGGAGAAAGGATTTCTACGCCCTTTTCTTACTACATAACAAATATCCAGTGCGCAAGAGAAGTTCCCGCTTAGGCGAGGTCTGGAATGCCCTTTCCTTACTATTGTAAAAAATAAAGTAGAGAGCAATGTACGAATTATTCACAACTTGAGTACCGAAGCCTCACAACAACAAAAATTAATGGATTAGCAATCACTATTATTATTGGTTTCTTTGTAGTTTAATAATTTTTTCTTGCCTGTGTGGATTTTAAATGGATACTTAAATTTTATGTATGAAGCATTTTTTACATGCAAAAGAGAAATATATATATATATATATATATATATATATATATATTTTTTTTTTTTTTATAATTGGGAAAAATATTTTATATGCATAATTTAAATATGAATTACTAAATCCTAAAATCTAGCAACTTATATTAATTAAAAGCATATTTGATATTGTTTTTTTGTTTGAAATGTTTCGTTTTTAAGAAATAATTTTTGTTTTTGTTTTTGGTTTTTCTCCTCATTTGAGCGAAAACTAAAAATAAGATACCGTTGTTGGAGTTTGTCTAATAGCTAGCTCTGTACCTTCTAAGCGAGTCGTCTCGGGTTTACTGCTCATACTCCGACATCCTATCAACGTTAGTGTCTTTAATTTGAAAAAAAATGTATCCTCCAGTTATCAATGTAAAAAAATAGAAAATTGAAACACTAAAATCCCAAATAAAAAAAAGGGTTATCTATACCAAAGGTCCATGTGTTTTGCCCATTATGTCAATTTAGTTACTGTAATTTTTATTGTGTTAATTTAGTCTTTGTACTACTCATATTATGTTAGCTTGGTTCTTAGAGTAAAACTTATTAAGTTGTTAATGAATTTTTTAATGATTCAGCTATAATTACGGTTAAATTGAGTCAACGGGTGAATTTTACGGTGGGTTACTTGCATGTAATATGATTATGCTGCTTAACATTATGTCGATAACTTAAATTATCAAAGGATTAAACTGCCATAATATAAATTATAGAGAGACTGAACTAACACAACTAAGAGTTAAGGACTCCAAGGCCTCAGGTCAAGGTGGATATGGGGCAAACTAATCTTAAGACCGTGGAGGCTATTTCAAACAATCATGTGGAAGCCTGGACGAGTAGATCGCTAATTGCTCACTCTTGTGAGGATGACTCGCTTGATAATGCCCTCAGATTCCTTACGGAAAATAACCTCTTTGATCTAGTCCCTAGCGGGGTGAGTTGATCTACCTTCATCCTGACCTGTGATTCTGCGGATTCTTTAAAATCTTATCTCGAGCTTCAGAAATATTTGCTACTTCAGAAATTCAAGAGGGTGAATAGATACTTTGGAAAACTCTTAGAACGCTGCATAGAAATTGAAATTCATCGTTTGCCTTTACAATACTGGTCGAAGGAGTGTTTTGCTGATTTTCCAATAAATGGGGCAAGTTCATTTGAATTGATGCCAGAACATCTTCCATGAGATGTGTGGATGTGGCTAGGGTTCTCATCGACACATGCTCCCTCTCAGTTATACAACAGGTGGTTCTAGTAAAGTACAATGGGGGAGCTAGAATGGTTTTCGTGAAAGAAGGCAACTTTGAACTAATCCCCGGCTACTCGTCCGAAGTAGTCGCTCTGCTACTTCTGCAAGAATAAATAGGGAACGGACTCTATCTCTTCGACTACTGGATAGCAGTTTAGCATGCATCACTTTGAGACCTCTTCCTCCTAATGTACATCTTGTGCAGGAGGGTTTCCAGCAGACACACTCTAGCTCTCAAAGTATTGATGTGAGGATAGATGAGCGAAGTGTGGGCCTTATTGCTTTGCATCGTGATGGTCGTCTTACTGGTAGATGGTCTTGGGATTTACAGACTCAATGGGCTAGTATCTCTACTCCTTCTACTCAGCTTGCATTTCAACCATTAGCAGCACCTATTCGGGAAAATGGTGCCAACAGGAATCCTCCACTTCTCTTGCCTTGGGTAGTGGATAGTGGAGTCGATTCATCTGGATCTTAGGATCAGATGTTGCTTCAACATAACCGTGGTTCAGAAGAGGTAAGTGACATTGAGTCAATATCCTTCGGACCCGAATTTTCACCGAGTTTCGAGCCTACTTCTTAGAAAGCCACTCGTATGATGATGGAAATTCCTTGAAAGCGACTCTGTTGAAGCACATGGAACAGCCTTGCAAGGGTGGGGAGAGAAGGAGAAAAATGGAACCCGAGCATCAAGACCAACACCGGCCTCACTAAAAGGGGCCGCAGAGTCCTTAAATGTAGGAAAAAAGAACAAACTAAGGGAGACCTTCAAAAATTTCTTAAAGGCATGTCACCCAGTAGCAGTGCGAGGAGGTTACTTGAGCCTGCAAATATTGGAAAAAGAAGAAGAGGTGAAAGGAAGGAAGGAAAAAGGACCAAAAAAAGATGCCGACAGGATCCTTATCGCGGAGCGCACACTGGAAATGGGGAAAGACTAAGGTTGAACTTTGATGGACTTGATCGCTTTCGCTGAGTGCCTTGATTTAGTAGATTTCTCGAGTCGTTGTCTCATTTTTTTGTCTGTTGGTTGGTCATGTTTTCGATATCTTGCCTGTTTTGCTTGTCTTCTTTTTTTTGGTTTTCTTTTTTGGTCTCCGCTCTTGTATGGGGTTGACTCAGGGCTCGCTTGGTCGAGTTGCCAGCTTTGTACCGCAACTTTGTCGCTAACTGTTGGAAGGACTAAGTTCATATGATTTTAAAACCTAATTTTAATTCAAAAGTAAGAAAATAGAAAACTATACAAAACATGCCCTAATATACCTTTTGTTGAATGAATGACGCAGTGTTCAAAAAAAAAAAAAAAAAAAGGGAGAATGACACCATATTTTATATTGGTACATAAGATAAAACGCAATATTTCGCTCTTTTTTACGCTTTTGTTTACGTAAGTTGATTTTTTTTTTTTAAATGCATTTTAGGTTTAGCAATTATAGTTTTAAAGGTTATTTACACCAAAGTATTTTCTCATTATGTCAATTTAATCTTAATACTTTTAATCGTATTAATTTAGTCATTTTTACAATTTGTATTTTATTTATTCAATCCCTTAGTCAAATTTAAGTTACTAATAATTTTTAATGGCACAATCAAGTTAGATGCAAGTAATCCACTGCAAACTCACCCGTTAACTCAATTTAACTGAACCCATGGTTAAACCATTGAAGATATTATTACAAACTTAACATAAATTTCACTTCAAGTATTAAATTGATATATAAAGACCAAAATTAACATAATTAAAAATATATAAAATAAATTAATATAATAAAAAAAGTATAGGGATCTAACTTTAGAATAAATAACCCTTCTTTTAAATTTAATATGGGGTTGGAGTCTCCACTAATTAGGCAGTCGTGTGGGTTGGCAAGAAGGAATGTCACGTCTTAATAGAAAATTGAAAATGTGTTCATATTTTTAAAGATATTTTTGGGATTAAAATAAATATCTACCATTTGAAGAGTACCATACAAACAACTTAAAATTAGTGGTGGCCATGGGCCGAGCTCGGGCCGAGTTGGGCCACAGGCCCAGCCCAGGACCAGTTTGTGCCGGGTCCGGTCCTAGGCTGCCCCCCCTACTATAAATTTATATATGTATTATATATATATATATATATATATATATATATATATTATATATTACATCATATAAGATAAAATACAATACAATTATAATAGCGCCTTTTAAAATTATAAAAATATACATTCGTTTTGACCAAAAAATGATTATAATTTATTGATCAATAGTATAACATACAAATAACCAAAGAGAGCACCAACACGCCGTCACTGGATCCCATTAGAACTCCGAAGTTAAGCGTGCTTAGGCAAGAGTGGTACCAGGATGGGTGATCTCCTGAGAAGTCCTCACCCTCAGGTTGGGTGCGTAGGGAAACAGCCTCTCTTCAGGTTAACACCCTAAAGGGGGAAGGTTGCGTACATCAGCGCCCCCCAGACCCTGCGGAGGCGGGAGCCCTTGAGGCACTGGGTATGTTCCTTTTTTTTAGTATAGCATACAAATACAATACAATACAACACAATCATAATTATAAATATATTTAACAAAATAAAATATGTCATAAATTGTTAACAAATACAATTATACTAATATGACAAAAGAAAAATATGATCCCATTATTTAAAATTACTAATATATTCTATAAAAGGAAATATATTACAAAGAAATAGAATTATAATAATATAAATAAGTTAACTTAGTCTAAACTGGCAGGGGTTAGTACAAGACTTGTTGTATCGGTGGTACGGTCGTCTTCTTCATAACTCGATGAACCCAACTTTAGTCGGTCTTTCTCTCTATCCGCTGCATGCAACCAATCCTTCAAGCACACCGACATTTCCAAGGTGGACAGTGATATCTTTGCTCTTTTCGATCCAATCAACCTGCCACCTGTAGCACACTCCGATGCCTTGAAGACACTAGACACGTTATTACATCACATGCCATGGTGGAAAGCATGGGATATTGGGTTTGATTGGAACACCACCGTTGTAAAAGATCAAAATGCGAAGTTGCCTACGTTGGGTAGAACTTGAGCATAGGCGAATGCAAGTAAAATCCAAGTTTGTCATATGACATGGGATTTTATTTGGGCTTTAATCAGTCCAACATATCCCACGCATATGATTTTTTTTTTAATCAAAGGATGTAAAGAATGATGTTGAAGAAGCATGTGGATTATTAGATGGTAATCTTCAAGCATAAAAGGAAAAAAAATTCCCATAAATCTATATTAACTCGCAAAATAAATGATACTACATTAATAGTGGGATTTAGTTTTTCGTAAAAATATTGTGCAAATAATTATAAACTCGTAAGTTTACAGCGGGGATCAAAAATTGTGGCAAAACAATATGTTAGTGGTAATTCAGAATAATATTTATAAAATTTTTGCTTCATGGCGGCAATAGAGTTCGTCAACAAGGGTTTGGATTCGTTCTCTGCCATCCAAGTAGCAATATCTACAAGTTTAGATATTACTTGTGGAATAGCAGGGTAATAACACCCAAAAAAAAATGTCATAGCTTCTTTAAAAATTATAAAAAAATTTACAAATTTCATTAACTGCAACCCAATCTACGTTAAGAAAATTAAAATTCCTAAGATTTGAACGACTATCCTACACAAATTCAATTAAAATATCTTTATACGGTAATATTCTTTCTAACATTTCTACCGTGGATGACCACCTAGTTTGTGTATCTAATTTAAACTGTGTAAAATGAATACCGTTCGTCTTACAAAGAGCTTTAAATTTTCTTTTCTTACCTCAAGATGATTTAATTGCTATAGTTACTTCTCTTAAAGACTCAAGAGAAGAATCTATAAGCTCCAAACCATCCATTACCGTTAAATGCAAAATATGACATATGCAATGTAAATGAAAATATTTTCCATCTAACATGGGTCTAATATGCCTAATTAATTGTCTTATAGAAGCATCGTTATTTGAAGCATAATCAAAAGTAATGCTAAAAATTTTGCGATGCACCCCCACTGCTGCCTTGCCTCCATAATACCACCCGTTATTGTCTGACCAGTGTGGAGATATTCAAATTCTGTAAAAACAATCATACGTTTTTACATTATAAAGGAAGAATCGATCCAATGTGTCGTTACGCACAAGAAAGGCACACCAGGTTTCGACTTCCACATGTCGGACGTCAACGAGAACATGCTCGTTGTCGTCCTTAAAATATCTTGTAATTCATTTCTCATATTATTAAGTTATTTAAATGCGTCCCGTTGGAAAGTGTTCCGAGGAACCCTTGCAACGGCAGGGTTTAACTCGTTTTGACAATATCGAACGAATCTAGGGTCTTCGGCGGTGTTAGATGGCTTTTCAACTCCTATGACGTATCCTACTAATTCACATCTATTATTTTCTTGTGAAAACCTCAAGCTAGCAAGCACATCAGTTGCTTGTTGTACTAGAGTTTGTTGGGTTTTATCAGCATATAATTCAGGGTGGCTTTTTGTTAGTTGTCTTTTTAACGTGCATGTCCCACCACCACGTAAATGACTAAAAGTTTTATGGGGATCACATAATTTACAATATGCTTTATTATTTTCGCAATCTAGTGTGAAGTGTTCCCATAAGTTGCTAGTACTATGCCTACTAGCAGTGGTGGTGCGGGTTTCGGTTTCATCGATGGTGGGTGTGGGTTCATTTTGAGAACATCCCGCACCATCCGTTTCGTAGTGATGCTCTTGTTCCCAACTTAAAGTGTCCATGTAGGGAGGTAATGGACCGGGTTGTAAATAGTCCCGTTCCTGAGTATTAAGCTTAGATACTCTAGGCGCTTTAGGCGGTCGGGAAGAGCTAGAACTAGATCGACCAGCTCCAGATGAAGACGAGTTATGAGCCCTTTTTTTTTGTTAATTTTGATACTAAATTTACTGAAGCAAAAACTGAAAGCTGAACTTTTACAAGATTATACAAACAGAACAGAGTAGCAACTTCGAACTTCAGAAAATTGGAGAAGAGAGAATTGGAGAGTAAGTTGTAAGTAGAGTAAGCAAAGGAGAGAGAATTGGAGAGATTGTTGTATGGTGAAATGAGAAAATGAGGTTAGTATTTATAGAAAAAAATTAGAGTTCTTTTTTAAATAATGGCAGGGCAACAGCAGAGATAATAATGTTGGGGGGCAGAAGCCCCCCAACAGGCCGAGGCAAAGCCCGCACTATGAGGGGGCCGGGCCGGCCCGCTGGCCACCACTACTTAAAACGGCAAATTGAAAGGATAAAAGGATGTTGTTCATAAATGAGAAGTAAAACTTTGTAATGAAGATAAAGGGGGAAAACAAAAGGAATTAAAAGAAATGGAGAAAAAAATTCCAATCACCAATCCCTGGTTCACCAAACACCTCGAATTAAAAAATTATGTATATATTCACACATCTAAATTTGCTTGGCAACAAACAAGAAAATGGATTTACCTTGTGATACAGCTGTGCCTTAGCCTTTGGCGGGTTGCAGGTCGAAGAGGTCTTGGCGGGCTTATCGTGGCGAGATTGCAGGCTTGGCAAGATAATGATAGGGGCGAGTTCATGCGGCAGCTTAGTTATAATTGGCGGATAACTTGGCATGATGGGCATTGGTGAGTTCCCTGGAAACACAGCTTGTATTTAACATAATATTGGATCGAGATATAATTATTAGTTATTTAGATAATTAATAGTTGTTTTTGTGTTTAACTTTTATTTTTAAAGTCTTTTAGCTTAGTTGAATTAGTTCGTCTATTTAAAGAAGAGGAGACCTAGGTTTTATTCATCGATTCAACTTATGTTATTTTCATATTTTTTATGAGTTCTTGCTAACTCTCGGGTTGTGAGAATTACGTTAGACTTTTTCCCCTTTTGTTTCTTATTGTTTTAGCAATATAAATTAAAGGAAGGCTGTTGAACCTTCCTGTTTTCCACTAATTTCTATCTACGCGCTACATCATTTGGTATCAGAGCTTAGCAAGGTTTTTGAGATGGCTTGTGAGCGACAAAGGTACGCTGCCTTCAGAGACGCATATGAGCGAGATTTTCAATGTCAGACCGAGAGGAAATTCGAGGAGATATAAGAGAAATTGAGGCGAATTGAGCTATGTTTGGTTCAATTGGGGGAGAATCCCAACCAAACACCGGTGACTCAGTATCAAAACCCACTAGTGGGGGGCAGAGAGGAAGATACGGACAAGAGTCTCCACAATCCGTTTCCGAAGGTTGAAGACCATGGGCCGGACGTGCGAGAAGCTCAACCGATTGCCGGAGCTTCTGATTGTTTAGGTGATCAGGGGTGAGAGTCCGAGCTTCGGATTGAATTTCTGGAGTTTATTGAGGATAGCGTGGTAGTGACGGAAGAGGATCAAGACGAGTTCGCATCACCGGACGAGAAGGAGGTTGTGGGTGAAGACTACCGCTTATTAGTGGTTAGAAAAGTTGGCATCACACCTAAGGAAGCAGAAGGAAATGGTTGGCTTCGATATAACATCTTCCTGACAACATGCACGATTGGCGAGAGGGTGTGCCGCCTAGTCATTGACTTTAGGAGTTGTGAGAGCGCCATCTCCAAGGAAGCAGTCCAGAAGCTAGTGTTGAAAATAGAGGAGCATTTGAACCCTTATAACTTGTCATGGCGCGAGAGAGGACATTATGTAACGGTATCTAAACATTATCTGGTTAGTTTCTCAATTGAAGCAAAGTACCGGGATGAGGTTTAGTGCGATGTGGTTACCATGGATGCGTGCCACTTGTTGCTTGGACGCTCGTGGCAATTTGACAGAGGCACCATTCATGATAGAAGCCGCAATACCTACAACTTCATGTTTGAGGGCACAAAGATAGTTCTGTTGCCTAAGAAGGAGGAAGCGCCATGTCCGGAGGAAATCGAAACTCAAACCCCTGGAAGAGAGCCATGCTTACCAAAGAAGTGGGCGAGAACGAGAAGATATTCATGCCAAAGAGCAAGGAGTGTCAAAAGGTGCAAGGAAGAATACCAGAATAGGAATCGAGTCCTATACCGCCATTGAGGAAGGTTCGGAACCAGATAAGTTTGGCAACAGAGACTACTTTACCGAGAACATTACTTTACATGATGAGTCCTATGGAATATGCAAAGCCTAGATGCCTAGTTGAGAAGCTTTCTGCTAGGAGTACTACTCGGGAGAACTTCATCCCTTAGGCGGTTCCAACCTTTTTTATGCCAAAGAAGAGCGGAATTTGGCGGGTGTGCATTGACGGCAAATCCATCAACAGGATCACAGCATGTTTTCAGTTTTCCTTTTCACGGGTAGATGGTCAAGTAGGGGTGCGAGAAGATTGTTGGGCACCCTTGTCCAAAATTCATCGAAAGACCTTGCAACAATACCAAGTCTAGTTTATCCACATGAGAGGGAAAAAAACTTCATCCCCACCCAGCAAGTGCACATGAGGAATTACAACCTATTTCCCACGTTGACAAGGGTAATTCAGACGAGTCCATAGCAAATTTGTGGGCGAATTCTTTCCAAGCCCGCATTTTGGCAAGACATTTTACATTCCGCATTATGGCGAGCCGGATCAATCAACCACATCAGAGCAAGCTTGGCGAATTGGACTTTGGCAAGATGGGAGATAGGCATGAGGCAACATATCTTGGAAATAATGAGCCACATGATCTATTGGCGAATTCAAGACAAATTCTCTTCAAACCAGAGAGAATGATGCAGCCGTGCCTTAGCCTTTGGCGGGTTGCATGTCAAAGTGGTCTTGGCGAGTTTATCTTTGCGAGATTGCAAGCTTGGCTAGATAATCATAGGGGGGGCCTCATGAGGCAGCTTTGTTATAATTGGCAGATAACTTGGCGTTATGGGCATTGGCGAGTTGTCCCTAGTTGGCGAGTTCCATGGAAACGCGGTTTGAGGAGTTTATCTAGGAATACGATACTTGACATTAGATTAGGAGATAGTTATTAATTGTTCAAATAATTAATAGTTATTTTTGTATCTATCTTTTAATTTTTAAATCTTTTAGATTAGTTTAATTAGTTCCCCTATTCAAGGAAGAGGAGACCTATGTTTTATTCATTGATTCAATTTAGATTATAACACTTTTTATGAGTTCTTGCTAATTCTCGGGTTGTGAGAATTATGTTAAAGTTTTTTCCTTTTTGTTTCTTATTGTTTTAGCAATAGAAATTAAGGGAAGGCAATTGAACCTTTCCTTTTTCCATTAATTTTCATCTATGCGCTGCATCAAATTGATTAAGTGGTACAATTAGGTACGAACTGCATGTAATTGTGCTTGGTGAATCACTTGTAGCACATATCTTAAGTATTTTTTAGGTGTATTTGACTTTGGTTTGCACTTGTGTTGATTCTACGAATGCTTTAATAAGGAGAATTCCATATATATTTAAGGATAATATTTATGGAGACCCTAAACTACTGGTCATAATTCAAGTGACCTAAACTTTTTAATTTAATCAAAGATACCCCTCGAAATACCTGTTAAAATCAATGTGACTCCCTCTCCTCTCCACCCTACAAAATTATAACAATATTATTGATTGAATGAGTAAATAGAGGTATATTAAGCCTCTTATATAGGCATGCATGAAAAGGAAAAATACTTAAGATGCCCTTAGGGTTAGCTCTAACCTAAGGGTCAAATAGTAAAAGCAAGCTAGATACATGAGTGATTACATAATCCCTAATGATTTACTAGTATCATCTAATAATACATGAGTGATTGCATGATCCCTAGTGATCTACTAGTATCATCTAATAGGCCCCCTCAAGCTGAACGAGGCGAAGCCACGAGAATATTGGACTTGTGAAGAAAGAATTGAACGGTGGTAAGTCCTTTGGTGAAGATGTTAGCAACTTGCTTTGTGGTGGGTGTATAGCAAATCTAGAGATCTCCTTTCAAAACTTTTTCTCGTACATAGTGAAAATTGACATCAACATGCTCACTCCAATCAATGGAAATGAGGTTGGCAGCAAGACAAGAGACTGAGAAATTGTTACAGTGGATGATGATGGGTCTGGGATGGTGAAGGCCGAGGTCGCGTATGAGGTAGCGTATCCAATCACTCTCTACAACAGCTTGTGCTACGACTCAGTATTATTATTCTATAGTGGATTTGGAGACAGTGGGTTGTTTCTTTGCTCACCAAGAGATGAGGTCAGGGCCAAAGTAGTTTGTGTATCATGTAGTGGAGCTTCTCGTGTAAGGGTACCCACCCCAATCATCATCTGCAAAGGAAACAATAGAGGGCAGTGAGCTCGAGACAAGGGAAAGGTCGTGGTCAGGTGTGTTTTTGAGGTATCATCGGATAATGCTTGACAACTTGCCAGTGGGATGTTTGTGGAGCATGCATAAATTAGGAAACAAGATTGACCGCATAACAGATGTCGGGTCGAGTTGTATTGAGGTATTATAACGCCCTAACAACACTTCGGTGCTCAGTAGGATCAGAAAGGAGCTCTCCTTCTACTAATGTGAGGTGTGTGCGAGCTAGTGAGGGAGTTTTGACTGGTTTAGCATCATGAAGGTTGTGCTTTGTGAGAAGGTCGATGGTGTAGTTTTGCTGTGAGAGAAAAAGCCCCTTTTTGTCACTTTTAGCCTCAATCCACAGGAAATAGTGTAACATACCGAGATCTTTCATTGTTAATTGTGTGCAGAGAGAGTGAATGAGATGATTAAGATGGGTGGTGTGTATTCCTATTAGGATAATGCCATCAACATAGAGAAAAGGGCATGTGATGGTGTGTTTGGTTCTTTGTATGAAGAGGTATGCGTTAGCTCTATAGCATATGAAGCCTAGACTATGAAGGAACACACTAAATCTATGGAACTAAGCTTGGGGTTCCTGTTTAAGACCATAAAAAGCTTTAGGCAAGCGGCACACATGTATTGGGAATTTGGGGTGTATAAATCCCTGTGGCTGCTTCAGGTAAATTTCTTCTTGTAAGTGACTATGTAAGAAAGCATTTTTTATATCAAGTTGGCGAATGGGCTACTCATGAGTTATGGCAAGGGAAAGTATGAAGCAAATGGTGGAGAGTTTAACTATGGGGCTGAAAGTTTCTTTGTATTCAATCCCTTCATGTTGGTGGAACCCTTGGGCGACAAGCGAGCCTTAAATCACTCAACTAGACCATCAGCTTTATACTTGACCTTATATTTCCATGTGCTCCCAACAAGGTTCTTACTAGGGTTATGGGGAATAAGGTCTCAGGTGTGATTTTAAATTAGTGCATTGCATTTTTTAGCCATGGGTTCTTGCCATTGTGGGTTTTTCATTGCGTGTGAATAACGTTTGGGTTCCTGGATGACAGTTATAGAGGAAAGAAAGAGCAGGAATTTGGGTTTGTGGATCCCATCCTTGGGACGAGTTTGCATTAGGTAAACATTAGTTAGGGCCTTCTCTGTATTGTCAGTGGTGATGCAAGATGTGTTGCGATCTTGGTCCATGGAAGTGGCCGGATCGCCTACTGGGTCGACTGGTGCAGTGTCGGCCTTAGGCAGACTGGCCTCAGCCGGTGAGCAGGAGACAGCAGGAGTTGCAAGGGGTGAGTGTGCAGCGGGTGTCGGAGTGGTTTCAGGTGGGTTGTCCAGATGCGATGGACTGGGTAGCGCTAGTGACTCGTAAGGCAAGGTTAGTTCGTCGGGGCGTGGGTCACTATTGGGCGACCTCCATGGTGTCAGTTTTGGGGTTTGGGCTGAGTCCGGATGTTCAGGGACCTGATTCGAGTGCCGTGCCAAGGGGAGGGGAGGTGCTGGTTGGCGGTTGCATGTTGGGGGTTCCAGGTGGCCGACTCCACCAACGTGGTCGCGCGACGGCCAAGGGGGAGGGAAGACGTTATGTTCTTGACCTAAAATTTGAGTATTTGAGCGAGTTCAGTCATTATAGGGAAGTTTCGTTTCATCAAATATGACATACCTGCTTATGTATATATGTTTTGTGACAAGATCAAGACATCTATAACCCTACATAACATAAAAAAATGCATGGGGTGGATCTAGGGGCAACTTTATAAGGAGCACGAGGTGTGAGGTTCGAAAAAATGGACACCCAAAGATGAGAAAACAGTAGTAGTCTGGTGGTTTTTTAAAAAAAGGGGAGGTGTTTTGAAGAAGAGGGGTGGGAAGTCGATTAAGTAAAACACGATGTACAAAAGGCATTATCCAAAAAATTCGTAAGGTAGGTTAGAATGTATAAGTAGCGTCCATGCCATTTTAGATAAATGTTGATGCTTGTGTTCCGGCACTCCATTTTATTGTGGGATATCAGGACATGATAGGCAAAAGGGAATTCCATGCTCCAGACATTGCACATTCATGCGTTGGTGCCCCCCCCCCCCCCCCCCCCCCCCCCCCCCCCCCCCCCCCCCAAAAAAATCACTTTGGAAAATCTTGATTTTCATGTTGAATTGATTTTTCATGGTTTTAAAAACAGTGAAAATTTCATAAACCTTAGATTTACGCTGCATCGAATATAGCCATGTGAATCTAGAGTAATCATTGATAAAAAGGACATAGTATTTAAGTGATGAGTTTGATAAATTGGCGATTATCATCCATCGGAGTGATTAATTGAAGTCGAGGACTAGTGTTATGAATAACACAATCAAAAGGAAGACAACGAGATTTATCTAAGCAACATGATTGACAAACTTCTGAAAATTTAATAGTTCAAAAAAAAATGTTTCTGACATAAAGTATTTAAAATTGTACTACCAAGGTGACCTAGTCTTTGAAACCACAACTCTCTAGTGCAACAAGGCTGGTAGCATGGGCTGAAAAATTATGTAGTGAACCATTACTTGGCACTCATTGAAACAGCTTCCCCATAGTTTTGTCCTTGACACAAAAAGAAAAAAAGAAAAAAATTAAGAGTCAAACTCAATACTACAGTTGTTATACTGATATAGTTTCTTAAGGGATAAAAGATTATGGGTTCGACTTGGAACCAAAATTACATTAGGGAGGTGTAGAGGGCGGTTATGGGTGTGTATGGAAGTGGATCCCATGTGGGTTATAGGCAATAGAGTATTGTTTCCAGCAAGCATACCTTTATGACACTTACAAGGAAGAAGATTACAAAGTATACCTGGATTTGGTGTCATGTAGTTGGAAGAACTTTAGTCTGGGTACCAATCGTAGTCATGTGGTTCCCCTATTATCATGGCAGCAAAAGAGTGTGATGGTTCAAGGAAGGAGTTGCTATCATAGTGGGGGCAACAGCAGCAGATTTGGCAAGTTTGGGAAGCTCCTATGGGGGATTGAGTGGGGGAGCTCCTGTGGATCGTGCCGAGTGTCCGTAGGGTGAAGGGGTCCCACCAATGTTATGTCGCAGGGCCTCGGCATTATTTTTTAGTACGGTTGGTTCCCATCTCAGCCCCCCCGGCCTCCATGACCACCATGGCTTCCACGGCCGATATTGGATCCAAAGTGTCCCGTACCTTTTGCAACTAAAGTATGATTTTGATCTGGGTTAGACAGCTTTGAGTAGCTACTTACAACAACCTCTTCATTTGAGTAAATTCATTTTTGTTTCTTCAAAAGTGAAATTAGTAAAGCCATTTAGTTGCGACTTACAACAAAATGCTTGATCTCAAACATTTGAAATCCTAAAGGTTGAACCACACTGATTTCTCAAGACGAGACATCCACACTAGGGCTCAGAACTCAAACATCTAAGCTCATGGCGGGCCATTCATAAGAGGCCGATTATTTCCTCAATAATTGAAGAAGTGACGACAATATTCATGTTGACTAGGTAACTAAGGTTATGACTCCTTCCATCACTATTATTTAGGCCCTATTTATTCTGCCATGGATGCTTCCAAAAGTTAGTCTTGCTCCTGAGGCTATGTGAGAGGCTTATATTGAAGAACTGATTGGTAGGTTTGTTAATAAACACTTATTCTTTCCTCCTTCAAAGCATCTTAACTAACCTTAGTTCTTCTATTGACAATTGATGAGGATTTAGGAACGGGAATCGTATGAATTGATTACAATGAGAAGGTGTAGGAAACTGGATATATTGAACAAAGGGTGCTTGTGATTTTCAATCCTCCTTGAAGGATCATGCTGATGTCTTTTGAACCATAATGTTTCCAAGGTACAATAATACTCCTTTTCGCCTTTTGTTATATTAGGCCAAAGAATTCCATGATTAACGCTCGACCTAATTTTTATTTCAAGTAGTACTCACGTCTATTTTGTCACTAGAGGTGTTTACATGAATGAAAGAGCAAGGTGAAGCCGAACAATTGCTTTTTACACCTTGTTCTTCCCCAAGAGCCTTAAAGATTGGGGAGTTACTCATGCCACCATTAGACATGCTGACTGAACCGGGTTCCTACCAAAGTGCTTCACAGTAGTGATGGCGTTGATAAGTGATCCTAAGATGACCTAATCCATCTTAAAGTAGCTCCATGAGGTCGAGAAGGTACTTTGTCAAGCATCTATGTTAGATCCCAGATCTCTGAAGAAGAGAACGTGCTAACCTACAGACATTTGAATCATTCAGGACCTCCACTCTCACCCTTGCCTCAAAGTTAAAATGTTTCCAAGAAATCAAGAAGAGACTATAAAGCATGATACAAATCTAGACTAAAATGCTCCACATAAAGAATTTGAAGAAGCAGAAGGTCTTGCTTGAGAACGAAGTTCATGAGATGGAAAATAAGGAAGAAGCAATGTCAGAAGAGATGACTCCCCCTCAAGGCAATGTAGAAAAATCTACAAGAGAAGCGCAAGAATCAAGTGATTTCTAGAAGAAGTTCATTGTAGCTCATGCCAAGTTCGAGAGTTCAACAATAGAACTTGCCTACTGCTAATTTCCTGATGTGTAAAGTGAAAAATTTGGGAGCAGGAAGGTTCGAAGGCCTTCCCTTTAATTTTATTACAAAAACAATAAAACAAGAGGGAAAGGTTGCTTAATTTCTCACAACCCGAGAAAGAGAAAACCCTAGAAACTCTTGGAAATTAAATCTTAAAATTGAATTCTAAAACCCTAGATTTCTTCTTATTTAAATAAAAGAGTTAGTTGACTAAGAATAAAAGAATGAGAAAGATAATTATAAATAAAATCTGAAAACCAAAACTCTTCCTATTAGAAATCAAACATCTGCTACCGCGTCCAGACCTTGCCGCTAACCCTTTGACCCACTAACTCTTACCCACCAAGTGTTGTTATGTCGGCTGCATCATCCCTCCCCAAGCCTGAGAGAATTCGCCCTCGAATTCGACATGTAAACCACAGGGTCATTGTCGCCAAAGTATAGAGTTAAATGCTTAACGTTGAAGACGTCAGAAGTCCTCCTATCGGTTGGCAACTGAACACAACAGACGTTGTCGTTGATCTTTGTCGATGATCTTCAAAGTTCGGATTTTGCATGCAATCAACTTGTTGTATTCCCAAGCCGGAAACTGTTCCCTTGTGAGGATGGACCAGACTTGGTCACCTACTTGGTATTGGACTTGGCGCCGGTGCTTGTTGGTGCAAGCTTTCAGGCGACATGCACATGTCTGCTCATGTATATCCTGAAAGCTAGAAATGAAGTCTTCAGCCTTACCATTAGGATGAGTAAGATTTGGACTGGCGCCAAGTTAATCAGAGCTCTTGGAACAAAATCATAGGCGATCTTGAATGGCGGAAACCCCATACTCCTGTTAACTGCGCTTTTATAAGCGAACTCCGCTTGGTAAAGCTTTTGCTCCCAGCCCTTGACATTCTCGGCAACAAGACAACGAAGCAAGTTCCCCAACGAGCGGTTTGTTACCTCGATTTGGCCACCAGTCTAAGAATGGTGAACCATGCTGAAGGCCAGGGAGGTGCTCACCATCTTCCACAATGCCTTCCAAAAGTAGTTCACTAATCGAACGTTCCTATTGGAGACAGTGCTTGCCGACAAACTGTGAAGCTTGTAGGCTTCCCAAAAATACAACCCTGCAACGTGGATGGCGTTAGTGGTTTTCTTACACCCAATGAAGTGGGCCATCTTAGAGAAGTGATTCACAACAACGAAAATCAAATCAATTCCACTTGTAGTTCTCGGTAATCCCAGCACAAAGTCAGCGCTCACATCCATCCATGGTTGACTTACAACCGGTAGAGGCATGTAAAGTCCTACATTGGTTACTCCACCCATCGATACTTGACATATACAGCAATGCTTGACAAACCTCTCAACTTCCTTGTGCAAAGTTGGCCAGAAATAGTTGGTGGTAATGAGTTGTACCATCTTATCTCGTCCCACATGCCCTATTTTGTGCTTCTCTTGAACAATCATAAGTCATAGACTTGAATGCAGAACTCAAAGTTGATTCCCTTTACAAAGGAACCCATCATGAATAGAGTAACCGAGAGCAGAGACGGATTGTACTTCACTCGAAATCCCGCCAAAAGTGTCCTGGTATTGTGCCGCCAACTGACCAAACCTGGTCACAGTAGCCCGATGCTGTCAAAGAATGAGACTCCACCTACTCAAAGCATCCGCCACTTTGTTTACCATGCCTAACTTGTGCTTGATGACGAAGTGGAAGAGCTGAATTTAGCTTGCTCACTTGGCGTGACGGTCTGAGAGCTTATCTTGGCTATTGATGTACTTGAGGGCCACATTGTTGGAGTACAAGACGAACTCTTAATTGGCTAAGTATGACTTCCACTTCCTCAATGCCCTTATCAACTAGAACTCAAAGTTGTAAGTCGAGTAATTCAACCTGCTCCCATCGATTTCTCACTAAAGTAGGCAATAGGCCTCCCTTCTTGGCTAGGCACAGTGCCAATACCAGTCTCTGAGGTATCTGTGTGTAGCTCAAACGTCTTCTGGAAATTCGGTCAGGTTAGCACTGGTGCAGTGGTTAACCTTTTATTTACCTCTTCGAAGGCGGCAGCTACTAGAGGAGTCCAGGCAAAGTAACTCTTCCTCATGCAATCAGTAATGGGCGCCAAGATGGAGCTGAAGTTTAGAACAAAGCATATATAAATTGACGCCCTACCGTAAAAGCTTCTGACTTCGCCAACGGTTCTCGGCTGGGGCCAATCATGAATGGCAGCGATCTTTCCTTCATCAGTGGCTATACCATTCGTGGATACAACGAAGCCAAAGAAGGTTACTCGGTCTTTCACAAACTCACACTTCTTCAAGGTGGCGAACCAGTGTTGTTCTCGTAACGTACTTAGCACTTCCTCGAGATTCTTCATGTGGTCAGCTCAATCTTAGCTATAAAACAAAATATCGTTGAAGTAGGCGACAACAAAGCTCCCAATGAAAGGACGCAGAACGTGACTTATAAACCTCATGAAGGTACTTGGAGTGTTGGACGATCCGAATGGCGTGACTAGCTACTCATAAAGCACCTCTCATGTCTTGAAGGTAGTTTTCCACTCTTCTCTAGACGAGATGCGAATTTGATGGTACCCGCTCTTTAAATCTAACTTAGTGAATACCGTCGAATTCTATAATTGGTCAAGCAAGTCATCCAGCCTCGGAATAGGGAATCGATGCATCGTGATATTGTTGATGGCTCTACTGTCTACACACATCCGTCAACTACCATCCTTCTTTGGCGTTAACAGAGCTGGTACTGCACAAGGACTCAGACTCTCCCTAATAAACCCCTTGGTGAGCAGTTCCTCCACTCAGTTTCTTAGCTCCTCATGCTCTAATAGACTCATACGGTAGTGAAGCTTATTCGGCAAAGCAGTCCCTAGCATCAAATCAATCTAGTGTTGTACGTCCCGTAATGGCGACAGTGTATCCGGTAAGTCCTCCGGAAAGACATTAACGAACTCACTCAACAAGGAGGCAACCTCAGTTGGTATCTCCCCTAGATTCACCTTGCTCTATTCCCCAATCAACACGAAGACAATCTTGGTGTCGCTAACCTCCTTTGCGAACATAGCCCTGCCCTGTATACTCGAGTATTGAGCTGTTAAAGCTCGTGGTGCCTCATCCTTCTTGGGTAACAAGATAATCTTCATCCCATCAAAAATAAAGCTATACATGTTCTTCCATCTGTTATGGATGGCACTCCTATCGTATTGCCATGGGCCCCCCAACCACAGATGGCAAGTGTCCATGGTGACCACGTCACAGCAAACTCCATCCTTGTACTTTGACCCAATCGAAAATTGACCAAGCATCGTTTAAATAAGGTTACCTGGTTTCCCTTCTTGAGCCATGATAACTTGTATGGACTCAGATGAGCTTTTGTCCTCAACCCCAATTTGGCGACTGCCTCTTCGAAAATCACGTTCTCACAACTTACCGAGTCTATCAGCTTGTAGCATACTCAACCGCTAATGGTGCAGGTGGTCTGAAAGATGTTATTCCTTAGCCATCCATTTCTTGGCTCTTGGTGTAAAGAAAATGCGCTAAGCACGAGTACGCATCCTTCATCACCCGCCATAACATCCTCTTCTAGTGGTGCTAACGCAGTCTGGGTTTCTCCTCACTAACTCCACCATCTTCTGCATGGAATTCCTCGATGAAAAGATCCTTGCTAGGTCTATCACCCTTACGGCACTCAGCAGTACGGTGCCCCATCTCTCCACACTTGAAGCAACCGGTCCTCGAAGTACCCGCCAAGTTTTGAGTAACTGGCTTATCGATGTTGGCGATTACTGGCCTGTTCTGTGCACTCTGATTTGGCGGTGCCCTTACTTGATGTCGTCCGCCAACCTGTGCCCCCCAGGCTCCGCCAACTTGGCGACGTCTTTGTTGCCGCTCAATGTTCATGGCTCTCTGGCTTGCTTGCGGGACGGAAAGGATTTTGAACATGTTCGACACCTCCTATATAGACTCCTTCAAACTTCCAATGTAACAATCTGCCAATTTCTCTCCCGTCTTCGCCAAGTAATTCTTGGCGACCAACAAGTAGAACTCCACCGTGTGCTCCTCCACGAATCTAGAGCACTGGTGCAACCCTTGTAGACACAGGTCCATCACCTTGGTGTGATTGTGAAGCAGGAAGGCGCCTCTCATGTGTTTCTTCATCTTCTCCCACGATTCTATTTTTGCCTTCCCTTGATGAAGTCACGAATGCTTCAACTATTGCCACTTGGCTGTTCGAGCTTGTAACCGGATAGCAACCAATGGCGCCTACTTCTTCTCTGGCGCCTCCTTGAACTCGAGAACATCCTCCACTGCGGCAACCCAATCCCAGAAATTCTCTGGGCGTCCTCCACTGTTAAACTTTGGGATCTGAATCCGGGGATCGGATTCCCACCACTGATAATCAAAATTAGCTGTGTTGCTAGTATGCGGGCGATGCCTCTTTAGCCTCTGATCCGGTAACTCAGCATCCGAGAACAGGTTTTGAAAGCTCTCTTCCATCTCGTCCTCGTCACCATCTGTCAGCAGTTTGGGGCTGGATTCTCAGTGCCAGTTTGGGATTTGCCCCTAATTAAATCAAGCAGCGCTCAATTCTCCAGAATTTGTCCTCCATCTCCTCAAACCTTCTTTTGTTCTGCCATTGTACGTTTGGCACATAAACGTCTCCGATGGTAGCGTACCTCTATCACCCATGAGCAATCTCAGAAATCGTTCTGTGCTATGATACTAACTGATGTAGTGTGTAAAGTAGAAAATTTTGAAATGGGAAGATTTGGCGGCCTTCCCTTTAACTTTATTGCGAAAATAATGAAACAAGGGCAAAAAGTTGCTCCATTTCTCACAACCCGAGAAAAAGAAAAAAAACCCTGAAACTCTGGAAAATTAAATCTGTAAATTGAATTTTAAAACCCCGGATTTTCTCTTATTTAAATAAAGGAGTTAGTTGACTAAGAAAAAAAAGACTAAGGACGATAATTACAAATAAAATCTGAAAACTAAAACTAATCCTATTAGATATTAAACTCCTGCTGCCACGTCTAGACCTTGCCGCCAACCCCATGACTTGTGAACTCTTACCCTCCAAGTGCGGTAAAGCCGGCTGCATCACATCCTTTCTTTTAAATGCTAGGCTAATTCTGTTCCAATCTTGGACATTGAACAAATTATATGTATTTTACATACTATTTTGTGTGTGCTAAGATCAATCCCTCAAATTCGTACCTTACAAATATTAATACAATGGTTTTCCCATGAAATCTTGTACAAACATCAAGTTTGATTGGATCTCTTTAATTGAACTTTCTTGCCAAGCATATATCCTTCGATTGCCATGCCTCAGTTTCTTTCGAAATTAGTTGTTTTAATCTGCAACTAGACTTAAAGGCTATATGAGAATTAAACCTCATGCTTAGTTTTGTTTCTTTTACTAAGCACTAGTGCCTAAACCGCTCTCGTAGTTCTAGGGGCCTAAATTTTAAGACACTTTTACTTGCATCCCTAATTTGCTACAAAAAATTCTCAATCATATGATAATATTGCTCAAGAATGGCATTGCCTTTCAATATCTTTAAGTAGTTTATGGGGCACTAAGTGGTGCACTAATACAACCTAGTTTGTCTGATCTCCAAAAAGAACCAGGAAAGAAGAAAAATTGAGTAATACCACTGATATTTAATTTGAGATTAGTTATGTCAAAGGTTGCTCTATTTTATATATTATATCAATTCAAATCCTATACTTTCAATTGTGATAATTTAATGATTATACAACTTGCATTATGTTAATTTAATTCCAAAGTAAAATTAATGTTAAGTTGAGAATGAAATTTTCAGTTAAGGGTTGAAGATATAATTTGTTTGTATAACTTGCAACTGACTAAACTTGATATTGGGATAAAAATATCACAATTTGAATTATATTGGGACTACATTGGAAAATAATAAAAAAATAAAATGACTCAAAATACATCATAAAATACCGAATTATATGATGATTTTTATTTTATATTCAATTTGAGCTGCTATATATTATAGAAATAAATCATCATAAAATACAGAATTATAAAAGAATAATTATTTATCATTACCCTTTAAAAATTGGGTTATTTACATTTTACTACCCTAACCTTTTTGGTAATTATAAAAAGGACCCTGACGCTTTGAAATTATTAAAAATGACCCCGAGTTTTTAATGTATTAATAAAAAGGGCCATCTGACACCATTTTCTGTCACCAGTGCTGACATAGCAAGGCTATTTTAAAATTTGCTATAGTATAATTACCATATTACCCCTTAGCCAAAAAATTAAATAAACCCCCACCCCCGCAACCCTCCGCCATTTTTTTTTAATTTAAAATTCTTCTTCTTTATCATCTTCTTTATTTTATTAATCTTTTTTTATTTATCTTTTGCTATTTAAAGCTCAAGTATTTTACCTTTTTTTTAATTAAAATTCAACCATTACTCTGAGCTTTTTTAAAATATTTTTTAGTGTTATTTTTAAGCTTTATTTGCTGTGATAGTTTAAAATATTTTTTTCAAATGTCATTTTTTGCTCTTTTTTGTTAATTTTACTTTATACAAACCCATGTTTTTTATTTAATTTAAATAACCCATTACAAAATATATTTTATTTTTATTTTTTTAAACAAAAACAACATAGTTTTAAAGCTTTATTTGCTGTAGTAGATTTAAAATATTTTTTTCAAATGTCATTTTTTGCTCTTTTGTTAATTTTACTTTATATAAACCCATAATTTTTTATTTAATTTAAATAACCCATTATAAAATATTTTTATTTTTATTTTTTTAAACGAAAACGACGTTGTTTTGGTAAGTGTGCAAAATCGGATCCAAAACGACGTCATTTTGCTTAAGGGGATTTTTTTAAAATTCTTTTAAACCTAAACGATGCCGTTTTGGTAAGTGTGCAGAATCAGACCCAAAACGACGTCATTCTGCTTACGGGCATTTTCGTCTTTTAATTTTTCTGAGATGTCAGATGGCCGGAGAGGGTCCTTTTTATTAATACGATAAAATCTCCGAGTCCTTTTTAATAATTCTAAAACATCAGGGTTATTTTTATAATTATCAAAAAGGTTAAAGTAATAAAATGTAAATAACCCATAAAATTTTGATGACTTTCCACTACATATGTTGAATATTTAAATTGATAATTATCCTATGTAGATAAAGTATTTCCCATAACATAGTACAACAAATTTAGCAAATATATTTTAGTTACACGAGGAGGGTGGCGGAGATGAGAATGCTAAGGTGGATGTGCGGACACACAAGGAGGGACATGATCCGAAATAAGGTCATTAGAAGTAAACTAGGTGTCCCCCCAATAGAAGATAAGTTGAGGGAGCAGCGCCTGCGGTGGTTTGGGCATGTTAGAAGGAGACCCACCACTGCCCCTGTCAGGAGATGCGAACAATTCCACATAAGATACGGGAAGAGAGGGAGAGGACAGACAAAGAAGAGCTGGATGGAGACAATTCGACGGGACCTCACCTATATCAACCTAAATGATGAGATAGGCGTATCCGCTGTAGCGGGGTAGGAGCATCTGACCACTCGTAAGCTCAATCTAGTGCCATGACTCTACGGTATGCCTATCACACAATTTAGGCATTTGGACTTGTGGTCTCAGGGACGCCCAGGCAAGGCGCATAGTGGGGAGTGGCCTAGATAGAAGATAGATTATAAAATGAAGAAGCTGTGTTTGACGTGGTTTAGGCACGCTAACAGAAGACCAACCACTGCTCCAGTCAGGAAATGTGATCAACTCGGTACCACGCTAGGACGAAGAGGATGAAGCAGGCCAAAGAAGGGACGACCGCAGTCGTTACGGCAGGACCTCACCAACCTAAACCTACGGTAGGAGATGGCCTTAGATAGAGTTAGTACTTGAGGAAGGACTAGCATAGGGGTAGCATATTGTAGCGGCCTCACACCGCCGCTTATTCTGCTATAATTAGGTTCTTGGTCTTATATACCTATACGCCTATCTATTTACTGGCTACTGTCTACTATCTTTCTATCTGCTTTTACTAGCTGCCTGGTATGGAAGATCTTACCTTGATGTCTCCTCTGGGGCATTATGTTTTGTATTGCTCGTTTTATGCTATAGCTTACTCTTTTGCTTTGATACCCTATTGCTCACATGTCACCATGACAAGAATATGACATAACTCTCAGGTTGGGGGTTCTCGAAAACAGCCTCTCTTCAGCTTCATACCCTGAAGGGGGAAGGCTGCGTACATCAACCCTCCCCCAGACCCCGCTTTTGCGGGAGATCTTGAGGCATCAGGTTTGTTATTGTTGTTGTATTTTAGTTACACGAAGTGGTCTTTAGCAGGTTCATAGTCGGTGATAAGTTTGGACAATTTATCTGATGAGACTATAATATGATACTTTTATTGACTTGTCTAGGTCATGTGGGTAGGGATCCAAGAGTATTATGTTGGTCTTATCAATAAGATTGGGACATTGAGCAGGACTACCTGAATTAGTTGTTTCTTTAACTGCTATCAAAAATAATTAATTCTGCAAGATGATAAATCTAAATCCAGAAAAAGTCTGATCTAGTGCATGGATTGTTCATTGCTTTGATGTGCCCAAAGGATTGGTCAAAGTACGTTGACTTGAATCTTACGTACGTTGGGTAACGGCATAAAGTGTGGCGAGAACAGTTGTTTTACGTAGATTCTATAGTCTATGAGATAAAGATGTCCCCTTAACTGATTTGTAAATATACGAACAAATTCTAGAATCTTTGGCTAGAGTATTCCATATACTTAACATTTGGAATTAATATTGAGATTGATTCTGTATTATTGAATTGTTCGAGAAGGACAAGTTGAGAACTACAGCGAGAGATGCGAGAAAAGTAACGATAGTAGTAAAAGTTACTTTTATTCACAAATATCTACCAGAGGGGTTAATTCTCATAATAAAAGTTATTTGAGAAATTCTTAAGGGAATATATTTAATTCTAGAATGCAGTAAACTTATTTAGTAGAATTAAATTCTACTAAATGGTAATCAATTGTCATCATGAGATGATAATTAGATTTAGCTCATTTGGAGATAGAGTTAGATTGTCTATAATGTTCTTTTACAAGCCTCAATTTAAGCATCGTTTGAAATAATTTAAAATAAATTCATAAAATAAATTATTTGTTAATGAGATGAATAAATTAATTTTTTCAAACATAATTAATATGAATTATCTATTCATAAGATGAGTAACTTTTATTTTATCAAATAATATTCATAAGATGAATTTATACAGGTGAAAATTTAAAATAAAAAATAAAAAAATAGAAACGCGCGTATTATCAACAAGACATTATTCGTGTGAACTCGGGTGCGCCAATCAGAAGCACCACGTGGCAGGCACATAGCGGGTACTGGGCAGCTAATAGTGATTGCTTGGGTTAGGACAAATAGCCGGGTGAAATGTGTCGCATACAACCCTGCACCTTTCAGCGATCCGTGCCTATTGATGCTGGCGAATCAGAGCTTGACATGTGGAGGCTAATTTTCTTCTAAATATGCGCGCGGTGTTAGCCGTGGAGTCTTAGGGCATGTCAAGCAACATAAAACTGTTTTCCTTTTTTTTTTTTTTATTCTCTAGTTTTTCTTTTCTAATTTTGTAGCATAGAAAATTAAAAAATGCGTTCAAATGATCTGTGTTTTTTAATTTTTTGAAAATTGAGACTGATACATAAATAATATATAACGTGATATATGAATCAACCTTTGTCGCCTTAATGTAGGGGTGCAGGCAAGACGACCCAACCCAAGAACCCCTTGTTTGAACTCGAGCTTGATAAGGGCTATTGAGCTCAAGTTCGAGTTGAGCTTTTATGGAGCTTTTCTAACCCTTATTCGAACTTGATTAGATAAGATTTTGATAGGTTCGATACTCGGCTCAGCTCATTAGGCTTATCAAGTAGAGTTGAGCTGGTTATTGAGCAACTTCGAGCTTGTTATTAAGCCCAATTAAGCTTAAAATTTAGCTGAGTGTGCTATTGAGTCGAGCTCGATATCAACGCTTTTCAATTTACTATCGAGCCATTGTCAAACACTTTCGAACTAATATCAACAGTTAACAAGCTCTCAATGAGCTTTTAATGAGCCTTTAACGAGTATTTATCAAATTGTTTGCGATTGTTAATGAACCAAGCTCATCCTATTTGATCTCGGCTCATTAAGCTTATCGAGCCTACTCAAACTCGGTTCAATAAGCTATCGAGCCCTCATTAAATCGAGTGAGCCCTAACTAATTTTGAACGCAAGTGGTTCATCGAACTTTCCATGCTTTTCATGCCTATCAGGTTAAGGGTCATTGGAAACAGCCTCTAATCAGGGTACCACCCTGAGGGAGTAAGGTTGCGTACATCCTATGCGTCCTAGACCATTGCTTACAGGGGAGTTCTTGAGGCACTGCAGTTGTTTTTTTGTTGTTATAAAAAGGAACCTAGACTTGAGTACCCCTCCAGGTTGCTCCATCACATTCTGCAAAGATAAGTGTCTATAATTAAACAACTCGCACAATCTTCTTATTTGTCCTCTGGCTTGAAAATTGTTTATCGCTTTTAAAATTAGCATCCTAGCCTTAAGTACTACAAAATCATTTACGTAAAAGGAGGAGAAGATAGGGGTATATAGAAAATATTATAAAATAGGTGAGTAGTCTGAAAATGTGAAAGGAGGGCTTGGGAAATATTAAAAATAAGGTCCCTATTTTGTGAAGAAAATTTGAAAAATAATTTAAAACTATTTTCCAAATTTGTGAAGAAATAGAGAAAACTGAAAAAATAGTTTTACAACGTCTGAAATTAGAAAATTGGATAGCTAACACTTTTTCCAGTTTTTTAGTTTTCCAGAAAACTAAAAAATTCTCTGTTCCTAAATAGGCCCTTAAGTTTTTATTTTAGGATTTCGGAACCTAGTTTTCTCCTACGACGAAATACCCTGAAATTTTAGGGGTTTTTATAAATTTTTCGTTTAGCATAATTTTACTAAAAAATATTTTTAGGAACTGAAGGAAAAATTTTGTTTCAAAATTTTTTATAAGTTAAATATTTTTGGGAGCTCACCCTCCCAGTGCTAGAAAAGATTATTGCGACGAAGGCATTGAGGTGTCGAGAATTCTTCTTCTAATTTCAGATCTTCAAAGTTAGAGTTGTGATTTGCGCTTCAGGTATGTCTAAATTAAATATTTGATATTAGTTGTAATTTATATTTATATACTTTATTATTCATTCATATAACATATTTAGCTTTTACATTTGTATTTTACTATAATCTAGGTACATTTAGGCTTAGAGTGCAACGAAACAAACAAATATTGAAAAGTGATAGAATCAAGCATAATCAAGGCATAATGGAAGACTAATCTGATAAACCTGATCACGTGTAAAAAAAAAAAAAAAAAAAAAAGACCAATCGGGTCAAGAAAAATCTTTCCCTTGGGTGCACGGGTCGATTGGCCCAGAATTTTGGTAATCGGTCAAGCTTAAAACTAGCAAAAACTTAAAAGAAGAGCCTTCATGACCCAATAATATAATTTACCACTAATGATACCATTGGGATCATTTAGATCTGTTCAAGAGCTTCAATTTGATATATAATTTGGTCCGTAACTCTTTACGGATCAAAAGTTACGCGCATTTTAAGTTAACTGCCTGGGCTACCAAAGCACGCGGCCTCTATACAAAGAGAGGGGAAGACCTAATTTTACGAGAACCAAGGGGTTCTCAAACGCTAAAGGGCAGGTGATCGGAGTGTTGGACGAATCTAAGTAAGGATCAATGTCAACATCAATTGAGGGAGTCTTCAATTCCTAGTTTTTATTCATTGTTTTATCATGTTAGATTTGAATGAAGTGTAAAACGCATATGGAGGAGTAGATTCTATTAGTTTAGGGATGAAAGACGAGTAGCCGTTCGTATCCCAGATTTATATTATGTTTTTGAAAATGGATTTATATTATATTATATACGCAACCTGTGGGAAATTTATAATTGTTGTTTGGCGTTTCTTTGTGTGTGCTTGTAACCACGTTAAGATCTCCAAATTATTAGCGTTAGTCTTTGAGCTTGTAGCCCAGACCATAACATAACCGTTTTTATGCGTGGTCAGGGTTGAGGTTGTATCCAATCTTGAACACAATCTTTTATCCAAATTAATACTTAATTAGGAATGACATAGGAATTTGTTAGTGCTATTGAGAAAATTCATGCTACCAAGGGTGATAAAATGAGTTATACCCTTAGACTAGTTTAGGTTCAATATTAAATTAGGATTAAGAAAGAAATTAAGTAGTACTAATGAGATAACATATGCTATAAGTACGATGATATGATAGGTCATACCTTTAGACCAATTCATTACCTTCAGCCATAGTTTAAATATTAACCCAGGCTTGGTGCTTATAGCCTAATTCTCCTAAATTATTGTCATAGGAGAATATAATAATGGGATATGAGTAAAGTTACTTTGAATTTATTTCCTAAACTAACCTCAATTGAATTGATATATTTAATTTACTACTTTCTTTAGTTAATTACCTAAACAATCAACAAAAAACCAAAAATCCAATCCCTCGTTAATAATAAAATCCGACTTAACTCTGATTCCCTATAGATACGATCTGTATACCTGATTTAGCTACGACGATCGCGGATGCTAGCTAGTGCACGGTTTTAAAACGCATCAATATTTACTTTATTTTTTTTTTTATTTCATTTATTCTACATACTATGTTTATATTTGTTTTATTCGATGTTTTGTTTGTCATATTATAAATCTATTAGAGTAAGATCTACATCTAATTAAATAGTTTAATTATATCAGTGCTTTAGATTTAAAATTGAAAGTTTCAGATTGGAATTCTGCTGTGCCCGCTCTAGTCAATTTGAAAAAAAAAATTGAAATATGTTCCCAACAATTCTTTCCCAAAAGCCTTGGAGCTTGAGGAACTACTCATACTACCACTAGACAAGCCGACTGAACCAAATTCCTACTATAGTGCTGCACACTTGTGATGGTGTTGATGGGTGATCCTAGGATGACCTAATCCATCTTAAAGTAGCTCCATGAGGTCGAGAAGATAGTTTCTCAAGCATCTACCTAAGTTCCCAAATCTCTTAAGAAGAAAACAGGCTCACTTAGAGGCACTTGAATCAGTTCGGACCCCTATTCATACTCCTTGCCTCAAAGTTCAAATGTTTCCAAGAAAGAAAAGAGGGGCCACAAAGCATGATAGAGATTAATATATCCTATAGATCTAGATTAAAATGCTCTAGATAAAGAACTTGAAGAAGCAGCTGGTCTTGATTGAGAACAAAGTTCATGTGAAGGAAAGTAAGGAAGAAGCGACGTCAAACGTGAAGACTCCTCTTCAAGGAAAAGCAGAGAAAGTCATAAGTGAAGCCCAAGAATCGAGCAATTTCTTGGAGAAGTTCATTAATAATAGAACTTGCCTACTACTAATATCCTTTCCTTTCAAAGCCAGGCTAATTCCGTTCCAATCTTTTATATTGAACAAATTATATGTATTTTACGTACTATTTTGTATGTGCTGAGATCAATCCATAAAATTTGTACCTTACAAATATTAATACAGTGGTTTTCCCATGAAATCTTGTACAAACATCAAGTTTGATTGGATCTCTTTAATTGAACTTTCTTGCCAAACATATATCCTTCGGTTGCCATGTCTCAGTTTCTTTCGAAATTAGTTGTTTTAATCCGCAGCTAGACTTAAAGGCTATCTGAGAATTAAACCTCGTGTTTGATTTTGTTTCTTTTACTAAGAACTAGTGCGTGAACTGCTCTCGTAGTTCTAGGGACCTAAATTTTAAGACAATTTTACTTGCATCCCAAATTTGCTACAAAAATTTCTTAATTATATGATAATATTCCTCAAGAATGGCATTGCCTTTCAGTATCTTAAGTAGTTTATGGGGCACTAAGTGGTGCACTAATACACCCTCGTTTGCCTGATCTCCATAAAAAAGCAGTAAAGAAGAAAATTTGAGTAATACCACTGATGTTTAATTTGAGATTAGTTATGTCAAAGGTTGCTCTATTTTATATTATATCAATTCAAATCCTATACTTTTAGTTTTGATAATTTAGTGATTATACAACTTAAATTATGTCAATTTAATTCCAAAGTAAAATTCATGTTAAGTTGACAATGAAACTTTTAGCTGTGGGGTAAAGATATAATTTGTTTGTATAATTTGCAACTGTCTAAACTTGATATTGGGATAAAAATGTCACAATTTGGATTATATTGGAACTACATTGGAAAAAAATAAAAAATAAAATGACTCAAAATACAATAGATGAAGTATGGAGTATTTTAATGGAAATAACACTTTTATTTTATGTTCAATTTGAGCAGTTATATATATTATACAAATAACTCATCATAAATTACCGAATTATAAAAGAATAATAAAGGAACATACCCAGTGCCTCAAGGGCTCCCGCCTACTCAGGGTCGGGGGGGGGGGGGGGGGGGGGCGGATATACGCAGCCTTCTCCCTTCAGGGTGTTAACCTAAAGAAATGTTGTTTCTATAATTTACCATTATCCTTTAAATATTTGATGACTTTCCACTACATATGTTGAATATTTAAATTGATAATTATCCTATGTAGATAGTGTTTCCCATAACATGGTACAACAAAGTTAGCAAATATATTTTAGTTACACGGAGTGATCTTAAGCACTACCTCCCCTAATTGTGATGTAGGTTTCCACCAACTTTTGCACGCATATTTGATGTCGGCAAAAATATATCAAAAGTATAGGTTCACGTCACTTTAATGCTCAACGCACCTTCGCCCATTGAGCCTACTACACCAACAATTTCAAATTTTAGGGGCCTATATTTGGGGTTGTAAAGTCTCAATTATTAGTATTAATAGATTTTACGATTAAAGGTTTTTTTGTAATTTATTGGGTCGGTATTGTGCTATTGAGAATGTTGATACACATGGGGCCTAGCTTTGAAGATGGTTATGAAAGGCACCAGCTTCATTTGGAATCAAGCATGATCAGGGCTAATCCAAAATGTGGTCTAATTTAAGGGGTGGACATAGTTGTAATAGTTTCAAACTCTTTATTGCCAAGTTAGGGTATATTTAATTAATCTGCCCTTTGTAAAGGGTGGACGAGTTAAAACGCTTGTCTCATGACCCATTTTGTAGTGATCACTCAATTTGGGAAACAAGAAATATATCTCCCCCCCCTCTCTTTCTAGGGGAAAAAACTACATTAAGTTGGGACCTCGTTCTCGGTTCCATCAAGTTAAGGATAATCTCATAGCTTCAGATCCTAGTAGGATGTCCAAGTACTTTGCGACACTAATGCATGGAGAACCGTTATCAACTAGCATTATAGAGAATCCTAGCTTCCCTAGGTTCACCCACTTGAAGACATTCTCAAATGGAATTCAGATGTTTCATCTCTTGGCAAACTGGGTCCGACAATAAATATGGGAACTTCTAAGGGTTTAGCCATGTTTATGACACCCAGTGGTGGATGATATTCCAAAAACGGTACGGTTTTACATTTGTATTAAGCTTGCTAAGAAGACAAATGCCAAATAAGTAGAGGCATTATGTATAAAGATTGATCTATTGAAATCAAAAGAGGAAAAAAGAATAAAAAGCTCCAAAGAAAGGGAGAAAAAGCAAAAAAAAAGGATGCTAAAAAAAATTCAAAAGTTGATGTAGTTAAAACAAGGAAGAGTGATTAGATTGCCCTCTTCGAAACTTAATCAGAATTTGATCGTGAAATTGCGAGGAAGGGACAAGAAATTGAGTGAGAGAGAGGGGAGACAATAGTAAGGGAGAGGGAGAATTTATTAACATTCAAATCATATCCTCTATTATAACTCTAATCCCGCTATATATAGAGATTGAGGAGGGGACTTTAACTCAAAGAGATAAACTTCTATTGTTTTGCCTTCTTTGCGGAGATTAATAGTTTGAGTTCTCATGTCAAATTGTTTGGCCCATGAGTGGCATTAGAATCGCTTGACAAGGGCATCCCATATGGCTTTCAAGAGAGAGTGTCAAACAATGTCATTAAGTAAAGATCGACATAAGGTGGCATCGATATAAGAGTGAAGGCTCTAGTCTGTCTAACGCAGTTTAGGTGCTCGAGATTGGAAAAAAAGGTCCCATCATAGTTTGTGATAGAGGTCGAGCGATAGGGGTAGACACCGTTAATATGACCTATTAACTAATGTGAAACAAAAGGAATGTAAAATTGTTCTCTCAAAGCAGGGTATTCAGTTGTATTTCCAATTTAATGGTTATAATGTTTGTAATACTCAAGAGCGAAGTAGTAGGGGAGTACTTGTGATTTAGTAAAAATTAGTTTTTTGGTTAGAGGTGGGAGGAGAGAGAAATGGTGGCATCGTTGCCGTAGTCACCAAGCTGGGCTAGCGGGCCACCATGTCTGTGGTTGTGAGAATCTTTCCTTCCATCCTTACGCAGCTAAGCTGCATTAGAACGGTTAGATTACTGGAGAAGTTCACTTGAAGGCAAAGCACAACTAAAAGGACACATAACCCAATATAAACAGTACAGTTTAGTCTAGGTCACATCATTCAACAATCTTATGGTGTGGTTACTCTATTCCATATGATGCTTGCCATCAATTAGCTTGTGTTGCACAGCATGTCATCAATAGTCAGCTTGATAGGCCCAGTTTGCTCAATTAAAGCCGGAATCGTGTCAAATTCATCTAATTTACCCGCTATATAAGAAAGCATTCATTCAAAATTCAAGGGTTCTTAATACCTACTCCCTCAACAACATATCTCCATGACAAAAATCCAATATTCTTTTACCAATGAACTCTTCAGCTAAGATTCAATCTAAGTTATCTTAAATACATTTTTTTTCTTTTACCTACATCAGTATTTGTGGTGCTAAGAAGATGTCACTTTCTAACTAAATTGCCTATTTGTTGGATTGTAAATTAATTTTGAGCAACATCAGATGTGATGCCAAAGTATAGTCCTTAATTTTTTTGATTGAATTTTACAACGCTTACTTTAAAGTATGATAGGAACCTAACACATTTATTCTAATATTCGTGTTAATAAAATAAAAAGTACTTCAGTTAACCAAAATATTATGTCATACTACACTCCAGACATTATAAAATGACTAATAACTTTTTGAAAGACGTAATAATTAATGTGACATTTATTGAGCAAATGTTCTAACATTAGGAGGTTCATAATGAGCAAAACTGTTTACACAAATGAGTGATCACGGAGAATTAGGATTCTACACATAGATTAACTCTTTTGTATTTTTTGCACTAACAATTGCGAATTTCATAGCCTTTTGTTTATATCCAGTAGGTTTGCATGGGATCTTAAACCAACGCCCTAAATATTGGAATTTCAAACTTAGCTGACGAGGATAGTTTGGGAGGATGATGACAAAGTCTGGTCCATTCCAAGATAAAGTAGGCCTAGTTATGATTATGTGTATGATATTGAACCAATAATGATATAAGATCATGTGATCAGTACGTCGGAATATTTGCCAATAGAAGAGGTCACCCTTTCCCTACAGCGAGAATCTATTATTTCCTCTAATCATAAACCAAAGAAACTATTAGAGAACTCTACCATATTTCCACTTGACCCTGTTGGTGAATGTCATTCTGGGTGAGAGTAAGTAGGTTTCATGCTTAATTATGGAATTATATGCAATGAATTTAATTATTTTTCATCAGTTATTTGAGTGAAGTACATCCGCAATGTGATTTTTCCATGTTTAAATATATTTCAAGGAATATACTTTTCAATCACGATGATAATTCTCTTGGCATATACATGACATTATGCATGAAAGAAAAAAAAAAAAAAATGAAGGGGAAAAAAAGAACGCAATGAGTTCTTCAAAGTTCTTTGTTGGGTCCACGAATAAGAATCTGCATGTAATATGTTGATGTATTTTCAAAATAAAGTGCTTAATAAAGTATTTTGGACTTGTTTATAATGTACTTGGTTTGAGTATGGTGTGTGTTGACACATGTATTGACTATGTCGGCACACAGTTCTACAGAAACACTCTCGAGGGTCTGAGTGTCGACACATAGATTTTTTGTGTTGACACATAGATTTTACAGAACCCCGTGTGTTGATGTAACTATCAACACTCAGTTCAACACACAGTGTTAGGTTATGTCTCAAATTACTTGTTTTTAATTTTATAGGGTTGTCGTAGGGTCACCGATCGATTGGGAGGGAATCCGATCGATCGGGTGATTTAAGGAAAGATTCGGGAGTTTTTAGGAAATTAGAGAGCCGATCGATCGGCCTGTTTCGATCGATCGGGGGTTTCCCGATCGATCGGGCCCTCCCAGGCTCTGCTCTATTTACAGGACGTAGGGTTTACGTCCTTCATTATCCAATCAAAGGTGAGGCGCCGCCATTGAGAGAAAAGAGGTGATTTCGTAATTCCTCCAAGATTTTGAGTGCTACGAGAGGTCAGAGGGAGTGATTGTAATTCTTCTATATATCTCGTTCTGGGAAGTGTCATTGTAATTCTTCCATTCAGTTAATAAAGAATCTCCATCTCCGCCCGTGGTTTTCTCCTCTCTCGATTGTAGAGGGGTTTCCACGTAAATATTGTGTGTTCATGTTTTCTTCTTTCTTTCTCTATATTTGTTGACTTCTCGTTTTGCATGAGTCATATTATTTGGATCGAATCATGCAATCCGGGTTTACGCTTCCGCATTAAGATTTTCCTAACAAATTGGTATCATAGTATATCAGATTTGTTTAAGTTTCTTAACAATTTGGTATCAGAGCCAAGGTTCCGAGCCTTTGGTGGAATTTGTATCAGAGCCCTGTTTATTTCGATTTGATAATATGACGTCCGCAACTAGATCCGAAATTAAGAAGTTTGGTAGTCAAGGGAGCTTCAATTTATAGCAGGTTCGCGTTAAGGGCCTCTTGACTCAGAATGACTTGAAGAAAGCTTTAGATGGAAAAGAGAAGAAATCAAAGAATCTTACAGAAGCACAATGGGAGGAATTAGATGAGAACGCGCTCACAGCAATTTAGATGTGTCTTACCGATGACGTTTTGACAGAAGTTCTGGAAGTGAAGACCGCTAAGGAGTTGTGGGAGAAATTGCAGGATATATTCTGTTTCAAGTCTGTCTCCAACAAACTCGCAGTTAAGCGCCGGTTATTCACGTTTCGTATGTCATAAGGTACGTCACTTAAGAATCACGTCAGTGAATTTAATTCAATTATTCAAGATTTGAAAGAATTGGAAGATGTTCCTAAGGATGAAGATCAGGCAATGTTGTTGTTATGTTTTCTCTCTACTTCATATAATGGTTTTGTTGAAAGCATGATTTATGGGGGTAGAAAAACTATATCTGTTGATGAAGTTAAGAGAAACCTACTGAGTAAAGAACGAGTAGATAAAGAATTATCTGATTCAGTGTATAACTCAGGTAGTGGTTTATTTGTGATGGGGAGAACTAAGTATGATCATAGTGGAAACAAGTCTAAGTCTAGGTATCAAGACCTAACCTGTAACTACAGTCATAAGAAAGGGCATATTAAGAAAAACTGTTACAAACTTAAGAATAAATTAGAAGCAGATAACAGGCCTGACCAGAGATCCATAGCAGCTAGTGTTGTGAATGGTGAGAATGAAGATTTTCTACTGTCTGTGTCTGAACCTCAGTCCAATTTGAAAGATAGTTGGATTTTGGATTCGGGTTGCTCCTACCATGTCTGCTTCAATCGGGATTGGTTTTCCATGTACGAGTCAGTTCGAGGTGGAGTTGCTTTGATGGGTAATAATACTTCATGCAAAGTTCTAGATATATGAACAATTCGTTTTAGGATGTTTGATGGCACTATCAGGGTTTTGGGCGATGTTCGTCATGTTCCTGATTTGAAAAAGAATCTCATCTCTTTAGGTACTCTTGAGTCTAAAGGGTACAGGTACACAGTTGAAGGTGGAGTTTTGAAGGTCGTTAAGGGTGCATTGACATTTATGAAGGGCAGAAGGTTAGGTACGTTGTATGAGTTTGTCGATTCCACAGTTGTTAGATCTATTACAGTATCTTCATCATCCTTGTTATTGACAGAACCAGAAATCACAAATTTAGGACATTTGAGATTGGATCATTCAGGTGATAGGGGTCTGTCTGAGCACAGTGTGAGGGGCTCTTTGTGTGGTCAGTCTACAGGACTGGTTGTATGTGAACAAGGGCTTTATGGGATGCAGAATATTTTTCGCTTCAAGCAATTCTTGACAAGTAGATGTGTCACGTTTGGTGAGTCTTCGTTATTGTCTCCACAGAAGATGTCATCAGTTGGTTGTGATTCAGGTCAAGTGAGTAAGCCAGAGGGAGTTCAGTTCAGTAACACAGTTCAGCAGCAGGTGGCTGTTTTAGATAGTGTGTCAAGAGCCAATTCAGAGAAGAAGAAGAATGGCAGTGCTGATAACCTCTCAGATATGTTCACTTTGTTTCTACCTAGCAGGAAGTTCAAGCTTCGCTCGGACTCGGTTAGGTTTCATGTTTCGTTGTGATAACCCCGTGTGTGGGGATTTAGTGGAGAAGGTGGAGGAAATTCTTTTATGTATGTAATTTGAGCCAAGGTGGAGATTTGCTAGGTTATGTCTCAAATTACTTGTTTTTAATTTTATGGGGTTGCCGTAGGGTCACTGATAGATCGGGAGGAAATCCGATTGATAGGGTGATTTAAGGAAAGATTCGGGAGTTTTTAGAAAATTAGAGGGCCGATCGATCGGCCCGTTCCGATCGATCGGCCCGTTCCGATCGATCAGTGTTTCCCAATCGATTGAGCCCTCCCAGGCTCCGCTCTAATTAAAGGACGTAGGGTTTACTTCTTTCAGTATCCAATCAAAGGCGAGGCGCCGCCATTGAGAGAAGAGAGGTGATTTCGTAATTCCTCCAAGATTTTGAGTGCTACGAGAGTTCAGAGGGAGTGATTGTAATTCTTCCATATATCTCGTTCTAGGAAGTGTCGTTGTAATTCTTCCATTCACTTAATAAACAATCTCCATCTCCGCCCGTGGTTTTGTCCCCTCTCGATTGTAGAGGGGTTTCCATGTAAATATTGTGTATTCATGTTTTGTTCTTTGTTTCTCCATATTTATTGACTTCTCGTTTTGCATGAGTCATATTATTTGAATCGAATCAAGCAATCAGGGTTTACGCTTCTACATTAAGATTTTTCTAACAAATTGGTATCATAGTATATCAGATTTGTTTAAGTTTCTTAACACATAGTCTTACAGAACACTGTGTGAAAGTCTGTGTGTCGACACACAGGCAGTTTTGATCGTTAATCTGCTTGATTTAAAGTGCTTTTTGGCGGTTGATTTGCTTCAATTTTTGAAGAGTTGTGTCCCTTCAAAATAGACATTCGCTTTATATAAATAGCCCCTAACTATGTTCTTTGTATAGGCTTATGAAAATATCTTAGAAAGTTATTTGAAAGACTATTTTCAATTTACATCTCTCTTTCTTTCTTCCTATTTATCGTCTCACTTCATATATTGGTTGTCTTTATATCTCTGCCACTATTTCACTACGCTTGAAATACGTTTTAAGGATAGTGGTTCGCAACACACCCCGACACTTGAGACCGTCTGATTGATACCCGGTTTACAAGAATTTCTCCAACAATCTTAAGACTTAGTTTCTGGTTTAGAATGACTTCTTCCCTATGTGAAATGACTGTGTATTTTGTGAAACTTGATCGATTTGATGGAGAAACTTCCATCTCTGGCAAAGGAAAATGCACTTCTTGATTACAATGCTAAATGTGGCGTATGTCATGAATACACCAATCCCTGATCCTCCATCTGATGAGGAAGCACTTTCTGAGCAACGAGCACGACTGAAGTGGGAGAACGATGACTATATTTGCAGAGGACATATCCTCAATGGCATGATGGATGCCCTCTTCGACATCTATTCCAATGTGCCTACTACCAAAGAGTTATGAGATGCTCTCGAAACACGGTACATGGCAGAGAACCCCACAAGTAAGAAATTTCTAGTTAGTAAATTTAGCAATTATAAAATGGTTGATAATCGACCTATCATGGATCAATTTCATGAAATTAAAACAATATTAAACGATTTTAAGCAACACAATATGAATATGGACGATATTATTATCATTTCCTCCTTGATAGACAAACTTCCTCTCCTTCGAAAGATATTAAGAAATGACTAAAATGCAAAAAGGAAGATATGTGTATTGAGGAGTTGGCTAACCATCTCCACATTGAGGGAGTTTACTGGTTGTAGGACGAAAACAAGGATCACCCGATGACATTGGAAAGATTAATGTCACAGAAGAAGGCCAATTGAGTCAAGGACTGAAACAAACCAGACACTTCCCAGAGAAACATGATAACAAGAGGCCTAAGCATGTTTGTTAGGAGCGTCACAAGCCCGGTCATTTGAGGAAGGAGTGTTATCTCCTTAAGAACAAAAAAGGCAAAGGGCTGGACCATCGCAGTAAAAATTCGAATAATAATTTCGTGGTGATGATATCCGAAATCAACCTTGTCCAAGATGATGACTCTTGATGGGTTGATTTGGGGCCTACAAAACACGTATATAAAGATATGAGGTTCCTTAAAGGTTTGAACCCATAGATGACGGAACTGTGCTATTAATGGGTAATGGTGCAACTATACTAGTCAAGGGTAAGGGAAAGGTGGATTTACTTTTCACTTTAGGAAAAACCCAGACCTTGACCGATGTGTGTTTTGCCTTGGATGTCAAGAAGAACCTCGTGTCTAGTAGCCTTGTGAATAGGTTTGGGTTTAAGTTGGTTTTTGAGGCCGACAAATTTGTATTGCCTAAGGGTGGGGCGTTCGTTGGCAAAAGATACCTGTACGAAGGCATGTTTAAACTTAATATCAATAATAAGACTATTAGTTCAATGTATATGCTTGATTTCTCATTTCTTTGGCAACAAAGACTTGGTCACGTCAATTTTCGTAGAATGCATGAAATGGCAAACTCATCATTAATTCCACATATTGACAAAGTTAATTACAAATGTAAACATGGATGCTTATGAAAATATCAAGATTACCATTTTCTTCGGTTCAAAGGAAAGAGTCTACTTGAACTAGTGCATAGTGATTTGGGTGATTTTAAGAATACTTCAATTTTAGGCTGAAAGAGATATTAAATATGTAAAAAGATTTTTAATATTCAATAATACATTTATGATATTTAAAAATTTTTGAACATTGAAAAATATATTAAATTTTAAAGAAAAGTTCAAATATTTTAAAAATATTTAAATAATATGATATATTTATAAAATATTTCAGATATTGAAAAAATATTTTAGATATTGAAAAAATATTTTTAAGTATATAAAATATATATATATATATATAAACATTTGGAATAAGTTTTGGATGGTTCTTATTTACATAAGATTTTTATTAATGTCATCTTTGATAATTTGATAGGAAAAAACACTTTTCTTACACATTAGCTAAACACTAACAATAATACCATAAGCATTTCTTTACATTTATGCCAAACACAAACTACTTCTTTATAACAATACTTTTAAAAGTGTTTTTATGAAAATGATTTGTAAAAAACTAGATTTTTTTTATAGCAATGTCAAACAAGGTGTTCATATGTTTCCGGAAGCCATTGAGTAGCGGGTTGGGCCTGCCCTTGTTATTGAATTGCGCTGGGCGATTATGTGCAGCCTAAACATATTATCCCTTCTTTTATTGTTTTGACGTTAAGTTTAGTTTTTTTTTTTTTTTTTTTTGCTTTTTCCTGTAAAAATATATTTATCTTATTAGTAAATAATTCAATTTAAATATACTCAAACGGTGGATATATGTCAAGTCTTGCAAAGGGATCTTGAGCGGAAATAAACAATATACTCGGATCTGAATCGAATCAAATACCACGACAATAACGAGAAACAATCGAACTAAAAGAGAAACGAAACAATAGACACAAGGATTTACGTGGAAACCCCTTTACAATCGAAATGGGAGAAAACCACGGGCGAAAATCGGAGCTTTTATTATTGAACAAAAGAAGAAGAAGAATTACAATGATTCTCTCACACACTCAATATTCTTGGTTGCAGCGCCGCAAAGGGAAAGCCTCTCTTTTGACTTGGATCAATTCTGACGTACCCTACATCCGTATTTATAGATGCGCGATAACCCTGATTCCCGATTGATCGGGGGTTCCCGATCGATCGGCCGCCTCTCTGTAAGCGTCCCTATTTTACGTAACATTCCCGATCGATCGGGTGGAGCTCGATCGATCGGGCTCTTCACGGCCCTTCTTCTTTATGCGCCAAGTAATTTTGAGACATAAACCTAACAAATCTCCACCTTGGCTCAAAATCAACATCAACAACAAAACAACTCCACCTTGTCCACAAACGCCCCCTCAACCGGGGCTAACATACATCAAACTGAAAGACCCACCAAATTCGAGCAATGCTCGAACTTGCTTCCTTGTAGAACTTTTGTGAACATGTCAGCTGGTTTATCTTCAGTCCCAATCTTCCTCAACTCCACCTTCCGCTTGTCAATCAGATCTTTGATAAAGTGATACTTCACATCAATATGTTTCGTTCGGTCATGATGAGTCATCTGATCTTTCGCTAGGTGGATAGCGGACTGGCTCTCACAGTATACTTTAACTGTCCCCTGCTCAACACTGATTTCACTGATTAATCCTCTCAACCAGACGGCTTCTTTGAACGCTTCTGTTACTGCCATGTACTCGGCCTCGGTAGTAGACTGTGCTGTAACAGGCTGCAAACACGCTCTCCAACTGATAGCTGTGTCACCTAAACAAAACACATACCCTGAAGTGGACTGCCTCTTATCAAGGTCTCCACCATAGTAAGAATCTACATACCCAACCAAACAACACTTACTTTTCCCATATTCCAAACACAAATCAGAGGTTCCATGAAAATACCTGAGAATCCACTTAACTGCATGCCAATGTTCTCTGCCCGGATTCGCTTGTACCTACTAACTCTGCTCACAGCAAAAGCAATATCTGGACGCGTACAGACCATCGTATACATAATACTGCCCACTGCACTAATCTGAGACATGTACCTGGCGTCCTCCTCAGTCTGAGGCGAATCTAACGCTGAGAGTTTGAAATGAGCTGCTAAGGGCGTGCTAACCGGGTTAGCATCCTTCATATGAAACCTGTCTAACACCTTCTCAATATACTTTTCCTGAGACAAGTATAATTTTCCAGCTTCTCGGTCTCTATGAATTTCCATGCCTAATATCTTCTTAGCTGCTCCAAGATCCTTCATCTCAAATTCACTCTTCAGCATTGATTTCAAGTCATCGACATCTTTCATATCTCGTGCTGCAATCAACATATCATCAACGTACAAAAGCAAATAACCAAAGCCTGAATCTGTCTTTCTGAAGTACACACAACTGTCGTACTTACTCCTAATGTAATCATGACTTGTCGTGAACTGATCAAATCTCCTATACCACTGTCTAGGAGATTGCTTTAAACCATATAAAGACCTTCTAAGCAAATACACATGATCTTCTTTTCCTTCAACAACAAAACCCTAGGGCTGATGCATAAAGATACTCTCTTCTAGTTCACCATGCAAGAATGCAGTTTTGACATCTAATTGTTCAAGTTCAAAATCATGCATGGCAACCAAAGACAATAATGCACGAATCGAAGTGTGTCTAACTATAGGTGAGAAAATATCATGAAAATCAACATCTTGTACCTGACTGTAGCCTTTAGCTACCAAACGTGCCTTGTACCTCGCATCTTCCACTCCAGGAATGCCCTCTTTTCTCTTGAAGACCCATTTGCATCCAACCAGTCTTCTCCCTATGGGAGGCTTCACCAGTTCCCAAGTCTGATTCTTATGAAGAGACAGCATCTCTTGATTCATAGCAACGAGCCACTTCTCAGCATCTAATCTCGATACAGCCTCTGTATACGAAGTCGGCTCACTGTCATCTAATGTTTCAGTAGTAGAGAGGGCATAGGCGATCATCTCCTCATACCCATATCTCTCAGGAGGCCTGATCTGTCGCCTCGGTATACCACCAGCTATAGTAATATTCTCCACCTGCTGACCTATTTCTGCATTATCAGTAACAACATCAGAAACCCGTACCTGAGGTGCTGGAATACTCTCTAGCTGAACAACCTGCTGATCTGACTATATCTCTGTATCAACAGGTGTCTCAACCTAAATTGTATCTCTGTCAATGGAGGGTGTGTGTGGCGGATTAAGTAGAGCAGACTCATCAAAAGTAACATCTCTACTAGTCAGAAACTTTTGAACACATGGATCCCACAATCTATATCCCTTCACACCTAACGTATAACCAAGAAAGATGCACTTCTTGGCCCTAGGCTCCAGCTTTCCATCATTAACATATGCATATGCAGGATAACCAAAAACTTTGATCTGAGAATAATCAGAAGTTGAACCAGACCATACCTCTTCAGGAGTCTTCATCTGTAATGAAGAATGCGGTGTCTTGTTCACAAGGTAGCAAGCCATGCTAACTGTTTCTGCCTACCATGCTCTCTTTAAACCTGCATTTGAAAGCATACAACGAGCCTTCTCAAGTAACGTCCTATTTAACCTTTCAGCCACTCCATGTTGCTGAGGTCGGCCTGTACATGTCCTGTGTCTGATTATGCCCTGATCTTCACAAAATTTAGTGAAGTCCCCTTCGACAAACTCAAGATCATTATCAGTCCTCAACCTCTTGATCGGCTTCCCTGTTTGTTTTTCAAGCAGTACTTTCCACTTCTTGAAGATTTCATACACTTCATTTTTCTGCTTAAGAAAATAGACCCAAACTTTACGTGAGTAGTCATCAGTGAAAGTTAGAAGATACCTGGACCCACCTTTAGAAGCCACTCTGGAAGGTCCCCACAGATCATAATGTATGTAGTCTAACGTTCCCTTGGTCTGATGCACTGCTGCCTTGAAGCTGACTCTCTTCTGCTTCCCATAAATACAGTGCTCACAGAATTCCATCAGTCCTGTTGACTGACCACAAAGAAGTCCCCTCTTACTCAACTCAGACTATGCTTTGTCACCAATATGACCCATTCTCATGTGCCATAGTCTTCTCATCTCTGCATCTGTCATAGCAGATGTGGAAACAGCAACTGCACCTGTCATGGTTGTACCTGCACGCTCATACAAAGTACCAACCCTATTTCCTTTCATCACAATTAACGCACCCTTACTGACCCGCATGACTCCACCTTCAGCAGTGTACTTGTACCCATTAGATTCAAGGGTACCTAGAGAAATCAAGTTCTTTTTCAAATCCGGGATGTGACGAACATCACTCAAAGTTCTAATAGTTCCACCATGCATTCTCACACGGACTGTTCCCACACCCACCACCTTACAAGCAGCATCATTACCCATTAAGACAACCCCACCTTGTACAGACTTATACGTGGAGAACCAGTCTCTGTTTAGAGTAACATGAAATGAACAACCCGAATCCATGACCCACTTATCTATGGATCTGGACTGAGAATCAGCAACTAATAGAAATTCCCCTTCACTATCCTCCTCTACAACACTAGCCTCAGCGGACTTGTCTTTACCTTGGCCACCCCTGTAACCCTCATTTGATTTATTCTTATATCTGTAACAGTCTTTCTTTATGTGCCCCTTTTTGTGACAATAGTGACACGATAAGTTCTTATGTCTAGATTTGGACCTAGACTTATTCCCACCATTGGATCCCCTATGTTCTGATCGACCTCTCACATGTAAGCCACCACCCGAGTCATTCATCGAGTCAGATAATTCCTTATCTACCCGTTCTTTACTCACTAGGTTTCTTTTTACCTCATCAACAGTAATAGTTGGCCTATACCCGTATATCATGCTTTCTATGAAGCCCTTATATGCATCAGAGAGTGAACACAGTAATATCATAGCTTGATCCTCGTCCTTAGGGACATCATCCAAAGCCTTTAATTCATGAATAATTGAGGTAAACTCACTAAGATGATTTTTAAGAGATGTACCTTCTGACATATGAAAAGTATACAACCGTCGTTTCACTGCAAGTTTGTTGGAGTCTGACTTCTGGTAATACATGTCTAACAATTTCTCTCATAACTCCTATGCGGTTTTAATCTCTAATACCTCTGACAAAACATTGTCAACCAAACACATCTGTATAGCCGTGAGAGCCTTCTCATCCAACTCTTCCCATTGTGCCTCGGTCAACGTTTCTGGTTTCTTCTCTTTCCCCTCCAGTGCTTTCTTCAAGCCAGGAGTCCTTTCACATGGACTTGCCATAAGCTAAAGCTTCCCTGACCATTGAATTTCTCAACCTCGGTTTTGATACCTGATGCCATTGTATCAATTCGAAGAACCAAGCTCTGATACCAATTTGAGCAGAAATAAACAATATACTCGGATCTGAATCGAATCAAATACCACGACAATAACGAGAAACAATCGGACTAAAAGAGAAACGAAACAATAGACACAAGGATTTACGTGGAAACCCCTTTACAATCGAAAGGGAAGAAAACCACGAGGCGAAGATCGGAGCTTTTATTATTGAACAAAAGAAGAAGAAGAATTACAATGATTCTCTCACACACTCAATATTCTTGGTTGCGGCGCCGCAAAGGGAAAGCCTCTCTATTGACTTGGATCAATTCTGACGTACCCTACGTCAGTATTTATAGATGCGCGATAACCCTGATTCCCGATTGATCGGGGGGTCCCGATCAATCGGCCGCCTCTCTATAAGCATCCCTGTTTTACGTAACATTCCCGATCGATCGAGCTCCACCCAATCGATCGTGCTCTTCACGGCCCTTCTTCTTTATGCGCCAAGTAATTTTGAGACATAAACCTAACAGATCTCAAGAGATAATTTAATTATAACTTCAAATGGATCAAAGCAAATTATCAAATGACAACATTTGATTATCACTCTAAAGTTAAAGATATTTATGCACGAATTCTCATAGTGCCATTGAATGAACGATCAGCCCCTCTATTAGATATATACATGAAAAATAATAATTTAAACTATTATCATTATATTTCTCATAGCTCTTCTTTGAGTTCCTTGTTTTCCCTTTTAATACTATGGCATGAAAAATATTTTTCTTGTATCAAATTTTGGTGACACTTGAAATACGTTGGTCAAAAGTTTTGAATTTATGAAAACTTACACATCACAGAAAAGGATATCTTTATCTCAATAAGAGACCATGTATTTTCTACTGAATATTTGTTCCTGCCACATTTTATGTTATTAGCCAATGTGTCAAGGTTATAAGCCACTCTCTGAGGTCTCATTTACGAGTACACTAAAATGATATGAGCTAAATAAATGAGTCCATGACATTCTACAAAATTAGAGTCATAGATTTCGACATAATATTAATTGTTTGCTTCTAGTAGTAATTGAGAAATAAAAAATTTAAGTGATCCAATACTGTGTTACAATCTTATTGATAAACACTAAATGATATTTTTGAGTTATATCCATATGACCAAGAAAAGTCGTCACTCATACCACATGATTATCTTATCAAACACGCATTCAAAATTTATCACCAATTGTGAGCCTATTTTTTATAGCATAACACTCTTTTTTATTTAAGTCTATCCTTGCCCTTTTTTTCCCTAATAATTAACAAGGATAAACTCATGAACAAAAGCCGGCGTCTCAAATAAGAGGCCTAAAGAGCACACACAAAGTGCGAGAAAAGGGAAAAATAACCAGAAAACTTGCAAAAATGAAAAAGACAAGCCTAACCCCAGAACCACACCCAAAACAACCAAAACAAAACACATCAGAGTAGCCAAAAAAAAAAAAAAACCCCAAAAAGAAAAATGACCTCCAATCTCTAGCAGAAAACCACTCACAAGCAACTCGAGATATGTCAAGAGCGCCCCACCTATGAAGAAACCGAACACGAATGCCCAAAAGCGGACAATATCCAAGCTCGAACATATTGCAACAAAACCAGAAAGAAAACACCCGAACAGGCACCAACCAAGTAACCAAATTCAAGCAATAATAGGCAACATGGACATAATCTACACATCCTCCTCAGAAATCAAGTAAATAAGTAGCTATGGAGGCAAGTGTTTGGTTTTCTTATCACACTTTTTCATAGTTCTTCGATTCTTCATAGTATTTAATTGCAGGTCAACAAATTTAAATTGTCCAAAAACTCTTGATTCTTCCTTTTTTTTTTTTTAACCACATTTAGAACTCCTTCCAACCTTAACTTGCTTGACCATGTCATTATCACTTAGCTGGCAGAAGGAGTCATCGGTTACAGGACCAGCAAAAGCTGCATTTGGACCAAAACCAGGGGGAAAGGGGGCCCAGAATCCACAATGTTATCAAATGGCACAATGGTCCATGCCTAAAGGAGGGGAGGGTTGATGGTGGCTTGAAGTTTGTCCTTCCATGACTTGATGAATACGAAGAGAAGGAGCTACCAAACTGTCCCGCATGATATCAACGCTAAGCCCTCACCCTCAGAAACATGCCTCAAAGAGGGGGTGAAACCCTAATCAACATTATCCAGCGGCCGATCCTCCATAGTTCGGCCCCCTTGCTCAACACCATCCATCACAAGATGTCTAATAACCCCATCCACTAAAATCCTAAAAATATGGCTCACTAAATCTACCATGTCGTTAAGAAAAAGTTGCAAGGCAAGCTCATCCGTAACTTCTTCCTTGTCTAATGTAGAGTGATTAATACCACCGACCGCCATAGAAATAATCTATTAACTACGAGAATGTGTTTCTATTCCCACTAAAGCATTTGCTCTAGCAAGAAAGTTCACAGGCAAGGAACTAGCATTGAATTTAACCATGTCGGCCCAAAGCTCAGCAATTTTTTGAAAATTTGAAGGGGGCCGAAACGCTTGGAGGAACACCATAGCAGCTAATCGAAGTTTTCCTTTTCCTAACCAGCGACTTAGAAGGGGACCAATGTCTTAAGGACCTGAAAAAACTCCTCGATAAGATAAGTCCATTATCCAAGAAATCACTAAACTATTGTGTATAGGCACAACTAATAAAAAAAGTCTTGCAATTGAAAACTTTAGGCTCTGCAAATGCAACTCCTGTAGACCTTAGGACTTGCTTCACCTCTTTCACGAAACAAGGGTCATTTGTTATAACTAATAAACTTCTCTCCACCCATTTCAAATTATCTTGGCAAACCTCATCCAATAATAGACCTTCAAAAGACCTTGTAGGATGCAGAGACTCTTCTCCCACAAAAGGGCCTTGGGGAGGTTAATGAGTACCATTCACCAGTGACTGAAGGATTCTTGAGTCCACCTAACATGTACACTCCTCCTCACGAACAACCTCAGCAAATGACCTTTTATCCACAAAATTATTCCCATTTGCCAGCTCAGTTGTTGGATGAGACAAGATAGGAGGAGGGACTCCATTTCTAGTACTCTTTCTTTCATATTTGGCTCAATGCATAAACAATCTCAATGTACCCAACAACTTCCCATCCATTTCCTTAATAGCCATAACTGCATCTTCTTTATTATTTGCGAATCTCACAAAGCCGAACTTACCTTTTGAGCCTTCTCTAACTCTTTTAGGAAAAAAGGCATCAACTATAGTACCAAAATTTTCAAATAAACTTCTCAGCCACCAGTTACATATAAAATTAGGTAAAACCATCCATAAAAATAGAAAAAGATTTAATAGTAGCTAAGATTATCCCTTTGCTCCATGACAATATCGAAGATGAAGGCGGTGGGAAATGGACGGCGACACAGCAACAGAGGCAGGTTCAACATGGCAACGGACCTGCTCTAGAAGGAGTTTGTCAATGTGGGTCAGCCAAATGAGGGGACAGTGGGATGGAGGATTCTGATGTTGGGTGGTCGGTGAACGAGGGTATGGATGGTGAGGGTATGATGTCCAGTGATTAGGGAAGATTTGAAAAATTGAGGGGAGATCCGGGTAGCGGGCTACCGTATAAAAGGAAAGGAACAAAAGGAATATACCCAGTGGCTCAAGGGCTCCCGTCTACGCAGGGTTTGGGGGGGGGGGGGGGGGGGGGGGCAGATGTACGCAGTCTTCCCCCTTCAGGGTGTTAAGCTGAAGAGAGGTTGTTTCCCAATGCCCCCAACCTAAGGGTGAGGACTTCCCAGGAGGTCACCCATCCTGATACTACTCTCGCTCAAGCACGCTTAACTTCAGAGTTGTAATGGGATCCGGTGCACAATAACGGGCTACCGTATGACCCCAGTAAAATGGGTGCAGCGGCAGGAGGCTACAGACGCATCACCATGTGCGGTGGAGGCAGGGCGGGGTGGTGAGGGGTTTTATCGCAGAGAGAGAGTCGAGCAAGCTTATTGTTAGCTATGCTTCATTCTAAGTCTATCCTTGCTTAAACTCATTGACCAATTAAATCAAATATTGATATGTTATTATGGATAATGTCCATCTCATGCAATGTTTTTTGATATCCAAATATAATCACATGTATTTATAAGTAAACAAAAAATAATATTTATTAATAATTAAAAATTAGATAATTAGAGTTTCAAAACACTGTTTCTTTCAAATCTAACAATCACCCTACAAACCTAGTCAATCTCCACCATCACCCTATAAAAGTGATTACTGGGAGTGGGACAATTGTTTACATATAGAACTAGGATCAAAATATGGATGTAGCAAACTCGTGAAAAAGGCACCAATAATTGTCCTAATATGAGAAATTCGAACAAATTAAAACGTAGCCAACATCTCCCATTTGTCTTGATAATTGTCTTAATTTGCTATGGGCATTTGAATACCTTCTGCATCACCTTAATAACAACTAGATTATTTCTCTCAATATGATCTTAATAAAAATCCATATTCATACTCTTCTCATTGTCATCACCAGCCCCCCCACCCCCACACACAAAAAAAAAAAAAAAATAAAAATAAAAAATCTCCATTTGGGCAGCACACATTGAAACAGGTAATTTTGGATAAATAAACCTCATGCCTCAATTTTTGCCTCCTAGACCTATTGAAATTTAGTTTCATGCAATCAACATCTAATAATGTCTATTGTACATGGTCATGCTGTTTACACAAATTTCTAGTTCCTTGAGAAAAATAAGACTTGATCCACCTGAATAAGCATCTCTACTCTAAGTTTTTTAGTTGCGCTTCTAGCATGACTTTTTTCCAAATTAGGCCTTAAACCTCAAATGACTATCTCATTGTGACTCTAGTTACAGAGCCTTCAAAAGGGTGACAGTTCTCCATAACTTAGCTTAACTATCAAGTTTCTCACCATTATGAACCTCTTACAGCCTCTTGCTGGATGAATCTTAACACGGCATCTACTTAATGTCTTTTACCAACATTGTTGGACAAAGCTACACTAATTAAACACATGATCATTACTTTCCTCATGTTGTATGCAAGAAGGGCAACATGCCACTAACTTAATCCCTTAACAGTATAAGACACTTTGAGTGTGAAAAGCATTATGCAACAATAGCCAAGCTATAATCTTTATCTTAGGAACGATTGTCAGGTTCCATAGCCACCAAAATGTCTAGTAATTTCTTTCATTTCATTGAATATCTTGAGCTAGCAATATTGCAATTTAACCCAGAAACATCGTTTCATCATGAAGCATTATCTTGTTAAATGTGAAAGTGAATTGGAATGCAAAACACTAGAGTCCAACATGATCAGGGCGAAACTTGGACTGGTCCCTATGTCCCAATCTCCATGTCAGATAAAGCTTTCCACTTTCATACTGGGTTCTCTATAGTAATGAGAATCTTTAACTTGATTGGCAAGGAGAGAATGGGAACATTGGATTTCATACCAAAATGAAATTTGGATACCATCTCTCACCAACAAATGACTACCTTTTCTAACAAAATCCTTACAACTTAAAAATATGCTTCTAGGATGACGAATCTTGAGGTTTCAAGGTGTAACTTACCAAGTCTTATTGTTGCAAATATTTCCTCTTTATATTTTGCACCAATAAATTTTTAGATTGTTTAATATTTTTCATTTTAGCTTTGTAAAGTTTTACTTACAACTTTCATATGCCATAATCTTAGACTTCCTGCCCCACTAGGCTTGCAAGTTTATTCCACACAACCGTGGAGACACATCTCATTTGGCACCTTGCTTCTAGAAAAAATCTCTATTATCCCTACCGATATCCTGACTTATGATTACTAGAATTTCAAAGCATTGTTCAGTATGAATGATAATGTATTTCAAGTTAGCCCAAATCAGAATTAGCTTGCTTGCCATAGAAACCATAGTGTTTTTAAATGAAGCTAGTTGATGGTAGACCTTATCTCTCGTAATGTAAAAGCCATTCAAATTTTGAACACCCTGTTATAGCAATATATATTCCAAATAGACCACCAATTTGTTTTCTGAAGATGGACGAAGCATGTTTTTAAGAAAAATATAACAGATTTGTTGAAACTTACTAATTTTCTAGATTGAAGACAAAATTGGTCCAACAAGGCTTTGAGATCCCTGCATACTGCAAAAGAGGTGTTAATGAATAGTAGACTATCGTCGGCGAAAAATAGACAAAGAATGGTTGGAATTAAATGAGCAAGCTATTTTGCCCAGAAACTCGTAGAACCATAGTCGTGCTTTTTATGTTTCATTTGCTAGAATAATAATGCATAAAATAAACAGGTAAGGGGACAAAAGATCTCGTTGATGAAGACCTTTAGAGGGTTTGAATAAGTTAGTTTGTTGCTCATGAAACAACAAAGAATTGGAGACCACGGTTGCAAATTGAATAATTCAACAATTGTACTCTGACCAAAATACTTATTAAGTGAGAATTATTAAAAAAAAATCCCACTCAACTGAGTCATACTCTTTCTGCATATCCAACTTAAGGGCTACCCAACCTTCCTTACCACATTTATGCATTAAAGTGGTCATGATTTCCTATGCTATTAAAACGTTGCCTCATTTGATCTTCCTGAAGTAAACGTACCTAGAACTATATGAATCAAGTAACACAGGAAGGGACCTAGTCTGTTAGCTAACACTTTACTCTCAAGGTTATATATTGTATTATATAAACTAATAGCCCGGGAATGATTTGAACACTCTAACACATAGACCTTATGTTAGGATTATATCTCAAATTCATTGCTTTTAAATTTATGGGGTTGCCGTGGGGTCACGATCAATCGGGAGGGAAGCCCGATCGATCGGGTGATTTAAGGAAATTTTTGGTATTTTTGGGCAGTAAGAGAGCCGATCGATCAGCCGGTTCCAATCGAATGGGCGTTTCCCGATCGATCAGCCCCTCCCAGACCTGCGCCTATAAATTAGGACGCAGGGTTACGTCACAATTGCAACCCAAATTAAGAGTGAGGCGCCACCATTATGTAAAAGATGCGATTTTGTAATTCCTCCAAGATATTTTGAGTGCTACAAGAGTTTAGAGAAAGTGATTGTAATTCTTTCATAAATCTCGTTCAGAGGAAGTGTCATTGTAATTCTTCCGTTTAGTATCAATAAAAAATCTCCATCTCCGCCCATAGTTTTCTCCCCTCTCGATTGTAAAGGGGTTTCCACGTAAATATTTTGTGTTTGTGTTTGTTCTTTCTTTCTCCATATATTTGTTTACTTCTCGTTTGTGTGAGTCGTATTATTTGAATTGAATCAAGTGATTAGGGTTTACGCTTCCGCATCAAGATTTTCCTAACAAATTGGTATCATAGTCTATCAATTTGTTCCAATTTTTCCGCACAAATTGATATCAGAACATATCAGATTTGTTAAGTTTCCTTACACCTTAGGCAATCCCGCATATCTTGCCCTACCTTGTCTGAAAGAATTTTGACAGAAATTGAGCATTAATCTCCGAAATATCATCAGTCTAATCCTCTTCAGTCATCTTTAAATTTTGTTATGTCCACGTTCTAATATTACTGACCATGTCAAATAATCTCGATTTTTGATCCCTATTTCTTTAGCCATGCTTTAAGAGCATAAAGGCCCCAATAGCTTTTAGTAATCAAATGCAAATATTCATATTTATCGACAGATGTTTGAATCTATACATTTTTAAATTGGAGCAAGCTTTAATATCAAATTTTATCCTCATTTTCACTTAATTGTCGTTGAACTTTTGTTTCATAAAGAACCTCCACTTCTTAGTCTACTATTTATTGGATTGTAGTTTATGAAGAAAGTAAACGTGTTTGTTTTTTTTTTTAAATCAGAAGATTGTCAAAGAATTTACAACCCTTAACACATGTATTCTAAATCGATGATACAATAGAGTTTACCTTATCAGTCAAAGTGAAATGGACATAGGTCTAACCTTACCCAGACAATGGATGCCAATAAATTAAGCATAATAAATGCCTCGTAAATCCCATAGCTTATCCTTATGGATTCATTAGCTAGGAAAACCGACTACCTAATGCCTTTAGTTGAGTCTCGAAAACTTCCTTTATCGGTCTCTAGAGATGCACATGGAAAAAAAGATCATATTTAACTCGACCTTTTGCATTGACTCCTAGACTTAGAGCATAATAAATAGCTTACTCATTATAGTTTCAAGAAGACAACAACAATCATGATTAATTTTACTTTTGTTTGGAAATTGAGCTCGTCATTGACCACAACAATTTAAGCTCCATGCGCATTCCAACCTGGGGGACCTGTTTGAGCTCTAAGCTAAGTAATTCTACCATTGTCAAAGAGAATTACACTCCATAAGATGACAAATGATATAACACTGTACAAAGTGTGAAAGGTTTGTATGCCCTCCTAAGATTTAGAGTCACATTAAGAGCTTGTACCTTTTGGATTATTTAAAAGTTGTTTTTGTCGTCATGAAATTCTGTTCTTTATCATGTTTACTTTTCATAGTTTTATTCAATTAACATGGTAAAGCCCGTGGGATATGTGCAATGTGATTGTTATTATGAGGTTGATTAGTCACAATAATAAGAGTAGATACCCTGATAGCATTGTCCTTGAATATTCTCGGTCATAATATCTATGAAGAATGGGCATTAGTGGATCGGATAGACTACCACACAATGTCACAAGCTCTATTTGATAGAGGACAATTGATCTAATAATTGCTTGCGTGGAAACACCAAGGCACATTTGTAGGTGCATATTGATGATAGGTTCACTGAGCATATATTCTAACTTGAGAAAAACCTACATAGATTGCCTGATTCAAACTGTCACTTGGTACTCTCTAGGTGGTAATCATGTAAGCAGGTTCCTTAGACCTATATTAACCATAGTGGCTTTTGTGCAACTCGCTATACTTTGCCTCTGGGCTTTCGACTAATAAGAGGGCTTGCAGATTAAAATTGGATATAATAAAGCACTAATTACGAAGTTAATTGACAAAACTTGAGAGATCTATCACTCTGGTGGTATAAGCGATGCTCTATGAATCATTATATATGCAAACGCAAAGTCCTTAGCCAAGGCAGTTGGATAATAAGAAAGGACTCTCTTGATTGGCTTGAGATATTAGCTGTGATAGTATAATTCACAGTGGAAACCTATCCAATAGATACTTACACTAACACCAGTTCATACCCAAAGTATATTGGGATGGAATGAATGACCTAGCACGGTGACTGCTATCTAGTAGATTCTTACAGTAACACTAGTTCATCCATGTCATCTAGTCCTTAATTTCAATTAGTGGATGCTCGTGACTAGTTATTTCATTTTAGCAATTGGTTTAAAGAAGTTTGACCAGTTGCCTTCGATTAGAGATCACTCCACTCTGGGGGTAAATCGGTCCGGACCAGCCATTTCGTCAAGGATCGGAGCAGACCAAATTATGTATTGGTATGGTCTTTGGCCCTAGTATATGGACTTAATCGGTCTTTTGTCTGGTCCAGTCCAAGACCGAAAAACCCGAAGATTGATTAACATTAATTTCACATTAAATATTTTGGTAGATAATTTTAATGTATAATTATTATATACTATATATATTTAAAAATATTAAATCTTATAAAATTAAATATTTATTTTTTTCTATTTAATGATAATATAAATCTCTTAATTATGTATATATATATTGTGCAAATTATGCGATTATAGTTATTTTTTAATTTTTGACTTTCGTATGAAAATGTTTTTTTTTTTCCTATAATTGCATTTGTTAGATGAAAATCGGTCCGATCTGGTCCGGACCGGTTTTTAACTCGGGTTGGACTAGACTAACCCAGTATTAATCGGTCCGGTTAGTCTCATGATTTGGTGTAGTTCGGTCTTCGATCCGGCCCGGTCTGATCTTGGACCGATGTGCACCCCTACTCTAGTCATATATCCACTTTTGACTTTACATTGAACTTACGAGTCTTGCATATAGATAGCGTGATTGACGTAATCCAATGAAATTGTAATTTAATTTGACAAAGAAAAGAACATGTGAGGACTTTATTGCAAATAAATATTTACAAAGACACACAGAGACAAATAGGTGACGTCATACTAATTGATAGTGCTGGAGTCCAAATGCAAGCAGACACCAAAATCGGCCGTCGTTTTCGCTGCTGCATCACCCGGTGGCACTTAAAACGACACTTTTGGACCACTCAAAATCAGGGCAAGTACGATTTTATTCCAACACAAGGCAAGTAAGATTCGTCTTGGTTACATTTTAGTATTTGAAAATTTAGTACAATAATTGATTAGTTTATATATTTTATATTTAAATTTTTTTTACTTTAATCATTATGTGTAATAACTTGATGCAGCCCCACTTTCTTTGGTGGATAGCACGGCGGCAAGGGTTGATTGGTGGCAAAAATGGTATGGGGCTTGGCTACTGTGATACATGGCAGGAGATGGGTTGGCGGCATGGCAGGGATGTGGTGAACTTTGAATGTGGTGAAGATAGAGTTTGACTAGCTGTGAAGATGGAGATTGACTTAGATTAGGATTAGTTTTAGTATCAAATTTATCTTTTATTGTTTATATTTTTCTTCTAGTATTTTATTTAGCTTTTAGTGTTTTATTTAGAGACAAGTAGCTCCTCTATAAATGCAAGAGGAATTAGCTTATTTTGCACATTCAATTTCTTAGATTATTTTATAAATTATTTGGTTCTTTCTTTATCAAGTGTGAGAATTATAATTGAATTCTATATTTCCTCTTTATTTTATTGATTATTAATAAAGTTAAAGGGAATGTTGTCGAATCCTTCCTATTTTTCGTAAATTTCACTTACGCTCTGCATTAGTTAGTATCAGAGCTCAGAATAGTTTATAAGATTACCCGTACGCTGTAGAGTTATGCCACCGTCGAAGATGTTTATGATTGTGATCATCAACGGCAGACCGAGAGGAGATTGGACGAGTTCGAATAGAGATTCCGGCAAATCAAGCGTTGCTTGATTTAACTGGGGGAAAATCTCGATCTTGCACTGAGAACCCAGGCTCAACGCCCATTAACATCGGGTGCTATAGAAGAGAAGACAGATGAGATCCAGAATCCGGTATCAGATGCTGAGCTACCGGATACTAGGCCAAGGCGAAATTGGCTTAATATCGACAATGCCAACGTTGATGAACGGAGGCGGGAATTCAATTCCCGGATTAAGAACCCGAAGCATAAAGAAGAAGGCGTCATAGTGGTGGAAGAGACTCAAGATGAGTTGGCTTCACTTGGCGAACTGGAGATAGTGGGTGACGAGGGTCATTTGGAATTAGTCCGGCGAGTTGGTTTCATGCCTGAAGAAGCAAAAGGAGACGAATGGCTTCGACACAACATCTTCCAGACAATGTGCACAATTGGCTAGAGGGCATGCCGCCTAGTCATCGATTCCGGGAGTTATGAGAACGCCATTTCCGAAGAAGTCATCTAGAAGCTAGGGTTGAAGAAGGAGGAGCATCCGAACCCTTACAAAATGTCATGGCTCAAGAGAGAAGACTAGGTAATCATGTCTAAACGATGCTTGGTGAATTTTTCAATTGGGTCAAAGTATAGGGATGGCGTGTGGTTTGATGTCGTCACCATGGATGCTTGACATCTATTGTTGGGGCACTTGTGGCAATACAATAAAGGCACCATCCACGACGGACCACTTAACACATATAACTTTATCTTTGAGAGAATGAGGATCATCTTGTTGCCCAAGAAGATTGAGATGCCATATGTGTCGAAGACCAAAGACCCAAAGCTGGAAAAGAGAGCCATGTCCACCAATGAAGTTGGCGTCCATACCAGTAGGCGTTATCAGGAGATGACCTATCTTTGTTGAGGCGACACATCTTGATTTGTCTTCTCCACCCATATTTGATGAGCCCACGAATGATGAGCCCATCTATGTAGGGAGTCTATCAAATGAGGCTTGTCCAGAAGGGTTGGCATATTACTTACTGCCAACAATGAATAAACAACACTTGAAAGACTAGGTTCCTAAAGATGCCTTACTGCGGAGGAGGAATTAGTACCGAGTAAGCCTTAATTTTCATGAGGATTTCAGGCACCTAGCGTGGAGACTACTTGCTAGGAGTTACATCCGAGTGAATCAGAAGGGCAGATAAGCTATATTGACGCGAACAAAGGATAGGACTTGACGGGGGGGTATCTTGATGGCGAAATAGAGAAGGTTGAAGAGCTGGAAGAGTTACCGAGAGTTGTGTTGGCAATAGGGGAAAGTTCACGATGGAAGAGTCAGATACCGGGAGGAAAGTTACCGGATAGGCTCCAACACCAAGTAAGCCTTGGAACGCTGGCGGATTACAGACCTTTTAGGGTTCACGGCACCTTTGTCACCAAAGGAAGTCAAGACATGGTGGGACAAACTCCAACCGATGATGCTATCTACACTTTGGCAGGACAAACTACAAAACAAATATTGGCAAAAGAGTTTAACAACCCACACCGGGGAAAGCACGGTGGATTGGAACTCGACAAGATTGAGGGCCGGCGTGAGGAAACTCAACTTTGTAAGGGCAACCAAGAAGATCCATCGGCAAATTCGAGGGTGAATTCTCTTCAGCCCGGAGAGAATGATGTCGTCTACACCTAGGCGAGGCAAGATTAGGCATATATCTTGGCACCAGGGCAACGAACCATAACTAGGTAAGTTTGGTGACTTGGAATTTGACAACACAAAGTCTAGGCGTAAGGGAACATGGCTGGGTAGAATTGACCCAAATGATCCGCCAATGAATTTGAGGATGAATTCTTCCCAGGACGGAGAAAATGATGCAGTCCCGCCTCCTTTGGCGAATAGCATGGTGGCAAGGGTTAGTTGGCTGCGAGAATGGTATACGGCTCGGCTATGGCGATACGCGGTAGGAGAAAGTTTGGCGGCATGGCTAGGGTGGGGTGAACTTTGAACGTGGCGAAGATAGAGTTAGACTTAGATTAGGATTAGTTTAAATTTCATATTTATCTTTTATTGTTTATATTTATCTTCTAGTATTTTATTTAGCTTTTAGTGTTTTATTTAGAGTCAAGTAACTTCTCTGAAAATAGAAGAGGAATTAGGTTGTTTTGTGCATTTAATTTCTTAGATTATTTTATGAGTTATTTGGTTCTTTCTATTCTCAAGTATGAGAATTAGAATTGAGTTGTATGTTTCCTCTTTATTTTATTAATTATTAATAAAATTAAAGGAAAGATTGTTAAATCCTTCTCATTTTTCCTAAATTCCACTTACGCGCTGCATCGTAACTTTTTAAATACAATCCTAAGTGTACAACTAAACAGCTCAACATCCTTATGCTTCACTAGCTAGGATGCTTTAGGTGAACTCTAAGGTCTCAGATTAAAGTAGACCTTGTAAAATTTAACACTATACGATAATACGACATGAACATTTGAAGCCGGGTTGAATTTGGGTTGACCCGTTAACCCATTTAGGTATTTGGATTGAATTTGGATTAACACATTTAACCTGTTTTCGATACGCTTGACCTGTTTATATAGATATGTTTGGTATTTTAGTGGTATACTTTTGTTATTATGTATAGATTTTTAATCATATATCCCAAATAAGATCATTTAAACTATATTTAGTAATGCTAAAAATATGTCATGTATTTATTACTAGTATAAAATATTAAGAGTATCATTGACATATTTAAAAGTTAACAAACTAGCATTTAGTGAAAAAATCACCAATATAATTTACATGACATTTAATAATGGGGTTGGACCAGGGTTGAGCGATTCTAACTTGTATAATACACGGGCCGGGTTCTGGTTGACGCTATTTATAGTACTTCTCACATAACACAAACACGACACGTTTGCCACCCCTAGGTAAAAGCTACGTTCGCCCACACTCAATGTAATCAACTTGCTGGTATAAAAAGAAGTGTATAATAAAACATTGTATGTTGGAACCAAATATAGAAAATAATATATAAAGCATATAAAGTAAAAATATATTACTTGGAACGTGTAGAAATAGCACAACACCGAAATGAAATAGTTGAGCGAAGAGTGGATTATGCTCTCTTTAAGACGGTTTCGCGCCCTTCTTAGATCTAAGCTGGTGGAATGGGGTATCAACATGCCACCTCTAGGATAAAACCCCCAACTACAACATTGACGCTTCTTAGGTCTGCACAACCTCGAAAGCCAAAGCCTTCACTATACCTAACTTAGCCAAAACTCAATCACAGAATAAAAACAAAAATTGTGTTTTAAGTCTAGACAAACTAGTTTTTCCCATACACCTCCCCTTGAACAAAAAAACATATTTGTACCCAAAAATGGTCAAAGTCCCATTTACTCCAATATCAAAAAGGGTCAGCATCGAGCATGTTTAATCCTTGGAATTTAATATGAAAAACATCAGTGTTATGCTATGCATTAAAGACCAGCACAACAGTCACCATATATTATATATTAGTCTTAAATTATAATTATCATTAATAAAATATATAATCATGTAGTGATATTGAAAATAAATATACTAATAATTTAAGGCTCCGTTTGTTTCAACGGAAATATTTTTCCAACGGAAAATGTTTTCCTTTGGAAAAGGTTTTCCATGAAAAATGCTATTCTCATTCAGGTTTTCCGTTGTTTGTTTCGACGGAAAACATGTTTCCATATTTTGATATTCCTTGCTTGTTCTAAAGGAATCATCTTTTACCAATCATCTTATACCTAGTTATAGGATAATATAAGTAGCAATACAATATATTTGAAATTATTTAGTCTATGTGCGATTGTAGAATTATTACTAAGATACCCTGAGATTTAAGCATTTATTACATATTACGACATTTGAATGTATATAATGACGTACCTTGAAGTTGAAGATTTTATCACTCGGGTACTATACATCAAAATTTAATAAATTTTTGTAAGAATCTGACCAAATAGAAAAATGCTAATATAATACATAATTACGATAATATTTACAAGTCGCGTCAATATTTTTAGAAAGTTACGATAAAAAGTTCGTCATATATTAATGTAAAAACTACCTAAATATGGCCGAAATCATACACCGTTTAAGCATTTTTTGGGAAAAATCTAGTGTGAACACTATATATAGTCGCAATCATATTTCTAGGTCACTCGGAATGATGACTTCCCCTCTTTTAAAAGGGAAGTCATTTTCCCCCATTTGAAGGAAAATGTTTTCCTTTCCGTCACCAATCTTGCACCAAACAACGAAAAAGGGGAAAATCACTTCCTAGAATGTGTTTTTTACCCTAAACAAACAGAGCCTAAATGACATAAATAATATCCTCCTTATCAATGTAAAACAAAACAGGATCATTCATCCATACGCTCTTTTTTATGAGATCATTTTATGCTATGTTGCCCCTTGTTCGAGTTAGTTACACCATGTGTTCCACATGTTTTAAATTTTGTTCAAATTGATACATTATTTTTTATATTGTTCAAATTGGTCTATTGTTTTGGTTCAAAACGGTCTCTCATTTTCTTTTTCAATAATCAGTGACAAAAGCTGCAATACAAAATAAAAATGATATCTCATATTTTATTTTATAACAAAATTGGTCCTTTATCTTTTTAATTTTTATCTAATTTTGGTCATTGTATTGGGAACTAATTAACATGAAGGATAATTTTAAACAAAAGAAAAAACATGAGAGACTAATTTGACAAAGTTATAAAGACAAGGGATTAATTTGAACAGAGTTATAAGGATAAAATACCAATTTAAAAAATAAAAGGGTTAATTTGAACAAAATAAATAAGATAACCGATAAACCATGTAAATAACTCCCCTTTTTTCTTTGAAAAATACCTCTTGACATATGGTTAACTATTACCCTAGTAACTCAAGAGGGTCCCATTTCCGATCAATGTACAATAAGGCATCCAATACTATGATCAATATACTTGGTCATAAAAATGATTCATGGCAAAAGAAACATTTAAACAAATTTAACTTCATAAAATAGTAATTACTAGAACTTTCTACAAACAATATCCTAAACTGAGGGTTCACCTCAATCAACAACAACAACAATAGTTCCAGTGCCATAAGGGCTCCCACATAAGTAAGGTCGGGGAGGGGGGTGGATGTCTTCCCCCTTTAGGGTAGCACCCTAAAGGAAGGCTGTTTACAAGGAGGACCCCAAGCCCGAGAAGCGTGTAATCATGGGAGCATAGTAGCCTGGAAGCTTGAGAGTGACATAGTATTAGAACGATACATAGTACAAGCCTAGCGTCACAAAGCAAAACTCAAAGGAAGGTAACTACATGCAAATAATCAGCAAATAAGCAAGTATTCAAGTATACAGATAAGAAAATAAGTGCTCTAATACGTGCGCCAAAGAGGAAGTCAAAACACCTAGAAACACTATAGTGCAAGCAAACTGTGTTCGTGAAAGTTGTTTGTACTCAAAAGAGTTGCAAAATTGCATACATCTGACTTCTAGGAACTCATTTTGATGAAATCCTTGCGCTCTGTGTTCCCCTTTTCCTTAAATTGAGTCTGCTTCATGCTCAGTCAATTGTTACACTAATAACCTGTCAGTGTCCCATCTATTAACTGTGTAACAGACGAGTAAGTACCAAATACTACGATCAGTACACTTAGTAGTATAATCCCAATGATGAAGACCGTCTCGGGACCTCGACGCAAACCTGAAATCTTCAAGTAGCACAAGCATGGAAGTGTGATGGACCCTGAAGTGCTTAAAAAAGCGCCCACGAGAGACATGAGATACCCAAAAAAAGGAACAAGAAGGGCAACAGCGACTTGTGAAAATACTAAACAAGTTCTGACTAGAATACTGAAATATTTATTCTTCCTATAATTTGGAAACCAACTCTCAGTGGCATTCATCACAGGTGCTAGCATTAGTGCATATTTTGTGAGGGGATTCACTAGAGTTGTGTAGATTGCAACCTTTGAGCTCAGGTTTCGGGTTGGAAGGTTTAATGTTATTTGCGATTTTACGTTGGATCCAAACATAAGGTACCCGAAGATTGCCATCGAAGCGTAAAAGATGGTGGAGCATAGGAAACTCAGAAGTAAGACCTGTGAACAAGAAAGTTGGAGAGTTAGAACCGATGAATTGAATAAAAGTAAGGCCATTGCATGAGCTAAATGTGACGATTTAATGAAACGGGTTACGTAGATATTGTGTAAAAGGTCTGAATGAAAAACTATGTTGTTACACTTTAAAACTTGCGGGTTTTAATATATAATGGTATTGACATATATGTTTTAATAAATAAAATCCATTATGCATATGTCATGACGATAATTCAGTAGTAACATAGTCTAAGAGATGATGCATCTATCACTTGGCTGTTGTTGCGTTACGTTACATAACGATCCCATTGAGCTCCTTGGCTAGCCGCCAATGCGATGACTCTTCTATAGTCATAACCAAGAATACTTGTCCATTCTAATTTATTTGTCAAAATATTAGTCATATATATACTTACATATTAAAAGCTATCCAAAATATTAAATTAGATTATATAACTTTCCATTCAATTTCGAAAGACTAAGCCTTAACTCATCTTCCCATAAATCTTGTCACAACTGGTTGTCTAATGTATGTGACATCGGTTGCTATGAACTTGATCTTCCATTGTTAGAAGAGCTGGCAGTTGGGTTCTACTAATAAACTAATAGCCTATTTGGTATAGTTTTCTATTTGAAGTTTTGGATTTGTGAAACACAAAAAGCTAAATTTTGGAAATGGTTTGTTCTAGTTTTTGATTTTTTGACTTTGGATTTTTCTGAGCCTGAATGAACGTTTTTGGACATTTTTATCCCAAAATACCATGCGAAAATTCGAAATTATCAATAGAAAACGAAAATGAAAACAAAAACGAAGTACATGCTAAAAAAGAAAGCTTATTGTATGTATTCATTACCTTGGAGAAATGTTGCTTCTTTTTCATGGAAGTGTACAAAGTAGGAAACACAGGATGAGCACAATAACAAAACCCATACAAGCTCATAGCAATGGGAATCCCTGACCAATTCACCAACTGTCCCTCATTTCGAAACCCGATCCCATCCACCGTGCCAGCCCAGACGATCGAAGGAAGAATTATAAGAGTTGCGAGCACACCACTAACCGAGATGTATGACAAAATCCCCATGTTACTGAGCCAAACTGAAGGCAAAATAACTAACGCAACGAGCATAATGAAACTAGCTTTTCCGCCTACAGATAACCCAAAAAATTCAAGCCTTGTTTGTGGGAAAAGGTTATGAAGGTTGTCCCCTTCTAGTATCAAGAAGCCTGTGACAACTAAGTATAATTCAGTGTACATGACAACTGATACAAGTACTCTTCCAATGTTACCGAATGCATGTTCTCCAATGTCTGGGTAAGTTCTAATTCTTGGGTCCGTTTCCATGCATCGTTTTATGAGGAGGCCTGAGTAGAACGCTGCAATGGCGATAGCGAAGAGGAGCAACAAGCTCAGCCACCCTCCCGATGATACCGCATATGGTGTTGAGAGGATTCCAACACCTGTGGGGGAAAGAGAAAAGGGGGAAATGCTCTGTTAGAGAAACAAAACATAAGAACAATGAAAAATTAATAAGAAGAAAGAAAATAAGATAGAAGATCTATGTAGTTCAGCCAATTGTGTGTACGTTCATGAAGTTGTAGGGATTTTTACTGTTTCTAAAAGGTCCACAAAGAATTTTTCTTTTCGTTTATAGTTCTCTCTCAAACTCCAAGCCGAATTTATATAGCCATGCTAAAAAAACCCGAAGCACCACAATCATACCTTCAGATAGGTTTGACCTAATCCTTTGTTCGATGTACATACAGTACATTATGGAAAACAAGGCTCCAAATGAAAAGCCCAACACGATCAATATTTCATGGGTTTGTTAGCAAATTGAAAGGATATGGTCATCAGGTTGAGGGCGTAAAGTATTTGGAATCAAATCGTGGGTTGCAGCTCTGCTGCAATTGACTAAGCGTGTTAATTAAGGTCTTCATATGTGAATTTAGCAACAGTCACCATTATAGAGCTGCAAGAAAAAAGAGATCAACATATAAAACTAATGATCTACTCCACCTGAAACTAATTGTTTTTAGGGTGAAACCCCATTTGGCCATAGATGTGGACATCCTTGTGGAATTTTACAACGCAGGTGTCATCGACGTGAAGGGGTTGCGGCGATTGCTTTGAGTTGATTTAATGGATTATAGGTTGCGTTTAAGCCATGTGCTTATAAAAAACTGCAAGTATAGCGATAACATTTTGCATCCTTTTGGTAACTTATATGTATATATATGTAGGTGGTACTCTTATAAGAGGGTGAGACGGGCATATTCCGGCCCTCCATTGAAATGGATAGGCAAAATGTGTTGAACATTAAAAAAAAAATTTAATTTACGACCCATACCATTTTATGAGGCAGAAAGAAAGAAGAGGTAAGGAAAAGAAATTATTTATTTTTTTCAATACTCAACAAATCTTGACCGTAAATTAATTTTTTTTAATTTTAATAAATCTTGGCTGTCCATTATAATTGAGGGTCAGAATTCGCCACTCTTGGCTATCCATTACATTAATGGGATGACTTTTATCTTGATTTAGAAAGGCAGACAAAAATTGACATATATAAGAGACAAAACATCGGTTCCATCATGCTCTAATTTCATGTATGGAAAGGATGCATTTTTTGGACAAGTATGTGAAGTTGGAGGATTTTAATTCCAAAGTCTTAGGGTTGTTTGTTTACGAGGAAGCAGCATATGAACTAAAAATTCATGAGAAATGAATATATCCCTATTGTTTGATTATCAAAAAATTGGCAAAATATTGGAAATAAAAGTTTTTGAAAAGTTTTGTTTCTTTTGTTATCAAATAAGTTTTAATTATTAGGAAGTTCTATTTTTCATCATGATAATTAAATACAAATTTTTATTTCTTGAAAAATTGATACAATAATTAAATTCCTAAAAAATACAAATTTTTTTAGAAATTTAATTCATATATTAACTAAAAAATGCATTAATCTTAATAATGTTTACCCCTTGACTAAGATTCCAATCTCTCCCTAAGAAACCCGTAACTAAACTAATTCATATAATATATATGTCATCGTATAAGTGAGATTTGACCAGGTAACCGAATCCACGTTATCAAAAGAAATAAAGGTAACATGAATAGCAGGAAATGGAGGGTCCATTTCAATATAAAATCCAAATTTACAACTGGATCTTGTTTTATGTGCATTTTTTAACTCAGATTTAGCCACGTTGATCTTATACAATTGGTCCCTTTACCTAAAATATGTACTAGTAGTCAGAAGCTGTCATTGTAGTTACCGTTGGATTACGAAAATTTGAATATAAAATCTTTAACCTAAAATCTATTTTAGGGACTTATTATTGACAAGGAAAAATTTATTATTATTAGAATATTGATGTGATTTACAAATAATGAGAGTCATAAAAAATATTTTTGCTCTTATGATAAGAATTTTACCTTAATAATAACATTACCCAAAGTTTATTCTCATAAGAAAAAATGTGTGCTTACACCATTTGTAATCACATAAAATTCTAATTATACCTTTTTAGATTAAAAACATTGTTTGGAGCTTTGTTAGCAAAATATGGTACGACAATTAAACATAATGTAATACATATATATATTATCCGAATGTACGCACGAAAACATCAGTCAAGAATGTTCTGATACTATGTCAAAGAATCAACTTTTTCAAAAAGTCAAGCTAATGGGTAAAAGATGGTGGTAGACCTCACGGCAATTCAAAAGATGATGTGGCGGATAGCGTTGGAATTATTGATAAAACCAACATCCTTTTTGATTCTTTAAAAAAAGGTGTAGCTACTCTTGTAAATATAATGAGTATTAATTATGCTAACCTGGATCGTATTTGCAAGGTTATTTATATGAAAGATCACTATAATTTGTCCATTATATTAATTCAGTCTACGAAAGGCTAGTTGTGTTATAGTAAAATTGGCATTGAGTTGGTAACAAAATTTTCAACGCTCATGTGACAAGTAAGTTTAAGTTGAGTCAATGAATGAATTCATATGGGATCATTTGCATTTTATATGATCAAACTATTTAAAATAACGTAATTAACTTGACCAGAATTTTTAATATAGGACTAAATTAACACCCTGAGGGTAGTACCCTATTGGGGTCAGGCGACGGGTATTCTTCCTCCCAGTCTCTTTAGGTACTGGGATTTTATTGTTGTTGTTTCTTGAATTGACATAATATAAATTATATAATAATTAAATTGATACAATTATAAATATAATAACTAAATTAATAAAATAAAAAAAAAAAAACTATCACCTTTTCAGGAGACCATATTTTCAATAATTATGTCCCTTTTAAATATTTATTGGGAAAGAAACAGAGAACACATGTAATGCAATATTACTCTCTTTCCTTTCTATCTTCGCTTCTCATCCACATATCTTTTTTTTTTTTAACATTACTTCTTATCCACATATCATTTCCCATACAACGTGTCATTTTTAATATGTATTCTTATATTGTATCCTCTTTAACAATTTAAAATTTTTAATTACATTAAAATAGAAAAGTTGGCAATAAAATAATTATTTTTTAAATTGTTAGATTAAGACTTATAAGTAATTTTATTCTCTTAAAAATATTTCTCAATATGAATACTCTAGAGTGTAATTAATAATACATATGCTTACTGTATACTTTGTGTCTGAATTATATTATGGTTATTGAAGAGCTTTTGATCAAAAAGAATTTGCTACTATATTAAATTAATAATCAATTTTAGCAATTAGAGAAAGGCTTAAAGATGATTTTGTATCATAAAAAAGTTATTTCGGACTTAAATTTAGAGATGCCGGGCCGGCCCCACTGGCCCCTTTTATATATATATATTGTCTTTAGTTTCATTGCTTGTTGCTTTGTTTGGTTCAATAGTACCGCTTTTTGACCCCATATTGTAGGGTGGATCTCGAAAGATCGGAAACTTATTTCACATTTGTAATTGCACAAAAAATACTATTCATCTCAAAGGGGTCTACGGAAAATTCTGGGAAAATGCCAACGACTGCTAGGTTTTTTGTCAAATAAAAATAGAGTACGTTACTTTTGCTAATTCGAATTGAGGGGTGATAAAAAACGGTCTATTTCGGGCATCATTTCCATAGTTAGGGCATTCATCATAGTAAGCGGCTCCAGCTCCGTGCCAAGGTCACCATCGATATCGTCACTAGCATCTATATATATATATAAACAATATAATTCTAATAATGTCTTATAAAATTATAAATATATTTTATAAAATAAAATGTATTATAACTTATTAAGAAAGTACAACTATAATAATATAATAGTACGTTATAAAATTATAAATATATTTTTTAAAATAAAATATATTATAATTTATTAAAAAATATAATTATAATAATATAAATAGAAAATACAATCACAAAATAAGTTATAGTGTCCAAAAGGGGACTAAGTTAGTGCCACTGGGCCGGGCCCAATTACTAAGCAATGGGCGGGTCCCGGGCCGGGATTTGGGGGCGTACTGGGCTTCCTCATTTTTGAGGAGGCTCGTGGCCCAGCCCGGCCGACCTGTTAGCCATCTCTACTTGAATTATAAAATCATGTTTCGCAATCATTACAATCAAACAAGAAAAAAAAAATAATAATAAAGATCCTAAAAAGTTAGTTAAAGTGATAAGATACTCATATTTTATGCCTAATAAGCATGAAATCTGAGATTCAAATCCTATCACTGAGTGCAATCAATTCAATAGAGCAACCCACAACGTTAGTTGGCAATGAGTTACCTTCATAGATTTGGAATATTTTCAAGTAGGCGTTGTATACAACCTCGGACTAATTAAGGTGAGCATAAGCATGATTGACCCAGAGCAACGAAGCAACATGCTTCCCTCCCAAATTCTTTGAGAGGTTCTTTTAAGAATTAGTTACATTATCAGTTTGTCTCTACTGTTTATCACTATTAATAATTGAAGAAATAACGACTTATATGTGATATATTATCAACGTTTATCTACATAGAGAGTATAAACGTCTGATTTATGGAATTGACATATATGAGGTCCATATGTATACTCAAATGGGAGTGTCATATCCTAAAATAAATTGACATTATCTATAGTAACCCACTAAACTTATATGTTGATATTTTTCCTCTCACTACTCCAACGTAGGATTTCTACTAGACTCACATACATAGAGTCCTCAACACAAGCAGCGCAGACACAGTCATCAAGAAGGCAAAGAAAGCAGAGAGAGAGAGACAGACAATAACAACAACGACAACGACAACAACCCAGTGCCTCGAAGTGGCTCCCACCAAGGCAAGATCTAAAAGACTAAGATATACGCAGGTTTACCCCAATAGGGTAATGTTTTCAAAGAACCCCCGGCCGTAAAAGAAAGAAGGAACAAACTTAACAAAATCGAAGTCAAAGTGAAATCAAGCAATATCCGACATACAAATAACAATAAAGTGGCTTCCATAAACCGATATCGGACGCAGAGAGAAAGGGAAAGGGAAAAAAGTACCAGATAAAGCATTGAGGCCATTGAAGAAGGTCTTGAAGAAAGAAGTATTGCCCTCATTATAATAATAATCATTACTATTCTTGTTTCCCACTAATTCTTCAACTGCATTTTCTCGTTCTTGTTGTATTATCAGTGGTTCTCCGATAGAATCGCTCTCATACCCGTCCCTCTTCATTAGTTTTTTTATCGATAATTAGAGTACAAGCTCGAGAAAAACAAGAGGGAAGAGAGAAGAGAGATTAGAATGAAGATGTAAATACGTGTCAAAGTTCCACTCCTTTATATAGGCCCCAAGATAACGCCCTAGTGGAATCCTCATAGGATTTAGACACATTGACAAATGTCACACCTCCGCTCCAATTTTGATTGTAATATTTTATTTTAAAATTTAAATATTTATTTGTTAGATATTTTAATATTTTAATATATATATATATATATGCTATAATAGAATTGGAGTTCAAAATAATACAAAAAAGAAAAAAAGTTCAAAACTAAGTATTTACTCAAATGATATTTGTGTCATTATTCAAATTATTATTTTAAAAAAAATAACTTTATTGCATAGTTTTTAATACATACATGCATGTAATGGAGGCACTGGGTTTGTTGATATTGATGTTGATGTATGCATGTAATTTAATTTAAATATTTAGTAAATAATTTAAATTTTTTTATTTGTTGTAATAAAAAAAATATCATAAATTTAAAAAAATAAAACATACATGTATACACATGTATTTATGTATTAAAAATGTACATTGAATAACTCCACTTAGTTTTTTTTTAAAAAAATTAAAAAAAAAAAACAAAAAGAATTAAAAATTAAAAAATAAATTTTTTTCAAAAAATAGCATTGATGTCATTTAGGTAAATAGTTTTCTTTAAATCTAAAATTAGTTTTTGAAATATTTTTTATTTTAGTGTTGTTTTGGGCATTGGCTCACCGTAATGTTTGAATATCTTATCACCTAGATAACTTTTGCCGAAATTTGATTAATTTTTGAAAGTATCTGACCAATTTTATGCATAAATGCTCATATAGTACACACACACACACACACACACACACATATATATATAAGTTATATCAATGTTTACATAAAAAATTCAGTGAATTTAGATAAAATATTCAATGATTATTGATGTAAACTTCCTAAAATTGTCATTATCATGTATTATTTTTGCATTTTCACAAAAAAATCATTGAATTCTAATGAAGATATTAATGTATTGTCGAAATAGCGTTCAATTTTAGCATTTTGCATCAGAAATCTATCAAATTGAAAAAATTTAAAAACTTTAGAGTACCTAAGTGATAAATATTTACAACTTAAGGTATCACATTGTATATATTAAATATTAGGATACATGGGTGATAAATGATCAAATATCAGGGTACCTAAGTGATAAAATATTTTAAATTTAAGTTATTCCATTGTGTATATTGAAATATTGAGGTACATAATACAGGTGATAAATGTTTAAACATTAGGGCACATATACGATAATTTTTTCTATTTTATATGTACTTAGTTTATAAATTTTTAGATGAATAATATTATTTTAAGATAAAAATATTAATACCAAACAAACTTTATGTTTATTATTTACTGCAAGTCGTATTATTACTCGAATAGTAACATATTTTATGCCGAGTAATAACATCCTTTTTACATATGTAATATATAAGAGGAGTTATTATAGGACAAAAAAGTTCAACCACAAAGAAAAGTTATACGTTATTACGTAATATAAAGAAATTGGAGATTTATTTTGTGTAAATGGATAGTGGTTTAATTGGAGTGCTCCTAAGAGAGAAATGCTATAAATATTAAATTTTTTTATTTAATTTATGTGCGTAATAATATGACTGAATTAGTGACTTATAAAAGTGAAATAATTCAATATTATTTTAAAACTCTAATGACTTTTTACTTTTTTTTTTTCTTTTTTTATATAACAAAGAAGACACTAAATAGACTATCGAAAAACGCGTATACTATGTTTGCATAGCTGATGACCTTTTAACTGTTTAGCCTATGTAGGGCCTCTGCTAGGCCTGGCCAGGTCGGGCCGGGCCCGCTTCTGTCACCATTAAAAAAAAAAGGCAACATTTAAATAATATAAACTCATTTTGTACTAAAATTATTATAATTTATTGATAAATAATATGAGATACAAATACATTTTTCTCAAGCACTAATAATGCTAAATATATGTAATAAAATAAAATATATAATAAGTAATAGTAAATAATGGAAAATAAATAACGTAACAAATACAAATACAATGCAGTTGGAGCCTAATATTTAAAAGTACAAATTTATTTATCAAAAAATACAAAGTAAAAGTAATATAAAATATTTTTTTTTAAATTAGGAGGACTCCCGGGCCCGGGTCACGGGCCGGACCGGACCCAACCCCCATCAAAAAGGGGCCTGTGGCCCAGCCCGGTGGGCACCACTAGCCTCTGCCTTGCCAGCAATTCCCACTGAAGCCATTAAATTTGGCGCTTGATTATTGTCCATTTTTCTTTTCTCTTTTGTCTTTTTTGTTTTTTGTTTTCTTTTGCATCGATGGGTTCCCCTCATAAATCCATTTGTCCCGGGCCGGACAAACCCTCCTGTGACAGCACCACTCCTGTGTCAGTGCCCGCTTTCCCTACAGATCTGGTCTAGTTGGGTTCGGTTGCTATTTTGTTGATGTGAAGCACCTGACCTAGAACAGTTGACGCTCCCAGACGATGTAATTCCTCCAGAGGCCTCCAAGCGACCGGTCGTCTCTCACTTGCATTTCTGGATTCTCTTTCCCCTTTCCTGTGTTGTGGGCTCCGTACCCTTCCTATCTGCTCCTGCCTGGTACCTTACGCTCACGGCGCTGGGGGATTCTCCCCTCCTGTCCTCCACCCTCTCCGAGGTGGTTGTTTTGTCTCCTATATGGTGTTTCTAGGTGTGTATCTGCTTTGGCTCCATTCGTTTCCTGCTTGTTCTGGTCTCCTGTGTTTGTATTGTTTTTCAGGTGTTGTTGTTGCTTTTTTGGCTTCTATTATTTTTTCCGTTTGTTCTGGTCCTTTTTTTGGTACCCACTACCCTTTACGGGGTGGGTAAGGGCTCGTCTAGTCGAGTTACCTATATGTACTACGGCTATACCGATAATTATCGAAAAAACAATGTGCGTAACGTGAACTCATCAAAACATGCATCTAAACATCTTCCAAATTTCTTCGATAATTTAGAGTCGGACATAATCTAAAATAACCCAAATAACTGTTTAGGCCTAAAATGGAGGGGTTCGGAAAGGAAGTTACATTCAAGTTTACATGTTTTACTTTTATAGTGTTTTTATTCTTCAATTGTTAATAATATTAATATTTTTTATGAGAATTTTATTATTTATTATAGAGTTATTGCACCAAAGGTCCATGTATTTTACACATGGTATCAATTTAATCCTTATTCTTTTAATTATGTTAATTTAGTCTCTCACTGTTTAAATTGTGTTAATGTAATCTAATTATCAAATTTAAATTAAGTTAATAATGCATTTTTTAATGGTAAAGTTGTGTTAAATGCATGTAATTTATTAGAAATCCGCCCACTTACTCAATTTAACCGAACCCGAAGCCGAATCATGAAAAATTTTATCAACAACTTAGCATGAATTTTACTTTAAGGACCAAATTCACATAATATAAATAGTAGAGGGACTATTGACACAATTAAAAGTACAAGGATCAAATTAACACAATGAGTAAAGTATTGAGATCTTTGGTGTAAATAACCCTTTATTATATAATTATTTATGTTATTAAAAATATTATTCTATAAAATTTCTTATTTAAAATATTGAGAATAAAATTTAACCGTTTATCACTTACATGGCATTACATAGGCAATTGAGAGCCTCGAGGTTTAAACACTTTTACCCCAAAGTTCAAATTTTATCAATCATATACTTTTTTGTTGAAAATCAATAGATTTTGTTAGAATTGATAAAATTGAACATGGTTCGGAGAATATGTTACTATTTTTATTAGAATTCGGAGACTTATTGCCCAAAGATACTAGCATTGCACACGATTTGACAATATTTACGAAGTTTTCCCTAACATTAGGTGAATATTTTATTATAAATTGTTGAATTTTATGTGAAGATATTTGAATGGCATATATTTATCATAATAATGCACCACATTAATATTTTTTGTATATATTTGACTAGGTTCTTACAATAATTCATTAAATTTCAACATAAGGTACTTAAGAAATGAACTAACATGTCTTAAGATACGTCATTAAATATATTAAAATATTAAAATATTAAAATAATAAATTTTTACACTTTAAAATATATAAGCAATAATGTCACTAAAATATTTATTTGGGACCCTAAAAATGTCGAAACTGGTTCAGGATAATTATATGTACAAGTTCCTTGTAAATGATAACTATAGATTACGTAGCATTGAGGGTCACTCATCTTGCATTTGCTCTTTGCCGTAGTCCTTCTGATTATTTATTTATTTTATTTTTATTTAATAATTTTGGTTGTCCTTGATGTGTTGGGCCTTTTTTTTTTTTTTTTTTTTTTTTTTTTTTAGTTCAGCAGGATAATGTTTGTGATGTGCTTTTTGATGTTCTCCTTGAGTCAAATCAGTACTTGGTATCAATTAATTATGCGGATCTTAGATAATTATTAAATTGTTAACCTTCCACGGTTGATTAAAAGCCCTTTCAATTCGAAACATACAAACAATGAAGTTTCAGGCAATTATCACATGTGTTTATTGAGGCCTCATTTGGTGCGCAAGAGCCAAATTCAGAGAGTAAGAATTTATGAGATACGTATTTTTGCTATTGTTTGATTGGCAGAAAATAGGCACAATGCCGGAAGTAGGAATAGCTAAGCAATATCCAATTCTTTCAAAATTTAAGAAGTAACTTACCTACTGTGTAGGTTAATTCTAATTCTTTCATTTTTAACTAATCTTTCTAAAAAAGTTCTATTTCTCATCCTGCAACCAAACACGTGTTTACTTACTTATTGAGAAGTTGATACAAGAATTGAATTCCTGAAAAATACTGCTTTCTACATGATTTCAATTCATGTGGTGCTTCGGGATAAATTGAGTAGGTTGGTTAAATTAGGGGCCAGACTTAGATGTCCCGAGCAAGATTGAGTAGGTTATTTAGGATAAGAGCCGAACTCAAGCCCGCTGAGAAGTCAGCCGTTGGCGCGTTTGGTCCGGGCTTTCCTGCAAAACGAGGAAGGTCTTTAGAGGGACCGGAGCATTGAACCGCGGGAGACCCTTCCGATGCCTAAATCACAAAAAGTCGTGGTAATAATAACGAAGCATAACTAAGTACTCGCAATAATAATATATAGGCATAATAGAGTACTTAGTTTGGGGTAAATATGAAGTAGATCATGAGAGGAGGTTGGCGGATGGTGAGTACGGAGTGACGAGGAGAAGGGAGAAGGGATCCCTGAAGAAGATGAAGGGAGGAGGTGAGGGAGTTGTTTTGGGAGAAGATAGGGTGAGGAGTGTCCCCGCCAGTCTGGCTTGAATGGAGGAAAAAGAGTTGGTATTTATAGGAAGAAGAGAGTCAGTTGAGGGTTGGCGGTACTATGAGCGGAGGAGCTTTCTTAGTATGACAGGTAAAGGTAGGTGGTGAGCGCATGATTGGTTGGGTGGGTGGCAGTAAAGTGTGCCATTGGTGGGCAAGGTTAGCAGTAGTGTGCTTCACGGTGAGGAGATGGCGTCATCACAAGGGAGGTGGTGCCGTGATGGGAAAGCAGCTATGTCTCTATCGCCAAAAGGTAGTGCCGCCAAGTCTGTACCGTCATGGACTCACATTAGATGCTTACATGTTGGATGCTTGCCGGTAGGTGTATGCCGCCAAGACTAGGACGCCATGGCCTCGCGTTAGATGTTTGCCGTTTAGGATATGCTTGTGCCATTAGGGTCATGCCACCAAGTATATTACTGCCAAGGACCTAGCAGCTTATTTCCCCAACATGTGGCAACCAAACGAGGTCTTAAAACATGTGTATTATACATGTTGCCTTATTAAGAAACTTTATATTATGAATATCCTCGCTCAACAACCTGATATACCTACAAAATCTCCTAAACCAACTAAAATTATGTTATCCTATTCAATATAGTCATTCTATTCTGTCTTATCTCTGCTAGGCGCATTATTGTAATACTATTCTATTTTACTTTCCACAACTAGCACTGACTGCTACCCTACTCTGTATATTTCCTATTTCACATAGTATCACAGCAACACTAAAACTATAATCTATTTTCTCCCCTCCCAGTCATCTCTTTCCCCAAATACAAGAGCAAACCCTAATTCATTAACAATGGCAAGTAAGAATAGCAAGAAGCACCAGCGTCGCGATCGCATATTGGCCCTCACCCACTTATTCTCTTCCTCTAGGTAATAACACTTGTTCTTCTTTCTCTGATGCCCTTTGATGGCCAAGGTGTTGGTTGGCACGGTTTCATAACCGCTATAGGAAAAGGAAGGTGGCGACTTCTATGCTGTCCCTACAAAACCTACAAACGTGGCTCGGCCGAACCGTACAACCTCCTTATTGTCTCCATTGATTCCTTGCCCACGTTTCTTAGCATGGTCCCTTAGGCAACGCCTCTCACATCCATGCCTACTCTAATATCTACTTCTAACACCACAATTCGTGGAACCATAAAACTCGAAAACCCTATAGACTATCCCGCCTAGTATTAGTAAGTTACCATGACATTTATCTCATAGAGGTCCGTTGATATGCCAATGAGTCTTCAATATCTCCCTATTGGTATTTTCTTTTATGTCCCACCGATGTGGGATCCTTTCTCTTCTTTTGTGTTCCTATCAATCCACCGCGCTCCGCAACAGTTGTCTTCGATGGCTTCATTCTAAGTAGCCTTACTCTGAGTAGGTAGCCCTTTTCACATGTAGACAACTCCACTAGACTCTAGGTATTCCTCTTCTAGGTAGTTGTTTTTGAAACTTGGGCCCGTTCCATGTGACTTGTCAAGCATAGCCATCCAGCACGATCCGTCCCATACCAAACCGAACAAGACTCTAGAGCACATTCCATCCCATACCAAACCGAACTCCGTTTATCAATCTGTAGATTGATGGTTCTGATACCAGTGTTACATACCAAAGGAGATTTTATCTCGAAACCAATTGGCAATGGATGGAGTAGCTCTTTAAGTATAAAAATTGGTATTTTCTTTTATGTACCACCAATGTGGAGTCCTTTCTCTTCTTTTGGGTTCTTATCAATACCCTGGGCCAAACCCGCGGAAAATTATTAGTCACTAAAGATAAGGGCCCTCCCTCTCGGTGACTATGAGTCCTTCTTTAGCAACTCATTTAGCTGCATTGTTTGGTTCTCTATAAACATGGCTCATCTTAATGTTTTCTAACTCCAACCTTGTCTTCTTAATATCCATAACTAGATTCATAATACACCAAGGTATTCCACTTCGACAATTCAAAGATCTCATGACAATCTCATTGTCTCTATACCCCGGTTGAATAGTCTTATAGACACCATCTCTAGGTACCATCGCCTTTGACGTGAGGATTTAAGCTTCTCCAATAAGAAATTTCAATGCTGTCTGGTTACTAATTTTAGACCCATGAAAATGTACGTTGACAGATTGATTCGAATAGTTGACCAAGAGGACCCACCGATTAGTCATTTCTTCATGGGATTCATTTATTTGGGTAATTAGAGAGAAAACTCTCAGAACAAAATCGGCATAGCCACTAAAATGGAGTCCGAAAAAACCCAGTGGAGCAGGAAGTCACCAACCCTCTCAAAATATAACTACTGCATAGCGAGTCACCCGCCCTCCCTTAATGTAACTACTGCACGACGAGTCACCAACCCTCTCACAATGTATCTTTTGCATGGCAAGCCACCAACCCTCTTTAATATAGCTTTGGATAGAAGAAGCTCCAAAAACTCTCTCGCCTTTCAATCAAACATCTCTCAATCAAAACATCTGCCAACATCAATCTCTTTCTCCCTGCACAGGTACCTCCCTGGACACCCTTTACAAAACCTCTCTAAGTAACCCAATCTAACACATGCCAAACCCTTAAATACATTAGCAATCCCCTAAAGAACCGAGATGTCTATGTTAAGGAAATAAGTTAACTTGGTTGTTTCCCGGCTCTAGGGTAATGAGCAGGTCCTTGGGAGCGTATCCGCCAATAGAGAGACTTGGTTACTAGATATGGGACAACAAGTGTGCCATTGGCGACATATCTGTCTAAATGGTAGCAGGTAAGCCCTCGATGGCACACTCGGCAACAAGCCTGCAGGTGGACTCTTAGTGGCATAAACCTAGTGGCAATCTTGTCTGACCACACCACTCCTATAGGTCAACATCATCCACCTGCCTTGCAGCATACTACCTCGCCAACCTTACCCACAAATGACATGCCTTACTTCCCCTGTGAGGGAAAGCTGCACTAGCCTAACCAATCCACATCCACCACGTGCCTTTATCAATCACACTGAGCAAACCCCCTTCAGCTATAAATCAGGGAGGGAGGTCGTCAAATTGGGGCAAGGAGGGGAAGGGCTCACGACTCCAACTAGGGCAAGAGTCCTACTCTCTTCAGTAACCTTCACTCGACTCAACACTTGCCAATACCTTCCCCTCTTCTATAAATACGAACCTCCCTAACTCTCTCTAAGGGAAGACATCCCATGCGCTATTCTCCCTCCACCTTACCCTTCACTACTCTCCTACTCTCCCAATCATTCTACCTGCCAAAACTCTCACCTATATTGGCCCACTCACCTCAGCTCTCTAAGAGCTACCTCCTATTTATCCAAGCTAAGTGCTTTAATACACGTATTTACTATTGGAACCCATACTAACTTGGGCATCAGAGAGGCCTCCCACGGGCCAACCTGCGATACCCTATGACAGCTTTGCACGTTTTGCAGGAAACGCTGGGTCAACCGCACCAGCGGCTGACTTCCCAGCAAGAGCTTGAGTCCAGCTCTTATCTTAAAGAACCTGCTCACTAAATTTGGAAATGAGTGATGCCATCTGTGGGAAGGATAGTAGGCTAGCTTTTGATTTAGAGGTCCAACAAAACACCTATGCGTTCCACTAAGCTGGGGGTTCCAATGCCAACCAGAGGTAAAGTTCTTGGTAGGGATGTATGGACATCTACTTCAGGTCAAAATTTTTAGCTTGGGGCTTGGTTGCCTACTACAAGCTATGGTCATGCCTGGCAGCTGTCTAAGTGAGTCGAGATTTAAGTCTTTATCCGTTCTTGCTAGTCTTTCTTCAATAAAGCCAAGTATCTTTTTTCCTAGTTGGTTGGCATCCGATCCTTCTATTAAGTTGGGGGGTTGGGAATGTAAAATCTAGTTTTGAACGTTATCTTGCTTGCTTGTCGAACCCTACGCACCAACTCCCCAAAACAGAGGGATGCCAGCCAACTTGGCTGGGGGCTATCGCCAATGAGTTTGGCACAGGTCTCGCCAAGGAATCTGGCTCGGCTACCGCCAACCAGCCAAATAGGGGTCTATTGCCTATAAGCTCGGCTAGAGCTACCACCAACAAGCTCGGTTGGGGGATGCTGCAATCATGGTTGGCGGGGGTCTGTGGCATTCAAACTTGGCTAAGGACTACCACCTTTGGAGTTAGGATAAAGACTTTGTATTTTTAGACATGGGTCAATACTGGCTTTCCTTTCCTATACTAATGGTGCAGTTGTATGGTGTGCTTGCATGCAAATCAGAGTCCCTTGTCAGTACGCTACTCAAAGCATTTCTATAGGTGGCTTCAATTCGCCTAAAAGGAATGCTGCCTTGCTCTCTAGTCACTACGATAGTACAAGTTGCCCCTTGGCGCCTACAAAAGTCGCTATTAATTGATGTATTAAGAGACGCTACTCAACACCCACTACTCATTGACAATATACACTATTCATTAGAGGTGGCGATTGAGTCACTTGGGTCAGGTTCGGGTGAATCCATTCGAGTTTGGTTCATTTCGAGTTTATAATAAACTCAGGCTCGGGTCAACCCATTCAGGCTCAGATCACTTTCTAGTTTTACTTGTACGTGGGTCAGGTTAGGTCTGGGTTAGGTTATTTCAAGTTCAGGTCACTTTAATTGAGTGGGCTTGAGTTCGAGTCAATCTTGGGTCAGGTTGTACACGTTTCACGTCTTCATAATCCTACTATTTGGTGCCTTGATAGTATGAACTAGTTATAAAAGTTTAAATTACAACAAATAATTTATATTTTTACCAATATATTTATTATATTATAAATATAGTTGCTCAATAATATGTTATTAAATTCAATTGTACTTCTGAGGACTAATAATTCTCATTAAATTTAAAAACCTTAGGCAAATTTAGCTTTCAGATCAGATTGGGTTTGGGTTCATGTTAGTTTGGGTCGGGTTGGTTCAAGTCAATGGTGGGTCGGGTCAGGTCAAATTGGTATCGAATTATTTTCAGGTTAGGCAAATAATGGATCGGATTAGTTGCAAGTTGGGTCATTTCAGTTTCAGGTTCAATTATTTACAACATATTTTCCATTCGGATCGAATCAGTTACGGGTTTTCCAGGTCAATTTTTGGGGTCGAGTTGAATTTTCCACCTCTATTATTCATCACCTGCTACTCACAGATGGTATTAGTAAATGCTACTCGCTATTTGTTGATGCAATTGGTGTATGCTACTCATTGATGCTACTCACCATTTGTTAACATTGTTGGTATATGCTACTCACTGATGCTACTCATATGCACTACTCACCATTTGTTAATGTTGTTGGTACACGCTACTCACTGACGTTGCTCACATACGCTACTCACTATTTGCTAACGTTATTGGTATATGCTACTCACAGACACAACTCACTGTTTGTTGACATTATTGGCTTACGCATATCAAAACAACTATTCATTGTTTGTTGACATGACTGATATACGCAACTCAATACTCGCCATTCTCTGCTCACCACATGTTACTCATTTTCGATATTCAAACTATGACATTTTATACTTGTCTATGCTACTCACTATTTACTAGCGTTATTGGTATATGGTACTCATCGACACTACCCACCGTTTGTTGACATTATTGGCTTACGCTAATCAAAACAACTACTCATTGTTCTTTGACTTGACTGATATACGCAACTCAATACTCGCCATTCTCCGCAGACCACATGTTACTCATTTTCGATATTCAAACTATGACATTTTATACTTGTCTATGCCATTCACAAGTCCTACTCGCATACACTACCGCATTGAATCTTACCGGGGCTCCCTTGATACGCTAATTCTAGACATTCTACATAAGGGGGCTTTTTGACGGAGGCAGAGTGATTGTTCACGCCAAGAACGCTTCCTGAGATCATCCTCCAACATAGAGCAAAGAGCACCCCTAATTTTCACATGCATTGACTACTTCCAAGATAGCATTAGTCATAACAAGAAGGCAAAGAAGTATCCATTTCAAGTTAAGTGATTGCAACAAAAAGGAAGTCAGCTAATATACACTTACAACAAAAGTAAACTGAGTGGTTCGTAAAAAAATTCCCAATTAAAAACAACGCTTTAATCTTCATCATCACCTGGCAAACTCGAGCCATGCTCCCCTTCATCCTCAATTTCCTTACTAACCTCCTGAGCCGCCTTTTCAAGCAAGGCCGCATCAAGTTGAGGGGCAGTGCTCTTAACCTTTTCTTGAAATTTTGATAACTCCTTCTCTAGTCCCGCCCAGTACGCTTGAGATTTAAACTAGTAGAAATCCGAGCTGTCAAGGTAGTCTTCCATTGCCTCTTCACCCACAGCCGCTAACCGGGTTGGTAGATTGGAAAGATCTTCCTCAAGCTTGATCTTTGACTCCTGAGCATTACATCCCCTCTCATTCAATAGTGCCTCTAGCTCAAAAACTTATGACTCAAGCTCACCCACCTTGGACTTTAGCTCCTCCAAAACCTAGGATAGGCACATTTCTTGGGACTTCTTAACGGCAGATGAACAAGAAGTATGCTCATCCTAAACGTTTCGAAGTTGTTCTTCATTGTCAAGATATGATGCCAATAAGAAACCAATGGCACTCAACCCTTGCGAGTAGCGTACTTAGTAAATGAAGCATGTAGGTACTTTAAAGTTACAAAACATTATGACTCCTACATGTGAAACACAAGCCCCCACCTTAGTTGATGAAGCACCATCTAAGAATTCCAAGCCTCCCCCTGGAATAAGCCCCATCAAAAACTCAGAAAGATGCTTCAAGTCACCACCAATCCTTAAAGAAACAGGAGGCTTAGAGTCCCCTACATCCTCCTTGGGCGTCCACTCACTACTCAACTCGGTAACAAGAACTTGTTTAAGAGTTCTTGAAGATGGGGCCTACTTAGCTAGAGCTAGAGGGTTACTACTCCCTGCCTCATCCAACTCAATCTCTGTAGCGGAATCTTTGCCAAGCAAAGGAGCTTCTGGACTCTCCAGGCGAGGGTGTACCCTAGAAGGAGGTCTCTTAAAAGTAGCGGAGGAAGATAGGCGTGACGACTTTTTAAGCGCCTTCGTTCATTCTCTAAGAGGCTGCCTTCTCTTCCCTCTTTTCTGGTAGACAGTGGCGGTAGCATCCTTATGTCAAATGCTTGAAGCTATTCCATTGGGAAGGGATACACAACATGAGCATTTGGAAAATGAACTAGAGAAACATAACATGAGTCTTTTGAGAGCATACCTGGGGACGACTTGCCATTGAGCCCAGTCTTGTGCGAGCACTATCTCCTGCTTTGGTAGTTCCTGCATTGCCAAAAAAATTATGTCCCTTGAATTCCTTGGTAAAGTACTCATACACCACGTGCTCCTTCTTAGTCATACTCGCCAACTCAGGCTGAGTCTACTTGTTAACAACCTTCCAACTCATAGGATATGGTGGGCGAGTTGGCGGCTTTACCTAAATAAATTTGCTCAGCTAGTTCTTTAGGTTTCAAGGGTTGCCCTTGATGAAGGTGGACCCCCCTCTACTCTCAAATGAGGTGCCACTCTTGAAATGTTTAGCTTTGAACAAAATATTAAAGACACGATAGATAGGCCGAAACCCGTTGACAAAACAACATAGCAAGAAGCCATATATATTCCTATATGCATTTGGCATTACTAGACAAAGACAAATGATGTACTAAAGTAAAACATTCAAAACAAAACGTTGAATCGAGGATTCTAAGCTAGCATCAAGTGCATCTACGCTAATTGGGAAGAAACCCCTTGGCGGGAAAAGGGGGCATTCATCCTCTCTGGGCTCATGGATTTCAAAATTATCTGGGGAGTAATACCTTGCACAAAGCATTGCCACCTCTTGCTCATCTTCAATGTGGGCAATAAAGGCACATCGAGGTTGAGCATTGAATGCTTCGGGAAACTCCTTGATGAGCCCCACTTCCGTCGTTGACCAATTCACTATTGGGGGGGGGGGGGGGGGGGGGGGGGGGTTGGTGTTGGTTGAGGGGTAGGCCTAGATGAGATTTTCTCTCCAATGGGACACTCGTAGTGAGTCGCTTCCACACTAGCTGCAGTAACATCGCCATCCCCTCCAGAGACATGTTGAAAGTGGGTCCCCTCTTCATGAACTTCCCTCATGTTACTCTCTTCTGTCATGTTTGTGACCTGGAAAGTTCCAAAGAAAGAGAATAGGGAGCGTAATGTGAGACTTGCCTATGAAATTTGAGTCGAAGTTGGCAAGAATGTGTGAAGTAATGGAGTATGGAAAAGTGGTTAAACTTGAGATTTGGTGTTAGGGGTTTGAGACATTAACTAGGGATGAAGAAATAATGAAGAAGACCAAATGCGGGAAGCATAAAGTCAAAAATATTGATGTCTCAGATGCATCACATTAAACGAGCAACCCCATATTTGCCTAGTAATTGATTGATTTGATAGCATCCCCACCACGCCTCAGTCCAACACCTTCATCTAGCTAACTGCACATGTTCCTAAGGAGAAGCCCGCATAAAACTTGTTCTCCCTCACAGATGCTAGAATCCTGCCGTATTGACTTGGCGTAATAACTGCACCTCCTTGCTTGGTGAGTTCCCCTATACTGGCTAACTTGTTAAGACTGCCTAAAGTGTGGATAAGGATGCCAACTCTTGTATGCAGGAGTATACTCCATGACCTAATGTGAACAGGTTACTTTTGCCCATGGAGTGGAGCTACTTGTTGAGCAAATAAGTTGACTTAGTTGCTTCCTGGCTTTAGGGTAACAAACAGGCCCTTTGAGGTGTATCCACTAATTAGTGAGACCTAGTTACTGAGTATGGGGCAATAAGTGTGCCATTGGTGGCATATCCACCTAAATGGCAGCAAGTAAGCCCTCGACGGAACACCTGACAACAAGCCTTAGGGTGGACTCTTAATGGCACACACTTGGCGGTATCCTTGTTTGACCACAACACTCCACTAAGCCAACGTCATCCGCCTGCCTTGCGGCATAATACTCCGTCAACCTTACTCGCAAATGACATGCCTCACTTTCCCTGCAAGGGAAAGCCCCCACCTGCCTAACCAAACCACACCTGCCATGTACCTTTATCAACCATACTAAGTAAACTCCCTTCGGCTATAAATAGGGGAGGGAGGTGGTCAGATAGAGACAAGGAGGGGAAGGGTTCACAGCTCCAACTTGGTCAAGAGTCCCACTCTCGTTGCCATCCTTCATTCAACTCAACACCCGCCAACAACTAACGCTCTTCTATAAATATGAACCTCCCTGGCTCTCCATGGAGGAAGACACCCCATGTGCTACTCTCCCACCACCTTGCCCTTCACTACTCTCCCACTCTCCCAGTCATTCTACCCGCCAACTCTCTCACCTATATTGGCCCACTTTGCTAAACTCTCTAAGAACTACCTTGTACTCACCCAAGCTAAGTATTTCAGTGCGCTTATTTACTATTGAGACCCAAACTAACTTGGGCATTGAAGGCATCTCTTGCCGACCAACCCGCGGTACCCTCTGACCGCTTTGCATGTTTTGCAGGAAACACCGAATCAAACTTGCCAGCTGCTGACTTCACAGGGAGAGCTTGAGTCTAGCTCTCATCATTAATAACCTGGCCACTAAATCCCGAAACAACATATACCCACACCAACTCCTAAAAGCACGAAGTGCGAAATGAACACACATAAACCAACTCCTGAAACAAAAACACCAAATGGACTGCACCATTCTTGGCATGAATCCCCAAACATGACATAAGTGCCAATTATTAAGTAGGCCCTTAATAAAACTTTGGACATTTTACGGTAGACCACATCAATCTAAAAGCACCGCATCCACATATAGGACGGAAACCACAATCCCACATGAATGAAACATTACCACTACACTCCAGTCTGGACACGACTCTTAATATTTCAAGTTCTCCGCTCTTATAGCTGCTGTTCCTACTAGGATAAGATCGAAGACAGAGCAAAAATTGACTATTTTTTGTGATATTTCTTCTCACGCAAAACTCCCACAGAGACATTAGCTTCAATATAGCCCAAAAAAGGAAAAAAAATAAAATAAAAAGGGGCATGTCTTATCTCCAAGATAATGTGAGCATCAAGTGGTTAATTTCTAAAATCATGGAGGGCATAATGACCCAAAAGAAAAAACAGAAAAATGCAAGACATGAACTACTTCTTTATGTTTTTGGGTGGGGCTAGTCAATAATAGGTTGAGCAACATGTCCCACGTTTGTTTTTTAATTATTCACACATGCCACATTTTCAACGACTTTTTTTTTCCACTTGACCTTTCGATTTGATTTCACGTTAAGCTTCATCTAACAATAGAGTTACTTTGACTTCAGGGTACGTTGATTTAGATTTCAAGTTTTGAAATATTTACTGTTCTTGGACACGTATAATCTTTATAAGTTTTAAAGATTTTATGAGTCATGGCTGATGATAATAGAGTGCATATAGATAAAGCATGAAACTCACTTTTTAGGATGGTTTAATGTCCCTATTAAATCGATAATTGGTGCAGCAGGTACCAAAGCGTTACCTTTAGGATACAAGGTCTAACTAGAGTTGATGCTTTCTTGGTTCGCACAACATCGAAAGTTAGAACCTTCAAAGCACCTCTAAGGTAGATATAAAAAACCTTTTTTTTTTCTAAGTTGACAGACAAAGTTTTCCTTTTTCGAAGTAAAGCACGCGGTTTTCTTTTTTTTCTTTTTTTTTTAAATTGAACAGGGAGCTCCATTTTCCTCTCAAGTTTATGATACTCAATGTGAAGATGAATGACATTTATAACAAGATGTAGTGATCACTATATTTCATAGCTCTGAAATATAGTGATCTATTTTGATCGTGTGGTTTTAGTGGTTTCTCACACAATTGCATGAAGTGAGAGCAGGAGTGCGAGTTAGGGAGCAGGTAATCACAAAAGTTTCTAAAGTTGGGAGCGTCGGATTGCTCTAATATTAAAATATATGAGCTACATATGGACTTCCATTGAAGATAGGTTGTGGGAGCAACGTTTGCAATGATTTGATTATGTTAGGAAGACACTGACTACTACACACATGTTAAGAAATGTGAACAACCACATAATACACATTGAAAGAGAGGTAAAGACAAGTCGAAGAAAAGTTGGTTAGAGAAAATCAGACACGAATTTACCCGTATAAAACTTATTGAAAAGAAGACATCAGATAGAACTGAGTGCTGGTTAAAAATATGTGTAGTCGACTAAGTTATTATGACCTAGGAGTGCACCAATATTAGTTCATAGTGCCCCTAGGCTTGCATGTATATTAATATTATTTTTTATCATAAATATTGTTCTTTTTAAGGTTGAGGGTTTAGAAATAGTCTCACTATAGGGCTAAGCTGCGTACATTTTGTCCTCCTTAAACCTTGCCTTGGTAGGAGCCTATTTGAGCGCTGGGTTGTTGTTGTTGTTGCAATTATTAATTATTCACTTATTAGAATTTATCCTATTTGTTTAACTTTCTTTGAGTATCAAATAGTTATACATGCTGATGCAGATCGGTATAAAAATCTAACCTGCAACCTCGAACCACAAGGATGCGTGATGGGAAAGGATTTGATGCCTCTAACTAGTTGATCGCACCAACATTGCCGAATTGAGAGATTTTAGCTAAAACTCATTGATTTTGAGAATACCTAAGCAATAACCTAAAGAGAAGGAATGTTTATGGAAGACCTTTAGGCTCCGTTTGTTTCGGGGGAAAACCACATTCTAGGAAGTGGTTTTCCCCTTTTCCTTTGTTTGGCGTGTCATTAGCTTACGGAAAAAGTTTTCTGGCGGAAAACATTTTCCCTCAAATGAGGAAAAATGACTTTCCTTTCAAAACAGGGGAAGTCATGATTCTAAGTGACTCAAAAACCTTCGCAGTTATTATCATGCAAATCGAGATCAAATCAAAATAAACCGGACTGCACTGTAACATTTAACGTCACAACATTGAACAAGAATTAGATTGAATAATTAAAAGCAGCTTAGATATTACTTTTTTATTGTTGCAACAAAACAACTTTAATCAAGTTGAATTGTTATATAATATTATAGAAAGAAATTATCTAGGTAATATTTTAGCATTTATTACATTGATACTATGATAATTCAGTAATATACAATGATGTACCCTGAAGTTTAAAAATTTTCTCATGAATCAGGTATCTTTTGTCAAAATTTAGTATATTTTAAATAAAAACAACAATCTATATGTATCCTATATTATAAGGCAATAATTTCTTTTGTACGAAAATGCTAACATGACACATTTTTAATAATATATAAGTAATTTTTGTTAGAATGTGAACAACCTTTTGATATATGATATTTATACCACATTAGTTTTTTTGGTAGAAATTAGCCGAATTTAATGAAAATTCACTAGATTTTAACACAATATATACACAAGTGATAAAATTTCTTATCTCATGACACCTCATTGTATATATTAAAATGACATAGTATTTAGATGATAAATGCTCAAATTTTAGAATACCTAATAAACAATTTTCCTTGTTTATGCAGCTTTAATAGTTAACTTTTTATTTTGTTACTTCATATATATCGTATTATTACTTACTTTGTCCTATAAAAAGATATAAAATGATTGGTGAAAAATATTTTTTTAAAACATACAAGAAGACATCACAAATAGGGAATTAAGTTTTCCTTTCAAACAAATAATAGAAAATCCCATTCGGAATTTATATTTTCTTGGAAAATATTTTCCAAAGAAAAATCAATTCCTAGATTCTACTTTTCCGTCAAAACAAACGGAGCCTTAAAGTTAAAACTATAAAGATCAACTCAAAAAAAAAAAAAAAATTTCATCAAATTTATTAAAAAAATCAAAAGCTTTCTAAATAAAACACTAATGACCTATTTATAGACACTTCGCTGCTATTATTTCAAATTAAAATCTAAAAAATTCTAATTCTAACTAAACCTAATATAATCCTGCGATAGCATAAAAACTCTAAATTTAATTACACAATTCAATAAAGAAAACCTAATTACATTCTAGTTAAAATTAAATAAAATATCTAATCAAAATTAAACTAGAAAATACTAATGAAATCCTTTGATTCGAATAGTTGGATTCGGGTCATCAAGGCCCTCGGGTCGTATTTCTCCCTTTCTTGTGCAATTAGGATACTTTCATCCCTATTTGCATCCCAAGCATTGAAGACTAAAACTAGTCATCTTGTAAATTTTAATCTTCTTTTAATTTTCCATACAAACCAATCTACAATTAGTATTAGGTTTAATTTTTACCAATACATAAAAAAGATATAATACTTTGCAGCAAGGTGAAAGAAATAAATAACACCATCAAATCAAAATTAAATTCCTTTTTTTTTGAATCATAACCAAAAATGTGTTTTAAAAATTTAATTTTAGAGATTTTAGTTTCAACTTTCAATGAGAGATTAAAGTTTATGTTAGGAATATACCTTAAATTTATGTAATTTAGTTATTAGTCTTGCCATGAGCAAGCAGATCGATTAGGGGGAATGTCCGATCGATCAGGTGCAGAGCTGGAGCATAGGAGCAGTAGAAGGGGTACCGATCAATCGCGGGGAGTCGATCGATCGGGAGCCCAAACACACGTGACGTAATTCGCTCAGTATAAATAGACCCTCAGGGCTTCTGTTTTAGGTATCCAATCAAAATTAAGATAAAGCCACCGTCATCAAGGTGTTTGAGAACATTATGAGAGTTTAGAGGAAGTAGTTCTGTAATTCTCCATAGATCTCGTTCAGAGGAAGTGTAGTTGTAATTCTTCCATTATTCATATTCAATAAAGAATCTCCATTTTCGCCCATGGTTTTCTCCCCTCTTGATTGAAGAGGAGTTTTCATGTAAATCTCTGTGTTCTTCATTTGTTCCCTTTTTGCTATGATTTACTTCTCTTATTTGTTATAATATTTGAATCAAATCCAGTTATGGAGTGTTAAGTTCCGCATTAAAGAGGTATTAATTTCCTAACAAATTAATATCTGAGTATATCAAGTTTGCTCAAGACTTTTCCTTATAAATTGGTATCATAATATATCAGATTTGTCCAAATTACCTTAACTGTTTACTATATGACTGTGGTGAAAATACTTAAGAAAAATATAATTTTTATTAAAATATCCAATAATATCTAACTTTTATTCCAAATTCTCGTATTAGATCGATTCATGTGATCGTCATAAGAATAAAAATATGAACTTTTTTTCTTTTCCAATTTCATTTTTGTTATATATGTCTCATAATTGAACAACAGAAAACTAAAATTATTAATTTACAAGACATAATCAATTATTTAGTATAAATTTTTGGACTAGTTTAAACAACAAATCTAACATGAATGTGGCTATAGGCACTCATAAGCAAATTGCTCAATATATTACAATTAGCTTATTTTAAATTACAATATACAAAATCAATACAAATAATACATCATCTAGCATAATCATCTATAGACGAATTCATTACATGACCAAGTCATGCCCTAAGTTGAAATATTTCCTGTAATCATTTAAAAAATCCGGTTTGGTCGGGTTGCATTTGGGTCATTATGGGTCCTTGTAACCAAACCCTCGACCCTGACTATTACAACGGACGTGGTATTAGGAATTTTCAAAGTGAGGATAACAAGCTTGACTGAGGTTGCGAGCTGAAAATCGCAAAAAAAGAAAGACAATGAAGAACAACGAAAGAGCACGAAATATAACGTAGTTTGGACCCCAAAAATATGGTCCTTTTCCAAGATTCACTAGTACTAGAGAAGACCCGGCAGTAAACTCTTTTACATTACGAATATAATAGGTTACCAATTGATAATATAAAAGTTACCCAAAAAAAAAAAATTAGGCTTCTCTTTCGGGATAAATTGAGCAAGTTCTTTTAAGTAAGAGTCGGACTCAAGCTCTTGTTTAGGGGAAAGGAAGAAGGACCAACTTATAACCGTGATTTCCACTCATCCCCCTCTATTTATAGTTGAAGGGGGTTTGCTTTGTGCGGTTGATAAAGGCTTGTGGAGGGTGTGGATTGGTCCGGTGGGTGGCGGCTTTCCCTTGCAGGGGAAGTAAGGTGTGCTTTATGTGGGTAAAGTAGGCGGGATGGTATGCTGCGAGGCAGACGAATGGCATTGGCAGAGTCGAGTGTTGTGGCCAAACTGAAGAACTACCGGATGGGTCACGCCACCAAGGCTGTGTCACTAAGTTTAGACTGCCAAGTGTATGCCACCGAGGGTCTACCCACCGGCCTATTGCCAAGTGCTTTGCCAAGGGCTTACCCATTGCCTTTTAGGCGGGTATGTTGCCATGGGTGCCCCCACCACTCTACTGCGGGGAGGCAACCATGTCAACTTATTTCCTCAACTAGTAGTCCCCCACTCATTGGGCGAAAGTGACCTATTCATATTAGGCCATGGAATGCACACCCCGCCTATAAGGGTTGGCATCCTTGCATATATTCCAAGCCGTCTCAAGGAATCAGCTAGTGCAAGCAAACTTGCCAAGTAGGGAGGCGCAATAATCACGCAAGGTAAGTACGGCCAGATTGCTACAATTGGCAAAGTAGAACCAGTTTTAAGCGAGTTTCTCCTTGGGAATATGCAAAGTTGATGGATGACGCCTATTGATTGATGTGTGAGTGGAGGCTGTCTAATGGCTGGCTAATTCTGGACACTTCTGTAACGCGCCTCATCTCCACCGTTCATCTTTTGACACAATGACCTCCCTCCCAGCTCTCCCATTTCATCTTCTTTGTTTCTTCTACCCCAAGTTTCTTCTACCCCCTCTTTATCTTCCTTTACCCTGTTGCCAAACAAGGCATTCGGTTCCACATAGGCTCTGAACCCGAGCTCTGATACCAATTGTTGGGGTCTTAATACCATCTATTAAGATCACCCACATGATATAAAAACTATAAATCGAAGTAACAATCATAAACGAGAGGGGGTGGGAGAGAACATAGGAATTTACGTGGTTTAGCTGAAGCCTACATCCACGGAGCGGAGTACGATAATAATTTCATTATAATACTGGAGTTTACATGAAACGTCTCAACTCTTGATCTTCCATCATTCAAAACTCTTCTCAACCCTAATGGTAACATATACATCCTTGTGTACTTAAGAACCACCAACTCCATAGGATTGGCCCAATCCTATATTTCATAGATAAGGCTCAATACAATCAGGCTCCACATATAACCTAACTGAAGCTACAAAATCTCTCTAGCCTCTCAATGAAACACCTTTTTATCAAAAACATCTTTCAGCATTAATCTCTCTCTCCCTACTCGAATGCCCCCTAGGCACCCCTTTACAAAGCTTCTCTAGGTAACCTAATATAAATCATATCTCATCCAAATCTCAACTAAATCAAATTAATATTAATTTTGAGGTAAATAATATCTAACACATGCCAACCCCTTAAATACAGTAGCATACCCTAAAAAACTGAGACGTATATACCCACACCAACTCTTGAAAACACGAAGAGCTAAAAGAACGCACATATACCAAATCTCAAAAAAAAAACCACCTAATGGACCACACCATTCTTGACATGAATCTCTAAACATCACATGAGCGCCAATTATCAAGTATGCTCTTGATATTACCTAGGACACATTAAAGAAGATCATATCAATCAAAAACACCGCATCGAAATATAGGATGGAACCCGCAATCCGAGTGAGTGGAACGTAACCACCACACCCTAATCCAGACACGACTCTCAACATCTCGAGATCTCCACACTCGTAGCTACAACTGCTATCAGAATAAGACCAGAGATAAAGTACAAGCTGACTTTTCTTTGTAATGATTTTTTTTCTTACGCAAAACTCTAATATAGACATCGAGTACAAGAAAACCAAAAAAATGTGCATGTCATATCTCCAGGATAAAATGAGCGTCAAGTGGAGGGGGTACTGATTTAACCGACCCGTGCCCCCTTTGTTTTCATTATTCATACTTGCCACATTTTCAACGGCCTTTTTTTCCCACCTGATCTGACAATAAATTCACTTCGATTTCAGTATATTTTGATTTAGATTTCTAGTTATGAAATATACATTGTTTTTGCACACGCACAATTTTTATAAGTTTTAAGAATTTCACGAGTCATGGCTGATTATGATAGAGTACATATGGTTAAAGGACGAAACTCGCTCAGGTACTAGAGCGTTGCTTCTAGGATACAACCTCTAATTAGAGTCGATACTTTCTTGATTCGTGTAATCTCGAAAATTAGAACCTTCAAAGCGCCTCCAAAGTAAATATAAAAATATTTGTGGTCGACTAAGCTATTATGAAAGATAAGTGCATCAATGCTAGTTTATAGTGCCCCTAGACTTATGTATGTTATTGTTGTTTTCTTTTGTCATAAAAACCGTACTTTTAGGATTGAGGCCTTTAGAAATAGTCTCTCTACGGAACTAAGTTGCGTACATTTGATCCTCTTCAAACCATGCCTTGGCAGGAGCCTCTTTGAGCACCGGTGGTTGTTGTTCTTCCAGTTATTAGTGATTCACTTATTAGCATTTATCCTATTTATTACTCAATTTTCTCTAAGTATCAAATGGTTATACAAGCTGATACAAATTAGTCTAAAGATCCAACCTGCAACCTCGAACCTTGACGACGCGTGGTAGAAAATGATAGGCTGCCTCTAACCCGTTGATCGTACCCAATAATGCCAGATTGAGAGGGTTAAGCTAAAACTTTAATTCTGAGAATACGTGAGCAATAACCTAAAGAGAAGCTATGTACTTTTATTAAACTATTTCAAAATAAAAAACTACAAGGATCAACTCAAAACAAAACAATTTATCAAATTTATCAAAAAATTAACATATTCCTACAATAAACCACTAATATCCTATTTGTAGGCACTTCTCTACTACTATTTCAAATTAAAACTAAATATAATTATATTCTAATTCTAACTAAACATAGTAATCTTGCTATAACACAAAAACTTAAAATCTAATTACACAATTCAGTAAAGAAAACCTAATTTAAAAATCCTGGTTAAAATTAAACCAAACATATAATCAAAGTTAAACTACCCTAATGAAATCCTTTGACTCGTGTAGTTGGATTCAGATCCTCGAGTCGAATTTTTGTCTTTCTTGTCCCAATCAGGGCACTTTTGTCTCTATTTACATCACATGCGTTGAAGACTAGAACTAGTCATCTTGTCAATTTTAATCTTCTTTTAATTTTCCATAAAAAACCACCCTAAAATTAGTATTAAATTTTATCATTACATAAAAAATATATAATTCTTTACACCAAAGTGAAAGAAATAAATAACGCCAACAAATCATCATAACCAAAAATATGTTTTAAAAATTTAATTCTAGAGTTTTTAATTTCAACATTCAATGAGAGATTTAAGTTTACTTAATAACTAGGGCGATAATAGTTAAGAAAAATATATATTTTTTTTATTAAATATCCACTCTAATTTCAAATTCTTGTATTCAGATCTTTTCATGTGATCATAATAAGAATATAACTATTGTTGAGAATGAAAACAAAAAGCACCGAGGACAGAAATAGTGAAACATAGGAAAGGCGGCAGAAGGACCCAGAAGCGTAGAAAGCCGTGGTAACTAATAGGATAATGCCGCCACCTCCCGAGAACTATCAAGAGCAGAAGTCCGATACCATAACCTGCCATATGAAAAAGTAGCAGATGACAGTTGCGACACTCAAAGCCGCCAGCAAGGATGGCCCAATAGCATTCCAGTCCTTGGTCAAAGGTAACCAAACTTGTCCCTTAAGAGTTATTTTTAATCCCTTGTAAATAAAATGAGAAAAGACCATAAGGAAAGCAAGAGAGCACACATGAAAAAAGGGAGAGGAAGAGAAAGGAAGAGAAAAGGTAAAAAAGGGTTTGGGACTGACCCTTCCTTCACGAACCCAATTAGAAAAAGTCCTAAACAACTGGCGTCGTCTGTGGGAAAGGAAAATCCTTTTTCCTCTGTGACAGATCTTAGACATATTGGCCCCTCGGAAAGGCCGAGAAACTCATATTATGTCACCCAAGCACCGTTCGATTAACTGTAACACCGGATTGAATAGCTTCTCTCGCAAATGCCCAATAGTGTGAGTAATGAAGCTAACACCATGGTGAGAGCCCCAGATCCCAGTTAATTCTCCAAAGCACACATGACACCTCCCTCTACTCAACTCCAAACTTCAGATGATGTCACCGAGCCAACTGCCAGCACTCATTGTAAGTCTATAAAAGGCAAGAGGAAAACTAGTGAGAAAGGGGGTAAGCCAGCTTCAACCCTTCAAGTACCAGGAACTCACTCGCCTTTCACTTCTAGAATCTTATTGGTCCCAATGGGAAAGGTTAAAATCCCGAATATCAATATATTTGACAGCACTCATGATTTAGAGCATCATCTGGCGTGATTTATGGCACGGATGTACTTGCAGGATGTAGGAGAAGATGTTTGGTGTAAATTCTTTCCGGCCACCATGAAAGGGGTAGCACAAAATTGGTTTGGGTCCTTCCCAAACTCGTCTATTGATAACTTTGCTGAGCTTTCAGAACGGTTTGTTCGTCACTTCATTAGTAACAAAAGAAGAAAGGAAACCGCTGCACACTTACTCAAGCTACAACAATATGAACGTGAACCTTTGAGAAGCTATGTACATCGATTCACCCGTGCCATGATTGATGCTGCCAACCTCTCGGACGAAACTGCGAATACTGCCTTTACCAATGGATTGCAAGACTCGAATTCTAAATTCACGCTTGCCAAAGGGCAACCTTCCACGGTTGACAGATTGTGGCACAAGGCTAATAAATACATTTCAGCTGAAGACGCGGTACAATCGGTACCAAGGTCAAATGGTACCTGAGTGAGCGCTCCATTCAACCCAAGAGAAAACTTAAGACAACTGTGAAGAAATGCGCCTTGGGCAAGTGGACATGAACTCGTCCCAAATGCCCAGGCCAAACAAGGGGCCCCACGACCTCTTTTGGAGGTAACAAAAAATGTCCCACAGAGCAACCCCGGGAACCTCGCTCCAAGCAACCAAAGGCGATAAGACTAAATGGTGCTCGTATCATCACTCACCTAATCACAACAACACTGAATGTCACTCTTTAGAGTACTAACGAGAGGCCAAACGAACAGAAAAGTGGGAAGAATACACTAACTTAAAAAGGTTAAAGACAAAAAACACTAGGAGAGAAGATGAACCCATCAAAGAACCTGAAAGCTCCATGCGAAAAGTTATTGCTGCCATTACCGGGGGCCCATATATTTCATTGAACACACCAACAGAGGAGGAACAAGGCTAGCTTTGAAACAGCGGCCACCATATAAATAGAGCCGTATAAGTTTTACCGAGGAAGATGCTAAGGGGACAGTTACACCCCATGAGGACCTGCTGGTAATTACGCCAGGGAATCTCGACTGCCTTGTACATCGCATACGGATTGATCAAGGAAGCTCCATCGATATACTTTTCCTAGAGTGCTACAGCTGAATGGACCTTCCAGTGATAAGTCTCGTACCTGCTTCGTACCCTGTTGTAGGATTTTTAGGGGACTCGGTGCTACCACAAGGGATAATCACATTGATCATAGACGAAACTGGACAATAGACACTGAGTGTGGACTACCTAATCATAGACGCCTCTTCTTCCTATAATGCAATATTGGGTAGACCCACGTTGAATCAACTCAAGGCCATGGTCTCAACTTATCATTTGACTATGAAGTTCATGTCAGATAATGGCGACGTTATATCAATCAAGGGAGGCCAGGCTCTAGCCAAGGAATGTTACTAGGCACTCGCAAACCCTACCGTTATGATGGCTAAGTCCGCCTACTCTCAAAAACTACGTTGCGCGGCACCTATCTTGGAAATAAATTCCACCTCTTCGTCATTAGAAAAGTATGAACTCAAGACTGGATGGTATGTAAATCTTGGCGCTGGACTATCCCCTCATTTGCATGGAGAAATAGGGGAACTCTTAAGTCAATTTCGTGATGTTTTTGCATTCGTTACGAAAGAAATTCCAAGGATACCCCCTGGAGGTAATCATGCATCAGCTCAATGTACGAGTTAATAAAACACCTGTCAGACAAAAGAGGCGCAGCTTTTGTACGGAAAGCAATGAGGCAATAAAGGATGAAATACAACGGTTGATATGTGATGGGTTCATTAGAGAGGTGTTATATCCTTAGTGGTTAGCCAACGTTGTACTTGTGAAGAAGCCCAATGGAAGTTGGAGAATGTGTGTGGATTTCACCGATCTTAACGCCGCATGCCAAAAGGATTCGTATCCATTACCCAAGTTTGAAAGATGAGTAGATTCCACGGCCAGAAATGAACTGTTCAGTTTTATGGGTGCTTTTTCTAGGTATCACCAAATACGAATGCACGCTAGCGATGAAGAAAGCACGTCTTTCATAACTGTAGAGGGAACATATTGCTACAAGGTTATGTTGTTCGGCTTGAAAAATGCCGGGGCAACCTACCAAAGGCTTGTTAATAAGGTCTTTACTTTACAAATTGGCCAAAACATGGAAGTCTATGTTGATGATATGATAGTCAAATCATGCCAAGAGTCTAAACATGTGAAGGACCTGAAAGAAGCCTTAGAAGCTCTTTGAAAATACCGAATGAAGCTGAATCCAGAAAAGTGCCAATTCTCGAAATGGGATCTCCCAAGACTAAGAGAGCAGTCCAAAAGCTAACCAGGTGCATGGCTTCATTGAACCTATTCATGAGTTGATCATCGGAAAAAGCTCTTCCCTTCTTCAAGCTATTACGGGGGAAGCAACCCTTCCATAGGACTGAAGACTGCAAACAACCATTTCTTCAATTGAAGCAATAAACCTGAACTTAATGAGACATTATACTTATACCTAGCTACTCCTGAGGATGGAGTAATTGCAGTCTTAGTAGCTGATCGTGAAGGACACAACGTCCCGTATACTTCATAAGCCAGATCCTTAAAGATCCGGAGAAGAGATATCTCGGTTTAGAGAAAGTTGTACTAATGTTAATCATAGCCTATGAAAGTCGAGACCGTACTTTCAAGCTCACTCTGTAGTTGTGCTAACTAACTTACTATTCAAAAAGTTACTCTCCATATTAGATTGTTTGGGAAGAATGCTAGCTTGGGTAGTTGAACTCTCGAAATACAACATCCGCTGCCTACCTCGAACTGCCATAAAAGCACAAGCCCAGCCAACTTCTTGGTTGAATGTTCCTGTGACTTCAATACATGTGAATCCTCGCCGTCAATAGGAGAGCAGTATACCTGAAAAATATTCGTTGACAGTTCTGTAAATGAAGAGGGCCATGGTGTCGGAATAGTGGTGATTAATCCGGATGGAAAACAAGAGCGTGACGTATCATTGTCCTAAGTGACTCAGAACTGATAGTGAAGCAAGTGTTAGGGAGATACGAAGCAAAACAGCCACATCTGTTGAAATACTCATAATTAATCCCAAAAAAAGTTTCTAAATTAGAGGACTTCGTCATACAAGGGATCCCTCACGAGGATAACAAGCGTGCAGATGAATTAAGTCGCTACTCTAGCATGAAGTCGCTCGCGAAAAAACAAGAGGGGTGCATAAGCGTGCGGGAGGTTGACGTGAAGTATCTTGACAGACAAGAGGCGAAACAGATAATGCAGGCACAAAATGAAGAAGGATGGATGGGGCCTCTCCTTGAATACATTTTGCATAACAAGTTGCCATCAAATGACAAGGAGGCATGTAAACTCCGAAGACACGTGGCTCGCTTTGTTATAATTAATCAACAGCTGTATAAAAGGTCATTCACACACCCGTTGTTGAAGTGCTTAATGGAAGAAGAAGGAAATTATGTCCTAAGAGAAATACATGAAGGAATCTGTAGAACCTATATTAGGCAAAGGACCCTATCCGGAATGGCATTACCGGCAGGCTATTTTGGGCTAACCTTAAAAAAGGAGACCGGCACCTTAGTGCGAAAGGGCGACAAATGTCAGAAATTTGCACCCTTAATTCACACCCAGGCAACGGTCTTGCATCCAATCGTTGACCCCATACCCTTTACACAATGGGGTATAAACATTTTAGGATCCTTCCCGCTAGCTAGTGGACAAAGGAAGTTTGGATAGTGGCAGTGGATTGCTTTAGTAAATGGGTAGAGGCTGAACCAGTAGTGAGGATCACAAAAAACACCACCCACCAGTTTCTCTAGTAAAACATCATCACTTATTTCGGAATTCCATGGGCTTTGATTACTTACAACAAAACGCAATTCAATACTTCACAACTTCAAAAATACTGCTAACATCTAAAAATTACTACTCACTTCGCGTCAGTATCATATCCGTAAAGTAATGGACAGGCGGAGAATAAGCAAATACTCAACGGACTTAAACGCTGGTTAGAGGCCGCTAAGGGGACGTGGGTAGACAAGTAACCCAGTGTACTTTGGACACACCGCACCATATACCGAGTAGCAACAGGGGAAACCCTGTTTATGTTGGTATATGGCGCAAAAGCCGTAATCCCTATTAAAGTTGGAGAGCCCAGCTATTGAATATAGCACTACCTTGAACTTGAGAATGATGAACTATGATGACTATGTGCTTGATTTAGTGAAAGAAATCCAAGAAATGGCACTCCTCCACATAATCGCTCAAAAACAATGAATATCGCAATATTTTAATAAGCATGTTAACCCCAGACAATTCAATGTGGGAGATTTAGTTCTTTGATGAACTGACACTGCTCAGTGGGGAGAGGACAAGGCAAGATGGTGGCTAACTGGGAAGGACCCTACCTTGTTATAAGCAAGCTAGGAGATGGAAGTTATAAGCTAAAACGCATGGACAGTTCAAAAATTCATCGAACGTGGAACATGGAGAATATTAGAAAATACTACGCATGAGTATAACAACACATTTTGTTACATATGATAGACAATCCATAGGAAGAGAATAGCAGAAGAGAATAGCAGAAGAGGATCATATTATACAAAATATATCATACAAATTAGGCGGTAGTTATGACGATATCAGCCTATCTTAAGGAAACGTCTAAACGATGGATCTTCCTGTTTCAGTGGTTTAAGGTCATCGGTGTAAAATTTTTGTACTTACAACAACATAGACGTATATAACTTCTGCTTCATAAAAACTAACGTATCATACAGAAACATTCCAGCCCAGTCCTACATACCTTGTTTGAGTATCACGGCCATTCATTTACACAAAAATTTCATTATAGGACCTAGACGCAAAAATCTCACTAAGGAAGAAACTTGTTATAACCTGCAAAGGTTAACTCGTTCTCTAGTCAAGATGGGGTGCCCCTGGCAGAGCTTCCCGTATTGGAGGCATCACGGTGGAGCTAATCTGCTACCTGCTACAAAACTGCACGACTAAGATCCGGTTTAGCTCGCTTCAACCGACGGGCGAATTTAGAAAGGCCAAAAGTAAATCCCTCCCATAAGTGAAAATTTAAAAGTTTACTGAACTCTTCACCCGCCTTGAATTAGGCCATAGCACCCGTTGCTTCTTTCTTTGCCTTAGCCGTGTCACCTTTGTAGCGCAGTGCCTCTTCTTCTCAATCCTTCAAAAGATGATAGTATTCTCTCTCTAAAAACTTAAGCCTCTCTCTCAGCTCCTCTATCTCACGCTCTGAGGAATCCAACTTCTCCTTCAGCTATTGAAGGTCATTCGCCATCTCCCTCCCTTCACGATCGCAATAGGTTGCCATCACGGTGGACCAAGAGCTTATCTACACATGCAAAACGTAAGCCAGCAAAAAGGTAGCAAGTACATGCTATTTGTAATACCAGAAAACAATACCTTCAAAGAATAGGCAGCAGCAATTTCGCGAGTGTTAGCCTGCGGCCTCTCAGTATCCTTAGGGAAAAGCATGGCTGAACAATCACACTTGTTGAAGTCCATGTCATCTCCATAAATAGAAGCCTTGCAAGGTAGAGAAGACGCACCCTCATCTGCCATAGAAGAAAAGGTATGGAAAAACGACTCATCCGCGGTAGGACCCTCATTCTCTTGACAAAAAGGTGAAGGACCCAGTGGAGAAAATGTAGGGCTTTGCACGGTAGGGGAGCTAATTTGAAATGATTCTGGAACTCTGTGAGAGTCACCAGCAACGTTAGGCTGCACCCTCTCAGCACCCACAGCTTGGTCTTCTGATTCAGAATCTTTCCATCTCGCTAGTAGAGGAAGACGTCTGTGATGATGCCTCAGCTCCTTGTTCCACTTCCTCAGCTTGGGCTTCTTCTGCTCTCATCTCGACGGCGAGTGGTGCCAAAGGAAGTGCTACCACTGTGCTTGGCAAGGGGCCTGGAGGACGAGACGATCCCTCCACTGTGAGAGAAGCTTGAATACCCAGCATATCAGAAACCTCCCCTTGGGAGGGATAGGACACTAAAGAAGTTTCTCCCCCTACACTAGCAGCGGCTGCCTTCACTTTTTTTGATTTAGATGCCTTGGCGGGTGACCCCCGGGTTCGTTAGTAGTTGTCCTTTTTCCCTTCTTCTGGGCGCTTTGGACGCTGGTTCTTTTCCTTTCTTTTGATGAAGGGACTTCGCCAAAGCAGGGATGTCCACGTCAGCTTCTCCACCTGAAACATAAAGGCAGGTGTAAAGATAAACATAAGCCGGTATATCAATAGGTAATAAATTTTCAACATTTAAGGAGTTAGCTTACCATCAACAGATTTCACACACAGTCCCGCCTTAATCAAAACTTTCTCCCGCTTTCGCAATTCCTTAGTTTCTAGGAAACAAGAACTAGGGTCTCGCTCGAAATAATGAACTACCACTTTTTCACTAGGAGATAATTTGTCCTCTTGAGGAGTATGGCTTTTATTCAACGAGGTCCAAAAAGTAGGGTAAGAAGGAAGCCGTGGAGGCTTCACCCATACAAACTTATTCTTCCAATAGCTTAACTTAGAGGGATTACTTTAAACAAACTTAATCCCTCCCTTGCTCTCAAATGAGATGAAGCCTTTTAGTTGCTTCGTCCTAAGTAATCAAAACTATGCGTAGAGGGGGGTAATCCTCCACGAAGCAAGTAATCAAGTAACCACAAATGTTCCGAAAGCCATTAGGGCTAACTTGGTTGGGGCACACGGAATACTGCCTAAGAATCCATACAAAAAAATTAGGAAGAAGGAACCTCCCTACATCTAAAGCATCTATGGTCATGCCGAGGCAACCCCGGTTGAAAATGATACAGAGGATTATCTTTCTCCCCAGGATCCCAAACATCATAGTCCTCAAGGAAAAAGCACTTTACCCAAAATTTATTCATCCCCTCTTCCTTAGCCAATGAAGAAACAAATGATCCCAGGGAAAGAATCGAAGCCGCCTCCGAGAATCTCTCGCTTAGCACCACCTCATCGGGAGTCCTTATAGGAAAAGGAGCGAGTGGAGAAAGGGGCTCCACCACCATACCCTCTCCAACTTGAGGCTCTTTCTCTTGACCTTTCCAGCTAGAAACTTTGAAGATGGATACATTTAAGAGCCATTCCCTTAAAAAAAAAATAATAAAAAAATAAATACAAACACAAGGAGAAGAATTAGTAAAAACAAAAGTCTTACCCTGATGATAACTTGCCTATTCACCTAAAGGTTTATGAACACCTGGTAGGGCAAGATAACCCCCCTCAGAGGTAACGGATACACCCCCTTCACCAGACCATTGAGAAGGGGGCAAACCCTTTTGAGGCATTGTAACCTCCGTCACTTGACCCCTCATAGGCAAAAAAGGGGGGAGTTCTGCCCACCTTGCGATTAAATCCCCTAGAAGTTAGGAATTCTTGTTAGGGTCTCCCATGAGAATCGAAACCCTCAGGTCAAGAACTCCCCCAAAAGAAAGGGAAAAAGTCGCAAAGGTTAAAAAAAATAATAAGAGGAGGGAAGTAAAAATAAAAAGGCAGTGATTGTTTACCTTGATTGGAAACGAAAATAGAACAAATGGCTGGCAACGAGAGAGGCCAGGCTTCAAAACCCAGGAAGAAATATCGTAGAACAATGGGGAAAGAAATGAAAGGTTAAACGTTTGAAAAGGGCCATTTATAACGCCTGGCAGAAAGGATGGGCGGAAGAATAGGACAACGACGGGTGTCTCACTTTGCCTTGAGAAAGTAAACTATAATTAATGTCGCTCTTGTCAATGCCCCAACCTAGCTGACAGCTGGGGGCTGGGGCTGGGTGCTGGGGGCTTGCTATTTATCTGTTCAGGGTATGCCCCAACCCAGCTGACGGCTGGGAGCTGGGAGCTGGGGGCTTACAGTATGTCTGTTCACGGTATGCCCTAACCCAACTGATGGCTAGGGGCTGGAGCTTTTGATTTGTCTGTTCACAATATGCCCTAACCCAGTTGATGGCTGGGGGCTTACAGTTTGTCTGTTCACGGTATGCCCCAACCCAGTTGACGACTGGGGGTTGGGGGCTTATGGTTTGTCTAGTTGGTATGCCCCAACCCAGCTAACTGCTGGGGGCCGGGGCCTTATAGTTTGTCTGTTCACGATATGCCTTATAGTTTATCTGTTAACGGTATACCCCAACCTAACTAACGGCTGGGGGCTGGGGACTTATGGTTTGTCTGTTCAAGGTATGTCCCAACCCAGCTGATGGCTGGGGATTGGGGGCATATGGTTTCTCTGTTCATGGTATGCCCCAACCCAGCTGACGGCTAGGGGCTAGAGGCTTCAGTTTGTCGGTTCATGGTATGCCCTAACCCAACTGAAGGCTGGGGGCCGGAATCTTCCAATTTGTCTTTTCATGGTATGCCCCAACCCAGTTGATAGTTGGGGGCTAGAGGCTTACGGTTTGTCTATTCACGGTGTGCCTCAACCCAGCTAACGATTGGAGGCCTGGGGGCTTATGATTTACCTCTTAACAATATGCCTCAATCCAGCTAACGACGGGAGGCTAACGGATTATCTATTTACACTGTAAGTCCTTCTCAGGCAGGTGAAATCTGTTTATACTATAAGTCCTTCTCAGACAGGTGAAATCTATTTACGCTGTAAATCCTTCTCGGGCAGGTGAAATCTATCTATGCTGTAAGTCCTTCTTAGGCAAGCAAGACATACATGCAGCCGTAAGTCCTTCTCAGGCAAGTGAAATTTATCTACACTGTAAGTCAGTCTCAGGTAGGCAAGACATACATGCCGCAATAAGTGTTTCTTAGGCAGGTGAAATCTTTCTATGCGGTAAGTCCTCCTCAAACGTGCAAAATATTACGCACCAGCTCTACCCACTGCTGGGAATAGGGAGCTGGATATTTATCTATTCACGATATGTTTCCCCTCGGCTCATGACTGAGAATTGTAGGCCTACAAAAAATCCGGTCATGACCTATCCAGACCCGGCTAACAAGTGGGGACGAAAGCTTATCCACTCAAGATACAAGCAAAGCCTAGAACTTCAACAGAACGTTTATACCATACCACCACGATCATGAACTCATACACGAGAGTATTTTTCAACAACAAAACAAAGAAGAGCATAAAAACAAGGGATTTGTATTAACAGAACAAGTGGTTCATTACAAGAAAACTACAAAGTAACATACACAACCAAAATGGTATATACATAGAGGGACGGTATTAACATTAGAAAAACTCCTCTCCCACAATCCTCATACTGCTGCTAGTCAAAATTGATAAAAGGTACTAGGGGATCCTCCCTACACCAGAATAAAGAACCAGCATACGGGAACAACTGCACCTGGGTATCACATTGGTGGTTCCCAAAAAAAGTATGCGGCCCCATGAGAGAGCATAGCGATAACTTGATCACGAGTAGCAAAAGTGAGATACTTCAATGACACCGTAAAGCAAGTAATGATAGGATTCCATCTACCTCCTTCCCAAGCTATTGAAATAAATAAGAGATAACGCATCACCAAAGAATTTGGATCCTCCAAGTTCGATAAAGTCCATATCGTGAAGATTGGACTCCGCAGGGTTACCAAACAAAGAGTAGGTGTTTTAGTTAAGGTATCCCACCACTTAGAAATCTTCGCATCACGACATGCATAAAAATTTTCAAAAACTGAGTCTGGAAAAGGCATCATTGTCATGGTACCTGGCCCCACATGCCAAAGCATCACATAAGGCTGATTAGAAGTTCCGCCAAGGTACTGCTCCCAATCAGACAAAAGGAACAATTCCCTATTAATACACACGTGACCCATAAAAGACACATTTTTGGGACCCGCATCAACAACTCCTCTAAAAACCCACTCTTCTTCCCAAGAACACGCTTGGTACTCGCTGGTCCAATAACCGCAGCATGCATAACTTAGGTCCAATAATAACAGGTATAAGTAGAATCCAAACTGTAGGGCAGTATCAGAACACCCAAATATCAAGTTCATGGGAGAATCCAAGTAATTGAGTGGAATCTCCTCGTGTAACGCCATGGACGGGCATAATCCCAAATCAGGTTTGCATACAAGCAACTGAGAAAGATTATAGTCCCGACACAACCCAATCCTCCGCTAGAGTCCACCACCCGCAGATTATCCGTTAACGCCTCCACTGCATCTAGCAGCATAATAAGAGAAGAGTCCCCTAGAGAAGAAAACATCTCTAAGTTATCACGAGCAAAGTCAGCATCAGGCTGTAGCAGGAAACCATCCGCATAGCGACATGACATTCGAAAGGACTGCTTCTCAACAAAATCATGATCTAAAAGCAAATTTGAATATGTTCGATAAACAGAAGAGAACCTCAATAGTGACTTGGCGTGAAGCCAAGACAGTATCTCACAAATCATGTCATTCGCAAACCATTCCATCAGAAGATAAGAGATTAAATGAGTTGTGGTAAATATAAAGTTGAATGAGCCTCCGTAGGTTATTTATAAGCCTGGACTCGCACTTCAAAGCTGACAAAACACACACTTCGAGGCCAAAATTTCTTTTAGTCTTGAAGTGGGGGGCTAGCTGTTGAGAATAAAAACAAAAAGCACTGAGGGAAAAAAACCATGAAATATGGGAAAGGCCGCAGAAGGACCCAGAAGCGTAGAAAGCCATGCTAACTAATACGATAAAGCTGCCACCTCCCAAAAACTATCAAGAGCAGAAGTCTGATGGCATAGCCCGCCGCATGAAAAAGCCGCAGATGATAGCCACGACACTCAAAGCTGCCAACAAGGGCGGCCCAATAGCATTCTAGTTCTCGGTCAAAGGAAACCATACTTATCCCTTAAGCCTTATTTTTAATCCCCTATAAATAAAAGGAGAAAAGCCATAAAGAAAGCAAGAGAGCACACACAAAGAAAGGGAGAGGAAGAGAAAAGAAGATAAAAGGTAAAAATGGATTTGAGAGTGACCCTTCCTTCGTAAACCCAATCAGAAAAAATCCTAAACAAATATGAATTTTGTTCTTTTCTAGTTCTATATATGTCTAAATTATTAATTTACAAGACATAATGAATTACAACAACAACAACAACAAACCCAGTGCCTCCAAGGGCTCCCGCATAAGAAGAGTCTAGGGGGGTAGATATACGCAACCTTTCCCCTTCAGGGAGTGACCCTGAAGAGAGGCTGCTTCCTAGGACCCACAACCTAAGAAGCTGGTCCATAGCAATGAGCAAAAGACCTGGCAGTAGGAGAGCATCAAAGCATAAGTAGGCAAAACACATGGCGAGCAAAACACAGACTCAAAGCAAGCGACATCTGACACAAATCAACAGATAAGATAAAGATCAGGATAGAGATAGAGGATAGAGATAGGGAAAAAGAATAGTGGGCGAGTAGCAAGTATCAGCTCATGAGGGCCAGCACACAGCCTACGTGCGCTAAGAGGACCTAGCACTAGTAAGCTGGAATATCCTACTCCAACCGGAGCATCTAATACCCCTATGCTAACCCTTCATTGGGCTCTATCTAAGGTCATATCCTCCCGAAGGTTTAGGTGGGTGAGGTCTTGTCAGATCGTCTCAAGCCATCTCTTCTTTGGCCTGCCTCTGCCTCTGCCTCTTCTGCCTAGAGTAGTAAGGGGCTGTTCGCATCTCCTTACTGGAGCGTTGTCCGGTCTTCTTCTAACATGTACGAACCACCTCAGACATTACTCCCTCAATTTATCTTCAATGGAGGCTACGATAATTTGCCTCTTATGATGTCGTTTCTGATTCTATCCTTCCTTGTGTGTCCTCACATTCACCTCAGCATTCGCATCTCCGTTACCTTCATCTTGTGTGTGTGCTGTTGTTTCATCGCCCTACACTCCGCCCCATACGTCATGGCTGGCCTCACAATCGTCTTATAGTATCTTCCCTTTAAATTCAAGGAGAACTTTCTGTCATAGAGTACCGCGGAGGCCATCCTCCACTTATGCCATCCCGCTTTGATCCTGTTGCTAACATCCTCGTCCACTTCACCATTATGCTGTATCATGGACCACGAATACCTGAATCTCTCCTTCTTCGATATGGCCTCAAATCCAATCTTGATTACAAGACATAATGAATTATTTAGTATAAATTTTTAGACTAATTTGAACAACAAATTTAACATGCATGTGACTAGGCCACTCATAAGCAAATTGCTCAATATATTAGAATTAGCTTATTTTAAATTACAATATAGAAGATTAATTAAAATATAATATATCCTCTAGCATAATCATCTATAGACGAATTCATTACATGATCAAGCCATGCCCTAAGTTGAAATATTTCCTATAGTCATTTAAAAAATCCGGTTTGTTCGAGTTGCTTTTGGGTCATTATGGGTCCTTGCAACCAAACCCTTGACCCTGACTATTACAAAAATTTACAAAGTGAAGGTAACAAGTTCGATCGAGGTTACAAACTGAAACCTGCAAAAGAAGAAAGACAACAAAGAACAATGGAAGAATACCAAATATAACGTGGTTTGGACCCCAAAAACATGGTCCTTTTTCACTAACACTAGAGAAGTCCCTACAGTAGTCTCTTTTATATTGCAAATACACATTGATTACCAACTGATAATATAAAAGCTACAAAAAAAAAATTAGGCTTCTAAAGTAGAAACCTCGTAGCGCAATCAAGGATGACAAGAGTTGTATATCATAACCACCATAGACATACATAGAATGGGAGTAGCAGTTTTTGGGATAGGGTTTGGAAATCATTAATGAAGAACTGAGGAAGACAGAGAAAAAATAAAAATAGAAAATAGTAAATGTTTTCTCTTTCCTCAAAAAAAAATGCAAAAAGGGTTACCTTATTGTAAATCATTACCGCATATCAATCCTTTGTATTTGCTTTAAGCAAATGAAGCTACAATTGCACCTACCCTTAGATAAAAAGGAAAACTAAAAGCACAAGTACATTGTAGAAGAATTGAAGGGTTTTTGTATATCAGTGCTAGGACCCTTTTCTAAGCCTCGAGTCTCTTTAATTTGTAGACTAATAAGTTAATCTTGCTCCTTGCTTGGCACTGATTCCATCCTCATTCTTCCTTAAAACTCCCATGATCTGCTTAGGCTGAACTCTAGCATTTGAAACACATGTTTGAAGTCCAAAACCTTTTTCTCATTTTCATCAACTTCTCTGTAGTTTTGTACAAGGCCGAGGTCTTATTCTATTGCATCTGTTATTTTCCTTGAATCAAGAGTTACTTTTTCAAGAGCACTCCTTGCAGCTACCTCAACCTCGAGCTTGAATCATAACAATTGCTTCAAACGACTACTTTTCAAGGATTAGTTTATGTACTTCATTAATCAGAACAACCTCGTCCATCAAACCATTGTATTCACTAGCTATCTTAATGATCTTTTCACATGACGGCCACTCGCCTCATTAAAAAAAATCTCATCATTTCAGTCCCTAGAGTTTGCTAGGTAAAAAATGGCCCCTTTATTTATTAGAAAATACTCGAATTTATGGCAATGAAAAGTTGATCAGACTGCCAAAGACTACAAGGAAGTCGAAGAGGCATAGTGACAATAAAGGTCGCCTGCTTTCATGAGTTCACAAATATTGCATCCTTTGGAATGAAAATCGTTCGCCATTCTTCTTGCTTCAAACTCTCCTTTCTTACCCTAGCATCTAAACTGCTCTTTCCAAACACGTGCACTTGCTATGTTCTTTTGAATTCTTACTTTACTTCTTTCTATTTCTATCAAATCAACTCCTGATTTACCAAAGTCCAAATAGAAAAGTGGGTTTTCATCTCTAGTGCACGAGCAAATAGCCTAGTTGAGCAGTTTATACAGTTGGTTTAGGCTGACAACATTGTTTGCTGACCAACTACCAATAGCAACCGATTTGATCCACATTGAAGAGGTCTCCTCTTTTTAGGAAGGAGGCTCTTCTTTGAGTTCTCTGACTCTAATGATGCGTCTGACTTTCACCTGTGCCTAAGTTCCTAAACTCCCAGACATTTTTCCAAACACGCTGGTATCGCCATTAGTAAGGTATTCCCCTCAAGAAAGAATGGGGGAAGGCCTCCCCTCTGCAAAGATGTCTCACCTTTCAAAGGCTAGAGCTTTTAAGCATGGAATTACATCAAGTGGTTTGAGCGCCTTCATCCTAAGCTCAATGGCAAGTGGAAAAATCTTAGGATCTTCAAGGCCATTGATCATCTCTTTTATGCAGCCCGATAATTGAGGGATGGGGCTTGGCAGCTTGATAGCTTGTCATTATCCTAGGTAAGGCAAGCTACGAATGAATGCAACTAGAGATACGCGGTTAAAGATATAGCTGGAGGAGTTTGTCATCATATAGGATACTTAGTAGTAGGTTATAGATAATTATTAATATTTATTTGTACTGAGTTTTAAATCTTTTATTTATCTTTTATCTTCTAAGTCTTTTAGGTTAGATAAGTCTTCTCTATTTGAACAAGAGGAAGACTAGGATTAATTGAGCTTTCATAATTTTCAAATTTGATTATCAATTTTCTAGGGTTTTCTCTTTTTTGATTGTGAGAAATTGAGCCACTTTTTCCCCCTTGTTTTTATTATTTTCGTAATAAAAGTTAACGAGAAGACTGTTGGACCTTTCTGTTTCCATTAATTTCCACTTACGAGCTGCATCAGTTGGTATCAAAGCTCAGAACGACTTCTAAGATGGCCGGTGGGCGATAGAGGTAGGTAGCCGTCGGAGACGTTTACAAGCGACACGTACAACGACAGACTGAGAGGAGATTAGAGGACTTGGAGGAGAAATTCTGACAAATTGAGTGTTGCTTGATTCAATTGGCGGCAAATCCTGAGAAGGCACCTAGGAATCCAGCCCCAACACCTGCCGACAGGGGATGATGAGGCTGAAACAGAGGAAAGCTTCGACAACCACCACCATCGATCATCTTCCTTGGCCACACGACCACCATCACCAACCAAACCAATCCCACAAAATCCGCTCCAAACCTTAACAATAACAGAGCCTATATTTAGCATATATGAGGAGTCCGATCTCGATTTATCTTCTCTACATATCTTTGATGAGCCCATCTATGATGAGGAGAAAATAAAAAATATCGAGATCTTAGACCTAACTCCGCCATCAATGACCGCACTTCCACCGCCTCCATGGACACCAACTTTACCATTGGTACAACCTGAACCACAACCTTTAGCTCCATAAAAAATTATCCACTCAACCCCCATCACAAGCACCAACTAATACAAGCCCACATCGAAGTGCTCTACCAGGACTCAAAATAAATCTCCTGGATTTTCTCCGTTGCCATAGCCAACCACCTTCAAGACTAAGGGGCCGAGTTCAAGGACGAATTCTCACCAACCCGAGGAGAATGATGCAGCCCGATAATTGGCAGATGGGGCTTGATAGCTTGGCATGATCCCAAGCGAGGAGAGCTACAGATAAATGCGGCTAGAGATACATGGTTAGATATATAGCTGGAGGAGTTTTTTATCTTTTAGGATACTTAGTTAGTAGGTTATAGATAATTATTAATATTTATTTGTACTTATATTTAAATCTTTATTTATCTTTTATCTTTTAAGTCTTTTAAGTTAGGTAAGTTTTCTCCTCTATTTAAACAAAAGAAAGACTAGGATTAATTGAGCTTTCATAATTTTCAAATTTGATTATCAATTTTCTAGGATTTTCTCTCTTTCTCGGGTTGTGAGAAATTGAGCGACTTTTCCCCCTTGTTTCTATTATTTTCGTAATAAAAGTTAAAGGGGAGACGTTGAACCTTTCCGTTTCCATCAATTTCCACTTATGCGCTGCATCACTCTTCCTTGTCCATATTCATGGGAAATTCGGTGTAATTGTCTCAGCTAGTGGAGTGTTCATTGGTGCATGCCAAGGTCCTTAAAGATTTATTTTGACGATGCCTCTCTTGTAATATTAGAAGGAAATTTCAAAAGAAAGCTTGGATATCTCTATCCTTTGTAATAGTTTGGTGCTCAGGGAATAAAATTGTGTTTGAAAATGGCTTTTGGTCTAAAGATGAGATTTTTCGAAGTGTGAAGATGTAGTTTGGTTTTTGGATAAAAGCTTGGCATGACAAATTTCCTTACTCCGCAGATGACATCTCTAGGAACATTGATTGTGTTAAAGAGATAGGTTCCCTCAAAGCTATTTCTGGTCCCTCTGCATCCTACTTGTGCCTCGGAGATGTAATTGTTGTGCTCTTGCCTCATGTTACGTAATTCTTGTGCTTTCTCTATTTTGGTGTTAGGCTTTTGGTGATACAATAAAATTATATCTTTTGATTTTTCCTGTATTGCTACTTTTGTCCTTCTTTGGGGGCTGTGTCCCCTTTCTTTGTCTTTCTTTCTTTTAGGTTCCTCCCTATGGGACGCCAGTTCTTCTATTACGAGTTTCTAGTTTATTATCAATATATATATATATATATATATGCAAGCATATCAAATATGACTACCTGTTGGTGCTTATCTTTAGAAATGGCTTAAGTTGATTTACAGCCCATAAGACTTAACACCGAAAGAACTTACAGCACAATAACAAAAGTAAAATGCTAACAACATGAAACCCGGATTTACATGGTTCAAAACCTAAAAAGATGGTCCTAATCGATAACTCCCTATTACTAGAGAAGTCAAGCCATTATTCAATGATATTTACAAGACTATAGACCATATACAACGCATAAATGAATTACATATATCAAACCCTAAGCTTTAAAGTGTGAAACCTTACAAATTATCTAGATTTACAGGGCCTTCTCATCAAGAAACCATGAATGTCAGAGCAAGAACAAGAAAAAATCTAGGATTAGGGCTAGGAGAGAAATGGAAAAGGAAGGCGAAAGAAGATAGAGAAAAAGTCAAGCAGAAAAATGAATTTCTCATTAGGTTTCTCTCTCTTTCTCTCTTTTTAATACCCGCTCCACCTCGATCCTATCGCAACCCTCAGAACAAATCTCAACCCTTCAATGACAAGAAAGAGGACGGCCCATATGCACCCAAAGAAACACAAATCCGGCTCTCACTAGTACAAAACATGTCCCTGGGAAAATTTTGGATGGAGGACGTGGGGCAAGCGAAAGCCAAAGCGGTTCAACAGTTGCGGCCAGGGTAGTGGCATGAGCATGGAAATAAGCGTGTCAATAGGGGGTAAAACAAACGATGCCCCAAAAGGCACAGATCTCAAAATCAAAACCAAAATCCCCCTGTACTTTGAGTTATTTACCATTTGTGCCACTCAGTTAAGGAAAGACCAAGCGTCGAGTTTTGAAGATTCATAATATCAAGTTATGTGTTTTATAGTTAATAATAAAAAAATATTATACTCATTTAAATCCTAAGTCTTATTTAAGGGCGACTCGTTTGAGTAAATGAGCCAAATCAAACCGAGACCGACTCGGCTCGAAAGGCTCACAAGCAACCTTGTTTCTGATCTCACTAGCCCGCTCATTTATGGGCTCATGAGCCAGCTCTTCCTCCACCATTCATTATATTCTTTTTTCTGGCATTCAAATATTTTAGAATTTGGCCTTTTAAACCTTGTCTCACTGAAGGAGAGAGAAAAAAGAGATAAGAAATACTAAAGAAAATGAAGAAGACAAAACTCCGTTTTTTGGTACTCTTCCGGGTCTTAAACTTGTTTATTGTTCATTTTCACTTTATTATTTAGTTAGTGTTTTCTCAGCCCTCTTTTTGATGCACTACACAAATTCACATAAAGATTGATAGAATGATAGATTGAAAGATAGAGATAGAAGAAGAGAAGAGAGAGAAGAGAAGAGAGAAGAAAGAGATTAGGGAAGAAGAATTGTATTAGATTTCACATAAAAAACCTAGCAAATACCTCTCCCACATATATATGGCGGCTAGAAAATAACTAATTAAAGGGAAATACAAATTAATAACTGAAAGCAGCAAAAGAAAGGGAATTCAACAGAAAATAGGTAAAGAAAACTGATATCATGTGCCACACACGTGATCGCTGGCTGCTGAAGCTTGTGCGAGGCACGAGCGGTCCCTAACTGCCTCACGAGCTGCTCACGTGATCAGAACAGAACCCGCCAAATCCCGCCAAATCCCGCCAACTAACTTATGAATTTTTAAGTTGCAATTTTGAAGTGCAACAAAGCTCCCCCCTAAAAATTCACCCTTGTCCTCAAGGGTGACAGCTAGGAAACTTCAATTTGAGGTCATAAAGATATTCCCATGTTGCTTCTTCTCGAGGTAGATTCTTCCATTGCACTAGGACCTTTGTGGCTGCCCGATTATTGCGTTTAACCAACATCCTCTCAAGAATCTTCTCTGGAACTCTCCTGGGTACTTCTTCTAGAGAATCTGGAAGGGGAATAAACTCATCTGGGAGAGGACCTCTGTGTTGTTTCAGCTGAGATACATGAAAAGCGTTGTGTATTTGTGAAGTTGCAGGAAGGGCAAGTTTATAAGCCACCTTACCTATACTCTCAAGCACTTGGAAGGGACCAAAGTACTTAGGAGATAGTTTGTGGTTACTTCGATGAGCCACGGTCACTTTCCTATAAGGGTGTAGCTTCAAGTACACCCAATCTCCCATCTTGAAACTTCGTTCTGATCTCTTCCTATTAGCCAATTACTCCATTCGATTCTGTGCTCGTTTCAGCTAGAATTTCAGAAGCTGAATCATTTCTTCCTTATGTTGCAGACTTCGATCTACTACTTCTACCTGAGTTTCTCCCGGCAAGTAGGGAACATGAATAGGAGGGGGTTGATTATAAACAATTTCATAAGGGGTTTTTTTAGTAGAGGTATGCCAAGTAGTGTTGTACCACCACTCCTCTAAGGGAAGCCATCTACTCCATTGGAAAGGATGAGAACAGCACATATATCTCAAATATGTCTCTAATCCCCGGTTTACAACCTCAGTTTGCCCATCGGTTTGAGGATGATAGGCCGTGGACAAATGTAGATCAACTCCTTGTATAGAAAACAGAGCTTGCCAAAATTCACTTTGGAACACAGGGTCCCTGTCACTTACAATGGTGCTTGGCATCCCATGGAGTTTGTATACTTAATCCATGAATGCCTGAGCAACACCCAAAGCAGTGTAAGGATGGGATAAGGCTATAAAATGAGCTGCCTTGCTGAACCTATCCACCACCACAAGAATGACATCCTTGCCAAAGGATTTCGGTAACCCCTCTATAAAATCCATCGACAAATCGGTCCACACCAGCTCCGGAATTGGCAGAGGTTGCAAGAGTCCAGGCAGTGCTGCATAATCACTCTTACAGGCTTGACAGACGTGGCATTGTTGAACATACTCCCTCACAGATCTACTCATCCCCTTCCAGTAAAAAAGGGACTTGAGTCTTTGCAGTGTAGCATCCATTCTTGAATGACCTCCTGCTGCTGAATTATGAAGCCATTGTGAGATTTTGGATCTGAGTTCTGCATCTTGCCCTACAACTAGTTTCCCTTTCCTTCTAAGCTGACCCTCTATCCAGCTATACTTGGGATGATCACCAGGCTGTTTGTTAATTTTCTGAATGAGCTCTTGTATGTGGGGATCCATCTGCCACGATAGTTGAATCAAAGGAAAGAGGTTGCTGTCCACTGTACTGAGAAGCATGCAGACAATTTGGTGACTGGAAATTCTTGACAAGGCATCGGCTACAACATTATCCTTGCCCTTCTTATACTCAATTACATATGTCAATCCCATTAGCTTTGACAGCCATAACTGTTGAAAGTACGTGTGGATCTTCTGCTCTAACAGATGTTTCAAGCTCTTCTGATCAGTTTTAATCACAAAGGTGTTGTTTAACAAATACTGTTGCCACTTTTGCACAGCAGTGACCAATGCAAAGGGCTCCTTCTCATAAGCAGACAAGTTTTGATGTTTGGGGCTCAATGCCTTACTGAGATATGCTAAAGGATGTCTTGCTTGCACCAGCACTGCTCCTAGACCAGTGTTACATGCGTCTATCTCTATAATAAAAGGCTTGGAATGATCAGGCAATGCCAAAACAGGAGCTGAGATCATGGCTATCTTTAACTGCTCAAAAGCTTTATGGCTATCTTCATTCCATCCCCAATTATCCTTCTTCAAGAGTTCGGTAAGAGGTTTGGCCATCACACCATATCCCTTGACAAATTGTCTATAATAACCTGTCAAACCCAAAAAACCCCTTAGCTGTTTGATATTGGCCAGAACTGGCCAATTCTTGACAGCTTCAATCTTCTTAGGATCTGTGGAGACACCTCCATGAGCAATCACATGCCCTAAGTATTCCACCTGAGAAGCTGCAAAGGAACACTTACTTTCTTTGGCAAATAACTGGTGCTGCTGCAGGACCTTGAACACCTCTTGCAGATGCCCCACATGCCTTTCAAGATCAGTGCTATAAACTAGTATGTCATCAAAAAATACTAATACGAATTTCCTCAAGTAAGGTTCAAACACCGAGTTCATCAGGTATTGAAAAGTTGAGGGGGCATTAGTCAACCCAAAGGGCATAACTAGGAATTCATAGTGACCCACATGAGTCTTGAAGGCTGTTTTGTGGACATCTCCATGAAATATCCTAATTTGATGATACCCTGAACGCAAATCGATCTTGGTAAAATATTCAGCCTGCCCCAATTCATCCAGTAATTCTTCCACCAAGGGAATGGGGAACTTGTTCTTGATTGTGGCTTTGTTAAGATCACGATAATCTACGCACATTCTCCAACCACTATCTTTCTTCTTGACTAACACAACAGCAGAGGCGAAGGGGCTAGAACTTGGCTGTATATGTCCCTTAGTAGGCAATTCTTGAACCATGTCCTCTATCACTTCCTTCTGTAATGCTGGGTGTCTGTAAGGCCTCTTACTGATGGGTTCCGTTCCTTCTTTCAAGTGGATTTTATGATCAAAATTTGGCCTCACAGGAGGCAGTTGTTGAGGCTCTTCGAATAGCTGTTTATTCTGCTCAATCAAGTCGTGAATAACTGCAGGAATTCTGTTGGCAGATTGCTTCTTCTGAACTCCTAACATCATTGAAGAAGGAAGTTTTGTCGGTCCAGGTGCTTGTACTGATAAAAGCGCAATGAAGGGTGTCTGTTGCAGAGCCTTAGCCAAGGCTTTCACTCCCACTGTCTTACAATTGTTAGTGAGATTTCCTTGCAATATGTGTTGGTGTCCATTTACAGTAAATGACATGGTTAACTCTCTAAAGTTGCAATGAATATCTCCCAAGGTAGTTAACTATTCAATTCCCAATACCATATCACAACCCCCTAAGGGTATTAGTAGGAAATCAGAAACATAGGTCTGCCCTTGCATCTTCCAGGATAAATGCTTACATTGCTTCATACAACTGAGATTACTCCCATCTGCTACAGCCACATATATGGAGTTCACTGCTTCTGTTGCACACTTAAGCTTGTCAGCCGGTTTAACATCCAGAAAATTCTGAGTTGAGCCTGAGTCAATGAAGATGTGGACAGGCTTCCTCTTCAATACCCCTGTAACTCGTAAAGTCTGATAGTTACTAGCCCCGGATAGAGCATGAAGAGATATGTGTGCAGTTGTCTCTACCAATTCACCCTCCTCAGTTTCAACTTCATCTGTTTCAACTTCCTCTAACTCCTCATGGTCAATTTCAATTACGAACAATTGTGGCCCCTTAGACTTACATTTATGCCCTTGCTCATATTTCTCATCACATAAATAACACAGCCCTCTAGCTCTTTTTTCCTGTAGCTCAGCCTTAGACAACACCCTATGAGGTTTGTTGATAGGGGAGTTCAGCTGTACAGATTGAGGACTGGGCTTGGGATTGCTGTTGACTCTGCCCAATGGCTGAGGAAATCTCGGTATGTTAAGTGTTGGTAGTAAGGGAGCTCTAGAAGCCTTTAACTGCTTGGCTAAGGCCTCAACCTTAGCTTCAGCTAACTTAGCTAAGCAAGTTGCGTGTTGCAAAGTAACAGGGTGCCTTGATCGAACCTCCAACTCAATGTCCTTCCTTAAACCTGCAAGGAAACAGTTCACTAACTGGCTCTCAGACAAGTCTGCCCTCAGAGCTATAGTATCAAACTTAGCAAGGTAATCTGGCACTATATTCTCTTGCCTAAGGTTCATCAAATCAGCCACCGGGTCCTCAAAAACATTTCCAAACCTTATCTTCATCGATACTGAGTAATCAGCCCAACTCACCAAACTAATGTCACCCCTATGTCTCATGAACTGCTGATGCCACTGAAGGGCCAGCCCCCTTAGGTGAATCGAAGCTAATCTAACCCGATCATGCAATGGTGTATTATCGATCACAAAGAATTGTTCACATGAATAAATCCATCCATTCACATCCTCACCATAGAATAAAGGAAATTCAATCTTACCTAACCTAGTTAAGTAAGCATTGTTACCCCCATTCACAGCTGCTGATGCTGTTGGAACCTCTGAAGCTGAACGATTCACCACTAGAGAGTTAGATCCTCCTTCTGCAGTTGCTCCTCGATCAACCAATAATCTCATATGCTGAGACATCTGCCTCATCAGCTCATTCATTGTCTGCATTGTATTTTTTATCTCACGCACCTCCCCAGATAGGAATTCGACCCTATCATTGGTTGACTGCATCTGGCCAGCAAAAGATTCCTCAACCCTTCTAATTTCAGTCACCGATCTAGTGTTATCAGCCATTATTAAGATTCAATTACCCACAGTCAGAGGAACGAAGCTCTGATACCAATGATGCACTACACAAATTCACATAAAGATTGATAGAATGATAGATTGAAAGATAGAGATAGAAGAAGAGAAGAGAGAGAAGAGAAGAGAGAAGAAAGAGATTAGGGAAGAAGAATTGTATTAGATTTCACATAAAAAACCTAGCAAATACCTCTCACACATATATATGGCGGCTAGGAAATATCTAATTAAAGGGAAATACAAATTAATAACTGAAAGCAGCAAAAGAAAGGGAATTCAACAGAAAATAGGTAAAGAAAACTGATATCACGTGCCACACACGTGATCGCTGGCTGCTGAAGCTCGTACGAGGCACGAGCGGTCCCTAACTGCCTCACGAGCTGCTCACGTGATCAGAATAGAACCCGCCAAATCCCGCCAACTAACTTATGAATTTTTAAGTTGCAATTCTGAAGTGCAACACCTTTTGTTATCAGAAATCTCTCCATATTTTAATGTTTTTTTATTATTATTGTTCCGTTTATGTGAATCAAATTCTTAATTTTTTTGTATTGCTTGTAGATGAGGTGACGGCGCGTGGAGGCGGCGGGAGGGGCTGGGGGCCAACAAGCAGGGTGGGGGATTAGGGTTAACGTTAGGATTATTTGGTTTTTTTTTTCCCCATTAATAAAAATTTTAAATATAATAGAAACCTAAAAACTTCTAATTCCACTGTGCTATGAACCGTCAAGAATATTGTTCATTGAATGAGTTTTATGATTTAGGTATCATGACTTTTTAATATATAAGGTACTGGGATTGTTGTTGTTGACTTTTTAATATATAAGGTACCTAAATACATAACAAATGCCATATGCAGAAGAGGACTTAATTGATAAGATTTTAAAAACTTCAAGTCATCTAAAAGACAAGCTTCTATTATTATTATTTTTTTTGGTCAGAAATCTAAAAGATAAAAACCTGAAAAAAAGAATTAATGTATATATATTCAAACTTTAGGATAATTAGGTGATTAATGGTCAAGTCTCAGGGTATAATTTTCCAATGATTTAAAGTGAGAGCATAAGGAGCCCTTATAGAAGGAAATTTAATAGAAACTTATACACGTCTATTTATGATGTTTGGGTTCAGTGTGTTTATACATCATTTTGGAATTTTGTATAAGGTGGGTTTCGTTAGGACGAGCTGAACTCAAGCTCTAGCTTCATGCATGACTTGATATTCCCTACAAGATTAAGCAAACAGTTAGATGGGCCCATAAGGTAACCCACAGGGGACCCTCTGACACTCAAGTCAGTATCAATATCAAGTAATAATGAAGGCGGGCAAAAAATGGACATAATAGATATAAAATACTTAGCCTAAAAAGAGTAGGAGGCTTGAACGATTATTACTCTGGAGAGAAAATCAAGGAAAAGGAAGAAGGCGTGTAAAAGGGTATGGATGAGAATTGGGAGCTTCCATATAATTCTCCTCCTCCCTCCACTTTTTATCATTCTTGAAGTGAGGGGAGGTGTCCTAGAGACCTCCCCTCTTGCCATGTGTCAGGAAAGTGACACACGGCATTACTCGGTCGTATTGACGCATTTGGTATTTTTGGGTTCGGCTTTTTAATTTAAGTCTAGTTTATTGTTATGCGATTTTATATACTAATTACCTACTCATTATATTTAAAGTATTGGGTCTATAAGTACCCGGCGTGTAAGTGCAGGGCAAGTAGGTATTGGGCGAGTATATACCGGACGTGTAAGTACTGGGTGAGCATATACCTAGCACCTAACCTAAAGTAAGTATTACCTTCAATCCATCTATAACTAGCCGACCCATTTAAATTACTAGCCTAGCAAGACACCCCCTATATTATAAAAATGCAGTCCTACTTCGTGGGCAAACTTTGGTTTTTCCAAGTTCGGCCATGGAGCATATTACACGTCGGACTTTAACTATAGCTTGCTATTGCAAAACATTTGCCCGAGGGATGGAGGTATTCAGCGTTATGCTTTAGTCCTTCATAGCTGTCATTCATGTGTGTTTTGGGCCTGACCCGAAGTCAATAAAGTGTATGACCTAAACAAGATGTGTAACAGGGGTATTTGATGCTTAATGGGGTGTTTAAAACATTATTTACCTTAAGAGGACGTTTAGCCCATTAGGGATCTTAATAAGGTGTTTTATCTCTTTGCTTGTGTTAATGGAGCATTTTTTTATTTGTGTAGAAATCTTTAAAAGAATATGAGCCTCTAAGGCCTTTTGGAACTTAGAGTATTTAAAGCATTTTGCTCCTTTACTCCTACAAGCGTTCATAGCGATTTGGGCTCTATGTGATAAGCATGTAAGGATATCACCATCTTGAATAGACACTAAGTATATGCACATTTAGTTAGTAACACCCATAAAGCAGCGAGTATGATGCATTTGGCTCAAGTTACTTTGATAAGCAACGCACGCCAGGATGAGGTTAAAGTGTACAGTAAGTTGCGTTGCTTATTTTACCACCAAAGTGAATAGTATTTAATATACCTTAATGAAGTCAATTTGGTGAGTATGCCCTAACATTCTAGAATCAAGGATGATGAAAATGTCATACCGATCCGATATGGACGAGCATGTCACGGATATAACTGTCATGTAAGTAGACAGAACATATATCATGGAAAACGAATATCTTTTAAACCTACAGATCCTATGTAATAAACTGTAAGTCATGTGTAGTAAATGGAAAGTAGATAATGGTGCTTAGTGTATCATCCTTAGATAACCCTCAAGCGTGTCATGTTGATGAGTATTACACTCGTTAAGGGTGGTTGCACTAGGGTGGAACACGGTGGTGGGTATTGCGCCCATTGCGGGTGATTGCACCAGGACAGACCATGGTGATAGGTATTGTACCCATTGTTGGCAAAAAAAATAACTTTAATGCGAATTGTTGGGTTCACAGTTCTCAACTATGATCACAACAAAGGGCACCTATTAGAACACTTAAAGTAGGAGACACTTCTCTCTACCTAAGCCTTGGTTGGAGAGTCACGCTTTGTGACACCTCACATGCAAGAGGTCCCAGGAATAGAGTTATCTCTAGAAATCCCTTTCCTCTAGTACCGATTATTGGGATGAATTTTAAAAATTTTCCCTAATTTTATAAAGTTTACGCAATAGAAGAGGTTTAGAATTCATAATTCTAAACCTATGGTTGATTTAAAATTCCTAATTTCAAATCTAAATATTTAAATTCATAATTTAAATCTACAGATCTAAATTCTTAATTTAGATCTACAGACCTTTTGCTCTAATACATTCATCACAATATATAAAACTAAATAGGCATAATAACAATACTGTAAATAAATAGAAAAGTGAAAACTAAATGAAGAAGGAAAGAAAACATACCTAGATTTGCTCCAAATAAAGAAAACCAAAAAATAATAATAATCTTCAACAGAAGAATACCAAAATGAAGACCTGCGATCTTCTACGCAATGACCTTAAGCTGTCTAGAGGATGGGCTCCGAAAATATTAAACTAGGAAAGAAAAACTTCAACACAAATTTTTCTCCTTAATTAGGGTCCCTGGAAGTCAATAATTTCTAGAACTCTTAATTTAGAACTGATGCCAAACCTTTGGAATAGGTACCTCTATTTATAGTAGGCTACCAGAGCGAAAAATAGCAAAAATGTTCAATGTAGGATTCGCACTGTAAACAACTAAACGCAACATTTTAATCAAATACACAGACGAAATGCTAGGTTTCATTGCACAAGTTCACACGTGTGTTTTCTTCTTATTTTACTCGTGTGCCATGTGTCGAGCCTTGATTGGGCCAAACGCGAGCACAAGGATACCCCTTGGGATGTCCCAGCGTGCGCAGATCCGAAGCACACGGATCCAGACCTTTGAACGTGTATTTTGCAATTTTTTTCTTGTTTTGTTTCCCACATGTAAAAAATTCATCCTATGAATTTTAATTTTTAAAATTATTTTATTTTATAATTTTTAACTTTTATTCATATCATAAATAATGTTTGACAAAATTAAATTTACTCATCTCATGAATAAATAATTCAACTCATGAATTCCTTAATATTTTTCCAATGGCAATAAATATCGAGGCTTGCGCAAGGACCTCAAGGACAATTTAAATCTAGCTCCAAATGGGTTAAATTATCTTATGATATAATTTAATTACCATTTAATGAGACTTAATTCTACTAAATAAATCTCAGTGCACTCCAGACTTAAACTATTTATTCAATATTTCCCAAATAGACTTTATTAATGACAACAATCCCTCTACTGGATGTCCATGAAACAGGATAAATATAACTACTACCGTTATCCTTCTCGTAGTTTCTCCATTAGTTACCGACTCGTCCTTCACTGAACAATTCATTTATACTTGAATATATTCACGGTATAAATTTCAAATATCAAACACTTTGATTACTTTAGCCAAAGTTTCCGATCTATTCAAATATTTGCAAATCAACTAAGGGGACATTTGTATCTCATAAGAGACTGTAGATTCCCTATTGAATACCTGATGCTTGTCACACTTCACGCCGCTACCCAGTGTACATGGGAATTCAGTCATGCATTTAGACCTTACTTATAGTACACTAAAGTAACTAACGCTCTATGCACAAGTCTAGAATACCCTCAGGATTTAGAGTCATCGTTCAAACAGTACAACATGAATCACTCATCTTTGATATTAGTCTAGAAATAAGCAACTTACATGGTCCAACTCAGTGTGCCAATCTTATTAAGCACACCAGCCTAACACTTTTGGATCATCATCCACATGACCAAGACAAGTCACCTAAAGTGTCACGTTATAGTCTTAGCATACAAGTGGTCCAAGCTTGTCTTCGACTACGAGTCTTTCAAACAACAATCCATACCATTTGTTCCAAGTATATATGTGGGTTAATCTCATAAACCATTTAGAACAAACATGTAAATCGTAGTATGAGGGCTATACTCATCTCATGGATGTTTCCAAAAGGAAAATTACATGCAGTATAAATACTCGCTTACACAGACTTAACAAGGAAACGACTAGAACTTCAATTTTATTCTTTAATAAAATAATATTAACAGAATAAATCTAAATTTTTGGACACTATTCCTAACAATCTTTCACTTGTCCTAAATCCAATTTATGACAAGCTTTATACCCCTCTCTTTTGTGCACAATCCAAAAGTCTATTGGGTCAATTATTCTATTTGAACTAACATGCCCTCTATGCAGCTTCTAAAGCTACAACGTATTAAGCCTCTACGGTGAAGTCAACAATACAATACTGCTTGACATTCCTCCCACTAATGGTTCCTACTCTAAGGGTAAAGACGTGCCCAGATGTCGTACGTCTAGCATCTCTATCTGACTAAAAGTCAAATTCCTTATAGCCAACTCGAACTAGCTCACCAAATCATACAACTAATAACACCCCTACATCATTCCCAATGAGTAGTATATCATCAATGTACAATACTAAGAAAGTCACTACTTTCTCTGGATGTCGTTTGCACATGCTTGGTTCGTCAACCAATTGCACAAAACTATAAGACTTAATCACTCCGTTGAATATAATATTCCATGAGCGTGATGCTTACTTCAGTTTGCATACCATATGCTCCTGATTTTTGCCAATGAAACTATCTGGTTGCATCATATAGATGTCTTCTTCAAGACGATCATTCAAAAAGGGTCGTTTTGACTACCATTTGCCAAATCTCATGATCAAGCGCAATGGATAAGAGTATCCTTATGGACTTTAGTATGGCTACCGTTGAGAAGGTCTCATCATAATGAATTCCTTCCTTTTGGGTAAAAACTTAGCAACCAGTCTTGCTTTAAAAGTCTCTACCTTCCTGTCCACTCCTCTTTTCCTCTTGTAGACCCATTTACCACAAATGGGCTTAATGCCAAGGCACCTCTACAAGATTCCAAACCTGATTAAAACACATAGATCCTAACTCAGATTTCATTGCTAAGACCTATTGGTTAGCATCCTTGTCTTTAACTACCTCATTGTAGCTGAGAGGATCAGATTCAATGTCACGGCTAACAATTAAGGCTCCCGCCATGAACCTATTAAGCGCCCTAATAGTAGGTGCATTATACTTGGTAAGTATGTATCCTTTCCTTTTTCTTTTTTTCTTTTTTTTTTTTTTTTTTGTTTTTTGAGCAATAGAAATCACACTTGATGATACTAATGTCTTTTAGACTTGAATTGATACCTGGTAAGTATGTATGTCCTATAATCTTTTAGGTGAAAGCATCCTGAACCTAAGAGGTCATTATGAGGCACACACATACCTACTTTATGTGGTTCCAACATTATGACGTATTCTGCAAACTAAACTTGTAAAGTCTCTAATAACTACTGGAAGGTGGGTACTCAGGAATGCTCTAGAGTGTAAGCCCTTACTCTCGATAGAGGATGTCTTACCACCCCTACATTCCTGAAGGTGAGTCTATCAGGTGTTTAGCCCCACACCACCACTAAGGCTATAGATTACTTTAAGAGCATGGAGCTCATCCTTAACATTGTGGTAGGTCAGTGTGACCATCAAGGGAGCAGGCCCACACCACAATAAAAGGCTCTGGACAGCATTGATAGCATAGAGCTCAACCTCAATATCATAGAAGGTTTAGCAAATCCTTAAGCCCAAAACAACATTAGCTCAGAATGGGCTAGGGTGGCTTAATCACAACTTTGCAAACTTAGCTTTGTTTGACCCATTGAACATCGACAATAACTTCCGACATGGGTATCCACGAAGATCAAGATTTACAAGTGGGCTTAAGCCCCATTCCCTATGCTTTATCACATCCCGCCTTCTTAAGAGGCTCTTAAACATGCATCGCCTTCTTAAAAGGCCTTTATTATAAGTTGCCTTCTTGAAAGGCCTTTAGTATAAGCCACCTTCTTAAAAGGCCTTTGGATGTAAGTCGCCTTCTTAAAAAGCCTTTGGATAAAGGATCTTCCAACTAGTCTCACTCCTAACTCAAGTGAGATCTCACATGTCTTTCGAAACCACAACTAAGGCAACATGCCCTTCGCTTGCCAAACCCATTAGGTGTCCAGTGCCCACACCATCCTTAACAGACTATGCATAGGTTAGCATCAAGCTCAACCTTCACAACTAGCATTATGGCACTATACATATAGCAAGACAGTACTTAAGATGGCCACTACCAACATTGATCAAAAGTTTCTCTTACCCCCACATCGAGGCATCTGTAACGAGCTATTAAACAACCAGCTGCATAGCCTGTCAACTTCTATAAAGGAGAGTACAACACAATAGTGGAGCACATATCATATAAATAAAATCATGTCTCCACCTCACTCAAATAGTACACGTAGTTGGCAAAGCAGTTATATATTGTGAAATATCAATTTCACATACAACCAAAAGAGTGAAACTTTATCATTCGACTCAACTAGATCGCCATCGGTTAGTTTAGAGAAGACCATAATCCACAAAGTGTATCCTTCAAACTATGACAACTCACGCATCCGCAAAGCTCTCAGGTCCAGTGCTAGCATCATCAAGCTATTCACACTAACTTTGGCCATCACAATAATATTTCCACTATAATTAATTTTCATAAGCTAGCTATAACTAGTGAACATCGGTGGAACCACAATAACCACAAGAGATTATGGCTAGACAACATATCTCATAAAACTATTCAATTTTCATAAGCTAGCTATAACTAGCGAACATTGGTGGAACCACAAGAGATTATGGCTAGACAACGTATCTCATAGGCTGGTGCTCATAAAACTCCCACAAGGAAATGTCTAACTACATTTCCAAACTATTTAATTTTTCTACCTAACAACTCAGACTTTAACGTCAATTTAATAGTGCAGGTTTAAGAGGTGTATCCCAAGATACAGCTCATCAATAGGCTTAAACACATAGTCATTAGTAGTATAGTTCTTATTGAAATTAGACACCCAATTGGCATCACAATATCTCTAATTTAAATAGGGAGTCTATTACAAAGTAGAACTCAATCCATAGTACTTTACTAGTACAGTAACTATTTGATTATATCACTTCAATACTCATCATTTGGATTAATGTATATAGGCTAGATCTACCATTGATATATGATATACCAGTACGAGTGTTGTGTTATTCATCAAATAATAATGCTATGAATCATTTTAGCATAATTAGCCCATGACACAATATCACTTTTTCTTCTTTCGAAGTGAACACTAGGGTCATATAGCATGTCATCAAAATGACTAAACTCTCTAAGGATTTCTTCACATAATCAAGAGTTAAACCTTCCAGGTGTTCCAGTGTTTTTCACAATAAATATCACATTGGCCTCACATAGGTCATTGACATAAAAATAAACCTAAGAAGGACTTTGTAACATTTACTACATTCATACTCTTACCAAAATTAGGCAAATCATCAACATGATTATCCACATATTCAGGCATCACCATAAACAAATTCATATACTTTCTCAAAATAGGTGCATTTATGGTTTCATAACGTCATCAAGGGTTTTAGGTTTTTCCTGCAATAGCGACGTGATTACCCAAAAACAAAATGTTGATGCAAAAGATAGAAACATAGTTGGGAAAAACTTACTGTAACTAGAGACCTCCATACTTATGGGTAGTGGATAACAGAAACATAACCTTTTTACATGAAGCTATTTTAGACTAACTGAATCTAAATCCAGTTTGCACATTTAACCATAATCCATACTATTCCTTTTATAATTCAAAGAAAACCCTTAAATTACATCACAACCCAAGGTGTTTCGCACAGTTATAGGGTCCTTGAGTTTACTTTTGGATGAGCAACAAAAGTGGAAGATCCGCTGCACTCTCCACCGCCTCCCCGTCTCAGCATCAAAAATCTAGATCATGAATAATATATGCAATAAAACAATTCAACAAGCTACCATGTGGCAAGTATTGGTGCTCAAAACGATCGCAAAAAGATTATGGTCCATTAGCTTTCATGCAGCATAACTACTTGGAGTTCCCCATTGCCCCAAAGTTGTTTATGCTCTTGCATCGATACAACGGGACCAATCGGCATTCAACCTCCAGGGCTAACACGACATCCATCATTGTAGTGTACTCTAGAGCGAAGGATTAGAATAAGTCACAATAACTTGGAAATTCGAACAATACTGAAATGGGATATAACCAAAAATGAAGAGATGGAGAAGTGAGGTTGAGTGAGAGAGAGAAGATGATAAACAGGCTTTTCTTTTATCTGTACTTTTTGAGGAGTAGAGGTGGCCAGGGGCCGGGCCTAGCCCACCGACCGGCGGCTGCCCCGCCCCTCCTTTTGTGGTCCAAACCCTTTTGTTTTCAATTTAATATAACTTGTAAAAATACAAAATACACATTGGTTTTGTCCAAAAAATAATTATAATTTATTGATGATTAATATAACATACAAATACAATACAATATAATCACAAATAATGGTAAATATAGCTAATAAAATAAAATGTGCCATAAATTATTAACAAATACAACTACACCATTTAAAATTGTAAATATATTCCATAAAAAAATACTATAGAGAAATAGAATTACAATAATATGAATAACTTAGTCTAAGCAGGCAGGGGTTGGTGCGCCGGAACTTGACGTATCGGTAGTACGGTTGTCTTCATCCTCGCTCGATGAACCCAACTTCAGCTGGTCTTGCTCCCTATGCACTGCTTGCTGCCAGTCCTTCATGTACACTGACATTTCCAAGTTGGACGATGATAGCTTTGCTCTTTTGGTTCCAAGCAACTTGGGTGTGCTACTGAAGACACCGGACACGCTTGTATATCCCGTGCCATGGTGGAAAGCATGAGAGATTGGGTTTGATTGGAACACCGTCATTGCAAAATATCAAAGTGTGGACTCGCCGGTGTCGAGAAGAACTGAAGCATAGGCGAGCGCAAGTAATAATCTAACTCGTCACATGATGTGGGATTTTTTTTGGGCTTGAATCCGTCCAACATCTCCCACGTATATGATTTTTCTCCGAAACTACAACTAGATATGGAAGAACCATGTGATGTGAAAGAAACGTGTGGATTATCAGCTGATAATTTGTGATACAAGGAAAATAATTCATGTAAATTGGCATCGACTTCCGCAATAAAAGATGTGTCATCAAAAGTTGGATTTAATTTTTGGTAAAAAATTTTGCAAACAATTGCAAACATGTAAGTTTATAACGGGGATCCAAAATGGTGCAAAACAATAAGTAAGAGGTAGTTCAAAATAACATTTAACAAATTTTGCCTTCATTGCGGCAATAGAGGCCTCCAACACGGAGTTAGATTGGTTATCTGACATCCAAGCAACAATTTCTATCACTCTAGATATTGCTTGTGGCATGGTAGGATAATAACAACCAAAAAAAAAAGTCACAAGGTCTCTAAACATACAAAAAAATTTACAAATTCCGCTAATTGTATCCCAATTTACTGTGTTCAAATTAAAAGCCCTTCTGAACGACTATCCTATACAAATTCAATTAATATATCTTTATAGGATAGTAATCTTTCTAACATGTCTACTGTTGATGACTACCTATTTTTTGTATCTAATTTAAATTGTATATATTGAATACCATGCGTGTCACAAAGATTTTTAAATCTTTTTCTTCTAGTTTCGGATGATTTGATTGCTATAGTTACTTCTCTTAAACACTAAAGAGAAGTTCGTATTAGCTCCAAACCATTAGTTACCATTAAATGCAAAAAGTGAAAACATTTTCCACCTAACATGGGTCTCATGTGCTCAATTAATTGTTTTACAGATGCGCTGTTGTTTGTAGCGTTGTCGAAAGTAATGCTAAAAATTCTGCGCTCTATCTCCCACTCTCGGCATGCCTCCATAGTGGCACCCATGATTATCTCAGCAGTGTAGGGATAATCTACATGGCAAAAATGAATTATTCTTTTTTGCATAATAAAGGAAGAATCTATCCAATGTGCCATTATACGCATGAAAGGCACACCGTGTTTCAACCTCCATGTGTCGGACATCAACGAGAACATGCTCGTGTTCATCCTAAAAATGTCTACAAGCTCATTTTTTATTCTATAAAATTCTTTAAATACGTCTCGCTTGAAAATGTTCCAAGAAACCCTTACGATGACGGGGTTTAATGCGTTTTGGCAATACCGGAAGAATCTAGGGTCTTCGCAGGTGTAAAATAGCTTTTCAGCCCCAATGACATATCTTACTAATTCTCGCCTATTGTTTTCTTGTGAAAACCTAAAGCTATCAAGCGCACCGGTCACTTACTGTACTAAATGTTGTTGGGATCTATCTGGGTCTAGTTCGAGGCAGCTTATCACTAGATTTCTTTTTTAACGTGCCTGTCTCATCACCACGTGAATGACTAAAAACTTTCGGGGGGTCACATAATTTACAATATGCTTTATTATGTGCAAAATCTAGTGTAAAGTACTTCCATACCTCACTAGTATTATGCCTACTACTAGTGGTGGCGTGGGTTTCAATCTTGGTGTTGGTGGGTGTGGGTTCTTCTTCGATTTGTAAAGTTTGAGCACCCCCGATTTAGGAAAATTCTGGTCATGGTAGTACTGTTATTGCTTCTCTCAATTTAAAGTGTCTGTATAGGAAGGTGACGGATCAGGTTCTAAAAATGTTCGCTCCCGGATATTAAGTTCGACAACTGGTCCTAGGAATTTTAGGCGGTCTTGAATAGCTTGAACTAGATTTACATGCTCCAGATGAAGATGAATTGTGTGCCATGTTAGTATTATTGATTATTAATTAAAAAATGCAACTAAGAATGCAATTTCTATAAATAAAAATGACAAATAAATAAAATTTCGATACTAAATTTATTGAAGCGAAAACTAAAATTTGAACTTCTACGAACAAAACAAATTGCAACTTCAAACTTAAAAAATTTAGAGCAAATTTAGAGCAAATGTAGAGAAGAGAAAATTGGATTGAAAGATTGTTGTGATGAAATGAGAAATTTTGATTAGTATTTATAGGAAAAATTTTATTTATTTATTTATTTTATTTTGAATTACCACACCCCCCCCCCCAGCCGTTGGGGGGCAGGCCTAGTCTGGGCCTAGCCTAACCTGGGTAAGGAAGGACAGGGCCGGGCCCCGCCCACTGGCCCCCTCTATGAGCAGTATTCTAGCCACTTTAGAGAGCAAAAGTCAATCTCCCTGCACGGCATTAGTTGAGACATATCAAGTAAAGTTGGATAGATATCAACTCAGTGGGGGAGATAAATCAGGGAAAACAAATGCTATTAAATCTTTGACCAAATCATGGAGTATCAATTAACTAGTTTTTCCACATATTTCGCCACGAAAAAATAAAATCTGAGACAAAAAAAAAAAAAAAGTTGGATTGGAATATAAAATCCGAATTTACTAATTCTCTTATGTGGACAAATTCCCACAACAACACTTGAAAATTTTTAAAGCACACCCAATACTAATTGCTATTTAATTTTAGAAACAGCTGCATCTTTGGATTACATATTAGACATAATCCATCTCTTGCACATTTAAAATTAAAAAGCTTTTTAAAATGTAATATCCTTGATTATGTTTTTAAATAAAAATTAATTCTATCTATTAAATTTAACACTAACATTCCCTCTTTATTACATATTAAATTTGATGTATAACGATTTGCAAAGTTTAAGGGGTTATTTAGGGGTTATTTTTAAATTAATATGCACGGGATGTATATATATGTATGTATGTATGTATGTATGTATGTATATTTGCCAAATGACAAGAGAATAAACTTTCATTCAACTAACTGAAAGAGAAATTCAAATACAAGGAGTATCACAATATCCAAAAGGCAAAACTAAGGGCCTCAATGCCTACAAAGGAAAACAAATCAACTCCAGGTCTGATTAATAAAAACTTTCATAAGATCATTCTCATTATGTGAAAATCACTTAAAAGATGCCTATTATGCTTGCTCCAAACATTATAAACTACAGTAACCGACACCATTCCTTTTATTCTACTCAGCCATTTTTAGTTTTTGACATGAGACCCAAACGAATCAAGAATGTTCGAAAAATCACAAGAGGGAGGAATCACAAAATGTTTAGTAGTAATTGTTGGGAAAATGGAAGACTTAAGGTCAACTTAGGAAAACTTAGGGTAAACAGAAAACTAAAAGAAGTGGAAAGAGATTACCGCCCCATGGAATAACCACTTCCTTAAAGTCGATTTTGCCCCAACACCGGAACACACTAGCCTTTTGACAATCGACTCACAAGATTAACGCGGTGACCGTATTACCCGTATACTCGAGGGCTATGGTATGGGAAAGCCTCGAACAATTCCCAGCAAGAGATTTGACAAAAGTGCGTAGAAGGGAGAGAGAGAACGGATGTTTTGTTTTTCTGTATGTTGAGAATGGCCTGTCAAATCTTTTATATAGATAGATGGAGAAGGCACTGAATTTATTGGAGAGAATATAAAAAGTCTAATGACTGCATTAACCTACCAGTTAAAAGAGCATTAATCCTGCCAACGGCTAGGAATATTCTGACAAGTTTATTCCTCCAACGACTAGCAAAACCCAACAGAAAAATATCTCTCGGAAATAAAACATGCCCACGCCCACGCCTGCCACCCGAGTCTGGCCCAGGACGATGGGCGGCGCGCACTTGCGTGTGGTCCGTCCTAGCTCCAACAACAACTTACCAAGCACAGTGGATGCTAGGATATTTATACAAGGTTTAATGCTCTCTCCAAATCAATGTGGCACACGATAAACAAGGGAAGTGTTGGGTGTGAGGCTCATTTATCCATGTGGGATATACTATTACATGACATTTGGGGGGGGGGGGGGGGAGGGGGGATTGAGATTCGGACATCGGGCTTTGGTGTGGCACATAAAGCTCACTACCAGTGAGCCCCTCAGGGAACCTCAAATAAAGATTATGATGGTGAAACGAGGATAATGGATGAGCGCATGGATGATGAGTTGTGGAAGGCTATTACACGCCTCTTTCATCTCTCATTTCCTTTTTGGAGCAATAATCCTTCAAGCCTTTTATTTCTTTTAAGCTAAGTATTTTTATGCTTATTTTAACTATTAAATAAGACTCAAACTAGTCTATTTATTGAAGATTAGCCCCTTTATCGTGTCCTCTTAGAGGCTTCATCCAAGTACTCTGGTATTTTATGTCTATTATGTCTATTTATTACCTGCCTTTATTATTATTCATAAGATCAATACTGACTTGAACATTGAAGGGTTCCCCCGTGGGCAACCCTACGGGCCCCTCTCACTATTTGTTTGATCTTGTAGGAGATATCAAGTTAGGAGTGTAGCTAGAGGTTGTGTTCAGCTCATCCTAACGAATCTCGCTTCATATCGAATTCCAAAATGATGAATAAGCACACTGACTCCAAATATTATAAACAATTTCTATTCAAGATTTGCATTTTCTCAGCATATCCTCAATCTTTTACTACCAATTCCACTCTTATGTTTAATTTTCCCTGGATAATGGATAGTAGTGTGCCCTCTTATATGACTAATAACCCAGGTCTTCTCACATCTCTTACTCCTTATCACGGTCTTGATAAAATTTTGGTAGGCAATGGTGATTCTTTACGTATCGCTGGGATTGGCTCTGGCTTCCTCGCCACTCCTGGTGGTCATTTCAATTTATATAATGTCCTTTATGTTCCTGATCTTTCCACAAATTTACTACCTATTCGTTAAGTCTGCCAAGATAATCATTGTCTTTTAGAATTTGAATCAGATGGTTTTTCTATTAAAAATCCTAAGACGGCATCTACCATAATTCGCTGCATTAGTACGGGGCTTCTTTTCTCAGTTCCTAGGTTGTCCATCACTCATGGTTCACTCGTTGCTTCCACAGTCACACCATCCCTTTGGCATTGTCGTCTTGGTCATCTTGGGCAACCAATTTTGTAATCTTTAGTTAAACACAAATTATTTCCTATTCCAGTTTTGATTCGGAGGCTAGTCTTTGTCAGGCTTGTCAATTGGGCAAGCATAGTCGTCTACCATTTCAGAAGTCAGTGTCCAATACTTCTAAGCATTTTGATATTGTTCATTCGAATGCATGGATATCTCTTGTTTTCAGTTTTAGTGGTTATAAGTATTATTTGCTTCTTTTGGATGATTATTCTCATTATTTGTAAATTTATCCTATGCGCATCAAGTCTGAGGTGTTTCATCTATTTGTTGAATTTCAAAATCTCATTCTGAATCAATTTAGAACAAAAATTAAGCAGTTTCAATGTGACAATGGACGTGAATATATTAATCGCGATTTTAATGCTCTATTTGCTTCACGAGGCATTCATAGTAGGGTATCATGTCCTCACACTTCTGAACAAAATAGGAAAGCTGAAGGTCTGCATAGAACAGTTGGGAATATGATGCGTTCCCTCTTATTTCAGGCTTGTGTGCCCTTAGAGTTTTTGGGTTGAGGCTATCCTTTTGGCTGCCCATGTCATTAATCTTTTACCTTCAACGATTATTAAGAAAAAGATACCCTTTCAACTGCTTTACAAAAAGAAAGCAACATTTGATCACTTGCGTATGGTTGGGAGTGCTTGCTATCCTAATTTGAGTGCCACCACTCTACACAAATTGGCACCCCGTTCATCGTTGTGTGTGTTTTTGATATATCCTCTGCATCATAAGGGGTATAAGTGTCTCAATCTATCTACTGAGAAAATTATCATTTCTAGACATGTTGTCTTTGATGAGACAGATTTTCTATTTGCAAGGCTGGGTGAATTTTCTCAAAACACTATGAAGCAACTTCACGAAGTGTTCTTCGATTACTTTCAATTCACTGACCCGCTTGCATCAGACCACCAATCGCGACTGGTTCCTATCACTGTAGGATCAAGAATAGGGCCAGACTCGGCCTCAACCAACTCATCCATGCCAATTCCACCTGCTACTCTGTCACCCACGCTGCTATCATTACCCTCCTCGCCAACCGCAGATGTTCAGGAGCCCGTGTCATGGGCTCTGCCTCTTCTGGTCTCCACTTCCATGATTACTCTTTTGAAAGTTGGTATTATTAAGCCTTTAATCAAGCCTTCTCTGATTGTTCATTGTACTTTACTAGATATTCCATATTCTTATAAGCAGGCTCTTAATGATGATCATTGACGGAATGCTACGCTTAATGAGTATAATGCACTTCTCCAGAACGACACATGCACTTTTGCTCCTCGGCCGGATAACTTAAATGTAGTTGGTTCGGAATTGATTTTTCGTGTCAAGCAAACTCCCATAGGTGTTGTTAAGCGCTATAGAGCCTGACTTGTGGCATAAGGATTCACTCAAAGGCATGGTATTGATTATGATGAGACTTTTAACCTGTTGTTAAGCCTACTACTGTTCGCACTATGTTAGTTATTGCTACTTCTCATTGTTAGCCTAACATATATATATATATATATAATGCTAATTTTCCTAATTATGTGTGCAAGTTGGATAGGTCTCTTTATGGGCTCAACGTGCCTAGTATAACCGGTTTGCCTCCTTTTTGCTTCATCTTAATTTTATGAGCTATAAATCAGATTCTTCAATGTTTATTCTATGTAAGGGTGTTGATATGGCTTTTTTATTGGTCTATGTATATCATGTAGCACTTAGAACCTCTTCCTCTACTTTACTTCACAATTTGTTGCATGGCTTACACCGTGAATTTGATATGATGGATTTAGGATGCCTAAATTATTTCCTTGGGATTTCTGTAACTCATTCTTGTCGTAGCCTTTTTCTTTCTCAAGCTAAGTATGCTCATGATTTGCTTGATAAGAATAATATGCTTCCGTACAAACCAGTGGCAACACCTACAAATTCAAGGTACAAGCTCTCTAGTGAAGATAGTGATTCTATATATGATCCTTCTTTATACCGCAGTGTTTTTGGTGCTTTATAGTATCTTACTTTCACTCGCCTAGATATCTCTTATGCTATTTAGTAGGTGTGCCTCTTTATGCATGCCCCACGTCGTTCTCATTGGGTTGCAATCAAGTGCATTCTTCACTATATCGAAGGCACTTTAGATCGTGGATTGATCATCTCTTCTTCTTGTATTCACCAACTTGTGGCTTATTCAAATGTGGACTGGGCCAGATGCCCTAATACCCGCCAATCTACATCGGGTTTTTGTGTTTATCTTGGTGGTAATATTATTTCATGGTCTTCCAAACAACAACCTATTGTTTCTTATTCTAGTGCCAAGGCTAAGTATCATGGTGTCATTAATGCCGTTTTTGAATGTTGTTGGCTACGTTCCCTTCTTGGTGAATTAGGAATTTTACTTCCCAAAGCCACTTTAGTATATTTTGATAATGTGTCTCCCACTTATTTGTACACTAATCCAGTTCAACATGTTCACAAGAAGCATGTAGAGATTGACATTCATTTTGTTCATGAACTTGTTCACTTGGGCCTTATTTGTGTGCTTTACATTCCTTCTTCACAACAGATTGCTGACATCTTCACTAAAAGCCTTCCACGTCATCTGTTTCTTCAGTTTAAGACCATCTTCGCATCCAGTCTTATTCTTGCTTCAATTGAGGGGGAGTGTTAGATTATACATGTAGTTATGATTATTCCTATATATAGGCCTGTTGGGCTCTGTCTTGTATAGTAGCCTCAATCTTGTAGAAGCCCAGCATGTTATTGCTATTCCTCATTATTTTACAATATGAAATCTTGAATTTCATTATAAGGAAAGTTTGACATAAAAAATTATTGAATTATTTAGATAATTTAAAATAATCCTGTGTTGAACATATAATATGATTAGATGTTTGGTTTTATTTTATTCTAATAAGATTAGAAAAATGTTTCTTTATTTGTTTGTTTATTTTTAAGAAAAAGGCCAGACAAATAAATAAAAATTAGGCTTGAGTAATGTTATTCAAATTTGTCATATAACTTTTTTACTTGTGTTGGATATGTTAAAATAGTTAAATAGTATGTTTAATGTGAATAAAATTTAAAGTCTATTTAATTATGCCAACCTTATGAAAGAGTTTTATTTCATTGAATGGGAGAATTTTCAAATAGGTTTAATATGGCTTAAAATTTAATATTTCGATTAGATCAAGATGATGGTTTTCAGTAGTAGGTTCCATTACTACAAATAGTGCCGTAGAAAGGATCAACAATTATTATTGAATGTCGTAATATTCATATAATGAGTCAGGTCTATATATCAAAGGTTTATTATAGAGGAGGTTTTTTGAATAACCATAAAAGCAGATATAAGCTTGTGTAAGATAAAATAATGGTATGAGATATCATATCTCAATAACATATAGCTCAGAATATGGTTGATGCATTAGCTACTTTTAAAAGTTGTACTAAGTCAAGGAAGCCTAGGTGTAGTGGATAGGATGGTAGAGACTTTCAAAGCTAGGCTGATGACTATTAAAGCAATGCATCTAGAGGGGCCGAAAGCATTACAACGGTAGATATCCAATGGCTGATGTCGACATCCTTAATGGTTAAAGCAATGAAATCTAATTTAAAATAAATGTATTCTAATTAATTCTGGAAACCTCTAGAGGGGCCGAAAGCATTACAACCATCGGATCAACATGGGTCTAAAAAAAAGAGTGGATAGGACGGTAGAGACTTTCAAAGCTAGGCTGATGACTATGGATTATACCCAAAACCAAAAGGATTTGTTGTGACAAGACCTTCTAGTTAGTAGCTATTATTAAATCCATAAGGATACTCTTATCCATTATATCTCAAAATGATAAGATATGACAAATGGAAGTCAAGATGACGTTTTGTGAATGGTTATCATGAGGAAGATATCTACATGATACAACCAGACATGTTTATTGCCAAGAATCAAGAGCATAAAGTATGTAAACTAATGAAGTCCACTTGTAGAATCGAATAAGCATCTTTTCATTGAATAGCAAATCCAATGAAGCTATCAAATTCTATGAATTTGAACAAATGGTTAGTGAACCATATGTATACTGGCAACTTTACAAGAGAGTAGTGAACTTTCTAAGTATTGTATGTGGATGGAATTCAACTCATTTAGAATAATATAGGACTGCTATCAAATTTTAAAGTTTGACTGTTTATTTAATTTAATTTGGAAGACCAAGGAAAAGGCGACTGTCTTTTATAGGATCAAGCTTTTGCAAGGTTGTAAGAAAGGATGTAGTATTTATCATATTTTTCTTATTTTAATAAGGATTCTAGAAGTTTGACGCCAGAATTCGTGTTTACCTTTGGGGTAGGAACCATTAGATGGTGAAATGTCAAGCGATCTTGAATTGCTTTAGTTCACTATGAAAATCAAATACTTGACAACTTGAGAAGTTGTGTAATAAACTTATTAGCTCAAAATGATCTTCTTGGATCCAAAGTTTGTGAGCGATAGAATGACATAGTGAGGTACCATATTGAAATTGTTATAGCCAATTAGTTGGCAGATTCCTTGGAGATAGTTATATTGCATGGATAAAGAGGTTTAAGACAAGTGGAAGATTATTGGAAGCAGTGTTCTAAAAACCAAATTATTTATTTTACAATTAATAATGAATAAAATTGTTTTATTTACTTATTATCTAATTGTGCTTTACAAGTCAAACTTGCGCGTAAATATCTTTTAAAGCATGCTATAAGACGGTCGTAGCCCACAATGACATGTCAATATCTGATTAGTTGCTCAGGGAAATTGAATCATGAATAGTCTTAAATCAAAAGTTGTAATGTATTGTCGAAACAAGTCATAGTCGATGATAAATTTCAATTAATTATTTGCTTAAGACTACACTATGATATGTGAGACAACTTGCCTAAGACTTGTGGATAAAGATCCAAAAATATCATATTAATTTTTTACAACAAGAATGCAACACTAAATTGGACCACTTGAATTATTTATTTCTTAACTACTATTAGAAATAAATAATTCTTTTTATTAGGCGATGACTCTAAATATTAAGATTGTCTTAGTCTCGTGCATGTAGTGTGTGATACTTTGATATACTGAGGTGTCATAGAGCAACCTAGATCCTTTGTCTATTAGGTGACAGCATATTGTAGCGAGAACTAATATAGGAAATATATAATCTCTTTTGAGATAGAGATATCCCCTTGAGTAGTTTTACAAGTGTTGTAAAATTTGAAATTTTTAGGGCCAAAGTACTTCAAGTGAATATTACTAAAACTAATCCAATAAATATATTTCTGTTTCATGGAACTTTTCAGAAAGTGAAAATCGAGAACTTAAGGAAGAGCTATGAGAATTACAACGATAGTAGTTTAAGTTATTATTTCTCATGTATATCTAATAGAAGGGTTGATCTTTCATATGATTGCAATTTATGAATTCTTGATCGGTTATGAGCTAGAATTAAATTGTCTTGAAGGTTCCTTCATAAGCCTAATCAAATACACTATTTGAAAATATTTATATAAATTCGTGAGATAAATTATTTAGTCATGATTTAAATAAATTGTATGTTAAAAAAAAAATCAAGTGATAAATTTATACATGCAGAAAGAGCCAGAAACAAAAAAAAAAAAAAAGAAAAAAAGAAAAACGTGGAATAAAAAAAATTAAAAATATCATCCTCGTGTGCGGCCCAAAACGAGGCGCTATGGGCCCACATCTTCTACCATGCAAATCCCTCCAGCAGACTTGATAGGAGGTTTTTCTTAGAGATGTAAGGAGAAAGATAGATTTACTTGTCAAATTTAGGAGGATCTAGCCATTCATGTTGTATTATTCGATGAAGTGACATACGAATTTTCTTCTTAGAGACCCTTGAACTTTTTTTCGGATAATTAGCGACAAAGCCGCAAAATATAACAAGCAACTCGAACAAGCGAGGCCTAAGAAAACCCAAATAAACTCGGAAAAAAGAAACACAAAATAGAAACTCGAAAAAATAGAAAAACGATAAAGAACACTACAAAGCTATATCAGCAATAGTCAAACACGATGCAGCAACCCTGTCTACCACTTCATTTCCTTTAGTGAAAAACATGAGATACTTTAATACTCCACTAAGAATTGTAACATATCCCAGATGTTCTCAATTATAGTTTTGATTTTCCAAGGGGATTGGTATCCATAATGCATGACTCAAATTATCGTAAGATTATCACCTTCAATACGCACCCAATTTAATCCCATATTTGGAAACTTTTTAATTCCTTCCCTAGCAACCCAAGCATCTATTAAAAGAATCGGAGCATACCCGATGATTCTAGACTCATAGTTGAGAACTCTTCCAAGAGTAGTGCGAGTAATATACCCATATGTTGAGTGCTTGGCTCTTTTTGACCCATCATAGTCAACTTTAGCCTAATCTGTTTCTAAAAGGACCCATTTTGTCTAATATTTAGGCCTAGTTTTCCTACTAGCAATAGGCTGGGAATTAAAACCTAAGCTTGAACTGTTCCTAAGTTGCCATTCAACAAACATTTTATTGACTTGAATAATGATGCTACCATGATTAAATTCCTTACCTTTGAATACAACAATATTTCTAGGTTACCATAAAACCCAGAAAACAGTTATGACTTCTTCAAGTCTATATGTGTTGTTTTGCCTTCTAGCACCATAAATCCTGGAGCCAATGATGAATCCCTAAATATGGGGAAGTTGCCTAATACCTCCACGCCAAAAGATTAAGACATAATATTGCCTATTGAATGGGCACTAAAAAAAAAAAAAAAAAACAAGTAATCTACAATCTCTTCACACTCTTTACAACGCGCACAAATTATGGGAATACTCAGGCATCTAAATACAAGAGTGGAGCATGTAGAGAGTGTGTTATGGCATAATTGCCAAAGAAATAGCTTAACTTAGGAGCCACATTATCAACTTTTCAATTTATTTGAAAGGCCAGATATTTCTATTCTCCCATTAGAGGGCTTGAGCAACCCAACTGACAAACTTTAGTAAAAATTTGCCATTAGACCCCAGCAGAAACTATCAGACCCGTGCATGTAAGAAATCAAAGTGCCCAAAACAAGAGGAATAAGGCTATACAGAATAACTTACTTCAACTCGTCACATTTCCATCGCCCTCTATCAATGAAATCAACTACTCTCAATTGAGGGTCCTTATATAGATGACCATCTTCTACCAAGTTAGCTAATGGAATAGGAGCGCACCAAGTATCAAACCAAAAGAAGATACGGCTCCCATCTCTTAGCAACCATCTAATGCCTTTACAGAGAACTTCACGATAAGCTGTAATATTTTTCCATGCCCTAAGAATACTTAGGCTTAGCCACATAGTCAAAAAAAACAAAAACAAAAAAAAAAAAAAACTTTATGTTGAACAACTAGCTCGTAGCCTAGTGGTAAGGCACCCGGTTGCCGTGTGAGAGCGCCGGGGTTCGAGCCCCACTAGTGACCCCCTCCCCTGTCTTTACCAACATAAAAAAAAAATAAATAAAATAAAATAAAAAAAAACATAGTCAAAAAAAGGTCTTGATGTTGTAAGTATTAGCTCTCATCAATCGGGTCCAAAGGCCATTAGACTTCTTGTGTGATTGGGGAATGCATATCGTATCCTTCCTATTTTTTACTGAAACCACTTATATTTAGGTACAATTTCAAAACTTCATCTAATTTTTCTAATTTTTTAAAGTTACAGCTAAACTTTTAAAAGTATTCAATGTCACACCTAATGCTGACACCGTTAACTTTCCGCCAAATGAAATGCCGCATTTTGGGGAATAAATGCATGAAAACACTAAGTTTAACTTAATTAAATTAAATTATATTAAGTAACATATTTTACAAATTACAAAATTACCCTTCACCTCTAAATTTGTAAAATTGTTAAGGATTTAGCATGCCGTTACAACCTTTTGCAATAAAAAAAATTTAGAAATATTTTTTATTTGTACCATTTTAATTCATTGAAAAATCCAAATTATTATACAAAAATTTCTAAAAATTCAAAAAAAAAAAGGATAAAAATTTAAAAAAAGTTGAAAAAATAATCAAAATTTTCCAGACTAGCTATGAGTCAGGGGAAAACCCCAATTATTTCAAACAAGAAAGTCGATTTTTATAAATCAAAAACCAAGAAAAAAAAAGTCATATTGAGGGTAGTTTGATAATTTTCTATTTATTTTAACGGAAAGTTAATGGTGCTAGCATTAGATGTGACTTTGAAAAATTAGAAAAGTTAGGTGATTTTCTGAAACCGTACCTAAAAAATAGATGGTTTTCAGTGAAAAAAAACCTCATATATTTATAAGTTATATTTTTCGCATATTGGCATTAAAACCTTAATTAAGAATTAGGGTTTTGGAATAAAAAATTAGCATTAGAATTTTTTGAAAATTTTGTTTTACTAGGAAACACTTATTAGACACAACACAGGATTAATAAGCCCTACTTGTATAACAATTACAAGACTCTTCTCCTTATCATGTTTGATGTAGTTGAGACCGAGAATAGCTCAATCAAGACAAGCTAAGGAGCAAATGGAGCCCATCACAAGGGTGTCTCAGTTGGTGGCATCTCCTACTCATGCGGTAATCGTCCAGAGGTCAGGAGTTCAATAATCGCTGAGAATGCACCTATAACTTAACTGCTAATGGGGATTGTAGGCCTCCTCATGGGCTGGGGTTTACTGGGCCAATCTAGGTTCCTCGTTACCAAAAAAAAAAAAAAAAAAAAAAAAAAAAAAAATTTTGCAGCGCTTGGACAGTTGGAGGCCTATCTGGGCCGACAATGGAGCACTGCATGGGCCTAGGGCCGTGAAAGCGAGGTCCTAGGGAATGCACTGATGGGGCCGAATGGAGGGGTTTGGAGCGGGCTTGAAAAGCACCCTCAATGAGGCCCATGTTGAAAATGAAGGCCCAAGTAGGGTAGGACGAGCATGCCAGCCATCTACCCGTACAAAGGCAATGCAGGAAATAAACACGGGAAGCAAAATTTTATGAAAAGTACGGATTTTGCCTTTTGGTTAGTTGGCAGAAAATAGGTACAATGCAGGAAGTAAAAATTACTAAATAATTCTCAATTCCTTCATAACATAGGAAGTAATTTACCTAACCCTCATATAAGTTTTAATTCCTTTGTTTTTAACTAACCTCCCCATGGAAGTTCTATTTCCCATTCTCACGACCAAACATTTTTTATCTACTTCCTGGGAAGTCGGACACATGAATTGAATTCTCAAAAAATACAACTTCTCATAGGAGTTCCCAGCGGAATTGGCCTGGATTCAAGTTTTCCATCCCAATAGGACATGTGAATAACACCAGAGAGAGCCTAACATACTTTGGGCCCGGTTGATGCCCTCTGGGTATGCAATCAAGCTCAAGGCTAACGCAAAGCTACTCTCCTAATCCAAACGACCACTGAAACTTTGGGTTCAGCTGATGCTTTCCTATCCTTAAATCTCAAGGATTGTTTTGAGCCGAGGAGCAAAGGTTCAGGTTTCTCAAGTAGAAGCCTATCCAAGCCCTAGGATTTTGGTGTTGGACCAAGGAAAAATCCATTCTCAGACCAACTAGCCCCTACTAACCCAACTATGTCATTTAGTAAGTTCCTTTGGCCTTTAGAGGTCTTGCTCGCCCTAATCTTAATATCGTTCGGGTCCCCAGTCCTCACATTGGCCGTGTTGGGGGTACTCATTCGATGGATCGTATCTAATGGTAGGGAAGCTTGACCTTAACTATCCAACCTCTTCCCTTACTGCCACCACCAATCCATCATAGGCTTCAGACTATCTAAACAGGATAGATTTGGCTCCTACGACTATCTGTCTCGTGACATTCATAAGACAACCCATTTTTCTTTCTGTAACATTACTAAGCAACTTTCCATCGAAATGTGCATGTCTCTAATGTCAGTTAGTCTTTGGGTTTGTCTCGCCCCTCGCATACTTTGGCTATTTAACCACCATATCCTTACCTCTAAGAGGAACCATTTAGATTACTAGTGGCCTTCCGAGCTGCAACTCTTTGGTTAAACCTAAAATATCCAAAGAGGATAGGTTTGTCTAAAAACATACACGTCCTCCATCATCCCAAGGCCATTGAAAATTGTCCCGAGCCATCTATAATTCATGCTAGCATGTATATTATCAACAAATATGGCACGGAGGTTATGATTCATGCTTGTAGGCCAATTTTCACAGTCCTAAAAGGTTCGGGGTTGGTGGGTTCTATGCGAGTTGAAGGATGCTTAGAAGGTGTTCGAAAAATGCCTCAAAGAGAAGTGAGAAATGTAGAGGTCCCGGCCGCGAATGGCAATGAGGTGAGTTTGGATGAATAAGAAGGAAGTAAAGAAATAAGGGCAATAACAGCAATAATAATACCAATCCAGTGCTTTAAAAAGCCTCCCACTAAAACACAGAAGTGGAGAAATAAGGGTATCGGAGGAAAAGTACTCGATGAAGGAGGAGTAACACAAGCTATGGGTGACAGCAACAAGGAGATACGAGATGGGGTGGACGGGCAGTGACTCGATAGAAGATGGCCAGGGCCGTAGCGGAAGACGACCGATGGTGGAGGACGATGCCTATAACAGCTTAAACATAATAAAAAGAATAATTATAATTGTTTTTCTTTGTCATATATTATGGCAATATATATATATATATATATATATATATATATATATATATATATATATATATATTTTAGCACGATGGCAATGTATTTGTTTTACTTAATACTACCATGCATTTTCTCAAACATGTTACTTTCATCTCACAAGCCACTAATTTTAATTTCTTCGGGTTTTTTTTTAATTTATGAAATTGTAATAATATGATTCAATATTTGTACCATAACTATCATCAATATTTGTACCATAACAATCTCAAAAGAAAATATTTTTTTGAGAATGATCACTAGCTTGGAGGATAAACGTCATAGGGTAGGCCACCAACTTTTTCTAGTAACGCGGGTTTTAGACCACACTAACAAAATTAAAGTAACACAAGTTCAAAACAAAAAAAGCAACATTCTCAATGCCCCAAGAGCTCTCGCTTAAGCAGGGCCGGGGGGTTTTTTTTTTTTTGGGGGGGGGGGGGGGGGGTACGCACCCTTCCCCTTTCAGGATGTTATCCTGAAGGAAGGCTGTTTCCGAGAACCCCCAACCTAAGGGGTGCAACACAAAGACTTCCCAGGATATCACCCATCTTGGTACTGCTCTTGCCCAAGCACGCTTAACTTCGAAGTTCTAATGGAATCCAATGCTTGCATGTTTGTACCCTTTTAGGTACAAGTTCAAGACACACAAGGAAAAAAAAGCACAATTAGATAAAATACAGTCGTATAAACTATAACGTATCAATTTGCAAAAGAAGACATACCCGGTTTGTACTTTAGCTCTGCCGATAATTATCGGAAAAAAAAAAAAGAATAAACGCTGTTTGGGATCTTCAATCTTAATAAACTGTATACATATAAATTGCTCAAAAGATTACTGACGGTGTATGATCTCTCTATATATTATACAACAATATGTTTATTCTATACAACAACATATACATATTTATACAAGTATTATGATAAAGTCGAAGCGTAAATAGTAATCCTAATATTATCTATACATGGAAGAAACCTATGTGCATAACAAAAATCGCTTGCCCTACTCATGCTTTAACCACCTCAACCAATCGACCACAGCAAAAATATCTTAAAAGGACATTATATTTAAAATATTATGCAAGAAAAGCCATAATATTCACCATATACAGAATAAAATAGGCAAAATTTATTTTCTCAAATAAAGTTAAAAGTAAAGTTTAGGCCCTTTGTATCCTTCTTTTTATTTGTAATTTTTGCTTTTCTGAAAACTAAAATCCAAGTTCTGAAAACTGATATTTCTTGTTTTTGAGTCCCTGTTTCCTAGCACAGTTAAAAATTCAAATAGGAAAACATAAACAAGAACAAATCGATTTCAAAACATTGATTTTTGTTACTCAAAACTTAAAGCTACAAACCGAAAGTATATGTTCATTGTGTTTAAAAAAAAAACAAGTTTAGCTTTCTTATATATATAATAAACATTATGTCTTTTTCGTTAAGCTTCTCGAAAACAATGCCCTTTTAAGATATCTTTGCCGACCAGAAGAAGAAAACATCCCTCCCTCAACTATGAACACGGAAACAGCAAAAAAGAAGGTTCTACGCGAATTTTCTTCCCTAGAAAGTTGATTTTGCTAAGTTTTTCGGTACACCAAATTAATTGGTCAGAAGTGACCCTTGACATATTCAGAACCCTCCAAACCAATTTCATATCAACTTGTGAAAAGAAATATAAGACGTGGTCAGAGTTGTCTTCCTCATGATGCTTTTGAAACTTCCTTAATATGCATTTTTCACTCTTTACCAAGTCTTTCAGCTTCTTTTCCTTCTGCATGGCCATGACAAACTAGGTCACTTTCACACTCAACAATAAAAATAGAGGTCTGTTTGGTATCGTTTTCGGGTTCTTGCTTTTTGGGTTTCGGCAAAACTGAAAACTAAGAGACTATTTAGTATCGTTTTGTGTGTGTAGTTTTTGATTTTTTTTTTTTTTTTTTTTTTTTGAGGGGCTGAGATCCATATTTCGGAAACGGAGTGATTTAGATTTTTGGTTCCTTATTTTCAATTTTTTCCTAGTTTGACTGACAACTAGGTCACTTTCACACTGAACAACATAGAAAAAAGCTTATTTGGTATCATTTTTTGCCTATAGATTTTTGGGTTTTGAGTCACATAACTGAAAACTAGGTTTTTGGTTTTTAAAAGAAATGAAAACCATATTTCGAAAATGGTTTTTCACGTTTTTGGTTCCTTGTTTTAGTTTTTCCTACTTAAATTGAAAGCTGAAAATAGAAAAAATTATTTTCCAAACCTAGTTTTAGTTTCTAAGAAACCAAAAGGGATATCATACAAGGCCCAAGTTTTCGCTATAAGTTCTTTATTCTTTGAGTGAAAACTGAAGACAGGAAACTAAAAATAAGAAAAAAAAAAATCATTTTCAAAATTTAGCTCTTGAATTTTCAAAAGACAAAAGCGGTAAGTAGAAAACGTGTTTTATTTATGGGAGACGGGGGGACCTGTTCCGGTACAATGTTTTGAATTCTACTTTCTTACAATTCCACCAGAATTATTTATCTAATGAATTTTGAATTTATTGTGGAATTCCTTTTAAATCTAAATTTATTCGATCAACCGATCTATATATAGTTTACTCATAGAATATATGGGTCCAATGAACCCGTGTTAGATCGACCAAAACCGGAAAATTTTTTGTCTGAACCCAACCCAAATTATGACATGATCTAACGTGGGTCATGACCCGAGTCAAACAAGCATTGTGCAATGACTTAAGACTCGTTTCTTCACCCGAGTCATGAGGTAACTAGTGAAAGATCGAGACTAGTTTTGTGGACAGTGTTATCTAAAATGCATAAATATGGTATTTTATTTACTATAATATATTTATAAATGTATTTATATTTTACAACTATTAATTACAATTAATACTTGTGTGATTATCTATTCAAATTTTGCAACTATGAAGTTCAAAAGTAATTTATATTCCCTTTAAAGCCCCAATGTTATCAGTGTGGCTCATTGTGTAACATCCCTGACACTGCAACTGTAATAGTTACGCAACCATGAACCACGATATGTGTCCATGGTGCCAAACTGCGGATCCAAAATTCGGATCATACATTTCCAAATCAAAGACATTGATTCAATGCATCAAAACACGTGCTCAACAAGGATGGCAATGGCACTCGAACCTATCAGATGTCCCATTCACCCAATCCATTTTATGGCACATTTAGATGCAAAAAATAGGCTTAGATTTCGAGACTAATAAATGAGTTTCGGAAACTTGACCCAAATTCGACCTATTTCCATCTCTAGCACTAAAGCAACAAACTCATCAAAAATCTAACCTTTTGAAGGGTGGATTGGACTTCCATCAAAAGCTTGTTGTCTGCAGGATTCTGCAGTACGACGTTAGGCCCTCTTCGACACCTGGAATTCCCGTCTTGGGCTTCTTTATCTTTTCGAACAAACTGCCAAAATACGCGTATCGATTCTTCAACGATTTCCACTAGCATTGAACTTGTTATCGCGTCTTTCGCTCTCCCCATTCTCTTCTCCTTCTTTCTATTGTCCTCTGCAATGAAGCACAACACGACATGATAGTGAGCCATGAATTTTACTTCGGGGTCTTCTTCAAACAGCTTAGAATTATCTATATAAATTCAGGTGAGGTTTTAATTAGTAAGCAATTGACATTAGCTGAAATAGCTCACTATATTTACATGTTATGCTTAGCTTATCCTATTTTTTTCGATATTGGACAACACTTTCTAATTTACATGAGGGACCTTAAATGTTTTGAAACATATGCAATAAACTAATGTTGTCATCTTTTAGCCAATTTTAAGGAACCAATTCTTCCAGAAGTTTATGTCAATGGATAAAGGCTTGTGAAAGGTTATATATTCTAATAAGACATGTCAGGCAAATGCCCATTGGCCTCTAAACGTGAATATTACACACGTCCATCTCATACCTTGTGCTTCAATATGTTAGTTTAAGAATGTGGCTATCAGGATTCAAACCCGTGACCTCTTGATCAATGAGGCTCTGGTACCATGTGAAGGAATCAGCCCCCTCAAAAGTTCAAACCGGTGGTTTTATAGTCCAAAAACCAAAGTAGAATTATTATGATGAAAAACATGGTTCTAAAATAGGGAAATTGACGAGAATTTAGGATATTCATAGGTACAGAAGACTTTTGTTTCAATCTTTTGTCAAAAAGGGGTAGTATGTTAAAAAAAAGAGGATAAGAAGAGCAATATGTTTCATAAATACATATAAGAAGCAAAAGAGTTTAGCTAAGTCTTTATGCCTACCTGGCTAGTCTGATCAAGATTGAGACTGATAGACCCCTTCAAAACATATCGTCCAAATCAATGAAACTTTTGAAACCTACTATTTCTTTTCTGGCAAAATCAACCAAGCCTACGTGGTCACGACATGTTGATATTGATTGAGTTAGTTAGAGGAACCAAAGCGTCATGAAGCAGCAAAGAGAACTAACCTCGTATAACGGGAACTTGGAGTAAATTACGAAGCGCACATCGATTCCTGACATAATGTTGGACTCTAGGGCCTTGAAATGGCTCGTCCTCTACAAATCTATGTAGAAGAACCTGAAACTGCTGGAACTCTTCCGCGACTTCATTGTAACTACGTACACTATGTGGATCAGAATCCCATAACTCGAGCGCCTTGGCATACTCCCAACTTAGGAATTCCCAAGACAAGCACATTTGTCCCACGTAAATCATCTCGAGATCACTCTCCAAGTCTCTCGAGAATCTTACCATTCGCTTTTGTACTTCTGATGATTTGGGCTTGCAAGGCCAACAATCTAGGGAGATAATCGTTGATATCATTGGCGTTGCTGAGATTTTCATGTTTGTTGATTGGATCGAGTTCTTACGCCGAAGAAAGTCTGCATATATAATTCCGTGAATTGAATAAGCAAGCACGGACATGTAATTGTCATTAAGGATCTGTTTATTTCGACAAAAATATTTGTTTATCTCAATTTCTATTGTTTCTTTGCATAATTTCATAGCAAAAACCACGAATATGGAAAATATTCTCCTTCAATGGGGGGAATTCACTTCCTTTCAACGAAAAGGGAAAACATTTTCCTTCATAGAGGAAAAAATGTTTCCATCGTAATATCACATCACATGCTTCACTTCAAACTCAATTTGGCCAAGCATAGCATCATGCAAATTAATAAAATCAAACCATTTTATTTAACTAGAAAGATTTAAGAAAAATTTATTTTTAAATGAAAATATTCTATGGAAAAAGGTTTTCTAGAAGGAAAATTTTCTCCGATGAACCAAACGGAGCCCAAATAATGAAAATGAGTCAAACTATCACATTGCGAGCATGCAATTTCGAGATCTGTGACTGCAATCACGTTGAAGTACCAGGTGTTGCAGATGCTACATTCACAGTCAATCACGTTTTTCTTTTTTCTAAACGAGATATAGGTTTCCATTGAATCACATTTACAATTAAAAAAAATTGAATGAAAAGTACCTATTTATTAATTTCAATATCCCTCTGATAATCTCTTCAAACCAATCTAAAGGTACTTTTTTTTTTTTTTTTTGATAATTACCAATCTACAAGTATGTGTCGACAAATAAACACATACATACATATGACGGGGCCATGACAAAAGCATTGTCACATAACAGTCAATATCATAACAGCTAACTCAAAATTTGGCACTTAACAATCATTATGTTACACAACACGTCCCCTTGACTCTAGGTTTACAACTACAGTCTGGCAACAATCGAGACCAATTATGTTACATCTTGTGCAACTCTACAATCGCAACTGCGATTTAAAACCATGATGAAAAGTGGGTTAAAAGCAAAATTCAATAGTGAGTTAATTAAGGGCTGAAAGAAGAGGCCATAATTAGTCACTTTTCCACAAAGCATAGCCAAAAAGTAAGCACTCATGAACCTAAAAAACACACTTTCTACTGCAACAAATATTTTTTGCATTTAATTAGTATTACAGTTAGGATAAAAAGGTTCATTCAAATAAAGAAAATATATTAAATGCCATAAACTTTATGTGGAGAGTGGTCGGCTAAAGAAAGGCATAACTGTTTATAGAGAAAGTCAAGGCAAAATTAGTCAGACATGCACAGAAATAAACTGAAAGCAACCATTAAAGAAAAAGTAATGATGTTTGCTGTCGTTTTTAGTTTATATTTTCTGGTTTTGAAAAATTAAAAATCAGGTTTTGAAAACAATTTTTTCTTTCTTTTTTTTTTGGTTTTTTTTCCATTAGAAAAAGGCAGGAAAAAAAAAATCATGACTCGAACATAGTTTTTCATTTCTCAAAAGCGAATCAATAGAAATATAAAGCAATAACAAACAGACCCTAATATTATACAAAGAAGAGTAAATATTGTTAGAAAAACAAGAAATGAATAAAACAATCAGTATAGCATTGGTCCCTCAACTTTTTCCGTGTGTACACATCACTTAATTTTATATGCTAAGTGAATCCCTCAACATACGTATAATTATCCTTATTAAAAGCTCTACCAACGACTAGCAACACCTATAAAGACAACATTTACCTCCACAGAAACAAAGTTTGACTTCTTATCACGTCAACTTCAATTAGGCAAATTCACAAACCGAAACAAAACTATATAAGTAAATAATTTTCCTTAGCCGAACAAAAGAAAATTTTGAAGAAAAAACTAATTTTATTTGGAAATATTTTGAAAATAAAAAGTAACAAAAGGGAAAATGTCTACCGCATAAAAAAGGCAAGTTAGGTCTAAATTCAATTGAATTTAGTGGATAGTGAATCTTCAACTAACTTGAATACTTTTCAAAGTTGGGGCCTTAAGAAATTATCAAAGATGTCAATTTTCATGCCTTTTTTGTGGAATCTCAGTGTGTATGCAGGGAAAGCCCACTTCACCAAAAAAAGAGTATGAAAGCTTGCCAAAACATTTTTTTATGTATCCGAAAGCTCCTTGTACTTTGCTCACTATGTCAAATTAGTCCTATGGTGAAATTGAAGTTAAGTTCTAGTCATGTCAGATGCAACACAAGCTCACCTATCGACCTAATTCAAACTCACTCATAACTCGACTATTAAAACTCTTGTTGTGTACTGAACATCATTTTACTCTTGGACTTAATTGATACAGTACAAATTATAGAAGGATAAATCAACACAATTAAAAGTATAAGGACTAAAAAGCAAAAGCAATATTCCCAGTGCCCTAAGGGCTCCCGCCTAAGCAGGGTCGGGGTGGGGGGGGGAAGATTGTACACAGCCTTCCCCCTTCACCCTCAAGAGAGGCTATTTCCGAAAACCCCCAACCTAAGGGGTGCAACAAGAGGACTTCCGAGGAGGTCACCCATCTTGGTACTAATCTCGCCCAAGCACGCTTAACTTCGGAGTTCTAATGGGATCCAGTGCTTGCGTGTTGGTACCCTCTTAGGTAATTGAAAGTATAAGGATTAAACTAACATAATGGGTAAAGTACATGGACCTATAACATAAATAACCCAATTTTTCTAATTATCAATCTTTTTTTTAATCACATTATTCAACATCATTTCAAGTAAGTGATGCTTCTCGCCTATACCAACTAACACAGTTAACTTCATAATTAGGTGCACCCCCCACCAATTGCTTCTATTCTAACATCTTTAATGAAAGTGCATTGGATTTTTTAGCGATAAAAAGTTGCTTTCAAGCCCTATGTTTACAAAGATTTGAATGAAAAGCACCACAACCAATAATTTTAAAGCTCTTTTAATAGTTTAGATATGTAAGCACTGTTATAAGCATGTTATAACATGAGAAACACTCCATAATTTATTAATGACTAGTAGATATAATAACCAAAGTTAAAACAAAAGATGAGTGCTTATTGATATTTTAAACTCAAGTTGTTTATTTTCCCTCTTAAATTATTTGAAAATAGGCCAAAATGCCTGCAAAGGGCACTTAGTAAGAGAAAAGGGTTAGAAACGACTTTGTATTTCATAAATACATGAAAAAGTAAAAAAAAAAAAACCAAGGGCAAACATTAAGAGGTCTCAATTGTACAGTAACAGGCTCTATAGATCGTCTTATGCAAAGCCGAAGATACTAACAAGCATAAAACCAAATAGAGACCGTTACATGATAGATTTTGAGCTAACTGTTATACGATTGGTATCAACACTTTCCCATTGGCCTTCATAATGTACATATGATGTATTTTATTTATTAGAAAATGTCTACAAATGCATTTACTGGCTGAACACAATCAAAGGAGTACGAATGAACGGTTGCATGATTATCATTTATATTTTTTGCAAGTTATAAGCAACTTATGAAAAAACTCAACATCATCTGCAACCCATTATAGCAAATACACGACATCACAATGCAACCATGAACTGTGATCTGATTCCATGACAGCTCGTAAATAAATCAAGAGAGATTAGCAAATTAGCAAAGAAACTGACCTAGAGCATACTTCTTTTGATAATTGAGGATGTCAAATTTTCTCATCCTTTCTCTGTAGCTCTTATAGAACTTGTGCAGCTCACCAATGGTACCTTCATTCTGAAACTTCTCATCTATCTTCCATGGCTTCAAACCATCCATTATCTTTGGTGACTCGGATTCTTCTAGAATAGTAGGAAGCCCTATCGCCCTCACCTTCTTTATCTCCATTTTCAACTGATCTACTAAATCTTGATGCTCCCACAAGCTCTCGAGCTCGTTCGCATCCTCAGGATTCGAACCCGACATTTCCTTTGGATTCTGGTTTGTCCTCAAAGTTCCATTTTGCTCATTTTCTACATGGACTTCAATGTTTTTAAGTTCGTTCAATATGTCCTCGTCTTCATCATCAAAATCATCAGTTTCATACCCTTTGTTCAAATTTTGCAACTCTATATCTTCTTTTGACATAGCAGCCTCATCGAATTCGACTTGTTTAGTATCAAATTCGTTCTCGAAATCGCTATCTGACAAAAACCCATCACTAATAGAATCGATAAAAGAGCTTCTCAAGGAGAATTTGCTACTAGAAAAAATGGACTCAGAATCAGAATATGATGATACTATTGACTCGTCTTCTTCAACAACAACCTCGAGCTTCTTCATACCCTCTTTATCATTTCTCAAATCACTCATTAGCCCATCTTCTTTCTCACAATGATCCACAACAAAGTTCTCATTCGCATCACAATTAGAAACTAATACCTCCGAATCGATTTGCAACTCATCTTCCTTGGCCAAAATCTCATCACTTACAATCCTATGAACATTGTGAAGAGAATTATCATTTGATTCTTTGTATGAGCCTTTATCAACATCAGGATTCGAAACTTCTGAATGCTCTTGGGAATTTTCATGATCATCACAATGTTTAATCTGATGAGCTTCATCATTAAGAGGGTGTTCATCATTTTCAACCGTGCTAATGAATTCTTCATAGGTCGGAAACCGAAATTGGAGAAAAGACTTGGGTTCCTCTCCTTCATTTGAACCCTTTGAATCTATGGGTTCCTCTCCTTCATTTGAACCCTTTGAATCTAAACTACTAATTTTGGCTCCCTCTTTTTCATCAAACCCAGAAAAATTTGAACCATTTGAATCAAAAACACCATTCTTGGATTCCATCTTCCCTTTGATGCTGTATGAATCACTTGAATAATCTGTTGGTTCAAGTGCCTGCGAATTGGAGCTTCGCTTTCTATAAATGTAACTGTCCCAGAATCTGCAGTTCAAAACAGAAAATTATAAGATTGGAATTCTATGAACTTGCATACATATATGTATAATTGAGTTAAGTTTATTCAAATTGGTGCCTCTTCTTTTCTTAATTCAAAATAGTCCTAATGTTTGTAACCGTGTTTAAATTAGTCCATTTATTTCGTTGTTTAAAATAGTCCCTCACCGTTCGGTGAATAACACTAGGAAAATTAAAAGATGAGAAACTAATATGAAAAACTTAAAAACATTAGAGACGACCCGAATATATAACTCAAGTATAATCAGAAAATTGAAAGCTAAAGTACCTGAACAGCCAATGATTGAACACGCCAAAGAGGGTGGTAAACGCAGAAACCCACAAAACCCTAAAAAAGAAAACAAATTTCCGGGAAAACAAACCCCAAAATGATCCCATTTCTCAAACAAAATCAAACTGGGTATCAAACAAATCCAAGTACAAAGTCAATTTCATTTGAAATACAAGCAACAACAACAAGAGAATAAAACAGGGGAGACCAAAAAGGAGGGTTTTTAATCAGTCAAAATCTGAACTCATAACCCCTTTGAAACATAACCCAAATCTAACCCATTTGAGAATAGACTTTGTAACTTGATAAAAAGCGAAACTTTAGGGTGTAGAGAGAGAAAAAGAGGTGAAATTTGACCTAACTGAAAAGAGAGAAAAGAACTTGTCAGCAAACTGAGAGTTGAACAGAGTTATCTGCAAAAGTTGAGAAGTTTAAGGAGGTTGCTTAGGCGAATTCTAGAGATCATTTATAGTAATTTTGACTTAGAAATGCCATTTTTTGAGGAGCTAAATTTGAATGGAGATCCGTCTGTTTGATGATGATTTCCTCTCTGCCTCCACAGAGGAAGAGAGGGAGAGAGAAAGATGAGGGTTTTGATAGGGGGATTTCGTCTATATATGCTTTGGCTGAATACTTGGCTATGAAAAAAATAAGAGTTATATAACATTATATTTATATACTTCATAAAATTATAAAGTAAAGAACTTGAATTAGTGTTCAAAAAAAAAAAATTTGAATTGGGGTTTAGAGGCTTTTAGATATGAAAATACTTAGCAATAATATATAAAAAATATAATATTTGATATGTTTTATCCCTTTTTTTTTAAAGGGTATTTGGCAAGCTTCATTTTTTTTTTTCCTTGTGACCGGTTTAATAGTAACTTGAATAGTTGAACTCGGTAGTGAGATTGTAGGGATTGTCAGTTTAACCCAATCAATAACAAAGTCGGCTCAAATAAATAAGAAGTCAACTTGGCTCGAATATGATTACTTAGCAAAATAACCTTTTGGAAAACAATGATGTTTTGATTAAGCAATTGAGGAAATGATGCCATGCAAACGCACGCAAGTTCGAGCTCAAGCTCAATGTGGTTGCTGAGGAGCGAAGCAAATGTGGGCCTTAAGGACAGCTGCGGAAGAGATGGACACATGGGAAAGGAAGATGTTGCCTCTCAATAGACTTTGTCTTTAGTGGAGATTTAGCATAATGTAAGGAAATTAAAATTTGAAGAGACTAAGCTTGCTTGCATAAATCTTAAGGAAGACGTTGCCCCTCAATAATGGCATTGTGATTCAAAATTGCTTCCGCAATTCAATCGGAGTGCCGGTAACGGCGCTCGAGTTTAACTTGTGCCATTGTTTCAAGATTTTGACCGCCAAACCTCAATCTTGATTAATTTAATCTTGGATTAGCATCCCAAATTGGTTCACTCCACTCTAATATTGTTATGTTTGATATTGATTGAGTTATCTTGGGCCATGGTAGCCAGGCCTCGCACCTGATTAAATCAAATTTAAGATAGGCTACCAAGCTTCCAAACCTATATCTACATTCTTAACTTTTGAGCTTTCGAGGTAAGGTATTTGAGGATTGTTTCGCATTACGACACTCCAATTGTCGCTCGATTTGGGACCTTAACCTTTATTTTTGTTCAAATATTACATAATTATGTTAGTTTGCTTAACTGGAGTGTTGGTAAAATCAACAATTGTTGCAAACCAAAGTTAGACATGCCAAAAAATACCAAAAATTATACAAGTGATTGGTTGAAGTCAATCACACGGGTCTCTAACTTGATTTACCCCCTAAGCATGGTAAATCTATTTAAAAGCCCTTGGATGCATCTAGCAAAAAAATTGGTCAAATAGAATCAATAACAAGCTAAAATCGGATCGGTAATTGGGATGAGTACAGCTAAGTGCTTCTAAACATGTTTGTTTTCTCTCTCTTTATTTGTGCAGTTCTTATTTCTTTTTTTTGTTTACCCCCTTCCTCTACTCAATTGTAATTGTACGTAAATAGGAACATTAATACTTAGAGAAGGGGAGATGAACACAAGAAGTTGTTATTGGAAGACAAATTTTTTTTTGGGCTAACGAAACTTTAGTAATCGAGGTTTTGGTGAATTAATTTGTTTATTTTATAAACTTTACATTTAAATTTTTGGTCTAACTGTTATAACGAAAGTGATCTTCTATTCCAAATCCAGTGTGTGGCCTCCCTTTCTAACACAAGATATTATCTTTCCTACATATGATATGAGTATCATCTTATTATCATATGATGCCACCCTTTTATATAATCAAGTTGAGTAATGATCAATTTTTTTTTTTTTTTTTTTAATAATTAGCGACAAAGTTATACAAAACAAGCAACTCGTAATAACAAGCCCTAAGTCAATTGTATATAGACGAGGAACAAAAGCAACAAAAACAATACAAACAGGATTACAAGCAAAAACAGACAAAGCGTGTATACTAAAAGCCGCAACCACCACTGGAGAGGACTCGGAGGTAGGAACAAACTAGAAGACAAGAAAAGAGAATAGCCAAACCCTAATTTATTAAAGCAATGAGCTCAATAGTAATCGATTCATCACTATCAAATTTCAGCCCTAGCCTTTTCTCAATCTCTCACGAGTGCTTTGCGGCAAGAAGCTTAGCAACATCCTTAACATTATCACCCTTTTCACCAAATTCCTCTATTTTTGTTTGCCATAGGCCTTGGTTGATCTCTTCACGCTATTCTCCGGTAACATATCTTTTAGAAAGTCTTGTATGTCCCCGCTTAGCTTGCTCTTTCATCTTGTACTTCAGGGCTCTCCTACCCTTTTTTGACGCAGTTAAATTAGGGACTTGACATCCCACCACCACTTTTTTGCTTCTCTCCCCTGCTTTGCTAGACTCCTCCATAAACGACAGCGGCATCGAAAAATTTATGGGCGAACTTTCATCTAAGTGTGGGGCTCTTGCAGAGGCCGGAGGCTCGAAACCCTGTGGCTACTCAGGCTTGAAGGACCTTAAGTCATTATTACTAACGGCGTCCTGGGCTTCATTCTCCTGAGAAGATGTCTTATCATGAGGCCCAACTATTTTGGCCACATCTTTCTCAAACCATGGAAGGTATTGGTTTGCTCAAACTTCCTGGACATATGAATAGGAAATAGGCTGGAGGTAAGGAGGTAGAAGAGATGAGTGTGGGAAATGACAATCCCAAGCCCATTTTCCGATAAACTGTATATCAACATGAAGTGCAATCTGGCTCATACCTTGCTTGACAAATCCGTCCCATCATTCCCTAACGTTGAACAGGGTACTAGAGAGTACCTACAAACTCCCAAGTCACCTGTTGTCTGCTCACGTAAAGAGAAAATGTTTGAGGGATGTGTTACTAGAGTGCTGCAAGCTCTGGCTTCTTGTGCATGCAAAAAAGATGTGGCATGTTCCCTTGATAATCTGGCAGAGACAATAAGAGCGACGTCTTTAGGCGATTAGTCTGGGATCAATTTTGAATTACTCTCTTTGACGAACACCACACGAAATCCTCCGTTAACCTAAACTTGGACCATCTTGTGAATAAAAGATGGGAAGTATGTGTCGATAAGGACCCTGAGTTTTTTTTGGTTGAAGTAAAAAAAAAATTTCTAGGTTTTTTTTTTTTTTTAAAAAAAAAAAAAAAAAAAAATGGTCCTTGAGTTTTCCTCATCGACAAAACAATGGGTCATAAAAAGGAATAGAGAAGAAAGGTTCAAATTGATACACGAAAATTGTTCAAAAAACAGGGTAAATGTATAAAATTTTCTTGTTTTTTCTAGTTTATTTTCAAATTTTTTAATTTATTTTATTTTTTAATTAATTTTTTTTATCAAATAATTTAATTTATTTGTAAGGGAGTTAAGTGTTTGATTTTATTTATGAGGAGAGTTCTATTTTTAATGGAAAAAAAAAAGAGTTTTTTTGTAATTTATCAAAAAAGGGGTTATTTACATAAAATATTCCTGTACTTTTTTTTATTGTGTCAATTTAGTCATTTTACTTCTAATTGTATTAATTTAGTTCTTCTAGAATTTATAATGTGTCAATTTAGTGCTTTAGTCAAATTCAAGTTAAATTATTAAAGTAATTTTTTTAACAGCACAAGCACATTGATGCAAGTATCCACTACGAATAAATCCATTGACTCACTTTAACTCAATCCATGGTCAAACTGTTAAAAGTTTCTTTAAGAACTTAATATAAATTTTACTATAAGGACCAAATTGACATAATTTTAATTATAGAGGGACTAAATTGATATAATTTAAAGTATAAAACTATTAAAAGTTTCATTAAGCACTTAATATAAATTTTACTATAAGAACCAAACTAACATAATTTTAATTATAGGGGAATTAAATTGACATAATTAAAAATATAAGAATTAAATTAATACAATATAAAAGTACAAAAATATTTAGTATAAATAATGAAAAAGAAATAGTACATGAAGACAATCTCATTTTCTTGTTTGATAATGAAAAAAGAAAAGAAAATGTGTCACCCATAAACACACGCGTATACTATTGAGAAGAATATTAGCCATACGTGTGGTCCTGTCTCCATTTGACGTAAATAATTAGAAAAAAGAAAAAATTATTTCAAAAATTTAGTTTTTAATTTCTCATAAAATAAAAAATTATAACATAAAATAATATAAAATATGCCTCTATATATATCAATAATATTTGTACGCTATTTTTATAACAACAGAGACAAGACAACAATCCAAGTGTAACAAGGGCTTCCGATGAGTAAGGTTTAGAAAATAAGATGTAAACCGTCTTATCCGACGTTTAAATGTTTAAAAATATTTCTTTTCTCAATAACTTCAACAATCTTTTTTTCATAACTTTTTTTTACCTGATTTAGGAAATTGATTTTACTATTTCAATTTATATTAGATTGAAGTTGAAAATGTCAATTCATCCTAATGGTGGAAATAATTTTGCTTGATTGTTATTTGTAATAAATGTATGAGAATGATATAAATAAGGCGAAAACGATATCTACCAAACTAAAGGAAGCCTTTATTTGATAGATTACAACTATTTCTTACATCTTCTTTTATAAAGAATGTATTACATATAAAGAAATATATTATCGTTGTGGCAACTCATAGAGGAATTTCGTAATTATTATTCATTATAAGTCATATTATTACTTTGACCGTAATATCTATTGTCATATATGTTGTTATTATTAGGACAAAAAAGATTACAGTAAGAATAATGATATGACTAATAATAAATACTAGCCACAAATTTTTATAAAGTGATTCAGACCCACCTCAGCCTTTGGCGTGTTTCGGGGCGAATGGGTCTTGGTAGGTGGATCATGGCGAGATGAGTCAATTGGCCGAATGGAGAGAGAGATGCGGTGAAGATAAAATTTGACTTATACTAGGATGAGATTTATATTTCAGATTTTATCTAGTTTTTATATTTATCTTTTGGTATTTTATTTATCTCTTAGAGTTTGACTTGGAATCAATTAGCTCCTCTATAAATACAAGAGGAAGGAACTTAGATTGTTTGATGGTCCAAGTTTAGAATTATTTTGAAGAATACCTTGTTTCTCCTTTTCTTGGGTTGTGAGAAATCGAGTCTATCTTTCTTCTTTGTTTTATTAGCGAATTAATAAAATTAAAGGAAAGACCATTAAACCTTCCTTTTTTTAAATCTTCCACTATGTACTGCATCATAAAGTTGGTCGAATATTAGTTTTTGTTTTTTTACTATGATAATAGTATATACTCAATCTTTTGGCTGAAATTTCTAAATTATTGAAGCGTGATGTTTCCTTCGGAATGTCGGTTATACTGTCAAAGTCATGACTCATGCACATGTAAATTTCTTCAACATTTATTTTCAATCTTTTTATATCGAAATATATTTAAATATAGGAAAATTATTACGTAGGTATCATAAGGTTTGACAATTTATCACTTAGATATCTTAACATTAAATATATGCAAATTTAATAATTTACATAATTACAATAATATATTATACATATAAGACATGCCAATGCTTTCAAAAGAATATTTAGCTTGTTCAAAAAAAAAAAAATATTTAGCAAATTACGATAAAAAAATCATCTAATATTGATGTAAACTACCTATGTATATTGCAAAAATCATGTGTATTGTTAGCATTTTTTGGCAAAAGATCAACAAATTCTCATGATGATATACCAATATATTATCATAATCATATTTTATTTTAGCAGTTTCTAACAAAAATCTATCGTATTTCAGCAAACGAGTACCTCATAAAATTTGCAAACTTCAAATTATATAAGTGATAAAATGTTTAAACTTCAAATTACTTTATTATATATACTAAAATATTAGAATACGTAGGCTGCATTTGGTTTAGTTTTTTAACAGCTTAAAGCCGTGAAAAAGCTCTTTTTGACTGCAGGACTTACGTTTGGTTGGGAGAAAAGATCTTTATATGTCTTTTTCACAGCTTAAATAGAAAGATGAAAAGCTGTTTTATAATTAAGCATAAAAAGTTACAAAACTGGATCTTTTTTATAGTTTATTTTAGAGAAATGCTTTAAAAATATTATATTAATATTAAATCTTTACCACCGTAACCTACTTTTACTTCTTCTCACCACTTCCACTGACCACCAAACCTTTTATAGTCATGGGTCGCTACACTGACCACTTTCCACTACCATGGCTAACTATTATCATGCTTCTCTCTTAGATACTATAATTAGATAATTTATATTATTAAGTCATTTTTGTGATTATAGTAGATAAATTACTTTTTTAACTTATATTGAAATGCTTTATTCTGTAAAAAAGATATTTCTGTATTACACAACTAAACACTTCACCGTAAAAAGATACAGTTTTTCAATGGACAGATCTTATTGAAATAAATAAGCTGAAAAAAGATAAGTTAAAATAAGGTGAACCAAATGCACCCCTAGATGGTAAGTAGACGAATCTTAGAGAGCCTAAATGATAACTTCCTTTATATATATAATATATAGTAAAACTTATTAAATAATAAAAACACGTTTTTTATTCTCAATAGCCATGAATCATGACGTGATAGGGATTAGCCGTCGAGTTTCTTGCATCTTTTTTATCAATGATATAAACAATTGTTATCGAACTGTAGTGAAGCGAATTGTCGAGGATTAATAAATTACATATTAGTATCATGAGATGTAATATATTAATTTTTTAATTTAAATTTTTAGAAATAATATTTTAGTATAAATGATATATATTTAATAAATATTTATCCTACTTTTTTTTATTAATAATTCACGATATAGCTGTTCATGTGTCAGACGAGAGTAATAGCGAGGGAATATAACATACCAACAAATAACAGTGAATTTAACACTTTTTCATGCCGACATTTGGACTATTTTATATATGTATCTTTTGGACTAAACAATTATTTCATAAAGTTTATGAACTAAGAAATTAATACACCAAGGCTAAGGATACTAATATGTATTATTGTATGAAAAAGTTTAATTTGATATTGATTCCGGTTTACTTATTTACTCATTTGTATATTTGTATATTTATTCAAGTTGAATTTTTTTTTATTTTTTTACTTAAAATGATCTTTTAATAATTATTTTGAAATAAAATCGGTCCATAAATTAGTTATTACCTAATTTAAACATTTAGTGACATATAGTTTTTGGTTTAATGTGACGTCATGTAAGATTAGTAAATAAAAAATTTGAGAAATTATTATTTAGGTACCTTGAGGTTTAACCAAGTATCATCTAGGTATCCTGACAATTCATTATATATAATAATGTACCTTGAGATTTAAATATTTTTCGCTTAGATACCCTATATTGAAATTTGAAAAGTTTTCGTAAGGATCGGGATGATTTTATACAAAAAATGCTAATGTGATACATGATTACGATAATATATATAAGCCACATCAATGTTTTCAGTAAGATGGTATGGGGCGGAGTGTAGGACAATGAAACAACATCATACACAAAAGATAAAGGTGGCAGAGATGAGGATGCTGCAGTGGATGTGTGAACACACAAGGAAAGATAGGATCAGGAACGACGTCATAAGAGGTGAATTAGGCGTGGCCTCCAATAAGGATAAATTAAGGGAGCAACGTTTGAGGTGGTTCGGACATGTTAGGAGGAGACTGAGTACCGCTTTGGTCAGGAGATGTGAGCAGCCTCATACTACGCTAGGTAGGAGAGGGAGAGGTAGGCTAAAGAAGAGATGGTTGGAGACGATCAGACAAGACCTCACTCACCTAAACCTTCGGGAGGAGATGACCTTAAATAGAGCCCAATGGAAGGCTAGCATAGGAGTAGCAGCTGTAGTGGAGTAGATTTGGGTAGTCCAACTTCTATGCTATCTCTAGTATTCTAGGCCTTTAGCGCACTTATGTGCGATCTGAGCTCCTGATTAACTAGTTATTCATTAGCTTATTTACGATCTGCTATGTCTATGCCTTTATTTGCTTAGCTTTGCCCTGCTTATATGCTTATTGACTCTTGTGCTACCAGGTTGCCAGGCTTCATTGCTGCGAACAAGTTTTTCAGGTCGGGGGTCCTCGAAAACAGCCTCCTTTCTGGGCAACCCCCAGACGGAGGAAGGTTGCGTACATCTACCTCCTAGACCCCGCATAAATCTACATTTTTAAAAAAAAAAATTAAATTCTAATAAAAATACTTATATATTATCGCAATTATCTTTTACTTCAGCACTTTTCAACATAAATCTATCAAATATTGAAAGAAGGGTATCTAATTAATAAAATTATAATACTTTAAGGTATCTAAGTGATAAATTTTTAAATCTCAATATACTTCATTGTATATTTTAAAACGTCCGGAACCCTAACTCATGGTATCTGTTTTACAAATTTTAGCACCACGTGGCACTATTACTACGTCACCAATACTCCAAGTAGGTACTCGGTTCAAGGACTAATTTTGTTTCATGAGAATTGTTAAGGACCAATTTTAAACAAATCAGGGGATAAGGGTGCATTTGATTTAATTATTTTTCTCATTAATTTTTTAGTTTATCTGTTTTAATAAGATATGTATCTTTTTTAAGATGTGGTATTTAATTGTGTAATGTAGAAAAGCCTTTTTATTTTCAAAATAGAGTATTTATATACATAATCTAAAAAGAACTTAATTATTATAATGATAAAAATGAACTTAACAATATAAATCAATCAATAGTGGTTGGCCTGGGTGAGGGAGTGGATCATGGTGGTGCCGAACAACAATGATAGACGATGGCAAGCCTTCAGTGATGGGTGGTATTGTGGCCAATATATTGATGATCAACGAGGGGTGCTCAAAAATACTTGTTGCTGACATAACTGTTAAGGAAAAAGCAGCACAATGGTGCCACTTTACAACTTTCCTAGGCTTTCATGTTCGCTATTGCTACTGCTTTATTGTTGCTTGCATGCCTAGTACTGCTTTATTTGACTTGACTTCTACTTTTACTTTTTTTTTTTTTTTGAACAGTAAGATGCCAGAGGCCAAAATAGACTTCTACTTTTACTTGATTCTATAAATATTGTTCCCCTTTTTTGCTTTTACGGTTGGAGGTCTTTCAGAAATAGCCTCCCTTTAGGGTAGCATCCTGTAGGTGTAAGGCTACGTACATCTCACTCCTCTTAAACCTTGACTTGGCGGGAGCCTTTCAGGCATTTTGAGTTTGTTGCTGCCACTGTTGTTGTTAAGGAGGACTGATTATGTTGATAGAGATACACCATAGCGACAGCAAGTTATGGTGAATAATGACGAAGGTTGACCATGGTGGTGAGATGAAATCATATATGAATGGCAATTGTTATGATCTGAGAATTCAAGGATTGAGCTATATTTGGTTAAGTGGCCGATTCGTTCTGTGTGCTGCTGCTGTTGTGATGTTCTGGTGCATATGGGTCTATGGTTGCTGTTCTGTACTGAAATAACGTTAGCTTAGTAGCTGCTTTGTAATATTCTTAGTTGCTGTTAGTTGTTGATTAGTTTAATAAAGATGTAATAGCATTAGTTAGCTTAGTTCAGTAATGCATTCCATAAGCTGCATTAGTGTGCCTTAGCTTTAGTTAGTAGCTGTTGCATTGTATTGTAATAAGCTGCATTGGTCACCTGCATTGTAAACCTGCAGTGAGCGAGGCAGGTCTAGTCAGTTAGGTGTTGATGTGTTTGGCGCCAATTAGCTTAAGTGGTTGTTAAAGTTAGTTACAAGATAGATATTTTAGTTAGTTGATTAGGAGCTTATGTCTAGGTTCAATGTAATAGATTGCTTATAAGTAGTTGCTTCAGCTGTAAATCTGATCATTCAATCAAATATCAACAAAATATCTCATTTGAGATCAACCTTCTCTCTCTCATCTAACTCTCTCTACTTCTCATCCCTAATTCTCTAATTTCTCATCTCAATTCTCTTCTTTCTCATCTCATACTCTCAATCTATCCCTATTTTACTTAGCTTACGTTTGTGATTCAATCACGAACGTAACAGCAATCCATGGTGGTATTAGGCCACAGTGGTCAATGATGGGAGTGCATCATGGTGGTGGCTAGTGATAAATTAAGTGGTAGCCATAGTGAAAGGCTGATATTAAATTGTAGTGGTTAGGGCAAATCTTGATAGTTGTTAGTCATGGTAATAAAGAGTGTTGAGGGCAGCAAGTCGTGGTGGTAAAAGAGGTGATGAAGGGTGTGGGTGGTGATGGGAGTGAAAGTCGATCACTGCGGTAAAATTAAAGGCCAAAGTGTTTTAAAAAAACCTTTCTGAATAAGACATGAAAAGCATCAAATTTTGTATCTTATCTTATTTTGTTGTAAAACGACTATTCATCTTCCTATAAGTTTTGAAAAACATGTCAAATGATATTTTCTTTCAATCAAACACAAGCTAACTTGAATAAACTGGTATTTACAAGGAAACATTAGAGTGAATAACTCCATACAGTCTAAATTTGAAGTCCCACATGGAAAACATAAAGAAAGAAACATAACTTACAATACTGAGAGTTATTCACCTGTCTTATGGGAGACCATGAATTTGCTCTAGAGTTAATTCAACCTAGTCGGTCTTGGACTCTCAGCACTCACTCCATATAACTATGCAATCTCATGTCATTGAGTCTTAAGTAATGATGTCGGTACTATAGTATTTGCCTGAGATTTACTATGTTGTACTTAAGTCTAGGTAACGAAGCAGCTGTTGGCGATAGGATTGCATCGTTTGCTCGAGACTAGATGTGCGAGTGCAAAGCTATGTCTTATAATAGATCTGGCAATTATTGACTCGACTCGATAGATTGACCCGAAACCAAATCAGGGTTAGAGTCAAAGGTTGGATGACCCTAACCCAATATGACCCAAACCCGAACAATCCAAAATTTCTTGGTTGGGTCGGGGAGACCCTATGGCTATTAGACTTCCAATTCGGATTTTAGAATCTTATGCTTCTACAATCTCATAATTGTAGATCAATCCCTATTCTAAATAAAATCTTAATTTTGTAAAATCTTATAATTCGTTGATTTTGAAGGAAACTAATGGATGAGATCATAACACAATTACCAACACATACAAATAAAAAATTTCAAAATAAAAAATTCAAGCATGTATTATAAACGAACTATGACCTTGGCATCGCTACAAATCTTGCAATGTTTGGAATCCATGATCATACCTTTCACTCAATTCTTGGATGGATTTCGAACTTTCATACTGCCTTAAGTCGACTTCTGCAAGCTACTTGCCCGTGGTGATGATTTTTTGGAAGAGGATTTCAATTTGATCCTTAACCTTCTCTGGTAATTGCATTTCGGCAGAGCTTTCAGTAGTAGCGGCAATGGGAGCTTTTCGTGAAGCCATTTCCTTGCCTTCTTGGTTCGAAAACAAGCTATACCAATTGGTTTTGATCCGGAGTGTTTTCTAGGGGGAAACGCAAAGAAGCGAAGAAGAAAAGGGAGAACGAGAGAATGAGGGAGAAATTCCGATGAAGAAAGAGGAAGAATTAGCGAACTTAGGGAGAAGAGAAAGAGGGAGACAGAGAGAATTGAGGATGAAATTCAAAACAATTTGGATTGATTAATGTCAATTATAAGTAAATTATAGGGTCATTTACATTTTAATATCTCGACGTTTTTGAAAATAATAAAAAGGACCTTGACATTTTTAAATTATTAAAAATGCCTCTAAGTTTTTGTCGTAATAATTATAAGGCCCCCAAGTTTTTGTCTCATTAATAAAAAAGCTTCTTTTTGAGGTGATGATGTCATTTTAAGTGGACAAACCTGATGTGACGTCTGTGTTTTTATTAATGCTACAATAAAATGCCAAAAATATCCTTTAATAACTATCATCTAAAATTTTCTGCTTATAAGGTAATAATAAGGGTGTTAAAACGTACTTTAGGTCATTTTATTATATCATTAATAAAAAGCAATTGTTACGTCAGCTCTATCGATGGAAAATACCGTCGTCACGCTTGAGAGGGGCCTTTTTATTGATATGACAAAAACTTGGAGGCCTTTTTAATAATTCAAAAAGTCAGGGTCCTTTTTTATTATTTTCAAAAACGTCTAGATATTAAAATATAAATAATCCAAAATTATATGACGAAAGGGAAAATTAAGCAAAAAACCAAAAAGTACCAGACTTTGGCGCCCGACGGCCATTGGCGCCATTTTCCAGTTTGAAAGCTAGTTATTCAATTTACATAGCTTGATCCAATTTTTGCATTTTTGGGTAGATTACCTCGTTAATCACAACGATCCAAGCTCAATTTACACATTGCTAACTAAATTTGATTGATTTTAAGGGTTTGACTGATAAAATCATAACAAGTTTTGGGCTTATTTTCAAGTGTCAGCATCGTGCTAATATCTAAGTATCCTTATCTAACTCATGATTTTTATGACGAGTATGAGAATTTGGTTAAATGGATAGTATGAGAATTTGGTTAAATGGATAATGTAGGTGGATACAGAATTAGAATTATACAAGGAGAGCAAGGGAGGTGACTTGGGATACAAACAGTGCTCTCTCTGAGAATCCTCTCAAGAAAACAATATGCTTTCTTGTACAATTCCAAATGTTAAGGACTGCTCACAAGCACTGAACCTTAAATTGAAATAGCAAACATTAATAAAGCGAATTGGGGGCACAATTAAGACATCGTTTTTATGTGGTTCGGACAAAGCCTACGTCCACTGAAGGGGAGCAATATTTTCACTATATAAATCATGGTATGTAACAATGTTTCATTCACACTCTATCTATCACTGTTTTCTTTCCTTGCTCTCCTGCCATACTAAGCATAAGAGGATCATATTTATAGACCTCTACAATTATAACACTCAGGAGCCCAAGAGTTACCATCAAAGGCCTCAATAATTCCAATCGTAAATATGGTTGTTTGGGCGACCATCAATCTCCATAACCAACAAGAGCAGCCATGTCAGGAGCTTGTTTCCTCGAGATTTATTGGCAGTTCTCGAGTCTCGTTGTCCCTCTCGATCTTCAAGGTAACTTCATCTCCGACATTGTAGTCGTCCAAAGCCCTGTATAAGTCAGCTCGCTTCCTAACCTACATATTCAACATAAAACACCATACTGTTAAAATATAAAATCATTATTCAGTCTTCACCTAATAGTTTAACCTTTTGAAATAGTTCGTTCGTTGACACGATTGTACAACTTCTTTGGTAGAGAGGGCACATGTTCGAATCTCATGAGTCCCCCACTTAATATTCAATATAATTCAAGTGGGCATTATACAAACTTCAACTTGATGGACAATTACATGTGCAGGGCATTGCTAGAGTATAAAACCATTCACGAATCTTCATCTGACCGCATAAACTTTTGAAATAGCTAATACCTTCATAGAGACTACACATTCTTGGCTACCTCATACCTGCACCAACAGGAACAGGAATGCAGGTGGAGGGGGGCGGGCAAGCACTCGCAAAAGTTTTAAAGCTAGATATGTTGATGGAGCGTCTATATTGCTATATATTAGACAAAGAAAATAGAGTTCTCCACCTTTACTCTCCACAAACTCGCATAAATCAAGAGAATATAGTTTAATACATAAATATTTTCTTCCAACGATACATTTAGTGAACAAGTCATTTAATAAGGCCACAAAAAAGAATCCGTCTACAATAGGTATTTTTACTCAAACAAATAATTGGTTGAATCGTGGTTCACATAAGCATGACGCGCAATGACTTCTAAGCTAGACATCCTTACCAAAGGGTTACAGTACTTCCATCAGGGGATTGGAACAAGGATCTCTTTCCATGAAGCGTCATTTGGGAGGGTGTTTTAACACTGGACCAAGATCTGACTTGCAATGTCAAATATTGATAAGAACATTTAGCTCGCAAATTGTAGAAATTTCATCGTTTCGTGTTAATCTTGTATTTAATTATGCGACGATGTTGAAAGGCAAATGATCAAATGTTAAAATTTTGGGATAAAGTTCAATGACAGTTGCTTGGCGTGTTTCTTTCATCATGCATTCCTAATGCTCTCTACCTATTTATATCAAATACTTGAAATAACTATGGCATAAGAATAGCTTTCCTCAAAATTAGAAACAGATGATCACGTAAGGCCATTACATAACAGACAAATATATAAAAATGATCTCATGATTAGTTGAAAAGTTACATGTACTTTCGCAATGGCCAATCATTTGGGGCTACTAATGGGCTCATGGGCCCAAGCTTACCCTTTTGCAAGTAGAGCGACCACAGCTTTCGATTAGTCGAGGTGCATGTAAGTTGGCTTAGACACCCCATTTACCCAAAAAGGGGGAAAAAAAATGTAATATCCCCTAATGCATATACAGTATACCTACAAACGCATCTTCAAGATAAATACAATTTTAGTGGCATAGAAGTTAATAATTACATGGTTGCTCATAAAAACTTTCATAAAAGCAACTTATGTTCTGTTAGAAAACTCAATGGATCACCATAACCCATTACATAACGTCCACGACAACCTACTTCTGAGACATTGGACCATGACCGTTACAAATGAAACTTCATACTTGCTTAAAGGTAAGGAGAGAGAGCTTACAGGCTTGTTGTCCACTCCAACAATGACATCGCCAATTATAATATTACCAGCAAAACCTCTTATGGTTGGATGTAGTCCCACCTTCGCGGCTAAACTATTTGCTGGAACCTACAACACCACCGACAAATTGGTGTATGCTTCCTTGAATAATGCAGATCATCATGAACATTTACACATAGTTTTAATTGCAAATGTACTGCATACTGAATAAATTGGCATACAGCTTCTAAGAAAAGCAGTTCCTTTCGTTTGGCTTAAACGAGAAGGGGGTTTTGTTACAAAGATTATGCATGTGTCTGGAGGCTCAATTGGCTTTTTTCCAAGATTTTTTTAATTTTAGTCTAATTTATAAACGTAATTATGAATAAGCATACTCGTATATATGGACTTTGAAAACAGTAATTGCGTACAAGGAATTATCATTTGGAGTTAAACAAAGGGGGGCTATTTACCTGGATTTGAGTACGAGAATCAGAAGACTCGTACCTGCAAACTCGGTTATTCTCTAAGATTTTTTTTTTTTGGGTCTTATTTGAAGCACCAAGGTGCCATACAAACACTTAAAACTCTATCTGACATAGGTTGTTTAAAATAGAATGGAAAGTCGAAGTAACAATAAAAAGGACATACCTGCAACACAAGGGCTCCATTTCGAACATTCAGTTGATTTGCTACCAAGTCAGGTGCAATATCAACATTCAAGCCAGCTTGCAAAACCTAAAATAGAAATTTCTTGCATTATCAATCGCAACAAGGAAATGGTTGCTTTTTAAATTCAAAAAGAAATATGATGAATAAAAGAATTTACAAAATACTGAAACCAGGATATCCTCAAACACATACAGAGCAAATCAAACCAGACCAAACAAAAATTATAAAAAACATCTGGTAAAATAAGGCCCTCCTATCCTTCTAAAAATTAACCAAAATTATGTCAGCAAATCGAAGCTTTTATCCAAGCAACCACTACTACCAGAGCCTCAAAGAAGCTTTTATCCAAAAAGATCCTGAAAAGGTCACCTTATCTATAAGTAACTCATTTGTGTGTCATGATTTTCAAAAATCATTGCATTTCTCTATAGCCAAATACACTAGAGAATTGCAATTTTATCAACCAAGAATAACAATTTAATATCCTTCCTCTTCCCCTATCCCGTCAAATTTGATCAAAAGGACAATTTCACCAGATCTTAGATACGCCCATTTGCCAGAAAAGTGAGAATAACCATCACCACAAATACCAGCGGATATAGCAAAATAAATGTTCAGGTGTTTTCCTATTCCAAAAGCACCTCACATAGATTCCTAGATTCCAAGAGACGCCACCCTATAAAGGTCTCTATTTTTGCAGGCAGTAATGTGTGTTAAGCCTGTCAAGGAGTAAAAACCACAGGAAGGCTTTGATTCTAAAAGTTGACCGCCCAGATATGGAAAACGGATTCACCAATAGAACCGCAATGACAACTTATTCGCAAGCAGACACACCAGAGCAAACTATATGGATTTTTTGGGCATTAATTTTATCATTGGGCTTTCCACAATAATGATGAAATGCAAGAAACAATGCAATGCGTTTGTTTTAAGTTGCTGCTATAACAATAACCAAGTAAGCAGATGTAAACCTCATGCCCATGGAATAAGATCACAGTAATGTCATGGAAATTGAGTGTTGCATATGCTATATACAACAGGTCATGGCAATCATACTGGATTTTTTAACCGAACATAAGTGCTACTTTGAAGCCCTAATTTACAAACGTTTAAGTGAATAATCATGTAATTATTAGATTTGTGCATCATGGAGGAAACTACAAAAGCACAGTATGTAACCATGGAAATATATAAAGAGCAGATGGGATTTAAGTAGACTTACTTTCCCTAGCTGGATCAACTGAGGTATTATCTTAAGTACAGATGAGGATGGAATGGCAAACCCGACCCCAGCTGATGTACCTGGAAAACTTAAAATTTAAGTCATTTAGGTTGCATTCGGATTGCAAAAATTTTCAATGATCTATCTCTATATTTCCTTGCGTTTTCATAAGCTGAACAGATCCTTAATACTATTACTTTACCCAAACAGAGAGCTCATTTTCCAATATATCTTTGCTTAAAAATCTTAATGCTACCCAAGTTTAATTGTTGTTTACGTCTCACATACATATTAGATTTAGAGTTTCCATAAGTCTCTATACTTTACCTACTGTGTCAATTTAGTCCTTTTACATTTGATTGTGTCAATTTAGCTTTTGTACAGTTTATATTCTATTAGCTTAATCCTGTGTTGAAATTGAAGTAAGTTAATGCCATAACTTTTAACAGCACAGTCATGTCAAATGCAACTGACCCAATTCAAATCTACTTAGTAACCCAATTTAGACTCACCCATGATGCCACCATTAAAAAGTCCGTTGCCAAAATCAGTTGCCAACTTAACATTAGTCTTACTCTAGGACTAAATTTAAAAGTGCAAGGACTAAATTGACACATAGACAAAGTATCGAACTTATGGCATAAATAACCCTTAAAGTTACTTTTCTCACATCTATGTACATGTACGGACATTGATAGTATATGCTACCAGCAAATAAATAAAAGAGAGATGGGTGAAGTACAGGATGGATAGAACAGTATAGCTCCCGTTCTTTTTTCACGTAACTCATCTTAGTACTACGTCGCTTAAGCATACTTAATTGTAGAGTTCAATAAGGATTTGGCATAGCAGTACAGATATGATTGCACCCAACACTAAGGTCCCTGGGCAAATAGAAATGGGATTTTCAAGTAATTTTGGCTGATTATATAAGGTCAAGCATAATTATGTCATTTTGAATGATCGAGAAGATATCTCCACGACAAAGAAATTTAAAGAATCCCACAACTCAAGAAACAAGCCAACGATTACTCTTGATTTCCCACAGGTTCCACCCATAAAATCACGTAAGAATTGTTATATTACGTGACAATTTATAAGTTAGTTGTTACATAATTGGCTCTTCTGTGACGTCACTTTTTGTAATAACCTCTACGGTACATACATATTGCCCTTCATCTATTATAAAGTATTGATAGATGTATTTTGCGTACTAAAAATTATCAAAGAGGTGCAAAAATAATAATTGTATAGCCGGTCATTCTCTTTTTTTGTAAGTATAAGGCTCAAAAGCTACTTATGTCATCTCATAAAAGGCCCAACGCAGCCACCCCGACCTGTTAAGTAACGTTTATAACACCCAATCCCTTCAGAATGCCACCATGAGTCATGCAACACAATTTGATCCTATGGTGCGATCGAATCACTGGAGGTGTCATGGGTGAGCAAAGATTACCAGTCTGAGTAAATATAGCAGTGTTAATGCCAATCAAATTTCCCTTTGCATCCAAAAGAGGGCCTCCACTGTCATCATAACATGAAAAATAATCAAGCATTAACAATCATTACAGTCATACCACTTAATCTGAGATACAACACGGGATCAAATAAAGGCCATTATGCTATGAAATGGAAGTTTGGGCTAACTATTATGTTATTGGCCATTATGTTACTATGCTTTGCAACAGCCTCCATACTGAATATATATGTGTTTTATTACCTAAGGGACATACCCAGTGCCTCAAGGGCTCCCGCCTACGCAGGGTCTGGGAGGGGCGGATGTACGCAGCCTTCCCCCTTCAGGGTGTTAACCTGAAGCGAGGCTGTTTAAAACATACTTATAAATGTATTTGCATGTCAAAACTATCAAACATATAAAAATTATACATGGTCATTAATTCAATTTTTTACAAAAACATATCTTAAAAGCAACTTATATCCCCTTAAAAAGCTAGCACGATCAATCACATAACATTTATGGCACCTGCTAATGCAACTTGCTAAAAAGCTAAAACAACGATTATGGAAAATATTCCAGTCGGAAAGGAATATATTCTAAGAGTTAGGAGAAGTCCACACAGAAAAAGCAACGATGGCGTGTAAATGAAACACCACTCATGTCTGAAAATTATTAAGACATGTTCATGTTTGTTTGGGAAACACACAAGTAACAAGCCAAGTCTAAACTGGTTCAATAAGCATAATGAGCCATGTTCAAATAGGGTATAGTTGGTTCATCAAAGTTCATGAGCAATTCATTATTATAGACTTATTAAGAGCATAGTAATGACACGTTAATAGCTTGATAATTGCTCCATACTAGGTTGATAGTTGATTAATGCTAGCTTGTTAGTAGTTTGGATACCTCATTAAATAACATCCTAAAAAAGCCTCAAGAAAAACTCATACAACTCGGCTTTAACGAGCTCAATTTGATAAGTCATGCATCAAGCACACGGGTTTCTTATCGAACTAGGATTGAACAGAGGTTCAAACACTCATTTAAGGCTCAATTGGTACTCCTAACTCTTGAAACCTTATCAAGCTCGGCTTCAACCAAGGGATATTCGACTCAATCAGAGGAAAGTAATCCAACTCTTAAAAATGTATCAAGCTCGAGTTCGACCAAGGGAATACTCGACTCGATCGAGAGGAAAGTTGGGGGATAAACCTGTTACCGGGATTAATGGCTGCATCAGTTTGTATACCCCCGCCAATGGTAACTCCACTTTGACTAAATATATCCCGATTCAAACCGCTTATCACCCCAATAGTAAGAGTATGATCGAAACCGAATGGATTTCCAATAGCTAAACACTGTTGGCCAACTCTTAGAGAGGATGATTGTCCTGCCATAATAGGCTTCAACAGATCTTCTAGAGCTTCCACCTACACGCATGGAAACAGTTTGGACAAATCATTTGTTACACATCAAACTAACTACTACACTAAGGCTCCGTTTAGATGTTTTACTTCCGGAAAATATTTCTCCTGAGAAATTTTCTTTTGTTCAGCTCTAGAAATCAATTTCATTATAGAAATTTGCATGAGGTTTGTGTTTAGTCCATTTGACATTGAGGTGAAATTGAGGAACATGCAATCAAATAAGACCAATCACATAACATATTTGAGCTGGCCATTACACAATTACCTTCTTCTTTGAGCAACACAATTGATCGTTATGTAATGGTAATTTTGTAACAGCCCCTATAATGCATATATATTGCACTTTGTTTACTAATATATATATATATATATATATATAAACTTGCATGTCAGAATTATCAAAGGGATACAAAAAATAATAATTGTATGGCTATAGGTTCAAAATTTTGCAAGCACAAGGCATAAAAGCGACTTCTGTATCTTAGAAAAAACCAATGGAATGGTCCTGAACCGTTACATACGTCCGCAACACCCCACTTTAGCCTAATTCTTTGGCAACACGAACACAATAACAACAATAACCGACCCAATGCCTCAAGGGCTCCCGCATATGCAAGGTCGGGGGGGGGGGGGGGGGGGGGGGGGGGGGATTTATGCAGCCTTACCCCTTCAAGGTGTTACCCTTAAGGGAGGCTGTGTCCGAGGCACCATGACCTCAATGACGAACTATAATGTAATTCCATGGGAGGAAGACATCTTCCTTTGGGAGAATAGATTACCTCAAAAGATTTTTAACTACAAATATTTTTCTCTTCAAAATTCCCTTTAGTTTGGTCCAAGAAAGAAATTTCATTATATAAATTTGTACAAGGTTTGAGTTCAGGCTGTTTGAGGTTGAGGTGAGATTTTCCCCGAAGAGGAAAATTTTTCACCCCTTTTTTCAAAGAGGATATCTATTTCTCCTCCATGAAGCAAAAAGATTATCTTCTTAAAGTACTGATGACAACTATTCATATCAAAAGATAATAGAACTAGGACGTGAAAGGGCTTACCCTAGCAAACTGAGCCAAAGACATGACTTGTTCCGATTTCTAATGGATCCTCCCCCAAAAAGATGCCACCACCACCATGAAATGGACTAAAAGTGAACAAGTGAAAAGATATCGTAGCCAATAAAATGCTACATGGGCATATTTTTTTCCACAAAGCCGTGTAACCAAAATGTTAAAGATTATCTCTCGTGCAGGCTGCATCTATTAACACGGCATCCTTTTCAGCAATGATGGAGAATTAGTCTCAATCGACCAAATATCAACTACTTTTTTTTTCCTACCATTGAACTTTCCTATTTTAAAATTATTCACTATTGCAACATTTGATATTTGATAGATCATGTTTAAAACTTGATAGATCATGTTTAAAACCTGATTGATCCAGGTACAATTTTGTCAAAGAATATAACATCGCAAATGGAAAGTAAAAATTCTATCAGCCTCCAATTTTCCATGCACACATACGATGTTTTTCTCCACTCGAATCTGAATATTCAAAAGGAGGTGCTCTAATCTATGTTACCTGGACTTTGTGCGAGAATCAGACACAGGTACGTGTCTAGAGGTCCAATTTGGTTTCTTTTTTTTTTTTTTTTTAAGTTCTGTCCGATGTCATGACTATTGTCCTAGTACCTTATCTGAAATAAGTATCTGAATAAAGAATAGAGAGTTGAATTAAATACCCACCAGTGACCATCCTTCTATCAATGGTGTGACCATATGATGACACAAAAAAAAAATATGATGACGCAAAAGCAGCAACTGAGAAACTGACTTAAAACCAGAGCCAATTGATAGCAAAATGAGCATTCATAAATAAGTAGAACATTGCTTCTTGAGCAAATGAATCCAACCATTTTGGAAGGACTGTAAATGAGTGGAGCCAAGTTGAAGTCGTAAAGTTCGGGCCTTATCTGGGGCATGGCTTGATGCCTGCTGATCTTGGAGACTTAAAGCTCAAACTCAGCTCTTGTGAGCTTGAGCTCAGCGCACCTTGGTTGAGATCAAATCCTACTGAGGGAGTTCCAAGCTAAGCATGTCTCACTTGGCTCATTAAAGCTTTAATTAGGCTCATTTGGACTCAATTAAGCTCGACCTTGGCTCATTTAGGCTTGAACTTGGCTCAATCGTGGCATGTTTTGGGCCTTTATTTACACAAAGATTAGCTCATTTCCACTTGAGGTTGGCTTTAACATATATATTTTGGGCCGTAATTTGCATGTAAGGTGGCATGTTTAGGCTTGCAAGCCTCCAAATTCGAGCTTTGCCAAACTCAAGCCTACAGCGTATAGCTAAACAAGCCAAATCGACTAAACTCAAACGAGGAAACTCTTTTGAGCTATATAACAAGCCAACTTCTCTTATTTATACCTCCACTGAGGTTATCAACTCAATGAGAAAAAGACTGGGTACAATAATATAGTGACAAGGACCCTCTTCAGATGCAACACTTTTCCATGAATCCATGACATGTAGAATGAAACTTAATAGAAACTACATGAAAAGACAGAATAATCCAAACTTTAATTTCCAAAATACCTTTCCTTTTTTTTTTTTTTTGGGTTTGATAACTAGAGTATCCGGGCCAACCACACAACTTGATTAATCCCTATGCTCCAAGCATCGTCAGCATGTAAGTTTCCCTATGTGCAACAAGGTAAGTTGGGGCCACAGACTTAGTAGATAGGCCCAAGAAATTATTTGCGCCAATGTTAGGATTCAAACCTAGACCTAAAGTTTCATGACACATCAGTCCAAGTGTCTTACAACTTCAGCCAATCCCTTGGAGATTACTTTCCAAGGCTCCATTTGTTTTAGGTTAGTATTCTTGCATCACATTCCTATTATTTTATTGCCGAACTGAGTTGAAACCATTATCTCAAACGCATAACATCTTTCTCCATGGAGAGAAAATTGACTTTCCATCAAGTAAAGAGAAAAAAAAAAAAAACATTTTCCTTCATGGAGAAGAAAATATTTTTTGCTTCACTTCTTATATCTCACTTTAACCTCACCCAAACCAAACCCAAATTTCATACAAATTTACAAAAACAAATTTCATTTTCCTTAGCTAAACAAACAAAATATTTTGAGAAAAGACATTTTTTGCCGAAAATATTTTGAGAATTTTCTGGAGGTAAAATGTCCCTACAACTAAACGGAGCTCAACTATACTTGCTGGAGAAACATATGACTAGCCACGTATCCAACCATCATGTTTATAGGTCTCAAAAGTAAGATATATGAATCATAGAAAGATAACACACCTTCAAGACAGCAAGATCCTTTGCACGATCAGCCCCAATTAACCTACCCTCGAAGCTTTTTTGTACCCTTACAAAATATTGTAAATCACAAGAAACCAAGTGAAACTACTAGTTCCAAGAATTTGAATTCGAATCCAATAAAAGCAGATAATCAAATAATGCGACCCGTTTTGTCATTCTACACTCCACACATTAGTGGGTGCTCAAATTCGAATCTTGATCATGCAATCAAAAAGAGGGTGTCGTTGGATATTAACTAATAGGTTGGGGTAATCGTGTTAGGTCTTCTTAAGGGAACAAAAGTCACCTTTAAGACTTATGTTTGCTAAACCTTGAATAAATAGTTACAAAACATTAATTTTATACCATTTTCATTGTTTTCAACATAGAAGTACATATAAAAATATGTTTTGATAAATAGCATAAAGTACATATATATCCATTATGGAGCCCGTTACAATAGCACCATTATATAAGGGCCACTTGTGTAATGCTCACGTCAAAATCCATCAAGTAATAGTTGTTATGAAACGTAATGGTCTTTATTTGATTTCAAGTTCTTGAGCACCAAATACAAGTCAATAGTCTTAGGGTCATGCATCGTACTGTAAATTACTACTTTTTTCAAAATTACTTTATAGAAACTGCTACAATAGAAAGGGTATTGACTAAAAAATTCACTTTGGCTTCTTATTACAGGAAAGGTTTTGTTTCTCTACTATATTCTAAAAGCAGAAACATAAATCCTCCTGCCATCTAAAAGCAATAAGCAAGTGCCTTTTTTGGGTTAAAAATTAACTTGTACGCATTGGGGAAAAGCCAAACAAAAACTTACCCATCGGATGCCAGGATATTTACTCGTGCAACAACTTGTCCACGGCTTGGATTCTTTGAAAGTGAGTTACCAATTACTGAGGCCATTGCAACAAAAAAAAACCATTATCTATTATTTTTCACTTGAAGGAAGGGTTACAGAGAGTAGCACATTGAAACACATTAGAGTGTGAAGAACTAAGCATTTTGTGAACTACCACGTGTTTGAAATCCATTAAAACTCATTCACATTGGTTTTAGGAGCTCGCTAAGTAAGCAAGCCAAGTTCGAGTGGGCTCAACAAGTTTAACAAGTTGAGTTGAAATGGGGATCCATGCATTAACGTTCGTGAATAATTTGTTAAGACCTTGTTAATTGTCTGTGAAGAGCAAATAGCTTGTTATAAAATCGATAATGGATCAACAACGATTCAATAGCAACTCGCATAACTCTGTAAATGAAAAGCAATAGACACAAGGTGATGGATCTTTTTGTCACTCATATAATGAGCTTGGCTATTAAGTCAAGAAATGTAAAGCCATTCATTATCCACACATACACATGTATATTCATATATACGTCTAAGAAACCATCAAAGGGGTATACAAGTTGACTGAATAGCTATATATCCAAATTTGTGTAAGCAAAAGGTCTAAAAGCAGGGTACAATCCCTTAAAAAATACCAACACAATCACCATGACACATTACAAAACATTTGCGACACCTTACTTGCGCCCTACGGCATCTGGAACAGTTACCGTGCCAATATAGAAAAAGAAATATCATGCAACTTACACAGCCCTTCCCCCCCTGACATAGCATAATGTAGGAATAATTGACCTGGGTGACATAAGCTAGTTGAGACTTGAGCTTAGTTTTGCATCTTATAGTTTTACTACAGCTGCTAAATTAATCAAGGCACAGTGAGTTTGAGATAATTACGTCAAATTTAAGGCCAAAAGCAAGGTTCTACCTTGAAATCGAACAAAACATGCAACGGACATTACATAAGGGATTTTGAGCTAGCCATTACTCGATTAGTTGTTTCATAAATATACTTTTATAAAAGCCTTCTCATGTATTCTATTAACTAACACATTGCTTGAAATCAATGTTCTAGTCTTTTGATGGTCACGATCACTATGTCATGGAAGTGCGGTGTTGTGGATGTGTAACCGTGATCATCTCATTGGATTTTGTAGGGGAACTAAAGTTGCTTTTAAGCATTATATTTGCCTTATATTCACCAAATATTGAATGAATTTCCATGAAATTGTTAATTTTTAAATCTTTTTGATAATTTTGAACATATAAATATATTTACAAATATCTTTGAGATACAATACACATATATGCATTGTGGAAGTCATTAGAGAAGTACCATTATATAACATGCAATTGCGTAATGGCTAACACAAAATCCGCTATATCACATATAACCTTTATTTGATTTATTGTTACTTACCATGATAATTCGTAACAATATGGCCTTGCTTGTCCCATACTACTCCTGACCCATTTCCTTCAGGAACCTGCCCAATGTTTCAGCACAATGATCAGAGAGGATCGAGCATGTCAATCTTTAAGGCTCAACATGTGTTTCCTTTAAGTAACCACTCGCAAACTAAGTGAGTGGCTCCAATGAATTGTTTACAGCTAATGGTAGGACTTAAAAGCTCAAACCTAAAGCTTCATTGGACTCAACGCTCAACTGCCTAACCACACAAGCAACCCCCTAAGGGGTGTAAGAAGCAGAAAGTTGATAAGATGCAATTTCAAAATTGTCAAGGTAACTACCTCAACCACACCAGTCACATTAAGCTGTGGACGCAATGTCACATCAAATATGTTGACAACAGAGTAAGTATTCCTCTCAAATAATTGTGCAATTCTTTCCTGTCCAGTAAACACATATCAGTTAGCCTGCCATATGGCATATATATTATTTTTAATTTTCTAAAACATAGTCATAATGTACTCATATATTGGCGTTGTTGTGTTCAAAAAAGAAATGTACTCTTATATTAAAACGCATCAAAAAGTTATAGAAAATAAATGATTGAATGCTATTTGTTCATATTTTTGGCAAAAATAAGACTTGAACAAAACTTTATATTCACTTAAAAAACTTAACGTGGTTGTCGTGACCCATTACGTAAAATTCATGACAGGCTGCTTCAAGACACCATTACACAACCGCGAAACGCAATTTGATGACAGAAAAAACTATAGAAAGAGAACAGAAGTAGTCGTTTATCTAGTTGATCATAACCTCGAAAGGAAAGAGCGGCCCAGACGGGTAAACTGAAGGTGTCACTTGCTCAACCGTCACAGATGGATCTCCCAATGCATATGCTGTAAGTCAAAAATGTATTGCCATTCAAAAATGAGAGTGGCTTGGAGGTAACCATTAAGGATGGCAATTCAACCCGATTTTGATAGAGATCAGAGTAAAAAAATGAAATGCCACACGGAGAACAGGAATCCAACCCAACTTGACAATAAATAAGCAAATCCAACAAAAGAAAAGGTTTGACCCGAGACAGCCTAAGTGGGTCAAATACAGGTTGACATACAACACAGCCCATATATGACCTGTATCCAACCTGAGTCTTATTTCAAATTCAAAGACAAATTTTTTACACAACCTTATTTAAAAATTAGAAATACCAGTCAAGGCATACCTAATTCACTACTTTCAATTCTCTATTTGCTTCTTTTTTATGTCGCAAGAAAATTAAATGCAGTTTTTTGAGTTTAATTATTCTTTCTACAGTTTGACTAAAGTTAACTAGTGCAGTCTTATGGATTAAGTTCTTGACTCGAAACAAATTGAACAAAGAACTATAAAAAAATTCCAAAGGGAGTACTAAGGTTGTCAGGTTGGGTCGGGTGAGGTATGGGTTGAGTAGTATAAAACGTTGACTCAAATACAGGTTGAGTATTGAGTTGGATGTCTGTATTGAGTTTGATGTCGAGTTGGATAAGGGTTAACCATAATTCAAGCGATATCCAACCTGTTGTCAACCCTAGTAACCACACGTCAGACATCAATACTCATATAGCCATTACATAGATAAATGCCCGGAGGAGTAGTTGAAAGATGGCGAATATCGGAAATATCTTAACAAGCAAGACCTTTCATATTAGAAATATAAGTATCAACCAAGATAAAATCAACAAAACAGTGATTGACGTATCCATCAACAGTTCTATCCCGCAAGGGTGTAAAAGCATACATTTGGTATAAAACTAAAAATATATGATTAGTCGTTCACAGTGCAATATTCAATAGGGTAGCCATTTCCTTCCATGAATGCCTGTGTTTCATGTCGCATCGCAATTCATTCTAACCTTTACTCCTGAAGTAAAAAATGGGATAATTGTCAAATGCACGCAGATGACAGCAACAAAAAGGCTTTCTACAAAGCTATAACATCCACCCTTCACTTAAGCTTTGGTTCGGTTAGATGGAAGACATTCACTTAAGCTTGGTTTGGTAAGATGGAAGACATTCTTTTTGGAAAGTACTTTCTTTTTTCAAAATGCTCCTAACAGAAAGTAACTTTTTCCTTTAAAATGTTCTTTTGTCAAGAAAGTTTATTACATGTGACGTTAGGATTTAGCACATTTGGAATTAGACTCAAATAGGAAGAATATGAGGCTAGGGAATAGTTGGGAGTAACGGTGCAAAGCTTCACTTAAGCTTTACCCTTAGTGATGTTTTACCACTAAACCTAAGCCGCACAAGATTTGTGACATCTTGAACCCATAAAACAAATCACATGAATATAGAATATGTGAATACTTAGCAATGTGAGGTCTAATTGTAAGCCCAAGTGAGGTTTTATCCTCAAAATAATTGTCTTTAGTTGAAATATCTGACTAGCCTCACATATTGAAATATTCTATTTCACAATCCCAGTGAAAAACTTGTTATTAGATTCACTTCAAAATGAATAGTTTAATTTTTGTAATTTTTTAATTGTTCTAAAGTTTGATAAGTTGTATTAATCAAATTCAATCTTTCTCGTTCTATTTTTGAATATCCATTCACTCGAAACTCATCTGCTTCCATTTCTATTTTTAGTAAACACGCCCGATCTTTTTCGGGCAACTCAATGGCTCTTCCGAGTAGTTCGTCTGAATTTTGAATAGTATTCGAGATCCTCAGTTCTCGATTATCTAATATATCATTTAATGAAAGTAGGTTAATTTTCCATTTATTTCCAATGGTAGAGTCCTTAATAGGAGACAGAAACAAAAAGCGAAAGGAAGCCAACCTGACAAATACCTTGAAGGATAATAACACAAGAGCACAGCTAAGCTTGCAAATGATGCCCGCCGCGTGGTAGAAGGAACGTTCCTTCGTATTACATCTCCCAATTTCACTCCACATTCACTGTCATTCTCTCTACCACAAAATGAAAAATAATCAAAATTCACTGCTACAAATGAAATCAAGGGTTATTTACATCACAATACCTAATATTTTGTCAGTTTTGTCATGCTATTTCTATGCAATTAATTGCGTCGATTTGGACATTGTACTATTTTTACTGTTAAATATTATTCAGAAATGTTAGATTATGGTCAATTTGGTCTCAAACCACATCAACGTGTGACACATGCTTTTTGGTTATTAGAGTATAAAATCATTCCTACACCTTCACCCATCAATTTAAACTTTTTGGAAAGTTAGTTCTTTGATATGATGTCAGAGCCTTGACGAACAAAGAGGTCACGAGTTGGAATCCCAATAGCCCCACTCCAAATATTAATATACTTCAAGCACAGGATATAGAAGGGTATGTGCATTATCCATGCTTCAAACCCACTGGACATTTGTGTGAGGGAATATGTTAGAATATGAAACCATTCCTAAACCTTCACCAATCAACTAAAACATTTGGGATTGTTGTTCTTTGACATTAAACAGTTTCTCACAACACACGTATGAGAAGCTATTTATTTTTTATTAATTCATTGATCACACAATATACATTTAGACAGTAATGAACATTTAAAATAATAAAGCACTAAGATAACCAACAAATTCATCTGTACAAATGTGATCGGTATGAGTATTATACTGACTAAAACCAAGAAGAGTGGCTAGATATCTTCTGAAGGGGAAGAAGAGATTAATCGTAGGGGGAGAGAGAATTAACCCTCATCATCAATTTCGAAATACAAATTATCAAAATTGGTATTAAAATAAAACTCTCAACTAAAATACTATTGCATCACAAGACTTATGATTAATTTATAATCTCGTGTAAGAGAATTGGAGCCAAGCAAAATTAGTACATGAAATGACAAGACAACCTGGGAGAGGATGAAACGGCGTCGTTGGGAAAGGAGGAAAGGCAGCGGAGGAAGAGATGACGGCGGAGGAGAGATGTGGAGATGGTAGAGAAGAGTGTCGAATTCAACCCCCAAACCTCCATTCTTCTTGTTGAACACAACACAAAGTAGTAGGAGCACTAGAATGCTTGTGCTGGTGGGCAGTGGATAAGGAACCAAAATGAAAAGCTACTTAAATATTTTAATTTTTAATTAAAAGATCTAAATATAGACTCGATAAAAAAAAATCTATAAAAGTAATAGATGATGATTCGTCAGACGAGAAAGAAGAACCTTCTAACTTAAATTTAGATGATGAAGATACAGTTAGAAGTTTAGCGAAAAGAAAAAGAAGAGTTGATCACAGAACTGATTCCGAATTATCTAAAGAAAATTGGTATTATAAATCAGGAGAACCTTCAAACTCAAGGGTCGAAGCCTGTCCTTTAGAAGAAGTATCAAAAGAACAAAATCATAATATAGAAGAAACAAAGAAAGGAGAACAAACAAAACCCTCCTCTAAGAACGAAGAAAATTCATCTATAGGAGTATGGTGGAGAAAAGATGACCTAAATAAATAAAGAATTCTATTACAAGGAATATACCTAAGCTTACATAAAGTTCCTTTTAAGAATCAACTTCAAGTAATAGATGATTAAGCTCAATCAATGGCCTTAGCCTTAATAAGTAATAAACTTAAATGGGAATGTAATAGATCAGTATGGTTAGATTACTTAGCAGCCACTCTATAAGGAGACTGTTTACAATGGTTAAAACAGTGAAAAAAATCTAAGGAAGAAAAATCAAAAAAAGCTAATTTACTTAATAATTTTAATTCACTAGAAGAAATAGTAGGATGATTTGCTAATATAATTAAAAAACGAGTTTGCGGATATGTAGGGGAGAAACCTATACAAGAAGATGCAAGATATGTTTTAGCAAAACTTAAAGTTTGTAATATATGTGAATATGAAAAGTATATAGAAACATTTATAAAGTACTTCTAAATGCTTGAACATGCAGAAACCAAATATTATCTAGAGTTATTTTTTTATAAACTCCCACACCTTTGGGATCAAATGGCTTTAGCAAATTATAAAAAAATTTTAGAAGAAAAAGATCTTACAACAGATACTTTAGGATATAGAATTCAGTTTGTCCTCAGAGTGATTACACAAAAATGTGTTGGAATAAAAGCAAAAAAATAGATAAAAAATTAAAATTTTAAATCTGCATACGGAGAAAGATGTTGTAATAAAATACTTCAAGAAGAATGGAAAATAGGATGCAAAACCTATAAATCATTTTCAAGAAGAAAGAAAAGATGCTTTAAATGGAAACTTTGCAAAAAGGAAATTTTCAAAAGAAAAAGAAATATGTTAGGAAAAGAAATTATAAAAAGAACCAACACATACATTTAAAAAAGAAATGTGGATGCTTTATTTGTAATGAAAAAGGCCATCTTAAACCTTCATGCCCTCATAAAACAAAAGCAAATAAGAAAATGATCAAATTACTAGAAGAAAAAGATTTAGACATAATGTATGGGGAAGACATCTCTGATATAGACGATGTACTTTATGAAGTAAAAGGTTTAAGTTCAGAATCATCTAAAGAAGAAATAGCAAACTTGACAGACGAATTAAAAGAATTAATTTTTATGGCAGACAACTGCAAAAGAAAAGAATCTTTTTTTTTGGTAAATCAGTGATAAATACCATATATGATTAAAAATATATGTACAAGTCTACGAGGGGCATGCCCCAAGCCAAGGCCAAAAGGCCTACATCAAAGAAGGAAACAAAGCAAGAAGTATCAACGGTCAACATGACCAAACAAAGAGAACAAGCAAATGAAAGCAATCAAAGCTAATGCTCAATCCCCCACTCCTGCAGCAGCTGCGAGTGGCAATGAGCACCGCGAAGCGTAGGAGCCGCAAAAAGCCTGCTGCGGACCAACCCTATGATCTCCTCAGTGATGACTGCTGAAGGCCTGAACTGGGAGCGATGAATCCTCAAGTTACGCTCATACTAGAGGATGTAAACAGTTGTGGAGAAACAAAGGCAGGCAAGGATCCGATCCACCCCTTGGCCACGGAGCCTAGTAGCAGCCCACTGAACCAACTCGCGCCATGGAAGCGTGGGCCAGGCAAAAGAGGTACGAGAGGACACCCCAGACCAAATAGTGGCAGAGCTGCTGCTGGTGAAGAAGAGATGGTCATGCGACTCAGCATCTGACCCGCACAACATGCAAGTAGCCCGTACATCCTACACACGATGTCTCAGCAGTCTGTCAAATGTCCATAGTCTCTCACAGGAGGCAAGCCACAAAATGAAGGAGTGCCTCAGGATGTGAAGCTGAAACTAAAGGAGATGATGGATGGAGTCCTCCTCCCTCCGACTGCGGATCATCTCCCGTGCCAATCTAGTGGTGAAGACCCCAGATGGTTCCCTCATCCACCGTACACTGTCAGCTACCCCCGGTTGGGGCCTGAAGTCAACAGAATCCCAGATAGGAAGCAGCTCTTCAATATCCCGTGGGAAAGGCCACTGATCACCCTCAATAATATCTGAAACTCGAGAGCCCAAACGATGACCAGTGGAATGGAGTAGGTGGAAAGTGAACCACCCCTCCAGACGTCCACACAGCAGCCAGTAATCTGACCACAAAGTAGTGTCCCGGCCATCACCAATGATATGTCAAAACGCCCCAGCACAAAGCGATCGAACACCAAGAATGCTCCTCCAAGACCATGAAATCGAACCTCTCGGCTGAATATCCTAGAAGGACTTCTCCTTGAGTCGGTTGGCATGAATCCACCGAGGCCAGAGAGAGTCACGATCGGTGAGTAGAACCCAAATATGCTTCATGAGAGAAGCCTGGTTCCACTCATGTAGACGCCGAACCCCAAGACCACCCTCCCTGCAAGGGTAACAGAGATGCTCCTAGGAGACCTTGGCCCCACCAGGGTCCAGAGAAGCGCCCTTCCAGAGAAAGGCTGCAAGAGTCGACTCAATCTTCTTGATCATCAGCTTCGAGAGAATGAAGACAGATGACCAAAAGACCTGAATAGAGAATAGGACCGATCTGATAAGCTGCAAGCGCCCGACATAAGAAAAAGCATGAGATGTCCAAAGCTGGATGCGAGCAAGGATACGGTCTAAAAGAGGCTTACAATCGATGAACCAAAGCCTCGTCGTGATGAGCGGCACCCCAAATACCTGACCGGGCACTGACCCAACTGGAATCCCAAAATATCAAGGAGAGTCTGCTGAAGCTCAGAGTCAACCCCAGTATTGAAGACTGTGCTCTTTGCTGCATTCGAGGACAACCCAGACAGTGCAGCAAAACGATCTAAAGTCTCACGAATAACTGACAAACTACCCTCATCAGCCTCACTAAAAATCATAAGGTCATCAGCAAAGCACAAGTGAGTGAGGTTGGTACTTTGGCAATGAGGATGAAAGCGAAACCTCGGATAAGAAGATGCACGGCGAAGCAAACCCTGTAAGCCCTCCATGGCAATAACAAAGAGGTAGGGCGAGAGAGGATCCCCCTGCTCGTGCCGAAAAAACCATGAAGCTCGCCGTTAATGGAGACTGAAAATTTGGCTGTGGAAAGACACTCCCGCACCCATCGAATCATGACCTCAGGTATACCCATACAACGCATAGCAGTAAGAATGAACTCCCAGCGCATCGTGTCAAAAGCCTTGCGAAGATCAACCTTCAGAGCACATTGAGACGAAAGCGTCTGAAGGTGATAGTCGCGCAAAAGCTCTTAAGCCAACATAATACAATCATATTTTGGCGCCGTTGCCGGTGACTAAGCAACGTTCGTGATTTTATTTTTGTGATTTTCTTTGATTTTTAACTTTCGATTTCTTCTTTAATTTTAAATTAATTTATTTTATGTTTCAACCTAGGATTTGAAATCTTAATTTGATTCTTAATTTAGGATTTTTAATTTTTAATTCTTTTTAATTGTTATTATCTCTTTTCTAAAAAAAAAATAAAAAATTTTCTTTTCTTTTTATTAGCATTATTTTTCTTGTGCTTTTCATGTATAAGTAGGTTTATGGGTATCTTGTTATTTGTCTTTTTTTTTTTTAGTATTTGTTTTGTCTGTTTTATTTGTTTTGCTTATTTAATTTTTAATTTACTTGCTTTGTGTGGTTAATTATTCATGCACGGTCGTCGCTCTTTGTCTCTTGACCTTACCATATTCGACCCTGAAATTGAAATAACTTTAAGAGACCTTAGAGCCCAACACCGAGCAAAATCCGCTAGTGCTAACTCTGATTTAGTAATGGCTGACGAACAACAACCACGTGCACTCATGGAGTATTTTACTCCCACTATATACGCCTTACCATCTTGCATTAGGTTGCCACCCGTAGGCCATCAGTTCGAGCTTAAGCCACATACTATACAGATGCTTCCTTCATTCTATGGCTTAAGCAATGAGAACCCGTATAGTCACTTGGACAGTTTCATGGAGGTTTGCTCAACCATTAGGATTCCTAATGTTAGTGATGACGCCATCTTACTTAGCCTTTTTTCCTTTCTCTTTGAAGGATAAGGCTAAGTATTGGTTAGGCACCTTACTTAGTGGAACGATTAGCACCTGCACTCAAATGCAACAAGAATTTATTAACAAATTATATCCCATTAGTAAGACTAACACTGCTAGGAGAGCTATTAACACCTTTGCCCAACTTCCTACTGAGGAGTTTCACAAGAGTTGGGATAGGTTTAGGGAACTCTTACGAGCTTGTCTACATCATGCTATCCCTAAATGGCAACTAGTCCTAAACTTTTATTACGGGTTGAATGAAAAGTGTCAACAAACTGTTGATGCCTCGTGTGGTGGTCAGTTCCTTAGAAAGAATGAGAACGAGGCGTGGGAATTGTTCGAACTTTTGAATGAGAATTCACAACAATCTGCCGCACATGCACGTCTTAATGCTACTAGGTTAAATAGAGGAGTAAATTAGATTTCTCACACCTCCATCTTAGATAAGAAAGTAGACTCTCTTGCCTCTTCCGTAGAGCAATTAACTTCCCCATTTAAGATGACATTGGCCCCCTCTACTGTACCTAATGTGTCTCATGTTTCAAATGTGCATAGTGCTTACTCTTCATGCTCTAGTATCTCTCATTCTACACATGACTGCCCCTCTGCTTCACCTTATGTGGAGTGGTCGGAGGAACAAGTCAATGCAGCCCAAGGATTCCCACGAAACGACCCATACTCTAACACGTACAATTCAGGCTGGAGAAACCATCCTAACTTCTCCTGGAGGCAAGGAGGAGAAGGACAGTTTATGCCACAAAAAAAGAACCACGACCTCAACAATCTGGTATGCCCCGGCCTGTCAGTTTTCAACCACAAGGGTATGCTTCTAACTACTCTCAACCTCCCAATTTGAGCTCTAATTCAAATTTTGAAGAGAAGGTTTTGAGTGCGCTGAAAGGTTTAGAAGTTAATTCCCAACTCCTCCACTCCCATACACAATCGATTTCAAAGCTAGAAACCCAAATAGGTCAACTAGCTAACACTCTGAGTAGGAGAGATGAGGGAAGACTCCCTAGCCAGGTTATACAAAACCCTAGGAACTGTGTAAGACAAGACAACTATCCTTCCCAGCAAGAACAAGCAAATTCCATTACAGTGTTGAGAAATGGGAAGGAGGTTGACAATGGGATGAGTGCTAAAAATGAAGTATCCATGAGCGGCAAGGAAGAAGAGAAGAGCAAGGAGAGAGAAAAGGAGACAGATGAGGTCACGCACCCTTCTCCCATTCCTAAAGCCTCTGATCTTCCCCCGTCATATGAACCTAGAGTGCCCTTCCCCCAAGTTTTAGTTGCACCACATCCAAATGGGAAGGACAAGGAGTGGGAAGACATTTTGGAGATGTTTAGGCAAGTAAAGATAAACATTCCCCTTCTTGATGCGATTAAACAGATCCCGACCTATGCGAAGTTCATTAAGGATCTACTGAACCAAAAGAGGCGATCTAGAGCACATCTGCCTAAAAAAAGTGTTTTTAGCAGAGCAAGTGAGCTCTATTCTGAAGTGTGACACTCCAATTAAGTACAAAGACCCTGGTGTCCCCACCATCTCTTGTTCACTTGGAGACTACCCGATCGATAAAGCCTTACTGGACTTAGGAGCGAGTGTCAACATTATTCCTTACTCGGTTTATGAGAAGTTAGGCCTGGGAGAGTTGCAACCCACCACGGTGACCTTGCAATTAGCAGATAGATCAACTAGGATTCCCCATGGTGAGCTGATTAATGTGCTAGTGAGAGTAGACAAAGCCTTGTTTCCTGCTGATTTCCTCGTGCTTGATATGGAACCTTCCAGTCATTCAAAAAACCATGTCTCCATCATTCTAGGCCAGCCTTTCTTAGCAACGGCCAATGCTACCATCAATTTTAGATCTGGGGTAATAGATGTTAGCTTTGCCAATATGACTATTTAGTTGAATATTTTTAAGGCTTCGTTGTCACCCACTAGTGAGGATGAGCCGGAGTGTTTTTGGGTGGATATTATTGATGATTTGGTGGACCAAACATCCCTTCTATCCTAGTTAGTGATTCCCTTGAGTGAGCACTAGTATACAATTGTTCTGATGATTTTGAGATTGAAAATGGCATTAGAGAGATGAATGATTTGCTTGAGTTGTGTGCCCCTTTAGAGACTTGTCATTGGTTGTCAAAAGTAGAAGCTTTACCTACGCTTTCGGATTCTCCTGCCTTGCCTTCCATAGCTTCACCACCCAAACTTGAACTAAAGTCGTTGCCATCTACTCTTAAGTATGCTTTCTTAGGACCCGATGAGACTTTACCTGTGATTATCTCTTCTCAGTTGTCTAGGGAACATGAGGATGCCTTGATGATAGTGCTTAGTGATCATAAAAGTGCCATTGGGTGGTCTGTGGCTGATTTGAAGGATATAGACCCTTCCATTTGTATGCATAGGATTTTTCTTGATGAGAATGCTAGACCCACTAGAAAGAAGCAAAGGAGGTTGAACCCTAACATGAAGGAAGTGGTAAAGAAAGAGATTGGAAAGTTGCTTAATGCGGGTATCATTTACCCAATTTCTGATAGTAGGTGGGTTAGCCCTATTCAGGTAGTCCCAAAGAAGTCGGGCGTTACTGTGGTTAGGAGTAGTGATGGAGAGTTAGTGCCTACTAGAGATACCACGGGCTGGAGAGTGTGTATTGACTATAGGAAGCTTAACTCTGCCACTAGGAAGGACCATTTTCCTCTACCATTCATTGACCAGATTTTAGAGAGGCTAGCTGGTCAGAGCTTTTACTATTTTCTTGATGGATATTCAGGATATAACCAGGTAGCAGTCTACCCAGAGGATCAGGAAAAAATGACTTTTACGTGCCCCTTTGGCACATTAGCCTACCGTAGGATGCCATTTGGTTTATGTAATGCGCCTGCTAAATTCCAGAGATGCATGGTGGCTATCTTCTCTAACATAGTAGACAGATTTCTTGAGGTTTTCATGGATGATTTCTCTGTTTTTGGACCTTCGTTTGATGAATGTTTGCATAATTTAAGGCTTGTGCTAAAAAGATGTGAAGAGACCAATCTTGTTTTGAGTTGGGAAAAGAGTCACTTTATGGTTTAAGAGGGGATTGTATTGGGTCATAAAGTGTCCAAGAAGGGTATTGAGGTTGATAAGGTTAAGGTAGATCTGTTTGCAAACTTACCCCCTCCCTCAAACGTGAAGCAAGTTAGATCCTTTCTAGGTCATGCAGGTTTTTATAGGAGATTCATTAAGGACTTTGGGAAGTTAGCCAGACCATTGACTAGCTTGCTAGTTAAGGAAATATCATTTGAGTTTGACGAGTCTTGCTTAGAAGCTTTCTTAAAGCTTAGATTATTACTTGTGTTGGCCCCTATTATGCAGCCACCTGATTACTCTCTCCCTTTTGAAGTTATGTGTGATGCTTCTGATTTTGTTATAAGTGTCGTCCTAGGTCAAAGAGTGAACAAAGTGCCTCATGTCAGTTACTATGCTAGTAAAACTCTTAATGATGCCCAACGCCATTACACCACCACTGAAAAGGAGCTGCTAGCTGCTGTGTTTGCTCTTGACAAGTTTTTTTCCTATCTTTTGAGGTCAAAAGTCATTATTTGTTTTGACCATGCTGCATTGAAATATTTGCTCTCAAAGAAAGAAACAAAACCTAGGCTCATTAGATGGATTCTCCTACTTCAAGAGTTTGACATTGAGATTAGAGATAAGAAAGGTGTAGAGAATGTGGTAGCTGACCATCTCTCTAGGATTTTCTTTGAGCATCATGGCCATCTATTTCAATGCATGACTCTTTTCCTGATGAGCAACTTTTTTTTGTCTCCCATTCACGTGGCCCTAGATTTGCAGATATTGTTAACTTTCTCGCTACAGGTGCGATTCCATCTACTTGGTCTAAGTAAGAAAAGGATAGGTTTTACTCTCAAGTAAAGCACTTTTACTGGGATGACCCTGACTTGTTTAAACATTGTGCGGACCAAGTAATTCGTAGATGTGTTCCAGAGTGTGAGTATCATAGCATTTTATCTTTTTATCACTCATATGCATGTGGAGGACACTTTGGAGGTCGTAGGATTGCTGCAGAAGTCCTATAGTGTGGTTTTTATTGGCCTACTCTGTTCAAGGATGCTCACAAGTTTTGTCTTGCATGTGAGCGTTGTCATCGCACAGGCACAATGACGCGTCGAGACATGATGCCTTTGAACCCCATTTTAATTGTGGAAATATTTGATGTTTGGGGTATTGACTTTATGGGACCGTTTCCCCCATCTTCCGGGTTTGTTTACATACTTTTAGGGGTCGATTATGTGTCTAAATGGGTTGAGGCTATACCTACTAGGACCAATGACCACAAAGTGGTCATATAATTTGTCAAGGACCACATTTTTAACCGCTTTGGTACCCCTAGAGCACTCATTAGTGATGGCGGTAGGCATTTCATTCATAGGTCGTTTGAAGCACTTCTTAGGAAGTACTCAGTGCATCATAAGGCTGCAGCCCCCTATCATCCCCAAACTAGTGGTCAAGCAGAGCTTTCAAACCATGAGATCAAGTCTATACTTGAGAAAATGGTTCATCCTGATAGGAAAGGTTGGTCCCTTAGGTTGAATGATACTCTTTGGGCTTACCGCACTGCCTATAAGACCCCACTTGGTATGTCACCCTATAGCTTAGTCTTTGGTAAGGCGTGCCATTTACCAGTTGAGTTAGAACACCTTGCTTATTGGGCCACTAGGGCTTTGAATTTTGACTTAGATCAAGCTGGATCTAACCGAAAGCTCCAATTGAGTGAACTTGAGGAGTTGAGAAATGAAGCTTATGAGAATGTAGAGATTTATAAAACCAAAACCATGGCTTTTCATGATAAACATATTTTGAGGAAAATATTTGCTCCTGATCAAAAGGTTTGGCTTTTTAATTCTAAATTGCATCTTTTTCCTGGTAAGTTGAGGTCTAGGTGGGATGGTCCTTTTGTGGTTAAGCAGGTGTACCCCTCAGATGCTATTGAGATATGCCACCCAAAAGATGGTCGTGTATTCACTGTAAATGGCTAAAGGCTTAAACCTATAGTTGAGTTGGATGGCATTGTTGATCAACAGGTTATTGAAGTCATCTCTTTGGTGGACACCATGACTGATACTTGATCTTTGCTGGACCCATTGTGCTCAGCTAAAGGCGTAAAACTTAGGGCTTCTAGGAGGCAGCCTAGGTTTTGTTAATTCTTGTTTTAGTTTTGTTTTTGAACTAATTTGTTCTTGGAGACTTGTTTTATCTCTTTTCAGGTTCTTGTCCCGTGTTGAAGAAGTCATTTATAAATGTTCACGCTGCCTTGTCCGGTTGTATTGCTCTATCTCACCTATTTCTTATGCTTTAATGATTTATGTTGTCGCATTGAGGACAATGCATGATTTATGTGCGGGGGTGAGGCTCATTTGCATGTGCTCATTTTTTTTTGGTCAAATTTTTAAAATTTTGGCATCTTTTGTTCATTTTGAGCATGCATTATAACCGTTTAACCAAGTTCTCCTTAATCGACGCGTATGTTATGATAACAATGGGATTAGTTGCTAATTTTGTTCTCTTAATTCTATGAAGTTAAATGATTCTACTTCATATTTGTTTATGAGTATTGTTGATCATTGTTGATATTCATAGGTTCTACTCATACCGCTCACATATTCACTAAGTACAAGACTTTCGTGTTTTGAAAAATCTGAAGAATTTGAGTAACCAACCCTATATATCTTGAGTTTTGCAAGCTTGCCCTATTGGATTATCGTAATCCTCCCTCTTGTTACAATGTAAAGTACTTGTTGATTAATGTCAATTGTAAAGTTGAGGTACTTGTAATGCGAAAGTCCAAAAATTGGACAAGAAAGAAAGAGGAAACAAAAAAAAAAAAAAAAATTGAATGAAAAGAAAAAAAAAAGAGAGTAAAAGAAAAAAAGTTTCCTCCAAAAAAGAAAAAGGCGGGGGGGGCGCGGGGCAAAAGAAAAAGAAAAATTAAAAATTGATATACATTCGTGAATAAGTTTCTTTTGTGCTATATTAAGGTCAAAATGTTGTAAAATGTTCACTCATATGCCACTTAGAATTTCTCTATGTATAGGCATGTGTTTAGGTGATTCAATGGTGTGGGTGCACAAAACCTTTATATATTTAGTTGGAAGCGAGAATTTGATAAGATTCTATGGCATGAGATCCCATTCATGTTCACTTGTGTGCTTAAATTGCTTGAGTAGTTTCTATTAGTTGATACACGGCTAATGAAATTCTATGACAAGTTTTGAAATTTAATCATTTGAATTCATGGAATTAGAAAATGCTCTATATGACTTAATTTTGTCTTGAATTGTAATGTATGTGTTAATCTCGGAAGGTGATGGTTGGCTTAATTAAGTAGCTAGTCACTGTAGTCTTTATGTTAAATCTTGTGCTTTGCTCGAGGACTAGCAAAGGTTAGGCGTGGGGGTGTTGATGTGTCTCAGATTTACGCATCTTTCAATTGTTATTTTAATTATTTTGCACCTATTTAATTATAATTTTACACTCATTTTGGCAACTTTTATGTTTAGCAAGTTTGAAGTTAAAGTTCTGAAAATTGTCAAATGTTAGTGCAAATAAGACAAATTCGATACGTACACAATTAAATCAAATCAATCGAGATTCAGGACAAGAACATATAAGCCCAGACAAACTTCACCGCATCATCATCAACCCAGTCCGTCACCACCGACACCAGACCTGCGTCCAGCACCGCCCAAGACCACTAAGCCCATCGCCATTGTTCAGACCTCTAACTCGTCAACACCAGGCCCACCAACGCGCAGTCCGTCACACACGCAAGTCCAACCCAACATCGATTAGGGCTTTCCCAAGGGCACAGCGACAGGTCAGTGGTTGAGGGAGTTCTGATTTAAATTGAGAATTTGGGGAGAATTCGAAAGCTCTGTTTTTGTTTCTCTCTCCTCTAGTTCACCTCCTCTCTCTCTTTCTCTCAGCTCTCTCTCTCTCTCTCTCAGATTATTTTTTCTTTGTTTTTCGTTAAATTGGAAGGTGAGCGAAATTAGCGTGAAGACCGACATGAGTTCGTTCATCTCCTCCTTCACCGGTTCATCCATGAAGGAGAGCTAACTTGCTCTCTGGGGTTAGATGAAGTTTTAGCCTTTACTTTTGTTTACTTTTAATTCGGGTTAATTTGATTGTTTATATGAATTGCTTGGTTGAGATAAATACTTTGAAGCATTATATTTTTATCGTTTATTCAATTGATATGATTATTGAGTTTGTAACCTTTTATCGTTGATGTTGATATTTAGAAATTAATTCTTTGTGCTTGTAGCGTTAGGATTAATTAATCAAGGAATAGTATTAACTGAATTGTTAATTAAAGCCTATCTTCCCTATGCTAGTTAGATAGGGTCAATACGTAATAATTAACAATACGTTAGGTAGAGCCTATTTTCCTTATGCTTTAGTTGGATAGGGCCAATACGCAATACTAACAACATTATCTTAGTAGGTTGAAGCTTGTAGCCTAAACCATTACCCGTGACAATCAATAATCCCAATTTAAGAGTTAACGCAAAAATAACTGGCTAATGATGGATTCGAAACCCTAGGCTCAAATTTAATACACATTCCTGATTAGTAGTAGATTACTTTAGTTTAATTGTCATTTTCTAGATTAATTAACACAAAGGATTCACTTTTCCTTAAATCAATTTAGGTCATAGATTAAATTCACGCACTCTTAGTCCCTGTGGTTCGATACCCTCTCGCCCTACACTTCAATTTAGGTGTGTTTAATAGGTAGGGTTTTATATTAAATTTTGATAGACATAGAAAAACACATCACCTTGCCCGCATGATTTCTTTCAAAACCTTGAGGCAATTTCATATAAACCTCTCCATCTAAATCGCTATGGAGAAAGGCATTATTTAAATCTAACTGATGTATTATCCAATTTCTAGCTGCCGCAACTACAAGTATACTACAAACCGTCACTCGTTTAGTAACAAGAGAAAACATATCATGATAATCGATTCCTTCTACCTGGGTATAACCTTTTGCATTTAATCTCGCTTTATACCGTTCTATACTCCCATCGGATTTGTATTGGAACTTGTAGACCCACTTTGAGTCAATCGCACATTTTCCCGGGGGTAACTCCTCTAGTGTCCAAGTCCTGTTTTGTTCTAATGTTGAAATCTCCTTCCTCATTGCCTCTCTCCAATGTGGTGACCCTACTGCCTGAGCAAAATTTCTTGGCTCATCACTAGAGGTGATGGCTTGAAGCAAATTAGAGTGTGAGTGAGTAAATCGCACATTAGACACATAGTTTGATAAAGGATAAACCGTACCTGAGTTAGATGACAAAGGGGTATCACGAGGATGGGCTATAGAAGAGGGAACGTCAACCACATAATCTTGGAACTTTGTAGGCATAGAACGAACACGACTCGGCCTTCCGGTCTCAACCCAAACTTGCTCCCCCTCACTACCCTGACCGAACATCTGAACGAACAGTGTTCGGGCAGTTACTACAGCACCGTCATTTGACAGTGCTGTTAAATCCCATAAGGGGCTCGTCCCCCGTACTTGCAACAAATCCCCATTGTCAACATAGCATATTAACTCAAAAATATCATTATGAGAATCATTATCCTTTTTCCTTTCAAGATATGGAAATTCATTTTCATGAAAAATCACATCACGTTACACCATAATCCTTTTGTTGTCTAAATCATACACCTTATAACCTTTCTTTCCGAGGATAACCACTAAAAATTCCACGAATAGCCCAGCTACCAAATTTATCCTTATTGCGATCTTTATTATGAACATAGCATAAGGAACCAGAAACACGTAAATGTTTATGTGAAGGAACTTTACCGAGTCGCACTTCATAGGGACTCTTGTTTTGTAGGCGAGGGGTAGGCATGAGATTGATTAGATAGGCCTCCGTCAATACACATTCTCCCCAAAACTGGATAGGAAGACCTGCCTCGAACTTAATTGCTCGAGCTACTTCAAGGAGATGACGATGTTTCCTTTCCACGACCCCATTTTGTTGGAGTGTATCATTACATCAATTCTGTACTTGTATGCCTTTTCCTACATAAAAATCAAGTAACGGCTCAAAGGGAAATTTCGCACCATTATCACTCTGAACTTATTTAACACGTCAAATAAACCCAAGTACATCTACTAAAATCATCAACAATTGTGAGAAAGAAACGAGATCTATTGATAAAGTATGGTATGGTCCTCAAATGTCAACATAAAGCAACTAAAAACAAGCGACAGATCTACTAACAAAAATGGGAAAGGGAATCGTGTTTGTTTAGCCCGATGGCATGAATCACAAACATCATCAAAAACAGTATCAATATCCAAATTGGAAAAACTAGATAACTTATTAAACGGAACATGTCCCAACAGACAATGCCACAAAACACACTTTCTAGCAGCGCCTACAACTTGAGTGAACTTTGGAACGGCTTGCCTCTCCAACACGTATAGCCCATCTCATTCTCTACCCACTCTAATCAGCTTCTTCAATGGTAGGTCCTGTATGACACAAAATTTTGGAAAAAATGTTAATGCACAATTTATATCTCTAGTCAATTTTCTTACGGATAACAAATTGCAATGGAAACTTGGAATTTGTAACACATTCTCGAGAATAATATCATTCGTTATCTTGGCACGTCCGACATGAGCAATGGGCAAACATGTACCATTTGGTAGTCTAACAGGACGAATCTTGGTATTAACTTGACCATTAAGTAAAACAAAATCGGATGACATCATGTGGTTTGTGGCACCCGTGTCAATAATCCAAAAAAGTATTATCAAATGGATCCTGACCTGTCAAGTTCGCTCAAGGAGCATTATTTTTTGGGCTGAGTAGTCCTAACAACTGTTGATACTGAGAAGCCCAGAGACTCATGATCGGGCTCCTGTGGTGGACCTCGGTATGTGGGTCTGCAGGTACCAGCAGCAGCATCGGCTACAGGCCTGTGTGCTCATGCACCTGCCGTGCTGCAGCCGCAGCAGGCCCCCCACCATTACTGCGTTGCTTCCATCTAGCTGGGTACCCGATCAGCTCGAAACAACGATCTTTTGTATGTCCCTGTTTCTTGTACTAAGAACAAACTGGACTATTATTGCGTTTGAATGGTGGCCCGTTTGAAAGCGATGAGCCACCCCCAACATTCACGTTATTCCCTTTAGCAGCAAGGGTAGTAGCTTCTGGGATAACTATGCTACCCGATGCAACACTTTGTTGTTTTTCCTCTTGACAAAGTATTGAATAGGCACTAGTTACTAAAGGCAAAGGTTTAGTGTTCATCAATTGAGATCTCACTATAGAAAAAGATGGGTCTAAGCCCATTAAAAAAAATCGAGTAACCTTTCCATATCCCGGATGGCCGCAAATGCTTGGCGCGATCCGCACGTACACGGGGTATGGCTACTAAGGTATAAAGTTCATCCCATAGAGCCCTTAACTTGGTGAAATAGTCAAAAATTGACATATTTTCTTGTTTTAAATGTGAAATTTCGCGTTTGATTTCATAGATACGAGGAGTGTTTCCTTGTGAGAAACGCTCATTTAAATCTAGCTAAATGTCACGCGAGGTTTCAAAATACGCAATACTAGCGTTAATTTCATTGGAGACGGAATTAGTGAGCCATGAAGAAACCATGGAATCACATGCGCTCCAATTTTCAAAATCCGGTGAAGATTCGTCTAGTTTCATAATGGCTCCATCAAGGAACCCAAGTTTTCTTTTGGCCTTAAAAACCCTAAAAATAGAATGCCTCCATGCCGGAAAATTAGGACTCGTTAAAATGTCTTGCACAAAAACAAGCCCCGGGTGATCCGAGGGGTGTAAGTAATAGGGAGAGTTTACGTCAGGAACTCCCCTTGACATGACGCCCGGAGCAACAATTTGGTTAGCGTTTTCTTCAGTCATTATGAATTAAACACAAAATAAACACAAATAAAACAAGAAAGATAGAGATAACTCACGGCTGGGAGGGCAAGAAAGACGAATGCAAGGTTGATGATCCCGATTCAAACCTGCTCTGATACCATGTTGAAAAATATATAACACAAATAAGAATTAAACACTTAGGAAAATTTGAAGAGAATTGGATAATTTTATTCTCTAATCATACTCATAATTTATACAAGGAAAAAACACAAAAGAGTAACCTAACACTTGCAAGGAAAGAATCCTAAGCAAATAATTACATGACATAAAAGGCAAAGAATCAAAAACCCCAAATCATCCTAAATGTACAGTTATAAGGCAAGTAAATCAAGCATTTACATGGTCAAAGATGGATAAAATATGAGAACATTATATTTTCAACAAAAATGTAGACCAAATTTAAACTTACTTATGACATAACTATTGATTTAAATCAAATTTAAGCCAAATACAAAGACATCAATTTTAGAATCAAATTAGCATGATACAAATAGTACGCCCACTATGTTGACATAATTCTAAAATATAACAATTAAATTGACATCATAGTCAAACTAAAAGAAGATATAGCATAGATATTCCGAATTCTAGCAAAGAATATGAATTTTCACAAATGAACTGAATATATAAACGTACCATATTTCATATTGTTCCACAATCATCTTATTCTCGTCATCTTCATCCGCCAGTAACATCAAACTTGATTAAGTTTTTCAACCATTCGAAATTTTAAAAATTTATTTTAAACTCTCGAAAAACTTTTATTTTCATACTAAGTTGCAAAAATTTGTGTAAAAGTTTAACTGTAACCATAATATTATGAGAGGGCTATACACGCGGTTGAGGGATAACAAGAATAAGGGAACTTTGAGGAAGTTGAATGAGGGGTGCAGCTTGGCAGTTGTAATAGGGAAGTTTGAGATGATTTTTTTATTTTTAATTTTAATATTTAAACTCTTATATTTTAGAATTGTAGAATAGGAGATTTGCTTAGATTTTAAAGGATCAACAACTTAGAATTAAATAATCTTTAACTATATTATTGCAAAGTACTTCCTGTGAAAGAATGATTATGTGAGCATACCTAATAGGGTTGCTGAGTCATGTATATATAGAGATACCCAAAGTATGTAGATTGCAAAGGAGCCCTTAAGCTGATATAAATACAGATAAATACTGATATAAATACAGATAAATACAAACTAGGGTACTATACTAATACGCCCCCTCAATCTGTACGGGGGAACCAACGTACAGATTGGCTTTGTGGAAGTAGAAGCAATCAGTGGCCAATCCTTTTGTAAAGATGTCAGCAACTAGTTTCGCAGTAGGCATTTATCGAACCTGGATATCACCCTTAACAACCTTTTCACGAACATAATGGAAATCCACATCAACGCGTTTGCTACGATCGTTGGAGATGGGATTCGCGGCCAAGTAGGTAGCGGAGACATTATCACAGTAAATGATGATTGGACCAGAATGCCGTAGTCCCAAGTCACACTTAAGGTATCTAATCGAATCACACTCAGCAACGACTTTAACGACAACCCAATATTCAGACTCAGTGGTGGACTTAGCAATCGTAGGTTGCTTCTTCGCATGCCAGGAAACGAGATTAGGGCCAAGAAACAAAGCAAACCCGGTAGTAGAGCGGCATGTATTAGAGCATCCACCGCAGTCAGCATCAGCTTATGTAATGGCAGAGGTGTAAGAGCCAGGAGTAATGGTGAGGCCCTAATTGGGAGTGGACTTAAGGTATCGCAGAATACGTTTCACCATTTGCCAATGAGAAGTCGTAGGTGCGTGCATGAATTGAGACACATAGTTAACAGCAAAGCAAATGTCAAGATGAGCCATGGTGAGATACTAGAGAGCACCTACCGTGCTACGAAACTCAGTCACATCTACAATTAGGGTCCCGTCAGTCATGTAAGGCTGGGCCTGGGCCGGTATAGGGGTTTGAGTAGGTTTGGCTTCAAGCATGTCATGTTTACCAATGAGGTCCAAGATGTATTTGTGTTGATAAAGAAATAGGCCATGTCGAGTACACTTTGCCTCAATACCAAGAGTAATGAATCGGGCCAAGGTCTTTTCATAGCAAATTCAGTGGACAGGGCAGTAGTTAATTGTGTGAGAAGAGTGGGGTTTGAGCCAGTGAGTATAATGTCATCAACATAGAGGAGTAGACACACAATGCTACTAGGCGAGCAATGAATGAAAAGAGAGGGATCTGCTTTGCTATAGTAAAACCCAAGACCATAGAGGAACGTGCTGAACCTGTGAAACCAGGCCCAAGAGGCCTGCTTGAGACTATATAAAGACTTGCATAAGCGGCATACATGTATAGGGAACTTAGGGTATATGAACCTGGGTGGTTGCCGCATGTACACCTCTTCACTTAAAAAACCATGTAAAAATGCATTTTTGACATCAAGTTGGCGAAAGGACCAAGAGTTAGTGACAGCAAGGGCAAGTATAAACTGAATGGTGGTAGGTTTGACTACCGAGCTAAATGTTTCAAAGTAATCAAGGCATTTAGGTTGATGAAAACCCTGTGCAACAAGATAGGCCTTAAATCGATCAACTGAACCATCAGGCTTATATTTGACCTTATATTTTTAAGTACTCCCAACCACATTTTGAGAAGGTGACGGGGGAACAACGTCCCAAGTCTAGTTTTGAAGAAGTGCATTAAACTCCTCAGCCATGGCTTCCTGCCACTGAGGATTTTTGACTGCTTGTGAAAAACAAGTGGGTTCCTAGACCACAACAACAGAACTAAGGGAGAGAATGTGCTCGGACTTGCGAATACTATCCTTAAGACGTGTGTGCATGCAGTGCACATTCGTGATCGGAACCGGTCCGGGAGAACAGGGGGAATCGGGGGGGACCTCCAAGGAGGTCTCAGGAAAGGCACGAGGAGGGCCCAAGGGGACACCAAGATTAATCCCTGTTCTGTATGAATGTGTAAAATCAACCTTTATTAAGTATTTTGAGATTAATAATTGGTTTATGTTCGGATATACTGGGTTAAGATGAACTTATACAGGTGTAAAATCAACATATATAGGTGTGGTAGACGTAAATATTGAAATTTATCCCTGTTCTGTATGAATGTGTAACTCACTTCAAAAACACATCAAACACCAAGAACACACAATTGGTACAAATTTCGAAACACTTCAATTGACAATTTTCATTACACAATTTGAAAATACATCAACAGAAATAGACAACATTATTTTGTTCAAAAAAAATAAAGAATATACAATATTACATACATATCAACCTTTACACAATTTTCAGTTTAATGAATACAATGTAAATCTTATAGTAATATAGGATAACATATACACATCACATAATTTTATTCACATGTATACAATTGCATCTGTTTCTTTCTTCCATGTCTGTACAAGTGTACACAGGTATTCAGCCGCATTTTCCCCATATGCGCTTGCGTGCATTGGTGGATGCTAAGTCCATTTGTAAGCAACAATTCACTAAACTTTACAATAAAAAAGCCACAATCTGACCTGCAGTTCATAATAATACAAATGAGACAGTCAGAAATTATACATCACTGTAAGTAATGACTATTTTGCATTCGCTTAATAACCAAAAGGCCGAATAAACGGAATAGTAAAATTGCAAAGGAAGTAGAGGTCATACCCCATCTGTTGTGGACATTCACCCTGGTCGTAAGTGATCAAGAAAGGCTTGCCTTTGAAATGTATGAGGTCCTTTCGGACATTCCAAAAATTAACCATATCTAGAGCATGTAGAAGCAATATTGCAATTGGTTCCACATGTTCTAATCTTGATTCCTTGGCTGCGGCGGAGTACAAAGAATCAATTACCTGTATCCGCCATTCTTTAAAATGGATGGCAGCAAGGAACCAATGTTGACTAGGTTGATTGATGGGCATGTATATCCGATCCACGTAGTGGCAGCGGACCCCGTATGTGTCATCCCCGGCAAGAAACTTAATGATCAACCATTCAAAATCAGCAAAGACTGCCTTGATCGGGATTTCTCCGTTTTGATTCTGTTTGTATAGGGGTCCAAATCGAGGAGCAACCGTTGTAAACGCGCATGTTGCCCTTTGGTCGAAATGCTCTGGCCACTGATGTTTCTTCTCCAGAATGTAGTGCAGAACTACATCCATTTCTTGCAAACATACCACTAATTAGTTGAAACACCCTAACACAAGTTGTTCTTAGGCAAGTAAATCCTATCATACATGGTATATTGTTAACGATACACCACTAATCACTTCAAAAACACATAAACAAGTTGATCATACATATTGATTTACACCATTAAAACATATCATACACAGTGTATGATTGATCATACACCACTTATTACTTAAAACACACCTATACAAGTGGATTTCACACCCTTAAAACCTACCATACACGGTATATTATTAATCATACCCCACTAAGTAGTTGACACACCAACAACAAAAGGTTGGGATCTAATTACAGTAATCAAACGAAAAAACTTTCATGATGGGAAACATACCTCATCCGTAAGCCAGGCGTCATCGTTTATCAACCGATACCAAAATTGACCCGTCGTGGCAGTCAAAACAGTGAAATCCATATGTTGATCCTTAGGTAACTCGAGGGGAGTATTCAAATCTCTGTAGCATACAATAAGAAGCATGATATATAAGCATCCCATAAGAAAGATGCATTTTGGAAACATTTACATACTGATTATCAAAAAGTAGAGTGTGAAATCACACTCACTTCTTAAACCTTGCTTGGAAACTTTTGTAAAAAAATCAAATTGTTTTTTGTCTTCCTTGGAGGGAGGTTGGAGTGGATCGAAAGGCAAAACCGGTTCCGGTCTAGGTTGGGTCATCCTTGCCCGTTTGCTCTTACCCTCCGCGGTCCATTCTTCACCTTTGTACTTGGGATTTGGCTTGGGATCCCTCCTCTCTTGCCCAAACCTCAAAACTGTCTCGGAAATGTCATCAAGTTTTCAACACCATCCACATGCGTAGACGATGGTTCCTTGTTGACATTTTCCTCGTCCCTGGTTGGCAGAGCAAATACCAAAGTCAATAAATCTCAACATACATGAAAACATACCAAATCATAACAATAACAAGGATCTATAGTGTCTTACCCAGCACGTGTAGGAGAATTGCTTGCTCAATTGGGGATGGATGAGCGGAAGTCGGTGAATAGATCTGTGGGGATGTGGCATGCGGTGGACGGTCTAAGAGCTCCTTAATCATTGCCTCCTGAGCCTCAAACCGTCGATCGTACATTTGCAGCTGAAGCTGCTGCACTTCAAGTCTGCTTTCGAAGTGCATCCGCATGCTTTGCTTATCTTTCTCCATCGCTTTGAATCTCTCCATAACATGCAATAAGTCCTCCAAATTGTCATAAACATGAATTTGAATAATATAGTACTTACAAGGATAAAAATGCAATTAAATAAACACAAAACAAAGTGTCAATACCGATTGATACGCCAAATTGGGCGACGCAGTATGTGGTTCCTCCTGGGATGCCGGCAAGGGGTATGAAGTTGCCAATGGTACTGGTTCAGCACCTGGATCTGCTGGCATTTTCTTAACAGGAGATTGAAGCCCCTCCTCACCAACATCAGCAAAGAGAATGCCTTGTAGATTAGGCTGATTGGCTTCCGCACTCGTTAGTCCAATCAATTTGGCATTCAATTGCTGATCAAAGGAAGATACATCATATGAACGTTAGTAATCTAACCCAAATGATATGAAACAACTAGTAGTAAAACAGCAACAACATAATGTATTATTACCTGATCGAATACCATTGATAACAGCATGGGGTACGGAACCTTAACACACATCTTCCAGTTAAGGATCTGCCCAAGAGGCTGGTTGCCAACCCTCACCACCCCAACCTTGGCAAGTTCTGGAAGGATTTCTAGGGCAAATACGGAAACCACGTCATAGAACCCGTGGACGGAGTAGGTCCTTTCTAAACCGTGTTTCATTTTTGCAACGAAATCATTGAGCTTCCGCACCAAGAATTTCCAGCTCAAGGATCCCCAAGCAACACTGTTGAAAGAGTCCACATCGTCCACGAGGGCCAGGATGTTCGGCTCAATGCCTGTTTGCTTGTGTTTGGAGAACAGTAGACCCTCCACCAGGTAGGCAATAGCAAGCTTCACCTGGTCCTCCATGATGGAGCAGGATCTGCATGCTTCAAGCAGCTGCTGCCTAGTCATCTTACCCCTCATGCCGTACTTGGCAACCAGCATGTTGGGACTACCCCGTACCTCTTCTACACCGGCATATCTCAAGCCGGTTAGAATGCAAAATTCCCTCCTCCCGAGGTGCACTAACTTCCCACCAAATAAGAATGATAACTCCTCGGGATTTGGGTTGGCCACCTCGTGGAGAAGGACAAGGTGAATTAGACTATGCCAGAAGCTGACATTAGTCTCACTCGGCTCAAGCAGATGCCCGATATTGTATTGTGAGGCAAGGGCAAGCTGTAATGCAAAACATTTTTGGTTAATAAGGGATCACAAATGTAATTGTAAAAAGTCACATAATTCAAATGGATACTGTGCCAAACCTTGGCTTCCTTGTCCCTCAAGATTTCCTGAATCTCTGTCACAACTTTGGTTGACACTCCCATTTTGTTAACTTGCAGGTATTTCCAGCAACTCCTTAGGATAATGTAATCAACCTCCACTGCTGAACAGCTCTTCCTGCGTGAGTAAAATGCCATCTGAAATGAAAGCAAAACATCAAAAAACCCAAAGATCAAACCCATGATACACCATCAATTACTTAAAAAACATTAAACCAAGTTGGTTATTAACCATTAAAACCAAACATACACAGTGTATGGTTGCTTATAACCCACTAATTGCTTAAAAAAAGTCTACACAATTTGATTTTACACTATTAAAACCAATCATAGACAATGTATGTTGATCATACACCTTTATTACTCAACATACACAAACACAAGTTGGTTATTCACCATTAAAACCAAACATACACAGTGTATGGTAAACTGGGTGGCAGAGGTGAGGATGCTACGATGGATGTGTGGCCACACAAGAAAGGATAGGATTAGGAATGATGTGATACGAGGTAAGCTGGGTGTAGCCTCAATCGAGGATAAATTGAGGGAGCACCGCCTAAGATGGTTTGGACATGTCAGCAGAAGACCGACCTCATCCCCAGTCAGGAGGTGTGAACAGCTCAACATAGCGATAAGCAGAAGAGGGAGAGGCAGACCATAGAAGAGTTGGCTGGAGACGATTTGTCAAGACCTAACCCACCTAAACCTAAGAGAAGAGATGGCCTTAGATAGGACACGTTGGAGGGCTAGCATTAGGGTAGCGGAGATGGCAAGAGTAGAGTAGTGCGGGGAGTGGCTGGTTGTCTAAGATTCTTAGGCAAGCATAACCTTTAGTGTAGCACTTTTAGGCTAGCTTAGTCCCCAATCATGCCCATTCTTCTTCTCCTTCTTCTTCTTCTTCTTCTTCCTCTCCTTCTCCTTTTTCTCTCCTTCTTCTACTTTTGCCTCTATAAACATGTTATTGATTGGTGGTTTATCTGTAGGCACTCAGCTACTTCAGTTTGGGGGTCCCCGGAAACAGTCTCCTTTCCTGCCGGAAGGGGTAAGGCTGCGTATATCACCCCCCCCCCCCCCCACGACCGTGCGTTCTGCGGGAGCCGCAAGGCACTGGGGCGGCTGTTGTTGTTGCTGTTGTGGTATACACAGTGTATGGTTGCTCATAACCCACTAATTGCTTAAAAAACGTCTACCCAAGTTGATTTTACACCATTAAAACCAATCATAGACAGTGTATGTTGATCATACACCTTTATTACTCAACATACACAAACACAAGTTGGTTATTCACTATTAAAACCAAACATACACAGTGTATGGTTGCTCATAACCCACTAATTGCTTAAAAAACGTCTACACAAGTCGATTTTACACCATTAAAACCAATCATACATAGTGTATGTTGATCATACACCTTTATTACTCAACATACACAAACACACGTTGGATATTCACTATTAAAACCAAACATACACAGTGTATGGTTGCTCATAATCCACTAATTGCTTAAAAAAAGTCTACACAAGTTGATTTTACACCATTAAAACCAATCATACACAGTGTATGTTAATCATACACCTTTATTACTCAACATACACAAACACAAGTTGGTTATTCACCATTAAAACCAAACATACACAGTGTATGGTTGCTCATAACCCACTAATTGCTTAAAAACGTCTACACAAGTTGATTTTACACCACTAAAACCAATCATACACAGTGTATGTTGATCATACACCTTTATTACTCAATATACACAAACACACGTTGGATATTCACCATTAAAACCAAACATACACAGTGTATGGTTGCTCATAACCCACTAATTGCTTAAAAAAAGTCAACACAAGTTGATTTTACACCATTAAAACCAATCATAGACAGTGTATGTTGATCATACACCTTTATTACGCAACATACACAAATACACGTTGGTTATTCACCATTAAAACCAAACATACAAAGTGTATGGTTGCTCCTAACCAATAATTCCTTAAAAAACGCCCACACAAGTTGATTTTACAGCATTAAAACCAATCATATACAGTGTATATTGATCATACACCTTCATTACTCAACATACACAAACACAAGTTGGATATTCACCATTAAAACCAAACATACACAGTGTATGGTTGCTCATAACCCACTAATTGCTTAAAAAAAGTTTACACAAGTTGATTTTACAACATTAAAACGAATCATAAACAGTGTATGTTGATCATACATCTTTATTACTCGACATACACAAACACAAGTTGGTTATTCACCATTAAAACCAAACATAAACAGTGTATGGTCGCTCCTAGCCCACTAATTACTTAAAAAACGTCTACACAAGTTGATTTTACGCTATTAAAACAAATCATACACAGTGTATGTTGATCATACACCTTTATTACTCAACATACACAAACACACGTTGGGTATTCACCATTAAAACAAAACATACACAGTGTTTGGTTGCTCATAACCCACTAATTGCTTAAAAAAAGCCTACACAAGTCGATTTTACACTATTAAAACCAATCATACACAGTGTATGTTGATCATACACCTTTATTACTCAACATATATAAACACAAGTCGGTTATTCACCATTAAAACCAAACATACACTGTGTATGCTTGCTCATAACCCAAAAATTGCTTAAAAATTGTCTACACAAGTTGATTTTACACCACTAAAACCAATCATATACAGTGTATGTTGATCATACACCTTTATTACTCAACCTACACAAACACAAGTTGGTTATTCACCATTAAAACCAAACATATATACAGTGTATGTTGATCATACACCTTTATTACTCAATATACACAAACACATGTTGGTTATTCACCATTAAAACCAAACATACACAGTGCATGGTTGCTCATAACCCACTAATTGATTAAAAAAAGTCCACACAAGTTGATTTTCAACCATTAAAACCAATCATAGACAGTGTTTGTTGATCATATACCTTTATTACTCAACATACAAAAACACACGTTGGTTATTCACCATTAAAACCAAACATACACAATGTATAGTTGCTCCTAACCAACTAATTGCTTAAACAACGTCTACACAAGTTGATTTACACTATTAAAACCAATCATACACAGTGTATGTTGATCATACACCTTTATTACTCAACATACACAAACACAAGTTGGATGTTTACCATTAAAACCAAATATACACAGTGTATGGTTGCTCCTAACCAATAATTGCTTAAAAAACGTCTACACAAGTTGATTTTACAGCATTAAAACCAATCACACACAGTGTATGTTGATCATACACCTTCATTACTCAACATACACAAACACAAGTTGGATATTCACCATTAAAACCAAACATACACAGTGTATGGTTGCTCATAACCTACTAATTGCTTAAAAAATGCATACACAAGCATTAAAACCAATCATACACAGTGTATGTTGATCATACACCTTTATTACTCGACATAAACAAACACACGTTGGTTATTCACCATTAAAACCAAACATACACAGTGTATGGTTGCACCTAGCACACTAATTACATAAAAAACGTCAACACAAGTTGATTTTACACCATTAAAACCAATCATACACAGTGTATGTTGATCATACACCTTTATTACTCAACATACACAAACACAAGTTGGTTATTCACCATTAAAACCAAACATACAGTGTGTATGGTTGCTCATAACCCACTAATTGCTTAAAAAACATCTACACAAGTTGATTTTACACCATTAAAACTAATCATATACAGTGTATGTTGATCATACACCTTTATTACTCAACATACACAAACACACGTTGGATATTCGCCATTAAAACAAAACATACACAGTGTATGGTTGCTCATAACCCACTAATTGCATAAAAAAAGTCTACACAAGTTGATTTTACACCTTTAAAACTAATCATGGACAGTGTATGTTGATCATACCCCTTTATTACTCAACGTACACAAACAACAGTTTGTTATTCACCATTAAAACCAAACATACTCAGTGTATGGTTGCTCATAACCCACTAATTGATTAAAAAAAGTCTACACAAGTTGATTTTACACCATTAAAGCCAATCATAGACAGTGTATGTTTATCATACACCTTTATTACTCAACATACACAAACACACGTTGGTTATTCACCATTAAAACCAAACATACACAGAGTATGGTTGCTCATAACCCACTAATTGTTTAAAAAAACGTCTACACAAGTTGATTTTACACCATTAAAACCAATCATAGACAGTGTATGTTGATCATACAAATTTATTACTCAACATACACAAACACAAGTTGGTTATTCACCATTAAAACCAAACATACACAATGTGTGGTTGCTCCTAACCAACTAATTGCTTAAACAACGTCTACACAAGTTGATTTTGCAGCATTCAAACCAATCATACACAGTATATGTTGATCATACACCTTTATTACTCAACATACACAAACACAAGTTGGATATTCACCATTAAAACCAAATATACACAGTGTATGGTTGCTCATAACCCACTAATTGCTTAAAAAACGTCTACACAAGTTAATTTTACCGCATTAAAACCAATCATACACAGTGTATGTTGATCATACACCTTTATTACTCAACATACACAAACACACGTTGGTTATTCACCATTAAAACCAAACATATACAGTGTATGGTTGCTTCTAGCCCACTAATTACTTAAAAACCGTCAACACAAGTTGATTGTACACCATTAAAACCAATCATACGCAGTGTATGTTGATCATACACCTTTATTACTCAACATACACAAACACAATTTGGTTATTCACCATTAAAACCAAACACGCACAGTGTATGGTTGCTCATAACCCACTAATTGCTTAAAAAATATCTACACAAGTTGATTTTACACCATTAAAACCAATCATACACAGTGTATGTTGATCATACACCTTTATTACTCAGCATAAACAAACACACGTTGGATATTCACCATTAAAACCAAACATACAGTGTGTATGGTTGCTCATAACCCACTAATTGCTTAAAAAAAGTCTACACAAGTTGATTTTACACCATTAAAACCAATCATAGACAATGTATGTTGATCAGACACCTTTATTACTCAACATACACAAACACAAGTTGGTTATTCACCATTAAAACCAAACATACACAGTGTATGGTTGCTCATAACCCACTAATTGATTAAAAAAAGTCTACACAAGTTAATTTTACACCATTAAAACCAATCATAGACAGTGTCTGTTGATCATACACCTTTATTACTCAACATACACAAACACACGTTGGTTATTCACCATTAAAACCAAACATACACAGTATATGGTTGCTCATAACCCACTAATTGCTTAAGAAAAGTTTACACAAATTGATTTTACACCATTAAAACCAATCATAGACAGTGTATGTTGATCACACACCTTTATTGCTCAACATATACAAACACAAGTTGGTTATTCACCATTAAAACCAAACATACACAGTGTGTGGTTGCTCATAACCCGCTCATTGATTAAAAAAAGTCTACACAAGTTGATTTTACACCATTAAAACAAATCATAGACAGTGTATGTTGATCATACACCTTTATTACTCAACATACACAAACACACGTTGGTTATTCACCATTAAAACCAAACATACACAATGTATGGTTGCTCCTAACCAACTCATTGTTAAACAACGTCTACACAAGTTGATTTTAAACCATTAAAACCGATCATACACAGTGCATGTTGATCATACACCTTTATTACTCAACATACACAAACACAAGTTTTATATTCACCATTAAAACCAAACATATACAGTGTATGGTTGCTCATAACCCACTAATTGCTTAAAAAACGTCTACACAAGTTGATTTTAGGTCATTAAAACCAATCATACACAGTGTATGTTGATCATGCACCTTTATTACTCAACATACACAAACACACGTTGGTTATTCACCATTAAAACCAAACATATGCAGTGTATGGTTGCTCCTAGCCCACTAATTACTTTAAAAACGTCTACACAAGTTGATTTTACACCATTAAAACCAATCATACACAATGTATGTTGATCATACACCTTTATTACTCAGCATATATAAATACAAGTTGGTTGTTCACCATTAAAACCAAACATACACAGTGTATGGTTGCTCATAACCCACTAATTGCTTAAAAAACGTCTACATAAGTGGATTTTACACCATTAAAACCAATCATACACAGTGTATGTTGATCATACACCTTTATTACTCAATATACACAAACACACGTTGGATGTTCACCATTAAAACCAAACTTACACAGTGTATGGTTGCTCATAACCCACTAATTGCTTAAAAAAAGTCTACATAAGTTGATTTTACACCATTAAAACCAATCATAGACAGTGTATGTTGATCATACACCTTCATTACTCAACATACACAAACACAAGTTGGTTATTCACCATTAAAACCAAACATACACAGTGTATGGTTGCTCCTAGCCCACTAATTACATAAAAAACGTCAACACAAGTTGATTTTACACCATTAAAACCAATCATACAAAGTGTATGTTGATCATACACCTTTATTACTCAACATACACAAACACAAGTTGGTTATTCACCATTAAAACCAAACATACAGTGTGTATGGTTGCTCATAACCCACTAATTGCTTAAAAAACATCTACATAAGTTGATTTTACACCATTAAAACTAATCATATACAGTGTATGTTGATCATACACCTTTATTACTCAACATACACAAACACACGTTGGATATTCGCCATTAAAACAAAACATACACAGTGTATGGTTGCTCATAACCCACTAATTGCATAAAAAAAGTCTACACAAGTTGATTTTACACCATTAAAACCAATGGTACACGGTGTATGTTGATCATACACCTTTATTACTCAACATACACAAACACAAGTTGGTTATTTACCACTAAAACCAAACATACACAGTGTATGGTTGCTCCTAGCCCACTAATTACTTAAAAAACGTCTACACAAGTTGATTTTACACCATTAAAACCAATCATACACAGTGTATGTTGATCATACACCTTTATTACTCAACATACACAAACACAAGTTGGTTGTTCACCATTAAAACCAAACATACACAGTGTATGGTTGCTCATAACCCACTAATTGCTTAAAAAAAGTCTACAGAAGTTGATTTTACACCATTAAAACCAATCATAGACAGTGTATGTTGATCATACACCTTTATTACTCAACATATACAAACACAAGTTGGTTATTCACCGTTAAAACCAAACATACATAGTGTATGGTTGCTCATAACCCACTAATTGCTTAAAAAACGTCTACACAAGTTGATTTTAAACCATTAAAACCAATCATAGACATTTTATGTTGATCAGACACCTTTATTACTCAACATACACAAACACACGTTGGTTATTCACCATTAAAACCAAACATACACAATGTATGGTTGCTCCTAACCCACTAATTGCTTAAAAAAAGTCTACACAAGTTGATTTTACAGCATTAAAACCAATCATACACAGTGTATGTTGATCATACACCTTTATTACTCAACATACACAAACACAAGTTGGTTGTTCACCATTAAAACCAAACATACACAGTGTATGGTTGCTCATAACCCACTAATTGCTTAAAAAAAGTCTACAGAAGTTGATTTTACACCATTAAAACCAATCATAGACAGTGTATGTTGATCATACACCTTTATTACTCAACATACACAAACACAAGTTGGTTATTCACCGTTAAAACCAAACATACATAGTGTATGGTTGCTCATAACCCACTAATTGCTTAAAAAACGTCTACACAAGTTGATTTTACACCATTAAAACCAATCATAGACATTTTATGTTGATCAGACACCTTTATTACTCAACATACACAAACACACGTTGGTTATTCACCATTAAAACCAAACATACACAATGTATGGTTGCTCCTAACCCACTAATTGCTTAAAAAAAGAGTACACAAGTTGATTTTACACCATTAAAACCAATCATACACAGTGTATGTTGATCATACACCTTTATTACTCAACATACTCAAACACAAGTTGGTTATTCACCATTAAAACCAAACATACATAGTGTATGGTTGCTCATAACCCACTAATTGCTTAAAAAATGTCTACACAAGTTGATTTTACAGCATTAAAACCAATCATACACAGTGTATGTTGATCATACACCTTTATTACTCAACATACACAAATACAAGTTGGTTATTCACCATTAAAACCAAACATACACAGTGTATAGTTGCTCATAACCCACTAAATTAGGATACATTAACGACAATGTCAACAAATGATCATTTTACCTTCAATATCTGATCTGAAAATCGTGAAATGTGTGTCACGACTCAACCTTGAACCTACAGCAATGCCACGAAGCTTCAAACACGATCTTACCAGGGCTTCTTCTTCTTCTTCCGAGGGCCCAATATAGCATAACGACAAACGGACGATGAAAAAAATGGAGCTTGGGGAATTCAGATTGAGAGAAAAATAACAAAGACGAGTGAATAAGAGGTGAGTAAATGGGCCGGAAGTGAGAAGGGAAGGAGAGAGTAAGGAACAAGTTACATGACATAAAGTAAAAATATGTACTTTTGCATTAAATGAGGAGAGAGAAAATGGATGGGGAGAGGGTAAAGTAAACGGTTGGGCATTAAACGAGGAGAGAGAATGGAAGAGAAAGAGGACGGGTGGGGAGGGTAGGGGTGGGAGGGCATTTTTGTCCAAAAAGGTTTATTTAAAGTTATGGGGGTCTATTTAGGGTTAAATTAGTGGTGGGGGGTCTAAATCTGGAGATCTAGCTTATCAATTCAAATATTTTTTAAGATTGGTACTTTGAAAGTATGATCAAATCAAATAAAGATAAAATTTTAATGGGTGATGATTTAGCTTGATTTATAGAACCAATCCTTTTTATGATCAAAGTAAAGTGGGAAATAAATTCAAAAAAATTGAATGAATATAGCAATCAATCAATCAATTTTTTAACTTAGGGAATGTGATAAAAGTATCCCACTAATCAAGCAAATTGATCAAAACGTGTAAATGCACCCGGGTAGGCTGAGTGTCGACACAGAGATGGTATGTGTCGACACACAGACTTACAGTAGCCACCAAGAGCTGCTATATGTCGACACACAGCCCTTGTGTGTCGACACACAGACTGAAAAAGCTCAAAACAGCTACTTTTGACTTGATTTCTTTCCAAAACCTTTTCCCAACTTTTTAAACATCTTATTGGCCCTCATTTGCCTATAAATAGGGCTTGAATGCTTTGGTTGAAATTATCCAATACTCTCTAAGCATTCTTTGATAAAAAGTTCTCTTACATACTTGCGCTTTAAAGGTTTGTTTTTAAGTTTTGTTTAAAACTTTTATTAAAGCATCACTTATTCTCTTATTGTTGCTCTTTGAGCTGTATTGGCATATCCTTAGCTTTGGCTAAGCTCGATCAAGTGCCAATTCACTCTTGAAAGAGTGAAGAATTTGAGTGCTTTAATTCTTTCATTGCTTTATTCAAATTAGTTGCATTGTAAAGGTTGGATCCTGAGCCTACGGTTACAAAAGGATCGGTTGTAAAAGGTTGGTCTCGAGCCTACGTATAAAAAGACCGGTTGTAAAGGTTGGATCCTGAGCCTATTTCTAAAAAGGATCATCAAACTTAGTTAAAGGCTCAAGTGACCCAGAGTAGTCACTTGAGAAGTGAACTAGCCTCCAATTTGGAAGTGAACCGCTATAAAAATCTTTGTGCATCCCTTTTATTTTTGTCTTTATCTTTTTCATTTGACATTTATTATTTAGCTTTTAATTAAATTTTTGGTTCATAAATTTAAATTTTTATTTATCACTAAAGAACCTAACTCATCCCCCTCTTAGGTTGCTATTTGGACCTTTATTACGAACTTAACACACCACTTAGACATTCATAAATTTCAAAATAAAAAAGTATAAAATTAAAAATTTTGAATAAATTATGAAAGATATTTTTTTGGAAAAAGTATAAAAAAATATAATAAGAATTTGAAATTTATTTTTCAATATTTTTAAAAAATATAGTTTTTTTCAATATTTATTTTCAAATTTTTAATTTCGTATTTTTTTTAGTTTTAAAATTTTAATTTTAGAATTTATTTTATGAAAGAATTATTATGTTTTCTCTTATAGTATTTTTTTTATGAAAATTTTAAAAAATATTTATTATTTTCTAAATTTAATTCCCTTTCATAAAAAAAATAGCACTACCGTATCATTATTGCCCCCCTCTCTCACGTCATTGACCTGCATTGCTTTTTCTTTTTTTTTTTAGAGCAATTTACCATTTTACCCCTTCCCATGTGTCATGGTGGGGCCCCTTTGTTGCTAACTAGGCGTGCTATTTTGGTTATTTTGAATTTTCGCGTGCCATTTTGATAATTTTGAGTTTTTGCGTGCTATTTAGGGAATAAAAATTGCCAAACATGCCACTTTGGAAAATTACCTTAAAAATAGTCTCCCTTCAAGATTACACCCTATAAGAGTAAAACTACATGCATTTCTGCTTCCCCAAATCTTGCCTTGTCAGGCGGTCTTTGATTATTGTTCTTGTTGTTATCTGTGTTGATTATTCTCAAAATTCAATGTTAAGTTAAAGTTGATTTGGGTGTTGGTTTTAGGAGCATATGGAGGGTATAAAAATAACTCTAAAAGCAGGGTTAGATGTTACTCCAAGCAGATCAAATACCTACTTGATGCCCCTTTATTGTGCTTTTGAATAACACTTTGTGCTTATTGGTTCAGGCCTCGCTACTGCAGGTGCACTTGCTTTGTACTGCAATTCGCTAATTATCAAAAAAAAATAAAAAAAATAAAAACCATTTAGGGCCCCTAAATTTAAGGGATTTCAATTTTATATATATTTAAATTTTTGTTTTACTAGCATAGCTTGATATAAACGACATAAAAGGGAAAATCTACGACAATGGATCCAATATGAAAGAAAAACACAAAGGTCTCCTAAAAAGATTATGTGAATAAATCCTTGAGCTTTTTATATATCATGTGATTGTCGTAGTCTTAATCTTACATGGTGAGACATGGTAAACTCATAAGCTAAAGCTATTTTCTTTTTTGGCGTATTGCAACGCATCCATTCACTATTTTCATCTTCTATGAAAAAATGGAAAGTTCTTGAAGATCACATATAAGGACTTACAATCAAGTCACTGTCACAAACATATTGGAAGAGTCGTCTTAACAGTGTAAAAGCTATAAAGTATCAAACTCAACAAATAACGAATGTCTAATTGACTTACTCAAAATAGTAAATATCTCAAGACAAAAAGTGAAAATAATTGCCTTGCGAATTTGAAGTTGAAAAATATTCATGATCGGTATGCCTATTTCGTATGACATTTTATTCCCTACAAATTTCACCAGTCAAATTCTTCATACTAAAGATATACATCTTGATGTTGCATTGAGAAATTGCAGGAGTTGTCTTTTTTTCAAAAGTTATGGAAAAAATAGATTTAGAAAAACTGTGGTTGTAGAATTCAACAACTGATGAGATTCACACTGAAAATATAGCAAAATCATCTGAAGAATTATTTAGGATCAATTGTTTGTTAGACATAGTTGATTAAGTGCATTATTCACTTGAGAGTTGTTTTGAACAACTAATTACATAAAAACATCTTTGTGTTTCTATTTAATGTGAAAAAATTACAATCGATTGATGATATTAGTTTGATAACTTATTGTCCCAATCTTACATATTTTTTAAAGCATAATGATTATTATGATGTTTGTGGGAGAGATTTGTTTTTAGAGCTAAAAGTTTTAAGAGAAGTTTTACCACAAGAAATAAAAAATGTAGTTGAACATAATGAACAGTTTTCCAAATTCATGGATTACTTATAGAATTCTTTTGACTATTCCAATTACAGTTGCATCTGTGGAGAGAGGCTTCTCAAAATTGAAGTTGATCAAATCATATCTTCAATCATCTATATCACAAGAATGATTGAATGAATTGACGATATACGAAATGAAAACGCTAAAGAAGATTTAACTATACAAATTTAATTAGTGATTTTGTTGCAAAAAATGTTAGAAGATCTATCTTAAACTGGTTTAATGATAATATCAATTATAGTTGCCAGTACTTGTTAACTACATGCACCCTTTTTTATTCATTATAAAGACAATTATAAATAAGTTTACATGTTCTATCAGAAAGTACGACTAATATTTTATATTTTATTACATTACTATTTAAATTGTTATGAGAAATGTTATTCTATACTAAGTGCTTCAATTGAATTGTTCGTTTGGGGATTTGAGAATGTCAGAATTGGCCCTGATAACGAGTGAGATGAAATTGATTGACTGTCGTAAAGGGTCTTTTAAAAAGACAACTGATAACTAAGGGCATTGTAAGAAGGCCACCCTATAGATAAAAGTCTTTTAAGAAGGCGGCTTATACCTGAAGACTTTGTAAGAAGGCGACTCTTTAACTACAGACCTTTTAAGAACGCAAGTTATATCTAAAGGCCTCGTAAGAAGGTGAACTTTTAACTAATGGCCTTTGCAAGAAGGCAATACTAGGACAAGACATGCAAGGCTTGGCCTTTAAAGGATGGAAGTCGTAAACAAAGCTTTTTTAGTGTAAACAGAAGGATTTTCTTAGTTGTACCCCCAAGTCTCGTGACTCGTGGGCCTGGAAACATATTTTGGGTTATAGGGACCTTATACAAAAAGGTATCTATTTGCTGGTGGGTGATGGGATCCTTTTGGTACAGCAATTGGTATATTCAAACATTGTTTGCGGTGTTAATCGACATATGCATCTTTATCAAGACTCGAATACAGAGGTGGGTTTCTAAACAAATGATTATTCGTCGGCACATTATGCCTCTTGTCTTGTGCATCTTGATTCTTTATTATTATAAACAAGATAAATTTTAGGGTTATTATGATGAGAACACTACTAACGACATGTCAACTACCAACTTGGCAGACCGGGACACGTCAGTAGATGACTCAGCGCACGACTTGGCCGTAACTCAGCATATGACTTGTCACGTCAGGCGGGCAGTCATTAAGCGGGGAGGTACCTTTGTTGTAAATAACCCTAAATTTTATTAGGGCTTCACGGTTAATAAATTTATTTGTTAAATTGGCCAACTGCTTAGCTCATGGCCATCAGTGGCATGAGCAGAATAGTGGGCCATTCACATGGATTTGGAATCTTGATCTTTATCCTAAAGTCAAGATCTTCTCTTGGCAGTTGCTAAATAATACTTTACCGACTAGACTTAATTATTTTCATTGTAGGACGAAATTAGAGACGCATTTGTGTATAATTTAACTCTATATATAAAATATTTCCAATCAAAATTTTGTTAACTTATATAAAGTCCATATATAGTTACACTCATCTTTATCACAATACTCTCAAAAGTACTAGCAAAGTGGATAGTGATATAATTCTATCAATTTGACTTTTATTTAATGGTGATATCCAAAATAGTAGTAGGAAGAAGCATAACACATAGTAAAAAAAAATGGTGTAAGTTAATAATATAGAAGTTGAAGTGACAAATTTAGCTTAAGTATAAGTATGGTTATATCCAACTGATCATTTGTTTTTTTTTTTTTTTTTTTTCTTTTTAATTTGAAAAAAAATATAGATATGTGTTCTAAAACATATATTATACATTTAGCATAAACAAATACATAATTCTTCATGACAATAATATGTAAGCACTTTCAAACGAGAAAATATGGATACGTGTTTAATACAACACGCATACGCATATGTTGCTAACAATGATTGTTATATAGTCCAATGGCTATAGTATTTCGTGGAGCTTGTCGAGTTAATGGTTTTGAGGAATTAGGTAGAAGCATCATTCTATTACACACCATCGTGAAGAATCGAAATGAGAAGGTATTTCGAGGGCAATGGGCTAATACGACCAAAGTTTTGCTATTAGAGCACACGACATTGTTATATTCAATGGAAGTCGCCAGATTTAGAATGCATAAAAGATACATTCTGACAGCTCTCAGAGACATGGCATGGTAGCGTGTATATTTGTTACCTAGAATCATTTGGGACAGTGCTTAGCGTCATGTTGTTGCGGTTTGGCATTGCTTTAGCCTTCGTGTCGGAAGCTCTAGAAGCTACTGATGGTATTCAATAATGTATTGATATGGGCTTTAAACGTTTCCATATTGAGGGAAACCATTGGGTCATAATCAAGGGGTTTACTGAAGGAGTTCAAACGCCCATAGAGTATGAGCACTATTATAATGGACATTTTGGAGATGCTTGAAAAGATCGAGACAATTCAAGTTTCTCTACAGAGAAGGTAACCAATTGACAACATGTCCTTTTAGCAAGGACGAGGTAAAGTAGACTGAATAGTAGAAGAATCTTCAGAGAATTATCCATAACCATACACTAGGCAAGAATATTTATGATATCGCGCCTATTATTCTACTTACCTTTAAGAAAAACTATCACTAAGTACATGTTTCTCAAGTTCACATGGTCGTTAAAATTCTCCTCGAGCTATGTCTCAATCTGAACCTTTTTTAGTTTTGGTAAGTCTCAAGTCTGTAACTTACCAATCGCCATTTCCCAAGTTCCCTGGTAAAGGAAATTTGTGATCTCCTTACCAATATAGAACAAATGAATCACCTACATCTGATACTTTAATATATACCCGTCGAAATCAAGAACTGTTATCAGAATTCAATGAATTTTCACCGAAAAATGGTATCATTACAAAAGATCAAAACTATGACAAACTAAAACTTGTGTTTCTTGTAACGTAACAGATCAACAAATGGAAAACCATCTCCCAGAAACATGGTGCCTTGTGCGAAAATCGGAGAAAGAAATTGGAACAAATGATGATAACCTTTAATTCTACTTCTCCACCAGGCAGGGACTGTAAACGACCCAAACGTTCGATAAAATATTCATGTTCGAAATGACTAGAACTTATTCGTGTTCACCTTAGAGGCTCGAAAGCTTATCAAGCCAAGTTTAAGCACGCTTTATAAACTTAACAAGATAAGTTCAAATAAGAGGTGCTTGACTTGTTAATGTTTACGAAGAGCTTGATAGAGGCTCAATAAGGGGTAATAAGGGTCCAACGGCTTGTCAGCAGTCATTATTAACTTGGACATGTGATTTGGTAGTACCTCAAATACCTCAACTCAAGAGCAAACTCAACTTGTTTATGAGCTTGACTTTGCTGGATAACGAGCTCTACTCAGCTCAATCAAGCTAACAAGTTGAGTCAAGCCAAGCATCTAACATACTAATATCTCAATTGAAACGAGTTCGAATAAAGGCACTAAAGTTCGATAAAAGCTTGCTTGAGAGTTCAAACAAGGGGTGCTCAGCCACTACTATTGTGAGAAGCTCCTGCAGATCAGGCACCTAATCGAGCTCCGAACGTGAGCACAAACAACAATCCGATTTCTTAAACTTCATCTTGATCAACATCGAAAATTTTCACATCGAAATTAGAATTTCCTAGCTTCAAAGGAAACAATTTGAGAAACTCGATTTTTTCTTTTCATTTCGAAGGAGTACAATATCGTCCTTAAAGAGAGAAACCAACACTTAAGGGAGGAATGTAATGAGCTTTAAACCCAAAACCTCTTGCTTACCAGGTATACCAGGTATTGGATTATAAAGTGCAGCAAGTACTGTCCAATTATTCAAGCCATACCAAAATGTTGATACCAAATGGTCCGTTTGGTTCAATAAAAAAAAAATAAAAAAATTTCATCACAAATTATATTTCAACTAAAATTTTTTTTCCAAAAATTTGTGTTGCTAGTTTAAAAAAATAGTTTCATGTATAAGTTTGTATGGGGTTCAAGTTGAAATGAAGCATACATTATAAGACGACGACATTTTTCACCCTTGTTGAGGGGAAGTCAATTTTCCCTTAATGGAGGAGAACATTTTCCGTAATTATGATTGTTGCTATAAAGTTGTGTAAAGAAACAACAAAGTTGAGAAAAAAAATATTTTCCGTCAACATAAACGGAGCCTGGATAAAATGGTTTTATGTCATGTTTTGCTCATAGAAAAAGGCCCAGTTTGGCAAGACAAACTATCAACTATATATGAGGTTAGTACAACTGTTACAACATTGAACGATTCCAGGATGCACTGCTGTACAACACCGGTCGTAAGACGTGATCGACACTGTACAACACCACATCCTCACCCGTAAACATTCTCAATGAAATTTGCGTAATGTTATTATCAGAACGAAAGTATTACTGCCAAAGAAATTCAGTAAAATATTATAGTTATTATTCATTATAAGTTACGTCATTACTATGGCAGTAACACTTATTGCTCAGAAAATAACTCCAAGGGGGAAAATATTTTTCACTACTAATGAATCGTTAACGCATCAAGCAAAAATGCAAGATTAACTCACCTAAGCAAGAAATAAGGATCAAAACCATCCCACATATGGCAACCTTCCCGGATTTCCGGGACCCGATTATTGGCACTATCACCGACCGCCTCCTCATGTACCGTGACGACTAACGTATAAATATTATAAACTAAAGGGTTCTTTAGGAATGGTCTGATAGATTTCTCTAGTTCAATCACATCAGAAAGAAGGGACGCACCGTGTTCGGTTTCTTCATTGAGGATGATCTTTGAGATGACATAGATGCCCAGAAGGTTTGCATAGAGAGGAAGAAATGCATCTTTGTGGTTGCCAATACCACCAATCCAATTGATTTGACCCATTTTGACAATATGATCGTTCATAAAACACGTCAGCTGGTATAAAAATCGAGCTCTCCATGATGTGAGAAAACCAAGAAATTCATCTTTTTCAGAGGGATTTGTCAAAAGGGATTTTGATATAGGAAGGTTTTCCAAATGGAAGCAGCAAATTTGACATATTAGCAACTTCTCTTCATGATGATTGTCAATTTCTTTGTCAAATACCCGTCTGACAAGATCGCCTTTCGATGTGACAGAATTTGCTGCATTTAAAACCCATCTTGACAGATAATCGAAGAACATAATCCAGTGACCGAATAACGACGAAAGGAACTCAAAGCTAAGTTCTATCGCGACTTCCACCTGGGCCGGGACTGAGCTTATGTGGGACCCGCTTTGAAACCCGTCTCGGAAACACTTTTGTACATCCAAAGCAAGCTTCCTTCTGAGATCAACATCTTCATCCTCGAGCAACTTGATACATGTGAACCAGATTTCGAGTATCTCATAAGCGAACATGTTAATATAATATTCTGGTTTGATATGCAAATCAGAATTTTCAAATGGAATATGAACGTTGAGAACTGAAGAACTGATAAACTCGGCTTGTCCAAGTAAACCAGATGCTATCAACGATTCTGCAGCTGCCTTGCGCAAGTTCACAGGCTGAGATGGATCACTGTACTCTTTAACTAACGAAACAAAATGCTTTGTTCGATGATATAAAAAGGTAAATTCTCCAAATTCCTCGGAGTTACTAAACCAAGGAACCCTCTTGTCGAGATTGCTTCTCAATATAGTTGTAAAACGCCTTATGCACAATCCCAAGCAACAGACCAATGTCTCCAGAGTTTTTGTATGTCTCGCATGTTCATACATAGAGATTAGCTTATTCCAGAACTCTAAAACTGAGTCAAATTCCATTTTTCCTATATATATTGCATGTACAAGATGTTTTTCACTCGCCTTTTGAAATTGCAACAGGTTCCATGCAAAAAGAATCCGGAGAATATAATATGTACATTTATGGTTTGTTTCCCGAGAAAGGAGCACAATTAATGTTGTTTGAAGATTCGTCTTGGCCCACAGAGCGACAGTGGCGATCTCACTGCTATTGGAGGCCGTGTCCAGATCCTCAATATCAGCTGTTTTCACAAACTGCAGAAGCCACTTGAATGCTGCAAATCGAACTTCATATGATGTGTCTGACATGCAATAGACAAGCATTTTCTCGATTCCTCTAGAACCGTTATTTATAGAAGATTTTGTTTTCAGTGTATTACTTGCTAGTGAACACTGGTCTGGTAATGGAAGAACTTCATCAGCATGTTCCTCAGAACTACAATACACACAATGGAAATAGGATATCGCAGCTTGTTTACGAAGCTCTGCTACAGTTGGATCATAGAAGAATGAATTTCCAGAAGGTTCAGCAGCTAAGCACTCTGAAGATAGCTCTGAGACGAGGTGACTAAGAACGTCGTAATTTTTGCTTGCATTGCAAGTTCTTGCAATACTGAGCATGTGATCGAGCACACTTAGAAAAGCACTGTTGAGAATAGGACAATGACACAGCTTGGAGCTCCCAATCCAAGAACACTTAATAAGAACCTTGATCAAGTCACCAAGAATCGCATCTTTAGTGGAAAGATCAGCCAGGTTCCTACAATTGGCATCGAGAAGGGAACTTAACTGCAGTAACACACCATGAATGGAGTTCAACGAACCACAAGAGTATCCATTGGCTGAATAAAATGCATCAGTTGTAGATGGGGCTGCTTCTGATGGGCTTTCTACCCACGGCAATTCGGAGGAAATACTGAGCAGGACAGTGTGCAATTTCTCGTTTGATACGAGACCTGTTACAGCTCTTGAAGCAAGAATACGAATGCGCATGTTGCACTGCATTGAGCATCTTTGGATAAAGGGCATGAACAGAAACGGGTCCAAATTATCGCCTGTTTCGCTTGCCAAGGGTGAAGGCTTAAGCCTGGATAAAAGCATCAGAACAGGGCACAAGCTTGGCCGTGCAACATTGGCTAGATTGGACTTCGAGTTTTCATCTCCAAGAGACTCAGTTGCAGCTTTCAGTTCACTGACTACAAATGAATGCAGTGACGGGTACCTTAACGAAGGAAATATTAGACTAATGGCATCTCAACGAATAACACAGAGAAACACGAAAATAGAAGCCAACGCCCACATTGCACATTATATTTATTATATTAGAGGCAAGTAACAAGATCCAGCAAATTGTTATCTACCTTTCTACTTTTAGCTCCCCTTAAAATGATATCAAGAATCTGATTTTTCAACTCCTTAAATCCAGATGGCATTAAGATACCCATAAAAATACAAAAACAGCAAGGGTTCTTCAGAACTTCTTGTGCGAACACTCAAATAGTACACACACAGAAAAACAAAAAGCGGGGAAATAAAACAATAAGAGAAATCCACTGCTCAATTTTATACACGAATTTCTTAGAATGGTGGGTCATAAATAGTTGAACAAGTTCATATAGTTTTTTTCTATCGGAAAAAGAAATATATTAGAAGATAAAGAATGTACAAAGAGTTAAAGACAAGATGTCCTTAAAATTACCAAAAAGAAAGAAAAAACCCCAAACTAATAACATAAAGCCCTTCAGTCCCTTTACAAATCAACTAAGGCTATATCAGCAAAGCCTCCAAAACTCTTTGTCCAAAGAGCTCCTAAAAAGACCATCTTTTCCTATAAGAAATTAACTGGCATATGCTGAACTTTAAAAATCATAACATTTCTTTCAAGTCAAATACACCAGAGAAATACAATCTTGGCTATGGAGAATAACATTAAAATATCGTTCATTCCTACACCATGGAACTTCGTTAGAACGATGCCCTCAACCGATCTTGGGCTAATCCACATCTAGCCAAAAGAAGACAATAGTTTACACCATAAATCCCAAGCCACAACACAATGCAGAAAACCAGTTCATATAGTTTAAGACGATTAATGATGCTTATTGAAGCAATTGCAAGAAAGGTGCCTGCATGTTAATGAAAAAAATCATTCAAAATATGGTTTTTAGTTTCTAAAAGTCAAAAACAATAGCCAGAAAACGATACAAAATAGGCCCTTTGGGGGGGGGGGGGGGGGGGGGGGGGGGGGGGAGGAAGAAAGAAAGATTCCTTTCCATTACCAAGAAACACTTTAGAAAAAAGTGCACATTGTGTCCCAAATCTTGGTACAAAAGGAAGGAAAACGGAAAAGCAGGTCTACATTCAGAAACAAAGTCTCGGAAAGAAAACCTCCAAAACAGACTAAATATCCATAACAGAATAAAAAAGCATCATTATTTACCAAAAACAAATAGTTTCAAACAGAGGGCACAGAAGAAGAAATGGGTAAGAAAATCTCTCTAAAAACTTAAAAAGGTTGAGTGTCAATATTTTTGTGGGAGATTAAGCTTACAAATGCCCTGCACAATTGCTATTCAGGTAACTAATTCTAACAGATTTGCAGCCGAAATAAGCCCGACTCAGCTGAATATTCCCTAACCTTTTCATTGCCTAATGTCATAACCGAAAGGGGGACACTCTTATTTATCAGTAGTAAAGAGAGATTCTATTGGAGAGGTATCTCACTCAATACCATGAAAAGAAACTGAACGAAATTTGTCACAACCACCACTAAAAGTCCGAGAGAAAAGCTAGAATCAACCAGTCCTACAATCAGAATTACAATTGGCATTGAACTTTCAACCAATTTGGCAGAGTTCATATCTCAGAACAGCAATAGAAAGGATGCAGGACTAAGATCAAAATCAGAGCACAGTTATGAAGAAATTCAGAGTCAACAAATACATAAGGACCAGATTTCCACACAGCTTCGGTAACATGCTGAAAATTATACCTGTGAAAAAATTCCAAACTGGTTAATGCACGTCTTGCTGATTCTCGTTTGTGCACATTAAGAAATCCAACCATACGACGGACCAAGGAAGTGTATGCAAGACAAGCACTGTTACGGATTTCCCAGTGCGGAGAAGAGAAAGAACGTATAGAAACTATCATGGCCTCAGCTGAGAAACCAGATGTATCAGTCGCTAGATTAGCGTCATTAAAAGCTGCTCGGAGAACATTGAAAGCATGCACCGTTGGGATGACGCCTTCCATACGGATCTTAGAAGATTGTATATTGGAGTCGATATTAGATGTCTGCTCAGATAAATTTCCTTGGTTTGACACTGCCGATAAGTTCTCACTTATTTTGTCATCTGTGCTGCTTGATTCAGTCTGATTGAACAATGACCCACTAGCTATATTTATCAACCACCTCAGTGCGCGTGGAAGTAGCTTCTTGGGTGCGCCTTGTGGCTCTGAGAGGAAAAACGCACTGAATGCAGCAGGTATACCTGCACTTCTTCTAAGCAAATCATCCACTGTTTGTCCCTTAGCCACACTTCTTTCCATAAGCTGCTCCATCCAAGATTCCGTTAACTGACAAAGCCTGCAGGGGAGAAGCTGACTCAGAAAGCGTTTCATAATGGACAAAGCTAACAAATGATGCAAGCAAATAAAAAAGGCAATGGAACTTGAAATAAGTGGAAATGAAACATGTTTGAAACATGAAAATGTCATCTGCGATTCAAAAATGTCAAAAAAGCGACAAGAGTACGGGGTAATACTGATTTTCTACATCTCCATCAGCTCGGCTATGGACCTAGTGGCACTACTGAGCACGAGATGAACGGCACTAGTTCTGAAATTTATTGTTGTCCATGAGATTCTAAAACCCTTGAGGAGACTTTATGATGCTTACCCAATTGTATATTTGCATACCTTATAAATGAAGTAAACAGGTAAAAAAGGACATGTAAGTGGCAATCACGACCTTCAACTTGTCGAAAACAACAGCTCAAGAACAAGTTTCTCCCTGTGAGGAAGAAAAAGAAGACAAGAAATGGGGAGGGAAAAAAAGAAAACCCATTCTGTCTGTTTTCCATCTTTCAGAGAAGAATGTATGTTGAGCAGCAGACAACGCATTTACAGCAAAGGCATTTTAAACCTTCATGAAGCCAATGTCTTTTTGGAGAATCATAGGAGTCACTTCCCAGACAAATCAACGCCATTAAATATGAGAAATCACTAATGTTAACAAACCTTGGTTCATCTGAACAAAGTAAACGATTGCAAAGAGCCGTAAATCCTGCTCTGGTCTTGTCAATGGCGCCATTGTGTTTCATTTTTAGGAGGACCTCCAAAAAGTGGTTCCCAATCACCTCCAGCTGCTTCACATCAAGCACTGCATCAGAACAGGGCATCATAGAGTCCTTAGCAGCATTAGAAGTTTCGTCCTCCAATATAGGTGTGGAACTTGGCAATGGAATTTTTCTGATGATGGTTCCAAGAAGAAGGCTAACCTGGAAAAGGAAAAGCTATACACAATTAGACACAAATCAACCTACTTAATTAAAAATTTAGAGACTGATTCCCTGAGTGACACACATAATTCTCTCCTCCAAACTAATTCTGTTGGTGCCACAGATTTAAATGCAAACATGGGAAAGGACAAATATACGAATGTGAGGAGGGCGAAGGAGAGAAGAAAGGGTACTGGTAGCTGTAGGGATTTATTGTGACTCCCACGGCTTGAGAAGAGATCTTTCGGGTTCAGCTCCAATGGCCTTGGTTGCGTAGTTAAGGATTGTCTTGAAACCGAATAATGAGGCTCAAGATTACTTGTCTTTAAGAGAAAGAGGGAACAAGGCTTGACCTAGTATGACTGTTACAAGAAAATACCTCAATCTCCGTCAAACATCAAGCTCAAAGTCTTGAGCGGACAATCTGGATAAGAACACAAATCCAGTGCTTTCACACTCAAAAGTTGAAAATGTAGCAAGTGGAATCACCTACATCCCATACCCAGGTCCCTCGATTCCCACAAATTCAAAAAGACCAGTTATCATGAATAAAAAAGTTGGCACCAAGGAGTGAGGCTTTTCATTGGCAAAAAACGAATGGTGAATTATCACTAGTACACATGAAACCACTCACCAAAGAAGGCACCAACACGCCGTCACCGGATCCCACTAGAACTCTGAAGTTAAGCGTGCTTAGGCGAGAGCAATACTAGGATGGGTGAACTCCTGAGAAGTCCTCAGGGGTAATACCCTAAAGAGGGAAGGCTGCGCACATCCGGCCCCCCAGACTCTACTTAGGCGGGAGCCCTTGGGACACTGGATATGTTGCTTTACACATGAAGCCACTCATGAAAAAAAAATTAGTACTATCAAAGCAGGGAAACAAAATCAACATTAATACTTCAAAAGCTGTGCGATAAAAGATAAAGAAGAGGAGAAAATACCTCTTTCATGGCAAGCCAGCAACCAACCATAACAATTTGTTCTGTTGGTCTTGCATCACAAACCTTTAAATCTTTTATATCATGCTCTCTTTCAGTTGTAGATGCTGCCATACCCATCTCATTTGGAAGGTCCGACAGAAAATCATCATCATCAATCATCTCGTCCACATCACCAGGCAAATACCAAGCATCCGCAGAAACCACCCAGAGTGCCAACGAGGTTATCCGCATAATCAGCTCCAAGAGCTTGCTCATTGCATGTCTCATCTCGGAAATACTATACATCACTACATCTGATTTCCAATCCAACTCCTCAAAGGTATATCTCAGAGTAAGCAAGATGCCATGAACAAAACTATTCTTACAGGCTTCTGAAAGATCCTTCTCTCCTTCCTCTACAGCAATGTGCAACCAGTCTATAAGTGAATTGATGTAGTCAATCACTGCGACCTTCGATTGAGAAATTTTTTCACCGTTTAAGAGTGTGGACTCTGATTTGTAGCAAACAGAGGCCGAAACTCCAACAGTCCAACCAAAATCTAGAACATATTTCCGAAATATGAGTCGTAACATCAAAGCACCCGCATCACTTTCTCTAACACGTGGACTACAAACTAAGTTTTTGGCCCATGATATTACTTCTTGAATCATGCATTCGCTTGAAATGCCAGGAAGAGGAGTCGGAAAATTGAGTAGAATGCGGAAGGAACTTTCTCTAAGTCTGTCCCAACTATCAATAATCGAACCCACTAACAACATTGTTGAATCAGGCAGGATAATTCCTTTGTTGTAAGGATACAAGGAGTCTTCAGAAGGCAGGCCAGATTTCCCTTGCAAAGGAGGTACTATAGACCAGACATTAATCATTATCAAAATTAGCTCCATCGCCATGATTTTCCTCTCGTATGGAGCAGAAGGATAACAAGAGAAAAATAGAAAGCAACTCAACCACTTCATAAACCAGAAAAGATCTTCAGCTCGGCTAGCTACAGCCCTCTCATCTTCATTGTCCAGGGAAGCTATGGCATTGTAGTAAGCGTGTGGTTTCCACGTCCCCAGTTTGAATTGTCTCTCCAAAGCCGTCCGAACGCGAGAAAAGAACTTCTTAAACAAGCTGGTCCACTTCATCTGGAAACCTGTTGAGCAACACCTCATATTCAAAGGAACTGATTTCCTCAACAAGTAGAGTTCTAAGGAAGAAGGAAGACTAGAAGTCTTAGGGTTCAGAAAAAGACACTCTGCTGCATCCACACGAAGCGACTCATCAACATGAGTCAGTGCTAACAAAAGCCATTTAACTGGGACTTTAACCTGTACACCCTTAATGCAGACAAAAGCATTTTCATCCCCTAACCCACATTTTTCTAAAGATCCTGAAGAACTGTCACATGAGTCAATATCCCCTTCAAACAAGGCAAGGAAACGAGCGACCTTGAGCAATGAGACCAAAACAGCTACTTGCTGCTCAAGGTCAAGGGTAATGTCTGAACTGTTATGCTCAGGAGACACGAATCCAGTATCACTTCCTATAACAACCGAAAGGAAAGCAAGCATGGGAAATATACTGTCCACATCCACCTCAAACAAACTCGGGAGAGCATAAGTGTTCAAATTTGAACGCAACTTTGAAACTCCAGAAGCAAGACCACACAGGAAAGGGGGCAAACAATGACCACGGTAAGTCTCGTACCCTATTTCAATACCATTACTGCTCCAACACTCATCACGCAAGTTCTCAAGGAAGCACTTTAAAAATGATGTGGCTGCACAGCACACATCATCATCAATGTATGCCTGGACTGTCTCATATAACAGGCTGCGATTCATAGAAAGAATAGTTTTTGCCCCTAACCTCTTAGTGAGAGAAGCTAAAGGAACATACCTTCCCTTACACCGTGGACCTAGACGAAGAAGGTCAACAGCAATTTTTTTCAAAAATGACGTTATTCTATCAGAAGCATCACTTCGGTACACAGTTGACTGAATGTCCAAGAAGAGATCAAAGATAAGATGAACTTGTTTCACTGTCTGACTCAAAGGATCCTCTAGATTGTTCCACACTATTCTAAAAATACGAACCCCCAAGTCCTCTGGGATTGGATTGATTTCCATAGCTCGGTCAACAAGATCTGATAATAATGAGGTTTTAATCTGCTGCAAACATATTTGCATCACCGTTAATGCATGAAAATTAAAATGGCTATCAGTAGGACTTTCACAATAATCGCATAGCTCAGGCAATATGCTGTTGTATAGTATAATGTGCGTGGAGTTTTCACCGTTTCTATCAGCACAAACGCAGTTAACGCTGTCTATTTCAACTACAAACTGGGTATTGAGCACCACTCTCGAAACTGCAGTGAGAATGCCTCTTATCAAGCATAATCGACTCAAAGGAGACAATTTTAAGAATTCAGAGCACAAATCCCCTTTAGATAGATTCTTGGTTATCGAATCCCTATGCTCAATATTGCAACCACTTGTCAAATTACATAATCGTTGATGAAAGACACCCTCAAGGATAAAACATCCAAGCTCCTCTGGACTAAAGCATACTTGAAGAGCAGCACAAAAACTCACCCCTGCCGCTACAAAACAGTCCCGTGAGAACGCAGGTGATCTCAATACACTCAAAACAACACTCACAACCATTTCCAAAAGCTCTAATTCTCTAGGTGCCAACAAACTTTGATCTTTCTTTCCTACATCAGTAAACTTTGAAGGAAAACGCTGAAGCAAGTAATACAAACAAGATAAAGCCTCTTGACACTGCTCCATCACAAGAGGCGAGGGACGAGCCCTCGAATTCGCCTCTGAAACAACCGATTCCAACCCATTCACTATATCAGACGCCACCACGTCACAGCATTCTTCCACTACATCCACCAAATAACCAAGCTTTGGCGTACCCATCATCGACAACGCCACCCTCGACACGCAAAACCTCCTCCCTTTCCCACCCAACCCACCATACTCTTCACAAAGACCTCTAAAACAACCCCTAATAACCCCATTAAACCTCCTACTTTTCGCCAAAACCGACACCAAACCCCTGTGCAAAGGAACTGAATTCTCAAGAAACAAAATTTCCAAGTAAAATCTTGCCGCAATTGCAACTAAATCTTCATACCCACTTGCTAATAGATTACCAAAAGATGATCCAACATTCTTGACATGGTTGACTTGTGCATAAATAGAACCAAGTGACGCAAGTTCCTTCAACCCACTACAGAATTTTGCTATTAAATCGTTTTCAAGAGGTAATTTGTTCAAGGAGTTCATATAAGAGTGTGGGAAAATAACAGCGCTGTAAGTGTAGCGATGGCGGTGCTGCAAGGCTCGCCATTTCGCTGACATATTTTGAATGAGATAGAGAGAGAGAGAGAGAGAGATGGTAAATGGGTTTCTTTGGTTCTCTCTCTCTCTGGTGAAGCGGGGAAGATTTTGCAGCAATGCCGGAGCATGAAGAGTAAAACCCTAACCCCTGAACCGGACTGACCCGGTTCGAAGATGGAAAAATGAGACTGAAGATTGGACCATTTTAATTAGATCGGTTCAATTCAAGACTAGTTAGACATCAGATTGGATCGGACCGAACCAATGTTAGATGTAATAAATCTAATCATTTAAATTCTTTGATTTTATTGAATCTACTAATCACAAAAATAAAAAATAAAAAATTGTGTGATCTCAATTTTGGCTTTTTAGAAAAATTTTGTGAATAAATTGACTTGAGTTTTTACTTGTCATTACCCGAAATAAAATAAAACAAAAGATAATTTTCAAAAATAACATATTTTAAAAAATATTTTCTAGATTGACACTCATGTTAATCAACTAGTCCACGTGGATGCCATGTCATTGTTTTCTTTTTTTTAAGTTTTCGTAACTTTTTTTAACGAATACCCCCCTTTGGAGGAAGCTATATTTTATACGCTATGGCTAACAGGATCTATAAGCGCTTTTATGTATGCATGCACATTTTTTTGTTTTTTATGTTTGACGTGCATGCGTGCATATTTTATAATTTTTTTTAAAATAAAAATTTTAATATTTGTAAACATAAATTAAACTAAATTATTTAGAAAGTTTTTAAATTAAATTAATTAAATAAACTTATATATTTTTTTATTATCATGTAGCGTTTCCAAAAAATAACTAGCATCGGCTAATAGCGTAACAATACCTCCCCTAAGGGGAGGTATTTTATTGATTGTTATTTTTTGTTTCCTTGATTTGGGTTCCACCCCATTGCATAGGAGTAGACCCAAATGGTTGTTATTTGGTCAAGAAAAAAAATATTGAAGGCCAATTGTATTCAACAACTCAATACTTCAAAGAGACGAAGGGCAGTCGTATTCCTCCCTCCAAAAAAATTCCGAGCATTCTTTCCACTTTTACATTTCTCTATGCGATATCAAGTCAAGTCTTTGCCAACATTTCCTTGGTAACAGAAGTGTAAATCGTTGTTCATTCGGATAGTTTATCTGAGTTCGTTATTTTGTTGTTTGTGAAGTTTTTTTTTCCCACGAAGGATGCTTCGAGTTGCAGCAAGTGTTCATCTATGGAGGCTTCAGCATCTAAAATAGTAGAAGGAACAATAGTGCCTCAAGTTGCTGGCAATGCATATACAGCTTCACTTTTTCTATGAGCAAGTAACCAATATTCATGTGTTCCTCTTGTCTAGCAAATACTCACTAGGATCGAAATTTCTCGCAAATCCATATGTTCATCCATCGATCGATGCTAGTTGCTCTTTGTGCTAAGGAACAAATAGGCTTTGATAATAGAAAAGTTAAGCAGTCGTAGAAAGTCATCCAAGCTACTCGAAGTGATGGATGTGCCTCCAAATGGTAACGGTATGAATCATTAATTCGGTGGCTCTTTGTGAGTGTTTTGGTGAGCGGAAGTATAGTGATATCATCCAAAACAATAATAAAGCACATCAATCCGACAGCGTTTTGGAGTGTCGAACTAAGTTCAAGGAACTTAGAGGTTACATAATCAAACTCAATTCCTAGTAGATCGAGGCACACTTGACGAGAGAGGATCAAGCCACACTGTTCAGATGTTCAGCTTTAAGAATCTTGATAACATATTTGAGAAGACTCAGTTGCATGCGCTTCTGTTGGGCCATAGTTCCAAGAAAAACAACAGCACCACCTCCACGCTTCGCAAGCAAACTTATGCTACAAGAACCCAGAGCTATGGGTTCGGCACTCAATCATAGGACTCCTCGAGCATTAATTCAAAAAATACAAACTCCAATGCTGCCATTACCTCTCAAAATTTAGCAGACAACAAAAAAAGATGGACAATTCAGTTTCACTTTTGGCAATCATATCGATTCTCTTTTCAATAAATGAACATACATGAATAATAATTATTTAAATGTACACAACCTCTGTGCATCGCATTAGCTAGACCTGTTGAGTTTTAAAAGAATATGAAAATTCAAATACCATATACAACTGTATTAGCTAGGTTTCAAATGTACTTCAAATTAGGATCAGGTCATCATTTCCCTGAATAAATGTAGATTTGGAACAAATTTTTATGAGGCAATTGGATTTCTTCCGAGTTCGGGTTGGATCCTCAAAGGTTAGTTGCTAATGGAAATTACTTCCATCCATTATCATTCCTATGTGAGATCTTAGTGGTCCATACAAAATGGGTTTGTCACAAAATAGATCTCAAGAATCGCCATTGATGTACCACTTCGAATCACATCTATTCATCCTCAACAATAACAACCACCCAGTTCCTTAAAGAAGCTCTAGCCAAGGCAAGGTCTAGGAAGGATGAGATGTATGTAACCTTACTCCTACAAGGTGCTACAACTGTTCATCCTCAACGTTTTCCATTTAATCATTTTTCTACTTACAAAGAAAAGCACATCCAACATAATGAGATTGTGATCAACTTAGTTGGAATTTCAAGCCACTGTGTCAAATTCAGAAAATTATTCAGGATATCTTGTTAATGGAATGCTTATGAAGAAATATTAGGTTCAACCATTATTTTAGAGCCGCATATATTATTGCTAATTGGGCAGTGAAGTTTGGTCGTCATATCTCCTCTCTGATACCCCAACTTACCTTGTTACACATAGAAAAACTACCAAGCAGACAATAATTTGGAGATCAGCCAAGGAGCATATAATCTTGCCCAGACACCCCATTTACCAAAAAAGAGAAACAATTCTCATTATCAAATGAAAATGTCTCGTTAAACTTGTTGCTTCTCTGGTCAGAAGATGAGACTCAACATGATTTTTTGGAAAATAAGACATGGGAAAAGGGAAATTTGAACCTGAGTTCTCTTATCCTATGAAAGAAACACAGGTTAATATCAAAAGGAAATGTGTTAAATCGTTCCTCGTTTCCTCAAACGGGGGTTCTCAGATGAGAGCTTCACCAACTCTGATACAACAAAACCTGAGGCATACCGTGCTATGCATATTCATACTTCTACTGCAAGTGGATTTAGCTCGCAACACCAGATATTTAAAATCCAAATCATGCATCGTGGATCGTGCTAATCTTCTCCATCCACGAGAATCGTTGAATTGTTCCCAATACCGATATCAAGCAACGATGCCATTTCATTTTCAAGCAGTGTTGGAAACGGGGAACCCTGCCAAGGGAAGACCAAACCACCATTACTTGCAACCTATGACATCCAGACTCGGATACTAGAGCTAGACATCGGACAAGTTCGGGTCTTTTCTAAGATTTTCTATATTTTTGGTCAAACATGTACGGGCCTGTTTGGTTTTTTTTTTTTTTTTTTTTTTTTTTTTTGTAGTTTTTGGTTCTTGAGAAATTAAATACCAAGTTTTGAGATTTTTTTTTCTAGTTTCTGGTTTCGTATTTTCAATCTTCAGTTAAACTAGTATAAAGCTGAAAATAAGAAACCAAAAACCATAAAAACTCATTTCTAAAAATCAAAAAATACAAACAGAAAACAATACCAAATATGCATGAAGTGCCAACGTGTCATGCCAATATCCAAGTATTAGTATTACAGTGCTTGCAACTGCCATTAATGTACATCCTTAAGTTACAGTCACAACAGGAGCTTTTTTAAAATAAATAATTGATCATAATGTAAAAAACAACAATCACATATGGTTTTGGGCTATCTGATAAGTATATGATTGTTACGCAATGGGTTGTAATGGCCTCAAAAATAAGGTGTCGCATTTTATTTAGGGTTCTTTTACTGAAAACCACCTATATTTTAGGTGCAGTTTCAGAAAACCACCTAACTTTTCTAATTTTTCAAAGTCACACCTAAACTTTTCAAAAAATTTTCAATGTCACATCCAAAACCACTATTAATTTTCCATCAAATAAAACGCTGCGTTTTGGGGTATAAATGCATCAAAACACCAAGTTTAACTTAATTTAATTAAATTATATTAAGTAATGTATTTTACAAATGACGAAATTACCATTAATTTCTAAATTTGTAAAATTATTAAGAGTTTCGCAGGTTGCTACAACCTTTTGCCACCAAAAGAATTTAGAAGCATTTTTTATTTGTAAAATTGTTTATAATTCATTGACGAAAAACAAGTTTTATTGAGGTTAGCTTGGTAATTTTATATTTATTTTAACTGAAAGTTAATAGTATCAAGGCGTGACAATGAATTTTTTTTGAAAAGTTTAGGTGTGACTTTGAAAATTTAGAAAAGTCAGGTGGTTTTCTGAAACCACACATAAAATGTAGGTTGTTTTAAGTAAAAAAACCCTTATATTTATCTAAAAATATTTTATATGTTAAGTTCTATCAAAGAGATATGAAGATTAATAATTATATGATATTTGTTCAAATGTTTACAAACAAGAGGTTTAAAATTAATTTATCTTCCGAAGAATACCAACATGATCAACTCATTTTGCAACGTCTGTTATAACTGCAAATATTTTGATTCTAAATCTTATAGTTATTGTCATCTTCTTACAAACTCTGTAATACTGGATCCGGGAATCAAATAAAGGCTATTAGATAACGATATTACTGTTATATAACGGATCTTGAGCTAGCCACATAATCAAAAGATGATGGGACAAACCTCTTCTTGGAGAAACAACTTCAACTTGATGGATTTCAGCTTGAAGAAGCTTTCACAAAGAATCTTCAGCTTGCCAACCTTATCAATAAGTGATAGAAAGAAATTAAAGCATTTTATCTAAGGGGGTGTTCATTGGGCCAAATTTGAATCACACCGGACTGAAGACTAGAGAAAGTCAAAATGTTGGATCAAGGACCGGCCCAAACAATCTCGGTGCAGTACGGTCAAGGACCAAATCAACCGGTTTGGTCCAGGTATTGGCTTGGACAGGTATTTTAAATCTCAAGAAATGTTCATAACTCTTTTAAGTCTGGACAAGAAAGAACTAAACAGAAGACCGCTGATCCAAACCAAGGACCAGATGGAATAGCAACTGGTTTGATTTAGACCAAGCAACCTAGTCTAACCGATATTTGAACATCCCCAAGTTCTACTAGAAAAGCCTATGAAATGAATGATTAATGATTGGACAGATACCGTTGTGGTAACAGGCAGTTTCTTCGTCAAAGGTTCCTTCTCTCCCATTGATGCGCCAACACATTTTAGAGTGATAGCTGCAAAATTTATGATTGAATACAAGAATTTTCCCTAAATAGTCTCGGAGCTTTCAGTATCACACTCAGTTTGCAGTTTATGAATTGTGAAAAATCATGATAACACTTTCTATCCGTATTGATGGGCGGTGGTGGGTGGTAGTGCTTTATGATAAAACAAGCTTTTTTGGTCAAGAAAAATGACATTACGTTTCCTCTTTTCAATTTCAAGTTCTTAATAGATGAATGAATTACAAATGTACACTGATTATTGGAATGTTTTATTGGCATCTTTCTAGACGAATGGAAAACTGTGAACTCAAAGTGATACTGAACGAGTCATCAAATAACGAGTTTCAAGGTCTTGGGTGCATACAAAGGAGTCCAGAGCCCATTTTTTGAGGGCCGGAGGTTAGAGTCGCTGGTCTCTCATCATCTATACCGTGCAAAGCTTTGAGTTCAAAAAACCTGAAATTGACACCCATGGATTAACCGTCAGATCATCCAATTATTACCCGCTAAAATACACAAAAATCCCAAATAGATGCTAGTGCAAAACCCATATATTTATACAAAATGTACAAGGCAATGAACAAGGATTTTCTACCTAAGTACCCGACTTGGGTACAAGAGTTGAACAATTATGTATCTGGAGGTCATACTCGGCTATTTTCTATGTTTCTGGTTTATTTTAAAGTGTCAAAGTGAAATAAAGACATCTAAGTATCTTTATTCGGCACAAGTATAGGGTACAGAATCGAAATAACAAAGGATCCAGCAACTAAATCCAGGAGAAATTTATCTTACAAGTGTGAACAATGATATGAAGGGTCATCTTCAAAGAAATAACAAAGGTGGTGCAACGTTCTGCGCCTATGTAGCCTGTATGACCGAATCTTACTAATCTCGTTAACAAGTGCCACCATAGAAGTAAATTGCAGTTTATGGTTACATCACCATGATGCTGTGTGTGGCGTACATATTCAGTCACAACAATCTATGTTATCTAGACTCGAGTATAAGAATTGGACCGAGTATGTGTCTAGATATCAAAATCGACTGTTTTCTAAAGTTCTTTCCTTTTACGTTTTGGTCTAATTTGAAGTGTTTAAGTGTCATATACATAAGTCTAAATATCCTTATTTGACACGTATACTTCAGGGCAAAATAGAGAGTTGACACGACTATTGACGATAGTCACACTGGGTATATATACAAACATAAGTTGACTCTAAACCTTGATTATCATAGTTTAACAACTATTGTCCGGGATATCGGCATCACGTGAAATCACATCAATCCCAAGCAATTTCTTCTATGATAGTTGACTGTTGGGTTTGGTGTAACGGTTAGGTCACCCAACCCCCAAGCATGAGGTCTTGGGTCCGAAACTTACCTCCCAATTATTGATAGTCCTACTTAGGGCAATGTTTATCTCCATACCATTGTTTATATATATATAAAAAAAAAAAAAAAAAAAAAAAAACAGTTTGTAATACATACAGAATGATGCCAAGGAAAACCTCGTATCAATTTGCTATTTCTGCCAAATTAAGTCACCTTTTAGGAAGATCAACCAGCAGTGCCTCATATGATTACTACATTACAGTGCCGCATAACATAACATATTTTAAGCTAACTACTACGGCAATGCCCATTAAGTAATGATACTTTTGTAACGACCTTCACAATGCTTATATACTGAAGTTTATCTATTAGAACGTATTCATAAATGTAAATGCGTACATGTGTGTGTGTGTGAGTGTATGTGCGCGACGCATACGTGTTAAAAACTATCAAAAAGGTATAAAATTTTTGATCATATTGCTATTCATTAATCATTTGCAAACATAACATTTTAAAGCAACTTAAATTCTGTAAAAAAACATAAGGCAACTGCCACAACGCACTCTGTACGACACCGCACTATGGTGACACCTCCATTGTGACTATTATGTGACTGTAAACCGCGATTTGATTCCATTCTCTAAAAGCATCGAACAGATGTTCTGGAGTCTATTCACTGCTGAATGTAGACTCTCACATATGCTACACGCATATAGGTCGCTGCTGCTCGAGATTGATATTAACTTGGGTTGTGAACAATAAACATAGTCAATCTCCATTTTCACATTCATTGCCAAGAAAATTTGAAGTCCAATATCGGTATAATATCAGATCAAACTTGAAGCCTGACATCAGTTATTGCATCAGATTGAAACACGCTGCTAATCAACGAGTGATAAACATTCCACTCAGGAAACAGTTCAAAAAGATTCCAAGAGTGAAAGGTTGTTATTTACACATAGAGGTTCAGCAAGACTAGCGCCTAGTGAGACCGTTGGCATTGAGTCTTTTGGCTTTCTTAAATATTGTCCAATTGGGTGAAACTAGGAAATTTAGTAACATAACGGTCATTACTATTGGATTTTGAGCTAGCTCTCATGCGATTGGTTGCTAAAAACAATACTTTTGTAACCTCCACTATGTGTATATATTTTATTTTATTAAGTATAAATGTATCTACACATTAAAAACTATCAAAGTTGTAGAACTCCTCCATGATTATATTGCGATCCATTCAATTTTTCGCACATATAAGGCCTAAAAGCAACTTACAACCACAACAAACCGTGGTTGCGATCATTTGACCAAGAACCATGATTTGAGTACATGAGTGGAATTACACTTTTGTTTTCTTGCAGTTCTACACATGAAATCAAATATAGATGTAACAAAATTTGAAATGTGGAGACCAATCAAGCGCCGTCCTCCACGAATTGAGTGTCAATATTGTCTGACTAATGCATATGCCCAAACGGGCCAACAGTCATGACTGCCAATATACGATCAATCAGATGTATATTGGATTGATCGGATCAAACTACACAGAGTTTCTATTGGTACCCAATTAACTTGATGTGTAACCTCTAAATGATGGAGGTTAGGGGATGTTAGACACCATTGAGTGTCTTGGTTGGGCCCAGATCAGCCATCGGGCTCAAGAGGGGCTTGCCTCGGCATTTAGGCCCATGGAAGCCAGATTCAGTCATGTGCAGAGCACACGACCACCAGTTTTTGCAGCTCAGCAGTATGACGATGGCATGGTAGGACAACTCACCATAACAGATTTGCATTCTGATTTTTCCTTCTTGGCTTTTCCCTTTTTTGCCCTCAATTTTCTACTCTATATAAATGATGTAAATGAATGTAAGCAAATCAGGCAATACTTCTTTCCTGCTCTCTTTCTATATAGCTCTTTAATTTTGTAATTTCAATATCTTAGGGTATACAACCAAAGCAGTCTAGCTTTGGATTGTATCAGTTTTCTTGCAATTTATACATGAAATCAAATAACAGCGTAACATATTTTGAAATGTGGAGACCGATCAAGTGGCACGCTACATGCATGCATATACACATAGTTAGAAAAGATTGCAACAAAATGAACATTCCTAGAAATAAAGCTACAAAGGAAAAGAAATGGATCAACAAGCAGGTTGTAACTGAGAGCTACCAACCAAGCTTGGCAAGGTCTAGTGGTGATGATCACCGGGAGTCAAAAATATCGCCCGGGAATGTAAAAGGAAAAAAAAAAAAAAAAACCATGAAGCTACCAGTCCAAGGCAGCTCCGCTAATCGTGTTTTGCACATGTTCATGGGAAACTAGACGCGAAAATTATATACAAACACCTATATGACAAGGCTTGATGAGGAAAGAACTGTATTTAAAGAAGAGAAGATTACCGAGGGTGGCACCGCTTGATTTCCTCTTCATTGTCATGGATCTTCGACATAACTAAACGGACATACCTGTGAGAAACCAGGACTGACTTAAAATCTAAACCAGTGTTCAAACGCGCGGATTTACAAAACTAGGACAAAATCTTCACAGCAATTTCGTAAAGATATATTTACAAAGAACCACAATTACAACAATTTTCTTAATTGTATTTCACTTTAATTCAATATGCATTTCAAACGCAAATCTATCTATGAAACACAAAAGCGCATTATAAGCATGGCATACATTGAAGCTGCCACTACAATTATGTTCTGTCCTCTATATGCCTTTATCTATCTCCCTTTCATATATTTTGTCGGTCAAGCAAACAATAAATTTCTGAGAACCAAATAAGATACCAGTAGAATGGCGTAATGGCTAGAAGAAAACATACCTAATCTCAGACTCCTTTCTTTCACGAGGACTCACCTAACATGTTCAAAAGACAACAGTACTTCAGGCTGCATAAACTTGGAATAAAATGAATCTGAAATTTCACTAAGATTACCTCACTTCCATTTAGTACTTCAACTTTTGCTAACCGAGCAATCAAAACAAATCTTGGAATTCCTCCTCGTCCAGTATCAGCAATTGGATTCTCAGACAGCCTGACGTCCTTAATATACATAATTCAAAGGATTCATCAAAAAGAATGATAGCAAGCATAGAATAAAAACATCATCAATGCTGCTAGTATGCAATGGATTTGGAGCCAGCCATTACATAATGATGCTCCTACCAGCTGTCATGATGCATATTTGTTGTATTTATTTATTGGAACATAATGATAAATGTGTTTACACATAAGAAAATATCAAAAGAATATTATTCAAATTTGTACAAAATATAAGAGTGAAAGCGACTATTTTTTCTAAAAAAGCCAGGGCAAGTGCCACATTATGTAAATCTGCAACATCTAGCTTCTGCAACCCTGCGGCTCTAGCCGCAACAATGAGAATATCAATTTGATTCCATGGAAACAGATGGAAACTAGATTAGTTTGAAATTAAGTATATTGATTTTAGTTCAGAACAATCCTCTGTTTTCTTAATAGCAAAAAATCAAAAAAAAGAAGAAATTCAGGATCGCACTTTGACAACAAGAAAACATTCGACCTATATATGTTAGTTAAACATGTGTATAATAAGCATATTGAACACATCTCTGTATATTCCCATTTCAAAAGTACTTCTACTTATAATTGCCAATAATACAGTAAAGTACATGTTTTGGTGTTATCCGTATAATACCTGTATAATACATGTATGACAATATGTCCCCATATTTTTCCCATTTAAAAAATAAATGATAACTGAAAATGACCAATACCTACTCCTAAATTAAGTATCCTAGCCCTAGAGAATTGTATCACTGCTTGCTCATGCTTCGTGCTACCATTGCAACAATCATATTGAAATCCAGTAGAGTACATTAGTTGCTGAACTGACCGTTGGCTTGAACTACAATAAAATCAAGACACAGCTTGAGTTGTAGAGAAATCAGCCTTTAATTTTTCACATCTTTTGTCTAAAAGAAAAATGTTTGCAAAATAAGCCAGGATATTAGAATATGAAAACAGCAATGATGCTTCAAATATCACAGCTCCAAGGGACCGAAAAAAAAAGGACTTATCCTGTATCATCAAACAGAGAACTTTGCCGTTCATGCTTGAAGTCAGCATTTGAAGGTTCATATCTTTCTTCAATAAAGCCAGTGAGGCCTTGATCCAGTGGTAAAATATTACCAAGGCTGAGGCCTATGACAAGTGGTCATAGGTTCAAATCTCATCTCCTTCAACTGTGCTTGCTTACTTACTAGTAGGGAAAAAAAACTTTCTTAAAAAAAAAAAAACCCATTAAACAATATCTTTCTTCAACAAAGGTACCTATGGCACTGTCAAGTTCTTTAGAACTCAAAAATTCCTCATCAGCAACCCATTAAAGCAGGATTCTCCCTTTTATATCCAGTTTGCGACAGGATCAGAATGCCAAATTAAGCATCACATAAAAACTCGGTAGAAAAATAAAACGAAAACAACTATATCATTATCACAATACTTGCAAGATATTGGGAAAGCAAGTAAAGACTATACAAAATACATGGTGGTGTTGCATAGGATGCAACACAAACAAAGACGGTTCTCAAATATGGTATCAATGCTCAGAAATGCAACGTGTTCTTCATGATTAAGCTGATTTCTACCCCTGCCTTTTGCTTTAAGCATCTAACAAGTATGCAAAAGCATGGTATGCTTGAATATGGCATCATAAAGCATTTATAAAAATTAGAGATTCAATAACCTAACATTCAGGCTTCGTCTAGCTAGAGTAAAAGTTATCTTTACCCAGAAAACTTGGAAGAAATTATTTCCCAAGGAAAAATAATCTAGAAATAGCTTTCATATATTGGTTTAAAAGAAAATTATAGCTTTCATTTATTGGTTTAAAAGAAAATTATTCTTTAGATAAAGTTTTCAAGATACAGGTTCTCACTGTTCAATCCCGTTCCTGGTCCTTGATTTAGCCCTTAACTGGTCTTTGGTTTGGTCTGGCCTGGTCCAAGGTTATAGTAATGAATATCTTAAACGTGATAATCACATGTCCAAACTAAAGCTAGGACCGAGCTAACTAAAAATTGGTCAATAGGGGTCAAATTGATATTATTTGAACATTCCTTGGTCAATCTCTAAGACTTTATTAGTCTTTAGTTGGAGAATTAGTTTGGTCTTCTCCAAGTTTGGACCAATTAGCACCTCTATTTCAAGACCGTGACTTCCAAGTCAGTCCATGAAATTGGAATTCTGTAGAAAGGTCTAGCGCTGGTAGGGGTGCTACCTATACAGACCACAAACCCAGATCAAGCCTGGCGATTTGGACTATTACCGATTAGTTATTATTTAGTCTGGTCCCTAGCCCTTGATTCAGACCCTTACCGATCTTCAATCCATCCCAATTCAAGTGTAAACTGATGAACGTCTTCACAGTTTGAAATATCCATCGAAACCTAAAATCAAACAGAATAAGGATAATTTGGCCCAAGAAAAGACATGATTGGTCATTCTCACCCCTTGTCAATGTCATGACTTTTAATGGTCTTCAATCTCGTGTAGTTCATTTTGATCCACCCCGAATTCAAACCGAAGAACACTTCAAAGCTTTGAGCCAAAAGTTTGGCCGCTTAGAATGACAATTTCTCCCGTTTTACAAAAGAAGGCATACCAATAGTTGGAAAACATTTACTTTGGAAATTATTTTCCTCCCAAATATGCTAGCCAAACAAGGAAGCATGGGAAAACGAGTACCTTGAATCTAATTCTTCCCTCTACCAAACAGAGCCTCAAATGTGACAATTGAGCAACACATAATTGCCAAGACGGCTAGATTTATTTGTGATCATTTTATCTTTGACTTTGTTTTTCCTAAGTAGCAATTAGATAACTGGAACTAGTCAATCAAATATTAAAAGAGGTTGAGATCAAGTGCTATCAAGTGACAAATATTGCCTCTCCACTTGGAATTTTCGTCTTTCCTGCTTCCCCAATGTCTCTCAAGTCTCATGCCCTCCTATCTGAACATATCCAGTGCCTCAAGGGCTCCCGCCTACCCAGGGTCCGGGGGCGGGGGGGGGGGGGGGGGGGGGGGGGGGGGCGGAGGGAGCGGATGTACGCAGCCTCTCCCCTTCAGGGTGTTAACCTGAAGAGAGGCTGTTTCCCAGTGCCCCCAACCTGAGGGTGAGGACTTCCCAGGAGGTCATCCATCCTAATACTACTCTCGCCCAATCACGCTTAACTTTGGAGTTCTCATGCCCTCCTCTCTGCTTTTTCATTTTTGATCTAAAGACATTAAAAGATAACATATTGACAGTTGACACCATACTATTTTTGGACATGATGGCACTTTTGAGAGGTTACATAATGGCGCATGAACTTGGCTCATGTTAACTTCAGACAAATTTGCGCCAATTTGCAAAATTCATACTTAATAAGTGGTAAACCCAAGAGTAGAATTAGGACACACTGGAAAAGGTTCATAAACAAAATAGTCAAATGGGCCAAAACATAAAGGGAAATGAAACATTCTTGTAGAAGGTGAATGAGGAAGGACTTGGGAAGAATTCCCTCTTGTGATTCAATCCCACTGGTAAATCACTATGTAGGACACAACAACAACAACCACACCCAATGCCACACGGGCTCCCGCTAATGTAGAGTCTGGGGGGTGAGATGTAGGCAGCCTTACCCCTTCAAGGTGCTACCCCAAAGGGAGGCTGTGTCCGATAAATCACTATGTAGGTTGCACTGAGAGATTTCCTAATCACTGATTAAATAATTGCATGACATTCACAAAGAAAATATCCTGATGTTTACATTTCCAGACAACAAGATGGCCAGTCCACAAAACTTCAAATTCATTTCGTACTATTGAGATATATTTACTCGATGAGTTAAATAAAGTAACAAATACAATTATAACCTTGTCAGCCAAAATAAGTTCATTTTCCATCCTTTAAGTGGCTGGTCCTATTAAGGCCACAGTTATCATTGTCAACAAAATTCCAATAATCCTGTAAAAGAAAGGTAATGTTGTAGGGTTTTCTTTTTTGGTAAATGCTAATGTTGTAGGTCATAATTGACAACGAACAACAATCAGTTCAATGCCCATTGCATATCAATTCCATGCATTTTACATCAACATTTATAGCAGTATTTCCATAAAAATAATGAAATAATCTGATTTGTTATGTCTTTTGATTGCGGTTTTTGATGGCTGGCATTGTACTTTTGTTTACTTGTAGCTAGCTGGGTTCCTTCTTGGTTATACCACTCATACACATGTACACATTTTATGGTTATTACTCCAATACCTCATACTTAGCTACCAGAGAAATGAAATATTCGGATATAGACAGCAGAAGTGCACGAGCAGCAATAATTTAGTAACTTACAATAAGTCTGGGAAAATGATTGAGGGAGTCAACCGACTGCAGATCGCCAATGTTGTTAGCGCCTGAAATAAGCAACATCAGCAATGAAGTAACACACATGGGATCATAAATATGACAGAAAAAAAAAATACAATGATCAAGGTTCTCAGGATCACCTAGAAGAAGGCAACGCAAATTTTGAAAGGCTTTCTGGTCATTTGATTCATGTGTAATGTCATTACATGGGTAGAAGACATGGTTCAAATTGTTCTTGTTTAAATGAAGCTGTTCCAAGCTGGAAATCAAAACCAAATTGAATCAGTTCTTTCACTGATAGATAGTTGGAGAAATGGGTAAACACTTAACTGCTACTTGTTACCCTATAGCTTTGCGGAAAGCCAATCATAAATAAGTACTCAGACAAAGCAGACAAGGGATCATAAAACTAAAGCCATAAGCACACAATACATACATCCAATAATCAGTTCCATACCTTCTTAACTGAGAAAGCTTCATGATTTCACCCCATTCAGATATACAGTTGTCTTCCAAATTTAGAAGGCGTAAAGAATCAAACCATTCAAGAGTGGAGGATGTGGGCTGAAAAGAGAGCACAACTTCATTCATTCACAAGTCTTTATGAATGCCCAATGAATGTGAATCTACCTGATGAATATTTTGTGTTTGGACACAAAATATACGGAAAAGAAATATAAACTATGAAACAGTAGCATAAGTGCCTAGCAGACGGTTCTCTAACAGAATTGCAACAAACTCTGCCCATTCTCAACTATCTTTCTCCCTTTTCCCCACTTTATTAATTAGTTTCCTTTTTTAGCCAAATTGAACACCAAAGAGGGCACCAACACGCCGTCACTGGATCCCATGAGAACTCCGAAGTTAAGCGTGCTTGGGCGAGAGTAGTACCAGGATGGCTGACCTCCTGGGAAGTCCTCACCCTCAGGTTGGGGGCACTGCGAAACAGCCTCTCTTCAGGTTAACACCCTGAAGGGGGAAGGCTGCGCACATCCGCCCCCCAGACCCTGCGTAGGCGGGAGCCCTTGAGGCGCTAGGTATGTTCTTTTTTTTTTAGCCAAATTGAACATATAAAATGATAAGCTAGCACAATTACTCTAGTACCAAATTAAATACCAATCCCAATCAAGATATAGAGGAAAAGGGAATGACAAGAAAAGATTCACAGTTAGCAAATCCAATATCTTATCCGACTATAAATGACTCAGAAATTGGCTATGTTAAATCATATCCTAAATACAAAAAATGTGAATATCCTGAATAGCATGATAAATAGAAAATGAAAAGAAATGCTAATGCCACCGAGTTTCAGGAAAATGAATCCTCTTGTCCCATTCTCCCTAGTCCTGCATTCCTAACTCATCACCTGTTATTCTTTGAAATATACCTGTTATTCTTTGAAATATAAAGGGCCCAAGCATATAAGGACTAATTCAAGAACTTCATTAAATCTTTTGCCACCAAATTCCAAAAGAAAAAAGTGGCTCTAGCTTCTGGACATCCTGGAACTAAGTACGAGACGGTTATACTCCTAATGGAGGGCGGGAAAAAAAATTATCCAAATTGAAAGAAGAACATCGTAGCACAAGAAACTATGCAAAGAAAGAGTGACAGTCAACAATCATCCAACATCATCACGTAACTGAGGGCAAAAACCTATCTGAATGCAATACAAAATTTACAAGTTAAAGACAAAAGGCCAGCAGTAATAAAAGTGCCCATCTCAAGGACAGTGTTTTGGAGGCTTTGCTGATACAATCCTAGTTGATTTGCAAAGAGACCGCAGAGGGGTTTTTTTTTTTTTTTTTTTTTTTTTTTTTGAACAGAACAGAGTTTTATAATAATACATGCAATAACAACAACCACCCTATGCCTCAAAGAAGCTCCCATCAAGGTAGGGTTTGGAAAGACTAAGATGTATGCAACATCATCCGTACAATGTGTTATTTTGTAGAGAGGTTGTTTTTAAAAAGGCCCCAACCTTCAAAAGAGTCCTCAATAATAATTCATCACATTCTCTGAAAATTATTTCCTTCTCAAACAAAAAAATAAGCATCCACCTTAGTCAATGAGACACATCAAAGTACAGAGGCTCAAAGTACAATGCCCCACCTCCCCAGTCACTTTGTAGAAAGAAACTACTTCTTTTGTTCATTGAAAGAAACTACTTGCTGACAGTAAGTAATCATCCAATGGAAATCCAGAATCATCAAACATCTAAATGAAATAACGACGTGGAGATCACATACAGTTATTTCACTGATTTTATTCCCCATCAGATGCAACTCCTCAATTTCTGGAAATGATTGTTTTAGTACTTCTATCTGCAAAAAGCAGAATTCATTTAGCAACTTCACCGCATACCAGAGAAAGAGAACTATTCCGGTTATTTTTCCTTCTTTTTACCGTTTCTCCAGATACAACCAGCATTCCGCTGATACTCCATATCATGGATCCAAATTGCGGTTCACAGCTGTGAAATGACCAGAGTCATGGTCGTGCAGGTCAAGCAATCTCCTCAGTTCTCTCGGGAAAATGAGTTCTTTTGAAGGTTTATGTTTGCAAAATTTTAAATTAATACAATATATATGAAATAGAGGTCAATATAAGAGTATTATTATGTAACAGTCAATCATAAAATAACTAACTAAATATCATTATATAATGGTCATTATTCCACATAACAACCTTATTTGGTCCCCGTGGTCTATATTTAGCCTCACTTGGCTCAGCCAACAAAAATCCGAATCAATATAAAAAATAGTTTTCTTATATAGAAAAGTGCCTTTGGAAAGTGGTCAGCATTCATTTAACCACAGGTAAATTTTCCAAAAAGGCCACCTAACCTAAATTTTTTGAACCAACCACCCTATGTAGAGCTATTAACTCGCTGTTATTTGGTCATGTATGTTGCATGTGGGAGCACAAAAAGCATTTATGATATAGCTGAAGAATTCCTCATAAACAAGTGACAGGCAAATTGGTTAAAATGTGCAATATCCATACGCTTCAGCCCAACTCAATGCTTGCCACAAGCATTAAGCGGCGCTGATTTTTCTTTCTTTTGAGCTTCAAATTTTAGGCGACTAAGGGAAATCAAACCTAGTACCTTTTTATAATGGCTTGGGAAAGTATGGCCCACAAAGGGCCAAGTTCAAATCTTATCCAGCAGTGTTACAATGTTGAATTTTTTAGGTGGGTTGCCCATTGTGTATGTCCAAGCAAAAAATTATAGATCATAACTTTTTTTTGGGGGGGGGGGGGGGAGGAGGGGGGCTAAATTTCATTCTTTAACGTCCCATCATGAGAGAACTTTCATTACTATTTGTAAAGTCTATTATACCTCCTACATGCGTTGATCAAAAAAGTTTCTAACGATTTGAGTTCATTTTCTAAATACTTAATGTGTTGATCAAGTGAAAAATAATGACATCTTAAGGTGGTTTTGTTTAATTAAAAAAAAGTTGCTTTTATCTGAAGGATTAAGAAAACTCACCTGCGACCATTTTAAGCCAGTATTATTCAATACTAGAATGCGAATATTTCTAAGGAGAGGTAGGCAAGTAACATCAAGTGTCATTTTGTTGCTAGATAAATTCAATGCAACAAGGGCTGGTAGTTCCTGACAGATGGCCCCAACATCCTGAAATCAAAGAGGAATTGATTATTCAAATTGGAACAGTCATTGCGCAATATAAGAATGATGCACACATTGAGATTCATCCAGGTAATATCTACAACTGAATAGTGCAGCAAAAAAGTTGGGCTGAGGAATGCATACCGAGGTTACAGAAGAGGGCAGGCTGGACAGCTAGTCCAAGAAGATAAAACTAGCCTTAGGTGAAATGTAGGCTACCTGGAACTAGTAAAATGCAAAGAAACAAAAAAGGGGTTCAAAGGAAAGTGGTTTCCTTGTTTGGATGTGTGGAAAATAAAAAGAAAAAATTATTAAATAGAAAATTGAAGATATTTTATTTTATTTTGGTGAATTTCATTTAAGAAAAGTGGAAAGAAATTATTTGACCACTACATAATCACTTAAGAAGTGTTCAAGTTTGGATACAGACCCAGACTGAAACCTAGGACCGGACCGAGTTATTTGGTCTAGCACCACATCGGATTTGATACTATTCTATTCAGTCCTCAAGCCTTGATTTGCAGCTTTATTGGATTTTGAATAAAGTGTCAAATATCAGTACTTACTGAAAACCACACCATTTAGTATAACTTGGTCCAAGACTGGATGGACTAGTATATGCACTCTGGTCCTCTGTCTAGGTTCCAAATGATGAACACCCGTAAGTATAGTGCACAAAACTAGATCAAACTCAAAAACCAAGGATCAAAAAGTATATTAATTGGTCTAGTCCAGTCCAATCCAATCCTAGACCGAATTTTTCGATCCGTTTAGGTTTCTGTCCGTAAGTATAGTGCACAAAACTATATATATATATATATATGCAGATTCCGGTCCAACTCTGTATCCAGATTCCCATGTACGTTAAATTTTTTTTTTCCGTCTAGCTACAATTAGAAGCTGCAATGTCCAAGTCACAGGCTATGCACCAGTCTGCCCTTGTAATGTACGAAAAGGAAAAGCTACTCCCTACTGTTGTAGGAGTAATTAAAGGCCAGAACAAGCTGCAAATTTCAAATAGAAGCCTAATGTAAAATTGTAATATATCATGTGCATGGTCAGACACAGAAATGGATACAAAGAAAGGCCGGAGAAAACTTTCAAAGGCAAATAAATTCAGTTGATGCAGCTCATGACTTCAACTGGACAAAAATCAAGGGAAAAAAGGATCATAAAGGGCATACCTTCCAATCTGAGAGCAGATTTCCAGTTAAATCGAGCTCCTTCAAATCTGCAATGTAAGAACCTCAATCAATAGCATTCCAAAGTTTTCTTTTTTTGGGTAAGAAGCATTCCAAAGTTATACACAACATGTGAAAGGTTTAAAACTTGTGAGAATGAAAACCAAGCAACTGAGAGCAATAAAACCAGGGTAGTCATTTAAAAATTTGGCCCAAGCAACAATCAGCAGGCACTCAAAATTAGTGAATTTAGCATTAAGTCCTTATCAATAGGCGTTCTTGTAGTCCTAAACCTAGAAAGAACAGTTACAGCTAAGGATCGAAGAACTAATCCCAAAAATCTGCCAACCATATCAATGCTCATGGTCATGTCGCAATTGCGGTTGCTATATAGCAAAAGATGGCTGTTGCAGATACTACATAATGGATCTTGGAGGTCGCATCAATTTTTTCTTTTTAGGGAAAGCATAAAAAAACTTGGATGAAAAGTCACGCAGTCATTTTGACACTCCTTTGATGGCTTTAACATGTAAACAATTCTTCACATAAAAAAAAAAGTGTTCACATGTTAAAAACTTCCACATTTATAAAGTTCTAATAAACAAAATACTAAAACAAATGCGCTATAATAGTAAATTACCAACTCATAATGGCTAGTTAAAAACATATGCATTATAATCGTAAGATAGAGAGTGAGCATCCTCAATATATCGCCACCCAAGATCACTTGCTGATGTTTCTGCTTTGTTAAATCAGCTAGGCTTCTACTTTCCATCTCCATCATCCTCACTTGGCCACCAAACCACTCATTCAGTTAGAGCCCAAATCATGCAGATCTTCCCGCTTTTCCCCTCATCAAACAGCAGTTATTCCCAGGTTTGACATCTTTGCTTTTCTGCATCCTATTATTATTTCTTGTCCAAGATTTGAACAGAATAAATTTTGGTGGAATCGTACTTCAATTTTTGTTTCTTTGATTGAATAACAAAAAATATTAAGAGAAGAAAGAAAAATATATAGGTGTTCTCAGAAATGAAAAAAGCTAAAATACATTTATCAGAGCAACGGCATAAATCCTCTAGTCTCTGAAAATCAAACAAGGTTGTATACGTGAAGGATTAAAAAGACCCTAGAAAGACCACATTTCACATAAGAGATTCATCATCGTGTATTGGTATCTAAAAATGCTAACCAAATACACCATTGAATCCTATGTACTTCACTTAGGCCTAGAAAGGGTATTCTTCATTATAGCAAATAGATTAGATTCTGAGTATTGTGTTTCAGGCTTGAATAGATCCTCTGTAATTATTGTTATCAGTTTTGGTTTCTACATATAGATGTAAGAAAAAGAAGACAAGGTGGTACCCTTTAAAACTAAAAAGTTCAAAGAAAAGAAAAATATACAAAGAAACATGAAGGGCGACAGTATGTTGCTTAAACAAAAAAAAATTTAATAATTCAATCAAAAAAAATATGAAACAAAAACATCAAATGAAACTAACAAAGAAGAGAAAAAGGGTAAGGAGAAGAGGCAGGGATAGCAACACTAAGAATAGAAGATCTTGGGAGGTGACTTTGATCACATAACTTCAAATTCGTACTAAAACAAGACAGGGCTTTCTTTTCAAAGAACACCATATTGATGCCCTTCTTAATCGCAAATTTTTTAAGAATTAATGACTAAACCAGTAAAAAAAAAGAATGAAGTGAAGCTAGATAGCAACTCACTCGGAGCGACCATGCTGATTTGACCTGAAGGTCCAGCAGAGCTAACACCAAGATACGCAAGTGATGCACTGGTCAACTCTTCAAAGTGGCTCAACTTGTTTTGGATTTTATCCTTCCCCACAAGCTGGACAGACACTCTTTTGTTGCTTGCTGAAAGAACGTACATTTCATCTGGAACATAAAACAAAAATGAGCATTTAGTCATATTCTCAAGCTAATATTCCTGTGCTCAACATTTACCAACTATTGACTACCGAACACAACAAAATAAGGAAATATGTAGACAAGAAAAATAAAGGAGAATATAAATAGCAAAAGTCTCAAAGGGAAAGGGTATGTCAACCTACAGAGGATGACAGAAAAGTCACCTTTAAAGAAAGTGAGTCAACAATCCAGAACACAGAGATCTATTAGACCTAAAATAAGTGACTGAAACCTAGAAGAATCGTGAGATTCTCATGAAGGCCAAGAATATATTATACATGAAGAGAAAAGGCATTTTCGTAATAATTTTAAGCAGCAGGACCATACATCTAAAGGAATTCAACCGGCAGATTTCCCTTACACTATGCATCCAATGCAAACAAATGAAAATTTGAGGTCTCACAAGATCATGGTAAAGCTCCAACCTAATATACCAAATGACTCCATAGACAGAATGCTTGAAAACAAGACCTTTTCAGTTCACAATAGACACAAATAGCATATAACAATCATGATTTGTTAAGAAAAAAAAGCTTATCACAAATATGCAACATGAATAAGCATAATAGGAAAGGTAGGTGATCATCTTGCTCTGAACGTAGATGGAGCACAAAGATAAAGATATGATGCTTTACTACTCTCCTTGCTGTCAGCTACTACCTCCTCACAGGACAAATTAACACCTGGTGCGGAATTTTACTTGCTCTTCCCAGTGGGTCCAGCGGATGGACAAGATTTAGAACAAACATGTTACGAAAAACAACTTTTAAACTGTACTTGGACCAACTCGCCAGATAAAGCACTGCAGAATACGTGAAGAAAACAACAGGAAAAAAAAGAGAGAGAGAGAGAAAAAAAAACAAGGCCCACATTAAAGGCCCTCTGTGACTCTGGAGGTCATCGACATGTAATTTACACTACCTCTACTGAGGCAAGAATCATCTCTGAAAGAAGCTCCAAAAAAAGAGCAGTATCAAACCTTAGACTTCCTATCCGAGTTTTCTTTGACCTACCTTTACCCCGCCCTCTTTGGCATGGAGTTGGACTTGTTTAGAAACACAGTGAACGAAGCATACAATTCATATCCAGCCTTGTCTAGCAGCATTACTTGGCTTATTCTAGCGGAATAGCCACATGACCAGGCTGTTTGGGAAGGAAAACTTCACAAGGAGATTCAAAACGATCAAACCAAGAGGAAGCATCAGTTGCAAATGAGTTTATGATGGCCATTCCTCAAGAACCCTCAGATCAAGGATGCAGTGATATCTTACAGACATTTACTACTTTCTATGAGAACGATGATTCCATGTGACGTCAAAATAACACTTCTGTACCTTTGATTATGAAAAAGAGTAGGCTGTGAATGAAGAGGTTGAGTTCATTACCCTCATGAACATGGAAGCGAGTCTCCAAGATATTGCAATTGAGATTGAAGAGTATCCAACACACATCAAATTTAGTTATGGGTCCAAATCCTTTATTTTCTTGATCATTAAGGCTCCGTTTGTTTCAAAGGAAGTACTTTTCCCTCGGAAAACCTTTTCCTACGGACAATGCAATTCCTGTTGAGGTTTTCCGTTGTTTATTTCAATGGAAATCATATTCTCACCTTAAGATATTCCTTGCTAGTTTTAAAAGAAAACATCTTCTTCCAATCATCATCTTATATCTAGACATAGGACAATATAAGAAGCAATACAATATGTTTGAAATTATCTGGGTTGCGCGTGGTTGTGAAATTATTATTGAGTTATCCTAAAGGTTTGAATAGTTATCACCTACCCTGACATTTCAATATATATATAATGAGGTACCTGAAGTTGAATATTTTATCTCCTAGGTATCTTATATTGAAATTTGATAAATATTTGTAAGAATCTAACCAATTTATATAAAAATGCTAGTATAGTACATAATTATGATAATATTTACAATTCATGTCAATGTTTTCTACAGATTACGATAAAAAGTTCATCAAATATTTATGTAAACTGTCTAAACATGATTGAAATCATATGCCATGTTAGCATTTTTTGGCACAAAAAAAAACCATCAAATCTTTGAGAATACTGATACATTATCGGAATCATGTTTCATTTTAGTATTTTCTAATGAATTTCTGTCAAATTTTAACAAAAGGGCACCTGATTAATAAAATTTTAAAACTTCAGGGTACCTACATGATAAAAAGTTTAAACCTCAAAGTATCATATTGTATGTAATTGAAATGTTAGGGTACCTAGGTGATAAATGGTCGAATCTCAAGGTACCTAAGTGATAAATTTCTTAATATATAACATATATCAAAAGAAAATATTTTCCCAAAAAAATATAATCTATAAATAGTTTTTTGGTGCTTGGTTGATGTAAACATTATTTCCTAATTATAATATATATATTTACCATAGTGTAAATTAATAAGGTTCATTTACTAGGCACTAATGCACCGGATCCCATTAGAACTCCGAAGTTAAGCGTGCTTGGGCGAGAGTAGTACCCTGGGAAGTCCTCGTGTTGACAACCCTATAAGGTTGGGGGTCCTTGGAAACAGCCTCTCAGCAGGGTTACACCATGAAGGGGTAAGGCTGCGTACATCCACCCCCCCCCCGGGACCCCACTTAGGCGGGAACCCTTGAGGCACTGGATCTGTTGTTGTTGTTGTATAGTGTGAATTAATAAAGATCTTTCAAATAAAAAATATCAATCAAGAACGAAAATCAAATGGAACTACCTAATTCACTCTAGGATTTGGAGTTGACAGATCATTCTTGGTACAATTCTTGTTCCATATTATTACCTCTAGCAATTTAAGATTCTGTCAAGCTCAATTTGGTCTGATATATATCTGGACCGATGTATACCTTTAAAAAATTTTGATCCCTTGGAATGATGACCTCCCTCCTTTGGAAGGGGAAGTCATTTTCCCCCATTTGAGGGAAAAGATTTTCCTAGTATGCCAAACAACGAAAAGGGAGAAGAGTAAATCCAAGAATGTGTTTTTCCTCCGAAACAAATGGAGCCTAAATTAGGTACTGCACACACCACAGCATATGCAAGAGAGATGATATTGTCAGGTCAACATGGAAAAGGCAGATGGTAACAGTAGTCAGGATTATGCCTTATGTTTCATGGAAGAACATACACTCAGGAATAGTCCAGAAAATAAAAGGTGTAAAAGGCCACAACTCAGTTTAGATATGCTAATCTAAAGAAAGAACAGCGAGATTTTTATTCTGTAGAGCCCCTGATCAAAAAAACATCTATCCTCACTCCCCTTCAAAGTTCACAATAATGGGAGTTCCAACCCAAATGTACCTATTCTCGAGTGGCTTCAACTAGAATCGATATTGACAAGCAGCTCGTGATCTCAGATGTTCTGATTACATGCGATGATTAGCTTTTCTAGAGCAGATACACAAGTGTGGTTACTACTTGACTTGTAAAAAAGTGTGGTTACTACTTGCAGAGAAAGCATCCTCTTGGGAGCTATAGACTAGCGTGGAGGACACCAAAAGAAGAATTTGTGCCCTCTGTTCCAAGTTAGCTTCAACAATAAGGCCAGCAAGTCAAGTGATCCATTCCTTCTTTTCCCATTTCTCCCATTCAGTTAAACTGAACTAAGGAAATAGAGTACACAACAACAACAACAACAATCCCAGTGCCTCGCGCTCCCGCTCAAGCAGGGTCTGGGAGGGGTATATGTACGCAGTCATACCCCTTCCGAGTGGAAAGGAGACTGTTTCCGAGGACCCCCATCCTGAAGAACTAAGGAAATAGAGTGAACTTCTAAATTGGATGAACAGTAATCATAGCATGTGAAGTGTATCTCTAAACTGAATGACGTGGTCAATAAGTACATGAACGAGTTCCTTTGAAAATTCCATTGGGCACTTGGCATAGTTCAAAGAGTTGTCATGTAACGTCCATACATAATCCCAAGTAAGATTTCATCCCGAAACCAATTGCCATTAGGCAGAGCAATCTGCGAGGCTTATATATTATGCTCTTCTTTATCATAACTCAAATGTGAGTCGCCACAAAATTTCTAGGCTCATGTATAAGGAGTACCTGCTCTTTGTTCTTAGATTCACATGTTGAGTACTCAATACTCTCACTTACATGTGAGTCACTTTGACATTTACCAAATACCCTTAATTTATGTCATTAGGAGAACGTCCTTTTTCTTGCTTTTATGGACCACAGTGATGGTTGACAAGCGGGGAATCTGCATATAGGCTCATACACTAAGCTTTTCTTATCTCTAAACTTGCTCTAATATAGCATGAAAATTTCCTTGAGCCCAAACATAGTCTAAGAAGTTGGCATCTAAGCTTCACATATAAGCCCAAATAAGGTTTCATCACAAAACCAATTGGCATTAGGCTGAGATCAAATAGGCTCATATACTGAGCTCTACTTTATCACCACTCAAACATGCAACTTTTTCATGAGTAAACTTACATGTGAAGTCCTCCACATTTTTCAGCATCACTATCACATTGCCCATAACGGAAACTAGTTAAAAACAATGACAAAATCAATAATAACACCATCAACAACAATGAGGATGTACGAAAGGAAAAACGATACGTATCCAAAATAGGTATATGGGCCTAGAATACTAGAGCAGCCCAATAGGGATGTAATAAAATTCCTAACTCTATTTATAGAGTTTGTCCCTCTGACCGGGCCCGCCCTACTTCCTATTGGACGACTTATTTTGGATATGCATCAAAAACACATATAGAGAAAATGAGGGATGTAAACGAGAGCCTAGCCAAGCAGCATCGAGTTCGATAAGAGTTATTGAGCTATTGAACCTTTGTCCGAGCTCGGTTCAATAAAATTTTGGTATCTTGGGTACTAGCTTGGCTCATTCGTTAGCCTAATTGAGCAAAGTCAAGCTCGTTATAGAGTTGAGTCGACCTCCTTAAGAAGCTGAATCAAGCACATAACAAGACGAGCTTGCTATGGAGCCAAGCTATTCAAGTTATTATCAAGTCATCATCGAACCATTTTGGAGCTAACACCAACTATTAACAAGCTTTTAACGAGTTCTTATCAAGCCCTTTAACGAGTCCTTGATGAGCTCTTATCGGGAACAACTAACGAGCTCTTATCGAATCTTTAACGAGTCCTTATCAAGCCCTTAACGAGTTCTTATCAAGTTGTTTGTGAACGTTAACAAGCCTGCGACCCTATTCACACTTGGCTCAATAAGCTAAGGAGCCCCATAATGAACACAAACGAGTCGTAATTGATTTCAAACACGAGCAATTCATTGAATAAGTAATCAGACAATGGAATTGTAATTCCAATTCCATCAAGTAAACCAAACAAAACTGGAATTACGTAACCCAATTCCAGTCGCAATCCCAATTTCAGGCTCTAATTCCATGTACCAAACAGGACCATACCAAAAATCACGCACAACAAAATTGAAACAATGCCAGCAATTCAATGACATACCCTCTTCTTCTTTGCTTGATTCACCACGATACCGAAGAACTAACCCCTCCAACAACGTAACTCCAAGACTCAAACTTTGAGGACGAACAAAAGAACCTGACTTTTCATTCGCAGCTTCAAAGTATCGGACTCCATTGACACATCCATCGTGCTTTCCTTCTCCATTGTCCCAATCAACTCCAACCCATTCCCCAGAATAACCTTCTACTGGTCCTACATACTTTACTGTTCCTGTTCGTCGAGTGTTGCCTAGAGAATGAACTCGTTGCCCTAGTTTGAACATGGATCCAGAATTGAATTTCGATGTTGTTTGGTTGAGTTTTGATTGTGGTGATGAAGGAAGCATCAATGGCGGCCTGGTGGAGTCTGCATTTTGCGCGAAAAAGGAGAAATTTGAGAATTGGAGCTCGTTTTGTCTCAAAATATAGGTTGATTGCGGCATAAATTAAATTCTTATAAAAGATATTTTATTATTATAATAAAAGTAAAACTTTTTTTAAAAACTAGTTAAGAATAAATGATTATATCTTACCTAGAGGTCAAGGTAAGTTTATTTTCTGAATTTCAAAAGAATTGGTAATTAGTAAACAATTTCTATTGTCCACATTTTGTCAACTTTCTATTAATTAAACAAGAGCACAAGTTCATATTTTTTACAAATTTTTACTTTTCACATTTATTTTATGTCAACAAAATAAGGCCTTAATGTGTTTGAGTTTTGAGGAGTTACTTATCCTGCTAATACCTAATTATGATAATTTTGTTCAAATTGGTCTTTTTTTTATTCAAAATGATCCCTAATATTTGTAAGTTTACTCAAATTGGCAAACCTCTTTTCTTTTGTTAACGTTCCCAATGCTTAACTTTATAACAAAATTTGTCTCTCATCTTTTTTAACTTTTACTTAATTTTTGTTACTAGATGTGGACTAATTTTGTTATAGAATTAAACATCACGAGTCCTTTTGAGCCAAAAAAATAAAATGAGGGACTAATTTAAATAAAACTACTAACATTAGTCATTAGGCATCATTTTGAACAAACAAAAACATGAAAAATCAATTTGAATAAACTTAAAAACACGAGAACCAATAGTGTAAATAACTCGTGTTTTGAAGTAACCACCTATTTACACTTTTTTTTTTTAATAGTAGCTATTAAATATATAACATTTATTGTAAGATGAGCAAACACTCGGAGAGACCCACGAGTTTGCTAAGTGGGGAACCCCTCAGATACTTAAGACAGTATAGGAGCAATGATACACGTCAGGAGAAAAAGGCGCACAAAAATATCATGAATAGGGCATTGTTTGTCGTTGACGACAAACTAGCTCGTAAGCACCCTGTTTCTCATGCCATTTTCTTGGGCTTTCTCTTGTATCTTCTAGAATTTTCCATCAGTATAAATATAAAATCAATATTAGTAAAACTAGATAGATAAGTTTAATAAATACTTAGCTCAAAATTAGTAAAGAAATAAGGAGGCCCGGTGAGAGAGAAGAGAAATCGCTCTCTATTTTCACATGAAGATGATTAATCTCTTCCCCTAGTAGAGCTTGGAGAGCGGCTAGAATGGAAAGAGCTCAGCTACTAGAGGCTTAGTTGAGTATATCTTAACCAAGCAAGGTTTAGTCTAGTGGTGATGATTACCAAGGCCAAAGGCGCCGTATGGGATCGAATCTCACTAGTAGCAAAATGCCCCACATCCCCTCCTTACCAATGCAAAACAACAACGACAGGCCCAATGCCTCAAGGGCTCCCGCGTAAGCAAGGTCTAGGGAGGGTAGGATGTACGCGGCCTTACCCCTTCAGGGTAATACCTTAACGAGAGGCTGTTTCTGATGACCCCCAACCTAAAAAGTATGAAGAGCATGGCAAGCATGGAAAGCATGGAAGTAAGAGCAAGTGCAAAAGGCAAACAGAAAAAAAAGGTAGAAAATGTCTTAAAAGAGAGTCAGATGTTTGGGTCCCTATTCACAGGTAAAGGGAAGATGTGAGATTTGGCACTTCGAAACTCCATAGACCAACATGTCTACCCAACGCCTTGATGCCCAAGGCATGGTACTCGCCACGGGATGGGCGACTAAGAAGAGAAGTGGGCGAGTTCAGTCTTGAAGATTGGGCGAGTAAGTTGATCTAGGCATGTAACATACTCGGCCATTGGGGTTGTAGTCGGGTTCCGTTTATGGTTTAGACCTAGTCTATTGCTACTCGATCTTGTATAGTAAAAGTCGGCTTGTATTCTTATCAACAAGTAGAATTTATTTCTTCCAACAAAAAGTAGAAAAGTTATGTTCATGTTTGCTATGTTGTCAAACTACTTTCTAAAAATGTTGTAACAGTTTCTGTAAAAGTTAAGATATTTGGCTTCATGTTTAAATTGCAGTTGTCAACAAGGGTAGTGTTACTACAAAAGCAACTTTTGTTTATGTCGGGATAATTTCAACATGAGAAAAATCCAAAAGTTTTTATAATTGCTCTAATAATTAATAAAAATTGATCTGACTATAACACTAACTTTTATTGAAAGATGTTGATGCTTTTTGAGTGCCTTAGCTACTGAGTTGTCCATAAATAGATTGGATGTGATCATGTGCTGAGAATGAATACATAATACAACTTATCATCTCTGTTTTCTTTAGAAGAAATAAAGAGACGAACTTAAGGCATACAGCCCATTTTATAGAGTTACTATTTTTTTTCAAAATTCTTTTTTCAGAATCAATTTTTTTTAAAGGAAAGGAAAGGAACATTTCCAGTGCCTCAAGAGCTCCTCTCTACGCAGGGTCTGGGGGGCGGATGTATGCAGCCTTTCCTATTCAGGGTATTAACCTGAAAAGAGGTTGTTTCTCAGTGCCCCCAACCTGAGGATGAAGACTTCCCAGGAGAATCAATTTTTTTTATATTTGCATAATCAAGTGGGTGATCAATTTGTGAAATAATTATTTGCACTTTATAGAGGATCGTTTTCAAATATATGAAGCCTCGTCGCAATTGAATTAAGAGGTCGGTGGTGATGGAGCGGTTGGTCATAGTGAGTGAGAGTGGCTCATTAGAATATGTTGGATTGTGTCTCAAATTTTTTGTCTAGATTTCAATCAAAGGTCTGTGATGAAGTGGAGGAACCGGGCCCTTTTATTTGGGTTGGGTAGTACCCGGTTCTCATTTTATCCCCGGTTCATTAGGATACTACTAAAACTTTAAAAATACAATCCTTTAAAATTTGGGGCGCTTAAATTTCGGGGGTCCCAAGCGGGTACTTGGGTTGCTTGGGGTTAGAGGTGGCCATGGGCCGGGCCGGGCCGGGCCTGGGCCGATGCCGGGCCGGCACAGGTTGGCCCGTTTTTCATCAGCTTTTAAAAAAAATGCAAAATTTAAAAAATACAAAGTCATTTTATACTAAAATTATTATAATTCATTGATAAATAATATGAGATACAAATACATTTTATCCCAAGTACTAGTAATGCTAAATATAGGTAATAAAATAAAATATATAATAAGTAATAGTAAATAATGGTAAATAAATAACGTAACAAGTACAAATACAATGCAGTTGGAGCCTAATATTTAAAAGTACAAATTTGTTTATCAAAAAATACAAAGTAAATAATTGACATACAAAAGTGTTGATATCAGTCGCATGGGGGGGTTGCTATGCCATCGTTTGACGTATCAGTGGTGCGGTCGTCTTCTTCATCGCTCAATGAATCCAACCTCATTTTCTGTTGCTCCCTTGTCTCAGCTAACAGCCAATCCTTCAAGCACACGGACATCTCCAAGCTTGACGGTGATAGCTTCGCCCTTTTCAGTCCAAGCAACCTGCCACCAAGACTGAAAGCACACTCCGATGCTACTGAAGACACCGGACAACTTAGTATATCACGTGTCATGGTGGAAAGCATGGGATACTGGGCTTGGTTTGTGTGCCACCATTATAAAAGGTCAAAATGCGGGTTAGCCAGCGTTGCGAAAATATGGAGCAATGGTGTCCGCAAATAATAATCCAGCTAGTCACATGACGTGGGGGCTACTGAGGGCGTAAATTGCTCCAACAGCTTCATCGAATATGACGTGTGTGAACTACTTCCACTAGATGTGGAAGATCCTACTGCAGTAGTACTAGGCTGTGGATTATTGGACGCTAATTTCCGGGAATAGTGGGAAAATAAATTGTGCAAGTCGTTATCGACTTCGGCAATGAAAGTGTCGACATTGAGACTAGGATACAAATATTTGAAAAAATATTGGCAAAACAAGTTTAAACCCTCGCATTTACAACGAGGATCTAAAATAGTTGCTAAGCAGTATGTAAGGGATAGTTCAAAATAATATTTAGCAAACTTTTCTTTTATTGTCTTAATCGATTCGAACAAAATGGGGTTGGATTCATTACCCGCCATCCAATTTACAATATCAAGCAATCTTGATATTGCTTGAAGTATGGTCGGATAGTAGCAACCTGAAAAAAATGTCGTGGCCTCTTTAAACATGCAAAAAAATTTACAAATTTCATCAATTGTCTCCCATTGTATATTGTTCAGGTTGTAATCGCTCCATTCTGAACGATTTTCCTGTGCAAATTCCATCAGAATGTCCTTATATGGTAGAATGCGCTTTAACATTTCTACCATAAACGACCACCTAGTTTGGGAGTCTAGTTTGAATTGTTTATATTCTATGCCATGCAACCTGCAAAAATTTCTAAATCTTCTTTTTCTAGTGCCGGATGATTTAATAGATATTGTTACGGATCTTAAGGTGTTAAGGGATGGGTTTACTAGCTCTAAACCATCCATTACCATTAAATGCAAAATGTGACAAATACAACGAAGATGGAAACACTGCTCACCTAACACGGGTCTCATGTGCCTAATTAAATGTGTAACGGATGCAGTGTTACTGGTAGCATTGTCGAACGTAATACTGAAGCTACGACGCTCTATGCCCCAGTTGCAGACTGCCCACATAATAGCACCCGTAATTATTTTGGCAGTGTGCGGGTAATCTAAATAACCAAAATGAATTATTCTCTTTTGGAGGGTGTAGGAGTCATCAATCCAGTGTGGTGTTATGCACATATAAGGCACACCGGGTTTCGACTTCCATGTGTCCGACGTCAACAAGAATATGCTCGTGTTCATCGCAAAAAGTGTTAAGACCTCAGCTTTCATCCGGTGGTACTCCGTAAAAGCGTCCTGCTTTACGGTGTTCCGAGGAACCCTTACAATGGTGCGGTTCACCCATTTTTGGAGGTAGTTGACAAAATATTGGTCTTCGCCGACACTGAAAGGCCTTTCACCCAAAATTATATGTATAGCTAGCCCCTTTCGGTTGCCCTCTTGAGAGAACCTAAAATTAGCAAGTATACCGGTCAATTGCTGTACTAGACGTTGTTGGCTATTACCTGGACATTGCTCGGGGTGGCACCTAAGTATGTGTCTGTTTAATGTGCCTGTCCCACTGCCAAGTTGATGACTAAAGGAACTAGGTGGGTCACATAATTTACAAGTTGCTTTATTGGTTGTCCTATTAAGGGTAAAGTGATCCCATACCCCACTAGTTGTACGTCTACTAGTACCAGCACTTCTTTCAGGCTGGGCTTCGGTGGTGGGCATGGGTTCCTCATCAGTTTGTGAGTCTCCACCCCCACCACCTGACTCATGATAATCTTCTTTTTGTTCAAAGTCCTAATCTATGCTATTATCAGTGTATGGGGGTAATGTGCCTGGTCGTAGAAAAGCTTGTTCTTCCGTATTAAGTTCGACAATTTTACCCCTTTTAGGAATTCTAGGTGGCCGAGAAGAGCTAGAACTAGCATGATCGGCTCCAGAGGATGATGAAGAGTTGTGTGCCATAGTAGTATAAGTGATTAGTATTTATAAAATGCAAGTAGTAATGCAAATTAAGTAGATAAAAATGCGGACCAAATAAAATTGCTATACTAAAATTACCGAAACGAGAGAATAATGAAATTCAAACTTCAGGCAAACACTTTATGAACTTCGAACTTTAGAGTACAATGTTGCAATTAGCAAAGTTGAAGAATATGGAGATGATGAAGATAATGAATGTATAGAGAAAGAATAGAGGATTGAAGATTTGGCGAGTAAATGGGTTGGGGAGGATTAGGTATTTATAGGAAAATAAATATATATGAATTTTTTTTTTTTTAAATTAGGAGGAGGGGCAGCAACGGCTCTCCCCCCCTCCAAAGGGCCGTTCCTCCCAATGGCTCTTAGAGCCGTTGGGGGCAATGGCTCTCCCAGTCCCGGGCTTGGGCCTGGCTCGGGTCACAGACTGGGTCGGGCCGACCCAGCCTGTTGGCCACCTCTATTTGGGGTTATATCCGACCCTAGTACATGTCTAGCATAAAGCTGATATTACAATGTAAAATGATCATACGAGATGTGGTTAAGCTGGTGTTTTAGTAATAGTAATTGAGGTTCTTTTATGGAGGGCGATAATACAGGTCCTTTATCTTTGTTTAAATTTTTATTAATTAACGGTTTATTACAGAGATTTTTGAAGGGGTACAAGAAAAGAAAAGAAAAGAAAAATGAAGGGGGCCCCGCTACTCCCGGGGTCCTTTGGCCGAGTCCCGAGGGGAGCGTCGTGAGAACGCCCAAGAGTGAGGGTGAGTGTGAAGTTGAGAAAGTATGGATGGATTGATGGGTCCCCCTCATATTTAGGGCCTAGGGCCCTATTTATAATGTGGCTAGGCTTCGGAGAGCAGGTCTCCGGAGATGTGTTTAATAGGTCTCTGAAGGGGCGTTTGAGGCTTCGGGAGGCATGCCCGACAAGAACCGTGTTAGGGGCCTCGAAATGCGAGTTAGACGAGAGCTGCGTCCTTCGGAAAAGGTGTCCCTCAGAAAAGGTGTTTCTCAGAGGGGGTGTCCTTCGGAGAAAGGTGTTCCTCGGAAAAGGTGTTTCTCGGAAAAGGTGTTCGGCAAGAGCTGAGTTAGGGACCTTCAGAAGACGTGTTTGGTGAGACTCTTCGTATTCCGAGCATCGAGTCATTGTCCACCCGAATCGTGGTGCCGTGTAGTCGTTGTTGCCCAGCTGGTTCCCAGAGGAGGGCATCTCGGGGCGAGATGCTGCGGGGTCCGGGAGCCACGAGTCACTTCGTCGTCGCGGTGCCCGAAAGCCACGTGTCATCCCTTCGTTGCAGTTCATGGGGGGCCACGTGTCTGTTTTTCCCGGATGCGATATTTTAGTCCCAACAGTTAGTCCCCCGCAAGTTCGCAAATGATTCTCGTTTGCGATTTGGTTTGCGGAGGTTCCTTCTTTTATCCCTCCCTTTTGCTTTATCTTTTCTCCTTTTTTGCGTCTTCCTCAGTGTATGAGCTAGCGAGTGTTGATGTTGTTAGCATGTTTGCTCTGCTAGATCTCCCGGAGGAGCGGGGCCTTGCCTCGGCCTCGATTGTGCTTGCTTCTCCTGCGGTGGTGATCTCGGATCCGCCTTGTGGTGCAGGAGGCTTCGGACCGCATGTTCCGGACCTTGGGGAAGCTTCTTCTTTAATGGTTCCGTGCGGCTATGCCTTCTTGAGTGTTGCCGAACTCATCAGCTCATGTTGCTTCATCAATGCTCAGGCGTCCCACTCGTTGTCTCGATACGTCGATGGTGTGTTGGTCCAGTCTCGGTGTTATGTGGATCCGGACAATATTTCAGTCTTTTCGGGTACGCCGGCGACGGGGCAAGTGATTCCTCAGTTTTCGGTGGAGTTTCTCTCTGGTTACCGGCGGATACTTGAATGTAATGGGGGGCTGGTCCTTTGCCGGGAGTTTGACTCGGGTAGTCCCTCATGTCTTTCTATCTTCGATCTGGCTACCCATTTTTGGCTTCCGTTGGGTTCTCTGACTAAGGGAGTTTTGGCTCCGTTGGCCCAGTGTCCTATGACGGCCATTATTGGAAGTTAGGGCTTGGGTGAGTCATTCAGCTTCCAAGTGTACTTGCTCATTTATGATTCCGCCTTGGAGACCAACCGGGGAAGTTGGTTGAACTCCCATAAGGTTTTTGCTTGGGAAGACGACTGGGTCTACAAAGGTGAGCTCGATGCCGGGGGTTGGAACCTGTTGTTCCATGTCCCTGTCTGTATTGATGACTAGATCTTCTTGATGTCGGACTGGGGCTCTTATCTCTCGATTTGTTCCCCCTTCTACTATTCGTACGTAGTCCGCTAGAACACGGCTACAAGTACTACGGCGTTCTCTTTCCACCGCAAGTCCATCGGAGCATCACGGAGTGGGAGGATGTAGGCCTATTTCGCTGGGATGGCCCTTCGACCGTTGGGATTTTGTTGTGTCTGGTGCTATTTTTTTAATTAGCGTTATCGTTATAATTATCTTTAATTTTATTATTATTGGTTTATTATTGACGTTATTTTTATTTTTTAATACAATTATTTATTACGTATCTATATTGTTCGAACTTGAGAGGGTTCACGGCTTGAGTTAGTCAGTTTTATTTTATTTTATTGTGTGTCATATTTCTTCACCCTATTTGTTTTGGACTTTATAGTGTTTGTAGGAATCAGTCATCCAAAAAACATTCGGACGTAGTTTCTTTCCGATATGAAAACTTTTCTTTTTCTTTTCTTCTTTGATGGACTAGATGTGTCCTATCAAGTCCATTTTGCTTTACTTTTCTCTCTCTCTCTCTCTCTCTGCCTTGGTTATTGCGTTGCTTTGTGATGGTTTAAGCTCGGGTTTCGGGTTAGCTTGGTTCTAAGGTGCGTTTTCCCTTACTTTTCTATTTTTAGCGTTGAAATGAACTCGTTCTTTGGGGAAAGACTGTGTCTTATCCCAGGAACTTTCCTTGAGGAAGTGCTTTCGAGGTTTCGGACCCGTTATGGGCCGTTTTTTGACGGGGCTCGACTTCCGAGAGAGGGCTCTGTTTCGGAGACATTTACAGGGTTTTTGCTTTTTTTTTTTTTTTGATCCGGGGGCGAGATGGAGCGAGAGAGATAGAGAGCCTCGTTTTAGGCTTTTGTTCGTTTTTTGTATTACCTTAGTTCGTTTACGATTGGGTCTTTGTTCTTTTTTTTTTTTTTTTTTACTTCAACTTATTTATGCACGTAAGCTTTTGTAAAAAAAAGATTTTTTTTGAAGACACATCCCGGATCGGGATGTATCTCGGTCCGTTATGCTTCGTCTTGTGTTATTTTTATATCGCTTCATGTATTTTTGCTTTATTTCTATTATTATGATTTTACGTATTTTGGGTTTTATTTATTGTACCTGTGTGTGACGGAGTTTGTCATTTTCAGCTAGAGGCAAAGCACACAGGGGGTGAGGGAGCTTCATTCTGCTACCTCGACACAGCATACTCGTGTTGCGAAGCAAGCTATTCGGTTTCGGGAGCAAGGACAACGCATATTGGAGCAAGATGCCATCATTTCTCGAGTCCCGGAGCAGGTTGCTCGTGCAGTTGCTGCCTCGGAGAGTTTTATGGTCTTTGGTGTAGGCGACTTTCCTACCTTGTTCAGGCTTACGGCTTTGAGCATCGACGTCTCTCCCACCTCAAACGGGGCTTATGGCTTCAAGCATCGGGGTCTGTCCTGCCTCAGACGAGGCTTACTGCTTCAAGCATCGGCTCTTTTTCTTTTTGTCCCTCCCTTTTGTCTTATCGGAGGTAAAGAATAAGCTGTATTGAGTTTTCCGGTGAAGAGTAGGTTGTATTGAGTCCTCCGGTGGCAACTTTTTGGAGTTAGCTTTTGAAAGTTCCATCCTTGTCTTTGACGTATCTTGAATGTGAAGGGAACAGTTTACCCGGGATGTATTGTGTAATTTGTTGTGGTAACGCATATTCACATTTTGCCTTTCTTCGTCCTTTTGCTTGATTTTGACCAAGTATGGGAACTTCTCATGTTTCGAGGAGGCACATTGCCTCGCGGATCGGCATCTTGCTTCGCCCTCCGTGAGCCCGCGTCTTATGTTGCAGTGTGCTGGCTCTTGGCTGGCATCGTCACGCGAGGTCCGCGGGTCGCATTGTGCTGTGTGGACCTTCGGGTTGCGTTGCCGTACGTGGCCCTTCGGACTGCGTAGTAGCGGCAAGCGGGCCTTTGCCTTGCTTTGCTGCGTGTGGGCCCTCATCTTGAGTTGCAGTGGCATGTGGGTCTTCGACTCGCGTTGGCGCTTGTGGCTCCTTCACCTTGCATTGATTTTTTCTAGCCTTACAAAGGCGTGTGGCTTTATACGTCAACTTCCTGCCTGCCTCGAGTGGGCTTACGGCTTGCGTGTCTTCTCTGCTTTGAGTGGGCTTCAGTTTTCAAGTATTCTCACGTTACCTGTTGAAGTCGAGTTAGCTTGCCGCGTGCGGACCTGTGGGCTTTATGCTGTCGTAGACGAGTCTACGAACTTACAGTCTTGGTTCTCTGTGGACAGATCCATGGGTTTGTTATCCTGCCACAGATGATGCCACGGGCTTACGGTTTTCGTTCACCACGGATGGATCCACGGGTTTGTATCTTACCGCGGATGATGCCACGGACTTACAGTCTTCGCTCGCCGTGGACGGATCCACAGGTCTATATCCTGCCGTGGGCGATGCCACGGTCTTAAAATCTTGGGTCGCAGCGAACGCATCCACGGGTTTTTCATCCAGCTGGTGCGCAGAAATAGTTTGCCGCGGATAGACCAATAGGCTTTGTTTGCCGCGGATTGACCAACGGGCTTAATTTGCCACGGATAGACCAAGGGGTTTAGTTTGCCGCGGATAGGCCAATTGGCTTAATTTGCCGCGGATAGACCAACGGGCTTTGTTTGTATTCCCCCTACCTCGAAAGGACTTACGGCTTTTATTTGACCCGCTTCGTAAAAGCGCATTTAATAACTGAGCTACTACTATTCGAGCCAATTCTATTCTGCCCGCTTCGGAAGAGCACAATTTTTTCCGTGGGCGAGAACGAAGGGCTTTATGGCCACTGTAGACGGATCTACATGCTTGCTTTCTAAGTTTATGCTTGCCACGGACGGATCCACAGGCTTTTCATCCGACCGATGTACAGAGCCATTCGGGCTTACGAGTTTTATTTGCTATGGATAGACCAACGGGCTTTGTTTTTTATATTGCGCCAGCCTCGAAAGGACTTATGGCTTAAAGTGAATCTCGCCAGCCTATCGAAGTGTTTACGACTTGAGATGAATTCCGCCCGCCTGAGAAGAGCTTATGGCTCGAGAGGGATATCGCCTGCCTAAGAAGGGCTTATGCCCTTGACTAGATCCATTACTCTTGCAGGAGATAATTTTTCGCAGGAGGCAAAATGCGTTTTTATTTTGTAAAGGGTGGGATACATCTTCATTCTGGTTCATAGTCTCGTAGATAGTATTTTTCTTAATTCCGAATATTCCATGTTCGCGGGATTGGGGCCCCGCCCAGTCTTTGCAAGCGGTACGTCAGGTCTCTTGTTGTCCGAGGGTAAGGGCCTTTTCAATTAGCGGAAAGTTTCCCATGGCGATGTCCGGATTTCTTCTATCCGAATAGCGGGTTCTAGTCCTTTCTCCTCCGTCTCTGAGCTGGCGATACGGCTGAGCTCGTCGGCTTTAACATTCTCGGCTTTTGTAATGAGGTGGATTATGAAGAAGGAGAAAGTCTCTGCTTCTTTGTTCACCACTTCCAGATACTCCTTTATTGCAGTGCTCCTTGCTCCGTAAACCCCGTAGACCTGCTTAACGACTAACTGAGAGTCGCTGAATACCTCCACCTAGCGGGCTCCTGCTTTTCGGGCCATTCTCAGTCCGTGGAAGAGTGCTTCATATTCGGCCTCGTTATTACTAGTTCTGAACTTGAACCTCAGTGCACCGGGGAAGTGTCGCTTCTCAAGCAAGGTGTTCAGACGATGACTAATGATCCGGCTATCTGTCTCTGGCATCTCATCTGCTGAATACGCGAAGACCTCCTGGTGTTGTCGAGGCACCTGCTGGATTTGGTTCCCTACGTCTGTGCCTGTCTGCATCCCTACCTGGACCGATTCCACCGGTCCTATTTCGACTATGACGGTTTCCTTTGGTCCTTGGCCCGTCTTCTCCCCGCCTTCCGTCTCCCTTAAATCGGGTATGTCTTGGGCGTGGCGACATCTGCAAGCCGTTTGCTGACAACCTCTCATGGTCATGATGCCCCCTTCGTTAGTTTCAAACTTCATGGCGAGGTGGTAGGTCGACACCACGGTGCCTAACGAGTTCAACACCGGGCGTCCTAGGATGGCATTGAATGCGAAGCGGGCCGCCACAACATAAAATTCAGCACTTAACGCATGTCTCCATTCTCCATCTCCAAAGAGGATATCGAGCTTTATGGCGCCAAGTGGATCAACAACCTCATCGGAGAATCCCGCGATGGTACCGGTCGTGGAGAGCAACATCTCAATGGTATTCCCATTTGCTCAAAGAAATGAAGAAAAAGGATATTGGCCGAGCTTCCTTGATCCTCCAAGACTCTTTGGAGGGAGTAGTCACGAACGTCCATGGTGATGACCATGGCGAAGTCTTGACGTTTTCAAGGTCTTCTTGTGAGAAGGTTAAGGGTTGACATCTCCTAACTTTGCCTTCTCCTCTCCCCATAATACCGGGACTCGTGTCCTCTCGTTTTTGTTATATGGCTGCGATCGCATGTCTTGGTGGGTGAGGTGCGGTGTCCGGCTCCTCATGGGCGGGTTCGGAAGTTCCGGGCTTGAGTCTCTTCATGTCCACGAATTTTCTGAGATCGCCTTTTTCTCCAATTCGTCTACTCGGCATCGGAGCGCCCGACAATTTTTGGTGTCGCGCCCTAGCGCTTCATGGTACTCACACCACTTCTTTTGGTTTATTCCGGCATTTGGGTCTGTGTTAGCCCGGTCTTTTTCTGCATCGCCCCTCTTCTCCTCCAAGAGTAACTCAGGTAGTCTTCTTGGCTCGGGGTTGTGTGTCCTCTTTATGCCTCTTGTCATTCTCTCGGCCCTTAAGTTAGAGCTAGGAGCGTACATCTTATACTTTCTGAGCTCATATCTTGTCGGTTCTGCTTTGGTTTCCTGTTTTGGCGGTTAATCCTTGGCCATCACGTCCCTGGCAAGGATGTATTTGTTGGCCTTTGTCCAGAGTTCATCCATGGTTGCGGAGAGGGCTTTTGCAAGGGCTAACTTGAAGTTGCTATTTCGAAGCCCGTTAACGAATGCGGTGATGGATGTTTCGTCTAGAAGGTTTGGGATGTTGATTGTTACTTTTGAGAATCACCAAATGAACCCTCATAAGGACTTGTTCTCAGCTTGTTGTAGCTAAATCAACTGGGCAGCGGTCTTCTTTCTCCTTTTGTTGCTGAGGAAGTGGCAAAGGAACTTCTCGGACAGCTTCTTGAAGCTGTGAATGGACCCGTTGGAGAGAGAGGCAAACCAGGCCCGGGCCATGCCTTTGAGGGTCGCCGGGAAACATTTGCACCACACGTCTTTGGAGGCTTCTTGTATGTACATGGGCGACGCAAATCCCGAGTTGTGATTGTCGGAGTCTTGTGTCCTGTCGAATAGCTCTAAATTCGGCATTTTCACCTTCCCCATGGGGGCAGCGAGTATGCGAGGGGTAAAGGGCGAATGGGTGATAGGGATTTTCCCCATAAGCCCGCGTGTCATATTCCCCGGGTCGATGTCGGAGCTTGCCTCGATCGTGGGAGGGACCCACGCGGGGGCTTCTCCAGGTCGGTCAGGTTGGCGAGACGCCTTCTCCCTCTCTCCTCCTTGCTAGTTTCGGTGGCTTTCGCGCTCCGTGGAGGCAAGGGACTCGATGACCGCCTCCAGGTTTGGTGGTGCGGGACGCGGCGAGGCCTTGGAGGAGTTGTCCCGATCGGCGAGTTGCATGATGAGTGTATAGAGCTCGTGGAGCTGGCTATGAGTGACGTATTGATCTCCTGACCGCCTCGGGGAGGGGGGGAGATCCTGCAGAGTTAGTTCGAGGGAAATTTTCCATTTTCCACAGACGGCACCAACTGTTTTGGTAACAGTAATAGGGGTTCTTTTATGGAGGGCGATAATACAGGCCCTTTATCTTTATTTAAATTTTTATTAATTAACGGTTTTATTGCAGAGATATTTGAAGGGGTACAAGAAGAGAAAAGAAAAACAGGGGGGGGGGGGGGGGGGGGGTCCTGCTACTCCTGGGGTTCTTCAGTTGAGTCCCGGGGGGAGGGTCGTGAGAACGCCCAAGAGTGAGGTTGAGTGAGTATGGATGTATTGATGGGTCTCCCCTCATATGTAGGGGCTAGGGCCCTATTTATAGTGTTGCTAGGCTTCGGAGAGTGGGTCTCCGGAGATGTGTTCGATGGGTCTCCGAGGGCGCGTCTGAAGGAAGCAGAGTCCTAGGCTTCGGGAGGTGTGCCCAACAAGAGCCATGTCAGGGGCCTCGGAAGGCTTGTCAGACGAGAGCTGCGTCCTTCGGAAAAGGTTTTTCTTAAAGGCGGTGTCCTTCGAAGAAAGGTGTCCCTCGGAAAAGGTGTTTCTCGGAAAAGGTGTTTGGCAAGAGCTGCGCCTGAGACCTTCGGAAGACGTGTTCGGTGAGACTCTTCAGGTTTCAAGCATCGAGTCACCATCCATCCGAATCGTGGTGCCGTGTAGTCGTTGTTACCCGGCCGGCTCCCGGAGAAGGGCATCTCGGGGCGAGATGCTGCGGTGTCCGAGGGCCACACGTCACTCCGTCGTCGCGGTGCCCGGAGGCCACGTGTCATCCCTTCGTTGCAGATCATGGAGGACCACGTGTCAGTTTTTTCCGGATGTGATTTTTTGGTCCCAACAGCTGGCTTAGAAACCTTTGCTATAAAAGGAACACATTGATCAAACTTGCTTTAGGTCTCTATGGGGACTAACTTTGGGTAATGGGTGGTAGAATCAGGTGCAACAAACCATGGTGGTAATGGATGGTGGGTGGTGACAGAGGAGGACCGTGGTGGTGCTTTAATATCCGTATAATTTTTTTATAAAATTTTTTTATCTTTGTAGATTAAAGAAATAGTTTCATTCTCTAAAATCTATGTAAACTTCAAGTTTGGTCAAGTTAAGGTTGAAGTAGAGCATACAACGAGAAATTACCATTAAAAAAAACATTTTCTCCCTCAATTAAGGAAAACATTTTGTTCTTTTGTTAAGTGGAATCCAATTTTCTAGTAAAGGAAAATAGTTTCTACATTTTTTTTGTTGCCATGAACTTTTGTAACGAAACATGAGAAATGATATAAAATAGGTTTTTTTTTTTTTTCCAAAACAAACATGACCGAAATGTAAAATGACCAACAACAACAACAACAATGGGCCCAGTGCCTCAAGGGCTCCCGCCTAAGCGAGGTCTAGGGGGATTGGATGTACGCAGCCTTACCCCTTTAGGATATAACCTTGCCAAGAGACTATTTTCGAGGATCCCAACCTTATAGGATTGGCAACACAAGAACTTTCCAGGAGGTCGCGCATCCTGATACTACTCTCGCCCAAGCATGCTTAATTTTTGGAGGTCTAATGGGATCCGATGTATTAGTGCTGGGTAAATACAATGACCAATCATACTAAATAGATCTTATTAGCAATCAAGTTCCTTATTTCCTGCAGTGCACCCAACACCAAAAAATTTTTTTAAAAAAAACAAACACTCAACTAGAAATCTCCCACTATTCTAATAGTTTAAGCTATTAGGCTAATGTTGATAAATGTTATTGTATTTTGATAAAATATTTTAAAATTAGACAGTAGGAACAAGATGCATATAATATTTATTGTATATACAAAAAGGTCAATATGTTTTAGAAAAACAAAATGGATGACAACTTCATCACGACAATCAAATTGAAGATGAGACTATGACAATGGAACAATGACTTGATGAATGATATGCTGTAATTTATTTTAAAAAATGCGTAAAATATGATTTTGCAACTGGGGATGAATCAAAATTCCTTATTGTTCTCCTTTTCAAAACACTTTGTCCTTCTTGTTTATATCCTCGACATCATATGCCCTTCTCTTAGTTTTTTCAACTATGATGCCTTTTTCATGGTCCTTTTTCCCCGGCGGACAAACCCGTGCCTTAAACCCAAGGAAGTAAATGAGGAGGATGGTCCATAGGCTGAAGAAGGCAAGGCCGCAATGCGTCGTATGGGTAAGAGCATTCCAATGCCCATCTACCAATGATCTGACCATTGAGATGGAAGGAAACCTGACTTAACGGCTGCCAAGTAACACCCAATCCTTCATTCGCAGACCACGGGATAGGAGTTTCAGGCTCCTCACAGACACTCAAGAAATCTATAAACTGCTCTAAAGAGGGTCGAACCCGTGATGTATGCTGAGTTCCAGCGTTAGACTAACTTTCTGGAGGGGATTGTGTCGAAAAGGATGCCTGCTCCCTAGCCAATCTGATTGAGGCTGCACGGGCAACAACTCTGGGAAAGTAATCAGGGATCAATATGGAGCTGCCTTCTTTAACGAGGACCAAGCAGGATTCCCCATTAAACTAAATTTGGACTAACTGATGAATGTACGTTGTGTAGCAGGTGTCAATCAGTATCCTGGCAACGTTGGCGCACCTAATAGCGGACGTTCTTGAGTCCACCCTTGATAAGTACAAAAATGGTTCACAGAGATGGCGGTAGAACTACCACAAGAGTCATACCGCCCACCTTTACACCGTCCGCCTGTATACCGCCACCTTCTACTTGACCCCCAAATATGTATACCGCCATCTTCTACTTGGTCCCCAAGTATCCCCAAAACTCCTCTCATTCCCTATAAATAACAAGCAAACCAGAAAATAAAGGCAAGGAACTTGAGTCTGGTTCCCCTTCACGAACCCAACCTAAAAACCCCGAAACAATTTGCACCGTCTGTGGGAAAGGCAAAAAGTTTTCAAATGACAAACACCAGTCAATCCGTCACCCCCGACGGGAGACATAACAACCCCAACTATGTAACCCAAGACCAATTTAATCAGCTCCAATAGCAAATTTTATGCAAACGGCTCACAATGGCACGAAGCGCGTCCCCGACCCAAGTCGAATCACGGCCACAAGGGGAACGTCACAACACACCCAAACACGCAATCCCAATATGGATACTACCTCCACGGCAAGCACGTATCGGAACCACTCAAAGAGAGGTGACGGAAGGATCCCTAGAACTGCCGCAGTGTGTTCAGTGCCAGGAACTCATTCACCATTTACACCTCGGATCCGTTTTGCCCCAGCAGGAAAGGTAAAAATCCTAAGTATTGAACCCTTTGATGGGACTCAAGACCCAAAAGATCATCTAGTCGAGTTCATGGCACAAATGTACCTGCAAGATGTGGGGAATGGAGATCTTGGGACCATTTCCGCTTGCTAGCGGGAAAGAAAGTTTCTCATAGCGGCGGTAGACTACTTTAACAAATGGGTGGAAGCTGAACCGGTAGCGAAAATCACTAATAACGCCACCCGGCAATTCCTGTGGAAGAACATTGTTACATGTTTTGGGATTCCCCAGGCCATTATAACTGATAACGGGACGCAGTTTGATTCGCCATGGCTTTGTATGCATTGCCAAAACATGAAAATCGTCCTTCATTTTACTTCTGTGGCCTACCCTCAAAGTAACGGGCAAGCAGAGGCGGAAAACAAGCAAATACTTAGCGGACTTCGGCGATGATTGGATGGGGCCAAAGAAAAATGGGTGGAAGAGCTGCCTAGCGTCCTGTGGGCCCATCGCACTATCTACTGGGTGGCCACAGGTGAAACTCCATTCATGCTAACCTGCAGCGCAGAGGCAATAATTCCTGTGGAAGTAGGAGAACCAAATACCGTGTACGCCACTATCACACCATGGAGAATGAGCATCAACAAGGTGCTCTCTTGATTCAATAGACGAGGTTAGGGAAGATGCCCTTCTCCGCATAGTTGCCCAGAAACAGCGAATATCCCAATACTACAATCAACACATGAACCCACGAAGCGTAGAATTAGGAGACCTTGTCCTTCGCCGAGTAGGTGTAGCCCAACAAGGCATGGGGGCCGGTAAAGTGGCAGCAAACTGGGAGGGGCCTTACTGCATAGCTAAAAAACTAGGAGATGGAAGTTAAAAATTGGAACGGCTTGATGACACTAAGATTCCACGTGCCTGGAATATGAAGAACCTTAAGAAGTACTACGTATAGTCATATACGCCTTGAACTATGAAAATAATAAGGAGAAGGGATATGATTAGGATGTTTAGATTATGAATAAGATAAACACCTATATGGGAAAACCGTGAGAAGAGATGATGTACACGTTTTTGTTATAATACAATTGCTAAGTTATCACGAGTGCTACAAAGACAAGGGGTTCAAACATAAGGGATAGCCATCGATACCGTCATTACAAGGAGTATAGTAACATGACGACCGTGAATCTTTACAAGTACAAAAAAAGGGAAAATTCACATGTCATCAATCCTTTAACAAAAATGATAAGTTCTTATCCAAAAATAACAAAAAGATATATGAAAAGTGAAAAGAAGATAAATGGGGCGGCTAGGATTGATTACTCCCAGAAGTCCCTGGAGCACCAGATGTTCCCCGTGAGTGTACAAGGTGTTGGTGAAATTGATCCGCCACCTGTTGAAGTAGATCACGGCTAAGGGTGGGAACACGACGAACCAGGCGGCGAGCAAATCCAGAGAGGCCGGAGGTAACGCCACGCCAATAAAAGGAGTTCATTAGGTCTTGGAATTCGCTACTCGCCCTAAACTGGGAGATGGTAGCCTCTGCGGTACTTTCTACAATTCCAGGCCTTCTAACTTAGGCCTCCTCGCGAAGTTCTGCCGCATGGACTTGGCCAACCTGTAACTCTTCTCTCAGTCTTTGGATCTCTTCCGCCATTTTTTCCTTCTCTTCCCTTAGCCTTTGAGCCTCAGCCGCCATCCCTTCTCTCTCTACCCTTATTAGCTGGGCCTCTGCCACGGCCTCCTTCCTTTCTTCTTCCACCAACTGTGCTTCCACTACCACCTTGTCCTTTTCTCCTCTTGACAATCGGGCCTCCTCCACCGAGGCCTCCTTCTCTTCTGCAAGCTGCTGTATAACTCTGTCCCTCTCATCCCTCTCCATTTTGGCTCCTGGGGCCTCCTCAATCAGCTTCCGCCTCTCTTCCCTTAAGTGGGTCAGCTCTTGAATGGTCACCTCTCGCTCACAAAACCACTCCAAGGCCATGGTGGCGGTCCAAGAGCTGATCTGAAACAACAAGGCAAACGCGTAAATTTGGGATGATGATATATTGATATAATCAATAAAAAGAGATACCTTCAGGACATAAGTAACAACCGTGTCCCCGGTAAGCTGCTGGGGGCTCTCTGAGGGGAATACCGCCAAGCTAGCCTGGCGAACAGCATCTACACCCTCTCGGAGAGAAGAGGAACACGAGTCTGAACCTACAGGTTGAGAAGAAGCTCCAAAAGACGTCTCTCCAGCTAAAGGAGCCTCGCTTTGAAAAAGTGAGGGCAGTAATCCAGAAGAAAGGAGGAGAGGGTCTTCAGGAGCGGATAAGTCAATCGAGAAAGAAGGAGGAAGCCTACCCGAAACCCCACCGTGTCCCACACTCTCACCTCCTTCCAAGGATGACTCCTGAGTGAATACCGGGGCTCCTAAAGGAGGTTCGCTTTTCAAAGATAAAGAAGAAGATGGTAGAAACTCTGAAGGGAAAGAAGTTCCCTCTGGTTGAACTAACGGTAGATCCAAAATTGCCCCATTTTGGTCTAGTCCACCCTCAGCAATCCTTGCTTCATCACCAGACGGTTGAGCCTCTACCAAAGTCGATTGACCGCCCGGTAGTTCAGGTGAAACTGAAGGCGGTTCCCCTACAGTTGTTTCTGATAAAGGGACAGGAACTTAAGTGACAGTTTCCATTCCCTCCTGAACCAAGGGCCCACCCGTTACTACCCTCTGCGGCTCATCCTGGGAGACAGTCTTCTCTAACCATGGTGGCAAGGTGTCCCCTCTTTGATCACCACGAGCAGATAGCGGCCCTTCCACGGCAGGAGACGCCTGGACAATGGGCACGGGGGGGCTTCCGCCTAAGAAGAAGCTGCCGTAGGAATATCAACAACGACCTGGGTCTTCTTCTTCTTAGCCCTTTCGGGCTGCGTAACCTTTTTTGGAGGCTCTTCTCCACCTCCCGTGGGAGCCCTTTTTCTTTTTCTGGTGGTTTTCGTACCCCCAGCCTCTCCTTTCTTTTGCCTTAGCTCCTCACAGTGGACTTCAGTGAGCCTTACCACATTTATGTCCACTTCTTGTCCTGAAAAAAAAAAAAAAAAAATAGAGAATCAAAGGGAGGATAGATGGAAAGTCCAAGTAAAGACAAGCATCCTCGATCCAGGAAGTGCCACTCACCACTAACAGGACGAGCACACAACCCCACCTTAATTAAGACCTTCGCCTAAGACGGTACTTCTTTGGTGGCTAAGTACCGTGAGTTCAGGTCCCTTTCAAAATATTGAACCACCTCCTTATCATGAGAAGATAAGCCATCCTCTGAGGGGATGCTACACTTGTTTAGGGTGGTCCAGTAGGTAGGGATATTGAGAGGATGAGGAGGCTTCACCCAGACAAAATTATTTTGCCAAAGCTTCAATTTAGAGGGGTTGACCTCCACAAACTTAGTCCCTGGCTTACCCTCAAAGGCAGCCACACCCCTAACCTGTTTACACTTGAAAAGGAAATCGAAGCTATGGGTAGAAGGAGCTAAGCCAGCCACAAAGCAAGTGAGCAGATAGCCATAGATGTTGCGAAAACCATTAGGGCTAATCTGACTAGGACACAAAGAATATTGCCTAAAAACCCACTCAAGAATGTTTGGCGGGGGGAAGCGAAAACTGGATTCCAAAGAATCAATTGTAACGGAAAGAAATCCAGGAGAACGAGAGTACAGAATGCCATCGTTCTTCCTAGGACCTACAATCTCATAATCATCAGGAAAATAATATTTCTCACGAAACTTCCTTATTTCCTCCACTGTAGCCAAGGAGGATACAAGCATCCCCAAAGGAAGAGCTGAAGCTGCCTCAGGGAATTGAGAGCGCACAACTGCTTCATCAGGGGACCCTGTAAAGGAAGGAGCCAACCGTGATAGTGGCTCAACCGCCAATCCCTCCTCAATAGGTGCTTCCCCAGTCCAGCCCTGAGATCTATTTCCCTTTTGCACACGTTTCGGAGCCATCTCGCTAGGACAAAAAAAAAAAAAGAGAAAAAAACCCATAAGAATGTTAGAAAGGGAATCTTACCTTGATAAATGTTAGATGACTCAGCAAGGTCCCCTCCAAGCGAGACGGGGGCGTTCGCCTCTAAAACCGAGCGTACAATCTCAGGACCAGGCGGCCAACAGACAGAAGGAGAAATCCCCTCGTCAGGAAGCACCCCCGCCTCCACAAAGTTAGAAGAGGGACAACTAATCAAATAGGCCATAAAATCCTCCATGACTTGAGCATTAACATTAGGATCTTCCATGGGGACTTCAAATTCCTCCATAGAAGCCCTAATGGGGCGATTTACGTTAAAACAGGGAAAAACCCAAAAAAAAAAGGAGAAAAGAAGAGCAGTGTCGAACCTTATTTCTAGTCAAAAAGAGGTAAAAATCAGTAATTACCTTGAAATCAGTTTGAAAATAGAGAGGAAGGAAGAACAGAAGTGAAGATTCGTGAGAGAAGAAAAACCGCGCGAGAGAGAAATGAAGTTAGGGCTTTTTAGGTAACAGGGGGCCTTAAAAGCTAGAAAAAGGAGAGAAAAAGAGCGAGAAAAGGGAAAATGAGGCACGTGGCACTGTGTCTTGGAATCTGGAACTTAAATTAATGCCATCCCCTCATGCATAGGGGGCTGGCGGTTGTTTTTGCTCCAATTGAAATGGAAGCACGGAAGTTATTCTGGTGCGGTAACTCTCACCTAAGTGAGAGCCCGTGGTTATCTTGAGTCCCCTCACACGCAGGGGGCTGGCAGTTGTTTTTGCTCCAATTGAAATGGGAGTACGGAGTTATTCGGGCGCAGTAACTCTCACCTAACATGAGAGCCCGTGGTTATCTTAAGTCCCCTCACACGCAGGGGGCTGGTGGTTGTTTTTGCTCAAATTGAAATGGGAGCACGGAGTTATTTGGGTGCGGTAACTCTCACCTAACGTGAGAGCCCACGGTTATCTTGAGTCCCCTCACACGCAGGGGGCTGGTGGTTGTCTTTACTCCAATTGAAATGGGAGCAGGGAGTTATTCGGGCGCGGTAACTCTCATATAACGTGAGAGCCCGCGGTTATCTTAAGTCCCCTTACACACAAGGGCTGGCGGTTGTTTTTGCTCCAATGTAAATGGGAGCACGGAGTTATTCGGGCACGGTAAACTCTCACCTAACATGAGAGCCCCCGATAATCTTGAGTCCCCTCATACGCAGGGGGATGACGGTTATTTTTGCTCCAACTGAAATAGGAGCACGGAGTTATTTGGGTACGGTAACTCTCATATAACGTGAGAGCCCGCAGTTATCTTAAGTCTCCTCACACACAGGGAGCTGGCGATTGTTTTTGCTCCAATTGAAATGGGAGCACGGAGTTATTCGGGCGCAGTAGCTCTCATATAACGTGAAAGCCCGCCGTTATCTTAAGTCCCCTCACACACAGGGGGCTGGCAGTTGTTTTTCCTCCATTTGAAATGGGAGCATGGAGTTATTCCGGCGTGGTAAACTCTCATATAACGTGAGAGCTCGCGGTTATCTTAAGTCTCCTCACACGTAGGAGGTTGGCGGTTGTTTTTGCTCTAATTGAAATGGGAGCACGGAGTTACTCGGGCGTGGTAAACTCTCATATAACGTGAGAGCCCGCGGTTATCTTAAGTCCCCTCACACACAGGGGTCTGGCGGTTATTTTTGCTGCGATTGAAATGGGATCACGGAGTTATTCGGGCGCGGTAAACTCTCATATAACACGAGAGCCCGCTGTTATCTTAAGTCCCCTCACACACAGGGGGCTGGCGGTTGGTTTTCCTCCAATTGAAGTGGTAGCACAGAATGCCGATAGCGGTAGCCCTCACATAACGGGAGAACCTATGGCTACTAATGTCCTGCATAACGTCAAAGATCAACAAATTGTAATCCACCCCAAAAAGTAAGACCACATAATTGCACAAATTCATTTAGAACTAAACATTATGAACAGTCGCAGTAAAACTTGGAAATACATACAAACATTTAATATAAGTACAAACCTACAAAATAAGCTATGGAACTAGGCTGTTCACTACATGTAAAAACTGCAAAAGGGATTTTCATCATAAAGATAGTAATACATCAAAAGAACCACTGCAACTACTGAAAGCCTCTTCACAGAACCTACGTAAAAGCATTAAAAGGCACCATAGGGTCATCTCCGCAACGAAACAGTGAGCTCGAGTATGAAAACAGGTGGGTCTGAAAGTTACCCCCATAGCTCCCCAGGAAAAACACACGGCCACGAAGGTTGCCCCGAAGATCACAACAAAACACTTGATTATAGGCCGTAAATACTAAACACTCCCAAGACACAGCAAAACTTGTAATAACGGGATCCCATCTATCGCCAGACCAAGGCAGGCGAATAAACAGCCGATACTGTCGCACCCAGGAAGAAGGGTCTTCTACATAAGTCAAGGTCCAGATGGTAAACACGGGGTTGCAGAGGGTGACCAAGCACAAAACAGGTGCATCCTTTAACACGTTCCACCATTTGGAAATCTTAGCATCTCGACAAGAAAATAAGCCATCACAAACTATAGAAGGAAGGACCATCCTACGTGACACCCTTGTCTGAGTATTCCAGCGAACCAAGTCAAGGCGGTTATCAATACATTCCAAATAATTTCCCCAGTTAGACAAAAAGAAGAGTTCCCCATTCAAACAAACACGATCCACAAGTGAAATATTCCTGGGGCCCACGTCAAGAGTCCCCCAGAAATTCCACTCACCCTCCCAGAAGTACACCTGATATTCGCTACACCATGGGCCGTAATAAGGATGAGTCAAATCCATCACCATCAGTAAAAGATAAAATCCAAAACGTGGAACGGTATCAAAGCACCCAAAAACTAAGTTTAAAGGTGAATCCAAATAACCCCCAAAAATATCCTCAAGTAGCACCACCGGCTGACGTATACTTAAGGCAGGATTACAAACAAACAACCGGGAAACGTTGTAGTCTCAGCATAGCACCATTCCACCCTGCACGCCAATCGCACGAACATTATCAGTCAACACTTCTGATACCTCCGGTGGCATAATAGGAGAAAAATCCCCTAAAGATGAAAACATCTCTAGGTTATCATGAAAGAAATCACTTTCTGGTTGTCATAGAAACCTGTCCGCACAACGGCTAAGAGTGCGAAAAGATTGTCTCTCAACAAAATCATCATTTGAAATCAAATCACGAAATTGAGAGGATGCACAAAAAAACCTCAAAAGAGATTTGGCTGGGAGCCAAGACATGATCTCACAAGTAACATCATCCATTTAAAACCTCAAAGCATAGGATAAAAGTTGGTAACTTGGCAAAGAAAATGACAGGCTCGCAAGAAGTATTTATAGTCTTACACTTTAAGGCCAAAGACGCTTTGGCCCCAAAGCGGGGGGCTAGTTGATAAGTACAAAAATGGTTCACAGAGATGGCGGTAGAACTACCACAAGAGTCATACCGCCCACCTTCATACCGTCCACTTGCATACCGCTTACCTTCATACCGCCCACCTTTACACCATCCACCTGTATACCGCCACCTTCTACTTGACCCCTAAGTATGTATACAACCATCTTCTAATTGGCCCCCAAGTATCCCCAAAACTCCTCTCATTCCCTATAAATAACAAGCAAACCAGAAAATAAAGGCAAGGAACTTGAGTTTGGTTCCCCTTCATGAACCCAACCAAAAAACCCCGAAACAACCCTTACGAATTTCCCCCATACTTTGACGATATCCACAAAACAATCATTGGATCAACATTGGACAGGCAGACCATAAATCTCAAGCCACACACTTCTATTAAGGGATCCAAGCGTCTCACCAGAGTACTTGTACATCTCTCTGAACTTCCATAGAAGAGTCTCCTTACGGGGACCCAGGTAGGATTCCAAGGTGCAAATAGAGTCACATACCAAGATAAAGGTAGTGTTGCGTAAGCCTTTAGGAGTTAGCATGTAGAGATCATTCTCCACGATAAATGTAAGAATATCATCAAGACTGACCTCATCTGACGAATGGACAATGATTGACCGCTCAAGCCATGCTTTGACATTCCTGTTGGTATATCCCACCCCAATTAGGTGGTGTGTTCCCCTATTCCCGAGTAACACTTGCGTTTTTGGCCTGTTGGACAACCCTTTCCTACGGTTGGCTTCGTGCGGATGGAGGTATTGTTCTTCTATCTGGGTTCACCCATTGCACTCTAAGCTTGACACCACCACCCATCTTCCATTCATGGATGTAACTGCTCGTGTAGCTTCATTCGAGTCATGAAATCGATCAAAGTCATAAGACCATCTAGATCGTAGCCTTTTCCTCATAGGAATAAAGGTGTCATAGATTGACCTAAAATCACGAAAAACAGCTCTAAGCCATGAGTTTATTGTTTTTTCTAGTAGGCCATCAACGAAGATGGACACCCCTGCACTGGTCCTCGGCATTTCAAGCAACGGTGCCGATGTGATTAGTGGATGTGAGGCAATTTGATGGCTGAAGGGAGGAGGAGGTGTTGGTGGCGGCGGATGGTGGTGGATTTGATGATGGTTGTTGGTTGGGATGTGAAAATGTTGGTGGGAGACGATGGGTTCCAGAGATGGTGTTCGGGATTGGAGGTGGAAGATGGTAGGAAATATGGAATCGGTGATGGGTGGTTGAAATTCGAGGTGGGCGGTGACGGCCGCCTGTTATGGGTGGGGGAGTTTAATGATTGGAGATGATGAAACTGGTGAGAAGTGTTGGAATCTGGTGGTGGGCGGCCGAATCTGGTGGCGGTTGAGTATGGGTGTGTCGGTGGTGGAGGCCGGTGGTGGTGAGGGAGGGCCGGTGGTGGGGCTTTTGGAGGTAGGCGAAGGGGTTGGAATGGTGAATCCTCAAGGGGTAAGCAAACAACCTCAATAGTTGTACGACCTCAACGGCAGCACCCAGTCTACTCCGGTACTGGACCTCTGGCCCCTGGTGGTTGGCCATGCCCTCACACACGCCAGAAGAGGTGGCGCGTGGGTGGAGGGGAAGTAGCCATTGTGGGATGAGAGCGAACTATCTTTACCACTGTATTGGGTGAGTAAGTTGATCTAGGCATGTAAAATACTTGGCCATTGGAGCTGTAGTCGGGTTTCGTTTATGGTTTAGACCTAGTCTATTGTTACTCGATCTTGTACAGTAAAATTCAGCTTGTATTCTTATCTACAAGCAGAATTTATTTCTTCTAACAAAAAGTAGAAAAGTAATGTTCATGTTTGCTATGTTGTCAAGCTACTTTCTAAAAATGTTGCAACAGTTTCCGTAAAAGTTAAGATATTTGGCTCCATGTTTAAATTGCGGTTGTCAACAAGGGTACGTAGTGTTACTACAAGAGCAACTTTTGTTTATGCCAAGACAATTTCAACATGAGAAAAATCCAAAAGTTTTTATAATTGCTCTAATAATTAATAAAAACTTATCTGACTGTAACACTAACTTTTATTGAAAGATATTGATGCTTTTTGACTGTCTTAGCTACTGAGTTGCCCATAAATAGATTGGATGTGATCATGTGCTGAGAATGAATACATAATACAACTTATCATCTCTCTTTTCATTAGAAGATCAGTTTTGAAAGAAAGAGACGAACTTAAGGCATACAGGCAATTCTATAGAGTTACTATATTTTTTCAAAATTCTTTTTTTAGAATCAATTTTTTTATATTTGCATAATCGAGTGGGTGATCAATTTGTGAAATAATTATTTGCACTTTATAGAGGATTGTTTTCAAATATATGAAGCCTGGTCGCAATTGAATTAAGAGGTCGGTGGTGATGGAGTAGTTGGTCATAGTGAGTGAGAGTGGCTCATTAGATTACGTTGGATTGTGTCTCAAATTTTTTGTCCGGATTTAGAAATGAAGTCTGTAATGAAGCAGAGGAACCGGGCCCTTTTATTTGGGTCAGGTAGTACCCGGTTCTCATTTTATCCCCGGTTCATTAGGATACTACTAAGACTTTAAAAATACAATCCTCTAAATTTTGGAACCCTTAAATTTCAGGGGCCCCAAGCGGGTACTTGGATTGTTTGGGGTTATGTCCGGCCCTGGTACATGTCTAGCATAAAGCCGATATTAGAATGTAAAATGATCCTAAGAGATGTGGCTACGCTGGCTTAGAAACCTTTGTTATAAAAAGGGCACATTGATCAAACTTGCTTTAGATCTCTACGGGGACTAGCTTTGGGTAACGAGTGGTAGAAGCGGGCGCAACAAACCATGGTGGTAATGGATGATGGGTGGTGATAGAGGAGGACCGTGGTGGTGCTTTAATATCCGTATAATTTTTTTATAAAATTTTTTTATCTTTGCAGATTAAAGAAATAGTTTCATTCTCTAAAATCTATGTAAACTTCAAGTTTGGTCAAGTTAAAGTTGAAGTAGAGCATATAACGAGAAATTATCATAAAAAAAACATTTTCTCCCTCAATTAAGGAAAATATTTTGTTCTTTTGTTAAGTGGAATCCAATTTTCTTGTAAAGGAAAATAGTTTCTACATTTTTTTTGTTGCCATGAACTTTTGTAAAGAAACATTAGAAATAATATAAACCATGGTTCGTTCTCTCTTCGTTCCCCCCCCCCCCAAAACAAACATAACCGAAATGTACAATGACTATCAACAACAACAACAACAGACCCAGTGCCTCAAGGGCTCCCGCCTAAGCGGGGTCTGGGGGGATTGGATGTACGCAGCCTTACCCCTTCAGGATGTAACCCTGCTAAGAGGCTGTTTCCGAGGACCCCAACCTTATAGGATTGGCAACACGAGAACTTTCCAGGAGGTCGCCCATCCTGGTAGTACTCTAGCCCAAGCACGCTTAATTTTGGAGTTCTAATGGGATCCGGTGTATTAGTGCCGGGTAAATACAATGACCGATCAAACTAAATCTTGTTAGCAATCAAGTTCCTTATTTCCTACAGTGCACCCAACACCAAAAAATTAAAAAATTAAAAAAAAAAAAAACACTCAACTAGAAATCGTCCACTATTCTAATAGTTTAAGCTATTAGGCTAATGTTGATAAATGTTATTGTATTTTGATAAATTATTTAAAATTAGACAGTAGGAACAAGATGCATATAATATTTATTGAATATACAAAAAGGTCAATATGTTTTGGAAAAACAAAATGGATGACAACTTTATCACGACAATCGAATTGAAGATGTGACTGTGACAATTGGAACAATGACTTGATGAATGATATGCTGTAATTTATTTTAAAAAATGCGTAAAATATGATTCTGCAACTGGGGATAAATCAAAAATCCTTATTGTTCTCCTTTTCAAAACACTTTGTCCTTCTTGTGTATATCCTCGACATCATATGTCCTTCTGTTAGTTTTTTCAACTATGATGCCTTTTTTATGGTGCGTTTTCCCCGGCGGACGAACCCGTGCCTTAAACGATGGAAAACTTGAAAAACATCAAGTGCTCATAGGTCTGACCCCGGTTCACGATAACCGAGGGGAAGTTTGGATGGTTGACCGCATCAGGGAAACCTTGAGTCTCTAAGCATAGACCAGCATGAGGTTGGTAGACATACCCTCCCTTGCCCTTGACACCCTTTAGTTGGTTACTTGTATAGAATTGCACGCCTGGCTGGTTCGTGAACAGCTCCATTTGCCTCCCTGTCTTCTTGTGTTTTACTATCGCAACTCGGTTTAAGGACCGTCCTGACTTGATACCCTGTGAAAATTATTCGAATTTAGATTAGTTTATAGAGTTGGTACTTGAGCTTTACATAAATCTATAACATATTTTCTAATTAAAATCAGTTATTGTTAGATTGAGTGTCTTATTAGGCTTATATTTTGAACTTTTTTACGCTATATCTCCCATCTGAGATTATTCCTCTTGCGTATGAGTTACTTTTTGACATTCACTGCTTATGCGGATCCATACTTTACAGTAATATTATGATTATAATCATTAGCAATGTACTCTCCTGGTACCTTGATAAATTCCTTAGGCTGGTCTACATACAAGTCCAAGTATATTACGTCCCAAAACTAATTGGCAGTATGTAGAGCAGCTCAAAACTTATATGTTAATATTTGTTTTGTCAAAATTCTGATATGAAACTTTATTACTAGAGATGTTACGAAAGAATTTTTAGTATACATCCTTCTATTAACTCTCAAGTGAAGGAACTCGAACATATGAATAAAAACAAATCTTACTTATGGTAGGTTCAACAAGACCATAATGGAACTTTTCATCGGAAATAGGAACATAAAATCAAAACTTACACTTGGAAATTTTAACATATGGAATACAAAATTATAGTGATAATTCAATTCAATACGTAGTTGCTGATATCATATCAAGGTGGGCAATGGTGGTGATGGTCGTGGTGGCAATAAAATGCATGGATTGGGTAGCAAGAGTAGTGGGGTGATCGGAGCGAGCCATGGGTTGTGGCAATCGATGGCCATTTGTAATATAACTTTTTCTGTTTCTTATGAAGCAGTTGTTTCAACTTTTACGTTTGACGTATATAATGGTGGAAGAAATAGACTAATTTAACGAACCTATTGTACTTTTTGTTTTTGAAAGAAACACAAAACTTGCAAACTCAAAAAGATGCAAGCCCAAAACTTTTAGACTTAGAAAATTTACCTTGGATCTGCCAGTGCTTTTATCGAGCACATAGTTAATGTCATAACCATTGGGAAGCATGTTGATCCTGCTACCAACAGTGTGGGGCCGGAGAAAATCGTAAGGTGTGCCCTTCACCGGAAGGAATTTCCCGGTAGGGATTAGTTGGGAGTTAACAGGAGTGATGTCAGACCCAAAGATTTGGACGACATCAGAGAGGATGGACCCACTGTTGTAGCCCCCTAGGTTCCAGTAAGTGTGCTGGGCCAAGTTTACTGGGGTTGCCTTAGTTAAGGGCATTGCTGTCATTTTGACGCTCATTTGATGATCATCTATGAGCGTGTATGTCACTTCGACCTTCAAATCACCCGGAAATCCTATAAAGACAAGGTGAAAAAATTTCAGACAAGCATCATATTTGAAATAAAGGAATATAAAGAAAGCATATTAATATTTTATTATATATGTAAGAAGGAAAATATATTTTAGAAAAAGAATAAAGATTACACGTTCAAGAAAAAGAACATATCTTTGGAGCTTCATTGTGATATTTAATTCAAAATATATTACCTTTCTAATATTTTTCAAAAGTATATTAATTTAAAATATATTAATAAATATTATGCTCTTATTATTATTATATTTTTTTTTTATGTTTGCTCTTTTATCATTGCTACTAATCACTAAATTTTAAAATAGGGCGATTCTATACTTAAAATGGTAGATGTACGAAACTTCGAATGTGTTAGTCTCACATTGTGTAAGGGTATTAGTGGTGTGGTCGATATAATACAGTGAGGACATGTACATATATATATATATAATTTTTTTTTTTTTTTGATAAGCCACGTTTTAAGGTAGAGTTAGGTCTAATATCCTTTAATGAAATGACAATGTTAGGTGTACAAAATTTTGTTTGTACATGTTAGAGCCCACATCGCCTAAAACTAGCATGGTTCAACATAAATGTTGAGACATCCTCTCCGAATGAGTCGATTTTCCAGGTAAAGTTATATTAAATATACTTTGCATTGTATCCTACATCACTGTTTGTTGGCAGACCCCAAGTGGCGAGTATGTTAAATTCAACTGCGATGCTGCTTGGGTTGTGGCATCAGCCTGGTCGGGTCTTGCGGTGGTCGTTTACGATGATAACGGATGTTTGATTGATGGTTGGTGTGGATCTATGATTGCGGGTTCAGTTTTAACAGTGTAATGTTGAGCCCTTTCTGGAGCATGTCATTATGCTAGAAGGTAGGGTTTCAAGTTTATGATCTTTGAACCGAATTCTCTCGTTTATTCAAGCTTTGAAGAATGATTCTCCCCCTCCTTGGGAAATTGCAGATATACAACTTATGTTATCCTATTTTTGTTCGTTTTCCTTCTCTTGGGTGCACCTCGGGGCTAATCGATTAGCCCATAAGGTTGCTAGATTCCATCCTTCGAATGATCGTAATCATGATTGGGTCTATTTTACCCCTCCTGCCGTACTGTCGGCTCTTTTATTTGATCATAATGAATAGTAGCCGTCTTCTTCTTTAGATTAAAAATAATAATAATAATAATGCATGATAGTCGGTATCTAGTATCGGTGTTTTTAGTGGTTTGACTTATATTCTAACTCATACACATTGCCTAGGAGTGTTGTTATGGCACGTCTTAGATATAAGACGAGACATGCCGCCTCTACCCACAAATCAATTTTCTAGATGAAATTAATTCAATATCCTTTGACAATTTAAAAATTTTGTATAATAATTTAAAATTTTGTATAAAGTACATACAACGAAACGTACTATTGTGTGGTTTGCACAATTATAAGCACCTTGACGTGTCTAGTATTCTATTCATAGCTGGAAATAAGATATGGTTATGTTACTCAGTTTGGAGGAGAAGAATTAAGAGTGAGTACATATCGGAGGGTTAGATTCAAAGTTTTTCAGAGATTTTATTTCCATAAATCTTTTGTCTGATTTTAAGTGTCCAAATTATTACGTCATATTCAGGTGTCTACAAGACGAACATGGTATGACGTATGAAAAGTCTCGGTATCAACTTTTTTTTTTTTTGATAAGCTAAGTTGAAGATTTTAACCTCGAATCTCTTACTTCGAGGTCTGAATTTTCCTCAACAATATTTTACTGCTAGATTAAAGTCTCTTTTGCATAGGATAAGGAAATTACCTTCTTCTTTATCATGGCTGAAATAAGTAAAACTGATGTAAGGAGAGGGGCTCTTAGTGTTATACTTTTCCACGGTCCACACAACGCGACTGAATCCTTTCGATCCACCTAATTGGGTACAACATTGTCAATGAAAACCATGGTAAGTTGTTGCATTTGTTAGGAAAATCTTACAAATCGGGTATCAACAGTCGGTCTCAGGTCTCAAGGCCTGTAATCACTGTCCTTAAGACTTATTTCAAGGGTAGCAAAATAGTCTCGGGGATACAATGAGAACCAAACAATGAAGTGAGATGATGAGTAGACAGAAAGAGAAAGAGATGTTACTAGAGAATGATTCTCAAAAGACTTTCACAAATCTTTCATCAATCTTTCAAACATTGTGGTGGGGGTTATATATTTAAAAGCAAGTGTTCCAAATGAAGGGACACATCCCTCCTAAAACCTATCCAAATCAACCACTAAAACCTCCATCAACCGCCCAAATTAACGATCAAAACTGCCCTGTGTGTTGAAGTTGTGTGTCGACACACGGACCTTCACACAGCTTACTATAAGGCTGTGTGTCAAAGTGAATGTCGATACTTAAATCAGCACACAAGGTAATATAAGATTGTGCGTAGAAGTGAGTGTCGACACTCACTTCAACACACGCAGTTCTGTAAGATCTGTGTGTCCACACACACAACACATGTGTCGACACACACACCATACTCAAAACAAGTACTTTATAAACAAGTTCGAAACACTTTATTAATCACTTTATTTTGAAAATATATCGACAACATTAAGTGTCCGATTGGCCACATTATTTTGGTATAAAGATACATTTTAACAAAAGAATTAGTTTAATTATTTCTTAGGTACTTGCACAAACATTCTAGGTGTTTGACCTAGACGTAAACATAAAAGTAGAGTCTAGTTTTTAATTTCAGAGAGAAGCGAAAAAAAAATTCTTTTCCTTTAAAATAGATTCCACTTCAGCATTAAATACTTTTAAGATGAAAATATCCTCACTAATAATTTGAAAAGTTGATTCTGAAGGGGAAAAAAATGATTTCACTGTGAAACAAAAGAAAGAATATTATGTTTGAGATATGAAAGTTAATATGTTTTAAATAAAGAATAGGGATAATGTGAAACTTTCAAACCGTATTCTTTTTATTCTATAATATATTGTACTTCTTGTGTAGACGACATTTCATGATTTTAGTAGAATGTGAGATGTGTTACCATGGAGCATGTTTTTCCCTTCATTAGGAACAAGTTGGTAATGAGTTCCATTTAGAGTGAACTGAGCGCCAGCAATCCTGTTCGCCACTCGCCCAACAACGGCTCCAAAATACGTTGTGTCATTCTGTAGATGACAAGGTTTCATATCAGGTTGTCGTGACAAAGAAACGATCAACATTTAACCATAACACGATAAAAAAGGAGAAAAAGAAATGGGAAAGAAGTCGAAATAACACAAACCACTAGAGAAAGAAACTAGGTGTCGCCAATCTCTTATTAAGACATTCCGACCTAGTTTCATATGATGGTAACGACTTCTTGACAAGCCGGATCACAAACATCTCATCGAAGTCGGATTGAATCGGTTGTGGTTTTCTTTAGGATTTTCAAAGTTAAACAACATTAAATCTTACATTCGATCAGATATACCTTAATAGAGATTGAATAGGTTGACTAAAAAGGATAGTAGATAAACTTGATTATACAAGCTTTATAAATGAACTTTGTGGTAAAACAAGCTTATGTACTCGGATATAGCCTCTCTTCAAGGTAGCACCCTATAGGGTTAAGCTTGCATACATCTTACTCCCCAGACCCAGTCATGGCGGTAGGGGTGTAAGCAAGCTGAGCCGAGCCAAGCACACCGCTTGTTCGAACTCGAGCTCGATATGGCTTATCAAGCTCGAGTTCAAGCTGAGCTCTTATCGAGCATTTCAAATCCCCACTCGAACTCGATGCAATAAGATTTTAGTGTATTCGATACTCAGCTCGGCTCGACTTGTTAGGCTTATCAAGCCGATTTGAGCTTGTTATCGAGCCCAATCGAGCTTAAAACCGAGCCAGGATTGCTATCAAGTCGAGCTTGCTACCAAACTGAGCTTTTGAAGTAACTATCGAGCAATTATCGAACTATTTTTGAACCAATACGAACTTTTAACGAGCTCTCAACGAGCTCTTAACAAGCCCCTTAACGAGCTCTTATCAAACTGTTTGCGAACATTAACGAGCTTAGCACTCCTCTGTTCTAACTCGACTCGTTAAGCTTATCGAACCTACTCGAACTCGACTCGATAAGCTATCGAGCCCTCATAATGAATATGAACGAGTCCTAATTGATTTCAAGAACGAGTAGCTCATTAAATTTTCGGTTTGTTTACACCCCTATATGGTGGAACCCTCTAAGAGGCATTGGATTGTTGTTGTCAATACAAAGTAATTATTAAGTTTATAAAACGGAACATTGATAGGAAAATTTTTGTAACCATCTAACGGATTCGTATTTAACTTAACCCACATTAGTGATGTAGGGTTATTGGCTATAGATTTATAAACTTAGGTATTCTAATGTGCTTTTTACCTGATCCATCAGAGCTTTGCCTCAACGGTAGGAGGCAAGTGAGGGGATAGAGTGTTGCTTTAGGTCAAGAAGTCTGGAGTTTGATTCCTCTCTTGACCCTCTCCCTGAGGAGTCATTGACTTAATTGACTTATGCGGTGTGTGGGTCGCCAAATGGGTCGTGATTTACTGGGTAACCGGGTTTCTCGTTAGCTAAAAAAAAAAAAATGCACTTTTTACATGTCTTTTGACCGTAGATGATAATCATCTTTGTATGTTACCTAGCACGTTCAAATCCCCTAAATATTGGGGAAGTTCCTACGACTTTAGGCGTGTTCGAACACCGTCTTTAAGGTATCATTTGCTCTCTACACGAAGATTGTTTTTAGATTAAGCAAGTGCACCACTAGGACACAATAAGTCTTTTAGGATTTTGTGGAGAACGACAACCAAAAAAATCCACTGAACTCTTTGAGAAAGAAGGAGAATGAAGGATCAAGAAGATGATTATGACAAAACTGACTTCTCAAAGATAAGCACAAGAGGCATTATATAGGGGCACTCTGTTTAAATGGATTTAATTCACATAGAAATCCTTAAACTCTCTTCATATCCGAAATTATTTATATTTTGTAAATTAATAAAATAAACAAATAAAAGGTTATTATTCAATGCGGCATAGTCGACATTAAGCCCCTTGCACCCGCACAAGTGCTGCTACGTGCTGCCAAAAGCCCCATTAGTGCCGCACGCACATGTGCGCTTTTAAAGTTCCCCTATCCGACAACAAGTAACAAGAATTCTTAAGCCCCTAACAAGTCCAATAATCTGATTGCCCATGTGAGACACACACGTATAAAGTGGTGTCTCCTCCTCTTCCTTTTCGGTGTGGGATACATTCCTATACTTTTACACAAAACTCTACAATACAAACAATTGATAAAAGTTAACGTAATACTTCTTTTGTACATAGTAGGAAATTTAGATAGGCTATATAAGGGAGTGTTAATGAACCAACTATCCCAAAAGTTTAAGCTTATAATGAAAGTTCAAGAATAGTTTTATACTCTAACATGCCTCCTATTGGGCTTTATGCATGAATGGTGCACATGCCCACCTCATATGTTGTGCTTAAATTGTTTTTAGTATTAAAAGTGGGGGCCGCTGAGATTCAAACTCGTGACCTCTTGGTTATCAAGGCTCTAATACTATGTTAAGAAACCAACTTTCCCAAAAACTTAAACTGATAGCTAAAGACTGAGGAATAATTTTAATACTCTAACATGCCCCCTCATGCAAATATCCATTAGGCTTGATGCATGTATAGTGCACAAGCCAACCTCATACCTTATACTTATATTGTTTTTAATATTAAAAATTGGGGCTGCTGGGATTTGAACTCATAACTTCTTGGTCAACTTGCTACGATACCATGTTAAGGAATAACCTTTCCCAAAAATTTAAATTAATTGGTGAAAGCCCGAAATAAATTTTAATACTCTAACAGGGAGCAACCCCCCGTAATTCCTCTCTTCCCAGATAAAGACGTGATTTGATTTCAAATTTTAAGTATTACTCTAAAAGACTTTATCAACTGAACTAATGGATACTTCTAATCATGGTTATTAAAATTTCAATTCGAATCTTAGAATCTTACGATTCTACGATTTCATAATTGTCGACCGATCTGAATTCTAAGTAGAATCTTTTTTTGTAGAATCTTACGACTCATTGATATTACATGAAATTAACATATAGAATCTTAATACGATTTTACGATTCTACCGATCCGACCTCGATTCTAACAACATATACAAATAAAAAGTTAAAATATACAAAAATCAAGCATATATAGTTTGAAGTAAAATAAAGTTAATTAAGCATTATATACATTCAAGAAACTTAAATTAGGTTTAGTTTTATGTTTTCACCTTAATATAAAGTTTGATTTGCAACATCTATCTTAAAAGCTCTCATGATTATTATAGCATAAAATGACACATCTATGTTGCATGAAAATATTTTTATTATATTTTATTATATTTTTTATATATGCCCATATATGTAAAAGTCATATTAAGAATTTTTTAAACTATATAACTAATATTAATCCTACCTCAACTAAAAAGAAGTGACGGCCCTAGTTTGAACTTAGTATAGGAATAGTATAGGGATAAGTATTTTAGCTGAGTAGGTGCATTTAGCATCGGTAAAACTGTGGCAGGCTCGTTGTGTTCACGTAGTACGGATGTTGGTCCAGCCGCCTAGGACTCCTAGGTTCTACTAAAGTGGGGTATAGCTACTCTACACTCCACTCTTCCCCACTCTTCTCCACTCTTTCCTTCTCGTCTCTAGTACGCTATAATTTACATACTTAAATACTTGCATGCCTATTTTCTTTAATTCTGTAATTCTTTAATTCATTTGGAAACTCACTTGTGTTAAATTCATTGGTGATAAATTGATTATTTTACTTGCAGGCGTACACGCACTTCAGGTTGGGGGTCCTCGAAAACAGCCTCCTTTCCACCCGAAAGGGGTAAGGCTGCGTACATCCACCCCTCCCAGACCCTGCTTTCTACGGGAGCCGTGAGGCACTAGGACTGTTGTTGTTGTATATAACTAATATTAATATAAAAAATAATTATAATATATATTTAATCAAATCCTATGATTACCAATTTAATTTTACAATTTCAATTCTTAATACTCTTACCAATAATAAGTAAAATCTTGATTTTAACAAACTTGCCAGTATAATCTTATATGAATCCTGTTCACATTGGACAATGACATAGAGATCGGAGCCCAACTTGCAGTCAAAAATAAATACTGTAGACAGAACACGCTTATCTGTAAATTGACCAGACTTCTCAGATCAACTCCAGAAAAGTCAGTGTTGTGTGATCCCAAACTATTTAATTTATTTTTTCCATTTATTATCTATTAAAAAAACTTTAAATATGAAGCCATAGAATAAATTATGATTATAAATTAATTAATTGAAAAGATAATGACGATGTACCCTTTATATTTATAGATAAATATTTGTCATGCAGTTAACGATATTTGCATGACAATTTAATCCTTTGAAATTAGGTACTGCTTTGATTTTTCTAATGTTAGTATTTGTTGCTTTGGTATTAGTTTTTTCTGACGAGGAGAGGGTGAGCTGTAGGCTACATATTTGACGAGGAGAGAAAGGAGCATGATATTGCACATCTTTCTCTATTATGGTGCTATTTTCGAGTCTAAATGAGTTGAGTTTGAGTCAGATAAAGTTAACAGTAACAGCAACAACAACAGGCTTAATGCCTCAAGGACTTCCGCGTGAGCATAGCTTGTCAAAATAGAGCTAAAGTTATTGTCTTCCAATCTTTCAAGTAAGATATTTTAGGTTCAAAACTTGTCACTCCCTCCTCAAGTGTTGATTTTCCTCTTTAATTAAATGGAAAAACCTAAATAGCAATTAGGCGCGAAGTTGGCTGAACTATTTTGAGATGAACCTAGTTAAACTAAGTGCAAGATCAAAGTTTCTAAACCGGATGAGTTTCAAACTGAACAAAATATTGGTAACCATAATCCCGAGCCTAACAAGATCGGACTTGAAAATGTAAATAATCCTTAAAAATGGGAAAATAAAAAGAAAGAGAAAATAAAAGAAAGATGGGAAACTGACCACATAGTCCTTGACTGAATCATATCCAAGAACCACATCAGCTAGCTTCCCTGATCAAAACGCATGATACAAAAAATAATACTATTATTAATTAAGTTACATTTTTTTTTTCTTTTGTGCAAAAAAAAAGGATATTTATATTTACAACTGGAGCTATTAGACGGAAAATTTTTAGTAATAAATGAGTACTTTAAATAAATAGGCCTGGTTTCCAATGTAGAAAGTAAAAATTTATAAAAAGTGTAGATTTTGACTCTTATTCGGTAGGTATTCAATTTTTTTAAAACGTAGGAAGTAACTTACTTAGCTCCTTAGATAAGTTCTAATTCTTTTATTTTTAACTAGCCTCTCGAAAGAAGTTTTATTTTTTATTGTAACAACCAAATATATTTTTCCTACTTTTTAAAAAATTGACACATAAATTAAATTTTTAAGAAATACAATTTTTCACAAAAATTCAATTCATTCTGTCATTCGTCAATCAAACGACGGTATAATTTATATATCATAGGGCATCAGTAATAAATGTGGAAGGGCATTTTTCTTTTAATAATAAACGTTCTAGGAATCGATTTTCATTTGTTATTTTTGATTTTCGCCAAACAAAAAATCAAGTTTTAAAAACAGGTTCATATTTATATTTTTCTATTTTTAATTTTTACTCAAATTACTGAAAAGGAAAAGTAAAAATTATAAATAAGAAAATTATCCATCTCTAAAATATGATTTTCATTTTCGAAAAAATAAAATACTGAAAACAAAAAAAAATTTTTTCCAAATAGCCCTTAATTAATTAAAAAATTCCCATTTCCACATTAAAAAGAAAAAGGAAAGATCACAAAAATAATGTAGGAAACATACCAAATTTATCAGGAAAAACCAAGGAAATTAGAGTGGCACCATAATTTGTGAATTTAACTGAAAAATTCCCTCTTTTTAACTCGTAAACCCCTATTTTCGCCTTTCCGTGGCCGTAGCTGTGGTGGTGGTGGTGGTGGGCCGGTGGTGCATTTTGAGCCTCTAACGTTATTGTTGAGGTGAACCCATTCACAAATATAAGTGAAAATATGATGAAGAATAGAATTTGAGATATTTTTGCCATTTTAGTGTTAGAGAGAGAGAAGAAGAAGAAGAAGAAGAAGAGGGTTTGAAGTAAAATGGCTTGGGGCTATAAATAATAAGTGACGATTGATTTTTTATATTTCATTTTGGCTATCTAATGATACAATCCAAAATATAAATGTTAAGTGAGGAATAATTTAGATTTAAATAAATAGGTTAAGTCGCTCATTACAGTTATATTCCTCCCCTAACTTTATATATGGGGCCTAAGAGTAGAGAAAGAGTACGAATGAATGAATGAATTAATGAGTCTATCTCTCTCCCCTCTTTCTCTGTAAGTCTCCCCCCTTTCTATCTCTTTATCTCTCCCTCCATTTCCCTATTATACAAATCTAATATTATACTTGTGTATTTCTATACCTTGTACTGATTTATACAAGTTATATACTAAATACTAGTATATTTGAGTATGATTGTTTGGTTGATTGGTTGGTTGTGCCTTGGATCGATATGAATCGTAACATCTAATTTGTATATGTAATAATAATATAGAATCTCTACCTCTTTATATATTATAAAGAAGTTTTTGCTCCCCTTAAAACTCCACAAACTCCATTTCCTAAAATGTTTGAGGTGTATTTAATGTTCCATGAAAAGAGAAAAATAATATGATTTAGAAAAATCATAATAAAACAGCTTGAAAAAGTCGAATCAGGATCAGTCAAATGAGTCAAATGTGGGTCATAGTGGATCCAAGGTTAGAATTGGGTATGTAGAGTTGGGTTCAAACAAAAATTTAATAACCCATGACTCATCCGTTATGGCGCATTCATTTAAAGACAATATAATATATCAAATAAAAATAAGGGTCAAGCTAATCTGCACCCAAAGAGCACAAATTTGAGAGAGAGAGAGAGAGAGAGAGAACCAAAAAAAGGAAAAAAACCCTCTCTCTTTCTCTTAATCAATTGCTCTTGCTCTAGCACAGGTTAGATTTACCCTAAAAACAATTGGTGCATCGCCATGAAAAAGTCCAGTATAGTAATTAATATATTGGTAATGCTACTAACAGAGCACAATCGTGGTTTTTAAGACAATTTTGTGACTCTCATTGTTTATAAATCACATAATTACTCTGACAATAACAATTTTTGCTCTGAAAATAACAAATTCGTTATAGATAATTTATATTAATCACATATTTATTATTATATATGATAATTTAAAATAAACGAAAAAATACATTGCAGGAAAAAAAAAAATGCAAGTTTAAATGAGGGGCATATAATATAGAGTTCATCAAAATAGTGCGGTGGAATTTTCAGTTAAGAGCCGCTAGAATTTGGAAGCATTAATTTATGATACAACAATTAGTGGGCCAATACCACATATGGACACCTTTTATATATATGCACAAAATTATGCAAACAGAAAGGTGTCAGCTAACTCAACTGCTAATATTTGAGAGCTGATGTCAAAGATTTAGGACCAAATCTTACATTCATGATTATAATGGGAAATGGGATAAAGGGATTTGGATAATGCTATTTGCATTGCAAATCACGTGTGTCATCTTTACCCTTAAAAAAAATATCACAAATAGATTCCTCAACTTTCAATTTTATTAATTACAATGAAAAATATTACTTATATTAACTGCAATTTCGCCAAATTTATAACATCATAATAAAGGGTTTGATTAATATGAATTAATTGTTTAGGAATCAATTATATTAAATTATTTTTAGTACATGCATTCTTGATTGGAACGAATAAGAAGACAAAGACATCTAATTAATAAAAGCATTGTACTTTAAAAAAAAAAAGTAAATATATACTTAACCAATCATGTAATGACACGCCACCCAACCTTGCACTGTGATCGATACCTCTCCTTGCTGCTGGCCACCTAACCCCCTCTTTCCCCCATCACTTGCCCTCCAACGACATCACCACCCTTTTCACCGATCTCATAAATCCAACACACCGTCTAAAGATCCCTTCTCTAGCTGTTCGCCACCTCCCAAAAGGCCCGTGTAAGAGAGAGCAAGAGGAGAGAACTAGAACAATTGATTCTTCACTGGTGCATTCATAGCCACATGTATGTCATGGTTGTGATTCATAGGGTGATTTTCATTGAATAAGTGTCCAAATTTGGAATTGAGTTGTTGCTGGGAAAGGTAGTTAGCTTTTGGCAGGAGTGTTAGTTGCTATGTTAGTTGCGGTTAGTTAGCTTGAGCTCTTATAAATAAGCATTTTCTTGTTGTAATTAGGCTTTGATTGATGAAATGAAATAACAAATTCCCCTCTTCTCAACTCAATTCTATTTTTTTCTCCTCTCATCTCATGTTCTATCCTATCAAACTCTAATTTTGATCAAATAATCACAACAATTTGGTATTAGAGCTGCGATTTTGGCACCTTTGGATATACAAGTTGGCAAAAGGGAAGAAGCAGTCATCTATGGCCACTTCGAAGTCCGCTAGTGGTTCAGGATCCTCAGAGCAGTGGTTGCAGTTGCAGTTCCAGAAGCAACTTAGTGATTTGGTTTCTGTGATTGGCAATTTGAATCAAACTTAGGAATTGATGCAACAACAATTACTAGCAGTACAAGAGAAGCTCACTCATAGCTCAAGATCTGAAATAACCGGTAATGCTCCCTAATGTGCAACCAAATGTAAGACATCCCGAACCTTTGATTCCTATTTCTAGATTGCAAGAGCACGGAATTCATTCAACGCAAACTGTCAAGAATTCTTTCTTTAGACAACCTAAAGTAGAGATTAGTAATTTTCATGGAACTAATCCTCAATCATGGATAAGAATATGTGAGAGATTCTTCAGATTTTATGGAATTGTGGATAGCCAAAAGGTGGACATTTCTTCAGTCTATTTGTTAGGTGATTAGGAGGTGTGGTTTCATAGCCTGATAAAAAGCAGACCTAAATTGACATGGAAAGAATTTGTGGAGGAATTTTGTGAGAGGTTCGGTAAGGATGATTTAAATGATATAGTTGATCAATTCAACAAGCTTGCATAGACAAGAGCTGTGAGGGAATATATGACTAAATTCGAGCACTTCAAGTCCTTGATGATGATGGTGAATCCTAGTGCAAGTAAGATCTACGATGTATCAAGTTTCATAAGTGGACTGAAATTGAAGATCAAGAATCTAGTTGAAGCCTTGAACCCTGAGTCCTTGAGCAAGGGCTATGCCAAGGCAAAACTATTTGAAACCACTGTTGAAACCCTCTCGAAAAGAAACTCCAAGGGTAAGAATCTGCATCAGTCACAAGGTAGTAAACAAGTGTCCATGTAGCCTTCGACAGTCGGGTCATCAATGGTTAGCAGTAGTGCAAGCAAACCTATGAGCCTTAAGGACAAGAAGGCTAACAATATGTGCTTCAAATGCAATCAGAAATATTTCTTTGGCCATAAGTGCAATCCAAGGCAGCTGATGGCTGTAACTAGATCTGATTAGGAGGCTTGTGTTACTAATCCTAACAATAATGAGCCTATAACATATGACTCTATGGAAGATATAGAACAATGAAGGGGCTCATAACTAACACTACCAGAATCAAGGGAATTGGCAAGCAAAATCCTCTCCTTTTACGCATTGACAGTGAGAGTACCCACAGCTTCTTGGATTCTAAAGTCCCAAAGAAGGTTGGGAATGAAATGGTGAAAGCTTTCCCACTGTCAGTGATAGTGGCAGACGGAAACGCTAACCCGGACCAAATATAAGCAGTTCTTTTGGAAGATGCAAGGACATGAGTTTGTGTATGACTTTAGGGTCCTTAAGTTGGGTGGATGTGACATGGTCCCGAGGGTAGACTGGATGAAGACCATCAGTCCTATTGTTCTTGATTTTTCCAATCTATCAATGTCATTTGAGAGGATGGGAAGCACCATCAAATTATAAGGAGTAAGCGAGCAAGGTTTATTGTGCCTAATGAACTGTAAGGGACTCAAAGAGGTGATACAGAAGGGAGCTTGTAACTGGATAGGCCATCTTTTAACCATATAAGCTGAGCCTACTGAAGGGCAGGTTGTTTCTAATCCCATTCTACTACGACTCCTACATGACAATAGTGATCTTTTTGAGCCTCCCTCTTCATTGCCTCCAAAAAGAGTGCTTAACCATGCCATTCCTCTAAAACAAATTCACCTCCAATCAATCTAAGACCATAAAAGTATCCTCATGTTCAAAAATCTAAAATTGAGAAGCAAGTGGATAAAATGCTCAAAACAAACTTCACTAGACCAAGCCATAGTCCTTTTGCTTCTCCTGTAATCTTGGTCAAAAGAAGGATGGCACATCAAGGATGTGCATCGATTATAGACAATTGAATACTCACATAACCAAAGATAAATTTCCACTACCATCATTGATGATCTTCTTGATGAACTCTATGGTCCAGTGTTCTATTCTAAGTTGGATCTGCGCCAAGTATACCACCAAATTCGAGTAAAAGATGATGACATATATAAAACTGCTTTTAGGACTCACCATGGGCATTTTGAATTTGTTGTCATGCCTTTTGGTCTCACTGATGCCCTAGCTACATATCAAGCACTCATGAATGCCATCTTTAAACCTTTTCTATGCAAATTTTTGCTAGTCTTCTTTAATGACATATTAGTTTATAGCCCATGCTATGATTCCCACTTGCATTATTTACAGCTTGTGTTTAATCGCATGATACACCACAAATTGTTTGCCAAACTCTCTAAATGCTCATTTGCCCAGCTCAAAGTAGAGTATCTTGGTCATGTAGTGTCTAGTGATGGGGTGGCAACTGATCCTAATAAGGTTCAAGCAATGGAGAAGTGGCCTACTCCTACTAACATCAAGTTATTGAGAGGATTTCTGGGCCTCGAGGGTTATTACAGGAAGTTCATTGTAGGGTATGAAGTAATAGCTAAGCCCTTGACTAATTTGCTCAAAAAAGATTCCTTTACTTGGTCTGAAGAGTCACAGGAAGCATTTGACATAGTCAAAATGGCCATGTGTTATTCTCTAGTTCTAGCTATGCCCAATTTTGGAGAATCCTTCATCTTGGATACTGATGCTTGCCACCAAGGAGTAGGGGCAGTATTAATGTAGAGTGATAGACCCATTCCCTTCCTTAGTCAAGCTTTGAGTCTGGGGCACATGGAATTGTCCATCTATGAAAAAAAAATACGTGGCAATCCTCCTAGTTGTGCAAAAGTGGAGGCATTATCTGGAGGGGCTCCATTTCATCATCAGAAGGGACCACGAAAGCTTTAAGTATTTGCTTAAGCAACGAATCTCAACTAGGATACAACAGAAGGGACTAATGAGGATGTTGGGTCTAGACTATTCTATTCAGTACAGGAAGGGAAGGGAGAACTTAGTTATTGACGCCTTGTCTAGGCAAGGGGAGAATACAAATGCACCTCAGTTCAATGTCATTTCTACCATCAAGCCTTTGTGGATGAAAGATGTTACCAGATCTTATGAACAGAACACCTATGCCGAGAGCCTCATTCAGGCAGTTACTATCAATGCTGCAGCAATTCCACGTACGACCTTTGTCAGTGTAGTTTTGTGTGTCAGGGGAAGAATTTACATTGGATTTGCTTCTGATCTCATAAAACAAGTGTTCATTGAATGTCCAAATTTTGAATTGAGTTGTTGGCAGGAAAGGTAGTTTTTGGCGGGAGTGTGAGTTGTTGTGTTAGTTGCGGTTAGTTGGCTTGAGCTCTTATAAATAAGCATTTCATGATTGTAATTAGGCATTGATTGATGAAATGAAACAGCAAATTCCTCTCTTCTCAACTCAATTCTCTTTTTTTTCTCCTCTCGTCTCATATTCTATCTTATCAAACCCTAATTGTGATCAAACAATCACAACAATATATCTCTATCCATATCTAGATTTCGTGTTTTCATGGCAAGTAGTGATGAGAAGGTTGTTGGAAATGTTACAAAGCATAACCCATATTGAAATTTGAAGTCTTAATTTAAATCCAATATCCAACATTGGTAGTTTAGAGAAGGGAATGATGGTTATATATAACATTGTAAAGACAAGGACTTGAACTAAGTAATGGGTGTGAGAAGGATGGGAACCACATGCGTGCGCCACCCGCCTGTAGCACTATGCTCGAGTGTGGGTGGGTGTTCTTTTTACTTACTGGTATTTTTATTTTATCGGAAATCCCTTTCTTAAATGGGTAGTTTTTCCGTCTCGTAAACCCGCATTGTTTTATTTTCCCGATTTTTCTCCGTTACTACCCAAGGGATGCGCCTCTCCATGGCGTCCATTACTGCTCCAAGCTAACCGCTAGGACGCATCTCTCCAAGGTGACTGTTGGGTGGCTCCAACAGTCATATTCTTCAGCTATAAATAACCCCATTCCAGCTCAGTCTAATACCACCGAAAATCAAAGCTCTCTCTCCTCTTCCTCTACTATCTCTCTTTAGTTTTCATCTCCAAGCCTTGGCAAAATTTTATTAGCATCTTTCTTGGCTTCTAATGAGTGCATGTTATACATAGATTGGATTGCGTTAATCCTAAAGGATACCCTAATAGCGTCGAATCATCTTTTAGGACAATCGCTTGTACCACCGCTCGGTTATTCGCTTTGTAAGATCTTTCCTCACTCCATCGCTTTCGTTGCTATGTTTGATTGCTTGTTGTTTCTTACAACAAAGGTGAGCTGGGGCCAATGACTTGCGGGGATGGTTAGGGTGGTCGAAAGAGGCCGATGGGGGTTGCTTCAGTAGTTTAAAACATTAAGGAGTATTTTGGCATATTATAAAAAATATTACTCTACAAGTCACAATAGCAAAAAAAAAAAAAAAAAAAAAAAAAAAAAAAAAAAAAAAAAAAAAAAAATGTTTGTTCAAAAAAAAAAATGGAATGACATAAAAGTGATTTTGTTTTTCTTTAAAATAGAAATATAAACTTTACTTTTATTCGGAAAAAAACAAAAACCCTTTCATATTTGGGTCAAACAACTTAGGAAACTCAAAAATATATTTGTGATCAAATAACAAGAAATACTTATTCGATGAAAACAAACAGACCAAATAGCCACTAAATACATGAAATCATGAAATGAATGTATATATAACCCAACTAATATAATGTGTAATTTGAGGAGTGGATTAAATATTTGCCATGTAGTGCCTGTTTGTTGTTTTCCTATTTTTTTGAGTATTTATTTTGTGTTTTTTTTTATTTTTCGAGTTTAATCGGGTTCTTTTAGGTCTCACATGCTTGATTCGCCTGTCTTTTTTTTATTGCGACTTTGTTGGTTATTATCTAAAACAAAAACTTTACAAATTTCATCAAAATACGAACTTTAGAAAATCTTTTTCTTGATAAGCATGTAATTAAATACTTGAATTTTCTTTCTAATGAGAAATGCTTATCTATCTAATTTATACCCAAAATATATATATATAAAACAAAAATGAAAATTTATCATTTAGGTACCCGAGGTTTAAGAATTTATCACTAAGGTATACTGACGTTTCAATATATATAATGAGGTACCTTAAAATTTAAAAAATTTATTACTTAAGTACCTAAAGTTCAAAAATTTTATCAATTAGATATTATTTTTCAAAATTATATAAATTTTTATTAAAAATTGCTAACATAGGATGTAGTTATAGCAATATATAGGTGTCTTCCATCATAGTGTTATAATTTTCTATCGTAAAATGCTAACACACCACATTTTTCACTAATATGTCGATATCTTCCATCAAAATTCAGTAACCTTTTTTTCGTATTCGGTTTGATTTTTGTTGAAAAAATTGATATAACTCGTACATATTATTATAATTATATATTAAACCAATATTTTATGGTGAAAAACGTTCGAACTTTCACAAAAATCACCAAATTCTTGCATAGGATACCTAAGTGATAAAATTTTGAAAACTCAGAAATCTCATTGTATATATTGAAATATCAAGGTATCTAGGTGATAAATAACCAAACCTCAGGGTATCTAAATAATAATTTCCCAACAAAAAATTATTAGCCTATAAAAAAATTTTAACAAATAAAACTACTTCTAAGATTTCGCCAATTAGTTTAAGCATTAGCGATAGTTGATTTTTTAAAATATGGTATTAGAACCTTAAGCATTAGCGATAGTTGATTTTTTTCTCTCTCATCAGGTCACCATGATGCAATGAAGGCATTCCTCTCAGGTTGGGGGTCCTCGGAAACAACCTTTCTTCAGGTTGACACCCTGAAGGGAGAAGGCTGCATACATCTACCCCCCAGACCCCGCTTATATGGGAGCCCTTGAGGCACTGGGATTGTTGTTGTTGTTGTATTAGAACCTTATTGACTAAAAGATCATGAGTTCTAATATCAATAATATGCATTCTCGATATTAATAAGATTTTAACAAGGTTGGGTTGAACATGCACTACAACAAAAAGGGGTAAATCTCGGCGCTTTTTTTTGGTTGCGCCGAGAAAAAAAACGCCGAAAAATAAAAGCACCGGTATTCTCTCGGCGTTTATATTATCGCCGGTTCTCTATCGGCGCTTATAAACGCCGATATTTTTCGGCATTTTTTATTGTCGAGATTTTTCGAGTTTTTTAAATACCCTACTTTTACTTCTTATCATAGACCTTTTGTCTATTTATTTGTGCATATTTTTCACACACACACACACATATATATATATGTATATACAAAATTACTTAATAAAAAAATATCAACTAAACTGATAAATTTTTCATAAGATTCCGAATTCGACAATCAAAATATGACATCATTGTCAATGTACTTCGATAGTTCAAGAAAAAATTTGAGATTTTTTTCACTCCAAATATCAACATAATTAATCTAATAACCAAAAATATATATATATATATACAATGCTAACTTAGTCAAGTACATTCTTCACAAATATATCAATCAACCGAATGAGCTTGGCGTGCTTGGAGATGCAAAAAAATTTGGGGGTTCACCGTCACCTGATCCCGATTCATCTCTACCCTGTATAGATAACATAATAGATTTAGTATATCTGATCCAAAATTTTGCTTCACATGGTAAATTCATATAGTTCCCCAAAAGTACCAACCCCAATGCCACCTTTTGTCTCAATCATTCACATCATCAATTTCATTATTTACAAAGGATTAGAAAGGCGATTATTTACATTATAGTACAAACAAATACAAATTAAATAGATTATCTTACCGGATCAGCAACCGCAGTAATAATTGCTCGACCTTCTGCTATCATTTCATATGATGCTTGGCCAGAAGAAACAGCATCATAGATGAGTAGGAGCCTTCTCATTTGCTGCTTTACATTGGCCAATTCTATTTTCATATTTTGTAATTCGACATGATCACCGGTACGGTCGAGTCCCTTTTTCTTTAGTTCACCCCTGACTCCGTATATATCACTCCTCTTCACGCCAAATCCATAGCCTACCGCTCGATAGCCCGGATTTTCCTGTTCATACATTAGCTCTGCAAATACTTCCTCCTCGATTTCTGATCGAGGTCTGGAAGAAGATCCAAGTCGAGCCTCAACTATTTCTCTAGCTGTATCCTACAAAGAAGAGAAAAAGACATTAAATACATTTAAATTAAAAAAAATGTGAGATAATAATAAAACCCACCATAAATTCTTGTGAAACCGTGTTCTCAAAAAAGCCACCACTTTTCCTGGTATGAGTTTCTTGGCAAAACTCTATACTCGTGGGCTTCCTTCCTTTATTAATTTCCTACAATCAATACGTCAACATAAGTCTTAACTAATTTAACAGGTAGATAGTAATAATACACTAAACATATGCTTAAGTCCTTACAAAACTATCTCTTTTATTGGCATAACTTATTGAACCAGTCGTGTGAAACTGATTCTGCTTGGCACGTGCTTCTTTGCCGCATTTACTCTTTTCCTGACATTGGAAATCAACATCAATCCAAGAAAAACTTTACATTCATAATCAATATCAATCTGCTTCCCCCCTTTTTGACCAATCAAAAATTACTTAAAAAGAAATTGTTTTACCTTGCCTTGTGGAGAAAACCAAAAATGTACCAAAGTTATCCAGTGGTCACGATTAACTCCTCGTGGCACTGTTGCAATAACTTTAGCCTCAGTTTTGTTCCCTTGGCAATATTGCGCTTTCAGGCTCGTCTTATAACCCCTCCACATTTTGCCAAGATGCTGTAGTATTGATTTATCAATCAATACATCACTGGGCATTGAAAATTTTCCCTAAAACATAAAATCCAACAATAATGTCACAAAAAGGCAAAGAAATAAAACATTAATTAATACAATGATAAAGTTCAAAAACTTCAGACATACATATTATATCGTATATATAAAGTAAACTTCATACATAAATAATACTTACTCGGATAACCTCAGTAGCTTCTGCTTTGTATTGGTTATTCATTGTACGCCAATCCCTTATTCCGAGCGGACAAAACCGTCCCGTTTTTGCAACCTCTCCAATAAACCGGATCAACAAATCGGCACCCTTTCTAATTGGTTGGCGTAGGTCATTGAACCGCACAATAATTCTTACACCTTCAGGAAGATGCCATACTTCCTTAACTGGTATCGTCCTTAAGGTACTCAAGTTACCTTAGCCATCTATTAACGATTAAGATATACCATTACTTTTTTAATTGATTGAAAAATTATTACCATAATTAATGCTATAAAATTGAAAATATTTACCGATAAGTTGAAGTAGCTCCCTCTCATCAAATAGCACGTCAGTGGACCAAACACCAGCTTCCCTGACTGGTCCCTCTGCTTCAGATGTTGACGGTCTTGGCCGACTGTCATCACCTCCTTCATTTTTCGGTGTTGCTGTTGAGGACTGCACTGATTTGCCACTTCTAAAAAACCTCCTCATTGTGAATCCACGCTTTTCCAAAAATAAAAGAATTAGTAGATGTATAATAGAACGTACAAAAATAAAATGAGAAGCAAATATGTTCCGTAAAACAATCCTTCAATAATGAAACAAAGATCATGGACAAAATGAAACAACATGTACAAAAGAAAACTAACATACATGGACAAAATAAAACAACACATACAAAAGAAAACTAACATACATGGACAAAATGAAACAACACGTACAAAAGAAAACTAACATACATGGACAAAATGAAACAACACGTAATATTATTTCACAACTATAAAAAAACAAAGATCAAATCTCGCCTAGATCATACAAGTCCCTAGGTTTAGTCTTAATGACATGATACCATCCCTTTTGCATCTCATCTTGAATATAGAAAAGTTGCTTTGTTTGAGATGAGATGACAAATGGATCATCTTTCAACAATCGACCCGTATGCATCAACTTAGAGAAGTTCACACAAGCACCATCATTTCTAAATGTTCTTAAGCCCCTATTTATATCTACCCAGTCACAACGAAAAATGACAACTTTACAACCCCCATAATAGTCTAGTTCATATATGTCTGTCAATTTGCCACAGTAAACTTATCCATCAGCTACGACCATGACCCCAGAATTTTGTGTCCTCATGTAGCGTTCATGATCTTCTGTATGAAACTTGTATCCATTAAGGACAAAGCCCTTCATTCTTTTAGTATACTGATTTAGCCCACCAGCTAAAGCCCTTCTCAATCGGCCTTCTTCGGTAGTTGCATCAATTATGTGCACCTTAATAGAATAAAAGGTAGTATCAAAATTAATGGTGAATATATAATATCAACTTCACCATCGAATAAAATATACTAACCTAGTTTTGAAGCCACTCAGAAAACTCTTCAACAATCCACTGATTTTCTAATGTTGCATTAGATCGACCTCTATGGAAATATGCTCGTCGTTTTTCACTTAAAAATTCACTATAATAAGAAAATTATTAGCAGGTTGAACAAAAATAGTTAATATTGACAAAGTTGCTTCTATTAACACTTACTCACGAAGTTCCTTGATTTCATCTAGCTGAAGTAGCACATAACGATGCGCTTGTTCCTTACTTCTCATATCAAGGCGAACAATTTTCTCTTTTCCAATTGCACGACCCCCAGACTTTAACCAGTATTTACCCATACTTGAACCATTATCATCATTTCTTTTGGGTCTATTAAAAATGGTCGTAGCACCTTCTAAGTATCTAGAACAAAATGTAATAGTCTCCTCCATGATGTAGCCTTCAGCAATGGACCCTTCTGGCCGCGCCTGGTTACTTACGTATGCTTTCAAATGGGACAAATACCTTTATTACATAAATATAAACAACACGTGAGATCAATTACTGGATGCCAAATATGAGAGATAAAAGTAAATGAAGCATTATCGGCTAACCTTTCAATCGGATACATCCATCTATAGTGAACAGTCCCACCAAGCTTAGCCTCCTCTACTAAATGAATTAGTAGATGAACCATGACTTTGAAAAATATAGGTAGAAATTCCATCTCCATCTCACAAAGTGTAAGAATAATGTTTGATTGTTGAAGATCGAGCATATTTGGGTCGAGGGTCGTAGAACACAAGTATTTGAAAAAGGAAGACAAGTCTGAAAGCAACTCAATGACTTGTGTGGCATTGGATGCTCGTAAAGCTACAGGAAGAATATCTTGCATAAGAATATGGTTGTCATGACTTTTAAGGTTTAAGAGTTTTCTTTGTTTCAACTTTACACATCTGGAGATGTTAGATCCATATCCATCTGGGACCCTAAGTTTCTGTAGAACTCTTAGAAACCGTTCTTTATCATTTGAAGACATATAGTAAGAAGCTGGAGGCATGTACGGATCTCTATTAGGACGAGGTTGTAGCCAAAGATGTGGCTTTATGTTCCTTTCTTCAAGGGCCCGTCTTGCCTTTTCATCATCTCTAGTCTTTCTCTCCATATGTAATAGCGTCCCCAGAACATTATCACACACATTTTTCTCTATGTGCATGACATCTAGATTATGTCGAAGGAGATTGTACTCCCAATATGGCAAGTCAAAAAATATGATTTTTTTCTTCCAAAGCACTTCCTCATTGTCCACTCTTTCTATTGAACTGTCTATGTGGTGCCTTTCTCTTTTCTTCTTACTAGTCTTTTGGGTTTTTCCGTACTTGTAAGGAACTTGTTCTTGTGCTTTCAAGATATCAGTCCCTGATGCCGGAGTAGGAGCACAAGCATACTCCATTGTCCCATCAAACAATTGACTCTGAGATCGAAAAGGGTGATTATTAGGTAACCATTTATGGTGTCCATTATAGCAAATCTTGCCCCTAAACTTATAAGAATGTGTATGTTCAGTGCAATAAGGACAAGCTGTGTAGCCCTTTGTACTCCAACCAGACAACATAGCATATGCAGGAAAGTCATTGATAGTCCATATTATAGCCCCTTGCATCCTAAAGTTTTGTCCACTATAGGCATCATATGCATCAATACCTTCCCATAACAATTTCAACTCATGCAGCAATGGTTGTAGGTACACATCAATGTCAAGTCCAGGGCCCGATTTCCCAGGAATAATCGAAGAAAGAATGAATGATGATTGCTTCATACATAGCCATGGGGGCAAGTTGTACGGGATCAACACCACTGGCCATGTACTATAAGTAGTATTCATAAGACGGTACGGATTGAAACCGTCACTAGCAAGACCAAGCCTAACGCTACGAGGATCTGAAGAAAACTCCGGATACCGAGCATCAAATGCCCTCCAAGCTAAGCCATCTGCAGGATGCCTTAATTTCCCATCCTTCAAACGGTCTATCTCATGCCATCTCATATCTTCGGCTGTTTTAGATGACATGTATAATCTTTTGAGCCTTGAAATCAAGAAAAAATACCGCATAACCTTAGCGGGCTCTCCTTTCTTGGTTGACATAGTTTCATCACTACAACTGTCATCTTCCTTACCCTTAATTGTCTTCCATCTTGAGGTACCGCATGTATGACAACTCTCTTTTTCAGGCATTTTACCCCAATACAACATACAATTATTTGGACAAGCATGAATCTTTTCATATACAAGACCCAACTTATTGATCATTTTCTGAGCTTCATAATAAGATGATGGAAATACCATAATTTGGGAAAATGCATCAACAAGAAGTCTTAGCGACATCGTGAAGGACTCAGCAGACCAACTATGCATACATTTCAAGTGAAAAAAGTGCAAAAGAAATGACAATTTGGAGAATGCGCTACAGCCTGGATATAGTTCTTCATTAGAAGCTTCCAATATCTTCTTATACTTGGCTTTCTCCTCAGGAGATTGGTTGGGTTGTTCAAGAGGAACTTGGTCCGACCAATCATGTTCATCAGACAAATGGGGTTCACTTGTGGAGGGAGGAATATCAACTCCGATACTTTCTCGTAGTAATCCACCAATATCATCTCGCCCTATGGCCCTTCCCTCATTATTATTGGTAGATGTTTGACTATTGCATCTCAATTGTTGAACAATATCTTCTTTTCCATGAAAAATCCATTTCTTATACTTTGGCCAAAAATCCTTAAAAAGGATATGATATTCCACATCTTCTAATGAGAACCATTTGGCTACTTTGCATTTATTACATGGACATCGAGTTTTTCCTTCTATAAGGTTTCTTTAGCCAACTTAATGAATTCAATGACACCATCAATATAAGCTTGACTAATCCTTGGTTGCGTGATCCAACTCGTATCCATATCTCTAAATATTAAGTAGTGCAATCAAATTACCTAAAAATTGAAAAAAGATAGAGTTCATAAGACAAATATTTAATCAACCAATCAAAATATATACAAATACAAAAACAAATAATTAATGGGACTTAGGAGAAGTTAAAAATTAAAGTAAGATACATGAGTTCCTTATAATCAATTTTAATCCTCTAATGTGAAGGATCCATCTAAACAAGGGATACAGCAACAAAGTTTTATTTTTCCAAATTTAAAAATTATGAAATCGATATCTAATCTCCCTGACATTAACAAATTGAACTCACAAGCGCCACCAACACATAATTTTAAACATCAATCAAACACAGTAACATAAGAATTTTGTCAAAACAATAATTTTTTGTATTAATCAATTGAAATGATGAGATGCAACGATAGAATCATTCGAACCATAGCATTAAGGATTTGCATGAAGCAAGGGAAAGTGTGAAACGACGATAATACAAAACTATAATAAAACTACTTCAACCAACTCAAATGATATAACACTTGTAGAAGAATAAGCAGTCCAATAAAAATAAAAACTGAAACTAGGGCAAGGACATCACATACTAACAGCAAAGCAAGAGCAACTGTGAAATCGGAAGGTGAGGGTGAGAGGCGAACCCGGGCGGCGATGGTGAGAGGCGAAGCCGGGCGGCGACGGTGACAGGAGAACGCCGGCGGCGATGCGGTTGGAAATCGGGTGGTGAGGGTGAGAGACAAGGCTTAGGGTTTGCGGAAGGTGAGGGTGAGAGACGACGGTGAGAGCGCGAGGGTTTGTTCGGGGTATTTATACCCCGAGAGAATCTCGGAGTTTATAAACGCCGAAACTTCTCGGCGTTTATAAGCGCCGATATTTTTTGCGTCGTTTAAAAACGCCGAGAATTTTCGATGCTTTGTCTCGACGCATTTAAACGCCGAGATTTCTCGACGTTTGTATAAACGCCGATAATTATGCGCCGAGAATTGCCCTTTTTTGTTGTAGTGATGTGCATTATCAACATTTTAAGACGATAAGCATTCAACTAAGAGGACATGTTTGAATGCAGAACTATTTTCGGACCATCACACATTAGCTTAAATTATTAGATAGTTGATTATTTGACATAATCTATAACATTATTTTTATAATTTAATAATATATAATTATATTATTATGTTATTAAATATAACAATTAAATATCTGAGTTAAGTATGTGTAATATTAATGGGATTAGAATGGTGGCTGAGCTGTTCAGCTTAGACTTTAAAGTTCAAACCCCACGTTGACCCACAATGCACCACGTGGATGCGGTCCCCCAAGTAATCTATTAATTTTAAAATAATAAAAAAGACTTTAATCTTTTTAATAAATAAAATAGTTTTTAATTTTTTGTAGCTTCATAAAAAGGTTCCCCTTTGGTGTGATGGTATTATTTTTTATTGATAAATGTGGTAATTTTTTTTGATTAATATTATAGTAAAATATCAAAAATAACCTTCAATGTCCTTGTTCTTATTTTATAATCACGAAACTTGAGATGTTATATTATGTAAGAACTATCTGTTTTCGCTTAATTTGTTTAAGAATATGATTATTGAAGGATATTTTTTGTTATTTTATTATACCATTAATAAAAATATAATTGTCATGTCAGCTCTGTTGACGGAAAATAATAGCATCACACTAGAGAAGAGCCTTTTTTATTAATGCAACAAAAATATAGACTTCTTTTCATTAAATCAAAAAGATTAGAGTCATTTTTATTATTTCGAACAATGTCGAGTATTAAAATATAATTAACCGTTTTATTTTTGGATAGCATTACCACCAAAGATATTTTTAATATATAATAGCATATTAAAAAATTTAAGTCTAATTATATTGCCATTATTATGTTTTCAATTTTTAAATAAGGATTATGCTAACGGGGGTCTTGACAAAATTAAGGGAGAAAGATGGTTGTGGTTAATTAAGGAAGGGGGTTTTAGTAGTTTAAGGAAAGATGTTGTTGCATTTATTCAGTAAATGGATAAAAAATAATTTTTTTTTTATTTTAGTTACTTTTTTATAAATGATGGTAATATGTAATATTTTTAGTTTAATTATATTTTATGACGGTAATAATTTAGATAATATTTCTTGTATATACAATGAAAAAAAAGAATTAAGGTAGACAACCTCGAACAACTATAAGAAAAAATAGAGTAAGAATGGGAATGTAACCTAACAATTACATCGTGTTTCTTTTCTCTTAATTATGAATCTATACAAGAAAGATGAACTAAATTGTTTTTCTTAAAAAATATCTCTAAAATAAAAAAATTTATATCACCATCCTTTATGAACTTTTTTTTTTTTTTGCTAAGAAGTTACCCTGTAAACCCCGACCCATGCGACCCATACACCATATGAGCCATTTAAGTCAAGAAATCCTCAAGGAGAGATTCAAGCGAAGAATCGAATTTCAAATCTTTTGGCGTAATACAATACTCCACATAGTTCTTATATTTTTAATTGTGCCAATTTTGCTTTGCATAATTTTAATATGTTAAATTGTTTTTCAGGAGAACCGACTTTGAATTGGCAATAAAACTTTTAATGGTACAATACTAGTGGGTTTAAGTTAGGTCAAAGAGTTGGCTTATATTAGATCATTTGTATGTAACATAATCAGACCCTTAAAAATTATTGGTGTTTGAGAATCATTTTCTTCCGTCGAAATTTTCAACCTATTAGTAAGGATATTTTGATCTAAAAAATTTTAAATATTGTTTCTTCTTTAAGTGGGAACCACTATTATTTTGCTACTTCTCTCCAAAAATAAAAATAAAAAATTATTTTGCTTTAAAATTATCTTTATGTATAGACTAAATATTCAAAAAGCTCAATAAAAATATATATTTTTTCTATTAAATACTTTCTTTAATTCAAAATAACACAATAAAAAAGACAATAATCAAGTTATGGTCAAAAGCCCAAAAAAATTGAAAAAGATTAATCCAAAACAAGACGTACTTGATTTTGCATCTTCTGGTCAAACCAAATGGATGGAGATGGAATTTAAAAAAAAAAAAAAAAAAAAAAAAAGGGGGAGATGGAAGGCAACTATAACTCAGATGTGTTATAAAATTAGGAATATAAAATATTTAATAAAAGATAAATAAAAATATAATCTCAAATATATTTAGAAAGGGATAGCAGATATTTTATTTCAGAACTAAGAAATCTAAATAATACAATATTCTCTTACTCTCAATTTTCTTTACGGCTTTCTACTATGCACTACTATTCTTGTGTTTACCTATATGAATATATAATGCATACTCGTTGTGTGTATATATATATAAGATGGCATTTTTATGAGAGGGTGAGAGTATAAGACGAGTCAATCTTGGCCCTCAATTGTAATGGATGGACAAAATTTATTAGACACTAAAAAAAAAAAAAAAATTTACGGGCAAAATTTGTTAAGCATTGAAAAAAAACAATTTCCTTCCCTTATTTCTTTTTTCCTTTTACCCCATAAAGGGGTATGGGCCATAAATTATTATTTTTTTTAGTGTCCAACAAATTTTGGCCGTTCATTTTAATAGAGGGCCAGGATTGACTCCTCTCGAAATAACGCTACCATATATATATATATATGGCACAATTCTGACGAGAGGGTGAGAGTGTGAGAGAATTAAATCTTGGCCGTCCGTTACAATGGATGGCCAAGATTAAAAGATCTTAATGTGACCCCCCTTAAAAAAATAAAAAATACCAATAGTACCTTTTCTCCTCTCTCCCCCTTTTCCCTCCAGCCTTCCCCACGTCCCTCCTCTCTCTCCTCCTCCACCCGTCAGCTGCCACCCACTGCGGACCGCCAAGCTCCGATTGTCGGCCGGCCCCGCAGGTGGCAGCGGCAGGGGAGGAGAGAGAGGGGGAGGTGGGGGAGGGAGGAGGAGAGAGAGAGGAGAGAGGTTGGGGTTGGGTTGGAGGGCAGAGGAGGAGAGAGAGGGAAAAGGGAGCTTGGATAGTCGGCGGTCGGTCGGGGGGTGATGGCGGGAGAGGAGAGAGGTGAGGAAGGGTTGGAGGAAGGAGGAGGAGAGAGAGGGGAGGTCGGGAGAGGGTTGGAGAGAGAAAGAGGAGAGGCAAGATTGGGGTGGCCGACTGTAGGTGGCAGTGGCAGGGGAGGAGAGACAGGAGGGAGGTAGGGGTTGAAGGATGGGATATTATTGTATTTTTATCTTTATTTTTATTTATTTATTTTTTTAATCAATTAATATTCTTTAATCTTGATCATCCATTGTAACGGACGGTCAAGATTTAATCCTCTCACACTCTCACACTCTCACAAGAATTGTGCCATATATATATATATAGATCTTTTATATAATTCTAATTTTTTAAACATTTGATAATATCCAATATTTACAACAAAATATTCTTTCTGTACTAGCATTAATAAACAATATTCTATTGATAACATTACTTTTACTAGCACAAGAAATTGTAGCCTAAAGATGAGACTGAAACTATAATTAGGGTATAAAATTTTAATTCTACTATTTGGTTCACCTATTAAACTTAATATAACAATACAATTATCAAATTCCATGAAATTAAATTTTAATTAGAGCTCCATTTGTCTTGAAGGAAACTATTTTCTCTCTCAATTATATTTCTTTTTAAAATAACTTTATAAGCAAAAATATGGAAAATATTTTCCTATACTAAAGGGAAATTGATTTTCCCACAAAGAAAATGAAAAATAATTTCCTTTAATAGAGGGGGAAAAAAACTTTTTTTCGCAATAATTTCATATTATATGTTTCATTACAACTTCAACTTCACCAACACAAACTTTATACAAATTTATAAGATGAAACTATTTTTCTTTAGAAAGAAAGACAAATATTTTTTAAAAAATTTTAAATTGAAAATACTTTGTCAATAAAAAAATTTCTATAAAGAAAATGTTTTCTATTGAGCAAAATTTAGTGTAAAAATCATACATTTCAATTCCTTGATGTGGGGTGAGGAATTGCGATTTCATATAACTCCACGAACAAGAAATCTAAAATTACTCAACTTTGATTGACCTGAAACAAAAAATGACATGAAACGAGGAGCCCCATCATAGCCTGAATTTGGCCCGAAACTCGAATTGCCTAACTTGAATAGCTCAAATGTAAAATGACTTGATCCAATCAAACTCGGAGTCAAGAATGAACCCGCCCGATTGACCTAAAACTTTATGACTAAAATGTAAAATGATCTTTGACTCTAAGCCAACTTGAAATTACAAAAAATGTAACTTGATTGGACGTTAACCAAAATGAATCAAGTTTGGAATGACCCAAGGCACTTCGAACCTAACCCATGCTAGCCCAAACCAGAAACAACCCAACCCAATTAAACAAAAATCAGAGATGACTTAAACATGAAACAATCCTAGAGGACGACATATAAAACCGAGTTCAACCGAAACTAGAGACGACTCAAGCGCTACCAAAACGAACCAACCGGCTTAACTCAAAAACCTGAGATGACAGAAATTCTTGTGAATAGCAATTGCAATCAGAATTATATTTTCACAGTTAAATTCTAATTTCATGTCAAACTGAACATCAACAAAAAAAACCAAAATTTTAGAGTCCCAAACAAATAGTCGTGATTCGTGTGAGGGTGAAAGGTTTTTGGACTGGTCAAAAGTCGCATTTCATGAGAGACTTTGAGGCGCAAAGACCACCATTCTTAGCTGTCATAGGATTGGGGAAAATAATATCAGAATTTATGTAGTTCTACATTCACGAAGGGGGAACACAATAGTTTTTCTATAGGACGAGGAGTATTACAACAGTGTTTCACTCACACTTCACTTCCCGCTATTTGCTCTCGGTATCAAGCACAAGAAAACCTTATTTATAGGTCTCTACAATCTTAACACCTGTGAGCCCGAGAGTCACTTCATTTATGCAAACCTCAATAATTCAGCCATGAATAGGTAGTTTCTAGGAGACCATTAGTCTACAATCTTAACAAGAAGGGGTAGAGACCTATTTGGCCAAGGTTATTTTTTCAGGAAAAAAAATGCTTTTTCCAAAAAAGTATTTTTTCCAAGATTTAAGAGTATCTAACCTGTGAAAAAAATTGCTATTAAATAAAAGTAGAAGCTAATTTTCTATTTTTAACAGAAAGAGAAAAATAATTTTCTCTTTTAAAATAAAAGTAGAAGCAAAAACTTAAAATTTTTTAAATAAAATACCTCTATTGAAAAAAAAGGTGTGCTTTTGAAAGAAATAGTTTTTTTTCCACGATTTGACCAAACAAAAAAATTGTATTTTGATGTTTTCGTTGTATAAATTATTTTTAACACATTTACTTTTTCTCATGGATCTCACGTCAACCAAAACTAAGAGATCCCTATCATCACCACATGAAGAAAACCTAGAAATAAAAAAAGGTAATGTTATAATCACAACAAATTTGATATTACTAGAGCAACTTTATGGAATAATTTACGAAAATGGCACATTTGCCAAAAAAATTACCAAAATTGCACAGTTGTAAACATATTTACAAAAATGGCACACTTTACTGTAGCGATATCAACGAACGCCGTTTCGAATGGCGTCTCATAGGGAGCTGAAATTTGGAAGCTTTCGGACGCCGTTAGAAATGGCGTCCGAAAGGAGAAGCACACAACTAAAGCCCCATCTTTCTTCTTCTTCCCAAATGGACCCATCTAACGGAAAATTCGACCTCGGCAATTAACCAGTTGGGGTTCTCCATTTTCACCACCACTGGAGCCCCCCTATGCTTCTCTTTCTTCATTATGTAACCATTTTTTTTCAAAGCTACGAACCATGCGTTGTAGCACGTCTTGCTATTTAAGAACAAAACTCAATTTTATTTATTTCAGAACTAGAAACTAATGAATTGTGAAGTTATATTTACAAAAAAAGCTAAACCCTAAAATAATATTGAATCAGATAAAATAAGATAAATCTTAATTTAAATAGGAAACTACTTTCCCAAAATACGATATAATAAAAATTAAACCACATAAAATTGTGCTAAATCACCACCAGTTCATCAACGATCTTTTCGGATGATTTTCCTTGAAAACAAATGCAAATGACAATTGCGAGATTGGTTGGTGTACCATTCAAGGCTTCCCACCCTCAAGCATGAGGTCTGTGGCTCGAGCTCAGTTTGCCCGTCTCAATGTATCGGCGGCCTTATATCTATAAAATTTAAATAAATAAAAAAAATTCAAGTGACAAATACAGGAGTTGATTTTACCTTTCAACAACGAATTCCTTAATCTCTATTCCTGTGTGCCGAGCCCCACCCTGTACTCTTAGCAGGACTTCATCTCCCTTTTTTAATGAAGTCACCGGAATCGCTGCGCCCTGCGAACCAGTTCCTGCAGAGATCAAGTAAGGAACCACTTATTCTGCAAGTTTAGGCTGTTAGGTAAAGATTAAGAAATGTTTTTATACTGCAACGTGCCTCTTTATCTGAGAACTCATTTGCAAGGTTAACTTCATATCTTCGTGTCGTAATAATCATATTAATACAAGTGGCTCAATTGAGATTTGAACTTGAGACCTTTCAGCCAGAGAAGTAATGACACCATGTTAAAGAACGGACTGCTCCAAAAGTTGCACGTTTGGCATCATTTTGAGCTTATAAGTTTACCGAATCATCTAGAAAATGAAATGAAAAATATGTTTGGTAAAACTGGTTTACAATTTTTATTTACACTCAAAACAGAAAAAAGGAAACAATAAAAGAAGACTTTTAGAATCATAGATGTTTCTATCAAAACTACCACCGTCAATTCCCCTACGCTGCGACCCACTTCTCAACACCAGGCCACATTCCACCACCATGGTTTTTCGCTGTTGTAATAATGAATCTATAAATTGCAAACTCAAAGTGTACGAACGAGCCTTTAAATTTTTAGGTGAAGGCATATGAATAGTTTATACTCCAACTGAAGCCAGCCATGATCAAGCCTCTCCCACTTTGAAAAGGGATCATGTCAAAGTACATTTTGATAGCTCAAAATTGGATCGAGCGTCGTAGCTGGATGCATCATCAGAGAGCATGCCGGGAAATTCATTACAGTTGGAGCTAGAAACATGGGCTCAGCATCTGTGCTCCTAGCACAAGCTATGACAGTAAAGCTACTTCCTGGAGGTTCACAAATATTTGTATTGAAAGGGATCATTTTTGAGACCAAAAACCTCAGACGTGAGTGGAAGACACCACGAAAGACTCAGAATAACATCAAAGAATTCATTCGAGAATGCTGGTCTGTTCGAATTAATCATGTTTCAGGGGAAGTAAATATAGTGGCAGATTGGATTACAAAATTTGGACATTCTATTTCTTCAGTGACGGACTGATTTATTCTTGTTTGTAGATAGTTGGCTTATATCTGATGATACCTCAGGCAGATCCTTCTTCCGGAAGAGTACACCTAAAATTTATTTCTTACCCTTGTAAAAAAAGGGGTGGGGGGGTGTAAGGGCATGCTTAAGCTCACCTTCAGACGCAGCAACAAGGGCGACTGTTTCAGCATTCTGTAGAAGTATACTGTACATACTCTGATCAGAAGTACCCTGCCACAGAGACGTACTTAGCACAGTTACTTTGATTTTCCATTTCGACTTAGCATATCTGTGCCAAACAAGAATACTAAGATTTCATACTTCGACACTTGAAATTATATCAAAAACGTAAAAAGATCTTATAAAATAGCAGATCTATTGCATACCGACATCCGACTCTAATACACAAACCCAGATGACAAAACCCTCACTGGGGTATACAGTGGGGGAAGAACTCAAAAGAGGCGTGGTCAAGTTGCATAAAAAAGATCTCGTTTCATGGAAGCTTGACAAAATATAAGATTAAAATAGATCACTAAGTGCACTTTGATCTATATAACTGGCCCATCAACTGAGAAAAAGGCTTAGACAGTAGCGTTGGGATAATTTTAAGCTACTATGACCGTTAGCCAATAAACCAACCCTATGATCCATCTCATGCACTTCCAGGATAGCCTCTGTTAGCGTAACTGATTTCCCTCTTATCTGTTCCGATCATTCAAGAATCAGAAGGGACAACAAGCTCCATGATGGAATCAAATCATGGTTTGTGGTAGCAATGTCATGGAAGCAAAGTGCCATAGATGTTAAATAATAGGTCACAGCAATTGCTAAGATTGTGTTTAGAGCATGGAACTGGGGCAAAGGCTGGAATTGGGGCCCATAATTCCAATTCTGTTTGATTCACCTGTTAGAATTGGAATTACAATTCCACTGCCCAATTCCATTGAATTGGATTTCAACTGAAAATTATACTTTACAATTCCTTGGGGTAGGGATAAGGAATTGCAATTCCATATTAACTCCATTGACCTAAAACCTAAAATGACCCCACTTAATTAACCCAAATCCAAGATGACTTGAAATCTAAAACTTAGACACAACCTAAAATTTGATCCAAACCTCAAAATCATCCAACTCGAACGATTTGAACTTGAAATGACCGAAATCACCTTAGCTTAAAATCACCATCAGAATTTAAATTCCATAATAATTGGAATTGGAATCGCAATTCCACGGTCCAATTCCAATTCCATGTGCCAAACAGAACATAGGGTTTTCACTGTACATTAAGCTGCTTCTAAACCATATAGTAGTAAATATTTGAAACAACATAGTGTAAAAACACTTTCATGAATATCTGTTAATAAATAAAATATAATATGTATACACTAGGATGGGCAATACAAAATTACAATTTCATTACTGCCGATCGCATAACGGCTAACTCAAAATTCCTTAACATCAATGAAAAGTAAGTTAAAGTTGGTCTTTATTTGATTCTATGGCTCCATAATGCACATATCGCATTCTTGCCACTAATAGGTTTCACATAGAAAACAAATAATTACCTGACCATTCCACGAGTCTATTTATCAGATACATTCACAATTCCCCAGCAATAAGAACCTCCAACATTTCAAGCACAGAATTAAATAAAAATTGTTATGCAACAGTTTTAAGTTAGTGTTCACGCAATTGGCCATTATGTAATGGTACTTGACCTCCATAACGTGTGCATGTGTGTGTATATTGTATTTTATTTATCAAAATGCGGTCAGAAATATTTACATAATAAACTCTATCATGGAAAACCTAACAATTTGACCTAACCCTATGGATTCACCTGAACCTGACCTGAAAACCCAGAGATAGGGTTGAAGGTTTGATGGGCTGAACCCCAATGCAAGTCAAACTGACATGACCTAAACCTGACCAACCCAATTCCCAGTTTACATCAAAGAAATATATAAAAATTAATTACTATATATATATATTTATTCAAAACCATGCACTCGTAACACTTAAAAAGCAACTTATACTCTCTTAGAAAACCAAACGCAATTCTCAACCCCAACTACATAACATCCATGAGAATCATTTCCATGCAACTATGACGGGATTGCTAGCCGCGATTTGATTCTTTACTTTCAGGGAATACTTAGATCAAGCTATAGAGATAATTAGATAGACAAACCTTTGCCTCCACAAGGACCAATGGCCGAGTCTCTATCTTTACACGTCCAACAATTGCAGTTCGTTGCTTGCCATTCTGGTCAACCACAATGACCTCCTTCCCTGCTTTCAGTTCAGAAAGATAGCTAGTTTTCCCACCAGGAACAGCAACATATGAGTGTACAGGACCCTGAAATTTTTCATGCACGTCAGATTCATCATTGCGTGGGAAGATATTCATTCTCATTTCTCAAGCAAGTATTAAGCTAGCAATTCATTTGTTTTTTATTTTTTGGAAAAGTAAGGAGAATTGGAGATATTAGTGAATCAACATAAATAATCATTTCGAGGTTACACAAAATGATCTGCATTACCACCAAATCCACAGTTTGAATACCTTCTCTGAAGGTATGAGAAACTCGAATAATATCGAACTTAGAAGCATATCCGAAATATCCTCAATAATGTTCCGGATTTGCCAAGGCCATTTGAACTCCTTCTGGATCACCTTAACAACAATTAGATTATCTCCCTCAACGTGACCTAGGCGCAGGGTTGGAAATAACCCCAAGCAACCCAAGCACCCGCTTGGGCCCCCAAATTTTACAAGTCATCTTTTTTAAAGTAACAATTATTAATATTAATGAGTTTTATAAGAAACGTTATTATATATGAAGGGCCCCATTTAAAAATTTTGCTTGAGGCCTCGAGAATGTAAGGACCCGCACTGCGTAGGCGAAAACCCACATTATCTTCTCTTACAAGTACCATGAAATAGGTGTAATATCTTTTAGGTACTCCCAGGTTCTGTAATGTTTTCGAGGTTCTTTTCTATGAATTTTTTTTTCCAACCGTTAGATTACTCAACCACCTTGAAAAGGTACAAATTCTGCAAAAATGACAAAAAATGCACTTCATTATAAAAACTTGTCAATGAGGCAGAAGTGAAGCAAGAAAATTTTGGAAATAATCTATTTCTTTTTAATTATTGGACATAAATGCCCATGCAATATACCGAACGTTATTAATTTTACTTCCTCAGCTGCACCTTTTTATTTGGTAAATAATCATTTTTTTCAATAATTGGGCATAAATGCCCATGCAATCTACCAAAAGATGTTTTTTCTTCGTCCGATGCACCTTAGGGCTCGTATAGGGGTTATAGATGCTCTAGTTAGAGTAGGGTAGTCTAGCTTACTAGTGCTAGGCCTTGACTTTCTCCTAGCGCACTTAGGATGTGTATTCCCTCTCATGAGCTCCTACGCACCTATCCTTTCATTTCCTTTCTTCGATTTCTTGATTTCTTTTATTTCTTTGATTTCTACGTGTTCTGGCTTGCTTTGAGTTTGTTGTTTTGCTCGACGTGTGCTTTGCTTTACTCATGCTTTGATGCTCCCCTGTTGCCAGGTCTCATGCTCTTTGCTGCGGACCAGCTCTCAGGCTTCTCAGGTTGGGGGTCCTCGGAAATAGCCTCTCTTCAGGGTTGCCCCCTGAAGGGGGAAGGCTGCGTACACCTACCCCCCCCGACCCTGCTTTTGCGGGATCCTTGCAGGCACTGGGCTTCTTGTTGTTGTTGTTGTTGTTTTCCAACTTTTCCCCAACCCCCCTTTCACATTTTCATACTACTCACCCATTTTATAATATTTTCTATATACCCCTATCTCCTCCTCCTTTTACGTAAATGATTTTGGAGTACTTAAGACTAGGTTCCCAATTTTAAAAACAATAAATAATTTTCAAGGCAAAGGACAAATAAAAGAATCATGCGAGCTATTTGATTGTAGACACTCATCTTTGTGGAATGTGATAGAGCGGGCTTTAGTGGTACTTAAGGCTAGGTTCCTTTTTTTCAAAAGCGATACCGAACTATCCGCTAAGGTAGGTGTGTAAACGAACCGAAGGTTCAATGAGCTACTTGTGTTCGAAATCGATTAAGGCTCGCTCTTGTTCATTATGAGGGCTCAATAGCTTATAGAGTGGAGTTCGAGCAGGCTCTATATAAACTTAACGAGCCAAGCTTGAATAAGGGGCGTTCGGTTCGTTAACACTGGTGTACAATTTGATAAGAGCTCGTTAAGGGCTTATTAAAAGCTCGTTAAGAGCTCGTTAACAGTTGATATTGGTTCAAAAGTGGTTTAATAATGGCTCGATAGTAATTTGAAAAGTGTCGACACCGCCGCTCGGTTTTAAGCTTGATTGGGCTCAATAATGAGCTCGACACTGCTCGATAAACTTAACGAGCCGAGCCGAGTATCGAACATACTAAAATCTTATCGAATCAAGTTCGAACAAGGGTTCGAAAAGCTCGATAAGAGCTTGGCTCGAACTTGAGCTCGATAAGCCTTATCAAGCTCGAGTTTGAACAAGGGGGTACTCGGATCGGCTCGTCTTGTTTGCACCCCTACATTAAGGCGACAAAAGTTGATTCCTATATCGCGTTATACATTATTTATGTATCATTCTCAATTTTCAGAAAATTGGAAAACATGGATCACTTGAATGCATTTTCGAGTTTTCTATGTTGTAAAACTGGAAAAGGAAAACTGGAGATGAAAAGGAAAACAGAAAATGGAAAAGGAAAACAGTTTTCTGTTACAAAATGGGCCCATAGGCTTTCTTGTTTTCATTCTGAAACATATTACATTCCTTATATAAGTTATATGCTTCTCGTTCTTTATTCAAATATAATGCCCTTTTAAAAAAACATTTTTATCAGCTCTGTTTAAAATACCAATTGTATAACCAACATGTAACTCACCGCATTGACTCTAAATGGCCGGCTGGCTATATAGTCCGTCTCAAGGCATTCAGAGTGAACGAGAAAGAGTCCTCGAGCAAAGGAACCCACCTACAACAGATATTTTCCAAATAAGCATAACTAAGGAACCATCAGTGAACACCATGGAATCAAATAAAGGTCATTACCTAATGTAACAATTGTTATTTAAGGTGTTTGAGTGAGTCATTACACAATTGACTGGTTAAGAAACATTACACAATTGACTGGTTGAGTAACATTACTTCTCTAAAGGCATCAACAATGCACATAAGTTGTAATTTTATTTTCCAAAACATATTTATAAGTATATTTAGAGCAAAGAAGTGTAGAAGTTAATGATTATATGATCGTTCATTCAATTATTTTGCAGATAAAACATTTAAAGCAACCATGTTCCTTTTGAAAACCCAATGCAATTGACGCAACCCAACCAGTTATGTAATGTAGCAACACCTTGCTTCCTTACACTGCTGACATGTCCATTATTTGATTCCATGGCAAACACTGTAAAGTGGATTAACAAGAGCTAAAAGACACGAGATCGGACCAAAAGCCCCTCGCCAGGTCTCATAAGGCTACAAAGATCCACACAAACACGATCTCCCATCCCGGTCATGAGTACTTGGTCTACAGTTGCTTTGACCAAAGTCAAGTTGTTGTTCTCTTCATTCCTTCTGTCAAAATAGTCCTGACAATATTAACCAAAGTAAGGCGCATATGCAATACTTCACATACCAACAAAGCCCTGTACAATAAAGGGTAAATATCACAGAGACCCTTTGAATTACTGCCCGAAATTAAAGTGACCCCTCAAGTTATACTTTAATTAAACTCACTCTCCAAACTATCAATTTCTATTAATTGGATCATTCAATACAAATCAGTCGACTTTTTAACCACATGAATAACAAAATCACATGTACATTAAATGATGTAATGAGAGGGCCTAATGCAAACTAATCATGTGATTTGCACATGATTATGACTTTTGATGATGAACTTGCAATAGAGGGTCCAATCAATACAAACTGGTAGTTAGGAGTGTGGTGAAATTGAAAGTTGAGAGGATCCCTTTGATTAAAATAGGGGTCTCAATAGTATTTATCCTAAAATAAAAGCTACCTTTAACTCAAGAACAGCAGCAACATCATCAACCTTCAGGACCACTCCACCCAAACCTTGTTCCAGAGCCTGCAATTATATGATAAGGAACCAAATTAAGGGCCATTACGTATCAGATTTTGAGCTAGTTAATATACAATTGACTGTCACAAAAGGGTTCTTTTCTAATGACCTCGACAATGCAATATATATTCTTTTTTTTATTTATTAAACATGTTTGTAATGTGTTTGTGTGTTAAAACTATCAAAAGGTACAAAAATCAACCATAGGACTACTCATTTACATTTTTGCAAACAGAAGAATTAAAACCGATTTATGAACCAGTATAAAAACCAACATGATCACCACTACCATTGTGTAAATTCTACAACTGCAATTACAGCCACTAAAGCACAAACCTATAGGTAGAGGAAAGCTTACAAGTGAATCCAAAAACTGTGAGTTTCCTAAATGCTTGCATGCGTCGGTAGCTTAGATGCAAATATGGAAAAGAACGTAGATATTCCATTAGTTGTTTTTCTGTGTTTTTCCTGTCCTTCTCATTCTTGCAGGAGACAGGGTATTGTAGTTACATATATGGCCCTGATGTTTGAAAATTTTATTAACTGGTACCCTACACAGGAATCCAATGATCTTTTTAAAAAAATCTAGCCATCTTTCACTAGAAAATGTGGATCTGGTACATAACTAGGATAATAAATATCAGCTATGCCAGTGTTTTCAACAATAATTCCACAAATTAAGATAAATTCACCAGATTCTATGGAAAATACCTATATATTGCCCAAATCATGTTGCCGGTGTTTTTTGACAAAAAAAATCATATTCTAACAAAGAATACAGGTATATTACTGGAATCACGTTTCACGTCAATATTTTCCAACAGAGAGCCACCAAATATTGGCAAAGGGTATCTCACTGATAAAGATTTTAGAAGTGAGAGAATTTTAAACCAAGGTATCTCACTGTGTATATCGAAATGTCAAGATACTTAGGTGATAAATACTCAAAATTCGGGGTATCTAAGTGATAAAGTCCCTAAAATTTTCCCTAAAGTGCCCATATTAAACCAGGGTACTTTGATGTTGTCTCATATTTAGACACTTTACATCAGACTACAAACACAGAAAACTTTTAGAAGCTAGCCAAGTCTAACACTGGACACATACCCGTGTTCCATCCTCATACCAAAGTCTTAAGTAAGTGTAAGTTGAAGTCGCTGTCCTATGCAGTGTTTGATACCTCTAGGAAAAGCTGTGCCTGAGAAGGAGTCTTAGCTACAGCAAACACAGGCTTGTTGCTGCCTTGGAATGCTGCCACAATATTCTCTGCTGGTATCACCTGAAAAAGCACATAAGGCTTCATTTGTTTTGGCAAAAAACCTTATTCCATCTCATTCCTATAATTTTCTTCCATAACTTCATGTCAATGACGGGCTTACATGGAACATACTTTCCTCCAACAAGGGGAAGTTGACTTTGCCTCAAGAAAAAGGGGAAACATTTTTCTTCATGGAGCAAACTTTTTTCCGTCATAATCTCAATAAACCTCATGTCAATCCAACTTGGCTAAGCATAAACCTCATATAAATTTACAAAATAAACTCACTAAAACAACAAATCTTTTAAGTATTTTTGACTGAGAATATTTTAAAAAGAAAAACTTTTCATAAGGAAAATATTTTCAATAAACAACAACAACAACACCAGCCCAGTGCCACGAGGGCTCCCGCATAAGTAGGGGCTGGGGAGGGTGGATGTACGCGGCCTTCCCTCTTTAGGGTGCTACCCTTTAAGGGAGGTTGTTTCCTGGGACCCCCAACCTATGGAACGTGTCATCATGGAAACATAGTATCCTAGAAGCATGAGAGCAACATAGTATTAGAGCAATCCATAGCACAAGCCAAGCAATACGAAGCAAAACTCACTGGAAGGTAACTGCATGCAAATATTCGACAAGTACGCAAGTGCTCAAGTACTTAGGTACACAGATATGCAAAATAGGTACACAGGCAAATAGAGCAATCCATAGCATAAGGAAAATATTTTCATGTCAATCAAAAAATATCATATTCTAACATAAGTATTAAGGCAAATGTCCTGACTGAAACAACTCATGGAATAAAATAAGGACGTTTATTGCATAACATTTCTTGATCTAACCATGATGTAAGTGGTGGTCATTACGTGACCAATACTTCCTTAATGCTACCATAACACATGTATTCCATAATCAAAGAAAAGAATCCATGAAAAAGGGTGTTGAAATTGAGGTAAAAGTGCCTTAAAAAACATTACATTTACGGGAACGAATAAGAAGAGAATGATGTTCACTATAAACTAAGAACGGAAAAATGTTCGAGGAATAGAATGAAGGCAACATATCTTAAAAAATAACAAGAAGTACAGCATGAAGCTTTAAATATATCCTTTTCCAAAGATGTTTCTCTTCTTGTACTTTTCCCGGAACATGTTGTCTTTCTTGTGTACATATTAAATATTATACCCTACTTGTTTCTTTTCACAAAAATAACCCCTCCCAAGGTATTTTTGCCTCAAATGACAATATTGTGCCTTAAAATGACTTGGCTCACTTGCACTTTGACATAACTTAGTGAGCTTTGAGCCAAGCTTGGCCTATTCATGTTCAATTAAGCATGAGATGTAACTCGTTTATGCTCAAGCTTGGATCAATAGGGGCCAAAAGTGACTTCTCTGGATATATTTAGGATGCTAACCTAAGTCAAAATAAAATCATTTAGGCTCCTTTAGTTCCATACCCTGAGTTTTACCAAGGTTGGGCTTGGCTCATGTAGCAAAATAAGGTGGCTTGAATTGGCAGAAGCACAAAACGAGCCAAGCTTTTTGAGATAAATTACGCTCCGACTTAATTCATTTATGTCCATAGACATGACTTTGAGAGCTCACATTCTTCCTGACAGTGAAGTGGATGAAGTACCTGCCAGTCTAGCAAATCAATAATTGCATTCTCCAACCCATCAGAAAGAAGAAGCAGGCATAATTGCTGGGGAGAAGAAATCTCAAAATATGAGGCAACTCTTCTGCTTTCATCATCAGTAAGATCCTGGTCTTTGATGTACAAGGGATTTATCAATGCAATTGCTGCATAATCCAAAGTGAAAACTGTTACAATATGAAACTTACAAATGTGTGACATGACACTTGACTTTCGGAACTTGGAATGGATCTGGAAAGAAAACTTAGGTTCAAAGAATTCTGGTACACACGCTTTTAGCTATTTCCAGACCCCGCTTTGGTGGGAGCCCTTGGGGCACTGGATTTGTTGCTGTACACTTTTAGCTGTTTACTATCTCTACCCATAAACAAGCCTGGACATATATAATAGGCGTGTAAATGAGCAACCAGGGGCCTGAGCTCATAAGGCTTGAGGCTTGGGTCACCAACATTGAGCTTGGCTAAAGCTCAACTCTAATATTGCTAAGCTTGGAGCTTCAAACTCATGCTCGGCATTGTTTTGTTGCTCAAATTTGGCTCGGTGACCTCGGAGTTGAGTTAAGTCAGCTTCTTTATGCTCAACCAGAGCTCTAGTTGGCCTTGTTTAGGATCATTTCAGCTCAAGCTCAACTCAGAGGTTCGAACTTGGCTCATTGAGGCACATTCAGACTCAATATATAGGTAGATATTGGCTTATTTCAGCTCGTTATTGCAAGCCACCCAACATAAGAATTTAAGTTTGAGCTCAACTCACTTAGTTAAACAAGCAAGACCAACTCTCCTAGTTAAACAAGCCAGCTCAATGGAATGCTGGACTGAGCACAGCATGAGCTTGAAATAAGCTGCGTCTTTCCAACTATTTGTGAGCCCCTCGGCTCATTTACATTCCTAATTTCTTGAGCAACAGTCACAATTGTGGTCAATATCAATGGAAAAGGCTGTATTACGATGTCATTTTAAGCTTTGAACAAAAATAAAAGTAAAAACATGCAGTATTGCTTTGCCCAAAACCTATATTCTATTTCAAAAAATGCATAGCCATACACATACATCTACATATTCAGTACTAACATGTTATAATGGCTGAAAGCATGACGATTGTACCATCCAATACTTGTACATAATTTGAGTTGCATTAATCTATAAATTACGAACAAACTTTTGTATCTTACAATTCAATTAACAAACTTATATAACCTACTTAGAATAAATTAGCAAACACGCAGACCAAATTTTTGCGAGCAAAATATTCTATAAAAAAATCAGAATCCTCAACAAATCATCCCTGATTAGTTCACATCGGGAAATTAAATGTAAACTAGCAGTTCCTATTGTGGTTTTCAAATGAAGGCTGTCACGAAGGCTAATTAATGGGTTGTGGAGATTGTGTTGAATTTTCAAGGGAACATAAATTACTTTATTTTTGGTAATTGGGTTGTGTAGGCCAGGTTATGCAAATCTTGATTCCTGAATAATTCCCCAATTGCCAGTACAACCCACTCAAAAGTTTCCCTATATACAATAGGTTAAGTTGGGCCCACAAACCAGGCAAGTGGAACCCATGAATTGTTTGCATCCAATGGAAAATTTTGAACCTCAGACGAAATGGTTTATGAGGCACTAGGTCAAATGCCTTACTACTTGAGCCATCTCTATGGAGTTAACATAAACTATTTTTTAAGTCTTATGTTTGTAAAAATTCAACAAATAGCCATTATTTATGCTCAATATAAACATATTTATCAATATTTTAATAAATAAAATAGAATATATTTTTAAATTATGAAGGACATTACAAAAGTACCATTATGTGCATAGCAGCTAGCTTACAAGCCGTTGCATGATAGAGTTTATTGATTCCATTGTAATGGCTCTAAACCACACATAAATATGCATATCCAGTTCTATGTTATCAAGATCATAAACTACACCCTTCCCATAAGACATTTCATAATAATCAATTGTTCACATAGCCCTTGCTTATGAAGATTTCAGGAGGAGATGAGATCTTGTTATATGGCACCAATAAATTTGGTGTAGTCCATAAAATCACAAACGCTTGTTTATATGTTGGTTGGCCTCTCATCGTAGCCTTCTTACCTGAGACAGGCTACGGCAGAAGGGGTGGGCATTAGCAAACATATGTAGCTAAGGTGACTGCGGTAGAGATTCTGTGCTTCACGAATGTTCCCGTTAGTATTTTAGAGAGGTGTTCTCCAGTGTGATGCATTGGCTTAGTTTGGATATGCTTCCTTCTAATCTTGGAGACATTTTTTGGTATTATCAACGAGTAATTAAACATGGAAATACTCGTAGACGGTTCAAACATGCCAAAAATAATCAGCTTATTAGCAAGGCACCACAAAGGAACAAGCTTATTTTCTAGAATATGCAAAACAATTGTCATCAAGTTGTCTATCATGTTCAGTTTTATGTTATCTCTATTGTCCACCATAGCCTGGTGTGAGAATCTCCGTGTATTGTAATTTCATTTAAACTGTTGATATGTAGATTTACCTACAGATGACCCGTCTCTACTCATTATGATTTCCGTTAAAAGTATCATCATTCATGCGCCTTCAACCATTAACTTTAAGACAGTTGGTTCCTTAACATGATATCAAAGCATCATTGATCAACAGGTCACAAGTTCGAATCTCAATGGTTCCTACTCTTAATATCAATATAATTTCAACACAAAATATAAGGTGAGCATGTGCAATATTCACGCCTGAAGCTCAATAGCATTTAAAGCATTCGTGCACATTCGTCCATCAATTTAAACTTTTAGGACAATTAAGTCCTCGACAATTCTATGAAAATTTTCTTGCATTGAAAAAGAAAAGATACGATAGAAAAAGCAAAAACCACTCCTAAAACTGTCACAAATTCAAGACAACAGCAACTCACTGTTACAGGAAAAATAAATATTTTAACGACAATCCAGGTAACTTTTTTCGTTTACTATGTAATTAAGATATTAGCCTGTGATCCACTTCCCCAATTTCTAAAAAGGGCAATAAGGTTGTAAACATGCACTCACATGACCAATCCTTTGCAATTTGTCGATGATTGAAGTCGAAAACGAACGTATTCCACCCTCTTTCAACAGCAGCAGTCATCACCTGCTTGTTCTCGGTCCATATCCACACTACCTTCGATTCCTCATACTTACGATTCGAACTCATTTTCACACAACAATCGATTCGCAAATACATCGGCTTACAATGAGTTCGCTTCCGATTATTGGCTATCGATCTGCAATTATTCGAATTTCATGAAGATGAATGACAAAGATTGGAGTATGGATCAATAGAGAGAGGAGGTGAGCTGACCTGGGAAATCGAAGTGGATAACGAACTAGGGTTTCGATTGAGGAAGCATATTGTAGCAGCACCATTTCACTGGGTTGTTGTGTGAGGCTCCGCTTATTGGCGTTGCATTACATTTGAACTTCAATTTTTGGAGCTAAGAGAATATTAATATTTACTTGGTTTTTCACATGATCCGTTACAACCTGTGTTTGACCATACTCGTGATATTTATACAGCTTCATTTAATAATTGTAAATTATGTTAGTTTTATTTTTTTATGAGTTATTTACACCATTGGTCCTTAATTCTTTTAAGTTTCTTTGAATTAATTTTTTTTTATTTTTTGTTTAAATTAGTTCCTTATCTTTATAACTTTATTCAAATTGGTTCCTCAATTTTTTAATTTTGGTCAAATTAATCCCTCATTTTTTATTTTGTTCAAAATGGTCCCTTATATTTTATTTTATGACAAAACTAGTTACAAATTGTGACCAAAATTAGATAAAAATTAAAAAGATGAAAAACTACTTTTAAAAAAAAAAATAAAACACGAGAGAATATTTTAAATAAAAGAAAATATGAGGAACTAATTTCAACAAATATAAAAAGATGAGAGACTAATTTGAACAAAATAAAAGATAAGGTACCAATTTGAACAAAACTAGAAACATGAAGAACTAATGCTATAACTCTTCTTTTTTTCATGGGAGATTAATGAATTTTAGGACTTGTTTTTGTGTTTTTTCCCCCCTTTTTCCATAAAATTTTTAAAGATATCATCTAAAATTATTGGAAATAGGATTTGGATGATTTTGGAAAGGGAAAACTTCTCTATAATATATAGATATTTATTTACAGGATAGTGTTATTGTCGAGGTATTATTGTATTTTTCACTGCAACTTTATAACTTTTATTATTTGTAAGTTAATTGCTCTGACAATAACATTATCCTGACAATAACAAATTTTTTTTTCTTTACCCAAAATTATCTAAATTTTAAATACACTTTCAAAAAATTACTTATATTTTTATGGTTTCAATATCATACTTAAAAATGCCTCATTTTAGGCAATTTAGTCATCTTTTCCGAAGTTCTACAAAGAGCTATTGGGTAATCCGGGGGAGGAGATCACATGCAGTGGGCTTGTCCACTACTATATGCATTGTTAGAGAGAGAAAGAGAGAGAATTTTTTATTTTAAATTTAAATTATTTAATAAATTATTAGAAAATTAAATTATTTATATAAAATAATTTTAATATGCAAATTACTTGTTTGACTTTTTATCATTTAGATACCCGTTAAATTTTTGTTATAAATATCGAAATAACTTGTATATATTATCGTTATTATTCATTATATTAGCATATTTTTATGTAAATTTTATGAAAAATTTAAAAAAATTTCAATCAACCACCAAACATTGACGCCATTAATTCACTGTTTAGATTTCACGTGTGCAATTATGAATGCTACATATTATCTAAGGGCATTGTAAGTTGGTTTCTGTTTACAGTTGAGTTGGTTTTCATTCCATTCTATCATGTATATGTTCGAATGTTCTATACTTTTTTGGTTCTTTTTATTAGAAACACATGTTTATATGCATTTTTAAATTATATTTAATTAATATTATGTAATTGTATTAAATGAAGATGTCACTAAAAATAGATATATATTTTGCACGTTGCATTAAAAATAATATTTGTACATACAAATATATAGAATTTTGACCCAAAAAAAAAAAAAAAATATTACATACCTTATTAATATTGTTGTTACATTATTTGTCAAAAGTGTGTATATATTACTTGGCATCACTAAATACAAAACTTAGCAATATACGTTTTCAAATATATATATATATATTACAACACTTGTATGCTTAATTAATGAAAGCGTTATTTATGCCAAAGATCCCTTTACTTTGTCCATTGTATCAATTTAGTCCTTGTACTTTTAATTGTATCAATTTAGTCCCTATACAATTCAAAATAAGTCAATTTAGTCCTTAAAGAAAATTTTATGTTATGTTTTTAATTAATGGTTCGGCCATGCATTGGATTAAATTGAGTAAACAAATGAATTTATAATAAATTACTTGTATCTAACATAATTTTACTGTTCAAAATTACGTTATTAACATAACTTAAATTTGATCAGAGGACTAAATTGATACATTTTGAAAAACTTAAATTTGATCAGAGGACTAAATTGATACATTTTAAATTTTTAGGGACCAAATTGATACAACTAAAAGTACAAGGACCAAATTAACACAATGAGCAAAGTATATGGACTTTTGACGTAAATAACCCTTAATGAAAATAAACTTTTTTTTGTTGTTAAATCTAACGTATTGCAAGTGACTCCTTGTATTTTTCGTTTAGTTTTTAAAATAGCTCAACAACAACAACAACAACAAACCCAGTGCCTGCAAGGGCTCCCGCAAAAGCAAGGTCTGGAGAGTAGATGTACGTAGCCTTCCCCCTTCAGGGGGCTACCCTAAAGAGAGACTGTTTCTGAGGACCCCCAACCTGAGAGACTGGTCCGCAGCAAAGAGCATGTAACCTGGCAGCAGGAGAACAACAAAGCATAAGTAGGGTAAACATACAGCGAGCAAGACAATAGACACAAAGCACACAAGACACAAGACTCAAAGCAAGCCACATCAAGCAAAAATCAAAGAATAAATAGGCAGGTAGTAGCTCATGAGAGCAAATACACAACCTAAGTGCGCCATGAGGATATCACAACCTAGCACTAGTAACCTAGACCACCTTACTACAACTGGAGCATCTATAACCTCTATACTAGCCCTCCATTGGACCCTATCTAAGGCCATCTCTTCCCGAAGGTTTAGGTGGGTGAGGTCTAGTCGGATCGTCTCCATCTATCTCTTCTTCGGCCTACCTCTTCCTCTCCTACCTAATGTAGTAAGGGGTTGTTCGTACCTCCTTACTGGAGCGTTGTCCGATCTCCTTCTAATATATTCGAACCACCTCAAACGTTGCACTCTCAATTTATTTTCAATGGGGGCTACGCCCATCCATGAATTACCATATTAAGTTTGAGAATAAGATAGATGAGAGAAATATTATATATAATATTCATTAAGCACTACAATAACCAAAATCGGTAGTAAGTTATTTCGATTGGAATACTAGAATTCAGTATTATATTATTTAATTTTTTTAACAGGTTCTGTTGAGTTTTATTTTACGTATTTGTGAATACTTTGTATTTTCATACATATACATATTTATGCTTGAGAATATTCTTTGTAATTAATTAAATCTAGAATATTCTTTGTAAGTAGGTAGTGTTCATTTCCTCTTCCCTTCACTTGCAATACAAACCGGCCATTAAGGCCCATTTACTAGAGTTTTTATTTCTTTGTAATGTGTAAGTAGGAAGCTCTAGAGTTGAGGCTTTTCATGTATTTTCTTACTAGTAAAAATAGCTTAGTTCATGTACTAAATTAATCATCCAATAAAAGTTATTTCTTCCATTGCATTCCTTATTTCTTTTAAGTATTTTATTTTTTACATGGTATCAGAGTACGTCTCGATCTCGGTTTGAAATCCTCTCTCAGTTCAAGGCTGCCGTGCACCTAGTGGTGCACATTGTGAGTTTATCCTATCATTTTCTTGTCTTTGTGTTTGTCTTGTGTTTTAGCTTCATAGAATATGGCGGAGATTAATAATGAGAATAACACTCTTAATGCACAAGATAATAACAACCAAATTTTTGTGCCGGCTACCGTGATAGGGGGGGTCGTGGACATCAACTCCCCGTTTTATCTTCATCCTTTTGATAATCCGGGTTTAGTTTTTGTCCAAAACGTTTTACCTAGACCAAATTATCAATCTTAGAGGAGGTCCATATTGAAGGTTTTTAAGGCAAAAAGGAAAATAGGATTTCTTGATGGAACTATTCCAAAATCGGATGAGAATTCACCGGACTTTGAAAATTGGAGCGCTTGCGACTCCATGGTTTCGACTTGGCTCTCGAATTCTGTCTCTAAAGAAATAAACGAGAGCATCACTTATTTAGAGACTGCACGTGATATTTGGTTGGATTTGCATGACAGGTTTTCTCAAGGCAATGTTTGTAACGCCCTCAAACGTTAATACCGAATAGGCTTAAGTATAGGGCGATACACAGCCGTACTATAACAAATCCCCTTATTATAGTACGAAGCCCGAATATTTTCAATCAAATACTCAAAATTATATAAACCGTTCTTATATAAAACATAATCTCAAATACATCAAACTAACATTTTCATACTAGTAGAGCGGAAGCTTAAAATTACAACATCCTAGATAGTCTTTGATCTGCTACCAAAAAATTTACTAATTATTTAACTACGCAAATTAAACTAATTCTCGAGATAGTAAGCCGCTTCATTATTTCTTCCTTCAGAAACTTGCCATAGGTTTACTAATCTGGAAAAATAAATGAATTGGTTGAGCAAACAACATGCTCACTAAGTACACCACACTCCCTACCCGGATCAGGCATATTATTTAAAACGGATAAAATTTCAATCAAAACCAGTAAAAATCAATTCGTCTTTAAAATCATGTTAGGATATCACAAATCATTGTTACATAATTCAGTTCATTTCACAAGAAGTCTTTGGTAAAAGGATTAAAATCTCTTTTATTTTCAACATTCACTAAGAAACATAAATCATCACTTTATACTTTTAAATACAGCCATCGGACACGGTCCGTCCCACACCAGACCGAGCACGACTCTGGAGCAGGGTCCGTCCCATACCAAACCGAGCTCTTTGGAATCGATCCGAGGATCAGTGGCTCTGATTTTACTTTATGCTTTAAATCAACTTGCAAACGCACTTTGGTAAAACTTACAGACGCAGTGAATACTACGGCCGGTATTATTCCCGCGACAGGGTCACAGATCGACGTTCACATTTCACATATTCGAACCGGTTCTAAGTCGATAGATCCGCTAGGATCAAACATAAATCTATGTGCCGGTATTATTCCCGCGATAGGGTCACAGATCGGCTTTTCACATTACATATTTCACATTCTATCGTCGACAGACCCGGAGGGTCAACGTAGTTATCTGTAAGCTCTTCCCATAAAACCTTTAAACTTCAAATCATAAGTTCACAATAATTTCCTTCTATGTAACGACCGGGATTCGGACGTCTCCCCCGCGTACGCTTATACAGCCGGTATCAATATAATTCAAACATCAAATCAATCTTTTATGTAGTAACCGGGATTTGGACGTCTCCCCGCGTCACCATACGCACCGGGATTCGGCCATCGCCCCCGCGTACACTTACATAATCAGTATAAATCCAATATAGTTCAAACCTTTAATTCAAATCATAATAGTAGGAATCACATGTTTAAAACTCAAACCAATGTATAAGTCAGTTTAATTCAAACCATAAGAGTAGGAATCACATATTTAAAACTCAAACCAATGTATAAATCAGTATAATTCAATTTATAAGGGTATAAACCACACAATCAAATAACACATATGCCCAATCCTATTTAACAAATCAATAAATCATTCAAAATATAAATTTCACAAATCAAGTCATTTAAAGTAATTTTTCATAGTTAACAAACAAGTAGGGAAAGTGGTATACTTACTTCACTAGCTCAAATCCAACAACTTTAACTTCTAAGCCACCGGCGAGGTGGCCGGAGTTGTACTGGGGAAGTGGCGGTATTGGCGAGACGGCGATGCCGGTGTGGCGGCCGAAGCTGTACCGGCGTGGTGACGACACTGGCGAGGCGAGGGGAGAGAGAGAGTCGTGGGTGGTGGAGAGAGAACGGAGAGGAGAGAGAAAATCGTGGTGGTGTTGTGTGGTTTGAGGGGTTGAGGGTTGGGGTATTTATAGACCCCTGGAGGTCAGACAGTACCGAGGTGGTGAGAGGCGGTACCAAGGTGGTAGGAGGCGGTACCGGGGTACCGTGGTGGTCGGAGTCATACCGCATGGGTCAGGCGGTACCGTCGTGGTCGGAGTCGTACCGCGTGGGACAGGCGGTACCGTGGTGGGAGGGTGACGGTATTGGTATCGTAAGGTGGGAAGGGCACCGGTGACGATGGTAGAGGCGAGGGGAGGACGGTGAGGATGAGAGAGACGGTGAGGGAGAGGGTGTGACGCGTGAGGGAGAGAGAATTGTACAGGAGAGAGAGAGACGTGGGGGTGGGAGGAAAAATTTTTACTTTATTTTTATTTTTTTTCTTTTTCTTTTTTCTTTTTCTTTCCCTTTTCTTTTTCATTTATATATTTATTTGTTTATTTATTTTTATTTTGTAACCTAATCGAAATAATAGCGAGTTTTAACCTTATTTAAATACCCTAAGTTTCACGTATTGTAATACCAAGTCTAATTTAATTAGGCCGGGTATTACATCCTCACCCCTTAAATAAAAGTTTCGTCCTCGAAACTTACCTTCATTTTCGAATAACTCTGGGTATTAGCTTCTCATCACTTCTTGAGAGAACAATCGCGAGCTATGTGTCCTTTCTCTTTACACTCGAAGCACACCCCTAACTTTCTGTAGCACTCACCAAAATATTCCCTTCCACAGTGCTCGCATTTTCTGATTCCAATGTTAGTGCTCTTTGGATCCTTTGTACAAAATTTCTCGCCATTGTCACCAGATCGGTTAGGCTTTCCTCCCTGAAATTTGCCGTCTGACGACTTTTTCTTGGCAGCATATTCCTGCCCTTACAACAACAACAACAACAGCAACAAGCCGAGTGCCACCAAGGGCTCCCGCCAAAAGCAGGGTCTGGGGAGGGTAGATGTACGCAGCCTTCCCCCTTCAGGGGGCTACCCTGAAGAGTGGTTGTTTCCTAGGACCCCCAGCCTAAGATGATGGCCTTACATCCATCAACCAAAAGACCTGTCAAATATCAGAAAGCATAAATATGACCCACACTAAAAAAAAAAAAAAAAAAAAAAAAAAAGAAACAAAACTACCCTACTCTAAAGAGATCGAGAGAGAGGATGAGAAAGGGATAGACAAATAGACAGATAGAGATAAAGACTACCGTACTCTAATCGGGTCATCGAATACCCCTATGCTAGCCCCCCATTGGGCCCTATCTAAGGCCATCTCCTCCCGAAGGTTTAGGTGGGTGAGGTCTTGTCGGATCATCTCAAGCCATCTCTTCTTCGGTCTGCCTCTGCCTCTGCCTCTTCTGCCTAAAGTAGTAATAGGCTGTTCGCATCTTCTGACTGGAGTTTCGTCTGGTCTCCTTTTGACATGTCCGAACCACCTCAAACGATGCTCCCTTAATTTATCTTCAATGGGAGCTACGCCCAATTTGCCTCTTATGAAGTCGTTTCTGATCCTATCCTTTGTTGTGTGTCCGCACATCCACATCAGCATTCGCATCTCCCCCACCTGCATCTTCTGAGTGTCCTGTTGTTTCATCGCCCTGCACTCCACCCCATACGCCATGGCTGGCCGCACCACCGTCTTATAGTATCTTCCCTTTAGCTTCAAGGGGAATATCCTACTACAAAGTACCGCAGAGGCCATCCTCCACTTGTGCCAACCCGCTTTGATCCTGTAGCTGACATCCTCGTTCACTTCGCCGTTGTGCTGTATCGTGGACCCTAAATACCTGAATCTCTCCGTCTTCGAAATGGCCTCCTGTCCAATCTTGACTTCTTCTCGGCTAGGCGTGGTAGATGGATCGAACTTGAGTTCCATGTGCTCGGTCTTGGCTCTACTTAGTCGCAGACCCTTCGACTCTAGAACCCCTCTCCACAGTTCCAGTTTCTCATTTATCTCTTCCCGCGACTCCCCCACCAGTATTATGTCATCTACAAAAAGCATGCACCAAGGTACACATCCCTGGATGTGCCTAGTGAGCTCGTCCAGAACCAAAATGAACAGATAGGGGCTCAAGGCAGACCCTTGGTGAACCCCCACTGTTATCGGGAAAGTGTCTGACTCCCCATCCACTGTACGCACCATAGTCTGTGCCTCATCATACATGTCTTTGATGGCTCGGATGTATGGTACGGGAATGCCTTTCCTGTCCAAAACTCTCCAAAGGACCTCCCTTGGCACTCTATCATATGCCTTCTCTAAATCAATGAAGACCATATGAAGGTCCTTTTGTCTCTCCCTATAATGCTCTATCATCCGCCTTAGGATGTGGATGGCTTCTATTGTTAATCTCCCGGGCATAAATCCGAACTGGTTCTCGGATACCTCGGTCAACTGGCTTAACCTCCTCTCTATGACTCGTTCCCACAACTTTAGAGTGTGGCACATTAGCTTGATACCCCGATAGTTGGCACAACTCTGAATATCGCCTTTGTTCTTATATATCGGTATCAATATGCTCTTCCTCCATTCCTCAGACATCTTGTCCCCCTGGAGGATTTGGTTAAATAGTTTAGTCAACCAAATGGCGCCCTTTTGTCCAAGACACTTCCATGCTTCTACGAGGATGTCATCTGGGCCAACTGCTTTACCCCATCCCATGGATCTCAGGGCTTCCTTGACTTCATCTAGGCTAATTTGCCTACATTCACGGTGGTTTTGATGCTCCTCATATGTTTGAAGATCACCTAAGGATATGTCTATCTCTCCTTGTTCGTTGAATAGCTCTTGGAAATAACTTTTCCACCTAGCCTTGATTAGATGCCTGTCCACGAGTACCTGTCCATCTTCCCCTCTAATGCATTGCACTCTGTCTAGGTCTCTGGTCTTCCTTTCTCTCGCTTTGGCAATTTTATATAAGTCCCTCGCGCCCTACTTGGTCTCCATCCTTTTGTAGAAGTTCTCATAAGCTCTTGATTGTGCTTCTCTGACTGCTCACTTTGCTTCTCTCCTGGCTTGAATATACCACTGTTGCTTATCCTCATTCCTACTATGGTCCCACTCTCTTAAACAAGCTCGCTTCTCCTTAATCTTCTCTTGGACCTCGTCACCCCACCACCAGGATTCTCTGTTTCTTGGTGCCCTTCCCGTAGACGTGCCGAGGACTTCCCTTGCCAGTCCTCTCATCTTTTGGGCCAGATGGTTCCACAACTGGTTTGTATCCCCTTCAAAGTCCTCCCTGACTTCGGCCTCCACTTTTTCCTTGTATACCTTATACTTCTCCCCCTTGAGCTCCCTCCAACAGGTGTGCGAATGCGCAGGTTTGTAGATGCTTTTGGCCCTCCCCTTGGCCTTTATATCCACCCACAACACCCTATGTTGCGCAGACAGGTCTTCGCCAGGGGTAGTCTTGCAATCCCTGTAGTCTCTTTGCACCCTTCTCCTTAATAGTATGTAGTCAATCTGTGTTCTTATCCCGCCGCTTTGGTACGTGACGATGTGTTGCTCGAGCTTTTTGAAGAAGGTGTTGGCCACCGTCAGGTCCTAAGTAACCGTGAAGTCTAATAAGGCTTTGCCCTCTGCATTCTTGGTTCCAAAACTGAATCCTCCATGATGAGGAGCATACCCATCCTCCATCGCACCAACGTGTCCGTTGAAGTCCCCGTCAATCATTACTTGTTCGATTGAGGGTATGCCCTGCATCATTGTGTCTAAGTCCTCCCAAAAGGTAGCCTTCTCATGCTCCGACAGTCCAGTTTGAGGTGCGTAGGCACTGATGACGTTCAATACTTCCGTATCTAGGACCATCTTGATACTTATGGTCCTATCGCCAGCTCTTGATACTCTGACTACTTTATCCTTGAGGCTGCTTTTCACCATGATCCCAACTCCATTCCTGCCTCTAGCCTTGCCCGCGTACTAGAGCTTATGCCCTAGCACCTTCCTGGCTTTCGTGCCAACCCATTTAGTCTCTTGCAGACAAAGTATGTTGATGTTTCTCCTCATCATCATATGGGCCACCTCAAAACTCTTCTTCGTTAGTGTCCCGACATTTAGTGAACCTAATCTCAAGTTCCCTATCCCCTTTTGCCTCGTCCTCCTCCTCCCCACCTCATTTGAAGATGGCCTCAAAGTCTGTGTTCCATAGCTGTTTGCGCTCATCAACTAGCTATCCTAATGCGGGTAAGCGAACAACATAGGCAATGAGACGAATAAGTATATACACCCAAGAACCCACAGTCAATAGGACACACACAATTCACAAAACTGAAATGAGACAGAAACGAGTAAACCAAAGAAATATACACAACAATGGTAATCCAAACACTACCCCGTTGTACAAAAGGTTAGATCAAACCTGGGGCCAGTGCGTTGGTGGAACTCTGACCCGGCTAAACTTACCTGGGCCCCCTCTTGCTTGTCGGCTATGGGCTGCCAAAAGGGAAGCAAAAACAGGAGGTGAAGGGAGGGTACGGACCTGGGGCCGACCGATTTTTGATTACCTAGATCGGTCGGCTGCGAGCTGGTCGTGGGGTGGCGGGTTGTTAGTGGTATGGAGGGGGTTTCGCCTTGGTGAATGGTGGGTCCAGGCTATGTGGTCAATGGTGCTCTAGGTTCAGTGGTGGTAGGGTGGCGACGGTGGTGGTTGGTCTGGGGTAGGGATGACTGTTGGTCCGGGTCAGGGGGAGTGGAGGGGTCGGAGGTGGGTAGGGGTTCCTGGTGATGGTGATGGTTCAGGTGGGTGGTGGTCTGGGTGGGGCTAGGGTTCGGTCGGCTAGGGTTCCGGTCGGGGGGGGGGGGGGGGGGGGGTCTGGGGAGCTGTCAGTCAGGGGTTGGGTTGGGTTCTCGTGGGTTCGCGTGAAATCGGCCGGGTGGTGGTTTGTGTGGCCAGGCTAGTGGCCGGAGGGGGTTGTGTGGCTGTGCAAGTGGCCGGGCACCGGTGGTGGTGGTGTGTGGTGGTGGGGCTGGGTTTCGAAAAGGGGGAGGGGGGAGAGGGGCTAGGTCACCCGATGTTTGCGTCGCTGCTCCGGCGCCTAGGTGGCGCCATCCTCTTCGCGTCGCCGGCGGTGTTGCTCCTGCCGCGTCGGTGAGGTTGCCGACGGTTGTGTGGCAGGTGACCGATTAAATCCCTATAGCAGTAGCATATTCCTGCCCTTCTAATTTCATATCTGCTTCGACCTTCAGAGCTCGTTCAAGGACCTCCTTGTATCTCTCGAAGATGAAACTTGACAGACGCCTCCTAATGCGAAGAAGCAATCTCCTTTCAAACCTTTTTGCTTTACTTGTCTCTGATGTCATGATGCTTGGGCTAAAACGTTCCAATTCGTTAAACTTGTTAGCATATTGCAACACCGTCATCTGCTCTCCTTGTTTTATCTCGTAGAATTCATTTTCTCTCGTCATTCTTAGCGTTTCAGGGAAGAACTAGTTGTAGAAGGTCTCTTTAAACTTCTCCCAACCCAAAGGGTTAGTAGCGTTCTGATATGCTACCTTGACTGTAGTCCACCAGAGCTCCGCATTCCCCTTAAGAAATGGGGTGGCTGCTTGAACCTTATCATCGTCGGCTATTGACACTACCTCAACAAGGTCTCCATCTCTCGTATCCATTTTTCAGCTTCTAGAGGGTCATTTGCTTCTTCAAACTTCAGGGCTCTCAACCTTGACAACCTTTCGAAGGGAGTCTCTTCATTGCGTCGAGTGAGAGGAGGCACGGCTTGAACTTGTTTTTGATATTGCATGAGATTAACCATGAGCTGGTGCGTTGTTGCAACATGGCATTGATTAGAGGAAACACCTGAGTGCTGACCGTTTTGACCAGTGGGTCTGCTCTGCCGTGGGACACGTTCCTCATTTGGGTGCTCCCCTTCTGTATCATTCTTCGATTCACTACGGTGTTCCTCGATCGGGGGTGGAACCCTGCTTTTTCCCTTCAGGGTCCTCTTTCTTTTCAGAAACGCTAATGTTTCGCTCATGTCACTCATTTTCACCTTCACTCAAACTACATAAGAAATCTCGTTGTTAAATAATTTTTTAAACTCCAATTTAGTTGAAGTTACCAATTCAAATAGTCAACTATATTTTCTCAACATTAATAAACCAAGTTCTCATCATATCAGTAAAATTTCCCAAGGTTCATAACCTAAGGCTCTCACTTCAACACTTAAATTTCTCAATAACCTAGAGTTCTCACTAAAATTTTCTAAAATTCATAACCTAGTGTTTAGATCTTCACACTTAAATTTCTTCAAAATTCATAAACCAGGCTCTAGTGGTGGCCACCGGGCCAGGCCGGGCCTCGGGCCAATTTTTGGTGGCCTCAGGGCCCGGCCCGGGCCTGGGGACAACGCGCTAGCCGTTGGGGCAACGGCTAGTTTAAAAGAGCCGTTTAAAGGCTCTTCAAATAAAAAATTAAATATATATATATATATATATATATTTTTTTTTTTCTATAAATACTTAAACCTCCCCAACCCATTTCCTCACCAAATCTTCAATCCTCTCTTCTCTCTCTATACATTCATCATCTCCCATCTTCTCTAACCTTGCTAATTGCAAAATTGTGCTCTAAAGTTCCAAGTTTGTAAAGTGTTTGGCTGAAGTTCGAATTTCATTGTTCTCTCGTTTCGGTAATTTTAGTATCGCAATTTTATTTGATTCGCATTTTTAGTTATTTAATTTGTATTACTACTTGCATTTTATAAATACTAATCACTTATACTAATATGGCACACAACTCTTCGTCATCCTCTGGAGCCGGTCGTGCTAGTTCTAGCTCTTCTCGGCCACCCATAATCCCTAAAAGGAGTAGAATTGTCTTACTTAATACTGAAGAACGAGCTTTTATACAACCAGACCCATCACCCCCAGACACTGATGATAGCATAGATTATGACTTTTCACAACAATAAGATTATCATGAGTCAGGTGGTGGTGGGGTTGGAGACTCACAAACTGATGAGGAACCCATGCCCACCACCGAAGCTCAGCCTGAAACTAGTACCGGTGCTAGTAGGCGTACAACTAGTAGGGTATGGAAGCACTTTACCCTTAATAAAACAACTAATAGAACAACTTCTAAATTATGTGACCCAGCTAGGGATTTTAGCCATCAACCTGGCAGTGGGACGGGCACATTAAACAGACATATACTTAGGTGCCACCCCGAGCAATACCCAGATAAGAGCCAACAACGTCTAGTACAGCAAGTGACCGGTGCACTTGCTAATTTTAGGTTCTCTCAAGAGAGCAATAGAAAGGGGCTAGCTAAATATATAATTTTGAATGAAAGGCCTTTTAATACCGGCGAAGACCCAAATTTTGTCAACTACCTCCAACAAAATGTAAACCCCGCCATTGTGAGGATTCCTCGGAACACCATAAAGCAGGACCCTTTTACGTTGTACCACGGGATGAAAGCTGGGGTCTTCCACCATGGCACGTGATACACTAAGTTGTCCGGTGTCTTCAGTAGTATCGGAGTGTACTTTCAGTCTTGGTGGTAGATTGCTTGGAACGAAGAGGGTGAAGCTATCGCCATCAATCTTGGAGATGTCCATGTGCTTGAAGGATTGGCTGCTAGCAAACGCAAGAGATCAACAGAGAATGAAGCTGGATTCATCGAGCGAAGAAGAAGACGTCCGCACAACTGATACTTCAAATGATGGCGTAGAAACCCCACTAGGCGACTGATATCAACACTTTTGTATGTCAATTATTTACTTTTAAATATTTACGTCAAAAGACGACTGTACCCCCCATATGTCAAACTTTGTATTTTTTGATAAACAAATTTGTACTTTTAAATATTAGGCCCCAACTGTGTTGTATTTGTACTTGTATTTGTTAAGTTATTTATTTACAATTATTTTTTTGATAAGATATTTACTATTACTTATTGGATATTTTATTTCATTACATATATTTAGCATTATTTTTTTTTAACATGTATATTTAGCATTATTAGTGCTTGGAAAAAAATATATTTGTATCTCATATTATTTATCAATGAATTACAATAATTTTAATACAAAATGACTTTATATTATTAAAATTTTTTTTTTTTCTGTAAAAAAAGCAGGCCCGGCCCTGCCCTGCCCGTCCCTGGAGCACCCCGGCCTCGGCCCGGCCCCTGGCCACCACTGCCAGGCTCTGATACCACTTTATGTAACGGCCCCAAACGTTAATACCGATTAGGCTTAAGTACAGGGCGATACATAGCGGTACTATAACAAATCCCCTTATTATAGTACGAAGCCCGAATATTTCCAATCAAATACTCCTTAAAATTATATAAACCGCTCTTATATAAAACATAATCCCAAATACATCAAACTAACATTTTAATACTAGTAGAGCGGAAGCTTAAAATTACAGCATCCTAGATAGTCTTTGATCTGTTACCACAAAATTTACTTATTATTTTACTACACAAAATAAACTAATTCTCGAGATAGTAAGCCGCTTCATCATTTCTTCCTTCAGAAACTTGCCATGGGTTACTAATATGGAAAAATAAACGAATTGGGTGAGCAAACAACATACTCAGTAAGTACACCACACTCCCTACCCAGATCAGGCATATTATATAAAACGGATAAAATTCCAATTAAAACCAGTAAAAATCAATTCGTCTTTAAAATCATGTTAGGATATCACAAATCATTGTTACATAATTCAGTTCATTTCACAAGAAGTCTTTGGTAAAACGATTAAAATCTCTTTAATTTCCAACATTCACTAAGAAACATAAATCATCACTTTATACTTTTAAATACGGCCATCGGACACAGTCCGTCCCATACCGGACCGCGCACGACTTTGGAGCAGGGTCTGTCCCATACCAAACCGAGCTCTTTGGAATCGATCCGAGGATCGGCTGCTTTGATTTGACTTTGTGCTTTAAATCAACTTGCAAACGCACTTTGGTAAAACTTACAGGCGCATCGAATACTACGGCCGATATTATTCCTGTGATAGGGTCATAGATCGACGTTCACATTTCACATATTCGAACCGGTTCTAAGTCGATGGATCCGCTAGGATCAAACATAGATCTATGTACTGGTATTATTCTCGCGACAGGGTCACAGATCGACTTTTCACATTTCATATTTCACGTTCTCTCGTCGACAGACCCCGGAGGGTCAACATAGTTATCTGGAAGCTCTTCTCATAAAACCTTTAAAATTCAAATCATAAGCTCACAATAATTTCCTTCTAGGTAACGACCGGGATTCGAACGTCTCCCCCGCGTCGTCATACGTACTGAGATTCGGACGTCTCCCCCGCGTATGCTTACACAACCGGTATCAATATAATTCAAATCACATGTTAAAACATCAAATCAACCTTTTATGTAGTAACCGGGATTTGGACATCTCCCCCGCATCACCATACGCACTGGGATTCTGCCGTCGCCCCCGCGTACGCTTACATAATCACTATAAATCCAATATAGTTCAAACCTTTAATTCAAATCATAAGAATAGGAATCACATATTTAAAACTCAAACCAACGTATAAGTCAGTTTAATTCAAACCATAAGAGTAGGAATCACATCTTTAAAACTCAAACCAACGTATAAATTAGTATAACTCAATTTATAAGGGTATAAACCACACAATCAAATAACACATATGCCTAATCCTATTTAACAAATCAATAAATCATTCAAAATATAAATCTCACAAATCAAGTCATTTAAAGCAATTTTTCGTAGTTAACAAACAAGTAGGGGAAGTGGTATACTTACTTCACTAGCTTAAATCCAACAACTTTAACTTCTAAGCCACCGGCGAGGTGGCCGGAGTTGTACTGGAAAAGTGGCGGTACTGGCGTGAGGCGATGCCGGCGTGGCGGCCGGAGCCGTACCAGCGAGGCGACCGGAGCTGCACCGGCGTGGTGTCGACACCGGCGAGGCGAGGGGAGAGAGAGAGTGGCGTGTGGTGGAGAGAGAACCGAGAGGAGAGAGAAAATCGTGGGGTGGTGGTGTGTGGTTTGAGGGGTTGAGGGTTGGGGTATTTATAGACCCCTGGAGGTCAGACGATACCGAGGTGGTGAAAGGCGGTACCAAGGTGGTGGGAATCGATACCGGGGTACTGTGGTGGTCGGAGTCATACCACATGGGTCAGGCGGTACCGTAATGGTCAGAGTCATACCGCGTGGGTCAGGCGGTACCGTGGTGGGAGGGTGACGGTAGTGGTACCTTGAGGTGGGCGGCAGCACCGGTGAAGACGGTAGTTGTGAGGGGAGGACGGCGAGGATGAGAGAGATGGTGAGGGAGAGGGTGTGAAGCGTGAGGGAGGGAGAGAGAGAGAGACGTGGGGGTGGGGGGAAAAATTTTTACTTTATTTTTTTTTCTTTTTCTTTCCCTTTTCTTTTTCATTTACATATTTATTTGTTTATTTATTTTTATTTTGTAACCTAATCGAAATAATAGTGAGTTTTAACCTTATTTAAATACCTTAAGTTTCACATATTGTAATACCAAGTCTAATTTAATTAGGCCGGGTATTACAATGTTCCTTGTATCTACGAGCTAAAGCGTGAGATCTCACATTTGAGGCAAGAAAATTCGCTAATTTCCACATATTTCACTAAATTGAGATCCCTATGGGATGAGCTTTACACTCTCATTGAAAATTCACCTTGCACTTGTGGACATGCTAAGTCCTTTTGTGCGATCCGCGATATGGAGAAGCTTTTGGATCTCCTAATGGGTTTAGACCCGCCATTCTCCACCATTAGATCTCAACTAATGAATACTAAACCCTTGACTTATATTGGTAGTGCTTCTATTTTATGTTAAGAGGAAAAACAACAAAGCGTAGCTGCAGGTTCTGTTGTGCAACCCGAAGGGGCTACGCTTGTTGTGAAGGGTTCGAATGGGGGAGGTGGTATGCCAACCTCATCGGGTAATTTTCCTCGTCGTAATAACCATGTTACTTGTTCTTATTATAAGAAACAGGGTCACACAAAAGACAAGTGTTTTGAGTTGGTAGGGTATCCTCCCGATTGGAAGAGATAACAACCAAATAAAATTGGAAGTGGGGCCACTGCTGCAGCGGCAGCCCACTGCTGCGCAGAACCGATGCAACCCGACAGTCCCATCGTAGAGTTGTCTGCAAGCCAGTAAAAACAACTCATGTCCCTACTTAGCCTGGCTCCTGCTTCTCCTAGCATAAATCTGACAGGTCAGGTTTTTATTTCGAATCAAAGTTGGATTATAGATTCCGGTGTCACCGATCACATGGTTTCGTCTCTATCTCAAATGCTCGATGTTGTGTCAAACCAAACTGTTAGACTCGTAAAGTTGCCCAACGGGACTAGTTTATTGGTCTCGCATATAGGAAAGGTCGAGATTCTTGATAATGTACGTGCCTGGTTTTTATTGTAATTTATTATCTGTGAGCAAACTTACTCGTGATGAAAAATGTACGTTGACATTTTTTTTCTGATTTTTGTTACATTCAGGACCCTCACTCGAGGACGCTGACTAGAGCGGGTAAGTTAAGAAATGGGCTATATCTGTTGGAAGCTGGGTCGGTTAGGACTTCGGCACACATGGTTAGAAATAACCAAGAAGCAGTTTTGTGGCATCGTTGGTTGGGACATGTTGCTTTCAATAAACTTTACCTTTTTCAGCATTTGAACATTAAAGGAACAAATGTTGTTTGTGATATAGCCCTTTCCTTTGTCAGTTTCAATGACTCAGTGTTGTTTTGAATTAATACACTGTGATATTTGGGGACCTTACAAAACTTTATCCTTATCTGGTGCTCGTCATTTTTTAATGATTGTTGATGATTATAGTCGTTGTACTTGGGTTTATCTCATGAGAGAGAAATCCCAAGCTCATGGGATCCTCATGGATTTTTGTCGAATGGTGGTTACTCAGTTTGGCTTGCAGGTGAAAGAAGTAAGGAGTGACAAAGGCCAAGAATTTAAATATGGGCCATTGCTGAGTTTCTATGCTAAGTATGGGATCCAATTTTAGACCTCATTGACAGGGGCACCTCAACAAAATGGTATGGTTGAGCGGAAGCATAAACATCTATTAGAGGTTGGTCGTGCACTTCGATTTCAAGCCGGTCTCCCTAAAAGATTTTGGGGTGAGTGCATTTTAACAGCTGCATATTTGATAAATTTGATGCCTACTCCTTTACTTGCTTATAGGAGCCCATTTGAGGTTTTGATGGGCAAAATTCCATCATATGATCATTTGAGGATTTTGGGTGTTCATGTTATATTCATGTTAAAAATCGATCTAGTGACAAATTTGACAAACGAGCTTCACTGGTTATTTTTGTGTGATATCCTCACGGTCAAAAGGAGTATAAAATATATAGCTTGGATGATAAAAGGATCATTATGTCTAGGGATGTTCTGTTTTATGAAGATTCCATGCCTTTTTTGAAAATCGATGAGTTAAATTTGACACCGGAAAAGCATGTTAGTCACTTAAATGAACAAGTAGAGTTAGACTCGGTCCATGTCGGACCAGTACAGCAGCAAAATTGCAGCTCACTGTCCGACAGTGAGCTACAGCTTTAGCCGGCCACTGTACCGGTTGCTGAACTGGACAGTGAGCAGGTAGTGGGCCCGCAGCAAGTCGACAGGGGGAGTAGTATGCGTATCGAGGAAGATACATTGAGAAGAAGTAGTAGAGTGCGTTCTATGCCCGTTAATATCAGGATTACATCATTGAGGTACCATCTTCTATAGCCTATTCTCCAACTGCCACTCCATCAGCTAACTCCGGTATCTTTTATTCAATCTCAAATTTTGTCTCTAACGCACGTTTTTCTAACGCTCATTCGATACTTTTGAATGCCATCACCTCGGGTTATGAGCCAAAAAATTTTAACTCGGCCGTACAGTATGAACATTGGAGAGAAGCTATGGAGAAGGAGATCAAGGCACTTAAGCAGAACTGTACGTGGACACTTGAGGAACTACCGGTCGGTAAGAAGGCGATAGACTCGAAATGGGTTTACAAGATCAAGTACAAATCAGACGGGTCAATTGAATGCTATAAAGCTCGTCTTGTTGCTAAGGGGTACACTCAGGTAGAAGGTATAGACTATCATGATACCTTTGCTCCGGTAGCTAATCTTGTAACTGTTCGTTGTGTGTTGGTCGTGGCCTGGGCCCGAAGTTGGATTATCCAACAATTAGATGTGAATAATGTATTTATTCATGGAGACCTAGATGAAGAGGTCTACATAAAGCTTCCTCAGGGTTTTGAACGTAAAAATGAAGGGAAAGTTTGTCGCCTTCGAAAATCTTTATATGGACTTAAACAAGCCTCCCGAAATTGGAATCACAAATTAACCTCGATCTTAATTAAGATTGGTTTTCAACAATCTAAAGCTGACTATTCATTTGTTACCTATATGAATGGGATGACCTATACAATAGTTCTCATTTATGTTGACGATGTACTCATAACGAGTAATGATGAAGAACACATTAAAGGGGCCAAAGCCACCTTGAATCAATCTTTTGGAATTAAAGATCTGGGACTGGTTAAATATTTTTTGGGTATCGAGGTTGCTCGTTCTCAAAAGGGAATTATGCTTAGTCAATAGAAATATGCTCTTGACATTGTTAGTGAAGCAAGGATCCTAAGTGCTAAGCCCGTGTCTACTCTCATAGTTCAAAACCATTCGCTAGCAGATGGCGTTGGCGAGCTTGTTGTTGATAGTGGTCAATATAGATGCCTAGTAGGTCGTCTACTATATCTGACTATTACACGTCCTAACCTTTGTTATGTTGGTATATTAAGTCAATTTATGCATGATCTGCGTATGCCTCATCTCAATGCTGTTATGCGAGTTCTACGTTACCTTAAGGGGGCATCGGGACAAGGAATATTTCTTCCTTCTGATTGTGATTTGAAACTCCGAGCTTATTGTGATGCAGACTGAGCTGGTTGTCCTACAACTAAACGGCCCACAACGGGGTATTTTATATTTTTAAGAGGTTCGCCCATTTCTTGGAGGTCCAAGAAACAGACTGTTGTGTCTCATTCCTCAGCTGAAGCAGAATATCGGTCTATTGCTACCACGACTAGTGAGATAGTGTGGTTGCGACGGTTATTATCTGATCTTATTGTTCCCATTGATAATCTAGCTTTATTGTTTTGTGATAACCAGGAAGCTCTTCATATTGCATCTAATCCTGTATTTCATGAACAAACGAAGCACATTGAAATAGATTGTCACTTTGTTCGTGAGAAATTACTATCCAAGGAGATCACCACAGCCTATGTTTGGAGTGGGGAACAAATTGCAGATTTATTCACCAAGGCCTTAGGCCATCCGGGGCACTCTGCTTTCATTGGCAAGTTGGGCATTGTGAATTTGCATGCTCCAATTTGAAAGGGAGTGTTGAGTTTTGTTTTATGTTTTTTTGAATACTTTGTATTTTCATACATATACGTATTTATGCTCTAGAGTATTCTTTGTAATTAAGTAAATCTGGAACATTCTTTATAAGCAGGTAGTGTTCATTTTCTCTTCCCTTCACTTGCAATACCAACCGGCCATTAAGGCCCATTTACAGGAGTTTTTATTTCTTGGTAACTTGTAAGTAGGCAGCTCTAGAGTTGAGGCTTTTCATGTATGTCCTTACTAGTATAAATAGCTTAGTTCATGTACTAGATTAATCATCCAATAAAAGTTACATCTTCCATTGCATTCCTTATTTCTTTTAAGTATTTTATTTTTTTACAGGTTCCTCCCATTAGAGGGTTCCTGATCTCCAATCCAAATATCCCTGGCAAGCTTATTTGGGTGTGGAATAAGAAGGGTGTTTATAATGTCAAGCAAGGGTATGCAAGGTGGAGCCTCGATACCGAAGCTCATGTCTTGCGGTCCTGGGCCTCCTCTTCCCTTCTCCCGGATCGGAAAACTTTGAGTCGCATCTGGAATGCTCCGATCCCCCCAAAAGTTCGGGTTTTTTTGTGGAGAGTTTTCTTTGATGCTTTGGCGTGTAATGTGAATCTTGCTAAACAAGGTGTCCCTTCCTCTATTGTTTGTGCACAATGTGGGATTGAACCTGAAACGATTGATCACATTATCTACTTTTGCCCTTTTACGAAAGCGGTTTGGTTTTGTTCAAAAGTGGGTTATAAACCCGCTTTGAATGGTTTTCGAGCTTCCTTTCTTGGTGGTAATCTTTTTCGGAATCTTTTTCACATAATATGGAGATTATGACTGAAGTTACATTGATTTGTTGGTGGTTATGGAAGTCTCGGTGCAGGTTTGTTTTACAAGGTTCAAAAGACGATCCTATCTTGGTAGTCCATCAGGCTTCGGTGGAGGCCTCTTTGTTCTCGCAGTGTTCTTCTTCGCATGACCAAGATGCTTCCTCCCCTGCCTTAGCTCGGTGTATTGCCCCCCCTTTTGAGTTCCTGATGCTTAATGTTGATGCGGGTTGGATCAATGATCAGATCTCGGCCTCTCTTGCGATTGTGGTTCGTAATTCGGTTGGGGTTCTTGTGGATGGATGGTGTGGTTCAACCTTTGCGACCTCCCCTTAGATAGCCGAGAGTTGTGCTTTGAGAGCGGCCTGCGTTTTTGCTCACCGTAAGGCCTACCCGTTGGTGATTTTTGAATCTGATTCGCTTGAAGTCATACAAGCTTTCAAGTCTTGCGGGCTGCCACCTTGGGAAATAGCAGTGATCATCAAAGACATTAGAATTTTGTGTTCTTCTTTTGTCTCTTTTTCCTTTTCTTGGATCCCTCGAAAAGCAAATGTAGTTGCTCATGAGGTGACCAAATTTCATCGTGTTCATAGCCGTTTTCATGACTGGATTGTATCCCCCCGCCCTTCCTCTCTATTTGAAGGCACTTATTTCTGATAGTAATACATAGTCCTACCTTCGGGCTCTTCTGATCAAAAAAAAAAAAAAAAAAAAGAAAAAAAATTTATTTAGGAATAGCAAATAATACATTCCATTGTATAATAACAAGATTATTAAATCACATATATATGCCATGACAATATTAATATCATGTATATTAGCTTCTATATTTTTATATGGTTAATCTAAATAATATTTTCATGTGAAATATAAAAATAGTCTATTTTAGATGATCTATATTAATTTAACATACTTTCAAAATAACTACATGCAATTCTAAGATGAAAAAGAAAAAAGTGCTTAAATTGTCAAGACAAAGAAAAGTTACAAGTCTCGAACCCGGTTAAGCGCATGCAAGGGCCAGAATATAACAAACTTAGCAGAATTTATCCGTTGTTACTATTAGCCTTTTCCAATTAAAAATATATACTTAAATATGAATATTTTTGCACACTTGAAAACTAAACGGAGAATTAATAGCGTTAGTACTGGTGGTTGATTGTAAATTTTTAATTTTTAAAGGTGATTTTATGAAAAATTAAAACTTTTTGGTGGTTAAGTGAAAACGACTATTTTTAAGGTGGTTTTTTTTTTTTTTTTTTTGTAAATCACTTTTTTATAAAACTTAGAAATTCTTATAGTGTAGGCATTTAAGTACGGTGGAAAATTGATGTAGAGACAAAAATTACCTGAGACATAGTTATGAATGTACTCGGTGTTTACTTTCCTATGTACATTTGCACTTACCTAGGGTCACAACAGAAAAACATTGACGTCTTAGAACCTTTATTTTATAATTGAAAGTAGAAGGGAAAAAAAAAAAAACCCACGTTGATCAAAAGCAGGTCTCTATTGCGATACAAACAGAAAACTAAAAAGCTATTGGACAATAAGCAAAGCCAATTTTGATTCTAAATAGACAAAGCTCAAGACTCATTTAGCCTAAAAAAGTACTGATAAAGCTTAAATGAGCCTAAACAAGATCAACCTAGAGTTGAGCTCGTACAACTAGACTCAAGCAAATGAACCTAGAAAAGAAGGGATTGAGCCACTCTTCGATCTCAAAGTTTCCATACTTATTGAGTTTTAAGCTAAGCCTGAGTGGAGCTAAATGTGGATGAGTTGAGATTCAAGCTTGATGAGCTTGGGCTCGACTAACATATTTCCACGCTTAATCCTAAGATTGTACACGGCGCGAATCAGTTGATGAAACTCAGGAGACAAGGTTGGTCCACATTTTAATCTAAACTGATAGTTTATTCAAAACCTTAAACTGATTCTTTATCGGATTCAAGATATTGCTCTAACTTGAACTAAGACAAATGTAAGGGCCTATTGAGATCCAAATCAAGGGCAAGGAACTAGGGATGGCAATAGGGCGGCAGGTATGGGAGATGCCTCCTCTGTACCCGTACCCACCACAAAAATAACACATCCATGCCATTACCTGCCACGGGTATAAAGTGGATATCCATATCTGTCCCAAAGGGTACAAATTCGTACTTGTACCCGCACCATTATCTACGGGTATCCAACAGGTATGCATTACCCGCCCCGTACCCACCCTTGTGTGTAGAAAAAGATTATGTATACTTACCCATATTAATTATTTAATGCTATTTTTAAAATTCCACTAATATTTTTCTATAACATTGATAAAGGATATAGATTATTGAATTTAAGTACGTATTTTTTGATTTGAAAGTTAACTATGTACAAAATGGAACGGATATGACAGACATAAGGTTGGGCGGGGCTGGGCGGGTACAACACTATGCCTGTGGCTGCCCCATTCCCGTGGCGGGTACAAAACGGGTACACCAAACCCTTATCCTCTACCTACCTCACTTATGTCCATATCTATAAGTAGCGGGTTTTACCTGTTCTATTGCCATCTCCACAAGAAACACTACCAAATAATAAACACCTAACCGTAAATAATTTTATGCACTTCACAGTTTCCAAGCACACCTCTAAAAGGAGAAATGAGCGGTGATTGTTTTTTTATAACTCGTACTTAATTCATCTTTATGTGGCCCTTGTGGTTTTCCTATATTCAACATGTTAAATGTAATTGGTTAACTACCATAAAGATCTCTTTAACTACTTCATAAAATAAAAGTAATGATTTAACTTTCAATTTCATCAACACACACCGCAAATTATCGATTTATATTAATTAGAACTCCTCATAAAATAAGGATATGACCATCTTTTAAAAAGCTATCAACAATAAAAACCAAGTCAATATCACGTGACACGATGTCGAGGGTCTAGTTTAAAATAATTAAGTGATACGTGTGTGATTAAGGTAGCTGTAAGAGGTCAAAATAAATGAAAGTAAAAGTTAAGAGGCTCTCTTTTGAAACGAAATTCTGCTTTAAAGTTCTTCTTTATGTTGACTACCTTTGACAAACTCTATGATAAGCCTACCATTGCGAGTCAAAAACCACCTTCCATCATTACGAAATTTTTTTGCAGCAGTAAGGCTTCGTTTGTTTTGACTGAAAATATTTTATGTTTCATTACTACATTTTTGATTACTACAAAACTATAACTGCAAATATGAATAATCATTTTCTCTATTGAAGGGAAATGGTCTTCCCCTCTTTGAAAGGGAAAATATTTTCTTTCATGGTGTAGAGAATATTTTCCACTCTAATCTTATATTATATGCCTTATTTCACCTTTAGCTTTATCAAGCGTGAACTTATATAAATTATTTATTTTCTTAAGCTTAGGAGATGATTTTTTTTGAAGAATCTTTTTGATAAAAATATTTTGAGAACAAATTTCTTTTGCAAGAAAAATATTTTCTTTCATCCAAACGAAGCCTAAAATAAAACGCACAAACACAACAAATCTCACCAATAACACAAGCATGGTCAGGTAGGTAGTGACTAATAGGCTCCTCAAGGAGACGAAAAAGCACCTTCCCAGTATCTTTTGTTGGAAAATTATATATTTTTAATGATTTAAAAATTATTTATTGTGAAATAATTTCTTATAAAATAAGTGTTTCTTTAATTGCTAATTGTCCTAAATTAAAGGTTATCAAAGTCTTTCAATATAGCATTAATATGAAACGGAGGTTACTAGCCGTTGTATGCTAAGCATTAAGATGGTCAATATAGACTGACCGGCCATTTTGCAAAAGGAAAAAAAAAAAACATTATTATACATACATACTTATGTATTTTATTGATTTTAAAAAAATAATAATAATAGCTATTTTTATATTATTTATTTTGTTTCCAAAATACTTAATGTTCAATATTAATACGATATTAATTTATGTTCTAATTGTTTGGAACGTTATATTACCGGTGCATTGAAAGAGCAAATAACAATTAGTGAGATTAATTTGTGTTTGACCATAATAATCAATGAAGGACATAAATTAGGTACATACTTATGATTATATAAGCATATGTGTTTGATGAGAAAATTAGACAATAATATGAAATATTTTATTCTTTCAATCCTCTCTATTCTTGTACAAAAATAGTGAGCTTAGTAGTTTTAGTTCGGGGATCTTTTATTGCTGCACTGATAGAGGTCCGACGGATTGTTGAATCTTGGGAAAGGAGCGCATTTAAGCTTAATAGCAATACTCGTGCAGGAGGGGCATTTCCCTTCTAAGGAGAGCGTTCTCACGTGCCTCAACCCAAAGATATGTTTTTTCTAAACCCTTTCTCTGTTTAGTTTGTTTTTTCTGTATATATAATCTTTGTTTGTATTTAGTTGTCGATTCCTGATTTTATGAAATTTTGATAATGCTATATTGTATTTTCTGGTTCTACAATTATCAGTGTATTAGTACTATTTCTTAATTGATGTAAGTTAATATATTTCATGTTAATAATGCTTAGTTTAAAGAATATTATAAAATATTTCCAACATCTTTGGCACGTATGCAAGGCTTGTCTAACAACTCTACTTTATAACAACACCAGAATGAGTAACAACACTGAAAATATTTCTATACTAAAGATAATTAAAAAGAAGTTACCCATTACACCACAAAAACCCTCGTATATTGTGGCCATGCGAGTATAGGGCTTGATTTCAAAAAGGGCACTTGAATCGGTGTTCACATAAATAGCCCCTACTATACCAGCTTTGTTAAGCGGGCTATTTAAAATTGCATGAATAGCCTGAAAATTAGTTTTCAAATAAAGTAAAGTTCTTAAACTTATTGTCAATATAAACGACAAATTGCAATTATTAGGCATACAACTAAAGGAAACATTGAATTTCAAGAATCTTAAGGGATATAGGATGATATAGTTTAAATATGTTTTAAACACTATAATTCCTAAATACTGTAATCTAACCAAATTTCTAATAGGCCTTTTCAATTAAAAAAAAAAAAAAAATCTGTAATGGGCAATTAAAAGAGAAATAGAGAAAACTAACCTCGAAAACAATGTTAGGGCGATACTCATCAACGCTTTTTCCTTGGTTCAGCAAAAAGTCAGTGTCCTCATTGGAACTCAAGATCTTCCACTTCTACAATTATTTAATCACAAAATTTCAAAAAAATAACGCTATCAGCTGATCTTCCACTTCCACTTCTTCTTTACGTATCTTCATGTTCTTCGTTGTATTGGCTCCTCCTTTGTTAACTGCTCTGAAAACTTTTCTTGAAGTTTAGTTCAACACAGCAGAGCTTGGTTGAAATAATGTTAGAAAAGTGCATGTCAGACTATAACAAACATTTCTGGCAAAGCAAGTGCAAAATACAGGGCAATTTTGATATAACAAACATGTTTTCTGTATTTTATATTTGGTGCATGAACATCAACTTATTGATTCCATAAGATTTCAATTAGCGAGTGGTCAAGCACCAAGCTAAATATTAGGAGGATTGTATTCTTAATGTTAAATTTTACGAATGTCCAACCTTCAAAGTGTATACACGTACAATGTATAAAAAGGAGTAAAGTGCATTCATGATTGATATTATACTTGTAATAGAATAGTTATTATACTTGGTATTGTACTTCTAACTACATATAACTATTCTATTGCAAGTATAATACCAATCATGATAGCGTACTAAGGCTACAGGGAGTCCTAATGCCTAAGCGCAAGGCGAATGGCAAAGGCGCCCTCCTTAGCGAAGTAAGGTGCATACTTTTGTAATTTACACTCACATTCTGTATTTATAATATATACTATGAAAATAAGCAATAAGATCAATGAATTACATAATATGAAAACTTTGAATTAACATAGGACAAATCATTAAAATTTCACTAACAACTTAACATAAATTTTATTATAAGGACTAAATTGACACAATATCAATTGTGCAAGGACTAAATTGACAATATTAAAAATAGAAGGACTAAACTGACACAATGGACAAAGTATAGGGATATTTGGTATTAATAACCCAAAAAGTTATTTACAATAAAGGCTCTTATACTTTTCCAACCATGTCAATTTGGTCTTCATTATTTTAATAGTGTGAATTTGGTCCCTATGGTTGGGGGTCCCCGGAAATAGTCTCCTTTCCACCCGGAAGGGGTAAGGCTGCGTACATCACCCCCCCCCCCAGACCCTGCTTCCTGCGGGAGCCACAAGACACCGGGACTGTTGTTGTTGTTGTCGTTGAATTTGGTCCCTATGCAACTTAATTGGGTCAATTTAGTTTTATGATCAAATTGAACTTAGCGTTACTGTGAAAAATTACTTTTTTCAAATTGACTTCTTCTAAAAATACTTTTGTTAAAAAGTGTTGTTTTAAATAAGTAATTTGTGTTTGGCTCAACTAGTCAAGAAGTGTTTATTGTAATATTGCGAGTGTTTGGTTAATATTTGAAAAAGTATTTTTTTTTAAATTAATTAAAATGACACTAACAGAAGTATGTAATAGTTGAAAACAATACCTAATCATGGAATTGGAGCCTGGAATTGAGGTTGAAACTGGAATTGGGGTCCAAAATTTCAGTTCGTTGTTTGGTTCACCAGCTAGAATTGGAATTACAATTCCACTGTGCAATTCCATAAAATTGGATTTTAACTGAAAATTATACTTTCCAATTTCTTGGAATAGAGGTGAGGAATTGCAATTCCTTAGTAACTTCATTGACCTAAAACCTAAAATAACCCCATTTGATTAACCCACTCACAAAATGACTTAAAATCTAAAGACATAGGTATAACCTAAAATTTGACCCGAACCTTGAAATCACCCAACTTGAATAACTTGAACTTAAAATGACCGACATCACCTTAGCTCAAAGTCCAAAGTCACCCAACCCAATTGACCCGAAACTCCAGATAACTCAAATCCAAAAAACGAAACTACTCGAATTGAATGTGATGTAAACAAAATACGCCAAATTGGAATCGACCCCACCAAATTAGCCTAAAACTTAATATGACCCAAACCCAAAATGACTGAACCATCTCGAACTCAACCTAAGATAACTCAAAATTTAAAATGGTACAACTCGTTTTTCACAAAAATAAGATGACTCGAGCTTGAAATGACCCAAATCAACTAACCCGACAAATTTTAGCCTGAATTCTACCTAACTCGATGGTGTTCCCGTTACAGTAACTCAGGTGTTCCCGATCCAAACAGTGTAAAATAGTGTGACTGTTATGTAACTGTAGAATCCATACAACTAAGGCTTTAACCATGTTAAGGTCTAGTGTAACAGGGTCATTTAGAAGAATGTTTTCAAAACAATCAAGTACTAGTTCAAACACTTCTAGAATAATTAACTCAAAAGAAGTTTCGAAGGAAACAATAAATCCTAAAGACTTTGTTAATTGGAATATTTCAAGAGAAAATTTTGAATCAATTTATCAAATTGTGACATTTGATTTCGAAATGGCTTTCTCATGCAAGACATATGAAAAGTTCTATTACTTTCTGATGTTTCGATGCAAAAGTATATTTCAAAAGAATTCCATTACATATATTATGGGTTGATACAAGTAGTAGTCAATCCATTAACAAGGATTGGACATGATCAACCAATAATGTTAACTTCAAGAGATCAAAGATTTCTCAAATTTGATGACTCATTACTTGCTGCTATTCAAACAAATTTGTCTAATGGACCTATTTATTTCAACTGCTATCCAAATTTTTCTATAGATCTTCATGATCTACATATCCTCAAAACTCATACACCTTCCAAATTTTCAAGAATTAGAGCACACCAAAGGATTTGTTCTAATATCTAAAATTTATTTCAGGCTTTTAGGTAGTCAACTTAACCCAAAATATCTCAAACAATCCCCTCAAGGAGAAACCCTACTCCTTGAAGTTCAGGCATATCAAGCTAAACCAATAACCCCAAAAAGTCTCAAATGGAATGAAATAACCATTTCAGAATTTTGGCAAGTAGAGAATCCTCAACCACCTAGAAATCTGACTCAAAGGCAAGTCCAACAAATAGTAGAAGAACTTGATGGTAAAGTTACCATAAGGTTTGGATCCGGAAAACAAACAACAATAAGTAATACAACTTATGCAGAATCGTCAAGACATTCAACTTCATCCCTACCTACCCAAATAGACTAAGATTATCAAACTAGTGCAACCACAACAAGATTTAGAGGAATCCGTTTTAATCCTCCTTTAGCTGAACCAGTTTTTCAAAATGAAACATTTTTAAATCCTACTTCCCCAACAACCTCCCAAATGAGACCTCCTTCAATAAATGTTATTACAAAAGAATTCAAAATATATAAAGAATATTTAAATAATGAATTTGAATCTAAACTAAACAAAGTTAATTGCCAGTGGTTTTTCCAAACTTTTACTAAAGAAAGAAGAATAGAAATAAGAGAAATTTATTAAGAGAACTAAATCAAATGAAATGTTCCATTTTTCAAATGGTTTGAATCGTACACCTCAAGACATGAAATACTAGATTCTTTTATTCAAAATTCGATAAATGTCAATACAAATCCAACAACTAAATGGCTCACAACTGATGGCTAGGTCATTCAATCTGTTCATTCCCCAACCAAAAATCTAATAATCAACATTCAAAATCAGAATATTGCAGCTACTCCTTTCCGAAGGGACAGAGAAGAAAAGGAAGGAGAATCAACACCTAAAATAAAAGATACAAATAAAAGTTATTAACAAAATAATTTTCAAGCACTAAATCTCAAAACAATATCAAAACAATTAAATACAATCCATAATAATATATTAAATAACAAAGATAAGCAAAACATAATACAATCTATGCCCATTCAACATAATTACTCAACTCCACGACAAGACCAAAATCAAATAAGCACATTCCTTAGAGGAATACAACAACCATCATTCCAACCTTTTAATTTAACAAGAGAAGATAAAAAATAAATAAAACTTAAAAGAGAAAACTTTGATAATAAAATAGTAGAAAAAATAAACAAAAAACTACATATCTCTGATAAACCCTCGTCCTCTTCTTCAAACAATCCAACAATTCAAACTATTTTCAAGAAATGATAAAGAAATCGCTGAAGCAGAAACTTCGTCAATCCCTCAAAGTGAACCTGAAATTCAAAAAATAGAAGAACAATTCAATACAATTAAAGAACCAAAACTAGATAGAATAAAAAGCAATAATTCTAAAAATGGGAACAATCAATGTTCAAAGCCTTGTTATCCAAGGCCTACTCCGCCTAATTTTCTACATGAAGAATGAAATCAATTTCCAATGAATTCATTCAACAGAAAAGTTATCTATGATTGGAACATAGATGGCAAATCCGAATATGAAATAATAAACACTTTACACTAAATAACAATGGCTGCAAGTGCTTATGAAATATTTGACCCAAGCAATATAAATCAAACTGCAGCAAGATTAATTATTACTGGCTTTACTGGACTACTCAGTCTTGGTGGACAAAAATATTAAATCACCATGAAACAAAACCATTAGACCTAGAAGACGTCAATTCTCCCTACGTAGATGATGAAGTAGAAGATGCTGTGGAAACTCTAGTTTGGTCAATATCAACATTCTTTGTAGGAAATCCGGATGAAGATAAAGAATCAGCAAGAATATTTCTAACAAACCTAAGATATCCATCATTACAAAATTTTAGATGGTACGAAGATATGTTATTAATTAACGTTTTCAAAGGAGATGATGCAAATCAAATATTTTGGAAAGAAAGATATGTAACAAGACTTCCAAATTTATTTGCTAACAGAGTAATATCAAAACTTCAGCAACACTATGAAACCCTAACGATTCCATGGCATAAAATAACCTATGGTCAATTTTTTGCTTTTATTAAAAAAAAGCCTTGCAATTATGCGATGAACAAAAATTTCACAATAATCTTAAAAAATCCCAAGCAAGAAAAGAATTAGGATCTTTATGTGCTCAATATGGTATTCATGATTTCAAATCCCCCCTCATGAAAACATAAAAAGCAATATTTTCCTCAAACCTCTGAACTTTACAAAAAACAAAGAAAAACAAATTATAGGCAACCACCGCCATCTCAATATTATAAGGGAAAAAAGAAATATTTAAAGGAAACTTCAAATCATATTCCCATATGCTACAAGTGCAAAAAACCGGACACTATCAAAAAGATTGCAAAATGAAAAAAAAAATAAATTAAATTGATGATGAAGAATTAAGAAATAAGTCAATGAACTTATTATTATCAGAATCAAGCACAGCTAATGAAGACTATATATTTGAAGTTTAAGAAAATACAAGAGATGAAAGTTCGTCATCCACCTCAACTCAAGACTTATGCCCATGTAAATTCAAGACAATCAATGTATTAACTAAAGCAAACAAAGAAGAGCAATATTTAAGAAGAGCATATCTTCTCAAATTAAGAGAAATAATATTCAAAGAACAAGAAATATCTAAACCAAAACAACCAATCTCCTTAGAACATATATTTGAAAGATATCCTGCTCCAAATATAATTAAACAAATTTCAACTAGAGATCCTCATGAATTAAAAGAGAAATTAAACAATTACAAAATAAATTAATAACCGTTCAATACAAAAATTTAGAATTAGAATTAGAATCAAGACTGTCATTATTAGAATCAAAAGCAAGTTCTTCAAATGAAGAGCCAAATATAACTCAATTAGAAAAATTCAAATCTCAAACGAACTGGTCTCAAATAATAAATTTCTTCAAATTATAGAAAGAATAGAATACCAAAAACGTTATATTTATATAACACTTCGTATTTTAAAATATTATAAAATTCAGACTCAAATTCTTCTTAATTAAGGAGCAGATCTCAATTGTATTCAAGAAGGACTCATTCCATCAAAATACTACTAAAAAATAATGAACGTCTTCATAAAGCCAATGGAGACAGAATGAACATATGGTATAAATTTTCAAACTCATATATGTGCAACAACGAAATATGTTTTCGAACTCCATTCATCTTAGTCAAAGATCTTCAACAACGGTTCCTATTAGGAACCACATTTATAACTCAAATATATAGTCACAAAAGAAGGTGTTCATACAAAGATAATGGATACCCAAATAACATTCCATTTTGTCAATCCAACTCTACAAAGAGATTTGAACCTCCTACAATCTACTATAATTTTTAATCAATTCAATCTAATATATAATAAGAAAAACCATATTCAATATCTTTGTAAAGAATTAGAATTTCAAAGAATTGAAAAACAACTACTTTAACCTAGTATTCAAAACAAAATTAGTCAATTAAATAACAAAATAATTAATGAAGTATGTTCAGATCTACCTAATGCATTTTGGGACTAAAAAAGGGCATATTGTTCAACTCCCTTGTGAAAAAGATTTCAAAAAAAAAAATATTCCTACAAAAGCAAGGCCCATCGAAATGAACAAGGAATTATTAGAACATTGCAAAAATGATATTCAAACACTTTTAGATAAAAAAAAATAATAATGTCATCAAAATCTCCTTGGAGCTGCTGAGCCTTTTATCTTAATAAACCGGTAGAAATATAAAGAAGAGTCCCAAGACTTGTAATTAACTACAAGCCTTTGAATAAGGTCCTTCAATAGATTAGATATCCAATCCCAAACAAAAGAGATTTACTAAATAAACTCTATGATGCAAATATATTCTCAAAATTTGATTTAAATAGTGGTTTTTGGCAAATTTAAATTCATGAAAATGATAGGTACAAGACGGCATTTACAGTCCCTTCCGACTATTATGAATGAAATGTAATACCCTTTGGACTCATAAATACCCCTTCAGAATTTCAAAATATTATGAATGATAGCTTTACTCAATTCACATATTTCATCATAGTTTATATTGATGATATCTTAGTTTTTTCAATAGATATTGATCAACACTTTAAGCATCTTAACATACTTTTAAAAACCGTCAAAAGAAATGGTTTAGTTTTATCAACCTCAAAAATGAAGCTATTTCAAACAAAAGTCCGATTTCTTGGTCATGACATATTTCAAGGAACAATAAAACCAATTGCAAGGGCAATTGAGTTTACGGACAAATTTCCCGACGAATTAAAAGACAAAAGTCAATTACAAAGATTTTTGGATGTTTAAATTATATTTCTGATTTTTTCCCCAATCTTAGACAAAAATGTCAATTATTATACCAAATACTACGAAAGAATCCCTCTCCTTGGTCAGAACAACAAATAAAGATAGTTCAAACATTAAAACAAAAAGTCTTCCATGTTTAGTTCTATCAAATCTAAATGCGTATCTCATTGTAGAAACGGATGCTTCAGACATAAGACATGAAGGAATACTCCAATAATGATTAGAGTCAAACTAAGAACAAATAGTCAGATTCCATTCAGGAATATGGCTTGGACCTCAAAAAAATTATTATTCAACTATAAAAAAAGAAATTTTATCAATTGCTTTATATATTTCGAAATTTCAAGACGACTTGTATAACAAAAGTTTTCTTTTAAGGATTGACTGTAAATGTGCCAAAGAAATTTTACAAAAAGATGTAAAAAATTTAGTCTCAAAACAGATTTTCACAAGATGGCAAGCAATACTGTCTGTTTTTGATTTTGCAATCGAATTTATCAAAGGAGAAAACTATTCCCTTCCTAACTTCCTTTCAAGAGAATTTTTTCTAGGGCACAACTCACTTCAATTGCTTATCCTAGAAAAATGTCCAAAGACAAAGGAAAAGGAAAAGGAAAAGGAAAAGGAAAGGGAAAAGAAAATTTTCAATCCTAAGAAGATTACACAATGACTTTTCAACCTCATTCTCAAACTCCTTCAATCAAGATACCAACTCAAAATCCTTATTCAATTTTAGGTAATGATTTTCCTCAGCTTCTTACTCTGTAGCCATTTCAAGAATCCTAAACCCTCTTTCCATCCGACCTCCACAGCCTCATCAATCCCTTAACCAAAGGCTCCAAAATACTTTGCCTTCTCAAACACCCCAATATTTTCCAAAACCTCAATTAGAACAAATTTTCTGAACTAGACAAAAAGAACCTCTCCCAGTCAATGGCGTTCAAAATTTAGTAAATTCAATATTCCCAGAAAAATTTCAAAGGTTTCTAGACGATATTTAAGGAACTCAAAAGTTTTATGAGATAATACTTGTTGATTCAGGATCAGCCTAAATCAAAATCAAAGAAGATGGAAACACCGGGCAAGTCCTGTATTCAACCTGCAAAATTGTTGATGTTTGGCATCTCAAAGATTTTGAATATACTCCATTTACTTCAAGATTATTTTCTCAACCATTTCAACAGTTTGGTTTTATATACCAGGATTACAAAGTAGATTGGTTCCCAACTTTTTTCTACCGACCATTTGGGTATTAATGATTTTTCCAATTCAAAAAGAAATCAAGAATTTTCCTGGCTGGTTTTATGAGTGGTGGCGATATTTCGAAAGCACCGCTGATATCTATCCAACAAATGCAAAAGTCTTATTCAATATTTATTCAAAACATTTAGAAGACAATCCTTTAGATACAATAATAAGTTTTCATTCAAAATTTTAAAGTCTTTGGATTCTTTACTGGTCTTTCAAAACCGCTCAATTTTTTGAACAACAATATCCTTTATCTCTCGTAAGAGAGTTCAAAATCAAATGGTGGGAAAAATATGTTCTTAAATGAACAATAATTCAAGAATCTTACTGTAGTAATAATTCAAAACTTTCACTATTCAAAGGACAATTATTGAAAGCCAAGTGTCCCAGTTACTCAATTCAATTCAGAAACCTTTTCAAGTCCGGGATTCTTCCTCTATTTTTAAAGGGACTTCATCTAGCACTCAAAGGTAGAGATGATTTGGTAGAGAACTTGAGTGTTAACATAAAATCTCCTTTGTAAACAAATTTTATTGTAATCTTTATCTTTCTCCACTTTCTTTCAAGGTGCTCCATTTCAATTTGTAAGTTTTATATCTGTATTCCAATTATGTATTTATCTGGTTGTACTTAGTTTCAATCTTTTGTATTTTGATCTTTTGTATTTCTTCTTTCTATAAAATCTATCTTTAAAATCAAAAAAAAAATTTAATAAATTAATTTTAAATTTAAATTATTTTAAGTTTTAATTTTATAAGTTAAATCACTAAATAAATATACTATTTATAGATTCTCTCTAATAGACTATATTGATGATAATGGTTTGGGGCTTTGTGGGAGGTCTTTCTGTCGGTTTGCCCTTGGTTGCTGGGTTGTTTGTATGACGATCTCTTGATCGATATTCTTTTTAATAAATTCTCAATTATCAAAAAAAAAAAAAAAAACTGTATTGATGAGAATAACCCCTCTATTAGATGTCCATAACAAAGAATAAGTATAACTACTACTATTATCCTTCTCAAAGCTTCTCCATTAGGTACCGACTCGCCCTTCACTGAATAATCTATTTATACTTGAACATATTCTTAGTATAAATCCCAAATGTCAAACACTTGGAATACTTTGGCCAAAGATTCCGAACTATTCAAATATTTGCGAATCAACTAAGGGGACATCTATATCTTATAAGAGACTGTACATTCCCTATTGAATACTTGATCCTTGTCACACTTCACGCCGCTACCTGGAGTATGTGGGAATTCTGTCATGCGTTTAGACCTTACTTATAGTACACTAAAGTAACTAATGCTCCATGCATAAGTCCAGAATACTCTCAGAATTTAGAATCTTTGTTTGAACATGCAACATGAATCACTCATCTCTTATAGTAATCTAGAAACAAATAATCCACATTGTCCAACTCAGTGTGCCAATCTTATTAAACACACCAACATAATACTTTTGGATCACCATCCACATGACCAGGACAAGTCATCTAAAGTGTCACGTTATAATCTTAGCCTACAAGTGGTCTAAACTTATCTTCGACTATGAGTCTTTCAAACAACAATCCATATCATTTGTTCCAAGTCTATCTATGGGTTAATCTCATAAACCACTTAGAACAAATATGTAAATTGTAGTTTGAGGACTACAATCATCTCATGGATATTTCCAAAAAGAAAATCACATGCAGTATAAATGCTCGCTTACACAAATTTAACAAGGAAACGACTGGAACTTTAATTTTATTCTTTAATAAAATAATATTAACAAAATAAATATAGATTTTAGTACACTAATCCTAACAAATTGCTCTGACCAAAATCTGACCATGGTTGATTTAAAACTCGAAATACTCTAAGTCGATTGACTGAAAACCTGCAATAACTCGAATCATTATTAAATTATAATTCCGACCTCCGATTCCTTTGATGAACCAAACATTGGAATTTCAATTCCATCAGAATTGCAATTCTACCAGAATTGGATTTGGAATTGCAATGCCACAGTCCAATTCCAATTCCATGTTCCAAATAGAGCCTTAGTGCTAACAAGACATGTTGATTATGACCAATTCTTGACAAAGGCGTAATTGCAACTTGTAATAAGTCATAGTGTATATAATGAAAACCTTTTAAAATATATTTTTAGAAATAAATATCCGAACGTAGTTGTACAGTTTGAGTTTCTTGGTTTATAGTAGTCGATTGCTCATGTATTTTATATGAAAAAGCTATTTTGGAATCAAATGTACCTATTTGATAGATTGACTAAAAATTGTCATTTGGAATAGTCTAATTTACAAAGTCTTTGAGATTTGTAATGGTTTTTGAAACCTCTTTTGATAAAATTAGAAGTTTGCAGGGTCACGTTAATTTTGACCAAAAGTTTAAAATTGTGTCCGATAAAGTTAAAAGTTCAAAGATCATTTTAATTTTAACTAATAATTTAGGAATTTTTATAATAATAATAAAGTGAATTCAAGCTAATTTTGATTAGGCTTAAATTTAGGTGTATTAGTTATACTTTTAAATCTTAAAACAATTCATTGTTGAAATGCAAAATTGCCTCAATAATAAAACAATAAATTCAAGGTATATGAGTAATATTCACACTTTTGGTTGGTGGGAATGAAGGGGTGGGAGTGGAAATATATAGTTTATTTCCACTTTTTAGCCGTTTGGTACACAGAAGTGGGAATAAAATGGGGTGAGAGTGGGAATGGGTAGGAACAAAAAGCTTCTTCCTGAGTTTGGAAATGTGGGAATGGGCTGAAAAAAATAGGGTCCTTCTATTTTTTTTTTAATTATTTTAATCTCAATCTTATTTTTGTTTTATGTAATTACCCTCAAATAATAAATCTAAATTTATTTTTAGCAGTGAGGAACCTGGTTACCTGATAAACCCCAGGTCATGCGGCAACCCACATACCATAAGAGCCAATTAAGTCAAGGATTCCTCAAAGAGAGGTTCAAGGGAAGAATCGAACTCCATATCTTTTGGCCTAAAGCAACGCTCTATCCCCTCACTTGCCTCTAACCATTGAGGCAAGGACCTGGTAGGTAATCTAAACTTGTTTGTAAGCATTATTATTAATTTTTTGATTAGTAAGCATTATTATTATTACTACTACTGTTATTATTACTATTATTATAACAGAAATATTATTATAATAATACTAATATTATTATTGTTGTTATTATTAATACTATAATACTAATAATAAAAATAATATTACCGCTATTATCTTTTATTATTATTGTCAAGTATCTCTACTCTTAAAAGCTTTTAAACTTCAATTCAAGCAATTTTAAAGAAGTTTCACCAAAAACATCTAAATTATAACATAAATAATTTTAAGAAAGGGTTATTTAATATTCGAGGTTATAAAAAAAAAAAAGAAATTCAATATATTTACTGTGTAATTTTACAAAGTATATAACATTATTTTTTTATAAAATTAAATAAAATTCCAATATAATTATATATAAATTATATTTAAAAATATAAACATCCACTATGCATCGCAGGGGATAACTCTAGTTGTAATATTAATAATATCATTTTTATTATTAATACTATTATTATTGTTATTATATCATTGTTGTTATTATTATTGTTATCATTACTACTGCTACTACTATTACTACTACTATTATAATATTATAATTATATTATTATTATTATTACTATTGCTGTTGCTGTTGCTGTTGCTAATACTGTAAGAAATTTTATTAGAAGGTATTTTGGTAAACAATTTTGTTTATACCCACTACCATCTGTGCATACCAAATGGGAACGAATTTGTGAAAGTGTTAATGGACCAATCATTTTCACACATTCGTTAATTAAATGGTGGAATGGAGATGGTAATGAGGCTGAAATAGTCATTCCCATATTTGGTATGAACATGTGAGAGTAGGTATAAATAAAATAGTTTACCAAAATACCTTCAACTAGAATTTCTTATAGCAGTAGGAGTAATAGTAGTAGTAGTAGTAGTAGTAGTACTAATAATAATAATAATAATAATAATATAACAATGATGATAATATTATAACAGTAACAATAATAATATAATAACCATAATAGTATTAATATTGCAATAATAATAATAACATCATTTTGAAAGTGAATTTTATACAATTACGAATAATAATAATAATACCAATTCAATACAGGACAGGCACTACAAGACAAAAGATGCATAGTTGACTCAATAATTCAACAAAGGACAGATGATAAAATTCAAAAGTTGCACAATACTGCTAAATAATTTCAAAAGAAGACAAATGACGTGTGAAATTTCAAAGCTGTATGGACACGCAAGGCAGAGCGTTATATATAATAAATTCCATGTAACAATGTTCTAACAATGACTTGCGTGTCCATGTAAATAATAATAATAATAATAATAATAATAATAATAAATTGGAATCCTATTTGTCTTTTGTTTTGAATGTTTTTTCTTTTTGGGTTTTGAATCTCTAAGAGCTAATAATAATAATAATATTTGAAGAAGATGAGAAAGAGGAAATTTATTATTTGAAAATTTTAAACATAGCTTGTGTACAAAACGGAAATTGAAAATACAAACAAAAAATTGAAATATATATGAAATTTACAGATTGAGCAAGCTGGAGTACAACACTTAAAAACTTGAAAATAAAATTACGGAGGAGAGGAAAATTTTTTTGCCTAATATTTCGCTCTTCTATTTTTGTTGGTAATTCTCGCTCTGCCTTGAACGAAGCTGGGACGTCCCCTTTTATAGGCGAAGCAGCACCCCGGATGTGAATTGAAATCCGTAACCCCGGATTTGAAGTGAGAATTTTGAATTCCGAACAGTGACCGGCAATGAAACAGCTTTGAAATTTCACACGTTATTTGTCTTCTTTTGAAATTATTGAGCAGTATTATGCAACTTTTGAATTTTTTCATCCGTCCTTTGTTGAATTATTGAGCCAACTATACATATTTTGTCTTGTAGTGCCTATCCTGTATTGAATTGGTATAACAATCTTGAATAATCAAAATAAATTGAACGAATGTTGCTAAGAAGAAAAACCTTGCTAAGAAGAAAATCCAGTGGGACCTGAAGTATTATAGAAAGACCAAGGTCCAGCGGTGGTTGGTGGTTATCTCATTCCATTTGTTATTTGAATTACGTAACCTCCTTTTCCAGTAAATAGGTTGAGTATAACTAAATTATTATATTTGAATTATGTAATAGCTAATAAATCCCTATATAACTTTTTTTCTATTATTTGACAAATTATTTGAAGATATTTGTCATTCCATTTGAGACATTTTGGAGTGTAGGTTGTAGCTTGCCCTACAATTCAAGTTCTTCTTGAATCATTAAAATAAATTGAACGGATCATTCTGACTGGAGCTGACTTCTTCATCTTCATCTTGAGAGGAAGAATTATGAATTTGCTGAAGCAATTGGGTTAGGAGTTCTTTTGAAATTTTTGATTTGAATTTGTTGAAGAGTTTGATGGTGAGGCCTTTTGAGGATGAGATTTTGATGGGGTTTTGAACAAATATTAATCAGGATAAAGGAAAGTGTTGATATTGGATGTTCCCGTTACTGTGTCATTGGTGTTCTTGTTCTTAACAGTGACAAATAGTAAAACTGTTCTCAACGATGTTAAATAGTAAGACTGTTAGGTGACTGTTGAACCCAAAAAATTAAGGCTGTAACCATATCTGGTTTTAGAATTGCTGGACCCTTTAGAAAAATATTTACAAAATAACCCAGTACTAGTTTACATGTAGTAAATTCAAAAGAAGTTTCAAAAGAGATTACAAACCCAAAAGATTTTGTTAACTGGAGCATTCCAAATGAAGATTTAGAATCAATTTATCAAATTAATACTTTTGATTTTAAAATGGCTTTTTCATATAAAACACATGAACAAGCAATGAATATTGATCAAGAAGCTCAAACAGTTTGACTACTTTCAAATTTATCCATTCAAAAATATATTGTAAAAGGTTATCATTATATACACTATGGTTTAGTTCAAGTAGTTGTTGTCCCTTTAGCAAGAGCACGACATAACCAACCGGTCATGTTAGCTCTTAAAGATTCAACATATTTACAATATCAAGAATCTTTATTAGCTATTGTTCAAACTAATTTATATAATGGACCAATCTATTTCAATTGTTGTCCAAACTTTTCGGTTTCTCTTCGAGATCCGACAATTTTAAAAACTTTAATGTTAGACATTCATTTACCAAATGTTAATATTCAAGAACACAGACAAAACTTTGTTCTCATTTATAGAATTTATTTCAGGCTTTTAGGAAGCCACCTTAACCCAAAATGTCTCAAACAATCTCCTCCCGGAGAAACTTTAGTTCTTGAGATTCAAGCTGAACAAGCTACAACCTACACTCCAAAATGTCTCAAATGGAATGAGATAACTATTTTAGAAATTTTGAGGATTGACAACCCTCAACCTCCAAGAAATATTGCAAGAAGACAAGTTCAACAAATATCTGAAGAACCTGATGGTAAAATTACCATTAAGTTCGAATCAGGAAAACATACAATTATTTCACACTCCTCTCAAATAGAATCTTCAAGACAATCAACTTCATCCTTTCCATATAATAGGGAAGAAGATTTTTAAAATACTTCTATTTCAAGGTTTAAAGGAATACGGTTTAACTCTCCTCTTGCTGAACCAGTTTTTCAAAATGAATCATTTTCAAATCTAAGTTCTCCTATAGCTTCTCAAATGAGACCTCCTTCAATAAATGTTTTAACAAAAGATTTTACAATAAATAAAGAGTTTTTAAGCAATGAATTTGAATCTGATCAAAATAAGGTTAAAAGACATTGGTACTTTCAAACTTTTACAAAGGAATCAATAATCAAAATTAGAGAAACTTATTACAAAGAATTAAATCAATTAAAATGTAATATTCCATTCTTCAAATGGTTAGAATCATACACATCAAGGAATCAAATACCAAATCCTTTTATAAAAGATTTTATAAATATTAATACAAACTCTAAAACCAAGTGGTTAACAACAGATGGACAAATAATTCAAACTATTCATCCTCCCACAAAAAAATTTAATAATTAATGTTCAAAATCAAGAAATAGTAGCTACTCCTTTCCGTGGGGGAAGAGAGGAAAAAGACGATTCACTACATACAATCAAAGAAATAAATAAAATTTATGAACAAAATAATTTTCAAACTTTAAATCTCAAAACGATTTCGAAACAATTAAATTCAATACATAACAATATAATAAATAACAAAGATAAATAAAAATTGGAACAATCTCCAATAGTCCAATCAATGCCTCAACCAACATATACAAATTATACAATCCCACAACCAATATCTCAAAGCTACCCTATTTAACAAAGCTTTCCAACTCCAAAATCACAGACAAACCCATTCTTTCAAGGAATTCAACAACTCTCTTTCCGACCTTTTAATTTAACTCAAAAAGATAAATAACAAATAAAACTCAGAAAACCGCAAAATTCTGATGATGATATTATTGAAAGAATTACTCCAAAGCTCAAATTATCGGACAATCCAACAACTAGTAGCTCTACAATTCAAACTATTTCAAAAGGAGAAAATGAAGTCTCAAATAAAGAAACTTCATCATTATCCCAACCAAAAGAAAATTTAAGTTCCCTCTGTGTTCAAAACAGTGGTTATAAATTTAAAAGATCTTCAAAACCCAAAATGAAAAAACATTCAAAACAAAATGCAAATAGGATTCCAATTTGCCACAGGTGTAGAAAACATGGCCACTTTATGAGAAGTTGTAAAAGGAATCAACTAATAACGCAAAATGAAAATCAACATTTCATAAATTTATCTGATCCAACCTCAGAAATTGCAAAAAAAAAAAAAAAAATTCTAAGATTCAAAAGGATACAGGAACTAGAAGCTTATCTCCCAATCTAGCTCGCACAGAAAACAAGAGCTTAACTTCTGATTTAACAACAAAAATATATCACCATAATGCAATACAACTCAAAAATCTAGAATCCGAATCAAGTTTAACCTTATCAGATTCAGAAGTACTTCTCAAAACTCCTAATGTTAACTATGACGGATTGCGAAAATTTGTCTCTTGTCCAAAACAAATCATTACGTTTTGGTTGAAAGTGAATTTTCTAAAACTTCAAAAATTGTTACATTGCAAAATTCCCTTTTCAAAACTCTATTACAAATTTGCAAAACCAAATGCAGTTTCAAAACTAAAAACAGCTTTAACATCCTTTCAAAATTACTTCATACAAAACCCTTCTTTCGGGAATTATCTTCAAACAGGTATTCTGATTTTTTATTTACAAGAAGACAAATAAAGGTAAAAGAAAGATTCAATCCGCAGAAGATTATGCAATGCCTCTCAAATCCCATTCCCATTTTCCTCCGATAAAAAATATGCTCACTATCAAAGAACCTTCTCCTCAAAAAACCCTAACACAATTCCCTGATCAACCTCTGGAACAATCACCTCAAATTAGCCAATTTGTTACAAAACCTCAGATGGAACACATACAGGTTACGAGAGAAAAAGAACCCCTGCCTCTCGACAGCATCAAAAATATTTTCCCAAAAAATTTCCATTGGTTTCCTGACGATCTTCAAAAAAACTTGTGAATTTTATGAACTTATTTTGATTGATACTGGATCTGTTCAAATTAAACATCACAAGAGTGGTAATGAACAAATCCAATTCTGAAGCTGCAAAATCAAAAATATTTTACACCTCAAAGATTTTGATCAAAGTTTTTATAGACCAAAACAATTTTCAAAAAGCTTTACTCCAGAAAGTTACACTTATTAAGATTAAAAGAGACAGCTTGGTTTAAAACTTTTCTTCTTCAACCATTTGATCATACTTGGTTCTTCCAAATTACAAACAAATCTCAAGAATTTCCAATATGGTTTTACAAATGGTGGAATACCTTTGGAAGTACAATTGATATTTACCCTGCTGTAGCAAAAAGTTTGTTTGACATTTATTCAAACTATTCATAAGACGAATCACTAGATTCAATTTTACATTTTCATACAATTTTCCAAATTCCTTAGATCTTTTGCTGGTCCTATGCCCATACTCAATATTTAAAATAACCCTATCCTCTTTCATTGGTTAGGGAATTCAAGGTTAAATGGTGGGATAATTTTATTTTCAAAGAACACTACACCCCCAAGACTTTTCTAAAATACTTAAAACAACATTTTCAAAAGTTCAATTTGGAATATTAAAATATTTCAGAAATTTCAACATTACTTTCCGACTTGACAATATCAGATTCAAAATCCTATTCTTCTCCAACTCCAAGTGATGATTCTTTTGCTCTTACTCTCAAAGATGCCTCCTTTCAGTAAACTCAAGTCTCTGATATTGAATCCCTCCAAACTCAATTACAATAAAGAAATGATGAATGTATCAACCTTAGGCATCAAATTCTTGTTTTAGAAAAAGAAATTGATTACCAAACAAAGTCACCAAATTGGAGTAACTTTTCATCCACTTACAATTTCACAAAACCAAGGATTTTCTTCTTTCCTCAAAAATTCCTCAGCTATTTACCTGAAGATGTTGCTACCCATATCGCCCTAGTCACTCAATGCCGTAACAATAGACTTCTGATAAAAATTCAACAATTCCTCCAAGACCTATCTATCCGTAACATTACAATACCAGGACTTACTTGTTCCTGGACCACTCATTATAACTTCCCTTCCAATTGCAAGCAAACTCAAAAATGCCTACACTTGCCAAATAATAGAATTGACTGCCCTTGTCATCTTACTTAATTGTCCGTGTCTGCCTAGACTTAGAACTCTACAATCCTATGACAATCATTCACGAAAACAAAGAAATTGTCCTTCCCGCTCAAAAACTTTTGGACTATGGATTTCTATTTCAAATCATCATTACCAAACCTGAACAAACCACTCAACTTGGTCGTAAATTAGCCTATGTAATTCAAAAACAATTCGATTACAAAGTCACTTCTGTTGACATTATTGTTCAATCAAAACCCCCTGAATTCAATGGTATTTACACCAATCTCGGTCAACATCGAATACTTGTTTATGGTTCATTTGTCCGGCACACACTATGTCCTTCTGAAGAACCATGGCCATGTACCAACAATTGTATTGGAAAACAACTTAGACATTGGAGAGCAAAACAAATGGCTTTTGATCTCCATCCTCAAGTGTTTCCAACAAATGGTGGAATTGTAAATGCTTTTCTTGTTACAGAAGATTTTATTCAAAAAAATATATTCATTCACTATAAATTTTGATGTCCCTTTCCTCAAACCTACAATTCAAATATCCCAACTCCAACATTATGAAAAACTCAAGAGTCAAGAAGAAGAAAGAATTCAGGAAGAAGAAAGATGCAATATCAACACTTTGCTTTATCCTGATTAATATTTGTTCAAAACCCCCTCTAAATCTTATCCTAAAAAGGCCTCACCCTCAAATTCTTCTACAAAATCCAAATCAAAAAATTCTTAAGAACTTCTGACTCAACTCCTTCAACAAATTCAAAATTCTTCCTCTAAAGATGAAGATGAAGAAGTCAGTTTCAGTCAGAGTGATCCGTTCAATTTTTTTTGATAATTCAAGATTGTTATACCAATTTAATACAGGACAGGCACTATAAGACAAAAGATGCATAGTTGGCTCAATAATTCAACAAAGGACTAATGATAAAATTCAAAAGTTGCACAGTACTGCTCAATAATTTCAAAAGAAGACAAATGGCATGTGTGAAATTTCAAAGCTGTTTTATTGCCGGTCACCGTTCGGAATTCAAAATTCTCATTTCAAATCCGGGGTTACGGATTTCAATTCACATCCAGAGTGCTGCTTCGCCTATAAAAGGGGACGTCCCATCTTCGTTCAAGGCAGAGCGAGAATTACTAACAAAATACAAGAGCGAAGAGGAGAAAAAAAAACAAAAAATTTCTCCTCTGTAATTTTATTTTCAAGTTTTTCAAGTGTTGTACTCCAGCTTGCTCAATCTGTAAGTTTCATATGTATTTCAATTTTCTGTTTGTATTTTCAATTTCCGTTTTGTACTCAAGCTACGTTTAAAATTTTCAAATAATAAATTCCATCTTTCTCATCTTCTACTATCTGTGTCCTTATTTTCTGACTGTGTCCGCCCGATCCTGCCCCCTTTCTGGTATCAGAGCCAAGTTTAAGGTGTTTTCAACTGTAATTTCACGGAAATACTGTTAAGCACTTATTAGGAATGCTTTGCTGTTAAAGCACTTATTAGGAGCGTTGGTAAGCCGGTAGTGTAGCGTTGGTAAGCCCGGATAGCGCTGGTAAGCCTGTGTATGAGGTGTTCCCGTTGGGGGTTCTCGTTACCGTGTCGCTGGTGTTCCCGTTCTCAACAGTATCAAATTGTAAAACTGTTCTCAACGGTGCTAAATAGTAAGACTGTTAGGTGACTGTTGAACCCAAAAGGCTGTATCCATATTAGGTTTCAAAATCGCTGGATCCTTTAGAAAAATATTTACAAAATAATCCAGTACTAGTTTACATGTAGTAAACTATAGAAAGAAAATCCAGTGGGACAATCCAGTGGGTCCTTGGACATGGTTTACATGGTCTCATAATGGACCAAGCTGTAAAATCAGAATACCAATTCGAAAATAATTCCAGTGATCAAAAGGTTTTTCTTTTTAGAATCAAAGATGGAATTTATTATTTGAAATTTTTAAACATAGCTTAAGTACAAAACAGAAATTAAAAATACAAATAGAAAATTGAAATACATATGAAACTTATGAGCAAGCTGGAGTACAACACTTGAAAATGAAATTACAGAGGAGAATTTTTTTTTTTTTTTTTCTCTTGGATCTTGTATTTTGTTAGTAATTCTCGCTCTGCCTTGAAGGAAGTTGGGACGTCCCCTTTTGTAGGCGAAGCAGCACCCAAGATGTGAATTGAAATCCGTAACCCCGAATTTGAAATAAGAATTTTGAATTCCAAACAGTGACCGGCAATAAAATAGCTTTGAAATTTCACACTTGTCATTTGTCTTCTTTTGAAATTATTGAACAGTACTGTGCAACTTTTGAATTTTATAACCCTTCCTTTGTTGAATTATTGAGCCAACTATGCATCTTTTATCTTATAGTGCCTGTCCTATATTGAATTGATATAACAATCTTGAATCATCAAAATAAATTGAACGGATCACTTTGACTGGAACTGACTTCTTCATCTTCAACTTCAGAGGAAGAATTTTGAATTTGCTGAAGCAACTGGGTTAGGAGTTCTTTTGAAATTTTTGATTTGGATTTGGTGGAAGAGTTTGATGGTGTGGCCTTTTGAGGATGAGATTTCGATGGGGTTTTAAGAATGCCTGGAGAATTGAGAATTTGAATATTCTCATTTTTGTTTTTGAACAATTTGGATAAGGAATCAGTGGTGCAATCGCGTTCAAGGATGTATTTGTCCTACCACTTAATTTTGAATTCTCTAACTAAAGAAATGAGATAAGGTTGTTCCAGAAAGTGAACGGTCTTAAAAGACCAACAAAGTATCCATGGAACTTGGAAATTTTAATGAAAATTTATAATTGCATTTAGAGGATCATCCTCTGAATGTTTTGAATAAATGTTTAATAAAGCTTTGGTATTTGCAGGAAAATTATCAGTAGTGCTTCCGAAAAAGCGCCACCATTCATAAAACCAAGCAGGAAAAGTTCTTGATTTTTTTTTCTGGAATTGAAAGAACCAAGAATGATCAAAAGGGCGGAATAGAAAAGTTCTAAACCAAGCCATTTTGTAATCTTGATAAGTATAACCACTTGGAATAAAAGTTTGAGAAAATTATTTTGAGGTATAAGCAGTGTAACCAAAATCTTTGATATTCTAAATATTTAAAATTTTGCACTTTGAATATTGGATTTGCCCATTATCACATTTTTCATGTTTAATAAGGGCAGAACCTGAATCTACCAAAATGAATTCATAAAACTTTTGGATCCTTTGAGTAACATCTAGAAGCCATTGAAAATTGTCAGGAAAGGTTGCTTTGGCTAAATTTTGAATTCCAGTTAAAGAGAGAGGTTCTTTTTGTTTGGTGAGGAAAAGAAGTTCAAGTTGAGACTTTGAAAAATATTGATTTGTTTGAGAGGATAAAGTATTTTGGAGTATCTAATTAAAAGATTGAGGAGGAGCCGGAGGCCTAATTGAGAGAGAATTTGGAGGTCTTGAAACTGCTGCAGAGTAGGAGATTGAGAGAAAGTCTTCATTTAGAATTTCGAAAGGGTTTTGAGTTGAGACATTGATTGAAGAAGATTGAGGATGGGGTTTAAGGGTCATTGCATAATCTTCTGCGGATTGAATCTTTCCTTTTCCTTTGTCTTTTGACATTCTCCTGGGAAAGTAATTGAATTGAATTATAGTTTTGAAGAAATTCTCTCGAGAGGAAGTCTGGTAATGAGTTATTTTCTCCTCTAATAAATTCAATTTGAAAATCAAATACAGAAAGAATGGCTTGCCATCTTGCAAAAATTTGTTTTGCGACTATATTTTTTACATCATTTTATAAAACTTCTTTTACAGATTTGCAATCAATTCTTAAGAATAAATTTTTGTCATATAAATCATCTTGAAATTTTGAAATACATAAAATAATAGATAAAATTTTCTTTTTAATTGTTGAATAATTTTTTTGAGCTCCAAGCCAAAGTCCAGAATGAAATGTAATTATTTGCTCAGGGTTAGAATCCAATTTTTGTTTGAGTATACCACCATAACCTATATCTGAAGCATCTGTTTCTATCATGAGAAACGCTCTTGGATTTGGAAGGGCTAAGCATGTGAGATTTTTGACTCTTTGCTTTAGGGTTTGTACTATCTTAGTATGATCCTCCGTCCAAGGAAGAGGATTTTTTTTATGCCTTTGGTATAATGGTAGACACATATTACGAAGGTTAGGGAAGAAATCAGCAACGTAATTTAAACATCCCAAAAACCTTTGTAATTGAGTTTTGTCTTTTAATTCATATGAAAATTTGTCAGCAATCTCTATTGCCCTTGCAATAGGTTTTATGGTTCCTTGAAAAATATCATGTCCTAAAAATCTTACTTTGCTTTGAAATAATTTCATTTTTGGAGCTGAAACGACTAAGCCATTTCTTTTTATAGTATTGATAAGGATATTTGAATGTTTGAAATGTTGATCAATATTTTTTGAGAAAACTAAGATATCATCAATGTAGACAATGATGAAATCTGTATATTGAGTAAAAATGTCATTCATAATATTTTAAAATTCTGATGGAGCGTTATTGAGTCCAAATAGCATTACATTCCATTCATAATGACCAAATGAAACTATGAATGCTGTTTTATAACGATCTTTTTCATCAATTTGAATTTGCCAAAAACCACTTTTTAAATCAAATTTTGAAAATATATTTGAATTATGTAACCTATTTAGTAGGTCTCTTTTGTTTGAAATTAGATATCTTATCCATTGAAGAACATTGTTTAGGGGTTTGTAGTTGATGACTAATCTTGGGAGTCCTCTTTCAAGTTCTACTTGCTTGTTAACATATAATGCAGAACAGTTCCAAGGAGATTTTGATGGTCTTATTAATTTTTTATCTAAAAGCATTTGAATTTCGTTTTTGCAATATTCTAACGATTCTTTATTCATTTGAATAGGTCTGGCTTTTGTTGGGATATTTTTTTATTAAAATCTTTTTCATAAGGTAATTGAATTATATGTCTTTTTCTTTCCCAAAAAGCATTGGGAAGGTCAGCGCATACTTCTTTAATAATTTTGTTATTTAGTTGAGTTGTTTTTTCATTTGACTGGGCTAATTATTTTTCAATCTTTTGATATTCTACTTCTTTTTGAAGATATTGAATATGATTTCTCTTGTTACTAATTAGGTTTATTCGTTTGAATATTGTTGATTGTAAGAGATTTAAATCTCTTTGTTGAATTGGATTTAAGAATTAAAATGTTATTTTTGTGTCTATGATATGAGTATGAATTCCTTCCTTTGTGACCGTAAAAGGATATATTTGACTTATGAAAAGGGTTCCTAATATAATTTGTTGTTGAAGATCTTTGACTAAAATAAATGGTGTTTTGAAACATATTCCATTATTGCAAATATAAGAATTTGAGAGTTTATATTTAATATTTATTTTATTTTCACTGGCTGTGCGGAGACTTTCTAATGTTTTCTCATAATATTTTGATGGAACAAGTCTTTCTTGGATGCAATTGAGGTCTGCTCCTGAATCTAATAAGGCTTGAGTTTGAATTTTATAATCTTTTGAAATATGAAGAGTTATATAGACATACCATTTTTGATATTCTATCCTTTCAATTATTTGAAGATAGTTATCATTTGAGATTGGTTCACCTGGTATTTGAAGCTTAATATTTTTTAATTGAGTTTCTATTGGGTCATTTGTCTTGGATTCTATGTATGATAACCTTGATTCTAATTGTGAATCTTTTGATTCTAAGAGGGATAGTTTTGACTTTGTTTCTAAATCCCGATATTATATTGTTATTAATTATGTTTGTAAATGCTTAATTTGTCCTTTTAATTCATTTATTTCTCTTTGTAAATCTATAGTTGAAATTTGTCTAAATACATTTGGTGTAGGATATATTTCGAATATTTGTTCTAAAGATTTGAGTTGCCTTGGCCGAGTTATTTCTTGTTCTTTGAATATAATCTCTTTTAATTTGAGAAGATATTCTTTTCTCATTTCTTGATCTTGAATTTTTTTCTACCATATCTAAGAGGTCTTCTTTATTTGCTTTTGTTAATACGTTAATTGATTTGATTTTGCAGGGACATAAATCTTCACTTGATTCAGATGATGCGTCTTCATTGGTTGTATTTTCTTGAACTTCAAATATATAGTCTTCATCATTTGAGCTTGAATCAGAAAGAAATAAATTCATTAATTTGTTTTTTAATCTTCATCTTCTATTTGATTTATTTTTTCTTTCATTTGGCATTCGTTTTGGTAACGACCAGGTTTTTGGCATTTGAAGCATAGTGGAATTTTATTTGAAACTTTGTTTGTTTTCTTCTTTGAATATTTTTTTTTCCTATTTTTGTAGTATTGAGGTCGTGGTGGTTGTTCATATTTATTTTTTCTCTTTTTCCTATAATACTTCAGGTCTTGTTGAAACGGTTTCTTTTTGTATCGCTTTGAAGGAGGTTTGAAATTATGAATACCATATTGGACACAGAAAGAACCTAGTTCCTTTCTTGTTTGCGCCTTTTTGAGATTGTTACGAAGCTTTTGTTCTTTGCATAATTGTAATGCTTCTTTTTTAATAAAAGCAAATAATTGTCCATAGGTTGTATTGTACCACGGAATTGTTTGAGTTCCACAAACATCTTGAACTTTTGTCATTATTCTTTTTGCAAATAATTTTGGAAGTCCAGTAATAAATCTTTCTTTCCAAAATGGTTGATTTGCGTCTTCTCTTTGAGTACATGAGTTAAAAATATATCTTTGTACCATCGAAAATCTTGTAAAGAGGGACATCTTAGATTGGTTAAAAATAATTTTGTTGCTTCTTGTTCTTCATTTATGCTGCCAAGAAAAGTAACAGTTATTGATCAAATTAATGTTTCTACCGCGTCTTCCACCACTTCTTCAACGTAAGGTGAATTAACATCATTTGGATCAAGGCTTCTTCTTTCTATATTAATATGATCAAGTATTGCTTGTTTTTCATGGGGTTGTAATATCCTTGACTACCATGATTGAAGTTGTCCTGAGAATCCAAAAATAATTAATCTGGCTGATATATGATCTGTACGTGCAGGATTAGCTGCCTCGTATGCAATGGATGCCATTGCCATCTGTTGTAGAGTATTTTTGATTTCATATTCAGATTTTCCATCTATATTCCATTCATGAATATCATTTCCATTGAATGATACAGAGGTAAATTGATTTCTTTCTTTGAATTGTATATCAGGAGGAGTTGGTCTTGGATAATAATTTCTTGTGGGTTGATTTCTCCAATTATTTCTTATTCTATTTATTGAAGATTCGGGGTTTTCAACTATATTGGTGTTGAACTGTTCTTCTGTTTTTTGAATTTCTATTTCACTTAAGGATATTGATGAAGTTTCTTCACTTGAGATTTCATTTTCTCCATTTGAAATAGTTTGAATTGTAGAGTTACTAGTTGTTGGATTGTCCGATAATTTGAGCTTTTGAGTAATTCTTTCAATAATATCATCATCAGAATTTTGCAGTTTTCTGAGTTTTATTTGTTCTTTATCTTTTTGAGTTAAATTAAAAGGTTGGAAAGAGGGTTGTTGAATTCCATGAAAATATTGGTTTGTCTGTGATTGTGGAGTTGGAAAGCTTTGTTGAATAGGGTAGCTTTGAGGTATTGGTTGTGGGATTGTATAATTTGTATATGTTGGTTGAGGCATTGATTGGACTATTGGAGATTTTTTCAATTTTTGTTTATCTTTGTTAGTTATTATGTTGTTATGTATTGGATTTAATTGTTTCGAAATCGTTTTGAGATTTAAAGCTTGAAAATTATTTTTTTCATAAATTTTATTTATATCTTTGATTGTAGGTGGTGAATTGTCTTTTTCCTCTCTTCCCCCACGGAAAGGAGTGGCTGTTATTTCTTGATTTTGAACATTAATTATTAATTTTTTTGTTGGAGGATGAATAGTTTAAATTATTTGTCCATCTGTTGTTAACCACTTGGTTGTAGGGTTTGTATTAACATTTATGAAATCTTTTATAAAAGGATTTGGTATTTTATTCCTTGATGTGTATGATTCTAACCATTTGAAGAATAAAATATTACATTTTTATTGATTTAATTCCTTGTAATAAGTTTCTCTAATTTTGATTGTTGATTCCTTTGTAAAAGTTTGAAAGTACCAATGTCTTTTAACCTTATTTTGATCAGATTTAAATTTATTGCTTAAAAACCCTTTATTTATTGTAAAATTTTTTGTTAAAATATTTATTGAAGGAGGTCTCATTTGAGAAGCTATAGGAGAACTTAGATTTGAAAATGATTCATTTTGAAAAACTGGTTCAGCAAGAGGGGAGTTAAACCGTATTCCTTTAAACCTTGAAGTAGAAGTATTTTAAAAATCTTCTTCCCTATTATATGGAAAGGATGAAGTTGATTGTCTTGAAGATTCTATTTGAGAGGAGTGTGAAATAATTGTTGTTTCCTGATTCGAACTTAATGGTAATTTTACCATCAGGTTCTTCAGTGATTTGTTGAACTTGGCTTCTTGCAATATTTCTTGGAGGTTGAGGGTTGTCAATCCTCAAAATTTCTGGAATGGTTATCTCATTCCATTTGAGATATTTTGGAGTGTAGGTTGTAGCTTGTTCAGCTTGAATCTCAAGAACTAAAGTTTCTCCGGGAGGAGATTGTTTGAGACATTTTGGGTTAAGGTGGCTTCCTAAAAGCCTGAAATAAATTCTATAAAAGGGAACAAAGTTTTCTCTGTGTTCTTGAATATTAACATTTGGTAAATGAATGTCTAACATTAAAGTTTTTAAAATTGTCGGATCTCGAAGAGAAACCGAAAAGTTTGGACAACAATTGAAATATATTGGTCCATTATATAAATTAGTTTGAACAATAGCTAATAAAGATTCTTGATATTGTAAATATGTTAAATCTCTAAGAGCTAACATAACCGGTTGGTTATGTCGTGCTCTTGCTAAAGGGACAACAACTACTTGAACTAAACCATAGTATATATAATGATAACCTTTTACAATATATTTTTGAATGGATAAATTTGAAAGTAGTCGAACCGTTTGAGCTTCTTGATCAATATTCATTGCTTGTTCATGTGTTTTACATGAAAAAGCCATTTTAAAATCAAAAGTACCAATTTGATAAATTGATTCTAAATCTTCATTTGGGATGCTCTAGTTAACAAAATCCTTTGGATTTGTAATTTCTTTTGAAATTTCTTTTGAATTGACTGCATGTAAACTAGTACTGGGTTATTTTGTAAATATTTTCCTAAAGGGTCCAGCAATTCTGAAACCTGACGTAATTACAGCATTAGTTGTTTGGGTTCAACAGTCACCTAACAGTCTTACTATTTAACACCGTTGAGAACAGTTTTACTATTTGACACTGTTGAGAACAGGAACACCCAACAGAAACACCTCATACACAGGCTTACCAACGCTATCCGGGCTTACCAACGCTACACTACCGGCTTACCAACGCTCCTAATAAGTGCTTTAACAGCAAAGCGTTCCTAATAAGTGCTTAACAGTATTTTCGTAAAATTACTGTTGAAAACACCTTAAACTTGGCTCTGATACCAGAAAGAGGGCAGCATCGGGCAGACACAGTCAGAAAATATGAACACAGACAGAAGAAGATGACAAAGATGGAATTTATTATTTGAAAATGTTAAACATATATTGAGTACATAACAGATATTAAAAATACAAACAGAAGATTGAAATACATATGAAACTTACAGATTGAGCAAGCAGAAGTACAAAACTTGAAAAACTTGAAAATAAAATTACAGAGGAGAGGAAAATTTTTTGCTCTTATATTTTGCTCTTGTATTTTTGTTGGTAATTCTCGCTCTGCCTTGAAGGAAGCTGGGACGTCCCCTTTTATAGGCGAAGCAACACCCCTGATATGAATTGAAATCCGTAACCCCGGATTTGAAATGAGAATTTTGAATTCAGAACAGTGATCGGCAATAAAACAGCTTTAAAATTTCACACATGTCATTTGTCTTCTTTTGAAATTATTAAGCAGTACTGTGCAACTTTTGAATTTTATCATCCGTCCTTTATTGAATTATTGAGCCAACTATGCATCTTTTGTCTTGTAGTGCCTGTCCTGTATTGAATTGGTATAACAATCTTGAATCATCAAAATAAATTGAACGGATCACTCTTACTGGAACTGACTTCTTCATCTTCATCTTCATCTTCAGAGGAAGAATTTTGAATTTACTGAAGCAATTGGGTTAGGAGTTCTTTTGAAATTTTTGATTTGGATTTGGTGGAAGAGTTTGATGGTGAGGCCTTTTGGGGAAGAGATTTCGATGGGGTTTTAAGAATGCCTGGAGAATTGAGAATTTGGATATTCTTATTTTTGTTTTTGAAAATTTTGGTTAAGGAATCAGTGGTGCAATCACGTTCAAGGGTGTATTTTTCCCACCTCTTAATTTTGAATTCTCTAACTAAAGAAATGGGATAAGGTTGTTCCAGAAATTAAACGGTCTTAAAGGACCAACAAAGTATCCATGGAACTTGAAAATTTTAGAAAATTTATAATTGCATTTAGAGGATCATCCTCTGAATGCTTTGAATAAATGTTGAATAAAGATTTGGCATTTGCTGAAAAAATATCAGTAGTGCTTCTGAAAAAGCGCCACCATTCATAAAACCAAGCAGGAAAAGTTCTTAATTTTTTTCCTGGAATTGAAAGAACCAAGAATGATCAAAAGGTTGAAATAGAAAAGTTCTAAACCAAGCCATTTTGTAATCTTGATAAGTATAACCACTTGGAATAAAAGTTTGAGAAAATTGTTTTGAGGTATAAGCAGTGTAACCAAAATCTTTGATATTCCAAATATTTAAAATTTTGCACTTTGAATATTGGGTTTGCCCATTATCACATTTTTCATGTTTAATAAGGGTAGAACCTGAATCTACCAAAATGAATTCATAAAACTTTTGGGTCCTTTGAATATCGTTTGGAAGCCATTGGAAATTGTCAGGAAAGGTTGCTTTGACTAAATTTTGAATTCTAGTTAAAGGGAGGGGTTCTTTTTGTTTGGTGAGGAAAAGATGTTCAAGTTGAGGCTTAGGAAAATATTGATTTGTTTGAGAGGGTAAAGTATTTTAGAGTCTCTGATTAAGAGATTGAGGAGGAGTCGGAAGCCTAATTGAGAGAGGATTTGGAGGTCTTGAAACGGCTGCAGAGTAGGAGATTGAAGGAAAGTCTTCATTTAGAATTTCGAAAGGGTTTTGAGTTGGGACATTGATTGAAGAAGATTGAGGATGGGGTTTAAAGGTCAGTGCATAGTCTTCTGCGAATTAAATCTTTCCTTTTCCTTTGTCTTTTGACATTCTCCTGGGGAAAGTAATTGAATTGAATTACGGTTTTGAAGAAATTCTCTCGAGAGGAAGTCTGGTAATGAGTTATTCTCTCCTCTAATAAATTCAATTTGAAAATCAAATACAGAAAGGATGGCTTGCCATCTTGCAAAAATTTGTTTTGAAACTATATTTTTTACCTCATTTTGCAAAACTTCTTTTGCAGATTTGCAATTAATTCTTAAGAGGAAAGTTTTGTTATATAAATCATCCTGAAATTTTAAAATACATAAAATAATAGATAAAACTTCCCTTTTAATTGTTGAATAATTTTTTTGAGCTCCAAGCCAAAGTCCAGAATGAAATCTAATTATTTGCTCAGTGTTGGAATCCACCTTTTGTTAGAGTATATCACCATAACCTATATTCGAAGCATTTGTTTCTACTATGAGAAACGCTTTTGGATTTGGAAGGGCTAAGCACAGAAGGTTTTTTATTCTTTGCTTTAGGGTTTGTACTATCTTAGTATGATCCTCCGTCCAAGGAAGAGGATTTTTTTGAAGCCTTTGGTATAATAGTTGACACATATTGCGAAGGTTAGGGAAGAAATCAGCAATGTAATTTAAACATCCCAAAAACCTTTGTAATTGAGTTTTGTCTTTTAATTCATTTGAAAATTTGTCAGCAATCTCTATTGCCCTTGCAATAGGTTTTATGGTTCCTTGAAAAATATCATGTCCTAAAAATCTTACTTTGCTTTGAAATAATTTCATTTTTGGAGCTGAAACGACTAAGCCATTTCTTTTTATAGTATTGATAAGGATATTTAAATGTTTGAAATGTTGATCAATATTTTTTGAGAAAACTAAGATATCATCAATGTAGACAATGATGAAATCTGTATATTGAGTAAAAATGTCATTCATAATATTTTAAAATTCTGATGGAGCGTTATTGAGTCCAAATAGTATTACATTCCATTCATAGTAACCAAATAGAACTATGAATGCTGTTTTGTAAAGATATTTTTCATCAATCTGAATTGGCCAAAATCCACTTTTTAAATCAAATTTTGAAAATATATTTGAATCGTGTAACCTATTTAATAGGTCTTTTTTATTTGGAATTGGATATCTTATCCATTGAAGAACTTTGTTTTTGTAGTTGATAACTAATCTTGGGACTCCTCTTTCAAGTTTTGCTTGCTTGTTAACATAGAATGCAGAACAGCTCCAGGGAGATTTTGATGGTCTTACTAATTTTTTGTCTAAGAGCATTCGAATTTCGTTTTTGCAATGTTCTAATAATTCTTTATTCATTTGAATAGGTCTGGCCTTTGTTGGGATTTTTTTTTTCATTAAAATCTTTTTCATAAGGTAATTGAGTTATATATCTTTTTCTTTCCCAAAAGCATTGGGAACGTCAGAGCATACTTCTTTAATTATTTTGTTATTTAGTTGAGTTATTTTTTTATTTGACTGGGCTAATTGTTTTTCAATCTTTTGATATTCTACTTCTTTTTGAAGATATTGAATATGATTTCTCTTGTTACTAATTAGGTTTATTCATCTGCATATTGTTGATTGTAAGAGATTTAAATCTCTTTGTTGAATTGGATTTAAGAATTGAAATGTTATTTTTGTGTCCATGACATGAGTATGAACTCCTTCCTTTGTGACCGTAAAAGGATATATTTGACTTATAAAAAGGGTTTCTAATATAATTTGTTGTTGAAGACCTTTGACTAAAATAAATAGTGTTTTGAAACATATTCTATTATTGCAAACATAAGAATTTGAGAGTTTATATTTAATATTCATTTTATTTTCATTGGCTGTATGGAGACTTTCTAATGTTTTCTTATAATATTTTGATAGAACAAGTCTTTTTTGGATGCAATTGAGGTCTGCTCCTGAATCCAATAAGACTTGAGTTTGAATTTTATAATCTTTTGAAATATGAAGAGTTATATAGACATATCATATTTTATATTCTATCCTTTCAATTATTTGATGATATTTGTCATTCCATTTGAGATATTTTGAAGTGTAGGCCGTAGCTTGCTAAGAAGAAGAATTTTGAAGAATTACTGTTCAATTTGTAGCATTACAATTCTGATTTTACCTGACAATAATAATAATAATAATAATAATAATAATAATAATAATAATAATAATAGCTTTAACATCCTTTTCCAGTGGGATTTTCATTTTGCGTTGTATAGGGATTTATTAGCTATGTATGAACGAAGCAGAGCGAGTATTACCTACAAAAATACAAGAGCGAAATATTGGACCAAAAAAATTTTCCTCTCCTCTATAGTTTTATTTTCAAGTTTTCAAGTGTTGTACTCCAACTTACTCAATCTGTAAGTTTCATATGTATTTTAATTTTCTATTTGTATTTTCAATTTCCTTTTTGTACTCAAGCTATGTTTAAAATTTTCAAATAATAAATTCCATCTTTCTCATCTTCTTCTGTCTGTGTTCTTATTTTCTGACTGTGTCCGCCCCGATCCTGCACCCTTTTCGGGATGGAGGCCACTTGTTTAAATGAAAATTTGAAGGTGGCGGAGATAAGGATGTTGCGGTGGATGTATGGACACGCAAGAAAAGATAGAATCAGAAATGACGTGATAAGAAGCAAATTGGGTGTGAGCCCCAATCGAGGATAAGTTGAGAGAGCAATATTTGCGGCGGTTTGGCATGTTTGCAGGAGACCGACCACTGCCCCTGTTAGGAGATACGAGCAACTCCATACTACGGACGGAGGAGAGGGAGAGATAGGCCAAAGAAGAGCTGGATAGAAACAATTCAACACGACCACACCCACCTAAACCTAAATGAGGAGATGGCCTTAGATAGAGCTGAGTGGAAAGCTAGCATAGGCGTAGCGGTTTAGAATAGAGAAGCAAAACTAGGCTAGTCATAGCACCCCTACGCTTATTTATGCCTTGTTGCTTGCTGCTTGTTGCTATGGGCTATGTTGCTTTTGCTTGATGCTTTATTACTTATTGCTGCTTTATGCTTTTTTTTTTATGCTCTCTTTGTTCTACTGATATTAAGCTTGTATCTTGTTATGCTTTTTAGGTTGAGGGTCCTCGGACACAGCCTCCCTTTGCGGTAGCACCCGAAAGAGGTAAGGCTATGTACATTGCACCCCCCCCCCCCCCCCAACAATCCCCCCCCCCCCCCCCAAAAAAAAAAAAAAAGACTCTACATTAACAGGAGCCCTTGAGGCATTGGATTTTGTTGTTGTTGCATCAGAGTCCAACTCTGCTCGTCATAACACAAGCATACTTCTATTATTTTTGGAGCTTTTACTGACACAAGGATGACTTGACCCCAATGATGGTTTGTAGACAGCCCTCATATGATGAGGTGACTATATCGTACACTTTTGAGGGTAAGGAGAAACCTCTTAGTTGCCAAGAAGAGACCCACCTGAAGAGGGTCTTGTACCTTGATGTGACGACATTCAATTACAAGTCCCGAGGAAGACTAACCAGAAACAAATATTTTTATTCTGCAGGGATGCTGAAATGTGGGATTGGAAAGGTTCAACCATAGTTTCTTTGCTGATTTCTCTCAATGAAATTTGCCATGAAGGGTCCCCCGAGAGCATTCTTATGGAATAATTTTATAAAGTCATTTTTTCTCCATTAAGAATGCCAAAACTAGCTTGCAGTGTTGGCTTGTGGGTTCAACTATAATGAATGTTTTATCACACTAAAAGCAGAATTGATGCAGCCATGGGGACATGGATTAGCATTATATCATTTCTACACCTAAAAGGGACAAAGCGACTCAAGTGGAAGGGAAGTTTGCATGCAATACTAAGCACGTACCATGAATAAAAGCCATTGTGTCATTTTGAGCTATTATGTCACACAATCAACCATCAAACAAAAATGGTTTTGCAAGAACTTCCAACATGAATGTTTAATTTATCAAAACATTGTATGAATGCGTTTACATAACATGTTAGAAACAATCAATAGGGAATTAGCCATAATAAATATGTGATTTTTCATTTAAATACTAGTAAACATAAGATTAGAAGTAACTATCATTGCTTAAGACACTCCAACATGACTTGTAACAAGAAGTTATGTACTGTAAGTGAAATCCTAGCACTCCCCACAACCTGATTCCACTCTTATAACAGAGACACGTGGGAGAGCGCAACAGATAAGAGACTCACAGTTTGGCATCGAAGTTAAATCCTCCAGGTGCTAATCCACCCTGAGTTTAATAACAAGAGCCTGTTAGGAAGCGCATCCTCAACTGTAGTTCTCAACACAAAGAGACTTATAACTTACATTTTCAATCACGCTAAGCATAATCATAGTTGCTTCTTGTATGTCTGTCATAAACTGATCTGTGTCCCAACCTGCAGCAATCATATTATTGTAAAATTATGAACAAGGCTTTGCATCTTTCTGGAAAAAGAAAATCTGGATTTTAGACAATTTTTTTTTTAGAGCAACCTGCCTGAGGGTCTCCAGTGTTTGCATCGATATTTCCCAACAACCCGTTGATTCTAGCAGTCTCAAGCGCATGATAACAGCTGCAAACAAACTCAGCAGAATTATGAAACATGCAAAAGTTTACGCCTCCAAGGTCTTCAGAAAGAGTTACAGTGCTGTGACAGCAAACATACCTATGACCAGATAACGTTGCATGATTGCACTCGGTATTGAGCTTAAAATCGCCTGCAGAAAGCATATATAATGTCAAAAGCCAGAAGAAGTACCAAATCATAAAGAAGTTGGGAAAATATCAGAGGCTTAGTAAAGCCCGCTAATGTAAGTTAACAAGAGGAAAGAAATGTTAAATTGCGATATTGATTCCTTACAGCATCATGCAAACTCAGCAAGAATTTTCCAAGTATTTTCAATGGAAAATCAGAAAACACTTCACCCTTCAGCCAACTATAAGGAAACTTGAAAAATAGGAGAATGGTGCTTCTCAATTCTCAGCACGAAGGGACGAAATATGGAAAACCGTGCCAATAAAAGATTATTCATATATATCAAGATCCACTGGATTGTCCCACTGGATTTTCTTTCTATAGTTTACTACATGTAAACTAGTACTGGTTTTTTTGTAAATATTTTTCATTTGAGGAGTTGTAATATAAAAACAGCTTTAACATCCTTTTCCAGTGGGATAACTCTTCATATTTCAAAAGATTATAAAATTTCGGCTAATAAATCCTGATTTTACAGCTTGGATTCCAATCTGTAAATTTCAACAAGACCTTAAGTATTATAGAAAGAAAAAAAGAAATAAACATGAACAACCACCACCACCTCAATATTACCAAAATAGGAAAAAATATTCAAGGAGAAAAACAAACAAAGTTTCAAATAAAATTCCAATATGCTTCAAATGCAAAAAACCTGGTCATTATCGGAACGAATGTAAAATGAAAGAAAAAATAAATCAAATAGAAGATAAAGATTTAAAAAACAAATTAATGAATTTATTTCTTTCTGACTCAAGCTCAAATGATGAAGACTACATATTTGAAGTTCAAAAAAATGCAACCAATGAAGATGCATTATCTGAATCAAGTGAAGATTTATGTCCCTGCAAAATCAAATCAATTAACGTATTAACAAGAGCAAATAAAGAAGACCTCTTAGATATGGTAGAAAAAATTCAAGATCAAGAAATAAGAAAAGAATATCTTCTCAAATTAAAAGAGAGTATATTCAAAGAACAAGAAATAACTCGGCCAAGGCAACCCAAATCTTTAGAACAAATATTCGAAACATATCCTACACCAAATGTATTTAGACAAATTTCAACTGAAGATTTACAAAGAGAAATCAATGAATTAAAAGGACAAATTAAACATTTACAAATAGAATTAATAACAATACAATATCAGGATTTAGAAACAAAGTCAAAACTATCCCTCTTAGAATCAAAAGCTTCACAATTAGAATCAAGGTTATCATACATAGAATCCAAGACAAATGACCCAATAGATTGAGTACAAAACAGAAATTGAAAATACAAACAGAAAATTTTGTTAATAGGGTAGCTTTGAGGTATTGGTTGTGGGATTGTATAAAGATTCTTAGAATTGTTAGAATATTGCAAAAACGAAATTCAAATGAAGACCATTTGAATATTATTTACATGGACACGCAAGACAAATGACCCAATATATATTATTTACATGGTGACAGACAGAAGAAGATGAGAAAGACGGAATTTATTATTTGAAAATTTTAAACATAAATTGAGTACAAAACAGAAATTAAAAATACAAACAGAAGATTGAAATACATATAAAACTTACAGATTGAGCAAGCTGGAGTACAATACTTGAAAAACTTGAAAATAAAATTACAGGGGAGAGGAAAATTTTTTTGCTCTAATATTTCGCTCTTGTATTTTTGTTAGTAATTCTCACTCTGCCTTGAATGAAGTTGGGACGTCCCCTTTTATAGGCGAAGCAGCACCCCGGATGTGAATTGAAATCCGTAACCCCGGATTTGAAATGAGAATTTTGAATTCCAAACAGTAACCGGCAATAAAACAGCTTTGAAATTTCACACATGTCATTTGTCTTCTTTTGAAATTATTGAGCAGTACTGTGCAACTTTTGAATTTTATCATCCGTCCTTTATTGAATTATTGAGCCAACTATGCATATTTTGTCTTGTAGTGCCTGTCCTGTATTGAATTGGTATAACAATTTTGAATCATCAAAATAAATTGAACGGATCACTCTGACTGGAACTGACTTATTCATCTTTATCTTCATCTTCAGAGGAAGAATTTTGAATTTGTTGAAGCAATTGGGTTAGGAGTTCTTTTGAAATTTTTGATTTGGATTTGGTGGAAGAGTTTGATGGTGACGCCTTTTGAGGATGAGATTTCGATGGGGTTTTAAGAATGCCTGGAGAATTGAGGATTTGAATATTCTTATTTTTGTTTTTGAAAAATTTGGATAAGGAATCAGTGGTGCAATCACGTTCAAGGATGTATTTGTCCCACCACTTAATTTTGAATTCTCTAACTAAAGAAATGAGATAAGGTTGTTCCAAAAATTGAACGATCTTAAAGGACCAACAAAGTATCCATGAAACTTGGAAATTTGAATGAAAATTTATAATTGCATTTAGAGGATCATCCTCTGAATGTTTTGAACAAATGTTGAATAAAGCTTTGGCATTTGCTGGAAAAATATCAGTAGTACTTCTGAAAAAGCGCCACCATTCATAAAACCAACTGGAAAAGTTCTTGATTTTTTCTGGAATTGAAAGAACCAAGAATGATCAAAAGATTGGAATAGAAAAGTTCTAAACCAAGCCATTTTGTAATCTTGATAAGTATAACCAGTTGGAATAAAAGTTTGAGAAAATTGTTTTGAGGTATAAGCAATGTAACCAAAATCTTTGATATCCCAAATATTTAAAATTTTACACTTTGAATATTGGATTTGCCCATTATCGCATTTTTCATGTTTAATAAGGGCAGAACCTGAATCTACCAAAATAAATTTATAAAACTTTTAGGTCATTTGAATATCATCTGAAAACCATTGGAATTCCAATATGCTTTTTTTCTATAATTTCAACCACCACCGCCATGCAGTGGGATAAATTTTATCAAATGGAATGGCAAATATTATTAGCTATATGGGGATGACAAATATAGGGATTTATTACAACCTAAATAGGTTACATAATTCAAATAAATTGAACTGTTGATTTTCATTTCGTGTTATTAGTTGATTTCTTTTGCAACTTCTCATAAAGTGGTCAGGTTTTCTACACCTGTGGCAAATTGGAATCCTATTTGCCTTTTGTTTTGAATGTTTTTTCTTTTTGGGTTTTGAAGATCTTTTAAATTTATAACCGCTATTTTTAACACAGAGGGAACTTAAATTTTCTTTTGGTTGGGATAATGATGAAGTTTCTTCATTTGAGACTTCATTTTCTCCTTTTGAAATAGTTTGAATTGTAAGACTACTAGTTGTTGGATTGTCCGATAATTTGAGCTTTTGAGTAATTCTTTCAATAATATCATCATCAGAATTTTGCGATTTTCTGAGTTTTATTTGTTCTTTATCTTTTTGAGTTAAATTAAAAGGTTGAAAAGAGGGTTGTTGAATCCCTTGAAAGAATGGGTTTGTCTGTGATTGTGGAGTTGGAAAACTTTGTTGAATAGGGTAGCTTTGAGGTATTGGTTGTGGGATTGTATAATTTGTATATGTTGGTTGAGACATTGATTGGACTATTGAAGATTGTTCCAATTTTTGTTTATCTTTGTTATTTATTATGTTGTTATGTATTGAATTTAATTGTTTCGAAATCGTTTTGAGATTTAAAGCTTGAAAATTATTTTGTTCATAAATTTTATTTATATCTTTGATTGTAGGTAGTGAATCATCTTTTTCCTCTCTTCCCCCACGGAAAGGAGTGGCTACTATTTCTTAATTTTGAACATTAATTATTAAATTTTTTGTTGGAGGATGAATAGTTTAAATTATTTGTCCATCTGTTGTTAACCACTTGGTTGTAGGGTTTGTATTAAGATTTATGAAATCTTTTATAAAATGATTTGGTATTTGATTCCTTGATGTGTATGATTCTAACCATTTGAAGAATAAAATATTACATTTTTATTGATTTAATTTTTTGTAATAAGTTTATCTAATTTTGATTGTTGATTCCTTTGTAAAAGTTTAAAAGTACCAATGTCTTTTAATCTTATTTTGATTAAATTCAAATTCATTGCTTAAAAACTCTTTATTTATTATAAAATTTTTTGTTAAAATATTTATTGAAGGAAGCCTCATTTCAGAAGCTGTAGGAGAACTTGTCCTCTTTCAAGTTCTTCTTGCTTGATAACATAGAATGCAGAACAGTTTCAAGGAGATTTTGATGGTCTTATTAATTTTTTATGTAAAAGTATTTGAATTTCGTTTTTGCAGTGTTCTAACAATTATTGTATAAATAACATAGCCCAACAATTTTCCTAACAATAATAATAATAATAATAATAATAATATATAATAATAATAATAATAATATATAATAATAATAATAATAATATAACAATGATGATAATATTATAACAGTAACAATAATAATATAATAACCATAATAGTATTAATATTGCAATAATAATAATAACATTATTTTTATTATTAGTAATACAGTATTAATAATATCAATAAAATAATAATAATTATTATTATAAAAATATAATAATAAAAATATTAATTATAACATTAATATAATAATACTAAAAAGATAATAATAATAATAATAATTTTAGTATTATTATAACAAATATTATTAATATTATAACAATATTATTAATATTTGTTGTTATAATAATAATAATAATAATAATAATACTTAACAACTTGTTTACTTTTATTTTTTTAGGGTAATTACATAAAACAAAAAAATTAAGTTAAGATTAAATATTAAAAAAAAGGGAGCCTAAAAGATTTTTTTTATTCTCATTCTCACATTTTCAAACCCAGGCCACCCCCCCCCCCAAAAAAAAAACCCGGCATGAAAATGTGGGAATGGAAGGTTTTTTTCATTCGCACCTATTCCCACTCCTACCCCATTTTCATTCCCACTCTCACTACCAAACAACCTAAAAGTGAAAATAGACTGTCCATTCTCACTCCTACTAACTGAACAGCCCCTGATAGCTTTCTTAAATTTAGAGTTTTTAAGGTAATTTTGTGGTTTTTGTTGTTTACAAATCACATTATTGCTTTAAAAATAATAATTTTTATCGTAATAATAATAACTCCCTAAATTTACATTAAAACAAAATTTAAAGTTTTTTTCATTCTATTTAATTTACAATGAAATTTACTTGTAAAAGATTTTACCCAAAATTAAATTTAACATATATTAAATCTAAAGGTAGTGCAATCATATCTACAACAAAAAGGGTCTCTAATATATAAAATCCTTTTTTTTTTATTTGCTAGGATGATAACAACCTCGTTCAATATTACAATCAAACAATAATAACTTAACGTTTTGAACAATGTTTAACTGTTTTGACTAGTCAAATAACTAAACTTCATGTTCAATAAATATGCTATAACTTAATTTTGAATAGCTTTTATCGTTTAAAAGTAGTTTCTTGAAAAGCTATCCAGAACAATGTTAAGAGCTTAGCTTCTAAACATGATAAATTACTAGCATATCTTTTTATTTTGTCAAAATTACGAAATTATTGTATTGTTCGTTTATTTATTATGACCACTTTATTTTTTTTTTAAACACACACATTAATCTAATCTTAGAGTTGGGAATTGTAACAAAATACTAAAAAAATATTAAAATTGATTAATTAAAACTAGATTTATTTGATTATCATCAATATTTTAATTGTTAGAATTTATATAATATATGTTAATCCAAAAAAGATATATAATATATGTTAATCCAGTATCACTATTGTACTGTACTTATAAATTTTTTTTCGATAAATATCAGCAAAGCAGAAGAATAGCACAGGGGCCTCAACAAAGTGATCCCTGACAACTCCAAAAAACGGAGACGGAACAGGCAAACAAATCAGAGAAAAGACAACAGAGGAGGGGCAACAGAAAATAGAGCAAAATAAATAAAACAGGAGACCAACCTACAACCCACACAACATGAAAAAGGCGACCCACGAGCAACAAAGAAAAATACGGACAAAAAGCAACCCAAAAACCGGAAAACAAGGCGCAACAGAGTTGAACAAGTACCGGACTGGAAAGAGAAAGGAGATGAGACCAAATCCAAAAAGATCTGAGGGAGAACAGCACTACAAATCCAAACCTTCATCCATTTCAGCAAAGCGCTCAATCATAAGGGATTCATCCCCATGAAATCCCAACCCAAGCAACTTCTCGGTTTCCCAAGTGTGTTTTCCCTTGAGCAATTGCTCAGCTGTGAATGTTAAATCAAATTGATAAAAATGTTCAATCATATTATTTTATTTACTCCATATTATATTTATACCCGTCTTTATGTGTAATTTTTCATTAATAAACCAATTGCAATAGCTAATTTTACCAAACATTTAAGAGTTACTTATCTACTTATCTATGGTCATTTAGACATCCACAATTCTATATATACAATGTCATATCCTGAAATTTAAAAGTTACACCAATCAAGTACGTTAAGGTCTAAAAATTTTATTAACCAAGCAAGGATATAAATGAATTAAACGTTTAATGAACTACTCGTGTTAGAAACTAGATACAGCTTGTTTGTGTTCATTATAGGGGTTCTATAGCGTATCAAGACGAGTTTGTAGGATAGGTAAGCTTAACGAGCCGAGTTCCAACAAAAGGGAGCTCGACTCCTTAACACTCGCAAACTCGTTAAGGGCTTGCCTTGAGTTCATTAACAATTATTATTAGCTCCAAAATGGTTCAATATAGGCTCGTTAGTAACTCAATAGCAAATTTGACTCGATAGCAAGCTCTGCTCATTTGTGAGCTCGGCTCAGCTCAATAACGAGCTTCGGCTTGGCTCGATAACGGTTTGCTTAGGCTGACAAGCTGGTATCGAATACACTAAAATCTTATTGAATAAAGCTCAATAAAAGCTTGGCTTGAATTTGTGCTCGAGTTCAAACAAAAGAGTACTCAAGTCGACTCGACTTGTTTATAACCCTATAAGCAAGTGCCCTCAACTTCAGTGTTCAAAAGATAACTCAACTTTGCTACCTCAAATCCGTGAAAATGAAAACTCCCAGACTATACCCATAATGAACCCCTGGGACCCAAAATTTAAGGCTAAGATCATCTATAAATTGGTCAAAGTTCACAAATACATCTATCCGTTGTGGGATTGGAATGTTACAAACTCCCTCACTTAAAGACGCGATGCCCTCATAGCATGCGCAAAGATCTACCTTCCTAGGCGATGCGAGTTTCTAAAGGCACGAGTTGACCTCAATCTTCCTTCGCCAGATCAAAGGCGTCACCAAGGCTGCACAGTAGGTCCTAGTGTAGCCAATACACTATGGAAGGAGTCGGTTTTAATACCAAATATAACAACCCAGTCCAACACCGCTACAACGCAATCCACAAACATAGGAAATCCTGACAACGCCCATGACGGACCGCATAAGCCCAATAGGAGTTGGCTTTGTTACTTCGATGTAGGGGCAATTTCACTTATAAATTGGTCAAATTCTACACACCTATCTAATGCCAAGCTACCTAGGGCTGGACATAACTCCAAGCAACTACTTGAGACCCCTAATTTAGCAGATTGTGTTCTTTGAAGTAACAGTTGTTAATATTAATAGGTTTTAAGATAAATGTTATTAGTTAAAAATAGCCCATTTAAAAATTTTGCTTGAGATCCCGAGAATACCCGGACCAACCTTGAACCAGCTATAATAAACCCTAAAGGGTAGGCTCAAATAGTAAGATAGTCAGATCTGGCGCCTCATAAACCGTTAGGTCTACAATCCAAATTCTTCCATTGAATGCCAACAATTCCTATCACCTGACGACAAGCCATGTAGACCCCAACTTACCCTGTTGCTGGTTTCGAGTGGATGGTGAGTGCCAAACAAGAATTATTTAGGCGCACGTAAATTGGCCCGAGTATCTGAGTCAGTTGTAATTGACAAACCATAGAATCACACAAGATCAAATGTCCCAAGCAAAATTTTCTATAACAACTTGAAGAGACTTCAATGATACAAAGCTACATCTTACGACCATGTGGAGATGCATCATATTTTTTCCCCTATTACAATGGAAGAGATGCATCTGATGCAAGCAGTGCAGACATGATAAGATGTAAGACTAAACTTTGAACTACACTAATGTTCAAAAAACGAAATAAAAATTATCGAAGTGCACTCCACACATACCTCATTCAAACTGAACAACAAACTTTTACAAATGTCGGTGGATGTCTCTTCCAGAACTACATGTGATTCGTACAATTCGAAACTCTTCTCAAGGCTTCAAAATTGCTTTCTTTTGTTTCTGAAGAACTTATCTCGTTTCACATACACATAACAAAGAGCAAAGAATGTCATAACAGACATTGAAAACGATGCCCAAGGGAACGGTGGGTCCTTGAAACATTCAAGTGACGCTTCCAACTCTTGTGTCGCATGATAAACAATCGAGTGCAGGGCAAACAAGTCATGATCCGATGACCGCAAGAAATATGAGGCCATCTTAAAATCCAAGTGTGAGAGAGCAGAAACCGCCTTGTCCAACTTGTACTTAAATAGAAACCATCTCTGCATAAACTCGGTACGCTTACGCCCTCTTAAAAGCTTCTGTTCCCCATGTGAATTTACTGATTCAAGGACATCAATCGCACTAGTAATGCTAAAATTCAACGATGTCAATAGAATGTTCCTTCGAGCCGCATCCTTTTGCACAAAGGACAAAGAAGAAAGCTCCGAGAATGGCCCAAACGGGGTCTGCCCAACACTCCACGTATAATCGACTAAGGTACTATTATGACTCGGGCTCCAAACCATATGGGTAGGTGAGACCCCCCACATACTCTGAAGAATTGAACCAATAATGGGCCGCTCAAGCTCTCGTGTCTGAGTAAACACATGACGCCCGTTACAGCTATAATCGCTCACAGTCTGCGTATTCCGAGTCCTAATTGCAATCACCATATCCTTGAAAGCAACCGATTGATGGTACCGGTCAAGCAACAACAACATACTATAATCCAAATCGAACACATAAACGGGGAGCACTCTAGCAAAGTCGTCCTCCTCGTGCACACCGGCTAACCTCTTGAACTCATCCCCTTTATCAGACAATATCTGATGCAGCCTCTTCGAATCGACATACTCGCTAACAATCAAAGTGTAGTTATCAAACAAAAACCTTGAGGTATACGAATTAGTCGACCTTGATATCGCAAACGAGCATAGCACACAATCCTTATACTTAATCTCATACTTCTTAAAACTCAATGTTTGATCGTGAAGTAACAATCCATTCTCATTAGCCTCATCCATAAATGTCTTCTCAATAACTTTCCAATCAAGCCCATAATTATCCCTATTTTTATCATCATCTTCATACACATGAATGAACTGAACAATCAATGAATTTTCAAAGGGGACAGGGATTCTCAAAGAGGGCACAATCAGTACCTGATAAGCACTGTAAACCAACGATGCCAGGTCAGCGAGGACCGCCTTCTCCGACTTGGGGCGGCCATGGAGGGCAGCCAGAGGGTGGAATTCGCCACGTGGCAAGACCCCATCACCCGAAAGCGCGGGCCCGTAATCAACCGGACCCGCCCCAAGATCGACCCAGATGTACCGACCCGATCCAGCCCACATCGAGCCAAGGCACCTGGTGAACGCCGGCGAGGACTCGCCGGCTCCGGCGGTGTACTTGTAGGCGTAGGGTTTGGATTGGGGGCCCAAATTGATGAGATAAATGAAAAACCCATCTGGGGTTTTCTCTTTAGAGAGCTCCCGTTGTACAATCTGATCCGTAACGGAGTAATCAACGGCGATATGAGGCGACCGAATTGACGACGCGGCGGATGACACGGCGGACGAAACGGCAGCGGATAGAGAAGAGGAGAGAGAAACCGACCCTAGAGAAACGTCGAGATGAAGAGAGTGAGAGACAGAGAGATGATGGCGGGACCCACCATCGAAAGGGGTGATGACGTGGAAGGGGGAGGGGCGGGGTCGAGAGGATGAGAGGAAAGAGGAGAGAAGAGAAGGGGAGGAAGAGGAGGAGAAGGAGGGGCCGACGAGCTTGACATGGAGAGAGAAAGGGAGGGAGAGAGAGAGGACGGCCGAGATGAGGGCGGAGACGCGGGGGTTTCCGGCGGCGGAGGAGAAGGAGTTGCGAAGGTGGGAAGGGAGAAGAGAGAAGGAGTCGTTGGTGGCGAGGGGGTCTTTGAGGGAGTGTTGGGTTAGGAAGGAGTCCAGACCGGGGATTTGGGTGGATTCGACGGCGGTGGTGAGGAGGAGGATGAGGATCACGGCGGCGCCGGTGGTGGTGGTGGTGGTGGCGGTGGCGGTGGCGGTGGCGGCGGCGGCGGCGGGCATTGGTGAGAGAGTGAGGGGGCGTTTTCCAGGTCTCAAAAGGAATAAAGGGGAGATAGTGGAAAACTAGGAAACAAGGTAGACTTCAGGGCAAGGTCACATTTTTGAATGAAAATGCTAAATTTAGGGATGCAAATGTAATACAAAATAACAAAAGTATGAAATATATAAAAGAAAATGAGGGCTTTTTAGTGTTTCAAAAAATAAATGAAAATGAAATTAAAATTTTTTTCTTCTTATTCATATGCTTTTTGTATCCATCCATTGTTTACTTCTATACATATTTATAAAGCTAAAAACAAAATTCTATTTATTTATTTTTTTAGCACAATTCTATTTATCACTATCTATGTACTATTCAAATTTCATACATATGATAGACATTATTGAAGGAGGACCATCTGAGAAGTGCTCACCCCTCGAGTTGGGGATATTCGGAAACAGTCTCTTTTCAGAGTAGCACCTTGAAAGGGGAAGGTTGCGTACATCCACCCCCCTAAAACCCTGCTTAGATGAGAGCCCTTTATACACTGAAAATGTTGCTGATAAACATTATTGATGCACCAAAGTCAACCAGTGGGTCCGTTGGGCAACAATTTTATCACTATTCTTTTACATTGTGGTAAAAGCAAATAAAGAAAAAGGATAGACAATTAGATATTCAATACAATATTAGGTTTATAATATTTACATTACTGCCCCTTGATTGACCATATACTACAAACATGGCTTATTAAAAACCTTGCTACGAAGAAAATCTAGTGGGATAAAACTTAGCTAGAGAAAAAGAGTAACAATATTCAAAGTATAGAAACTTCCCATTTTAGATATTTATTTTAAAAACTCTTTGGGAAAAAAACTCCTCAAGAGTATAATGTTCTAGATATACACATTTTAAACTGTATTATTAAAAAGTTTTCAAAAAAACCTCAATGGGAAAAAACACCACGGTGAAGGGAAAAGAGTATAGTGCATACATGACTACCTCTTATGTGATCATATTAACAAAAGACGTTCTTAAGTTGGCGCATACCAATCTTGTGAACTAGTTGCTTGAAAGTAGTTGTAGGTAAGACTTTTGTGAATAAATAGGCTGCATTCTAACTTAAGCAAATTCGCTAAACATCTTTCACCATTTTTTTAAACCTCGGGCATAAAATAGAACTTTAATGAAATGTGTTTGGCTCTGTCACCTTTAATGCACATGCCTTTAATTTGAGTAATACATTCATTGTTGTCTTTGTAGACACATACTTCTTAAATATGTTGAATCAATTATCTTAACCACACGCATTCTCTGCTTGTCTCATGAAGTGCACGTATCTGTTAACCTATATTGTACAGGTGTCTTATATCATATATATCGATCCCATTGGCCCTTTCCTTGTAAACCTTATGTATTGTATTATCTCTCTATAAATACACGAGAGGGCGTGTACTCCTCATTCTTTCATGGTATCAGAGCTAACCTTAGCCCTCTCATAAACAAGGGAAACACTACCCTCCTTCTCCCTTCTTATTCTAAAGGGAAAAAAAAATCAAAACCCTAAAAAATTGCAAAACCCTAGCATGTCGTGACCTCCTTGCCGCTCGCACCAGCCTCGCCGTGAATTCCTTACTGCGCCACCCTCACTGACACCCCAAACCCTAGTAACGAAAATCCATAACCCTTATGGCTAACTCTATGTCATCAACCACTTCTCCACCCATTGCCGCCACCCCTTCAACAATGGTGGCACCTTCGACCTCCTGCGGTTCTCCATCTCTTCTGACACCGTTCAGCGTGTCTAACATCCAACATTAGATATCTTCTATCTTAGATTTGAATGATCCATCCACCTATCTCATATGGCGAAGATCCTTCATCTTTGCTTGTCGGGGCTATGCTATTGATGATCACCTTAATGGCTCCTCCACTCAACCCACTCCATCCGAGCCTACCTGCCGATATTGGAGACAAGTCGACAATCTTCTTATTTCTTGGATACTTAGTACTATCTCTCCTGATCTTGCTAGTGCTATGTATAGTGATGATGATAATTTAGCTGTTGCTACACTTTGGGGTTCAATCTCTAGACTCCTTACTGATTTTGCGCAATCTCATCAATTGCAATTTAAACGAGAGTTAACTAACATTAAGAAAGGAAATTTGGTAATGCTTGCATATCTCGTTAAGATGAAATCATTAGCTGACAACCTAAGATCTATAAATGCTTCTATTTTCAATGTTGATATGGTTTTGGTTGTTGTGGATGGTCTCTCTGATGATAAGGAGTTCAGTGCAGTTTGTACCTCTATTATGTCTTGTGTCCTCTTCCCATCATTTATTGAACTCAATCCATGTTAATAAATGAAGAGTCTCATCTTAAGAGCACAAAATACTAGTGCATATATTGTATTAGTTGCTACAAGTTCTTCTATCGACACTGCCATTCCTCCCGCACCACAGTCGCAGCCGTAAATAGTTGCCATCGAGTGGCCGGTTCCTCTCCCAGTTCAACAAATGTCGCATCAACTTGGATTATGTTTCACGTGGTGGTAATTGCCTGCTAATGGTCGGGGCCATGGGGGTCGAGGTAATGGTTGTGGACACAGATGTAATGGTTGTGGTTATGGTAATCAATGGATGCAAAATATGTGGGGTTCGAAATTTAGGGGGATGCCATGGAACATATACGACCTTTCTACCCGCTGCGGAATCATGGTAATTGACCTCCTCTCAGGGTGGTAATGTATCTTCTTATCCATTGTTTCATACTGCAAATAATGCTTATACCACTGGTTATGGTTTTTATCCAGGCTTCGATGCCTTTGAGTTCTTACCACTATCCTATTAGACCCTTATTCTTGACTCTTCTTGGATCATGGATAATGGGGCTTCCTCCCACATGATAAACAATCTAGGTATCCTAACGTCCATGTCTCCTTATCATGGTCTTGATTAAATTTTAGTAGGAAATGGTGCATCTCTCCCCATTGCTGGAATTGGATCATGTTCTATTTCTACTCCTATGGATCACTTTGTCCTAGATAAAGTTTTATTTGTCCCAGGGCTCTCTATAAATTTACTTTATGTTCGTCAAGTTTATTTCAATAACAACTGTCTTCTTGAATTTGGCTCTTTTGGTTTTTTCTGTCAAGGATCTTAAATCGATGTCCACCATCATTAGATGTGTCAATCCGGGGCCTCTCTTTACCGTACCAGGATCACCTTCCATTACTATATCATTCTTCACGTCACGTGTCTCCTTAGTTTGGTACAGTCACTTAAGCCATCCAGGGGATCTAGTTTTGTCTACTTTAGCTAGCAAAAAAAAAAAAAAAAAAAAAAAAAAAATTCCAATAATTCTTCTAATTTTGTCTACTTTAGCTAGAAAAAAATTATTTCTTTTTCCAGTGATTCTTTGGAGTCCAGTCCATGTCATGCTTGCCAACTTGGTAAGCACAGTCGTTTGCCTTTTCAGAAGTCTGTTACTAGCACTTTTCATCCTTTTAATATTGTTCATTCAGATGTATGGATATCGCCTGTTTTTAGTTTTAGTAGTTTTAAGTATTATTTGTTATTTTTGGATGATTACTCTCATTTTATGTGGATCAACACTATTTGTGCCAAATATAAGGTATTAGATTTATTTGTTCATTTTGGTAATCTCATATTAAATCAATTCGGTGTTGAGATCAAATGTTTTCAGTGTGATAATGGCACATAATATATCAATCATGATTTTAATGGGCTCTTTATGTAACGGGATATTCTTAGTCGGGTTTCTTGTCCACATGCCTCCCAACAAAATGGGAACGCTAAGTGTATGCACAGGACCCTTGGTAATATGATGTGTTCACTTCTCTTTTAAGCATGTATGCCTCTGGAGTATTAGATTGAATTTGGTCTTGTTGCCACTCATATTATAAATTTATTGCCTTCTACATCCATAAAGAAAAAGATATCATATTAGCATCTGTATAAAAAGAAGGTTAATTATGATCATCTTCGGGTTTTTGGCTTTGCCTGTTAGCCTAACTTGAGTGCAACTACCCACATAAACTTGCTCCAGGGTCTACCTTGTGTGTTTTCTTGGGATATCCACCAAATCACAAAGGTTATAAATGTTTGGATCTCTTAACTAACAAAGTCATTATCTCGAGGCATGTTGTTTTTGATGAAACAGATTTCCCTTTTGCACGGTTGGGTGCTTTCTTTTAAAGTACTATGCAACATCTTCATCATGTTTTCTGGTGTCACGATCCTTGAATTCGTGACTTTGTTTCGGAGGGGACTTGGAACGTGAATTGATAAATTGAGTTGAGAAAGATAGAATTTACAGAGAAAGTTTGAGATGAGAGATAGAATTAGAATTAAGATGAGAGAAAGAATTGAGATAGGTTTTAGATGAGAAGAGAAATAAAGTTTAGGTGAGAGAGAGAAATAGAAAGAACACTCGAGATGAGAAGAAGAATCATTTGATTCATTCTTTAATTGGTTTCATTGAATTGTTAGATTGATAGATTTTTATTACATTGCTAGTGCCTTCTATTTATAGCAATCTAGTAAACTAATTCTAGAAGTTTCCTAGCTTAATACAATCTGAAAAATATTTAAATAAAATGGCGGGAAATAACTACCTATTCAAATAAAGGCGGAAAAAGGGAATTATTCAAATATTGGAGGGAAAATCGGTTGGAGGAGCGTCCCCCATGTGCTTCCAGCTGCTTCTAGATTATTCCAAGCTGAGGCGTGCCCTTGGAAGCTGACCGGATGACCGGCTGTGGCGGTTAGGGCTAAAGACGTACCCTTGACACTATCGGGTGCAACCTGGCCTGGCAATGGACGCTGCAGGTCGTAGCCCGGGCACGGCTCGGCTGTGTCATGACATTGTCCTGGCCGTGAACTGGACATAGGCCCATCTGAACCTCCCCAGTCCATGACATTCAATTCCGCCCATGTCTTGAGAATGCGATAAGGCCCCAGCTCAGAACCTAGACAATGTCTTGGCTCAATTGCTAGCCTATCTTGACCTTGTCATGGCTAGGGTCGTGACAATCCCTTCCCCTTCAGTTTGTCCTTGTCCTCAAGGACGTTATTAATTTCTAGCTATTACAATATATTTTCCTAGTACATATTCTACTAGCATCTTTTACTAAGTACTTAGATTTGTTTTTTATTTATTTATTACATCATATTAACCACTAAGTACTTAAGTACACAAAGAGTTCTACCCTATCCCTTTCCTTGAGGTCAAGTCAGGACAAGGTAGGTTTAGATGAGCTATGTTTTCAGTACCAATTCCAGTCCGAGGGAAGCGCTCCCATACTCGGGCCTTGACATTGGCATTGACAACGTAACCTTGTAGCCTTCGCTGCTGCACGTCCTTGGTTACCCACAGCCACGGTTCTTTGTGCATTGGATCATCAGGTTGCTATTGGTCACTAGGTATGGCCAAGGTCACCATGTTGTTGCGCACGACTATTGTTTCATGTGATTGCTCAAGGAATGGTTGCACCGGGTGTTCTCTGACATTACCAGGCCATCCATGAGGCTGCAGCAGCTGATCAAGGCTAAGTCCTTGGCTGTCCAGATGTTCTTCAGGTTCGGGTGCCATGTCTGGAAATGGCTCGGTTGTTTCCTCAATGATTATTATGTCTATGTCCTCATTAAGGTTGCCTCCGGTTTCCTCAATGATGGTTGATTCAACTGGTTTATCCACAGTTTCGATCTTGTGACTAATGTTAGGATGGCCTGCGGGATCAATTCCTTGGGTGTGCGTGTAATTCTTCAACCTCTCGTTCAAGGAATCAATGGTTGCTATCATCTCGTTCAATCTCATTGTGATTTCTTTAAAAGGCGTGAAGAGTTGAATGTCCATCATACAACAATAGTCGTAGATGTTTCTTTCGTGTAGCCATTTGTGTGGATTTTCTGCATCTTTCTTTGAAGTATAGGTCACTTGAGCTTCTATCTCCGAGGAAGACGTTGAGTAGATTTCAATTTCTTCAATGCGACCATTGGGGGAATAGACTTGGTAGAGGACGTCCCTGGTGATGGGATATAAAACATTGAAAATTTTAACCAAGAGAGTAGCATTATTAGGGACCTGGAGAGATTGAACATTCATATTGAGCAAGGTGCTCTGCAACAATCACGAAATTCAGCTTGAACAAATCACTTCAGCAACAGTAATCCTGAATCAGCTCAGGCATATGGTTGAACAATCTGTTATTTCACGAGACTTCAAAATGCTCTGCTGGACAATCCTGATTTATCACATTTTACTCGCAAAATAAGCTGAAATCTGATTGTTGAGCAAGTATAGCTTAAACTGAATCTTTTTAGGCTGTATTCAATGCTTCTACAACTTGTTTAATCAAACCGATCGCACTTTCCGGCATCGAACTCCCGACTTAGGGTTCATTAGCAGTTTCTACAACCAATTTTCAGATCCTTCTCTGCTAAAACCAGTAACCGCAAGCCAATCCTAGCTTCGACAAGCTTGTTATGTAATACTACAGTGTTCAAGCTTCGATCAACTTGCATTAGCATTTGCACTTAGATTGCTGGCACTTCACTTACTGCTGCTTGAGCTGGGACCAGTGCCTTGACACTGTCAGCTTGCTGGTGTAGTCTACGCAGCACCCTGGCAGGGCCTGTTCGGTTCTGTTTGAACCTAATCGGTTCTGTTTTTTTTTTTTTTTTTTTTTTTGGATGAGATCCTTGATCTCGGGATGAATGAAAAACGAGTACAGTGGAATTTTTTTTTTTTTTTTTTTTTGTTGATAACGAGCCTTTTGATCGAAGATGGCTCTGATACCACTTGTCACGATCCTTGAATTCGTGACTTTGTTTCGGATGGGACTCGAAACGTGAATTGATAAATTGAGTTGAGAAGGATAGAATTTAGAGAGAGAGTTTGAGATGAGAGATAGAATTAGAATTAAGATGAGAGAAAGAATTGAGATAGGTTTTAGATGAGAAGAGAAATAGAGTTTAGGTGAGAGAGAGAAATAGAAAGAACACTCGAGATGAGAAGAAGAATCATTTGATTCATTCTTTAATTGGTTTCATTGAATTGTTAGATTGATAGATTTTTATTACATTGCTAATGCCTTCTATTTATAGCAATCTAGTAAACTAATTCTAGAAGTTTCCTAGCTTAATACAATCTGAAAAATATTCAAATAAAATGGCGGAAAATAACTACCTATTCAAATAAAGGCGGGAAAAGGGAATTATTCAAATATTGGAGGGAAAATCGATTGGAGGAGCATCCCCCACGTGCTTCCAGCTGCTTCTAAATTATTCCAAGTTGAGGCGTGCCCTTGGAAGCTGACCGGATGACCGACTGTGGTGGTTAGGGCTGAAGGCGTACCCTTGACACTATCGGGTGCAACCTGGCCTGGCAATGGACACTGCAGGTCACAGCCCGGACGCGACTCGGCTGTGTCATGACATTGTCTTGGCCGTGAAATGGACATAGGCCCATCTGAACCTCCCCAGTCCATGACATTCAATTCCTCCCATGTCTTGAGAATGCGATAAGGCCCCGGCTCAGAACCTAGACAATGTCTTGGCTCGATTGCTAGCCTATCTTGACCTTGTCACAGCTAGGGTCATGACATCTGGTCTCCACTCACATCATCTCCTTTTATCGGCACCGGCACCTCCCTTCCCGTCGGGCCTCCGTTGGCCGTGCTATTGACAGCCCCAGCATTGCATGTGCCAGCTCCCGCGGTTACACCCAAGCTGCCCATGATGATTGGTCCGCCTCCGTCTTCACCCAAGCCTCCCACTACACCACCGTCCCCACAGTCGCTTGCCCCATCCGGTTCTGTTCATTCCATGTTCCCTCATTTAAAAGCTGGTATTGTGAAACCGCTTCTCAAACCTTCTATGCTTGGTCATATTGTGTTGCCTAAAGTTCTATATTCTTATAAGCAGGCTCTTACTGATGATAAATGGAGACATGCAATGCTCGATGAATATAATGGTCTCATTCGTAACAAGAGTTGGGATCTCATTCCTAAACCCACTCATGCCAACATTATTGGCTCCAAATCGGAATTTCGCATCAAACAGGCAAGTTGAATTCTATAAAGGCAGGTTAGTTACATAGGGATTCACACAGAGATACGGAATTGATTACGGTGAAACCTTTAGTCCAATTATTAAGCCTGCTGCAATTCGCATTGTCTTAACCATTGCCAATTCCCGTAAGTGGCCTATTCATCAGTTTAATGTCAAGAATGCCATTGTGAATGGTACTCTCAATGAAGAAGTTTATATGAAGCAGCCACCAGGTTTCATCAATTCTTTATTTCCTGTTCACATTTGCAAGTTAAACAAGACTCTTTGTGGTTTCAAATAGGCACCCTCCGCATGGTATACTCAATTTGCTACTTTTCTTCATCGTCTTGGATTCGTCGGTTGTAAGTCTGATTCGTCGTTATTTGTCTTACATCATGGACCTGACATGGCTATGCTACTAGTTTATGTGGATGACAAAGTTCTCACTCATGTCGTTATGAGTTTGATATTTCTAACTTGGGGCGCCTCAATGATTTTCTCATGATTTCAGTGACTCATCTACCTACAAGTCTATTCTTGTCTCAATCCAAGTATGCTCATGATCTGCTTGACAAGACAAACATGCTTTCATGCAAACTCGTTGCCACACCCACAAATTCCAAGTCCAAGCTTTCACTGGATGATGGAGAGCTTATGACTGATCCCACTTTGTATCGGTCCACTATTGGTGCATTACAATATCTTATCTTTACTCATCCTGATATTTCTTATGCAGTGCAAAAAGTGTGTCTTTTTATGCATACTTTGCATTTCCCACCTAGATGGCTGTCAAATGCATCCTCAGATACATTAAAGGCACAATTTATGAGGTCTAACTATATCTCCTACTCGCATGGATCAACTTCTGGCATATTCAAATGTTGATTGGGCTCGATGTCCCGATACTGATCTCCTCATTCTTTCAGTAACTCAACATGATTTGAATAAGTGGCTGCCATTAATTGCTTTGTGAATTACCAAGATATAGTGATATTACCATATGTAAATAAATATCATATCTGTGAGCGACCTTTGTGTGGATCAAACAAATAGCCAACATATGCATATCTAATTAATTGCCAGTTGGATTGCTTCAAGTATAATAATCTCATATCATTTGTTCCACAAAGATACCGAAATATATGCTTAATCCTATTTCAGTGTCTTTGTGTTGGTGTCTAACTATATATTGCTAATAAATTAACTATACAAAAGGGGTCTTTATTAATATCGAGGGATCAAACAACTATTAGGAAACTCAGTGGACGTGCCTTATCCATATAAAAATGTTTAAGCACTTTTTCTGTATAAGTGGATTGATAAATTAAAATTCCACCAAATAGATGCTCAATCTATAGACCAAGATGGAATTTTGTCTTTTCTGAGATCCGTTATCTCAAGTTCTATATTTAGATATGTAACAAATGTTTTCAAGCTCTTAAGAGTTCCTATGATGTTTAAGTCATTAGCATACATTATAATGATAGCAAATTCAAAATTTGATTTCTTAATAAAAACACTTGGACTAACGGGATTTTTAACATACCCCTCTCTTAGAAGATATGACCAAGAGGATTATACATCATTCCCCTGTACTGTTTTAATCCATACAAAAATCTTTGTAATTTGATGGAACAACCTTCCCGAGGTTTTAAGTCATATATGTGTAGCATTTTGAGTCCTTTAGGAACTTTTTATATAATTGTCATTATTAATGATCCATATAGATAAGTTATTACTACATCTATAATAAGCATGTAAAATCTTTTAGAGACTGACAGACTTATTAAAAATCTAAACATAACCGCATCCCATTACTGGTGAGTATGTCTCTTCATAATCAAATTCCGACCTTTGTGAGAAATCTTGAGCTACAAGTTGTGCTTTGTATCTTACCATCTCATACTTTTCATTTCTTTTCCACATGAATACCGATTTGCATCCTACGAGTTTTGTATTTTCAGGTGTCTATATTATAGGTCCAAACACGACGTTTTGTTAGTGAATCTAATTAATGCCTGCATTGCGTCTTTCCATTTTGGTCATTTACTCCCTTCATGACATTCGTGGATGGACTTAGCTTCATGATCTTCACTTTTATTAATCAAATTAATAGCAATTGTAAATACTTGATTAATAACTGTCTTATTTGGATTCCATCACTTTCCAAGATTAACATAATTTATTGAGATTTCTTCATTTTTTGATATTTTCATTACTTTCACTAGTTCAAGAGCCTAGCATTCTTGAGGAGTCATTTCATCCTTGGTATATTTTTCTTGTCTTTGTATTATTACCTCTTTAGGAGTTGTTCGGTTGATAGATGGACCATCTTCCTTCTTTTTCTCCATTTTCTTTCTTCAATTCTTATCTTTGGAACCAATAGGTCTACCATGCTTCAGGCGTGCAATAGGTGTATTTTGCCAATATCTTAGAAGATTCCTTGTTTGAAATACCAATTCGAGTAAGAGCATTGATAGCTGGAACATGTGATCTGGTCACTCTCTTTGCATTAATAAAGGCATCTAGCAATTGGTTTGTAATTTTCTGTAAGTAAATGAATTTATGAAGTTCTAGTTCACATTGATTTGTACATGGATCAAGACGAGGTATTGATGATGCATTCTACAAAAGTTCGCATTTTTCTAACTATTGTTTTTCTCTCCCTAGTTCCGGACACGTTGTTTCATTGAACTTACAATCAGTAAACAACGTTCTAAAAACGTCTCTGGTCAATGGCTCGAGATACTTACTATAGCATTAATAAAAAAGCAGTTGTCATATCAACTTTGTCGATGAAAATTGACCTCAACACGCTGTAGCGGGACCTTTTTATTAATATGATAAAAATTTAAGGGTCTTTTTATTAATTTAAAAAGATCAGGGTCCTTTTTATTATTTTCAAAAATATCGGGTTACTAAAATGAAAATAACCCCATAAATTAAAAAGTATATAATAAACTTTAATGGTGACACCTAATCTAGTCAGAATATTTTGTCTGATGATTTCATTTTTCTGTTCAACAATAATCAAACAGTTACCATTCCAATAAGTAGAAAACGACTAGATTTTAAGCACTAAAAACAGGCAATTTTAACAGTCTAGAGCAATGATTTAACGGCTAAAAAAGGCTAGTTTTAACGGTCATTTTTTTTAGCAGTCATGAATTATTGAACGGATAAAAACACTTAGTTGTAGTTATGGACAGTAATTTAGTGGCTAAAAATGGCTAGTTTTAATGATCATGAATAGTAATTTTGAGCTCTATGAATACTTTCTATTGCATTATAAATCAACTAGTCACAAATTTAATCCCCTTATTCCTCAATTTCTTCCAGGCCACTGTATGTTGCTTTGCAATTTTTAATTATGTTTGCAGATCTATCATTTTTAGATAATACTATAGGGGGAAGATCTTCTACATAGAGTTTTAGGGTTTTATGCCTTGATGTTTAGTCTTATAGCTGTAGCGTTTCATTATATGTTTGGTAAGGAAAATCTCATTTTGTTGTGATATAATATAGGTAGGTACCTCGGCTGTAACTTGGATATTGGAGGAGGAATGGGAAACTCAGCACAAGAAGTCACAAGGAAGGTTAATGATAATCTAGCTAGCTGGAAAGTCAAGCTCTTGTTCAAGGCGAGTAAGGCCACCCTTATCCAATCCATTCCTGAACAGTCCTCAACAAGTGTGATGCAATGCTGCAACATCCCTTAAAAGGTTTGTAGAGAACGGGAAAGTAAGAACACTAGTGCGAGGATGAATATGGTGGCCTAGGAAAAAATTTGCAGGCCAATAGGTGCAAGGGGCCTAGGTCTTAGAAGAATGGAAGCTATTAGTAGGGGTAGTGGGGGGTAATAGATACCCGTTGGACACCCGTGGGTATGTGCATAAGTTTGCACCCGCCAAGGCGGGTATAAGTATCCATTTTATACTTGTGGCGAGTAATGGGGTGGGTATAGGTATGGATTTGGGTGGCAAGTCCGGGTATGAAGGAGGCAACCCCGTACCCATACCCGCCCCGCCCCATTTTCATCCCTAGCTGTAGGTCAAGCCCATCAGTGTAAGCTTGATTGGAAGGTTCTTAACTAGCCATACAACATCTGGGACAAAGCGGTCTCAACGTGGTACCTTGAGGACAAGAACTTTAAATTAGAAGTCTAAAAAACCAACTTCCCAACCTGAAAAGGGATCAGGGCTTGACATCCTCAAAAGGGGTTTGAGAAGAATAATAGGGAATAAGAAGTCCACTTCTTTTTGTTACGATCTTTGGGCTACCAATGACACTCTTCCAAAGATTGTTGGTTTGAGGGGGTACTCATATGAATCCAGGTGTTAAGGTCTAATGGTTCATCAGAAATGATGAGTGGGACAAAGATGTACTTAGTCAAGTTGTGCCTAAAGAGATATGTGATATTGTGGCAAGAAATCCAATCCCCAAAAACAATATTCCAAACAGGAGTTGTTGGGATTTTTTTGTGATGGGTGAGTTTAGTGTAAAATCGACAAGGTGGCTAGCTCATGGTGTTAGGACAACCCACAAACATCGAACTCTAAATAAAATAGCAAACACAAATTTAAAGGGATTGGGTGAAATATTTAAACACCGAAAATTACATGGTTCAGTAGAGCCTACATCCATGGAAGGGAAGCAACAATATTTCACTATAGGAACAAAGGTATTACAACAGTGTTTATAGTCACACTCTACTTCCCACTATTTGCTCTCCATGCTTTCCCCTACTAATACAAGGCGCAAAAGGACATAAACAAATACAAGGTTTTTTAGGCACAACTTAACACATGGGCCGGAGTGGAGTGAGATGAATAGTTGGAGACATAAAAAAATATGCAATATTAATATATTGTAAGATGCATATTTTTCTTTGGCAATTCTTCCATAATGGCCTTCATGCATATCTATATAGTTTGGCAGATTTGGAAGGATAGGAATCAAAAGGTTTTCAGAAACCGAACCAATAGTATAGCTAAACCTGTTGTTGAAGCTTGTTGTACTAATGGGGATGGAACATTTTAGCCATTTGGTCCCACGAGAGAGGAGATTAACATAAAGGAAAGAACCAAAAGGGTTAGAAATCAAAAGTGGATCAGATGGAAGGCTTTGAATATGAAACATGTGAATGTGAATTTTGATGGGTCTAAGACAGGCAGTTCGACGATTGCCAGCTACATCATTAGAGATGAGAAGGAACAATTCATTTCAGCGGGAAAATGATGTCTTGAAAAAGTGTCAGTGATAGTGCAGTGAGAGATGGTACTTTCAATAGTTAGCTAAGGATTCCGAAACATTCAAGTAGAAGGTGACACTGAGATAGTTTTCAAAGCTTTGGAGGGTTTGAGTGCCCCTTGGTAAATCTAGAAACAATATCCAAGATGTGTAAGGAAAGCTCATGAAGTGGATTTTGGTCAATTTCAACCATTACTTTAATGAGACTAATTTCATAATAATGGTCCTATGTTCAACTCTATGGCTTACTCATTTAGTCATGATCCAGACTTTATTATTATAGCTGATGCGTTAGGGCAATGCCTTCCCTAAGAGATGCCTCTTACACTTCTTTCTTACCAATATAAAAAAATCTCACAAAATTATAAAGATGACTAATTTATCAAAAATACCCACATTGTAAATTGATATTCCCTATTTTCAAGTTCTTTTTGAAAGGGAAAAAGTTTACTAATGAAATAAATCAATCTAATATCTTATAGAAAACAGACTTAAAAGATTTCATGAATCACAAGGTCATCCTACACTCCATTATAAGTAGCATAACACTTATTAAGTAATCAATCAATTGCTTAGTTTATGTGTTCAATTGGAAACCTCCACAAGTCTTAAGAAAACATCAATTGTTGACATTAGTAAGGAGGAAATGGGGGTATAATGTTGGGCCCTGAATGTAATCACCACTAGATCAAGCGTTGGTAATAAAACGTCAAATACCGATGATGTTTTTGTTGATATATTTTTAAAATTATGTACTTAATGAAGTGTTTCAAACTTGTTTATGTTTTGCTTGGTTTGAGTAAGATGTGTGTCGACACATAGCTTTACAGAAACACTCTCAGGGGTATGAGTGTCAACACACAAAACCACACAGATCTTACAGAACCCCGTGTATTGATGTAAGTGTTGACACTCACTTCGGCACACAATCTTATAGTAATCTGTGTGTTGATGTAAGTGTCGACATTCAATTCGACACACAGTCTTACAGAAGGATCAGTGATGCCCTGTGTATTGACACACAGCCCTGTGTGTCGACACTCATTTCGACACACAGGGTAGTTTTGGCCGTTAACTTGCGCAGTTAAAGTTAGTTTTTGGCAGTTCTTTTGCTTCTTTCGGGAAGAGAAGTATCCCTTCAAAAGGACACTTGCTTTATTATAAAAACCTTACAAATTGTTTAAAGAGACTTATGAAAAACTTATGAAAGATTGTTCTGAAAGTTTTTGAAAGTTCATTCTCAATCTACCTCTCTCTTTCTTTCTTCCTACTCATCATCTCACTTCATAAATTGGTTGTTGCTATATCTCTGAAACTATTTCCCTACCCTCAAAATAAGTCTTAAGGATAGTGGTTCGCTACACGCCTCGACACCTGAGATCATTTGATAGATACCCATTTTGTAAGAAATTCTCTAACAATCTGAAGACTTAATTTCTGGTTTGATCATTACTTCTTCCTTGTGCGAGATGACAGCCAACTTTGTGAAACTTAATCTATTTGATGGCAGAAACCTACGCCGCTAGCAAAGGAAAATGCACTTCAACGCTGAATGTGGTGTATGTCAATACACCAATCCCTGAACCTCCATCTGATGAGGAAACACTATCCAAGTAATGAACACGACTGAAGGGGGAGAACGATGACCATATTTGTAGGGGACATATAATTAATGGCATGACGGATGCCCTTTTTGACATCTATTCCAATGTGCCTACTGCCAAGGAGTTATGGGACGCTCTTGAAACAGGATACATGGTAGAGGATGCAACAAGTAAGAAATTTCTGGTTAGTCAATTTAACAATTATAACATGGTTGATAATCGTCCTATCATGGAACAATTTCAAGAAATCAAAAGAATATTAAACCGTTTTAAACAACACAACATGAATATGGACGATACTATTGTCACTTCCACTTTGATAGACAAACTTCTACCCTCTTGGAAAGATATTAAGAAAGGTCTTAAACACAAAAAGAAAGATATTTCTATCGAAGAGTTGACTAACCATCTCCACATTGAGGAAGGTTACAGGTTGTAAGACGAAAACAAGGATTGCCCCGGTGATATTGGAAAGATTAATGTCACAGAAGAAGGACAATTGAGCAAAGGATATAAACGAACTGGATACTTCCAAAAGAAACGTGATGACAAGAGGCTAAAGCCTATCTGTTGGGAGTGTCATAAGTCCGGTTATCTAAGAAGGACTGTTATCGCCTTAAGAACAAAAAAGGCAAAGGGCTGGATCATCGCACTAAAAGTTCAAATAACAATTTCGTGGCAATGATATCCGAAATCAACTTTGTCCAAGATGATGAATCTTGGTGGGTTGATTCGGGGGATACAAAACACATATGTAAAGATAGGAGGTTCTTTCAATTGTTTGAACCCATAGATGAGGAACTATGTTATTCATGGGTAACGGTGCAACCATACCAATCAAGCGTAAGGGCAAGGTTGATTTACTTTTCACTTTGGGGAAAACCCTTACCTTGACCGATGTATATTATGCCCCGAATGTAAAGAAAAACCTCGTATCTGGCAGCCTATTGAATAGGTTCGGGTTCAAGTTGCTCTTTGAGGCTGACAAATTTGTATTGTCTAAGGGTGGGATTGGAAAAGGATACCTGTACGAAGGCATGTTCAAACGCAATATCAATAATAAGACTATTAGTTCGGTATATATGCTTGATTTCTCATTTCTTTAGCATCACAGATTTGGTCACGTCAATTTTCGTAGAATGCATGAAATGGCAAACTCATCGTTAATTCCACATATTGACAAAGTTAATGATAAATGTAAAATATTTATGCTTACAAAAATATCAAGATTATTGTTTCCTTCGGTTCAAAAGCAAACGAGTCTACTTGATCTAGTGCATAGTGATCTGTGTGATTTTAAGAGCACTCCGACTTTAGGACGAAAGAGATACTTCATTACTTTTATGGATTATTGATCTAGATACTATTACATCTTTCTTGTAAATTATAAAGCCGAATCACTTGAAAAATTTAAAGCATTTAACGCTGAAACTGAACTATATTGTGAAACTTTCCTAAAACGCCTTAGAACTGATCGTGGTGGGGAGTATTATGATCCCAAATATTTCAAAACCACGGGAATAGTATATGAGGTTACAAAACCTTATATGCCACAACAAAATGGCGTGGCTAAGTGAACTGAGATCGTGAATGCTAAGTTGTCTTATTCCAAACTTAGTGATGGTTTTTGGGGTGAGGCTATGCTTAAGGCCTATCACATTTTGAATCATGTTCCTAATAAGAAAAGTAAAATTACCCCCTATGAACATTGGAACAAACAAGCCCCGAATTTGACTTATTTCAAAGTTTGGGAGTGTAGAGCAGTTGTTGAAGTCCCTGAACCTAAAAGAAAAAAGTTAGGTGAGAGAGGAATCGATTGTATCTTCATTGGTTATGCGGCTCATAGTAAAGCCTATCGGTTCTATGTGATAGAATCAAACGATTATATCAAAGTTAATACTATATTAGAATCGAGAGATGCTATTTTTGATGAAAAACGCTTTTCCTTAATTCCTAGATCGAAGGATACTGTATCGGTTGAAAATGACATCCCTATGTCATATGATGGAGACTATCATAAGAGGGAAGAAATCCCCAATAACGCTCTAGAACTCTGAAGAAGTAAAAGAGTCAGGAAAGAGAAATCTTTCAGACCGGACTTCTACACATTTTTGGTAGAAGGCACTGCAGCTAATGTGGACGACCTAACTCTATATTGTTGTGTCATAGAGTTGGATCCTATGATGTTTGATGAGGTTACGAAGTCTTGTGATGCCTCCTTTTGGAGAGAGTCGGTAAATAATGAGATGGACTCCATCATGGGTAACAATACCTGGATTCTAATGAATCTTCCATGAGAAAACAATCCCATAGGATGAAAGTGGATCTTCAAGAAGAAGATGAAAGTCGATGGAACTATTAATAAGTTCAAAGCCCGGTTGGTAGCTAAAGGGTTTACCCGAAAACATGGGATAGACTACTTTGATACATATGCCCCAGTGGCAAGGATATCAAGGATAAGAGTGCTAATTGCTTTTGCCTCTATATACAAGTTAAGGATTCACCAAATGAATGTGAAAACGGCATTCCTAAATGGTGAATTGGAGGAAGAGGTGTATATGGAACAACCGGAAGGGTTGTTTTTCTGGACCAAGAGAAGAAAGTATGTAAATTCATACAATCTCCGTATAGGCTGAAACAAGCTCCTAAACAGTGACATCAAAAGTTTAACCAAGTTATTCTAAACAACGGATTCAGAATCAATGAGTCGAACAAGTGTGTCTATAGCAAGTTTGAAAATGACAAAGGTGTCATTGTATGTTTATATGTCGATGACATGTTCATTTTTGGTATTGATATGGAGCAAGTCGATAAAACTAAACAATTTTTCTCAAGTAAATTTGCTATGAAAGACATAGGTGAGGCTGAAGTTATTCTTAGTATAAGAATAATAAGGGGTGGTGATACACTAACCTTAACGCAATCTCACTATACTGAAAAGGTGTTGAAAAGATTTAACTTTGGTGCTTGTACACCTGTGTCTACACCGATGGATTCAAATACAAACTTGTACCAAATGATGGTATTCTAGTGGCACAATTGGAGTATGCCAAAGTCAGAGGATGTCTTATAGACGCTATGACAAGCACAAGGCCCGATATAACCTTTGTTGTTGAAAAGCTAAGTAGATACACTAGCAATCCGAGCAAATTACATTCGCATGCAGTATATAGAGTATTGAAATATCTTAAAAAATCCATGGATTATGGTATTTCTGTTTGAGGGTATCCTCCCATTTTGGAAGAATAGTCTGATGCCAGTTGGATCTCCGATATGGAAGATCATGCCCTTACAAGGGGTGGGTTTTTTTGCTTGGTGGGGGTGCGGTTTCTTGGATTCCAAGAAACAAACGTGTATTTCAGATTCCACCATGGCAGCGGAGTTCATTACTCTCGTATCTATGGCAAAAGAAGCTGGGTGGTTAAAGGATCTCTAGTATGAGATACCTTTGTGGCTTAAGCCGATCTCACCTATTTCTATCCATTGTGATAGTCAGGCTACAATTTCGAAGGCGTATAGTGAGGTGTATAATGGAAAGTCTAGACACGTTAGTGTGAGACATAGTATAGTGAGACAACTTATTCGAGAAGGGGTCATCACTGTAGACTTTGTGAGAACAAGTTAGAATCTATCGGATCCGTTTAATGAATGCCTAGCTAGAAACTTGGAGTTAAGAACAAATGGAGGATGGGGCTGAAACCCGTCTATTGAAGCCACCCATGATGGACCCTCAACTCAACATCTGGTACAACTCTAGGTCTTGAGTTCAACGAGATAGCTCCATCATCCGTGTGACTGCAACCACTAAAAGTGAAATTCCATCCAGGGTGTAGTGCTTGGTTACCTGTGACAAAGGAACGAAGAGGATGAGCTTATGCTCTTAATGGACCCAAGTATATTATTTAATGTCGTGTTGCAAGGACATGATCAATTAGGTCTACCTATGTGAATATTAAGTTTGACCGCTTCAAAAGATTGATTTAATGACAAGGGTTTGGCTCTGAAAAACTCACTAAGGGTACAGGATACAAGGTCACAAATGTGTTGATCAGGGAGATGAGGTGTGTGTGTGTAGGGAGTAAGTCTTGTGTGTGGAGATATATTCAATTAGTCAAATGGAATGTATGGTTCAAAGCTTAGTCTACTATTTTTATTTCGATTAATTGTAACGTGTCTTCACTAGGTGAGGGTTCAATTGAAAGACACTCTTATTGATGCATAAAGGCTTCCTATTATTTGGAGATGTTGTTATTGTAATATGAGAATGAATGTATTTTTAAAATGGTGAGGAATGTTGATGTATTTTCAAAATTATGTACTTAACGAAGTATTTTAGGCTTGTTAATGTTTTGCTTGGTTTGAGTAAGGTGTGTGTTGACACATGTGCGGTGTGTGTCGACACATAACTCTGCAGAAACACTCTCAGGGATCTGAGTGTCGACACACAAGTTCTGTTTCGACACATAGATCTTACAGAACCCTGTGTGTTGATGTAGCTATCAACACACAATCTTACAGTAACCTATGTGTTGATGTAAGTGTTGACATTCAGTTCGACACACAATCTTACAGAAGGCTGAGTGATAGTCTGTGTGTCAACACATACCCCTGTGTGTCGACACTCACTTCAACGCACAAGTCAATTTTGACCATTCACTTGCGCGGTTAAAGTAGGTTTTTGGCAGTTCTTTTGCTTCTTTTGGGAAGAGATGAGTTCCTTCAAAAGGGATACTTGCTTTATTATAAAAAACCCCACAAATTGTTTGAAGAGACTTATGAAAAACTTATGAAAGATTGTTGTGAAAGTTTTTGAAAGTTCATTCTCAATCTACATCTCTCTTTCTTTCGTCCTACTCATCATCTCACTTCATATATTGGTTGTTGTTGTATCTTTGAGACTATTTTCACTACCCTCGAAATAAGTCTTAAGTACAGTGGTTGGCTATACACCTCGACACCTGAAATCGTTTGATAGATACACGTTCTGTAAGAAATTCTCCAATAGTTTTCAATTGCTCAGTTTACGTGTTCAATTTGAGCATCTCCACGACTCTCAAGAAAACATCCAAATTCTTTTACATTAATAACAAGGAGATGTGAGTGTTTTACTGCGGGTGAAATTTGATCCCTGGTGACTATGAATGTTCAGTGGGAGGGTTGGGTTGGATTTGGGGCCAACCCATTAGGACCCAATAGTTTTGGGTCCAAAACTCACCCATACCTACAGAAAACGCTTTTAAAATATGGTTATGGTTCTGATTCCAATTGGTCATGAATAATTTATGGAAACCCAAAATAAAGAAGGGTTACAAAGGAATCAACTAAATCAACTGGATAACTAAAGTTGACAGTGAATTCAATAATACATATAGAATTTTTTTGATAATTAGCGACGAAGTCGCTATACAAAACAAGCAACTCATATAAACGAGCCATAATTCAACCCATATATAGATGGGGAACAAAAGCAACAAAAACAATGCAAACAAGATTACAAGCAAAAATAGGCAAAGCCAGCATACACTAAAAACCTCAACCACCACTGGAGAGGAATCAAGAACAAACCAGAAGATAGAAAAATAATACATGTAGAATAAAATAGTCATTTAACGTATTAATCTGACATGAAGTTCTGGATTTTTTAGACATAAAATGAAACCTATCGAACAAATGACATATGTACACACATAAAATTTCATATTTCTTGGATTGTTTCAATTGACCTATAGTTTTTTTTTTTTTTTTTTTTTGGTAAATTACAAAAAAAACCTCTATCTTTTGCTTCAAAAACAGAAAATTTCCCTCACAAATAAAAGTACTCACAAAACCCCGTCACTTTTAAAAATTTATCATTTAACCTCCATTCAACTTATTTTTGACTATTTTGCCCCGAATGTTTAATTTTATTTTTAGAAGATGGTTTTATATTATTAGACAAAAATTAAAAATTTTATATTTTTAGCAAAAGAATTAAGGAAATTTTCTATATTTATAAAGATATAATTATTTTAATTAATTAAAGTAATGTTATTATAAGTTCAGAAGATAAAAAGTATTTTTAAAATTTTCATAAAAAAATATTATGAAATAAAATATAATATTTTTTTGTTGATATTATAATGTCTCTACTATAATTAAGTAGAATACTAATATTTATAAATATAGAAAATCTCCCTTTTTAAAAATATAAAAAAAATCTTTATTTTTCTTTAAAATATAAAACCCTATTTAAAATAAAATCAAACAATTAACTATTATATTTTGAAAGGTAAAATGGTCAAAAAAAAAGTTATTTGAGAGCAAAGTGAAAATTTTTCAAAAGTTGGAGGTTTAGTCAGTGATTTTATTTGTAAGGGTGATTTTTTGTTATTGAAACAAAAGTCAAGGATTTTCTGTAATTTACCCTTCTTTTGTGTAATATTCACACTAAAGGTCCCTTTACTTTGTCCTTTGTGTCAATTAATTCCTTTTTATTTTTATGGAAATTATCATTTAGGAATCCTAAGATTTGATCATATATCACTTAGATACCCTAACGTCCAATATATAAATGGGTAGTATTTTATCACTTAGATACCCCGTGTTGAAATTTGATAAATTTTTGTGAGAGTCACATCAATTTTATACAAAAAGTGCTAATATAGTGTGTGATTATAATAATATAAATAAGTTATGTTAATATTTTCACCAAAAATTTAATAAATTTATAATAAAAAATTCAGTGACTTTTGATGTAAACTATCCATATATTCTTAAAATCATGTGTCATATTAATATTTTTTTGTTAAAAATCTTTAAATTCTTATAAATATACTTATATATTATTAAAATATTGTTTTATTTTAACATTTTTCAATAAAAACCTACCAAATTTTGAAAGAAGGATACTTAATTCATAAAATTTTAAAACTCTAAGGTACATAAGTGATAAAGTTTTTAAACCTCAAGGTACCCCGTTCGATATTTTGAAACATCTAGATACCCAGATGATAAATTATCAAATCTCAAAATATCTAAGTGATATTTTCTCTTATTTTGTTTTCATTGTATTAATTTAGTCTGTTAATCAAACTGAAATTAAGTCAATAATGTAAAATTAGACGAAACAGTCATTTTAGACACAAATAACCCATTACAGATGCACCCGTTGACGCAATTAAAACTAATCTATGACCGCACCACTAAAAATTCCATTACCAAATGAACATATATTTTACTCAATAATCAAATTAGCGCCACATTTGTACACGAACTAATTTGACATAATTAAAAAACAAGGATTAAATTGATACATTAGGCAAAGTAAAGGGACCCTCTATGTAAATAGCTCTGCTTTTAATAAGACTGCATTAATATTGGGTTGGATATAGTGGGTTTTCTGAGTTGACCCACAGAAACCCATAAAACCCAAGGGTAAATCTAAGTTTACCTAACAAGACCCGACAAACTAATAAACCAAACCCAACCCACATTTAGTGAGTTGGGTGAGTCTTGAATTTACCTAAACCCATGAACACCCCTAGTGAAGCCTTGCTTGGTAATAAAATGTATAATCGTAACACTCACCAAGCTATCAATGCATATTAATCAAAACCTCTTCTCAAATACGTCAATTTTTCAACCAAGTCAGGAACCAAAATCACGTTCACAATTAACAAGCGACTTTCATGTAATTATTGCTAACAAAATTCAAATTGAAAACCGATCCAATCACTTGAAAACACAAAACTAAAAAGTAGAAACAACAATAAAAATAAAAAAAGGAAAATACGCTAACATAAATCAATTCCGAAGGTGTTAGCTAGCTTAGCTGGTCAAGTTTCTGGGGAATGGTACCTGGATCGAATCTCGCCTTCCTCAAAGGTGCGGGGATTAATGGAGATCTGGGAAGAATTACCTACTTGTGCAACCTAACGGGACTTCTTACTGATGCTGTCACTGCCTGTGCTGCCTTGACCTTCACCTTTGAAAATGGTGAATTGAAGTTTTTAAAAATCATCTCCAATCCATCGTCAAGTCTAATCACCACCACTTACATATCACAGTCGAATTCCGATGAACACCATGCCTCAATGCCGATACAATTTTGCAATGAAATAACGACAATTGGAGTGTAAATGAGTTGAGTCATTTCCGATTGCAGGTTAACCTGACCCATTGGTGAAGGACAATGTTGAAGCTTATTTATACCGTCTCTATAAGATTCTAGCTTTTTCTTCCTCGCTGACGATTTATACAGGAAGTTATTTACTCCATTGATTCCTGATTTTATAAATTTGTTCCTAGTCCTTTTTTTTTTTTTTTTTGTTTCTTTGTTCAAAATAGTCCTTAGCGTTTATAATTTTGTTCAAATGGATATTTAAAATAGTCTCTTATATTTTATTTTGTAATAAAAGATCTCTCATCTGGTGATTGACACTAGGTAAAAGCTAAAGAATAAGCGATTAATTTTGTCATAAAATAAAACAAAAAGATCATTTTAAACAAGAAAAAAGAAGATAAAAGATTAATTTGAACAAACTTACAAACATTAAGCACTGTTTTGAATAAAGAAAAAGATACGGAAATAGGTTAAACAAATTTAAGAACATTAGGAACTAATATTAAATAACAAAAAGCTCTATAATGATAATTTGATAAATAGAAAACAAAGCTTTTTATGAGAAATTTCATAAATCAAAAATTAAAAATGATATCAAATGAGCCCGAACTGAATTTGAATGTGTAGAGATCCATTCTAGGAGACCTTCAGCAGCTCATGGAAAGCTTCCTGGGGAACATCGACTGAACCAACGCGCTTCATTCGCTTTTTGCCTTCTTTTTGCTTCTCCAAGAGCTTCTTCTTCCTCGTTACGTCTCCCCCATAACATTTTGCAAGCACGTTCTTTCTCATTGCGGATATCCTATTACCACGCAAGTTAGTTAGTAAAAGCCATTACATAACGTAATGAGTAATGACTGTTGAACTAGAGGTCTTATGATTGCTTGTTACGTAACAGTAGACAGTGTCAAATACCAACCTGGACAAAAAGGTCGAGACGAGGGGTCTATCATTAGACCCTATGGGTCACCATTTGAGCTTTTAGAACTTTATGACGAGGTAACTGATTCTCTCTCAAAAACCCATTTACAACCCTTAGTTTAAGACTCTAGACAACATATATAGTGACAGCTGCTGGAATTAGTGTTGTGGTTAAGCTATTCGCCCCTCAAGCGAAAGGTCATGGGTTCAACACTCATCCTCCCCCATCCCTTGGCAAAGTTGGTGCCCCTATTTAGGGAATAGGGGTGTAAATGAGCCGATGCGGCTTGCTGGTGCTGAAAAGCTTAGGTCGTTTCAAGCTCAAGCCGAGCAGAGCCTACTCGTTTAGCTTATCGAGTTGAACTAAGCCCAAGCCTAAATAAGTTGAGCCCAAACGAGCCTCATTTGAGCTTAAATGAGCCTAAAAACTGCAAGCTTAGTTTAAAACTCACCGAAACCGGGTTCAAGCTCAACCAAACCCGAGCTTATGACGAGCCAAGCCTGAGCTTGAAGTTTTTCCCGTTCAGAGCCAAGCCCAAGCGTAGCTAAATGCAAACGAGCCGAGCCTAAAGCCCGACGAGCTCAGGCTCGGCTAAATTTTGGAAAAGAGGAGTTAGAAGCGTCTCCTAAGAAGAGGCCGCCCCAACGCATCAGCCATCACAATAGGGCTAGATTTGAGCTAGGCTAATGAATCACTTTGACCACAAAATTCGCTTGATAACCTTTTCTGTAAGCCGTTTAGCTGCAGCATTAGCCTCCCTATAACATTGGGTAAAACTGACGGATGTTTCATCATGGGTTGTCCTTTACACATCCTAGATGTTTTATCCTCCCCATGCAAGAGAAGCAAAAAAAATAATATAGCCTAACTTCTTACGTTTCCCTTGCAATAACCTTAGATCCAATCGTAGCTTGAATCGTTATCTCGAACATTTGCCTGTTCAAAATGAGCAACCGAACATCAGAGTCTACCGTGAAAAGAAAACTGAGTCAGATTTATGACATAACAACCTGTCGATGACTTGCTTGAGCTTGTCGACAAGCTGACGACCAACACGTTGCGCCTTCAAATTGTGAACAATCGTTGCCATCGCATCTACTGGTTGTCCATTCAAGAGGATGTCCAGTTTCACCAAATCTGAGGCTTGATATCTGTTGACCATAACCCATTAAAAGAAACCACAAAGAAGAACAATTAAATTCAAAATTTCAGAAAAGGTTGCTAGCTTGGAAGCAGGGTCCGTAGAATAAAAAAGAGTTTGTTTTCCGAATAAAAAGGAAATATTAATAAAATAAGGCAAGTTTGATATGAGGTTAAAATTATGAGATTAATATAACATTAAATAGGGTAACCGTTGCCTCACAAAAAAGTTTTGGTTTTGCAAATATGAATATCATTTAAGGTCTTTTAAATTATAGGTATTGCAGTACCGTTTAACCTCATATTAGGTTAAAATTTTTTATGGGACAAAGTTCCAGGTGAAACCAAACAAGATTAAAAAGGGCTTAAGGATTATCCTTATAACATGGCCGTAGCATTAAGTACACGACATCCTCAAAACATACAAAGCTAACAGAAACCCAAAACCAACAGCTAGTAACATAAGGCCCTCTAATTTCTATGCAAATCAACCATGACTGTATCAGCAAGACCAATCCTTAAAGCTTTATGTCTAGAGGGAAAGTAGAAAGACGACCTTTTCCATTAGAAATGCACCAGTGCTTATTCTTTGCTAACAAGATTGCAATTCTTTGATGAAATTTGATTAACAACAACAATCCCAGTGCCACAAGGGCTTCCGCTAGTGCGGGGTTTGGAGGGGGTGAGATGTATGCAGCCTTACTCTTTCAAGGAGCTATCTAACGGCTGTTTTGTAACGTAAAGGCTATTTTGTAACATAATGGCCCTCATACAGTGGTTCTTTAGCTAGTCATTGCACGATTGGACATCAGGGAATGACATTGTTTTAATTGCCTTCACGATGCATATGTATTGAATTTTCTTTATTAAAACATACTTACAGAAGTATTTACATATTAAAAGATATTGAAAAGATATTAAAATTGTTATTGAGGATTTTCAACTTTTGCACACATAAAGCGAAACCCAACGCTCCTTGAAAAACACAAGAAGACCTGTTATGTAACATTCATAACACTGTGCTTTCGCATCCATGATCCGCAATTTGATTTCAGGACAGAACTCCCGTAAGTCCAATTTTTTTTCTGCCTATGTTGTTTTTTGAGGCAAATAACTCAAAAATAAGTGATCCTAAGACGCCCTTACAATGTATTGAGACGATCACATTGGGGTTTTTAAGGGAATTCAAGTTGCTTTCAATATTTTGTTTACAAAAGTTGTTAGCCATCCAATCAAAAAAATGTTCTCAGTCGTACATTGACTTTATACCCTTCTTAATGGTTTTTAATGTAGTTGTAGGAAACTAGTAAAATGCCAATTTTCATACTCAGAAACTTGATTTGGCGATTCTAAGTTAGAGTTGCTTTTGAAACACATATCGAACCTAAGGTAAACTCAATTACAACAAGTATTGAATCATTATGGATGACTCCGCTAATTATGTAACTCGATTCAAACAAAAGTTGAATAGCTTGGATATGTTAGACTCAACTTTCTTAATCTTATTAATTAAGTACTTAATTTTCGCTGTTATTGCTTAGAATTGACTATGCCTTAATATGTTATGCTTCAAAGGTTCAATCAATGAAATTTTTTAATTCTCTACATTTATCAGATATATTATGATATAAATGCTCCCTCCACATTCCTAAACTTAGAAGCTTCTAGTCTTCTATGGCTGCTCACTCGCCTACTCCCGCTTCAATTGTTGCTTCATGCAACTATAGTTTTTAAAATGTAAACACATTTATAAATACATTTATAAATATGTTACTGCTTAGAATTGACTATGCCTTAATATGTTATGCTTCAAAGGTTCAATCAATGAAATTTTTTAATTCTCTACACTTATCTAATATATTATGATATAAACCCTCCCTCCACATTCCTAACATTAGAAGCTTCTAGTCTTCTACAGCTACTCACCTACTCCCGCTTCCATTGTCGCTTCATGCAACTATAGTTTTCAACATGTAAATACATTTATAAATGTGTTTTAAAAACTAAAGTAGAATACACAAGCACTACTTGTGCCATAACAAAAATACCATGCAGTAACAGCAAATCACATAACAGATTGTTTAAAATCCGTTATCTGACACGCCTTTACGGGCATTCAGGTAAAGAAGAGAGCTACAGCCTTACTCAGAGTCCTCATAATCAAAGGAAGCGTAACCAGAAGTAATGCTTTTCAACTCATTATAGAAGTCCACAACGATCTCCCTCAAAGGTAAGCGGTACTTCAAGAACACCCTCTGGCTGCACCATCGAATTTCAAAGATGAATACTTCGAAATCAAATAAAAGGCCATTGCGAACATAACAAATTTTGAGCTAGCTATTATAGTTGCTACATAATAATAGTTTGTAACGGTTTCTAAAATGTGCATATAGCATATTTCATATTCTAAAACACACTTATAAATGTATTTATATGTTGAAAACTATCAAATACCATCAGAAGTAGTATAGCATAGCTGTTCGTTCAAGGTTCTGCAAAAATAAGGCTGGAAAGCAACTTATGTTCCCTCAGAAAACCCTTTTAGCATGTGATCAACATAGATTCATTATTACATTCACATGCAATGAATGTAAGATAATATAGGGTAAATACAGTGGAGAACACCCAAATTGTTGCTTGAAATCAAAGTGACCCACTCAACTTCATCAAACACACCCCAGTTTATGTAAGTTTGTATCGGTTACACCCATTATTGCAATCCATCCAAATTTTTAATTCAATCAGTAGCCAAAATTATACTTATCTTCGCTAGGTTAAATTGGACCCTTCATGTTCATATAATTTTGGTTGTTGATGAAGTTACAAAATCAAACAAAATTGAAGTAGAAAGCCCAAACAAATTGGCTTGTTTAACCTAAGGGATTGAACTCAAGCTTCAAGCTCGCGAGCCTAAAAAGCCTATCTTAACACTATTTATTAGCTCAAATATGCCAAAGGAGCTAATTTTGAGCCTAACTAAGTCGAGCTCGAGTCTAGATCAAGCTTAAATGAGCCGGAATAAGGCAAGCTTAGTTTCAAACTCGCCAAGCTAGCTTGGAGCTCAACCAAGCCAGAGCATATGGCAAGCAAACCATGAGCTTGAAGTTTCCAAACTCGGCAAGCTTTGACCCACGCCTCGCAATGACAAGCTAGAGCTTGAAATCTAAAGGAGTCACAGTAATTTCAAGCAATAGTTTAAAGGCGTAAGGTCTTTATTCTATATGCAGAATCAACTGAAATTATTACCTATCTATGAAACTATACTCCAATTGCTCGCCTCTACGTTCGGAACAAAGAGTCATAACAGACCCCACATACCTTCAAATGGAAAGGAAAAGCAACTCAAGTCAAGAGCTTTCTTCTCATTTCCAGAAACAATAGATGGTAAAATTGTAAGGGGAACTGGAGAGCTTACTCACTAGGAATGATTATTGTCGCTACGACTGTGGGTTCCCAACAAGCCGTCACTCGCTTCTTCGGATTGGATGGCAGAGACGCAGGATTCTGAACTTCGATTTTGCTGTAGCCGAGTTAAAATAAAAAAGAAGAAGAAACAAAGAGCAAGTGAGACCATATTATGTAGCGGGTTTTGGTGATTTCTCAGGTTTTATAAGGGAGCATAAGTTGCTTTGTCCTTATGTTTGCAAAAATTTGGATGAATAGTCAAACAATCATTAAATTTAGGGTTATTTGGTCCCGATACTTTATTCATTGTGTCAATTTAGTCCTTTAATTTTAGCTATGTTAATTTAGTCCAATAAAATTTACATTGTAACAAATTAACATTATGGTAAAACTGAAGTTTTAAGGGGGTTTTTTTTTTTTTTTTTTTTTTTGGAACACAAGGATGCCCGAGGGCTAAGGATATATTACTAGCAGATTAAAGTTTACAAGAGAAACAACAGAAGGTGGGCAAATCTGCCACCAATCATGGGAACACCTACGTCCTAAATGACTCGAAGCAATAAAGTGGGCAACCCTATTACATAACCTCGGGGCCCAACGGAAAAGAAAATTACTAAACAAACTAGACGAAGATAACATCCTAATATTTGCTATTACAGCACTACATAAATTTTAATGATTTTGTCATATGTCAAATGCAGGTGACCTAATACAAACTGACACATTAACCCAATTTAAATCCACGTGACAATTAAAATTTTGTCATCGACTAAACTCTAATTTTACTTGGGGACTAGATTGACACAAAAATTATACATGTGAAAGTAATACAAGTAAAATACAATAACTCAACATAATGGACAAAGTAAATGCACCAATGGAGTAAATATATTTATAGATATATTATAGTAAATTAAATATAATGCGTGATGAAGGTCAATAAGAGAATAAGATTACACAATAAGCAATTGTGTATCGGCTAGCACAAAATCCGTTACGTAATGGACATGAAGTAACTTATTTGATTCTTTGCTGAAAAACGAACAACCCAACAATTAGTAAGAGGCGTTAAGTATAAAAACCATTCCTTGGTATTCATCCATCAACTTAGCTCTTGGAAAGTTGGTTCCTTGTCATAATATCAAAGTCTTGTTGACCAAGAGGTCACTTCAATATTAACAAAATGTAAGCACAAGGTATGAGATAGGTTTGTGTCATATTCATGCCTCAAGCCCAATGGACATTTGGGTGAGGGAGCACCTAAATCTTCACCCATCAGTTCAAGCTTTTGGGAAAGTTGGTTCCTTAATAGCCATGCAAACAATGAAAGAAGCACATCAGCATTAGCGCCAATTACCTTCCATCGGAATACTCAAATATATATGGCACAGTAGGAACGGTGGAAATAACATGGGCCCCATACTCCTGCCATATATGATAAAACCATAGTATAAGATATCTCAGCCTTGGAGGATGGAACTTACTTTCAATTTTTAGAACAATTGGAAAAAAACTGAAAATAGAAAACAAAAATAAGAGAGAACAGTTTCCAAAATCTTACTTTCAGCTTCTCAAATACCCAAAACAAGAAGCAAAAAATGATATTAAATAGAGTCGGCTTTTGGTCTCTCAAAAACCGAGAACTGAAAATTGAAAATGATCCCAAACAGCCCTTTATATTTTTGTCGTTCTCGTTGTTAAAGACATTTCATAATTTAACACATTTTAGCCTCACATCAAAGCTTTATTTTTGCATTGTCCATTGCCTTGGGATTGTGCTGCATACTTTTCTCACTTTTTGGCCGGATGTGGGTTATCCCAAAGTCAATTGAGAATATCCTACTGATCAAGTTCCATGGCACAGGAAGGAGGAAAAAACGTCTTAATGTTGTTCGCTGCTTCCAAGATTACAATTCTTTGGTGTATTTGACTAGAAAAGAATGCTAAAATTTTTAAAGACCAGAATATGCAGGCAAATTTTATGTGGGATAAGGTACTATTTCTAGGAGCTCGTTGGATAAACAGCTTCAGGGGCTTCCCTGACATAGCATTGACCAATTCGCAGAAGGATTAGAGGGGCTTGTGTTTTTAGTTTTTTCGATGTTTTAGGACACCTTGCCCTTATCTCTTTACACATTTTTTTTTCTCTCTTAATAATATTTCTTTTTCCAATACAAAGAAAAAATCAAAGCTTTATGAACCAGTCTGGGAGAGAGCAAACGTTAATAAATTCGCCTAGAATTGAAGATGAATAAGGAGAAGCGGTACCTGTTCTAAACGTTGATGAAAAACATCCATGTGAAGTAGACCTAAGAAACCGCACCTAGAGGGAAAACCAAAGTAGTGAATAAAACCAAAAAAAATCGTATACATTAACTTAAAAGGGTTTTTTACGAAAAACCACCTTAAAAAGTTGTCACTTTTCGCTTAACCACAAAAACTTTTTAATTTTTTAGAAAACCTCCTCCAAAAGTCTATAAATTTTCAATCAACCACTTTAAATCACTTGTTTGTTACAGGCCAGTGGCTTTTATATAAATTTTGGAGTTCCCATTAAACATATGACTTAAAGTACCTAAGCTAGCAAAGTAATTTCCACCCCCTCCCCCACGAAGGTTCGAATCCCGCCTCTTTTAGACCTCCTCAGCATCAAACCTCAGTCAGTGTGGGAGAAGGGTACGTGAATGTATTACTAGCTTGACTAGTATCAACTCGTACGTCAAGTGCACTAAAAAAAATAAAAAAGGTGAGTTAAATCCACGTGGAAGTCACGTAATATTTAACAAGTAGTTAACAACTTGATTTAAGGTGGTTGATTGAAAATTTCCAAACTTCCGGAGCTTATTTTCTGAAAAATTAAAAAGCTAGGGTAGTTAAATGAAAAATTATCACTTTTCAAGGTAGTTTTTTGGTTAAAAACCCCAACTTAAACCCTATATTAGCTTGAAAACCATACATTGTTTGGTATTATTTTCTGTTTGCAAGTTTTGGATTTTAGAAACTAAAACATGGTTTCAAAAATAATTTCTTTTTCTTTTTCTAATTTTAGGTATTCTATTTTCAATTTTCACTCAGATTATGGAAAAACCAAGAAAAAATCGTTTAGAAAACTAGTTTTTGGAAAACCAAAAACTGTAAACAGAAAATTATACCGTATAGGCCATAACATTTTGAATGCCTTAAGGACACCTTATCCTTTACATTGTGCACATACTCTCTATATCAATACTATTTCTTCTGTTGTGTTCAAAAAAATACTATTTCTTCTGCAGTCAAAAAATAAAAATCCTTTTGTGCTTGTACTCAGATTATCAAAAAGAAAAGGAGAAAAATGATACATTAATCATATTTCACCAGCCGGTCATAAGAGAAAACACATAGGTTTTAGGAGATACCTGAAACCCAAACCAAGCGCAGTGCTAGTTTCTTTAGTAACTGAGACACTGGCATCATTACATGTCAGTCTCTCTATTGCATGATTCAATGCCTCAAAGTCTGACCCATCAGCTGGATATAGGCCAGAAAACACCATATGTTTTGCAGGCTTGAAACCTGGAAATCATCAAATGTTAAAGAGCACAGGGATAGCAAAAGATAAAAATGAAATTAACCCACAATAATAAAAAAGAAAGCGGGGAAGAAAAATAAAACAAACTTCTAAAAGAATTTATAACAAGGGTGATGTTATTGCATGGTTATTGTTAGGGAAATTTTGTGGCTATCATTCTCTATAAATGACCTCATTGACCTAGCAATAACAATTGTCGCCCTGATATTAAAAACTCCCTGAACAAGCTTGAGAAAGGTTTTTCAATTTGTTTTTGAAGATTTGGATCATGATTTTGTCTGACATGTGCTGATTGCTTTGCATATTCTTGAAGGCTACAGGGCTTGCCAAGACTCCAAGCAGAAAAGTGGTCACTTGGGGGCCTAAACTATAAGATCCTCAATTTGGCATGCACCTAAGCTGTTGATATATTCATGATGCTAAAGAAAATGTTAATATATATGAAGGAAAGCAAAGCAACATTCCCAGTGCCCAAAGGGCTCCCGCCTAAGCAGGGCAGTGCCCCTCGCGGCGGCGCGGGGCGGGGGGGGGGGGGGGGTTGCGACCCTGAAGAGAGGCTATTTCCGAGTACCCCCAACCTAAGGGGTGAGGACTTCCCAGGCAGTCACCCATCCTGGTACTACTCTTGCCCAAGCACACTTAACTTCAGAGTTCTAATGGGATCCAGTGCCCGCGTGTTAGTACCCTCTTTAATATATATGAAGGAACCCATTTTAAATACCTATTTCGAGCCCTAAAACTCTTAGAACTGGCCCTAGATGGCTAGATTTAATTTCGAGCCCATCATGTATGGGCAAATTCCCCATTGAGAGCAGCGTTAGGCATTATGTTTAAGCAACCCTTTGTAAAGCTATAACAGCGTTTTAGAAAAATAGGCGTTCGGCGAATTATGGAGTTATTTATTCCGTTGGACCCTAATGTTTGTGAGTTTATTCAAATTGGTCCAGATCTTTTCTTTTGTTCAAAATAATCCCTAATATTTATAAATTTGTTTAAATTGGTCCCTTATTTTTTTCTTGTTCAAAACAATCCTTCATGTTTTATTTTATGACAAAATTGTTTGCTCATCTTTCTAATTTTTACCTAATTTTGATCACTAGATAAAGGACCAATTTTGTAATAAAATAGAACATTAAAAGCTATTTCGAACAAAAAAAGAGATGAAGGACCAATTTAAACAAACTTACAAATATTAGAGACTATTTTGAACAAAAGAAAAGATGAGGGGCTAATTTGAACAAACATACAAACATTAGGGACAACGGAGTAAATAACTCGCGAATTCTTCTAAACTATGGTCAAGAAAAGCACCTTCTCCAATCCAACTTATTGAAAGCTCAGGTCGGGATGCTTTTTAAGAAGTTGGTTTTGGAAAAGAGTTTTTCACATAAAACAGACAAATTCATGATACTAATTTTAAGAAAGTTGACATAACAAATCCCGATGGCTGAATTGATGGCTTACAACTTAATATCATACAGGAAACAAAGACCTCGAGTCAGCTGCAAGACAATAAGCAAGATGAAGATCCATACAATTACTCGAAGATGGCACACATGCAAAAGCAGACATAGAAAATTAGTGTGTCCAATCACATTGTCGTGAAATTTGTGCACTTTGATGCTGTAGATAACTCTTATGTCCCCTCAAAAAGGAAAATTTTCATCCAATACGTTAGATTTATCTGCTACTAATAAATTTACCAGAGCATTGTTTTCTTTTCATTGAAGCGATTGAGAAAGATTCAAGTCTCAAGTAATCTGTTATCTTTTTTCATCCATGTTTACCAACTTAACAGGTAGATAGAGTAAGTTCAAGCAAGGAATCAAATAAGCCCGCTACATAATGCAACAATCACTTCATAAGAAATCTAGCAGTTACAAGAGTGGTAGTTACGTAATGGTACTTTAGTCAAGGCCTCTACAATGTACATATTCAAATTACCATGTTTATAAAGTATCTAGTCGTTTATAAACTATCAAAGAGGTACGAAAAATAATGACTATGTGTCATCTAAATTTTTGCAAGCATACGGTTGAAAAACAACTATTTTTATAAAGCCCGCACACCCCGCTTCCATGCCTATTATGCGACCGTGGACTGCAATTTGATAAGCAAACATGGAACTCAACTTCAATGCAATTTTGAAACCAAAAATTACACCTGAAAGCACTTGACATTTGACAGCACAAAAGCATGAGGACAAAGGAGAAATGAACTTAAAAGCATCCCTGATTATTACCTAAAATAGATTCACGAGACATAAGAAATTACCTGGGAGGGCCTCTACAACGTTACGAGTATGATGTAGGGTATCGCCAATACGTGCCTCTTTGGTTGACCGCATGCCCGTGACGACATATCCAACTTGTCCAGTAAAGAGAACTCCAGTAGGCACAAGTTCAGGATGCATAATCCCCACATCTGAAACTTCATATACATGGCCAGTTGCTACAGATGAAATCTTGTCACCCTTGCGCAGCATGCCATCAACAACCGCCACATGGCAAATAACTCCTTTGTATTCGTCATAATATGAATCCAATAACAGCATACGCAATGGCGAAGTTATAGTGCCTGGAGGTGGAGGAATCCGTTCTATCACTGCTGGAAGAACCTGCTCGAGACCCTGACCAGTTTTGGCGGATGTCAAGAGGGCGTCGCTCGGATTAAGATCAAACATAGATTTTAACTGGCCCATAACACGTTCCGGGTCAGCAGTTGGCTGGTCGATTTTGTTTATGACGGGGATAATTGTCAGATTAGACTCAAAAGCAAGATAAAAGTTAGCAACAGTTTGTGCTTGAACCCCTTGAGCAGCATCAACAACTAAGAGAGCCCCTTGACAAGCAGCTAGGGATCTTGATACTTCATAGCTGAAATCAACATGGCCAGGCGTATCAATTAGGTTCAATAAGAATGTTGGTGATTCCTCAACATCTTTCACTTCATGAAATTTGCATTTGTGGAACATTGTTGCCGTCTGCGCTTTTACAGTAATCCCTCTTTCTCTCTCAACCTAAGACAATTCAAATTGTTTGTAGAGTAGGACAAAGTGAAAGGAACAGTGTCTAATATTGCAACTTAAAATATGCCTATTTACGAGGTCCAAGAAGCATGGAATCAAATCTTTCACAGTTGCACTCATGGTGCGGAAATGAAGTGTGATGTACATTTCATAAAACAGCAACAAACTGTCACGACCCTAGCCATGACCTTGTCATGACAACACATATAGATGCCTATTAGTATTTTTATTATTTGAGTTTAAGCATCATATGTAAAATAGCTAAGTAAAATATCTATGTAATTTTTGTAATAGGCAACCGTGGGGCATTTAGTGCGCCACCCATGCTTGCCTTCCAAGCATATCATTAAGTATTAAGCATGCTAAGTATTAATTAGGCTGGGTAGTTAATGTCTTCTTCTTCCCAACCTCGGGCTTCAAGGGATCTAGCGTCTTCTATGTTTTGCCTATAAATATATGTATTGGCACTTAGCCATGTATCCACAAAAATTATCTTGAATGAAATATTATCTTCTCATTTCTCTAATCTCACGCCTCTCTTTATCTCTCAATCTTAACTTCTTTCTCTTCTAAAATTCTCTCCTTTTCTCTACTCTAAACTCTAACTTCTTTTCTTATCTCTAATTCTCTTTCTCTTTCTCTCTCTCTCTCGGTCCCTCACCTCAAATTTATCCAAGTCACGGATTTAGGTTCGTGACAAAGTGGTATCAGAGCTATCATGCAATCAAGAGGCTCGTTCTATCAAAAAAAAGGGTATTTTCCGCTACTACCATTTTCGAAATTTAAAAAATAAATAAATAAAAATAAAAAAATTCCTGTGTTCTTACTGTTTAAAAAAAATTCCGCTGCCCTAAATTCACTAAGCTGGCCAAAACAAGAAGTTCCCGTTCCGCTACGAGTATGTCCTCATCAGAAAACACTGAGTCCAACGAGTGGATTGGCACCATTGAAGGCCGATTGGACTGTTTGGAGAGCTTAGCCGAACGACAAAACCAAACCAACGTCGAGATGAAGAAAACCGTGGAAAACATGGGAGCCACGGTGGAAAACTTGGGAGCCAAAGTGGACAACATAGGATTGGAGCTCAAGACTCTAACCGAAGCTGTTAGCCGATTGGTTAAAGCCCAAGAAAAGAGACCCAAAGTTGAGCCCATGGCACCACCCGTGGCTGCACCCAAATTCACCACTCAAGGAGGATCCGGGAACTATGCCCGGACGGGAGATGGAATTTTACCACTACCAGCTGCACGCTTTTCGGACCCTAGGAGCAACCGTGGCCCACCCCGGGTCATGGAAGATGAAGAAAATAGTCGGAGCAACGGTAGCAACTGTACGTGGTCCAACCACACGCCAAGGCTAGAGATACCGAAGTTTGAAGGTTCAAATCCGAGGGCTTGGATTCGAAAGTGCCTTAAGTATTTCCATTGGTACCAAGTTCCCGAGAACGAGTGGGTAGAGTATGCATCAAGCGATCTTCACGACTACGGAGACGTATGGTATCATGCTCTTGAACTTAAACACCCTCACATGACATGGCAATTCTTCATAGATGAACTTTGTAAATGTTTTGGGGACCGCTCACTTCAGGACATTGTCGAGGAGTTTAGTAAAATAACACAAAATGGACCGGCGGAGGAGTAGGTGATAAAATTCGAAGAATTGAAGAGTTGGATGTTAATTCATCACCCGACTTTGAATGAAGCCTACTTCATCTCAAGCTTCATCAGTGGACTTAAGCCAGCCCTAAGAGCCACAGTTAAGGCTGGAAAACCTCCAGACTTGAGTACGGCTTTTGAGCAAGCTAGGCTACAAGAAGTTGTAGTGGAAGTACTAAGGACCATTATGCAGCCAACACCAAGACCTGTCCAGGTCCGCAGGGACGAAACCGTAACTAAGTCCCTCACGCTGAACCAGACATAGCAGCCACAACCCTCATCCCACTCCGTGTCCAAATCAACCGTGTCACGGTTCTCCTAGCCCACACGTGGTCACAGCAGATGCTATCGATGTCAAGAACGGCACTTTCCCGGTCATGTGTGCAAACCTAAGCAATTCAATAGTACGAGAGGGGTGGAGGAAGAACCGAGCCAAGAGGAACAAGCAGATAAAGCAGAAGAGGAAGAAATGGAAGTCTCGGTGTGTGCCTTGGAAGGACGGTCGCACACAACACCTTCAGAATCAAAGGAAGTATCAAGGGAAGACCCGTAATGATCCTTGTGGACAGTGGAAGCACCCACAATTTCATTGACAAGCACCTGATTAAGAAGCTCAAGCTACCGACTCTCCCTACTGTGGCTATGGAGGTGACCGTGGCCAACGGGGAAGCTCTAGTGAGTTACTCACGGTGTCCCGAGATTGAGTGGAAGGCGCAAGGAGTCACGTTCAAGGACAACCTACGGGCCATGACTTAGTATTAGGGGTAGAATGGCTTCAGAAGTACGGACCCATCACTTTTGACTTCGCTGCACTCCGACTCCCATGCCGCAAAGAGGGCAAGGAGATCACGCTTCAAGGACAGAAGAAAAAGGCTACCTTAAACTAGTTGTCTCACAAAGGGGTAGCTCAAACGGTTAAGAAGAAGGTCGAACAAGTGATGAAGAAATTAAAGAAGGCCAAGAACCGTGAAGCCGCTACCTTCGAACCTACAAGAGTCATAGAACGATGTTGGGACAAGCACGAGGGCAAGAGAGTACGCAAGATCAAGGTACACTGGACCAACGGCACTGAGGAGAAAGAAACTTGGGAAGACTTGTCTTACATCTTAAAGCAATTTCCAAACTTTGATCCTTGACGACAAGGATCGTTTCGAGAGGACGGCATTGTCACGACCCTAACCGTGACCTTGTCATGACAACACATATAGATGCTTATTAGTATTTTTATTATTTGAGTTTAAGCATCATATGTAAAATAGCTAAGTAAAATATCTATGTAATTTTTGTAATAGGCAACCGTGGGGCATTTAGTGCGCCGCCCATGCTTGCCCTCCAAGCATATCATTAAGTATTAAGCATGCTAAGTATTAATTAGGCTAGGTAGTTAATGTCTTCTTCTTCCCAACCTCGGGCTTCAAGGGATCTAGCGTCTTCTATGTTTTGCCTATAAATATATGTATTGGCACTTAGCCATGTATCCACAAAAATTATCTTGAATGAAATATTATTTTCTCATTTCTCTAATCTCACGTCTCTCTTTATCTCTCAATCTTAACTTCTTTCTCTTCTAAAATTCTCTCCTTTTCTCTACTCTAAACTCTAGCTTCTTTTCTTATCTCTAATTCTCTTTCTCCTTCCCTCACCCTCGGTCCCTCACCTCAAATTTATCCAAGTCACGAATTTAGGTTCGTGACACAAACAAACAAAGGAATCGCTCCAAATCTATTATAATGAGATTTTTGTTTGATTTGACGCCAATAAGCTGCAAACATAGCCATGCCGCTTACTTTAGTAAGTGATCTGCCCAAAGTAACACAATTTGGGTGAACAAGTCTTTTTCCAGGCACAATGTGTAAAATTGAAACAGAAATTCAAACATTTTGTTTTGTTCATCCATATCTGAAGAAAGATTCTAAGGGCTACTGGATTGGTGGTATCTTAAGAAACAAATTCACAATCACAATCACATACTGCAATTTTAGCAAAAGAGAGGGAAGGCACCAAAGCAGGTGCCAGTTTTAAACTTCCTGGAACCACAGCATCTTCAATAGCTTATACACGATCATGAGAACTGCAAACGCTTGAACTATGCGTAAGGCCTTGATCATACGACAATATTTATAAGCGTTGGAGGTCAAAGGAAATGCAGTTGTCCATTTGATGGAATAGTTTGTAGACATGCAGCAACTTCGAGCATGATATAGACACTGAAATGAAAGAACAACTTGTATTCCAGACCAAATTTCATAATGATACCACCAAAGGCAACATGAAGAATTCAGATTCAGCATTGCCCTCCAGGAAGAGCACTAGAGAACCTACTCTATTTTGCACCACAAATAATCATAAACAACACTCTTCAGCACACAAACCACCAGTCCCCAATCTCGCCCAGAATAACATGAAATAAAGTTTGAAGTGTTGCCGGCCTCTAGTACTCTTGTCTAATATCATATAATGGCTATTATTTTACACGAAGTTCAGAGATTTCCTGGTGACCTATATTCTAATTTTTCCAAACTACTCATCGGCTTTCCGGGACAGGCAATTTCTAAGGTTTGGATGCTTTGGTTTGCATAAATGGTATACGTTCTCAGATCTTCAAGGAACCACGATTCTATTGAAGCTTCGAGATACTACAACGATGCAACTTAATTTAATTGATACAACAACAACAACAGACCCAGTGCCTCAAGGCCTCCCGCATAAGCAGGGTCTGGGAGGGGTGGGATGTACGCAGCCTTAATCTTTCAAGGTGATACCCCAACGAGAAACTTAATTTAATTGATAAGAAAGGAAAATTTTGTTAAGAGAGAGAGGATGTACAATATGTCAAGGACAAGATGGCCTCAAAGATAAAAAAGAAAACACAATTACAAGTTCAGAGAACTATCAAAAGAAAACCTTCTAGTTTCTCTACAAATCAACATCAATAGAGCCTCCAAACCTTTTTGCCAAAAGTCAATGCATAAAGCTGACCCACAAAGATATGTCAGCACAAACCCGTCCCTGAAAATTCGAATAGTTCTTTCCAAATAAATACACCAAAGAATAGTCAACTTAATTACAGTAAGTACCAATCTAATATCCTCTTTCTTCCTCAATCCTCTTAATAGGATCAGTGCAGTAGGAAGCATTGTATTTGGAGACACCGACACCAGTCCAAAAAGTGAGAATAAACAATTTAATATCCTTGTTCATCCTCAATTCTTTGAAATGAATAAATACAGCAAGTTCCATTGTACTCAGAAACACCAGCAGTCATCTAGAAAGTGTGAATCATAAATCTCAAGTCACTGGATGTAAGTAGATATACATGTTTCACATGACACAAATCTCCAGTTTATGCAAGCAATCATGGATACTAAGCTTGTTGCAAATGAGAGATAACAAAAGGCGCTGACTCTAAAGGGTATGTTGGCTTTCCAAATAAAAGAACTTGGAAAAACTAAAGAATGTTAAATTTTTGCTAGATTAACATTAGAAAAGAGATTTAGTAGTAAAAATACCTAATACATCCAACATGCACACCTATGGTTTCCATCTTTGGTCTGCAATGTAGCTTTCTATTAAAGAAAATCATCACAGGGAATTAAAAAAGGCACATACTAGAGCAACAAAAGAATAGACGATCAATGTGAAAGTGGACATGGCAGGCAAAGGAGGCCTCTATAGTCTAAGATCTTCCTAAAAGCATATATGACTATCAACACCAATTTCAACAAACGGTGATAAAAATTGTACATAGTTGTTTGTACGTTAATTTTTACTTCCATTGTTCATGCATGATTTCTCTCCTTTGTAAAACCTAAAGAACATCCTTCCTCTGTTTTTTCAACTTTTTTTTTCTTTATAATTGAAGGGATGGCTTTCCCATGCATTCCGAACTTTCCTGTTTCTTTTCTGAATTTTCCCCTCCTTTTAAAATGGCTCCTTTTCTTCAAAACATCTTTCACATATACGTATGACTTCCTTATTCTCTATTCTACGGTTTTATTGAGCTACTGATGATCACAAAACACTACTTCATTCCCTCTCCTCTACTTACAATCAGATGCCAGCAGAAACAAAGGATAACAACTAACAACAAATAGTCATCTAGAGAAATGGGCAGCTGATTGAGTGGCCAATATGAGTCACGGGAACACACGCTTAGAGGAATGCATAGGGTGCTTTAACGATGAGCTCTGGGCTGTTCTAGTTGATGATGCATTAAGTAATTCATTCAATAGTTCACCTAAAGATTTCGTTACCTTTAAAAAGAAGAGAAAAAACACCACCAATGAAACTTAGATATAGAATATGATGCTAAATACAATCATGAGATACAAATCACATGATCATAAAATAACTACATGATGCTAAATACAACTCACAAGATATAAAAATATAAAATACAAAATATAAGATATAATACTTTCACCTAGGTACCCTGACATTTTAATATATATAATAAGTTACCCTGAGATTTGAATATTTTATCATCTAAGTATCCTAGGTTGCAATTTGACGAATTTTTGTAAGCATCTGACCATTCTTATACAAAAAAATGCCGATATGCTATATAATTACGATGATATATACAAGTCATATCAATGTTATCAACAAAAATTTAGTGAATTACTGAAAACATTCACTGCATTTTGATACAAGATAATTATATATTGCCAAATTATGTGTGATGTCAGCATTTCTTTACAAAAAATCATGATATCCTAACGGATGATACTTACCGAAATCATGTTCCACTCTATCATTTTTCCAATGAAAATCTATTGAATTTCAGCAAAAGGTTACCTAACTGCTAAAATTTTAAAACTTTAAGGTACCAAGTGCTAAAATTTCTAAACCTCAAGTACTTGATACAAGCAAAAAAATAGGAGAAAAATGGAATACCACATTGGTAGGCTATAAGAGAAAATACCAATTTATATAACTAAGAAGCTACTCCACCCGTTGCCAATTAGTTTTGAGATGAAAACTCCTTTGGGATGTAATAGTACCCCGTATGTATTGAAACGCGATGATACCTAGGTGATAAATACTCAAACCCAATAGTAACTAAGCATAATTTTCCTATAATATTTCAACAACATGCATAATAGAGACCCAACTAAAATGAAGCAAAACCCAAGTACCTGGAGCTTATCAAGATACTGGGGCTGGCCATGCCCTTTCTTGATAGTACCAGTGAGCTCCAAAAGCCTGTCAGCAAGCGTTGACTTGCCATGATCCACATGAGCAATGATTGAGAAGTTCCTTATCCTCTCTGGTGGATATTTGCTTAGATCTGTACCACTATTTTCTTTATGGGTATGCCTAGAATGCGAACAAAATGAAGAAACCCAGCTTAATCTGCTCTCAATTGGGTCTTCTGTAGATGAAATTGGGTCGAATTTGAAGGAAAATTGTAGAATAGATAGTCGTTGGGAGAATTTCCGGGGTTTAAAGAGCCTAGAGATTGTACCCATCTAGGGTTTCGAAGTGGACTGAATACAGAAGAAGGGTTCAGGGTTTAAGTCACATGGTGTAGCGGACGAGGGTGATGAAGTTGTTCTTCTAATTGGCTCGGAATGTGTACCCCCAAACCCGTAAAGGGTGATGTTGGCATTTGAAATTGGATTTTGATTACAATTTTATTTTTAATTTTGTTGAAATTAAAATTTTATTGTTTAGCTCATCAAAAGAATTAAAGATCGAAATTATAATTACAATATAATTCGAATTATAAAGTATTTTCGGCCAATCGAATTGGAGTATTTTGAGTTTTAAATCAACTACAGCTGAATTTGGTCGGAGCGATTCATATTGCATTCAAGTTATTATGGTCAGAGCAATTTATTTTGAGTTCGAATCATTTGAGTTTCGATCAAATCTAATTGATTATCACATCGAATCATTTGGTATTCAAGTTATATCGAATTTTCAGTTAATCGGGTTAGGTCTTTTCAGGATTGAGGCTAGAATCGGTTGAGTTTGAGTGCATTTAGGTGATTTCAAGCTCAAGTCATCTTACTTTTGGCTAGTTGTATCATTTTAAGTTTCAAGTCATCTTAGGCTGAGTTTGAAATTGGTCGAGTCATTTAAAGTATGGTCGTATTAAGTTTTGGGTCAATTTGATCGGGTCATTTCCACTTTAGCTCAACTTGTTTACATCACATTTGAAGTCGAGTAGTTGCATTTTCTTGATTTGAGTCATCTTGAGTCTCAGGTCAATCGGGTCAGGTCACTTCGTACTTTGAGCTAAAGTGATTTCAGTTATTTCAAGTTTAAGTCATTCGAGTTGGGTGATTCTGAGGCTCGAGTCAAATTTTAGGTTGTGTCTAAACCTTTAGATTTTTAGTTATTTTGGATTTAGGTTAATCAAATGGGGTCATTATAAGTTTTAAGTCAATAGAATTAATATGAAATTGTAATTCCCTTACCCCCACCCCAATGAATTGGAAAGTATGATTTTCAGTTAAAATCTAATTCTATGGAATTGTAATTCCAATTCCAATAGGTGAAACAAATAACGTAATTGAAATTCTGGACCCCAATTCTATCCTCAACCCCAATTCCACACTCAAATTTTATGCTCCAAACACAACTTAGAGATTTTGAATTTACAGTTTATCTTTTATTTTCTGAGTGCATCATCTTCTTTTAAAAAGTTGCATTTCGTACTAATGTAACAAAAAAGTCTTTGTGCATAAGTGAGTGCTCACGAGCCGACTCGTTTAACTTACAACCCAGGCCCAAGCTCAATGAAGCTCGATCTCGTAGGCTCGCGAGTCTAAACAAGCCTTATCTTAATATAATTATTAGCTTTAATGTGTCAAATTGAGCCAAATTTAAACTTAAATAAGCCGAGTCCGAGCCTAAATAAGCCAGGCATGAGTCAAAATGAGCTTAGATTAAACTCGAATGAGTAGAAAAATTGAACATGTAGTTTGGATCTCACCATGCTGTGTTCGAACTTAACTGCGCCAAGCTTGAGCTCAAGCTGAAGTTTCTGAGCTCAGCACTTCTAGTCGAGGGTGAGAGGAGCTAAATGTAAATGAGTCAAGTCTCGAGCTTGAAGAGCTCAAGCTCGACGCTTCGAGCTAAGCCTGAGCCAAGCTAAATGTAGATGATTTAGGCTCGACTCGACTCAAATACACCCCTTCATGTGGTACATCTTGAAAAGGATTTTAACACTGAATGTCATATGTAAAAAAAAATGGATCGTGAACTTGTAATTATGCCTCCGATTTTAATTTTGCTATAATTAGAATTATGATGGGATTGAAATTCCATGATTGAATAACTAAAGGAATTGGAAATTGGAATTAGAGTTTCATAAGTAATCGTCTCAGGTTTAGGTGTAATCGAGTTCAATCATTTCAGTTTCGGGCCAACTAAGGTCAGTTTTTAATCGGAACAAATCATTTTAGATTCGAGTAATGTCGAGTTGCGGATCAACTCGGGTTGTGTTTTAGTTGGGTTAGATCATATTTTGTGCAAATTGTCTCAAATTTTTGTGTTAATTAGGTAGGTTCATTTTGGGATTCAAGTTAGCACAAGTCACATTGGAGTTGGATAGGGTGATTTCAAGCACGAGCATCTTGGTTTCAAGTTAGTCAAGTTGTGTGTTTCCAACTTTGAGCCTTGGATCCGGTAAAATTTAGGTCGGACTGAATCAGGTCGAGTCATTTTCAGATTGAGTCATCTCTAGGTTTTCGGGTCAATTAGGTTATAAGATCAACTTAGTTGCGTCACATTCAAGTTAGGTCCAATTTTAGTAAGGTGACATTGAGTTTGAGTCATCTCAGATTTCGAATTTATCGCATTGGTCATTTCTATAATTGGATTAGATAAGCCAAGTTGGGTCAGGTTAGGTTGAGAAGTTCAAATTTGGTCATTTTTAGTTTTGGGTCAAGCCCTAATCGAGTAGAGTCATTTTGGCTTCTAGAACAATTAAGTTTGAACATTTTTAGTTTCAAGGAAGTTAATATTGCAATTCTTTTTCCCTACCCCAAAAATTTAGAATGTACGATGGATGTGTGTTATATTTTACATGTTTTATACCCCATTCCTATGTTATTTTCAGCTATTACATATGCATTATGGCATGATAGGTGTATTTAGGCTTTGAACGTGTTGGACTGGAGAAAACTCGGAAAGTAGTAAAGAACGAGCAAAAATGTATAAATTAAAAGACATGTTGAGAAACTTGACCACATGTGAGAAAAAGACCAACCAGGTCAAAATTTAGTCGAGAATAGTCTCCCCTTGGGTGCGCAGATAAATTGGCCATGCATTTTGGCAGTCGATCAAGTTTAAAACAGGCAAAAGGTTTAAAAAGAGTATCTAAGACCTAATAATATCTTATTCCACTGATTATACCACTGAAATCATATAGATCTTTTCGGGAGCTTCTTTTTGGTATGTACTTTAACTTTTAACTCCTTACGAATCAAAAGTTATGTGCATTTTAAGTTAACTACACGTGCTGCTAAAAAGCGGCCAATTGATCAACTGTGCAACCGCACCTGTAAATAGAGGGGGAGACCTATTTGTCTTCACTTTTTGCTCTTCACTCATGTCTCCTCCCTCCCCGAGCTGCCAAGAGAGATCAAATTCTCATGGAGGCCGAAGCGCAAGTGGTCGAAGTACTGGGGAATCAAAGTAAGAGTCAAGATTGTTCTTTTTCTCTCTCTTTTGAATTTGTTTTGTAAGAATCATATGGAGGAGTAGATTACTAGGTTAGGGGTGAAAGACGATCAATCGTATGGATCTCGGATTTATAGTTTACTTATGATAATGACTTTTGTTATACCATTTTCCACACCCTTGTGGCAAAGCTTATATTTGACATTGGTTTTCTTGTTATGACCTTGGAACCGTGATTTTGATTTCCACTTTTATTCGTATGTTGTCTTGTGCTTGTAACCTACCATAGTATAACATGTCTTTTACGAATGGTTAGGGTTGAGGTTGTACCAGACCTCAACATAATCTTTTATACAAATTAATATTAAATTAGGTGGACAAAATGAAAGAGAAGGAGAAGCGGGAGCTACAAGACTTCTTGAAGAACATGTCGCCCAAGAATAGTGCGCGGAAACTAGCTAAGGCCTCTGGCAAAAAGAAAAAGAGGAGTATGGTGAATCGGGGTGACGGCGTTATTGATGCCGAGAAGATCGAGGAGGCTAGGCGAGTAATCGAGATGGGTAAAAGACTAGGTCTGAATTTTGACGGCTTCGATCCGCCAACAGTGAGTGCTATGCTCTATAGTAGGATGTGAGGGACCGAAACTGATCAATAGATGCTCTGCGGTGAGACACGGGGTGACGTTGACCTGAATGATGGCAATGGCTTTGATCAAATGTAGCTGAATCCTGTGCTTCATCAGTTGTAGCGCTCCGATGCTCCAATTTCCTGTCGTTCGGCAGATCATGTAGTCGTTGTCGTGCTTTGTCGTGTTTTGAGGCACGTGTTTTGCCTGTTTTTATTTATCTTCCTATTTTTTGTCTTTTATGTTATTTCTTTTGGTCCGTGTTCTTTTACGGGTGGACTCAGGTCTTGCTTGGTCGAGTGACCTGCTTTGTTCTCGACTATAATGCTAATTATCGAAAGAAAAAAGGTGGACAAAAATGAATTAAGTAGTGCTATTGAGATAACTTATGCAACGTCTAAAGTGATTAGATGGGTTATGCCGTTAGACTAGTTTATTATTCTATTCTTTAATTAAGTGTTAAACTAGGTTTAGAGCATGTAAGCTAAACCATTAAAGTCATTATCATGATGAAATATAATGGAGGGACTTGAGTTAGGCTAACATGAATTCATAGCTAAATTATTATTGATTGATTTGACATTTTAATTTTGCTATTTAATTCTTTTAATTTAGCTAATTATTCAACTCTCTCCATGAAAATTGGATTTTAAATGTTCGATAATCACTTAATCCAACTTTATACCGATTCCCTGTGGATACGACCCACCATAGCTACAATTTATTCGTATGCTTGCAAGTGCACGATTTCACACACACATTAAAACAACATCAATGACTTTTATGCTCTGTTTGACACATTGAATTGGAGCCCAAAATTGAGAATGAAACTCAAAGTGGAGTTTAGAATTACAATTGGCTTTGTTGGGCAGATGGAATTGGAATTAAACTGTGGAATTGCAATTCTGATATAGCTTATACATATTTGGCCTTAGCTTAGCAAGAAGAGGCACGTGACTGGCGCGTGTGCTAGTTAGTTACTCTATTTTTAGTATACTTAACTAATACTTGTTATTTTTAGTAACACATTTTTCCCATTTTATTTTCATTTCAAACCCTTACTATATAAGCTTGCGCATTGTAATTGAGATCATTATGAATTTAGTCAATACATATCTCTTTTCTCCCTAAAATTCTCTCTTCTTTCTCCATCAATTCCCTCATTTCGGCTAAATTCATCTTCAATTGGTATCAAATTGGTATTAGAGCCCAGATCCTCTGACTTGTGGTTATCAAAATTAAATCTGAAAATGGCTAAGAATACTCGGTCTATGTTTGAAATTCGAAGAGGAGAAAATTATGACATCCTGAATCAAGATCCACCAACGAAGTGGTGGAGCATTCTGTAAGCGAGTTGAAGACATCTCTGCTGGAGCTAAGAAAGATGATCATCGCAATGGCCTTACAACAAAGTCAAATTGGTGACAGAGGAAGGGCAGCTAAAGGAGGATCTAATCCAAATACTATGAATCTGGTACACTCTTATCAAAATCCGATGCATCAAGCAGGTAACAATCTATATTCTACTAGATTGAGCAAGCTGGATTTTCCATTGTTCCATGAAGAAAATGTAAATGGATGGTTATACATGTGTCAGCTGTTTTTCTTGGTTGACAATACCTCTGATTCGGCCAAGATTACAATAGCCTCTATCCACTTGAGAGGGCTAGCATTGTAGTGGCATCAGAAATATATACAGAATAGAGTAGATCCCACTTCGATTCTTTGGAATGAGTATGTGAGTTCCTTAAGGGCTGTGATTGGAAGTGCTTATGAGGATCCAGTATGTCAGTGAAAGATTACTTGGCCAAATTTAATACCATTTTTGTTAAGACTGACTTGAATGAAAACCAACTTGTTAGCCATTTTTGACTAGGCTGCGTGATGATCTTAAGTTGGAGGTGAAATCCCGGCAACCTGCTACCCTGCAACACGTAATCTGCTTGGCCAAATCAGCTGAAGCTAAGGTGGAGGCCCTGGCCAAGCAATTGAGAACTCCAAGGCTCCTTTGTTACTAACCCCAACCACTCCAAAGACTTCCCATACTTTAACCCAAAATTTAAACAGAAATGGCCCAACATACACTAGAAACACTTCCCTCACCCCAAACACTCCAACTATAATTAAACCCCCAAAGGACATTGACCAAGGCTAAACTACAAGAGAAAAGGGCTAAGGGATTGTGTTATTTCTATGATGAAAAGTTTAAGCCACGACACAAATGCAAAGCCAAAGGGTCTCGGCTCTTTGTCATTGAGGTGGATGGAGATGATAGAGAAAATGAAGGTTTTCAGCAGTTAATTAAAGAAGAAGTGGAGGTGGAGCCTAGATCTCTTTACATGCCTTATCTAGAGCTCCTAATTATCAAATTTTGAGGATCACTAGCTATGCGAGGAGAAAGCCTATACATATACTAATCGATTCAGGCTCAACCCACAACTTTATAGCTTTTGCTTTGGCCTCAAAATTATGTTGCAACATGACTCTAATGAACCCAATTTTTGTAGTTGTAGCTGATGGCAGTAACTTGAGTTGTAATACTCAATGTAAACACCTTTCATGGCAAATATAGGGGGTTACCTACAGACCTGATTTCCTTATAGTTCCTTTAGGAGGATGTGATATAGTGTTGGGAATAGAATGGTTATCTACTTTGGGAGATATCAAACACAATTTCAAGGAGCTCACAATGGCATTCACATTCGATGGCAAGCAGCAAGTATTAAGGGGTGAAGGCACCAATGCTTGTAAGACAGTAGGAGCCAAGGCAATTTCCAGAGCTATTTCAATTTCACCATTCATTGCACTATTGTAGGTGATTCCTGAAGCTAAACAAGCCTCCAATACATAAATGAAGATGTTGGGAATGGGCCTAAAGAAGTAGCAGAAACATCACATTCCTCAAGTTGTCACAGATCTCCTAAGACAAAATGCCATTATTTTGAGGAACCACAACAACTTCCCCCTCACAGACAAGCTTTTAATCACAAGATACACCTCAAAGAGGGAGCACAACCTATCAACAAGAGACCCTATAGATATCCATCACTTCAGAAAGATGTGATTGAAGAGAAGAGTTGTTGAGCAAAGGGTACATTCAACATAGCGCAAATCCATATGCCTCTGCAATGGTCTTAGTTAAGAAAAAGGATGGAGGGTGGAGAATGTTGATTACAAAGAGCTAAATGAAGCCACCATTAAGGACATATTTCCCAAACCTCTTGTGGAGGAGCTACTGGATGAGTTGGGAGCCGCAAAATTCTTCTCCAAGAATGACCTGAAATCAGGATATTATCAGATAAGAATGCATGAAGGGGGTGTTCAAAAGACATCTTTCAAAACTCACTTTGGGCATTATGAGTTCCTAGTGATGCCCTTTGGCTCACTAATGCTTCATCCACCTTTTAAGCCCTCATGATCTCTTTTTGCTCCCTATCTACGAAAGTTTGTCTTGGTAATTATTTAATGACATCTTAATCTATAGTGCTACTATGGAAGACCATCTCAAGCACTTGAAGATATTTTTGATAAATTGAAGAAATACTAGCTCTTTGCAAAGGAAAGTAAGTGTTTGTTTGCTGCAACTTAGATATAGCACTTAGGGCATATTATATCTAATGGGAGAGTTGCAACTGATCCAAGGAAGGTAGAGGCAGTGCAAAATTGGACAACTCTTGTCAACGGTAAGCAGCTTAGAGGATTCCCGGGATTGACTGGAATATGAGGTTCATAAGAGGTTATGGTACCTTAGGGTTACAGTACCTTAGCTAGACCTCTCACTGAGCTCTTGAAGAAGGATAAGTGGTTATGGATTGAGGAGACACAACTGGCCTTTAGTTTTAGCTCTCCCAGATTTCTCCAAGCCCTTCATTATAGATCAAATGCTTGCAACACTGGTATTGGGGTTGTCTTGATTCAGGAAGGCTACCCTCTAGCTTTCATCAGTAAGCCTTTAAGCCCCAGGAAACAGTTATTGTCTATGTATGAGAAAGAACTTCTCGTATTGGTTATTGCAGTGTTCAAATGGCAACAATATTTGCTCAATAACACATTTGTCATTAAAATAGACCAAAAGAGTCTAAAGTATCTGCTACAATAACACATTCAATAACACAAATGGCAATAATTGCATTGGGTCACTTTGGACTTTGAGTTGAGTTGATTTCGATCATTTCAAGTTTAAGTCATTCAAGTTGGGTGATTTTTAGGTTTGGGTCAAATTTTAGGCTGTCTAAGTTCTTCGATTTTGAGTCATTTTGAGTTTGGATGAATCAAGTGAAGTCATTTTGGGTTTCAAGTTAATGGAGTTAATATAGAATTGTAATTTCTTACCCTACCCCAAGGAATTGGAAAGTATGATTTTCAATTAAATTCCAATTCCATGGAATTGGGCAATGGAATTGTAATTCTAATTCCAACAGGTAAACTAAATAACATAATTCGAATTTTAGGCCCCAATATTAGTCTCAAACCTAATTCCAAACTCCAATTCCATGCTCCAAACATGACATTCTGCTATTTGATTCACCTACTAGAATCAGAATCATAATTTTATCCTACTTATGGAATTAGATTTTAATTGAAAATCATGCATTCTAATTCCTTAAGGCGGGAGAAGAAATTGCAATTTCATATTAACTCTATTAATTTGAAATTCAAAATGATACAAGTTCCAACTCAATTAAAATTAAGATGACTTGAAACTAACACCCAACTTAATCTAAATTTAAATAATTAATACCCTATAGTAAAGTTCGCCTAGTGGTACCTGTGGCGATTTCTAGGGTTTCATACCCTCCCCTCCATTTCCACTCCGGCGTAGGCCACTGCTGCCGGCTTCCGGCTTCCTCTCTCTTCACATTTACTCCCCCTCTCAACTACCTCTTTTACTGCGTATCTCCCTTCTTCCAATTTCGCACGGCTCGCTTTTTCACTGTCAAAAGATTACGGCCAAAGATTTTCTCATCAGGTTTTTTGCCCTTTCTCCCTTTCGAAAGCTCAAATTTGAAATAAGGGGCGTTGAAACGAAATTAATGGAGCCTTCAATTCCCCACCTACTTAGACAAAGGAAGGGGATCCACTAGCACTTATTTAAGAAGAGAGCAGGGGACTTCTGGCCACATCTCTTACCCCCACTTCTCCTTCTCATTTTACCTGTGACACTGAGCATCTGGAAATTCCCTCAAATAACAATGCAAAAAGCCGATTTAAACGAAACGGGGTTACCGGACCTCCTCAATGCTGGTTTTGACTCACTGGAGCTAGGAGAAGACGAAGGATTTAACCAAGCCCTCAGGGAGCGTACTTTAGTGGGCAAGATTATGGCTGAGAAGATCATCAAGGTTGGACCAATTCGTGCTATTTTGGGAAAGGCTTGGCAAATCAAAGGTAAACTTGAAATCCATGAACTTAACCCAAATATCTTCTTGTTTGTTTTCGAAAAGAAACGAGACCGAAACAGGGCCTTTAGAGGTACCCCCTGGTCCATCAATGATGCCCTAATGGTCATCAAAGATTGGCCTAGGGATGTCTCCTTTGATAAGATTAATTTTCTCACAACTGTTTTTTGGGTGCAAGCTCATGGTATTCCTCTCAATATGATGACATTGGAAAATGCTTCAAAAATTGGTAGATTCTTTAATAAAATCATCACTATTGACATGGAAGACACTAAGCACATCCTTTGGACCAAATTCATAAGATTGCGAGTTCAACTAGATTTATCAAAATCGCTTAAACCCGGCTTCGTGCTCAAGCGAACTGGGAAAGAAGAGATATGGGTTGACTTCAAATATGAAAGATTTGGGTGATTTCTGTTATTCCTGCTGTAGAATTGGCCGTGTTATGAATATATGTCCTGTTTCTGATTTTCCTAAAAGAAACCCTCTTTACGGAAGTTCTCTGAGAGCTAAGGAGTTTTCTTCCAGTAAGATTAAGTTGGGGCCATCAAGCAGTGCTGAGCACAACCTAACTAATCTACCGGAAGGGAATAACGAAGCTGATGTTGATGGGAATTGGTTAGCTACAACCCTCAAGGCCCTACAGAATTCAGATTGTGAGGCGACAGGGGGGATGGATAGCTCTTTGCTGTTAAATAATGAGGCAGTTAGCGCCCACTCGGGGAAAGCGAAGCAACAAGCTGAAGGTCACGGCTGTGATCTGAGGGGAAAAAGAGCTAAGACTATTTTGCAGGATATGGTCGTGAAAATGGTTCAGGAAGATGACCGAGGTAACTGGAAAATCCACCCATCAATCTTTAACGACAACTCGGACGTTTTGAGCAACATTTTTGAGGAACAAGGTCTGGTTTCGAGGGTTTTATCGCCTTGTTCAAGTGTTCGCAGCGCTCTTTTGGGGAGATCCGGGCCTTCCAATCTGAGAGGAATAAAGAGAATGGTAAGACAGAACAATAGCGCGACAAGGGGAATCAGAATTTCAGATGAGGGCCCTAATTCAAGGGCTGGTCACACTAATTTTGTTCTTCAAGAAATCCATGATGAGGATGTTCCAACAACACCGGGATTTGGGTTTGCGGCGGTTGTCCCAGAACAATCGCCTCAGGGGCTATGAGTATCCTATGTTGGAATTGTTGGGGATTGGGCCAATCCTTTACAATTCAGGCTCATAGGGAGCACATTACGAAGTATAGGCCAGCTATTATCTTTCTTTATGAAACTAAACAAAAATATAATTTTATGCGACATAGAAGTAGGAGTATGGGTTTTGATTCTTCTCACATGATCAAACCCGTTGGATTGTTGGGTGGCCTTGCCCTGTGGTGGACAAATGAGGTTGTGGTGTCAATTTTAGCGGAGTCGAATAGGTTCATCTCTGCGGATATCGAGGAAATCAACTCAGGTCGAAAGTGGCGTCATTTTATTGTGTATGGGGAACCGGTCAGACACCGTAGGGCTCGCTTTAGGACTGATTTCGCTGCAGTTTGCAACTATCCAGGCCTCCCGATTATGGTTTCGGATAAATTGTTGGGGTCCCAGGTTTGTGACATACAGCTTGCATGGATCCACGATTTTCTGAATTCATGTGACCTTATGGAACTTCCCTCGAGTGGATGCCACTTTTCGTGGACAAATAAACAAGATGATGAGTTCAACAGTAAAGAATGTATTGATAAAGCAGCAGCAAATTACGAGTGGCAAACAATGTTTCCAAGTGCTCAAGTCATTCTCTCGCCTGCGGTAGGATCTGATCATTCTCCTTTGATTGTTATTCTTTGTTTTGACAAGCCAAAGATCTCTAGGGACTTCGAATTCGAATCTAAGTGGCTCCTAGAAGAGGGTATCGGTAATGTTGTCAAAAAAGGGTGGGGGGTTCAAGTGGGGGGATCCCGTATGTTCTCTTTCAATAAAAAAACTTCTTCACTGTCGCGAGGAGCTAAAAAAGTGGAGCATTGACCGAACCAGGGAGAGAAAAAGAAAGATTAACGAAGCCATGGAAAGACTCACCCTCATCCAAAGTACAGTTTCGACGATAAAAGACAAAGAGGAAGAAGAGAGATTGATTTCTGAACTCAAGACCACTTGAGAACCTGAAGAAAGCTTCTGGCACCAGCGTGCAAGAATTAATTGGCTTTCTTTCGGGGATAGAAATACTCGCTTTTTTCATGCCTCGGCATCGCAAAGGAAGAAAGCTAACATCATTGTTAGACTGAAACACAGGGAAGGAGAGTGGGTTGATGATCCCCTTTTGATTGAGTCCATGGTCAAAAACCACTTTGCGGACTTGTACAAATAGCACAGTACTTCACACACCGAAGAGGCACTGGACAGCGTCATGCTGACTGTCACCAGCGATATGAACGACAGCCTGCTGTGCCCGGTCAGTGACGAGGAGATTAAAGCGGTTGTTTTCCAGCTTAAAGGGCTCAAAGCTCCTGGACCAGATGGCTTCCCAGGTATCTTTTTTTTGAGTTTCTGGGAAGATGTCTCACTTGATGTTTTGGGGGCGGTTCGGGGTTTTTTTGAAAGTGGAAACCTTCTCTCTTCTTTTAATTTTACTAATATTGTAATGATTCCTAAAGTTCCTCGACCGGAAAATCTTAATCAATTTCGGCCTATTAGCCTCTGCAATTTTAGCTACAAAATTATTTCAAAAATCTTGGCTAATAGACTCCGTCCTCTCATGGACGACCTCATCGATCTGGTTCAGGCGGCTTTTATTAAAGGAAGACAAATTCAGGACAACATTTTTGTTGCCCATGAGGAGTTCCACGCGCTAAAAAATAGAAGAAAAGGCAGTTCTGCTACCATGGCTCTTAAGCTCGACCTTTCAAAAGCTTATGATCAAGTCGATTGGTCCTTTCTGGAACGATTACTTCTCATAAGAGGCTTTCACGAAAATTTTGTCAGTCGAGTCATGAATTGTGTTTCGTCGGTTCAAGCTTCACCAGTTCTTAATGGGAAGAGGCTTAACTCAATCCCTTTGAAAAGGGGTCTTCGACAAGGGGACCCCCTTTCCCCTTTTCTGTTCTTACTGATAATTGATTGTCTCTCTTCTCTTATCAACAAGGCCTCTTGTCAGGGGGTTTGGAAGGGTCTCCACATTAAAAGGACTTGTCCTATTATGTCTCACCTCCTTTACGCTGACGATTGCCTTCTCTTCTTCGAAGCCTCCAAAAAAGGGGTCGAAAGTGTCAAGGACGTCATTTCTTGTTTTTGCGAAGCTTCAGGACAAACTGTTAACTTCGAGAAGTCTCAGGCTTTCTTTTTCTCTAACACAACTACCCAAACAAAGGAGGAGCTGTTGCTCTTTTTGGGAGTTTGTATGATGAGGGAGGGGGACCGCTATCTGGGCCTCCAAGTTTTGTGGGGTCGCTCGAAAAAAAGTGCACTTTGTTTTCTCTTCGATCGTATCCGCAACAAGATCCAAGTTTGGCTAGCGAAAATGCTTTCTCATGGGGGGAGAGGAATCCTCATCAAATCAGTCCTTGCCGCCATCCCTTCGTATGTCATGCATTGCTTCAAAATTCCGATCACTTTTGTTCCTAAAATCAACGCCCTCTTCGCTAGTTTTTGGTGGAAGGGGGGATCTATGGAAGATAAAGGAATTCATTGGGTTAGTTGGGATAAAATTTCAACACCTAAAGTTCAAGGGGGTATCGGTATCAGAGACATGGAAGGGGTCAACATTTCTATGCTCGCCAACCAAGCTTGGAGAGCCGTCCAAAATCCTAACGCTTTTTGGGTACATATCCTCAAGGGGATTTATTTTCGCAATTGCTCCTTCCCCAAGTCCAAGTTGGGGTGGAGAAGTTTAGTCGAGGGTCGTGACTTTCTCCTTAAAGGAGTTCCTTGGAACGTCCTTAGTGGCTCTTCGATTAATATTTGGAATGATAAGTGGGTTCCTTCGTCTCCGGACTTCATCGTGTCGGTCCCGCAACCGGAGGGCTGCCTTTTGGTCTCGGTTGATCAGCTCATGATTCCGGAAGCTTGAAGATGGAATTTACCTCTTATTCATCGTTGGCTCCGACAACCGGCTGCTGGCCGTGTTTCCCTTATCCCGATTGGGAGGCCGGAAGGTGTGGATCATTTAGTTTGGCACTTTGATTCTTCCGGGGTTTTCTCCGTGCGCTCGGGGTACAACTTCTGGTGCAAGAACATTAGATGGGGTTCTCCTCCTCGGGATACCCCTTCTTCGTCCACGCCCCCCTCTTCTAAATCTCTTAAAGCCATTTGGTCCTTACATGCCACTCCCAAAATCCATCACTTCATATGGAGAGCCTACAACAATGCTCTTGCTTCTCAGGAAAATCTTGGAAAAAGAAGATTTCATGGCCCTTTCGCTTGCGCTCATTGTGGGGAAGATCCTGAATCTATTGATCATATTCTATTTTTCTGCCCCCCAGCCAGGGCGGCTTGGTTTGGTTCTATGTTCGGTTTTCTTTTTCAAAGAGAAGGTTTTGGGGGTTTTCGTTGGTGGTGGGATCATATTTGTAACGATTTATCCTTATGTAAAAAAAGGCTTAGTTTTGTTGCTTTTCTCTGTTGGGAACTTTGGAAGAACAAGAACTCTTTTGTTTTTCAAGGCCTATCCAAGGAGCCTCATAAGATAGCTCGGGATGCTATGCGAGGATCAATGGAGCTTCTGGACCTTCCTTCCTCCCTGGCTCTATCCGGTAGGCTTGGTCCTTCTTCTCCGGTTCAGTGGTCTCGGCCTCCGGACGGGTTTATCAAGGTCAACTCCGATGCTGCGTGGAAATCTAAAGATGTCCTGGCGGCGGCTGCTAGAGACTCTTCAGGTGGGATTGTCGGGGGTTGGTGCGATTCCTTCCAGGCATCTTCCCCTCTTGTTGCGGAGGCTCTCGCTTTGAGGGCAACTTGTTGTTATGTTCAGTCTCAAGGATGGCGCCGCATCGTCTTCGAATGTGATAGCAAATTACTCATTGATGCTTTTTCTACTCGAGGTTCGTGCCTGTGGGAGATCCAAGCTATCGTCGATAATATTTCGTCCTATGTTGTTCATTTTATCGCTTCGTCTTTTGTCTGGTGCCCTAGATTTTGTAATAGGGTGGCCCATTTTGTAGCTAAGGACCACTTCTCAGGCAATTGTAATCATATTTGATGGAACACTGTCCCCCCTCCCTTGATTGATTTTGTATCTTTGGACGTTCGTGGAATATAATTTTGGCCTGCAGGCTTTGTGGTGTTCAAAAAAAAAAAAAAAAACTTTATCTAAATTTGATCCAAACTCAAAATAAGCATCATTAATAACACAAACCAGAATCAATCTAACTTGACTTCAACCTGACTCGGTCTAACTCAAAACTAGAGATACTCAAAACTAAAATGATCATGCTTGACATGGACCTGACTTGAATGGGATTTGGATCCAATGCAATCCTTTTGGGGACTGCACTTTTTGCCGCAACTGTGTGGCACTCTATATATATATATATATATATATATATATATATATATATATGACGTTTTTATGAGAGGGTGAGAGGAGTCAATTATGGCCCTCCATTATAATGGACGGTCAAGATTTATTGGACATTAAAAAAAAATAAAATTTATGGCCCATTCTCCTTTATGGGGCAAAAGGAAAGAAGGAATAAGGAAAGTAATTTTTTTTTTCAATACTCAACCAATCTTAGCCGTAAATTGTTATTTTTTTAGTGTCCAACAAATCTTGGCCATCTATTATAATAGAGGGCAGGATTGACCCTCTCACGCTCTCACCCTGTCATAAGAACGTCACCCCATATATATATGATATTAAATTTTAAAAATATTTACGAAACTATTTTTAATTTATATTTATATAATATATAAAATTTATATTAAAATTATTAGGTTATTAATGCTATTAGTCATTTTACTTTATATATTGTGCCAGTTAAATCTCTAAACTTTTAATTTGATAAATCTCTTTTAAATTTGAGATAGTTTTGTCAAATTTAAAAGTTTAAAGAATAAATTAACATAATATATAACGTAAAAGGATCAATAACATAAATAACTTAATAATTTTAAATATTTTGTATAAATATTTTTAATATTCAATAGTACATAAATATTAAGTACAAAAATTATGTGTATATATATATTTAAAGAATAAATTAACATAATATATAACGTAAAAGGATTAACAACATAAATAACTTAATAATTTAAAATATTTTATATAAATATTTTAATATTTAATATTACATAAATATTAAATATAAAAATTATGTGTGTATATATATATATACACAACTACACCAACAACAACAACCCAGTAATATTTATTTATTTATTTATTTATCTATCTATAATTTGGGGTGCCACATGAGCACAACAAAAAGTACAATCCTCGAAAGAACCACATTGGATCTAAATCCGACTTAATTGTGACATAACCGAGCTATATTTAACAAATGATATACTTTCATTGTATTATTTCGAAAAAAATACATATTAATTAGTGTACATGATGCATCCCGTATCTTGGCGGGTTGAAAGGCGAACGAGTAAGAAGTTGTAACCACATAGGAGTCTTCTAGATAGGAGATGCAGATTTGCTCAATATTGCTAGATTTGTTTTTATTTTTTAGATAAAATTATTTTTTTCTTCACCATAAGTTGTTTGAGATTTTAAACTTAGTAAGAAAAAAGGAGGGTAGCTATTTAGGGTTTAGGATTCAGTTTTGATATTTATATATTTTTTAATTATTTTATTCTTTCTAATTCTCTAACCAGAGAATTGAGATTAACAAATTTTTCCTTTATTTCTTATTAGCTTTTATAATAAAAATTTAAAAAAAGGTTGTTAAATTCTTTCATTTCTAATTAATTATCCATTGGGATACACCAATACTTTTAAGCTAATTATTAACAGACAATTTATCCCAATACATTAACTATAACAATTAGGAGTGTGCAAAATACGGTTTAAACCATAATTCAAATAGGACCAAGTCATAAATTACGGTTTGGTTTGGTTAATTTGTTTTATGGTTTATAAAACTTTGGTTATTAGGATTTACGGTTTAGGTTTGGTTTAAAACCAAACTTAAACCATAAACCATAAAAAGATAAAGTAAAGAATTTAAGGATTATTTATATCATCCAAATCATAGTAAATTATGTTAGTGGCAAATTTACTTAATAATTTGATAAAAATAATTCGTGTTATTTACACCAAAGGTCTTTATACTTTTCTAATCATGTCAACTTAAGCCTTATGTTTTTAATTATGTCAATTTCATTGCTTTATAATTCATATTATGTCAATTTAGGGTGTGTTTGGTTTAACTTATTTCAGCTTATCTTTTTTTAGCTTATCTGTTTTAATAAGATCTATCCATTTAAAATGTGTATCTTTTTACAGTAAAGTGTTTGCTTGTACTGTGCAGAAATATCTTTTTTTACAAAATAAAGTTTTTGGATACAAGTTTAAAAAAAGAACTTATATATTATAATCATAAAAGTTACTTAATAATATAAATTAATGATAAAAGTAGGTACAAGAAAATCATAATAATAGTTAGTTACGGTCGTGGAGAATGATGAGTGTAGCGACTCATAGGCGTAAAAAGGGTGGTGGTAGGTGGGCGTGGTGATAACAAGTAAAAGTAGGTCATAGTAGTGAAGATTTAGCATTAATAGTTTTTTTAAAGCATTTTTCCGAAATAAATTGTGAAAAAGATCAGGTTTTACATTTTTTTTGCTTAGTTATAAAACAACTTTTTTTATCTTTCTATTTAAACTGTGAAAAAGATATAAAAAGGTCTTTTCTGCCAACTAAACGTAAGTCCTGCAGTCAACTAGATTTTTTTCACAGTTTTAAGCTATTAAAAAGCTGAACCAAACGCAGCCTTAGTCAGTTGGTCAAATTTAACTTAATGTAATGATATAATTTTTAACAACATAATCATATTAGATGCAAGTAATATATTCGTTGATTCAATTTAACCCAATCTTTGACTGAACAACTAAATATTTCATTAACAACTTAACCAAAAAATTAACAGACCCAATATTACTGTTGAATTTTTGAAAAAATATTAGTATAAACATGTATTATACTATTAATTAGGAAAACAAGTAAAGTTTTTGTTTTCTTATGTTTTTGTAGTTAATAATGATTTTAATATTGATCAAATTATGTTTATATTAGTGCTAATAATAATTTTTTTATTATAATGGTTAAAACCATAAATTAGACCGGACAGGACCATAATTACAATTTGGTCCTGTTTGGTTTGTGAGATAAAACTGTTTGGTTTTGACTTACAAAATTATCAAATCGTATTTTTACGGTTTGATCTGATTTGGTAGCCATAAGCCTTCAAATCGGACCGTATGCACCCCTAATAACAATCATCTATCTCTTACAATAAATGAAACTTCTAATTTTAATTACAATGCCTCCTTGCTCAAGAAAAATGATAGAAAGCAAATATATATATATACATATACATATACATATATATATATATATATATATATATATATATATATATATAATTGTTTTTATCGTTGCAACAAAATTTCACCTCCGTGGCCTTAACTAACAGCTTACGTGTGGCTTTATGCACAAGAAATCCACACTAAAAATAAAATAAATTACAAAAGAAATTCGACGGCTAGATCTCCAGGAACCCCAAATATTTCCCAGAGCCAACGGTCAGGATTAAACTTAACAGAACTAATATACAACTCACCGCTTAAACAAAATAAAAAAGAGGGAAAAAATCAGAAATTAGGGTATCTCGATATATAAATACTTCTCTTCATCGATTCGAGTCCATTTTCACAGTGCCATTTTCTCTCTCCTCTGAAATTTCTGGAAGCAGCAGTTATGGCGAAGGGACCTGGTCTGTACAGCGATATCGGCAAGAAAGCCCGAGGTATTCTCGTTCTATTGATGCAGATTTCGTGTTGTATGATTGAGTTTGTTGTTAGCAGATTCGATTTCTTGTTTTCGAGTTTTGAATGGTGAAATTTTGTTCAAAATTAATGGATTTGGCTTGTTTTGGTTGAATTTGGTTAGATCTTCTCTACAAGGACTACCAGAGTGATCACAAGTTCACCATCACGACTTATTCGCCTACTGGTGTTGTAAGAACTCTCGCATTTTGGTCAATTTCTTGAGATTTTTGTCTATTTATGTTTGAGTCGTGAATGATAATGTAGCTACTAGGAATATAGGAGTATTACCGTGGAGATCGTTGGAAATAGTTCGAGAAATGTGAGCAACAAACAAAATGAGGGTGGCGGGGGCCCACAGGGAATGAATGGGAAGATCGAAAAGTGGGAAGAAGAAAGGATTTTTTAGTTAGACGGATGGAATTAGCTAAACATTTTATTCGAACAAATATAGAACCAGAATGGATGGTTTTGTGTCTATTACCAGTTCTTCCTCCCGAATTGAGACCGGTCAATGGATCTAAATTGCGTTGCAGGGGGGACGTTTAACTTGCAAATAGAGTAGGAATTTTTGTTGATGAAATACTAAAATATAATATAGTGGATGCTACAAACTGTTGTGATACGTGCCCCAGTTAGGTATATGGGCCTAGAGTAATAAGGTAACCAATAAGTAGAACGGGTCCTGTTCGAGGAGGGGGCAAACTCTATAGGAGGTAGCCAATTGTATTACAAACTAAGCAATGATAATATGTCTTCTGTAAAATACCTAAGTGACAAAAATAGGTCTGAGGAGGGGCATGATGGATGTGTCGGGAGAGATAATATGGCGAGAGAATACGAGAAGGGTTTGGGATATGAGGATAGAAATGCTCGTGGCCAAGAGATTATAAACTGCAAGGATACTTGTTCTAGGAGAATAAGTAACTATACAACATAAACAGAAGAATTATAAACAAAGACATAAGAAATTAATTCTAGATACTTACATCCTGATTTGGTGGGGAAGGATAAACAATGACATTAGAAACAGAAGCAATTGGTGGGATGAGATAGAGCGACTTGGTCGCATATAGCAACTAAAAATGAAGTAGAAAAGGTTAAAACGGTTGTTGGTTGAGCTAAGCCAAAACTGTGGAAAAAGCTCTGTTGTATGAAATACTTACACAATACGTAAGGACCGAGAGAGAGTAAAATATCTACAAAGTATAACAAAGATCTTGATAGTATTAGATTTAGCATAAGTGAAGATTGTAAACCGCTAATAAAAGAAGCTGAAATAAAAGAGAAATGAAAAATACTTCCGCACAATTTCAATGAAACCAAGAGGTAGATTTGAGCGTAGACGTAACTAAGGATGAGAAATTGAAATTTAGAATTTGTTTGCAATGTTAGGGTTAAAAAGTTAATGATGCATTGAAACATGGGAAATAGGAAATAGATGGTTGTGGAAGATTCCAATAAATAGCTGGATCAATGTGGCTCAAAAATTATTCACAAAATTTACTCAGTAAGAAAATACCTCACCAATTCATAAAGAACACAAATCTCTGTTTGCCAAAATAAGGTATATAAATAAAAAATATCATGAACATCGGGGCAATAAAGATAAGTAAGTCATACTATGAAACTCCAGGAAAGATTGCCAGAACAAAGATTAGTAGTAGAAACTTGTATATTTGAAAGTCAATTTGGTTAGCTATGTGGGTAATCTAACTAGTAGAAAATATTAATGGAGAGAGCGTGGGAGAAAAAAAGAGACCTGTACTGATTATTGCTTTAGAGAAAGCCTAAGTTAGGATTTATGGGGACATACTCTGGGATCCTAGAAAGGAATAAGGTGTGTCTGGAAAAAATTCCAACACTGTTAAAGAAATGAATGATAGGGCAACCACCAATATGAGAATTTTTGTTGGAGAGTATAGGGACTTTCTTATAATGATTGGTCTTAGTCAGCATGCTCCTCTAAATCCTTACCTTTTTGTCTTAGGCATGGGTGAGCTGATCCCCAAATGGAATACTCTCCATGAAGACATTACCCTAATAGATGATTCTCTAGAAGGGGTCAAGGCTAATGTGGGGAACCTTGTTTGGCGGCAAAAATTATTAACTAGATTGTGAAATTATAATTTCAATCCCTTTTTTCTAATAGAATTAGAATTAGAATTAGGATGAACAAATTCCATTATTTGAATAATTAAAGGATTCAAAGTTTTGGGTTGTAATTTTTGTAAAAATCTAGTCATCTTGCATCTTGAGTTTATTAGGTTGGATCATTTCAGGTTTGGAGTCAATTTCGGTTAGGCTTGCTTCTTGTCAGCCTGCCAGGCCATTTCGGCTTTAAGTTGTGTTAGATAAGTCATTTAGAGTTTTAAGTTTAGATCCGGTAAAATTCAAGTGGGCTTGAGTTCGGACATTGATCTCGGGTTATTGTTATCTCATATTTGTTGTTAATGAGGTTAGGCCATTTTGAACTTCAATTTAGCTTGCATGTAGTCTGTAAAGAAATTGATGATGATGTAGTGCGTAAAACTAAAGTGATCAACGTTGACTTTAAAATTGAAAGGAGACTTTTAACTTCACATTGATAATATTGGTTATGCTATTTGGTTCCAAGTGTTGGAAAATGAAGAAGAATCATGTTCTAAAAGTTAATACATTACGGAAATGTTAAAAAGGAAGCATAAGATGGTTTGACTGAATTGGAAGCCAAGATACTTGCCCATAAGGAACAACCTTTAGAGATTAATGGCGGCTATATTAGACCTAGAAGGGACTTCATTGCAAGGAGGCTGACCGTAATATCATGGAGCAGTGTTTTTAAGATAAGTTGGAGTAAAGATGGATGATTCATAGCTAAGCCCAAACCCGTTGAGATTGTTTATCCAAAATTTTTGCCTTCTCGATTTTGTTTTAGGTTTTTGAATCAGGAGTTTACCAATGTGATGATGATGCATCCTTATTATAGTTGCCTAGTAGGTTGGTTATATGTTTGTTGTGTTGGAAGTTCTTGTTTTTACGGTAGTCATGTAATTTTTTCTGATGCATAGGTCTCTGCCCGTGCTGTACTTCTCCTTGTTTCTGATGAAGTTGCGGCAATAGTTGTGTTGATGTGTGGCTTGCAAACTCATATATTGTTAAATTAAGTTCTTTAATACTTGTCTCTGTCCTCTCTCTCTAATTTTTCCAAATACATTTTATACTATTCAAGTTTAACTGTGGAGTCTATTGAATTCAACTGCTGAAACTGCTTAGTTGGCATTGATTTTTCTGGGTTTTTTTCCCTTGATTGATGGATTATGGTGTTATAATTTATTATGCGCTCCTGTAGTTGGATATTACAACTTGATGGCTAATGCATCAATGCCAACTTTTCACAATCCTGTTCATGTTCTTACCGTTTATAGCTTTAGAATGACTTGTTCTACATGTTCTTTTAAACTTGCTAGTATTCATGTGAATTTTTTTAATGAAGTATCTATACAAGATGCTTGAGCTTTGGATGTGGTTCTTGATAATAATTTATATTGTTAAAGGTGAATAAAAGGATATCACTGTCTTCACCCTATGTCTTCAGCAATTTGCTGGTAGCTTCTGATAATTGATTTTGTCCCTGACTCTTTGACAGGCCATCACGTCATCGGGCACCAAGAAAGGTGAACTGTTCTTGGCTGATGTTAATACACAACTAAAAAGCAAGAATGTTACTACTGATATCAAAGTGGACACAAACTCCAATGTAAGCTTCTATATATCTATGTGAATGTCATAAATCTAGTTGTCTGGACTCAAGCCTGCGGACTGCACATAAAAATCTTTCTTTGAAATTTTTTTGGGGAAAATGGTTGGTGGTGTTGTCTTTGTGAATCTAAAGAATTTAAGTTTTCTTTATGCTTGAGAAAGAATACTGAACTAATCAATATGCTGTCAGGCTCTGCTGCTTGCTCCTATTCTTTATACATCCTATAAGGTGGCAACTGCATAAATGTTTTCTGTTAGTCTGTTGGTGATGCAAAAATAACGTGGGTTATGATATATTGACCAACGTTTTCATAAATATAATCGAATAATTCATGTATGTATTAGATCCTGTTTAATTACTGTATCGTATTTTACTAACAGAGGTTCCCTAGCCTCCCGAGTCCCGATCTACTTTCCCTTGCTCTCTTCTCAACCAATCCTCCCCAACATCAGCATTCGCCTCTGCCCATTGGTCCGATATGGGGTTTGGTCACTTGCCATGCGGGGGGTTAGAATATCTAAATAATAAATTCACCGAACAAAACACAATTTTCATGTGATGAATGCTAAAAGTTTAAAATATCTAAATAATAAATTCACCGAACAAAACACAATTTTCATGTGATGAATGCTAAAAGTTTAAAATATCTAAATAATAAATTCACCGAACAAAACACAATTTTCATGTGATACAATAAATTATGGTCGTGGGGAAGCACGGTGGCAGGCTGTTGGGGGTGGGGGCGAAAAAGAAAGAAAAATATCAAGGCAACAAATGTAAGGACACGAACGAAGCAAAGAATTTTTTATTTTTTTTTAATTTTTTTGTTTGTGCTTGTGAAATTTAAGAGAATTTATAAACAAAAAAAAAAATAGTTTTCACCAAACACACCTGTTTCTATTTTACCGAAAAGAACATAAATGTTAAAAATAGTTTTTCACCAAACACATCCGTTTCTATTTTACCGAAAAGAATAGAAATGGTAAAAATAAAAACAAACACACCCCGATGTTTTTTATAATTACAATAAAGGGGGCAAAAAAGAGTGCTCACAAAAAGCGAGAGAAATGTGCTAAAAGCAAGAAACAAAAGAAAAAAAAAACTCATCAAAAGAAGAGGAATAAAGTGCGGAAAATGAGAATTCTACCTTACAAGGAGAACTGATGCAGAACATACAGTAATCAAATATCAGAGAATTGAGGGCAAATTTGGAAATAAAATATCTTCCTCACAAGAGGATGGCACCTGCCATTAACTATATCCCGCTTAGAGCATCTTTACCTAATAGATGGCCGGTGCCATCACTCCTGCGAGGAGGACCTCTGTTTCCTTGACCCCAACTTCTCTCTCCGTTTTTTCTTCCACTTTTACGAGTTGTGACTCCTCTTGTACATCACCCATGTCGTACATAACAGAAAAAAGTTCGCTTTTGGATATTTAGTCTATGATATTTACAATTTTATTTCAATCAGACTTTTATCATTTTCTTTGTTCAAATTAGTCTTTAATATTTGTAAATTTATCCAAATTTTCCCTCATATTCTTTTAAAATATCCTTTATATTTTAGATGATATAACTAATCCTTTAAAATATAATTTTTTTTTTCCCCCCCTTAGAACTAGTCTCACCAAATAGGAGACCAAATTTTGTCATGAAATATAACATAAAAAACTAATTTAAACAAAAACAATGATGAAAAATATTATGGGCAATTTTAAACATAGGGTTATTAATAGTAAAGGTCCACGTACTTTGACCATTGGGCCAATTTAGTAATTGTACTTTTAATTATGTCAATTCAGTCCATGTACGATTGAAATTGTATCAATTTGGTCCTTAGAGTAAAATTATGTTGAGTTATGCCTCTAAATTGAGTCAATGGGTGAATTTAGGGATCTTTAATGATTTCAGTTGATGCTAAAGACTTCTTAAGAAGCAATAACACTTGAACGACCCAAGTAAATCAAACACCCAACGTACTGAGTTGTTTTGCAGGTTCGCCCCCCTAAAAAAAAAAAAAAAAAAAGGGAATAGATACTTGTGTATTTTTTTGGGTTCAATCTACTTCACTTCTATGGTTAATGACAGCTAGGATCCTCCATGGATGTTATGACCATGAAATGAGATAAAAGGGCAGTTATTTAAGAATTTTGAGCTAGTCGTTATACAATTAGCTACTACGTAATGGTAGTTTGTAATGACCTCCACAGTGCATAAATGATATATTTTATTGGCTAAATTATGGAAAGACCCACTGAACATTACAATTAAACACAACACACCCCCTTAACTTTTAATTTCATAAAATAGACCCCTAAACACACCCCCTTAACTTTTAATTTCATAAAATAGACCCCTGGACTTTCTAATTGAGCACAACACATCTCGTACACTTTTAACTTCATAAATAACCTCATGAACTTTGTTATTACACATTAACACACCCCCTAAACTTCGCAATTAAACACAATTCATCCCCTGTACTTTCAAGTTCAAAAAATAGCCCTTGAACATTGTAAATATACAAAACTAACCCCCCGAACTTTGTTTATAAATGCAATTTACCCCTTGTTATTAATAAATTTGAAGTTAAAATAATTTAAAACAAATTATGAAAAAATATTTGGAAAAGTTTGAAAAACTATAATAATATTTTTTAACTTAGAAAAAAATTAGATTAATAAATTTAAAATTCAAAAAAGTATCAAATTAAAATCATAAATTTCCTACTTTTGTATAAATTATGGATTTTCTATTTTTATATGAGAGATAGGAGTTTTGTGTTTTTAAGAAAAAGATAAGATAATAAATTTTACACAAAATAATTTTTAATGAAATATAGTAATAATATTATAAATTTAGAATATAATTTTTAAAATTTTTATAAAAAATATTATAAGAAAAAATATAATAAAATTTTAAAATATAATATCAAATTTAGATTAATATATTTAAAATTAAACAAATTGTGCAAAAGTTAAAAATAAATTCTGAAAAATAATTATTTAAAATATTGAAAAATTAAAGTTAAAAATATTATTATATTTTTTCAAACCTTTTTTACAAAATTATTATTTCATATTTTGTTTCAAAATTTTTAATTTTAAATTTATTTTTGTCTAAGGGGTGTATTACGTTTAGTAACAAAGTTCAGGGGGTGAGTTTTGCGTAATAATAAGGTTCAAGAGCTAAACTGAAAGTGTAGGGGGTGTATTGTGTTTAATTATAAAGTTCAAGGGGCTATTCTATAAAATTGAAAGTGTAGGGGGTGTGTTGTGTTTAATTGTAAAGTTCAGGGGGCTATTCTATGAAGTTAAAAGTGCAGGAGGTGTGTTGTGTTTAATTATAAAGTTCAAGTGGTCTTTTCATAATTTGGCTTATTTTATTTAATAGAACATTTCTGTATACGTCAAAAACTATCAAAGAAGTATGAGAACTAGTGATTTTATGTCTATGTGTTCAAAGTTTTGGAAGCATAAAGCTTAAAAAGAACTTATTTTCCCTTAGAAAACCTAAATTGTGATTTCTGCGAGCATTGTATGACAGCAGTGACATTGCGACTATGCTTGTGAGATGCATGGTTTCGCTTCATGTTCACAACTATGGTTATTGAACTTCCGATCCGAATATTAGATTCTTACGATTCTATGATTCCACAATTATTAATCGATGTGGATCTTAAGTAGAATCTTAATTTTGTAGAATCTTACAATTTATTCATATTAGATGAAACTAACGGATAGGATCATAATACGATTTTACAATTCTACCGATTCTACTTCGATCCTACCAATGCATAAGTAAAAATGTTAGAAGTAAAAAAATTGAAGCATATTTATAAACAAACTTGCTTTTTTTACCCTGAATTAAAAGAAACTTAAATTAAGTTCTTATATACTTTCACAAAACTTAAATAAGCTTAATTTTAAGTTGTAACTTTAATATAAAGTTTGATAAGTAGCATATCTTGAAAACTATCACGATTATTTGAACACATAATAACACATCTATGTTATATAACAATTTATTATCATATTTGATTACATTTCTTATGCATATCCTTGTAAATTGAGGTCTTAAACAGAACTTTCAAAGCTTAAGTAACTAATTCTAAGATCGAAAATCGTTATACTTTACATGTAGTAGAATCTTACAATTTTTGAGTTGATCCTACGATTCAGATTCTATAAGCCGCTAACGATCCTAAGTAGAATCCTGATTCTAGCAACCTTGTTCACAACACTTGCTGTCTTAGCACGAGATTGTGACAAATTACAGAAGTAGCATCTTATGGTGTAGTTGTTGTCTATTATATCTGTAGTTGTGCCTGAGCATCCAAGAGGGAGTTGCATGGAGTGATCTGATTTCAGTCTTTTTGCATGGAGTATTCTTAGAGTTGTTGGAAGCTTTTGTGTTGACTTTAATTTGCCATATGAACATCAGTAATACCAGAACTTTCTTTGTCGTATTTCCTACTTTGTTGGGCTCTGAATGGTCAAAACTTTTGGTTGGTTCTTTTTTTTTTTTTTTTTTTTTTTTTTATAAATGTCATGCTGTTGATAACTGTGTTGCTGTTGAATCCTCAGTTATTGACAACTATCACTGTTGACGAACCCGCACCTGGATTGAAAACAATACTCAGCTTCAGAGTTCCAGATCAAAGGTCTGGAAAGGTAAACATCGTTATCGCAATCATGTTCCCAAGAAGCGATATTTTTCCGTTGTTGCCAGTGAATATCACCTGATATCATCGGTGACCTTTTTGACAGCTTGAACTCCGATACTTGCATGACTATGCTGGGATAAGCACTAGTGTGGGCTTGACTGCAAATCCCATAGTCAACTTCTCTGGTGTGATAGGGACAAACGTGGTAGCGCTCGGAACCGATGTTTCCTTTGATACCAAAACTGGAAATTTCACGAAGTGCAATGCTGGACTTAGCTTCTCCCACACAGACCTAATTGCTGCACTAACTCTGTGAGTGGATTTTCTTTCAATGTGCTCTTTTTGTCTTTATTTGTACTCTTTTCTTTTTTTCTGTTCAGCCCATGAAAAACTTTTAGTTTTCCATTCCTTTTTAACACTTCAAAAATTTTAAAGTAGAGGGAAAATGATGCCCTCAATTGCCATGGAAATTTTGGAAAACAGGGGAAGGGTGTCCCTTAAGTTTTAGTATCGAAGGAAGAAAACTACAAAACTCTGTTTTCCTAGAAAATTTTAGGAAATATGTCTTCTCAACTGCATTTTCTATGAAAACACGAGGTTTGGATAATTTTCTTGGGAGGATTGGAAAAATTTGTGAAACGGACAATGCCCTTATGGTTTCTAAGTAGTACGTACGTGCTATTTCTACTCACTATTGTAACTTGATAAAAAAAATCTGAGAGCATTTTTATGACAGAAAATGTAGGGGAAAGAACTTATGTTGAAAGCAGAGTTGTATCCACCATAATCTTTGAAAATTATGGTTGTGTTTTGACTTAGAAAAGTTGAAAGAAAGAAAATAGAAAAGAAAGAAGTAAAAGGGAAAGAAACGATTAGAACTAGATTTCTTTCTCCTGTTTTGGAAGTTGACGGAAAATAACAGGAAATTAAAGTATAACATAGCAATGAGATGATAAAGAGACAAGTAAAAGAGACGGGAGCGTCAAGGGCTTCAATAAGGGAAAAGGTAGAACTCGCAATTGGACTTCAAACTTTTTTCCACAATGAATTCTTACCGTCCTCTTGCTTTTAATAGAAAATTGCGTTCCTTGTATCACTTGATAGGTGTTCCAGCTTCCGTTTCCTACTTTCTTGCCTTCTTATTTTCATTTATATTGGGTCCATGGACTCAAATGAAGTCCATTATGCAACATAATGATGGTTTTGTCACGAATTTTGCTATTATGTGATTGACCATTAATCTAATGCTGTTCAGAATACATATAAATTGTAATTTTGTTATTAAAATATGTCTCTGGTAGGAGATTGGCCCTTGGTTGTTTCTCTTTTTCGATCCCTGTAACTTATGTGTGCTGTTTTGTGTTGACTGCTCTTGCAAGGAGCTTTTTGTTTGACAATTCTGTTTTCTGACAGTAATGACAAGGGTGACACCGTCAACGCCTCCTACTACCACACCGTGAACCCTCTAACGAACACCGCTGTGGGAGCTGAGGTGACCCATAGCTTCTCCACCAACGAGAACACCATTACCCTTGGAACCCAGCATGCGCTTGATCCCTTGACCACCCTAAAAGCTCGTGTCAACAACTATGGCAAGGCCAGTACCCTTCTTCAACACGAATGGCGCCCAAAGTCACTCTTCACCGTTTCTGCTGAGGTTGACACCCGTGCCATTGAGAAGACCGCTAAGGTCGGGTTGGCGCTCGCCCTCAAGCCGTGAAAAAACTCTGTATCTTCTCGCGTCAAGTATGTGTTCTTGGCTTCTGTTGCTTAACATTGTTTTCATTTTGTAAAAAATAATTCCAAAATTGGTGACCTTGTGCTGTTACACTTGCTAGTTCTCGATTTCGTTATTTTGGAAACCACCCTATGTTGAATGAAGGGTGAAAAAAAAACTACTCGAGTACTTGGAAGTTTGAGAGTTCTTGCATAGTTGAAGTTTTAGTTCAAGATGTATTACCTTTGTTTCCAACACATTTTTGCCCTTGGTTTTTTGAGCTGGTTTCTTTAATCAAGAGGTTTCGAATTTGAAACTCAACTGCCGTATGCTTTAGATTCATATAATTCGAGCACAAGGTATGGGTTGAATATGTGTATTATTTAGGTATCAAGCTTGTTAGGTACTTGCATAGGCTTATTAGCTTTTGCGAGAGTTGATTCCTTGACGTTTGCTGTTGGTGGATTTTGATTGAGATTCGGTTGCATGTATACGTGCAAATGTATATCTTCTGTTTGTGCGAAGAGGGTTTAAATTAAATCGAGACATAAATTAATGGAGGTTTACTGATTTGGTGCAAAATCAAGACGTAGAACAAGATAGTTGTGTTGGGAGAGGCAAGTGGGTGCTTGATTGTGGAATGATTCGGTGAAAAGGGTTAGGGAGTTCGGAATAGAGCCATGATAACTTCGAGTGCTAAAGAGAGTCGAGACTTATCACTTGTTCGATTGTTAAGAAGTAAATGTGGAAAGTAGAATTCATGGAAAGTGGGTGTTTGCCTTCTTGTTTGATTACTAGAAAATTGGTTGGGAACTTGAATTTTCTTAGCAGTTTTCAATTCCTTGAAAAAGGAAGTTCAATTTTTCCACCTTAGTAATCAAACACTTTGTATCTAGTTTTTGGGAAGGCGTATATAATTGTATACTTGTGGTAACCAAACAAGGCCTTTAAACTTTCACCTTGCGATTTCTGTAAAAAGGGAAAAAATCCACCAAAAAACAAAAAAATCAGCTCACTGAATTTTTACGTGGAAATCCTTTGTTAATTAGAGAGAAAAATCATGGACACAAATGAGTGCCTTAGGATTAAAATCTTTAATTGACATTCGGTCTCAACTTTGTTCCAATGGTTGGGGTGACAGTTGGCCAGCCTTAAGACGCAGATTTGAATTGGCATTCCCTCCATGTCCAAGGCACTACCCGAGTACAAGAAAGAAGAAGAGGGGGGGGGGGGGGGGGGGGCTCTAATTGAAACCCTAAATGGTATCTCACATCTCTCGCCCAATTGTGACTGTTTCATCATAGGTTACTAACTCTCTTCAATATAGTTATTATACTGTGAGCAAATAACCCTTACATAATGTAGCTATTGTATGGCAATGTGTGAACCCTTCTCACAATTTAGCTTTGCATTGTAAGCTGCCAACCTTTCTATAACGCAGCTTTGGATAGAGGAATTACAAAAACTCTCTTAATTCTCAATCAAGGCATTCGAGCATGACTCCCTTCATGCTCGTATAACCCACCCAACATCAAACATAAAAAACGACTGAAACAGAATACTTTTACAATTATTTTTCTTCCTATCTCTCCCTACCCGGTTGCCTATCGGGTATCCCTTGCGAAATTCACGCATGCACTACATTTTTACTCTTCTCTACACTCTCTCATCTTTCTCAACTCACCCTATACATAGCAGAACAAATACAAGACAAAAATAGGACACAAGCCCATACTTGGGGGCATGCAATACCTCCACACCTAAGCGATACCCTACTACAGAACTTGTACTAGCGAAATTCTCTTTTTTTTCATTTTTCTTTTTCTTTCTCTTTTTTTCTCATTATATATATATATATAGGTCAGATTCTCATTTTCATATCATCCATAATTTTAAGATAAAAAAAATATATCTAACAGATAACACTTGAATCTATGGTTACAACATCTATTTCACAAATAATCATGGCATCATATAATTTGAAGAGAGACAAATCGATTTCCTCTAGTGAAGAGAGGAAATGACTTTCTTTCACACCACCCGACCAAGTTCCAACCTCATCCATCCGAGCATAATATCAAATGTTAGAGATTTAAAGTTATGCCAAGAATTTATTTTTCAAACTAGGAAAAAAAAAATAAAAAATTGTATTATTTAAAAATAAGTTGAGCATGGAGCCAAAGAGAGAGCTACTACTATCAGAAATGGATATATGACTGCTAAGAAAAATTAATTATTTTAAGTTTTGTTTGGCAAGAGGGAAAATTAGATTCTAAAGGCTTGCATGTTGGGATAGAAAACTTTTAAAGGAAAAGGATTTCTTCTCTTTTGGCGGAAAAGGATTTCCCTTGTAAAATTGGAGGGGGGAGGGAGGAATCATTGTGAGTGATCCGAAAGGTTTTTGAGCGAAATGAATCGTGTGCGATCTTAGACCATTAAAAGTCATAACATTGAACAAATATTGCACCTGAAAATAATAAGTAAGGTGTGGTATGAGGCCAAATTATGTTCAATATGATTTTTGATCCTGACTGATATTGTTCTAAAGGTATTTATTACTTCACAGTTGAACCGAGCTAATCGAAGATTAGTAAGAATTTAAATCAAAAATCAAGGACTACCAAACAAAAAGCAATTCGGTCAACTCATAAACTAAAAGTGAAGTTCAATTCGGGTTTATGGTTTAGACTGATAATTGAAGCATTCGTCCCCTGTGCTAATATTTTTGGTCATCTTAGAAGTCAGCATCTTGAACTAGTAAAAGTGCTCATAGATCCAAGTCCAAACCAAACTACTCGGATAATGCTATTTCAATCTGGTATTGGACCAAATTTAATCAATTTGTCCTTTTTACCTTGAGCCTATAATTTTATGATGTTTAACATGTTCCTTGCTCTAAAGTTGGATTGAATCAAATGTAAAATCTATTAAAGTTAATAAATTACTAAATACCTCTTACCTTAAAGACTATAACTGAAACATAAAGGTTTTCTTCAATCCAAATACAGGAAAACTATTTCTAAAGTATGATTAACAATGATTAACGGAAAATGTTTTCTTTAAAACAAAGAAGGAAACATCTTACCATACAATTATGCTTTCTTTCAAAATACCAAGTAGCCTCTCCTTAGGATAACATCCTGAAGGAGTAAGGTTGCACATATCTCCCCCCAAGATCTTGCTTAGACGGTAGCCCTTATGGCACTGGGATGGTGGTAGTTGTTCAAAATACCAAGTAAGGCTTCATCTAGTGGCGATGATCACATTCGGGATTGAATCCCGCTAGTAGCAAAAATACCACACCCCCTCCGTTTTACCAACCTAAAAAATGTTCTCCTTTAAAATTATTTATTGGAAAATCTTCTTCAAAGAAAAATATTTTCCGAGGCAAGAAGATTTCCCTTTAACCAAATGGAGCCTTAACGAAGAAGACTCAACTTGGCAATTTTCAACCCATCAGGAAAGCTAGATGCCGGGAACTGGGTTAGTGTTAAAGGATATGATGACCCAGTGACTTCAACTTGAAATAGCCTAAACTTGAAGTAACCCGAACCCAAAGCGACCCAACCCTGATGTGATCTGACAGACCCGATTACCAAGTCTTTACAAAAACTTCACTTTCATTGAGATTTACATACCAAAAACATAAACAGAAGATTTTACAGCAGTACAAATTACACCCCAACAAATTAAGTTACTCCACAAGTACATAGAACAAGAAAACAACCACACTCACAATTAAAGGCCTCTTCGATATCATTTTCTATTTACAATTTTCGATGAAAAACAAGAAAAAACTTACTCAAATCTCAGGTTTTAATTTCCTGAAAACCAGAAATTACAAACAGAAAACAACACAAAACAGGCCCAAAGATAAAGAGTTCATTCTACACATACATACATACCTGGGTGAGGCTATTGAGATGATTGACCTTGAAGGAGCCCATCTCGAATCTGAGTCGCAATGTCGCGAACCGCGCCAGGACCATGAGGGATAAACACAGCGGATGATTTGGAAGCGGCCCCGATTTCTTTCATGGTGTCAAAGTACTGAGTGACAAGCACCATGTCCATGACATCCTTGGCAGTGGTCCCGGGAACGTTGACAGAGAACCCGAGGACGCTGTCTCTAAGGCCATCGACAATGGCCTGGCGCTGCCTGGCAATACCAAGTCCTGCAAGGTACTTGGATTCTGCTTCTCCTTCTGCTCTCTTTATTTGAATGATTTTCTCTGCTTCTGCTTTCTCATTGGCTGCTACCCTCAATCTTGCAGCTGAGGAGAGTTTTATGTTGGTTAGTTTAAACTGGCCTTGTTTTATGTTACAGATTTTGAGCTAGTTGTTAGGCAAAATTGTACTTTTTCAAAGTACTTTATAACCCTGTTAGTAAAATACAGTATGAGACTTAAAAGGTATCTACTATGTAAGTAAATTATTTGGCTTTATGCATTAAAATTTTGTTGACTTATAAATGCCAATGAGAGTGTTAGTCACAATAGCTGTACGAAAAGCTTAAAATTAGTAAATAATAGGTATAATTGATAATCTAAGAGTTAGAGTGACAAATTTAGCAAAATATAGAAATATGGATATTTAATTTAAGTGTAGGTACTATTATTTTTAGTTATCACTTACTTTCTAAATGAAAAAATATGAGTATGTATTGTGCAGATGACATCAAGAAAACGCGTATTTCACTGTATTATTGGTAATGATACATGAACACCCTTTTTAGATGCGAAAATATTAATCATGTTCAATACACGTTTTATATGTGTTTTTTTTACTAACAAAGCTTTATAATACATACAAATTGCATTCTAAAAAGAAATACTAATTGTGTTTTGTTTTGTTTACTCAAATAGATTAATATATGTAATTTATACGTTGGAAAGAATCTAACGGTCATGAGAATTATGTATGGCTGTTCATTCTATTTTTTTATTTTTTTTATTTTTGCAAACCTACAAAAACAATCTATATTCCAAAAAGTCAACATGATCCGCATGACCCATTATATAACATTTGCCACCCCGCTTCCATGACAAGTAACTGCAACTTTTCCGTGGCAACAAACCACGATTTGATTCCAGGATTCTTTGTACCATGTCTGTGCCAAATAAAAAGACTATCCCACTCATTTTATGGCCATTCGAAATAGTTGACATCTTTCTATTAGTTTAGATATAGATCATTGTTAACGTCAATTTGACACATTCGATTCTTTTTTATGTCAGAAATGTTGAATAAACGTCGTTTGTCCAACAAAAATTCTGTTACTTTTCAATCCAATCAATTGTGGAGAGTTCATTAAATTTCTAAAAACCGAAACTAGTTGGTTGAAGTAATCATTCAGTTAGAAAATAATTCTATAATATTTGAATAATCTAATTCAGTTTTTCATATTTACAAGTAAACACACAGTTAGAAAGAATGTTCGGGTATAAGTTAAGGAAATTTGTGCAAGACGACATCTAAGAGGGCAAGAGATGATGCAAGTCACGTAACGGTGGCGGCTAAAGGCATCGCTGAAGCGTGATAATGGGTTGCAATGATTGCATTACGTCTTAGACACCTTCGATAGTTTAACAAATAAATACCTTTATGATTATATTTTAGCAAATAGAATATAATATATAGCATCCAAGAGACCATTGCAAAAGTTTTATCATGTAATAATTAGCTCAAAATTCGGTACATAACAGCTTTTATTTGATTAGATAACACTAGGCAATGTAATCGTATAACTTTAGAATGTACACAGAACAAGTTAATGGATGTCTCACCAGCATTGATTTCGTTCATGGCACGTTTGACATGTTCATCTGGCTCGATGTCAACGATGAGCGTCTCAACAATTTCATACCCATAGTGAGACATTGCCTGCAAAGATTTTTTTTTTTTTTTTTTATTATTTTGATTAGAAGTCATGTCCTAGAAAGGATTTATTGTTGTTATAGAAGACCAGAAAATTGAAAATGGAACAAAAAAAAAAAAAAAAAAAAAAAAAACTAACCAACCTTTTCAAGTTCATCGGCCACGGCTTTGGCTATCTCACCCTTCTGCTCAAATACATCATCTAAGTTCAGCTTTGGAACACTTGCTCTTATCACTGTAAACCAGAAGAAATTAACATTTTTTTTTTGTTAAACATTTGCAGCTAGGGATCACAATTAGAAATAATAATTCAATTCAATAAAAGAAAAAAAATTTCAGTCTGACCCGAGTTGGGTCGGGTCTATATCTGATTGACCTTTAACCTGAACCACATCTGACCCGTATTTGACCCGAGTCTCATTAGTGCTGAACTGTTGAATTATTAAGTCCACCTTTATCTATTCTTTTTCTCAAAGTTTTACTTAAATTAGCCGCCGGTCACATACCTATGTGCTAGTAAAGTTGAATCTTGATCTCAAAAAATTCAAAAAGATGTCGAAAAATCGCCAGAACAAAGAGAGCACAAACGCTGCAGAGTTGCATCGGGTTTGATATGGGCTGGAAGAATGTCTGATGGGTGTTTGTTGGATTGGATATAGGCTTACCATAATCCGACTCGTGTCCAACAAAATGCTGTTTTTATTTGCAGATTTTGAATCTTGCAGACACTGTGAACTTTAACAATTTGAATTGAAGTTATAATTACCATCAAAAACATAGGCTTGGATTTGGGATCTTGTGTTGCTGAGCTTGTAAAATGCATCATTAGCCTTCTCTGCAAGAGCACGGTATTGAATGGATGCAACAACTGTGACAAACACATTGTCCTGTAATAGCATCATAATGTTAATGTCAACACTTCAATAGCCTATAAATAAATTTACAAATATGTTTTTAGTGGGTAAGATACAAAATCTGTGGGGGTAATGCTGCATACATCAAACCCTCTTCAAACCTTGCTTTGTCGGGATCCTCTTTGAGGCACTGGGCTATTGTTGTTAGGTAAGATTCAAAATATGGATTACTGATTCTGTATATAATGGCTAGTTGTTTTGTATGATGGCTAGCTAAAAATATATTACAAAAAGGTCCATACTTGCCACTATTTAGTCCCATGCAACCGACATGGCTGGAGATCGTATTATGATCATTAAATAAAAGACATAGAGGCCATTGTGTTGCATTAGGTTCATTTAGTGAACATTAATTGCTTTTAAACCTAATGTTTGCAAAAATAAAAACAAAAAGACAGACGCTTGTTAGTTTTAATAACTCTTTCAATGGTTTTTAACTAATAAAAATATTTGTATATTCTAATCAATAAAGCACAATATATACGCGTTATGTACACTGTTATGAAAGTAATGTTGTATAACATCTACCGCCATGACAATAGCTCAAAACCTGAAGATGCTATCAAAAGATGGTCCCATATTGACGCTAACAAATAAAAAACGGTTATAACAGAAGAAAGAGAAAACTTAAGGGCCTGTTTGATATCGTTGTTTTTTCACAATTCCTAGTTTTTTTTAGAAACTAAAACCACAATTTAGACACAATCTTCCCTGGTATTTAGTTTTCTATTTTCGGTTCCTTCCTAGTTTGATTGAAAATTAAAAACTGAAAAAAAAAAGAAAAACCCATTTTCAAGACCCAGTTTCTAGTTTCTTAATACCCAAAAAATGTAAATGGAAAATCATACCAAACAGGCTAGACAAAGCATAGAAAAGTAGAAGACACAAACCTTGGTCTTGGTCTCGCATCGCACATCGAGCTGCTGGACTCGGAGGGTGAGCTTTCCGGCTACCTGGTCGCCGATGCACCAAGGCACACAGTGGCACCCTGGCTCAAGTATGTCGTTATATTTACCAAATCTCTCCTTCACAACCACTGTGGATTGTTCCACTGGTATGCAGCAAAGTAAGTTTCCCATTCCTTATTATAGCCAAAGAGTCTGAAGAACAACAGATAAAGAGAAGAAATGAGAATCAGCATCTATCTGATTTTCAAGAGACAAAATACATTGATTGTAGCGTATTAGGTAAACAACTATATAATACACACTGAAAGAGAGGTAGAGGCAAGCAAGAGAAAAGGTGGATGCAAATGATTAGACATGACTCACCCACCTAAACCATAACGAGGAGATGGCCTTAGATAGAGCTAAGTGGCGGTTAAAAATAGTTGTTAGGAGACAGGAGCACAACGATGCCAGTTGGTAGTGCCCTTAGGCTTGCATATTTGCTAGTATTGCTGTTTTATTGTTATCTGCATGTCTGCTACAACTTTATTTGACTTTGAATTTTATAAATATTGTTTCGTCTTTGCTTTTTGGGGATGGGGGCCCTTCGAAAACAACCTTCCTGTAGGATATCACCCGTTAAAGGTAAGTCCGCGTACATTTTACCCTCCCAAACCTAGCTTTGGCGGGACCCTTTTTGAGGCACTGGGGTGCTGTTGTTGTACTTGAGGCTAGGTGTAATACAATATTGTACATGAAATAAGTTGAAACAATTAAAAGTACAAGAACTAAATTAACACAGTAGGCAAAGTACAAGACTTACAGTAAAAATAACCAAAAACCAATAATTAAGCATGCTACTTCTATGATGGAAAACTGCAATTCATGAAGATCAATCCAACATAAAAGCAAGTACCAAAACAACACAAATATTGAAAGAACAAACCCAAAGAACACATAAAGCTAGAAACCCTAGAATTTAAAGTAGAACAATAATTCAGTCTATTACTATGATGAAGAATTGTAACCTACAAGGATCAATCAGCAAAAAAATTAGGGTAATCACTTATTAATATCATGAGGTTTCATATATTAATTTTTTAGCTAACAAACTTAGTGGAATAATATTTAAGTTCAAATGTTACATATATTTAATAAAATATTTCAAATAACGAAGTATAAGGGTTTAAATTAGGTCTTCCATTCAAATTTTATTCATTAATAATGTGAAATAGTTCGTGTATGAGATGAGGGAAATAGTGGTAGATTTACCAATAAATAATAGTAAGTTTTACACTTTTTCACACCGATATTCAGATTATTTTATTAAATACATGTAACTTTTGGATGAAATAATTATTTTACAAAGTTTAAGAACTAGAAAGTTATTCCATCAAACCTCAAGGTACTCCTATGTAATTTACACTAGAATTAACTACTAAAACCTACAATAATTGGAAGAGTAGAATTTGATACGATCTAAAATATAGAATATACTGAAACTAAAGGAAAACTATAAAATATTGAAAATAAAGAGATAAGAGAGAAAAAGAAAAAGATGACATTTGATTTCATTAATTGGATGTCTTGGATTACAAAGATTACTCCTATTTATAAAATATCCCCTCCTTTGGTGGGGTCCACTATACTACCTATACCTATTATGCTAATCTAATATTATAGACCCAAATACCTAATTTGGGCACGTATCATAACTTGAAAAATGCACAAAGCTTTATTCCCCAGAATTAAAAGAACAACAGTTAAACATCCTATAGTACTATGATGTAGAACTGCAACTATCCCATGTTTGGCAACAGGCTAATGGAGGTAAGAGTTTACACTTGTTTGGAGTAATGAAAACCCCTCTTTTCTTTAAGAGAGTAAAATTTTAATAAAATGTAGACAATTTTACTCTTATCTAAGGCCTTGTTTGATTGCCAGAAAGCAATCAAAGCAAGAGCAGGAAGTACGAATTCATCAAAAGTAGGAACTTGGCTTCCCCGTTTGATTGTTAGGAAATTGGCAAAATACAAGAAATGAAAATTAACAATTTTTAATTCCTTCAAAAGACAGGAAATAACCCCCATGTAAATTCTAATTCCTTTATTTTTAGTCAGCCCTTCCAAGATTCCCCCCCCCCCCCCCCTATTATGACAACCAAATACTTTATAACTATTTTATAAAAGATTGATACACAAATTGAATTCACATGAAATACAACCATCCCTATTTACCAATTTACAAAGAGGATCAACAACAACAACAACAACAGCAACAAACCCAGTGCCTCAAAGGACACCTGCATAAGCAAGGTCTGGGGGTAGATGTACGCAGCTTTTTTCCTTCCGGGAGCTACCTTAAAGGGTGGCTATTTCTGAGGACCCCCAACCCGACAAGCTTGTCAAAATCATAAAGGGGATCAATACAGTATAAAAATTACGAGAATCAAACTGAGAAAATCAAAGGAAGAAAGCAAAGAGAAGAGCAGAGAGATCACCTGATAATTGAGGTAATAAGCTTAAGCAGCAAGCTAGAGAGAGAGAGAGAGAGAGAGAGAGCGCGAGAGAGCATGAACAGTTGGGTCCTCATTTATAATGGCATTGCCCAGCACGCCTTTCGCCTACCTTTCTCCACCAATTACCTCTCTTTTTAACGGATAATTTTCTTTCTTATTTGCATATATTCTCATTTCAAAATTTATCACTTAGATATTTTAAACTTTAACTATTTATTATTTAAATATTTTAATGTGCTCAATAAGATAATTTGAGTTAGAATATTTTTCACTTAGGTACCCATTTGCAGAATTTAATTAATTTTTGTAAGAATTCAATCGATTTTATACAAAATATGTTAATGTGTAAGTTATGTTAATGTTTCAACAAAAATTCAAGTTCATTAAAATTTGATTTTAACACCTATATTTTGCCAAAATTATATGCCATATCAACATTTTTTAATAAAAAATCTTCGAATTATAATGAAAATAATTATATATTTTTGGAACATTTTTAACAGAAATCTATTAAATTTTGGAAGAAGAGTATTCGATTGACAAAATTATAAAATTTCAAGGTACCTAAATGATAAATAATCAAATATCAGGATACTTAAATGATAATTTTTCTTTTAGTTTAGCTGTAGTTTTAATTTAATTTATTTTTAAGGTAAGTTATTAATTTTTGAAGATTTGTAAATTAATTTTGTGGTACATAGATTTTATAAACTAAATTTTTAATTCAATAATTTACATGTATTTAATAAAATAGTCTAAACAAAAGTTTGAAAGCGTCTAAAACATGCTGTTATTCATTAGTAACCTTACTCATTTTTCTCATCTCATACACGAATAGTAATGTTATGACACTTTTAATAAAAAATAGTTGGATAACAGACCTATTTTATATACTTCAGAACTACGATTTGGACAACAATAACAACAATCTAATGCCTCAAAAGGCTCCCGACAAAATAGGGTTTGGGGATGATAAGATGTACACAATATTACCCCATAGCATACTATCCTATAAAGATGTCATTTCCGATGGATCCTAACCTTAAAAACTATTTTATTAAATATATATAAATATTTGGACTAAAAAATATATTACATATTTTGTAAAATTAAAAAATTAATATATTAAATCTTAAGATAGTGATATATAATTTATTCAACAAATTTAAAAACGATGTGCGAGCAGAATGGTTAGAAGTCAACTTCGGATTAGGTCAACTTCTTCGTTGGCCACTTGTATCATTTTGCAAACCACATCTTCCATGAAAATTATCTTATAGACTTTCTGCCTCTTGCTTTTCTATTTCTATTTCTCTATTATTATTTATTGTTTTATAGTATTAATAAAAATATATAATTTACTCTTTTTTATTGATTGTTTGGTAAAGTTTTTATTTGTGGTTTACATTATTAAGAAATTAAAGTCATCTTTTAAAAATATTTACAGTATTAAGAAATTAAAGTCTTATTTTAAAAATAATTTTTTCTTATTTTTACTTTTTATTTTAAGTTATTTCTTGATTTATTTGAAAAGTGTAAAGTGAAATGAAAAAAAAAGAAAACATTACTTTTCCCAAGTTGATTTTAATTTCTAAAAATAAAAAACTTAGATAAGAAATTTTTTTTGGGACCAAAAAGGCCTGCGACTAGAACTATACGTTGATATCATTCAAAAGAGCTTGTACAACCCTAGGAAGGGAAAGCGAAGCCAATCATGTACACGACAACCTGTACTATGATGCTTGGCAATTTCATGGGCAACCCTATTAGTATCTCTATGAGTCCAACAAAAAGAAATAAACTCAAAAAGAGAACAAAACATTTTAATATAAAAAAGGATAGCTTGGATATTCCATGGCGAAGCTTCAAAATTGTTGTTGATAATGGATATGACCTCTTTGTAATTTGACTCAATGATAAATGGAGTCCAACCACACGATAACGTTATGGAGCAAGCAGCGTGGATCACACAAGCTTTAGCCACTAATGTCGATGGCACATAGACTGAACCGCACCAACCCAGAATCATCGAACCTAAAGCATCATAGGTTGCAGTAGCCAGCGCAGCCAAATCATGGTTTGCTTTCCATGTCATATCCACGTTGAGCTTAATAGAGTCACCTTGAGGAGGCAACCACTGGTAGTTCTGCACCTTGTGTGGGGCCAAAGCAGGGACCGAAGGGCTGACATTTGCATCTTGGAAAGTTTGAAGCTCCTTGAAAGCCCGACACACAAAAATGTCAGGTGTGTCATTTGCACGTCGAAAGATAAGACCACAACTAGCCTTCCAAATCCAACAACACACAATCGCTACCCTAGATAAAAACTCAATATCATGAACAAAAAGTTGACAAATATCCTCCCACCATTTAGGGAAACCCGGGAATCCAATAGGGGAAGGGTAAAACCAACATTTGACACTACCCACATAGCTCTAGCAAAAAGACTAACAAATAAGGTATGATTAATGGACTCCCAAGCACACCCACACCAAGAAAACTCCAAAGAGGACACATTCTTGCATTTAACCAAATTGACATTTGTTGCCAAAGCATCGATATCTAGACCCTCAAAAGGAAAACCCGGATACGAGGTGAGATCACAAGTCTCCAAATGGCCTTTAGACCCATTCCATAGGAAAGGGCACCCAAACATGTAGACCCTAAAAGCAACATACCCAGTGCCCCAAGGGCTCCCGCCTAAGCAGGGTCCCCGGGGGAGGGGGGGGGGGGGGGGACGGATGTTCATAGCCTTCCCTCTTTAGGATATTACCCCGAAGAGAGGCTGTTTCCGAGTGACCCTAACCTGAGGGTGAGGACTAAAGAGCATAACCATGCCTAACCCTATAAATCCCACACCTATCATGTTCCCGAATAATGCAATGTAACCGTGATTAAAAGAAATTGGTATGCACAATTTGATTTTTTTAAAGGATTTGTGCTATCAAAGAAAAAATCGTTGTCATTGTCAGATTCATCTATGTAATCTCTCTCATACTTTTTTGATAAATTTGTCATTTTACATGAGTCGTTATTCTTTCTTTATAAAGGAATCCAACATTCGATAAACTACTCATATTCGAGATTGATAAAATTCCGTTCATATTTAATTTTGAGGAAACGAGTTGAGTTCGAGCAAACTCTATAAGCTTAATGAGTCGAGTTCGAGCAATGAGTGCTCGCACCTTAAAACTTATGCAATTTGTTAAAGACTTGTTAAGAATTCGTTACAAACTTGCTAATGATTTATTATGCCTCCTTAAAAGCTTATTGCTCACTCGTCAATAATTCGAATAACCTGACTCAGTAGCGAGCTTGACTTGTTAACAAGCTTAACTTTGGTCGATTATAGTAACAAGGCAAGCTGAATCAAGCATCAAGCAAATTATAATTTTATTGGATTCAGTTTGAATATAGCTTAAAAATTTTGGTGAAGGCTACTCTCTAACTCAAGCTGTAATTCGAGTATACTCAGGTCAACTCATCTGTACTCTTGTGATAACCTCCTACGTGGCAATCATTGCCCTTTATTATCCCATTTTCTTTACTCCCGATTTGGAGTTTAAAAAGTTAAACAAATTTTGAACAGTGTTATCCCTATTATAACTATCTCTTTCTATCTTCACTCATTTATCCAATTGTCAAATCAAGATAACACATATACCCATTTTTTATTTAACATACACAAATAAACGAGGGATAATCTCTTATTTTTTCCTCTCTTTTATCCTTATTTTACCGTCCCTCTCTTTACCCCTTTATACCCATCTCCGATCAATTGTCAAACAAAGCCTAACCATCTCAAAAAAAAAAAAAAAAAAAAAAAAGAGAAAGAAATGAAAAGTAAAAAAATTAACACGGTTGCGTAACAATTAACTTCATTTATAGCTTACATAACAATAAACCTTTGACTTTTCTTGGTCATAGCTCATAACCTGCATAATATTAATATCCATTTAAGTATGCATTATAAATAATAAAACCATATTCGAATTGACCAAAAAAACATATTAGAAAAAGAAAACGATATTTAAATTATTAATTGTATAATCATATTATAATTTAAGGTTATTTATGTAATAGATTTCTATGCTTTATCCACTTTATCAACGAATGGGTTTGAAATTGGATTAATTAGCGAGTTTATATTGGGTCACTTGAATCTATTATGACCAAACTGTTAAAAGTTATATCATTAATTTAACTTTAGTTGTGTCATGTGTTTAAATTGATGCAATACATAACTAAAAAACTATATTGATACAATGGTCAAATAATAGAAAGTTTAGGCGTAAATATCCTATATTTTATTGTATATATTATTAAATTATACATATATATGTGTGTGTGTATGTTTGTGTGTGTGGGGTGACGTTTTTATGAGAGGGTGAGAACGCGAGAGGGCGAATCCTGGCCCTGCATTGTAATGGATGGCCAAGATTTGTTGAACATTAAAAAAAAATAATAATTTACGACCCATACTGCTTCGTGATGGAAGGTCAGGATATGGGTGGTGTTCTTATGAAATGGTAAGAGCATGAGAGGGCGAATCCTGACCCTCCGTTATAATGGACGACTAAGATTTGTTGGACATTAAAAAAATAACAATTTCCGTCCAAGATTTATTAAGTATTAAAAAAAATAATTTCCCCCCTTACCCCTTTTTTTCTTTCTGCTCCATGAAAGGGTATGGGCCATAAATTATTAATATTTTTTAATATTTAACAAATTTTAGCCGTCCATTACAATGGAGGGTCAAGATTCGCCCCTGTCACGCTCTTACTCTCTCATAAGAATGCCACCCTCTATATATATATATATATATATAATATTATCCGTGCATAATATTCCCCTTTCCACACGTTAAAATCTTTTATGTCCCCAGTCGTTGATCGCACTAGATATTTAGATAAGCATCCAATAAATATATAATTTGACTAGTATTATTCTGGTCTTATACTATTCTTATTATTTGTTCATAGAAATTAATTATTCTATTAAGTTTGAATTCATAGTGTTCATTCAGGTGGATCTCGGGGCACAAATAATTATCCCAAAAGTTTAAATTGATAGGTAAAAGTCTAAACTTTGTTTTGTACTCTGACATGCCTCCTTATGGAAATGCTTAATGGCTTAAAGCGTGATTATTGCAAAAACCTACTTCATATATTGTGTTTCAATTATGTTAATTAGGAAAAAGGGCTGTTGGATTTGAACTCGTAACCTCTTGATTAATAAGGTTCTGATAACATGCCAATGAACTAACTATACAAAAAGCTTAATATGATGGGTGAAGGACTAAGAATAGTTTTATGCACTAACAATTTTCTGACGACTTTTAGACACACAGAGCAAAAAAGGGAAAATCAATTGTTGGGAAAAAATCACACATGAATCATAAAGGAAGTGTAAAACGACCAAAAGTCAACACATAAAAAATTTACGTGAAAATTTTCTCTCAAATTTAGTAAGAAAACCATGTGATCTAAACGGATGCCGAGTTCACTGTGAAATTGGGAATCACAATCGTTATTTGGAATTTTAAACCTTTTTGTTAGGTTTTTAGATCATGGAAACCATCTTTAAAATACTGATTTTAAATCCTAAGTTCAATTTCGAGTTACAAGCGACGATAGAAGAAAAAAATCAACAAAAATGAAAAAAATCAACACCAGATTTATGTGGTTCAGCCCTAATTGGCTTACATCCACGATCCCTCTACCATTAGAGAGGCTTATTTATATTATTACAGACCACACCAAATTACAAATTCCAAGCCATTGCTCAACCTAAGCTATTAATTATAGACCATTTCCATTACAGCTTCTAAGATTGAAACTTAAAGCCAAAGAGGAGAGTAAGAATCATTATACCTTGCTCCAGTTAGGTACCGCAATCAACATGACTTCCATCATGAAGATCTTGATCACGTCTCATGGACCATACCACACTCAGAACTGGAAGCTTTTACCGGAAATGCATGGAGGAGAAACCCTAGCGAAGCTCTCAAGGGAAACGCAAGGGGAAAGACAAAAAAATGAGGGAGATTAAATTGAGCACAGTGAAAACAAACGTCTTATATGGGGGAAGAGCTTAATTCATGTGCTCTAAATCCAAGCCGTCCAATGAGGTCCAAATCAACGGCTCTGGATTACCCAAACAAACACAAAAGCTTCTCCTGGTAGCTGAAGCGTGTCTTAGTCCAAGGCCATTTGATGAAGGAAGATCAATGGCCAATATTACCGACAAACAAACACACATCGCTTAGCTGGGATCATGACAAGTGGCCGCATCAAGGCCACCCAAATTTAAACGAGCATGAAGCTTCCCAGGGAAGCTAGCAACTAGTGGGATACAGCTGGCACTAGCTTATGGGACACGGGCAGTGCAAATTCAGGGCTAGGTAGCTTGGTCAAGGAGTAGGGCAGAGGTATTTTAGGTATTATAGGTTAAGACTAAAAAAACCCGTTTTTTACTTAACTTTGACACTAGATTTTACTATATTTACTTCAATTGCCATTGTTAAATATCAGGTTTATTTTTCTTGACCCAAAACACTGCGTTTTGACTTAATTAATTAGCCTAGGCTAGACACTTTTAGCTTATAATTTTGCATAGTTAATATATAAGAATCATATGTCAACAATTCTTCACCTGGTTATTATATAGACAACCATTGAGCTCACTCCAGTAATAAGGGGGATAAACTATGATCCTAGTATCCACAAGGATCCCAAAAGCTCTGAACTATGTTGATGCATACACTAACTTAATTAGAGGCACATCCTTGGTTCCCATATTAGCTGGGTTGTCTTCTATTGAAATTTTCAACAAATCAGTCGTTTCAAATTCTAGTTGTTCCCTAACAAAGTGTCTCCTAACAGCTATATGTTTTGTCCGGTCATGATATGCTGAGTTTTTGCTAAGGGCTAGAGTAGATTGATTATCCGTATATATTATTGGTACCCCTAGGCCTAATCTTAGCCAAATACCCTATTTGATGGCATCTGTTAGTGCTAAGAACCCTGCCTCAATCGTTGACAATGCTGTCACTAACTGAAGCTTAGATCTCCATCTGATAGCCCTGCCATTCAAAGTGTAGATGTGTGAGCTGGTAGACTTGCGTTTGTCTAAGTCTCCACCAAAGTCGCTATCAGTATAACCTAGAAGTTTCATGTCTGTATCGTTTCTCCCAAATGTAAGTCCTAGGCTAATAGTCCTCTTAATATACTTAAGCAACCATTTAACCCCATTCCAATGTTTCTTCCCCAGGTTCCCCATGAACCTGGATAAAACAATAATAGGGTAGGGTCTTGTACACGTCATTGCATACATGAAGGATTCTATAGCATTTTCCTAAGTTATGTTAGTCATATCAACTTGTTCTTGCTCATTTTAAAGACTTTAATCTATTGAGAATTTATTATGAGGTGTTATGGGAACTTTAACTGGTTTTGAATCAGTCATGTTAAAAAGTTTAACAACTTTTTCTGAATAGCTTGCTTGAGATTAGTGAACTATTTTTGAATCCTTATTTCTACTTATCTTCCGTCATTGGATCCCAACACGTCGTCATCGGATCCCATTAAAACCACAAAGTTAAGCGTGCTTGGGCGATGGCAGTACCAGGATGGGTGACCTCTTGGGAAATCCTCACCCTCAGGTTGGGGGCACTCAGAAACAACCTCTCTTCAGGGGTAATACCCTGAAGGGGGAAGGCTGCATACATCCGCCCACCCTAGACCTTGCTTAGGAGGGAGCACTTGAGGCACTGGTTATGTTGCTTTTTTTATTTCTACTTATCTCCATTCCTAAACTTTTCTTGGCTTGACTCAAATCTTTCATATCAAAATTTTGTTTTAGCAATCCTTTCAATTTCAGAATTTCATTCATGCATCATATCATCTACGTAATCAGAAGATATATCACAGAGTTCCTTTCAACATTTTTCACATAAAAGCACACATTGTATATTGATCTAGAAAATCCATTTTTGGTCATGGACTGGTCAAAATGTCTGTTTCAGACTGTATAAGGATTTCCTCAACCTACATACTTGGTCTTCTTTTCCAGGTTCTATGAATTCCTCAAGTTGGGCCATATTATTTCCGCCTCTAATTCCTCATGCAGAAAGGCTATGGACATGTCCATTTGCCCCAGGTTCAATTCATGCTTGGCTGTCAAAGCCATAAGAACCCTAATGGCTATGTGCTTTATCACTGGTGAAAACATCTCGTTATAATCTATGCCTTCGCGTTGAGTAAAGCCCTTTACTACCAACCTAGCCTTAAATCTAGGTTTCTCAGATGGTGTGTTGGACTCCTTGACCATAAAGACCCATTTAGACCCTACTAGTTTCTTACCTATTGGTTTAGGTATTAGAGTCCAAGTTTGGTTTTTCCTTAACGATTCCATCTTAGCCATCATAACATTCAACCAGTTTGTTGAATACTGGCCATTAATTGCTTCTTTATAGGTTAACGGTTCTGATTCAACATACTCTAAGGCAGTGTTCAGGGCATATGCAATGCAGTCAACATATCCTAGTCTATTACGTGGTCTGATATCTCTCCTAACTATGTCTCTAGCTAACTGATAATTATCTAGTTTATTTTCAGTTATAATTTCCTCATAAGTGCTCCTATTAGCACTTGATGGTTCCTGATTAGGACCTATCAATTCATTTTCAGTATTGTTATCTATTTCTGGTCCAGGTCTTATCTGGTAAACAGGATCAGGTGGATTAATTTAAAATTCATACTTATCAGTATCAAATGTCCTAGTTTTGGTAACTTGATTATTACCGATTTCGTTGGTTAAGTAGGGCATTTCAGATTAATTAAATGTGACATCCCTACTTATTATGATTTTGGTCCTGTTTCCATCTTTAATACCCACGCTATAGCCCTTAACACCATTAGGATAACCTAGAAACACTCCTTTAACGGCTCTATGTTCTAATTTGCCCTCATATTTATGGGCATAAGCAGCACAACCAAAAACCCTGAGGGTTGAGTAGTTAGTGGGTATACCTGACCACATCTCTTAAAATGTCTTAAAGCCAATGCCTGTGGAAGGTGTTCTATTTATCAAATAACAAGCTGTTTTGACAGCCTCTCCTCAAAATTGTTTACTTAAACCTAACGCAAACAGCATACACCTAACCCTATCCAGCAAGGTTCTATTCATTCGTCCTACAACCCCGTTTTGTTGTGGAGTTCCCTTAATAGTGTTATGATGGTTTATGCCATTTTCCTTACACATGTCATCAAACTCAGAATTTATATATTCAAGTCCATTATCTATTCTTAAAACCTTAATTTTTCTTCTTGTTTGATTTTCTATTAAATTTTTCCGTCTCATAAATGTAGAAAAACAATCATCTTTGTTTTTCATTAAAAAAAAAAAAGACCTAAACTTTATGCGACAAATCATCATCAATGGACAAAAAATATAAAGCTCCACCTAATGTGGTGACCCTAGATGGTCTTCACAAATCTGAGTGTATGTAGTCTAAAGGGGCTTTGGTATTATGTTTACTAGTTTTAAATGCCAAATGGTGGTGTTTACCAAAAATACAAGATTCACAGAAATCTAACTTAGAAACAGTATCACCACACAAGCCATGCTTAGATAGTTCACACAGACCATGTTCTAAAACGTGTCCTGAGAGTTTATGCAGTAGATTTGTTGGATCAAGTTTAGCAAAAACATCCGATTAACCGGAGACAATCTGACCTTTCAGCACATACAAACCATTCTTAATTTCACCCTTCAAGACAACTAAAGATCCTTTCATCATCTTTAGTTCACCCTTGACAGCTCTAAAGATTAATCCACTAAGGTCCAACTGTCCTAATGAAATTAGATTTCTTCGCAGGTCAGGAACATGTCTAACATTTTTAAGCACATACATTGTTCCGTTAGTTAATCTAATCTTAACATATCCAATCCTAGCAACCTTGCAACCTCCGTTATCACCTAACACAACCCTTCCCCTATTCAATGGTTTATAATCAATAAAGTGGGCCTGGTTTGAAGTCATATGGAAGCTAGAACTAGAATCCAATACCCACTCATGTTCTAAATCATCAGACTTAATATGTAACATATTAGCATGCTCAGATTCATCACATACAGTATTCACATCATTCAAATCAGACAAAACAATAAGAACTTCAGCAAGATCAGAATCAAATGACACAACATTATCAGTTGACCTTTGAGACTTATTCTTTTCTGGACAGTTACGTTTCATATGACCTAATTTGTTGCATTCATTACATTTAACCTTTTATAAGTCCTTCCTACCTCTACATGCAGAATGTTGTTTGCTCTTAGATAGCTTCCTGTCACCATTATTCTTCCTGTTGTTTGTTCTATCTCTAACATTTAAGCCTTCACCATTACTATTGTGGTTCTGGTACTTTCCCTTTCTTTTTAACTCAACTATCTTACTTCTTAAGGCCTGAGTAACCTCAACTAATGTAACCTTCTGTCTACCATATCTCAATGTATCCTTAAAAGTTCTAGATTTTTAGGTAAGGCACACAATAGTATTACATCCTGAACTTCATCCTTTAAGGTCATGTTCACATTTTTCAGATCCTGAAGTATTTTATTAAATTCATCTAAAGAGTCCTCTAGAGGTTTATGTTCATCCATCCTAAATGTGAAGATCTTCTCTATAAACAGTATTCTATTTGATAGGGATTCTATTTTATATATTTCCTTTAGCTTAGTCAAGATTTTAACCACAGTAGCTTCAACAGAAATAAGAAATAAAACATTATTATCAAAGAACATAACCAAAGAACCATAAGCACGCATCTCGATTTCGACCTTATCCTTCGAAGATTAAATGAGAAGGTTGTTGATCTTCTGGCAGTAGTGCAGTCCCCACGCCTTGGGACATCAAGAGAGCCTTGGTCTTCACTTTCCAGAGAGCAAAGTCATTCTTCCCATCAAATTTCTCAAAATTGAACTTAGCCGACATATTTAAGAACTTTTCCCAACCAGTAGCTCTATTTCCGCTTGTAAGGTTTTTAGATCATGGAAACCGTTCTTTAAAATGTTGATTTTAAAGCCTAAGTTTGATTCCGAGTTACATACGACGATAGAAGAAACGAATCAGCGAAAAATGAAAGAATCAACACCAGACTTACGTGGTTCAACCCTAAATGGCCTACATCCACGATCCCCCTTACAATTATAGAGGCTTCCTTATATTATTACATACCAAATCGAATTACAAATTACAAGCCATTTCTTAACTTAAGCTATTAATTACATGTATTTTTCTTTACAACTTCTAAGATTGAAACCTAAAGCCAAAGAGGAGAGTAAGAATCGCTATACCTTTCTCCCGCCAGGCATCGCAATCAACATGGCTGCCATCAAGAAAATCTTGATCACCTCCTATGGATCACACCGCACTTAGTACTAGATGCTTTTACCTGAAATTGTTGGAGGAGAAACCCTAGCGAAGCTCTGAAGGGAAACGGAAGGGGAAAGACAGACAAATGAGGGATATTAAATTGAGCATTGTGAAAATGGACGCCTTATATAAGGGAAGAGCTTAATCCATGTGCTCTAAATCCAAGCCGTCCAATGAGGTCAAGATCCACGACACTGGATTACCCAAACAAAAACAGAAACTTCTCCTGATAATTGGCCCGTGTCTCAGTCCGAAGCCATCCGATGAAGAAATATCAACAGCCAATATTATCCACAAACGAACACGCTTCGCATAGTTGGGATCATGACACGTGGCCACATCAAGGTCACGCTAATTTAAATGGATATGAAGCTTCCCAAGGAAGCTAACTTGCACCAACTTAGAGGACACGGGCAACGCAAATTCCGGGATGGGCAGCTCGGTTAAGGAGCAGGACAGGGATATTTTAGCTATTCTAGGTTAGGACTACAAAACCCATTTTTTTACTTAACTTTGACCCCTAGATTTTACCATAGTTACTTAAATTACCATTGTAAAATATCAAGTTTATTTTTCTTGACCTACGTTTTGACTTAATTAATTAGCCTAGGTTAGACACTTTATTTTATAATTTGTGCATAGTTAGTATATGTAGGACCCATATGTCAACACTTTCCTCATGACATCTATCATTCTAAATGTAGATATTGTACGGCGAACTGTAAGTCATCCTCAATGTAGATTTAGGAGGAGAAAGCTAAAACTTTTTTCACAATGCAACTTTTTAACGGGCCAAGATTCAAATCCTGAAAGATCCCAAGTATATAGCCCTCATCATGCTCAGATGACCCTTAGTTAAGCATCAAACGAACAAAAGAAAAAGAAAAAGAAAAAAAGCTCTAATAAAATACTTATAAACAAAATCTCTCATTTTTGTCCCTACCCTAGGTACCCCACGTTTCTTTTACAGCTTCGCACACACTTGCATTTTTTTTCCCCTTCCACTCACACATCTCCCAACTAATCAACCCTCTGTTTAAAAAAACCCAACCTCAAATTAGAAACAAATTTCAAACTTTTTTGGCAAAAGGTCAACATTTTTTTTTATTTCCATTTCCATGTAATTTCTTTTACCCTTTTATCTAATTCAACTTTTTTCTTTTTAAATTTGCTTCTTTTTCCTTTTTATTTTTCTTCAAATTTGAATTTTACATACTAATTTTAAGGTAAAAATACACAACACCATATAAAAAGTATGACGACTTGGAGATAAAGTTCATTGGGATTGTTGCCACGTAGGCCACATGAAAGGCATATGTAAGATGTATAAGCTAGCTATCAGGCCAAATGGTGACCTAGCGGGTCAAGGACGACCTAACCCCTTAGTGAGGATTTCAAGCATCACATATTGTGGACATCATTAGAGGTGAACACATCCAGAGTTACGCCATTCAGAGTTGCGCCAACTATCGGGGTATCAAACTAATGTGTTATACTCTAAAGTTGTGGGAACGGGTCATAGAGAGGAGGTTAAGGCAAGAGACAGAGGTGTTAGAGAGCCAATTCGGATTTATGCTCGGGATATCAACTATAGAAGCTATCCACATTCTAAGGCGAATGATAGAGCAATACAGGGAGAGACAAAAGGACCTTCATATGGTTTTCATTGATCTAGAGAAGGCATATGATAGAGTACCAAGAGAGGTCATTTGGAGAGTTTTGGACAGGAAAGGCATCCCCGTGCCATACATCCGAGCCATTAGAGACATGTATGACGAGGCACAGACTATGATGCATACAGTGGATGGGGAGACAGACGCTTTCCCGATAACAATAGGAGTACACCAAGGGTCTGCTTTGAGCCCCTATCTGTTCATTCTGGTTATGGATGAGCTCACTAGGCACATCCAGGGATGTGTACCTTGGTGCATACTTTTTGTAGATGACATAGTATTGGTGGGGGAATCGCGGGAAGAGATAAATGAGAAGCTGGAATTGTGGAGAGGGGTACTAGAGTCGAAGGGTTTACAACTAAGCAGAGCCAAGACCGAGCACATGGAACTCAAGTTCGATCCCTCTACCACGCCTAGCAGGGAAGACGTTAAGATTGGATCGGAGGCCATATCGAAGAAGGACAGATTCAGGTACTTAGGGTCCATGATACAGCACAACGGCGAAGTGGACGAGGATGTCAACAAACAGATTAAAGCAGGATGGCATAAGTGGAGGATGGCATCCGCGGTACTGTGTGACAGAAAGTTCCCCTTGAAGCTAAAAGGAAGATGCTATAAGACGGTTGTGAGGCCAGCTATGATGTATGGGGCGGAGTGCAGGGCAATGAAACAGCAGTACACACAAAAGATGAAGGTGGTAGAGATGCGAATGCTGAGGTGAATGTGCAAACACACAAGAAAGGATAGGATCAGAAACGACATCATAAGAGGCAAATTGGGAGTAGCCTCTATTGAAGATAAATTGAGGGAGCAACGTATGAGGTGGTTCGGATATGTTAGAAGGAGACCGGACAACGCTCTAGTGAGGAGATGCGAACAGCCCCTCACTACACTAGGCAGAAGAGGTAGAGGCAAGCCAAAGAAAAGATGGCTTGAGACAATCCGACAAGACCTCACCCACCTAAACCTTAGGGAGGAGATGGCCTCAGATAGGGCCCAATGGAGGGCTTGCATAAGGGTAATAGAGGGTCCGGTTGGAGTAGGGTAGCCCAGCTTTTTAGTACTAGGCCTTGACATCCCCTTGGCACACGTAGGCTGTGTACTGGTTATCATGAGTTGTTACCTGCTACTTGTATACTATCTTTATCTCTATTCTCTAATCTCTAATCTCTATTCTCTATCTCTATCACTATCCTCTATCTCTATCATTACCTTCTTCTTATCTGTGATATGTGCCTGTTGTGGCTTGCTTTGAGTTTGTTGTTCTGCTCGTCGTGTGTTTGGCCCTACTCATGATTGATGCTATCCCGCTGCCAGGTCTTTTGTTCTATACTGCGGGCCAGATTCTCAAGGTTGGGGGTTCTTGGAAACAGCCTCTCTTCAAGGTGGCCCCTTGAAGGGGGAAGGCTGCGTAGATCTACCCCTCCCAGACCCTGCTTATGCGGGAGCCCTTGGAGGCACTGGGTCTGTTGTTGTTGTTGTATTAGAGGTGAACACATATCGTATCAGATCGATGTACCAAATTGCACCGGCCATTTCGGTCAAGGATTGGACCGGATCGAGGCTTCGATTTTAGTACAGTATATGATCCTAAATGATTTTGGGCCGCCAGTTTGGTCCAAGACTGGCAAACCCGAAGAACCAAACTAAAGACAGATTAACAATAATTTCGCATTAATAATTTTTGGTACGTATATCTAATATATTCCTCACCCTTAGGTTGAGGGCACTCGGAAACACCCTCTCTTTAGGTTAACACCCTGAAGGGGGAAGGTTGCGTACATCCGCTCCCCCCAGACCCTGCGTAGGCGGGAGCCCTGGAGGCACTGGGTATGTTTCTTGTTTCTTTATATCTAATATATTATTAAATACATACTATATGTATCACAAAATTGTTAAATTTATAAAATTAAGGATTTTTTTTTTTTTACTGAAAATACTAATTTTAGGTGTGGTTTTAAAAAATAATCTTAATATTCTAATTTTTTAATATCACACCCATACTTTCTAAAATTTTTTAATGTCACACCTTGATGTGATTCTATTAACATTCATTAATTTTGATGACATAGTATTATGAAAAAAAAAACAAATAAGGAAATTCATATTAAAAAAAGTTAAAATATTTTAAATATCTAAAAGTTTGCAAGTATTTAAAAAAATAATTTATATATTGTAAAAAAAGTTAAAATGTCATGATAGAAACAATTAACTCACGTTATCGGCGTCACAATAAAGTGTGACATTGAAACATTTTGGAACATTTAGGTGTGACATTGGAAAATAGAAAATTTAGATAATTTTTTGAAATATACCTAAAATTTAGGTGGTTTTGAGTGAAAAACCAAAAAATTAAATATTTGTTTTTGAATATTATTATATATTTCTTGTATAATAATCCTCAAATTATATAAATAACACATAATTATACTATTGTCATTATTTTTAAGTTTCTAACTTCTGTATGAGAACTTTTTTCTTATAATTGCACTTGTTAGTGATGCAGTCCACGAACAACGGGCATTGGTGGGTTGGCGGGTACGACTTGGCGGGTACGGAGGCTGGTGCATAGAGGTGCATGGCTAAGGAGTTGGACATCTAGTAGAATTAGTTTAGATTAACGTTTATTTATTTGTATTTATCTTTTAGTCTTTTGCTCTTAGTCAACAAGATCCTCTATTTAAGGAAGAGGAACTTTAGACTTTTGCATTCATTTATATTTTCAAATTTAATTTCGTATTTTCTAGAGTTCTCTCTCTTTTTCGAGTGTGAGAATTTGAGTTAATTTTCCCTTTTGTTTTATTATTTTCGTAATAAAATTTAAAGGAAGGCTGTTGAACCTTCCTTTTCCACAAATTCCATTTTACGGGTTGCATCAATTGGTATCAAAGCTTAGAACGACTACTGAGATGGCCCATGGGTGACAAAGATACGCCACTATTGGAGATGTTTATGAACGTGATGACCGGCGATAGTACGGGAGAAGAATTGAGGACTTGGAGGAGAAATTCCAGCTTATTGAATGGCGTTTGATTCTATGTGGTGCGAATCCCGATCAAGAACCCGACGAACACCCTCAAAACCCACTGGCAAGGGTGGGAGGTAGAGATGAACGAGAGCTTCCACAACCTGATTCCGGAGGTCAACTTACTGGATCGGTGCTTGGGGAGGGATCGACCCAATATCGGGAACACCGATGTGGAAGATCGAAGGTGGGAGTCCGGTCTCCATATTGAGATTCTGAAGTTTAATGGTGGTGGATGCCTTGAGGATTTCTGGGATTGGCTAGTTGCGGTGGGCGAGGTCCTTGAGTTCAGGGAGGTTCCCAAGTGAAAGCAAGCACTTTTAGTGGCCACCCGGTAGAGGGGAAGAGCCACTACCTGGTAGCAATAGCTAAAGCACACCCGGCTTAGACAGGGTAAGGTGAAGATTGAGTCATGGGAAAAGATGAAGAAGCACATGAGAGGTGCCTTCCTGCCTCATAATTTCACGAAGTTGATGTATCAGCATTTGCAAGGTTTGCGTCAGGGCTCTAAGTCCGTGGAGGAGTACACGGCGGAGTTTCACTTGTTGGTCTCCATGAATGACTTGATGGAGACGGAGGAGCAATTAGCAGATCGATATGTTGGAAGATTGAAAGAGTCCATACAGGAGGTGTTGATCATGTTTGACATCTTTTTCGTCTCAGAGGCAAACCAAAGTGCTGTGAACATCAAGAAACAACAAAGGCGTCGCCAAGTTTGCGGAGCCTATGGAACATAAGTAAGTGGGCGTGACCAAGCACGGGCACCGTCAAACCAAGGCGTACAGATCAAACAAGTTGTCGCAAATACTGGTAGGCTGGTTACTCAGGACTTCGCGGGTACTTCAAGAACTCGTTGCTTCAACTGTGAAGAGGTGGGATACTATGCCGCTGAGTGTCGAAAGAGTGATAGACCGGGCAAGGGTCTATACATCGAAGAGCTCCACGGAGAAGATAACGTGGTAAATGAAGAGGACATCTAGGATGAGTTGGCGCCACTAGAGGAGGATGCCGTTGCGGGTGATGAGGGTTGCCTCCTTGTGATTAGGCGCGCTTGTTCTGCGCCTAGAGAAGAAGACGGAGACGATTGGCTGAGGACTAACATCTTCCGGACTACCTGCACCATTGGCAAAAGAGTTTGTTGCATGGTGGTTGATTCCAGGAGCTGTGAGAAGGTGATTTCAGAAGAGGCCGTCGCCAAGTTAGGCCTGAAGACGGAAGCACATCCAAGTCCGTACAGGCTATCGTGGCTCAAAGAGGGGAACCAGGTGACCTTTTCAAAACGTTGCTTGGTTAATTTCTCAACTGGGTCGAAGTACAAGAATGAAAGTTGGTGTGATGTGGTAACCATGGATGCGTGCCATTTGTTGTTGGGGCAACTATGTCAATACGATAGGGGCGTCATACATGATGGGAGGAAAAATACCTATAGCTTCATCTTCGAGGGGACAAAGATTATCTTGCTGCCCAAGAAGGATGAGGCACGGAGGGCGTTGACAGCTCAACGCATGAACTTATATAGCAGAGCTATGTTCGCCTAGGAGGTTGGTGAAATCAAGATTGTTTTTGAGTTAATTGGTAAGAAGAGTAGGGTGGATCTAGGGGAGTTACCAAGTGAAGTTTCCAAGTTGTTGAGGGAGTTCGCGGATGTCTTTTCGGAGGTGTTATCTGAAACTTTGCTGCCATTAAGAGACATTCAGCATCATATTGATCTGATGCTAGGAGCTGCTTTACCCAATAGGCCTCACTACCGGATGAGTCCATCTGAGCATGAGGAGTTGAGACGCCAAGTGGAGGAGTTACTCGCCAAGGGTTTTATCTTGAAGAGTTTGAGTCCTTGTGTGGTGCCGGCTCTGTTGGTGCCGAAAAAAGATAATAGTTAGTGAATGTGCATGGATAATAGAGCCATCAACAAGATCACGGTGCGCTACCGATTCCTTATTCCAAGATTGGATGACCTACTCGATCAACTACGGAACGCGAAATTGTTCACCAAGCTAGATCTGAAGAGCAGATATCATCAGATCTGCATCTCGCCTGAAGATGAGTGGAAGACCGCCTTCAAGACTCAGGAAAGATTGTACGAGGGGCTTGTCACGCCATTCGGGTTATAGAACGTGCCTAGTACCTTCATGCGATTTATGAACAAGGTACTATATCTGTTCATTGGGAAGTTTGTCGTTGTCTACTTTGACGACATCTTAATCTATAGTCAGAATCGAGTAAAGCACCTAGCACATATCAGGCACGTGTTGGACACCTTGCGGAAGCAATACCTATTTGCCGCATTGAAGAAGTGTGAGTTTATGAGAGACCAAGTAACCTTCCTTGGGTTTGTCGAGTCCAAGGACGGTATTTCAGCTGACGAAGGGAAGATTAAGGCGATTTGCAGTTGGCCACAGCCGAAGTCAATTGGCGAAGTGAGGAGCTTTCATGGATTGGCGTCTTTCTATAGGCGATTCATACCTAACTTCAGCTTGTGGTGCCAATCACGGACTGTATGAAGGGGAGTCCTTTGCTTGGACTCCAGAGGCAGCTAACGCCTTCAAAGAGATCAGGAGAAGACTAACAACGGCACTAGTATTGGCCTTGCCAATTTCCAGAAGATGTTCGAGCTTCACACGAACGCCTCCAAAATTGGCGTTGGTGCAGTACTCAGCCAAGAGGGAAAACCAATTGCATACTTCAACGAGAAGCTTGACGAAATTAGTTGAATTAGCCGACTAACGGTGTAGAGTTCTATGTGGCGGTTAGGGCATCGAGGCACTGGAAGTCTTACCTCACCAATAGGGAGTTTTCTTGTTATAATCTGACAATGTGGCATTAAAGTACATTAACAACCAAGAGAAGCTCTCAGATCGGCATGCCAAGTGGGCGTACATTGAGCTCTTCCACTTCGTGATCAAGCACAAGTCTGGCTTGTTGAACAAGGTAGCGAATGCATTGAGTAGGCACAGTCTCATCTTATCTAAGAGCAGAGCTTCCGTGGCAACATTTGAGCAGTTGGCGGAGAAGTACGCGGATGCCCTCGCCTTTGGTGAGACTTGGCAGGAGGTCCAATCCGGTTCTATCCCCATGTATTCCATTCATGACGGGTTCCTTTTTAAAGGAAACCAACTTTGCATTTCAGATTCGAGTCTACGGCTCAAGATTACTGAAGAGAAAAACAATGCCGGACATATGGGGAGAGACAAGATGATCCATCTGGTGGGTGCCAATTATTATTGGCCTACCATGCGAAGGGAGATCGAACGATTCATCCAGAGATGCCACATGTGTTAGGTATCCAAAGGCGGCATGACTAACACAAGGTTATATCTCCCGTTACCAATTCCGAGCCAACCTTGGGAAGACATTAGCATGGACTTCGTATTGGGGCTACCGAGGACTCGGGGTGGCATTGACTTGGTTTTTGTTGTGGTAGACTGGTTCTCAAAGATAGCAGACTTTATAAGATGCAAGAAGGCCGCTGACATGTGGCAGGGCTATATTTCGGAGAGGTGTACAAGCTATATGGATTGCCGGCTAGCATCCTCTCCGATAGGGATGTGCAGTTTGTCAATTACTTCTAGAAGACACTATGGACGATGGCGAACACATCTCTCGGCTTCAGCACATTCCATCATCCTCAAACGGATGGGCAGACTGAGGTCACCAACTGTTCATCAGGCAACCTCCTCTGATGTCTTGTTGCTGACAACATTAGGGGTTGGGAGTCAAAGCTACACCAGCTGAGTTCATCGACAACAGCTCAATTAATAGGAGTACGGATTTTGTGCCGTTCAAAGTCGTTTATGGCTTTGTACCATGATCTCCGATAGACTTGCTGCCTATTCCAGATCTGACTCATCCTCATGGAAAGGAAAAAGATTTCATCTCTAGCCTTAAAGATGTACATGAACAAACAAGAGCTCAGCTACTGGAAGCTATCGCCAAGTATAAGACTGCAAGTGACAAGAAATGTCGGGTAGTTCAATTTCAAATAGGCGACAAGGTTCGGGAAATCTGGACGAGGGAATGATTCCCGACGTTGGAGTACAACAAACTGAAAGCTCGCAAGAACAGTCCTTTGATGGTCCTTAAGAAGATCAACGACAATGCTTATCGTCTTTAGCTACCACTCAGTATGAGGACCTCTGACGTGTTCAACGTCAAACACCTAGCTCCTTACTTTGGTGATGACAATCCCGCTGACCCTTTGGCGAATTCGATCCAACCCGAGGAGGATGATGCAGCCCGTGAAAAACGAGCATTGGCGGGTTGGTGGGTATGACTTGGCAGGTATGGAGGCTGGCAAGTAGAGGTGCGCAGCTGAGGAGCTGGACATCTAGTAGGATTAGCTTAGATTAGCATTTATTTATTTGTATTTATCGTTTGGTCTTTTACTCTTAGTTAACTAACTCCTCCATTTAAGGAAGAGGAAATCTAGGATTTTGCATTCATTCATAGTTTCAGATTTAATTTCATATTTTCTAGAGTTCTCTCTCTTTCTTGAGTGTGAGAATTTGAGTTAATTTTCCCCTTTGTTTTATTATTTTCGTAACAAAATTTAAAGGCAGGCTGTCGGACCTTCCGTTTCCACAAATTCCACTTTGCACGCTGCATCAGTTAGACTAAAAACCAATCCAAATAGGTCCAATCTGGTCCAGTCTAGTCTGGTTTCTAGTCGATCTTGGACAGGACCGACTTGATTTTAATCGGTCTGGTGTATGGTCTCATGATTTGAGATATTCTGATCTTTGGTCTAGTCCAATCTAGTCCGGTTTGGTCTAATCTTGGACACTAGGCCTTAGGCTTGACTCATGAAATTGGGCCAGTTGGCATATATGAGATCTCCATATGAGCGTAAGTGGGTTCTATCTAGGACCAATTGGTATTAGATAGAGTAACTCATTAAGCTTAAATGTTGATCTTTTCTCTTTCATAACTCCTAAATGAGATTTTTATTAGACTCATGTATAATCCTTCATAGATTACCTTTAAAAAAAAAAAAGTAATGCTTGGTGGCAAATAAAAGAGAAAGACAATTCATTAAGGCGTGTTTAGTTCATGAAATTTTTTAATTTTTTAAACTCTCATACTTAGAGAAAATGGGTCAAATGGCTCAAATATTCGAATGTTCTAAAAATTTATTTCTTTGTAGTCGGTGAAAACAAATCTGTATAGCACAAAAAACTATAACGGACAACACAATAATAACAATAACAGACACAATGCCTTAAGGGCTCCTGCCTAAGTGGGATCTAGGGGTGGATGTGCGCAGCCTCGAGAGGCTGTTTTCGAGGACCCCCAACCTTATAGAATTGGCAACACGAGGACTTCTCAGGAGGTCACCCATCCTGGTACTACTCTCGCCCAAGCACCCTTAATTTCAGAGTTCTAATGGGACCCGGTGCTTTAGTGCAAGGTAAATGAACTCTAAAAAATTATAAAGGACAATAATGCACGTATATCAGCTAGATCAAAAACCAAAAGAAACGTCATAAGCGAAACAAATTACAATGTTTTTGAGCCTTTGGATATTCTTGAGTCTATATAATGGGCGATAATGCTATGATAATTCAGCTATAGGTGGAGGAGATAGTCGTATTCTATTGACAATTTACAATATCATTGAGGATACTCAATACTCTCGACTTTATTTTTTAGAGAGTGTTAAGATCTCACACTACTTTTGGAAGAGTAATAGGATTTTATTTTATTTTTTTGATGACTAAGTAATAGGACGACATATTGGATTGCAAAATTTTGCTACTCTGTGTTTAATGAGTGATGTTCTAGTTCTAGCAACCAGCTCTATATTGTTCTTAGTATCTGATGCGTTATGCTTTTTGTTTCCTAGGAAAGGGTCCTAACACCTGTTCTCATCACTCCAAAAAGAATTATGTAGCATTTTTGATGCGTCATTTTTCACTCTCTTCTTGACCGTGTTTGGAAGTCCTTGAGACACATTGCATTATTCAATCTGCTAGCTTGCACCAAAAACATATGGGAGGGACATGTGGCCTGAAATATCGTAAATGACAAAGAAAAAGATTTCTTTAGAAGATATAATTAATGTCTTTTTACTACGTTATTGATATATAAATGATATTAAAATTGGATACATTTAATATTTTCTTTCTATAAAAATATAGTGTTTAAAGGATTGTTTAGTATGAGGGAATGAGGGGGTGAGAGCGAAAATGGGCAATCCACTCAATTTTTTAACTGTTTAATATACGGAGTGTCCCTTATTAAAATTGGAGAACGCATCTCTTATTTTTCGAGTTTTTCTTTATTACTAAACAATAATAGATTTTGTATTTTAAAATTTTTAAGTACTCTTAAGTTTTCAATTTTTATAGCTAACATTTGAAAGAAAAGCAGTGATAGAAAATTAATAAAATTTTCAGGATTGAATGAGCCTTTTAATGAGTTATCAAACTTATAATACATAATATTTTTATAATATTCATTACAGGATTTTTTTTTTAAAAAGGTATATAAAATACTTTTCCTAAAAGTTAAGAAAATTTATCCTTTATGTATATCATTTGTCTCCTAAATAACATACTATGAAATGTAAACATTTGATCACCTTGAGCCTTATTTTCAACATTAAAAAATTATAGGTAAATGATTACAATTACATGTATGAGTTCAGTATTTTTGACAAAAATTATTAAATTATAATAAAAATTTAACAAATTATGATGGAAGATACCTATTGCCGAGATCATGTGTCATGTGCCACCATTTAAAAAAAAAAAAAAATCAAAATTTGACTGAAGCTACCTATATATTGTCGATTTATATTCCAGGTCAGCATTTTCTAATGAAAACTTGTGAAAAAGTTATGGTAGTTGATAAAATTGATAGAACTTTTATACTTAAAAATACTAGAGTAAAAAAATTTGAAATTTTAATTTATTAAAATATTATGATGCATGTATGATGAAGTTTCTGAAAAATCACCTAAACTTTAGGTGCGGTTTCAAAAACCCAATTAAATTTTCGATCACACCTTAAATTTTTAAAGTTTTTCAATGTCACACCTTAATATTAAAGATGTTAACATCCGTTAATTTTGATGACGTGGAATCATTTAAATAATTTAAAATATTTTTTAAAAAATATTTTTCTAAATGTCTTCTTAGCAAAAAAAAACTAGCAAATTCTAACGGTGTCGCTCATCATGCGGGTGTCTCAGTTGGTGGCGTCTCCTACCCATGCTATTATCATCAGGGGTCAGGAGTTTGATTTTCGCTGAGGATATGCCCATGACTTACCCAATCCCTAGTTACCAAAAAAAAAAAAATTTAATTGTTGTCACATTATAGTGTGAAATTAAAAAATTATGAGAAATTTGAAAAATTAATAACTTTAGGTGGGTTTTATGTTAAAAAAACTGTAATAATAAATTCCCAAAAATTAGTTTATTGACTGGAAAGGCGTGGATTTAGGCATGAGGGAATTCAGAAAAATAAAATTAAAAAAATTAAAGAAAAGAGTGAGAAATGGAGATGCGGGGTATCGATCCCCGTACCTCTCGCATGCTAAGCGAGCGCTCTACCATCTGAGCTACATCCCCTTCGTGTTGTCAATCAATATTTAATTATTAATATATAATTTGTTTTTGGAAATCTTCACTTAACTATTCTGAAGTATAATATGTATTAATTAGATACTAAGGTTATCTCGTGCGATACATGGAAGATGTTCATATTTTTAAATATAATTTATATATTTTCATATTGAAATTTTATTGAATTTTATAGAAGATACAGCGTCATATAATTTGCAAAATGATGTACTAAAGAACTAGAATTTTTGGTTTTTTTTCTTTTTTATAACCTAGAATATTAAATGACACACTTTTAAAATTTCTTAGATTGGAGTGTAAAGGCTTTTGTTAACATCCCTTAGAATTTCTTAGACTAAAGGAAAGGGTACTAAGCAACAAAGAGTCCTGGTGGTGGGGCGAGGAGGTCCAAGAGGAGATTAAAGCCAAACGAGTTTTCTTCAAAGAGTGGGATCATAGTAGAGATGAGAATAGGCGACATCTATATTTGCAAGCCAGGAGAGAAGCAAAGAAAGCAGTCAAAGAAGCATAATCAAGAGCCTATGAGGATTTCTACAAAAGGCTGGAGACCAAAGAGGGAGCGAGGTATATATATAAAATTGCCAAAGCTAAAGAAAGGAAGCCTAGGGATTTGGATCGAGTACAATGCATAAGAGAGGAAGATGGACATATGCTCATGGACAGGCAACTAATTAAGGCTAGGTGGAAAGCATACTTCCACGATCTGTTCAATGAACAAGGAGGGACAGAGATATCCTTAGGTGATCTTCAAACATCTTAGGAGTATCAGAACCACTGTTATTGTAGGCAAATTAGCCCCGAGGAAGTCAATGAAGCCCTGAAATATATGGGAAGGGGTAAAGCAGTTGGCCTAGATGGCATACGCATAGAGGTATGGAAATGCCTTGGACAGAAGGGCATCAGTTGGCTGACTAAACTATTTAATCAAATCCTTCCGGGGGCGAAGATGCCTGAGGAATGGAGGAAGAGAATATTGATCCTGATCTATAAGAACAAAGGCGACATCCAGAGTTGCACCAACTATCAAGGTATCAAACTAATATGCCACACTCTGAAGTTGTGGGAGCGGATAATAGAGAGAAGGTTAAGACAACAGATAGAGATGTCTGAGAACCAATTTGGATTTATGCCCGGGAGATCAACAATAGAAGCTATCCACATCCTAAGACGGATGATAGAGCACTACAGGGAGAGACAAAAGGACCTTCACATGGTTTTCTTTGATTTAGAGAAGGCATATGATAGAGTGCCAAGGGAGGTCCTTTGGAGAGTTTTGGATAGGAAAGGCATCCCCGTGCCATACATCCGGGCCATTAGAGACATGTATGAGGAGGCACAAACTATGGTGCGTACAGTGGAAAGGGAGACAAACGCTTTCCTGATAACAGTAGGGGTATACCAAGGGTCTGCCTTGAGCCCCTATTTGTTCATTCTAGTTATGGACGAGCTCACTAGACACATCCAAGGAAGTGTACCTTGGTGCATACTTTTTGCAAATGACATAGTGTTGGTGGGCGAGTCGCGGGAAGAAGTAAATGAGAAGCTGGAATTGTCGAGAAGGGTACTAGAGTTGGAGGGTTTACAACTAAGTAGAGCCAAGACCGAGTACATGGAACTCAAGTTCGATCCCTCCACCACGCCTAGCCGAGAAGACGTCAAAATTGGATCGGAAGCTATATCGAAGAAGGAGAGTTTCAGATACTTGGGGTCCATGATACAACACAATGACGAAGTTGACGAGGATGTCAACAACCGGATTAAAGTGGGATGGCATAAATGAAGAATGGCCTCTGCAGTACTTTGTGATAAAAAGTTTCCCTTGAAGCTAAAGGGAAGATATTATAAGACGGTATTGAGGCAAGCCATATCATATGGGGCGAAGTGTAGGGCAATAAAACAATAGCATGCACAGAAGATGAAGGTGGTGGAGATGCAAATGCTGCGGTGGATGTGCGAACACACAAGAAATGATAAGATCAGGAACGACGTCATAAGAGGCGGATTGGGGGTAGCCTCCATTGAAGATAAATTGAGGAAGCAACGTTTGAGGTGGTCCAGACATGTTAGAAGGAGACAGGTCAATGCTCCAGTTAGAAGATACAAACAACCCCATACTGCACTAGACAAGAGAGGGAGAGGCAGGCCGAAGAAGAGATGGTTGGAGACGATCCGACAAGACCTCACCCATCTAAACCTTCGAGAGGAGATGGCCTTAGATAGAGCCCAATGGTGGGCTAGCATAAGGGATAGTAGATGCAGTAGTTGGAATAGGGTAGTCTAACTTATTGGTGCTAGGCCTTTGACATCCTCTTGGCGCGCTTATGTAGCGTACTTGCTCTCATAATCCGCTAATTACCTACTTGCCATTTGATGTCTACTTAGATGTGACTTGCTTTGAGTTTGTTTCTATTGCTTGCCTTGTGTTTTGCCCTGCTCATACTTTGTTGCTCTCTTGCTGCCAGGCCACCATGCTTTATGCTGCAGACCAGCTTCTCATGTTTGGGGTCATCGGAAACAACCTCCCTTCAGGGTAGCTCTCGGAAAGGGGAAGGCTGCGTACATCTACCCCCCTAAACCCTACTTTTGCGGGAGCCCTTGGAGGCACTGGGTTTGTTGTTGTTGTAATATAAATAATGTTCTAGCCAAAATAAGAGTAGCTAAAGTGTCATCTACGGAGTTTAGCTAGGATTGGTACATTATAAACTCCATGATATTTCTCAGAATTGATAAATTATGAATTACATGATCATACTTATAATCATAGACTAACCCGTTAGATAAGGTTATTTACATTTTCCTATCTTGACATTTTTGAAAAAATAAAAATAAAAAAGACCCAATCTTTTTGAATTAGTAAAAAGACCCCGAAGTTTTTGTCGTATAGATAAAAAGATCCCTTCTCAGCGTAACGATGTTATTTTCAGTCAACAAAGATAATTAGGCAATTACTTTTTTGTTAATGCTACAATAAAATGACAAAATAGGGTATCGTATGAGAAATTAGGGTAAGGGAGAAGAAGATAATAAAGGATAAGGAGAAGGAGAAATCAGTTAGAGGGAGAGAGAGAGTGTAGCTCAAGCAAAGGCATCATCACATTCTCTCTTCTAGCCTAAGACCTTTATTTATACTATAGATAATTGGGCCTAAACACACTTAACTAAGCCACACTAATACTCTACTAATTGTCAGAAGCTGATGTGTCCTGACTTGCTGAGGTGTCACAAGATAACGTGGTAGCCATTGAGGTGTCAAGATTAATAATTGTATCAATGACGCCTCTGTGAGTTGACCCTTATCCCAAGGGTTAAAACCAAGAAATTGACGTTGAAAGTTGTATAGGAACTCCCATGTGGCCTCCTCAGGTGGACGGTCAACCCACTGAATGAGGACCTGAGTAGTAGTGACACAGTGATGTTTGACAAGACGTTAGTCTATGATGCATGATGGTCAAGGCGGTGACGGAGCAGGACGCCACACATCTGACAGTGGCGTACTATGAGCGACGACTAAGAACAATGCTTCAACAAGGAGACATGGACAATGTGGTGAATATGGCATGAGGCGGAAGGTTGAGTTTGTAGGCTACAAAACCAACTTCGAACTCATGGTTAGTGCAGTGAGCATCGACCTGTTGCTTCATGCGGTTACGCACATGGTGTAGATGAAACTGAAGTAAAATGATGGTGTCCACCTGAGCATCACCTCTACCTGAGATTCCCCCGGTAAGCAGGGAAGATGAATGGGAGGCGGCTGCCTCAATATCTTACAAGGCGATGTGTAAGCAGCAATGTGAAAGGTGGTATTGTACCACCATGTAGTAAGTGGCAACCACTGACTCCATTCTCTAGGATTTTTGCTAGCCATACAGCAAAGATACATCTAGAGACAACGATTCAACATCTTAGTCTACCTATCTGACTAAGGGTGGTATAAGGATGATAAGTTAAGCTGCGTGCCTAGGTGAACAGACAACTCTTGCCACAAAGTACTCACAAAGATAGGGTCCTAGTCATTGATTAGTGACTCAGGCATGTCGTGTAATTGGAAGACCTAATCTAAGTCAAGCTGAGCTACAAATGCTGCTAAGTACGGGTGACTAAAGGCAAGCAAGTGTACTTGCTCAGACGATCAGCCACCACCAATATAACATTATAATCGGAGGACGGGGGAAGGCCCTCAATGAAGTCAAGCGAAATGCTACCCCTTCCAAAGAAGAGAGTACGGACTCAGCGATATATTTCTTCGATCCCTAAATGACCTCCAACTGCAGAGTCATGAAGCCATAGAAAAATTGATTATCTTAGGTCTCGATCATTTCCCGCTACCAAGTGGCCCTATTTTCGAAGCTGCCCTCGATGCCATGAAGAATTAGGATGAGTCAACGGATCTTCCCCTTTATCACGTATGATCTGAGCTAAAAGAGTTGGATTGCCACAATTGTTGGAGCCGAGCAAAAAAGTTGGAAGAGATGACAGATAAGGCCATCCATAAGACCTCAGTGCCACTAAGACATGATAGAGCATCATTTGCGTGATTTTCCTTGCCATGCTTATAAAAACTATCGTAATCAAACCTGATCAATCTCAAGAGACAAAAGTGCTGAAAGGGCATAGAAAATTTCTACTCCAATAAGTATTTTAGGCTTTGTTAGTTAGTACGGATAATGAAGCGGTGGTCTATAAGGTACTATTGCCACTTGTCCACAGTGCAGACAACAACTAAAAGCTCACACTCATATACAGACAAAGCTTGGTGTTTCGAGGCGAGCACTCGACTTATGTATGCCAGGGGTGACCCTCCTGCATCAGAATGGCCCCAATCCCAATATCGGAAGCATCGGTCTCAACAATGAATTCCTTCGAAAAATCAGGTAAAGTAAGAATAGGAGTTGATGTCAGTGCTCGTTTGATCAGTTAACCACTCGAATACCCCCTTTTGAGTAACTCTGTCAAAGATCGGCCAATATCGCTCAATAAAACGACGATAATATCCCATCAATCCCAAAAAAACAAGGATTTGTTTAATATTTGTGGGGCGCGACCCTTCATAGCTTCTCGGGGTTTGCAGCTACACCCTTGCACGATATAAAGTGCCCCAATTACTCAATTTTGTATGCCGCAAATGAACATTTGGAACAGTTAACCAAAAATTGGTTGTCACACAACACTTCAAACATGGCCCGAAGGTGGCGCATGTGGTCAGTCCAAGAAGCACTATACACTAAAATGTCATCACAGAACACCAACACAAATTTGTGCAAGTAGGGCCAGAAGATGTCATTCACGATACTTTAAAACATAGATGGCGCATTCGTGAGCCCAAATGGCATCACTATGAACTCGAAGTGAGTGGAGTGTGTACGGAAAGCTGTTTTATACACATTTTGAGGAGATATTCTAATATGCCAATACCCAGGACGAAGGTCAAGCTTCGAAAAATATGTCACACTCCTGAGCTCATCAAGTAGCTCTCCAATGATAAGGAAATGGAAATTCATCTTTTGACAGCCGTTTTGTTGAGTGCTTAGTAATCCATACACAACTGCCACGTACCACCTTTCTTCTTCACAAGAATAATTGGTGAGGTCAAGGGTGATAAGCTATTCTAAATTACTCCCGTCTCAAGCATCTCTTGAGTCGACTTCTCAATTGCATCTTTTTGGAAAGTCGGATAATGACAGGGACGGACATTTACCTAATTACTTCCCTCTTTAAGAGGAATTCGATGATCAAAACCCGGTCTATAAGGAGGGAAGTGCTCGGGTTCAGCAAACAAGGCCTCAAACTCATGCAGTAACTTGTCCAACTTAGAATCAGTTTTCATGTCTGAATATCAAATTGCTGCAGCGCAAAAAGATAGGGTTGTGCGGGACCCAATAGTTAAATACCAAAGAGAGATGTAGTAGAGCTCTGTATGTGGTTCAAAGAAAACCAAGAAAATCAATTTAAGGTGCTTGTTAGTTGTGCCCCACAAACTAAGCGCCTGTGCCACCAAAAATCTATAACCAGCTCTATGAAGTGCCATTGCACGTTCCCTAAGGTCTATAATCACTGTATACCTCGAACCATGTGACAACCCGAGAGTGGGATGACAAGAAAATCAGACACAGAATCGATATCCTTCATCCGCCATTGAAAATCGCGACACAATCCGGCACAAATCAACTATTTCCCATCGGCAACTGTCACAGAAGGCCTTTTCGATTTGTCCACCGCACATTCAATTGTCGAACCATCGCCAAGTCAATGAATTTATGTGTACTACCACTGTTAATGAGTATACTAATGGTTCGCTTCTCACAATACCCACAGTCTCTCATGGTTTGACATTGCGCAACCCCTTCTAAAGCATGGATTGAAATATGAGGGTCAGAGTCTGGGTTTGATTCGGGCTGGATAACAGTTCCTAGGTCACTACCTACAGCCCTCTGATCATCTTCATCCACCTCTATCAAATACAACTGGAATTTCTTCTTCACGGGACAGTTATGGCTTGGAGTAAAACACTCATGACAATGGAAACCGAGGTTCTTAGCCAGATATTCCTCAACTTTAGAGGGAGCAAATGGAATTTGACCCCTATTTGGGTTTTTTATGTAGGCTAGATATGTGTTTGAGCTGTGGGGCCGATAGGTTGTAATGGGGCTCGGCGGGGCTCGGCGTGGTTGGAGACAAGTTATTAGAGGTAATTGGGCTACCTCGAGATGAACTCACGAGTGTAGGGAGGAGAGGGGCCATTTTATTAGTGCTTTTGCCTATTACTTGAACCAAATGGGCATAATTTTACTACTATAAATGCACCAACACAATGGCATCCTGTAGGTTTAGATAGCCCAACCCACCCTGCTAGCTTAAGCTTTAAAGCACCCAAGAACATACTAATTTGTTGCATCTTACTCAACTTGCATTGGCTAATCAACAACTCAAAGTTACTCAGGTAGTCATTCAATTCACCTGTATGCTTCAATTGACTCAAATCAGCTAAGGGGCCATCATTGTTATCCGAAAAACTTGCCTATATACACCACCATAACTAGACCAAGGAAAGATGCTACCGCGAGGCTATGAGCACTCATAGGTGTGGTGCCAAGACAAGGCATCCCACTCTAGGGTGACACTAGCAAGCATAACCTTGCCCCATCAAGTGTTCTATCTAGTATAAAATATCTTTTACATTTATACAACCAACCCCTAACGTCAACACCATCTAATCTAGGGAAATTGGTCTTTGTAAAATGAGTATATATATTTGTTAGGTTATGTCTCAAATTAATTGTTTTATTTTATATGGGGCTGCCGTGTGGTCAACGAACGATCGGGAGGGAATGCCGATCGATCGGGTGATTTAAGGAAAGATTCGGAGTGTTTTGGAAGTTTTGAGCGCCGATTGATCGGGTGTTCCCGATCGATCGGGAGCCTTGTTGCACCAACCCTAATTATTTTCTATAAATAAGGGCTTAGGGTTTTCGGTTTAGGTGAAAGATTTCTCCCATTCAGATCCAATCAAAGTGAGGTGAGCCGCCATTAAGAAAAAGAGGTGATTTCGTAATTCTTCCAAGATATTCGTGTGCTACGAGAGTTCAGAGGGAGTGGTTGTAATTCTTCCATATATCTCATTTGGGAAGTGTCGTTGTAATTCTTCTGTTCAGTTAATAAAGAATCTCCATCTCCGCCCGTGGTTTTCTCCCCTCTCGATTGTAGAGAGGTTTCCACTTAAATATTGTATGTTCTTATTTTGTTCTTTCTTTCTCCATATTTGTTTACTTCTCGTTTTGCTTGAGTCATATTATTTGAATCGAATCAAGTTGCCAGGGCTTTCGCTTCTGCATTAAGTTTTCCTCCACAAATTGGTATCTTGGCATAATAGATTTGTTAAGTTCCCTTTCAAATTGGCATCAGAGCCCTGTTTATTTCGATTTGATAATATGACATCCGCAATTAGATCCGAAATTGAGAAGTTTGGCGGTCAAGGGAGCTTCAGCTTATGGCAGGTTAGCGTTAAGGGCCTCTTGACTCAGAATGGCTTGAAGAAAGCTTTAGATGGGAAAGAGAAGAAATCAGAGAATCTTACAGAAGCACAATGGGAGGAGTTGGATGAGAAGGCGCTCACAGCAATTCAGATGTTTCTTACCGATGACGTTTTGACATAAGTTCTGGAAGTGAAGATCGCTAAGGAGTTGTGGGAGAAATTGCAGGATATGTTCTGTTTCAAGTCTGTCTCCAACAAACTCGCAGTTAAGCGCCAGTTATTCATGTTTCATATGTCAGAAGGTACGTCACTTAAGAACCACGTCAGTGAATTAATTCAATTATTCAAGATTTGAAAGAATTGGATGATGTTCCTAAGGATGAAGATCAGGCAATGTTGTTGTTATGTTCTCTCTCTGCTTCATATAAGGGTTTTGTCGAAAGCATGATTTATAGGGATAGACAAACCATATCTGTAGATGAAGTTAAGAGAAACCTACTGAGTAAAGAACGAGTAGATAAGGAATTATCTGACTCTGTGTATAACTCAGGTAGTGGTTTATTTGTGAGGCGGAGAACCGAATATGATCATAGTGGAAACAAGTCTAAGTCTAGGTATCAAGACCTAACCTGTAACTACTGTCGTAAGAAAGGGCACATTAAGAAAGACTGTTATAAACTTAAGAGAAAATTAGAAGCAGATAACAGGTCTGACCAGAGATCCATAGCAGCTAGTGTTGTTGGTGGTGAGAATGAAGATTTTATATTGTCCGTGTCTGAATCTCAGTTCAACTTGAAAGATAGTTGGTTTTTGGATTCGGGTTGCTCCTATCATGTCTGTCCCAACTGGGATTAGTTTTCCACATACGAGTCTGTTCGAGGTGGAGTTGCTTTGATGGGTAATGATAATCCATGCAAAGTTCTGGGTATAGGAACAATTCGCTTTAGGATGTTCGATGGCACTATCAGGGTTTTGGGCGATGTTCGTCATATTCCTGATTTGAAGAAAAATCTCATCTCTTTGGGTACTCTTGAATCTAAAGGGTACAGGTACACAACTGAAGGTGGAGTTTTGAAGGTCATTAAGGGTGCATTGACAGTTATGAAGGGCAGAAGGTCAGGTACATTGTATGAACTTGTCGGTTCCACATTTGTTAGATCTGTTGCGGTATCTTCATCATCCTTGTTGTTGACAGAACCAGAGATCACAAATTTAGGACGTTTGAGATTGGATCGTTCAGGTGATAGGTGCCTGTCTGAGCACAGTGGGAGGGGCTCTTTGTGTGGTCAGTCCAGAGGACTGCTGGTATGTGAACAAGGGCTTTATGTGAAGCAGCAATGTTTTCTCTTCAAACAATTCCTGACGAGACGTGTGACGTTTGGTGAGTCTTCATTATTGTTATCTCCACAGAAGATGTCATCAGTTGTTTGTGATTCAAGTCAAGAAAGTAAGCTAGAGGGAGTTCAGTTCAGTAACATAGTTCAGCAGCGGGTGGCTGTTTCAGATGATGTGTCAAGAGCCAATTCAGAGAAGAAGATTGGCATTGCTGATAACCTCTCAGATATGTTCACTCAGTTTCTACCTAACAGGAAGTTCAAGCTTCGCACGGTTAGGTTTCGTACTTCGTTGTGTTAACCCCGTGTGTGGGGGTTTTGTGGAGAAGGTGGAGGAAATTCTTTTATGTATGTAATTTGAGCAAAGGTGGAGATTTGTTAGGTTATGTCTCAAATTACTTGTTTTATTTTATATGGGGCTGCCGTGTGGTCACCGATTGATCGGGAGGGAATGCCGATCGATCGGGTGATTTAAGGAAAGATTCGGAGTGTTTTGGAAGTTTTGAGCGCCGATCGATCGGGTGTTCCCGATCGATCGGGAGCCTTGTTGCGCCAACCCTAATTATTTTCTATAAATAAGGGCTTAGGGTTTTCAGTTTAGGTGAAAGATTTCTCCCATTCAGATCCAATCAAAGTGAGATGAGCCACCATTAAGAAAAAGAGGTGATTTCGTAATTCCTCCAAGATATTCGAGTGCTAGGAGAGTTCAGAGGGAGTGATTGTAATTCTTCCATATATCTCGTTTGGGAAGTATCGTTGTAATTCTTCCGTTTAGTTAATAAAGAATCTCTATCTCCGCCCGTGGTTTTCTCCCCTCTCGATTGTAGAGGGGTTTCCACGTAAATATTGTGTGTTCTTGTTTTGTTCTTTCTTTCTCCATATTTGTTTACTTCTCGTTTTGCGTGAGTCATATTATTTGAATCGAATCAAGTTGCCACGGTTTTCGCTTCCGCATTAAGTTTTCCTCCACAAATTGGTATCTTAGGATACTAGATTTGTTAAGTTCCCTTTCAATATCAAATATTGAACCCATTGGGATCGAAAGCCCCTGAATCGAGCGTTGGAACCCATCCAGAGTCTATCTGTTGTGAGTGATTCTAGCATCAAGCTCATCTTATCGGGCCCTCAAACCCTCTTCCATTTCACTGAGTGTGGTTTGTTAACATGTGTTGTTAGCCATAATAACTTAAAATCTGAGGAAGAGAATTGTTGCAATAGGACTCCAATTTACACCAATTGATCAAATCCAGCTCAATCAAATAGTAAAATCAATAATATAAGAGCGTAAACATATAGTATATTTCACTATAAAAGTATGGCATATACGAGTATAAGGGTATAGTATGAGAAATTAGGTAAGGGAGAAGAAGATAACAAAGGGAAAGGAGAACGTGAATGAGAAGGAGAAATCACTTGGAGGGAGAGAGAGAGTAGCTTAAGCAAATGCATTGTCACATTTTCTCCCCTATCCTAAGATCCTTATTATATTAGAGATAATTGGGCCTAAACACACTTAATTAAGCCATACTAATACTCTACTAATTGACGGAAGCTAACGTGTCACGAGATGATGTGGCAATTGCTGAGTGTCGGGATTAATAACAGCATCACGTGTTGATGAAAAGACTCCTCCCCGGCATAATGACGTTATTTTATATCAAGAGAGTTGATGTGGCAACAATCTTTTTGTTAATGCTACAGTAAAATGACAAAAATATCCCTCAATAATCATATATTTTTAAACAAATTAAACGAAAAACAAATAGTTTCCATATAATATAAAACCTCGGATTTCTTTCCATGCTTATAAAATTAAAATAAAGACATTGAAGGATACTTTTATTATTTTAAAAAGAACCCTCTCAAGTAAGGGTGTTCAAAAAACCGAATTTCCAAAATACCGACCCAAAATGCGGTTAACCATATCAAATTTTCAGGTCGGTTAACCGAACCGAAAAATTTTGAAGTATTTTGGGATGGTAGCGGTTAATGATTTTGTCCATTTGGGTTAACCTATTTACTGAAATAGTACATATCAGGGATATATTTTTATATTTTCATAATATTAATTGTTAATTAAATATATTTTTCTAACATATAAGTGAATATTTCATAATGCATATCAATTTTATCTTTTTTCCAAATTTTGTTTACTCTATTACATTCATGGGAAAGAGATTTGGGATGCTTTTCTTAATCCTAGGGAAAAGTTAAAAATAGATTCCTTTTTTGTGTTGTAAATATTGGATATTTTTAGGGTACAATTTTATAGTCGAAATTGATATTATTAAATATCCTAGAAAATTAAAAATTATGTAAAAGATCTTTATATACATAGATATATATACATATATGTATATGTACCCATTTTCTTTGCTGTTAAGAAACTTTCACTGCCAAATCCCTGTATAAGTACACAGCAAGAATTGAGAGAGAGAGAGGAATTGAGATTGAAACAAAAAGAAAATAAGAGTTAGGGGGGGGGTGAGATATTGAGGTTAAATTTTAATAATAAAATATTGAAAGAGTTATTTGAAGAGAAGAAAATATTTTTTCGTTCTATAGTTTTAATATAAAATACTTGTTATTTTTCTTCGAGTATATATGGGTCTGTCTTTTTATTCTCTTTCTATATAGTATAATATATCTATAGTTATATAACACGTTATCAGCATGAGTCTCTAGCCAGTTGAGGATCGTGATATACTCGAGGTAAGTTTTCATTCCCTCATCTTTGTGATTTATAATTTTACTAATCTTAAGTTTATTGCTCTTGATATTACTGGCAAAAATTATTTGCCTTGGACCCTTGATCCACTATGATGCTGTGAATCTCGGACAATTAAAAGGGAAAATAACGCATCCTTGCAGGATCGCCCTAAAGCTTTGATATTTCTCAGGCATCATATCCCTGAAGGTTTGAAAGCTGAGTATATTACTTTAAAGGACTTGTATGTCCTTTTGGTTGAATTTAAAGGAGAGGTTTGACCATCAAAGTAGGTGATCTTCCCTAAAGCTCGCTATGAATGGATTTACCTGCGGTTGCAGGATTTTAACATTGTAAGCGAGTATAACTCTGCAGTATTTGGTATTACCTCCCAACTGAAAATATTGCTGAGGAGGATATGTTAGAGAACACGTTCTCTACCTCTCATGTCTCGAATATGCTCCTGCATTAGCAATATCGAGAATGAGGATTTAAAAAATGCTCACAGTTGATATCTGTCTCCTCATTGCTGAACAAAGCAATGAATTATTAATGAAAATCATCAGTCATGACCAACTAGGTCCGAACCATTCCCTGATATGAATGCTTCGATATACGACCATTAGAGACATGGTCAAGGTCATAAACGTGGATGTGGTCAGGGCCGCGAACGAGGTTAAAGTCACGGTCATAATAACTTGCACTATGGTTCCTTGAATGGACCAACATTTAAGAAGTCCACTAATGACGAAGAGATGAAGGAAATAGAAAAAACTTTAGTTTTTCATATTTTCTGTTTTGCATATTCATGGCTGGTTAAACCGCCTACTTTTTATTACTCGTTCGTTATTTATATGGTCGACTATGCCGCCTATTTATTATTTGTTATTTATATGGTTGGCTTTGCTGCCTACTTATTATTTGTTGTCCATATGATCGCCTATGCCGCTTATTTATTACTAGTTATTCATATGGTTATATTTCTCAGTCAATCTATTTGATACTTAATTAAAGGCTCCAGAAGAGTACACATCATATTTCTTAAAGAAACAATATTTAATTATGAGACACCCGTTGGGATAGTTAACCAGAAGTTAACAGACCCAAAAGTTTTGTGACATGACTATTTGAGTTATTAGGGTATAACAATGATTAAGAGAATCGTTAAAATTCTCGAACCCATTAAAGAACCAGAAGATTCTTATATCGGGTGAAACATCATGTGCTGCTTGTATTTAAGGCAACGTGATTGCTATGTCATACTCAATTCAAATTGAATTTGAGTCCCATGTATAGATGGGACTTATGTGGGCCAATTATTTTATTACGTGAACCAATTTGGTATGTTATGATATTAATAGAGGCCTCTACCCATTGGTCCCATGGGTATGGACAATACACTTATGATGTGGCATTTGTGAAACTCCTTACATAAATGATCCGACTATGAGCTCAAATAGTGGATTGTATGATAATGCAGGAGAAGTTATATCCCAAGAATTTAATGACTATTGTATGGGATAAATTGGCATATAGCCCTCGTACAGATACAAAATGATCTTGTTAAACGCCTGCAGCGAATAGCTAGACCATTATTGTTGCCTACTTTTATATGGGCATATGATACATGTTACAGCACTAATTATGGATCTCCCCAGTATAACTTGTCTCTGACAACATCCAGATATATATCCCATCTATGAATTTTGGTTGTATAACATATGTCCCAATTATTCCACCTCAATGAGGAAAGATGGGCCTAGATAAGGGGACTTTGAATTTATCTGGAGATGTTAATTGGAAACAATTTACGGCATAATTTGCTGATTGTAAATTAGACAGGGTTTTCGGAATCAGGGGGAGAAAATTGAAAGTTAGAAAATAAAAATTTATGTGGAATGCATCATCGAACCAGAAGTTCGAAGAATTGTTCACTTATAAATTATTACAAGCCAATTATTCACTAATGGAAAGAGGGTGACCAAATAATATATCAGTCGAGCAATATTCTGATATACTAAAAAATGCATCCATTGCACACTAGAAGCGTGGTAAATATATCGGTTCCAAATATTTGAATCTGAAAGAAAAAGGAGCAATAAAATATTGGTCCCTCTGTTATGAAACTCTTGAGGAGAAAAACTCTGCAGAGATAATAATATGAAATTCCTTAAGACTATTAGGTACCTGAAGCTACCTGAGACTATTGAAATAGTCAAAATGATGAAATTATGATGATAAGGAGATCTCTATGGAATGTGGGATATTATAGAACCAAACTTGATTAGATCTTTGTATATGCTGTAGCTACTCCCTGATCAAAGAAATTACAAAATCTTGGACTAGTGTTTATTCAAGAATGCCAACAAAGAAATGATTGGCTCAAATAGAAAGACACAATTTAGGCTGAATTTGCCATGTGGACCTGAAATCTAAATTCCTAAAGAATAAAACCTGTATACTACATATGAATGTTGGTGCGAAAATAATGAGGTGGTGAAAAGCACAATTTGTAGCCCAATGTTTATTATAGAGACCAGAAATTAATGGAACATACATATGAGAAATGGATGCAATTAATCTGGCAGTTTCTGTATGCGTCTTATAGATGTGATAACAACTTACTTGTACATATCATTTAAGATGATATTTATATGAAAGTCCCTGAAGAACTAAATATGCCGGAAGCATATAGTTCAAAACCGCGATACATATCTACTAAAAGAGAGATACGTTAATATCATTATGACCTCTTGAAGAGTTTAAAAGAAGCTGTTATAAACCTAAACTGAGAACTCGAGATTGAGGATCTTGAAAAAGGAAAGATTTTGTCTCGACCTGTAGATCAAGCATTAATATGATAGAGTATTACTCTATTGATCAAGTCATACCAATACGGTACTTGAGTGATTTAATATGTTGTTTAGTACCTCAATTTTTGTTTGATTCCTTAATAAAAATAAAGGCTCTTTCGATCCTCAATGAGGTAACGAATGAATTCTTGGTATTAAGGTACCACACCTTGGTATAATTGTTGCATTAATATAGCTGTTACAAGACCAAATATAAGCCTCCTTTGATTAACTTATCTTCAATATAGAATATGGTACCAACATGAAGATGTGGTTAAATGTTTATCCTAATGGATTAACCAGTATAACATTATTATATTATGTTAAACTTGCATGCAAGTATTGGTTATTTAGTTGACCGGCATACCGTAAGTGACAAGAATACTCTTTCGTTATATAGCTATACTGCTATGTTTTGGCAATTTACTAATAATTATAGCTACTGTTGAGACACTTGAGCTTTATGAACAAGTAGAGAATGGGTATCGTTAAGGGCCTTGATCCAACATATTTTGTAAGCTTCCAATGATCAGGGGGAGTCCGATAGTACCATATGAAGATAGGTCTGCATTGTTCAAGTTAAAGAAGGTTCATAGAACCAAGTGCATTTCAAAGAAGCTCTTTTCACTCTCAAGCTTCCTGAAGAAAGATGTACATGTTCGCTCAAGAAACCGGACAAGTTATTCAAGAAAGCATCTTCAACAAACTTTCAAGAAATCGACTCAAGATTGATATTCACCTATTCAAAGATATCTTTGGTTAATGTGTGCCCATGAGGGGGAGTTAAATACACACTGTACTCTTTTTCTCTTCGCTATGGTTTTTCCCACTAGGTTTTTTTTTTCTTGCAAAGTTTTTAACGAGGCAGTTTAGGAAGCGTATATAACTTGGACACTATACACTTTCAAGAGTGTTATATCCCACAATATTGTAAAGAAAAATATCTAAAGGGGGAGTGCTGCAAATATTAGATATTTTTGGGGTACAATTTTATAGTCGAAATTAGATATTATTAAATATCATAGCAAATTAGAAATTATGTAAAAGATCTTTGTGTACATAAATATATATATACATATAATATATGTATATATATCCGTTTTGTTTGCGGCTAAGAAACCTTCACTGCCAAATCCCCGTATAAATACACAGCAAGAATTGAGAGAGAGAGGGGAATTGAGATTGAAACAGAAAGGAAATGAGAGTTAAGGGGTGAGATATTATGGTTAAATTTTAATAATAAAATATTAAAAGAATTATTTAAATAAAAAAAATATTCTTTCGTTCTTATATAAAATATTTATTATTTTTTTAAATATATATGAATCTGTTCTTTTATTTTTTTTTATAAAGTATAACATTTTGACCTTTTTTAAAAGAGAGTTCGAAAACTATATTGGGGAAGAAAAAGGTTGAGAAAGGAGAGAGAGAATGGGGTCGGTGTTGTCAGCTCTGTTAGGAGGCGGCTCCAGCGACGTCGCCGTCGGGGGCGGCGAGGGGTCATCGGAATCTCGAGTGATGCAGTTTCACTCCACCGATCGTTGGAAGCTCCACTTCATTTCCTTCAAGGATTCCGATCAATTGGTAATATTACCCCTTCATCTCTATCTCTCTTGTTCCTAAATTAGGGTTTTTGCCCTAATTTGACTCTGAATGTTGCGGAGATCATTTGATTTCAAGCATTGTTTGCTTGAGTTTGAAATTCTTATTATTTAGGTACCTTGTGTCGGAATTTGATGAACTTTTGCGATAATCGGACCAATTTTATACAAAAAATGCTAATGTAATGCAGAATTACAATAATATATATGTCATGTCAATGTTTTCATCAAAAATTCAACGAATTATGATAAAAGCTTCATTGAATTTAGATGTAAATTACATATATATTGCTGAAATCATATGTAATATCAGCATTTTTTGGTAAAAATCATCAAATTCCATTGAGTATACTTCTATATTATGAGAAACAAGTTTCACTTAAGCATTTTTCAATAAAAATCTATCGAATTTTAGAAGAAGCATGTGTAAAATTTTAAAACTTCGGGGTACTTAAGTGATAAAATTTTTAAACCTAAACATTCCACATTGTATATATTGAAACGTCAGGGTACCTAAATGATAAATATTCAAAACCTTAGGGGTACCTAAGTGATAATTTCCTTTGCCCTAATTAGACTGTGATAATTAATCGACCGAGATATTTACACTGTTGATCCCTTTTCTTTTGTAGTTTGTTCTAATTGGTGCCTCATTTTTGTAACTTTGTTCAAATTGGTCCCTCGTTTTTGTAATTTTGTTTAAAATGGTACCTAATGTTTTTATTTTAGGACAAAATTGGTCCCTCATCTTTTTAACTTTACTTAATTTTGGTCGAAGGAAATTATGGACCATTTTGTTACCATTTTGAGTGAAAAAAAAGGTGAGAGACTAATTTGAACAAAGTTACAAAGATGAAAGATAAATTTGAACAGAGTAAAGGACGATGGCCACTTTTGTCATAACTAAAACACTAGGGCCATTGTGAACAAAAGGAAAGATAAGAAACTCATTTGAACAAAAGTACAAAGACAAGGGATTATTTTGAACAAAATAAAAGAGATGGACCAATTTTATCATAAACTAAAACATTGGGGACCATTCTGAACAAAAGAAAAGCGAACTACTAATTTAAACAAAGTTACAAAAATAAGGGGCCAATTTGAGCAAAAGAAAAGATGAGAGACCAATTTGAACAGACCTAAGAACATGAGGGACCATCGATGCAAATAGCTCATAATCGACGCTCTAATTTCAGATGGTGGTGGATTTTGCGGCGTCATGGTGCGGACCTTGCAAGTTTATGGAGCCAGCAGTTCACGACATGGCTTGCAAGTTCACTGATGTGGAGTTCGCCAAGATAGACGTCGACGAGTTACCAGTTAGTGAAATTACTGTCTCCTTGATCTTCTCTTTGAACTCCTCGCTGTAGTTTACTTTTGGCAGTGGAAGAGTATACAATTATTTGTGCATTATCCAACCTCGTTTGGTTAACACATGAATTAAATTTCTATGGGAAGTTTTATTTCCTGGAAATTCAATTCCCATGTCAACTCCCCAGGAAATATTTGTGTTTGGTTGTCAAGATGAGAAATGGGATTTCCTAAAATTAGAACTTACCTAGCTCTACTATGTAAGTCAATTCATGCGTAACAAAAGAATTGAAACTTTCCAAAAATTTCCACTTCGCACCCTATTTTTTGGTAACCAAACAAGAAGGCAAATGCCCACTTTCACGAATTCCAAATTCCTATGTAACTTCCTAGTAAACAAACAATTCCCAAGTTTTAAATCCAACTGCACCATAAATACGAAACAATGGGCTGTGTACATCCCACCCCCCTAGATCCTGCATATGCGGGAGCCCTCGAGGCACTGGGTTTGTTGTTGCTGTTGTAGTGGAGTGTGTAGGGCATGCACTTACAGACTTAGAGAAGGATAGTTTCCTTAGCTCTAATGAGATTCAAGAACTTTTGGGGTTTTTGTTCTACCTAGCTATAAGGAGCCATAGCGGATGACATAGAATCTATCTACAAGGAGCCATAGGGGATGACATAGAATCTATCTACAAGGAGCCATAGCGGATGACATAGAATCTATCATGGCTACATATGAAAATAGTTCTGTTAAGAGAGATTTGGGAACCGATAGCTTGAATTCATGTTCGTTGTCTATTATAAACCTAAGAGGATACCAACATGTAAGCACCAGATCACATTAGAACTCCGAAGTTAAGCGTGCTTGGGCGAGAGTAGTACCAAGATGGGTGACCTCCTGGGAAGTCCTCGTGTTGCACCCCTCAGGTTGGGGATTCTCGGAAACAGCCTCTCTTTAGGGGAGCTCTCTGAAGGGGAAAGGCTGCGTACATCTTCCCTCAAGACCCTACTTAGGCGGGAACCCTTGGGGCACGGGAATGTTGCTGTCTATTATGAACTTAGGAGCAGCCATCAAGTCCCTCGCTTTGTAGAACTCCTAGAAGAAACTCAGAGTTCACTATTCCAAAATCCTGGACCAAATCAAATTAAAGTCACACTTAGTTGTCTTAATGTTATTCCCCACAGTCAAGATTGCAATTCTCTAATGTATTTGGCTATAAAGGTGTGCTAGGATTTGTGAAGACCAATTTATGCTAGGTAATTTCTTGTAGGAGAAGGTGGACTTTTGGGAGTTATTTGGACAAAGAGCTTGGAGACTTCACTAGCATAGTTTTAGTTGATTTACAAAGGGATTAGAGGGCTTTATTTCATTATCATAATTGTGATTTTGAGGACATCTCGTCCGTAACTCTTTGTATATTATTTCTCTCTTAATATTATTTCCTTTTCTGTTCAAAAAAGAAAAAAAATTAAATTCATACTTATTTGGACCGATGTTTGATGCCAATACCAAGGGTTCATTTACCATGCATTAATGCATCCGGATCCCATTAGAACTCCGAACTTAGGCGTGCTTGGGCGAAAGTAGTACTAGAATGGGTGACCTCCTGGGAAGTTCTCGTGTTACCAACCCTATAAGGATGAGGGTCCTTGGAAATAGCCTCTCGGTAAGGTTACACCCTGAAGGGGGAAGGCTGCGTACATCCACTCGTCCCAGACCCTGCTTATGCGGGAGGTCTTGAGGCGCTGGATCTGTTGTTGTTGTTGTTGTTTGATGCCAATGCCAACATTGTATTCAAAAATTGGTGGAGAAATATGAAAAAATTAAAATAAATAAGAGAGGCCTTCATTTGAGTCTGTTAGTGTATTTGCACGTTGCTTTCTCTATGTCAATTGAGATTGCCTTTGCTTCTTTGAACATATTGAAGAAAAATATTGGTATGCATTGGAGAACCGAGGACTGTAGGCTGAGAGGTCGGACACGACTAGATTCAAGATTTCTCTGTCTTTTGTGCTTAAATTAGAAGTGTCTAAGGCTGTGTTTGGGTCAACAGAGAACATTGTTCTTGCAGAAAATTTCTCTTCATAAAAATATTTTCAATTCAACATATTTTTTTGAAAATTTTTTGTCTTTCTATCCAAAGGAAATGGTTTCATTTTATAAGTTGTATGAAGTTCACGCTGGGCCAAGTTGAGGTTGAAATGAAACATGCAATGTGAGAGTAAGACGGAAAGCATTTTCCCTTCTATGAAGGAAAATGATTTCCCTTTATGTTGAGGGGAAGTCATTTTCCGCTGAAAATGGAGGAAAACTTTGTTCGTATTTGCGGTTGTTATGAATTTGTATAAATAAACAATAGAATTGAGACGGAAGGTTTTATGTCGAAACAAACGGAGCATAAGTGTCATGTCATCCTTATCTGACATTGGTACTTTACGGTAGGATTGAGGGTCTGAATAACATACAAAATGAGATACCTTGAAATTTATCATGATTTGCTTTCCTCTGTGCGCTGAAAAACTGCTATAGATGATCCGTTATCTCCTTTTCTAAAACTGCAATTCTTGTAGCTTGAAACTTAAAATATATTGTTGTAACAAGCATCAATAGTAATTTTCTATATTAAAAAAAAAACAGTATCAATTATCTGAGGACTATGGAATCAAATACCGTTATGTAACAAAATGACCCTTATGTGATATATTTTGAGCCATGCCATTGGTGGTTATGTAATGATATTAATGTAATGACGTCCATAGTGCATATTTACTGTTTTTATTTTTTAAAGCATGTTTGTGTATGCACTTATACTTTAAGAACTGTGTCATTCAATTTTTTATGAACGTGAGAGTGAAACACGATCATGTTCTATTAAAATAGCCTATGCAATTGTTGCAACTCGTTAGTAACTTCCATGCCACCATGTTTCCTTGACACCGCTACTTGACTGCATGCTGTTGTTTGATCATGTGACAAGGACACCAAAATGAGGGCATTGAATAGATTTACTCAAATAAAAAAGATATATGATAGCTACCGGATATGAATATACTGGCTGAGAATCTTATTGATACGGATGAGAAAATAGAAGGGAGTCTTAAGCTTCAGTTCTTGTGTTTAATCTTCAGAAATTGGAAGCCCAAGCCAGTTTCTTTGGCTTCATTTGGTTTGATGGAAAACATTTTTTGTCCTTAAAATATTTATCACGTCTTTGTCCTTAAAATATTTATCCTCTAAATATTTGCAACTTAAAATGTTTTTCTCTTGAAAAATTTCTTTTATGTACTTTAGAAAATCAATTCTATTATATAAATTTGTATGAGATTATTGGTCCTTTTGAAGGTTAACATGAGACAGAAAATATTGGATTATGGGAAAATGTTTCCTCCCTCGTAAAGAACATGACTTTCTCTCTTTTAGTAAGAAAATCAATTTTCCTTCCATACGTGAAATGACTTTCTCCTTTGGTGATTGTCGCTTATATCATTACCATTCGTCTATGCTGGAGCAAACAGCTAGAAACTAGAAAGTACAAAGCTGAGACGTGAAATGGTTCGTCTATTTCAAAACAAGAACTTATAGGACGTGTTCATTGAACATATAATTTTGTGTAAAAAAGTGAAAATTTTCTGTTTTCAGGAAATTTGGAAAGTCCCTGCAATTTTGTTGAAAATGAGTTCACAAAGTTCAATTCCCTAACGTCCAGAGCATGGAATTTGACCCTAAAATTGAGGCCGAAACTAGAATTGGGGTCTAGAATTACAATTTTCTTGTTTGGTTCATCTATTGGAAGGAATTATAATTTCATTGCCCAATTTTATGGAATTAGATTTTAGCTAAAAGGCATGCATTCCAATTCTTCGGGATGGGTAAGGAATTGTAATTTCATGCTAATTTTACTGGCCTAAAACCCCAAATGACGCAACTTGATTGACATAATGACCTCAGATGACTTGAAATCTAGACCCGACCCAAACCGACCCAAGTTTGACCCAAAAACTTGAAATGACCCAACTCGAATGACTCAACCTTAAGTGATTGGACGCAACTCGACTTAAACCTAGCCCGATTTGACCCGAAGTTCGAGGTCACTCAGCTGATTGATCCAAAGTTTGAAGTCACTTAGCTGATTGACCCAAAACTTGAAATGACACACACCTAATATGGTTGTGCTTGGTTTGCACTCAACTTGAATGCAACCCAAACAAGTTGATTGAAAACTTGAAATGACCCAACCCATTGACCCGAACCTAAGATGACCTAGACAAAAAACGACCTGACTTCTAAATTTGACTTGATCCAAGATAATCCGAAATTTGAAATGATGCAACTTGGTTGACCTGAAACCAAGATGACTCAAGTCCGAAATGTCCGGACCCAACCATAACCTTACTTGTGGTAGCCTAAATCTTAAAACGACCCAACCCGTACCCGTTTAACCTAAAATCGAACATAACTGCTACATGAAACAATCTGACTCGAAGAAAACTTGACCCAAGTTGACGATGTTTGAAGGAGTTGAACCTTGGATGAACCCACCCAACTGATACCCAATCCTAGCTGAGCCAAAATTTGGAATGTTTCAATTTAATTGACCCAAAACTAGAGATGATACAAATTGTTTACAGTTCCAACCTCTGATTCTTTTGTTTATCCAAGCAATGAAGTTTTAATTCTAACCTGATTGCATTTCCATCTAATGAGAATAGGATTTGAAATTCCATAATACAATTCCAATTCTATATGCCTAACAGGGCCTGAATGTTCTGGATTTTTGAGGAATTTGCTCATTTGTAGGAAATTCTCTAGTGTTCTAGGAAATTTTCAATGCATGATTTTCGGATTGTTGTCTTCACATCTTTCTTTTGTACTCTACAATCCAGTTTTCGCAAATTTTCAAATTGAAAAAGTACTCAACTCGCCCCCCTCCATACCCACCAACACCACCTTCATCATTGCCGCCACCTTTTTTAATTTTAAAACACTAAACAGTTTTAAAGGCATTTTTTAAATTTTCACCTGTTTTCTAAAGTAATTCAAACTGAGAAAATAGTTAGAATATTCAAGTTGGAAAATTGGAAACCATTTTCTCAAACTGAATCCGCTTTAAATCTTCCTGTGTTTTTCCATTTTCCAACTTTTGTGATGAAAACTTTGGAAATAACTAATGGTTTGTACAATATCATTTTTGTTTCTAGTTTTGTGTTTTAGAAAAACCAAAAATTGGGTTTTATAATGGAAATTTTCTCTCCTTTTAAGTTTTCAGTTTTTCCGCTAGCCATTAATAACTAAATACTAGAAATCAAAAACAAGGAGAAGTTGTTTCAAAATCTTTCTTTTGGTTTTTCAATAGTTAAAAATTTAAAATAGCAACAACAACAACAACAACAACAACAATTCCAGTGCCTCCAAGGGCTCCCGCATAGGCAGGGTCTGGTTGGGGGGGGGGGGGGGGGGGGGGGGGGGAGGTAGGTGTATGTAGCCTTCCCCCTTCAGGGGGCTACCCTGAAGAGAGGCTGTTTCCGAGGACCCCCAACCTGAGAAGCAAGTCTGCATCAAAGAGCAAAAAGACCTGGCAGCAGGAAGCAACAAAGCATGAGTAGACCAGTAGGACAAAATACACGGCGAGCAAAACACAGTCTCAAAACAAGCCACATCATGCACAATCAACAGAATCAACATATCAACAGATACGATACAGATAAGGATAGAGATAGATGATAGAGATAGAGATAGAGATAGAGCTAGAGATAGAGAATGAGATAGAGATAGAGATAAGTAGACAAGTAGCAAGTATCAACTCATGAGAGCCAGAACACGGCCTACGTGCGCCAAGAGGACCTAGCATTAGAAGCTGGACTACCCTACTCCAACTGGAGCATTTAAAACCCCTATGCTAGCCCTCCATTGGGCCCTATCTAAGGCCATCTCCTCTCGAAGGTTTAGGTGGGTGAGGTCTTGTTGGATCGTCTCAAGCCATCTCTTCTTTGGCCTGCCTTTGCCTCTTCTGCCTAGTGAAGTAAGAGGCTGTTCACATCTCCTCACTGGAGCGTTGTCCGATCTCCTTCTAACATGTCTGAACCACCTCAGACGTTGCTCCCTCAATTTATCTTCAATGGGGGTTACGCCCAATTTGACTCTCATGATGTCGTTTCTGATTCTTCCCTTCCTTGTGTATCCGCACATCCACCTCAGCATTCACATCTCCGCCACCTTCATCTTCTGCGTGTGCTGTTGTTTCATCACCCCGCACTCCGCCCCATACGTCATGGCTGGCCTCACAACCGTCTTATAGTATCTTCCCTTTAGCTTCAAAGGGAACTTTCTGTCACAGAGAACCGTCTTATAGGATGTTGCTTCCCATATTAGATAGTAATTGAAGCCCAACACTCCACTTGTTAGGATCTACCGGTTTCTAAAATCATCTAAAATTTTTATAATTTTAACAAATAAGATACACATGTCAAATGACCAAACAAAATGATTCGAATATATACGAATTTTCTTGTCATTATGGGATTATTTGATGTGATTGGAAAGAATAATTCTCTAAGGGTGTGTTTGGAATCAAAAAAAAAAAATTCATGAAAAAAATGAGGGAAAATGTTTTGCTTGTGTAAGTACTGCGTCTATTCTTCTTTAACAAAAAATTGTTGTATGGTTTCTTTTCCTTAAATTTTACTTCACTTTCAAATAAAGGAAGAAAAATGAAATTCCTTTCACTTTTTTTTTCCTTTTCATTTTCTTTCCATCATATTTTGTTCGATTGAATTTTCCCTACTCCAAAGAAAGCCTAATTAGATTTGAATTCATCATCAATCTTTACCCATAGTGATATATTGCCAGATCTAATCCCAGTTTCGAAATAACAGGATGTGGCACAAGAGTACGGGGTGCATGCAATGCCAACATTTGTGCTGTTGAAAAAGGGAGAGGTAGTGGATCGAGTGGTTGGGGCCAAGAAGGACGAGCTCGAGAGGAAGATCGAAAAGTACAGGCAACTCTCTTCAAGGTCCTGAACTCAACTCGCTCTTACTCATTCTGTCATTATCGAGAACTTATTGATTTGGATATTTACATCATAATACCATGCGTTTTCACATGTGTATCAATTGAGTCTATTTTAAGTTGTATCATCTTGGGCATTGTGCTATTTTATTGTAGCAATGTGGTTCAGAGAGCGTATTGAGGCATTGCCGTCTCGATGGAAAATTTGCAACTGAGGTATTGAGCCATTTTTGTGAGCAGGAGTGGGTAGATGTGCCATTTGGATCATTTTGCTACAATGGAAATAATACAGGGGCTTAATTGACACAATTAAAAGTTTAAGGGTTAGATTGATGCACCAGGCAAAGTATGGGGTAGTATGACATAAAAAACCCTACTGTACTTAACTCGAATAACACTCAAGTTTGTGTTTATCGTTTGTTATTGTGTTTCATAATTATGGTTGTGGAGTTGAAAAAAACGGATGTTGTTGATGTAATGTAAAGGGGTTGCAGTTGCGAGGCGTACAGCGCATTGAATAATCTAACTTCTGTTACATAACAACCGTAATATGATTGCATATATTATCTAATACAAATGTAAAAGAGCTGTCGTACTACTTGCTTTGCATCACATGTTACTTTGTGTTCTTCTAGTTTGTGGAAGATTATCAATGATAATGGTCTTATAGTTACGGATAGGGCTCGCGAAGCCTGAGGCTTTATAGAAACACGTCTCGAACAAGACATGCAATTGCTGAAAGAAGCTTGAATTTAACGCTATACTGACTCAAATTTGACTTGAATTGGATAGAATTTGTCTATTTTTGGAGCAAATCGAATTGACGGGCCTGTTTGCTATGTGTTATCATGTTGTCTAAATGTACTTATTCGTCACTTAGATGAGGCACATACTCATCCATTCATTTGAACCTTGAACATTTTTTGTTTTATAGGCCTGTCTCTTTCTGTCTTTGAGTTCTTAGGAGAAATGATTCGATTGAATCGAAATGGTTGAGCTACTTAAGGGCCAATAGGTAGGCTAAACATAGGAGAAAGACGATACATTTCTTGCACATGAAGGATGCGGCACTTGGCCGTAACTACTCCATCCTCATTCAGCAATGGCCCAAATTTGAAACTCATTATGCTCTGCAGCTTAATTCTTATCTTCTTGAAAAAGATGAAAGATGCAAGACCACTTAGCGGAAAACAGAAGCATCAGTGTCGACTATTGAAGCCGTCTCAAAGTTGTTTGTGATGTTAGGAAACCATTGCGATTCTTAATTTTTGTATCTTCATGTTAGAAATCATCACATTGTACGGTGAAACCACACAACATATGATGCTTGAATACTAGAGGTGGCCACGGCCCCGCTACAGTGCGGGCAGGGCCGGGCGGGCCCTGGTTGGCCCGTTTTTCGTCAGCTTTAAAAAAAATGCAAAATTTAAAAAATACAAAGTCATTTTGTACTAAAATTATTATAATTCATTGATAAATAATATGAGATACAAATACATTTTATCCCAAGCAATAATAATGCTAAATATATGTAATAAAATAAAATATATAATAAGTAATAGTAAATAATGGTAAATAAATAACGTAACAAGTACAAATACAACGTAGTTGGAGTCTAATATTTAAAAGTACAAATTTGTTTATCAAAAAATACAAAGTAAATAATTGACATACAAAAGTGTTGATATCAGTCGCATGGGGGGTTGCTGTGCTATCGCTTGACGTATCAGCGGTGCGGTCGTCTTCTTCATCACTCGATGAATCCAGCCTCACTTTTTGTTGCTCCCTTGCCTCAGCGAGCAGCCAATCCTTCAAGCACATGGACATCTCAAAGCTTGACGGTGATAGCTTCGCCCTCTTCATTCCGAGCAACCTGCCACCAAGACTGAAAGCACACTCCGATGCTACTGAAGACACCGGACAACTTAGTATATCACGTGTCATGGTGGAAAGCACATGATACTGGGCTTGATTTGTGTGCCACCATTGTAAAAGGTCAAAATGCGGATTGGCCGACGTCTCGAAAATATGGAGCAACGGTGTCCGCAAATAATAATCCAGCTCATCACATAACGTGGGGGCTACTGTGGGGTAAATTGCTCCAACAGCTTCATCGAATATGGCGTGTGTGAACTATTTCCACTAGATGTGGAAGATCCTACTGCAGTAATACTAGGCTGTGGATTATTGGACGCTAATTTTCGGAAATAGTGGGAAAATAAACTATGTAAATAGTTATCGACTTCGGCAATGAAAGTGTCGACATTGAGACTAGGATACAAATATTTGAAAAAATATTGGCAAAACAAGTTTAAACCCCCATGTTTACAACGAGGATCTAAAATAGTTGCTAAGCAGTATGTAAGAGGTAGTTCAGAATAATATTTAGCAAACTTTTCTTTCATTACCTTAATCGATTCGAACAAAATGGGGTTGGATTCATTACTTGCCATCCAATTTACAATATCAAGCAATCTTGTTATTGCTTGAGGTATGGTCGGATAGTAGCAACCCGAAAAAAATGTCGTGGCCTCTTTAAACATGCCAAAAAATTTACAAATTTCATCTATTGTCTCCCATTGTATATTGTTCAGGTTGTAATCGCTCCATTTTGAACGATTTTTCTGTGCAAATTCCATCAGAACGTCTTTATATGGTGGAATGCGCTCTAACATTTCTATGTTAGACGACCACCTAGTTTGGGAGTCTAGTTTGAATTGTTTATATTCTATGCCATGCGACCTACAAAAATTTCTAAATCTTCTTTTTCTAGTGCCGGATGATTTAATAAATATTATTACGGATCTTAAGGTGTTAAGGGATGCGTTTATTAGCTCTAAACCATCAATTACCATTAAATGTAAAATGTGCCCAATGCAACGAAAATGGAAACACTTCCCACCTAACATGGGTCTCATGTGCCTAATTAAATGTGTAACGGATGCAGTGTTACTGGTAACATTGTCGAACGTAATACTAAAGATACGACGCTCTATGCCCCAGTCGCAGACTGCCGACATAATCGCACCCGTAATTATCTCGGCAGTGTGGGGGTAATCTAAATAACCAAAATGAATTATTCTCTTTTGAAGGGTGTAGGAGTCATCGATGCAGTGTGCCGTTATGCACATATAAGGCACACCGGGTTTCGACTTTCATGCGTCCGACGGTAACGAGAACATGCTCGTGTTCATCGCAAAAAGTGTTAAGACCTCAGCTTTCATCCTGTGGTACTCCGTAAAAGCGTCCCGCTTTATGGCATTCCGAGGAACCCTTACAATGGCGGGGTTCACCCATTTTTGGAGGTAGTCGACGAAATATTGGTCTTTGCCGGCATTGAAAGGCCTTTCACCCAAAATTATATATCTAGCTAGCCCCTTTCGGTTGCCCTCTTGAGAGAACCTAAAATTAGCAAGTGCACCGGTCACTTGCTGTACTAGACATTGTTGGCTCTTATCTGGGCATTGCCCGGGGTGGCACCTAAGTATATGTCTGCTTAATGTGCCTATCCTATTGCCATGTTGATGGCTAAAGGACCTAGGTGGGTCACATAATTTACAAGTTGCTTTATTAGTTGTCCTATTAAGGGTAAAGTGATTCCATACGCCACTAGTTGTACGCCTACTAGTACCAGTACTAATTTCAGGCTGAGCTTTGGTGGTGGGCGTGGGTTCCTCATCAGTTTGTGAGTCTTCACCCCACCACCCGACTCATCATAATCTTGTTGTTGTTCAAAGTCCCAATCTATGCTATCATCAGTGTATGGGGGTGATGGGTCTGGTTGTATGAAAGCTTGTTCTTCCGTATTAAGTTCAACAATTCTACTCCTTTTAGGGATTTTGGGTGGCCGAGAAGAGCTAGAACTAGCACGACAGGCTCCAGAGGATGATGAAGAGTTGTGTGCCATATTAGTATAAGTGATTAGTATTTATAAAATGCGAGTAGTAATGCAAATTAAATAGCTAAAAATGCGGACCAAATAAAATTGCGATATTAAAATTACCGAAATGAGAGAACAATGAAATTCGAACTTCAGGCAAACACTTTATGAACTTCGAACTTTAGAGCACAATGTTGCAATTAGCAAAGTTGAAGAAGATGGAGATGATGAAGATGATGAATGTATAGAAAGAGAAGAGAGGATTGAAGATTTGGTGAGGAAATGAGTTGGGGAGGATTAGGTATTGTTAGGTTATGTCTCAAATTACTTGTTTTAATTTTATGGGGTTGCCGTAGGGTCACCGATCGATCGGGAGGGAATCCAATCGATCGGGTGATTTAAGGAAAGATTCGAGAATTTTGGCCGAGAGAGGGTCGATTGATCGGCACTTGGCCGATCGATCGAGAGTCGTTTTCCGCAAAGCCTAGCCGTCTTCTATAAATAAGGGCTTAGGGTTTTGGCTTAGATGAGTTCAACTCCATTTATGATCCAATTAAAGGCTGTGAGGCGCCGCCATTAAGAGTGAGGTGATTTCGTAATTCCTCCAAGATATTCGAGTGCTACGAGAGTTCAGAGGGAGTGATTGTAATTCTTCCATATATCTCGTTCGAGGAAGTGTCGTTGTAATTCTTCCGTTCAGTTAATAAAGAATCTCCATCTCCGCCCGTGGTTTTCTACCCTCTCGATTGTAGAGGGGTTTCCACGTAAACATTGTGTGTTCTTGTTTTGTTCTTTCTTTCTCCATATTTGTTTACTTCTCGTTTTGTGTGAGTCATATTATTTGAATCGAATCAAGGTATCAGGGTCCACGCTTCCGCATTAAGTTTTCCATAACAAATTAGTATCATAGTATATCAGATTTGTTCAGGTATTTATATATATATTTTTTTTAATAAGGAGGGGGAGCAATGGCTCTCCCCCTCCACCCGGGCCCGGGCCGATCCGGCCTGTTGGCCACCTCTATTGAATACCCTGAACCTTATGCCTCAACGTCTAATCACAAGTCCACAGCTGCTTGAAGCTAGCCAACCCTTGCAAAAAAGAGTGTTTCGGGATATGAAGCAAGAACCAAAGTAGGTGATGAATGGAGTCCTTTTTCTTGTTGCTCCTTATCATCCTCCAGCCAGATTTAGTGGTGAACTTCCTAGAAGGGTCACCTATCCATCGAATAGAGTCTACCTCAAGTATACCACACCCAATTGTGGACTGGAATTAATGAAGTCCCAGAATAGAAGAAGCTCAGCTTGACCTTGCGAAAACCTCCACTAGCCCATCAATAATATTTGAAACTCTGGAGCTCTAAGGAAACCTAGTAGAGGTAAGCAAGCAGGCATTGGAAGTGCTGTGGAAGACATCCACATGGCAACCAATAGTATGTCCGCAATGTTGTATCCATCCCATCTCCAATAACATGAGGGTACCCTAGAAAAAAAACATTATAGGATTAGAGGATATGTTGCCAGCACCATGAGACAGAGCTCCTAGTGCGAGCAGTTCAAAATCTTTCCTTGTAGCCGGTTCTGATGAACCAAACACGACTAGAGACATGAAAAATCTATGAACAAAATCTAGACCTCTTCAGAATAGACATGATTCTACTTCACAAGTCGCCTAATCCCAAGGCCACGCTCATAGTGCAAGTAGTATAAGTGCCTCCAAGCAACCTCCCTTGTTCCCCTGGGGGGTCATCAAAGTGCCTCTCCATAAGAAAACAACCAAAATAGATTTGATCTTACTGATCATTACCTTCAAAAGCATGAAGATAAATGACTGGTAGAATGGAGAACAGAATTGACCTGATCAACCGTAAGCGATTGACATAAAATAGAGATCGAGAAGTCCAGAGTTGAATGCCGGTGAGGATGCAATTGAGAAGTGGCTTGCATAAATTGAATTTGGGTTCTGATAAGAAGCACCCCTAGACATCTGACTGGGCACCGATTAATCCTATCCTAAAGCATCAAGAATCTCTTGCCGAGTATTTGAGTCCACCCCATTTGTGGCATTCGAGGCAAACTTCGACAATGTAGCAAAGCAATCCAGAGCCTCGTTGAAAGGAAGCCTATAGGCATGCCATTAATGTGAGTGGCCCGAACCTTGTAGACTCTAGGTAAAATTCATCAAGATTAGCAAAAAAACTTTAAGAACTTGAAAGGAAGCCTACGGGAGTGGTGATTCCCAAGTCCTCTGATACTAACATGCTATAATCAGAAGCAGTGTGCGTTAAGAACCCAACTTAGATATAGGTAAAGCACGAAGTCGCCCCTCACTCACCAAACACTAATCAAGATGCTCGAGGACAAGATCCTCCTTATCACCACCCTTGGACCACGTGTAGAGAAGCTTAGGACAAGAAAGATTAGTAAGCTTAGCCTTAATCAAGCAGTCCTGATGATCATCCATATGACCCAGCCAACCTTCGTGACCGCCACATCTATCTCTTAGAGTTGAGGTAACATTAAAATCCCCAAAGAGCAACCATGGCGCTCCCCGAAAACTAACACCAACTCGTCTAATATGACTACAAAGCTCTTAGTGAGGTCTTGGCTCAATAAAGACTTAGGGTAGGCATCCCAAAGGGGTAAGGCTGCATACACCCCACCTCCTTAGACCTTACTCTAGCAGGAGCCCTTATGACATTAGGTTTGTTGTTGTAGTACAAAAGCACAAAAACCAATGAGCCTTTAAGGTCAGAAGCATAACACGAAGGAAACTAGTTCCCTCCTCTCACTCTAGTGATACGGTACACCCAGATCCAAAGCAACAATAACGCGGCACTAAGAGCGATGCTAAGAAATAAACATTACAACCAATCAACACACGAAGAAACAATGGACTCAACATCTATGGGGTTGGTCTTTGTCTCAACCAAGCTAGCAAGACTCAAATGATTGGAAGAAATCCAATAATGAACTACACAAGGGAATTGGGGTTAATAGAACCCTGAATGTTCTAGCAACCAATTATCGTAGAAAATTAGAGAAAGGTACTCAAGGCTTCTGGTGGCACCACAACGCCCTCAATTGGTAACATGAGAAATGTGACGGTCCATTGGTGGTAGGGTCCCAACACTCTGAGATGTAGAAGCTGCCTCCAGCTGATCAGCAAGCAAACCTGTTGGCCTTACAACACTGGCCTCCCGGTTCAATTCACACTCAATGGGCTCTAGAACGCCCACCGAGGCACTTCATTGGGACAAGTGGTTGGCACTGATCCTCCTCAATCGAGGTGGACCGCTCATAATTGACTGAAACATTGTGAATATGAGGCTCCAAAGGCTTAAAAGTGCATTTTCACTACTATTGGACCTGCTATTAGGCTAGGTTGCGTGTGGCCCTGTTCTGCAGACCACACCTGCCAGGTAGTGTAGCGTGACTCCCCCCTCTCTCCTGGGCCGAGCTTTCAAGGGCTCGAGCACGCTAGGCACTGCGAGCATCCTCTAACGCTTAGGGCACACTGGACCCCATTCGGTGGCCCATCATTCTGGATTCCAATAGCACACGACCCACGTTTTCGTCCACTACCACAGCATGTTGATATCGGTTCATCCGAGTGTCATTGCCCTTGCCCAATATATTTTTAGCGGCTTCAGTAGGCTTTCCAGCATCCCCATCATTTTGCACTCCAACCACACTCAGGTAGGTATGGCCAAAAACACCACGCTCAAGGCAAACCTTGAGCACTTTTTCATTCCCAACATTGACCGACATCTTTAGTGAACAAGAGGCAACTTATTATAGGTGTTGTACAGGAGATTTTTGCTTCTAGATTCTTGTGATTAGAATCCATTCTCTCTTGAATTCGCTTTTCCATGACATCATACGAATGATAAACTTATATGAAGAAAGAGGGTCACCGTTGAGTCCTCTAGAAGATCTGAGAAAACCGGCTGGAAGACCATTTATTTAACATGGAATAGAAGATAGTAAAGACACACTGCATGACACAACCAACCTATATGGGGCAAAATCTCATGCGCAGTAGCAAAGTTAGAAGTAAATCCCATTCAATTCAATCATAACGTTTTTCATATCTAACTTAAGACATTTGCCTTTTTTTGGTGATGGAAGGTTGACATTATTTCATTAGCAATGAGAGTACTATCATGACTTTGGCAATCAGTTTGGAAAGAGTATTGCAAAGACCTTTTTCTGGGATAATCAGCAAGGCAAACCTGCATGTACAAAAGGGCTCACCCAAATATTGCAAAGACTTGTAGGTTGAAACTGATTTGGGTGTTCTGGTACATCAACTAAATGTAGCTGCCAAGTAATTTTAGTACCTTGTCCTTGGAGATCTACTAGATTGTAATCAAAGCATAATGACTTCAATTTGGCCATACTTGACTCACAAATCAAGATGTTTTTCCTCCGGGAGGAGAAATTTATTCATTGTCAATTATATACACCATGGAAGAGTTACACTATTAAGTAGAAAAAGCCTCTTTATCAACCTCTTGGGCAGGGGCATAGATAATGAAAGTATTATATTCTCGTTTACTGATGCTTTTTTGAACTTTGAAACTCATTAATAGATTTAGATTAGAAGGTATGTGCTTCCTTTTAGTGATTTGGGCTTCTGGCATGTTAGGGGAGCTTTTGTTTTGTTGGTTTTGTCGGATTTATTTTAATCCTTTTCTTTTTTTAACTTTAGCTTTAGTTGTTTCGGTGTGTGGTTTTTTTTGCCTATTAGTTTTGGTTTGTTTGGGTTTTGGGTTTAGCTTTTTGTTAGGATTTGGGTGTTGATTCAATTGTCTCAGTGTTTCTTACTTTTGGGCCTTACTCTGCACGTTTGTGTCTTATTGAGCTTGTATTCTAATTACTGGAAGGAAAAAAAAAGAAAAAGAAAACATTCATAGAGTAGTTGGTTGAGTTCCAAAAAATCCAAATGCTCCTGATATTAATAACAGATGGGGCTTGTTTCTAATATCGTCAGGATTTACGCTTTGTTTCAGAAACTCGAGTTTCTCATGAACTGAAGACTGCTTGGCCCCTCTAGAGTTCCAACAAAGAAATTGCATTGCGAAAAATGAATAAAACACATGCATACGATCAATCGCAAACAAGTAGCCGGTCGACTGCTGTTGTTGCTTCTGAATCAAACATCATACTAAAATATGTGTTGATGCTTTATCATTTTTGAAAACAAACGTAAATTTGACAGAACACAACGCAACTTAAAATCTAGTGATCCATGCAAAAGAACCCCCCAAAAAAAAAAAAAAGATAATGTTACCGTCGAGGTATTTTAATTAATGTCAGAACAATGTCAAAGCAATTACATTCTAGTAATCACGATCATTATCTTGAAATGAAAAAAAAAAAAAAAAAAACAATGGTAATAAACAACAATAGATCCAATGCCTCAAGGACTCTCGCATAAGCGGGGTCTGGGAGGGGTAAATGTATGCAGCCTTACCCCTTCAGGGTATAACTCTGCCGAGAGGCTGTTTCCGAGAGCCCCTAACCTTATAGGGTTGGCAACACGAGGACTTCACAAGAGGTCACCCATCATGGTACTATTCTCGCTCAAACACGCTTAACTTTGGAGTTTTAATGGGATCCAGTTGTATTAGTGCCTGATAAAATGAATCCTACAATGATAATAAACACTGTCCATAAATGGAACATCATAGCTTATCAAAAAAGAAAAACAAAAAGAGTAACATCAAATACAAATTCAGCAGCTTTTGTTGGCTGGCTGATGTCATTTGCAATTTTGTAAAATGGTTCTTGATGAGCTACCAACACATAAATGCCACAGAAACCTGATAAATTCTCACTTGAAACCAAAGTAACATTGTTCCATTTACTGTAATATTGTGCAAATTAGACCCTTCACATCACATCAAATCACATCACGTAATATTTAAATTTGGACTTTTTTTTGCAAAATAGCACAATTAAAAAAAATATTTAGAAAATTGGCACCTTTTTGAAAATATTTAGCAAAATGGCACATATTACTGTTCATTACTCGTTGCATGCCATCTGAAAAAGACTACAATGACAAGCCACAAGCTGCACGACATCTGAAACATCGTGCAACCGTTGTACGACATCTGGGGTGTCGGCCATCATGCAACGGGTGTCACCCCCACCCTTCACACGCAGCGCAACGGGAATAATATAAATTTAAATTTTGATATTACATAATCTCGAATTTCACTTTAGATTAAAGATTGGGAGGTGGAGGTGGGTGACGGCGATGGTGGTGGGTGGGTTAAGATTTGAGATTGGGAGGAGAGAGAGTGATGGGTGCACAGAGAGAGAGAGAGAAGGGTGGTGATTTTGAGTACATTGGTGGTGATTTTAAGTATATGAGTGGTCATTTTGAGCACTAGCGCATAAGTAGTGAATTTGAGTATATGGGTGGTGATTTGAGATTGGGAAGAGAGAGAAGATGATGGGTCCACCCCCAATCATCTCCGGCTACAGCCACCAACCTCCGCCCTGCGACCTATCTCTCTCTTTTTCCACCCATCACCTTCTCTCTCCTCCCAATCTCAAATCACCACCCATGTACTCAAATTTACTACTTATGTACTAATGCTTAAATTTACCACCCATGTACTCAAAATCACCATCCATCTCTCTCTCTCTCCTCCCAATCTCAAATCTCAACCCACCCACCACCACCATCGTCACCCACCACCACCACCTTTGAATTAGTAGAATCCCATATGTTGCACTCCATCTGAGATGTCGTGCAACACATCTCAGATGTTACACGACATCCCAGACATCATGCAACAGTGTTGTACTACATCCCAGACATCGTGCAATGTTGCACGACGTTTCAGATGTCGTGCAACTGGTAGCTTGTCATTGTAATCCTTTTTCAGATGGCGTGCAACGGGTGATGAACAATAAAGTGTGCCATTTTGCTAAATATCTTCAAAAAGGTGCTAATTTTCTAATTATTTTTTTTTTTTAATAATTATGCTATTTTGCAAAAAAAAAGTCATAAATTTGATTGGAAATAGAGTACAAAAAATGAGAATAATCATTAGAGGATCTAATTAATTGAGATTGATAGTCTAATGTTTCGTGTTTGATAAAAATCTGAAGAGACACTTTGATTTCGAGCAATAGTTCAGATAATTGTTTAGTTTATTAGGTGTTCCTCACTTAGTAAGTTCAGAATAACATCCATACAATTTCACCGTACCGTTCCAACCTAGGGGTTGTTTATGACCGGAGCTGAGCTCAAGCTCATTAGGCTCACAGCTCGACTCATCAACAGTTAGCTCGAACCAGAATCGATTTGTCATAAGCTCGAGCTTGGCTTCGCTGAGGTTGAGCTCAAACCCAACATTGCAAGCTTCAAACTAAGCTTGCCAAACTTAAGCTCAATGTATACTCATTTAGGCTTGAGTTCCACTCATGTTTGGCTCGATTTGGCATATTTAGTGTAATAAACTATATTAAATAGGCTTATTAGGCTAACGAGCCTACAAGCTCAAGCTTCAATAAGCTTTGGCTTGGCTTGACCTAAGCTCAAAATGAGCCAATATTTTAGAGTTTTATGACGAGCTAGCTCAGCACATCCAAAAGATAGAATGCAGCAATGAAACTAACTGGTAGAGCTTCACATTGAATTCAATTCCGTGAATAGCAAGTAGAAAATTAATCAAGCAAATCAAATTCAAATGCTTACATCCACAACTTGGTTTTCTGGGGAGAAGAACATAGATCAGCAGATCAAAAATCAAGCATATGAGTCTCTCAATAATCGATCAACCAACTCTCCAAGCGAAGATGTGATCGTCAGGACTAATATAATAGGCGAAACACACGAAGAAAAATGGCAAAGGACTTTGACGTTGAGCTTCAAGAAGCATTACATTTGGAGTTTGGATCCTACGTTTGGGTTCATATAATTCGGTTGTGGGCACCCACTGGACCCCCGTCCCCAGCCTACCCTATTGCAGGTAGGGGAACTTCTATACATAAAAAAAACGTAAGGAAACTTTTGAGTGGATGACCGGTGCATAATTTGGCCCAAACACCCCAGTTAAGAAAACCCGAACCAAACAAAGAGAGAAACCATACATAAGTCAAAATAATCAAGAGCCAGGAACATCAACTTTGCAGGGTCTCTGATGAATAAATAAATTGAAAGCAAAACCATGGAGTACTAGCATTTTCTCAGGAATTATTTTTCCCAATAACAAAACATTCTTGCTGTTGTAGAATCAATTCTACAAATAGTAAGTTCAAGAAACAAGGATGTTGCAATCTTACCTTGAGGCCGAAAAAATTATTTAACCCAGAAATATCAAGAAGCATTGAAATATTTTGCATTTCCCTTGCTACTTTGAGCGTTTTCCATCTCAGTATCATCCATGAAAGAATATCTACTCGCTTTGTATTTCCCTCCTTGTTAAACGTCTTGATAATCTCCTCACAGCTGCTCCAATCAGCAACACTTCCTTTCTGCGAAATTTTGAACAAGGAAAAAAATGTATCATACAAAATAGAGCGATATTTGAGCTGATTTCATTCGCGGTAAGCCTAATATTTTGAGATAATTAGCTCATTAGGATATATGTTGCTCAGACTCTTCATTCTCCTTGAAATATGACGTGATACTTGGGACATTCCAAACTAGACGGAAGTAAAATACGAGAATCCAAGAAGAAAGGTCAGCACTGACTACAGGTGATGCATATGGATTAAGACAAATTGTGGATAGAGCATCTTTAAGAGGAGCGTTTTTATTTTAGCATGTGAAATTGAGTTTTAAAACATTGTACTAGTTCTAGAGTCCCAATAATTCCGGTATATACTTCAATTATGATATGAAAATGAAGCCCATGAGTATCTTACGGATAGAACTTACAAATTAGCCCTTGTTTTTACACAAAAGAAACTTAAGAGTCGGTGGTCACACTTTGAAATCAGGACACTCACAATTTATTGGTTGGCACATGGAACGTTCGATGAGCTTGGGACTTTGTTTCTCTCAAGTAATTACAGACATAGCTTGAATCTGACCGTCTCTATTTTACAAACTTGCTAGCAAGAAGAGAAAAGAAGGATGAACATGATGCTATCTAGAAGCATAAGAAAAGCGAAAAAGCATGTATATGAATAGCTAAAGAAAAATAGAGAGACAAATGGAAACTCCAACTGAGGTGCTTTCTCTCGACGTAAACAAGAACTGAGAATATAAATTCAGCAGGACATCTCATGAATAAAATAAGATTGATAGCACAAACCATGGATGGTAACAATAATACTTGTATAATAAAAATTTTCATTTACAAAACATTATGCTTGGACTCTCCTAATTAGACACAAAAAAAAAAAAAAAAAAAAAAAAAAACATACGAAAATCCTGCGGAAATTTCCGTGCTGATACGTGTATAAAGAGGCTAACTGTTTTTACAGCGATTCTAAACAGGTTTGTCTCAGTAGTTTCAAGACCCAAAAATTTATGCATACTTGGGCAGAATACTATAAGAAATAAAATATACAAAAATATATTATGGATTAATTGATGGTTGTTATCAAGAACCGATGAGCTTCTCCTTGGTATTTATTTCTCTAAAGTCCATATATTTAGTGACCCAATAAAGAACATCAAATTCCAATCAAGAACCAAGAACATCAATTTAGCAGGATATCTGATCAGAAAAGAAACTGATGCCAAAACCATGTAGTTGTAGCCTCTCTCATGATCTAAATTTACCCAAAAAACAGAACATTTCCAGCTGTGTTCTAAAACGGCTTGTAGAATCCAATTCTACAAACAATTGTTAGAAACAAGGGCCGTCGAATCTCACCTGAAGGCGGCAGAAATGATTTGAACAATAGATATCAAGAAGCGACGATATCTTTTCTCTTGCCCTTCTTGCTACCTTGGGATTTTTCTCCTCCCATGATCATCCTTGAAAGAATGTCTGCTTGCTTCGTGTTGCCCTCCTCGTTAAGCGTCTTGATAAGCTCCTCACAGCTGCTCCTATCAGTGACACCTCCTCCTTTGTGCAATATTTTGCACAAGATTGAATATGCGTTAAGGGTCTTGCCAGCTGCTAGAAGTGCGTCCAACACCTTATCGTAGCTCGTAAAGTCCAAAGTGAAATCTCTTTCCAAGGCAAAATCTAACAGCTTGAGAGCAGCAATGGTCTTGCCTTTCTCACTTAGATGGGACAAAAGACCGTTGATATCAGGTTTGCAACCGCTTTGCATCAGCAGCTCGATTCGTCCAAGAGCTTCCTCAACGTGGCCTCTTATGAGTAGAGCTTCCAAGATCTTAGCAACTAAGTCCATGTTCTCCTTCACTCCCTTCTCCAACATGGTTTTCATGACCCGGCTTGCTGTTTGGACCCTTTCATCATTAAACAGGCTCTCCATGACTGTTCTAAATAGCGATGAGTCAGGAACATGACCGTTTTCGATCATACGATCCAACGCAATTTTGGCATCTGCAGGTTCGCCTTTACCAAGGAAGCTATGGATGAGCAATTTGTAAGCATCCGCTTCTGTTGAAACCCCTCTTCGAATCATGATGTTCAACATTTCGAAAGCAGATTCGGGGTTTCCTTCTTTTGAATGGCCACGTATCAGATTATTGAAAGCCATTGGATCCAAAATACCCTTCTTCATCAGCTGTCGGAAAAGAGTCTCCGCCTTCTCTGTCAGGCCATGATTGCACAGATATTCAATCATCGGGTTATAAGCACTGGATTCCAGCTCTAGAGTGCTCTGTGGCCTCAGAATTATTTCCTTGTCAATAAGTTTATCTAAAAACTTCACTGCTCGATCATAATCCTTAGTCTCGCAAAAGTTCTTAATCAATATCCCATAGTGTCCAGCCTCAGTCGGAATGCTCAATCGTATCATTGCTTTAAGCACATCACTGGCCGCATCCAAGTCACCCGATTTGCAATGACAAGCCAATAGTTTTTCAAAGACTGAGTTGTCCCTGGGAGCAATGTGTTTCTCCACCAGCTCCTTCAAGACATCTCGAGCCTCAGACATCTTCATAGCATCACAAAGCCCGGGAAGAAGAGTCGTGTAAGTGACCGCATTAGGCTTGATACTGAAACTCTTCATCTCCTCAAACATCCTGAGCGCATCATCAACTTTACCTGCCGAAACATAGCCTTTTATCATAGTAGTATAACTAATGACAGTAGGAGCAATATTCCTCCCCTTCATCTCAACAAAGAACTTCTCCGCCTCCTCTATCTTATTTACCCGATAAAACCCATTGATCATAGTGTTGTAAGTAACAACATCAGGCATAATACCACGGCTTCTCATATCCTCGTAAAACCGATTCGCAGTTTCAACCTTCTGACACAGGAAGAAACCCCATAACAACACATTATAAGTATGCTTAGTCGGCGTAATTCCTTCATTCACCATATGGTTGAAGTACCTCTTCGCCATCATATACCTCCCTCGCCGCAGTATCACCTTAAACAAAGCATCATATGATTTAACACTCCTCTCGACACCCAATTCCTTCATTTTCTGAAATATTTTCACAGATTCTTGCACGATGCCACTTTTCCCATAACAATCAATCAACACAACAAACATATCCTCATCCCATTCAACACCTTTACTAGGCATATCCAACAAGATACATCGAGCATGATTAAGCTTCGAAGCTCGACCCAATCTCTCAATTATCTTCATATGGGTCTCTCTATCATGCCTAAACAAACCGGCCCGCTCAACCCACCGGAAGAACTGGAGTGCCTGATCCGAGCTCCGGGCCCGATCCAATACACTGTAAACAAGGGTACGATCAAAACAAGGAACCAGATTTCGAATAGAGTTCTGTAAACGGGTCGTCCAAGCCCGATTAGCCATCATTCTACAGATTACATCCTCTAACTTTTCTGCGTTTCTTTGCTTACCACGATTTCCTCTCAATTTCATCTCAGTTTCACCTCCTAACCCATTTGGAATCTCGGATTTTACTGGTTCTTCAGCAGTATTTGCGGCCAATTCATGGGTCGGATCTTCAAAAGAAGATGACTTTGGCAACAAATCATCACTAGAAGTTGTTGAGCAGAATGGTTTGATGAGATTGTGGAGGGATTCAGTAGATGAACTGTAAAACCCTAGATAAACCCTAGTTTTCGAAGTGAAATGGTGCAAATTCGAGCAAGAAATGGGGGCCATTCTCTGAGATCAATCAAAGGATCTGAAAGAGAAGGGTTAATCCGTGGTAATAAAGTTGAAATGGGATTCAACGAACAGGGAACCTGTTCTAATTGTTCGCCCTACGACATAGCTGTGCAATTAGGGTTCCGTGGGTTCTTGTGAAATTGGGGGTTTAAGAGAAGAAATTGTGAATACTATCATCACATTTTGGGCTTGGAGGCCCGATTCCTGTCCCCTTTTGCCCGTCATTTGGGCCATATTAATAATATGTGCTGACATTATCAGAGCAAATATACTATGTATCGTTGTTCTTATATTTTTATATTTTTATACTTTGATATTTTTATGCTTTTATACTTTTTAAGTTAGTGGTCTTCGAAAAAAGCCACCCCTTAGGGGTGAAGGGTAAGGTTGCTTACATCTCACCTTTCCTAGACCCTGCATATGCGCGAGCCTTTGAGTCACTGAGTTTGTTATTAGTGTTTTTGTTGTTGTCGTTGCTGTTGTATTATCACTTGTTATTTTCAGAATGATAATAGAACTTGCAGTAAATAATAGTGACGTTAATATTAGTGTCATAGCAATGACATTTTCTTTAATAATAATGGGATTTTCTAACTTTTTTATCACTTCAGTGTTTTGATATTCGAATATAAGATGAAATATAGATTTAAAAGCCAATAATTGAGATGTGATACGTGAAAATCCAATAAATTTATGCTAAAATTTAGTAGATTTTTGTTGAACTAGTTGGAAAAGGGGTGACAAAGGAGGGAGAGGGGTTTGTCCGATGGAGTGGAAGGGCATTCTAGTCATGCATAATGTTAAGGTCCAGTTTGTAGTTTGGAGTTTGGAATTGAAACTTAGAACTACAGTTGAAACTTAAATTAGGGCCTAAAATTTTAATTTTATTGTTTGGTTCACCTGTTGGAATTGAAATTACAGTTTTATTATCCAATTCTATAGAATTAGATTTTAACTGAAAATTATACTTTTAAATTTCTTGGGGTGGATGTAAAGAATTACAATTCTATATTAACTCAATTGACATTGAATCCAAAATGACTCAAAATCGAAAGACTTTGACACAATAATTTGACCTGAACCTCAAAATCACCCAACTCGAATGGCTTAAATTTAAAATGACTGAAATCAACTTAACTTAAAGTCCGAAGTAACCCAACCCCATTGACATGAAACTCGAGATGACGATCAAATCCAAATTGAACATCAGATGATCTAACGTGATACTCGAGCAAATTTGACATGAAACTCGAATAATTCGAACTCAAAGTGAATCGCTCCGACCATAATAACTTTAACACAATGTGAATTGGTCTGACAAAAGTCCGACCGTAACTGATTTAAAACTTGTAATACTCTAACTCAATTGACTAAAGACCCGTGATGACTCGTATCATTATGAAATTATAATTCTGACCTATAATTTCTTTGATGAATCAAGCAATGAAATTTCACCAGAATTAAAATTGGAATTAGAATTTTATAGTTCAATTTCAATTTAATGTGCCACACAGAGCCTTAACTGCTTTGACTTTTCATGTTAATGAGCCCAAAAACAATGTCATTTGGTGGATTTAGTACTAAACACAATTGTTATTTTTAGGACATGTTTGGTATAGGGTTAAAAAAATAGGAGTAATCTTTAATGATGCAATTGTTAATGAGGTAATTATTACCCTATGAAAATTTTTTCCTTTCACCTTATTTGGTTGTGCACTTTTAAAAGAGTAAACATTAACCCATAAATCTTTTTTATATTTTGTTTGAGGGTAACATACTTCTTTTTTATATTTCATATACTAATTCATTTCTTATATTATTTTCAATTTTTTTAAAATTTAATTATAATAAAATATAACTATTTATTAAACTATTGAACAAATCACTCCTTTTATAATTAACGAAGCTTTAAATATCTAAAAAATAATTTTAAAATTATTTAAAAATAAGATAATCCCTATTACAATGTCGACGACTTATCCTCACCGGCATCGCGATTATTGCCGACCTCTGGTCACCACCAACATCATCATAATAGATCTCTCCCGCTTTCTATTCCCTTTTTTGAATATTTAATATTATTTTTAATATTTAAATTTTTTAATTTAAAATGTTTTTCTAAATATACAAAATATTTTTAATTATTTTAATATTTAAATACTATTACATATTTTTAACTATTGAATTTTTATACCTATTTTTTATATTTTATATTTAAAATATTTTTTAAATATATAAATAGTATAATAATATTTAAAATATTTTGTGTACATTTCAAATATTTTATAAATTTTTAAAATATTTTTCTAATATTAAATATTTTAAAGAAATTTAGAATATTTTATTAAAAATATTTTGTGTACATTTCAAATATTTTATAAATTTTTAAAATATTTTTCTAATATTAAATATTTTAAAGAAATTTAGAATATTTTATTAAATATTTAAATGATTTTTTCAATATATAAAATATATTTTTATAATATCTAAAATTTTCAAACAATAAACAAGTTGAAAATTTTTTCACCCCTTCCCTTGTTATGGAGGTTGCACTAGGGGGAGTAGTGCAAATATTTTAACCCCATTTTGGGGTGAATTTTTTCATTAGTTAAATATTAATGATAAACTAAATAGGGTTAAAATGAGTGTAATGGTTACCCCTGTTAACCCCATACTAGACACGCCCTAGAGTGATAATAGGACTTGTAGTAAATAATAGTACGTTTACATTATTTCTACTGTAATCAATGAAGGCTTTGTTCGCAATGGGTGCGGCGAATCCTCTCATTGGATGACTAAGACGAAGGCCATAGCTTCGCTTCAAAGAAGAGAAGAGGAGAGAAGAGAAATGGCGATGGAGAGGGGAGAGAAAGGGAGAAGGATTAGAGAATTTGCAAAGATGGAGCATCGCAAAGGTGATGACGGTCGGGTTTTTTAGGGTTTTTCATTCTTAAACCCTCAAACTGTGTATCTTGCAAATAAAAATGATAAAAATTGTTATTATTAGGGCAATAATGTAACTTGCAAATAGTGAGGGTAAAAATGATCTTAGTGTGATAATAATAATTATTTTGGACAATAACATTACTTTATTATCAATTAATTTATATAATTATTGTAGGTATTTTTATTATTATTACTATTAGTACTGCTACTATTTTATTATTATTATTAATTTTTTTTTTGCCAAACAGCAAGAGTACTCAGATATATATATATATATATATATATATAAACGAACAAAAGGATTACAGACTCAACGCCTAAAACCATTATTATTATTATTACACTATTATTATATAAGCATTATGATTAGGAGTTTTGTAGCAAGTGCCCAAAGAACACATGATAAGACATATTAATAGCACTTAAGTTATCTCAATTTTTTGGTATTATCAGGTATTGATCTCGTAATTGTATAAATTTCACATATAATAATCCCCTTTTCATTATCATAAACTAAGATAAAATTTTCAGTATAAATTACCAATATTAGTTATCAATAATAAATTATCAATATAAATAACCAATAAGAAATTACCAATATAAATTATCAATAATAAATTAGCAACATAAGTTATATACAATGAATTACCAATATAAATTACTAAAAATAAATTACCAATAAATACCAATATAAATTACAAATATAAATAACTATTAAAAAATTGTTACTGTCAATTATTTGTATAAATTATAAATATTAAATTACTAATATAAATTACCAGCATATTATCAATAATAAATTATTAATAATAAATGACATATTTAAATTATCAATATAAAAATCCAACAATAAATTACCAATAATTTATTAATTTAGATTACAAATATAAAACTACCATTACAAATATAAATTCCTAATAATAAATTATTAATATAAATTACCCATATAAGTTAGAAATAATAAACTATTAATATAAATTACCAATAATTTACCAACTCAAATTATCAATAATAAATTACTAGTATAAATTATCAGTAAGTACTATAAGACAACAATGAGACCAGCTATGTCCTACGGGACAGAGTGCTGGCTAGTTAAGTGTCATCACGCGCAGAAGCTGAAGGTGATGGAGATGAGAATGTTGAGATGGATGTGTGGACATACAAGAAAGGACAGGATCAGAAATGACGTTATAAAAAATAAATTCAGTGTCGCCCTAATAGAGGATAAGTTGAGGGAGCAACGTCTGCGGTGGCTTGGGCATGTCAGTAAGAGATCCACCACTGCCCTTGTAAAGAGATGCGATCAACTTCTTATTACAGATGGGAAGAGAGGAAGAGGCAGGCCAAATAAGAGTTGGATAGAGACAATTCGAAAGGACCTCTTCTACCTCAACCTAAATGAAGAGATGGCCCTAGAGCTTAGTGAAGGATTAGTAGACCCCACCTTCAACCACCAATTCCCACCATCCTTCACCTGCTCCCATCCATCTCCCCCTTCCATTTTCATCCGCACATCACCCGCAACATCATCTGCCACATCTCCAAACATCAAATTCCACCTCCATTTTCAACCATCCATTAGCGGCTCCCATTATATCCTAGCATTTCCCACCTCCAATTTCAACCATTAGCCATCATCAATTCCATCTCCACCACTGCCCACCGTCATTAACAACACCTCCTCCCTTTGGGCATCACCTCGCCCCCCGTTCGCTAACCACATCAGATCCTGTGACTTGAAATGCCGACTGTCGATGCAGGGGTGTCCATTTTCATTGATGGCCTACTAGAAAGATTGACAAGCTCATGGCTGAGGGCTGTTTTTGTGATTCTAGGTCAATCTGCGACACCTTTGTTCCCGTGAAGAAAGGGCTGAGGTCTAGATGGGCTTATGGCTTTGTTCGGTTTCATGACTCAAATGAAGCTACACGGGCAATTACATCCATGAATGGAAGATGGGTGGTGGGTATCAAGCTCATAGTGCAATAGGCTAACCCATACAAAAGAACAATACCTCCATCCGCACGAAGTCGACCGCAGCCTAGGGTAGTCCAGCAGGCCAGAAATGCAAGTGGTATTCAGGAACAGGGGAATACACCACCTAATCGGGGTGGGGAAGATGACAACACAAATATTCCAAGAATTGTAGTGTCAAATGCCAATAAGAGTGTAGAGGCATGGCTTAAGCGGTCAATCATTTCCCATTCAGACGATGAGGTCAGTCTTGTTGATATTCTTACATTTATCACGGAGAATGATCTCTATGGGCTAACTCCTAAAGGCTTAAGCAACACTACCTTTATCTTGGTATGTGACTCTGTTGGCACCTTGGAATCCTACCTGGGCCCCTATAAGGGGACTCTTCTACGGAAATTCAGAGAGGTGTACAAGTACTCTGGTGAGACCCTTGGATCCCTTAATAGAACAGTGTGGCTTGAGATTCATGGCCTACTTGTCCAATATGGGTCCAATGACTGTTTTGTGGATATCGCCAAAGTATGGGGAAAATTCGTAAGGGTGGACTCGAGAACGTCCGCTATGAGGTGCACCGACATTGCTAGGATATTAATTGACACCTGCTACACAGCGTACATTCATCAGTTAGTCCAGGTTCAGTTTAATGGGGGATCCCGCTTGGTCCTCGTTAAAGAAGGTAGCTCTGTATTGATCCCTGATTACTCTCCCAGAGTTGTTGTCCGTACGGCCTTAGTCAGATTGGCTAGAGAGCAGGCATCCTTTTTGACACAATCCCCTCCAGAAAGTCAGTGTAACGCTGTAGCTCGGCATACATCATGGGTTCGACCCTCTTTGGAGCATATTACAGATTTCTCGAGTGTGTGTGAGGAGCCTGGATCCAGTGAGTAATAATGGCAGTTGGATCCAGGCAGCTAATAAGTTGCTGTATTGGTGGTGGAGGCTACTGTGGTAGTTAGTTTTTGGGCAAGTTATGATGGTCAGTCCTCCGTGCTTGATATGTGGTCTTGGGCAGTGACCTTGGTTCTCGGTGTTGGAGGGTGAAGATGTTAGCAGTCGTGGATGGCTTCTCTGTGGCATAATCGAGGGTGGCCACTTTTCTATTTTTGCCAATTTGGTGGTTCTTATTCTTTGAGCAACAAGAATCGATATAAAAAAATTACCAATATAAATTACTGATAATAAGTTATCTATAATAAACTACCAATATAAATTAACAATAGTAAATTAGCAATATAATAAATTACTAATATAAATTATTAATAATAAACTATCAAATATAACTCAAAATAATAAATTTCTTTTTTTTGCCAAAAGGCAAGCAATATAATCTCAATATATCAAAAGATTATATACAATTAATATCAAAAGAGCAACAAAGGCACCCGGCCACTATACACTCAAAACTAAGAAGCTTAACTCAAAAAAGAACAGAAATGAATCTAGATAACAAAATTGATTCGATACCATACTAGTTTCTGAATTTCTCGAATCACCCAACTTGGATCCCTAGCTTGATCATTGAAGACTGTCATATTCCTCGTACCCCAAATCATATAAACCGTCGCAGCCAAGCAAGCTCGTTTGATAGACAACTCGGGAAGACGACTTCTAACCTTCTTACCAAACCAAGCAAAACATTGATTAAGATTTGTTGTATCACAAATCCCACTCCAGCTACAGATCACTTGCCAAACCTTTTTGACCCACTCACATTCAAAAACTAAATGCTCAATTGATTCCCTACCATGATGACACAAAGTACATTGACTAGCAAGCACTACATCTCTCTTTTGTAATCTATCTTCTGTCGTCAATTCATCTGACATTGTAAGCCACAATATAAAACTATGTTTTGGGAAAGAAAATTTACCCCAAATCATGCGCCCCCAATGCGTCTTCCCTCTCTGTGCTCAGATGAGATGATAGGCCCTGCTGCATTGAAACCAATCCCCAGATACACAGCTCTGCAGCACGCGTTCCACCTCCCGGATTGATTCAAAGCGTTCTAGAAGCATATCCCAACATTGTATCAACACAAAATAATAAATTACCAGGATAAATTATCAATATAAATCAGCAATAATAAATTATGAACATAAATTACTTATAATAAATAACAAAAAAATAATAATTTAAATTACAGTTAAAGATTTTTATTAATAAATTATCAATATAAATTATGAATATAAATTACTAAAATAAATTACCAATATAATTTGTTATAATAAAAGATCAATAATAAATTACAAATGGAAATTATCAATATTAAAGTACAAATAAGTTACCAATATAAAATACAAATATAAATTATCAATAAATTACATTATAATAAATTACCAACTTAAATTATTAGCAATAAAAATTTCAATAGTAATAAACTACCAATATAAATAATTAATAAGAACTTACCAACATAAATTACTAATAATAAATTACCAATAAATACCAATATAAATTCCCAATACATTACTAATATAATAAATTGTCAATATAAAAAACCCACAATAAATTAGCAATGAATTAAAGTAGTAAATCACCAATAAATTATCAATACTATATTTCCAATAAACGACAAATATAAACTATGAATAATGAATTACCAATATAAATAAGCCATATAAGTTATTAAAATAAATTACCAATATAAATTACCAATAATTTACCGACCTAAATTACTAATAAGTTACCTATATAAATTAACGATAATAAATTTCCAATATAAATTATTAATATATTGTGGTAAATTTGCCAAAAAAGTCATATATAAGGCATGCTAGTTCGAATTGGGCATTGAGAAAGACAAGGTTGGTATGATGGTCGCGCCGTCTGGTATTTCCTGTCTCATAGATGGCACCAACTTTTTGGGTACAAGATTTTAGATTCTTTGATAAGGAGAACCGATCTTAGGCTCTTTGAGAAAAGAGCAGGACCAGAGTTTAATGTAACTTGCAAGATGAACAAACGGTTACAGGGACCCCTAGGTTGCAATTAGGAGTAAAAATGCATAAATGGGCATAATAAATACTTAGCTTATTGAGACGAATAGAGAGGTAGGGAGTCCGGTGACAGAGTGGAATGACAGAGAGCGAGAGAATGGAAGGAGGAGACTGTGAAGAGGCGGGAATGAATATGATAGGGGAGACGGGAGAGAAAAAATTGTGAGGAATGAGAAGATAAACAAATTTAAGGGGTTCGAGAACTAATATGAGACGAGAGAGAGGCATTGATGGATTATAATTTTAGGTTTAATATTTAATATCTGGTTTTATACAATAACTACCTACTCGTATTTTATGCTTAACAGTTGTCTCGAGGTCCGACTTTCTAACTTAGGCATAGTCCATTGTTACTCGGTTTTTTATAATACCAACCTTATATTTTTATCTATAATCTATAATTACCATCATAGTAAATTAGAAATAATAAATATGAATACAATCTACTAATAATAAATTACCAATAAATAAATTACTAATAATAAGTTATCAATATAATTTGTTAGTAAAAGACTGCCAATATAAACTATGAGTATAAGTTAGTATAAACTATTAATGATAAGCTACCAATATAAATTATGAATAATAAATTACAAAAATAATACCAATATAAATTACTAATATTACCAATAAATTATCTATATAAGTTTACAATAAATGAGCAATATAATAAATCAATAAATAATTACTAATAATAAATTAACAAAATAAATTACTAATATTAATCATAATATAAATTATTGATAATAAATTATAAATAGAAATTAACAATAATAAATTATATATATATATATATTACCAATAAATTAATAATATAAATCACCAGTAATAAATTACGAGTATAAATATAACATCGAGCTACTTATATTTTTATGTTAATAACTAGCAAATATGACCCGACCCGATGACCTGAACTATTTGACCTGCTACCTGACCCGATCCGAACCCAAAAAATTTAAACTTTATTGGGATCTGAACCCGAAAATGAACCTACCCAATTATGACCGATCCTAACTGACCTGATACCCAGTATGACTAGACCTGTAATAACCCGAGACTCGAACCAAACCCGTCCTATATTCCTGGATAACTCAAATAAAAATCTATTTTGTCATAGAATCTAAATAAAATACTAATTATAGTCATTATATTTTGTAATTTTAGCTATAACTTTCAAGATTGATTAAATATATTATTAAAATAATCTAATGGATTAACTTAAATCCGAGCTGACCTAACGATACTCGACCACCGAGGTTAACCCAAAGGATATTTGATTGCCTTTTTGAAAAACTACACGCCTTTTAGAAAAATTGTACACTTGTGATGGAATGTCTTCAATAATTGTCCTTCACTTTATAAACTATTAATGATAAATGACCAATATAAATTGTAAATAATAAATTACAAATATAATACCAATATACATTACTAATATTACCAATAATTACCTATATAAATTAACAATAAATAAGCAATATAATAAATCAATAAATAATTACTAATAATCAATTAACAAAATAAAAAAATAAATTAACAAAATAAATTACTAATATTAATCACAATATAAATGATTAATAATAAATGATAATTATAAATTACCAACAATAAATTACAAATATATATTACCAATAAATTAATAATATAAATCACCAGCAATAAACTACCAGTATAAATATAACACCGAACTATTTATATTTTTAGGTTAGTAGCTGGAAAACTATGATTGGAATTGATGACTTGACCCATTTGACCCGCTACCGAACTCGAACCTAACCCGAAAAATTTTAAATTTATTGAGACCTGAACACGAAAATGAACCGACCCGATTTTGTCCCGATCCTAACTTGAGCCTACCCAAGCTAACCCGAAACGCAGTATGACCTGACCCGTAATGACTTCAGACCAGAACCAAATTCAGACCAGAACCAAACTTGTCCTATATTCCAAAATGATTGAAATAAAAATTCATTTTGTCATAGAATCTAAATAAAATGCGAGTTATAGTCATTTTATTTTGTAATTTTAGGGTTTAGTTATAACTTTCAAGGTTGAATAGATATATTATTAAAATAATCTGATGGACCAACCTTTATTCGAGCTGACCTAACGATACTCAACCCGAGGGTAACCCGACCCATGGTTGACCTTACCCCATGTAAATCCAACCCGAGTCTGACTTGAACCCGAGGATGACCCAACTCAAGTCTAACCCCACCCGATTCTGACCCGAAGTGACATTAACCCGACCCGACCCAACCCAGTTTCTAGGGTAATATAAGAAGTTACCATTATAAGGTGCTAATAAAAAATTAACAATATAAATTATCAATAATAAACTACTAATATAAATTACCAATATAAGTTGCAATATAAATTATCTACAACAAATTATCAACAACAAATTACTAACATAAATTACTAATTTGGAAAGATGAAGATTTAAAAAATAAATTAATAAATTTATTTCTTTCTAATCTACTTATTTAATTTTTTATTTTTTTAGTTATTTAATGTTAACATAGTTTTCACTTACAATTCAAGTTTTGTATTAACATAATAGTAAAATACTTGATTAGCTAACTTTGTGCTCCCCACTATTAAAATGGAAAAGATTTTAAAATCCCTCCATAAATTTGACATTATTATATTTAAACATGTGATGATATAATATTAATAATTAAAAATATTAGAAATAAAATTTAGTACGAAAATTGAGAGCATCTTTTGACTAATTAATTAGAAAGATAACTCAATAGTGGGATGTCAAGTGTCAACTCTTTTTTTTAAATACTTTTTCAATTAAAATACTCCTCTAAAAATATTTATTTGATATCATATGATATGTGTATGACAATGAGCTGATTATTATGAAATCAAATATAAAATATATAATCTTGTATGCTTGAATTATTACAACGTCCTACTTTTAAAAAGTATGGATGGTTTAAATTGGACAGTTGAGTGAATAATAATTCAATTGCTCAAATTTGATGAAGATTTTCAAAATACTTCTACTTCCAGGTTTAGAGGAATACGGTTTAACTCCCCTCTAGCCGAACCAGTTTTTCAAAATGAGTCATTTTCAAACCCAAATTCTCCAACAGCTTCTCAAATGAGACCTCCTTCAATAAATGTTTTAACAAAAGATTTTACAATAAATAAAGAGTTTTTAAGCAATGAATTTGAATCTGATCGCAATAAGATTAAAAGACATTGGTAGTTTTAAGCTTCTACAAAGGTATCAACAATTAAAATTAGAGAAACCTATTACAAAGAATTAAATCAATTAAAATGTAATATTTCATTTTTCAAATTGTTAGAATCATACACATCAAGGAGTCAAATACCAAATCCTTTTATGCAAAATTTTATAAATGTTAATACCAGCCCTACAACCAAATGGTTAACAACAGATGGGCATATAATTCAAACCATTCATCCTCCAACAAAAAAATTTAATGATTAATGTCCAAAATCAAGAAATGATCGCCACTCCTTTCCATGGTGGAAGAGAGGAAAAAGATGATTCACCACCTACAATCAAAGATATAAATAAAATTTATGAACAAAATAATTTTCAAGCTTTAAATCTTAAAACAATTTCGGAACAATTAAATTCAATACATAGCAATATAATAAATAACAAGGATAGACAAAAATTGGAACAATCTCCAATAGTTCAATCAATGCCTCAACCAACATATACAAATTATACAATCCCTCAACTAACATATACAAATTATACAATCCCTCAACCAATACCTCAAAGCTACCCTATTCAACAAAGCTTTCTAACTCCACAATCACAGACAAACCCATTTTTTCAAGGAATTCAACAACCTTCTTTCCAACTCTTTAATTTAACTCAAAAAGATAAAGAACAAATAAAACTCAGAAAAACACAGAATTCTGATAATGATATTATTGAAAGAATTACTCAAAAACTCAAATTAACGGATAATCTAACAACTAGTAGCCCTACAATTCAAACCATTTCAAAATGAGAAAATGAAGACTCAAATGAAGAAACTTCATCATTATCCCAACCAAAATAAAATTTAAGTTCTCTCTGTGTTCAAAATAGTGGTTGTAAATTTAAAAGATCTTCAAAACCCAAAAGGAAAAAAACATTCGAAACAGAACCCAAGTAGGATTCCAATTTGTCACAGATGTAGAAAACATGGTCATTTTATGAAAAATTGCAAAAAGAATCAACTAATAACGCAAAATGAAAATCAACAGTTCATAGATTTATCTAATCCAACCTTAAAAATTGCAAAAAATAATTTTGCAATTCAAAAGGATACAGAAGCTAAAAGCTTATCTCCTACTTTAACTCACACAGAAAATAAAAGCTTAACCTCTAATTCAACTACAAAATTATATCATCATAAAATAATACAACTCAGAGATCAAGAATTTAAAAAATCTGAATCAAGTTCAACCTTCGCAGATTCAGAAGTACTTCTCAAAACTCCTGATATTAATTATGACAAATTGCGAAAACTTGTCTTTAGTCCAAAGTAAATCATTACGTTTTGGTTTAAAGTGAATTTTCTAAAACTTCAAAAAATTTTACATTGCAAAATTCCCTTTTAAAACTCCATAAATTTGCAAAGCCAAATACAAATTCAAAGCTAAAAACAGCTTTAACATCCTTTCAAAATCACTTTATACAAAATCTTTCTTTTAGAAATTACCTAACTTTTTATCTACAGGAAATGGAGACAGATAAAGGTAAAAGGAAGATTCAATCCGCAGAAGACTATGCAATGCCTCTCAAATCCCATTCCCACTCTTATCCAATAAAAAATACACTCACAATTAGAAACCTTCCTCCTCAAAAATTCTCAAAACAATCCCCAAGTCAACATCCTGAGCTATTACTTCAAATTTGCCAATATGTTACAAAACCCCAAATGGATCACATACTTGTTACAAGACAAAAAGAACCCTTGTCTCTCGATAGTATTAAAAATCTAGTCAAAAATATTTTCCCAAAAAATTTCCATTGGTTTCCTGATGATATTCAGAAAACTCGTGAATTTTATGAACTTATTTTGATCGATACTGGATCTGTTCAGATCAAACATCACAAGGGTGATAATGGACAAATTCAATTCTCAAGTTGCAAAATCAAAAATATTTTACACCTCAAAGATTTTGATCAAGGTTTTTATAGACCAAAAAAATTTTCAAAATTCTTTACTCCAGACACTTATACTTATCAAGATTACAAAATGGCTTGGTTTAGAACTTTTCTTTTCCAACCATTTGATCATACTTAGTTCTTCCAAATTACAAACAAATCTCAAAAATTTCCAACATGGTTTTACGAATGGTGGCATTCCTTTGGAAGCACAATTGATATTTACCATGCTATGGCAAAAGATTTATTTGATATTTATTTAAACTATTCACATGATGAATCACCAGATTCAATTATACATTTTCATTCAATTTTTCAAATCCCTTGGATCTTTTGCTAGTCCTATACCCATAACCAATATTTAAAACAACCCTGTCCTCTTTCATTGGTTAGGGAATTCAAGGTTAAATGGTGGGATAATTTTATTTTCAAAGAACACTACACCTCCAAGACTTTTCTAAAATACCTAAAACAACATTTTCAAAGGTTTAATTTGGAATTTCAAAATATTTCAGAAGTTTTGACATTACTTTCTAACTTAACAATATCAAACTCAAAATCTAATACCCCTCCAACTCCAAGTGATGATCCTCTTACTACCAAAGATACATCCTCTCAGCAAACTCAAGTCTCTGATATTGAGTCCCTCCAAACCCAACTACAACAAAGAAATGATGAATATGTCAACCTTAGGCATCAAATTCTTGTTTTACAAAAACAAATTGATTACCAAACAAAGTCACCAAATTGGAGCAACTTTTCATCAACTTATGATTTCACAAAACCAAGGATTTTCTTCTTTCCTCAAAAATTCCTTAGCTATCTACCTCAAGATGTTGCTGCCCATATTACCCTAGTCACTCAATGCAGTAACAATAGACTTCTGATAAAAATCAAAAAATTCCTCCAAGACTTATCTATCCATAACATTACAATACCAGGACTTACTTTTCCCTGGACTACTCATTATAACTTCCCTTCCAATTGCAAGCAAACTCAAAAATGCCTACACTTACCAGACAATAGAATTGACTGGCCATGTCATCTTACTTAATTGTCCGTGTTTGCCTAGACTTAGAACTTTACAATCCTATGACAATCATTCACGAAAACAAAGAAATTGTCCTTACTGCTCAAAAACTTTTGGACTAGGGATTTTTATTTATAATTATTATTACCAAACCTGGACAAACCACTCAATTTGGTCGAAAATTAGCCTATGTAATTCAAAAACAATTCGACTACAAAGTCACTTCTGTTGACATTATTGTTCAATCCAAACCTCCTGAATTCGATGGTATTTACACCAATCCTGGTCAACATCGAATGCTTGTTTATGGTTCATTTGTTCGGCAGACATTATGTCCTTCTGAAGAACCATGGTCATGTACCAACAATTGTATTTCAAAACAACTTAGAGCAAAACAAATGGCTTTTGATCTCCATCCTCAAGCATTTTCAACAGATGGTGGAATTATAAATGCCTTTTCAGTTTAAGAAAATTTTATTCAAAAAATCTATTCATTCAACAGAAATTTTGATGTCCCCTTTCTCAAACCCACGATTCAAGTATCACTACTACAACATTACGAAAACCTGAAGATTCAAGAAGAAGAGCAGCTCAACATCAACATTTTGCTCCAACCTTTCCGATAACTTTCTCAAGACAACAAAGACAATTCAATACAGGACAAGCACTAGAAGATAAAAAGATGCATAGTTGGCTCAATAATTCAATAAAGGACGGATGAAAAATTCAAAAGTTGCACAGTGCTGCTCATAATTGCAAATGGAGACAAAAGAAAAGTGTCGAAATTGGTACAGTCAAAATAATTGCCTATCACTGTTTGGAATTCAAAATGCACATTTCAATTCTGGGGTCATGGATTTCATTTCACATCCGGGGTGCTGCTTCGCTTATAAAAGGAGTCGTCCCAACTTTGTTCATGGCAGAGCGAAAAATATCCGCTCACATTAAGAGAGCGAAAATTACCAACACAATACAATAGAGAAATACCAGAAAATTTTTTTTTCCTCTGTATATTTATTTTCAAGTGTTGTACTCTAGCTAGATTCAATCTGTAAGTTTCATATGTATTTCATATACAAGAGAGAAATGCATCTTTTATCTTCTAGTGCTTGTCCTGTATTGAATTGTCTTTATTGTCTTGAGATATCATAACAAATTGAATGGGTCACTTTGTCTAGAACTAACTTCTTCATCTTCATCTTTAGAGAAAGAATTCTAGATTTGCTGAAGGAGTTGAGTTAGGAGTTCTTTTAAAATTTTTGATTTGGATTTTGTAGAAGAATTTGAGGGTAAGGCCTTTTGAGGATGAGATTTAGAAGGGGTTTTTAGTATGCCTTGAGAATTATGACTGAAAATTTGAATGTTCTTATTTTTGTTTTTGAAAAAATTTGATAACAAATCAGTGGTACAATCATGTTCAAGGACATATTTATCCCACCACTTAATTTTGAATTCTCGAACTAAAGATATGGGAAAAGGTTGTTCTAGAAATTGAGCTGTCTTAAAAGACCAACAAAGTATCCAAGGAATATGAAAATTTGAATGAAAATTTATTATTGCATTTAGAGGATCATCCTCTGAATGTTTTGAATAAATGTTGAATAATGCTTTGGCATTTGCTGAAAAAATATCAGTAGTACTTCCGAAAAAACGCCACCATTCATAAAATCAAGCTGGAAAAGTTCTTGATTTTTTATGGAATTGAAAGAACCAAGAATGATCAAAAGGCCGGCAAAGAAAAGTTCTAAACCAAGCCATTTTGTAATCTTGATAAGTATAACTAGTTGGAATAAAAGTTTGAGAAAATTGTTTTGAGGTATAAGAAGTGTAACCAAAATCTTTAATGTCCCAAATATTTAAAATTTTGCACTTTGAATATTGAGTTTGCCCATTATTACATTTTTCATGTTTAATAAAGGTAGCACCTGAATCTACCAAAATGAATTCATAAAACTTTTGGGTTCTTTGAATATTATCTGGAAGCCATTGAAAATTGTTAGAAAAAGTTGCTTTAACTAAATTTTGAACTTCAGTTAAAGGAAGAGGTTCTGTATGTTTTGTGATGAAAATGTGTTCGAGTTGAGGCTTTGGAAAATATTAATTTATTTGAGCTGATAAAGTATTTTCGAGTCTCTGATTAAGAGATTGAGGAGGAGCTCAAGGTCTAATTAAGAGAGGATTTGGAGGTCTTGAAACGGCTGCAGAGTAGGAGATTGAGGGAAATTCTTCATTTAGAATTTCGAAAGGGTTTTGAGTTCGAAAGGGTTTTGTGTTGGGACATTGATTGAAGAAAATTGAGGATGGGGTTTAAAGGTCATTGCATAGTCTTCTGCGGATTGAATCTTTCCTTTTCCTTTGTCTTTTGTCATTCTCCTGGGGAAAGTAATTGAATTGAATTACGGTTTTAAAGAAATTCTCTTGAGAGGAAGTGTGGTAATGAGTTGTTTTCTCCTCTAATAAATTTAATTTGAAAATTAAATACAGAAAGGATGGCTTGCCATCTTGCAAAAAATTATTTTGAAACTATATTTTTTACATCATTTTGTAAAACTTCTTTTGCAGATTTGCAATCAATTCTTAAGAGGAAAGTTTTGTTATATAAATCATCCTGAAATTTTGAAATGCATAAAACAATGGATAAAACTTCCTTTTAATTGTTGAATAATTTTTTTGAGCTCTAAGCCAAAGTCCAGAATGTAACCTAATTATTTGCTCAGGGTTGGAGTCCACCTTTTGTTTGAGTATACCACCATAGCCTATATCCGAGGCATCTGTTTCTACTATGAGAGATGCTTTTGGATTTGGAAGGACTAGACATGGGAGATTTTTGACTCTTTGTTTTAAGGTTTGCACTATCATTGTATGATCCTCTGTCCAAGGAAGAGGATTTTTTTTGAAGCCTTTGGTATAATGGTTGACACATATTGCGAAGGTTGGAGAAGAAATCAGCGGCGTAATTCAAACATCCCAAAAACCTTTGTAATTGAGTTTTGTCTTTTAATTCTTTTGAAAATTTGTCAGCAAACTGTATTGCCTTTGCAATAGGTTTTATGGTTCCTTGAAAAATATCATGCCCTAAAACCTTTCTTTGGTTTGAAAAAATTTTATTTTTGAAGCTGAAACGACTAAACCATTTCTTTTGATAGTATTGATTAGGATATTTAAATGTTTGAAATGTTGATCAATATTTTTTTAGAAAAACTAAGATATCATCAATGTAAACAATGTTGAAGTCTGTATATTGAGTAAAAATGTCATTCATAATGTTTTCAAATTCTGATGGAGCATTATTGAGTCTAAATGGCATTACATTTCATTCATAGTGACTAAATGGAACTGTAAATGCTGTCTTGTAATGATCTTTTTTATCAATTTGAATTTGCCAAAAACTACTTTTTAAATCAAATTTTCAAAATATATTTGAATCATATGTAACCTATTTAATAGGTCTCTTTTGTTTGGAATTGTATATCTTATCCATTGAAGAACTTTGTTTAGTGGTTTGTAGCTGATAACTAATCTTGGGACCCCTCTTTCTAGTTCTGCTTGTTTGTTAACATAAAATGCAGAACAGCTTCAAGGGGATTTTGATGGTCGTATTAATTTTTTGTCTAAAAGCATTTGAATTTTATTTTTGCAATGTTCTAACAATTCTTTGTTCATTTGAATAGGTCTAGCTTTTGTTGAGATATTTTTTTCATTGAAATCTTTTTCATAAGGTAATTAAATTATATGTCTTTTTCTTTTCCAAAATGCATTAGGAAGATCAGAACACACTTCTTTAATTATTTTGTTATTTAATTGAGTTATTTTTTCATTTGATTGGGCTAATTATTTTTCAATCTTTTGATATTCTATTTTCTTTTGAAGATATTGAATATGACTTTTCTTGTTACTAATTAGGTTTATTGGTTTGAATATTGTTGATTGTAAGAGATTTAAATCTCTCTGTTGGATCGGATTTAAGAATTGAAATGTTCCTTTTGTGTCCATAATTTGAGTATGAATTCCTTCTTTTGTAACCGTAAAAGGATATATTTGACTTGTAAAAAGAGTTCCTAATATAATTTGTTGTTGAAGATCTTTAACAAGAATAAATGGTGTTTTGAAACAAATTCCATTATTGCTAATATAAGAATTTGAAAGTTTATATTTGATATTCATTTTATTTTCACTGGTTGTATGGAGACTTTCTAATGTTTTCTCATAATATTTTGATGGAACAAGTCCTTCTTAGATGCAATTGGGATCTGCTCCTTAATCCAACATGGCTTGAGTTTGAATTTTATGATCCTTTGAAATATGAAGAGTTATATAGACATACCATTTTTGATATTCTATTCTTTCAATTATTTGAAGATATTTGTCATTTGAGACTGGTTCAGCTGATTAATGTTTTCTAATTGAGTTTCCATTGGATTATTTATTTTAGATTCTATGTATGACAACCTTGATTCTAATTGTGAATAAAAGGGATAATTTTGACCTTGTTTCTAAATCTTGATACTGTATTGCTATTAATTCTGTTTGTAAATATTTAATTTGTCCTTTTAATTCATTGATTTCTCTTTGTAAATCTCCAGTTGAAATTTGTCTAAATACATTTGGTGTAGGATATTTTTTAAATATTTATTCTAAAGATTTGGGTTGCTTTGGTCGAGTTATTTCTTGTTCTTTAAATATAATTTCTTTTAATTTGAGAAGATATTCTTTTCTTATTTCTTGGTCTTGAATTTTTTCTACTATATCTAAGAGGTCTTCTTTATTTGTCTTGTTAATACGTTAATTGATTTGATTTTGTAGGGGCATAAATCTTCACTTGATTTAGATGATGTGTCTTCATTGGTTGTATCTTCTTGAATTTCAAATATGTAGTCTTCATTATTTGAGCTTGAATCAGAAAGAAATAAATTCAGTAATTTGTTTTTTAAATCTTTATTTTCTATTTGATTTATTTTTTCTTTCATTTTACATTCGTTTTGGTAATGACCAGGTTTTTTGTATTTAAAGCATATTGGGATTTTGTTTGAGATTTTGTTTGAATATTTTTTCCTATTTTTGTAATATTGAGGTGGTGGTGGTTGTTCATATTTATTTCTTCTTTTCTTTCTATAATACTTAAGGTCTTGTTGAAACGGTTTCTTTTTATATCGTTTTGAAGGAGGTTTGAAGTTATGAATACTATATTGAGCACAGAAAGAACCTAGTTCTTTTCTTGTTTGTGCTTTTTTAAGATTGTTATGAAGCTTTTGTTCTTGGCATAATTGTAATGCTTCTTTTTTGATAAAAGAAAATAATTGTCTATAGGTTATATTGTACCACATAATTGTTTGAGTTCCACAAACATCTTGAATTTTAGTTATTATTCTTTCTACAAATAATTTTGGAAGTCCAGTAACAAATCTTTCTTTCCAAAATGGTTGGTTTATGTCCTCTCTTTTGAGTACATGAGTTACAAACATATCTTTGTACCATTGAAAATCTTGTAAAGAGGAACATCTTAAATTAGGCAAAAACAATTTTGTTGATTCTTATTCTTCAGTTATGCTGCCAAGAAAGGCAACGGTTATTGACCAAATTAATGTTTCTACTGCGTCTTCCACTACTTCTTCGATGTAAGGTGAATTGACATCATTAGGATCAAGTCGTTTTCTTTCTATATGAGTATGATTAAATATTAATTCTCTTTCACGAAGTTGTGAAGTTCTTGACCACCCATGATTGAAGTTGTCCTGAAAATCTAGAGACATTCAATCTGGCTGATATATGGTTAGTACGTGAAGGATTGGATACTTCGTAGGCTATTGATGCCATTGCCATTTGTTGTAGAGTATTTTTGATTTCATATTCAGATTTTTTGTCTATATTCCATTCATGGATATCATTTCCATTGAATGATATAGAGGTAAATTGATTTCTTTCTTCATATTGCATATCAGGAGGAGTTGGTCTTGGATAATAATTTCTTGTAGGTTGGTTTTTCCAACTAATTTTTATTCTATTTATTGATGATTAGGATTTTCAGTTGTATTGGTGTTAAATTGATCTTCTGTTTTTTGAATTTCTATTTCAGTAAGGGATATTGATAAAGTTTCCTCATTTGAGTCTTCATTTTCTCCTTTTGAAATAGTTAGAATTGTAAGGCTACTAGTTGTTGGATTATCCATTAATTTGAGTTTTTGAGTAATTCTTGTAATAATATCATCATCAGAATTCTGTGTTTTTCTTAGTTTTATTTGTTCTTTATCTTTTTGAGTTAAATTAAAAGGTTGGAAAGAGGGTTGTTGAATTCCTTGAAAATGGGGTTGTCTGTGATTGTGGAGATGGAAAGCGTTGTTGAATAGGGTAGCTTTGAGGTATTGGTTGAGGGATTGTATAATTTGTATATGTTGGTTGAGGCATTAATTGGACTATTGGAGATTGTTCCAATTTTTGCCTATCCTTTTTATTTATTATATTGCAATATATTGAATTTAATTGTTCCAAAATTATTTTAAGATTTAATGCTTGAAAATTATTTTGTTCATAAATTTTATTTATATCTTTAATTGTAGGTGGTGAATCGTCTTTTTCCTCTCTTCCTCCATGGAAAGGAATGGCGATCATCTCTTGATTTTGGACATTAATTATTAAATTTTTTGTTGGAGGATGAATGGTTTGAATTATTTGCCCATCCATTGTTAACCATTTGGTTGTAGGGTTTGTATTAACATTTATAAAATTTTGCAAAAAAGGATTTGGTATTTGATTCCTTGTTGTGTATGATTCCAACCATTTGAAGAATGGAATATTACATTTTAATTGATTTAATTCTTTGTAATATGTTTCTCTAATTTTAATTGTTGATTCCTTTGTAAAAGTTTGAAAGTACCTATATCTTTTAATCTTATTGTGATCAAATTCAAATTCATTGCTTAAAAACTCTTTATTTTGTTAAAACATTTATTGAAGGAGATCTCATTTGAGAAGCTGTTGGAGAATTTTTGTTTGAAAATGATTCATTTTGAAAAGCTAGTTCAGCTAAAGGGGTGTTAAATCGTATTCCTCTAAACTTGGAAGTAGAAGTATTTTGAAAATCTTTTTATCTGTTATATGGAAAGGATGAAGTTGATTGTGTTGAAGATTCAATTTGAGAAGGGTGTGAAATAATTGTTTGTTTTCTTGATTCGAACTTAATGATAATTTTACCATCAGGTTCTTCGGTGATTTGTTGAACTTGTCATCTTGCAATATTTCTTGGAGGTTGAGGGTTGTCAATCCTCCAAATTTCTGGAATGGTTATTTCATTCCATTTGAGACATTTTGGAGTGTAGGTTGTAGCTTGTTCAGCCTGAACCTCAAGTACTAAAGTTTGTCCAGGGGGAGATTGTTTGAGACATTTTGGGTTAAGGTGGCTTCCTAAGGGCCTGAAATAAATTCTATAAATGAGAACAAAGTTTTGTCTGTTTTCTTGGATATTAACATTTGGTAAATGAATATCTAACATTAAAGTATTCAAAATTGTCGGATTTTGGAGAGCAACCGAGAAATTTGGATAACAATTAAAATAAATTGGTCCATTGTATAAATTTGTTTGAACAATTGCTAGTAAAGATCCTTCGTATTGTAAATACGTTGAATCTCTAAGAGCTAACATAATCAGTTGGTTATGTCCTGTTCTTGTTAAAGGGACGACAGCTACTTGAACTAAACCATAGTGCATATAATGATAACCTTTTGCAACATATTTTTTAATTGATAAATTCGAAAGTAGTTGAACCGTTTGAGCTTCTTGATCAATAGTCATTGCTTGTTCATGTGTTTTACATGAAAGAGCCATTTTAGAATCAAAAGTACCAATTTGATAAATTGATTCTAAATCTTCATTTAGAATGCTCCAGTTAACAAAATCTTTTGGATTTGTAATTTCTTTTGAAACTTCTTTTGAATAAACTATGTATAAAATAGTATTGGATTGTTATGAAAATATTTTTCTGAAGGGTCTAGCGATTCTGAAACCTGACATGGTTACAGCTTTAGTTGTTTGGGTTCAACAGTCACCTAACAGTCTTACTATTTAACATTGTTGAGAACAGTTTTACTAGTTGACACTGTTGAGAACGGGAACACCAGCGACACAGTAACGGGAACACTCAACGGGAACACCTTACACACGGCTTACCAACGCTATCCGGGCTTACCAACGCTACACTACCGGCTTGCCAATGCTCCTAATAAGTGCTTTAATAGCAAAGCGTTCCTAATAAGTGCTTAACAGTATTTTCGTAAAATTACTGTTGAAAACACCTTAAACTTGGCTCTGATACCAAATAGGGGCAAGATCGGTGGAAACAGAGATAGAAGAAGATGAGAAAGATGGAATTTATTTAATTGCAAAATTTTAAACATAGATTGAGTGCAAAAGGGAAATTGAAAATACAAACATAAAATTAAAATACATATGAAACTTATAGATTGAATCTAGCTGGAGTACAACACTTGAAAATAAAATTACAGAGAAGAAATTTTTTTTTAGTATTTCTCTCTTGTATTGTGTTGGTAATTTTCGCTCTCTTATTGTGAGCGGATATTTTTCGCTCTGCCTTGAACGAAGCTGGGACGACTCCTTTTATAGGTGAAGCAGCACCCCGGATGTGGAATGAAATCCATGACCCCGGAATTGAAATGTGAATTTTGAATTCTGAACAGTGATCGGCAATTATTTTGAGTGTACCAATTTCGACACATGTCTTTTGTCTCCATTTGCAATTATGAGCAGCACTGTACAACGTTTAAATTTTTCATCCGTCCTTTATTGAATTATTGAGCCAACTATGCATCTTTTATCTTCTAGTGCTTGTCCTGTATTGAATTGTCTTTGTTGTCTTGAGAAAGTTATCAGAAAGGTTGGAGCAAAGTGTTGATGTTGAGCTGCGCTTCTTCTTGAATCTTCAGGTTTTCATAATGTTGTAGTAGTGATACTTGAATCGTGGGTTTGAGAAAGGGGACATCAAAATTTCTGTTCAATGAATAGATTTTTTGAATAAAATCTTCTGAAACTAAAAAGGCATTTATAATTCCACCATCTGTTGAAAATGCTTGAGGATGGAGATCAAAAGCCATTTGTTTTGCTCTAAGTTGTTTTCAATTACAATTGTTGGTACATGGCCATGGTTCTTCAGAAGGACATAATGTCTGCAGAACAAATGAACCATAAACAAGCATTCGATGTTGACCAGGATTGGTGTAAATACCATCGAATTTAGGAGGTTTGGATTGAACAATAATGTCAACAAAAGTGACTTTGTAGTTGAATTGTTTTTGAATTACATAGGCTAATTTTCGACCAAATTGAGTGGTTTGTTCAGGTTTGGTAATAATAATTTGAAATAAAAATCCATAGTCCAAAAGTTTTTGAGCAGTAAGGACAATTTCTTTGTTTTTGTGAATGATTGTCATAGGATTGTAGAGTTCTAAGTCTAGGCAGACACGGACAATTGAGTAAGTACGATGACATGGGCAGTCAATTCTACTGTTTTGTAAGTGTAGGCATTTTTGAGTTTGCTTGCAATTGGAAGGGAAGTTATAATGAGTAGTCCAGGAAAAGGTAAGTCCTGGTATTGTAATGTTAAGGATAGATAAGTCTTGGAGGAATTGTTGAATTTTTATCAGAAGTCTATTGTTACTGCATTGAGTGACTAGGGTAATATGGGCAACAACATCTTGAGGTAGATAGCTAAGGAATTTTTGAGGAAAGAAGAAAATCCTTGGTTTTGTGAAATCATAAGTTGATGAAAAGTTGCTCCAATTTGGTGACTTTGTTTGGTAATCAATTTGTTTTTGTCAAACAAGAATTTGATGCCTAAGGTTGATACATTCATCATTTCTTTGTTGTAGTTGAGTTTGGGTTTGGACGACTCAGATAAAAAAAGATGAGAAAGATGGAATTTATTTAATTGAAAATTTTCAAAGTACAATTTCTATTTTTTTTGAGTATACCACCAGAGTGAAAAATATCCTCTCACATTAAGAGAGCAAAAATTATCATCTCAATTAAAAAACAAAAAAAGTTTTTGCCTCTGTAATTTTATTTTCAAGGATTGTACTCCAGCTAGATTCAATTTGTAAGTTTCATATGTATTTCAATTTTATGTTTGTATTTTCAATTTCCCTTTTGTACTCAATCTATTTTTAAAATTTTCAATTAAATGAATTCCATCTTTCTCATCTTCTTCTATCTCTGTGTCCGCCGATCCCGCCCCCTTTTGGTATCAGAGCCAAGTTTAGGGAGTTTTCAATAGTAATTTTACGGAAATACTGTTAAGCACTTATTAGGAACGCTTTGCTATTAAAGCACTTATTGGGAGTGTTGGTAAGCCGGTAGTGTAGCATTGGTAAGCCGTGTGTAAGGTGTTCCCGTTCTCAACAGTGTCAAATAGTAAAACTGTTCTCAACGGTGCTAAATAGTAAGACTGTTAGGTGCCTGTTGAACCCAAACAACTGAGGCTGTAAACATGTCAGGTTTCAGAATCGCTGGACCCTTTAGAAAAATATTTACAAAATAGCTCAGTACTAGTTTACATGTAGTTAATTCAAAAGAAGTTTCAAAAGAAATTACAAATCCAAAAGATTTTGTTAACTGGAGCATTCCAAATGAAGATTTAGAATCAATTTATCAAATTGGTACTTTTGATTTTAAAATGGCTTTTTCATGTAAAACACATGAACAAGCAATGACTATTGATCAAGAAGCTCAAGCGGTTCAACTACTTTCAAATTTATCCATCCAAAAATATATTGCAAAAGGATATCATTATATACACTATGGTTTAGTTCAAGTAGCTGTCGTCCCTTTAACAAGAACAGGACATAACCAACCAGTTATGTTAGCTCTTAGAGATTCAACATATTTACAATATGAAGTGTCTTTACTAGCAATTGTTCAAACTAATTTACACAATGGACCAATTTATTTTAATTGTTATCCAAATTTCTCGGTTTGCACTCCGAGATCTGACAATTTTGAATACTTTAACGTTAGATATTCATTTACCAAATGTTAATATCCAAGAAAACAGACAAAAATTTGTTCTCATTTATAGAATTTATTTCAGGCTCTTAGGAAGCCACCTTAATCCAAAATGTCTCAAACAATCTCCTCCTGGAGAAACTTTAGTACTTGAGGTTCAGGCCAACCTACACCCAAAATGTCTCAAATGGAATGAAATAACCATTCTAGAAATTTGGAGGACTGGCAACCCTCAACCTCTAAGAAATATTGCAAGAAGACAAGTTCAACAAATCACTGAAGAACCTGATGGTAAAATTACAATTAAGTTTGAATCAGGAAAACAAACAATTATTTCACACCCTTCTCAAATTGAATCTTCAACACAATCAACTTCATCCTTTCCATATAATAGAGAAGAAGATTTTCAAAATACTTCTACTTCTAGGTTTAGAGGAATACGACTTAACTCCCCTCTAGCCGAACCAGTTTTTCAAAAAGAATCATTTTCAAACCCAAATTCTCCAACAGCTTTTCAAATGAGACCTCCTTCAATAAATATTTTAACAAAAGATTTTACAATAAACAAAGAGTTTTTAAGCAATGAATTTGAATCTGATCACAATAAGATTAAAAGACATTGGCAGTTTCAAACTTTTACAAAGGAATCAACAATTAAAATTAGGAAAACCTTTTACAAAGAATTAAATCAATTAAAATGTAATATTCCATTCTTCAAATGGTTAGAATCCTATACATCAAGGAATTAAATACCAAATCCTTTTATGCAAAATTTTATAAATGTTAATACCAGCCCTACAACCAAATGGTTAACAACGGATGGGCATATAATTCAAACCATTCATCCTCCAACAAAATATTTAATAATTAATGTCCAAAATAAAAAAATGATCCACGCCTTTCCGTGGGGGAAGAGAGAAAAAAGACGATTCACCACCTACAATCAAAGATATAAATAAAATTTAAGAACAAAATAATTTTCAAGCTTTAAATCTTAAAATAATTTCGGAACAATTAAATTCAATACATAACAATATAATAAATAACAAGGACAAACAAAAATTGGAACAATTTCCAATAGTACAATCAATCCCTCAACCAACATATTCAAATTATACAATTCCTCAACCAATACTTCAAAGCTACCCTATACAACAAAGCTTTCCAACTCTACAATCACAGACAAACCCATTTTTTCAAGGAATTCAACAACCCTCTTTCCAACCCTTTAATTTAACTCAAAAAGATAAAGAACAAATAAAACTAAGAAAAACACAGAATTCTGATGATATTATTGAACGAATTAATCAAAAACTCAAATTAACAGATAATCTAACAACTAGTAGCCCTACAATTCAAACTATTTGAAAAGGAGAAATGAAGACTCAAATGAGGAAACTTCATCAATATCCCTAAGTGAAATAGAGATTCAAAAAATGGAAGAACAATTTTACACCAATATAATTGAAAATCTTGAATCATCAATAAATAGAATAAAAAATAGTTGGAAAAACCAACCTACAAGAAATTATTATCCATGACCAACTCCTCCTGATGTGCAATATGAAGAAAGAAATCAATTTACCTCTGTATCATTCGATGGAAATGATATCCATGAATGGAATATAGATGAAAAATCTGAATATGAAATCAAAAATACTCTACAACAAATGGCAATGGCGTCAATAGCCTACGAAGTATCCAATCCTTCACGTACTAACCATATATCAGCTAGATTGATTGTCTCTGGATTTTCAAGACAAATTCAATCGTGGTGGTCAAGAACTTTACAACTCCATGAAAGAGAATTAATACTCAATCATACTCAAATAGAAAGAAAACGACTTGATCCTAATGACGTCAATTCACCTTACATCGAAGAAGTAGTGGAAGACGCAGTAGAAACATTAATTTGGTCAATAACCGTTGTCTTTCTTGGCAGCATAACTGAAGAACAAGAATCAACAAAATCGTTTTTAACTAATTTAAGATGTCCCTCTTTACAAGATTTTCGATGGTACAAAGATATGTTTTTAACTCATGTACTCAAAAGAGAGGACGAAAACCAACCATTTTGGAAATAAAGATTTGTTACTGGACTTCCAAAATTATTTGCAAAAAGAATAATGACTAAAATTTAAGATGTTTGTGGAACTCAAACAATTCCATGGTACAATATAACCTATGGACAATTATTTGCTTTTATAAAAAAAGAACCATTACAATTATGCAAAGAACAAAAGCTTCGTAACAATCTCTGAAAAGCACAAATAAGAAAAGAACTAAGTTCTTTCTATGCTCAATATGGTATTCATAATTTCAAACCTCCTTCAAAACAATATAAAAAGAAACCACCACCACGGTGACTTCATGCACAATACCGGTGGATTCGAAATACTTAGGTTCATAGTACTCACCACCACGGTCCGACCTAAGTCGTTTGAGGAAGGTTTCACTATGTAGTTCTGTTTCGGCCTTATATGCTTTAAATCTTTCTAGCGATTCATCTTTATGAACAATTTAGATACACATAACAATATCTTGAAATAATCATCAATGAACGTGATAAAGTATTGTTTCCCTCCTGTAGTGGGAGTTCTTTTGAAGTCACATAAATCGCTATGTATCAAGTCAAGCAAATTCATTTCTCTTTGTACCAACGGAAACGGTAGTTTTGTTATTTTTGTTAGCATACACGTTTTGCACTTATCATCTACTTTATCAACATGTGGTATCAACATTGAACTGGCCATTTCACTCATTTTACGATAATTCACATGTCCTAACCTATGACGCCATACGTAAGTAGAATCAAGCATATAAACAGAACTTTCAATCTTATTATAAACATTCATTTTGAACATACAATTACACAGGTACCCTTTTCCAACAAAGACGCCCCCCTTTGACAATACAACTTTGTCGGCCTCGAAGACCAACTTGAACCCGAACCTATTCAGTAGGGCACCAGACACAAGGTTCTTCTTTACATTCGAGGCGTAGTACACATCGGTTAGGGTAAGGGTTTTTTCAGAAGTAAAAAGTAAATCTACTTTTCCCTTACCCACAACTGGTATACTCGCTCCATTACCCATGAACAACACAGTTCCGTTGTTCACGGTTTCCAAGTCCCTAAAGAAACTTTTGTCTTTGCACACATGTTTTGTGGCCCCTGAGTTAACCCACCAATCGACATCGCTCTCAACCAGATTGATCTCCGAGATCATCACCACGAGCTTATCGTTCGAATTTTTGTTGCGATGATCATGCCCCTTCCCCTTAGTGTTCTTAAGGCGGATGCAGTCCCTCCTGAGGTGACCGGGCTTGTGACACTCCCAACATACCAACTTGGTCTTCTTCTCATTTCGGTTTTTATGGAAGTTTCTGGTTCATTTGGTTCCTTTGCTTGTCTGGCCTTCTTCTGTAACGTTAATTTTTCCAACGTCATTGGGGCGATCCTTGCTAACTTGTAACCTGTAACCTTCCTCAATCCTCCAATGATTAGCCAATTCTTCGATTGACATGTCTTTCTTTTTGTGTTTGAGACACTTTTTGATGTCTCTCGAAGAGGGTGAATCAAAAAAAGACGAAACGATGATGGTGTCGTCCATATTCATCTTATGTTGCTTAAAATTATTTAAGATTCGTTCAACTTCATGGAATTGCTCCATGACCGAACGATCATCCACCATTTTATAATTATTAAATTGACTAACTAAAAATTTCTTACTTGTTGTGTCTTCCGCCATGTACCGTGCCTCTAGAGCATTCCACAATTCCTTTGCTGTAGACACGTTGGAGTAGATGTCAAAAAGGGCATCCGTTGTTCTGCTGAGTATGTGCCCTCTACATATGTAATCATCATTCTTCCATTTCAACCGGGCTCGCTGCTCGGCCAGCGTCTCCTCCTCCTTAGTAGCAGGGGCAGGGAATGGTGTATTCAGGACATACACCACATTCAGGGTAGTTATAAGGAAGTGCATCTTCCTTTGCCAACGGCGGAAATTACCGCCATCAAAACGGTCCAACTTCACAAAATTCGCTGTCATCTCCCTAAGTGATGAAGCCATATCAAACCAATATCACAAAACAAGAAATTAAGTCTTAAGATTATTGGTGCAATTCTTGAAATTCACAAGTAAAACGGGTAACAAATCGATCTATAGGTTTCGAGGTGTGATGTCACTTTTCTTGAGACTTATTTCAGCGTATGAAATAGCCTCGGGGATACAACGATAACCTAATGTCAAATAGAGTGAGCGTATGTAAAGGGAGATATAGAAGAGATGTATGAGAATGATCTTTTCAAGAACAAAGAACAAGATTTTTCAATTAATTTGATTCATCCATTTAATCAACCACATGAGGGAATATATATATGAGAATTAGTATAAAGAGATGTCCCAAAACATACCTCAAATAAAGGGCACGAAGGCCAGAAGTTAACGCACAAAAATCTGGTAAAAACCGTCTCTGTGTGTCGACACACAGTTCTGCAGTAAGGATTTGTTGATTTGTGTGTCGAGACACGGGCCCTGCATCCCTGTTCTGTAAGAATGTGTGTCGACACACCAGTCATGTGTGTTGACACACAATCCAACAAACTTCAAAACATATCAAACAAACTTTGGGACCAACCTTTAACACTTTATTCACAATTCTTATCACATTATTTGAAAATACATCAACCCTCTTTACAAGAATCAAATATTTCACTTAGATCACTCCAAATGTGCAAGAAAACCAACTCTAACATACAAGGTTAATCTCATGGTTAAAACTTAAACATACCATGCTCTACCCACATAAGGATTTCAAGATTGTGCAACTAGACATGTCTAACCTAAGAGTCAGCCAATTCTAGGCTCAAGGCTCAAGTATACAATCGACCTCAAGCATTAAACACGTATTAACCACAACAACTACACATAAAATTGAAAAAACACATAATTCAATTTTCATACAGCATTGTTAGCCACAAAATAGTAGCACCAGCATCATATGACCAAAGTTATATCAAATTTTTGATGTCACTCTTTGGATCCTATTCTAGCATAAGGGCACACACAACTCCACAAACATACTTTCATATACCTCGATTAAAGTGTAGTATTATTATTTCATGTTAACTGGATTAAAATCAACATAATTCATATTGGCCTTTTAGAAATCCAAAATAATGCATTCCACAAGTTCTAACCATTATTGTCCTACAAGACAGTACCCCCACATTTTGCTAGCTCTTAGTATAAGTCGTATAAGTGTGGCTTCATCCCAACCACAGACTCGGCTTAATTTGTGCACCACACAAGATTAAAGAACTCAATCAACTACAACATTTTCATACTACATGTGAAATTCTATGTGATATTGGACAATATCGTCCTAATCAAACATGCATGCTACCAATCACCGGGATATACTTATTAGACAATAAAATATATCTATTCAATTTTAACATTAGTTTATATGATACCGTCCTTCTAATCACATAATATGCTAGCAACAATATCTCGCACAAGTATTAAGGCACATATCACCAATCATATTCCTATTTATTCTCAAATGAGATAGTATAAGATTTTTCAATGTTGACCCCAAGTAGCCATCATTATCACATGCTTAATACATTTTATTTTATTATATCCCCATTTTAGGCCCAATAGCCCCATTTTACCTTTTAATTACTTCAAATTAGTGTTAAGCTTAAGATACAGTTACAACTTACAACCATATATAACTCTTTGTTAGCATTAAATATAAAATGTGTGAATTGGTGCCTAAGTAGCCCTTCATTGTATTATTTGGGAAACACAAGTTCGAATCCTTACAAAGAAGCAATATTTACCACACAACATTCTTCAGCTCTTAGTTTGTAGACAATAACATCAACCACCACCACAGCAGCCCAACTGGTCATTAAAGCAAGCAAAGTTTTGTTTTTTCCTACAAATTATCCATTTTAGGAATTTAATATCAAGGCCCAATTGGAAGATTATGTACTAGGCCCAACTAGCACTACTCCTTTATTTATTTTATTTATTTAATTAATTTGAGTTTAGAGAACCTTAATTATCCTTTTCCTCCCTCTCTCTTCAAACGCCTTCACCCTTCCTTTAGGTTCATTTTTTCCTCCTTTTTCAATTTTTAGAAAAGCCTAAAAATTACAAAAATTTCTGGCCAAAAAAAAAAACCCCTTAACATATCACTAAAGTCGATAGAGGTTTTGCCAGCCAAGGAGCTCAGCGCTGACCACCACCGTCACGGGTGGCTATCTGTTAAAAGAAAGCATCTCCGTAAGCCAAAGCCGACCACCATAAAAGCCTTCTCTGCTACCTACTTCACGGAAGAACCGAAGCGTTGCCATCGAAGCGATGCCTGAGTCGCCGAATCCGCATCCAACAACTACCACTATAGAGTCAAGGGTCACTCACTAGAGTTCGACGCGGCTTCCAATTTCGTGCTTCACGGTTCACAATGCATCAACAATTTTCCTTTTTCTTCCTTTTCTTTTTTCCCTTTTTTATTTTTAATAAACACAGTGGCCTCTACTAAGCCGGGTCAAAATTTTCAGTAATCATCAGAAGCAAATGAAAGGGCAGGATGATACTAACCTACAAGTTTCTATATTTAAATGAGATTTGATGAAAATTGACCAAGTTTCAATTTTTCAAAGTACCCATAAAACTACAGTATAATTCTTCATGTATGGACATCAACATATTCGGAGGGAGAGGAACTCTCATTGCCGTAATTGATTATCCAGAAATTGTTTTTTAGATTGTTAGAAAAATTGACTAATAACAAAGAAATACTATGAAAATTACTACAAAAATACTAAAATACTGCAGTAAAATATACTAAAAAATTGCAAAAAATTCAGAAATAATAATTTAAACATAGCAATGAAAAGAGAGGGTAATTAGAAAGATCTCACAAATGATGATATCGCGCCGTGGTAAATGCCACTGCCCTAAAAGACGATTTCGCCGCTGCTCCGATGTACATAGTATAACCGGCGGCTGTCCTCCAGGATTAACGCGATCCAACTTTTAATGTGCACTCGTTAATTGCCGGGTAGGAGTGTCTTGAACTTTGCCCAAATTTTAGGAGAGAGAAAAAGCCGAGAGAGAGAGAGAGAGACTTAGAGGTCGAGAGTGTATATATTTTTTAGTTGTTATCGCTAATGGCATATATATAGCGTAGAAAATGACAACAAGTATTAAAAAAAGGGTGCAATAAATTCCAACTGCTATAAACAGTAACAAGCATTAAGTCATCGGCTGTAATGAATTCCAACGGCTATAAATGGACTTAGTAAATTGCAATGGCTATATGGTCATTTAATTCCCAACGGTCACAATTTTAATGACCCTAAACGGTTAGTAGCGGTAAACAATCAGTAAATTTGCACATTTTAAAACTATTTTTCAATAACACTTATGCTTAATTTGTATCATTTTTCCAACAGTTGTGAGTGGCTTTTATGCGGTGGAATTGACTTCTTGATGGCGTGATGGCGGGTGGTTGCAGGCTACTTTTTTTTTCGTTCTCGCCAAATTAGGTAGTTCTAGACCCCGATTCCTTGTTTTTTAGGTTGTTGATTCTTTGCTTAGGTCTCAAGCTTGGCGTTGGCGACCAAAAAAGGATTGGTGCCATTACAAGACATCTTACCCTATTTTCAGATGATGAGGATCATAATGGGCTTGACCTCTAATTGGACCTAACCTAGTCAGTACTTTGATTCCGGATTATCTATTTTAAGCTTAGTCTATTGCTACCCGATTTTTATCTAATACTAGGATATGTATATTTTTATTTACATTAATAATAATAAATTACCAATAATAAATTCTAATTAATAAATACACATAGATATTACAAAATATATATATATATATATATACATATATCAAAAACTTACCTAATAAATTACCAATATAATAAACTAATAGTATAAATTATAATAATAAATTACTAATATAAACTAAAAATAATAAATTATTAATATAAATTATCAATAATAAAATACCAATAAATTATCAATATAAAATTAATAATAAATTACAAATAAATAAATTATAAATATAATTACAAGAATAAATTAAAAAAAATAAACTATTAGTAATAAACAACCAATAAATTATCAATATAAATTTTGAGTATAAATTAAACAAATAAATTAATAATGAATAATTATCATTATAAATTACAAGTATAAATTAAAAATATAAATTATTAATAATAAATTACCAATAATAAACTGCTAACATGAATTACCAAAAATAAACTACGACTATAATTATCATTAATAAATTACCAATGTAAACTATAAATATAAATAACCAATAACTTACCAATTTTAGTAAACAATAATAAATTTCTAACACTATAAATTACAACTGATATAAATTATCCGTATAATTACCAATATAAATTACAAATAATAAATTATTAATGAATTACCAATATAAATTAGCAATAAATTACCAATAACAATAATCCATGGAAAATTATTTTGGTTCTTAGATTCTTTGATAAGGAGAGCCAAACTCAGATTTGTTTGAGAAAGGAAATGAGACAAAAACTTATTTCAATTAATCCATCAATATCAAACAAATAGAAAACCTTAAAAGAAATGTAACCAGCATTATCAATAAAACTGAATGAACCTCAAAAGAATTCTAACCGGGGTATGTCACTAAAACTAAACGCAAGAATCACGACACTAATGATTACCACTAGAAGTACTTAGCCAAAGCTACAATTGTCATAGTCCATTCGATTCTTGAAATGCACATAATACCAAGATTAGAAGGAAATGAAATCTTTTATACAAATGTATACTAATGATTGACATAATTAAATATGAACTGAATTTCTAACTGAAACACAGGGTCCCAAAGAACCCAAGAATCTTTATTCAAATGTCTTTTTCTTTAAGAAAAAATATATTTATTCTAAATCCAAACCACTTGTTCTTGAAATTTAACCATTTGTTTGTAATGAAACTATATAATAACATGCACCAATCACAAGATCAGATAAATTTTTTGTAGTTACAAGCAAGGTAATCCACCAATACCACACAAATAACAAACTTCAAAAGAATTCTAAGCGGCATATGTCACTAAAACTTAACACAAGAATCATGGCATTAAGATGAAGACTGGAAAACTTATTTGATTCATAAAATGTGCACAATAGCAAGATCAAAAGGAAATCAAATATAACAACAACAATGACAACAAACCTAATGCCTAGAGCGCTCCCGCGTATGTAGGGTTTGGGAGGGGAGAGATGTACACAGCCTAACTCTTTTAGGTTGATACCCTAAAAAGAGGCTATATTTAAGGACTCCCAACATTAAAAGTAAATCAAATCTTCTATATATAATAAAACTAATGATTGAAATAACTAAAATTCAAGCCAAATTTCTATTCAAACACATATTTTCCAAAAGAAACCCAAGAATCTTGTTTTATTTTAAGAAACCATATATCCTCAAAACACAAAACTATTCATTCTTGAGATTTAACCATTTACCTATGATGAAACTATAAAATAACAAGTTTTAGTGAAGTTTATAAATACTCGGGAGAGATGCTTGGGTCCCTTAATAGAAGGGTCTGGCTTGAGATACACGGAATACTGGTCCAGTGTTGGTTTAATGAGTGCTTTGCCGATATCGCCAAACTCTGGGGGAGGTTCATTAGGGTGGATCCAAGAACATCCACTATGAGGTGCATGGACGTTGCTAGGATTCTGGTGGACACTTGCCACACAACATGTATCCACCAGATAGTCCAGGTTCACCACAGTGGGGGAAATCGTTTGATCTTTGTTAAAGAAGGAAGCTCTGCATTGTTACAGGACTACTCCCCAAGCGTTGTGTCCAGAACTGCATCTGCTAGATTGGCGAGGGAGCAGGCCTTTTCCACATCATATCCCCCTCAAGGGAACGAGTGTACGACTGTGATAAGGCATTCATCACAGATTCTACCTTCTCCGCATCTGATGCCTGAGCGCTTTGATATTAGTAAGGAGTCTAGAACTCCTGCCCTGCTGTTGACAAATGAAGGGACGGAAGTTGCTTGGCAGCCGTCTGGTCATGTTTCCCTCCACCGAAACGGCCAAATCATTGGAAGATGGGCCCCGCAGCCACTGATCATGCATGTCAGGCCTTGTGCTTCACAGCGGGTGGCGCATCCCCCTCTGCTACTGCCATGGGCTGTGAGTGGTGAAGATCCAGAGATTCAACATCATGCCCAGAAAACCGCACCTGTTACAGATACTCGGGAAAGTAATAGTGAAAATGAGTCTACAGCATCTGGGCCTGAGTTCTCTACGGGTTTCGAACCCATTGCAGAAATGGGTAACTCTAACACTGCGGATAGTATGTTATCGCGTCAGCAAGATGTAGCTCCTTCCATGGGAGGGCCTAGCTCGGGCTGGAGAATAAAAGAAAAAGTGCCCTCAACAAGAAAACAAAGAAAAGCGATTAAGCGCAAGATGAAGGATAGGGAGAAGCGAGAGCTGCAAGACTTCCTCAAGGATATGTCTCCTACAACTAATGCTGAAAAATCACCTAAGTCAGCGAAGAAGAAGAAGAAAAACCAAAATAGGGGTAATCGAATCCATAAAATCACGGAAGAAGTTTATGATGAGAGGATCCAGACTGCGGAGCGAGTTATAGAGATAGGGCAAAGGGTGGGCATCAACTTCGATGGTTTCAACCCGGTTGAGGTGGCTGAAATCCTTGCTCATTGATTTGGCTTGTGTGGTTTGGGCCTGTTTCAAGCGGTTGTTTCTGGTTGTTGCTAGGGTTTCCGTGTTTGTTGGTTTAGCTCCGGCTCCTTTGTGGTGTTTGTGTTTTGTTTTTGTTTGGCCGTTTGTCTGTGTGCTTTCCAGGTTTGTCGTTTCGGTTGTCTGTCTGGGTTTTTATCTTCTTTGGGTCCGCTTGCGTCATTTGTTGTGGCTGTGTTGGTCTCCTGTCGGGTCTTTGCCTCTCCGTGTTCCTTTTGCTTCGTTTGAGGTCCTGTTTTTTCTTTTTCTTTTGTTGTTCTTGTTTTTTGGTCGTCTTTCGGCTAGCTTCAGTCTAGCTTCAGGCCTCATTTTTCGAGTTTGCCTGTATTGTATCAGCACTCCGGTGTCACTTATCGAAAAAAAAATCAAGTATCAGTCATGAGATCAAGTAAATTTTTCTTAGTAGCTAGCAATCTAATCCATTGATACCAAATAAATGGCAATCTTCAAAGGATTCAAACACAAGAATCATGGCATTAATGATCAAGACTCGAAGAATATAGCAAGAACTGCAATTGTCATAGTCCCTTTGAATCTTGAAATGTGCATATTCCAAGAAAAGGAATATATCAAATCTTCCATACAAAAGAGTACTAAATAATCAAAGACATAAATGGAAACCAAATTTCTAATGAAAACACGGGTTCCCATAAGAATTTTTGTTCAAATGTCTTTATTTTTAAAAAAAATTATATATTTTCTAAACCAAAACTATCCATTCTTGACATTTAACTATTTACATGTGATAAAACTATGCAATCAAAACACGGGTTTCCAAAAGAACCTAAGAATCTTTAATCAAATGTCTTTTTTTTTTTTTTTTTCAAAAAAATATATGTACTCTAAACCAAACTAGTCCATTCTTGAGATTTAACCGTTTACCTATAATGAAACTATATAATAACAAGTATCAGTCACAAGTTCGGGTAAATTTTTCTTAGTGTGCTAGCAAGCTAATCCACCAATATCCGACAAATGGCAGTCTTCAAAAAAAAATTCAAACTCAAGAATCTTGGCATTAATGATCAAAGGCTAGAAGCCTGGAATAGTCCACTGCATTCTTGAATTGTGCATACTACCAAGAAAAGAAATATATGAAATCTTTTATTCAAAAGAATACTAATTATTCAAAGAAAGAAATGGAAATCGAATTTCTATTCAAAATACGGGTTTCTAAATGAACCCAAGAATCTTTGTTCAAATGTCTTTATTTCTTCAAAAATATATATATTCTAAACTAAAATTATCTATTTTGACATTTAACTGTTTACCTACTATATAATCAAGACACGTGTTCCAAAAAGAACCCAAGAATCTTTGTTCAAACGTCCTTTTTATTTTTAAAAAATGTATATTCTAAACCTAATACTACCTGCTCTTGAGATTTATCCGATTGCCTGTGATGAACTACATAACAATAACTATCAATCGCAAGATTGGGTAAATTTTGATTAGTATACTAGCAAGTTAATCCATCGACATCAAACAAATAGCAATCTCCAAGAGAATTCAAACACAAGAATCATCGCACTAATGATCAAGACTGAAAGAAAGTAGCCACAACTGCAATTTTCATAGTACATTCGATTCTTGAAATGCGCATAATACCAAGATAGAAAACATATGAAATCTTCTATACAAAAGAATACTAATTATTCAAAGAATTAAATGGAAAATGAATTTCTAATCAAAGGGTTCCCAAAAGAACCTAAGAATCTTTGGTCAAATGTCTTTATTATTTTCAAAAATTATATATATTCTAAACCAAAACTATCCATTCTTAGTATCTAAATGTCTACCCCTGATGAAACTATATAATCAAAACACGGCTTCCAAAAAGAACCCAAGAATCATTCGTCAAATGTCTTTAATTTTTTTAAAAAAAATATATATAATATAAACAAATACTATCCATTCTTGAGATTATGATACTATATATAACAAGCATCGGTCACAAGATTGGGTAGATCATTCTTAGTTACTAGCAAGCTAATCCACCAATATCAAACAAATAACAATCTTAACAGAATTCAAACACAAGAATCATAGCATTAATAATCAAGGCCGAAAGAACATAACCACAACTACAATTAACACAGCCCATTCGATTCTTGAAATGCACATAATACCAAAAAAAGAAACATATCAAATCTTCTATCCAAAAGAATTAAATGGAAAACAAATTTATAATCAAAACATGGGTCCCCAAAAGAATTAGAGAATTGTTGTTCAAATGTCTTTATTTTGTTCAATAAATAAATATATTCCAAACCAAAACTATCTATTTTTGATATTTAATAGTTTACCAGTAGTGAAACTATATAATCAAAACATGCATTCCCAAGAACCCAAGAATCTTTGTTCAAACGTCCTTTTTGTTTTAAAAAAATATATATTTTGACCCAAGACTACCCGTTATTGAAATTTATCCGTTTGCTTGTGATGAGACAATACAACAATAGTACTAGTTGCAGGATACGGTAAATTTTTTTTAGTACACTAGCAAGTTAATCCACCGATGTTAAATAAATAGCAATCTTCAAAAGAAACCGAACACAAGAATCATGGCATTGATAATTAGGGGTGAAAAAAATTGGTCCGGACCGGTGGATGGGATCTGACTAGCCTTTTCGGTCAAAGACTAGACCGGACCGACCATATATCGGTCCAGTCCTCGGTCCTAGTATATGTGCTTAATCGGTCTTCGATCCGGTCCGGTCCAAGACCGAAAAACCCGAAGACCGGACCGAAGACCGATCAACATTAATTACGTATTAAATATTTTGGGTAAATAATTTTAATATATAATTAGTATATAATGTATGTATCTAAAAATACTAAATCTTAGAAAATTAAATATTTATTTTTTTACTATTTAATAATTATATAAATATTCCGTATAACCAACTTTAAGTTATATATATATATATTGTGTAAATTATACTATTACCGTTATTCTCTAATTTTTAACTTTCGTACAAAGATGTTTTTCTTCTTATAAATGAAATTGTTAGAAAAAAGTCAGTCCAAATCGGTCTGGTCCGGTCAGGACCGGTTTCTAATCTGTCTTAGATTGGACCAACCCGGTAGTAATTGGTCTGGCCCTTGGTCTCATGATTTGACGTACTTCGATTTTCGTTGGGTCCGGTCCGATTTGGTCCGGTCTTGGACCAATGTGCACCCTTATTGATCAAGACTAGAAGAACATCCACAATTGCAATTGTTCTAGTCCATTCAATTCTTGAAATGAGTGAGGCAAATCAAATCTTCTATACAAAAATAATACTAACAATACAAAGAACTAAATGCAAACCGAATTTCAAATCAAAAGAAATATAAAAATGCAAGAACCAGTGTCAGGAATTCAAAGCGGAATATATCACTAAAACACAAGACAAGAATCATGACCTTAATGATCAAGATTGGGAGAACTTAGCTACAACTGCAATTATCGTACTCCATTCGATTCTTGAAATGTGTATATTATCAAGAAAAGAAGCAAATCAAATCTTCATACAAAGAATACAAATAATACAAAGAACTTGTAAAATATCAATAGATCTATTCAAGCACAAAATCAAAGTAATACTTGCAAGACTAGAAGTTGAATTGAAAGGAACTGGATGATTTCTTCCATGTACAACCTTACAATATATACTCATAAAAAGGAGATTAAAAGTCTAGGAAATAAATCTATGCACTAACTACCTAGCATAATGAGAGAAAAGAATGACATAAATTGAAGAGGCCATTTACTAGGTTGGCCGGTTACAAAGGAGAGGGAAAGAAATAAACACGACCCACATGCCCTAAAAACTAGCTAGGAACTAAATGCTAGAAATACATGTAAAATATATGGCCAAATACAAGAAAAATATACATTAAAATACAAGTTCTAACACTCCCCCTTAAGTTGGAGCATGCAAATCACAATACCCAACTTGCCAATGAAAGAAGAGTGCCCCGGATGGCCTAAGGCCTTGACGAATAAATCCGCAATTTGTTCTCCACTCCAAACATAGGCTGTGGTGATCTCCTTAGACAGTAATTTCTCACGAACAAAGTGACAATCTATCTCAATGTGCTTCATTCGTTCATGAAACACAGGATTAGATGCAATATGAAGAGCTTCCTAGTTATCACAAAACAATAAAACAGGATTATCAGTGGGAACAACAAGATCAAATAATAACCATCGCAACCACACTATCTCACTAGTCGTGATAGCCATAGACCGATATTCTGCTTCAGCCGAGGAACGAAACACCAAAGTCTGTTTCTTGGACCTCCAAGAAATAGACGACCCTCCTAAAAATATAACATGCCCCATTGTAGACCGTCTAGTTGTAGGACAACCAGCCCAATCTGCATCACAATGAGCTCGCAGTTTCAAATCACAATCAGAAGGAAGAAATATCCCTTGTCCCGACGTTCCCTTAAGGTAACATAGAACTCGCATAAGAACATAGAGATGAGGCATATGCGGATCATGCATAAACTGACTTAATATACAAACAGCATAACAAATGTTAGGACGCGTAATAGTCAAATATAGTAGACGACCCACTAGATGTCTATATTGACATCTATCAACAACAGGCTCACCAACACCATCTGCTAGCCAATTGAACTATGGGAGTAGACCCAGGCTTAGCACCTAGGGTCCCTGCTTCACTAACAATGTCAAGAGCATATTTCTGTTGACTAAGCATAATTCCCTTTTGAGAACGCACAACCTCGATACCCAAAAAATATTTAATCTGTCCTAGATCTTTAATTCCAAAAGATCGATTCAAGGTGGCTTTGACCCCTTTAATGTGTTCTTCATCATTACCCGTTATGAGTACGTCATCAACATAAATGAGAACTGTTGTATATGTCGTTCCATTCATATAGGTAAATAATGAATGGTCAGCTTTAGATTGTTGAAAACCAATCTTAACTAAGGTCGAGGTGAATTTGTGATTTCCATTTTGGGAGGCTTGTTTAAGTCCATATAAAGATTTTCTAAGGCGACATACTTCCCCTCATTTTTACATTCAAAACCCTAAGGAAGCTTCTTGTAGACCTCTTCATCTAGGTCTCCATGAAGAAATGTATTATTCACATCTAATTGTTGGATAATCTATCTTCAGGCCGAGGCCACGGCCAACACACAACGAACAGTTAGAAGTTTAGCTACCGGAGCAAAGGTGTCATGATAATCTATACCTTCTACCTGAGTGTACCCCTTAGCAACAAGACGAGCTTTATAGTGTTCAATTGACCCGTCGGACTTGTACTTGATCTTGTTAACCCACTTTGAGTCTATCGCCTTCTTTCCAACCGGTAGTTCCTCAAGTGTCCACGTACGGTTCTGCTCAAGTGCCTTGATCTCCTTCTCTATAGCTTCTCTCCAATGTTCATACTGTACGGCCTGGTTAAAATTTTTCAGCTCATCACCCGAGGTGATGGCATTCAAAAGTATCGAATGAGCGTTAGAAAAACGTACGTTAGCAACGAAATTTGAGATTGGATATAAAATACCAGAGTTAGCTGATGCAGTGGCAGTTGGAGAATGGGATATAAAAGACAGTACCTTAGTGATGTAATCTTGATATTTAACGGGCATAGAATGCACTCTATTACTTCTTCTCAATGTATCTTCCTCGATACGCGTATGTTATGACCCGTGAATCCTAAGCATGAGCTGGTGGTGGCTGGTTGCTGTTGTTGGTGTGCTGCTATGTTGCTGTTAGTTAGGTTAAGAATGATTTATTAGTCATTAGTTGAAGTGTTGCATATTTAGGTTGATGTTAGTGTATTTCCTTAAGCATAATTCCTTTGCTTCATTGTAATAACTGTTGGGTAGTCTCGGTTAGTTAGTGTTTTGGCGCCAAAGGTTTAATTGTTAGTTAGTAGATATTTTAGTTTGAATTAGATATTTTCTTAAGTAGGCGGTTAAGACTTGTGACTAGGTTCATTGAATTGGGCTTAACCGACTTGCTTGTTATTGCTTATAAGTAGTTTGATCTTGTGTAATATTGAAGCATTCAATGATAATCAAAAGATCTCAATTTGACATCAATCTCTCTCTCTCATCCAACCTTCTCTATTTGTCATCTAATTTTCTCTAATTCTCATCTTAATTCACTTCTCTTCTCATCTAAACTCTCATCTATCTTCATCTAACTTAGGTCATGGTTTGAGATTCAATCTCGAGCATAACAATTGGTATCAGAGCCTCGTTTGGCTTCTAATCGAGCTCTTAATCAAGAAAAATTGAAATCAGATTGTTGTTGCCACGCAAGAGACTTTTGATGCTTTGCATTTGATTTAGTTGAATCAATTTCAACTGAATTGAGCTTGTATTATGTCAAGCTTGGTGCTAGCTACAATTCATCATTAAAAAAAAAAAAAAAAACAAGTTTTGTTTCTGAATTTTAGTCATTCCAATTGATCAAAGTTCAAATGCTTATATAAGATCAATTGGATCAAATTCAGCTCACTTTTGGTAGCTCAAGTACTATTTTATTGAAGATTTGCTGCGGTTTGTTCTGTGCTGCCAATAAGCCTTTAAATTAATTGAGATTTAGCTCAGTTTGAGATGATCTAAGCTCTATTGCTGCCACTGGATTAGCTGGATCAAGTTCGATTTAGTTTGTGAAGATCAGTGAGAGCTGGCAAGACGCAAGAAGCCTAATTCATCTATGGCTGGTGGTGTAACCACACGATTTGGAGCAAGAGCTGGAAATCCAGTTACCTTTGTGGATCCAAATGTGTCTTATGCTGAGGCAGTTGGTGCTCCAACAACAAGAGATGCGCAGTTTGTTACCAAGGATCAGCTAAATTCTAAAATGAATGTAATGCTTGATCGGTTTAAGCAAATGCAGCAGTAGAGTGATCGAATGAGTGATGAAAGGTTCGATTAACTTAAGAAAAAGTAGCAGGAGAATGATCAGAAGAGAGATGCACTGATGCTGCAGATGATGCTGCAAGTTCAGCAGGCAGGCAGTGAGAGGATTGAAGGTCGAATCTCTCAACTGCTGCATCAATTGGAGGAGATGGTTACTAGTTTGTAAGATCAGGTTAATAGACAAGGTGTTGCATGTGGAGTTGGGATCTTATTGCCCGCAAGCCATTAGAGGCAACCTTCTAACGTGATTCAACCTCAAGTACCGGATGCTGCTGCTGAATCTCAAGATGGACCTCAAGTTGCTAATGTGACTATTACTCCTCAAGTTTTTCTTCAATCAGCTGATGTTAGACCTCAAAATCAACCTCCAGAAGCTGAAGTAACTGACAGACCTCATGAACATCTATTTGATAAGTGCAAATTCGATCTTCTAGCATGAATCTTGGACAGAATGGTCATCCTCCAGAACATTCAGTACATATCAGATCGAGTAATGTTAATGCAGGACATCTTGATCATCCACTTGATCCAACACATACATGACCTGATTGCTTGTTTGGAGAACATCTTGTTCAGCCACCAGATCAGGCTCAGCAACATTTACATGGACAAAATTCTTCTGAAAATGGTCCCATACGAAGCAGTGATGTTAATTCTGGTAGTAGAAGCAATGGCTTTAGACAACCAAGAGTACAAATTGAAAAATTTGATGGAAAGCCGCCATAATCTTGGTTAAGTAGATGTGATCGGTATTTTCACTTCTATCACATTTTGGATGAGGAAAAGTTGGAACTGGTAGCTGTGTACCTTCAAGGAGATCATGAAGTATGGCTCTATAGTCTATTGAAGAGCAATCCCAACTGAATTTATGGTAGAGCTTTAGGAACGATATGGTGATGAAGATTCCAGTGACATTGTCGATAACTTCAACAAGGTGTTTCAAATAAGGAGTATATGACAAGGTTTGAGAACCTTAGAGCGAGCATGATAACTGTCTATCCTCAAGCCCCTGAGTCATTTTATGTCTCAAGCTCCGTCAGTGGATTAAAGCCTAAAATCAAGAACCTTGTGAAGGCAATGGGTCCTAGTTCTTTGTCCAAAGCCTATGCAAAGGCTAAGCTTTTTGAGGCCATGGTTCTAGCATCCAATGATGGGCCAAAGCACCGAGGGGAAAGTTCCCAACAACATCAGAAAGGGGCAGATGAATCCAAAGTTGCTCGTACTGTTGAAAAGAAGCCTCAAAGACTCTATTTTAAGTGCAATCAGCCGTATGAATTTGGGCATAAGTGTAATCCTAAATTCCTCATGGAATTTAGAGGAATTGGTGTTAAAGGGCAATGTGAAAGTGATGAGCCAAATACTGATATTGATGGTTTAGATCGGGAACCTTGCATTGAGGATGAAGTTGAGGTTTCCTTGAAGGCTTTGATAGGACAAGGAGTTCATAATACACTCGGGATCAAGGGGAAAGCGGGCAAGAGGTCTATTGTTAATTTGATCGACAGTGGAAGCACCCATAGTTTCATTAATCCGAAAATGGTGAAGAAAGTGGGCCATAAAGAGATCAAAACCCATCCTCTAGCTGTGACAGTCGCTAATGGGAATTTAATCCTAACTCAGACTAAATTCTAAGGATTTAACTGGTCTATGCAAGACTACAAGTTCGATTTGATTTCAGAGTCTTGCCTTTGGGGGGTTGCGATATAGTTCTTGGAGTTGATTGGATGAGCTCTTTTAACTCGGTGTCCTTTGATTATGCTAAGCAAATTGTATCCATTGAAAGACAAGGATCAAATGTTACATTGCGAGGCATGGATGATCAAGCTCAATTACAGTTGCTTAGGGGAAGGAGCCACAGTTCTAAAATAACCAATTTCCTAGCCTCCAGTCTTGAGGACAAGAATGTTTTCAAGGGAAAGGGAATGTTATGACCCGAGAATCCAAAGCATGAGCTGGTGGTGGCTGGTTGCAGTTGTTGGTTGCTGCTGTTGGGGTGCTGCTATGTTGTTGTTAGTTAGCTTAAGAATGATGTATTAGTCATTAGTTGAAGTGTAGCGTTTTGAGGTTGATGTTAGTGTATTTCCTTAAGCATAATTCCTTTGCTGCATTGTAATAACTGTTTGGTAGTCTCGGTTAGTTAGTGTTTTGGCGCCAAAGGTTTAATCGTTAGTTAGTAGATATTTTAGTTTGAATTAGACATTTTCTTAAGTAGGCGGTTAAGACTTGTGACTAGGTTCATTGAATTGAGCTTAACCGACTTGCTTGTTATTGCTTATAAGTAGTTTGATCTTGTGTAACATTGAAGCATTCAATGATAATCAAAAGATCTCAATTTGAGATCAATCTCTCTCTCTCATCCAACCTTCTCTATTTCTCATCTAACTTTCTCTAATTCTCATCTTAATTCACTTATCTTCTCATCTAAACTCTCATCCATCTTCATCTCTCTTTGGTCATGGTTTGAGATTCAATCTCAAGCATAACAGCGTACTACTCCCCCTGTCGGCTTGCTGCGGGCCCTCTGTTGGCTCACTGTTCTGTTCAGCAACTGGTATAGTGGCCGGTTGAAGCTGCAGCTCACTATCCGACAGTGAGCTGCTATTTCGTTGCTAAATTGGTCCGACATGGACTGGGTCTAACTCTACTTGTCCATTCAAATGATTAACATGCTTTTCTGGGGTTAAATTTAACTCATCGATTTTCAAAAAAGGCATGGAATCTTCATAAAACCGAACATCCCTAGACACAATGATCCTTTTATCATCCAAGCTATATATTTTATACCTATTTTGACAGTGAGGTTATCCCATAAAAATACCCGGTGAAGCTTGTTTGTCAAATTTTCCACTAGACCGATTTTTAAAATGAAAATGACATAAACATCCAAAAATCCTCAAATGATCATATGATGGAATTTTGCCCATCAAAACCTCATATGGGCTTCTATTAGCAAGTAAAGAAGTGGGTATCAAATTTATCAAATATGCAGCTGTTAAAATGCATTCACCCCAAAATCGTTTAGGGAGACCAGCTTGAAATCGAAGTGCATGACCAACCTCTAACAGATGCTTATGCTTCCACTCAACTACACTGTTTTGTTAAGGTGTCCCTGTCAACGAGGTCTGAAATTGGATCCCATGCTTGGCATAGAAACTTAGCAATGGCCCATATTTAAATTCTTGGCCATTGTCACTCCGTACTCCTTTCACCTGCAAACCAAACTGAGTAACCACCATTTGACAAAAATCCATAAGGATCCCATGAGCTTGGGACTTTTCTCTCACGAGATAAACCCAAGTACAATGACTATCATCATCAATAATCGTCAAAAAATAACGAGCACCATATAAGGATAAAGTTCTATAAGGTCCCCAAATATTATAGTGTATTAATTCAAAACAATACAGAGTCATTGAAACTGACAAAGGAAAGGGCAAACGTGCTTGTTTTGCACGATGACAAGAATCACAAACAACATTTGTTCCTTTAATGTTCAAATGCGGAAAAAGAGAAAGTTTATCGAAAGCAACATGTCTCAACCGGTGATGCCACAAAACTGCTTCTTCCTTATTTCTGACCATGTGTGCCGATGTCCCAACCGACCCAGCTTCCAACAGATATAGCCCATTTCTCAACTTACCCGCCCCAGTCAGCGTCCTCGAGTGAGGGTCCTGGATGTAACAATTTCACCAGAAAAATCAAATCTTCTTGTCGATTAACCGGAATTTAAGCACTTTGGAAACGATGTCATCAAGTGGACTCACGTAACACCTTGAATGACAAGAAACGGCCAAGGGATAGCGGCGGTTGCAGGAAGGGGGGGAGGGGGATGGAGAGAGAGGGATTGTTATGGCAAATATTGGGGAATATAGGGGTTAATTTATAGAGGTTTACTGATATTTTTTTGAGTGCATGTGCTCCGGCCCATAGCTTATAAATTGAGCTTTATTTTTCTTTAATACAAAAATCCGAAGTAATATTTAAAAAATATTTTTAATATTTGAAAAAAAATAATTCCAATTTTTGAAAAATATTTTAAACTTTTTTAAAAAATAAATAGTTTTAAAATATTAAAAATTAGTTTAAATAAACCTTTTTTGAATCATCAAGGGTTTTCGATCAATTGAATTGAAGTATTTCGAGTTTTCAATTGACTAAGGTTGAAAGTTTGTCAGAACGGTTCACATTGCATTTGAGTTATTATGGTCAGAGCGACTCACTTTTAGTTTGAGCTATTTGAGTTTCAAGTCCAATTGGGGTTAAGTATTGCATCGGGTCATTTAGTGTTCAATTTGTATCGGATTTTCAGTTAATTGAGTTTAGTAGAATTCAGACTAGAATCGGTCGGGTTGGATGATTTCAATCATTTCAAACTCGAGTCATCTTACCTTTGGGACAAACGAGTTGTATCATTTCAAATTTTGAGTTATCTTAGACTGAGTTTGAGATGGTTCGGGTCATTTTTGGTTTGGGTCATATTAAGTTTTAAGTTAATTTGGTGGGATTATTTCTACTTCGGCTCATCTTGTTTACATCACATTCAAGTCAAGTAGTTTTGTTTTTTTAGATTTGAGTCATCTCGAGTTTCGAGTCAATCGGGTTGGATGACTTCGGACTGTGAACTAAGGTGATTTCGGTCGTTTTAAATTTAAGTCATTTAAGTTGGGTGATTTCGAGGTTCGGGTCAAATTCTAGGTTGTGTCTATGTCTTTAGATTTTGAGTCATCTTATGTTTGGGTTAATAAAGTTGGGTCATTTTGGGTTTCAGGTCAATGAAGTTACTATGTAATTGCAATTGCTTACCCCTACCCCAAGGAATTTGAAAGTATAATTTTCATTTAAAATCCAATTTCATGAAATTGGGTAGTATAATTATAATTTCAATTTGAGCAAGTGAACCAAACAACAAAATTGGAATTATGAGCCCTAATTCTAGGTTCCAATTTCATGATCAGGTATTGTTTTCAACTATTACATGCTTCTGTTAGTGTCATTTCAATTAATTTTATAGAAAAAACACTTTTTAAAACATTGACCAAAAACTCACAATATTACAATAAACATTTCTTTACTGGTTGGGCCAAATACAAACTACTTATCTAAAACAAAACTTTTTACAAAAGCATTCTATAAAAAATGAATATGAAAAAAAATAATTTTTTCACAGTAATGCCAAAAAGGCCCGTAGTTTGTTTTCTTTACCACTATTTTTCATAGTTTGTTTGATATTTCGTTTTACTTTTCTGCTTTTGGTTTTTTAGATAAACATTAGAAATTAGATTTTTCGAACTGTTTTTAATTTTTATTTGTATTTATTTTTTACTTTAAAGTAAAGCTGAAAATATATAATTAAAAAGAAAAAATATTTTAAAAACCTAGTTTCTATGTATTCAAAACTGAAAGTCACAAATAGAAAATGATACCACTTAAAGCCTTTAAGTTTGCAATTTTAATATTTTTCAAGAATTACCTATTATTTTTGAAAATTTTCCCGTCACTACTTGAGTCAATGTAATTGGCATTTCATTTTCACAAATCATTGGTAGATGCATAACACAAATCATTTTCACAGGTTTGGCGCCCAATGCAATTTTATCTTTATTTGTTTATACATTTGTTTTTTTTTTTTTTTTTTTTTTTTTGTGATGTATCGAAGGTGTTTACATTTGAAATATACATTAGTTCCTATCTTCCCGTCCACGTTGTGGAAAAGAACATTGATTATTAGATCATGGATGTTCTATGCAAAGAAGGGGAGATAATTAATAATCACACCTTATGTAACTGCCTCTTCTGTGTCGTCTTTTATTGTTAATAATTTTGATTTAAAAAAATTAAAAATAGCTTTTGAAAATGATATATTCTTGTTTCTATATTTTTTTTTTTTTTAAGTTTTTATCTTGGCGGCTTAACTGCTAGCAAAATAGGCACATCGAATCAAAGTTGTTAAAATCGGCATTTTCTTTAGAATCAGGAGGGGCTTTTAGAATAGGGATATAAAATTTAATCAAGAATTATAGGATTCTACTAAATATATGTTATAATTATTTTTTTTAATATTAATATCGGTTATATAGTTTAAAAAATTATTAATAAAACCTTTATTTATATGGGTATATATAAGAAATATAATAAAATTAAATAAAAATGTTATCATGCAATAAAGATGTGTCATTTTATGTTACAATAATATGAGAGTTTTTAAGATAAATATCACTAATCGAACTTTATATTAAAGTTAAAATATAAAATTAAACTTAATTTAAATTTCTTGAAAGCATATAACAGCTAATTAACTTTCTTTTACTTCAAACTAATAAAGTAAGCTCGTTTAGGAGACTAAATTTCTTACTTAATAAGATTAAATTCTAGAAACAATTCTTCTTGTTAGTCACCTTCACTCACACATTACGTGAGGCAAATTCACACGCGGATACTCTAACAAAAAGTGGAGTGTTTAGGAGTAGGTCGCTTGTAGTCTGGTTTACTTTAAATGGATATTTGTTAATTCGTGTACTTGAAGATACGATATTGCATTTTTGCCTTTTATGAATGAATCTTTGCATATATTATTGTAAAATTAACCCACCTCAAAGCCTTTCATTTTCTAATCCAAATAATCTCATGAGTCCACTATTGAACATTCCTTTCCATTACTAAATTACTAATTTTTTTCCCGTATTGTTTTTTTTAAGCGCAGGAACTAGTTCTGTTATCTGTATTATTTTTCTTTTTTATAAGCTTTGTAAATAAATCCAATTTATTTTATATTTGCTATAATTATGGTTTTATATGGTTGTAAGTATATCCCACAATTTAGTTTACTTTAAATAAGCTTTTCACATTTGAAAAAATAAAGTTGTTTTTTAGTGTGGTATTGCTCTTCGAGGAATGTTCGATTTTGATGCCTTTGACTTTTTCCTGTAGGATTTTTGGGTGGGTAAATGTTATCGATATAATTGTTTTTGCCATTGATTATTTTTGAATTCAAATTTTAGGTTTTTAACACTTATTTGTGATGTTCTCTATTTTTTATACACCGTTATTGTAATTATGTTAGTCAAATTCTGTTACAAATATTCATCTTCAAATAATACATATTTATTCAATTTAATCATGCTTTTATGGTTGTAATTACTTTCTTAATTTAGTTCATTTTAAATAATTTTGATCCTTAGTTTTATGGAGTATTTTGGTATTACATTTGAAATTATTTGATTAAAATTAGTTCATTAGTATATTAGTATATATATTTGAAATATGATACATAAAATCTTTAGAAAGTAACTCATAGATTTAAAATATTTTTTTTCAAAAAATAAGCTTGGTCAAACATGTTCTTAGTACTCTAAAAGGAAGTTGAATAATGGCCTCCTAAAATTGTTTAGTTTGAATACTGGAAGCTTTTAGGGTGGAAAGGCTTTGCAATAATATATAGTATAGAAGTCATTATTGAAACCAAATTAATTTTACATTTGGAAAAAAAATTAAATCTTTTTTAAATTTGTAACAATTAAATCATTATTATATTATCGATATGATATATTAAATTATAAATTAAGTTTGAAACTGTTAAAACATGATCGATATGACATAATAAATCTTTATTTTTCGTGCATTGCATAGGGTGACACTATTTTTTAATTATCAAAAAAGGAAGGAGATCCCATCCGATGATATGCGAGAGGGAGAGGAGAGAGAAAGAGGGGAGAGGGAGAGGGCCCATGGGATCTCCTCCCATGAAAAAAAAAGAAAAAGAAAAAGTAATCTTATTTATAGGATATACTTGATTTTTTGACATTTTAACTTTTTTTTTGTATATGTTGGTAGAATCGAGGTCGAACCGTAAAATCGTATTACCATTCTATCAATGAATTTTATGTAATATCATTTAATCGTAAGATACAAAATTAAGATTTTACTAAGGATTCAAATCAGTCCGCAATTGCGGAATCACAAAATCGTAAAATTCTAAGATATAAATTAGAGTTTTAATAACCATACGCAAAATTTCCACCTATAATTTGTTTTCTACTTTTTATTCAGAATGCATAGTTGGTCGATGTTTTGGGCCTGGCTCAAGACTTCTAGCCCGATAAACTTATTAATTTCTTAGAAAGAAACGTTAACATCAACTTAATTTATGAAAATGCAATTATATGGAAAATTTTGATAAATAGAAAAGAATTACATACATAAAAAATCTTTGTACTTTTATTTTATCTATTATTGCAATTTCTCCTTTCTATTGTAACAAAAACATACTGCTTATTACGCACATAATACATCCTAATCCTTTGCCAGTCCTTTCTCTTGTCAGAACTATATCCATTATCCTCCACCAAATCTTCCTCACTACCATCATCATGAAGTTCATCTTCTTCCCCAAAGTAATCACCTTGTTGGTCATCCTCATCTTGGGATACAGAAGCCATTGGAGGATCATAATTTAAATCAATTGGTCCCTTAGAGGAAGTTTTCATCCACCGCAATAGTCTCTCATCAAAATGAAGCATATTGATTCTGAAAGCTCCCACAAAGTAGAAGATCTGCTTCATCAAACACCTGCCATTCGTTGCACCGAATAAGCAAATAGTTGTGTGGAATATTTATGACAGCCAATACAAGCATATGAAATGGCTAAACTTACTACATATTTCACATTGTGCATAAAGTTAGACTTGCGGTTTCTTTCTCGGTCGGCTACATGGAGATAAATTAAAAGAGCATCAGGGGTCGAAACTGTAATATCTGGTGACTTAGCTGGCCATCCCTGCTACGTTAGAACATATCAGAAAGATTCCAAGGAACATAAGGTCTACCTAAAGCAAGCCCGTGACAAACAAGTAAAACTCCTTGGAGAATTTTATAGGTTTAACACATTCAGAGAATCAAAAACCTATCTTATAATTAATTTTCTAACTCTAATATCAAGAGAAGCTACAAGTTCCACATGCATTAGTCAAAAGACAATCAAAGGTGTCACATGTTTCCCACAGACTGCTGCTGCCCTAAGAAGCAATTGACCATTATCACCACATATACCCCTAGCCATTCGAACCACTTGCTCGCAGAGCATGACATTAGGGCATAGAATAAGAGAAAGCTGAAAGATGTAAGTATTCCGTTGACCTAAAGTTGGATTGTCAGAGTCTTCACGTGCATGGCATAACTTATCAATTAGTGGTACAAGATAACCATGTGTTTTAATACTACCAGTCTTAGCTACTACAACTGTATCATGTCCTGAAAGTATGGATGGTACACAAGCTGCCTGAATCACATAGTTAACTTCATCTCAATAGATGTCAACAAAGTCGTTGAGGACATAGCAGAAATCTAAATTACACAGGCTCTTCAATCTAATAAATAGAACAGGTTCTTTATCACCAAATCAACATATCATTGGGCATAAAATAAGAAAACATTTCTTAAGTTTCTGAGAAAATTATAGGTATTTGGAGGTAAGCAAGGTCTTAATTTACTTATACTTATAGCCAAGTGAGCCTTACAAAAAGAAGAACAGCAATATGAAAACCCCTTAGGCCGACATCAAACACCAATTTTTCAAGAGCATTGGAGAAGATAAATTTGCCAATCCTTTACAGCGTTTATAGTTCAGTCCAAAATAATGCAACTTAAGCTCATTACATCTGGAAAAAGCGAGTGGAAAGACACAAATAGTTACAAGGATTTCCTTTCATGTTTTTATCAGGTGTATAACCTGTTCCTTTCCCTTCCCCAAGAAGTTACAAATAATCTCACTCCTGTCTCGTTTCCGTCAGTTATGATTTTCATTTCCCATGAGAATCACAAAAAGTTAGGGAAAAATAAGATAAAACTTAAACTAAAGAGAAGCAGGAATAGATTGTCGACCCCGCCAATTTCCTAACTTGAACTAGCCACAAAATTCCTCTCACAAGGCTGTTGGGAAGAGCATAAAATTTTTTTTGAAAAATAAACTATTGGGTTCACAGTTCTCAACTATGGTCACAACAATAGGTACCTATTAGAGCACTTAGAGTAGGAGACTATTCTCTTTACCTAAGCCCCCGGTCGGAGAGTCATGCTTCGTGACACCTCACGTGCGAGAGTTCCCGGGAGTAGGTTTATCTCTATAAACCTTTTGCCCTAATACCAGTTGTTGGGATGAATTTCAAAAATTCTCCCTAAAGATTACACAGCGGAACATGTTTAGAATTCATAACTCTAAACCTAGGGTTGATTTAAAATTCCTAATTTTAAATCCACTGACTTAAATTCATAATTTAAATCATCAAATCTAAATTCTTAATTTAGATTTACAAGCCTTTTACTCTAATACATTCATAACAATACATAAACTTAAACAGGTATAATAACGAATACTGTAAATAAATAGAAAAGTGAAACTAAAAGAAGAAGGAAAGAAAAACATACCTGGAATTCCTCCAATAAAAAAAAAACCAGAAACGAATAATATTCTTCAAAACCGAGACCCCGAGACCTTCTACGCAATAACCTCGAACTGCCCGGAGAGTAGGCTCCGAAAAATATTAAACTGAATCTCCGAAACAATTTTAGAAACCCTAAAGAATTATTTTTAACTCGAATTCCAAACCTCGGAATAAGCCCCTCTATTTATAGAATATTCCGGAGCAAAAAAAATATAATTATAATCCAAAAAGTATTGCACAGTAGCCATCAAAACGCAGCGTTTAATTCAAAAACCAACCAAAAACACGTCGTTTTGCATACTGTTCAAAATCGCCTTAATTTTAAATTCAAAAAAACGTGACACGTGGCGGGCCGTGATTGGCTGGATCCGGTTCACGCGGATCGCACTATGCAGCTTTTAACGCGATTTTTTTTTTTTTTTTGCTTTGTTTCTCACATGTAAAAATTCATCTTATGAATTTTAATTTTCAAAAAAATATTTTATTTTATAATTTTTAATATTTATTCATCTCATGAATAATACTTGGCAAAATTAATTTACCCATCGTTTGGATAAATAATTCATTTCATGAATTTTTTAATATTTTTCTAATGGCAATAAACACAGAGGCTTGCGCAGGGACCCCGGGGACAATTTAAATCTAGCTCCAAACGGGTTAAATTAAATCATCTCATGATATTAATTTAATTACCATTTAATGAGACTTAATTTTACTAAATAAATCTCACTGCACTCTAGACTTAAATTATTTATTCGATATTTTCCTAATATATTGTATTGATGACAACAACCCCTCCACTCGATGTCCATGACAAAAGATAAACATAACTACTATCATTATCCTTCTCACAGCTTCTCCATTAGTTACCGACTCGCCCTTCACTGAATAATTCATTTATACTTGAACATATTAACAGTATAAATTCCAAATGTCAAACACTTGGAATACTTTGGCCAAAGTTTTCGAACTATTCAAATATTTGCGAATCAACTAAGGGGACATCTGTATCTCATAAAAGATTGTAGATTCCCTATTGAATACCCTGATCCTTGTCGCACTTCACGCCGCTACCCAGTGTACGTGGGATTTCAGTCATTCATTTTAGACCTTACTTATAGTACACCAAAGTAACTAACATTCCATGCACAAGTTCAGAATACCCTCAGGATTTAGAGTCGTCGTTCAAACAGTACAATGCGAATCACTCATCTCCGATAGTAGTCTAGAAATAAGTAACCCGCATGGTTCAACTCAGTGTGTCAAACACACTAACTTAACACTTTTGGATCTCTATCCACATGACCAAGACAAGCCATCTAAAGTGTCTCGTTATAGTCTTAACATACAAGTGGTCCAGACTTGTCTTCGACTACGAGTCTTTCAAACAATAATCCATATCATTCGTTCCAAATCTATCTGTGGCTTAGTCTCATAAACCACTTAGAATAAACTTGTAAATTGTAGTCTGAGGACTACACCTATCTTATAGATGTCTCCCGAAAGAAAATCTCATGCAGTATAAATGCTCAAATACACAAATTTAATAAAGAAACGATTAGAACTTCAATTTTATTTATTAATTACAATAATATATCCAGAATAAATCTGAATTTTAGGACACTGTTCCTAACAAAGGCTCCCCCCCCCTCCCCCGGCCCCCGCGTGGGTATTGTATTCTGGTGCCTGGTGATTGTAATAAACTAGAGAGGCAAATATTTCACAAAAATTAAAACCCTAACCCCCTTTCCTCATTCATGCACCACCTTTTCTTCTCCCCTGGGCTCTTGCATGCTGCCTGAACCTAACCTCACAAAGCCCTGGCGATCATGAACGCTAATGTAACACCACGATGACAAACGGTGTCGATGGAAGCGTGACTGTGACTGCCTCCCCATCCCCAAGACTTCAACTTGGGTTGCTAGTCGTGTCCTTGGTGACTAAGCTTCAACAGCCATTGAAAGTTGTGGCACGTGTCTCTCTCCAGCGAAGAACGGTGCAAACATGGTGATAGTTCCTAGCATCGATGTTGGCAGTCGTCTTTCTCGTTTTAACTGAGTTCCTCTCAACAGTCGCTGCCATTTTGAAGGTTGTCGGGAATGTCCTCCTCATCCACCATTTCCTCCGCTAGTTTCTTTGTCATCCGCGTCTCAATTGGCATCTTTCTTAAGGCCTTTGGTTCAGCCTCATTGTTCAGGCCAACCGACACCGATTTGTGGCCCACACTGGTTGTTTAGGCATCTCCATGGTGGTCCAATCATCCTTATTTTATTTATGTATATCTTCGATCTTCATTCTTCGTCCTTTGGTGTGCAGCAACACCGGCTTCCCATTTTTGGCTGGCATAGATGGCTTCCGTTTCTCTAGTGGATGAATCCTCCTTCACTTCCAATGTCGCGTTCGCCTTGCTTTAAGCACTTGGAACAGGCTCAAGTGTCTGATACCTCTAGACAGCACCAGCGACGTCTTGATCTAGGTCGGAGTTGTTGGCTCCAGTGTTGCTGTTACAGTACAATTTGATTCCGGTGAGCCTTTGCCGGAAACCACCACTACCGTCAACGAGGTAGTTTACACCGTTTTACCCTAGTTTTTGTACCCTCTTGATTTTTACCGAGTTCTCCCAAAATTACTATGATGCTTTGAATTCCAACAGTTGCTATCAAATTAATTGTCATGCTAATCAGAGATCCTGGGATGGACTAGCTCTTACACCAATAATACGAACTGGAATTAAAGCACAAAGAAATCAACTAAAGAGCAATAAAATGCAGAAATTAACGAGATAAGGAAGAAGAAACACGAAACAATATTTTATTTTCATTGATTCCTCACAATGACTATCCCTATTTGTAGAATGTCCAACTCCCTCTGTTGGGCCCACCCTACTATCTATTAGGCTACCCTATTAATATAAGCCCGTATACCTATTTTAGGCAGGTATAAGGGGCATATTAGAGTAGGTAGGTAGGGGAGAATAGAGTACTAAATCAATCCTAGGTCTACATCCAATAACTTAAATTTTTATAATAGTTTATTCTTCGATAAATGGGAAACATCAATAACATGATAAGAAAATGAAAAGAGCATTGCTACAAGCATAAGAAGGGGGTGCACAAAAAATTCACGAATAGCGCACAATTGGTCGTTAACGACCAAATTCTTTTTAAGCACCTTCTTCTCGTGATATTTTCATGGCCTTTTCCCCGTAACTTGTAGACTTTTGAAATGAAAATGAGAAGAAAAAAGGACTAACCTAAATTGAAGAGGGACGATGGAACTTGGCCTCAACAAGAGCCCCAGCGAGCTTATCAGAAATGCCAATGGGGGTCCATGAAATGGCGTCATTTGCAAAGAAGGAGTCGCCCCCATTTCTACTATAATCAACGAAGGCTTCTTTCGCTGTGGGTGCTGCGAATCCTCACATTGGATGACTAAGACGAAGGCCATAGCTTCGCTTCAAAGAAGAGAAGAGGAGAGAAGAGAAATGGTGATGGAGAGGGGAGAGAAAGGGAGAAGGATTAAAGAATTTGCAGAGGTCGAGCATAGCATAGGTGATGACGGTCGGGTTTTTTAGGGTCTTCCACTCTTAAACACTCAAACCGTGTATTTCACAATAATAACAATGATAAAAATTATTATTATTATAAATAATGAGAGCTATAAATTACTATAGAAATACTGATTTTACTTTGATAATAATAATTATTTTGGACAATAATATTACTCTATTATTAATTAATTTATATTATTATTGCAGGTATTATTATTACTATTACTATTAGTACTGCTACTATTTTATTTATTTATTTTTTTCCATACGACCAACAAAAGGATTACGGACTCAATAACTAAAATCATTATTATTATTATTATTATTATTATTACTACACTATTATTATATAAGCATTATGATTAGGAGTTTTGTAGCAAGTGCCCAAAGAACACATGATAAAACATATTAATCGCACTTAAATTATCTCAATGTTTTGGTATGTTTACCTACTATTATCAGGTATTGATCTCATAATTAATGCAATATATTTTTATTAGATGTCATTGTATAAATTTCACACATAATAATCCCCCTTATTATCACATATTAAGATAACATTTTTAGTATAAATTGCCAATATAAATTATCAATATAAATAACAAATAAAAAACTTCCAATATAAATTATCAATAATAAATTAGAAATATAAGTATATACAATAAATTATCAATATAAATTACTAAAAATAAATTACCAATAAGTACGAATATTAATTATAAATATAAATAACTGTTAAAAAATTGCCAATGTGAATTATTAGTATAAATTATAAATATTAAATTACTAATATAAATTTCCAACACATATTATCAATAATAAATTATTAATAATGAGGCTGATCCAGCTAAGGTGAAAGACATAATTAAATTATCAATAGTAAAATCCAACAATAAATTACCAATGTAAAACTATTAATAAATTACAAATATAAATTCCTAATAATAAATTACCACTATAAATTACCTATATAAGTTAGAGATAATAAACTACTAATATAAATTACATATTACCAATAACAAATTACCAATAGAAATCTTTTATATTATTGGATAATTGGAGAGAGCCAAAACATTTTTAAAGAATATTCTTTTCCATAGGAAATGAAACATTACTACCAATTCATTCAATAATAAGTATCGAAAAATTATATCAAACTTGAGAATATATTAAAAAATATTTAAAAAATAAAATAAAATTCGAAAAAAATTGATTACAGATTTAGAAGTTTTAGTTTGAAATAGCATGAACATGTCAATGTAATATATTAATCTTTTTTAAAATGTAAGCATAGTCTGTACATCGCACAAGATAACACTATTTAGCAATAAATTAGCAGTAATAATAATACATTACCATTTTTTTTTAACTTTTTAGTGAGTTAGCCTAAGTTAAACTTGTTACAAGTCGCACAAATTAAAAAGAATGATTTATGGACACAAGATCTTAAAATCTAACGCGAGAATCAAAGAAACCTTAAAATTGGTCCTACATCCTCTACTCCCTAATCTTTGAGAGATCTCTATTATTAATGATGATTATTACAAGTTATTGGCTAATAGCACCAAATAAACAATGAATACAATGCAATAACTCAAATTACAAACTCATTCTTAGCTTATAAGGTAGAAATCTAATGATCTAACCCTAAATCTTTGAATAATCTCCCACCAGCAGCAGCAAATTACCATGAATCTTGGCTCATGAGCTTGGAACCTCCATGATTTGGCTCAGAGTAGCTTTTAGGGTTAGGGTTTCACAGAAAGAAGCAAATGGGAGAAAACCAAAGAGAAAGGGGAAGGTCAAGACAATGCAAATGAAACGTCTGCCTCTAACCCCAAAGACTCGGCTTGTATACCCCTTAAGTCTAATCCGTGTGCCACTTCTCAGCTCTCATCGCAGCTACCCCTTTCAACGCAACCAACAGCCTAGATCAAGCAAAAGAAACACAAATCTAGCGGCTTAAATTGCACCACCAAGATGCAGATCAACAGAGCAGGAGATCGCACACGTCACCTCGTCAAATGGAAAGGCATAAGGCAGGGAAACTGGGTAGGGGCAAGGGCAGGGCAACGTAAATAGTACACATGGGCAGGGGTAATTTGGACAATACCCAAAACGTGCAAATTTCAATTTCGGATTGGAAATGCCCTCTAAGTTGCACTTTTTACATCCTATGCCATTACTTTGTACAAATAATGGGGAGCTGCATTTTGAGTTGAATTTTAACATCAAACGAAGCGTTTTGCAGTAGTAATAATCACCTAATTGTAGCTACCCTCATTTTAGCTCATTTTAATCTAATCTTTACATCATTAGACATGGTTTAAGCCATATGCTTACCAATTATGATCTAACAGTTTTCTTACATGTTCTTAAGTTATTTGATAAGAAGAGACGAGCTTAAGCTTTTTGAAATGAAATGGGACCAAGACTTTAAGTAACCTACAAGATGAACAAACTATTAGAGGGACCCGCAGGTTTAGCCCGCGTGGATCCCTCTAATGCATAAGTCAGTATATCTATATAACTCAGAAAATAACAGTATTATGAATAAAATTATAGGCAGATAACAGAATAATCAAAGGAATAGAAAGGACCAAGTTTGGGGCAAGAGGCTCCCCCCTATTTTTACCTCCTTTGCATCCTCCATAATTATAGAACAAATAAGGAGAGGATGTGGTGAACAAGTAGCCACGCTTCACACAAGCAATGGCTTCCTCAATGACAGTCAAGTGATGATGGTAAACAGTAGTGGCCAATGAGTAGCAATGATGATGTGAGTGCAGTGTTCAGTTTAGCGGGTGAGTAATAATGGCAATCGGATCTAGGTGGCTAGTAAGTTGCTGTATTGGTGGTGGAGGCTACTGTGGTCGTTAGTTTTTAGGCTAGTTATGGTGGTAAGTCCTCCGTGCTTGATATGTGGTCTTGGATGGCTTCTCAGTGGTGTAATCGAGGCTGGCCACTTTTCTATTTTTGCCAATTTGGTGCTTCTTATTCTTTGAGCAACAAGAATCGATATAAAAAAATTGCCAATATAAATTTCTAATAATAAGTTATCTATAATAAACTACCAATATAAATTAACAATAGTAAATTAGCAATATAATAAATTACTAATATAAATTATTAGTAATAAACTATCAATATAAATTACCAATATAACTCAATATAATAATTTTTTTTTTTTTTTTGCCAAAAGGCAAGCACTATAATCTCAATATATCAAAAGATTATATACAATCAGTATCAAAAGAGCAACAAAGGCACCCAGCCACTATACACTCAAAACAAAGAAGCTTAACTCAAAAAAGAACCGAAATGAATCTAGCTAACAAAATTAATCCGATACCATACTAGTTTCTGAATTTCTCGAATCACCCAACTTGGATCCCTAGCTTGATTATTAAAGACTATCATATTCCTTGTACCCCAAATCATATAAACCGTCGATGCCAAGCAAGCTCTTTTGATAGACGACTCGGGAAGACAACTTCTAACCTTCTTACCAAACCAAGCAAAATATTGTTTAAGATTTGTTGTATAACAAATCCCACTCCTGCAATAGATCACTTGCCAAACCTTTTTGACTCACTCACATTCAAAAAATAAATGCTCAATTGATTCCCTACCATGACGACATAAAGCACATCGACTAGCAAGCACTACACCTCTCTTTTGTAATCTATCTTCTGTCGTCAATCCATCTGACATTGTAAGCCACAATATGAAACTATGTTTTGGGAAAGAAATTTACCCCAAATCATGCGCCCCCAATGCGTCTTCCCTCTCTGCGCTCAGATGAGATGATAGGCCCTGCTGCACTGAAACCAATCCCCAGGTACACAGCTCTGCAGCACGCGTTCCACCTCCCGGATTGATTCAAAGCGTTCCAGAAGCATATCCCAACATTGTAGCAACACAAAATAATAAATTACCAGAATAAATTATCAATATAAATCAACAATAATAAATTATGAACATAAATTAATTATAATAAATAACAAAAAATTGATAATTTAAATTACAGTTAAAGATTTTTATTAATACATTATGAATATAAATTACAAAAATAAATTACTAATAAAATAAATTACCAATATAAACTACAAATAGAAATTACCAATAAATTATCAATAATAAATCATCAATAAATTACATTATAATAAATTACCAACATAAGTTATTAGTAATAAAAATTTAAATATAAATTACTAGTAATAAGCTACCAATATAAATAATTAAGAAGAACTTACCAATATAAATTACTAATAATAAATTACCAATAAATACCAATACAAATTCTCAATAAATTACTAATATAATAAATTATTAATAAATTATCAATATAAAAAACCCACAATAAATTAGCAATGAATTAAAAGTAGTAAATCACCAATAAATTATCAATACTAAATTTCCAATAAACTACAAATATAAACTTTTTATAATGAACTACCAATATAAATTACCAATATGGATTACCAAAAATTTACCGACCTAAATTACTAATAAGTTACCTATATAAATTAACGATAATAAATTACCAATATAAATTATTAATATATTGTGGTAAATATGCCAAAAAAGTCATATATAAGACATACTATAGTTCGAATTGGGTATTGAGAAAGATAAGGTTGGTATGATGGTCCCGCCGTCTAGTGTTCCCTGTCTCAAAGACGGCACCAACTTTTTGGGTATTGGAATTTAGATTCTTTAATAAGGAGAACCGATCTTAGGCTCTTTGAAAAAAGAGCAGGACCAGAGTTTAATGTAACTTGCAAGATGAACAAACGGTTACAGGGACCTGTAGGTTGTAATAAGAAGTAAAAATGCATAAATGGGCATAATAAATACTTAGCTTATTAAGACGAATAGAGAGGTAGGGAGTCCAGTGAGAGAGTGGAATGACAGAGAGTGAGAGAATGGAAGGAGGAGACTGTGAAGAGGTGGGAATGAATATGATAGGGCATAAAAAATTATGAGGAATGAGATGATAAACAAAATGTAAGGGGTTCGAGAACTAATATGAGACGAGAGAGAGGCATTGATGGATTATAATTTTGGGTTTAATATTTAATATACAGTTTTATACAATAACTACCTACTCGTATTTTATGCTTAACATTTATCTCGAGGTCCGACTTTCTAACTTAGCCGTAGTCCATTGTTACTCAGTTTTTTATAATACCAACCTTATATTTTTTATCTATAATCTATAATTACCATCATAGTAAATTATAAATAATTAATAATTAATTATCAATATAATCTAGTAATAATAAATTACCAATAAATAAATTAGTAAAAATAAGTTATCAATATAATTTATTAGTAAAAGACTGCCAATATAAACTATGAGTATAAGTTAATATAAACTATTAATGATAAGCTACCAATATAAATTACTAATATTACAAATAAATTAACTATATAAATTAACAATAAATAATTACTAATAATAAATTAAAAAAATAAATTACTAATATTAATCACAATATAAATTATAAATATAAATTACCAATAATAAATTATATATATATATATATATATATATATATATATATATATATATAATATAAATCCCCAGTAATAAGTTACGAGTACAAATATAACATCGAGGTACTTATATTTTTATGTTAATAGCTTGCAAAATATGACCTGACCCAATGACCTGAACCATTTGACCTATTACTTGACTCAACCCTAACCCAAAAAATTTAAAATTTATTGGGACCTAAACCCAAAATAAACCGACCCGATTTTGATCGATTCTAATTGACCTAAAACCCAGTATGACTAGACCCGTAATAACCCGAGACCCAAACCAAACCCATCCTATATTCCAGAATAACCCAAATAAAAATCTATTTTGTCATATAATTTAAATAAAATGCTAATTGTAGTCATTGTATTTTGTAATTTTAGTTATAACTTTCAAAATTGAATAAATATATTATTAAAATAATCTAATAGATTAACCTAAATCCGAACCGACCTAATGATACTCGACCACTAGGGTTAACCCAAAGGATATTTGATTGCCTTTTTGAAAAACTGCACACCTTTTAGAAAAATTGCACACTCGTGATGGAATGTCTTCACTTTATAAACTATTAATGATAAATTACCAATATAAATTATGAATAATAAATTACAAATATAATACCAATATAAATTACTAATATTACCAATAATTACATATATAAATTAGCAATAAATAAGCAATATAATAAATCAGTAAATAATTACTAATAATCAATTAACAAAATGAAAAATAAATTACTAATATTAATCACAACATAAATTATTAATAATAAATGATAAATATAAATTACCAATAATAAATTATAAATATATACAAACAACAACAACAGTCCCAGAGCCTTGTGGCTCCCGCAGAAAGCAGGGTCGGGGGGGGGGGAGGGGGGGTAATGTACGCAGCCTTACCCCTTCCAGATGGAAAGGGGACTATTTTCTGGGACCTCCAACCTGAAGTAGTTGAGTGCCTGCAAATAAACCACCAATTAATTACCAATGACTTTTGAGGAGAAGTAAAAAGGAAGGGAAAAGAAGAAGAAGAAGTAAAAGAGAAAGAAGAAGGAGAAGAAGAAGAAGAAGGAGGAGGAGGAGGAGAAGAAGAAGCATGAACAGAGACTAAGCTAGCCTAAAAGTGCTACACTAGAGGTTATGCCTGCCTAAGGATCCCAAACTATCAGCCACTCCTTGCACTACTCTACTCTGCCACCTCCGCTACCCTTATGCTAGCCCTCCAACATGCCCTATCTGAGGCCATCTCCTGTCTTAGGTTTAGGTGGGTTAGGTCTTGACGAATCGTCTCCAGCCAACTCTTCTTTGGTCTGCCCCTCCCCCTTCTGCTTATCGCTGTGTGAAACTGTTCACACCTCCTGACTGGGGTTGTAGTCGGTTTCCTGCTAACATGTCCAAACCATCTTAGGCGGTGCTCCCTCAGTTTATCCTCGATCGAGGCTACACCCAGCTTACTTCGTATCACATCATTCCTAATCCTATCTTTCCTTGTGTGGCCACACATCCAGCGCAGCATCCTCATCTCTGCCACCTTCATCCTCTGTGTTTGATTTTGTTTCATTGATCGACACTCTGCCCCATATAGCATAGCCGGTCTTACTACCGTCCTATAGTATTTTTCCTTTAACTTTAGTGGGAACTTTCTATCACACAGTACCCCGGATGCCATCCTCCACTTCTGCCAGCCTACTTTAATCCTGTTGCTAACATCCTTATCCAATTCACCATTCTGGTGTATCATGGATCCCAGATATTTGAAGCTCTGCTTACTCGGTACGATTTCTGATTGGATCTTAACCTCCTCGGTGCTGGTTGCGGTGGAATGGTCAAATTTGAATTCCACATACTCGGTCTTAGATCTGCTAATCCTTAAACCCCTCAATTCTAATGCACCTCTCCATTATTCGAGCTTCTCATTTATTTCCGCTTGGGATTCCCCTACCAGAACTATGTCGTCTGCAAAAAGCAGACATCAAGGTACCAGTATAAATTATAAATATATATTACCAATAAATTAATAATATAAATCATCAGGGATAAATTACCAGTATAAATATAACACCTAGCTATTTATATTTTTATGTTAATAGCTGGCAAACTATGACCGGACCCTATGACCTGACCCATTTGACCTACTACCGGAATCGACCCTAACCCTTAAAAATTATTGAGACCTGAACCCAAAAATGAACCAACCTGATTTTGACCCGATCTTAACTTGACCCGAAACCCAGTATGACCTGACCCTTAATGACTTCAAACCCGAACTGGACTTGTCCTATATTCCAAAATGATCAAAATAAAAATCCATTTTGTCATAGAATCTAAATAAAATGCCAGTTATAGTCCTTTTATTTTGTAATTTTAGGTTTTAGTTATAACTTTCAAGGTTGAATAAATATATTATCAAAATAATCTGATGGATCAACCTTTAATCCGAGCTGGCTTAACGATACTCAACCCAAGGGTAACCCGACCCATGGTTGACCTGACCTGATGTAAATCGAACCCGAGATTGACCTGAACCCGAGGATGACCCAATTCAACTCGGACCCCACCCGATTCTGACCTGATGTGACATTAACCGACCCTATCCGACCTGACCCAGGTTGCTAATGATAAATTAACAATGTAAATTATCAATAATAAAGTACTAATATAAATTACCAATATAAGTTGCAATATAAACTATCTATAACAAATTATCAACAATAAATTACTAACATAAATTATTAATAATAAATTATCAATAGAGTACCCCATATAAATTATCAATAATAAATTAAATTAATAATTAAAATATAAATTACCAATACGATGAATTATAAAATATATATTACCAATAGAAGTTACCAATATAAATTATCAATAATAAATTACTAATATAAATTACAAATAATAAACTACTGACTAATATAAATTATCAGTAATAATTACCAATGATATAAATTATCAAAAACAAATTATATATAAAAACTACCACTAAATTTTTAATATAAATTACTAATGCTAAATAATTAATAATAAATTATCAATATAAGTTTTCAATAATAAATTACATATAAAGCTAATATAAATTACTAATATTACCAATAAGTTACCTATATAAATTACAAATGTTACCATTATAAGTTACTAATAATAAATTAACAATATAAATTTTCTGTAATAAATTAACATTAAATTATTGAAATAAATTATAGATGTGAATTATCAATAAATTACCAATAATAAATTACGAACAGAAACTACCAATAAATTATTAATATAAATTACTAATGATAAAAGATAAATAATGAATAATAAATTATCAATATAAATTTTCAACAATTAAAAATATAATACCAATATAAATTACTAATATTACAATAAACTACCTATATAAATTACGAATGTTAGTATTATAAGTTACTAATATTAAATTAATGATATAAATTACAAGTAATAAGTTAAAAATAAATTATCAATAATAAACTACTAATATAAATTAAAAATACAAATTATAAATAATAAATGACCAATATAAATTAGTAATAAGTTAACAATAAATTTTATTTTAATAAATATAAATTATCTTGTAATTTAAGGTTTTAGTTATAACTTTTAAGGTTGAATAAATATATTATCAAAATAATTCGATGGATCAACCTTTAATCCGAGCTGACCAAACGATACTCAAACCAAGGGTAACTCAACCCATGGTTGACCTGACCCGATGTAAATCCAACCCAGACCGACCTGAACCTGAGGATGACCTAACCCAAGTCTGACTCCACCCGATGTGACATTAACCCTACCCAATCTGACCCTCCCAGCCCGATTTCCCCGTTAATATACGAAATTACCATTATGAGTTGCAAATAATAGGTAAACAATGTAAATTATCAATAATAAACAACTAACATAAATTACCAATATAAGATGCAATATAAATTATCTATAACAAATTATCAATAATAAAGTACTAACATAAATTATTAATAACAAATTATCAATAAACTACCAATATAAATTATCAATAAATAAATTAAATTAATAATAAAAATATAAACTACCAATACGATGAATTATAAAATATATATTACCAATAGAAGTTACCAATATAAATTAACAATAATAAATTACTAATATAAATTTAAAATATAAATTACAATAATAAACTACCAACTAATATAAATTATCAGTAATAATTACCGATAAATTATTAAAATGAATTACAAATATAAATTATCAATAAATTACCAATATAAATTGTCAACAATAAATTACCAATGATATAAATTATCAATAACAAATTATATATTAAAACTACCAATAAATTATTAATATAAATTACTAATGATAAATAATTAATAACAAATTATTAATATAAATTTCCAATAATAAATTACATATAAAGCCAATATAAATTACTAATATTACCAATAAGTTACCTATATAAATTACAAATGTTACTGTTATAAGTCATTAATAATAAACTTATAAATTACTAGTAATAGGTTAACAATAAATTATTAAAATATAGTATAGATGAAAATTATCAATAAATATTTTTTTTTTTTTTTTGCCAAACGGCGAGCAAACAGATATATGTAACCAAACTTATAGAAAACAACCACATAAACGACAAGACCCAACCTCAAAGCAAAACAAAGAAAGCCCAAACGGCCCAAAAGAAAACCCAACTAAAAACCAAGGAACAAAAACTCAACGATCAAACAAAAAATTATAACGACACCAAACTATGGAGATAATCGAGTCAGCAAGAACCCTTTCGTTCCTCTTCGAACCATGAAAGATTCTACTATTTCGCTCCATCCAGATGTTACAAACAGCCGCAGCCATTGCAATCCTTTTGACCACACTGTAATTCTTTCCATTACGGACACTGGCCCCCAACCAACGCATGACATCCCAAAGGTTTCCAAGCTCCGCAATATCAAATACATCCACAACCGCAACCAAACACGAGAAGAGTTGCAACAATCAAAGAAAAGGCGATCAAGACCCTCACCTTCAGCCTCGCAAAGATAACAACGGCTAGGAAAAGACAACACTCTTTTCCGCAGGTGATCCTGGGTGATTAAGCCACCCGAAAGCGTCCTCCACAGAAAAAACGCATGCTTCGGAACCACACTCCTCCAAACCGACCGATGCCAGTGCCAAGATGTTCCTTTATCCCTTAACCGATTATAAGCCGCATACACTGAGAAAGAAGAACCCACAACATGATACTTCAGGCCCGACTCAGCCCTCAACGCATCACCAAAAGTCCCAAGCCACACATCTTGACAATTAAGAAGAGCTTTCCAAAAAGCTGAGTCCGGGGCACGGCTTTGAACAGTCCAAATATTAGAATTTTTCATATAAATTCCGTGAATCCAAGCAACCCAGAGGGTATCCTTCTTCTGCTGAATGTTCCAAAGACAATTGAGAAGACAAGCATAGTCCCACTTATCCAACTGCTTAATACCAAGCCCGCCTTCATCCTTTGGGACACACATCTTTTGCCATGCTATCGGAAAGAAAGCCCTCACGTCTCGAGATTTATCCCATGGAAAATGAGCACATAAAGATTGCACATGTTTCACCATAGTAGAGGGGAGAAGAAAAGAATTACACCAAAAGTTGAGAATACCACCCAACACTATAAGCTCAATGCGACCCACAAATGAAAATCTCTTACTCTGCCACTCATCGATCTTGCTTTGATGTTGCTGCAACAGCCCACCATACTGCACAGTGAGCAATCGGGACCCAACCAATGGCAGCCCAAGTATCGGAAAGGAAGAAAAAGTTCTTTGAAGCCCAACGTCTGAATAATCTCCGCCTTAGACTCGTGAATACTCAAGATAAACAGGTACGGCAAAAACGAATTGCCTTGACGCAACCCCCTTTGACCCTTAAAAAATTCAAGTAAGCCACCATTAAAGTGCAAAGAAAAAGGAGTGGAAACACACTCACGAATCCATCCAAGAAATTGCAAAGGAAAGCCGAAAGCTGCTAACAAATCAAACAGAAAATCCCACTCAACTGAGTTGTAGGCCTTTCGGATGTCAATCTTCATGAAACACCGGGGAGAAACATTTTTCCTACCATAATGATTAATCAGCTCATTCCCCATAATAATATTCTCAAGCACAAGGCGGCCCTTAACAAAAGCTATCTGGGACAGAGAGGCCGGCTTATCAAGCACAAGCTCAAGACGAGAAGTGAGAATCTTAGATATGATCTTCTAAACAACATTACAGCAAGAAATCGGGCAAAAATCCCTAACAACCTAAGGAGAATCAACTTTCGGTAACAGCGTGATCACGATCGTATTAAAGGACTTCAACAGCATACCAGAAATGAAAAAATCCCCAACAACACGACAAACATCCTCCGCGATCAAGTGCCAGCAAGATTTGAAGAAAGCTGAAGAGAACCCATCAGGACCGGGAGCTTTCGAGTCAGGAATTGACCAAAGAGCATCACGAATATCCTTAGGGGTAACCGGCTTAAGTAGAGCCGGGAATTCGAAATTAAACAATATTAACCCCTGCTGCACTACCGAAGCATCAACCTGGTGCATGCGGCTTGTTGAAGATCTAAGAAGGCCTTGATAAAAATGCAGAAATTCAGCAGCAATGGCATTCTGGTCAGAGAGCAAGTCACCGGCTCCATTGTGGATGGTCCAAATAGAGTTCCGCTTCCCACGATTCTTGATCCACGAGTTAAAAAATCATGAGGGTTGATCCATTTGATTAGAGAAGTGACACTTGGCCTGTTAGGAGAAAAACGATTGCTCCGCATCTAAAAGCCGAATCAACCGCTCCTTCATACTACGAGCTTGGGCTTCCAAAGATGGATCCTGGAAAACTTTGTCTTGAATATCATACAAGGCTTCACGAGTGTCCCTCACTTGAGCCATTATACCACTCGGAAAAGACTTCTGAAATTTCTTCAAAGCACCTTTAATTGCTTGAAGATGCTTTTGAAGACAAAACATAGCTGTCCCCCTAACCGGAATTCCTCAAGCTTCTCGAACCACGTAAAAAAAAACCATGCATAGCCGGCAACCAATTCCCAAACTTAAAACACCAATTAGCAACTTTTGCACAAGATCCAAATCTAACTAAAAGTGAATGATCAGAAACACCTGGGCTCAAAGCAATGGCCTTACTCTTAACTTGTTCAAACCATAGAGTATTAATCAACACATGGCCTTACTCTTAACTTGTTCAAACCATAGAGTATTAATCAACACTCTATCAATTTTGTACCGCATATGATCATTTCCAGACTATTGATTGCACCAAGTGAACCGCGGCCCCTCCATAGCAGCCAAAACAAGGTTCAACTAATGAGCACATGTCGAGAAGTCAAGAATCTCAGGATCCGAAACCACCGCTCCACCAATACAATCGTTCAATTCCAAAACAGCATTAAAATCAGCAAGCACGACCTAAGGCCAATCAACAGAGCCACCAAAGAAATAAAGATTCTTCCAAAGTGCGTTCCTATCCTCAACTTTATTAAAACCATAGCAAAAAGAACAGAAGAGAGAACCCAAAGAATGAGCTTCCAAAACCAAAACCTCCAGATGCATAACTTGAGCCGACACACGAACTTGAACATAAGTTGGATCCCAGACAACCCAAATACGACCCACACTATTGTCCATATAGTTCACTTGGTGTCTCCAACCCAAAAAGTAACGCTTCTGAATCTCATGAGCTTTGCTTTCTTTTATTCGAGTCTCAAGAATAGCAAAAAGACGAATGACAAACTTCAAAATAAGTCTACGAACTTCGGTTGCATTGCAACCTTTATTCATATCCCTAATATTCCATGCTTCAATCATAAAGACAGTCATGGAGGAAAAGCAAGCCCAACTCTAACCCTTCTACCCGAATACATAGCTCTTGTCCCATGGGAAGACACAATATGACCACCTAAAGACTCAATATATGATTCATCACAATCAGCTAAAGCATCATACCTATTAGGAGAAATCTGAATAGATGCGGTGGAGAGACTAGGGCCATCCACTATAGTCTCTGTGCCAATAGGCAAAGTCCCAACTCGCAGCCCTTCCATACCAGGTCCATCAGTGAATGTAGACTCACCCTCAGCATCCTCAAAATGGCCAGGAATCATGGTATGACCACCAACCTCTCGATCAGCACCCCGCCAATCAATATCAGCACTCCCCAATCAATTTCAGCACACGGATTCCCTGCTGAACTAGAAGGCTAAGATTGAGATCGCTGAACGACCCTCTAACCCTCCTTATGAACCACCCTAGCACCCTCACTAGGCTGAGCATCATGCGCTGGAACTTTATTCTTTCCTTTAGCTCGAGGACAACGTGAATCATTATGGGAAGAACTCCTGCATTGAGAACACTTCTTAGAATACCACTCATACCAGACAGGATAAGTGAGAAACTCCCCATCAGGCATAGCAAGATCCAAAGACTTCTTTAGTGGTTTCAATAAATCCACCTCCACTAATACATGGGCATAGGTGACTCGTTTTCTAGCAGCTGTCATATTATCCGCATAAAACGGGAGGCCTATGGCACTCGCTATTTTGCTCAACACATCGCCATGCCAAAGGTGGAGTCTAAGGTTCGGTAGGTTCACCCAAATAGGGACCCTATTCATCTCCTCCTCTTCAAAATTGAAAGAGGGAGACCATTTTTTCATAACTAAGGGAAATTTACGCATAGAGTAAGGTCCATCTTTCAATATCAAATCACAAACCTCTAAAGAATCAAACACAAAAACTATCCAGCCTTTGTCATGGAGGAGTACCTGAGGTTTAGCCACTCGAGGCCAAAAAGATTTGATAGAATCACATATGGCTACGTATGATAGACTACCTCCCACGAGATAGCCAACCAAAGCTCGTTCCCAGTAAGTGGTACCTTCGGACACATCCCTGTCAGTGAGCTCCACCACCGGAGCCATGGCTGCTTCAGGACAATATGGTAGTTGGAGTCCTTGATCCGGAGCTCGATTTGAGAAAAAAATTTCCTCCATCGTCCACGCTCAGGCATCTCACTGCTCAACTGAGCATTCGAAGTAGGAACCAATCTAGCCTCTTCCTTCTGCATCTCCTTTGTACCCTCCTCTGCATCCATCTCCTCATCGCCCCAATTACGAACTCCAGAAGCACTAAGGATTAAAGAGAGCCCTAGCACCTCCCCGACACTTGGAGCAGCAGCAAGAGCATCCTCCAACGCACCAGTTTTTGAAATCCCAACGAAAACGAATGAACTCTCCACGTCAGAGGTGCGAGATGGTCCTCCATCATCTATCCCCTGAGCAGGCGATTGAGCCACCACAAGGTCCCCAAGGCCTGGCGTACCTTGGCGAGCCCCTCGACCCTGTCCTCCCCAACCATACACCCTTCCAACCCTCCACGCTAAGGTGGCCTTCCTCGACCTCGCGCCATAGCACTGTGGAGATCAGATCACCATGAGATCGCAGCAGAATCACCAAGAAATCGCCAGAGCAAACCCTAACTCCAGCCTTCAACTTCGTATGAACAAAAACTACCAATAAATTATTAATATAAATTACTAATGATAAATAATAAAGAATGAACAATAAATTATCGATATAAATTCTGAACAATGAATTAAAAATATAATACCACAATAAATTAGTAATATCACCAATAAATTATCTATATAAATTACAAATGTTACTATTATAAGTTACTAATGATAAATTAATGATATAAATTACCAGTAATAAGCTAAAATAAATTATCAATAATAAATTACTAATATAAATTGAAAATATAAATTATAAATAATAAATGACTAATATAAATTACTAGTACTAAGTTAACAATAAATTTTATTTTAATAAATATAAATTATCAATAAATTTTCTATAATAAATTATAACTAAAGTCTACAAATAAATTATCAATATAAATTAATAATGGTAAATAATGAATAATAAATTATCAATATAAATTCTCAACAATAAATTGCAAATATAGTAGCAATATAAATTACTAATATTATCAATAAATTACATATATAAATTACATATGTTACCATTATAAGTTATTAATAATAAATTAATAATATAAATTACCTGTAATAAGTTAACAATAAATTATCAATAATAAATTATTATTTTAAATTAAAAATATAAATTATAAATAATAAATAACCAATATAAATTATTAGTAATAAGTTAACAAGAAATTATTAGTAATAAATTAATAATTTAAATTGAAAATATAAATTATAAATAATAAATAACCAATATAAATTACTAGTAATAAGTTAACAATAAATTATTAAAATAAATTATAAATATAAATTACCAATAAATTACTAATATGAATTAAAATAATAAATTACCAATGGCTGGAAAATGATTGTATGGGTGGCAGGGAGCTGTTTGAGACAGTGTTAGTGACAGAGAAACCATATAAATGATATGTGGACGGTAAATTTAAAGTGGGTTAAGCATACGAGGATTTTAGGGAAAGGAAGTACAGAAGCCATCTTGGAAGAACTATATGGTGTAAAGCAGGGTATCCGAGACATAGTTTTATTTTTTAGTTGACAGTGTATGGATGTCTAAAAGCTGATAAATTTTTGAAACATAGGAGAGTTAGTTTAGCAAGCCGTTGCATATTGTGTTGTGAAGAGGAGGATTATATAGAGCATATTTTCTTTGGTTGTTCTTGGGTGAGAAATGTTCGGATAAAGATAGCTAACTAAAGTGGGATCCCGGCATGGAAGGAAAGGAACGAGTGAAGACACGGAGAGAGGAAGAAGACGGGAGAACAGCTAGTCAAGCAAGAGATAGAGTTTGATTCTTCTGTTTTTTTTCAATCTGCTTCTGGAAGAGAGGAATAGGAGTGATTATTAGAGCTTTTTTTTGAGTTGAATGGTGGGATGTAATGTATATGATATGATATAAATGCTTTTGGTATAGAATTAGCAATTGCTCTTTGGCAAAAAATATTAAATTATCAATAAATTTCTAATAATATAAATTATCCACATAAATTATTAGTAGTAAATTATGAATAAAAACTACCAATAACTTATTAACATAAGTTACCAATAAAATGCATTACCAATTATTTTGATACAAGTTTTTAGGTTCTTTCACAAGGAAGCTGCAACTCAGACTCTTTAAGAAAGAAAATGGGGCTAAGATTTTTTGTAACTTAGGGGACAAAGGAGAGGAAGTGGCATATAATGAGCCATGTGTCACTCAGGTAGTGGTTGCCTCAACGACAGTCAAGTGGCAATGGCCGGTGAGCATGGTGTTTGGTTAGTGGACGAGTAATGATGGTGGTCAAACAGTGGCGGATCTAGAATTTGTGACCACCGGGGGCACAAATACAGATGAATATGTGTGTGCGCATGCACGCGTGTGTGGGGTGCGGGTGTCAACAATCTAGAAAATTCAATTACTGGGGCCAACTAACAATTTGCAAATTATGTTCTAATCATAATAAATAAATATATTATTATTAACTAATATATTGCAAATATTTATAAATTAATTAAAATCAAAGAATATAAAAGCTAAAATTAATTAATTATACAAAATAACGCAAGTAGAACTAGAATTGTCATAGTCCATTAGATTCTTGAAATGCACATAATACCAAGATCAGAAGGAAATTAAATCTTTTATACAAAAGAATAGTAATGACTGACATAATTAAATGTGAACCGAATTTCAAACCGAAACATGGGGTCCCAAAGAAACCAAAAATCCTTGTTCAAATGTCATTTTCTTTAAAGAAATATATATATATATATATATATATATATATATTTATTCTAAACCCAAAACCACCTGTTCTTAAAATTTAACCATTTATCCATAATGAAACTATATAATAACATGAACCATTCACAAGATTAGATAATTTTTTTTTAGTTACTAGCAAGCTAATCCACCGATACCACACAAATAACAAATTGCAAGTGGCATATGTCACTAAAACTTAACACAAGAATCATGGCATTAATAATCAAGACCAGAAAGAACTTAGCCACAACTACAATTGTCATAACCCATTTGATTCTTAAAATGCGCATAATAGCATGATCAAAAGGAAATCAAATCTTCTATACAAAATAAAATAAATGATTCAAATAATTAAAATTCAAACCAAATTTCTAATCAAACCCAGATTCCCAAAAGAAACCCATGAATCTTTTATTACTTTAAGAAACTATATATACTAAAAAGCCAAAACTATTGATTCTTGAGATTTAACAATTTACCCATGATGAAACTATAAAATAACAAGTATCAGTCACGAGATCAGGTAAATTTATCTTAGTATGCTAGCAAGCTAATCCATCGATATGAAACAAATGAAAATCTTCAAAGGAATTCAAACACAATAATCATGGCATTAATGATCAAGATTGGAAGAATATAGCCACAACTGTAATTCCCATAGTCCATTCGAATCTTGAAATGCGCATATACCTAGAAAAGAAACATATCAAATCTTTCATACAAAAGACTACTAAATATTCAAAGAATTAAACCTAAACCGAAACCGAATTTCTAATCGAAACACGGGTTCCCAAAAGAATTTTAGTTCAAATGTCTTTATTTTTTTTTTAAATATATACATTCTAAACCAAAACTATTCATTCATGACATTTAACTGTTTACATGTGATAAAACTATACAATTAAAACACGGGTTCCCAAAAGAACCCAATAATCTTCAGTCAAATATATTTAATTTTTTAAAGAATATATATGTACTCTAAACCAAACTAATCCATTATAATCCACCGATATCAAACAAATGGCAATCTTCAAAATAATTCGAACACAAGAATCATGGCATTAATGATAGAAGGCTGGAAGCCTAGAAGAATATAGCCACAACTGCAATTGTCATAGTCCACTGGATTCTTGCAATGGGCATAATACCAAGACCAAGAATAAATCAAATCTTTTATACAAAATAATACTAATTATTCAAAGAATTAAATGGAAACCGAATTTCTAATCAAAACATAGGTTCCCAAATGAACACAAGAATCTTTGTTCCAATGTCTTTAGTTTTTTCAAAAATATATATATTCTACCAAAATTATCCTTTCTTGACATTTAACTGTTTACCCGTGATGAAACTATACAATCAAAACATGTGTTCCCAAAAGAACCCTAGAATCTTAGTTCAAAGGTTATATATATATAGGGCGAGAGTAGTACCGGGATAGTTGACCTCCTGGGAAGTCCTCACCTTCAGGTTGGGGGCACTAGGAAACAGCCTCTCTTCAGGTTTATACCCTGAAGGGGGAAGGCTGCGTACATCCGGCCCCGCCCCCCCCCCCCCCCCCCCCCCCCCCCCCCCCGACCCTGCGTTGGCGAGAGCCCTTGAGACACTGGGTATGTTCCTTTTATATATAGACATATATATATATTCTAAAATCAAATCTACCTGTTCTTGAGATTTATTCGTTTGCCTGTGATGAAACTACATAACAATAACTATCATGAAAAAGATTGGGTAAATTTTTATTAAACAAATAGCAATCTTCAAAAGAATTCAAACACAAGAATCATGGCACTAATGACCAAGATCAAAAGAACATAGCCACAACTGCAATTTTCATAGTCCATTTGAGTCTTGAAATGCCCATAATACCAAGAAAAGAAACATGTCATATCTTCTATACAAAAGAATACTAGTTATTCAAAAAATTAAATGGAAACCGAATTTTTAATCAAAAAAAAGGTTCCCAAAAGAACCCAAGAATCTTTGGTCAAATGTCCTTATTTTTCAAAAAGTTTATGTATCCTAAACCAAAACTATCCATTCTAGATATTTAAATGTTTACCCATGAATAAACTATATAATCAAACATGGGTTTCTAAAAGAACCCAAGAATCTTCTGTCGAATGTCTTTATTTTTTTTAAAAAAAATTATAATCTAAACAAAACTATCCATTCTAGAGATTATGAACTATATTATGACAAGCATCGATCACAGGATTGGGTAGATCATTCTTAGTTACTAGCAAGCTAATCCACCAATACCAAACAAATAACAATCTTCACAGAAGTCAAACACAAGAATCATGGCATTAATAATCAAGACCAGAAAAACTTAACCACAACTACAATTATCATAGCCCATTCGATTCTTGAAATTGCATATAATACCAAAAAAAACAAAACATATCAAATCTTCTATACGAAAGAATTAAATGGAAACCAAATTTTTAATCAAAACACAGGTCCCCAAAAGAATTGGAGAATCTTTGTTAAAATGTTTTTATTTTTTTCAGTAAAAAAAATATATTCCAAACCAAAACTATCTATTTTTGATTTTAACAGTTTACCTATAGTTTAAACTATATAATCAAAACATGTATTCCCAAGAACCCAAGAATCTTTGTTCAAACGTCTTTTTTTGTTTTAAACAAATATGTATTCTAACCCAAGACTACAAAATAAAAAAAAACAAAACTATATAACAATAATACCACTCAAAAGATAGGGTAAATTTTGATTAGGTATACTAGCAAGTTAATCCACTAATATCAAAGAAATAGCAATCTTAAAAGAAATGGAAAACAAGAATCATGGCACTAATAATCAAGACTAGAAGAATATCCATAATTACAATTGTTTTAGTCCATTCAATTCTTGAAATGAGCGTAATATCAAGAAAAGAAGCAAATCAAATCTTCAATACGAAACTAATAATACAAAGAACCAAATGCAAGCCGAATTTCAAATGATAAGAAACATAAGAATGCAAGAACCAACGCTAGGAATTAAAAGCAGCATATATCACTAAAAACTCAAGACAAGAATCATGACATTAATGATCAAGATTGGGAGAACTTAGCCACAACCGCAATTATCGTACTCCATTCGATTCTTGAAATGCGCATAATACCAAAAAAAAAAAAAAAAAAAGCAAATCAAATCTTCAAAGAATATTAATAATACAAAGAACTAAATACAAAAGAATACAATAAACGTCGTCAAGTGGACTCACGTAACACCTTGAATGACAAGAAACGGCCAAGGGATAGCGGCGGTTGCAGGAGGGGGGGGGGGGGGGGGGGGGGGGGGGGGGGGGGGGGATGGAGAGAGAGGGATTGTTATGGCAAATATTGGGGAATATAGGGGTTAATTTATAGAGGTATACTGATTATTTTTTTTGAGTGCATGTGCTCCGGCCCATAGCTTATAAATTGAGCTTTATTTTTCTTTAATACAAAAATCCGAAGTAATATTTAAAAAATATTTGTAATATTTGAAAAAAAATAATTCCAATTTTTGAAAAATATTTTAAACTTTTTTAAAAAATAAATAGTTTTAAAATATTAAAAATTAGTTTAAATAAACCTTTTTTGAATCATCAAGGGTTTTCGATCAATTGAATTGAAGTATTTCGAGTTTTCAATTGACTAAGGTTGAAAGTTTGTCAGAAACGGTTCACATTGCATTTGAGTTATTATGGTCAGAGTGACTCACTTTTAGTTTGAGCTATTTGAGTTTCAAGTCCAATTGGGGTTAAGTATTGCATCGGGTCATTTAGTGTTCAATTTGTATCGGATTTTCACTTAATTGAGTTTAGTAGAATTCAGACTAGAATCGGTCGGGTTGGATGATTTCGGTCATTTCAAACTCGAGTCATCTTACCTTTGGGACAAACGAGTTGTATCATTTCAAATTTTGAGTTATCTTAGGCTGAGTTTGAGATGGGTCCGATTATTTTGGGTTTGGGTCGTATTAAGTTTTAGGTTAATTTGGTGGGGTCATTTCTACTTCAGCTCATCGCATTTATATCAAATTCAAGTCAAGTAGTTTCATTTTTTGGATTTGAGTGATCTCGAGCTTCGAGTCAGTCGGGTTGGGTGACTTCATACTTTAAGTTAAAGTGATATTGGTCGTTTTAAGTTCAAGCCATTAATTTTGAGGTTCAGTTCAAATTTTATGTTGTGTTTACGTCTTTAGATTTTGAGTCATCTTATGTTTAGCCTAATCAAGTAGGGTCATTTTAGGTTTCAAGTAAATGAAGTTACTATAAAATTGCAATTCCTTACCTCCACCTCAAGGAATTGAAAAGTATAATTTTCAGTTAAAATCCAAATTCATGAAATTAGGCAGTGAAATTGTAATTCCAATTCCAGCAAGCGAATCAAACAACAGAATTGAAATTTTGGGCCCCAATTCTAGTCTCAACCCCAATTCTAGGCTCCAATTCTATGACCGGGTATTGTTTTCAACTATTACATAACTTCTATTAGTGTCATTCAACTAATTTTATTAAAAAAAAAAAAAAAACTTTTTCAAACATTGACCAAACACTCGTAATATTACAACAAATGCTTCTTTACTGGTTGGGCAAACTCAAACTATTTATTTAAAAGAACACTTTTTACAAAAAGTGCTTTTGAAAAAATTTATTTGTTTCACAGTAATGCCAAACAAACCCGTAGTTTGTTTTCTTTACCACTATTCTGCATAGTCTATTTGATATTTCGTTTTTACATTTTTACTTTTGGTTTTTCCGATAAAAATTAGAAATTAGATTTTTAATTTTTATTTGTATTTATTTTTTACTTTAAATTAAAACTAAAAATATATAATTAAAAGGAAAAATTATTTTAAAAACCCAGCTTTTGTTTATTCAAAATGAAAGTCACAAATAGAAAATGATACCACTTAAGCCCTTTACTACAATTTTTATATTTTTCATGAATTACCTATTATTTCAGAAGTTACCACTTAAGTCAATGTAATTAGCATTTCTATTCAAGTTCACTGGTTGTCTATTTATTTACATGTATGTTTGCGGTTGCTTTCTATTGCTAGGGCAAGTGCATAACACAAATCATTTTCTCGGGTTTGGCGCCCAAGGTAATTTTATCTTTATTTGTTTATACATTTTTTTTTTTTTTTTTTTTTCATGCGATGTTTCGGTGGTGTTTACATTTGAAATATATATTATTTCATATCTTCCCGTCCAAGTTGTGGAAAAGAACATTGAATATTAGATAATGGATGTCCTATGTAAAGGAGAAATAATTAATAATCACACCTTTGTAATTGCCTCTTTTGTATCATCTTTTACTATAATAATTTTAATTTTTTAAAAATTAAAAATAAGCTTTTGAAAATGATATATTCTTATTTTTATAAATTTATTTTTTTGTAGAAATTAATAATCATACCTTTAGTAACTACCAACAACATAGGCATGTAGAACTAAGTTTGTTAAAATCAGAATTCTCTTTAGTAGGAGCTTTTAGAATTGGATCGCAAAATTGAATCGAGAATCTTAAGACTCTACAAAATATATATTATAATTATTTCTTTGTATTAATATTAGTTATATTGTTCGAAAAATTATTAATAAAACATTTACTTATATGGTATATATAAAAAATATAATCAAATTAGATAAAAATATTATCATACAATAAAGATGTAGAATAGATTTTTTAATATAGATATTACTAATCGAACTTTATATTATGGTTAAAATATAAAACTAAAGTTAATTTAAATTTTTTGAAATCATATAACTTCTAATTAACTTTCTTTTACTTTTAACTAATAAATAAGCTCGTTTTGGGGATTAAATTTCTTACTTAATAAGATTAAATTCTAGAAACAATTCTTCCTGTCAATCACCTTTACTCATACATTACATGAAGTGAATTCACATGCGGATACTCTAGACAAAAATGGAGCCTAGTTTACTTAGATGGATATTTGTTAATTCGTGTACTTGAGGATATAATTTTGTATCTTTGTCTTTCATGAATGAATCTTTAATTATCAAAAAAAGTAAGCTCATTTATAATATATACTTATTTTTTATATTTTAAATTTTTATTTGTATAAGTTGGTAGAATTGGTAGAATCATAATATCATATTACCGAGAGCCTGCTGATCTTTCGGCCAAAAGCATCGATCGATCGGGAGCTTTGCGTGAGCTTACCAATCGATCGGCGCTTTTGGCCGATCGATAGGATGGCTGATCGATCTAGCCTTATTCCCGATCGATCGAGAGGTAACCGCTTCTGCGCCTATAAATAGAGAAGGGGAGATTAGCCTTTTGTACACTTTTTCTGAGCCGCACGTCCTCCCATTTCTCTCAAACCTGAAGCTGCTACGAGATCTACAGGTTCTCAAAAGCTTAAGCGCAAGTGGTTGGAATACTAGGAGAATTCAGGCTTAGATTAGCATCGACATGAAGATTGAGGGAGTTTATTTTTTTGTTTATTTAACGCATAGTATCTTCTTTTCTTTAAGTTTAATGATGTGTAAAACTCCCATGGAGGAGTACACTTTCTTAGTTTAGGGATGAATGATGGGTAGCTGCCCGTATCCCAGATTTATATTATACTTTTGACAATTGGTTTAGTTATGTTATATTCGCACCACTGTGGGGGGTTTTTCATGATTGTTGGATGTTTTTGTATATGTGCTTGTAGCTATGACTAGGTGTCCAACTTTGCAGCGATTAGTCTTGTGCTTGTAGCCTAGACCATAACACAACAGGAATTCACGCGTTGTCAGGTTTGAGGTTGTACCTAACCCTGAACCCAATCTTCTATATATTTAACATTGAATTAGGAGTAACAAAGGAATTAAGTAGTACTAATGAGATAACCTATGCTACATCTAAGGTAAGATAGGTTATGCCTTTGGACTAGTTCATTACCCTAAGCCCTAATTTATATATTAACCCAGGCTTAGAGCTTGTAGCCTAAGTCCTTCAAATCATCGTCCTAAGTAAACTACAAAGGAATTGTCACATTCGCTTTATATTCAATTTTACTAATCTAGCTAACAATTTATTCAAAAAAAAAAAAAAAAAAAAACCCAAAAATTCAAACCGCTCGTTAATCAGTAAGTCCAACTTAACACGATTCCCTGTGGATACGACCCGTATACCCGACAAAGCTACGACGATCTCATATGCTTGTGAGTAGATGGTTTTAAAACCCACTTTAAAATCACACCAAATATTTGCCGCCGTTGCCGAGGAGTCGGTTTGCTAAGTTGGAATTTAAGATTAACGAGCTTTGTTTTGTTTGCTCTTTGTTTGTTGCTTTATGGTTTTTTTTTTTTCATAGTTTTTCTTTTGCTTGAGTCATTAGTCGAGGTCAGCGTGGATTCATCCCAGCTTTGATATTGCATGCACGGTACACATTCGCTCGATCCTGAATTGTTACCTTACATCCCCGAAATTGGGCGGACTTTGTCTACCGTGAGGCGATTAGAAGAGAGAGAGAGTACACAACGAACCATGGCTAATAACGAACCACGTACGATTGGGGATTACTTCATTCCCCAAGCATACGTTGCGCCCACCAGAGTTGAGTTACCTGTTGTGGGTAATGCCAACTTCGAGCTTAAACCTGGCACTATCAACATGCTTCCCACATTCTATGGGAAGACAATTGAGAGCCCATACGTGCACCTTGACACATTCCTCGAAATATGTGAAACCTGTCATTATCAAGGTGTCTCGAATGATGCGATTAGACTACGTCTTTTTCCATACTCATTAAAAGACGTAGCTAAGAGGTGGTTTCAGTTCCTACCTAGGGGTGAAATCACCACTTGGAATGACCTTCAACAGCGCTTCCTAGTCAAGTTTTTCCCTAAAGCCAGAATGATGGCTATTAGGCGCGCTATAAATAGTTTTGAACAAAAAGACCGGGAGCAGTTTCACGAGTGTTGGGATAGGTTCAGGGAACTTCTTAGAAGTTGTCCCCACCATGGGTCACCCAAGTGGGCTCTTGTCCAAAACTTCTACGATGGTCTTAGTGCGTCAAACAAGCAAATGGTAAATGCTTCATGCGGGGGAGCATTTAACCAACAAGGCGAGGACAAGGCCTGGACGCTCTTCGAGCATCTCAATGAACATTCCCTCGACCAAGCCTCTTTTGTGAGGGTGGTTAGGCGAAACACGCGTGGTGTCTACGAGGTAGCACCCCAAGATGATATTAATTTAAGACTAGATGCACTTAGTAGAAAGATGGATAAGATGATGAATTTAAATGCAAATCCCACTAATATGCATCCAGTTAATGCAGCCGAATCATCATATAAGGGTATTACTCCATGCTGTATTTGTTCAGGAAAGGATCATTCCATTTTTGAGTGTTTATATGCGTCACAGTTTCCCGAGTATGTGCAGGACCAGGCTTATGTAGCGCAGGAGTACTCAAGGAACAACAATCTGTACTCACAGACCTACAATCCAGGGTGGTGCAAACATCCCAATTTCTCATGGAAGCAAAACACAAATCAGAACCTAGCCATGAGACAACCAGCACTAGGCTTTACAGGTAAGGCACACCCTCCTGGTTTTCACGGAGGGCAAAGGTATGGCTCTTCTTCTCACCCTCCAGTCCCTAATGCTGATCCACCACCCCAACCTCCGAGCTACACTTCTCAGTTTGAGGAACGTATGCTCCGCTTTATGGAGGAAAACCAACAGTTGGTCCACTCTCATTTACAGTCGATTTCTAAGTTAGAGAACCAACTAGGACAGTTAGTTCAGGCTATGAACAGGAGAGAGGAAGGGAGGTTACCCTCCCAACCTCTAGCTAATCCCAGGGGAGCAACTAATCCTAACCTTAGCCAGGTCACTCATGAGCAGGCTAAGGTTGTCTCAGCCACGGGTGAGGATGATTTGAGAGAAGTGGAGATAGAAGTTGAGCGGGACAATGGGACTCCAAACCCCATTGCTGATAAGGATGGAGTGCCCACACCTTCATTGGGCTCACCTCCCGAACCGATTGTTCCTCTTTCCTATGGCCCTTTCGGGCCCGAAAGGGAAGGACGACCCCAAGAGAGATGAGTTACTGAACTTGTTTAAGGATGTCAAGGTTAACCTGCCACTGATTGACGCCATTAAACACATCCCCATGTATGCTAAATTTCTTAAGGACCTATGCGCTAGAAAGAAGAGAGCGCAAGCCCATGTCCCTAAGAAGGTCCGACTCACTGAAAATGTGAGCAGCATCTTAATGTCAGGCATCCCACCTAAGTGTAGAGATCCAGGAGCTTTTACAGTCCCGTGCATCATGGGAGAGAGCTATACGAATTGGGCTCTTTTGGATTTAGGAGCAAGCATGAACCTCATCCCATACTCAATTTTTCGGGCATTGGGGATGGAAGATCTCAAAACAATTGTTAAGCTCCCCTAAATTCACTCCCTAAACTAACCTTAATTGGATTGTCACATTCGCTTTATATTCACTTTTATTAATCTAGCTAACAATTTAGTCAAACAAAAATATCCAAAAATTCGAACCGCTCATTGATCAGTACATCCAACTTAACACAATTCCCTGTGGATACAACCCGTATACCCGACAAAGCTACGACAATCTCGTACGCTTGCGAGTAGACGATTTTAAAACACACTTTAAAATCACGCCACCATTCCATCCGTTAATTTAATGTAATATTAATGAATCGTAAGATTCTATTAAGGATTTAGATCAGTCGACAATTGTGGAATAGTAGAATCGTGAGATTCTAAGATATGGATCGGAATTTTAATAACCATGCGCAGAATTCCCACTTATAATTTGTTTTCAACTTTTTATTCAGAATGCCTAGGTGATCGATGTTTTGGGCCTGGCCCAATACTTCAGGCCTGATGAACTTATTAATATCTTAGAAAGAAAAGTTAACTAGAACTTAATTTCTGAAAATGCAATTATATGGCAAAATTTGACAAATATGAAAAAGGATTACGTACATAATAAATTTTTGTTCTTTTATTTATCTATTATAGTAGTTTCTTCAAAAACAACCACCTTTCAAGGTAACACCTTGAAGGAGGGAAAGCTGCGTACCTCTCTCCCTCTAAAGACCCTACTTAGGCAGGAGCTCTTAAGGCACTGAGAATGTATGTTACAAGCAATTTATTCTTTCTGTTGTAACAAATTCACCTCTATATAATTTATATTATATCAATTTAATTTAACTATAAAATCAATGTTAAGTCGGGGATCAACTTTTAAAGGTAGGGTCTCATATGCATTTGTATTAGATCATTTGCCGCTAGGAACTAGTTCTTTCCGTTTAATGGAAGTGTTGCAGCAACAAAAACATACTGCTTATTACGCTCATAATACTTCCTAATCCTTCTCCAATCTTCCACCAAATCCTTTATCTTCCACTATCTTCCACCAAATCTTCCTCACTACCATCATTTTCAAGTTCGTCTTCCTCCCCAGACTAATCACCTTGTTGGTTATCTTCATCTTGAGATTCAGAAGGCACCGGAGGATCAAAATTTAAATCAGTTGGTCCCTTATAGGAAGTCTTCATCCGCACAGTATTTTCTCATCAAAACGAAGCATATCGATCAGACGGATAACTTGATTCTGAAAGCTCCTACAAAGTAGAAGATCTGCTTCATCAAACAACTTCCATTCATTGGATCAGATAAGCATATAATAGTATGGTATATCCAATGGCAACCAATACAAGCACACGAAATTGCTAAACTTACCACTTATTTCACACTGGGCATAAAGTTAGACTTGCTGTTTCTTTCTCGGTCGGCTGCAAGGAGATAATTTAAAAGAGCCACAAGGGTCGAAACTATAACATCTGGTGACTTAACTCCCCATCCCTGCTATGTTAAAACATATCAGAAAGATTCCAAGGAACATAAGCTCTACCTAAAGCAAGCCCATGAAAAACAAAGTAAAACTCCTCGGAGAATTTTATAGGTTTATCAGATATATATATTTATACAGAGAATCAAAAACCTATTTTATAGTTAATTTTCCAACTCTAATATCATGAGAACCTACAAGTTCCACAAGCATCAGTCAAAAGACAATCAAATGTATTACCTATTTCCCACAAGCTGCTGCTCCCCTAAGAAGTGAATGACCATTATCACCACAGAAACTTTTAGCCATTCGAACCACTTGCTCACAGAGCATGACATTAAGGCGTATAATAAGAGAAACCTACAACAGGTAAAGTATTTTGTTGATCCAAAGTTGCATTGCTAGAGTATCCACGAGCATAGCATAACTTAGCAACTAGTGGTACATGATAACCATGTGTTTTACCACTACTAGTCTCAGCTACTAAAACTGTATCATGTCCTAAAAGTATGGACAATACACAAGCTGCCTGAATCGTATAGTTAACTTCATCTCAATAGACATCAACAAAGTCATCGAAGACATAGTGGAAATCTAAAAGAGATTCAATCTAATAAATAGAAAAGGTTCTCTATCATCAAATCAACGTACATAAAACAAGAAAACATTTCTAAAGTTCATGAGAAAATAGTAGATAAGTAAGGTCTTAATTTATTTATCTTTATCGCCAAGTAAGCTTTACAAAAAGAAGAACAACAATATGAAATCCCCTCAATCCAACATCAAACACCAATTTTTCAAGAGCATTGGAGAAGAGACCAATATAAAATTTTCAATCATTTACAAAGTTTACCATTCATTCAAAAATAATGGAAGTTAAGTTCATCACATTAGGAAGAGGCGAGTGAGAAGACACAATACAGGAATTTTCTTGCAGGTTTTTAAAAAGTGTGTGACATGTTCCATTCTTGTCCCCAAGAAGTTACAAACTATTTCACTAATATCTTTTTTTCTTCAATCATGAGTTTCATTACCTGTGAGAATCATGAAAAGTTGGGGGAAAATAACATAAAACCAAAACTAAAGAGAAGCAGAATAGAAATCTATCCCTGCCAATTTCCTAACCTGAACTAGCCACCAATTTCCGCGCCCCCGCCCCCCCCCCCCCCCCCCCCAAATCTCAGACAAGGATTTGGTGCTGCATTCTAGTGCTTGGTGATTGTACTAAACTAGATGCGTAAACATTTTAGAAAATTTGAAACCCAGTCCTCTTTCCTTATTCATACGCCGCCTTCTCTTCTCTCCTGGGCTCTTGCGTGCTGCCTGAACCCTTACCTCACAAAGCCTCTGTGATGGTGACTGCTACAGTGACACCTCGGCGACGGTGGCGACGGCTGCGTGACTTTGACTGCCTCCCCATCCCCGAAACTTCAAATTGGCCGCTAGTCACGTTCTTGGCAACCAAGCTTCAATAGCAACTGAAAGTTGTGGCGCACGTTCTCTCTCGAGCAATGAACGGTGCAGATGTGGCGGGAGTTCTTAGCATGGTGTTGGCAGTCGTCTTTCTCTCGGTAACCAAGTTCCTCTCAATGCCACTTTCAAGGCTATCGGGAATGTCCTCCTCTTGGCATCCACCGTCTCCTCTTCTAGTTTTGCCATTCCGCCGCGCCTCAATTGGCATCGTTCTCAAGGCTGTTGGTTCGGCCTCATCGTTCAGCATCAACCAACACCGATTTGTGACTTATCCTGGTGGTTTTGGCATCTCCATGGTGGTCCGATCATCCTCATTTTGTTTTGGTACATCTTTAATCTTCGTTCTTCATCCTTTTGTGTGCAGCAACACCAGCTTCTTGTTTTTGGCCAGTGTAGATGGCTTCGGCTCCTCAGGTGGACGAATCCTCCTTCACTTCTGATGTCGTGTTCGCCTTGCTCTGAGCACTTGGAACAGGCTCCGATGTCAGATGCCTCTAGACAGCAGCGGGAAAGTCTAATCTTGGTCGGAGCTGGTGGCTTCAGTGTTGCTGTTACAGTACAATTAGATTCCGGCGAGCCTTTGCCAGAAACCATCACTACCGTCAACGAGGTAGTTTACATTGTTTTACCCTGATTTTTGTGCCCTCTCGATTTTCATCAAGTTCTTGCAAATTTGCTATGATGCTTTGAATTCCGACAATTGCTATCGGATCAATTGTCATGGTTATGAGAGGTAGAGGGATGCACCAGCTCGGACACCAATAATACATACCGGAATTGAAATACAAAGAAATCAACTAAAAAGCAGTAAAATGCAGAATATCCTACTTGAAGAAATAAAAAATGGCATTTTATTTTCATTGATTCCTTGGATTACAATGACTACCCATAGAATATCCTACTTCCGTTGTTGGGCCCACCCCACTACCTATTAGGCTACCCTATTAATATAAGCCCATATACCTATTTTAGGCAGGTATGGGGGCATGTTAGAGTACTAAATCAATCCTAGGTCTTCATCCAATAACTTAAACTTTTAGAATAGTTAATTCCTTGATAAAAAGGAAACTCTAGCAGAAACAAAAGCATTAATAATAAGATAAAGAAAATGAAAAGAGCATTTCTACACAACACAAGAAGGGGCGCACGAAAATTACATGAATAGGGCACAGTTGGTCGTTAACGACCAACTTCTTCCTAAGCACCTTCTTCTCGTGATATTTTCGTGGCTTTTTTCTCATAACTTGTAGACTTTTTGAAATGAAAAAGAAAAGAAAAAGGACTGACCTGAATTAAAGAGGGATGATGGAACCTGACCTCAACAACAGCCCAGGTAAGCTCATCCGAAACACCAATAGAGGTCCACGAAGCGATGTCGTTTGCAAAGAAGGAGTCTCTGCCATTTCTATTGTAATCAAGGATCGCTTCTTTCACTGTGGGTGCTGCAAATGCTCCGATAGGATGACTAAGATGGCTGCCATGAATTGGCTTCAAAGAGGGAAAGAGGAGAGAAGAGAAATGGCGATGGAGAGGAGACAGAAAGGGAGAAGGATGAGAGAATTTGCAGAGATGGAGCATTGCGCAAGTGATGACAGTCGGCTTTTTTAGGGTTTTCAACTCTTAAATCCTCCAACCATGTATTTCACAATAATAAAAATTGTTATTACCAAGTTAATAATGTAATTTATAAATAATAAGAGCTATAAATTATCATTCACTTAAATTATCTCAATTTTTTTGTTAGTTTTGTATGTTATTATCGGGTATTGATCTCGTACTTAATGCAATATAATTTTATTAGATAATATTGTATAAATTTCACACATAATAATCCCCTTTTTCATTGTCACATAATAAGATAAAATTTTCTGCATAAATTACTAATATAAATTATCAGTAATAAATTATAAATAAAAATAACAGTAAGAAATTACCAATATAAATTATCAATATAGGTTATAATACAATAAATTATCAATATAAATTACTAAAAATTAGTTATAAATAGATACCAATATAAATTATAAATATAAATAACTATTAAAAAATTGCCAATGTTAATTATTAGTGTAAATTATAACTAATAAACCACTAATATAAACTGCCAATACATATTATCAATAATAAATTATTAATAATAAATAACATATTTAAATTATCAATATAAAAATCCAACAATAAATTACAAATAAAATACCAATATAAATTATCAATATAAAACTACGAATAAATTATAAACGTAAATTCCTAATAATAAATTACCAATATAAATTACCCATATAAGTTAGAAATAATAAACTACCTATATAAATTACCAATAATTTACCAACACAAATTATCAATAAGTTACCAATATAAATCAATAAAATACCAATAATAAATTACTAATATAAATTACCAATGATAAATTGTCAATATAAATTACAAATATATATTACCAATAACAGACTACAGATAAAAATCTTCTTCATTATTGGATAATTGCAGAGAGCCAAAATATCAAAATTAAAAAATTTAATTGAGATTCGAAAAAAAATTGATTACAGAATTGGCAATTTCAGTTTGAAACAGTGTGAACATGTCAATGTAATATATTAATCTTTTTTAAAAATGTAAGCATGTATCGCACAAGATAACACTATTTAACAATAAATTACATGTAATAATAATACGTTATCAATTATTTTTGTTAAAGCTTTTAGTGAGCTAGCCTAAGTTAAACTTGTTACAAGTCACACAAATAAAAAAGAATGAATTACAGACACGAGATCTGAAAATGTAACACAAGAATCAATGAATAACGCCAAGATTTACCAAGGTTTGATCTTAAAATTTGTCCTACAACCTCCGCTCCCTAATCTTAGAGAGATCCTTCGCTATTAGTAATGATTATTACAAGTTATTAGTTTATAGCAGGATAGGAGCCGGATCTCTTCTATCATTCGTGGTGATGGCAGGAGGACGTATGATGATAGTGAGGTTTTTGAGGTAGGAGTCTCCTACTTTCGAGACTTATTGACAGAGCCGAGTGGGCCGCTTCGTGAGGATATTTCGGAGCTCTTTAAGACCCGTCTTTCTGAGGAGCAAGCTCATCCGCTTTCCGTTCCAGTTACTGATGTTGAGGTGAGAGGTGCACTGTTCTCCACTGGTGATGATAGGCGTCTGGCCCTGATGGCTATACCTCCCTCTTTTTTAAGAGGGCTTGGGACGTGGTGGGGCATGATATTGTTCGGGCTATCCGGTCTTTCTTTCAGTCAGGGCTCATGCTTGGCGCTCTGAACTCCACTCGTATCAGCTTGATCCCAAAGGTGGAGAATCCCTCCACTTTCGCTGATTGTCGCCCGATCTCCTGTTGCAATGTGATCTATAAGTGCATCACTAAGATCATTGCAAACAGGCTGTAGGGGGTTCTTCCTTACCTCATTGATGACTCGCAGTCTGCTTTCGTTTCTGGGCGGAGGATATCTTATTGTATTATGTTGGCTCAGGAGCTTCTGCGCGACTATCACCTTTAGACGCTTTCGCCTCGATGTGCTCTAAAGGTTGATCTTCGCAAGGCTTTTGACACGGTGCACTGGAAGTTCATTCTTACTGCTATGCACTGTATGGGTATACTTGAGGTCATGATTCGATGGGTGCGGGAGTGTCTTTCCACAGCCAGATTTTCAGTCGCCATTAATGGCGAGCTTCATGGTTTTTTCGGCACGAGCAGGGGCATTAGGCAGGGGGATCCTTTCTCGCCCTACCTCTGTGTTATTGCCATGGAGGGCTTACAGGGTTTGCTTTGCCGTGTATCTTCTGATCCGAGGTTTCGCTTTCATCCTCATTGCCAGAGTACCAGCCTTACTCACTTGTGCTTCGTTGATGACCTTATGATTTTTAGTGAGGCTGATGAGGGCAGTTTTTCAGTTCTTCATGAGACTTTAGATCGTTTTGCTACACTGACGGGGTTGTCCTCGAATGCAGCAAAGAGCACCGTCTTCATTACTGGGGTTGACTCTGAGCTTCAGCAGACTCTCCTTGATATTTTGGGGTTCCGGTTGGGTCAATGCCTGGTCAGGTATTCGGGGATGCTGCTCATCATGACGAAGCTTCGGTTCATTGACTGTAAGCCTCTTTAGACCGCATCCTTGCTCGCATCCAACTTTGGACATCTTGTGCTTTATCTTATGCCAGGCTCTTGCAGCTTATCAGATTGATCCTGTTGTCTATTCAAGTCTTCTGGACATCTGTCTTCATTCTCCCGAAGCTGATGATCAAGAGGATTGAGTTGACTCTTGTAACCTTTCTCTGGAAGGGCGCTTCTCTGGGCCCGAGTGGGGCCAAGGTCTCCTGGGAGCATCTCTGTTATCCTCGCATGGAGGGCAGTCTTGGGCTTCGGTGTCTACATGAGTGGAACCAGGCTTCTCTTATGAAGCATATTTTGGCTCTACTCACTAATTGTGACTCTCTCTGGCCTCGGTGGATGTATGCCAACCGACTCCAGGAGAAGTCCTTCTGGGATATTTAGCCGAGAGGTTCGATTTCATGGTCTTAGAGGAGCATTCATGGTGTTCAATCGCTTTGTGCTGGGGCTTTTCGGCATATCATTGGTGATGGCGGGGACACTGCTTTATGGTCCGATTACTGGCTGCCGTGTGGTCGTCTGGATGGGTGGTTCACTTTCCACCTCCTCCATTCCACTGGTCATCGTTTGGGCTCTTGAGTTTTAGATATTATTGAGGGTGATCAGTGGCGTTTCACACGGGATATTGATGAGCTGCTTCCTATCTGGGATTCTATTAACTTCAGGCCCCGACCGGGGATAGTTGACAATGTACGATGGATGAGGGACCCATTTGGGGTTTTCACCACTAGATCGGCATGGGAGATGAATCGTAGTCGGAGGGAGGAGGACTCCATCCATCATCTCCTTTGGTTCCAACTTCACATCCCGCGGCACTCCTTCATTTTGTGGCTTGCCTCCTGTGAGTGATTATGGACTTTTGACAGACTACTGAGACATCGAGTGCAGGAAGTACGGGCTACTTGCATGTTGTATGAGTCAGATGCTGAGTCGCATAACCATCTTTTCTTCACCTACAACTAACTCTGCTACTATTTGGTCCAGGGTGTCCTCTCGCACCTCTTTTGCTTGGCCCATGCTTCCATGGCGCGAGCTGGTTCAGTGGGCTGCTACTAGGCTCTGTGATGGCGGGGTGGATCGGATCCTTGCCCCCTTTTGTTTCTCCACGATGGTTTACATCCTCTGGTATGAGCGTAGCCTGAGGATTCATCGCTCCTAGTCCAGGCCTTTTGCAATTGTCACTGAGGAGATCACGGGATTGGTCCGCAGCCATTTTATTGCTGCTCTTATGCTTCACGGTGCTCATCGCCACTCGCAGCTTCTGCAGGAGTGGGGGATTGAGCATTAGCTTTGCTTGCTTTCATTTGCTTGTTCTCTTTGTTTGGTCATGTTAACCGTTGATACTTCTTGCTTTCTTTCATTCTTTGATTGATTCTTTGATATAGGGCTTTCGGCCTTGGCTTGGAGTATGCCCTTCGTAGACTTGTACATATATTTTTTGTCATATATGGTATTTATCACTGATTTACCAAAAAAAAAAAAAAATTACAACCACTAAACTACAAATACAATACAAGAACTCAAATTACAAACTCATTCTTAGCTTCTAAGGCTTAAACCTAAAGATCTAATCCTAAATCTTTGAATGATCTCGCACCAATAGCAACAAATCACCATGAATCTTGGCTCATGAGCTTGGAACCTCCATGATTTGGCTCAGAGTAGCTTTTAGGGTTAGGGTTTCACACAAACCCTTATCAGGCTGGGGATCCTTGGAAACAGTCTCTCGTCAGGATTTCACTCTGATGGGGTAAGGTTGCGTACATCCTACCAATCCCAGACCCCACGTAAGTGGGAGCCATTGTGGTACTGGGCATGTTGTTGTTGTTTGTTGTTGTTTCACACAAAGAAGCAAAGGGGAGAAAACAAGAGAGAAAGGGGAAGGCAAAGACCAAGCAAATGAAACGTTTTCCATCTCTATCCTAAAAACACAGCTTATACACTTGATAACTCTCAAAACCTCATCCGAAAAAGGAAACGGGCCGGCCTAGACGTCGATGCATCTCGAACCGAGATGCACCCCCAGAGGACAATTTTGGAACCCTACTTTCGACCTAGAGGAAAGAAGTGCATCTCGCCTACAGGACACATCCTGGAACCCAAATGGAAGAAGAAGGAAATGTGCCCACCCGGACGCAGGTTCATCTCGGGCCGAGATGCACCCTCGGAGGACGACTTCGGAACTCCCACTACAGTTGAGAAGAGATGGACGCATCAGGCTGATCAGGAACACTCCGGCCCCCGGACAGTCTCATAATAACGCCTCAAAGAGGCACTTGCCTTAGCTCCGAAAAGGCATCTCGGCCCGAGATGCCCGCTCCCCCAAGGGTCTAACCTAGACAACTTTCTGATACCATGAGCTATCTCGACCCAAGTTCAACACCGAGCGAAATATAACCCCTTCGAAGCACACCTCTTCAACAGATTCTGATGGGAAAAACTCTGTAAATAGGGCTTAGGATCCTAAAGAAAGCTAAGCTCACTACTCCCCCTTCATAATCCTCTAAAGGACCCCCAAAGCAGCACCCCATGTTCTTCTTTTTCTTTCACTTATATTCAATCAAAAATCCTAGTAAGCCATTAATTAATAAAACTCTAATAAAAATTTTAAGGTTTGAGTTTGACCTTCCATTAAAAGAACCCATAACAAAACAGTTGGCACCGTCCGTGGAAAATGGAAAATTTTCCCCAAAATAACTCTGCAGGATCTCCCTCCTCCCCGAGGCGATTAGGAGATCAGTATGTCACTCACAGTCAGTTCCATGAGGTCTGCGCACCAATCATGCAACTCGCCGATCGTGTCCTCTCCCGTAAGACCTCTCTGCACCCCGCCAATCTAGACCTGGACGTGTTGGTCGAATCCCTTACGTCCACGGAGCATGGAAGTAAGCGAAGCCAGCAAGATAAGGAGGGAGACAAGACGCTTCGCCATGCCCACAAAGTAAGAAACATACCAGCAAGGACCCCTCCCTCACTCGATGCAGACTTCGACACCGACTTAGAGGGGGCGGCTCGCGGGCTTATGGGAAGAATTCCCATCATCCATTCACCCTTCACTCCTTGAATACTCGCCGCCCCTATGGGGAAAGTGAAGATGCAAAATTTGGAGTTGTTTGACGGGACACAAGACTCGAATGACCACATCTCGCGATTTGCGGCACGGATGTACATACAAAACGCATCCGAAGACGTGTGGTGCAATGTTTCCCGGCCACCCTCAAAGGCATGGCTCAGGCCTGGTTTGTTTCTCTCCCCAACATGTCCATATGAAGCTTCAAGGAGCTTTCCGAGAAATTTACCCGTCACTTCCTTAGCAACAAAAGGAGAAAGAAGACCGCCGCCCAGTTGATTAAGGGCATCTGTGCGGCGGTTCCCAAAAGCAATGATCAGCATCCTAAACTTAGCTGATCAAACTACCATTACCACCTTCATCAGCAGACTACGGAATAAGGACTTCAAGTTTTTTCTCGCTAAGGCTCTCCCCACGATTGTGGATGCGCTTTGGACCAAAGCAGACAAATACATCATCACCGAAGACATGATGGACAAGACGAAGCCACCTATGCGCGAGTACTGAAAACATGAGACGAAGAATGAAAGAACAACGAAGAATATAAGGTGATTCCGTAACATTGGCCCTAAGAAACCCCCCAGGTTACTCATGGAGGTTAAGAAACCGGAAATGGGAAGGGACCAGGCTCCCGCGGGCTCAGTGGCCCAACACGTCCGGAACACGTGGAGCGAGCACCACAAAATGTTGGGGCGTGACACCAAAGGCTGTCGAGTACTCCAATACCGGGTAGACAAATTGGAAAAAAAAGGCAATCTTAGAAAACTCATGGACATAAAGAAACTTAAGCCCGGAGTTTTTAGGCCCGCCCGTGAAGGAGCGGACAACGTGGCTCATGCACCGAGGCATGTGACTGCAGCCATAAAACAAAAGTGGGAGGACCCAAGCCTTGGTGCTATAGGGAGAAGAGGAGGAGGCAAGGCTAGGAAATGTCAACCCTTGATTTGCACACAAGATGATCTCGAAAACATCAACACCCCGCACGAAGATCCCATGGTCATCACCATGGACGTCCGCAACTACTCCCTTCAAAGGGCTTTGGTGGATTAAAGAAGTTCAGTTAACATACTTTTCTTTCATTGCTTTGAACAAATGTGAATACCGCTCGAGAAGTTACTCCCCATGCCGGAGACCCTTGTGGGGTTCTCCTACGAGGTGTTTGATCCACCAGGCACCATAATGCTCGATATCCTCCTGAGAGACGGAGAACAAAGGCATACGCTTAATACTGAATTTTATGTCGTGGCTGCCCGTTCGGCGTTCAACGCCATCCTAGGATGCCCGGTGCTAAACTCGTTAGGCACTGTGGTGTCAACTTACCACCTCGCCGTGAAATTTGAAACTACCCAGGGGCATCCAGACCGTAAGAGGTTTTCAACAAACGGCCTGCAGATGTTGCCGCGCCCAAGACACACCCGAAGTAGGGGACATGGAAAGCGGAGAGAAGATGGGCCGAGGATCGGAGGAAACGGTCAAAATCAAAATAGCACGGGGAAGTCGGTCCGGGTTGGGACAGTTAGGCACGGACATAAAAGACCAGATCCAGCAAGTGCTCCGACAGTACCAGGAGGTCTTTGCATATTCCACAGATGAGATGCCGGGAATAGATAGTCGAATCATCAGCCCTCACCTGAACATTTCGCCCAAGAAGAAGCCAGTAAAACAAAAGAACGCACTTCTGTGTTGAATGGGACAAGGTTATAAGTGAAGAAGTACAGAAACTCCTAAAGGTCGGCTTCATACGAGAAGTGTTGTAGCCGGATTAGTTAGCAAACGTGGTCCTGGTGAAGAAGCCAAACGGAAGCTAGCGGATGTGCGTGGACTTCACCCACCTAAATAAAGCTTGCCTGAAGGACTCGTTTTCCCTTCCCAAGGTAGACCAGCTATTCGACTCTACGGCGGGAAACGCGCTATTCAGTGTCCTGGATGCGTTCTCCGGATACCAGCAAATCGTGATGGACCCGGAAGACGAGGAGAAGACGTCTTTCATAACCCATGACGGCACATACTGCTTCCGAGTCATGCCATTCGGATTGAAAAACGCCGAAACCACATACCAACACTTGGTGAACCACGTCTTTCGGTAACAGATAGGAAAGAACTTGGAGGTATACATCGACGATATGATCATAAAAAGCAAGGAGGCCTCCGATCATGTGGCCGACTTGAGAGAGACTCTGGAAACACTTAGGGCTCACAGAATGCATTTTAATCCGGACAAATGCACATTTGCGGTTCCGGAAGGAAAGTTCTTGGGCTTCATCGTGGGCGTGAGAGGGGTAGAGGCCAACCCCATCAAGATAGACGCTGTACTCAGAATGGAGACCCCGAAAACACCAAGGGACATCCAGAAGTTTACTGGCTGCCTAGCCGCTCTCAATAGATTCATCAGCCAGCTAGCATATCAGTCACTGCCCTTCTCTAAAGTGTTACAGAGAAGAGAGGCCTTCAATTGGGACAAAACTAGTGAGCAAGCCCTCCGAGAACTCAAGGAACATTTGGCTAAGCTCCCGGTCATGTCAAAACCTACTATGGGAGAGGATTTAATCCTCTATGTCTTGGCATCAGACAACAAGGTAAGTGCGGTGTTAATATTCAAAAGGGAAAGCCTCCAGCTACCGATTTACATCGTGAGTTAGATACCGAGGGACGCCGAGACACGATACCCCCACATCGAGAAACTTGCCTATGTCGTCGTCACAGTCGCTCCAAAGCTTTAGCCTCACTTTGAGGTGCATCGTATACAAATACGGACCAATCATCCCTTGCAGAAATCACTCCAATGACTAGAGCGCTCAGAGAGGATGCTGTCCTGGGCGGTCGAACTCTCTAAGTATGACATCCTGCTCGAGTCATGGACCACGATCAAGGCATAGGCTCTAGCCAACTTCTTACCAGAATGTTCATTCACTGACCCAAGATCGCCAAGCCCCGGACCGATGGATAACCCAGAAGGATATGGAAGATGTACGTGGATGGATCGTCCAACAACTAGGGAACTGGGGCAGGCATTCTACTCATCTTGCCCGAAAGGCAACATTTCCCTTACGCCCTGAGGTTCAAGTTCAAAACTAGTAATAATGAAGCCGAGTATGAAGCACTCTTCCATGGACTGAGAATGGCCCGAAGGCAAGGGCACGCCAAGTGAAGGTATTCAACGACTCTCAGATAGTTGTCAAACTGGTCAAAGGGATTTACGGAGCAAGAAGCACCGCCATGAAAGAGTATCTAGAAATGGTGAACAAGGAAGCAGAAGTGTTCTCTTTCTTCAAAATCCACCTCATATCGCGAACCGAGAACATCAAAGCAAACGAGTTAAGCCGGATCGCTAGCTCAATGACAGAAGAGAGAGGACTAGAACCCGCCATTTGAATAGGAGAGATCCAGACATCATGCCGGAGTTTACCTCAGCTCGGAAGGGTCGCTCAAATCTAGTCCCTGAATGAATGGCGACAACCCTCATTGAATTCATAAAAAAGGAAACCCTGCCCAACGACCAACTAGAGGCAAAGCGGATCCAAAAGCGGGCAACTTGGATCGTGATGGTCGACGAGGATCTTCAAAAGAGGTCATTCGTGCATCCCCTAGTGAAGTGCGTCGGAGAAGAAGAAGGGAAGTACGTCTTGCAGGAAATCTACGAAGGTATTTACGGACAGCACCTTGGCCACTGAGCTTTGACTAATAAAGCTCTATGATTAGAATACTACTGGCCCACCATGAAAAAAGACATGCTGGATCTCATCCAAAAGTGTGAAAAAATGCTAGAAACACACTCCGATGATTCACATACCTGCGTCGTTACTCCAGCCCATTCTCAACCCCAACCCTTTCACTTAGTGGCGGATGGATATCTCGGGACCGTACCCCAAGGCAACCGGGCAAAGGAAATACATCATCGTGGCTGTAGATTATTTCAACAAATGCATAGAGGCCGAGCCCATTGCCCAAATCAAGGACCAAGCCGTCCAACACTTCCTTTGGAAAAGAATCATCACTCGGTACGGGATCCCGCAAGTTCTAGTCGCAAACAATAACACTCAATTCAGCTCACAGAGATTCCGTGATCATTGTGAGAGTTTGGGGATTAAGATACACTGCGCCTCCGTAGCAAACCCCCAAAGCAACGGAGGCAGAATCCGCAAACAAGCACATACTAACAGGTCTGAAGCGGCGCTTGGATGAGGCAAAGGGAAACTGGGCGGAGGAGTTACTTAGCGTGTTGTGGGCCTACCGGATGACGTCAAGGAATGCCACAAGAGAGACCCCGTACAACTTAGTATACGGCACAGAGGCGGTGCTGCCGGTGGAGATAGGAGAACCCAATCTACGGGTTCGAGGCTACGACCAAGAAGGCAACGAAGAAGCACTAAGACAATCATTGGACAGGTGAAAAATACCACAAAAACGCACTGGTCATGATGATAGCACAAAAGCAAAAAAATGAAAAAGTACTTTAACTCCAAAGCTAAAAGAAGAACCTTTCAAGATGGAGAATTAGTACTAAAGCAAACAGAGTCGGCTAGACATCACCACGGAAAAATGTCTGCCAACTGAGAAGGGCCTTGCCAAGTCTCTTGGACAACCAGAGAAGAGGCATATCGCTTGCAACGACTAGACAGGACCCTACTCCCACGAACATGGAATATTTTGAACTTGAGAAAATATTTTGTGTAAAAACCCCCCATCAAGGTGAATGAAAGAATGCCTCATTAGAGCTCTTTCCCAAATCGAAAAAAAAAGAAAAAAAAACAAATATATAAAACAAAAAATCAAACAATCAAACGAAAAATCCCAAAAAAATTTATACATATATATATATATCCCCATGGTTTAGTGAAAGGGGGGGATATTTTCTCTTCATCTGGGGGTTCATTTCATTCATTATGAACTAAGTTAAGTAAGGCTGATTGCTGATGTATTTTCAGAAAGGAGAGAATTCGTGTTGGGAAAGAACGGCAAAGTCCATCCAAACCGTCCAATGAAGAATAAGAAGCGTGCCTAAAACGATAAGTCATAACATCAATAATGATAAATAAAAATGTAAACATCTATGTCATAAGTCCTTCCAAAACAAATGGCATAAACCTTTAAGCCATGAGGGCTAGCCGTAACGAGCGTGTGAGGCTCGTCGGTCTTGCCCACAGCACACTAAGTCCATAAGCCCATCCGAGGCAGGAACAATGTAAGCATTCAAACCGCAAGTCCTTTTGAGGAAGGGAGATATATAAATGCTTAAACCATGAGGGCTTTCCGTAACGAGCAATCAAAACACGTTGGTCTCTCCCACAGCCCCTAAAAGCCAGTTGGTCTATCCGCGACAAACAAAGCTCGTTGGTCTATCTGCGGCAAACAAAGCCCATTGGTCTATTCGCAGCAAACAAAGCTCGTAAGCCCGTACCGTCCATCCATGGTAGGAATTAAGCCATGAGGGCAGTCTGTAACGAGCGTGGGCACCTCGTCGGTCTCACCCACGGCCCCTAAAAGCCCGTTGGTCTCTCCACGGCAAACAAAGCCTGTTGGTCTATCCGTGGCAAACAAAGCCTGTTGGCCCATCTGTAGCAAACAAAGTCCGTAAGGTCCGTCAACGATAGGCGTTAAGCCATGAGGGTAGTCCGTAATGAGTGTGCGCCCCTCGTCGGTCTAGCCCATGGCCCCTAAAAGCTCGTCAGTCTTTCTGTAGCAGACAAAGCCTGTAGGCCCGTAAGGTCTATCTGCTGCAGGCATTAAGCTGTGACGGCAGTCCGTAACGAGCGTGCGCACCTCGTTGGTCTCGCTCGTGGTCCCTAAAAGCCCATTGGTCTATCCACAGCTAACAAAGCCCGTAAGCCTGTAAGGTCTGTCCGCAGCAGGCATTAAGCCATGAGGGCAATCCGTAACCAGCCTGCACACCTCGTCGATCTCGCCCACAGCCACAAAAATCCCATTGGTCTATCCGGGCCAAACAAAGCCTATTGGTCTATCCGTAGCAAACAAAGGCCATAAGCCCATAAGGTCTGTTTGCGGTAGGCATTAAGCCATGAGGGCAGTCTGTGATGAGCATGCACACCTTGTCGGTCTCGCCCATGGCCCTTGAAAGCCCGTTGGTCTATCCACGAAAAATAATTCCCGTAAGCCTGAATGGCTCTGTACATCGGCCGAGTGAAAGGTCCAAGTCCGTAGATCCGTTGATGGCAAGTGTAAAGCCCGTTGGTCCGTCCGCAGCAAACCTGGACCATAAGTCCATAGATCTGACTACGGCAGGTGTAAAGCCTATTGGTCCGTCTGCGACAAACTTGGACCGTAAGTCCGTAGATCTGTCTACGGCAGACGTAAAGACCGTTGGTCCGTCCATGGCAAACCTGGACTGTAAGTCTATAGATCCTTCTACGGAAAGCATAAAGCCCATTGGTCCGTCCTCGGAAAACCTGGACCGTAAGTCCGTAGATCCATCTACGGCAGGTGTAAAGCCAGTTGGTCTGTCCGCGGAAAACCTGGACCATAAGTCCGTAGATCCGTCTACAGCAGGCGTAAAGCCCGTTGGTCCGTTCGCGGCAGGCTAACCCACTTTTGGCGGGTATCACACTGTGGCTTAACGATAGAAACCCACTTAGCGCAGAAAAAGACACGCAAGTCGTGAGCCCTCCCGAGGCAAGACAAGCCGTAAGCCCACTCAAGGCTGGCAGAAAGCCGACATGCTAAACCGCATGCCTTTTCGGAGCAAGAAAGACATTAACGCAAGCCAAAGGCCTATGAAGGGTAGCGCAGGCTGCAAACTCACCCGAGGTGGGGCAAATTCCGATCCATGAGGCAATAAGCCTCCTCGAAGCATGACAAATACTTAGTCAAAAACAAACAAGAAACTAAAGAAGAGCAAAAGAGCAGATAGGCATTATAATGATAAATAACAAAGTACATCCCAGGTAAAAAACTGTTCCTTCCACATACAAAATACATCCGACAACAAGGACGGAACCATAAAAAACTAGTACAAAAAAAGAATACCATCGAAAGCTTTAAAAAATGACCTGTCCTTGACCTCCAACGAAACAAAAGAGAGGGACGAAACAAAGCCCTGCTGAAGAGGGGCGGGGAAAGTCGCCTTCAAAGTGTCTGACGATGAGGTCGCGCCTCCCCTCCCCTCCCCTCCTTTGCATCCTCGAGAACGGAGCGACAAACTTCCTGAAGGAAGGAAATCTCAAGACTTGGCTCCAAGAGCTTTACCTTCCTCAATGCAAGGCTGACTCCTGTATCAAAACCTTTCTAGTACTAGTCAACACTGTGATCTCGGAACTCGGGACCCTTCTTGTATTCGGCAATGTCGTGGCCAAGTTGCTCCGGGAATCGGGAGATGATGATGTCCTGCTCTAGCACCCGAAGCTCTAACTCACGGAACCGAGTAGCGTGTTCCGCAATACGAGCTTACAACGCGGAATTGGCCAAGCAATGCTTCCTAGCCTCTTGTGCATTCCGTCTCCAACTCAAGATGGCGAATGCCGATCGTGCAAAGAGCTGACAAAAGAAAAAAAAATAACACAAAGAAAGGGGGAATTAGAAAAAGATAAGGAAAACAGTCAAGGGTAACACAAAAGGCGACAGAAGCATGGCAAACTACATGTGAGAGGAAAATAGGAACGTTCTCGGGAGACATCTCGAATAAGCGAGCTGTGTCCTTCAAGAAATGCAGTGCGGACATCCCCCTACAAGCTTCTATGTCGCTCGAGAAGGCAGAACCGCACAGGGTCGTAGAGGAAGCGGCTCCCCCGAAACTCGAAACTTACGGGCCAAAGCCTCCCACACCCCGAAATGGATCTAAGATCGCCGCCATCTTCCCCTTCTGAATGGAATGAGATGGCAGCCTTTCTAGATCGTGAAAAATATATAGGACCCCCTCAAGATCCAGCCTAGAAGCAGGGCACACGGCATCGGGGAAATGCACAACAAGGCCTCCGAAAAGAGCAGGCATAGGTTCCATCACATTGGAACCTGAGGATCCCATAACCTCGGGAGCAGCCGAAACCCTCTCAACCGCCCCAGGGACGGGATCCCTGTCAAGATGACTTACTCTGGCGCCACCTCGCCATCGGCCAGCATACCGAGACGAGACGTGTAAGCATCAGCCGAATCCGGGGCTGCCTTCCCTTAATGGACACATGGTCGTTTAGCAGCCCGCGAAGTAGCAGAGTTAGTTGAAGGATCCGGGACGGGAACTGCTACGAACACACCAGACTCCCGAGGGAGGTTCCTTCGCACCATAGCAGGCAAAGCAATCACAATCGGAACCGAAGCAGGACCCTGCTCCTCTGAGGGATCCGACGGAGGAAACATGCCAGCAACATCAGTGCTCACTATCTCGTCCACTGAAAAAGAAACAAGAAAGAAAAGGTTATAAGATCAGAATAATATAACAAACTAGAAAACAGAAGGCGCGTATAACACACAAACGACAATCACAAAAAAAAAACAACAACAAACAAACCAATGAACAAAGGGGGATGAGGACGTGAGAACGGGCAACCAATTACTTGAAAAAGGCTTTTGGGAGAACCCGACCTTAACGAGCACTATTTTTTGTTTGTGTAGCTTTTTAGAAGCTACGAATCTCTCTCTCACGGAGTTCTTTTAAGAACAACGAACAATCCAAATTTTGTGGGAAGTCAGGAGGCTCCCTTTCGCTGGATGCGAAAGTTGCAGCGTACCCCACTTCATCAAAAACGACGGGCCAGAAGGAGGTTTAATCCAAACAAACTTGTTCTCCCAATTCTTCACGTTAGTAGGGTTGTGTTTCACAAAGGCAACCCCCCACCCGGCGAGACTCTCAAAGTCGGCCATATGCCTAAAATATTTAATTTTGAAAAGAATATCAAAAACCCGCAAAGAAGGGGTAAAACCGTTTAGAAAACACGCGAGTAAAAAACCACACACACTTCTAAACCCGTTAGAGGTAACTTGCCCTGGGCACACAATACTACGAATGAGCAATTCCTCCACTAAGGGAGGCAGGGAAATACGAATGCCTGCCTCTAAAGAATCTATGCGAAGACAAAAACTACCCTCTCTCAGAGGAAATAATGGACAATTGTCCGGCTGAGGACCCCACACCTCGTAATCCTCCGGAAAGTAATACTTAGAGCGAATCACGGAAACACCGCCCTCGCCTAAAGTACTCGACACAAAAGTCCCTAATGGACAAATCCGGGAAATCTCGGGAGTCTTAAATTGTAAGGGCGAACTTTCATACAGGGAGCGCCAACTTAACAGCTCTGCGGCTATACCCTCAATCTTGGGAGACTAGCTGTCCTCGCTCCTAACCTCCAAAGGGGAAGCCTCCACAAAACTCCGCTTGTATTCCATCAAGAAGGGGAAAACTGTAAAACACAAATGAAAATAAAATATGTATAAAAGACTTAAAAACCTTACTTGTATACAGAAGACCGAGGTGGGTGGCAGTAAGTGCAGACATGGCCGTTGAGAAGGAGTACCCAGCCTCCAAGAACCCCTCATTCCCCCCAATTACCGCGGTATCCTCGATCCAAAATTGGACCCCGTCCGACATCTCCTCTCCTGGCTCTCTTACCTCAAACGGTCAAGAGAATAGAAAACAAGGTGGCATGCCAACCACGACCCGACCAACCCAAGCCCCAGATGAACAAGATAAAATAAACTTTGCCCTAAGCCCACTTCCACAAAATAACATAAAAACAGGAACTCAAAAAACTCACCTAGAACGTGCTCGAGGGAGAAGAAACCGCATCAAAACAACCTAACACAAAATATGCACACTTATCAAGTGCTCAAAGCAACAACAACTCCAAAACAAGCAAAAGTGACCAGATTGGGAAAACATTTTTTTTTTTGTCTTTTAAACAACAACTCAAGTTCATAAATAAGCTAAAATAAAACTAAAATCAAACAAAAGCAAAAAAAGGGGGCCCTATCTCACCCCTGAATTGAAAAAAAAAAAAAGGCACAAAGGCCATGCATGTCCTAAGAACCGAGCTCCCTCTCAAAAACGCCTCAAAAAACGACCCAATTCAAGTAGAAAATCCAAGAACCCTTCCCCCAACAAAGGTCCTTGGGGTAAGAAGCAATCTTGCCCAAGAAACCTACTCATCCCACCTCTAAGGCTCCAAAACACGAGGAAACATACCTGTATAGCGGAGTCCACTCAAAACCCGAGCTTGAAAACTCCAAAAAGGCCCAAAACAAACCAAAAAATGCAAAGTGGGGATGGGGAGGGGGAGACCAGCAAGAGAGAGGGGAAGAGAGAGGCGAGGGAAAAATGAAGAAAAGGGACTTTAACACTTAAAAAAGTACAAGAAAAAGTTTTATATCAAAAAGAGATAAAAACCGGCGCCTTTTTCGTCAAACAAATCTACCACCCATAAACATAATTAACAGGACCAAAGTACGGCAAAGAAAAATGAAACAGAATAAAAATAAAATGCATATCAAAACAAGTCGGATCGAGGGACATCTTGGCTCGAAATATAAATAAAAAGTCAAAATTAATATCGAACAAGTACCACTACAAGACATACCACCAATCGAGGCAAACACAGACATCAAAAAGGGCAGATGCCCGAAGTATCAGATTCATTAAGACCGCAGTCGTGTTGCCACTTACATCAACACGCTTTAAAACTGGCATACGCCTCCCCGCACCGGGAGTAACAAAAAATGACAAGTTACAAAGCTTGAAGATACACAAAGAAAACTACAAAAAGAAAAGCAAAATACTACAGACTGACCCCACATCCTAAACGACAAGGCCGTACCCGCCAACTCGGGATAGAGGGTTCCCACGTGCGGAAATAGAGAAAGTAAGCCCCGGTACGGATACTGCCCCAAACGCTCCATAATCCCGTGCTCGGGCTCGTCCAAATGACAGCAATATAATCCATCCCCACAAGCCATAATCAGATATTGGCCTGAGACTGAGAACCCAATGACATGAAAACTGCCAAATGCTCCAGGAATCGGGAACCAATATTCAACGCTTCGATAAGGGAACCCAGAAGAAAAGTCGCTATGGTTACGAAGAAGCCATCCGAAAAGGGAACCGCTAAGCAAGACCAAACACAGTGAAGTACCAAAGGTGGAAGGGCCATCCCAACAAAATAGACCCGCGTCATCACTCCTAGCAATACTTCGATGAACCCGCGACGAAAAAAACAAAAACTCTGCCGTACTAGAGACATTGTTCCAACGAACCATATAAGTACGATAGAAAGGAGAGTGACCCGAGAGATAAGAGCCCCAGTTTGAAAATCTTGTCGTCAACACAATCAGGGACTTGAAACAACAGGTTCCGCCATCTAGCATAGAGCTCACCCTTGTAGATCAAGTCGTCTTCCCAGGTGAACATTTTTTGAGAATTCGACCTCTCCCCATTGTCAAACTCCAAAGTAGAATTATAAACCAACAGGTGAGCAAGGAAGCCGAACGACTTGTCTGGACCCCAACAGCCAAGCATGGCCGTCATGGGGCATCGAACAAGTGGGGCCAGGACCCCCTCGGTCAGGGAACTCAGCGGAAGTTAAAAGCGTGTAGTAGGGTTGAAGATAGAGAGATGAGAGGGGTCGACCGGGTTGAATTCCTGACACAGGACTAGCCCCCCGTGACATCCGAGAATTCTCCAATAACCAGAGAGAAACTCTGCCGAGGACTGAGGAGTCGCCCTCCCCTCAATAGGCATACCAGGAAAGACTGAAGCATCGTCCGGATCCACATAGCATCGAGACTGGACCAGCACGCTATCAATATACAGAGTAAGGGAACGGGATGCTTGGGCATTTACAAAGCGACGTGTACCGATATGATGAGCGTGGAAACGAGATGGGGTTCGGAGCTGCAATAGGGACTTCATCGGAAGGTAAGAAAAAAATCTCAAAAGTGACATCTTCCGAATCAGCCATCACTCGACCGAAAGGCAACGATGATAGGGGCAATGTATTGTGAGATTCAAAGCAGGAGAGGAGATGACTTGGTGAGTTGAATGAATCTATGGCCCCCATATTTATAAAGACGAACCTCAGCAAACCAAGTCGCAAACGAGAATCATTTTGCGAAGTGGCGGGAGACTAACTGATAACTCTTAAAACATCATCCGAACAAGGAACTGCACCCACTCAAACGTCGATGCATCTCGGACCGAGATTCACCCCCCGAGGACAATTTGGGAACTCTGCTTTCGACCTAGAGGAAAGAAGCACATCTTGCAGACATGATACATCCCGGAACCCGAATGGAAGAAGAAGGAAATGAGCCCACCCGGATGTAGGTGCATCTCGGGCCGAGATGCAACCCCTGAGAATGACTTTGGAACTCTAACTATAGCTGAGAAGAGATGGACACATCAGGCCGACCGGGAACGCTTGGGCCCCGAACAGTCTCGCAATAACACCTCAACTAGACATGCGCCTTGGGTCCAAGGAGGCCCTCGAGGGCCCAACTGAGACAACTTTCCGATACCATGAGTTAGACATGCAACAACTCGAGGTCGCGGGTCCAACGATCTAAAGTATCTCGCCCCTGGTTCAACATCGGGTGAAATGCACCCCCCCTACGAAGCACAGCTCTTCGACAGATTCTCATGGGTCAAACTCTATAAATAGGGCTCATGACCCTAAAGAAAGCTAAGTTCATTGCTCTTCTTTCATAATCCTCTGAAGGACCCCCAGAGCAGAAACATCGCCCTTTTTCTCTTTCTTTCATTTTTATCCTAACAAAAATCCTTGTAATCGAAACGGTTAATTAATAAAAATCTAATAAAAAGTTTAAGGTCCAAGATTGACCTTCCATTAAAAGAATATGTATCAAAACAATACCACTTGATCTAATCCGTGTGCCACCTCTTAGCTGTCATCTCAACCGTCCCTTTCAGCCCAACCAATGGCCCAGATCAAGCAAAAGAAACACAGATCTAGCGGCTCAAATTGCACCACCCAAGTAAGGTCTAGGGAGGTAAGTTGTACGCAGCTGTACCCTTACAAGGTGCTATCCTGCATAGTCAGTAAAATACGATAAGGGAATTATATAAAATGTAATACGTTCGTATATTATTCGGTTCTATGCACATAAAATTCAATCAAAAGTTCGTTGAATTATAAAAAATTAATATATGATTACAATATTATCCATAACAACTTCTTCTCAAATAATTATAGAGTGGAAATGAATGTAATTTTTTTAATTTTGATTTTTATGTGATGGTATTACCTATGATAGCAGTAGTAAGAATCACAATAAATAGTAAAAATTAAAGTATAAGTCAACAATTTGAAAGTTGAAGTGATAAATTTTGAAAAAAATATGCGATGTCAATACTTAAATTAGGTTTAAGTATGAGTAATTTCATTTTTTTTTTTTTTTGCTTTTTATTCGAGATAAATACAAATATGTGTTTAATATGCCAATTATATGCGTACTTTACTAACCATGCTATCCTATATAGAGGATGTTTTCGAAAGGCTCCCAATCCTAAAAAGAAAGAAGGAGCAATATTTACAAAATTCAAGTCAAATAAAGTAATATCCAACACACAAGCAAGCAACAATTAGGGGTGTTCATAAATTACCGAAACCCAAAAAACCGAACCGAAACCAAGAGAACCGAACCAAAAATTTTGGTTATTGAGTTAGAAACTCCGGTTCGGTTACTGAACCAATAAAAAATCCAGTTAATTTGGGCAATTGCGGTTTGCGGATTTGATATCAACGGTTAACCAAAAAAATCAAATTATGTTTTTTGAGACTACTATAAAAGAACAAGTGTAACTTTAGTCCAGTGGTGAAGCGCTTACCCCTTAGTTTGAGAGGTGAGAGGTGGCAAGTTCGATTCCCCCCTCATGAAATTTCTATCATTTTTTAACTTTATCCTTGTAGTTTAAGTTCGATTCCCCCCTCATGAAATTTCTATCATTTTTTAACTTTATCCTTGTAGTTTTGTTTTCTTCACAACTAGCAAGCTAACCATACCTTATATATTAGTACAGTGGATGAAATATTAAATCCACCATATTATACTCACTAAATTAGTATCTAGTTTTCTTTAAAAAAAAATTTCATATAAAAAGATTTTATTAACGAACACCGCCTCTATTTGAAGCTTAATCCATCATATCATATTCATTTTTTTCAATAATTATCCACATAGCAGTAGTACATACAGGCAACTCGACTAGGCGAGCCCTCAGCCACCCCGTAAACAGTAGTGGGTACAGAAAAAATACCTCAACAAACAGGAAAAAACAACAGACCCCAAAATAATAACACTAGGAAAAAATCACAAACACAGGAGGAGACCATATCATATTCATATAAATTAGTATCTAGTTTTCTTTTTAAAAAAACCAATAAGTGGTTAACTGATTAACCGAACCGAATTAACCGAAATCAAAATTTTGGTTAACCGATTGTCACGCCCAACCATCTTTTTCGCTTTTGTAATTTTGTACAAGAATATAAAATATAATATCAATTAGTAAAGTAGGTTAGTTGAAAGGAATTGTACCGATAGCTTCCCCCAACCGGTTTCCCATTTTGTAATAGGTAGATTAGGTAGATATTACTTGTAAGCAAATGTTTAGCATTAAATGTAGTAGTTGGCTTGGAGATGTGTTGTCAACCGGATGCTTCCCCCTCCCAACTCTATATAAAGACATGTAACACTTGCATTTTGAATTATCCAAAAGAAATATGAATCTTGTCTCTTATCTTTCTCTCTCAACCGTCTCTTCTCTAACTCTTTCCTTCTACTAAAATTATCTCCTTTTCCTTATCTTATTCTCTAACCTCTCTTCTTCAAATCTACCCTCTCTCTCTATCGGTTCTTTTTTCCCAAAATTATCCAAGTCACGAACTTAGGTTCGTGACACCGATCTTAAACTGGTGGTAATGGTTATTGAATTTTGACTAATTTCTTAAATCGTTACCGAAAAGATAAGCTAAACGGCACGGTTAACCGATAATGAACACCCCTAGCAACAATGGCCAAAACATATTACCATTTTTGTTATATGTTTTGGAACAAATTGTCCTTTTGGTACATTCTATCATTTTTATTACTTTTCCAATGATTGTATTACACTTGTTTTTCAATTTCAAAGGTACAAAGTGTATTGCCTATATGTATAAGATGGTATCAAATGAAAGAACACTATTCAAGTTCCAATTATGCCGCCGCGGGGGGGGGGGGGGGGGGGGGGTGTGGTGGGTTCAACATCAACCAAAATCAGCAGCTCTGATGCAGTTTGGAGAGCCACACCTGCTTCATCATGGTGCGGTTTGGGTCAACTCCTTTGCCGCTGTTAAGAATCACACAACATAAACATCGTTAGTGACTCGGTGATAATGTTGATGACGACATTAAGGAATTTCAAATATCATTTTCTATTTGTAATTTTTGATTTTTGAGAAATTAAGAAATTAGATAGGAGTCTTTCTTGCTTTTTATTTTTTTGTTCGTAGTTTTCTCTTAGTTTGAGCATAACTGAAGACAAGAATAACTTGTTTCCACAACCTACATTTTAGTTTCTCAAAAACCAAAAAAATTTAAACAGAAAACAATACCAAAAAAATTTAGGCTAGCTGTTTCATTATAGTCATCCTCTATTGGTAGATTCGCCATTCAAATTATTACTTTTTAGGGGAACATAAAGTTCGTATTCGGCATTATGTATGTACAAATTTGAATGAAGATCATATAATCATTAGCTGTTATATCCTTCAAATAGTTTTCTCATACTATTTACTAGATTTGCCGCCAAGAAAGTTTCAAATCATACATAGTGAGAAAGAAGAAAAAAGAGAAACTTTAAATCTAGGTGATGAAGACCAAGAAGTAGGTCCCACACTACTTGAATTTTAGGTATCAACTGTATCAAAAGTTTAAACTCGTCAAGCTTCAAGCATACAGACGCATATCATATTTTGTACTAAATTATGTTAATATATTGAAAGTGGAGGGTTGTTAGGATTCAAACTCGTCACCTCTCGTCAATAGGGCCCTGTTCCAATATCAAAGAACCAATCCCAAAAGCCTAAACTTATGAGTGAAAGTCAAAAAATGATTTTATATTCTAACAGATACCAGTTATATTGTATGGGAAATTTTAATCAAAAAATTAACATTGAAAAGTGGAGATGAGCTTCTCAAACCCAGGCCACTGCCAGGACAGGATGGCTAGTAACTATTACGCGTATACAGCAGCCCTATGATTTCTTGACATTAACTTAATATGACCTTCTTTCTTTTCTCTTGTGCCTAAATTGCTATAGAATCCTTGACATAAACCTAATAAGAATCTAACAACTCACATTTGTGCTTTAACATTCAAATTGTTTATGAAATGATAATATAACTATTCCAGCTTTATTGTTTCTTCAAACATAATTGAAATTTATCTTACTTCTAATGAATCATATGCATATACAACAACAACAACAATAGCAACAGATCTAGTGCCTCAAGGGCTCCCGCCTAAGCGGGGTCGGGGTCAGGGTCAAGGTCGGGGGGATGGATGCACGCAGCCTTACCCCTTCAGGGTGTAATCCTGGCAAGAAGCTATTTCCGAAGACCACCAACCTTATACAGTTGGCAACATAAGGACTTCCCAAGAGGTCACCCATCTTGGTACTACTCTCGTCCAAACACACTTAATTTCGAAGTTCTGATAGAATTTGGTGTATCAGTGCCTAGTAAATCATATGCATCGACAAGGATGGAACGTAGAAGTACCGTTAAAGAAGATAGAGGAGTTTCCTTAAACTAACCTTTTGAAGAGGATGGCACAACGAAAATGTGCATCCTTACGTTGTTCGGGGGAAGATCCAACCGAAGAGGGCAAAGCTTCCCATTCAAAGGATTACAAGAACACACATAAATGTCGTCTAGTCCAGTCTCTTCTTTTAGTTTCTGATTCAATTCTTCCACTCCATTCCCCAAGAAATGACACGACTTGGGCTTGCCTTCATCGATGACATTGCCCTCATCATCCACAACGTTGTAGCGTATAAGCCGACCTTCATTCTTTGCCGGTGGTGCTGAAAATGATTCAGCAGACTATGGAAAAATGGAAAGACAAAGATACTTTAGCTTCACTACAACCCACAAAATAAATGCAAAAAATGAAATAGAAAATCGGGCTCCTTTTTTATCATTTTATCTAGCGAAAAAGTTTCATATTCACGCTTAAAACTTCAAGAAAGGATCAAGAATTGAGTAGACTCCCATGATCATTAGTATGTGATTAAGAATTGAGTAACGAATTCGATATAGGATCCCATCGAGACTTCAAACCCACAAAATCACATTAAGCTACAGAGATTAGGATTAACAAGAATTAATATGAAATCAATTCATGCAATATTTCATCCATAATATAGATTCCTAATTAGTCATCTTACAAACACACCTTGTGCAAGTATGGATAATGAGATCCTCAATCTCACAAGAAAACCAAATTAAAATCACATTGAACGATATAGTTTCGGATTTTAAAGAATCAACACATTACACAATTGTTATTAGAGTTTTAAAATCATTTATGGCCCTTCACTCATCAGCTTAAACTTTTAGGATAGTTGGTTCTTTGACATAATTTCAAAGCCTTATTGACCAAGAGATCACGAGTTCAATTCCCAACAACCTCCACTTTCACAAGTCACAAAATAGGTCTATGTACATCCACTCTTTAAGTCTGTATACTTCCACATTACTTATTAGCTTAAACTCTTAGGATAGTCGGCTCCTTGACATGGTGTCAAAGCACTATTGACCAATAGGTCACAAGCTTGAATTCGAACAACCCCACTTTCAATATTAATATAATCTAAGCAACACTCAAAATCAAGATCACTACCTAATCTTGCTCTCCTAATAAAAAGATCAAGAAGTAAATAAACTCCAATGATCAAGAATCATTATGCAACAGAAATTCAGATTAACAAGAATGAATGCACAATCAATCACTGCAACATTTCATACAAGACAAAAGATCACAACAGTCATTTTCACATACATCATCAATGCATCACAAAATCACACACAAAACCCAAAACCCAGATAAAATTCATTACCTCCAATCTTGCTTTCCCAGAGGAGCATCCCTCATTCACTTTCTCGGGCTTCGGATGAACCTCCAAAACCTCTACTTCCCACAACACCCAATCTTGAGTGTGACTCCTACTCGGCACATCATGCGTAATCGAATTCCTCCAAGGCGGAACCCCCCCATTTGCTCTCAAGAAGTTCCCATACCTCGTCTTAAGCTTCACTAACATCCCATCTCTAATGGGCTCCCACTCCACCGAAGAAGCCACCCTTCTTGGCACCGTCTGCTTCACCTTCTTCCCAGTGACACCCAGAGGACAATGCTCGTCGGTGGCGGTAAGGTACTTGTCAAAGCAACTTTTAAGGCGGACAAAGCCGGCGGCGGTGCCACCACCGGAGTTGACGTACTCGACGGTCCAGCGGGCATGGGCGGAGTCGCCTTGGCGGTCCTGGGAAACGGATTCGCGGTTGGAATCGGCGAGAAGGTACTTGTCGTGGTTACTGCGAAGGCGAACGGTCTTGGCATTGTAGAATAACTCCATTGAAGTACTGCTCTGCGAAGATTGAGAGAGAGAGAGAGAGATGAGAAGAAGAGATTTGCAGGGAGAGCGGGGGATCTGAAGGTAACCAATGGGGGAAGAAGGTGGCAGTTGGGGAGTCATGGGAGCAAACGTAACGTCGAGTTCATCGGTATTGTTAGAGTACGAGTCCGGTTTGTTAAGCTTGTCTGGAGAGCAGTTGCCCGAAATTGTCTAAAAATACAAAATATTATTTAAAATAATATATTTGTAAAGCTATTTCCTAAATTGACCTCCACGTTAAATTTTTTATTTTTTTATTTATTTTCTTTTTTTGTTTTTCCTTTTTTGATAAAAAAAGCGGCATGGCAAACCCAAGCCATTGCTCAAAATAACACAAAAATAAAAAATATTTTCTAAACTAACTTTTTAAAAATAATATTTTTTCAAATGACATTCATGTCATCATTTTTTTATTTTTTTATTTTTTTACACATTTATAAATTTATAAATTTATAATATTTTATGTATTATAATAAATAAATTAAACTATATTATTTATTAAATTTTATATAAAATTATTTGTAGACAAATTTATTCTAAATATTTAATAAATAATTTATTTGTTGTGATTAAGAAAGTATTATAAATTTAAAAAATTATAAATATATTAAAAATAAAATAAGAAAGTAAAGAAAGTAAAAATAAAAAATAAAAAAGTTAAATGATGAAATGGATGCCATTTTGGGAAATATTTTTCTTAAAAAGCTCGTTTAGGAAATATTTTTTATTTTTATGTTATTTGGGGCATTGGCTCGGCAGACCCTGCCATTTTTTATTTATTTATTTTTTTTATAAAACTATTTATTAAATAAAACATATTAATTTATTTATTATTATATTATACTTATCTTTACAATATATTTGTTCAAAAAAAATATTTATAATACATAAATTATATTTAAATCATGTATATAACTTATAATAAAAAAATTTAAATTAAGGTATTTATTAAATATTAAATTTTATTATAAACACATAATTTTATATTGTGCTCATTAATAAAACTATCTAATAATAGTCATTTTTTATTATAAAATTTAGCATCAATTATTATCTTTAAAAGATCATCAACTCCTATCTTATTTTAAATTTATAATTATTAATACAACTCTTTTCTTTCATTCTCAACAATTTTTTTGAACAATAATCTTTCAATTATTTATTCATTCTCAACAATAATCTTTCAATTATTATATAAATACATAAATAATTATGTAATTTTTTTAAAAATATTGAAAAATTATTTCTTAGGTACTCTTACAACAACAACGACAACAGACCCAGCGCCACAATGGCTCCCGCGATTCTTAGGTACTCTTAAATTTTCCTTTTTATTATGCAATAAAGATACTAGTTAGCGACATCTTTCCCTAATCTATCTACATAGAGTACTAGTGTTATAATGAAAAAAATAAAATTGAGTGATAACTTGAATTTCTCTCTCCCTCTTGTATTTCTCTCTTTCTCCCAATTTCTACTATCAACCATAGTTAAGCTTTTATGTTCAAAAAAACCATAGTTAAGCTTTAAAAAGGGCGATCTAACTACTTTGTCTAGTTTTAACTGTATCAAGTTGGCTCCTTGACATGACTCTTTGATAAAGAGATCACCAATTCGAATCTCAATAGCTCATATTTTTAGTATTAATATATTTCATGTACAAGGTATGAGGAGGGTATGTCTCATATCTACGCTTCAAATCCATTAGGCATTAGCATGAAGGGGCATGTTAATGAGTATAAAATTATTTATGGACCTTCATCCATCAGTTTAAATTTTTAGAATAGTTAATTGATCGACCAATGTACACATTTTTAACATGTACCTTTACTTTTTTATTTAAAAAGGATGTTTATATGTCATTACTAATGATGCAATCGAGAGAAATTATTCTATGATCAAGGGTCACCACTTGGCATGGATGAGGTGGTGGCCCCATTCAATTAAAATTTGACATTTGTATAAAAAAAAAATTAATTTTAATTCTAAAAAATGAGTAAGGAAGTTATTTCCTCATTTTTTGAGTATCATTTTGTATAATTTAACACTATTTTTCAAAATTTTAATATTTTTCTTGGAATTTTATTTGGACACCATTTTTCAAAATTCTAATTTTAAAATTTTTAATATTTTGCTTATATTAAAATTTTTTAAATTATAATTATGGAGAATGATGTCAAATGAAATTCTACCCAAAAATTTCAAAATGTTAAAACTAAAATTATAAAAATTAACCCCAAAGTTGAGGGAATAATTCCATATATCTATTTTTAAAATTAAATTATAAAAAATTAAATCAAAAAATGAAGGAGTAACTCTCCATACTCTCATTTTTATAATTAAATTAATTTCACATTTTTTAAAATTAAGTTATATAAAATTATACTAAAAAAAAGGGAATAACTATCCATGCTCTCAATTTTTAAAATTTAAATTAATTTTTTTTGGACAAATTTAAATTAATTTATTCTATACAAATATTAAATTTATAATTGGATGGGGTCACCACTTGGCAAGCATGATGTGGTCACCCCGGGTCACAGAATAATTTCTCTGCAATAAAATAGGTGTTTTTATTATGTTATTTTGTATAATACAAGTATTATAAAATGTATTCATATTTTTCTCATTTGAAAAATAAATGATAACCGAAAATAATTAACACCCATTAAATTCAATATTCATATTCTATATTTTGCTCAATCGGTCAAATTAACTCTTAAATAATTAATTGTACACTATTATTTACTATGTATTACATCTCTGCTATCATTATTGTGACTAACATTATCCTTTGCTGTTATAAGTCAATGAACTTTTGTCCAACATTTTCATGTACATAGCCGAATAATAACATATGCATTAAATCCCGTATAATTTTCATACTGCATTTTACTAACAAAGGTTGGGAGTTTTGGGAGTAAGCATAACATTGAGTCAAACCAACGAGATTGACTTATTAATCCTGCTTGAACTCAACTCGTTAACTTATGGACCCTCCAAATCCAAATGTAAATGGCTTCTATCTGTCTCAAAATGAGTATCTTACCAAGGCTTGTTTCTTTCACACCCTAACTCTAACGCTAACTAAGTTGCAAGAAATAAAAGGAACAAGCGCACCTGGGTTCTCGGAAACAGCCTCCCTTCAGGGTAGCACCTTGAAGGGGGAAGGCTGTGTACATCCACTCCCCAGACCCAGCTTAGACGGGAGTCCTTGGAGCACAGGGAATATTGCTTATCTAAGCGCACCTGGGTTCTATTTACGAGCCCATTAGCGAAGGATGGAGACTGGATGAATTCACCATCGGTTTCACTTGGTGATGAGGAAGAACTCCTTCGTGGCAACCAGCCATCACCACCGTCGTTGTTGCCGCTGTGCTCACCCATCAAAGAATAAGAAGAAGTAGTACTAACAATTGACGAGGTTTGCATTGACTCGCAATTGCGCATGTACTCTGCTTGACTCTGAATAATGTCCACTCCCCATAACACCCATTCTTGGCATACAATTTGAGAATGAGGATTCGTCACTTAAATACTTTAACAACAACAGACCCAGTACCTCAAAATCTCCCGTATAAGAGGGTTTGGGAGGGGTGGATGTACGCAGCCTTACCTTTTCAGGATATAACCCTACCGGGAGGCTGTTTCCGAGAACCCCCAACCTTATAGGATTGACAACACGAGGACTTCCCAAGAGGTCATCCATCCTGGTACTACTCTCGCCCAAACACGCTCAACTTCAGAGCTCTAATGGGATTCGGTGCCTTAGCGCCTGACAAATGAACCTTGTCACTTAAATACTTTGATCTTTAATATTTTGTCATTACCCTAACACTGTTACAGATTTTTTTTCGATAAGTGACACTAGAGTGCCGATACAAGACAGGCAAACTCGAAAAAACGAGGCCTGAAGCTGGCCGAAAGACGACCAAAAAACAAGAATAACAAAAGAAAAAGAAAAAACAGGACCTCAAATGAAGCAAAAGGAACACGGAGAGGCAAAGACCCGACAGGAGACCAACACAGCCAAAACAAATGACGCAAGCGGACCCAAAGAAGACAAAGACCTAGACAAACAACCGAAACGGCAAACCTGGAAAGCACACAGGCCAACAGCCGAACAAAACAAAACACAAAAACCACAATGGAGTCGGAACAAAACCAACAAACACGGAAACCCCAGCAACAACCAGAAACAAGCCCAACTACACAAGCCAAATCAATGAGCAAGGATGTCTGCCACCTCAACCGGGTTGAAGCCATCGAAGTTGATGCCCACCCTTTGCCCCATCTCTATAACTCGCTCCGCAGTCAGTATCCTCTTATCATAAATTTCTTCCGTGATTTTCTGGATTCGATTACCCCTATTTCGGTTTTTCTTCTACTTCTTCTTCCATGTTACAGATACAATGGCATATCCTAATATTTAAAAATTTTAACACTTAAATATATTAAGCTTAAAAATTTTATCATGTTGGTATTTTTTTTTAGGAATCTATACAATTTTCGTCAAAAAATTGCTGATTTGGAGCATGCTTCCCGCAATAAATCAATATCCACTGCCAAATTGGTGTATTTTTTGCTGCAAAATGCGAATACAAAAAAAGATTTCAACAATATACATGCCTCTTTCGCTCTTTCTGTCACTTTAAAAAACGTTTTGTCAAAAAATGATAACATATCACACACACACACATATAGTGGTAATCATATTCTATATTAGCATTTTTCATCCAAAGCTTGCCAAATTTCAAACAAAACTCTTCTGATTTAGTTGGAGGATACTCGGATGATGGATTTTAAAACCTCAAAATACTTCATTATAGATATTGAAATATTAGATTATCTAGATCACATATCCTAATTCTTAAAACTCAACATATTTAAAAGGATAAATTCTCAATAAATATTTATACTCTTAGGGCACGTTTAGTTTTGGCTTAAAAAAAGGGAGTAATCTTTAGTGGAGCAATTGTTAATGGGACAACCATTACTCCATGAAAAATTTTTATTTTGACCTTGTTTAGTTGTGCAACTATGAAAGGAGTTCTTTAACCCCTAAATTCTTCTTCATGTTTGGTTTGAGTATAATATAACTTCTTTTATCTTCATATATTACTTCATTTTGACATGTTATTTTTCAAAATTTTTAATTTTAGTAAAATAACATATGACAATTTATTAAAATATTTGGCAAAATCATCCTTATATAATGAACAATACAATAAATATCTAAAAAAATAATTTTAAAAATAACAAACATCAACAAGCCTCTCCTACAACACTGATGACCTCCCCCTACCAACACCGTCGTTGTCGCCATCCTCTGGCCACGACCAATATTACCATCATAGATCTCACAAGTCTTTTATTATTTTTTAAATATTTAAGTATATTTAAAGTATTTTGAAATATTTAGAATATATTATAAATATTTAAAATATTTTTTATATATAAATATTTTAAATTTTTTCAAAATATTTAAATTTTTATTCAATTATTTACTGTGTTTTTAAAGTACTTAAAATATTTTTTTAAATATAAAAAATATTTTTCTAATATTAAATATATTAAAAATATTTAAATTATTTTATAAAATATTTAATAATATTTTTTAAATATATTGAAATATTTCATAACATATTTATAATAATTTTTAAAATATACAAATATTTTAATAATATCCAAATATTTTTAAAGATAAATTACAAAAATTTTCCTGTCATTTGCGTCAAAAACAGAAACCTTCCTTACAAATAGAAGCACTTACAAAATCCTCTAACTTTTGAAAATTTATTACTTAACCCCATGCAACTTATTATTAACTATTTTTCCCCTAATATTTGATTTTATTTTTAGAAGGAGATTTTATATTATTAGACAAAAATTAAAAATTTTATTTTTTTAGCAAAAAATTAAAAAATTTTCTATATTTATAAAAATATAATTATTTTAATTAATTATAGTAATATTATTATAAGTTCAAAAGATAAACAGTATTTTTAAAATTTTTATAAAAAATATTATGATATAAAATATAATAATTTTTGGTGATATTATAATGTCACCACTATAATTAATCAAAAAAATAATTTTTATAAATATAGAAACCCCCCTTTTTAAAATGTTTTTTAAAAAAAATCCTAATTTTTCTTCAAAATATAAAATTCCTACCTAAGAATAAAATAAAACAATTAACTATTTTATTTTGAGGGGCAAAATAGTCAAAAATAAGTTGTATGGGGTTTAAGTGGACTTTTTTCTAATTAGCACTTTTTTTAAAAAAATTTAGAAATTTGGCATAATTTTATAAATATTTAGCGAATTGGCACATTTCACTATAGCAAAGTGGGTGCACGCCGTTCCGTACAGCGTGCAATAGTGCCCTTTTTTTTAATAGTTTTACCTCTTTAAAATTTAAAAAAAATTAATAAAACTTCTTTTTAATTTAAATTATTTTAATTTTTAATCTATTAATTTGAATCACTAAATACGTATGCATTTTAAATTGAAAGGTATATTTAAATTATTATTTGAACTATTAATAAGGAAGATATAAATGAGGGATACATTTAAATGAGAAGATGGTGTTATGTATATTATTATTTAAACTATTAATAAGAAAGATATAAATGAGGGACACATTTAAATGAGGAGATGGTGATATATATATTATTATTTAAACTATTAATGAGCAAGATATAAATGAGGGACACATTTAAATGAGGAGATGGTGATATGTATATTATTATTTAAACTATTAATAAGAAAGATATAAATGAGGGACACATTTAAATGAGGAAATGACGATATATATATTATTATTTAAACTATTTTATATAGGAACTATGGTATTATAATACTATTAATAAGGAGGATGTAAATGAGGAACACATTTAAATAAAGAGATGTTGATGTTTTCAACAAAAAATTATGAGTTTATGCATTCGTATATTATTATTTGAACTATTTTATTAGATACATGTAACTTAAAAACTAATATATATGAATTTTTAAAATATATTTTATAAACTATATGAAATAATTTTTTTAGCTTTTGAGTTATATGTATCTAATAAAATAGTTCAAATAATAATGTACAAATGTATAAACTCGTAATTTTTTGTTGGAAACATCAACATCTCTTTATTTAAATGTGTCCCTCATTTATATCCTCCTTATTGATAGTATTATAATACTATAGTTCCTATATGAGATAGTTTAAATAATAATATACATATTACCATCGCCCCATTTAAATATGTCCCTCATTTATGTCTTCCTTATTAATAGTTCAAATAATAATAATATATATATATTTTAATTTAAAATGTATACGTATTTAGTGATTCAAATTATAAAATTAAAAATTAAAAATAAATTTTTTTAATATTTTTAAATTTTAAAGAGGTAAAACTTTAAAAAAAAAATTTGGGCACTGTTGCACACCGTACGGAACGGCGTGTAGCAGTGCCGCTATTGCACGACATTCCACTTTGTTACAGTAAAACGTGTCAATTCGCTAAATCTTTTTAAAATTATGCCAAATTTCTAAATTTTTTTTTAAAAAGTGCTAATTAGCAAAGTGATAACTTTTTAAAAGTAAGGGGATTTAGTGAGTAATTTTATTTGTGAGAGGGGTTTTCTATTATTAAAGCAAAAGTCAGAAAATTTTTTTGTAATTCACCGCTTTAATTGTCTAAAATATTTATGATATTTAAAATATTTTTCTAATAGTCAATATATATGTATATCTAATATTTAAAATATTTATAAAATATCTAATTTATTTTTTTAAATGTATGAACTATTCCCAACCAAGAAGCATAAAAAAGAGTTTCCCCCGTCCCTCGTTATGGCCATTGCACTAGGGGTAGTAGTGCAATGGCTTTGACCTCATTTATGAGTAAAATTTTTCATTGAATAAATTTTAAGTATAAACCAAATAGGGTTAAAAGGAGTAAATGGTTACCCCTATAACCATTGTTGAATAATAGTATTCTTTTGTATTTTCTACGTCTATTTTATTTAGTATTTTGTATTTTGTTCTTGGAATATTCTTAGGACCTAGCATATTCTAGAGCATCCTTTGTATAGTTATTACCTAGATCTAGTAATCTCTTCCTCTCATCTCCCTCTCTTTTGTATAGCCATTATTCATCAATTTAATTTTGTTTGATATCGTTTACTTTTGTTATTAGGGTGTAATGTAATTTATGCCTTTGATATTTTCTTGTATAGCTATAAGTACATGTCTTGTAATTCATGGAAGATCATCCAAAACTAAAAGCTTTATTCTTCCCCTTGTAACTTGTCTTATTTTTCCCTTAGTATTATGGAGGAGTAAAGAAGTGACAGAACTCATGTAATAAAGTGCTTTTAAATCAAGGTGGGATTTGCTTTCTTTTTCAGGAGAAAAGCGAAGGATCCTGTTAGTAAAAACATGCATGTACTATTTGGCTTTATGTACGAAAATTTCAGTCAAAAGTTTTTCAATTTATAAAACTAAAGAATTGGTTCATTAAACATATCAAAAGTGGATTGGTTCATTAATGGATTGGGACAAGTCAGTCCCGATTGGACTAGGACGTGCAACACTTTTAACTCAGGCGTGTTTGGCTTGGGTTAAAATAAAGAGTGAACCTTTAAGTGCACCTGTTCATTAAACCTCTCAAAAAAGGATTGGTTCATCAACGGATTGGGACAAGTCAGGCCCGACTGGGCATGTTTGGTTGGGTTAAGAATAAAGGGTAAACATTCAGGGGGCAAATTTTCAATGGTTAAAACTTTTTTGGGGTAACCTTTGCTCATATTTGGTAGGTAAAAGTTAAAAAAAGTTAATAGTCAATACGTCATCTAACACATCTAGGATGAATTGATATATGTCAGGTTGATAGTACAAATTGTGAGTATGGTTATAGGACTCAGTTTGTTTTGGCAGAAAAGTAGATTCTAGGAATTTGTTTTCCCATTTTCCCTTATTCGTTGAGCATTTGGTGACAGAAAAGGTTTTTCGGCAGAAAAGGTTTTCCATTCATTGGGTGGGAAATGACTTCCCTTTTAAAATAGTGGAGGTCGTGATTCTAAGTGGCCCAAAAACTTTCACGGTAATCATCATACGAATCTAGATCGAATTGAAATGAACAAGATTGGACCGTAGACATTTAACATCACAACATCAGGTAAGAATTGGACCGAATAATCAAATGCAACTTGAATTTTAATTTGTTATTGTTTTAATAGAATAATTTCAATCAATTTGAATTGTTATATAATATTATATTGGGAAATAATCAAGGTGCCGCAAGATTTTAGCATTTGTTAAATAAGTACCATGATGTTTCAGTAATATATAATGATATATCCTGAAGTTTAATAATTTTATCACCCGAGTACCCTAAGTTTAATATTTTTATGAATCAGGTATCTTTTGCTAAAATATGGTAGATTCTAAATAAAAATTGTTGGCATGGAACATGAGTTCAACAATTTATGCGTCCTTTATCATGATGCGATAATTTTTTTTTATCGGAAAATGCTAACATGATGCATTATTTTGATAATATATAAGTAATTTTTGTAACCACGCGGACAACTCTTTGGTAATATGGGCATAGTCTATATCACATTAGTTTTTTTTGTAAAAATTAGCCGTATTTTAATAAAAATTTATCAAATTTTAACACAGTATATACCTAGGTGATAAAATTTCTCATGTTACGATACCTCATTGTATATGTTGAAATGATAGGGTACTTAGGTGATAAATGCTCAAACTTTAGGATACCTGATGTACCTTATATTTTACATATTTTATTCTTCATTCTTGCGACGTATTCGACTTGTACATGTGTGTTTTGTTGTAATCTAGGTACGTTTTGGCTTAGAATGCAACGGAGCAAACAAATGTTGAAAAACGGCAAAATCAAGTATAATTGAGGCATAATTGAAGACTGCTTTGAGAAACCCGACCACGTGGGCGAAAAAATGACCAATCGGACTGTAATTAGGTAATTCAAATAGGTCTCGTGGATAATTAATATATATATTTATATAATACAATAACAACAACAACAACAGTCCCAGTGCCTTGCGGCTCCCGCAGAACACAGGGTCTGGGGGGGGAGTGATGTACGTAGCCTTACCCCTTCCGGAAGGAAAGGAGACTGTTTTCGAGGACCCCCAACCTGAAATAGTTGAGTGACTGGGCCAGTCGATATATATTTAATATTATAATATTATATTATATTATATTATACATATACATATATATATATATATATACACACACACACACACATATAGAGAGAGAGAGAGAGAGAGACGGTGGGTGACGGCACAACTGGAGCTCGGCCCGTTTTGTTTAAATATAGAAAACCTAATTGTTTTAGGGATCTTTTGCCACGCCTCCTCTCATCCTCTCCTTCCCGAAGCCGCTACGAGATCCAGAGGGTTCTTAAACGCCGAAGCATGGGTGGTCGGAGTACTGTGGGAATTAAAGCAAGGATCAACGTCAACATCAATTGGGGTAGTCTTCAAATCCTTAGTTTTATCATTATTATTTTCTTTCTTGGATTTCATGATGTTTAGAACTCCTATGGAGGAGTAGACTTTTAGTTTAGGGATGAAGGGCGGGTAGCCGCCCGTATCCCTAATTTATATTATACTTTTGACAATTGATTTAGTTATGTTATATTCGCACCCTTGTGGAGAGTTCTTCATGATTGTTGGATATTTTTGTATGTGTGCTTGTAGCCATGACTAGATCTCCAACTTTGCAGCGATTAGTCTTGTACTTGTAGCCTAGACCATAATATAACAGGAATTCACGCGTAGTCAGGGTTGAGGTTGTACCCAACCCTGAACCGAATCTTTTATATAAGTTAATATTGAATTAGGAGTAACAAAGGAATTAAATAGTGCTAATGAGATAACCTATGCTACATCTAGGGTGCTAAGATAGGTTATGCCTTTAGACTAGTTCATTACCCTAAGCCCTAATTTATATATTAACCCAAGCTTAAAGCTTGTAGCCTAAGTCCTTCAAATCATCGCCCTAAGTAGAATATAATGATGGATACATGTTAAGCTACCCTGAATTCATACCCTAAACTAACCTCAATCGAATTTTCGCACTCACTTTATATTCAGTTTTAGTAATTTAACTTCAATTCATTCAAACACACTAAAAAACCAAAATTTCAAACCGCTCGTTAATCAGTAAATCTAACTTGACACGATTCCCTATGGATACGACCCGTATACCTGACAAAGCTACGACGATCTCGTACGCTTGCGAGTAAACGGTTTTAAACACACAATTAAAACACATCAAATTTTTGGTGCCGTTGCCGGGGAATCGGTTTGCTAAGTTAGAGTTTAGGGTTCACAGATTTTGTTTTATTTGCTTTTTATTTATTGCTTGAGCTATTTTGCATAGTCATTTTTTCTTTTACTTGAGTCATTAGTTGAGGTCAGTGTGGATCTATCCCAGCTTCAATATTGCATGCACGGTAAACGTTCGCTCGATCCTGAATTGTTACCTTACATCCCCGAAATCGAGTAGACTTTGTCTACCGTGAGGCGGTTAGAAGGGAGAGAGAGTACACAACGAACCATGGCTAATAACGAACCACGTATGATTTGGGACCACTTCATCCCCCAAACGTACGTTGCGCCCGCCGGAGTTGCGTTACCTGCTGTGGGTAACGTCAACTTCAAACTTAAACCTGGAATTATCAATATGCGTCCCACATTTTATGGGAAGCCACCCGAGAGTCCATACGAGCACCTTGACGCATTCCTCGAAATATGTGAAACCTGTCATTATCAAGGTGTCTCGAACGATACAATTAGACTACGTCTTTTTCCGTTCTCGTTTAAAGACGTGGCTAAGAGGTGGTTTCAGTCCCTACCCAGGGGTGAAATCACCACTTGGAATGACCTTCAACAGCGCTTCCTGGTCAAGTTTTTCCCTAAAGCCAGAACAATGGCTATTAGGCGCGCTATAAATAGTTTTGAACAAAAAGACCACAAGCAGTTTCACGAGTGTTGGGACAGGTTCAAGGAACTTCTTAGGAGCTGTCCCCACAGTGGGTCACCCAAGTGGGCTCTTGTCCAAAACTTCTACGATGGTCTTAGTGCGTCAAACAAGCAAATGGTAAATGCTTCTTGTGGGGGAGCATTTAACTAGCAAGGCGAGGACGAGGCCTGGACGCTTTTCGAGCGCCTTAATGAACATTCCCTCAACCAAGCCTCTTCTGCGAGGGTGGTTAGGGAAGCACGCGTGGTTAGGGATGAGGTTGCACCCAACCCTGAACCGAATCTTTTATATAAGTTAATATTGAATTAGGAGTAACAAAGGAATTAAGTAGTACTAATGAGATAACCTATGCTACATCTAGGGTGTTAAGATAAGTTATGCCTTTAGACTAGTTCATTACCCTAAGCCCTAATTTATATATTAACCCAAGCTTAGAGCTTATAGCCTAAGTCCTTCAAATCATCGTCCTAAGTAGAATATAATGATGGGATACGTGTTAAGCTACCCTGAATTCATACCCTAAATTAACCTCAATCGAATTGTCGCACTCACTTTATATTCAGTTTTAGTAATTTAACTTCAACTCATTCAAACACACTAAAAAACCAAAATTTCAAGCCACTCGTTAATCAGTAAATCTAACTTGACACGATTCCCTGTGGATACGACCCGTATACCCGACAAAGCTACGAAGATCTTGTACGCTTGCGAGTAAACGGTTTTAAACACACATTTAAAACACATCAATACCTAATAAATAATTTTCTTCATTTATAGAGCTTTGAAAGTCAATTTATTTTACATTTTGTTACTTTTCATATATGTTGTGTTGCTACTTATATTGTTCTGTAACAAGATGTAAGTGATTGGTGAAAAATATTTTTTTTAAATATACAAGAAGACATCACAATGCAAAATTAAGTTTTCTTTTGAAATAAACAACGAAAAAGCCAAATCATATTTTAAATTTCCTGGGAAAACCTTTTATTAACAAAAATTAATTTCTGGAATCTACTTTTTCCACCAAAATAAACGAAGCTTAAAGTCAAATTTTCTGACTTAACTCAACTCTTTGAGTTGTCTCAAAGTGGATCGGGTCAAATTGGGTCATAAGTCAAGCTTTGGTTCACTAGGTTCTAGTCAATGTTTTTCTTTCTACTTATACAATTATTTTTGAAGTAGAATATGCGTAAATTTTATTGACATTTATAAGAAAAAAGTCAAAAATTTTAAATGATGGCACATGTAAGAACATGTCAAGTACAATTAATGGGCAAGTTATATTGGGTCAAAGCCCAAAACAAACCTCAAATACAATTCTAACTTGCTCAATACGACTCCTTGATCTAAATGTGTCAAACATTTTGGCCATTAACGGGTTGGGTCGGTTGTGAGTTAATGTGGGTCGGCCAATTGTGGGTCCGCTCTACTCAGTCGTTGTATCCCATAAGAACATTTAACTCATCTTGGGTTAAAAATCTTAGAATACTTTTACCCCACAGGGGGTTAGTTCTGTATTAAGGAGGACTAGTGCAATGCTTTTGGCCTTATACGTGGTAAAAATGTTTTTCAGAATTAATATTTAAGGGAGTAATCATTATCCTCATCCTCCTCGAACCAAACATAACATAAAATATAGGGAGTTGTTATTATTAGAGATATTGTTCCGATATTATCATGATATTATTTCGATATTATTCTGATATTATTCTGCGAATATTCTGTAATTATACATGTTCTCGTTATTATAAATATATGCTTCAACAACCCTATTGGGTATGCTCCACAACTCCTATTGTCACATAGTATCAGCACATACCAAACCCTAAAAATTTATCCCTTCTCCTAAACAAAAAAAAAAAGAAAAAGGGAAAAGAGGGCTGGTGGTCAACGACACCCTAACCCTAACCCCAACCTCCCAGCGTCGCCGCCTCGCGCCACCACCCGTTCGATTGCCGCTCCCTTACCGGCCAGAACTGGTATGGCCCGCCGCCGCCACCGCTGACCCAGCCACCGCTGCAGTCAGGCGCCTCGATAAAGCTAGCGCCGCTCCCTCCTCTTCTCCTCCTACCCCGACCCCAAAGCCGCTGCCGCCGCCCTGCGGTGGTGTTTTCGCTGTCAACAATGGCTGCCTCCTCCTCCTCTCCCTCTCTCACCAGTGCCGAGGTCTTCCCCCCTGTCTCCGGCTCTCGCCGTGGCCTCCCGCCCCACGACCGCCCTCCTCCAACCACCGTCACCGCCTCTGCACAGTGGCCCCGCCCTGCCCCTATCGGCGTCTCCCTCCTCCGTGCTTGCTCACAGGTTTTCTCTCCCTTCTCTCCACTCTTCGCATCCCGCTCCGACTACATCGTCTACCACTATTGGTCCTCCTTCATCCGGGTATAATCTTGGACTCCAGTTTTCTTCATTTAATTTCTCCAATTATTTCTTCCCTCTCATAGCTGGGGCGCCGCCTCTCGCGGCCCTCCCTCCCCATGCGAGCCATCTTCCCCCCTCCTCTATTACTAGTTTCGTTACAATTAAATTAGAAACACCAACAGATTATACCACTTGGCGAGAATAAGTATCCATGGTTCTCTGTGCCTATCGACTCATGGATTTCGCCGATGGCTCAAACCCTTGTCCTCACAATCAAATTTCTACACCTACGGGTCAATACATCTCAAATCTTGATGCCCTAACCTGGTCCTGTACTGACCGAAGTATTAGGGCCCGTTTGTCTGCGTCCCTCGCCTGCCCTATCCTTAATGATGTCATACATCATCCCAAATCTCGAGAGATGTGGGATGCCCTTGCTAAACATTTTCGTGACCACTCTCTCACTAACGAATTTGACTTATGCTCTCAACTTGTAACCCTCCGTAAAGATAATAAAACCATGACCGCCTATCTCACCGAACTTAAAACCATAGCTGATGACCTGGCTGCCATAGATTCCCCAGTCTCAAACCGTGAGCTCCTCCACTATGATTTGTTCAGTCTCCCACCTGAATATGCCGCGTTTAATACGTTTACAAGCCACTCGTCTCATAACTGTCCCTTTGAACAACTCAAGCCTGCACTATTAGATGAAGAGGCCGCACTTTCCCGCATTCACGCTCGATCCCTCATTGATCCCTGCCATGCTGTTGCCGCCAACAGTGTGCCGCCGGATTCCTCGGGGTCTAGTCGGGGTCGTGGAGGACGTGGTAGCAAGGGTCGTGGATGCAACAACAACAATCGCAATGGGAACAGTAGGGGCCATGGATCCCATGGTCAACCGCCCCATCACAATTCTGGTACAGGTATGGCTTCCACTGGTGCTCCTCCGTATCCACAGAACTGGAGTCGTCTCGTAGGTATGAATATTCGTCCGCCTCATGATGGTATACTTGGCACTAGTCCCTTAGTTTGTCAGAGTTGTCATCAAGCTGGTCAAGTTTGTCAGAGTTGTCATCAAGCTGGTCATGCCGCCTCTCTTTGCCCTCACCTCTATGTCCACTCGGATCTCTCCCAATCCCTCTTGGCCATGTCTGTTAATGATAATGCTGATCCCACATGGTACCCTGACTTCGGGACATCTAATCATATGGCATCCAACTCATGTATTTTAACTAAATACACTGTTTATCGTGGTTCAAAATTAATTCAAGTTGGCAATGGGTCCTTACTACCGGTGACTCATGTTGGATTTTCCAAAATCCGTACTAAAACTCGTGACCTCAAGCTTTCTAATGTTATATTGGTTCCTGGCCTTACATGCAACCTCTTGTCTATTAAGCAGTTGTGTCGTGATAATAATTGTATTGTTGAGTTTGATTCCTCCTCCTTTTGTGTCAAGGACAAGGCTACGGGGATGCCTCTCCTCAGGATACGCAGTGAAGGCCTCTATATGGGTTTTCTCCACACTCCACTGGACTTGTTGCACGGACCGTCACGGCTGAACTCTGGCATAGGCCCTTAGGTCATTTAGGACATGCTGCTTTAGACACTTTATGCACTCATTCTTTAATTCCTGCTATTTCTTGTTCCAGCTCAATAAAACATTGTCATGCATGTTGTTTGGGAAAATCACGTCACTTACCGTTTTCACGTGTGCTACATGATACGAGTTTACCTTTGCAGTTAATTCATTCAGATGTTTGGCAATCTCCAATTGTGTCTGATTCTGCGTTTTGTTACTATGTGTTATTTGTTGATGATTTTACTCGCTTTACTTGGCTCTATCCAATGCAACGGAAGGATGAAGTGTACTCCATCTTTTCGGATTTTAAGACCCTTGTTGAAAACTAGTATAACCTCAAAATCAAATGTTTTCAAAGTGATGGAGGCCGCGAGTTTGACAATCAGCCTATGGCTTCCCTTTGTCGCACCCACGGCATTCACTTCCGTCTTTCCTACCCTGGTACTCCACAGCAGAATGGGGTTGCAGAACGAAAGCATCAACATATAAGTGAAATGGTACGAACCCTACTTTTTCAAGCGTGCCTTCCTCCTAAATTTTGGGCTGATACTACTTGTACTGCTTGTTATATAACTAATCGCTTGCCTACTCCGCTCTTGCAAAACTTGTCCCCCTTTGAAAAACTATTTAAAAAGGCGCTAGACTACAATTTTTTTCGGGTCTTTGGGTGTGCTTGTTACCCTAACATCACATCCCATACTCCTCATAAATTAGCTCCCCGCTTTGTATCCTGCATCTTTATTGGGTATGCAGGCCATTACAAGGGGCATCACTGCTTAGACCCCACCAATGGTCATGTTTATACTAGTCAACATGTGCATCTTGTTGAGCATTTATTTCCCTATCTTGACATTGTGTCTAGCATGCATGCGCCGCCAAGCTCAGGCCCAACCTTAGTTGACATCCCATTGCCTAGGCCACTTCTCGCCCATGCTCACCACGCACCAGGCCCGCACACTTCAGGACCTCCTCCGGCGATCCCGACTGTGCTGGACTTCGGTATTGTCCTGACATCCCCTATTGAGGCACCCTCGTCACCCCCTTCAGCTCATTCCCTGGAATCGGCCATTGCGGTTCCTACAATCGGGACTCATGAAGGTGTCGCTTCAGGGGCCGCATATCAGGATTCCCTGGCTAGACCTTCCGTGACCTCCTTGGATGATTCTTCTGGTCCCTCCCCTACGCCCGACCATGCCCCTCCCGTGTCTAATGTCCATCTCATGCGCACCCGTCTTAAGGATGGGATACACAAATCCAAACATATTATGTCCCTTAGCTTGGTTGTTGTGGTTTAGGAACCTACTTGTTTTTCTCAAGCAGCTAAGAATCCTCAGTGGCAGGAGGCCATGGCTGAGGAACTCAACGCCTTCATTCAAAACCAAACATGGGATCTTGTTTCTGCCTGTTCTTCTCAAAATGTGGTTAGTAGTACTTCAAAGTACAAGGTCAAGTATAAACCCGATGGCTCTGTTGATCGGTTTAAGGCTCGTCTTGTTGCTCAGGGTTTTCACCAGCATAAGGCCCTTGACTACTTTAAAACATTTAGCCCTGTTGTTAAATAGACCACCATCAGGTTCATCCTTGCCCTTGCTGCACTAACAAGTGGCCCATTCGCCAACTAGACGTTAAAAACACCTTTTTACATGGTTTTTTAAATGAAGAAGTATCCATGCGACAGCCTCCTGGGTTCATCCACCCAAAATTTCCCAGATATGTATGCCGCCTACGCAAGGCTCTGTATGGCCTTAAGTAGGCACCACGAGCTTGGTTTCATAGGTTTAGCACGTTTCTCTATAGTCTAGGTTTCTACTGTAGTAAGGCTGATCCCTCGCTTTTCATACATCGGTCACCTACTGCCATTATGTGTCTCCTACTATATGTGAATGATATTATCCTCACGGGTTTCGACTCTTCCCTACTCGCTCGCCTTACTCCCTCTCTTTCAACCCAATTTGCAATGAAAGATCTTGGCCCGCTTCATTATTTCCTTGGCATCGAAACCAAACGCACCTGCCATGGCCTTTTTCTTTCCCAACATAAGTACACCCTTGACTTATTAGGTTAAGTACACCCTTGACTTATTAGGTCGGCATGACATGCTTGAGGCTAAACCTGTACAAACCCCCTTACCAACTCGGGTGCAACCCTCTGTGGCCGATGGGTCCCCTCTACCTGACTTGACCGAGTCTGTAGTGCGGTGGGTGCTCTCCAGTACCTCACCATAACCCGTCCGGACATTGCATACACGGTTAATCGTGTATCTCAGTTCATGCACGCTCTCTCTTACTTCCCATTGGCAAATGGTTAAACGCATCCTATGATACCTTAAGCTCATGCCCGATCATGGTCTCACTATAGCTCTAGGTTCCCGCACATCTGTTACTGCATATGCTGATGCTGACTAGGGTGGCCGTCCTGACACCCGTCGCTCTACTACGGGTGCCTTATTCCTTAGTCTCAACCTCATTTCATGGTGCGCAAAGAAGCAGCCTACAGTCGCTAAGTTCTCTGCCGAGTCTAAATATCGAGCCGTCGCCAAGGTTGTCGCTGAATGTGATTGGATTCGATACCTCATGCGTGATTTAGGTCTCCGTCACTCTATCCCGATAGTTGTGTACTGTGATAATGTTTCTGCTTCCTACTTGGCTGCCAATCATATTTCCAATGATCGCAGTAAGTATGTGGACGTTGATTTTCACTATGTTCGTGAGAATATCTAGGTTCGATACACGCCTACCATCAAACAAGTTGCTGACATTTTCACCAAAGGGTTGGCTACTGATCGCTTCCGCTACCACAAAGCCAATCTGCACGTTGGTCCCCCTCACACAGATTGAGGGGGCGTATTAGAGATATTGTTTCGATATTATCCTGATATTATTTTGATATTATTCTGCAAATATTTTGTAATTATTCATGTTCTTATTACTATAAATATATGCCTCAACAACCCTATTGGGTATGCTCCACAACTCCTATTCTCACAGTTATTGCCATGACACAAACTGTTAGTGACAGAGTAACAATATGACTTGTAAATAATGAGAGCCGTAAAATTACCTTGAAAATTATGATCTTGACAATAATAATTTTGTCATGACAATAACATTATCCAAAATATAATACCTAGATCGTATTACCTGGGTGGCGCTCGGCACCGGCACATCCACCGCCACCGAGTCCTTCCACAGCGGCGTCCCCTTGTTTGCCCTCAGGAATTTTCCTGTCCTGCGAACATCCCATACACTCAATATATATATATAAATAAATAACTGACTTTGAATTAGCTAGTTATATATATATATATATATATATATATATATGTAAGTTAGCATTCTTATGAAAGGATGAGAGCGTGAGAATACACACACACATACATATGTTCCTATGTTCCTACACACACACATACATATATTATGTCGAAATAACTTTTATAATACTTTGTCCAAAAAAATTATTTTTTTTATAATGCCAATCAAATTTGAAATAGTAATGGTAAAATACTAAAAAGCAAAGCAACAACATACCCAGTGCCCCAAGGACTCTTGTTTAAGCAGGGTCAGGGTGAGGGGAGATGTACGCCGCCTTCCCCCTGCAGGGTATTACCCCTGAAGAGAAGCTGTTTCCGACTGCTACCAACCTGAAGGTGAGGACTTCTCAGGAGATTACCCATCTTGGAATTGCTTTCGCCCAAATACTATTGAGATTAAACCCATAGATTGAGTCAAGTTGACTTGAGTCGAACTTTCCTTGTTTGAACTTGATCGCCCTTTGATAGATTAAAAATTCGTACACAAAATTTATGAACTACAAAATTAATTTACTAAATCTCAAGATACTAAAGTTTAACTGAACCTAAAAATTATAAGATTAGCAAGTTAGAGAAATGGTTTAGACAAACTAATATATAATCTCAAATAAGTTAAAAATCAATAAATAAATTTACAGATAATGTGAGGTCGATCCAACATACTAACCTAGTCTTTAACCTAACATAGAACTCCACCCTTGTAGGCTCCCACTCAATGGATGCATCGTAGTGTTTCGTCTGGATTACCTTTTTTCCAGTCAAACCTAAGAGGAACGACTCGTCTGTGGCACACAAGTACTTTCCGTGGTGGCTACTAAGACGGACACTAGAGGGCTTGGTGGGGTCGAGCTCTACAAGCCCCCGTGCCTTGTGGGTGCGGCCGTGGTGGCTTTGCCTGACTGTCGCCCCATTATCATCCGCTATCAAATACTTGTGGTGGTAGCTACGAAGTCGGAGCCAAAGTACTCCATGAAACGTGGGAGGGAGAGGGGTATATGACCTAATGGATGTGCAAATGCATTTGGTCTGTGGTGTTATGTCATCTTATATTAATCTATTTATTATAATATTTTGAGAATTTTTCATATATATAATTTAGATATTTTGATTTTATAATATACATATTTAAAAATATTAGATGGTAAAAAGATAATAATCAGTAATTATCTCTTTTTTAATTTAATTTAGGTATCTCATAATCAAATTTTTTTTTTTTTTGAACACTATATTTCATACTCGTATTATGTACAATTTAAATATGCTATTAATATTATTCTTTAAAAATTTATGAAAATTATTATGCAACTGTTTATTAACTATTTTCATGATGCCTTTTTATGATTTAGTTGATGCTCAGTATGAATACAACGTAGGCGATCAGATATCACCAATATAGATTAGACAATTATTTTGAATGTTCTAACATTTTCCAAGGATTACATTATTTCATAATTTCATCCTAATTTTGCATAGATTATACCATTTGTTTACATATGTAGAACTAAATTAGGGTTAAATAGTGCCGGGCTCATGATACCACTTGTTATATCCACCCACGGAAACACCAAACACTAAATCAAAATAGCAAACACACAGAAGAAGATTCGAAAGAACACCGAAACTTACGTAGTACATGTAAAGTCTACATCTAGAGAGGGGAACATGATAATTTTATTATATCAATTGGAGTTTATATAACACGTCTCAACTCTCAATCATTCTCTCAACCCTAACTCAAATTCTAATGGTAGCATACACAACTTCTTTGTATATATAGAGTCTTCACACTAAAGCCCTAGTGTACCATGGGTCTCAATAGGATTGGCCCAATCTTATAGCAAATAAGACTCAATACAACCAAACTTTACACATAACTCAATAAATTGCAGGAAAGAATATACTTTTTTGACAATATTACAACACTTAAAACTATATAATGACTAAATTCATACACATACATCTACATATATTTTATTCAATAAAGTACAAGTTGATATAATAATTTAACTTTGGATGTTTTTTGTTTCTGTTTTTGTTGAGAGACGTTGACTCAAATGGGCTAATAGTAAGCAAGTCATGGGTAGTGGCTCGGCTCTAAGGTGTCACAGCTGCCTTTGCTTCAACCACGCGGTTTTCAATTCTTTTTCCCTATAGTAAAAGTACCCGCCCTGTTTAAAACAGGTATGAGTGCAAGTAAGGTAGGTAGAGGGTGGCCATATCCATTACTGGTATGGGGCGAGTATGAGAATGTTGTACCCGTTATTAGTATAATAGTCTAGATTAGTATATATCTGTGTTTATATAGCTCTAAGGGCTTTTATTCACATGCTTTAGTACTTACATATATACGTGGCTCAGCAATCCTATTGGATATGCTCCCATAATTATTTTCTCATATAGTATAAGAGCATACCAAACCCTAACCACCTTCTCTTTTCCCCTAGCGCCGTGCCCTCTCAATGTCGGCTTTCAAAGAAAACCCTAGCACCATCAAGCCCTAGCGGTGCCGCATCCCACCTCAAACAAAACCCTAGCGCCACCACGACTCTAACAGCGGCACCCTCTGTCTCTTCTCTAGCGAACACACCTAACGGGTGTAGTACTTTGATCTCGTCTGCGATTGGTGACTCCATGGCTACAAATCTCAACTCCTCCTCTCCTCCACCACCTCCTTCATCCCCGTCGCCAATTTCCTTGGCAGCCTCTCCAATGGCTGATCTCCCTCAGCCAACCACCAACCGTCTCCCGGCACCACCTCATCTCGGGTCATTGCCTCCACGGGTCTCGGCACCCCTCTTTCTCGACCATAACTACGGTCCCTCGTTTCCACCCTTAAACTTTAGTAGTGGATACCCCGGTTCCTCGTCCATGATTCATGGCATTGACAATGTCTTCTTTTTCCTTGGCCCTCAAAATAATTTTACAAACCCCCTTCCCACATCCTTCTCCGAGTCCCTCTACTTCCCGGCACCTCTTTTCCCTCGGTACCTCTCTCTACCTCCTCAATTACGAGTCTTGTTATAGTTAAACTTGACGCTCCCACCGATTACACCACTTAGAGGGAGCAAGTGTATATGCAATTACGTGCTTATCGTCTTTTGGGGTTTATCGATGGCTCGCTTCCCTGCCCCCCTTCTCAAGTTCAAACGCCGACCGGTACTTTTATCTCTAATCCTGACTATCATACGTGGTCCTGTGTTGATCAAAGTATTAAGGCTTGTTTATCTGCCTCCCTAGCTCACCCTGTTTTGAATAATGTTATTCACCACCCTGCCTCTACCGTAACCCGTTCCATACCGACCTTGCCCCACTACCCGCTCTAATTTATATATAATAGATTCTCAAATTATAAAGAAATATGTAATTAAATTTAAATATCTAATTTATCTATTAATATTGTTGTAACAAAATATAATTCAATTATAGAATATAGTATTAAATAATTAATATGGGCGGACTTGAACAACCGTTTGGTATCCATATTATGGTGGGTACGAGGCGAGTATTAAAGTTCCTGATCTGGAGCTAAGCAAGCTTATCACAAGATGCAATTATAGTTTTGAATGCAATAATTGTTAGTTCCATTAGTTTTGCAAGAATCAGTTAGTTGGTTTGAATTAATAAGATTATTAGACAAGCATGTACTATATAAGTACAGGATTGAGGGTTAATTGTAGACATGAATAAATATAGACGACATAATTTCTTCCTTTAATTCTTGATTCTCTCACCCTCTCAATCTCTCTCTATTGGATTTAAATTGAATTTCAAAGGACTTATATCCTTCCTAATTTACTACAATAAATATTTTGGAGAGCATAAAAAAAATCAAGAAAACAACTCAGAAAGGGGGGAAAGAGAGAGATAAGGGGAAAAAAAAAGCTGAACAAGAAAGAGTTTTTTGAACAAAAACAAAAAAGAGTTCTTGTTCTTGCAAAAGTTTGCAAAAAAGCGTAAGGTACTGATACTGTGAATAAAGAGAAAATATATATATGAATTGAATAATGAATGAGGTTACATAGGGGCCTATATATAGGCAAGAGGGAATATAATAAAGACCAAAAATGCCCTTTTACTTGCCATAAGTCAAAGGGTACAAGAGTAAAAGTAAAATGTAAACTCTAGGTTCTAGAACACTCTAATACGCCCCCTCAATCTGAGCGGGGTGGAAGAACAAGAAGATTGGTCCTGTGTTGAAGAAAACGATCAGTAGCAAGGCCCTTGGTGAAGACATCGGCGATCTGTCTGTCTGTTGGAGTATAGTGGACCTGTAAATCACCCTTCAGTATCTTTTCAAGAACATAGTGGAAGTCAACATCAACATGTTTGCTTCGATCATTGGAAGTGAGGTTAGCTGCCAGGTAGGAAGCAGAGACATTGTCACAGTAGGTGATGATGGGTCCAGGATGTCGCAGGCCAAGGTCCCTCATGAGATAGCGGATCCAATCACCTTCAGCAACAGCTTGAGCAACAGCCCGATATTCGGACTCGGTAGTAGATTTGGAGAGAGTAGCCTGTTTCTTCGCTCTCCAAGAGATGAGGTTCGGACCGAGGTAGAGCACATAACCAGCGGTAGAACGACGGGTGTCCGGGCAACCACCCCAATCAGCGTCAGCGTAGACAGTGACTGTCATCTGAGGAGCTGGGATGATAGAGAGGCCATGTTCTAGAGTGGCCTTGAGCTACCGAAGAATGCGTTTCACTGCTTGCCAGTGAGGGGTGCGAGGAGTATGCATGAACTGAGAGACAAGATTGACAGTATAGCTGATGTCTGGTCGAGTCATGGTTAGATACTGGAGAGCCCCCACAGCACTCCTTTACTCAGTAGGATCCACAAGAAGGTCTCCATTGGTCAATGATAGATGTGCCCGGGTTGGGAGGGGGGTTTTTACGGGTTTAGCGTCACAGAGGTCATGTTTAGAGAGAAGACTAATGGTGTATTTGTGTTGGCATAGAAAGAGATGGTCAGTTGCGCGCTTAGCCTCAATTCCAAGGAAGAAGTGAAGAGGGCCAAGGTCTTTCATAGCAAATTGGGAAGAAAGAGAGATAACCAAGGTGCTAAGATGGGCCGAGTTGGTACCCGTTAGGATTATGTCATCGACATAGAGCAGGAGGCAAGTTAGATGAAGTTTCGTTTTCTGAATAAAAAGGGATGGGTCAGCACGGCAACAAATGAAACCAAGGCTATATAAGAACGTACTAAATCATTGGAACCATGCTCGAGGTGCCTGTTTCAAACCATATAATGCCTTGCGTGGCGACATACATGGTTTGGAAATTTGGGATGTATGAAGCCTTGTGGTTGTCTCATGTAAACTTCTTCCTCGAGGTAACCATGTAGAAAAGCATTTTTGACATCCAATTGCCGGATTGGCCAATTGTATGTGACAGCAAGGGTAAATATAAAGCGTATGGTGGTTGGTTTGACAACAGGATTGAAAGGTTTCCTTATAGTCAAGACCCTCACGTTGGTGAAAGCCTTGAGCTACGAGGCGGGCCTTGAACCGTTCAACCGAGCCATCTGCTTTGTACTTAACTTTGTATTTCCAGGTGCTTATGACAAGGTTTTGAGAGGGGTCATGTGGCACTAAGTCCCAGGTGTTGTTAAGAATGAGTGCGTTAAATTCATCCGCCATGGCTTCGCGCCATTTTGGGTTTTTCACTGCCTGTGAATAGCATGAGGGCTCCTGAACGACGGTGATGGAGGAGAGAGATGGGGGGTACTTAGTTTTGCGTATACCTGCTTTAAGACGTGTTTGCATGGAATCCGTGTTGAGTGAAGGTTCAACCGAAGTGAGAGGAACAGGGAGAAGTTGCAGATCGGGTGGAGGTTGGGGCGCCAGTGGGATAGAGGCTGGTGGGGGTGCGGGTGATGGGGGTTCCAGGGGGGCTGAGACCGGGTCCAGAGGGGGGCTACCGTGAGGGGGAGATGCCTCGTGGGGGGCACTGGTGGGAGCAAGAGGGGGAACTGGTGACTGGGTCACCGTGGGCGGAGGCGGCTGTGGCCACCAGTCAGGCAGAGGGGGTGGGGGAAGGGGCGCAACCGGGGAATTAGTACAAAGTATCAATGGTGGGTGAGAAGTGACATCAGAGACTACTTGACTTTGATTTATAAGGTCATTGTAAGGAAAACGTGCTTCGTCAAATACGACATGCCGGTTTATATATAAACGTTTTAGTTTAGGATCAAAACCCCGATATCCCTTATAACGAGCAGCATAGCCTAGAAAAATACAGGGGGTGGAGCATGGGGCAAGTTTATGAGGGGCACGAGGTGTGATGTTAGGATAACATGCACACCCAAAGACGCGAAACCGTGAGTAATCAGGTGGGCTTTGAAAAAGTTTTTGAAAGGGGGAAGTATTGGAAAGGTTTGGAGTGGGTAGACGATTTATAATAAAACAGGAAGTATAGAAAGCGTCATCCCAAAACTCATAAGGTAAGTTAGAATGTATTAAAAGCGTCCGTGCCATTTCAGATAAATGTCGATGCTTGCGTTCCGCCACCCCATTTTGTTTGTTTGTCGAGAAAAGGTGGCAAAAGCACTGTATTCAGGGGGTAAACCATAAATTGCAAAGTGTTGAAATTCTTTTTGAGAAACGGGGGAATCAATGGCAGCTAGGTCGTCCGTTATAGATTTTAATTCTGAGAGGTAAGCGTCCATTGTTTTGCCATCCTTACAGGGATTTATTAGTTGGTTTCGGAGGTCAAACTCCTTAGCCATGGAGTGATCTCAAAAACGTTTAGCCAAGGCATCCCACATGGTTTTAAAAGTAGAGTGGCGGACAATGTCGTTTAATAAAGGACGAGCGAGAGTGGCAGAGATGCAGGATCTGAAACTTTGATCCGTGCGAACCCAAGTGAGGTATTCTGGGTTTGGGAAGGTCGATCCATTTGGAAGATTGATTTGGGCAGGGGGATAGGGATAGGTACTATCAATAAACCCTAACAATTGATGAGAGACTAATAACATGTTGAATTGTTCACGCCAAGACGGATAATTAGTGGTAGACTCAAGTCTGATTGTTACAATATTAGCAACATTAGATAGGGGAATTAAGACAAGGGAAGGGGATTGATTATATAAATTAGGGTTTGAGGGATTAGGGTTGAGTGGGCTAGGGTAGGTAGACCCGAAGCCACCACCGGCACTATGGGGGGTAGGGCACCGAACCCACACCGGCACCGGCGCCAACAACACTAGAGTGCAAACCGGCGGCACCGGTGGTTTGCATGGAGAGAGGAGGAAGGGAGAAAAGGGAAGGGAAGGAAGTGGGGATGCCCAAACTAAATTCCGGGGTCGCTGTAGGCCTCCCAAATGGTGGTAAAGTACCGGGAATGGCGACACCGGCATCGACCGACCGAAAGACAGGGTTGCCGGAGGTGATGGACCCGACATAACCGGTGTCGGGCACCACCCCAGACATGTCGGCACCGAGCGATTCTAGTGGGGGGGCAGTACTGTTGAGACCGGCCTCCACCAGTGGCTGGGCGGCGACAGGACGAGAGGGAGAGGAGAGAGCATTAGCATAGGATCGACTAGGGTTAGAAGCCATTGATAAAAAAAAGAATATCAAGTAAAAAAAAAAAAAATCAACACAATGTAATAAATTAAAGAACAGAAAAGAAAGAGCGGAAAAAAATAAAGATCAAAGCCTGGGCTCTGATACCATGTGAATAAAGAGAAAATATATATATGAATTGAATAATAAATGAGGTTACATAGGGGTGCATATATAGGCAAGAGGAAATACAACAAAGACCAAAAATACCCTTGTACTTGCCATAAGTCAAAGGATACAAGAGTAAAAGTAAAATGTAAACCCTAGGTTCTAGAACACTCTAATAGATACTATAATAGTCTACTACTTTCTATAGCTTCTATTCTTTTACTTTCGATTACGCTCTCTCTACTCCTTAATCTCACTTCTCTACACCCTATTTCAAATTGACTTGATTTTTCTTCAAAAACAGAAAAAAATCTAATTCCTCTCCAATGGGATTCCAAAAAAAAAAAAAATTCCATGTCTCATTAAACCTTAAAAGTTTTTAATCCACGATGAACTAAAAAAAACCTTACGTAGGGTGTTTCAACCCACGATGGAACTGAAAGATTTCGTATTCGATTTAATCAACTGAAATATCTGGAAGCAAGATTTTTTATTATTTTTTTTCATTTGAATTCAAAGTAAACTCTTATTCTATTTCTTGAGGGCGTGGTCCGAAATGGCATGATTAATCCGAAGGATTCTACATTGAGGCAAATTTATGACCCGAGATGGGATTCAAAAAGATTACAAGTAGGGACGAATTAAGATCTTACCGATAATAAGAAACCAAAAAAAAAAAAGAAAGATTTTTATAAGTTGGAGTCAAGTTGATTTAAAAGGTTCTAAATTGAGTTAAATTGAAAAAGAGTAGTCATGAATATATGATTTTACTTCGGAAAAGGTTTTCCAAAAAAATATAAATTTCAAGTGGGGTTTTCCGTTGTTTGTTTCAAAGGAAAACTTAATTCCCCATTGTGATGTCTTTGTGTATGTTTTTAAAAAAATATTTTTCGCCAATCATTTTATATATTTTTATAGGACAACATAAGTAATAATATAGCATATATTTTAATACCCAGTGTCACAAGGGCTCCCGCCTACGCAGGGTCTGGGGGGGGCGGATGTACGCAGCCTTCCCCCTTCAGAGTGTTAACCTGAAGAGAGGTTGTTTCCCAGTGCCCCAACCTGAGGGTGAGGACTTCCCAGGGGGCCACCCATCCTGGTACTACTCTCGCCCAAGCACGCTTAAATTTGGAGTTCTCATGGGATCCGGTGACAGCACGTTGGTGCCCTTTTTGGTTAATATAACATATATGAAGTAACAAAATAAAAAGTTAACTATCAAAGCTGTATAAATTAGGAAAATTATTTCTTTGGTATTCTAAACTTTGAGCATTTATCATGTAAATACTCTATCATTTTATTATATACAATGAGGTGTCATGAGATAAGAAATTTTATCACTTGTGTATATATTGTGTCAAAATCTGGTGAATTTTCATTAAAATTCGAGTAATTTTTACCAAAAATTGATGTGGTATAAATATCATATTATCAAAATATTGTCCACATTCTAACAAAAATTACTTATATATTATCAAAAAAATGAGTCATATTACCATTTTCGGACAAAAGAAGTTATTGCATTATGATATAGGATACATATAGATTGCTGTTTTTATTTAAAATATACTAAATTTTAGTAAAAGGTACCTAATTTATGGGAAAATTTTAAACTTCAGGGTACATTATTGCATATTACTGAAATATCACAGAATCTATGTAATAAATGCTAAAATATCACCTAAATAATTTCCTTCTATAATATTATGTAATAATTTAACTTGATTAAGTTGTTCTGTTGCAACAATAACAAAGTAATATCGAAGCGGCTTTTAATTATTCAGTCTAATTCTTGTCTAATGTTGACATTAAATGTTTACAGAGCAGTCTGGTTTATTTTGATAAAATCTCGATTTGTATAATGATAACTGTGAACGTTTTTGAGTAACTTAGAATCACGACTTTCCCCATTTTAAAAGGGAAGTCATTTTCCCTCATTTGAGGGAAAAGGTTTTCCGTTAGAAAACCTTTTCCGTGAGCTAATGAAGCGCCAAACAAAGGAAAAGGGGAAAACCATTTTCTAGAATGTGGTTTTCCCCTGAAACAAACGAAGCCTTAATGAATATAAATTTGTACTTTGTGGGGTAAAATCCTGGCGTCTTGCAAGGTCCCAAATGCATCCAACAACAACAACAACAGATCCAGTGCCTCAAGGGCTCCCACTTAAGCGGGGTCTGGGGGGTGGATGTATACAGCCTTACCCCTTCAGGGTGTAACCCTACCAAGAGGCTGTTTCCGAGGACCCCCAACCTTATAGGGGTGGCAACACGAGGACTTCCCAGAAGGTCACCCATCCTGGTACTACTCTCACCCAAGCACGTTTAACTTCAGAGTTCTAATGGGGTCCACTACATTAGTGCCTAGTAAATGAACCCTAAGGACCCAGATGCATAGGCATATGAAAGAGAAATCAATCAAAGATCAAATTTGAACTCATGGGTATATATGTAGTTGGATAATAGATTGGAACTAAGTTAACCTGATCTGAAAAGGGTACGTAAGAAAACCAATATAAAAAGGTAGGTGCGATTACAAATGTTTAAAAAAATAAAATTGGAAAATCCTAGTGTTCTATTTTGTTAGAACTACCTTGACGTAGGAAACCCGAGAGAAAATGGCGGGTGCAGTAACAATTAACAAATATTAAATTTGAAATGCCGGACTCACATGATTTAACAAGGATAACCTGAAATTAAGGTTGATTTTACCGGGGTATAAAACAACACAAAAGACCTTGAGCTCGAAGTTCCAAAAAAAGGAAATACAAATGAGTTAGACTAAATATGCTTTGACTAACTAAATGGGAACCAATACCTTTGAATTAAATCTAATCTCAAATCAAAAACATAAAGTTGAACTACGAATGGCTTTATCCGTTAAAAAGTGTTATAGTATAAAATCTGTCATGGGCCTTCACCATGAACTTAAACTCTTGGGAAAAATGGTTCCTTACATGGTGTTAAAGTGGGTGGATGATCTCGAGCTCTTGTTGGATGCACTATTTCTTCGTGAAGAGGGGTGCATTTGAGTTTGTTTCATCAAAGGATGCTCCAGTGAATGTTGGATCCAATTGGATTAGAGAAGAGGAGTGTTGCGTTTATCGTAGATTCACATGTGAGGGGAGTGTTGAGACTCCACAAGTGAGCCTAGTAAATAGAATCACACATAGGATGTGAGAGTGAAGAGATTATTTTATAAGCCTAGTACGTTACACCACCTAATGCCAATTGGTTTTAGGATGGAACCGTAGTTGGGCTTATACTTGGACCTCGTATGTTCCAAATCCGTGGGTTGGGCCTAAAAAGGTCCAGTGAAATTTGAAATGGTATCAGAGCCTTGTTGAGGAAAAGGTCACTAGTTCAAATTCTAATAGCCCCCAATTTCAGTGTCAACATAATTTAAACATAGGGTAGGAGATAGACCTGTGTAAAATCCACTTTTAAGCCTAATAAGCGTTTGCGTGAGAGGCCATGTAAGAGTATAAAACCAATCTCGGACCTTCATCCATTAGCTTAAGCTTTTGGGAAAGATGGTTCTTTGACAAAAGGATACGCATACATAGGCAACCTAGTTCAGGTATAGACGAAATAATAAAGTAAAGTCATTTTCTTTTGTGGGGTTAATGTTACGTCAACATACTGACTAGTTGACTAAACTCGATTTGACTCAGGTAACCTAAACCAAATGACTTCTATATCCAATCCAAACAAAACATCCCTATGTCCAGCCTATCTAAAACAACTTCTATGTTGAACCCAAATACAAAAGAGCTCCCATGCCAAACCAAAGTACTAAATGACTTATACCAAACTTAAACTCAAACCTAAATTCCAACGCCAAGTTGACTTCTGTGCCAAACCCAAAATCAAAGTGAATCCCATATCAATCTTAAACGCCAAGCCTAAACCGAAATGTCTTCCAAGTTAAACTCAAATTCAAATATCACTTCAATCAATTTTAAACTTGAGTCAAACCTCGATCTTAAATGATTTTCAGGTCAAATTGAAATTCGAGACTACTTTCAAGTCTAACAAACAGTGATTGCTTCCAAACCAAACCTAAATCCAAATTACTTCCCAACCAAACCCAAATCCAAATTTTCAAATCAAGTCCAAATTTCCAAGTGACATCTAAACCAAAGCCAAATCAAGTCCCACATAATTTTCAAGTCGAACCTATACCCAAGTCAAACTCCAATCCAAAATAGACTTCCAAATCGAGTGTAAATCTAGAACACCTATCAACTTGAACCTAAAGATAAATGACTCTCAAGTCAAGTTTAGACCCAAATAACCTTCGAGTTGAAAATAAATACAAAGAAACATAAAATGTCTCTCTTCTACTCACCAAGTCGATTGATTACAACGATAAACATATCATTAGTGGGAATCAAAGAGTATTCTCCTAAGGGAGATGTAATTAAAGGTGTGTATCACCTTCAGTAGGGTCGTTTCCATAATTAATAAAATATATGCACATCTCGTATATAGAGAAATTCATATTTTGTAAATTTCTATTTTTTGCTCAACAAAGCTAATCAAATATCAAGGGGGTATAGATATTCAAAGTAAACCTAGACAATCAATGGAAGCATCCTGTTAATTTTATAATTTTACAAAAAAAGATAGTACATACTTTGGTCCATGTGCAGGTAAAAGGTGATGAATTTCAAACAAGAGCAAAAAGACGGTGAATGACAGTTTTTAGGCCTTCTACTCATGAGATTGAGGATCTCAATAGATAAATAAAATATTATGCTCTCGTGAGTAGGGCCAACAACTTTTATACAAAAAAAATCCAGAGTCCAACCATTAAAGACACTTTGTAGAGATTGATTCTAACTTGTATCCAACCATACAAGTCCTAGATGATGCAGCGTTATCCTAGTAATCTGGGAAGTTTTGGACACTCTAAGTATTTTCTATTAAATAAGCAACTTATGAAACACACATATACTAAAAAATCAAAACTTTTAGTCTACATAATTGATACATTGGTACTCATATCCCAATATTTCCCAACAAATATAATTTTTGTGCCAATAGTAAGCGCATCTTCCACATTCATATGACTCATATATATTATCATAATTATATGTGTATCAGCTTTTTATGGTAAAAATTTTCTAGATTCTAACAAAAAATTTAAGGATACAACCTAAGCTATCTACATAATAAAATTTCTTTGACCAAAAAAAATAAATAAATAATATATATATATATATAGTGGCGTTCTTACGACAGGGTGAAAGCGTCAGATGAGTCAATCATGGCTCTCTATTGTACGGCCAAGATTTGTTGCACACTAAAAAAATAATAATTTACTGCCCATACCCCTGCATTGCTCAAAAGGAAAGAACGGATAAAGGAAGGAAATTGTTTGTTTTTCCAATACTCAAAAAATCTTAGCCATAAATTATTTTTTTTTAATTGTCCAACAAATCTTAGCCGTCCATTATAATGGAGGATCATGATTGACTCCTCTCACGCTCTCACTCTCTCATAAGAACGCCACCCTATATATATATATATATATTATGGGTCATTCATTTGACTGTAGATATGTCCTCTTTCAACTTGACATCAACGCCGCATTTCTTTTCAATCAAATGGATGACTCATAATTTACTTTCATCCTCTCACTTGAGTCATCCCTTATATGTATATCGTGGATGATTATCATGAGAGGCTGAGAGATGAGGGGGTGGATACTAGGCCACACACTTGGTTGAAGAGGGAGAAGACATTGACGTCAAGTAGAAGAGGAATAATGTCAACAACTAAACAAGTGATTTAGAATTTACCCCCCCCCCCCCCCCCCCCCCCCCCAACTTTCACCATCTCATAAGAATAATTATATATATATATATATAGATATAAGCGGCTAGAATGAGAATGGAAGTTCTGTGAGAATATGAGAAAATTTAATCTACAATGTTGGATCTTAAGTAAGATTGATCAATGGTTCTAAGAGGTTCATCGTATCCGGAGCCCTACTACCACACAACGGTCACCACCACCTCTGCCACTCTTCTCTGCCGCTCTCGCCGCCACCACCCATCTCAGATCCCTACGCTCATCACCACTACCACCCACCACCACAACCACCATTGCCACTGCCACCCATCTGTCTCTCTCCACCCCATCTCAAATCCCTACAATCACCAGAACCACCACCCACCGCTGCCTCTCTGCCAACCTCGGCGCTACCACCCATCTCTATCTCTCCATCCCATCTCAAATCCCAACGGTCGCCGCCGCCGCCTCCCACTACCGCTGCCACCACCCACTACCACCGTTGTGAAGAGATAGAGGCGGGTGGCGGTGCCGAAGTTGGCGGGGGCGGGTGGCAGCAGTGGCGGTGGTGATGACTGTAGAAATCTAAGATGAGTTGAGGAAGCGGGGGCGGGGTGGCAGAAAGGAGTGGCGCCGGTGGTGGTTGTGGGTGGCGGTGGTGGTGGTGGCGGCGACCGTTCGATGGTGGTAGGGCTTCGGGCACGGTGAGCCTCTTAGAACCATTAATCAATTTTACTTAAGATCCAACGATGTAGATTAAATTTTCTCACATTCTCATAAAACTTTCATTCTAATTTCAGCTGCTCCATATATATATATATATATATATATACACATACATTCACAACTTAAAATATACAAGGATACAGCCCACCCTAGCTAAATTGATCCATCTGGGTTTTGCATATAGGACAGGTCGTTTCTCAACTTGGCACGTTGACTTTTTTTTTTTTAATTGAAAAGGGTTAATAATATTTTATTTTAGTAATCCAAGTTTTAGTGAATGAATTTCTCATTATATAAATTTGTATAAATTTATAAGTCCACTAGCCAGACTGAAATAATTTTCAGTCTATAGTTCAAATTAGTATGACATCAATTTTTTGAAATATGATTTCATCTTTTGTTATATGACATTATCTTTTTTTTGTAAAGTACGGTTGAGGGTTATACGTAATTAAATTAAAAATTATATGTAATTATAAACCAAGGACTAAAAATTTAAAGGTTTTTTTATTAAAAATTACCTATATTTTGGATGAGATATCAAAAAATTGTTGAAAAATAACAATGTGAACAGTAAAGGTACAGCAAAAAATACTACAAAATACTGCAAAATTACTGCAAGAATACTGCTGAAAATACTGCAATAATACAGCGAGAATACTGCTGAAAATACTGCAAAAATGCAGCGAGAATACTGCTGAAAATAAAGGAAAAATTCGTAGCTATAAAGCAATAAAATTGCAGGAAATATTCTGTTAATTGCTGTAAATTAAACTGTAAAACTAAATCAAAAATTGCAGTAAAAGAGTAAAAACAGCATTTTAAATCTCAGTAAAATGCAGTAAAATTTCAAGAAAAATATCAGTAAAATATTGTAATAAATTTCAGTAATATTGCAACTAATGCCTAAACACAGCAATCAAATAATACGGAAAGAAATAAAGTTGATTAGATTGATAAAATACCGAAGATACCGCCCCGTGGAAAATACCACTGTCCTTAAAGATGATTTTGCCGCTGCTCCGGTGCAAGCAGTAGTATCGGCGGCCGCCCTCCAGGATTTACACGGTCCAACTCTTAACGTTCACTCGCTAATTGTCGGGTAGGAGAGTATGAGAACTGTGCCCAAGTAATTTTTGAGAGAGAGAAACGGAACAGGGAAGAACAGAGAGAAAGGAAGAGGAGGTTGCCGTTGTTGTTTTTGTATCTAATTTATGCAGCTCTCTACACCTATTAATACTAGTATGGATGAATATAACCTAGTGAAATAGTATAAATGCCTACGGGTAATAAAAAGAAAAATTGATGCCATGAATGCACACCAACAGCCATAAAACGCACAAGAATATTTGGTAATAAATCTGCAGTGATTAACATCTTCAAACGGCTAGTAACGGTTTTCGTAATCCATTTGCCGAAAAATAAATATAACCATTAAGAAAAAGATCACTCACACCCACACCCTCGCCTGAGGCGCGCGCGCCTGTGGTTCCCACCATTCTCTCATCCATGACTTAATTCAAATGAGTTGGGGGGTAAATACCTATATAAACTCAACCAACCCCCCTTATTTTTTCCATGTGGGATAAGGACTCTTATCATTTTTTCAATGTTTGATGTAATTTTTCCATAACACTTAAGTTTTGCTTGTATCATTTTTCTAACAATCCCTCACAAAGGATACAAGCGAAAGAGAAAGATAGGAATAGATTGGGCAAAGGCAGTTTAGCTCTTCAATGCCGATGTCTTGCGACTTGAATCGTCACCTAGTGCAACCCAAGTTTAGGACCAACATCTTGCAAGGTGACTTTCGTCTTGAACCTCACAAGGGGTTGTATAGTCTTCCACTTGGACACACACCAAACTCCAGATCTCAACAACTCCTGCGATTTGGCGCGTTTTATCGGCCATCCGCTCGTCCTGGATATTCATAGGCACTCTAGAAGGCAAGTTTCAAATTCTTCATAGGGAGTGGCCAGACTCCCACACCTATATAGGTGGATCCCATCAAGTGTTTATTACCGCACACCCCCAAACATATGGATATGGGACCATTAAGAGCTAAAGCTCAACCTCACCCCTTGGTAACATACAGACAGTGTCCATCAAGTGCAAGCCTTGCTTACACAACCAAACATATGGCTATGGACCCGTCTCCGCACTGTCACACCATAGGGAGGGACAACATAAAACACAATGCATTTCTCGAATGAAATTATGACTTTTCACTTTGAACCTGTTAAGACTAGGTTGGATACATCACAGTTTATTCATGTAGAGACTTTAATCTCATCCCCCTCGATGTTTCTACAATCATTTTACGACAAAGGCCTTTTGTCAACGGATCCGCAAGATTCTTTTCATACTTTACGTAGTCTAGTGATATCACTCCACTTTTTCGTAGGTCTTTCACGATCTTATGCCTGAGAGGAGTGTGTCTCTTTTTGTCATTATAAACCTTGTTCTTAGCCACAACAATTGCAGCTTGACTATCACAGTGAAGTGACACTGATGGAGCTGGAAGCTCCCACAATGGCACGTCTCCCAATAGACTTCTTAGCCACTCGACTTCATGACCTGCCAACTCAAGAGTAATAAACTCAGATTCCATAGTAGACATAGCAGTACAAGATTGCTTAGAGGATTTTCAAGATATAGCACCTCCAGCTAGTGCGTATATATAGCCACTAGTGGAGTTAATTTCGTTATTATCAGACACCCAATTGGTGTCACAATATCCCTCTAAAACAGCGGGAAACTTTCCGAAGTGAAGTCCCCAATCCACAGTTCCTTTCAAATATTTAAGCAATCTTTTTAACGCGTTCCAATGCTCTTGATTAGGTTTTTTTGTGTGTAACTACTGAGTCTACTTACAGCATATGCAATGTCAAGTCTAGTATAGTTCATCAAAAACATAACACTACCAATTATTTTGGCATACTTAGATTGGCACATAGCAACACCTTTATATTTAGTTAGATGTACACTAGGATCATAAGGTGTTCTTACAGGATCAGTATTAACCATATTAAACTTTCTAAGTATCTTCTCAATATAGTGAGACTAGTTTAAGCTTATGCCTTCAGGAGTTCTCACAATTTTAATTCCTAGAATCACGTCTACCTCACCCATATCTTTTATATCAAATTTAGAGTATAGAAAGTTTTTCGTTTCACTAACAACATTCAAATTCGTCCTAAATATCAGCATATCCTCAACATATAGACAAACTATTACACATCCATTTAAATCAAATTTAGAATACATACAAGAATCACTATTGTTTATAAGGAAATTATTAGCTACTAGCGTGCTGTTGAATTTCTCATACCACTGTTTAGGTGCCTGTTTGAGACCGTATAGGGATTTTACAAGTTTACAAACTTTATTTTCATTACCAGGAACAATAAAACCCTCAGGTTGTTCCATGTAAATCTCTTCGTCTAGGTCACCATTAAGAAATGCTGGTTTAACATCCATTTGATACACTACCAAATCATGAATAGATGCAAGGGCAATCAAGGTTCTAATTGCGGCTATTTTAGCAACAGGTGAATAAGTATCGAAATAGTCTAATCCCTTTTTCTGGGTGTAACCCTTAGCCACTAATCTTGCCTTAAACTTGTCTATTGTTCCATTAGCCTTCATTTTCTTTCTAAACACCCACTTACAGCCTATTGGTTTACAACCTCTAAGAAGGTCTACCAATTCCAATGTGTGATTACTCAGAATTGATTCTAGTTCGCTATTAATAGCTTCTTTCTAAAAGGTAGAATCAACTGATCTTATAGCCTCATCATAGGTTTTAGAGTCTTCCTCTAACATATAGATACTTGCAATTTCTTCATTTATGAAGTTATCTTCTGATAGGAAAGTGGTAACAAAATCAGGTCCAAAGTTGGTTTCTTTCCTAGCTCTCTTACTCCCTCAAATTTCAAGAGTGTCTATATCGTTAGTATTATCATGATTAGCAGTTACATTATAAGAAGGCAAACTAGTAGGTTATACATCATTAGATTTCAAGGAAAATATATGTTCAAAGAATTCAGCATCTCTAGATTCCATAATGCTACCACATGCATATGAGTTATTAGATCCTTTGATCAAAAAAAATAAGCAGCACTGTGATAAGCATACTCAATAAAAATAGAATCAACAGTCTCAGGTCCAATTTTACTCTATTTAAAGTCAGGTAATCCAACATTGGCTAAACACCCCCACACTTTCAAGTATTTTAGATTAGATGCATAACCTTTTCACATCTCATATGGGGTTTTATCTAGCTTTTTATGAGGAACTCTATTCAGCACATGACATGTAGATAATATCGCCTTCCCCCACAGGTTATCAGGTAGTCCAAAACTAATAAGCATAGCATTCATCATACTTTTTAAAGTTCTTTTCTTCCTTTTTGCGACAACATTAGATTGCGGACAGTAGGGAGGGCTTCGCTCATGTATTATTCCATTCTCCTCACAAAATTTTTCTAGAGAAGTGGGATCATATTCTCCTCCTCTATCGGACTTAAATCTTTTTATTTTCCTTCTTAGTTGATTTTCTACTTCAGTTTTGTATTTTTAAAAATATTTCTTCTGCTTTATCTTTAGTACTTAAGAGATATACCATTGAGTATCTAGAGTGATCATCTATAAAGGTCATGTAGTATCTTTTTCCACCTCTTCTCATTTGGCTTTTAAAGTCTCCTAAGTCACTGTGAACTAGCTCAAGAAGATCTGATTGTCTCTCAATTGATTTAAAGAGCTTTTTAGCATATTTAGCTTCTACACATACTTCACACTTATTAAAGTTGATATCACTGAAGCTAGGGATCATGTTCATTTTCTTAAGTCGTTTAATTGATTCAACACTTATATGTCCTAAGCGAGTATGCTACAATTCAAGAGATTCAACAATATAAGCAGAAGACGTACTAGCATTGTTATTCAAGCAAACAGCGTCAAGGACAAAAAGACCGCCATTAAAAAATTCTTTACCCACAAATTCCCCATTTCTAGCTAGGACTAACTTGTCAGAGTCAAAGGACAATTTTAACCCAGCTTTAATTAAGAGACTACCCGAGATCAGGTTCCAACGCATATCAGACACATGCAGCACATTTGTTAAAGTAAGAAACTTTCCAAAGGTGAGTTTTAAAGAAATCTTCCCTTTTTCCAAGGATTGGTGCAGCTGCAGAATTGCCCATATAGACCACCTCTCCATCGGTCATTTTCTGGTATTCCTAGAATATGTTTTGGTTTGTGCCTATGTGCCTGGTAACCCCAGTGTCTACAATCCACTCAGTCAAATTGTTCACCAGGTTCACTTCTGAAACGACCGCTACAATGTTCTCTATCTCCACAAGGTGGGCTTTGTGCTTCGGGTCCCCAGGCTGGTTCTTTTTACTCCTGCAATCTTTAGTCATGTGTCCACAGTTTCCACAGTAATAGCAATTTCCAAGGAATTTGTTGTTTGGCTTTTGAATCTTCCCACCAGGTTTCTAATTTGAATGATACTTTTTCCTTTTATTCTTGAACCTGTCAGATGCACTCGGCCTAGCTTCGACAATATTAGCTTTAGATTGGTCGGAGCATGAGTATCCCCTGTCCTTAAGCCTATTTTCTTCTTCAATTTTTAAGTAGTTCACTAACTCCTCTAATGTTAAATCCTTCTTTTTATGCATAAATAGATTTCTATAATCCTTCCAAGAAGGTAAAATTTTTTCAATTAAAACATATGCTTGAGTTATTTCGCAAATTTTAAGACCTTCTGACAATAGAATAGTTACTATATTTTCATATTCATGGACTTGATCAATGATTGGTTTATTGTCCATGAATTTGAAATCTAACCACTTACTAACAACGTATTTTTTAGTTCTTGCGTCATCGCCCCCATATTTTTTCTGTAAGGAATCCCAAATTTCTTTTGATGAGTTTGACTTTACATAAATGTCAAAGAGTCCATCACTCATATAATGCAGCAAATTTCCCCTACAGGTTCGGTCGTCTGTGGTAAATTTTTCTTCATAAGCTTTTTTCTTATTTTCATCTTTAGGTGCCTTCTTCTCATAAAGTACATAATCGATTCATAGTTGTTGTAGGAAAAACAAAATTTTTTGGAACCAACTCTTGTAATTCTTCCCCTTAAGGGGCTCAATCTTAGACATGTCGGAAAGAGGTAATTTTGTTGCCATGTTTAAATATAGCTATGTAAAATAAATCGTCTTTTAGATTGTTAAAAAATAACATCGTGAATAGTACAGATACAGTAAAAAAATACTGCAAAATAATGTGAAATTACTGCAAGAATATTGTTAAAAATACTATAAAAATACAGCAAGAATACTGCTGAAAATACTGCAAAAAATATAGCAAGAATACTGCTGAAAATACAACCAAAAAAATTCATAGCTGTAAAGCAGTGAAATTGTAGGAAATATTTTGTTAATTGTGGCAAATTAAACTGTAAAACTAAATTAAAAATTACAGTAAAACAGTAAAGAAAACCATTTGAATCTCAGTAAAATGCAGTGAAATTTTTAGAAAAATATTAGTAAAATATTGCAATAAATTTCAGTAATATTGCAACTTATACCTAAACACAGTAATCAAATAATGCCGAAAGAGAGAAAGTTGATTAGATTGATAAAATACCGAAGATACCGTACCATGGGAAATACCACTGTCCTAAAAGACGATTTTGCCGCTGCTCTGGTACAAACAGTAGTATCGACGACTGCCCTCCAGGATTTACAAGGTCCGACTCTTAACGTGCACTCACTAATTGTCGGGTAGGAGAGTCTGAGAACTTTGCCCAAGTAATTTTTGAGAGAGAGAGAAACGGAACAGGGAAGAACAGAGAGAAAGGAAGAGGAGGCTGTTGTTGTTGTTTTTGTATCTAATTTCTGGAGCTCTCTACACCTATTAATACTAGTATGAATGAATATAACCTAGTGAAATAGTATAAATGCCAATAGGTAATAAAAAGAAAAACTGATGCCATGAATGCACACCAACTGCCATAAAACGCACAATTTGGTAATAAATCTGCAGTGATTAACATCTTCAAATGGCTAGTAACGGTTTTCGTTATTTATTTGCCGAAAAATAAATATATTCGCTAAGAAAAAGATCACCCACACCCACACCCTCGCCTGGGCACGACAGGCAGCGCGCGCGCGTGTGATTCCCACCATTCTCTCATCCATGACTTAATTCAAATGAGTTAGGGATAAATACTCATATAAACTCAACTAACCCCCCTTATTTTTTCCATGTGGGATAGGGACTTATCATTTTTTCAATGTTTGATATAATTTTCCCATACCACTTAAGTTTTGCTTGTATCATTTTTCTAACAAAAATTATTTAAATTTTCTAATTTTTCAAAGTCACATCTAAACTTTTTTAAAAATTTCAATGTCACATATAACGCTGACACTATTAACTTTTCGTTAAAATAAATACGAAAATACCAAACTATCCTCAATAAAACTTGGTTTTTACCATTGAATTATAAACAAGTTTACAAATAAAAAACACATCTAAATTTTTTTTGTGGCAAAAGCCTTTAACAGCGTGCTGAACCCTTAATAATTTTACAAATTTAAAGGTGAAGGGTAATTTTGTCAAATGAACCCCAAAATGCGGTGATTCATTTGAAGGAAAGTTAATATTGTCAGCATTAGATGTGACATTGAAAAATATTTGAAAAGTTTATGTGTGACTTTAAAAAATTAGAAAACTTAGATAGTTTTCTAATAACTCACCTAAAATTTGTGATTTTCAGTACAAAAATCCAAAATTTAAAGACAAACTTGTGGATTGAAAAGTAACCTCCCCAAATGTCAAGGTATTAAAGTGTAATTTGCCCAAAAAAAAAAGAAATAAAGAAAATAGACCCGAAATTGTACAAAATCAAGAAGGTTCTAGCTACAAAGATTGCTGGAGATAGCAAGTCAAAAGAAAATACACGCCTTGTTTCATGAACTACTCATATTTGAAATCTAGGGTTTGACTTCAAATAAACTTGATAAGCACATGGAGTTGAGCTTTGAAATAATCTCAATTCAACAAGATATAGTGTACTCAACTCAACTTGACTTTACTTGTTAGCTTAATCCAGCCAAGTCGAGCTTATAATCAAATTGAGCTTGCTATCAAGTCAAGTACGCTACTAAGCCAAGCCAATACCTGTCTCCACCTATGATCCTCATCTCGCCTATTTTTTTCTAAATTGTGGTTTGAGTTACTATCGAGCTAGCCATTGCTAAGACATTTTCGAACTAACAACGACCAGTAACATGCCTTTAATAAACTTTTAACAAGCCCCAAAAACTATTTGTAAACATTAATGAGTCAATCACACTCTGTTTGAATTTGGCTTGTTAAGCTTATCAAGCCTACTCAAACTTAAAAATAAACAAGAACATTATTCAATTTCGAAAGTAGTTTATCAAAGGTTTATTCCTGAAGGAAAATATAGTTAAACATAAACACAAAGTTTTTTGAAATTTATTGTGACTACAGAATTGAATCTAGACTTGTCTTATTACCTTAGTAGATCACGCTAAGAATCCTAGTATTAACTAAGAGAGCTACCAGAGTCCTCTAGCTTTCCACGTCACCAAAACCAAGAGTCGGAGATGGTGACTATAGAAAGAGAATCGAGTTTTGGTGAGCTTATGGACCCTTAGTCAAATGAGTTAATGATGGGAGAGAGGACTTTATTTATAAGCACAAAACTCCAATCCTAATTTCCTATTGAGGGAGAAAGTCACTCACTGCAATAGTGGGATACTATCTATATTATTTCAACTTAAGAAATAAATACTAATAAAATAGTGGCTGCCTTATTAACTTACAGTCATTGTTCAACAATTTTTCTATGACCTTATGCAAATACACGTACAACATATTATAGGTACTACAAATAAATAGGAAACCCAACTTACATGATCATCTTTATTAATAATTCGTTCAAGGAGCTCAATTTTTTCTCTAGTTTGAGCTTTTCTTATTTTTTTAATTAAGGGTTCTTATTCATCAATCAACACCTATGTAGATTCGATTATAGATCAATCAAGTAAACTCTAAAAATAAATAATTAATAATCAGCGCTGCCAATAGAATTTAAAGAACCTAAAAGAGCACGAGCCATATATTCCAAAAAAAAAAAAAGTATATATATACAACAAAGAAGAACCGCAACCATAGGTTGCTCATATCTTCCTACTTTACATTCATGTCACCAATGCAGAACACAAACTTAAATTCAACCTAGTTACTTAAATGCGTTAAGACTGTCAACCCAAATCAGAAACCCCGTTCTGTATCCTCTAGTGTGTCACCAAAGAGTCATACTAGCACACATGTCAGAAAGACGTAAGTAGCTTATGAAAAATGCTTAATCTAATATTATTTTTTATAGTTCAATGTCTTGCACCACATCATAGGATAAACAAACTGGACACATTTAGCATTTTGCAAATCCAAAGTATGAGACGGATTCGAGTTGGGGAAGAAACTCTTGGCTATTTCAAGAAATCTAATTATGCAAAATGTCCTCATCACACAATGTTGACTTACTCTTTGGCATTTACCGTTTAGTAATTGTCAAAAAAAATTAACTATCTCAAAAGATCAATATAAGGCGAAAATATCCAAGATTTGGATATAATGAAATCTGAAAAGCAAACAACAAGGTAAAGGAGAACGAGCAACGAAAACAATGGCATTTACGTGAAAAACCCTCAAAGAGAGGGAAAAACCATGGCGGAGGTAGAGAACTTTTATTGATCGAAATTATGGAGTATTAGAAAAGGATTCTTCACTCTCTCTCTCTCTCTCTCTCTCTCTCGTTAAAAAACAGCTTGAGGAGGAAAAACTTAATGCGGAAGCGTAAAACCCTGGTAGCTTGATTCGATTCAAATAATATGACTCACACAAAACGAGAGGTAAACAAATATGGAGAAAGAAAGAACAAAATAAGAACACACAATATTTACGTGGAAACCTCTCTACAATCGAGAGGGGAGAAAACTACGGGTGGAGATGGAGATTTTTTATTAACTGAACGGAAGAATTACAACGACACTTCCCAAATGAGATATATGGAAGAATTACAATCACTCCCTCTGAACTCTCGTAGCACTCGAATATCTTGGAGGAATTACGGAATCACCTCTTTTTCTTAATGGCGGCTCACCACACTTTGATTGGATCTGAATGGGACAAACTTCTCACCTAAACCGAAACCCTAAACACCTTATTTATAGAAAATAATTAGGGCCGGCGAAAAACGACTCCCGATCGATCGGCCCCTTTACTGCCAAAAAACCGAATCCTTTCCTTAAATCACCCGATCGATCGGCTTTCCCTCCCAATCGATCGGTGACCACACGGCAGCCCCATATATAAAAAATAAAACAAGTAATTTGAGACATAACCTAACAAATCTCCACCTTGGCTCAAATTACATACATAAAAGAATTTCCTCCACCTTCTCCACAAAACCCCCACACACGGGGTTAACACAACGAAGTACAAAACCTAACCGTGCAAAGCTTGAACTTCCTGTTAGGTAGAAACTGAGTGAACATATCTGAGAGGTTATCAGCAATGCCAATCTTCTTCTCTGAATTGGCTCTTGACACATCAACTGAAATAGCCACCCGCTGTTGAACTGTGTTACTAAACTGAACTCCTTCTGGCTTACTCACCTAACCTGAATCATAAACAACTGATGACATCTTCTTTGGAGATAACAATAATGAAGACTCACCAAACGTGACACGTCTCGTCAGGAATTGTTTGAAGAGAAAACCTTTCTGCTTCACATAAAGCCCTTGTTCACATACCAGCAGTCCTCTGGACTGACCACACAAAGAGCCCCTTACACTATGCTCAGACAGACACCTATCACCTGAACGATCCAATCTCAAACGTCCTAAATTTGTGATCTCTTCAACAACAAGGATGATGAAGATACTGCAACAGATCTAACAAATGTGGAACCGACAAGTTCATACAACGAACCTGACCTTCTGCCCTTCATAACTGTCAATGCACCCTTAATGACCTTCAAAACTCCACCTTCTGCTGTGTACCTGTACCCTTTAGATTCAAGAGTACCCAAAGAGATGAGATTTTTCTTCAAATCAAGAACATGACGAACATCGCCCAAAACCCTGATAGTGCCATCGAACATCCTAAAACGAATTGTTCCTATACCCAGAACTTTGAATGGATTATCATTACCCATCAAAGCAACTCCACCTCGAACGGACTCGTATGTGGAAAACTAATCCCAGTTGGGACAGACATGATAGGAGCAACCCGAATCCAAAATTCAACTATCTTTCAAATTACACTGAGGTTCAGACACGGACAAAAGAAGATCTTCATTCTCACCACCAACAACACTAGCTGCTATGGATCTCTGGTCAGACTTGTTATCTGCTTCAAATTTTCTCTTAGCTTGTAACAGTCTTTCTTAATGTGCCCTTTCTTACGACAGTAGTTACAGGTTAGGTCGTGATACCTAGACTTAGACTTGTTTCCACTATGATCATACTTGGTTCTCCCCCTCACTAATAAACCACTACCTGAGTTATAAACAGAATCAGATAATTCCTTATCGACTCGTTCTTTACTCAGTAGGTTTCTCTTAACTTCATCAACAGATATGGTTTGTCTAGCCCCACAAATCATGCTTTCGACAAAAGCCTTATATGAATTAGAGAGAAAACATAACAACAACATTGCCTGATCTTCATCCTTAGGAACATCATTCAACTCTTTCAAATCTTGAATAATTAAATTAAATTCACTGACGTGGTTCTTAAGTGACATACCATCTGACATACGAAACGTGAACAACCGGGGCTTAACTGCGAGTTTGTTGGAGACAGACTTGAAACAGAACATATCCTGCAATTTCTCCCATAACTCCTTAGCGGTCTTCACTTCCAGAACTTCTGTGAAAACGCCATCGGTAAGACACATCTGAATTGCTATGAGCGCCTTCTCATCCAACTCCTCCCATTGTGCTTCTGTAAGATTCTCTGATTTCTTCTATTTCCCATCTAAAGCTTTCTTCAAGCCATTCTAGGTCAAGAGGCCCTTAACGCGAACTTGCCATAAGCTGAAGCTCCCTTGACCACCAAACTTCTCAATTTCGGATCTAATTGCGGACGTCATATTATCAAATCGAAATAAACAGGGCTCTTATACCAATTTGAGGAGGAAAAACTTAATGCGGAAGCGTAAAACCCTGGTAGCTTGATTCGATTCAAATAATATGACTCGCACAAAACGAGAAGTAAACAAATATGGAGAAAGAAAGAACAAAACAAGAACACACAATATTTACGTGGAAACCTCTCTATAATCGAGAGGGGAGAAAACTACGGGTGGAGATGGAGATTTTTTATTAACTGAACGGAAGAATTACAACGACACTTCCCAAATGAGATATATGGAAGAATTACAATCACTCCCTCTGAACTCTCGTAGCACTCGAATATCTTGGAGGAATTACGAAATCACCTCTTTTTCTTAATGGCGGCTCACCACACTTTGATTGGATCTGAATGGGAGAAACTTCTCACCTAAACCGAAACCCTAAACCCTTATTTATAGAAAATAATTAGGGCCGGCGGAAAACGACTCCCGATCGATCGGCCCCTAAAAACCGAATCCTTTCCTTAAATCACCCGATCGATCGGCTTTCCCTTCCGATCGATCGGTGACCACATGGCCGCCCCATATATATAAATAAAATAAGAAATTTGAGACATAACCTAACACGGCTCTAGCCTTAAAAGAAGAGAAGAAAAGAATATATATACATAGTAAAGCAACAACATATCCAGTGCTCCAAGGGCTCCCGCCTCAGCAGGATCTGGGGGGATAATATCTCGGTGTTCTCCATCAGATTCTAGTGATACTTTGCTGGAAAATACTAACATGGTTTTGACAGTATATAAATAGCTTAAATCATAATCCACTAAATTTTTTTTCATTAATCTATTGAATTTTCGCTACAAATACTAATATACAATTATATTATCATCATCATATATGTAGTACTCGGACATAGTCTCCCCTAAGGGTAACACCTTGAAGGGATAAGGCTGCATACATCCTTCCCCCAATACCCTGCATATGTGGAAGCCCTTAAGGCATTGGGTCGGTTGTTGTTGGTTGTTGTTGTAATCATATATGATGAAAATCAGACATATTATTTAAAAATTCACCGGATTCTGCCCATTATATATCTTTAACTTTAAGAGAGAAAATATTAAATATGAATATTAGGGTTATTAATCTATCATATATATAGAAAATAAACAGTTAAAATATAAGGTAGGATACAAGAAAGTTCAAGAATAAAAAGGACTATCCTTAATGAGATCATTCCTACAAATACTCCCCCCTCAATTAAGGCGGAGGAGACCACTCACAAATTACCTCGAAGATAAGTAAACGAAGAAAGGGAAAAGACCTTCGTGAAGATGTCTACTTGCTTTAGAAATGCGTCTCTTTCAATCGCGGCTCCCTCCACCACCAGTGTTGCGACCTCGCCTTCTCTTGTGCATCCTCCAATGTCTCTTTGTCATTGTTCCCCCTCGGTTAGTAAGATTGGCATATAATATACATTTTGGACATATATCCGAACTATTCCATTTGAAAAGATGGTTTATATATCGTTACCAATAATACGATAAAATATGTGTTTTCTTGATATATTCATATAATACACGTATCCATATTTTTCTCATTTAGAAAATAAACGATAATTGAATATTATCAATACCTACAACTAAATTAAATATTGTTATTCTATATTTTCTTAATTTATCTCTTTATTACCGCTGTTGTGATTAAAATTATTATTTACTTTCTATAGGTGAATAAACCATTGACCAACGTTTTCATAAATATAATCGAATAATTCATGTATGTATTAGATCCTGTTTAATTACTGTATCGTATTTTACTAACAGAGGTTCCCTAGCCTCCCGAGTCCCGATCTACTTTCCCTTGCTCTCTTCTCAACCAATCCTCCCCAACATCAGCATTCGCCTCCGCCCATTGGTCCGATATGGGGTTTGGTCACTTGCCATGCGGGAGGTTAGAATATCTAAATAATAAATTCACCGAACAAAACACAATTTTCATGTGATGAATGCTAAAAGTTTAAAATATCTAAATAATAAATTCACCGAACAAAACACAATTTTCATGTGATATAATAAATTATGGTCGTGGGGAAGCACGGTGGCAGGCTGTTGGGGTGGGGGCGAAAAAGAAAGAAAAATATCAAGGCAACAAATGTAAGGACACGAACGAAGCAAAGAATTTTTTTTTATTTTTTTATTTTTTTTGTTTGTGCTTGTGAAATTTAAGAGAATTTATAAACAAAAAAAAAATAGTTTTTACCAAACACACCTGTTTCTATTTTACCGAAAAGAACATTAATGTTAAAAATAGTTTTTCACCAAACACATCCGTTTCTATTTTACCGAAAAGAACAGAAATGGCAAAAATAAAAACAAACACACCCCGATGTTTTTTATAATTACAATAAAGGGGGCAAAAAAGAGTGCTCACAAAAAGCGAGAGAAATGTGCTAAAAGCAAGGAACAAAAGAAAAAAAAAAACTCATCAAAAGAAGAGGAATAAAGTGCATAAAATGAGAATTCTACCTTACGAGGAGAACTGATGCAAAACATACAGTAATCGAATATCAGAGAATTGAGGGCAAATTTGGAAATAAAATATCTTCCTCACAAGAGGATGGCACCTGCCATTAACTAGATCCCGCTTAGAGCATCTTTACCTAATAGATGGCCGGTGCCATCACTCCTGCGAGGAGGACCTCTGTTTCCTTGACCCCAACTTCTCTCTCCGTTTTTTCTTCTACTTTTACGAGCTGTGACTCCTCTTGTACATCACCCATGTTGTACATAACAGAAAAAAGTTCGCTTTTGGATATTTAGTCTATGATATTTACAATTTTATTTCAATCAGACTTTTATCATTTTCTTTGTTCAAATTAGTTTTTAACATTTGTAAATTTATCCAAATTTTCCCTCATATTCTTTTAAAATATCCTTTATATTTTAGATGATATAACTAATCCTTTAAAATATAATTTTTTTTTTTTTTTCCCTTAGTACTAGTCTCACCAAATAGGAGACCAAATTTTGTCATGAAATATAACATAAAAAACTAATTTAAACAAAAACAATGATGAAAAATATTATGGGCTATTTTAAACATAGGGTTATTAATAGTAAAGGTCCACGTACTTTGACCATTGGGCCAATTTAGTTATTGTGCTTTTAATTGTGTCAATTCAGTCCATGTACGATTGAAATTGTATCAATTTGGTCCTTAGAGTAAAATTATGTTGAGTTGTGCCGCTAAATTGAGTCAATGGGTGAATTTAAAGTGGGTTATTACTTGTATCTAACGTGAGTGTGCCGCTAAAAATAACATCAATAATGTTAGAGTATAAAACTATTCATGGGTTTTCACCCATCAGCTTAAGCTTTTGGGATAATTGGTTTCTTCACATGGTATCAGAGCCTTGTTGACCTAAAGGTCACGAGTTCGAATTTCAACAGCCTCCACTTTTAATATTAAAATAATTTAAGCACAAGGTATGAAGTAAGCCTGTGCACTATCCACGCTTCAAGCCAACTGGCATTTGTGTGAGGAGACATGTTTGAGTATAAATATATTCATGGGCCTTCACTTATCAGCTTAAACTTTTGGGATAGTTGGTTCTTTGACAAATAACTTGACTTGAATTAGACCAAAGGATTAAATTAACACGATATAAATAGTAAAATAACTAAATTGATACAATTAAAAGCAAAAAAATTAAATTATATAGTGAGGAAAGTAAACAAATATTTAATTAAAATAATATAAAAAAATTTTAATAAACTTACAAATATTAAAGACCGTAGTCTTCACTCTTGTACAACTTGTACAAGGGGAATCCCCAAAAATTGGGTTCTCACTCTTGGGGTTTTATTTGATTAGATTTTTGGTACAACTTCAACACATACTTGCACCACAGCTCTCCTATTTATAAGGCGAGCAGGGTCAAGGAATTGAGTTGAAAAAAAACTTTTAAAAAAAATAAATTAAAAAAATAATAATAAAAAAATTTGCCACATTTATTTTAGGGTTATTTATACTAAATATTTCTGTACTTTATTTATTATATTAATTTAATCTTTGTACTTTTAATTATGTTAATTTAGTTCCCGTACAATTTAAAATATGTCAATTTTGTCCTTAGTGAAAATTTTATGTTAAGTTTTTAATAAAATTTTTAATAGTTCGGCTATAAATTGGGTTAAATTAATTAAATGAATGAATTTATAATAAGTTGCTTGCATCTAACATAATTTTGCCATTCAAAATTACAACATTAACTTAATTTAAATTTGAACAATGGATTAAATTGACACATTTTCAATTGTTCAGAAACTAAATTGACACAATTAAAAGTACAAGGATCAAATTAACACAATGAAAAAAGTACATGAACCTTTGGCATAAATAACCCTTTATTTTATTTAGGTATTTAATTTTTATTTCAGAAAGTAATTAAAAAAGGGGTCATTTACCCTAAAGGTCCTTATATTTTACCTATTGTATCATTTTAATCCTCGTATTTTTAATTATGTCAATTTAGTTCTTGTACAATTTATATTGTGTCAATTTAGTCCTTAGTGTAATATTTATGTTCAATTTTTAATAAAAATTTTAATGATTCGGCCACGGTTTTTGCAAAATTGAGTTAACAGATGGATTTGTAATGGGTTACTTGCATTAACATTATTGTGTCATTAAAAATTACTTTAATAACTTAACTTTAATTTGACCAAAAGGTTAAATTGACAGAATATTACTCATAGAGGGACAAAATTATAGAATTAAGAGTATAATGACTAAATTAACACAATAAAAAAAGCACATGAAACTTTAGCGTAAATAACCATTAGAAAACATTAAATTATGAATTTATTACCTTTTTATAAGCTAATAATATCTTATCATAGACATTTAGTATATAAATTAAATATTTAGATAATTGTTTTAAAGGTCCCCACACTTGGTGAAATTAGATAATTTAGTCTTTTCACTTGTAATTTTGACAATTTAATACTTGTATAATTTAACTTGTGTTAATTAAATACTATATTGAAATCAAAGTTAAGTTAGTTACATAAATATTAACGGTTAAGCCGTATCATATGCAATTGACACAATACAAAACCATTCATTAACCCGATTCAAACCTATTCACAACCTAATAATTGAAAATTATAGTCTTTGATTTAACAATTTTATGAATAAATATGAAAATTAAAGGGTTATTTACGTCAAAGCTCCCTGTACTTTGTCTACTATGTCAATTTGGTCCTTGTAATTTTAATAGTGTCAATTTAGTCCTTTAGTCAAATTTAGGTTAAGTTAATGACGTAATTTTGAACAGCCAAATTATGTTAGATACAAGTAACTTATTATAAATCATCCGTTTACTCAATTGAATCCAATTTGTGGCCGAACCATTAAAATTTTCCTTAAAAACTTGACATAAATTTTTTTTTAAGGACAATATTAACACATTTTAAATTATATAGGGACTAAATTGACATAATATATAAAATATAAGGGTCTTTTGACATAAATAACCTAAAATTAAATTAATATAGTGAATAAAGTATGGTAGCTTTTATCATTAAAGCCTCAATATTATATATAATTAAAAAAAAAAACAAGTATAGTGGCCGCCACATAACTGAAATATTTATTTAGGAAACGTGCCCCCACAAGTTTGTTCAAAGGTTAGGTTTGAATTCTCGGCTACTTGAGAAGTCTACGTTGAAGGACAAATCCAATAAAAAGTGCAGATAAAATTTAACATAATATGATAACACGATAAAAATATAACCGGAAGATAGCATATTCAAATTTGGGTTTTTGAAGCAGAGTTGAATTTGATTTCACTCGTTTAACTCATTTAAGTGATTAGGTTGAATTTGAGTTTGATCTGTGTAACCGTTTTCAACACGTTTGACCCGTTTATGTACTTATATTAAGTATTTGAATGATATACTATTGTCATTATGTATATATTTTTGGTAGCCTATCTTATATAAGATAATTTAGAATGTATTTAGTAATGTTATACTTATAATATATTAATATGTCATGTAGTTATTGCGAATATTAATTGTAACATGTATTATTGACATGTTAACATTTAACGAAAACAAGTCACCCATATAAATAATTGGGTTGGGTTCGGGTTGACTACATTTCTAAGACAACTCGTATAACAGGAACACAACACATTTGCAAGCCCTAGTAAATACTATTCCCCCTTAGGTATTATTAAAATTATAATTTATAACTCTTTATCTCTATATATTATAGAAAAGTGTTTTCGACCCTTAACAGGTTCTAAAGTCCAAATCAAACAATTCTACAATCCTATAATATTTTCAATCAAAGAAAAAGGGAAAACAAAAAAAATTACAGTGTCAATTATAATATTTAAATTGCACTCAATTCTTACATTAATTGGGGAGGGCTAAAACATATATAAAAATAATTTTTTAAATAAATAAATGAAAAATCTCTTAAATTCATTCAAGAACTTTTTTTCGTTAGTCAATGCATGTGGTGCATAAAAGAATTATAATTCAAAGGCTTTCTTTATTTTTTTTGTTTAGTTCATGTTTTGGATAGAAAATGATTTCCTTAAGAAAATGGGGGAAATCATTATTAGAGGTGGCTAAATTTAGGCCCAAAGCTTCAAAATGTTCATTTGTTAGAGGCAAGATACACCAAAGACTATTAAGGGTTATAACATTGAGATGTTACATATCAAAGGAGGTTTCATCCCAAAATCAATTGATAATGGGTGAAGTAGCTTCTATAGTAAATAAGGTAAATTTTTCTTTTCTAATCCACCTATGTGAAATTCTATTTTTGCCCAATTTTTGACTTGTATCATGGAACAGGGCTGGACTAAAGATTGATTGATTGGGCCTGGTCTTAGACCAAAGTTATTCCGTGCGGTCTAATTTTTGGTGTGGACTAATGTTTTACACTTGGAAGATATTCCTCACTTCAGCCTGGACTACGGTGAATTAAAGTTTGGTTGAAGTTCCAAAATCAAGGTCAAAGACAAAACTAAATAACAAGAAGTTCAATTCAATCGTAGAGACGAAATTGATAGATCCCGACCTGAGTTTATTGTGTGGGTCAATACTTGAACATCCCCAATAATACTAGTGTTCTTTAAAGCTTCCTAATCCAGCTTAGAATCCAATGATTTGAAATAAAAAAGGTGTTCATTGATAAATACACGAAGTAGACTTGAGCGAAGACTGATTAAAGTCTTGGAACAAGGAGTGGGATTCGATAATACAAATTTAGTCTGGTCCAAATTTATTCAGTCTAGCACAAGTTTTATTCTGTAACACTATTTTATCATGTTTTAAAATATTTATTACTTTAAACTTGGACACGGTTGGAACAAAGTCAAGGAACATGCCCTTTTGAAATAATTGTGTTGGTTCGAAAGAAAGTGGGGGCTATTGGAACTTAAACTCCTAATCTCTTGGTCAATAAGGCTCTAATACCATATCAAATAACTAACTTTTTCAAAACATATGTTGATAGATTCTATACTCTAACACATATGCTTTTGTCAACCTTGCTTTCTTAATAATTATTTTATGGAGAGCAGTATGATAAAAGGAGGGCATGTCAAAGTTTTCTTTTCTGATAATTGGTGACAACGGCATTATACAAGACAAGCTACTTGTCTAAAGCAAGGCCCCATACACCCTTAAGGAAACGGGGACCAGAAAAGGACCAACACAACAGATAAACAGATCAAAACAAGAAAACAGGATTGCAGAAAGAAATACATGGCCAACAGACGCTAGAAGACTGAAGACACATAATCCATCATTGTAAAAATCGCTCGATCATAAAAGAGTCATCACCATCAAAGCTGAACCCAAGCTTCTTCCTCGTCCCCCACGTACGCTCCCCTACAAGAGGTTTCTCAGCCATAATAAACTTTTTGGCCTTTTTTCCCGCCTTCCACTTACCTCTTTCATTACTTGAAGGCTTAGGTAACCTCTTTGCACTGCTTTCGAGAGATATGTCTTTAAAAAAAAATCTTGTAGGTCTCGCTTAGATTGCTCTTTTTTCCTGCATTTAAAAGCTCTATAGCCCCTGTTAGACATGCCAACAATGGGATCCTTATGCCCAGACCTCACTTTCCTCCTTCGCTCCCCATTCTTGTTAGATTCCTCCACAGACTGAGTCGGATTCGCTCCCAAGTAGTTTCCATCATCATACGATTGTCTTTCAAATGCATGAGGCTCAAAACCTGGCGAGAATTTAGGTCCCGAGGATACTAACTCAATGTCACTTACAGCGTACGGAGCTTAATTACCTTGAGGAGGCTACCGATCTTGAGGTCTAGGTGATTTGGCTCCACAGTCCTCAACCCAAGACAAGAGAAGTGAAAGGTTCTGGTTGACTCGAGTTTCCTGGAAGGGTGTTGCTGACGATTGGATTACAAACTGAGTAGAGGGACAAGTGATAGTCAAGCATGGGAATTGGGAGTCCCAGGGCCATCTACCAATAAAATGACCATCAACATGTAGCGAAATATGACCCGCACTCTGCTCATCAATCCTCACATCACCAATTCCAAGCCTAGAGCGTGTTTGCGAAACACCCTCCTATAGAGGACTAACAGCGGGAGCACGAGATCCCGAAGTGATGCTAGCACTAGCATTATGACCTTGTCGAGGAGTTCGAGCTTGTTCCCTGATTGATATGGCATAAGCGGCAAGAGCGACTACCAAGGCAGAATAATTGGGGCCTAACTCAGAGTCACCTTCTTTGTCAAACACCAATCGAGCGCCCCCACTGAAATTAACTTGCACCACCTGTTGAATAACTAATAGGGAGCATGTGTCATGAGAACCCTTGCAACGTCCACACATCTCATCGCCGATGTTCTGAAATACACTCGAACAAATTTTCCCCAGATACTAGCAAAACCATTGAAGCACTCCTTCGACCAGTACTGTAGTGGTAGACCATGAATTTCAATCTAGACTCTTATGTTCAGAGCTCCAAGGGTTTGTCCTAAGTATCTATACACCCGCTTGAACTTACGAAATAGCAACAGTTTCCGGGGTCCAATGTAGGATTCCATAGACTTAGCATAATCACAGGTTAGAATGAAAGTATCTGAGCTCAACCCTCGAGGGCCAAGTCATAGAGATTATTCTCAGTAATGAACCTGAGGATATTATCAAGCGTGTCATCCTCAAATGAGTGAGCTTTTTATTGATCTGTTCAGCCATGCCTCCACACGAATGTTCATATTGGCCACCACGATCTTGAGACCACTTTGACGCTTGGCAACCATGACCCTAGTCCTTGGAGTAGTATCTTCAAGCAGATGTTTGGTAGCTGTACCTTCGGTTCTTCCATCACTATTAAAACGGTGAGCCCAAGCAAGTGCTTGGCTCCGATGAGAATTGGACTTAGACCCTCTACGTTGCTTAGCCTAATCAACACTGATTTTGTAGCCTGCAACCCAACAACCATTCATAGACGAAATTGCCCTTAGAGCCTCACTCCTAATCCAAAATCTAACAAAACCATAAGAAAACCATGTTTTGACCCTTCTGTTTTGAGGAACAAAAGTGTCATAGATCGAACTAAACTCTCGGACAATGGTCTTAAGCCATGAATTTGATGTTTTCTCTGGGAGGCCATTAACGAATATGGATACTGCCTCGTCCGAAGACGACATTTGACATGCCCAATAGAGGGAACGGAGGATGTTTGGCAAACATCAAAAAGCGTTTTTTTATTAAAAGTAGAAGCTATTTTTCTGCTTATAAGCAAAAAAAGAAATTTGGTGCTTCTAATTATAAGCAGAAGTAGAATCAAAAACTTAAAATTTTTAAGACAAAAATACTCTTACTCAAATATTAAATTACTTCATACTTTATCATCTTTCAAAACTCTAACCCTCTATCCAACCAATTTGATCCTTTTCGGTAATTTGACAAAAAAAGCACTTTTCTTAAACATTGGCCAAATTCTAAGAATAATAAAATAATTACTTCTGAATGGTTGAGCCAAATACAAGCTGCTTTTTCAAACCAACACTTTTCACATAAATGCTTTTACAAAAAGTGCTTTTAAAATAATAATTTTTTTACAGTAATCCCAAACAAGTCTTAAATAATTTTGAAGATAATTTAAATACAAGACATAAAATAGACTTATACAATATCTATACTTCAAACTCAATAAATATTTCTTTCAAAAAGCATATTAAAATATAAAATTAATAATAAATCTTTACACGTTAGATTAAGCTTTTCGGGCAGTCATTTGTTTGACAATATGAGAGGAGCAAGTAGTGCTTGTCCTGCATGATTACAGCTGGACCTATATTCTATGACTCCTCTACTCTACATAATTTCCATAATATTTTAAATCCAACAACTTGCATATTAATTAATTTTATTATATTAATTTGTGAGATCTTGATTAAAATTTGCTGGATTCTGTCCTTGGGTAAGTTTTTTTTAACCCAATTGACACTTTTTTAAGAAAAAAATAAAATCAAAATAACACTTTTTTAAAAATATTTACTAAAATGACACAATTTACTATAGCTTGTTCAACGTACGTCATTTGTAACGCCGTACGTTAAGTTTTTTTTTTTTTTTACTCAACGTACTCTATTTGAAACAAAGTATGTTGAGTATTTTTTTTTTAGCTTACTCAATGTACTCCATTTGAAACGGAGTACGTTGACTTAAAATTATTGTATTTTCAAAAAGAGAGGTTATTTTCGAGTACCCCAACACCCTGCATATGTGGGCGAAGGCTAGCACTCAACATACTTCGTTTCAAATGGAGTATGTTGAGTAAACTATATAAAAATAAAAAAAAATTACTCAAACGGCATACGTTGAACAAGCTACAGTAAATGGTATCATTTTGGTAAATATTTTTGAAAAAGTGTCATTTTGGTAATTTTTTTTATAAATGTGCCAATTAGGTAAAAAAGTCATAAACCTTCGTTATATATTTTAAGATAGTTTAACATTAAAATAACAAGTAGTTAAACTAATTTACGAGTGTAAAAGAGCCAAGTCGAACCGAGCACCCCTTTGTTTGAACTCAAGTTCGATAAGGCTTATCGAGCTCGAGTTCAAGTCAAGCTCTTATCGAGCATTTCCAACCTTTGTTCGAATTCAGTTCAATAAGATTTTTAATGTTTTCAATATTCGGCTCGGCTCGGCTCGGCTCAGCTCGTTAGGCTTATCGAGCTAAGTCGAGCTCGTTATCGAGCCAAGTATAGCTCATTATTAAGCTCAATCGAGCTTAAAACCGCGCTGAGCTCGCTATTGAGTCGAGCTCGCTACAAAGCCTGAGCTTTAAAAGTTACTATCGAACCATTATCGAACCATTTTCGAGCCAGTACCAACTGTTAACGAGCCGCTTAACGAGCTTTTAACGAGTTCATATCGAGCCCCACTTAACGAGCTCTTATTGAGCCCCTATCAAACTTTTCACGAATATTAACGAGCTGATCACCCCCTTTTTCGACCTCGGCTTGTTAAGCTTATCGAACCTACTCAAACTCGACTCGATAAGCTATCAAGCCTCTATAATGAACATGAATAAACCATAATCGATTTCAAATATGAGTAGTTCATCAAACGTTCGATTCCTTTATGCCCCACATAAAAACTATGTAGTTAAATTATATATTTCCTAAAATATGAATTTTTTTTTTTTTTTTTTTAATCAACAAAAATGGTCCATGGCCAAAAAAATATGATCGTTTAAGAATTCTGCAAGGCATGTAGGAACCGGCACTCGACAAAATGTAAAAAAAAATATATATATATATATTTTTAAAATTAGCTTTTAAAAAGGATTAATTACCGATCATCTTTGAATTTTTCTTACTATTTTTTTACTTTTTTATAAAAATATAAATATCAGTGCAAACTATCAATACATGCATACACATACATGAATGTATGTTGATTTTTATAAATTTATAATATTTTTATAATTAAAAATATAAAAAATTAAATTAATATAATAAATAAAATACACAGATATTTTTGTAAATAACTCTAAATTATGTAAGCAAAAACTGAAAAGAAAATCCAAAAATAAAAGATTGGAAAAGTCAATTCCACGTGCTTATACTTCAATTTCCACCGAAAAAATTTAAGTGCTATGTAAATTAAAGAATAGGGTTAACACAAAAGGTTCTGTATTTTATTAATTATATTAATTTAATTCTTATATTTTTAATTATATTAATTTAATATCTAAATAATTAACATTTCGTCAATTTGTTTCTTATAGTAAAATTTGTATTATGTTTTTAATGAAATTTTTTATGATTCGATAATGAATTGAGTTAATGAATCGATTTATAGTGGTTCACTTGCATGTAATGTGATTGTCCCATTAAAAAATACGTCAATAATTTAACTTAAATTTAAATAAAAGATCAAATTAATAAAATATAAATTATAAAGATATTAAATTAATATAATTAAAAGTTTAATGACTAAATTAACACAATAACAAAAGTACATAAATTTTTAAATGTAAATAATTCTAAAAAATATATCTAATGTGTACATTAAATTTATAAGTTTTAAATTATTATTTCATAAAAATGATAAATTTAATAATTATTTTATAATTTAACGCTTTTGTTACTATGATACCTAAATTTAGCATAATTCGTATTTTATTTATAAAGAAAAAGCTTGATGTGACCAAAAAAAAAGTTTTCACGATCTGAAGAAAAGTAATTTCACCTTTGGTCAATCACGTGTCATTTTTCATGTTCTTTTTTAGCATAATTGAATTGCATATGAATTCACCGAATATTTACTCAGTTCGATCTATTTGTAATAAATTTAAATATAAAAAATAAATTTTAAATAAATTTAAATGTAAATATTGATAAATGATAATTGAGTGGGGTTGGTTTTGGATGACATCAAATCCAACCTAGTCCCCACTCAAATATGACCCGAAATTATTTTTAATATAGCAAAAATTTTTAAATTACTAAATTTTAAATATATGACATGTCATATTTCAACATCATTTTATTGTGCTCGAAGGTCTAAAGAGTAACTTAAGTGGGGGTAAATTAGTTTCTTTAGTAATAAATAAAAATTAAATTTATAAATCTAAAATTAAATTAACAGATAGAGAATAAATATGAAATAAAAAAGATAAAGGCAAGAATTAAAGCAATGCACAAATTTTTTGTAGTGATTCATTTGCAAACAGGAAGCTAGTCTACATCTCAAATGACTACTTTTTGTCACTTGAGCCTTTAACTAAGCTTGATGATCATTTTTAAAATCATACTCAGGATCCTACCTTTACAATTGGTCTTTTTATGCGTAGGCTCAAGACCAACCTTTTATTACCGATCCTTTTGTAACCATAGGCTAAGGATCCAACCTTTATAATGAAATAAATTAGAGTAAAGTAATAAAAAAAAAATTAACGCACTCAAATTCTTCACTCTTTCAAGAGTAAATTCACACTTGATCAAACTTATCTAAAGCCAAGGATATGTCAATTAAGCTCAATGATCAATAATAAAAGAACAAATAATGCTCAAATAAAAACTTAAAATCAAACCGTTGAAGCACAAGAATGTAAGAGAGCTTTTTATCAAAGAATGCTTAGAAAGTGTTAGGTGATTTAAACCAAAACATTCAAGTCCTATTTATAGGCAAATGGGGGCCAAAGGGACATTCAAAAAGTAGGGAAAAAAATTAGGAAAGAAATCAAGTCAAAAGTAGCCGTTTTGAGCTTTTTCTAACATGTGTGTCTACACACAAGGGCTGTGTGTTGACACACAGCAACTCCCGGTAGCTACTGTAAGCCTGTGTCGACACATACCTTCCGTGTGTCGACACTCAGCATGTCTGGGTGAATTTGCACGTTTTTGATTAATTAGCTTGATTGATGGGATAATTGTACCATATTAGCTAATTTGATTAATTGATTAATTGATTGCTATATTAGTTCAAATTTTTGAATTTATTTCCTACTTTACTTTTATCATAAAGATAATTAATTGCATAAATCAAGCTAAATCATCCCCCATTAAAATTTTATCTTTATTTGATTTAATTATACTTTTTAAAGTACCAATCTTGAAAAATATTTTCATTGGGAACTTAGATTGGTTTAATTTTGACTTGAATATTTTACAAATAAAATTAGGAAATCAATTTTTAAAAATATTTCAAAAATATTTTTGTTAGAGCATCACATATCAATATTGAGACTTTGACACAATTGATATATCCCGATCCTAAGTCCTAGATAATAAAAATAAATAACTTTAAGGCGCTTGGACTCGAATCACATTCTCTTCAATTTGAATGAATCTTCTCTTCAAATTTAATCTATTTTCCTTTTGATTCATCATTTTAGAAAGCTTCGTATCAACATGATTAATCTTGATTTTTCTAACTTTCTTATGGGTCACTCAGAAATAAGATTAGAACAATTTAAATATTATGACTCACTAAATGGCTGTTATTATCAAAATATAATATAAATAGCTTTAAGGCCAAAAGTGCCAACATTTTAGAGTTTGCTTTGGCACTATAATATTCTTTATAGAACCATGATTTGACAAACTTATGTATAAAGATTATTTATTAAGAGATATTTGAATGATTGTCTAATATTATATTTATACATATTAATAAAAAAAGAAAAAAGATATAGTGGTTTGTAAAAAAATTAACCCTTGAGTTATTATTATTACATTAATATTGTTAATATATTAATATTAGATTGTAATATTATAATTTATAGAATAAATAGATTTTTTGGATTTGGATTGAGTCGGGTTTTCTCTGGGTTGGATTTGGATAAAGGCAAACTGGACCTCTTGCCATCCCTAACTCCAAGCTCATGATCGAAATGTTAATGTCTTGTTCGGCTTAAAATTTACTGAATTTATAGGTCTTTTTTATCAAGTATCTCTTTGGAGAGAAAGCGTTTTCTTTAAGGAAAAGGAACACTTTTTCAGGATTTGAAAATTTTTGGCCTAAAAAATTGTGCTTTTAAATAAATGTAAATATTGTTATTCTGTTTTCAAGTAAAAAAGAAGGAAAATAGTATTTCTCATTTAAAATAAGAGTAGAATTGTATACAAAAGTTTTTTCAAACAAAAATATCTCAATTTAAAACACTTTTTATAGCTTGGACAAAAAGTGATTCTAAAACATCAGTTTTATTCAGAACTTGGTCAAACAGACTCTAAAGATATTGATTCTAAACTTAACTTGCGTGAGCTCAAGTTTGTCAACATTGTTAAATTTCACCGGGTCTCTATAGACCCGACCCAAAGAGTTGGCACAAATGAGGTCTACATAGCAAAAAACAATAACAAATCAAGTGCCTCAAAGGCTCCCGCATACGCAGGGTCAAGATGGTAGATGTACGCAACCTTCCCCCTTTTCAGGAACTACCCTGAAAGGAGACTGTTTTCCAGAACCACCAACCTGAGAAGCTTGTCAGCAGTAGAGCAACGTGGTGGCAATCCGTATGTAGTCCGTGTACTGATAATACGACCAAACATTAACTGATCGAAATCAATCAACAAATTTTAACGGCGATGTTAAGATGAATTGACATATAAGCTTAAATGGTGTTCCATCCTAAAATTAATTAGCATTAAGTGGAGTGACCCACTAAACTTATAAATTAACCTCTTATTTCCAACAACTTTTATGTAGGATTCACATTTTAACTCACATATAAAATTCTTACTCTTAACATAGATTAAGCCCGAACTTGACTCCAAGACACGCTACAACGTAGTGGTTAGAAAAGGTGTCAAGATGACAGCTTTACGACACCTTTGAATTTGGACAGAAAGTGATAACTTATAATTAATTACTGAATAATGAAGGCTTTAACAATTATATTTTCAGGGTGATTATTTGCACAAACTCTAATATTATATAACAAAATTTATCTCTTAAATAACCTAAGATTTCAATATTTGTTATTTAAATATCATAATATTTTAATTTATATACACCAAGTTGCCCTTGCTTTTAAAAAAATTTATCACTAGGATATGCTATGAAGTCCAACTTTATCTTGAAGTATTCTATATCTTTTATTCAATTTTTTTTTCAGAATAATGTCGTAGAACATGGATCTAGGCATCTTCTATTAAAATCTAATAATTTTTTCAAAAAGAAAAAAAAAAATATCTTTAATCAGAGTTAGTTAAATTTGTACCATAATCTACAAACATTTTTGTTGAAATAACCAATATAACCTCACATATATCAACATAATTATATAATGATCAGCATTTTCTCATAAAATTAGCCGAATTCTGGAAAAACTTTACTAAAATCTGACATGATATATCTAGCTCGTAAACCTCATAATACTTTTAGACTAATGTTATAGTCCGAATAACTTTTATTAATATCAAATTAATTTAAATGTAATAAGTTTCAAAAAGTCTTATAAATATTCCAATATTAACAAAAAATGTCACGACAACGACACAAACCTATATTATTATATACATATTAAAATATCTGAATAGTGCATTGATGACTAGATAAAAATAAAACTAAAAAGCATGTGGTCCAACGTAGTGATTAGATTGAGGTGTCCTTTGCAATAATAATAAATGGGTGGCGGCTCCTTGTGAGCTTTTCTCCACCTATGAAAATTATTTTTAATAAATATTACTTTAACAATAATAAATTACCGTAACAATAATATTATATAAGTATTGCTATAATAACAATCAGAATTGAATATAATCCCAAATAATTGGAGGCTCCAAAATTTAGAAGATTATATTTTTAAAATATTAATTTTTAATATGAATAAGTTTTAATATTAAAATTTTAGAATTTTATTATATATGAAGAGAGTCATTCAAAACGTCAATTTGAAACCTCGAAAATGTCAAAACCAGCTCTAATAATAATATTATTATTAACAATAGTGATAGTAATACTAATAACTTCTATAAAATTTATTATTTAGATATTTAAAGTTTAATCTTTAATAATTTAAAAATTCAGATATTTTATCACTTATGCTATCTCCCATTGAAATCTTGCAGTTTTCATAGAAAATGATGGCATAGAAGATGGTTCCAACGAGGCAACAATAAATTGGTGCCTTCTGCCAAGATCCACTTAGTGACAAGTAATTTTAATGATATATAAGTATATATTTTACTAAAATATACCATATTTTATTATAATTTGACGAATATCTGTCATAAAAATACTAATATAATACATATATTGTAGTAAACTCCTGACATAAACTCATTTAATCCTGATAAAGATTTGTCAAATTTTAATAGAAAATTTGCATATATATATATATAAAATAAAAAAGTATGATGTATAAAGGTTTATTTTGTATGTAATTGTGAATAACTTTAATGACGTAACGGAGATGACAAATGCAGATGACGAGGGTGTACACCTGGCTCCAGCCATACTGACTACAACTTTGATTCCGCGCAATAATTTGACAACAAATGTTATATATATTTAATAATAATTAATCTAAAACGTAATACAATTATATATTAATATATTAAAAAATAATTTAACTCTATTTTTTTTTAAAAAAAATAACACAACTTTAAATTTTTCTACCAAAAAATAACTCAACTTTAATATTTCTACCAAAAAATAAACAAACTCTAAAATTAATCTATAAAAAAACCTAACTTTAAAAATGTGATTTAAAAATATCAAATTGTAATTCTCCGATAGTATATTTTTCTTCTTCGTATTTTTGGTTTGACTTGTTATCTGTGGGGCAGCAAATGAGCCAAGTCAGCTCTCGAGCCGGTTTGACTTGGCTTGTTAAGAGCTCGACTTGAGTTTGTCTAAGCTGACTCGTGTTTGCTCGACTCATTTAAATAAATGAGCCAAATCGAACCGAGGCTCATGAGCCAGCTCGTTTATGGGCTTATAAGCCAGCTCGATTATTGGCTCGCATGTCTACTCTACTGAATTGAGTTACATATATGTTTTTTTTTATTTTAATTTTCATACATAATTTATTTTATTTCAAGTAACAACAACAACAACAGTCCAAGTGCCTTGCGGCTCCCACAGAACGCAGGGTCTGGGGGGGTGATATACGCAGCCTTACCCCTTCCGGCAGGAAAGGAGACTGTTTCCGAGGACCCCCAACTTGAAGTAGCTGAGTGCCTGCAGATAAACCACAAATTAATAACATGCATATAGAGGAAAAAGTAGAAGAAGGAGAGAAGAAGAAGAAGAAGAAGAAGAAGAAGAAGGAGAATGGGCATGATCAGGGACTAAGCTAGCCTAAAAGTGCTACACTAGAGGTTATGCTTGCCTAAGGATCTTAGACTACCAACCACTCCCCGCACTACTCTACTCTGCCATCTCCGCTACCCTAATACTAGCCCTTCAACGTGTCCTATCTGAGGCATTTTATTTCAAGTAACAATAATCATAAATAAGTTTAACAAGTCTAACAAATGAGCTTAACAAGCCTGATAAATGAGCATAGTAACCTCGCAAAACTCAACGAGCCAGCTCACCGAATAATCAAGTCTAAATGATATTGATATCGAGCTGGTATCATTTTCTAAACGAGTTGAGCTAAGCAAAGATATACGGCTCGGTTAGATAAATAATGCCGATACCAAGTTAGTCTCATTTAGTTAACGAGCCGAACCAAGCTGAGCTGCAACTCATTTGCAGTCCTAGTTCTTAGGTTGTATTCATCAGTTGCTTTGCTTGTTCTTTGCCCGGAATCTTGCCTTTTTTATAAGATTTACTCAATTATTAAAAAAATAATAGAGAAAACGAGGGTTTGATTAATAAGCATATGTGGGTTTCTATACGACCTTAAATGACTAATTTGAATATTGGAATGGGAAAGGAGGGGAACCACTAAGAACCCTAATCACAGACTGTAAAGGAAGAAAATTTACATACAGTATTATTAACATAAAAGTACATACTAAAATTTTATTAAAGCATCTGTTTTTACGTGTAATTAATTTATTTTTCGTGCAATATGATTTTAGTTTTTAATTTATATCCAATTGTTTTTAGCATCCAATCACGGAATCCATAAATGCCCATGGATGGAGATCATGGCCCACAAATCCACACAAGTCAGGGTGTATTTGAGTCAAGTCGAGCCCCAACTCATCAGGCTCAAGGCTTTGCTCAGGCTTGGCTCAATGCTCGTCTAGCTCGGAAATTTCAAGCTCGAGCTTGGTTTATCAAAGTCTCTGTCTCGAGCTCAGCTTGATTAAGCTTGAACTTGGCTCAGTGAACTTCAAACTAAGCATTCTATTTTTGACTCATTCAAGCTCAATCTTGGCTCATTTTATCACGAGCTCGGCTCAGTGATGCTCGAGCTATTTAGGCTCCAACTTGCCTCAATTTGACATATTTAAGTTATTAAATTATATTAACATAAGGCACGCAACTCGCTTAGGCTTGTTAAAGCTCGCGAGGCTAGGAGCTCAAGCTTTGTTAGTCTGGGGCTCCGCTCAACAAGCTAAATGAGCCGGCTTGGCTCTACTCAAGCTCAACACGAGTAGAGCATTTTGACGAACCAGCTAGTGAGAGCTTGCGAGCTAGCTCGGCTCACTTACACCCCTAGCAGGGATTGCATAAAGAGAAAAATCTAGATCCAATTCGTTTCAATGAGTTGTCTAGACAGGTTGATTCAAACTGGGTTGCGGGTCTGAAAAGTGTCATCCTCAGTAAGTCAATCAAAATTAGACCCGCTTGGTCTGAATGGATCAAACCCAGGTTTACCTACTTTTAGAATTTTTAACATATATTTCATAAAAAAAAAAAAAATTTATTAAGCACATATGTTAAACAAATAATACTTAATTTTATTGATAAATAAAATATAATTATAACAAGTATATATTGATATAATTACAACATAAAATGATAAGTCCTAACTGATTTCTTTTTTTTGGTTTTTGGGTCAAGATAAGTTATAATTCAGATCAAACTTATTACAAATACATGTCTTAACACTGATTGAACAGAGTCATAAGTTTAAGTGGATCAAGTCGAACAGGGTTAGAACGAATAAAAGGAAACTTAAACCATGACCTAGCCCACTATAATAAATGTATCAATACAAGGTCAACCAATCAACAGTGGGCCATGCCGAGCTGTGTAAAAGAATAGGTCTGATCGAACAAGGTTGACTTGACTTGTTAGCCATCTCTACCCTTAAAATAGAGACAGCAATGGCATTAAAAATCATCTTAATTAGCCATTGGAGTCACAGATTCAGTGAATGGTAAAATTTATTTTGCACTCAATAACAACATCTAACCCTAAACCTAAGCCGGTATAAAATGTAAGGTACAGGTGTAAATGAACAAAACATTCAATTAATTAAGTGTACTTGAAATTGGATGAAACGGGTCATAGAGCATCTCAAATTTGGGGTATTCAAAAGCTTATTACAACCCACCCATTTTGAATACCATTCTCCACGTTACCATTCAACAATAAATTAAAAGTATCAGTAAAAATTATACATAAAATAATTATTTGTGCTGTTAATTGAAACAAAAAAGTAATAAAAACATAATATATATGCATATAATTATAAAATAACATAAAACAACCATTACACAAAGGAAAAGTAATAAAAATCTTACTTCAAAAATACAAACGGGGTTTTGCATATTCCACTTTTCAGTGACATCAATGAATACCCCTAATACTCGGGTATTCATCTTAGCATTTGATTATCTTATTGGAGCTTCTATATGGTATTCAAAGGTCCAACTTATCATTCAGTGGCGATTTTACATACCCATTAGAGATGCTCTTGGCGGCGCTTTAAAACCTAAAAAAAAAGAAAAAAATAAAAAAATAAACCTTGAAATCAAAGAGGGAAATACTTACAGTTGCATGAGCTTGAGTAAAGTAATATGCAAAGAAGAATAAGGACATCTATAGCAGAAGGATGGCACCAGCTAGTGTACTTTCGTGTTTTTAAAATCGTAATTACTTACTCCGTTACTCTCTATTATTTGTAAATTTCTTTAAATTGATTCCCTTACTTTTCTGCTTAAAATAATCTCTCGTGTTTCATTTTTGTGACAAAATTAGTCCTGTATTTATGCTTGGTGTTGTTCATTAAACAAGGGACTAATTATGTGACAATAAAATTGGAAAGATTATTTTGAATAAATAAAAGATGAAAACTGATTTAAACAAACTTACGAATATTAAGTGATTACAAAGTAGCAAACTCTTTTGAATCATGACAAATAATAGTACAATTACTGATGCCATCTCTCCTGCGATAGAAGACCCCAGCCTCTTTCTTTGTCTACCAGCATCTAAGTTGAGTCCTGACTTGTCAAGCTCGAGGCTCAGCACATCAACATTTCTCTTTGATCGGGCGAAACTCAAAGTTCAATGAGCCTTAAAACTTCAAGCTAAAAGTTGACTTGGTTCAATTGAGCTCCAACTGGGTTTAGCCAAAGGAACTCGAAGCAAACCCCACTTTATTTGCACTCAGTCAAGCCCAATACATGCTCGATTAGGCTCAAAGCACTTGGCTCATAAACTGCATTAAGATTGACCTTGAGCCAGAGCTCTACCAAGATCACACTCACCAAGCTCAAAATGAATCAAATCTTTCAACAATTACAAAAACTGGGCTCAAAAGAGTTCACGAGCCAACTCGACCTGACTCATTTGAACCCGATCTCGTGTGTTTTAGAATGATGGCTTCAATGCTCTAATTTATGCTACATATTTATAGATCTCAGCCATCGGAGACTATGTAGAATAAAGAATGAAATGAAGGGATTATGTGACTTCTGAAGCTTGTGTGAATGGTTTTCTTGACAGATTCAACTAAGTGTGAAAGAGACATGTGTGAACATCTGTTCACCCTTGAAATTTAATCTCAGGGTTGATTATAAAATTGGGTTTTATTATTGTCACGACGAAATAAAAGTTATTTTCAGAATAATAATGTAACTTATAGTGAGTAATATCTGCAAAGTTTTATAAAGTTACTCTGATATTAAATTTTTTGCAATGTCAACAACATTACATTTATTATATTAACTTAATTCTTATATGATTTGCATAATATTAATTTAGTCCTAGAGCATAATTGACTTTAAGTTGTTCATAACATTTTCTATAGTCGAGTCACGAATGATTTGTACTAGGCCACTTATATCTAAAACAATATATTAAAAATTATGTCATTAACTTGAATTCACCATGCGTAATACGTACTAGCATAAAGGAAAAAATTTACATTAAAAATTATCTTTTTTATTGAACGCTATTTTATGTGTACATTTAGGCCCCGCTCTTGTGAATATACCTACTTTATATTACGATTTTGTCGCTAATTGTCGAAGAAAAATGCTGGCATATAAATTATTATTTTTCTGGCCCTAAATTTGTTTACCAATCAAAAAAAAAATATTGACTTTGTTGTAAATATTGGATATTTTTCGGGTATAATTTTTAAAGTCGAGTTTGAATATTATTAAATATCATAAAAAATTAAAAATACTTATTTATATATATATACATATACATATATATAAATAGATATTTATAAATAGTGACACATGTCACTTAATGAGCCATCCCTCCCCGGGGCCCTCCTTTTCATGTATATATGCAATACATACATACACAACCCAGCACACAACAACAACAACAAACCCAGTGCCTCTAAGGGCTCTTGCATAAGCAGGGTCTGGGGGGGTAGATGTACGCAATCTTCCCCCTTCAGGGAGCTACTCTGAAGAGAGACTGTTTTCGAGGGCCCCCAACTTGAGAAGCTGATCCGCAGCAATGAGCAAAAGACCTGGCAGCAGGAAGCATCAAAACATGAGTAGAGCAAAACACACGGCGAGCAAAACAACAGACTCAAAGCAACCACATCAAGCACAAATCAACTGATAAAATAAAGATAAGGATAGAGATAGAGGATAGAGATAGAGAAAGAAATAGGGATAGAAATAGAGATAGAGATAGCGATAAAGATAAGTAGGCAAGTAACAAGTAACGGCTCATGAGAGCCAGAACACAGCCTACGTGCACCAAGAGGACCTAGCACTAATAAGCTAAACAACCCAGCACACAACAAGAACAAAAAAGAAGAAAAAAGAGAAAAGAAAAGAGAAAGAAAAGGAAGGAAAAGAGAAAAAATTTAATAAAATAATCTTGTTCTGTTGTAAAATACTTGCTATTTTTCTTCAAGCGTATTTAGGTTTTTCTTTTTATTATCTTCCTATAAAGTATAATATCTTTATGATTTTATAATACGTTATCATCACAAGTCTCTAGCCAGTTAAGAATCGTTACATACTCGAGGTAAGTTTTCATTCCCTACTCTTTGTGATTTATAATTATTATGTCTAATCTTACTTACCTTAAATTTACTGCTATTGATATATCTGAAAAAAATTATTTGCTTTGGACCCTTGATGTTGAGATGACCCTTGATGCTATGAATCTTGGAGATACAATTAAAAGGAAAAATAACGCATCTCTACAGGATTGTGCTAAAGCAATAATATTTTTCAGGCATCATATCCCTGAAGGATTGAAAGCTGAGTAGATTACTGCAAAAGACCCGTATGTCCTTTGGTCGAATTTAAAGGAGAAGTTTGATTATCAAAAGTCTATGATCCTCCCTAAAGCCCGCTATAAATGGATTCAGCTGCGGTTGCAGGATTTTAAAACTGTAAGCGAATATAACTCTGCGGTATTTAATATTACCTCCCAATTAAAATTATGTGGGAAAAATATTACTGAGGATGATATGTTAGAGAAAATGCTCTCTACTTTTCATGTCTCGAATATGCTCCTGCAGCAGCAATATCGAGAACGAGATTTTAAAAAATACTCAAAGCTAATATCATGTCTCCTTGTAGCTGAACAAAATAATAAATTGTTGATGAAAAATCACCAGTCACGACCAACTGGGTCCGAACCATTCCCTGAAGTGAATGCTTTGACATACGACCATCAAAGACGTGGTCGAGGTCGTGGTCATGGTCGTGGTCATGGCTGTAGAGGAGGTTATAGTCGGAGTCATAATAACTGGCACTATGGTACCTAGAATAGACCAAAATTTAAGAAGTCCACAAATAACGAGGAGAAAAATAGAAAAGAGAAATCCCCTGAACGAAAATTATCAAATGATCTGGAAACAAATTGGTCCCGATGCGGTATTAAAGGTCATTGGATGCGTACCTGTCGTACAACCCAACACCTGGTAGATCTTTACCGAGCATCGTTGAAAGGAAAAGAAAAGCTCCCAGAAAGCAATTTTTCTGAAGATCATTCACTGCTTAATGATACATATTCAGATATTTCTAATATCTTCGAATATCCTAGTGGGAGAATTGATCATCTGATAAGTGATGGAAATGTTTAAACTGACTAACATTTGTGTTTTTTTATCTTATATTTTGTACTGAACTATGTTTGAGAACGTCGCCTTATTATGTACAGACTAGAATGGTATCATCTACCTAATATTTTATGTAACATATATATAGTTATATGTGTGAATTATTTTTGACATACATTGTTACCAAGGATGGACAAATTTAAACCATAATCAAATTCAACATTATAAAATGGCAACAGAACAATTTAATATGAGATTTTATTTACTAAGGATAGAGAAAACTTTAGTTTTTCGTATTTTCTAATTTGCATATTCATGGCTAGTTAAACAGCCTACTTTTTATTACTTGTTTATTATTTATATGGTCGGCTATGCCGCCTACTTATTATCTGTTATCTATATGGTCGGCTATGCCGCCTACTTATTATTAATTATTCATATGGCTATATTTCTCAGCCAATATATTTGATAATTAATTAAAGGCTCCAGAAGAGTACATATCATGTTTCCTGAAGAAATAATATTTAATTTTGAGATACCCAGTGGGATAGTTAACTAGAAGTTAACAGACCCAAGGATTTTCCTTCATTGCATGACTATTTGAGTCATTTGGCAAAAAAAATATAATTAAGAGAATCATTGAAAATTCTCATACCCATTGAAGAACCAGAAGATTCTTATATTGGATAAAACATAATGTTCTGCTTAAGGCAAAATGATTACTATATCATACTCAATCGAAACTGAGTTGGAGTCTCATGTATCTAGAAAAATACTAAATGAGATATATGTGGGCCAATTATTTTATCACGTGGACCAATTTGGTATGATACTATTAGAGGCCTCTACCCATTGGTTCCATAAGTCTGGATAATGCACTTATGATGTGGCATTTGTGAAATTCCTTATATAAATGATCCGACTATGAGCTCAAGCCGTGGATTGTATAATGTGAAAATGCAGGAGAATTTACATCCCAAGAATTTAATGATTGTTATATGCGATGAATTGCCACATTGCCTACATACAGATATATAATGGTCTTACAGATTTTTTGATTAAACGCCTATAGCGAATGGTTAGACCATTACTATTATTGTCAACTTTTACACGGGTACATGTTATGATACTGGTTGCAGCACTAATTATGGATCTCCCCAGTATCACTTATCTCTGACAAGGTTCAGATATATATTTCATCTATGAATTTTGGTTGTGTAACGTATGTTCCAATTATTCCACCTCAATGAGGAAAGATGGGTCTAGACAAGGGGACTTTGAATTTATCTAGAGATATTAACTGGAAACATTTTATGGCATAATTCGATGACTATAAATTTGACAGGGTTTCCAGAATCAGGGGGAGAAAAATCGAAAGTTGGAAAATGAGAATTTAGATGGAAGCATCATTGAACTAGAAGTTCGAAGAATTATTCACTTGTAAATTATTACAAGCCAATTCACAGATGTATTCACTAATGGAAAGAGGGTGACCAAATAATATGTCCCCACTATAAATGCTCCTACTTGAATTAATATCCTAATTGAGCGATATTCTAATACATTGATAAATGCATCTATTGCACGCCAAAAGTGTCGCAAATATATCGGTTCTAAATATATAATCTGAGAAAGAAAAAGGAGCAATAAAAAAATATTGGTCCCTCTATTATGAAACTCTTGAGGAGAAAAACTCTGCAGAGATAATAACATGTATAAATAAAATTCATCAAAATTATTAGGTACCTGAGACTACTGAGACTATTGAAATTGTCAAACTATTGAAATTATGATAATAAAGAGATCTCTATGAATTATGAGATATAATGGAACCGAAATAAAAATTGATCAGATGTTTATATTTACAGTAGCTACTTCCTGATCAAAGAAATCAAAATCTTGAACAAGAATTTATTCAAGAATGCCCATAAAGAAATGATTGGCTAAAATAGAAAGACGCAATGTTGGACTAGTCATGTGTAATTTTTGGACCTGAAGTCTAAATGCTTAAAGAATAAAACCTATGGGCTACATATGAATGTTGGTGCGAAATAATGAGGTGGTGAAAAGCACAATTTGTCTAGTAGTCTCTGTATGCATCTTATGGATATGATAACAGCTTATTTATATAAGTCATTTGAGATGATATTTTTATAAAAGTCCCTAAATGATCAAAGATGCTAGAAGCATATAGTTCAAAATCGCGGTACATATCTATTAAAAGAAAGATATGTTAATATCATCATGACTCTTAAAGAATTTAAAGAAGCTATTATAAACCTAAACTGAGAACTCGAGATTGAGGATCTCGAAAAAGGAAAGATTTTGTCTCGACCTGTAGATCGAGCTCTAATATGATAGAGTATTAATCTATTGGTCAACTTATATGAGTACGGTACTTAAATGTTTTAAATATATTGTTTAGTACCATAATTTTTGTTTAATTCCTTGATAAAGGTAAAGACCTCTTTTGATCCTCAATGAGGTAACGAATGAATCATTGGTCTTAGAAGTATCACGCCTTGGTATATTTGGCGCATTAATATAGTTGTCATACAACCAGGTATAGCCTCTTTAGTCAACTTGTCACTAGTATGTGACATGTGGTTAAAGGTTTGTCTTAATGGATCAACCACTATATATTATTATGTTATATCAAACTTACAATAAATTTTGTATGTGAGTATTGGTTATTTAGTTGACCGGCATCCGGTAAGTGATAAAAATGCTATTTTGTTATATAGCTATATTGCTATGTTTTGGCAGTTTACTAACAATTGCAGTTACTACTAAGACGTTTGCATTTTATGAGCAAATAAAGAATGGGTATTTGTCAAGGCCCTTGATCCAACACATTTTGTAAGCCTTCAACGATCAGGGGGAGTCCAACAGTACCATATGAAGAAAAGGTTGCATTGTTCAAACTAAAAAAAGTTGACGGAATCGAGTGCACTTCAAAGAAGTTCTCTTACTCTCAAGCTCCCTGAAGAAAGATGAAGTACATGTTCGCCTGGAGGAGTTACTCGCGAAAACATTGTCTACAACAAATTTTCGAGAACTTGACACAAAATTGGCATTCGCCAACTCCGAGACAGCCTTGATTAATGTGCGCCCCTGAAGCAGAGTTAACTACATACTATACTCTTTTTCTTTCACTATAGTTTTTCCCACTGGGTTTTTATCCTAGCAAGGGTTTTTTAACGAGGCAGTTCAAGAAGCGTATATAACTCGGACAATATACACTTTCAAGAGCGTTATGTCCCGCACAAATTTTAAGAAAGGCGACGGAACTTAACATATCTCACCAAAGTTCTTCTGTACACACGAGCTTCAGGAGATGGGTAAAATAGATGTTCAACAAGTTTGCTCAAGTGACAACCTGACAGATTTGTTCACGAAGGCATTACCAACAACGATCTTTGAGAAATTAGTTCATAAGGTTGATATACATCGACTAAGGAACGTCCTTTACTAATATGTTCACATAAGGGGGAGTTAAATATGAGTTGTACTCTTTTTTCCTTCGTTATAGTTTTTTCCCACTAGGTTTTCCTGGCAAGATTTTTAATAAGGCAGACGTATTTAGCTTGGATACTATGTTCCGTTATAAGACAAAATATCCAAAGGGGGAATGTTGAAAATATTGGATATTTTTCGGATATAATTTTTAGAGTCGAGTTTGGATATTGTTAAATATCGTAGAAAATTAGAAATTATATAAAATATCTATTTACGTATATATACAAATACATATATATAAATGAGTATTTATAAATAGTAACACATGTTACTTAATGAGCCATCCATCAAGATGATCCCCCCTCCCCTCCTTTTCATGTATATATACAATACGTGTATACACAACCCAGCACACAACAAGAACAAAAAGGAAGAAAAAAGAGAAAAGAAAAGAGAAAGAAAAGGAAGGAAAAATTGACGAGAAGAAAAAGAGAAAAAATTTAATACAATAATCTCGTTCTGTTGTAAAATATTTGCTATTTTTTTTCAAGCATATTTGGGTTTGTCTTTTTATTATTTTCCTATAGAGTATAATATTTTTATGATTTTATAACAGACTTGAGTTTTCTTAAAGTTGACAATTTCCACCATAGCTTCTTAGGTTGACCAGGCAACTTTTACCTAGTACTCGGGCATGGTCTATAGGGGTATTTATGGATATGGGTAAATCTATGACCCACCCAACTCACTTAATTTGGGTTGAGTTTATAATTTTTTTGGTTCTTGTTGGGTAGAGTTAAATTTATTCATGGGTTTTATGAGTTTCTATGGGTCAATCAATAAAACCCATTGTACCCAACCCAATATTAATGCAATCTCATTAAAAGAAGAGTTATTTACATTAGGGGTCTATTTACTTTATTCATTGTATTAATTTAGTCTCTGTATTTTAATTATATCAATTTAGTTTGAATACAAACATGATGCTAATTTGATCATTGAGTAAAATATATGTTAATTTGGTGATGAAATTTTTAATGTTGAGGTCAAAAATTGGTTTTAATTGCTTAAACGAGTGTGTTTGTAATGGGTTACTTGTGTCTAACATGATTGTGTTGTCTAAGTTTACGTCATTAACTTAATTTTCGTTTGATTAAAATACTAAATTAATGCAATGAAAATTGTTATCAACTAAATTGACATAATTAAACATAAGGAAAACTATCACTTAAGTATTCTGAGATTTATTATTTATCATACAGGTACCTTGCCGTTTCAAAATATACGAGGTACCTTGAGGTTTAAAAATTTTATCACTTAGATACCCTGAAGTTTTAAAATTTTATCGATTAGGTACCATTCTTCCAAAATTTGATAAATTTTTATTGAAAAATGCTAAAATAAAACTTGATTATGGTATTTATATAAGTATATTCATTAGAATTTAAAGAATTTTTTAACAAAAATAGGTGATATGAGGCATGATTCTAACACGATATAGATAGTTTGCACCCAAATTTACTATTTTTAATTGTAATTCATTAAATTTTTACTAAACATATTGATATGACTTATATATATTATTATAATCATGTACTATGTTAACATTTGTTGAATAACATGGATGTGACTCTTACAAAAATTCATCAAATTCCAACATAGGGTACCTAAATTATAAAATACTACCCATTTATACATTGAACGTCAAGGTACCTAAGTGATAATTTTCTTAAAAATAAAAGGGATTAAATTGATACAGTGGACATAATAAAGGGACCTTTAGTGTGAATAATACAAAAAATAAATTGGAGGTCAATCGTAAGAAGCGGGTCTTAAATGAACTAAATTTTACCGTATTTTGGGTTGCCATGGGTTACCCATCACCTATCGGAATCAAAACCAGAACCATATTTTTAAAACTTTTTTCTATGGGTATAGGTGGGTCTTGGACCCAAAACTAGTGGGTCTTAATGGGTTGGCCCCAAACCCAACCCAACCCAACCCACCCATTGAACACCCCTAATGGTCTACACCCAACCCGAAAAATTAGGACAGGGTCAAAAGGACAACTCGAAACAGATATAACTTATTTGTTGGAAAAAATCATATACTAAGCACAAATGGAACCGTAAATCAACACATAAAGATTTACGTGAAAAAGTTCTCTCAACTAAAGGTAAAAACCACGTGATCCAAATGGATGTCTCGTCTACTATGAAATTTTGAAACAATCACTAGTCATAAATCTAAAACAAACCCTCTTACAATGCAAGTTTTGGATGCTTCAAGTTGTACATTGATACAATATATCAAGATTGTATCTAAACTTGAGAAAAAGAATATACAAGAAGAAGAAGATTATAGAGAAATACGAGAAGAAGAGTAGAAGAGATTAGGAAGAGAGAGAGAGAGAGAGAGAGAGTACATAAGAAGATTGAGAAATGTGATTTGATTTTTGTTATTGAATTACTAAAGATATATACGTATTCGTAGAGTTACAATGTAACAAATCACAGGTATAACACCCTAACCGACTTAATCAACTCAACTACAAATTTTTTACCAATAACAACAAACTAATCAATTTGAGGAACTACAATTGCATGTAACATACATCCTCGATTAAAAGCACCCACAAAAAAATCTCTCTTCCTACCTAACCCAGTGTCCTCCGAGCACCCATTTCCCACAGACCCTCCTATAATTTCTCTCTTTTGAGGGTTCTCTCTACTAATCATCATAAACTCCGGTTTTTATAATCAAGTTACAGAATCTTAATCTAATTCGTAATCATATCTTAGTCAAATCTCAACCAAATCATTATAATTTCTAATTTTGAAGAAATAATATCCTAACATCATCCCGTACAATCCTGCTTGAATACAATTAGGCCGAGTCGGTTTTTAGGTTTCATGTAGGATATGCTTCTATTTCAATGCCTTGCACTCTTGTGTTATCTGTAACTACAAGCTTGTAACTCGTGACATAATAACATATTAACCAATTCTGACTAGCTTGATAGTTTTGTTGTCCGAATTTGTTTAGAGACTTCGTATGAAGTGATTATTTATTTATCATAAATTAATAGATAATTACTTATTTATTGAAGTTCGAACCCAGGGAGACCGAGAGAGAGAAAGAGAGAGAGCATTCGAAACAAATTTTGCACAATCAAATGCAGGTTAAGGGTCCACGGCCCATTTAATAAACAAGTCAAATTTGTGTTAACCCCATTTTCAACCCATCGTATACCACGAATACAAATACAAAACGACACATTTACCACTATGTCAAAAGTCCTAATGACAAGTTGCGGATTTTGCAGGGAGCTTAAAACATGATAGTAAGAATCATTTCAGGCTCGTTACGTAACAACTGTTATTTAGTTTCATGGATTTCGGAGGCTGTAGAAATAAGATCCCGCAATCCAATCAAGCGTCTTTCCTTTGTTGGACTACTAGCATTTTTCATAGGACATCAAAACTTGTCTCGATTCTTTACTTGTGTAAAGATATCGCATCGTTTACAGGACAGCAGTCAAACAAAGCATTCGACCATGAAATTCAGCCACTCTTCCGCTGCAATTGCTGAGCGACTTATGTCCTAATCGCCAACTTTCTAACATCTTTTTCATTATGTGTTAGGTTATTCCTTTATTAAAAATGGGCTTTACAAGCTTTTTCTCGTCCAAAAGAAAAAAAAAATAGTGGTAAGGCATGCAATACAACAGTCCAGTCCCTTATAGAACTCCTACTAAAGCAAGGTCTAAAAGAGTAAGATGCACACAGTTTTACCCCAAGGGTCTACCCTATAGAAAGGTTATTTGTGAAGGACCCCCGATCCTAAAACCAACTCCACTCCATCAACTGAAAACAAGCATGTTTAATACAAACAGGCAAACAAACACCGCTCACAAGCATGTTTAATACAAACAGGCAAACAAACACCGCTCAAGTCAAATGAAGCAGCAAACACTAACATACATGCAAGTTTAAAAGCAATATCTAATGCAAACTAGGCCTCCCAAACGTATTTTTAACCGTCATTTTGCTCTATCAAAGATCATCTCTTCAATTAGGTTTATGTGGATAAGATCATATCTAATCATATCTAACCAGCTAACATTTGCTCTAAATTCGGCTATTGACGCATGGAAATGGGAAAATGTGAGCTCCACCACAAGATCTCGTGTCTAAAGAGGAAAGCCTTAACTGCAAGGCCAACCAGTTTCGCTCATCTCCTTAGAATTATGAAGTGAAGACAAATCCACTAGCGCTTCATGATTGGAAAAATACCCATTCCCATAACCATATTGCAAGCTTCATATGACAATAAACATTTTCTATAGGTTAGTAAGCGAGAAATGGACATGATGAGTTTCGAGCCCAAGACATCAAGTTTAGGTGGGGAACTTTACTACTACACCAACTCCTACAACTCATAAACAAGCAATTGAAAAAAATTTCGCATTGAGGGGGAAAATTGTCTTGGCCGTTACGTTACAAACTCTCTGCAACAACCGCAACCCATTATGTTGCATCAGAGACACCCTATATGCAAACCAGTTCAAACCAAGAACACAAAATATGTCAATGAAATCAAAGAAAACTGGCAAAACAATTCACATTTAAAATCTACCAGTGCTGTATCATACACTGAAGTTTTCATCCGCTCTGAAAGTACTAAATTTCTCTCTTCTGCAGGGAAAGGGAGAAGGAAAGAAACCAACGTACCATCTCTTGAAGTCGCTCACTGAGTCTCAAGATCAATTGAATCAAACGATCTTGAAGTCGATTCCGAAGCAAAGGAAAAAGGGTACCTTCTTACACTCATAGAAAGCGTTCTGATATCACATCAAATGAGATTCCATTCTCTTGGAGTCTGTTCTGGAGATTAGTAGGACCAAACACTATTCCGGGAGGAAAAACACCTCCCCTGGGAAGATTATCCCGTTGCTCCAACAGAATAAGAGCACACTGAACTAAAATGATCGGAGTAGTCACATAACCGATCTCGGGTCCCGTCACTCTCGTTATTATCTCCATGTCAGGCTTCCGATTTCCCTCTGACGCGATACTAGCATCACTAAAACCTTGCCCAACAAACCACATTGTAAAGTGCGCACTCTTTACCTCATCCTCGGTTGGACCCTTTTTCCTGAACCACCCGAGACTGAAAACCGAGGGAAATTCTAGAAGAAGGCGTCTTCCGAAAGAGAATCTTCCGAGGAGTCCAATGAACAACCCAACAGTGATGAATCTTAAGATTCCTAATAAAGATTTGGACGCGATTTTGACACCAAAGTGAGCTGGCTTAACAGTAGCCCAATAGGCCTCTCGCTTTGCAATTTGATCAGCGGTTTCGTTTTTACCAGGAATGCCACGTGGGTTTTCAGCTAGAGTTGCTAGTGTTTGTCTGACGACTGTGGAATCTGCTGAAGGTAGTCTCAGTGCCCAGAGACCAAGCTCCTTCTGTTGCTCAACTGTGGGTCCTTTTCGAGGAGGCGGACCGGGAATCTGCAAATAATTGGTACATCAATAAGCAAATGAAAACAATGAAACATGCAGTTATACTGAAGAGAAACCACGCACACTCGAACGGAACAATAAGACATGTACCATGTAGTTAGTAAAATATGGTATGGAACTTAAACGAGACATAATAAGTACATCCATTATTCGGCTTTGTACACGAAGATTTCAGTCAAAAAGTTTGGTGACATAAAAGAACCATACATTTGATATTTCACGTCTAAAACAAATCATTCTTGTGCAACACGCCTGAGTAGAGTGCGGAGAGATATAATTCTAGCAACAACTTTTGTTTCATGGTGCTAGCCACAATAAAAATATCAAGAAGCATAATACATTGGAAAGGATAGCATATAATCAATAAGATAGGAGTTGAAGTGCCAAGTTCTGCAAAGTACATTAGAATATTGAACTAGGTGTAAATATGATCATTTTCAATTTACTTTTTAAATGGAAAAAATACGGATAAGTGACAAAGACATGTATTTCACGGATAACATTTTAAAAACGCATATTTTATATTGCATTATTGGCAATTTCTCAAACAAGAAAATATACTAATATACATTTAATACGCATATTATTCACATTTTTCTAATTAACAGAGCAGATCAATACCGTCTTAACAAGAAACGAACTCTCACAAAACAAGCAAAGAAATAGCACTCTATCAAAAGGAAAACTAGAAGAGAATAGAATCATATTTTTTGACACTATGGCAAACTCGAACCATCCTTTTGCTGTACTAGTTCCTTATTTGTCAGCTGGTGATAGAGCAAGTCAACTGGATAACTGCTAGTTTGCTCAATTCATTTACGCAAAAACATAAGTTATTGTCCTCGGGTATGTGAATGAATATCTTTTAAGATCCACGGTCTTAAGGAGGTTCTCAAGCCTGCACAAGGAAACACACCAAAGCCTCACGCACACAATGAAGAATATTGGAACAGAATATGACAAATTTAAGATGGGAATGGAAATACAAGCATTCTTTCTTCTCAGGTATTAGGATAAAGCTCTGGAAGATACCATACCAATATGTAATTACCACTCCTCTAATAATAAAGTCAGATGACTAGATTACACAATTGACGCCCTCTGGGCAAGAGAACTACATCAAGAAAGGAGGGGGAACAGAAGATCATGATGTGCAATTTGGACCATATGCAGCCTCTTCTAAATGGGGATGTAAATGAGCCACGTTGAGTCGAGCACCGCCAGTCCAAACTCAAGTTCGAGTTCAAGGCAAGCTATTATCGATCTTTCGAACTCTTGTTCAAACTCGGCTCCCTAAGACATTAGTATATTTGATACTCAACTCGTTAGCAATCAAGCCGATTCAAGCTCGTTACTGAGTAGAGCCAAGTTCGTTATTGAGCCCTTAATGAGTTCTTATCCAACCCTCAACAAGCCCTTATCAAGTTGTTCGCGAACGTTGATAACTCAAGCATCCCCTACTCGAACTCGACTAGTTAAAGCTTATTAATCCTACTCCAACACGGCTCAATAAGATAGAGAGCCCTCAAAATGAACATGAACGAGTCATAATCGATTCAAACGCGAGTAATTCACAGTATTATTTTTCACGTCAATCATCCCATCCAGTCAATTATGTCCACAACTTTGTTTGCCTGGTGTTTCAAAAAGTTCCACGAGATCCAATACTCTCAGCTAACCACAGCCTCAAGCACCATTTCATTGAATACAACCCCAATCATATAGACAAGTCAAAAAATTTATTCAGGTCTGTAAAAATCTTACACCTCAGCTGACGAAACCACATAAATCTCAATCTGATTCAATAAACCCCACAAGTAGAATGTGACCCATCTTAGACATTGTGCATTATTTCTAGAGAAGACCGTGATCATCAGATTATGATGAAGACTACAGAGCTTTATACAAGAACCAATAATGAGTTCGACTAGAGTCTGAGAGCATGGTTTTAAGAACCTGAAATTAGTAAAAGAACATTGGAGATGAGAAACAAATGAAGAGAAATGATTAATGAAGGCTAATATAAGATAAAAGTGACAAGCGAACTTATTATCATTTCATAGTATAGCTAATCTGTTGGAAGGGAGCAACCCTCCTGCATGCAGCTTAAACGAGTTGGAGTATTATTTTTATTGGTCGAGAAAAGAAATATTACGAAGAGAAAGAAATGCGCAAAGAGCTAAGAATAAGGTCTCCTCAAATTTACAACCATGCAACATGAAAAAGCCAAGAAGTAAACAAGAACCCTCTCATCCTGTTGCAAATCAACTAAGGCTATATCAGCGAAGTGCTCAAAACTCTTTATCCAAAGAGCTACTAAAAAGACCATCTTTTCTCATAAGAGATTAACTGGTGTATATTGGTCTTTAAAAACCTTAGCATTTCTTCCGAGCCAAACACAAAACAGAATCGCAATCTTGGTTGTGGAGAATAACGTTACGACATCTTTCCTCTTTCCTGTGTCATGAAACTTCATCCGATACTGGGATAACCCATATCTAGCAAAAAAGAGAGAATAACTTGCACCATAAACAAGCCATTGGACATTGCAAAAATAAATGATCGCGCATCTTCCCACTTTGAAAGAGCATTACACAAATCTCCAGACAAACTTCTCAAAGTCTCCATTTTTACAGGCAACCCTGAGTATTCAACCTATTAATAAACAAAGAACACATACAAATGTTGATTATATAGGGTCCCTTAGCTTTTAATTAAGAGCATAAGTGGAAAACTAGAAAATGATAATGTAGTGTAACATGTTGGAAAAAAGATTTAGTAATCAATGTGCCAGACACATCCAATTCCAAGGTAGCAAAGACAAAAATATTTGATTAAAATGTGGTTGAACACTATGAATTCATGTAGTTCCCTTTCAGCAAGATCCTTAAGAAGGTACACGGTACAAGATGGTGAATCACCAAGCTAAGTTGTGAAGAAAGTAATTGAAACACCATTAACAGTAGATAATCAAAAAGTGGAAGTTGATAAGCAAAAACAGTATCCCCAACCATGTGTCTTCCCATAATCGAATAAGATCACCCGACCCAATTATACGACGTATGTGGCGAAGGAAAGAAGGGTAAAGATGAGAGATAAACTCCCAAGGGAAGGAACAACCCACAGAGTGCACCAAACCTATATCCCACTCATCCTCTTGGAGACCATTCTTACTCTAATTACCAAGAGCCAAACGAAATCACCATAGCAATTTACCTACAAAAGGGATGTGCTTGGGCATCAAATTGCAAATATCCAAACCCCATGGTTCTGCAGCCTCCAATAACTGTCATTGCTAACCAAATGATCATGACAACCCACCTCCACCCTACCAAAAAAAAATCTCTCATAATCCGCTCAACATGCTCTTTGACTAGTATAGGAATCCTAAAGAGAAACATGTAATAATATATATGAATACGGCAAAGATAGGACTGAATATGAGTACGAAGACCCCCAAAGAAAAGAAGCATATTTCATCCATCTAATCTCTTTAGGCTCCCAAAAATCTAGAGGACCTAGGATTCCTGCCTAAGGGTACTCAAAGGTAAATACGCAATAACTGATGCACCACACAACCAATGTATAAAAAGGCGCAAGGCGCAAGGCGCAAGGCAAAGGCACGCGCCTTAGCGAAGTGAGGCGCACAGTTTTGTAATTTGCATTCATATTCTATATTTATAAAATATTTTATGAACATAAGCTAAATAATTAATTAATTATGCAATATAACAACTCTAGTTAAAAATTTATATAGTGCTTAAGAAAAATACCGCTAAAAGATATTGATATTCATCAAAAGGCGCTGTATTATACATATCAACATAAGCTTTTTTACAAAAATTGTAAATATATCAACATAAGCTTTTTTACAAAAATTATGGAACACAATAAAAACACACATAATATAATAATATGTTAAATTTAAGGCAAAATATACCAAAAAACAAAAGGCGCGCCTAGCGCTTCGTGAGCCTAAGTGCGCCTTGGCGCGCCTCACTAAAGTCGCCTCGCCTGAGGCTTGTGAGACGATGGAGGTGCGCCTCAATGCCTAGGCGCGCATTTTCATACACTGCACACAACTAGACAACAAAATGTTGTTAAGGTAAAGTCATCTAAATTTACTCCTAGGATTCTAGACTTTGCCAAGTTGATATTAAGTTCTAAAAATTGTTCAAACAGTTAGATAATTGCCAAGAGAATCTTAGAACCCTCACAATTATCCTTCAACAAAGGAATAGTATCATTTAAAATTGCAAGGTGACAAAGACACGGACTCTCCACCCACCTCGATCCCTCAAAACATATAATGCTCATGACGTTGAGAGAGCATACGATTAGGAACATCAACAAGAAGAGAGAAGAGATAAAGGGAAAGAGGATTGTCTAGCCTTAAGCCAGGTGAGGCCAAAAACCAATCATTTGGGTTCCCACCAACAATAAACTAAATAAGAGACGTGAGGACCACATCATCACGTATCTTAGCGGCGGAGCAAAGACCCAGATTGACTATATACTACTAAGGAAGAGGATACAAAAAGATTGCAAGGATTGTAAGGTTATCCCTGGGGAAGACCTCTCAACACAACACAGAATAGTGTGTGCTGAGGTTAAGGCCAAGAGAAGGGGCAAGAAAACCAGGAAACCATCACAGCCACGCACACACTGGAGGGATCTGAAGGGGGAAAAGGCTAAAGTCTTCAAGTAAAGAGTTGAGGCTGAGCTTGGAGGGGATTACTAGGGAGATATAACCCACTTGTGGAACCAAGTAGCCCAAACGATTAGAGATGGGGCACGCGAAGTCCTAGGCGTATCAAAGGCAGGAGCACCGAACAACAAAGAGTCCTAGTGGTGGTGTAGGGGAGTCCAGGAAAAGACTCAGGCGAAACAAGACTACTTTAAGGAGTGGGTTCGAAGTGGGGATGAAGACAAGAGACAACAGTATAAACAAACCAAGAAGCAAGCAAAGATAGCAGCGATAGACGCACAATCTAAAGCCTTCCAAGATTTCTATAAAAGGCTGGACACCGCGGAGGGAGCTAAGGACCTCTATAGAATTGCTAAAGCGAGAGAGGGAAGGACTAGAGACCTGGACCAAATAAGGTGCATAAAGGGGGCAGATGGACAAGTGCTCGTGGACGAGCAACAAATTAAAACCAGGTGGAAATCCTACTTCCAAGACCTGTTCAATGAAAAGGGAGACACATATACACCCCCAGGAGAACTACAAGCAGTGGCAGAGCACGACACCCACTGCCATTGCACCAAAATTAGACCCGAGGAAGTTAGGGAAGTATTGAAGAAGATGGGCAGTGATAAAGGAGTCAGCCCAGAAGGAATACCCATAGAGGCATGGAAATGCACTGGAGAAATGGGCATCAGATGGTTGACCAAACTATTCAACCAAATTCTTCAAGGGAAGAAGATGCCTGATGAATGGCAGAAGAGTACATTAGTCCCTGTCTATAAGAACAAATGCGACATCCAGAGTTGTACCAACTACAGGGGAATCAAACTAATGAGCCACACCCTAAAGCTTTGGGAGCGGGTCATTGAAAGAAGGTTAAGACAACGAGCAAGGGTCTCAGAGAATCAATTTAGTTTCATGCCAAGCAGGTCGACGATGGAAGCTATCCATCTCCTGAGGAGGTCCATAGAGTACCACAAAGATAGATAAAAGGACCTCCACATGGTTTTTATTGACTTGAAAAAGGCATATGATAGAGTACCGAGAGAGATCCTATGGAGGGTCTTGGAGGGGAAAGGCATCCCGCAGCCGTATATAAAAGTCATTAAAGACATGTATGAAGACGCCCAAACCAATGTGCGTCATACAGAAGGAGAGACAGGCGCTTTCCCAATTACAGTTGGGGTACACCAAGGGTCGGCCTTGAGTCCCTTTCTGTTCATTCTGGTTATGGATGAGCTCACTAGGCACATACAAGGGGACGTGCCGTGGTGCATGCTTTTCGCAGACGATATAGTCCTAGTGGGAGAATCTAGGGAGGAGGTGAATGAGAAACTAGAACTTTGGAGGATGGCCTTAGAATTGAGAGGTCTAAGATTCAGTAGATCTAAAAGTATATGGAACTCAAGTTCGGTACTTCTACCATGCTGAGCACAGAAGTTGTGAAGATAGGGTCGGAGTGCATACCACAGAAAGCATGCTTTAAATACTTAGGCTCGATGGTGCAACAGGATGGCAGAATGGACGCAGATGTCAACAACAGGATTAAAGTGGGTTGCCATAAATGAAGGATGGCCTCTGCGGTACTGTGCAATAGGAAGTTCCCGTTAAAGTTAAAGGGCAAATACTATAGGACGGTAGTGAGACCGGCTATGTCCTACGGGGCAGAATGCTGGGCCGTTAAGTGCCACCACACACGGAAGCTGAAGGTGGCGGAGATGAGGATGTTCAAATGGATGTGTGGACACACAAGGAAGGATAGGATCAGAAATAACGTCATAAGAAGTAAATTAAGCGTGGCTCCAATAGAGAATAAGTAGCGGGAGCTACGTCTCCGGTGGTTCGGGCATGTTAGGAGGGGACCCACCACTGACCCTGTCAGGAGATGCGAACAACTCTATATTACAGATGGGAAGAGAGGGAGAGGCCGGCCAAAGAAGAGTTGGATAGAGACAATTCGACAGGACCTCTCCTATCTCAACCTAAAGGAGGAGATGGCCCTACATAGAGCTCAGTGGAGGACTAGTATAGGTGTAACTGATTTAGAGGGGTAGGAACATCGAGCACTTATAAGCTCGGTCTAGTGCCATGAGGCTGCTTGCATACCTGCTTTCATACTGTATCCTCTCTCTCTCTCTACTTCCTCTCTCTATCTCCTTATAGTCTTTTTTACGCCCTATTCTCCCCATGCTCTCATTTGATTGTACTATGTCGCATTTTAATCTCTCCTCTAGATGCTTGATTGCTTTTGCCTTTCGCTTTTGATGCTAAGCTCCCATGCTTCATTGCTTGCATGCCTACATGCTTCTCATGATCTCATTATTTCCATGACCTCTTTGATTTCTATGATCTTTATGCTTTTTTGCTCTTTGCTCTTCATACCTTCCAGGTTGAGAGTCCTCGAAAACAGCCTCTCTTTAGGGTCCCACCCTGAAGGGGTAAGGCTGCGTAGATCCTACCCCCCAAAACCCTGCTCACGCAGGAGCCCTTCAAGCACTGGGACTATTGTTGTTGTTGTTGTTGTATCATAACATCCTTAATCTAGTTACATCATCTATCTCCAAAACCCTTTTTCTGCTGCACCCAATGCAGAAAACCCAACTCACCCTATCATAGGCCTTTTAAAATCGAGCTTCAATAAAATCCCCTTCCTCCCTAACCTAACCATATCATCCAAGCCTCATTGGCCACTAACGAGGAGTCCAAAATCTGTATGAACCCAACAAAAGCCAATTGGTATTTAGAAATTGTAGTCTCCAAAAACCTCGTTTAGCTTAATACACAACACTTTAGTGAGAATCTTATAAACACTAATGATGATGCTAATGGGCCTAAAATCTCTCACTTTAATAAAATGATTTTTTACGGGAACAAGGAAAGTTGAGTCGCTAACCTCACAAAAAACTCCAGTCTCAAAATACTCTATGTGAACCCTCATGAGATCATCTTTAATAACACCCCAACAATCATTACAAAAATCCATAGATAAAAACCATCAAAACCTAGAGTCTTATCTCTTGTCACAGTAAAAATAGTTCATTTCACCTCATATTCTTCATAAGTCCCCTCTAACCATGCCCTGCGAGCATCAACGATAAGACACCACTGAATTCTATCAATCAAAGGTCTAGGGTTTATTTCATCAATAAACAATGTCTGTCAAGCAAGCCTCCCAACTTGAACAATACCGTCTACTTTTAAACAGTACAAAACCCTTTGTAGATAAAAGAAAAATCGTTTTCCTACTTTTAAGCATAACTAGAAAAAACAATCATTCTCCTACAAAACAGAAGCAAGAGAAGATTAAATTATGAGACAGAAGTACCGTCATTTGTTGATTCCTACAAAAATAATTATCTTCACAACCCGGTCAACCACGCCCTTTTTCCTAAAACACAAATAAATAAAACGAGCAAATGTTTAATAAACAAGTTGGGATACAATTAACTCCATTTCAAAAACCCCTTGCATAACACGAACATTTGTTAGTCCTACCTAAACACAAGCATCAACACGACACATTTGTCAATTCTACCTATAACATAGATAAAACAAATGAATACATGTCTCATAACTCACCACCGGTCTAGCTCTCCTAGGCCTAGACTTCCTCAATTCCACCAACTTCTCCACATTAGCCACCCCCAACACTGCCGACTCGTATGTACCAAAATTACCCACAACCCTCCTCTCACTCTCCAACCGCAAGTATGCCTCCACCTTATTCACCACCGCCGGCGAATCCCACTGCCTTGAATTAAACATCCACCCCATCTCCGCTGGTACTGAGTCAAACCCACAAGCCGAAACCACCAAACTCCCTGTCTCCGCCGCCTTCTCACCATACACCACCTCGACCCGCTCCATAAACTCAGGCTCACCACATATATCCAAGTAATCGCACCCAGCCTCGACGCATGCAGCGACAACCGGGTCCCCATGGAGACGAAACGGGCCAACGCAGTTGAGGATAAGCTTGGTGAGGGAGCAGAGGCGGCGGAGGGATTCTGGGTCGGCGGTATTGGCGATGAGGATGGGGATCGGGGGCGGCGGGGATGGGTGGGCGGCCCAGGAGAGAGAATCGGCGAGCTTAGCGGCGCTGCGACCGGCGATGGCGAAGGATTTGAGAGGAGAATGGAGGAACTTGAGGGATTCTTTGAGAACGTATTTGCCGGTGAAGCCGGAGGCGCCGAGGATGATGAAGTCGTATGGGGGAGATGGAGGTTCCGCCATTGATGAAGAGGAGAGAGAAGTGAGAGGTTGGAGAAGAGAGGGAGGGCGGAGAGTGTGTGTGTTGCTAATTAGGAGAGGCTTCGGTGGATCTATTGGAGAAAGAACATGGTGCATTTCTAGAACGTTTTGCTTTTATTTACAACAACAGCAGCGACTGTTACAGAAGATCTCCGGCCTTATAGGATTGGCAACACGAAAATTTTTTTAGGATGTCACCCATTTTAGTATTACTCCCATCCAAGCACGCTTAACTTCAAAATTCTAATGGGATCCAATGCTTGAGAATCTTTATTTGAGTTTGGTTCAATAAAATTTTAGTGTGCTTGACGCTCCGCTTGACTCATTAGCCTATTTAAATTAATTCAAGCTCGTTATGAAGTTGAATTGATCTCATTATCGAGTTGAATCGAGCTTGTAACTGAGTTGAGCTTGCTATCAAGCTGAGCTCGATATTATTTATGTTACTATTAAGTCATTATCAAATTATTTTTATATACTTTTGATTGTTAACGAGCCTTTAACAAGCTTTTAACAAACCTTTAAGAAGCTGTTAACGAGCATTTACTGATGCTTAACAAACTTTTTGCGAACATTAATGAACCAAGCACCATGCTCGAGCTTGGCTCATTAAGCTTATCAAATCTATTCAAACTCAGCTCCATAAGCATTGAGCCCCCATAACACGAACGAACCATAATTAATTTCAAACACAAGTAGCTTATGAAATAATCGGTCTATTTACACCCCTAAGTAATGGTTACTTTTGGATATTTTTGCTGAAATCATCTAAATTTTAGGTGGAGTTTTAAAAAATCACCCATAATTTTGAACTTTTTTAATATTACTCATTAATATTAACATTGTTAATATTCCTTGGTTTTTTTTGTCGAGTACGCCGTTAATATCCCTAGTTTTGTTGTACAGCGAAGGACATATCTTTAATGCCTTGTTTGGCAACTAAAGGAGGTAAAAAGGAGGGTAAAGAGGGGGAGGGTAAGGTAAGATCTTATCCTTGTTTAGATATATCAAAATAAGAGGGGTAATGGTAAAGAGAGGTAAATGCGTTAACCTTGTTTGACAATTGGATAAAGGAGTAAGGGTAAATAAAGTTATAGTTAAAATAATAGTAAAATTGTATAAAAATTTTTAAAAATTTACTTTACTTTCTTTATCCCTAATTTAGAGGTTAAAAAAAATGAGAGTAAAGGACGTAAGATAAGATAGGGTAAGTTTTTACCCTCTATTAGCCCCTTTTACCTCTTTTTATATTTTGCTAAACAGGAGTAATAATTTACCTCTATTACCCTTATCCTCCTTTATTCTCAACAGGGTAAGATTCTCTTGCCATCAAGATGGAGGACCTTCTAGAAAGTCTTCATTTTTCGGTTGAAGATACTCGAAAATGGTTTCTTTTTAGGGATAATATCTTGAAGTGGGCGTATATTCGTCCCTCCAAATCCTACTTAGACGGAAACTTTTGAAACACTGAGTGCGTTACTCTTGCCCTTAGGGTGAGGCTCTCTTGCCCCCTTAGCTGCGAGATAAGATCCTCAACAAAATACACACACAGCCACTCCCTCATCTCCCGCCATGGCATCCGTTTCTTCATGCTCAATCTGCCACCCTCTAACCAAAAAATCTTTATACCCACACAAAATCCCACAAACCCACTTGAAATTCCCTGTTGTTCATCCCCTTCACTCGCTGACCTCTCTCAGAATTCAGTCCACAGGCCCATCAGCGGCGTCCATGTCAGAGCAGAAAGCAGATGATGATGAACCAATGACCGTTGAGAACTTGAATCGGTTCGTTCAGCTTAATGTTGGAAACTGGTCCGGTTCTTTCTACGTGGGTATCCCTTCTTTTTCTTCTTTTTCCTTTTATTTTTCCTCCCCCGATGTTACGGCTCAAGTGGGTTCCATCTTAAAACCAATTAAAAATGGGTGAAGTAGTCCACTTAGTGTATAAATTGATATCATTCCCTTATTTTTTCGATGCGGGACTATGTTGTAATGTAACACCCAATCAATTAAATTTCACCCGGCCTTGAGTTATTTGCATCACTAGTTTTTTATATTTTTAAATTTGTTTAAATTGATCTCTTGTATTTTCTTTTTATTTAAATTGGTTCACGCCTTTGTAATTTATTTAAATTAGTTATTTATTTTTTATTTTGCTCAAAATGATTATCTCCTCCCAATCCCATTTTGGTTCTGTTTGGTTGCTGTGTATCGCCCAATCGGCCTCAGATAGATGTATAGAATTTGATCAATTTATAAGTGTTCTTATCCATAGCTAAAAGTAGCACGATGTATAGAATTTGATCAATTTATAAGTGTCCTTATCCATAGCTAAAAGTAGCAAGGCCTTCCCGTCTTGGGCTTTAGTGGTCTATTAAGGGCTAGTAGACTTTTTACCATTGTGGATTGTGTAACAGTAGTTTTGGGTTTGATCATTATATGTTGAGCATAAGTAGAGGCGTGAATGAGCTGAGTGCTGGCTTTTTAGGCTTGGTAGTCAGTCCAAACTTGACTCAAACCTCAGCCTTGTCACGGGTTTGATCATGGCTTGGGTTGGTTGGGCTTGCAGGTCGAAACCCTAGACAACCAAGTAGTCGCTTAAAGCCCTTGATTTGTTAAAGGGCTCATTTTTTAAAATTAGTCGTATTATTACTTCTTTGATATCTCATCATTTTTCTAATTAAAGAAAAGATATATCTGTAGAGCACAAAATTTCGAAGGAAGTAAATGAACGAAATATATGCACCACAAAGTAGTATTTCTTGTATTTCTTCAATAGAAAATGGGCACAATCTTTGTACACGTATACTAATTACAAATATACGAAAATCCTCTGATTCGATCTCCACGATACTTGATGAGTCCTTTGTTGATGACTTGGACTTGGAAACTTGAAAGAGGGCACGAGGTTTGATCTCAAACAAGTGACTTTTTCAAAGTAAAGGGCTCATGGCTTGATCTTCCTCTTCAAGGATGATTTGGGCTTTCAAACTTGGGAACTTGAAGGAGTGCATGAAGCTTGATCTCAAGCAAGTGAATTTCTTCAAAGTAGAGGGCTCATGGCTTGATCTCTGTCTTGAAGAATGATTTGAGTTTTGAAACTTGGAAACTTGAAGGAGGACATGAAGCTTGATCTCAATCAAGTGATTTTCTTCAAAGTAGAGAGCCCATGGCTTGATCTCCATTTTGAAAGATGATTTGGGTTCTAACTTTGAAGGTAGAGGGCATGAAGCTTAGTCTCTATTTCATTTGAATTTGGAGGCTTTTGGAAAGGAGAGTACAAGTAGTTTTCTTTTATTTTCCTTGGGAGAGTATTCGGCTCTTTTATTTTTTCCCGCCCCCTCTAAATGAAGAGGGGCTCCTCTATTTATAGAGGAAATGTCCTTCTTTGACAAGAGCTTAACTTTGTAGTAGTGGGCCTGAATTAGATTTAAAGCTTCACGGACTCAAGCTTACTTTGGCCTTAGGCTTTGCTGGCTTAACCTTTGACCTTTGACATAGAAGTCGTTTGGGTCTACGTTCGACTTGGAAATCATTTGGGTTTAAGGTTCAACTTTAAGGTCATTTTGTGTTTGATTCGACTTGGGAGTCATTTGGCTTGGGTTTGGCTTATAAGTCCTTTTGGCTTTAGTTTCGACTTAAGAGTCATCTGGGCTTGATTCGACCTGAGAGTCATTTGGACTTGGACTTTGACTTGAGAGTCATTTTGGGCTTGGGCTTTAACTCGAGAGCCATTTTAGATTCGATTTGAGAGATATTTGGATTTGGACTTGGAAGTTATTTTGGGTTTGAGGTTATTTGAGCTGACCCGAATTTAGTCAAAATGTTGACTTTAAGGAGTTGATCTTAGTCAAATGTTGACTTTTATTTAAATTGCTTCCTTTTCAAAGCGCATTAAATATATAAACGTGATAAAATTTTCATGTCTACAATATCATCAATCATCTAATATAATATAATATGAATGTCCAAAATATTAGTTAGTATTATAATATAAAATGGACTATTTGTTGTCTATTTGAGTTGGCGTGGACATTGCCACTATCGAAAAAAGGACCCACCAATCGAACCTTATTTTGGACCATAAAATCTTGGAACAAGTCTTGGCTTGAACTTAGGTTGGTAAGCTCCCAATGGCGCCTTTAGGGTCAAACTTTGTCCTACTGGGCTTATATAGACTTAGAATGTAGTTCATGATTGGCTCATTTGGGTCCAGTGAGATGCCGAACTTGAAATGAAGGGATCCTTTTTAAGCTAATTAACGAGCCGACTTGGCTTATTTACACTCATAGTGCCAAGGTGCTAACTATACAATAACTGTAGAAGTGTGAAAATGCATTGATGATTTTATACCCTGAGATGGTGGGTTGAAAATGGGGTCTCTTCTAGGTTGGCCATTCACTTTTCATCATAATTTGCTTGTGTTGTTGAAATTTCTTATGGGATTTGCTTCATTGGTTTCACAGCAATTTGATGCTAATGGGAAATTGTTGCAACGAGTGAGCACAAAACTTGCAGCGGGCTCGTATGGTGAAGAGGAGCTTATTAGTCTCATCCAAACGTAACTCTCTCTGTCTCTCTCTCTCGCTCTTACTCCATTTGTGTTGCTGCTTTGTACTTCAAGAATTTGGTTGAACTTTTTGAATTGGCTTTCAACTCGTGAGCTTCCGCACGCGTTTCTGTCAAACAAAGTGCCTATAAGCCACGTAATGCTGACAAATTGGTAAGAGCAATGTTATTGGTATCTTCATTTCGTCTATGCGTGGTGAAAAATCACTGGATTATGAGAAGACAATTATTTAATATTTATCTTTTCTCGATCCAATGATTTTTGACGGTGAATCGGGTATGCCAGTTAGCCCTTAAATGGATAAATGAAGCACTCTCCAACTGGTAGAAGAGGACTTGCAAAGCAAGGCAATTCTTTTACGTTTGCTTTTCTGTACACGAGGATAAGTTAAGGAAAGCAATGAATTGGGGAATGATGCTTCTTTTAGTCTATAAGTACGAGTAAGCTTGTATTGAAGAGGTGCTTGTGGGTTGGATCTATAGTTGAAAAGAACTATTTTGTCTTGTGCTTTCTGTTGCCAACTTACAAATGCATCACATTTGTAGCCCGCCTTCAAATTTGGGACATGTCTATATGATTGTGCTTAGTTCCATATCCAAAAGGACTACCCCATCTCGATCTAACTTATAAACCCGTTAAATCCTTAGTAATAGTTGATGTGGGGCTTAGCAGTTGCCTACATGATTATGATGAGCTCCCCCATTCCATCCTGATGTCTTTGTTAGGAGACTCACTGTTTTGCATGGATCCCAAGAATCACTTTGGGATAACTTGTAATTGGTTGGTTTTGCAATGCAAAAAGACTAACTAATATATTCTGTGTAGTCTTATCATTGTTAGAGTTTCTGTTAGTTTAAAACTATTCATCTAATTAGAGGATCTAGAGGTTTAATTGCACTAAGATTGGGATGTTTAACATTATAAATAGTGGCTCAAAAACCTTTGCAAATCATTTTGGTTTTGAGTGATTATTTGATTATTGGGTGATTTTTGTACCCCTAGTCCATTTGGCGCTTCCTATGCCCAATATCTAAAGCTATGACCTCTTTCACATACACCCGACAGGCATGCTAGAAGCACATTGTGGTTTGCAGAATGTCATAGATCATGAACATTACGTAATGGTCACTACTATTGTTTCTAAGGATCAGAAACTATCTTTGAGGTTTTATGTGGGGTCAGTGTGTTGGATGACATAGACTCGAACATGGTTTTAAACAGCAGCCATGGTTGCAATCATGATTGTAGTCATGAATTTTAAAAATGGGGTTTTGCAAGCATAACAAAATGCATCACAGCTTTTGTAGGATGTTGTAAATTAATAACTCAACTAACATCCATGTGGACTGTTACGTTACTTCAAGGGTATTATCTAGTTCCATGGACCCAGAACCATGAAGTGTGTGGATGAGTGTTTCGAGTGAGTATCCATTGTAACCTACTTTTTTGTTGGTATGAACAATCTCACTCATTTAAGCCAAATGTGGAAGTGCACATTGAATGATCCTTGATGATGCTGGCTTTTGTATATGCAAGGAAGATGATGCATTTACCCTATAAAGGGGACAATTTTGTGTTTCCTGGAAAGAAATGCACAACTTCGAGTTCCTGACTGAGTTGAGATGTTGGCAACTCAAGAACGGCTACTGGACGTGAACTTTCTTTAATTTGATATGTTGAATAGTGCAGCTACCAAAAATATAGACATGCCTAGATGACGGAACCAGCTGTATTTTGCATTACCTCACATATCTTGCTATACATTTGCCATTTTCGAAGAATATCTTGAGGATTGAATCTTCGTTTAACATATAAATGTTGTCTCAATGTTCCCTTCTGTTGATAGAGTTGAGTACTATGCATATATGTAGTATACTTATCATACTCGACATTCTACTCATGCGTGACTTTGGTTTCTTACCGCTGCTTCTCGGTTTCTTCTGTAAGATATTTGCACATCACCGCGCATATAATCTAATTTTTTTATCATCATATAACTGGTAGGCTATACATAAAGCAGCCCCAATCTAGCACTTCCATATCTGGTTATGATGAGGAGCCAGGATGGGCGGAATACAAGATCAAGGAAAGCAACATGTTTACAGTGGACAAGTATCAGCAGGTTGCTTCTTTAACATCTTCTTTGTGCGCAAAAAATAACAACTCTTATTTGCTTAATAAGCAAGTTCTGTAGAACTATTCGCCAGTACCTTAGTGCCTATTAGTATCATTTTTTGTTTGTAGTTTTTGATTTTTTCCTATTGCGAAAACGATTTTTTCTTGGGGTTTTTTTAGTTCTTTCTAATTCGAGTGAAAACTGAAGATAGGTGTTAGAGTATAAAACTATTCCTAGGCTTTCACCTATCAGCTTAAACTTTTGGAAGAGTTGGTTCCTTGACATGGTATCAAAACCTTGCTGACCAAGAGGTCACGAGTTCAAATTTTAATAGGCCCCACTTTCAATATTAAACAATTTAAGCACAAGGTATAAGGTGGCTTGTGCACTATTCACGCTTCAAGCCCAATTGGCATTCGCGTGAGGGGGCATGTTAGAGTATAAAACTATTCCTGGGCCTTCACCTATGAGCTTAAGCTTTTGGGAGAGTTGGTTCCTTGACAATAGGAAACCAAAAACAAGAAAAAAAATAGTTTTTTAGAATCATCCTATTAATTTCTAAAAAACCAAAAACTACAAATAGAAAATGATAACAAGCCCTTTGTTTTGGTAATCTTGTGTTTTCCTTTGAAATGCATTGTCATTAGTCTGCAGCTTGGCTTCTTCCCAAATGAGAGGGCATTTGCTTTAAGGTACCAAACTGCTGGCATGTTGGAAACAGTATTACGGCAAGGCGTGCTAGGAGAAGATGACACAGGGGAAGAATCACCAAAGTTCGTGGTTTTCTCAATGACGTTCTTTCTTTACTTACTTTGAGTTAGTAGAATAAAGGATCAGATAAAATTGTCTTGAATTCCATGCATCGGTAAGCTAAAAATATCAACATTTGACTCCCTAAGAATTTGCACTCAAGAATGCATATTCAGCCATTTGCCCTTTACTTCTAGGGATAGCTCTGTCAGAAACTTCTTTAGTTTCTTCAAAAAAAGAAAATATGGCATTGTCGTTGAAACCAAAATCTTCTTCTCTATATTAGTCCACGTTAAGGTCAAGGGTAAAGAGTCCTTGGGGAAGTTATGATGAAAAAGAATAAAGCTGACAAGCTTCACCCTAGGAGGGAATACAAGCCCCGAGCTTGTGAGGCTTAAGGCTCGGTTCTTCGGCATTTAGCTTGGCTTGAGCGCATTTTGAACCCTGTCGAGCTTGGAAAATTCAAGCTTGAGCTCAGCTCGGTAATGCTTGAACCTAGCTCATTTAAGTTTGATCTAGGCTCATTTGGACTTGTTTATACTCGGGATCGGCTCATTTATACTCAACTCAATTAGGCACAGTTAGGCTATTAAATTGTATCAAGATAGGCTAGAATCGACGGTCGAGTTTATGTGCTTGAGCTTCACTAGGCTTGAGCTCGACCTGTTAAGCTAAAAGAGCCAAATCTTTTGAACTTTACACTGAGTCAGCTCGTAGGCCCGACTACTTTCACCCATCTCGCCTGAAAGCATGAGGTAATTGCAATCCTTTTCTTCCAATTGTGGAGAGTCCAAATGTGATAGAACAAGCCCTCTATTTTTGGAAGGCTACTTTCATGCTAGATGTGTGTGCCAAAATCATGTAAAACTGAAAAACGAATCTGTTAAAATATCAAGAATAATCTAAATTGACTTATGTAGTTTCCTAACCATTTTAGACACGGGATTACTAGTTCGAGCCGAGAGAAAAAAATTAAAAGAAAAGAAACGAGAAATGGTTTTTTTAGTTGGTGTTCATTTGTATGGGTGAAGTGATAGGATTCCTTAACTTTGATCAGTTATATACATAGAAAGGGAACTTTGAGGAGTGTGTCATATATAGCGTTGCAAGTAGGTTAAACGGACAGTGGATCTCGTGTATTATGTGATGGTTCTTCGAAGTTAATGGGAAAAGTTCATCATACTATGGAACAAAGAAACATGTCCACCCTTCTGTTAAAGCTAAAATGGTAACGCTAAGATGGACATTAAGTTGTGGAAAGCCATTTGTAGTGGTATGGGAACATAAAAGTTAATGGTTGTATGATGATTTATTCAAATTTGCATGATCCATTACATAACTTCCACAATACCCTGCTTCCAAGGCATTGTGACTGTGATTAACCGTGAACCCAAATTGCGACTGGATTCCATGGTGAGGACTATGTCGTGGAGGTTAGAAGCATGAAGAAGGGAGGGGTGTGCCATGAAACACTTGAATGCACGTATATAAGCTTTGAGGGCCCTTCGAGGATCTCGCATTCTGTTCAGCAATTGGAGAATGAGAATTCGAGGTGCTAGCGCCTACAAAGGAAAGCTCATATCTTAGCAACAATAATGACAATTATGAATCCATAGCATGAGCTGTAGTCCTACTTTTATAGTGACACTTTACCTCAGATGTGATGTCACAGCCAATCTTGTTTTGCTACACAGAAATTTGAAGCTCCCCTCTCGCCGACCATCAATTGTGTGTGAGAATTGCCTTTATTCATTGGAGAAGGATACGCGTGCAAGGGCTTTCCATGTCCTGGACCCAAAAGGAGTTCTAGACATGTTACTTATCTTTCTTGAAGATAGAGGAAGTCAAATTCATGTCCCTCCTTCCTTGGAGGACTCCAAGGTAATGTTGATAGGGTGTGTAAACAAGCTGAGTCAATCACAACATTCTATTTCAGGAAATCGAGCTCGATATGCCTTATCGAGCTTAAGTTTGAGCCGAGCCTTTATCAAGCTCGCGAACCTTTGTTCAAGCTTGATTCAATAAGATATTAGTATATTCAATACTCAGTTCATTAACATAATCGAGCCAAGTTGAGCTCATTATCGAGCTCAGTGAAGCTCATAAATTGAGCTGGTCTTGTTATTAAGTTGAGCTCACTATCTGTGTCAGCTATACGAGTTATTATCAAGCCATTATCGATTTTTTTTGAGCTAATACTGAGTTCTTAACGAGTCCTTACGAAGCCATGGTCAAAATGTTCACGAATATTAACTAGTCAAGCACCTTCCGGTTTAAGCTTGACTCGTAGGTATATCGAGCCCGCTCGAACTCAATTTCATAAGTTATCTTGCCCCCAAGATGAACACAAATGGACCCTATTCGATTCCGAACACAAGTACTATATTAAACCTTTGGTTCGTTTACACCCCTAAGTGCTGCTCAACTCCTGTGTTCTTGAAAATTTGTGCTTGATGATTAAACTGTATAGCGATGCCACCTATCCATTGTATATGACTTTGTGGAATTCAATTGTAACCCTTTTTGCAGGATGATGTGGACAGGCTTCTACCATATCTTGGTCAATGGAAAGGCCGTTCTGTCACAAAACGCAGTGGCATCTATGGCGCGACAATTGCAGAACATGACACAGTTGCTTCACTTGAAATAGATGGCGAAAGGCAATTGATCCAGGTTTGTGATCTTTTGAATTATAAATCAACTTTAGAGGAACATGTGTGTCTATATTGCCAGAGTTGCCAAAAGAATCTCGCTACAAATACTTTGAAGTGAAAACGAGATTCAAATTATGTGAAGCTCTTATGTTTCTTTTGTTACTGATAAATGTAGAGTAGAGCAGAGCAACATACCCAGTGCCCAAGGGCTCCCGCCTAAGCAGAGTCCCTGGGGGGGGGGGGGGGGGGGGGGGGGGGGGGGGGGGGGGCAGGCAGATGTACGTAGTCTTGCCCCTTCAGGGTATTCCCCCTGAAAAGAGGCTATTTCCGAGGGCCCCAACCTGAGGGTAAGGACTTCCCAGGAGATCACCCATCTTGGTAATACTCTCGCCCAAGCACGCTTAACTTCGGAGTTCTAATGGGATCCGATGACGGCGTGTTGTTACTAAGGTCTAACTATAAGGTACATAAGGTCCTTTTTTACAGCGTAGGTGCGCTGATCCGGAAAGATAATGTCAAAGAATGATCTAACTAGGAAATACAGATAATAAGAATGTTAAGAAGTATAATCCTAACCTAATTAAAACAAAAGATAATTATGAATAATTTGCAAATAATCTGAATTAAATAAGTTGTAAAAGATGAATTAATACTTTGAAAATGTAATTACAAATATATTAAAACTCTTTATCCAAGTATCACCACAAGTCCCGTATTTTACTTAGAGAGTTGATTAGGATTAGAATATAATCTATATCTTTATTTTAGCCAATCTAAAATTTATCGTAGTTTCGTAGTTGTGGTAATATATATCATGTCCTATTTTATCCATTATTATGTTAAAGATCAGTTTTAAATATAACTTTCTAATTCATTAATTTCAAGTTTTGGAAAAATATTATTGAGTTCAGTTTTTGCTTGGCAAGTTGACTAAGTCTCTTCTATAATAACAACAACAACAAAACCCAGTACCTCAAAAGGGCTCCCGCCAAAGATGGGTCTAGGGGGTGTGAGATCTGCGTAGCCTTACCTCTGGGTGCTACCCTAAAAGGAGGTTGTTTTCAAAAGGCCTTGAACCCTAAAAAGCAAGAAACTGGGCAATAAAACAACAATAAAGCAAAAATAAAGCATGCAGGCATCAATAAGGCGACAGGGGCGCTGTGAACTAGTTTCGTTGTACTCCTCTATCATAAACTGCTATGTCACCTACACATATATTTACTCGCCGCTTACCTCTATCTAAGGCCATCTCCTTATTTAGGTTTAAATGGGTAAAGTCATGTCTAATCATCTTTCCTATATTTTTGGCATATCTCTCTAGGACATCACCTCAACAACCAAACAAGGGGATGTGACCACAAATGTTCAGTGGACAGGCAAAATGTCTGATAATCTTGTCACATTTGACAAAGGCTACCAACTCACACTTTTGCCCGGAGGCATGTACATGGGTTGCCCGTGTGACATTTCGAAAAGTGTCACGGAATCCAAGGCTTTCCACCTTGAGTTCTGTTGGCTCGAGTCCCCTGGCAAGCGTCAGAGACTCGTTCGAACTTACGACATCGAAGGGCTCGCCGTGTCCTCAACTTATTTCTTGGAGACCAAAGTATGATCATCATCTGAGATCTGTTTAACAGTCTAACTGGTTCAACTCTATTGTATGTATCAGGTAACAGTTCATCAAAATGAATTTTCTTTTGTTTAGAATAATTTCTCAAGCTTTTGGGATTTTCTCACTTGGGTACCCTGGGGTTTGACCACGTATCATCCAAGTGTCTTGACATTTTAATATATATGATGAGGTACCTGAGGTTTAAAGATTATCACTTACGTGCCCTGAAATTTCATATTTTTGTCAATTAGGGAAAATTCGGTACATTTTTATTGGAAGTTGCTAACGTGGAATATAATTATGACAATATATAGGTTTTCTCTATCATAATGTTATAGATTTTTGTCATAAAATGTTAACATGGCAATTTATTTCATTAATATATAGATATTTTTTATTATTTTTTTCATTATTGTTGAGTAAATTATTTTCTTAATCCATTAGACTTTTGTTGAAAACATTGATGTAACTCATATATATTGTTGTAATGAAAATTGATCAAATTTTGATAAATAATCATCAAGTCCTGACATAGGGTACTTAAGTTACAAAATTTTAAAACTTCAGGATACTTCATTTTGTTTATTGAAATGCTATGGTATTGAGGTGATAAATACCCAAATCTCAAAGTACCTAAGTGATAGATTCCCTTTGTTATTTGTTTCTTTTTCACTTTCTTAGGCTCTGTTTGAACTTCCCTTATTTTCTAAGAAAAATCAAATTTTACTTTAGGTTTTTCACCATTTGTTTCAGTAGAAAACTTGGTTCCACCTTATGCTATTCTCTTGTTTGTTTTAAAAGAAAACATTTAGCACTTCCGAAGGATTGAAGCTATGTGACAGTTCAAAAGGACAAAAATGATCTACTGAAATAATGATAGTAACATCTTCGTTTTATTGGATTCTAAAGAGATTAGCCCCTCTTACCCTCTCACCTTCTCATATATATGAGAAGGTGAGAGGGGCATATCTTGGCCGTCTATTACAATGGACGGTTGAGATTAGCCTCTATTTTATAAATTAAAAAAAAAAAAAAATTGTCCATCCCATCTCCCCCTTCCCTACCCCCCAACCCTTCTTTTGTCCCCCACAGCACCACTGGCCTCCGCCGGCCTCAGCCACCGCAAACCCTCGCCAGCGGTTATCACTGGCGCCGATCACCACCACCGTTACCCCACCTTTGTTTCTTTCTTCCAATACTCTCTCTTTCACCTCATAAACCTTCAACCCCGCCACACATTGCTGCCACCGCCGTCTACCGCCCCTCCTTTTCTCTCTCTTTTGGTAGCCGTTTCTTTGTCCCCTGTATGGCAGCGGGTGGCGGAGGTGAAGGGATATGAGGGAGAGAAAGGGCTACCGGAAGAGAGAGAGGAGGGGCGGTGGACAGTAGTGGCATCAATGGGGGTGAAGATTTATGGGGATGAGAGAAGAAAAGAAGGGACAGCGGTGGCCGGTGGTGTCGGTTCGGTGGGTGGCGGGAAGCGGTGGCAGTTGTGCCAGCCAACGGTGGTGGGCGGGTAGCAAGTTGAGAGAGAGAGAAAGGAAGGGTTGGGGGTAGGGAGGGGGGATGGATAATTTTTTTTTTTTTTATAAATTTATAAAATAGGGGCTAATCTCAGCCGTCCATTACAATGGATGGCCAAGATTGACCCCTCTCACCTTCTTATAAGAATTGTGCCACATATACATATACACAAGCACACATACACACACAACAACAACAACAACATACCCAGTGCCCTAAGGGCTCCCACTCGCGCAGGGTCTGGGAGGGGTAAGATGTACGCAGTCTTACCTCACTAGGGTGAGACCCTGATGAGAGATTGTTTCCGAGGACCCCCCACCTGAAAATCTGACCCAATTTGGGTGAGTGCGTGGTATACTCACAGGTGTACAATCACTCATCCCTAATGAGACAGAAAAGGAGGAAAGAGAAAAGGAGAACAACAATATCAAGCAAGCATGTAAGCACATAATCAGAAAAGCATGTATGCATGTATGTATGTATGTATGTGAGTAAGTGAGTAAGCATGTATGCATGTATGTATGCGCATGTGAACAAGGCGTACGAGACAAGGGAGGAAAAGAGGGAGAGGGGTAGGGGGATATAGAGATAACGAGAGATATAATTAGATATAGAGAGAAGATAGAGAGAGAGAGGGAGCATTAAAGAGAGTGTGTGAGAGAGGGTGTAGCGAGTATCAAAGGGAGTGAAGTGAAATAGGATAACGAGTACATCCTAGGAGTCCTAAGTGCCCTACATGCACCCGCATTGCGTGTCTACAAGCTAGCCTGAAATAGCGTACTGATGCGCAAATTCTCCTACACAGCTATAGTAGGTATCCCTAAGCTCCAATTAGGGTCGTCTCTTCACTTAGGTTGGGGTAGGCGAGGTCCTGTCCACTTGTCTTCATGGAATTCTTTTTTAATTTCTTTTCTAATTTCTTTGTCTTCAGTGAAGGAATAGGTGTCCCTGTAGGTAGACGTTCGCATTCCTGGGTGAGTTTCTAATCAACTCTTGATTTGCCTGCTTCTTCCTCCATTCGTCTCTCCATCCAACCGTAGGAGCACCAAGCAATTCAAGCCGGAGCCATGGCCAGGCATCCTTGTGTTATCAAAACGAGCCCGCTGTAGTAGGATGCTCCTGCACTGCTATGTCTGGTATACCTATACTAATCCTCCACTGAGTTCTATGTAGAGCCATCTCCTCACTCAGGTTGAGGTATGCGAGGTCTCGTCCGATCGACTCTATCCAACTCTTCTTTGGTCGTCCTCTCCCTCTTTTGGCATCTGTGATATGGAGTTGCTCGCATCTCCTGACTAGGGCCTTTGTGGGTCTCCTCCTAACATGTCCAAACCACCGTAGTCGTTGCTCCCTCAACTTGTCCTCTATTGGGGCGACGCCTAATTTACTTCTTATGACGTCATTTCTAATCTTGCCCAACCTTGTGTGTCCACACATCCATCTTAACATCCTCATCTCCGCCACTTTCATCTTCTGCGTGTGTTGACATTTTGCTGGCCAGCGCTCTTCTCCGTAGGTCATAGCTGGTCTCACTACTGTCTTGTAGTACTTACCCTTTAACTTTAACGGGAACTTCCTATCGCACAATACTGCCGAGCCCATCCTCCATTTATGCCAACCCATCTTAATCCTATTGTTGACATCTGCGTCAACTTCTCCATCTTGTTGAACCATGGAACCCAAGTATTTAAAGCATGCCTTCTGTTGTATGCACTCTGATCCAATCTTAACAGCTTTTGTGCTTAGCAAGGTGGAGGTGCTGAACTTGAATTCCATATACTCTGTCTTAGATCTACTGAGTCTTAGACCCTTTGATTCTAAGGTCATCCTCCAGAGGTCTAGTTTCTCATTCACCTCCTCCCTAGATTCTCCCATTAGGACTATATCATCCGCAAAAAGCATGCACCAAGGCACGTCTTCCTGGATGTGCCTAGTGAGCTCGTCCATAACCAAAATGAACAGAAAGGGACTGAGGGCTGATCCTTGATCGACTCCCACTGTAATCGGGAAAGCGTATGTCTCCCTTTCCATTGTGCGCACAATAGTCTGGGCGTCTTTCGTACTGGTCCTTGATGACTCGTATATAAGGCTCGTGGATGCCTTTCCCCTCCAGGGCCCTCCATAGGATTTCTCTTGGTACTCTATCACATGCCTCCTCTAGGCCAATGAAAACCATATGAAAGTCCATTTGTCTATCCCTGTAGTACTCTATAGCCCTTCTCAGGAGATGAATGGCTTCTATGGTAAACCTGCCTGGCATAAATCCGAATTGGTTTTCTGATACCCCTGCTTGTTGTCGAAGCCTTCTTTCTATTACTCGCTTCCAAAGTTTCAAAGTGTGGCTCATCAGTTTAATCCCTCTGTAGTTGGCGCAACTCTAAATATCAGCCTTGTTCTTGTAGATAGGAACCACTGTACTCTTCCGCCATTCATCAGGCATTTTTCCCCCTTGGATAATTTGGTTAAATAATTTGGTCAACCATCTTATGCCCATTTCCCTAGTGCATTTCCATGCCTCAATGGGTATTCCGTCTGGGCCGACTGCTTTACCCCTGCCCATCTTCATTAATGCTTCCTTCACCTCCGCAGGTTTAATTCTGGTGCAGTAGCCGTGGGCCTCCGGCTCCTTCGTTACTTGTAGCTCCCCTCTAGGTGAAACTGTATCTCCCTCTTCGTTGTACAGCTCATGGAAGTGGGATTTCCAACTAGCTTTAATTTGTTTCTCGTCCATGAGCACTTGTCCATCTGCCCCCTTTATGCATCTTACTTGGTCCAAGTCTCTAGTCCTCCTTTCCCTTGCTTGCAATTCTATAGATGTCCCTAGCCCCCTCAGCTGTGTCCAACCTTTTGTAGAACTCATCAAAGGCTTTAGATTGTGCCCTTACTGCTACCTTTGCATCCTTCTTCGCCTGTTTATATTGTTGCTTCTTGTCTTCATCTCCACTTTGATTCCATTCCTTAAAGCAGCGTTGCTTGGCCTTAATCTTTTCCTGGACCTCCCTGCCCCACCACCACGACTCCCTGTTGGTCGCAGCTCCTCCCTTTGATACTCCTAGGACTTCACGTGCCACCTCTCTCAACTTTTGGGCAACTCGGCTCCACGTGAGGTTTAAATCTCCCTCGCAGCCCCTCTAAGCTCAGCCTCTACTCTTTCCTTAAATGCTATTGACTTTTCCCCTTTTAGATCCCTCCAGCGTGTGCGCCTCAATGGCGTTTTGAAGGCCTTCTTGCCCCTTCTCCTGACCTTGTTCTCAGCGCACACAACTTTGTGTAGTGTTGAGAGGTCCTCCCCAGGGATAACCTTGCAGTCCTTGCAATCTTTTTGGATTGTCTTCCTTAGTAGTATATTGTCAATTTGGGTCTTCGCTCCACCGTTCCGATATGTGACGATGTGATCCTCTTGCTTTTTGAAGAAGGTGTTGGTCACTGTTAACTCATAAGTGACTGCAAAGTCTAATAATGCCTTACCCTCCTCATTTCTCGTTCCAAAGCCAAATCCTCCATGGTGGGGTGCATAACCTTCAGTGTTTGCTCCCACATGCCCATTAAAGTCACCCCTAATCACAACTTGTTCTCTTTGGGGTATGCCTTGCACTGTCAGGTCTAGGTCTTCCCAAAATCTAGCCTTCTCCATTGCTTTCAGCCCAACCTGGGGTGCGTAGGCACTTATGACGTTCAGTATCTCTCCATCTAAAGCCAACCTGATACTAATAATCCTATCGCTAATTCTAGTCACCCCTACTACTTTGTCTCTAAGGTGACTATCCACAATAATACCCACTCTATTTCTCCCCCTAGCTTGGCCTGAGTACCACAATTTATAACTTAACACATCTCTTGCTTTTGTACCCACCCACTTAGTCTCTTGCAGGCACATGATGTTTATCTTTTTCCTCAATATTATTTGAGCCATCTCAAAGCTCTTTCTCGTTAGTGTGCCAACATTTAATGTCCCTATTCTCAAGCTTCCCTTGCCGCATTTATTCCGCCCCTTCCCCAACCCATTTGAAGATGACCTTAAGCTTTGAGCTACATAACTAGCAAAGTTCATACACTAGCTGTGAACAGGCACTAATAGATACACTAGCACAGTTCGTACACTAGCAAAGAATAGGTAAGATGATAAGCAATGATTGATCAAATTATAAAATAAAATAACAAATAGGATAATATACAATAAGTAAATAAATAAATAACAAATAAGATACAAAATAAATAAATAATCAAAGAATAAGTACTATAATGTGTAATAAATAAGCAAATAAATACAAAAATAAGATAATAAATACCAGTAGAAGTGGTCGGCGAGGCTCAGACGTCGGCAGTGGTGGTGGTCAGCGAGGGTCCGCCGCTGGTGAGAGGAGCGTGGCAGAGGCAGAGAGCCGTTAGAGAGATATCGCAGAGGAGAGAGAGAGAGATCGCATATATATATATATATTCTTGAATAGTTGTCCCGTGCTTGGTTTTATGTAAATAATATTCCTTAATTATAGTATTCAACATTATTAGGCTCTATTCTCATTCTCTGATTTGGACTTTAATAGATTTTCTATCGGTTTAATGCAAATTTATTATAATTAAAAGCAGTTAATGTGTCGCTGGTGATGTCATCATGAGCTGTCATTTCGAGGTCACGAGCTGAAATATGCGGGTCACGTGCTGAAATAGTTGGATCCTCGATTATGTTCGTATGAATACCCTCGGCTCGAAACGACTCTTGTCCCCAAAATTCGAAATCCAAAAACAAACGTTCATGTTGAAAATATTGGTTCAAGATTAAACTTGGACTAACTAAATTTGGTTTAAGAGCAAACGAAATCAATATTGTCAAATAACTTTTTCAGTTTTGGATTCAATTTGGTTTGTGTCATGACTAATTTGCACTTCAGCTACTTCAAATTAGTGACTTAAAATATATTATAGATGCCCACTTCAACCAACGGTGTGGTGTTGGAGTAGCAATCCAAGTTGTAAACTTGAATCACACTTAGCTATTTTTTTATTAAGTTTGAAAGGTAGTTGTTTACTCCATTGATCCTTCATCTTTTTAAATTGGGAAATCGTACGGATTGGACCCCCCAGCCCCCCCTTAATGTTTTTTAGACCCCTTTAACCATAAATAGACTCTTTTGGACAAAAATGCCCTCCCACCTCACCCCCCCCCCCCCCCCATCCGTCCCCTCTCTCTCTCTCTCTTTCTCTCTCCTCATTTAATGCAAGGCAGGCAAAAGTACACTCTTTTGACCTTTCACTCTCCTTTTCTTCATTTTTTTTTTCCTTTTGAATTTTTTTTTGTCAAAAAAAATATATAATTTCCAAATTTGCCCTTTCTTCTTCTTCCCTCCCAGACCTTGTTTAGGCGTGCTTGAAGTAATTAATAAAATCATACACTGGGTATGATTCCTTTTAATGGTGTAAAATGAGCTTATTCAGGTGTATCACAAGAAATTAGTGGTAAAAGACTTATCATACACAATGTATGATAGGTTATAATGGCATAAAATCAACTTTTGCTTTTTGTTTCAAGTAATTAGACGTACAGTTGGATGAAATCGAATCATACACTGGGTATGACGCGTTTTAATGGTGTAAAATGAACTTATTCAGGTGTATTCCAAGCAATTAGTGGTAAATGACTTGTCATACACAATATATGATATGTTATAATAGCATAAAATCAACTTTTGCTGTTTTTTTTCAAGTAATTAGGGGTATAGTGGTCTGAAATCGAATCATACAATGGGTATGATGAGTTAAAATGGTGTAAAATAAACTTATTCAGGTGCAGTTCAAGCAATTAGTGGTAAATGCCTTGTCATACACAATGTATGATAGGTTATAATGGCAAAAAATCAACTTTTGCTGTTTTTTTCAAGTAATTACTGTTACAGTAGGCTGAAATCTAATCATACAATGGGTATGATACTCTGAAATGGTCTAAAATGAACCTTTTCAGGTTTTATTAAAACAATTAGTGGTAAATGACTTATCATACACAATGTATGATAGGTTATAATCGCATGAAATCAACTTTTGCTGTTTTTTTTCAAGTAATTAGACGTACAGTGGGATGAAATCGAATCATACACTGGGTATGATGCGTTTTAATGGTGTAAAATGAACTTATTCAGATGTATTACAAGAAATTAGTGGTAAATGACTTATCATACACAATGTATGATAGGTTATAATGGCATAAAATCAACTTTTGCTGTTTTTTTTCAACTAATTACTGTTACAGTGGGATGAAATCGAATCATACAATGGGTATGATACATTTTAATGGTGTAAAATGAACTTATTCAGGTTCTTTTCAAGCAATTAGTTGTAAATGACTTATCATACACAATGTATGATAGGTTATAATGTCAAAAAATTAACTTTTACTGTTTTTACTTCTAATTACTGTTACAGAGGGCTGAATCGAATCATACAATGGGTATGATGTGTTTTAATGGTGTAAAATGAACTTATTCAGGTTTATTTTAAGCAATTAGTTGTAAATCACTTATCATACACAATGTATGATATGTTATAATGGCATAAAATTAACTTTTGCTTTTTTTTCAAGTAATTAGGGGTAAGTGGTCTGAAATCGAATCATACACTGGGTATGATTCGTTTTAATGGTTTAAAATGAGCTTATTCAGGTGTATTACAAGAAATTAGTGATAAATGACTTGTAATACACAACGTATGATAGGTTTAATGGCATAAAATCAAGTTTTACTGGTTTTTTCAACTAATTACTGTTACAGTGGGATGAAATCGAATCATGCACTGGGTATGATGCGTTTTAATGGTATAAAATGAACTTATTTAGGTTTATTTCAAGGAATTAGTTGTAAATGACTTCTCATACACAATGTATGATACGTTATAATGGCAAAAAATTAACTTTTGCTGTTTTTTCAAGTAATTAGGGGTAAGTGGCCTGAAATTGAATCATACACTGGGTATGATTCGTTTTAATGGTTTGAAATGAGCTTATTCAGGTTTAGTTCTAAACAATTAGTGGTAAATGACGTATCATACCCAATGTATGATAGGTTGTAATGGCATAAAATCAACTTTTGCTGTTTTTTTTCAAGTAATTAGGGGTACAGTGGTCTGAAATCGAATCATAAACTGGGTATGATGCTTTATAGTGGTGTAAAGTGACCTTATTCAGGTATATTAGAAGTAATTAGCGGTTAAAAAGCTTGTCATACACAATGTATGATAGGTTTTATTGGCATAAAATCAACTTTTGCCTTTTTTTTCAAGTTATTAGGGGTACAGTGGTCTGAAATCGAATCTATCACTGGGTATGATACGCTTTAATGGTGTAAAGTGAACTTATTCATGTTTAGTTCAAGAAATTAGTGGTAAATGACTTATCATACACAATGTATGATATGTTAAAATGGCATAAAATCAACTTTTGCAGTTTTTTTTTCAAATAATTAGGGGTAAGTGGTCTGAAATCGAATTATACACTGGGTATGATTCGTTTTAATGGTGTAAAATGAGATTATTCAGGTGTAATTCAAGAAATTAATGGTAAATGACTTGTAATACACAATGTATGATAGATTTTAATGGCATAAAATCAACTTTTACTGGTTTTTTCAACTAATTTCTGTTACAGTGGGATGAAATCGAATCATACAATGGGTATGATACGTTTTAATGGTGTAAAATGAACTTATTCAGGTGTATTCCAAGCAATTAGTGGTAAATGACTTGTCATACACAATGTATGATAGGTTTTAATAGCATAAAATCAACTTTTGCTATTTTTTTCAAGTAATTAGGGGTACAGTGGTCTGAAATCGAATCATACACTGGGTATGATTCGTTTTAATGGTGTAAAATGACCTTACTTAGGTATAATTGAAGTAATTAGCGGTAAAGATCTTGTCATACACAATGTATGATAGGTTTTAATAGCGTAAAATCAACTTTTGCGGGTTTTTCCATTTATTTAAGGGTACAGTGGTCTGAAATCTGCTTATATACGTGTATTTCAAGTTTTATTGGTGTATGATGCACTTCATACACGGTGTATGATGGGTTATATTTGTGTAAAATCAGCGTTTTTTTGTGTATTTTTGGGATGTGTATTTGAAAAAAAATATACATTTTGAGTATATCCGTACAATTTTCCTTCAAAAAGGCTCTCCCATTCACCCCCCCAACCCGTCCCCTTTCTCTCTCCTCATTTAATGCCATCCCATCCATACCCCTGCTCTCGCCTCATTTACTTACAGCTGTAAAACCCCTTCCCACCTTTCTGTCTTCCCATAAGTAACTTGTTTTACAAGCCACCAGTCACTCTCCTCTTTCTCTCACCCGTTCATTCTCTCTCTCCTCTTTCCGAATTTGTTCATCCTCTTTCTCCTTTACTTCAGCTGCGATTGTCGTTCCCGTGGGTCTGACCTCTGTTTTCACACCTTCATCCTTGATCTATAGCTGCTCCAGTCTTTAATCACCATTTTCGAAGGTGAGTAAGAGTTATTTTTGTAGGGTTTAGGGTTTTGGTGCTCCAATGTATAATATCCGTTTGTTTCGTACCATTTCCTGAACATAGTGCATAGTATTTGTTAGGGTTTAGGGTTTTGGTGTTAGTGACTTTGTGATTAATGTTTTTTATTTGTGTAAAATGATCTTCTGCATGTTTTGTGGTTTTTTTTCACGTAAAATCGACCTTTGTGGTATAATGAACTTCTGCATGTTTCATATGAGCAACCATACAGTGTGTAGGATTGGTTTTAATGGTGTATAACCAACTTGTGTTTCTGTATTATAAGTAATTAGTGGTGGTATATAATCAATTATACACTCTGTATGATTGATTTCAATGGTGTAGAACCAAAGTGTGTCTGTTTGTGTTCAGTTAATGGTGTATTGCTTTTATTTCAGATGGCATTTTACACACGTAGGAAGAGCCGTCCTGCCGTTGAGGTTGATTACATTTTCCCGAGGGGTTTCTGGAAATTCCTCCAAATCAACCAAATAGGTTTGTCAACCAAGGTTGTTACGGAGATAAAGGAAATCTTGAAGGACGACGAAGCCAAGGTTCATCATCTGTCTGTAAATAAAATGTGGCACCGGGGTCAGTCTGTTTGAGGACTTGCAGATAGGCAGGCAAGAATGCATAGGACTCTTCGGCCGTACCCAATCTAACATTGTCGTATGCAAACTCTCTCGCCCTCCAAGCAACACTGTAGCTGATATCGACACCGTCGCAACTTCGGATGTCATCTATGACATCCCGTGGCTTGAACACTCTCCCGAGGTTCACAAGTTTCTTGCGGACGCACTCCCCGACGACCCAACTGGTTGCCTGCCTGTGTCTAACAGTGGTGAGATCGCTAGGGTGGTTGTGGTTCTTTTCTACTTTTGTAACCATCCAGCAGCCACCATCTGCTACACACGTAGCCCGAACCCTCCATGTGCAGCCCTCTTATGCGCAGCGGACAACCGTTAAGGATTTGTTCGACTTGTAGCTCCTGAATTCAAATTTTTCCCTAAGCGCAATCACTGCCAGGTTAGTCAACAAGTCCCTCTTCGTCGTAAATATTTGATCGACTTCAATATCCTCAACCATCCGGCCCTGCGCATAGACCTCGTTGATCCGGCTCCTCTCATCACTGGAGCCAGCCTCATCATCAGAACGAGGATCACCAGCAGCTTGGATGTCAGGGTGGACAATCGGTTGACCGCTGGGTTCCGCATTCCGTTCCAATTCAGGTTCGACAATCAGAGGGTCTTTACGGGAAATATTACGATGCTCATAAGTGTGCCCCTCTGGAGGTGAGGCATCAGGTACAGTCGGTTACACCTGGGATAAATTGATATTGTCCAAATTATCCCATGCACTTTGATTGGAATTTTCCCAATCTCCACCTGTTGCTGTTGCCTCAACCGTCACAGTAGGCATGTTCAAATCTACATCAGATGCATCTACACGGGCTGCTTCTTCCATCCCCGCATCCATACATCCACCAAAAGTCTCGGGAACCTCAGGGTGCGAACGGCCACTATTCTCGTCACCATCGGGAATTGTTTGAAAGGGAGTTCGTTGCCAATCGAAGCTAGGATTCCTGTCACAGGATGACTCTACAGTTACGATCAAAGGATGCTTCGCCCTATCTTCTTTGGCTAGTGCCTTCCAAAACATAACGGACCTATCGTCAACGACATCGTACAAGGGCACGGCCGGAACAGTGGTGAAAGATTGAAAATGCATCTTTGAACCCGCATCCAACTGAGCACCAATCACCTCCGCCACAGTCCTTTGCAAACCAGCGAAGTCAGTTTTCTCATCCACATAAATATAAGCCAATTTTTCACCAGCGTACTTTGCCCTCTCCCTAAAGTAGCCACCGTACAGAACGCATGCAATAGCAGCATCACCCATTACTGTGGACAAGAAAAAAACATGATATCAAAGCAAAATTGACATGAAACACACTAGGGTGGAATGAAAGTACAGCATTGAAACCACTAAAAACGGTGTATGATTGGTTTAAAACCATAATACACAAATAACACTACTTTAAGAAAGAATACATGGTGTATGATTTGCGTTACAGTCATAAACAAGTTCATCACACACCTTTTAAAGCAATCATATACGGTCTATGGTTAAGGATACCACATTCTATACACGAAAGACACCAAAACAGGTTCATCCTAGACCAATCAAAGCTATCATACACGGTGTATGGTAAGCCATACACCATTCTGTACTTGAAAGACACCAAAATAAGTTCATCATACACCCTTTGAAGCTCTCATACACAGTGTATGATGGATTATTTACCATTAATTACTTAACATACACAAATACAGGTTGGTTATACACCATTAAACCCAATCCTACACAGTGTATGACTGATTATACACCATTAATTACTTAACATACACATACACAGGTTGGTTATACGCCATTAAACCCAATCATACACAGTGTATGACTGATTATACACCATTAATTACTTAATATACACATACACAGGTTGGTTATAGGCCATTAAACCCAATCATACACAGTGTATGACTGATTATACACTTAACATACACATACACAGGTTGGTTATACGCCATTAAACCCAATCATACACAGTGTATGGTTGCTCATAAACCACTAATTACTTAAAAAACGTCTGCACAAGTTGGTTATACACCATTAAACCCAATCCTACACAGTGTATGACTGATTATACACTTAACATACACATATACAGGTTGGTTATACGCGATTAAACCCAATCCTACACAGTGTATGACTGATTATACACCATTAATTACTTAACATACACATACACAGGTTGGTTATAGGCCATTAAACCCAATCATACACAGTGTATGGTTGCTCATAAACCACTAATTACTTAAAAAACGTCTACACAAGTTGGTTATACACCATTAAACCCAATCCTACACAGTGTATGACTGATTATACACTTAACATACACATACACAGGTTGGTTATACGCCATTAAACCCAATCCTACACAGTATATGACTGATTATACACCATTAATTACTTAACATACACATACACAGGTTGGTTATACGCCATTAAACCCAATCCTACACAGTGTATGACTGATTATACACCATTAATTACTTAACATACACATACACAGGTTGGTTATACACCATTAAAACCAATCATACACAGTGTATGATTGATTATACACCACTAATTACTTAATACACACAAACACAAGTTGGTTATACACCATTAAACCCAATCCTACACAGTGTATGACTGATTATACACCATTAATTACTTAACATACACAAACACAAATTGATTTCACACCATTCAAACCTATCATAAACGGTGTATGATAGATCATACAGCACTATTTACATGAAGCACACCTAAACAAGTTGATTTCACACCATTAAAACCTATCATACACGATGTATGACTAATCATACACCACTAATGAGTTCAAACACACCAAAAGAAAGTTATAATACATCATTTAAACCAATCATAAACCATAAACGACTTGTAACACACCGACCTCATAGGACAAGGATACGTTAACGACAATGTCAGCAAATGGTCATGTTACCTTCAGTATCTGATCTGAAAACCGTGAAATGTGTGTAAGGACTCAACGTTGAACCTACAGCAATGCCACGAAGCTTCAAACACGATCTTAAAATGGCTTCTTCTTCTTCTTCTTCCGAGGGCCCAATGTAGCAGATTGAGAGAAAAATGGACTTGGGGAATTCAGATTAAGAGAAAAGTAACAAATACCATGAATAAGAGGTGAGTAAATGGGCGGGAAATGAGAAGAAGGGAGGAATAGAGTGAGAAGCAAGTTACATGACATAAAGTAAAAATATGTACTTTTGCATTAAATGAAGAGAGAGAAAATGGAGTGGAGAGAGGCTAAAGTACAGTAATCGGCTGCGCATTAAATGAGGAGAGAGAAAGGGGACGGGTTGGGGGGGGGGGGGGGGTGAATGGGAGGGCCTTTTTGAAGGAAAATCGTACGGATTACTATACTCAAAATGTATATTTTTTTTCTAAATACACATTACTAAAATACACAAATACACGTTGATTTTACACAAATATAACCCATCATATACCGTGTATGAAGTGCATCATACACCAATAAAACTTGAACTACACGTATATAGATTCGATTTCAGACCACTGTACCCCTAATAACTTGAAAAAAAACAGCAAAAGTTGATTTTATGCCAATAAAACCAATCATACATTGTGTATGACAAGCTCTTTACCGCTAATTACTTCTAATATACCTGAATAAGGTCACTTTACACCACTATAAAGCATCATACCCAGTTTATGATTCGATTTCAGACCACTGTACCCCTAATTACTTGAAAAAAAAATAGCAAAAGTTGATTTTATGCCATTACAACCTATCATACATTGGGTATGATACGTCATTTACCACTAATTGTTTAGAACTAAACCTGAATAAGCTCATTTCAAACCATTAAAACGAATCATACCCAGTGTATGATTCAATTTCAGGCCACTTACCCCTAATTACTTGAAAAAACAGCAAAAGTTGATTTTTTGCCATTATAACGTATCATACATTGTGTATGAGAAGTCATTTACAACTAATTCCTTGAAATAAACCTGAATAAGTTTATTTTACACCATTAAAACGCATCATACCCAGTGCATGATTCGATTTCATCCCACTGTAACAGTAATAAGTTGAAAAAACCAGTAAAAGTTGATTTTATGCCATTAAACCTATCATACGTTGTGTATTACAAGTCATTTACCACTAATTTCTTATAATACACCTGAATAAGCTCATTTTAAACCATTAAAACGAATCATACCCAGTGTATGATTCGATTTCAGACCACTTACCCCTAATTACTTGAAAAAAACAGCAAAAGTTAATTTTATGCCATTATAACGTATCATACATTGTGTATGATAAGTGATTTACAACTAATTGCTTAAAATAAACCTGAATAAGTTCATTTTACACCATTAAAACACATCATACCCATTGTATGATTCGATTCAGCCCTCTGTAATAGTAATTAGAAGTAAAAACCAGTAAAAGTTAATTTTTTGACATTATAACCTATCATACATTGTGTATGATAAGTCATTTACAACTAATTGCTTGAAAAGAACCTGAATAAGTTCATTTTACACCATTAAAATGTATCATACCCATTGTATGATTCGATTTCATCCCACTGTAACAGTAATTAGTTGAAAAAAACAGCAAAAGTTGATTTTATGCCATTATAACCTATCATACATTGTGTATGACAAGTCATTTACCACTAATTTCTTGTAATACACCTGAATAAGTTCATTTTACACCATTAAAACGCATCATACCCAGTGTATGATTCGATTTCATCCCACTGTACGTATGATTCGATTTCATCCCACTGTACGTCTAATTACTTGAAAAAAAACAGCAAAAGTTGATTTCATACGATGATAACCTATCATACATTGTGTATGATAAGTCATTTACCACTAATTGTTTTAATAAAACCTGAAAAGGTTCATTTTAGACCATTTCAGAGTATCATACCCATTGTATGATTAGATTTCAGCCCACTGTAACAGTAATTACTTGAAAAAAACTGCAAAAGTTGATTTTTTTGCCATTATAACCTATCATACATTGTGTATGACAAGGCATTTACCACTAATTGCTTGAACTACACCTGAATAAGTTCATTTTACACCATTTTAACTCATCATACCCATTGTATGATTCGATTTCAGACCACTATACCCCTAATTACTTGAAAAAAAAACAGCAAAAGTTGATTTTATGCCATTATAACCTATCATACATTGTGTATGACAAGTCATTTACCACTAATTGCTTGGAATACACCTGAATAAGTTCATTTTACACCATTAAAACGCATCATACCCAGTGTATGATTCGATTTCATCCAACTGTACGTCTAATTACTTGAAAAAAAACAGCAAAAGTTGATTTTATGCCATTATAACCTATCATACATTGTGTATGATAAGTCATTTACCACTAATTGTTTTAATAAAACCTGAAAAGGCTCATTTTAGACCATTTCAGAGTATCATACCCATTGTATGATTAGATTTCAGCCCACTGTAACAGTAATTACTTGAAAAAAACAGCAAAAGTTAATTTTTTGCCATTATAACCTATCATACATTGTGTATGACAAGGCATTTACCACTAATTGCTTGAACTACACCTGAATAAGTTTATTTTACACCATTTTAACTCATCATACCCATTGTATGATTCGATTTCAGACCACTATACCCCTAATTACTTGAAAAAAACAGCAAAAGTTGATTTTATGCCATTATAACCTATCATACATTGTGTATGACAAGTCATTTACCACTAATTGCTTGGAAGACACCTGAATAAGTTCATTTTACACCATTAAAACGCATCATACCCAGTGTATGATTCGATTTCATCCAACTGTACGTCTAATTACTTGAAACAAAAAGCAAAAGTTGATTTTATGCCATTATAACCTATCATACATTGTGTATGATAAGTCTTTTACCACTAATTTCTTGTGATACACCTGAATAAGCTCATTTTACACCATTAAAAGGAATCATACCCAGTGTATGATTTTATTAATTACTTCAAGCACGCCTAAACAAGGTCTGGGAGGGAAGAAGAAGAAAGGGCAAATTTGAAAATTATATATTTTTTATGACAAAAAAAAATTCAAAAGGAAAAAAAAAATGAAGAAAAGGAGAGTGAAAGGTCAAAAGAGTGTACTTTTGCCTGCCTTGCATTAAATGAGGAGAGAGAAAGAGAGAGAGAGAGAGGGGACGGATGGGGGGGGGGGGGGGGGGGGGTGAGGTGGGAGGGTATTTTTGTCCAAAAGAGTCTATTTATGGTTAAAGGGGTCTAAAAAACATTAGAGGGGGGCTGGGGGGTCCAATCCGTACGATTTCCCTAAATTATTTAAATTAGTTTTTTATTTTTTTTTATTTAAATTGATCTCTCATCTTTATGATGTTGTTCAAATTGGTCCCTTAATTTTTAAGTTTGTTTAAATTAGTCCATTATTTTTTCTTTTATTTAAAATGATCTCTCATATTTTATTTTATAACAAAATTAGTTCCCTATATTGTGACTAAAATTAGCTAAAAATTAAAAATGTGAGGAATCAATTTTGTTAGAAAATAAAATATGAGTCAGCATTTTAAACAAAAGAAAAGATGAGAGAATTTTAACAAATTTAGAAATATAAGGGACCAATTTGAAGAAAATAAAAGATGAAGGACCAATTTAAACAAAATTAGAAACATTAGGGACCAATGGTGTAAATAACTCGTTTGAAGGGTGTTTGTCGGTGAAAAGGCATTTTTTATTAAAAGTAAAAGCTTTATTTATTTATTTTTTTTTAACTTTGAAGTAGAAATAAAAATTTGGTACTTCTCCTTAAAAAATATGTTGCATTGACATTTTTCAGTAAGCTCTAGAATTTAGTGTAATTGTTAGAGTATCCTTTCCCCAAACAAGAGATATCGGGTTAGTATAGTCTTATTTAAGGTAACATCATCTCCTTATCATTTAAAATATTGCAATTTTTTTAGAGAAATCCACGTGATTTCATAAAAGGATATAATATTCTTAAATTCCAAAATTGCTTTATATCTGCCAAATATGTTCGATAATAGGTCTAATTTGCTAAGAACACCTAAACTTCCTACGAACGACCTTAATTGTACTAGGTTAGCCCCTTCCACATGAGCATGATTGAAACCTCTCCTCACACAGTATAAGATACCATCCCGAGCCTAGCTTCATCAATTAAAACAGAAATCACTCCCCACGTTCTTCATAGGGGTGTAAATGAGCTCGCGAGCCCTCGTGAGCCAGCTCATTATGAAGCTTGAAAGGCTTGGCTCGCTTCAAGCTCGTAAACTCACGAGCCTAAACAAGCCAAACGAGCTTTTTTAATATAATATATTTGATTAAATATGACCAATGAAGCCAAATTTGAGCCTAAATGAGCCGAGCTTGAGCTTAAATGAGCCCAAACGACCCTAGATGAGCTTAAATAAGCCAAAATATTGCAAGCTTAATTCGAGCTCACTAAGCTTAGATTGAGTCAAATCGAGCTCGGCGAGCTTCAAGCCAAGCCCGAGCAGAGCCTAATGCAAACGAGCTGAGCCCGACCCTGCCGAGCCTCGAGCCTGGCGTGCTCGGGCTCGGTGTCGGGCTCGGCTAGGCTCAAATACACCCCTACTTCTTTGAATTATAATTAAGAAACCGTTCAAAGATTATCACGGATAATAAAGTTGCTTGTTATGTTGTCTTTCCGACTACATTAAAATTCAATTTGACCCAACTCCTCTCAAGAATTATCCATTTCTATTGTGTTTTATATATACATATTGAAAATACCAATATATTCTAGATAATAAAAAATTAAAAAATTCAAGTAATAAATTTATTTATATAACAAGAACAGAAGGGCAAATTCCATACTACTACCTTAAGGTTTGGTCAATTAATATTCTATTCCACAAATTTTATGAAATCCCCCCCGCCCCCAAAGTTGGAGTAAATTTTCAAAGTGGTACACTTTCAAAAAAAAACTTATCAAAATGTATTGTACCATTTTGGTAATTTTTTTTTTCTGATACACATTTTGATAAATTTTTTTTGAAAGTGTGTCACTTTGAAAATTTACTGTAAAAGTTGCAGGTCTTTGAAAAAATAGTACAAGTAATGATAAAAAAAAAAATATAAAACTTGCCCTTATTTGTTGTTAAACCAATCATCTCTCACTATTGCACTTATCTTATGTATGAACCGCGATGTTGTCACATTGCTAATAAAAAAAGAGTCAAATAATAGACCTATTTTATACTCTTATACAATATTATTTAGACTCTTTTATGTAATACATATAAATTTAGACCAAAATATTATTTTATAAAATTTATATAATAAAAAAATTAGTACACTAAATCTTAAAATACAAAATACAAATAATTTATCATGATAACAATAAATAATGAATTTGTGCTTTTAAAAAATGACTTTTTCTAACATGTGCCCACAATATTAAATGCAAGTTTTTTTTTTCTTTTGAATAATACATTAAATGTAGGTTATAGGCATATTAATTATATTTTTTATAATTAATTTTTTTCATAATAATGTGCAATTCCAAAATATAATAACAATCAAACCTATAATTTTGATTTAGTATTTTCAAGAAGTTCACTTTTGTTTATAATCTGATGATACTTTCTATACTTGTCTGTAAACTTATACGCCTTGCATGACATCTAGGCCAAACTTGCTCCCTTGCATGCTCCTTACATGCTCCCTACATTTTTTATTTTTTTTTTACATGCTCCCTACATAATCCCTACTTACCCCCCTTCATGCTTTTTTTACAGGTTCTTGACAAATTTCCAACTATTAGGTCGGAAGCCCTGGAAAACAGCCTCTCGTCAGGGTCTCACTCTGATGGAGTAAGGCTGCATACATCATACCTCCCCCCCCCCCCCCCCCCCCCCCCCCCCACAAAAGACCCTGCAAATGAGAGCCCTTGTGTCATTGTGATGCAGGGAATGATGTTTGCTGGTGAAAAGAAGGGTAGAAATCGAGCTGAAGTGATGCAGGAAAGATGGAGGGAGGTGCTGGTTTTGGCGGGTAAATTAGGTGGGATTTAAAAAGTAGTTAGTGGATCCGGTAGCATGTGCCGGGCACGTGAGCAGCATTGGAATTAGGATTTTGAGTAGAATTTTATTCAGCATTTCCAATTTAGTTTTGGTTTGTATTTTATTTAATCTAGAAATTACTACATATAAAAAGAAAATGATGTATTAGATTTAGGGTTATGTTATGAATGAATCTCTAATCTTCCCCTACTATCTCTCTTTCTCTTCTCCCTTCAAACTCTAACTCTTTTCTCTTCTCCCTTCAACCTCAACCTCTTGTTTGTGATTGGAATTGGCAATTGAGTGATTAATTTCACTTAGTTTGATCTTCGGTAACACTGGTATCAGAGCATCAATCCTCTTGATTGTGGATTGAGCTCATTATGGCTCATAATAATAGGTCAGCAGCTGAAATGAGGAGGATCGAATAAGCTTTGTCTACTCATTTCAGAGCTAACATTGAGCACAATGAGCGCATAATCAGATTTGGCAATGAGAGCCTTGAACAATCAATTAAAACTAGTACTAAATCCCAGCAGAGGATGGAGTCATTGCTGACTGACATCAAAGAACTTATGTCTGGATTGGTTTGCGTCTGGATAGATATGATGGAAGAGGAGGTGTGATTGATGGTGGATCTAGCTCAACAGTAACTCCAGCTCCTAGGGGTGGTCAGGCTCCAGCTCTATTGGGGAACCCTGCACTAGCAACTCATGGGGGTAATGCTCCTTACTCTACTCGATTAAGTAAGGTAGAATTTCCCTTATTCGAGGGGGAGGACATCAATAGTTGGATATTTACTTGCGATCAGTTTTTCCTTGTTGATCAAACACCTGAGTTGGATCGAGTTAGATTGGCATCTGTGCATATGAGGGGACTTGCCCTCCGGTATAGAAACTTCATGAGGAATAGGGGTAACTTGGCTATGCCCAACTGGGAGGAATTTTGTAATGCCCTTAGGATGAGATTTGGTAATGCTTTTGAGGACCCGGTTTCTGAATTAGTGAATCTGAAACAACAAGGGTTAGTTAAGGATTACTTGGCTAAATTCGATGTTGCAGCAGTTGGGATTGGCCTCTCTGAGGCACAACTCCTTAGTTGCTTCCTTGTGGGGCTTAGAGAAGATATTGCTCTAGAGGTTCGAACAACTCAGCCCGGAACACTATGCCAAGCAGTTTGTCTAGCGAAACTAGCAAAGGCTAAGTTTGAAGCCTTAGCTAAGCAATTAAAGTACTCAAGAGTTCCCCTGCTTCCCCCTCCTAATACACAGAAATCCACTATGAATCCTTACAGAAATCCACCTACGAGACCCAACTATCAGCCATCAGCTAATACACAGCCTAATAGAGCCCAAAGAACACTGTCCAGAGCTGAATTGCATGAGAAAAGTGCCAAAGGACTCAGCTATTTTTGCGATGAGGAGTTTGAGATGGGTCATAAATGTAAAAATAAAGGTCTTCAACTCTTTGTTATTGAGGCTGATGATGAGGAGCATTTAGAGCAAGAAGGGGAGGCTGAAATCCCCGTGGTTGAAGAATCTGATGAGCAACCTACCCAGATATCTCTTCATGCATTATCTGGCACATCCACCTTCCAAACTTTGAGGGTAACAGGATCCCTCAAGAGCAAGCCTATTCACATCCTGGTGGACTCAGGTTCCACTCATAATTTTATAGATCTGTCCTTGGCTCGGAAGCTGCAATGCCATCAGATACAAGTCCCTTCATTCTCAGTATCAGTGGCTGATGGTAGTAGCTTGAATTGCAGTTATCAGTGCAAGGAGCTCTCCTGGAAGATGCAAGGAGCAGCTTACTGCTCTAACTTCCTTCTCATACCCTTAGGAGGGTGTGACATGGTGCTCGGAACAGAGTGGCTTTTAACCTTGGGAGATATTAGGTGCAATTTCAGAAACTTGACCATGTCTTACACATATGAGGGAGCAACTCGAGAGCTGAAGGGTAATAAGGCAGTGGTGTGTAAGACAGTTGGAGCCAAGGCCCTTTCCAAGGCCTTATTTGAAGCCCCTCTTATTGCTCCTCTTCAAATTATGTCAAAAGAACCTCATGACAGTGGATATGCATACATATGATGAAGGTCACTTCTGATTCACATCAGCAGAATTCTGAGACAAGGGAAGTTATTGCCTTGCTAGTTCAGTATGAAGGACTTTTTGCAGAACTAGTGCACCTTCCTCCTTCAAGAGGAACCTTCGATCATAGGATCCACTTACAAGATGGAGCATAGCCAATTAACAGGAGACCCTATTGTTATCCTGCCCTTTAGAAGGATGTCATGGAAGGAATGATCCATGAATTGCTTTAGAAGGGATACATTCAGCACAACTTCAGTCCATTTGCTTTAGCAGTGGTTATGGTGAGGAAGAAAAATGGAGGGTGGAGGATGTGTATCAACTATAGGGACTTGAACAATGTCACAATCAAAGACAAATTCCCTATACTTTGGTAGAATAACTTTTTGATGAATTGGGCTTAGCTAAGGTCTTCACCAAGTTGGATTTAAGGTCTGGATATTACTAGATCAGGATGCATCAGGATGATGTGCAGAAGACAGCCTTTCGAACTCACTTTGGCCACTTTGAGTTTTTGGGGATGCCATTTGGCTTAACCAATGCTCCCTCCACATTTCAAGCACTAGTGAATAAGATATTTGCCCCTCACCTCAAAAAATTTGTTCTAGTTTTTTTTGATGATATCTGTGTGTATAGTGCCCACTTGGAAGATCATCTATTCCACCTAGAGACTGTGTTCAAGTTACTGCTGCACCACCAGCTATTTCTCAAGCGAAGTAAATGCTCCTTTACTGCAACCCAGTGCTGAGGGGAAGGCAGCTACTGATCTTCACATGGAAGCTGTAGTGCAAAATTTGCCTGTGCCAACTACATTGAAGCAACTCAGAGGGTTCTTAAGCCTTGCTGGTTATTACAGACGTTTCATCCAACATTATGGAGTGCTAGCTAAGCCACTCACTGAGCTGACAGGAAGAGATAGGCTAATTTGGAATGACAAAGCCTAGCAAGCTTTCAGCACACTCAAGTAAGCCCTCATCAGTGCTCCAGTTCTGGCCTTGCCTAATTTCTCACTTCCCTTTGAGATAGAATCTGATGCAAGCAACATGGGAATAGGAGCTGTATTAGGTCAATCAGGTCATCCCCTAGCTTTCTTTAGTAGAGCTTTGAGCCCCAGGCAACAATTACTTTCAGTTTATGAGTGAGAGCTTCTAGCCATAGTTGCAGCAATACAAAAATGGCATCAATACTTGAAGCACAACACCTTCATAATCATGACTGATTAGAAGAGTCTGAAATACCTCTTGGAACAGAAGATTCACAGCCATTTTCAGCAGTTATGGCTAGCCAAGTTGATTGGCTTCAGCTACATCATAAAATACGGGAAGGGTCGTGAAAATATAGCATCAGATGCCCTCTCTAGAGTCTCAAGCCAACAGATCACATGTATGCTCCTGATTTCGATTGACAGCAAACTATATGACTTGATCCAATTAAGCTAGCAGACAGATCCATTGCTAAAACAGCTCATTCATGACCTTGTCTCTGGTTCTCAGCAGCACAAGCACTACAACTGGCAGTTGGATCAGTTAAGAAGAAAAAGCAAGTTGGTCATTGGTTAAGACCCAATCCTTAAGGAGAAGATCTTACAATGGCTTCACTCATCATCCAGTGGGGGATATTTTGGTAGAAATGCCACCTTACAAAGAATCAAGGTCATCTTCTTCTGGAAGGGAATGTCAAGGGATGTAGCTACCTTCATCAAAAACCATCTGGTGTGCCAAGCTTGCAAGACTGAGGCAGTTGCTTCACCGGGTCTCCTCCAACCCCTTCCTATCCCTCACTCCATATGGATTGATGTCTCAATGGATTTCATTGAAGGGCTTCCTTGATCCTATGGGAAGGATGTCATATTTGTGGTGGTAGACAAATTAAGCAAGGCTGCCCATTTTCTATCCCTTATGCATCCTTACACTGCTTCTAAAGTAGCTCAACTGTATTTAAATCACATATATAAGCTACATGGTCTCCCTCATTCCGTTGTTAGTGATAGGGATGCAGTGTTCCAAAGTGATTTTTGGCAAGCCTTGTTCACTATCCAAGGAGTTGAGCTGCACATGTCCACAGCCTACCACCCTCAGTCTAATGGCCAGACAGAAGTGGTTAACAGAGGGTTGGAAACCTACCTCAGATGCATGTGCAACACCCATCCATCCCAATGGTCCAAGTGGCTTCCTCTAGCTGAGTGGTGGTACAACACTATTTGGCACTCTTCCACCCACAAGACACCTTATGAGGTTGTACATGGGCAACCTCCTCCACTCCACATCCCATACCTGCTAGCTGAGACTTAGATAGCTGCGGTGGACAAGCATTTGCAATAGAGGGAGGAGATTATCACTAGTATCAAGCCCTATATGGCCAGAGCGCAAAACAGGATGAAGCAGCTTGCAGATAGAAGCAGATCAGATAGAGCTTATCTGAAATTGCATCCATACAGGCAGATTTCAGTAGCCCACAAAAGCTCTCACAAGCTTTCTCCTAGATTCTTTTGTCCCTTTATGGTTCTATCAGTTGTGGGACAAGTAGCTTATCGTTTAGAGCTCCCTGCCACTGCTAGAATTCATAATGTGTTCCATGTGTCTCAACTCAAAGCACATCATGGCCCTCTACCAGTAGAAGTGATCCCTCTCCCAGATAACATTGAAGCAGCACCTCTCAAAGAGCCAGAGCTCATTTTGGATCACAAAATGGTCAACCGCAACAATAAAGCAGCTACAAAGGTGTTAATCAAATGGGCCAAAGGAAGAAGCATCTTGGGAATTTATGTACGATTTGCAGTTAAAGTATCTAGATTTCCACCCTTGACGACAAGGGTGGTTTTAGGGGGGGAAGTACTGATGCAGGGAATGATGTTTGCTGGTGAAAAGAAGCGTAGAAATCGAGCTAAAGTGATGCAGGAAAGATGGAGGGAGGTGCTAGTTTTGGCGGGTAAATCAGGTGGGATTCAAAAAGTAGTTAGTGGACCCGGTAGCATGTGCCGGGCAGGTAAGCAGCTGTTGAATTAGGATTTTAAGTAGAATTTTATTCAGCATTTCCAACTTAGTTTTGTTTTGCATTTTATTTAATCTAGAAATTACTACATCTAAATAGAAAATGATGTATTCGATTTAGGGTTATGTTATGAATGAATCTCTAATCTTCCCCTAATATCTCTCTTTCTCTTCTCCTTTCAAACTCTAACTCCTTTCTCTTCTCCCTTAAGCCTCTTGTTTGTGATTGGAATCGGCATTTCAGTGATTAATTTCACTTAATTTGATCTTCTGTAACACACTGGGAATGTTGTTGTTGTTGTCACTTTTGTTATAAATTTGAATAGTGAATTTAAACATGAAAAGATAACAATTAAAATGATCTATCTTGTTAACCATGCTATATTAGCTATTTTCCTTATTATTTTTATATCTTAAGAATATTATTATTCATTTTTTTTTTGAACTTTTGTGATGGTTAAATTGACTATTTCAATATATAATATGTTGAGTATCAATATTTTTTTATTTAAAAAAAATACTTTGCATGTAATACAATATTTTTTGTGAATAAAAATTTTGTATTTAAATGAAAAAAAAAAAATTCATGCATATGTTAAAATATAATTTAGTATTTTTGTCTAACAAATGTTGAAGATTTTAATGTGAATAGCATGTAAATTTATTAAAAGTGTTTTGTAAATATTTTAATAATTATACGCTTAATTAATGCTCATAAGAATGGTGGACTAATTTAATGGTTTTTATTAAAATAATGCATTTAATGCTTTTTAACCTGTGCCTTTTGGACACAAGTTAAAAAGACCCTTTTAATAATTATGCTTAATTAATGCTCATAATAATAGTGGACTAATTTAATATTTTTATTAAAATAATACATTTAATACTTCTTAACCTGTGTCCTTTAGACACATATTAAAAGGATCTTTAGAAAATATATACAATAATTCCCCAATAAATTCAAATAAATAACATTAATTATAAGATACAATATTTTATAAAAGTGAGTTAATTTATCAACAAAAGTAAATAATAAATAAATATATATTTAATTTAATAGATTTTTAATATGGAACCCAAAATACATACAATGCAAATATACATTAAGTCAACCGGGCCGGTTCCGGACAAGAACCCCTCTCTCACCGGTAACCGTCGCAATTTTCCCCCTTTTTGAAGGAAAAAAAAAAAACCCAAGAAAATCAGAACTTGTAAAAATAGGATCTTCTCAGCACAATCCGATCGAATTCGACAGTTTTTTCACTTTTCCGGTTGCGATCTGCTGCGAAATTGTCAAATTCGCTATCTATCTTACGGTTTGCTCCGATCAGGTCATCTTCCAATTCTCTCTATCGCTCTGCTGATAATTTCATCCTTTTTAATGATCAAATTGAGCTACAAATTAGGTTCGAATTACTCCGATTATGCATCTATCTGAAGAATTTTGACGTGATTGTTTGGTTACCGTTGTTGATGATTGGACAGATAGAACCGGAGATTAGGTCACGATGGGTGAGGTTTTCGAAGGTTATGAACGCCAGTACTGTGAGATTTCTGCGAATCTTTCCAAAAAGTGTACATCGGCAGGTTTCCTTAATGGCGGTATGTGAATTTGTGAAGATTCGATATTCCTTGGTTGTTGTTGCCAGAGCAAAAATTGTTATTGCCACAATAATTATGTGACTTGTAATGAATAATAATAATAAATTTTCATAAATTTGCTATGATATTATTAGGATATTATTACCTCAAAATTAGATATGATTTGATTTAGGTAAGATTTAGGTAAGATATGATTTGATTGTATATGTGTAAGATTGGGTTACTAAATAAGTTTTATTTGAATAGATATTGTGAATCAGATTAGATTTAGTTAACTCAATTATAAAAAAGGTTTAAGGGTTGATGGTTGAGTGTGGAGGAAAAAGAAAGGAAAGTTGTGAGGGGTTGGAGTGTCCTTATAAAGGGGTGCCGGGGAGAGATTTATTATGAGACTAAATTTGGTTGAGAGATGAGAGTTTATAGCTTCATCTTGCCAAATCTACGTTGAGGAGGATTGGTGGCCCACTGTGCAAAAGTTACATGGAGAAGGGTTGGTGACTTACCGTGCAATAATCACATTGATGATGATGATTGTATATGGGGTTTGGGGTTACAAGTGGAGATTGTAATTCTAGATTTCATAGAGGAGGAGGCTTCCATTTGGTTCCCGTTGTTTTTTCCTCTAGTCGAGAGGAGGTTTCCTTGTAAATTTCGGTGTGTTGATTTTCGTTGTTTTGTTAATTTTCACTTTTGCTTGTGTTGATTGTGTGATTTTTCCCAACAAGTAAACATTTTTGATCTGTCAATAACATAATCCTAGTGCTTTTTTGTTTCTGTTTCTCTTTTGTGCATTTTTGATTCATGAAATTTGATTACTTCAATTTAATTCCCTTACCATCGAAGCAATGTTTCTGTTTTTTGGTTGCTAGGTAAATAATTGAAGAACTAGACTTGATTTAGTTGCGGAAGAATATATTTCAAAGAAATTGAGTAAAGTAGAGAGAAAAAGAAAAACAATAACACATAATTTACATGGAGTACCATCAAATTGAAGGAAAAATCACAGGGGAAGACAAAATAATCCACTAAGAAATTTGAAGGAGAGGATAATCCTAGTTTCTGCACATAACATATATATAGGCATAGCTGGAAATTGTAAATTTCACCGAGTCTTAAGCCCAATTCACGGCGTTGGCATGTATGTGGTCCACATATAAGCCCAAGGTTCCATCCTGAAACCAATTGACATTAGGTAGAGTAGTCCACTAGTTTATTTACTGGTCTATTTTTTCATGCAATTCCAATGTGGATTCTTACTAGACTCACTTGTGGAGTCCTTAAGAGAAACTCTAATTCTCTCTTAGTGGGCCTGGCTGGGCCCTCTACTAGCACCACAAACCTTTCGCTTCTGAATAGAGAGAGAAATTCTGGACAAAACAAAACACTGTGGCTTAACCTTTCTGTTGACTGTATTTTATAGTGTGCTATGTATCTAACCTGCTGTTAATTATGTAGAATTTTAACACAATCTGACCGGAAACTTATCTGCAGAGCAAAAGAAGCAAAAAATCTCTGAAATTGAAGGGGGAATAGATGAAGCTGAGTCTCTGGTAGTGTACTGGCTTGATCTGGTCGCTATAGATTTCGTATTTCCATATGATATTGTTGGCCTGATATCTGATGTTTTATATTCGTGATCTTTGCCAGATCCGCAAGATGGACCTTGAAGCAAGAAGTTTGCAGCCAAATATCAAGGCTGTGCTTCTTGCTAAGTTGAGAGAATACAAATCTGATCTTAACAACTTAAAAACTGAACTGAAGAGGCTTTCATCTGGTAATCCAAATCAGGCTGCACGAGATGAGTTGTTGGAATCAGGAATGGCTGATGCGCTAACGGTATGTTCAACTAGAATTTCTGAACTTGGATGGTTTTCGATGAGCGGTTTAAAGTTTAATATGTCACTTGCATTTGTTTTGTGGCACTGGGGTGAGACTGGTCCGTTCTCCATCTTAAACTCTGCTTTGCATGCTTTTGTGCTAGTGAACTGAAAAAAATTTTATATTTGTATGAAATGAACTTCCTGAACGGGCTTGATGTTTTGTATCGCTGCTAGTTGGTGACTGTTAATTCACGTGTTGGAGTGAGCTCTGTGAGAGAATTTACATGGTTCTAGCTTATTATTGATGCCTAATGCCTTTTAACTGCTTGCAGAAATGATGCCGCCCCATTGTATCTCGTTTTGCAAATCCTTTACAACATCCCTAAATGCCTGTTTGAATGGTTTTTTGTTTGCAATTTTGGTTTTGGAAAGCAATACGTTTCATAAACGAGTTTTTCTAGTTTTTAATCTTCCATTTTAGTTTTTGCCTAGTTTGAGTGAAATTTGAAAATAGAAAACTAAAAACAATGAAAAAATATTTTAAGAACCTAGTTTTTAGTTTCTTGAAAACCAAAAAGTGCAAACGGGAAATGATAACAAATAGGCCCTAAAACTTTTTGCAACAGTTTTTCACACCAAAATTTTAGTTCTTCACAGTGCTCAAGTGAGGTTTTTATCTTTGGTCATACTTTTTTGAGAACATGTACCATGTCAAACTCCATGTTTACCTTTGTTTGTGTAGTGTTTGAGACGATGAGTGTTTATGCGATAGGTGTCAGCTGATCAGAGAGCCAGATTGATGATGTCAACGGAGAGGCTGAATAAGACTAGTGATAGAGTCAAAGAAAGTAGACGAACCATGCTTGAGACTGAAGAACTTGGGGTTTCAATTCTCCAAGATTTGCACCAACAGCGACAGTCTCTGTTGCATGCCAATAACACGGTACGCTTTTGTCCTTGATTTTCTGACATATAAGCAGTACTGTGTTTTTTTATTGCATCTAGTAATTGCTTTATAGGGTTTTTTTTACTGAAAAGCACCTACATTTTCAGTGCAGTTTCAAAAAACCATCTAACTTTTCTAATTTTACAAAGCCACACCTAAACTTTTCAAAATTTTTCAATGTCACACCTAATACTAGCATCATTGACTTTCCGTTAATGTAAATAGGAAATTACCCAAATACCCTCAAAAGTTTTGTAGTTGTTCTCTTTTTTCTTTGAGCTCAAATAATTTAAATATATTTTTTTTGAAATAATTGTTACTTTTCCATGATTTATAGCCAATCTTGCTATTTTAAACTACTTTTTCACCTATTTCTATAGTTTTTTTTAACTTTTCTTCCCATGGTCAAATTATTAAAAATTTTTCTTTGAAATAATTGGGGTTTTCCTATGACTCATAGCCAACCTTGAAATTTGTAATTATTTTTTCAACTCTTTAAATTTTTTCACTTTTTTCTTTCAATTTTTAGAAAGTTTTGTATAATAATTGGAATTTTTAATGAATTATAACTAATTTTACAAACAAAAAATACTTTAAAATTTTTTTTTTTGGTGACAAAAGGCTGTAGCGGTGCGCCAAACACTTAGCAATTTTACAAATTCAGAGGCAAAGGGTAATTTCGTCATTTATAAATAACATTTCTTAATATAGTTTAATTAAATTAAGTTAAACTTGGTGTTTTAATGCATTTATACCCCAAAATGCAGCGTTTTATTTGATGGAAGTTAACAACGTTAGCATTAGGTGTGATATTGAAAAAGTTCGGAAAATTTAGGTGTGACTTTGAAAAATTAGAAAAGTTATATGGTTTTTTTAAACCGCACCTAAAATGTAGGTGGTTTTTAGTAAAAAGACCCTTCTTTATTTGATTCAGTTTTGTTTGAGCTTCAATTATCAATCTGAGCTTGTACATTGCAAATCATTAGAAGCAATGGCGGTGAGAAGTGAAATTAGGTGTTGAGGTATAAAAAGTTGGATATCATCCTATTACATCTTCTTGGTTATGTAGTCGTGCTATGCACAATCTTTATGACCTTGGAAAATTGGTTGCGACAATGTTTTTCAGCGGTTTCTCGCCCCACGTCAAATCTAACCACTTTCTATCTATGTTACCAAGCTCTGAATTCAAGATTCTGTTCCTTGTTAAGTGATGTAGCATGGTTTTATTCGGTTTAGTTCTTATCGTAGTTTTCCATTTAAATTAGCATTTATCTTATCTTATCTTATCCAATATTATCTTAGGGTTTAGCTTTTCCTCTAAATAGAACTTTGTAATTCATTAGTTTCCGGTTTTTGAAAGAGCTAAAATTTGAGTTTGTTCTGACTGGCAAGTTGTGCTAAATCATTAAGTCTACCTGCTGATCAACTCATGCTATTAACTACATAGCCATTCATGCCCACCCCAAGCTGTCCCTCACTAACTTCATTCATGCTAGCTATGCAAATATCGAATTATTAAGTTGATGAACTGGATCCGTCACAACATCTTTGTCATCAAGGTTGATTGAAACTGCGATGAAGTAATGGAACATATGTTGCTTCATCTTGGGTATAGTCGTACAATTGGATGAACTAGTGGTGCATACTTTTCCTTTGCTTTGGATTGCCCTCTGATCTAGGATGAGCACTGAAAGCTTGACTTACGCCCTAGGACTTTACCAAGTTTAGCACCTTTTGCATACTTGTCACATCTCGAACCTTCTTCAATTACTGAACATGGAACATGAAATGAATGGAAGAACTCGGAGGTAGCTGCAACTTGTAGGCCACCTTTCAACAGGGAAAAGGCCAAAGTACCGGGGAGACAACTTTTGGTCGGAGCATTTGGCGATTGGAAGTTGCTTGTAGGCTTGAAGCTTCAAGTCCATTTGCTCTCCGACCTAGAATTCCCATTCTAGCCTCCTCTTTCTTGGCTTGATTTTGAGACGGATTCGTCTTCTAGCCTAATCTTCTTATGAGCTTAAATCTTTCTTTCGCGATCAACATTGAGGCAACAGTGGCTGCTGCTTTTGTGGAATCAAATGAAAGTCACTACATCATGTAAGAGATTTTGAGCTAGCCATTACATCGTTGGCTATTTCATAATGGGACTTCATAATGGCCTCCATGACACATATATATTTATACGTGTGTGTCACGAACCTAAGTCCGTGACTTGGATAATTTTTGGGAGAAAGAACGAGAGAGAGAAAGAGGATTGAGATTAAGAAGAGAGGTTAGAGATTAGATGAAGAAAGAAGAGAAATTTTTTAGAATAAATTGGGGAAAAGAAGAGAAATTTAGTAGATAGAAGAAGAGAGGAGAGAGTGACGGTTAGAAGAGGGAAAGAGAGGAAGAGATTTTGAATTTTAAACTTTGATTTCTTGATGCCAAAATACAAGACTTACACATGCTTATATAGAGCTTGGGGAGGGGGGACACAACCGGTACACCTACACCCTAGACCCCCTTAATAGGCCATAATTACATTAATGCTTAATACATGCTTACAAAACAAGTAATCTTAGCCTAGTCTACTCCCATACCCCAACTGGTCCTAAATTCAAAATTCAAACTATTTTTTTACTAATTAATATTACATTTTACATTACATATTTGATACAAAATAATAAAAGCAAAAACGGGTTGATCGGTTCTTGGCTCGTGACAATCACGGCTAGGGTCGTGACAGTGTGTGTGTATTATTGATAAGAATATTATTGATAATTATAGTTACATTTTAAAAACTATCAATGGGATATATAAATTGATGATTATATGTCTATTCATCACAATTTTTGCAACTATGAGGTTTGAAAGTAATTTGTCTTAACTAGCAACTGCTGCCACTACTACAACCCGTGATTCTTGCCACTTCTAGAGAAATTAGATGGGATAGCTAAATAGGGCTTCAAAAGGCTTATCCTTGATGAGTGGTAGTTTAAGTTCTACCATTGTCTAGTAGTTTTATCCTTGATTCATTAATCTTAAGTATTTAAAGACCATGTTCCTCGTATATTCCTATATGCATTGGTTAACTCTTAAAATTTGTCCATCATGTTGAGTATGATACGTTTTGCTAAGTTGAACTTAGTGCCAACAAGCCTATTGAGCTCCTACTGAAATACTATGAGAATCTTGCCAACATAGTGGCTCGTCGAAGACCATGAATAGCATGGATATGGCCTGACAAACTAGTATGCCACCCTAAGAATTGTGAAGAGATGACTAAGCCTACATTGGGGAATGAGTTTGGAGGGTGTTTTTGTAAAAACGTTACAACATTTTTTCAAAAAATTAGTGTTTGGATGTGTGGTATAATTGCAGTTGAAAAGTGTTTATGCAAAATCAGTTTTCTGAGGAAGTTGGAGGCAGGGTACATTTTAGAAAAAAACTCAATTTAGGGATGCTCTTTTTGAGTAAATTACAAATATATCTATGCTAAATATCAAAACTTACAAGCTGCTCCTTGTAAAAACAAGCCATTGACATTGCCTATGTGGTAGGAGGCAATTGAGGGGATAAAGTGTTACTTTAGGCTAAAAGGTCTAGAGTTCGATTCCCCCCTGAACCTTTCCACGAGGAATCCTTGACTTAACTGGCTTCTGTGGTGTTTGTGTTGCCACATGTGCCGGGGTTTGCTGGGTAATTGGGTTCCTTGTTGGCCAAATAAAAAAAAAAAGCCATTGACATTTGCAACCCTACCCTAAGTATCGATCTAAATTCCTTCCCTTTTCTCATATTATGTTTCTTTTATAGGAAAAAAGAGATAATATTAAGAGAGAAAGGGTTAAGAACACGATGTCTCTAAAATTACAAAATGCAACAATAAAAAACATAAACTAATAATATAAAACCCTCCAATCCTTTTGCATATCGACTAAGGCTATATCAGCAAAGCCTTCAAAGCTCTTCGTCTTGAGAGCTGCTAAAAAGACCGCCTTCTCTCATAAGAAATTAATTGGTGATCTTTAAAGATCCTAGCATTCCTTTCAAGCTAGATACACTAGAGAATCGCAATCTTGGTTGTGGAGAATAACGTTAAAGGGTCTTCTTTCTTTCTTACACCATGAACCTTCATTAGAAGGAGCTCTTCTCATATTACTTAATATTAGTGAAATACTGTAAGTAAAATTTTACAGAACTTCGGGCAGGAACCTTCCATTTTGCCTGAAACTTGTCCCCAAAATGGATTCAATTGCAGTTCACGCTCTGCATTCTTTACGTATCTGCTACCAAGACCTTTACCGAGGCAGCAGAAAGAGTCATAAGAAATGCAAGGAGGAGGCATCTTTCACCCTCTTTCTATATAGCCTAAAAAATATATGCAGTGTAGTATCACTAATTTAAACTAAAATACTTTTCGAAATAAGATATTCTAAATTATTGAATTAATTTCTAATTGGTTATAGTATTATATTTTCAAAATAATATATTCTAAATTATTGAAATAATTTCTAATGTCTAATTGATTATAGTATTATATATTTTATATTGTGCATGATATAAAGGCAATGAACTGCGATTAATGTCAATACATTGATCTCCAAACTAAGCATTTTGACATTTTACAACATTTCAACAACGATGAAATTACCGAACACCTCAATTATTTCTCTTCACTGCATAACACTTCCGCAATGTAGTCACATCTAAGTGTGTAAACAATTCACCACAATGTCAATAGAGTCTAAGACTTAAGTTTGCAAGCTTAATCATCCAATCCAAAACCCAGATGGTGTATCTATTGTTAGATTTGGGTAAACCCTCTACAAAATCCATTATAATGCGCATCCAAGGAAGAAGGAATAGGGGGAACTGGGAAGGTAGCATACTTGGATAGCACACTTTCATATTTGATCGTTAACACACATAACTCTTTCATATTTGTAAATATTTGTACATCCTTTGAGATCTCATTTTAAAAGAAGAATTGCTTCGATCTTTGCTAGTTACCACCATTTTAGCTGCATTTTCTGCCTTCGCTTACAAGGGAGCGGCACAGTGTGAAGTGTAGCCAACCTCCATGTTTATTTTCGCTTCTGGGAAACAATTAGAGGTTCTGCTGTCATGGAAGATCACTAACCCGTTTTGATTGAGTTTCAAGGATTTGTTGGTTAATAGCTCTGAAGTATGAACTACAACTTAGCTTACAAATTAATTTGAAGTCCTCTAGTAGGCTCTGAAAGGACGATGACAACCCAAAAGCGGAAGGCTGTGTTACTTCAGTTATAGGATGAGATCATACATTCATTCAATGTGGGATTGGAGCTTTACGGATCTTCCTTCAAACCATCAACCACCTCTTATTCGTCATCCAGTGGCAAAAGACTTGACTGTACACTTGCGGCCTATATCACTATGTATGGCTTTGTACAAACAAAAATGGTGTATAAATGACCCATCTTGGAGTGTTACCATACTCCGCAAGAGTATAAACTGTGTATGGATAAATTAAAAATAAAAATAAATAAATCCCTTTACACTTTGAACTACGATCGACTTGATCACCTTAAAAGGGTACGTAGGTAACCTAATCTTGAGCAAGGTGCAGCCCAAATAATAAATAAATCTCTTATTTCCCCTTTAAGTTTATCTTAAGTCAACGATTTGATTAGTTGACTATTGATGAATCTAGTTTAGACACTCAAAATCCAAAATGACTTCCATGTCAAAGTCCAAATCCGAAACAACTTCCATGTCAAAACTAAATTCAAAAAAAGAAAAAAAGAAAAAGAGAGAAACCAAAAAAAAAAAGAAAAAGAGAATGGTGTATCACATTCCAATGCCAAAACATAATTAGCATTTGTATTCATTCAAATGAGTTTTCCATACAGTGTTGTATTAAAAAGAAGTGGGCCAAAGCAGTTAAAAAAGAAGAAGAAGGGGGGGGGGGGGGGGGGGGGGGGGGGGGGGGGGGGGGGGGGTTCCCCTGTATAGGAGGTGTTATCCAGTTTGATGGGACTAATGAATCTCAAGTTTTATCACATGCTGCTTGAATCCCTCCAACTCCGCAGCTTCTTTGGCATTCATGGTGGGAGGTATCTCCAATTTCCTTAACTCATCATTTTAGAGCCGACAATTTTTTCCTGCGGTGTCAACTTCAACATTCGTCTCGGCCAAATATGCTCTTAGCCTTGTCACTTTTTCAGAGTCCCAACGAAGTCTTTCTTTAGCTCAACAAAGTTTTTCTTCGATGGGGTGCTTCTTTAGTGTGATGAAGTGTTTCTTCAGTGTCTTTGAGCTCCTCGACGTGAATATCTTTAACTAATTCGAGTCAAATCCTTTTTCGCCTGTTGAAGCTCCTCAGTTTTGGAAGCCCTCTCTTTCTCTCAAGTAGCATGATCCCTTCATTTGGCAGCGGCTCGATCCAAGGCTACGTAGGACATTGTCCTGTAGTTGCTGAGCCTCAGCTCTAAGCTGACATAGTCCCCCTTCAGGTGTTCGATGCTTCTATAGACTGAACCCAATTCCCTACACAAATCATTCACACTAGAAAGGGATGCTTCACATAGCAGTCTGCGGAAGTTTATTCCTTGTGGCCCATAAGGCTTGGGCGAAAATCGTCCACACACAATTATGGCAAGCCACCATGGAGGAAGTAGGGGTTTCGGAAGGTCGAGGGACTGCTTGTAGTTCAATGACTTCATCATTAGCGGTTTTTGGCACGTGCATGATACCCTGTCAACCCAGTGAAGGGGAGCTACTTTGTCTAGCACTTAGCCTCTTTGCAGCCGTCTCTATGGCACTGGGGCCACCAACCTCATCGTTAAGTGCCACCTTCTCTTTTGGCATCGCCGCATCTGTACCATCAGGCCAAGTAGATGTATGACTCCTGATGGGGCGTTGCATGGCATCAATTCCACTGTTTGTGTTTGCTTTAAATCCACTAGGTCAATCATGTTTTCCCCCACCTAAACAAAAGGGGCAGAGGGTCGGCAAGGTCATAAAGAGAAGAGATTTGGAACCCAAAATGGAAGTTTAAGTCAAGCGTCTTACCACGTTCGAGGGTAAGTCAGAGCGATTGGGGACCCCATTGAAGAAATCCTCACCAAGGTCATGCAAAACGTTTGCCGAAGCAGGAGTCTCTGTTTTTATTTCTTGCTCTTTCTTTCACCTCCAACGACGTCATCGCTTTGTTGGGTGAATTTTAAGGCGTGCACCGTCTTTATGCAATTTGAAGTTCCCTTTTGGTTTCTCCCCTGGGAGGTTGCGGCCCCATAAAAAGGCATCGACTAGAGTGGGCGCTCAAGTCAGCCAAAAATATATAATAATAAAGAAAGGGGGGATTAGGCAAAGAATCATACCTCATCTGACTAGCTAGTACTGTTGTGCAGCCTCTGAATAGTAAAAGTTACAGTACTCCATTCAAGAATATTGATTTTCTCTTTAAGATCCTTAATAGTCACCTTACTCTACCAATCACAAAATCAGTAGGTAGGGTGGTTAGAGGCATTTGATGGTTGAGGAGGAAAAATCACCTTACCATAACTTCCCTACAACATTCCAAGATCAGATTCCCCAGTTTGTCATCATATTTTGGCGGTGCGGATATCTTTGAGGAGAACACCGGGAACACCTTGACAAAAGCCGAACTGCCTGCTGAGTTGATGCAGGTTGTAAGGCTCAAGGACAAAGTCATCGTCCCGCTTTAGTGCAAGGTAGGTAGGCCTTAAGGAGTGAAGATAGCACAGTTCCTTCTCTTGTAGAGTCTCATCGTCAACAAGCATTCAAGATGCGTTTGGATTCAACTGAGCGCTCCACTAAGTCACGTCCCTTCCATTGTAAATACGCTGTTGAGCTACCATAAATTTGAAGTGTCTGGCACTATCTATCCCTGAATACTCTACCATCGAAGGGTCGGATAGCACTTTGGATGCTAAGTTGTGGTGAGAATTGAAGTAACATGCTAGCCATCCATAAAGATAATACGTTGGGAAATATACTTTAGCATTTGTTGGTTTCTGAGCTTGGCAAATGTTGTTGAGGCCATGGTATGTGCTAGCTAACACTGGTACCACGAGATTATAAGATTGCCTCTCTGCCATTTGACTAGTGATGAGAAAAGTTTTTGGGCTAACTCCTATCTCCATCATGCGGGAGGGCAAAGACAAACAACCAGCACAAAATGAATGCTGCCAAGTGCGTCGCTCCTCAACCATCTAGAGGTACCCCCAAGTTTTCCAGAGTAACTAAGAGTTCGACTGGTAATTTTTTGGGCGAGGACTGATAATCGCCACTTTGATAATGATTTGGCTGTCCTTTTCAGATTCACTGTTGCCGCTGAACTTTCCCGTAGACATTTTCTCCTTGGTACTAGAAATCTATCCAGGTGGTCCCAAGAAGCACGCGTGAACCCTCATGTTGCTCCCTTAAGTGATAATTAACTGCAAATAACTTCTAACGTGGCGCAGGCGTAATTTTATTACCATCATGGTGGCAACCAAATAAATGCTCAAAGCTCGACACATTTTCTTCATACATCTAGCCAACATAAAGAGACCACCAATGCGATGTACGTCCCACAAAGAAATCGACAGCTCACCTTCCAACTTGAGAGGTGTATTGGTCATAGGACACTATGACTCGCAAAAGGTACGGACTAGTTCGAGTCCTTTGTCATAGATATGGAGGGATGCGAGTACTGAAGGAAGGACTTGCGCTCTTTTTAGTTGATCTTTACAACGAGGCTGTGCCGAGCTTTGAGCATTTATTTGGTCGGCATAGTGATGGTGGTAGAGTTATGCCTGCGTCATCACTTAAGGAAGCAACATGCGGGTTCACACGGGCTTCATGTGACTGCATATATAGATTTTTGGTACTAAGGAGAAAAGGTCTATGGTAAAGTGCGGCAACACTGCATCTGAAAAGGGCGGCTAGATCACCATCCGAGTGGCGATTATTAGACCTCGCCTGAAAAATTACCTATCAAACTCTTAGTTGCTTTGGACAACTTGGGGGTACCCCCCAATGGTCGAGGAGCGACGCACTTGGCGGTGCTCATTTCGTACTAGTTGTTTGTGTTTGCCCTCTCGGGTGATGGAGATAGGCGTATTCGCCAGAACAACATATGGGCAGTCTTATAATCTTGTGACACCAATGTTAGCTAGCATATACCATGGCCTGAACAACATATGCCTAGCTCAAAAACCAGAAAATGCTAAGGTTTATTTTCCAGCGCATTATCTTTATGGATGGCTGGCATGTTACTTCAATTCTCACTTCAGCTTAGCACCCAAAGTGCCACCCCGCCCTTCGATGGTAGAGTATTCAGGGATTGATAGGGCCAGATGCTTCAAATTTATGGCAGTTCGTCAGTGTATTTAAGATGAAAGGGATGTGACTTGGTGGAACACTACGTTGAATTCAAACGCAACTTGAACGATTGTTGACGATGAGACTTTACAAGGGGAGGAATTGTGCTATCTTCACTCCTTGAGGCCTGCCTGCCTTCCACTAAGGCGTGACAATGACTTTGTCCTTGAGCCTTATAGCTTGCATTGATTCAGCAGGCAGTTCGGCTTTTGTCAAGGTGTTCCTGGCGTTCTCTTCAAAAATATTTGCACCGCCAAATATGATGATGCACTGAGGAATCTGATCTTGGGATATTGCCGGGGACTTATGGGTAAGATGATTTTGCCTCTCCAACGATCAGATGCCTTTAACCACGTTACTCGCTAGTTTTGTGATTGGTGGAATAAGGTGACCCATTAAGGATCTTGAAAGAGAAGATTGATATTCTTGAATGGAGTACGAATGCCATTACTACCCCGAGGCTGCACAATAGTAGTGATCAATTAGACGTGGTATGATCCTTGCTTAATCCCCCCTTTCTTTATTATTATCATTATTTTTTGACTAACTTAGGTGCCCACTCTAGTCAATGCATTTTAGGGTTGTGACCTCCTAGGACAAAAATCAAAAGGGACCTCCGAATCACATAAAGACAGTGCATGCCTTAAAATTCACCTGGAAATGAGACGCCTAAGCGAAAGTGATGACGAAGACTCAGATTATGGTGATTCCAAGCATCGTAGGAGGGGAAAGAAACAGTAACAAAGACTCTTGCTTTGGAAAATGTTTTGCAAGACCTTGGTGAGGATTTCTTCAATAGTGTCCTCAATTACTCTTACTGACCCTCGAACCTTGATGTGGTGAGATGCTTGGCTTAAACTTCCCTTTATGTTCCAAATCTCTTCTCTTGGTGACCTTACTGATTCTCTCCCCCTATTGTTTTCAGGTGGGGGAAAACATGATTGAACTGGTGTATTCGCAGGCAGACATAGACAATGGGATTGACACTTTGCAATGCACATCAGGGGTCATACATTTACCTGTCCTGATGGTACGAGTGCGGCGACGTGAAAAGAAAAGGTGACGCTTAATGATGAGGTTGACAGCCCTAGCATTGTAGTGACGACTGCAAAGAGGCTAAGTGTTAGATGGAGTAGCTCGCATTCGCTAGGTTGACAGGGTAATACCCACTTTCCAGAAACTGCTAATGATGAAATTGCTGAACTAAAGCAATCCCTCGACCTTGTGAAGCCCCTTCTTCCTCCATGGCTGTTTGGCATAATTGCGTCTGCACGATTTTTGCCCAAGCCGTATGGGACATGGGGAAAAAACTTCCTTGAACTGCTGTGTGAAGCATCCCTTTTTCATGTGAACGATTTATGTAGGGAACTGGGTCCAGTCTGTAAAAGCATCGAACACCTGAAGGGGGACTATGTCAGCTTAGAGCCGAGACTTAGCAAATACAGGATAATGTCCTACCCAGTTTTGGATCGAGCCGCTGCTAAATGTAGGGATTGTGCTACTTGGGAGACAGAGAGGGCCTCCAAAACTGAGGAGTTTCAACCGGTGGAAGAGGATTTGACTTGGATTAGTTCAAATAATGTATTCATGTTGAGGAGCTTAAAGACGCTGAAGAAACACTTCATCACACTGAAGAAGCACTTCATCATGCTGAAGAAGAATTTCAATGCATCGAAGAACTTTGTCAAGCTAAAAAGAGATTTCAACAGGACACTGAAAAAGTGACAAGGCTGAGAGCATCTTTGGCCGAGACGAATGTTGAAGTGTAGGTGGCAGGAAAAAAATTGTTAGATCTAAAATGCATGAATTGAGGGAACTAGAGATATTTCCCACAATGAGGGCCAAAGAAGCTACGGAGTTGGAGGGATTCAAGCGACGCGAGTCCTATATAAGGGCACCAGTCCCCCCCCCCCTCTTCTATATTGCTTTGGCCCACTTCTTTTTTGTGCAGCATTGTATGGGAAATACATTTAAATGGATACAAATGCTCATTCTGTTTTGCCATTGGAATATGTTATGCCATTTGAATTTTTTTTTTTTTAAATTGGTTTGACATGGAAATTGTTTCAACTTTGGATTTTAAAGGGGAATCATTTTTGGATTTCAACTGTCTGGACTAGATTCATTATAGCCAACTAATAGGTCGTTGACTTAAAATAAACTTAAAGAGAAAATAAGGGATTATTTACTATTTGGGTTGCACGTAACTCATGACTAGATTGCCTACATACCCTTCTAAGGAATGAAGCCTATCGTAGTTCAAAGTGTGAAGGGATTTATTTATTTATTTTTATTTTCAATTTAGCTGTAAACAGTTTATACTCTTGCGGAGTGTGGTGACGCTCTAAGATGGGTAGTTTATACACTATTTTGTTTGTACAAAACCGTACATAGTTTATACCCCATCAAATAAAACCACCAAAAAAAAAAAATTTCATCCTACTGTTCATCATTGTCCTCCCATTCATCCATCACCACCGTAAATCAGTTCCATCAAAAAAGAAAATCAATCCTACCCTCACGTCCAATATTGCTGTTAACCCAAGTTGGCGCACGACCCACCATCGCCGGTGTCCACTCGCAATTGAACACCGCCGGGCCCAGGCGAATCATTGACACCAGAAATGCCTCCGAAGACACAAGCACGCTTCCTGACGCGCCGCTCAAAGCCAAACCACAGCTGACGCCTTTCTCAAGCCAAGTCAAACCAATTTGCACCAGATCGCCATCATGGACCATCAGACGTCATCTTGCTCGGTGACCCGCGCCGAAACCGACCTAATATCAACTACCATCCATCGGCAGTTGGAGATTTTAACCACCACAATTGAAGTCCCCATTCACCAATCTCCCGAGTCCGGAAACGAAACCACCAGACTCCGCCGGAAACTTCCTCACACGCTTCACGTGCCGCCCCGCCACGTCTGGATTTTGTCTGCCTAGTTGCTACGTCAGTCAACCACTAAATCTTCACCAACTCAATGCCTTGTCGTCAAGAAAACCACGCATAAGCCAAGTCACCTGCCACATCTCTTGACAACTCATTCGCCATGTCATCCCCAAGTAATTGACATGTCATCAGGTTTATAAGGTGATTTTTTTCTTTCTCTCAACTCCGATGTGCGATTCCACAAGACTCACATGTGGAGTCTTCAACAAGATGGGTGATTCGTATTCTTTTCGTGTATTTATGGCTCCATTTGTTTTTCCGTCACAGTTCTAGATTTTCTTTGTACAAATGGTAGCAATCCTTCTTTTATCAGAAAATGTTTTCCTTCATAGAGAGGAAGTTGACTTCTCCTTCAAGGAGGAGTGACATTTTCCTTCACATAATGGAAAACGTTTTTCGTTGTATTTTCACGTCCTATATCTTATATCAACTTCAACTTGATTAGACTTGAATTCCATATGAACATAGGAAATGAACTTATTTTCTTGAGCTAAGCTAGCAGAAATATTTAACAAATAAATATTTATCAATGAAATTATCTAGAGAAGAAAGATTCTCCTAGAGGAAAATATTTCCATCGAAACAAACGGAGCTTGTATGTGACTATTCTATGACATTATGGGAACCGAAGTCCTCGTGTTGCACCCTATTTAACACGCCTTTTTACTTACCAAATATTTTTTTCTTTTTGTGACATTGTCTGGTACCACAGCTACACGGGGTGGACGAAAACATAGGAAGAAGCAAGAGAATATTGACGAACATGTCGAGGAGGATGAGCAGGAACAAATGGATAATCGGTACCATTATCGCGGTCCTCGCCGTGGCTATCATCTTGATCTTGTACTTCAAACTCAAATAAATCTGGCAGGTATCTCATGATTTTTTGTTTGAAGGTTTGCTGTGTTTTTCCGCAGAGTTTTGCAGCTGGATTGAATGGTTTGTGTGCTCTGTTTTTGCCCATTTTGTATTGGAAGTTTGAGTTGAATTTCAACTCTTTTAACTTTCTATTTTCTTTGGCTATTTTGGCCCTCATTTCTTGTGGTATTATGGTATGCAAAATGTTGAAAATTTGTTACTAGATAGCCTTAATTGTCTATATTATGCCTAATCTTACTTCATACTTACTATATACTAGGCTTTCCTGTGCGATGCATGGGCTTTTTTCGTTACCTACTTTATTTTTTTTGTCTCTTTGTAAGTTCTCTAAATAAATTAAATTCGTTTTACACTGCTGATGATCATAATTTTGTGGTTGTAATTACCGTCTACAATTTAGTTCATTTAAATAGGCTTCCTACCTTTAAGAAAATGACATTGTTGGTCAGTGTGGTGTTGACTAGTTTCGATGCCTTTTACTTTTCTCTGCACGATTTTTGGATGGTGAATGTCATGGATTTGATTGTTTTTGGTGTGGTGGTTTTTGAACTCTTGTTTTTTTACACTGTCGTTATAATTATGTTAGTGTATTTCTATTACAAATCTTACTGTTGTTTAATGCATTTAAATATATCCCATAGTTTTAGTTCATTTTAAATCATCTTGGTCCTTATTTTTTTAGAGGATTTTAGCATTTATATTTGAAATTATTAGATGAAAATTAGTTCCTTGGTATATTTATCGAAAATTTAATATTTACAATTTGTGAAAAGTAATTGATGGGTTTAATTTTGATTTAATCAAAATAATTAGAATTCTAGGGTTGTAATTGTTGCCTATTTTATTAAGGTTTGACTTATACATTCATTTTTGAGAAAATGAAGAGTTTCTCCATATAATAAATAAATATTATTTGGCTAAGCTCTGAAAACACTATTTTTAGAAACACATCGCAGAAACACATTTGTAAGAAATAAGCTTTCAACAGGGGTGTTTTTGTTAGAATTTTTTTTTTTTTTTTGGCTTCTATTTTAGTTTTAAAGGGAAAGTACTAGTTCTTCTTCGTCTACTTAAAAGAAGAAAATAGCGCATAGTTCTTTCTGTTTAAAGGTCACTTTTCTTTATGGGTTAAACACTCTTAAACCTTGAAAAAAGCTTTTTTCTGCACAAAAAAAAATATGTAACAATTTTTTTTTTTATAAAATAAGTTAGTTAAACATGTCCTTAGTATTCTAAGAGAAAGTTCAATAGTGGCTTTCTAAAATTGCTTGTTTAGGTGTATTGGAGGATGGTTGGCCGGGGGTAAGACTTTGCAATAATAATATAGAAGATATGGATAGGTTGAAAAGATGAATTTATATGTATATATTCCACAAGAAGTGAAGGGAACTTATATTGTGACATTTTCATGCTTTTAAATGTTTAAATAAGAAAAACATTTTCCTTTTTGTAGTGACACTATTTTGAAATTGAATGGTTTAATGAGGTATGAGGGTAATTTTTCTTAATATTTTGAGGTTGCTTGGATTGAGAAATAGATTATAAATGTAGAATAGATTAATTAGAAGTCCTCTCCCAAAAGTCTAACGCCTTCATCCTTAAATTTGGGTAAATTACATAAAATTTTCGTGTATTTTGCTTCAAAAATAGAAAACGCCCTTTACTAATAAAAGTACTCACAAAATTCGCTCACTTTTAAAAATTTATCACTTAACCTCCCTACAGCTTATTTTTTTACCATTTTGCCCCTAAAAAGTGAGGGGGTTAAATGTTTAATTTTATTTTTAGAAGGGGGTTCTGCATTTTCGCCCATACAAAGGCTTCGAATGATACTATCCCACTATTAGAATGGTAAATATTGCTATAGGCAAACTCTATAAAACTCATATGATTATCCCAACTACCACCAAGGTCTATAACACAGGCAGGCAGCATGCCTTCCAATGTCTAAATAGTCCTCACAATATGCCCATCTGTATGAGGATGGTAAGCGGTGCTCAAACCCAGCTTATTTTCCAAAGCTTTCTGTAGACTCTTCCAAAATCTAGAAAGAAACCTTCGTTCTCTGCCAGAAATAATCTCAACTGGCACACCATGCAACCGCAACACAACATCAATGTACAACTCCGCTAACTTATCTAATGGAGTATCAAATCTAATAGGAAGAAAATGTGCACTCTTTGTAAATCTATCCATAGTGATTAAATTGCATCTTTCTTCCGAACAATCCTCTGTAAGCCAGCAACAAAATTCATGGAAATTTAATCCCATCTCCATTCAGGCACCTCTAATGGCTGTAGTAACCCACCAAGCTTTTGATGTTCGGCTTTCACCTATTGACAAACTAAGCACCTAGCCATGAAATCAGCAATATCTCACTTCATGTCTCTCCACCAAAAGCAGCTTCTAACGTCTCGATACATCTTCATGCCCCAGGATGCAACAAAAAGCGAGAACTGTGTGCTTCTTCCATGATCTCCTTCTTAATTGCTGGGTCATGAGGTACACACAATATATCACCAAAATACAAGACACCATCATTATGTAACAGGAAATCTACGGATTCTCTAATTGACACCTTACTCTTCATCTTAATCAAAAAGGAGCCATTTTGCTGAGCAACCTTGATCTTCTCTAACAATGGTAGTTGTGCGACCGGATTAGCTAAAACACCACACTTCTTATTATGAATACACACCTCAATTTGTATTTCCTCCAAATCTCTAAGTAGCTTTGGCTAAGAAGTGATCAATGTAGCCAAGTTGCTTGCCGATTTCCCGCTCAGTACGTCTACAGCTACATTTGCTTTCTCAAGATGGTGATTAATGGTCACATCATAGTCCTTGATTAACTCCAGCCACCTCCTCTGCCTTAAGTTCAATTCTTTTTGAGTAAACAAGTACTTCAAGCTCTCGTGATTGGTATAAATCTGGCAAGATTCACCATAGAAGTAGTGTCTCCAAATCTTCAAAGCAAATATCACCGGTGCCAATTCCAAGTCATGCGTTGGATAATTCTTTTCATGAGGCTTTAATTGTTGGGACGCATAGGCTATACAACAACAACAACAACAACCTAGTGCCTTAAGGGCTCCCGCATAAGCTGGGTCTGGGCGGGCCATATGTACGCAGCCTTCCCCTTCCTGGGGGAACACATAGGCTATTACCTTCCCATTCTAAATTAGCACACAACCTAGTCCTTTCTTTGAAGCGTCACTACAAATGACTAAGTTACCCTCATCAATGGGTAATGCAAGTACGGGGGTTGATACTAACCTCTTCTTTAACTCCTGAAAGCTCCTTTCACATTCATCTGTCCACTCAAACTTCACTCCCTTTTGAGTCCAACGAGTGAGAGGAAGTGCAATATGTGAAAATTCCTTAATGAATCTTCTATAGTAACCAGCCAGTCCCAAGAAGCTTCTAACTTCTGTTACATTTTGTGGGCTGATTCCACTTCAACCTTCCTTGGATCCACTAAAATCCCATATTTGATATCACTGTGATTTCCCTTTTGAGTGAAACACCCTGTTCATCAAGTCCATGAAAGTAGCAAGTGCATTCATTAGTCCAAAAGGCATAACTAAGAATTCATAATGGCCATACCTAGTTCGAAAGGCAGTCTTAGCCACATCCTTCTCCTTGATCTTTCATTGATGATAACTATAGATCGTAGGTCAATCTTGGAAAAGACCTTAGCACCTTGAAGCTGATCAAATAAGTCATCAGTTCGAGGCAAGGAATACTTATTCTTAATAGTCACCTTATTCGGTTCTCGATAATCAATGCATAATCTCATACTTCCATTTTTCTTCTTCACAAACAATACTGGAGTGCCCCAAGGTGAGACACTAGGTCAGATGAAGCCTTTATCTAACAATTCATGTAGTTGCACCTTCAATTCACATAATTCACACTACCAGGTACCGGATCAATTTCAAACTCCATTTCCCTACTTAGAGGCAAGCCAGGCAAATCCTCTAGAGAGACCTTAGGGAATTCCCTGACATTGGGATGTCATCTAACTTCACATTATCCCTCCTACTGTCAAACACATGACAAAGGTATCCTTGACACCCCTTTCTGAAGGACCTTCTAGCATTCAAGGCTGAAATCATCATAGTAGAAGTCTTCGAGTCTTTACTCCCTGTAGGAGGATCTAACCCATTTCCATAATAAACAAACTTTGGGTGGTTAGGAATCGGAAACACTACCTTTTTCCCAAAACAATCCAAATGTGCATGATAAGAAGACAACCAATTAATCCCTAAAATCACATCAAAATCCTCCATGTCTAGGAGCACTAAGTCTGTTGCTAACTCCATAACACCTATTTTAATGACACTATCTTTACATACAAGATCCGCAATCACATCATACCCTAATGGGATTGCCACACAAAAGTGTTCATCTAGCAATTTAGGCTCATAAGTGAACTTTAGTGGCAAATTTCTTAGCCACAAAACAGTGACACATATGCACTAATAGAATTGATGGGAAGGTTACCTGTCACCACATGGTCACTAGCAGTCTCGTCCGACTGAGTTATAGAAAATACTCTAGCGTTACCCTTGGGTCCCTGCCTGTCATCATTGGATCTGTTCTTGGCATCATTCTTGAGAGGACAATCACAAGCTATATGTCCCTTCTCTTTGCACTCGTAGCACACCCTAGACTTCTTGTAGCATTCATTAGGATGGACTCTTCCACAGTAGTCATATTTTCTGAGTAGTGCTAGAAACCTCGAGATTCTTCTTATGGAACTTCTTGTCATTGCCACCGGATCGGTTAGGCTTTCCACCCTGAAACTTGCCATCACATGACCTCTTCTTGGTAGAGTATTCTTGCTCATCTAACTTCAGATCTACTTCAACTTTCAAAGCACATTCAAGTACCGCCTTATATTTCATGAAGATAATGCTTGACAAATGACTCCTAATATGAGGAAGCAATCCCCTTTCAAATATGTTTGCCTTACTCTTCTCAAATGCTATGATGCTTGGGCAGAATCGCCCCAATTCATAAAACTTGTTGGCATACTGCAAAACCGACATTTACTCCACTTGTTTTAGCTCATAAAACTCATTCTCTTTTGTCACTCTAAGTGCTTGGGGGAAAAACTGGCTGTAAAAGATCTCACTAAACTCCTCCCAAGTCAAAGGCTCAGTAGCATTCTGGTACGCCACCTTGACTGTTGTCCACAAAAACTCTGCATTCCCCTTAATAAAGGGGGTGGTTGCTCGCACCTTATCTTCATTAACTATTGACATCACCTCAAACAAGGTCTCCATCTCATGTATCAACTTTTCGGCTTCCAAAGGATCATCAGCTGCTTCGAACTTCTGGGCTCTCAACTTTGTCAACCTCTCAAATGGAGTCTCCTCAGTTCGCCCACTAAGGGGAGGAACAGCTTGGACTCGTTGTTGATGTTGCAAAAAATTAACCATGAGTTGGTGCATTGTTGCAATATCAAACTGGTTAGAAGAGCCACCCGAATTTTGGTCATTTGACCATTAAGTCTATTCTCTAGTTGGACATAATCCTCACTAGGGTGCTCCTCTTGTGTATCGTCCTCTGATTCACTAGGGTGCTCCTCAATCGGGGACGGAACCTTGCTTTTTCCCCTCAAAGTTTTCTTTCTCTTCGAGGGCGTTAGTGTTTTACCCCAGTTACTCATCTTAACATATACCCACATCACTCAAGAAACCACATTGTCAAACCACTTTTAAACTTCCATATAATCAAAGATACCAATTCAAATAGTCAACTAAATTCCTTAACACCAAGTTTTCTCAATAATTAATAACCTGGCTCTGATACCACTAAACGTAACGTCCCCAAATAATATAGCAAATAGGCTTAAACCAGAAAGGCGTTACATGGTTATACTATCATGAATTCCCTCATAATAGCATGAAGCCTGAAAATTCCGAATTCATAATTTTGAAATTTCTGAAGACGTTTCCATGAAATACAATAGATTCAATCCCAAATAACATCAATACTAACGATTAAAACCAATAGTACAAAAAATCGAATTACCATCTTATCAAATAGTCCACAAAAGTCCATAACATAACATCCCGCTATAGAATTTATTTAATATCTAAAACTACAAAGCTAAAATAATGCTCGAATTAAGATGTGGCTCTGCCTTCCTCATCCCTCGAGGACTACCATAAGCCACTAATCTGGAAAGTGAAGGAAAAGGGTGAGCAACCAACACGCTCAGCAGCACCCTACCCGAACTGGACATATAATTTAAAACGGAAAAATATCCAATGAAAACAAGGAAATCCAATAAATCCTCAATGATCATTTTACAAGAGAAACAAAATGTCACTTTATATTATGATTTATTCCACAAAAGTTCAATGGTTTGGCTCACAAACTAATCGAAGACTATGGCCGATATTATATTTCGCGACAGGGACACGGATCGACTTTCATATAATTCACATTCGAACTGATATCACGTTCAATTCACTAGCCACACAGGCCCTTTTAGAACATATTCTATAGTCGCTAGATCCCTTGGGGTCAACATAGTATCTACGAGCTCTTCCCGAATGAACTTTTCAATTTAGGTAACAAGTTTTCAATAATTCTATTCACAATATTACGAAAATCACATATTCTATATTCAAATCCATGAATAAATCAAATAATATCAAATTGAAGAGTAGTAAACATATAATCAATCAAACACATATGTCCAACCCTATTTCAATAAAACAATAAATCGCTCAAATATAAATCTTACACATCAAATTATATAAAAACAATTTTCATATTTCATAAATAAGGAAGAAAAGTGGTATACTTACCTTTAATATCTTCTAGTTCAATACCCAAACTTCTATTACGTATCTAGCTTCGAACCTTATCGAGAGGGAGGGGGGGGGGGGGGGGGGGGGGGGGGGAGTGTTGGTTTGTTGGGAGAGGGGTGAGAGACGTGATGGAGAGAGAGGGGGTCGGGACATGCGAGGTAAATGGGAGTGGGAAAGGAACGGTGGGATATATATATATATATATATATATATATGTATGTATACATAATACGCCTCCCATCTGACATCACGCGTGAAATTTGCCCCGGGGGGGTTGGGCGTCTCCCCCCTCCCCACGCCCCGCTACGCGGTCACCAGCGCCAACTTTAAGCCTAAACCCCCGCCTCCGCCACCACACCTCCACCGCCACCTGGGAGGTTGAACTGTCGTCCTTCCCAACCTCAAAGGAGGGGTTTCCCTTCGTCCTCCCCCTGTCTTCCCGTCTCCGGTAGGCCAGTCCGCCGGTTCCGGGTGTGTGATGCACCTGACGGCCGGCCGCTCTCCCTGACCACCATTTCGCCGCATCTGGGGTTTCGTTCTTGTCCTGGAGGCTTTGCCTCGCCTTCTCCCTCAGATCCTCTTCACCGCCGAGTCTCTTTCTCAACCGCCGAGTTTCATCTCCGCCGCTGAGTTTCCACCCCATGCTCCGTCGCAGGTGAGGTCCACCACCAGGGTCGCCGAGGTCCTGTCTTCTTCACCGTGTTTTGACCAGTCTTTGCCGCCGGGTTCCTGTCTTGGCGCCGGTGTCCATCCCGCGCTGCCGTATCCATCCCTTGCTGTTGAGCTCCGCTGCCGTCACATCGCCACCCCCAGCCGGCCTGCCTGTCTCGTCCGGGGTTTAGGGTTCAAATTTGAAATTTGAATTCCGGGGGGGGGGGGGGGGGGGGGGGGGGCGGCTCTTCGTCTTCTCCCTTCCCCACCGCCCGTCAACCTCCTTCGCTCCTCCGGTGTCCACCTCCCCCACCGACCTCGTCCTGCTCACCGCCCGGCTCTGGTTCTGCTTCGGCTCCTGGGTCGGGGTGCTGGGTCGCTTGGCTTGGGCGTCGGGTGGTGGAGATACTAGGTCGGGAAAGGTCCTCCAGTCTAATTCACCGCCGAGTCTCCTCGTCCACCGCCTACCCCCTGTCTTCATCGCCGACGTGCCTCTTCGACCACTGCTGATTTCCTTCTCAGCAACCGGGGTCAACAGTGGTCCTCCAATCTTCGACCATTGCCAATATTTTGTTTTGGCCACCAGTTTGACCTGTCTCCACCGCCGAGCCCCTTTTTCGTCGTCGGGTTCCACCCCTGGCCGCCGAGTCCCTCATTGCCGTTGAGACCAGATGCCGCCGCATCACCGACCCCAGCCGGAGTTCGTTTCTTGCCCGATGCTTTATTTATATGTTCCGTTTTTTTGTTGTTCTTTCTTTTTGCCCAGATCCAGACAAAACATTCCTGTGTCAGCACCTCTCTTGTACCAGCATCATTTTTTATGTCAGGACTAGTCTAGTAGGGTCCAGTTGTGTGTTCGTTGATGTGAACCACCTGTTGCACCTCTATCTCTCTGGCAATGTAATTCCTCAGGAGGCCTCCTAACTTCATCGGCCATTCTGGAGTTTCCTTCTCCTTCTCTGTGTTGTGAGCTTGGTACCCTCCCTGTCTGGCCCTATATCTGGTACCTTACTAGCAATGTGGGGGAGGGAGGAATCTCCCCTCCTGTTTATTCACTCTTTTGAGGTCGTTGCTGTCGGATGGGAGGTGTGAATGTGTGTACGTGCTTTGATTACAACTGGTGCCTTTCTAGTTCCGGGTCCTCTCCTGCTTGGGTATGTTGCCCTGTTGTTTTTGGTGACTGATTTTTCCCTGTTTTGTTTCTGGATTTTTGTACCCATCTCCGTGTATACGGGATGGTTTAGGTCTTGCCTTGTCGAGAGCCGATATATACTACGGCTTTGCCGATATTTATCAAAAAAAAAAAAAATTGTATATATGTATACATATTTCAATAACTTTAGTACTATTAATGGACCCTTTTTAAAATTTAGTCCATTAATTTATTTATAGTACAATTAAAATAATAGTAAGTTCTAATTGTATTATAATACTTAGTCCTATTTAATTAAATTGGGTATTACAATATGGCTCCCTATACATTACCGTTGCAAAAGTAATATAAATAAAAATAAAAATTAGGTTGGCTGAAATTGGAAATGGCGAAAGTGTAAATAACTTGAACCTCAGTGGCAATAAAGCCTAGTTATTTCGATTAGTCAATCAATTAAATGCAATTCACAATGTTACGAAATAGCCCTTCCCAAACAGTGCTGACGTGTTTGCTGAAAGACTTATGTCAATCTATTACCCGTTTGATTGTGAAGTGAATTAAATTTCTACGGAAGTTGGGTTTTTTGGAAATTCAATTCATTCGTCAATTTCTTATAAAGAAGGTAAAATATGTTTGGTTGCTAAGATGAAAAATATAACTTCATTCAGGAAGTTAGTTAAAAACGAATGAATTAGAACTTACTTGTGGGGCTAGTTAAAGTTACTTCCTGCATTTTGAAGGAATTGAAAATTGTATAGCAATTTCTACTTCTTGTATTCTACCTACTTCCTACCAACCAAATAAGAGCTAAAATTCATAATTCCCATAAATATCTATTTTCTATCTACTTCATGCATATCAAACAAGACCATGAACCATAATTTACCGCAAAAAATTTAATTAGAAAGAAGGTTGCTTAAATTTAATTTTTTGTTGTTACCAATGTGATGATTGGTTTAAATATAGGGCAGTGCCATTAACAGGGTAATATTGTTAATGTGAGTAAATTTATGAAATTTTGTGATTATTATTTACTATACATCATACTATTTTTGTGGCAATAATAATTTTTGCTCTGATAATAATACTTTAAATACAATATAAGGTTATTTACTTTAAAGGTCGCTATACTTTTTTCATTGTGTCAATTTAATCCTTATATATTTTTTAATTGTGTCACTTTAGTCCATGTATAAGTGATATTATGTCAATTTGGTTCTTAGAATTAAATTTATGTTAAGTTGTTATTATATTTTTAATGATTCGGTACTGATGTGTTTTAAATGTGTGTTTTAAAACTGTCTACTCGCAAGCGTACGAGATCGTCATAGCTAAATCGGGTATACGGGTCGTATCCGAAAGGGAATCGGGGTTAAGTCGGATTTTGTTATTAACGATCGGTTGAAATCGAGTTTTGAGTTGGTTTAAATGAATCGCTAACTAAAATAGCAAAACTGACGATAAACTAAAAGTGTCAATTCAATTGAGGTTAGTTTAGGGAATGAACTGAAGGTAGTATTACTCATATCCCATCATCATATTCTACTATGACAATGGTTTATGAGGCTTAGGTTACAAGCAATAAGCCTGGGTTAGTATTTAAATTAGGGCTTAAGGTAATGAACTAATCTAAAGGCATAACCTATCATATCACCCTATGTGTAGCATAAGTTATCTCATTAGCACTACTTAATTCCTTTGTCACTCCTAACCAAATATTAATTTTTATAAAGATTATGTTTAGGGTTGGGTACAACCTCAACCCTAACCATGCGTGAAAACCAGTTATGTTATGGTCTAGGAGACAAGCTCGTAGATTAACGTTAATAATTTGAAAATCTTAACATGGCTACAAGCTCACACAAACAAAACCAAACAAAGATCATAAATTACCCATAGGGGTGCGTATATAGCATAACAAAACTATTGTTTACAATAAAATATAAATCTGGGATACGGACAGCTACCCGTCCTTCATCCCTAAACTAAAAGTCTACTCCTCCATAAGAGTTCTAAACATCATAAAATCCAAGAAGGAAAACAATAATAATAAAACTAAGGATTTGAAGACTCCCCCAATTGATGTTGACGTTGATCCTTGCTTTGATTCCCCCAGTACTCCGACCACCTGCACTTCGGCGTTTAAGAACCCTTTGGAACTCGTAGCGGCTTCGGGAAGGAGAGGAGAAGGAGAGGCATGGCGAAAGATGAAAAATTAGGTCTTTTCCTCTTTATTTATAGTCACTCCCAGAAGCCGCCCCGACCGATCGGTGATCGATCTACACAGGTGCGGGAAATCTCGATGCCCCCCGTAACCTGCTATCATATGTGTGTGTATATAATATTATATAATATATATATTAACTATCCACGAGGCCTATCTGAGTTACCGACTTATAACCCGATTAATCTTTTTTCACACACGTGGTCGGGTTTCTCAAAATAGTCTTCAGTTATGCCTTGATCATGCTTATTTCTACTACTTTTCAATCTTTGTTTGCTCCGTTGCACTCCAAACCAAAATATATCTAAATTACAACCAAAACACACATGTAAAAGCCGAATATGTTGCAGAAATGTAGAATAAAGTATGTACATAAAAGGCACATCAACATCCCCAAACCCAGTCCTTGCTTGTCCTCAAGTAAGATTCAGCTCAAACTAGATAAGGATGGAAAGTGTAGTTCAGCATGTAACGGCAAGGGTCACTTGTGAAAATTATTATCCGATCAAATCTGAAGGTATACCTGAGAGTAGAGAATTCTTATGTCACGTTATTATTGTATTGGTTCTAAATCAAGTTCTCGTTATTGAAGTCTTTTTACTAGCGAGGGAGCTTAGAATTTCTCTTCCCTTCGTCTTATTTCAAAACCTCCAAGTTTAAGGTGAAATAGAGAGAATAAATAAAGGAATCAATTATCCTAACTCTTTCACCGCTAATCAACAAAGAAATCAGAAAAACTTCTCTTTTCTCTCTTATTTTCCCCCGTTTTTCTTCTTCTTTTTTTTTTTTTTCTATGGTCAGACGTATCTCCCTCAAACTCGGCCGGCAGCTCCCGATTAGGTTGGCTCAAGGTACCAGGTTTTAAGAGACCCCTACGGACCTAATGGCTCGAGTCCAAGGAATTCACAGCCTAATCCGTTAACTCATGCTCCTTTTTTATTTTTTTTATTAGGTATTAGTACTTATTATAGTGACCTAAAGGGTTGATTCTTTTTAAGCTTTCCCTGCGGCCCTTGTAGCGAGCTTTCAACCGGCAGCTCCTGACCCAATTGGCTCAAGGTACCAGGTTTTAAGATACCCCTACGAGCTTACTTGCTCGAGACACAGGGGCTATAAGAATCAACAAGTCACTTTTTATCTTTTTTTTTTTGGGGGGAATACTCAAGAAAAGGAGATAGTAAATCGATTTCAACATTGATAGAAGTAGAATGGTGGATTCCAATTCCTAAGGAATATGATCATCCAATTAAGTTTTGGTATATGTTCTTTTAATGGAAGTATGAAACTCAAGCCCTTTATCATTTATTAATTTTTTATTGATCAACAATTTTTATTACAGGAGTTTTTATAGGATTACAAGAGAAAAGGAAAGAAAAACGAGGGGCACAGCTACTCTGGGGTGTCCTTCAGATGAGAGTGAAGGAAAAGCAATGAGCTTATGATTTCTTTAGGGTTCTGAGCCCTATTTATAAAGTTTTCTCCCTGAAGAGCTGTGCCTCGTATGGGGGGGTGTGGGTACCTTGTCCGGTACGGAACCGGGGGCGAGATACCCCTGGCCGTTGGGCCCATGACTTCGGTTTGTCGTCTATCTGATTCATGGTATTGGGGATGGTTGATGGCGAGCCCCTAGGGAAGCAGGCATCCCAAGGACAGATGCCTTCCAGAAGTCGAGGTGTGCGTTGCGTTGGGGTGTCATTATGAGGCTCTTTGGGTACCGAGCTTCGTGTTGTCGTTGGTTTGAGTTAAGATGTCGGGTAGTTGTTGTTGCTTGGTCGTGTTTCGAGGGAGAGGGCATCTCAGACTGAGATCCCCCCTCGGAGCCGGGGTGCGTGCTTTGTTGAGGTATCGTCGCAAGACTGTCCGAGGATCGGAATGCTCCCTGTCGGTTGAATGCGTCTATATCTTCACGGGTGCCGCCTGAGTTCCAGAGTCGGCCTCCAAGGGTGCATCTCGGCTATGCACCCGCGTCTGGGTGGGCACACTTCCTTCTTCGTCTACTCGGATTTCAGGATGTATTTTGTCGACGAGATGGGCTCCTTTCTTCCAGATCGTAAGTAAAGTTCTAGACCAGGCCTCCGGGGGTGCATCTCGGCCCGAGTTGTGGCCTCGTCCCTGGTGGCCACGTGTCACTTGTTCGGATGCCATTTTTGGAGTTATCAGTTACTCCCCTGCCAGTTCGCAAATGATTCTCGTTTGCGACTTGGTTTGTAGAGGTTTCTTTTTATAAATATGAGGGTAAGGAATCATTCATTCTCACCAACTCTCTCTCCTTTCTTCTTTGAATCTCTCATTACACTTCCTCCTTTCCTTTGTTTTTTGGTCGATCGATGGCTGACTTGGAAGACATTGCTTTTGAGATTTTTTTACATCTCCCAGCAAAGTCTCTCTTGCGGATTCAAACTCTGTCTCATTTCCATTCCCGCCTCATTAGGACACGTCGCTTCATCGATGCTCAGGCGTCTCGTTTTCTATATCGGTATGTTGACGGCATGCTGGTTCGGTCTCGGTGTTATGTGGATCCAGATGATATTTTCGTCTTCCCTGGAACGCCTATAGTAGGGAGGGTTATTCCTCAGTCTTCGGTGGAGTTTCTCTCTGGCTATTGGAGAATCCTTGGATGTCACGAGGGGCTGGTCCTATGTCAGGAATTCAACTCGGTTAGCCCGTCTTGTCTTTCTATCTTCAACTCTGCTACTCCTTTTATCTCCCGCTAGGCTCCTTGACGGAGGGGGTGTTGGTTCCGTTCGTCCAATGACCCATGACGGCCATTCTCGGATGTCGGGGTCCGGCTGAGTCGTTCGGCGTCCTCGTCCACTTGTTGGTTTCTGATTACACTTTGGAGCCTGACGGAGGGGGATGGATGAATTCACACAGAGTGTTTGCCTGGGAGAATGACTGGGTCTACAAAGGCAACCTTTATGCCAGAGGGGCGGAATCTGTTGTTTCATGTCCCTGCCTGTGTTGATGATATGATTTTTTTTTTTGTTGGACTGGGGTTCCTACATCTCGGAGCGGTCTCCCTTTTATCGTACTTATGCTGTTTGCTGGAACACTATCTCGAATGCGGCAGAGTTTTCTGTTCTTTCCATCACAGGTCCATCTGAGCATTGTCGAGAGCGATGACGCAGGTATATTCCGCCGGGACGGCCCTTTGACTTTCAGCACTTGACTGTGTCTTGTCTTGCTTCGTGATACCCTTTTCGGAGTATGGCTGTTACGTGATCGCGGCGATTTCTGCTCCTGGTTCTTCTACGAGAGCATCAAGTATTAGTTTCCAATTTCCCCAGCATTCGGTGGCTTTTGCATTGCTGGCTTCTCCATCTCAAGCCAGTACTTGATCATGGCTTGTGCGGGAGGGATTTACCGCTTGGCCGGGCCGGAGAACGGAATCTTGGAGTGCCTGGGACTGTATCTGCACCGAGGTTTGCTTTCTCTCTTTCCGTATATGGGGACCCTCTATCCTGAGTTGCCGGGTCCTGTCTCGTCGTTTTAGAATGTGGTGCTGATCTTTTGTACTTTATTATTATCTTCTCCTTTTTTTTTTGGGAAAGTCTTGTAATTTGTTGTTTTTGTTGCTCTCGGTGTGGGGAAGCGTACGCCAGTTCAGAGCGTGTTGATGTAATTAGCAACACGGCTTTTGTTCAAAGGAATGTGACGTCTCTGTCGTTCTTCCATTTTTTTCATTTGTGGTACTCCCGGCTACTTTGATTGGTAGCATGTTTCGTCTTTGTCGGGTAGGGGCTCGGTTGTGTTAAGACTTTGCTTGATTGTGTCTTCGACATTCGGATTTATTATATTTATCGTTATCATATATTTATATTTATATTTTTTTTTTGGAACTCGGACCGAGATGCGCCTCGGTCTAGCTTGCCTCGTCTTGTGCGTATTTTTACTTTGTTTCATTTTTATTTTTTTTTGCCTTTTGCTTTGTTAAATTTTTTTTTTTTTGGGAACTTGGACCGAGATGTGTCTCGGTCCAGCTTGTCTCGTCTTGCGTTTATTTTTGCTTTGTTTCATTTTTCTTTGCCTTTTGCTTTGTTGTAAATTAAATTTTTTTTTGATCTCTGACCGAGACGTATCTTGGTTCGTTACATTTTGGTTGGCGTTATTTTGTATTTGTTGTGAAGGGGTTTAATTGTTTTAGAATTTGTTCGATGATGACTTTGATTTGATTCGATTGATTTTGATTGGTTTGATTGATTTGGTTGATTTTGATTAATGTGACTTCTTCTTTTTTTTTTTGGGCATCTCGGACCGAGATGTATCTCAATTCAGCATGCTTCGATTTGCATTATTTTGAATTGTTTCGTGTATTTTTTCTTTATTTCTATTATTGTAATTTGACGCATTTTTGTTGTATTTGTTGTACCTGTGTGTGTCGGAGTTTGTCGTTTCCAGTTGAAGGTAGAGCGCGCAGGAGGTGAGAGAGCAACGTTCTGCCATCTCGACGTCCCATATTCGTGTTGCGGAGCAACCTGTCCAACCTCGGGAGCAAGAGTCTCGTATTTCAGAGCAGGATCCCATCATTTCTTGAGTCTTGGAGCAAGTTGCTCCTGCTGTGGTTGACAATAAGAGGAGCTCACTGAACGGATTTCTCTCGAAGGATTCCTTGGCGGGTCTCTAGTTTTGAGAACTTTTGATGCCTTGCCCGCCTCGAAGAGTTTTACGGTTTTTCGTGTAGGCGTCTCTCTTGCCTTGTGTGGGCTTATGGCTTCATGTGTCGGCGTCTCGCCTGCCTCGGACGAGGCTTACAGCTTCACGTGTTGACGTCTTGCCTGCCTCAGACGGGGCTTATGGTTTCATGTGTCGGCATCTCGCTTGCCTCGAACGGGGCTTACGGCTTCAAGCGTCGGCGTCTCGATTGCCTCAGACGGGGCTTACGACTTTAAGTTTCGGCATCTCGCCTGCCTCGGAGGCTCACAGCTTCATGTGTTGGTGTGGGCTTGCTGCTCCTGTTGATGTTTTCTCTTTTTGTCCCTTTCTTTTGTCTTATCGGAGGTGAAGAATAGGTTGTACTGAGTTTTCCGGTGGTAATTCTTTGGTGTTAGTTTTTGAAAGCTCTGTCCTTGTCTTTGATGGATAGTGTATATGAAGGGAACGGTTTACCCGGGACATATTGTGTAATTCGTTGTCGTACTGGCTATCCGCCCCCCCTTTTTTACTTTTCTTTTTTCTTCTGCTTGATTTTGACTAAGTATGGGAGTTCATCCTGCCTCGAAGAGGCTTACTGTCTCATGCATCAGTGTCTTGCTTGTCTCGTGTGGGCTCGCGATTTTGCGTTGCCCCTTGCGGGCTCCTCGCTTGCGTTGTTGCGTGCGGGCTCTAGGCTTGCCTTGCTCCGTGCGGGCTCTCAGCTCCCATTGTTGCGTGCGAGTCCTCGGCTTGCGTTGCTTTGTGCGGACTTTCAACTCGTGTCGCTCCGTGCGGGCTGTCGGTTTGCTTTGGCTCGCGCGAACTTTCAGCCTGCGTTGTTGCATGCGGGCCCTTGGATCACATTGCAACGTGTGGGCCCTCGGCTTGAGTTGCGGCGTGTGGACCTTGGGCTCACAGTAAGGAGTGCGGTCCCTCGGCTTGCGTAGTTCTGTGAGGTCCCTCAAATCGCATTGCTCCATACAGGTTCTTGTCTTGCATTGCCACGTGCAGGACCCCGGCTTGCATTGTTACTTGTGGGTTCTCGGCTTGGGTAGTTCCGTGAGGTCCCTCAGGTCGCGTTGCTCCGTGCGGGTTCTCATCTTGCGTTGCTGCGTACGGGACCCCGCCTTGCGTTGTTATGTGCGGGTTCTCGGCTTGCGTAGTTTCGTAAGGTCCCTCGAGTCGCGTTGGCTCGGGCAAACCTAAGCCTTGTGTTGATATTTTTCTCGTTCGAAGGGAGGACATGGCTTCATACGTCGGCTTCTTACCTGCCTTGAGCGGGCTTATGGTTTGCGTGTCTTCTCCACTTCGAGTGGGCTTCTGTTTGCGAGTCTTGGCGCGTCACCTGTAAAAAAAGGGTTAGCATGCCGCGAGAGGACCTACGGACTTATGGTCTAGGTTTGCCGCGGACGGATCCATGGGCTTTAGCCTGCCGTAGAAGGATCCATGGACTTACGGTCTGTGTTTGCCGTGGATGGATCCACGGGTTCGTATCCTGTCGTAGACGGTGCCACAGACTTATGGTTTTCGTTCACCGTGGACGGATCTGCGGGTTTATATCTTACCGCAGACGGTGCCACAGGCTTACGGTTTTTGTTCACCGTGGACAAATCCATGGGTTTGTATCCTGCAGCGGATAGTGCCATGGGCTTACAGTTTTTGTTCACCATGGACGGATCCATGGATTTGTATCCTGCCGCGAACAATGCCACGAGCTTACGATTTGTTTGCCGCGGGTGGACTCGTGGGCTTTCTTCCAGCCGGTGTTCAGAGCCATCCAGACTTATGGGTTGTTTGCCAGTGTATAGAGCCATCCGGGCTTTAGCCTACCACAGACAAATTTACGGTCTGTTGCCGTGGACAGGTCCATGGGCTTTTCTTCCAGCCGGTGTTCAGAGCCATCTGGACTTACGGGTTGTTTGCCGGTGTACAGACCCATCCGAACTTTAGCCTTCCACAGACGGGCTTATGATATGTTTGCCACAGGCGAGCCAATGGGCTTTCTTCTAGCTGGTGTTCAGAGCCATTCGGGCTTACAGGTTGTTTGCCGGTGTGCAAAGCCATCCGGACTTTATCTTGCCACAAACGGGCTTATGGGGTGCCGGAGTACAGAGCCATCTAGGCTTTTGTATTTGATCCGCTTCGGAAAGGAGTATTCAGTAACCGGGCTATTGACATCCGAGCTAGTTCTGTTATGCCCGCTTCGAAAGAGCACATATTTTGCCGAGGGTGCGACCAACGAGCTTTTCATCCAGCCGGTGTATAAAGCCATCCAGGCTTACAGGAAGTTTGCCGGTGTACAGAGCCATCTAGGCTTAGCCTGCCTCTGACCGACTTACGGTCTGATGCCATGGACAGGTCCACGGGCTTTTAGGAACCGGGGGCAAGACCGGGGGGTTTGATTGCCAAGGCGGATCGCCCTCACGGCTTAAGCGCATAAACCCCCGTTCCTCGGAAGGACTTACGGTTTAAATGCTTATGGACTTGGTGGGCCGTGAGCAAGATCAACGAGGTGAGCTCACTGCGGCCGGCCCTCACGGCTTAAGCGTTTGTGCCAACTGTTTTGGAAAATCTTTTGGCACAAACGTTTACATTCTTTATTTAGCATTTTTTTTATGTTTTTGTTAACTGTGATTATTGTTTTGATTAATTATCTTTGTTACTATTTTTTTTTGTCCAATTTTTTTGAGGTTCGATTTTTTGGTCGTCTTTTTTTTAATCTGATTTTTTTTTTTTTTTGATTTTTATATTATTATTATAGATCGTACGTTTGTGAGTTGAATTGAATGCCACTGTTGGCCGCGAGAATCCGCGGGATCCCGTATGGAGTGATGACTCTTTTGCGAAGGAAGCTTTGGATGGCTTGGTTCATATTTAGGCAACGGGCTCGGCCTCTATCTACTTGTTGAAATAATCTACAACCACAACGATGTACTTCCTTTGTCCGATTGCCATGGGGTACGGTCCCGAGATGTCCATCCCCCGCCGAGCGAAAGGAATGGGATTGAGCATGGGCTGGAGCAAAGATACGGGAATGTGGATTATCGGAGCGTACTTCTGGATGAGATCTAGTGCGTCTTTCTTCATGGTGGGCCAGTAATATCCTGACCATTGAGCTTTGTTAGACAAAGCTTGGTGGCCAAGGCGCTGTCCACAAAGGCCTTCGTGGATTTCTCGCAAGACGTACTTCCTTTCCTCTTCTCTGACGCACTTCAATAGGGGATGCACGAACAATCTCTTGTAGAGGTCTTCGTCAACCATCACCAACCATGGCGCATGCCTTCGAATACGCTTCGCCCCAAGCGGGTCTTTTGGCAAAGTTCCTTTTTTTATGAATTCGATGAGGGGATGCTGCCAGTCGTTCAGGGACTGAATCTGAGCGATTCCCTCTAGCTGAGGTAAACTTTGGCACGATGTCCAGATCTCTTCTATCCGAATGGCGGGTTCTAGTTCTTTCTCCTCCGTCTCTGTGCTGGCGATCCGGCTGAGCTCGTCGGCTCTTGGAATGAGGTGGATTCTGGAGAAAGAGAAAGTTTTCGCTTCTTTGTTCACCACTTCCAGATACTCCTTCATTACAGTGCTCCTTGCCCCGTAAATCCCTTGGACTTGCTTGACAACTAACTGAGAGTCGCTGAATATCTCCACCTGGCGGGCTCCTACCTTTCGGGCCATTCTCAGTCCGTGGAAGAGTGCTTCATGTTCGGCCTCGTTGTTACTAGTTCTGAACTTGAATTTCAAGGCGTAAGGGAAGTGTTTCTTTTCAGGAGAGATGAGTAGAATGCCCGCTCCACTCCCTTTGTTGTTGGAAGATCCATCTACGTAAAGATCCCTCCAGGGTATCTCGAGGCTTGGAGCTTGGCGGTGCCATATTGGTGAACAAGCATTTTGCTAAGAAGTTAGCTAGGACCTGTGCCTTGATCGCGGTTCGTGACTCGAACAGGACATCATACTCGGAGAGTTCGACCGCCCGGGACAGCATTCTTCCCAAACACTCCAATCGTTGAAGTGATTTCTGCAAGGGCCGGTTGGTTCGTATCTGAATACAATGCGCCTGAAAGTAAGGTTGGAGCTTTTGTGCGGCTATGACGACGGCATCGGTGCGCTTCTCAATGTGAGGGTACTGTGTCTCGGCGTCCCTCAATATCTGACTTACGAAGTAGATCGACAACTGGAGGTTCTCCCTTTCGGATATTAACACAGCGCTTACCGTGTCGTCGAATGCCGAAACGTAAAGGATTAAACCCTCCCCCATAATGGGTTTGGACATAATCGGAAGCTTAGCTAAGTACTCCTTGAGTTCCCAAAGGGCTTGTTCACAATTTTCATCCCAGTTGAAGGCTTCTCTCCTTCGTAGTACTTTAAAGAAGGGGAATGATCGATCCGCTAACCGGCTGATGAACCTATTGAGTGCGGCGAGATGGCTAGTCAGATTTTGAATATCCCTCGGGGTTTTTGGGGTTTCCATCTTAAGTACAACATCTATCTTGGCGGGATTGGCCTCTATTCCTCTTGCACTCACGATGAAGCCCAAGGGCTTTCCTTCCGGTACCGCAAACATGCACTTGTTCGAATTAAGACGCATTCCGTAAGCCTGAAGCGCTTCCAGGGTTTGCTTCTAATCATCTACGTGATTGGAGGCCTCCTTGCTTTTTATGATCATGTCGTCAACGTACACCTCCAAGTTCTTTCCGATCTATTGCCGGAAGACATGGTTCACCAAGCGTTGGTATGTGGCTCCAGTGTTCTTTAATGCGAATGGCATGACTCGAAAGCAGCATGTGCCTTCATGGGTGATAAAAGACGTCTTCTCCTAGTCTTCCGGGTCCATCGCGATCTGGTGATATCCGGAGAAAGTATCTAAGAATGAACAACGTGTTCTCCACCATAGAGTCGACCACCTGGTCTATCTTAGGAAGGGGCAATGAGTCCTTCGGGCAGGCCTTATTTAGGTCGGTGAAGTCCAAGCACATCTGCCAGCTTCCGTTTGGCTTCTTCACCAGGACCACGTTTGCTAACCAATCTGGATACAGTACTTCTCGTATGAAGCCGGCTTTGAGGAGCTTCCATACTTCTTCGCTTATAACCTTGTTCCATTCGGCACAGAAGTTGCACTTCTTTTGTTTTATGGCTTCTTTTCAGGCAAAACATTCTGGCGATGGCTGACTATTTAACTATCTATCCTCGGCATTTCATCCGCAGAATACGCGAAGACTTCCTGGTACTGTTGGAGCACCTGCTGGATCCGGTCCCCTAAGTCCGTGCCAGACTGCCTCCCAACCTGGACCGATTTTCCTGGTCCTATCTCGACTTTGATGGTTTCCTCCGATCCTCAGCCCATCTTCTCTATGCTTTCCGTCTCCCTCACCTCGGGTACATCTTGGGCGTGGCAGCATTTGCGGGCCATTTGCTGACAGCCTCTCACTGTCATGACATCTCCTTTGTCAGTTTCCAACTTCATGGCAAGGTGGTAAGTTGACACCACGGCGCCTAATGCATTTAGCACCGGGCGTCCTAGGATAGCATTGAACGCTGAGCGGGCCGCCACAACGCAAAATTCAGCATTAAGTGCATGCCTTTGTTTTCCATCTCCTAAGAGGATATCGAGCTTTATGGTGCCTAACGGATCAACCACCTCACCGGTCTTCTTTCTCCTTTTGTTGCTAAGGAAGTAGCGAGTGAACTTCTCGGATAACTCCTGAAGCTTTGTATGGATCCGTTGGGGAGATAGGCAAACCAAGCCTGAGCCATGCCTTTGAGGGTGCCCGGGAAGCATTTGCACCACACGTCCTCAGAGGCGTCTTGTATTTACAACCATGCTGCAAATCCCGAGATGTGGTCATCAGGGTCTTATGTCTCGTCAAATAGCTCCAAATTTGACATCTTCACTTTTCCCATGGGAGTGGCAAGTATGTGAGGGGGGAAGGACGAATGGGTGATAGGAATTCTCCCCATAAGCCCGTGCGCCGCACCCTTTAATTGGTGTCGGAGCCTGCCTCAAATGAGGGAGATGCCCGTGCCACGTCCCCGGGCTTGTTGGTACGGCAAAGCGTCTTCTCCCTCTCTCTTCCTTGTTGGTTTTGGCGGCTTCCATGATCCATGGAGGCAAGGGACTCGACGACCACGTCAGGATTTGGTGGTGTGGGATGCGATGTGGTTTTGCTAAAGTGATCACGATCGGCGAGTTGCATGATGAGTGTACAGAGCTCGTGGAGCTGGCTATGAGTGACGTAGTGATCTCCAGACTGCCTTGAGGAGGGGGGGGGGGGGGGGGGGGGGGGGGGGGGGGGGGGAGATCCTGTAGAGTTATTTTGAGGAAAATTTTCCATTTTCCACAGATAGCGCCAACTATTTTGGTATAGGTTCTCTTAGTGGAGGGCCGAAACTCAAGCCCTTTATCTTTATTATTTTTTTATTAATTAATGATTTTATTACAGGTTTTTAATGGGATTACAAGAGAAAAGGAAAGAAAAACGAGGGGTATAGCTGCTTTGGAGATGCTTCAGATGAGAGTGAAGGAAGAACAGTGAGCTTATGATTTCTTTAGGGTTTTGAGCCCTATTTATAGAGTTTTCTCTCTTAAGAGTTGTGCCTCATAGGGCGAGATACCCTTGGCTGTAGGGCCCATGACTTTGGGTCGTCGTCTATCTAACTCATGGTATCAGGGATGGTTGCTGGCTGGCCCCGGAGGAAGTGGGCATCTCGGTGTGCGTTGTGTTGGGGTGTCATTATGAGGATCTTCAGGCTGTTGTTGGTCTTAGTCAAGGTTCCGAGTAGTTGTTGTTGCTTGGTCGTCTTTCAGGGGAGAGGGCATCTCGGATCGAGATCCCCTCTTGGAGCCAGGGTGCATGCTTCGTCGAGGTATAATTGTGAGACTGTTCGAGGGTCGGAATGCTCCTTATCGGCCGGATGCATCTATATCTTCGCGGGTGCCTCCTAAGTTCCGGAGTTGGCCTCCAAGAGTGTATCTCGTCCCGATATGCACCTGCGTCTGGGTGGGCACGCTTCCTTCTTCGTCTACTCGGATTTTAGGATGTATTTTGTCAGCGAGATGGGCTCCTTTCTTCCAGATCGTAAGCAGAGGTCTAGACCCGGCCTCCGAGGGGTGCATCTCGGCCCGAGTTGCGGCCTCGTCCCCGGTGGCCACCTGTCACTTGTTTGGATGCCATTTTTGGAGTTATCAAATTCCTATTGTCTTAAGTGTTCTTCTATTATTTGTCTTATTATTTTAAATTTTTACATGGTATCAGAGCAGACTTGAATCTGAGTTTGCTATTTGTTCCAATCGTCCCTATCACTGAAAGCCATGTTCCATCTTGTTTTTCTTGTTTTTTTTTTGTGTGTTTTTTGGGTATTTCATAATGATGGAAGAAAACACTAACCAAATTGTTGCGCCCGATTATCACTTCAGTGGGAGTTCCTGAAGTGAATTCCCGTACTACTTGCACCCCTTGGACCATCCAGGGCTCGTGTTTGTGTAAGACGTTTTAACCAATGCTAATTTCCCGGCTTGGAGACGATTAGTTTTTAAGGTTTTTAAGGTTAAAAGAAAGATTGAATTCCTTGATGGAACCATTGAGAAACCGGACGAAGCATCGCCGGATTTTGAAAACTAGAGTGCATGTGATTCTAAGGTTTCCTCATGGCTCACTAATTCAGTCTCCAAAGAAATTAACGCTAGCATAGCGTATTTTGAAACTTCACGTGACATTTGGCTAGATTTAAATGAACCTTTCTTTTAATGAAACGTTCCTCGTATTTATGAAATTGAACACAAAATTTCACATTTAAAATAAGAAAACACGCCAATTTTTGACTACTTCACCAAATTGAGGGCACTATGGGATGAATTATATACCCTAGTAGCCATACCACCGTGTACATGTGGTTCCGGTCAAGCTTTTGCAGCCATACGAGATTTGGAGAGGTTGCTTGATTATTTGATGGGCTTAGACCCATCCTTTTCCACAGTCCGATTACAATTGATGAACACTAAACCACTTCCCTCTGTCTCTAGTGCTTATCCCACACTTTGTTAAGAGGAAAAGGAACAAGGTGTTGCATTGGGTAGCATCGTTATTCTAGAGGCTACAGCCCTTTTTGCTAAAGGGAATAGCTTTGATGTAAGGGGTGGTTATTCAAATCCCAATGGACCACCGCCCAAATGCAATAACTGTTTAAATTGTTCTTATTGTAAGAAACAGGGACACTCAAGAGACTGTTGCTTTGAGTTAATTGGATATCCCACCGGGTGGAAATAATGCAATGGTAACAACAAAGCTGCTGCGGCTGCTGTGCAGTAGCTGCAACATCAATAGTACCAGCAGCCACTTCTGCTACTGGCACCTGGTGGCTCGGTGGCTGAGCAACATGATGGGAGTCCGATCGTGGGTCTTTCTGCTTCCCAGTATCAACAATTGTTGGCTCTACTCAACCCAAAAAATAATGCTCCTTGACTAAATTTGACAGGTTAGGGGTCGTTTGGTAATGATTTTTGGATTATTGACATGGGTGCAACAGATCATATGGTTTCTTTGGAGTTTATTTTGCATGATGCTCGAGTTAATACCAAAATCAAACCAGTTAGACCCGTTTCTCACATCGGGCATGCATGGATCTCGGACGATATTGTCCTCGAAAATGTGTTACAAATTCCGGGTTTTCATTGCAATTTATTGTCCGTACGCAAATTAACTAGAGATATAAATTGTGCATTAACATTTTATTCAAAATTTTGTGCTATACAGGACCTTCCATCGAGGAGGCTGATTGGAGCGGGTAAAGAACAAGATGGGCTACACATGTTGAAGAGCACCATTGTTCCGAAAACCGCTCATGTTGGAAGCATTTCAGATAAGGATATTTTGTGGCACCGTAGATTGGGGCATGTGCCATTTGCAAAACTCTCTAGTTTTACTAGTTTGGATGTTGGTACTGATTTTGATGTTATTTGTGATTCATGTCATCGGGCTAAATAGACACAATTGCCTTTTTCTATTTCTGTTAGTAGAAATACCGCTTGTTTTGAGTTGCTACATTGTGACATTTGGGGTCCATATCATACAGTGTTGATGACGGGAGCACGTTTTTTTTCTCACTATTGCTGATGACTTTAGTAGGTGTAGTTGATGCGAGACAAATCTCAATCTCATAGAATTCTTATGGATTTTTGTGAATTGGTACAAACTCAGTACAATTTGCATGTTAAACAAGTTAGAAGTGATAATGGTGTAGAATTTCTCTTTGAGCCGTTACTTGATTTTTATGCAAGAAAAGGCATGCAAGTACAAAATTCGTGTAATGACACACCCCAACAAAATGGGGTTGTAGAGATGAAGCATCGTCACCTTCTTGAAGTTGCTCGTGCAATTAGATTTGAAGCTGGGCTTCCTATTGAATTTTGGGGAGAATGTGTATTGACGGCGGCATATCTTATAAATCTCATGCCAACACTATTATTACAGAATAAAAGCCCTTACGAAGTGTTGCTTGGTAAGATTCCTTCATACAAGCATTTACGCATTTTTGGATGTTCGTGTTATGTCCATAATAAAAATCACGGTAGAGATAAATTTGGTAGCCAAGCTAGTCGTTGTGTTTTTGTTGGTTATCCTCATAGGAAGAAAGGGTATAAGGTTTATGATTTAGATAACAAAAGGTTTGTTATTTCTCGTGATGTAATTTTTCATGAAAGTATGTTTCCATATCTTGAAGGAAAGACGCAAAGTAACTGTTATAAGGAATCTTTTGATTTGATACGTTATGTTTAGGATGGGAATGTTTTACGGACTCGTGGGGTAGATTTATCCCAAAATGCAGCAGCACCGTCAAGCGACGGTGCTGCGGAACCTGACCGAACGGTGTTCAATCAAGACAGTGACCTTAACACTATCCGGACAGAACAGTGAGGGCGGACAGCAGGGACGCATCGAGTCCGGGAGGCCGAGTCGAGTTCGTTCTATGCCTGCTAAGTATCAAGATTATGTGGTTGATGTTCCCTCTTCTATAGCCCATCCTCGTGATACCCCTTCGTCAGCTGACTTAGGTACGGTCTATCCTTTATCTAATTATGTGTCTAATGTACGATTTACTAACTCTCACTTGGATTTGCTTCAAGCCATCACCTTTAGTGATGAGCCGTGGAATTTTGCTCAAGCTGTAGGGTCACATCATTGGAAAGAGGCAATGGAGAAAGAAATTTCAGCGTTGGAACAAAATAAAACATGGTATCAAAGAGGGTGGATGATCCCGAGCTCTTGTTGGATGCACCGTATCCTCGTGACGAGGGGTGCATTTAAGTTTGTTGCGCCGAAGGCCTCTCCAGTAAATGTTGGATTCAACTGGATTGGAGAAAGCGAGTGTTGCGTTTGTCGTAGAATCACATGTGAAAGGAGAGTGTTGAGACTCCACATGTGAGCCTAGTAATTAGAATCCCACATAGGAGTTGTGTGAGTGAAATGATCAATTTATAAGTCTAGTGGGTTATTCCACCTAATGCCAATTAGTTTTAGGATGGAACTCCACTTTGACTTATATGTGGATCTTATATGTTCCAACTCCGTGGATCGGGCCTATGATATCAGAGCAATAATATAATATAATATAAAAGTAATACAGAATAATGAACTATCGTGTCGAACCCGATTTGGGTCCAACCAGGTCAAACTTGTGGTAATGCTAAACTTTGTTTTATTCTTGTACTTCTATTTTTTCACTGGGAGTTGTTATTATCAGAACAATGATATGACTTACAAATAGTTAAAACCATGAAATCATCTTAAAACTACAATCCTGCATGAGCAATAACAATTTTATCCTGACAATAACATTGCACTTCTCATCCTGATGCAACGCAAAAAGATGAGAATTTAGAAACAAAATGATTTAACAGGCTTCCTTTAATAATTTCTATTGGTAAAGTGAATAAAAAACAAAGAGGTGTTTAATTCTTAATTCTTACAATTCGAGAATAAGAAAGAACACATAAAGTAATTAAAATTTAGAAAATTGAATGAATAGAAACCTTAATCGTCCTCTTCTTTAATAAAAGAGTTATTCTATCTACAATAAAAGATTAAAATTACAAATAAATAAATAAAAAGATAAATATTAATATCTACTCATCTATATAGATCTCTCCTTTTCAAAGTTAAACTTCTGTTTTTTTTTTAACATGTTCTTACTCGCTCGCCCTCTATCCTGCAAGAATACGGGCCGCATGACATCTTCTATTATAATTTTTATCAATCACAAAAATTACAAAACAAGAAAAGTAGCAGCTGATCTCATGTTTGCGCGTGAATATAGGAGCCGTGTCTAAATTTAGCACTTTTCCACTTTCTCCCTTCAAATAATCATGGGCGACCCCACTTTAACCCGAAAATAAATTGATTCAAATTTGATCCGACTTGAGCTAATCCAAAATCTAAAATAATCTCAACCCATGATAATTTGAGAGCCGAATCAGACCCACCCTATATCCTATGACTCAAATAGAAATTCAATTTATTGTAAAATCTAAATAAAAGACTAAATATAATTATTTCATTTTATAGTTTTATTTATAATTTTTATGGTCGAATAAATATATTATTAATAGCCTGAGAGGGTCAACATGAAATCTGACTTGACCCAAGGATATCTGATCCGAGGTTAACCTGACTCGAGGTTGACTCAATCCGATGTCCGAGACTAACCCGACCCAAGGTTGACTAAAACCTGAGGATGACTCGACCCAAGTCTCCCCGATCCTATTGCCAGGTCTAGACATAGAGTAAGAGGGTCGATTTTGAACCACTCATTTAACTATCGATATTATCTTCTTTTCATCTAACATCACCCATTCCCCTCTCTTTAGCAAAACGTGTGTTCAGATTTTACTCTCTTATAAGAATCATTATATATATATAATTATATATATAATCTATTTTTGATGTGAAATTTAATTAAAATTATATATTAACTAAGCTGACATCCATGTAAAAAATAAAAAAATAAATTAATGTAGTATACGTACCAAATGCATGAACTTATAGCATAAATAAATAAATAAATAAATAGTCTTAAAACGAATTTTGTAAATTTAGAAAATTTTCAAAAAATTAATTCATACAACATTTTCTCTCTCTTCTCCCCGCTCTCTCTCTCTCTCTCTCTCTCTGCGAGATCCGCCATGGGAGACCTTCCCCTACCTTCCAAATAAACATTATCAAACCTCCATTTTTACAGCAAATTCATCGCAAAACCTCCATTTTTAACGATAAGAAGCTCAAATTGATGATCAATCCGAAAATCTAAAATTCGTTAATGCAGCCATTACAGTCCGATTGAGGTAGAAGAGATCGGATGGTGGAGAAGGTGGTGAGAGGATGGAATCAAGAAAGGAAAATGAATCATCATCATCATCATTTCTGTTGTTATTTCGCTCAAATTTGCTCGGCGATGGGATTTTCTAGGGTTTCTAACTTCGATTGCAGCGGTGGCGAGAAGCCGGAGGAGGAGAATGCAGCTGCACTTGTCGCCGAGCATGAGAAGTATAACGATCTCGAGCAGCAACAATGGCGGATTTGTTGATTTGATGAAGATCAAGATCGGAGCTCGCCATATCTCATATAGAAGGCTCTTTCATACTGTGTTAATCCTCGCTTTTCTTTTGCCTTTTGTGTTCATCCTAACCGCTGTTGTTACGCTTGAAGGTGCCAACAAGTGCTCCTCATTTGGTATATTGAATTTCCTTTTTATGTTGATTTGATTTGATTTTTATCATTTAGGTATTTCGAGATTTAACCATATGTGACATAGGTATCTTTAATGTTTTAGTATATGTAATGAGGTACCTTGAAGTTTGAATATTTTGTCCCTTAAGTACGCTAAAGTTTTGTAATTTTATCAATCATGTATCATTATCTCGAAATTTGTTAGATTTCAGTTGAAAAATACTAAAATGGGACGTTGTTTCGGCAATATACAAGGAAATTAATCAACATTTGATGATTTTTTGCCAAAAAAGGTTGACAAGACACATGACTTCGGTAATATATAGATAGATTACATCAAGTGGATTTCTTATCGTAATTCGTTGAATTTTCGCTGCAAACATTAACATTGACTTTTCTATATTACCGTAATCATGTACTTTAACAGCATTTTCTTTGTAACATTGGTCAATTTTTTAAAGAAACTCATCAAATTCCAACGTGGGGTACTTGGTGATAAAATATTCAAATGACGGGATACCTTATTGTATATATTGAAATGTGAGGCACCTAGATGAGAAATGCTCAAACCTTAGGTACCTAAGTAGTAATCTCCTTTTTTTATTGAAAAAGAAATTTAATTAAGAGAGAAAGAATGTACGAAAAGTAAAGACGAGATGTCCTCAATCATTAAAATAACAAAAGAAAAGTCATAACACAAAGTCCTTTAATCCTTCTGCAAATCTATGAATGCTATGTCCGGCAAGCTTCCAAAGCTCTTAGCCTAAAGAGCTCCAAAAAGACCACCTTATCCCCTAAAGAAATTCACCGGTGTATATTGATTTTTATTGACCTTCTCTTAACTATGATTCTTCAATGTGATTTATTAATTCGGGGTTGGGTGGATCTTACATATAGATTTGCTGAGTTATTTGGTCCGTTGGTCCCTTATGTTATTAAGTTCGTTCAAATAGGTCTTGCATCTTTTCTTTTGTTTAAATTGGTCTCTCATCTTTAATAATTTTGTTCAAATTAGTACCTCGTATTTTCTTTTGTTCAAAATAGTCCAAAAATGTTTTAGTTTGACAAAATAAGAATTAGGGATCATTTTGAACATAAGAAAAGATGAGGAACTAATTTGAATAAGTCACAAAGATGAGGGACCAATTAGAATAAACTTAAAAGAATAAGGGACCAATGGTGTAAATAACTCTAAATTTGCTTACGTATATTTTCGTATTCATGATTTTGTTGCCCATATGCTGATTAGGCGATTATGGAAATAATTCATTTGGGTCCTCTTGGAATTATGTAATGACCCAATACAATGACTAGGCTAATTATGCATCTAAGTGAACAAGGGAGAAAAAGCGGTAGAACAACGAGAGTTAGAGGGAACATTCAGAGAGAGAGAGAGAGAAATTGCAGAAGGATAGAAAAAGTGAGGGAGAAGTAGAATCAATTCACATATACTTTCATTAATCATTCAATGGGTGATTACTATGGATCATTACCAAGCCTTATTAGGCTTTTACCGCAAAAAGAAAGAAAAAAAATGCAGCAAAAGAGGAAAGAAGCAATGGGTGCACCTAACGGCTAAATAATGGCTGTTGATGCCAAAAAATGAATTTCAAAGTTATTTATGCTGTGTTAAAAATTCACATTTTGATGCCATTTGATAGATTGGATATGATTGAGTGGAGGCAAAGCTTAAATGTGAATTTTTAACATTCGAGTGATGAATGAAATGACGTGTAGTACCAATATTCAGCTAAATGAGGCCAACTACACCACTTATGTGGCATGGAAGAAGTCATTTAATGCAGATATTGCTCAATACATTGGTTGAGCCTTTCTTATTGACCATCTGTTTGAGGATGGTCTCTGGAGCCCAAATCCAACCTAGTATTCAACAGTAAAGATTTCTTTCAAAAAATTGCTTGTTAGTAGCTTATTCCCAGATGATCCACAAAGCCTTAAAACTTGCTCCATATAAAGCTCAGCAACAGATTGGGCTCAAAATAGGTAGCTAGACTTAAGAAGCGAGCATACTTGGAAAATCTGTCAATTATCACCCGGATAGCATCCTTCCCATTTGATTCGGGAAGCCCCTTAGAAGTCCATATATATATATATATATGTATATATATGATGAAGGTAGAGGAGAATAGGTAAGGGTTGCAATAGAACAGGTGATACTATAGTTCAGATTAGTACCTTTTGACAAATATTGCATTCTTGCACGAATTTTTGGACTAATCCCTTAAGACCCTTCCAGTGGTAGTATTGCTTAGCTTATTTATATGTAGCAGAGGCCCCTAAGTGACCTCCTTTTGCATAAGAATAGACCACAATTTCTGCTGTGTGGGAAGTGTGGGGATGAAGAACTGGTGGTTATTGACATCCTCTTTGGGTGGACTTGCTTTATCAGCTGCCAAATATGGGTGCTATTGAAGAATCAATTGCAATGTCTCTTAATTAGCTAGGTAAAATATCATTATTGATGAGGTTAAATTGATATAGGTCAATGCTTTCTCCATCATAGTAACTTCGGACTCTTACTTAATGCTAGGCATCTATCCATTCACAATCCAAATGTCATACTCGTAGTTTGATAAAACAAAAAAAAAAAAAACCTCGTGATTGTTGTGCTGATTCATGTCCTAACATTTGGAAAATGCGACTATATTATCACTTCTTGCTTGCTTTCTTGCGGTACTTGTATTCCCATTTGACATGTGATGTAGAGATCCTTGAATAATTATCTATTTTTTTACGTAAAACCCAGCATCAGCTTGTCAATTGTCTGTGGCCATGATACTTTGGTGTCACCGTGTCAGTTAATTTTATCGCATGTATTCTACTTGGATGTGCTTTGTTTCTTTTCTCCTTTTGTTTCGTTTTGGGGAGGGTCATTAGTTAACTTCTAATTTTGTCTCTTATATACTCTTCGGGTAACTATTTGACTTTGACTACTACTAGAATGACATAAAGGCTCTCATTTTGATCATTACTTTTATTTATGCTTCAGATTGTTTAGGGAGGCGTTTTGGACCGAGGCTACTTGGTAGAGATGATTCAGGGGTAAATCTTCTCTTCATGTTGTCTTATTATTTCATTTGGTAGCTTGAAGTAGAGATTTCCTTACTATCATCATTTATCTGTGTCATGTTCCTACAGCAGAGACTTGTTAGAGATTTCCACGAGATTCTCAATCAAGCCAACACTGCGGATATACCACCAGGGCTAAAACTTCCCGAGTCATTTGATGAACTTGTTTCTGATATGAAAAGTAACCAATATGATGCGAAGACCTTCGGTTTTATATTAAAAGCAACGGTAACAACTATTCTATATAGACATGAATCGCTTATTTTTCTCTTTTATCTCCTTGCTGCATGCCGGAATGGCATTGCTAGACCTGAATGCCTTTTCTTTTTTTCCTGCCAAATGATGCTTCTATGTTTTATCTAATAGCTTTGGACCAGTCATGCAAGTAGAATATCATCTCATGGTCTTTCCTTCCCCCTTCCCCACCTTTGAACATCTCTTTATCTGTTTTTTCTTAGTTTTTTGAAGTGTTCGTAATTTGGCTTTTTGCAGAGATTTATACCTGTTAACTGATTGTTAGTTGATGCTTCTTTCACGCTTATTGATGATTAAATGAAGCAAAGTTTAAATTATTTTGCTAAACATAGTACATATTTATTTTCAAAATTGTGGTGCTTTTCATTTTCAGATTCCGTTTTGTTTTCACTCAGGTTTCTCTTTGCTTGTTACTATCATTTGTAACGTAAAGCAAGTAATTGCCTTGCTCTGAAAATGGACACGGTTTTTGATGGATGTATATAAAATGAACATGCGCTTTTACAGATTTTTTGCATCAATGTGTTTGTTGCATGTTGCTACAGCACAAGCTTCTATGATTTTGAGGAAATCTTATGAAATTAGAATTGGACTATGGAATTACTATTTCAATTCCAATTTTGGTGGAATTAGAATTCTGATAGAATTGAAATTCCATTATTTGGTTCATCAAAGAAATTGGAAGTCGGAGTTATAATTACATAATGATTCAAATCATCAAAGGTTATCAATCAATCGAGTTGGAGTATTTCGATTTTTAAATGAACTATGGTTGGATTTTGGTCGGAGCGATTAACATTGTATTCGAGTTATTATGGTCGAAGCGATTCACTTTGAATTCAAGGTATTCGAGTTTCGAGTCAAATTGGGTCAAGTATCGCATCGGGTCATTTAGTGTTCACGCTATCTCGGATTTTCAATTAATTGGGTTAGGATTTTTCAAGATTAAGGCTACAATCCATCGGGTTGGTTAATTTAGGTCAGTTCAAGCTTGAGTCATCTTAGTTACGGGACAAACAAGTTCTATCATTTCAAATTTCGGGTCATTTTAGGCCGAGTTTGAGATGGATCGGGTCATTTTGAGTTTGGTCGTATTAAGTTTTGGGTCAATTTGGTGGGATCCTTTCCACTTCGGCTCATCTTGTTTATATTACATTCAAGTGACTAGTTTTATTTTTTGGATTTGAGTCATCTTGAGCTTTGGACCAATCGGCTTGGGTCACTTCAGACTTTGAGCTAAGGTGATTTTGGTCATTTCAAGTTCAAGTCATTCGAATTGGGTGATTTTGAGGTTCGGGTCAAATTTTAGATTGTGTCTAAGGTTTTAGATTTTGAGTCATCTTGTGTTTAGGTTAATCAAGTGAGGTCATTTTAGGTTTCAGGTCAATAAGTTACTGTGGAATTGCAATTCCTTACCCTCACCTTCAAGAATTGGAGAGTATGATTTTTAGTTAAAATCCAATTTCATGGAATTAGGTAGTGGAATTGTAATTCCAATTCCAGCAGATGAACTAAACAATAAAATTGGAATTTTGGGCCCCACTTTCAGGCTCCAAATCCATGCTTCGAACATAGCCTAATTTCCTTTCGTAGCAGAGAAACAATCTTACTTGAAACACCCATGCAACTTACATGGTTGTACCAAAATTAGTTGTTTCGTTTCTCCCTCTATATTTTTAACTCGCTGTAGTAATTCTCTTTCCCATTATAGTGATCAGTTCTCTTGAGAGAATGTGGCGTGGAATTTAACTGCACATGTTATGATCTTGTAATATACGGAAGTTTTGGATTGATTGAAGTTGAGTGAGACAGTGAGGAAGAACTTCAGTGCATTTTATTTGAAAGTAAATCGATATTCATTGAGGTTGAAAATGAGATGTACAAGCCAGTTGAGGATAAGGAGTCCTCATTCAAAGTTGAGAAAATTCCCCTATTGTTACCTTGAAGTTACATGTAATACATTTTTTACTACTATGTTTCTGAACCCTCTATTAGTTGACATGGTTTTTTTTTCCTCTTCTGGGCCTCGTCAACATCAAGCCCTTTGCCCTGTCAGTAGCAGCTGACATATGAGATGAAAAATTGCTCATCCACTCTCAAAAGTGTTAGTTATGTGGAAATGATAAAATTTCCCTCAATGAACCAGAAAATTTATCAGTTCAACAAAATCAGTTTGAGAAAACGTTATGGGCAGAATTTTAAATTTTGCGTTACCTATGCTATCTACTGAGAATGTCATTTTTCTTTTTTACTTGGTTGAATTTGACACAGTCAATTGCATCTCCGAGTTTATGCTGTTATGAATAGGGTGCCTATAATAGGCTAGCGAAGAAGTATTACACTTACCCTCAAAAATATTTCAAGGATTTTCTCTTCAAACTTCTAATAGCGAAGGGAAGAAAGCAAAATGCAAGATTCAATTTGAGTACATATAAAAGACAATTACCATCATAGTATTTGAGTGAGTGAGTATTATTAAATAAAAATTTCTATTTAGGACATGCATCCTATTGATAAGATATGTTCAGCAATGGTTAGTTAATATAGGGACTAGTGATATGACAGTCATGTCGTGCAAATGATAAGGTATATGTCTGGAAGACAATTTTTTTGTTGATGGAACTAATGCTGTCAAACTTTGGCAAGGAAGCTTCTTATCTGAGTCTGATAAAGAAAAGGAATAGCGTAACAATTGAAGTTCATTAGTTACGTCCTCTCTCTCTTATAGATTTCTTTTCTTGTTCTTTTGTTCCAATTTTTAGATACGGGTGGGGTGCAGTGTCGGATACTTGAGAATGTATTTGGCCCAAAGAAGGTTCTAAAATTGAACTCAATTTGAACGGTAGAAAACAGTCTTTATTCTAATAAGAAAAATGGTCTTTATTTAATCCATGCTAGTAATTAAGATGTAAATGTGTTTTGGATGTTACAATTTGGACCAGCTAATACTTTGGTAAGGCAAAATTCAGTTGACATGGAGATCATTTTTTTGGAGAAACTAAAGAGCTGTACATGTTGTGGGTCTTGATTAGAAATAGTAGCCTGTTTGATTTGGTATGGGTCTAGGGCAATTGAGGTTATGTTGAGACCGAGGGACTGAGGTTGGGCTGGGGATGGGAGGGGTAGTGTAAGAGAAATCGACCACCCCTTTCCTTGAGAAAAAGTCAATTTCCTTCAGGGGGTAGCCCCCCTAAAGGGGAAAGGCTGCGTACATCCACCCTCCCCAGACCCTGCTTTTGGCGGGAGCCCTTTGAGGCATTGGGTTTGTTGTTGTTGTTGTTGTTGTTGTATACAAGCAAAAATGGAAATGTATGGAAAGGGGCTTCTGCTTAACCAAACAAAACCTTCATGACAGTGGGGAAAAAAAAAACAGCTGATACAAAGTAGTCAAGACCTGTACATTTTAATGATTGTTGATGATGACGTTGATTCTCTCCCTCCGCACTTCCCTGCCCTTTATCCGATGGAACACTTAATCTTCAATAATTGTTGTCATTGTGCCCATTCGAACTCCTGAGATATTTTTTGACGCCTAGTGATCTTTGTTATGCAGATGCAGAAACTTGAGAGGGAGATCAGGGAAGCAAAGTTTTCAGAGCTGATGAATAAACATTTTGCTGCAAGTTCCATTCCCAAAGGAATCCATTGTCTCTCCTTGCGTTTGACTGATGAATATTCTTCTAATGCTCATGCTCGCAAACAATTACCTCCCCCTGAGTTGCTCCCTTTACTTTCTGACAACTCGTATCACCACTTCATAGTGTCAACTGATAACATCTTGGCTGCTGCAGTTGTGGTTACTTCTGCTGTCCAGTCTTCTATAGAACCGGAGAAGATAGTATTTCATGTCATCACAGACAAGAAGACTTATGCGGGCATGCACTCTTGGTTTGCACTAAACCCTGTTTCTCCTGCTATTGTTGAAGTAAAAGGCGTTCACCAGTTTGATTGGTTGACAAGACAGAATGTTCCAGTGCTAGAAGCTATAGAAAGCCATAATGGGATACGGAGTTATTACCATGGAAATCATGTTGCTGGGGCCAATCTCAGTGAGACTACTCCTCGAAGTTTTGCTTCAAAACTGCAGGCCAGAAGTCCAAAGTACATTTCAATACTCAACCATATCCGCATCTATTTGCCAGAGGTAAATACATGCTGTCTGAGTCAAAATTTGAAGTTAAACTGGTCGAAGAAGGATAGTAATTTTTAAATAAATAGCATTGACATTCCAATCTCAGGAGCGATATGTTAATTTTTTGGATGATGTGTATTTGAAGTTCATCTATGTTGGAAAGTATAGTCTGATGGGAGTGTAAAGGAAAGACATAGAAGTTATTTATGACATTGCATCTCTAGTACTAGTATCTGATCATTTAGGCTGTATTTGGAGTTTGGACCCAATGAATCATAATTTTCATGTTTTTAGCATTTCGAATCCATGAGGAGAGAGAGGGAGAGGGAGGGAAATTGTTGCGAGTTTGAAATGACATGTTTCAGTGGTCCTTTGAAATAGGCTTAGGCCAATTCAAATCCAGCATTGTCATATAACCGAAACACTTGATAAGCAAAATTTAAGATTTGAAATTCAAATGTCCATCCACATACATAGTGACGTGGATGTGCTTTCACGCGAGCTCTTTGCTGAATTCCTCTCCTTACCTCCCTCTTTGGTTTCCTTTCTTTTCTAGTGAGTCATGTGTAGAGCTGTAAAAGTTCAATGTTCTCTTTGTCATTTTTTGTGTTAGAGTTGCAGGGAATGCTTAAAAGTACCAAGTATCATGCTTAGATGAGCGTTTCAAAGATACATTCATGTGTGAAACACGTATCTAACTGAAGAACAATAATTCGGCCAATATAAGAAACACTACCTTTCATGAGACAATTAATTTTTTAAGCCTTATCGGACTTTTTGCCAATTGTATCACTTACGTACAGGTTTTTATGTCTTGGACTCAATTTTGTTGGTCTTATCCACTCAAGTCTTTAGAAAGTAGATGCATACAACTTAATTTTCTTGATTGCTGTTGAATATTAACTTTGTTTTAAATATTATGCTTCAATGGTTTAATTATTGAAATTTTTAGTATTTTAGTGTGTATGACATTATAACTAATAGATTTTTTGTATAAACACTCTCTCCACTTCCGCTCCGCTTCTATTCCTGCTTTCTTATCCCTTTCATGTGATTATGATCTGTGTTCCTTGAGCTGGACGTGTGGAACCCATGCTGACTCTGTTGTTGAACAGCTGTTCCCGAACCTGGACAAGGTCATTTTCTTAGATGACGATGTGGTAATTCAGCGTGATCTATCTCCGCTCTGGGATATCGACCTCGAAGGGAAGGTAAACGGAGCTGTAGAAACCTGCAGAGGCGAAGATGAGTGGGTGATGTCTAAGCGGTTCAGAATCTATTTCAACTTCTCCCATCCTCTGATTGCACAGAATTTGGACCCAGAGGAGTGTGCATGGGCCTACGGAATGAATATATTTGATTTACGCGCATGGAGAAAGACAAACATAACAGACACTTACCATTCCTGGCTTAAGGAGGTAAAGTACTTGTCACTTCATCTTTGAATTATTATGTTCTGTTCCCTAATTTGTAGCACTATTCCTCTTCTATGAAGCTCGGAGTGTTGTATATAAGTAAGATGAGGCGAAAGGAGAGGCTTCTTTGTGTGTGAAAATAGTGGTGTTATAGTTTATTTAGTCTTAATTATTTACTACTAAGGATTTTTTTTAGATATTGGTAAAGAGTTACAATGTTTCCTTAAGCAAGGCCACCAACATCTGAAGGAGAGGGGAGATGAGGTTCGAACCTATGAAATCTCATCCTTCGAGGGTGGGTAGCCTAACTAGTACAACCACCCCGACAACTCTACTGCCCTCGATGATGGAATCAAATAAAATCATCACATAATGTTGCAGTTGTTATGTAATGGATTTTTGAGCTTGCAGTTAAATGATTGATAATTCACGTGGGTTGCTATTGAAATGGCCTCTATAATACATGTCTGTTATATTTTTTTAATTAAAACTTGGAAAATTATCACTTAAGTATCCTGAGGTTTGACCACTTATTATCTAGGTATCCTGAAGTTTCAAAATATACAATGGGGTACCTTGAGGTTTAAAAATTTATTCATTTAGGTACCCTGAAGTTTTAAATGTTAAAGTAAAATATGATTCCAACAATACATAAATATATTCATTAGAATTTGATGATTTTTTAACAAAAAAATGCTGATATGACACATGATTTGGCCTAATAACGATAGTTTGCATCTAAACTAAGTGAATATTTTCATCGTTTTCAATAGATTTTTGTTGAGAACATTGAAATGACTTGTATATGTAATCGGTAATTATGCATTACATTAGTATATTTTGGATAAAATTTTTCTAATTCTCACAAAAACTCATAAATTTCGATATGGGATACCTAAGTGATAAAATTTTCAAACCTCAGGGTGCCTCATTGTATATATTGAAACGTCATGATACCTAGGTGATAAATGGTCAAACCTCGGGGTATCTAAGTGATAATTTCCCTTAGAACTCCTTATATTTAAGTATATAAAAATTGTAATAAGAGTGTTAGCACGTAGTGATTGTTCAAATATTTGAAACATATGACTTAAAAGACAACTTATGTTACTTGAAACAACCCAATGTATGCGTTGCGACGGACTCTTCCTAGGAGACGCTTCTAACGCCTCTTTTCTTAGCATTTTAAAAGAAAAGAATGCTCATCGCTTCATGCGTTGATCACTTATGTGGATTATGTATTTCTTGATGCAGAATTTGAAGTCAAACCTGACATTATGGAAACTTGGAACACTACCGCCTGCTCTGATAGCATTCAAGGGTCATGTTCACTCAATCGATCCATCTTGGCACATGCTCGGTCTGGGTTACCAGAACAAGACCAAGGTCGAGGATGTGGAGAAAGCTTCCGTTATTCACTACAATGGCCAATCAAAACCATGGCTTCCAATTGGCTTCGAGCATCTACGACCATTTTGGACCAAGTATGTTAATTATTCCAACGACTTCATAAGAAATTGCCATATGCTGGAGTCATAGACGATCATCTAGACCAGTGCAAATGGCACAAAGGCACGAGAAACAAGGATGAATGACTTACATCATGGTTACAAGTTAAGATTTGAAAGAGATGGGCGTCGAGAATTGCCTAGATGGGTTTAGAGCCAAAATGCACCCAATTCGATTGCGCCCCCTAGTTCAAACAAGAGAGCTGCATTACTTGCTCAAGCACGAGATTCATTCTTTCCATCTGTAACATAACCGATTATTTCGATAGAAAAAAGGCACTCTTGGGTCTTTCTGAAGGAGTTCTGCTTCATTTTGTGCAGAATACAATAGTCGATGCAATTCGTCGATAAATCAAGGTGAGTCGTGAGGCAATTATAACGGTTTATAACGGCATTTGTGCATCAAGAAAACTAAGAAGGGCTTCTGACATGTTCTCTCATCAGTACCTCATCAGCTCAGAAAATGATTGGTCAAGATTTTTGTTGTTTTGTTGTTCTTTATTCTTTTTGGTTCAATTTTTTCTCTGAGCTTCTGATAATTATTTGGGTAGAGATGATGAACTTCAAAATGTGCAGAAAATTCTTTTCTTCTCTTGATTAGCTAAACACGGGTATGTGTTCGTCACACTCAGCGGTCAAAATTCGAAGAAAGTGTTGTATGATTATATGAACATTCTTATCTGATTCGGGTACTTTTTTAGCATTCAATCGAGAATTAATCTGTTTATGATAGATTTGGTGGCTTAATTCTTTGTTGCAGTTGACACATGAGAATAGATTCCTTTGATTATTGGTTTGTGTAGCACTTTCCTACGAGCTTAAGTGGATGAGTGCAAGTCTATTAATGGTTTTATAGACTTAACATATTCCCTTGCGCAAATGTCTATTAACTTTGAAATGTAGATAGTACACAAACTCATACTTCAAAAGAGAGATATGGACATGATGTAATTCGATTTGATGTAGAATTTCACTTATTTACCAATTTTTGAACATATTGAATCGACTAACATTAATGTTTAAAGTTACAACATTCCACTACCAGCTCAACTACCTTTCCAACATAGTTCACACTTGCTGCTCATTCTTTTCTGATAAAATATACTCAAAAAGATCTAGACCAACAACAATTCCAGTGCCTCAAGAACTTCCGCATATGTTGTGTTAGGATGTACACAGCCTTACTCCTTCAGGATGTTACCCTAAAGGGAGGCTGTATCCAAGAACTCCCAACCTAAGCAAAAAGAATTAGACCACCGGTCCGAATAGGTTGCTATTTAGTACGGTCCTCAGCCCTCGTTGGGGGTATGCTTACTTTAGAGAACAAACATTTTTAAATGTTCAAGGTACGGATTGCTAATTCGTTATAGTTCAAGATTAGACCAGACAAACATCACTCCTTGGTTCAACATTTAGACCTTTAACCAATCTTCAATTTGAGGTAAGGATTAGAAATATCACAAATTCTCATTAACATAAAACAAAACACTTTCATATTCTCTTTTATACTTGTAAATATAAGGGTTTATTTACCAAGCACTAAGGCACCGGATCCCATTAGAACTTCAAAGTTAAGCGTGCTTTGGCAAGAGTAGTATCAGAATAGGTGACCTCCTGAGAAGTCCTTGTGTTGCTAACACTATAAGGTTGGGGGTCCTCAAAAACGGCCTATCAATAGGGTTACACCATGAAAGGGTAAGGCTGCGTACATCTACCCGTCCCAAACTCCGCTTATGCGGGAGCCATTGAGGCATTGGATCTGTTGTTGTTGTTGTTGTTGTATACTTGTAAATATAAAAGAGAAGTTAATCATTTTAGAAATGATATAAAGGATTGGATACCATTATTACTAGATCAAAAATATTAATAACAAAACAATTTTTGAAAATTTTATAGGCTATTATTCACAAGTCAAATCAGTGCTCAATCACAAATAATTTTTACTCTGATAATAACACCACTCAAAACATGTTCTCTCTAGGGAATACTTTCTACTTCCAGAAAATTGATAATCATTTAAAAATTACTTATAATGACTAATAATCTAATTTTTTGGAACATAAAAAATATATTCAACATTTTCAAGCGAAAAAGAAACAAAATTGCCAAATTGGTTTAATATTTAAGAAGTAAATTTAACATCATGAACATGAAAACGTAACATCTATTTTGAAACTAGCTAAACATATTGAGTAACAAGCTAAGGGACTGTTAAAACAAAGTTGTCACTAATTAAAATAATAATTACTTATGCAAGAGACCCTTATATTTTATATATTGTATTGATTTAGTAGTTTTAGGATTCATTTACCAGACACTAAGGCACCGAATCCCATTAGAACTCCGAAGTTAAGCTTGCTTGGGCAAAAGTAGTACCAAGATGGATGGCCTCCTAGAAAGTCCTCGTTTTGCCAACCCTATAAAATTGGGGGTTCTCGGAAACAACCTCTCGATAGGGTTACACCCTGAAACGGTAAGGCTACATACATCCACCCCTTCCAGACTCCGCTTACGCAGGAGCCCTCAAGGCACTGAGCCTGTTGTTGCTGCTGCTGTTGTATCGGTTTAGTTATTTTACTGTATTCGTATCAATTTAGTCCCTATACAGGTTTACATTGCGTTAATTTAGCCCTACAGTCAAATTGAAGTTAAATCAGACATAATTTTTAATTGTTCGATCATGTTGGACACAAGTAACCAGATCTAACCATTAAAAAAAATTTCCATCAACTTCATGTCAATTTTACTCTATGACTAAAGTGTTACAATATAAATTGTATATAGACCAAATCGACATAATTAAAAATAACGAACTTCGAAAACAGTCAATCAAAAAATCAATCCATCAAAATATCCCCTTCCACAAGACAACATTGAGAAGTAAATATCAGGCAAAAGCTTCCTTTTTCTTCATCTTTCCTTGCCCTTCTTTTTTATTGGGAAACCATTACCAACATCAACATACAAAACTGAAACATTGCATCATCAGCTCAACAAAAATTCCGAATCAATCAAGTTAAATACCATAAAAAAGGGAAGATCAGGGCTCAAAATGCGCACCCGAAACGTTATCCTCATAGTCAAATTGAGGCTCCACTGAGGATGAACGAACAAGTAAAGGTTGACCCAACTGCAATGGGCTACGACCCGTTTTAGCCGGTTCATGCTGGAAGGAAAGATTCTAAGATCAATTGCGCCGGGGTAGGTTGAAGAATGTCCACAATTAAATACATGAACTTCCATTGCTTGTCTGAATTGTCTTTGAACATCTCACAGTATACTTTGCCGCCTCCATGTGGGCCTCGAACGTGAAAGTTTACCTGTATCAAGAATAATATTCACTACATATACAAGATCGCATTGAAATATAGATCAGGTAGGGAGTTCTCGGGAATAGCCTCCCGTTAGGGTAAATACCCTAAAGGGGTAAGGCTGCATACATCCCGCCCCTCTCAAACCCTGTTGATGCGGGAGCCCTTGAGGCACTGGGGGAGTGGTGGTGGTGGTGGTGGTTGCTGCTGCTGCATTAAAATATGGCAAAAGATACATAGGAAAGACGACATGTTTGAGGAATGGAACAAGAAGGCAATAATGTTTACTATATATACAAGGTAATCTGTTTCTAAAAGACGTACAAGAAAAGAACAAAGAAACGAGAAGGAAATAATGCTTACCACATAGAGCACATCTATGTTGAACAAAGTGAAATCGAAAAAGAAAGTAGTACTAAAAATCATATAATAATGTAAAAAGAACATGATGAAGAGGGTGACAACAGTTTCATAGTGCTGCCGCAATTGACACCAGAAAAGAAAAAGAGATTTTGAAAAGCTACAAGCTTAAACTGCACCGGAATTTGATCCATTGGTGGAAAGAATCTGCGAAATATGGCGTTTTCAACTGCGTTTCCACGATAAAAGAGTCTGTTCATGGTCAGGATTGGTTACTTTAGGTCAGGGTTCATTTTGGGTTTTGGGTTACTCTAGGATCGAGTTATGTGATGCCTAACCATGACCTGAAAATTTCAGGTTTGGGTCACTTCATATTTGTCTTATGTGATTCGCTGTACCTGACCTCTAAATTTATGCGTCGGTTAATAGTCAAGCCTGGTACTGCCTCCAACTAACCCAGAAACACCATCCTGCCATTAGTAACCCAAGTAGAAGCCCCCATATATTCCTTATAATTCGCCTTGAAGGTATGCAGCGATGATGAATTAGACCGTTGCCATGAATAGTTTCAGCACATAAATCAAATCATAAGGTTGTTTTAAGCAAACGGTAATGCTATTTGTCGTGCCGTAAGGGTGTAATGAATGCAAATGTATGTCAAAAACTATCGATGATAAAATTAATAACTATATGGCTATTATTTACAAATATAGCTTTAAGTAACTTACATTTGTTTGGGTTATTAAGGTCAATTGTTCCTGTACCTTTGCCCATTGCATCATCCTTGTACTTACAATTGTATCAATTTAGTCCCTATACAATTTCAATTTTGTCAATTTGGCTCAAAATATAAACAGACTTAAACACTTAATTACACTGACAAGTCACGTGCCTTGCATGTGACTTTTAACTTGGAGCAAAAAATGCTTGAGTCAGGACACCCCCTCCTCTTTCCTCCTATGCTTCATTTTTCATCATCGTTTTCTCAAACCCGTAAAACCCACGATATTCTACAAGCATTTTTAGAGTAGCATTTAGGCCACGCAAGTCACTCCAAAGGAGTAAGTCCATTTTTCCTTTTGCTTATTTTTATGTTTCTTTTTTTCATTTTATTTCCCTATCATTTACATTTGTGAAATGTTTGGGAAATATTTTCATTAAGGAAATAAAACAGGGACAAAAAATTTTTACATACTTGGACACTATTTGGTGTTGAAAGATTCCTATACTATCTCAATAAAGAATAAGAACAGGAAATCCTACAAAAATACCAAAGACACTAGATCTTGATATTTCTACTACTTTGCCGGTTGCATTAGCTCTGGATATTCCAACATTCAAGACATAATATAAATCTTGAAGAACAGGATATGGCATTTCATTCAACCCTTGCATCCGTTTGTATAAATTTGTTCTTGGAAGTCATTTAGACCTCAGATATTACAGCAAAGCAAGGTCCACGGCACCTACAGAAGTAGACATAAGGCATGCAGAATGCAACACACACAATGTTTAATGTCATTAATCTAAAACAATTACCTCAACGTGCTCTACTCCATCTTCATCAGTCCACATTCTATTTGGTATCCTCTGGCGAGCAGCACGATTTCTACTTTCCTGGCCATAGCCCTTGATAGGGGATCCAATCCGCACCCTGACCTAAAAAAGCACATTCTAAATCCCTTTTAGTCCACAAAGATTTTAAGCATTACTTACTGCTATTGTGGTTCTAAGGTGACATTTTTTTTTGTTAATGATGATGATGATGATGATGATGATGATGATGATAATAACAACAGGGTGATGATGATGATAATAACAACAGGGCGCAACAAGAACAATAGTGACAAAAATAATTAAAAGAAACTTTCTTCGGGGTAATAATAATCAAATAGATGTCCCAAGAAGCTAATAATTGGTATCTAACAACTATTTTGTAAGAAATAGAAAAGTTGATATCAGGCTGATCTTGTTTCAAAGAACAAATGTATCCAAAAATTTACATTGTGTACACCTATATTACTGCCTGAACTATGTAAAGTTATTCCAGTCTATCAATTATGTATTTTTCAGATTCAGCTAGAATCTCTTTGTAACGTTATAAAAATTGGACCCCCACGCACTTCACTTTCAAGAAGTTCCTAGACCGTGTGCCTGTAAGATCAACATCAAAGTCACTTCAGATATCTCTTTTCTTTTTATCAAACATCTCTTTCCTCATCTCTATTCGCATGTTTGGCTCTCACAGGAACGTCACTACATTTTCATGTTTAAATAAATAGAAGTTACAAGGTAGAAGAGGAAGCAAAATATTCCTTTCTGATTAATAGTTTGCTTACCCAGAATTTGAAACTCGGGAGAATGAAGAGCAAGTAACAAAGCACCGTCTCTTACCAAACTCCACCCTCACCCAGCAGGACAACAAAAAATACAACAAAACAAACTGAAAAATCAACACAAAGAAAAAATGCTGCCAAATACGAAAAGCAGAATACCACAGAATAGGAAGAAACAATAACTGACACAGGATGCCAACTACTCAACATATGCTCATGGAGATATTTTGCAACCTAACTTTATTGAAGCAAATTACCCGAATACTGAGAAAATAATGCACTGGATTGATGGCAATGCTTTATACTTTTATTACTGCCAATTAACTATTTTTATACCAAAAATAACACACAAAAGCTTATGCATATAGAACAGAAAATATTTCAAGACGAAAAGATTATGACTTCCAACCTGACCATCATTTTGAACCCTGTCTAACGCCTTGCTGAATATCTTGTATCTAATGTCAAAAATCAATAATTTCGGTGTCATGTCATATATATAAACAAATAAAAACACTAGAACTTGAAGCTTCAAGTAAATACTCTTTTGGTTCAAATATCAGCTCTTTAAACACGGCATATGCTGCAGCAGCTGCTATACCGAGCCCCACGAGAATGATAACACTGTATGATGCACCCTCAGCAAATGTCACAGGCTTCTCTGGGATATGATAAGTAGGAGCATCAAAAGGATCCTCCACTGTCGATATATCTTTTTTATCCTGCCAGAAAAGAAGAAAAGGAAAGTACATTAAAATTTGAGACCTTCAAAACGTGAGAAAAGCCTAAAGTTTTTGAGTAAACACCTAAATGCTGGGACCAAGTGCAAAAAAGGATCGAATTGATGGTGCTATTACTTATTGATCAGCTCAACTATAGCCACTTGTTTAAATTTATGGACTACATGTCCGTGAAAAGAAATTGAAGTTCCCAAGTCATTTGCTTGTTTCCAACTATAACAATAGCGATATCAATAAATAAAAAGTTTCCAAGTCCTTGTACATTCTCTTTCTCTGAATATCATTTATTTTTCCAATGAAAAGAAACAATAATGGAACTGAATCATACATATGCAACAGAATCAATCCACAATGATTATTTCCTCAAGCTTTTGAAATATAATTAATTCAATTCTGAAAATAAAACATCAGAAACACAACATGACAGGTCTGATTGTCAGTAGGTCTTAAGGAATCTAATTTCGGAAACCAAAGAGCTAAGTCAACATACTGCCCTGCCATCTAGCGTCCGCATAACATGATGAGTCCAAAATAACCCGACACTTCTAGGAAATAATAGATCAACATAAGAGCATATTTGGTACAAACAAGAAAGCAGAAGAATACGGAGTGTCCCAATACATGCATCTTCAAGCAATCTTAATTTCATCAAACTAATAATATGGCTAAGATCACAATCTCTTTCAAGTGAAAACCATAATCAATTATGTCATCTTTATGCACCCTACCGACCTTAGCCTTGAAGCAATAACTTCACAACCAGTCAAGATAAAAACAGAAAAATCAAAATGATATGTTCAGCAGCTGCGATCCTTTGAGTTTCCTTGAAAGTAGACTCTCCTGGACCTTTGGCAAAATTAAAACATTTAATTGCCTTAGCAAAAACCGCTGGTTCCCCCTATTTCTGATACCTATACACAGCTGAAACAACTATTTACTGTTCTGAAGCCCTTATTTTACATCATTCGCACTGAAGGACCCTTAACTGTTCGCACAAACAAGTAGACCCTTTTCCCAATTCAGGTATATCCACCAAATAATCAACACCCCCACAAGTAGAAAATAGAATCTAGAAAATTCAAACATTATTGTATCTATGATCCCCTTTTTACATTTTTTAGGTAAAGTTGTAAAATAATCCCCATACAAAAGCAAAAGCAGTGCCACCGAGGTTAAATCTACAAAGTAAAATTAAAACATAAATACATACTTCTGCCGGGTTTTTTCTAGGTGTATCAGATGTTGAGGATGCAAATGATCTGTAAGAGCAATGGATCACAGGAGCTGCGCCACATTCTCCAACAGAATAAAAGGGGAATCTATAGTTTACAGAAGCCACTGACCACGCTCTCTTCCTCCATCCATTTAAAGCATAGATGCCTGCAAAAATGAAGAATCTCGAATCAGTAAATTACTTCTTTTGACTTCTGACTTTTGGCATTTACAAATAAATATGATTTACAAGAGTAATAAGCAAAAGAGAGTCTCATTCTCAACACGCTTAGTATGTATGCGTGTGCTTGTATAAGCAGAGATCTTATAGGACTCTCTCACTAGGGATTTATGTCATGCACTTCTGAAGCGAAGAAACACCTGTATATCTATTCTTAATATGTCCACAGACTTTGAAATCATGGTGAAGGCTTTTCTCATGTTTAATACAGACGATGTAGTGGCTGTTTCAATGACCAAGTGAACTTTATGGGGATAACGCGGTCTTTCTAGGCTTTGTCTCGGCAAACAATATTGGTGGCTCTATGAAAGCCTTGGACTACTCAGAGAGGCTGGAGGGCTTTTTATCTCAAATTATATTTGTATTTTCTGTTCTCTTTCAATATATTGTGTCCTCATATATTGTACATTCATTCTCTTGTTATACAATTTCTTTCCTTACCAAAAAAAGGAAAAGAGAGACAAGGAAACACATCAACAAGAATAGGTCATCACTTGCAAAGCTTTCTTTCTAAGAGTCTATAGCAAGTCTCTAACTCTGTCTAAGTCTCCAATGATGCCAATATGAAAATCATTAAGAAAGAGGTGTCCTTTTTGGTGCAACAGAGTCCATCATCAAAACGAACCAACTCTCATCCCAGTAAAAAGACGGAATAGATGAGTCATATCCAGAGTTTGCGACATATTTTTCTTAATTATCATGTGCACACTGATTCAAGAACCTGAGGCAAAAATTCTTTTGTTACATGGACCAAATTATGCAGAGGATGCAACAACTTTAAAGTTCTAAGCAGTCACTTTTCCTTCACTAATCATTCCCCCTTGATGTATACAGCCCAATTTCATATTGTCCATGAAAATGAAATTAAAAAGTTATTTACATCGAAGGTCTTTGTACTCAGCCCATTGTGTCAATTTAGTCCTTATACTTTTAATTGTTCAATTTATCCCTCTAATATTTGAATTGTGTCAATTTGGTCCCTAAAGTAAAATTTATATTAAGTTGTTGATGAAATTTTTTAATAATTCGGCTATGGTTACGTTAAATTGAGTCAATGGGTGAATTTCTAGTAAATTACTTGCTTATATCACGTTTGCACCATTAAAAATTCTATCATTAACTTAGCTTGAATTTGATAATTAGACTAAATTGACACAATTCAAATAATATAAGTATTAAACTGACACAATTAAAAGTATGAGGACTAAATTGACACAATGAGCAAAGTACAGGAACCTTGGTGCAGATAACCCTAAATTAAATCTTACCGTCCCTTATATCAAGGGGGGATACCCCTTCCACAATGAGATGTGGCTAAAACACCTTCCTCTTGGGGCAATTAAAAGTTCTGGGGGGAAGCTGATAATTTTTGAGGATAGCATCCTCTTTCTTAGGCTTAATCTACTGCAACCTCGGATGTCCCTCCTATCACTATCACATGCATACTGATTTAGTAGTCTTCTGGCCTCGTGGAAAAAACTACGCTTGGGCAGCAGCAAAAAATGGGAAATTTTTCATGGCCGCAGCTGCAGAACCCTCCAATGTGAGCTGTGTGTCTTTTATCACATCACATTCAGTACCTAACTTCCCAAGGTGTTGCCTCACCACATGGAAGATAGCTTAGCTTTGACAGTGAGACAACCTTTTGATCCATTAGGAAGGAATAACAGCAAAGCAGCAATTAATTCAATACAAGTCATGGAGATGATATCCAAAACATGCCATGCACGATCCATTTACAAAATACATAATTACATATTTTTTTTAAACATGGTAAGGAAGCCACATGAGTTGCACAAGGGGAAAGCCCTTCCAATCCCCTAAACCCTCACTTCTAATGAAGGCACAATATGATCCTTGGTCTTGGGTACTAGACTTTACCAGCTAAACTAGCTTGTACCTTCATAAATAAAGTAACTATGTAAAATTATCTCTTTTCCCTTCCCCTACCCTCACCTTGCCCCTAAAACTCATTTGTAGGAAGCAACCCATAATATCAAATTGTTGTTCATGGTCATGATGTTGCAATGGTAGGGTGTCCTAAATGTGACAATTGAGGGGGGGAGGGGACCCAAAAATACAAAGTTAATACTTACTAAACCCTCAAATCTCCTTGCAAGTGAACCAAATCTATACTGAGAATTCCTCCAAAGCTTTTTAGCCCAGAGGGAGCTTAGGAAGACCACCTTATCCTTTAGAAGATTCATTAGTGTATGTTGGCCTTTGAAAATTCATGAGTCGCTCTCCAAAAACAAACACCATAAAAGGCTAGGCTAGCTGTAGAAAATGAAATTTCAAAATCGGTATTCTTCCTGAATTCCCTGGACTAAATCAAGAGAACATTAATAACACTACATTGGAGTCGACAGCACCTGTCTAAAACGAGGCGATAGCCACCCCCAAAAATCCCAAGCCATAGGACTAAATACGAAAATATGAGCATGTGATTCGGTGTTCAAGAAGCACTTCACACAAATACCTGGTGGCATAGCCTTAAGAGTCTCTATTTCTGTAAGCAATTTCGGGTATTTTGCTCGGTAAGAACAAGGGACTATAAAAAGGCCCTGATCCTTGAGGGTGCCCTGGAATCCAAATAAAAGAACTAAGTGGGACTGATGGATGTTGATTGTGGTTGTGCCAGGAAAGGAATTGGAAAAGGGATTTAGCAGACAGAATATGTGAGGCATCCAGCACCCACGCCCTCTTATCAAGAAGAGATGAAATTTGCATTAGATCAAGAGTGTGGCTTAAATGGATGAATACGCCTTCTTCCCTAAAAAAGAATCACTATGGGAGATTAGAAAGGCACAGATAGGAGTGTCACGAGCATCAGACAAACAAAATAAAAATGGAAATCAATTAGCAAGGGATCCAACCCAAATATCCTCCCAACAGCAAATTCAGTTACCAGCAACATTTCTAAGCCTTGTGTTTGCAAAAGTTCGAGTTAATTACCTCTTTGATGATTTTACTACGTACACACTTATTACGTATTAAGTACATTTTAGTAAATGACTACAATACATATGTATTATGGAAGTAATTAAAAAAGTATCATTCTATATCAGTCAATACCATAACACACAACACAAAAACTTATGACAGCCTTACAGCCTTTATTAGATTTCATGACTTAACATCCTTAATATGGACAACACACACCTCCCTCATCTCATGCCACTGGGCCTTTTCTAGCATCTAAGCTCCCCTCCTTCGCCCTTCTCCTTTTTCCCTTGCCACTTCCAACCTCAAATCTGGAGGGATGATGAGATAGGGTGTGGGTTGGAAAGCAGGACAGGACATTGAGCAGCAGTGACAGAGGAGAGAGAGAGCAGGTGGAAAGCTGGGAAGGTGCTGGTGTCAAGACAAGGGAGTGAATGGGAGGAGATGGGTGGTGGAGGAAGAGGAACACGATAGAATCGGATCTTATCTTTTCTTCTAATTAAGACTTTTGTCCTAGCTAAACTGAATAGGTTTGAGGCTTAAATTGGTCCAAATATAATATCTTCAGCTCAAAATTCTTTCGTTCTTTGAGTTTATCAAATGCTAAAAGAACACAATTAATAGAAGGAATTTTCTATGTACTTTTCTCCTTGCTTCGATCAGCACAAAAACATAAGTCTTAGCACAAAGGTGGGGCCTGGCTGATAAAATTGAAACTTAATATAATGCCGTGGTAAAAGCCATAATTAGAGAGGTTCTGTACTTTGAGAAACGCAAGAAATATACATCAAACAACTTCCCCCCGCTTTATGCAACAAAACTTAATTGCAGTAAATGGAACCTATTGAAGAACCCAAAAATCTCTCCAAATCTTATGTAATGATTAATAAGACCCCACTGAAACCAACAATAGAATATTCCAGATAGCAGCCTGACCCTATCAATCAAATTGATCAAGAGCAGATCAATTCAAAGGGCTGCATCTGCATAGAGATAGCGTCCCTCTCAATATAAACACACAAAACTACTCAGGCATCGACCCCAGGAGTAGTGTGGTGGTGGTGGTGGTGTTGGTGGTGGTGGTGGTGGTGGTATTGTTGTCATAGTTATTTTTAATTTTATAGTTGTTCTTATTATTATTGTTATTGTATTAAAATTTATGGGAGAGTATTTTGGTAAACTATATTGTTTATACCGATTCCTACTAGTTCATACTAAACATGGGAATACTTATTTTAATCAATTCCATCCTCATTTCACACATATACCAAACAGAGGAATGAGAATGACTGGATCATTCCCACCCCCCAAAAGCCATCCCCATTGCCTCATTCCTACTCCCACAAATTCATTCCCTTGTACCAAAATGCCCCTAAGGACAAGATGTCATCAAATACTAAAAAAGAAGATGTAATTTTTAACAATCTAGTCCTATCAAATGTAAGTAACCCAATACAAAGTGGCCCATTAACCCAATTCAAACCCACCCATGAACCGATATTTGAAAATTTTATCATCAACTTAACGTCAAATTTTACTCTGAACTATAAAATGCAAATTGCATAAGGAGTAAACCGACACAATTAAATTTACGAGGACAAGATTGACTAATGGACAAAGTATAGAGACCTACATAACACCCTTTCCACACAAATTTTGGACTTACAGCAAGTTGATTACATATCCCCACCCCACTCAACACACATGCACAGGAACAAGAATCACATGTAGGTAAGATTAAAAATATGGAAAACTCATTAGCAACTCTCAAAAATGACTAACCGCATTGTCCAGTGATTCCCTGCAGAGTATTCGAAAGGAAGTCCACCCAAAAAGAAAAGAGGAATCAGTATTGTGCTACAATGATAATTTCCAAAGGAAAGTTTGAAAAATATAAGAATCGGGAGCAAAGGGATTGATTGCTAACCTCGCTAATCCTTGTCGCTTTAGGGAGTAGTTGTCTCACATGATATGATCGCTGTACTATCTGCAGTTAACCAAAGGAGCTCCAATAAACCATATAATGATAGGTGATCAGAAGATAAAATAAAATCATAGGTACTTAAGGCAATGGTTCAGGTTTTTCTTTTGTTCGACAGAAAAAGTTTACACTAATAGAGAAAGAATATACAATGTTTTAAGGACAAGATATCTCAAAGATGAAAGAACAAAAATACATACCACAAAACTAGCAAAAGAAAGCCCTCCATTCTCTCTAAAAGTCCACCAAGATTGTATCAGTCATAACTCTAGAACTTTATCCTGAAGAGAGTCTAGAAAGGTTACCTCTTCACCACCGCATAAAATTCACCAATATGTATTGACTATTAAAAGTCCTCGAATTTATTTCGAACCAAATGCACCAATTAACTACAATCTTAACAGCCTAATATAACATCTTAACATTCTTTCTATGCTGCATTCCTAGGAACTAGATCAAAAGAATGAATCCAACCATAGCAAAGCCACCCATACTGTCGGAAATGTGAAAATAACTTGCAACACGAATCTCTGACCAATGACCACCAGACACAACAAAAAAATAGATCAGAACATGCTTGCACGTTCCTAAAGCAGACAATGCAAATCTCTAACAAACCATAATAAATTCTATGTTTCTATAAGAGATCATGAGTGTTAAGCGTGTTGATGATTCATAACACAAAAGGAACATGATACAAAAGTGTACTGTCACGATAGCAAGGGCAAGCTGGGAAATCAGCCCGAAATTCATATTTTTGTTTCCCGCCTTTTATATTTTAAATTTTGTTATTTTAGTTTTTCCTCTTATTTTTAGGCGCCTAATTTTAGATATTATTTTCCTTGTTAAATTAGAATTTTCCCTTTATAAATAGAGTGCTTTAGGTTGTAATTTGGATCATTAAATTTTATGAATGAAATTATTTCTATTTTTTCTCATCTCTAATTCTCTAAATTCTTCTCACCTCATACTCTAATTCTACTATTCTTTTCTCATCCCATACTCTCAAAACCCTAAAACTCCCTAAGTCACCAAAAGTGACCTTAGGCCCCAAGTCACGCTAGCCACAACGTGACATGTACTTGGCTTTCTAGATCATATCCTACCTCTATTGAAATGAGATATGCACCCATGTTAGTCATTTTAATTGTTGCTACAACTAGCCACTCTTCTTTTCTATCAGGAAAAGGAGCAACTCTCACTATGAAGTATCGCTGTGAGTTCATTAAGCCATCCCCAAAACTATTGGACCACCATCAATTTGTTGGAATTTGTTCACCTGCAGTCCTTATAACAATCACAAGTTTGCCCTTATCTCCTCCACAATCCTTATATTCATACTAATTTCACACGGCCCAAACTTAGCCCAAGGAATTGGTATGTGAGGTCCAAATAAAACAAAACAAGTCAAGGCAGCGTCTGAAAAGAGTAACTCAATAGCCTTATATATAGATCTCTTTTCTTAATTAAAAAAAAGAAATATTATTACAAGAGGAAAAATGTACACAATATTAAGAACAATATATCCTTCAATACATAAAACTAAAAACAATCAAAAACCGAGAAGTAGAAGCATAAGGGACTCCACCCTTGGTCAGTTCACCAAGGCTATGTTAGCCAAGGCCTCAAAAGTAGTTGTCCAAAGAGAGTCTAGAAACACTTTCCCACGAGCAATTCATTCGGGTGTATTAGTCTTCAAAAAATCCTTATATTCATTTCTAATCAAATACAACAACAACAATCCAATGCTTGAAAGGCTCCCACTAAGAGAGAGGGGGGGGGGGGGGGGGGGGGGGGGGGGTGTTGGTTTGTAGGTCCAAAATGTATGCAACCTTGGCCCTGTGTCCAAAGGGCCCCCTATCCTAGAAAGCAAAACGGATCAATATTTATAAAATCAAGTCACGTCAAATGAAGCAGTACCAAACATGCAAGCACCAATAGAGCAGCAGCTGCAATAGTGTATATGAAAGCCCAGAGGCGTTGTGAACTGGCATCAAATACACCATCAAAATTATATTGGCAAGGAATAGCATTTCCACATTCTTCTTCTTTCCTTCTCCACAAAATTTGTTCAAGATGACTACTTTCAACAGATCTTGGACCCACCCATATCATTGCAAAAGGGTGAAAATAACCTCCACCACAAATCCAACGCCACTGGATATAGCAAAAATAAGTGATCATGTGCTTCCTTACTCTTAAAGCATATTAAATAGGTCCCAAGAGACAAAGCCCTAAAAGGTCTCCATTTATGTAGGCAATCATGATTCATAAGTGTTCAGCTTCCTAAGAAGTAAAAACCACGAAAAGGCCCAAATTATAAAAGGCACCTTGGCTTTCCAAACATAAGAATATAAGGGGAAAATTAAATGGCCCTCATGTCAGGTAAGCAAGTGGAACAAAGATCTAGCAGTAAAAATGTTAGATCCATCCAAAACCCAAACTCTCTTGTCAGAAATAGAAGACAAACATATTTTACCTAGAATGTGACTTTGCTACCTGAACTCATTTGGTTCCATGATAATGAGATTCCTATGAAAATTTAAGTTCCAAAATAGTGAATCATCCTATTGGGGCATGGACAATACATACAGAAGAAAGAACTAATGAGCAAAGGAGATATCCCCATCTCACATGTCTTCCCAAAATCAAATGTCATGTCCCAATCTTGAGTGGGTGTGCAGCAAGAAAAAGAGTACAGTTGTGTGATAAACCATGCAAAAGAACAGCACATGGCGTCAACAACCTTGCATTCTACCCATTCTCCTAGATATCATACTTATTCTTAATAACCACTTGCCAAAGGGAAATATGTTCCTTGTGGAATCACTATAATTGTTTACCCAAAAGACATAAACCAATCCCTCATGATTGCATGGCCTACAAAATTCATCCCAGCTAAGCAAATGATCCCTACGTTCACCGTATTGATCTCTTCTTCTTTCAACTCCAATGTATAATTTGTTGAAAGACTAACATGCAGACTCCTTAACAATCTCGTCATGTGTAGATCTTCTTTAGCTGCACCACTCATCTTCTACAATCCAATTTGGATAGTTGATGACAAACAATTGGATCTGCTATTAACTGGAGAGGCCCTCAATGCCTCCAATTCAACTGCCTCCTTGACTGGAGGCTCTCAGTGCGTCAAAAGTGGGCTCAAAATCGTAAAACATGAAAATTTCATGGCATGTGAGGTCCAAATACACAAGTTTCTATCTCAAAACCAATTAGCATTAGGCTTATATGTCACTCTCTTCTTTCTTTCAACACCGACATCGGTTTTGTTGCTGCACCCACATGCAGACTCCTGAGAAGTACTCATTATCATTTCTCAGTCCCAAAAGTAAGAACACCTTGCTCCAATAAGCATCAGAAAGATCAAAGAAAAAGCTTCCAAAGATAGCCCATTTCAATGTATTCACTCTGTCTCGTTGGCTACTATTCCTCATTACAAAACCACAGCATTGCACTGAAACTACCAGCTTTTCCACCCAACAAACCCAGACAGTCAAACAATGGAGCCTTGAGCCATGTAACAAAGCAAGTGTAATAGCGTAAATTACATATTAGTACCCGGAGGATTGATGTATTAACTTTTTAGTCCACAAACTTTGTGAAATAATTTTTTAGCATAGAGCTTACATAGATTTTAATAAAATAGTCCTAAAGATGATATGCAAGGGCATAAAATAGGCTCCTCGGCCAACTCTTCTTGATTAGCAATATCACAAAATTGGGGTTCATGGGTTGGGATGAGGGGGAACAACGAGATCACCTCTTTTACCAACAAAAAACAAAAAATTTTATACCCTTTTACACAATTGTTACGACTATTTTATTAAATATGTATAACTTCTGAACTAGAAATTATTTGACAATGTTTATAAACTACAAAATACACCAAACCTCGTGCACTAACATGTAATCTACTCAAAATAACAGCACAAAGCTACCAAACAAAACCCTAACACTTAAGCCATGAACCCTTACCCCCTTGTTTGGCAAACGGGAATGGGGAGTAAGAGTAATGGAAGGTAAACCCTTATCCCCGTCTGGGGATTTTTTTTAGAGAGGTAATGGGGGCAACGCAAATTTTACAAAAAAGTTGGACAATTTTGCCCTTAAGTATAACCCTCTTTACTCTTATCCCTTTACCCAATTGTCAAACAAAGATAATTCAGTTACCCATCTTTATTAGACATATCCAATCAAGAATAAGATAATACATTACCCTCCCCTTCTTTTTCCTCTTGACCCAATTGTCAAACAAAGCATAATCTTAAAACTCATAACAATCACTTAAAATCAAAAAATACTCAAAATGACACTTATAGCATTCAAGGAGATACCTGAAAAGCATCGCCGATAAATTTAGGGTTAGAAGAAAAGGATGACGGAGCTTTTGACGCAGAAGCCGACGCCGCCGCAGCCGCCTTGGAAGCAGCGCCGGCAGTGGCGGCTCTAGCGGCAGCCATTACAGCTCTGTACTTGGTCCCAATTGCTTTCAACGACGTCGTTTCCATCTTCCGCTTCGTGTGTGTGTGTGTGTGTGTGTGTGTGTGTGTGTGTGAGAGAGAGAGAGAGAGAGGAGAGCGTTGGACAAGTAAAAAGGGTTTGGGGGGACAGGGTTTTACTCGTTTGCTTACCACAAAGCCCTCACCTTGTGAAGTGCTATTTCCGCGGTTGGTACTTGGGCTTTGTTTGTTACGTAAGAAGTAGAGGTCGGCACGGGCCGGGCCGGGTCGGATCGGGCCCAGGCCCACACTGTAGCAGGTCGGGGCAGGCCGGGCCTGGAGCCCAAAATATTTGGGCCCCGGACCTGGTCCAGGCCTGCCCGGTCCCCTCCAAATTTTTTAAATAAAAAAATATAAAATTAAGAAAAAATAAACTTGTTTTGTACAAAAATTATTACAATTCATTAATGAATAATATAAAATAAATAATAGTAAATAATGTAACAAATGTAACTACAGCAGTTGGATCCTACTATTTAAAAGTACAAATATATTTATTACAAAATAAAAACAAGACATAATCAGTCTACCGGGGGGGTTGTTGTGCCGCCGTCCGACGTATTAGTAGTGCGGTGGTCTTCATCCTCGCTCGATGAACCCAGCCTCAAGTCATTTTGCTCCCTAGTCTCTACATGCATCCAGTCCTTTAAGCACACGGACATCTCCAAGCTGGACGATGATAGCTTCGCCCTCTTCGTTCCAAGCAACTTGCCACCAAGACTAAACGCACACTCCGATGGTACTGAAGACACCGGGCACATTAGTATATCACGTGCCATGGTGGAAAGCACGGGATACTGGGCTTGGTTTGTACACCACTATTTTAAAATTTCAAATTACGGATTCTCCGGTGTCGCGAAGAACTGGATCATCGGCGTCTGCAAATAGTAATCTAACTCGTCACATGACGTAGGAGTTTCTATTGGCGTGAATTGGTCCAACAGCGTCCACGCATATGACGACTGTGAACTACTTCCACCAGATGTGGAAGATCCTACTATAGTAGAAGTAGCTTGTGGATTATCAGATGATAATCTCCGGGAATAATGAGAAAATAAAGTGTGTAGGTCCTTATCGACTTGCTCAATGAAAACTCAAGTATTAAAAGTCGGATCTAATTTTCCGTAAAAATATTCGGCAAACAGGTTCAAACCCCTTCGTTTACAACGGGGATCGAAAATAGTTGCAAAACAATATAAAAGGGGTAGTTCAAAAACATATTTACAAAATTTCGTTTTCATTGCTGCAATCGATGCGGCCAACAAGGGGTTTGATTCATTACCCGACATCCAATTTACAATATCAATCAATTTTGATATTGCTTGTGGTATAGTCGGATAATAGCAACCCGAAAAAAAGTTGGTAGTCTCCCTAAACATGGTAAAAAATTTACAGATTTCATCAATTGTGTCCCAATGTACATCGTTCAGATTATAATCACTTAAATCTGAACGAGTATCCTGTACAAATTTCATCAGGACATCCTTATATGGTAAAATTCTATCTAACATATCTACCGTTGACGACCACCTAGTTGGCGAGTCTAATTTAAATTGTTTATACTCTAAGCCATACGTCCTACATAGAGTTCTAAATCTTTTCTTTCTGGTTTCGTATGATTTTATAGCTATTGTTACATCTCTTAAGGTAGAAAGAGAGGCGTTTATTAGACCTAAACCATCCATAACCATTAAATGTAGTATGTGACACATGCAACGTAGATGAAAACACCGCCCACCTAACACGGGTCTCATGTGCCTAATTAATTGTTTAACGGATGCATTGTTATTGTTATTGGTAATCCTTTGGTAATCCTTACGATGGTGGGGTTCACCGCTGTTTGCATATACCTGACGAATCTCGGGTCTTTGCCGGTGCTAAAAGGCTTTTCCGCCGCAGTTACGTACCTAGCTAGCTCCCGTCTATTAGTTTCCTGGGAGAATTTAAAGTTAGCAAGCGCATCGGTCGCTTGCTGTACTAACCGTTGTTGGGCTCTTTCTGGGTCTTGTTCGGGGTGGGACCTAACTATATGTCTACTTAATGTACCCGTCCCACTGCCGGGTGGATGACTAAAGGCCTTGGGTGAGTTACATAATTTACAAAAAGCTGTATTAACTTTCCTATCTAAGTTAAAATGCTTCCAGACCCCACTAGTACTACGCCTAGTAGTATTAGTTCTTGAGAGCTGCTGGGTTTCTGTGGTGGGTGTGAGTTCTTCTTCATTTTGTGAGTCAGGACAATCATGCTCGTTGTAGGACTGTTGCTCAAAGTCCCAATCTATACTGTCAGTGTATGGAGGTGATGGGCTTGGTTCTATAAAAGTTCGTTCCTCAGTATTAAGTTCAACAATTCTACTCCTCTTAGGTATTATAAGCGGTCGTCGAGAAGAACTAGAACTCGAACGACCAGCTCCAGACGATGATGTGTTGTGTGCCATGATGATAATATTACTGATTAGTATTTTAAAAATGCAACTATTAATGCAAAATTATGAAATTAGGTAGATAACTAGGAGAAAACAAATAAAATTTCGATACTAAAATTACCGAAGCAAGCGAAGCGAACTATGAAATTTGAACTTGAGCGAGATTCTACGAGCCGAATGTTTTGTCAACAACGAACAATATTATTCTTAATAAAATGAATGGGTTTGATATTTACAGATAAAAATAAAGTATTTTTTTTTAATTGATTTGGAGGGGGAGCCGTTGCTCCCCCTCAAACGGCTCTTTTAAGAGCCTTAACGGGCCCGGGCCTGGGCTGGGCCGGGCTTGGACCCCATATTTTTGAGGCTCGAGGCCTGGCCGCCTGGGGCACCGGGCCTTGGCCCACGGGTGTTGGGCCGGGCCGGGTTACGGGCCAACCCGGCCCACTGGCCACCTCTAGTAAGAAGCAAACGTGAGAAGTAAAATTTTATAAAAATTTTAAACTTAAATTTTTATTTGATTGGTAGAAAATAAGCAAAATATAAAAGATAATATTTTTAGTGTTTTAGGGGTTTCCGCTTTAAGCAGGGTATAGAGGGTGGATGTACATAGTCTTTTCCCTTTAGGGTGCTACCCTAAAAAAAGGTCATTTTTGAGAACCCCCAACCTGAGGGGTGTAACAAGAGATTCGGTACTTGCGTATTGGTACCCTCTAGGTAAGTTCTAAAACTTTTGTTTTTAACTACCTTCCTCAAGAAAGTTCTATTTCTGGTAACTAAACTCCAAACATTTTTTACCTACTTTCTAGAAAAGTTGACTTAGGAATTGAATTATCAAAAAATACTTTTCTTACAAGAATCTAATTCATGTAGCAACCAAATAAGGCCTTAGTGTTCGTTTGTTTAAGGAAAAAATTATATTATAAGAATTGGTTTTCTTATTTTTTATTGTTTGATGCGTGTATTTTGATGAGAAAGATTTTTCAAGTCATTATTCTAAAGTTTCAAGGTATTCATCTGTCCGAGTTTGAATAAGATCAAGTTTATGTTGGCTAAAAAAGATATAGGATGATTGGTGGAAGATGTTTTTTTCTAAAATAAACAAAGAGATATAACAAGGTGGGAACGAGTTTTTTCCATTGAAACAAACGGTGAAAGACCTAAAGTGAAATTTGATTTTCCAAAAATCTTTTCCCAAGGAAGATGTTTTACGGAGGAAAAGGATTTCTCCTCTATCAAACATAGCCTATTTTAAGTTTGTTTAAATTAGTTTTTATTGTTTATTTAAAATGATCCTTAGCATTTATGATTTTGTTCAAATTAGCATCTGATCTTTCTCATTTTTTTAATTTTTATCTAATTTTGATCACTAATTGGAGGATTAATTTTGTTATAGAAACAACATCAGGGCATTTTAAACAAAAGAAAAATTCAATGACTAATTTAAACAGAGTTATAGATTATAGACTATTTTAAATAAAACAAAAAATGAGGAACCAATTTGAACAATTTTAAAAACATGAGGGACCGATGGTATAAAAAACTCATCTAGTGAAAAAATAATAAAAATTAAGATTTAGTGATGTTTACTATTAGTTTGTTTAATACATTAATTATATTATAGTATTTCAATATTTATAATAAAGTTGAAGTTAGATTAATATCGTAACAGTTAACAGGTGGGTCATGTCAAATAATGTCCAACGTCTCCCACTTATATTCAATGTCCTTAAAAACTAATAAAACTGTTAGAGTATAAAACTAATCCTGGACCTTCACCCATCAACTTAAGCTTTTGGGTGAGATGGTTCCTTAACATGGTATCAAAGCCTTGATGACCAAGTGGTCAGGAGTTCGAATCTCAACAGCCCCCACTTTCAATATTAAAACGATTAAGCACAAGGTAAGAGGTGGACATGTGCATTATCCACGCTTCAAGCCCAAACGGGCATTTGCATGAGGGAACATGTTAGAGTATAAAACCAATCCTGGACCTTCACCCATCAGCTTAAGCTTTTGGGATAGATGGTTCCTTGACAAAAACACTGACGAAGTGGAGAGGATTTTAATTATGTTAATTTGATTTTTACTTAATGTTGTTACCCTTGGTAACAGTAAAAGAAGCAATCACATAGTTAAAAATAAGATGACAATATTCCCAGTACCCTAAGAGCTCCCGCCCAAGCAAGGTCTGAGGGGGTAGATATACGCAGCCCTCCCCCTTCAGGACACCCTGAAGAGAAACTGGTTTCGAAAACTCCCAATCTGAGAGATGCAACAGGAGGACTTCTCAAGAGGTCACCCATTTTGATATTACTCTCGCCCAAACACGCTTAACTCCGGATTTCTAAATAAGATACAATTCAATAATTTAAAAGTTAACGTGACGTAATAAAATTTGAAATATGAATTTTTTAAAGTTATAAGCATGATTATTTTCAACTGATTATTTGCTTTTTATTCTTGAAACACATCGGTTTCATCTTTTTTGAGCGTTGCTTGTCCTGTTTCTCTGTGTCCGAGTAGCCTTATTGTAGTTGACTCATTTTGTCATGCTATGGGGCTTGTGGTTTGCCTATTGTTCTGTCTCTGCTTGTGTTGTTCTGTCCCCTTTCTTTTGTGTTGGTTGTTTTGGTCCCCATTGTCTTGCAGCTGGACTCATGCCTCACTTAGCAAGTTGCACCCGGGGGGGCCATGCAGTAACAGGCTCAAGAAAGTGACACTATGAAGTGAATAGTTAGTTAATCGAGTGACAGCAACAACGACACAGTATAAAGAATGTTTTGGGTAGCATAGATTGCAAGATTGATTTTATACCACCTTATTAATAATTTAACACGAAACATTTTCAATCACTTGTAAATGTACATTGGTATCACATTTCACATGATAAATACCCACATATATAAAGAATGTAAATTAGTGTTTTGATATATTATACGTTTGTCATCCTTCCGGATAGATAAGAGCAAATTTCAATAGGTCAGTATCTACAGGTTTCATTATTTGAGATCATCAGGTTGGGTGTTTCTCATTGGTTCGCATGCATCGGGTAATGCATCTATTATTGCGATAGAGACAGTAGCGGCTAAGGATGCTTTTTTTGTGCTCTACAACCGAGTACAAGAAGAATCATTCAGAAAGGGGATAATGTGGTAGTCTTCAAGACAGTTTTACGCTTGTATTCTATTCCAGCAGATATTATTAGTATTGTGGATGACATTAACCTTTTTTTTTTTTTTTTTAAATGAGGGACTAGGTTGCCACCGCCAACCCCGGCCCATGAGGAGATCCACAATCCCCATGAGCAGGTAAATCATAAGTATATCCTCAGTGAGAATCGAACTCCTGACCTCTGGGCGATGACTGCATGGGTAAGAGATGCCACCAACTGAGACGCTTTCATGATGGGGGATGATATTAACCTCTTAAGCGTTTAATATGATCAAGCCTATTTCAAACACTGCTATAAAGAAGCAAATAGTTGGTTATCAAAACTAAGTCACGAGGATTTTGGCATTATAATGGGAGATTTTTCTTCACACAGAGCCCTCCTCCTCCTTTCTTGTGTCGATGCCTCAGGTATCCCTCTTAAAAATCGGGCATACCTAAGGGGTTTATCTTTACCATTTTAAAAAAATCATACATTTCTTATACTATTGAACATGTAACAATATAAAAAGAATGCCTTTAAGCATAATCCTTGCATGTATATCCCAAAAGTACCGCCTGTATACAAAGACCAATACAAGTAGATCAGTCAAGCTGACATAAGTAAAGCGACATGGATGAAAACATAAGTGACCCGTAAAGACTATGAAAGATAGACTAAATGGATCTTCAGAAATCCCAAAATGAATCATATAAAGAACAAGACAGTTTTTGAACACAGAAACCTTATGACATGAAAAAAAAAAAAAAAAAAAAAACCACATAGAGACCTATTTTCTGAGTGCAAATAATCGGGTTGTCTTACAGTAAACTACAGAAAAGAAGACTTCAATACTTTCAGGTTACAGACGCCATATGAAAACCCAAACAATCTAGGCGTTTACAACCACCACCCATTGCTTTAATGAGGCTCCCACCATGGCCGCCTAGAAAGAATAAGATGCGTGCAGTCTTACACTTACAGAGTGCTATCCTGTAGAAAGGTTATTTCTAAAGGGCCCTAATCCAAAAAAGATTTATCCTAAGGCAATAACAAATTTGTCCTTCCTAAAAGATTTATCCAAGACATCTATTCCTAAAAGGCAGTTATCCTTATCTTTTCTTCTTTCATTTTTTAATCTTTCTCCCTCCACGCCCCTTCTCAAGGACCCCAACTAATCTTCAAACCTTACATAAAGCACAAATGTTGATGAAGTAGCCTTATATTTGCAACAACAAATGTAAAGCTAAATGTTAAAAAGCCATATATAATAAACTGGTGCTGTGCCAAAGAAACATCATCAGTACACATGCTAGTTACACTCCCAAATTGTATCCAATCCGAAAATCCACACATTAAACAAATGTACTTACAGTCACTTGAAGCTAGAATAAAAATTTCACATTATTTCTCCCGTTCTAAAGATGCATGGATGCTATGGTAATCTAATACAAGAACAAACAAACGTTAAGCGAACTAACTAATGAGAAATTGGATATACAACATACAAAAACCTTTCTTACAATACAGAAAGTCATTCTAGATAAAATCGATGTTAGTAGTATCTTTCACCAACACTACCATTAAATGATGTCTTTACCACTAGAAGGCACAACCACCAACAGTTAACTAAGGCTGTCTTAAATTGACTAAGAACCTAGACCCCGCACTAGCGGGAGCCTTTTTGAGGTACTGGGCTGTTCTTGCTGCTGTTGTCGTCGTTGTCTTAAATTAACTAAAAAGCCTTAAGTTAATTTTTAGACCAGCAGTAACTAGCTAACTATTTCATTTGCCAAATAATTGATTTAAGCAATAACAAAATTAATTCATTGCAACTTATCTCAAAATCTAAAAGCAAACAGACAAGCAGAGAGAAATAACTATCAAATACTTGAACTCAAATAACCTAATAAAACAAATACAAGAATTAAATTTCAGAAACTAAACACGCATACAAATCAAATATTGCAAACAAACTCCAGAAAGAAAAAAGCACAGAATTAGACATTAACAAAGAGAAGCAATGATGGTGAAAGAATGAGTGCAAAAGGAGGAGAAAATGAGTGTAGAGCAAAAATTACCTTTGTGTTCTCCAATATGTTTTTTGCTGACCCTTTGCTCGTACAACTTTGACAGGTTATTCACCAACTGGAAGGAGCTTATCAGATCTTTAAACAAAAAGACACAAGTAGATATACAATGCCAAGATTTAATCGAGCAAGTGCAATATCCAAACATCAAATAGTAGAATAGAAAACTAATTACAAGAGAGTTGTTAATCCAGACACACAAAAAGTTAATGGGAATGTAGGCCTCACCTAAATTTATCAAAGCCTGACGAAGAAACATAGATTATGGCCAATTCGTTCGCGCTTCAGTTTCTCACCGCAGATTGTGTTAAAAAACAATCAAAAAGGTCTCAAAAATTGAAGTAGGAAGGAGGAACACAGGAAACCTTCCTCTCACAGTGGCATTGTTTGTTTGGGTTTTGGCGTTAGGGCTTGTTTGGTTAAGTTGTGAAAATAACTAACTTTTTTAGAAACAATTTTTGCAGAACCACTTTTGTAAAATGTGCTCTCCGTAGTGGCATTTTTGTCTAAAAAATTTTTAGTTTTTGCTCCTACTTTTGCTTTAAAAGGAAAAACAATATTTTTGTTACTTTGCTTAAAAGCAGCAAAACAACTTTTACTTCTTTTAAAATCACTTTTCTTTCAGGCCAAACACCATCTCATATAAGGTTATTTTGAGTATCGTAGAGGCCAAACACCATCTGTGGATATGTTACCCGTATACCTGCCAGCAGTTATGATGAACTCATATGCTTGAAAGCGCACAGTTTTTAACACACATTAAAACCATATCAGTGCCTTAATTACAAAAGAAACAATAATTATGACAATGTTTGACCTACTTTATCACATACAAATTACCCATAAAAATTGAAATGGCTTTAACAATTTTTCTTTCCGGTTTAAAAAAATAAACTCAGTAGATGAAACATTGCTTCTAAGAAATGAGGATTAAAACCAAATTTAGTAAATGAAATATTAAATTCTAAGTCATAAGCATTACTATATACACAAAAAATGTAACATGTTTTCAAAATAGAGAATCTAAAGCAACATTTTTTGAGAAGAACAATATCAACATCAACACTGACAACTAGAATGATGATGTGACATCTACATGATATTTTCTTGTTTCCTTATTTCGTCTTCCTAGTTGCCACATCAACATCTCATTCGTTGAAGATGAACCTGGCACCCTTCTTGTTCTTCTTTAAAAGTATGTGATCTTTTTTATTCTTCTAAAATATGCAACCCTAATGTGCATAAAATGAGCCAATTTCCTTTCCAGTTCTCTTTCTCATACAGAATACATCTTAATATGCTTTTGGGGAACAAAAGTTTCAAACCACTCAAACCCACCAAACCAAAAAAAAATTTCTAAGAAACAAATTTTGGTCAATTTCTGTACCAATTCATTACAACAAAAACGAAAAGCTAGTGTCTCGAAGAGGCTCCCGCCAAGGCAGGGTCTGGGAGAGTAGCATGTATGTAACCTTATTCCTACAAGATGCTACCTTGCAGAGAGGCTGTTTCCGAAAGGACCCCAACCCTAAAATTATGTACCAGCTTATTACCTGATAGAAATTGGTTCCTGAGACAACTACATCATATCTCAATTGAAATGCAACAGTTTCAACACTTAATCTCCAAATTCTCATTCATATCAGGCTTCAAAGTAACATTGCTGGCTCTCTTATTCTTAAACATAAACACCATCTGCAATACCTTAGCAAGATGAGCCCCATCCGCCTCCTCCAGGAGTCAAAATCAGAAGCATTTCGCCAGCCTCAACATGTATGCTATTCTTGCCTCCTAGGTACAGTTTTCTTCTCTCTTTGGTAATCAGGTAATTAGCTCCTCGGGCACCGGGTTTTCCCCCTTTCAGTCCTCTGGGAGCGTGAACACGCCGCTCTGATAGGATGCTCACCACCACTGGCCGCCTAAATTCTATCTCCCTCACCAGCCCATCACCGCCTCTGTAAAGTCCTGCGCCTCCGCTGTTCTCTCTGATTCCAAACTTGTGAAGGATAACTGGGTATCTCTGCTCGAAGATTTCTGGATCTGTAATCCGTGTATTTGTCATGTGACATTGGACCCCGCTTGTCCCATCCCAAATGGGACCCGCCCCACATCCACCTCCGATAGTTTCATAGTAGCCGAAGGTATCATCCCCGAACGTGAGATTGTTCATGCACCCCTGAGAACAAGCACAAGCCTGAAATGCTGTCAGAATAACATCTGTAACTCTCTGAGATGTAAGTACATTGCCTCCTACTACAGCAGCCTTATCACTAGGAGAGAGAAAAGAAGATGGTATATGAATCTTGACTGGGGCAAGGCAACCTTGATTCAGAGGAATATCGACATCGACCAAACATCGGAGACAGTATATGACAGCAGCAGCAGTAACTGCTTCTGGTGCGTTCCAGTTACCATAAACTTCTGGGCTCGTCCCAGAAAAGTCGAAAAATGCTTCTCCCTTCGCAGAATCAATGGTTAGTTTCAGATGAATAGCCGAACCATCATCCATATAGTCTTCTTCTTCAATGGTGAATTCCCCTATATTGTCAGACTCAGTCGACAGAGATGAAACCTTAGCAGCCACAGCTTTGAGCATTTCCCGGACAGCATGTTCAGCATTAAGCTGCACATACTTCATATACGCCTGAACAGTCTCCAAGCTGTATTGATCAATAAGCTCTTTGATAAGAGAAATTCCTCTCTGATTAGCAGCTACTTGTGCATGAAGATCCGACAAATTATCTTGAAGCCTACGTGTACCGGGTATCTTATGGGCAGGATCATCAGAGCATGGGTACTGGAGTAGTTTGATGACACCTTCCTCCTGAAAAACCCCCTTCTCGACTAGTTTAAACGCTTTGATGGCAGCCCCTTCTTCCCATATGGCCTTAGAAAAAGGCGGCATGCTTCCAGGGGTTATACCTCCAATTTCAGCATGGTGCCCCCTGCTTGCTACGAAGAAAACCAGCTTTCCTTTGTCAAAGACAGGTGTTATAACGGTTATATCGGGTAAATGGCTACCTCCTGAACAGGGGTGATTGGTCACCAAAACATCTCCTTCATTCAGATTGTCACCCCAGTATTCAAGTTGCCAACGAACAGTTGAGGACATAGCGCCAAGATGCACAGGCACATGAGGAGCATTAGCGACGAGTCCCCCATCAGGATCGAACAGTGCACAGGAGAAGTCAAGACGTTCCTTAATATTTGTCGAGATAGAAGTTCTCTGTAGGGTCCTCCCCATCTGTTCAGCTATTCCCATAAACCTGTGGCTGAAAATTGACAGCTGCACCACATCAGCCACTTTCTCTGACATTGTTGCAGCGCTTGAAGGTGACTCGATCTCAATTTTGATGTTGCCGTACTTTGTTATTATGGCCTTACAATTTGGTTCCACGATTACAGTACTGTTTCCATTCATGATGACAGCAGGGCCAGGAATGACATGACCATAACCAAGATTCTCAAGTTTGAAAAGAGGCGTCTCGTGCCAACCATTATCAAAGTAAACCTTGTAATGACCTTCAATTTTAGGGGTTTCAGAAGACGGCTCCAGAGCGACAGGTTTCAGGATATTAGTGACTCCCACACCACGAACTCTTACGTCACAGATAAGGATGTTTCTATTTTGTAGTTTGAATCCGTATTCCCGTTGAAACAACTTCACAAATTCAGCAGCATAATCAAATGCTGACCCATCATTATTCTTCCGTCCTTTCACCATGATGGCAGTATCTGTACCCTCATACCTCAAATTTAAATAAGTTTCAGCTCTGATGTTCTCTTCTCTAAAGCCTTGCTCTTGCAACTTTTGCTTCACCTGCTCCACCAAGTTATTTTCCCTATTAGAAGCTTCGAGGACAGACTCTGGACAATAAATAGCAGAATAAGGCTCTTGAGCATCTTCAACAACATCAGCCAATCCCATTCCATATGCACTTAATATACCACAGAACCTGTGAATCAACACCTCCTTCATAGCCAATGCTCGAGCAATAGCACAAGCATGTTGCGGCCCAGCACCTCCAAAGCAAGCAAGAGCATGATTCTTCGTCTCATGGCCTTTCATCTCAGTCAATTGGCGTATTGGACGACACATTGTTTCATTAGCAACATTCACAAATCCAAAGGCGATCTCCTCAACAGTCATGTCCTTCACTGATGGATCCTGAGTCTTCCTATGAAGGTTTATTTCCATCGCAAGCTTCTCAAACTTTTCTCTGGCGGCCTCAACATCTAAAGGTTGATCCTCTTTGGGGCCAAATATGGAAGGAAAATAATCAGGAATCACATAACCTAGCATCAGATTTGCATCGGTAACCGCCAATTCGCCTCCTTTTCTGTAACAAACAGGGCCGGGATGAGCACCTACTGATTCTGGTCCCACCTTGAAAGCTCCAAACTGGAATTTCAACTTTGATCCCCCACCAGCTGCCACGGTGTTGATATCAAGTTGAGGGGCCTGGATAATAGCTCCTGCAATCTGAGTTTCAAGCACCTGTTCATAACTTCCAGCATAACGGCTCACATCCGTGGATGTACCGCCCATATCAAATCCAATAAGTGGCTTATCTGTTTCCGCTCCAAAAAGGGTTTGTGAGTAACCAACCACGCCACCAGCAGGACCCGACAAAACTGCTTTGTGGCCTGAAAACCTGCTTTCTGTTGCTAGTCCCCCATCTGACTGCATAAACAAGACGTTCACCTTGCCCAACCCTTCATCGAATTTGGATATAAACCCAGACAAGTACTCCTCAATTACGGGAGTCAGGTATGCATCCACGCTTGCAGTGAGACCTCTTGGAATTGCTCGAACCATAGGCGTCAAAGCAGAAGACAAAGAAACATGTCTGAAACCCATGCTCAATGCTAATTGCTCAATGGAAATCTCATGCTGAGGGAACGTGTAAGAGTGTATCAATACAACTGCTAAACAACTGATCCCTCTATCCAAAAGACCCTTTAACAAAGGCCTTAACGCCGCTTCATTAAGTGGCTTGACAACTCTGACATGCTCTCCCGAAACTCCTTTAACCAATGATGCAGAACCCACATTTGCTTCTTTTTTATCAAGAACAAGTTCAACTCTCTCTTCTACTTCTATGACCTCTTCGTAAAGATTTGATGGTTTTGACACCGTGAGATCGAAGATGTTTGGACGAGCCTGGTTACCAATCTGCAAAAGATCCTTGAAACCTTGAGTAACACACAGAGCAATCCTTTCTCCTTTCCGCTCCAAAAGTGCATTTGTAGCCACCGTTGTCCCCATCCTTATCCATTCGATTTTATCTGTAGGAACCTTGGATGACCGAGGAATCTTTTCACCTGTATATTCCTCCAAGATTCTCCGAATCCCTTCGACTGGTGCATCGTCATAGTTGGAAGGATCAACTGATAACAGTTTCATAACTCGCCCTTCCGACTGGCCAGGGATCTCTGCATAGACATCCGTAAAAGTACCCCCTCTATCGATACAAAACCTTAGCTTTTCTGTAACAACACTACCCATTTTGGCCTGCGTAGATACAAAGTTAGAATCTTATATAGACCTACACATTCACCACCACGACTTACGTTCACATTCATCAATTCACCGCTATTGTGATTAGAACACCGAAATGTCTAATAATAATAGTGATTGTCTTAGGCCTTGTTTGGTTGCAACATGAATTAAATTCCTATAGGAAGTTGTATTTCTTAGGAATTCAATTCCCATGTCAACTTGCTAGGTGAAAATAAAGGAATTAGAACTTACCTATGGGGCTAAATAAGTTACTTCCCGCAATTGCATTTTGAAGGAATTGAAAATTGCTAAGTAATTTTTACTTCTCATGTTCTGCCAATTTCCTAGCAACCAAACAATCCGATTTTCTACGTTTACTTCCTAGTAACCAAACAAGGCCTCAAAATACAAAGCAATATCAATTTGTTTTGCTCAAAAGCAATACCAACAAGCTGCAACGAATGTTTATTTGTTGATGCTCTGCGACTTCCAAGTATCAACGTGATATGGGATTTAATTGAAGCTCAGTTCATTGTAAATTTTTAGTTTACAAAGATCAGAAATCAATTTGAACATATTTAAAAACACGAGACATCAACTATATAAATAACTTAGTAGAAACCTCATATGAGATCATTTCATTGTAGATTTTTTAGTTTAATAATCAATACAAAATATAAATCAATGATTAGACTAACATCAAAAGATAGAACTCAATATATTATTATGCAATAAATTAGAAGAAACACAATAAAATCTCAAAATAATTTGAGTTTTGACATCGAAACGAACCTAATTAGAGGGAGAAATGAATCCTAACTGGCGAGGTGAAGCGGCGAGGGTTCTACTTGGATTGAGGATCGAATGAGGAGAAGAGAACGCGTGTTGAGGTTTTGTTTCGGAAATATTCTTTTTTGGGTAAATCGCATAAATTTCTATCATTTGTTTTAAAAATAAATTTTTTTCTCATATATAAAAGCACTTATAAAATTCTCTCATTTTTTAAAATTTATTATTTAACCTTCATATAATTTATTTTTAACCATTTTGTCCTTTAAAAGTAATACAGTTAAATATTTAATTTTATTTTTAGAAGGAGGTTTTAAATTATTAGGCAAAAATTAAAAATTTTATATTTGTAGTAAATGAATTAAGGAGATTTTCTATATTTATAAAAATATAATTATTTTAATTAATTTTAGTAATGATATTATAAATTCAGAAGATAAAATGTATTCTTAAAATTTTTACAAAAATATTATGAGATAAAATATAATATTTTTTTTGATGATATAATAACACTACTATAATTAATTAAAATAATAATTTTTATGAATATAGAAAACCCCCTTTTTAAAAATATAAAAAAATTCTTATTTTTCTTCAAAATAGAAAAGCCCTACCTAAAAATAAAATAAAGCGCTTAACCATTTTATTTTGAAGGACAAAATAGTCAAAAATGCTATTTGGGGGCAAAGTGATAAATTTTCAAAAGTGAAGGGATTAGTGAGTGGTTTTATTTGTGAGAAAATTTTCTGTTATTTAAGTAAAAGTCAAGAAATTTTCTGTAATTTACCCCATTTTGTAGGATTTCTTACTAACTTGTACATGTGACCTGCACGTGGCAATTGGGCATGTAAATTTTTGCGTAAATTACACATTAGTATCATGAGTAGGGCTGTAAATGAGCCAAGTCGGCTTGTAAGTTGGTTCGGTTTGGATAGTTAAGGGCTCAGTTTGGGTTCGTCTAGGTCGACTTGAGAGTTGTTTAAGGGAGGCTCGATTAAGTGAACGAGTTAAATCCAATCGAGGCTGATTCCACTCAAAATGCTCATTGAAACAGCTTGTTTTGGTGAGCTGGCTCGCATGTTCAGATGGTGCCACGTGGCCCTTCCTTCACTTTTAGATGCGTGTTGCTATTTGGGTATTTAAATGTTGCATAGGCTCTGACCTTTTATTGAATTACAAGTATGCCTTTGGATTTCCAAATTTCTATGCATGATTTATTTCTTTAGGCTTTTTATAGTTGCCCAAGTAACAATAACCTTAAACAAACCTAACGAGCCTGATAAATGAGCCCAACAAATCCACGTGTAAATGAACCCAAAACGCTCAACTAGCCGACTCTCCAAATAATTGAGCCTAACAGATATCGAAACTGAGCCAAATTGACTTGCTTGTCGAGCCAAGCATATCATAAATATGTCGCCCAGTTCGATAAATGCTGCTGAGCCAATCCGCTCTCATGAAGTTAACAAGTCGAGCAGAGCCGACCAGCCATGATTCGGCTCGGTTCAACTTATTTGTAGCCCTAACCATGATATTTGATATATTTATTTTTTAAATAACAAATTTTGTGAAATAATATGTTAATTCAAATTGTTACATATATTTAACAAAACAGTCCAAACGACAGTATGTAAGGATATAAATAAGCCTCTCATCCAAATTTTCTTCATTATCAGTGCCATGACATTGACGGATAAAGGGGTAGCGAGGGGATGGTGAATTTACTACCCAATAATGACAAGTTTTACAGTCTTTCACAATGCCATTTGAACTATTTTATTAAATGCACATAAATTTGTAGACTAAAAAATTTATGTATTAAATCTCAGAGTACTAATATATAATTTACCTTTTTTTTATTGAACCATTATAGTCATCCATAAAATTACAATTTTACTACCATTGTATAGAGTCTGGAGCAGGGGTGAATCCACCATACTGCCATTGGAGGCACGGGCCCCCAGTGACCCATGTGCTGAATCTCAGATATTAATAGTTGCTTATTATAATTTTTAAATACGGGTATTAAAAAAAAATGGTGACCCCTATCATATTACACTCTAACTTGATGATTGATGTCATGTTTACTATTTCCTAGGTTAAGGGCTCATGGCTACCAAGCATCAACTTTTTGAAACATTTTAATTATAATTCTTTTAAAGTTGTGGCTCTTCATTTTCAAGCATTATAAAACCATATATAATATATTAATACCATTATCTTTTACTAAGTTATTATTCTTTTTCTAGAAAATACTCAGTTATGATTCTATTTTACTCACATGAAACTTTTTTCTATTGTATTAGTATAATTATTTTACAAAAGTTTTCATATATACATATTCTCAATTTTTAATGAATTATTTGTATATTTTATTTACTTATAAATTTTTATTTTTAATTTTGTTTTGAATATGAACTCTATATTGAAATCCGAGACTCAATTTAATTTCTAGTAGATAAATTGTCTAATTTTCAATTTTGTCTACAATTTTTGCCTTAAATTACTTCCCAACTATGTAAATCATAACACAAATTTTATTCCTCAATTCTCTCATATTTTTCTCCTCTTTATGTGACATACTAATGTGATTTTAAAAATGTGTTTTAAAACCGTGCACTCGCGAGGGTACGAGATCATCGTAGCTTAGTCGGGTATACGGGTCGTATCCACAGGGAATTAAAGTTAAGTTAGATTTCATTATTAACGAGGAATTAGACTTTTGGTTTTTTTTCGATGATTGTTTGAGCAATTAACTAAACTAGAACAATTAAAATAATAAAAATGATGTCAATGCAATTGAGGTTAGTTTAGGAAATAAATTTAGGACAACTTTACTCGTATCCCGTCATTATATTATACTATGATAATTATTTAGGTGGCTTAGGCTACTAGCAATAACAACAACAACAACAAGCCCAGTGCCACCAAGGGCTCCCGCCAAGCGCAGGGTCTGGGGAGGGTAGGTGTACCCAGCCTTCCCCCTTCAGGGGGCTACCCTGAAGAGAGGCCATTTCCTTGGACCCCCAGCTGAAGAAAATGGTCTTGCATCCATCAGCCAAAAGACCTGACAAACATCAGAAACCATAAGTACGGCCCACACCAAAAAAAGAGGGGGGGGGGGGGGGGGGGGGATAGACAGATAGAGATAAAGACTACCCTACTCTAACCGGATCATCTAGTACCCCTATGCTAGCCCTCCAATGGGCCCTATCTAAGGCCATCTCCTCCTGAAGATTCAGGTGGGTGAGGTCTTGTCGGACCGTCTCAATCCATCTCTTCTTCGGTCTTCCTCTGCTTCTTCTGCCTAATATAGTAATAAGCTGTTCGCATCTTCTGACTGGAGCTTCGTCCGGTCTCCTTCTGACATGTCCGAACCACCTCAAACGGTGCTCCCTTAATTTATCTTCAATGGGAGCTACGCCCAATTTGTCTCTTATGATGTCGTTTCTGATCCTATCCTTCCTTGTGTGTCTGCACATCCACCTCAGCATTCGCATCTCCGCCACCTCAGTAATAAGTCTGGCTAATATTTAAACTATGGCTTAGGGTAATGAATTAGTCTAAAGGCATAACCAATCATATCACTTTACGTGTAGCATAAGTTATCTCATTAGTACTATTTAATTCATTTCTTGCCAATTCAATATTAAACCCGAATTAATAATTAAGTTATGGCTTAGGGTAATGAACTAGTCTAAGCGCATAACCCGTCGTCTAACCTTAGGTGTAGTATGGATTATCTCTATAGCATTAATAAATTCATTTGTTACTCCTAATTAAGTATTAATTTATATAAAATATTGTGTTTAGAGTTGGGTACAACCTCAACCCTGACCACGTGTGAAAAACTAGTTATGTCATAGTCTAGGCTGCAAGCTCGTACGAATGCTAATAATCTGGAGATCTTATCATGGCTATAAGCACACACAAAGAAACACTAAACAACAATCATAAATTTTCCATAGGGGTGCGTATATAACATAACATAAATTTATTGTCAAAAGCATAATATAAATCCAGGATACGGATTGCTCTTCATCTCTAAACTAAAGAGTCTACTCCTCTGTATGAGTTTTACACATCATTCAAATCAATAAAGAAAGAAACAATGGAAAACAAACTAGAAACTGAGACTCCCCCCATTTGCATTGACATTGATCCAAGCTTTGATCCTTCCAGTACTCCGACCACCTGGACTTCGGCCTTTGAGAACCCCTTGGATCTCGTAGCGGCTTCGGAAAGGACAGGAGGAGAGGAGACGCGGCCAAAAGATGTGAAAATAAGTCTCCCCCTCTTTATTTATACCTGTGGCTCGACATTTGGGGGTCGTATCGAACGATGTCGTTAACGGGTGCTTGATATTTCCTCACTATTGTTGATGACTTTAGCTGTTATACTTGGGTTTATCTAATGAGGGAGAAATCCCAAGCTCACAAAACTCTTATGGATTTTTGGCAAATGGTTAGTGCTCAATTTGGTTTTTAGGTGAAACAAGTGAGAAGTGACAATGGGCAAGAATTCAAGTATGGGCCATTGTTGGACTTCTACGATCAACATGGGATTCAATTTCAAACTTCTTTAACTAGGACACCTCAACAAAATGGAGTTGTTGAGCGTAATCACAAGCACCTTTTAGAGGTTGGCCGTGCCGTGCTCTTCGTTTTCAAGCAGGTTTGCTTATAAGATTTTGGGGTGAGTGTGTTTTGATGGCTACTTATCTTATTAATTTAACGCCTTTAGTTTTACTCAAAAATAAGAGTCCTTCTGAGAATTTGACGGGCAAATTGCCTACTTATGTACATTTACGGGTTTTCCAATGTCGTCGCTATTTTCATGTTAAGAATAGGTCTAATGATAAGTTTGAGAGTTGAGCCACTCCAGGAATTTTTGTTGGTTATCCTCATGGTCAAAAGGGGTACACAATTTATAGTGTGCGGAAATAAACAATTTACTCGAATCTCAAACGAATCAAATACCACGACAATAACGAGAAACAATTGGACTAAAAGAGAAACGAAACAATAGACATAATGATTTACGTGGAAACCTCTTTACAATCGTAAATGAGAGAAAACCATGGGCGAAGATCGGAGCTTTTATTATTGAATCAAAAAAAGAAGAATTACAATATTCTCTCTCACACTCTCAATATTTTTGGTGCGGCGCCGCAAAGGGAAAATACCTCACACGAATTTTTGGATGTATTGTGACGTAGCCTACGTCCGTATTTATAAATGCGCAGAAACCCTGTTTCCCGATCGATCGGGCTCCAGATCGATCGGTTCCTCACCGATTGATCGGCCTGCTCTCTGGATGCGTCCTTCTTTTACGTAACTTTCCCGATCGATTGAGCTCCACCTCGATCGATCGAACTCACCACAGCCCTTCTCCTTAATACGCCAAGTAATTTTGAGACATTTACCTAACATATAGTCTTGAAGATAACAAAATTATTGTGTCTAGAGATGTTTGCTTTTATGAAGTTGTATTTCCTTTCCTTAAACCGGATAATGTTCAAGCAATTCAAGATGGTAATATATCAAGACATACTCCAATTGATGTCATACAAGACAATATTGTTGACAAGACGGAACTGGTTTGCGTCAGGCTGGTTCCTGGGCAGGAAGCTATGGCTGGCTCATTGCCGACCGAGCCAGGGGTTGTAGAACTGGCCGACATTGAGTTGGCTAGTGGTTCGGGTGGTGGTTCGGGTGACCACCAGCCTACTCCGAAAGTGCAAGGTACTCCCGGATCTAGTCCCAAGGTTGTCACAAGAAGAAGTGGCCATATATGCTCCATGCCAGTGAATTATAGGACTTCATTTGTGATGTTCCGTCCTCTATAACCCATACTCTTTCTGCCGCACCATCGGTCAACTTGGGTATAGTGTATCCCATTTTAAATTTTGTTTCTAGCGCACAATTTTCTAATGCTCACGTTGCTCTTTTATACACCATCACTTCTATTGATGAGCCAAAAACTTTTCAACAGGCCATATAGTTCAAACATTGTAGAGATGCGATGGAAAAGGAGATACAAGCTTTGGAGAAAAATCACACTTGGACTTTAGAGAATTTGCCCGATGGAAAGAAAGCCATTGACTCCAAGTGGGTGTATAAGGTGAAGTATAAATCAGATGGTTCGATAGAACGCTACAAGGCTCGTTTGGTAGCAGAATATTTTACACAAGTAGAAGGTATAGATTATCATGATACCTTTGCCCCAGTTGCTTAATTCGTTACTGCTCGTTGTGTTTTGGCGATTTCTTCTGCACAAAACTGGATTATACATCAGTTAGATGTAAATAACGCGTTTCTTCACGGGGATTTAAGTGAAGAAGTCTACATCAAACTTCTTTTGGGTTTTGGATGTAAACACGAAGGAAAGGTGTGTCATCTTCGTAAATCACTTTATGGTCTACAACAAGCTTCTCATAATTGGAATGAGAAATTTACTTCAATGCTGACCAACATTGGATTCTGACTGTCAAAATCGGATTATTCCCTCTTTATGTTTTTCCATGATTATATTTTTACCCCCGTTCTTATATATATGGATGACGTCACTATTGCGGGTAATAATATGGAGCAAATATATAAAGTGACGGGTGTTTTAAATAATTCTTTTGGGATAAAAGACTTGGACCCATAAAATATTTTTTGGGAATAGAGGTGGCTCGTTCTCCTAAAGGGTTCATGTTGAGTAAAAAAAATATATGTTTTAGACATTCTTAGTGAAGCCGGGTTGTTAGGGGCTTAACCGGCTTCTACTTTGATTGTTCAAAACCATGTGTTAGCTGATGGGATCGGGGATTCGATTTATGGTACGGGTCAATATAGACATTTGGTGGGGCGGTTGTTGTATCTCACTATTACCTGACCCGGTATTTGTCACGCTGTTTGTTTTTTGGGTCAGTTTATGCATGATCCTTGACAACCTCATATTGAGGCTGTTATGCATGTTTTACAATACCTAAAAGGTACACCGGGACAAGGCGTCTTGTTGCCTTCCGATAGTAATTTTAAGCTCCATGGTTATTGTGATACTGATTGAGTTGGGTGTCCCACAACTTGAGGTTCTACCACCGGTTATGTTGTTTTCTTAGGTGGGGCGCCTATTTCGTGGCGATCCAATAAGCAAACTGTTGTTTCACGTTCTTCAGTTGAGGCTACCGTTCCATGGCCACTATTACTAGTGAGATTATTTGGTTAAGGCGTTTGTTAATTGATCGTGTTGTGCTCCATTCAACCGAATTGGTAAAGGAAAGATTCTACATAGATTCCATAACCCATCGCATGAACTAAGGAGTAAAGTTTAGCATGGATAGTACTTTCTCAAAAAAGGTCTAGCTAAGAGGACAATATGCTTTTCTAATATCCACTCTCGTTGTATTGAAGAATCAACTATACCAAAAGCTTAAGTGATTGGGGCTTATGACTGGTTTTATATTCTAACAGCCCTTGGAACTTGAAGCATGGATATCGCACAAGTCCATCTCATACCTTGTACCTAAATTATGTTAATATTCAAAGTCAGGGTTGTTGGAATTCGAACTTATAAACTCTTTAGTCAATAAGGCTCTGATATATCCATATCAAAAAACTAAAAACTAACTATTCTAAAAGTTTAAGCTGACGGGTGAAGGCTCAAGATTGGTTTTATACCCTTAACAAAGACCTCCAAAATGAATGGAAGGCAGCCAAAAGAAAAAACATATTAAAGCTTGTTTCTTTTCTCAAGGAGAAAACAGGTTACACTGTCAGTCTCGATGCAATGTTTGTATTAGGATTGCTACTTTAAATTAAAGTAGTAATTATATACAAAAGGTAATAGGTAGGACCATCCACAGAAATACCGAAACCTTAAATTAAAGTAGCAGTTATATACGAAAGGCAATTGGGGAGCAAAATTAAGAACATTGAAATTTATGTGGTTCAGCTAAAGCCTACAACCACAGAGGAGTATAATAATTCCACTATATAATGATGCAATCAATTTGGATTGTATCTAGGTTCGGGGGAAAATGTAGTAGGAGAAGATTAAGGAAAAATAGGAGAAGAAGACTGGAAGCTGAAGATGAAGATGATTAATACGTCTTGTCCCATTGAAGTTAGTGCACACTGGCAATCCCCTCCGAAAGAAAAAGAGCAACTGTATGTAATTCCCACTCTAATAGCCTATCGACCACCATGAAGGTATGTGCCCGGAATATTAGGGATACCGAGGTTATGTAAAGTAATTCATTCTTAGAAGTTTGGTAGTTTAACTCCGTATAACTATTGAGGGGTTAGTCGAATCAAAGCAATGAAGCAATAGTGTTTCATCCAGAAAAGCATCTTGAGCTGATGGGGAAGTTGTCGTTTGGATAGAGTTGTGTTCCGACATCGGGAGGTTTTTTTTGGGAAGATTGGCTATTGGGGTAGAGTGATGCTATCTTTGTGTAGGCATCTTCAGTGTCGTGTTTTATTTGTTATCTGTTTATACTTATTATTGTAGCAGGTGTTGATCTATATCCTATGATGAGGACATAGGTAGATCTTGCTTTTTTGAGTTTGCTTCTATTTTTTCCTTGATCTCTACCCACTTATGTGTGGTTTTGAGTTCCGCCTTTGTGGGACGCCGGTTTTTGTATCGCAATTATTTCTCTAATTATTGGAAAAAAAAAGAGAGAGAGAATTTAGGAGAAATTTGAGATGTGATTCCCTTATGCCTTATTGATTACGTCAAGTAGCTATTTATAAAGGAATTAACACCAACTTTCCTTTCAAGACACTAATTAAAATTTTGAAATACAAATCCAAATTTGAATTTATAAAATGGCGGTAAAAATTGTCGGGAAGGAGCACGTAACATATCATCGGAAGATTACATGAGCTCAACTTTCAACCCAAATGTCAACATGCACGATCCTAGTGTACATAAAGAGTCATCCGCACTAAAAAGTATGTCACGAGCCTAAATCGAATTGGTCTAATCTTTTACCATATAAAGAAGGCCTACTATAATTAGACTCCACGCATAACACAACAGTTCTCCTCCTTGGAGTCTAGTTGGACTATGAATATCCAATATGAACATTAAAAATGTCAAATTTTAATATTTATTTTATCTTTCTAGTGGTTGATGGATCGAATGAGTTTTAACTTGTTAAAGTTCTACATAAGTTGATGGCTATAAACATTAGGGGTGTAATCGATTCGAGTTGAGCCGAGTATCTCAGTACTTGACTCGAACTCGATTAACTACTCAGGTACTCGAACTCGTACTCGAACACAATTCAAGTAGTTAATTTTGCTTGAACTCGAACTCAATTAAATATTCGAGTACTCGTTTATTGTGCATATGAACGTTCAACAAATTAGCTCTATTATAATATTATTCCATGCACTCGAACTTAGTTATAATCAATTATTGCCCACACTATATTTTAACATATACAACCATAAATCACTAATATAATAGAAAATATGCATCAAAACCTAAGTTTCAAAAAATACAAGCAAACCAAATACAAGTTTTTTACTCCACCACAAATGTAACATGTCATCTTTTACAAGGAATTCAATGTTCCTTCTTTCATTCTACTATTAATGCCATAAGTCATCCGTTTCAAAAGAAAATAATACACAAGAACTACTTCATACAATTCAAGTATCGAATCGAGTACCAATTCGAGTATCGAGTCGAGTATTTAATCGAGTATCTAGTCAAGTATTTAGTCGAGTATCGAGTCGAGTATTCAATCGAGCATTAAGCCGAGTATTCAATCGAGCGTTGAGCCGAGTATTCAATTGAGTTTCGAGCCGAGTAGTTCACTACTTGGCTCGTACTCATTTATTAATTGAGTATCTTTTGATGCTTGAACTCGGTTAATTCGAGTTCGAGTGGAATTCATTCGAGCTACTCACTAGCTACTCAGATCGCTTACACCCCTAATAACAATATGAGGGTGAAAAAGAGGAGTTATAGCAAATTCCTTATTAATAAATGTCACAAACCTAGCCGTGACATAGCCCAGCGCACCAGTTAAGAGCATTGGACAATAAAGATTGAAGTAGTTTTAGTTGTTGTGAAGGGCATGGCAGCGTCTCCGAGCCAAGACAGTGTCAAGGGTCGCAAAAGCCGAATCCGAGCCAGAGATCGCAGCAGTTCTGTCACGGACATGCCATCACCTGATAGTGTCAAGGGTCCCGGGTCCGTGTCAATCTCAGCTTCCGATGGTACAAATCAAGCAAGCCCATCACTAGAAGACTCTAGAAGATTCTTACTCATTTTTCCCGCCTTAATTGCTCGGTTATTTCTTTTGAATTTGAATTGATGCTTGTAATTAGATATTATAAATAGGAGATCATTAGAATGTAAGAGGATCATAAAAAAGAAAATAATCAAAGACTTATATCTTTTCTCTCATCTTTTAATTCTCTCTCTCTCTCGTCTCCAATTTCTCTTAATTCTCCCTCTCAGCGTCATCTTCTTCTCTCTTGCTTATCTAATTCTGATTTTTCTCTTCTTTCTCAACTTAATTCTACTTTTCTCTCAGGTCACGATCTTAGGATCGTGATAATAAATGGCTATGCTAAATCATTGGCCTACCAATCTGATCGAGTCAATCGAGCTTATTACTAGGTAGAGTTGATTACTGAGGAGCATTATTTTCATATTAAAGTGACTATCATTTGTCAAACTATTCGAGCTACTAACAACATATTATTGAGCTAGTCCTGAATAATTAACAAGCTCTTGATGAGAAAAATGTGCTCTTAGTGAGCTTTCAGTGATCTTCTTATTAGTTTTTAATGAGCCAAACATCGCTGTTTTAACTCGACTTACTAAATTTTATCGGGCTTGCTTAAAGTTAATTTGTTTGATCATCAAGCCCTTAAAAACAAACAGGAATGATGTTAAATGGATACTATAGCATTTTTAAATTTCGAAAATAACATTAAAAAATTTTGAACTTTGAATATTTATTAATTATTAGTATATTAATATATAATATGGAAGTACTAAAAGCATCATTAAATATTTTTTTAGAATCTCATACTTCCGTCTTAGCTAAAATAGAGCAAATAAAGCTTCTTTTATTTGAAAAATGTTAAAGTACATAAGTTGTTAAAATTGACGTAATAGTTTCGTTATTTATTGTAAAGTTAGAAGTTTTGGGTTCAATACTTATTTTCTATCTTTTTAAAAGTTTTTCTTATTGAAGAAAAAAGTTGTATCATTCTTACTATTATAAAAACAAATGCATAATTTACGCAATTAATGTATATAATATGTAAAAATATATACTTAGTTCATGTATTTCAATTATATGGTATAAGAGGTAACATATATATATGTATGTATGTATATATACATAAATATCTGTCTTAAGAATTTAATATATACTGTAAAATATAATTAATGCTACAATGACGCTTAAATAAATTGATTTGATAATTTTGGTACAAATATATAATAAAACGCTATGTTTAAGAAAAGTAATATAATTAATATGATAATTAATATTAAAGTGACAACTTATTTTAAGAAAGTAAAAAGTAATATAGCTTGCAAAAATAACAATATATATATGACTTAAGAATTTAATAAATATAGTAAAATATAGTTACAATCACGCTTAAATAAATTGATTTGATAATTTTGGCACAAATATATAATAAAACATTATGTTTAAGAAAAGTAATATAATTAATATGATAATTAATATTAAAGTGACAACTTATTTTAAGAAAGTAAAAAGTAATATAGCTTGCAAAAATAACAAATGATGAGATAATCAAAACCTTTTTTCAAGAAGGTAAGGATATACAATTTTAGAATCGATTGTGACAGATATCGGCAAATATGAGAGAAGATAGGGTCTGCTTGGTGGGTGATCCCACAATGAAAAACCAGAGCCCCTTTAACCTGAGTTCCCTATCCACAAGTCTGCTAGCCTCTCGGAAGCAATTATTGGAGTTGATCTGAATATATTGATGACTTATGAGATAAACATTATCTAAAATAATGACGATATTTGCTGGAGTCACATACAAGCCCTTAATAGACAAATGGAAAGATAACATAGGTGTTACATTATTATTTCAGTTGTCACGGTGATGTCATCATCAATTTTTTTTCCCCAAAATATACTCATCTTCTTCCCTGCCTCGCTATCCAATCTAATTCAAGACCCAGAAATTCGAACTTTATAGTATCCAGACTTTTAGACCAAGCTTTCAAGATTAAGGGCAGCCAGCTAGAAAAGCTATAGATATTTTTTAGGATTCCTATGCCCTTGCTTTCACGAATCAAGAAAAGTCGTTGGGTCCTCTGATGACCTATTTATCTTATTCAGACAGTCCTATTTTCGTCCAACCTTGAATTGAGTCCCCTCCGGGGAGGGCTCCTAGCAGCAAACTTCTATAAGGTATGTTATTATCAGAACAATAATTTTTAATGTCATAGTAGTTTTTTGAACATTTATAGCTATTATTCATTTCAAATCACATTATAACTAACAATATATTTTTTGCCCTAGTAATAACAACACCCAAAATATAGTATCATTACTTTTATTTTAGATTACGGTTAATTTTAATAGTTCAAATCTGTAAGATTTATCATTTGCGATCATCAAAGCAAGATGCTTCCAGTTGGTTCGAGAAATATGATAAATGCTCCAATCAATGTAGTTGAGGCGGTTGTGGCTTGGGATGCTTAATTTTATACTCGGAGGATTGGCGCTAACAGAGTTGTTTTGGAATTCTACTTCGAAGGACACCCTCACGATTATGTAAGACATTCATCTTGTAAGTCACTATTATGATTATATCTTTTTCAAGCACTGCTTTGGAGAAGTGAATAGATTGATAGATTGGATTGTTAATGCTGACCAATAAGGCTCTAGTATCACGGTATGGGTGGATTGCCTTCCTCTAGAGCCCTCTTCCTCATACATGTTGATATCTTAGGATTCTCCCTTGAAACACAGACAACCCTCAGGAGGTCTAACTTTACTTTTTACTCTTAATATAACAAAAAAAAAAAAAAAAAAAAATTCAGTACCTCAAGGACTCCCGCCTGAACAGGGTATGGGGGTGGATGTACACAGCCTTACTCCTTTAGAGTATTACTCGTAAGAGAAGTTATTTTGAAGTACTCCCGACCTGAGATTTTGATATCTTTGACTTTTTAATTACATGAAAAATTAAAGTAACTTTTTAATGGGAAGCATTGAACAAAAGTGCATGTGGATCACGTGGGGAAAATGGACAGCCGTCAGAGATTTTGTGGACCCTTTTCCTCTTCCCCTACTAGTGGTGGTGGGTCCCCCTTTACCTTAATAAATCTCATATTTGTCTTACTTCACTCTTTTGTTCTTTTTCTATGCTTGTTTGTTTAGTGTAATGCTATGGTTAGTGTAAAAGTATTAACAAAAAGCAAATTTGTAAGACTGGTATTTACTATAAGTTATATCATTACTCTGATTATAAAACTTATTATCCTAGTATTATTTGTTATTTGCTTTATGCTATAATTTGGGCCCGTTTTACTTGGATGAGAATAGAACATGTAAAACTCCTTATTCACAAATCATGAGCATTCATCTCCATTTGGAGTTGACACAAGTGCAAGTGAGACCATAGTGAGTACAAATTGAGTACACTTGGCAATACTCATCGTAACTGGTTGTAATGGAATATTACATTATGTAGAGATGTGCATTTTCTTTTTGATAATTGATTACAAGTCCAACAAGGTGTACCGTGCAAAACTAGGGAATACACAATAAAAAAAGAAAAAAAATATAAAAGACAACACGACAAAAGGCCTCAAACAGAGGTCATATTTTAAGCTAGTCATTGAAATATATTAGTCGTTATATGATTAACTGTTTTAAAGGCCTCTGTAAATCATGTATATTAGATTTTATTTATTAAAATATCATTCATAAACACACATCAAAAGACAAAAAGAAGCACTAGAGTTAAAAATTGTATGACTATTCATTCAAATTTTCAGAAACACAATACTAAAAAGGAATTGTTATTGTCATGACAGTAATTGTTATTGCCAGAGCAATGATGCGACTTGTAGCGTATAACAGCCACGAAACTTCACTGAATTGCTCAGACAATTACAATTTTATTCTGACAATAAAATTCCCTACTTGAAACTCAAGTGAAGAGAAAGAGAGAGACCAAAATGACCATTGGATTCAACAAAAGCCACTATTTCATGTTCTTGAGGCAGAAAAGTGGAATGTACACTATATGCAAAAAACAAGTCTCAATCAGTACAAGAGATTTGATTCAAAAAGATAGAAAATATCAGTGAAATTTTTAGCACCTAATCAAAAGAATCTGTACGTTCTCTAATGAAGAATTTGTTACAAAAAATGCACCCTCTTGTTTGAACGCAAGCAGAGCGTGGATAAACCTAAGCTTCTCAGTTTTTGATTTGCAGTTTTAACTCGAAACGACCGTTGCCCTCTTGTTCTTTAGCTGTTGGGATTCAAATTTCCATAGCAGAATCGGCATTGCTGACATCTTCTTTTGCTGTCAGATCCTTCTCTTTTGGGTAAGACCCTGAGTGACTCGCACAATGAGCCCTCATATGACCTCCCAAAGCTTTCCCAGATCGAAAAACTTTACTACATTCTTGACATTTGTACTCATGGCGCTTCTGTCGCTTCTTCATCACGTCTTCTTCCACTACATTTTCACTGTTTTCGAGCTTCAAGGAAGCAAGAATAATGTCAGTACAGCTAGTTTCGCCATGACCCACAACCTTAGAAGTGGAAAATCTTTTGTAAATCGGACAATGCAACTTATGTCCTGCAAGAGCTTGTCGAGATGCGAAACTCTTGCCACAAATCTTGCACTTATGCTCGGTGTTTTCATGAAACAGATCGCACATTTTAGCATCATTTTCGTGCACTCTCGAATCCGAACCCTCCATAACCAAGCTTGCTTGATCCACTTCAACAATATTTGTCAAATCACAAGAACAACCCAATGCAGTAGTACATGATTCACCCTTCACCTCAGCATCATACAATTCAAAATCAGGCACATCAACTTCAAATTTATCATTCTTAGTATCATTCTTAGCAAACCCACAATCAAAATCACAAAACCCTACAATTTTCTCCTCATTTGAAACATCCCCAGATCCCAAATCACAAGAATTCACCCCTTTTAACCCCAATTCTAGATGATCACCATCATTTTTGCTGATTTGGGTGTCTTTAATTGTCATTTTAGACTCCAAATTCACAGAATCATCATCAGAACAAGCCTCATCAACAGTACAGAACCCACCTTTAGACAACATCAACAAACACACAGCGATCTCCTCTAACTCCAAATCTACATCACTTACACATTGAGATGCATTCAAAATTGACAAAGATGAGTTAGAACTAATCTTATACCTCCTCTCTGATCTTTTCTTTCGGGCCGGTTTCGGCATTTGATCTCCACAGTTAACTCCAAGAACTACTTTTCTCTTCACTTCACCCTTTATTGAGTGACATCTCATATGCCCAAATAGAGCTCTTGCAGATTTGAACTCTTTCTCACATTGTGGACATACATTTTGATTCTTTGGACCAGAAACCCACCAAGATTTCTTCAAATTTTGTCTAACCCCACAATTATCTTCAACACCCAGATGGGTTTCTTCGAAATTTTCAAAGTTTTCACTGTTTTCAGACGAATTTTGAGTACCCATTACATGACTAGCCGTTGATTTGCTGTTCTTGAAGCTCCGCCGCGAGTACTTGCGTATGATCTTCTTCCCTTCCATTGAATCACTTTCTCTCCTTGACAAACCCCAACGGCATATAGACAAGACGAACGAGAAACCCGGTGAAAATGTACGCAGAAATTGGGACCCAGAAAGTGAAATCTTCAGGGCCCGAAACTATCAGAAAGTAAGATTTTGCAGCGAAATTGGTGAGATAGAGAGAGAAATTGGAAGAGAAAAGGAGAGAGAAAGGGAGAAATGGAATGAGAGAGATGCATTCAGCAGAGTGAGTGTTTCTCTCTCTCTAGAATGATGTTCTATATCTGGGATGCGATTGCATGGGAGCTAGAGGTGGCCACCGGTCCGGGCTGGCCCGGAAACCGGCCCGGCCCGCACTGTAGCCGACCGGGCCTCGGGCCTGTTTTTATGGCCCTCAAAGCCCGGCCCGGCCTGTGAGGCAGGCCCAGGCTCGGGCCCAATAGAGCCGTTGGGCTCTTTATTTATTTATTTATTTTTAAATTATATTTTTTTTTCCTTATAAATACTTAAACCTCCCCAACCCATTTCTTCACCAAATTTTCAATCCTCTCTTCTCTCTCTATACATTCATCATCTCCCATCTTCTCTAATTTTGCTAATTGCAAAAATTGTGCTCTAAAATTCGAAGTTCATAAAGTATTTGGCTAAAGTTCGAATTTCATTGTTCTCTCGTTTCGATAATTTAGTATCGCAATTTTATTTGATTCACATTTTTAGTTATTTAATTTGCATTACTACTTGCATTTTATAAATACTAATCACTTATACTAATATGGTACACAACTCTTCACCATCCTCTGGAGCCAGTCGTGCTAGTTCTAGCTCTTCTCTGCCACCCAGAATCCCTAAAAGGAGTAGAATTGTCTTACTTAATACTGAAGAACGAGCTTTTATACAACCAGACCCATCACCCCCATACACTGATGATAGCATAGATTATGACTTTTCACAACAACAAGATTATCATGAGTCCGGAGGTGGTGGGGTTGGAGACTCACAAACTAATGAGGAACCCATCCCCACCACCGAAGCCCAGCCTGAAACTAGCACCGGTGCTAGTAGGCGTACAACTAGTGGGGTATGGAAGCACTTTACCCTTAATAAGACAACTAAGAAAGCAACTTGTAAATTATGTGACCCACCTTAGGATTTTAGTCATCAACCTGGCAGTGGGACGGACACATTAAACAGACATATACTTAGGTGTCACTCGAGCAATACCCAGAAAAGAGCCAACAACGTCTAGTACAGCAAGTGACCGGTGTACTTGCTAATTTTAGGTTCTCTCAAGAGAGCAACCGAAAAGGGTTAGCTAAATATATAATTTTGAGTGAAAGGTCTTTTAATACCGGCGAAGACCCAAATTTCGTCAACTACCTCCAACGAAATGTGAACCCCGCCATTGTAAGGATTTCTCAGAACACCGTAAAGCGGGACGCTTTTACGTTGTACCACGGGATGAAAGCTGGGGTCTTCACACATTTTGCGACGAACACGAGCATGTTCTCGTTGAAGTCGGATGTATGGACGTCGAAACCCGGCTAATCTTATATGTGCATAACGGCACACTGGACCGATGAATCCTTCATCATCCAAAAGAGAATAATTTATTTTGGACTTTTAGATTGCCCTCACAATGCCGAGGTAATTACGGGTGTGATTATGTCGTCAGTCCGTAACTGGGGCATAGAGCGACGTATCTTCAGTATTACGTTCGACAATGCTACCAATAACACTGCAGCCGTTACACCTTTAATTAGGCAAATGAGACCCATGTTAGGTGGGAATTGTTTCCATATTCGTTGCATTTGTCACATTTCGCATTTAATGGTAATGGATGGTTTAGATCTTATAAAAGCATCCCTTACCACCTTCAGATCCGTAATAATATCTGTTAAATCATCCAACACTAGAAAAAGAAAATTTAAAAATTTATGTAGGTTACATAACATAGAATATAAACAATTTAAATTAGACTCCCTGCCTTATTGGAATCCTTCATAGATTTCATACTCGGGGAGCTTCTATCATCATGACTTTCAACGCTCTGGGGCTCAAAACCCGGTGGGAATTCAGGTCACAAGGACACCGACTCCATGTCACTTACAACGTCTAAAATTTGATTAACTTGAGGGAGGGACTGGTCTTGCAATCCATGTGATTTGTCTCCACTGTCTTCAATCCAAGGCAAGAGGAACGGCAGGTTCACATTGACTCAGATATCCAATGTAATAATTTGTATATTCAAGGTTGATCAAGATTTTAGGGGTTTAGAGCAAATTTGTAATTTGTGGGCCCTTTTTTGATAACAAAGGTATCTAAGCCCAGCTAAAAACATGTCAAATAATCTATTTTATATATTTTTTATTTTATTTTATCTTTATAAAGGATTGCGATACACTTTCTTAAAGTTATAACTCGACAATTTATTCTCTTTGATGTTGATGTTGTCTTCCTTTTTTTTTTTCTTTCAAATGTATTTTCACGCAAGAAGTATGATCTCAATTGTTATCCTAAAATAATATAGTCAAACTAAAGAAAATATATATCACCATCATTTATAAAAAAAAAACTATAAAAATAAACACATATTTAGTGGAAAAAAAAAAAAACTCTTTTGTGTAATAAAAAAACGCAACAAAATCTGCCCCCTTTCTTAATTCAAAAGAATCCCCCTTTCCTTATTTTCCTTCCTGTCCTTCTATTTTTGTTGTGTTAACGGGTGTTAAAAAATGGGTCAGGTGATATGTGATAAAACTAAACTGATAATATAATTAATTTTTAAAAAAACCCTAACAAAGTTGGGTCTTAAGCAACTGCTTCCTTTACGTGTAGATAGAGGTGACCAGTGGGTTGGGTAGCGGGCCGGGCCACGAGTCCCAAAATTTTTGGGGTCTGGCCAGGCCCTGTTGGCCCAACAGCTCTTTTAAAGAGCCGTTGGGAGGGGGGAGCCGTTGCTACCCCACTTTCTTTTTAATAAAAAAATATAATATCTATAAATACCCATTCCCCCATTCAATTTCCTCACAGCAAATCTTTATCCAATTCTCTCTTCTCTCTCTACATTCATCTACTCCCTTCTACTTGCAAGAATTGTGCACCAAATTGGCCACCTCTAGCTCGTAGAATCTCAGTCAAGTTCGAATTTCATTGTTCGCTTCAGTAATTTTAATATCAAAATTTTATTTGTTTTGCATTTTTATCTACTTAATTTGCATTAATAGTTGCATTTTTTAAATACTAATCATTATTACTACCATGGCACACAATGCATCTTCTTCTGGAGCCGATCGTTCTAGTTCTAGCTCTTGTCGACCGCCTAAGTACCTAAGAGGGGTAGAGTTGTCGAACTTGATATTGATGAACGAGCATTTTTAGAACTAGGCCCATCACCTCCATACACTGACACCAGAGATTGGGACCTCCAACAACAATAGTACTGCAACGACCAGGATTTTTCTGAGTCGAGTGGTGGTGGTGGAGACTCACAGACTGAAGAGGAACCCACACCCACTACAGAAACCCAGCCCGCAAGAACTAATACTAGTAGGTGTAGTACTAGTGGGGTATGGAAGCACTTCAACTTAGATAGGAACAACAATAAAGCGATTTGTAAATTATGTGACCCCACCAAAGGCCTTTAGTCATCCACCGGGTAGTAGGAAAAGCACATTAACTAGACATATAATTAGGTGCCACCCCGAACAAGACCCAGATAGAGCCCAACAATAGTTAGTACAGCAAGCGACCGGTGCGCTTGCTAACTTCAGGTTCTCCTAAGAAACTAATAGACTGAAACTAGCTAAATATATAATTAAGGTTGAAAAGCCTTTTAGCACCGGCGAAGACCCTAATTTCTTGGAGTATCTCCAAACAGCGGTGAACCCCGCCATCATAAGGGCTCCTCGGAACACTTTAAAGCGGGGCGCGTTTAAAGCTTACAATAAGATAAAAACTAAGGTCTTCGAAATTTTTAGGGTGAACACAAGCATGTGCTCGTGGACGTCCTACACTTGGAAGTCGAAACCCGATGTGCCTTACTTGTGCGTAACGGCACACTGGATCGATTTCTCCTTCACCATTCAAAAACGAATAATCCATTTTGCATATTTAGATTACCCCCACACTGCCGACATAATCACGGGTGCGATTATGGAGGCAGTTTGCAAGTGGGGGATACAACGTCGTATTTTTAGTATCACGTTCGACAACGCTGCTAGTAATAACGCATCCATTAAACAATTAAGGAGGCATATGCAACCCGTGTTAGGTGGGAGCTGTTTTTATTTACGTTGTATCTATCATATGCTACATTTAATGGTTATGGATGGTTTAGGTCTAATAAAGCTTCTTTTTCCACCTTAAGAGATGTAACGGTAGCAATAAAATCATCCGGCACCAGAAAGAGAAGATTTAAACTTCTCTATGGGATGCATGGATTAGAGTATAAACAATTTAAATTAGACTCACCAACTAGGTGGTCGTCAACCATAGAAATGTTAGAGCACATACTACCATAAAAGGATGTCATAGTGGAATTTATGCAGGATACTCGTTCAGATTTAAGTTATTGTAATCTGAACGATGTACACTGGGATACCATTAACGAAATTTGTAAATTTTTTACCATTTTTACAGACGGTACCACCTTTTTTTCCGGTTGTTGTTATCCGACTATATCACAAGCAATATCTAGATTGATTGATATTGTATCTTGGATGTCGGAAAATGAATCCAACCCCGAGTTCATGGAATTGATTAAGGCAATGAAAATGAAGTTTTATAAATATTATTCTAAACTATCCCTTACATACTGTTTTGCCACTATTTTGGATCCTCGTTGTAAACTCACGGGTTTGAACTTGTTTGCCAAATATTTTTACGAACAACGAAAATATGATTTCGATACTGAAAAATTCATTCCGCGAGTTGATTCAGACCTACACACTTTATTTTCTCATTATTCTCGGAGATTATCATCTGATAATCCACATGTTACTCTTACAATAGTTGGATCTTCCACATCTAGTAGAAGTAGTGCACACACGTCAATTGCGTGGAAGTTGTTGGGCCAATTCACGGCCACACAAGCTTCCACGTCATGTGACGAGTTAGATTACTATATGCGGACGCCGCTAATCCAGTTCTTCCCGACACTAGCGAATCCGTAATTTGATATTTTAAAATGGTGGTGTACAAATTAAATCCAGTATCCCGTGCTTTCCATTATGACACGTGATATACTAATGTGTCCGATGTCTTCAGTAGCATCGGAGTGTGCTTTTAGTCTTGGTGACAGGTTGCTTGGAACGAAGAGGGCGAAGCTATCACTTAACTTGGAGATGTCCGTGTGCTTAAAGGATTGGATGCACGCAGAGGTTAGGGAGCAAAACGTGCTAAGGCTGGGTTCATCGAGCGAGGATGAAGAAGACCGCACTACCGATACGTCAGACGGTGACATAGTAACCTCCCAACCAAGGTAGACTAATTTCTTATTGTTGTACGTCTATATCTTGTTTGTATTTTATAATAAATATATTTATACTTTTACATAGTAGGATCCAACTGCTGTAGTTGTATTTGTTACATTACTTACCATTATTTATTATATATTTTATTTTATTACATATATTTAGCATAATTAATGATTGTGATGGATTATATTTGTATCCTATATTATTCATCATTGAATTATAATAATTTTTGTGAAAATCAAATTTGTATTTTTTTAATTTTACATGGTTAAAAAACCAAAAAAGGGGTGGACCTGGCCAACCCGGGCCGGGGCCAGGCTGAGCCCCAAAGGTCGGGACCCAGGCCCGGCCCGGCTCTCTACAATGGCGGGCCTCCCGACCCGTGGCCACCTCTACTTGGAGATTATTTTGAGTGACCTTGTATATGTTAATATATATGATCAGGAGTTTTTTACCTCAATGGCACGGTTTCAAAAAAAAATTATCAAAATGGTACAGTTCAAAAAATATTTACCAAAATGGCACAGTTTATTATAACTTCTTCAACATATGCCGTTTAAAATGGCCTACGATCCGTGTATGAACAATGTACGCCGTTACAAACGGTGTACGACCAAAATTTTACTGTTATACGCCGTTTCTAATGGTGTATAAACAATAATTTTTTTTTTATGAAACCATAGCTAATTTGTATTTTAGAAAGTATTGCATTAAATTTTAACTAAGAAAAAAAAAATGACAAATAGAAAATAATACCAAAGATTGCCTTATAGCTATTTGCATCCTTTAGCATCAGGAAATCTTCTTTACTAAGAATATTCTTTTTCTTTGGCATTATTCTTTCTTCTTTGTTTAGTTATAAAATGTGACAAAGATAATGTTGCTCACTCAAAAGTGGAGCAAAATTCTTCAACTAAGCTGTATAATCAACTCTGCGCAAAATTTGTGGTTGATTTCATAGCACCAAAGTTCCAAAATTTAGGAAAAACATGAAATTGTATCTTCTTACGGGTAACACACTGGTATTTTGACTGTTCATTTTTTCAAAAGTGTCCACATCATATTTTGATACTTTTGTTTGTATAATTCTTTATACTTCAAAAGAGCAATGGCTTGTCCTTCGTGCATCAAATCATGGCTTGTGTCTCGTCAGTCCAGGCTTGCCCGATTGTGAACGGTAAAAGGCTTAATCCTATCCCTTTGAGGAGGGGTCTAAGGCAAGGGGATCCCCTTTCCCCTTACCTTTTCTTGTTAGTAATGGATTGTTTATCTTCTCTTATTAACAAGGCCTCTCTTCAAGGGGAGTGGAAGGGCTTTCGCATCAAGAGGACATGTCCTCTCCTTTCTCATCTTCTGTTTGCCGACGATTGCCTCCTTTTTTTGGAGGCCTCCGAAAGGGGGATCCAAAAGGTTAAGGACATCATCAACTGCTTCTGTGAGGCTTCAGGTCAATCGGTTAATTTTCTTAAGTCTCAAGCTTTCTTCTCGTCTAACACTTCCATCCGTGTCCAAGATGACCTCTTATCCTCCTTTGGGGTCCAACTCATGGAGGAAGAGGATCGTTATTTGGGTCTTCAGGTCATGTGGGACCGGTCTAAGAAAAGTGCTCTTAACTTCCTTTTTGAACGTATCCGTCAGAAAATTCAAGGTTGGAAATCCAAGCTTTTGTCGCATGGGGGTCGCAAAATTCTCATCAAATCTGTGCTTGCCGCAATTCCTTCCTATATCATGCATTGTTTCAAAATTCCGGTTTCCTTTGTTCGGAAAATTAATTCTCTTCTCGCTCGCTTTTGGTGGAAGAGGGGGGGGGGGGGAATGTGGAGGATAAGGGCATTCATTGGGTCCGATGGGATAAAATCTCTATTCCTAAGCACCATGGAGGCATTGGCTTCCGGGATATGGAGGGAGTTAACATGTCCATGGTGGCAGCCCAAGCTTGGAGAGCTTTCCAAAGCCCTAATGCGTTAAGGGCTCGTATTGTTAAAGGGATTTATTTTCACAATGGCTCCTTCCTCAAGGCTAAGTTGGGGTGTAACCCATCTTGGGGGTGGAGAAGTATCATTGAGGGTCGTGACTTCCTTCTCAAGGGGGTTCGTTGGAATGTTCAAAGTGGAGCGAATATCGACATTTGGTCTGACAAGTGGGTGCCCTTTTCTCATGATTTTTTGATTGGAAGAACCCGACCAACAGGTTGTCCCCTGCAGTCGGTAGCCCATCTCATGATTCCCGAGGCCCGTCGTTGGAATTTGCCCCTTGTCCGACAGTGGCTGGGACCCGAGATCGCTGACCACATTTCCTTGATTCCCATTGGGAGGCCGGGGAGCATGGACAAGTTGGTCTGGCATTATTCTAACTTTGGGATTTTCTCCGTTCGTTCTGGCTATGCTTATTGGTGCAAAAATGTGAGAAAAAGCTCTTTGGGGTCTTCTGCCCCTTCCTCGTCCACGATCCTCTGTTCCAAAGCAATTAAAGCTATTTGGAGTTTAGTTGCTTCTCCCAAAGTCCGACATTTTATTTGGAGAGCCTACAACAACGCTCTTGCTACCCATGACAACCTTCGGAAGAGAAAAATCCAAGGCCCTTCTGTCTGCTCTCGGTGTGGGAAGGAACATGAAACTATTGAGCATATTCTTTTCTTTTATCCTACAGCCAGAGCTGCTTGGTTTGGTTCTAAGTTTGGTTTTCGCTTTTCTAAAGAGGGGTTTAGAGGTTTTTGTGGGTGGGATCATATTTGTAATATTTTTAATTTTTGCTAGCCTTGGTTGTATTGCTCTTCTTTGTTGGAATTTGTGGAACAATAGGAACTCTTTTATTTTTCAGGGGTCCTCTAAGGAACCTCATCTGATTGTCCAAGACTCTTTGAGGGAGGCCTCTGATTTTGCTGCCCAGGTGGGACCGACACCTCGGTCATCTTTGTCCGTCCGGCCGAGTGAGAGTGGTTGGTCCCCACCGCCTTTCGGTTCGATTAAGATCAACTCTGACGCTGCTTGGAAGTCCAAGGATGTTTTAGCTGCTGCTGTTGTCGTTGCTAGAGACTCATCTGGCTTGGTTGTTGGTGGGTGGTGTGGCTCTATGCATGCCTCCACCCCCCTCGTTGCTGAGGCCCTTGCTTTTAGGGCGACTTGCACATTTGCTAAGACCCTTGGATGGCATTGCATTTCTTTTGAGTCGGATTGTATGTTACTTATTGATGTTGTTAATGGGAGAGCTCAGAGGGACTGGATGATCCATGCTATTGTAGAGGATATATGTTTTTTAGCGCTTTCTTTCCCATCTTGGGCTTTTGTTTGGTGCTCTAGAAGTTGTAATAGGATTGCCCATTCTGTTGCTAAGGGGCATTTTGCTGGTTTTTGTACCCATGATTGGTGGGCCTCTCCCACCCATTTTGATGCTCTTGTATCTCGGGATTCTTATGGAATATAATGCTGGCCTCTGGCTTTGTTTTGTTCAAAAAAAAAAAAAAAAAAAAAAAAAAAAGGAGCATATAGGGGAATGTGTCATAGAGCTTATAGCTATGCTTAAAGGGAGTCATTGGGGTATTGGGAATATATGTTACTTTTTATTTACTATATTTAATATAGTGTATAATAACGATAATATATATAGGTCATTTCATCATTTAGTACTCGTTAAATTTTTGTTGAACTAATATTATATACATGAAAATTATGCATTACTTTTTAGATGAAAACATAAATGGTGAAAGTTTTCAAAAATGATATTATACATAGCAATGGCAATATACTTTGTAAAAACGACCAAGAAGAAAAATATTATTTAGAAAAGAACCAGGAAATGTATCAACTATTTATAAGTGACTAGGACAATTACTCAAAAAATTAACATAACAACCAAAAAGAATATGTGTTAGATAACGTGACAATCAAAAAGATGACAAATACAATGTCATAATGAAGTTAATATACTTTCTTAAAAAAATTAACAAATTATTGAAAATTTAAATTATTTATGTAAAATAATTTTAATGCAATAATTTTTAAAATACAAATTAGCTGTGCTTCCATTAAGAAAATAAAATAAAAATTACTGTTCATCCCCTGTTACAAACGGCGTATGACAGTAAAATTTTGGTCGTACGCCGTTGCAGTTACAAATGGCGTACGTTGTTCATACCTAGGTCGTACGCCATTTATACCGCGTACGTTGAAGAAGCTACAGTAAACCGTGCCATTTTGGTAAATATTTTTTAAACCGTGCCATTTTGTTTTTTTTTTTTAACTGTGCCATTGGGATTAAAAACTCTACGATCAGAAAGTATTAGCTTCTTAAAAAGTAAATAATTTAATATATTTTTTTACAATCCAATTATTTTATGGCATATTCTTAGATATATGAATCGGGTATTTTTAGTTGGATATATTTAACAATTTTCTTTTCATTTTATTAATAGCAAAACTGCCTAAAAAGTTATTTCTAAAAATAATTGATATAGATCTTTTTATATTAATAGAATATTTGATTCTGGTATTGAGTAGAAATGCCATGCCATTTTTTTACATCAGTAATGCCAAGAAAGTGAATACTATATTCAAACCCACGTCCCATGAGTGGCCAACTACCACCCCAGCTATTGGAAAAAAAATCAGGGACCGACATGCCATGCCTATATACATAGCCTTCTTGGTCATGTTCAAAAATGGTGACCTTGGTCATACGCTCGCACTTTGGGTTGTGTGAAGACTGATCTTTTATGCTGTTATGGGCCAAGTTTATAGAGCGAAGGGTGTGAAAGACAGCATTGTCCTATAGCCCTGCAATTCATCCCAAAGCCCCTTCATCTTTGAGTAATACATGACTGTTAGGACCTTTCACAATAACTAATACCTTCTTCGATATCAGTTGTTAGGACCGCCCAGAATCACCGAACCATAAACAGAAATAGCAATGCGGAATAAAGGGAATGGGAAAAAATTAGACACCGGAATTTACGTGGTTCAGCCGAAGCCTACATCCACGGAGGGGGAGCAACATAATTCCACTATTATAACAGAGGTATTACAACAGAGTTTCTCACTCACACTCTACCTCCTACTGGACTACATCTTTAGTCTCTTACTTTCAACCCCATACCTAAACCATACACAAGATGTCCCAATTTATAGGCCTCTACATTCATAACTCCCGGCAGCCCAAGAGTCACCATCATTAGGCTCCAATAAATCCAGTCATGAATTAACGATTTATAATATTATCGGTCTCCAATCTTAACAATGACTACTCCCATATTTCCCAGTTTGAGATCTGAAAGAGATCTATTTAGTTCGAAAACTCTAGGACCATTGTTCTGAGAGAACCTCTCCTTAATGTCAAGCCAAATTTGTCTCGCAGTGTCTCGGAACACAATAGTAGCAGAAATATCCTTAGAGACTGAGTTGATTAGCCAGGACATGAGCATATTATCACAGCGGACCCATCTTTCATAAGGCGGGTCATCTTCGCTTGGTTGAGGCAAAGATCCATCAATAAAATTCATCTTATTCTTCGCCCTAAGTCCAACTTTCATGGATCTTTCCCATGTGGTAAAATTTTCTGGCCCAACCAACAGTTGTGTGACAAGAATCATACTAGGGCCATTACTACTAGCAAGATAGTAAGGAGAAGCAACATCTTCCTTGATCAAAGAATGCAGACCTTGAATCTACTAGTTTGAAGCCTGAATCTGCTGATTTGAGACATCTAATTTGGACCCAATTGCTCCTTGATCACCTTCGTTCGCCATTGAACAAAGGTGATGAAAAATAGATCAATCACTTTAATAAGAAGGACTGAAAGCACACAGGGCCGAAACCTATGACCGCATGCAAGAGGATCAGGCAAAAAAAAAAACTCAATAGTACAGAACGAAAGCAAGCATTTTATGCTTTGATGCCATGTTAGAAAACCTTGAACATTTCATACAAAGCAAGTATAAGGGAGTACTTGCATTGATTCTCTATAAATGTGATGAATACAACAACTTTTGTTAATCTTCTAACCCTAACAGAAGCCTTTATAAAGGCATAATCCTGGTCAAGAAAAGAAAAAGAAAAAATAAAAAAAATAAAAATATGGAAAAATAAATCCTAACTAACCTAATATATCAGATTTGATCCTAACCCAAATTAATAGATTTACAAATCACAACTTTATACAAAAATACAATTTCGTCTACTATATTTGACACTGTCTTGGTCATGTTAAAAAATGGTGACCTTGGTCATACGTTCGCACTATTGGGTTATGTGAAGACTGATCTTTTATACTGTTATGGGCTAAGTTCATGGAGCGAAGAGTTTGAAAGATGCAAGGAAAAGGGGGAAGGAGTGAGGTTCGGGGTGGCCGATAGTGGGTGAAGGAGCATTTGAAGCCCGGGTTCCGGTGGGGTGATCAACGGTTCGGTCAGATGGGCAGTGATGATGAACGGTGGTCATCGGAGCGACTAGCGGTTGACGTGTCTAATGCAAGTCAACAACTGCATTCCTTGACTGCCTCTGTTTTTGGTTTGGGGGCAAACACCTAATTCTTTTGACTTTGATTTTTATTTTTCATTTTTAAAATTTTTATATATGCTTTATTATTTAATGGGTTATTTATACTAAAGGTTCCTATACTTTGTTTATTATATTAATTTAGTTCTTATACTTTTGATTGTGTCAATTTAGTCTCTGCACAATTCAAAACACATTAATTTGGTCCTTAGAGAAAAAAATGTATGCTAATGGTTTGGCAATGAATTGGGTCAAATTGAATAAACGAATGAAATTATAATAAGTTACTTGCATCTAACATAATTTTGCCTACGTCATTAACTTAACTTAAATTAGACAAAAGGACTAAATTTACATATTTTGAATTGTTCAAGAGCTAAATTGACACAATTAAAGATAAACGACCAAATAGACACAATTGACAAAGTACATGGACCATTCTTGCAAGTAACCCTTATTTAATTTAGTAGATGATACAGATAAAATACCTCTAATAATATAAAATTGAAAACTTTCTCCCATGATTTCTTTTGCATTGTGATACTTTTAACACAGTGACCTCCTTATAACTTGATTTTAATTATGCCGCGCTCCGTTAACGCCCGGAATTTTGATTGTGTTTGCTCTGTTTTGTTTCCTATCCCTTTACATCATCTATAAACTTATATTCATACCCCAGACCCTGCTTAGGCAGGAGCCCTTGGGGTACTGAATATATTGCTTTATAAGCTTATATTCGTAAAGTTTTTTCCTTTGTTGATAAAAAAAAAAAACACAAGTTTCTTTTTCCTCTAATAATTACTAAAAAAAGTATTCTTTAAATTCCTAGAAATATTTCTATCATTTTTCCATAACAAAACCAGATTTAATGTAGTTTAATGCCTTTTTAACCGACAAATTAGGGAGAAATGGCATATCCAGAAAAAGTTCGAGAAAAGGTTCGGATTTCACTTAGTGTGGGTAATATGGAATAAGGGGAATAAGATCATTTTTGAAAATGAAATATGGGAGGAAGAAGATTTATTGTGGAATATCTCGACGAGGGTATCGACTTGGTATCATGATATCCCCTATAAACCAGAAGAAATTACAAGGAATCTCGAAGGTTTTTTGTCGGGATCCAAGCCTTGGAGCTATTGCCCAAAATGGCTCAAAATAAAAAATATATGTTTTCGAAAAAAAAAATTTGATTTGGTAACTTGGAGGCCATTTGAATAAATATTTTTTGCAAATGGCCACTTTTGGTAATATTTTTTTTAATTTGGGCTATTTTGGGCAACAGCTCCAAGCCTTGATTACAGATTTTATTTTCGTTATTCCGTTTTATGCGTTGTTTTCAGCCTTAGATGACCTTGTAGTTTTTGGTTCTTTTTTTCAAAATTTTCATGAACGCACTCTATTTTTATTGTTTTCTTCTTTCGGTTTTTATTTTTTATACACGGTCCAAGCACCATTTAGACTTTTATCTAATTACAAAAAAATAATAATAATAATAATAAAGAAAAATCACATCAAATAATAAAACTCACTTCAAAAAGCAATATAAAACTCAAGATAATGATTTTGGAAAATATTATTCCATTTTGGAAAGGGATATTTTTATTTCCTATTTTTCATGCCCTTTTGACTCCAAAAGCTCCTTCCTAAATTTCTGGAGGCAGGCCGAAAATATAATGAAATCTCATTGTTAATAGATATATAAATAATATAAGGTCAAACCATAAAATATTTAAAAAAATATTTTCAGCTATTACGAGTGGGGTATTGCATAATTTATGTGTATTTTATACTTAGAATGTGTTGGAGCGAAGACACCTTCAAAAACGGTGAAAAGGGGGCTCAAATGGACAAATTCGAAGACTACCTTGACCCGACCACATGTGGAAAAAAAAGGACTCATTAGGTCAAGATTCGGCCTTCAAATCAAGCAATTTTAGGCTTATAAGGCTACCCGATCGATCAGCCACTGTAGATAACCGATCGATAGGAGCCATATAGAATCGAGAGCTTCGGTTATGTATGGCGCCGATCGATCGGCCAATCTGCAGTGTGCCCCTAAGACGCGCCGCACATATAAAAGGGGGAGGGGATTATTCTTTTTCATACCTTTTTGTCAATTTTCTCTCTTCCTCCTTCCCCTAGCTGCCAAGAGAGATCTGAATTTTCATGAATGTCAAAGCGCAAGTACTCGGAGTACCGAGAGATTAAAACTAGAGTCACGTCAGCATCAATTGAGGGAGCTTAAATTCTTTTGAATTTTTGATTTGTAAAATTCCTATGGAGAAGTAGACTGCTAGTTTAGGGGTGAAGGACAGGCAGCCGTCCGGATCCCGGATTTATATATTTTTTTTCGATAAGTGACACCGGAGTGCCGATACAAGACAGGCAAACTCGAAAAACGAGGCCTGAAGCTAGACTGAAGCTAGCTGAAAGACGACCAAAAAACAAGAACAACAAAAGAAAAAGAAAAAACAGGACCTCAAACGAAGCAAAAGGAACACGGAGAGGCAAAATCCCGGATTTATATTTTATCTTCGATAATGACTTGTGTTATACTATTTTCGCACCCCTGTGGGAGTTATTTATTGAGATTGGTTGTCTGTTTATGTGCTTCTAGCCATGACTAGATTTCCAGTTTATTTGCATTTCGTCTTGTGCTTGTAGCTTGGAGCCTAGTATAACAGGTTTTCACGAGTGGTCAGGGTTGAGGTTGTAGCCAATCATGAACATAATCTTTTATCTAAATTAGGGGTTTTTTTTTTTTTTTTTTTACTGAAAATCACCTAGGTGTGGTTTCAAAAAATCACTTTACTTTTTTAATTTTTTGATGTCACACATAAAGTTTTCAAAAATTTTTCAATGTCACACACTTCTAATGTAGGTGTGTCATTGAAACATTTTTGAAAAGTTTACGTGTGACTTTAAAAAATTAGAAAAGTTAGGTAATTTTTCTGAAATTACACCTAAAATATCGGTGGTTTTTAGTTAAAAAAAACACACTATAAATTAACATTAAATTAGGAATGAAAAACACTATAAATTACACCTAGGGTGATAAGATGAGTTATGCCATTAGACTGGTTCATTACCCTAAGCCCTAATTTAAATATTAACCCAGGCTTAGAGCTAATAGCCTAAACCCCTGAAGTCATTGTCGTGGTAAAATATAATGATGGGATCCGAGTTAAGCTACCCTGAATTTGTTCCCCAAATTGCCCTTTGATTAAATTGACAACTTTTATTTACCGCTTCAATTATGATAACTTAGTAATCCTCTCTCTCGAAGAAAAAAACCCAATTTTAACCACCCTATAATCACTGAACTGAACTTTATACTGATTCCCTGAGAATACGACACCCGTATACCCGAAGCAGTGTTACGTACAATAATTGATTGGGGGCTTGATTTTCAGAATGTATATAAAATCAGGATTGTAATACTTGAGAGCTTATCAAATAAACAAATCTCTTCTTTCTCCCTAACTCTCCTTCTCATCTCCTTCTCTCTATTTCTCTCTCTCATCTCACTCTATTTCTTCATTACTATCCCCAAACCCTAACCCCAGGGTATAAGCAACAATTGTTGCATCATTTGGTATCAGATTCAGGCAACGAACTGCGTGTATTGATCGATGGCTAAAGGCATGCATAGCGCATCGGATATTCACTGCCTTGAGGCACGGTTGGACTACACCGAAAGTCATATTGATGGCCGATTGAATGATCTTGATGAATGGTTTCAGGTGATGGTGACCGAGATGACTTCGATGAAGCAAGAGCAAGGTCAAATGATGGTGATTTTATGAGAGTTGCAGCACCACCAGCGCCACGGCAATGGCCTCTTTGCTCGGCCGACTGAGCCGCCACCTCCGATTTTGCCGGTAACCACCTCGGTTCCGGCCTGTAGTATTGAATCAATTGCCTCATCTCAATATCAATTTCCTACTCATTTATCAAAGATTGAATTTCCTAGATTTAGTGGTGGCCTTGATATCAAAAATTGGATATGAAAAGTAGATCAATTCTTTGCATTAGATAATACTCCATTGTCGGTGCAAGTCAAGATGGCTTCTATGCATCTTGAAGGGGATGCTATGGAGTGGCATCGTTCTTCTATGAAAACCCTAGCACGACCGCTTGAGCATGTTGTGTGGACCGAGTATTCAACTTTACTAATTCAGCGTTTCGGTAGTAGTTATGAGGATCCTATGGCGGATTTAATAAAATTGCGTCAAACCGGTAGTGTTTCAGCCTATCAATCTGAATTTGAGCGCCTAGTGCCGCGGTTGTCATTATCCGAGGAGTATTTAGTCTCCCATTTCACGGGTCTAAAGGACTCAATTTGATATCCGATATTGATGCTCCAACCCACTACGGTACACCACGCTATGAGATTAGCGCGGTTACAAGAAGATTGTATGTCCTTGGGTTACCGTTCCTCATTTGGGCCATCTCGACTGTCCAATTCTCATGTGACACAACCATCTTATGTGGCTCCATCTGGTTTGGTGGTTCGGTCAGCTTCTGACTCGGTTTCCTCTCCCCGTACTCTTAAGTGCGAGGGTCTTACTATTACTGCGCTCGAATTAGAGGACAGGCTTGAAAAAGGACTCTGTTTCTTTTGCAACGAGCCTTTTATTCCCGGACACATGAAATTCTGTAAGGTCAAGAACCCTCAATTGCGGATGCTTTATGGGACCTCGGATGATCCTCCTGATGCCGAGGATACCGAGAACTTCGCAGAGGACATTATGGATACCGAGCCTGGAAATCTTCCATAGATATAGTGTAATGCTTTAGCAGGCATTTGTGCCTACTCTACAATGCGTATCACAGGTTATCACCACCGCAAGCCTCTTCATATACTTGTTGAGAGTGGTAGCACCCATAATTTTCTCGATCATAGGAAGGCCCAAGGTTTAGGTTGTCTTACCGAGCCTATTTCTCCAACCTCTGTGGTGGTGGCCGATGGCAACCGGCTGCAATGTAAAGCGGGATGCCGTGACTTCTCATGGAGTGCACAAGGGACGGACTTCATTTGTGATGTCCTTCTCATTGACTTGGGAGGATGTGACATGGTTCTCCGGGTGCAATGGTTGGCCTTATTGGGTGCCATTGTGTGAAATTTTGAGCGGCTTGAAATGTCGTTCACCTGGCGTGGCAAATAGTGTACAATGCACGGTCATTCTTCGAGCATTAAAACCGCGGGTAAGCAAAGTCTTTATAAGCTTGATATTTTATGTTCTTCGATTCATCTTGTTATGATTCCTATCATTACCTTATGCTCTTTACCTGTATCGGTTGATTATAATCCTTCGGGCATTGTTACCGATGACCATTGGGGTCAACTCAACGATTTGTTGAGGGAGTTTGCATCGGTTTTCGAGTAGCCACGAGAGCTTCCTCCATGTCGTCCTGAGTTTAATCGCCGTATTATGCTTAAACCGGATGCCACCCCGGTGAATATCCATCCATACCGTTATCCTTTAGTTCAAAAGGATGCTATTGAGACCATGATTCAAGAAATGCTTGAGACTGGAATTATTCATCACAGCAATAGTCCATTCGCTTCGCCCGTGATTTTAGTCAAGAAAAAAGACGGGTTTTGGCGTATGTGTGTTGACTACCGGGAGTTGAACCACCGCACTAGTAAGGACAAGTTTCCTATTCCAATTGTTGAGGAGTTGTTGGATGAGTTATATGGTTCGGTTATCTTCTCAAAATTGGATCTCCGAAGTGGATATCATCAGGTGCGGTTCTGTGAGCCGGATGTGTATAAGACCGCGTTTCGCACCCACCAGGGTCATTATGAATTTCGGGTGATGCCTTTTGGATTGACAAATGCCCCGACCGCCTTCCAGAGTCTTATGAATTCGGTATTTCGGCCTTATCTCCGCAAGTTCGTGCTTGTTTTTTTGGACGACATTTTGGTTTATAGACTAAATGTGTCCTCTCATCTTTCTCATCTTCATGTCATTTTTGAAATCATGTGTGAGCATCGATTGTTTGCTAAGGGATCCAAGTGTGGGTTGTTTCTCGAGGAGATAGACTATTTAGGTCATCGCATTTCCACCCAAGGGCTGTTCACAGACTCGGACAAGATTGCGGCTGTTCGGGATTGGCCAGTTCCGACAATAATCAAACAGTTGCCTGGGTTCCTTGGTTTGGCAGGGTATTATCGTCGGTTCATTCACGACTATGGTTCTATTAGTAAGACGCTTACGGAGCTTCTCAAGCGTGATTGTTTTGCTTGGTCATCCGCAGCAGAGGGTGCTTTTGCCGCCCTCAAGGATGCTTTGACTCATGCCCCGGTGCTCGCCTTACCGGATTTTTCTCGACCCTCTGTGGTGGAGACCGACGCATCGGGAGTGGGTCTTGGAGCCGTATTTATGCAAGATAACCACCCGATTGCGTACTTGAGTAAAGCTTTAGCTCCTACACATCTTGGGTTGTCGGTGTACGAGCGGGAGCTTATGGCCGTGGTCCTTGCCGTGACAAAGTGGGAACATTACCTTGCACATAGACACTTTATTCTCCGGATTGATCAACAAAGTCTAAAGTACTTGCTTGATCAAAAAGTCAACACATCGTTGCAATGAGCTTGGCTTTCCAAGCTTATGGGATTCTCGTATACTATAGAGTATAAAAAAGGGTGTAAGAATAAAGCCACGGATGCTCTCTCTCGCATGCCTACTTCTGATGTCGAGCTCCGTGCCTTGCTTGTTAACATTCGCTCTCCGTTATTGGACGAGATCCGGCATTCATGGGAGGCTGACCCGTCTACCCAACAGCTCATCCGTGAGCTGCAGGCTGAGCCATGGTCACATCCCACATTTACATGGGCAAATTTGGAGCTGCGTCGTTATGGGCGTTTGGTGGTGGGATCGAACACCGCGCTACGTCAGCATATTTTTGCACTTTATCATGCTTCGGTCGTGGGTGGACATTCCGGTGTGGATGTCACGTATTGAAAATTGGTAGCTTCTTCTATTGGAAAGGGATGCGCTGGGATGTTTATCGTTTTATTTCCGAATGCACAATTTGCTAACGTTGCAAGGCCGACAATACCACATACCCCGGTCTCTTGCAACCGTTACCCATTCCGGAGACGATATGGAGTTCGATTTCTATGGATTTTATTAACGGGTTGCAGCGGTCTCATGGTCGGGATTCGGTTTTCGTGGTGTTCGATCGTTTGAGCAAGTATGCACACTTCATGCCTCTTACTCATCCGTATACAACAACAGTTGTATAGTGTTTTTGGATTCAATTTTTCGTTTACATGGGTTGCCGCGTAGCATAATATCTTATCGGGATTCGATGTTCCTCAGTTTATTTTGGCAAGAGCTGTTCCGCATTTTGAGTGTGGACTTGCACATGTCCTCGGGGTATCATCCCCAAACAGACGGCCAGACCGAGGTAGTCAATAGAAGCTTGGAAACGTATTTACTTTGTTTTTGTTGTGACATGCCTTCGGAGTGGTCTACTTTTCTTCCTTTGGCGGAATGGTGGTATAATACCTCCTTTCATTCGGCTATTCAGTCCACTCCATACGAGATCTTGTATGGCCAACCGCCACCTTTACACATACCGTATATTACGGGTGAATCCGAAGTTGCTGCGGCTCACCGAAGCATAGCTGCCTGTGAGGAGGCCATTCAGTTGCTTAAGCATCATCTCTCACGCGCTCAGGTCCACATAAAATGGTTGGCGGATGCTCGTTGTTCCGAACGTCAGTTTGCCGTGGGCAATTGGGTATACTTAAAATTATAACCGTATCGTCAATCTTCGCTTCATCCTCGCCAAAACATGAAGCTCGCAGCCAAGTTCTATGGGCCATATCGTGTGATTGCCCGAGTTGGGCAAGTTGCTTATACTCTTGATTTTCCGGACCATGTTAGGATTCACCCAACTTTTCATGTTTCGCAGTTATGCCGGCACGTGGGCACTGTTATGAAGGGCCATTCGAGCGTTTTACCGCATCTACAAGGCAACTCATGGGTTCTCGAGGCCGTCCTTGCTAGGCGTTTTGTGAAGCGGTGCAATGCAGCAGCGACTCAAATTCTCGTCAAGTGGCATGACCATGGAGTCGAGGAGGCGACTTGGGAAGACTATTACAAGCTTCGACTACGTTTTTCTTCTTTTCTTCCTTGAGGACAAGGAAGTGCTTATTCGGGGGTATTGTTATGTACAATAATACGTAGAATTGATTAGGGGCTTGATTTTCGGAATATATATAAAATCAGGATTGTAATACTTGGGAGCTTATCAAATAAGCAAATCTCTTCTTTCTCTCTAACTCTCCTTCTCATCTCCTTCTCTCTATTTCTCTCTCTCATCTCACTCTATTTCTTCATTACTATCTCCAAACCTAACCCTAGGGTAGATGCAACAATTGTTGCATCAAGTGGCTACAACGAACTCGTAGGCTTGCGAGTACAAGGTTTTAAATAATCTTTAAAACTACATCAATACCCCACAATAAAATTATTCGATAATAAATTAATATTAAAATAGTTATCTTTTAAATCTACTAATTTCTAAACAAATTGGGTATTTGTTTGAGGTATCTGTAGAATTTCTCTTTACATATGTGAAATGATGTAGGAGTTGTGAGAGAAGATATCATAATTTTTTTTTTTGGACAATCAGCAATAAAATTGTAACACATAACAAGCGGCTTGAATAAGCGAGGTCTAAAAAAACCTGAATAAATTCAGGAAATAGAAACACAGAACAATATATACCCAAGAAAATAGGAAAGCAAGAACAACAAAAATGCAAAACGGAACAGAAACAGGTACTACATGGCTATATCAGCATTGGGAGAGATGGGCTCCATGTAGGGAACTGTGGCAGAGTTGGAGAGAGACTGACAAAGGAACTAGTCAAGATAAAGCCCTATTCCAACCTTGCAAAAAGCTTAATCATATCCAATTCATCAACATCATATGCCAAATCAAGCCTTTTCCCGTATTTTCACCTGCATCAGAGAGCGTACCAACATCCTTGGCATTGTCGTCCTTCCTTACCAACTTTCCCTTTTTTCCCCATAGGTTTGGTCAGTTTTTTCGCACTGCTGCCTGAAGACATATCTTTTATGACTTCCTGCCAGTCCCACTCCGCTTGCTGTTTAATCTTACGCTTTTGAGCTCTTCGGCTCTTCTTCGACAACACTAAGCTAGTAACCTGATGACCGGCCACCCTCTTCCTTCTCTGCTTCCCTAGCTCAATATATCAATTTATAATTCCTAGTGTGTTACACCAACTATTGTCAATTGATTTTAGGATGTAAGCTCACTTGTGCTTATATATATATATTGGTTGCCAGGAAGTAGGCATAGAAAATACGAATTCATGGAAAGTAGGGATTTACTCTTTTGTTTGATTGCCAGGAAGTTGGCAAAATACAGGAAGTGAAAATTGCTTAGTAGATTTCCAATACTTTTAAAACCCAGGAAATAACTTGCTTAACTCCCAGGTCTTGGAAACCAAATACTTTGTATATATTTTCAAATTGACACATGAATTAAACTCCTAGAAAATACAACTTCCCAAACATGACCTTCGACCTCATATATGTCAACTATGCGGGTCAGACCCAAGATCCGGCGAAATTTTAAAAAATTAGTTACCCTTTTACAGATCAACAATTTCCTTAATATATTTATTAAATACACAAAATTAAATATTTATTTTGAATATTTATAGCATTATACTTGTTCAAATACAAGTAGAAGAGCATGGAACATGTGAACATTCAAGTGCCCAACACGATTTTGGCCAAAGTCCATAATAAAATATTTCCAAACTTAACATTATAAATTTCCTTATTTTCTGTTCTTTAATTGTCAACAATTTAGAACCACGTAACAAAATATGTTGGTGCCCCTTTGGGGTGTCCTGATCGCAATAGTGGTGGTAGAAATAGTTGCGTACTTCGGTATAATCCGAGCAATTGTTGCTGCAGTTTCGGTCATTGCTTTCGGGTCAGATCGACAGAAATGCAAGCACTTCAATGTATTCTGAGATTATGAGTCCCAAAAGCAATGATATTGGTTTGATACTTACACTCGTTTTTGGTTTGTTTGGTTGTGTTTGGTTGTGTTTGGTTGACTTATCGTGTTTTTTGTATGTATTTTAGTTTGGAGTTAGCAATGTGAGTACCTTGGTTCTTTGCGGTTGTTTTTTTTTTTTTTTTTTTTTTTTGGGATTTGGTGCTATTGTTATTTTTGGGACTGTTGCGGTTGGGGTTTTTGTTGGCCTTTGTTTTGCTTTTGAGTGGTTTTTCTGTTGAGTGAGTGTTGGGTTTCTTTTGATCGGTCTGCAGACTACTTGTTTTCAGACATGTCTTACACTTTTGTGTCTCTGTGGCTTGTATCCTACGTACATAAAAATATATTTTTTATGACTTTGTAAGAGAATAAAGGTATTGATCATTTGACTATACTAATTTTCTTGGAGCAAATTTCCTTTTCTTTTTATTTGTTTTTCTTTAGTGCGCAGCAAGAGCAAGCTACTAGCATGAGCCGGTAGATGCGCCCCCATGCTGTGCACGAGCACGACGCCCTTGGGCATTCCGACACCAATCCCGACATCCGAACCGGGCCACAACGTTTTCGTGGTGGTCTAGGAGAGGGTTTTGCTACGTGTTATCGAGCTTTGACACGTCCAAGATAAGCCAAGGCATAAGGCCACGGCAGCTAAGGGCGCGGACAGGCTTCCCAAGCAAACAGACGAGCACCTCTCCTAATTTCCTTTTCTTTTTGATGTTAGCAAAAATAAATAAAATCATAAGCTGGAAATAAAATCACTAAAAACATATTGTACTCCATAATATTTCCTAACCTCAGTGTATTCCTAAAATATTATAGCCTCAAAGAGGCTAATAAAACTAAGTCTCGTTTTGTTACCGCATGAGTTGAATTCCTACCGGAAGTTATATTTCCCGAGAATTTAATTCCTGTGTCAACTTCTAAGGAAGTAGAAAAAACATGTTTGGTTGCTACGATGAGAAATAAAACTTCCTTCGGAAGGCTAGTTAAAAACGAAGGAACTATAACTCAAGTAAGGGAGGCTAGGTTAATTACTTCCTAATTTTTAAAGGAATTGCAATTTCCACTTCGTTCATTCTACGTATTTCCTGCATACCAAACACGAGCCAAAATCTGCACTTCCCTTAAATTTCTTGTTCCCGTGTCTACTTCCTGCATACCAATCGAGACCTATAACGAGTCTTTCTCCCTCTCCCTTTGCAGATTGTGAAGAATAAATCATACTTCTTAATAGGTAACCAAATTGTCATAATTTCTGCACTTTGTTTTGTTTTTTCCTTCCTAAAAGTCAATAAGTAACGCTTAGCATCATTACAAGATGGACAATCGTAAAGACATATAAGGTCCGCAATCCACCAACAACTTCCAAAAATAAACGATGCAAAAACTAAAAACACCAAAAATGATAGGGAATGAAACTAGTTTCTTGCATGCTGGCAAATGGAGAACATGCAAATAACAACAAAATACTCAGTGTCTCAAAGGCTCAAGTCATGACAAGGTCTGAGAAAGGTGAGACGTATGCAACCTTACCCCAAGGTCCAAAACAGGGTGCATTCCCGAAGAGAGGCTATTTAGCAGATAAAACGGTACCAGACAATATTTATAAACAAGTAATGTGAACCAGAAATGCAATAATTTTTTACTGAACAAGTAACAAGATAGCATGTAGAATTCAAAGATACAACTCATGGCAAGATATCAACCAAAAACAAGTCTTCTTAACATAATAGCATTCACCAAATGATCATAAGAACAGCAAAAAAGGAACCACAAAAGAATTCAAAACCTTGAAGAAAAAGAGCAACAGAGTACCATATTCAAGACAAGCCACACATCTCTATGCCACAGCAGGCATGTCCTTTAGCCATGCATCTAGCGGCTTCCCGATTGAGTATACGATGAACCCGATCTCTCTCATCTCATCAATGTTCACAATGTTCCTCCCGTCAAACACGAAAGCTGGCTTTTGCATATTGTCGAATATCCTCTTGTAATCCAAGGTCTTAAACTCGTCCCACTCGGTCAAAATGCAAAGCGCATGGGCATCTTTTGTGGCTTCGTAAGCGTCCCATGTCACGCTCACTTGTTTGACGGTTGTTGGGCTCATCGGTTGGAGGTGAATAGGATGGTCCCAATCGAACTTGTTCATGGTTAGGTCCCTTTGGATCTGGTCCTCTGTGACTTGTGGGTCGTATATGCTTAGCCTTGCCTTGTCCCCAAGCAAGCCCTTGCAGACGTCAATGGCGGGGGTTTCACGGGTGTCACCGGTGTCTTTCTTGAACGCAAACCCGAGGATCGCGATCTTCTTGCTGGAGACGGTGTTGAACATCGAGGATACGACACGGTTGACAAAGCGACTTTTCTGGTAATCGTTAATCTTGATGACTTGTTTCCAGTACTCAGCCACCTCTGGCAGTCCGTTACACTCACAAATGTAAACGAGGTTCAGAATGTCCTTTTGGAAGCACGAGCCACCAAACCCAACACTCGCGTTCAAGAACTTGGGTCCAATTCTGGAGTCTTTTCCGACTGCGTATGAGACTTGAGTGACATTGGCGCCAGTAGCTTCGCATAGCGCTGACATGGCGTTGACCGATGAGATTCTCTGGGCTAAGAAGGCGTTCGCAGCGAGTTTTGAGAGCTCGGCTGACCAAAGATTGGTGGCTATGATTCGGTCTTCGGGTACCCATTGGGCATAGACATCTTTCAATGCTTGGATAGCTTTTTGCCCTTCTGGGGTTTCCCGACCTCCAATGAGGACTCGGTCTGGGCTAAAGAGATCATTAATGGCAGTACCTTCAGCAAGGAACTCGGGGTTTGAGAGGATTTGATAGTTGATCCCCTTGCTATTGTGGGTCAGAATCTTTTCGATTGCCTCAGCAGTTTTGACCGGTACGGTTGACTTTTCAACGACAATCTTGTCTGACTTTGACACATCAGCAATCATACGGGCTGCGCTTTCCCAGTATGTGAGATCTGCAGCTTTGCCTGCTCCGAGACCTCGAGTTTTGGTTGGGGTGTTCACGGAAACAAAGACGATATCAGCCTCAGCCACATGTTTCTCAACGGCAGTGCTGAAGAAGAGGTTCCTGCCTCGGCATTGCTTAACAACGTCGTCAAGGCCAGGCTCGTAGATTGGGAGTTGGTCACTGTTCCATGCGTTGATCCGAGAAACGGAGATATCGACAACAGCAACTTCGATTGACGGGCACTTTAGAGCTATGACAGCCATGGTGGGGCCTCCAACATATCCAGCCCCGATACAACAGATCTTCACCATTTTGCTTTTACTACCTAGAAAAAGTTACAAAAGAAGTTGGGTCCATGAACATTAAAAGATGTAACAACAATATATATCTTAAGACGCAAAAAGCCATGCACATTTAATACCTTATTTACTTCTCATACTAAGTAGTCGTTGACATAGAAACAAATTATGGTCCGCGGTGACATAACAGACACGCTCGCACTGTCATGGAGGCGGGGTCTTGCGGATGTTACATATTGTTGGGTTTTTCAAGGGAACATAAGTAGATTTTGATGCTCACATTGATACAAATTTGAATAAACCGCCACGGAATCATTGATTTTACGCCCATTTTATAGTTTTTAACATATAAATATATTCATAAATAAAATTAATATATATTTATTATCAAATCCATTGAACAAGTACCCTTATGTAATGTTCATAACGTAAGCAACAACCTTTATTGGATTTCACGGTTACAACTCAATCCTAGATCCAATGACAGAGAAACATGTAGTTGCCATAGAAATTCCCTAGCCTAATTATACCTAACCGACATGACAAAACAATATCATGATTCCATCTTGTCCAAAATATTTCACTGGATCTGGGTTTTTCAAGTCCGATTGAGTTTGTAAACATAAATATCTACTGTGGAGAACGCATGAAGAAAGCGATAAAAGAAAGCGCATCGTTGACTTCTCATAAAGTTGAATTGTCATAAACAATAGGAGTTGAGATCGAAGGTTAATAAGATCCAACTCCTCCGACCCAGATTGATTAGTTACATGTACCATGTTAATTTTATTTCTTCTCTCTCATAAATTTCCCTTTTTTCTTGACCTAAATGAAGATCATATTGTTAACAACTCCACATACGAAATTACGAATCTAGTAAAAGATCTCACATTGAAGTTCTAGGGAGGGGGAAAAAAAAGGATCAACATATAAGCCAATTAGGCTACTCCATGTAACATCAATTGGTTTTAAGAAAGAACTCCATTTTGGTTTATATATAGACTTCACACATGCCAACTACGTGGTTCTAGACAAAGGAGGGATGAAATTTGGCACATAAATTTCCTTGTTTTATAGTCAATGATGCTAATAACGATTTGCAAGATCAATAGATACTAGAATCATAGTTGCACAGAACAGAAACAGGAGCGGGCACAGAAATGGAAGCGAAACAGTGGAGGGGGCAGTCATAAAGGTTTCTAAAGTTGGAAGCATGGAGGGAGCACTTATATTTACTATGTATTAGATATACAAGAAAGATTAATGAAATGTCATTAATTGAATAAATATTACAACAAAGTCAATATTAAGCAATAGACCAAGAAAATTTAGGACTCCAATGTATAAGATCAAGAAAATTGACTTCAGCAATCCATATAATTCAATCATTCTTTAAAACAAGTGATATAATTAGCCAACAAATCATCTAATCAGTACCTTCTTATCAAAATAATTCCACGATTCTTTAAATTGTGTTACCGTTGAGTTTGATATAGGTTGGAAAGGCAAATCTGAATTTGAAACACCAGTTGTATTTCTGGTCTTAGATTTTAAGAGTTTCCTGCAACTATGACTTGAACCAGGTCTCTAATAAAATTTACTATGAAGCACATTGCATCAAAGGCAACAATGGCTTTTCAGAACAGGGACCAAAACTCGTACACAATTTCGTATCACTAATAATAACCTCAGAAAAACCACAAAAACTCACAAATTGTCCATACCGACATGCCAATAACATTCACGTATGCAATAAATTTCCAAATAACATTGTGAAAAGATGCAAAACTTGTCATCATTTATTGATAACTCCACTGCAATTCTCCTCGTCCAAGACATGAACAACAATTTTGTGACATTAGTAATGAGGTGGTGCCTATTTTGCACTATTACTGACTGTTATTCAAACTATATTTTATTAAATATATGCAACTTTTTGAACTAAAAAATTATTTCACAAAGTCTATGGACTACCAAATTAATACACGACCCTTAGGTACTAATTTTTAATTTATCCTAAATCTAAACATGTAAGTAATAGATTGACATTAATTTACCCTATTTTGCATCCTTACGCGTCATTATTTGGACTATTTTATTAAATATATATAGTTTTTTGGATTAATAAGTTATTTCACACATAAGTAATTTACTATAAATCTAAACACAATTTTTTTTATAATTAGTAATGTACCCCGGGGGCGTTTTCTATCCCCTTAAATTCCCCGTAAAGGGAAGCCACAAATCCCTAGTAGAGATCGAACTCAGGTGGTGTGGTTGGTTGCCAGTGTTCCCTGTCACTAGGCTATTGTCCCTAAGGGAAAAAAAATCTAAACACGTAAGTAAGAGATCGACAATAATTTACCCTATTGTGCACTTTTATTCACCATTATTCGGACTATCTTATTAAATACATGAAATTTTTAGACTAAATAATTATTTCACAAAGGCTGTGAAATAAAAAATTAACACACCGAATCTCAAGTTACTAGTTTGTAATTTGCCATAAATCTAAATACATAAGTAAGAGATCGGATCAATTTGTCCTATTTTGTACCTTACTCACTGTTATTTGGACCACTTTATTAAAATGTATGTAATTTTCTGTACTAAAAGTTCATTTCATTCTTAAAAATTAACATAATGAACCTCATGGTACTACTTTATGCCCTAAATCTAAACACATAAGTAAGAGATCGACATTAATTGAGCACAGGAAATGCACGAGATCCACAATTCAGCTCAACATCCAAGAGAGATCGACTTAAATCTACAATTGACAAAGTAAAACATCCAAATCAAACCGAAGCAGCCGAAATCAATGAGATCACACTAGATCTGAAGTGTACAAACAAAGAATAGAATCAAATCAAATCACAGTACAGAAAATGAAATGAAAACACCACAAACACTATTACAAGCTACAACATCAAGATCAGACAATGTCATGAACAGCAACAGCAAAGATTAGATCAATTTGAGGCGGCGAGAGCAGATTGCAAGTAGAAATGAGAAATTGAATTGAAAGAATTGGATGAAATTGAGCGGCGGTTACCTTTATGAAGAACCGAATACTACAAGTTGACTGAGAGAGGGGAGAGAGAGAGAGAATGTGGTGGTGGTGTAGGAATGGTATGAAAATGTGAGAATACATGGCGAGAGAGTCGGAGATGTGTCCATTTATACCCCAGATTCCTCCCAAGTTCAAGATCTACCCACCGCTCTGTGGACCTATCCTACCCTGTGCTACTCGTACATAATTATTAAAATTCCGATTCGAATATTAGAATTTTATGATTTTACGATTATAATCCGATATGAATCTTAAGCAGAATCATAATTTTGTACAATCTTACGATTCATTCATATTACGTGAAACCAACGGATATAATCGTAATATGAGCCGATCTGACCTTGATTCTACCAACTAATACAAATAAAAGGTTAAAATGTCAAAAAAAAACCGAATATATATTATAAATGAACTTATTTTATTAGTTTGAAGTAAAAGAAAGTTAATGAAGCGTTAAATACTTTCAATAAGCTTAAATTAAGTTGAGTTTTATGTATTAATTTTAATATAAAGTTTGATTAGCAGCACCTATCGTAAATACTTTTATGATTGTTATAACATAAAAATGATACATACATATTGCATGAAAATATCTTTATTATATTTGATTATATTTCTTACATATACTCATTTAAGTAAAGATCTTATTAGTAATTTTTTAAATTATATAACTGATTAATATGAAAAACACTTATAATATACATTTAGTAGAATCTTACAATTTTTTATTCAATTCTACAATTTCAATTCTAAAAGCCCCTATCGATTCTAAGTAGAAATCCCAATTCAAACAACCTTGTTCTCATGTTTATTTTGTGAATGTATGCAAGGATTGTTATTGTCTGGTTAAAAATTATTATTTTTGCTAATGAGGAATTCAATTATCTGGTAAACTTCAGTCTATGTGGTCACTTACACACTATAAGAGTCAGTTAAGTTAAGGACTCTTCAGGGAGAGGTTCAAGGGGGGAATCGAATTTCAAACCTTTTGGTCTAAAACAAAACTGTATCACCTCACTTGTCTTCTACCACTGAGGCAAAGCCTTTGTGAGTGGTTAAAAATTACTATTATTACAGTAAAATTATAGTTTTTAAGGTAATTTTGTAACTGTTATTATTAATAAGTCATATTATTATTTTAATAGTAGTAGTTTTTGCTTTGACAATAACGTCATAAAGAAATTATTTTAATTATAGTTAGTAAAATACAGTATGATAATTCAACAAAATTTGATACTTTATTGAGTTATTTAGTGTTATATATGAAGATTTCGACCAAAAGTTAGTCGAATTAATAAAAATTTATATATGATTACATTTATATTTATAAGAAATCATTCTAAAATACTAATAGAGTGGAAATGAGTGTATTTTTGTCAATTTTGATTTATATTTGATGGTGTTATCTATAATAGTTGTACTAAGAAGCGTGATACATAGTTAAAAAAATTATAATTATAGTTCGGGAGTTGATTTGACAAATTTTGCAAAATATACCATATTGATATTTAATTTAGGTATAAGATTTGTATTTGATATATAGATTATTTTCTACACATCTTTTATTTTTTATTTGGGAAAATTCGAATACATGATACAGAACTTATATTATATGTCTATTATAAAAAACACGCATTTTATCATGCTATTAACAATCATACTTATATGTCCTTTTAAACAGGAAAACACAATATGTTTTTAGTACACTAATTATACGTCAATTGTCCTCACATGCCGCTTTCATGGCCCAAAATCCGTATAAATATGACCTCATACGTATTGAAGGATCTTTTCTCTGATCATTCAATACGCCTTTTCTTTCTCTGAATATATTTCTTATTTCTTTCAGAACCTTTAATAATCTAAATATTAGAGGCCATATCTTTTAATTTTGTAGGATTCAACTCGCTAGAACCCTCTATGAGAGTTATGTTGTAATTAATTTGCGTTTCAAAATTAAAAAAAGAAAAGTTCTTTATATTTTAGAAGTTATAGGGCTATTTACACCGATAGTCTCTGTACTTTGTCTATCGTGTCAATTTCGTCCATGTACTTTTAATTGTGTCAATTTAGTCCCTCTACAATTGATATTATGTCAATTTGGTCCCTGGAGTAAAATTTATGTTAAGTTTTTAATGAAATTTTTGATGGTTCGACTATGGATTGGGTTAATTTAAGTCAAAAGGATGGATTTTTAGTAAATTATTTGCATCTAGTGTAATTATGCCACAAAAAATTACGTCAATAATTTAACTTGAATTTGAGTGAAGGACTAAATTGACACCATTTGAATTGTAGAAGGACTAATTAACACAACTAAAAGTATAATGACTAAATTGACATAATAAAAAAGTATAGAGAGCTTTAGTATAAATAACCCAAAATTATATTTAGTGTCACATGTATATTATAAAAATCCTTTAAAATATTAACATTTTAAATTAACACCTCCATTTTGACATTGAAAGCTGAACGCGTTGTGCACAAGTAGCAATATACATGCAAAGTCCAAAATTGCATTGCTTTCTTTGCTCTTATTTAAATCCCTGTGGTATTTTCTTGTCTACTATAATTTTTTGTGCGATTTTAAAAAATTATCTAAATTTTTTAATTTTTTAAAGTCATACCTAAACTTTATAAAATTTTTCAATGTCATACCTTAATATTAACATTGTTAACATCCGTTAGTTTTTGCTTATGTGGTATTTAAAAAAAATATTTTTAAAATATATACAAATTTTTAATATATATTTATAATATTTTAAAATCATTTTAGATGTAAATTCAATATTTTTAAAATTATTTTCTCTTTCTTTTTTCAAAAGCCACCTCAACAAAAATTGACCAACGTTAACAGCGTTAATATTAAGGTGTGACATTAAAAACTTTTGGAAATTTAGGCTTGACTTTGAAAAATTAGAAAATTTATGTGGTTTTTTAAAATAATATCTAAAATTGAGGTGGTTTTTAGTAAAAAAAAAAAAAACTCATATGTTAATTATATATGTTTATTTTAAAATAAAAAATAAATTAGTTAGTTTAAAAGTTTATAAATTAAAGGAAATTGTTATAGTCGGAGGAGTGATGTGACTTACAAAGAATAAGAATAACATAATTACTTTGAAAATAATGATCTTACTCTGACGATAACAATTTTGTTCTAATAATATTCAACAAAAATAACAATAGACCCAGTGCCTCAAGGGCTCCCACATAAACGAGGTCTGGGAGGGGTGGATGTACGCAACCTTACCCCTTCAGAGTGTAATCCTACCGAGAGGTTGTTTTTGAGGATCCCTAACCTTATAGGGCCGGCAACACAAGAATTTGCCAGGATGTCACCCAAATTAAATTTAATAATTAAATACTGATACTCAACATTAATATATAAGGTAGGTATAAAGACGAACATAATCCTACTAATTCTTGATACTCACCACGTTGTATCTTATTTTAAAAATTATATTTTTCTATTTGTTTTTTTATTTTCTGTTTTTTCCTAGTTAAAAAAAAAATCAAAAGTAAGAAATGCTTGTTATTAAAGCATACTTTTGAATTTATCAAGGATATCTAAATAAAAAACGATAGCAAATATGTCTTAAACTTCAGAGCTCATATCGTATAATAAAACTATGATGTACAGGCTGAAAATGAGGGAATAAAATCACAGAATGTGATACTTGAAACCGTGTTTAAAATAATTTACTATACAGAGTTTTTTGAGTTTAGTATAGTGGTTAGGTTTTGCCTCTTTCCGATTGTTAGTGATCCTTATTAGTGTATTAATATACCTCTTTACCATCTAAAATAAAATTAACTATAGAACAAAAATTTTAAAATAATTTATTACCATACTGAAGTCTTACTACCAAAGTTAACAGTGTACATTCGTAGATGTTTTGCAAATGGCGATGCTTCTATTAGGTGTTGCAATCTATAATAAATCGAAGCACAAATCAATAAATAGAGTAAGTATATTGTATATAATTTGATATAATCCGTACAAAAATGTAGGATTTATATAGTATAAGAAGGTAGTGGGAAAGAGAGAACTAGAGAGGAAAAAGGGGGGAGAGATAGAGAGAGAGAGAGAGGGAGAGAGACTCAAACAATTCAATCATTCATCCTACCTCTTCTTTAACACTTAGCCTCTATATATAGAGTTAGGAAAGAGTATAATTATAACTAAAGACTAAATCTATTTATTTAATATTTAAACTATCCCTCGCGTAATCTATATATTGGTTTATATCATTAGGTCAAATTAAATGGTTTGAGTTCGCACTTTTTTCGCCTAGGTGTAACAGGAAGCTAGTCATACATCTCACATCGGTGCAATAAAGTAAGTATTGCCAAAATATATACTAAGGGTGTTACTCTATCCATTGTTAATTGATTTTGGGATGAAACCTCCTTTGATGTATATAAGCTAGCGCCCCCTTTGTGTATTCTCTTCCTTTTGATCTCTGGGATGTTTGTGGGTGTGGCAGAATTTCTAACTTAGGGCATGTTTGGTCAAGTTGTAAAAAAGTTATTTTTTTAGAAGCACTTTTGTAAAAAAACGTTTTCAATAGGAGAATTTTGGTCCGGAAAGCTTTTTATTTTTTGCTTTTGCTTATAAGAAACATTATATTTTTCTACTTTTATTTGTAAAAAAAAAAAAAAAAAAAAACAACACCACCTGCTTTTATTTAAATACACTTCTTTTCATGCTAAACACCCTCAAATCATTAAAAAAAAATATTATTTTCCTGAAAGAATTATTTTGTTTCAGAAAAGAAATTTGACCCAACAGACTATTATAGATTCCAATTTTTATACATATTGAGCATCAATTACCAATTAACCAAAGAGGATACCAACACGCAAGCACTAGATCCCATTAGAACTCCAAAGTTAAGCGTGCTTGGACGAGAGTAGTACCAGGATGGATGATCTTCTGGGAAGTCCTCACCCCTCAGGTTGGAGGTACTCGGAAACAGCTTCCCTTCAGGGTAGCAACCTGAAAGGGGAATGCTGCGTATATCCACACCTCCAGACCCTGCTTAGGCGGGAGCCCTTAAGGCACTGGGAATGTATGTATGTTGTTGTAATTACCAATAGTTTAAGAAAGGGAAAAAAAAAAAAAAAGTGGTAGTACCAAAAAAGCTTGCGTATAATTGCAGGATATAGAACAAAATAATAATAATGTTGTGCCATGGAAACTTCAAAAATAAGCAATCAATGAACTAGAGTGATATTAGGGCGACCATTATCATTCCCAAATTTAGCAATACTATATTTTATTATACTTTATTTATATTTTTAATGTATTAATACAGGATAAATAAGTTAATTACGTGTTAGATATGTGATTAACTAGTATTTTAGTAGATAGCCTTATATTAATGATAATATAGGTAGTTTTCTCTTTTATTACGTAATTAAGATATTATTAGTATTAATTAGTAATTTCCTCTCTCTAAGCTGGACAAGCTTCGGATTAAGCTATTGTAATATATCAGCTCATTTAAACTCAATCTAGGCATACTCGGTGTCGTTTAAGCTCGAGCTCAGCTCATTTAGGCTCAAATTTGGCTTCATTGAGCATATTTAATCAAATACATTATATTAAGAAAAGTTCGCTCAGGCTAGATTGAGCTTCACTAGGCTTGGACTCAACTCAATAAACTAAACGAGCTAGCTCAGCTCAAGCTCAAAGCAAGTTGAACCTTTTAAGCTTTATGACGAGCTGGCTCGACTTATTCACACCCCTACTCATTATCGAACTAAGCATGTGGTGTTGATTTTCACTATACATGAAAAAGCATGTATAAGAGAACAATCGTGTTCATTACGCACCTAGAAGTTGTAAGCTAACATCTTCATAAACGGTCTCTGCCCTTCTTGGGTCACCAATATTCGAGACTATGTTCCAATTTCCTACCACCCTCACTTAAGATTGAAGGGGCACACTAGCGAAAATAGAACACTTCTAGGACAACGGACTTTACCTTACTAATCATGTATTTTGTCTATTTGCTCTCCATATGGATGACATGTTTCTAACTTTGATATTCATGTTACTCATTCTATTCTCTTTCTTAGGTTTTAATTGAAACTACAAACTTAAAACCGAAAAAAAAAAAAAAAAAAATAGTTCTTCACATCTTGGTTTTTTTTTTTGTTTGTTTTTTTTGATAACGAAGGACTAAATTACCCCAACCAACCTCGGCCCCTGAGGAGGCCCACAATCCTCGATAAGTTAGAATTATATCCTCAGCAAGAATTGAACTCCTAACCCTTGGGCGATGATATCATGGGTAAGAAATGCCACCAACTAAGACGCCCTTATAATGGGCCTTTTTTTCCCCAAAAACTAAAATTAAAAACAAACAATAACACAAAAAAGGCCCTAAAATGTTTGTAAACATGTGTGGTATATAACAAAATATATTTTATACTTAGATTGAAGAACCCTAGGGGATTTACCACACTTAACTTCCTTAGTTGAAGGACCAGTCTCACTTGAAACAAACCAACACCATTTAAGCTAGATCACGAGCAAGCTCACAAGAGCTTACAAAGTGACTCGGCTCATTTACATCAAACAAAGGACAGAAATGAACAATTATGCAATCTAGCCAACATTCCAAAGTTGGTGCATAGATTACCATGAATCTAAAGGATGGGACGTCGTAACCGGGTGGACTAAGTCATTTTGTTCAAAATTTCTCCCTTTGTACCGAACTGCTCGCACAGTCTTTTTCCTTTTCTAGGGATTCATGCCGATTCTAGCCCTTAATCTCATTTTTTTTTTTTAAATTAATAATTTATAAGATGTGCCTCAAAAATCACAACAGTAGCAAAATAGTAGAATTCCAAAAGGTAAAACAAAAGTGACTGACAAACTCTAAAGCCAACTTTCTCTAAAGAACAAAATGCATGACTGCTGCAAATTTTTCCAAGTCATAAGAGAGAGAGATCACAGGAGCACTCAAAATATCAAAATAAGCAACATCTGATGCATTAGAAGAGACTCTTCCTCAAACAGCAACCACAACGCGTCCTGCGACTTGATCGAGATCCCTTTGCCCGCTCGATGTGATTCTTCTCCCACTGACATGAACACGAAGAAAACAAGTTGTGGTATTAGATCGCCTTGACAAGAACAAGAATAAACACATCAGATTTAAGAACAATTTTGGCACTAGGTGAAACTAAAATTGAAGCAGAAGCTGAGTATATGTTTAATATCACTCCGACTTTGCAATGCAGAGACTATGAAAAACGAAAATCACTATTAGTTCGAAGTTCTGAATTTCGAAAAAAGAATAATACAATACTCAAATTTGTTTATGTCCAATATGAGGTTTTTCTTTTCAGATATGGTACCCCCCAACTCCCCTTAACCCACTCCCCCTTCGATAAAGGCAAGATTCAGTCCCAAGTCTTGGACACCACCTCCTAGAGACTTACCAGTTGAACTAATTGCACCTTCCAATGTGAGGTTTTATAGCCAATCACATAATTCCTTCAGTGATTGTTGTGGGTGATGGGTGTGGCAGTGGGAGATGGTAGGGGTGGTGTGCTAGTGTGGGGGTATCGTGGAGTGGTGATAGTAGGGATGGTAGTATATAGGGCAAGTCCCAAGATTTTTGGGGCCCAAAATAAAGTTGATCCAAGGTATCCAATACGTTGTTATCTTAAATGCTTTTGGAATTGTATGAGTGAGTTTTTGTGTTTAATTTTAAGTAAATGTATTACTATTTGAACAACAACAACAACAAAACTAGTGTCTCAAGGGCTACCGCGAAAATAGGGTGAGGGGGTGAAATGTATCAGCCTTACCCCTTCAAGGGTGCTACCCTAAAGAGAAGCTATGTCCGAGGACTCTCAACCTAACAAATCTATTACTATCTTAAATGGTTTTAATTTTAGTTTCTAATTCTACTTTCAAGGAGCAGCTCTATGCTTCTACTTCTATCTAAAAACAGAAAAACATATTCCATTGTCTTTCATATGTTGGCCAAACACTCCGAAAAACACAATAAAATGACTTCTCTGTCAAGAAGGGGGTTTTTTTTTTTTTTTTTTTTTTCCACTTTACACAGTATGCCCAAACAGACACTAATAATGTAGCTGAAAAGGACGCAAGCGACATACCCCTTAGGGTCGATTTCAATGATGCTCATTTTCTCCAATTGCTGGAGAATATGTCTGGCCACTGAACCGCTGCTCTTACAGAAATGAGGCGGCCGGCTTCCGTTTCTCTTGCTGCCACCATAGATTCTTCGGAAAGCGCCAACACCAAGGCCACCCCTCATGTAGATTTTCCTTGCCATGGAAGCTTAAATGACAAAAGAATAATTCATTAGGGTAGTGCTAGACGCATGATAAAAATAAAATCATCAAAAATTAACGGGATGTGTGTTACACAACAGATTTCTTGCAAATGAACTTTGAGCTAACTGTTATGTAATGTGCGTTAAACCATCAAGAAAAGATTGGGGTTGTAAGACAAAAGCTCCTCAGTCTAAATCTCGAACCCAATTTACCTATCTAATAAAACTTCTATTACAGCCTATATGATGCATATGTCATCGTGTTATATTTAACAAAACAAAATCTTAATAGCATTTACATATTAAAAACTGTCGAGAACTATTGAAATCAATGATTATCCGACCAGACACCTCGACTACGAAACAACAATTGGTTCAGGCATTTACCTGCTCTGATGTAATACCAGTCAGGGTCATATGGTGCAAGTTCCTTGTGCACACCAGTCTTGACAATGTCAGTCCATGGAGGAAGCTCAATCTGTCAGACCCATAGCAAGAAAGAATTGTAACTTCATGAGGCAAATTTGTCATGTTGTATCATGTTTGTCATATGAATAGTACTTGGAAAAGGACGAGACGAACCCTATATGTTTATTTATACTGGTTAGAAGCCCTGAACCCTAAAATGCCCCAATTAATAAACGGGTAACATACAGGGTGCCCATTCAATTATGCGGGTGACTTTTTTCTTCCATATCTGTTTGTCAACTCAAAAACATGCCAACAATACGCCATTACGGTTCCAATAACAACAAATACATGGCACATTTAAATTTTTACCAAAAAACAAATATGACCTCATGCCAACATAAACTACAACATATAACACAATATTAGCAGTAATAGCTCGAATAACACATATAATCTAACATAACTACAGACACAAATCAAACATATTGAAACTGAATTAACCCAACCCAAGCCATACTCAATCCAGCTTGCTTCGAATCAAACCAATTAGCTTCTCCTTGTGTTCATGTTGTATTATCATGCCATGTCAAATTTTACCAGCCTACTAATAACATTGTGCCAATAGAAATGATCCCTACTAGTGGCATAACAAGGGAACCACCTTCCAAGTGAAATGATGGAAATTGCAGAACTTCTAAATAGTTTCATCAGCCTTACAATGAAGCATGATTCCACAAATTGGTATTCCGATTATAGAATCAAATAGCATATAGAGGTCATACACCAGCCACTATCATACAAATAAATAACATGTTCGCCAGTTGCAATGTGTGTTTTAAGGAATAAATAACTTTTAAGGTTGCGCAAAAATTAGACGAATAATCATATAACTATTGATTTTAATACACCATTCATGATTTTTAATATGGCCATCACAAATACACCACTCGTGTAAAGGCCAAATCAAATTTTATGTACCGACTATTATGCCACGAAACTACCTTTATTATGATAATTTGACCCATCTATACTCTACATTGTCTTACTAACTTAATTATTATCACACTACTATAAGAGTAGCACGAGTGGATGCGTGAGTCAGATTTTATGATTTAAAAAATAGTTGCATGAAGTGGAAATGGGAGCAGAACAGGGGAGGGAGCAGTCATATAAGTTTCTAAAGCCAAAAGTGTAGATTGAGCACTTATATAAAAATATATTAAGTATACATAGAAAACAACTGAGATCATCAATTGAACTTTGAGTCCAACATACAAGTCTCTTCAAGTTACATACTTAATCAACAACTCATCTTATAAGGCTAGAAAAATGAATCGACCCATAAAAGATATACCTAAAAGATTCACGCACCGTCTGAATCGCATTTCCTTTGACTTTGATATGCAAATTTAACTTTAAAACACCGAGTCGAGTCTCTAAGTACGAAAAGTTTGCTTCTTAGAGTTTTCCTAAAGCTATGATTCAAGCAGCAGCAATAATTTTTTCACTCACAAAGTATCAAATGTGAACCATTTGAGCAAGCCCTAAATCTAAAGCTTTGATTATTTGGATGGAGAACATGTTCTGTCCAACAATACTTCTTCATAAGATATTTCTATTTAATCTATGGCATGCACTCTAAAACTAATTCAAATCACAATAAGCATCCCAATTGAACAATTTCAAAAAGATTTTGTCCATGAACCAACTATCAGTAGAAGTCCAAACTTTTAGGTGAACACTTAAGCATAGTATTATACTCTACCATGGCCTATCTCTTAAATGCCCATTGGAATTCAAGTGTGTATAATGAACGGACTCACTTCAGTCCTTGTACTTCAATTCTATTATAGTACAATCATAGGTAGTAGGGATTCAAACTCGTGATATAAGGACTAACAAGGCTCTAACACCATGTTACAAAATCAACTCTTGCAAAAGCTTTAGGCCAATTACTCTAACAAATCTTCATTCAAAGAAAACAAGCGAAACCCCTTTTTTTGATAATGGGAAATAACTGATAAAGTCACAGAAACAATCACCACAACTCACATAGAACCTCCATAAACACAAACAAAATTCAAAAAAAAGAGTTATTTATTCTTGGATTATTTACATCTAAGGTCCTTACACCTTGCTCATTGTGTCAATTTAGTCCAGTTACATTTAATTGTGTCAATTGAGTCCCTTTATAATTTATATTGTGTCAATTTAATCCTATGGTCAAATTGGAGTTAAGTTAATGATGCAATTTTATAACGGCACAGTCACGTTAGAAACAACCCAATACAAATCCACCTATTCACTCAATTTATCCAACTCGTGGCCAAATCATTAAAAATTCATCAACAACTAAACAAAATTTTGACCTAAGGACCAAATTGACACAATATCACTTAGGGACTAAACTGCCACAATTAAAAGTACAAAGACTAGATTGACACAATGAACAAAGTATAGAGACTTTTGGCGTGGATAACCCTTTATTCTTTTAATCCATAATATTTATAAGTTTGTTCAAATTGTTTTTTTTTTTTTTTTTCAAATTTGTTCAAGTTAGAGCTTCATATTTTATATTTTTTGACAAAATTGATCCCTTAATCAGATTGGGTAAAAATCAAAAGATAAGCCACTAATTTAAACAACTTACAAACATTACGGCAAACTTAGCAAATAACTAGAAGAAACAAACATCAGAAGAATGAATTGAAGAGGATAGCGGATATGGACCTTGCCGGAACGCTTTAGGTGAGTGGAATTAATCTGAACAAACTTAAATATTATGGATTAAAAGAATAAAGGGTTATCCACGCCAAAAGTCCCTATACTTTGCCAGGGAAAAGGAAAGGAGAGAGATTAGTACTTTGCCAGAACGCTTGAGGTGAGAAGCGTAAGCCTCGACGAACTCATGGGGCGACACATCCTTCACAGTTCTCCCTCCTCCCTCCATTTTCCTCTCTCTCTCTCCGATTTGGTAGGGTTTGCTTGCTAGGGTTTTCGTTATTGTTTTAAGGAACGAGAAATTGGGCCGATTTGTATGAACCCTAACCCTAGCGTTTTATGTATATATATACATTGGGTCTCTTATCCTCCACACCATTTTCTGACTAGGGCATCATCTATCTTGTGGATATTTATTTAGTTTATTTACATTTTATAATCTCGATATTTTTTAAAATATTGATCTAAAAAAATTAATATAAATAATAAAATAGGATCCCACTTTTTTAAATTAATAAAAAAATTTCTAATTTTTTGTTGTATTAATGAAAAGTTCACTCCTTGGTGTGATAACGTCATTCTCTATCGACAGAATTGAAATGACAACCTTTTTTTTTAATTAATTCTACAGTAAGTGACAAAAATACCTTTTAATAACTATATTTTTAAATAAATTAAACGAAAATAAATAGTTTCTATATATTACAATATATCGAATTTTGTGCTAATAACGTAAAAATAAGAGTATCGAAAGGTTTTTTCTTTTAATATTTTACTATATGATTAATAAAAAAACATTTGTCAAGTTAACTCTAGAGATGGAAAAAGACGTAATCAAGATGGAGAATAGTCTTTTTATTAATACGACAAAAATTTAGGGGCAATTTTATTAAAAAAAAAGGTCACGACCCTTTTTATTATTTCTAAAAATATCGAAGTACTAAAATGAAAATAACCCTATTTTATTTGTTGATCTCTAATATTGTTAAGTTTATTTAAATTTATTTATTATTTATTAATTTGTTCCTATTTTTATTAATTTGTTTAAATTTGTCCCTCGCCTTTTTTCTTGTTTATTATAGTCCTCGTGTTTTATCTTATGACAGTATTAATTTCCTAGTCTTTTAAATTTTTACTAATTTTAATTGCTAGATGAGAGACTAATTTTATCATAAATAAAAGGTAAGGACTATTTTAAACAAAATCTAAGATGACATGATAATATGGTTGAAGCTCGCAAGAGTCTAATACTAGGTGATGATAATGGCGTGAATTAGACATGACCTTTTGGAGTCAGGTTGAATTTAAATTGAATTATTTAAGCCGTTTAAGTAGTTAGACTGAACTTGACTTTGGACTAACTCATGTCCAATGTATTTTACTTGGGTTAGGATTTTTGGATCCGATCTAAATGAAATTTAATAAGTTTTAGTAACTAGTTTGAATTAACTCGGTCCAACATATTTAACCCAGATTCTTAAGTCATGCTGAATTTGAATAGACATATTTAACATGTTTATGTAACTCAGTAGAATTAGAATTTTGGTTAACTTAAGGTGTTTTTCAGTTGGGTTAACTTGAATTAAAACATGCAATAAAAAAATAAAAAAAATGTAGACCGTTTAATTTTTTTTTTTTTGATCAAGTAGACCATTTAATTAATTGGGTTGATTTTGAGTTTAGATTAAGTCAACTCCTACCAAACATATCCAACTTGAATCGAGTTGTCAAAGTTAAGTTGAATTTAAATTGACATATTTTAATTCGTTCAAGTGATCGAGTTCAATTTAAGCTTCAATTGAGCCAACTACATGCCAACATATATAACGCTTTATATTATAATAACATATTGCAATAGTATTTTTTATATAAAAGTAGTTAGATTCTTACAAAAGTTTATTAAATTTCAACATAAAACACCTAAGTAATTAGATATTCAAAGAACCTCATTATATATTAAGATATCAAGTTAATTAACGATAAATATTCAAATCTCATGATTCTTAAGTGAAAATTTTTCAAAAATATATACTAAGGTTCCAGGGATTAATGCAGTGGCAACAACCCAATCCCAATATAGGGGCGGTCCATGTACGGGTCTCAGCACTTTCCCCGACGTTAAATGCCTTAGGTTACTCTTTTCTTGAACCACTAACGCCTTTTATCCTTATCCTTCTGAAAGAATAAAAACTAGGGTAAATTACATATTAGGTTTAGTGCATTAATATTTTAGACCATAAATTTTATAAAATAATATTTAGTTTAAAGAGTTACATGTATTTAATAAAATAGTTTAAATAAAAATATAAAAAAATGGAAACAAAAACCGATGTTACATCTTTATATATTACTATTTAGATTATTTTATTAAATACATATAATTTTTTGGAGTAAGAAATTAATACACCAAACCTTGTGGTAGTAATATGTATTTACCCTAAAAACTACATGCTTCTCATATTGAAATTTTTTTTGGTGAACACTGTTCATAAGGATTCAATAAATAAGAAAAGATGACAATTAACAAAGTTATATAGGCAAAAATACTCACCTAAGAAGGCACCAACACGCAAGCACCGAATCCCATTAGAACTCCGAAGTTAAGTGTGCTTGAGCGAGAGATGCTTGATCTCCTGGGAAGTCCTCGTGTTGCACCTTTTAAGTTGGGGGTTGTCGGAAATAGCCCTTGAAAGGGGGAAGGCTGCGTATATGCACCCCCAGACCCTGCTTAGGTGGGAGCCTTTAGAGCATTGGAAAATGTTAATTTTTTGCTTTATATAGGCAATATTACTTCACCTTACTGACGGTATATACTATAAAAATGATACAGAAATAGATGTAACTTAATTATTGCACCAGAATATGAACACTGAATTTGCCTTATCTGTATTAAAAAAGGACAGTAACGTATAATTTTCTTTTCACTGAACGAAGATGAAATAAGCTTTGAACTCAAAACCTCGGACTCCAACATCTCACCTCGAAAGATATATAATCAAAGTAAGTCAACCGATCCTGAAATCTTACTTCCAATCCAGCATGTCGAACAGCCACAAGACCTCCTTCTCTGACGTGGCAGCGTCACAGAAGTCTATTTCGATACCAAAAACATCGACAATGCCGTTTTTATCATCCATAAACAGCAAGGAAATCCATGCCCGGATCCCGGAAATGAAGGGATGTATCGGGGAAAACTCAAGGTAATCGAACGCAAGCGCTCTATACGAGGTTCGATCGATATAGTCAAACATTGCTTTGTTCGTTATGCAAGCGAACCGGTTTGAATCCTTTCTTCGTACCAGTACTGAAACACTTACTGACTGGGATAGCGGAAGGCTAAACCTTGGTTCCATCGGTAATGTCATTTTGTACTCGGGCCCATTTAAGTGGTATCTGAGAATGTCAGAGATTCCATCAGGTAAGTGCTCAATCCCAGTATGAAGAACAGGGCCGGGGACCACTTGTGAAAATACGAGCTGGGTTTCAGCCCAGATGTCGATGTAGAACTCGAGGTCATTAAATGAGAGTCTCGGAGGGAGAAGGGCGCGACGCCTCTGACGTTTGTAAAAAGTTCGGTAGAGTTTGTAGTACGAGAGTGTTGGTGGTGGGGGTTTCTTACAGAGGGAAGGCCATCGCTTGGCGCATAAGCATTTCCAGAAGTAGTCATCTTGTGCAATGTCTCTCCATTGCTTGCAAACTACCATACACGACGCCAGGTCGATGCCCTCAAGTTGTAGAAAAACAGCTTTTAGAATTTCGTCGCTTGACATTTCGCCACCCTGAGAAATTACAGCATTAAAAGGATCAGAAAGGTGCCGAATCAAGGGTTTTAGCTGCATAACGAACTTTGAACTAGTTCTTATGCAACTGATCATTATGTAACAGTAATTGTGTAGGAATATCTTAATTTATCGATCATATTCAGAAATGTGTTTTATTGTTAAAACTAAGTATAAGAATAATACATGGCTATTTATTCAAATGTGCGCAAACATAAGGCTTTTGAGCAACTTATAATCCCGTCATGATCTGTTAAGTAATGTCTGCAACAACATGCCTCCTTGGCTATTGTAAAATGCAATTTGATTCCATGCATGAAACCGAGACTTATGTAAGATTAGACTCCCAGTTTTTCAAAATGAATGTAGGGAAAGCAGTTCAACACAAGGGGAACTCTCAAACAAATGACTGAACAGAGGTTGGCTTCAGAATATGACGTTCAAAACTTCTTCCAAATGTTAAAATACTGAATTACAAAACTATATTTATATGAAAAACCCAATCTTGAAGATAGAGCAAGATGACTAATGAAATAAATACTAAATCAAATAGGAAATGACTTCTCTAGACATAAGAATTTAACCATGAAATAAACCATACTAAGCCATAAAAGAAACAACTTCCCCTAAAAGTAAGAATTTAACTACGACATAAACACTATCTCGCATCCTAATCCTGACAAATTTCCTAACAAAACCGAATAAATATGACTTCAATTAAGAAATGTTGTATTGTTTGAGAAAAAGTTTTAGAAGCATCCACGCGGAAGGTGACAACCTCATAGTAGTGGAAGTTATTCATAGGGAATTTAATTGTCCTTGGTAAATTTGGATGATTGTTGGCCTGTTTCTTGGAGAATAGAATCTTCCATGTTTACCTTGAGGGCAATCACAGAGACAGGGTTTCAACTACAGGAATTCAAGGGCATTGAAGCAATAGAATTTCTTAGGGCCTTTGTCAGGAACTTCATAGGGTTGTTTGCGCTAAAGCATTATGTCGGTCTATATTTTGATAGACCCCTTAGCGTTCTTTTTACCTTCTTAAAATATATATATATAACTTAAATTAACAAATTTTCCACTTAAGACACTTATTCACATGTAATGGTCTCATTTTGGTATCCTTTTCAAGTTTTCCCTTGACATTAAAGGCTTAAACATGAGAGGGTATTTGTGTTCAAATGGATGTCTATGAATTTAGACCGTGGTATCCATCTTAAGCACTAATGCATGAACCTGCAATTACAGGGGCGCTGAACAGATCAACAAAGTTCTCCAATATCCAATTTTCTTCTTAAGCTAGCTACATTAACTATGGGCTTGTTTGGTATTGTCTTCTGTTTACGGTTTTTGGTTTTTGAGAAAGTAAGAAACATATTTTGAAAATGAGTTTTTCTTGTTTCCCGTTATTTGTTTTCAATTTCTGCCCGGCGGAAACTGAAAATGGGACATCAAAAACAAGAGAAATCATTTTCAAAACCCAGTTTTAGCTTCTATAAATCCAAAAACTACAAACATAAAACAATACTAAACATGCATTAAACACTGAGAACAGAAGAGTGGGTACTTGTTGCTTCGAGATCCACAGCCAGTGGCTCACATTAAACATAAACAAGAAATTTAATTCAAAACTAATGCCAGCTTACAAGTACCGTCATAGATGTCCAGTTTCCAAGGGGAGCGAAGACATTACCAAACCAGCCAAAAATGACTAAAATATCAAATTAAGGAAAAGAAGGTTTTCCTCATGAAAAATCAACTACATTATTCTAATTTCCACTTTAAATTGCAGTGGAAGTCACTAAAGCTTGGCATTCATATTCACATCACATCCTCTCCGCCATAGAGAAAAGAGTTGCAGGAAAATAATGTGCATAAGTAAAAGCACTTCATAACCCAAAAACTTTGATAAGTAGGAGGAGAAAAGAAAGTTTCACTCGTAGACTATAACCCCTATATTAGTTTGATGTTCACTGGTCCAAATACGCATACAAATACTGTTTTGTATGATTGGGTAAACATGGGTGAGGCATATCTGAACCAAGGACCTACAGTACGCAAAGGTTCAGTGTTGGCTGCCAAACCAGCTGTCACTGGCAATAGTGGTGTCAATGACCTGAGGCTTCGCAAGCTGGCCTATCACAAAGCTTGAAAGGCTCAGCTCATTTAAAGCCACCCCACCTAGCTCGTCGAACAGAGCCCGAACCTAGTGAAGTTGGAGCTCATGAGCTCAAATGAGAGTAAATAAGTCTATCGTAATATAATTTATTAGCTTAAATATGCTCAATTAAGCCTAGTTTGACCCTAAAGCCGAGACCAAGCCTATATTGAGTTTAAATTAACCTAGATAAAGCAAGCCTAGTTAGAAACTCGGTGAACTGGGTTCAAGCTCAACCTGCAAGCGCAGTGAACTTGGAGCAGAGTAGAGTAGATCCTGAGCCGAGTTAAATGCAAACAATTGAGCTGGGAATCCGCTTGGCTCATATACACCCATAACCAGCAATACGAACTTAAATTACTCGTGATAAAAACGAAAAACTCAAATCTTTACATAAAAAACTCAGAAATGTGAAAGAAGCATTTCAAAGCTTTGCCACAACACTTGAAGTGGGAGAAAACTTGAATGCACCCATAAACTCTAATTATAGAAAGAATTAACTATAGAAAGAAAAGAAAAAAAAATCTCAGTAAAATTATGTCAATATACAGGGTCTATTTTTATCATAAACAAGTAGCATGACATGGAAAAAGAATCTATAGAAGACTACAAAACCAAGTTGCAAATAGTATGTTGAGGAAGCTTAGTAAACAAAACAAGTTGGCTTTAAATTGGAAAGAAATTTTGCCTGAAACAAGAGAAAGAAACTGACTCCATTTCTTTTTTTTGTTTGGGGTGGGGGACGAAATAATGCTTCAACCAGTTAGGGAGAAAAGATATCACTCAGGCAGTATAATCTGAAACTGAGCAACCTAACAATTTGCAAAAAATAATCCCTTGAAGGGACTGTGAAAGCATCAATATTAAGCCTCCGTTAGTTTTAACAAAAAAGTTTCTCCATTACATTCCTATAATTTCATCATATAAATGAGTAACCCTCAAGGAGAGAGGAAGACATTTTCCTTAGCAGAACAAAACTATTTTCCATCATAATTTTACGTCTTATATCTCACTTAACCTTAATTTGATCAAGTACTAATCCCATATGAACATAGATAATGAAATTATTTTTCTTACCTAAACAAGCAAAAGTTTTTAACAAAAGAATATTTCTCCATGAAAATATTTAGAAAAGAAAATTTTCTAAAAGGAAAATATTTTCCCTCCAACCAAATGGAGCCTAAGCTCAATTCACCAAGCACATGTTTCCTATCCCACACTTAACAATTCCAATTTACAAAATCCGAATCAAGGAGAGAAAAGGGTAAACACCATGAGACCCTTGAATTATTGCTTGAAATCAAAAAGACCTCCTCAACTTCCAATTTAGTCAAACACACCTCCGCAAACTATCAATTGTATCAATTGGACCCCTCGTTGCAACGTCATCCAATTTTTCAACTCAATCAACAACCAAAATTATGTATACATCACTTAGTTTAAATTAAACCTTCCGTGTCACATCACATGTATACACGTGACTTAGATTATTGTTAAAGAGTGAAAAAAATGATGGAACTATTATTAGAAGATCTTATGGATACAAATTGATAGTTCAAGATGTTGCATGAGAACTAAATCAATCACGTCTAGGACATTTGACAAATAGAATTTTTTAATAGGGAGTTTTATTTTAGTGATAATTTAGATATATCTTCTTTGCTTAATAGCAGGTAGTTAATATAGTAGTGTTCCCCTTCCCTCATTCTAACATAAAATCAATAATAGGATTATAAGACAGCTATGGATGAGGAATATTAATGAAATTATTCTCTTCCTATTCTTCTCTTCTCCTCTCCCCCTCTCAATCTCAACTCTTGTTGCACAAAAAATAAATTAATCACAAAGGATATGATAAATAATTATTTTAATAGGAAGTTATACTTTATTAATAGTTTAAATAAATCTTCATTTCTTAACAGTGGGTAGTTATCTTAGTAGTGATCCCCTTCCCCCATTCTAGTATAAAATCAGTAATATGATTGTATGGTAGTAATGAAAACTAGTTAGCAACCATCCCAATGCCACAACAGTTCCCGCCAAAGTAGGGTCTGGAACAACCGTACCCCTTCAGGGTGTTACCCTAACGAGAGGCTGTGCAGTAATGAAAATTAGTGTTGAAATCAAATCTCTCTCCCCTACTATTCTCTTCTCTTCTCTTCTCTTCTCATCTCCTCTTTGAATTCTATTCTATTTCCACCTTAATTTCTACTATCAACCCTGATTAAGCTCCAAAGAGGACGATCCAGTCACTCTTTATAGTCTTAACTATATCATCTCTATTTCCCCCTCAATTTCTATTATCAATCCTATTTAACATAAAATCAACAATATGATTGTATGGCAGTTCTGAAAATTAATGTTGAAATTGAATCTCTCTTCCCTACTATTCTGTTTTCTTCCCCTCTCTGAATTCCATTCTATTTCCCCCTTAATTTTTACTATCAACCCTGATTAAGCTTCAAAGAAGGCAATCTAGCCGCTCCTCGTTTTTACTGTATCATCTCTATTTCCCCCTCAATTTCCATTATCAACCCTAATTAAAGTCTTGAAGAGGTCAATCTAGCTACTCGTCTTGGTTTTAACCGCATCACAAGATCTGTATTCAATGAAATCGAAAGTTGAGTTGTTCAATTTGATTCTAAAACGACCATATATCAACGAATCAATCAACATCGTACAAGATTAACGTAAGATCACATGCCACAAACAACGAATTCGCGAGATCGTAATCGACACAGACAACGTGCAAAACAACAAATTTATCACAGCAATCATCGAAATTCAAAGCTTAATTAATTCTAGAAAACAAATCATAAAATTTAATTAAGATTTACCTTCTATTTCGCGGAATTAATTGATGAATTTTGAAGAAATTGAGAAAAGAAACCCTAAGAGGTGATCGTTGAAACTGAGAACTGGGAGCCGACGGGTTTGAGCAAGATGCAATGAATGAAGTTTATGGGCTCCACATGAATAATTTTGGACCGTTGATGATGGGTGGGTCTAGATTGATCCGACGGTTGAAAAGAGATCAAAATGATTTTGATGGAGGAGATAAATAAAGACTAGTGTGATTTTAAATACAGTTTTTGTTAATGTTAGAACAATTATAATAACGTTTTTAAGTTTGTTGTGTTAAAATTATTTTTAAAATTATTCTGATAATAATACCATTCAAAATGAAATGAAAGAACTGAAAATGTTTGCTCTTATCTAAGAAAAGAATATTGGATAAATTTTGCTCGAAGTCTAAAAATATAGTAAATAAAATTTTATCATAATTAAAACTTAGGTTATTTACGCCAAAAAGTCTTTATACTTTACCTATTGTTTTAATTTAGTCCTTGTATTTTTAATTGTGTCGATTTAATCCCTGAATTATTTACTTTATTTCAATTTAGTCCCTAAAGTAAAATTAGCATCGAGTTGTGACAAATTTTTAAATGCTCGGGTGACGGGGTGAGTTTAAATTGAGTTAGCGAATCACTTTTATCAGATCATTTGCATTATGCATAACCAAATCGTTAAAAATTGCATCATTAGTTTAACTTCAATTTTTACTAAAAGACTAAATTGACACAATTTAAATTGTACAAGAATTTAATTAATGCAATTAAAAATTTAAAAACTAAATTAACACAATGGATAAAGTATTAGGTCCTTTCACATAAATAACCGTTAAAACTAATAAGACACTGGTTGGGGGTCTCCGGAAACAATCTCCTTTCCTGATGGAAGGGGTAAGGCTGCGTACATCACTCCCCCCAGATCCTGCGTTCTGCGGGAGCCGTAAGGCACTGGGACTGTTGTTGTTGTTGTTGTTGTTGTTGTTGTTTGAATCTCTGTGTCGAATTTATCAATTCATGTATTATTGTCTGTATTTTGAAAAAAGAATAAAGTTCTCAATGTATTTTTTTACTTTTTTTCCTATTTTGTATACTTTTTGGCATTGAAAATTTTTGATGGTGAATAATTATATTTTATTTTCTAAACTATTTTCTTGCTTTAAATATTGTAGTTTTTGTAGAGAAAAATAATAATCCATCTTGTGTAGTTTTTATTTCGTCGTTTGAAATCTTTGTGTATATTTGTTTATTATACTGTTTACTAATTTTATTAGAACCAATTGATGTTTAGTATTTCACTTTTTTCTTTTTGAATTTTCTTGAATGTCAATGTAATGTTTTGGTTTTTCTTTTTTTTGGATAAATATGTCATTATTGCTATTTTTCTTCATTTATTTATTGAACTTTACAATTTATTTGTCATACAATTAAAAAAATGGTGCCTTTGAAGTACTTTACTAAAAACCTATGACTTAAATGAGATTATTATTACAGAACCAGAAACAAATAAATTAAAATAAAACAATCTATAAATATTTACGTGATATATTTTCAGTAACACAAATAATATCAGTAATAAATTGTTTAAATTACAATAAACAAATTGATAGACATAGTATTAGAAAAAACTTATTGTGTATGAGTCTTGCGAAACATTGTCGGTGGGAGGATTATTTGCTTTCTTCAACAATCTCGATGTAGAAGGCTAAAGGCAACAACCTTGTGATTCAATGTCTATGTTACAACCTTCTAATTTCTTGATCTTTCTATTACATTTTTTATTTCTAATATCAAGTGGTGAGAAGTTAACAAGCCAAATATGGTGAATCCAATAACTACAGAATGATATATAAGACTATATTAGTTAGTTTAGGAAATTATTTTTTATATTTAGAATTATTTTTTTTGTCGATGTGTTTAGCATGATGTGTCTATTGTATGTTGGTAGACGTTTATGTGCCAATTGCTGCCTACACGCCCATACGCCGCAAAGCATCGTTGAAGTTTACCCTGAGCTCTTCACATAACACTGCTAAAACATCATCATTTAAAATAATTAATTAATTCTAAAATTTAATTCAATAGGAAATTTCTGTAAGCTATCATAAATGAATAGAAATAAACGGTATTCTTAATAATTTTGTTGATAATAATTATTATGTTCACTCTTCGAAGCAAACCGATACTTATATGAATTAGTTTAACTTTGAATTTTTCTAAGAAGTTATATAGCCATAACAATTAATTGAAGTATAGACAATTTCTTACCTCGGATGTTTAGAAGACCCTGAACATCATTACATTTATCGCAAATGTGAGAACTGGAATTCAATACCTACTTTTGTATCATTTGTTTACCATCCTAGTTTCTTTAAAATGTGATTTGTTATGTTGTGAAATTTTATTGGAATCAGTTTCTATTTTTTTAAAAACAAGAAGTTAAAAATGAAAGTGGGGATGAAAGTTAAAATATGATTTCTTTTATTTATTTTTTTATGGAGAAAGTTGAAATAAAAGTAGGGTGATTGATGTAGCTGTGGAAGTTACAATAAAAGTTATGCTTTTCTTTATTTGGTTTTAATATTCTTTTCGTATTTTTATTTTAAAAAATTGTAGAAGCTTGAGAATTTAAGGACATAGAAATGGGAGAATTTTAAGAGGGGTAGGGTAGTTAACGTCTTTCACTTAAAATATGATATAGATGAGTAGAACTCTGTAACCGAAGTGAAATTATCATCCAGCTCACAGCTAAAAATTATCAAATAAATTTTAAATCTTCCGAATGAAAAAAATAAACAAAAAATTAGCCATTTAAATTTAAAATAAACCTTTCGTCTAAGAAAAGGTACACACTATAAAGGAAATAAAATCACTCAATCATTCGATTCACTAAAATGAAAAAATTAAAAATTATTTTTTTAAGAAGTATAAATTAGATAAAAAAATTAATAAAATTTCAATGCGATAATATATAGATTATATAGTTTTTTAAATATAACAACTTTCTGTGCATTACACGAGATAACATTAGTAGAGTTATTTGAAATAAAGTCTACGGATGGTAATGAGTGTTGGTGTAGTCTCTTGCAAAATTCGCAAGTATGGGTATTCTAGAGATCTCAGGTGTTGAGGCCGTGTAGTCACTTTCTTTAAGACTTATTTTGGCGTAGGAAATAGTCTCGGGGATACAACGACAACCAAAACGATGAAGTGAAAGTGTGTAAAGGAAGAGACAAAGGAGATGAATGAGAATGGTGTTTTCAAAAACTTTCAACAAAATGATTCTCAAGTTCTTACAATTATATCTCTTTTCTTTTTCCAATTTCTTCTTGTATATCAATCTGGCAAAGGGGGAGAAAATATATAAAAATTACGAAGAGTTACGTCCCAACAAACACCCCAAAAAGGGGCGCTAAAAACCAGGAAAAACCACGAATCGAAACTGCCAAAAACTGGCCCTATGAGTCGACACACAGCTCTGTTCCGTGCATTTCTATAAGATTGTGTGTCGACACATGGGCTCTGTGTGTCGACACACGGGCTCTGTGTGTCGACACACAACTCTGCGTTATTGTTCTATAAGAATGTGTGTCGACACACGAGCCCTGTGTATCGACACACATCCTATACATGTAAAAATACTTTAAATAACATCGGGACAAATCTCAAACACTTCATTAATAATTCTCATTTTAAAAATACATCAACAATCCCCCACCATTTTCAAAATACAACCATTCTCACAATCAACATCCCTAAATTAAAAGAGGCCTTGTTGTGCATCAACGAGGGTGTCTCTCGATTGAACCCTCGGCTAGTGAAAAGACTGTTACAGTTAATCGGATCGAGAATGGTAGACCTAGCTTTGAACCATACAACTCATTTGACTAATCGACTATCTAATCACGCACAAGATGTACTCCCCGTACACACCCTATAACTCCTAGATCGACATATATGAAGCCTTGTGTCTTGTACCCTTCGCGAGTGTTTCAGGGGCAAACCCTTTGTCAAAAATCACCCCTTGAAGCGGCCGAACTTCACCCTCACTAAGGTGGACCCCATTGATCATGTCCCTGCGACTCGACATTCAGTAATAAAATAAAACCGGGTCCACTAAGAGCATAAGCTCCTCCTCTTAGGTTCTCTGACGTAGGTAACCAAGCACTTTTCACACGGGATAGAAAACTCTTCTTTTAGTGCTTGCAGTCACACGGCTGATAAGTCTCACTCATTGAACCCGAGACCTGACATCATACCAGGCCTCAAGTTGAGGGCCTATCATGGGCGACTAATAATGACAGGTTTCAACCCCATCCCTTCACTAGTTTTCAGAACCAAGTCTCTAGCTAGGCCTTTCGTAAATGGATCCACTAGATTCTGACTAGTTCTCACAAAGTCCACAGTGATGACACCTTCTCTAATAAGTTGTCTCACTATACTGTGTCGTACACCTATGTGTCTGGACTTTCCATTGTACACCTCACTGTACGCTTTCGATAGCGTAGCCTGACTATCACAATGGATAGATATCGGTGAGATTGGCTTTGGCCACAAAGGTATCTCATACATGAGATCATTTAACCACTCGACTTCCTTAGCTGCAAAAGCAAGAGCTATGAACTCTGCCGCCATTGTAGAATCAAATTTACAAATCTGTTTCTTGGAACCCAAAAATACCGCACCCCCACTAAACAGAAATACCCCTCCGCTTGTGGATGCATGATCTTTCACATTGGAGATCAAACTGGCATCAAAGTATCCTTCCAAAATGGATGGATACCCTACGTAAGAAATACCATAATTCATGGTACTCTTAAGGTACTTCAGTACTCTATACATAGCATGCTAATGTAGTTTACTCGGACTGCTAGTATATCTACTTAGTTTTCCCACAGCATAGGCTATATCAGGCCTAGTGCTAGTCATGGCATACATAAGACGTCTAATGACTCGGGCATACTCCAATTGAGATATAGGAGTGCCCACATTCGGTACTAGTTTTACACTAGGGTCCATTTGTGTGGAAACCGATGCACAAGCACCATAGTTGAATCTACTCAACACACTTTCATTGTAGTATGACTATGAAAAGGAAACCTTATCTTCATTCCTTACAATCTTTATATCCAGGATTACCTCAGCCTCACCCATGTCTTTCATAGCAAAGTTCATCAAGAGAAACTGTTTAGTTTTCTCTACTTGTTCCAAATCAGTACCAAATATTAGCATGTCATCGACATACAAACAGATCATGACACATTTGCCATTCTCGAACTTGCTATAAACACACTTGTCTAATTCATTTATAATAAATCCGTTGTTTAGAACAACTTGATCAAATTTCTGGTGCCATTGCTTCGGGGCTTGTTTTAGCCCATATAGGGAGCTTATGAGTTTACATACCTTCCTCTCTTGACCCGAAATAACAAAACCTTCCGGCTGTGTCATGTACACCTCTTCTTCTAGTTCACCATTCAGAAATGCCGTTTTGACATCCATTTGGTGAATTACTAGTTTATAAATGGAGGCAAGAGTGATCAAAACTCTTGTCAGCGATATTCTCGCCACCGGGGCATATGTATCAAAATAGTCTAACCCAAGTTTTTGGGTAAACCCTTTAGCTACCAATCGGGCTTTGAACTCATCTATAGTTCCATCGACTTTCATCTTCTTTTTGAAGATCCATTTACACCCGATAGGCTTGCTACCTCGTGGAAGATCCACCAGTACCCAGGTATTGTTGCCCATGATGGAATCTATCTCATCATTAATCGCCTCTCGCCAAAAGGAGGCGTCATGAGACCTCACAGCCTCATCAAACGTCATGGGGTTAGCCTCCATGACACAACAATATGGAGTCACAGGCTTCATATCATTATTCGAACCTTCTACCATACGACACTGTAGTGTCATTCTCAACCTACATAATCCCTTGGTCTAGAAATAGAGGTAAACTGATTCTCATAAAAAATGGCATCTCTTGATTCTATTATGGAATTAACATTGATATAATCATTTGGCTCAATCACATAGAATCGATACACCTTGCTATGTGGCGCATATCCAAAAAATATGGTATCGATGCCTCTCTCACCTAACTTTTTACGTTTAGGTTTAGGGACTTTAATGACTGCTCTACACCCGCACACTTTAAGATAACCTAACTTTAGGGGTCGCTTGTTCCAATGTTCATACGGGTTTATTTTACTTTTCTTGTTTGGAACACGATTTAATGTATGACAGGCAGTCAATATACACGCCATTTTGTTTTGGCGTGTAGGGTTCCGTTATTTCATGCACTATTCTCGTAGTTTTAAAATACTTGGGATCATAGTATTCTCCACCACGGTCCAATCTAAGTCATTTGAGGAAGGTCTCACATTGTAGTTCGGTTTCTGCTTTATATGCCTTAAACCTCTCTAGTGACTCATCTTTATGACTGATTAATTACACATAGCAAAATCTCGAAGAATCATCAATGAATGTTATAAAATATCTTTTACCTCCTATGGTCAGAGTACTTTTAAAGTCACACAAATCGCTATGTACTAAATCAAGCAAATTCGTTTCTCTTTTAATCGATGAAAATAGTAACTTCGTTATTTTTGTTAACATATATGTTTTGCTTTTATCATCTACTTTATCAATATGTGGAATCAACGACGAATTAACCATTTCATGCATCCTACGGAAATTCACATGTCCTAATCTTTGATGCCATAAATACGAAAAGTCAAGTATATAAACCGAACTATCAATTTTATTATCAACATTCAACTTAAACATCCCAATACACACATATCCCTTGCCAACAAGGACACCCCCCTTTGACACAACAACCTTGTCGGCCTCAAAGACCAACTTGAACCCGAACCTATTCAAAAGGCCACCAGACACGAGGTTCTTCTTGACATCCGGGGTATAGCATACATCGATTAGGGTAAGGGTTTTCCCAGAAGTGAAAAGTAAGTCAACTTTTCCCTTGCCCTTAACCGGTACACTTCCTCCATTGCCCATAAACAACACAATTCCGTTGTTTGTGGGTTCTAAATCTTTGAAGAAACCCTCATCTTTACAAACATGTTTTGTGGCCCCAGAGTCAATCTACTGAGAGTCATCACTCTCGACTAGATTGATCTCCGATATCATCGCCACGAACCTATTGTTCGAATTTTTGTTGCGATAATCAAGCCCCTTGCCCTTCTTGTTTTTAAGGCGAAAACAGTCCCTCCTTAAGTGACCGAGCTTTTGACACTCCCAATAGACCAATTTGGCCTTCTTCTCATTTCGTTTCTTTTGGAAGTGTCCGGTTCTTTTGGTTTCTTTACTTGATTGGCATTCTTCTGTGACATTGATCTTGCCAATGTCACCGGGGTGATCTTTGTGGTCATCCTGTAACCTGTAACCTTCCTCAATTCGTAAATGGTTAGCCAATTCTTCGATTGATATGTCTTCCTTCTTGTGTTTAAGAGATTTCTTAATATCTCTCCACGAAGGGGGAAGTTTGTCAATCAAAGAAGACACAACAATGGTATCATCCATATTCATCTTATGTTGTTTAAAGTTGTTCAAAATTCTTTCAATTTCATGGAATTGCTCCATGACCGGACGTTCATCTACCATCTTATAATTATTAAATTGACTGACAAAAAATTGCTTACTTGTGGCATCCTCCACCATGTAGCGTGCCTCAAGAGCATCCCACAACTCCTTTGCAGTAGGCATGTTGGAGTAGATGACGAAGAGGGCATCCGTCATCCCGTTGAGTATGTACCCTCTACATATGTAATCACCATTCTCCCATTTCAACCGGGCTCGTTGCTCGGCCAGCGTCTCCTCCTCCTCAGCAGCGGGGGCAGGAAATGGTGTATTCAGGACATGCTCCACATTCAGGGTAGTGATTAAGAAGTGCATTTCCTCTGCCAACGGCAGAAATTACCGCCATCAAAATGGTCCAACTTCACAAAATTCGCTGTCATCTCCCTCAGTGACAAAGCCATATCAAACCAAGATCGCAAAATAAGAGAATAAGTCTTAAGATTGTTGGTGTAATCTCTTGCAAAATTCGCAAGTACAGGTATCCTAGAGATCTCAAGTGTCAAGGCCGTGTAGTCACTTTCCTTAAGACTTATTTCGGCATAGGAAATAGTCTCGGGGATACAATGACAACCAAAACTATGAAGTGAAAGTGTGTAAAGGGAGAGACAAAGGAGATGAATGAGAATGGTGTTTTCAAGAACTTTCAACAAAATGATTCTTAAGTTCTTACAATTACATCTCCTTTCTTTTTCCAATTTCTTCTTGTATATCAATCTGCCAAAGAGGGAGAAAATATATGAAAATTACGAAGAGTTACATCCCAAAAAACACCCCAAAAAGGCGCGCAAAAAACACCCCAAAAAGGCCCGCGAAAAACCAGGAAAAACTGCAAATCGGAACTGCCAAAAACTGGCCCTGTGTGTTGACATACAGCTCTGTTCCATGTGTTTCTGTAAGATTGTGTATCGACACACGGGCTCTGTGTGTCCGCACACAACTCTGCATTATCGTTCTGTAAGATTGTGTGTCGATACACGAGCCCTGTGTGTCGACACACATCCTATACATGTAAAAATCACTTTAAATAACATCGGGACAAATCTCAAACACTTCATTAACAATTCTCATTTTGAAAATACATCAACAATGAGGAGAGTAAAATTCGTTTTCTGTGAGTACTCATCCAATTTGGTGTAGGCATGGATGCAAATAAGATAGGTAACAGGTATGAGGCAAGTATACATGATAACATTCGCCGCGAGTATAGGCAAGTATCGATTATGATGTTATATCAGTCCTTTCCCCACTCTTTACCTGCCCCATACCTACCATACTCATCCCGAATTCCCCCATGTTCTATTTTATTAATTTAAAAAAAATGTGCTCAATATAATTCTCAACTTCAAGACAAAAATTATTACAAAATATAATTAGATTTTCAAAAATAGTACAGAATTAACATGTGCTAGTATGGACAATCTTTTGATACCCACATTTAGGCAAGTACAAAAGTACTCAAGACTCGTTGGATGCCTCACAAGTAATGAGGCACGTACGGGTAAGGGTTTATACCGCCAGGTTGGTACAAATACTTCATACCCGTAGTGAGTAATGGACCAGGAGAGGGGTACAGATTTTAATGGCAGGTACTGCTATGGAGGAGGCATCCTCTATGCCCACCTTACCTCATTGCCACTCCCTTGTAAAGTCTCCAATCTCCATATATTGTTCACTATATTAATGTAGTCATTTTACTTCAGTTAGATCATTTTAGTTTCTTTCTTTTGATGGGTCAAAGTGTGGGAATTCGGCTGCGGCAGGTTTTATTATTCTGGATCAATATGGGAAGATTGTCCTAGCTGGTACTAGAAAACTCGGTTAAGCTCCCATTATTGTGTTGAAGCTATTACTACTAGAGACCTTGGCTTATGCAATCAGCACTACCGTAAGTAAGATAATCATTGAAGGAGATAATGAGGTTGTCATCAAAACGCTCAAGGGAATCTCTTCGACTCCAGCTAATATTGCGACTGTTATAAAAGACATTCGTACCATCAGTGCCTCAGTTGAGGATATCTCTTTCGATCATCTGTTCAGAGAAGCGAATCGTTCAGCAGATCGGTTAACCAATGCTTGTCATGAGGGCTCTAATGTTTTTATCTGGGATCTCTATGGGAAGATTGTCCTAGCCGGTACTAGAAAACTTGGTTATGCTCCCACTATTGTGCTGAAGCTATTACTACTAGAGACGCCTTGGTTTATGCAATTAGAACTACAGCAAGTAAGATAATCGTTGAAGAAGATAAAATCAAATTCCGTGAAATTACACAGTGGAATTTTAATTATAATTCCATCAAGAGGACCAAACAATAGAATTGAAATTCTCGAGCCCAGTTGCAGTCTCAACCTCAATTGGAAGCTCCAATTTCATGCTGTAAACATGACCTTAATTCAAATGCCATCTATGGTCCAGTTTGACATTGGAACCCAAAATTGGCGTTGAAACTATAATAGAAGTTCATAATTTTAATTCTATTATTTGGTTTTATCTATTATGATTGAAATAATAATTTTATTGTTCAACTCCATGAAATTGAGTGTAGTTAAACATCAAACCTTTCACTTCTTTTAGGTGAAGGGAAATAATTACGATTCCATATCTACTTTGGTAACTTGGATCCAAACTTGATTGACCTCAACAGAGATCAATGAACCATGAAAAGACTAGTGTTGACTCGACTTGAATGCTATTTAGCCGACTTGACCCAAAACTCGAATTGGTCCATTCAAGTTGACTTGAAAACTTTGAGAATACTCAAACTTACATTGATATGACTTGATTTAGTTTGAACCCAAATTTGACGTAATCCAAGATAAATTGGAATTTGGAATGACAAGAATAGATAGCTTTCAATCCAAGATGACTGATCTAAATTAAGCCGGACCCATGCTAACCCAAATTTTTAAATGACCTAACCCAATTAACCCAAAATACAAGATGACTCAAACACAAAAATGATCTGACCCGACTAAAACCAATCCGAATTGACCCAAACTTGAGATAACCCGGGCTCCAAATAATTTGCCCAAGGTGTGCAAAGAAACCAGTCAAATCCTCTGGTAAATTAAAAAAGGGAGGTTGGTGAGGAGGGGCCACAGTTCCACGGAGGATGCGAAGCTTATTGTAGCGAGGCACATGTGGCAGTATGGGAAAAATCTTGGTTTGTCTTATGGCGGTGATGAATCGGATATAGTTGAGTTGTTTGCAAATATAGAATAGGGTTTTAGGTTTTCTGACCCCTGTCAATCTCAGCTCCAATTTTGATACAGTTGGTCGTTCCTCCCTATCCATGACCATCTCAGCTTGTGGTGTCGTATACCTGTAGTGCTTATTGGATTCGTTCCTGCTTGTATATTTTTTTATTCTTTTGTCCTATTTTCCTGTTTTCTCTTGGCTTCTTTTGTATTTGCTCCTTGATCCGTGCTTTTATGTGAATTGATTGTGGCCTCGTTTGTACGAGTTGCCATTTTGTAATAGGGTCCTATCACTAATTATTGAAAAAAAGCTAGCCCATCGAAATGATCCGGCGTGATTGACCCAAAATCTAAAATGGCTCAAATTGTTATGTGATTGTGATTCCAACGTCCGATTTCTTTAACTAATGAAAGAATGAAACTACAATTGAGTAATTCCACTTCCATCGAATAGACAAAGCCTAACAAAAGCGGCATAGACATGCAAAGCTGCCACACAGTACAGAGGACAGGACAAGACGTGTGATGATAGATGGGCCAAAATTTGGTGCATTTGTTTTTAACAAATGCGTCATGCAATTTTTTTTTTTTTTTTTTGATAATCGATAAAGACTCAGTTGGGCCGAGAGCAGTACGGCAAAAGAACAAAAGAGTCTAAACCAAAATATAAACCTATATCCAAACAAAGAACCTAAAAACTCAAACATCGCAAAATACATCAAAGAAGAAAAGCAAAGAAAAAGATCAAAACACCTCCAACCTGCCAAGGCTAGTGACCGAAAACAGCCAGCATCGGGAGTGAAACTAGCCAACTGATTGCTTGATCTATTATTTTATCATTTATAGTAACTTTTAAATCATTTATGTTGGGGTATAGACACCTAGACCTGATTCAAATCGATCACTCAAGCCGAAATCAATGACACATGTAAATCACAGGCATACCAATATCACCAAGTAGCAACTACAAAATAAATATACGAAAATTAAATCAACACCAAATATAACGTGGAAAACCCTCCAGGGTAGAAGGGAAAACCATGTGCAAACTGACAGCAAAATCCACTATAGAAAATAGCAGTTACCACGTTTATGGTTTGAAGATGTTTGCCCTAACTTGAAACCTACAAGCAAATTGAGCGATACAAGGATTACCTCCCAAGCTTGAGAACAATTGATTCTCCCAATCAATTAACTCTAATCAATGGCTAAAAAACCCGTTCCAAATTACTCCAAGATCGAAACCCGATCTCACCGCTATCGTAGTGACGCGTCTCTCTTGCTCTCGTTATCTTTCGTGAGTTATTTCCTGCTGTCACTTTTTTTCATGCCCTCATCAAATACCCACAAATTTTTGGGTATATATATACTATTAATATATATTTAAGATAAGAGAAAACCGAGGCTTATCAATCATGGGCCATAACTTAAAATCCAAATCTTAATTTTCTTTTATTTTCATCCCAAAAATAATCTTTAATCTATGGGTTGGATCATAGTACATATTATATACCCCACAAATCTCTCCTCCAGCCCACCACGAGGAGGAGAGAACTCCACTTCAGGCTACTTGGAGTCCACACAAGCCATCCTAATGCACAAGTCCAACTTGCCACTAGGTACCACTGTAGTCAACATATCAGCCATGTTCTTGTCAGTGTGAATCTTCTTCAGCATCATCAGCTTTTCTTCAATCACAGAACGTAACCAATGATATCTCACATCAATGTGCCTTGTGCGAGTATGATACATGGAATTCTTACTCAGGTCCATCGCACTCTGACTGTAACAGAATACCACATAGTCTTTGTGCTTCAGACCCAACTCTTGAAGAAACCTCTTCATCAACAACATTTTTTTCCCTACTTCGACAGCAGCAATGTATTCAGCTTCAGTAGTGGAAAGAGCAATACACTTCTGCAACCTAGACTGCCAAGACACAGCTCCCCCTACAAAAGTGAACAAATAACCCGAAGTAGATTTTCTATTATTGAGACATCCTGCCATATCAGAATCAGTATACCCTTCAAGAACCGATCCAGAGCCTCCAAAACTCAAACACTGTTTCGAAGTATCCCGCAAATATCTAAAGATCCACTTTATTGCTTCCCAATGAACTTTTCCTGAATTTGACAGAAACTTGCTCACAACACCCACATCATGAGCAATATCTGGCCTGGTGCAAACCATAGAATACATCAAAGACCTAACAGCAGAGGAGTAGGGAACAAAAGACATCTCTTCTTTCTCTTTCTTGGTTATAGGACAAGACTGTTTACTCAATTTAAAATGTGAGGCAAGATGTATGCTAATTGGTTTAGCACTCTTCATATTAAATCTTTCAAGCACCCATTCAACATACTTTTCTTATGACAACCCCAACTTTCTAGCCTCTATATCACGGGTACTCTCCATACCCAAAATTTGCTTCGCTGGACCCAAGTCTTTCATTTCAAAAGACTTTGACAACTCCTCTTTGAGCCTTCAAATCATATCTGCATCTTGACCAATAATAAGCATATCATCGACATAAAGCAGTAAAATAATGAAATTACCTCCAGTGAATTTTCTTATATACACACAATGATCTGCAACTGTTCTCTTGTACTCTTGACCCACCATAAAGGAGTCAACTTCTTGTACCACTACCTAGGAGCCTGTTTAAAACCAAATGCTCTTTATCTTGAACTTCATATCCTTCAGGCTGCTTCATGTAGATTTCTTCTTACAAGTCACCATGGAGAAATGCAATCTTCACATCTAACTATTCAAGCTTAAGATTCATACTAACTGCCATACCTAGTACCACTCAAATGGAACTCATCTTCAAAACTGGAGCAAAGATCTTATCAAAGTCAATCCCTTTCTTTTGATTGAAGCCTTTCACCACCAAATGAGCTTTATGTTTCACAACTTGATCACCATTGTTTTTCAACTTGAACACCCATTTATTCTAAAGTGCTTTTCTACCTTTAGGAAGACCAACCAGCTCATAGGTTCCATTCTTCTTTAAAGAATTCATATTTTCTTCCATGGCTTTCACCCAATTATCCTTGTCTTCATGAATCTGAACTTTTTGATAGCTCTCTAGCTTCCCCTCATCAGTAAGACAAATATAATCAGAACTCAAATACCTCGTAGATGGTCGACGCTCTCTATTAGACCTTCTCACCTGAGGCTCAACAGTTAGTGGTTGGGGGGCTGGCTTCCCCTGCTCAACACCATCTATACCTGGAGCATTATCAATAGCAACTAACTCAATGTCGTTCTTGAGTTCTGTCCCATCAAAAACTTGCTCTTCATCTATGGCACTTAATGAAGATGAAATCGATGTAGTATCAACGACACTAATGGGAGCACATGTAGTCTTCTCTGACTTGTCAAAATCAGCCATATACTCATATTCATGAAACACAACATCTATGCTTCTCACGGTCCTTTTCTTCACAAAGTCCCATAATCTGCAACTGAACTCCTCATCACCATATCCTACAAATATGCACGGAGTGGCTTTATTATCAAGCTTAGATCTCTGTTCCTTTGGTACATGCATGAAGGCTTTGCACCAAAATACCTTCAAGTAAGAATAGGAAATGTCTTTTCCAGTCCACACTCTCTCTGGTATGTCAAAATTCCAAGGAACTAATGGACCTCTGTTGATGATGTACATAGCAGTACTCACAGCTTTACCCCAAAATGCCTTAGGCAGCTTCGACATTCTGAGCAAACGTCTGGTTTTCTCCACAATGGTTCTATTCATCCTTGCTGCCACACCATTATGCTAAGGAGTACCTAATACTGTTCTTTCAGGCGAATCTCATGCTGCTTACAGTACCTTCTAAAATTTCGGTTAATGTACTATCTCCCATTGTCAGTTCGAAGACACTTTAGCAACATCCCTATCTGTCTCTCCACCACGGTGTGAAACTGCTGAAAGACTTCAAATACCTGACTTTTGGATCTCAAACAAAACACCCAAGTTTTTCGTTAAGCATCATCAATAAAAGTAACAAAATATCGATTTCCTCCTAGAGACTCCACCTCTATAGGACCACATACATCAAAATGTATCAATTCAAGCTTATTTTGTTTTCGTTTCAACTATTTATACAAACTGACTCTATGTTGCTTGCCTAACAATCATTACAATGGTTCAGTAACTTACCTTCAAGTGAAGGAATGAGAGACTTTTTAGCCAATATCTGCAACCCTTTCTCACTGACATGAACTAGTTGTCTGTGCCACAAATTCAGTGAAGTATCATCCTCGACTGCATTCAATTCACTACCACACACTGTCACGCGTGTCTTGTACAATGAACAACAAAGTTGTCCTCTCGCCACTATCAGTGACCCCTTGGTAAGCTTCCATTTTTCATCACCAAGATGATGTGTATAACCTTCTTTGTCAAGAATATTCACAAATATTAGATTAAGGCGCAATTCAAGAATATGTCGCACATTTTTCAGAGTAACAATGCAACCAATACTAGTCTGTACACGGATATCCCCAATCCCAACGATCTTAGCAACACTACTGTTGCCCATTTTCACAGTACCAAAGTCACCTGCTTTGTACGTAGAAAAATACTCTCTCTTGGGAATACAATGATAAGAAGCACCAGAATCAACAATCCATTCAACATCAGGATCACTTATATAATTGCACTCACCCTGAGCACAAAATAATGTTAATTGGCCATCATTATCATCACTTGTCACTGTAGCTATAGTCTTTTTATCATCTGCCTTATTCTGACTTGTTTCACCTTTTTGTTCTTTGTTCAGAAGAAAACAATCTCTTTTCAGGTGTCCAGTTTTATGACAATACCAGCACTCTAGTTTTGCTCCTCTGGACTTAGACCTGCCTCTAGACTTATGAAGCTCCTTCTGTTCTCTACTCTTACTTCTGCCTTGATTCTCAGTAACAAGTGCTACCCATCTCTCTTCTCCTCATCTCCTCATTGAACAAGCAATCCTTTACGGCACTCAAAGCTAACTTTCCATCAGGAGTTGAGTTGCTAGCAGTTACCACCAAGGTCTCCCAACTGTCAGGTAGATAACTCAAAAGGAACAAAGCCTGCAACTTTTCATCAAGATTAATTTTCATAACAGTCAACTAGTTAATAACATCCTGAAATTTATTCAAATGTTAGGCCATTGATCGTCCCTCTTTCAATTTCAAGTTAACTAACTTCTTAATCAGAAAAGCTTTATTTCATGGAGTCTTTCTTTGATACTGACTCTCTAAACTTTTCCATAAGTCTCGGTATTGGTCTCTTGTGATATATGGTGAAAAACACTGAAATCTACCTACTGTCTAATTGTCCCAACAGTTTTTCTATTCAGTTTCTCCCATTCTTTATCTGATATTTTTTTCCAGCCTACCACTATTACCCTCAATCGGGTCATATAAATCCTTATAATAAAGTAAGTCCTCCATCATTAGCTTCCAAATTGAATAATTTTCACCGGTCAATTTTATCATTGTACTATTACTAGTGTCATATATTATTATTCTCCCTAATAATGAACCTCAGCTTTGATACCGCTTTGTTGGGGTCTAAACACCTAAACCTGAATCAAATCGACCACTTAAGCCAATATCAATGACAGATATAAATCACAAGCACACCAATATCACCAAATAGCAACGACAAAATAAATATGCGGAAATTAATTAAACACCAAATATAAAGTGGAAAACCCTCCAGGGTAGAGGGGAAAACCATGGGACAAACTGACAGCAAAATTCACTATAGAAAATAGCAGTTACAATATTTATGGTTTCAAGATGTTTGCCCTAACTTGAAACCTACAAGCAAATTAAGCGATACAAGGATTATCTCCTCAAGCTCGAGAGCAATTGATTCTCCCGATCAATTAACTCCAATCAATGCCTAAAAAACCCTCTCCAATTGCTCCAAGATCGAAACCCCATCTCACCGCTATTGTAGTGCCGCGTCTCTCTTTCTCTCGTTATTTTTCGAGAGTTATTTCCAGCCGTCACTTTTTTTCATGCCCTCATCAAATACCCACAAATTTTTGGGTTTATATATATAATATAATATATATTTAAGATAAGAGAAACCCTAAGCTTATTAATCAGGGGCCATAACTTAAAACCCAAATCTTAATTTTTTTTTATTTTCATCCCAAAAATAATCTTTAATTTGTAGGTTGAATCATAGTACATATTATATGCCTCATAATTTATATATATATATATAACAGTTACATAATATGGTAAAAATATATAATACATTGATTAAAAATAAATGCATCAGATCTTGCCTCGATGACCGCCAGGGCTAAATGATGTAACCCAACATGAACTCCCATCCCACCCCCACCTCCCATGTAGCCCATGCTCATGTCTCATAATTGGATAAATTTTATAATATTTTTTTGAACTTTTTTACTAAATACAAATGATTTATCTATCTTCCAGTTAAAATTATCCATCGTATCGAATACTCATATGCTCATTTGTCTCCATCACTCTCATCATATCATGTGAAATTTCGAAACTCATGTATCATACTTTTACCTTTTTAACAAAATTTCCAAGTTTAATTCTATAATTTTGGGACGCTCGAATGAAACCCGTTAGAATTTTTAGCCAGAAAGTTAATTAATATTAACGTAGTACATGTTCTGCTAAACATGCTTAGCACGGAATGGGATTTTCACGGCATATAAAGCTAGTGTATTCTAGCAAAATCAATTTGGAAAAAAAAAATTGATTGAGAACATTCGCGCTAAGGCTATATTTGGCTTCAGCTATTAGTTGTTGGCTGTTACCTGTTAGCTGATTGAGCAGTTGTTGGCTATTGGCTGATAAATAAATAAGTAGACGTAAGTGTTTAGTAAAATTAACAATTGAGGTTAGTTTTTGTAATGTAAATTACATAAAAAGATATTTATAAAAAAATTATAGAGTAAATAAAATAGTACAACTTAATTTCTTCTTTATCAATTCGATATCATATTTATAAATTAGGTAAAATAGTTGTACAAATTAACCTTGTTTTTAACAAAGTATGAATTAACTTATGTTATTTGAATTCTAATAATTAAAATTTTCCGTTCAAACAAAATAATTAAATTTTTTTGATCTACCTAACAATTAAAATATAGATAATAGTGAAATGAGTTTAGTTTAAATTAATTAATTTTTAATATTTTTTAAATAAGTTACAATTTCATATGTAAAAGTAATTTAATACTTTTAGAAAAATAAAATGAATTGATCATATATTAAAAAATAAATGAACAATAAATTAATGCTGTATTTTTTTAGAAAATAATAAAGGGTTAATACTAGTAATTTATATGTAGAAATCTAAACTCTAAACTCTAAAACTTTTCAAAAGCTACCTTGAATAGCTTTTCAAAAGCTAATAGCCTCGAAACACTAAAAGCTATTTAAAATGCTAACTTAAATTTATTTACCAAACACAACTTTTCTAACAGCTACTACCTATTCAAAACGCTATGACAAAGTTGTTGTAAATGTTCAAAAATAAGAAAAGCTAAAAAGTAAATGCAGGGTCAGCTTTTATTTAAAATTTTTTTTTCAGTCGTAACACCTTTACTTCATAAATTTTTTTTTTTTTCAAAAAACCAAAGTTTGACCAAATAGATGCTTAAGTTAATTAAACAGCATTATCAATGTGTAGCAATTACACAAATATTTATCATAAATATATCTAACTTTAAACTCTATCAATAATCGAAATCACATAGGTCCAGAGCTGAATTCGAACACAACTAATTGACAACGGGTGATTTTGATAAGGGTTATTTATGCTATCATATACTTTACTAAATATATAGTTTAGTTTTTGTATTTTTAATTATGGTATTGCTCTATATACTATTCCCACTATAGTAATTTTGTTTGAATGATATGATTACTCTATTGGGAAAATTCACAAATCAAACACAAGTAGGAGTAAAAATCAAACAAAATCAATGAAACAATTGTTGTAAAAACAGTAAGTAGTAACCGCAATTGTAAAATATTGATCAACCACAGCAATGAAATCGGTAAAGAGTGGAAAGATCTTACAGAGCAAGTAACCATGCCGTGGCATAAGCCACTGTCCTAAAAGACGATTTCGTCACTGCTAGGGTGCACACAGATCAATCGGCAGCCGTCCTCCAGGATTAACGCGATCCGACCTTTAAAGTGCACTGGCTAGAAGCCGGGTGGGATGCCAAGAAAACTTTTGCCTAGACTTAGGATGAGGGATGACAGTAGAGAAGGAGAGGAGAGAGCTTTTGATTTTCGGTTGATGATGAAACTGGATTTGAGCGGTGTATTTATAGGCCAAAAATATGGCTGTTGGGACGGTATGAAAAGATACGTCAGTGAGGGAGAGACGCGTCCCTTGGGTAAGCTTGCAATCAGCTTTGGGGAGCTGTGATGGTAATGAGAGACGTTGAGCATCCTTGGGAAGGAGGAACTCGTGGTTCTTTGAATCGGAAAAGCTATCCGTTTAAGAAATTTTCTATAAAATAAAAATACCCGTAATAAAAAGGACACCCACATCCACCGCCTCGCCACGACATGCAACTCACGCGCGCATGTGGTTCTCACCATTCTCTCACTTTAAACTTAATTCAAATCCTTGTCTTTATAAGGCCATGTACAAACTCTCTTTCCCTTCTCTAAATTACTAATGTGGGATATAGGTCTTAAGGCAGGCTTTCAATGTGGGTATGCTTTGTAACATTTCCAATAATAATATATGAGATTTTTATGTGAAAAACTCTCTCTTAACTATATGGAAAAACCACGACCCAATTGAGTATCAAATTGTCATTATGAGTAAACAAAATATGGGTTTAGACCCAACACACTCTTAATATTTCATCTGAGTTTAGCCCTAATTTCCCATAAGACTACACCATTTTGAAAGGGTACAGCTGTTAAAAACTCCACATATAAGTCTAATAAGAATCCCACATAGGAGTTATAGAAAAGAAAAATGAACATACAAGTTTAGTAGCTTACTCTAACTAATATCAATTGGTTTTAGACAAAATCTCACTGGTGCTTATAATGGATCTCATGTATACTAACTTTGTAAATCAAACCTAAAACGATAAAATTTTACCAGTTTTAGAGAAAAATTAAATAATAAAATAGAAACGACTAAATTAGCCCGAAATTGAGATGAAACGATGGAAATAAATATACAAAAACAACATTATAGTACTTAAAATAATAATATATGAACTAAATTGATAAAATAAATAAATATATGAATTAAATTCATACAACTTGCGAAGTATAAAGTACAAAACAAACCCCTTTTTAATAAAATTAAAAGTTGCGGGGTTGTTCTAACAATTTTCTACCACATCATTCAAAAAAGTTATTTTATATCATAGATTCATATCTACTGTTTACTGTATTAATTTAATATGTATACTTTTAATCGTATGAATTTAGTATCTTTATTCAATTTTTATTGTGTCAATTTAGTTTATAATAAAATTAAAGTTAAAATATTGATGTAGTTTTAATAGACGCATCATGCGTTGGTTTCCATATTGGTCACTTGCATTTGACTGGACCAACGCATAAAAATTACGTCAATAATTTACTTTAATTTTTACTATAGAATTAAATTAACACAATGTAACTTAAATATGAACGAGATTGACACAATTAAAGACAAAAGAACTAAATTAACATAGTAAATAGAGTGTAGAAACCTATGATGTAAACAACTCTAAATTAAATTGGGAAATTATTACTTAGGTATATTAAGATTTCAATATTTATTACCTAGGTATTCTAATATTTTAACATATATACAATGAGATACTTGAGTTTAAATATTTTTTCAGATAGATACATAATGTGGAAATTTGATAAATGTTTGTAAGGATCTCACTAGTTTTGCATAGAAATGTTAATATAATACATGATTACAATAATCATTAAATATTGATATAAACTACCAAAATTTTCCAAAATCATATGTTATCTTAGCATCTTTTAGCTGAAAATCATTGAATTATAATAAAGATCCTTATATATCGTTTGAATCACGTTCCATTTTAACATTTTCTAACAAAAGTGTACCAAATTTCAAAGAAAAAGAATCTAATTAATAAAATTTCAAAACTTCAAAAGATCTAAGTAATAAAATATTTTAACCTCAAGATACTTCATTATATATATTAAAACTTTAGAATACCTAAGTATAAATGAGGTACGTAAGTGATAAAATTCCCAATTAAATATCCAGAGGGAGTTGTTATTGTTAACGCAAAATGTATTATTGTCAGGGCAACAATGTGACTTACAAACAACAAAAGTAGCAAAGTTAACTTGAAAAACTGCAACTTTACTCTTAACAATAATAATTTTGCTCTAACAATAATATTATGTAATCTAAATTAGGTACATATAACATTTTCGGAATCACAATTAGATCCATACAAATCAACAAGTGTCTGCAAAACAAACACCTGAGCACGTAGCATCAAAATGTAGTTAGCAGTTTCCCGGAAGAGCCGGTCAGCTTTCACCTCGTCTCCGGTCACCTTCTGTACAGAGGGAATGAGCCGCTTCAGAGCAGCAAGCTTGGAGCAGTACCGATCAGTGCCGGTTGCCAGTGAGGAAGGGCTAGGCCTGTGAAATCTCCGTTTTGCCCTTGTGTTGGTTGTTGGCCTCACTGGCTTGGCCCCCATTTTTAGAGAGAGAAAGAAGAGAGAGAGAGAGAAATGGGGGAGATGGAGAGAGAGAGAGAGAGAGAGGAGGGGTATATGTAGTGGGGGGTGTTGGGAATTTGACACTGGGTTTGGCGGTTATTTACGACACTGCCATTGAGTACTTTTTATTCTATTTTCTGGTATTGTTGTTTTCTATTTGGGGTATTTAAAAATGGCACGCTTTTTGCTGTAACTTGTAAGTGTACAAGTTTTCATACCACGCTAGAAAGAAGAGGATGAAAAGGCCAAGGAAAGATCGACTACAGTTGTAACGTAGGACCTCACCCACCTAAACCCACGGAATGAGATGGCCTTAGACAGAGCTAGAGCTCGAGGGAGGAATAGCATAGGAGTAGAAGAGGTAGCGGCCCACACTGCTGCTTATTTTGCTATTTATGTGTTCATAGGCGTATAAGCTTATTAGGATGTACCTATCTACCTATACGTCTATCTGTCTACTATCGGCCTATTTGTTTATTTGTTTACTTGGCATATTTCCGTATACTAGCTGCCTTGTAGGAAGGTTGTGCCTCGTAGTCTCTTCTATGACATTTTTATGCTATGGCTTACTCTTTTGCTTTCATGACCTACTGCTCACAGCTCATTGCTCACAGGTCCCCATGAGGTGATGAAGACTTACCTCTCAGGTTGGGAGTCCTCGGAAACAGCATCTTTTCAAGTTAACACCCTGAAGGAGGAAGGCTGCGTACATCTACCCTCAGACCCCGCTTTTGCGGGAGCCCTTGAGACACTGGGATTGTTGTTGTTGTTTTTACCTTTTTTTAAATAATAAAAATGACTATGAAGTTTTTGTATTAATAAAAAGATTCTTAAATTTTTATTATATTAATAAAAAAGACTCAAATTTTTATTGTATTAATAAAAAAAATTATCTCTGACACGATGACGTTATTTTCTGTTGACATATCTATTAAATTTCGTAGGACTACGGAGTTGGCACACGTGAGATCCACATACAAGCCCAAGTGGGATTTTATCATAAAACTAATTGGCAATAAATAGAGTAACTTACTAGACTAATAAATCGATATCTTCATTCTCACTACTCCTATGTGGGATTCACATTTTAACTCACATGTAAAGTTCTTACTATTAACAAGATCTGACATGACAATTGTTTTCTTATTAATGTTATAGTAAAATGACAAAAGTACCCTTCAATAACTATATCTTCAAGCAAATTAAGCGAAATAGATAGTTTTTACGTAATACGACATCTCGAATTTTATGCTTATAAAATAAGAATAAGGATATTCAAGGGTACTTTTGTCACTTTAATGTAACATTAATAAAAGTAGGTTCCATGTAAACTTTATCGAGGGAAAATAACGTCATTATGTCGGAGGGGGCTTTTTTTATTAATACTACAAAAATTTAGAGTCATTTTTATTATTTCAAAAAGGTTATGATCCTTTTTTTATTATTTTTAAAAATGTCAGGATGCTAAAATGTAAATAATTTTTTTTTCCTTTTACATTGATAAGGTGCAGAGAGAAAAAACAACTCGAGTGGGGATCGAAACTGGGTGATGCCTCTAATTCCCGAAGTTTCCAATTGCTAGATTATGTTCCAGAAGGACATTTTAGGAAATTATTATCGATGGTTAATAGTGTGATTTGTAATGAATAACAATTATTGAATTTAATAAATTATTCTAATAATATCATTATCTTGAATTTAAATCAATTTGTTATCCAACTAAAATATTATTGATCTTCAATTTAACAGGCTTGATTCGATGGTCATAGTGAGTCCCGTGTGGTCGGGCAATCGGTGTGTTTGAATTCAAGGGCTTTAGCGGTTGCTTTTGCGAGCAGGTTTTCAGGGTGGTGAATGGGTGGGACTTTAGATCGCAGTTCTAGACCTGATTGACTAATCAACCTTGTTTAATTAAGCCCTAGTTTTAGAAGAATGTGTAGACGTGGCTCTCTGTTATCAAGTTTTGGACTACCCAATGCAAATATGAAATACATCTTCAACTGGTGACTACTTGGTTGTTATTTTCGGTCTCGTAGGGAACAAGGCTATTTGATTGACGTTTTGTTTTACTATGTATTTGATGATTATGGTGGGCAAGTCATGGCTTCGATTTATTGTTCAGTTTTGGTTCTTTTTTGGCCCTAGGTGTGTTGTACCCTTATGTTTGAGCTTGTACTCAATTATCAAAAAAAAAATAAAATTTCAAGGACTTTAAAGTTCAAAAATTTTAAATTACTCTCTATATCTAGGATTTGGTGAAATTATTTTAGCACACGAACTTTGTGGTTAATTTTATTGGTTTTTGGTTGTTGTGAAATAAATTTTTAGTCTAACCACCGATAATTCCTTGACTAGTATTTGCCAAAAATATGACATCATACAAGATAAAAGTAGTGTCATATGCCGGAAAGATAATGCCATACGTTGAAGAGGTGACATCATATGCCAGAAAGGTAATGTCATAGGCTAAATTTTGGACTGAAAAAGTATTCTATCTTAACAGGCGGACTAACAAAATGCAAACATAAAGTTTGTCGCCTAAAAATTTATTCCTTAAAGCTCAAAACACTAAAGTGTAATTAACCCCTTTATCAATCAAGCATCCTTTTGCTAGAATTCGGTGAATTTTAGGTCGAAAATGTTTGACATAGAACATGACTTCAATAATATAAGTAATATTTTTATACAAAAAATTCAAACATGACACATAATTTGGACAATACATTTTCATAATAATCTGCAAACATTGACATAACTTGTACATATTATCATAATTATATATTACTTCACATTTTCTAATGAAAACTGAATTCTAACAAACATTCACCCGATTAGAAAGGGTACCTAGTAATGAAATTTCCAATTCACATAACCCTTTATTATATATATTAAAATATTAGAATACATAAATAATTAATTATTAAATAGCTAGTACAGTGGACGAGATCTCAAGTTCAACTGGTGTTTGAGTATAATAAATATTTTAATTTTTAACGATTTTCGGTAGAAGCAGGCACATGCTATAGTGTATGGGGCCGCAATACATACACTAATTTGTTCTTGTTGAAAAAATTCACAAAATTAAATATAATAAAAATATAAAATTAATAAAATAATAACGAAATCAGCACACCAAATTTACGTGGAAACCTTCTCTCAACTAGAAGAAAAAATAAAGGGACCCAACGGCTACTTCAATCCACTATGAAATTAAGGATTATAATCTCTAATTATAATCCCCCAATCCCATACAATTATCATTAATCAACAATCATTCTCAGCATGACTATTGCACGGTAAGTCACCAATCCTTTCTAAGTGTAACTGCTACACAGCAAGTCACCAACCCTCCTCAATGTAGCTTTTGCACGACGAGCCACCAACCCTCCCACAACGTAACTACTGCACGGTGAGTTACCAACCCTCTCATCAATGTAGCTTCTGCACGGCGAGCTACCAACCCTCCACAACATAGCTTTGGAAAGAGAAAACTACAAAACTTTCCTCAATGCTTCTCAATCAAGATACCTCTTAACATTAATTTCTCCCCTGCCTGGATACCCCTAGAGTACCCTTTTACAATACCCGTAAATCTCTCACATCTTCCCTCACTTTTCTTCACACCTTTAAAACCTCAGCCATAACCCATATTTATAATTTAGTTGCCCAATCGTAATCACAATCAAATTAGGTAATTAAATCATATCAAATATCCTCCTAAATTATATCTAAATCAAATATTCATTTTGAGATAAATAATATCCAACAATTTTTATGCATAATATTAACCTAATTATTTTTTTAGGTAAACTTCTTATTAATACTTTAAGACTTAGTGTATTAGCCCATCATGAGAGTGTCTCAGTTGGTGGCGTCTCCTACTTAAACTGTCATCGTCAAGGGGTCAGGAGTTCGATTCTCGCTGAGGATATGCTCATGACTTATCTGCTCATGGGGGCTTGTGGGCTGTTCTCATGGGCGGGGATTGGTTGGGGCAATTCAATCCCTCGTCACCAAAAAAAAAAACCTTAGTGTATTAATTTTTTAGTTTATAAATTTTGAGAAATATTTTTTTAGCTCAGAATATTATATTTAACTAAATATTTCAAATTGCGTTTATAAAATAGATCCCGCTTTCATTGTTTTATAATATTTTATAATTATTTATTAAATATATGTAATATTTTAACTTAAAATATTAATATACTAAATCCAATGATGCTAATATATAATTTATTTTTTTGGAAGAAAAAATAAAAATAAAAATAAGAAGCGAAATTTAAAATAGAGAAACGAGGAAGTAGCCACTTGGCTCACATTCACCACGTGGATAGCCGCAATTCTCACCTTTGGACTATTATGGTTCTTTTTTAAATTATGTTGTAAAATTGGTTCCTATATGATTTAACTATGTCAAAAAAATTTAAGTTAAGAAATGTTCAAATATTATAGATCAAAGGGTGTAAATGTCAAGTGACATAAGTTGTAATCTTTTGGTAAAAGTTATTTTTTGTACCCAGCTGTTAAAATTCATTTTAAATAAGCTAAAGTGGTAAGATGACGTTGCTGCCCCTGCTCGTGTGCTATATTTACTTGCCCGTGCCACTACCCGCTACCCAAAGCTTCTCGAGGAAGCTTCCCAGATTCTGTTATTAGTGGCTGCCACGCGTCAGCCATCCGGGACAACTATTTGTGTTTCTTGTGGGCTTTTATGGACCGTTGATCTGGTTCGTACGAGCGGCCGAGATTGAACATTGGAGCTTTGCCACGGATCGAAGTTCTGTTGCCTATATATACTGACCCTTTTTTAGGGTTTGCGGTACGCTTTTTCATTTTTCTCAGTTTTCTCTTCAGCCACCGCCTCTTTTCATTTTGCTCTGGCGATCGAAGGCGATTGAGTATATCCGTGGGTGTTAAGGCTTGATCGTTCAAATCTTGGTAGTTTGGAGCACGTATGAAGCCTTGTAGGCTTCGGTTGTGAGCTTTCTCTTCCCTTACTCTTTATTTTCGTTCGTCTTTAGGTTTCTGACTTAGAAGCCTTAAGGATCGGTTTGTATAAAGTTGTTTATCGTTAAAGTCTGGTCTGTAATACTTGAGCTCGACTTATAGCGGATAGACTTCCCTAGAAATAGGGAGCCGTGGAGTAGGTCCTTCTTTAAAGGCTGAACCACGTAAAATCTCGTTGTTATCGCTGTGTTCTTTGTGCATGTGTTCGGTGTTGGATGAATCTTGCTAAACTACAGTTACAGGTTTCTTGAACTAGATCTGAAGTGTTGAATGTTTGTTGTTATTGACGTTTTTCAAAGAACTAAAGTTAATAAGTTTAAACCCTAAGAATACGACCTGATCTTAACAAATTAATTATTTTAAACTTTGTAATTAAATATACTAGGTTCGTTCCCGTGCGATACACATATGGTATTTATTGATCACTGTATTTTATACCCATAATTTTTTGCGTCAAACTAACATCTTGTTTGATCAATTGTCCATAATGTTGTTCAATTTACATAATTCTCATAGTAGTAACTGTAAAAGTTTTCAGTAAAAAATAAGATAAGCTATATTTTTCATTTTAAGTCTTTAACAGGGACTTTATTTGTTCTTTTTTCTTTTACGAATTTAATTTTTTTACAGATTAAATACAGAAAGTCTTAAATTAAGAATTTTTTTATTTTTACTTTTAGTCATGGGAGGTTTACTTGATTTTCTTTTATGGATTAAATACGAAAAGTCTTAATTTGAAATTGTTGGAGTTGTAACCAGTACCCTATTCTCGAATTACATAAGAGAAGTATTAAAATAATAATATATTTTCTTTATTATTTTTGGTTCTCGGGGGCCTTTTTGTTTTCTAAGAACCCTTTTTATTTATTTATAAGTTAAATACGAAAAGTCTTAAATTAAAAATATGTTTTCCTTTTTAATTTTTGGAACTTTAGTGAATTAAATTTTTTCGTACCTTAGTTTTGTTGTATAATGCGTAGATCTTATAAACCTAAGTCAAAATTTATATACCTCACCGAGTTAAAATAAATCCTTTCTTGCAGTAGAAAAAACGAAATGTCGCACTTCATAAACTAAATAGGAAAACTCTTTTTTTTTTTTTTTGGGTTGTCAGAGGTCTAACCTGCGCCCTGTTCTTGGATTACATAAGAAAAGTCTTAAATAAAAAATTTACTGCTTTATGCACGAATATACGTTTGGTCTCATCTTCCTTCTCTCTCCAGTCCGGTTCTTGCCCTGTTCTGTTGTGCCTTGTGTTCCAGTTTTTGGTTTGCTTCTTGTCCGTGTTTTTTTCTTGTTGATCTTGGGTCTCCATTTTCATGTTGTGTTGTTTGTAGGTTCGTTTCCTGGGTTGTTGTTTTTCTGCTCTGTTTTTCTGTTTCCCATCCCCCGTTGTTTCTTTTCTTTATTTTGTTTTGCCTGTTCCGTCTCCGTTTTTCGGAGTTGTCAGGGTTCACTTTGTCAAGGCCCCTATGCTGTTCTTCGGCTTTGCTGATATTTATAAAAAAAAAACATGTTTGACATAGTGCGCTAGGGTTTTTATCAAAATAACCCAACTATAATTTTTTCAACCCAAAAATAATCAAACTCAAAGAATTCGATTATAAAAGAGATTGAATTGGTGGTTCAATGTGACGCCCGGTATAACGCGCTGGTTTATTTTTGTAGAAAAGTTGGTGGTGGGTAATTTTTTGACTAAGAGATATTGGGATGGCAATGGGCTCCACCTGATAGGAGCGGGTATAGATAAATGTTCTGTACGCACATTAAAGAGGTACGGGGTGGGTAATGGATACCCGCGGATAATGAGGCGGGTAGGGGTACGGGTCAGTCACCGGCTGGGCGGGTACGGATATGCACTTCGTACTCGTGGCGGGTCATGGGTTGTGTACGGGAATAGGATTTGGATGGCAGGTGCGGTTATTTTTGTTGTCTAGTGCGTAGATCTTATAAACTAAAGTCAAACGGGCGGGTATGGGTATAAGCGGGTACCTGCCCAGCCATGCTCCATACCCGCCCCGCCTGGCCTCATACCCACCATACCCGGCTTATTTTGTATATAGTTAACCTTGAAATTTAAAAACTAAGGGTTTAAATTCAATAATCCAAATTATTTATCAATGTTTAAAAAAAATTATTTTTAAAAATAGTATTAAACAAATAATATGAGCGGATATAGATAATCATTTTGTACGTACATTAGGGCATTGAAGTGGTTACGGGTATAGGATTTGGGTGGCAGGTACAGATATGGAGAAGGCACCCCGTACCCACCTCGCCCCATTGCCATCAATTTGATACGTTGAGATATAGTTGTGATACTTTTAGATTAATTGTTGTTGGGTATGCACTTCATACCGATGGCGGGTACGGGTATAGGATTTGGGTAACGGCTACTGTTAGTTTGTTGTCTAATCGGTAGATCTTATAAACCAAATTGAAACGGGGCAGGCTCGGCTATAAGTGGGGATCGGCCCGGCCACGCTTCATACCCGCCCTGTCCCGCCCCACCCCATGCCCACCATAATCGGTTTATTTTATATATAGTTAACCTTGAAAATAAAAAATACGTGTTTAAATTTAGGAATCGAAATTATTTACCAATGTTATAAAAAATAATTTGTTTTTAAAAACAGTATTAAATAATTAATATGAGTGAGTATAGATAATCGTTTTGTACATGTTATAAAAAAGTAATTTGTTTTTAAAAATAGTATTAAATAACTAATATGAGCTGGTATAGATAATCGTTTTGTATGCACATTAGGGCAATGAGGCTGGTACGGGTATAGGATTTGGGTGGCGGATACGGGTATGGACGAGGCACCTCGTACCCACCCCGGCCCGTTACCATCCCTTTGATACGTTAAGATATAGTTGTACTATTTTTCAATTAATTATTGCTGGATATACACTTCATACCCGTGGCGGGTTATGGGCCGGGTACTAGTATAGTATTTGGGTGGTGGGTACGGGTATGGAGGGGACATGCCGTACCCTCCCCGCCCCATTGCCATTCCTTCGATACGTGGAGATATAGTTGGACTACTTTTAGATTAATTATTATTTAATCTATAAATAAATAATAATTGTTGTTGTTTAATATATAAATAAAGAAAAATCTAAAAAAGATTGAAAAAAAGGTAAATAAAGAAAAAGGAAAAATCTTAAAAAAAAGATTGGAGGTTGGGATCATTTGGAGGACTCCCAACTTCTCTATTATATATAGTACTAGGTTCATTCCCGTGTGATGCACAGATAATATTTATTGGTCACTTTTTTTTTATATCTGTAATTTTTTGCATCGAACTAACATCTTATTTGATCTACTGTCTATAATATTGTTCAATTTACATAATTTTTATAGTAGTAACTGTAAAAATTTTAACAAAAGCTAAGACAAACTATATTTCCTATTTTAAATCTTTCACAGGGACTTTATTTGTTCTTTTTTTTTACATATATTTTTTTTATGAATTAAATACAGGAAGTCTTAAATTAAAAATTTATTATTATTATTATTTTTTGGTTATAGGAAGTTTACTTGATTTTCTTTTATGGACTAAATACAAAAAGTGTTAATTCGAAATTGTTAAATGTGTAACCGGTACCCTATTCTCGGATTACATAAGAGAAGTACTAAAATAATAATATATTGCCCTAATATTTTCTTTATTATTTTCGGTTCTTAGGGGCCTTTTTTAGAACCCTTTTTATTTTTTTATAGGTTAAATACGAAAAGTCTTAAATTGAAAATATGTTTTCCTTTTTAATTTTTGGAACTTTAATTAATTAACTTTTTTCGTACCTTAGTTTTGTTATATAATGCGTAGATCTTATAAACCAAAGTCAAAATTATATACCCACAGGGTTAAAATAAATCCTTTCTTGTAGTAGGCACGCAAAATGTCGCACTTCGTGGACTAAATACGAAAACTCTTTATTTTTTTTTGAGTTGTCGGAGGTCTAACCCGCGCCCTGTTATTGGATTACATAAGAAAAGTCTAAAATAAAAAATGTACTACTTTATGCACGAATATACGTTTTGCACAATGCGTTAGGGTTTTTATCAAAATAACCCAACTATAACTTTTCTAACTCAAAAATAATCAAACTCAAATAATTCGATTTTAAAAGATATTGAATTGGTGGTTCAGTATGGCGCATGGAATAACGCTCTAGTTTATTTTGATAAAAAAGTTGGTGGTGGGTAATTTTTTGACTAAGAGATATTGGGATGGCAATGGGCTCCACCTGATAGGAGCGAGTATAGATAACTGTTCTGTATGCACATCAAAGAGGTACGGGGTGTATAATGGATACCCACGGGTAATGAGGCGGGTAGGGGTACGGGTCAGTCACTGGTGAGGCGGGTACGGGTATGCAATTCATACCCATGGCGGGTCATGGGCTGCGTACCGGAATAGGATTTGGGTGGCGGGTGCGGTTATTTTTGTTGTGTAGTACGTAGATCTTATAAACTAAAGTCAAACGGGGTGGGTACGGGTATAAATGGTGACCCGCCCCGCCATGCTCCATACCCACCCTGTCTGGCCTGATACCTATCATACCCGGCTCATTTTGTACATAGTTAACCTTGAAATTTAAAAAATAAGGGTTTAAATTTTATAATCCAAATTATTTATCAATGTTAAAAAAAAAAATTGTTTTTAAGAATAGTATTAAAGAAATAATATTAGCGGGTATAGATAATCATTTTGTACGTACATTAAGATAATGAAGTGGTTACGGGTATAGGATTTGGGTGGCGGGTACTGGTATGGAGAAGGCACCCCGCACCCGCCTCGGCCCATTGCCATCCATTTGATACGTTGAGATATAGTTGAGATACTTTTATATTAATTGTTGTTGGGTATACACTTCATACAGGTGGCGGGTAATGGGGCGGGTACGGGTATAAGATTTGGGTGGCGGTTACGTTTAGTTTATTGTCTAATGCGTAGATTTTATAAATCAAATTGAAACAGGGCGGCTTGGGTATAAATGGGGACCGGCCTAGCCACGCTTCATACTTGCCCCACCCCACCCCATATCCATCGTAATCGGTTAATTTTGTATATAGTTAACCTTGAAATAAAAAAAATATGTGTTTAAATTCAAGAATCAAAATGAAGGATTATGTTTTAATGAATTAAGTTTTGTTGTATCTTAGTTTTATTATTGAATGCGTAGATTTTATAAACTAAAATCAAACTTTACACACCTCATACCCACCATACGCGTTTTATTTTGTACATAGTTAACCTTTAAATTAAGAAATAAGTGTTTAAATTTAATAATCCAAAATCTTTATCAATATTATAAAAGAAATAATTTATTTTTAAAAATAGTATTAAATAACTAATAGGAGTGGATATAGATAATCGTTGTGTACGCATATTAAGGAAGCACAGGGCAGGTAATGGATATCCACGAGTAATGAGGCGGGTAGGGGTACGGGCCTGCAACTGCCGGGGTGGGTAAGGATATGCACTTCATACCCATGGCCGGTAATGGGCTGAGTACAGGAATAGGCTTTGGGTGGCGAGTGCGGTTAGTTTTGTTGTCTAGTGTGTAGATCTTATAAACCAAAGTCAAACGGGACAGGTATGGGTATAAGTGGAGACCCGCCCCACAACGCTCCATACCCAGCCCATCCAACTTCATACCCACCATACCCTGTTGATTTTGTGGCAATGAGGCGGTTGAAACCCTCTACTCGTGGGTAGGCGTCCCGTTTGGGATGGGTACAGGTATAAGTGGAGACCTGCCTTGCCCTGCTCCATAACCACTTCGCCTCACCTCATACCTACCTTACGCGCTTTATTTTATACATAGTTAACTTCAAATTAAAAAATATGTATTTAAATTTAATAATCTAAATTATTTATCAATGTTATAAAAGAGATAATTTGTTTTTAAAATAGTATTAAATAACTAATAGGATTGGGTATAGATAATCTCATTTACAATGGTTAATAAAATAATTTATTTTGTAAAGTAGTATTAAATGACTAATATGAGCAGGTATAGATAATCATTTTATACGCACATTAGGGCAATGGGGTGGGTACGGGTATTGGATTTGGGTGGCAGGTGCGGATGTGGAGGAGGCATCCCGTACCCGACTTGCCCCACCTCGGCCCATTACCCTCCGTTTGATACAATGAGACATAGTTGGATTACTTTTAGATTAATTATTGTTGGGTATCCACTTCATACCCGTGACAGTAATGGGGTGGGTATGGGTGTAGGATTTGGGTAGTGGGTACCGTTAGTTCTGTTGTCTAATGCTTAGATCTTATAAACCAAAGTTAAACAGGGCAGGCTCGGGTATAAGTGAGGACCCACCCAGCCATGCTCCATACTCGCCCCGGCCCACCTCATACCCACCAATGGTTCATTTTGTATATAGTTAATCCTAAAGTTAAAAAAATATGCCTTTGAATTCAATAATCCAAATTATTTACCAATGTTATACGCACATTAGGGTAATGGGGCAGGTATACAGGAGGCACGCCATAGCCAGCCGCTCCATTGCCATCCCTTTGATAAGTTGAGATATAGTTGAGCTACTTTTAGATTAATTGTTGTTGTTTAATTTACAAATAAATAACAATTGTTGATGTTTAATATACAAACTAATTGGGTGATCAAAAAAAAATTTTTAAGAAAAAAGGGAAATAAAAAGGTAAATATGTAAGAATTAGGATTGAAAAAAAATTAAGGAAAAAGAAAAAAAAATTAAAGAAAAAGGGATTAGGTTAAAAAGTTAATTAAAGAAAAAGAAAAAAATCTCAAAATTTAGTATTTGGGGTGGGAAGGATTTTTAGGGGGGGGGGGTGAAACTTCTCTATATGTATATAGATAGATATACTAGATTTGTTTCCGTGCGATGCACGGGTGGTATTTACTGATTACCATAAGTTTTTAATAATTAATATGATAAAATATATTTTTTATATTAAGTCTTTAACAGGAAATTTATTTTTCCTTTTTTCTTGTATGGATTTTTTTTTTGTGGATTAAATACAGAAAGTATTAAAATGAAAATTTATTTTTGGTTCTTGGAGGTTTAATTATTTTTTTTTATGGACTAAATATGAAAAGTCTGAAATCAAAATTCTTGGAGGTCTAACTAGCATCCTGTTCTCGAATTACATAAGAGAAGTCTTAAATTAAAAATTTATCAGTCAAATTTTTTCTTTTTTATTTTTGGTTCTTGGGGGCTGTTTTTGTTTTATAGAAGCCTTTTTATTTTTTCTATATTAAATACGAAAAGCCTGAAATTGAAAATTTGTTTTATTTTTTAATTTTTAGAACTTTAACGAATTAAATTTTGTTGTATCTTAGTTTTATTGATGCACGAATATATATTTGGCATAGTGCGCTAGGTATTTTATCAAAACAACCAAACTATAACTTTTCTAACAAAAAATAATCGAGCTCTAAAAATTTGATTTTGAAAGATACTGAATTGGTAGTTTAGTGTGTCGCATGGTACGACAGCAAACGTATGGATTTTTTCAATAAAAAAATATAACAAAATATATTTCCTATATTAAGTCTCTAATAGGAAATTTATTTATCAATGTTATAAAAGAAATAGTTTATTTTTAAAAATAGTATTAAATAACTAATATGAGCGGGTATAGATAATTCTTCTGTACGCACATTAAAGAGGTACATAGCGAGTAATGGATACCCGTAGGTAATGAGGCGGGTGGCGGTACTGGTAATCGCTGGGGTGGGTAAGGATATGCAATTCATACCCGTGGCGGGTAATGGGCCGTGTACAGGGATGGGATTTGGGTGGCGGGTGCGGTTAGTTTCGTTATCTAGTGCGTAGATCTTATGAACCAAAGTAAAACGACGCGGGTCCGGGTATAAGTGGGCACCCGCCCCGCCATGCTCCATACCCGGCCCACCCGGCCTCATACCCACCATACCCAGTTAATTTTGTGGCAATGCCTGCCCCGCCCCATACCCACCAATAGTTCATTTTGTACATAGTTAACCTTGAAGTTAAAAAATACGTCTCTAAATTTAATAATCCAAATTATTTACCTATATTATAAAAAAAATAATTGTTTTTAAAAAGAGTATTAAATAACTAATTTGAGCGGATATATGTAATCGTTTTGTACGCACATTAGGGTAATGAGGCGGTTACGGGTATGGAGGAGGCACGCCGTACCCGCCCAGCTCCATTGCTATCCCTTTGATAAGTTGATATATAGTTAGTGTACTTTTAGATTAATTATTGTTGTTTACTCTATAAATAAATAATAATTGTTGTTGTTTAATGTGGAAATTAGTTGGGTGACAAAAAAATTTTTTTTAAGAAAAAGGGAACTAAAAAGGTAAATATGTAAGAATATAGGACTGAAAAAAAAATTAAGAAATTAGTTGGGGGTGTAGGATTATAGTATTAAATAACTAATAGGAGCGGGTATAAATAATCGTATTTATCAATTTGTGTTTCGGGTATAAGTGGGGACCCGCCCAGCCATGCTCCATACCCGCCCCGCCTCGCCCCATACCCACCAATGGTTCATTTTGTACATAGTTAACCTTGAAGTTAAAGAATACGTCCTTAAATTGAATAATTCAAATTAAATAACTAATATGAGCGGATATAGATAATCGTTTTGTATGCACATTAGGGTAATGGGGCGGGTACAGGTATGGAGGAGGCACGCCGTACCCGCCCCGCCCCATTGCCATCCTTTGATAAATTGAGATATAGTTGAACTGCTTTTAAATTAATTATTATTGTTTAATCTATAAATAAATAACAATCATTATTATTTATTATATAAATTAAATGGGTGACTAATTTTTTTTTTTTTTAGAAAAAAGGGAAATAAATGTACGAAAAAGGGATTGGGAAAAAAAAAGGGGGGAAATTTGAGAAAATGAGGCTGGGGTGGGGAGGGTTTTTAAGGAATGGGAAAAATAGAAATAAGAAGTAAAGAAAAAATCTAAAAAATTGGGATTGGGGGTGGGGAGAGTTTTTAGGAGCTCAAACTTCTCTATTATATTATAGAAGATACATATATATATATAATTCTTCAGTTATTTATTTCAAAAATATTTGTACTTTTCTTCTGTGACATTTTTAATTATTTTAACTTTAATTGTGTTAATTTAGTTTTGCTGTAATTTTTTTCTATGCCTCGTATTAGTGATAGGAGGTAAGTGAGAGGATAGAGTATTACTTTAGATCAAAAGGTCTGGAATTTGATTCCCTTATTAAACCTTAGTAATTCTTGACTTAATTAGCTCCTATGGTTTATGGGTTGCCGCATAAAGTAGGGTTTATTGGGTAATTGGGTTTCTCGCTAGCAAATATAGTCCTATAGTAGAAAGTGAAGTAAAATCCTTTGATTTCTGCCTGATTTTTGCTTGATGTGGCTTACTTTGTGTCTTGTGTTTTAGTCTTGTGTGCTTTTTTGTCTGTTGTCTTGATCGCTTTGCTCTCTTCTGTTGCCAGGTTTCTTGCTCTCTGCGGCGGACCATTATCTCAGGCTGGGGGTTCTCGGAAATAACCTCTCTTTAGGGTAGCCCCCTGAAGGGGGAAGGCTGCGTACATCTCCCCCTCCCAGACCCTGCTTTTGAGGGAGCCCTTGCAGGCACTGGTTTTGTTGTTGTTGTTGTAGTAGTAGAAAGTGAAGTAAAAGACATAATTTTGAATGATTAGCTGTGTCACATGTAATGAGCAGGTATAAATTCATTTGTTGACGTAATTTTAACTGACCTATATCAAAAGTCAGATTTTACTCTTGAATAAGTTGATACAACATAAATTATAAATGCACTAAATTGCCATAATTTAAAATATGAGAATTAAATTGATATAGAGAAAAAATAAATTTAGGGTTAAATATTAAAAAGGTATTGAACTATACCCCAATTTTTTTTTTTGGTATTTAACTCTTCAAAGATAAAAGAAAAGCATTAAACACCAATATAAGATTAATTTGAAATTGAATAACAATATAGGAATTAATTTAAAATTGTACAATTACAGAGAATAAATTTAGCATTCTAGATATATTTTTAATATATATAACCCATTCTTTAATAATTAAGTATATTATATGATATACATTGATATACATCGTATAATTAAATTCGAGTTATTTATGTAAGATATTCTTGTACTTTGCCTAAATTAAAAAAGTATTCTTATAATAAATGGTTACGTAAAATATTCTTTCCAACTTTTGCATTTATTTGTATAAGCTTAGTCCTTGTACAGTTAATAATATATTTTTTAATCATTCAATCACATCAAATATACAACCCAATACAAACACACCCTTTAGTGACTCACTTGTAATCGGCAGTTAAAAAAATTTTCGTCACATTGACGATAGTTTTACTAGAGTACCATGTCAAATTGGCTAATTAAAAAATTAATTTAGTCTAATTAAACTTGCTCATGACTCGACTATTAAAATTTTTTATCACATTGACGTTAATTTTACTATAGGATTAAGAGTACAATTAGGCTAATTAAAAATTAATTTATCTAATTAAACTCACTTGGGACCCCGACCTTTAAAAATTTTTCCCACATTAGCCTTGATTTTATTGTAGGACTATGAGTAAAATTAGGGTAATTAAAAATCAATTTAGCCTAATTACTTTAGTGCTACTGCAAAATGAACGTCAAGGTGGTGAAAAATTTTTAATTATTGAGTCATAAGTGAGTTTAATTAGGTTAAAGGGTAGGTTTGCATTGAGTTTTGTATTTAATGTGATTAAACTATTAAAAATATATTATTAACTTGTACTTGGATTAAATTTATATAATTAAAAATAAAAGGACTAAATTGGCAAATTAGCTGAAGTACAAGAATGTTTATATTAATAACTCTAATTAATTGTACAATATATATTATAAAATATACTTAATTATCAAAAAATAGATTATACACATAAAATGTATATCTAAAATGTTAAATTTATTCTTTTCAATTATACAATTCAAAATTAATTTATATCTGGTTGTTCAATTCCAAATTAATTCTTATATGGGTGTTCAGTGTTTTTCTTTTACCATTAAAGAGTTAGATATCAAAAAAATTTCTTAGACTATAGTTTAATACCTTTTTAATATTTTTTCTATAAATTTACAATGTATTTGTACTGGTTACAAAGGAATTTAGAAGCCTTCTTGAAAACGTTTCAAGACAACATTTGTCTAATCCCTAATTTTCAAAGGTGTGCAATCCAAGGCAGGTGCTTCCCAGCTTCTGGACGGGACAAGCATATTAATTGTTTAATATTACGATAATATCTCTTAGGATAATATTTCCGATCTGTATTTATCTATATATTTATCAGCCTAAGAGCTTACTTGTAATTTCTTCTGTATTCATATTATTATATATACGTACCTCAGCAACTCTGTTGGGCTAAACTATTCTCTCACATAGTATCGGAGCGTACCTAACCAAAAAAAAAACAAAAAACAAAAATCTAAACCCTACCCACGGCACCGTCCCCTCTCTCACGCCCTAAATTGCCCAGCGTCGCCCCTGTCACGACGCCGCACCACTGTCTTCGGCGCTGCTCCCCTTCTCCTCTCCGGTACGTGGGTTTTCTCCTTTTTGTGGTGGCTACACAAGGTGCATAGTGTGATATTCCAGGTTGATTGAAGTTATGGCAGCCAATCCCAACCCCCCGTCGTCCCTCGCCAAGCCCTGATCTCCCTCCCTCTCGTCACCCATGCCCGACATCAACCAAAACCACCACCAGCACCACTGTTTCGCAGCCGCCCACCCTTGAGCCCAAGCCTTCCCCCATGTCGGGACCCCTCTTCTCGACGTCGAACATTGGTACCTCCCTTCCTTCTTTGCAACTAGGTTACTCTGGCTCTCAATATAGTATTCCTACTCCTCTCCCTGGGTCATCTTACCTGGTGCTTGCTCCTCTCGTAAATCCACTTCCCACATCCTCTATTACGAGCCTCGTAACTGTCAAACTAGAAAACCCTACTGATTATACAGCCTGGAGAGAACAAGTTTGTATGTTACTGCGTGCTCGTCATCTCATGGGTTTCGTTGATGGTACCCTCCCTCTCAAATTCTAACACCAACAGGTTTCTTTATTTCCAATCCTGATTTTCAAACCTGGTCTTGTGTTGGCCAAAGCATTAGGGCTTGTCTCTCTGCATCTCTTGCCCGGTTAGTTCTCAATGATGTTAGTCTCCACCCCACGTCCAAAGCTATGTGGGATGCCCTGGTCAAATGCTTTAAAGATCACTCCCTTGCTAAGGAATTTGACCTCTGATCCCACTTGGTTACTTTGCGTAAAAATAACAAAACTATGACCGCTTACCTCACTGAACTCAAAACAATTGCCGATGACCTGGCTGCCATTGACTCCTCGGTCTCTAATCGAGAATTGATGCACTATGCTCTTTTCGGTCTCCCACAGGAGGATGCTGCTTTTAACACCTTTACTCGTCAGTCTTCCCGTGATCTCCCGTTTGAACGACTCAAGACAGCCCTCTTGGATGAAGAAGCTGCTTTGTCTCGCATTCATGCTCGGTCCCATGAACATGCGCATGCCCTCGCTGCCAAGGGACGTGTGCCTGACACCTCGGGTCAGAATTGGGGTCACGGTGGGCGTGGGCATAAGGGTCGTGGGCGTAACTCCAACCGTCAAGGAGGTAAGCAGGTCATGGTGGTACATACAGTCAACCAAACTCAGGGTCGGGTCAAAACCCTCACGGTTAAGCGCCGCCGGCACCACAACTGTGGATCTGCAACATGGGTCCTGCTCCGTGTCGGCCTCATGAAGGTATCCTTAGTCCCGGGCCTCTTGTCTGTCAGATTTTCCATCAAGCCGGTCATGCAACCTCCCTTTGCCCACACCGCTATGTCAATACTGACCTCTCCCACTCATTGTCTGCCATGTCGGTAATAGATTCTGCTAATCCTACTTGGTACCCTGATTCTGTTGCTTCTAACCATATGACACCAAACCCAGGTATTTTGCAAAATGCTTCTCCTTACTCTGGTTTTCAATCTATTCAGGTTGGCAATGGATCTCTCTTACCTGTTACACATGTTGGCACTTCAAAACTGCGTGCTCCCTCACGCGATTTAACTCTTTCTAAAGTACTTTTGGCTCCTTGACTTACTTATAATCTCCTTTCGATTAAACAATTGTGTCGTGACAACAACTGTAGTGTCAAATTTGACTCATCCTCCTTTTGTGTCAAGGACAAGGCTACAGGGATGCCCCTACTCGGGATACTTAGTAATGGACCGCTTTATGGCTTCTCACCTCACCTCACAGGACTTGTTACACAGACTGCTCCTGCAGACTTATGGCACCAGCGCTTAGGACATTTAGGTCATTATGTTTTCGATACTTTACGCAGTTGTTCTTTATTTCTTTCTAGTTCAGGTTGTAGTTCTATTAAACATTGCCAGGCCTGTTGTTTGGGCAAGTCATGTCGTTTACCTTTTGCTCGTGTTATGCATACTACTATTGCACCTTTGCAATTAATACATTCGAATATTTGGCAATCACCTGTTCAGTCTAATTCTGATTTACGTTACTATGTGCTTTTCATTGATGATTATTCTCGCTTCACTTGGCTCTTTCTGATGCAATGAAAAGATGAAGTGTACTCCATTTTTTTTGACTTAAAAACTATGGTTGAAAATTAGTTTAACACCACTATCAAATGTTTTCAAAGTGATGGGGGTCGTGAATTTGATAACAAGTCCATGGCCGCGCTTTGTAGAAAATTTGGAATATACTTTTGTCTTTCCTGTCCTGATACTTCACAACAAAATGGGGGTGGCGGAATGTAAGTATCAACATTTAAGTAAAATGGTATGGACCCTTCCTTTTCTGGTGCAATTGCCACATGAATTTTGGGCCGATGTTGTTTGTACTACGTGTTTTATAATCAACCGATTGCCTACCCCACTTTTGCTTAACATTTCTCTTTTTGAAAAACCTTTTAATCAAGCGCCAAACTACACTGTTTTTCGGGTCTTTGGGTGTACATGTTACCCCAACATCACAGCCCGTACCGCCCATAAATTAGCCCGCACTCCATCCCCTGCGTGTTTCTTGGGTATGCTACACGATATAGGGGCTATCGCTATTTAAATCCTACTACCGGTCGTGTACATGTTAGTTGTCACTTTTCTTTTGTTAAGCACATTTTTCCATACAAGGACCTAGTCTCTAGTTGCACTGTGCTGTCCATTAATTCTGTTATTGAGGCCCCTCTTCCCCTAACCCTCACACCTGACTTGCGTGGGGACCCACCGTCAGGTGCCCCACCCGCAGCGCCCTTGGGTGCGGCACCGGTGCCCCGGGTGTCCTCACCTGGTGTTCCTGATACACACACCCTGGTCACGGTGCCGGTGGCACAAGTGTCCTCGAAACCCACCACCGTGGCTACCCCGCCCTCGGCCGTGGCTTCGGTCCCGGCTGAGTTACCCACGGACACGGCTTCGGCCATGGCTCCCGTGGCTTCCCCTCCAGCACCCGAAGGTCACCCTATGCACACCCATCTCAAAGACGACATTCGTAAGTCTAAGCACATCCTTTCCCTCAACTCTGTTGTAGTAGTCCAGGAACCCACCTGTTTTTCACAGGCTGCTAAAAATCCTCAGTGGCAGGAGGCCATGGCTGAGGAATTTAATGCCCTTCTCTTAAATCAGACTTGGGAACTTGTTCCTCCTTCCCCCGCTCAAAATATTGTTAGGAGCACTTGGAAATATAAAGTCAAGTATAAACCTGATGGATCTGTTAATCATTTTAAGGCTCGCCTAGTTGCCCAGGGTTTTCACCAGCGTGAAGGCCTTGATTATTTTGAAACTTTTAGCTCGGTTGTCAAACCAGCCACCATCAGGTTCATTCTTGCACTGGCTGTAACTAATTCCTGGTCCATTCGCCAATTTGATGTTCAAAATGCGTTTTTACATGGGTTTCTAAATGAGAAGGTATACATGGGACAACCGCTTGGCTTTGTACTCCCCAAATTTCCTACGCATGTTTGCCGTCTACGTAAGGCCTTATATGGCCTAAAACAGGCACCTCGGGCTTGGTTTTACAGGTTCATCTCGTTCCTTTACAGTCTTGGGTTCTATTGTAGTAAGGCAGATCTCTCTCTTTTCATTCATCGCTCGCCTACTAGCATTGTGTGTCTTCTGCTATATGTGGATGACATCATCTTAACTGGCTTGCACCCGGATCTCCTTACCAAATTTATTGCCTCTTTATCCACACAGTTTGCCATGAAGGACCTTGGCTCGCTTCATTACTTTCTTGGTATGGAAGTGCATCGTTCCCAACATGGTTTGTTTCTTTCACAACATAAATTCACCCTCGAACTTTTGGGCAAACATAACATGCTTAAGGCTAAACCTGTTCAGACTCCCATTCCTACCCGGGTTCAACCTTCCGTGAGTGACGGGGTGCTACTTGAGGATCCCACCATGTTTCGTAGTGCCATTGGTGCCCTCTGGTATCTTACTATAACTCGACCCGACATTTGCTATGCGGTTAACCGTGTGTCCTAGTTCATGCATGCTCCGATGACTTCCCATTGGCAAATGGTGAAACGCATTTTGCGATATCTTAAGCTCACTCCTGACCATGGTCTTACTATTATGCCTCGTTCCTGCACTATAGTCACTGCCTATGCTGATGCTGACTGGGGTGGGTGTCCTGACACTTGCCGCCCTACCACTGGGTTTGCTCACTTCCTTGGACCCAATCTCTTTTCCTGGCATTCAAAAAAGCAACCCACAGTTGCTAAGTCTACTACTGAGTCCGAGTATCGTGTCGTGGCCAAGCTTGTAGCTGAGTGTGACTGGATCCGCTATCTCATGCATGACCTTGTGTTGCGTCATTCTGGTCCTATCTTTGTCTACTATGACAATGTGTGTGCCACATACCTGGCTGCCAATCTCATTTCCAATTATCACAGTAAACATGTCGATGTCGACGTTGATTTTCACTATGTGCGTGAGAAAGTGGTTAAGGGTGATATCCAGGTTCGATACACGCATACCACTAAACAGGTTGTTGATATCTTCGCAAAAGGATTAGCCACTGATCGCTTTTGCTATCACAAAGCCAATCTGCACGTTGGTCTCCCCGTTCAGATTGAGGGGGCGTATTAGGATAATATCCCTGATCTGTGTTTATTCGTAAATTTATCAGCCTAAGGGCTTACTTGTAATTCCTTCTGTATTCATATTATTATATATATGTGCCTCAGTAACCCTATTGGGTATGCTTCCCTAAACTATTCTCCTAAACTATTCTCTCACACTTAGAGTCAGAAAAAAGATAAATTGAGGGAGGATCATTTGTTGCAGCCTAGGTTGTCAAAATCGGGATTCTACATAGAATTGACGAGGAGTTATAGAATCGGAATTTTAGAATCGAATCGAGAATTGTAAGATTCTACTTTATGTGTATATAAATTATTTGTACTAACAAAATTAGTATAACAATTCTCAAAATATATGATAAAGAACATCAAAAAGTGTAAGAAATATTAGTTTTACAATACATTAGAAACCCAAAGGTAGGAAAAAGTGTAACATCATTTTAACATAAAACATAAGTATAACATCATTCTAACATAAAATATACACTCAAAGTCTTAACTCATAGTCATACCCGTAATCGAAGTTACTGCCGTCAATATCATTCACAGTACTAGTGTTCATATTTCCACCGTCATAATTTTTCAAATTCAATTCACGCCGAAGTTGAGGTCTTATCGTCATTTAGAATATTTTTACAAAATTTTTCACTAAATAACATACTTTTTGGATACTCATAATGAAAGAAAGATAATTTGCAATGAAAATTCTAAATTTGTGACTCACAAGAGTTCAATAAACAATTTTAGAATTATTTAAAAAAATTAAACTATTCCGTGTCAAATATTACACATTTTTTTTTCTACAAGTAAAATATTACAAATAAACTTGAATAAAAATCGATGTACAAATACAGAAGTATAGATATACAGATTATATGATCGTAAAAAGAATTTGAAGTAATTTGCATACAAATTAAAAGTTTTGAACAGTGTATATAGGTAAATTATGTGTATAAGTATCATCATCATCATCATCATTCCCAGTGTTTCAAGAGCTCTCACTTGCGGAAGGTCTGGGAGGGGTAAGATATACGTAGCCTTAACCCATCAGGGTGTTTATAAGTATGCCTAAACAAAAATTAGTAACAGCATCGACATTTAACAAAATTATTTATTTTCAATTTCCGCCAAAAAGATGTAATATTTATATTATTTATACAAAAACTAGTGAGACAAATGCCCCTAAATCAAAGTTGCTTCAAGTATTGCTAAAAAAAAAAGTTTGCTTAAATTAGGAATTGAACTCGCACCAAATATATGGCAACTAAGCAAGGGACCACTTGGCCGAGGGTCATGGATTGATTTGTTCTTTGTTCATATTAAATTTATTTTAAGGCTATAGAGGCTGCATCGGTAAAATCGTGTAAAATAGCGATTTTTGCGATTTTGATCCGATTTTGCTGATTTTGACCTGATTCAACTCGAGCGATTTTTTAAGCAATTTAAATCGGTTGGTTAATGTAGAATCATAGAATCATGCGATTCTACGATCTGAATCGCGATTTTAACAACCGTGGTTGCAGCCTTGATTCCTGGATCCTAATGTTGTCCTTTGGATGGTTTTGTGTGGCTAACATTGTACAAGTAGGAAGATGACAAGCATAGGAGTAAGTATGACAAGTTGCTTTGTTCTCTGTTGAGTTGGCACTCTGAGTCTATCTCACTTATTCTTTGGATGCACTTGGGTGAATGAGGTATGGGGAAGATTCCTAGCGATTCCTAGGTATTCTTCCTATTAGGAAAATGTTTCAAAATCCCTTGGAATTTTAAGTAGGGAAGTCATGAGGAGGCCAATCGATCGGGTGAAGCTCGATCGATCGGGAATGTTACATAAGTTTGGGACACCAGCAGTGAGCTCGCCGATCGATTGGTGAACTACCGATCGAACGGGACCCCCTGATCAATTAGGAACCGTGTTTCCACACGGGTGTATATAGTGACGTTGGGTTATGTCCGGTGTGATCCAATCAAAATTTTTAAGTGTTTCCCCGTGGCGCTGCCAACCAAAAGAGAGAGAGCGAGAGAAAATGAGTGATTGTAATTCTTCTTTTCGATTCAATAATAAAAGCTCCAATCTTCGCCCGTGGTTTTCTCCTCACTCGATTGTAGAGGAGTTTCCACATAAATCCTTGTGTCGTTTGTTTCTTTTCTCTTTTAGTCCATTTACTTCTCGTATTATCGTGGTATTTGATTTGGATTGCATACCGGGAGTAGAGTTTTTCCGTGCAAATTGGTATCAGAGCCTGGTTATTCGAATTGGTACAATGGCATCAGGTATTAAGACCGAGGTAGAGAAGTTCAGAGGTCAAGGAAGCTTTAGCTTATGGCAGGGCCGTGTGAAAGGACTCTTGACTCAAAATGGCTTGAAGAAAGCACTGGAGAGGAAAGAGAAGAAACTCGAGAATATGACCGAGGCACAGTGGGAAGAGTTGGATGATAAGGCTCTCACGGTGATATAGACGTGTTTAGCAGATGATGTTTTGACAGAAGTCTTGGAGATGAAAACCGCTAAGGAGTTATGGGAGAAATTATTAGACATGTTTTACCACAAGTCAGTCTCCAACAAACTCGCAGTGAAGCATCGGTTATTCACTTTCCGTATGACAGAAGGTACATCTCTTAAAAACCATCTTAGCGAGTTTACATCTATCATACAAGAATTAAAGGAATTGGATGATGTCCCTAAGGACGAGGACCAAGCTATGTTGTTACTATGTTCACTCTCTAATTCGTATAAGGGCTTTGTAGAAAATATGATATACAGGGGTAGGCCGACCATTACTGTTAATGAGGCGAAAAGAAACCTTGTGAGTAAAGAACGGGTAGATAGAGAGTTATCTGACTCGGTGAATGACTCATGTAGTGGTTTGCATGTGAGAGGTAGAACAGAACATGGGGGATCCAATGGTGGGAAGAAGTCTAGGTCTAAATCTAGGCATAAGAACTTGTCGTGCCATTACTATCACAAGAAAGGGCACATAAAAAAGAACTGTTATAAATATAAAAATAAATTGAAAGAAGATAACAGGAGTGACCAGGGTAAAGATAAGTCCGCTGAGGCTAGTGTTGTAGAGGATGATAGTGATGTGGAGTTTCTTTTAGTTGCTGATTCTCAGTCTAGGTCCAAGGATAAGTGGGTCATGGATTCGGGTTGTTCATATCATGTTAGTCCAAATACATACTAGTTTTTCACGTATAAGTCTATACAGGGTGGAGTTATCTTGATGGGTAACGATGCTGCTTGTAAGGTAGTGGGGATTGGGACAATTCGTGTGAGGATGTTTGATGGGACTATTAGAACTTTGAGTGATGTACATCACGTCCCGGAGTTGAAGAAAAACTTGAATTCTCTAGGTATCCTTGAATCTAATGGGTACAAGTACACTGCTGAAGGTAGAGTCATGCGGGTCAGTAAGGGTGCCTTAGTTGTGATGAAAGGGAAAAGGGTAGGTACTTTGTATGGGCTTGCAAGTACTACCATGACAGGTTTAGTTGCTGTTTCCACAACCACTATGACAGATGAAGAGATCACAAGACTATGGCACATGAGATTGGGTCACATTGGTGATAAGGCGTTGTCTGGGTTGAGTAAAAGGGGATTGCTTTGTGGTCAGTCAGCAGGACTGATGGATTTCTGTGAGCATTGTGTGTATGGGAAGCAGAAGAAAGTCAGCTTCAAGCTAGCAGTGCATCAGACAAAGGGAACATTACATTATATATATTTTGATATGTGGGGACCTTCCAGAGTGGCTTCTAAAGGTGGTTCCAAGTATCTTCTAACGTTTACTGATGATTATTCATTTAAAGTTTGGGTCTATTTTCTGAAGCAGAAAAACGAAGTGTATAATGTCTTCAAGAAATGGAAGATTCTGCTTGAAAAACAATCAAGGAAGCCGATTAAGAGGTTGAGGACGGATAATGGTATTGAGTTTGTTGAAGGTGATTTCACTCGGTTTTTTGAAGATCAGGGTATAGTCAGACACAGGACATGTACAGGTCGACCCCAGCAAAATGGAGTGGCTGAAAGATTGAATAGGACGTTATTTGAGAAAGCTCGATGTATGCTTTCAAATGTAGGCTTGAAAAGAGAATGGTGGGCAGAAGCAGTTAGCATGGCTTGCTACCTTGTGAACAAGGCACCGCATTCTTCATTGCAGATGAAGACACTTGAAGAGGTATGGTCTGGCTCGACTTCTGATTATTCTTAAATAAAAGTATTTGGTTGTCCTGCATATGCTTATGTTAATGTTGGAAAGCTGGAGCCTAGGGCCAAGAAATGCATCTTTCTTGGTTATTCGTCAGGTGTGAAGGGATATAGGTTGTGGGATTCCAGTGTTCAGAAGTTTCTGACTAGTAGAGATATTACTTTTGATAAGTCTGCTCTACTACATCCGCCACACACACCCTCCATTGATAGTGATTCAGTTCAGGTTGAGATATCTAATGTTACACAGATACAGTTAGATTAATAGGTAGTTCAGCTAGAGAGTATTACAGCACCTCAGGTACGGGTTTCTGATGTTGTTGATAATGCAGAAACAGGTCAGCAGGTGGAGAATAATACTATAGCTAGTGATAGATCGAGGTGACAGATCAGCCTCCAGAGAGATATGGGTATGAGAAGCTGATTGTTTATGCCCTTACAACTGCTGAGTCTTTAGATGACAACGAGCTGACTTCGTATTCACAGGCTGTATCGAGATCAGATGCTGAGAAGTGGCTCATTGCTATGAATGAAGAGATGCAGCCTCTTCCTAAGAACCAGGCATGGGAATTGGTGAAGTCTCAAACAAGAAAAAGACTGATTGGTTGCAAATGGGTCTTTAAAAGAAAGGAGGGCATTCCTGGAGTTGAAGATGCAAGATACAAGGCACGTTTGGTAGCTAAAGGCTACTGTCAAGTATAGGGTGTAGATTTTCATGATATATTTTCACCTGTAGTTAGACATACTACGATTCGTGTGCTTTTTTCTTTAGTAGCCATGCATGACTTAGAGCTTGAGCAGTTAGATGTAAAGACTGCATTTTTATATGGTGAACTAGAAGAGAGTATCTATATGCATCAGCCCAAGGGCTTCGTTGTAGAAGAAAAGAAAGACCATGTATGTTTGCTTAAGAAGTCTTTGTATAGTTTGAAGCAGTCTCCTAGGCAGTGGTATAGAAGATTTGATCAGTTAATGACAGGTCATGGGTACATCAGGAGTAAGTACGACAGCTGTGTGTACTTTAGAAAGACTGATACAGGCTCCTTTGTTTATTTGCTTTTATACGTTGATGATATGTTTATTGCAGCACGAGACATGAAGGATGTTGATGACTTGAAATCTATGCTGAAGAGTGAGTTTGAGATGAAAAATCTTAGAGCAATTAAGAAGATTTTAGGCATGGAGATTCGTAGAGACCGAAAAGCCGAAAAATTATACTTGTCACAGGAGAAGTATATTGAAAAGGTATTAGACAGGTTTCATATGAAGGATGCTAATCCAGTTAGCACGCCTTTAGCAGCTCACTTCACGCTTTCAGGATTTAATTCGCCTCAAACTGAGGAGGATGTTAGGTGCATATCTCAGATTCCCTATTCTAGTGCAGTGGGCAGTATTATGTATGAGATGGTTTGTACAAATTCAGATATTGCTTTTTCAGTAAGCAGAGTTAGTAGGTATATGGTGAATCCAGGTAAAGAGCATTGGCATGCGGTGAAATGGATTCTCAGGTATCTTCGTGAAACTTTTGATGTTTGTTTGGAATATGGGAAAAGTAAATGTTGCTTGGTTGGATTTGTAGATTCTGATTATGGTGGAGACCTCGATAAGAGGAAGTCCACATCAGGGTATGTGTTTTGTTTAGGGGACACAACTATAAGTTGGAGAGCGTGTCTACAGTCTATTACAGCACAGTCTACTATCGAGGCCAAGTATATGGCAGTCACCGAAGCATTCAAAGAAGCCGTCTGGTCGAAGGGTTTGATTAGTGAGATCAGTGTTGAGCAGGGCACTATTAGAGTCTACTATGATAGTCAGTTCGCCATTCACCTAGCGAAGGATTAGATGTGACATCATAACAGAACAAAGCTTATAAATGTGAAGCATCATTTTATTAGAGTCTGATTGATGAGCGGAAGGTGGAGTTGAAAAAGATTGGGACTGAGGACAATCCAGCTGACATGTTCACTAAGGTACTACCAGGGAGCAAATTCGAGCATTGCTCGAATTTGGTGAGTCTTTGCATTTGATGTGTGTTAGCCCTGGTTGAGGGGGCGTTTGTGGAGAAGGTGGAGTTATTTTATTGTTGATGTTAATTTTGAGCCAAGGTGGAGATATGTTAGGAAAATGTCTCAAAATTCCTTGGAAGTTTAAGTACGGATGCCGTAAGGAGACCGATCGATCGGGTGAAGCTCGATCGATCGGGAATGTTAAGTAAGTTTGGGACGCCAGCAGTGAGCACGCCGATTGACTGGTGAACTACCGATCGATCGGGAACCGCGTTTCCAGGCGGGTATATATAGTGAGATAGGGTTACGTCCGGTGTAATCCAATCAAAATTCTTGAGTGTTTCCCTGCGACGCCGCCAATCAAAAGAGAAAGAGAGAGGGAAAAGGAGTGATTGTAATTCTTTTTTTCGATTCAATAATAAAAGCTCCATTCTTCTCCTGTGGTTTTCTCTTCTCTCGATTGTAGAGGGGTTTCTACGAAAAATTCTTGTGTCGTTTGTTTCTTTTCTCTTTTAGTCCATTTACTTCTCGTATTGTTGTGATATTTGGCTCGAATTGCATACCCGGAGTAGAGTTTTTCCGTACACTTCCTTTTAGGAACGCCCTGAGGGGTTCAGAATTAAGGTATAAACAGATTGGTAGCAAGCAAAATTAAGAGGTTATGTCTACTTGCTACTTTTTTCAATAAGAAGCCAAAATATCGCTATACAAAAACTGACATCCTACGAGGTAGGACCCAAAATACCACTCTAAATGGCTATAACACAAGAAAAAGAACAAGAAAAAAATAACCAAAGGCATACAATAAGGTAAACCAATACATTAGCAAAAGCAAGCCTAAAACTAAAAGAGCCCAAGATGGAGTTGCATGATCCGGAAGTAAGTGAAGAAGGCAACATTGCTTGGCTCTACACTTTGGATGATCGTAAGCCTCTAATGGGAACTGAGAACGGCTTACGAGGGGACCATCTTTTAATGCAATCAATATTCCTAGCAATGGCTTCCACGGAGTACGGTAACTCATCACACCAAGCTCTAATCCAGAATCCCAATCTCAATTTGAGACGCCAAAACATATTCTTTTCTAGCCAACTTTCTTCCTCAATGACAATCTTGTTTCTCGTACACCAAATTACCTATACAATGACAACGAATAGAGTAAACCATACCTTCTTTTGGAATATGCCTCCAACCTGGCAAGTGAGTCATTAGTTGAATAGATTTTTAACGTTGGTTAGCTTACACCACTGAAAACACAACGACTGGCATTTACACCATTCCAAGAGACAGTGCACCCGAGGAATAGATGGTCCACACTCTCCACTATCGTATGGCAAATAGGGCATCACTTTTCCTCTCTTGGGATGATTATGAGGTTCCAGAGGCATTCTTTTGTGTTCATTTTACCCCACAATGTGATACAAACAAGTATCTCAACTTTTGGAGGAGCTAAACCCTTCCAAACTCTATAAACAAGGTGATCAATGGAGTGTAAGGTAGTAGAACTGACCCAAACCTTGTCAACAGAGGATTTAACTGGAAACACACCAGTAGTTGCAACTATCTACCAAATCTGGAAAGAGATGAAATTTTGAAAAGATTTAAATTGAAGGATGTGAGTGTGTGCCTCCAACGAGGCTGATAATGGTGATCAAGAAATCCATCTGGTGTCCACTAAACTTTTTGAATGTGTCTAATTTCCCCATTGAGGGATTTTTTTGAATATGTTGGATTTCTTGATCGATAGAGTGTAATAACCCATTAATAAACCAGCAACATACAAGTGTTACAAGATGATCGAAATTTTGGCTTGACGAAATTTTTTTGACACATGACAAACTTTGTTGCAAGCAAAACATTTACCATGAACACATACATGTCTAAAATATATATTTAATTTATACATATGAGTTATAATAATAAATGTATAAAAATAAAATTAATATACAAATCAAATATTTAAGGCTATGTTTGCAAAGCAGCTTTTCATGGTACTTTTCATAGTGTTTAGTGTTCTGATTAGTTAAACAGTTAGTAGCGCTGTTTGATAAAAATGTTATTGTTAGAGTTTTTCATAATGTTTAGCTTTTGAAAAGCAACTTTTCAAAAGTTAAACAATTTAACTTTTAGCTTTATATAATTAAATTCTATTTATAATTTTGCCCCTCCTTTTCATCTTAATTTACCTAACAGCTATCAATAAACTAACAGTTAAATGCTAATAGTTACAGTCAAACATAGCTTAAATGAATTGTATTTAGCGTTTTCCAACATCGATTACTTCTAGACTCTGGCGAATTAAATGTCTACCACATGAGGGAATTTAATAAACCTTTCCATATATGTTTATATTTACTGCTTCCTACAAAAAAAATTCATGAGATCAAAACGGTAAATAATTTAGAGTCGGTTTCGAAAATAATGCTGAAAAATAAAAAAATAAAAAAAATAAAGCTGAAAAAAAATAATTCCAAATCTACTGTTGAACCGCGCTTACAAAATGCGGCTATACTAAACCGCGTCAATATGAGGCGTTTAAAATAAAAAAAAACCGCATTTAAAAAACACGATTTACTTTTGAATAAACCGCATTCACAAAAAGCGGTTCATTATGAAATGAACCGCATTGTAAATAACGCGGTTTATGGATAAACCGCGTTAACAAAACGCGGTTTTATGGTGAACCGCGTTAACAAAACGAGCAAAGGGGAACACCGGGAGGGGAACGCCCCTAAACCGCATCTCCAGAACGCGGTTTTTGTTATTATAAAACGCATGGTAAAGACGTGGTTTTATTAAGGTATAACCGCGTCTTGACCATGCGTTTTAGTGGAAAAAATGGCACGCGGTTTTGGTATAGTTGAAACGCGTTTCTTTGACGTGGTTTACTATAACTGCATTTTATAAACGCGGTTCAACAGTAGATTTGGAAATTTTTTTTTCCAGCATTATTTTTTTTATTTTTTTATTTTTTTATTTTTAAGCATTATTTTCGGAACCGACTCAATAATTTATCACTAAAATATTCTTATATTTAGGCTTCGTTTGTTTAGGAAAAAAATAACATTCTAGAAAGTGGTTTTCCCCTTTTTCATTATTTGGCGCTTCTTTTGCTTACAGAAAAGGTTTTCCCTCTCAAACGAGGGAAAATGACTTCCCTTTCAAAACGGGGAAGTCATGATTCTAAGTAGCCCAAAAAGATTCGCGGTAATCACTATGCAAATCTAGATGAAATCGAAATAAACCAGACGGACATTTAATGTCACAATATTGAATAAGAATCAAACCGAATAATTAAAAGCAGCTTGGATGTTACTTTGTTATAGTGGCAATATAACAATTTTAATCAAGTTGTATTGATATATAATATTATACAAGAAAATTATCTAGGTGCCCTAATATTTTAGCATTTATTACATAGGTACTATAATATTTCAGCAATATACAATAATGTATCCTGAAGTTTAAAAATTTTCTTATAAATCAGGTATCTTTTGTCAAAATTTAGTAGGTTTTAAATGAAAATAACAATTTACATGTATCCTCTATCATAATGCGATAATTTTTTTTGGTCCAAAAATGCTAACATAATACATTTTTTTTGATAATATATAAGTAATTTTTGTTAAAATGTGGACAATCTTTTGATACTATGATCATAGTTTATACCACATCAGTTTTTGGCAGAAATTAGTCAAATTTTAATGAAAATTCACCAAATTTAAACACAGGATATACACAAGTGATAAAATTTCTTATCTCAGGGCACCTCATTATATATATATATATATATTAAAATGATAGGATATGTAAATGATAAATGCTCAAATTTTAAAAATACCTAAGAAACGATTTTACTAATTACATAGCTTTGATAGTTAACTTTTTTTATTTTTAGTTTTGTTACTTCATATATGTTGTATTGTTACTTATGTTATCCTATAATAAGATATAAAATGATTGGTGAAAAATATATTTTTTTAAAACATATAAGAAGACATCACAATGGGGAATTAAGTTTTCCTTTGAAGCAAACAACGGGAAACCCAACTCAGAATTTATATTTCCTTGAAAAACCTTTTCCGAAGAAAAATTAATTCATAGATTTTACTTTTCCGTCAAAACAAACGGAGCCCTAATGCAAAATTCTTTGATTATTAATGGATTTTTGTTAAAAATTATTTAAGTAAGCTTTCAAAAAATTATCTAAAATTTTTAATTTTCAATGTTATATTTGAATTTTGTAAAAAATTTTAATGCCACACATTATTGAGATACCATTAATATCTATTAATTTTTACGGACGTGACATTTTAAAAAAGTATTTGCACAAATATTTAAAATATTCTTTTTAAATATTTTAAATATTTTAAAAATATTTTATCTTTGTTTTTAGAGTGCCACATAAACAAAGACTAAGGATGTTAACAACGTCACATTAAGGTGTATCATTAAAGACTTTTGGAAAGTTTAAGTGCGACATTGAAAAATTAAAAAATTTAGGTACTTTTTTGAAACTGTACCTAAATTTAGGTGGTCTGCAGTTAAAAAACCAAAATGAATTAATTTGACTTGATTATCTTTAGTTTATATCATTAGCATTTTGTCAAAAATCGTGTGCTATACGCATGAGTTTTGATAACGGGCAACATGTCGATGCTAAATGCGTTTAATAAATTAGTCCAAATAATAGTGTTAAAGATATAAAACTTGCCGCTATTAGTTGGTACCTCCACTATCTCCTCGCTATTCTCCACACCCTTCATATGATACGCAATTTTGTGATGTTGTAACGAAGAAGAGTTGGAAGAGGGACCAATTTTGTACCCTTACACAGTTAACTTTTTAGACTAAAAAATTATTTTATAATTTTTATAAATTAAAAAAAATAAATATATTAAACCTTATAGTACTAATATGTAATTTATCCTATGTTTTTAGTAGGGGTGTAAACGAGAGCCGAGCACCCCCATGTTTTAGCCACACTGATAAGGCTTTTCGAGCTTGAGTTCGAGCGAAGCTCTTATCGAGCTTTCGAACTTTTGTTCAAGCTCAGTTCAATATGTTTTTCACATGTTCAGTACTCAGCTCGGCTCGGCTCTTCAGTCTAATCAAGCCGATTTCAGCTCGTAATCGAGCCGAGTCGAGCTTGTTATCGAGCTAATAATCTACTTGAGTTTTCTACCGAGTTGAACTCGTTATCAAGCTGAGACTATTGAGTTATTATCAAACCATTTTTTAGCTAATACCGAGCCTTTAATGAGCTCTTAACGAGTTTTTGACAAGTCCTTAACAAACCCTTATATATCAAACTGTTCACGAACATTAACGAGCTGAGCACTTCCTTGTTCGAACTCGACTCTATAAGCTTATCAAGCTTACTGAGCCACCATAACGAACAAAAATAAACCATAATTGATTTAAACACGAATAATTTATCGAAGATTAGGTTTATTTCATAGTTTTAGTGTCCCGTGAGAGCAACAGTAGAGTGTAAGCTGGAGGTGCTGGGGTGCAGTAACCTGGACCATCTGCTAAGCCCACATGGGCAGTCCTCCCCTTGATTTCCGTGCTTAACTCTAAGTATTTAAACATTATTTTCTTTTTCCGATAACTAGTGATAAAAGCTGTGATACAATAATATATACACCTGCTAAAGCGATAAAGCCTAGGAAAAAAGAGCAATCCAAGAGTCCTTCAAGAGTTTTAGAAGAATATGATAAACGAGAATAGCAAGGTGAAGGCTACAATGCCTTCTGGTAATCGAAAGAAAAGGAATTTGGTAAGAAGGGGTCAAGATGTGAAGACGTTGATAAAATTTTGTCCCCGAAGTGAGCGTGACATTTGGTAAGAAGCTTCAGCTGTGTTTTGATGGAGATGAATCAATCATTGTCAAGCAAATCGCAAAGTTTTAATAAGGAGTTTAAGTGTAGCACTACCTTACTCGCTCTGTGGAACAGATAAGATCTGCTTGCATCCTTGTTACTTGTCACCTTTCCGTGTATATTATTATGTAGTCAGTTTGGAGCTTCGGTATTCTTTTACCATATATCTTTCTTGTCCTGTTTAGGTGCATTAGTTCACTCTCCTCTTGTTTTATGTTATCTTTGGCGCCAATGATGTCTTTAAGCGGCTTTTAGCATATTCTTTTTTTTTTTCTCTATGTTTCGTTTTTCGCTTGTGATGTCGCTTTGTTTGTCCTTTTCTGTTGCACAGCTTTATATGAACTAGCTCGAGTTTAAACATTATTATTTTAATACATAAAATAAAATATTCTAATGTTATAAAATATTGTAATTTAGATATCTCCTGATAAAATCTAATAAACTTTTATAAGAATTCATTCAGTTTTTACCAAAACTTCTTATTTATAATAATATATGTGAGTTATATCAAATCTTTTAGCATATTTCAGTAAATATATACAATTTATCGTTTGCTGATTTTTATGCTCACGTCTAAGTAGTTCATGTTAAAACATTTATCGTTTAAATAATTTGATCATATTTGAACTTCTAAATTAAGCGTACTTGGGCAAGAGTAGTACCTATGGGTGACCTCTTGGGAAGTCCTTGTGTTACCAACCTTATAATGTTGGGGGTCCACAGAAATACCCTCTTAGCAGGGTTACACCCTAAAGGGTTAAGGCTGCTTACATCCCTCCCCCTCGGAACCTGCTTAGGCGGGAGCCCTTGAGGCATTGAGTCTGTTATTGTTGTTATACTAGAATCTGATATATTTTTAAAAGAATCCAACCAACCTAATTAATTTGACCTCACCTTCATTTTTCACTTCCATTTAGGAATGTAAATGAGTTCAGCACCCCCTTATTTGAATTCGAGCTCAATAAGACTTATCGAGTTCAAGTATAAAGCGAGCTCTTATCGAGCCTTTGTTGAGCTCACTTTGAGTAACTACCCAACCGTTATCGAATTATTAAGAATGTCCAATATCCATTATTGTTGCTTGGACCATCCTGATCCGCCTAGCTACAATGGTCAACCACCACCATCAACTACTATTATTAGTTGATTTATAATATTAAGTAGTTTTGTCATTATAGTGATTAAGGTGTTTTTTAAACATACATCCACATAATATTAAGAAAACTTTACAATATTAAGTTGTTTTTTAAACAGATAAGATAAAAACAAAATAGGCTGAAAATAGATGATCTAAACACAGCCCGAGACATTGTTAGAGGGGTAAAATCAACCCTTTTAAGACAATGTTGTACACGTCTCAAGCAGTATAAGTTTTCTCAATCTTCATATTTTTAACGGTGTTTATTTTAATTAGTCATTCATATTGTTATGTTTTTATTTATTATAACTATTTATTTATATAAATTATTATTTTAAGATAATAAATTATTACAACAAGACTCTAAGAGTTGGAATAAAAGTAGATTGGGATATACTACAATCCTCATTGCACCTTTTTTCACAACTTACTTTCGTTGGCCACTTGGATGTTTTCATTTATTTATTTGGTTATTAACTACCATGATTCCATGACGACAAGATCTTCAGGTTGGGAGTCCTCGAAAATAGTCTCTTTTCCACTCGAAAGGGGGAAGGCTGGGTACATCCACCCCCCAGACCTACTTTTGCGAGAGCCCATGCCGAACTGAGACTGTTGTTGTTGTCATTAACACTAAAGGCCCTTATACTTTTTTCATTGTATCAATTTAGTTCTTATACTTTTAATTGTGTCAACTTAGTCCCTTTACAATTAAAATTGTGTCAATTTGGTCATTTGGTTAAATTTAAGTTAAGTTAATGATGCAATTTTGAATGACAAAATTATATTAGATGCAAATAACTTATTATAAATTCATCGTTTACTCAATTTAACCCAACTCGTAACCGAACCATTAAAAATTTTATAAAAACCTTAACATTAAATTTTTTCTAAGTACCAAATTGATACAATTAAAAGTACAAGGACTAAATTAATATAATAGGCAATAGGGACCTTTGGCGTAAATAACCTTATTTATTTATTTATTTATTATTATTATTATATTATTATTATTATTATTATTATTATTATTATTATTATTATTATTATTATTATTAGTGTTGTTGTTGTTGTTGTTGCAGCAGTCACATTTTATAAAGATTGCTCAAATGCATGTAAAGATTGTTTTATATTTGAGCAATGGTAATAGTAATTAAACCTTCAACAGTAAGAGACGATATCCGTAAAGATATATTGATGGATTTTAGAAGAAAGGAAATAGAGCAGTTGACTGAATGAAAATACTGATTAATGGGGATTCGTGCTTTCTGTGAGCAACTTTGCTTAGCAGAGATCTCTTCTCATCATTTTAAGAACCGATGGCTTAGGGATCCCTCTGAGAAGAGGGTATCGTAAAAGTTTTATCTTTATCTTTTTTAAAATTATTAAGAAAGGAGACAATGAGAACTAGCTGAGATCTTAATAATGCATTCAGGTGTCGGAACATGCTTAGGGATTTCGATGTTATAGCCAAAACATGTTATCAAGTAGTCATAAAATATGCATTCAGGAAAGCGAACAAGGATAACTATATAGGATAGACAAACCCTTCGGAGTTGGAAGATTTCAGTCGGATCCTAATCCAAACCTTCGCAAGGTGTACACTTCTTAGAGAGGGAACCTGTTAATTTTCCAATAGACTTTTAGGCCCGACCCGCGGAATTGAAACACATGAGATCTAGATAAGCCCGAGTGGAATTCCACCATAAAATCAATTGTCATTAAATAGAATAACTCACTAAACTTATATATTAATATCTTTTTTCTTACAACTTTTATGTGAGATCTTATACTAACTCACAGGGTTTTTCTTACCTGTATAAAAATAAATATGAAAGTTGAGAAAATAATTTGAAAAAGCGAGGGCAAAGTTGTAAATGTGTGATGATAAGGGGCATGGAAGCAAATGCATGTGGAAATGGGGATGGTCCAGCAAAGGCCCCCCTCATTGGGGAGTTAAGAGAGGTGTGCAAGTTTGCCATTGCACCCACATGCCCATCACATGCTCCCTCTTACATTTTTTTTTTTTCCTTCGATAATTAGAGAGAAAACTCTTAGTAAAAGTTGGCGCATCTACTAAAGCAGAGCCCAAAAAAGTCCACAAGATCGAGAAAAAACAAAACAAAATAAAAGACCCCTAAATGCCTATAAACACACCTACAACAACTCTAGAGATACGAAATGCCAAGTAAAAATCCTTAATCATAAAAAACGAGTGCTGTTAGAGTAATTTTACAATTACATATAATATTCATTTTATATCTAATAAATTAGATAATGTTATTATCAGGACAAAAATATTAATATTAGAACAGCTTTAAAAAAAATTATGGTTGTTATTTACTATAAGTCACATCAATCATTTGACAATAATATTTTTTGGTATGATAATAAGAATACCTAATGCGTTCGGTACAAGAACATAAGCTAGCAAAAGTAACTAATTTAAGATTACTCTTTATAAATCATTGATTTCAAATTAGCTATTAGCTTTGGCATAGTAGTTCGGCTATCTATTTCTCAAACATGAGACCTTGAGTTCGAGGCTCGTTTTCCCCCTATCCTAGTTGTCAGTGACCCATATTATATTTAATAGTCGATTTTAAATGTTATATATAGTTGGATATATTTTCTTAGATATATTTAATTTTTTTGCATAATACATATATAGGAGAGCATAAGAGGAAGGGAGAGCTTCAATAAATGAGGAAAACCGGCTCGTCCTCACCATATAAGCTGGGTCATATTAGGATTCCTGTTTTCCTTCGAAACAAATAAAGAAAAACTCCATTCAGATTTCTTATTTCCTAGGAAAATTTTTTTTGAAAAAAAACCAATTCCAAGAATATAGTTTTCCGCTAAAACAAACAGAGCTTAAGAGATGCAGGGATCTAACATGTGCGGTCCCAGGTGCAATGTGGACCATATCAGTACTATGTGTCTCTGATACCTTATTAGAAGAAATTGGACTTATTATTTTCTGAAATTCGACTTACAATAGGAACAATATTTGGGTTCGTACCATATTACAAGAGATTGGAACACTATCCCTTAAAAAGCCAACTATTTAAACAACAGATATCCTCGTCATATAAGATGGACTAATCAACATTTTTAAGCAATATCAGATTATATAAAATTTCATAGGGTCTTAGTTCCGACACTTAAAATTGGCATATATGAGGTCCATATATAAACGTAAGTGATGTTCAATTTTAAAATCAATTACCATCAAGTGCAGTAGCCACTAAGCATATATAAAATTCTTTGCGAATTTATCGCTTATAGGTACCTTGAAGTTTGGATGTTTATTATCTAAATACTCTGATATTTCAATATATATAATATTCTATCCCTGTACCTTCTTCCAAAATTCAATTAATTTTTATTATGTAAAACATAATAGCCTCAATATTGTAGGTGTTCTTTATTATAATGTTAAGATTTTTTGTTGTAAAATTCTAACATGACACATTATTTCGCTATTATGCAACCATCTTCGGTCATTATATTCAATGAATTTTTTCATTATCTTTTGAATTTTTATCCAAAATATTGATATAGAAAATATAGTTTATCACAATCATATACAGTATGGCATTCTATTGTGAAAATGGATTGAATTTCGACAAAAAAATAACTAGGTTACTACATTAAGTGAAAAAATTTCGAAACCTTAAGGTATCTAATTGTAGTGGCGAAGCTAGGACCTGAAGCTAGTGGTGTCTACTATAATAGGAATGATTATTAACGGTACTCCAGTGTGGGCAATTATCCACTTTCACTTGTACGTAGCTCCGATACCGTCTCATTGTTGATAGTAGAATGGTATGATACCTAAGTTATAAATGTGCAAATCTCAAAATATCTAAGTGATAATTTGATACAGGCAATTTGGATCCTACATCGGTGGGTTATCGAAGGAAAAGCTAATATATATACCCAAGGAGTTACTCTACCCATTGCCAATTGGTTTTGGGATGGAACCCCCTTTGGTCTGTATCATTGATATTAGAATAGTCGATCTTGCGCCGTGGATTGCCGGTCATATGGGGGGCCGATGTCATTCTGTGGTGTTATGGGGGGTCTATGCGTGATGTGTAGCAAAGTCGATTGCCACATTTCAAGGAGCTTATTCTCGGTCTCATGGAAGTTCTTGGGTCTGCTTTGGAGTTGATCTCGGCCTAGTCAAGCCATGGGCTCTGGTTGACGTAGTTGTACGATCTCTCATTCCGAATCTCAAGTGGTGACGTCGGTGTTGTAGTATTCGCCCGGGACTATAATAAATCTAGTGCAAAGCCATGTCCATTGTGTGGTGGTGACGTCGGAATTGTAATGTTCGCCCGAGACTAGAAATCTAGCGCAGAGCCAACTCGCATAGACGCGAGATGCGGAGCATGGAGGTTTGATACATGCAATTTGGATCCCACATTGGTGGATTATCAAATGAAAAGTCAATATATATACCTAAGCAATTACTCCACCCATTATTAATTAATTTTGGGATAGAACCTCCTTTTACCTGTATTATAATATTTCAAATTAATAATAGGGAAGAAAAAGAAGCATGTGAGAAGGGAGAGACAGAGAAGCAGCATGAAATGTACAGCATGTTCTGCACATTCCCTGCATGCTACTGACTCGTTGGCATTTTCTTTCTTTTAAACGACCTCGTTTTATCCTTTTTTTTTTTTTCTCCTTTACTTAGTTATTATTACTTTATTATCATTATTATTATTATTTTCTAACTCCAATCTTAAAATATTATATATATATATATATATATATATATATATTTAATTTAATTGGATGATTTAAGTTGTGTCACACATGTTTCCACGTGGTTTCCTAGCTATCTCAAATCGGCATGTGTGCCACGTGTGTGCTATGCACGTGCTATCTTGTCCCATTTTCTTTTGGCGGTTGTTATCGTCCGGATAGAAATTGTTATTGACAGTTGTTAAGGACTTTACATGTGAGCATTTAATTGCATTCCATGTTAGAGTTGGTGGCATTTCCTACTAATGCGGTTATAGCTCAGGGGTTTGGAGTTCGATTTTCGCTGAGGATATACCTGTAACTTACTTGTTCATGAGGATTATGGGCCTCCTCATGGGTCGGGGTTTATTAGGGCAACTCAGGTCTCTCGTTACCAAAAAAGTTATAAGAGAGAAGATGCCAACGTATAAACCTACTGGACTACTCCAATTAAGGGCTACTCCACTTGTGCTTGTATGTGGACGATACTACCTAATTCTCGTATTTCCCGCTTAATTCAAAATTCCGGCCTAGATTTGAATTTGGCGCCAAAACATTAATAGAATTGTTTGTAGTCATTTGAATTTGAATGGATTAATAAAAATCATCCAAACAAATACTTATTAAACTCCTCCTCCTTCTCGGTTAACTCTTCCTTCCCCTTCTTATCTCTTCGACTTCATCTTCTTGCTATTTTTATAAAGTCTAATTAGGTTTAGACTTTATCGGTGGACTTTCTATATGCTAACTCCATCAGTTAGGGATGGAAATAGGTTAGGTTTGCTTTTATCCAAATCCAACCTACCGAAACCCCAAAAAAATTCATTTATTCCATAAATAGATAATCGAAATCCAAATCCATGGGGTAAAACTAATATTTGACCCAAATTTATAACCCATTTTAATCTAATAACAAAGTATGATATTAAAATCTAATATTAAAATATGTAATAATAATTTGCGACAGTAACTTAAAAGCAAATATTGAAACAAATTGCTACATATTTTTCATTTTTTTCATTTAGTATGTATAATATAGTAATAATACAATATTAGGCAACTGTTTGAAAAAATGTTCACCAATAATCTTTCTCATATATTTTTACATCATTGTTTTTACAAATAATATTATAGTGTAAGAAAAACTCTAAAATGTTGGTACATAAAATAAATATCGGAATTTTGTTTGTCATGTTAAAAACTCAATTATTAGTAATTTAAAAAATTTTTCCTATGCTAAACATAATTTCGGGTAGGATTTGGCTCGGGTTTGATGTCATCCAAATCCAACACGATCCAAAATTCATTTGTTAACAACCAAATCCAAATCTATTTACAATCCATTTTTTGCATCCAAATTCACCATAAGTGGATTGGGTTGGATGGACATCCGATAGGTTCGGGTCCAATTGTTATCCCTACCGTCAGTCAAGACTAAGGCCTAATAAAATTTAAAACCAGAGCAATGATGTGACTATAACAAAATAATTATGGCCACAAAATTGTCTTAGAAATAACGATGGTGCTCTAGCAATAACAATTTTTCCTTCATAACAACATTACCGCTTCTTTTTATTATTTATATAAGAAAATTTATCACCAAGCATACTGGTGATGATCACCAGGGCCAATGATGTCACCGCAAATCAAATCCCACTAATAGCAAAATAATCCACACCCCCTCCTTACCAACGAAATAAATGTTAAGAAAATTTATTGTTTAAATATCCTAATGTTTAAATATTTATCAACCATATACTATAATATTCTAATATATATAATGAGTTATTTCAAACTTTCAAAATTTTGTCACTAAGGATCCTCAACTGAAATTTGGTGAAATTTTGTCAAAATTGGATCGATTTTCATGAGAGAATGTTGATGCAATATGTGATAAAGATAAAATATATAGTATTTTTAGCGAAGATTTAGTAAATTATGACAAAAAGATAGGATTATGATGAAAGCGCTTCCTCTATAACCTTAAAATTATATGTCATGTTTGCATTTTCTGATAAAAAAAATTAGGATTTATGCTTCATTCATGTTTAATTAAATATTTGATATTTAATTTATTTTTCCTTTATTTTGTTTGTTCTATATGCCTTGTTTATACTTATTCCTTTTGATATTTTGTTTGTCATATTATAAACCTATTAGAGTAAAATCTAGATTTAATTAAATAGCTTAATTAGATCATGGCTTTATTTTTAAAATTATAATTTTAAATATTTTTTCTGCTGCGGCCGGTTTAGGGAAATATTTTTTTGAAATATGTCCCAACAATACCTTGGGCCACTGCTACCCCGCAAATTCAAGGAGGTCTCTAGATACTCAGGTCAAGCCCTCGGCTCCTTGAGCACGAGAGTTTGAATTGAGATCCATGAGTTGCTAGTTCAGTGCCAGTTGAAAGAATGCTTCATAGATTTTGCTAACATCTGGGGCAAATTTATTCGATTAGACCCCACGACTTCTACGATGATATATGTTAACATCGCAAGGGTTCGTATTGACACATGTTTCCCATCAATAATCCAACAACTAGTGCAAGGGCACTTCAACGGGGGTTCTCGCTTGGTATTCGTCATAGAAGCTAACTCTAAAATGATAATAAACTGCTCTCCAGGAGTAATTGACCTCATTGCTTCTACTAGACTTTGAAAGGAGCAGGCTACATCCTCCTGGTATGATTCAGACATCATACTTGGCATTGCCTTAAGATCACTTCCTTCAACTGGTCTCCCCTTACATATGAACTTTGTGGGTGGTATGATAGACTGTGGGGACTCGTTAATGCTCCATCCAAAATTGGTTAATCATAACGTGAGGCCTAGCGAGCTTGGCATGGATCAATTCATCCTTCACGTTGATGGTCAGGTTATAGGTTCATGGGCCCCGGACTCCTTTTGCCCACGTCCAATCCTTCCAAGTCATCCTCCCCAGTTAGGCCCACAATCATCAACCCAGGTTGCTACTCTTCCTCTTGCCTTACCCTAGCATGGGGAAGCCCCTGGAAAAGTCTTTGGACTCTACAAACATCCAAGCCTGGAACTCTGGAAGTGATAGTGACTCTAGGTCCTCATGGCCGGAATACCCGCCAGGTTTCTCGCCCTTCGTCCTTGTTGATGAGTGGTCTTTGAGAAGTGTCCAGGTGTCAGGCACGGTGGAGTCTAATAAGGCAAGGAAGAAAAGGGGAAAGGTGGTGGCTAAATGTTAGGCCACTAAATTCAAGTCGTCAAAGAAGAGTCGGAAATGCAGATTTAAAGAACAAGCAAATCAGGACCTATATAAATTTCTGAAGGATATGTTACTCAGGAGTAGCGCAAGGAGATCGATCAAGCCTCCTTGTCAACAAAAAAAGAAGCCGACGAAGAAGGGTAAAAGGATTGTAGATGCTAATAAGCTTCTTGGTGCAAAATGTACAAGGGAGACCGAAAAGAAGCTTCGCCTGAGCTTTGATGGTGATGAATCGGCTGTGATTGAGTGCATTGCCAAGATGAACTAGGGTATTGGTCGATTTGTTTTCATTTTAACCTCAGTCCCAGTTTTGGTATACTAGATCTTTCCTTTCTCCAGGTTTATACTATCAAGAAGTGGTCGTAGTCGTTTAATCCATATTGATTGTTTTGCCCGTGTTTGGTCCAAATAATCTAGTGGCGGATTTGGACACTTAACAGTGCGGGGTCCATATTTATAAAAAAATAAAAAAAATTATATTAGTTTTTAAAAATAATTAAATACATAATTAATTAATTAATATAATCATATAAATATGGACATGTGTGTCTGTGTATATATAGGGTAACTACAAGAAAAAAATGCATAATTAATTAACATAATCATAAAAATATGGACATATTTGTTGAAAAATAGCAGGGTAGTAGAGAGTATTTGAGGAAAAAAAGAAGCATTTAAGAAGGAAAAAGCTAAAATTGAAGGCTCAAGGGAATTGAATACATATATATACCATGTTCATAATTTTGGTACCTGTACATACCTATTTTACAAAGGTCGGGTGATAAAGTTGGGGGGTCCATGCACCCCGATTCCTATAATGTGGATCCGTTACTAATGTAATCTTGTTTCCCCGATCTGTGATATGTTTTTTTTCTTGTCTTTTTTTGGTTCCCTGTTTTGCTATGGGTTGAATCATGTCTCGTTTGTAAGATATGCATATTGTACCGCAACTTTGTCTCTAATTACAAGGAAAAAAAAGGTATTTGAATATTTGTTATTTAAATGTTATATATTTAAGTGATATTGTGTAAGCAATTACTTGTAGTAAATATTAAGGTTAAAACTTCAATTTAGGATCCAGCATTCTAATTCTAGTGTTTAATTCACTTGGTCGAACTGGGAATAACAAATCCAATATTCAATTCCATGAAATTCAGTTTTACTTCAAAATTTTATGTTTTTGTGTTAACTCTACCAAGCCAGACTAAAATGAACCAAGGTCCAAAACAAGTCCAAACCACATGGATTGTAACTTAATTAAAAACTCGAAATGACCTAATTTGAATGGCTCAACCTTAAATGGCTTGATCCAGCCCGACTTTTTGTTGAAGTCTGTTGATTTTTTTTGTTGAAATCTTATTTTAGCAAAATTACATTAACATGAAAAAATTCCTAGAATACCCATGCGTCACATTCACATTTTTTCCTAAAAAGTCGTCTTGATTTCTGATGTAGGATGAGTAGCCAAAAAGTTTTTGGAGCAATTGGATCGCCAGAATCCCAAATATGTGGGCCAATAAACACTATTTTGCATTGTGAATTTCAAACAGCCGTAACTCTTGATCCGTAAGGAGTCATGGGACAAATTACTTTTCAAATTGAAGCTCTCGGCCGAACTATGCTAGCCCAGGTGCTTTCCCATTGGGCCTACCTATTTTTCCCAAATTCAACCTCTAAATGTGTTTTTGGGCCATTTTCAGCTTTTGCAAATAGTATATTGGCAACTTCGTAGTATTGCATTTTGGGGTTTCTTTTAATTGTCCATGTAAATACTCTTGCGTGTAGGTTGTTTGGGACATTCAACAAATACTCAATGCAAAACCCCAATTTATTCCGAGTTGTTTTTCAACTTTGATGTGTTCAAATCGAGATATACGTATGATGTAGGATGAAAGGATTAGCAAGGAGATAGTTTGTTTACCAATAAATAATGAAAAATTTTGAACCATTTCACATCATTATTTAGACTACAAACAACAATAACCCAGTGTCTCAGTGAGGCTCCCACAAAGGCAAGGGTTGGGGAGGGTAAGATGCTCACAACTTTATCATGGTGCTATCTTGGAAGAGGCTATTTCCAAAGGGCCTGCAACCTCTAAAAGAACCATCTTCCAAATTATATTTTCAAATAAAAACAAACATGTCTAATGCAAATAGCCATTGTTCAAGTCAAGTATAGCAGTAACAATAATAAACATGCAAGCCTAGGAGCAATTCTAATACCAATAGGTGGGTTTGTCACACATACTGTTGGCCGCTAATAAACATGCAATCGTCACACCGTCATTTGGACTATTTTTTAAAATACATGCAATTTTTAGACTGAAAAATTATTCTACAAAGTTTATGAACTAAAAATTAATACACCAAATCTCAAAGCATAGTTAGTACAATACAGTACGGGAATTAAATGAAATTTAATACATTCATGTATTTTTCGGCTCTATACATAAAAAATTCAGTCAAAAGTTCGTTGAGTTTAAAAAATTTATATATGATTATAGTGATGTCGATAATAACTTCTTCTCAAATAATTGTAGAATGCAAATGAACGTAATTTTGTGAGCTTTGACTTCTAGTTCATATATTACTTATAATAGAGGCAGTAAGAACCATAATATATGGTAAAAGCTAATTTATAAGTCAATAATTGAAAGTTGAAGTGATGACTTTGCAAAATATGCAATACTGATAATTTAGGTTTAAGTATGATTAATTTCAACTATTTTTGGCTTTTATTCGGGAAAACACAAATATGTATTATAAAATGTGTATTAAACGGCTAAAAATGCGTATTTTATCATATTTATGATAATCCTTCATAAACAACCCTTTTCAAAGGAAAATTACAGATACGTGTTTAATACGCCAATTATATGCATATTTTACTAACTATCGCCTCGTTTGGCTGCCCCATGAATTGAACTCCGATGGGAAGTTGCAATTCCTGGGAATTTAATTTATAAGTCAACTTTCTAAGAAGTAAATAAAACATAAAAATAGAATTTCCTTGGGTAGGGTAGTTAAAAACAAAGGAATTAGAACTTACCTAGGAGGTCAGGTAAGTTACTTTCTATGTTTTGAAAAAATTGAAAATTCCTTAACAATTTTTAGTTTTTGCTAACCAAACAAGAGCTCAAAACCGTATTTTACATAAACAAATACAAGGGGCAAAAAACAAGATCAAATACAGACTCCATGATCTCAAAGCTAAAGACGAAGAACCGTGAAGAACCCCAAGGATTTTTACGTGGTTTGGGCCCTAACTGGTCTTAGTCAGCAGCTCCCTATTCCTAAAGAGATCTTTACTATTAATCCAGTGATTATTACAAATTATTAAAGGTTTCAACTTCATGAGCTTGATTCGAGGTGGTTCGTGCTTGTGGCGTTCAATTTGTGGCAAGTTTCAGTTGCTGGAAGAGGTATATTGTTGGTTTTGGGTTAGATCTTCAGTTTCTAGCTTAGAATCTGAAGTTATTGTTTGTAATCTTGAGTCTAGGTATTGACTGTACTAGATTCTAGTTGTTAATGGTTCTAATTAGTAGTAATTTGTAATAATCATCACATTAATAGTAAAGAACTCTATAAGAATAGGAAGCTGTGGACTAAGACCAATTAGGGTCCAAACCACGTAAAAATCCTTGGGGTTCTTCGTTGTTCTTCGTCTTTAGTTTTGAGATCTTGGAATCTATATTTGATCTTTTTTTTTGCGTCTTGTATTTGTATATCTGAAGTCAAGTTTGTGAAAACTCATTAACGAGTGGTCTCAGAGCACCCACGAGTGGTATTAGAGCCACAATTAAAAACGCGAATCTTAAACAGCTAAACACAACATACAAAAGTTTACTGGTAGAAACGTCTTTGAGTTATGGAAAGTAAAGGTCCAAGCCTTGCTCATGGCTCTTGGCGTGAGTTCCGCGCTTCTGGAGGACAAGGATCAACCAAAAGGACTCAAACAAACATAGAAGGCTGGCATGGATAAGGTAGAAAATGGTAACATCTTACTCTCTCTTAGTAACTTAGTTCTTTCTAAAGTTTCTAGTGAAGCTAGTGCTCTTGGCATGTGGAAAAAGCTAGAAAAATTATATGCTACTAAATCACTTGCTAACAAAATATTATACGGAACGGTTCTACTTCTTTTGAATGGATGAAAATAAATCCATAGAGGATGATCTGGATGACTTTTACAGAGTTTTAGGCGACTTAGATACATTAAAAGTTGAAATATCATATGAAACTCAGGAAATAATACTTTTAGAATCTATTTCTAGTTACCTAAAATCTTTAAAAGATACCTTAAGATATAGTAGAAAGACTATATCACTGGTCAAGGTAGAAGATCCCTTAAGATCTAAAGAAGTAGAACTAAAGAAAGAAGGAAAATACTTTGGTAGCAGCAGTAGCAACCATGGTGGGAGCCTAAATGTTAGAGGAAGAACTAAAATGAGAGATTATCATAAAAAGAGAGCAAAGAGTCACTCAAGATCTCTTTCTAGGGGTAGAAAAGATTTGTCTAGTGTCAAACGCTATGAATGTGGTAAAAATGGACACTACAGACGCTTTTGCCCTGATAAGAACAAGAACAAAGGTAGCGCTGACTATACTATTAATAATGATGAATGTGGTGAAGTTCTTGTTGCTTCTGCTGATCTTACTTATCATGAACGGGTGCTAGATTCTGGTTGCAGCTTCCATATGACTTCTAAAAAGTTTTATTTTACTGATTACATGTCTGTCAGTGGGGAAAGGTAATGCTAGGGAATAACTATGCCTGTAAGGTAGTTGATGTGGGAACTGTGAAGGTAAAAATGTATGATGGCACTAGCTTTGACCTAGAAGGGGTAAGGCATGTCCCAGAACTAAAGAGAAACCGCATTTCCTTAGGATAGCTTGATTTGAGTGGACTGAACCTGAAAGCGAGTAGGGGAGAGATGAAAGTCCATAGCGGTGTCCTAGTTGTGATGAAGGGAGTGATCAAGAATGGTTTATATGTCATGAAAGAGGAGGTAGTTTCTGATGAGGAAAATGTAGTCAAGATTGACCCTAGAGACACTACTAGCCTATGGCATAGGAGACTCAGACACATCTGTGAGAGGGGACTGCTAGAGTTGCAAAAACATTCCATTTTTGGTGCTAATTCTGTGACTTAGCTTGACTTTTGTGATTAATGTATATATGGAAAACATCATACAATTGCATTTAGCTTTAGTTCACATACAACATATGGCATTGTAGACTATGTTCATGCTAAACCTTGGGGAACTTCTAGGGTCCCAACAATGGGTGGAGCTTCATACTTCCTGTCAATAGTTTATGACTTCTCTAGAAAAGTATGGGTTTATCTACTTAAGAACAAAAATGATGCATTTGAAACCTTTCGTAAGTGGAAAACTCTAACTGAGAACAAAATAGCAAGGAAACTTAAAGTATTAATAACATATAATGGCCTTGAGTTTGTGAACTCTGATTTTGACATGTTATGAGCTGAAAATGGAATTAAATGACATAAAACAGCAAAAAGAACCCCCCAACAGAATGGAGTAGCTGAACGAATGAACCAGACTCTTTTAGATAGGGTTTGTTGTATGTTGTTTTCATCTAGAATGTCAAAGCAGTTTTGGGGTGAAGCTGTTAACACAGCTACCTACTTGATTAATAGGTCCCAAATTCAGCTTTGAAAATAAAGATCCGTGAAAGTGTATGGACCAGTAAAATTGTTAATTACAATAACTTGAAGGTATTTGGATGTTCAGCCGTCGCACATCAAAAAGAGGGTAAACTTGAACCTAGGGCAGTTAAGGGCATTTTCCTAGGGTATCCTTCAGGTTTTAAGTGTTATAGATTGTGTATTAAGGAGGGTAACTGAACTATAACTATTATAAGTAGGGATGTCATCTTGAATGAGGATGAGATGCCCTACATCAAAGAACAAAAAAGTAATAGTTCAGCAGTTAAGAAATTTGATCCTGATTATTATGAATTTGAAGTTAATCCACCTAACCCAATGAACATAAGGATAGAACCTGAAGCTAACCTAGATGACACTGAAAATACTAAAAGAAACAATGCTGTAATTGTCCCTAATAGACAAGAAATGGAACCTAACCGGCCTGAAAACAAGGTTCAAGACTTAGAGACTTACTAACTGGCTAGGGATAGAGTGAGAAGAGAGTCTAGAGCACCTGAGAGATATGGCCCTGCTGAATGTATTGCTTATGCTTTAAATACTGCTTTAGAATATGTTGAAACTGAGCCTTTATCCTATTCTCAAGCTATCAACAACAAGCATTCAACAAAGTGGATGAATGCTATGACTATTGAAATGGAAAGCTTGAGAAAGAACAAGACTTGGGTTTTGATTCCCAAGCCTAAGGGTAAGTAGATTATAGGTTCTAAGTGAATATTTAGGGTTAAAAAACCTAAAATCCATGAAGGTTTACCTCAGTTTACAGCCAAACTGGTAGCTAAAGGCTTTACCCAGAATAAGGGAGTTGATTACACTGAAATTTTCAGCCTATCATTAACATACCACTATCCGTGTGTGCTTGACTGCTTTCTATGATATGTTGTTGCATATGTTGTTGCATCAAATGGATGCCATCACTGCATTGTTGCATGGTGAACTAGAAGAAGAGATCCTCGTTCCTCAAGTTCTCCGTACAAGAATGCTGTGATGATTTTTCCAGCAAACAAACATGTTTAAGTTGTTCGAGCTCAATAGACCCCTCAGGTTGAGAAATGATAGGGCTGAAAATTTCAGCGTAATCAACTCCCTCTTTCTTAGTAAAGCCTTTAGCTACCAGTTTGGCTTTAAACAGGGTAAACCTTTGGGATTTCGGGTTCTTTAACCCTAAAGAGCCACTTAGAACCTATAATCTTTTTATGCTTAGGCTTGGGAATCAAAACTCAAGTCTCGTTCTTTCTCAAGCTTACCATTTCAACAGTCATAGCATTCAATCACTCTGCTGAATGCTTGCAGTTGATAGCTTGAGAATAGGACAAAGGCTAAGTTTCGACATATTCTAAAGCCATGTTTAAAGCATAGGCAATACACTCAACATAGCCATATCTCTCAGGTGCTCTAGACTCTTTCTCACTCTATCCCTAGCTAGTTGGTAAGTCTCTAAGTCTTGGACCTCGTTTTCAGGTCTGTTAGGTTCCATTTTTAGTCTATTAGGGATAGTTAAAGCATTGTTTCTTTTAGTATTTTCAGTGTCATCTAGGTTATCTTCAGGTTTTGTCCTTAGGTCTATTAGGTTAGGTAAATTAGCTTCAAATTCATAATAGTCAGGATCAAATTTCCTAATTGCTAAACTATTACTTGTTTGTTCTTTGATGTAGGACATCTCATCCTCATTGAAGATGACATCCCTTCTTATAATAGTTATAGTTCGGTTACCCTCCTTAATACCCAATCTATAACCCTTAACACCTGAAGGATACCCTAGGAAAGTGCCCTTAACTTCCCTAGGTTCAAGTTTACCCTCTTTTTGATGTGTGAAGGCTGAACATCCAAATACTTTCAGGTTATTGTAACTAACAGTTTTACCGATCCATACACTTTCAGGGGTTTTCATTCTAAAAGCTGTATTTGGGACTTATTAATCAAGTAGACAGTCCAAATGAAAACAACATACATCGAACCCTATCTAAAAGAGTATGATTCATTCGTTCAACTACTCTGTTCTATTAGGGAGTTTCTTTTATGGTTTTATGTCGTTTAATTCCCTTTTCAGCACATAACATGTCAAAATCGAAGTTTACAAATACTTTTAAGTTTCCTTCATGTTTGGTTCTCAGTTAGAGGTTTCCAATTAAGAAAGGTTTCGAATGCATCATTTTTATTCTTAAGTAGATAAACACATACTTTTCTAGCGAAGTAATAAACTATTGACAGGAAGTACGAAGCTCCACCCATTGTGGGAACCCTAGAAGGTCCCAATGGGTCAGCATGAACAGAGTCTACAATGCCATATATTGTATGCGAACTAGTGCTAAATACAATTGTATGATGTTTGCCATATATACAATAATTACAAAAGTCAAGCTGAGACACAAAATAAGCACCAAAAACGCCCTATTTTTTGCAACTCTAACAGTCCTCTGTCATATATGTGTCGAAGTCTCCTATGCCGTAGGCTAGTGGTGTCTCTAGGGTCAGTCTTGGCTACATTTTCCTCACCGGAAACTACCCCCCCTTTCAGGACATGCAAACCATTCTTGATCACTCCCTTTATTAAAATCAGGGCACCTCTAAGGACTTTCGTCTCTCCCCTACTCGCTTTTAGGGTTAGTCCACTCAGATCAAGCTATCCTAAGGAAAAGAGATTTTTCTTCTATTTTGGGACATGCCTTGCCCCCTTCAGGTCAAAGCTAGTGCCATCAGACATTTTTACCCTCACAGTTCCCTCCCCAACTACCTAACAGGTATAGTTATTCCCGAGAATTATCTTCCCCCCACTGATAGACATTTAATCAGTAAAATAAGACTTTTCAGAAGTCATATGGAAGCTATAATCAGAATCTAGCACCCATTCATGACAAATAAGATTAGCAGAAACAAAAAATACTCCACCACATTCATCATTATTAATAGTATAGTCAGTTCTACCTTGGTTCTTGTTCTTATCAGGGCAAAAACATCTATAGTGTTCGTTTTTACCACATTCATAGCATTTAACATTAGACAAATCTTTTCAATCCCTAGATTGTGATCTTGAGTGACTCTTTCCTCTCTTTTTATGATAATCTCTGGTTTTAATTCTTCCTCTAACGTTTAGGCTCTCACTATGGTTGCTACTGCTGCCTCAGTTTCATCCAATATTTCAACTTTTAGTGTATTGGAGTCACCTAAAACTTTGTAAAAGTCATCCAGACTAACCTGTATAGATTTATTTTCGCCCATTCTAAAGGAGTAGAACCGTTCCATGTATAATACTCAGTTAGCAAGTGATTTAGTACCATATAATTTTTCTAGCTTTTTCCATACACTAAGAGCAGTGGTTTCACTAAAAACTTTACAAAGAACTGAGTTATTAAGATAGGGTAAGATGTTACCATGTGCTACCTTATCCATGCTAGCCTCCTCTGCTCGTTTGAGTCCCTCTGGTTGATCCTTATCCTCCAGAAGTGCGGAACTCGCACCAAGAGCCATGAGCAAGGCTTGGACCTTTACTTTCCACAACTTAAAGTCGTTTCTACTAGTTTCTATGTTGTGTTTAGCAAAAATCAATTTTTAAGATTCACGTTTTTAATAGTGGCTCTGATACCACTTGTTCGTGCTCTGACACAACTCGTTAATGAGTTTTTGCAAACTTGACTTCAGATAAACAACTACAAGTCGCAAAAAACAAGATCAAATATAGACTCAAAGATCTCAAAACTAAAGGCCAAGAACCATGAAGAACACTAAGGATTTTTATGTGATTTGGACCCTAACTGGTCTTAGTCCACGGCTCCCTATTCTTAGAGAGATCTTTACTATTAATATGGTGGTTATTACAAATTACTATTGATTACAACCAATAACAACTCGAATCTAATACAATTAATAACTAGACTCAAGATTACAAAAAATAACTTCAGATTCTAAGCTAGAAACCAAAGATCTAACCCAAAACCAACAATATAACTCTTCCAGCTACTGAAACTTGCCACGAATCGAATGCCACGTACACGAACCACCTCGAATCAGGCTCATGAGGTTGAAACCTCTGCCAAATTCTAAACTAGCTTTTGGGATCATTACTTAGTACATGCATACCTTGGTTGTTTTGCTTTTGGTTGGCATCATATGTTAAAGGTGTCTCTTTTCTAATGTTAGAGAACACTATCAAGGAGCTCCTTTAGGATGCTTACCTGATGTTTACTTCACATTTGTTTAGAAAGGCATCTTTGTATAAAACATTTAGGGTTTTTCATGTTATTAGTCATTATTGGGTAATGGCAGGTAATGTTTGCCAATGTGTGTATCATTGTATGGCTTCCACCTTTATTGTGAACAGACATTAAGCACAGCGGCTTTGCTGAGTAGAGCGTTAGTTAACACCCCCTTATAGCCTTTATTCGTGATTCTACTCTTTTGGCATGAGTGCTTGTATTTGCCCTGTGTATGTAGTATCATCAATGCATTATGATCTTGGGGCAATTTAGTATTGGGAATCCGCCAAGCATGTTGGCTGAGTTATGGATTTGACAAATCTGTGAAATTTCCAAGTTGTGGCACTCAACCCTTTGTGTTATTTGAATTGTAATAACCGGCCCCTAACCTTCAACTGTGAGCTGAGGTGGGGTGTATTGTATTTGAATGAGTAACCAGCCCCCATTCCTCAGCTGTGAGCCGAGGTGGAGCGTATCATACATAGAAACTATCAACCCCCTGCCCTCAGCCGTGAGCCGAGGTGGAGCCCATCGTGAATAGATCCTACCCACTCTATCGATGAATACAGAGCGGTGAATAGCGTAAATGGACTTTACCTGCTTGAGACGGGCTTACGATTATATCAATGCCCTGCTTACCTGAGAAGGGCTTACAATGTAAACGGACTTTACCTGCCTGAGAAGGACTTATGGCTACAAGTGTGTCCTGCTTGCCTGAGAAGGGCTTACAGCTTATACTTACAATCCGTGAATAGATAAATCATAAGCCTGTAGTCCCCAGCCGTTAGCTGGGTTGGATCATAGCCACTAAGTTGATAAGCTAAAGTCGAGATTTTATGTGCCCATATATCAATCAAATTTAGCAAATTGTGGGTAACGTCAATGTTGACATATGATGAGTTGCGTATACGAACAATCATCATTGATGAGTGGTAGGCCCTATAAGCACCGTGAGGCAATTTAGAGGACCAAGTGAGTAGGGATTTAAGAGAAATCCCTTTAAAATGTATCAATTCTATTAAAAAGAATCACTTTGATTAAGTGTACCTGAGTAGTTACTGGCAGAGGTTCCTCTTAGGCGTATTACATTAGCACATAGGAATGCTTTATGCAATTACGCATGAATAGGAATTAACGGGTATACCTTTCAGATGACATACACTTACTTTCTCAAAAAGCGGATTGCTTTATTGTATGAAAGGTATTCGATAAGTTTATACCGCATACTACATTAGATGGTCTTTCCCTTACGCATATTAGAACTTTATTGATAAGGGGTTATGCAATCGTGTGAGGGAAGAAGGACGGTATTTGTCCTTTAGAAATAACGAATTCTCCTTTTTGACCGTGAGGGTGGGAACCTCTAGCCAGAGCTAAAGGTGTTAGCCTCTTGCTTTGGGGAGTTGGCGTCAAGCCGGATGTATAGGTGAGCACCATGTCGACCTTGTTGGTAACATATAACCAAGCGTATAGGCGGCAATGTCAACCTTGCTAGTGGTAGTGTTCATCTAGGTTCATTGGCGGTAGTGTTTAACTAGGATGGTTGGTGGTGATGTTTGGTTAAATTCATTGGTGGTGGTGATTTGTGAAGCCGGTTCACGTTAGTTTTTAGCCAAACTTATTAATTGATGGACTGATGGTGATGCCTAACCAAGTTTATGGGCGAGCCCCCTGCCAATCCTGTTGGCGACATTTCTGGGCTCTGTCGGATGACAACAATATGCTTTATTAGTGAGACTTTTTCAGAACATGTTGGCAGTATTTCTTGATTTAGTTAGACTTGCTATTTGATGTTAATTTCATGACGAAATGATTGGCGGTAATACCGCAAATATCATTAGCATCTACTAGTGTTGACGAGTCCTCTATGAAACCTATTAGCGGTGATAACTCTCTTAATAGGTTGGTGAAGTCCTCACTCTCAAGTTGGAGGTACTGGGAAATAGCCTCTCTCCAGGTTGACACCCCGAAGGGGGAAGGCTGCGTACATCCGCCCCCCAAGACCCTACATAGGCGGGAGCCCTTGAGGCACTGGGTATGTTCCTTTGGTAATACCTGCCTTGTACGGCATTACCAATGCTGCTACTGGGGAACTCCGTGTCCCCGTACGTTGGCGGAAACCTCTAGCATAATTAGTTGGAGGTACTAACTTGCCAAGCCTAGTCCTTAGCTTATTTTTCATGAGTTTTTCGGGTCTATAAGTCTTTTTCCACTCTTAATAATTTTACGTGTAGTAATACTTTAAATGACTTAAATATCTATCATTTAAAAGACGCGTAGGGAATGATAAAACGTTTGTGCAGGGACTCCCCTACCAAACTTGTTGGCGGCAGCATTCAACTCAGTTGTATAGCGGAAACCATTTTATTGGTGGACGTCTTGTCAGAGCTTGTTGGTGGTATCCCTGGTCTTAGTTGATTGGTGAGGTATATTTCATGGCCAATCTCCGCCAAATTTATTGGCAATATTTCATGGATAAATTAGGTTTTTTAGTTGGCCGTAATTTTTTGCCACACTTTAATTTATTTGGACAAAGTTTGAGCTGTCGTGGTCAATAATTTGAAAATCCTTGTTGATTTTATGCATAAAGAAACGCTTTGAAATTTCATATTTAGAGTGGCCCACAGATGAATTAGTATTTAAAATTGAATTTTATATTCCCAGCCTCCAGCTTAATGAAAGGACCTGGTGCCAACCTACTAGGCAAAAAAGAAACTTGGTTCTGGGGAAGACGCCGTAAGAAGGAGTTAAGGGTTTGACTTACGTGGGCGGGCTTCAGGTCTAATATTGGCTTAAGGTGAGCATGCAAGGCCTCAGCCAAAAACTTAGCCCAAATTGGACACCTGTGCTTCCTGACCAAGAGCTTTACCTGTGGCGCACACCATAGCCCCCAACTTAGTGGGGGTCCTGGGTGTGTTTGCAGAAAATACCAAGCCAAACGCTAGCATGCTATCCTTGCCACAGACGGCGCCACTTGTTTCATGGATTTTTGGTTGGGTTAGCGGAGGAAGAACCATTTCCAATTTCCCCAAATAAAACTGAGTAGGTTCTTTAGGATGAGAGCCGGACTCAAGCTCTTGCTGAGAAGTCAGCCGCCGGCGCGTTTGGTCCAGATGTTCCTGCAAAAATGGCATGGCGAATAGAGGGACCCATGGTGGTTTAAACCACGGGAGGCCCCTCTGATGCCTAAGTCAATGAAGGTCAAGATGATAATAAGTATGCATAAATAAATAGCATGAAGTAAATATGAGATGACCTTTAGAAGAAAGGGAGATGAGGGGTCCCTGAAGAGAGAGAGAAGGGAGAGGCGTGAGGTCTCTTGAGAGAGAGGAGAAAGCGAGACTTGGGGTCTCTTAGGGGAGAGAGAGGAGTGAGAGAGACTTGAGGTTTCTTAGGAGAAAAAGTGGGGTATATGGCCTCTTTAGGCCTTCCCTTGACTTGCCTTGAATGAGAGGAGAGGGGTGGTATTTATAGGAAGGGAGGAGATTGCTTAGTATGATGGATAAAGACATGTGCTGGGTGTTGAATGGTTAGATGAGTGGCAGATGGTGATTGGCTGAACGGGTGCAGGTGTCCCCATATGCGGTAAGGGGGACGGGATTATGTACCATGACGGAATGATGTTGCTGGTAGCCATGGGTTGGTGGTAGCGTGCCTCGCGATGAGGGGATGGTGCTACTGCTGGGGGGGTCATGCCGTGCTGGAAATACCACCATGCATATGCTTATGGGGGGAGGTGAAAAGGTACTGTGATGCCTAGTAGATGCGATAGAGGCAAGGGGTACTGGATGCCGTTAAGGCCCTGGGATGGTAATATGGCTTATACTGCCAGGGTGGTATTGGCAGGGACTCGTGGTGAGGCTGAATGCCGTGAGCGAGGCACTGGCGGTTCGAGGCTTCACGGTAAGATGATGCTTGAGGAGGATACCGTTATTGATGGTAGAGCAAGGGGCAGCCGTTGTTTGTGAGCAAAGTGATGGCAGTATGTGGGGTACCGCCAATCTGGTACCGCCATAGCCTCTCGGTAGATACTTGCCCTGAGGTATATGTGTGTGTTGCCAAGGTCTAGCCACTGGAGCCTTGCCTGAGACTCTTACCGTGAGGGGTTTATAAGTACTGTCAGGGATGTACCCCGTTATGGGTATGCCGTTATTAATGATGCCGCTATGGGCTCGAGTTGGGTGCCCACGGTGCCTTGGTCATAAGGGGTTGGCGATTACTAAAGGTCATGCCGTTATGGCTTCTCGGTAAATGCTTTCCTTATGCCGTGGTGCTTGTACCGTCATAGTTCTGTGAAGGGTACATGGGTACCATGAGGAATGTGCCGCCAAGTCAGGTACCGTGGTTGACTTGTTAATTTGTTTATTTATTCCCCAACAAACATAAAGTATAGTGCTAATGATTAGAAGAAGTACATTTCAGAGTTGTTTGGTGGGTCTCCAAAATCATTGCATGATGTGTATAGGATATGATTCATGGACTTATCAAGAAGGTATTTGTTCGAGATCAGTCAACTGATAGATTTTTAGGTTATTCACGTCATAAAGTGTGTTGTACTTTCTTCGTATGTTAGTAGAGTATCATTTTTTTCCCTTGTATATTTTAGGTATCGTAGTGTTGTCTAATACATAGATTCCTATTGATTTTTTTTTCACATTTAACGATGTACAGGGTTGTATGCTGTAAAGAGCTCATTTCTTCTATCAATGGAGACACCGTTCCCCATGGGACATTGCTGCTATCATTAGTGATGCTCACTCCATTGCTGATACATTTAATTTTGTTGCCTTCTATTGGACTCCTAGGATTTGTAATGGTGCGGCCCATTGTGTGGCAAAATTGCATGATTCCCATAGATGTACCCATGATTGGTGGTGTAATCCCCTGATGTACTGAACTCTATTGTTTCTTCGGATTTTAATGGAATTGCACGTGTCTTCGGGCTTTGGTCTATCCACAAAAAAAAAAACAAATAATAATAATAATAACCGTCATTTTTTTTATTTTTTTAACTGTTTGTACCCATTTGAATGAGTATAGCGTCCTGATATGAGAACGTTTGGTATTTCTTTTTTTAATCATAAATGCAGTTTTTTCCCCCTTTGTTTATTTATTTGGTAAATGGGGTGGTTGATATAAAAGTTACACCTAGGCAGTAACGAGCCCAGGAGCCACTACCGCCTCCCCACATGGCTACCCGGGGACGGTAACGGGCCCAGGAGCCACTGCCGCCTCCCCACATGGCTACCCTGGGACGGTAACGGGCCCAGGGCCACTACCGCCACCACGTCTGGCAACCCTTGGCGGTACGAAGCCTAGGGGCTGTTATCGCCCCTCCTATAAGCCCGCCCCGGTGATGGCACACCTAGGGAGAACACCAACGCCTTAATCCCTCAGAGGAGTCAGACGGTCACTTTCACGGTTACTTGATAAGCACGCACATTTTCCCCATAAATAGGGGAAGGAGCCTAATAAATAGATAAGGAACTTGAGCTTGGTTCTACCTCCAAGGACCCAACCAAAAACACCATAAACAAATTGGCACCGTCTGTGGAAAGGGCATTAAAAACTCTTCTCATGTCAAGCACTAGCCGCTCCTCCCCCCATGGGGAGCGCCGCAACCTCAATTACGTAACCCAAGGTCAGTTTGAGCAACTTCAACAACAAATACATCAACTTTTCTCACACATGCCCACCAATAACACAGAATACATCCCAGAGCCCGGCCAATCTACAGCCGCATCCCCACATACCCAAACTCTAAGCTCGAACGGAGCAACTGCCTCAGCGCCAAGCGCCTATCCAAACCACCCCAAGAGGGACTCCCAAGGATTTCCAAACCGGCCGCAACCCACATCATACCGGGAACCCACTTGCCATTCACACCTCAAATTCTGTCAGCACCGGTGGGGAAAGTGAAAATCCCAAACATCGATTTGTTCGACGGAGCTCAAGACCCGGAAGAACATTTGGCCAGCTTCATGGCACCGATGTATCTGTAGGATGTGGGGGAAGACGCTTGGTGCAAATGTTTTCCGGCTACCTTGAAAGGAGTCGCGCAAAGTTGGTTCGCCGCCCTTCCAAATTCATCTGTGGATAGCTTTACGGATCTCCCTGAGAGATTCGCTCGGCATTTTGTCAGTAATAAGTGGAGGTGGAGGACGGCAGCGCACCTTCTCAAACTACAACGGCATGATGCTGAACCGCTGAGAAGCTATGTGAGACGATTTACGCGAGCCATGATTGATGTTGCCACCTTATCCGATGAGACGACAATCACTGCTTCGCCAATGGATTACAGAATTCTAACTTCAAATTTGCATTAGCAAAGGGACCACCTTCAACCATTGATGAGCTATGGAAGAAGGCCAACAAATACATCCTGGCAGAGGATGTCATGCAGGTAACGCCCAGGGCTGAAATTGTTCAGGCATCATTAGGATCAAAGGACCACCCCCGGCCACCCCGGGATAACGTCCGGCCTGCCAAAAGACCGGCACCCATTTTTAAGACTTCGAACCAGCATCCCGCACCTCGTCAGCTCTTAGAGGTAAAAACGAAGGAGCCCAAGGGGCCATCTAAAGACCGGAAACCCACCCCCTTGGGTGGCAGTAAGTCAATGTGGTGTTCATATCACCAGGACTCAACTCATGACACTGTCAATTGTCAAGTCTTGGACTTTCGTCTCAAGGAGGCTGAGCGCACCGGCCAATGGGAGGAATATACAACGTTGAAAAGGATGAGGGCTTGTAAAGCCCAGATCGACAACGAAAGTGAAAAACGCCCTGAGGACACGGAGGCTAAGGTCATCGCTCCCATCACCCCAAAGTTTGCTTCCCTCTTATCAAGAAGGGAAGCGAAGGTCACAAAAAGGGCGATGGATGCGGCCAGGATTGCGCCCAGGTGTATGAGTTTCACTAAAGAGGACGCCCAGGGAGTGGACGCACGGCAAGAAGATCCCCTCGTGGTTACTGCTGACATCTGTAAGCACACGGTACACAGAATCTTGATCGATCAAGGAAGTTCCGAGGACATCTTGTTTTTGGAATGCTACAACAAGATGAGTATACCGCTTACTGCGCTCTCACCAGCTCCGTATCCCGTTGTGGGCTTCACGGGGGCGCCCATTCTTCCGCAGGGCAAGATAACGCTGCCCACAATCTTTCAGAACGAGAATGATCAACGAACGGTTAAGATAGAGTTCCTTGTTATAAGCGCTCCCTCCTCCTATAACGTCATCTTGGGGAGACCCTCCCTAAATCGGCTAAGGGCGGTAGTATCTATGTATCACCTGGCAATGAAATTTGAAGCGGATACAGGGAGCGTTATGACAATATGAGGCAGGCACGGTGCGCTCTCAGAATACTATCACACTTTGTCCAACTTGGCGGTAATGGCCGCTAAACCCCTTGAATCGTGTTCACTTCCAAAAGAGCATCCTTCTCCACCGCCTTTGGAAAGGTACAAACTGGAGCCCGGGTGTTACACTTATCTGGGCACTTCCCTCCCTCGATATCTGTGCGAGGAAATTGGTGGACTCTTGAGGCAATACCGAGAAGTTTTGGCCTTTACCGCCAAGGAAATGCCTGGAATACCGCCCGAGGTGATCACGCACCAACTTAATGTTCGAGACAACAAGGCCCCGGTTAAACAACGGAGGTGTATCTTCTGCACAGAACGTAATGACGCCATCAAGGCTGAGGTAGAGAAGTTGTCCCAGGCCGGGTTTATACGGGAAGTGTTATACCCTGAGTGGCTGGCCAACGTAGTGTTAGTAAAAAAGTCTAACGGGAACTGGAGGATGTGCGTCGACTTTACAGACTTCAATGAAGCCTGCCCCAAGGACTCTTACCCCCTGCCCAAAATTGACCGGCTGGTAGACTCCACGGTGGGCTGTGAGCTGTTCAGTTTCATGGACGCCTTCTCAGGGTATCATCAGATTCAAATGCACCCGGCCGATGAGGAGAAAACGGCCTTCATCACGGCCGAAGGAACATACTATTACAAGGCAATGCCGTTTGGACTTAAGAATGCGGGAGCCACCTACCAACGGCTGGTCAATAAAGTTTTTGCGCCGCAGATAAGAAGCAGCATGGAGGTCTACGTCGACGATATGATAGTCAAGTCAAAATATACGCTCGATCACTTCTCCGACCTAAAAGAAGCTTTGGAAGCACTTCGAGGATACCGCATGAAGCTAAACCCAGAAAAGTGCTCGCTTGCCGTACCAGAAGGAAAATTCTTGGGCTTCATCGTAAATTCTCGAGGAATCGAAGCCAACCCTAAAAGGTGCAGGCCATACTCGATTTAAAGCCTCCTCGTTGCCCTAAAGACGTGCAAAAATTGACTGGCTGATGGCTTCACTTAGCCGCTTCATTAGTCGGGCCGCCGAAAAGGCTTTGCCGTTCTTCAAAGTGCTATGTGGGAAGCAACCCTTCTTTTGGAACGAGGAGTGTGTAGGAGCCTTTGATCAGCTGAAACAGCACTGGGCACACCTCCCAGTAGTCACCTCACCTGAACCCAACAAGAAACTGGGGCTCTACTTGGCCGTCTCAGAAAATGCTACAAGTGCGGTCCTAATAGCCGACCGGCAAGGGCGACAACTACCGCTGTACTTCGTAAGCCAAACACTCAAAGATCCAGAGAAGAGGTATCCCGCCATTGAGAAAACCGCCCTCGCCCTGATCACTACAGCACGCAAGTTAAGACTGTACTTTCAGTCCCAAGAAGTCATTGTCCTTACCAATCTACTGCTCAAGAAGCTGCTTTCCAAGTTGGATTGCTCAGGACGGATGCTCAAGTGGGCGGTTGAGCTCTCGGAATACGACATATATTACCAACCTCGGAAAGCAATCAAGGCTCAGGCTCTGGCCGATTTTCTGGTAGAATGTGATTTTAAAATAGGGGCGCTTAGGTAGACGGATGCCCTGGAAGAGACGCTCGTTTGGAAAATCTTTGTGGATGGTTCGCCAAATTCAGAAGGTCGGGGCGCGGGCGTAGTATTGATCAACCCTGAAGGGGAATGAGCTGAGAATGCGGTAAGATTGCACTTCGAAGCGACACATAATGAAACTGAATATGAAGCACTACTTCTTGGTATGGACCTCGCCAAGGCTGCTGGAGTGGTTCACGTGGAAGCCCACAGCGACTCAGAGTTGGTAGTAAACCAAGTTACAGGTAGTTATGGAGTAAAAGAGCCTCATCTGTCTCGATACCTGGAGTTGGTTCGAACCAAAGTCTCAAAGTTTCAAGGCTTCAGCATACGGAGCATTTCCCTGGAAAGTAATTACCGCGCTGACGAATTAAGCCGTCTGGCTAGCACAAAGGGCAAGGACCCAGACGGACGAGTCTACATCCAAGAGTCTAACGTTAAATACGTGGATAAGGTCGCAGCTATGAACGTGATGCAAGTCCAACATAAGAGTAATTGGATGCGTCCAATCTTGGACTTTATCCTGCACGGTAAGCTGCCTGAGAACAAGGTTGAAGCACAAAGGCTGAGGAGGCGTGCGGTACATTTCTCGATGATCGATCAGCAGCTCTATAAGAGATCGTTCACACACCCCTTGTTAAAATGCCTGACGCAAAAAGAAGGAGATTATGTTCTAAGGGAAATCCATGAAGGCATCTACGAAGTTCACATTGGAAAACGAGCCCTAGCAGGGATGGCGCTAAGGGCCAGATAGTTCTGGCCCACTATGAGAAAGGATGCTGGCACCCTTGTGCGGAAATGTGATAAATGCCAGAGGTTCACACCGCTCATCCGTACTCCCGTTGTGCCATTGCAACCCATTGTGGATCCTATACCCTTTGACCAGTGGGGAATGGACATTTTGGGGCCCTTCCCCTTGGCTCGCGGGCAGAGAAAATTCCTAATAGTAGTTGTGGATTACTTCAGCAAGTGGGTGGAGGCTGAGGCGGTAGCTCGGATTACAGACAACGCAACACGACAGTTCTTATGGAAAAACATTATTACGCGCTTCGGGATCCCTAAGGCCATTATTACTGACAATAAAACACAGTTCGCCTCGCCACGATTTCGGGAGTACTGCCAGCGCATGAGCATCGCTCTACATTTCACAGCCGTTGCCTACCCTTAGAGCAACGGACAGGCCGAGGCCGAGAACAAACAAATACTCAATGGACTTCGAAAAAGGTTAGACGAGGCTAAGGGGAGATGGACGGAAGAGTTACCTAGTGTGCTATGGGCACACCGAACGATTTACCGTGTGGCTACAGGTGAAACCCCGTTCATGTTAACTTACGGGGCCGAGGCGGTAACTTCGGTGGAAGTGGGGGAGCCTAGCTACCGCATACTACACTACAATTATCTGCGCAATGAAGACCAGCGAAGATATGCTTTGGACTTAGTAGATGAAGTTAGGGAGGACGCCCTCCTTCAAACGGTAGCTCAAAAGCAACGCCTGTCACAGTATTATAACAAGCACCTACGGACGAGGAGTTTAGAAGTAGGAGACCTTGCTCTACGACGGTCAACTACCGTGGCCCATGGGATAGGTGCTGGCAAGGTAGCCACCAACTGAGAAGGACCCTACTGCATGACCCAGAAGGTAGGAGAAGGAAGCTATAAGCTGGAACACATGGACGGTTCCCAGGTACCTCGAGTGTGGAACATTAAGAATCTGAAAAGGTACTATGTGTAGCTTTGCCAGTTATACAAAGATTGTGTAAAATATTAAACTTAACTACATGCCGTATGAGCTGTATCTCAAGGAAAATGGGGCGGTACCCACGTGCATAAATAAACGGTACACTTCCAAAGGTTGCGTTAGCATAGCTTAACAAGGGCCGAGGCCATCAAAGTCATGATTTGCGGAAAAATAACAAAAACGTACGATGAAATATCACTAGCTCCAATAAAATGTACATTAGATAAGGGAGCAGGGGGACTTATGCCCCTAAACATACCGAGCGCAAATACATGTACAAAGAAAAAATAGGGGCATACTATAAAAAGGGGCGCCCCCTCATATTCTCTATACAGGTACAAAAGGGGGAGGAGGGGATAATAGCAAAAGTTAAGCCTAGGGACTACACCTAACGGCTACTAGCACCCCCTCGAGAGCGGATAATGTCCTGGCGGAGCCGATCTGCCACTTGTTGAAGAGACTCGCGGCTAAGCTGAGGGTGGCTCTGGGCTAGACATCGCACAAAGGATGACAAACCTGAGGCAAATCCCTCCCAATAATATGTGCTCGTGGACGAACGAAACTCAGAACTTTCTTTAAAACGTGAAACCGCCTCTACAGCCTCGGTCTGGGCACGCTGAGCTTCGATAACGACACTCTCTGACCGTGCTTGTTGGGAGGACAGCTCTTCCCTCAGTCCTTGAGCTTCAAAGGCCAGCGCCTCTTTTTCCCCGTACAACTTGTCAGCCCTGTCTTGCAAACTATGCAGCTTAGTAGCCAGCATGTCTCTCTCTCTCCCCATAGCTCCGGCCTATTCTTCTTTCTCTAATTCGGCCCTCCGTACCGCCTCAACCGCCTTCTTGGTTTCCTCCCGTAATTGGGACAGCTCTTGGCTAGCGGCTTCTTGTTCACGGAACCACCCTAGGGCCATGGCCGCTGATAAAGAGCTAACCCGAAACACATAATATCACAACATGCGGTCAACATGATAACAAAGCAAAGTTAGGGTAAGCGACATTTACCTTAGCAACACAGGCGGCTACAGTGTCGCTGGTCGCCACTTGAGGTTCCCCAGGTGGAAGGACCGCCAGGGCAGCAAGTTGGATAGCGCCAACGCTTTGACTAGGAGAAAGGCAGTACGACCCTTAGACCAAGGGCCTTCAGTAGCAGTAGCATCCTCACCCCTGGGAGCTTCCCTTTGGAATTCGGGAGGGGCGTGTGTAAAATCATGAGGGGCGGACAGGTCTATATGCACGAGGGAAGAATGTCATCATCTACCTGCACGTCAGGCCTCACATCCGCCTCCACGGCCACGTGAGGCGATTCTGGCGGTAAAGGGGAGGCTTGGACAGAAGATCCCTCTTCCTGAGGCATGGGCATTGATCCTGCCGCCTCTGTCAAGGATGGTTCCGGTACCTCTACCGGCTCCCTTAAAAACTCCCCACCTTCTCCCTCTCCTTCTGGCTGTGGGCCTATACCTACGCCTACCCTAGCAGCCTTGGCGGTTGGGCCACCAGCCAGTGTAGCTAGGGTGGGGGGAGGTTCAGCCATGGTCACCTCTGGCAAGGTAACTACAACAGCTGGCGCAGCACTGGCTGCTTCCTTCACGGCAGGTTCTGGGACAACTTCAGGGCAAGGCGCGGCGGTAGGGACTTCTTGATCAATTGCAACCTGAGAGGGCCTCTCCACGGCAGGGGAGGCTTGAACTATGGGAGCCTCGGGGGTACCTTCATGAGGAGCAGATACCGCCAACCCACGGCTAGAAGAAAGGACCTCCCCATGTGGTTTCTTAGATCGCGTAACCTTCTTGGGGGGAGGACCCCCGCCCTCTTCAGTAGCCGCCCTGTTACTCCTCCTTACCAGCTTCTTACCAACACCATCCCCTCCTGCACCCTCGGTAACCGCCTCTTTGCCCTTCTGGGCGGTTTTCCTGCCCTCTCCTTCACCCCTTGGTTCCCTCCTGCCTTTCTCTCCACTGTATGCTTCCGTGAGAGATACAATGTCTACATAGGCTTCAGGTCCTGTCAAGAAATCCATTAAGGAGCCAGGGTAGCATTAATGAGAGAAAACAAGAACTAAAAAAGAAGAATTCTATCATCCTCAGGAATTTACTCACCGCTGACCGGCCGAGAGCATAGACCTGCATGAATCAAAACTTTCTCCTGGCACAGCACCTCTTTGGTAGCCAGGTACCGCGTGCTCGGATCCCTCTTAAAATAGTGAACTGCCTCCCTATCTAAGTTAGATAGTTCGTCCGCTGAGGGGACGCTGCATTTATTCAGGGGGGTCCAGTAGTAGGGGAAACCGAGGGGGAGCGGAGCCTTACCCAAACGAATTTGTTTTGCCAGAAATTTACTTTGGAAGGGTTAGCCTCCACGAACCTAATCCCGCTCTTCCCCTCAAAGGTTACCACACCTTTTAACTGCTTGGCCCTAAATAAAAAATCAAAACTACGAGTGGAGGGAGTCAACCCAACCACAAAGCAGGTAAGGAGGAACCGCAAATATTGCAAAATCCGTAAGGACGGACTTGGCTGGGGCACACGGAGTATTGCCTAAGAACCCATTCCAGGATGGACGGCAAGGGAAACCGAAGGCCGACCTCCAAGGAGTCCACACAAACGGCAAAAAATTCGGGAGAACGAGGGTATAAAATGTTGTCGCTCTCACGAGGGCCAACGACATCATAATCATTGGGAAAAAAATACTTTTCACAGAACTTTTTTATCCCCTCTACCGTGGCTAGCGAGGATACAAGGTTTCCTAGGGGAAGAGCCGCGGCTGTATTGGCGTACTGAGCAGGCACGACCATTTCCTCAGGAGACGTTGGCGATGACGGAGCCAGTTGAGATAACGGCTCCACCATCATCCCCTCACCAGAAGATGCTTCTCCAACACGGTCTGAATGCCCGCTTTCCTTATGCACGCGTTTTGGAGCCATTTAACTAATTCATCAAAATAAAGAGACAAAAATTAGAAGGGGTCTTACCCTGGGAAAGAGAAGAAATCCCACCAGAATTTTCCGTTGGCGAGTCGGGGGCACTGGTGTCAGGTGGAGACAATACCGTCTAAGAACCAGTCAAGCACACGGAAGGGGAAAAGCCCGGATCGTCAAACACCCCCGCCTCCCCAGGTCCAATGGCAGAAATGCCAGCAAGAAAGGCGGCAAGGTCGGCTACGAACTGGGGGTCCAGCTCGATGCTCTCGTTTGGTTCCGCCAGGGGAACCTCAAGTTCCACCATGGGAGCCCCAGGTTCCGCCACGAACGCCCGACCAGAGGAATCCCCACCAACATAAAAAAAACAGAGAAAGGAGAGGGAAAGAACCCAGAAAGTGTTTCGAAAAACTAAGAAAAACAAGCAAAGTACCTTTTAATCGTCACGAAAATGAGTTAAAGTGAAAGGCTGAGGAAAATTTGAGGAAGAAATGAAGAAAGAGAGTCGGGATTGGCAGAGTAAAAATGGAGAAGGTGAGTTTTAGGGCTTTATTAGGGCTTCATAAGTACAGAATGTCAGACGGTTGGTTTTCAACTAAAGTGAAAGGCCAAGGTTTTCTAAGTCCCTTAAACAATGGGGGCTTGGTCCTTCTTGCCCAAGTAAAACAAAAGGGCAAGGTGAGGTTGGACAGTCATCCTCCACCTACCGTGAAGGACCCGCAGGCGGTTGGCTTCCACCTAAAGTGAAATGCCATGGTTTTCGAAGTCCCTTAAACAATGGGGGCTTCGTCCTTCTTGCCCAAGTTAAAACAAAAGGGCAAGGAGAGATTGGGCGGTCATCCTCCACCTACCGTGAAGGACCCGCAGGCGGTTGGCTTTCACCTCAAGTGAAAGGCCATGGTTTTCTAGGTTCCTTAAACAAAGGGGGCTTGGTCTTTCTTGCCCAAGTTAAAACAAAAGGGCAAGGAGAGGTTGGGCGGTCATCCTCCACCTGCAGTGAAGGACCCGCAGGCGGTTGGCTTTTACCTAAAGTGAAAGGCCATGGTTTTCTAAGTCCCTTAAACAATGGGCGCTTGGTCCTTCTTGCCCAAGTTAAAACAAAATGGCAAGGAGAGGTTGGGCGGTCATCCCCTACCTACCGTGAAGGACCCGCAGGCGGTTGGCTTTCACCTCAAGTGAAAGGCCATGGTTTTCTAAGTCCCTTAAACAATGGGGCTTGGTCCATCTTGCCCAAGTTAAAACAAAAGGGCAAGGAGAGGTTAGGCGGTCATCCTCCACCTACGATGAAGGACCCACAGGCAGTTGGCTTTCACCTAAAGTGAAAGGTCATGGTTTTCTAAGTCCCTCAAACAATGGGGGCTTGGTCCTTCTTGCCCAAGTTAAAACAAAAGGGCAAGGAGAGGTTGGGCGGTCATCCTCCACCTACCGTGAAGGACCCGCAGGCGGTTGGCTTTCACCTAAAGTGAAAGGCCATGGTTTTCTAAGACCCTCAAATAATGGGGGCTTGGTCCTTCTTGCCCAAGTTAAAACAAAAGGGCAAAGAGAGGTTGGGCGGTCATCCTTCATCTACCGTGAAGGACCCGCAGGCGGTTGGCTTTCACCTAAAGTGAAAGGCCACGGTTTTCTAAGTCCCTTAAACAATGGGGGCTTGGTCCTTCTTGCCCAAGTTAAAACAAAAGGGCAAGGAGAGATTGGGCGGTCATCCTTCACCTATCGTTAAGGACCCGCAGGCGGTTGGCTTTCACCTAAAGTGAAATGCCATGGTTTTCTAATTCTCTTAAACAATGAGGGCTTACTCCTTCTTGCCCAAGTTAAAACAAAAGGGCAAGGACAGATTGGGCGGTCATCCTTCACCTATCGTGAAGGACCCGCAGGCGGTTGGCTTTCACCTGAAGTGAAATGCCATGGTTTTCTAAGTCCCTCAAACAATGAGGGCTTGCTCCTTCTTGCCCAAGTTAAAAAAAAAGGGCAAGGACAGATTGGGCGGTCATCCTCCACCTACCGTGAAGGACCCGCAGGCGGTTGGCTTTCACCTGAAGTGAAAGGCCATGGTTTTCTAAGTCCCTTAAACAATGGGGGCTTGGTCCTTCTTGCCCACATTAAAACAAAAGGGCAAGGAGAGGTTGGGTGATCATCCTCCACCGACTGTGAAGGACCCGCAGGCGGTTGGATTTCACCTAAAGTGCAAGGCCATGGTTTTCTAAGTCCCTTAAACAATGGGGGCTTGGGCCTTCTTGCCCAAGTTAAAACAAAAGGGCAAGGAGAAGTTGGGCGGTCATCCTCCACCTACCGTGAAGGACCCGCAGGCGGTTGGCTTTCACCTAAAGTGAAAGGCCATGATTTTCTAAGTCCCTTAAACAAGGGGGGCTTGGTCCTTCTTACCCAAGTTAAAACAAAAGGGCAAGGAGAGGTTGGGCGGTCATCCTCCACCTACTGTGAAGGACCCGCACACGGTTGGCTTTCACCTAAAGTGAAAGGCCATGGTTTTCTAAGTCCCATAAACAATAGGGGCTTGGTCCTTCTTGCCCAAGTTAAAATAAAAGGGCAACGAGAGGTTGGGCGGTCATCTTCCACCTACCGTGAAGGAACCGCAGGGGGTTGGCTTTCACCTAAAGTGAAAGGCCATGGTTTTCTAAGTCCCTTAAATAATGGGGGCTTGGTCCTTCTTGCCCAAGTTAAAACAAAAGGGCAAGGAGAGATTGGGCGGCCATCCTCCACCTAGCGTGAAGGACCCACAGGCGGTTGGCTTTCACCTAAAGTGAAAGGCCATGGTTTTCTAGGTCCCTTAAACAAAGGGGGCTTGGTCCACCTTGCCCAAGTTAAAACAAAAGGGCAAGGAGAGGTTGGGCGGTCATCCTCCACCTACAGTGAAGGACCCGCAGGCGGTTGGCTTTCACCTCAAGTGAAAGGCCATGGTTTTCTAAGTCCCTTAAACAATGGGGCTTGGTCCTTCTTGCCCAAGTTAGAACAAAAGGGCAAGGAGAGGTTGGGCGGTCATCCTCTACCTACCGTGAAGGACCCGCCGGCGGTTGGCTTTCACCTCAGGTGAAAGGCCATGGTTTTCTAAGTCCCTTAAACAATGGGGCTTGGTCCTTCTTGCCCAAGTTAAAACAAAAGGGCGAGGAGAGGTTGGGCGGTCATCCTCCACCTACGGTGAAGGACCCACAGGCGGTTGGCTTTCACCTAAAGTGAAAGGCCATGGTTTTCGAAGTCCCTTAAACAATGGGGGGTTGGTCCTTCTTGCCCAAGTTAAAACAAAAGGACAAGGAGAGGTTGGGCGGTCATCCTCCACCTACCGTGAAGGACCCGCAGGCGGTTGGCTTTCACCTAAAGTGAAAGGCCATGGTTTTCTAAGTCCCTCAAACAACGAGGGCTTGGTCCTTCTTGCCCAAGTTAAAACAAAAGGGCAAGGAGAGGTTGGGCGGTCATCCTCGACCTACCATGAAGGAGCCGCCGGCGTTTGGCTTTCACCTCAAGTGAAAGGCCATGGTTTTCTAAGTCCCTTAAACAATGGGGCTTGGTCCTTCTTGCCCAAGTTAAAACAAAAGGGCAAGGAGAGGTTGGGCGGTCATCCTCCACCTGCGGTGAAGGACCCACAGGCGGTTGGCTTTCACCTAAAGTGAAAGGCCATGGTTTTAGAAGTCCCTTGAACAATGGGGGGTAGGTCCTTCTTGCCCAAGTTAAAACAAAAGGGCAAGGAGAGGTTGGGCGGTCATCCTCTACCTACCGTGAAGGACCCGCAGGACGTTGGCTTTCACCTAAAGTGAAAGGCCATGGTTTTCTAAGTCCCTCAAGCAATGGGGGCTTGGTCCTTCTTGCCCAAGTTAAAACAAAAGGGCAAGGAGAGGTTGGGCGGTCATCCTTCACCTACCGTGAAGGACCCGCAGGCGGTTGGCTTTCACCTAAAGTGATAGGCCATGGTTTTCTAAGTCCCTTAAACAGTGGGGGCTTGGTCCTTCTGGCCCATGTTAAAACAAAAGGGCAAGGATAGATTGGGCGGTCATGCTTCACATACCGTTAAGGTCCCGCAGGCGGTTGGCTTTCACCTAAAGTGAAATGCCATGGTTTTCTAAGTCTCTTAAACAATGAGGGCTTGCTCCTTCTTGCCCAAGTTAAAACAAAAGGGCAAGGAGACTTTGGGCGGTCATCCTTCACCTATCGTGAAGGACCCGCGGGCGGTTGGCTCTCACTTGAAGTGAAATGCCATGGTTTTCTAAGTCCCTCAAACAATGAGGGCTTGCTCCTTCTTGCCCAAGTTAAAAAAAAGGGCAAGGACAGATTGGGCGGTCATCCTCCACCTACCGTGAAGGACCCGCAGGCGGTTGGCTTTCACCTGAAGTGAAAGGCCATGATTTTCTAAGTCCCTTAAACAATGGGGGCTTGGTCCTTCTTGCCCACGTTAAAACAAAAGGGCAAGGAGAGGTTGGGTGGTCGTCCTCCACCTACTGTGAAGGACCTGCAGGCGGTTGGCTTTCACCTAAAGTGAAAGGCCCTGGTTTCTAAGTCCTTTAAACAATGGGAGCTTAGGCCTTCTTGCCCAAGTTAAAACAAAAGGGTGAGGAGAAGTTGGGCGGTCATCCTCCACCTACCGTGAAGGACCCGCAGGCGATTGGCTTTCACATGAAGTGAAAGGCCATGATTTTCTAAGTCCCTTAAACAAGGGGGGGCTTGGTCATTCTTGCCCAAGTTAAAATAAAAGGGCAAGGAGAAGTCGGGCGGTCATCCTCCACCTACTGTGAAGGACCCGCACGCGGTTGGCTTTCACCTAAAGTGAAAGGCCATGGTTTTCTAAGTCCCGTAAACAATGGGGGCTTGGTCCTTCTTGCCCAAGTTAAAACAAAAGGGCAACGAGAGGTTGGGCGGTCATTCTCCACCTACCGTGAAGGAACCGCAGGCGGTTGGCTTTCACCTAAAGTGAAAGGCCATGGTTTTCTAAGTCCCTTAAATAATGGGGGCTTGGTCCTTCTTGCCCAAGTTAAAACAAAAGGGCAAGGAGAGATTGGGCGGGCATCCTCTACCTAGCGTGAAGGACCCACAGGCGGTTGGCTTTCACCTAAAGTGAAAGGCCATGGTTTTCAAGGTCCCTTAAACAAAGGGGGCTTTGTCCTTCTTGCCCAAGTTAAAACAAAAGGGCAAGGAGAGTTTGGGCGGTCATCCTTCACCTACAGTGAAGGAACCGCAGGCAGTTGGATTTTACCTAAAGTGAAAGGCCATGGTTTTCTAAGTCCCTTAAACAATGGGCGCTTGGTCCTTCTTGCCCATGTCAAAACAAAAGGGCAAGGAGAGGTTGGGCGGTCATCCTCCACCAACGGTGAAGGACCCGCAGGCGGTTGGCTTTCACCTAAAGTGAAAGCCCATGGTTTGCTAAGTCCCTTAAACAATGGGGGCTTGGTCCTTCTTGCCCAAGTTAAAACAAAAGTGCAAGGAGAGGTTGGGCAGTCATCCTCCACCTGCCGTGAAGGGCCCACTGGCGGTTTGCTTTCACCTAAAGTGATAGGTCATGATTTTCTAAATCCCTTGAACAATGGGGGCTTGGTCCTTCTTGCCCAAGTTAAAACAAAAGGGCAAGGAGAGGTTGGGCGGTCATCCTTCATCTACCGTGAAGGACCCGCAGGCAGTTGGCTTTCACCTAAAGTGAAAGGCCATGGTTTTCTAAGTCCCAAAAACACCGGGGGCTTGGTCCTTCTTGCCCAAGTTAAAACAAAAGGGCAAGGTGAGGTTGGGCGATCATCCTTCACCTATCGTGAAGGACCCGCAGGCGGTTGGCTTTCACCTAAAGTGAAATGCCATGGTTTTTTAAGTCCCTCAAACAATGGGGGCTTGCTCCTTCTTGCCCAAGTTAAAACAAAATGGCAAGGAGAGGTTGGGCGGTCATCCTCCACCTACCATGAAGGACCCGCAAGCGGTTGGCTTTCACCTAAAGTGAAAGGCCGTGGTTTTCTAAGTCCCATAAACAACGGGGGCTTGGTCCTTCTTGCCCAAGTTAAAACAAAATGGCAAGGAGAGGTTGGGCGGTCATCCTCCACCTACTGTGAAGGACCCGCAGGCGGTTGGCTTTCACCTCAAGTGAAAGGCCGTGATTTTCTAAGTCCCTTAAACAATGGGGGCTTGGTCCTTCTTGCCCAAGTTAAAACAAAAGGGCAAGGAGAGGTTGGGCGGTCATCCTCCACCTACCGTGAAGGACCCGCAGGCGGTTGGCTTTCACCTAAAGTGAAAGGCCATGGTTTTCTAAGTCCCTTAAACAATGGGGGCTTGGTCCTTCTTTCCCAAGTTAAAGCAAAAGGGCAAGGAGAGGTTGGGCGGTCATCCTCCACCTACCGTGAAGGACCCGCTGGCGGTTGGCTTTCACCTAAAGTGAAAGGCCATGGTTTTCTAAGTCCCTCAACAATGGGGGCTTGGTTTCTTGCCCAAGTTAAAACAAAAGGGCAAGGAGAGGTTGGGCGGTCATCCTCCACCTACCGTGAAGGACCCGCTGGCGGTTGGCTTTCACCTTAAGTGAAAGGCCATGGTTTTCTATGTCCCTTAAATAATGGGGGCTTGGTTCTTCTTGCCAAAGTTAAAACAAAAGGGCAAGGAGAGGTTGGACGGTCATCCTTCACCTACCGTGAAGGACTCGCAGGCAGTTGGCTTTCACCTAAAGTGAAAGGCCATGGTTTTCTAAGTCCCTTAAACAATGGGGGCTTGGTCCTTCTTGCCCAAGTTAAAACAAAAGGGCAAGGAGAGGTTGGGCGATCATCCTCCACCTACCGTGAAGGACCCGCAGGCGGTTGGCTTTAACCTAAAGTGAAAGGCCATGGTTTTCTAAGTCCCTTAAACAATGGGAGCTTGGTCCTTCTTGCCCAAGTTAAAATAAAAGGGCAAGGAGAGGTTGGGCGGTCATCCTTCACCTACCGTGAAGGACCCGCAGGCGGTTGGCTTTCACCTATAGTGAAAGGTCATGGTTTTCTAAGTCCCTTAAACAATGGGGGTTTGGTCCTTCTTGACCAAGTTAAAACAAAAGGGCAAGGAGAGGTTGGGCGGTCATCCTCCACCTACCGTGAAGGACCCGCAAGCGGTTGGCTTTCATCTAATGTGAAAGGTCATGGTTTTCTAAGTCCCTTAAACAATGGGGGCTTGGTCCTTCTTGCCCAAGATAAAACAATAGGGCAAGGAGAAGTTGGGCGGTCATCCTCCACCTACCGTGAGGGACCCGCAGGCGGTTGGCTTTCACCTAAAGTGAAAGGCCCTGGTTTTCTAAGTCCCTTAAACAATGGGGGCTTGGTCCTTCTTGCCCAAGTTAAAACAAAAGGGCATGGAGAGGTTGGGCGGTCATCCTTCACCTACCGTGAAGGACCCGCAGGCGGTTGGCTTTCACCTAAAGTGAAAGGCCATGGTTTTCTAAGTCCCTTAAACAATTGGGGCTTGGTCCTTCTTGCCCAAGTTAAAACAAAAGGGCAAGGAGAGGTTGGGCGGTCATCCTCCACCTACCGTGAAGGACCCGCAGGCGGTTGGCTTTCACCTCAAGTAAAAGGCCATGGTTTTCTAAGTCCCTTAAACAATGGGGGCTTGGTCCTTCTTGCCCAAGTTAAAACCAAAGGGCAAGGAGAGGTTGGGCGGTCATCCTTCACCTACCGTGAAGGACCCGCAGGCGGTAAACTCTCACCGGTTTGAGAGCCCGTGCTTGTATGCCCGACCTAACATAGGGGCGGTCGGTTGTGTCCCGTCTAACATCTGGGACTGGTGGTAATCTCTCACCGGTTTGAGAGCCCGCGGTTGTGTTCCCCATCAAACATAGGGGCGGTCGGTTGTGTCCCGTCTAACATCTGGGACTCGCTGTAAACTCTCACCGGTTTGAGAGCCCGTGCTTGTATGCCCCTCCTAACATAGGGGCGGTCGGTTATGTCCCGTCTGACATTTGGGACTGGCGGTAATCTCTCACCGGTTTGAGAGCCCACGCTTGTGTGCCCCATCTAACGTAGGGGCGGTCGGTTGTGTCCCGTCTAACATCAGGGACTTGCTGTAAACTCTCACCGGTTTGAGAGCCCGCGCTTGTATGCCCCACCTAACATAGGGGCAGTCGGTTGTGTCCCGTCTAACATCTGGGACTAGCGGTAAACTCCCACCGGTTTGAGAGCCCACGGTTGTGTGGCCCACCTAACACAGGGGCGGTTGGTGGTGCCCCATCTGACACCAAGGCGGTTCACCCCACCTCAACCAACATAGTGCAGGTGTCATACTTATACAGACATGAACAAGCATAACAAAGTAATAAGGGGGAGCAAAAAGGCAAATAAAGCGTTAATATATATACATACGTATGCACAACGACAATATTCATATAAGTATGTTACAGCAAAATTCCATTACAACACGTTGATAACAATGCAACTATGCCTCCTAGAGTAACGAACAGTAAAAAGATCAAAATATCCTCCCGCACTTACTACGGCCTACCCGAACGGCACATACGGCACCAGGGGGTCATTCCCGCAATGAAACAAAGTGCCCGCATAGGGGAACAGCTGGGTGTGGAACTCCCCCTGGTAATGTCCCAAGAAGACGGTACGGCCACGATGTTCGCCTTGGAGCGAACATTGAAACACCTGGTTATGCACCGTAAATGTGATATGTTCCTTTAACACGGCGAAGCTTGTGATTGCCGGGTCCCATCTGCCCCCAGACCACGGTAGTCAGACGAATAATCGATCCCGCCTTGCCCAAGAGGAAGGATCCCCCACGTTGGTTAACGTACAGACGGTAAAAACCGGGCTTCGGAGCTCAACCAGGCACAGAACAGGGGGTCCCATTGTCACTCCCCACCATTTATCAATTTTGGCCTCCCCACAAGTGGACAAGTTGTCCCAAATTACGTCGGGAAGGGTCAAATGATGAGAGGCCCCCGTCTCGGTATTCCAACGGACTATATAAGGACGATTATTAGTGCCGTCAATATAGTGGGCCCAGTCGGACAAGAAGAAAAGCTCCCCGCACAGACAGACATGATCCATAAGGTAAACGTTCCGAGGACCCACGTTGAGGCCTCCCAACAGGTTCCAGTCACCCCGCCAAAAATAGACTTGGTACTCGTTAGGCTAAAAGCCATAGCACAGGTAAGATAAGTCCATGACCATAAGGAAAAGATAAAAGCCGAACTGCTGGGTAGAGTCAAAACACCCAAACACTAAGTTCAAGGGAACGTCTAAGCAATTCATCAAGATGCCCTCGGGCAGCGGTACCGGCTGACGCACGCCCAGGGCAGGATTACATACAAATAGCTTTGAAAGATTGTAATCTCGGTATAGTACTAAACCACCCTGAACACCGAGAACCCTAATGTTGTCCGTCAGCACTTCCATTATCTCTGGCGGCACTACTGGGGAAAAATCCCCGGTAAATGAAAACGTTCCTAAACTATCGCGGGAAAACTCGCCTTCCGGTTGCAACAAAACCCCATCAGCATCACGGTTAAGTGTATGAAAGGATTGTTCTGTAACAAACTCATGATCGGTAAGCAAACTATAAAACCATGAGGACGCACACGAAAACCTCAAAAGTGACTTAGCGGGAAGCCAAGCTAACATTTCATGAGTGACATCTTCCATGGATAGAGTATTAACAAGAGATTCGAAAGAAAGGGGTATCCCAAATGAGGGGAGTAAAGGGGTATTTATACACTTTGAGGACAAAGAAACTTTGACCTAAAAGTGGGGGGCTAACTGGTTGATATAAAAGTTACACCTAGGCGGTAACGAGCCCAGGAGCCACTACCGCCTCCCCACATGGCTACCTGGGGACGGTAACGGGCCAAGGAGCCACTACCGCCTCCCCACATGACTACCCTGGTACGGTAACGAGCCTAGGAGCCACTACCGCCTCCCCACATGGCTACCCGGGGACGGTAACGGGCCTAGGAGCCACTACCGTCTCCCCACATGGCTACCCGGGGACAGTAAAGGGCCCAGGAGCCACTACCGCCTCCCCACATGACTACGCGGGGATGGTCAAGGGCCCAGGAGCCACTACCGCCTCCCCATATGACTACCCTGGGAAGGTAACGGGCCCAGGGGCCACTACCGCCACCACGTCTGGCAACCCTTGGCTGTATGAAGCCCAAGGGCTGTTACCGCCCCTCCTATAAGCGCCCCCCGGTGATGGCATGCCTAGGGAGAACACCAATGCCTTAAGCCCTCAGAGGAGTCAGACGGTAACTTTCACGGTTACTTGATAAGCATGCACATTTTCCCTATGAATAGGGGAAGGAGCCTAATAAATAGATAAGGAACTTGAGCTTGGTACCCCAAGGACCCAACCAAAAACACCATAAACATGGGGCATTTAAAAAAAAATAGAGTTACAGACATTTGATTATGTCGGGTCTGCTTGTTCGCATCTCGACTAGCACCCATTTGCACCCATTGCTTGTTTTGAAGGTTCTTTACGTGAAATAGGGTAAATAGGGGCCAAGACTTACTAGATGGTTCCTAGAAATTATTTACGAGAATGGTAGGAGTTGAACATACAAAACTGATAGGACTTTTATTCCTCCTACTTTCACATGCATTTTGCTTTGTTTCACCCTTGTAAAACCATCTAGAACAATTACAGCCCAGTGCCTTAGAGTGACTCCCGCCAAGGCAGGATTTGGAAGATAAGATGTACATTGTCTTACTCTATAAAGAGACTAACTTCAGAGGTCCTCTAACCCTACAAAAATCCTACTATGTCAAATGAAAATAGGCATATGTACTGCAATCAAGCAAACGGGCACTACTCAAGTCAAATGAAGCTGCAAACAAATAACATACATACAAGCCTAAGGGCAATGTCTAGTGCAAATAGTTGGGTATGCCATATGTGTCTTTAGCTGCTGCTCTGCTCTATCTAAGGCATCTCTTCAATTAGGTTTAGGTGGGTACGTTCATGTCTAATCTAATCAACTTTTCTTTATCTTGCATCTACCTCTTGAAACCAACTATCTAAGAACTTTGTAATCTAGAGTTCTAAGAACTATGTAAGAACTTTAAATTATTAATTGAAGAGCTAATAATAATTTTATATTCTAACATCATTTGCTTGACGTCTTTTTCCTTGTAATTCCTCTGCATGAGTCTGTTACAACCTCGAAACCCTTTCTTTCGAGGACAAATAAGTTGTTTCACAGAGCTATTCTCAGCAAAGTCTGATATTACAAAATAACACTATGATACAAGAGAGTGGAAAAAGGGAGAGAAAAGCGCTGAAGCGCATGAAAAAAGAGAGTGGAAAGCGGGAGCTTCAGAAATTTCTTGAGGACATGTCGCCTAGGAAAAGTATGCCAGAAAATAATAAGGCATCAGGCAAACGAAAAAGGGGAAGGAGGTAAAATGGGGAAAATCGTCAAAGGCAACCGGGAAGAAGAAGAAACGGAATAGGGAGAATCGATACGACAAGATCTCGGAAGCAAAGTATGATGAGCTGATCCTTCAAGCGGAGCGGGCAATTGACATGGGGAGAAGGGTTGGATTTAACTTTGATGGTTTCAACCCATCCATGGTGGCAGACCTGCTGGCTAAATGAGGCGGGTGGTTTTGTGGTTGAGTTTCAGTCTTGCTTCGGTTTCATGCGCGGGTGGTTTGGTTCTTTTTCTTTTGGGCCCCGGTCTGTGCCTATTTTGTGCGCGTCTTGGGTGGCGTGTGCTTGGTGTCAGTTTTGTTGGGTTTTGGGTGTTTTTGGTTTTGTTGCTTTTTGTTTCCCTTTTTGTTCCTCCCTCCGTTTGCGGAGTGGCCTGGGCCTCGTCTTATCGAGCGGCCTGTCTGTTCTTCAGCTTTGCCGATAATTATCGGAAAAAAAAAACTATGATACAAGATTACTGATAGAAAACGTGTTAAGGAATCATTTATCCTAAAAGTATAAACTCACGGATGAAGGCTCAAGATTGGTTTTATACTCTAACATGTCCCTAATGCTCATTGGGCTTGAAGCGTAAATATTGCACAGACCTACTTTATACATTGTGCTTAAATTGTATTCATATCATATTGAAAGTGGGAGCAGTTGGGTTTCGAACTTGCAACCTCTTGGTCAACATGATATCATGCAAATGAACCAACTATTCCAAAAGCTTAAACTCATGCGTAAAGGCCCAAGATTGGTTTTATACTCTAACAAAATGAAGGACGATGTAATATGATTCATTTTTTACCCGATTTTACATTTTTAAGCATATTTAACTAATATAAATTCGTTGTGGTTGTTTGAAAGTCTGCCTTTCAGTTCTATTTACTTTATGCTATGCGATTATGTATTACCAAATATATTCTTTTTGTTGCTTGACTTTTAATTTTATTAATTTAGCTTAAATATTATTTCAAGTTTTTTTAATGTTTTTCAAATCATAGATTTTCATAAGTAAATCTAATCTATTTTTTTTGGTCTTGCCCTCTTTTGTTTTTCTTATAATCACCCACAAAATATCGAAACCCTAAATTGAAATAGTAACCATAAACGAAAGGGGATGGGGAGTAAAATTAAGATTACTGAAACTTACATAATTTAGTCAACGTCTATATTCATGGAGGGAAGCATAATAAATTCACTATAGAATTAAAAGTTTACGAAACGTGTTTCAACTATCAAACCCCAATGTTAACATACACAACTCTAGCGTATATATATATAGAGCCTTCCATTCTAAAACTTTGATATGTCATGAGCCTAAATTGGATTGGTCTAATTCATTACCTTATAACAAGGTTCAATATAACCAGGTTTACACACATAACCCAATAGTTTTATTAAGCTTCTCATTAATGTACGGGATCAACATTGCCAATTTGTTCGTCAATGGACCGACAAAGATTCATATTTTAAATACCATAGAAACTAAATAACATGATTAAAATATAAGAATTAAATTAAAATGCTTAACAATAACAAAATAACCCAATAAATAATTAGGTTTGTTTGGTTGTTGCATTTTGGGCAATTCTTACTCGTCTTACAAAAAGTTATCAGCATGAAAGATCAAACCTTTTCAGTGATCAAGAAGATCAATCCCGACATGTACTGTCTTTCACTACTGAGTAACATGCGAACCTCGGATGTCTTCAACATTAAGGATCTTGCTCCTCACTTTAGAGCAATGATGAAGAAGCCGATGCAAATTTGAGGGCGAATTATTTCCAAGTTGAAAAGGTTGATGTGGATCGACATACGACCAAAGTCTAGAGACAGAGATTAGAAGAAGAATGCGGCTTCCAGAAGAAGCAGCCAAAGTCTTTTCTAGACTCAAACTTTCTTTTGACACACCTTTTTTTTTTTGCTTCTAGTAGCTAGATTCTAGTAGAAGTTGGTTTCTTTCCTTTCATTTTTTGATTAGGAATACAGTTGTATTGTAAATATGAAAGTAGATTATAAATACGCTTGTAACCTTTTGGAAAAACAATTCTTCCTCATGTATAAGAATTTGGTATTTTTATTTCCTCCATTGAGTTCTCTCCAAGGAGATTCAAGCTAGTGTTTTCTTTTTTATGCGTCCTCACTTTAACAACCGAGTCAAGAAAAAGGTCATGAGAATCTTTCCTTTGATTCATGCTCATAGTATGAAATTTTGATTAGTTAGAATTTTGTTTCTTTTTAATGTACATAAAAACACTATGTTTCATCGATTCCACAAAAGGGTACTTCGGTGATTGAACTAAAAAATTATTTCGTCAAAATGAGTGGACCAAAAAATTTAAGGATTAAACAATTATTTTAGGGTATTGTTATTCTCATACTAAAAATGTGACTGCAAAAGTAATAATGTGATTTGGAGTAAATAATAGAAATAAATTTTCAAAAAATTATTCTGTTATTAACATTTTTGTAATAAAAATGACATTACCCTTAATATTATATTAAATTTGATAATTAAAATGTGAAATCTATCTATTCTTTAAGTCAAAGTGCCCCAATTCCTCACCACTCTTCCTTCTCCAATCCCTCAAATTCTAAATATTCTCCAATTATTAATTAAAATAAAAAGAAAAAAAGAAAAAAACAAAGAAAAAGAAAAAAATTAGAAAAAAAATTGTTCAACCCAGTAACTTCCACGCCTACAATAATAGAAGTTTAAAAGCTGCCCAAATAGATTACAACCACACAACTCTCATACAATTAAGTAGCAGTTCCCAAAATTGTGAAAATATATCAACATATATCACTCAAATATTTTAGGGTCACTGTGCGTTTAATGCCCATATCCATTTCACTTTTACTTTTATTTTTAAAAAAACTAGTGGGTACCCACTAACCCCCACCCCCACTTTAATTTGTAACCGTCCCTCACCCTCAGTCTTCTCATTTGTTAAGTATTTTTAAAAACTAATTTTTGTAATTTATCACCAAATACTCATCAAAACTTCCTTTACATGAATTTTCAGTTTCCATCCAAATTGTTATGCCACTCAATGTCGTCCATATATTTCGGGTTAGTAATACATTTATTATTTGCACAATTTATACACTAAGCTAATTACACAAAATGTGATAGTACAATAATATTTCTCAATATGTGTTTGCTTTATAAAAATTAATGGTACAATTAATTAAGGTTCCTTTTTGTTTTGATTTTTTTTTTTTTTTGATAAGTTTGAATTTTTTTTATGTACTTTAACCTATAATTTTTCTATGTACTAAGGGTTTCAACTAAGGTTCCTTTTTGTTTATTATTTTTTCTCCCTGTTTTGGTAAATAATGTCATTTAATATATCTATCCATCTACCTACTTAATTTCAAATTGGTCCACTTCATAATTCTCCATTAGTTTGTCCTGGACGAAATCTAGAACTACCCTCTCCAGTTCTTAAATACTATGTAAGGTTTGATTACCCATCAAACTAAAAATATTTGGGCCATAAGTTTATACACTCGCTACCCATAGTACAAAAAATGTTATAGGATTATTTATAAAAATAATACACCAATTTATTAAAAGCGTTTAGGGTGAAGGGAGAATGGTTAGAAATTATCAATTTATTGCACAAAAAGGAATAAATATACACCTTTTATAAGATAACATTTGTCTATTAAAGAAGATAACCTATAAGATGAAAAAATATTTTTAAAAGTGATTATTTAGATAAAGCACAACATAAAAACATATAAGATAACATAACAATTTTAAATATTTTTCCAATAGGATCAATAAATCTAAAAATAAAAAAGCATAAATTGTATAAAACATATTAAGGATTTATATTTGTAATGTGATTAATATATTTGAATAAATTTTCAAAAGATATTTTTTTAAATATGAACTCAATACATTCATATGAAATACACATGACTAAAACAGATAAAAAATTTTGAGGAAAAAAATATTTTCCTTTGAAAATAAATAAAAAGTCAAAGGAATTCTCCGAAATAAATCTTTTCAAAAATTACAAAAATATTTAACTAAAAATTTATGAATAACAAAACAGAAAATTAAGAAAAGTACAAAAAACAAACAAATTTAAGATTGAACATAACATATAATCCATTTAGATGTAAGTAAAGAAAAGCCAAAAGTATGTAAAAAAAAACCAATAAAATTTAATAAATTAAAAGCACTCTAAGACTCCAACTGATATCCAGGATAGAAGATAACACTGCAACAAAAAAGGGTAATTCTCGGGGCATAATTATCGGCGTTTATGCAAACGTCGAGAAATCTCGGCGTTTAAATGCGTCGAGACAAAGCGTCGAAAATTCTCGGCGATTTTAAACGACGCAAACAATAACGGCGCTTATAAGCGCCGAGAATATTGTCGGGTATATATACCCCCGCAAACCCTAACCCTCATTTCTTACGTTCGTCTCTCACCCTCACCCTCGCCGCCACGATCGTCTCTCACCCTCACCTCCCGCAAACCCTAACCCTCATTTCTCACGTTCGTCTCTCACCCTCACCCTCGCTGCCACGTTCATCTCTCACCCTCACCTCCCGATTTCCAACCGCGTCGTCTCCACCGCCAGCGTTCGCCTCTCACCGTCGCCGCCAACGTTCGCCTCTCACCCTCACCTTCCGATTTAACAGTTGCTCTTGGTTTGCTGTTAGTATGTGATGTCCTTGCCCTAGTTTCGGTTTTTATTTTTATTGGACTGCTTATTCTTCTACAAGTGTTATATCATTTGAGTTGGTTGAAGTAGTTGTATTATAGTTTTGTATTATCGTCGTTTCACACATTCCCCTGCTTCATGCGCATCCTTAATGCTATGGTTCGAATGATTCTATCGTTCTATCTCATCCTTTGAATTGATTAATACAAAAGATTGTTGTTTTGACGAAATTCTTATGGTATTGTATTTGATTGATGTTTAAAATTATGTGTTGGTGGCACTTGTGAGTTCAATTTGTTAATGTCAGGGAGATTAGATATCGATTTCATAATTTTTGAATTTGGAAAAATAAAACTTTGTTGCTATATCCCTTGTTTAGATGGATCCTTCACACTAGAGGATTAAAATTGATTATAAGGAACTCATGTATCTTACTTTAATTTCTAACTTCTTCTAAGTCCCATTAATTATTTATTTTTGTATTTGTATATATTTTGATTGGTTGATTAAATATTTGTCTTATGAACTCTAACTTTTTTTAATTTTTAGGCAATTTGATTGCACTACTTAATATTTAGAGATATGGATACGAGTTGGATCACGCAACCAAGGATTAGTCAAGCTTATACTGATGGTGTCATTGAATTCATTTAAAGAAAACCTTATCGAAGGAAAAACTCGATGTCCATATAATAAATGCAAAGTAGCCAAATGGTTCTCATTAGAAGATGTGGAATATCATATCCTTTTTAAGGATTTTTGGCCAAAGTATAAGAAATGAATTTTTCATGGAAAAGAAGATATTGTTCAACAATTGAGATGTAATAATCAAACATCTGCCAATAATAATGAGGGAAGGGCCATAAGTCGAGATGATATTTGTGGATTACTACGAGAAAGTATCGGAGTTGATATTCCTCCTTCCACAAGTCAACCCCATTTGTCTGATGAACATGATTGGTCGGACCAAGTTCCTCTTGAACAACCCAACCAATCTCCTAAGGAGAAAGCCAAGTATAAGAAGATATTGGAAGCTTCTAATGAAGAACTATATCCAGGCTGTAGCGCATTCTTCAAATTGTCATTTCTTTTGCACTTGTTTCACTTGAAATGTATGCATAGTTGGTCTGCTGAGTCCTTCACGATGTTGCTAAGACTTCTTGTTGATGCATTTTCCCAAATTATGGTATTTCCATCATCTTATTATGAAGCTCAGAAAATGATCAATGAGTTGGGTCTTGGATATGAAAAGATTCATGCTTGTCCAAATAATTGTATGTTGTATTGGGGTGAAATGTCCGAAAAAGAGAGTTGTCATACATGCGGTACCTCAAGATGGAAGACAGTTAAAGGTAAGGAAGATGACAGTTGTAGTGATGAAACTATGTCAACCAAGAAATGAGAGCCCGCTAAGGTTATGCGGTATTTTTCTTTGATTTCAAGGCTCAAAAGACTGTTGTCATACTATGGCAAATTGACAGACATATATGAACTAGACTATTATGGGAGTTATAAAGTTGTCATTTTTCGTTGTGATTGGGTAGATATAAATAGGGGCTTAAGAACATTTAGAAATGATGGTGCTTGTGTGAACTTCTCTAAGTTGATGCATACGGGTCGATTGTTGAAAGATGATCCATTTGTCATCTCATTTCAAGCAAAGCAAGTTTTCTATATTCAAGATGAGATGCAAAAGGGATGGTATCATGTCATTAAGACTAAACCTAAGGACTTGTATGATCTAGGCGAGATTTGATCTTTGTTATTTTAGAGTTGTGAAATAATGTTACGTGTTGTTTCATTTTGTCCATGTATGTTAGTTTTCTTTTATACGTGTTGTTTCATTTTGTCCATGATCTTTGTTTCATTATTGATTATTTGTTTTACGGAACATATTTGCTTCTCATTTTATTTTTGTAAGTTCTATTATACATCTACTAATTCTTTTGTTTTTGGAAAAGCGTGGATTCACAATGAGGAGGTTTTTTAGAAGTGGCAAATCAGTGCAGTCCTGAACAGCAACATCGGAACATGAAGGAGGTGATGACAGTCAGCCAAGACCGTCAACATCTCAAGCAGAGGGACCAGTGAGGGAAGTTGGTGTTTGGTCCACTGACGTGCCATTTGATGAGAGGGAGCTACTTCAACTTATCGGTAAATGTTTTCAATTTTATAGCATTAATTATGGTAATAATTTTTCAATCGATTAGAAAAGTAATGGTATATCTTAATCGTTAATAGATGGCCAAAGGTAACTTGATGCCCTTAAGGACGATACCAGTTAAGGAAGTATGGCATCTTCCTGAAGGTGTAAGAATTATTGTGCGGTTCAATGACCTACGCCAACCAATTAGAAAGGGTGGCGATTTGTTGATCCGGTTTATTGGAGAGGTTGCAAAAACGGGACGGTTTTGTCCGCTCGGAGTAAGAGAATGGCGTACGAAGAATGACCAATACAAAGCAGAAGCTATTGAGGTTATTCGAGTAAGTATTATTTATGTCTGAAGTTTACTTTATATATATGATATAATATGTATGTCTGAAGTTTCTGAACTTTATCATTGTATTAATTAAGGTTTTATACTCTTAATTGTATTAATTTAATTCAATAGTATAATTGGCAATAGGTTCTTCTATCAAATTTTACTGCTTTAGTGAAATGTGGATATAGCACTGAAATGTGGTTGCTCTCTTACTAGTACAACTATTGCTTTATGCCTTCTTACTATTCCCTTGCCTTTTTGTGACATTATTGTTGGATTTTATGTTTTAGGAAAAATTTTCAATGCCCAGTGATGTATTGATTGATAAATCAATACTACAGCATCTTGGCAAAATGTGGAGGGGTTATAAGACGAGTTTGAAAGCACAATATTGCCAAGGGAACAAAACTGAGGCTGAAGTTATTGCAACAGTGCCACGAGGAGTTAATCGTGACCAATGGATAACTTTGGTACATTTTTGGTTTTCTCCACAAGGCAAGGTAAAACAATTTCTTTTTAAGTAATTTTTGATTGGTCAAAAAGGGGAAATCAGATTGATATTGATTATGAATGTAAAGTTTTTCTTGGATTTATGTTGATTTCCAATGTCAGGAGAAGAGTAAATTCGGCAAAGAAGCACGTGCCAAGCAGAATCAGTTTCACACGACTGGTTCAACAAGTTATGCGAATAAAAGAGATAGTTTTGTAAGGATTTCAGTATATGTTTAGTGTATTATTACTATCTACCTGTTAAATTAGTTAAGACTTATGTTGACGTATTGATTGTAGGAAATTAACAAAGGGAGGAAGCCCGCCAGTATAGAGTTTTACCAGGAAACTCATACCAGGAAAAGTGGTGGCTTTTTTGAGAACACGATTTCACAAGAATTTATGGTGGGTTTTATTATTATCTCATATTTTTTTTAATTTAAATGTATTTAATGTTTTTTTCTCTTCTTTGTAGGATACAGCTAGAGAAATAGTTGAGGCTCGACTTGGATCTTCTTCCAGACCTCGATCAGAAATCGAGGAGGAAGTATTTACCGAGTTAATGTATGAACAGAAAAATTTGGGCTATCGAGCGGTAGGCTATGGCTTTGGCGTGAAGAGGAGTGATATATACGGAGTCAGGGGTGAACTAAAGAAAAGGGAACTCGATCGTACCGGTGATCATGTCGAAGTGCAAAATATGAAAATAGAATTGGCCAATGTAAAGCAGCAAATGAGAAGGCTCCTACCCATCTATGATGTTGTTTCTTCTGGCCAAGCATCATATGAAATGATAGCAGAAGGTCGAGCAATTATTACCGCGGTTGTTGATCCGGTAAGATAATCTATTTAATTTGTATTTGTTTGTACTATAATGCAAATAATTGCCTTTCTAATCCTTTGTAAATAATGAAATTGATGATGACAATGATTGAGACAAAAGGCGGCATTGGGGTTGGTACTTTTGGGAAACTACATGAATTTACCATGTGAAGCAAAATTTTGGATCAGATATGCTTGTCTTGCTGCTTGATAAGATGGTTTGGTTTTTGGATGTTTTGACACTTCTTCTACTAAATCTTTTCTCTAATATCTTCATTGATAATCCTCTTTCAATTTTCTCAATATGAGGAATAGCCTAACTTTAGACAACAAGATATAATTTGAATCATGTGTGTTGTGCTTTGCAAGATGTGGCAGAGAGTGGAATCTCATGTGCTATATTGTCACCTTAAGATGTAGCAGACTCTTCATTTGCTTCAAGCACATACTAGATGGAAATGAGAATGGAGGGCAAGCTAAATAGGTGGCAATCACATGATATGGAAGTCATGAGATGCAGCACAACCTAGGCCTCCCTCTATCTACTCCTACTTCCCTTCCAAAAGGGATTGTGGACACTTAAGGGTTGATGGGTTCCGATGAATGATTTCATGTGCTCATTGTTATTGATTTATGTGATAGTAAACTGGTAGATTGATATTTTGTACATAAGTAATGTTATTATTGTGTTGTCTATAAAGGGTAGAGATGAATCGGGATCAGGTGACGGTGAACCCTCAAATTTTTTTGCATCTCCAAGCACGCCAAGCTCATTCGGTTGATTGATATATTTGTGAAGAATGTACTTGACTAAGTTAGCATTGTATTTTTTTTTTTTGGTTGATATTAGATTAATTATGTTGATATTTGGAGTGAAAAAAATCTCAAATTTTGTATTGAACTATCAAAGTACATTGACAATGTTGTAATATTTTGATTGCCGAATTCGGAGTCTTATGAAAAATTTATCAGTTTAGTTGATATTTTTTTATTAAGTAATTTTATATATATATATATATATATATATGTGTGTGTGTGTGTGTGTGTGTGCGCGCGCGAGCGCGCGCGCGCGTGTGTGAAAAATATGCACAAATAAATAGGCAATACAGGCTGTTTGTAAAATATCCATGCTAAGAAGAGAAAATAGGGTATTTAAAAAATTCGAAAAATCTCGACATTAAACAACGCCGAGAATCTCAGCGTTTTTCTTTCTCGGCGTTTTCTTTCTCGGCGCTTGTCTTAAGCGCCAATAATGAAATTCTCGGCGCTTTTTTGCGCCAAGAATTGCAAAAAAAAGCGTCGAGAATCTACCTTTTTTGTTGTAGTGTAATAAAGTAACTAATAACAAGACACAAATTTACTAACAATTTTATTTTCTCTATATCTACCATATATGGAAAAACTAGACTAGCAGATGCAAGCAGTACATAAAAGAATTATGAACCGGAACATTTTCAAACCAAATAATATTATATATTATATTCTATCATGTATATAAAAGATTTATTATTAATAATTTAAAAGTCCTCCATGTATCGTATGGGTACCCACTAGTATTTTAAAAAGAAAAAAAGATTTTAAAAGTCTTCCATTGGAATTGAGGAATCTCTCCCTCTCCAAGAAATAAATTTAACAACCGACACGTAGGAAACCAACTCCAACATTGTCTCTCACTCTTTGAATTTTCGGGGTCTATTATGAAAACTATAAAGTATAATTTTTTTCATTTTAAATTACAACAACAAAAAATCCAGTATTCGAAAGGCTCTTACCAAGGTAGAATTTAGGAAGGGTGAAATGTATGCAATCTAACCCTTACATAGTACTACCGTGAATGAAAGTTGTTTCCGAATGGGCCCCAACGCTAAAAAAAAAAAGGAACAAAATCTATAAAATCGAGTCAAAGTCAAGTCAAACAAAGTAATATCATACATTCAAACAACAATAAAACGAAAACGGTTGTGAACATGCTGTAATTTTTTTGATTTTGTCAAATAAATTAGTTTAGTTTTTATATTTGCCCATGTTAATTTAATTTCTATATTTGTAAAGTATATTAAAGTCCATTGAAATAAGCGTGCTTGGATGAGAGTAGTCCCAAGATGGGTGACCTCCTTGGAAGTCCTCGTGTTGCACCCCTCAGGTTGGGGGGTTCTCGGAAACAGCCTCCCTTCAAGGTACCCTGAAGGAGGAAGGCTGCGTACATCCATCCCCCAGTGCGCGCGCGCACGCGCGACCCTGTTTAGACGGGAGCCCTTGGGACACTAAAAATATTGCTTGCTATTGAAGTCCATTGACAAATAAAATTGGCAATGTTGATCAAGTACCCTAATGATAAACGTATTATATTTTATGAAGTTAATCACTTCAAACTAAGACAAAACAATATGAACATTTTAATTAGTGAAATATGCTCAACAAATAATAAATCGGGTCAAAATTGAATCATATCATGTTGTCGTACAAGATCTATAAGTATTTTGTATCGCAACACTCTTGTATCATATCAAACTTTGTTGGCAACTATTTTATAAACAAACCAATCTTCTCCATGAAGAAACAATCCCGAGAGCTAGACTACTAGTCTAAAATATAAATCATGCCATTCGATGTAAATAATCTCTTGGAGCCACCGAGTCTATAGGTTTTAACTTACCCTGTTGCACGTAAAGAAACTTCAAAATAGATAGTGCACACAATTCCAGCGCTAGCCAACATGAGCGTAAGCTGGATCAACATAATCTAATGTCTGCAGCTCGAGTCCTTTTACCCAAAAAAGAAAAAGAATGAAAACTCCATCCATGAATTAGAAAACTATGAGAAATATGGCAAATTACATATTAATAACTTAAGAGTTGGTGTAATATTTTTTTAGTCACAAACTTTGTAAAATAGTTTTTAGCCCAAGAGTTTCATGTAGTGAGTAAAATAGTCCAAATAACAGTGTAAAGAATATATAACTTGTTATTATTTGTTAGTAAACCCATCATCATCCCCTAGCTATTCTTCCATCCCACACACAAACTGCAATGTTCTGATACTACTAATAAAAAAGAGTCGAATGAGAGGCCTATTTTGTACCCATGTGCAATGTTATTTAGACTATTTTATTACATACATGTAATTTTTAAACTAAAGTATTATTTTACAAAGCTTGTAAACTAAAAAATAAATAGTCAAACCTCAGGGTACTAATGTGTAATTTCCCCGAGAAATATTGAGCTGGTTTACACCATACTATGTTGTGCTTTGTCAAATGTGACGAAGAGTTCATAGTAATCAATGCATCACAACATTGCTATATTCAAAATAGTACACAACAAAAAAATTGATACAAGCAAAAATACAGGGGTCAAATTGGCATTGACCCAAAAGGAAAAAAAAAAAAAAAAAATTCGGCACCCGTAAAAAAGTACATTACAGTATAGTATCTTTTATATAAAATCACCTTGAAAGTTATTATTTCTCACTTAACCAACACAACTTTTAATTTTTCAGAAAACCACCTTCAAAAGTCCAAAATTTTACAATCAACCACCTTAAATCATATTATAAATTATCCATTAAATATACATGACCATCCACGTGGATTTTAGCTTACCTTTTTTATCTTTTAAATGCACATGAAACATGAGACGAAACTACCAAAACTAGCAGAGCATTCACTCATCCCACTCCGCAACTAGATTTGGTCCCGAGGGGCTTTGAAAGAGGTGGGATTCCAACCTCGATGGTGGACGGGGTGGAAAGTACTTTAAGCCATGCTCAACGGGCACTCTAAAATCTATATAAAAGTTACCATCCACGTGGATTTTAGCTTACCTTTTTTATCTTTTAAATGCACATGAAACATGAGACAAAACTACCAAAACTAGCAGAGCATTCACTCATCCCACTCCTCAACTAGATTTGGTCCCGAGGGGCTTTGAAAGAGGTGGGATTCCAACCTCGATGGTGGAAGGGGTGGAAAGTACTTTAAGCCATGCTCAACGGGCACTCTAAAATCTATATAAAAGTTACTAGTAAGTAACAAACAATTAACAACGTGATTTAAGATGATTGATTAAATTTTTTTGACTTTTGGAGGTGGTTTCTAAAAAATTAAAAAATTATGGTGGTTAAGTAAAGAATGATAACTTTTAAAGGATGGTTTTACGTAAAAGACCATATAGTATATGACGTAAATAACACAAAAATATATCAGTTAACTGATCTTGAACAAATGCATTCTTGATAATATCATGTCCATGATCATTTCCTATATGAATTATGTAATGATTTTGGAGACCCATCAAACAAATCTAAGATATAATTTCCCAAATCATCAGCACTGTACTTTATGTACTTGTCACTGATTTCACTTGCATATCTACCAACAAATGTACGATACGCTTGGATTACCTTAAGCGATGTCGAAATTCTCAGATCTTCTCGCAGCTGAGAATCGAGGACCAACCATCCGGTTTGATTCTTGTAAACCTCCTCAAACGAAGCGTAGAAACTACGAAACCTCTCTTTGATAACGTTTTTGAAGTATGAATTTGAATAGTTTTGAGTTCCATCGTCTTTGAGCAAAGATAAGATCGAACTCCAAGTAGCTCGCTCGTAGTTCATTTCGTGCTGTTGGAATTTCCCGTTATGTTTCCTGATCCATTCGTCGCCAAAAATGTCTCTGAGTTCGGATCTCTTCACCTTATCAGCCATGTAATGGATATTGTTCATCAAAAAGAATTGCTGCAAAGAAACATCTTTGTATAACTTGGATTTTTCGTGAAGATTCTCTTCTAGGATCGAAGCAATAGATCGGAAGTGTGATGTCATTGGCATAACATTCCCATAAGAGCTCTCGGTTTTGGTATCTTCGTCCAAAGAGGGGCTTGAATTAGATGATAACGAAGGTGCTTCCTCTCTCTCGATGTCTTCTAAGATCAGATTAAGAGTGTCGCTATAATCAGTAAGTAGCATAATGTAGTTCATGACGTACCTAGTCAGATGGTGAACTCCACCTCCGGCAAATGGGTTTGTCGATAGATCCCTTGCTATTGCGTTCTTGAACTCGAGGAAAGTCCCTTTAACCGCGTCGCCCAGTCGCTTTAGAACCTTGTGGGACTCAAATCTAACGGAGTTGCCAACCGGATCTGAAAATAAGGAATCTAAATCTGGGTTTAGTTCTTCAAGAAGCTCATACATGTCCAGTATACGAGACAATTTCTCGGGTGACCTAGGCCCAACAGCAACAGCGTCACCAAAGTTTAGCAACTGCAAGACTGAATCTTTTGATGATTCAACAAAGCATACAGAGCCAATCGATCTGAACTCTCCGAAAACCTCATCGCTCAGCCTTCTTTCACTCATGAGGTACACGTGCACGAAGATCTTCATAGCCCATAACCATCTCTTGATTTTGGCATCTAAGTTGTCCCAATCCATCTTCAACACATCTTCTATGCTTAGCTTCTCGACTTCAAGGGTGAAAAGACACTTGTTGATGGCGTCTTTCCTTACACTTACATAAGCTTGAGAGCATTCATTACCATATTTTGAGAGGAACATTAAGTTTGCAATATTTTTAAGGTCGGAGATTACGTTTGGATCGATCAAATCAACCACGAATTCAACAGACACTCTATGAGGCGAATCCTCAATTGGGTCATCCTCCAAGGAGACTGAGCCCTCATCCACACCATCTCCTTCACTAGAACGAAATGACGTATGTTCGGGCTCAAATTTCTGCCTGTTATGGACCATCAACTGCTTGAACTCTTCTTCAAGCCTTGCCATCGCCGTTTGAATCACATTATAAGCTTTATTTAGAAGCTCGCGCTCTTCATCGTTCTTACTTGAGCACAAACTTTCCAACTTCTCTACCAAAACGCATGCCTCATCCACAGCCTTCAAGTAGTCCATCGCCTCTTCGTGTCCCGAATCCCATATCATAGTCTCATCCAATTCCCTACCCATTACCTTTTCATGCACGAAACTCAACCGCTTTTCAATCTCATCAGTACGCTTAGTTTTATATTTGTCAACATCAAAAGTTTGTTCATCAAGCACCGTCATTGCGTTCAACCGAATGCGAAGCTCAACAAGAATTTCCCTTTCCTCTCTAGACAAGACATTTTTTGCTCTAAAAGCTGCAAAAATCTGTTGTACCGCAGCAACCAGATTGTCTTCTGACTTAAATGCAGGCGATTCAGATTCACACTTTCCCATTGTAGGAAAAATCCAGTCTCGCCCAATCCTATAGCTTCAACAAATCAAAAAACCCATGAGAAAATGAAATATCCAACTGAAATCAGTATCAATTAGAGTATAAAACCATTGATAAGCCTAGAATAAATGTTGCATGTTTGGTATCACTTTATTTGCAGTTTTTGGTTTTTCGAAAACTAAAATCAAGGCATTGGGAAGGATTTTTTTGCTTCTTTTTGGCTCCCTGTTTTGAGTTCTTACCATGACTAGGAAAAAAAACCAAAAACAAGAAACCGAAAAGTAGAAAAATCTTTTCCAAACGCCTGCTTTTAGTTTCTTAAATTCCGAAAAATTGCAAATAGTACATGATGCAAACATGCCTAAAATAGATCTTAAGCTTAAATCACAATAGCCACACACACACAGACACACTCAATATTAATACAATTATTGCACAAGACATGAGGTCATCTTATATGTTATTCATGCTTCAAGCTTTATGGCCATTTGCCTAACAGAGTATGGTGAAGTATAAAACCATTCATGTGCCATCACTCAGCAACTTAAGCGTTTCATAATAGATGTTCCTTTATAAGTAAGAACACAATGAAGGGGTCACTTTCAAGAGGCAAAAAACCAGACCCAAAACTCAGGAAAAACAAAAATCAAAGGAACACCAATTTCTTCAACAGAGGCAATTTCAGCTTGACCTAAAAAAATGAAGATAAGTACGATAAAGACTGCCTGAACAATAGCTTGAAATCAAGAAGATCCCCTCAATGTTTAATTTCATCAAATGCACCCATAAATTATCAATTTGTATGTTTTAGACTCTTTATTTCAGTTTGTCCAACCTTTTGTACCATTTTAAAAACCACAATCACAAACACATTACCCACTTGTCCGCTTGAACTAGACCATCTCCATCAACAAGTGTTGACATGATTTTGATTGTTGACAGAGTTTAAAAATGGGACTACATCGCATTAGAGGGTTAAATTAATACATAACAATAGCTCAAAAAGTGTGTATAACAATCACCTACTCAAATTCAACATTTCCCCAAGTAGAAACAATCAAAACAACTCCACCCTTCAAGTTCAGACCAGTGTCAACGAACCAACTAGCCCACATGCTTAACCTGATGTATGAAGCTCCACCACTAATTTTAGACTCTAAGATGCCCCTCAAACGAATGCCCATTGACTTGAAAAGCAAATAATAAAATTTTTTTCCGCATTGTTAAGGAAATTAAAACAACTTCCCTGAAGAGCGAAACCAACACTTGGGTAAGGGGTGATGAGCTTTGAAACTAATACCTGTTAGAGTTGGGAGTTAAATCACCAAACCAACACCATTAGCTCAAACAGATAATAAACATACCCACTTCATGCCTTATACACAAATCATATCAATATTATAAGTTGGAGGTCTTGGTCTTAGAGTATAAGATCATTCTTGGACCTTCACCCATTAGCCTAAACTTTTGGGGAAACTAATTGTTTAACAGTTGGGATTCAAACTAATACACAAGACCCCGTACCATATTAAGTAACAATCACAAAAGCTTAAGCTAACGAACAAACACCCACATAAATGAATCTATAACCTAACAATCACTAACACACCCAAAGAATCCGAAAATTTCACGAGGGATACACACTTGGGGTTTCCAAAGATGGCTAAAATCACACAACTAACAAGCAATACAAAGATGGGTTTGCATAATTTTGCCGTAATAACTTATAGCATACGCAAAAATGCGCAAATTTCACAAGGAATCCACACTTAGGGTTTGCAAAAATGGCTGAAATCACACAAGTAACAAGCAGTACAAAGATGGGTTTGCATAATTTTGGTGTAATAACTTATAGCCCAACAATCACTATCACACCCAAAAGAATCCGCAAACTTCACAAGGAATCCACACTTGGGGTTTCCAAAATTGACTGGAATCACACTACTAACAAGCAATACAAAGATGAATTCGCATAATTTTGGTGTAATAACCCATGAATTTATAGCCTAAAAATCACAAACATACCCAAAGAATCAGCAAATTTCACAAGGAATCCTTCCCAAAAATGGCTGAAATCGCACAAGTAACAAGCAATACAAAGATGGGGTTTGCATAATTTTGGGGAACATGAAAATATGAACAAGATTAGTAAAAACAACAACAAAAAAATAAATAAACAAATAAAAAGTAGTAGAAAAAGTGAAAAGACTGACCTTGAATAAATGAAGAAGATTTGTAAATGAAGTTGAAAGTGGGAGATTGTTATAGATTAGTCTCTGAGAAATTGGGGCTTTGTTTTGATTATTTGGGAACCCACTTTCCGTGTTAGTGATTTCTAATATTATCTTTATGGTCTACAAAAATTGGGAATAGTATCCGTTGACTTAACCGCCTTGACATGAGCAATTTTCACAAGAACACTCAAAAGTAGGTTTAAACAAAAAAACTTGCCTAAATTTTTAGTTTCATATGTTAACGTTAAAGTTATTTATATTTTAGTATTTTGACTTCTTTAGAAATAATATTAAGGATTTAAAAGGCCTCTAAATTTTTATCGTATCAATAAAAAGGCTCCTCTCAAACGTGATAACGTCATTTTTCATCGATTGAGCTGACAAGCTGACATAGCAATTACTTTTTACTAATGCTACAATAAAATGATATAAAGTACACTTCAACACCCTTATTATTACTTTATAAGCACAAAATTTGAGATGTTATATTATATATAAACTATCTATTTTCGTTTAATTGGTATCAAATTATGCTTATTAAATGTTATTTTTGTCATTTTACTGTAGTATTAATAAAAATACAGTTGTCACATCAACTCTATAGATTAAAAATGACATCATCACTTTAGATATAAGCTTTTTTATTAATCCGACAAAAATTTATAGACCTTTTTATTAATACGACAAAAACTTGTGGGCCTTTTTAATAATTCAAAAAGGTCATGATCCTTTTTATTATTTTAAAAAATGTCAGGATACTAAAATTTATAATGTTAACATTGAAAGAATAATAAAAAACCCACCAAATAAGGGAGTCTTCTCTCATATTTATAAGAATAGAGTACAATGAATGGATATATAAGCTCTGGACTCATACTGTCTCAATCTACAATTTGGTTATTTAGAAATTAAAAAAATATATCTTTAAAATATTTTTTCTACTTTTTAATTTCTTGTATTTAGGTTTTTTTTTCATAATATAAGTAAAAACTAAAAAGAAATAAAAATCAAAGACCAAAAAACCAACTTTCAAGACCCGATTAATTTTTTAAAAATAAAAAACTATAAACAGAAAATAATATGAAACAATCTCTAGTAAACGAATAAAAAAAGAACAATGTAAATAACATTTTATTTATAGAATAATGCCCAGAAGAAAAGGACAAGAAAACTACAATCAATCTAACATTTTAACTTAAAATTTTTGGAATTCATTTATTTCTCTGCGGGTTAGCTTGTTTTGATTTTGGCATATTTCATGAAACACCGATCTTGTTGGTCCATCCAAGCTTATACGATAGCACTATATCAATCAAACTTGGCACGTTTGTCTTGTTATCGTTGAGTTTCTATGGAGCGGGCAAAATATCAATAAAGGAAAACGTATAAAAATGAAAAGAAAAATGTGTAATTTCATTACTGGACCCCAACAAGAGCTAATCCTCCAATTATTTTTTTTATAAAAAATTCAAACCAAAACTCGAAATGTACAGTTCTCTGATTTAGAAGTAAAATCCGAGGGAACTTACCTTGGATGAAGATGGTATTTGAATTATATCATCTCTTTACAAGTAATTCAAATCACTATCCGATCAATTAGGTATAACTATCTATATGTATGAACTAAAAAAGTTTCTCTGTACAAAATTCTCACAGTATATCTAAATTTATAAGAATAAGGGTCAGTTGTTCTTGCACTGGGTCGGGAGGTGTGGCGGCATTAGAAGCCCCACTATAGCGCGAAGAGGCCCCTATTTCAACTAATACAATGGAAGAATTAGGATTGTCAGTCTTAAGACGGGATTCTTCATTCATGAGCATAGACCAGGCCTCAATACAAAATAGAAAAGGAACACGGGATGTGATAACAGCACAAACAGCACTAAACTCTTTATTATCCGAAAAACCATCCACAACGGCCAATACCATATCAGCATCAGTAATAGAAGCATTTACAAGCTGAAGATTATCAAATAAAGACTTGATTTTTGTGAGATATGCAAGCATTGTTAGGTTCCTCTTCTTTATATTAGTCAATTCTCATTTGAATTGTGATTGACAGGATGGCACTCGGTAAAGAGACGAGAAATTGAATCCCAAAGTGAAGCAGCAATAAAATTATCGTCATCACCACACACAGACAGTGATAGCAAGATCAGGAGAATAGTGCCAAGTATTCAAGATATGAGGAGATTGTCAATTTATCGTCAGTAATGATAATTTGGATCGGCTAGGGCAGGTGAAGTGGATGAACCATCAAGATGAACATCAACAGCATATCCCTAGTATGCAGAGAGAAAGGATCTACACCAAACAAGATGTTAGATGGATCGTTCAGATCTAAGGTAGATGAAACATGATGATAAATATTTGAAACACTAAACGAAGTTGGAGGAGCGAGATTGCCACTGTATGTGGGGGCCGGTGTCAGAGGGGACGGCAGGGTTCTGGAACCAGCGAGCGACATAGTTGAGCTTGCGTCAGCCATAAGGGAAGAAAGAGAGGCGTGCTAGAGATGGGGCGCACGGCTAGGGTTTTGTGTTGTGGGCGCGGTGGCTAGGGTATGTGATGGGTGGCGTGGCGCAGTGACTAGGGTTTTTTGATGGATGGCGCAAGGCTAGGGTTAGCCCATAAACGAGAGAGTAATATTAGGCTCTCATAACATGAAAGAATAATGAATAACCCACTGAATAAGAAAGCCCTCTCGTATATTTATAAGAATAGAATACAATGAATGGATATATAAATCCTAACCCACATTGGCCCAATCTATAAATATTAACAACATATACAATATATTCTAACAAACGTTATTCACATCTGTTAGTTTTTGTTAACGTGGTACTTAAAAAAAATATTCTTTTAAATATAAAAATTATTTTTAAAAATAATTACAAATTTTTAAGATATATAAAATGCTTTTTACATATTCTAAAATTATTATAAATGTAAAATCAAAATTTTTAAATTATTTTCTCTCTTTCCAAAAGCCACGTCAACAAAAAACTAACTGATATTAATGTCATTTCATTAAGGTATAACATTAAAAATTTTAAAAAAGTTTAGGCGTGACTACAAAAAATTAGAAAATTTAGGTATTATTTGACATCGCACCTAAAATTTAAGTGGTTTTCAATTAAAAAAAAAAACCCCCAAATCAAAATAAGAAAACTTCGGGTAAATTGCACATTGCTACTCTATGGTTTCATATGTCAACTTTTTAATCCACAGATGTCTTTTAAATAATATTTTAGCCCAAAAAGTTATTGGTATTTAATAATAGTCCAAATGATAGTGTGTATGTCACAGCCCTAAGGTTTGTGACGGAATGGGAAGAGTTAGAGTTTTAGATGAGAAAGAAAGAGAGTTAAAATATGGGATAAGAAAGAATTAGAATGAGATGGGAAAGATATAATTTAGAATTGGACATGAGAAAATGAGAGATTACATCATTAACGGGTTAAAGACATGATATGAATCTATTACAAGAGGTTTACATGCCTATTTATAGAGAACTAACTAAGCACATGAAAGAAAATTAATTAAACACATCAACCAAATCTCCTCACTACACTAACATAACCTAGGCTGTGACTCAATGCTGGTGTGACAGTGTGAACCGTAAACTCCTAGCGCGTGCCTGCTTGTGACCTAGGGTAGTTGACAATGTGCTACTCAACTGCTGCCTCTGCTTGGCTGTGACATTGCTCTGGCTAACAGTGTGCGCCTAGGACCACACCCTGTGACACCCGCCTATGACGCTGTAACCATGAGAACCAGCTAATGCTATCAAAATCATGACACCCACTCAATGTCCGTGACAACCTTGCAACACACATACAACCCATGACAAGCGACACTCAATTCTTAGTAAGGGAACCACATATGCGTCACTTCCATGACTGTGGCAATGTAAGGGTGTAGTAGGGTAAGGACCTGCAACTCTATATTAACTCCATTGATTTAAAACTCAAAATGATCCCACTTGATTAACTTAAATTTAAAATGACTCAAAATTTAAAGACTTGGACACGACATAAAATTTGATCTGAACTTCGAAATCACCTAACTTGAATGACTTAAACTTTAAATGACCAAAATTACCTTAGCTCAAAGTCTGAAGTAACTCAACCCTATTAATTCAAAATTAGAGATGACTCAAATCTGGAAAATGAAACTACTCTACTTGAATGTGACGTAAATAGGCTAAGCCAAAGTAGAAATAACTCTACTAAATTGACCCAAAACTTAATACGACTCATATCCAAAATGACCCAACCCATCTCAAAATTTAAAATGATACATCTCATTTATCCCAAAATTAAGATGAATCAAGTTTGAAATGACCTAAATGAACTCAAATCTGATCATAACTATCCTGAATCCAGAAAAGACCTAACCCGATTAACTAAAAAAATCTAAAATAACTTGAACACAAAATGATTCGACACAATATTCAACCCAATTTGACTCGAAACTCAAATAACTCGAATTCAAAGTAAACCGCTTCGACCGTAATAACTTGAACACAATGTAAAGTGCTACTATCAAAATTCAATCGTAATTGATTTAAAACTCAAAATACTCTAACTCAATTGACTGAAAATCCTTGATGATTTAAATCATTATGTAATTATTATTCCGGCCTCCAATTCCTTTGATGAATCAAACAATGAAATTTTAATTCTATCATAATTCAAAAATTCCAATTCTATCAGAATTCTAATTTCATCAAAATTAGAATTGGAATTACAATTCCACTGTCCAATTCTAATTTCATGTGCCAAGCAGTGCCTAAAATTTTTCATTCTTATGTAAAGAATAATTTTTCAATCGTGTCCAACTGGACATCATTTTTACTGGCTCGTTCGTCTGTATGATTGTCGTGAACTTAATAAAATGAACTTGTTCTAAGATTTACCATAACTGGGGATAATCAATTTGAATTGCATATAATTGACCTCAATCAATAACTCATTATGTGTTTGGCATGTTTTGTGAATCTTTCTTTAGTTTATAATGTCCATATATAGAGTTGGTCCCTCTTAAATCCATTGTCCCCCTTGACCTCTAGTGTCACCTCCGGCGATGTCTCGACCTTATTAAGATCCAACCATTGCTTGAGTTGGTTGTGGTAGTGCCCCATCTTGGATGTTGTGGTCAATTTTCTTACTCTGACTCATGTCAATTTTAGGTTGCTTTTGCTTCCCTCCGTGCACTTTGAATAGGGTTCTGGTCTTTGATACCTCCATGTAACAGCGATAACATCTTAATTTCAGTCAAGTCTGATCATTTTGTCTCCATTGATGTTTTGCTTTTGGTTCCAATGTTTCTGTGGCTCCTTGACCTTTGATTCTAGGAAGGCTTTTTTTGAAAGCTGTTGTTTCTTTGCCTTGGACCATCCTGGATCAGGCATTTTTTACTAATTTACCATAATTTTTTCGAGAATTTTCTTGAATCTCGTCAAATATTGCTAATATCTTTGCTGTCATCTTTTAAATTTCAACAATTGTCATCGGATCAATTGTCAAGATAATCAAAGATCTGAGAATGGACTAGCTTTAATAACAACGAAACGAACCGAAATCAAAATATACTAAAACTAAATGAAAGCTGTAGAATATAGGAATTCAAAGGTAAGAGAGAAGGATAGAGAGGAAGGCATGATTTTCATTGCTTCATTTATAATACAATACCTGAGTCTATATATAGAGTTTGTCCCCCTTATTGGGTCAGACCCACTTCATTTCCTATTGGGTTACCTTATTACCCTCGGCCCATATATCTATTCAGACACATATCAGTGAGGCAACTGTTTAGCTCCTGTGGCTTTCCGTCAAGTTAAGAGACAGTTTCCACATGAATTTGGGGTGTTGATTTTTCGTGAGTTTTGCCTCCGTCGGTATTCAATTTGTAAATTTTTCGATGTTAGCCCACGGCAAGATGATCAGATCTAGGCAGCTCAGTGCATCTCCAACCCAAGGCTCACTTAATCCCAGATAATCATTTTTTTTGAATTTAAGGTCTCAATATATATATATATATATACGACGACACCAACAACAACAAACCCAATTCCTCAAGGGCTCCCACATAAGCAGAGTTTGGAATGGGTGGATGTATGCAACCTTAGCCCTTCAAGGTGTAACCCTACCGAGAGGATGTTTCCGAGGACCCTCAGCCTTATAGGGTTGGCAACACGATGACTTCCAAGAAGGTCACTCATCCTGGTACTATTCTCGCCAAGCACGTTTAACTTCGGAGTTCTAATGGGATCCAGTTGCATTAGTGCCTGGTAAATAAACCCTTAAGATCTCAATATATATATATATATATATATATATATATATATATATATATAGGGTGGCATTCTTATGAGAGGGTAAAAGCGTGAGAGGGTCGAATCCTGGCGTTCCATTGTAATGGACGACCAAAATTATTATTATTTTTAATAACTTGGCCGTCCATTATAATGGAGGGCTAGGATTCGCCCCTTTCATGCTCTCACTCTTTCATAAGAATATATATATATATATATATATATGTAGGGTGAATATCAAATGAGAGCATTTGACAATAATGAGCTATGAGAGCTTAAATCTCAGCCTCTGAATTCAAAATGAAGGGTTGAGATTGCACGTATAAAAATGCCCTAAAAACTATGTCTCTCTCTCTCCCCTCGTCTTTATATGTGCAATCTCAGCCCTTCATTTTGAATTTAGTGGCTGAGATTTAGGCTTTCATATCTCACCATAGTCAAATGCTCTCATTTGATATTCACTATATATATATATATATGCCTTTTGGGTCAAATCCTAGTGTATATATTCTCTATAAGTTTTACGCATAAAGTATCTAAACATTAGATGGCTTTTCCTAATAGATTGATAAGCATGCACCTGTTAAAAATCACAAATATTTAGGCCTTGTTTGATGCATAGAAAGTAGACATAAAACGTAAAAATTTACTGGAAGTATAATTTTGGCTCTTGTTTAGTTAGCAGAAAGTAGGCAAAATGCAGGAAAGTAACTTACCTAACCCTCATCTAAGTAAGTTCTAATTTCTTTGCTTTTAACTAATTTTCCTAAGGAAGTTTTATTTCTCATCTTAACAACTAAACATGTTTTCCTTACTTCTTAAAAAGTTAACATAAAAATTAAATTCTTAAAAATATAATTTTTAACAGAAATTTAATTCATGTGACAAGACCTCAATACTATATGAATGTAAAGAATTATATAAATTGAATGAATAAAAGAGGTTACATAGGGGGCCTATATATAGGCAGAGATAAATATAGAAAGGACTAAAATACCCTTGTACATACCATAAGTCAAGGGGTACAAGGGTAAAATACAATGTAAACTCTAAGCTAGAGGAGGGTTCTAGAATACTCTAATACGCCCCCTCAATCTGAGCGTGGTGGAAGAACGCGAAGATTGGTCCTGTGTTGAAGGAAACGATCAGCAGCAAGACCCTTGGTGAAGATGTCAGCGATCTGTTTATCTGTCGGGGTATAGTGAACCTGTAAATCACCTTTAAGCATCTTCTCACGAACATAATGGAAGTCAACGTCAGCATGTTTGCTACGATCGTTGGAGGTGAGGTTGGCTGCTAGATAGGAAGCCGAGACGTTATCGCAGTAGGTGATGATGGGGCCAGGATGACGCAGACCAAGGTCCCTCATAAGGTAGCGGATCCAATCGCTTTCAGCGACAGCTTGAGCAACAGCCCAATATTCGGACTCAGTAGTGGATTTGGAGACAGTAGCCTGTTTCTTCGCTCTCCAAGAGATGAGGTTCGGACCAAGATAGAGGGCATAACCAGTGGTAGAGCGACGTGTATCCGGGCAGCCACCCCAATCGGCATCAGCGTAGGCGGTGACTGTCAACTTTCGAGCGGGAAAAATACAAAGGCCATGTTCCGGAGTGGCTTTGAGGTACCGAAGAATACGTTTCACCGCTTGCCAGTGAGAAGTACAAGGACTATGCATGAACTAAGATACAAGGTTGACAGCGTAGCTGATGTCTGGTCGAGTCATGGTTAGGTACTGAAGTGCCCCCACAGCACTCCTGTACTCAGTAGGATCCTCAAGAAGGTCCCCATCACTCAGTGAGAGATGTGCTCGGGTTGGGAGGGGGGTTTTGACGGGTTTGGCGTCACATAGGTTATGTCTAGAGAGGAGATTAATGGTGTATTTGTGTTGTGATAGGAAGAGTTGATCAGGTGTGCGCTTAGCCTCAATTCCAAGGAAGAAGTGAAGCGGGCCAAGGTCTTTCATGGCAAATTGGGTAGAAAGAGAGGTAACCAAGGTGCTAAGTTGGCCTGAATTGGTACCGGTTAGGATTATATCATCGACATAGAGTAAGAGGCAAGTTAGGTCAGAGTTTGTCTACTTAATAAAAAGGGATGGGTCAGCACGGCAACAGATGAAGCCAAGGCTAAGTAAGAACGTACTAAATCGCTGGAACCATGCCCGAGGTGCCTGTTTCAAACCATATAATGCCTTGCGTAGGCAACATACATGATTTGGAAATTTAGCATGTATGAACCCTTTTGGTTGTCTCATGTAAACTTTTTCCTCAACGTTACCATGTAGGAAAGCATTTTTGACATCCAATTGACAGATAGGCCAATTGTATGTGACAGCGAGAGTAAGTATAAAGCGTATGCTTGTTGGCTTGACAACAGGACTAAAGGTTTCCTTGTAGTCAAGACCTTCACGTTGGTGAAAGCCTTGGGCTACAAGGCGGGCCTTGAATCGCTCAACCGAGCCATCCGCTTTGTACTTGACTTTGTATTTCCAGGTGCTTCCAACAAGGTTTTGAGAGGGGTCATGTGGTACTAAGTCTCAGGTGTTGTTGAGAATGAGGGCATTAAATTCATCCGCCATGGCTTCTTGCCACTTTGGATTTTTCACTGCCTGTAAGTAACATGTGGGCTCCTGAACTACAGTGATGGAGGAGAGAGATAGAGGGTACTTAGTCTTGCGTATACCAGCTTTAAGACGTGTTTGCATGGAGTGCGTGTTAAGGCAAGGTCCAACCGAAGGGGGTTGCACATGGGGAGGGTGCTGTTCGATGTCGGGTTGTGGTGCCTGGGGCTGTTCGGTGTCGGGTTGTGGTGCCTGGGGCTGTTCGGTGTCGGGTTGCGGTAGGTTCGGGTGGTGGGGTTCCCGAGGGGGCTAGTTCCCGAAGGGGCCTACTAGTATGCTCCAGTGGCTCGGTGAGCACCCTGGGTGAATCAGGAGGGGGAGGTGGTGGCGTGGCCACCGTGGGCTGAGGCGCCATAGGCCGCCAGGCAGCCGCAACCTGTGAGATGGGCGGGGGAAGGGGAGCAACCGGGGGGGTAGTACAAAGTAGTAATGGTGGGGGATTAGCGACATCAGAGACTACTTGACATTGATTAATAAGGTCATTGTACGGAAAACGGGTTTCATCAAAGACAACATGCCGGTTTATATACAAACGTTTAAGTTTGGGATCAAAACACCGATATCCCCTGTATCGGGCGGCATAGCCTAGAAAAATGCAGGGGGTGGAGCGTGGGGCAAGTTTATGAGGGGCACGGGGTGTGATGTTAGGATGACATGCACACCCAAAGACGCGAAAACGAGAGTAATCCGCTGGGGTTTGAAATAATTTTTGGAAAGGGGAATAGTTTGAAAGATTTGGTGTGGGTAAACGATTTATAATAAAAACAAGAGGTACAGAAAGCGTCATCCCAAAACTCGTAAGGTAACTTAGAATGTATTAAAAGTGTCCGTGCCATTTCAGATAAATGTCGATGCTTGCGTTCCGCCACCTCATTTTGTTCGGGGGTATCAGGACAAGATAAGCGGAAATGAATACCAGCATCACGACATAGGGCATTCATGCGTCGATGATCGTATTCGCCTCCGCCATCACTTTGAAAAAATTTAATGGTCAGATTAAATTGGTTTTCAAGTCGATTTTTGAAAATAGTGAATATTTCTTAAACATCATATTTTTGCCGCATCGGATAAAGCCATGTGAATTGAGTAAAATCATCAATAAAGAGGACATAATATTTAAACGCAAAGTTAGAGAGAACAGGAGATTGCCAAACATCAGAGTGAATTATTTGTAACGGCATAGTAGTTTTGCGTAATACACGTTCAAAAGGAAGTTTATGGGAATTACCTAAGCAACATGAATTACATGTACCTGTAAATTTAACTCGCAAAAACACATGTCTTTTACAAATCAAATCAAGAATAGCATTGCCCAAGTGTCCTAATCTCTGATGCCACAAATCACCATTCCGCACATGTGCTACGAGTCCAATGTCATGAGGCGAGAAACTATATAGGGACCCATTACTGGGTACTCGAAGAAGCGGCGTCCCCGTAGTTTTGTCCTTGACACAAAAGAAATTGGAGTCAAATTCAACTCTACAATTATTATCTTGGCATAGTTGTTTTATGGATAAGAGGTTATGTGTGAGATTAGGTACAAGCATAATGTTTTTAAGCTGTAGGGAGGAGTTTGGGGTTGTTATAGAAGTAGAGCCCACATGTGTCACAGGTAGTAACGCACCATTACCAACAAGAACACTCTTATGACCGGAATAAGGAAGAAGAGTTTTGAGAATACCTGGATTGGGCGTCATATGGTTTGTAGCGCCGGAGTCAGGGTACCAGTTGAAATCGTGCAGTTCTCCAATCGACATGGCAACAAAGGATCGAGAGGGATCCGGAGCGGGGGTGTTGTCAAACCGGTGGGGACAAGTGAGAGCCGTGTGACCAACTTGAAAACAAATTTGGCAATATTGGGGACCGGGACCGAGCACACCTGTACTAGAGTTAGAAGGGAGACCAAATGGGGATCGGACTGAGCTAGGGTGAGGGGGTGCACCAGTTGGAGCCGGGTACAGGTGCTGGCCGAGCTGTCCACCACGACCGCCACGCCCGCCTCGCTTGTTCCTGCCTTTGCCACGGCCACGGTTGCCACCGTGGTTCGGGTTGCTACGACCTGGTTGTTGACCGGGCTGGGGTTGACCCTGTGCCACCATTGAGTGGCTAGTGTCGGGGTGAGGACGTCCAGATTTTTGGATAGTTAAAGCAGCCTCTTCATTGAGTAACGAGGTTTTTAACTCCTCGTAGGTATATGTTTTGTTTGTTTGTCGAGAAAACATGGCAAAAGCACTATATTCGGGGGGTAAACCATAAATTGCAAAGTGTTGAAATTCTTTTTGAGAGACAGGAGAATCAATGGCAGCTAGGTCGTCCGTTATTGATTTTAATTTTGAGAGGTAAGCGTCCATTGTTTTGCCATCCTTACGGCGATTTATTAATTGGGTTCGGAGATCAAACTCCTCAGCCATGGAGTGATCCCGAAAACGTTTAGCCAAGGCATCCCACATGGCTTTGGATGTAGAGTGGCGAACAATGTCATTTAATAAAGGACGAGACAAGGTAGCAGAAATGCAAGATCTGAGACTTTGATCCGTGCGAACCCAATTGAGATAATCTGGGTTTGAAAAGGTCGATCCATTGGGAAGATTGATTTGGGCAGGCGGACAGGGATAGGTACCATCTATAAACCCTAATAATTGGTGAGAGATTAGTAACATGTTAAGCTGTTTACGCCAGGGCGGATAATCAGTAGTTGACTCAAGTTTGATTGTTACAATATTAGCAATATTGGATAGGGGAATTAAAACAGGTGAAGGGGACTGATTATATAAATTAGGGTTTAATGGACTAGGGTTGAGAATATTGGGGTAAGTAGACCCGAAGCCGCCACCGACACTAGGGAGTGACGATGAGGGGTTGGGTGCTGCGCCGGCACTGGCACCGACAGTACCGGTGACCGGTGTGGAGAAAGGAGGAAGGGAGAAAAGAGAAGGGAAGGAGGTGGGGATGCCCAAACTAAGTCCTAGGGTCACTGTCGGCCTCCCAAGTGGTGGTAGAGTACCGGAGATGGCGACACCGGCATCGAACGACCGAGAGATTGGGTCGCCGGAGGTGATGGACCCGACGTAACGGGTGTCAGGCACCACCCTAGGCATGGCGGCGCCGAGCATTGCTGGTGGGGGGGGCGGTACTGTTGAGACCTTCCTCCACCAACGGCTGGGCTGCGATAGAACGAGGAGGAGAAGAGAGAGCGTTAGCGTAGGATCGACTAGGGTTAGTTGCCATTGATGAATTAAAGAATGAAAAAAAAAAAAAATCAACACAATGCAATAAATTAAAAAAAAAAGAACAGAATTTAAAGAGCAGAAGAAAAAAAAAGAAAAGGTCAGAGCCTGGGCTCTGATACCATATGAATGTAGAGAATTATATAAATTGAATAAATAAAAGAGGTTACATAGGGGGCCTATATATAGGCAGAGATAAATACAGAAAGGACTAAAATACCCTTATACATATCATAAGTCAAGGGGTACAAGGATAAAATACAATGTAAACCCTAAGCTAGAGGAGGGTTCTAGAATACTCTAATATACTACTCATATAAGTACAACTTCCAATGAGAACATGATAAATCATAAAAAATCCCCACGTTTTTTGACTCAAGCCCAGAAAATTCTTCAGTTCAAAAAAAAAAAAAAAGGAGAAGCCTAGAAAATTCAAAGTTTAATAATGCATCCATATATCCTTTAAAAACGTCTTCAGGGTAGCCCCGTAAAGGAAGAAGGCTGTGTATATCTACCCTTCGATCCTATTTAGGCGGGAGTCGTTGGAGGCATTGGGTTTGTTATTGTTGTTGTATATCTTTTAAAAATGTAGTTTTTAACTGTATAAAAAAAAGGGGAAAATTACAATTTTTTTTTGAGCAGTGGTGAATTATATATTAGTACCTCAAGATTTGGTGTATTAATTTTTTTAGTCCAAAAATTGTAAAAATAATTCTTAGTCCAAAAAGTTACATGCGTTTAATAAAATAATCTAAATAACAATGTATCAGGGAGTAGAGCAAGCCTCATTTTAATTTTTTTATATTATTATTTGAACTATTTTATTGAATATACATAACTTTTTAGACTAAAAAATTATTTCATAAAATTTATAAACTAAAAAATTAATACTCTAAATCTTAGGATACTATAAAAAAACTTCCACGTCTTTCTATGTAAAATAAAGACTCTCTTTTATAAGCCATATCAAATATTTAAGTTCTCCCATCAAAGAGGTCAAAATAATCATAAAAGTTTTAAAATAACAGTCAACTTAGTATATTGTAGTAAAATGAAAATTTTGAAAAAGATGGGGATTAAGGATTTGTTTGGCAGAGGGGAAATCCTTTTCCTCGGTATACATTTTTATCTGAAAATTATTTTCTAAGAAAAATTATATTCCACTTTAGATTTTTCGCTGTTTGTTAATAAAAATCTCACCAAAGAGGGCACTAACACGTCGTCACCGGATCCTATTAGGATTTCGAAGTTAAGCGTGCTTGGGCGAGAGCAATAACAGGATAGGTGACCTCCTGGGGAGTTCTCACCCTCAGGTTGGAGGCATTCAAAAACAACATCTCTTCATGGGTAATACTCTGAAGGGGTAAGGCTGCGTACATCCACCCCTAGACTCTGGTTAGGCGGGAGCCCTTAGGGCACTGGGTATGTTACTTTTTGTTTTAATAAAAATCTTGTTTCCACCCAGTAGCGGATCCAGTATTTTAAGTGAGGTTGGGCTTGGTCATTAGACACCTCTGCTACAAAATAAATAAGAAAAGCCTACATACAACAACAACAAACTCAGTGCCTCCAAGGGCTCCCGAAAAAGCAGGGTCTGGGGAGGGTAGATGTACGCAGCCTTCCCCCTTCAGGGGACCCTGAAGAGAGGCTGTTTCCGAGGACCCCCAGCCTAAGAAATTAGTCTGCACCAATCAGCCAAAGCCAGTCATATATTGATAAAACTAGAAATGAAATGATAAAATTGACATAGTAGATAAATTACAAAAACTTTTGCTGTAAATATCCAAGTTTTATCATCACGGTACCTCTATTATAATTTGATGAAATTTTATCACAAAATGCTAAAATAATACATGATTCCGAATGCATATAGGTATTTTCGGCCAAAATACAGTGAATTTTAGTCAAAAATACCATCGTTCCTGATTTTGGCGATATATAAGTACCATTCACTGAAATTTATAAATTTTTGACTAAATTATAATGCATTGTTGGTTGAAAAAGTGGATGAAACGAATTCATAATGTCATAACCGTATAACATGTCAACATCTTTCGGCGTAAGTTCTTGCTCAAATTTCGCAGCATTTTGACAAAATATCAATGAATTTTGATAGAAGATATCTACATAAAAGAAATTCAAATTATTAAAATATCTTATGACATATACATATATACTTATTAAAATATCATATTTTTAGTAAAATATAAACTATATGCATATGAAATTATAGAATTTCAGGGTGGGCTAGCGCTATATAACAATAGCAATATTGCATGCTAATATATATTTTTTCTGTTTTATAATTATATTTATAATAAAACATCAAATTTTGAGGGCGGGCTTAAGTCCACCCTTTGCATAACTTACATCCGCCGCTGTTTCCACCTTATAATGTTCCTTACTTTATTTTCACGAATTTTGCAGGTCATTTTATAGTAAACATTTGTTACACAAATTGATGGTGTAACCTAAATTAGGGTTATGGTTGTGAGTTAGAGTGAGATTAGAGAGAGAATTTGAAGAAAGGGATGAGAATTGAGACAGATATCTGAGAAAATATTTTTGATCATTAATCTCTAATCAATGAGTTACACTTCCTTTTATACTACTACAAGTCATAAGAGCTCTCATTCCTTTATTAAGTACATCATTGAACGAATGAATTATTATACTACGTATTATTATACGTAACAACATAAGGTATACATTTGATCCTAACTTCAACAAATAAATTCCTTGATACTTTAGAATGGAGTTATTTGCATCATTAGTCCCTCATGTTTCTAATTTTATTCAAATCGATCCCTCATCTTTTATTTTGTTCAAATTGATCCATTATCTTTATATATTTATTGAAATTAGTCCTTTATATTTTCTTTTGGTCAAAATAATCCCTTATGTTTTATTTCAAGACAAATTTGGTCCCTTATCTTTTTAATTTTTACCTAATTTTGGTCACAATATTGGGGACTAATTTTGTCGTAAAAAAACGTGATGGGCCATTTTGAACAAAGATATAAATATAAAGGACCAATTTGACCAAAAAAAAGATGAAGGATTAATTTGAACAAATTTAAAAAGATAAAGAAAGCAAAGATGTAAATAACACCTTTAGAATGATGACTTCCCATGTAACTCAAGTCTCATTTTCTACCATTTGTAAGGAAAACATTTTCCTTTTTTTTTTTTTAAAAGAACAAAGCTCGAGTAGAAAAACATTTTCCTTTTTTTTTGAAAAGAACAAAGTCTGAGGAGAAAAATATTTTCCTTAGAAAAATTTTTTTATCAAAGTACGCGTCAATCAACAGAAAATAAAAAAAATGAGAGATTTTTTTTAAAAAATAATTTTACAAAGACTCAACTTTCCATTTGAAAAATGAGAAAACCTTCACACCCCCAATTCGACCGTTGCTCAAACATCCAACGGTCATTTCCCCTCTTTCTACCACTTAAAAATTCCACTCCATCGTTACTTCAAATCCACACTATATTTCAACTCTCTCTCTCTCTCTCTCACTCTGATCAAAGTGCCACAAATTTTGAATTAAGAAAGCACAAAAGAATGGAAAAATCAACAGGAACCCCATTGAAGGAGTTGAATGAATCATCCCCAACACTTAATCAACCCCAACAATGTCACATTTTGGAGAGTTCTGATACTTGTAAATCCAAATTCACTTCTAATTCGACCCCGGAAAAGCTTAAGGTCCCAAAGGCGTTCAAGTTCCCCGAAAGGTACTATTTTTCGGTTTCTGTCTTTCTTTTTCTTTTCTAGGTTGATTGTAGGAATGGCAATGGGATAGGTAAAACTTGTTACCTGGGGTACCCACCCTGACGTAGGATAAGTAGTAAAAGAGTTTCTGAGGCAAATAGACTGTCAGAAACCCAAGCGGGTGAGTCGGAAGCACTAATTTATACGGTCAACTTCAAACAGTCATAACTTTTGTTCCGTAAGGAGTTATGGGGCCCGTAACCTGTCAAAAACGAAGCTATCGGACTAAATTATGCAACTCTTGATGCTTTGCCTCTAGCCTCACATGTTTTCCCTAAATTCGGCCTCTATACTATTTTTGGGCCACTTTAAGTTTTCCTCCTAGTTTAGGGTTATTTTCGTAATTTTGTATTTTATGGTATTTTTATAATTTTGCATATTAGAGTTTCTCTTTATTTGCTTATAAATATAAATAGTAGCTACAAATGGTTGTATTCTTCATTCTCTAATTTTAAAGAAATACAAACCCTAATTTCTCTTCACTTTAGTGGATTCCGAATTGATGTGTTCGATCAATTTTTCATTTCTGTTCCGTATCACACCCCGATTTGCCCAGGTATGGATGCAAGTGAGTTCGGTAGCGGGTAGGGAGGGTACAAATGTAAATATCCATTGTAGATAATAAGGCAAGTATAGATATAAAGTTGTATCGGCGCAGCCCCACCTATCTGCCTAATATCCATCTTATCAGAGTTACTTTTTGTCACTAATGTCTAAGCACATTGTGATTTCTTGTTGCCAAATTATATCGGTGTTCTATCTTTTGTTTTTTTATTGGTGCCGATGACCATATCAGTGGATATATTCAACCAAGCGCTAATTAGCAGTTAGTCCTTAGGGGATCTTCCATCTGTAACAAGGTTTTTAGTTAAGCGGAGTCTCTGTCACTATATCGACATCTTTTTCAATAGTGGAAAATTATCATCAAAATTTTTGGTCGAGTAGTCGGGAAATTTCCCTTGAGTCTTTGGGAGAAGGACTTGAATGGTATTGAGAGGATTTATAAGGATCGAGTTGGTAAGGGCAAAATACAGAATTATAGTTTCTACTGTAACAATTAGGCGGACACGGTTAACAGGATGGATAATTATTTGTGGGATGGCCATTTTGGACATATATATTTATGATCTTCGAAATTTGGAAAATTAGTTTGAACTTTTGGCAAAGGATGTTAGACTATATTATATGGGTGTCTTATATTGTATATATTGAGTCCATTGGACCTTTTTCTTGTAAGCCTTATGTATTGTATTATCTATCTATAAATATACAAAAGGGCTCTCTGCTTTAGATGTGCTCCTTATTCTTCTGGAGGGTATTGTGAGAATTGATTAAAATTATTAGAATTTGGATTCATTTACGAATTTGAAATATGATTATCGTTGTCAAAATAGAAAATAGCCATTGACAAAGGAAAAAAAGACAAAATACTGAGTATTAACAAGTGATGAGAACTCGTCAGAGACAGAGGTAGTCGTGAGGTGGGTACGAGGAGGAAACAGTTCTATGTGCGAGGCCGGGTATTGGTATCCATCTAATACCCACAGTCGGTGACGGAAGGAAGTGAGTAGGGATACAGATGAGACATCTCCTCTATACTCCACAAACCTCTCAAAAATTTTTGAAGCTTATAGGGTCCCAATATACGAAGCAGGCACAACCTTGTGTGATTGTGTTATAACCAAGCCGAACACTTGTCTGATTCAAGCTTGAACTTGGCTCGTTTAGCTATAATTCGCTTATGTCTATTCATAAAGCCACTGGTGTTGCCAAACTCTAGCCTGCTTAACAAAATGGGCTGGCTCGACTCGACTAAAACTCCTAAAAAGTCATGTTTCTCTATCTAAATAATAAATCTGCTCCCGAATCGAGACTCTAAATTTAAAAAATTGTAGGTACAAGAGCCCAACGGATCATATGATGTCACCAGTTTCAAAGGGTCTTCTTGCAAGAAATCGAAAGGCTGCTCTGCTCTTGCCTCCCTCCATTATTCACCCCAAGGTGTGCGTTTCATTATTATTATTATTATTTGCATTTTTTTAGCTTTCAGCAAAGAGAGTGCCAATACGCAAGCATAGGATCCCATTAGAACTTCGAAGTTAAGTGTGCTTGGACGAGAGTAGTAATAGGATGGGTGACCTCTTAGAAAGTCCTCACCCTCAAGTTAGGAGAGTACTTAAAAACAACCTCTCTTTAGGGGAAGGCTGCGTACATCCACCTCCCCAAGACCCTATTTAAGCAGGAGTCCTTAGAACTTTTATTACATTTTTTAGCTTTTGAAAAATTAACAGCAATAATTTAAAATATTCCTTTTGGTTCTCAATTTTCTATAAATTTTCATTCAAATTAAAAAAAAAATTCTAAAACAAACAAAAACTTGAAAAACAATTGTTCATAAAATATTCCTTTTAGTTCTCAATTTTCTATAAATTTTCAGTCAAATAAAAAAAAAAAAAATCTAAAACAAACAATAGCTTGGAAAACAATCGTTCATAAAATATGGTTTTAGTTTTTTTTTTTTTAAAAAAAATTGTATTAAATAGAAACATGAAATGACTTCAATTATCAAACGTCATGTTTACCTGTATATATCCTTTCCTTTTTTTTATTTTTTTTTATCATGGTGGCACTTCCCTCTGTGAGGGTTAGCCTACTATTGGGGAGGGGGGAAAGGGAAGGGGGTAGATGAGAATCGAACCCGGGATCTCGGCGTAGCACGCCTGCTCCCCAAACCGGGTGAGCTCCCGGGCGACCCCTTTTAATTTTTTTTTTTTTTATTTGTACACCTAAATAATTTTCAAACTGGTGGTGTCCACATGGACACCCATTTAGCATGCCTTCTTTCTTTATCGACTTTTAATGCTTAGAGTCATCGTCCAGGATAGTGACTCTGCACAACCATATTCACAGCCTGTTTAGAATTATTATAAAAAAAATTATTTATTTTGAAAGTATCTTTTATAAAAAGTACTATTTTAAATAATTAGTTTATATTTGACTTAATTAGTCAAAAGTACTTATTTTATTATTGCTAGTGTTTAATCAGTATTTAAAAAATTATTTTGTTTATCAAATTACCGAAAAGAACCAATTTGGCTGGATAGAGGGTTAAGGTTTTAAAAGAGGAGAGGGTATGATGTAATTTTAATATTTGAGTAGGGGTATTTTTATCCTAAAAATTTTAAATTTTTGGTTCTGCTTCTGCTTATAATCAGCGGCACCAAATTCCTGCTTATACTTATAAGCAAAAAAATCAACTTCTATTTTTAATAAAAAGCGCTTTTGAATATTTGTCAAATACCCTCTGAACTTTAAAAAAGTGCCTTTTCTAAAAAAAAAGTACTTGCTTTTTTAAAATAAGCAATCTCAAACAGGCCCTTAATCGCCTAAGAAGCGACTTTACTTTGCACAGTTCGTTTTTCTACAGTACAAAGTTGTAAACTCCATTAGCAACCCCTAACAAGAAAAGTCTTTTGACCGAAAAGAAAACAGAAGTCACCATAAAGAAAAGTCATATTGTTGTAGAATATAATAAATTTTTTTTGGTCAAAGTCAAAATGTATGTTGTTTTATACTTTAATCAAAAAAAAAAATATTTGTTTTATACAATTAGCCCAACTTCTATTTTAGCATAATACAACAATACCAATAATAACAACAGTATCAATGCCACAAGGGTTCCACCGAAGCAGGTTTCTGGGGATGAGATGTACGCAACTTTAATCCTTCAGTGTGTTTCCGTAAAAAGAGGTTGTGTCCAAGTGCCTCCGACTTCTAATTTTAACATAATATACAAATATATTTGTAAAACAATGTAACAGAACAATATTGGTAAGATAAATGTTATTATCAGGGTAAAGTTATTATTATTAAAGAAAGATCGTATTTTTTTAAGATAATTTTGTGGCTTTTATTAATAACATAATGATGTACATATAAGTAATAAAAGTTTCACAACCTTGATATATTAATCATGGGTATCATCATATATTTAAACAAATATATTTAGGGTTTTTTTTAACGAACTCAACAAGTTATTTATCAGCTTAATAATTTATATTATTAGTAATTTTGGAAATTAAAAACGTCAAATGCCTTGTCAACAAATTGCTGTTAGAAAATTATTTTACCATAGTAGGAGGAATAAAAACTTTATTTTGATGGTAGATTAAAAAGTAATTTACCGCTTTTAAAGTATAATTTCTATTTCGAGTATGCTAAAATATTGTTATACCTAACTACTGTTTTTCTGTTTAAATGATTGGGTACTTACGTACAGATTAAAGAGTTGCAAACCTCGGATTCGGATAACATGGTTCCTCTACAAACAGAGTACATGCTAAAATAAGTTTAAGTTATTGTTATTTTGTATATTGTCAAGCTTGGGTACTTTATGTTATTTTTCCAGTTAGTGTTGTAGTAGGACGCATGAAAGAAAAATTATTTGAGAACAGTAAAGAACACAAATGATTATGAGGTTTGTTCGATTCCTCAAGGACCTACATCCATGGTCCTCGAATGTGTTTACCATCTTGATGTAGATGGCTCAGCGGTGACAATCCTCCGGCTTAACGAACTCACTCAGAAATCATGTACACTCGCAACTAGGGATTGCAATTAGATGTGAATCTGTTGGGTATCTATCTAATAGATTTGGATTGAAATGTTAATAAATGAGTTTTGGGTCAAGTTGGATTTGGGTGACATCAGACTCAACCCAAACCTGATCTACAACTTGTCCCGAAATAAGTAATTTTAAGTCTTCAACATTCCAAATTAGATTGCAACTTAAAGTGTTTTTCGCTCTTGTGGAATAAGAAAACTTCGTATAGTTTTGGAGCTTGTTCAAGCATTATAATATTTATTTTGTAAAATCCATGATTTAAAAAATATGCGCTTGAAGATTATTGGTTAAGATATTTGCTTAATATTGCATTATATTGTTACACATATTAAAAGAAAAAGAAAAAATAACTATTTGTCCAAATAATGGCTTTTGAATGGGGTTTTTTTTTTTTTTTTTTTTTAAACCAAAGAAAACGGAAAACGGCCAACGGCCAAAACACTAGCGATCAAAAGAAATTACATCACAAAGTTGGGTTGGCGGATTGATCCTCCACCGATGATTACAATCATTACTAAGATGATGATGAGCTACCCGATTAGTGTTGTTACAACAATGAGGAATCCAGTTGAAATATATACAATCAAAAAGGTAAAAAAAACCTCCAAATATCCCTCACAACTGCACGAATATGCCAAGGAGCATGGGAGGAGCCCCAATCACTTCAATGGCTACTAAACAACCTGACTTGATGATTACATCAGACCACCCGGAGGAAAGAGCAAGGAAGCAAGCACCTCGGATAGCAAGCGTCTCCACAACCAAGGGGCGGGGGGGAGGGGAATCCTCGCTGAATGTTGGGAAGAGATGAGGGACTCCTGCAAACCTGTCTCTTTAAACTCGTGAAAATCCTCCATAGCTTTGTTGACAATATAAATGGGGCTGTGGAGCGAACCCGCTTGAAAGTATAAAGGCACGTGTGCTTCTATATCCACCAACAGTGCATAGCACATTTCACAATAACATCAATGTTAAGATTGTAAAAAGAAAATAATGAATCCCACCAAGTTCTGAAGCCTGCAAAACCAATTGGATTGGGTTTAAACCCCAAATCCGACGATAACCAAGTCGCACTTGCTACCGGAAAAAAGAATAGAATGTGCTCAAGAGATTCAGTCTGACCATCGCAATAATAATAATAATAATAATAAAGCAAAGCAACAAAGCAACATACATAGTGCCCCAAGGGCTCCCGCCTAAGTAGGATCTTTTTTTTGGGGGGGGGGGGGGGGGGGGGGGGTTGCAGGGGGAAGGGATGTACGCAACCTTCTCCCTTCAGGTTATTACCCCTAAAGAGAGACTATTTTCCAGTGCCCCAAACGTGAGGGTGAGGACTTCCCAGAAGGTCACCCATCCTGGTACTACTTTTACCCAAATACGCTTAACTTCAGAGTTCTAATAGGATCTGTTAACAATGTGTTGGTACCCTCTTTGCTAATAGTAGTAGTAGTAGTAGTAATAACAATAATAATGACAATCATAGCTTTTTTACTAAAGAACCATGCATTTTTTATTTCAAATGTTGCTCATTTCATCCCCATATACATTACCACCAATATTGCCGTTGGTTTTTAACCAAAATAATTAAAGCATTTATCCCATTTATTTAGAGGTTTTTTAACTCAAAATTAGCATTCAAAATTACTCTTAAATGTCTCATTATATTTTAAAACCATAATTAAAATTATTAAAATGTGAATACCAACAGTAAATAGGACAATTAACTTTTCCTTTATATTAAATAAATACAATAAACATAATAACATTAAGTTTTTAAAAAAAGTATTTTTTTATTAAAATATCCAACACCCCATTATGGAAGAAGTAAGAGAGTACTCTGTTAGCTGATAAGGGGATATTAGATATTGATTACAACAACAAACCCAGTGCCTCAAAGGGCTCCCGCCCAAGCAAGGTCTGGGAGGGGTAGATGTACGCAGCCTTCCCCCTTCAGGGGGCTACCCTAAAGAGAGGCTGTTTCCGCGGACCCCCAACCTGAGAGGCTATTAGATATTGATTATGAGTCAAAATTGTTAACCACTTATATTATCAGTTGAGATTATAATAGGGAAAATCTCACTAGAATATGGAAGCCAATTTAAATGAGAACTATAGTTTTGTACATATAAATAGAGTCATCTTCTCTCATTATTGATCATCTAATTGATTATTGATTATGCCTCCCAAAACTTAGACTCTCTCTAGGTTTTGGTGATGTAGAAAATAAAGGATCTAGTAGCCCTCTCGGTCATTCTGCACGGTTCTCAAGCTGATTTATCAAAGGCTATACGACAAGTCTAAATTCATTCGGCAATCAAGATATACCTAAACTTTATGTTTAATAGTTGTCCCTATATCTAATAAAATCAATACAATAAATATAAGAAGCACTAATCTCAACTCAACTACAACAACAACAACAAAAACCAGTGCCTCAAGGGCTCCCGCAAAAGCGGGGTCTGGGGGGAATGATGTACACAGCCTTCCCCCTTCAGGGTATGAAGCTGAAGAGAGGCTGTTTCCGAAGACCCCCAACATGATTATGTCATCTTCGTGTCATGGTGACCTGTGAGCAATAGGGTATCAAAGCAAAAGAGTAAGCTACTGCATAAAACGAGCAATACAAAACATAACGCCCCATATGAGACATCGAGGCAAAACCTTCCATACCAGGCAGCAAGTAAAAGCAAATAGGCAAATAGTATATAGTAGACAATAGACAGCAGACAGATAGGCGTATAGGTAGATAGGTGCAGCTTAATAGGCCTATACGCCTATGAATCCAATTATAGCAGAATAAGCGGCAGTGTGAGGCCGCTACAATCTGCTACCCCTATGCTAATCCTCCCTCGAGCACTAATCTCAACTCAACTAATTATGATAAAATTTCATTGGATTCCATGAAAGATCTTATATTTTGTGAATATGTCATATTACCATTTTCTAACAAAAGAACTACCAATTTCTAACCAGTGATACTGATATATTATTGTATTGTGTACCATGTCAGCATATTCCAATCAAAATTTGCTAGAAGAGGGTACCTAATTGATAAAATTGACAAACTATGGGGTATGTTTGATATTATACATGTGTCTCTCTTTCATGCCATTTACCTATCTCCTTCTCCTTGCTTGGCGTTGTTAAGTAAATGATACTGAACAGAAACATGAAATTTATTTTAAACACGTCAAAATCAAAGAAAAATTCGAAATCCACTGAAAGAGAGAGAAATAACTAGGTTTTTTTTTTTTTTTTTTGTATTAAGAATTTGATGAATGAACCATACAATAACTATAGTGATTATTAATTTATAGGCAAACAAGAAATCCTAAACGCAAAATTACAAAAATGCCCTAAAATTCAAAATTACGAAAATGTCACTAAACTATCCAAAAAGCATAAAAGTAGTTCAAAAACACGTTTAGAGGGCGTTTTTTTTTGGGGGGGGGGGGGGGGGGGGCGGGAATAGGTATGGCCAGTAGCGAATTACTGGAGTTGTATAGTTCAGTCCGATAGCTTCGTTTTGTCAGATTACGGGCCCTTTTATTCCTTACAGATCAAAAATTATGGTAATTTAAAGTTTCCTTTGCAAATTAGTGCTTCTAGCCCACCCATTTAAATTTATGGCAATCCAATTGCTTCAGAAACTCTTCGACTACTTGTCTTATATCCATAAATGTACGGTCAGTACCACCTCAAGAAAAGTGATCTTTGACAACAATAGAAGTTGGTGCAAAAGCTCTAAAAGGACCGGCAAATGTGTCAAATTGTGTTTGCCTTTGTGTTAAATGGGTCGACAAGAACCTGACCCATTTGTTAAATAGGCCAAGAAACTTCAACTCTTACCTAACCAATTAGCAAACTTATAACTAACCAATTATCTACTTTTTTAGTACAAGAAGGGCCAGCCAAGAATCCTAGCAACCGAAGTAGGCGCTTTGGGGCCCCCAATTTCTTAAGGTTCTTTTCAAAAATTAGTTATATTATAAGTTTGTTTTTGCCACTTAACATCATCATTCATAATTTCATTTTATATATAATAAATTATAAACATAAAATATAGAGGATTCAAATAGTCATATTATAATATAAAATGGTTATTTGAGTTGACTAAACACCTCTATGATAAAAAAGCACCCACCAATCAAAGCCTTATTTTGGGTCCCTAAAATTTTATACTCGACCATACTAGTTCCTTAACTTATAAACTTGACAATGATACGCGCCTTTATAGTTGGGATGACAAATCTCAACTCAGTCCATTTCTTAGATTGGTCAAAATCTTCAAACATTATATATCCATCCCAATTAGTAGAAAGGTAACTTATCGGTTGCCCGTTTAATTTTATAGATGACATTTTTGTTAAATATTAATTCGTCAATTTATAAATGTGCCGATACTATGTCCTTACGATTAGCACATAAGGAGAGGACACAGCAGTTACTTTTCATAATACGTTATCACCAAAGTATACTAACGTTTTAATATATCCAAAATAGATCTAGTTGAATAGATATTCAATAGATTTGGGTCAATTACTAATCCTATACCAACATACTACACTCTATTCGAGAAGTTGCTTATAAGACAAATCGTCTTTCTTTTCTACGTTTTCTCTATAATTAAAATTGATGCTCGTCACCAATAAAGAACGAGCATCCACAAAGACATACCAAGTCTGCAAATCCGACCCACAACATCCGAAAGTAGGACTCGTGGCACAAGGCATTACTTCTAATTCCCCCCATCCCATTAATGTCTACCAAAAGAAGATAGAAAAGACGATTCAACTTCCACAAGTGCTTGTTCCAAATCATTTTCATTTGTAGTTTTCGGTTTCCAAGAAACTATAACGATACTTTGGAACAATTTTTCCTTACTTTGATTTCTTATTTCCAGTTTTCTTCCTATGTGAGTGAAAACCGAAAATCGAAAACCCAAAACGAAAAAAGAAAAGTTTTCAAAACCTGATTTGCATTTTCTTCGATAACCGAACTCCACAAACCGAAAACAATACCACACAGACTCTAAGAAAGGCTAAACCTAATAAATAACAAGTACCATTACAAGAAGGGAGAAGGGTTAACAACAATGTGCTTCAATGGATGCTCCACATCTCCGCCACCAGCATGCCTTACGAACTCGGCTGGTGTCAGAAAACTCCCATGGCAGACACACACTATCCTCACTTCCTCTCCTTTCTTGTATCCATACAAGAACCCCTCTATTCTTTTCCCTCCCGGGCCGTTTCCCTTTGTGGAAACGCATGGCATATCTGCTAAAAGGTTCCTCACAAGCTCGCTTGTCGCTCTGGTGGGGCCTGAGGGCTTTGGCTTGCATTTTTCTGTCACGTCCTCGTTCGCCTTGGCTGATGTTTTTGTTTCTGTAGAAACAGCTGTCAGGTTCTGTTCACTATGTTCTGTGGATTCGGGAGTCTTGACCAGTCCTGCAACATTAGAAAGCTATGTTTCAGACGTTTATAGTCCCGTTACCCCCAAACTCGCTGACTCATCCAAAAAAAAAAAAAAAACCGGAGAATGTGTTTTCTCTATGTATGTGAGCCTTAGTGAGCTCCTGGAGCTTGGAGTAGCGGTAGCCGCCCGGCATGGGCAGAGTTAGGGGTTCAAGTCTCGAACCTTATGGGAGGTTTGGACTGGGGTCATGATAGACAAGTGAATTCAACAAGTTCAGAATACCATGCTGTGAAATAGTTACATCTACAATTGATGAAGTTGCTCGAGTCATCTCTTTTCTTTCCCTCATGCTCAAAGTGCTTATGAAACACGAGATCAAATAAAGACCGTTATACAACATTAACAACTATTACATGATGGAATTTGAGCTAGTAAATATGTCGTCTGATCACTACAACTTGTTTTATAATGTATGTGGCTTCCACAAACACTGGGACTGTAACCACGATGCAACCAAAAAGGACATGTACTGAACAAAGCGGAAGTAAAACACAAGAACAACAATGAAGCACTTGACAACGTTACTTATCCAAGTAAATGGAGGATAAGATTTTAGTACTTTGTGAATCCAAAATCCCAGCTCAACCCCAATGTTAAACTTCAGTGGCGAGTGTAATAGCACACAAAATGTGACCAAGGATCCTTTCTCTTGTACAAGCTAACTATATCAGTAAACCTTCACTAACAGTCGCTCGAGACTTACAAGAGCTCTTGATAACAATCGCTTGCTACTACCTTATGTAAAAATGTTTCATGTTTGGCATGACTACCAAATAATTTCAGGCATAATCAGCTAACGGGGCATAGAAACTAGAGATGATTCAGATTGTCACATTTTATCGCTACAACGGGAAAACTTGACTTCCTCAGCTTCATCTCCGAAAAACAAGGTCTTCAAGTAGAAGAACAGGAGATACAGTTCCAATCGTTATGTCTTACAGTAGTTATCTTTCAATTACACGATTGGAATAGTATAATAGCATTGAACTGCCACACAAAGCCTTCTTTCCAATCATGTGATAATCAAAAGATACACACTTAAAAAATTCTAAGTCCTTCAGCAATCTGTCTATTTTCAGTAGCTTAAGCCACTATAGGATCAAAACCAAGTGGACAAACTAGACGTAGCGAACAGAACCAAACATAATCGTACAGTCCAAATCTGGTACTAAGATCTGAACAGTCCTTCAGTAGTTTAAGTTGTTAGACACATCAATAACGCCAGGTCTTTTATGACAACCATTATGTTCTATCGCAATTCTCATTGTACTTGAGCTTAACTATTGATTGGATGTCAGCTTATCATGCTTTTTAACCTTCCAGTCTCCAATTTCTAGCATATTTCAACAATTGCTAACGAACTAGCACACCAGACTGAACCCAATTGGGACCTGAACACTAATAAAAACGTGTCTACCGAAAACAAAAACAATCAGTACTAATTTTGACACATATATGAACAATATGAAATGGGCATGAAATGTGCTAGCTCTTCCGAGTTTACGGTTATAATGACATATGAGTTGTGTCAGACTCATTTTTTTTTCTTTCTAGTAACCAGGGCGTCAGTGCCAATTTAGGCACACCTCAACTAGTCTTCAGACAACATGCACAACCCACTCCGAGGTTTCCATATATACAAAAGGGTGTGATGAGCTTGTTCGACTTTGTTAATGTTACATACCCACTTGCAAGCTTAAGACTCATCTTGAATATCTTAGATAGCATCAACCTGAAACTCAAACTTCAATCTCTCCTTCCCCTAGCTAGGAAGTAGAAAGAGGAGTCTCAAAGACCTAACAATAGAAGCAAGAAATCTGTAAAACAACCACTACACTAGAATTTAAGTCTCAGTAAATTTTGTTTGGTATAAAAATAGAGAAATGAACAAAATCACGCCACACTGATCTAATGAAAATGCAAACAACGTGAAGCTTCCATTTTGCAAGTCAGGGTAGACTATTTTAGGTGAAATAACTACAACTTGCTAGGTCATTTAATACGCAGCTAGAGTAGCAACATCAATACCAATCAAGGTAGGTTAAGACCCCAAGCAATAGAAGCAGCTCCTTGGGGCCCCATTTTGTTGATGAGTCCTTTTGAAAATTTAGTTATAGTATCAGCTTCTTTCCACCGCATATTTGGATGCATAATCCATATATTAAGTAGTATTAATACAAAGTGAATTATTCGAGGCGGGTTTAACCATGCGTAGGTCTCAATTACAAAAAACAGATCCACAAATCAAACTCTTTTTAAACCCCTAAAATCTCAGGACCAGACCAATCCAATCACAAGGAACCCATTTTTCCTAAGGTCTCGAGAATTAGAGCCTTCTTAACCAAGAGGTTACAAGTTTGAATCCCATCAACCTCCCTTTCAGTATTAACATAATTTAAGCATAAGGTATAAGATGGCCATGTGCGATATCCACTCTTCAAGCTCAACGAGCATTTGAACAAGGGAAGTACGATAGAGCATAAAACCAATTAGCTTAAGCTTGGGACAATTGGTTCCTTGAGAGTTACCTTGATCCCTTTTGCTATCAACTCGGGAAATCACCGACGACCCGCTCCGTGCAAGCGGTGGCGGACCACTACCACCGCTATTACCCAATTCGGGATTCGACTCAAATTCATGACCCATCGAACACCCTTTAACCCATGGAACCGGGATCCCCCGAACAGTCCTTTGCTTCTCTGACCGCTTCCGCTTGGTCTCCATCCTCCTCACCATCTGCATCTCCTTCCTTACCCTCCACTCCTCCTCGGCCTCCGTTGGAAGCGACGTCGTTCGAGTCAAATGGGTGTACTCAACTGGCTTAATACGCGTCGTTTCAATCTCCCCATCTGGGTTCAAATTGAAATCTGACACAGAACAAGATCGAATCAAGTTCTTTCCTTTTGGGTCAACCCCAAATCGCCCGTTTAATGACAAACCTAAGCTCAACTCTATCTCCCCCTCTTCTTCTTCATCTTCTACCTTTGAATTTACCCGCGAAAGTTCCTTTCTTGGGTCGAATTTCTCCAGAAATTGACTGGAAAAATGGTTCAAACCATTCCCAATTTTATCTGTTTCCGCCATTTTAGCTCTCAAAAAAAAAAAAAAAAAAAACCAGTTCAAATTACAAGTTTCGAATTTGAAAGCAACCCATTTCAATCCGAATTGGAGTCAAACAAACCCAGAAATAATTCTCAGAAATTCAACAGAAAAGAGAGAGGAGCGAGAAAGAGAGACAGAGAGAAAAGAAAATGGAAGGACTGGTGTCTTTGTGCTGTGAGCCTCTGATTTGGTGGACGGGGGTTGAAATGACGGAAACGCCCTTCCGGGGTGAAAAACATTTAAACTCCGTTTGACACGTAAAATTAAAATTATACTGTATAATTATAATTTTAATTTTAATTTTGATAAAATTAAAATTTCATTGCTCAGTTTATACGAGGTTGGAATTATAATTACTTAATGATTTCAATTATCGAGGGTTTTCGATCAATTGAATTGGAGTATTTGGAGTTTTGAAATAACTACGGTTTGATTTTGGTCGGAGAGGTTCACATTACATCAAATTATTACGGTCAGAGAGATTTAATTTGAGTTCGAGTTATTCGATATTCGAGTCAAATCTGGTCGAGTATCGCGTCGAATTGTTTGTTGTTCAAGTTACCTCGGATTTTTAATTAATCGGGTTACGTGTTTTTGAGATTTAGTATAGTTAAGGTCGAGTTTAAGTTCATTCAAGTTATTTCAAGCTCGAGTCAGCTTAGTTTTGGGACAAATGAGTTGTATCATTAATTTTGAGTCATCTTAGGCTGAGTTTGTGATGGGTTGGGTCATTTTGGGTATGAATCATATTAAAATTTTGGTCAATTTTGTCGAGTCATTTTTACTTTGGCTCAACTTGTTTATATCACATTCAAGTCTAGTAGTTTCATTTTCTAGATTTGAGTCATCTCGACTTTTGAATCAATCGGGTTTAGTCATTTCGAAATTTGAGTTGGGGTGATTTCGATCATTTCAAATTCAAGTCATTAGAGTTGGGTGATTTCAAGGTTCAGGACAAATTTTAGTTTCTATCTAAGTCTATAGATTTTAAGTTATTTTGAATTGGGTTAATCAAGTTGGGTCATTTTGAGTTTTAGGTTAATGGAGTTAATCTGAAATTATAATTTCTTACTTCCATCACAAGGAATTAGAAAGTTTGGTTTTCAGTTAAAATTCAATTCTATGAAATTGGACAGTAGAATTATAATTTCAATTTCAGTAGGTAAATCAAATAACAGAATTAAAATTATGGGCTCCAATTACAACCCTAGCCCCAATTTCAGTCCCCAAACACAGTCTTAAAGTAAAATTCGTGTACAATATATATTATAGTCCCATATTCATACTATTTGATTTAAAAGAGCGTTTATATTATTATTAATACTATAAAATATACATTTTTAGTAATATTTATATAATATATGTATTATAGTGCGTATTTTTATTTTCATGGTTTAAGAATAATGACGGAAATGCCCCTGTGGGGGTAAACGTGGGGTGTAAGTGGACGGAGGACCAGACTTGAAGGCGACGTCACAGAGAGAGAGAGAGAGTGGGGGGACACGTGTCGGGTGGACAGTGAGTCATGGTTGGCCTTAGGGGTTTGTGGAAACGAGGGGCATCCGCGGCGAGACGTGCAACGCTTATATAGTCAGCCGTTAAAAAGCCAAAAAAAAAAAAAAAAAAAAAAAAGTAAAGTACATATTACAAGTGTTTAATGGGCGGTTGGGTTCGGTTTGAGGTTAACCTATTAAGATTCCAATAGTTTTGGGTCCAAGATTTATTTTTGTCCATCGGTATGACTTCCTCTACTCGAGGTGGCAAATTGACAAAACAATAGACTTTCTTTCCGCAAGAGATTTAGTTGCTTTTCAAAGGAATTTTTTTTTTTTTAAATATAGTTTTGGTTTAGATTTTGATGGGTTATGGGTAACCTATGGCAATCCAAAACAAATAAAAAAGACAATGGAATCAACTAAATCAATTAGATAACTAAAGTTAACAGTGAATTTAACAATACATGTAGAATAAAAAAGTCAATTAAACTCAGGTATCTAATTATTCCAAATTTTAGACTTAATATAATTGTCTGACATGAAGTTTTGGATTTTCTAGATATAAAATGAAACCTATTGGACAAACCACATATGTACACACATAAAATTTCATATTTCTTGGATTGTTTCAGTTGACCTGCAAATTTTTTTTTTTTTTTTTTGGTAATATTCATGCTAAAGGTCCCTTTACTTTGTTCACTGTGTCAATTAAGTCCTTTATTATTTTTAGAAAAATTATCACTTAGATATCCTAAAATTTTATCATTTATCACTTAGATACTTTGACGCTCAATATATAAATTGATAGTTGATGTGTTTTAAAAGAGTGTTTTAAAATCGTGTACTCGAAAGCATACGGATCGTCGTAGCTAAATCGGGTATATGCGTTGTATCTATAGGGAATCGGAGTTAAGTCGAATTTAGTTATTAATGACCGGTTGAGCTTTTGGGTTTTGTTGATTTTGAATTTGTTAACTAAATTAATAAAACTAACTATAAACTAAAGTTGTCAAATCAATTAGGCTCTGTTTGGAACATGGAATTAGAATTGGACTGTGGAATTGCAATTCCAATTCCAATTCTAGTGGAATTGGAATTCTGATGGAATTCAAATTCCATTGTTTGGTTCGTCAAAGGAATTGGATGTCGGAATTATAATTACGTAAAGATTTGAATCATCGAGGGTTTCAGGTCATTGAGTTGGAGTCTTTTGAGTTTTGAATCAACTACGGTCCGATTTCGGTCGGAGCGGTTCACATTGCATTCAAATTATTACGGTCGGAGCGATCCATTTTGAGTTTGAGTTATTCGATATTCGAGTCAAATAGGGTCGATTATCGCGTCAGATCGTTTGGTGTTCAAGTTACCTCCAATTTTAATTAATCGGGTTATGTTTTTTGGGGATTTAGGATAGTTAAGATTGAGTTTAAGTTCATTTAGGTCATTTCAAGCTCGAGTCATCTTAATTTTGGGACAAATGAGTTGTATCATTTCAAATTTCGAGTCATCTTAGGCTGAGTTTGAAATGGGTCGGGTCTTTTTGGGTATGGATTGTATAAAAATTTTGGTCAATTTCATTTTCACTTTGGCTCAACTTGTTTATATTATATTCAAGTCGAGTAGTTTCATTTTCTAGATTTGAGTCATCTCAAGTTTTGAATCAATCGCGTTGGGTCATTTTGGAATTTGAGTTAAGGTGATTTCAGTCATTTCAAGTTCAAATTATTCGAGTTAGGTAATATTAAGGTTCGGGACAAATTTAGTTTGAGTCTAAGTCTTTAGTCTTTGATTTATTTTGGATTGGGTTAATTAAGTTAGTCATTTTGGGTTTTAGGTTAATGGAGTTAATATGGAATTGCAAATCCTTACTCCCACCCTGAGAAATTAGAAAGTTTGATTTTCAGTTAAAATCCAATTCCATGGAATTGGGCAGTGGAATTGTAATTCCAATTCCAACAGGTGAACCAAACAACAGAATTGGAATTCTGAGCCCCAATTCCAGCCTCAGTCTCAATTCCAGCCTCGAATTCCATGCTCCAAACATAGCCTTTAGGTTAATTCAGGGTAGCTTTACTCGTATCCCGTCATTATATTCTACTATGATAATGATTTATAAGGCTTAGGCTACAAGCACCTAAGCCTGGGTTAATATTTAAACTAGAGCTTAGGGTAATAAACTAGTCTAAAGGTATAACCTATCATATCACCCTACGTGTAGCATATATTATCTCATTAATACTACTTAATTCCTTCCTTGCTTTTAGTTCAATATTAAACATGTATTAATACTTAAGTTAGGGTTTATAGTAATGAACTAGTTTAAGGGCATAACCTATCGTATTACCTTAGGTGTAACATAGATTATCTCAATAGCACTAACAAATTCCTTTGACACTCCTAATTAAATATTAATTTGTATAAAAGATTGTGTTTAGGGTTGGGTACAACCTCAACCCTCACCACGCGTGAAAAACTAGTTATGTTATGGTCTAGGCTACAAGCCCACAGACTATCGCTAATAATTTAGAGATTTTAATATAGCTACAAGTACACACAAAGAAGCATCAAACACAATCATAAATTCCCCACAGAGGTGCGTATATAACATAACATAAATCGATTATCAAAAGCATAATATAAATCTGGGATACGGGCAACGACTCACCTTTCATCCCTAAGCTACAAGTCTATTCCTCCATCGGAGTTTTACACATCATTCAAATCTAACAAAGATAAAAACAATGAATAAAAACTAAGGACTTGAAGACACTCTCAATTGGCGTTGACATTGATCCTTGCTTTGATCCTTCCAGCACTCCGACCACCCGCGCTTCTGCATTTGAGAACCCTTTGATCTCGTAGCGGCTTTAGGAAGGAGAGGAGAAAGATAGGTGTGGCAAAAAATGGGAAAATAGGTCTCCCCCTCTCTATTTATAGGTGGGGCGTCCTTTAGGGTACGTCTGTGCCTCTCTTGATCGATCGGGCAAGTCAGCCGATCGATTGGCCACCCCATTGACAGCTTGCGCAGTTAACTTAAAACGGGCATAACATTTGATCCGTAAGGAGTTACGGGCCAAATTATATACCAAATCGAAGCTCTCAAAGAGATCCACGTGACCTCAATAGTTTCATTAGTGGATTTGAAAATTATTGGGTCATAAATCCTCTTCTTTTAACCTCTTGCTCATTTTAAGCTTGACCGATTGCCAAAATGCATGGTCAATCAATCCACGCGCCTCAAGAAAGACTCTTTTTAACCGAATCTCGACCCGATGGGTACTTATTTTACACACATGATTGGGTTTCTCAAAATAGTCTTCAACTATGCTTCAATTACGCTTGATTATGCCGCTTTTCAACTTTTATTTGCTCCGTTGCACTCCAAGCATAAATGTACCTAGATTACAAGAAAACGCACATGTAAAATGTCAGAGTTGAGTTATGGTAATATACCCAACATGGTGCTGAGGTATCATATATAGAGAAACCAAGGAAAGTACAATTACAAGAAAGCCCTTGGGCTAATAATAATATAAATAATTCTATTATCCTAATACGCCCCCTCAATCTATACTCGTGGGACCAACATGCAGATTGGCTTTGTGGTAGCAGAAGCAAGCAGTAGCCAACCCTTTTGTAAAAATATCAGCAATCTGCTTGGTAGTAGGAGTAAATCGAACCTGGATGTCACCCTTGACAACCTTTTCACGAACATAGTGAAAATTGACAGCAACGTGTTTGCTACGATCATTATAGATAGGATTTGTAGCAAGGTAAGTAGCAGATACATAATCACAGTAAATAAGAATCGGACTAGTGTGCCGCAGACCCAAGTCACGCATGAAGTATTGGATCCAGTCACACTCTACTACGACTTTGGCAATGGCACGATACTCAGATTCAGTGGTAGACTTTGCAACTGTGGGCTGCTTTTTAGTGCGCTAGGAGATGATATTAGGACCAAGGAAAAGAACGAAACCTGTAGTAGACCGTCGCGTATCAGGACAACCACCCCAATCAGCATCAGCATAAGCGATGACTGATGTGTAAGACCCAGGAGTAATGGTGAGACTGTGATCAGGAGTAAGCTTGAGGTATCGTAGGATGTGCTTCACCATTTGCCAATGAGACGTCATGGGAGCATGCATGAACTGGGACACACAGTTAACCGCAAAGAATATGTCAGGACGGATCATGGTTAAGTACTAGAGTGCACCCACTGCACTACGGAACTCGGTGGGATCAGCTAGGAGGTCCCCATCGGTCAAAGAAGGTTTGTGCTCGGGCTGGTATCGGTGTTTGTATAGGTTTGGCCTCAAGCATGTCATGCTTGCAAAGAAGGTCCAGGGTATATTTGTGCTGAGAGAGAAAAAGGCCATGGCGGGATCGTTTGGCCTCAATACTGAGGAAATAGTGGAGCAGACCGAGGTCTTTCATAGCGAACTGAGTGGATAGGGAGGCGGTTAGTTAACTGAGAAGCACAGGGTTAGAGCCTGTGAGGATGATGTCATCAACATATTTTCCCAAGTTCGCTATGAAAGACCCGAGGAAAACACAAGGGAGGGAGCGCGGGGCTAATTTATGAGCAGTACGGGATGTGATGTTGGGAAAACAAGCACACCCAAAGACCCGAAAAAGGTTATAATCGGGGGCCCAATGAAAAATCTTTTCAAAGGGAGACAAGTTACGCAATAAATGAGTCGGTAACCGATTAATAATATAACAGGCAGTGCAGGCGGCTTCTGCCCAAAATTCATAAGGAAGTTGGGCTTGAAGGAGAAGGGTTCATACCATTTCACTTAAATGTTGATGCTTACGTTTCGCCACTCCATTTTGCTGTGGAGTATCAGGACATGAAAGATGAAAGTGAATACCGTAAGTGCGACAAAGAGCCGCCATTTGCTGTTGTCAAACTCACGACCTCCATTACTTTGAAAACACTTAATTTTAGTGGAAAACTGATTTTCAACAAAAATCTTAAATTCGAAGAAGATGAAGTACACTTCGTCTTTCCGTTGCATCGGATAAAGCCAAGAGAAACGAGAATAGTCATCAATAAAAATCACATAATAACGTAAAGCCGAAGTTGATTGAACCGGAGATTGCCAAACATCAGAATGAATTAACTGTAAATGAGCCGTCGTTGTATGTAAAACAGAGTAAACGGTAAACAACGAGACTTACCTAGACAACAAGCCTGACAATGGGAAATAGAACTAGAACTAGAATGTAGTACACAACGTGAATGTAAAACATCCAAAACCGAGTGACCTAAATGTCCTAGGCACCGATGCCACAGATCTGGGGGTGCAGTTTGGCAACAAGTCCTGCGAAGTGTAGAGAAAAGCCATATAGAGGACCGCTACTGCGCATCTTGAGTAGCGGCATCCCTGTAACCTTGTCCTTAACACAAAAGGAGGAAGAATCAAACTCAACACAGCAGTTGTTGTCACGACACAGTTAACAGATAAAAGATTATAAGTGAGACCAGGCACTAGAAGGACGTTAGATAGTTTTAAATCATGCTTGGGAGCTTGTAATTTAGAGGAGCCAGTATGGGTAACAGGTAACAAGGATCCATTACCAACTTGAATAGATTTAAAACCAGTGCACGGTGAAATATTTTGTAAAATACCTGGGTTAGAGGTCATATGATTAGACGCTCCAGAGTTAGGGTACCATGTAGGATCAGCAGAATCCGCAACCGACAAGGTAGAGAGGGAGTGGGAGAGATCGGTTTGAACAAAGCGGTGGGGGCAAAGAGAAGCAGCATGGCCAACCTGATGACAAATTTGACAAACAACGGGACCAGAACCGAGTATACCTGCTTGCGGTGGACGAGGAGCATAGCCGGTATTGTTAAACCAAGATTGCGGTGGAGTGGGTGCGGCTCCAGAGTTGACCGTGCCTGTCCTCGGGGTTGGCGATTGACTGTATGACCTGCCACGACCCCCTTGACCTCCTTGGCAATTGGAGTTGTGCCCACGACCCTTACGCCCACGACCACCACGACCTCGGCCATGACCTGACGAGTCGGATGGCACAGCTGACTCGGCAAGGGCATGCACATAATCGAAGGAAGACCGTGACTGAATCCGGGAGATGGCAGCTTCTTCATCCAGTAGTGCAGTTTTAAGACGCTCAAAGGGAAGATCCCAAGAGGACTGACAAGTGAATGTACTGAAGGCCGCATATTCCGGTGGAAGACCAAAGAGGGCATAGTGCATTAATTCACGATCCGAGATAGGAGAATCTATGGCAGCAAGGTTATCGGCAATGGTCTTAAGCTCGATTAGGTATGCAGTCATGGTTTTGTTATCTTTGCAGAGAGTGACAAGTTGGGAGCGGAGGTCAAATTCTTTGGCTAGAGAGTGGTCACGGAATCTTTTAGCTGGGGCATCCCACATAGTCTTGGAGGTTGGGTGATGGATAACATCATTGAGGACTGGGCGAGCGAGAGAGACTGAGAGACAGGCCCTAATACTTTGATCAATGCAATCCCAAGTTTGATTATCAGGGTTAGAGATGAAGGCACCAGTGAGGATTTGAATTTGAGGAGGAAGGCAAGGTAACGAGCCATCAAGAAAGCCCAATAAGCAATGGGCACGAAGGAGCATGGAGACTTGTTCACGCTAGGCGTGATAATCTGTTAGGGTATCAAGTTTAACAGTAACCAGGCTTGTGAAAGACGATGTAGGGAGGGGAGCCGAAGGGAGGGCCGGCCGGTGATACTCATAGAAGGGCACGACTAGGGAACCGGGAGGGGGAGGAGATGGGCCAGAGGTCGAGGATGCATGATCAATACTTGGAGGCATAGAAAATAAACTTTAAGAGCTATAATTGGGAAGGGACATACCATAGGTGTACCCGGTAGAGGGAGCAGAGGTGACTGCGGGAGGAAGAGAGCCGAGAGTTGGGGGTATGGACGGTCGGCCGAAGATGGGTTGGGTTGTCGGTGATGGGTTCACCAGGGAAGGGCGGTCGACGGTGGTCGGAGCGGTTGGAGAGGAGAAGGAAGGTGATGGGTTGCTATCCATAGATTCACCAATCAAAGAGGAATACATGGACTATGCCTCCTGAGATCGGACCGGAGAGAAGAGGCGGCGGCCGGACGTGAGGAGAGGAGGCTACAGCGTGGCGTGAAGGAGGGCAGAGGAGCAAGGGAGAACAGCCGTGTGGAGAACAGGGGTTCAGGAGAACGGCCAGCCTTTCGTGCGAGAGAGGGATGGCGGCAGCACAACACAAGTGGGCAGCGCCCGGACGTGCGGCAGCGCAAGGGTGAGGCGCCGTGGGAGGGGTTCGTGTGGTGATTGGGGTGAGGGAGGAGGTGTGGTGGTGGCGGCTGTTTTGTGGGTTAGGGTTGAACCGATTTCCCCATTTTTTTTTTGAGAAAAGAGGATATCAAGGGTAGAGCTCTGATACCATGTGAGAGTTGAGTTATGGTAACATACCCAACAGGGTGCTGAGGTATCATATATATAGAGAAACCAAGGAAAGTACAATTACAAGAAAGCTTTTAGGCTAATAATAATATAAATAGCTCTATTATCCTAATATAAAAGACAAATATGTCATAGGAATGAAAAATAAAAATATGTAAATATAATGTACATCAGTAGTATTAGGTATCCTGTGTTAGAATTTGATGAATTTTGGTGAGTCACATCAATTTTATACAAAAAATGCTAATATAGTGTATGGTTATAATAATATATATAAGTCCTGTTACTATTTTTCAGCAAAAATTTAATAAATTATAATAAAAAATTCAATGACTTTGAATGTAAACTATCTATATATGGTTGGAATCATTTGTCATATCAACATTTTTTTTTGTTAAAAAATCTTTTAATTCTTATGAATATACGTATATATATTTCGAAATTATGTTTTATTTTAATATTTTTCAATAAAAACCTATTAAATTTTGGAAGAAAAGTACCTGATTGATAAAATTTTAAAACTCCAAAATACCTAAGTGATCAAGGTACGTTGTATATTTTAAAACGTCCAGATACCTAGATGATAAATGATCAAATCTCAGGGAACCTAAGTGATAGTTTTTTCTTATTTTTAATTATGTTAATTTAATTTATATATAATTTTCATTGTATTAATATAGTCTGTTAATAAAACTGAGATTAAGTTAATGACGTAAATTAGACGGCACAATCATATTAAATGCAAAGAACCCGTTGTAATTGCAATTGTTGACGCAATTAAAACCAATTTGTGACCACACCATTGAAAATTCCATCATCAAATTAACATATATTTTACTCAAGGATTAAATTAGAGCCATGTTTGTACACAAACTTATTGTAAAATTCGTAAGAACAATTAAACCACAATAAGATGACAACAAAATTTTATACGTAAATGCAGGAAAATAAAATCCGAAAAAATCAGCAAAATATTACTACAAAATACTACTATTAAAACCGTGAATAATGCAGCAAATAACCAGCAAGTTCAAATAAAAAATAATAAAGATTTCGATGAAACCTGCGAGAAATTAACTTGAAATACCTAAACACAACAATCAAATAACACTAGAAGTGAAGAAATTGATAAGAATACTGAAGGTACCGTGCCGTGGAAAAAACCACTGTCCTCAAAGACGATTTCGCCTCTACTGCGGTGCAAACAGTTGTATCGGCAGCCGTCCTCCAGGATTAACATGATTTCGACTATTAATGTGCACTCGTTAATAGCCGGGTAGGAGAGTCGAAGAACCTTGCCGAATTTTTTATAGAGAGAAGAACGAAGGAAGACGAAGATGGAAGAAGAAGTATTGTTGTTGTTGGTTTTTTTTCTGTGTTAAAAGCAATAAATGAAGCCTCGTATTTATACTAATTCTGAACAGGTATTTTCTAGCAACTGAAAGCTAAAAAAAATGCCAGATATAAGTGTGTTTGACTGGCAGTTTCCAATGAGTGGATATGATACCCCATATATCTCTCAACAGCAGTCATAATCCCATAAATGTTAATGGGTAAAAGCTGTTTGCAGAAGCAGGATTTGAACGGGTCAAAGATTGCGTATATTGATCGAGTCAAATATATTGTTGTATCATGTTATACTGCTAATAACAAAATTATTTTGTCTGAAAATAAATGTACCCGTTCAGAAAAAGATGACTTAAGTTAAGTGTGAGGCTTACGTGCATCTATTTAAACTTTACAAGCTTTCTATCTTTTTTTTTTTTTTTCTATGTGGGATTCTTAGAAAGAGATTACAACTTTCATAGCTTTTTCAATACATTAGATTTAGCTTGTATCATTTTTCTAACAATCCCCCATAAAGGATACAAGCGGAAGAGAAAAAGAGGAATAGATTGGGCAAAGGGAGTTCAGTTTTTCAGTGCCGATGTCTAGTGATTTGAATCGTCACCTAGTGTAACCCAAGTTTAGGATCAACATCTTGCGAGGTGACTTTCGTCTTGAACCTTACAAGGGGTTGTATAGTCTTCCACTTGGACACAACCAAACTCCAAAACTTGGCAACTCCTGCGATTTGGCGTGTTTTATCAGTCATGCGCTTGTCCTGGACATTCATAGGTGCTCTAGAAGGCAAGTCTTAAACCTTTATAGGGAGCGGCCACACTCTTACACCTATATAGGTGGATCCCATCAAGTGTGTGTTACCTCACACCACCAAACATATGGATATGGGTCCATTAAGAGCTAAAGCTTAATCTTACCCCATGGTAACATACAGACAGTGTCCATCAAGTGTAAATCTTACTTACACCACCTAACATATGGCTATGGACCCGTCTCCGTACTATCACACCATAGGGAGGGACAACATAAAATATAGTGCATTTCTTAGAATGAAACTATGACTTTTCACATTGAACCTGCTAAAACCATGATGGATACATCACAATTTATTCATATGAAGACTTTAATCCCATCCCCTTTGATGTTTCTACAATTATTTTACGACAAAGGCCTTTTGTCAACAGATCCGCAAGATTCTTTTCAGATTTTACATAGTCCAATGATATCACTCCACTCTCTAGAAGATCCTTCACGATCTTATGTCTAAGACGAATGTGTCTCCTCTTTCCTTTGTGAAACTTGTTCTTTGCCACAGCAATTGCAGTTTGACTGTCACAGTGAAGTGATACTGATGGAGTGTTATGAATTAATAATTTTACTTGTAATGCATTTTAAGTTCTTAGTATTACTTTTAATTAGAGTCTATATGATGTAATAACAATTAAAAGAGCACGGTTAAAATAGATTTTTAGGCACCAAATATCAGCAGTGCACACCGAGGTCCTGTGCAAAGTTAGTTACGGTTTTGGGCGGGAAATGCAGTTACACCGCAGGGGATTAGGCGGGAACTTCAGTGAGGTTTTTGTGATCTGATTCCTATATAAAATTGAGTGATTAAAGTGTATTTGGATTATCCAATTAAATGAAATCTTATTCCTAAGAAAAATTCTCTAATTCTCATCTCCTTTCTCTATTTTCTCATCCCCTTCCTTTCTTTTCTCATCTCAAACTCTCTTCTACAAGGTTAGATTTTCAAATTAATTTTGGAAAGCTAACAATTGGTATCAGAGCTAGTTTAACAATCCCTTAATTGATTAAGCTAGCAAAAAAAAGAAAAAAAAAATCAGAAAAAAAAAATCATGGCCGATGGTGTTAGAACCAGATTTGGAGCTAGTGGAGCCAATGCAACCGGTTCAAATATGGATTTCATAGCTGCGGTTACAACGATCGGACCTCAAAATGCAATTAAGTAAGACCTTCACGAGTTACAACAAGGTTTTAATCACAAGATGGATCAAATTCTGGCATTATTGTTGGATAAAGATGCAAAGGATGCAAAAGTTCAGGACTGTTTGCAACAAATTGAGGAAAAAGTTGAGCACTTGCAAGATCAAGTTAACAAGCAAGGTGAATCGAGTGTTGAAGCCATCCTTAAGCCCGCAAGCCAGATACACAAATCAGTTGAAATAGATTAGCAGCAAACAAGTGCAGATCAGCCACAAGCAAATACAGACAGATCTGATGGAGTGTTGCGCACCCGAGGTAAATCTCCTATAATGCAACCTGGTGTAGGACCATCAATTAACATTAGATCAGCTGCAAATCCATCTATTCGACCTGAAGTTAATGTAGAAGATCCTAAGCCTATTTTCTTCTTCTATTTTCAAGCGGTTAACTAATTCCTCTAATATCAGGTCCTTCTTCTTATGCATTAGCAAATTTCTATATTCCTTCCTAGAAAGTGCAAGTTTTTCAATTAAAACATAGGCTTGAGTTATTTCAAAAATTTTAAGCCCTTCTGACAAAAGAGTAGTTACTATATTTTCATATTCATGGACTTAGTCAATTATTGATTTATTGTCCATGAATTTAAAATCTAACCCCTTACTAACCGCATATTTTCTAGTTCCTGCATCGTCATCCCCATATTTTTTTGTAGGGAATCCCAAATTTCTTTTGATGAGTCTAATTTTACATAAATGACAAAGAGCCCATCACTCATGTAATGTAGCACATTTCCCCGACAGGTTCGGTCATCTGCGGTGAATTTTTCTTCATAAGTCTTTTTCTCATTTTCACCTTTAGGTTCCTTTTTTTGTAGAGTACATAATCTATACAAATTTGTTGTAGGAAAAATAAAATTTTCTAAGACCACCTTTTGTAATTTTTTCCGTCAAGAGGTTCAACCTTAGACATGTCAGGAAGAGGTAATTTCGTTGCCATGTTTAAATGTAGATTACGTGTACAATAAAACCGTCTTTTAAATTATTGTAAAATTTGTAAAAACAATTAAACAGCAATAAGATGACAACGAAATTTTATACGTAAATGCAGGAAAATAAAATTTGAAAAAATCAGCAAAATATTATTGCGAAATACTGCTGTTAAAACTGTGAATAATGCAGCAAATAACCAGCAAGTTTAAATAAAAAATAGTAAAAATTCCAATAAAACTGCAACGAGAAATTAACTTGAAATACGTAAACACGACAACCAAATAATCCTAGAAGTGGAGAAATTGATGAGAATACCGAAGGTACCGTGCCGTGGAAAAAACCATTGTCCTAAAAGGTGATTTCGCCGCTGCTACAGTGTAAACAGTTGTATCGGCGTCGGTCCTCTAGGATTAACACGATTTCGACTATTAACGTGCACTCGTTAACAGCTGGATAGGAGAGCCGAAGAACCTTGCCCAATTTTTTATAGAGAGAAGAACGAAGGAAGACGAAGATGGAAGAAGAAGTACTGTTGTTGTTTTTTTTTCCGTGTTAAAAGCAGTAAATGAAGCCTCGTATTTATACGAATTCTGAACAGGTATTTTCCAGCAACTCAAAGCTAAAAAAATGTCAGATATAAGTGTGTTTGACTGGCAGTTTCAAACAAGTGGATATGATACCCCATATATCTCTGAACAGCAGTCATAATCCCATAAATGTCAATGGGTAAAAGTTGTTTGCAGAAGCCAGATTTGAATGGGTTAAATATTGTGTACATTGAATGAGTCAAATATATCGTTGTATCATGTTATACTGCTTGTCCAAAAATAAATGTACCCGTTCAGAAAAAAATGACTTAATTTAAGTGTGAGATTACAACTTTCATAGCTTTTCCAATACATTAGGTTTAGCTTGTATCTTTTGTGACCGCACCATTGAAAATTCCATTATCAAATTAATATATATTTTACTCATCGATCAAACTAAAGCCATGTTTGTACACAAACTAAATTGACATAATTGAAGTACGATAACTAAAATGATACAATAGGCAAAGTAAATAAACCCCAATGTAAATAGCCTTGCTTTTAATAAGATCGTATTAATATTGGGTTGGGTATAATAAGTTTTATGGGTTGACCTATAGAAACCAATAAAACCCATAGGTAAACCTAATTCTACCCAACAAAAACCAACAAACTTATGAATCCAACCCAACCTTATGAATTGAAATCCAAACCATGGGTTGGGTGGGTCTTTGGTTTTCCCAAACTTACGAACACCCCTAGTATGTATGAATTAAAAAAATTAAATATTCATAATCTTTTTAAATTAATAAAAAATTTATATATTTTTATTTTATTAATAAAAAGGTCTTTCTCTATTGTGACAAATATCATTTTCCGTAAGCGTGGCTAATATGACAATTGCTTTATTATAGAGCTATGACTTTTTATCCTTTAACTTTGGCTTCTATCATCTGCTAACTTTCTTTTTTGTCGTGTGAACACAATTTTTGTTTATAAATAACATAAAGTCATATCATGTTATTGATCAAATTAGACAGTGTTGTATTTGTAACTCCAACATAATTCATAGCAACTTCGTTTCCATGTAGTTTTCCCCCGTTGTTACATTAAGAGCATGTTTGATATAGGGTTAATAAGGGTTAATAGTTACAGGGGTAACTATTACCTTCTTTTTAACCCTATTTGGTTTACCATTAATATTTACTCCATTAAAAAGTTTATCCTTAAATGGGGTTAAAAGCTTTGCACTACTCCCCTCTAGTGCAACATCTATAACAAGAGAAGGGATAAAAAATTTTCAACTTGTTCATTAGCTTGGAAATTTTGGATATTATATAAATATATTTTACATATTTAAAAAATGTATAAATATTTTTAAATATTTAATATTGAAAAATATTTTAAAAATTTAGAAAATATTTGAAATATATACAAAATATTTATAATATTATTTTAATATTTATATAGTAAAAATATTTTAATTATAAAATATAAAAATTATGTATAAACATTCAACAGTTAAAATATATAATAATATTTAAATATTAAAATACTTTAAATATTATTATAATATTTATATATTAAAAAACATTTTACTTATAAAATATAAAAATTATGTATAGAAATTTAACAAATAAAAATATATAATAATATTTAAATATTAAAAATAATCAAAAAATATTTCAATATTAAAAAAATATTTTATGTATTTACAAAAGTATTTTAAGTACTTAAAAAATAATTCAAAGATATAAAAATATAATAAAATATTCAAAAAAGTGAATAGAAAGTAGGAGAGATCTACTGTGGCGGTGTTGGTGGTGAACGGAGATCAACAATAATAGCGATGTCAGCTGGGAGAGGTCTTCATGCTGTACTAGGATTATCTATTTTTTTTTAAAAAAATTGAAATTATTTTTTTAAATATTTAAAGCATCATTAATTATATAAGGGTAATTTCATCCAGTGTTTTAATAAATAGTTGTATTTTATTATAATTAAATTTTAAAAAAATTTAAAAATAATATAAGAATTGAATTAGCACATTAAAGATAAAAGAAGTGCGTTACATTTAAACCATATATATTGAAAGAATTATGAGTTAATGCTTACTCTTTTAAAAGTGCACTACCAAACAAGGTGAAAGAAAAAAATTTTCATGGGGTAATGGTTATCTTATTAACAATTACCCCCTTTTTTAACCCCAAATCAAACATGCCCTAAGGTGCCTGCCTTGTTTTACCCTGTAAGCTTGAGCGTTTGTGAACAATTAGAAAGAAATAAGCTCTTGAAGCAATTATCAAGGATGCCACTAAGGAATGGACTCCAAGCTCGATATAATTACCAAGAGTGTTGTAAAAAAAGGAGTTCCGAACTTTGAGGCAATTACTTGACATGCCAAAAGGAAACGTGGGTCTCAAGAATATCGTCGGAGAACTGGGTAGACGTGGATGAGGAGTATTGTTATCCGCAACACGTGGTTTTATGACAAATAGCCCCCTAGGAACTTTTGGACGCGGTGAGCAACTGGGATGATTCTAGAGGCATTTGTTAATTTCCTTAAGCTATAAATAAAGCGGAAAGTCGATATCTAGCAAAGAATCTATGCATTAATACAAAACTCTCAGTTTTCATACAACACATTTGTGCTTAGTAAACTATACATCCATACCATCAGGTTTGATGTGTTAATTTTTTAATTCACAAATTAAATTTTTCTAGAAGTATGATTATATAACAAAATAGTCTAAATAACAATGTAAAAGAATATTAAACTTGTCGTTATTTGTTAATAATTCTACCACCGCCTCGCTATTCCCCTTGTGCTGTACCTGAATCATCACTTTGTGACATGTCTAATGTAAAATAGTTGGAAGAGGGATCTACTTTATACCTTTACACGGAGCCGGTTCCCAAAATAATGCTGAAAAATAGAAAAATAAAAAAATAATGCTGAAAATAAAATATTTGCGTTTATACGGTTTTCATATATTAAACGTGTTTAATTAAAGCGGTTCTTTTCAAAATAAGCCGTGTGACAGTGACGCGACTTACTCTGAAAAAAACCGCGTTAACAAGACGCGTTTTTTATGTAATTGAACCGCGTTTTCATGACACAGTTTATATGTAAACCGCGTTTTCGAGACACGGTTTATTAAGTAAACCGCATTCTATAAACACGGTTTATGTTTTAGTAAAACGCATCTCTGAGATGCGATTTAAAGCACAGCTATTCCACATCTCCCAACCCTTTCACTCGCACTTCCCTCGCACTCATACTTCCCTCGCCCGCCGCCGCTCAGTGTGTCTCTCCCTCTTTCTCATTAACCTGCTACCGGTCGCGTCATTTGATTCATACGCTGGAGATCTTTCAAGTGATCATTGTCGAAGTTATTTGACTACTATTGCATTTCATCACAGGAGAGAATAACTACGGTGATTTTAACTTCTTGTTTTTTAAATAATATTTTTTCTTGTTAGAAAATACATAGTATTATATTATAATGATATTTATTTAGTTCTCTAGGTTTGTTTTGTTGAGTTTAGTTAGAATTTGTGGTTATTTGTATTATGTTGTTGAAATTTTATTTGTTTTGTACATATTGAAGTTTGTTGATCAAAAAATACATATTGAAGTTTATATTATTGTAAACATTTTCAGCATATGACCTCTTTGCATCCTGTTGTTTGTCATTGAGGTGGAAAGACTGAGAAAAGTGGAGAGCATGTCAATTATATTGGAGGGTAGAGCAATATGATATTTGTTAGAAAAGATATCAATTTTAGTGGATTAATTAGTATGTTGAGAGAGTATTGTAATATCGACCGAAATATTGTTGATTTGAAAGTGAAATTGGGTACTTGTACTGCACATGGATATCAAATGATCGATCTTTTCAATGACAATTCGTTACAAGCTATGTGGTCATACATTGAGCTAAAGAAGCAGTCGACAACAGATTTTTATATAGAAGTAGTACCAGAAAATCTGGATGTTAATATGGGAAATTGCCTACCTGAATATCAATCAACTTATCCTATATCTTACCCTGGGTATGGGGTTGCTCCAAGTATGCCCCAAAATTATGTGACCGATACTAGTATTACAGTTCGTCCAACTTTATTATTGGAATGTCCTGCCAATAATGCAATTCCATGTACGTCCGGAATGGGTCGAATTGGTGCATCAAGTAGTCATATTGGGCAAGCTGTGAGTATCCCTAATGAAGGATATCCGATGTCACAATCTAATCCTGTGAGAGAATATGCAAAACAAAGTGGCGATGGTGACGGAATATTTGTTAGTACAGCTTACGATGACATTGATCAGGGTTATTCGATTGAGGATGAAAACAGTGAGCGAATTGATGAGATTGAAAGGGAACTTGAACAGGACGATGGAGATGATGATATCGTTGATGAGCAAATTAATGAAACTGAAATAGAGTTTGCACGCAATGACATGGATGAAGATCCCGTTAGTGCTTGTGCTCCTGTGCCTGAATTTGCTTGTATCAATGAAAATCCCTATGTCGAACCTGATGAGTTTAATTTTCACTCTGATCATGAGGGCGAATTTGCAGTGGGACAACTTTTTCAGATCAAACAAGATGTCATAAACGCTGTGCAAAAATATTCGGTAAGAAACAATCAATTTTGTAAGACAATTGAATCAACTCCGTTGAAGCTAGTGTTCAAATGCAAGAAGAGTGATTGTTCATGGTGGTTAAGGGCTGTTGTCAAAGATCCACAATTCCCTTACTTCACAGTTGTAAGGTACAAAGGTCCTCACACATGTGTCAGCGATGCGTTTGCCCAGAACCATCGCTTTGTAAGCTCATCCTTTGTTGCCCAACATGTAATGGAACTTGTTAGAACACAAGTTTCAATTTCTGCGAGTTCTATTGCTCAAGTTATTTACAATCGTTTTTGATTAAATATTACATATAAAATGGCTTGGTTGGCGAAACAAAGGGCAACTGACAATATATTTGGCACATTTAAGGACTCTTATGCAAAACTTCCCCAAATTTTGAGAGCTATTAAAAGATCAAATCCTCGTACAAAAACTGTATTCAGAAGTATTCCAACTTCAGACCCTTCTGTCCACATTTTCAACAAAGCTTTTTGGTCATTCGGGCTAGCCATACAAGGGTTTCAGTATTGTCGTCATGTCATATCCATCGATGGTACCCATCTTTATGGGAAGTATAAGAGAGTATTGTTACTTGTTGTTGCTTCTGATACCAACAATCAAGCGTTTCCCTTAGCATTTGCTCTCGTAGAAGGCGAGAGTAATGCTAGTTGGTCATGGTTCATGAAATACTTGAAAAAACATGTAATAGGGGAAAGAGAAGTCTGTGTAATTTTGGATCGTCACGCTGGAATAATGAATGTAATGAGTAGAAGAGAATGGAGGGAGCCAAATGCCTATCATAGAATTTGTTCGAGACACCTTGTGTCTAATGTGAATGTAAGGTTTCGAAATACGACTTTGAAAAATATGACACACTTTGCTGCAAGGCAGGCTCAACCCAGGAAATTCAACTCTACATTTGATAGAATCAGCAAGTCAAATATCGATGTCCGCAGATATCTTGGTGAAATTGGCCTGAACAAGTGGGCTCTTTGCCATGACCAGGGAAGAGATATGGGCTTATGACTACTAATATGATTGAAATCATGAATGCTTTGCTGAGGGGAGTTCGTAGCTTTCTTGTCACTTCAATTGAAGAGTTGACCTTCTATCGGACAAATAAGTGGTTTGTTTGCCGGCGGGGAGTTGCGGGTGAACTTCTTGCTGAAGAGAAAACTTATTGCCCCAAAGTCAATGAGATATTGGAGTCAAATAAGGCCAAGGCGCGATATCATCGCGTTGAGGTATTTGACTACCAAAGAGGTATATATGAGGTCATCACTGCAGCATGTGATAAGGAGAGAGGAAAAGGAGGACATAAACAAACTATTAACCTCGAAGGAAGGACTTGCACTTGTCAAAAACTGCAGTTGTATGGTATCTCGTGTTCTCATGTTCTTGCCGTATGCTATAATAGAAATCATGATCCTTTATCATTCATGAACCCATATTATTTCCTTCCTATGTATCGTGATTCGTATGAGCCGAAGTTCAATCCAATTCCGGACAAGGGCTATTGGGAGCCGTATGATGGAGCTAAAATAATCCCGAATCCTAGTTTAAAGCGAAGTCAAGGCTGCCCACCCTCGAAACGAATACAAAATGAAATGGATGAGAATGACGATACACGAAGGGTCACATGTGGGTTTTGTAAGGGAAAAATTCATAATGTATTGACATGTAAGAAGAAAAAAGAGCACGAGGCAGCTAGTAACAATGAAATATATGACGGTAACATTTATTTATGTTTTATTCCCTTTATTTTTATCTAGTTTTTCGTTATTTGTACATATTGGTTAATTTTGATAAACTTTAATTTGTGACAGCGTAATGGAGCCAGGCCTAGCTGACCCCAACCTCCTACAGCTACATCCTTATCATAGAAGTGCTGCAATATGGGATGGAGAGGTGAGTTTGATATTATGTTTATACTTGTGAGTATATGTTTATACTTGTTCTAGTGCATGGATTTTAATAGACTTGTGAATTATCTCTATGTTGTTCATACTGATGTTTTTTTGCTTCTTGTTATAGGAGACCCACACTTTTCATAGACTAGTGGGGAGGCAACAATCACCCTTCAAGATGTTTCTATACAACTTTCACTTATGCTGTTGGAGCCATGTCGAGAGGGATACGGGATCAACACAACAAGGACCATCAACAGTTTCAAGATGCGCCTTCTGAAAATGTTGATAAAAGTCTTATTCATGAAAAAAATATCATTCCCAAAGAAGATATTTCTCGACTACATCCGATACATGAAGATATGGGTAGGAGCAGGGGCAAGGTCAAAGTTAGGGATAGAGGTAGAGATAGAGATAGAGGCAGGGGTAGGGCCACAGGGAGAGAGAGAGGTGAAGGCAATAAACGAAGACGTCCATTTTTACCGTGACCAGTGATATCTATGCAATTTTATTTAAATGTTATATTTGTACATTGTACACATATTTTATTAAAATAGAAGTTCTTTTTTCATGATATGAATGTGTGATATTTTATTAAAATAGAATTTTATTTAAACTACTATATTCATATTGCGTAATTATTTGTATTAATTGTTGTTGGGGATATATTATAATTAGGCAAAGGACATCAATAAATTTCTTTGTTCCAAGTTTTATTTTCACCAAAAAAAATTTCTTTATTCATTTTCTTGATGTTTCCTTATTTTTCTAAAAAAGTTTATAACATTTCCTTTTTTCTTTTTTTTTCTTTTTTTAAATTTTATTTTATCTCAAGTATACGTGTAGTTTTTAAAGGAGCGAAATATATTTTTATTGCTATTTCGTGTTTCTTTGCTTTTAAATTAGGAAAATAATTTTTACCAGAATATTTTTCAAAACTAGTTTCTTAAAGTTCTGTTCGCTACACTAAAACACAAAAAGGGGTGAATCTCGGAGCTTTTTTTTGGAATTTTCGGCGCAAAAAAGCGCCGAGAAAAAAAAAGGATAAAATAAAAACGCCGAGAATACGGCGCTTATAAACGCCGAGATAATCTCAGCGCTTATAAGCGCCTGTTCTCTATCGGCCCTTATAAACGCCGATATTTTTCGTCATCTTTTATTGTCGAGATTTTTTGAGCTTTTTAAATACCCTACTTTTACTTCTTAGCGTAGACCTTTTGTCTATTTATTTGTGCATATTTTTCACACACACATATATATATGTATATACAAAATTACTTAATAAAAAAATATCAACTAAACTGATAAATTTTTCATGAGATTCTGAATTCGACAATCAAAATATTACATCATTGTCAATGTACTTCAATAGTTCAAGACAAAATTTGAGATTTTTTCCGCTCCAAATATCAACATAATTAATCTAATAACCAAAAAGCAAAAAAATATATACAATGCTAACTTAGTCAAGTACATTCTTCACAAATATATCAATCAACCGAATGAGCTTGGCGTGCTTGGAGATGCAAAAAAATTTGGGGGTTCACCGTCACCTGATCTCGATTCATCTCTACCCTGTATAGACAACACAATAGATTTAGTATATCTGATCCAAAATTTTGCTTCACGTGGTAAATTCATATAGTTCCCCAAAAGTACCAACCCCAATGCCACCTTTTGTCTCAATCATTCACATCATCAATTTCATTATTTACAAAGGATTAGAAAGACGATTATTTGCATTATAGTACAAACAAATACAAATTAAATAGATTATCTTACCGGACCAGCAACCGCAGTAATAATTGCTCGACCTTCTGCTATCATTTCATATGATGCTTGGCCAGAAGAAACAGCATCATAGATGGGTAGGAGCCTTCTCATTTGCTACTTTACATTGGCCAATTCTATTTTCATATTTTGTAATTCGACATGATCACCGGTACGGTCGAGTCCCTTTTTCTTTAGTTCACCCCTGACTCCGTATATATCACTCCTCTTCACGCCAAATCCATAGCCTACCGCTCGATAGCCCGGATTTTCCTGTTCATACATTAGCTCTGCAAATACTTCCTCCTTGATTTCTGATCGAGGTCTGGAAGAAGATCCAAGTCGAGCTTCAACTATTTCTCTAGCTGTATCCTACAAAGAAGAGAAAAAGATATTAAATATATTTAAATTAAAAGAAATGTGAGATAATAATAAAACCCACCATAAATTCTTGTGAAACCGTGTTCTCAAAAAAGCCACCACTTTTCCTGGTATGAGTTTCTTGGTAAAACTCTATACTGGTGGGCTTCCTCCCTTTATTAATTTCCTACAATCAACACGTCAACATAATTCTTAACTAATTTAACAGGTAGATAGTAATAATACACTAAACATATACTTAAGTCCTTACAAAACTATCTCTTTTATTGGCATAACTTGTTGAACCAGTCGTGTGAAACTGATTCTGCTTGGCACGTGCTTCTTTGCCGCATTTACTCTTCTCCTGACATTGGAAATCAACATCAATCCAAGAAAAACTTTACATTCATAATCACTATCAATCTGCTTCCCCCTTTTTGACCAATCAAAAATTACTTAAAAAGAAATTGTTTTACCTTGCCTTGTGGAGAAAACCAAAACTGTACCAAAGTTATCCATTGGTCACGATTAACTCCTTGTGGCACTGTTGCAATAACTTTGGCCTCAGTTTTGTTCCCTTGGCAATATTGCGCTTTCAAGCTCGTCTTATAACCCCTCCACATTTTGCCAAGATGCTGTAGTATTGATTTATCAATCAATACATCACTGGGCATTGAAAATTTCCCCTAAAACATAAAATCTAACAATAATGTCACAAAAAGGCAAAGGAATAAAACCTTAATTAATACAATGATAAAGTTCAAAAACTTCAGACATACATATTATATCGCATATATAAAGTAAACTTCAGACATAAATAATACTTACTCGGATAACCTCAATAGCTTCTGCTTTGTATTGGTTATTCATTGTACGCCAATCCCTTACTCTGAGCGGACAAAACCGTCCCGTTTTTGCAACCTCTCCAATAAACCGGATCAACAAATCGCCACCCTTTCTAATTGGTTGGCGTAGGTCATTGAACCGCACAATAATTCTTACACCTTCAGGAAGATGCCATACTTCCTTAACTGGTATCGTCCTTAAGGTACTCAAGTTACCTTGGCCATCTATTAATGATTAAGATATACCATTACTTTTCTAATTGATTGAAAAATTATTACCATAATTAATGCTATAAAATTGAAAACATTTACCGATAAGTTGAAGTAGCTCCCTCTCATCAAATGGCACGTCAGTGGACCAAACACTAGCTTCCCTGACTGGTCCCTCTGCTTCAGATGTTGACGGTCTTGGCCAACTGTCATCACCTCCTTCATTTTCCGGTGTTGCTGTTGAGGACTGCACTGATTTGCCACTTCTAAAAAACCTCCTCATTGTGAATCCACGCTTTTCCAAAAATAAAAGAATTAGTAGATGTATAATAGAACGTACAAAAATAAAATGAGAAGCAAATATGTTCCGTAAAACAATCCTTCAATAATGAAACAAAGATCATGGACAAAATAAAACAACACGTACAAAAGAAAACTAACATATATGGACAAAATGAAACAACACGTAACATTATTTCACAACTCTAAAAAACAAAGATCAAATCTCGCCTAGATCATACAAGTCCCTAGGTTTAGTCTTAATGACATGATACCATCCCTTTTGTATCTCATCTTGAATATAGAAAACTTGCTTTGCTTGAGATGAGATGACAAATGGATCATCTTTCAACAATCGACCCGTATGCATCAACTTAGAGAAGTTCACACAAGCACCATCATTTCTAAATGTTCTTAAGCCCCTATTTATATCTACCTAATCACAACCATCAGTATAAGCTTGACTAATCCTTGGTTGCGTGATCCAACTCGTATCCATATCTCTAAATATTAAGTAGTGCAATCAAATTACCTAAAAATTGAAAATTGATAGAGTTCATAAGACAAATATTTAATCAACCAATCAAAATATATACAAATACAAAAACAAATAATTAATGGGACTTAGGAGAAGTTAGAAATTAAAGTAAGATACATGAGTTCCTTATAATCAATTTTAATCCTCTAATGTGAAGGATCCATCTAAATAAGGGATACAACAACAAAGTTTTATTTTTCCAAATTTAAAAATTATGAAATCCATATCTAATCTCCCTGACATTAACAAATTGAACTCACAAGCGCCACCAACACATAATTTTAAACATCAATCAAACACAGTAACACAAGAATTTTGTCAAAACAATAATTTTTTGTATTAATCAATTGAAATGATGAGATGCAACGATAGAATCATTCGAACCATAGCATTAAGGATGCGCATGAAGCAGGGAAAAGTGTGAAACGACGATAATACAAAACTATAATAAAACTACTTCAACCAACTCAAATGATATAACACTTGTAGAAGAATAAGCAGTCCAATAAAAATAAAAACCGAAACTAGGGTAAGGACATCACATACTAACAGCAAAGCAAGAGCAACTGCGAAATCGGAAGGTGAGGGTGAGAGACGAACGCTGGCGGCGACGGTGAGAGGCGAAGCCGGGCGGCGACGGTGAGAGGCGAAGCCGGGCGGCGACGGTGAGAGGCGAACCCGGGCGGCGACGGTGAGGCGAAGCCGAGCGGCGACGGTGAGAGGCGAAGCCGGGCGCGACGGTGAGAGGCGAAGCCGGGGGCGACGGTAAGAGGGGAAGCCGGGCGCGACGATGAGAGGCGAAGCCGGGCGCGACGGTGAGAGGCGTAGCCGGGCGCGACGGTGAGAGGCGAACCCGGGCGGCGACGTTGACAGGAGAACGCCGGCGGCGACGCGGTTGGAAATCGGGTGGTGAGGGTGAGAGACGAGGGTTAGGGTTTGCGGGAGGTGAGGGTGAGAGACGACGGTGAGAAGCGAGGGTTTGTTCGGGGTATTTATACCCCGAGAGATTCTCAGCGCCGATATTTTTTGCGTCGTTTAAAAACGCCGAGAATTTTCGACGCTTTGTCTCGAAGTATTTAAACGCCGAGATTTCTCGACGTTTGTATAAACGCCGATAATTATGCGCCGAGAATTGCCTTGTTTTGTTGTAGTGCTAGAAATTCTTGATTTCATAAAAAAAATATTTGTTAAGAAATATTATTTTTATTTAATTTCATAATTTTGTTCCATTTTTCTAATAAATGATTTATATAAATATTTTTTTCATTATTTGAGTTTTTTTCATACTTTATTTTATCCCAAGTAGGTATAATTTTTGAAGCAATACATTTTATTTTCATCACTATTTTTTAACTGTGAAATTAGAAGTTTTTTTTTTTTATACTTTATTTTATCTTGAGTGGGCATAATTTTTGAAGGAATGTGATTATATTTTAAGAAAATAATATGTTATATCGATTTGTCCTTGTTGTTTCAAACATATAGATCATCCCTAGCTTCTTATTGACATAATCCTTACTTTTTAATCTTAAAATTTTCTTTTTAATGATTGTTTTTGTTATATTCTCAATTTTGATATAATAATATTTTTTATAGTTAAACTATTTATTTACAAAAATGTTATGCTAAATGTTACTAATGTTGTTTGACATAAAAACTTCTACGCACATGTTCAAAGAACATGTGTTCTTCGTTGAGCGTTTAATTAATTGAGTTATCCAGTTGGTACACTATTCCTTGGAAATTGAATTATTTTAAATGTTTTCTTGTCCAATTTTAAGTTCTTCCATACTTTATTTTATCTCAAATATATGTACAATGGGTAAAATATTTGAAGGAATGAAATTTATTTTGATTGCTATTTTTTTGTCTTTTGTACTATCTAATCAGATATAAAGTTTATCTCAACCATAAATTGTTCATGAAGATAAATTAGTTTTCAAGTGTTTTTTAAATTAAATTTTGTTGAATTAAATGAATGCATTAAGATTGTATTGGAATCTTATTCTTATTTATACTCCTTTTAAAAATTTATGTGTAATTATATATTATTATTTTTTGTGATTTCACTTATGTATATTTGTATTACACGGCTTCATGTTTATTAAAGTAAAATAAAAAAAGTTTTAGTTTATTGCTTGATATATAAAAAATAACGAATACAGTATAGAAGTAACAAATATAGCAAGACACATGATTTTAGGAGGGGGTAATAATAGATATTTTCATTTGTATTATAATAATATATTGATTAAGATTCAAACATACCTTTTTGAGATGAGTATGTAGCACTAATGCTTAAATTTTTCCCTTTACTCTATGAGGTTGTTGTTAACATTTTGACTTTAATAATTTTCTACCACTCATGTAGAAGAAAAAAAATTTATGTACATCTTATGTACTAAATACAAGAAGAATGTAATTTATTTAACAATACTACCTATATTAAACCTTTGCCCCTCAATGACAGACCCTTTCAGTGATAGCTCCGACCTGTAATTTAGGACAACAAGATTACAACGTGATCTTATTGAGCAATAATAGAATACATGAAATAAACGAAAAATACAAAGTGAGAAACAATCAACTTTTGAAATTAACATAAATAAATGAGAATAAGTTTATCCAAATGAGATTTAGAATAGAAACGGTATATAAGTGTGAAAATATGGTATTGAAAATAATTAGTACCCCTAGAATAGGAGCCCTCTCGTACATTTATAATGTTTACATCTCTAATGGACTACATACATGATAAGCCCAATGGGCCTAATATATACAAATATGACCCACTATACATTATACTCTAACATCCCCCCTCAATCGAAGCAGGAAATAAACGAATGCAAAGGTTGTGTCTGAATAGAAGGAAGAGGTGCATGGCAGATTCTTGGTAAAGATGTCAGTTGTCTGTTGTGACAAAGGAATATGGGGAACCCAAACAAGACCCATGTGGACGCGCTCTCGGACGAAATGGATATCGATCTCAATATGCTTGGTGCGAGCGTGCTGCACAGGATTAGTTGACAGGTACATAGCCAATACATTATCACAATAAAGTAAGGTAGCACGTGGAAGAAGAAGTCCAAGCTCACCAAGAAGAGAATGAAGCCAGCAACACTCAGAGAGGCATTTGCTACTGCCCTATACTCGGCCTCGACGCTAGAGCGGAAAACTATAGGCTGGCGTTTAGAAAACCAAGAAATGATATTACCTTCTAGGAAAACACAAAACCTAGAGGTAGAGCACCGAGTATCAGGACATCCAGCCCAGTCTGCATCAGAGTATGCCACAAATTGGCCCACACGGGATGGGGAAATGGTTAATCCATAATCAATGGTGCCCTTGATGTATTAGAGAATGCTTTTAACTGCCATCCAATGTGGTAAACACGGAGCATGCATGAATAAACAGCCTTGTTGCACAGCATAAGAGATATCAAAGCGAGTGAAAGTAAGATATTGAAGAGCACCAACTTTGGATCTATATAAGGTAGGGTTAGGCATGAGATCGCCATCATCTATTGAAAGTTTGGACTTGGAATCTGTAGGTGTAGCAACAGGCTTGCAGGAGGACATGTTGGTCTTATCAAGCAGATCGTGAGCATACTTGGACTGAGATAAGAAAAGACCATTTGAAGAGTGAGAAACTGAGATCCCAAGAAAATAATTAAGGTGACCCATATCTGTCATGTAGAACTCAGAGCTTAAAGAGCGAAGTAGGGCTTGAAGAAGCATAGCAGAAGATGCAATAAGAACTATATCATCCACATAGACTAACAATATAGCCATGTCACTGCCACGACGTAAAGAAATAGTGAAGAATCAAACTTACAGCTGGTGAAGCCAAGCGTGTGTAGATAAGTAGCAAAGCGAGTGTACCATGTCTTAGGTGCCTGCTTAAGACCATAAAGAGATTTGTTTAACTTGCAAACATGATCAGGGAGTTGAGAATCGATGAAACCAGGAAGTTTCTTCATATAAACCTCTTCATTATGATATCCATTTAAAAAGGCGTTCTTAACATCAAGCTGATGAATAGGCCACTGGCGAGACGTGGCTAGGGCTAAAACCGTGCGAACTGTAGCAGGCTTAACAACAGGACTAAAGGTTTCACTATAGTCAATGACATACCTCTGTGTGAAACCTTGTGCAACTAATCGAGCTCTATATCGTTCAACTTCACCTGTAAACGTTTGCTTAATGCGATAAATCCATTTAGAGCCAACAATGTTACCATGAGCACGGGGAGGAACAAGATCCCATGTATGATTACGAATAAGTGCATTATATTCATCAAGCATTGCGTTCTTCCAATTATCATCTGTAAGAGCCTGCTTATAAGAGAAGGGAACCTCGGGCAACATATTATGAGCAAGCATATAAGGTCTAAGAAGGGGCTTTACAATACCAACTTTGGAGCATGTGATCATAGGATGAAGTGGTCGGGGTGCATGCCGAGGTAGGCACGATGCATCGATTATGGACGGAACATGAGGTGAACCGGCCACCAGTGTGGTGACCCGTGATGTATCTTGCTTAGCTGGAGCAAGTGGCGAACCGGGAACCATCATGGTGACCTATTGCTAGGCGTCCGGCAGCGGTGGTCCTAGTACAGCCGCCAGAATGGGGGCAGTGCCGGCGAAGGGGGAAGAAGCAAGAGGTGATGAGAACACCTGATGGAGATGAGTCATCGTTTCCTGAGAAAAGGTACCCAACCGAGCAAAAGGAAAATCTGTTTCATCAAACACAACATTCCTCGAAATGATGACTTTGTTAATAGAAAGATCTAAGCATTTGTACCCCTTATGGTTTGGTGGATAGCCCAGGAAAACACAAAGTAGACCAAGGTGCAAGTTTATGTGGAGCAGTAGCAGTCAAATTAGGATAGCAAGCACTTCCAAAAACACGAAGGTGAGCATAATCAACCTTTTGTTTATGTAAGCGTTGATACAAGATCTTTTTCTTAATAGCAGTATAGGGTAATAAGTTGATAATATGAGTAACAGCAGAAACAGCCTCAACCCAATACTCCAAAGGCATACAAGCTTAAAAAAGGAGAGTTCGCATCATATTACCAATAGTTCTGTGCATACATTTAGCTTTCCCATTTTGTTGGGATGTATGAGGGCACGAGACCCAACAAAGAATTCCCCATTGTATAAAAAGGCCATTAAAGTCACGATTAATATATTCAGTCCCATTGTCACACTAAAACTGTTTGATTTCCACAACAAATTAATTTAAGAATTGCACACGGAATTGAAGAAATAAATCAAACACATCTGATTTAGAACGCATCGGGTAAATCCACACAAAATGAGAATAATCATCCAAAAATAACAAATAATATTTATAACCACTGAAACTAAGAACAAGTGATGTCCATACATCATAGTGAACAATGTCAAAAGGACGTGTAGTACTAGAAATAGACTTCTGAAAAGGTAAACGACTATGCTTGCCTAGTAGGCAAGCATGACACAAACTAGACTATAAAGGACTGGAACAGGAAATATTTTTTTGTTTTATTAATGATGACAAAACTGGCTCTCCTGGATGGCCTAAGCAACGGTGCCAAAGAGAAGAGGAGACTCGTGAAGCGATGAACGATGTAGTAATGGTAGGTGATCCTGCTACTGTAAAAAGAGGTCCCGGACTGACACAACGAATGATAGTTGACTTCAGTTTAGGATCCTTGACAGAAAAACCAAAACAGTCAAATTCAAGGAGACAATTATTATCTGAACAAAATTGACGAACAGAAAGTAAATTTTTAGAAAGACCGGGAACAAAGAGAACTTTATTTAAAACAAAGCGACTTGCAGGAGTAGATATGAAACAGGACCCAATACTAGAGATAGAAAGACAAGCACCATTACCAACTAAATTTTTATCAGTCCTGGTGTATGGAGACAAGGACGTTAGGATACCTGGATTATTTGTCATGTGGGAAGAGGCCCCGCTATCCATGACCCAAGAGGGATCAAGAATAGGGGTGAAATAATATTATGGAGAGAACTAACTCGCATCAAAATCTGGATAGAAACCATAGCTGGTGATATAAACATTATTTGCATTATGAAATTGTGGAATAGAAACGTTACCACCCGAGGGAACAGAACCAAAAGGAGGGGGTCGAAATTGCGTGTTGAACTGCGGGATAAACGGCATGTACGGCATGCCCCTGAAATTCGGAGCCCACATATTTTGCATCCACTGATTACCATAACCGCGACCGTTTCTACCTTTACCACAACCATTACCACGACCTCCACAACCACGACCGTTACCGTGGCCATTACCATAATGATTTCCATAACTGGGCTACTGTTGTTGAGCAGGAAAGGCTGCCTACTGATCGGTTGGTTGCGGTACGGCCGGTGTGACCATGATCGGCGGAGGGGCCGGGGGGGCACCCGAGGCCCCGACTGCGAGAAGAACAGATGAGGAACCTGCATTGGCATTCTTAAGACGAGAATCCTCATTCATCAACATAGAACCGGGCCTCGATAAAAAATGGGAAGGGAGCACGGGACGTAATAGATGTACAAACAGCATCATAATTCCTTTCATCATAAAGACCATCCACAGCAACGAGAACCATGTCAACATCAATGATAGAGGCATTAACAAACTTGAGATTATCAGCCAAAGATTTAATATTCGTAAGATAGGTTAACATGGAGAGATTGCCTTTCTTAATATTAGTTAAATCATGTTTAAATTACAAATGACGTGATTGTGCGAAATCAGTAAAAAGCCGGGTAATTGAACCCCAAAGGGATGCAGCCGTGACATCATCATCAGTACCACACACAACATTAGCAAGATCGGGAGAGATAATACCTAGTATCCAGGAAATAAGAAGATTGTCAACCTGTCTCCAATAGCGATAGTCGGGATCTGATGTAGCAAGTTGAGAGGAGGTGCCATCAAGGTGATCATCCACAACATAACCCTTACAAGCAGAAAGAAAAGACCGACGCCAAACTAGATATGTAGACAGATCGTTCAGATCTAGGGTTGAAGAAATTTGATGACGAATATTTGAGACGCTAATCGGTGTGGGCTGTGATGGACGGCCAGCGTTTGGGGGTGGCACGGCATCCGAGGGAGCGGTGGTGGAGGAGGTTGCGTCTACTATTAGAGAGAGGAGGAAGACGACGGCTGCTGTGGTTGAGGGGTAGTGGCAGCTAGGGTTAGGGTTAAAGAAAGGAGAAACCGACTAGGGTTTGCCTTATTTTTATGAGGGAGTTACGGTTAGCTCTGATACCATGTGAAAGTATGGTATTGGGAATAATTGGTACCCCTAGAATAGGAGCCCTCTCGTATATTTATAATGTTTACATCTCTAATGGACTACATACATGATAAGTTCAATGGGCCTAATATATACAAATATGACCCACTCTATGTTATACTCTAACAATAAGAAATCAAATATGCCTTATGGAAAGCTACATGAAAAATTTGCAGGATTTGTTCACGTTAGTACTATTTTAGTTTGAGTGGTAAAGTGAAATCAAAATTATAGAGTGTCAATTAAGAAGAGGCTTTATAGATATGGATATGATTAATTGTGAAATAAAATTATAGTTATTGTTGGTCAATGTGATGAGGTAGAATAAGTGGGGCTTGAAGTGACCTCCACTAACTATTAGAAAAATAGTGAACTTGCAGCTAATAGCAATGAAAATACAATGAAAATTGCTGCGAGAATACCGAAATATTGCAGCAAAAAATACCAAAATATTGTAGCGAGAAAATATTAGGAAAATTGCAGGAAATTTAGAAGTAATTATCTACACATAGCAATCAAAATAATTGTTAGAATATTGACTAAGTTTCAAGTATAGCAACGAATGAGAGAATAATTAGAAAGATCATACAGAACATACCGCGTCGTGGTAAAGACCATTGTCCTAAAAGACGATTTCACCGCTGCTTCAATGCACATAGTATAACCGGCGGCTATCCTCTAGGATTAACACGATCTGACTCTTAACATGCACTCGTTAATTGTCGGGTAAGAGTACCTTCAACTTTGCCCAAATTGTGATATTAAGAAGGATGCCAATACACGGTGAAGGAAAAGAAGTGAGAGGTTCTAACACAAATATATATATATATGGAAACACTAATTTCAACGGAAGAAGAGTAGAAGCATTTGTGGGGAATTTGGGAGAAGGGAAGGTGGCAGGAGAGAGAGACGAGGGGGTAGAGAGGGAGAGAGAGAAAGGAGATTATTGTTGCTGTTGAAGATGGTGTGGACTAGTTTTATATTGGTGCAGGTATTAAAGTGGTGAAGTCCAATAGCTATAAAACGGCTACAAGAACAAATTCCAACAGCCATATTGTTAATTAATTCCTAACTGTCACAATTTTAATGATCCTAAACAGCTAGTAGCGGTAACAAGTATTAAAACCGGGTGCAATGAATCCCAATGGCTATAAACGGTCACAAATTTAATGATGTTAAACCGCTATGGGTAAGCGGCTAGTAAGGGGTCTTTGAAAAATATTTTCTAAAAAATAAATGTACCCATTACTAAAAGAATCATCCACACTATTTTTTTCAAATTGGGATATGACTCCCCAAAAAACTAAAAGTTAGCTTGAATCATTTTTCCAACACTAGCAACCCACATGTCTTGCCATGTAAATTTTTTATTATATGAAAATTGAGAAGCCTAGAATTGAAGATTGGAAATTTTTTTATGAGCTTGTATCATTGTTGCAAGGTTTTGGTGGAAAGAAGGAACTTGTGATGAAAAAGGTATTCATTGGGCTAGCTATCCAAACCAAAATCTTTGGGAGGCCTTGGACTTCGTGACTTGATGGGTGCCAATCTCGCTTTACTTGCCAAGAACACATTGAGGGCTATTGAAAACCCGGACGCCTTATGGGTTCGGGTGTTAAAAGGGATTTATTTCCCTCATGGATCCGTTCTCAACGCAAAAGTGGGACATAACCCCTCATGGGGTTGGAGAAGCTTTATCCAAGGAAAATCACTCATCGAAAAAGGCATTCGTTGGAACGTAACAAGTGGGAATAATATTAACATTTGGAATGATAAATGGATCCCTAACCTCCTCGGCTTTATAATCCCGCACTCAAACACGGACCGCCCACCAAAAGTGAAGGATCTTATTTGTCACAAGGCTAGAAGATGGGATGAGGGAAAGATCTCTACCTTTTTCATCAAGCAAGTGACTGATTGTGTTCGTCTCATCCTGATTGGAGAAAGATCTCAACCGGACAACCTTGTGTGGCATTTTAATTCTAATGGCAGGTACACGGTAAAGTCCGGTTACATTATTTGGTCCAAAACAACCATCGTTTATAATGGCACTGGGAGTGCAAGCTTGAATTTGAATGCTAACCATGATCATGCTTTGAGGCTAATATGGGTCACTAATTTCCCCCTAAGATTCGTCAGTTCCTTTGGCGGGCTCTTTCCAATGCCCTTGCTACTTGTGAAAATCTTTTTATTAGAGGGATTATTAAGGACCCAAAATGCTCGAGATGTGGGGTTGATATGGAAACTGTGGAGCACTTTTTATTCTTGTGCCCTTTTGCAAAAGCATCTTGGTTTGCATCGAACTTAGGCTATAAACTGAATCCCGATGGTTTTGGGAGCTTTGGTGAATGGTGGTCCTCAATCCATGAGAACTTTGGGAAAACCAACGAGCTCATTACATTTATTTGCTTCTTTTGTTGGGAGCTCTGGAAGGAGAGAAATGCTTTCTCCCTTAATCAGTCCTATCATACTCAGACCACTATTGCCCAAGTTGCTGGCACGACAGCCACTGCTTTCATTTCGGTCATACCCCTCGCTCACCCTGTTGACGCCTCGATCCAACAGCCCCCTTAGCTAAGATGGGCCCACCCTCCTAAGGGTACCATCAACGTCAATGTTGATGTTGCTTTTGATGATTCCATCCATTGTATCGGTTTGGCTGTGGTAGCTCACTCGGACGATGGTCTCATTATGGGAGGTTGGTGTGGTTCGGCAACCGCCCGCTCGGCGCTGGTCGGTGAGTCACTCGCAATCAGAGCCGCCTGTCACCTTGCTTTGTCTTAGAACTGGATGGACATTATTATTGAATTGGATAGCAGAGGGGCTATTGATGCAATCTCTCCCAGATCATCTCCTCCCCCTTGGGAAGTTTGCTTCTATTGTCGATGATGTTAAAAACTTAGTTGGTGTTTTTTCATCTTGTCTTTTGGTATGGGTTCCACAACATTGTAACGCAATGGCTCATTGGATGGCTCGTCACCATCTTGGAAATCGCTGTACCCATGATTGGTGGTCAAGCATTCCTTCTCAAATTCAGTTGATTGTATTGGAGGATTAGAATGATATGTAGTTGCGCCTTTGGGCTTTCTTGTGTTAAAAAAAAAAAAAAAAAAGCTTTTAGGGGACATGGGATGGTTACAACTTTAACTTAATATAATAGACATATATTGACCTTTTTCCTTTATATTTTAACAAGCAACTATATTATCCCTAATTGAGAACCAAAAAATTAATTATGTTTTTCATATGTTATTAAATTGTATATTTGTAAACCTAGTTATTTTTATAACTATATTTAATATATAATTATAAATATAATTCATCTTGTTAATTTTAAATATAGAAATTAATTTTTACTAACTTATGTTTTAAAAGTACTTAACATATTAATATGAGAAATTATCATTTAGGTGTCATTAGATTTGAGCGTTTATTATTTGGATATTTTGACATTTAAATATATACAATTAGATACCCTGAGGTTTGAACTATTTATCACCTAGGTACCTCATGTTGGAATTTGATGAATTTTTGTATCAGTCTAACTAATTTTATATAAAAACATTGATCTGGTACATGATATGCTAAACTGTAAAATCATGTCAATATTTTTGGTAAAAGTTTAACAAATTACAAAAAAAAAGTTAACCGAATTTTGATATGAACTGCCTATATTTATTAAATTTATTTGCCGTATCAGTATTTTTTGGTAAAAACCATCAAATTCAAATGAAAATACTTATATATTGTCATAATTATGTTCTACTTTATTATTTTCCAATAAAATCTATCAAATTAATATCAACAGAAAGGTACTTAATTGATAAATCTCAAATTCTAGGGTGCCCAAGTAATAGACTTTTTCATCCTCAAGATATCCATTGTATATATTGAAACATTAGATAGCCAAGTGATAATGATATTCATTTTTGATCAATCTGAGATTGAAATGAAACATATGATACTATCTAGAAGACATGAAGGTGATATATATGATCGAGGAACATCTGACCAATGCTTGCGGCAATATAGGGAAGCAGAGCAAGATAAAATGACCTCACTTGCTCAAACGGTCAACCACTAGCAAAATAACCGTGTGTTCGAAAGAAGAGTGTAGTCCTCAATGAGATGGAGAGAAATACTACTCCATATAGTAGAAGGAACCGGCAATTGTTGGAGCAAGTTGGGTGAAGCAGCAGTGTCATACTTATGTTATAGGTAGAGCACTGGCGAATATACACGAACATCTGATTTGAGGCCCTTCCAGAAAAATAAGGTTAGGATACAACGATAAGTGGCCTCAACCCCAGAGTGACCCCTTTGTGCGAAGTCATGAAGCCAATTAGAATAGAACGTCGGAGAGATGTGTCAGCACCAACCATTAAAAGGCCATTGGAGCGGAGCTGCTCGTGGTGCCATATAAATCGTAGGTTAGACAATGGGGTCGCGGTGTTTGTCAGTGATGATCTGGGCCAAGTGTGGGTCTTTGGACCATGATTGGTGAAGCCATGCATAAAACTTTGAGGGAATGGAGGACACGACCATACAAAGAACGTCGGAGCCAGAAAGACAAGAAAGAGCATCAGTCGCGCGGTTGTCTGTGGACTTCTTATAAACAATATCATAATCATAGCCAATCAATGGGGAGAGCCAAAAAAATTAGAACGAAGTGGAAAATTTCTACTTAAGTAGATACTTCAGACCTTGTTGGTCCATGTGAATAATGAAGTGGAAAGTTTCCACTTGTCCACAACAAAGACCATGACCAATAATTCGCGCTCATAGATTGACACCAACTGGTGTTTCAGGGTCAAAGCGCGACTAATGTAGGTGATCGCTCAAAAATAAACCTATCCGACTCGAATGTGACATAACTAAGTCACTTGAAAATTAAAGCGAACTTACCTAATTGACTTGCAACCTATAATGACACAAACCCAAAATGACCTCATCTAACTACTCCCGGCCTAAGTCTTACCTCACATGAGATAACTTAAAATTTGGATTGATAAAATAAAGATGACTCAAACTCAAAATGATGTGAATCAACTCAAACCTGATATGTGGCAATTAACTCCTAAAACAATCCAACCCAATTAATCCAAAATCTGAGATGATCTAACTACCAAAAAATCAACTATCCTAAATGCTCAAGTTGATGGGTAAAGGCCCAAAATTGAGTTTATACTCTAACACAACTTGGATAATGTACACGCCTGCCCATACCTTTTACTTGGAATATATTAATATTTAGAGTGGGGTTTATTAGGATTTGAATTCGTGACCTCTTAGTCAACAAGGTTCATGAACCAATTCCCCCCAAAAGGTTATGATGTAGTCCGTGAACACCGAGCATTGGCCGGTATGACTTGGCGAGAACAGAGGCTAGGGAGTAGAGATGCGCGGCTGAGGAGTTATAGTAGGATTAGTTCAAATTAGCATTTAGTTATTTGTATTTATCTTTTAGTCTTTTACTCTTAATCAACTAGCTCCTCTGTTTAAAAAAGAGGAAATATAGGGTTTTCACTCATTCATATTTTTTTTAGATTCCCTTTATATTTTCTAGAGTTTTCTCTCTTTCTCAGGTGTGAGAATTTGAGCAACTTTTCCCATTCATTTTTATTATTTTCGTAATAAAATTAAAAAAAAGGCTGTTGAACTTTCTCGTTCCCTAATTTTTCATCTACATGTTGCATCAGGTTAAGCTTATGATGAAGGCCCATGTTTGATTTTATTCTAACAATAACTCAAATTTATCCAATTTGACTAAAACTCAAGCTATGGTGCCTTGAACTCAAAATAATTTGAACTTAAGTGATCCCGTCAAACCTAAAAAAAAGGCAATAGCCTACCATAACTCGAAATGCTCCATCTTGATTGACCTACAAACCCTAGAGTAAAATTTATATTAAATTGTTAATAAAATTTATAATACTCTGGTTATAAGTTGTGTTGAATTGGGTCAAAAGATGGATTTGTGGTTGGCTAATTGCATCTAATGCAATTGTGCAGTTAAAAATTATGTCAATAACTTAACTTAAATCAGAAGAATTAAATTGATATAATATAAATTATAGAAGGACTAGGTTGATACAATTGAAAATAAAAAGATTAAGTTGACACAATAAGAAAACACAAGAATATTTAATATAAATAACCCTTTATTTATTTCTTTATTTTTTGGACCTCCAAAATTGATCATTCATTTATTTAAATTTGGGTTATTTCCATTTTAGTATTCTAATGTTTTTAGAAATAATAAAAAAAATTATAACCTTTTTGAATTATTAAAAAGACCCCTAAATTTTTATCGTATCAATAAAAAGGCCCATCTTAAGCGTTATGATGCTATTTTCTATTGACGGAGTTAACGTGACAATTATTTTTTTATTAATGCTACAATAAAATGACATAAAGTACGCTTCAACGCCCTTATTAATACTTTATAAACACAAAGTTCGAGATATTATGTTATGTAAAAACTATCTATTTTCGCTTAATTTGTTTCAAAATACGATTATTAAAGAGTATTTTTGTCTGTAGCAATAATAAAATACAGCTATCACATCAATTCTGTTAACTAAAAATAATATCATCAAGTCAAAAAGAAGCTATTTTATTAATACAATAAAAACTAAGAAACCTTTTAAAGAATTTTAAATTTTAAATTTTTTTTTTATTATTTCTAAAAATATCACATGCTAAAATAAACCTTTAAATTTTGACCTTATTTTGAAGTATAGTTATTGCTGCTAGCAATTCATCCATCCATCTTGTTCAGAAGTACAAATCCAAAAACCCTCACCGCCATCCTCTCGCCATGTCCTCATTGTTGCAGAGCTTGAAGCGCTACTTCAAACCGCCATGGATGATCACCGGCCCCTGCGCTTCACCGGAGTACAAGTCCGCCGTCCCTAAGGCCACCGAGTACCGAGTCTTCTGCCCCGCCACCGTGCCCGCCAAGGCGATTGTTCCGTCCTCCGATCCAAACACCGTCTACGACATCAAGTACTTCCCGCGCGATCAGCGGCGTAACCGTCCGCCGATCCGCCACATTGTGCTGAAGAAGGCGGATGTGGAGAGGATGATGAAGGAAAAGACCAAGTTTGAGCTCTCGGAGTTTCCGGTGCCGTATTTGACGGCTATTGTTGAAGAGGATTATAATGCCCGGGGTGGAGGCTACCAGTAATAGGTTATCTCTCTCTTTTGCTCTCTCGATTTGGTGTTTTTTGTGTGTTGTGGAGATTTGAATTTCCAGATTTGGTGTTTGTTTTGAGTGCAATTAGCATCGATTATCTTGATTTGTTTGGGAAAAATGTTGGGATGAATAGGCGTGTTATTTCAAATTCCCCTCCTAATCCGGAGCTATTAGGGCTTTCCGAGTTATTTACACCGTTGTTCTCTCGTATTTTTAAGTTTGTTCAAATTGATTTTATCTTTTCATTTGTTTAGAATAGTCCATAATGTTTTATGTGTGACAAACTTGGTCCCCATATGGTGAGCAAAATTAGGTAAAAAATTAACAAAATGATGGACTAATTTTATAACAAAATAAAATATTAGGGACCACTCTGAGCAAATTGGAGGGGTAAGTCTGCATAGATCCCCCCAGACCCTGCATTAGCGGGAGCCTTTGAGGCACTGGGTTTGTTGTTGGACCATTCTGAACAAAATAAAAGATGAAGGACTAATTTGAACAAAGTTTTACAAAGATGAGGGCCCAATTTGAACAAAAGAAAAGACAAGGGACCAACGGTGTAAATTAGTTGGGTTTTCTTTGGTAAACAAGGTGTGAGAGCCCTTGGAACACTGGGTTTTTTGTTGTTGTTGTGTAGTAGCTTATGTGTACTTTGACTAGTCCTTAGTTTACATGCACCATCCATTTAGAAGTGTTGGAGCCACGGACCTAAGGAGTTGTCCCATGATATATTTACAGCCAGTGGTAGGGTTTGGACCCTAGAATTAATGCTCTATGAGGCACCAGGATTTGGAGCTATTAGGACTTCGAAATTAATGGGGGATTTGGACTTTGGTGACTTTTAGAATTTGTAAGGGAGGATGTGTTAGTTTCAGGAGGATTTTGTGGGTTCAAATGAGGACGAGAACCCCCAGAGTGAAATTGTTGTTAATTCAATTGAGCTGTTATGGCCTTGTAATTCAACAATTTGTGAATTGTCCAGCTTTGGAGGTATGCCCAAATGGAATTGTGAAGAAAGGTTCTATGATCATGATAGTTCAACTCTTTTCTGCTCTCCCTTACATTTTGAGTTTCAGGCTTGGGACTGATTTTGATGGTAACTACTTTGAAGATTGAGACTCTAGGATAAGAGGTCTGAGTTCAAATTACCAAACTTGCTTATTTACCCCCCACAAAATGAATAGGGGATATGATTGACAGTGCCTTGATAACTGGCAAGCCTGTGGAGGTTGTCTTCTCATGATGTTAATGTGCTTTTTAGGAACTTGGATTGAAATTGATCTTTTGAATCACTTCTCACTGTATGCTTACTTGTATAATTATAAGGTTTCACTCCTTTGAAAAGTATCCATGTTGAATTGTGGAAAATGATCTTATGAGCTAAACTGTAAAGTTTGGATTTAGACGGCAAAGATGCAAGGAGATGTGATGGTAATTATGTAGTGTTGTATGATCAATGACCGCTACAATGAATTTTTATGGACACTATTTTTGTTGTCAAGGTCTGATTGTGATTCGTTTCATTTCATGCCCCTTTAGACTGCCTCTTCCATATGGACATCCTTGGCTACGTAGATGCTTTTCCTACAAAACCAATATTGTACCCCTCGTTACACTCCAAGTGGCTAATGCTAGGAATACCAATCTCTAGGTACTTGATATATGCTTTCTGGGTTAGCTTCATCCTTGACGTGATTACTTGGGTTTCTGAGGAACAGTCACGTTAACTTTTTATTTTCTTGGTTGATGTGATTATGTCTAATATCCCCATTAAATCCGAGAATTCTCCCACACTTGATTGCATTGCCAAAAAGCTAACGCCTTACATTGATCTTTCAATTGAGGAATTGTAATTAGAATAGACATTCTGATGGTTTATGCGGGCTTGCTTTAGTGGTCTCTCTAGTGGGAAAAAAATATTTAAAAATTAGCAGTCATGGAAGGATATCTATCTTGATCTAGTTTGTTGTGAACCTCCTTTCATGAATCTTCCCTCTCTTTCCTCCTGAATTATTTACTAAAAGCTGTGGCAGTTTTTTGCTAAAATTAATCCTGAGCATAGCTCCTAAAATTGCACTGTTTTCTTTATGTCATACGAAGTTGTGAAAGCAAAGAGGTTTTGTCTGAAAATTATAGTTGAGACTATGGCATGCTTTGTTCAATTTTCACAAACTGAAATACCATGAATACCCCCTATTCTTATTGGAGTTGACAACTCCTTTCTACAAAGGATAAACTGATAATGAAATTAGAAGGTGAGGTTTTCTCTTCTGAGCATCAAAATAGAGTGAAAAAGGTGCCTTGTTAGCATATGACTAGTTGGGTCATTTAGTTAACATTGTGGATAAGCTCTCATTGGTCATTTTAGTTTAAGAAAAGAAATAACAAACTGCAATTGATGATGCAGATAAGCTCTTATTCTCACTGAGCATTATAGTTGTTAGTCCTGGAGAGGAAGGTTACAAAAAACAGTCTTTGTGGAATTGATGTATACCAGTGGAGTCAATTTGCATCTTCAAGCGGAAGATAGGCATGTTAATGATACTGAATCTAGCTGAGGAATGTATCACATTTTTTCTTCATTCTCTTGCATAATATTTTAGTGATGAGAAATCTTATCATATGGAGTTATACTACTGTTGAAGTGAATGTTGAATTCAAGGAGTTGTTACATGCCATGTTTTGTGAGTTTCTACTCTCAAGTGTTTGAGCTTGTGGGTGATTGGCTTTGTGCTACCTAGGAGTTTTATATGCCCTTCCATAGTAGATTTCTAATCCCCAGCCTTCTGGACAACACCACTAGAGGTTGGTGGGAGGATTGTTGCAAGAAATACAGTGGTCTGGAACTAGCTTTAAGTTAGAGTGAGTTAGCTAGGAGTTTTAGTTGTTAGTGACGAGTTATTGGATTTGTCTTAATTGCTTGATATTTCCTCATGCGAATTTTCGCTCCCTCTCTTTGCTCAGTACCTTCTTTTTGCAGCTCAATCTTGAAGATAATTCTCTCTTTTCCTTATCTCCCTAGTTCACTGAAAATAAGATTTCGATTTGGGGATTGGGGCTTGATCTGCTGAAATTTTTGGGAATTTAAATGGGATTTTTGTTTGGTTTACGGTTGCTCGATGAGATATGTGATTATTTTGTGTTTTTGGCGATGAAATCGATGGGTAATTTGATATATGGAAGACTAGGGTTTGGTAAATTTGGGGCTTTATAGTTTGAGTTTAGCAGTATTTGGGTGAAGACTTAAGGGTGGTCACCTAGTGGAGGGCATACATGCTCTTGAAGGTCTAGTGTTGGTGTGGTTGGCGGGGTGACTTGTTTTAGGCACATGGGCACAAGTAATATTTTAATGATGTGAGTAATGAGGGATAGATGTGCACTACACTGTGATAGTGATGGGAGAAGGATGACATTACCCTGCGATAGTATTACGGCAAGAACTATGGTGGCAATTATGGGGCATTGTGGTAGCACTCCAAAGCTAACACTCTAATACCAAATTGATGTAGTACAACCCTGACTAGAAATAAAAGGTTTGATGAACATATAAAAAGTAGGGTACTTATAGTGAAAATGAACCCTAATATTTAAAAACAAGATCATTATCATATATACATATATACACATATATATATATACAATATATATATATATTATACCAATTGACGACAATCCTAACAAATTTTGCAAGATCCAACTACCACCCTTGTTCCTTTTCTTTGATGGCATCAAAATGTAGAAAAGAAGAGCTAATGAAGAGCTAACTACTGACTCACATCAATGTTGTGAGAACAAAATCTAAGCAACAAACCATCTCAATTCGATTTAGCTATTTTTCTCTATGTTTTGACCATGTGTTTGAAGCAAATAACCTTGCAAGAAGTTGAACTTTTGGAATCTGGGCAAAAATGACCTAATTTTTCAAGGCTGAGAAAGGACCAACCTTTTGGGACAGTGGTCATTTATCTTCATCGTTATGTGACTCAAACATGTGAGATCACTGTCAACTAAAACAATTAAAGAAGTTCTAAAAATTATTATAAGAAAAGGCAATATACCTTCATGTGTAAGGTCTCATTTCTTTTTAAATAAAGCAGCAAATAAAATTAGAAAACTGAAAGAAAAATATAGAGGGATGATCAACCTTGATTTAGCAGGAAACAAGATGGAGTGGGTGGAAGGGAAGAAGCTTCTTGGCCAACCATGGAATCAAATGTGTCATCACATAACATAATGACTGTTACTTAATGTATTTTGAGCAAGCCATTTTTTATTTGGCTATCACGCTACGCTACTTTTTAATGACTTCTACAATATTGTAGAAGTCATTAAAAATATTCATTAAAACATATTTATAAATAAAATTATACGCAAAAAGCTGTCAAAGAAACTTAAGAATTAATGGTTATATGTATTTTTTCTAATTTTTGGAAGGATAAGGTCTAAAAGCAACTTATGTTTCACTTAAAAGCCCAACACAATCACCACAGGGCATTACCTGATGTTTGCAAAACTTCGACTGTTATGCGAGTGAGGACCACGATATGGTTCTATGCGGCAAACTCTATGGTGGCATGGTGCTTGGATTTGGATAGGATTGCAGTTTTGTGAGAAATAGGCAACTACATTGTAGTGTAGTTACAGTTTGGAAGTTTCACGGTGGATTTGTGGTCTTGGCCCTCTTGGGTCAGCAAAGTGAATAAGGGTTGCGGGGTGATTGGATATACAAGGGAGGGACAACCTTTTCCAGTTTTCTCTAACGACTTTCTTTTTGGATACTACTCTGGATATGAGGGGTAATCGTGTATGAGAATCATAAAATCCTACCAAATGCATAATATAATTATTTCTAATATTGGAATTAGTTTTATTGCCTAGAAGTATCATTAAAAATAATTAAAAGTTTAAAAGACAACATCCAAAGGATGAAACCAGAGATGATAATGTAATATCACATGTATAGATGCTGATGATCGTGAGGGTTTCTTAGAATGATATGATGCCAATCAAGTTCAAATTAGCTTTAAGGGTCCTTTTAGCAAGTAGACTAGGAATCTTCACATTTGTTAAGTAGTAATATGTGATCCTTTCACTGTTGCTCACTGAGAAATGTGTGAGTTTTGTTTGGGATGTTTAGCCCCTAGAAATTTAAAAGAGCATTTGAAGGACAACAGCGTGGATAATATCTGGTTCAGCACTTTTTACTTTTTGGATAAGAAAGTAAGTTTCCGGCTACATAAGCCTGAGTCTGTACTTCTTGATTTAGCATTTATAGACTTTGGTAGGATTGAGGTAAGATTCTCTATCCCATGAATCTCCTGTAAGCTCATCTATCAATCCTATTAGTTTAAGATTCTGCTGAGAATCGAGATTGATTAGCACTTTTAGGATTGTAGAATTGTGACGATTCTAAGATCCGGGTTGGGAGTTCAACAACCATGCTATAGAGAAGGTAGACCTTTACGTCAAATAAGAGACCGGAATCGTTAACTTGCTTTACTGCTTGTACAATGAGCTGGCATGCAAGTTGGTTATTCACAAAATTCGCAACTAAATTACCAAGCTGATCTTCAAGATATCGTACCAAAAAGGCTGTGAACCATATTGAATTTAGCTGAGCCTAATATAAATTTGTAATACTGCAGGTAGGTAGAGCTACAGGGTTTTTTATGTTCTAGGTTACCGGCTTACTGAGTAATGCATTTTGTAAATCAGAAGTAAATTAGGAGTAAGTTGGGTCGCTAGTAATGCCTATATGTGGATGAAGGTTCCCTTGAACTTTGTAAGTGAACTATATGAAGCTCAAGCTAATGCAATACAGTAAAGGCTATAATTTAGTTAATTATATCAAGTTTTCGTCACAGACTGACAAAGGTTATCCTATGTCGTAAGATAGTTGATTATGCTTACCTACTAGAGAAAACTGGTACCGCCAAAGGTCCTGAAAATACATTCTACAGCTTATCCTAATAAGATAGATGGGATAAAGTCCATGATGGGGTCTGAATTGGTTAATAGTGAGATTTAATACTTTCAACTTCCTAATGAGTTCTTACATGTTCATGGCTGAATTCTATGACACTTATCAATTGTGAAGGAAGGGTGATCATGTAGCATAAAAGATGGTTCTTTTCGGAAACAATGGCGATTATGTTCTTTCGGTTAATCAAACGATAAACAACTCGACTTGCAAAGTGTATTTATAGTCCCAAATGAGATTCTGTTCCACAACTAATTGGCATTTCGTATCATGGTGCAAGTTTTATTGACAGGGTTTCCTAGTCCTCCTCGAAATTGGAAAAATCTATGCCATAGAACTCTATTGGAAAACGGCTCAATCATGCTACTTCTTGGGAATGCCAAAACCAGTTTGGATTTTCTTTTATTAATATATGCCCTATGTCCATAGTATTTTTCTTTAATTCATTTGGTAGATACTAGGATTTTGACACCATGTTTATATGTTGATCTCTTTTGGCATGTTCTTAAATGAACCTTTGTTGGTAGACTCGCAATATGGAGTTATCAACACAAGTAGCATCCTGAATCAGATCCTTTTGTTCGACATTTCAGTGGTTCTATTCTCTTCTTTTTTTGTTTTCTCCATTGTGGCATGTGGGGTGTGGTGGTGTTTATTCCAGGGCCAAGTGATGCTGTTTAGTGTTCTTTGTATTTAATTTTGGTTATGCACCTTATGGTTTTATCATTTAGGTACATTACATTTCAATATATACAATAAGGTATCTGGAGGTTTTAAAACTTTATTAACTAGGTACCCTAGTGGGGGGAACTTGGTGAATTGTTGTCACGATCTGGACAATTTTCATTAAAAATATTCATGTGGTACATGACTAAGACAAATATATTAGTTATACACCTTATTATGACGGAAGATACCCATATGTTGCGGATAATGTGCCATGTTAGCATATTTCGACCAAAAAAAATCATTAAATTATGACATATGACACCTATATATTGTTGGAATTATGCTCCATGTCAATAAATTCCAATGATCCACCTAATTTTGGAAAGGATACTTGATTGATAAAGAGCTTATACTTCATGGTGCCTAAGTGATAATATTTAAAACGTCAAAGAACGTCATTGTATTTGTTGAAACATGATATCTTGGTGATAAATGCTCAAAGCTTAATCGTACCTTAGTGATAATTCTTTTCAATTCAAAATAATTTGCCTCTTCCCTCGGATAAATTATCTTGCCTTAAAGTTTTTGTAAAATATTTGAATTTATTTCGAAGTGGATTCAGTTGAAAAGCAAGATGATTCTCAAAGCTCAAGCGGGTGATTGTATGTTAGGAGGTCTCAGTGTTATTAATTTGGGAGACTATGTGATTGCAAGTGTCATCCTTTGCTTTTTATGGGAATAAATATCTACTTATAGCATAAAGCATGAGATGTGCACATGTTTTCTATTAGCAGGCTTTGGCATTAACAACGGGACCGTTTTTTTTTTTTTTTTTTTTTTTTTTTTTTGTTGTGGGAGACCGCCTGTGCATACTGATGGTAGGGAATGAACTTGAGCTATAGCTTGGCGGGGCAAACTCTGACTTTGACTTAGGGTTTGTTTAGCTAAGCCTCTTTTCTAGTATAAAGTGCTTTTTCAAGGAAAAAAAAGCCTTTTTAAGGATGTTCGCTCTTGAAAAAAGTGCTTTTAAATAAAAGTAAAAGTTGTTTGTCTGCTTTTAAGCAGAAGCAGCAAGAGCAAAACTAAAGTTCTCAAACAAAAATACTTCTATTCAGAGCAATTTTAAAAGTGCTTTAACAGAAACTATCTATGAAAAAATAGTTTTTTCCACAGTTTGGCCAAACATACCCCTAATTTCCATTTGATGAGATTGAGCATGTTTTTATGCCCCTAATTTTTTGCCATTGATTGATACTTTATTTGGGAACAGAAATAATAGTTCTAATTGTTCTATTTTCCAGGCATATGCTCCTGCGTTACGGGATCCGTGGACCGAAATCGAGTTCTGAGCTCATATTGTATTGAAACTCTTTTTGCTTATATTTTTGCATTAATAAAACTGTGTTGCAGGGCCATCTTGTGTGGATGATCTGTAAAGTCCAACATTTGGAGAAGCCTTTGCATCAGTAATCGGTATATCTAGCCTTTTATTTTTGATTTTACAGTCCTAAAATTGTTACTTTGCCGAAAGACAGCAGTGTTTTGGGCTGATTGTGTGCTGTTTTTTCTTTGAGAAAGATAATAGATGGTTTGTGGAATTGAAGGTGTAAATGAGTTTGAGTCGAGTTATAGGCCCCTGCGAGCTGATTCATTATTATCTCAAATAATTGAGTTGGACTAGCTTGTTTAGCGAAGTGAGTCGAGCCCAAGCTTAGTAAAGCTCATTAGCATACTGTGATCCTACATTAAGCCTAAATAAGCTGATTTAGACCCAAATATATGAGCCTTGCTGATTGTCAAGGAGCCTAATTTGAGTCTCTACATGGGACTGAACCAGTCGACTTGGCTCAAAGCTTGCTTTTCCAATCCAGAGTTTGATTAGTTCAGGTTTGACTCGACTTATTTACACTAAATGTGTGTTATATGATCAATGGGTGTTTGAGCTGGGTAATTTCTATCAGTGGGGGTATGAGCTGGAGTACCTAATAATGTGAGAGAGAAGTCGTCACTAGGGGTGTGATCGGTAGTACGGACATTTTGGTAATTTCAAGTTCAATTCTTTATGTGCTGAAATATAACCACCTAGTGTCTTAAAGAGGCTTTTGTCAAGGCAGGGTTTGGAGAGTGTGAGATATACGCAGCTTTACCTGTCAACCCTAAAAAGTAATGACGAAACAATATTTATAAATCTGAATCAAAGAAGCAGGAATAGACATGTAAGTACATACGTAGCTACAAAGCAGCAACAATAGCTAAAATGTAAGCCTAGGGTGTTGTGCTCCTCTTTTATAACAGTTGTGTCGATCATATGTATTATTAATCGTCATTTAGTTCTATCGAAGGTCATCTCCTCGTTAAGGTTTAGGTGAGCAAGGTCATGTCTAATCATCTTAATTCGGTTTTTCTTCGGCCTATCGCTAACCTCTATTCCAATGTGTATTATGTAGTTGTTTACATTTCCTAACCCGAGTGATAGTGGGTCTCCTAACCATGTGCAATTGCATGTATTGCTCCTTCCAACTTATCCTAATCATAGATGTTCTGGACACTAAATTTATTCCATTCATCCCTATCGGTCCGATCAATTTTCTAACTGGTATTGAACCAGGATGACGTCGCTTTGGGCTATTCAGTCTTTGGTCTAACTTTTGAACGGTATTCAATATTCAATCCATGTCAAGCGCGACAAATTTTAGTTCCAAAGCGAGCTCAACCCTAGTCATGAAACTAAGTTGCAAAATCAATAGAAACTTTTTCTTACTCGTGTCCTAACAATGTTTATTGTACAGAGTTGCTTGCATCAAATATGATAAATCCAATTAGCAAGCTTGAATCTATCTATATACAGCTTATAGCTTGCAATTTAGATTTGATTTTAAGCAAAAACTTAAACATAAATCAAGTGTGAATCGCACTATGTTGCATTTAGGTTTCAATTTTAAAAGTAATAATAAGGAATAAACCAATTCTTCCTTTTAGACGGCCTCTCTTTACGTTGACACTTTGAAGGGGGAAGGCTGCTTACATCTACCCCCTAGACCCTGCTTTTACGGGAGCCCTTGAGGCACTGGAATTGATGCTGCTGCTGTTGTTGTTCCTTTTAAATCGTGGGGTTAGTCAAGACATCAAGCAACCAAAACAATTGCTGTGTCCTCAATTCATTAGAATTCTTTTGAAAATTGGAGATAAAACAAACTTATGTAAGTTGTGTTATAAACACATTTTTTTTTTTTTAATGATGGTAAAGCCATAGGGAGGGGGTAGGGGGTAGGGGATAAACCCCATAAATCCTCAATAAAGAGGAGACCACTTTAGAGCTTTGTGGGATTCGATCCCGGGTCACTTTGTTGGCAACCGGCGATCACGACCACTCGGCTATGTCCCTAAGGGACAGTGTTATAAACACATATATACATGCGTAATGTAAAGCATCACATATTAACTAATATTATAACATGAAATGTATTATTCAAGATAGTGCTTAACTTGACATAGAAACCTCTGTTACATTAAGAAACCTATTAAGCCAACTTGTTTGGGGCTTCTAAAATCTTAGTACTGACTCGTTAAATACAATTTGATGCATCCAAATTCTAAATAATGAATTATCAAATCTCAAAGTCTTAGATTTTTAATTTTCTTTACAATTCTAACTCACATAATTGAATTCTAAACCCACATAATCCAAATGAACTCTCAATCAACATTGAAATGCTTGCTCTTCTATATTAGAAACGACACCGTTCTAATCTGCCCTTGGGTAACCACCAACAACAATAAATTCAGGTAAGATGTACGCAAATTTACCCCTTTAGGATAACGCCTTAAAGAGAGACTTTGTCTGAGGACCCACAACCTAAAACCCAACAACAACAAACTGAATGCCTCTCAAAGAAGCTCCCACCAAGGCAGGGTACCGGAAGGATAAAATGTACGCAACCTTATTCGTATAGAGTGCTACCCAATAAGATCATTGTTAAGGGCCTCCTCGATAACCATACAACTTGAAAACAATAAGAGCAATCCACACTCGAAGGTTCCCCATTTTGAAGCCACCCAATTGCTAAACATAAGAGTCCATAGCATTCAAATGTGACATGAAAATAATGAGATATCTAAATACAATACAATATAACTCAACTTCAATTCAACATGACCATTTCTTTAAGCAAATTAAACTAATTAACATGTCTCATTTTACCATATTTTTACGACATAACATGATTAAATTATTAACACAAAGCTTAGAACCTTCTAGAGATATTAACAATGGAAGAAGAAATGAGAGAAAGAAAGAGAAAGAGATACAAGCAAAAAAAAAAAAAAAAAAAAAAAGGTTCAATATCGCCTCACCTAAGCAGCATGGGCCTTTGGATAGTTAATTTCTCGATGTTCTATCAAGTTTCTTCGACTGAAACAAGTAATTTCTCAGTAGAACTATTCTAAGATCTTTAGCTATACAACACCCTTCCCGACCCTGCCACCAATATCCAACTTATGGTGTGTTTGGGGTAGGATAATAAGGCTCCATTTGGTTAAACTGAAAGTATTTTCTACATGGAAAATTTTTCTTTTTATTTAAAGAAAATGGTTACTTTCCATAAACTTATATGATGTGCACGCTACGCCAAGTTGAGGTTAAGGTGAAGTATATAACAGTGAGATAACAAAGGAAAACGTTTTCCTCTCTTTGAAGGAAAATGTTTTCTCTGACTCCCCCCTCAACGAAAGAAAACATTTTTTGTATTTATGATTGTTGACATAAAGTTATGCAATTAAACAACAAAATTGTGACGGAAAATATTTTCTGTCAAAACGGACAGAACCTTGGAAAGATCTGGCTTTTGATGAGCATTAATGGAAATAACATAGTAATTCCTTAGGGGATTTAAGTCCTCTACATGATATTTCCTGGTTCCACCACAAAACGTAAACAACCAAGTGCATCAAAGAGGCTTCTGCCAAGGCAGGGTCCATGTTGCCTTACCCACCTCATTAAATTGGTAGAAATGACCAATGTGTCAGTCGAGTAGACCCAAAGTCAACCTGCCCAACCCGGTAGCCGAAAGGTTGCACACTGACCTAGACTCGAATCTAATGGTAAAGCAATTATGATGAGTCGAACAAGGACAGATTGACCATGAGCCACGGAAGCGTTGCATTTCAACTTAAGTTAATGAATGAGGGTTTGTCCCATTTCGAGCCTTATCTAACTCGAATACAACTTGGGTTAACCTAAGCCAACCTGTTTAAGTCATATGCCTGTTATAGACCCAGGTCGTAACATAGGATGAATCTAAACAAGTCCAACCCAAGTCTTTGTTTTGTCATTCTCATTTTATATTTAATAGACATGACTCAGAATAGAGATGTAAATGAGACTCCCTTGCAAGCTGGCTTGTTGTAAAGTTTGGAAGGTTCGGCACGTTCTAAGCAAGCTCATTTAGCTTAGAAAGTCGGGACCGAGCTTGGTTAAGCTCGAGCTTGTAGCTCGCGACAAGCCTAAGTGAACTTGCTGACTAAAATTTATTAGTTTAAATATGCCAACAAAGCCAAGTTTGAGTCTCAATGAGCCAAGTTTGAGCCTAACTGAGCCAAGCTTGAGCTTAAATGAGTCGAAATATCACAAGCTTAGTCTGAGCTAATTGAGCTAGTTCAAACTCAACTAGCAGAGCTAAGCCCAGGCATATTTAGAGCTGAGCTCAAGCTTGAAGTTTTCAAGTACGAGCCTCAAACCAAGGCCGAGCCGAGCTAAACGCAGGCTTGAGGCTCAGTTCGACTCAACCACACCCCTAATTCAGAATAGAGTACTGTCGTTTGCGAACCTGCTGGTGGTAAAATTCCTTCGTTCGTCAAATACCTAATAATAAGAAATATTTATCCAAACAAACCCTCAATGATAATTCATGAAAATTTGACAAATTCCTCAAATAAAACATAAATTAGAACTGAACATTTACTCTAAGAGGAAGCGAGTATAAACTAGCATGAACCAATCGACCGTACTCATATGTGAAGTGTAGCGCATTGCGAACGTCTCAAAAATAAGTGCTCTAAACCTGAGTGTAAAAAATAAATATCGAAAAGACGACTATGAGTTAAAAGAAAGCAGTTTAATCACCAACAGTAGCAGCTAACTGACCTTTGATGACCTCGTTGTAGAAGTTCCAAGACATGCTTCTTTCAGTAATGGCACTTTGACCAAATGGGTGTTGCTTTACATATTTCTGTATGTTTTCTGCAACGGCTAACTCTTCCAAGTAAACACGAACGTTTCCCCCAGGACCTGCCATTGTCAAAATCACATTGAGCAAATTACTCTCTCTTTCGCTTGTTGATTGATCAACCGCCTACACGCGATTAATAAACCAAAAAAGGTTATCGGTTTGATCGGTATAAATGAAAATGATTTTTATATTACTGAACTTCTTTGAGGATACAATGGACAGAGTTGTTAGGTTTGGTGGATTGACTAAGCTGCCCACTCCCAATATGAGGTCTTTGGTTCAAAACTCATCTGTCCCTACCCTAGATTTCAGTGGCCCTTTTTAAAGTAGTGTTATACCTCCTTACCATTGTAAAAAACAAAGCACAACGCATAAACATTTACAATGCATAAACATTTACAATACGTGAAAAATTTTCCAAAAAAGCCGCTTCTTCCAAGAAAATGTGTTCAAAAGGACACATTCCCCAAAATTTCCAATAAAACACGGTATTTCAGCTTTCTCCCATTTTGTTGTTTGAGTTATCCTATGCAATTGAAGAGGGCATCTTTTCATGTTTTCTAAACCTTCTAAGGGTGCGTTTGGTTCAGCTTATTTCAGCTTATCTGTTTCAATAAGATCTGTCGATTTAAGATCTGTATCTTTTTACATTGAAGTGCTTGGTTGTGCAGTGCAGAAAGATCTTTTTTACAAAATATAGCATTTTAATATAAGTTAAAAAAGTAACTTACCTACTATAATCATAAAAATGACTTAATAATATACATTATCTAATTATAGTAGGTAAAAGAGAATTATGATAATAGTTTGTCATGATAGTGGAAAGTGGTGAGTGTTCCGACCCATGACCATAAAAGGTGTCGTGATCGGTGGGAGTGGTGATAACAAGTAAAACTAGATCATAGTGGTGAAGATTTAATTTTAATATAATGTTTTTAAAGCATTTCTCTGAAATAAGTTGTGAAAAAGATTCAGTTTTGCATCTTTTTCTGCTTAGTTATAAAACAGCTTTTTTATCTTTCTATTTAAGCTGTGAAAAAGATATAAAAAGATCTTTTCTGCCAACCAAATGCAAGACCTGCAGTCAAAAAGAGCTTTTTCATAGCTTTAAATTGTTAAAAAGCTGAACCAAAAGCAACCCAAGTATTTTCCTATATTTTCATTTCCTATGAAAAAAACTTGAAAAAGAGAGATAAAGCTAAGGATTTTCGCGAATTAAACAGGCCTTTAGTGCATCAAGTCATATGATATCGTACCAATAGAATCATCAGCCCTGTCTTTGAAATCGTACGAGTAGGGAAAGATTGCTGTGTGTGGCTGCATGTACAGAAAGTAAAAGTTAGAGAGAAAATACAAAATACCATGCCCGAGCAACGTGATTGAAGAACTTACAGGATTCAGCAATGCTTTATAAGGAGAATCATCAAGCAGCAAAGTATTTGACTCATCATAATCACCAATCTCCCATGGAAGATTAGGTTCACATTTATCCCATATTTTCCTCAGCTCCTTGAAAACCAATACCTTGTGCCTATTCTCTAGTGTTCTGAACTTCGATTCCGTGCAATGGGATATGTCCTGCAAAATCAAATATTGCGATGAAACCAAACCCCGCAGTATGGCTCCATTTGTTTCAAAGAAAATATTTCTCTTATGGAAAATTTTTCTACACAAAATATTTTCAATCAAATATTTTCTTAAAGATTTGCCTTTCTAGCGAAAGAAAATTGTTTCATTTTATGAGTCTCTATATAGTTCAAGCTTGACCAAGTTGAGCTTGAAGTGAAACATATAACGTGAGATCAATATAGAAAATGTTTTCCCTTTTTTTGAGGGAAAGTCAGTTTCCTCTCGATGGAGGAAAACATTTTCCACATTTGCAGTTTCTGCTATGAAGTTGTGTAAAGCAGCAGCAGCAACAATAGACCCAGTGTCTCAATGATTCCCGCCTAAGCGGAGTCTTTTTTTTTTGGGGGGGGGGGGGGGGGGGGGGGGGGGGGGGTGGATGTAAGCAGCCTTACCCCTTCAGAGTGTAACCCTACTAAGAGGCTATTTCCGAGGACCCCCAACCTTATAAGGTTAACAACACGAGAACTTCCCAGAAGGTCACCCATCCTGGTACTACTCTCGCCCAAGCACGCTTAACTTCGGAATTCTAATGGGATCCGTTTGCATTAGTGCTTGGCAAATGAACCCTAAGTTGTGTAAAGCAATGGTATAATTAAGGCAAAAAAGGTTTTCCATCAAAACAAATGGAGCCTATGTTTTGGGTAAGGCTCATTGAATCAAATCGTGACCTACAAAAGTCCTACTATCATTAATTTTAATATCTATTTTATAGTTTTGAACAATAAAATACACAAAAGCATTATGGAAGTCGTTACAAAGTACAGTTACAGAACTGTCTGTATTTTAATTCCATGGGCTAGAGTGAAGCTTCAGACAAGAAACAAAGCCAGAGCCGGTAAATGAAGCTATGCGAAACTCAATGAAGGCTGAATCATTTACGGATGGCAGACAGCGATATAGTAGTTCGTTTGGAAGGCCAATAGACAAGAATGATTTATCTCAAATAACATAATTTTTTCATGTTGCTGAATAATCTAAAAGGAGTTGATGTACATGGGAACCCCAATGGGTGTGATCAACTGATAAGGCAGTTAGATTTCGTGCCCCAAAAAGCATTAGTTCAATGGTATCTTGTATTTCATGGGCTGCAACTTACCCATTTGCTCGCTGGAAAACCTTTGAGTAGGTAGAGTGTGCAATCCAAGGATTAGTCGAGGTGCATGTAATTCAAAGAAAAAAGGTTAATGTACATGGGACATTCATCTAAGTAGAATCCCTCACCTCGACGCCACATGGTAATTCAAATTTAAAAATTGCTAGTTTCATTTTCTGTTGCTCAAACAAGTCATCTCCACCCCACTCACACAATCTCATGCATCTCTGCTTACAGCAGGAATAAAGGGATCAGCTACAATAGCCATGGTTAAGGTGATTCTTCATTGATAAACAAGTTAAACACTTTTACTTTGAAATCCTTCTAACTCATTACTCTAATGGAAGTCTTAATAATAATTTTTCCCCCCTCCAATTGATCTCCTAATGGTACTCATGTGTATTTTAAATCCTTCTGATTTTTTTGTTTTCAGTCATTTTGTTCTTTGTTTTTTCCTAGTTTCAGCAAAAACTGAAACTAAAAAACCAAAAATAGGAAAAATCATTTTCGAAACTAGATTTTTTTTTTCTTTCTCAAAAACCAAAAACTGCAAACAAAAAACAATATCAACATGCTCTTTAGTAACAAACCTTTTGTTTAGAAAGTGATTAATCCAGCGTGGAGAGAAAGTAACAAAATGCAAGGCTCTCCATCAAGGCTAATTATGTATTTCTTCAATACAATGCGTGAATTCTGATGTAGCTTTCACTGACTACTTACAAAGAAAAAGCTAGTTCACATTGATTTCAGTTAATCCTATACTATTTCACAGTTTTCCTTCCCTTCGAGTGTCCTCTATTGTGTTAAGTTCTCTCATCTATACACAATAGAAAGACGTTGCAAAAAATTTGAGAAGCATACTCACCCAGCAGAAAAGCAGTCTGTGTTTTAAATCACCCATCAAGTAACTGATAACTCTATCAACAATTTTCCTGCACATTGAAAATGAATTCATATTAGAATAAGATAACCCCATTTACAGAAAAGCAATAATGTAAAATGGATAGGAAGGGAAGCCAACAAGAAAGGCATGTAATCATGTGTTCAGGATAGGCGATTACTTTGATCTTGATGACCAGATGCCCACGTCAAATTGCTCAAGGCAAAAGTTCAAGAAATCAGAACAATACGGTCTCTTGAAGACTGCGACAAAAAGATACTGATTAAGATTCATTCAACTTAGTAAATTAATTGAATCCAACATAATAAGCAGGTAGATTCTTACTTGCCCGCCCTGCAATTTTGGTGTTTGCTTTGTATCCCCTTGGAGGAGGATAAACAATGTCTGCCAGTATCCCATTAATATCAAGAATAAGAAGCTTCTTCCTTGAAAAAGCTACAGGAGCTTTTTGTGGGTAAGGATTTAAGTAATGTAAAATTCTACTTTTATTTGTGATATCAGCAAATGAAACTGGCTCGTTGACAAGCAATGTTGACAGAGAAAATTTATCTTCCCTCTTACTCTCCTGAAAATCGGGTTCTTTCATCTTTCCCTGAGAAGAAACGCCCCTGTTTCCTGATTCTTTCTGCTCCAAAGGCCCGTCACTTGTGGAGGTAGAGCTCCTGCTTGTATTGTTTCTATCATTCTTGTAATTCTGACAATCTAGCTTTTTGTTATCCGGTACCTTGACTAAAGAATCAACATATGGTTTAGAAATGCACACTTCATCAAGAGAGGCTTCTAAAGCATTCAAATTATCTAGTGAAGTAAAATTCATCTTGTTGCTGCAACTGAAAGCTTGTGATGCATATTGATTTCCGTTTGTTGAAGTTTCGCTGCCTTGTAACGTACCACTTGCTTGACTATGCTGCTCAAGAGAAAGGCTCATAGTTGAGCTATTCTGTATACTTCTATTAAATAATCCCATCTCTTTTCCCGATGATACATTATAAGCCAGACAACCATGTTGCTCCACCTCCGTCCCCTTCAAGTTACATGACATATCCATCTCTTTCTTTCGCAACACGCCCATTTCTGCAGGAACTTTGAAAGTTCCCACATCTTTGTTTAAAGTAATAGTGAAAGGATGAAGGATCGAAGCCAACTTTGATCTAGTTTCTAGCACTCCTTTTTGCAGTCTGAAATAATTGAGGAAAGAAAACTCTGTTATGTCTCTGATCAGTCACCAGCATTCACTCTCTTGCTGATCCACAAATTCCTCACTAAATTGGCTGCGTCAGCAGTAACCTACAACCGAAAATGGAAAACTTATCACATCACAGAGCTTTATAGATGAATATATTAAGGTCTCTCTTGTTAGCTTTAGGCGATGCAAAAGATTGTTGAAGAATCTGAAGTAAACACTGATGGATAGTGATGTAGTACAACTTGTTATCCAAAAACAAAACTTAACGTCAGTTCTTCAAATCTAAAAATGAGTTTTTAGGCAAAAGTAAATCCCCATTGGATAACTAATGAGATAAGTATAAAATTAATTGAGAAATTACTTCTCTAAAATACAGATAATTAAATTGTCCTATTAACTAAAATAAGAATACATAAAATATCCGGCTGACTAAAAATGATATATCCTATTCCAATCCTATCAAATAGACTAACAAAAATCGAATAAAATATTATATTTTGTAGCATCATTAAATATTTTCTTCTGTGTTGCATCAGCTAGCTTATCCGACTCTTGAAAAATAGAATTTCATCAACTCTTTCTCCAACCTGATGTGTACAAAAGAGCAACTTTTCTAAACCTAGTAGGGTCACGGTTGAAAAGTTACTCTATAGTTGCATGTAGTGTAGTGATAATTTGAGAAAATCCAACATATTTCATCAACTCCAGGGATAGAGATCTCTTACACGAATGAAGTGTGCACACATTACTTAATTCAAAGACATGAATGACTCAACCCACCAAACAATTTGGAGAAACCTAGCAGGTATTGCAAATGATTTCTAAATGAATTGAAGAAACAAGCACAAGAACCATATGGCTTTGCTGTTTCCTTCTAGATAAGCCTTCATTTTGTTTCCAAAAGCTTTCTCAACGAATAGCTTGTAGAAATTATCAAAAGACATAGCATCCTCTTATGATTAATACTGATCAAAAACAGGAAAATCAATTCAGGGTAGAGGGATTGACATTAAAATCACTTTCCAGCAACCCTCAATCAGAAATTTTGACGACACAAAAGAATCTAATTATATAAACCAGGAGTTCTAATTTCTTGTTGCCTACATCATCTAGAAGTAATTGCATGATCCAGCTTACATGGTGGGGTCATCCCTCCTTCGGTAATCTGGTTTACTAGGTAAAGTTAGGTCCAATATCAATTAATATGGCATCAAAGCTGGGCCCAGTTATAGTTTTTTAGGCTCCTAATAGCGGTTTTTCATAGTGGCTACACATGGTCTATGCAGTGTATAAGGGTCATGTTGGAATCCCACATTTCCAAGGAGTGCTAGCAAGTCCAACTTCTATTGTGAAGCCATTATTCCTTCTACTATCAAGTTTTCTAAGTGGAATTCGGTCCAATATTATCTAATACGATATCGGAGATAAGTCCAATTTACAATGTACGGGCCCCCAATATCAATGTTCTGTAGTGGTTTGGCATGGCTCATGTTGCATGTGAGGGGATAAATTGGAATCCCATTCCCACATTGCCTAGGAGTAATGGCATGCTGCTCATATTGTGAGAACATCCCTCCCATAATAACCAGGTTTTCTAAGTATAGTTAAGTCCAATATCCTTTGATATTTCACCATATATGAAGATACAGAAAAACAATTCATAATTCCAGATCTTCTTAAGTAAACTTGCATATCAAAAGCAAACAAAATGCTTACCAGGACAAAACACACCAATTCCAAGACAAAACAAACAATTAGAATAAAATTAGCATGATACATACCCAACTAGGTATATATGCCTAGAGTATTAGGGCAGCCCAAGTGGAACAGGAATGCGCCCGGCCCAAGAGGGGTACATAAACTCTATACTATGCTTGAGCTTATATTAGAGATCAATCAATGAAAATCAATGTATTCTCTTTTCTCTTCTTCCCTATCTCTTTACTTTCAGTCCATTTACTGCTTTATTTTAATTTCACTCTATTTTCCATTTTAGATTGTATGACTGGTATTAAAAGAAGAGATAAACTGAAAACTAAGCAATAGAATACTGAAATTAAAAGGATAACGAAGAAGAGATAAGAGATGACATTAGCCATTCACATGGCATCATCAAATGATATAAGTCTTGGATAAGAATCTACAATGCAGTTGAACACCCTAGTTGATGATCCTTTACTCCGATAGCATCTAGGGTTCCTCGAACAATGTCATATCTCCCATCAGGTCAATTCTCAACCCTTCCCTCTCTTACTAAGACTACAAAATGTGCTTGTAAATTATGGCTAATAACAAGTATATAAGCAGTGACTTTAAATCCAAAGGTTAATCATACTCTGGCAACTTTACATTAAGTGATCTCCAATACAAGCTTGAGCCTATTTATAGAGTTTATCTACCCCTCTCGAGCCAAGCAAAAAATAAACTAATCACGTGTTAAACATGTTATTAAATAGTATTTTAGTAAGTGGCTTCATATTAATAATAATGTAGGTAATTTCCCCTTTTATTACATGATTAGGATACTAGCTTTGGTCCCTGCCTGAATCTCTATAAACAGGGCACTATGATTGTAATGGAAGATATAAAAATAAATGATAAACTGAATTCTCTCTCTACCTCTATTATTATGTTCTCCCTCCCCTAAATCCTACTCTATTTCCCCCCTAAATTTCTATTATCAACCCTGGTCAAACTTTGAAGAGGGCAATCTAGCCACTATTCGAAGAGGGGTGCACATTAAATTTCACCACGCCTTTAAGCCCGACTCACGAAGTTGGCACACATGAGATCCACATATAAGCCCAAGTGGGGGCTTTATCCCAAAACCAATTGGTATTAGATGGAGTAACCCATAAGAGTTATAAATTGATCTCTTCTGTCTCACAAGTCCTATATGGGATTCAAATTTAACTCACACGTGGAGTTCGCAACAGGATCGTATCACCATTCCTATTGACTTGGACTTCCTAAATACTCTAGGCTTATATACCCATTTGCGCACCATATCATAGCCCCAAATCACAGAAGCAGCAACAATTCCACAACGGCTAATTCCCCGCATTCCATTGACAGTTACTATCACAGCAATCACAATATATACCTAGCAGAACCGCACTAACAGAGGTATGACTTGAAAAGCAATTGCGATTTCAAACATCACCAAAAAGAAAACAACGAACCCCGCATACACACAAACACATGCTGCACTAATTACATTAAACGAATCATATATATCCAATAAAAAGCTATGAATTCGATCTTCAAACAAAGAAATTAAACAAAATCAGCTCGACAATGATGAAATTGAAGTTTCGATTTCGTTGATAAACAAGAAAAGGGTTTCAGAGAGAGGGAGAGAGAGAGTACCTGAGGGCGTTGAGGATTCGGTTTCCGTTGTTCAACGAAGGTGAAGATAGATAGTGTCGTACATTCTGTTAGCTAAAAATCACATCGAGTTTGAATTTGTACGTTTGCGTTTCGCTTAATTATCGACGTATGTGATTTTGTTCTAGGGTTCTGTATATTAGAACGACGACGTTTTATGGGGAGTTTTTCAAGTCGAGGTAAGATTTAGGGTAAATTATACATTAATATTTCAAAGTTTAGTGTGTTAATTTTTGGGGCCAGTTAAGTGTCATCACACATAGAAACTGAAAATGACGAAAATGAGAATGTTGAGATGAATGTGTAGATACACAATGAAGGATAGGATAAAAAATGACATTATAGGAAGTAAATTAGACGTGGCCCAAATAGAAGAGAAGTTGAGGAAGCAACGTCTACCGTAGTTTAGTCATGTTATGAGGAGACCAACCACTTCTTGTGTCAGGACATGCGAACAATTTCATATTGCAGAGGGAAAGAGAGGGAGAGGCTAGCCAAAGAAGAGTTGGATGGAGGCAATTCATCAGGACCTCGCCTATTTCAAACTAAATGAAGAGATGGCTCTAGATAGAGCTCGATGGAGGAGTAGTATATGTATAACCGATATAGCGGTGTAGGAGCATTGAGCACTTCTAAGCTAGTTCTAGTGCCACGAGGCTGCTTGCATGCCTGTTTCTATATATGCAGTTTTGGTGTAGGTTGGACGCTTAATGCTCCTAGGGTCTGTCGCCTTGTGATGTTTTGTTACTCGCTGCTGATACTCTCTATGCTCTCTTTGCTCTCTATACTCTCTATTCTTATGTAGGATCTTTTCCCAAGATGCTTGTTTGCTTTCTGTCTTTTGCTCTTGTTTTTATGCTTCCATGATTACATGCTTCAATGCTTCTCATGCTCTCTATGCTTTCCATGCTCTTCATGCCTTTCAGGTTGGGGGTCCTCGGAAATAGCCTCTTGTCAGGGTATCACTCTTGAGAGGTAAGGCTGCGTACATCCCACCCCTCCTAGACCCTGCTTACTTGGGAGCGTTTGAGACACTAGGCCTGTTGTTGTTGTTGTTACGCTAAAGGTCCCTATACTTTGCTGATTGTATCAATTTTGTCCTTGTACTTTTGATTGTGTATATTTAGTCCCTGAATAATTTAAAATGTATAAATTTAGTCCTTTGGTCAAATTTAAGTTAAATCAATGATGTAATTTTGAATGACAAATTATGTTAGATGCAAGTAACTTATTATAAATTCATCCATTTACTCAATTTAACCCAATTCGTGGCCGAACCATTAAAATTTTTATTAAAAACTTAACATAATTTTTCTCTAAGGACTAAATTGACACATTTTGAATTGTACATGAACTAAATTGATACAGTTAAAAGTATAAGGACTAAATTGACACAATGGACAAAGTACAAGGACCTTTGGTATAAATAATCCTTAATTTTTTAGTGCCACAGACTTTGTAAAATAATTTTTTAATCCAAAAGTTACTTATATTTAATAAAATAATCCAAATAGTAATGTGTAAAAGTACAAAACAAGCCCCTTTTTATTCTTTCATATCATTGTTTGGACTATTTTATCAACGTAATTTTTTGGAGTAAAAAATTATTTTATAAAAGTTGTGGACTACATTGTCACAACCTCACAGCTGGGATGGGAAGAGAGAGTTTAGATGAGAGAAAGAAAGATAGAGAATAGAGATGAGAAAAGAAAATGTGTTTGATTTATTAATTGGATAACCCTTTCAATTACAAGTACATAGCCTTTTATACTTAAGGTTAAGAAATGTTGAAAAATAGAATGCAAGCTGAATATTACATGGAACATTCTAGAAATTACAAATATCTAAGCTAACTGCCTAACAGCCTGGCGTGCGGGCTCTATCGGGGCTGGGCTGTGACATAGACGCTGGTGACAGGCATGTAGTGAACTGGACAAGCGGTGACACGGACTTGGCTCACAGGCACGCGATCTGGCCTCACTTGGCTATGACACTGGCAGCGGTCACAGGCACGGTACTTTCCCCCCTACTGGCTATGTCATGGCTTAGGTCACAGCAAGCTCATGAAATTGCCCTCCCCTTCAAACAATCCTTGTCCTCGAGAATAGAAATCAGGAAATTGTGCCTTGATGAAGGCCCAATCCTCCCAAGTGGCATTGTCAGTTGGCATGTTAACCCATTGGATCAAAACTTGCGTATGGGCTTGTTGTCTCTCAACACCGTGCGCTATTTGAGCACGGCTTTAGGCTTGACTTCCAGCTGCCCCTCTATGTCAAAGTCTAGTAGCTCTGAACTTTAAGTCACGTTTTCCCCCAACTTCTTTTTGAGCCTTGACACATGGAACACGGGATGCACCTTAGAGTCCTCAGGCAACTCTAGTTTATAAGTTACCTCGCCTGCCCTTGCCATCACATGGTAGGGTCCATAGTAGCGTGCAGCCAATTTGAGGTTTCTCCTTATTGCCACAGACGTCTGTCGGTACGGTTGCAGCTTCAAATACACCCAACCACCTACTTCGAATGTCCTCATAGTCTGGTGCATGTCAGCTTCCTGTTTGTACCGGTGCTGTGCCTGCTGGAGGTTTTCTTTCAACAAATTGACCATGACTTGACGCTCATTCACTAAGTCTTCTACTGCGGCTGAGGGCGTTGTCAACGGACTGTCCAGCGCCAGGGTGCGCGTCTCATAACCATACAGTGCTTGAAATGGCGTGGTCTTTATTAAGGTGTGGTAGTTGGTATTGTACCAATGCTTCGCCAATGGCAGCCACTGCTCCCAGAACTTGGGCTTGTACACTGTCATGGCACGTAAGTAGTTCTCAAGGCATTGGTTCACTCGTTTTGTTTGGTCGTCGGACTGCGAGTGATAGGTGCTGCTCAAGTTCAGTTCTAACCCCGCTAAGCGCATCAATTCCTTCCAAAATAGACTATGGAAGATTCCATCCCAGTCTGACACGATATTTTTGGGTAGCCCATGCAAACGGTACACATTGTCTAGGAACACTTGCGCAACTTTGGCAGCGCTGTAAAGATGCGTCAAAGGCATGAAGAGTGAGTACTTCGTCAATCTGTCCACCATAACAAAAATTGTGTCCTTACCGATAGACCGAGGCAGGCCCTCAATAAAGTCCATACTGATGCTCTCCCATGCTTGCTTAGGCATTGGTAATGGCTGTAGCAACCCAGGATATGGAACATGCTCCCCTTTAATGCGCTGGCATGTGTCACAGTTTCCCACCTAGACTTGCACATTCATATCGGGCCAGTAGAACAATTGTTTTGCACGCATGTAAGTCCCATGCGCGCCTGAGTGTCCTCCTACAGGTGAGTCATTTAGCGCTTAAAAGATCTTCCCCCTTAAATCTGTGGCGTTACCCATGAATAACCTACCCTTGTACAGAATCAGCCCATCTTTGTACGAATATGGGCTTTTGCCCTCGGGATCCACCATAATCAATGTTAACAGCTCCATGGCCTGCGCGGCCCCCTCATAACTTTCAGCGATTTCCAGCATCCATTTTGGCACAACGACTGTCATGGCTGCGCACTCAGCACTGTCACAGCTTGTCTCATTAAACGCAAGTACTGCGCCTTGCTGTTCTTCATCCCTTCTTGATAGGGCATCAGCTACTCTGTTCTCCGCACCCTTCTAGTAAAGGATGCTATAGCTTAGGGCCATAAGCTTGGCCAGCCCTTTTTGTTGCAAATGCGTGGTCACCAGCTGCTCAAACAAATGCCTCAAGCTGGCGTGGTCAGTCTTGATGATAAAATGCTTATCTAGCAGGTAGTGCCTCCACTTCTCCACTGCCATGAGCATAGCCATCAATTCCTTCTCATAAACCGAAAGGCCTAGGTGGCGCAGACACAACGCCTTACTCAGGTATGCCAAGAGCCTACCTTCCTGCACTAGCACAGCCCTTATCCCCACTGCGCATGCATCAGTCTCCAAAATAAAGGTTTTGTCAAAATTGGGTAGAGTCAACACTGGCGCAGATGTAATGGCTCTCTTGAGGGCGTCAAACGCTTGTTGTGCTTCCCGGGTCTAGCAGAATTCCCCTTTCTTGAGGAGGTTCGTGAGCAGTTTACTCAAGGTGCCATAGTCCTTCACGAATTTTCTATAGTGCCCTATCAAACGAGGAATCCCCTTAACCCCATTGACATTCTTGGGCATGGGCCAACAGCACATGGCCTTAATCTTGCCCGGGGACACTCCCTCCTTTGAAATGACATGCCCAAGGTACATCGTGTCCCTTTGGCCAAAAGCACATTTGTTGCACTTTGCGTATACGCAGTGCGCACGCATCACCTTCAAAACTTTTTCTAAGTGCACTATGTGCGTTGACACTGAGGTGCTGTACACTAAATTGTCATCAAAAAACACTAATACAAATTTGCGCAAGAATGGAGAGAATACCTCGTTCATTAATGCTTGGAATGTGGCTAGCGCATTGGTCAGCCCGAATGGCATGACCTTGAATTCATAGTGCCCCTGGTGTGTCCGGAACACTGTCTTGTGCTTGTCCTCAACGTAGACATGGATTTGATAGTACCTAGCCCGTAGAGAAATCTTAGAAAATATGCTCGCACCCTTCAGTTCATCCAACAAGTCATCAATTACCAAAATGGGAAACTTATTCTTCACGGTGATACTGTTTAACTGCCGGTAATCCACACAAAAGCGGTACGTGCCATCTTTCTTGCGCACCAAGAGAACCGAAGAAGCAAAAAAGACTCTTGCTTGGCTGAATTATTGAGGAGGCCAAGATTTCTTTGATTTGCCTCTCTATTTCATTCTTTTGGCTGTGGGGGTACTGGTAAGGCCTGATATTGACGGGCTTGGCTCCGAGAAGTGTTGGGATGCTACGGTCGTGCACGCGCAGTGAAGGCAGTGCTCATGGGGTGTCAAACACATCCCGTATGCATGCAGCAAGCACTCTATATCAGGGTGAACCATGTCCTCCTCCAGCTCGGTAGCCGTAGCCATGAACAAATGGCCCATCATGGTCCCCATTTTCTACTTGAGGAAATTCTGCATGCCCTTCTCCAACATTGATTGCAAGGTGGCCTACTTCGATGTGCCTTGCAATTGCATCACTTTTCCTTCTTTGTGACAAGAGAACTTCAGATTCGTGAAATCAATCGTGGCCGGTCCATAGCTTTGGAGCCAATCTACACCCAATACAATGACACTACCCTGCAGTTCCAAGACCCTCAAGTCATGTACAGATGTCACTCCTTGAAACTTCCACTTGAGGCGTGGACATTTTTGGTAACTCACTAGACTCTCCCCATTTGCAGCTGTCACAGTCATCACCATTGTGGGAACTGTCTCCAACCTTGGTTCTTGGACTATATTTGTGTCCAAGAAACTATTCATGCTGCCACTATTTATCAAGATAGTGACATCTCTCTTCTTTATCATTCCCTTCAACCCATGGGTGTTATGTGTAATTCGCCCGGATAGGGCGTTGAGGGATATCTCCATGGCTTCTTCCCCTTCTTCTTGAACAATGTCTTCCTCCATGTTTTCCAACTCCTCTTCCCCTTCTTGACCTTCCATGCTATGCAATTGCTTCATTTTACACGCGTGAACTGGGAAATATCGTTCGTAATACCTATAGTATTGCCCCGGCTCACGTCTGGGTTGAGAGGACTTGGTAGAGCCTGTCTTGGACACCACGGATAGGCCAGTTCCTCTAGACTGGAAGATGCCCGAACTCACTGCGGTGACACGATATGGTAAGAGGACCCAGACTTGGCCCCTAACGGTTGTTTATATGGTAAGAGGACCCAGACTTGGCCCCTAACGGTTGTTTATATGCAATACTTCTGACCCCTGTTGTATTACAGATCTCTTCAACTGCGATCTCCTGGAGCTTGGCCTGTTCATAGGCTATGCTCAGTTCCTGAGGCCGTGATGACTTCACTGAAGCCCATATTGCAGGTTTTAACCCACTCAAGAAACTCGAAATGAAAAATGCTTCACTTAGGTTAGGATGATGAATTAACATTCAGCTCTTAAAATCTTCAAACTGTAGCACATAATCTTCCACGGTTCCCTTTTGGGATAAATTGTGAAACTCCTTCCTAATGTCTTGGAGAGATCTATCCCCAAACCTTTTGCATAATTCTTTCAAAAAAAAACTGCCATGATATATGTACGTGCTGTAATTCCAACCCGTAATGCCAAGTGTCCCCATATTCATGCATATGGTTTGAAGCAATGTCGGGAGGGATATTGTAACAACGAAAAAACTTCAAACACTTCTGGATCCAGGCTCGAGGATTCTTACCATCAAATCGCCTAAAGTCCAGCTTCAGGTTGTGATTCGGGTTCCACGATCGTGACCCATTTCCAAGTTTGCTACATTCCCCATCCTCAATGCATCTTGTGTTGAATCTTGACCCATTTCTAGGCTCTGGTGCTCAGGAAGGGGGGAGGAATCACTCCCTGTCCCCCCAATCTCACATAATTCCCATTAACCACGGTCTCACCATTCACTGGGGCCTCCGGTATGAATTCCGACACGATCTCCGGGTGTTTTTCCATGGTTTGCAAGACCTTGTTAATGAGCTCAGTCAAGTTGTTCTCGGTGGATCTCAATTCAGATCTCAATTCGGATCATATTTCAGCGTTCTCACGCTTCTATGCTTCCATCTCCTTTGCCCTTTCATGAGCCATTGCATCAAGCCTTCTTTCAATGGCTGCGAAACATTCTTGGGCTTCGGAGGTTTCTTCGGATGATGACATGGCAGCCGAAGATCAGGTGTTCCTTCCTTTGGCCAGTTTCTTGATTGAGAACGGCTCTGATACCACTTTTTCACAACCTCACGGTTGGGATGAGAAGAGAGAGTTTAGATGAGAGAAAGAAAGATAGAGAATAGAGATGAGAAAAGAAAATGTGCTTGATTTATTAATTGGATAACCCTTTCAATTACAAGTACATAGCCTTTTATACTTATGGCCAAGAAATGTTGGAAAACATAATACAAGCTGAATATTACTTGGAACATTCTAGAAATTACAAATATCTAAGCTAATTGCATAACAGTTTGGCGCGCGGGCTCTATCGGGGCTGGGCTGTGACATAGGCGCTGGTGATAGGCATGCAGTGAACTGCGCCGCGAACTGAACAAGCGGTGACACGGACTTGGCTCACAGACACGCGATCTGGCCTCACCCAGCTATGACACTGGCAGTGATCATAGGCACGGTATTTTCCCCCTGCTGGCTATGTCACGGCTTAGGTCACAGCAAGCTCGTGACATTAAATCTCATGGTACTAATATGTAATTTACTATAAGATTTATTAGAATTGATGACAAAATTATTTTTTTAGAAACACTTGTTGTAATAATGCTTTTGTAAGAAGTATTATGAATAAAGGTAAGACTTATAGTATGAGTAACTAGGTAATGGATGTGATAAGAGATTCACTCATTGTCAATCACATAGCAATGTTGAAATAGGGAGTTAAGAATCACATCTCGCTTATCTGACTGACATAACTACTTTGGTCGACCTGCACTTCTGTTGATGATTGTCTACTCTCCCTCTCTTATTTTGCTGTTTTGGTTTGCTCTCATTCTGTTCTTGGTTCTCCTAATGATGGTGTAGTCTTTTACAAATAGTTAGTGTTGCTAGTAATTTTCTTTTTATTCCTTTTTTTTTTGTGGACGTGGTGTTGGCTAGTACTGTATTTCTCAGCTACATGCTTTTATACAGGCTGGCTCAGGCCTCACTTTTACAAGTTTGTTTGTTTTACATCGCGACTCTTATCGCTAATTATTGAAAAAAAAAGATGTGATAAAAGAAAGTAGGAGTGGGTGGATTTAGTATACTCCTACAATGGTTGGATTTCATAGTGAATGACCTTAATATAGAAGGAGCAATAGATGGAGCCTAGGATGGAATTTTCTATCCGCCCGATTGGTTCTACATGGTCAGAAGGTCGGACCCCTGTTGCCCTACCACAACAATGCCGGCCCATGGCCTCTACATCCTCGACCTTCGTGGTCGACCTGCTTGCAACTCTAGCTGTTGCTTGACCCCTAATTAGTGGTCACGGCTAGGAGCCTAGAGGTTGACGTTGGTGGAAAATTCTAGAAACTTAATGTGCTTATCTTTAGGGCATACATTGGACAATAGAAAATCGAATCATGTTAAACCTAACACTCCACAATTCATAGTGGAACTAAAAGAATAATAAGAGTGAGAGGGTGTCAAAAAGCATATGATACAAGACAACTGGAATCCATTGCGGTTGTTTGCAAAAGGTAAATTTTTCAAAACCGTTTGTTGTAAGCTAATTTCTGAGAATAGGGTGGAGAATTATTGGGTCCACTATGTGATGTGATAACTTAGAATTGATAAGTTAGTTGAAATAATAGACTTAGAGCAATATGACTAAAATTAAGATCAATGGTATAAGAATTTCTATTTGGGAAGTTAGATGGGTATTTGTCTATTTAGCCACTTGTTAGACTAGACTATTAGTGGCAAACTTGGGCGATTGTACTCTAATATATATTAAAAGTTATAGGCTATGTCAATATCTCTTGTAATTGGTTAGTATTGGCAATGACATTTCAAATACAGTAACAGAATTCGGCAATTTTCATGCCCGTTGGAAAATCAAGCCTTGCGTTTTTGGTTTTAACCTCATGCCCGGATCTTGACAAATGTTCTATGCCTTTGGGGGATGCATGCCAAGTGTTGCCTCCCTCACCGTTGGATTCGGCTTGTCTCCTTTACGGTTGACTCCCTCTAGGGTTTGGTTTGAATGGAAGTATGACTCAAGGCACTAGATCAAAGAAAGAAAAAGAGGAGAGTTCGCATAGGGCTTGGTTGGAGCTTAGTTTGAAGAGCTCGATTTAGGATTGCTGCCATATTTTCTGTTCATCTTCCTCCCTTTCCTTCGTTTAGAGTTTTCTAGTTTACTTTCTTGTTCTCTCGCTTAAAATCTCTGTAAGGCATTTCAATCTTGGTACTTGTGTATGATTGTAAAATGTAATGCATTAATAGTGGATTGACTCTTATTAAAAAAGGGGCTCATGTATGTAGGTTCATTTATGCGTCAAACGACATACATATTGTGTTTCCCTTTTCTTGATTTTCTCGCTTTCTGGTTATTTTGATTTCTTGTTGTTGTTTATTTTCCGTTGTTGTTTTTCATGTGGGGATAGATCTAGTTCGAGGGCTTCCGGCCAAATCATTAGACCCGAACCCTAACAATATACACAAACACACAAATACATTTTATATATTTACATATTATTTCTTACATAACATATAATATAATGTAGCACTTATCTTATGTATATATGCACCTGGTGGGTTAATTTAATTGCAACTGTTACACTGTAAAATACGCTAGAGTAATGCTAGGGAAAACAAATTTGGTTTAACATTGCGAAGCTTCATTTTTTTTTTTTTTTTTTGATAATTGACCCATCATTAGGATTTTATAGATAAGAACTGAAAATTTTTCAGACTCACGTCATGAGATTCTAAGCATACATCCCGAACACGAAAACACCCAAACTCCAAACACACGAAAACACCAAAAAACACCAAAACCCTCAAGAAACATGCCAGGAAACACCAAACATGAACATGTAATGCAGAACAATCACAAGACAAGGGAGGAGAAAAGAATGCACCAATCAATTACAAATGGAGGCTGCAACCCGATCCCTGGCCATTCTACAGGGACCCTTGATAGAGCTGCACTCCACACAGCCATTCAACATTGTGAAGCTTCATAAATAGTAAAGTTGTAGTGTCCGTTTGATTCTTTTCGGCCTATCTATGTTTATGTTTTATTTTTGTCCTATTTTCCTGTTTTGTCTTAACTTCTGTGTATCTGCTCCTTGATCTAGGCTTTTATACGGGTTGACTGTTGCCTTATTTACTTAAGTTACCGTTTTGTATTGAACTATGTCGCTCATTATTAGTAAAGTTGTATAAAAAATTTTTGGTGAACAAACTATGCATCGGAGACTCGTATATATGTATGTATGACAAAGTATTAATTAAATTATATAAAGATTAATTGAACAATTAAGTTAAGGAATTTTATTACTTACATATCATAAGATTGAACCTTTTATTACATAAATTTCTTAATTTTTCAATATATATAATGAGATACCATGAATTTTAAAATTGAACATACAATGAGGCCTTAAATTATCAATCAGGTAGATTAGGTTAAAATTTGACAAATCATCATTGAAAAATACTAACTTAGAATATGATTCCGACAATATATTTATCATATGTTATTAAATGTTGACATGCAACCTCAATATATACGTATCATACATCAAACCTGGTAAATTTTTATCATAGTCCAATGGATTTTAGCCAAAAACACCAACATTACTCATATATCTTAATTACAGCAAGGTCCCTATACTTTGTCAAATGTGTCAATTTCGTCCTTATATTTTTAATTATATCAATTTAGTTCCTGTACAAGTAGTATTGTGTCAATTTGGTCCTTTGGCTAAAATTAACTTTAAGTTGTTCGTGAAAATTTTAATATATTGGCCACAGCTTGAGTTAAATTGAGTGAACGAATGAATTTGTAGCAGGCTATCTGATCAACTTTTTGTAATGAAAAATTCTAGCAAACATCATGTTTGGTATAGGGTTAACAGGGGTTAATGGTTACAGGGGTAACCATTACCCCCTTTTAATCATGTTTGGTTTACCATTAATATTTACTACATTAAAAAGTTTACCCCCAAATGGGATTAAAACCTTTGCACTACTCTCTCCTAGTGCAACATCCATAACAAGGGAAGGGGTAAAAAATTTTCAACTTATTCATTGGTTTGGAGAATTTCGATATTATATAAATATATTTTACATATTTAAAAAATTATTTAAATATTTAATAAAATATTACAAATATTTTTAAAATATTTAATATTGAAAAATATTTTAAAAATTTAGAAAATATTCAAAATATATACAAATTATTTATAATATTAATTTAATATTTATATATTAAAAATATTTTAATTATAAAATATAAAAATTATGTATAAAAATTCAACAGATAAAATATATAATAATATTTAAATATTAAAATACTTTAAATATTATTATAATATTTATTTATTAAAAAATATTTTGCTTATAAAATATAAAAATTTTGTATAGAAATTTAACAGATAAAAATATATAATAATATTTAAATATTAAAAATACTTAAAAAATATTTCAATATTAAAAAAATATTTTATGTATTTATAAAAGTATTTTAAATACTTAAAAAATATTTCAAAGATGTAAAAAATATATTAAATGTTCAAAAAAGTGAATAGAAAGTAGAAGAGATCTACTGTGGCAGTGTTGGTGGTAAATGAAGGTCGGCAACAATAGCGATGTCGGTTGGGAGAGGTCGTCAGTACTGTACTAAGATTATCTATTTTTTAAAATTTTGAAATTATTTTTTTAAATATTTAAAGCATCATTATTTATATAAGGCGATTTTATCTAGTATTTTAATAAATAGTTGTATTTTATTATAATTAAATTTAAAAAAAGTTTAAAATAATATAAGAAATTAATTAACACATGAAAGATAAAAGAAGTACGTTACACTTAAACCATATCTATTGAAAGATTTATGAGTTAGGCTCCATTTGTTTTGACGGAAAAGTAGAATCTCGGAATTAATTTTTCTTTGGAAAAGGTTTTCCAAGGAAATATAAATTCCGAGTGGGGTTTTCTGTTGTTTGTTTCAAAGGAAAAATTAATTCCCCATTGTGATGTCTTCGTGTATGTTTTACAAAAATATTTTTCACCAATTATTTTATATTTTTTTATAGGACAACATAAGTAATAATATAACATATATATATGAAGTAACAAAATAAAATATTACCTAGATAATTTTCTTCTAAAATATTATATATCAATTCAGCTTGATTAGAGTTGTTCTTTGCAACAATAATAAAGTAGTATCCAAGCTATTTTTAATTATTTAGTCTAATTATTCTCCGTTGTTGACGTTAAACGTTTACAGTACAATATGGTTTATTTTGATTTGATCTCGATTTGCGTAATGATAACCGCCAAGGTTTCTGAGCTATTTAGAATCACGAGTTTCCTCGTTTTGAAAGGGAAGTCAATTTCCCTCATTTGAGGGAAAAGATTTTTCGACGGAAAACCTTTTCCTTGAGCTAATGATGCGCCAAACAAAGGAAAAGGGGAAAACCACTTCCTAGAATGTGATTTTCCCCCAAAACAAACGAAGCCTTAATGCTTACTCCTTTAAAAGTGCACAACCAAACAAGGTGAAAGGAAAATTTTTTCATGGGGTAATGATTACCTCATTAACAATTACTTCATTAATAATTACCTCCCTTTTTTTAACCTCAAACCAAACATGAGGTGATAAAATTGTTAAAATTTAGAATATATATACTAAAATATTGATAAATAGGTGAAGATGTTAAAAAGATGGGTTATTTATATTTTAGTATTCTGACTTTTTTGGTAATTATAAAAAGGACACTGACCTTCTGAAATTATTAAAAAGAATCCTACATTTTTATCTTAATAAAAAGGATCCTCTCTGACAACCTGATGTCATTTTCCGTCATCGACGATAATGTTTCAAGACCATTTTAAATTATGCTATAGTGTAATAACCATATTACAAAAACACAAAAAAAAACAAAAAACAAAAAATCCCCCAGCTGCTATATATATATATATATATATTTTTTTTTTTTTTTTTTAATTCTGAAAAGGTTAAAGGGTAAGAAGTATAAACACGTGTTGAGATGGGGAAAAATTCTCTGGGGTCATGTGTATTCATATAATGTTCATTATTACTTGGTTTCCCTTTCCACTTCCACCCCAATACCCATGGTTTCCAGCTATCCCGTTGATACAATTTAAAATATAAATTGTCCCTTAGGGACATAGTAAAGTGGTTTGTAACGCCAGGTGCCAACGGGATGGCCCGGGTTCGATTCCCACTAAGCTCAAAGTGGACCTCTTTATGAGGTGATTTAGGGGTATTATCCCCCTTCCCCTCCCCTTGTCCTTACCATCATAAAAGAAAAAAAATAAAAATAAAAATAAATTTAAAATATAAATTAACTAAAATTATAAGTTAATAGTATTATATTGATAGTTTACCTTCAATAATGGAGTATTTTATATAAGAAAAGGAGGGAGAAATTAGAGAGAAATAGGGGGAAGAGAGAGAAACACACATTATATTCCAACATATCTAATCCTAATTAGGGATGGCAATGGGGAGGGTAAAACCCGTTACCCGTGGGTATCCACCCCGTTTGGGGCGGGTATGGGTATAGATGATGCCGGTAACGGGTACAGGTAGCGTACACATTTCAATACCCGTCACGGGTATGGGGCGGGTACGAGTATAGGCTTGTACCCGCCCCGCCCCGCCCCGCCTCGCCCTGACCGGCCTCGTACCAGCATGTATCCGCCCCGCTCTTCCCGGTATCCGCATATCCCCGTTGTGTTATTTTATATAAAATAAATTTCTTAGGCAATTTATAATTATGAAGTCATGGTTATTATTGAAGGAAAAAAGAAAAGAATTTTATGTGTAATAAGTTGGACAATGGATAGGTAACAAGCTGGGTACGAGGAGCGGGTATGGGGCGGGTTGGGGCGGGTAATGGGTACCCGTTGGGTACCCGCGGGTAATGGGTATGGTTTGTACCCGCCGGGGGGGGGGGGGGGGGGGTACGGGTACCCACTTCATACCCGTGGCGAATAATGAGGCGGGTACGAGTATAGAATTTGTGTGGCGGGTACGAGTATGGAGGAGGCACCCCACGTACCCGCCTCATTGCCATCCCTAATCCTAATCCTTAGCTACCTATTTATAGAAGAAGCCACCTAAAATATCTATAAAATATCTAAGGGTGGGTGGCAGGGGTGGAAGGTTATGGAAGGAGGTAGAAGCTGCGGTAGGCGTGTTTGGCGAGAGAAAGGGAGGAACTGCTGAACAAGTGTTAGCGGGAACTAGGGGCGTGCTGAGGTGATGCCATGTATAGAAGCTTGGCGTCATGGATGGTGGGATGCGTGATAGCAGTAGCATAGGAGAAGAGACTGGCGAGAGTGGAGATGTGGTATGTGGTTAGCGATTGGGTGGTTGTATGCATGTTGGCGGTGGACTAGGGAGAAGCAAATGGCGGCTAGTGGTGGCTATGCGATACACGTAGTGTATTACCCGTTATGGGTAATAGGGTTGGGTATAACCTCAAACGATTCAAGTAACTATTTGGAACCTTCAAGTTTTAGGAACCTCAGAATTTTTATAATATTAATAAGTGCTGCGATTAGAATTTTTATAATCTATTGCATACGAGGGGTCCTATTTGAATCTTTTGCTTAAGGTCTCGAAAATATCAGGATCGGCCCTATGTGAAGGTGAATATGATGGTTTTAAGATTGGTAGTTTGACGGACACTAGCTACATTATTAGAGACGAGGAGGGATGATTTGTTTCAATGGAAATAAGATGTGTTGAGTAAGGTACAGTGATAGTAAAGGAGGTCGTGGCAGCGAGAGATGATGATCTTCTTAGAGCAGTTAGTTTGGGTTTCTTGAATATTCAAGTATAACAAGGTTACGATCAAGATGCTGAAGGTTGTTTAAGTACCCTTTGCAAAATTTAGAATATTATTCAAGACGTTCAAAGAAAAGATCGCGATGGGATTGTTGTCAATATCAACAATTGCTTTAGGAGGCTAATTCATTAGTTGACTAGATTGCGAAGCAAGGTCATAAGGTCGGTGATGTGATATGCTTATTTTCTCAGTCTAGCTTATATCTAGGCTTTAGTATAGTGACAAAGCCCGAAAATAGGCTTCGAGAACAATTTAAGACTCAAATATGAAAAGCGACAAATTTGCATCATGAAAGGGTTAGTGTGAGTGCCAGGCTGATGGTCCTAACCTCTTGAGAAAGAAAATGTATAATCAGTGAGGGCCAGACATGTGTGCATGCATCGCTACAAACTAGCTATGAACAATGATGTCGCAATTGGGCGAAGAAACACAAGTATGTGTAAAGGCTGATAGTATGGCCTCGAATGAGGTCGGTTTAGTATAGGATGACAACACGCAACAACGAGATATTGGCGGTGTTTGGCTAACATGGGGAATGGGTGGCGTCGCCATCGATGGTTGGTTGTCGACAATGGTGGTGGGATAGCCAGCTAGGATGGAAATTTCTAAAATATTTTAAATTACTTTTTGTGTCAAGTGATATGTTTTCCTTCGATTAATGTATTTTTAAGTACTTTTTTTTTCTTTTTCTTTTGATGCTATGTTAGCAAAAAGTAACGAAGTTCTAGTGACATTACACAATATTTCATGAAGAAATCTAAATATTGCAAAACTTGTAAAATATATTTAAAAATTTTTATCACTTATATATTTTAATGCTTAAAACATTTATTTCTTAGGTAAGCTAACGTTTCAATGTACACTATAAAATATCTTGATGTTCAAAAAATTTATCACTCACGTGCCTTGAAGTTTAAAAATTTTATCAATCAAATTCCTTGTAGTGAAGTTCAGTGAACTTTTTTTGGAAGTGCTAACTTGACACGTGATCCTGACATATATAACATTTGTTGTAATCTATAAACGCTAATATAACTTACATAGGTATGTTTCGTCAAAATATGATGAATGTTTATCACAATCTGTTGAATTTTCATTATAAAACATTGATGTAGCTCATATATATTCGTAAATCATGAATTATATCAACATTTTCTGGACAAATTGGAACATATTTTGGCAATTTGTACATATTAAAGTGTTTGGATCTATTTCAAAAAGTCTAAATCTTAGACATTTAATCCTAAATTTTCTATATTTCAATATCAAATACTAGGAAGCATATTTCCAGATCCCATAAATACCTATACGGTTTGTGATGGCTAATGCCTTATTTGACAATTAGGTAAAAGAGGATAAAAAGGGGCAAACAGGATGGTCAAGAGAGGCAAAGAAGGGGAACACCATGCATTATCTTAACCTTATTTAGATATGTTTAATAAGGAAGCATAAGGGTAAGGTGAAGTAAATATTTGTCAACTAGATAAAAGGATAAAGACAAAGAGAGAGCCATACTTAAAATAAGGGCAAAAATATTCAAGGACTTTTACAAGATTCCCTTTACCCCTCTTTACCCCCCATGTCGTAGTTAAAGAAAATCGAGTAAAAGCGATAATGAGCTGTAAGTTTTACCCCTCTACCCCTCAAAAAATTTGTTAAATGGGGATAAAGATTTACCCTTATTACGCTTGCCCCTTTACCCTATTACCAAACAGGAGGTAAAGTAATTTAGGAAAGGGTTATTTACCATTTAGTAACTCGATATTTTTAGAAATAATAAAAAGATCATGACTTTTTTGAATTAATAAAAAGACCCGTAACTTTTTATTGTTTTTAGTAAAAAGACCCCTCTTTAGCATGATGACCTCATTGTTCGTCGACAGAACTGACGTAGCAACTGCTCTTTTATTAATGATGCAGTAAATTGATAAAAATATCTTTAATAACCATATTTTTAAACAAATTAAGTAAAAATAAATAATTTCTACATAATATAATATTTCGAATTTCGTGCTTATAAAGTAAGAATAAGGGTATTAAATGGTACTTTAATTATTTTGTTATAGCATTAGTAAAAACGCAGTTGTTACATCAGCTCCGTCGAAGAAAAATGATAACGTTACGCCAGAGAGAGGCTTTTTTACTAAGGGCCTGTTTGGGATTGCTGTGAAAGAACTGCTTTTTTCAGAAGCACTTCTTATAAAAACACTTTTGTAAAAAATGTTGTTTCAAATAAGCAGTTTGTGTTTGGCCAACCAGTAAAGAAGTGCTTATGGTATTATTATGAGTGTTTGGCCAATGTTTAAAAAATAACTTTTTTCTATAAAATTACTAGAAAAAACACTAATAGAAGTCTTTTATAGTTACAAAAAATCACTCATGAATCATTCTAAATATTTAATAATTCGTTATTTAAAATATTTTCTTAATATGTAAATATTTCTTGAATATTTTTTTATATTTATAAAATATTATCTCAATATTTTAAAATATTTAATTTTTTAAAGAAAATTAAAATATCTTCAAATATTTAAAATATTTTTTAAATATTTAAAATATTCTCTAAATATCATAAATATATTATTAATCATTAAAATATTTTTGTCATATTTAATATATTTTTTTAAAATATATAAATTATTTTTCAAATATATTAACAAATTTCAGGATATCTGAAATAAACTTTCTCAATTATTTAGTTTTTTTTTTGTTTTGGTGACGAGGAATTAGGGAGCCCCTACCAATCCCGGCCCATGAGAACAGCCCACAGGCCCCCATGAGCAGATAAGTCATGAGTATATCCTCAGCGAGAATCGAACGCCTGACCCTTGGGTGATGACAGCATGAGTGGGAGACTCCACCAACTGAGACACCGTCATAATGGGCAATTGTTTAGTTTTTGCTTCTGCTTCTACTTAAAAACAAAAAAATCAACTACTACTTTTAATAAAAACCACTTTTTTATAATTACCAAACACCCTCAAATCTCATAAAAATACTTTTTTTTTTAAAAAGTACTTTTTTTACTGAAATAAGTAATCCTAAATAGGTCCTAATACAACAAAAACTTAGTGATATTTTTATTTATTAAAAAATTAAAATCTTTTTTCTGTTATTTTTAAAAATACTCAGAGTAAATAATCTTAGCAAAAAGAAGTAGAATGAAATCCCCATGAAGAAGACCTTTCAAAAGAAGAACGTTGACGTGTCATCACGAAAAAGCAAAGGGGGATGGCCATTTTGTATTTATAAACTGCACATATCAAAATCAAAATTCAATGCATTTCGTTACCAAAGTCAAGCCCCCCCACCCCACCCCTCTCTTTTTTTCTCTCACCGACTTTTTTTTTCAATGTTGTATGTTACTTTTGGTAATAAAAGTAAAATTTGTACAGCAAATTTACTGCCGTTTCTTCAGTCAAATTTATTATAATTGGTTTAATACTCTAACAATTGCCTGAATTATATAGGTCCACCTCATTACCTTATGTCTATAAACTATTTATAAGCTGATGGGTGAAGGCGTAATAATAGTTTTATATGCTAACATCCGATATTGATATTGAAAGTGAAAACTGTTGGGGTTCGAACCCATTATCTCTTGGTCAACAAGGCTCTAATGTCATGTTTCATAATTATAGTGGAAATATTAAGGATGACTGTTATCTATGCTTCTCGCTATCTTCGCTGAGGAACATTTTATGGCGCTGTCTAATCCCTTATAGGATGTATACATTTTCGTCGCCATGGTTGATTAGATGAAAATATCAAAATATTAGCAATATTGCGCTACAAGGGTGGATTTGAACCTAGATTAATGAATAGAAATACTGTATATAATGCAATATAAAAATTGAAATATACAGTGTAGATGTTTATCAATTCCAAATTCTATCTCATTATTTCTGTTATAAAATTTGCGTTGAAATACCACAAAAAATGCTGCTTTTATTGCTGCGTATATACTGTAAATAATACTAAAAATACTGCAGGAAAATCCAGAAAAATACTGCTGAATTTTTACTGTAAAAAACTGCAAATAATACTGGAAATACTGCAGGAAAAATAGAAAAATATTGCTGAATATACTGCGATAATACGACTGAGAATACAGCAAGATTACAGTGTTATAATACAGTAAATTTCAGAAAAAGAAAAAAATGCAGTGAAAGAAGCGAACACGACAATCAAAAATACCGGAAGAAAGAAGGTAGGTTAGAAAATACCGAAGATACCGTGCCGTAGGAAATACCTCTGTCCTAAAAGACGATTTCGCCTCTGCTTCGGTGCAAACAGACAAGTGGGCGGCCGTCCTCCAGGATTTACACGATTCGACCCTTAACGTGCCCTCGTTAATTGCCGGTTAGGAACGCCTCGAACTTTGCCCAGAGATTGAAGAAAATAGGAGATAAGACGGGAGCGAGAATGAGAAAGAAGATGAGAGAGTTGGTTGCTGTTGCTGCGGTTGATGCACCGATCGAATATCATATTTATACTAAAAGATTAAGACCCGTTATTTAATTAGCAACGGCTATAACGCATGGGAGGATTTATGTGAAGGTGCAACAGCTAGTAACGTGTATGCAGTAAATCAAAATAGCATTTTTAATTATAGCGACGGTAATAAGTTTTCCGTAAAGTAAATATACCCGGCATAAAAAACTCACCCTCCCTCACGCCCGAGCACGGCGCTGCGGGCGGGCGTGCGTGGGCGTGTGTAGTTCCCTCCATTCCTTCACCCAAGGCTTAATTCAAATGAATAAAAAACACACCCCCTTATAAACCCAACTACTCCCCTCTAAACTACCAATGTGGGATTTGGGGTCTATCACAATGTGGGATATTTAGACTTAGCTTATATCATTTTTCCAATAATTTCTTCATACTTATCCATTTCCTATTTTCTCGGGATCCCTATCCTCGTCATAGCAGATCTTCAAAACGAATCGAATTTTTCCTACCATGTTTGTCTCCATATATTATTGTATGACATTTTATTAGTTTTAAGTTCTAATGGTAATATAGAGACTCTAGAATATTATTTGAAATCAAATTAAAGATCTTTGACTTTCATTTTAATCAAAAACTAGAATTTTATTAAATTTTAAATAATTATATTTATATATAATTAAAAAAAATATAAGTTTATAGGAGGAGAAATGAAGCGATAAACTTCTATTTAATATATGATATAAATATAGATATAGATATAAATGTCAAATTGTATTAATTAGAACCTTTAGTACAAATTAAATGGATTTTGTTAACTTAGTCAACAACAATAACAATTTCAGCGTCTCAAAGGACTCCCGTATAAGCAAGGTCTGGAGCTACCCTAAAGGGAGGCTGTTTTCGAGGACTTCCAACCTGAGATTTTGTTAACTTAGTCAAGAACCAAGATTACTTGTACATTGCTTAATGTGATGTATAGCATCTAGAATTAAACTAATAAAGTTACGTAAATATGATTATAAATGTCAATAGAGTTAAAGTGTTGAGGAAATTACATTGAGTATTAGATCAATAAAAACTGATAGGTAAAACTGGTATGCTTGATAAAAGTAAAAGCTAGGAATTATCATTAATTTTTTAGTCAAAGAATTATCATTATCATTAATTTTAAATACTATTTGATACTTATGATATTTATTTTATTTCTTGTGGAATTCCCTGTTTAAGTATCCTATAGTTTTCGCTTTTATCACTCAAATATTTTAACTTTTCAATATATATAATAAAATATAGTAGACTTTAAAAATTTTATTGTCAAGGTATCCTTTGACAAAATTTGAAAATTTTTTACCTCATAATGTCGACCTAGAAATTTATTCGAACAACATATATATAACATCTGCTGAAATTTTGTGAAAAAATACTAACGTGTTATATAATTCTGTAACATACATACCTTCTAATTTAATCCGATGAATTTTTATCATAACTCTGCAAAATTTCACTTAAAATAATGATATGGCACATAAGTCAAAATCATGTGCCATGTAAATTTTTTTTTTGGGGCAAAAATTAGCCTGAGTTCAAAAAAATATAAATTTTTTGATAAATAACAGTAGCTCTTTTAGATTTATAGTTTTCTAACAATAACTCTTTTCGATTTTTAATTTTCTATTTTTAATTTTTAATCAAACTATTAATAATCAAAATAAAAGCCTAAATTTAAAAAAAAAAAATAGTTGTTGTGTATAATACTCAATTTTAAAAAACTAAAAATTTATAAATGAAAAAGATAACCAAAAAAAAAATAAAATCTAAGCGATGAATTCTATAAATATTTATCATATAATATTGAAATTATATCATCCTTCATCACTATCAAAATCAGTTAATCCCACACCTAATAACGACCACCCTCCAAACATCTCTATTTTATGTAATTTTTGTACTAAAATATTATTTTATTATCAAAATAACAATACTGTGACACTGTTAATGAAGAATAGTTAGATAAATGACCTATTTTACACCCTTATATACTACATTTAAGACTAATTTATTAAATATATGTAACTTTTATATTAAAATATTATTTAATAAAATTTATAAACTAAAAAATTAATACACCAAACCTTAGCATACTAATGTGTAATTTATCCTAAATTTTATAATATTTAGTCTAAAAAGTTACATGTATATAATAAAATAGCTCATATACTGGTATATAAAGCTGCAAATAGGTCTCTTTTCCAATTCCTTTTCATCAACAACATCTCAAAATTACGGTTTATATGTAGAATGAGTAGAGTAATGAGGGAATGATAGAGTTATCAATAAATAATAATAACTTTTACATCTTTTCACACCGTTATTATTTGGCTTAATTTATTAAATATTTATAACTTTTAGACTAAAATTTTATTTCACAAGTTCCTAAACTAAAAAAATAAACACACCAACCTTAGTATATTAATATATAATTTAGCCTAAATTTTATGATATTTATCATGAAAAAATTATTACTTAGGTACCTTAATATTTTAGCATTTATCACCTAGGTACCCTGATATTTTAATATATGCAATTAGGTTTTATAAAGTTTAAATTTTTATCATCTAGGTACTCTATATTGATATTTGATGAATTTTGTATGAACCTAATCAAAGTACATGATTATGCTAATATATAAAAGTCATGTTTATATTTTAGGTAAAAATTTAACGATTTACAACAAAATGTTCATCAAATTTTGATGAAAACTACATATATATTGTCAAAATCATGTGTTGTATCAATATATTAGGTAACGGTGTACCTGCCCCATACCTACCTGGGATATGGGGCGAGTACGGGTATAGTGTTGTACTCACCCTGCCCTGCCCTGCCCTGCCCTACCTTATATCCACCATACCCGCTTCATTTTGTATTTAGATAACTTCAATTAAAAATTACAAGTTCAAATTTAATTATTTAATTTATTTATTAATGTTATAAAAAAATATATAAAAATTTTAAAAATAGTATTAAATAATTAATATGTGCGAGTATGAATAATCGTTTTGTACTTATATTATGGTGGATACAAGGTGGGTAATGGATACCCGTTAGATACTTGTGGGTAACGGGGCGGGTATGGGTATAGATTTGTACCTGCCGAGAAGGGTATATAGGTATCCACTTCGTACCCGTGGCAGGTAATGAGACGGGTATGGGTATGGATTTGGGTGGCAGGTACGGATATGGAGGAGGCACCTCCCGTACCCTCCCTGCCCTGCCCTGCCCCATTGCCATCTCTACATGCAGTCAACAAGCAACAAAAAACAATAGCAAATATGTAAGCTTAGGGACACTATTCGTTGTGCTCCTCAATCCTAAACAGCTATGTTTAGGATTGCACATTCTAATGCACTACTCAACTCTATCTAAGGCCATTTCCTCATTTAGGTTTAGGTGGGTGAAGTTATGTCTAATGGTCTCCATCCAGCTCTTCTTTGACCTGCCTCTACCTCTCCTCCCGTGCATATATAGTTGTTTACATCTCCTGACAGTTACATGCCAAAACCATCGCAAATGTTGCTCCTTCAACTTATCCTTAATTGGGGGCCATGCCCAATTTACTTCTTATAACGTCATTTCTGATTTTTTTTTTCCTTCTTCATACGTTCATACATGCACTGCAACATGCTCATCTTTGCCATTTTCAACTTCTAAGTGTGTTGCCGTTTAAGTGGCCAGCATTCCACACCGTATGACATAGCCGAACTCACTACCGTTTTATAGTATTTTCCCTTTAATTTTAGTAGGAACTTTCTATTGCATAGTATAGTAGAGGCAATCTTACACTTATACCATTCTATTTTAATTCAGTTGTTGACGTCCTCGTCAATTCCGCCGTCTTGCCGTACCCTGGATCCCAAATATTTGAAATAATTTTTCTTCAGTTTATATGCATTCTGTCCTAATCTTCATGTCTTCTGTACTTGGCCTAATTGACGTACAAAACTTAAATTTCATATACTCGGTTTTAAATTTACTGAGCCGTAAGTCCTTTGATTCCAATGCCCTTCTTGCATAAATTTTTACTTTCCACATTTAGTTCCAACACCTTTGTTTTACTATAAGGCCTCGTTGGTTGTCACATGAATTGAATTCCTTTGGAAAGTTGTATTTCATGAGAATTCAATTCCTGTGTTAACTTTGGTTGCTAGGATGAAAAATAGAATTTTTTTGACAGAAATAATTAAAAACGAAGGAATTTAAACTTACATAAGGGTTATATAAATTAATTCTTACATTTTTAAGCCATACTCTGTCTACTTTTTACCAACTAAATAAAAATTAAAATCTGTATTTTTTATAATTTTTTTACTTTTTATATGCCAGATGAGAACTAAATAGAGATAAAGATTTACCCAAATCCTAAAATTATAAGATTACACGACTATCAAAATCAGTTAATCCCACACCTTTCTCTCTCTCTCTCTCTCTCATGCAAAACCCCCAAAATGGGGAACCTCTGCACCTGCCTCTCCCACGACGACCACCACCACCAACACCACCACCCTTCTCAGCCCCTCTGCCACCGCTCCTCCTCCGCCTCCTCCGCTACCCTTACCCGCCGTTTTCCGCCTTGGCGGAGAGAGAATAGCCGCCCCAAAATTGACGAGGATGCCCTCGCCGCCGCTGCCGCCGCCATTATTCTCCGGCGGCATCAAAACGGCGCCGTTTTGCCCCCCTTTGATCGGTCCACTTCTTTGAGGTACCCGCATGGTGGGTCGAAGAAAAAGGAGGTTACTTTGCCGAGGAGTTGTAGTTCTCGTGCGCGGTCTCTTACTGATCCTCTGCTTCAGCCTCATCAGCTAGTTCATCCTCAGGTTTTTTATTTTTTTTTGGATTTTTTTTTGGTTTTGTTTGTGGGTCTTTGTTTGATTCTGAAATGGGTACAATTTGTTCTGTGTTTTGATTTCTGGGTGCTTTTTATTTTTGGAATTTAATGGTTATTGTCAAGGAAACGTTTTCTCCAAAAGCTTAAGTTAATGGGTCAATGCCCGGGATAGTTCTGTACTTTAATATGTCCTCCTATGCAAATGTCCGCATTGCCATGGTATTTTTCGGGTCCAAGTAAAATTTTTAAATAGTGCCCTCGCACGGTCTCTCACTGAACCTCTGCTTCAGCCTCATCAGCTTGTTCATCATGAGGTTTTGTTTGGAGATTTTTTGACTTTTGTTTGTGGGTTTTTGTTTGATCGTCAAATGGGTATGATTTGGGAGTTACCGATGTGGCTTACCCAAAAAAACGATAACTACAATATTGCTTTGGCAATAATAGTTTTATTCCGACGATAATATTACACGTATCATTTTGTTATGTGTTTTAATTTGTGGGTTTTGTAACTGGTGCTCCAGCATCATCAGCTTGTTACTAATCAGGTTTTTTTTGTTTTTTTCTTTTTGTAGTTTGCGCTAGTTTTTTTTTGGAACTTTTGTAGGATTTTCAGGATTTGTTTGATTTTGAAATGGGTACATTTGGGTGTTGTTATTACAGAGAAAACATAGTATTATCTAAGAATATAGCGATAAAATTTCTTAGAAATAAAAGGAATATAATAATTTTGCCCTTACAGTTGCATCACCCATATCATGTTCTGTGTTGCAGTCTCATCGGCTTATCAATAATATATATATTTTATTTGTGGGTTTTTGCTTGTTTGTGAAATGGGTATCATTTTTGTTCTGTGTTTTGATTTCTGGGTGCTTTTTATTTTTGGAATTTAAAGGTTATTGTCCAGAAATCAACTTTTGAAATGATTTTGTCCTGTAACATGTCCTGTTAGCAAATGTCCGTTGAACTTAAAGTGTGGATATTGTCTTGTAGTTCTAATTCTCATGCGCCGTCTCTTACTGATCCTCTGCTTCAGCCTCATCAGCTTGTTAATCATCAAGTTTCTTTTGGAGATTTTTTGGTTTTGTTTGTGGTTTTATGTTTGATTGTGAAATGGGTATCATTTTTTGTTCTGTATTTTAATTTCTAGGTGCTTTTTATTTTTGGAATTTAATGGCTATTGTCAAAGAATCAACTTTTGGAATGATTTTGTACCCTAACATGCCCTTCATACAAATGTCCAGTGGGCTTAAAGTGTGGAAGTGGCCTTGTAATTCTAGTTATCGTGCGTGGTCTCCCACTTATCCTTTGCTTCAGCCTCATTAGCTTGTTAGTAAACAGGTTTTTTTTTTTTTTTTTTTTTTTTTTGGAGTTCTTTGTTTTGTTTGTGGGTTTTGTTTGACTGTGAAATAGGTATCATTTGAGATTGTTATCAGCGGAGCAATGATCTAACTTGCAAAATATGATAGCCACAAAATTAGAAATATTGATATTGCTTTGGCAATAACAATTTTGCTTTGACAATGATATTACCCGTATCATTTTATTCAGGTGCAGTCTCATCAGCTTCTCAATAATCAGGTTTTTTTTGTAGTTTTTGTTTGGTTTTTTGGTTTTTTTGTGGGTTTTTGTTTGATTCTGAAATGGGTATCATTCTCTTCTGTGTTTTGATTTCTGGGTGCTTTTGATTTTTGGAATTTGATGGCTATTTGGTTATTGTTCAATTTTTTTTTTTTTTTTTTTTTTTTTGCAGTGGCGGTCATTTTTCATTGAAGTTAATTAGTTTTAAATTAATAGAACATTGTTTCCTTGATCTTATTTGCAGTTTCTAGGTTATTATGATTCCGAATTGGTGGAGCCAATGTTTACTGGGGGCAAATGTTCCCATTGATTTGAAATACTTTTAAAAAATAATGTTGATTTTGTCACTTGTGTTGGTGAAAAAATGAGATTAATCAAAGTGAATTTTTATGAATTTTCTCCGAATGATAAAATATTTTGCCATTATTTGTATAAACCATGTTGAAAATAAAAAGTAATTTTTTATATATCCAAGTGTTGTAGAATTTTTTTATCATAGTACTCTAACTCTGCTGTCATACATTGATTTGCTTGTGGAGTTTTATTTTAGCATGTACCTATTTTTTAATTTTTGTTATTTTGATGTAAATTTGTGCATAATTTATCATATTCTTATCATTGCCCTCGATGAGGAAAAAAAATTCTAGATCCGCCGTGTGAAATGGGTATCATTTTCGTTTGTGTTTCGGTTTTTGGGTTGGTTTGCATCTGGTTGCTTTATATTTTTGTGATTTAATGGCTACTTTGGTTCTTTGTTCTTTTTCTTTTTGTGTCATAATAAATTCTAAAATAGTTTTGATTTAATGAACGAAGCTAAGCTTAAAATATGTATAGCATGTAAAGGGTGCCCTACTGGAATTTTTAAATTGGTTGTATTTATTTATTTATAGTAGTTAATGGATTTTGGGGTATGATTGCTTGGAGTTTTGATTAGGTGGTTGTTATGCGATTGAAATGATTGTTATTACCAGAGCGATGATTCGTAGTGAACAATAGCCACAAGATTTAACAAAGTTATTATGGCATTTTGTTTTGTCAATAACATTATGCTTTGATTAAACACAAAAGTTTATTTTTGTGGTTTGGTCAATTTTAGTCTCCACACCCCCCCCCCCCCCCCCCCCCCAAAAAAAAAAAGAAACTGAGTCGTAGTTCTTAGTGAATAGAAACAAAGAGAAGAGTTAATAAAATGCACTTCCAAGGACCTATTTGGTATTGTTTTGAGTTTGTAGTTTATGGCTCATGAGAAACTAAAAACTATATTTTGCAGACATACAACAACAACAACAAACCCAGTGCCTCAAAAGGCTCCCGCATAAGCAGGGTCGGGGGGGATAGGTGTACGCAGCCTTCCCCCTTTCGGGAGCTACCCTGAAGGTTTTTTTATTGTTTTTGATTTTTGATTTTTAATTTTATCTAGTTTGAGTAAAAATTGCAAACAGAAAACCAAAACCAAAGCTCAAAACCTTGTTTTTATTTTTTGAAAACCAAAAACTATAAACAAAAAACGATACCAAACAAGCCCTAATTCAATTACGAATTCCTGGGGGCCAATCAATAATCTTAATGTGTAGGTAAAAATTCAATTCTTTGAATTTGATTCCTTTTCTAATCTGGGTGGGGTAGCTAATTAGCTGGTTTGCTCTAAATTCATTGTTTTTCAGCTACATTTTACTATTTTTAACTTGATTTTTCTATTCTTGATTATGAAAGTTAATGTATTGATAATAAACTAAGTTGTACTATATTATATATGGAATGTGGAGATGATGATGTTGATCACATCAATGATGTTTCCATTAGTACAACTTTTGATTGTAAACTTGAGTAAAGTGTAATGTATATAAGTAGCTTTACAATTACTTAATTAGTGGTTTAATTAGAATAATATAAAGTTAATTGAATAAATTAAAATTAGCTGGGCTTTCCAGGCGGCTTAAAGCTAAGTGAGTTTAATCTGAAGTGGTCCTAACTCATAAGCTGGCTGGCCTTTGTAAGTTTTGCAGCATAATGATGATAGATTCATCAGATCTACTTGTATTTTAGTTTCACTTTGTACTTTGTTAAGCTTGTCAATTTTGATCTCTTTACTTCTAATTGTGTCAATTTAGTTCTTGTACTATTTTAAGTATTTCAATGTTATCCAAAGGGTATATCTATTTCATATTATTTTGTTCGAATTTAGTCCCACGAACATGACAACCAACCACCTTTTTTCCAAATGCTTTTATGTTTTTTAATGAGCTAAAGAAAGTTATTTATGCCGTATTTGTGGTGTAATACCAATATCCAACTACCTTATCTAACGCGAGTACTTTGGAGCTGAATGGAGAATCGAGTATTAAACATACTAATATCTTATGGAACCGACTTTGAATCAAGGACAGAAAACTCGATAAAAGATGTCACAAACCCGAGTGTTTGGGACGGTTAATTCACGAACCGAGGCTCGTGATGGGAAATAGAGGTTAGGTGAGAAGAGAAATAGAGTTGAATTAAGATGAGAATTGAGAGAAAATAGATGAGAGAAAGAAATAAGTGTTTTATAATTTTATTGAATGCTTAAATTGATTACAATCACCCCTTTAAATAGGCACGCCTCCTAGGGCTTGCCCCTTTCCTAATCTAATAAGGAATCCTAATCCTTGTATAACAAGGAATCCTAGTTAATCAAGGGTTCCTCAAAAATTAATAAACTAAATAAGGAAAATATCCTAATGGCTTCTAAATTCATACATCTAAATTCAAAATATCTAAACTATATAAAATAATTCTAATTAATTCAGCCAGCCGTGGATAACCTGCAGCGCTTGACAAGCCTTGCCTCGGTTCTTGACACTGTCATGGACACAGACAAGCCTCCTCGGTCCTCGACACTGTCACTGGCCTAGAGAATGTCATGCATATGACAAAAGATTAGCTCAAACTCAAGCTCGATAAACTTTATCGAGTTTGAGTTCATTCAAGGGGTTGCTCTGCTCGATTCAGCTCATTTACGTCCCTAATTGGGAATGGCTCAAGTAAATAGCTGTTGGTCACTTTTTCAAATAAAACCCGAGACACAATTCTAGAAGCTCTCATGGTAAAAAAGAAAATCTTTTCTTTATTGTCGCTCATCTGGTTTTTGCGTGTTACTTTAACAGGATGTAAATCTTGAAGGGTTGGAGAGCAATCATTTTGTGCTTGTTCATGGAGGAGGCTTTGGTGCTTGGTGTTGGTATAAGACAATTGCACTTCTTGAAGAAGGTGGATACAAAGTTACTGCGATTGAGTTAACTGGTTCCGGAATTAATTCGTTCGATACAAATGAGGTTACGAGTCTCTCGCAATACGTGAAGCCACTTACTGACTTTATGGAGAAGCTCCCTGAAGGTGAAAAGGTTCGTTCCCTTCTTTTTACTTGCTCATTGCATTAGCTGTCGTTCAGAGGAAATACAGTTGAATTCGAGTTCCGTTACAATGTACTTTTGTAGTTTTGGAATCTGTTGTGAATGGATTTTGAGTCAGTTATTATGTGATTGGGTGTTACACAATGGTACTTTTGTATTGATCTCTATAGTCTATTTTATTTAATGTCAGATACTCGTAAATGTGTGTATACGTTAAATATTATTAATGGGGTATTAAATCTAAACATCATATGGATTTTTATTCAAGCTTTTCCAAACGTAAAGCTGAAGTGCGACTTATGTTCTCTAGACAAACTCATTGCAATCATGGGGACCCATTGTGTTATGTTTATGATGCCCCATTTCTGTGGTTTGAGAGCCCAACTCAACCAACTCAACTATGATCGACGAGTTGCTTCCATAATTTCTAGGTGTTTAGCATTCTATGGTATTCTACAATTTCGGCCCATTTTATTTCATAATTTAACAATTTGCTTGTTGTAGCCTGTGTTGAAGACAAGTGTGGGCTCTTTGTTGGGCTTGTGTGTGGAGCCTGGTTTTAATAGGCATTTTATATAAAATAGAGGATTGGACCGGTCCAACTTAGGCCCGTGACTCACTAGAGTCCAGTACATGGCTTTATATACACTTAAGAGTTGTGCGAGTTACGTGTGGCACTAAAAATTGCACGTAGGCTTCGGTTAAACCTTGTAAATTCTAGTGCTCTGATTCTTCCCCCAAGCCCTTTTGTTTCGACTTGCTATTTCGATTTAGGATTCCACTGTGTGTGGTTAACACTCTCTACATGCGCATTCAGAAATGAACATGACCATACGAATATGCTATTACGTTATCCAAGGAGTATGCGTGTGACTATCATTATCTCAATGTGCTCCGTTTTGGTGAAATTCATGAGTCGCTAGCATAAGTTTATTTATGTTTTATCCTATGCAGGTGCTTTTGGTAGGACATGATTTTGGCGGGACCTGCATATCACACGCGATGGAATTGTTCCCCTCGAAGGTTTCTAAAGCTATTTTTGTTGCTGCGACGATGCTGACTAAGGGACAAAGTACCTTCGACATTTTCTCGCATCAGGTTTGCTCTTGATTTGATTTTCTGCTGTTTCTTATTTGTGTTGGTGTAAAATTGACTAGGTCTTAGGCCCGACCTACGTAGTTGGTATATATAAAGTTCACATTTAAGCTTAAGAGAGGTTCCATCGCACAATCAACTAGCATTAGGGGGAGTAGCCAACTAGATATTAACCTCTTCTCTCTCACAACTTCAATGCTCACATGTGAAGATTTCACTAGTTTGCACATCAGGGTTGGGAAATTCTTTCGCTTATGTTCATAGTTGCAGGAAACATCTATAATGCAATAAGTATCATACTTGGAAACTCATTGATTGTTTCAAAGTTAGATTCGTGTTTTAAATGTTTGTCTAACTTAAGAGAAATGCAATTCAATCATGGTCAAATAGTTTGGATAAGAAAGAATACATTATGTAGACTCATGCAATTTTCTAGCTTTAACTGATGACTTGTTGACTAATCGTATCATTGAAGAAGAGACTTTTTATATTGAATTAGATTTTCTTAGTCTTATCCATTGGAGTCTCCAGAGAGTGGAAACGTGGTATTAACTTTTATTTAAAATGTCATGCTTCAATGGTTCTGTTATGAAATTACAATAACTTTATTTGTCATATTTAAAAAAAATGTTCCGTCCATGCTCTCAGCAGCAGAAACTTTTATGACTACTCTTCGTGTTCCCCATCTGCTTCGTTCAACTATGCACATACTGCTAACCTTTTCATTCACTTGATAATCTCCTTTGCCAGTGATATGTTGAGGTTAGAAAACTTTCTTATCAATCGCAATTGCAACATCACTTGACCGGCATTATGAAATGGATTTTGAATTAACGATTATCTGATTGGTCATTATGTAATATTACTTTTGTAATAACCTCCATAATGCAAACGTATTCTATGTTTTTAGTAAACATATTTATAATATAAGGGGTAATAACCTCCATAATGCAAATGTATTCTATGTTGTTACTAAACGTATTTATAATATAAGGGGTTATAAAAGTTAATGCCCGTATGTCTACGCATTCAAATTTTCACAAGCGTATGTTTCATTTAGAATCCCAACAGCATTGCACGTGACCTAGGAGTAACATCCACGGCACTCCACTTCCGCAACACTAAGACTATGACCGTTACGTGATTGTGAGCTACAATTTGATTCCATGGTTATCAGTTTTACCTTAACATGTGCATCTTTATTTTCTTTTTTTTTTTTCCTTTTTTTTTTCACTTCTATGGGAACCTTTATGTTTGTAGAGTGCTTGAGGAGTTTCGGTTTGTCTTCTTTCTCCAGAGATTAGACACAATTCATAGACCGAGGAGAGCGAGCCTTTTGTTGTTCATGGTATTAGGCTGGTGCTCAATGCTACACCTGGTTTATTGGACTTAGGTGTGGAACCTCGTTATTTTTAGAACGGGCCATGTCCATGTAGCAGAGTAATATCACTAGAACTTTTTAACCCGAGTTAGGCCCATATCTGACCCAGTCTTATTGTGGGGTTATTTTTTTAGTATAAGTGTTTAATGCGTGGTTATGAATATGCATAGGGTTGTGCTTGCAGTTTGGGTTTTTGCAAGCTATCTCCTCTACACTTTCCTAAAATAGTGAAAACCTCTACATAACTTTGAACATAGCTGCAATTGATTGAATCATGTAATGTGTTTTTACTTTTCTCGTTGATTTTTTCGTGTTCTTTTATATCGTTTTTCCCAACATGTAAATGCTATTCTGATGCAAGTTTCTTCTCCCTTCAAGAAACAGACCGATTCAAATGACCTAATGCAGAAGGCGCAGATTTTCGTGTACGCAAATGGAAACAACAATCCTCCAACCGCAATTGATCTGGATAAGTCTTTACTGAGAAACTTGCTGTTCAACCAAAGTCCCACAAAGGTAATGAAACACGTTGCTTTCTGATGTGCTTTCTTTACAGCAAACTCTTATTGTTCTTAATTTTCAACATATCACCAATTTTTTTGGGTTTTACACTTTAATAGTGTACTGAAGTAAATTATTGATAAGGAAGGGCGAGTGATGTAGCACAACTTGCGCCCCATAAACTAAACTCATTAATATATCTCCGAAATTCAAAATGATGAATTACAAAGCTATATATATAGGCAAAAGTTAATTCCGAAGATAAAATTAGATAGCAAAAGTTAATTCCGAAGATAATATTAGATAGCTAAGGAGATAAATACTAAATCAAATAGGAAACGACTTCCATGGAAAAATGACTAACTATGAAATAAATATTGTGTTGCATTCTAATCCTGACAAACTTCCTGTCAGAGCCTAATAAAATATAACTTAAATTCACCTATCTTCAAAAATCATTAAATCTTGACTTATGTGCTGCATTACCGAGCCTAAAATGTTGTCTAGAGTCATAGTTGCTTCGTCGGATCATTCCTCTCTGAAGTACCTATACTGGATAAGAATATTCTTGCATCAAGTATCACTTATAGATAATTTATGTTAAACAAAAAAATAGATAGATCTTAGAGCTCATTTGATATCATCTTTTTGGTAACATCCCAAACGCATATTGGTTGGTGAAAGTACAAGAATGGTTTATACTCTAAATAATTTAAGACTAAGGAAATTCCTTTGTTCTCTATGTGCTTTGGCCGGTTTCCATTCCCTGTTTGTATGCACGACGATGTTAATCGGGATTCTTCTCTCTCAATGCGCCGCTGCTTAACCTTTTTTGCATCATCCCAAAAGCTTGAACTGTTACATAAAGCCCTGAGAATGATTTTATAATAACATTTGTCTGTCCATGATCCAGGATGTCGCTTTGGCATCAGTATCGATGAGGCCAATCCCATTTGCCCCGGTCCTAGAGAAGCTCTCCCTTTCCGATAACAACTACGGCTCAGTAAGGCGGTTTTACATCGAGACTATGGAAGACAATGCGGTACCCGTTTCCTTGCAAGAGCACATGATCAACGCCTTCCCCCCTGAACGCGTCCTTCGTCTCAAAGGCGCTGATCACTCGCCATTCTTCTCTAAGCCTCAAGCTCTCCATAGACTCCTCGTAGAGATCTCAAAGACTCTCTAACCTCTCTTGCAGGACACTGTATGTATCCAGAGTCAAACTTAGTTATTTTCAAAGATTTTTGGTCTAACTTAAAGTATCTAAGCGTCGGGCCAGTTTCCCAATATGTCCAAACCTAAAGGTTTGGTTGCTCAAGAGGTTTAATCAAAGTACTTTGATTCGGTTTCAAGTAAATAGATCCAAGAACTCGCGAAGAAGAGAAGCGAGAGAGAGATCATTGGGGCTCGTTCTTGAACATCGTTTTCCAGGTTTGCCTGTACATGCGTAACGGGGTGGCTGTAGGATGCTATGATCTGCAGATAATGTCAGTTTGAGAGCTTCTGTCAGATTTTCATTGATTTAGCTTCGGGGGATGTTTTATTTGTGCATTATTATTATGGGGATGCCATATTGACCCAAAAAAAAAAATAAAAAAAAAAAATAAAAATTGGGGTGCCATTGACCATTGTTTGGTTGAAGGGAACATTGTCATTTCTTGGGAGGATAGCGATCTATTTAGCTTGTGAAAAGACTGTTTCTTTCGGAAATACTTTTTGTGAAGAATAAGGACACTTTTGTCTAAAATTTTTTTTCGTTTTTGTTTTTGCTTCTATTTATGCTTTAAAGTAGTTATAATTTGTATTTCTGCCTAAAAGAAAAGAATTAACTTTTGTATTTATTTGAAAATATTTTTCTTTCGAGGTCAAATACACTTATATTCTAGAAAAATACCCTTTTTTCGAAAAGTAGTTTCTTTTAGAAAAGAAACTTTGCATATCAAAATCATGCGGTAAGGAGTTAACAATAAGATTTGGTGAAAAGGGGATTAAGAGATGGTTTTACCAAAGAATAGAAAAGATTTCCCCCCTATCATATATAATTGATTTGAGCATGTTTGGCTGGGGAGTAAGAAGATTAATAGATTTTGATAACAGTTATCCGGTAAACACCGACCCATGCGGCGACTTACATACTACAGGAGCTAGTTATGTCAGGGATTCTTGGGGGAGAGGTTTTCAAAAATTGAAAGTGGGTCTTAACGGGCAATGGGTGACCTTCTATTAAAACATTGTCTTTTATTTGTAGTTTTTGTTTTTATGATAAAATAAATCTTGATTTTGGGAACTTTTTTCTTTTTAGAATTGGAATTTTTTGTTTTTAGGTCCCCGTTCCTCCCCCCCCCCCCCAACCCTAATTTGAGCGAAATTTAGAAAACTAAAAACAAACAAAAATTATTTTAAAACGTGATTTTTAATTTATAAAAAACAAAAACGATACCAAATAAGCATTCATGTATTTGTTAAAGTTCAAATGTGTTTTTAGCAACCTTGCCTTGAAAGATAGGGCAACTTGAATATTTTCTGAAGCTTGAACTTGAATGAGATACCGAGTTTATTTCTTATATGTAATCTTTTGCTTTTACAATAATATATGAGAAGCAATTCATTGGCCAAAGTCATTTGAAATGGTCGAAAATTGACTGTTTGGTAACTCTACTTTATAATAGCATCTATAATCTGTTCATATCATAACTGTTTATAAGAAGATACTCAGAGTTATACTATTTGTTAAAAAACTAAAAGGGTAAACAATTTAAAAATCATATCACTATTGGTTTTGAAATTATAATTTTGCATACATAAGACAACCAACTTATATGATCTGGTCAAACACGGCCAACACTATCGCTCCCATCAGTTGCATAATGCGTAAAGCCAATCGATTATTGAGGGCTTGGAGGTTTCCATGAATTAACTATTTCAAAAAGTTAAACTGTTAAACGTGGATAATGCACAAGTCCATCTCATACTTGTGCAGTTTCAATCATGTTAACATGAAGAGTGGAACATATTATAATTTGAACTTAAAATATCTTTATCAATAACGCTCTAATATTATATCAAAAAATTAACTATCTTAGGAGCATGATGGGAGGCCTTGGAGTTTTATGCCACTGGAATGTCTATCCTAAAATGCATAGGACCTAAGCAACGTACACACATAATAAAACCAATCCGTTTTAGAGGATCGGATGAGCCAATCGGTTGCCAAGCCCTATTCAGATAGCTCATAATGCATGGGTTTTGGAAAGCAAATCGGTTTGGCCTTTAGGGGATCGAATGAGCTTGTGGAGAAACGGCTGCTTTCGGTCGTTAACTTCAATTAATGGCACCAAGCTTGAGAAGCTCGACTCTGGAATTATGAAGTCACATACTAGGGTGGAATGTAGATGAGTTTAAAGCTTTAAGCGCATTTATCTTTGACAGATGGGTTTGTGTATATGGGTGTTTAGTGTCGAAGAATTTTGATTGTGCGGTTTACCTGGTATATGGTGCAAATGATAGATTTTTAAGGGCTTAGATGTGGGAGGATTTGGTTTGACTCAAGGAGTCCTCCGATAAACCCATGGTGCTTATGGATGATTTTAATGAAATTCTGGAATGGGCACATATTCGAAGTTCGAAGGGATGGAGAAAGGACATTGTGCAAGTTGTCACTAAAAATTTTAAAATCAAAATCGGGGATGTATGAAATATTATATTTTGGCACGATAATTGGATTGGTGAATATGCTCTAAAGGACTACTACACAAAACAGTTGTTGAACTCCTTATAGAAGCCTCATAATGTTAGTGCCTTCGAGTTATGGGTTGGGCCGTTTTGGAGATAGACGTTAAAGGTTGAGTCATGGGTGGATGAGGACACTTTTTGGGGATTAATTGTGACTTGGATAATGGCTAACATCGTGGTGCAATGAAATCCCTTATAAACCAGATGAGATTCCTCGGAATATTGGATGTATCAAATCGTGGAAGCCTCGACCTTATTGATAGCTAGTGTGTTTGAGCTGGTACGTGTCTTCGAACTGTCTATACCGATGTGTAAGCTATGAGGGGTGGTGCTGCTGCATTCACTAATCTGCAAATCTGTGGAATATGAAGTAGTGCGTCTGGGATTTGTTCTATATGGTTCTTTTTTTTCTTGATTGCTTTATTAGCTTGTTTTGAATTGTATTTTTCTTTTAGTTTATAGTGTTGTGTACTCTTTTTTCTTTGGTTTTCCCGCTTGCAGCTATTGGTTTATCCCCATTTATCGGGAAAAAAATTATTTTTGTGTTTCGAAAGAGGTCTACATCCTCAAAAGACATCCGTTTCCTCCAATAATGGCACCGTTTAGCCAAATTGTAAAAAATCATTTTTCATAAACATTTTTGTAAAAAATGCTTTCATTAATGGTGCCTTTGTCTGAAGCATTCTTAGTTTTTGATTATGCTTTTTTAAAGAAGAAGCACTGCTTCCGCATAAAATTAAAAAAAAAAAAGTTTCTACTTCTATTAAAAGCACGTAAAGGAAATCAAATAACGGCAGTTACATAACATAATAGCTGTTACATCGTGCAAATTAGTCCAGCCATTAGTTATAACCAAGGTTGTTACAATCGGGATTCTACTTGGGATCGTTAGAGGCTTATAGAATCAGAATCATAGGATCGAATCGAAAATCGTAAGATTATACCACATGTACAGTATAATGATTTTTGATATTAAAATTAGTTAGATTTTAAGAGTTTTGTATAAGATCTCAACTTACAAAAACATGTATAAGTATAATCTCTTCTCTCATCTCAATAACCAACCCCCCCCCCCCCCCCCCCCCCCCCCCCCCCAAAATGGCTACAACAGGGCCCTCACGCGCCACCCGTTACTGGCGCGTGTGGGCGCGTCGCTTGCTCACTGAGTGCCGGAGTCACAGCCACGGACTCGCCGTTGACCGGCCGACACAACCGTACAACTCTCGCCGCAGTTCGTCAATGATTGGGGGGCAATCGAACCAACACCACCTCCCTCCTCTTTCTACCTGGTGCGCCACCACCGGGCCACCGCCGTGCTCAACCACCCGGCCCACACCTCTCCCACGAACCTACTCCAACACCGTACACCTCCAATTTCTACCATCTTCCACCAAAGAACCCACACACAGTGCAAATGTTGTACACCGATACAGGGGCATCCATTTTCGTCGATGGTTTACCTCAAAGAACGACAAATTCATGGCTTAGGGCTGTCTTCCGCTCATTCAAATCAATTTTTGACACTTTTGTCCCAGTGAAAAGAAGACTGAGATCTGCAGTATCGTACAGCTTTGTTCGGTTTCATGACTTGAATGAAGCTACAAGGGCTGTCAAGTCCATGAACGGGAGATGGGTTGCGGGTGTGAAACTTAGGGTGCAATGGGCAACTCCAGTCAGAAGTGCAATTCCTATATCCACTCGAGGCCGACCACAGCTGAACACGGCCCAGCATGACAAAACCACATATATGACCCAAGACCGGGGGAACGACTCAGCTAACCGAAGTGGGGTACATGCTAGCACAGATCTTCCAAGGATTTCAGTGTCAAATTATAACAAAAGAGTTGAGGCATGGCTTAAGCGGTCAATTATTGCCCGATCCATTGTTGAAGTCAGTCTTGATGATGTTCTTACATTTATTACCGATAATGACCTTTACGGACTTACACCTAAAGGCTTAAGCAACAATGCCTTTATTCTAGTTTGTGATTCGATTGATACTATGGATGCCTACCTCGGCCCCCGCAAGGAGATTCTCCAACGACTGTTCAGTGAAGTTTATAAATACTCGGGAGAGGCGCTTGGGTCCCTTAATAGAAGGGTCTGGCTTGAGATACACGAACTGCCGGTCCAGTGTTGGTCTAATGAGTGCTTTGCCGATATCGCCAAACTCTGGGGGAGGTTCATTAGGGTGGATCCAAGAACATCCACTATGAGGTGCATTGACGTTGCTAGGATTCTGGTGGACACTTGCCACACAACATGTATCCACCAGATAGTCCAGGTTCACCACAGTGGGGGAACCCGTTTGATCTTCGTCAAAGAAGGAAGCTCTACATTGTTACAGGACTACTCCCTAAGCGTTGTGTCCAGAACCGCATCTGCTAGATTGGAGAGGGAGCAGGCCTTTTCCACATCATATCCCCCTTAAGGGAATGAGTGCACGACTGTGATAAGGCACTCATGACAGATTCAACCTTCTCCGCATCTGATGCCTGAGCGCTTTGTTATTAATGAGGAGTCTAGAACTCCTGCCCTGCTGTTGACAAATGAAGGGACGGAAGTTGCTTGGCAGCCGTCTGGTCATGTTTCCCTCCACCGCAACGGCCAAATCATTGGAAGATGGGCCCCGCAGCCTCTGATCATGCATGCCAGGCCGTGTGCTTCATAGCGGGTGGCGTATCCCCCTCTGCTACTGCCATGGGTTGTGAGTGGTGAAGATCCAGAGATTCAACATCATGCCCAGAAAACCACGCCTGTTACCGATACTCAGGAAAGTGATAGTGATAATGAGTCTACAGCATCTGGGCCTGAGTTCCCTCCAGGATTTGAACCCATTGCAGAAATGGGTAACTCTAAAGCTGAGGATAGTATGTTGTCGTGTTAGCAAGATGCAACTCCTTCCATGGGAGGGCCTAGCTCGGGCTGGAGAATAAAAGAAAAAGTGCGCTCAACAAGAAAAGACAAAAAAGCGATTAAGCGCAAGATGAAGGATAGAGAGAAGCGAGAGCTGCAAGATTTTCTCAAGGATATGTCTCCTACAAGTAATGCTGGAAAGTCACCTAAGTCAGTGAAGAAGAAGAAGAAAAACTGAAATAGGGGTAATCGAATCCAGAAAATCACAGAAGAAGTTTATGATGAGAGGATCCTGACTGCGGAGCGAGTTATAGAGGTGGGGCAAAGGGTGGGCATCAACTTCAATGGCTTCAACCCGGTTGAGGTGGCAGACATCCTTGCTCATTGATTTGGCTTGTGTGGTTGGGCTTGTTTCTAGCGGTTGTTTCTGGTTGTTGCTGGGGTTTCCGTGCCTGTTGGTTTTGCTCCGGCTCCTTTGTGGTTTTTGTGTTTTGTTTTGTTTGGCTGTTTGTCTGCGTGTTTTCTAGGTTTGGGGTTTCGGTTGTTTGTCTGGGTCTTTGTCTTCTTTGGGGCCGCTTGCGTCTTTTGTTTTGGCTGTGTTGGTCTCCTGTAGGAACTTTGCCTCTCCGTGTTCCTTTTGCTTCATTTTAGGTCCTGTTTTTTCTTTTTCTTTTGTTGTTCTTGTTTTTTGGTTGTCTTTCGGCTAGCTTCATGCTAGCTTCAGGCCTCGTTTTTTCGAGTTTGCCTGTCTTGTATCGACACTCCGGTGTCACTTATCGAAAAAATGTATAAGTATAATCAAATATGATAATATATTATCATATAACATAAATATGTTATTATTTACTCAAATGATCGTGATTGTTTTCAAGAGATATGTTGTTAATCAAACTTTATGTTAATATTACAACTTAAAACTAAGCTTAATTTAAGTTTTGTAAAAGTACATAAACACATAATTGAACTTTCTTTTAATTTAGGGTAAGAAAATATGTTCATGTATAATATATGTTTAATTTTTGTACTCTTTTAACATTTTATATATGTGTTGGTAGGATTGAAATAGGATCAATAGAATCGTAAAATCGTATTATGATCCTATCCGTTAATTTTATTTACTATGAATGGATCATAAAATTCTATAAAATTAATATTTTACTCAGGATCCGGATGGATCGAAGATTGTGAGATCCTAGATACGTAAGATTTTAGGGTTCAGATTGGGAGTTTAATAACTATGGTTATAACCATCCCATGACAAAACTCATTCGAGGTTTATACTGCACATGAAATCAAATAAAAGCTTGTTACATAGTATAACGGCTCCATTAAATCGTGCAAACTAGTCCAACCATTAGTTTTACAACCATCCTGCAACAACAGTGATCCATTATTTTCATTCCGGCCACCCGTTGTTACATACTCTTATGCTCTAATACTTTATACTTTATGTTTGTAGGCTGTCATGCTGGTGTACTTCTTAGGTTGGGGGTCCTCAGAAATAGCCTTCCTTTTAGGGTAGCACCTGGAAGAGGCAAGGCTCCGTACATACCCCCTCAAATCCTGCTTATGTGGGAGCCGTCGAGGCACTGGGTGGTTGTTGTTGATGTTGTTGCCACCCTTTTTTACAGCCTATCGACCTTAAAAAACACATTGGGGCTTAGAAATAGCATAACAACGAGGATCAAGGATATAATAATGATACGATATTCATAATAGATGTCCACGGACACTCGTTAACAAAGACTAAATTTCCTTATTAGAAACGGGTAATTATTTAAAATTAGACTTTGTTAATGAGTGCATATGGATATCTGTTAGAACAACCGATTATGAAATATCGAAGGCTACTCTACAATTAGCAGGTTATTTTTCATCGGTCCCTCGCCAACGGTGGGAAATTCCGGTGATATTTGCCACTCTCCGTCCACCAAGAACTTTATCTCATACCTGTTTGAAGCACAAAATTATGGATTAGTAATGCTTTTTTTAGAAATAGAAAATAAAATTTTTTATTTTTTACTTTCAATTTTTCTTTTATCTTTAGCTTTTCTTTTCCATTGAAAACATGTATTGGAGTGAAACATTATTAATGGTTTTTCAATATGAATAATTAGAATATGCATTAAAGTATTCCTAATTTTTCCAATTGTTTAAAAATTGAAAATCGTAAGCATAAATAATACCTTTAAATCTAAAAACCTGATAATTAGATCTAAATCCGACCAGAACAATTGCTGGAACGGATCCAAAAATTACCAGTTTGAGCACATTCGACCCTTGAACGTTCATATATCAGTTCGGGTCATATTCCACTTTGGGATACACGATTTGAAACTGTAAATCATTCACTCATAATGTTTGATGATAAGGGCATGAAAAAGTGAAAAAGAGTAAAAGTGTGGAGTAAAAAAAGCGAGAGACAGAAGATGAAAATAGGAGAGAACAAGAAGAAGCCATGCACAACACAGAGATGAAAACTTCTGAAAAACAATTTTAACAATTCCAAAAGAATCGGAAAAGTTGCAAAACTGTTTTCCAATTTCTCCAATTCAAATTGCGCTTTTGAATATCTTTTACAATTTTCTTATTTTTTAGGAAAATTTTCTAAGAAAACTGAAAAGTTATTTGTTTTTAAACAACCTTAAGTTTCTCAATCATTATACTCCATATGTTTCAAAATGAATGTCACTATTCTATTTCCAATGTGCCATTCTATTTTGATAGAACTTACATTTTTGAGTAAAGATAATTCTTATTTGACACATTGCTTCGTTTTCATATTAAAAAACGTGTAAACTTACTTTACTATTACTCCAAACTGTGGAATGATTAGCAATTTTTTCTAACATATTATGTGTTGTTTTAAAAAATAATCTACAAAAAGAATTTTCTAATAGTTTTAACTAATTTCTAATAATTTAAACTAATTTCTTTCTTATTTACAAGTTCTCTTGCTAGAAGAAAACTCACAAAAAGAATTTCTAAATTTTTGTAAATGACTTAAAAAGGTAAACTATTAATTCAGGATAAAGATGGTAAACTTTCCCTCGAACTCTGGATTACACGTAGAGAAAAGTAACAATTAAGGTGTAAAAGAGCTGAGCATGTCGAGCTCAACGCTTAGCTTGAGCTAGAACCAACTCAGTTGGGCTTGAATGTGCTCTGAGCCAACTCATTTCCACTCATTTGAAGCTTGATCTAAGCTCCTTTAGGATCCATCTGGGCTCATTTAGGGAGACTAAGCTCTTTTAGGCACATTAGCTCATAATAAGCCTGAAATTGACTTCATTAGCTCATTTAGGATCACGCCAAGCCTGAGCGTTACCAGCCTCATTGCACTTATCTAAACAAGTTGGCTTGACTCAGCTCAAGCTTAAATCAAGCCAAAACATTTAATAGTACGTAGCTCAATAAAATAGTCAGGAAAAATGAAGACGAATGTGATACCGGCCAGGTCTAAGCAAGAGCGTGGTAGAGAATTTAGTGAAGGAGCCAGAGTACTCCGGTGAGAGATGTTCTCCCTGACTCCACCCATCAAACGTTCCCATAACTTGTACGCTCTGCCATCATTTTTCAAAAAAATAAAAAATAAAAATTAGCCACAAAAATTTGCTCAGGTGACCGATGAAATAAGAAATTAAAATGCCATTTTGGAGGGTAGTCAATTGAACTTTTCAAAAGGTACTAGCTAACTTAACCGGTGAAGTCTCTAGTAGGGGTGGTACTTGAGTCTTGGAACAAATCTTGCCTTCATTTTGGGTTCCCGCGCCCGCCCGGGGGGGGGGGGGGTGGGGGCGGGGATTGGTTTGGGGGGATGGGGAGGGTTGCCCCTCTTTGCAGTCCATGTGGACTTCTTTCCAAAGAGGGTACCAACATGCCGTCACCGGATTCGATTAGAACTCTGAAGTTAAGCATGCTTGGGCGAGAGTAGTACCAGGATGGGTGACCTTCTGGGAAGTCCTCACCCTCAGGTTGGGGGGCACTCGAAAACAGCCTCTCTTCAGGTTAACACTTTGAAGGGGGAAGGCTGCGTACATCCGGCCCCCCAGACCCTGCGTAGGTGGGAGCCCTTGAGGCATTGAGTATGTTCCTTTTTCCATGAAAGGTACTAACTAGCTCAGCTAGTAAAGTCTATGAGGGTGGTATCTTGATGTCACCCGAAGTATTATATTTGGGGTTCTAAATCGTACCATTAAGTGCAACTAATTCTTTAGGGCCACTGAATGGGTTTGTTGGGCCCAACTCACCCTGTTGTATTGTGTGTGCATCCCATGAACTAGTCAAGGTGCATGTAAGCAAGCCTAGACACCCTAGTTACCCAAAGAAAAAGGTCCACGCAAGATAAACTCCATTAAGTCTAACGACAGATAAAAGATGTGCCACTTTTTTCTATACCAAAATAATTCTCATGTTTCAATTTGGGATGCCAAAAAAGGCCCTACTCGAGATCAATTAAATTTTTGGATAGAAATGCATATTTAAAGAAAGGAAGGAAATAAGAGACACAGGACTCAGTGATGGAAAGAAGAAGAGAGAGAATAGCTCAATCATCCTAATGTCAATGTCACTCATACTGAGTGTAAGAGTTGGATATCAATAATGTCTATAGAGGTTAGACTTGACCATTTTCTAAGAGCCCATTTGGTACCATTTTTGGTTTCTTAGTTTTTAAATTTTGAAAACTAAAAATCATATATTGGAAACCATTTTTTATGGTTTTTAGTTTTTTATTTTTAGTTTTTTCCTAGTTGAGTGAAAATTGGAAATAAAAAACCAAAAAACCAAAAACCAAAAAGTATTTTCCATATTTTTGGTGTAATTTGAATTTATGTAACGCATTTACTTTAATTGCAATGGAGATTTGAACTACCTACACCTAATACAATGTACTTAAACTATATGCTTCTACAACAACAACCACCGACCCAGTGCATCAAGGGCTCCTGCATATGCAAAGTCGGTTGGGGGGGGGGGGGGAGGATGTACGCAGCCTTACCCCTTCAAGGTGCTATCCTTGGAGGAAGGCTATGTCCACGGACCCCCAACCTGAGAAGCAAATAGGCATACAAGCACGAATCATGAAGCATGGAACATGAAGCAGCAATAGGCCATAATGAAAGCATGGAGCATGAAGCAGCAATAGGCCATACCATAACTTCCAGACATATCAAGTAAAATTACATAGGCTATGCTGTATGCTCCTACAACAGTACCAAATATGAAGAAAAGGGCTGCACCACTAAAAATGGAAAAAACAAAAAATTAACCACAGAGCCTTTGAGTGTAATAATGCATTCCCTAGATCCAGTTGAAAATAATTATAAACAAAAGAAACATGAGGAGAGTTAAGGAAATACCTCAGCCATGCCGACCCACATTATGGGAACCTCCTTTGGCTGTGCTGCATCAACATCCTTTATCTGCTCCTCCAATTTTTTCTGCACAGCTGCAAATTCAACATAGGAGTGTAAATGAGTTGAGTTGCGTCGAGTATCCTCCTATTCAAACTCAAAGTCAATATGTCTCATCAAGCTTGAGTTTGAGCCAAGCTTTTATTGAGAGTTTGATGAAATATTAGTGCATTCGAAATAGTACCGATTTAGACTGTTAGCCTTATTGAGCTGAGTGGAGCTCGTTATCAAGTAAAGTAGACCTTATAGTGGAGCCAAGCTTGCTATCGAGTTGAGCTCGCAACCGAGCCGAGCAATTCGAGTTACTATCGAGCTAATATCAAGCGTTAACAAGCCCTTAACGAACTCTTAATGAGCCCTTATTGAACCTTTATTTAACTATTTGCAAACATTAACAAGTCGAACATCCCCCTCGAGTTGAACTCATTAAGCATATCTAGGCTGCTTGAAATCGGTTCAATAAGCTAGCGAGCCTCCAAAACAAACACAAACAATCTCTAATTGATTTTGAACACGAGTAGCTCATTGGAACACTTGGTTCATTTACACCCTAGCCACATATATCTTTTCTATTTATGTAGGCAGGGGTGGGGACTGGGGATGAGTTTGCTTGCCACATGCCATAGTTGTACACTTGGACTTCTTCCCCAGAGAATCAAACAAAAATTACTATGTAATGCGACATCATCTCTCTTCCTCCCCCTCCTATCTCTCTCTCTCTCTCTCTATATATATATACATAGAACTAACTTTTAAATGAATTTATTACAAGTTAAAATCTTTCAAAGGGATAAAAGTTAATGATTGTACGTCTAATCTACAAATTTTTGCAAGCATAAGACTCACGAATAACTTGTGTTGCCTTAAATAAAAAGTTGCTATCTTCACAGCCCATTATGCTCTGCGGTAATGCAATCGCGACTGTAATGCGAATGCAAATTGTGATTTGATTCCATGGTACCAAGAAGAGGGAGAACTCTATGGCAACTTAACCTTATAACTGAAGACACAACTTCTGTTATGACACAGTTTCCACAAATCTCCATCAATGAAAGGACACCAAATTATTAACGATCTATTTGGTTTTACAGAAGCCGTCTTCTCTTTAATCTCCATTAGTTCTTTACATGAATGACTATCAACCATAACCGAACCGTAAAATCTTTTCCTCTATGTAGGGGAAGCTGATATCCTATCAAGAAAAGAGGAAGATATGTTTCTTTACAAGGGAGAAAATATTTTCCATCCTAATCTTACATCCTCAATCTCACTTCAATCCAAAATGGACCAAAAGCAAACTATATACAAATTTATAAAATAAAATTGACTCTAAACCCAACAAAGAAAATCTATCAGAAAAACGTATCTTTAGTCAACAATCTTTTAAGAGAGCGATTTTTTCAGAAAGAAAATATATTCCTCAAAACAAACAGAGCCCAAAAGTTTAACTATATTTGCCACTTGTGATACTTGTAATGAAAACAATGAAAACAACTCTTAAATTGTGTACTCTTCATTGGGTGTAAACGAGCCGAGTTGAGCCGAGCTCCCTCTTATTTGAACCCGAGTTTGATAATGCTTATCTAACTCGAGCCCGAGCCCGAGCCGAGCTCTTATCGAGCATTTTTGACCCCTTGTTCGAACTCGGCTCTATAAGAATATAGTGTGTTCAATACTCAGCTCGGCTCGTTAGGCTTATCGAGCCAAGTCGAGCTCGTTATCGAGTCGAGTCGAGCTCGTTATCGAGTCGAGTCGAGCTTGTTATCGAGTCAAGTTGAGCTCGTCATAGAGTCGAGTCGAGCTTGTTATCGAGTCGAGTCGAGCCCATTATCGAGCCCAATTGAGTTTAAAACCGAGCCAAGCTTGCAATCAAGTCGAGCTCATTAACAAGCCGAGCTTTTTAAGTTATGATCGAACTATTTTTGAACTAATACCACTGTTATCGAGCTCATAATGAGCACTTAACTATCTGATATCGAGCCCCTTAACGAGCCCTTATCAAACTGTTCTTGAATATTAGTGAGCTGAGCACCCCCCGGTTCGAACTCGGCTCGTTAAGCTTATCGAGCATGTTCGAACTCGGCTTGATAAGCTATAGAGCTCTCCTAATGAACACGAACGAGCCCTAATTGATTTCGAACACGAGTAGTTCATCGAAAGCTCTGTTCGTTTACAAACCTTACTCTTCAACACAGTATGGAAAAAAGCAATTTATAGTTGGATAAAAACTCTCAGTGATTAAAAGGCCCTAAATGCTGGACAAAATTAAGAACAGTAGGCATTGGCGGATTGTGATGACAAAATAGGCTGTGCACTTCTATTATGAAGTATTTTGGATGGAAAAACACAATGCAATTCTACAAATATGAGTTAATACCAATAGCTTATTACAGTACCAAGAAAAAGAATGCAATTTAGAGATACAAGCCACCAGAAAAGGAAATACTCAGCACAAAGCTTTGATCAGCCACCAAGAACTCAGGGTCAAGGATAAATAGCAAAGAAATACATAAGTTCAGCAAAGCACTATTCTCATCCTGCGGGTTTAGTGAGAAATGGGGATTTTCAAAGCCTCATATGCCACGATATTGAGCCAAGGAGTGCTCCAACTTTTGCAAAGCTGAGAAAGCAGGATTAATCATCTCCTCTAACTGACAACTCTCTTGGTGAGATTTGAGGGTCCAAGTCCCTCTATTAGCATTGATCTCAAGTCTGATGCAAAGCAAAAGGATCCATTCTCTGAAATCCCCAGCACAAAGTAGGGGAGTAAATGGGCTCGCAAGCCAACTCATTATTAGAGCTTGAAAGGCTTGGCTCATTTCAAGCTCGAGCCGAGCCAAGTAGGCTTTTTAGCTTATCGAGCAAAGCCTAAGCCTAGTGAAGCATATATATGCATATATATAGTTCAAAGGTTGTTGAGTTGGTTTCAGTTCAACCGAGCTTGAGCCTATGAATAGCCAAGCTTAAGCTTGAAGTTTCCGAGCTCAGCGAGTTTCGAGCCAAGCCTGAGTCGAGCCTTGAGCTTGATTAGCTCGGGCTTGGCTCAGCACATATGAACCCCTAGCACAGGGCGCCTATCCAAGCACATGCCACTTCCGGACACTATCATCAAGCATCAAGTTATTCCCTACTGATGCTATCGCTAACTCAAAAACCTACTGAAATAGAAAATATATGCTGGAACTACGCAGCATAACCACAAGCTGATGTGTTCTGTCCCCGTTTACACAAAGGTAAAAATATGGCAGAAAAAAGCATGTAGTTTACGATGCGTAGACCGACCAATACTACAAAGTCACATAATAGAACAATATGAAAGCTTACCTTCGAGCCGAGAAAGCAGATGAGAGTGGATATACTTCCCATTAATCTTTCTTGAACCTTCTGGAATTCCAGCCTTTGCTATTTGATCTGCTAGTGCCACTAGAGCCTGCCACAAGTAAACATACCACACAGTACTAATGAAAACACAGCATGCTAGCAGCTACTATGACCTCCTGAGTCTACACATTTGTCAATGATTTCATCCTTCACAGATCTAAGATAAATTTGGTTAAAAAATGATACAGCATAAGCAGAAGACTAAAGGATGAGGATTCAAGCATTCCTGACATCAAGGGGACCATTTTATTTTCAAGTGTTTGTCCCAGTTTATAAATATTTTTGATTGAAAAAATAATTATTATTAAGAGTGAAATAATATACGAAGAGTTAATAATATTTAATATGCTCTCAAACACCAAAACCAAAAAATTAATGACATAAAGCCCTCCAATCCATTTGCATACCGGCCATGTTAGCAAAGTCCACAAAGCTCATTGTCCAAAGAGCTCCTAGAAACTGCCTTATCCCATGAGAAATTCATGTCTTCTTATGAAGAGATATGTCCCTTTATGTGAAAAGTCATGTCTCTTCCAAGAGACACTCGAGACACTACGTAAGGCTCTTATCAAATAAATTTAAGTACTTAGAGAAAAAGACACTTGAAAAACAACATCCTTCTCTCATTCTTTAGTCTCAGTTATCCATCCCCTCTATGCTCTTACTCTCACTTTATTTTGGGTTTCGTTATCCTCGGGTCTATTTCGGTATAAGTTTCAAGAAAAGTGGTTTGCTGTATGCCTTGAGACCGGTGATTGAATTTGATACCTGTTTTACATATTTCCCTAACATTGTATGGGTCTTTGACCTATTCTACAATTATTTTCCAATGAATCAAGGCTACATTATTAGGACTATAGTTCAGTATCTAGGTCACATGTAAGTCAACTTTCTTTTCAGCCAGGAGACTGTAGCACATATAAGTGGACCTATTTTATAATTATTTTCCATATATTTCAAGGGTAGATTATCAAGAGGACTACATTTTACTATCCAGGTCACAAATTGACCAGGTAAGTAGTTGTTCTTTCTACTCAAGAGCCTCCAGCACATATGAGTGCACCTCTTGCTCCAACTTATGAATAAAAAACAGAATCACCACTTTTTATTACTGATTTTGTTGTTGTAATTTTCTGCTAGAAGTCGATGGGAAAATTATGCTGTATCAGAGGCTAGACTATTGAATAATATTTGCCTAATGTTATTGCCAGCATTTAATAACTATTGCTCGGACAATAATAATCTCTAATATCTAATTTCCTTTAATGTCATTCCCTAGGTAAAGATTGAGCCAAGGTCTGAAAGGACTGAAGCTGAAACTTATTCAAATCTGAGAATCCAGGAAAGTAAGTCAAAACGCTATGTCTTTCCTCTTCGGTGGATTCAGGAGGGTAAATTAGTTGATGTTACTCGATAATCAACTTCTACTAAAGTCAGGGATTTAAAAACTAACTGCCAGAGCTGTCACTCATGCTGCTGGGTAGGTGCATCCATTTTGATCTGCATAATTTAGATAATTTTGCCTCCCTTCACCAGAATCAAAAAGATTGCACTTTCAAAACACAGTTGAGCTCATGGTGCCATAGAAGCAGGCTCTGGTGACAGTTACATAAAAAGCTATGGTATTGTCGGAGACAATTTTTGGTTATGTCAGTCCAACTAATTCGGTAAAGCTTCCGAATTAAAAATAAATAGTTCAGTTAAGCTCAATAACTGAACAGAAACAATATCATTGCACATGAAAATTTCTTTTAAAGCCTAATGAAAAAGAAAATGTGATTTCCAGGACATATATGCATTTCAGATTAGCTTTTAGCTCCTTAGGGCTTGTATACACCACGCTGAAATATGATTTAGTTAGTTTCTTAATAAGACTCATAGAAATCAAAGGTAAACTCTAAACCACAAAATCCTTACTTTTACAAACAAATGTCAACGAGCATTAAAAATAAATGACAGACAGAAGATTCAAGAAGAAAAGGATTTTTTCTGTCCATTTAAAAAGGAAAAAAAAAAAAAAAATCCTAACGGACAATAACACCAGATAGTCAGCAGCCAGAAACATAAACCCAACAGTTGTGAGCATAAAGATTTACGTCAACGTTGATGATAAGCTCTGTTTTTAAATAAGCTCTTTTGAGGAGCAGTTGTTGCTATAAAATCTATCTTCGTACAGAAAATAATGATAAGAAAAATTCTGTTACAATTACTTAGAGGTTAAGTGTAACATCATTTAGGTACCTGAGGATTTGTCATGTTTAAGGTATCCTCTATTATCTGACATTACATGAAATCAAAATAGGAACTGATGGTGGAGGGCTTTCTTTCACTTGACTTTTCGTTGTTACCTAGTGCAAAAGTGACAGAAAATGCGAAACCCAATATTTTCTCCCATCATTTCTGCTTCACTGACAAATTATTAGGTTGGTTATAGAGAATTTCTATTTCTTTTCCCATAATTGATGCTGTTTTCAAGTTGTTGAGTAATATTTTTAACCGTCATCTCAACTCTATGGACAACGTCACTGTGAGGATGCCAAAAAATAATATCAAATAGTAGAGGACACTTCAAAAGATTATAAAAACTCAAGGTACCGTAAATATATTACGCCTGACCTTAAGCTACCTATAAGAGGGCGTTTTCCAGCAACATTACAAAAAAGCATTTAAAAAATGCAGGTACCTGTACTTCGAGTTCAAGAACAGCGAGCTCGCTCTTGAAATTAACCAGAGTATTTTGATTCAGTAGCAACTACAAGGAAGAACAACGTAAGAGCAATGTTAAATATGAAAATCTGGAACATTCTGTTTCAACCAATTTGCTACAGAAAAAATATGGAGAAATTTGCCTGGTTATGTATTGAGGGCCATTAACCATCAAAAGCGGCAAGTATGCAGGAACATCACATTGTCATTCAAAATGAATTTCATGCAAAGTGGTCTATCCATCACCATATCAATGAACAGATTAATCAATGCGACGGTGAACTAATAATATTGAAATGTAAACAGCCACAGCGCACAGATTCAGGCAAATAATCCTTCAGCCACTTATTACTGAATGAGATGAGCCTGATAATGTAAATGATATGTATATAAATAAAAGAGAATCTATTACTTAAGTAACATGAGGTTTGAGTGTTTACCACCCGTTACCTTGACGTTCAAAAGTTTTATCTCAAGTACCCTAAAGTTGAAAAAAGTTGATCAATCAAGTATCTTCTTCCTAAATTCGGTGATTTTGGATGGAAAGTATTGATGGACATGATTCAAATTATTTATAAGCATTCTTTGTCAGAACATGTTGATCTTTTTGCCGAACACGTTGACATGAAACATTACTACGCAATACATAGGTATCTCCCGTTGTGGTATGCGGGCAAGACCAGAGGCAGGAATGGAGTTGGCATCATTGTGGATGTTGGCATCAAGGATAAAGTAGTTGGAGTAACCAAGACTGGGGATAGGATCATAAGCATCAAGATGGTTCTAGATGGGGAGGTATTGAACGTCATTAGTGCCTATGCACCTCAAAATGGACTAACAGAGCGCGAGAAGGCAACATTCTGGGAGGAGTTAGACACAGCGATGCAAGGTATACCCCAAACCGAACAGGTAATGATTGGCGGGGACTTTAATGGGCACGTCGGCACAACTGTGGATGGGTATGCGTCATATCATAGAGGTTTTGGTTTTGGAACCAGGAATGCGGAGGGTCAAGCCCTCCCAGATTTTGCGGTCACTTACGACTTGACGGTGGCCAACACCTTTTTTAAAAAGCGTGATGAACACGTCATCACGTATCAAAGCGGTGAGATAAGGACACAGATTGACTACATACTCTTAAGGAAAAGGATACAAAGAAACTACAAGGATTGTATGGTTACGCCAGGAGAAGATCTCTCTACACAACACAGGGTGTTATGGGCTGATATAGAGACCAAAAAGAGGGCCAAAAGAACCACCAAACCCACCCAGACACATACTTGTTGGAGGGATTTGACGGGAGAGAAGTTTAAAGTGTATAGGGGAAGAGCAATGTCTGAGCTCGAGTGGGACTGCGAGGGAGATATAAACCAAATGTGGAACCAACTGGCCCAAAAGATTAGAGGGCTAACATGGGAAGTTCTGGGCGTGTCAAAGGGAGGGGCGCCAAGCTATAGAGAGTCCTGGTGGTGGTGCGAGGAGGTCCAAGAGAAGATTAAAGCCAAATGAGACCATTTCAAGGAGTGGATTCGCAGAGGTGATGAGGATAAACGACACCAGTATCAACAAGAAGCAAAGAGAGCTGTCAAAGAAGCACAATCTAGAGCATATGAGGTCTACAAGAGGCTGGAGACCAAGGAAGGAGCTATGGATATATATAGAATTGCCAAGGCGAGAGAAAGGAAGACAAGGGACTTGGATCGAGCACAGTGCATAAAAGGGGAAGACGGACAGGTCATCATGGACAAGCAACTAATTAAAGCTAGGTGGAGAGCATACTTCCACGATCTGTTCAATGATCTAGGGGATACAGAGATATTCCTTGGTGATCTTCAAACACCTGAGGAGCACCAGAATCACTAGGAGTGCAGGCTAATTAGCTCCGAGGAAGTCAAGGAAGCCCTGAAACATATGGGAAGAGGTAAAGCAGTTGGCCCAGATGATATACCCATAGAGACATGGAAATGCCTTGGACAGAAGGGCATCAGTTGGTTGACTAAACTATTTAACAAAATCCTCAAAGGGGAGAGGATGCCCGATGAGTGGAGGAAAAGCACATTGATCCCGATCTATAAGAACACAGGCGACATTCAGAGCTGCGCCAACTATCGGGGTATCAAACTAATGTGCCACACACTGAAGTTGTGGCAGCAGGTCATAGATAGGAGGTTACGACAACAGACAGAGGTGTTCGAGAACCAATTCGGATTTATGCCCGGAAGATCAACAATAGAAGCCATCCACATCCTAAGGCGAACGATAGAGCACTACAGAGAGAGATAAAAGGACCTACACATGGTTTTCATCAATCTGGAGAAGGCATATGATAGAGTGCCAAGGGAGGTGTTATGGAGGGTTTTGGATAGGAAAGGCATCGCCGTGCCTTATAGCTGGGCCATTAGAGACATGTACGAGGATGCACAAACTACGGTACGCACAGTGGAAGGTAAGACAGACGCGTTCCCGATAACAATTGAGGTACACCAAGGATCTGGCTTGAGCCCCTATTTGTTCATTCTGGTAATGGATGAGCTCACTAGAAACATCCAAGGAGGTGTACCTTGGTGCATGCTTGTCGCAGATGACATAGTGCTGGTGGGGGAATCAGGGGAGGAGGTTAATGAGAAGCTAGAACTGTGGAGAAGGGCATTCGAATCGAAGGGCTTACGACTCAGTAGATCCAAGACCGAGTACATGGAGCTTAAGTTCGATCCCACCACCATGCCTAGCAGAGAAGACGTCAAGATTGGATTAGACACTATACCGAAAAAGGAGAGTTTTAGGTACTTGGGGTCTATGATACAACACAACGGTGAAGTTGACGAGGATGTCAACAACCGGATTAAGGTAGTATGGCATAAATGGAGAATGGCCTCAGCGGTACTTTGCGATAGAAAGTTTCCCTCAAAACTAAAGGGAAGATACTATAAGACGGTAGTAAGGCCGGCCATGTTTATGGGGCGGAGTGGAGGGCAATGAAACAACATCATACACAAAAGATGAAGGTGGCCGAGATGAGGATGCTATGGTGGATGTGCAGATGCACAAGGAAGGATAGGATCAGGAACGACGTCATAAGAGGTGAAGTGGGCGTGGCCGCCATTGAGGATAAATTAAGGGAGCAACGTTTGAGGTGGTTCGGACATGTTAGGAGGAGACCGAGCATCGCTACGGTCAGGAGATGCGAGCAGCCTCATACTACGCTAGGCAGGAGAGGAGAGGTAGGCCAAAGAAGAGATGGCTGGAGACGATCAGACACGACCTCACCCACCTAAACCTTCGGGAGAATATGGCCTTAGATAGAGCCCAATGGAGGGCTTGCATAGGAGTAGCAGAGGTAGCGGAGTAGAGTACGGTAATCCAGCTTTTGTGTTATCTCTAGTGCTCTAGGCCTTTAGGGTAGTCCAGAGCAGGCGCGCTTTTGTGCGATCCGAGCTCTTGATTGACTAGCTGTTCATTGGCTTATTTGCGATCTGCTATGTCTTTGACTTTATTTGCCTAGCTTTGCCCTGCTTACATGCTTATATGCTTATTGGCTCTCGTGCTGCTAGGCTACAAGGCTACATTACTGCGGATAAGCTTTTCAGGTTGGAGGTCCTCGAAAACAACTTCCCTTCTGGGCAACCCCCAGAAGGGGGAAGGCTGCGTACATCTACCCCCCAAACCCCGCTTTTGTGGGAGCCCTTGAGGCACTGGGTGGTTGTTGTTGTTGTAGATAGGTATCTCCCATTAAAATAAATTTTTACAATAATCTGTTGAATTTTCACTAAAAACACTACTATAACTCATATATTATTTTGATCAGGTTGCATATCTACAATTTCTGTTCCGTTCAAAAAAAAAAAAAAAAATTTCTATTGAAAATTTGCCGCATTCTGACAAAAAACCACAAGATTCCGGGTACAATACCTAGATGATAAAATTTGCAAACCTCAAGATACCTTATTGTATAAATTGAAATGTTAGGTACCTAGGTTATAAATGCTTAAGCATCAAAGTACCAAACTAATAAATTCCTAAATAAGACAAGGATACAAGCACTTGAGATTTGTCACATAGCTGTAAGTACTTGCAAATAAGATCCATATTGCATGCAATTTAGATGATACTTGATAGTGTTTATATTCATACTGGAAAAAAAACTTCTTAGGCCCTAGCTTTGATGAATTAGCCAGTATGCCACACAGCGTAAGGCATATGGTTCACTTTTCACTAGTCTTGCGACCACACGAAACTTCTGACATCTAGCTTTGACAAAAAAACAAGTGACCTTTTCAAACTTCAAATTCCATAATTCAGAGAGTCTCTCCTTGGAAGTATACAAGTTGGAGGAAAAATGATTTATGGAAAAATGGAGGTTCAATTTGAGTCAACCAAATGTCATTCCATGGTATTTCAAGTTGTATACTCCAAGTAAACACACAACATGACCAGCAAACAGTTTTACAAGTAGCCAATCAGCCATACAAAGTAATCAAGTTCATGCATCACAACTTAAAATCTAAGTATCTACAGCTTATCATGTCAAAGTTTTATCGAACGCATCAGTCAATCTTCTACTGATGCGTAATGGACTAAAGGCAGGAGGGATAAGTTTTTAGATTAAACATACTAACCATAAGTTTTCAGCTCAAATTAAGCATACAACATTATCTGCCCTTGATCTGCACCAGTAGCAGCTCATTCTCTGCCCATAGTGAATAAGCAAGCAAAAACTACAAGGTAATTGTGAAATGCAATGGAAATGAATGTTCTTTAAGGGCCTATTTGGTGTCATTTTCTATGTTTTTGGTTTTTTAAACTAGAAAGTAGGTTTTGGAAACCCTTTTTTTTGGTTTGTCATCTTTTATTTTCAAAATTTTCCTAGTTTGAGAAAAATTGGAAACAAAACAATCAAAAACAAGAAAAATTCAAAACCTAACTTTTAGTTTCTTAAAAACAAAAAAATTACAAACAAAAACAGGCACCAAACAAGTCCTAATGTTCTTACACTGAAATCTCAAGAACATAGTCCTTATGGTATGGAGTGAAAACATTGGTCTAGAGCACAGCAATCACAATGCAGTTGCAACATCTAGTCAAATACGAGTCATCGACTCCTAAAAGAGAAGAGCTCATATAAACCTGTCGTTTCAAGAAACGGTTCTGTTGATTGGCTTCACTCAGTTTCTTCACAAGCTTGGCTCTTTCTGTATCCGCAAGTAAAGATTTCAACTGTGAATGAATACACGCGACTGTTAGCATTAAAACATATATAAAACAAGCAGATACAGAAAGGCGAAAACTCAGTATATGCTGTGACATCTGATCCGAGTTCCATACATAAATGGAAAAAACAACAGAATGGGACAAGCTGGCTAGAATCAAAGATATGTTAGTAATTCCTCTTATCTGATAGCTTAGCGACCAAAATGAAGGAGGTGAAAATGGTTTGCAACTTCCTGAATATCGACAATGCCCAACTCTCAACCAACGTTTTCTCAAGCTAATTTTCTAAGTACCATCTTTCTTTCACTGTAATCCTATAACGATGGTGTTACGCTCGGGCTTGAACCACGAACGTAAATCGAATTTAATTTGGATAGTTTGAGAGTATGAGATGAGAAAGAAGGGAAATTAAGATGAGAAAGTAGAGTTCTAGAGTTAGATGAGAGAAAGAAGGGAAAGGAGATGAGAAATAGAGAGAGTTTAATCTCAAATTGAGATAGCTTGTCATGTATTTTCATTGAATGATTTCAATTACAGCTGAATGATCTATTTATAAGCAAAACAACAAGCTATTACATTGTATCTAGGCTAACTACTTAGAAGCATCTAGAATTAACTAACAATTATTATTATTGGCGCCAAATAACAGCATATAACAGCAGCAGTGTAGCAACGCAGCAGCAGCCAGCAGCAGAACAGGATTCCTTTTTACAGAATATCAAGCAGTAACAGAATTGTAATTCCCTAACGGTCCTTCCCGCCATTTTGCCAATTTAAATTCAAGTCTCGGATTTTCGGTTTGTAACATTCCCTTCCCCTTGAAAACATTCTTGTCCTCAAGAATGAAAGAGAACGAGACTTGGAAATCACTCATTGGAGGCGTTGCCCTTCCGAAACTGGAGTTTTTTGGATGTGTACAATTTCATAGTAAGGTCGTGCAATTCCTTCCTTCGAGCTATTGGATCCACTTCATCTTCACTGCCCTTGTCTTGATTAGACCCCTCATTTTCAGCGTCATCTTCCTCACTTTCGAATTCCCCTTCAACATCAACTCCTCTTGCCATCATGCGAAGCTTAGGATTGCACCTATGGCTGGGTACGTAAGGTTGATGGCATTTAAAACAGCGGTGTCGGGACTCCTTCTCAATGCTTCGGGGTTCTTTATGCTTATCCCATTTCTTGTGGTCTAACCCCTTGTGAGGATGTTGGAAGTTTTCTTCCCAATACTTGGGCCGATCAAGAAATGTTAAGTCTGAGGCCTCAATCAATTTTGCTTTCGCAAAAGCTTGAGACAAGGAAGTAGGTTCAAGAGCCTTAACCAAGTTCTTGATTTTCGGCTTTAATCCACTGATGAAGCTCGAGACATAGAAGGACTCGGGGGCTCGAGGTGCAATTGTAATCATACTGACTCGGAGATTTTCAAATTTCGTCATATAGTCCTTCACGGTAGTGACTTGAGTTAGCTTGTTGAAGCTTTCCACGACATCACCCACTTCTTCATCACCATAGCACTCACATAACTCGGTCACGAACTTGTCCCAAGTGAGAGCGAGATTGCTCCTTAACAGGCTGTAGAACCACACTTCGTGATCCCTTGGAGATAAACCGCGGCCAATTCCACCTTTTGATCATCGGGAATGGAATAGAAATGGAAATATCGCTCACATCTTCTTATCCACGAGTGAGGTTGCTTTCCATCAAAATTTTCGAGTTGAACTCGTGGTTGTCGAAAGCCATTGCGTCCATTACCATAAGAGACTTCATTGCTTCGGTTAATAACAAATTCAGATGCATTTATCCCTGAATTATACTGCTAAACAGTGTCAGGTTGATGATTATTGAGTCCGGTATCCAAGCAAACATGTTGTGTGCGAGATGGATCGTAAAATGGATCACAGTGTCTTGCATTCTCATGTCGTGGTGCAGCAGAACCTGGAAAAGGACCTGCTGAATCTGGTGGATGTTCTTTTTGGTCAAAACTTATGCTCACCGATCGCCTTTGCTCTTGTTCCCATTGATGTTCACGCATTTTGTTAGATTCTTGCGTTTCTGGAACCTGATATTGAGGTCTGCCTTCTTCAGTTTGCAGCTGCACGTGAGATCTGGTGTTGACCTTAACATATTGAGGATCGACTTGTGGATGAGCAAGATGAATTCCAGCACTTGGAACTTGTGATTGCAGCAGCTCGGGTGGCCTAATTACATGACTTGCAGGCAACAAAGGAGCAGATTTAGAAGTCACATTTTGTTTATCAATTTGGTTGTGCAACTCCTTAATTTTCTCTTCCAAACTCAATGTTTGTTGGTTCATTTGGTTTGAGATTCTTTCTTCCAACACTTGAACTTGCTGCTTCACTTGTTCATTGATTGTTTCTTCCACATCTTGCAATTGTTGAGGCCCAAAGTTTTCATTGAACATCTGTGTTTGTTCAGCCACTGATTTCTCCACTTGCTTATTCACCTCCTCTTGCAAGTGTACAATCTTTTCTTCAATTTGTTGTAACCGTGCATCTTTATCCATCATTAACTTCAAAATTTGCTGAATATTATCATTCTGTCGCCTAATCTCGAGGCTTTGCTGCTCAAACTTCATATCCTGCTAATCAAACCTTGCATTTAACTGATCGAACTTGTCATTCCACTCCCGGCGATGATCACTTGATATATTAGCACCAGAACTCGTAACTGCAGCAACGAAATCCATTCCCGAACCAGGTGCATTGGCACCTCCAGCACCAGATCTGGTTCTCACGCCTTCTATCATATTTTTCTTCGATTTTTCCAATCCTCAATCGATCAATTGAATGATGAATCAACTCTGCTTCAGCAACCGAGAACAATGCAGCACTGAAAATGATCCACAGCTTGAGCTTCACAATCGCTTGCCTGCTATTGCAAGTTCAGATCTGAATTCTTTTTCAAGATCAATGTATGAATCAAATCTGGATTGATCTGGCTGTACTGAACTGAAATTCAGTAATGAATTTGATGTTTTTGATTACTTCTGAAAGTTTTTTTTTTTTTTTTTTTTTGTTTTTTTTAAATTTGATTACGCACTCGATCGGAACGAGGCTCTGATACCAATTGTTACGCTCGGGCTTGAACCACGAACGTAAACCGAATTTAATTTGGATAGTTTGAGAGTATGAGATGAGAAAGAGGGGAAATTAAGATGAGAAAGTAGAGTTTTAGAGTTAGATGAGAGAAAGAAGGGAAATGGGATGAGAAATAGAGAGAGTTTAATCTCAAATTGAGATAGCTTGTCATGTATTTTCATTGAATGATTTCAATTACAGCTGAATGATCTATTTATAAGCAAAACAACAAGCTATTACATTGTATCTAGGCTAACTACTTAGAAGCATCTAGAATTAACTAACAATTATTATTATTGGTGCCAAATAACAGCATATAACAGCAGCAGTGTAGCAACGCAGCAGCAGCCAGCAGCAGAACAGGATTCCTTTTAACAAAATATCAAGCAGTAACAGAATTGTAATTCCCTGATGGTCCTTCCCGCCATTTTGCCAATTTAAATTCAAGTCTCGGATTTTCGGTTTGTAACAGATGGCTCTCTTCATGATGGTAATTCTGTTGCTTAAAAGTTCTGTAAGGCATCAATCACCTGGGTACTTTTTGTACAAAGTATCTATATCTAAAGTAAATTGACCGAATTTTGGGTCACCAGCACTTTCTCAAGTCGATTTTTGATTTACTGCTGTTTTACCCTTTAATCCTACAACGAAGGCTCTCTTCATGACGGTAATTCTGTCACTTAAAAGTGCTGTTAGGCGTCAATCATCACCCTAATTTTTTACAAAGCATCTATATCTAAAGTAAATTGACCAAATTTTGGGTCACCAACACTTTCTCGAGCTGATTTTCGATTTACTACCTTTTTTCCGTTTGTAATCCTACAACGATGGCTCTCTTCATGATGGTAATTCTGTCACTTAAAAGTTCTGTTAGGCGTCAATCATCATGGTACTGTTTTACAAAGTATCCATATCTAAAGTAAATTGACCAAATTTTGAGTGACAGTTTTTCATAACCAAACAACTTCATTAGATGATTACCTCATCACTTGTAAGAGGCTGAGAAAATGGCTCTTCAGCTGAACCTTCTATACCATTCTCCTCATCTGGTAAGTGATTTTCTGAAAAATCTAACGAGGACTTCTCCAAGTCAACTGGCACAGAGTCTATCCTCCCTAACTTGCAGCATGTTGAATGTTCGTCAATTTGATGCAGAGGAGTAAACTTGTTGGAGAAAATGCTGGTGGGCTTCAGAGCACCATTATAACGGACAACCTGAGATTTGCTTTGGTCCAATATCAACAAACTCGGAGAAACCCGCAACATATTCTTATCAGGGAAACACCTAATAATGTTTTTACAGTGTCAGCAGAGAGAATGGAAACTATGGCAATTCAAATGAACAAATGAAGAAAACAAGAGGCAGAAACTATGATAACCAAATTGACAAATGAAGAAAACAAGAGGCAGAATCTATGATACCCATATTTGTCTAATTCCATTCACCTTTTCTGTTTTGAGTCCAGAAAATTAGACAGAAATGAGTTCCTAATTTCTAGTTAGATTATCTTAGCAGACTTAAAAGTGGATCACACAATCAAGCTGAGTCTTAAGCACATTCTTCAGCTGTTCTCATTTTCTTTCTGAGCACAAGGCCTTTGACTTCTCAATCAATTATGCAATTTTCAGAACCTCATTCGAGATTTTGGAAGCATTACACATACAATATCCTGTTTCTATTTCCGGGGAAGAAATGGAGTTCAAAAATTCTAATGCACACATGTAGCCCAAAGAGAGGAATTCCATTGGTCTTCTGTGGTAAATAGTACAAAATTTGTAGATAGCCATGCTTGCAGAGGTAGGATGAAAGCATGGGTTCTGTTTCAGGTAGGCAATCCCATTGTGAAACATCCATCTTTATGCTACAGTACACACTGGAAGAAATCTGACTAGAAAGATTCTTGATGGCCCAATGTGATAGAAGGTGATTTCTAGTTGTCAAGATCCCTAAGATCCTACAGTTTCTTTCGATGATAAGCAAGGCCACTTTGTTACTAGTTGCAACCTTATGCGTTAAGCAAGAAAAAAAATGCGCTTATGGTCTCAAGACTGCAGCGGGTTTGAACATTTGTAGACGTGGACTTAAGGCCAAGACTTTTTCAGCATCTTTCCTCTCAAGTTGGACCACTATTGTATTTCTATAAGGCTTTGGGTGAGCCTAGCGAGCTAGACATGCAAGGAGCATGTACATTTCTATCCCAAAACCAAATGACACTAGGTGGAGAAAACCATTAGATTATATATTAGTCTCTTCTTTGGTATATCAAAAATGTCAAACTTTGATTTCTGGAGTCATAAATGGACCCAAATACTCCCCCTTACATGTAAGTAATGTTTCAGATCTCCCTCAAACCTACCACTGGCTCTAACTTTCAACTAGACATGGTCATCCAATTGAGGCAATCCATCAACACTAGACGCATACATTCTTTCACTGCTCACAAGATCATAAATGCATTCATGAAGAAGCCAGAATCTCCGTCTTATTGTCAAATCATTTAATTCTGTGATGAGCCTTGGCCTAGCATAGGGAACATGAGGGTTACACAAAACCCAAGTGACCATACAAACAATTGGTGTAAATGGTGAAGCCTGCTACAGTTATACAGTGTCCTTTCGTGTTATATCTCTGATCTTTGTTCTCTAGGCTCACAGGTGTAAGTCCAAACAACTCATAGTAAGTGCTCCGAACGAGGAGCAATGGTGACCAGATTATGAGTTCAATCTACTAAGCCAACCCACGTCTCTCCATTTCCCATTCCAAGTGGCACTTTGCTATAAGATTCGACATTCAGGGATGAGATTGCGATGTTCACCAACAAGACTTCAATGACAAGAAATTGGCATAAGATGCTGAATGCAAGTAAGAAATGAGGATATGACACTGGATGTACAGGTAATTTCATTTTTGTGGGACAAATTTTAAATTTTATTGCATGTAAACAGGTATCATTTATCCAATCCGCATCAAGCGTTTGGATTTTCCAACTAGATGAGGTATGCATAAGCTAACTAGACACTCTCATTATCCTTAAAAAGGAAAATTCTGCATAACTGATGTGTAAAAGAATTCACACCTATTCCACCAAGATTAGAGTCTAAAAACAAAACTGCTTCAAACAACATGCAAATAGATAAAAGCATTGAGGACTTAAGATACATACCAGTGAAGGTTCCATCCCAAGGCCAATTAGCAATGGGTGGAGTAGCTCCATCAGTATATATATAGGTATTTTCCCCTTGTTCCACCGATGTGGGATTTGGCATTTTAATTAGGATATATTCAATTAACAATTAGATTTAGATCTGTTATATTCTCTTTATTTTAGATCTAGCTTTATCTTAATTGGGTTAGACTTATCTTGCTATGTTTACACTCTTCTATATATACAAGTCCAGGCTACTAGGTTTAGTATGCCACATTAATCAAAAATATTTACATGGTATCAGAGCAATTCTGAAACCCTAACCCTAAAAATTTCTCTCCCCTTCAAATTGTCTCTCTCCTCCTTAGGGTTTTAATGGCAGCCCCCTCCCTCCAAGAACCCCAAACCCCAGTGCCGATTTGCCATTCGACTGCCCCTCTACTAGCATCATCGGCGACGCCTTCTATCCCCCGTTCCGCTCCTAGCCCAACCTACAGTTCTGTCCTGATGAGCAATATACCCGCATCCTCTCACCTCATAAGTCCGGCTCCCTCTTCCTTGGGGTTCCATATCCTTGGCACTGTACCCCACCCAGTTGTTCCAATCAGAGGTGTATTTGAACCGAGCCGACACCGCGCTTGAGCCTGCTCGGCTTGTTAGCTTTAAGCTCGGCTTGTGGCTCGTCGAGCTTTGAAAGTTCAGGCTTGAGCTCGACTCGTCAAAAGTTCGGGCCCGGCTCAGCTGGATCTAAGCTCGATGAGCTTCAAATTAGGCTTGCAATATTTCGGCTTATTTGAGCTCAGTATAGGCTCGTTTGAGCTCGGGCTAAGCTCATTTAGGCTCCAATATAGCTTTATTGGGCAATACTTAAGCAAATATATTATATTAAAAAAAGCTTGCTTAGGCTTGTTTAGGCTCGCGAGCCTACAAGCTCGAGCTTCACTAGGCTCAGGCTCGGCTCGATAAGCTAAAGAAGCCGGCTTGGCTTGAGCTTAAAGCGAGCTGAGCTTTTCGAGCTTTATGACAAGCCGGCTCACAAGGGCTCGTGAGTCGGCTCGACTCATTTACTCCCCTAGTCCCAATTTTCGACCCTTTTGTCCCAAAACCGACTCTCTCTTCCCCTTCCATCGTGCTCCAACTACCCCCACAACTCCTATGTCCCCTTCCCTCCCCCCCCCCCCCCCCCCCCCCCCCCCCCAAAAAAAAAAAAAAAACCTTTCTCAATGTCTACTATTACTAACCTCATTACCCTAAAATTAGAAAACCATGCTGACTACTCTGCTTGTCGTGAACAAATTTCCATGATCCTTTGGGCCCACCGACTCGTGGGGTTTGTTGATGGTTCTCTTCCCTGTCCCACCCCTTCCTTATTCATACTGATAGTACCTCTATTCCTAACCTAGATCACATGGCCTGGACATGCACAGATTAAAGTATTCGCTCTTGCATTACTACCACTTTAGACCGATCCGTCCTCAATGATGTCATACGACATCCAACCTCCAAACAAATGTGGGATGCCCTAAATAAACGATTCCATGATCACTCCCTTGCTAAAGAGTTCGACCGTCGCACACAATTAGCCCTTCTACGCAAAGATAACAAAACCATGGATGTTTACCTTTCTGAACTTAAATCCATAACTGACGACCTTGCTGCCATTGATTCCCCTCTCTAATAGGGAACTACTTCATTGTGCTCTCTTTGGGCTTCCACCTGAGTATGGTGCTTATGGCACCTAAATGAGGAAATAACCTCTCAATCTCACCTTTGAAGATCTGAAGACTTCTTTAATTAATAAGGAAGCTGCTTAAGCATGATTAGCTGGTCTATCTCCAACTGAGCAAACTCATGCCCTCGCCACTCAACACCAACCACAGGAGGCTGCTGGTAATGGTAGAGGCCATGGTGGTTGTGGTCACGGTAGTCGTGGTAACCGCAACAATAATTGCCGTGGTGGATCTGGTGGGCGTGGATATGGTGGATGCGGATCCCAACAACAACAGCCGTTCGGCTCCTTGCCCCAAGGAGGGTCGGGTCATTCTTACCCTGGATTTCCTTCACCGTTCTATGCGTCCTTGGTAAGATCTTTAGGTAATTTCTCTCGTCAATCCGGTTATAGTATACTAGGGCCGGGGCCTGAAGTTTGTCAGCTTTGTCAACAACCTGGCCATATTGCCCTCCAATGTCCACAATGGTATTCCCAATCTGAAATTACTCCCTCTTTCTCTGCCATGTCTATAATTGAGCCTGATTACACGTGGTACCCCAACTCTGGGGCGTCTAACCATATGACATCAAACTCAAGTATTCTTCATAATTCTCGCCCTTATTATGGTTCACAGTTTATTCTTGTTGGCAATGGGTCACTACTTCCTGTCACACACGTCGGATCCTCAGTCATACCAACTAAGGACCGTCCCTTACATTTGTCTAGTGTTTTTTTGGTATCGAATCTCACTCATAATTTACTCTCTATTAAGTAATTGTGTCGTGATAACAACTGCACTATAGAATTTAACTCTAGTCTTTCTGTGTTACGGACAAGGCTAGGGGGATACCACTGCTTCAGATACACAGTAACGGGACGCCATATGGATTTTTGCCACACCATACCGGGTTTGTTGCACATACTTTACCTACCGATATTTGGCATATACGTTTAGGTCATTTAGGAAAAAAATGTTTTGAATATTTTGCAAAGACGGTGTTTAGTTTCTGTTAGTAATTCTTCTGTTGGACATTGTGATCCTTGTTGCATTGGAAAATCGCATCGTTTGGCTTTTGATCGTGTTGTTCATAAATCTACTCGTCCTTTACAATTGGTTCATTTCGACGTTTGGCAAGCCCCCCTCCCCTTGAATTCGGAATTTAAATATTATGTTTTTTTATTGAAGATTTCTCACATTTTACATGGTTGTACTCGATGTGTAGGAAAGACGAAGTTTATGATCTATTTTTTGAATTTAAAACCTTTGTTGAAAAATTTGATTGCAAAATTAAGCGTTTTCAAAGTGATGGTGGTCGTGAGTTCGACAATAAGAAAATGGCCACTCTATGTCGTACTTATGGCTTCCACTTTTGTCTTTCCTATTCTAATACCCCACAACAAAATGGGGTGGTGGAGCGTAAACATAGGCATATTGTGAAATAGTACGGACGCTCCTTTTTCAAGCTAGGATTCTTGCGCATTTTTAGGCTGATGCGGCTTCTACGGCTTGTTTGATTATTAACCGGTTTACCCACTCCTGTTTTACGTAATGATGCTTCTTTTGAAAAGTACTTCATACTACTCCTGATTACACTTTTTTTTTGCGTCTTTAGGTGTGCATGTTATCCTAATATCACACTCCGCACCGCACATAAATTAGCTCCACGAGCCATCCCATGTATTTTTCTTGGTTGTGTAGCATGTTATAAAGGATATCGATGCTTGGATCCTACAATGGGTCATGTCCATGTTAGTCATAGTGTGCATTTTGTTGAAACATTGTTTCCCTATTCGTCTCTAATGTCAAATATAGCAAGTTGCCCCAACACTTCTTCTGTATTTTATGATTCCTATTACGTACCCATCACTATAACTCATACGACACCTGCGACCTCCCCTACCGTCCACACATCTGCGAGTCATACACAAACCCATGTTTCACATGCTACGTCTCTAGCTTCCCCGACTATGACTGAACCGCTAGCTATGTCCCACAAATCGGCCTCGGCGTGTGCACCGATGCCAGCATCAGCTTCTTCGACTTCTCTAGGCACGTCCCCTAGTAGTAGGGACACACACCCGAACGGTCTCACACTATCTTTCTCTGCCCCCTTACAGCCATCGGATTCAGTCACCCTTACACCCTCTGTGCCGCCACCACCACCAACAACAACAAAAAATCCAGTGCCTCAAGGGCTCCCGCATATGCAGGGTCTGGGAGGGGTGGGATGTACCACCACAACCTATTAATATCCAGCCCATGCATACTTGTCTTAAGGATGGCATTAGTAAATCCAAACATGTCCTATCCTTGTCCACAATAACGGTAGTTCAAGAACCCACTTGTTTCTCTCCAGCGGCTAAGAATTCTTAATGGCAAGAAGCTATGGCTGAGGAATTTAATGCCCTTTTGCAAAACCACACGTGGGATCTTGTTCCTCCCACCTCGAATCAAAATGTAGCTGGTAGCACTTGGAAGTATAGAGTTAAATATAAGGCTGATGGGTCAGTTGAGATATTTAAGGCTAGACTTATTGCTCAGAGCTTCCACCAATGGGGAAGGCATAGATTATTTTGAAACTTCAGTTTTGTAGTGAAGCCCACAACAGTTCGGTTCATCCTTTCATTAGCAGTCACCCATAAGTAGCCCATTCAACAACTAGATATCAAGGATGCATTTCTTCATGGGTATCTTAATGAGGAAGTCTACATGAAACAACCACAAGGGTTTATTCATCCTAAGTTTCCTAATCATGTACGATGCCTCCAAAAGGTTTATCTGGGCTCAAACAAGCACGTCGAACTTAGTTGCATAGGTTGAGCACGTTTCTCCTTAGTCATGGTTTCTAGTGTAGTCGAGCTGATCCATCTCTTTTTATCCTTCGCTCTTCCACGGGTCTACTCTGCTTCTTTATATTGATGACATAATTCTTACTGGATCTAATGCTTCCCTACTTCACTCTTTCATTCACACTCTTTCACTACAATTTGCCATGAAAGACCTTGGTCCTCTTCACTGTTTCATTGGTATTGAGGCAAAATGCAGTGAAAAAGGTCTTTTCTTCACTCAACATAAATATACACTTGATCTATTACTCAAGCATGACATGCTTGATTCTAAACCTATTAAGACTCCTTTATTGACCCGGGCTCAATTATCCCTAACTGATGGGGACTTACTGGCTGATCCTAATGAGTATCGTAGTGCTGTAAGGCACTCCAGTACCTTACTATGACCCGACCTGATATTTGTTATGTTGTTAACCATGTTCCTAGTTTATGCATGTTCCTAGGTCTTCTCATTGGCAGATGGTCAAACGAACACTACGTTACCTCAAACTCACGCCTAACCATGGTCTCACCATACAACTAGGTTCCTGCACTTCCGTTATTGTTTTTGCTGATGCTGATCGGGGTGGTTGTCCCGACACTAGATGATCTACTACTGGCTATGCTCTCTTTCTTGGCCCTAATCTCATTTCCTGGCATGCCAAGAATCAGTCCACTATTGCAAAATCTACAACTATCTAAATATAGAGTAGTGGCTAATGCTGTTGCTGAAAGTGACCTGCTTCATTATCTCATGCGTGATGTTGGTTTACGACTCTCTGGTCCCAATGTGCTCTACTGTGATAATGTTTCCGCTACTTATCCCGTAGCTAACCCAATCTCCAATGTCGCACCAACCATGTTGATGTTAATTTTCACTATGTTCGAGAGGAAGTTCTTAAGAGTGATCTCCAGGTTCGATATACACTGACAACTAAACAGGTTGCTGACATCTTCACCAAAGGCTTATCCACAGATTGCTTTCGCACTCACATGGCCAATCTGCACGTTGGTTGTATCAAATCACCATGCCCTGTATCTCGCGTCCACATGAGGTGGCTTTGCACTAGATACTATTCTTAAGTGAACACTGCACTTTGCACGATCTGGCTTTGCACTAAATATATAATCTGGGAGAACATTGTACTTTCAACACCATCATGCACTTCCATTACTGTTTTTTCTGATGTTGATCGGGGTGGTTGTCCCGACACTAGATGATCTACTACTGGCTATGCTCTCTTTCTTGGTCCTAATCTCATTTCCTGTCGTGGCAAGAAGCAGTCCACTGTTGCAAAATCTACGACTATCTAAATATAGAGCTGTGGCTAACGCTGTAACTGAGAGTGACTGGCTTCGTTATCTCATGCGTGATGTTGGTTTACAACTCTCTGGTCCCATTGTGCTCTACTGTGATAATGTTTCCGCTACTTATCTTGTAGTTAATCCAATCTCCAATGATTGCACCAACCATGTTGATGTTAATTTTCACTATGTTCAAAAGAAAATTCTTAAGGGTGATCTCCAGGTTCGATATACACCGACAACTAAACAGGTTGCTGACATCTTCACCAGAGGCTTATCCATAGATCGCTTCCGCACTCACATGGCCAATCTCCACGTTGGTTGTATCAAATCACCATGCCCTGTATCCCGCGTCCACACGAGGTGGCTTTGCACAGATACTATTCTTAAGTGAACACTGCACTTTGCACGATCTGGCTTTGCACTAAATATATAAACCCGGGAGAACGTTGTAATTCCAACACCATCACGCAATGGACACGGCTTCGCACTAGAGTCCTCTCTAGTCGCGGTCAACCACTGCAATACCAGCATTATCATTTAAGACTCGGGACGTGAGGCTTAAATAATTTCAATGGTAATCGACTTTGCAACACGTCATATGTTGACCCCCATAAGACCATTGCATGATGTCGGCCCCCATATGGAGGAAGATTAAAGGATTTGACAAGAAATGAATCAACTAGTTCATCATTGGTTGCTGACAATTAGGGAAAATAAAGACGCTAAAACTGGAATTATTCAACGGGAAAAATGCGCTTACCTTGCAAGACCAATTGCGTTGCACCCCATAACCTTACTGTAAACATTCAAGCCATGAAAACAGATCAATCTCATCAATAATTTTTTCTTGTCAATTTCAACAATAACTACGAATCCAAAATTCTTGATATATAACATATATGGTTATTTACACCGTACTGTTAAAGTATAAAATAATTCCTGAGCCTTCACCCATCAGCTTAAGCTTTTGAAAAAGTTGGTTTCTTAACGTGGTATCAGAGTCTTGCTGACCAAAAGGTCACAGGTTCGGATCCAATAGCCCCTAATTTCAATATTAACATAATTTAAGCACAACGTATGAGATGGGCATGTGCAATATCACGCTTCAAGCCCAATGGGCATTCGCGTGATGTTAAGTATAAAATCATTCTTGAGTCTTCACCCATCAGCTTAAGTTTTTAGAAAAATTGGTTCCTTATGTACAGCATAATATTTTATCAAGTATGTCAATTTATTCCTTACATTTTGATACCGTTTTACACTCAATCGAACAATCAATCGATAACCCACACTCAAACAACAAGAGAAACACAATTCAATCAACCAAATGTAGATCCCTCTTTAGTATGAATCCATATATTATTGGTATCTATGAACTATACTCGTATATAATTGTGTGGGTATAAGGGATAATATTGGAAGAATGGGGGGGACAAGCTAGAAGAAGATTGTTAAGGAAGAGAGAGAAGCTCAATTCACATTCAACATACCCTAAACAATACCCCCTAATCCTTATTTATAGTAAAGTAAGTAAGCCTAAGTTGATGACGTGGCCTGCGGTGGTGACGTGTCATGATTACATGGCATGCTCGGGAGCCTGGAACTCGCCAAGTATTAGTGTGATCAGCAATATTCGTATCACATATGTTAATTTAATTTCTTCAGTGTTAAACTTGTAGCAATGTCGTCCAAATAAAAACACATCCAGAAGTAAAATCGAATCCAACTTGATCATTCTTCCTCCGTTTCTTTGTCTTGTCTTTATTAATCTTCACTCAGGTCACATGATTACAACCATTAATTTTATTGTCCAACCTACCAATTCGACAAGATTCCTCGTGTTAGACTATAAAACCATTCCCGAGCCTTTACCCATCAGTTTAAACTTTTGGGAGAGTTGATTCCTTGACACGGTATCGAAGCCTTGTTGACCAAGAGGTCACGTGTTCAAATCCTACAGCCTCTACTTTCAATATTAAAACAATTTAAGCACAGTATATGAGGTGGGCTTGTACATTATTCATACTTCAAGCTCAATTGACATTCGCTTGGGCCTTCACCCGTCAGTTTAAACTTTTTGGAGAGTTAATTCCTTGACACAACGCATAAAAGAGAGACTAAATTAACACAAATAAAAATATATATACTAAATTGACACATTGTACAAAATATAAGATCATATATAGAGAGAGAGAGAGAGAGTACCAATCAGCGGGAGAATGAGAGTACCTGAAGGGATCAATCACTGAGTTGTGAGGCAGTGGAGAAGAGAGAGCCGTCAATTTTTGGGAGTTATTTACACGGTTAGTCCCTCGTGGTACTAAATTTGATTATATATGTCTTATATTTTTATTTAAATGGGTTCTTTATTTTTTTTTTTAATTTATTTAAATTAATTGAGTTATTTATGTCATTAATTTTTTATTTTTTCAAATTTATTTAAATTAATTTTTTATTTTTTTTAAATTGGTCCTTTATCTTTATAATTTTATTCAAATTGATCCTTTAACTTTTTAAATTTGTTCAAATTAATCCCTCATCTTTTCTTTTATTTAAAATTGTTCCTTATATTTTGTTTTATGACAAATTAGTCCCGCATATTATGACCAAAATTAGGTAAAAATTAAAAAGATGAGGGACTAATTTTGTCATAAAATAAAATATGACGGACTATTTTGAACAAAAGAAAAGATGAGGGACTAATTTCAATAAATTTAGAAAGATAAGGGACCAATTTGACCAAATAAAAGATGAGGGGCCAATTTGAGCAAAATTAGAAAGATGAGGGACCAACAGTGTAAATAACTCCAAATGAATCCATCATATTTTTTTTGTTTAAAATGGTTCGTCATTTTTTATTTTATGACAAAATCGATCTATTATTTTTTTAATTTTAACTAATTTTGTTCACCATGTGAGGAATTAATTTTGTCATAAAATAAAGTATGATAGACTATTTTAAATAAAGTTATAAAAATGAAGAACTAATATGAATAAAATTACAGATATAAGAACTTATTTAAATAACAAAAAAAAATTGATCTATTCGAATAAAGTTAAATAAATAAGGGACAAGTGGTTCCGCTTGGCCCCACCGGAATTTGGATTCGATGTTGTAAACCGATAGTTTGTCGGCTGTGTAAAAATAATTTAGGAAATTATCAATTTTAATATCCTCAGATTTGATTATTTATCACTAACATACTCTAATAATTTAATATCTATCTATCTATCTATCTAATATATTAAAGAGGAGTTGCCCTCCCTCTTCAAATCTCTTCCAATCCTAAATTCTAAATTTTCAGAGAACCAAAATTTTGATTTTTCAAATAATTAAAAATTAAAATCTCACTATATATAATTATAATATTAACCATCCACTATTTCTAAGCCAAACTTAACCACCCACTATTTATTATATATACATAAATAACTACCCATTTTCCCGCCAAAACCTCTATGTCCGTATGGAATTTCATATTTCTTCTTTACTTTCTCTCACCTTATCCCAGATTTTTCTTTCTCATTCTTTTCGTATCTTCTCTTATTTTAGAAATTCGACATTCAAAGAAGAGTTTGAAGGTAAGTCTACTATATTTTTTATATTGAATGTGTAACTAGCATATTTAATGTGTAATAAGACTTATTTTATGAAAAAAAATTTCATAGTTGTTTATATCCCACTATTTATTATATATGTATAAATAACTACTCATTTTCCTGCCAAAACCTCTATGATTGTATGCGAAGTTCATATTTCCTCTTCACTTTCTCTCACCTCATCGCAGAATTTTCTTTCATATTCTTTTCGTATCTTCTTTTATTTCACAAATTTGATATTCAAAGAAGAGTTTGCAAGGTAAGTCTGCTATATTTCTTATATTTAATGTGTAACTAGCATATTTAATGTGTAATAAGACTTATTTTATGAATTTTTTTTTTTCATATTTGCTTATATTGATAAATCCATGCATATTTGTTTAAAAATTGTCCATATATTGGGAAACAAATTCTTGATAAATAAATATTAGAACGAAAAAACTCTTATAATACCTATTCCTTTAACAAAAAAAGGGTATCCAATTGACTTACTTTGAATTAATAAAATAAATTAAAAGTTTCAAATAAAGTAAAAAAAAAATTAAAATAGTTAAAAAATGTCTTTACAGAATAATGACTCTACAATGAACTAGATAGATGTAGATTAGACATGATAAGAGAAATGTAGAAAACTACAAAAAATAGAAAATATTTGCTAAAAAAGAATTGAAGAAAATCTAGAATTGAAAAATATATGTAAATGATTCTATAACAATAGGATCAAGTTAGATTGGACATGATAAGAGAAAAAAGAAAAGAAAAAAAAATTGAAAATATTGATTAGAAAAGAGGTCTGACAAATCTTGAAAATAAGTAAATCATTTTTTTATAAAATATTTTGTATACCCTATTTATATATTTTAAAGAAAATCAATGGATAAAAAAAATTAAATCACAAAAATTTAGAGAAAGCATATAATTTATAACATAAAAATCATTTTTGACAAAAATTTACTTCTACAAAAAAAATTATTTTTCCAAACAAAGGTCATACTTATAATTGCATTTAAATAAAAGAAAAAAAGAGCAATTAAAAATAACCAAGCTAAAAGAAAACTAAACTTTTCCCCTATTTGTTAACTGCACATAACATAACCAATTGTAGGTTTTTTCTCTCTAACCTCTATTATTATTTAAAATAAATCACCATTTATGTATAGACTATATTATATTCAAGTATTATACATCTCATGTTTTAATTTCCATTCTAATTATAACAATGTAGTGAATGAAGATGTACTACCGGCTCGGTGGATAAAGCTAGAGTCAAATAAAGTACTTATCTTCAACGAAGTCCATCTATGAAGACGAATCTTGAATTTGGAGAGCACCTTACTATTAAACAGTTCAATTTATATATTTATTGTTTTGCTTCTTTTTTTTTTTGTGATTTAAGTGGTTAAGAATTCGCATTTAAGCAAGAATTGGCATCTTGGAATATTCTTACATTTAATGTATTAGGAGATTTATGTTATGAATTATTTAAGCAAGAATTGGCGTCTTGGAATATTCTTACATTTAATGTATAAGGAGATTTATGTTATGAATTATTTATTGTATATTATTATACGTGAATCATCTCTCTATACATAATATATTTATACATGTCTTGAATATCAATTCCTAGAATAAAAGAATATTACAAAGAAAAACAATCAAAACAACATATACTCCTACAATAAAAAGTATATCCAATCTACTTACTTTAAGATAACAAATAAATTTCACAAAAAAATAATTTTTTTATGAAGTTGATAAAAATATATTGAAAATGATAAGTGTAAAGAACAACAAAATAAAAAAATTTTAGAGAAAGCATATCATTCATAAGATAGAAAAAGTAACTTCTTTAAAAAATAGTTACTTTCACAAAAACATAGTTTATTCCAATAATTCAAACGAAACCTTAATTCTAATTTTAAAGTAAAAAATAGAAAAAAAAAATAGCAATTAAAATAACCAAAAAGGGATTCCAATAAGAGTAGATAGAAGATGGTAAGAAGAAATATAAAAAAACTAAACAAAATAATAAAATATTTGCTTAGAAAAAAGACTTTAAAAAATTTTAAAATAATATTTTTAAAGAAAAATTGTATATACTCTATCTATTTTACATTTTACAAATTAAAATATTTTAAAGAACACATACAATTCATAAGATAAAAAAAGTTATTTTTGAAAAAATAATTATAAACAATAATTCTGATTTAAAGGTAAAAAAAATAATAGCAATTAAAATAAATCAAAATCTATACGAACTATTTTTGAAAAGTATTACAAGTGAAATCACTATTAAAGAAAATGAAGAGAGAAACATTAAAAACATAAATAAAGATATTTTTTGGTAAAAAGAAAATTTTGAACATGATTAAGAAAATTAGAAAATATAATTTTTTTAGGAACATATTATTTTAAATTATATTATTTACTGTTTTAAAATATCGTACTTCATAACTATATTGCAATTTTGAAAATCAAATTGTTAAAGTTTATTGAAGGCACCATTAAAATCAATATTGTTATTCGACATTAATGTTCCAATATGTTTCATAAAAATTAGATATAACTCAACATTGATTACTATCTTTTGCTGAATATCAAAGAATCTATTATGCGAGAGAATTCACTTTATTTGAGTAATTAATAGTCCAAAACTTGTACAAATTTGTACAATATTTAACAAATTAATTGAAATAGTTATATTTTATAAGCAATTCAATCATACAAAATACAAGAGTGGGTCGTGCATCGCACAGGGAACGATTAGCATATATATATATATAATGAGATACCTTGAAGTTTAAATATTTTAGGGTTGTTTATGCTAAAGGTTCTTTTACTTTGTACTTTTAATTGTGATAATTTAGTCATTATACAATTCATATTGTGTGGTCCTTAGAGCAAAAATTGTGTCAAGTTTTTAACGAAATTTTTAATGATTCAGTCATGAATTATGTTAATTGAGTCAATGAGTGGATTTTTAGTGTATTATTTGCATCTAACATGATTATCCCGTTAAAAATTCCATCAATAATTTAATTTGAATTTGACCAAAGGACAAAATTGACACAATTAAAAGTACAGAAATTAAATTGACACATGGACAAAAGTACAGGAACCTTTAGTGTAAATAACCCAATATTTTATATGTTGGAATTTGTTGAATTTTTGTCAGAATCAAACCAATTTAATACAAAAAATGTTGGTGTAGCACATGATTACAATATAAATAAGTTATGTTAATGTCTTCAGATAAAAATTTCACCGAATTTTAATATAAATTACCTATATATTGCCATAATTATGTGTCAATCAGCATTTTTTGATAAAAAATAATTAGATTCTATTGATATACTCATTTTTTTTCCCGATAATTATTGGCAAAGCCGAAATACAACCCCGGCCTTGACAAGGCCAGACCTGAACTATCCGTAAACGGAGATGGGTACAAAAATTCAGGATAAAATAGAAAAAATCAGACACCAAAGACAAACAGGACAACATCACACAAATAGGCGAGGACCAGAAGCTAGCAAGGCATCAGTTGTGCCTGAAGCAGGCACACACACAGTCACACCTCCCAGTCGAAGACGAACGACTTCAAGAGGGTGGAAAACGGGAAAGAAATTCCTCCCTCCCTTGCATTGCAAGCAAGGCACTATAAATGGGACCGGACAGGGAAGGTACTGAGCTCGCAACACAAGGAAGGGGAAGGAAGAACCAGAAAGGCGGGTGAAATCAGGAAACCTCTTGAGGAATTGCATTGTCTATAAGACAACGGTGTAGCAGGTGGTTTACATCAACGAAAACATAACCAAACCCTACTAGACTAGTCCTGAGAACAAAATTGATGTTGGTATAGGGGGTGCTGACACAGGGAAGTTTTGACTGGAGTAAGGCAACAAACAAAAACAGCATAAAAGTGAAAAATAAAAATAATAATACCAATAATAAAACATCGGATGAGATGGACAACCTGGCAGGGGGTGGCGATGTGACGGCTACGGTGTTTGGAGGCGAAGGAGGGACTTTGTGGGGAGGAGGTGAAGGAGACGTAGGGTGGACATCGGCAGCAAGGAGAGGAAACTCGGCAGCGAAGGTAGATCAACACGGCGGCGAAACAGGACATCGGCGGTGGATGCGGAAACTCAGCGATGGAGCTCGGGAGAAGGAACCCAGGAGATGGAGATGGAACTCAGCGGCTGAGATGGATAAAAATTTATAACAAAAATTTATCGAATTTTGGAAGAAAGTTATATGATTGATAAAAATTAAAAACTTCAGGGTAATTAAATGATAAAATTCTCAAACTTCAATGCCATTGTATATTTTGAAATATCAGTATACCTAAATGATAAATAGTTAAATCTCAAGGTAATTGAGTGATAGTTTTCCAATAATATATCGTTTATCTTTTTTTGGGTAAAAGTAGTTTGTTTGGTTGAAACCGTAAAATTAATGGTTTATTGTGGCTGCTATTCCTCGACACGCTCTTTGTTTATGGAAGGCACTATCAGCAAGCCTTCATACACATGATCGATTACATAGGATTGGTTGGGCATTCCCAAGTCGGCGTGTTCTATGTGAGCAAGATTGTGAGTCCCTTGATCATATTTTCTTTGAATGTGATTTTTCATTTTGTATTTTGAAGAGAGTTGCGGTTCAATTCGAGATTGTCACGAGAAGAGCGCTTCGGCAAGTCATGGAGTGGTTTGGGCCCCATGCGCGTAAGATAGAGACGAAGCATTGTGAAGCGAATTGTTACTGCTGTAATTGTTTACAACCTATATGGCACGAGAGAAATAGGAGAATTTTCCAATGTGCTATGTCGATCTATAATATCCCAAGTGTGGTGTCGTTTTAATTTTTTGTATAGGGATTAAGAGTGGGGACGTGATTTGAAGTTTTGGTGTATTTGGGTGGGGGATTTTCTTTGGATCTATTTGATTCTTTGTATTCAAGTTTCAATTTTGAGATAGATACCAGTTCTTGCCGTTTGGCCAAAAAAAAAAAAAAAAAAATTCACACCCAAGTGTTTTTAAAATAGACTAGTTAATTATCCAAGTAAGAATTTAGAAAATTTTACCACACAACTTCAAATAAAAATTCATTTTTGGTCACTAAAGTGATTAAAAATAATAAAATTTATTATTTAACGTCCTTAATTTTTTTTATTTTGTAACCAAATTAGGTTGAATTTGGTTACTAATATTATGTAAAAATTAAATGATTATAAATCAATCTATCTATATATACTTACTTATTAAGTAAAATTTTTTAAGTCCCTCAAAAACTTTCCATCTACCAAAGCAAAAATTCTAGGCTACTTGACAAATTAAATAAATAAATAAAATAAAATACTGTAACTATTTATATCTACACATGTTTATCTCTATAATAAAAATAAAACACTGTAACTACCCATATATATCCATGTTTATCCTCAAAATAAAATAAAACATAGTAACTACCCATATCTATATCTACTCTTGTTTATCCTCAAATAAAACTACCCTGACCCCTCCACCTCCTCCCATCACAAATGTTAAACAAACCCAACAAATATTCTATGAAAAACAAACGAAAAGTCATTCCAAACCCATCGTCACATCACATTGTTCGGATTCAAGGTCTTCTACATCTTAAACGGTTCAAATCTAGCATTTCTTGATTTAAGGTGAGTAATGTAACTCTAATTATTATGTTGTCCAATTTTTTCCTATATATTGAAGTTCAATAATTGATCATTAATTTGATGTGAGAAAATTTCGCCCTATTTATTATGTTGTCCAATTTTTACTACGTATTAAAGAAAATTTATTATGTATTCTCAAAAATATAACAAGTATTGGATAATCAATTTTAACCAATAATAGTGTATTCGTAATGTAGCTAATCAAAATTTTAGACCGCCGATCATGGATTACTCCCAAAACCACAACTACTTTGATGGAAACTTCAATTGACAAGTTCCAAACAATTCAAAAAAAGATGAATTATTTTATGTTTAATTGATTATGTTACTCATAAAAGAGGGCACTAACACGCCGTCACCGGATTCCATGAGAACTTCGAAGTTAAGCGTGCTTGGGCGAGAGTAGTACCAGGATAGGTGACCTCCTGGGAAGTCCTCACCCTCAGGTTGGGGGCAGTGGGAAATAGCCTCTCTTCAGGTTAACACCCTGAAGGGGGAAGGATGCGTACATCCGCCCCCCATAGACCCTGCGTAGGCGGGAGCCCTTGAGGCACTGAGTATGTTCCTTTCCTTCCTTTTGATCATGTTACTCATCTTAATTGTTTAAATTATTTAGCATATAGTACTCTAAGTTAGGTTGAATTATTATTATTTAACATATATTACTCTAAATTAGGTTGAATTATTTAACATATACTACGTATTTAAGAAAATTTATTATGTATTCTTAAGAATATAATAAGCATTGGATAATTGATTTTCTAATGAATTTCACATTTAACCGATAATGGTGTATTCGTCATGAATTGTTTTATGTTTAATTGATTGTGTTACTCATCTTAATTGTTTATATTATTTAACATATATTACTCTAAATTAGGTTAAATTATCATTATTTAAGTTTATCAATATAGTCAACTAAGCATAAGATGAATTGTATTTTATATCTTAATCATTATTTACATAATGGATTTTCTAAATTTGTTATAAATTATGCACGGAATCATATTATTGTATCAAATATTATATTTGTTCTATTCATAGCTTATATTATTAGGGATTCCAAAATATATGATTCGCTATTTTTAAGAGTATAGGTTTTTAAAGTATATTTTTATCTTAACTATGGTAGGTCATCGCCGGAGGATGGCGTCGACGACCGTATTGGTTGGGGTAGGTCGTCAGTGTTGTAGGAGAGATTTTTCGGCATTTTTTATTTTCAAGATTATTTTTTTAGATGTTTAATGTATTGTTCATCATATAGGGATGATTTTATCCATTGTTTTAATATATCATTCTATTTTATTTTAACTAAAATAAAAAATTCTGAAAAATAAAGTATAAAATAAAGTAATATATGAATATAAGAGAAGTTATACTAAAGATTACCCCTTTTGAAGTTGCACAATCAAAAAAGGTGAAAGGAAAAATTTTGCGTAGGATAATGATTACCCCACTAATCATCACCATTAAAGATTATCCCATTGTTTTAATGCAAAACCAAATATGCCCTAATGTACTATGACATTTACATCACCATTTATTTTTAAAATGTTGTTATATGCAAATAAGAATGAAATTATAAAATATTATGAACATGTCATACAAATTTATTATTATTATATCATTCAAGATGATTTTATATACAACTACAAGTTATAACTCAAAAATATAAATATAATCCATGCATTGCAAGGAAAATGGCTAGTTTTAACATTAATAGAAACATGAGAAAATATTTAAAAAATAAGAAACAAGGAATTCTTGGTACTTTAAGCATGAGAAAATAATTACAGGATTGACAAAAAATATTTTTTTTTGTAACCAAATTGATCTTCATTATTTTTTTAATCATTTTAAATTCTCCTATCATCTAATTTTTTTTTTATAAAATATATTCTTTGAATTCTCATTTTTAAAATATTTTCTTATATTTTATTTTATGTCAAAATTGGCTTCTCATCTTTTAATTTTTACCAAATGTCCATAATGAAGATTAATTTGGCTACAAAATAGAAAATGAATGACTATTTTGAAAAAAAGATTTGAGGATCAATGTATGGTCAAAACATGAGATTCATATATAAGCTAGTTGTTTTCGGTATAATGTACGGGCCGATGTTTATATTTAAAGATACTCTAAATCGTAATTTACTACTTGAAACCATATTTATAATAATAATACTTTTATATTTTTGTATTATATTCATTGTGATGTAATACAATATGGTATAAATATAGGGCACAAATGGTTCGAGGCCTTATTTCATTAATTACTTTAAAAAATAATTATTAAATTACAGACTATTAAATAACATGAAAATTCACTACTACAAAATAGGGCTACAGCAACAGTTCAAAACTGTTGCCATAAGCACAAAATTGTTGTCATAGACGTACGGCAGCGGTTTTTGAACCGTTGAATACGCAACCATTGTCGTAGCCTATTACAACGGTTTTTTGCACAACCGCAACGATCTACAAACCGTTGCAGTAGAGTTATCAATGGCAACGGTTTTTGGCTTCCATACGACAACGGTTGTATTTCCCAATGGCAACGGTTGTATTTACCAATGGAAACGGCTGTTTCTTAACAATAATGCCAATGGCAACAGTTTTTTATGAAATGAGATCGGTTTTTAGGTACCTATAGTAACGATTTTTTTCCATAATGGCAACACTTGTTATGTTTAGTTTTGTTTATTGCAATGGTTTTTTATACACTACAGCGGTTTGAGATACTTTTTGCAACAATTTATTTCGTTATAACAATTCCATATACTTTTAATATCATCTCCTGCAACAAAATTTTTGGTCCACTACACCTGTTTTAAACAACAAAAATGGCAAACTAAATTTTCCAAACAAATGATTATCCACTATAATCCAACTTCATCCATTGACAGCAAAATTCATCCACCAATTGTCAATAAAATAATATTCAACCATGAAGTCTAACATAAAGCCAAACTAGTTTAAACAGCAAACCACCAGAGCACAAAATAGCATAATACACAATTTGATTGTCACTAACAAAAGTATGCACTAACTAATAGACCTACAAGTTTACTACACAGTAAGTCAACAAAACATCTTCTTTAAACGTCATCTTCATTAACTTGCCATAAGAAAACATTAAATAATGAGTACAAAGTTGAGCTACAGTTAGTATATGACACATTCCGTCTTTACATTGATAATAAGATGACATTCACCAATCAAGTCCAACATAAAATCCAATTCAAACAACATAACTATCTATCAAGGCACAACATAACTTAATACAAAATTCAATTACCATTGACCAATGTATGCACTAGTTAAATTATGGGGGCTCCTAGTGTTCGCTTAGAGTTAAGCGTGGCCTTTTACCTGAACTTCTATAAATGTTGTTACAAGCATTATCCATAACCAATTCCATTATAGGGTCAAACGCACATTTTCCCTAACAAAAACACACATAATACAAAATTAAATTGTCATTGATAAACGTATGCACCACTTAAAATATGGGAGTACCAAGCAGTTGTTTGGGGTTATATCCGGCCTTTACGCTTAAAGTGATAGTTAAATTGGACATTTGACAAGTGCAGGAAACTAAATCGAATTGACGCATCATAGAAAAAGTAAACATAAAATCAAACATAATTAGGATTTAACTATTTTCTTCACATTAAGAACTCACAAAATGATGCTACAAGGAAGGCATGAAATGTTATAGGGATAATAGAATAATTAAACATAAGAACTTCATAGCAAAAAATCTCAAGCTACATTCTAACGAACCAAGAACATCTCAAAAAACAATCTCAAGCAAAGTAAACATGAGTCATATCGCATCTCATTTATTACATAATCTCTAATCTCTAATTGAAGCACACATTTCTCACACATTCTCTAGCTTAAATTTATAAATTAAACCACAATACCCAATAAAATTTCATAGAATGCTATACCACCAAACCAATTTCCTAGTTGATGAACACAATTCCCAAAACTAAAGCACAACACATTCCAACATAAATATCACAAAGTCTCAAAGCCAATCTCAACCCACATGACCCTAAGTCATATTCTATAAGAGGGACAGAAGCAAAAGAAGCACACCTAATTTTGCCTAGGATTTATGGCACCAAGAAAAGAAGACTTTAATTAGGAGCACTAGCAGCATCTCCCAATGACTCAACTAATCATTGTAACATTTCAAGTCCAACATTGTTTAAGCTTGGTAAAATGCCTCCAAGCTTTGATATAAGTTCCTTTAGAACATCTTTCATAACATCAGCTTTGACTTTGGCTTTGATAGCATCCATAACGTCAATCATTACTTACACAATTTAATGGAAGATAACCAAAATCAATCATTACTTAATAAAGCATATCATGTAAGCATTGTTGAATCGAATCACTCTTGATCCCTACCCCGGGGTATGGGTTCTGTACCAAACATACTTGAAAAATCCAGCAGCACATAATGGTGCAACAGCCCGAAAAGTTAAAGGATTAAAAGAAGAAATTACTTGTACTATGGTTCTCTGAACCTCATCTACTTTTCTTACAATTTAGTGAGAACATTTCTCTCTAGAGAATGCCCTTCTTCTTGCTACGACAAAAGCAATAGCGTCGAAACTTGACATAAATTTCACAACAATAAAGGAAACAAATTATGTGAAGTAGATGTTGTAAAATATCTTATCAAAGCAAACATAAGGACTTGAACACTAGAAAAATGAATGACGGGCACTAGAGAGGTAAATAAATAAGCGTATAAATCATAAGACCTTGCTGTGAACTGCCTGTGATTGAGCTTCAGAGGAATCAACAGTTTGGGCAACATTTGGCATGCTGCACCACTTACCTGCAACAAAATTTTAAATAAAAATCACAATGATATCTTACTTAAGAATTAGATGGGATACAAAGCAGGTTTCCTATATAGTTGAAAATATGCCGCCCTCCAAAATCAACAAGCTCAATATTTAGGACTTTTTGAGCCATTTTCATGATAAAATGACATTACCAGATGAATGTAAGTGCTGGAAAGGTTGGAGACATAGGTAACTTAAGTTACTGAAGGACATAACTAAGGCCATAGCCAACCAGACATGAAGACACGATACATAAAGAGAATCTTGCAGTATCAGAAATGTATTATGAAGAGTTATATGAATATCTTAAGTAGAAAGAGAATATACAGCGGGGTTATACCAATGGAGGCTTGTAGGTTCACTAGCTCATAGGCAAAACACCTTAGCTCAAGATTTTCTGCTTGAGTTCAGAAGTTACTTCATAGAGTTCAAATAGGTAGTAAATAGCAAAATTGGCATCTGTTACAGCTAGATATGGCAGGCGAAGAAGCACAGTTTATTATCAATTGTATGAATATAGTAATCATGATACAAGAAACAAGCAGCGTAACAAATAGACAACACAATCTAATATTATTTTCCCACTAGGTGGGATTGCTGCATGGAGCAGAAAATTCAATTTTATTTAGTTATTTTCTATTAACTCGAACTTCCACCGCTTGAGAGTCCTATTAAAAAATTTCAAGCAAAGTTCAATCATGTCATGTTGAACAAGTTGTCTTTTCTTCTAGTAGGTAAGTGGTATTAAGGATTTGAATCTAAAATATCTTGTCCTAGGGCCATTAGGAACCTCGAAGCCAAGGTTGACCTTGAGAAACCGCCACTTTCATATATGCTCGAAGGGATCGAGGTCAGCCGTAGCCACCACCGCCTATAACGCCATCCTTTGCACCATTGCAGCCCCCGTCGCCTCCGCCTCCAGTAGAAAGGGTTAGAGTTTTGAAGACGGGGAAGGCACGGCGAAGAAGGAAGGGGAAGATGGCAATGGCTTTTCAAAGTAGATACAATATTTACAATTTTGCCCTTAATATTTTTGTATTTGAATTAAAAGTAGTAATTTTTATATATTTTACTTATTTACTTTAATTAACATACATTATATTCCAATATATTAAACAAGAAATTAACAAGTACAATTTATGGGCCAAAAAAAAAAAAACAACTACAATTTAAGTATAAGGACAAATGAGTCAAGCGCGCTTGGGCACCTATACGTTGTCACCGGATCCCATTAGAACTCTGAAGTTAAGCGTACTTGGGAGAGAGCAGTACCAGGATGGATGACCTCCTGGGAAGTCCCCACCCTCAGGTTGGGAGCATTGGGAAACAGCATCTCTTCGGGTTAACACCTTGAAGGGGAAAGGCTGCGTACATCCGCCCCCCTAGACCCTGCCTAGGCAGGAGCCCTTAAGGCACTGGATATGTTTCTTTTTTTAGTCAAAATCGAGTCCAATATTGAGTGCTATGCTAATTCAATTGTCGAGTCTACTTAATAATCAAGTACTGAGTAGAGTATAAACCTACTCGATCCATACTCGTTTATTAATCGAGTATTAGATGATAATTCGAATTAGCATATTAGCGGAGGATATAACAGTTAGGGTAAAAATATCCGAAGTGATATTCACAAAATTTGACATTGGTATCCATGGGAATATGTATGGTTCTAAATCGTTGCAATTAGTATTATTTGGAAAACCGTTGCAGCAAACCGCTGCGTTAGATAACTATGTGCTATGGTTATATTTTCGTTACAAAAACCGTTACCATATATAAACTTACGCAACGGTTTTGAAACCGTTGCAAAACCGTTGCGTAAAGTTCGATTTGGCAACCGTTTTAGAACCGTTGCCTATGAACCGTTGCCATCAGCCAATTTTGTGGTAGTGATTTCTCAAAAATTAATTTTTCCAAAAAAATGTCATTATTTATGTTCTTGATTTTCCCATATTTTCATAATAAATGGGTTCCGTTTAATATATATTTTCTTTCTCCTTTTTAGAATTTCATTCTTTCAAAATCTTCTACTTTTTATCTTTAAATTTCTAAGCCATTACTTTACATTTCTCTCCTATAAAGCCTTCACTCCCTCATTTTTGAATTTTTAGGCATCACTTGACTGATTTTTCAAAATTTTAAAAAAGAAAAAAAATTATATAATCCAAATATATAATAAAAATTAAAACCTATGAAAATTTAATTACAAAACAAAAAACACATGAATACTAATCTATATATTATTTTACAATTACCTGTCTCATCAGACTTTATATAATCCAAAATTTTGACTTTTTCATAATATTATTTTAAAATTAACTTTTACCTAACAATTTATTTTTAGAGTCGTTGTCTAAAATGACTCAAAATGAAAAAAAATATTTTTCCAAATGACCTCTACATAAGCAAATTAAATTTTTTTTTTTTGGTTTTGGGGTACCTGATTTAAATCTTTTTTATTTTTTATTTAATTTTTAATAAATGATTAATTATTAATTAAATTAAATATATTAATTATATTTTTATTATTATATTATATTTAGATTATAATATATGTTTTAATTAAATTATATATGTAATTAGTAATAAAAAAATTTAAATTAAGTTATTTGTTAAATATTAAATAATATTATTTATACATAATTTTTTAATTTATTAATTATTATAGTTATCTAATAATTGTTGTCTATTTACATAATATTTAATATAAATTATTATCTTTAAAATTATTATCACAGGGAGGGAAGTACATGAAAATTAAAAAAAATAAAAGAAAAAATTAAAATTTGCTGACGTGAAGGCCATTTAGATAAATATTTTTTGAATGGGCAATTTTGGGTAATATTTTTCTATTTTGGGCCATTTTGGGCAACGATTCTAAATGAGACTAGCTTTATAAAATTACAAATATATTTTATAAAATAAAATTTATTATAACTTGTTAAAAAATACAACTGCAAATATATAATAGTACGTTATAAAATTACAAATATATTTTACAAAATAAAATATATTATAACTTATTAAAAAATATAATTATAATTATATAAATAAAAAATACAATCATAAAATAAGTTATATTGCCTGAATAGACACTAAGTTACTAACCATTGGGGGCAAGGCCGGGCCTCCTCATTTTTGGTGAGGCCCGTGGCCTAGCCCAAGACCCGGGCCAGGGGGGGGGGAGGCTCGCTACAGTTGCTGGCTAGGCTGGGCCCTACCCACCAAAGACCAAGTACAAACTTGAAGCAAACTCAAAATCTCAAAAATACTGAAGAATCTGCAAAACGCTCATATAGACGGCTCATTTCAAAATGCAGACTAGCCTCCTCTGCTATCTTGCTATTCCTTCACGTACACGATGTTACTGGCTATATAAATGTAGATGTAGAAGATATAATTACATTAAAAATAATATTAAAATATTATTTATATATATTAAATATATAATTATGAATATTTTATTATGATTATATATACATAAAAATTTTTCATACTACGTAAAAAAAAAAAAAGGCAATGGATAGTGCTATTTTTCTTCACAACGTTGGATCTCCTCCTTCAGCGTGATAGCATATATAACTTTCTACACTGGCCAGGAATACATTGAATGCTTTATTGATCTGCTTTCTTTTAAAATTGCTCCTACACGCTACCATGATAAGCCCTCTGCAGAGCCTTCCTCGGCCGTCCGTAGGGCCCGTGAAACTTGCGAGTTCGGAAAGAGATTGGGCTTAAGCTATGATGTCCCTGATTGTAATATGCATCATCTCTTTTACTGTCTTGAGGGTAATGTCCTTGGTAGGGTTACCCTTGAAAAAAAGAAACATGGCAAAAATAAATCAGCATGTGCTATGTCCCATGTTTGTTCCTAATAGATGTTATACCTCTTTCGATCAATGAAATTCCAATTATAAAAAAAAAAGGGTGTTATATCTCAGATTGATAGGGTCTACTTTGAGGTGTTTCAAGTAACATTAAGGGCCTATCTGATCATTGGCAATCGTGTCATATTTGAGGGTTTACGTCAAGAAAGGTGTCAATCATTTGATTTTTTTTGTGTTTTCAAAAGTTGGTAAGGGTATGATCCATTTTGCTTTTTGCGTTTCAATAGATGGTGTGGATTAGGTATCTAGGCTTTTTGGGGTATGTTGTTGTAATTCAGGAGTTGGCACGGTGGTAGGCGTCTAGGTGTTTTTGGGGCTTGTTGCTACGTTTTTTCCCGTTCTTGTAGGCTTTCTCGAGCTCTACTTCAGTGGGTGTCCCGGTTTTATATTGAGAGTTGTTTCTCAACTTATCATAAAAAAGATATATCTTTCTACACAGAACATAAACATTATTTATTCTATAAAATTATGGCATATCAAATCATTAAAAATCAAGACCATCTTGAAGACTCCAACGTGCTGCAAACATTTGTTAGCATACAGTGTTCAAACGCAACGTTAATAATGTTTTGTAGTCATGATTGTGCATTTTTGGCCTTAAACTCGAACTGTATCAGACTCAATCAACTAGATATGAACATGAACTTGGTCAATATTAGCCTCAAACTCAAGCATCTCGAACTCAATGAGTATCAAGCAACAAGGATACTTAATCAATATAAAATAAAAGACAATAAATGAGAGAGCAAATCAAAGAATAGTCGTGCCTTGGAGTTCTTACTGCCCTATAAGAGCAACGACAAAAGCATTTAGATTTTTCTACACTTTTATCCAATGATTTTTATTTATATACGTCAAACTTTTGTTAGTAGTAGAAAGCGAATTTGATTCATACATTTCAGAAATTGACGAAAAAGTATATGAAATATAAAAAAAAACATGTGCATCTTTTTCTTAGGTTGTTTTAAAACCGTTTACTCATGTTGTAGCTTTGTCGAGTATATGGGTGGTATCCATCGGGAATCAGTGTTAAGTCAAATCTAATGCTTAACGAGCAGTTGAAATCGGTTTTGTGGGTTGAGTCAAGTGATTTAGTACGCAAAGGCAATTAAACAATAAAAAAGAGATGTCAATTTGGTTTAGGTTAGTTTAGAAAGTGGATTCATCGTAGCTCTATTCGTATCCTATCATTATATTTTACTTAGGACGATAATTCAAAGGACTTAGGCTATAAGCTATAAGCTTGAGTTAATATATAAATTAGGGCTTAGGGTAATGAACTAATCTAAAGGCATAACTTATCTTATCACCCTAAGTGTAGCATAGGTTATCTCACTAGCACTACTTAATTCCTTTGTTACTCCTAATTCAATATTAACTGAATAGAAGATTGTGTTTAAGGTTAGGTACAACCTCAACTTTGATCACGCGTGAAAACCTGTTATGTTATAGTTGAGGCTATAAGCACAAGATTAATCGCTAAAAAGTTGGATATCTAAACATGGTTACAAGCACACACATAGAAACACTAGGCAATCATAAATAATTCCCCATAGGGGTGCAAATATAACATAGCTAAATCATCTTCAAAGCAAAATACAAAACTGGGATCCCTAAACTAAAAATGTCTACTCCTCCATAGGAGTTTTACTCATCATGAAATCTAAGAAAAAGAACAATAATGAGTCAAGCTTAGAAGCAAAGACTCTCTTAATCCGTGTTGATGTTGATCCGAGCTTGAATCCTTCCATGACTCTGACCACCTGCAATTTGGCGTTTGAGAGCACTTTGGATCTCGTAGCGGCTTCGGGAAGGAGAGGGGGAGAGGAGGCGTGCGAAAAGATCCCAAAATTGGGTGTCCCCCTCCTTATTTATACATGCGGAGTGACTAGGTCACGGTGCAAGTAATGAGCTGATCGGTTGGCTGGAAGTGCTGACTGACCGGCTAGCTTTCTGTAGCAAGCCGATTGATTGGCTTTGTTTCCCGATCGACCGTCAGCCCCACTGTAAGCCCCGTACTATTGCTGGCCAATGATCGATCGGTACTTCGTGTTGATTGATCGTTTAGCACCTGAAACTCTACAACACCTAATTGAGTTACCGAATTACGACCTGACTGGTCCTTCTTTTTCACACGTGATTAAGTTTTTCAAAGTAGTTTTCAATTATGCCTCGATTACACTTAATTCTGCCACTTTTCAATCTTTGTTTGCTCCGTTGCACTCTAAGCCAAAATGTACCTAGATTACAATAAAACACATATGTAAAAGTCCGATATGTTGCAGGAATAGAAATAAAATATGTAAATATTAAGTACATCAACATTCCTAAACCCACTCCTTGCTTGTCCTCAAGCAAGATTCAGTTCAAACTAGTTAAAGATGGAAAATTTTAGTCAGGCTTGCAATGGCAAGAATAACATGTGAAAAATATTTTTCGATCATATTTGAAGGTGTACATGAGAGCAAAGTTGCCAGAATCGGGATTCTATGTAGGATCGGTGAGGGGTCCTTGGGATCGGGATCGTAGAATCGGATCGAGAATCGTAAGATTCTACTTTTTGTGTAAAACACTACCTTGTATCCATAAAAATCGCATTATAAGCCTCAAATATATGATAAATAACATCAAAAAGTGCAAAAAACATTAATTTCATAACACATTAAAATTATGGAACAATATATTGCATTATAAAGTTGAAGAAATACAATAAAATTAATAAAATTGACTACAATCAAGTAATCAATAACTCAACACAAAAGTTCAAATGGGTATATGATGAATACAAAAGTGACCACCAGGTGGTACAGGGTCCAGGAGCCACTACTGCCTCCTAGCATAAACCGCCACCAGGCGGTACAGGGCCCAGGAGCCGCCACCCGCCTCCCAGCATAACCGCCACCAGGCGGCACAGGGCCCAGGAGCCACCCCCGCCTCCCAGCATAACCGCCACCAGGCGGCACAGGGCCCAGGAGCCACCACCGCCACACCGCCTCCCAGCATAACCGCCACTAGGCGGCACAGGCCCAGGAACCGCCACCCCCGCCTCCCAGCGTAACAGCCACCAGGCGGAACAGGGCCCAGGAGCCACCACCCGCCTCCCAGCGTAACCGCCACCAGGCGACACAGGGCCTGCGAGCCATTGCCGCCTCCTTAAACACCCCACCTAAATAACTTCACCTCTAGAAATCACCAATGCCCCCATTGGCTGAAGGGGCCAGGCAGTACCCAACCCCCATTACTTGCTATCCAAGCATACATTTCCCTATAAATAAGGGAAGGGACCTCACAAGAAGGACAAGGAACTTGAGCCTCGTTCCACCCTCAAGAACCCAACCAAAAAATCCCGAAACAAAAGGCGCCGTCTGTGGGAGGGGCAGTACTAACTTTTCCCATGTCAAACACCAGTCGATCTACCGCTCACGGGGGATTCCATCACCCCGATTACGTAACACGAGGCAAGTTTGAGCAGCTCCAAGAACAAATCCACCATTTCTTCTCACATACACCAGCCAATACCGAATACATACTAGAGCCTGATCATTCCACCACGACATCCCCTCGGACGCAAGCTCAAGACATGAGCGGGGCCACCGCCTCTATGCCAAGCGCTTGCCTCACGCAAGCTAGGAGGGAATCTAGGGGAACCCCCAGACCGGCCACCTCTTACGTGGTGCCAGGAACTCACTCGCCCTTCTCGTCTCAGATTTTGTCAGCCCCAGCAAGGAAGGTAAAAGTTCCAAACATCGATTTATTTGATGGAACACAGGATCCTGAAGATCACTTGGCCAGCTTTATGGCCCGGATGTATCTACAAGACATGGGGGAGGACATTTGGTGCAAATGTTTTCCCGCTACCTTGAAGGGGGTTGCCCAAAACTAGTTCACCTCCCTTCCAAACTCTTCTGTGGATAGCTTCACGGACCTCTCCGAAAGGTTTGTTCGTCACTTTGTTAGTAATAAAAGAAGGAGGAGGACGGCGGCGCATCTCCTCAAGTTACAACAGTATGAGACTGAGCCCTTGAGGAGTTATGTGAAACAGTTTACACGGGCCATGATCGACGTCGCCACCTTGTCTGACGAAATGGCCATTACCGCCTTTATTAACTGATTGCAGAACTGGCCAATAAGTATATTCTGGCAGAGGACGTTATGCAGATAACGCTCCGAACCGAAATGACTCAGGTGTCTCCAGGGCCAAGAGACCGCCCCAGGCCACCCCAGGGTAATGCCCGACAGGTCAGAAAATCGAACGCGCCTGCCTTCCGAACTCAGAATCAGCAGCCCGCGCCTCGCCAGCTCTTAGAAGTAGAAACGAAGGGACCATCCAAGGGCCAGGACCCTACTCCGCCTGATGGTGGTGGGGTGGTCTGGTGTGCATATCACCAAGTTTCTACCCATGACACGGCCAAGTGTCGGGGCTTGGACTTCCACCTCAAGGAAGCTGAGCGTACCGGCCAGTGGGAAGAATACGCAACATTAAAAAAGATGAAGACGGGAAGGGCCCGAGCCGCAAGTGGTAGCGAAAAAGGTTCCAAGAACGCAGTGGCCAAAGTCGTGGCCACCATCGCCTCAAAGGTAATTCCCCCACATCAAGGGAGGCGACGGAAACTCTGAACGTGGAAAGGGACGCATCCCAGGACGCGCCCCGATGTATTAGCTTCATCAGAGAAGATGCCCAAGGTGTGGACGCTCGACAAGAGGACCCCCTTGTGATTGCGGCCTATATCAACAAACACACGGTACATAGAATACTGGTGGATCAGGGCAGTTCCGCAGATATCCTATTTTTGGACTGCTATAACAAAATGAGGATGCTACTCAGTGCGCTATCACCCGCACCGTACTCCGTCGTGGGCTTCACCGAGCGCCCATCCTGCCACGGGGCAGGATAACGCTGTCCACCATTTTCAGAAATAGAGATGAGGCGACGGACGGTCAAGATAAAAGTTCCTTGTTATTGGCGCTCCCTCTTCTTACAACGTGATCTTAGGGAGGCCCTCCCTGAACCGTTTGAAGGCAATGGTGTCTACCTATCACCTGGCAATGAAGTTTGAATTAGAAATCGGGAACGCCATGACGATACGAGGGAGGCACGGCGATATCTCAGAATATTATTATACCTTTTCCAGCCTGGCAGTCATGACACCGAACCACTCTAACTGGGCTCCCCTCCTGAGGGGCACCCTTCCCTTCCGCCCTTGGAGAAATATGAGTTGGGGCCGGGATGTTACACTTATTTGGGCACCTCCCTCCCTAGACATCTGCGTGAAGCAATTGGGGAACTCTTGAGGCAATACCGGGACACTTTTGCTTTTGCTGCCAGTGAAATGCCCGGAATACCGCCTGAAGTAATCACTCATCAACTTAACGTACGAGATGATAAGACACCCGTTAAACAGCGGAGGCACAGCTTTTGCACCGAGCGCAACGAGATCATCAAAGCTGAGGTTAAGAAGCTATCTCAAGCCGAGTTTATACGGGAAGTGTTATACCCCGAATGGTTGGCCAATGTGGTGTTAGTGAATAAATCTAACGGAAGCTGGAGGATGTGTGTGGATTTTACAGATCTCAATGAAGCCTGCCCTAAGGACTCTTACCCTTTGCCCAAAATAGACATGTTAGTGGATTCCACAGCGGGCTGCGAGTTATTTAGCTTCATGGACGCCTTTTCTGGATACCACCAGATTCAACTACATTCCGCTGACGAAGAGAAAACGGCTTTCATCACGGCAAAAGGTACATACTGCTACACAATAATGCCCTTTGGACTCAAAAATGCAGGAGCCACTTACCAAAGGCTGGTCAACAAAGTCTTCGCCCCCCAGGTAGGGCGCAACATGGAGGTCTACGTGGACGATATGATAGTTAAGTCCAAACGTAAGCTAGACCATGTTTCAGATTTGATAGAGCGTTTGGAGGCCCTTCAGAAGTACCGCATGAAGCTGAACCAGGAAAAGTGTTCGTTTGCCGTGCCTGACGGGAAATTCTTAGGCTTCATCATAAATTCCTGAGGAATTGAGGCCATCCTTAAAAAGGTGCAGGCCATACTCGATCTGAGGCCACCTCGTTGCCCCAAAGATGTACAGAGGTTGGCCGGCTGCATGGCCTCACTCAATCGATTCATCAGCTGAGCTGCGGAAAAGGCTTTGCCATTCTTTAAAGTGTTACGAGGGAAACAGCCTTTTTCCTGGGATGAGCAATGCACGCGCGCCTTTGATCAGCTGAAGCAGCATTTGGCACACCTCCCGGTGATCACCTGTCCTGAGCCGAGCGAGAAGCTAAGTCTCTACCTGGCTATTTCGGAAAACGCCACGAGTGCAGTGTTAATAGCTGAATGACAGGGGCGGCAGCTCCCGGTGTACTTTGTAAGTCAGACCCTCAAGGACCCGGAAAGCAGGTACCCTGCCATCGAAAAAACCGCCTTGGCCCTGATAACCGCAGCGCGTAAGCTAAGACCCTACTTCCAGTCTCACAATATCACGGTACTCACCAACTTGCCTCTCAAAAAGCTGCTCTCCAAGTTAGATTGCTCGGGACGCCTGCTCAAGTGGGCGGTACAACTCTCTGAATACGATATACACTATCAGCCTCGCAAAGCCATTAAAGCCCAAGCTTTGGCCGATTTCCTAGTAGAATGTGACTTCGAGATTGGGGCATCTGGACCGGCAGACCCTCTGGGAAAGATAGCCGTCTGGAAGATGTTTGTGGATGGGTCTGTACATTCAGAAGGCCGAGGTGCGGGCATAGTACTAATCAACCCCGACGGAGAGCAGGTGGAATATGCAATAAGGTTACATTTTTATGCAACTCACAACGAAATCGAGTACGAAGCACTGCTGTTGGGCATGGACCTAGCCAAAGCCGCCGGAGCAACTTACCTAGAGGCACGAAGCGACTCGAAATTGGTAGTGAACCAAGTCACGGGCAGTTATGGAGTAAAGAAGCCGCACCTATCCCGATACTTGGAGCTGGTTAGAGCTAAGGCCTCCGAATTTCAAGGCTTTAACATAGAGGGCATTTCTCGAGAGAGCAATCATCGCGCTGACGAACTCTGCCGCCTGGCTAGTACTGGAGGAAGGGACCTCGATGGGCGCATCCGTATGCAAGAATCCCAGGTTAAGTATGTGGACAAGCCCACACCCTTAGACGTAATGTAGGTACAACATGAGAATAATTGGATGCGTCCAATTTTGGACTTCATCCTTCACAACGTGAAACCCTCGGATCAGGTGGAAGCATGAAGGCTGAAAAGGCACGCGGTGCATTTTACAATCATTGGCCAGCAGCTATACAAAAGGTCATTCACGCATTCCTTATTAAAATGTTTAACGCCGGAAGAAAGGGATTACGTCCTAAGGGAAATCCATGAGGGAATATGTGGGATCCACATTGGAAAATGAGTTTTAGCCGCGATAGTGTTAAGGGCCGGGTATTTTTGGCCCACCCTGAGAAAGGATGCTGGCACCCTTGTGCGGAAATGCGACAAGTGCCAGAGGTTCGCGCTGCTCATCCATGCTCCTGCTGCACCGCTATAACCCATCGTCGACCCCATACCTTTCGATCAATGGGGAATGGACATCCTGGACCTTTCCCCTTAGCCAGCGGACAGAGAAAATTCTTGATCATCGCCGTAGATTATTTCCGTAAGTGGGTGGAGGCCGAGGCGGTAGATTGAATCACAGACATTACAACGCGACAGTTCCTGTGGAAGAACATCATAACACGTTTTGGAATCCCTAGAGCCATTATCACTAGTTCGCGTCACCACGATTCTGAGCATACTGTCAACATATGAACATCGCTCTTCATTTTACCGCCGTCGCGTACCCTCAGAGCAATGGGCAAGCAGAATCGAAAAACAAACAGATACTGAACGGGCTCCGAAGACGGCTGGATGAGGCTAAGGGAAGATGGGTGGAAGAATTGCCCAGTGTACTATGGGAGCACCGGACGATCTACGGTGTGGCTACAGGGGAAACCCCGTTCATGCTAACTTATGGGGCTGAAGTTGTGATCCCAGTGGAGGTAGGAGAACCCAGTTGCCACATACAGCAGTATGATTGTCTGCGCAATGAAGATCAGCGAAGATGCGCTCTAGACTTAGTAGGCGAAGTTAGGGAGGATGCCCTTCTTCGAATCGTGGCCCAAAAGCAACGGATGTCTCAGTACTACAACAAACGTCTAAAGACGAGAAGTTTAGAGGTAGGGGACTTAGCCCTGCGATGCGCAAATACCACGGCCCAGGGGGTCGGAGCCGGCAAAGTTGCTGCAAACTGGGAAGGGCCCTACCGGGTGGTTCAGAAGTTAGGGGAAGGAAGTTACAAGCTAGAATGTCTAGACGGTTCCCTAGTGCCCCGAGTATGGAACATCAAGAATCTCAAAAGGTACTACGCTTAGCTAGGCAAGTCCTGTAAATAAGCATGTAAAATATTAAACGTATACCGATGTTGTGTAAGTCCTATCTTAGGGAACTTGGGACGGTACCCCCAGCATATAAATAAACAATGCTTTTTTAAAGATTGCGTCAATATCATCGATAGGAAACCAAGTTAAATAAAAGGAAGTATATATATATATATATAAGGCAATGTACAACAAAATGCCATTGTTCTTGCTAAAATATACATTCGACAAGGCTACAGGCGAACTATCGCCTCTAAACACTACTACATATACGTAGGTATATTGGCCAAAAAATAATAGGGGGCATGATAAAAAGGGGTATTCACCCCTCCCCCCCCCCACCCCCCACCCCCCCCCCCCCCCCCCCCCCCCTTCCCGACTCTCTCTTCACATATACAAGAAGAAATAGGAGAAAGTGGGCGCATAATTAACACAAAAAAAGAGAAGGAGAGGCCTAACTACCGCCTGCACCTCCTCCAGAAGGGATGATGTCCTGGCGGAGCTGGTCCGCCAATTGCTGAAGGGCCTCTCTACTAAGCTGAGGATAAAGGCGTGATAAGCGTCGAGCGAGGGTGGATAGGCCTGAGGCGAAGCCCTCCCAGTAATGGGCGCTCGTCAAGGAACAGAACTCGGGGCTCTCTTTAAAGCGAGAGACCGCCTCTGCAGCCTCGGTCCGAGCATGCTGAGCTTCGATTAGGATCTCCTCTGAACGTGCTTGCTGAGAAGACAATTCCTTCCTCAATCTTTGGGCCTCAGCATCCGACACCTCCTTCTCCCTTCTCATCCTTGCCACGAGCTCGGCTTGTTCTAGTCTTTCCCTTTCGGTTCTCTCCGACGTGTCTATCTCCTTCCTTTTCTCTTCTCGTAATAGAAACAATTCCTGCGCGGCAGCTTCTTGCTTGTGAAGCCACCCCGAGACCAGGGCAGCAGAAAGGGAACTAACCTGAAAGGCAAAACACCAAAGCATGTGGTTAATATAATAATAACTTAAAAGTATAACATATAACTTTTACCTTGGCAACGTAATCGACTGCCGTGCCCGGGTCACGACCTGAGGACCCCCAGATGGAAGAACCGGCGAAACCACACGTTGGATGTCGTTGAGGAGCTGGTAAGGAGAGGGACGAGTAGAACACTCAGGCGTTGCTCCGTCATCAGTAGAAGCTCTGTTTTCCCTAGGGATCTCCCCTTGTGACTCAAGAGGGACGTCAGTGGGGGTCCCCGGAGCTGATGAATCGACACGGAAGGAGGGGAGAAGACTGTCCTCTACCTGTATGCCGGGACGGATATCCGTCACCGCCTCCTGCAGCAATTCTGGCGGCTGAGACGAGGTCCTGGTAGAACCTCCTCTGTAGGGTGGGGACACTAACCCTGCCGTCTCTATTAAGGGCGGCTCTGGCACCTCAACTGGCACCTCTAAGGGCCCCCTCCCTTCCTCCCTTCCTTCGGGCGGTGGACCCACCTCTATCCCTTGCAGAGTGGCGCCTGACGGTATGACGGGAGGAGCTTCAGCCACGGTAACCTCAGCCTCAGACATGGTAGTCCCAGGTGCAGCCACGGTAACAATTGGCGTAGTCCTAGATCCCCCTTCTGCAACGACCTCGGTTATCGAAACCGCCTCAGAACAGGGTATGACTTATGTTCCACGTCACCTTGCTGAGATACAAAGGTAGGTGGTCCCCTACCACTTGAAGGTGAAGAGGATCTCTCAACAGCGGGAGACGCTTGCACTATAGGTGTCTCAAGAGCGACCCCGGATGGAGGAGGCACCTCCAAGCCACCGCCTGGTGCAGGAGCCTATGCTCGGGACTTCTTTGACCGAGTGACCTTCTTGGGGGGTCCTTCTCCTTCTTCGGTGACCACCCTCTTACCCCTTCTAGTGGCTCATTCACCCTTACTCTCATCCTTCTCTCTCCTCTTCCTCTGTCCCTCATGACAGGATTCGGTGAAGGCCACGATGTTTATATCGGCCTCTGATCCTGAAAAGAAACAGTTAAACAGCCAAGGTAAAATTATTAAATCACAAATAACTATAATAAAAACTCAGCTGTCCCGAAGAATTACTCACCACTAATTGGTCGGGTACACAAGCCTGCCCGAATCAACACTTTCTCCTGGCATAATACCTCCTTGGTATCCAGGCACCGCGATCCTAAATCTCTTTCAAAATACCGAACCACCTCCCTATCTAAGGCAGACAATTCGTCCTCTAAGGGGATACTGTACTTGTTTAACGAAGTCCAATAATGAGGGATGCTTACAGGACTGGGAGGTCGGACCCAAACAAACCTATTTTGCCAAAAATTTACCTTCGAGGGATTAAGCTCTACAAACTTAATCCCGCTTTTTCCCTTGAAATTGACAACACCCTTAGCTTGTTTGGCTCTAAATAAATAATCAAAGTTACGAGTGGAAGGGGTTAGGCTAGCCACGTGACAAGTAAGGAGATAGTCGTAAATATTACGAAAACCGTTGGGGGTGATTTGACTAGGACACACGAAATATTGCCTAAAAACCCACTCCAGAATAGGCGGCAAGGGGAAGCGTAAGCCGACCTCCAAAGCATCTACGCTAACGGCAAATAATTCGAGGGAGCGAGGGTATAAAATGTTGTCGCTCTTTCGGGGGCCGATAACTTCGTAATCGTTTGGGAAAAATATTTTTCACGAAATTTCCTCATCCCTTCTACTGTAGCCAATGACGATACGAGGTTTCCCAGGGGAAGAGCCGCGGCTATATCGGGATACTGAGCACGCACGGCCATTTCCTCAGGTGACGTCGGCGATGAGGGGGCCAGTTGGGATAACAGCTCCACCATTAGTCCCTCATCCGAAGACGCTCCTCCAGCACAGTCTGAACATCCAGGTCCCTTTTGCGCACGTTTTGGAGCCATTTAACTAATTCATAAAATATAAGGAGAAATTAGAAAGGGATCTTACCCTAAAAAATAGTAGACTCACCACCAGAGCTTCCCGAGGGTAAGACGGGGGCGCTGGTGTCTGGTGAGGCAGGAGCCGCCTGAGGATCAGGCCAACACATGGAGGGGGAGAATCCCAGGTCATAACACCCCCCCACCTCACCTGGGCGGACGGCAGGATGGCCGTCGAGAATCGCGGCAAGTTCATTTATAAGCTGGGGGCTCAGTTCGAAGACCCCGTCGAGTTCGTCCATGGGAACCCCAAGTTCCTCCATGGGGTCCTTAGGATCAGCCATGGAAGCCCCAACAAGGAAGCTTCCCCAGGTTTTTAGAAAAAAAAAAAAAAAAAAAGAGAGAGAGAGAGAGGGGCGAAAGACGAATAGGGGAAAAACCCCAAAAAATGCTTCAAAAATCCGTAAAAGCACAAGCAAAATACCTTTTAATTATCACAAAAATGAGTACGGGTGATGGGCGAACAGGAATCAGGGTGAAATTCGCTGAAGCAGGACCAGTTATGCAGAGAAATTGAAGAGAAAAGGAGTTAGGGGTTATCGGGTGGTTTATAAAGAAGGAAAGGGGTTTTAAGGAGAAAGGGAATAAAAGGGGCGTAAGGAGAGAGAAAGAACCACGTGAGGGGTCCCCTTTAGGTTCCATAAGTACAAGGTGGGGCGGTTACCCTTCACCCAAAGTGAAGATACCGCCTGACTTTCACCTAATCTGAAGGCTTCGGTGTACTAAGTCCCTTGAACAATGGAGGCTTGGTCTTATTGCTCAAATGGAAGTAAGGGAGCAAGAAGAGGTGGGACGGTTACCCTTCACCCAAAGTGAAGATACCGCCTGGCTTTCATCTAATGTGAAGGCTTTGGTATACTAAGTCCCTTTAACAATTGGGGCTTGGTCTTCTTGCTCAAATGGAAGTAAGGGAGCAAGAAGAGGTGGGGCGGTTACCCTTCACCTAAGGTGAAGGTGCCGCCTGGCTTTCACCTAATGTGAAGGCTTTGGTATACTAAGTCCCTTAAACAATCGGGGCTCGGTTTTCTTGCTCCAATGGAAGTAAGAGAGCAAGAAGAGGTGGGGCGGTTACCCTTCACCTAAAGTGAAGGTACCGCCTGGCTTTCACCTAATGTGAAGGCTTTGGTATACTAAGTCCCTTAAACAATGGGGGCTTGGTCTTCTTGCTCAAATGGAAGTAAGGGAGCAAGAAGAGGTGGGGCGGTTACCCTTAACCTAAAGTGAAGGTACCGCCTGGCTTTCACCTAATGCGAAGGCTTTGGTATACTAAGTCCCTTGAACAATGGGGGCTTGGTCTTCTTGCTCAAATGGAAGTAAGGAAGCAAGAAGAAGTGGGGCGGTTACCCTTTACTTCAAGTGAAGGTACAGCCTAGCTTTCACCTAATGTGTAGGCTTTGGTATACTAAGTCCCTTAAACAATGGGGGCTCGGTTTTCTTGCTCAAATGGAAGTAAGAGAGCAAGAAGAGGTGGGGCGGTTACCCTTCACCTAAAGTGAAGATACCGCCTGGCTTTCACCTAATGTGAAGGCTTTGGTATACCAAGTACCTTAAACAATGGGGGCTCGGTTTTCTTGCTCAAATGGAAGTAAGAGAGCAAGAAGAGGTGGGGCGGTTACCCTTCACCTAAAGTGAAGGTACTGCCAGGCTTTCACCTAATGTGAAGGCTTTGGTATAATAAGTCTCTTAAACAATGGGGGCTTGGTCTTCTTGCTCAAATGGAAGTAAGGGAGCAAGAAGAGGTGGGGCGGTTACCCTTCACCTAAAGGGAAGGTACCGCCTGGCTGTCACCTAATGTGAAGGCTTTGATATACTAAGTCCCTTAAACAATGGGGGCTTGGTCTTCTTGCTCAAATGGAAGTAAGGGAGCAAGGAGAGGTGGGGCGGTTACCCTTCACCTAAAGTGAAGGTACCGCCTGGCTTTCACCTAATGTGAAGGCTTTGGTATACTAAGTCCCTTGAACAATGGGGACTTGGTCTTCTTGCTCAAATGGAAGTAAGATAGCAAGAAGATGTGGGGCGGTTACCCTTCACCTAAAGTGAACATACCGCCTGTCTTTCACCTAATGTGAAGGCTTTGATATACTAAGTCCCTTAAACAATGGGGGCTTGGTCTTCTTGCTCAAATGGAAGTAAGGGAGCAAGGAGAGGTGGGGCGGTTACCCTTCACCTAAAGTGAAGGTACCGCCTGGCTTTCACCTAATGTGAAGGCTTTGGTATACTAAGTCCCTTGAACAATGGGGACTTGGTCTTCTTGGTCAAATGGAAGTAAGGGAGCAAGAAGAGGTGGGGCGGTTACCCTTCACCTAAAGTGAAGGTACCGCCTGGCTTTCACCTAATGTGAAGGCTTTGGTATACTAAGTCCCTTAAACAATGGGGGATCGGTTTTCTTGCTCAAATGGACGTAAGAGAGCAAGAAGAGGTGGGGCGATCATCCTTCACCTAAAGCGAAGGAACCGCCTGGCTTTCACCTAATGTGAAGGCTTTGGTATACTAAGTCCCTTAAACAATGGGGGCTCGGTTTTCTTGCTCAAATGGAAGTAAGAGAGCAAGGAGAGGTAGGGCGGTTACCCTTCCCCCAAAGTGAAGATACCGCCTGGCTTTCACCTAATGTGAAAGCTTTAGTATGCTAAGTCCCTTGAACAATGGGGGCTTGGTCTTCTTGTTCAAATGGAAGTAAGGGAGCAAGAAGAGGTGGGGTGGTTACCCTTCACCTAAAGTGAAGGTACCGCCTAGCTTTCACCTAATGAGAAGGCTTTGGTATACTAAGTTCCTTGAACAATGGGAGCTTGGTCTTCTTGCTCAAATGGAAGTAAGGGAGCAAGAAGAGGTGGGGCGGTTACTCTTCACCGAAAGTGAAGGTACCACTTGGCTTTCACCTAATGTGAAGGCTTTGGTATACTAAGTCCCTTAAACAATGGGGGTCAATTTTCTTGCTCAAATGGAAGTAAGATAACAAGAAGAGGTGGGGCGGTCATCCTTCACCTAAAGTGAAGGAACCGCCTGGCTTTCACCTTATGTATAGAACATGCGGGCGGTAAACTCTCACTGGTTTGAGAGCCCGCGGTTTTTTGGCCCCATCTAACACGGGGGCGGTTGTGTGTCCCATCTAACATGAGGGACGGGTGGTAAACTCTCACCGGTTTGAGAGGCCACGATTTTTTGGCCCCATCTAACATGGGGGCGGTTGTGTGTCCCATCTAATATCAGGGACGGGCGGTAAACTCTCACCGGCTTGAGAGCCAGCTGTTTTTTGGCCCCATCTAACACGAGGGCGGTTGTGCGTCCCATCTAACATCAGGGACGGGCGGTAAACTCTCACCGGTTTGAGAGCCCGCTGTTTTTTGGCCCCATCTAACACGGGGGTGGTTGTGTGTCCCATCTAACATCAGGGACGGGCGGTAAACTCTCACCGGTTTGAGGGCCCGCGGTTTTTTGGCCCCATCTAACACCGGGGTGGTTGTGTGTCCCATCTAACATCAGGGACGGGCGGTAAACTCTCACCGGTTTGAGAGCCCGCGGTTTTTTGGCCCCATCTAACACGGGGGTGGTTGTGTGTCCCATCTAACATTAGGACGGGCGGTAAACTCTCACCGGTTTGAGAGCCCGTGGTTTTTTGGCCCCATCTAACACGGGGGTGGTTGTGTGTCCCATCTAACATTAGGACGGGCGGTAAATTCTCACCGGTTTGAGAGCCCGCGGTTTTTCGGCCCCATCTTACACGGGGGCGGTTGTGTGTCCCATCTAACATCAGGGATGGGCGGTAAACTCTCACCGGTTTGAGAGCCTGCAGTTTTTCGGCCCCATCTAACACGAGGGCGGTTGTGTGTCCCATCTAACATCAGGAACAGGCGGTAAACTCTCACCGGTTTGAGAGCCCGCGGTTTTTCGGCCCCATCTTACACGGGGCGGTTATGTGTCCCATCTAACATCAGGGACGGGCGGTAAACTCTCACCGGTTTGAGAGCCCGCGGTTTTTCGGCCCCATCTAACACGGGGGCGGTTGTGTGTCCCATCTAACATCAGGGACAGGCGATAAACTCTCACCGGTTTGAGAACCCGCGATTTTTCGGCCCCATCTAACACGGGGGCGGTTGTGTGTCCTATCTAACATCAGGGACGAGTGGTAAACTCTCACCGGTTTGAGAGCCCGTGGTTTTTTGGCCCCATCTAACACGGGGGCGGTTGTGTGTCCCATCTAACATCAGGGACGGGCGGTAAACTCTCACCGGTTTGAGAGCCCACGGTTTTTCGGCCCCATCTAACATGGGGACGGTTGTGTGTCCCATCTAACATCAGGGACGGGTGGTAAACTCTCGCTGGTTTGAGAGCCCGCGGTTTTGGTCCCGTCTAACACCAGGACAGTTGTTTGCATCTCAGCCAGAGAGGAGCCGGTAATAAGCCCACTCAAATGTAAGCAAACACAACTAAGTAGCAAACCTTAATAGGAACACTGATAATTATATATAACAAGAGTATCCATACATATTACAATAAAATTTCATTACACCGAGTTTCTGATAATACAACCACATCACCAAAAGTAATGTACAATAAAGACTTAAAACACCCTCCTACCATTACCACGACCTACCCAAACGGGGGATGAAGAATCATTGGATCATTCCCACAGCGAAACAAAGAGCTCGAATATGGAAACAGCTGGGTATGGTATTCCCCCTGGTAGTGTCCCACAAAGACCGGACGGCCACGATGGTCTCCCCGAAGAGCGCACTGAAACACCTGATTGCGTGCAGTAAACATTAGGTGTTCTTTTGACACAGCAAAGCTTGTAATAGCTGGATCCCATCTACCTCCAGACCAAGGCAGCCGAACGAATAACCGCTCCCGCCTGATCCAAGAAAAAGGATCTTCCACATTAGTCAGCGTCCAGATGGTAAACACTGGTCTCCGGAGCGTTATCAGGCATAGTGAAGGGGGCCCTGTGGTCACCTCTCACCACCTGGAAATCTTTGCATCTTGGCTAGAGGACAGGTTATCCCAAACCACACCCGGAAGGGTCATGTTATGAACAGCCCTTGTCTCGGTATTCCAACGAACTACGTATGGGCGGTTATTGCTACCGTCAATATAATGGCCCCAATCAGACAAAAAGAAAAGCTCCCCATGCAAACAAACGTGGTCCATAAGAAAAATATTTCGGGGACCTGCGTCTAGGCTTCCCCAAAAATTCCAATCGCCCTACCAATAATACACCTGGTACGCGGTAGACCAAAAGCCGTGGCAGGGGTAGGGCAAGTCCATTGTCATAAGGAAAAGGTAGAACCCGAACTCAGAAATAGAATCGAAACACCCAAACACCAGGTTTAAAGGGGCATCCAGACAGCTCGTCAAAATACCGTCAGGCAACGGCACCAACTGACGTATGCCTAAGGCAGGGTTACACACGAACAACTTGGAGAGATTGTAGTCTCGGTACAATATCAAACCACCCTGAACACCGAGAACTCTAATATTGTCCGTTAGCACCTCCGTTACCTCTGGCGGCATAATTGGAGAAGAGTCCCCGACAGAGGAAAAGGCCCCCAGATTATCACGAGAAAACTCGCTTTCTGGTTGTAACAAGACCCCATCAGCATCACGCTCGAGAGCGCGGAAAGACTGTTTCTTAACAAAATCACCGTCGGTAAGTAAACCATAAAATTCAAAAGAGGCGCAGCAGAACCTTAAAAGGGATTTGGCAAGAAGCCAAGATAACATATCACGAGTTACATCCTCCATAATCAACTCTCAAGATACCAATTAGAGAATGAAAGGGACAAGGAATACCCAAAGGGTGAGAGTACGAAGGGGTATTTATACACTTTGAAGTCAAAGAAACTTTGACCTCAAAATGGGGGGCTAATTGATGAAAACAAAAGTGACCACCAGGCGGTACAGGGCCTAGGAGCCACTACCGCCTCCCAGCATAACTGCCACCAGGTGGTACCGGGCCCAGGAGCCACCACCGCCTCCCAGCATAACCGCTACTAGGAGGCACAGGGCCCAGGAGTCACCACCGCTTCCTAGCATAACCGCCACTAGGAGGCACAGGGCCAAGGGGCCACTACCGCCTCCCAGTGTAACCGCCACCAGGCGACACAGGGCCTGGGAGCCATTGCCGCCTCCTTAAACACCCCATCTAAATAACTTCACCTTTAGAAATCACCAATGCCCCCATTGGCTGAAGGGGCCAGGCGGTACCCAACCCCCATTACTTGCTACCCAAGCATACATTCCCTTATAAATAAGGGAAGGGACCTCACAAGAAGAACAAGGAATTTGAGCCTCGTTCCAACCTTAAGAACCCAACCAAAAAATCCCAAAACAGTATACTTAGATAAACAAAGCAAAACTTTTTTGAAAAAATTAGAAATTAAACAAAGCAAAACAAAACCAAGCTTAAAATAAACAAAATGTAAATCAAAACATTTACCAAGTAACTCAATAATATACTAAGAGAATAAGAAATTAAATAAAAATTAGGAATTTTTACCCAAAAAGAAAATAAGCTATGGTTGTGTGTGGCCTTAGGTTGGTTTCGTGTCATGACTTGGCTGGCGGCAGTCGGTCGGTGGCGTGGCTGGCGGCAGTCGGCTAGTGGGCTGGTGTCGGGTGGCGTGGTGGTGGTGATTGGTCGTTGGTTTGGGGTTAGGGTTAAGGGGAAGGGAAAGGGGATGGGTGAGGGTAGTGAGTGAGTGAGTGAGGAGAGAGAAACGGGGGTTGTGGGGTATTTTATTTTATTTTTTTAATTTTGTAATTTTATGTTATCAAACTCAGTAGGATCGGTCAGAATCGTCGATCCTACCAATTCTGTACCGATCCTACTTCATTTTTTTGTGATTCTACTTTTTTACGTTTTTTTACACGATCCGGGTAGATTGGGCATGGTAGGATCGTAGGATCGTACGATCCGAATCGCGATTTTGATAACCATGCTTGAGAGTAGAGAATCTTTATGTAATATTATTATTATATCGGCTCCAACTCAAGTTCTCATGATTCCAATCTTTTTTACTAGTGAGTGAGATCAGAACTTATCTTCCCTTTTTCTTATTTCAAACCCTCCAAATTTAAGACGAATAGAGAAAATAATCAAAGAAATTAGTTAATGCAGCGCTTGAATGAGAATCTTTTGATTAAGGAACCTCTAACCCGTTGATCGTACCAAACGATGCCGGATTAAGAGGGATCGGCTAAAACTCATTGATTCTTCGAATACTCGAGCAACAACATAAAAGAGGAGCTATATAATTTTTATTGAACTATTTCAAAATAAAAACTACAAAGATCAACTCAAACAAAACAATTCATAACATTATTCAATTCATCAAAAGCTTCCAATAACTATAAATTAATGACCTATTTATATACATACAAAACTCTACTCATAATAATAATCTAATTCTAAGAACTAATCATATTTTAAATCAAACTCTACTACTAATAATAATATAACTCCAAAACCCTAAATATAATTACATAATTAATAAAACTACACACTAATAAATAAAATCCTAATCATACCATAATTAAAACTTCTTTTGTTGTTTCGATTAGATTATTCTGATCCCTATTTGCATCATCAGTTATCATAACAATTCATCGCTAATCAATAGTGAAATCAAAAGGCTTCTCTTTTTTTCCCTTTAAGTAATTAATGGTCAGGCGTGTCTCCCTTATATCTATGTAGCGAGTTTTTGGCAGGTGACTCTCGATCCAGTTGGCTCAAGACACTGAGCGAAGAGCACTCCTCAGACCTAATGGCTCGAGTCAAAGGAATTCACAGTCTAAGTCGTTACTAGCACATACCTTTTATTCCTTTTTTTAAAAAAAATTAGGTATTAGTGTTTATTACAGTGACAAAAAGTGGTTCATTACTTCTTAAGATTTCCCTGTGGCCCATATAACGAGCTTTGGACGGTAGTTCCCGATCCAGTTGGCTTAAGGTACCAGGTGTTAAAACACCTGTACGTGCTTACTTGCTCAAGATACAGGGGCTACAAGAACCAAAAAGCCACCAGGTACTTATCTAATTCACAGGAATTGGTACCTCTTTTTTTTTTTTTTTGGAATCACTTAAGATAAAGAGATAGAAAAATAATTTCAACATTGTTAGGAGTAAAATGGTGGATTCAAATTCCTAAAATTATTTCCGCTATTACAACCTAAAAAGTAGGACATGTTACAAGATTAAGGGTGAAAAGTAGTAATCTCTCTAACGAGCTAAAAGACAAAAATACAGATTCAAAAGTCAGATGCAGAAATAATCTCATTACATAAATATTTTAATCATCATAGTACTTCTCAAATTTGGTCTTTAATAAAAGTCACATACAACTCTATGCCCATTCATGTAAAAACGTAGCTAATTTAAGCAAAATTAAGCTAAAAGAGCAAACAAAAGTTCAACTCACATTTACCATCCCCAAATCCAAACCTTGCATTGTCCTCAATATAAATGAATGAAAATAATACAAGTAAGGAAAGGAAAGAGACTGACCTGAGGTTTTGCATATTTAACTGTGACAAGTTGTGATCAATAAAACCTCGTCAAAGTGCAATGCTGCTGGAATATGATTTCTGATTAATAGAGAATTTTTAATGCAATAAGTGGTTATCGAAAGTGCCATTAAGACACAGTGAGGTGGATTATGGGATTGAGAATTTTTTTTTCTTTCTAATCTAACTATTTTATTTGTCGCAGTTTCCGCACCTTCAGGTGGCTATACACATGAAAAACGTTAAAAAAAAAAAAAATTAATGAGTAAAAAATAACCAAAAATAAAAAAGGAAACAAATAATAAAAAGTGAAAAAAAAAAGAAACTAACAATTGAAAAGTATCCAACAAATACTTATAATATAAATAAAAAAAATAAAATATAACAAAAAATACTCAAGAAAATGATAATCAACAAAAAGAATTTTATAAAATAACACAGTAAACTCAATAAATTAAAATAAAAGGTTGAAGAAAATATAATACATTAAAAAAAAAAAAAACCCTAGAAATGCAAATAGAATTAATAATAGGGAAATCGTCCCCTTTAGACCCCCACCCCTCATTTAATGTTTTTTAGACCCTCATAACCCTAAATAAATCTTTTTGGACAAAAATGCCCTCCCACCCCTACCCCGCCACCCGTCCTCTTTCTCTCTCCTCATTTAATGCGTACAGTAGCGCCGTCCCATCCTTCTCCCTTTCTCTCTCCTCGCATTTACTTTCACAGCTGTAAAAATTTGAATTTACCCCCTCCCCTTCCCGTCTTCTCTCTTCCCCATAAGCAAACGTGTTTTGCAAGCCAAAACTCTCTCTCCTCTTTCTCTCACCCGTTCATCCTCTTTCTCCTCTAACTTCAGCTGCGATTCTCGTTCCCGTGGGTCTATCTGCAGAGGTGTATGTTCGTCCGGTGATATCCTCTGTTTTCACACCTTCATCCTTGCTCTCTAGCTGCTCTAGGCTTTAATCACCATTTTCGAAGGTGAGCACCGATTTCCAAAATTATTTTGTAGGAAAATGTATAATATGCATTTGTTTTGTACGATTTCCTGAACATAGTGCATAGTATTGGTTAGGGTTTTGGTGTTAGTGGTTTTGTGAGTAAGGGTTAGTGTGTTTTATTGGTGTAAAATCAACTTCTGCATTTTTTTTCAAGTTTTGTGGTATAATGATGTAAAATCAACCTTTATAAGTGTGTTTCAAATAATCCCTGTGTGTCGACACACGCCTCTGCATCCCTGTTCTGTAATAATGTGTGTCAACACACCATCCATAGGAATATACAACAATATGAAAATATACAATATTACATACGCCAGTCATTTTTTAAGTAATTAGTGGTGTATTATCAATCATACAAGGTGTATGATTGGTTTTAATGGTGTAAAACCAACTTGGGTAGACGATTTTTAAGTAATTAGTGGTTTATGATTAATCATACACGGTGTATGATTGGATTTGAGGCTATGAAATCAACTTGTATAGATGTTTTTGTTTAAGTAATTAATGGTGTATAATCAATCGTACACGATGTATGATTGGTTTTAATGGTATAAAATCAACTTGTGTAGACGTTTTTTAATTAATTAGTGGTTTATGAGCAATCATACATTGTGTATGATTGGTTTTAATGGTGTATAACCAACTTGTGTTTGTGTGTGTTAAGTAAACAGTGGTGTATGATTAATCATACACTGTGTATGATTGGTTTTAATGGTGTAAAATCAACTTGTTTTAATGTCTTTCAAGTCAGTAGTGGTGTATGATCAATCATACATGGTGTATGATTGGATTTAAGGCTGTGAAATCAACTTGTATAGATGTTTTTTAAGTAATCAGTGGTGTATGATTAATCATACAAGGTGTATGATTGGTTTTAATGGTGCAAAATTAACTTGTGTAGACGTTTTTTTTTAAGTAATTAGTAGTTTATGAGCAATCATACATGGTGTATGATTGGTTTTAATGGTGTATAACCAACTTGTGTTGGTTTGTTTTGAGTCATTAGTGGTGTATGATTAATCATACACCGTGTATGATTGCGTTTAATGCTGTAAAATGAACTTATCTATGTGTGTATTAAGTAAACAGTGGTGTATGATCAATCATACACTGTGTATGGTTGGTTTTTAAGGGTGTGAAATTAACTTGTTCAGGTTTGTTTCAAGTAATTAGTGGTATAGGATCAATCATACACCGTGTATGATATGTTTTAATGGTGTGAAATCAACTTGTCTAGTGTGTTTCAAGTAATTAGTGGAGTATGATCAATCATACATCGTGTATGATAGGTTTTAATGGTGTGAAATCAATTTGTGTTAGTGTATTTGAAGTCATCAGTGGTGTATGATTAATCGTACACCGTTTATGGTTGCTTTTAATACTGTAAAACGAACTTATCTAGGTGTGTATCAAGTAAACAGTGGTGTATGATCAATCGTAAACCATGTATAATAGGTTGTACTGGTGTAAAACCAACTTGTCTTGGTGTATTTGAAGTAAACAGTGGTGTATGATTAATCATACACAGTCTATGGTTGCTTTTAATGCTGTAAAACGAACTTACCTAGGTGTGTATCAAGTAAACAATGGTGTATGATCAATCATACATCGTGTATGATAAGTTGTATTGGTGTAAAACCAACTTGTCTTGGTGTGTTTGAAGTAAACAGTGGTGTATGATTAATCATACACTGTATATGATAGGTTTTGATGGTGTGAAATCAACTTGTGTTAGTTTGTTTTGAGTCATTAGTGGTGCATGATTAATCATACACCATATATGATTGCGTTTAATGCTGTAAAATGAACTTACGAGGGTGTGTATCAAGTAAACAGTGGTTTATGATTAATCATACACCGTGTATGATTGGTTTTAAGCATGTGAAATCAACTTGTTCAGGTGTGTTTCAAGTAATTAGTGGTGTAGGATCAATCATACATTGTGTATGATAGGTTTTAATGGTGTGAAATCAACTTGTTTAGGGGTGTTTCAATTAATTAGTGGTATATAATCAATCATACACCGTATATGATTGGTCTAAATGGTGTAAAACCAACTTGTTTTAGTGTGTTTTAAGTAATTAATGGTGTAAAATCAACTATTTACTGTAGTTAATGGTGTACGATCGATCATATACCGTGTATGGTAGGTTTTAATTGTGTGAAATCAACTTGTCTGGGTGTGTTTCAAGTCAGTAGTGGTGTATGCGTAATCATACACCTTGCATGGCTTGTTTTAATGGTGTATCATGGGTTTAATCTTTGGTTTTGTGACGTTTTTCTTTTATTTCAGATGGCATTTTACACATGCAGGAAGAGCCGATCAACAGTGGAGGTTGATTACATTTTCCCAAGGAGTTGCTGAAAATTTCTGCAAGTTAACCAAATGGGAGTATCAACCAAAGTTGTGACGGATATTAGGGAAATCTTGAAGGATGACGAAGCCAAGGTTTGGCACAGTATCCATATGAATTATGTTGACTTTTTACTATTACATTTATGATCCCTTAGTTTCACAATATAATGTCGGGCATCTGCTTGAGCTGAGTGAGACTAATATCGGCTTCTGGCATAGTCTAATTCACATTGTCCTTCTCCACCAGGTGGCCAACCTAAATCCCGAGGAGTTATCATTCTCATTTGGTGGGAAGTTAGCGCACCTCGGGAGGAGGGAATTTTGCATTCTAACCGGCTTGAGATATACCGGTGTGGAAGAGGTACGCGGTGGTTCCAACAGGCTGATTGCTAAGTACGGCACGAGGGGGAGGATGAGTAGGCAGTAGCTGCTTGAAGCATGCAGAACCTGCTCCATCATGGGGGACCAGGTTAAGCTTGCTATTGCCTACTTGGTTGAGGGTCTACTGTTTGCCAAACAGAAGCGAACAGGCATTGACCCGAACATACTGGCTCTCGCACGTGGACTCTTTTGACAGTGTTGCTTGGGGATCCTTGAGCTGGAAATTCTTGGTGCGGAAGCTCAAGGATTTCGTGGCAAAAATGCAACATGGTTTAGAAAGGACCTCCTCCGTCCACGGGTTCTATGATGTGTTTTCCATATTTGCCTTGGAAACCCTTCCAGAACTTGCCAAGGTTGGTGTGGTGAGGGTTGGCAACCAGCCTCTTGGGCGGATCCGTAACTGGAAGATGTGTGTTAAGGTTTCGTATGCCGCTCTGCTCTCAATGGTATTTGATCAGGTAATAATACATTATGTTGTTGCTATTTTACTACTAGTTGTTTCATATCATTTGGGTTAGAATTATGATTTGTAATTTTACTAATGTTCATATGATGTATCTTCCTTTGATCAGCAATTAAATGCCGAACTGATTGGACTGACGAGTGCAGAAGCCAATCAGCCTAATCTACAAGGTATTCCCTTTGCTAAGGATGGTAGGAGGGGGTTCAATCTCCTGTTAAGGCAATGCCAGCAGATCCAGGTGATGAACCAGAACCATTGGCAACTCAGCACCCCTTGCCGGCATCCCAGGAGTAACCATCTACTATGTCACCCAATTTGGCGTATCAATCGGTATTGACATTTCGTTTTGTGTTTATTTAATTGCATTTTTATCCTTGTGAGTACTATATTATTCAAATTCATGTTTATGACAATTTGGAGGATTTATTGTAGGCTATGGAGAGACTCGAAGCGATGGAGAAAGATATGCAAATCATGCGGATGCACTTCGAAAGCAGACTTGAAGCGCAGCAGCTTCAGCTGCAAATGTACGAACGACGGTTTGAGGTTCAGGAGGCAATGATTAAGGAGCTCTCAGACCGTTCACTGCATTCCACATCCCAACATATATATTCATCGACTTCCACTCATCCATCCCCAATTGAGCAAACAATTATTATTTCTCCTACACGTACTGGGTAAGACACTATGGATCCTTGTTATTGTCCCAATTTGGTATGTTTTCATGCATGTTGAGGTTTATTGACTTTGGTATTTGCTCTGCCAAACAGGGACGAGGAAATGTCTACAAGGAACCATCGTCAATGCTTGTGGATGGTGTTGAAAACTTGATGACATTGTCCAAGATAGTTTTGAGATTGAGGCAAGAGAGGAGGGACCCCAAGCCAAATCCCAAGTACAAAGGTGAAGAATAGACCGCGGAGGGTAAGAGTAAACGGGCAAGAATGACCCATCATGGACTGGAACCAGTTCTGCCCTTCGATTTATTCCAACCTCCCTCCAAGGAAGAAAAAAAAGAGTTCGAAGATTTCTACAAAAGTTTCCACGCAAAGGTTAAGAAGTAAGTGTGATTTTACACTATGCTTTTTGATTATCAATATGGAAATGTTTTCAGATTGCAATTTTCTTATGGGATGTTTATATATCATGCTTCTTATTTTATATTACAGAAATTTGAAGACTCCCTTCGAGTTACCTGAGGATCAACGAATGGATTTCTTTGTTTTGACTGCCAGTACGGGTCAGTTTTTGTATCGGTTGAAAAACGACGACGCCTGGCTTACGGATGAGGTATGTTCCCCATCATGATCCATTTGGCGGGTGATTACTGTAAGTGGATCCCATTATTAGTGGTGTATGATGAATAATACACGGTATATGATAGGTTTTAAGGGTGTGAAATCAACTTGTATAGGTGTGTTTCGAGTAATAAGTGGTGTATGATAGGTTTTAAATGTGTGAAATCAACTTGTATAAGTGTGTTTCAAGTAATTAGTGGTGTATGACTTATCATACACTATGTAGGTTAAGTTTTAATTGTGTAAAATAAACTTATATAGTTATGTTTCAAGTCTTTAGTGGTGTTTGACTTATCATACATGGTGTATGATATGTTTTAAATGTGTAAAATCAACTTATATAGTTATGTTTCAAGTAGTGGTGTATGACTTATCATAAACACTGTATGATGAGTTTTAAATGTGTAAAATCAACTTGTATAGGTGTGTGTTAAGTAATAAGTGGTGTATGATCAATCATACACCGTGTACAATATGGATTGATGGTGTAAATCGACTTATGTTATTGTGTTGCTATGTTCCAAGTGATTAGTGGTGTGTGTTGCAGGAAATGGATGTCGTTCTGCACTATATTCTGTAGAAGAAACATCAGTGGCCAGAGTATTTCGACCGGAGGGCAACATGCGCAAATACGTCGGTTGCTATACTATTTGGACCCCTGTTGAAATGCCCATAAAACAAAGGAATCCCCATCGAATATGCTTTTGATGATTTTGAATCATTGATTATCAAGTTTCTTGCCAAAGATGTTAAATATGGGGTCCGCTGCCACAACGTGGATCGGATATACATGCCCATCAATCAACCTAATCAACATTGGTTCCTTGCTGTAATAAATTTTAAAGATTGGCGGATAGTGGTAATTGATTCCTTGTACTCCGCCGCAGCCAAGGATTTAAGATTAGAGCATGTGGAGCCAATTGCAAAATTGCTTCCACATGCTCTAGATATGGTTATTTTTTGGGACGTCCGAAAGGACCTCATACATCTCAGAGGCAAACCTTTCGTGATAACTTACGACCGGGATTCATGTCCGCAACAGATGGGGTATGACATCTACTTCCATTGTTGTTTTACTATGTTTATTTTTTTTGGTTATTAAGTGGATGAAAATAGTCATTACTTACAAAGGTCATATGTATTATTATGAACTGCAGGTCCGATTGTGGCATATTTGTTGTAAAGTTTATAGAATTTTTGCTTTCAAATGGGCTCAGTATCTTCCAATGCACGCACGGGCAGATGGGGAAGTTGCGGATGAACACTTGCGTATACTTGTACAGGCATGGACGAAAGAAACAAATGAAAATGTATACAAGTGAATAAAATTATGTGATGTGTATTTGTTATTGTATACTTGTGTATGATTTACATTGTAATCATTGTACTAAAAAATGTAGAAAGGCTGTGATGGGTATGCAATTGTGTATATTTCCATATTGTTGTATATTCCTATTGACGTATTTTCAAATTGTGTAATGAGAATTGTGAATGAAGTGTTTTGAAGTTGGTCCCAATTGTGTGTTTTAAGTATTTAATGTGTTTTTGAAGTGTGTTATGATGTATGTCGACACAAATTCTTACAGAACAGGAATGCAGAGGTGTGTGTCGACACACATTCTTACAGAAAAGGGATGCAGAGTTGTGTGTCGACACACATCCATACAGAAAAGTGATATTCCCAATATTTACGTCAACCACTTATTAATTGAAAAACACTTTTAAAGGTTGTGTTTACACCATTACACCAGCAAAACTTGAAAAATACATGCAAAAGTTGATTTTACACTCATAAAACTCATCATACACCGTGTGTGAGTCATCGTACACCGCTATTTACTTCAAACACACCTATATAAGTTGATTTTACACCAATATAACCCATCATACACAGTGTATGATTCATCATACACCAATAATTACTTCAAACACACCTATATAAGTTGATTTCACAGCATCATACCAGCAAAACTTAAAAATACATGCAAAAGTTGATTTTACCCATTAAAACTCATCATACACCGTGTATGATTGATTATACACCACTAAGTACTTGAAACACACCTGTAAAACTTGATTTTACACCAATATAACCCATCATACACCATGTATGATTCATCATACACCAACAAATGCTTGAAACACACATACAAAGGTTGGGTTTACCCCATTACACCAGCAAAACTAGAAAAAAAACATTTAAAACTATCGTACACCGTGAATTGTGAACAGTTGCAGGAAATCCTTTGTACATTTCTTCACGTTATACATAATTTAAAGGTTTATAAGCTAGGGATATAGGGTAGTGATACTATCCTGCATGTAACTTTAAATTACCCTGCAGACAATTTGAAGGACATATTGGAAAATTTTCAAACAGTTGTTCCTCTGCATATGTTGTCTGTAAAGTGCACCCACTGCATGCATACAAAGTTCAAGATCCTTATCATGCGGATGCACTTTGCACCATTACAACTCATCATATACCGTACACCATGTATGATTGATCATACACTACTAATTACTTGAAACACCCTTGATGAAACATGATCTGTAGAAGTGCCCGCATCTCTCCCTACCTCTCAGCTGTCACTGGCCCACCACCGCCACTCCTAGAACCACTTATATTAGCAATTTCAACGGCTAGATGTAGCACGAAATTGAGGAACCGTATATGCTTGGCTTCCTTTCCAACTCCTCCATTTATAGACAAAAGCATACAAGGTACAAATGCATTGGGAGAACAGTGGGAGAGGGGTAGGATAAAGTAGGTGGTAGTTGAGGTTATTAAATGTCTTGCTTGGGTGTCCATTATAACCCCTGAACATTCAATGTTCAACCCCCAACTACTCAACATGGTCAGTCTCCTCCATTTAAAACAATTTCATTGATAATACACAACCTTACATCAGTCAATGTGATATGGATAATACAAATCTATCATTAATAATGCACATATATTAATAATACACTATTTCATAATTATTAATTGCAATTACACAATTAAAACATATCATACACGGTGTATGATAAGTCATACACCACTAATTACTTGAAACATAACTATATAAGTTAATTTTACACATTTAAAACTTATCATACACTGTGTATGATTCATCTTACACAGCTATTTACTTCAAGCACACCTATGCTTGTTCATTTTACAGCAATATAACCCATCATACACCAATAATTATTTGAAAAACACTTATAACTAGTGATTTTACACCATTATACCAGCAAAACTTGAAATAAACATGCAAAAGTTAATTTTATACCCATATAACTCATCATACAACGTGTATGATAAGTCATACACCGCTATTTACTTGAAACATAACTATATAAGTTGATTTTACACATTTAAAACTTATCATACACTGTGTATGATTCATCTTACACATCTATTTACTTCAACCACATCTATGCTTGTTCATTTTACAACAATATAACCCATCATACACCAATAATTACTTAAAAAACACTTATAACTGGTGATTTTACACCATTATACCAGCAAAACTTGAAATAAACATGCAAAAGTTGATTTTATACCCATATAACTCATCATACAATGTGTATGATTTACCATAAACCGCTATTTACTTCAAACACACCTATATAAGTTGATTTTACACATTTAAAACTTATCATACACCGTGTATGATTCATCTTACACTGCTATTTACTTCAAACACACCTATGCTTGTTCATTTTACAGCAATATAACCCATCATACACCAATAATTACTTGAAAAACACTTATAACTGGTGATTTTACACCATTATAATCCATCATAATCCGTGTATGATTGATCATACACCTCTAATTACTTGAAACATACATATACAAGTTCATTTTACACCATTATACCAGTAATTACTTGAAAAAATCTGCAAAAGTTGATAGTATACCATTAAAACCTATCATACACCGTGTATGATAAGTCATACACCACTAATTACTTGAAACATACCCACATAAGTTGATTTTACACTATTATAATCCAGCATACACCGTGTATGATTGATCATACACCACTAATTACTTGAAACATACCTATACAAGTTTATTTTACACCATTATACCAGTAATTACTTGAAAAAACCTACAAAAGTTGATGGTATAGCATTAAAACCTATCATACACCGTGTGATAAGTCATACACTACTAATTACTTGAAACATACCTACATAAATTGATTTTACACTATTAGAATCCATCATACACCGTGTATGATTGATCATACATCACTAATTATTTGAAACATACTTGTACAAGTTTATTTTACACTATTATACCAGTAATTACTTGAAAAAACCTGCAAAAGTTGATGGTATACCATTAAAACCTATCATACACCGTGTATGATAAGTCATACACCACTAATTACTTGAAACATACCTATATAAGTTGATTTTATACTATTATAATCCATCATACACCGTATATGATTGATCATACACCACTAATTACTTGAAACATACCTATACAAGTTTATTTTACACCATTATACCAGTAATTACTTTAAAAAACCTGCAAAAGTTGATGGTATACCATTAAAACCTATCATACATGGTATACCATTAAAACCTATCATACACCGTGTATGATAAGTCATACACCACTAATTACTTGAAAAATACCTACATAAGTTGATTTTACACTATTATAATCCATCGTAATCCGTGTATGATTGATTATACACCACTAATTACTTGAAACATACCTATACAAGTTTATTTTACACCATTAGAGGTGGCGAACGGCCCAGGCCCGGCCCACCCGCCACTGTAGCGGGCCGAGCCGGGGGGTCCAGGCCCGGGCCCTGGCCCGAGCCCGCTACAGTGCTGGTGGACCGGGCCGGGGGCCGCTTTTTTTACAGAAAAAAATTAAAATAATACAAAGTAGTTTTGTACTAAAATTATTGTAATTCATTGATAAATAATATGAGATACAAATACATTTTTTTTCCAAGCACTAATAATGCTAAATGTACATGTTGAAAAAAATAATGCTACATATATGTAATAAAATAAAATATATAATAAGTAATGGTAAATATCTTATCAAAAAAATAATAATAAATAAATAATGTAACAAATACAAGTACAAATAGAACGCAGTTGTGGCCTAATATTTAAAAGTACAAATTTGTTTATCAAAAAAATACAAAGTTTGACATATGGGGGTTGCGGTCGTCTTTTGACGTAAATATTTAAAAGTAAATAATTGACATACAAAAGTGTTGATATCAGTCGCCTAGGGGGGTTTCTATGCCATCATTTGACGTATCAGTTGTGCGGTCGTCTTCTTCATCACTCGATGAATCCAGCTTCATTCTTTGTTGATCTCTGGCTTCTGCTAGCAGCCAATCCTTTAAGCACACGAACATCTCCAAGCTTGACGGCGATAGCTTCACCCTCTTCGTTCCAAGCAACCTGCCACCAAGACTAAAAGCACACTTCGATGCTACTAAAGACACCGGACAACTTAGTATATCACGTGCCATGGTGGAAAGCACGGGATATTGGACTTGGTTTGTGTTCCACCATTGTAAAAGGTCAAAATACGGGTTGGCCGGCGGCCTGAAAATATGGACCAACGGTGTCTGCAAATAATAATCTAGCTTGCCACATGACGTGGGGGCTACTGTGGGCGTAAATTGCTCCAACAGCTTCCACGAATATGACATGTGTGAACAACTTCCGCTAGATGTGGAAGATCCTACTGCAGCAGTACTAGGATTATTAGACGCTAATTGACGAAAATTTTGAGAAAATAAACGATACAAGTCGTTATCGACATCGGCAATGAAAGTGTCAATATTAAGACTAGGATGCAAATATTTGAAAAAGTGTTGGCAAAACAAGTTAAAACCCCAGCGTTTACAACGAGGGTCTAAAATAGTTGCCAAGCAGTATGTAAGAGGTAGTTTAGAATAATATTTGGCAAAATTTTCTTTCATTGTCTTAATTGATTCGAACAAAATGGGGTTGAATTCATTACCCACTATCCAATTGACAATATTAAGCAATCTTGATATTGCTTGAGGCATGGTCGGATAGTAGCAACCTGAAAAAAAATGTCGTTGACTCTTTAAACATGCTAAAAAAGTTACAAATTTGATCTATTGTCTCCCAATTTATACCGGCCAGGTTGTAATCGCTCCATTCTGTACGATTTTCCTGGGCGAATTCCATCAGAACGTCTTTGTATGGTAGAATGCGCTCTAATATTTCTACCGTAGATGACCACCTAGTTTGGGAGTCTAATTTGGATTGTTTATATTCTATGTTATGCAACCTACATAAATTTCTAAATTTTTTTTTTCTAGTGCCTGATGATTTAATCGATATTATTACGGATCATAAGGTGGTAAGGGATACTTTTATAAGATCTAAACAATCCATTACCATTAAATGCAAAATGTGACAAATGCAACGAATATGGAAACACTTCCCACCTAACATGGGTCTCATTTGCCTAATTAAATATGTAACGGCTGCAGTGTTATTGGTAGCGTTGTTGAACGTAATACTGAAGATACGTCGCTCTATGCCCCAGTCGCGGACTGCCGACATAATCGCACCCGTAATTACCTCGGCATTGTGGGGGCAATCTAAAAGTCCAAAATGAATTATCCTCTTTTGGATGATGAAGGATTCATCGGTCCAGTGTGCCGTTATGCACATATAAGGTTGGTCGGGTTTCGACGTCCATACGTTCGACGTCAATGAGAACATGCTCGTGTTCATCGCAAAATGTGTGAAGACCCCAGCTTTCATCCCGTGATACAACGTAAAAGCGTCCCGCTTTATGGTGTTCCGAGGAATCCTCACAATGGCGGGCTTCACATTTCGTTGGAGGTAGTTGACGAAATTTGGGTCTTCGCCGATATTAAAAGGCCTTTCACTCAAAATTATATATTTAGCTAACCTCTTTCGGTTTCTCTCTTGAGAGAACCTAAAATTAGCAAGTGCACCGGTCACTTGCAGTACTAGACGTTGTTGGCTCTTTTCTGGGTATTGCTCGGGGTGGCACCTAAGTATATGTCTGTTTAATGTGCCCGTCCCACTGCTAGGTTGATGATTAAAATCCTTAGCTGGGTCACATAATTTACAAGTTGCTTTATTAGTTGTCTTATTAAGGGTAAAGTGCTTCCATACCCCACTAGTTATATGCCTACTAGCACCGGTACTAGTTTCAGGCTGGGCTTCGGTGGTGGGCGTGGGTTCCTCATTAGTTTGTGAGTCTTCAACTCCACCACCACCTGACTCATGATAAGTCATACACCACTAATTACTTGAAACATACCTACATAAGTTGATTTTACACTATTATAATCTATCATACACCGTGTGTGATTAATCATACACCACTAATGACTAAAGACAAACTAACACAAGTTGATTTCACACCATTAAAACCTATCATACATGCTGTATGATTGATCCTACACCACTAATTACTTGAAATATACCTACATAAGTTGATTTTACACTATTATAATCCATCATACACCGTGTATGATTGATCATACACCACTAATGACTCAAGACAAACTAACACAAGTTGATTTTACACCATTAAAACCTATCATATACGGTGTATGATTGATCCTACCCCACTTATTACTTGAAATACACCTGAATAAGTTAATTTCACACCCTTAAAACCAACCATACATGGTGTATGATTGATCATACACCACTGTTTACTTGATACACACCTAGATAAGTTCATACTACAGCATTAAAAGCAACCATACACGGTGTATGATTAATCATACACCACTAATGACTCAAGACAAACTAACACAAGTTGATTTCACACCATTAAAACCTATCATACACAGTGTATGATTGATCATACACCAATGTTTACTTGATACACACCTAGATAAGTTCGTTTTACAGCATTAAAAGCAACCATACACGGTGTATGATTAATCATACACCACTAATGACTTGAAACACACTAACACAAGTTGATTTCACACCATTAAAACCTATCATACACGGTGTATGATTGATCATACACCCCTAATTACTTGAAACACGCCTAAACAAGTTGATTTCACACCATTTAAACCTATCATACACGGTGTATGATTGATCATACACCATTAACGACTTGAAAAACCCCAACACAACATGATAATACACCATTTAACCAATCATACACAGTGTATGATTAATCATACACCACTAATGAGTTCAAACACACCAAAAGAAAATTATAATACACCATTTAAACTAATCATAAGCCATGAATGACTTGTAAAACACTGACCTCATATGACAAGGATACATTAACGACAATGTCAACAAATGATCATTTTACCTTCAATATCTGATCTAAAAACCGTGAAATGTGTATAACAACTTAACCTTGAACCTACAGCAATGCCACGAAGCTTCAAACACGATCTTACCAGGGCTTCTTCTTCTTCTTCCAAGGGCCCAATGTAGCAGAATGACACATGGAAGATGAAAAAAAAGGAGCTTGGGGAATTCAGATTGAGAGAAAAATAACAAAGAAGGGTGAATGAGAGGTGAGTAAAATGGGCGGGAAGTGAGAAGGGAGGGAGAGAATGCGAAGCATGTTACATGACATAATGTAAAAATATGTACTTTTGCATTAAATGAGGAGAGAGAAAATGGAGGGGGAAGGGGGTAAAGTAAACGGGTGGACAGCCATAAGATTAAATGAGGAGAGAGAATGGGAGAGAGAAAGAGGATGGGTGGAGGAGGAGGTGCAGTTGGAGGGTATTTTTATCCAAAAAGGTCTATTTAGGGTGAATGGGGTCTAAAAAAGAATAAAGTGGGGCTGGGGGGGTTCAAAGGGTACGATTTCCCTTAATAATACGAGTTAATACGAAGAAATGGAATAAAAAGAACACTACACTTAAACATGCCACCGACAAACTCCAAAATATTTAAATGAGAAACAAATGCAAAGTATCCAAAAAGTTGTCATGTAACCAAAAACAATACATCACAAAAAGTTAAAAACCCTACAAGATACAAAAGAACTACGAAGGAATATTACGGACAAGATGTTCCCGAATCCTAATGTGAGTCAAATACTACACTAAGGTTCCGTTTGTTTGAGGGGAAAACCACATTCTAGGAAGTGGTTTTCCCCTTGTCCTTTATTTGGCGTGTCATTAACTTATGGAAAAGGTTTTCCGATGGAAAACCTTTTCCCTCAAATGAAGGAAAATGACTTCCCTTTCGAAACGAGGGAAGTCATGATTTTAAGTGACTCAAAAACATTCATGGTTATTGTTGAATACTGTTCTTGTATTATTCTTGTAGATATTTTGTATTTGTAAGATTCCTAGAGTATATTCTTGTATTTAGAATTAATAGGATAGCATTTAGTATTGTAATTAGTGGTGGTAGTAGATGCACCAACTTCTCTCCTTCCTCCTTCCATAACCGGACCTTTATGGCCTTGAATGGGGAATGTATTCCTTGTGTAACTCTTGTAGAGGTAGTAGAAGAGTTAGCTCTTCTTAGTTAGATTATTCTTTGTATAAATAATTAGTGGATGTAATAGTTTTATCATCAATCAAAAATACAAGTTCATCTTGTTAATTTCTACCTTTTTTCACCTTTTGACATGGTATTAGAGCGATCTTGCATTTAACATCTTCGTTCCTCGGTTGGTAATAGCCGAAACACCTAGGAGGTGTTCTTTGTGAGTCCTTCTTCCCCTCTTGTTTTCTTGTGCTTGTTTTGTGTTTTGTTTTTGTAAAATGGCGGATGTTAGCAATACCGAGAACACTCAAACTAGTGCTAATCAAATTATCATGTTGGCTCCCATGACAGGGAGAGTCATTGACGTTAACTCACCATTTTATCTACATCCCTTGGATAATCCGGGCCTAGTTTTGGTTTAAAACATTTTAACAGGACCTAACTATCCTTCTTGGAGAAGGGCTATTCTTAAGGTGTTTAAGGCAAAGAGGAAAATTGGATTTCTTGATGGTAGCATAACAAAACCGGATGAAAACTCACCGGATTTCGAAAATTGGAGTGCTTGTGACTCCATGGTTGCAACTTGGCTCTTAAACTCTGTGTCTAAATAAATTAATGAGAGCATTACCTATTTAGAAATTGCGAATGATAACTGGCTAGACTTGCATGAGAGGTTTTCACAAGGCAACGTTCCTCATATTTACGAGTTAAAACGCGAGATCTCGCACTTAAAGCAAGAAAATTTGTCTGTTTCAACTTATTTTCTAAGTTGAGGTCTTTATGGGACGAATTATATGCTATTGTTGAGATTCTGCCTTTTACCTGTGGGTATGCTAAAGCCTTTTCGCAAATTCGTGATATGGAGAAATTGTTGGATCTTTTAATGGGGTTCGATCCCTCTTTCGCTACTGTTTGTTCTCAACTCATGAACACTAAACCTTTAACATCCATTGGCAGTGCATATTCGATTTTGTGTCAGGAGGAGAAGCAAGCAAGCGTAGTAGTAGGTTCAGTTGTAGCACTAGATGCCACGGTTTTGGCAGCCAAGGCCACAGCTAGTGGCGTGGCTGTGGGGGTGAGCAATAATGCCCTGTGTACTAGCCGTTTTACATGTGCTCATTGTAAGAAACATGGGCATTCCAAAGAGCAGTATTTTGAATTGATAGGTTACCCGCTCGGGTGGAAGAACAAAGGATAAGGGAACGGAGGATGGGGGCCGGTTGCTGCCATTGCAGCACCGGAAATCAACCCCCCCGGGGATCATAACAGCCCCATTTCGGGCTTGTCCGCTACGTAGTATTCTCAACTCTTGTCCCTCCTCGGCACCACCTCGGTCTCTCGTAGTGTGAACTTGACAGGTCAAGTCTTATCGGTTAATGATTGGATAATAGACACGGTGCCACAGATCATATGGTGTCCTTGCTATCAGTTTTGTTTGATGTTGAACCAAACAATTTTATTGGGCCCGTTAAATTACCTAACAGGACTTCTTCAAGGGTCACTCATGTGGGAAAGGTCAAAATCTCATCAAATTTTGTCCTCCATGGTGTACTCTATGTGCCTGGTTTTCGTTATAACTAATTATCAGTGAGCAAATTAACTCGAAATGGAATTGCACATTGACGTTTCATCGTAATTTTTGTTATATACAAGAACTACACTCGAAGAGGCTGATTGGAGCGGGTAAGCAGCGAGATGGGCTATACTTATTGCAAGCATAGTCCACGGGTGGTGCAGCTCTTTCAGCCCAAGTGAATAAAAATGCTCTTTCGTGGCATACACGTCTTGGTCACATTTTATTTTAGAAGTTGTGTGTCTTTCCTAATTTGAGTGTTAAGAAAACTGATGTCGTTTGTGATGTTTGTCACCGTGCCAAGCAGACACGTTTACCTTTTCCTTCGTCTGTTACAAAGACTCATGGATGTTTTGACTTAATACATTGTGATATTTGGGGTCCTTATCGAATTTTGTCCTTAACTGGCTTTCGGTACTTTCTTACTATTGTTGATGACTTCATTCGATGTACTTGGGTTTATCTAATGAGAGATAAATCACAAGCGCATACGATTCTCATGGATTTCTATCATATGGTCAAAACACAGTTTGGGTTTCAGGTTAAGCAGATAAGGAGTGACAATGGGCAAGAGTTCAAGTACGGGCCGCTTTTTGAGTTCTATGCAAAACAAGGGTTTCAATTCCAAACTTCCTTGGTTGGGACACCACAACAAAATGGGATGGTCGAGCGGAAGCACATACATCTTTTAGAAGTGAGGAGAGCACTTCGGTTCCAAGCTGGTTTACCTAAAATTTTTTGAGGTGAGTGCGTTTTAACTGCAGCTTATTTAATAAATTTAACTCCCTCTTCCGTTCTTCAAAATGGAAGCCCGTATGAGTTGCTTTTTGGCAAAATGCCTGATTACAATCACTTACGCGTTTTTGGGAGTTTGTGTTATTACCGTACAAAGGATAGGACGAGTGATAAATTTGATAACCGAGCTATGTCGGGTGTTTTTATTGGTTATCCACATGGGCAAAAGGGGTATAAAATTTATAATCGGGAAGAAAAAAGGGTTGTCATTTCACGTGATGTTCATTTTTATGAAGCAATTTTTCCGTTTCTACAAACCCAGGATCAAAATAATAAATTTATACCTCAAGAGCCGGATCCGTTTATTAATGATGGAGCGTCATCTAGTCAAACGCCGACCCGGCTGCTGGTTGAACAGCCACCGGCTGACCAGCAGCCGGCTGGTCAGCAGCTGGCTGAACCAGCAGTGCCTGGTTTGGTCAGCCAGATTGAAGCCCAAGAAGATCTCGGCGCAGCCCCTACCGCTGTTTTGGAAAAAAATGTGGGTATTAGAGATATCTGAAACCATGAAGTAGAAACCCCGGCAGTCAGAAAAAGTACCCGTTTACGTTCTGCACTGGTGAAATATCAGGATTACATTTGTGATATTCTGTCTTCTATAGCCCATACTTCTGCTACCTCTCCATCGGCTAATTCTGGTGTAGTGTACCCTATCTCAAATTTTACCTCAAATGTACATTTTTCTAAGGCTCACTGTAATTTTTTGTGTGCCCTCACATCCTGCGATGAGCCTAAAACTTTTAAACAGACAGTAGAATACAAACATTGGAGGGATGCAATGGAGAAAGAAATTCGTAATTTGGAAGAGAACAGGACATGGACTCTAGAAGATTTACCAATGGGGAAGAAGGCAATTGACTCCAAACGGCTGTACAGAGTAAAGTACAAATCAAATGGGTCCATAGACCGATACAAAGCAAGGTTGGTAGCTAAAGGCTACACGCAAGTTGAAGGTATAGACTATCATGATACCTTTGCCCTCGTTGCTAAATTAGTCATTGTTCGATGCATTTTAGCTGTTGCCATTGCTAGAAATTGGTTAATACATCAATTAGACGTAAATAACGCATTTTTACATGGGGATTTGGATGAGGAAGTTTATATGAAACTTCCACAAGGGTTTGAGCAACAACATAAAGGCAAAGTATGTCGTTTACGAAAATCTTTATACGGACTAAAATAGGCTTCACAAAATTGGAATCTTAAATTCACCCCCACTTTGCATAGCATCGGTTTCACGCAGTCTAAAGCAGATTATTCACTTTTTGCATTTCATCATGATGGGATTTTGACCGGAATATTATTTTATTTAGATGATGTCATTATCACCGGTAATAATCAAGATCATATTGCTAAGGTGAAAGAAACCTTGAATGCTTCTTTTGGAATTAAAGACCTTGGACCCATCAAGTACTTCTTAGGAATTGAGGTTGCCCGGTCTCCTAAAGGAATGGTCTTGAGTCAAAGAAAGTACGTGTTGGAAATTTTGAGTGAAGTCGGTCTATTAGGGGCTAGACTAGCTCCCACTCCCGTAATACAGAATCATGGGTTAGCAGATCTATTAGGAACAGTATCCTGAAATCCAGATTTATTCTGGATATATCATTTTAATTAATAAATAAAATTAAAGTTCCAGTCGAAGACATTTGTATAAGTGAGCATTTATAGTGCATGTGATTTTCTTTTGGGAGACATCCATGAGATGGGTGTAGTCCTCAGACTGCAATTTACATGTTTGTTCTAAGTGGTTTATGAGATTAAGCCACAGATAGACTTGGAACAAATGGTATGGATTGTTGTTTGAAAGACTCGTAGTCGAAGACAAGTCTGGACCACTTGTATGTTAAGACTATAACGTGACACTTTAGATGACTCGTCTTGGTCATGTGGATGGAGATCCAAAAGTGTTACGTTAGTGTGTTTAATAAGATTGACACAATGAGTGGACCATTTTGATTACTCATTTCTAGACTACTATCGGAGATGAGTGATTCACGTTGTACTATTTGAACGACAACTCTAAATCCTGAGGGTATTCTGGACTTATGCATGAAACGTTAGTTACTTTGGTGTACTACAAGTATGGTCTAAACGAATGACTAAAATCCCAAGTACACTGGGTAGCGGCTTGACGTGTAACAAGGATCAGGTATTCAATAGGGAATCTACAGTCTCTTATGAGATACAGATGTCCCCTTAGTTGATTCGCAAATATTTGAATAGTTCAAAAACTTTGGCCAAAGTATTCCAAGTGTTTGACATTTGGAATTTATAATGTGAATATGTTCAAGTATAAATGAATTATTCAGTGAAGGGCGAGTCGGTAACTAATGGAGAAGCTGTGAGAAGGATAATGTTAATGGTTATATTTATCCTTTATCATGGATATCTAGTGAAGGGTTGTTGTCATCCATACAGTCTATTAGGGAGATATCGAATAAATAATTTAAGTCTAGAGTGCAGTGAGATTTATTTAGTGGAATTAAGTCTCATTAAATGGTAATAAAATTAAGATCATGAGATGATTTAATTTAACCCATTTGGAGCTAGATTTAAATTGTTCATGAGGTCCATGCGCAAACCTTTGTAATTATTGCCATTGAAAAAATATTAAAGAATTCGTGAGATGAATTATTTATCCATAAGATGGGTAAAATTAATTTTGGCAAACATTATTTATGAGATGAATAAAAATTAAAAATTAAAAATTATAAAATAAAATAATATTTAAAAAATAAAATTTATAAGATGAATTTTTACATGTGGGAAAAAAAAAACAAAACAAAGAAAAAATCATGAAAAACAACGGTGTAAATCCGTGTGTGAGCGTAGTAGCCAACCAGCGCTTGACACATGTCGCGCACTGGGCCAACAAATGGCGATCCGTGCCATCAGGCACGGACCAATCACCGCGTGCCACGTGGCACGCGGTGACAGGGCTAAAAACGCATGCACAGATTGTGAAACGCTGCGTTTTAATTGTATTTTTAAACGATACGATGCGTTTTAACTTAAACTGGGCAATCCCACATCGAATAAAATTGGATATTTCGCTCCAGTATACTCCTATAAATAGAGGTGCTTATTCCGAGGTTTGGCATTAAAGTTGAAGTATTTCTTTAGGGTTTCTAAAATTGTTTCGAAGACCTAATTGGAGAGAAAAATTTTCGTTAAAATTTTTCTTTCCTCAGTTTAATATTTTTCGGAGCTCACCCTCTGGGTAGTTTTTTTCGGAGCTCACCCTGTGGGTAGTTCGAGGTCATTGCGTAGAAGGTCTTGGGGTCTCTATTTTGAAGAATATTATTGTCTTTCTGTTTTTTTCTTTTATCGGAGCAATTCCAGGTATGTCCTTTCTTTCGTTCTCTTTTAGTTTCACTTTTCTATTTATTTACAGTATTCTTTATTATGCCTGTTTAAGTTTATGTATTGTTATGAATCTATTAGAGTAGAATGCCTCTAGATCTAAATTAAGAATTTGGATCTGATGATTTAAATTATGAATTTATGTCATTAGATTTAAAATTATGAATTTTAAATCAACCCTAGGTTTAGAGTTATGAATTCTAAACCCGTTCCGTTGCGTAAACTTTAGGCAGAATTTTTAAAATTCATCCCAACAACCGGTATTAGGGCAAAGGGTTTATAGAGATAAACCTATTCCCAGGAACTCTTGCACGTGAGGTTCTCCGACCGGGGGCTTAGGTAGAGAGAAGAGTCTCCTATTCTAAGCACTCTAATAGGTGTCTATTGTTGTGACCATAGTTGAGAAATGTGTACCCAATAGTCGGTATCAGAGTTTATTTTTCAACAAAATTTTTATGATATTCCCAACAATTGGTATCAGAGCTAGCCTCTGATTACATTCATAATATACATGACTAGATATAATAAGATCGAAATAAATAGATTTGCGATTTAATAAAATAGAGATTTTATTAAGAAGGAAAGTTAGTTTAATTTGAAGGTTCGATTTAAATTGTTTACATCAATGATTAAATTCAGATGATTGTTTGTATTTATGATTTAAATTGTTTGAATCATTAAAGGAGTTAATAGTTAACTAGGTTATTTGAAGTAACGATTTAAATTATTTAAATCGGTTAAAAGATTTAATAGTTAACTAGGTTATTTATAGTAACGACTTAAATTGTTTAAATTATTAATGAATTAATTGTTAATTTGGAACAATCCATAAATTTGTGATTATGTTGTTCGTAAAATGAGATTGTACGTTCTCAATCATGGTTTACGAAATCGGACAAAATTGATCTAATAAGATTAGATTCAAATATTTTAATAATGGATAAAATTGATCTAATGAGATTAGATTCAATTAATTTTTATAAAATTCGATAAAGTTGATCTAATGCAATTAGATTTAATTATTTTATACGAAATCGGATAAAATTGATTTAATGAGATTAAATTCATTTTATTTTAAAATTAAATATTGTAATTTAAAAAAAAAATCTGATGACATTAGACGCTGACGTCAGCATCTGACGTCACCTGCTGACGCCGACGTCAGCATGTATTAAAAAATAAACAAAAACAATTATTTTTTTTTAATTTTTGGGACCTGTAGGCGTCAGTACTGATTTACAAAATAATTATAAATTAATTATTTTATTAATTAATTTTCTCTTAGAATCAGATTCTAAATTAGATTATATGATAATCTAAGTTGTGAATCAGTGTACTTTAAAATAAAAGTTGTTTTAAATCATTATAGAATAAAATAGACTATACGATAGTCTAAGTTGACTTTATTTTTGAAATAATAGTTAAATTTTATTAATTAAATTTTAGAATAAGATTCTAAATTAGACTATTGGATAGTCTAAGCTTGTTTAATTTTAGAATACGATTCTAAAAATAGACTATGGGATAGTCTAAGCATAAAATCGTTGTTGATTTTAAATAAAATTATTCTTTAATTTAATTTTGAAATTAGAATTTTAAAAGTACATTATGTGATAAACTAAATTAATTATTAGTATTATTTTAATTTAAATTAATTAATTAATTTTATTGATTGAATTTTAGAATGAGATTCTAATGTAAGATTATGAGATAATCTATACTGTAAAACGAAAGTATTTTAAATAAATAAATTAATTAATTTTGGTTAAACTTAGAATGTGATTCTAAAGGGGATTATGAGATAATCCAGGTTGTAAATGCAAGTTAATTAAAAACCACTGGTTATAAAATCCACTGGGACCGAGATTCCAATTGTTGTAACCTCATGGTCTCCATTACCGGTCTAGCAGTATAGTAGATCGATAGACCTCCCTGCGGAGGATGTCGGTTTGCAGATTACAGGGTTAGACTTCTTTAGGATAAACCAAAGTGCAAAGAAGCGATGCGACCATGCTGCCGTGGAGTATTTCGTGTATTTGTATGGAGGTTTAGGTAATGGTTTACACTTGACTAGCGTAATGCATTAGCCTCCCCGAGGAGCTCTTTTGTGTCATGTTAGAGACTAAGGTAAAGTGGTGAGTTAATCAGGTTTACTAAGAGTTACAAGAAAATAGATTAATTGAGAATAGTTCTCACCTGAACTAGCTTCGTGCGACCCCGCTGCCGGGTAGTAAGGAGTGGTGTGTTTGGGTCATCATTGTATGCATGATAGTACAGTTTGGTGGATATCTCTCTTATTGTGTATGCTAAATTGAAATAATATATATCACTGCATTATACATGAGTCATATAAGGTAGTTACACGATTGTTTGCATTTACAGTGTTTTTGATATAGATACGGCTGGTGAACTTCACTTAATTTCGAATACATAATGTACTCATTGAACCAAATTACTTTCCCTTGAAAAATAAGTTAGACTTGATTATTACTCACAAGGGGCCTACTAGAAAGAAAGGAATGGACAAGGTTGTTAATATAGCAACCAAGTCCATAAGGAAGTCAACAAAAGAAAAGTGTTTCTTTTGCAAGAAAACTAAGCCACTGGAGGAGAAACTACACTAAGTACATAGCTATTCTTCCTGCAAAGACTACTAAGCCATCTGGTGAAAGTATGTTGATATCTCACTAATTTGAGTCATGCGCAGTTGAGAGTTCACCAGTTTCCTGGTGGGTGGACTCAGGTTCAACTGACCTTATCTGTAATATGTTACAGGAGCTCAGATTAGGCTAAAGGCTACACAATGGGTGTTATACCTAATATTCAGGGACTGTACAATAATAGTGGTCTTAAGTGTAGAAGACGTTAGCTTAGACGTTAGTAATAGAGTTTTTGTTTTAAAGGATTGATTATTTAAACTTTCGCTATACAGGAATTTGATTTTTGCATTTCGGTTAACGAATAATTGTTATTCAGTTGATTTTGATAATGAAAATTTTAAATATGAGAAATAAATGGTTGACCGTGGCATTGAATCTGATCCTTTTAGCCACCATGAAGCAGTTAAGTCTTGTAGTTTTAAGCAATTGGTTAAACGAACCATGCGTGTACAAATGACATTAAGAGAAAGTAGTGACTTTCTTTGTATTGTATGTCACCAATATACTACTCATTGAGAATGATGTACGGGTGTCATTAGATGTAAAGACTTGGTTGTCATGATAGCTCAATATGAAAGACATGGGCGAAGTCGGCTCTACTCTTAGGATCAAGCTTCTGCGAGGTCATAAGAGTAGGATATTGGGTCTTTCTCTAGCCACTTATATTGACAAGACGTTGTCAAGGTATAGCATGGACTCCCTCTCCTTTTTGAGTAGAGTTCTAGGACACCTCAAGAGGAGGAGCAACTGAGGGATATTCCATATGCTTTGGCAGTGGGAGTCTCAGGTATGCCATGTTGTGTACGAGACTTGATGTCTGCTATGCTATGATATAGTAAGTAGGTGTTAGTCTAACTTGAGTCCAATGGATTAGGTGGTAGTGAAGTGTTTTCTCTAGTTCTTGAGAAGAACTAGAGATCCTATGCTGATCTTTCAAAGTGACGAGCTGATTCCAGTTGGCTATACTGATTTAAGACTTTCAGTCAGATTAAAATGATAGACGTTCGACGTGTAAGCATTTCTTTACTCTTGGAGTGGGAGCCATTAGTGAGAGGAATGTCAAGCAGTATTGTATTGCTGACTTCACAATAAAGTAATTGTGCTCACTAAGGGTTAGGCTCAATAAGTTTTTGGTTCAAACTAAAAATGGGTAGGTATGGACTTTGTCATAAATTAGATTTAGGACAAGTGGAAGATTGTTAGGAACAGTGTCCTGAAATCCAAATTTATTCTGGATATATCGTTCTAATTAATAAATAAAATTAAAGTTCTAGTTGTTTCCTGGTTAAATTTGTGTAAGTGAGCATTTATACTACATGTGATTTTCTTTTGGGAGACATCCGTGAGATGGGTGTAGTCTTCAGACTGCAATTTACATGTTTGTTCTAAGTGGTTTATGAGATTAAGCCACAGATAGACTTAGAATAAATGGTATGGATTGTTGTTTGAAAGGCTCATAGTCGAAGACAAGTCTGGACTACTTGTATGTTAAGACTATAACGTGACACTTTAGATGACTTGTCTTGGTCATGTGAATGGAGATCCAAAAGTGTTACGTTAGTGTGTTTAATAAGATTGACACATTGAGTTGGACCATGTGGGTTACTTATTTCTAGACTACTATCGGAGATGAGTGATTTATGTTGTACTGTTTGAACGAGGACTCTAAATCCTGAGGGTATTTTGGACTTGAGCATGGAGCGTTAGTTATATTGGTGTACTATAAGTATGGTAATTAAATCAATATCATAAGATAATTTAATTTAACCCATTTGGAGCTGGATTTAAATTGTCCCTGAGGTCCCTGCTCAAGCCTTTGTATTTATTGCCATTGAAAAAATATTAAAGAATTCGTTAGATGAATTATTTATCTATAAGATGGGTAAAATTAACTTTGCCAAACATTATTCATGAGATGAATAAAAATTAAAAATTATAAAATAAAATAATTTTTAAAAATTAAAATTCATAAGATGAATTTTTACAAGTGGGAAAAAAAAACAAAAAAAAGAAGAAAGAATCCCAAAAAATAACGGTGTAAATCCGTGTGCGAGCATAGCAGCCAACCAGCGCGTGACACGTGTCACACGCTGGGCCAACAGATGGCAATCCGTGCCTTCAGGCACGGACCAATCACCGCGTGCCAAGGCTAAAAACGTGTGCACAGTTTGTGAAACGCTGCATTTTAGTTGTATTTTTAAACGATACGATGCATTTTAACTTAAACTGGGCAATCCCATATCGAATAAAATTGAATTTTTCGCTCCGGTATACTCCTATAAATAGAGGTGCTTATTCCGAGGTTTGGCGTTGAAGTTGAAGTATTTCTTTAGGCTTTTTGAAATTGTTTCGGAGACCTAATTGGAGAGAAAAAGTTTCGTTAAAATTTTTCTTTCCTCGGTTTAATATTTTTCTAAGCCCACCCTTCGGGCAGTTCGAGGTTATTGCGTAGAAGGTCTCGGGGTCTCGATTTTGAAGAATATTATTGTCTTTCTGTTTTTTTCTTTTATTGGAGCAATTCCAGGTATGTCCTTTCTTTCATTCTCTTTTAGTTTCACTTTTCTATTTATTTACAGTATTCGTTATTATGCTTGTTTAAGTTTATGTATTGTTATTAATTTATTAGAGTAAAATGCCTGTAGATCTAAATTAAGATTTAGATCTGATGATTTAAATTATGAATTTAAGTCAGTAGATTTAAAATTAGGAATTTTAAATCAACCCTAGGTTTAAGGTTATGAATTCTAAGCCTGTTCTGCTGCGTAAACTTTAGGAAGAATTTTTAAAATTCATTCCAACAACCGGTATTAGGGCAAAGGGTTTATAGAGATAAACCTATTCCTGGAAACTTTCGCACGTAAGGTGTCACGAAGCATGACTCTCCGATCGAGGGCTTAGGTAGAGAGAAGAGTCTCCTACTCTAGGTGCTCTAATAGGTGCCTATTGTTGTGACCATAGTTGAAAACTGTGAACCCAATAGTCGGCATTAGAGTTTATTTTTCAACAAAATTTTTATGATTTTCCCAGCAAGATCCGGTAGGGGACAAAATTGAGGACGATGGTCGGTATAGGAGGTTAGTGGGACGACTCCTTTACTTAACCATAACTAGACCAGACATTAGTTATGCCGTTTGCATTTTAAGTCAGTTCATGCATGATCCTAGGGTACCGCACCTTGAGGCAGTAACACGTGTTTTGCGGTATTTGAATGGGACGCCAGGGCAGGGCATTTTCCTACCTTTTGAGAATGATCTACGTTTAAGAGCATATTGTGATACAGATTGGACAGGGTGCCCAACCACGAGACGTTCCACCACAGGCTTTGTTACGTTTTTGGGTGGGGTGCCTATATCTTGGCGTTCTAAGAAGCAAAGCGTAGTCTCGCGATTTTCAGTGTTACACGGACCCGAGAGTTGGTGACGGGGTATTCACGGACCTTAGTTCGTGATGGTGAAATAGAGTTTAGGTGAGGAGAGAAATAGATAGAATTTAGATGAGAGAGAATTAGAAATAGAGTATGAGATGAGAAAGAAATTAGAATTAGACTTAGATGAGAAGAAAAGTGAAAGTTTAGATGAGAAAGATAGAATTTAGAGAAGAAGAGAAGTATTGAGAAGAGAAGGATAGAGAATTTAGTAAAGAGGAGAAGATAGAATTTTCATTAATAATTTCATTGGATGATTCAAAACCTTACAAATACAAGCCCTTAAATAAAAAATTGAGCCATGAGGCTCTTTGGGGTCCAACCAAACCCAACCACCAACTACCACCTACTTCATTAAATGCTTATCTTACCTTGCAAGCTTCTACTTTACTAGCCTTGGAAACATAATATAATAACTTACAAAATGCAAATTATAATATTTAAATAACTAATAATATTAAGCCGGTTCAGCTCCCGCAGCCGAGACACCAAAGACACGGATCTTAACAAGGTCACGGTCGAGGATCGTGACAAACCTTCCCCTTGAAAACATCCTTGTCCTCAAGGATGTAATGTGGCTTGGGTGCTTCGTGCCGATCCCTATTCTTGGAAATCGTTCCCATACCTTCGTCTTGACCTTGATCTTTTGTAGGTCTCTTCGTGTGATCTTAGGCTTGAGGTGGTGGGCTTGACACAGTTCCACCTTCTTGTGATGCGGTCCATTACGCTGCTGCTGCGTACCTCTCTCATGCTCATTCATGCGCTTCCCTAGTAGAGTCATGTGTACCACATGCGCCATCATGCCCACCATGTGCATCTCCCAGCGCACCCAATGTGCTCCAGTGCGTAGCACCTGCGATTCCATGTGTACCTTAGGCGTAGCCTCAGTGACTTTGACAACTCCTGTTCCCAAACAAGTTCTCATCCCTGGGTGACTTATCCATCCTTTTGTTCCTGTTAGCTAGTGCCTCGTTCAAACCCATTGCAATTTTCCTAAAGTTCCAGGGAAATCGAACTTCCATTGTACAACAGTGGTCTTAGATGCTCCTTTCGTTTAAGCTCCTTCGTGCCGTTTCAGCTTCCTCCCTTGAGGTATAGGTTACTTGAGCGTCAATATTTAGGGTGGATGTCGAGTTGATCTTGATCTCTTCAAGGCAACCGAAGGGAGAGAAGACTTGGTAGAGGACTTCTTCGGTAATGGGATAGAGAAGGTCCCATACCTTGACAATGAGCGTGGAGTCATGAGCACTTGCGGTCATCTTCAAGCTTTTGACTGTAAGGAATATTTTTTTTTGGAATTTTAGACACAGTGGATTTTTCTTCTTCTTCTTTTTTTTTTTTTGAATTTCAGAGGCAGTGGATTTTTCTTTTGTTTTTTTTTTTTTGAATTTCAGACATAGTGGATTTTTTTCCCTTTTTTTTAAAAATTGAAAGTGATAGAAACGGAATTACCTTTTTGATAGAACGAGCCTCTTGATCGCAAGATAGCTCTGATACCACTTTGTCACACGAACCCGAGAGTTGGTGACGGGATATTCACGGACCTTAGTTCGTGATGGCGAAATAGAGTTTAGGTGAGGAGAGAAATAGATAGAATTTAGATGAGAGAGAATTAGAAATAGAGTATGAGATGAGAAAGAAATTAGAATTAGACTTAGATGAGAAGAGAAGTGAAAGTTTAGATGAGAAAGATAGAATTTAGAGAAGAAGAGAAGTATTGAGAAGAGAAGGATAGAGAATTTAGTAGAGAGGAGAAGATAGAATTTTCATTAATAATTTCATTGGATGATTCAAAAACTTACAAATACAAGCCCTTAAATAGAAAATTGAGCCGTGAGGCTCTTTGGGGTCCAACCAAACCCAACCACCAACTACCATTTACTTCATTAAATGCTTATCTTACTTTGCAAGCTTCTACTTTACTAGCCTTGCAAACATAATATAATAACTTACAAAATACAAATTATGATATTTAAATAACTAATAATATTCGGCCGGTTCAGCTCCCGAAGCCGGGACACCAAAGACATGGATCTCGACAAGGTCACGGTAAAGGATCGTGACATTCAGCTGAAGCAGAGTATCGCTCCATGGCAACCACGACGAGTGAACTTGTGTGGTTACGATATTTGTTAACTGACCTTCTTGTTCCTATTAACTATGCTTCTGTTTTATTTTGTGATAATCCGACAGCTCTTCATATTGCTTCCAATTCCGTTTCCCATGAAAGGATGAACCATATTGAAGTAGATTGTCATTTTGTTCTAGACAAGTTATTATCCAAACAGATTGCAACCTCTTTCGTTCGATCCATGGGTAGCAGATATTTTTACTAAAGGGCTTGGTTCTACAGAGTTTACATCTCTCATTCGCAAGTTGGACATTGTAAATTTACGTGCTTCAACTTGAGGGGTAGTGTTGAATACTATTCTTGTAGATATTTTGTATTTGTAAGATTCCTAGAGCATATTCTTGTATTTGGAATTAATAGGGTAGCATTTGGTATTGTAATTAGTGGTGGCAGTAGATGCATCAACTTCTCTCCTTCCTCCTCCCATAACTAGCCCTTTATGGCCTTGAATGGGGAATTTATTCCTTGTGTAACTCTTGTAGAGGTAGTAGAAGAGTTAGCTCTTCTTAGTTAGATTATTCTTTGTACAAATAATTAGTGGATGTAATAGTTTTACCATCAATCAAAAACACAAGTTCATCTGGTTAATTTCTACCTTTTTTCACCATTTTACAGTTATTATCATGTAAATCGAGATCGAATCAAAATAAACTAGACTGCACTGTAGACATTTAACATCACAACATCGGACAAGAATTAGACTGAATAATTAAAAGCAACTTGGATATTACTTTGTTATTGTTGCAACAGAACAACTTTAAATTAAGTTGAATTTTTATATAATATTATAGAAGGAAATTATGTAGGTAATATTTTAGCATTTATTACATATGTACTTTGATATACCAGTAATATACAATTATGTACCCTTGAAGTTTAAAAATTTTCTCATGAATCAGGTATCTTTTACCAAAATTTAGTATATTTTAAATGAAAATAACAATCTATATACATCCTATATCATAACGCAGTAATTTCTTTTGTCCGAAAATACTAACATGGCACATTTTTTGATCATATATTAGTAATTTTTGTTAGAATGTGGACAATCTTTTGATACTATGATATTTAAACTACATCAGTTTTTTGTCAGAAATTAGCCAAATTTTAATAAAAATTTACCAAATTTTAATACAGTATATGTACAAGTGAAAAATTTTCTTATCTCATGACATCTCATTTTATATATTAAAATGATAAAGTACTTAAATGATAAATGCTCAAATTTTAAAAATACTTAAGATATAGTTTTCCTAATTTATACAGCTTTGATGGTTAACTTTTTATTTTGTTACTTCATATATGTTGTATTATTACTTGCATTGTTCTATAGAAAGATATAAATGATTGGTCAAAAATATTTTTTAAAACATACCAGAAGACATCACAATAGGGTATTAAGTTTTTCCTTTGAAACAAACAACGGAACTCGGAATTTATATTTCCTTGGAAAACCTTTTCTAAAGAAAAATCAATTTCTAGATTCTACTTTTCCGCCAAAACAAACGGAGCCTAAATCAAATACTAACTTCACATATATACCCGAAAATTTCATAACTAGAACCGCGAACACCCGAAAACCTCCATAAATCCTGAAGTTTCTATTCAATAGTGCAATCCGCCACCGGGACGCCCCATGTGCGATGCACGTTCGGATTTTGTTATTTATCTAATATACTTACTCATAAATCATTATTGTTTGGAATCAAATTTTTCAACAAAACTCTAGTTATGGTATCATTATTGTTTGGAATCAAATTTTTCAACAAAACTCTAGTTATGGTATAACACAGTAGCTGCAACCATATAATCCACTATAGTTTTTCCTTCAGCAATAGAAAATGAGGTAAATGAGTAAGCATATATTTATATTGGGAAAGAGGACAATTGAATATTTAGTTTAAAATATTATTCAAGCAAAAACATAATAACATAAAGAGGATAATTCTATTATCAGTTTAAAATTATTATTGTCACGATAATTTTGTGGCTATCATTTTATAAGTCATGTCGCATAGAACTTTATTGTAGAACTCCAAATAAATAAACTACGAAATGAAAATCATAGTTAACTACTCTACATTTCAAAATCCCATGCAAAATTCCCAGCTAAGGCTAGGACATCCTTACCATCTTTCCCTTAATTCAAAAAATCACTATTAATTTGGTGAATCAATTACCAAAGTGGCACTATTTGCAAAAATAATTACCAAAATAGCATAGTTGGAAAAATATTTACCAAAATGGCACACTTTACTGTAGCATCAATAGGAAACGCCGTTTGAAATGGCGTTCGTTGAGCAGTATTTGTCGTTTGAGGGTTACTGCGAATGAAAGTGCTAGCCTTTATCTACCTATGTAGAGTCTTGGGGCACTAGGAAACAACCTTTCTTTTTTAAAATACAATAATTTTAATGTAGTAATAAAATTACTCAACGTACTCCGTTTCAAATGGAGTATGTTGAGTAAGCCAAAAAAAATTTACTCAACATACTCCGTTTCAAATGGAGTATGTTGAGAGAACAAAAAAAATTTCCATTTCAAATGGAGTATGTTGAGTTATCAAAAAAAAAAAAAAAGACTGTACGGACGCCGTCTGGAAAGGCGTCCGAAAGGCTACGACAAATACTACTCAACGAACGCTGTTTCAAACGGCGTTTCCTATTGATGCTACAGTAAAGTATGCCATTTTGGTAAATATTTTTCCAACTATGCCATTTTGGTAATTATTTTTGTAAATAGTGCCACTTTGGTAATTTATTCGAATTTGGTTCATCTATTTTCAGTTTACTTTCTGTATCTTTTAAGGGTACATTTACCAGGCACTAATGCATCGGATCCCATTAGAATTTCGAAATTAAACGTGCTTGGGCGAGAGTAGTATTAGGATGGGCGACCTCCTGAAAAGTCCTCTTGTTATCAACTCTATAAGGTTGGATGTCCTCGGAAACAACCTCTTGGTAGGGTTACACCCTGAAGGGGTAAGGCTGCGTACATCCACCCACCCCAAAACCTCGCTTAGGTGGGAGCCCTTGAGGCATTAGGTCTGTTGTTGTTGTTTAAATATCTTGTAACATTTTTGAGACTGAGAAATAAACTATTTGATTGCATATGCATAGAGACCTTTTATCAATAATACATTATTCGGTTATATATTTTAAAAAGACCTTATTTATGTAGGATGATCACGACCTTAAAAATATAAGCAGAAGGTGTTGAGGTAAATCTGGAAAAATCTAATATACTCTGATATCAATTTGTGAGGAAATCAATACCTCCTTAATGTGGAACTTAACACCCCAAGAACAGGATTCGATTCAAGTACTATAACTCACACAATAGAAGTAAATAACATGATAAAAGAGAAACAAAACAAGAACACACTGATTTACATGGAAACCCCTCTTCAATCGAGAGGCGAGAAAACCACGGGTGGAGATGGAGATTCTTTATTGAGTATGAATAATGGAAGAATAACAACGACATTTCCTCTGAACGAGATCTATGGAGAATTACTGAAGCGCTCCATCTAAACTCTCTTAGCGATCTCAAATCAATGATGACGGCGACTCTCTTTGATTGAATCATTAGATCCATAAAACAGAAGCCCTAAACCATATTTATACTAAACGGCAAGGGTACACAGAAAATGACTCCTGATTGATTGGGAGGGACCCGATTGATTGGCACTGGTCGATTGATCGGCCCCTCTTCTGCAAGAATTCTTGATTTTTTTCTTCTAGCGTTGCTCTCTGATTGATCGGTTGTTACCCCCGTTTGATCGGCTTGCTCATGGCGAGACTCATGACTAAATTACATAAATTTGAGGCATATTCTTAACAAACCTCCACCTTGACTCAAGTTTACACTTAAGTAAAAATTTCTCCACCTATTCTACAAAACACCCCACAAATGGGGTTATCTAAACAAAACAGAAAACCTAACCGATTCCGAGTGATGCTTGAACTTTTTGCTAGATACCACTGAAGTGAACTTATCTGAGAGGTTATCAGCAATGCCAATCTTCTTCTTCTCTGAATTGGCTCTTGACACATCTTCTGAAACAACCACCTACTACTGAACTATGTTACTTAACTGAAACTGAACTCCCTCCGACTTATTCTTTTTTTGGTAAATCAGTGTGAGAATATCATATATATGAAAGAATATATGTACAAGTCTACGAAGGGCATACCCTAAGCCAAGGCCTAAGGCCTATATCAAAGAATCATTCGAAAGAAAGAAACAAACATCGGTATCAAAGGCCAACACGGCCAAACAACAAGAAAGCAAAGCACAAAATGCAAAACAAAGCTAATTCTCAATCCCTCACTCCTGCAATAGCTGTGAGTGACGATGGGCACCGCGACGCGTGTGAGCTGTAATGAGACGGCTGCGAACCAATCCTGTGATCTCCTCAGTGACAACTGTAGAAGCCCTGGACTGGGAGCGATGAATCCTCAGGTTACGCTCGTACCAGAGATGTAAACCGTTGCAGAGAGACAAAGGCGGGCAAGTGTCCAATCCACCCCGCGTCCACGGAGCCTGGTAGCGGCCCACTGAATCAGCTCATGCCAAGGAAGCAAAGGCCAGGCGACAGAGGTGCGAGAAGAGACCCTCGACCAGACAGTAGTAGAGAAGCTGCAGCTGAAGAAGAGATGACTGTGCGCCTCATCATCCGTCCCACACAGCACACAAGTTGCCCGAACATCCCACACTCAATACCTCAGCAGTCTGTTAGAAGTCCAAAGCCCCTCACAGGAGGCGAGCCAGAGGATGAAGGAATGTCTCGGTATATGAAGCTGGAACCAAAGGAGATGGTGGATGGAGTCCTCCTCCCTCCGGCTACGGATCATCTCCCAAGCCTATCTAGTGGAGAAGACCCCAGATGGGTCACCCATCCACCGCATACTATCAGCTACCCCTGGCTGGGGCCTGAAGTTAATAGAATCCCAAATAGGCAGCAGCTCAGCAATATCCTGGGGGAAGCGCCACTGATCACCCTCAATAATGTCAGAAATACGAGAGCCCAAGCGATGACCAGTGGAATGAAGGCGGTGGAATGTGAACCGCCCCTCCAAGTATCTGCACGGCAACCAGTAGTCAGACCACAACGCTGTATCATGTCCGTCACCAATAATGTGCTTGAAGGTCCTGGCACACAATGATCTAACACCCAGGATGCTCCTCCACGACCATGGAATTGAACCTCGAGGCTGAATATCCCAGAAAGACTTCCCCTGGAGTTGGTTGGCATGGATCCACCGAGGCCAGAGAGAGTCACGATCAGTGAGCAGAACCCAGTTATGGTTCATAAGAGAAGCTTGGTTCCACTCGCGCAAACATCGAATCCCAAGACCACCCTCCCGATGGGGATAACAGAGATGCGACCAAGAGAGCTTGGCCCTGCCCGGGCCCAAAGAAGTGCCCTTCCACAATAAGGCAGCAAGAGTCGACTCAATCTTCTAGATCATCAGCTTCGGAAGTATGAAGACAGATGACCAGAAGACCTGAATAGAAAACAGAACCGATCGGATGAGCTGCAGACGGCCGGCATAAGATAAGGAACGAGATGTCCATAGCTGTATGCGGGCAAGGATGCGGTCTAATAAAGGCTTGCAGCCAATGAACTGAAGCCTCGTCGTGATGAGCGGCACCCCCAAATATCTGACCGAGCACTGCCCCAATCTGAACCCTAAGATGTCAAGAATAGACTGTCGAAGCTCAGGATCAACCTCGGTAATGAAGACGGTGCTCTTTGCCGCATTCAAGGATAGCCCCGAAAGTGCAGCAAATCGATCCAACGCCTCCTGAATGACCGAAGCACTACCCTCATCAGCCTCACTGAAAATTATAAGGTCATCTGCAAAGCACAAGTGAGTAATGCTGGTACTCTGGCAATGTGGATGAAAGCGAAACCTTGGGTCAGAAGAAGCACGGCATAGCAAACCTGAAGGCCCTCCATGGCAATAAAAAAAAGGTAGGGTGAGAGAGGATCTCCCTGGCTGATACCTCTGCTCGTGCCAAAGAACCCCTGGCGACTGAAAATCTGGCTGTGGAAAGGTACTCCCGCACCCATCGAATCATAACCTCAGGAATACCCATGCATCGCATAGCAGTGAGAATGAACTCCCAGTGCACCGTATCAAATGCCTTGCGAAGATCAACCTTCAGAGCACATCGAGGTGACAGCGTCTGAAGGTGATAACCGCGCAGAAGCTCCTGAGCCAACATAATACTGTCAGATATCCTTCGACCAGGTACAAAGGCAGACTGTGAGTCATCGATAAGGTGAGGAAGAACCCCTTTCAACCTGTTTGCAATGATCTTAGTGATACACATATAGATCACATTGCAACAGGAGATCGGGCGATAGTCAGCGAAGGTGGATGGATTCTCCACCTTTGAAATCAAGTTGATGCGAGTAGTATTTAGGGCACCAAGCATGCGCCCTGACTGAAAGAAAGACTGGACAGCTCGAGTAACATCACGCCCCACAATATCCCAAGCCCTCTTAAAGAAGAGGGAGGTGTAGCCATCAGGGCCGGACGCCCTATCATCCCCAGTGGAGAACAAAGCATCTCTCACCTCAACATCAGTAACCGGTATGGTAAGCAGTCTAGCCTGATCCTCAGATAGCCGAGTCTGAAAGAGATCCGAAATATCCTCACGGAGCGGCCCACTCGGCTTTGTCAATAAACCACGAAAATAGGAGACACCAGCCTCCGAGATCTCCACGTCATCATATGTCCTCTTGCCATTAGTGCGAATAATGGAAGAAATCCGGTTCCTAGCCTGCCGATGTGTGACAGACTTGTGGAAGAACCGGGTACCCTGATCCCCCAAGGAGAGCCACTGGATGCGATACTTTTGGCGAAAGAAAGCCTCCTCATCCCTACATAATCGCGAGTACACTCGAGAAAGACGACGCTCCTCCTCTCGAAGCAAAATACTCTCCGGATCATTATCAAGTGCCCGCTGCCCCTCAGTCCAGGCATCTCTCGCTGCCACAACTCGAGCTGAAATGTGACTGAAGTGTCTAGCATTGAGGGCCTTCAGCTCTCCCTTCAGCCGCTTCAGCTTCTGAGTGAGCTGATACATGGGTGTGCCATCAATGCTAGTCTCCCAAACCCTCCGCACAGTAGGCAGGAACTCCTCATGGTCAGCCCAAAAGTTAAAGAACTTGAAAGGGAGCCGCGGGGTGTGGCGCTCTCCAAGTCTTGTAACTACAAAGGGACAATGATCAAAACATAACTTCCGGGGAAGGAACTCGATAGATGAGGAAGAGAAAGAACGCAGCCAACCTGCACTCACTAAGCACCAGTCAAGACGCTTCAGAATGAGAGCGTCTCCATCTGACCCATTGGACCACGTATATCGTAGCCCGGTATAAGGCAGAACTGTGAGCTCAGAATCGTAGATGTAGTCTCTGAAGTCATCCATGTGCCCAAGCCAAGTGTACTGGCCACCTCTCCTGTCACTTGGACTGAGGATAGCGTTAAAGTCTCCAAGGAGTATCCAAGGCTCCTCCTGAAGGCCCACGCTAGCTCCTTGAATATAAAGCCAAAGCTCCCGACGCGGTCCTGGCTCATTAAAGCCGTAAACAAATGTAGCAGTAAAGTCTACATCACCTCAGACACCAGAAAACCAGCAGGTAAGATACTGATCCCCACCCTGCACTATCACTACATGGTAGAAGGACGGATCCCAGAGAACAATGATACGACACCCACGGGCCTGCACCCCACTAATCAAAAACTACCAGCCCTCAGCACAACGAGCAACAGCGGAATCAACAGCAACTGGGTTGGCCTTGGTCTCAACTAAGCCAACCAAACTCAAACGACTGCAGGAGATCCAGCCACGAACAACACGAATAGTAATGGGGTTATTAAACCCTCTCACATTTCAGCATCCAATCATGGAAACTGGAGACTAAAGCACACCATGACCCTCACGGCCCGCACGGGCAGCCGTAGAGCGAGTATAACGAGCAATAGGATTCAACTGCGATGCACACTCCGATGTGGACGTATCACCCGCTCGCTCCTTAGCTAGTAACTCAAAGGGGTTTGGAGACTCAAAAGTAGTAGCAGCCGAACGACTCCCAACATAAGCGAGGGGCTCCACAAGCCCGACAAGAGCCCCTTGAGCCTCCTCAACCTCAAAAGGAACCAAAGCACGTCCCAAGTCCTCAGGCGAGTGATCCACCGGTACACCAGAAGAATCCGAGCTAGAACGGGACCCGCTAGTGGGTTGGACATGGCTCACCTCAAGAGGTGACTTTGTGGGTGAGGCCAAAGCGGCTCGTCCTCCATCATCCAAGATCGGGCTGCCGGACAGCCCAACCGCAGCCGCAGCCAGGGTGGCTTGCGGTTGCCCACCATTATGGGCCAAGGGGGCCACGGCCCCTTGAAAAGGGACCAAGCCCAAGTTGGGCCCGTGAAGAGCCGTGGGAGGCTCTGCAACAGGCCCACTGTGGGCCTCACCACGCACACTAGTACCAGCCTCACCACGCACCACTATAGCCTCACCGTCCACCGGCGTAGCCACCGGCGCATTGACCCCAGCACCGGCACCCTTCTTTTTCCTATTTTTCTTCTTCTTTTTGCGCTTAAGAACCGGTGATGCCATAGCAGGGTCCTCACGAGCCCCGGGTGGCGAACAGTCATGCCCAAAGACCAAACAAGTTGGGCAACGAATCGGCATAGCCTCACACACAATAGTCAACTTGTAGAGTATCCCGTTCACATCAATAGAGGTCTCCTTGGGTACAGGCCCCGAGGCTTCCACCTCAACACAAACCTGAATATAACCCAGACGAGTTCAATCAGCAGTTACCTTGTCCATAAACAAAGGCCGACCAATTATACTACAAGCAACACTGATCCCAATAGGCTTCCACAAGGTCAAGGGAAGCCCAGATATACGGACCTAAACAGGGGCAGTCCGACAATTCTTCTACATCGTAATGCCCTCCCTCCAAAGTTGGAGCGACATGCATACGCCCTTGAAGAACCAAGGACCACCAATAAGAACACTCTCAGCCTGAGCCTTAGTTCTAAATCGAAAGTAGTAAACCTCGCCATCAGAAAGGACACACTCAAGACCCTTCTCACCCCATAGGAAGGTAGCGATCTCATGGGCACGAGAATATGCATGTCCCGTGCCAATCAAATGACCCACTAAGCAATGCTCCCACTTCTCGTTACCAGAATCAAAAGCCCCGCGTGGAACAACTCCCACAGGCTTGCCGTTAACAAGAATAGGACGAATATATTGTAGCGTGTTATGATCTGAGGACCGGACCCGATCTGCCCATGTGGGTGAAGCCGGGTCACCCGCACCAACTGTCGAGCCCGAACCCACATCGAATGCACCAGCGTCACGCACCTTGGACATGGTGCGTGAGTTGCAAAATAATGCAGCAAAAAACAAAACCCTTACAAATTAGGGTTCCCAACAAACCCCCAACCGGGCGCCGCCACCAACACCCACCACACCAGTTAAGACCGGGCAGAGTCCGGCCACCAACACCCAGCAGTCACGACTAGCAAAGGACCAAGGAAAACTTACACGTGGATGCTCCAAACGAAGAGAGAGAACGCTCGCGAGGAGAGAGAAAGTGCAGCCACCACCGCCACACGGCCGCCAGGTACTGCCGGACCACCACCAAAAGGAAGAGGAGAGAGAGGCGAACCACCAGGAATGAGGAGCCGGTAATGGGCTTACCGGAGAAGCCGCCACATCCTACGCAACCCAACAACCCCAAAAAAACCCTAGCACCCTCTCTGTCGATTTTCACCCTCTAGCAGCCGCCGGAATCACCAGCGAGCACCACCACCAGGAAGTGGAGGCGCCAGCGAACGAACTACCACCGGACCCTCCCTCGTACGACCTTGCACGCGCCCGCACACGCGTGCCCTAATCAGAATCGCACTGTTCCGCCCTCATGCATGTACAAAAAAATTGGACCATTTCTCAATTTGTGAGTGTCATCCTTACGCAGGGGCCATGCTAATCTTCTCCGTATCGTTCCTATTTTATCGGATGTCTCCGAAGAGACCCTCCGACTTATTCACCTGACCTAAATCACAAACAACGGATGACATCTTTTGTGGACTCAATAATAAAGAATCATCAAACGTGACATCTTTACTCGTCAGGAATTGCTTAAAGCGAACTATTTTCTGCTTCCCATAAATGCTGTGTTCACAAGATTTCAGTCCCGTAGACGGACCACACAACGAGCCCCTTTTACTGTGCTCAGGCAGACCTTTATTACCTGGATGATACAATCTCAAACGTCTTGACTTTGTGATACCTGTTCTGTCAACAGCGCTGATGAAGATATCTTAACTGATCTTGCAACTGTGGAACCGACAAATTCATATAAAGTTCCTACCCTTTGCCTTTAATAACAACTAAAGCACCCATAACGACCTTCATAACTCCACCTTCAGCTGCGTACCTGTACCCAGGTGATCTAAGAGTACCTAATGAGATGAGATTCTTCTTCAAATCTAGAATATGACGAATATCGCTTAAAGTCCTGATAGTGCCATTGAACATCTTAATACGAATTGTTCCTATACCCAGAACTTTGCATGTAGCATCATTGGCCATCAAAGCAACTCGACCTTGAATTGACTCGTACATGGAAAACTAATCTCGATTGGGACAAACATGACAGGAGCAACCCGAATCCAAAATTCAAATTTTTCTAAAACTGGACTGAGGTTCAGACACAAATAGTATATCACTGTCATCCTCATCTTCAACTACAACACTAGCTGCTGCGGATCTCTGGTCAGACCTGTTATCTGCTTCTAGCTTCCTCTTAAGCTTGTAACAGTCTCTCTTAATGTGCCATTTCTTATGACAGTAATTACAGGATAGATCGTGATGTCTAGACTTAGACTTGTTTCCACCATGATTATATTTTTTAGACTTAGTTCTCCCTCTCACAAATAAACCATTACCTGAGTTATAAACGGAGTCAGATCACTCCTTATCTACTCTTTCTTTACTTAGTGGGTTTCTCTTAACCTCATCAACTGTGATAGATGACCTACCACCATAAATCATGCTTTCTATGAAGCCTCTATAAGAGGTAGAGAGTGAACATAATAATAGCATGGCTTGATCTTTAGCCTTAGGAGCATCATCAAGCTCCTTTAATTCTTGAATTAATGAATTAAATTCATTAACATGATTTTTAAGTGATGTACCTTCTGACGTACGAAACGTGAACAACCGACGCTTAACTGTAAGTTTGTTGGAGACAGACTTGAAACGTAACATATCCTGCAATTTCTCCCACAACTCCTTAGCGGTCTTCACTTCAAGAACTTCTGTTAAAACGTCATTTGTAAGACACATCTGAATTGCCTAAGAGCCCTTTCGTCTAACTCCTCCCACTGTGCTTCGGATAAACTCTCAAGTTTCTTCTCTTTTCTGTCTAAAGCTTTCTTTAAGCCACTTTGAGTCAAGAGGCCCTTAACACGAACCTACCGTAAGCTGAAACTCCCTTGACCACCGAACTTCTCAAATTCAGATTTAACTGCAGACGTCAGAGTACCAAATCGAAATAAACAGGGCTCTAATACCAATTGTTGAGGTAAATTTGGACAAATCTAATATACTCTGATACCAATTTGTGAGGAAATCAATACCTCCTTAATGCGAAACTTAACACCCCAAGACCAAGATTCGATTCAAGTAGTATAACTCACACAAGAGAAGTAAATAATAGGATAAAAGAGAAACAAAACAAGAACACAATGATTTACGTGGAAACCCCTCTTCAATCGAGAGGGGAGAAAACCACGGGCGGAGATGGAGATTCTTTATTGAGTATGAATAATAGAAGAATTATAACGACACTTCCTCTGAACGAGATCCATAGAGAATTACTGAATCACTCCCTCTAAACTCTCGTATCGCTCCCAAATCAATGATGATGGCGGCTCCCTTTGATTGGATCATTAGATTCATAGAACAGAAGCCCTAAACCCATATTTATATTAAATGGCTAGGGTACGCCGAAAAAGACTCCCGATCGATTGGCACTGGCCGATCGATCGACCCCTCTTCTGCAGGAATTCTTGAATTTTTTTTTCTCTAGCGTTGCTTTCCGATCTATCGGCTTGCTCACGGCCAGACTCATGACTAAATTACATAAATTTGAGGCATATTCCTAACAGAAGGCAACATTTTGATTTTATTTTAAAACATGATGTTACCTTTTACAAGTAGTTTTCCTTACTTTTTTGATAATTTAGGTTTTAAAAAAAAAAAAACTTTGTTGATAATTAAATTTTTACACAATATAACATAAACCAAAAAACATGGTAAAAAATTGCTCAAAGTTCCATAGAATGGGTTTTTACCAAATTGTTCTAAATTAAAATAAGATAAAACGACCAAAATTCAATAAAATAATAAAAAAGTTACAAAATTCGAACTAGCAAGAAAATGGGATTTCACCAGTTGTGGGTAGTAAGATAAATGATACCGAGCCGAGTCGGTCCCATTTAGTTAATGAGATGAGCCGAGTTAGCCATGCTTCGGTTCAACTTCGCTTCTTTGCAACCTTAGTTGTGGGTGTTGTTTGAGGGGGAAATTTAGAATTCAAGGTTGGTTTTTATTTTTTTTATTTTTTTTTATTTTGGGAAAAAAGTATATATATATTGGATAATTAGGTAATTTTAAAATTGTTTCTAGAAAGTTTAAATTAGGTAACATCTTACGCGAGAAGCTGTTAAAAAGATTTGATTATCCATCTTTTTCACTTTATTCTTAAGATAAAATAAGGTCTTTTTTGGAACCAAAGGTTACAATTAAAAAGCAGTTTTTTTTTTTTACAGCTCAATCAAATGCACCATTACGCAATTAGTCCTATTCTTTGACTATTGTGTTATTTTAATCCCCTAACTATTATTGTGTCCATTTTGATCATTATACAATTGAAATTATTTCAGTGAAGTCTGATTTTAAAGTTAATGTTACTTTATTAAAACAATAACATTAATTAGTTACTTGCATATGTTTTTTATGTCAAGGAATTAGCGCTTGCGTATTTTTTCACTAATTTCTAATTGAAATCATAACATTTGCTTTGATAATTAAACATATCCATTAATCAAGAAAGTAGGATGCCCTTAGGGTTACAAAAGAACGGACAATCAAACAGCAAATTATAAATGAGAAAGTCAAACAAAAAGCGGATCTGATCTATGGACACCAGTCTTAGCTAAAGTATCAGCCTCCTTATTTGCGTCTCTTCTAATGTGAGAGAATTTAAGCTCAGAGAGGAATTCCTCAATTACGAGATTCTGTTAATCATAAAATTCATTTTCCACGGAACATGTGTTTGAGAGTTGAACCACTGAACTTCATTTGTTGAGTCTGATTCAATGATAACTTTCCAATATTCTTCTAAGATGCGACACCTGTAGATGAGTCAAGGGCCACACAAATTGCTTCTAATTCAATCCAATTAGAGTCCTTAACACCAATCGGGTAAGAAAATACAGCTAGAGTTTTCGACTCATGTTTCCTTAGCAAACCACCCACCCCCGGAAGACCCGGTTTACCTTCTGCTGCGCCATTAACGTTTCATTTCAACCAACCCAAAGGAGGAGGAATCCACACATATGTTTCTATTTTCCTTTAAATCTGCACCAGAGGAGGACCTCATCCAAGTAGTTCGCAACTTGCACAGGCGAGTAAGGAAAGTCATTAGTAGTGGCTGCAATCCAAAAATCGAGCCTAAACTTCACTGAATCAAGAGCTTTGGGCACATCAAAACTTTTATTTTTTAAAAAGGACCTCGTTCCTACACTTTCAAATTGTCCAAATAATCACAAAGAAAAAAGTAACCCACTCCTTCTTTTGAAAATTTTGAAAAGTAAGCCATTCTAAATCTCATATCATGAACGAGTATCATTTGGGATGACTAATATCATACTACATCACTCACTTGCTTTCATCCATACAGATCGAGACAAAGAGCAGTGATGGAACAAATGTAGCGGACACAGAGATTGGGACTGAGGGATGATTCCAAATTTAAGCAATCTATCCTTCGTGTTGACCCTTTTAAGAAGAACTAGCCATGTTGGAAGTTCCGCTTTAGGAGGGACACAACCATGCCAAAAAACTTAAAAAATGTCAACACCATCCGAACATCTCAAATTCATAGCTGCTCTACAAAAAGATTTAACTGAGAAATCACCCTACTTGACAAATCTCCAACATACCTTATCCAATCTTTTGGGGCATAGGGAAACCAATCCAAGGAGGGCCAGCAGCTCCTTTTTTTAGCTCCTCTTCGTATACAAATAATGGTTGACGCCAAATACAGTTCCAATTATAGAGAAAGCCGTCCCAAACCCCCATTTCCCCAATCGTGGACTCTTTTTGCTTAAAGATATCGAAGAGACGCGGAAAAGCTGTGTAGTGTAGTAGTACCAACCCGCCAGATCAACCCAAAATTAGGGAAACGGGAAGGATTTGACAGCCTTCCCTTTAACTTTATTAATAATCAATAAAAAAAAGAGGAAACATAAAATTCAATTCTAATTCTCGCACTTGAGAATAGAAAGAACCAAATAACTCATAAAAATAATCTAAGAAAATGAATGCCAAAAACCCTAGATTTCTTCTAGTATAAATGGAGCTACTTGAATCCTAATCAAATTCTAAAAGATAGTTCAAAATTAAAATCTAAAAGATAAAGCTAAAATATTAATCAAATTCAAATTCTATCCATCACCATGTATCCATCTCCGCACCCACCAACTATACCCGCCAAGATCATAACTAGGCTGCATCATCCTCTCCAGGTTCGAAAGAATTAGCCCCCGAATTCGCCAACGGGTCTCTTGGTTGTCCTTACCAAGTTGAGTTTCCTCACGCCAGCCTCCCACCTTGCCGAGCTTCAGTCCACCATGCTTCTCTCGGTGCGGGTTGTTGATCTCTTCTGCAAGCGTAAGGTTGGTTTTTTGTTCCACCAAGGTGTGGACAGCATCATCCATTGGAGTTTGTGCCGCCATGTCTTGTCTTTTTTTGGTGACAAAGTTTTCGTGAACCCTTGAAGCCTGTAATCCAACAGCGTCTCTAGGTTCACTCGGTGTTGGAGCCTTCCAAGTAACTCACCTCCCGGTATTTAACTCTTCCACCACGTATTTTTCCCTATCGCCAACATAGCCCTTGGTAACTCTTCTGGCACTTCAACCTTCTCTGTTTCGCCATCAAGATATCCCTGCCAAGTTCTATCCTTTGTTGGTGTCAACACAGCCAATCCGCCCTTTTGACTTACTCAGATGTAACTCCAAGCCAGTAATCTCCAAACTGGGCGCCTGACATCCTCATACACCTTAAGGCTTACTCGGTATTTCCCCTGTCTACTCATTAAAGCATCTTTGGGAACCCAATCTAACTGGCATTGTTCCTCCCTTATTGGTGGCAAGCCATACGCCAACCCTTATGGACGAACCTCCTTGGATAGTCTCCCTATCTCAGCTGACTCCTCCTCCTCCTCATATATAGGATAATCAAATATAGGTGGAGAAGACAAATCAAGATGTCACGAACCTAGGCCCGTGACTCGGTTAGGATTTGAGATAGAGGGGAGATTAGATGAGAGTTAGAGGAAGAGAGTAGAAATAGAGAGAGAATTAGAAGAGTTAGAGGGGAGAAGAAGATAGAATTAGAAGGGAGAGAGAGACGGTTAGGGAGAGAGGAAGAGAAGAGGCAAATTTTGTAATTTTCATTGATGATTCAAAAGGCATACTTACAAGTGTTTAAATAGACAAAAAATGGAGGGAAGGCAACCTAGACTCTACATACATAGCCTATCATTACAATTTTGATTTTCCCTTTGCCTCCTTTTCTTCCTCCTAACCGGCCCCCTTCCACTTTCTAATTTCAAAATTCAAACTAATTTATACTTAACTAATTCTATATATTTACATTACATAATTGTTACAAAAAATCAAAAGCAAGAAAATAGCTGTTCGACTTCCTCGGGTCGTGACAATCCCTTCCCCTTGAAATCATCCTTGTCCTCAAGGATTGAAGGTCGGAAATTGTTTGCGAACGAAGGTCCAATCTTCCCAAGTAATGGCGTCTTCCCCCATGTTTTTCCATCGGACTTGAACTTGCTTGATCTTCCTTTTGTTGCGGGTTACGGTCCGTTGATTGAGAATGTCTTGTGGAGTGACTTCGGTTTCGTCGTTTTGGTCAATCTGCGGAAGGTCCGAAGTGATGCGTATGTTGTCTCCTACCTTTTTCTTCAATCGGGAAACATGGAAGACTGGATGGATTTTGGAACCTTCGGGAAGCTCGAGTTTGTAGGCCACTTCCCCGATCCGGGCTTTAATTCGGTACGGTCCATAGTATCGAGCGGCCAGCTTTAGGTTTCTTCGTAACGCGACGGAGGTTTGTCGATATGGCTGCAGCTTAAGGTACACCCAGTCACCTGCTTCGAACACTCTCTCGGTCCTCCGATGGTCGGCTTGCTGTTTATAGCGGTGTTGAGCCTCTTTTAAGTTCTCCTTTAATAGGCCAATCAAGTTCTGCCTTTCATTGACAAAGTCCTCCACATCCCCGGATGTAGAGATGCAAGGGACGTCGAGGGCGAGGAACTTGGGTTCATAACCGTAGAGAGCGCGGAACGGTGTCCCTTTCAATGATGAGTGATAGTGGGTGTTGTACCAGAATTCTGCCAAAGGAAGCCAGGGAGACCACTGTTTTGGTTTATGGAGGGCCATGGCTCGAAGATAACTTTCGAGACACTGATTGACCCGTTCGGTTTGTCCGTCGGATTGTGGATGATAGGCACTACTCATTCTGAGCGCGACCCCGGCTAGGCGCATGAGCTCCTTCCAAAAGAGGCTCTGGAAGGATGCGTCTCGGTCTGAAATAATATCCTTGGGCAACCCATGAAGTCGGTAGACCTGGTCCACGAACAATTGGGCTACCTTGCTTGCGGTGTAAGGATGTGTCAAGGCGATGAAGTGAGCATACTTGGTAAGCCGGTCCACAACCACCATAATGACATCCTTGCCCCCGGACTTGGGCAAGCCTTCGATGAAGTCCATACTAATACTTTCCCATGCTTGGATGGGCACGGGTAGTGGTTGTAGGAGTCCCGGGTAAGCCACATTTTCATGCTTGGTGCGTTGGCAAGTATCACACTTCTTTACCCATTCTTGGACACTGTCTTTGAGGTTGGGCCAATAAAACATGCGTTTGACTCTCATTAAGGTGCCAAAGGATCCTGAGTGACCCCCCGTGGGAGAGTCGTGAAGTGCTTGTAGGATCTTTTCTCTCATTCCTCCATCCTTTCCCACATAAAGCCTTCCCTTGTATCGGAGGAGTCCCCCTTCGAAAGAGTAAGGCTTGTTGCTTGTTGGGTCAAGAACAAGTTGCTCTATTCGTTCGGTGGTATGGGCCTCATCTTCGTAGCTTTGGGAGAGCTCTTGTATCCAAAGGGGAACCGAAGTGGTCATGAAGGCGTAAGCGGCAACAGCTTCTTCTTCATCCCGTCTTGAGAGTGCATCGGCAGCTCGGTTTTCAGCTCCCTTGCGGTAAAGGATGCTATAACGTAGGCCCATCATCTTCGACATCCCTTTGAGCTGTAATTGTGTGGTGATCTTTTGCTCGAGTAAGTGACGGAGGCTGGCATGGTCGGTTTTGATGATGAAATGATGGTCCATCAAATAGTGTCTCCACTTTTCAACCGCCATGAGTACTGCAAGGAGCTCTTTCTCGTAGGCCGAAAGCCCCAAGTGGCGTGGGCTAAGGGCCTTACTGAGGTAGGCGAGGGGTCGGCCCTCTTGTGATAGGACCGCTCCAATCCCTACCTCGCAAGCATCGGTCTCAAGGACAAAGGGCTTGGAGAAGTCGGGAAGTGCCAGGACTGGGGCGGTTGTCATGGCCTCCTTCAAGGCCTCGAATGCTTGATCGGCTTTCTCATCCCAAAGAAATCCCCCTTTCTTGAGGAGGTTGGTCAACGGCTTGCTCATGGTCCCATACCCACGGATGCACTTTCGGTAATATCCGGTGAGTCCCAAGAACCCACGGAGGCTCTTGACATTCTTCGGTCTTGGCCACTTCTTCATGGCCTCGATCTTGCCTTCTTCGGTTGCGACCCCTTCTCTTGAGATTACGTGTCCCAAGTATTCTACCCGATCTTGGCCGAAGGTACACTTGCTCTGTTTAGCATAGAGGCGGTGCATACGAAGGGTCTCAAGCACTTCGGTCAAGTGCCTAAGATGTGCGGAAAGGCTCGGGCTATAGACCAAGATGTCGTCAAAGAATACGAGCACAAACTTGCGTAGATACGGCTCGAAGACTTCGTTCATCAAGGCTTGGAAGGAGGCGGGGGCGTTAGTGAGTCCGAAAGGCATGACACGGAACTCATAATGCCCTTGGTGAGTCCGGAAGGCGGTCTTATGCTGGTCTTGTTCACACACTCGAATTTGATGATAACCGGCGCGGAGATCGATCTTGGAGAAAATGGAAGACCCTTTGAGCTCATCTAGTAAATCGTTGATGACTGGTATCGGAAACTTATCTTTGATGGTGATGTTTTTGAGTTGCCGATAGTCCACGCAAAAACGGTAGGACCCGTCCTTTTTGCGGACCAAGAGCACCGGGGAAGCAAATGGGCTTCGGCTCGGTTGGATGATGGAGGCTTCCAACATTTCTTTGACTTGCCTTTCGATCTCGTTCTTTTGCCCGTGCGGGTAGCGGTAGGGCCTTATGTTCACGGGCTTGGCTTCGGGCAAGGTGGGAATGCGGTGATCATGTGAGCGAGGGGGAGGAAGGGTCCTTGGTTCCTCAAAAACATCTTGATAGCGGTCGAGGATGCGTTCTATCTCCGGATGAGTGACGGATTTGGAGGCCTCCTCGGCGGTAGCCATAAAGAGGTGACCCATCACATGTCCGGCCTTCTTGAAGAGCTTGGCGAGGCCTTTACCCGAAATTGATTGTAAGGCGGCTTTTTCGGATGTGCCTTGTAAGCGGACTGCCTTTCCCTCTTTGAAGCAAGCGAACTTGAGGTTGGTGAAGTCAAATGTTACGGGTCCATATCGTTGGAGCCAATCAACCCCAAGGACCATGTCACTGCCCCGGAGTTCCAATACCCTCAAGTCATCAACGAACGTTGTGCCTTGGACCTTCCACCTTATGCCCGAGCATTTTTGATAACTAACGAGGCTCTCCCCGTTTGCCACGGTCACGGTCATGACGACGGTGGGTACGGTTTCGAGCTGAAGCTCCCGGACCACATTAGCGTCTAGGAAGCTATTAGTGGACCCGCTATCGATCAAGATATTTACCTCCCGCTTCCTAATCAGGCCCTTCAATCTCAAGGTGTTGTGCGTGACTCGGCCCGAAAGTGCATTTAGAGAAATTTCCATAGCTCCGTTGTCTTCTCCTTCGGTTTGCTCTTCACCTACAACTTCCTCTTCTTGGGCTTCGTCTTCGACCTCTTCTCCTTCCATACTTTGTAAGGCCTTCTTACAAACGTGCCCCGGAAAGTATTTTTCATGGCACTTGTAACATTGGCCCGGCTCTCGTCTTGGGGCGCTGGGACCCGTGTTGCTGCTGCCGCTGGTTTTGGACACGGGCCCGTGGGACTGGGCCCAGCCTTGGGACGCTGCCGAGGACACTGGTCGGCTATTGGAACCTGGTCGGGCACTAAAACTGGGTCGGTTGACAGGTCTGGCAGCATTCCTGATTTCGGCTACCGCAACCTCTTGGAGTTTGGCCTGTTCAAAGGCCATGCTAAGCTTGGTCGGCCGGCTTGCCTTGACGGATGCTCGAATGGCGGGCTTAAGTCCGCTAATAAAGCTCGAGACAAAGTATGCCTCGCTTAATGTCGGGTGATGGATAAGCATCCAACTCTTTAATTCTTCGAATTTCAAAATATAATCTTCAACCGGCCAGTTTTGTGACATCTTGCTAAACTCCTCTACTATGTCTTGGAGTGATCGGTCCCCAAAACGTTTGCACAATTCGTCCATGAAAAAGGTCCACATCATGTGAGGGTGTCTAAGCTCAAGCCCGTGGAACCAAATGTCCCCGGGTTCATGAAGGTGGCTTGAAGCATATTCAACCCACTCGGTTTCGGGCACTTGGTACCAACGAAAGTATTTAAGGCACTTACGGATCCAGGCTCTCGGGTTCGTACCTTCAAATCTTGGGATCTCGAGCTTGGGCGCATGGGAGGTCCAGGTGCGGTTGCTTCCGTGGCTTCGGTTAAAGTCCCCTTCATCCGTGACTCTCGGTGGGGCCGGGTTATTTCGGAATTCTGAAGAGTGTATTGGAGGCGGTAGGATCCCATTGCCGGTTCTCGGGTACGTGCCTGACCCACCTGGCGCGGCATTGTCACGGGCTCCCACGGTTGGTGCCACGGTCTCCACCTCAGTCCTCTTTTCCTGGGCCTTCAGCAACCGACCCACGGCATCGGTTAGGGCCCTCAGGTCAGCCTTCACGTCCGCCATGTCTGCTCTTATCTCGATGTTGTTTCGGTTTTGTTGCTCCTCCAGTCGGTCCATCCTTTCCTCCAAGCGGACCATCCGATCATCAACGGCGTCGACCCACTCGTTGGTATCGGTGTGACCGGTTGAGGACATGCTTCTTGTTATAGCCGTTTTTTTTTTTTTTTTTTTGATTCGGTTTTAACCGGATGAGAGAAAAAGATAGGTTAAGCCCTTTTCCGGATCGGAAGATGGCTCTGATACCACTTTGTCACGAACCTAGGCCCGTGACTCGGTTAGGATTTGAGATAGAGGGGAGATTAGATGAGAGTTAGAGGAAGAGAGTAGAAATAGAGAGAGAATTAGAAGAGTTAGAGGGGAGAAGAAGATAGAATTAGAAGGGAGAGAGAGACGGTTAGGGAGAGAGGAAGAGAAGAGGCAAATTTTGTAATTTTCATTGATGATTCAAAAGGCATACTTACAAGTGTTTAAATAGACAAAAAATGGAGGGAAGGCAACCTAGACTCTACATACATAGCCTATCATTACAATTTTGATTTTCCCTTTGCCTCCTTTTCTTCCTCCTAACCGGCCCCCTTCCACTTTCTAATTTCAAAATTCAAACTAATTTATACTTAACTAATTCTATATATTTACATTACATAATTGTTACAAAAAATCAAAAGCAAGAAAATAGCTGTTCGACTTCCTCGGGTCGTGACACAAGATGCGTTGGTCCATCAAAGATTGGCTCTCTCTTGTTGTCGCCTGTTGGTGCAGATACCAACTCTTAGTCACCAACTGCGTTGGTGAACATGGCTCCCTCTTCTGGTCTTGGGTCTTCGGTTTTCAACACACACGGCACCTCAACTTTCTTGGGCAACACGATGATCATTGTTCCCTCGAAGATGAAGCTATAGGTGTTCTTTCTCCCATCATGCATGGCACTCCTATCGTATTGCCACGGGCGCCCCAACAATAGATGGAAAATGTCCATGGTGATGACGTCACACCACAAGCCATCCCTATATTTCGACCCAATTGAAAAATTCGCCGAGCAACATTTAGACATGGCTACCTAGTCTCCTTTCTCGAGCCATGAAATCTTGTAAGGGTTCGGATGCTTCTCTGCCTTCAACCCTAGCTTCTGGATGGCCTCTTCGGAGATGCCATTCCCACAACTCTGAGTCGATAACTAGGCGGCATACCCTCTCACCAATTTGCGCATCGTTTAAAAGATGTTGTGTCAAAGCCATTTATCCCCTTTTGGTTCCTCGTGTGTGAAGCCAACTCGCCTGACCAGTAGCAATCGTCACCCGCTACCTCTTCTTCGCCTAGTGATGCCAACTCCTCTTGAGTCTCTTTTGCCACTATGATGCCTTCTTGTTAAAGCTTTGAAAGTTCATCACCGAGACTGGATTCCCACCTCCGTTCATCAACGTTGGTGTTGCCGGTATTGGACCGATGTCACCTTGGCCAAGGATCCGGTAGCTTAGCATCCGGGAACTGATTCTGGAAGCTTTCGTTTGTCTCCTCTTTTTCATCACCCGGTGCTGGCAGGCGTTGAGGCTGGGTTCTCAGTTCCAAGTTGGGATTTGCCCCTAGTTGAATCAAACAACTTTTGATCCGTCGGAATCTCTCTTCCAAGTCCTCTAATCTCCTCTCGGCTTGCCTTTGATGGTCACGATCATGAACATCTTCGATGGCGGGGTATCTCTATCACCCACGGGCCATCTCAGAAACCGGTCTAAGCTCTGATACCAACTAATGCAGCGCGTAAGTGGCAAAATTGGGTAAACGGGAAGGATTCAACAGCCTTTACTTTAACTTTATTAATAATCAATAAAATAAAGAGGAAACATAAAATTCAATTATAATTTTCACACTTGAGAATAAAAACAACCAAAGAACTCATAAAAATAACCTAAGAAATTGAATGCCAAAAACCTTAGATTTCCTCTAGTATAAATAGAGGAGCTATTTGAATCCTAATAAAATTCTGAAAGATAATTCTAAATTTAAATCCAAAAGATAAAGCTAAAATCCTAATCAAATTCAAATGCTATCCATCACTGCTATCCACCTCCGCACCCGCCAACTGTACCCGCCAAGATCATAACCGGGCTGCGTCATTTACTTTCAAACCATTGCCTATATATGTATAGTGTTAGCAATGCTACGTCCACCCTAAGCAACCGCTTTTTGGGATTGTTGCTTTTAAAATATTAATTAGTAATATTTAAAGAGTTTTATGATTAGAATCTTTATAATTTGTAATATATGAAGGGCTCAATTTAAAATTTTAGTTTGGAGTCCGAAAATGTCAAGACTGGCCTGGCTACATCTGTGAAGTGTTTAAATTTACCAAAAATTAGTCAATCTGTGACTAGGATAGTAATGGGATAGGTATGGGCATAAGTGGGGCAGGTAATAGGTACGAGTTGGGTGTACCCGCCCCGTACTCACCATGGGTATGAGGCGGGTACAGTTATAGTATTGTACCCGCACCGGCCCACTTCATACCGACCATACCCGCTTCATTTTGTACATAATTAACTTTCAAACTAAAAAATAAGTACTTAAATTCAATAACCGAAATTATTTATTGATATTATATAAAAAATATAATTAGTTTATAAAAACAATATTAAATAATTAACATCAGTGGGTATAGATAACCTTTTTCTGTGCACATTAGGGAAGGTACTGGTCGGTATTGGGTACCTATTGGATACCACGGGGGATGGGGCGAGTATGTGTATTTATACCCGTGGTGGGTAATGCGACAGATATGGGTCAAGGATTTCGGTGGCATGTACAGGTATGGAGGATCACCCCCCGTACCCGCCCCACACCCCCCCCCCCCCCCCCGCCCCGCCCCGCCCCGCCCCATCCCATTGCTATTCCTATCCATGACCGTATTTAGAACATATTATATGTATTTTATGAAAAATACGCATGTTTTAAAAATAAAAACATTGTCACTTAAAAACTAATATTCAAATTTTATAATTAAATTAGGTAAAGCCCAACCCACTGTTTCTCTTTTTCTGTTATACCAAAATAAGGTTTCAAAATATACAATGGAATATCTTCAAGTTTTAAAATTTTATTACTTGGGTACTTTATTTAAAATTCACTAAATTTTTTATTAACATTCATTGAACTTTTGTTGAAAACATTAACATGATTTATATATATTATCGCATGTATGTATTTCATTTGTATTTTATGTATAAAATAGGTTAGATTCGTACAACAGTTGATCAAATTACGGCCTTCTTATTGTATACATTAAAATGTCAATATACCTATGTGATAAATAGTCAAATCTAATAGTATATAAGTGATATTTTTCCATTATTTTAGCTTCTATATACTCTAATTTTGTAAAAATTGATCTGAATTTTTGAGTTGTTTATTTGAAAATGTATCCAATTTAAAAACCAATATGTCTATATACATTTTCTATGAGTCAACATATTTTTCACCGAATTTTTTACCGAACTTTTAGTGTAAAAAGCTGAATAATACACATATGTATTAAACCCAGCATTATTCCCATACCATATTTAACTAACTATGATAAGTTAGTGTTGTAGTGCTAAAATAAAATATAAATAGTACATGATTGACATCATAACTTTGTATGCCACCAAAATGAACTTCCTATGGGACACAACTCCTTTTTCTTTTTTTTCTTTTTTTTTCTTTTACAATGATAATGCTGGGGATAAACCTTATAAATTTCCCGTAAAGGGAAATACCATCTGAGCCTTTTGGAAATTAAACTCGAGAGGCCTATAAGACACAACATGCTACTCATTCTATCCACTTCTTTTTCATTTACTTTTCTGGATTTTTTTTTGTGTAAAAAATAAAATGTAAATGTTTCAAATAATATATAGGATAAGTTAAGTGAGACCACCTGCTTTCTCACAAAGAGAAATGCTAGCAACACTCGCGCTACTACCACTTGCTCTAGAGGGCAGGGAGGGTACGAGGGGTGCCTTTTCCATACCCGTACCCGCCATTCAAATCCTATACCTATATCCGCCCCATTACCCACTGCAGGTATGAAGTGGATACCCTTACCCGCCCCATTGCCCACGGTATCCATTACCCGCTCCGTACCCCTCCTAATGCGCGTAAAAACGGTTATCGGTACACGCTCATATTAGTTATTCAATACTATTTTTAAAAACCAATTATATTTTTTTTTATAACTTTGATAAACAATTTGGATTATTGATTTTAAACACACATTTTTTTTAATTTAAAGGTTAACTATGTACAAAATGAAATGGGTATGAGGTGGGGCAGGGCGGGTATGGAGCGGGGCAGGGCAGGTGCAAAACTATACCCGTACCCACTCCATACTCGTGATGGGTACGTGGTGGGTAAACCTAACCCGTATCCACTACCCGTCCTACTTATACCCATACCCATTCCAAAATGGGGTGAGTACCCACAGGTAGCGGATTTTACTCACCCCATTGCCATCCTTGCTCTGCCCTCACTAAGATTCCTCCACTTTTTAAACATTGTGATTCTTGCACCTAGGGCTTTATATTTGTTGTTTGTGTATATATATATAGTCATATGATAACGTCAATTGAGTTTCAAAAATAAAAATAAAGACTAAGAATTATTTTTATAATATAATAATATTTTATTATAAAGTTATTTATGTCATGGATTTACGGACTATCTAATATGCTGGTTTATTTCTTGTACTTTAAATGTATCAATGTCCTTGTATACTATATATTAAATCAATTGAGTGAGAGAGTCAAGCTGACATTGCCCTCGGGCTTCTTTGTCCAAAAAAAAAAAAAAAAAAACCTAACATTAGGTTAGCATCGAAATTTTTAATAGTTGAGCCATGAAAGGGGTTTAAATTGGCTCAATAGATGAACTTGTATTGGAAATAAAACTTTTAAATGGGACCTTTTATATAGAGTAACATTTCTTAACAATATAAATACTAATGTAATATATGATAAAAATTATAACCATAATTTATTAATATTATTAACAATTGAAGCTTAAAAAATCACCAAAGAAAAAAATAAAAATAAAACTTGTATGTAATTGCCAGGCTCCTAAAATTTCGGAACACTAAGTGGTTGCTTGAGGGTATATCCAGCCCTAGATGCCAGTAAAAGTCAACACAATACCAAGACTAATATGTAAAATAAACAACACAAGAAAGATTGAAAATTCGGATGATACTTCTTATTCACAAAAGGTATCTATTTATAATACAAAGGACAAAAGAACACTAGCAGTAATCCTAAAGAATATAAAACACTTGCAAGAATAAACGACCCACATTATTGAAAATGAAACCTCCTTAAGGCCATTAGTTGTGGAGTGAAAAGGGGGAGAGGACTTAATGCATTCAATGTCTTCTTTGAATTCTAGATCTAGAATATTCTCTATACTATGTACAATACAAGAAAAATATACATGTACAAGAAATAATACTAAAACCTTGATTTCAACAGCCTTGTATTTTGTTTCGGCAGACAGCTTATTACCTTTTTAAGTTAACTTCGATTTCAATACAAAGGAAAATTCTTACAATGTAAATTCTAATAGGACTAGATTGACATGATATATAATTAAATTTAAAAAAACCAAAAGTTATATGTGCATAGGAAACGTACTCCATTAAATTACCTTCAATGGCTTTCTGAAAGGATAACATGGAAAAGCAAAAGAGAAGCAGAAGAATGATCCCTTAAGTATGTCAATTTTGTTGTTATAATTTTAATTGTGTTAATTAAATCCTATAAAAAAACACTTGTGCACATACACAGTTGAAGGAAACAAAAGATCCCCTCTTTCCTCCACTGGTCGAGCTTTGCCGGTGACTTTTTTGGCGGCCATAGCCGGAGCTCCGTCGCTGGAGCCACTGGTACTGCTGTATTCTCTACGGTTTCCATAAATGATTTTTGGTTGAAAAAAGTTAGAAAAACGAAGGGGGTGCCAAATTAGGGTTTCTTTGAGAGCAAACCTTCCAATAGTGATGATGATATGAAGAGAGAGAACTGGAGAAGATTTGATTTTGCCTTCGCCTGTTATTCACTGCTCGTTAGATGCTCAATAAAATTACAATTTCGGAAGGGAAATGCTCACCAATGTTAAATAAGTTATCCTTTGTCCAATTTCAGTCCAAAAATTGTTGAAATTCTCATCAAAGTTGGTCAATTGGGAATTCTTTGAGTCTCAATTTGCATATTATCTCTTCTAGGGATTCCACTTAAGGTACCAATGTAGGGGTTCTCAATTAATAGGGACTAGTATGGAGGGAAGGAAGCAAAAAAAAGAAAAGAAAAGAAACATTCAATACCTCCAGTTTCATCCCAATTGGAACTCCATGGGCACCAACTTGGTCATGAAATTCCTATAAAAAATGCTCTTGTTGTAGCTTCTTGGTTATGTTCAATATTAATTTTGAGTTCTCTAACCAGTTTGGTTAGAGTCCCTTTCAAGACTTCTCTTTTTTCGATAATTAGAGACAAAATCACAGCACAAGAAAACCACTCGACAAAGTGAGATTTGAAGCCACTCGAACAAGAGCGGTGGAAACAAGAGACAATCAAAAGAATAGAAAGAACAACAAAAATAGGGAAAACAAACGCACCACAAACCCGAGTATACAAAAACAACGAAAACAAGAAAACCCAACCAAAGCAGCAGGAATAGGGAGCAAAATGAAGCACAAGAACTTGCTCGAAACTAGGACACACACAACCGAAAACTGAACGCAAGGCACCTAGAATCCTCAAAAACCTATCACAGCCTTCCATGTAGAATAGCACTCACCGAAGCCGGATCAACACCCTCAAAACCCAAGCCTAATCTTTTTCCCATCTCTATAACTTGGACTGTTTCCTCGACTTGACCCGCATCAGAGACATGGTTGCCCCGATTCACCAAATTCTTCTTCTTCTTCTTTCTAGTGTTCTCTGTCCACTTCTGTGAATTACTTTCGGGCGACATGTCCTTTAGGAATTCTTGAAGCTCCCGCTTCTCCTAATCTTTCGCCTTACGCTTTAGGGCTTGCCTCTCTTGTTTTGTCGTCTGCAATTTTTCCTTTTTCCTCCGAGTTGAGCTAGTTCCCTCCCCACACGGCACTGGCACGTGGTAGTTCTCAGGCGTACTATCCTCAATATGACGGCCTCTAAGCAAGTCCAGAGGCACAAAGCCTGGTGGGAAATCGGGGCCAGAGTCTGAAGAGTCATTATCGCTAGTGTTTCCTCGAACTTCACTCTCATCAGGCAATATCTGAGCCTTAAGCTGTAAAGCATCAGAGCTATCCTCCTCGACCCACGAGAGGAGAAGAGGAGGATGATGGTTTTCTCGGACATCCTGGCGTGGGAATAGGGATATAGGATGCACAATTGGAGGGAGAATTGACAAATACGGAAAGAAGCACTCCAAACCTTCCAATAATGCTCATCTTTAATGTTGGTTTATATCACTATCCCTCAACCATGAGTTTCCAAATTTCTTAACCCTCTCTGAATATCTGCCACTTGGACAACTACAAATCCCACCTTTCCATGCAAGGGCGTACGATCTTACCTAACACTTACCACCTCACTCCCTATATCTTTCAATGTTAAGATTGTTATTTGTATCAGATTTGTGGATTTTTCACATGAAATTAAAGTATTTGAAAGCTAGATTGTCAATCCCTGCAATCAATGGCTAAAAGTAAGAGCTCTAAGCATCACAGGTTGGGGGGGACTGTATCCAACAGTTGTTGTGTGCTTAAAGTGCCCAATCATGGCCAATTGACAAGGAATTACAATGCATTAATCCATGGCATGCCTAGTATGGCTTTATGTACATTTTGGTTTCTATACTTATTGCACTATATAGGTCTTGTTTGTTCGATTTCATTGTTGGCCAGTAGTATGCACGGGATGGGATTTTTGCCTTGTCCATTTGGTGGTTAAAGGGTGTTGACCCTTGGAGTTGGATTTTGGTACTTGTGCGTTGTCAAGCTTGTTTCTCTCAGATTGGTTTCCCTACTTTGATGCTTTTAAATGATGGATGGGTTTTTGATAGCTTGACGATTTGGATGATGTCCATGACTGTTTTGCACATTATTGACTTTATTGGTTGCTTTGATGGTTATTGCTCAAGATTGTAATGGTTAATGCTGGTTTCCTTTGGTTATCTTTCTGACCAAGATAGCAATATGTAGGATTATAGGGGTGTCACTGGGGGAATTGGGTCCCAAACACTTGAGATTTAATGCAACTTCTTTGTTGGAATGTTAGGGGAGACAAAAGTTTGGCATTGAAGAAGAGGTTAAGCTTCTGAATTCTAAATTGAAACCTAATGTTTGTTGTACTTTGGAAACTATGATAGTGCAACCCCCTTCTCATTGATTGTAGGTTTAAATTAGGATATGAAATATCTGACTTTTCTCCTGCCCTAAATCATGTGGGGGGTTTGTGGTTGTTTTGGAACCAAACATATTTTATTGTGGAAGTGGTGTTTAAGTCAAACCGGATGTTTTGCATTAAAATTGTTAATTCAGTTAAATAAGTAGAATTTAGGGCGAGTTTTATATATGCACCGGCTAGGGAAGAAGAAAGGGACTCTTTTTGTGCTTAGTTAAGGGAGCTTGTCACTACTAAGTTGACCCCCTTTATTTAATTAGGGAATGCAGTGGTCCCCAATCGTATGCGATGTGTCTTCAGCCATGGTTTGTGGTGTATTCTCGCCTACTTCGTATCGCTTCAAAGTAGATAACGCCAACTTAATTTCCAGAATGTAAGGTAACGATTCAGGATTGAGTGAACGTCTACTGTGCATGTAGTACTAAAGACAGGTTGAATTAACGCGGACCACGATTCAAGAATCAAGCACAAACAAGAAAAACAGCTCAAAGCAATAAACAAAAAGTAAACAAAACAGAGTTCGTTAATCTTAGATTCTAACCTAGCAAACTGATTCCCCAGCAATGGCGCCAAAAACATGAATTGATTTTAAAGGTTGTTCTTAAACCGTCTACTTGCAAGCGTACAAGATCATCGTAGCTTTGTTAGGTATACGGGTTGTGTCCATTGGGAATCAGTATTAAGTCAGACCTAATGCTTAATGAACATATCCAATCGGTTCTGTTTGGGTTGATTCAAGTGACTAAGTGCGCAAAAATAATTTGAGTTACCGAATTACAACCCGATTGGTCATTCTTTTACACACGTGGTCGGGTTTCTCAGAACAGTCTTCAAATATGCCTTGATTACACCTAAATCTACTGCTTTTCAACCTTTGTTTGCTCCGATGCATTCCAAGCGTAAATGTGCCTGAATTACAACAAACCACACACGTAAAAGCCAAATATGTCGTAGGAATGAGACATAAAATATATAAATATGAAGTACATAAATGTTTTATTGGTTCTAAAATGTATTGTTTTGTTCAAAAACTTTGTATGATTAAAGGTGGCATTAAGGATTTGAACCGTAATGGATGACCCAATATTAGTTTACAACTAAGTAAAAATGAAACTAAAATTAAACAATTGCAAGACGCCTAAAATTAAACAATTACAAGACGCCTTAATTGCCAATCCCGTTGCTTGTGGCTGAAAAGAAGCGATTTGGCCAACTCATTAAGCAACGCGAAAAGCTTCTTCTATATAATAAGAAATACTGGAGCCAAGTCTATCATAAAAAGAGGCCGGTTGATGGTGATAGAAATTCCAAGTACTTCTAGTTACTAAATAAGGGCAAAAGAGTGGGAAACAAATTGTCTAGATAAAAGACCCATCAGCACCTGGATTGATGATCAAATAGGTATTCGAACCCTAATTGAGGAAGAATTTCATAGACGTTTTTAGTCTCCTAATTTAGGGAGACAACTTCTTCTTGATGATATTCGTCCTTTTGTAACTAGAGAGATTAATGAGAATCTTATTAAAGAAGTGTTAAAGGAACTTTGATTAGCCATCTTTCAAATGAACCCATATAAAGCTCCAGGACCAGATGGTTTTGTTCCTAGTTTTTTCCAGCAATTTTGGGATTTGATAGGTCATAGTATTGCGGAAGTTGTCAATGCATTATTGCATAGTGGTCATCTTTTGTTAGAGTTTAATCATACTTTTATCTTGTTGATACCGAAAGTTAGCGATTCGGAGATCCTAAGCCAATTTAGGCCAATTAGTTTATGTAATGTGCTTTATAAAATAATTGCAAAAGTTTTAGCTAATAGGGTTCGTCCCTTACTTGTAGATCTTATCCATCCCACCTAAGGCGCGTTTGCCCCGGGGAGGTCAATCCATGATAATGTTCTTATTGCTCATGAAATTATGACAACTTTTAGGTAGAACCACGATAAGAAAGGATGGGTAGCCTTGAAATTGGATACGAAGACAGCATATGACAGAATTAAGTGGGATTTTCTCAAGGAAGTACTTCTGAAATTGGGATTTTGTACAAAGTGGGCTAATTGGATTATGAGTTGTGTATCTTCAGTTTCCTACTCATTATTGATCAATGATCTACCCACTCAATGGTTTAAACCTTCTAGAGGTATTCGTCAAGGTGATCCTCTTTCATCATATCTATTTATTCTTTGTATTGATGTCTTAGCTAAGTGGATCCAATACTACATAGATGGAGGAGATCATGGTTTAGGAGTTCGCATCTCGCATTGCAGGACTAGTTCTCCCTTGTTTGTTATTTGCAGATGACAACCTCTTATTTTGTCAAGCCTCAGTTGAGGTGTGTACTAACCTTATGCATCTGTTGGATAATTACTGCTATGAATCAGGTCAATTTGTGAACTATCACAAGTCTCTTATCATTTTCTCTAAGAATGCGGCAGCTAATATGGGAGATAGGATTAGTGGTATTTTTAATATCAATGATTCTACAGGTTTTGATAGATATCTTGGCTGTCCATTTTCATCAGGCTGACTGATAAGAGTTCTCAGAAATTAGCCCCATGGAAAGCCAATGTACTATCTAGAGCTAGTATGACTATTTTGTTTCAATCTAATTTAGAATCCATTCCTGCTCACATTATGCAGTGTTTCAAAATTCCAACTTCTGTTAACTCGAATATTGATAAAGTTAGTAGAGATTTTTTTTGTAAGCATGGTAATCTTGCTAGGGGCATGCCTATGATAGTTTAGGACAAGATTTGTCAACCTAAAGGTGCCGGTGACCTTGGGCTTAAACGAATGTCAACAGTGAATAAAGCTTCCTTGTGTAAACTCGGATTGAAGATAATTTAGGAACTCGAATAGCCTTTGGGCTCAATTAATGAAAGCTAAGTACGTACAACAACAAGATTTTTTCAACTATGTGACTAAGCTTAAGGATTCTTGTTCACGAAAAAATATTGTAGCTTGTCGTGACCTTATCCTTAAAGGCATTAGATGGTTGGTAGGAGATGGGAGTCATATTTCTTTTTGGTTTGATGCTTCTGCACTCCTATCCCATTGGCTTATGTGGAAGAAGATGATCATCTTTATAAGGACCCTCAGTTGAGGGTTGCTGATTTCATTGATAGAGGGCAATGGAAATGCAACGAGTTGAAGAGCGTTATTCCAAATAGGCTTATTCCTCTTGTTTTGGGCATTTCGATCCCTTACATTCATAGAACCGATTGTTTTTGCTGGGGTTACACTACTAATGGTGAATTTTCAGTAAACTTTGCCAGTTGGCTTGCTTAAGACATCCAATGGGAGGATAGAAATAACTAGTCTTTCAAATGGATTTGGAAAGTTGATGTGGCTCCTAAGGTAAAGTTATATATGTAGAAATTATGCCATAATGCACTCCCTACATGCTCCACTCTTGCATCTAGAGGCATGAGTATTCCTAGAGTTTGTCCACGCTATGAAGAGTGTGAAGAGACCATGGATCACTTGTTTTTGCAATGCCCGTTCACTAGGCAATGTTGGGCCCTAATCTCTGGGCATGGAGGTATTATACAACCCCCCCATACTCGGGGATTCATCGTTGGCTTCAAGATTTATGGCGTCAAGAAGGCAAAGACAAAGACTCATGAACTTGAAGAAATCATAACTGTTCTTTGGGTTTTGTAGAAATTTAGAAATGTAGTTGTACTCAAAGGCAAGGACTCTGATCCTAGTAGCATCATTGTTCTGGTTGATAAAATGTTTGTTGAACGGAGACTCAGGAATAGTTCGAGCACAGATTTTAAATCTCAGCCTATCACTAGCTAGGATACTAGGTCTAGACATCATACAAAATGGGTCCCTCCGAAAACCGATTGGGACAAATTAAATTGTGATGGATCAAAAAGAGCTGAGCACTCCACTTATGGGTATACAATTAGCGATGCTCGGGGAAGAGTTCTAAACTATGAGTCTGGAAATATTGGGAATGCTTTGATTCTTTTAGCTAAGGCGTGGGCTGTTAAAGAAGGAATTAAAAAGTGCTTGAATATGGGATTAATCCAGGTGCATATTGAAAGTGATAATCGTACGATAATTAAAAAGTGCCCTTGCAAATCAAAACCACAATTGAGGATATTTGGGATATGCTATTGGTGGAGTATAGGGTATCTCATGTTTTTCGTGAGGGAAATGAAGTAGCAGATAGGGTGGCTGCGTTGAATTCGACTTGGCAAAGTTCAAGGGTCTCCGAGGAGAGAATTCGTGTACAGCTGCAACTGATTATTTAACATGAATCGCTATATTTTCCTAACTTTTTGAGTAAAAAATCTAGCGTTCTCCTTACCTCTCTAAAAAAAAATTTTATATGCGCATAAAAAATGTACTAAATTTTAGTATTTGTTATAAACAAATCAATTTATATATAAAAAAATAAATGTTATTATATTATAAATAGTAATTAGTACTCTTTATATTTTAATGATTTTATCTTATAATTTGATAACTACAAAATTGGCTCATTGTAGAAGATGATAGAAGTAATGCCAAGACTCCTACCATCTCCTCGCTCCTGCCGCCTCCTCACTCCTACCGTCTCCTCACCCCTGCGGCCTCCTTACCCCTACCGCCTCCTCACTCCTACCATCCCCTTGGTACCATTGCTCTTTCATCATTACAATGCCACCCCTCTCAACCAATAAGCAATGCCGCCTCATTGAACCAATGACATTTATCTTAAACATTTCCCTTCCCCTATAAATATGAGATAAACTATAGAACATAGGGTAAGGGACTTGAGTCTAGCTCACCGCTTTCCGAACCCTATCAAAAAACCACGAAACAATTGGCGCTGTCTGTGGGAAGGGCAATAAAATTTTTCCCATGTTAAACTCTAGCCATTCCAACAACCCTAATGAAGGGAATCATCATCCCAATAATGTGACCCAAGAACAGTTTGATAAGGTTCAACAAACGTCAGTTCTTTATGCATACCCCTAACCATGATACTGCGTACACCCCAGAGCCAAGTCGGTCCACCGCTGCTAGAGGGATGTCACAACACACGCAAGCTCAGAGTCCTAACGGGGCTACTGCATCTACAGCAAGCACTTATCAAAATCGAGCTAGGAGAAACCATAAGAGAACTCCCAGACCAGCAGGGGGCTATTCTGTACCTGGAACTCACTCACCGTAAACATCCCAAATTCTCTCAGCTCCGGCTGGTAGGGTAAAAATCCCAAACATTGATCTATTTGATGGCACTCAAGATCCAGAAGATCATCTAGCCGGGTTCATGGCCCGAATGTATCTACAGGATGTTAGAGAAGACGTATGGTGCAAGTGTTTCCCAGCCACCCTGAAGGGAGTGGAGCAGAATTGGTTTGCATCTCTCCCGAAATCATCCACAGATAGTTTCTCTGATCTCTCAGAGCGTTTTGCACGGCATTTTTTTTAATAACAAAAGGAGAAGAAAAACGACTGCCCACCTTCTTAAGTTACAACAACATGAACTCGAACTCTTAAGAAGCTATGTATGGCGATTTACACGTGCTATGATTGACACTGCAAATTTATCAGAAGAGATGGCTATTACCGCCTTCATTAATGGACTACAGGACTCCAGCTTTAAATTCGCACCTGCAAAAGGGTCGCCTCAAACCATTAACGAGCTATGGTAGAAGGCCAACAAGTACATCTCAGCTGAGGATGTCATGCCGGTCACACCAAGGCTTGAAGGGGTCCCAGTGAAATCACTTTCAGAACCAAAAGGCGATGCTAGACCACCGCAAGGCAATGCTCACCCACCTAGGATGCCTGCGCTTGTCTTTAGACCCCAAAACCGGTAGCAACTTCCCCGGGCACTTTTGGAGGTAGAGACAATGGAGCCACGTGTAAGCGCCGATGCGGTGCCGCTTTAGGACGACGAGGCCAATTGGTGTGCTTTCCATCAGGCCCGTATGCACAACACGACGGAATGCCGTACGTTGGAGTACCACTTAAAGGAAGCCAAACGCACAGCTCAATGGGAAGAATATGCAAATCTGAAGAGAATAAAAACAGGAAAGGCTCAGAATACTGAGGACGACAGCAAAAATCCTGGAATTTCGTCACCAAAGGTAGTTGCCACCGTCACTATGCAATGCCTCCCTCTCCTAGATCAGAGGAAGTCAGAAGGAAAGAAAGAGGGCTAGAACAGTGCAGAAAAGTCGAGCTACATAAGCTTTACTAAAGAGGATGCTCAAGGGATCGATGCGCGTCAGGAAGATCATCTTGTGATTACATATGTTATCTGCCAGCACACCATGTGGAGGATACTCATCGATCAAGGTAGTTTTGTCGACATACTCATCCTGGAATGCTACGCTAGAATGGGAATGCCTATTACTGCTTTAGCCTCGGCACCGTGCCCCGTGGTAGGATTCACAGGGACTCCCATCATGCCGCGAGGAAAAATAACGTTGAGCATGGTTTTCTGCAGCAAGGAAGGACAACGCATGATGAATATCGAGTTCTTGGTCATAGGCATTCCCTCTGCCTATAATGTTATTCTAGGAAGACCCTCCTTAAATGGCCTAAAGGCTATGGTCTCCACCTGTCACCTGGCCATGAAATTTGAGACGGACACCGAGAACGTGATGACAGTTCGGGGAAGCCAAGGTTTGATCCATGAGTATTACCATACTTTCCCTCACTCTGCGATGATGGCCGCTGAGTTGGCCGAACCAGGGTCATCTTTGAATCCACATCTTGACCCACCACTCCTTGAAAAATATGAATTAGAGCCGAGGCGTTACATTCACCTAGGCACATCATTTCCCCAGCACCTAAGAGAAGAGATTGGCCAGCTTTTAAAACAGTACTACGACGTCTTCACATTTGCCACAGAGGAAATGCCAGGAATATTGCCTGAAGTCATCACTCATCAACTCAACGCATAGGCTGACAAAGCACTTGTCAAGCAAAAAAGGCGTGGTTTCTGCAAAGAACGTAACAAAGCTATGAAAGCCAAAGTGCAAAAGTTGATCCATGCCGGATTCATACGAGAGGTATTATACCCTGAATGGTTGGCTAACGTTGTACTGGTAAAAAAGCCGAACGGTAGTTGGAGAATGTGTGTGGATTTCATAGATCTTAATGACGCCTGCCCGAAAGATTCTTATCCACTACCCAAGATAGATAGATTGGTAGATTCAATAGCAGGATGCGAGCTGTTTAGCTTCATGGATGCCTTTTCAGAGTATCATCTGATTCAGATGCATCCACATGATGAAGAAAAAATGGCTTTTATCATGGCGGGAGGCACCAACTGCTATAAGGTAATGCCATTTGGACTTAAGAATGCTGGGGCCACTTATCAATGGTTAGTTAACAAAGTCTTCGCTCCTCAGATCGGGCGCTATATGTAGGTATATGTGGATGACATGATATTTAAATCTAAACTAAAACTTGAACATCCCTCTGATATGAGAGAAGCTTTGGAAGCACTTTGCAAATACCGTATGAAGTTGAGCCCTGAAAAATGCTCGTTTGTAGTACCAGAGGGCAAGTTTTTGGGATTTATCGTAAGCTCCCGAGGAATCGAAGCAAATCCCAAAAAGGTGTAGGCCATCATTGGAATGGGATCTCCTCGTTCGCCAAAAGATGTCCAAAAGCTAACCGGATGCATGGCCGCCCTTAACCGATTCATCAGCCATTCTGCTAAAAGAGCCTTGCCGTTCTTCAAAATGTTGCGGAAAAAACAATTATTCTGTTGGAATGAAGAATGTGCATATGCCTTTGATTAGGTAAAACAACATTTAGCACATCTGCTCATCATCACTTCACCTAAGCCAAGTGAAAGCCTAAGCACTTATTTGGCCATTTTCGAAAACACTACGAGTGCAGTGCTAGTAGCTGACCGCCAGGGACAGCAACTCCCGGCATATTTCGTGAGCCAAGCTCTCAAGGACCCAGAGAAAAGGTATCTCGTAAATTAAAAAACCGCTCTAGCCCTGGTTACCGCTGTGCGCAAATTGAGGCATTACTTTCAATCCCACCCCATAATCGTGCTCACTAAACTACCATTCAAAAAGCTGCTCTCAAAGCTGGACTGCTCAGGGAGAATGCTGGGATGGGTAGTAGAACTTTCGGAGTATGATAAACATTACCAACCTCGAAAAGCCGTTAAGGCTCAAGCCTTAGCAGATTTCTTAGTGGAATGTGATTTCAACTCTGAAACACCCGAATTAACTGCTTCCTAGGAAGAGAAGCCCATTTGGAAAGTGCTTGTAGATGGATCCACAAACTAGGAAGGCCATGGTGTAGGGGTGGTGCTAATAAACCCTGAAGGGAAATGCGCAAAATACGCTGTAAAGTTGAATTTTGAGGCTACTAACAACGAAACCGAATATGAAGCATTGCTACTAGGGCCTGATTTTGCCAAGGCCGCAGGAGCCAAGTGTGTAAAAATCTTGAGTGACTCCGAATTGATAGTAAACCAAGTTACTGGCAAGTACGGGGTCAAAGAGCCTCACTTAGCTCAATACCTCGAACTAGTTAAAACAAAAATCTCCGAATTGGAAAACTTTAGCATACAAGGAATATCCCAAGAAGACAATTGGCGTGTGGATGAATTAAGCTGACTGGCTAGCACTAAGTGCTTGATGGAGCAACAAAAAGGGCACATACAAGTGCAAGAGGCTAACATCAAGTATCCATACCGGCGGACACCTGCAAATGTAATGCAAGTACAATATGATGACGGTTGGATGCGTCCGATTTTAGATTTCATTCTTCAAGGGAAAGAATCTTCAGATAAAAATGAGGCATGGAAGCTACAAAGGCAAACGGCTCATTTTGTGATAATCGATCAGCATCTTTACAAAAAGTCTTTTACTCATCCATTACTAAAATGTTTGACCATAAAAGAAGAAAATTATGTGCTAAGGGAAATTCATGAGGGCATATGTGGAGTCCATATCGGGAGGCGGACTTTAGCAGGGATGGCATTAAGGGTGGGATACTTCTGGTCTACCATGAAAAAGGACGCAGACACCCTTGTACAGAGATGTGACAAATGCCAAAGGTTCGCATCGCTTATCCATGCCCCAGCAGTACCATTACACCCTATCGTAGATCCAATATCTTTTGATCAATGGGGGATGGACATTTTGGGACCATTCCCACTAGCCAGCGGGTAAAGAAAATTTCTAATAGTGGCCGTGGACTATTTTAGAAAATGGGTGGAAGCTAAAGCGGTAGCCAAGATCACAGACAATTCCACCTGACAATTTCTGTGGAAAAATATTATCACTCGTTTTGGAATTCCTCAATCCATTGTAACTGACAATGGGATGCAATTTGATTCACCAAGATTTCGCAAATATTGTCAACACATGAAGATTGCTCTTCACTTCACATCTGTGGCCTATCCTCAAAGTAATGCCAAGCAGAGGCTGAAAACAAGCAGATACTTAGCGGACTTCGATGAAGATTAGACAATGCTAAAGGCAAGTGGGCGGAGGAGCTACCTAGCATCCTATGGGCTCACCGCACTATTTACCGGGTAGCTACAGGGGAAACCTCATTCATGTTAACCTATGGTGCTGAAGCAGTAATCCCAATAAAAATAGGGGAGCCTAGCTACCGTATGCAATACTACCATAACCCTGAGAATGAAGATCAAAGAAGGTATTCTCTAGACTTGGTAGATGAGGTTGTGGAAAATGCCCTTCTTTGCATTGTGGCTCAGAAGCAGCGTATATCCCAATATTACAATCGGCATGTGAACCCAAGGAGTGTAGAAATAGGAGACCTCGTCCTTAGCCGAGCAAGTGTTCCTTAGAAGGGCATGGGCCGGTAAGGTTGCACCAAACTGGGAAGAGCCTTACAGTATAGTCAAACAACTTGGGAACGGGAGTTATAAGCTAGAACGAATCAACGGTGCTAAAATATCACGAGCCTGGAACATGAAGAATCTCAAAAAATATTATGTGTAGTAAACTGCACCTTAAAGGTAAGGATTAAAAAAAAAAAATTTAGATTACACCCACAGGGTACGACAAAATAAGCTTTGAATAGATTGTGTTAAACTGCCACTCATGTAAACGGATAGGTGAAAGTTTTGTTTGTAATAAAGTTATATGTCTTTGATTATGGACATTGCCGCGTAACCTCTGCGATGAGCACAACAAAAGGAAGAAAAACAAACACCGTAAAGAAAGGGAAAAGGTTGTGTTTGTATTCATAAGTATTTCTTGTACACAGTTAAGCAAAATTGATACTGGCGAACCCCTAAAGAGCATGACATGCTCATACAAAAGAAGGGATTTGCACGACTATAGCCTGGTCAAGAAAGGAAAAGGAAAAATTGCATACACCCTTTACACGATTAGGCAAAAATGGTGCCAAGAAACCCTTAAGGAGCATAAAATGCTCACAAAAAAAAAAAGAAGGACCGGCACAAGTATAGTTTCCTAACAAACAGCCTGACGGTTAGGAGGGACCACTTCCGGATGTTCCTGACCCTCCAAGCTCTCCTTTGGAGCGGATGATGTCCTGGCGAAGCTGGTCTGCCACCCGTTGAAGGAGCTCGTGGTTAAGGTTAGAAGCATGTTGCACCAGGTGGCGGTCAAATCCAGAGAGACCCACGGTAACGCCTTGCCAATAGAAAGAACTCATTAGATAACGGAATTCGTTACTTGCTTTGAAACGTGGAATGACGTCTGCACTGTCTTCCACGACCTTAGATACCTCTGATTGGAGACACTCTACTTCAGTACGAAGCTCAGCCTGACTAGCCAGCATATCTTCCTTCAATCTTTGGGCTTCTGCTATTAGCCTTTCCTTTTCCTCCATGGCCATCTTCTCTTTTTCCTCTCTTGGTAACCTTGCCTCAGCAGTTGTTGCTTCCTTTTCTTCTTTTATCATTTTGAGCACTTCTCTCAACTGCTCCAATTCTTGCATGGCCGTCTCCTGCTCATGAAACCACCCCAAGGCCATGGCGGTGGACTAGGTGCTAACCTGAAACCACAATATGGACGTATAAGTCTGAGATAGTGGTAAATCCGGATAACTAATAAGAATTATACCTTTAAAGCATAAGTGGCAACTGTGTCCCTGGTGGCCATTTGAGGACCTTCTAAAGAAAGAGTAGTAAGGCTAACACGTTGGACAGCACTAACACCTTCGCGAGGGGAACGAGGGCTTTGGTCCCTAAGTTGAGAAGCCTCGCTTGGAAAAGTCCCACCTACTGCAGGCACCTCGCCTTGCAAAGGAAGAGGTGGGAACCCGGAAGAAAAACCAAAGGGATCTTCCGAGCTTGATAAATTGAGGCGGAAAGGGGGAAGAAGCCTGTCTGCATCCCCTCCAGATGACAACACCTAAGGCAACACCGGGGCTCTCAAGAAAAGCTCATCCCCCAAAGAAGCCCTAATGGGCGGTAACGTCTCCGTAGAAGAAGTTTCTCTCACCAGCAACTGCGGAAGGGTCTCCTCCTACTCCAAGCTCTTAGAAGGAGCCTCCACCTCTTCGCTGGGTAGTTGGACCTCAGGTAACACCTCCTGCACTGTAACAAGGGCTGGTGCTAACCCCTTTCTAACCGTTCTAGGTAAGGGAGAGGGAGCGTCAGGCGTACTTTCTGACTCCTCCTCAATTGGAGGCTTAGCCACCGCCTCCTTTCCCAACTGAGATGTGGCTTATGAAGAAGGCTCTTCTGATTGCGGTGCAGGATCACCCGTTCTTGGTTCATCACGGGCAGACAGTACCCTCCCTGTAGCGGGAGAGGCTTGAACAATGGGTATCTCCGGAACATTCTCCGTGGAAGGGGATATCGTAGGACTACTACCAATTGCTTGGGCCTTGCTAGAAACCTTCTTAGACTGTGTGACCTTTTTAGGAGGTTCCTCGCCGCTCTTAGCTAAGGCCCTCTTCCCTTTTGTCGTGGTCTTCCTGCCACTAGTTTCACTCCTTTTCTCCTTTTGCTTCAATTCTTCGCTGTAGGCCTCGGTAAGCCCCACAATATCCACCTGCGCTTCTTACCCTTGGAAGAGAAAGGAAAAATAACCGAGGTAAAGGTTAATAAAACAAATTCAAGATAAGGAAATTTTCCTTCATCTTCAAAGAACCCACTCACCACTAATCCGACGGGCACATAAGCCCGCCTTAATCAACACTTTCTCCTAGGATAACACCTCGTTGGTGGCCAGGTATCATGAGTTCAAATCCCTTTCAAAATACCGAACCACTTCTTTATCAAGAGAAGATAGCTCGTCTTCCGAAGGAATATTGGACTTGTTTAATATGGTCCAATAAACGGGAATGCTGAGAGGTTGTGGAGGCTTCACCCAAACAAACTTATTCTGCCAGAAGTTTAACTTGGAAGGGTTAAGCTCTAAGAAATTAACCCCCATTTTCCCCTCAAAAGTAACTACCCCCCCGGGCTGCTTAGCCCTAAAAAGGTAATCAAAGCTGCGTGTAGAGGGAGTTAACCCCGCCACAAAATAGGTAAGCAAATATCCGTAAATATTACGAAAGCCATTGGGGCTAATTTGACTATGACATAAAGAATATTGCCTAAGAACCCATTCAAGAATGCTAGGCAGAGGAAATCGTAAACCAGCCTCTAAAAAATCTATGGTAACAAAAAAGAAACCCAGAAAACGAGGGTACAATAAGTTGTCGTTCTCCTGTGGGCCCACGATTTCATAATCGTTTCGGAAATAATACTTTTCGTGAAACCTGTTTATCCCCTCTGCTATGGACAATGAGGGCACGAGAAATCCCAAAGGAAGAGCTGAAGCCGCCTCAGGAAATTGAGCACGCACGGCCAATTTGTCAAGGGACCTCAAAGAAGGAGGGGCTAGCCGAGATAATAGCTCTACCGCCATTCCTTCTTTAGAGGATGCCTCTTCGGTCTGACCTTGGTGTCCACCACTCTTTTGCACACGCTTGGGAGCCATTTCACTAAAAAAGAAAAGAAAAGGGAGAAGAAGCAAAGAAAAGGGGTCAGAAAGGGGTCTTACCCTGAAAAACACTAGGTGGTTCAGCAAGATCTCCTTTCAACGAGGTGAGGGCGTTCATTTATGACACCGAGCAGGCGCTTTCGAGACTAGGCCAACAAGCAGAAGAGGAAATCGTCTCGTTAGGAAGCACCCCCGCCTCCTCAGGGCACGCAAAAGAGAAACTAGACGAGTATTCCACAAAATCTGCGACCAACTGAGCCGCTTCGCAAGGATCATCCATGGGAGCCTCAAGTCCCTCCATGGAAATCCTAGCGAAGTAGTATAAATCTAAAAAAGGAAAAAAAAAAAAAAAAAACCCAAACAAGGTAGTTATCAAAACTAGGTCGGGAATGATGAAGGGAAAAAATAGGGCGAAGAAATTCGCAAGAAAGCAGAAGAATTGTGTGAGAGAAACTGGTAAAGGGCTTCTAAACAAACGGTCAAAGATATTAAAGGTGGGGAAAGCGTGAGGAAGAAGAAAAGACGGAGGGAACAAGGGGAAAGTTACATGTGGCACCCTCATCATAATTCAATCCCAATTGACGCGGTCTTGGGCATCGGGGCTGGCGGTTGTTTTGCCCCACTTGAAATGGGAGCATGACGTACTCGGGACGGTAGTCTTTCACCTAACGTGAGAGCCCACATTTGTTTGAGTCCCCATCTAACACCGGGGCTTGGCGGTTGTTTTGCTCCATTTGAAATGGGAGCACGAAGTACTCGGGCCGGTAGTCTTTCACCTAACGTGAGAGCCCGTGTTTGTTTGAGTCCCCATCTAACACCGGGGACTGGCGGTTGTTTTTCTCTACTTGAAATAGGAGCACAAAGTACTTGGGGCGGTAGTCTTTCACCTAACGTGAAAGCCCGCGTTTGTTTGAGTCCCCATCTAACATCGAGGGCTGGCGGTTGTTTTTTCTCCACTTGAAATGGGAAGCACGAAGTACTTGGGGCTGTAGTCTTTCACCTAACATGAGAGTCTGCGTTTGTTTGAGTCCCCATTAAACACTGGGTGCTGGAGGTTGTTTCGGGCCACTTAAAATGGGAGCACGAAGTACTCGGGGCAGTAGTCTTTCACCTAACATGAGAGCCCGTGTTTGTTTGAGTCCCCATCTAATAACAGGGGCTGGCGGTTGTTTTGCTCCACTTGAAATGGGAGCATGAAGTACTGAGGGTGGTAGTCTTTCACCTAACATGAGAACCCGCGTTTGTTTAAGTCCCCATCTAACATCGGGGGCTGGTGGTTGTTTTTCTCCACTTGAAATGGGAGCACGAAGTACTCGGGGCGGTAGTCTTTCACATAACGTGAGAGCCCACGTTTGTTTGAGTCCCCATCTAACACAGGTGGCTGGCGGTTGTGTTGCTCCACTTGAAATGGGAGCACGAAGTACTTGGGCCGGTTGTCTTTCACCTAACGTAAGAGCCCGCATTTGTTTGAGTCCTCATCTAATACAGGGGCTGGCGGTTGTTTTGCTCCACTTGAAATGGGAGCACGAAGTACTCGGGGTGGTAGTCTTTCACGTAACGTGAGAGCCCGCATTTGTTTGAGTCCCCATCTAACGCCGGGGGTTGGCGGTTGTTTTGCTTCACTTGAAATGGGAGAACAAAGTACTCGGGGAGGTAGTCTTTCACCTCACATGAGAGCTCACGTTTGTTTGAGTCCCCATCTAACTCTGGGGGCTGGCGATTGTTTTGCTCCACTTGAAATGGGAGCACAATGTACTCGGGGCGGTAATCTTTCATCTAACATGAGAGCCCGTGTTTGTTTGAGTCCCCATCTGACAGCGGGGGCTAGTGGTTGTTTTGTTCCACTTGAAATGGGAGCACAAAGTACTCGGGGCGGTAGTCTTTCTCCTAACATGAGAGCCCATGTTTGTTTGAGTCCCCATCTAACACCGTGGGCTGGCGGTTGTTTTGCTCCACTTGAAATGAGAGCACGGAGTACTTGGGGCGGTAGTCTTTCACCTAATGTGAGAGCCCGCATTTAATTGAGTCCCCATCTAATATTGTGGGTTGGCGGTTGTTTTGCTTTACTTGAAATGGGAGCACGAAGTACTTGGGGCAGTAGTCTTTCACCTAACGTAAAAGCTCGCGTTTGTTTAAGTCCCTTTTCAGCACCGCAAGCTAACAGTTATCTGGAGTTACAAGAAAGTATCTGGGATTACAAAGAAAGAGTAAAGCAATGTAATGGCCAAGATAAAGCAAGAGCATGCGAATACGCAAGGCTATTTTGTATTGAGTAAGCGAGTAATACAAAATATGACCGTGCAAAAATTAGCCTACAAAGCAAGATTGCTAATTACACTTCTAATAAAAACTCTAGCAAACATTTACATCCGGAGGATAGTGGTATGCAAGAAACATTATCGTTACAAAAACTTACTCTAAAGGAGCGTAAAGCACCACGGGATCATCTCCACAATGAAATAAAGACCTGGAGTACGAAAATAACTGAGCTTGAAATCCACCCCTGTAGTGCCCCAAAAAAGATATGCGGCCACGAAGGTCACCACAAAGAGCACATCGAAACACCTGGTTGTGAGCAGTAAACGCCAAGTGTTCTCGAGATACTGTAAAACTGGTAATAACCGGATCCCGTCTACCGCCAGACTAGGGTAGTCGGATGAACACACGATATCACCTTACCCAAGAAGAAGAATCTTCCACATTAGGCAAAGTCCAAACAGTAAACACACGACTTTGAAGGGTAATCAGGCATAAAATAGGCGAATCCGTTGACACATCCCACCATTTAGAAATTTTGGCATCTCGACAAGAAGATAAATCATCACAAACCGCCTCAGAGAAGACCATTCTACGTGAAAGCTTATTTCTAGTATCCCAACGAACTAAGTAAGGGCGGTTATGAGCAACCTCTAGGTAGTGACCCCAATCAGATAAAAAGAAAAGTTCCCGGTTTTAACAAACATGGTCCACAAATGAAACATTTTTAGGACCCACATCAAGGGTCCCCCACAAGTTCGACCCATCTTCCAAAAAATTCACTTGATACTCACTTGGGCACAGACCGTAGTAGGAATGACTTAAGTCCATCCACATAAGGAAAAGGTCTAACCCAAAATTTGGAACAGTGTCAAAACACCCAAAAACCAAATTTAAAGGAGAATATAAGTAACCCGCGGAAATATCCCCAGGCAACGTCACCAGCTGTCGTACGCCTAAAGCAGGGTTGCAAACAAACAACTGTGAAAGATTGTAGTCCTGACATAATACCAAACCGCCTTGAACACCCATGACACGAACGTTGTTCGTCAGCACTTCAAGTACCTCAGGCAGCATAACAGGAGAAAATTCTCTTGAAGATGAAAACACCTCCAGGTTATCATGAGAAAAAATATTCTCTGGTTGTAAGAAAAATCCATCCGGACCACAGCTAAGGGTGTTAAAAGATTGTTTTTCAATAAAATCATAATCTGAAAGCAAGTCAAAGAACTCAGAAGAAGTGCAAGAAAATTTCAAAAGCGACTTGGTTGGAAGCCAAGACATAATCTCACGAGTAACATCCTCCATAAGGAGAAACTTGAAAAGTTAAATATGGGGAAACCCACAAACTTGAGTATAAAGAGGTGTGAGAGACTAAAGCTGATCAAAACCAAGGGGAGGTATTTATAATACTTTGCGGTCAAAAGCATTTTGACCCCAAAGTGGGGGGCTGGATGATAACTACAAAATTGGCTCATGGTAAAAGATGATAAAAGTAATGCCGAGACTCCTACCGTCTCCTCGCTCCTGCCGACTCCTCACTCCTACCATCTCCTCACACCTGCCGCCTCCTCACCCCTACCACCTCCTCGGTACCATTGTTCCTTCATCATTACAATGCCACCCCTCTCAACCAGTAAGCAACGCCGCCTCATTCAACCAATGACGTCTATCTTAAACATCCTTTCCCTATAAATATGAGATAAACTATAGAACATAGGGCAAAGGACTTGAGTCCAGCTCCCCCCTTTCCGAACCCTACCAAAAAACCCCGAAACATAATTATATGTAAAAATTATATATGTAAAACTTATACATACAACAAATATATAAAACAAGTTGTAAATTGGGCGAGTGTTGCGCGAGTGATAGTTTTGGGCAAGTGCCATTAGCAACTCTCTCTTACAAAACATAAGTGATAATCGGCACTTTCAATTTAACACAACACATTCATTAAATTTTGCAATTAAACACAACTCACTTCTTACACTTTTGATTCTAAAATAGCTCGTTGAACTTTGCAACTAGACACAACTCACCCATTGAATGTTTTTACTAAATAAAACACATTCCATGCACATTTAATTTTAAAAAATAACCCTCTAAATTATGTATTTGGTGTGATTTTAAAGGTTGTTTTAAAACCTTCTACTTGCAAGCGTACGAGATCGTCGTAGCTTTGTTGGGTATATGGGTCGTGTCCATAGGGAATCAGTATTAAGTTAGACATACTGCAAAATGAATAGTTCCAATCAGTTCTTTTTGGGTTGATTCAAGTGATTAAAAATAATCTGATTTATTGAATTACAACCCGATTGGTCCTTCTTTTACACACGTGGTCGGGTTTCTCAGAACAGCCTTCAAATATGCCTTGATTACGCCTAATTCTGTCGCTTTTCAACCTTTGCTTGCTCTGATGCATTCCAAGCATAAATGTGCATGAATTAGAACAAAAAACAAATGTAAAAGCCAAATATATCGCAGGAATGAGAAATAAAATATGTAAATATGAAGTACATCAATATTAAACTCAAATTACTTCTACGGATCAAATTTACTGCTTAAATTAAATATAGTCAATGTATTTTTATCTATGTTTTTCAAAAATATTCCCCAAATAATATCTATTTAGATTAGATAATGTTAGAATATATGGTAATAGTTGAACATATGGTTAGAATATATTGTATAGGGTTATGTTAAAATATATTATGGCTAGAATATATTGTATTGAATATATGGTTAGAATATATTGTATAGGATTATGTTAGAATATATTATATTATGGCAAGAATATATTGTGCATGATTAATATATATATGTTTCCATATATTGTAATTATGTGTTCATTATAAATACAAGAGGGGCCCACCTCATTTGGTGTGTCCAATCCTAAACCTTCTTGGTATCAGAGCAACTAAAAGCTTAAAAAGCTCTCTCTCTCTCTCTCTCTCTCCAAGGCAAACTCTAGCCTCCCTTTTCTTCTTCCTTTTCAAAAAATAAAGAGAAACTAAATTAAAATTAAAACCCTAGCCCAGAGCCGCGGCCAGCTAGCTTTATTCTCTCTCACACACCACCGCCCCTCTTTAGGCTAACCCTAGCCAAATTCCATTGCTTCTTGTGTTTTACACTCAACCCGCAGTAACATCGTCAACCACTATTCCCAAATAAAAAAAGTTGGTTTTCGCTGTTGATTGTGCTTGCTCCGATGATTAATTTTGTTTCACAACCCGGGCCACCTTTCTTTGGTGCTCCTATGTATGGTGAGAATATATTATCTTCTCCAAACTTTTATCCTACAAATAATACTTATGCTGCTGGTTCTAATTTTTATTCGGGGTTTGCATCTCCTCACCATAGTATTCACTCTTTTACTGCTCATTCTAATCATATGATTGATTTTCCCTGGATAATGGACAGTGGTGCATCATCTCATATCACTAATAATCCTAGTTTTCTTTCGTCGCTTAGTCCTTATTATGGCTGTGATAAAATATTGGTCGGCAATGGTGCCTCTTTATCGATTGATGGGGTTGGATCTAGTTTTCTTAGTACACCCGTTGGTCGTTTCAATTTGCATAATGTCCTTTATGTTCCTGGTCTTTCCACCAATTTAATATCTGTTCGCTAATTTTGTAAAGATAATTGTTGTCTTTTAGAATTTAACTCGGGTGGTGTTTCCATTAAAAATGCCAAAACAATGTTCCTCACAATTCACTGTGCTAACTCCAGGCCTCCTTTCTCCGTTCCTAAGTCATCCTCTACGCATGTTTCATTATTTGCTTCTCAGATTACACAGTCTCTCTGGCATCACCGACTTGGTCATCCTTGGAAGCCGGTTTTATCCTCATTAGTCAAACACAAATTCATTTCCTGTTCAGGTTCTACTTCAGAGTCCAGTCTTTGTCATGCTTGTCAATTAGGCAAGCACAATCGTTTACCTTTTCAAAAGTTTGTTTCCTTTACATCTCGTCCTTTTGATATCGTTCATTTTGATGTATGGACATCACCTATTATTAGCTCCAGTGGTTATAAGTATTATTTGCTATTTTTGGATGACTATTCTCATTTTTTGTAGATTTACCCGATGCGTGCTAAATCTGAGATGTTTGATTTATTTGTTCAATTTTGAAATTTTGTGCTTAACCAATTTGGGATGGAGGTCAAACTATTTCAGTGTGATAATGTCACCGAATATATTAACTGGGATTTTAATAAGTTGTTTGCTAAACGGGGCATTTTTAGTCGAATTTCATGTCCACATACGTCCTAACAAAATGGGAAAGCTGAACGAATGCATAAAACTGTTGGAAATATGATATGTACTTTGTTGTTTCAAGCTTGTATGCCTTTAGAGTATTGGGTGGAGGCTGTTCTTGCCGCTACACATATAATAAATCTTTTGCCCTCTACCTCTATCAAGAAGAAAATATCCTTTCAACATCTTTACAAGAAAAAGGTCTCCTATGATCATCTCAGGGTTTTTAGTTGTGCATGTTATCCAACTTAAGTGCTAGTGCGCCGCATAAACTAGCACCACGGTCCTCATTATGTGTCTTTTTGGGGTATCCGCCGAACCATAAGGGCTACAAGTGTTTGAATCTTATGACTAACAAAATTGTTATCTCGAGACATGTTGTTTTGATGAAACAGATTTTCCTCTAGCCCAGTTAGGGGCTGCTTCGCAACACACTATGTATCGTCTTCAGTAGGTGTTTAAACCATCACTTGATGCGTCACCTTTCTGTGGCCTATTTCCCCTCCCGGTTCCACCTCCCGCACCCTCCACTCCTGCAGCTCCCTCGCCACCTCCATTGCCTTCCTCTGATACTCGCTTAACATGGCCCACGCCTCCACCGCAACCGCTGCCGCTGCCATTATCACCACCGCCTGAGCCACCTGCCTATTCTCAGTCAGTTCATCCAATGGTTACTCGGTCTAAGGCTGGTATTATTAAGCCTCTTCTCAAACCCTCAATGTTTGCTCTTTTTGCCATAACTAATATTCCTTATTCCTAAAAGCAAGCACTTAATGATGATAATTGAAAAAATGCAATGCTTGATGAATATAATGCACTTCAACATAACCACACTTGGACACTTGTTCCAAAACTAAGTGCTGCTAATGTTGTTGGCTCCAAATGGGTTTTTCGTGTCAAACAGACTTCTACAGATCAAATTGAGCGTTATAAGGCGCGCTTAGTTGCTCAGGGTTATACGTAACAATACGATATTGATTATGATGAGACTTTCAATCCTGTTGTCAAACCGGCCACTGGTCGTACTGTCTTAACCATCGCCACATCACGAAAATGGCCTATTCATCAGCTTGATGTTAAAAATGCCTTTTTAAATGGCACATTGAATGACAAAGTGTATATGAAGCAGCCACCGAATTTTGTGAATTCTAATTTTCCAGATTACATTTGCAAGCTTAATAAATCATTGTATGGACTGAAGCATGCACTCCGTGCATGGTATAATCATTTTGCGTCCTTTCTTTATCACCTCAGTTTTCACAGTTGCAAGTTTGATTCTTCCATGTTCACTCTACGACGTGGGACTAATATGGCTATTTTGTTGCTTTATGTGGATGATATTGTTCTTACTGCTTCCCTCAGACTTTACTACACTCTCTTCAGTGTGAATTTGATATGACAGATTTAGGATGTCTCAGCTACTTTCTTGGAATCTTTGTTTCTCATCTTCCTGATGGTTTATTCCTATCTCAGTCCAAGTATGTTCATGATTTGCTCGAGAAGACTAACATGTTAACCTGCAAACCTATAGCTACTCCCACAGATTCCAAATCTAAGCTCTCTGCTTCTGATGGGGAGCTTATGATCGATGTCAACTTATATCGGTTGGTTGTCGGTGCATTATAGTATCTAACCTTTACTCGTCCTAATATCTCTTATGCAGTACAACAAGTGTGTCTATTTATGCATGCTCCTCGTCTTCCTCATTGGGTTGTTGTCAAAAGTATTCTTTGCTATGTTTGAGGTACTATGAATCATGGCCTTACTATCTCTCCTGGTGCCCTTGGTTAGCTTGTGGTCTATTCTGATGCTGATTGGGCCGGTTGTCCTGACACTCATTATTCCACCTCCGGCTTTTGTGTGTTTTTTGGTGGTAACCTTGTTTCCTGGTCTTCCAAACGATAGTGCACCGCCTCTCGCTCCAGTGCTGAAGCAAAATATTGCGCCGTTGCCAATGCCGTTTCGGAGTTTTGTTGGCTGCGATCTCTCCTTGGTGAGCTTGGGATCACTATTCCTAAAGCAACCCTGATCTACTGTGACAATGTTTCAGCAACTTATCTCTCCGCTAATCCCATTCAGCATGTTGGTACTAAACACATCGAGATCGATATTCATTTTGTGCATGAAAGAGTTCACATGGGTTTTGTGCGTGTCCTTCATGTGCCCTCTTTACAACAACTTGCTGATATTTTTACTAAGAGCCTTCCTCGACAGTTGTCTTTATTTTTCAAACACAATCTTTGCATTCGGTCAACTCTTGCCTCGATTGAGGGGGGATGTTAGAATATATGGTCATTATGTGTTCATTATAAATACAAGAGGGGGCCACCTCATTTGGTGTGTCCAATCCTAAAATTTCTAATAATAAGGAATTTAAATGTATTTAATTTAAACATTAAATTTTATATATGTGGTGGTTTGAGTTCAATGAAGTTGTCTAATGGGTTATTTTAATTGAACGCATAAAGGGCAAGTATTCTTTTTGAAAAATTGAATTGTAAGAGTGATATGCCTGATATTTACATATTTTATTCTTCATTCCAGCGACATATTCGATTTTTACATATGTATTTTATTGTAATCTAGATACATTTACGCTTGGAGTGCAATGGAGCAAACAAATATTGAAAAGTGACCAATTCAAGAGTAATCGAAGCATATTTGGAGACTATGTTGAGAAACCCGACCACATGTGAGAAAAAAGTACCCATAAGGTCAAACTTCGGTTTTCCAACTTAAAACCAGTACTTTCGTGGATAGTTAATATTTATATTTCATTCAGATAATTATATATATATATATATATAGGGATGTGCCACACAGAAGGGGGCGACGTCGGGCCTTTTAAATAGCCAAGACCCAATTTTTGTAGGGATTTTTTGCCACGCCTCCTCTCCTCCTCTACTTTTCGAAGTCGCACAAGATTCAAGGGGTTCTCAAACACCGAAGCGCAGGTGGTTAGAGTGCCAGGGCAATCAAATTAAAGATCAACGTAATATCAATTGATGAAGTTTTTAATTCCTAGTTTTCATTTATTGCTTTATCTTTTTAGATTTGAATGATGTGTAAAACTCCCATTGAGGAGTAGACTTTTAGTTTAGGGATAAAAGACGGGTAGTCATCCGTATCTCAGATTTATATTGTAGTCATCCGTATCTCAGATTTATATTATTCTTTGGCAATGGTTTTGTTATATTATATATGTAGTCCTGTAGGTAATTTATAATTGTTGTTTGGTTTTCTTTGTATGTCCTTGTTGCCATGTTAAGATCTTCAAATTATTATCGTTAGTCTACGAGCTTGTAACCTAGACCATAACATAACTGGTCTTCACGTGTGGTCAGGGTTGAGATCGTACCCAACCCTGAATGCAATTTTTTTATATAAATTAATATTTAATTAAGAGTGAGAAATGAATTTGTTAGTGCTATTGAGATAGTCCATGTTACAAGTAGGGTGATAAGATTGGTTATGCCCTTAGATTTGTTCATTACTTTAAGCTCTAGTTTAAGTATTAATTCAGGTTTAATATTGAATTAGGAGTAAGAAAGGAATTAAATAGTGCCAATGAGATAGCCTATGCTACATGTACGGTGATATGATAGGTTATGCATTTAGACTAGTTTATTACCCTAAGCCATAGTTTAAATATTTAACCCAAGTTTATGCTTGTAGCCCAAACCTCTTAAATCATTGTCATAGTAAAATATTATGACGGCTATGAGTAGAGCTACCCTAAATTCACTCCTTCAACTAACCTCAATTGAATTAACACTTTTAGTTTATTGAGAGTTTAACTATTTTAGTTAACAAATCATTCAAACCAACTAAAAACCCAAAAATTCAACCGCTCGTTAGTAACTAAGTCAGACTTAACTCTGATTCCCTATAGATACGACCTGTATACCCGATTTAGCTACAATGATCTCGTACGCTTGTGAGTAAATGGTTTTAAAACACATTTTAAAACTGCATTAAGTTTTTGGCACTGTTGCAAGAGAATCGGTGAGCTAAGTCGATTTACTAATTAATGAGTTATTTATTTCATTTTATATTTTTTTGGTTAAAAAAATTTAAATAAAAAAAATTATTTTACTTTAGTTTATTTTTTACTGTTTATTTTTTTCTTCTTCTCGTTTGTTTTTATTTATTTTATTTTACTATTATTATTTTTTCCTCACACCATGTACAATTGGGGATCAATTTGTTCCCCACACGTACATCACACCTGCCGTAGTTGAATTACACGCTATGGGTAACGCCAACTTTGAAATCAAGCCTTAGATCGTCAACATGCTTCCCATGTTCTATGGGAAGCCAATTGATAGTCCATACGACCACCTAGATGCATTCCTCGAAATTTGTGAAACTTGCCACTATCATGATATCTTGATTGATGCTGTTAGACTACGTCTTTTTCCATTTTTGTTAAAAGGCATAGCTAAGAGGTGGTGTCAATCCTTACCCAGGGCTGAAATCACCACTTGGAATGACCTCCAACAACGCTTCCAGGTCAGATTTTTTCTAAAGCCAGATGATAGCTTAGGCGCACAATTAATAGTTTTGAACAATAGGACCTGGAGCAATTTCATGAAAGTTGGGACATATTCTAGGAACTCCTTAGAAGCTGTCCCCACCATGGGTCACCCAAGTGGGCTCTTGTGCAGAACTTCTATGATGGTCTCACGGCTTCTAACAAGCAGATGTTTAATGCTTCGTGCCAGGGAGCATTTAACCAAAAATATGAGAACAAGGCATATTTGCGCGCTTCAATGAACACTCCCTCGACCAAGCCTTCTCTACGAGGGTGGTTAGAGGGAGCACACGCGGTGTCTACGAAGTAGCACAAGACGATGACGTTAACTTTAAACTGGATGCCCTTAATAGAAAAATGGATCAACTTATGAACTAGCATGCAAACCCTATTAATGTGCACCCAGTCCATGCAGTTGAGTCATTTGGTGGTGTCACTCTGTGTGGCATTTGTTTGGGTGAGGATCATTCTATGCTTGATTGTTTATATTCGTCTCAATTTCCCGAATACTTGTAGGAACTGGTTTATATAGCTCAAGGACATTAAGGGAATAATGACCCATTCTCCAACACCTACAATCCCGTGTGATGCAATCACCCAAACCTCTCATGGACGCGAAACCCCACTAAAAATCAATCCACGAAACAACAAGATCCTGGCTCTGCAGGCAATGTACACCCTCCCATTTTTCAGGGAAGGCAAAGGTATGATTTTCAACCTCACTCCACTATTACTGATGACAACCCTCCTCCCGAACATCCAAGGCACACTTCACAATTTCAGGAGCACATGCTCCGCTTTATGGAGGATACTACACAACTAGATCGGTCCCATTTTCAGTCCATTGCCAAATTAAAGAACCAGATAGGATAGTTGACCCAGGCACTAAATAAGAGAGAGGAAGGGAGAGTGCCCTCCCAACCACTTACAAACCCTGCAGGATCAACTAGTTCTAACCCGAGCTTGCTCATTCCCGAGCAAGCTGAGGTTGTGTCAGTTTTAGGGGAGGAGAACCTTAGGGAAGTTGAGGTTAAGAGTGAGAAGGATGCGACTCCCCTTCCATTGCTGATAGGAAGGGATCACAAGAGAGGGTTTATGAACCCGCTATCCCTTTTCCTTCAGCCCTTATAGGACATAAGGAAAAGGATGAACCAAAGAGGGCTGAGCTCATAGATGTGTTTAAGGACTTTAAAATCAACTTACCGTAGATCGACGCCATTAAGCACATTCCTATGTACACCAAGTTCCTCAAGAACCTTGGCACCAAAAAAAAGCACCTGCAAGCGCATATCCCGAAAAGGTTTGGCACACCGAGAAGGTGAGCAGTATTTTAGCATCAGGTGCCCTACCCATGTTTCGAGACCCTGAGGCTTTTATAGTTCCACATGTCTTAGGAGAGCGTTACACCAACAGAGCCTGGTTAGATCTAGGAGCGAGTGTAAATCTCATCTCTTACTTAGTTTTTTGGGAATTGGGTATAGGATAGAGCGTGTATCTCATGGAGTGGTGGATGATGTATTTGTCCAGGTTAACAAGTTTATCTTCCCGGTCGATTTTCTTGTCTTAGATATAGACCCTACTCCTAGGCAGAAGCACGCCACTCCCACTATTCTAGGTCGACCGTTCCTAGCAATGGCCGACGCTATGATTCACTATAGAACGGAGTGTTAGAGGTTTCTTTTCAAAACCTCAAGGGCTAATTGAAGGTCTTGAACATTGCTCGGCACCCTGAGACTGAGGACGAGTTGGAATGCCATAGGGTTTATGATATTGACCCTTTGGCAGAGTCGGGTAAGCATGATTCTACTAAAAGTACTGATTATAATAGTGTCCTTGTCTGTGTCGATAGCTGTGCTTCATCACCTATACTTGGTAATGTATCCCTCCTTGATAGTCACGTGTCTAGAAATATTGTTGGGTTTGGGGATCGTCCCTACTTACTCAACCTGAGTTCTATGGCAGACATTGCCTCGGATTTTGGTTGACTTTTTTTTCTAAACTGCGTCCGGCTGAAGTCGTTAAACTTAGTGCTCTTGGAAGGCAACCCACCCTACTCTTATTTTTGTTATGTGTTTTAATTTAATTTTCAGATTGAACTCTCATTTTGTTGCAGATCCTTTGGTTATCCATTTCATGCTATTTTTGTTTCTCTTTTACAAAATACTTGTATGGTATGTATTTATAACACTACTAACAAGTTTTTTTAGTATTCTATCTTCTATGCCTTCTTTCGCAACTTGCTACTTTTGTCTTCCCTTTACGGATTGCTCACACTGTGTATCTGAATATGCTATACCTCGGGTCGTCTCTTTTCTTTCCTTGCTCGCATTTACTTCCGTTGATTTGCATTGAGAACAATGTAAGGTTTGGGTTTGGGGATGGCACGAATGGAGAGAACTTTTAATTGTCCTTTTAGCATCTTTTTGCTTAAAGTAGCTGAGTTTTTGCATGGATGAGCATAGAATTACGGTGACTTATATCAAAGTGTATATTTAAGATGTGCTATGACGATTATAATATTTATGTAATGAGATTATTTTTGGATCTAACTTTTGAATACGTATTTTTGTCTTTTAACTAGTTAGAGAGATTACTACATTTCACCCTTAATCTTCTAATATATTCTAGTTTTTAGGTTGTAATAGCAGAAATAATTTTAGGGATTTGAATCCACCCCTGTACTTTTAACAATGTTGAAATCAATTTTCTATCTCTTTATCTTGAGTGATTCCAAAAAAAAGGGCACCAATGCTAGTGAAATAGGTAAGTACCTGTGACTTGTTGGTTATTTTAGCTCCTGTGTTTCGAGCAAGTAAGCCCGTAGGGGTTTCTTAACACCTGGTACCTTGAGCCAACTGGGTTGGGAGCTGCCGGTCCAAAGCTCGTGACACGGGCCACATGGAAAGTTTAAGAAGAATAAACCATTTTTAGCCACTGTAATAAGCACTAATACCAAATTTAAAAAAAAAAAAAAGAAAAAAGGGAAAAGAATCAAGGTATGTGTAAGTAATGGCTTAGGCTGTGAATTCTTTTGACTCGAGTCGTTAGGTCCGAGGAGTGCTCTTCACTTGGTGCCTTTAGCCAACTGGATCAGGACTTAATGATCGAAAAGTCGCTACATAGGTCTGAGGGAGATACGTTTGACCATGAGTTACTTAAAAACAAAAGAAAAAGAATTAGGCAAAAAAGGGGGAAAAAAAGAAAGAAATGAGAAACTTTTTGATTTTACTATTGATTAGCGATGATTTGTTAGGATAACTAATTCCTTTGATTATTTTCTCTATTCGTCTTAAATTTGGAGGGTTTGAAATAAGAAAAAGGGGAAAGAAGTTCTAAACTGACTCACTATTAAAAAGACTTAAATCACGAAAACTTGAGTTGGAACTAGTATAATAATAACATTACATAAAGATTCTCTACTCTCGGGTACACCATCAAATATGATCGAAAAATATTTTTCACAAGTTATTCTTGCCTTTGGATGCCCAACTAAAATTTTCCATCATTAGCTAGTTTGAGCTGAATCTTGCTTGAGGACAAAGAGTGGGTTTCGGAATGTTGATGTGCCTTATATTTATATTTTATTATTCATTCCTGCGACATATTCGGTTTTTACATCTGTGTTTTGTTGTACTCTATGTAAATTTAGGCTTGGAGTGCAACGGAGCAAACAAATGTTGAAAAGTGATAAAATCAAGCGTAATCGAGCCATATTTGGATGTAAAGAAATCCGATCACATGTGAGAAAGAAGTACTCATAGGGTCAAAATTCGGATTTACTACTCAAAACAAGTATTTTTTTGTTGATAGTTAATATATATATTTCATAATATTATATATACATATATATATATATATATATATATATATATATATCCGGGCAAGGAGGAAAGTGCCGCACAAAAGGGGGCGACGCCAGGCATTTTAAATAGCCGAGACCTAATTTTTTGGGATCTTTTGCCACATCTCCTCTCCTTCGTAAAACCGCTACAAGATCTAACGGATTCTCAAACGCCAAAGCACAAGTGGTCAGAGTGACGAGGGAATCAAAGCAAGGATCAACGTTAATATCAATTAAAAAGTTCTCAATTTCTAATTTTTATTTATTGCTTTATCTTTGCACCTAGCTAATTTATGCAAGCAAATTTAGTGACTGTGACATGCAGAATAAAGATGTTCGATTGGGTGAATGTTCTCGATTGTTCTTTCCAAAAAAAAAAAAAAAAAAGAATGTTCTGGATTTGACAAACGTGCTTACGTGGATGTCATTATAGAAAACAATTTAGTTTTCTTTTATTTGGGTCTTTAATTTTTAATACTCGTCATTTTTTTAAATAATAAAAATAATCTTAACCTTTTTAATTTAATAAAAAGACTTTTAAGTTTGTGTCGTATTAATAAAAATGTCCCTCTATAACGTGATGATATCATTTTCCATCAACAGAGCTGAAGTGGTAACTATGTTTTTTATTAATGCTACAATAAAATGATGAAAGTACATCAATACTCTTATTCTTACTGTATAAGTATGAAATTCAAGATGTTGTATTTTATAGAATTATCTATATTCGCTTAATTTGTCCGAAAATATGGTTACTGATGTACATTTTTGTCATTTTATTGTAGCATAAATAAAAAAAATAGTTTTCACTTTAGCTCTGTTGACATTAAATAGCGTCATCATGCTAGATAGTGGACTTTTTATTAATATTACAAAAATTTAGAGATCTTTTTATTAATTCAAAAAATTAAATTTTTTTTTTATTATTTCAACAGCGTTGAAATATTATAATGCAGATAACTCTTTTTATCGGAGCATAATGTTTTGAACACTAACATTAATTAAAGAAAAGGCAATGTAATCTCAACCTGCATCAGACTAATATATTGAACATTAGGATATATTATATTATATTAATTTCATTATGATATTATTTTGTAATTATTTCTGTACTCTTTACTATAAATATATGCTTCAGCAATCCTATTAGATATGCTTCACTAGCTCACATTCTTACATGGTATTAAAGTAAACCAACCCTTATTTAAAAAAAAAAAAAAGAAAAAGAGAGAAGGGAATCGAGCGGCCCATCCTCTTCTCCCCAAAGCGCCGCCCCACACACAAACCCTAACCCCCTTCTCCACGACGCCCGGCCACCACCGGCGACCTCCCGCCCTTCTCTTGCCACCTGGTCGCGCCGGCACCTTCGCCTCTGCTTCGACCACCATGGCTGCTACCTCCTCCTCTCTCCAATGTTGACGCCTTCCCCCCGCCTTAGTCGGGCCCCGTCCACGACTCTGGGGGCGCACATCAGGATCCTCACCCTGACACCACTGTGACCTCCTTGGATGGTCTCCCTGGGCCTCAGCCTACCCCCACTGCCGCACCCTCCACCTCGAATGTCCACCCCATGCGCACCCCCTCAAGGACGGGATACGCAAGTCCAAACACATACTGTCTCTTAGCTCAGTGGTTGTCATACAGGAACCAACATGTTTTTCACATGCCGTTAAGAATCCTCAGTGGCAGGAAGCCATGGCTGAGGAATTCAATACTCTCATTCAAAACCAGACATGGGACTTATTTCCTACGTCACCTTCTCAAAATGTGGTCGGTAGTACTTGGAAGTATAGGGTCAAGTCTAAACCTGATGGTTCTGTTGATCGATTCAAGGCTCGCCTTGTTGCTCAGGGTTTCCATCAACGTAAGGGCTTTGACTACTTTGAGACTTTTAGCCCTGTTGTCAAACCCACCACCATCAGGTTCATTCTTGCTCTTGCTGTAACTCATAGGTGGTCCATTCGCCAACTTGATGTCAAAAATGCATTTTTACATGGTTTTCTCAAAGAAGAGGTGTACATGCGTCAGCATCTGGGGTTCGTTCACCCGAAATACCCGACGCATGTATGCCGCCTGCGAAAAGCTCTCTATGGCCTCAAACAGGCCCCTCGAGCTTGGTTTCATAGATTTAGTACGTTCCTCTATAATCTTGGGTTCTACTGTAGTAAGGCTGATCCCTCCTTATTTATACATCACTCTTCTAGTAGCATCGTTTGCTTGCTTTTATATGTGGACGATATTATCCTTACTGGCTCTGACTCCTCTCCACATACAAGCCTCACTGCTTCTCTCTCCACACAGTTTGCCATGAAAGATTTTGGCCCCCTTCATTACTTCCTCGGTATAGAGGCCAAACTCACCATACATGGTTTGTTTCTTTCTCAGCATAAATACACCCTGGATCTTCTGAGTAAGCATGACATGCTTGAGGCTAAACTTGTGCAAACTCCCTTACCGGCTCGGGTCCAGCTGTCTGTGTCTGATGGGTCTCTCCTACCCGATCCGACCGAGTTTCGTAGTGCGGTAGGTGCCCTCCAATACCTCACCATGACCCGTCCAGACATCGCATATGCAGTTGACCGTGTGTCTCAGTTTATGCACTTTCCTACTACTTCCCACTGGCAGATGGTTAAACGCATCCTACGGTACCTTAAGCTCACGCCCAATCATGGCCTTACCATCTCCCCGGGGTCATGGACCTCTGTCACGGCATATGCTGACGCCGACTGGGTGGTTGTCTTGACACCCTTCACTCGACGACGGGCTTCGCTTTGTTCCTTGGCCTTAATCTCATCTCGTGGCATGCATAGAAGCAGCCTACGGTTGCTAAATCTTCCACTGAGTCCAAATATCGTGCTGTAGCTAAGGTTGTTGTTGAATGTGATTGGATCAGATACCTTATGCGTGACTTAGGCCTGCGCCACACTGGCCCGATACTTGTCTACTGTGATAATGTCTCCGCTACCTACCTGGTTGCCAATCCTATCTCTAATGATCTCAGCAAGCATGTTGATGTTGACTTTCATGATGTTCGTGAGAAGGTTGTAAGGGTGATATCCAGGTTCGGTACACACCGACTACCAAACAGGTTGCTGACATATTCACCAAAGGATTGGCGACTGATCGCTTCCGCTTCCATAAAGCCAATCTGCACGTAGGTTCCCCTCTCACAGATTGAGGGGGCGTATTAGGACATATTATATTATATTAATTTTATTATGATATTATTATGTTAATATTATGTAATTATTCCTATACTCTTTACTATAAATATATGCTTTAGCAACTGTATTGGGTATGCTTCACTAGCTCACATTCTCACATTGAACATAAGAACACAATTTGATGGGCAGAGATCCAGTGCTGTGTTTTTTAACACAGCATTGTTAGCGGGGCCTAGCAGGGGGGCCGGAGACTTAAAATTAAATTATTTTAAACTTTTTAAAATTTAAGTTATTTATTTAAAATAATTTTAAATTATAAATTTATGTTTTGATTATTTATTAATTATATATCTATTAAATTTTGATTGTTATTTATTATTTTCAACAAAAATTTAACAGATATCTAATTAATAAATAGTTCAAATATAAATTTATAGCTTATAATTTAAAATTATAATTTTATATTTTAATTATTTATTAATTAGATGTATGTAAAATTTTTAGATTAATTTTAAATATTGGTTATTTTTTGGAAGAAAAGTTGAGTTGAGTTATTTTTTGGTAGAAAAGTTAGTGTTCGGTTATTTTTGGTAGAAAAGTTAGAATTGGGCTATTTTTTAGAAGAAAAGTTAGAATTGGGTTTTTTTTTTGTTAGAAAATAGAGTTAGGTTATTTTTCAGTTTAGTGACATATAGTTGGGTTATTTTTAGGTTAATTATTGTAAAATAATTAGGTACTAGATTTTTCCCGTGTGATTCGCGGATTGTTTGAACTGGACTCTACCGACCCTCCTTCTGGCCTATGATCCGCTACGACCTATGTCTTGCCCAATTGACCTATTAAACTCAACGTTGTTCACTTGTACAGATGGGTCTAACCCCATTCGACCTATCTAAGCCACTCCATTCTGACATTTTTAAATTATGTCATTTTTACCTTTTTTTCCCCCCTTTTATGGGGGATTTATGGCTGTTATGAATTATTTTGTAGTTTTCTCCCCTTTCTTAATGAAAGTTTAAAGACACCCTCTAAAATTCTAGAAAATAGGGTTTTGGAAGATTGGGAGAGAAGGAAACTTCTCTATAATATAAAGAGATACATAATCATCAATTAAAGTCAGTTATATTGTAAACTTAGTAAGAATAATTAAACCACAATAAGATGACAATGAAATTTTATACATAAATGCAGGAAAATAAAATCGGAAAAAATCAGCAAAATATTACTGCGAAATACTGCTGTTAAAATCGTGATTAATGCAGCAAATAACCAACATGTTTAAAAAAAATAGTAAAAATTTCGATGAAATCGCAGTGAGAAATTAACTTGAAATAAGTAAATATGACAACCAAGTAATACTAGAAGTGGAGAAATTGACAAGAATACCAAAGGTACTGTGCCGTGGAAAAAACCACTGTCCTAAAAGACGATTTCGCCGCTGCTATACTGCAAACAGTTTTATCGGCTGCCGTCCTCCAGGATTAACATGATTTCGACCATTAATGTGCACTCGTTAATAGCCGGGTAGGAGAGCCGAAGAACCTTACCCAATTTTTTTTATAGAGAGAAGAACGAAGGAAGACGAAGATGGAAGAAGAAGTACTGTTGTTGTTGTTTTTTCCTATTTTAAAAGTAGTAAATGAAGCCTTGTATTTAGACTAATTCTGAACATGTATTTCCCAGCAACTGAAAGCTAAAAAAAATGCCAGATATAAGTGTGTTTGACTGGCAGTTTCCAACAAGTGGATATGATACGCCATATATCTCTCAACAGCAGTCATAATCCCATAAATGTCAATGGGTAAAAGTTGTTTGCAGAAGCCGGATTTGAATGGGTCAAAGATTGCGTATATTGAACGAGTCAAATATATCGTTGTATCATGTTATACTGCTAAAAATAGATTTATTTTGTCCAGAAAATTAATGTACTCGTTCAGAAAAAGATGACTTAATTTAAGTGTGAGGCTTACGCGCATCTATTTAAACTTTATAAGGTTTCTATCTTTTTTTTTTTTTTTTTTTTTCTATGTGGGATTCTTAGAACGATATTACAACTTTCATAGCTTTTCGAACACATTAGGTTTAGCTTGTATTATTTTTCCAACAATCTCCCACAAAGGACATTAGCGGAAGAGAAAGAGAGGAATAGATTGGGCAAAGGGAGTTCAGTTTTTCAGTGTCGATGTCTCGCAACTTGAATCGTCACCTAGTATAACCCAAGTTTAGGACCAACAACTTGCGAGGTGACTTTCGTCTTGAACCTCACAAGGGGTTGTATAGTCTTCCACTTGGACACTTACCAAACTCCAAATCTTGGCAACTCCCGCAATTTGGCTCGTTTTATCGGCTATGCGCTCATCCTGGACATTCATAGGCACTCTAGAAGGCAAGTCTTAAACTTTTATTGTGAGCGGCTATACTCTCACACCTACATAAATGGATCCCATCAAGTGTGTATTACCTCACACCACCAAACATATGGATATGGGTCCATTTAGAGCTAAAGCTCAACCTTACCTCTTGGTAACATACAGGCAGTGTCCATCAAGTGTAAGTCTTACTTACACCACCAAACATATAGCTATGGACCTGCCTCCGCACTATCACACCATAGGGCGGGACAACATAAAACGCAGTGCATTTCTTAGAATGAAACTATGACTTTTCACATTGAACCTGCTAAAACCGGTTTGGATACATCACAATTTATTTATATGAAGACTTTAATCCCACCCCCTTCGATGTTTCTACAATCATTTTACGACAAAAGCCTTTAGTCACCTCTTGCCATTGTAAACCTTGTTCTTTGCCACAGCAATTACAGCTTGACTGTCACAGTGAAGTGATACTGATGGAGCTGGAAGCCCCCACAATGGCACATTTCCCAATAAACATCTTAGTCACTCGGATTCATGACCTGCCAACTCAAGAGCAATGAACTCAAATTCCATAGTAGACGTAGCAGTACAAGATTGCTTAGACGATTTTCAGGATATAGCACCTCTAGCTAGTGTGAACACATATCTAAAACAGCGTGAAACTTTCCATAAGTGAAGTCCCCAATCGATAGTTCCTTTTAAATATTTAAGCAACCTTCTTAATGCGTTCCAATGCTCTTGATTAGGATTATGTGTGTATCTACTGAGTTTACTTACAACATATGCAATTTCAGGTCTAGTGCAGTTCATCAGAAACATAACACTACCAATTATCTTAGCATACTTAGTTTGGCACATAGCAACACCTTTATGTTTCATTTGATGTACCCTGGGATCATAGAGTGTTCTCACAGCATCAACATTAAACATATTAAACTTTCTAAGTATCTTCTCAACATAGTGAGACTGATTTAGGCTTATGCCTTTCGGAGTTCTGACAATTTTAACTCCTAGAATCACGTTTGCCTCTCTCATATCTTTCATATCAAACTTAGAGCATAGAAAGTTTTTTGTTTCATTAACGATGTTCAAGTTTGTGCCAAATATCAACATATCACCAACATATAGATAGACTATTACACAACCATTTCAATTAGTCTTAAGATACATACAAGAGTCTCCATTATTTACATGAAAATTGTTAGCTATTAGCATGCTATTAAATTTCCCATGCCACTGTTTAGGTGCCCGTTTGAGACCATATAGAGATTTTATAAGCTTACGGACTTTCTTTCCATTACCAAGGACAACAAAACCCTCAGGTTGTTCCATATAAATGTCTTTGTCTAGGTCACCGTTGAGAAAAGCGGTTTCAATATCCATTTGATGTATTACCAAATCATGAATAGACGCAAGGGCAATCAAAGTTCTAGTTGTGGCTATTTTAGCCACGGGTGAATAAGTATCGAAATAATCTAACCCCCTTTTCTGAGTGTAACCCTTAATCACTAACATTGCCTTAAACTTATCCGTTCTCCCATCAGCCTTCATTTTCCTTCTAAAGACCCACATACAACCTATTGGTTTACAACCTCTAGGAAGGTCTACCAATACTCATGTGTAATTGCTTAGAATTGATTCTAGTTCGCTATTCATAGCCTCTTTCCAGAAGGTAGAGTCAACCGACCTAATAGCCTCGTCATAGGTTTTAGGGTCCTCTTCTGACATATAAACACTTACTATTTCCTCATTTATGAAGTTACCTTCTGTTAGGAAAGTCGTAACGTAATCGAGCCCAAACTTGGTTTTTTTCCTAGCTCTTTTACTCATCCTAATTTCAAAAGTGTCTATGTCATTAGTACGATTATGGTTATTAGTTACAGTATGAGAAGGCAAACTTGTAAGTTGTGTATCATTATATTTCAAGGAAACATATGTTTAAAGAATTCAGCATCTCTAGATCCAATGATACTACCACATGCATATGAATTATTAGAACATTTGATTAAAAATCGATACACAGCACTATGATAAGCATATCCGATAAAAATAGAATCAACAGTTTTAGGTCCAATTTTACTCCTTTTAAAGTCAAGTAATCTAACCTTTGCTCGACACCCCCACACTTTTAAGTATTTTAGATTAGGCGCATAACCTTTCCACATCTCGTATGGGGTTTTATCTAATTTTTTATGAGGAACTCTATTAAGTACATGACAAGCAGATAATATTGCCTCCCCCCGCGTGTTATCGGGTAGTCCAGAACTAATAAGCATAGCATTCATCATGTTCTTTAAAGTTCTATTTTTCCTTTCAGCGATGCCGTTAGATTGTGGACTGTATGGAGGGCTTCGCTCATGTATTACACCATTTTCCTCACAAAATTTTTCTAGAGAAGTTGGATCATATTCTCCTCCTCTATCGGCCCTAACTCTTTTTATTTTTCTTCCTAGTTGATTTTCTACTTCAGCTTTGTATTTTAGAAACATTTCTTCGGCTTCATCTTTAGTACTTAGGAGATATACCATTGAGTATCTAGAGTGATAATCTACAAAGGTCATGTAATATCCTTTTCCACATCTACTCATTAGGCTTTTATAGTTTCCTAAATCAGTGTGAACTAGCTCAAGAAGTTCAGATTGTCTCTCGATAGACTTAAAGAATTTTTTAGCATATTTAGCTTTGACACATACTTCACACTTATTAAGGCTGGTATTACTGAAGTTGGGAATCATGTTTATTTTCTTCAGTTGTTTAACTGACTGAACATTTATGTGTCCTAAGCGAGCATGTCACAATTCAAGTGATTCAACAATATAAGCAGAAGATGTACTAGCATTATTATTTATGAAAACGGTATCAAGGACAAATAGACCCGCGTTACAAAAACCTTTGCCCATAAATTCACCGTTTCTAGTTAGGACTAATTTGTCAGAGTCAAAGGACAATTTCAAACCAGCCTTAATTAAAAAGACTACCCAAAATCAAATTCATACGCATGTTAGACACATGCAGCACATTTGTTAAAGTAAGAAACTTTCCAGAAGTAAGTTTTAAAGAAATCTTCCCTTTTCCAAGGATAGGTGCTGCTGCAGAATTGCCCATGTAGACTACCTCTCTGTTGGTTGCCTTTTGGTACTCTTGAAACATGTTTTTATTTGTGTAGATATGGCTGGTAGCCCCGGTGTCCACTATCCATTCAGTCATGTTGTTTATTAGGTTCATTTCTGAAACAACAGCGACAATGTTCTCCGTTTCTACAAGGTGGGCTTTATGTTTTGGGTCCCTTGACTGGTTCCTTTTACTTTTGCAATCCTTGGCCTTATGTCCATGTTTTCCATAATGATAACAATCTCCAAGGAAATTGTTGTTTGACTGTTGAATCTTTCCACTAGGTCTGAAGTTTGATTGATTCTTTTTTCCCTTGTTTTTAAACCTGTCATTTGCACTAGGCCTTGCCTTTACAATATTAGCTTTAGAAAAATTTGAGTATGAGTGTCCCTTGTCTTTAGGCCTATTTTCTTCTTCTATTTTCAAGTGGTTAACTAATTCCTCTAATGTCAGGTCCTTCTTTTTATGCATTAGCAAATTTCTATAGTCCTTCCAAGAAGGTTTCCAAATAAAATATAGGCTTGAGTTATTTAGCAAATTTTATGGCTTTCTGACAAAAGAGTAGTTACTATATTTTTATATTCATAGACTTGGTCAATTATTGATTTATTGTCCACGAATTTGAAATCTAACCATTTACTAACCGTATATTTTCTAGTTCCTACATCGTCACACCCATATTTTTTCTGTAGGGAATCTCAATTTTTTTTTGGATGAGTCTAACTTTACATAAATGTTAAAGAGCCCTTCACTCATATAATGTACCAAATTTCCCCTACAGGTTCGGTCATCTGCGGTGAATTTTTCTTCATAAGTCTTTTTCTCATTTTCACCTTCAGGTTCCTCTTTTTCGTAAAGCGCATAATCTATAACAACTTGTTGTAGGAAAAATAAAATTTTCTATGACCACCTTTTGTAATTTTTTCCGTCAAGAGGTTCAACCTTAGACATGTTGGGAAGAGGTAATTTAGTTGCCATGTTTAAATACAGATAATGTATACAATAAAATCGTCTTTTAGATTGTTGTAAACTTCCTAAGAACAATTAAACCACAATAAGATGACAACAAAATTTTATACGTAAATGCAGGAAAATAGAATCCGAAAAAATCAGCAAAATATTACTACGAAATACTGCTGTTAAAACCGTGAATAATGCAACAAATAACCAGCAAGTTTAAATAAAAAATAGTAAAAATTTTGATGAATATGCAGCGACAAATTAACTTGAAATATGTAAACACGACAACCAAATAACACTAGAAGTGGAGAAATTGATAAGAATACCGAAGGTACCGTGCCGTGGAAAAAACCACTGTCCTAAAAGATGATTCTGGTGTTGCTATGGTGCAAACAGTTGTATCGGCGGCCGTCCCTCAGGACTAACACTATTTCGACTATTAACGTGCACTCGTTGACAGCCGGGTAAGAGAGCCGAAGAACCTTGCCCAATTTTTTATAGAGAGAAGAACGAAGGAAGACGAAGATGGAAGAAGAAGTGCTGTTGTTGTTGTTTTTTCCTGTTTTAAAAGCAGTAAATGAAGCCTCGTATTTATACTAATTCTTAATAGGTATTTTCCAACAACTGAAAGCTAAAAAATTGCCAGATATAAGTCTGTTTGACTGGTTGTTTCCAACAAGTGGATATGATACCCCATATATCTCTCAACAGCAGTCATAATCCCATGAATGTCAATGGGTAAAAGTTGTTTGCAGAAGCCGGATTTGAACGGGTCAAAGATTGCGTATGTTGAACAAGTCAAATATGTCGTTGTATCATGTTATACTGCTAATTAGAAATTTTTTTTGTCCGAAAATAAATGTATCCGTTCAGAAAAAGATGACTTAATTTAAGTGTGAGGCTTACATGCATCTGTTTAAACTTTACAAGCTTTCTTTGTTTTTTTTTCTCTGTGGGATTCTTAGAAAGAGATTACAACATTCATAGCTTTTCCAAAACATTAGGTTTAGCTTGTATTATTTTTACAACAAGTTGCTCACCTTAAATTTGTAGAAGACCCACAAAGAGTCTATCTAATATATTATTACCAAGTCTCCATTTCTCCTAAAACCTTCCCTTCCCCAATCTTTGCAATATTAGAGAGCAACCTTTGAATTGTCAATTTTTCAAGAATATTAAAACCAAGACAATGAATAATTAAAAATATAATATTAAACAAATTTTGAAAATACAAAATATATGATATAGTATTTTTTTTAAGTGATGAGTAAAATATTTATATCAAAAACACAAAGTGATACATTAACCGTATATTGTACGGGGTCACTCTAGTGTAGTATAACTGTGGTTAAAAAAAAAAAAAGGATGGAAATGAAAAAATAAATTCGTACAAAAGATATGGTTTTCTTTTTTCTTTTTTTGTTTTTTAAATTCGACTGTACGGAAATGTGTTTGTGACTTATGAGGTGTGCTTTTAATAATTGAAGAATTTTAAATGTGATACGTTGTTGTGAGCATTAAAACTTTATGAAAGTGCAATGCAGTCAAAATATGATATTTGATTATTGGATAATTTGTATGATTGGTGGTTATTGGAAGTGTCATCAAGGAGTAGTGGGGTGGGTTATAGGTTTGAGATTTTTAATCTATCCAATTTAATTGTATGAATTGTTAATGGCACTTTCGGTAATAATTAAAAAATATCCCAAAAGTACCTACAACATATATGAGAAAACAATAAAATATAACAACGATAATCTACCAACAAAATGAAAATCAACCAAAAAAATTATGTAAAATAATATAGCATACTCTACGCAATAAAAGAAAAAGTCGAAAAATTATAATACATTACAAAAGAAAACCCTAGAAATACAAACACAATTGAAAATAACCCAATTCAATACCAAAAAAAAAAAAAAAAAGCAATAATAGAAAGCTACAACGAAAAATTACCAAAGACAATCCCCAAAATATATAAATAAGAAACAAATTCAAGATAATATATAAAATATCCGAAAAATTTTTATGTAACCAAAAAAGAATACACTACAATAAGGTGAAAACGCTATAAAAATACAAACGAGCTACAAAGGAATAACATGGACAAGATGTTATCGAAATCTTAGTGTGAGTCAAATACCATTGTAAATCAAATACTAACTCCACAGAAAAACCCAAAAGGTTCATATTCAGAACCACACTGAAAGAATATTGAGGAACCCACCTTCTTGTGTTTAGCCTTCTCTCATATTTATAGATAGAGGATACAGTTTAGGTATATAAACTAAGGCCCATATTGGTCTACTATACGAATACTAGTATTGTATACAATATATTCTAACATCCCCCTCAATCGAAGTGGGAGGTAACCAAATGTGAAGATTGTGTCTAAAGAACAGAAATAAATGACGCAGAAGATTCTTAGTAAAGATATCAGCCATTTACGATGAAGAAGGCAAACGAAGAACTCGAACAAGGCTCATCTGAACGCGCTAATGAACAAAGTGGATGTCAATCTCAATATGTTTGGTACGAACATGCTGCACATGATTAGTAGATAAGTATGTGGCAAAAACGTTGTCACAATAGATTAAGGTGGCCTTGGAAACCAAAACACCAAGTTCACCTAGCAGAGAAAATATCAAGAACATTCTGATATTGCATCAGCAACAACCTGATATTCTGCTTCAGCACTGTAACAAGAGGCAATAGGCTAGCACTTGGAAGACAAGGAGATGATATTGCCACCCAAAAAAACACAGAAACCAGAGGTGGAACGACCAGTTAGGGCATTTAGCTTAATCGGCATCAGAATAAGTCACAAGTTGATCTATAGAATTAGGAGAAATAGTCAAACCATGATCAATTGTACCCTTGATGTATCGAAGAATGCGTTTTACAATGACCCAATGACGCTGACGAGGAGCATGCATGAAGAGACACACCTGTTGCACTGTATAAGAAATATCAGGATGTGTAAAGATGAGATATTGCAAAGCACCAACAACAGAATGATACATGGTGGGATTTGGCACGAGGTCCCCATCGTGTAGCGATAGCTTTGCCTTGGTATCAGTAGACATGACAACAGGCTTGCAAGAGAGCATATCTATCGTATCAAGAAGATCATGGGCATATTTGGATTAAGATAAAAATAAACCAGTAAAAAGATGAGTGACTAAAATGCTGAGAAAACAGGTAAGTTGTCCCAAATCTGTTATGTCGAACTCACATCGAAGAGAATGAAGTGACATGCGAAGTAAGCAATCAAAAGAGGCTATGAGAACAATGTTGTCAACATATACTAATAGAAATGCCATTTTAGCACCTCGTCATAAAGTAAATAGCGAAGAATTAGGCTTACAATTGACAAAAATCGATTATACCATGTACGGGGTGCCTACTTAAGTCCATAAAGAGACTTATTTAACTTGTAAATGTGATCAGGAAACTGCAAATCTACAAAACCAGGCGGTTGCTTCATATAAACCTCTTGATTGAGAGTCCCATTTAGAAAAGAATTCTTGACATCGAGTTGATGTATAAGCCACTTACGTGATGTGGCAATAGTGAAAACAGTATGACCTATGGTTGGTTTGACCACGGGACTGAAAGTTTCATCATAATGAATTTCATACCGCTGTGTGAAGCCTTGTGCTACTAACCGAGTTTTGTATCGTTCAACCTACCCGGTCGGAGTTTCCTTGATTCTAATGAGCCAACTACATTGGCATGAGTGAGTCTAGGCAAAGAGTCCAAGTATTGTTACGTAAAAGAGCATTGTATTCATCAAGCATTGCATGTTTCCAATTATCATTAGAAAGGGCCTACTTATATGAATGTGGAACATCGAGCTTGAGAAGAGGCTTCATAATACCAACTTTAGAGCAAGTAACCATGGGATGAAACAAGGTGTGGGGAGCTAGTGAGGCTGCAGCAAAAGCAGGTGAAGATGGGATAACGTCATCATGAACTGGGATAATCAGTGGATCTTGTGTTGGGCTTGGGTCAATCACAGCAGAGGCATGAGGTTTAGAGGATACCGGAACGGGATCGGTACGGCCAATGGGAGAAAGTGGCCCGAAAAAAGGAGATGAAGCAAGCGGGGGCGAAAATACTTGGTGAAGCCAGTTAAATGTTGTCTGTGAAAAGGCACCCATTCGTGTAAATGGGAATTCTGATTCGTCAAAAATAACATGTCTGAAAATAATTACTTTATTAGTAGATAGATCAAGACATTTATAGCCCTATGATTCAACGGGTACCTTAAGAAGATGCACAAACAAGATCGAGAAGCAAGTTTATGTGGCTCCGTGGCACTTAAATTAGGGTAGCAAGCACAACCAAAAACTCGAAGATGATCATAATTAACTTTCTTTTTATAAAGTCGTTGAAAAGGTATCTTCTTCATTATGTACGTGGAGGGCAAGAGATTCATAACGTGTGTAGCAACAAGCACAGCTTCAATCCAATATTCTAAAGGTATACAAGCTTGAAAAAGAAGAGATCACATCATGTTGCCAATAGTTCTGTGCATACGCTTGGCCTTCGCATTCGGTTGGGAGGTATGAGGACATGAAACCCAACTAAGAATATCCCTCTCCACAAAAAGCCCATTAAAATCAGGGTTAATATATTATGTACCATTATCACACTGAAAGTGCTTGATCTCAACACCAAACTAATTTAAAATGAGATTATAAAGCTGAACAAAAATATCAAACACCTCAAATTTGGCATGCATAGGGTAAATCTACACAAAATGAGAATAATCATTCAAAAATCACAAATGATACTTAATACTATTGAAGCTTAAACCAAGTGATGTCCATACATCAGAATTAATAATGTCAAAAGGATGAGTTCTGTTTAAGACAGACTTTTGAAACGGTAAACAAATGTGCTTACCTAATTGGCAAGCATGACACACATTTGACTCAAATAAGACACTAGAACAAGAACTAAATATTTGCTTAACTAAAAAAAGACAAAACTGGTGCTCCAGGATGGTCTAGGCGACGGTGCCATAGCAAGGAGTTGACTTGTGATGTGACGAATGATGTGGAATAGATAGGAGACACAAGAATGGTGGGACGGGGGCATGGGTTGACAGATCTAATGATGACAACAACAACATACCCAGTGCCCCAAAGGCTCCCGCTCGCTCAGGGTCTGGGAGGGGTAAGATGTACGCAGTCTTACCCCATCAGGGTGAGACCCTGACGAGAGACTGCTTCCAAGAACCCCCAACCTGAAAATCTGATAGATCTGATGATGACGGACTTCAATTTAGGATCCTTGATAGAAAAACCACACGAGTCAAATTCAACAACACAATTATTATCAAGCAAAATTGACGAACAGAAAGTAAATTTTTGGAATGAACCAGGACAAATAAAACATTATTTTGAGTGAAAAGACCTACAGGGGTAGAAATAAAGCATGAGCCAATCCCAAAAATAGAAAGGGACGCACCATTCCCAACCAAAACTTTATCAAAACCACGATAAGAAGACGTGGATGTAAGGATACTAGGCTTGTTGGTTATGTGGGATGATGCCCCACTATCCATGACCCAAGAGGAGTCAAGGATAAGGGTCGAGTAAGACTGAGGGTGAAGCAGTGAAGCACCAAAACTTGGATGAAAGTCGTAACCAATGGTAAAAACATTATTAGCGGGATGAAATTGTGGATAATAAGGTATGTTACCACCCTAAGGAGCAGTGCCAACATGACGAGGATGATACGACTGATAAGTAGGAGGCATAGGCCATGACATGCCTCAATAGTTTGGATCCCACATATTCTGATCCCACATGTTACCAAAATCATGACCGTTTCGGCCACGGCCATGACCGCGATTACCGTGACCTCGACCATTAACCTGACCGTTAGCATGCTGTGATCCATAACCTGATTGTTGTGGGATCTGTTGAATAGGTAGTGCAACTGAAGGCTTGGTTGGCGTAGGTTGCCCTTGTGTGGGGGCGGGAGCCAGGGTATCGTTACAGTTATCTGAGGATGATCTTGTAGCAACTAACACGATGGAGGAACTAGGAGTATCATGAGGGAAAACGGATATTAGGGTTTAATGTTTAAAAGAATGAGATTAGGAGCATCCACCATAAAACCTCAAACAATTGAAAAATAATTTTCAGAAACTTTGAAAAATAACTAAAATAGTTTCTCAGAAATAAATTAAAAAAATATGAAAAAACAATTTCTTTGTAGCAAAAGAAATTTCAAAACAAAATCATTAAATTTAAAGAGAACAAAAAATTAAAAATAAAAATATTGAAAAAACACTTTATGGTGAAAAATAAGTTAAAAAAAAGATTAAGAAGTTTATTTATTATTATTATTTTTTTGTAAGAAATAGCCATGTTTCTTTAAAGAAAAACTTATTTTATATACTTAGTCCTATAATGTTACACAACATACTGTTAGGGATAAAATAGAACTCAGCAACAGTTCAAGTGAACAAAAAGCCCAAAATACGAGTATAAATAAATTACTAAATGTCATGAAATGTAAAGAGTTTTGGGAAGTTGAAAATACATTTTCATAAATTAAGATAATTGAAAATATTAATTCTTAAATAATAAAATCATACGTTATTTACAACAAAGGTTCCCAGATTTTGTTTATTGTGTCTATTTAGTCCCTGTATTTTTTATTATATTAATTTAGTCCCTGTATTTTTTATTGTGTCAATTTAGTCCCTCTACTATTCATATTGTGATCAATTTGGTCCTCATAGTAAATTTATGTTAAAATTCCAGCTAAATTTTTAATGGTTCGGGCATGAATTCAGTTAAATTAAGTCAATAGATAGATTTATAATGGATTATTTGCATTTAACGTAATTGTGCCATTAAAAATTGTGTAAATAACTTGACTAAAATTTGACCGAGGAACTAAATTGACAAAATGAGTAAAATACAAAAATAATCCTAAAATCATACATGTTCCTTCAAATAAGTTATACACAACCTACATATTGTTAGGTATAAAATGAAACTTTGAAAATAATTCAAATGAAGAAATACAATAAAAGAATATCGAGAAACTAAATCTTTTTAAAATTTATTCTCAATCAATCTATTTTATAGAAATAGAGTGAAATCTAGTAAAAATAAATGAGAATTTTAAGAATTTAAGAAAAAATAAATAAATAACCAATTCTATGTAATGAAATTTAAAAGAAACTCCAAAAGGAAAAAATTAATTAATGAGTTTTCAGCAAAAACTTTTTAAACTCAATAGATTTGAAATAAAAAAAATATATCCCAATTTCAAACCAACAAGTAGTGGTGGCCAACGGGCCCCCGTCTGGGGCCCGGCCCGAGCCCGGTCTACCTCGGGCAGGGCCGCGGGCCAAAACAAATGAGCCGCTGGGCCCGGCCCGGGCCTGGCTCTTAGAGAGCCGTTGCTCCAACGACTCACGGCTCTGAAATTAAAAAAAAATTATATTTTTTTTCTATAAATACTTAATCCTCTTTAACCCATTTCCTCACCAAATTTTCAATCATCTCTTCTCTCTGTATACATTCATCATCTCCCATCTTCTTCAACTTTGCTAATTGCAAAATTGTGCTCTAAAGTTCAAAGTGTGGCTGAAGTTCGAATTTCATTGTTCTCTCGTTTCAGTAATTTTAGTATCGCAATTTTATTTGGTTCGCATTTTTAGTTATTTAATTTGCATCACTACTTGCATTTTATTAATACTAATCACTTATACTAATATGGCACACAACTCTTCATCATCCTCTGGAGCCGGTCGTGCTAGTTCTAGCTCTTCTCGGCCACCCAAAATCCTTAAAAGGAGTAGAATTGTCATACTTAATATGGAAGAACGTGCTTTTATACAACTAGGCCCATCACCCCCATACACTGATGATAGCATAGATTGGGATTTTGAACAACAACAAGATTATCATGAGTCGTCTGGTGGAGTTGGAGACTCACAAACTGATAAGGAACCCACGCCCACTACCGAAGCCCAGCCAGAAAGTAGTACCTCTACTTGTAGGCGTACAACTAGTGGGGTATGGAATCACTTTACCCTTAATAGGACAACTAATAAAGCAACTTGTAAATTATGTGACCCACCTAGGACTTTTAGCCATCAACTTGGCAGTGGGATAGGCACATTAAGCAGACATATATTTAGGTGTCACCCTGAGCAATGCCTAGGTAAGAGCCAACAACGTCTAGTATAGCAAGTGACCGGTGCACTTGCTAATTTTAGGTTTTCTCATGAGGACAATCGAAAGGGGCTAGCTAAATATATAATTTTGGATGAAAGGCCTTTCAATGCGGGCGAAAACCCATATTTTGTAGACTACCTCCAACAATGGGTGAACCCCGCCATTGTGAGGGTTCCTCGGAACACCGTAAAGCGGGACGCTTTTATGTTGTACCGCAGTATGAAAGCTGGGGTCTTAACACGTTTTGCGATGAACACGAGCATGTTCTCATTGACGTCCGACATATGGAAGTCGAAACTCGGCCAATCTTATATGTGCATAACGGCACACTGAATCGATGACTCTTACATCCTCCAAAAGAGAATAATTCATTTAGGTATTTTAGATTGCCCCCACACTACTGAGATAATTACGGGTGCGATTATGTCGGCAGTCCGCGACTGGGGCATAGAGCGACGTATCTTCAGTATTACGTTCGACATTGCTACCAACAACACCGCATCCGTTACACATTTAATTGGGCACATGAGACCCATGTTAGGTGGGAAGTGTTTCCATATTCATTACATTTGTCACATTTTGTATTTAATGGTAATAGATGGTTCAGAGCTTGTAAACGCATCCCTTAACACTTTAAGATCCGTAATAATATCTATTAAATCATCTGGCACTAGAAAAAAAAGATTTAGAAATTTATGTAGGTTGCATGGCATAGAATATAAACAATTCAAATTAGACTTCCAAATTAAGTGGTCATCTACGGTAGAAATGTTAGAGCGCATTCTACCATATAAAGACGTTCTGATGGAATTCGCACAAGAAAATCGCTCAGAATGGAGCGATTACAACCTGAACAGTATACATTGGGAGACAATAGATGAAATTTATAAATTTTTTTGCATGTTTAAAGAGGCCACGACATTTTTTTTGGGTTGCTACTATCTAACCATGCCTCAAGCAATATCAAGATTGCTCGATATTGTAAATTGGATGGTAGGTAATGAATCCAACCCCATTTTGTTCGAATCGATTAAGGCAATGAAAGAAAAGTTTGCTAAATAATATTCTAAACTACCTCTTACATACTGCTTAGCAACTATTTTAGATCCTCGTTGTAAACGCAGGGGTTTAAACTTGTTTTGCCAATATTTTTTCAAATATTTGTATCCTAGTCTCAATATCGACACTTTCATTGCTGAAGTCGATAACGACTTGCATAGTTTATTTTTTCAATATTCCCGAAAATTAGGGTCCAATAATTCATATCCTAGTACTGCTGTAGTACGATCTTCCACATCTAGTGGAAGTAGTTCACACACGTCATATTCGTGGAAGTTGTTGGAGTAATTTACGCCCACGGTAGCCCTCACGTCATGTGACAAGCTAGATTATTATTTGTAGACATCGTTGGTCCATATTTTCGGGCCGCCGGCCAACCTGCATTTTGATCTTTTACAATGGTGGAACATAAACCAACCCCAGTATCCCGTGCTTTCCGCCATGGCACGTGATACACTAAGTTGTTCGGAGTCTTCAATAGCATCGGAGTGTGCTTTCAGTCTTGGTGGCAGGTTGCTTGGAACGAAGAGGGCGAAGCTATCGCCGTCAAGCTTGGAGATGTCCGTGTGCTTAAAGGATTGGCTGCTAGCTGAGGCAAGGAATCAACAGAGAATAAAGCTGGATTCATCAAGCGATAAAGAAGATGACCGCACCACTGATACGTCAAACGATGGTACAGCAACCCCCCCATGCGACTGATATCAACACTTTTGTTTGTCAATTATTTACTTTTAAATATTTACGTCAAAAGACGACCGCACCCCCCATACGTCAAACTTTGTATTTTTTGATAAACAAATTTGTACTTTTAAATATTAGGCTCCAACTGCGTTATTTTTTGCACTTGTTACGTTATTTATTTACCATTATTTTTTTTGATAAGATATTTACTATTATTTACTATTACTTATTGTATATTTTATTTTATTACATATATTTAGTATTATATTTTTTGGAACATGTATATTTAGCATTATTAGTGCTTGAAAAAAATGCATTTGTATCTCATATTATATATCAATGAATTATAATAATTTTAGTACAAAACGACTTTATATTATCTAAATTTTGCTTTTTTTTTAAAGCTGACGGAAGCGGGCTAACCCGGGCATGGCCCTGGAGGCCTCCAGGCCCGGCTCCCAAACTGGCCGGACCCGACCCGGCCCGTGGCCACCTCTACCAACAAGTATGGGCAAACAATATAATAACATAAATCATCACACAAACTAATATTAAAATGACCTTGTGCTTTACACTTTTATATTTAATATTGGTTACATTTTGTGTTTTATTTTTCAAAAGGTAAACACCGTTTGTGCATCACACGGGTAAAGACTAGTATTTTGATAAGGATGGGTATAATTGCTTAGATTGACAAAGATTTAGGCGAGAAGCGTTTTGAGATTAAGCCTTATCAAGCTCGAGTTTGAACAGAGCTCTTATTTAGCTTTTGAACCCTTTGTTCGAGCTTGGTTCGTTATGATTTTATTGTGTTCCAAGCTCGGGTCAGCTCGGCTAATAAGCTAATTTGAGCTCCTTATCTAGCCGAGCCAAGCCGAATTTGCTTTCGAGCGAAATTGAGATTATGATCAACCTGAGCTTATTATTGATTCAAGCTCCCTATCGTGCTGAGCTATTTGAGTTAAAATCGAGCCACTATTGAACTATTTTGGAGTTAATATTGTTGGTGAAATAGGGTAATGAGCGATCAAAATATAACTCTTATTTCAATCAAATTAATCTCAAGGGTTACAAAATTGAACAGCAAAAATGACTAAAAAGGTAAACAACAGAAGAGAAGGAATTGACCAAAGAAATTGTCGCGTTGTGGCCACTACCCTAAATCGTTTATGCCGTCACAGCGGTACAATGGGATGAACGGCACTCTAACCTCGAGGGTTAATACGACACCCACCTCAGCAGTATACTCCGGGAAGATTGGTTGGAGTACTCCCCAACTTACTCAGTAATGAAGGAGAGAATTATTTTGAGAGAGAAAGAAAGCCGTGAAGAAGAAGAAGTATTTTCTGTAATTTTCGTGTGTTTAACAAAGCCCTAAGGTGTGGTATTTACAGGGGAAAAACCTTGCAGGTTAAGTAAATAATCGTGGCCTTAGAATCCGGCTATAATAAGGAATGTGGCGGAAATGGAAGAGCCTAAAAATCCAGCTTCGGTTATGGAAAGAGCGGGAATTGACACAGTCAAAACGCATACTCAAGCTTGAGCATATGGCCCACCAAGCCCACTCTAAACTAACAAGATTTTACCAAGTACAATAATAAGAGGAGTATTTAAACAAGACTCCCCACCTTCATATACATGCACAAGCCCAACATATTAAGGAAAAAAATAACACAAATGTTGGGCCCCGAAAAAGAACATGCACACTGATAAATTACTCTTTTTTTTTAATAATTAAAAGTGCAAGTCTTGCAAGCCCAATATAAAGTGGTGCACCTCATTGGCTACACAAACAAGAGGGGGAAAAAAAAAATTTCCTAAAATCATTTTTAAAGAATCACCGAGGTCAAGACAAAGGTGGAAATGGGAATGGTATGAAACTATTATATAAATTATTGTTTTAGTTGTTATTATTATTATTATTATTATTATTATTGTGTTGTTGCTGTTATTATTATTATTATTGTTTTTATTATAACAATTATTGTTGCTATTGTTACTATATTTATTTATTATTATTATTATTATTGTAATTTTTGTTGTTATTATTATATTTGTTATTTTAATTGCTATTTTTATCTATATTTGTTTATTATTATTATTGTTCTATTTTAATAATAATAATATTATTATTATATTATTAATATTATTATTGGTATTGCTTTTTTCTGTTATTGTTGTTGTGGTTGTTGTTGTTGTTGTTGTTATTATTATTATTATTATTATTATTATTATTATAGTAAATTTTACTTTGATACTTGTTATTATTTCTGTTTTATCAAAATTTATAGGAGAGTATTTTGCTACATTATTTTGCTTATACCCTTTCCCACTATACATACCAACTTGGGAATGATTACTTAAACCTCATTTCCCTCATACACCAAATGGAGGAATGGTATTGATTGGGTCATTCCCACTCCTGAAAAGTCATTCCTATTCCTTCATTTTTACTCCCACAAATTCATTCCCTCATACCAAATGGCCCTTAAGGGACTATTTGGTTGGTGGGAATGAGGGGATGGGAGTGGGAATGTACAATCTATTCCCACTTTTAGGCTGTTTGGTACGCGAGAGTAGGAATAAAAATGGGATGGAAGTGAGAATGTCTGGGAATGGGTGAGAATGAAAACAACTTCTGTTCCTACATTTTCATACCCAGAAAGGGGCCTGAGTACAGAAATATTGGGATGGGAATGAAAAAGTTTTGGGCCCCACTTTTTGTTAATATTTTAATCTCAATCTAATATTCGTTTTATGTAATTACTCTAAAATAATAAATCTAAACAAGTTTTTAAATATTTATTATTATTATTATTATTATTATTGTTATTATTATTATTATTATTATTATTATTATTATTTTATAATAATAATAATAACAACAATAATAATATTATTATTCTAATAATACTAATAATAATAGTATTAATGTTATTGTTATTATTAATACTATAATACTAATAATAAAGATAATATTATTATTATAATATTAATACTACTACTACTACTACTACTACTACTACTACTATTATTATTATTAGTATTATTGTTATAATGTCATCATTATTATATTGTTATTATTACTACTACTATAAGAAATTCTAGTAGAGAGTATTTGGCTAAATGATTTTGTTTATATCCCACTCCTACCTGTATGTACCAAATATAGGAATGACTATTTTAGCCTAATTCCCATCTCCAATTCACTATATACCAAACCAAGGTGTAGAAATCCATTCCCACTCCAAAAAAATCATTCCCAGTCCCTCATTCTCACCCCCCCAAATTCATTCCCGCGTATCAAATTGCCCCTAAAGATCAAATTAATATAATATCAATTGTACAAGGACTAAATTGACCCAGTAAAAGTGCGAGGGCTGAATTGACACAATGAGCAAAGTATAGGAATCTTTGGTGTAAATAACCCTAGATTTTATATATAGTATGTTTATTTGCATAAGATGTTGGAACCAAATATATACATAAAATATTATATAACATATAAAGTAGAAAGATATTACCTGGAACGTGTAAAAATGACCAAATACTAGTAATGTAATAGTTGAGCAGGCGCGGACCACGCTCTCTTTAAAACGATTTCGCACCCCTATTGGATCTAAGTAGGTGCAACAAGTACCAGCGTGCCATCTCCAGAATACAACACCCAATGAGATAGTTAACACTTTCTCGGTTTACACAACCTCGAAAGTCAGAGCCTCCACAACACCTTACTTAGCCGAAATAAAAAAAAAAAAAAAAATTTTATACAACGAATAATAGAGTAATCCTTTTTTTTCTTAAAAAGCAGGTCTATGTTTGGGATCTAAATAAATATTTCATGCCTGTAATAGCTTTTACACGATGCACATTCATATTATACTAGGTTTTTTCCGTGTGATGCACGGTGTGTATTTGTTTCTTACAATATCTAATAGTTGTTGTTTTAAAAATTTTTATAATCATATTCGTATGCAATAAGTAATCTTTATTGTACATAAATGTTGTTTGATCAAATTTAAAGAGTATAAGTTCTTCCAAATTTTTTTGTCATTACTTTTATGCTTTCATGTAGTCGATCTGGTTTGGTTCTCTGCAATTAAAGTAACTTTGTGAATTCTTGTTTGGCGTAATTTTTAAAATTTAAATAATTTATTTGAATTCCTTTTCCTTTGTCTCATTCTTGAATCAACTTAAGTGCATGTGGTTGTATCTCAATTATCGATAAATATCCCATAAAACTCACTGAAATTTTAAAAAAATGTTCTATATGTATCAAATTAATACATATATATTAAATAAAATTAAATAATAATATTTGTTTAAAGTATTTCTATTATGTTCCTTAAATTAAAAAAGGTAAATTATGTATTTCTCGTCCCTATCTTATTATTATTGTGAAATAATATTTGTAAATGTGTAGTTAAATTTCAAAAATAAGCACTATAATCAGGGTAATATAAGAAATAACAACTAATTAATACAAAACACCCTAACATCCTCCACAATTCAAGCTCTTGTATTTTTTTTTCCCCAAACCTTGTCCTAGATTTGCCAATTTGTCGCCCTTGCTGATGGTCAAAAAGACTCATCCTACGACTGATGTGTGCCCTTGGTCACAAATTTTAGAGTTGGTCGTGTTTTTTGTCCAATTTATTTTTCAATTTGCTTTAGCTGTGCAATTTTAGCTTGGTTATTTGAAAAGTAAAAAAGTTGTCTTAGATTAAAGGTATCTTTAGATCCTCTTTTTTCTATTTTATTCTTTTAGTGTGGGAGTAAGCTATCTATAGTCAAATTTGATGCCTTTTTTGGCCCTAATTTTTAATGTATGTTTATATTAAATATAGAATATAAGTTATAGTTGTATTAATTTTTTATCAATTGAAGAGTTTCTCAGTTATAACTATAGGATTTATTAGGATATTCAATTGTGTTTTAAATCTTGACTTAGATTTGTTATTTATAACAAATTTGGGTTATAACCTGGATCATTTTGTTGATTGAGGAGGTTCCCGTTATAATTTTGCGCTTTAATATATTTGATATATAATGAACTACTTGATTAGTTTATCATTATTTATGTATTTTATTGTTTAAGGTAATAATACGGGGAGGGGGAATGCCCAAATTCGAACTTGGGTCTACGGTGTGGCACACCAGCCCCCAAACCCGGGGGAATCCAAGTGGAATCGGCTTATGTATGTTATTGGAACTTGCATAGTTTAGTATTGTTACTCTATCTTTTTTATTGTGAAAACTATTACAATATATAAAGTATTCATGTACTTTTATTCATATTTTCATGACCAAGAACATACTATTCGTATCATTGTATTAATTGGCAAAAGTAATTGCATTTGAAATCAATAATTTGATTGAATAATTGACAATAATGTCATGTTTTAATGATAATGAATTTATCGTTTTGTCTTTTTTTTTTTCCTATAACTTGGGCAAATAGGAAGTCACCCTTCTAAAAAGCGAGGGATGAGGGATTGAAGGTCCTTTATAGGGTGGACAACTTGACAATAATATATTATATAGATAGATAGATATGTATAAAGTGTGAACTTGGTTTTATACTATTTGTATAGCCCTAAGTTATTCACCTTTAAATTCATGACAAACATTTTTGATAACTTGGTAGTTACTTCTTGTGAAAAACTTATTATTATTTAGATAATTTTATCTATGTATTATATTATAGAATATATTAATAGCATAGTGTTAACAATTGTATATTTATAAGGAAGGCGGCATTTACATTTCAATGCCCACATTGCTTACAAAAATCAAAATTTTGGTATGTTGTTATGATATCCAAACTCTATTACATGAATTTTTAAAATATGCGACACTATTAAATTTTTTGCACTTTTATATAATATCTTTTAAAAATTTATCACTTAACCCTTATGCAATTTATTTTTGACCATTTTACCCTTAATGTTTAATTTTATTTTTCGAAGGGGGTTTTATATTATTAAAAAAAATAAAAATTTTATATTTTAGCAAAAGAATTAAGGATATTTTCTATATTTATACAAATATAATTATTTTAATTAATTGTAGTAATATTATTATAAGTTTAGAAGATAAAAAATATTAAAAATTTTTATTAAAAATATTATAAGATAAAATATAATTTTTTTGTTGATATTATAATATCACTACTATAATTAATTAAAATAATAATTTTTATAAATATAGAACCCCCCTTCTTTTTAAAAATATAAAAAAAATTCTTATTTTTCTTAAAAATATAAAATCCCTACTTAAAAATAAAATCAAACACTTAACTATTTTATTTTGAAGGGCAAAATGGTCAAAAAAATATTGTTTGGGAGGAAATTGAAAAATTTTCAAAAGTGAGGGGTTTAGAAAGTGGTTCTACTTGTGAGGAAGATTTTTTGTTATTAAAATAAAAGTCAGGGAATTTTCTGTAATTTACTCTATATAATATGTATCATTGTTCTCTCTTGACCACCCATTTTCAACTTTATATGATAAAATATGTTTTTAGGAAAAATTTGAAGTAATTTATTACTAATAGGACTATAGTTTAAATTTACACATAATTTAATAATTATGAGTATAATTTTATTTTTTGTCTTTCATTTAACGCACAATGTTAAACATTATAATAGTTTATGAGCATTTTCAATTTTTTTTATGTCTCAGGTAGTAATCTTTCGCATGACAATTTGCCTAATTTTAAATTGAAGTCATTGAAAGACCAAGCATATAAACTGAGAAATTAATTGATAATATATACAGCAAAATACTTTTAAAGTATGATATTTTAACTTGTTTTAAAGTGTGATATTTTAACTTCTTGTAATCCAAGCTGTAACCTACATAGGGATAAAAATATTAGTAAACAAATTTTAATGTTGCAATTTCAAATGACTTAATTAACAATTGAAACACATGTATTACAATTTTTAAAATTTTACATTATTCATTATGTTTTTGAGAGCGTAACTTAGTAATCAATTTTGAAAATATAAGCACACTATATTTCAGAACCAATTGAGTTTAATGAAGCATATACGAATTTCATGTGTAAGAATGTTGTGTTATGAAATTACGCTGCATATGAAAATACACTTAATTGCTTTTCCATTAACATGGTTTTACCTGCTTATATATGCAAAAAGGAAAGCCCTGTTGCTTTGCTCTAGCATAGCACCTCATGAAGACGTGAACCATCTTGACCTTTTATCTATTGCGATTATATGCTTAGGAATATCAGTTCTTACTCGTTAGCTTTGTTTTGTAAGTAGAGGACCCTCTTTATCTCCTTCCTTTTGCATTAATTATGAGAATATGTATGCAATTCTCCTACACAAATGGGGGCTATTATTTGTTGTTGACATTTCCTATTGATGGCGTGTATACCGAATCTATGTTTGTTGTTGACATTTCCTATTGACGGCATGTATACTGAATCAATTTGAAAGTTAGTTTTTTATGTGGTGTTGGACGGTAAATTTGAAGTTTAAGCTATATTTATAAGCTTTTATAAATGTTTTATCCTGCAATTATTGGGGTGTAAGATTAATTCAAAATGGAATTACAATTGAAATGATTTTAAGGTCCTTAAGTTTAGTATCCGTACCTTTTTAATTTTTGCATTAATTTACTTTTTCTCAATTTATGGGAGTCATTTAGTACTATTCAATGAAGGCTTTAGTTTTGTTTTTAATTTTTTCTTAAACCTTAGAATTTAAAGAGTTGGGCATCTAGAATTCTTGCGTTTGGGATGGATAGGGGCAATTCTCCGAAGAGGGTACCAATACGCCGTCATCGAATCCCATTAGAGCTCCGAAGTTAAGTGTGTTTGGACGAAAGCAGTATTAAGATAGGTGACCTCCTGGGAAGTCTTCACTCTCAAGTTGAGGGCACTCGAAAATAGTTTTACTTCAAGGGTAATACCCATGGTTATCAAAATCACGATTCGAATCTTAGAATCTTATGATTCTACGATTCCACAATTGCCGACCGATCTGAATCTTAAGTAAAATCTTAATTTTGTAAAATCTTATGATTCATTGATATTACATGAAACTAAGGGGTAGAATCGTAACATGATTTTACGATTCTACCGATCCGACCTCGATTCTACCAAGGTATACAAATAAAAAGTTAAAATGTAAAAAAATCAAGCCTATATTATAAACGAAGCTACTTTATTAATTTTAAGTAAAAGAAAGTTAATTAAGCTTTATATATTTTTAAAAAACTTAAATTAAGTTTAGTTTTATGTTTTAACATTAATATAAAGTTCGATTAACAACATCTGTCTTAAAAGTTATCATGATTATTATGACCTAAAATCACACATATATGTGACATGATAATATTTTTATCATATTTGATTATATTTTTTTATATATACTTCTGTAAATTAAGGTCATATTAATAATTTTTTGAATCATATAACTAATATTAATAAGAAAAAGTTTATAATATACATTTAGTAGAATCTTACGATTCTCGATTCGATCCTACGAGTCCGATTCTAAAAGCCCCAACCAATTCTAAGTACAATCTTGATTTTAACAACCTTGGTAATACTCTGAACGGGGAAGGATGCGTACATCCGCCCCTCAGACCCTGCTTAGGCGGAAGCCCTTGAGACACTGAGTATGCCGCTGCTGTTGTTATTGTTAGGGGCACTTCTTCTTAATAGATAAAAATAGAAATAGATGTGAAGCATGATTATAGCACCACTCATCAAAGCATTTACTCACTAAAACGCTATTAATTCTTCATGTAACTGACTAAAAGGTCATGACACTAAAAGCAGCATTTAAACAATAATTATCATAATTAGTTTTTTTTTTTTACACAAAATACTTTTAAATTAGTAATACATTTAAATTTCATGGGTACATAGATAGAAATTTACAAATAATTTAAATCATAAAAAATAATGTCCCCAAAACCATGATAAATTTTAAAATTATAATCAAAATTATATTTTTTTTTATTAAAATATCCAACATAAGAAAAGTTAAATTGCCCCGGTGATCATTTGTGAATATTTTTTTGATTAATTTATTTCCTTTATTTATGTATTTACTTAAATGACAAAAGCTTTTTTTATTTAGTTATTATAAGTCCTGCAAAATTGTATATTATAACGGCTTAAAACTACATTAGGTCATAGCCATACAATTCCCTTCGCATTTAAAATTATTATATATTTGTGAAGGCCAGTAGATTCTCAAGCATGGTGGTTTTGCGTCTTGGTTGGTGCTTGCTCGAAGATTCTTTCTGTTCTGTTTCAGTTTTTCGGAATTCGTTTGTTGTCCTACTTCTGAGCATTCCGTTTTTGATGTCTTCATTGGTGGGGCTTTATTGGTGTATCTTGATTTGCTTATGGGTTGTTTTGTCTTTGGCATCCAGTACTGTGGTAGGAGGTTATTTTTCTTTTGGTCTGTGTTATATTTTGGTTGACTGGATATGTTCCTTTTTTTTTTTTTTGGCTATTTTGGGAGTGATCCAAGGCTTGTCTTTCTTGATTTTGCAGGTTTCCTTGTTATTTTTCCTTTTTCGCACTTTGTGTGTGCTCTTTGGGTCTCTTATTTGAGATGACTGCTTTTGTATCGCTAATTTATTCTCTCTAATTATAAACAAAAAAGAGTAATTTAAAGTTTGAAATAAACTATGTTCGATCCTAAAAGTTATTATAAGTACATCATGTTTTAATTGTTATCTTTGGCAAAAAAGGGAAGTATGGAGATAAACCAAAGATAAATGTAATGTTTAGTGTGGCACATACGACGTCACTATATGTCATTATAAAAAAAATGATATTATTATATGCTAAGCTATTACTCTGTACAAACATTGAATGCATCTTGAGAAATACATAAAGAAATATATGTAAAACCTAATTTGAATAGTTGTTCAACGGGCATTTTTCTGGGAAACATGCGTCCCCTTCTCCCGGCGCGTGTAGGTGTTTGCCCCCTTCTTCTGGTCGGAGTTGCAGTGGCAGGTTCGTCTCAGCGTCACCGTTGGTGTCGTGCTACTTCCTTTGCCATCAGTGTTCAAGTTTGGTGACCCATTCCCTAGTTGCCGTCGTCTCCGACCGTCTCGTCTCTCCCAACAATGCCATCACCACCACCCACAATCTCCCCCTCATCCTCCATTAAAATGCCATCACCAGACCTTCATCCCCTTTGTCTCCCATTCTCGAGGTCCAAACCACTTCGGCTTCTCCATCTACACCGCGCATTCTTGACCTCCCCACCTCCCCTGCTCAGCCACCAAAACAGAACCCAAACTAACAAAACAGAACCCAAATTTACCTCTCCTCTTAAGCCTCCATCAGACTTTTTCCAGACCAACTTCACTCGCCTCCCTTCCAACAAACACCTATTTGGAGACCAATGCCAAATTCCTCTGAGACGGTGTCCATCTTCGTTGATGGATTACCTGAGAGAAAAGTATGTCTTCCGAGATTTCAAGTCAATATACGATACTTTTGTTCTCGCTAAGAGGAGGCTAAGGTCTAGATGCTCATATGGTTTTGTTCAGTTTCATAATCTGAGGGAAGCTGCTAGAGCAATTTCATCTATGAATGGTAGACGGGTAATGGATGCCAAGCTTAGGGTTGAATGGGCTAACCCACCAAGAAGATCAACTAAGTCATCAACCCGGAGCTAGTATCATACAAGGGTCTTCCAACAGACCAGAGCCACTGTCGGTATACATGATCAGGATGAGACCCCTCCTACTAAGACCAGAGGCTATGTGGGTTCTGACATTCGAAGGATTGTGGTTTCCAACACCAAAAAGAATGTGGAAAATTGGCTATAGAGGTCTATAATTGCGCACACATAGGGCGAGGTGAGTCTTGATAATAATATCACCTTTATCACGGAGAACGACCTCCACAGTTTAACCCCTAAAGGGTTAAGCACCAACACTTTCATTCTAGTTTGTGATTCCGCTGAGACTTTTGAGTCCTACCTCGGCCCTCATTGCGAGATTCTTCTTAGGAAATTCAACGAGGTTTCTAAATACTCTGGCGAGATCCTTGGATCAATGGATCGAGGTTTTTGGATTGCCTATCCAATGCTGGACTAGGGACTGCATTCCTTACCTCGTGAGATTATAGGGGAAGTTTGTCAGGGTGGACTCGAGGATGTCTTCCATGAGATGCATTGATACTGCCGGAATCCTCATTGACACATGGTTCCCCTTCACTTATTCATCGAATGGTACAAGTCCAATTTAGTGGGGTGACCCATCTGGTAAAAGAGGGTAGAATAGAGCTTATTCCAGATTACTCTCTCAGTGTTGTTGCTCTGGCAACATTGGCCAAATTAGCAAGAGAACAGACCTCTTCGTCAATGAATCTGCATCGGGAACATCAGTGCACCACCCTAGCACACCATACCACACTGGCTCAACATTCTCCTGTTCATAGAATGACTGACGTGGGAGCTGAGGATCATGGGACTCGCACTAGTAGGCCAGTGTATGAGGGAGGAAGCATAGCCGAGTCGTCGCGGGGTCAGCTTGGTTTCCATATTGAAGGTCAGTATGTCGGTAGGTGGTCTGTGGAATGCAATTGGCCACATGCTTCTCTTCCCCATCCGTTTCCACAGCGTGGCGATCTTATTCCAATTCAGAAAGTACGTGGAAACCAACATCTGCCTCCTTTGCTCGAGTGGGTGGAGAGTGACATAGATAGTTCAGCTCAGCCTCATGCTCAGTTATCGCATCTTGAGAATGTAACTCAAAACCCCGTCAGTGAAGATGATTCTAGGTCCTCAGGGCCTATGTTTCCTCCAGGTTTTGAGCCCTCTGATTTGAGTAGGTCAAAGCCCTATATGGAGAGATGCAGAAGAGTTGGGATGAGAAAAGGAAAAGGAGTGATGACAAAAAGGGAGAGAAAAGCGTTGAAATACAAGGAAAAAGAGAATAAAAAGCGAGAGCTTTAGGAATTTCTGAAAGATATGTCGCATACGAACATCATGCTGAAAACGACCACGACCTCAGGCAAGCGGAAAAAGGGGAATGAGTCAAAGAAGAAAAAACGGAATAGGGGAAATCGGTACGATAAGATCTCAGAAGCAGAGTGTGCTGGGATGATTATGCAAGCAAAGCGGGCTATAGATATAGGAAAAATAATAGGTCTTAACTTTGATGGTTTCGACCCACCGATGGTGACAGAATTGCTTGCTAAATGAGGTGGGATGGGTATGTAGTTGAGGTTCCAGTCCTGCTCCTATTTCTCGTGCTGATCGTCTGGTTCTTCTTTATTTGGGATCCCTGTCTGAGCTTGTTTTTGTGCGTCTTGTCGGGCCTGTGCTGGGTGTCTGTTTGTGTCGTGTTTGGGTGTTTTATTTTTTGTGCTTGTTTATTCCTTGTTTGATCTAATCTCTTTTTGTGCCCACTACCGTTTACGGGGTGGTTAAGGCCTCGTCTTTTCAAGTTGCCCGTTTGTACTACGGCTTTGCCGATATTAATCCAAAAACAAAAAAACATAAAGAAATATATTTAGTGATTACACAGCACAATAAATAGTACATACTAGCACCGTATTTATTATACTCAAATTATATATTTGAATGTACTATTGTAGTTAGTTGGCCATTAGAATGAGCCTCCATTGATAAAATATTTCCTAAATCCTCCACTGGTAGTTGGAACGGCCTACCATGACAAAAATATTTTCACCAAGCAACACATAATTTTGACCAGACAGTACGACAAAAATGGTGTATGTTGACACTTTTGCACTATAGCAATGGGAGGTGAAATGTTTACTTGTATTCACCTTTGATTACTGTATCGATTCCCTGAGTTTCGAAGACAAAAAAGGTATAATCGGAGAGCTGGAGCAAATCAAGCAAGCACTACAAAAGTCCATGGGCACCATTTCGGTCTGGTATTTTTCCTGCTTTTTCGTTTGGGTGCGTGTTGTTTTGCTGTCCAACTTGGTTTGCTTTTACTTCTGCTGATATATAAGAAATAGGAGGGTGTCCTCTTCCCTTTCCAAACACAATTTTCATCTCTTCATTAACTCTTCCCTCCCTGTCCAACTTTGATGGTTTCTTCTTCTTTCTATTTCCTCTTCAATCGAGCTTGGTTTCACCACTGCCGTGCCTCCACTTCTAATTTCATTAAAGACAGCCAAAAAAATAAAAAGAAAGAAAAACAAATAGTGCTGAAATCTCTAGTGATGAAGAAAAGTGTCGCTAGAGGGCGGCGGATACTAATAATAGTAAGTGTGTTGGGAAGTGCAGGGCCGTTAAGGATGGTTGTGAATGAAGATGAAGTGGTGCGGCGAGTCATTGAGAGTGCTCTCAAGTTGTGTGCTCGTGAAGGCCGCCTTCCTGTCTTGGGTTCAAATCCTGAAAATTTTTTACTCTACTCCGCTAACACCGATTCTGACGGTATGCTTTTGTTTTTGACTTATCCATAACCTTACTTAGGGTCTGTCTCTGAGTACGGCCATGTTAAGACAAATCAACATTTGCAATAAGCTGATAGGTGACTGGTTTTATATTTTAACATGTCTGCACACGTGAGTAGCCAGTGGGCTTTTAATATGGATAGCTCTTTGCTGAAATTACATCAGTATTGAAAGTGAGGATTGTCAGGATACGAAATTGTTGAACTATTAGTTAACAAGACTCTAATACATTGTCAAGAAATCAACTATCCCCAAAGCTTGAATTGATGGATCAAAACAATGAATCCTTTAGCACTCTAACAAATTGTTCCGGGCCCATGCAATCCAAGCATTAATTAAGGCTTCCAATTTGTTGAGAGTCCCTTATAAATATTATTTTTTTAAGAAATGCTTTCACAAACATGCAATATAGTGATTGCAAAATTTATAACACAAGCGCATGCTTTTAGCGATGTTATTAGTTTGTTTTTTTGTTTTTTTTTTTCCGATAATTGGCAAGGATAAACTCGCAATACAAAAGTCAGTGCCTCAAACAAGAGACCCGAAAAGCACACAAAAAGTGCGGGAAGGGAAAAATAACAAGAAACCTACAAAACAAGACAGACAAACCCAACCCCCAGAATAACACAAAAGCAGCGAAAAGAACACAACAGAGCAAAAGAAAAACCACCTCCAACCCGCAACACCAGACGCCAAAGAAAGGCAACCATCCACAAGCAACTCGAGGCATACCAAGAAAGCCCCACCGAAGAAGACATCAAAGACAAATGCAAAAGAAAGAGCGACCGCACTCCGAAATACTGAATAGGACCAGAAATAAACACCTGTGCATGCCCCAACCAAGCAGCAAAAGTGTAAAAATATGAATAAAATACTTAAAGGAAATAAGAAATGGAATGGAAGAAATAACTCTTATTGGATGATCAATCTAGTACATGAACTAAATAATTTATACTAGTAAAGAAATATAGGAAAAGTCACAACTCAGGAGCTTCCTACTTACAAGTTACAAAAATAAAAACACTACTAATTGGGTCATAAATCCACGGTTGAAGAAGGGGAGAGGAAAAGGGAAAATACTTAAGGCCAGACTTAATGCTATACCTAATCAATTCTAAGTACGAAGAATATTCCAAGTATAATACAAAAAGACGTAAATACAAATTTAATACATTATACTAGTATTCAACACTCCCCCTCAATTTGGAGTATGTAGGTCCATAATGCCCAACTTGCAAAGGAAAGCCGAAAAATCCAAACACCTAAGTGCTTTAGTAAAAGTGTCGGCTATCTGCCTCGATGATCAAACAAAGGAAGTTGCAATCTCCTTTGATAGCAGCTTTTCTCAAATAAAATGACAGTCAATTTCGATGTGTTTTATTCTGTTGTGAAAAATAGGGTTAGAAGCAGTATGTAAAGCTACTTGATTATCACAAAATAAAAGAGAAGCATCGTTAATGGGAACCATAAGATTTGTTAACAAATACCTCAACCATATAAGCTCACTCATAGTAGTAGCCATGGATCGGTACTTGGCTTCCGCTGAAGAACGTGACACAACATTCTGTTTCTTAGATCGCCAAAAAATCGGCGCCCTGGGCACCCCACCCAATCAGTATCACAATATGCCTGTACATGAAAGTCACTATTAGAAGGCAAGAAAATTCCCTGTCCGGGTGTTCCCTTTAGGTATTGTAACACGAGTATCACAGCTTCTAGATGGGGTGCTCTAGGATTGTGCATGAGCTGACTTTAAATGCGAACAGCGTAACTGGTATCTGGTCTCGTTATTGTCAAGTAGAGGAGGAGTGCCGCTAGCCTGTGGTAACGTCCTCCATCGTCAACCTTATCCCCGACCTGATCAGCTAACCCATGATTCTGCACTATGGGGGTAGGTGCCGGTTTTGCCCCTAACAAGCAACTTCACTTAAGATGTCTAATACATACTTTCGTTCGCTTAAAACAGCTCCTTTCAGAGATCGAGCAACCTTAATCCCTATGAAATATTTGACAGTTCCTAAGTCTTTAATCTCGAAAGAAGCATTCAAAGTCCCTTTCACCTTAGCGATTTGATCCTCATTATTATCCGTGATAATAATGTCATCCACATAAATTAATATAGCGGTATAAATTCCGTCACAATCAAACGTAAAAAGGGAATAGTTTGATTTGGATTGACGGAAACCGATACCCATGAAGCATGTTTTCGTTTTCCTTTGTGTTGTTGTTCAAAACCCTGTGGTAGTTTCATATAAACCTTCTCGTCTAGGTCTCCATGAAGAAATGCGTTATTAACATCTAACTGATGGATTATCGAACTCCGAGCAATGGCTACGGCTAAGACACACCGAACTGTAACTAATTTTGCAATAGGAGTGAAAGTGTCACGGTAGTCTATACCTTCCACTTGGGTGTAGTCTTTGGCTATCAATCTCGCCTTGTAGCACTCAATGGTCTCATCAAACTTGTACTTCACTTTGTAGACCCACTTCGAGTCAATAGCCCTCTTACCCATCAGTAAGTTCTCCAATGTCCATGTTTGATTTTCCTCCAAGGCCCGAATCTCCTTTTCCATGGCGTCCCTCCAATGTTTGTGCTCAATGGCCTGTTTAAAGGTTTTTGGCTCATCACAAGATGTGATGGCACTTAAAAACTTACAATAAGTGTTAGAAAAATGCACATTAGACACAAAGTTTGAGATGGGATAAGCAATACTAGAATTAGCCGAGGGAGTGGTAGCAGGAGTGTGGGCTATAGATAATGGAACGTCACAAATGTAATCTTGATATTTAACTGGCGGGAGTGTAAACGCGTACTTCTTCTAGTGGAAATGCGACCTTGCTCATGAAACCCCGGACCCTACCACTGCTAGAGGGTCATCGGGCTCGTCGCTCGCTGCTGTGGGCCCTGCCTCGACCTAGGTGGTGTCAATCGAACCAGCAGCTCCTAGTTCGACTGACAAGCCACTATCTAGTGGCTACAGAACAGGGGTCGATTTGTAAAATGACATGTCGGGACTACTAAGCACGTGTTTGGGGTCTATGTCACAGCGTGGAGATATGAAAAAAACGTCCTCGTAAAATTGAACCTGAAAACCTTATTTTCTTCGCAATTATAGATTTTATATCCCTTTTGCCAATGTGGATATCCGACAAAGATTCCTAAAGTGGCCTGTTCATCAAATTTATCACTAGTCCTACCCCATCTATTATATTTCCTTAATAATGAACTTAGCCTCTCCTTCTACCCTAAAATCTAACCACCTTTCACATATTTTTCAGGTTTTCTGAGCCTCTAGTTTGTGCGGTGAGAGATAGGTTTGAGCAGCTATGGGTGGGTTTGAATTCTGCATTCCGAATCTTGATGTTTCCCTTGGGTAAGGTTGCTTTCTCACGGTCACAGTGAAATGCGAACATCTTTGGGCATGAGATTGAATGCGAGTAATGTTTAGGCCTGAAATGAACTAGTGGTATAAGCCCAAGGGCCTACGAAATGTTTGTTGAGGCAGCTAGAGCCCCCACTAATATTAAGGAGAACTGAGGATGGCAATGGACAGTTGAAATCTGTTACCTATGATACCCAGCCAATTTGGTAGGTATGGGTGCAAGTGACATGGGTAGCAGATACAGTTCGGGAACACATGGTCATAAAGCAGCTGTCGCATCGAAGCGCAAAGAGAGCATTGGTCGTTCAGTATGGATAGCGAAGGAGAGGAGGGACGGTCATCCCGATGGTGAGAGGCAGTGTGTGTGGGTCATGTATCCCTCCTTTTTTTTTTGTATTTGCATGATTTTACTATTGGGTGGGTAAAATCTTTGGTCGGACATACCCTGAAAAGAGTTAGGAAACAGAACATGGTTAAAATAACAAGCAAATAGAAGTAAAATGAATTATAATACCTCACTAATTACTAAAATCTATTTTTAGTGAGTGGTTATGGTTAACTGAGTTACAATATAAATAGAGGTTACGTAGAAGCAATTGGTCATCCACTAATCCAGCCAAAAAGCAAAGCAAAAAAAACTAGAGGGCAGAGAGCTTGAGAAGGAATTAGGCTCAAGTAAACCTATTTTTTGTTGTAATCCTCTTAAATTCCAGACAAAATTTATTATAAACCCATTATTTTATAGTGGAAGGTTTATTAGCTTGTTTTAGTCAGACAAAGAAGGACATTATTGTTTGCTTCTGCTATATTATTTTGTGTCATTTTTCCTAACATAGTGGTATCAGAGCCTTGTTCATTTAGGCCTATTTTTTTCTTGTGCTATAAAATGGAGGATAACGTCAACATCAACAGTGGCATGATCAGATTGACATTGACAAATTACTCAATATGGAAGCCTCGGATGGAGGACATCCTTCATTGTAAGGAGCTACATGTACTCATATTGATGGAAGTAAAGCCAGCCAGCAAAACTGATGATCAATGGAAGTTGGAAAATCAAAATACTGTCAGAATGATTCGTCAATTTATTGATATGAGCATTTTCCAACATGTTGCCTATGATGATAATGCCTACAAGCTTCAGCAAAAGCTTGAGACAATGTACGAGAGGAAGAATGCATTGAACAAAGCTCTATTAATGAGAAGGCTTGTAAAATTGCAGTTTAAAGATGGCCAAGGTGTATCCGAACACCTAAATGATTTCCAAGGGTTGTTAAATCAATTAACAACTGCAAAAATGGTACTCGACTGAAGTTCAAGCATTATTACTTCTCAGCTCATTGCCAGATAGTTGGGAAACATTGGTCATATCACTAAGTAACTCCACTCCAAATGGTCAGCTCACAATGGATATTGTGAAAAAGAGAAAAAGAGCTTGTTTAATGAAGAAGCTTGAAGAAAGGAATTAAGCTTTTCCACAAACTCTGACGCAAATGTTGCAGAAAGTATTTGTGCAAGAAGATTTCACAGAGGTGGAGATAAATCTAGGGGGAGATCAAGAGGTAAATCACGATCCTGCAAAGAGATCATTTGTTAATACTACAAGAAACCAGGCCACAAGATGAGCGAGGGTAGAAACTTAGAAAGAGAATAAGGAGGGGAAAAAGGAAAGCAGAAGAATGATGAGAATACTACCGTCATTGTAGCCAATAATGACGTTTATTTTAATGGCAATGATGATTGTCTAAATCTCACATGTGAATATAGTGATTGGGTGATTGATTCTGGCACCTCATTTCATCTAAATTCACATCGCGATTCCTTCTCATCTTACGCCAACCGGTGATTTCGGCTATGTTAGGATAGGAAATGATGGTACCTCCAAAAATATTGGAATTGGAGATATTCAACTCAAAACCAATACTGGTTGCACATTGGTTTTGAAAGGTGCGAGGCATGTACCAAACATCCGCCTTAATTTATTATCTGCTGGAAAACTAGATGATGAAAGTTAGTTTAATTATTTTGGTGACGGAAAATGGAAGCTCTCTAAAGGTTCTCTGATCTTGGCTTGGGGGAAGAGACTTAGGTCACGCTATGTCATGCATGCTAAGTTGTGTAAAGAAGAAGTGAATTTTGCAACAACGAAATCCTCCATCGAGCTATGGAATAAACGGCTCTATCACATGAGTATGAAGGGCGTGCAAATTCTTGCTAGAAAGAAAATCCTCCCTGAGATGAAAGACATGCACTTAGAAACCTGTGTTGATTGTTTAGCTGGTAAAAAACATAAAGTAGCATTTAAAAGAGCTCATCTATCAAGGAGAAGTCATGTTTTAAACCTGGTTCATACTGACATTTGCTTCATGACAGAATGGTCTCTTGGTGGTGCACTACACTTTGTTAGCTTTATTGATGATCACTCCAGAAAAGTCTGAGGTTTCACATTAAGGAGCAAAGATCAAGTGTTGGAAACTTTTCCAAAATTCTATGCCAAAGTTGAGAGAGAAACTGGCATGAAACTGAAGATTGTACATTCGGATATTGGTGGCAAATACAGAGAGCCATTTGAACGATATTGCAAATCCTGTGGTGTAAAACTTGAGAAGGCGGTCCCCAAAACTCCATAACAGAATGGAGTTGTTGAGAGAATGAATAGGATGATCAAGGAAAAGGTTCAATCTATGCTCTCTCATGCAAAGTTGCCCAAGTCTTTTCAGGGAGAAACAATGAAAACTGCAGTTCACTTGATTAACCAGTAACCTTAAGTGCCTCCAGACAGTGATATCCTAAAGAGAGTTTGGATCGGAAGAGATGTGTCATATAAACACTTGCGAGTCTTTGGATGCAGAGCATTCATTCATATTCCCAAAGACGAGAGATCTAAGCTGGAGAGTAAAACAAAGCAATGTATTTTTGTAGGTTATGGAGAAGAAGAATATGGTTATCGTCTAGGGGATCCTTTAAAGAAGAAAGTTATCCGAAGTAGAGATGTTTCCTTCTTCGAAGATCAGACCATTGTAGACTTCGAGAAACCAGAAAAGCCAAAGTCTCCTTCCACTAGTCCAATGTACTTGGACCCAAATCCTCTCCAAACATGCATGATAACCATGAGAGAGATACAAAGGTAGATCATGAAGATGGTAATGAAATCACAAATGGTGATGATGTAGAGCCACAAGAGTAGCAAAATGTGGAAAGCCATCCAGAATCACCAACACAACCTCAACTAAGAAGATCTACTAGAGTACGTCAATCCTCTACTAGATATTTACCGGATGAGTATGTAATGCTCACTAATTAAGGAGAGCCAGAGTCATACTCGGAGGCCATGATAGATGTGCACTAGAAAGAGTGGTTAGAAGCCATGCAAGAGGAGATAAAATCCTTGCATGAGAACCACACATATGAGCAGGTTGATTTACCAAAGGAGAGAAGAGCACTCAAGAACAAATGGGTGTTAAGACTAAAGACTGAAGAAAATAGGTCACAACCAAGGTACAAAGCGCGACTAGTTGTGAAAGGGTTCAGTTAAAAGAAGGGAGTTGATTTTGAAGAAATCTTCACTCCGGTGGTGAAGATGTCTTCCATTCAAGTTGTTCTTGGCTTAGCTACAAGGCATGGATGCAGAAATTGAGCAACTTGATGTGAAAACTGCTTTCTTACATGGTGATTTAGGGGAAGAAATTTAAATGGAACAACCTGAAGGATTTCAGGTTAAAGGTAAAGAGCACCTGATGTGTAAGTTGAAGAAGAGCTTGTATGGGCTGAAACAAGCTCCACGCCAACAGTACAAGAAGTTTGAGTCATTTATGATGAAACATGGATATAGGAAAACACTCTCAATCTCTTGTGTGTTTCTAAAGAAGTTTCCTGAGGGTGATTTTATTATTCTTTTTTGGTAAATCAGTGTGAAAATATCATATATATGAAAGAATATGTGTACAAGTCTATGAGGGGCATACCCCAAGCCAAGGCCCTGGGCCTACATCAAAGAATCAATCCGAAGAAAGAGTCAAACATCAGAATCAAAGCCAGCACGGCCAAACAACAAAGAAGAACAAAGCAAACAAAGCAAACAAAGCTAATGCTCAATCCCCCACTCCTGCAAGAGCTGTGAGTGTCGATGAGCACCACAAAGCGTGCGAGCTGCAAGGAGCCGGCTGCGAACCAATCCTGTGATCTCCTCAGTGACAACTGCAGAAGGCCTGGACTGGGAGCGCTGAATCCTCATGTTACGCTCGTACCAGAGGATGTAAACCGTCACAGAAAGACAAAGGCGGGCAAGGATCCGATCCATCTTACGACCACGGAGCCTGCTAGAGGCCCACTGAACCAGCTCATGCCAAGGAAGCAGAGGCCAGGCGAAAGAGGTGCGAGAAGACACCCTGGACAAGATCGCAGCAGAGAAGCCGTAGCTGAAGAAGAGATGACTGTGCTACTCATCATCCGACCCACACAACACACAAGTAGCCCGAACATCCTGCACTCTATGTCTCAGCAGTCTGTCAAAGGTCCAAAGCCGCTCACAGGAGGCAAGCCAAAGGATGAAGGAATGTCTCGGTATATGCAGCTGGAACCAAAGGAGATGGTGGATGGAGTCCTCCTCCCTTCGGCTACGGATCATCTCCCAAGCTGATCCAGTGGAGAAGACTCCAGACGGGTCACCCATCCACCGCACACTATCAGCTACCCCCGGCCGGGGCCTGAAGTCGATAGAATCCCAGATAGGTAGCAACTCAGCAATATCCTGTGGGAAGCGCCACTGATCACCCTGAATAATGTCAGGAACACGAGAGCCCAAGCGATGACTAGTGGAATGAAGGAGGCAGAATGTGAACGGCCCCTCTAAACGTCCACACGGCAACCAGTAGTCAGACCACAACGCTGTATCACGTCCATCACCAATTATTGGCTCGAAGGCCCCGGCACACAACGACCTAACACCCAGGATGCTCCTCCATGACCATGGAATCGAACCTCGAGGCTGAATATCCCAGAAAGACTTCCCCTTGAGTCGATTAGCATGGATCCACCGAGGCTAGAGAGAGTCACGATCAGTGAGTAGAACCCAAATATGCTTCATGAGAGAAGCCTGGTTCCACTCGTGCAAACGCCGAATCCCAAGACCACCCTCCCTACGGGGATAACAGAGATGTGACCAGGCAACCTTGGCCCCGCCCGGGCCCAAAAAAGTGCCCTTCCATAGGAAGGCAGCAAGTGTAGACTCGATCTTCTGGATCATTAGCTTCGGAAGGATGAAGACAGATGACCAAAAGACCAGAAGACCTGAATAGAAAATAGAACCGATCGGATAAGCTGCAGACGGCCAGCATAAGATAAAGAACGAGATGTCCATAGCTAAATGCGGGCAAGGATGCGGTCTAATAAAGGCTTACAGTTGATGAACTGAAGCCTGGTCGTAATGAGCAGCACCCCCAAATATCTGACCGGGCACTGCCCCAATCTGAACCTCAAGATGTCAAGGATGGACTGTCGAAGCTTAGGATCAACCCCGGTAATGAAGATGGTACTCTTTGCTGCATTCAGGGACAGCCCCGAAAGTGCGGCAAATCGATCTAACGCCTCCCGAATGACCGAAACACTACCCTCATCAGCCTCACTAAAGATCATAAGGTTATCTATACAGCATAAGTGAGTAAGACTGGTACCCTGGCAACGAGGATGAAAACGAAACCTCGGATCAGAAGATGCGTGTCGTAGCAAACCCCATAAGCCCTCCATGGCAATAACAAAAAGGTAGGGTGAGAGAGGATCTCCCTGCCTGATACCTCTGCTCGTGCCAAAAAACCCTTGAAGTTCGCCATTAAAGGCGACTTAAAATCTGGCTGTGGAAAGGCACTCCCGCACCCATCGAATCATAACCTCAGGAATACCCATACACCGCATAGCTGTAAGAATGAACTCCCAGCGCACCGTATCAAACACCTTGCGAAGATCGACCTTCAGAGCACACCTAGGCGACAGCGCCTGAAGATGATAATCACGTAGAAGCTCCTGGGCCAACGTAATACAGTCAGATATCCTCCAGCCAGGTACAAAAGCAGACTATGAGTCATCAATGAGGTAAGAAAGGACCCCTTTCAACCTGTTCGCAATGATCTTAGTGATACACTTATAGATCACATTGCACCAGGAGATCGGGCGATAGTCAGCGAAGGTGGAAGGATTCTCCACCTTCGGTATCAAGCTGATGCGAGTAGTATTCAGTGAGCCAAGTATGCGCCCTGACTGAAAGAAAGGCCGGACAGCTCGAGTGACATCACGCTTCACAACATCCCAAGCCCCTCTAAGAAGAGGGAGGTGTAACCATCAGGGTCGGGTGCCCTGTCATCCCCAGTGGAGAACAATGCATCTTTTACCTCAACATCAGTAATGGGTAAAGTAAGTGGTCTAGCCTGATCCTCAGCTAGCCGGGTCTGAAAGAGCTCCGAAATATCCTCACGAAGTGGCCCACTAGGCTATGTCAATAAACCACGAAAATAGGAGACGCCTGCCTCCGAGATCTCGACGTCATCATATGTCCTCCTGCCATCAGTGCGAATAATGGAAGAAATTCAGTTCCTAGTCTGCCGATGTGTGACAGACTTATGAAAGAACCGGGTACCCTGATCCCCCATGGAGAGCCACTGGATGCGAGACTTCAGACGATAGAAAGCCTCCTCATCCCTATATAACCGCGAGTACTCTCGAGAAAGGCGACGCTCCTCCTCTTCAAGCAGAATACTCTCCGGAGCACCATCAAGCGCCCGCTGACCCTCAGTCCAGGCATCTCTCGCCGCCACAACCCGAGCTGATATGTGACTAAAATTTCTAGCATTGAGAGCCTTCAGCTCCCCCTTCAGCCGCTTGAGCGTCTGAGTGAGCTGATACATGGGCGTGCCATCAATGCTAGTCTCCCAAACCCTCCGCACAGCAGGCAGGAACTCCTCATGGTCGGTCCAAAAGTTAAAGAACTTGAATGGGAGCAGCGGGGTGCAGCACTCTCCAAGTCCTGTAACTACAAAGGGACAATGGTTAGAACATAACTCCCGGGGAAGGAACTCGACAGATGAGGAAGAGAAAGAACGCAGCCAACCCTCACTCACCATACACTAGTCAAGAGGCTTCAGGATGAGAGCGTCCCCCTCTAAGCCATTGGACCAAGTGTAGCGTAGCCCGGTATAAGGCAGGACTGTGAGCTCAGAGTCATATATACAGTCCCTAAAGTCATCCATGTGCCCAGGCCAAGTGTCCTGGCCACCCCTCCTGTCGCTCGGACTGAGGATAGCGTTAAAGTCTCCAAGAAGTATCCAAGGCTCCTCCTGGAGGCCCACGCTGGCTCCTCGAATATAACGCCAAAGCTCCGGACGCGGTCCCGACTCATTAAATCCGTAAACAAACGTAGCAGTAAAATCCACATTGCCTCGGACACCAGAAACCCGGCAGGTGAGATACTGATCCTCACCCTGTACTCTCACTACATGGCAGAAGGTCGGATCCCAGAGAACAATGATACGGCACCCACGGGCCCGCACCCCACTAATCAAAAACTGCCACCCCTCAGTACAACGGGTAACAGCGGAATCAATATCAACTGGGTTGGCCTTAGTCTCAACCAATCCAACCAAGCTCAAACGACTAGAGGAGATCCAGCCACGTACAGCACGAAGTATTGGGGTTATTAAACCCCCTCACATTCCAACATCCAATCATGGAAACTGGAAGCTAAAGCACGTCATGGCCCTCACGACCCACACGGGCCACCGCAGAGCGGGTATGATGAGCAATAGGAGTCAACTGCAATGTACACTCCGATGTGGACGTATCACCAGGTTGCTCCTTAGCAAGCAACTCAAAAGGGTTCGGCGACTCAAAAGAAGGGACAAGAGCCTCCTGAGCCTCCTCAACCTCGAAAGGAACCAAAGCACGCCCCAAGTCCTCAGACGGATGGTCCACCCGTACACCAGAAGAATCCGAGCTAGAGCAGGGCTCACTAGTAGGCTGGACATGGCTCACCTCGAGAGGTGACTTTGTGGGCAAGGCCAATGCGGCCCGTCCTCCATTATCCAAGCTCAGGCTGCCGGACAGCTCAACCGCAACCGCAGCCGAGGTGGGGCGCAGTTGCCCACCATTATGGGCCAAAGAAACGAAAGGGACCAGGCCCAACTCGGGCCCGGTAAGAGCCGTGGGAGGCGCTGCTATAGGCCCGTTGTGGGCTTGAGCAGGAGCCCCCACACGAGCCTGCTGGCCCGCCCCAGAATTGGGCTAGCCCACGCGCTGCAATAGGGGGGCCGGCCCCCTCTCTCACTTCCCCTACCTCTCTTCTCTCTCCTACGACCTGGCGAATCATAGCCTCGCCGTCCACTGGCGCAGCCACCGGCGCATCAACCCCTGCACCGGCTCCCTTCTTCTTCTTATTTTTCTTCTTCTTTTTGCACCTAAGAACCGGCGCCGCCATGGTAGGGGCCTCACGAGCCTTGGGTGGTGAACAGTCATGCCCGAAAATCGAACAAGTTGAGCATCGTATCGGCATAGCCTCACATGCAATATTCAACTTGAAGAACACCCCGTTCACATCAATGGAGGTCTCCTTAGGTACAGGCCCCGTGGCCTCCACCTCAACACAAACCCGAATATAACCAAGACGAGTGCAATCAGCAGTAACCTTGTCCATGAACAAAGGTCGACCAATCGTACTACAAGCTACATTGATCCCAATAGGGTTCCACAAGGTCAAAGAAAGCCCAGATATACGGACCCAAACAGGGACAGTCCGACAATTCTTCTGCATCGTAATGCCCTTGAAGAACCAAGGATCACCCATAAGAATACTCTCATGCTTTACATTGATGATATGCTAATCATTGGTCATGATACCAAGAAAATTATGAATTTGAAGAAAGCGTTAAGCAAGTCCTTTGCTATGAAGGACTTAGGACCATCAAGTAAAAACCTTGGTATGAAAATAATCCGGGATAGAAAAGGCAAAAAGCCTTGGTTGTCATAAGAAAGATATATTGAGAAACTATGTGAGAGATTCTTGCGGGTCATTTCAAGCGTAGTTCTAAACAATGTCCCATGAGTGAGAAAGAAAAGAAGGACATGAAGAAGGTGCCCTAATTTTGATGTACGCAATGGTGTGTACAACACCATATATAGCTTATGCTATTGGAGTTGTTAGTCGATTTCTCTCCAATCCAGGCAAGGACAACTGGGTAGTTGTGAAATGGATTTTATGGTATCTCCAAGGCTCATCAAATATGTGCTTATGCTATGGGGGAGAAAAACCTGTGTTGGCCTGATACACAGATGCTGATTTGGCTGGCGATGTTGATCACTGAAAAATCCACATTGAGTTATATGGTTACTTTTGCCGGGGGAGTGGTGTCATGGCAATCTAAGCTAAAAGAATGTGTCGCTCTATCAACAACAGAAGCTAAATAGATTCAATGACAGAAGCTTGCAAGGAATTGTTATGGATGAAGAAATTCTTGCAAAAGCTGGGGTTAATACAAGAGAAATACGCCCTATATTGCGTTAATCAAAGTGCGATTTATCTCGCAAAGAATCCTACATTTCATTCTTGATTCAAGCTTATTGACATGAGGTATCACTGGATTCGAGATGTGTTGGAGTCCAAGCTTCTACAGCTTGAGAAAATCCATACTGATCATAATGGGTCAGATATGATGACAAAAATCTTACCCAAGGAGAAATTTGAAATGTGTCAAGAACAAGCGGGTTTGATGGTACCCCCAAAATAGTTGGGAGGGGGAGAATTTTTATGTATCTCTCTTATTTTTAGGAGATAGAGAAGGATAAAGAGAAAGAGAAAGAGAAAGAGAGAGACAAAGAGTCAGGAAACAAAACATGGTTAAAATAACTAGCAAATAGAAGTAAAATGATTTATAATCACTCATTAATTAACAAATCTATTTCTAGTGAGTGATTATGGTTAACTGAGTTACAATATAAATAAAGGTCACGTAGAAGCAATTGGTCATCCACTAATCCAGCCAAAAAGCAAAGCTGAAAAAAACTAGAGGGCAGAGAGTTTGAGAAGGAATTAGCCTCAAGTAAACCTGTTTTTCGTTGTAATCCTTTTAATTTCCAGAGAGAGTTTACTGTAAACCCATTATTTTATAGTGGAAGATTTATTAGCCCATTTTAGTCACACAAAGAAGGAAATTATTGTTTGCTTCCGCTATATTATTTTATGTCATTTTCCCAATGGTACAGTGGTTCTAATGGTGGAAAATGAACTTATGGAATATGATCTTGATATTGTTTATATCCTTCATATGAGCTTGTTGTATAATCCATCAATTCACGTCTTTTATGATTGTGCATGCACTTCGAGAATGGCTACCAAAATCCTTCCAATCCCGTGTCACCACAATCCAGGAAACCAAATCGTACTCTAAATAGAGTTTTCAATTTAGAGAGAACTAAGAACTATTTTCTTTTCCTGAAACATAGAGCCCTCATAGAAGGGTGATATTTATAATAAACTCACTGCTTCACATGCCCCCACTAATATCCTCAACCTACGCGATAATAGTGAAGCACATTATTTTATAATCAACCCTTAGTGGCTTGATACATCGACTAGTTATTTCACACAGAATCACTGTCCAACAGATATATTTAATATTCTTCATAATTTTATCATGTACAACATTGAGTCCAAGGGATACAATAGGAGGGTCATCAACAAGTAGAAAAGGAAGGAACTTTTTGATGTGCAAGAAGCCTTCAAAGATACAACCCCCCAACATGACTGAGCCCCATTCCATCACTTATACTACCGCTAAGACTTGGAAGGCTTGGCTTTACAAGCCCTTTTCCTTCAAGATCTCTTCCTACTAAACTCTATCTATTCAGGGTGTTGTTATTACCAGATCAATGACGTGGCTTGTATTAAAGAATAGTCAAAGTTTTCATAAAGTTGATCTGGCAGGGCAAAAACATTGCCTCATGTGTGTGTACAGATATGTGTGTGCATGTTTTCTATCTTCAGTTTTCTCTAAAACTTTAAAAATTATTATCATTAGAGTAGTAATGTGACTTATAAAAAAAGATAGCCATAAAGTTGTCCTGTAATAACAAGTTTGTTTTACCAATAACATTACCCCTGCATATAGATATGTGTGTCTGTGGTTACTAGAGCTAGAATAATATTTCTTATTTTTGATTTTCTATTTTCAACTTTTACTCAAACTTTTAAAAAAATGAAAAAAAAAAATCAAATACTAAAGAAGGTTGTTTAAAAAGTTATAAATTTTAGGGTGAAAAAATCTAGTTTTTTTGTTTGTCATCTCCAAAATATGATTTTAGTTCGTAAAACAAAAAAAAAAAAAAAAAAAAAAAAAAAAACAAAAACTGCTAAAAATTCTATATAAAACAGATCATAAATAAAGGTAATATATATAGTGTAATGTTATTGCCAAGGAAAATTTTTTGGTATTGTTAGAGCAAGAATGTAGTTTTCAAGGCAATTTTATAGCTTTTATTTTTTGTAAGTCGCATCATTATTTTAACAATAAATATTTTTATCCTAACATTAACAACTACCTATATTTAAGGAAGAGTGACAGATGCTATTTTTGTATTAAATTGTAAAAATTAGATTCAATTTTTCTGTTATGTATAGAGTTATTTTGTTTTAATATTGTACTTTAGTTTGTAATATACTCACTTTTGTATTATTTTTTGCTTCTGTTTTCGGTTTTCTTTTTTGTAAAAATATGAAATTAACTTAAAGTTTTTTTTTTTGGCCGGATTAACTTAATGTTTGACAATGAAAGGAATTGCCTTTTTGTATTGATAATCAAACAAGTACACATCCTAAACTATTTATACAAGAGAGCTAAAGAAAGAGCTTGAGCACTTGAGCATTTGAGCTTCCCGTCCTACAAGTTACAAATGATTAAAAAAACTAGTAATGGCCATAAAGGGCTGGTTGAGGAAGAGGGAAGGATAAGAGAAAAACACTTAAAGCTAGGACTAAATGCTATACCTAACTTAATGCTAAGTACAAAGAATATTCTTAGTATAATACAAATACAAAGAAATATACGTATTTTGTATACAATACTAGTATTCAACATTCTCCCTCAAGTTGGAGCATTTAGACCTACAATGCCCAACTTGTGAAGGAGTGCCAAAAAATCCGAACATCCGAGTCCTTTAGTAAAAATGTCGACTAATTGACCCAATGAACGAATGAAAGAAGTGGCAATTTCCCGGGACAAACAGCTTTTCTCAAATAAAGTGGCAGTCGATCTTGATGTGTTTCGTCCTCTCATGAAAAACAAGATTGGAGGCGATATGTAAACCTACTTGGTTATCAAAAAATAAAACAAAAGCATCATCAATAGGAACAATAAGATCTGTTAACAAACTTCTCAACCATATTAGCTCACCGGTTGTAATAGCCATAGAACGACACTCGGCCTCAGCCAAGGAACGAGAGACAGCTGACTGCTTCTTGGAATGCCAAGAAATGGGCACCCCTCCTAAGAATATCACGTAACCTGTGGTGGGACAACTCACCCAATCGGCGTCACAATAACCACGTAATCTAAAATCATTCTCCGAAGGTAAAAAATTCCTTGACTTGGTGTCCCCTTCAAGTAACGCAACGCACACATTACCGCCTCAAGGTGCGGCCCCCTAGGATCATGCATAAACTAACTTAAAATCTGAACAGCGTAACTGATATCTGGCCTAGTTATAATTAAGTATAAAATTTGTCCCACTAGGCATCAGTAACGCCCTTCATCCTCAATCTTATCCCCACCCTGATCAGCTAAACCATGGTTCTACAGTATATGAGTCGGTGCCGGTTTAGCTGCTAACAACCCAACTTCACTAAGAATATCCAATACATACTTACATTGGTTCAAAATAGCATCTTTGAGAGACTGAGTAACCTTGATTCCCAAAAAATATTTAACGGGCCCTAAATCCTTAATTCCAAAAGAAGCATTCAAAATTCCTTTTACTTTAGTGATGTGATTTAAATTATTTCGAGTAATAATAACGTCATCCACATAGATCAAAATGGCGGTGTAAATTCCTTCACCATAAAACGTAAAGAGAGAATAATTTGACGTGGATTGAAAAAAATCGACATTCAACAAGGTAGAGGTGAATTTATGATTCTAGTTACGCGAGACCTGCTTAAGGCTATATAATGATTTTCGTAAATGACACACTTGACCCTTGTATTTCTATTCATTACCCTGTGATAGTTTCATATAGACTTCCTCATCCAAGTCCCCATGAAGGAATGCGTTATTTACATCTAACTGTTGGATTACCCAACTTCTAGCAATAGCTACGGCCAAAACACAACGAACCATAACCAATTTTGCTACAGGAGCGAAATTGTCATGATAGTCTATACCTTCCACTTGAGTGAACCCTTTTGTGACCAACCTAGCCTTGTAATGTTCAATAGTTCCATCAGACTTGTACTTCACTTTATACTTCATTTTATGAAGTAAGCGACGTAATATAAAGGTATTCTTTATCACCCTCATTTATTGTCTCAATATGATAACCGTTGCAACGAATATCTTGAAAACTGATCAGGTTTCTCTGTGATCTACTGGAAAACAGATCATTGCTTATGTTTAATTTTGTCCCTTCAGGAAACATAACATGTGCTCTTCCAGAGCCTTCAACTAAATTTGAAACACCCGATATTGTATTAACATTCGTTTTAGCTAATCGCAGTTAAGAGAAATATAGTTTGCTTTTGAGGATAGTATGTGTCGTTGCACTGTCTGTTAGACATAAATCTCCATCTTTGATCAAATCCGTGTTTCTATAAAATACATATGTATTAGTGGGATTCCATTTAAAATTTTATTAGAAATAACTCATTAAGATAAAACACCAAAACATATTATTTTATCACGCGTACCCCAAACTATGTTATTACATCAAAAGTAAGACAAACTTAGTACAAAAGATATAACAGAAAACATAAAACTTTATTCCAGTTTAACACTTCCATCGCCTATCAGGTGATCGATTCTCCCACTAGGATCCTCAATAAAATCAGAGACATCAAGATATGTCACATCAAGTGGAGAACGATCTTGGCAAAATTTATTTTTGGGAGCTTTTCTTTTCCTTTTAATAATGCTTGATATAGCTTCACCAAATGATTCGGCATACGACGGGTACACGACCAGTGGCCTTTTGTGCCACAGCTGTAACAACTTGTTTCAGTGTTTTTCGATGAGTTTGGCTGATTGGTTTTCTTCCTTTTATTTTTCTCTTCATTGTTGTAGGACCCCTTGGATTTTGGTCCATTTTGATTATTTCGTCCACGACCACGACTACGGCCACGTCCACAACCATGACCATGGCCACGGTTATATGTATTATTTTCATGAGAAACAGCATTCACTTCAGGGAATGACTCTAACCCAGTTGGTCATAACTGATAATTTTTCATTAACAATTCATTGTTTTGTTCAGCAACAAGAAGGCATTGAATTAGCTCTGAGTATTTTTTAAAATTTCTTTCCCGATATTACTGCTGCAGGAGCATGATCGAGACATGGAAAGTCGAAAATATTTTTTCCAACATATCCTCTTCAGTAATATTTTCACTGCATAATTGCAGCCAGGAGGTAATACTAAACACCGCAGAGTTATACTCGCTGACAGTTATAAAATCCTGTAGCCGCAGGTGAATCCATTTATAGCGAGCTTTAGGGAGGATCACATATTTCTGGTGATCAAACCTCTCCTTTAAATTAAACCAATGGACAAGCAGGTTCTTTACAGTAAGATACTCGGCTTTCAATCCTTCGTAGACATGATGCCTGAGAAATATCATAGCTTTTGCACGATCCTGCAGGTATGCGCTATTACCCTTTACAATAGTATCTCCGAGATTTATAGCATCAAGTTGAATCTCAGCATCAAGGGTCCAGGGCAAATAATTCTTGCCACTTATATCAAGAGCAGTAAAGTCAAGGTTTGTTAGATTACCCATCAGAAATAACAAAGGTTAGGATAGAAAAAAAAAAAAAAAAAACTTTACCTCAAGATTATGATAATTCTTATTTAGCTAGAAACTCATGCTGATAACGTGTTATAAAACTATAGAGATATTATACTCTATACGAAGGTAATAAAAAAACAAACCCAAATATAATTAATGAAAAATAACAAGTATTTCGTATTAGAACGAGATTATTTTATTTATAATTTTCCTTTTTTTTCTCTCTCAATCTTCACAATCTCTCTTTTCTCATTCTTTTTTCCACAACTGATTTTGTACTACGTATATGTGTATATAGAGAAATGGGGGTGGGGGTGAGTCATCCTTAGATTATTAGGGTTGTGACAAGTGTCACTTCTTATACAAATACTCATTTATATATATGTATATGTATATATACATAAATAGGTATTTTATATAATTTTTAATTTTCTATGATATTTGGTAATATCCAAATCCGACTCTAGATTTTGTACCTAAAAAATATTCAATATTTACAACATTTAATTGATTGTTTAGGTTTTAAGGATTATTGTAAGAGTAGTTATTTTGTACCAATTTGTAATAGCCAATGATTTCAATAGAACACGGACCCGATTCAATCTGACCCGCAAATAAGTCTACCCGTTTTCAACACCATGTTGGTGGTCATTAACGAGTCAAATTTATTTTCTTTTTTAACATGGACCTACCCCACTCATCCTGTGACTTAGTTCAGTCGTTGTTGTGTGTTCAAATGGAACAAATTTGGGATAAAATCATACAAAAATACGTTTAAGAAAAAAAAAATCGTTCAAAATTAAATGTTCTAAATTGCATAGACCTTTACATATGGGTTTGACCGATGACCCAAATTGACCCGATCTACCTACAAGACATGTCACTAGGTCAACCCCGAAACCGAGAATTTTTTTGCCAAGACCGACCTAGTTTGACCATCTCCATGTCGACCCTCCGTAATAGATTAGTCGCTAGGTCATTGGTTTACCCTAGTCTATTTATTGGCCAACCTTGGTCTCAATTGAAGAATAGTTTGGATTCAAATTTCACCACCCATAAATTGTCTGCTCTTACCCTTATAAGAAAAGAATAAACACCAAACTCACACCTCAAACTATTGGTCAAAATTAAAGTGATTCCCTGAATTCTTAATTTCATCAAAAGCACCATTAACCTATTGCACTCCGCAAATATTAATTTTATTAAAGTTTGGAATAATCATTTTAGATATCTAATCTATAGATCCAATATCATAATACAAAAATAGCAAACTATAAAAAATGATCATCATATATATATTTAAGAGTTACGTTTTTCATTAATTTTTATACTTAGCTTTAATCTCAAAATTATTTTTGTTAAAAATCTAATTTCGAAATCAGTTCCGACAAACATTTGATCAAAACGAACCTAGCCGTGACATAGCCCAGCGCTAGCTAGGGCGTTGGATAATAAGGATTGAGGTAGTTTTAGTGGTTGTCTAGGCCAGCCAGTGTCCGGGCCAAGACAGTGTCAAAGATCACAGCCGGGGTCTGTGGCAAGATAGCAAGTCACATGCAGAATCGGGTATCAGGTTCGCAGCCAAGGCCTTGTCCAATTCGCAGCCAGGGCCTTTTCAAGATCCCAGTGAGAACCGTGCAAGCTCCAGCAGCTCCGCACCCTTCAGCCAATCATTCTGGTACCCGATGGCCTTCCAGGGGCGCACCAGCAAGCCTTGGATTCTAAAAGCTTCATCAACTACTTTTCCCGCCTATTTATTGAATAAATCAAGCTTAACCACTTTCTCGCCCTTATTATATTCCCTCCATTTTTCAAATAAATTTGAATTTAATTTGAATTGATACTTCTACTTAGATATTATAAATAGGAGATAGTTAGAGTGTAATTGATCATTCAATCAATCAAAAAAAAAATAATCAAAGACTTAAATCTTTGCTCTCATCTTAATTTTTCTCTCCCGTCTCCAAATTCTCTTAATTCTCTCTCTCATCTTCAAACTGTTTTTCTTCTCATCTTAATTTCTGAATTTCCTCTTAATTTCTTGTTCAAGTTGAAGTCATGAATCTAAAGATCGTGACCCAATTATGGAAAAAAATTGGGACTTTGTCATTTTGTATTTGCTTATTGATCCCTGCTTTTATGCAGGTTGATTTTGGCCTCGGTTTTATGAGTTGCCATTTTGTATTGCAACTGTATCACTACTTATCGAAAGAAAAAATATTTGACCAATTGCAATCATTGTAGGCATTTTAATCTTTTTTCTTTAAAAATTGGTGGTATATTGATGAAATTAAAAATTGGGAGGGGGAGGGGGAGGAGGAGGGTCATATTAATTTTGACTATGTTAGAGTATAAAATTATTTATGAGTATTTACTTATTAACTTAAACTTTTGGAAACTTTGGATCTTTGACATGGTCTTAAAGCTCTTTTGATCAAGAAGTCACTTGTTCTAATATCAATAGCTTTCACTTTTAAAATAATAAATTAATTTAAGTATAAGATATATGGGGTGGTTTGTGCTCGATCTATGCTTCAAGTTTGAATGGGTATTTAGCTGCGGGTGCATGTTTGTAAAATCATTTATGGGCTTTTATCCATTAATAAAACTTTTTGAAATTTTGGTTCTTTGATAGAGTATTACGTTGAGGGGTGTGCATGGTCTGGTTATTGTGAAAACCGCACCAAAATCGGACAATACAGTTTGAAAATTTTTTCAAACCAAACCAAACTGTTTTAAATGTTAAACCAAACCATACTTTGCTGTTTGGTCCGCTTTGGTTATGGTTTAACCATAATTTTAAGAAAACTACATATTTTATCAATAAAATATAGATTAAAATTAGTTATAGATATATATTAGTTTTGTTATATTCAAGGTCGTTATATATCTATAATTTTCTAACTTAATTATCTTATTTATAAACATTTATGTAACAAAATTTCAATAGTAATATTTTTTTGAGCTATTTACCCAAGGGTCCTTGCACTTTGCTATTTGTATCAATTTAGTCCTTACACTTTTAATTGTGTCAATTTAGTCTTATACAAGTGTATTATGTCAATGTAATCCACAAAGTAAAATTTATATTAAGTTGTTAATGAAATTTTTTATGGTTTAACAAGAGATTTGGTTAAATTGAATTAACGTGCCACCCGTTTTATCTCTTGTTAAACCATAAAAAATTTCACTATTAACATGCCACCCGTTTCATCGACCATGCGCTCGTCCTGGATATTCAGAGGCGTTTTAGAAGGCAGGTCTTAAACCTTCATAGGGAGTGGCCACACTTCCACACTTACATAGGTGGATCCCATCAAGTGTGTGTTACTGCACACCATCAAATATGGGTCCATTAAGAGCTAAAGCTCAACCTAACCCCTCGGTAATATAAAGATAGTGTCCATCAAGTGCAAGCCATGCTTACACCACCAAACATATGGCTATAGACTCGTCTCCGCACTATCACACCATAGGGAGAGATAATATAAAATACAGTGTATTTTTAGAATGAAACTATGACTTTTCATATTGACCCTGTTAAAACCAGATTGCATACATCATAATTTATTCATATGAAAACTTTAATCCCATCCCTCTCGATGTTTCTACAATCATTTTACAATAAAGGCCTTTTGTCAACGGATCTACAAGATTCTTTTCAGACTTTACATAGTCCAGTGATATCACTCCACTTTCTAAAAGATCCTTCACAATCTTATGCCTGAGACAAATGTGTCTTCTCTTGCTATTATAAACTTTGTTCTTTGCCACAACTATTGCAACTTGACTATCACAGTGAAGTGACACTGATGGAACTGGAAGCCCCCACAATGGCACGTCTCCCAATAAACTTCTTAGCCACTCAGCTTCATGACCTGCCAACTCAAGAGCAATGAACTCAAATTCCATAGTAGATATAGCAGTACAAGATTTCTTAGAGGATTTCCAGGATATAGCCCCTCCAGCTAGTGTGAAGACATATCCACTAGTGGAATTAATTTCATCGTTATCAAACACCCAGTTGGCGTCACAATATCCTTCTAAAACAGCGGGGAACTTTTCATAGTGAAGTACCCAATCCATAGTGCTTTTCAAATATTTAAACAATCATTTTAAAGTGCTCCAATGCTCTTTTTTAGAATTATGTGTGTATCTACTGAGTCTACTTACAGTATATACAATATTAGGTCTAGTGTAGCTCATTAGAGACATAACAATACCAATTATTTTGGCATACTCAGTTTGGCACATAGCAATACCTTTATGTTTAGTTAAATGTACACCGGAATCATAAGGTGTTCTTACAGGATCAACATTAAACATGTCAAACTTTTTAAGTATCTTTTCAACATAGTGAGACTGATTTAGGCTTATGCCTTCGGGAGTTCTTAGAATTTAACTCTTAAAATTAAGTTTGCCTCACCCAAATCTTTCACATCAAATTTAGAGCATAGAAAGCTTTTCGTTTCATTGACAACATTCAAGTTCGTGCCAAATATCAACATATCATCACCATACAGACAAACTATTACACATCCATTTGAATTAGTCTTAAGATACACATAAGAGTCTCCATTATTTACCTGAAAATTGTTAGCAATTAGCATGCTATTAAATTTCTCATGCCACTGTTTAGGTGCCTGTTTAAGACCATATAGAGATTTTATAAGTTTACAAACTTTCTTTTCATTACCAGGGGTAACAAAACTCTTAGGTTATTCCATGTAAATCTCTTCGCTTATGTCACTATTAGAAATGCTTTTTTAACATCCATTTGATGCACTACCAAATCATGAACAAATGCAAGAGCAAACAAAGTTCTAATCGTGGCTATTTTAGCGACAGGTAAGTATTAAAATAGTCTACCCCCTTTTTCTGGGTGTAACCCTTAGCCACTAACCTTACCTTAAACTTATCTATTGTCCTATCTGCCTTCATTTTCCTTCTAAAGACTCATTTATAACCTATTGGTTTACATCCTCTAAGAAGGTCTACCAATTCCCACGTGTGACTACTTAAGATTGACTCGAGTTCGCTATTAATAGCCTCTTTCCAAAAGGTTGAATCAACAGACCTCACAGCCTTTTCATAGGTTTTGGGGTCTTCCTCTAACATGTAGGCACTTACTATTTCTTCATTGATGAAGTTATCTTATGTTAGGAAAGTGGTAACAAAGTCGGGCCCAAAGTTGGTTTCTTTCCTAGATCTTTTACTCCTTCGAATTTTAGGAGTGTCTATATCGTTGGTATGATTATGGTTAACAGTCACATTATGATAAGGAAAACTAGATGGTTGTGCATCGTTAGATTTCAAGGGGAATATATGTTTAAAGAATTCAACATCTGTAGATTCAATGATATTACCGCATGCATATGAATTGTTGGATCCCTTGATCAAAATACGATAAGCAGTACTGTGATAAGCATACCCAATAAAAATAGAATCAACAGTCTTAGGTCCAATTTTACTTCGTTTAAAGTCAGGTAGTCCAACCTCGGCTATGCACCCCCACACTTTCAATTGTTTTAGATTAGGTGCATGACCTTTTCCACATTTCATATGGGGTTTTATCTAGCTTTTTATGAGAAAATTTATTTAGCACATGACAAGCAGATAATATTGCCTCCCCCACATGTTATCGGCTAGTCCAGAACTAATAAGCATAGCATTCATTATGTTCTTTAAAGTTCTATTTTTCCTTTTAGTGACGCTGTTAGATTGTGGACAGTATGGAAGGCTTCATTCATATATTATCCCATTTTCCTCACAAAATTTTTCTAGAGAGGTTGGATCATATTCTCTTTCTCTATCGGACCTAACTCTTTTTACTTTTCCTCCTAGTTGATTTTCTACTTTAACTTTGTATTTTAAAAACATCTATTCTGCTTCGTTTTTAGTACTTAGGAGGTACACCATCGAGTATCTAGAGTAATCATCTACAAAGGTCATGTAGTATCTTTTTCTTCCTCTACTCATTTGGCTTTTAAAGTCTCCTAAGTCAGTGTGAATTAGTTCAAGAAGTTCAAATTATCTCTCAATGGACTTAAAAGGTTTTTTTTAGCATGTTTAACATCTACACATACTTCACATTTATTAAAGTTGGTAGTACTAAAGTTACGAATCATATTCATTTTCTTAAGTCGTTTAATTGACTCAACATTTATGTGTACTAAGCCAGCATGCCACAATTCAAGAGATTCAACAAGATAAGCAGAAGAGGTATCACCATTATTATCCATGCAAATAGCATCAAGGACAAAAAGACCACTGTTACAAAATCCTTTGCCCACAAATTCTCCATTCCTAGTTAGAACTAGTTTGTCTGAATCAAATAACAATTTCAAACCAACTTTAATCAAGAGACTACCCTAAATCAGATTTCTACGCATTTCAGACACATGTAGCACATTTGTTAAAGTAAGAAATTTCCCAGAAGTGAGTTTTAAAGAAATCTTTCCTTTTACAGGATAGGTGCTGCTGTAAAATTGCCCATGAAGACTACCTCCCCATCGAACATTTTCTAATAATCTTGGAACATGCTTCGGTTTGTGCAGATATGGGTGGTAGCCCCAATATCCACGATCCATTCAGTCATATTGTTCACCAAGTTCACCTCTAAAACAACAGCTACAATGTTCTCTGTTTCTACAAGGTGAGCTTTTTGCTTTGGATCCTTAGACTGGTTCTTTTTTATTCTGCAATCCTTGGCCATATGTCTACGTTTTCCAAAGTGATAGCAATCTCCGAGGAATTTGCTGTTTGGCTTTTGAATCTTTCCACCAGGTTTGAAATTTGAATAATGCTTTTTTCCTTTATTTTCAAACCTGTCAGATGCACTGGTCCTAGCCTCTACAATGTTAGCCTTAGAAAAATCTGAATATGAGAACCTCCTATCCTTAAGTCTATTTTTTTCTTCAATTTTCAAGCGGTTTACTAGCTCTTTTAATGTCAAGTCCCTCTTTTTATGCAAAAGTAGGTTTCTATTATCCTTCCAAGATGGTGGAAGTTTTTCGATCAAAACATATGATTGCGTAATTTTACAAATTTTAAGACCTTCTGACAATAGAGTAGTTACTATATTTTCATATTCGTGGACTTGATTAATTATCGATTTATTGTCCACGAATTTGAAATCTAGCCACTTACTAACCGCATATTTTCTAGTCCCGGCATCATCACCCCCATATTTTTTCTGCAGGGAATCCCAAATTTCTTTTGGTGAATCTAATTTTACGTAAATATCAAAAAGACCATCGCTCATATAATGCAGCAAATTTTCCCTACAAGTTTGGTAGTCTGCTGTGAATTTTTCTTGATAGGCTTTTTTCTCTTTTTCACCTTCAGGCTCCTTTTTTCCACAGAGTACATAATCAATACAAACTAGTTGTAGAAAAAACAAGATTTTCTGATACCACGTTGTTGTAAAATTGGTCCCTATATGACTTAACTATGTCAAGAAATGTTCAAATATTATAGATCAAGGGATGTAAATGTTTAGTGGCATATGTTGTAATTTTTTTTTTTTTATGTAAAAGTTACAAGTTAGGCTGCAGTTAAATACTTAAATTCTGGCCACTTGGTAAAATGACTTGGACGCCCCTGCCCGTGTGATGTATTTACTGCCCGTTGCCCGAAGCTTCTAAAGGAAGCTAACCGATTCTGTTGTAGATGGCTGCACGCGTCAGCCATCCGGGAGCACTGTTTGTGTTTCTTGAGGGTGTTTATGGACCGTTGATCTTGAACGCGTGAACGGCCGAGATTGAACAATGAGCGTTGCCACGGATCTTGGCCCGGTTGTCTATATAAAGGGACCCTTTTAGGGTTCACTGGACGTCTCTCTCATTTTTCCCTAGTTTTTCTTCTGCCACCGCCTCTCTCTTCTTTTCTCTGGCGATTTTGAGGCGATTGTGAGCCGATCGACGGTGATCTTGTAGATCCGTGGGTGTTAAGGCTCTCTTGTTCAATCCTTGGTAGTTTGGAGCACTTATGAAGCCTTGTTGGCTTCGGTTGTGAGCTTTCTCTTCCCTTACTCTTTATTTCCGTTCGGTTTTAGGTTTCTGTCTTAGAAGCCTTGGAGGATCTGTATGTATTGAGTTTTATATTATTCATCTTTGGTCTGTAATACTTGAACTTGACTGAATAGTGGATAGACTTCCCTAGAAATAGGGAGCCGTGGAGTAGGTCCTTATTATAAGGCTAAACCACGTAAAATCTCGTTGTTGTCGCTGTGTTTTTTGCGCATGTGTTTCGGTTTTGGATGAATCTTGCTTTACTACAGTTACAGGTTTCTTGAACAAGATCTGACGTGTTGAATGATTGTTGTTATTGGCAGTTTTTCAAGATCTAAAGATAATAAGTTTTAAACCCTAGGAATACGACCTAAAACTTAACAAGTGGTATCAGAGCTTCAGGTTCTTTACCTTAAAGAAATAGTATGGCGTCTGCTAGGGTTGATATTGAAAGGTTTGACGGTAGGAATGATTTCAATCTATGGAAACTAAAAATGAAAGCAATCCTTATGGCACAAGGTGCTGGAACTGCACTTTTGCCCGAAAAGGATCAACCAACTTATCTAACTAAAAAGGAGAAAGTAGAAATCGAACATAAAGCTTATGCTTCTTTATTACTTAGTCTTGATAACTCGGTACTTAAGCAGATTCGCTCTGAAAATACCATAGCAGATATATGGGCTAAGTTAGAAGAAATCTATAAGTCTGAGTCATTGTCCAATAGGATACTGTGCAGTTTTAAACCCTAGGAATACGACCTAAAATTTAACACACGTCTTATAATTTTTTCCGTCAAGGGGTTCTACTTTAGATATGTCGGGAAGAGGTAATTTAGATGCCATGTTTAATTATTGATATAAAGCAAATCATCTTTTGAAATGTTGAAAAAATAACAGCTAGGAAACTCCTATATCGCTAAAGAGACGACAGTTAAAATTGTAGCAAAACTTGTTGTTTAAAACTATAGTGAAATTATGAAAAGTACTGCTGAAAAGTACTGCTAAAAATACTGCTGAAAAATTACTGGAAAAAATTATTGCAAAAATAAAAACAGCAAAATTAACAGCAGAAAATGAGGCGAAAATACAGAGAAATTTTTAGTAAAATTTTTTACTAGCGAAATGCAGCAGAGAATTTCAGTAGCAGGGTAACGAAATAATATGTAAACACAACAATCAAATTAAACCAAAAAGAGGGAAAGTAAATCCGAATACCGAAGATACTGTGCCATAGGAAATACCACTATCCTAAAAGACGATTTCGCCGCTGCTCCGGTGTAGACAATCGTATCAGTGGCTGTCCTCCAGGATTAACATGATTTCACTATTAACGTGTACTAATTAATGGTCGGGTAGGAGAGCCCAAGAACTTGGCCCAAATATTTTGAGAGAAAGAAAGCCGAAGGAGAAAGTAAATGGAAGAAGAATTGTTGTTGCTGCTACTATTTGATAATGAAGTAGTAAGTAAAAGCACCTATTTATACTAGTATAAGTCTAGTATTTTGCTACAACTAAGTCCTAGAAAAAATGCTTGCTTGTGATTGTATTTAACAACAAAAATATCAGATGCTGAGATTTAATTAGTTAAGATTTTCCTTAACAGCAGCTATTCTGTTGGACCTCCACAAATTCCAACTGTAACAAATCTGGAAGATTTTTCCGTAAAATAAAAGCACCTGTTTATAAATAAATAAATAAAAACAACTCACACCCTCGCCCGAGCATGGCATGGCGGGCGATGCTCGTGTGTGTGGTTCCTATTCTCTCACCCATGACTTAATTTAAATGGGAGGCTTACATAAATCTATTTAAACTTTACAATGCTTCTTTCCTTTTCCAATGTGGAATAGCATTTTTTAAAGCCAATATGATTGTAATTTTTCATAAGTTTTAAGTTTAACTTGTATTATTTTTCTAACACATGAAAATAATAGTCTGAAATTCACTTTGGTTTTGATTAATAATTCAAAATGTATATTTAAGATTTAGGGGATTTATTACTTAAATATCATGAGGTTTGAGTATTTATTACTTAGCACCCTAATATTTTAATATATACAATGGAGAATCATGAAATTTGAGTATTTTATCACCTAGACACCTTATATTGAAACTTGATGAATTTTTGTGAAAACTTGACCAATTTTATACAAAAAATATTGATGTTGCACATGATTATGATAATAAAAATAAGTCGTGCCAATTTTTTCAGCAAATTTATCAAATTATAATAAAAGTTTCACTGAATGTTGATGTAAACTACTTAACTAATGTTGAAATTATGAGTCATATTAGTATTTTTTGCTAAAAAAATCGTAAGATTTTAATGAAAATATTAATATAGTATCAGAATGATTTTCTATTTTAGCATTTTTCAATGAAAATTTATTGAATTTCAACAATAGGGTACCTAATCGATAAATTTTAAAACTTGGGGTAAGTAAGATATAAAATATTTGAACCTCAAGGTACCAATTATATATATTGAAACGTCGAAATATCTAAGTAATAAATGACCAAACCGTGCAATACCTTAATAATAAATTCCCTTTTTTGGCTAACATGGAACCTAGTTGCCCAGTAAACCTCGACCCATGCGGCAATCCATACACCATATGAGCCAATTAAATCAAGAATTCCTCGGGAGAGGTTTAAGGGAGGAATCAAACTCCAAACCTTTTGGCCTAAAGCAATACTTTATGCCCTTACTCAACTCCGACCGCTGAAACAAGGCCTCGGTGAGTAATTTCTCTAATATTTACCCTAGGAAAATCTCCACTTGACTAAAGTGTCACAAAACATAACAATACGAAAACACACAATTATTTAAAAATAATAACACCTCGTACTTTCTACTCGTTTATTTTCCTTACAAGCTTTTCTGCACCTCCAGAAAACCATAATTTTGAGTACATATTTGGTAATATGAGTACATGGAAGGTGATTCTAAGTACATATTGTGTGTCGACACATTGATACCTATGTGTCGACATACGATACCTATGTGTTGACACACATGTCAGTGATTTTGAGTACATAATTTGGTGATATGAGTACAAGGGAGGTGATTCTGAGTACATGTTGTGTGTCGACACATTGATACCTATGTGTCGACATACGATACCTGTGTGTTGACACACATGTCGGTGACTTTGAGTACATAATTTGGTAATATGAGTACATAATTTGGTGTCTCGACACACAAATTCTGTACCTACAGAAAATGTGTTGTTTTGTATCACAGAATCGCTCTCCTTGCAATAATACTTGTACGTTATCTCATCCTCCCTCTTTAAAAATGCTTCAAATCTTACTGCTTCTTATTAATTAATACTGCTAATGACATATGGATTCCCAATCACAAAATTTAAAAAATATTTTCTAAAAACATAATAATATTTTATTTTGTAAGTATTGTTAAATTTCAATAGGCCTTTAGTCCCGACTCACGGAGTTGGCACACATGATGATACACCCAAAAAGCTAGTCCCACATCGGTGGGTTAGCTAAACAAATACCACCTGATATATTGAAGGAGGTACTTCACTTATTACTAATTGGTTTTGGGACGAGACCTGCTTTAGTCTACATCACATGATATCCACAAACAAGCCCTAGTGGGGTTCCATCCGAAAATCGATTCACAATAGGTGGAGTAACCCACTAGGTTTATATGTCAGCCTCTTCTTTCCTACATTTTCTATTATATATATATATGGCACAATTCTAATTAGAAGGTGAGAAAGTGAGAGGGACAGATCTTGGCCATCTATTATAATGAACGGTCAAAATTGACCCCTTTCTATGAGATTAAAAAAAAATATTTCTCCCCTACCCTTACTTTCTCTTTCTCATCCCAGCCACCCGTCATCGCTGGTCTTTGCCTCTGTCGCCCCCTGCTCTTTTGTTTCTTCCAATACCCTCCCCCACCAATATCCCTTCACCGCCACCGCCATCACCCCTTCTTTTCTTCTCTCTTCTATTATCCCTTGCTCCCCCCATAACCCTTCACCCCCAGCACCTGCTCCTCTACCGTCCAGCGGGTGACAGGAGTGAAGGGATATGGGGGAGAGAGAAATAGATATTGAAAGAGAGACAAAAGGAGGGGCAGCATACAGGCGGTAACGGCGGCGGGTGCCAGGGATGAAGGGTTGTGGGGGAGGGGTATTGGAAGAGAGAGAAAAAGGAAGGGCGGTGGCAAGCAGCAATGGTGGGTTGTGGGGTGAGAAAGAGAGAAAGGAAGAGTTCGGAGGAGGGAGGGAAGGGCAAGTGGGATGAAAATTTTTTTTTTTGTTTTTATTTTTTATATCCTATAAGAAAAAAGGGAATTAATCTTAGCCGTCAATTGCAATGGACGACTAAGATTCGCCCCTCTCACACTCTAGCCCTCTGCACTATATATATATATATATATATTATTTAAAAAAATTATCACTTATGTACTATAAGATTTGACTATTTATCATCTAAATATTTTAACATTTTAATATACACAATGAAATACCTTAGTTTTTTCCCGATAAACAAGAAGCAGTTTAAAATTTTTATCACTTACGTACTCTGAATTTTAATATTTTTATTAATTGCGTACCCTCCTACACAAATTCAATAGATTTTTGTTGAAAATATTAAAGTAAAACATGATTCTGACAATATGTGAGTATTTTGACTAGATTTTGATTTTTTTTTTTTTTACCAAAAATTATTGGCATGACACATATTTTTAACAATATATAGGTAATTTACATTAATACTCGGTGTATTTTTGTTGTTATTCATTGAAACTTTACCGTGAACATTGATTTGACTTTTATATATTAGCATATTGATGCACTAAATTAGCTTTTTTATATATATATATAAAATCGGTCATATTGGTACAAAATTAATCAAATTTCGATATAGGTTACATTTGGTAATAAAAAATCCAAATATCAGGACATCTCATAGTATATATTGAAATATTATTGGTGATAAATGCTCAAACTTTAATGTAGTTAATGTTGATGTATTTTCAAAATGAGAATTGTTAATGAAGTGTTTGAGATTTGTTCCGATATTATTTAAAGTGATTTTTACATGTATAGGATGTGTGTCGACACACAGGGCTCGTGTGTTGACACACAATCTTACAGAACATTAATGCAGAGCTGTGTGTCGACACACAGAGCCCGTGTGTCGACACACAGTCTTACAGAAATACACAGAACAGAGCCGTGTGTTGACACACAGCCCCCTGTGTGTGGACACACGGCTTTGTTTGTAGACACACAGGGCCGGTTTTTGGCAGTTTTGGTTCGCGGTTTTTTCTAGTTTTTGGCACCCCTTTTGGGGTGTTTCTAGGGACACATCTCTTCATTTTTTTTCATATATATTCTTCCCTTGACCAGATTTATGATGTAAGAAAAAGAATTGCAAAAAGAGAGATTATAATTGGAAGAACTTGAGAATCATTTTGTTGAAAGCTCTTGAAAACACCATTCACATTCATCTCCTTTGTCTCTCCCTTTACACACTTCACTTTATCATTTTGGTTGTCGTTGTATCCCTGAGACTATTTCCTACTCCGAAATAAGTCTTAAGGAAAGTGACTACACGGCCTCGACGCTTGAGATCTCTAGGATATTCATACTTGCGAATTTTGCATGAGATTACACCAACAATCTTAAGACTTAATTTCTTGTTTTGTGATCTTGGATTGATATGGCTTCGCCATTGAGGGAGATGACAGCGAATTTTGTGAAGTTGGACCTTTTTGATGGCGGTAATTTCCGCCGTGGGCAAAGGAAGATGCACTTCTTGATCACTACCCTGAATGTGGTATATGTCCTGAATACACCATTCCCTGCCCCCGCTACTAAGAAAGAGGAGACGCTAGCCGAGCAACGAGCCCGATTGAAATGGGAGAATGCTGATTACAGATGTAGAGGGCACATACTCAACGGGGTGACAGATGCCCTCTTCGACATCTACTCCAATGTGCCTACTGCAAAGGAGTTGTGGGATGCTCTTGTGGCACGCTACATGGCGGAGGACGCCACAAGTAAGAAATTGTTAGTCAATCAATTTAATAATTATAAGATTGTACATGAACATCCAGTCATGGAGCAATTCCATGAAATTGAAAGAGTTTTGAATAACTTTAAACAACATAAGACGAATACGGATGATACCATCATTGTGTCTTCTTTGATTGACAAGCTTCCCCCTTCGTGGAGAGATATTAAGAAATCTCGAAAACACAAGAAGGAAGACATGTCAATCAAAGAATTGGCTAACCATTTACGAATAGAGGAAGGTTACAGGTTACATGATGACCACAAGGATCGCCTCGGTGACATTGGCAAAATCAATGTCACAGAAGAAGGCCAATCAAGTAAATGAACCAAAAGAATCGGACACTTCCAAAAGAAACGGAATGAGAAGAAGGCCAAATTGGTCTATTGGGAGTGTCAAAAGCCCGGTTACTTAAGGAGGGATTGTTTTCGCCTTAAAAACAAGAAGGGCAAGGGGCTTGATCATCGCAACAAAAATTCGAAAGATAGGTTCGTGGCGATGATATCAGAGATCAATCTAGTCGAGAGTGATGACTCTTGGTGGATTGACTCGGGGGCCACAAAACATGTTTGTAAAGACGAGAGTTTCTTCAAAGATTTAGAACCCACAAACAACAGAATTGTGTTGTTTACGGGCAATGAAGCGAGTGTACCAGTTAAGGGCAAGGGAAAAGTTGACTTACTTTTCACTTCTGGGAAAATCCTTACCCTAACCGATGTATGCTATGCCCCGGATGTCAAGAAGAACCTCGTGTGTGGTGGCCTTCTGAATAGGTTAGGGTTCAAGTTGGTCTTCGAGGCCGACAAGGTTGTTGTGTCAAAGGGGGGTGTCTTTGTTGGCAAGTGATACCTGTATAAAATTAATAGTTCGGCTTATATGCTTGACTCTTCGTATTTATGCCATCATAGATTAGGACATTTGAATTTCCGTAGGATGAAATGGTTAATTCGTCGTTGATTCCACATATCGATAAAGTAGATGATATATGCAAAACATGTATGTTAACGAAAATAGCAAAGTTACCATTTCCATCGGTTAAAAGAGAAACAAATTTGCTTGATTTAGTACATAGCGATCTGTCTGACTTTAAAAGCACTCCGACCATAGGAGGAAAAAGATATTTTATAAAATTCATTGATGATTCCTCGAGATTTTGCTATGTGTATTTAATCAATCATAAATATGAGTCACTAGAGAGGTTTAAGGCATATAAAGCGGAAACCGAACTACACTGTGAGACCTTCCTCAAACGACTTAGATCGGACCGTGGTAGAGAATACTATGATCCCAAGTATTTTGAAACCACGGGACTAGTGCATGAAATAATGGCACCCTACACGCCACAACAAAATGGCGTGGCTGAGAGGAAAAATCGGACACTAACAGAGATGGTAAATTCCATGTTATCGTATTCCGGACTCAGTGATGGGTATTGGGGTGAGGCTATGTTGACAGCCTGTCATATATTAAATCATGTTCCAAACAAAAAAAGTAAAATAACCCCATATGAACATTGGAACAAGCGACCTCCGAAGTAGGTTATCTTAAAGTATGGGGTGTAGGGCAGTCGTTAAAGTCCTTGAACTTAAACGCAAAAAGTTAGGTGAGAGAGGCATCGATACCATATTTGTTGGATATGCGCCACATACCAAGGCGTATCAATTCTATGTGATTGAGCCAAATGATTATATCAATGTTAATTCCATAATAGAATCGAGAGATGCCATTTATTATGAGAATCGGTTTACCTCTATCCCTAGACCAAGGGATTATGTACCGGTTAAGAATGACACTACAGTGTCGCATGGTGATGATGATCATCATGAGAGGGAACAATTCCCTAAGAATGCTCTAGAACTCAGAAGGAGTAAGAGAGCAAGGAAAGAGAAGTCTTTCGGATCAGACTTCTACACGTTTTTGGTAGAAGGTTCGAATAATGATATGGAGCTTGTGGCTTCATATTGTTGTGTCATGGAAGCTGACCCCATGACATTTGATGAGGCCGTGAGGTCTCATGACACCTCCTTTTGGCGAGAGGTGATTATTAATGAGATGGATTCCATCATGGGCAACAATACCTGGGTATTGGTGGATCTTTCATGAGGTAGCAAGCCTATCGGGTGTAAATGGATCTTCAAAAAGAAGATAAAAGTCGATAGAACTATAGATAAGTTCAAATCTCGATTGATAGCTAAAGGATTTACCCAAAAACATGGGTTAGACTACTTTGATACATATGCCCCGGTGGTGAGAATATCGACGATAAGAGTTTTGATCGCTCTTGCCTCCATTTATAAACTAGTGATTCAACAAATGGATGTCAAAACGACATTTCTGAATGGTGAACTAGAAGAGGAGGTGTATACGACATAGCCGGAAGGTTTTGTTATTCCAGGTCAAGAGAGGAAGGTATGTAAAATCATACGCTTCCTGTATGGGCTAAAACAAGCCCCGAAGTAATGGCACCAGAAATTTGATCAAGTTGTTCTAAATAACGGATTCATTATAAATGAATCAGACAAGTGTGTTTATAGCAAGTTCGAGAATGTCAAAGGTGTCATGATCTGTCTGTATGTCGATGACATGCTAATATTTGGTACTGATTTGGAACAAGTAGAGAAAACTAAACAGTTTCTCTTGATGAACTTTGCTATGAAAGACATGGGTGAGGTTGAGGTAATCCTCAGTATAAGGATTGTAAGGAATAAAGATAAGATTTCCTTGACATAGTCTCACTACATTGAAAGTGTGTTGAATAGATTCAACTATGGTGCTTGTGCACCGGTGTCCACACTAATGGACCCTAGTGTAAAACTAGTACCGAATGTGGGCACTCCTATATCTCAGTTGGAGTATGCCCGAGTCATTGAATGTCTTATGTATGCCATGACTAGCACTAGGCCTGATATAGCCTATCCTGTGGGAAAACTAAGTAGATATACTAGCAGTCCAAGTAAACTGTATTGGCATGCTGTGTATAGAGTACTGAAGTACCTTAAGAGTACCATGCATTATGGTATTTCTTATGTAGGGTATCCACCCATTTTAGAAGGATACTCTGATGCCAGTTGGATCTCCGATGTGGAAGATCATGCATCCACAAGCGGATGGGTATTTCTTCTTGGTGGGGGTGCGGTTTTTTGGAGTTCCAAGAAATAGACTTGTAAATCTGATTCTACAATGGCGGCAGAGTTCCTAGCTCTTGCTTCTACGGCTAAAGAAGCCGAGTGGTTAAAGGATCTTTTGTATGAGATTCCTTTGTAGCCAAAGCCAATCTCACCGGTATCTATCCATTGTGATAGTCAGGCTACGCTATCGAAAGCGTACAGTGAGGTGTACAAAGGAAAGTCCAAACACATAGGTATAAGACACAATATAGTGAGACAACTTATTCGAGAGGGGGTCATCACTGTGGACTTTGTGAGAACTAGCCAGAATCTAGCGGATCCATTTACGAAAGGCCTAGCTAGAGACTTGGTTCTGAAAACTAGTGAAGGGATAGGGTTGAAACCTGTCATTGTTAGTCGCCCATGATAGGCCCTCAACTCGACGCTTGGTATGACGTCAGGCCTCGGGTTCAATGAGTGAGACTTGTCATCCGTGTGACTGCAAGCACTAAAAGAAGAGTTTTTCCATCCCGTGTGAAAAGTGCTTGGTTACCTGCGTCAGAGAACCTAAGAGGATGAGCGTATGCTCTTAATGGACCCGATTTTATTTTATTAATGAATGTCGAGTCGCTCCTCTGATGACTCAGCTATTTTCTTGGCTTACATATATACTTAAATGCTTGTATGTCTATTTTCTTCACTCATTTGGCGATAAATTGAGGGTTTTATTTGCAGGTGCTCCTGTATTTCAGGATGGGGGTCCTCGGAAACAGTCTCCTTTCCACTCGGAAGGGGTATGGTTGCGTACATATACCCCTCCTAGACCCTGCTTTAGCGGGAGCCGCGAGGCACTGGAATTGTTGTTGTTGTTGTTGTTGTACTGAATGTCGAGTTGCAGGGACATGATCAGTGGGGTTCACCTTAGTGAGCGTGAAGTTTGGCCACTTCAAGGGGTGATTTTTGACAAAGGGTTTGGCCCTGAAACACTAGCGAAGGGTACAGGATACAAGGCTTCATATGTGTCGATCTGGGAGTTGTAGGGTGTGTACGGGGAGTACGTCTTGTGCGTGATTAGATAGTCGCTTAGTCAAATGGGTTGTATGGTTCAAAGCTTGGTCTACCATTTTCGATCCGATTAATTGTAACAGTCTTTTCACTAGCCGGGGGTTCAATCAAGAGACACCCTCGTTGATGCACAACAAGGCCTCCTTTAATTTAGAGATGTTGATTGTGGGAATGGTTGTATTTTGAAAATGGTGGGGATTGTTGATGTATTTTCAAAATGAGAATTGTTAATGAAGTGCTTGAGATTTGTCCCGATGTTATTTAAAGTAATTTTTACATGTATAGGATATGTGTCGACACATAGGGCTCATGTGTCGACACACAATCTTATAGAACGTTAATGCAAAGTTGTGTGTCAACAGACAGAGCCCGTGTGTCAACACGCAATCTTACAGAAACACACGGAACAAAGTTGTGTGTCGACACACAGGGCCAGTTTTTGGCAGTTTCGGTTCGCCATTTTTCCTGGTTCTTGGCACCCCTTTTGGGGTGTTTTTTGGGACATATCTCTTTGTTATTTTTCATATATATTCTCCCCTTGATGAGATTTATGATATAAGAAAAAGAATTACAAAAAGAGAGATTATAATTACAAGAACTTGAGAATCATGTTGTTGAAAGTTCTTGAAAACACCATTCTCATTCATCTCCTTTGTCTCTCCCTTTACACACTTTCACTTCATCATTTTGGTTATCGTTGTATCCCCGTGACTATTTCCTACGCCGAAATAAGTCTTAAGGAAAGTGACTACATGGCCTCGACACCTGAGATCTCTAGGATACCCGTACTTGCGAATTTTGCAAGAGACTACACCAACACTTAAGCAATAATTTTTCTATTATTTAATATCATAATTATTACGCAAAAAGTATCTCTAATTGGATTTGATTTACATGTTAAAATCAACTCTAAACAAAAAGAGAAATAATAACATGGAAAATAGCCATATGATGGAAAAACTACGAGAAAAATTAGATAGCTTTTAAAAAATGTTCCGAAATGGAAGATAAAATGCTACTCTGAGGCCAAAACACTAAAAGGAATGTATATAAAGGCACAAAAGGCAACCCGTAGCAGAATAGGTATATTGGTTCAATCTGGATAAATAAAGTCGATATGATATAAAATTCAGACTAAAATTCAAGACAAAACATAACATTAACAAATTCTTTTTTTTTGTGATTAATGTATAAATTATATAGGTGTCATGAATAGAGACAAAGAACAAAAACAATAACAATTTCCATTTGTCCATGCTAGCTAACTGCATCAACTACCATCCACACAATGTGCATTTGTTACAAAAAATAAGACATTATTTTATTTATTCATTTATTTGTAATATAACTCTTTTCCCTTGCTATGATACTAATTATCAGACAATGAGCTTCAAATTTAAGATATTTAACTTAAAGATTGGATAGGCTAACTACTATATTAAATCAAACAGTTCACTTCAACTTGTTAAAAAACAATGAGATATCTTAAAACTACTCACTAGTATCCTTTGCAAAACTTCAATAAATTTTAATCAGAATTCGACAAGTTATTGTGAGAAGATATTGACAATGATGCATGATTTTAGCTATATGTGTATATGTGTGGGTGAGTGTGTGTTAGATCTATTATTTTTGACAAAACACGCTGCATTTTGTAAAGACACATATTGTTAGAATTATGTGTCACGTCAATATTTTGAGGAGAAAGATCACCAGATTCTAGATGATGACCACACCTACATATTATCACCAATATGTTTCACATTAACATTTTCCAATAAGATTCGTCTGAATACAACAAATGATGTCCAGGTGATTAAATTTCTTAATTTTAAGATACTTTATTGTATATATTAAAATATTACAATACTAACATAAAAAGAATCCCAAAAGCACGAGTAATTATAAATGTCTTACATATACAATATGTCTATAATATATTATTTGTAAGAATATTGACAAAAAGTAAAATATTCATACATGCTGTCCATATACAAACGCTACCTCTTTCAGATTCCACCCCAGAAACCCCCTTCCCCTTCCTTTTTTTTTCCCCAAAGAATTTGATCATTAGGGTATCACCTTGAAGGGGTAAGGCTGCGTACATCTCACCACCCCCAGACGTTGCTTTTGCAGGAGCCCTTGAGATACTGAATATGTTGTTGTTGTTGTTGTCGTCTTTTATAATGACGGAAAATACTTTTTTTTTTTCCTTTTAATGTGAGAAAATGTTTTCAATAAACTGTAATCAATATGCACTTATGCAAAAGCTATTGAGAAAAACTATACAAATATGTACAATAGAATCGAAAAATCAAAATAAATAACTCACCTATTTTATACGGAAACCCTCATGCGAGCAATCGTGCCTGTTTCTAGAAAACAGTCACGAATCCTCCTACTTATGATCGTAGAAAAGAAAGTAGCAAGCTTCTCCTAAAACATCCCAGTGCCAATATAGCCATGTAGTGGTTGTTTTTGTTCCTTTTTCCTATTTGTTGGGTGTATACTATTCTATTTTCCTAGTTCGAGCTCTCTTAGACCTTGCTTGTTTGAGTCGCTTGTTATGTATTGCGATTTTCTCCCTAATTATCGGGAAAAAAAAACAAAAGCTTCTGCTAAAACAATCTGAGTACCACTCTCTTTATGCTCAAATCAACCACACACAATTGCACTCTTCCCCTACTCAGAAAAATTTCTCGAGCGCCTCTTACAAATTCATTCGAACCTGGTGGTACACTATAACCACCCTACAAGTTCCTTATATTAACTGGGTTACCTAATCCCATTCTTGAGTCGGTTTTTTTTAATCAGAACTTAGAGTCGGTTTGGTATTGCTTATTGTTTGCAATTTTTGACTCTTTTAAAAACTAAAAATTATATTTTGAAATCGGTTTTTTCTAGTTCATAATTTCTTATTTCAATTTTTTTTTCTGGTTGAGTGAAAAATAAAAATTAGAAACCAAAACCCAAAAATAGTTTTAAAAATTGAAATATAGGTTTTTAGTTTCTTAAAACCCAAAAATTACAAATAAAAAAAATTATGAAACAAGCTGTTAATAATTTCAATTTTGCTCAAATCTCACCAAATAATTTGTTACCTCAACCAAATTATATATTTTTTTTAATTAGTAAGCCAGGGAGAAGGAGGAATACCATAGTGGGGAATCAAACTAGAGTGGCTCCTCTTACGCCGGGAGTTTCTAACCACTAGGTCATGTCCTTCAAGGTTGACTCTCAACCAAATTATATCTTTCTTTTTTAACCTAGTGTTTAATTACTGGTGCAATTTTTGTTAATGTCATGATAATAATAAAGACTTTTGAGCCCTGTTATGTCAAAATTATTGGTGTATTTTTAAAATAAACAAAAGATGGTTTGATGTCTTTTAGATGAAGAGGTGTGTCTCTTCATGAAAGGATGCGTCTCTTGATTAAAAGACACTTAAAAACTATAAATATCCCCCTATTTCTCATGATTCGATGATTGGAAAACATGACTTGAGAACAAACTTCATTCTCTCATTCCCTAAGTTTTGGTCATCCTTCCACTCCATGCTCTTACTCTCTTAAAAAAAATGCTCTTACTCTAATTTTATTTTGGGTTTCATTATATATCTGAGACTGTTTTGATATCCACGAAGTAAGTTATAAAGAAAGTAGTTCACTACATACCTTGAAGCCAGTGATTGATTTAAATACCTGTATTACGAATTTTTCTAGCAGAAATTGTCAAGACTGATACAATAACAATACCCTTTTTTATTATCAATTTACATTTTTTAAGGTTATATTATTAATATCCAATAAACAACCATCCAATCAAACAAACCCTTAAAAAATAGTATTTGTTAATTAAGAAAACTCCTATAATTATATATATGAAATGAACTATATAATATAAGGTCTCCCCTTCCTATTTCATACACAATTTGCATCTCTTCATTAACTTTCCTCTGCCTCTCTTTTTCTATACCATCGGAATCCAACCTCTTTATACTCACAAAACCGATTTTGATGGTTTCTCCTTCTTTCTTTTTCCTTCTAAAACGAGCCTGGTATTACCGCTGCCTCGGGCTTGACCCCTAACTTCATCAAAGAAATCCCAGAAATAGAAAAATGAAATCTCTAGCGACGAAAAAAAGTGTTGCTCGAGGGCATCGGCGGATGCTTATAATAGTAAGTGTGTTGGGAAGCGCGGGGCCGCTAAGGATGGTGGTGAATGAGGATGAAGTGGTTGGGGGAGTCATTGAGAGTGCTCTCAAGTTGTATGCTCGTGAAGGTCGCCTTCCCGTCTTGGGTTCTGATCCCGATAATTTTTTACTCTACTGTGCCAACACTGGCAGTGACGGTACAATTCTATCTTCAACTAATCCGTAACCTTATTTAGAGTCGCTTGCGTGCAGATCCGTTCAAAACCCGAATAATCTAAGCATATTGTGTAGACTCCCAATTTATTAAGAGTCCCTTGTAGAAAATTATTATTATTATATTTTTTTTTTTTTAGTAAAAAGAGTTCTCAAACAAGCGAAATTTAGTTATTGCCAAATCTGCTGGCAATTATTATTATTATTATTATTATTATTATTATTATTATTTTTAATTATTATTATTTTGCATATCTATAAAAGCGAAAAAAATAGATGCTATTATCATTTGAAAAAATATTTTATGTACTAGCTAGATGCTGAAAAAGATAATAGATTATTACTTTTAATTTCTATTAAAAAGCACTTCCTTCTAAGCAGCACGATCAAACAATCTTTAAACTGTTAGATGAAGATCATAGAATTATTTATGTCCTTCATGAGGGCGTCTCAGTTTGTGGCATCTCCTACCCATGCGGTCATCGCCCAGGGATTAGGAGTTCGATTCTTGCTGAGGATATACTTATGACTTACCTGCTTATGAGGATTGTGGGCCTCCTCATGGACCGGGGTTGGTTGGGGCAACCCACTCTCTCATTACCCAAAAAAAAAGAAAAAAAAATTATTTATGCTCTCACATGCCTCTTCGCATAAATGTGTGAAGTTGAGTTCAAGCTTAAAATCTTTAGGGACAGTGAAATACTATAAGTCAAGCAAATGTTGATGACTCGACCCATCAACTTTACAAGCTTGGTTCAACTCGACTAACCTACAACTATATTTGTATCCCATGTATAAATATAAAATCATATTTGACTCTCTACTATGAAAATAAAGAAAGGCTGATCATAAATTTAAAAGAATTAATGTATTAACCTTATGTAACAAAAAAATATATTATTTTAATATAGATTTAAATCATATAATATTTTAGAGTGATCGTTACATTTTATAAATTTATGACTAGTAGGTTTGAACCATTATTTTATATTTTTTTAAGCATAGAATTAATAATAAAAAAGGCATGAAAGGTCATTTGCCTTCAAGGCTTTGTTTATATGTGGAGATACTCCTTTATTTTAAGATATCTTTGATAAGGTGAGATGCAGTGGCGGATTTATGTAGAGAGGATTGAGGTATGTGGACACAGCAGCTTTATCACACGGGTCTTTAAATTGCTGTACATATGCGTATAGAATTGTTTAATTAGGATATATTAATATAAATGTGACCACGCATCACAACGTGTACCTTTGTCTGGTGGTTTGCACGCTTCACTCCTAGTTATAGGTTGGTAATTCGAGTCTTGGGGGGGCGGCACTTGTCTAACTATTAACTCAATTTTTTTTATTGCAATTGATCCTAAACTATTTCTATATATATATATTTCCTATTGTCAATCTAGTTGTCCTATTTTAGGGGGTATGTTTAGTACTAGTAGTTTAGGGGTACTGTAATGAAATTAAAAGTTTTTATGTTATATTAATTTTGACCAATAGTATAGCAGTATGTTTAGTGTTGTTGTCCTATTTTTTCTATAATAAATATGGACCCCGCATTACTCAAATCCTGGATCCGCCACCGGTAAGATGAACTTAAACTCGAAATAGCGAAAAAAAAAAAACAGGTGTATTATGAACATTTTTCCTTGCGATGAATTAGGAAAGATATTTATAGAACTAGTATCACACTATTGGCACGGGAAGTAGAGGTTTGTGGATTCCAATCCAATTCGGTGTCACCAATCTGATATTCAAGGACTAATTACCCAAGAATGAATTGTATTGGCTGTTTACCTTATGAAATTTTATTTTCAGCCCCATGTTCGATATTAGCATAGTACTTGGTAGTGAGGTGTCGGCCTGTCGTTTCCTTTGACTTAGTCAGGTTTGTCTATTTTTAGCAACTGATACACGAATCAAATACTTGAATTCAATTAACTATACAAAATTAGTACATACACAAAGTTTAGATATCAACATGAATTGCACAATATGACCTTGATAGCCCATCAACACAAAACAAAAAATATTGGGTCCCACTTGTAACCTAATTTTTCGATGGCCAGAACGAAACTTTCATGCTTCAGTATTATCTTACTTAGCATTTGAATACTCATTGGAGCTCTCATGGGATTATGCATTTGTCCAACTCGTCATTCTAATGGGATTCTGCATACCCATTGGAGATGATGTCAATGACTGATACGTTGAATAATTATTTCACACAGAATCACTGTCTGACAAATATATTAAATATTCTTTATAATTTTATCATGTACAGCATTGAGTCCATGGGAGACTATTAGAGGATCATCAACAACTGGAGAAGGACGGAAGTTTTTAATGTGCAGGAAGCCATCAAAGACACAGCCTCCCAACATGACAGAACCTCATTCCATTACTTCTACTACTAGAAAGGGACTTGCTAAGACTTGGAAGGCTTGGCTTCACAAGTCGTTTTCCTTCAAGATCTCTTCCTACTAAACTCTATCTGTTTGGAGTGCTATTATTATCAGAGTAATCATATGACTCGTACTAAAGAATAGCCACAAGTTTCCATAAAGTTGATCTGAAAGGGCAAAAACATTGCCACGTGTGTGTGAGTTGGCATGTGTGTTTTCTATATAAATAGTTTTCAAAATATAATATTTAGTTTTTCAAAACAACAATTACAAAAATAAAAATATATCAAAAAAGTTTTAAGGGTGTGTTTGGTATTGTGTTCATATTATAGTTTTATTTTTATTTTTTTTAGAAACAAAAAACCGAGTTTGAAAATGATTTTTTTTAATTTTTCATACTATAAAAAATGAAAAAAGAAAACTAAAAATGAGGAAAAAAAAAAAACAACTATATATGTGTATATATATATATAATTAAAGTGTAGATGGTTGGCTTCTATTGTTGTTTGTTGTTTGTTGTTTGTCTTTAGACCTTGTGTGCCTGTCACTCTTCTACAGTTGTACCGTTGGGGCTCGTATTTCAATTATTAAAAAAGAAAAAAGAAGAGCACTTGCATTGACTTCATTACCGATTACCATATTGTTTTCTTGTCATGTCATTTTATTTTATATATATTGTAAAATTTAAGTTGAATCTTTGTGTTATGTATCAAGTTAGTTTGAGTTAAATTGTACTTTAATTTTGTAGTATACTCAAAATCAAAGCATACATTTGTTCCATTCTTTTTGTTTACTTTTATTGAAAATATTTAATTATTTATACTATTGGTCTCTTATTTTTTTAAAATTTGTTCAAATTAATCCATTATAATTTATTTTGATCAAATTAGTCCCTCGTCTTTATAATTTTGTTCAAATTGGTCTCTCAACTTTTTAAATTTGTTCAAATTAGTCATTTATCTTTTCTTTTGTTCAAAATAGTCTCTTATATTTTATTAAATGATAAAACTAGTCCCCATATTGTGATCAAAATTAGGTAAAAATTAAAAACATAAGGGACCAATTTTGTCATAAAGCAAAAGATGAGGGATTAATTTTAAAAACTTTAAAAAGATAAGGAACCAATTTGAACAAAATAAAATATGAGAGATCAATTTGAACAAAACTAAAAACAAGAGGGACTAACGGTATAAATTACTCATTTCTCTTGGTCAATAGTGTCGATATTAATATGATAATAATCTTTTTGGCATTTGTTATGGATAAAAATACTCCATAATTAAATTTTTTGAAAATAATGACAGAGTAAAAAAAAACCTATTTCTATAGAATTTAGTGAAGTAACACCTAATTTAAAAATATTAAACTACTCTAACATTATTGTTTTTGCCCTGACAATATCAACGGCCTTCCTAAAATTGCCAAGGTAAAAAAGAAGGTTATAATGCTTCAAGTGTCCAAAAAATTAATACAGGACCGAACATAATTCCAAGCAACCATTTGGGGCCCCTAGATTTTAGGGAGCCTAGATGTATCAATTCTTAATATTAATAAATTTTATGGTCAAAATTATTATAATTTGTTGTGTATGAAAGGCCTCTTTTAAGATTTTTGCTTGAAGCCCCGAAAATGCCATATATATATACATATATATATACACATGCCATAATACAATTTTGTCAAGAGCCATTCTTTTTATATTTATCAATGAAAACAACATCCGGCAGCAAAACTAACGTTCAAAATCATGAATAATCACAACGGATAGCTGTACTGGTGGATTTAACCACACCGATGATTACGAACATTTTCAAAATGGAGCTTTGATGACCTCAATATAAACAACACTTCAATTCAAAATAATATAAACGACACCGAAGCTAAAAATGTAATGCAAAATTTACGTGATCTGACTATTCTTAAATAAGGAGATGGAAAATTTTTCACTATTTTGAAAAAGAGTACAGGAGTTCGCTCACATACACCACTAACTCAACTAAAGCTAATGGGATTATACAATCGTACACAAAATTGTTAAATATCCCACATCATTCGAATAAGTGGATATGTGTCTGCAATTGTTTTCCATGTGGAGTTAAGCCAAATATTCCCTAAAAGATGAGTATTTTAAAGTTATACATAATTTCCGAAATTTTCTCCCACTAATATCAGTGTCTGCACTTATTTGGCATCTTACACGCTGAAAGTAAGGAAGGGTATTAAATATTTCTAGATATGTTGACATGTATCAGCTTCTACGGTGAAAGCTTTTTCCTTGGAAGATGGTTTTCCAGGTGAAATTAGATCCAGTATCCCCTAAAAAAACCCTTAGTGTGCGAAAGTAACCTAAAATGAATCAGGTTGGTTACGAGCCTGAATGGAGTCAAAAGTTTTTTCCATATAGCTAGTAGACCTTGATTAAATAACTCATTCCGAGAATAAAATAGACACCAGACATAAATCTTATAGAATATTAAATTAAAAAATAATAAAAATATTCTAAAAATTATCCCCAAAAAAATATAAATATTCTAAAATATAAGAGGCGCACAAAATTGTCATGGTATCTTACACTTGCTCATAATTTTGTTGTTGCCTTTCCTCTTTCTCAAAGTTATTATTTATTGTTTTTGATTTTTGAGAAATTTAAAAAAAATTAGGTTTCGAGAACGATTTTTCTATTTTTTGGTCTTCTATTTCAACGTCTTTTTACCAAATTTGAGAGAAAATTTAAAATTAAAAAAAATCAAAAGCAAGGGAGAAAAAAACATTTTCAAAAACTACTTTTGAAATTTCTCTAAAACAAAAACTACAAACAGAAAACCATATCAAACAGGCCCTTAGAAAGAGATTATTCGAATACAATGTCCGTGTAAAATCTAAGTAAAGTTGTATTTTAAAACTGATTAGTATTAGATGAAGTAATCCGATAGTTAGTCTCATATGAATTATTCTTTATCATAATTTTAAATATGAGACTTCGTTATTAGACTCAGATGTGAAGTCGTAAATTGATTTGACGAAAGGGCCTCTTATTAAAAAGAGAGGTGATGGCTAAAAGATGAGATGCCTTTAAGGTTCAAAGAATGAGGAAGATTCGACCCCCCTCAAATAGTGGTTGAGCAATAAAGACTTCAACTTGTGTCAAGTGAAGTTGTTTTGGGAGGGATTGTGGGGAAGTAGGGTTGTAAACAAACCGAACATTCGCTTAACTATTAGTGTTTAAAATTGATTACGCTTGTTTGTGTTTGTTAGTGTGGCTTGATAAGCTTAATGAGTCGAGTTCGAACAAGGGAGTGCTCGCCTCATTAATGTCCGTGAGCAGCTTTATAAGAGCTCGTTAAAAACCCATTAAGAGCTCGTTAAGGCCTTGTTAACAATTAAAGTTAACTCTAAAATAGTTCGACAATGGCTCAATAGTAACTCGAATAACTTTGCTAGATAGGGAGCTCAACTTGATAATAAGCTCGGTTTGGTTATGCTCTCGTATCAGCTCGAATAGCCTAACGAGCTAAGTCAAGTATCGAACACAACAAAATCTTATCGACTTGTGCTCGAACAAAGGTTTGAAAACTCGATAAGGGCTCGGATCGAACTTGAGCTCAATATGGCTTATTGAGCTTGAGCTCGAGCTTGAACAAGCAGGTGCTCTACTCAACTCAGCTCGTTTATACCCCTAGTGCAAGGTGTGTTGCACTAACTCAATTGCTAAAGTCTCTAAGAGGTGGTGCTTGAGATATGGGATCGAATGCCGCCTTCATTATGCTGAGAGGGTTTTGGAGGATTTGGTGAGGATTGCCACGTGTATAATCCATGTGGCATCCTTATCCTTGTTAAAAAAAAAAAAAAGGGTGTGTCACCCTATCCCTTAAATAGAATTGTGGCGATCTAGAGACCAATGGATCCGAAAAGGAGAGACTAATTGAGAGCTTATCATTCACATAATGTTCCTCTAACATCTAAGTTAGTATTGCTTTAGAGACGGAAAATATAAAGGAACGGAGAGCGAGGCACTTATGCCAAGAACACCCTGTGGGAGGCACACGGGATGCATAGTCAAGCACCATGTCAAAGCACAACTAGGCCCTATAGGGAGTTTTAGGCAGCATGTCAAGTGGTTCATACACCTTTTTTTTTTTTTTATTTTAAATGATAATTAGCGAGTGAACTCGTAATACAAAAAAGACGCACCCACAAAATGGAGCACAAAAAGGGCATACCCCAGTGAATCAAACATGGCTTTTTAAGTGTCTTTTATTTTAAGGAAACTTTGGCTTTGATGGTTGAAAGGAAGCCCCCACTTAATTACTATGCGAGTTACACAAATCGTGTTTTTATTTTTTCAAAGAAAGATAAGTCATTTTAACAGGATGATTTAGCCTATACACCTCTAAAGAGCATTTGCATTGGACGAGTTAGAGGTGCCACATAGGCACTTTGACTCCTTCAAAGCAATGCCTTCAAGACGTTACATCTATGTTATGACACAAGGTGTCAATAATGACATAACATCTTTTTCGCTCACATCGTCCAGAGATCAAAAGTTTGATTTTCGCTGACGATATACTCATGCCTTACCTGCTCATGGGGATTGTGGTCTTCCTCATGGGTCGGGGTTGGGTGAGGCAACCTAGTCCCTCGTTATCAAAAAAATCTTTTTCGCTCAATTGATCTCATTTTTCATGCAATTATTTCAATCGAAATAGTAACATACCATCAATTGCAATTTTTTCAATCAACAAAATTTGAAATTTTTTTGAAAAATATAAGATGCCAAAAAATTGCAAACCTCACATAAAATTGTACATATGTGGTGGGAATGCTCTAAAAAATACTATTTATTATTATTTTCACAAAAGTAGCACAACGGCATGATTTCTACCTTGTTCTAATAAAGAACCATTACTTTTGCATATATAATATATTTACAGAGGCAAATGTCCCTTAGGGACATAGCCGAGTGGTCGTGATCGCCGGGTGCCAACGAGGTGACCCGTGATCGAATCCCACAAAGCTTAAAGTGGTGTCCTCTTTAATGAGGACTTTTAGGGGTTTATCCCCTCCCCCCTCCCCATGGCTTTACCATCATAAAAAAAATATATATATATATTTACAGAGGCAAATTATAAAAAAAGGGTTATTCATATTTAAGTATCCCGACATCTTTAGATACTAATAAACATAATTAATACCATAAATTTCTTTCTCCGTTCTCTCTCCTCTCCTTCAAAATCCAACTGGTATATCCCATTCCCCACCCCCCCCCCCCCAACGCGCCACCCCTACGGGCGCGTGCGGGCGAGTGGCCGCCCACCCAGGGGCCGGAGGTCAAGTTCAGGACTCGACCAGGTCATGCCTTCCGGGTCGTGCGAGTTTCGAGACCGGTCGGTGTGATCTGCAGGGGCCACCTGTTTCGTCTACTACCGCTAACCGGCGCCGGTCATCCCCTTCCGTCAACCCCATCTCCAAACGCCAAGGTGCAACACCCATCGCCGGCCCCCATCAACTCCCACCTTCAATTTCAACCCCCAACCACCAATCACCATCTCCCTTCACCTCCCATCATCACCGCCACCTTCACCACCTCTTCATTTCTGCTATCAGCCATCACCAACTCCATCTTCACCATCACCCTCCGTCATCCACACCCCCTCCTACCTACGGCCATCTCTGCCACCACCAGGTGCAAACCCCCTGCCCCAACGGTACTCTTCTCTCTCCTTATTTTACCCATCTCCATCGTTATGGGGGTGTCCATTTTCGTTGATGGACTAAATGAAAGAACGACTAATTCTTGGCTTAAAGCTATTTTTTGTGACTTTAAGTCAATTTACGATACTTTTGTTCCTCTTAAGAAAAGGTTGAGGTCGAGATTGTCTTATGGTTTTTTCCGGTTCTCAGAGTACGGTGAAGCGGCGCGGGCGATTAAATCCATGGATGGTAGATGGATTGATGGGGGCTAAACTCAAAGTTCAATGGGCTAACCCAATCAGAAGCTCATTTGCTTCCACCGTGCGAAATCAGCCTCAACCTAGGGCTCCCATTTAGTTCAGGAACGTGGAAGATATTCAAGATGAGGGGAGGACCGAGGAATCTGCATCTGTTAACATTCCGAAGATTGTGTCAAATACCAATAAGGGCGTGGAGGCTTGGCTTGAGCGGGCTTTAATTGCGCATACGTCTGAGAAGGCTAGCCTTGATTATATTATACGTTTATCACCGAGAGCAATCTCTACGGCTTAACCCCTAGAGGGTTAAGCACTTCCTCCTTTATCCTGGTTTGTGATTCCGTGGACACCCTTGAGTCCTATAGTGGGCCGCGCCTTGAGATTCTTTTGAGGAAATTCAAAGAGGTCTATAAGTATAACAGCGAGACCCTTGGCTCTGTTGAGAGAAGGGTGTGGATTGAGGTTTATGGATTGCCCCTTCAATATTGGTCTAAGGATTGCTTCATAGATATCGCAAAATTGTGGGGAAAGTTCGTCAGAATGGATTCTAGGACGTCCACTATGAGGTGTGTTGATGTTGCTAGGTTCCTTATTGACACTTGCTCAACTACATATATTCATCGGACAATCCAAGTTCAGTTTAGTGTGGGATCACGTTTGGTTCTAATCAAGGAGGGTCATTTTGAGGTAATTCCGGACTTTTCATCCAGAGTTGTTGCTTTAGCGACTTTAGCTAGATTGGCCGGGGAGTAGGCCTCATCTGTGACGCTCAATCGAGATAGTCATGACACAACAGTGACACGGCAATGCTTACGGGTTGAATCTCTTCCTGTACGTATGATGGATATTGTAGAGTTCTGGTCAGAGCCTAATTTAGCTCCACCTAGGAGCAGAAATAAGGGTGTGTGGGTCTTAGAGCATCCGTTGGGACATATGTCTATCCATCTCAATGGTCATTACTCTTGGAGATCGGCTTTGGAGTGCTTCTTTTTGCAACTGTCAATTCTTCCTACCGTTGTGCATCCTTTATCTCTTCTCCCACCCCAGGATGTCCGAGAAAATCAACGTGTTCCTCTCCTCCTCCCATGGGTCGAGGAGGCTAACTCTGAGGCTTTACAGCTTAATGCTCAGATATCGCCTTATGAGAGTGAAGTTCGAGAAAACATCGGCGATAATGACTCTTCAGACTCTAGTCCCAAATTCCCACCAAGCTTCGAGCCATTGGACTCGCTTAGGTACCGTCTTATAGAGGCTAGTACACCTGAGAACTACCACGTGCCTATGCCGTCTGGGAAGGGACCTAGCTTAACTCGGAGGAAAAATGGGAAATTGCAGACGACAAAAAGGGGGAGGTGAGCCCTTAAGCGTAAGGTGAAAGAGAAGGAGAAGCGGGAACTTCCGAAATTTCTGAAGGACATGTCGCCCGGTAGTAACTCGCAGAAGCGGACAGAGAACACTAGAAAGAAGAAGAAGAAGAACTTGGTGAATCGGGGTAACCACATCGCTAATGCTGGTCAAATCGAGGAAGCAGTCCAAGTAATAGAGATGGGAGAAATATTAGGCTTGGATTTTGAGGGTGTCGATCCGACTATGGTGAGTGCCATTCTTCATGGAAGGCTGTGATGGGTTTTTTTTGGCTTCTTGGTGCCTTGCGTTCAGTTTTCGGTTGCGGGTGTCCTGGTCTTCAGCTGGTTTCTGTTCGTCGGTTTTGCTCCCTGTCCCGGCCGTTTGGTTGGTTTTTGATTTTGTTGTTTTTGTGTGTCCGTGTTTGTGGTGCGTTTGTTTTCCCTGTTTTTCTTTTTCTTTGTGTTTTTTTGGTTGTCGCTTGTTTTCACCGCTCTTGTTCGAGTGGGTTCAGGTCTCGCTTTGTCGAGTGGCCTGCTTGTTCCGCGGCTCTATTGCTAATTATCAAAAAAATCTTTAGAAATAATAAAATTGACCCTAACCTTTTTGATTTATCAAAAAGACCTCTAAGTTTTTGTTGTATTAATAAAAATGCCCTTAAGTTTTTGTCGCATAAATAAAAGGGCCCCTCTCCGACGTGATGATTTCATTTTTAGTTGACAGAACTAACGTGATAGCTGCATTTTTATTAATCTTATTGTAAAATGACAAAAATACCCTTTAATAATCATATTATGAAAGAAATTAAGTGAAAATAAATAGTTTCTACATCATACAGCATCTCGAATTTTATGATTATAAAGTAACAATAAGTGCGTTGAAATATATTTTAGGTCATTTTATTATAACATTAACAAAAAGCAGATTCCACATCAGCTCTGTCGATAGAAAATGACATCATCACGCTTGAGAGGGGCCTATTTATAAATACGACAAAAGCTTAGAGGCCATTTTAATAATTCAAAAAGGCCAGGGTCCTTTTTTATTATTTTCAAAAATGTTGAGGTACTAAAATATAAATAACCTTAAAAAAATTCATGTTAATTTCTTTTTTCTTTTTAGAGACAAAATAGTTGTTATAGAAATCTTTTTATAGCTACCTTCAAAACTATTGCCTGAAAGTGAAGGGATCGGTCTAACTTTTAGTTTCATAACACTGTAAGTATCAACTTGTATTTCATCGAATCGATCATTATAATTTCACATAACCAAAGAGGGTACTAACACGCTTTCATCGTATCCCATTAGAACTCCAAAGTTAAGCGTGCTTGGGCGAGAGCAGTACCAGGATGGTTGACCTCCTAGGAAGTCCTCACCCTCAAGTTGGAGGCACTTGGAAACAGCCTCTCTCCAGGGGGTAATACCTTAAAAGGGAAAGGCTGCGTACATCCACCCCCCAGACCCTGCTTAGGCGGGAGCCATTGGGACACTGGTTATGTTGCTTTTATTATAATTTCACATAAACTTTTAACTATGTCTGATTAAAATCATGTGTATATCACTTGATCAATTAAACTGAATCTCATGCATCAAATCACATTATGTTTGCGTGATATTTATTATTTATGAAGTTAGAAAGAACAATGAGTAAATGAAGCACATCAATAATCACGAACCATCTTACAAAGCAAGGATATTGCTACCATTGTCTGGCTTTCATCGTGATGTGCTTCATTATTATATGTTTCGCATGACATCATCTTCCTTTGTATTTCTTCTGTCGCTAGTTTTTTCCCCGTACCCGCTTGTTACGAGTATTGTTATGAATAATAATCGAAACAATTTATAATTTATCATACTATTCTAAATAAACAACCGATATTTATTACGAATATTATGTTTTACTAATTTTTTGATAATTAGCGAGAGAGTCGCGATACATAGCAGGCAAATTGAACAAGCGGGCCCTGAGTCAACCCGTAAAAAAAGGGGCATCAAAACAACAAAAATAACATAAACATGAAAACAAGCAAAAACAGAAAAAATATAACGAGCCTCAAACACCACTAGGGAAGACACTGAGGCAGGACAAACCAAAAGATAAGAAAATAGGACAGTCAAGCCAGAAATCTATCGAGGCAAGGCGCTCAGCGTAAGCGGATCATAATCGTCAAAATCCAGCCCTAGTCTTTTCCCCATTTCCAATATACGCTTTGCAGCAAGAATCTTACCGGCATCTTTAAAGCTATCGCCCCTTTCATCAGATTCTTCTTAGTTTACTATAATTAGCTGTTAATTTGTAATTAGCTTTTTTCGTTTATTTTGTTTTCTTTTATCTTATTCTTTTATATCATAGGGTTTTCTAGGCCTTGAGGTTGGAGACTTCTTGGCTTATCCAAGAACCCTAAAGTCTGAAATATTCTAGAGAAGACTCTTCACATGGTGTGACTCTTCTTTTGAACATATTTACTACAGTCCCTTCGTATGGTTGGCAGTAATGGGGAGGCTCTTTGGTTTCCATGGCAGTTCTGATTCTTGAGGCCTATATATAGGACATGATTTCTTGCTGTAAAGGCAGAGCAAGTGAGGAAACAAAAGCAAGAGAGAAGAGTGAGAGTGAGAGAGAAACACTCTTACAATACCTCTGATTTCTCATAGTGAAATTCGTTGCTCCCCCTCTGTGGATGTAAGCTTCGGCTGAACCATATAAATCTTTGTATCTCCCTTCTTCCCCTACCTTATTTTGTTATTTCGAAACCCAATCTAGTGTTCGGTGTGTGTGGGTAACCTAACAATTGGTATCAGAGCTTGTTCAAACCCAAATCGGGTCTGACAGAGGCGAAGGAAGAAGAAAGAGGACGAACTAACCTCGGTGTTGCTCCGGCAGTGATCTCGATGGTCGGAGGTGTACAGATCTGGTGGTCTCCAGCCCAGATTTGTCGTGGTTCTCGGTGGTCATAGCGGTGGCAGAGGTGACTAGATCTGGTAGTCTTCGGCCAGATCTGGTGTTCTCCGGCCTTGGCGTCGAAGATCGAAGGTGGTGGTCACAAAATTGACCGCCGGTGCTCAGGTTTGGCGGTGTTCGTTTTTCGAAGCCACGGCGGTGTTGGTCAGTGACAAGCGGTGACCGTGGCGGAGACGGTGGTGCTCGTTGAACGAAGACAACATTGTTTTTTTGTAAAATTTGCCATTTTTTAGTACTAGTGAAGGTTCTGGAAAAAAGGTGAGTGGAGAGAGAGGGAGCAGAGTCACAGAGAGATTGACAGTGAAGAGAAATGGGTTTTTTTTTAGCCCTAATGTTTATTTAATATTTCTTAGTACTAAGTCCAATTAAAAAATGCCTTTTTTGAAGCCTAGCCCAAAAGTTCACAAATTCAGTGTTTATGAAGGGCTGCAAACTTTTGTGTGGAGACTGATGCGGCTCACAACAACCTCTGCTCATAGTAGCCCTCATGCTCCCCCTTAAACACCATCATCAGGTGTTAAGTCTAACTGAAGCTGCACAAAGCTTCAGTTTATCAAGGGTCACGCCCTTCATCAGCATGTCTGCCGGATTCTCAATCCCACTAATTTTCTCAAAACACAGCTCCCCTTCTTCAAGAAAATGATGAATGAAGTGATATCGAATCTAGCTGTGTTTGGTCCTGGCATGATAAGCAGCATTCTTCGCCAGAAAGATCGCACTTTGATTATCACTGTACAAATTGCCCTTTTCCAGTTTCTTTCCCAGCTCTATCAGGAAACTCTGCAACCATACCATCTCCTTTGTTGCTTCAGACACAACAATGTACTCTGCTTCCATTGTTGAAAATGCAACAACCTTTTGTAAACTTGAACCCCATGAAATGGGAGTATCACCAAAAGTATACACGTAACCGGTAGTACACTTTCGACTATCAATGTCTCCGGCAAGATTAGCTTCCACGTAACCTTGCAAACTCTGACCAGCAAATGTAAAGTTAAGACAGACATCAGTAGTACCCCGAAGGTACCTCAAGATCCATTTCACTGCCTCCAAGTGCTGTCTTCTAGGATTGTTCATGTATCGGCTCACGACTCCCACTGCATGGGCAATATCCAGTCGAGTACAGACCATAGCATACATGAGCGACCCAACAGCTGAGGCATATGGCACCCTACTCATCTTCTCACGTTCTTCCTCTGACTTAGGTGCCGGATCTCGACTAAGACAGAAATGATTCGCCAGAGAGTGCTCACGGGTTTAGCTTTATCCATGTTGAACCGCTTTAATACTCGTTCAACATACTCATCTTGTGACAACTTCAAGGCACCAGCGGCTCTGTCTCTGGTAATGCGCATGCCAAGGATTTGCTTTGCGGGTCCCAAATCCTTCGTGGCAAGTTGACTCGATAACTATCGCTTCAAATTCTCAATCTCCTCAACATCGGACCCAGCAATCAACGTATCATCGACGAATAACAACAAAAATGATATATGAGGAGTCAAAGTGCTTGATATAGCAGCAATGGTCTGCTTAACATCTGGGATAACCGGCACCACTCATGAAACTGTCAAACTTCTTATACCGCTATCTCGGAGCCTGCTTTAGACCATACAAACCTTTTTCAGCTTACAAACCATATGATATTTCCCGGACTCTACGATGCATGTAGATGTCTTCTTCCAAGTCACCATGCAAGAATGCGGTTTTCACATCTAACTGCTCAAGATGAAGATTTTCCGCTGCCACCAGCCCCAGAACAAGTCTGATAGTTGTAAGCTTCACCACGGGAGAAAAGATCTCAAAATAATCAATTCCCCTCTTTTGTTGAAAACCCTTCACAATGAGTCTGGCCTTGAATCTCTTACTGCCATCAGGTTCATCTTTCACCCAGTAAACCCACTTGTTGTGCAAAGCCTTCTTTCCTGCTGGTAACTCTGTCAACTCCCAAGTTTGATTGTCGTACAAGGATTTCATTTCGTCTTCCATAGCAAGCTCCCACTTGCTAGCATGTTCATCGTCGAGGCTTTCTTCAAAACTTTGCGGTTCTCCTTCATCGGTTAATAGAATATAGTTCAAAGATGGAGAATATCGATCGGGAGGTCTGATAGTTCTTGCAGACCTGCGCAAGGATGGAGCAGGTGTACTCGGCTCTGCTTCACTTGGAACTTCTTGCTGAATGACCGACACTGGTGACCTTATCGGTCCACTGGACTGAGAAGTGATATCGGGAAGTGGCTCCAAACTGACAAACTCTGGTTCATCCCGAACAGATCTCTCAGACTCTTTCTCTAAGCTGGCTCGGTCTCAGTATAGAACTTTTTCATTGAACACAGCATCTCGGCTTCTAACAATCTTCCTGTTCTGTTCATCCCAAAACCGATACCCGAACGACTCATCACCATGCCCGATGAAGAAACACTTCTTTGACTTGGCTTCAAGCTTATTCCTGTCATCGGGATCAAGCAAGACATAAGATGTGCAGCCAAAGACCCATAGATGAGTCAATTTCACCTCTTTGCTGCTCCAGACTTCTTCCGGCAACCTGAAGCCTAAGGGAATGAATGGACCACGATTGATCAGATAAACAGCAGTATTGACAGCATCTGCCCAAAACAACAAGGGCAAACCAGCGTGCAACCTCATGCTTCGAGCTCATTCATTTATGGTTCTGTTCATGCTTTCAGCAACACCATTAAGCTGAGGTGTCCTCGGGGGAGTCTTCTCCATTCTTATTCTGTTTGCAGCAAAATACCTGATGAAGCCGCCCTCAATGTATTCACCACCATTATCAGAGCGCAAGCATTTCAACTTAGAGTATAATTCCATCTCTGCCATAGCCTTCCACTTCATGAATACTTCAAACACCTCTGACTTGTGCTTCAAGAAGTACAACCAGACCTTCCTACTAAAATCATCAATAAAGGTCACATCAAATTGGGAACCACCAAGGGAAGATACTGGGGCAGGTCCCCAGACATCAGTGTGCACTAACTCCAGCCGCCGTGATCTCGGTGCTCAACCTTGCTTTGTAAAACGAACTTTCTTCCGCGTGCCGAAGATACAGCTTTCACACATCCCAAGGTCCACTAACGTAAAGTCTGGTAATTTCCCTTTTGCAGCAAGGATCTTCATGCCCTTCTGACTTATATGTCCCATCCTGCAGTGCCACAGTTCAGAAGAATTCTCGGATTCTGCAACAGAAATTCTATCAGCTGGTTTCGAGGTTAAATACAACGTGCCTGATTTCACACCACGGGTTAACACCTACACACCCTTCGAAACCTTCCATTTTTCATTTGAGAAAGTAACAGAATGATCACTATCATCTAGCTGTCCCACAGAAATCAAGTTCTTTTTAAGTTTGGGCACATGTCTAACTTCAGTTAAGGTCCAAGTCGACCCATTCGGTAACATTATACAAACGTCACCCTTTCCCACAATATCTAGCAGTTGACCATCAGCTAAGTACACTTTACCAAAATTCCCGACCACATAGTTTCTGATCACCTCCTGACTTGAGGTAGTGTGAAAGGATGCACCGGATTCTAATACCCAATCATCGATTGGAGAATGTACAGCAAGAAGCAAAGCATCCTATTCTTCCTCGGTTATAGTATTAGCTGAGTCTGAGCCAGACTTCTTAGCAGATTTACAATCTCGTTTAAAATGACCCGATTTCCCGCAATTCCAGCAAGTGTTCTTACGACCCATTCCACTTTTACTTCTTCCCCTAGGTCTAGACTTAGACCCACCTCTATGTGAATTTTTCTCAAAATTTCGGCCACGGGTTTCAACTTTTAAAGCCGAACTCGAAGCATTTGACTCGCCTGAGTCAAGCCGGCGCACTTCTTCAGACAGAATTAAATCACGTATGTTGTCATAGTTTAACTTTTCTTTGCCCGCGGAATTGCTAACGGCCATTCTCATGGCCTCCCAGCTGTTACATAATGACGCTAATAGCACTAACGCCACTATTTCATCATCAAATGTAATATCCACCGATGACAACTGATTCGCTATGGTATTAAATGCATTCAAGTGTTGAGTAACAGGAGTACCATCCGACATCTTCAGGTTGAAAAACTTTTTAATCAAATGTACCTTGTTGTTCGCTAATGGATTTTCATACATTCTCGAGAGAGCTGACATCAAGGCCGCCATTATCTTCTCCTTAATGACGTTGTGAGCCACGGACCTGGACAAGGTAAGACGGATGACACCCAGGACCTGTCGGTCCAACAATTCTCATTCCTTGTCCTTCATATCTTTCGGCTTCTCACCCAACAAAGGCAAATGCAATTTTTTTTTCCGCACAAATAATCTTCAATTTGCATGCGCCAGTACCCGAAATCAGTACCATCAAATTTTTCGATACACGAAATTTTAATGTCCTCGAATGCCATCAAAAAATTTTACTGTTGGGCTGAAGAAAAAAAATTTCCAGGACAGGTCAGGTAGGATTTTTTTTTTTTTTGAACTCTGGAATTTGGGCCATTTTCTCACTCAATTAAGTGTTTTAGATTGGGCTTTAAAAAACTATTTTTAATTTAGACTTAAGTTGAGAAGTATTTTTTAAAAAGAATATTAAGGTTTAAAGTAGCTTTTGCTCTCTCCAACACTTCACTCCCTAAACGATTCTCACTCTCCTTCGAACACCACCACTCGACACCGAGAGCCACCGATTTCCAGTCACCGTGCTTCACCGCCACGGCTAACACCACCAAACTCGAGCACCGATGGTTGATGTTCCCGACCACCACGTTCAACCTTCGTCACCAAGGGCAAAAAAACACCAGATCTGGCCGGAGACCACCAGATATGTCCACCTCTGTCATCGCTACGACCACCCAACACCGCGAACCACCAGATCTGGGCTGGAGACAACCAGATCCGAGCACCTCCGACCGCCGAGACCGCCGCCAGAGTGCCACTGAGGTTCGTTCGTCCTCTTTCTTCCTCCTTCGCCTCTATCAGACCCGATTTGGGTCTAAAATGGCTCTGATACTAGTTGTTAAGTTACCCACACACACTGAAACCCTAGATTGGGTTCCGAAATAACGAAAATAGAGTAGGGGAAGAAAAAGACACAAGGATTTACCTGGTTCAGCCAAAGCCTACATCCACGGAGGAGGCAACGAATTTCACTATGAGAAATCAGAGGTATTACAAGAGTGTTTTTCTCTCACTCTCACTATTCTCTATTGCTTTGTGTTTCCTCACTTTTGCTCTACCTTTACAACAAGGAATCAGGCCCTATTTATAGGCCTCAAAAACAGAACAACCATGGGAGCTCAAAGGTCTCCCCATTACTGCCAGCCATATGAAGGGCTGCAGTAAATACGCCCAGATGAAGGGTCACCAAACCAGCCATGTGAAGAGCCTCCTCTAGAATATTCAAGACTTTAGGGCTGTTGAAGAAGCCCAGAAGTCTCCAACTCAACAATGAGAAATCTATATATAGGCTGGATTTATTCGGGCCCGTGTTTATGGCGTGAGTCTTTGTATTCCAGAAGTCTCCAAATCGGGTCTGACAGAGGCGAAGGAAGAAGAAAGAGGACGAACGAACCTCGGCGTTGCTCCGGCGGAGGTCTCGGTGGTCGGAGGTGTACGGATCTGGTGGTCTCCAGCCCAGATCTGTCGTGGTGATCGGTGGGCGGTGCTCGGGTCTGGTGGTGTTCGTTTTTCGAAGCCACGGCGGTGTTGGTCAGTGACGAGCGATGACCGTGGCGGAGACGGTGGTGCTCGTTGAACGAAGACAACATTGTTTTTGTAAAAATCGCAATTTTTGAGTACCAATGAAGTTTCTGGAAAAAAGGTGAGGAGAGAGAGAGGGAGCAGAGTCACGAAGATATTGGCAGTGAAGAGAAATGGGTATTTTTGAGCCCTAATGTTTATTTAATATTTCTTAGTACTAAGTCCAATTAAAAAAATACCTTTTTGAAGCCCAGCCCAACAGTTTACAAATTCAATATTTTTTTTCAAACCCGCCCCACTTTGATAAAAAACGTTTTGGCCCAACAGTAAAAAAAATTTCGATGGCATCCGAGGATATAAGAATTTCGAGGATCAAAAAATTTGACGATACTGATTTCGGGTACTGGCGCATGCAAATTGAAGATTATTTGTATGAGACAAAATTGCATTTGCCATTGTTGGGTGAGAAGCCGGAAGATATGAAGGACGAGGAATGGGAATTATTGGACCGACAAGTTCTGGGTGTCATCCGTCTTACCTTATCCAGCACCGTCGCTCACAATGTCGTTAAGGAGAAGACAACGGCGGCCTTGATGTCAGCTCCCTCGGGGATGTATGAAAAGCCGTCAGCGAACAAGAAGGTACGTTTGATAAAAAAGTTGTTCAACTTGAAGATGTTGGAAGGTACTCCTGTTACTCAACACTTGAATGCACTTAATACAATTGCAAATTAGTTGTCGTCAGTGGATATTAAATTCGATGATGAAATATGGCCATTAGTGTTGTTAGCGTCGTTACCTAACAGCTGGGAGGCCATGAGAATGGCTGTTAGCAATTCCGCGGGTAAAGAAAAGTTAAAATATGACAACATACGTGATTTTATCTTGTCAGAAGAAGTGCGCCAGCATGACTCGGGTGAGTCAAATGCTTCGAGCTTGGCCTTAAATGTTGAAACCCGTGGCCAAAACTTTGAGAAAAATTCACATAGAGGTAGGTCTAAGTCTAGACCTAGGGGGAGAAGCAAAAGTCGAATGGGTCGTAAAAATACTTGCTGGACTTGCTAGAAATTGGGTCATTTCAAACGAGACTGTAAAGCTGCTAAGAAGTCTCACTCAGACTCAGCTAACACTGTAACCAAGGAAGTATAGGACGCTTTGCTTCTTGCTGTACATTCTCTAATTGATGATTGGGTATTAGACTCGGGTGCATCCTTTCACAGTACCTCGTGTCAGGAGGTGATTAGAAACTATGTTGCCAGGAATTTCGGTAAAGTGTACTTAACTGATGGTCAACCACTAGATATCGTGGGAAAGGGTGATGTTTGTATAATGTTACCGAATGGGTCGACTTGGACTCTAACCGATGTTAGACATGTGCCCAAACTTAAAAAGAACTTGATTTCTGTGGGACAGCTAGATGATAGCGCTCATTCTGTGACTTTCTCGAATGGGAAGTGGAAGGTTTCGAAGGGTGCGCTGGTGCTAGCCCGTGGTGTGAAATCGAGCACGTTTTATTTAACATCAAAACCAGCTGACAGTATTTCTGTTGCAGAATCCGAGAATACTTCTGAACTGTGGCACTGCAGGATGGGACATATAAGTCAAAAGGGCATGAAGATCCTTGCTGCAAAAGGGAAATTACCAGACATGACGTCAATGGACCTTGGGACATGTGAAAGTTGTATCCTTGGCAAGCAGAAGAAAGTCAGTTTTTCAAAGCAAGGTCGAGTTCCAAGATCACGGCGGCTGGAGTTAGTGCACACTGATGTCTGGGGACCTGCCCCAGTCTCTTCAGTTGGTGATTCCCAATTTTATGTGACCTTCATTGATGATTTCAGCAGGAAGTTCTGGGTATACTTCTTGAAGCACGAGTCAAAGGTTTTCGAAGTATTCAAGAAGTGGAAAGCTATGGCTGAGATGGTATCAGATTCTAAGATGAAATGCTTACGCTCCGACCATGGCGGTGAATATATTGATGGTGGCTTCATCAGATATTGTGCTGCAAATGGAAAAAGGATGGAGAAGACTCCCTCAAGGACACCTCAGCTTAATGGTGTTGCTGAACGCATGAACAGAACCATAAATGAACGGACTTGGAGCATGAGGCTGTATGCTGGTCTGCCTCTGATGTTCTGGGCAGATGCTGTTAACGCTGCTGTTTATTTGATCAATCGTGGTCCATCTGTTCCCTTAGGCTTCAGATTGCTGGAAGAAGTTTGGAGTGGCAAGGAGGTGAAATTGACTCATCTACCAGTCTTTGGCTGCACATCTTATGTCTTGCTTGATCTTGAAGCCAGGAATAAACTTGAAGCCAAGTCAAAGAAGTGTTTCTTCATCGGGTATGGTGATGAGTCATTCAGTTATCAGTTTTGTGATGAACAGAACTGGAAGATCGTTAGAAGCCGAGATGTTGTCTTCAATGAGAAAGCTCTATACCGAGACCGAGCCAGCTTAGAGAAAGGGTCAGAGAAATCTGTTCGGGATGAACTAGAGTTTGTCAGTTTGAAGCCACTTCCCGACATCATTTCTCAGTCCAGTGGACCGATATGCTCTCCAGTGTCGGTCATTCAGCAGGAAGTTCCAAGTGAAGTAGAGCCAAGTACACCTACCCCATCCTTAGCGCAGGTCTACAAGAACTGTCACACATCCAGATCGGTATTCTCCATCTCTGAATTATATTCCGTTGACCGATGGAGGAGAACAGTAGAGTTTTGAAGAAAGCCTTAAAGATTAACATGCTAGCAAGTGGGAATTTGCTATGGAAGACGAAATGAGATCCTTACACGACAATCAGACTTGGGAGTTGATAGAGTTACAGGCAGGAAAGAAGGCTTTGCACAACAAGTGGGTTTATTGGGTGAAATATGAACCTGACGGTAGTAAGAGATTCAAGACCAGGCTCGTCGTGAAGAGTTTTCAGCAAAAGAGGGGAATTGATTATTCTGAGATCTTTTATCCTGTGGTGAAGCTTACAACTATAAGACTTGTTCTGGGGCTGGTGGCAGCGGAAAATTTACATCTTGAGCAGTTAGATGTGAAAACCGCGTTCTTACACAGTGATTTAGAAGAAGACATCTACGTGCACCAGCCAGAGGGATTCGTGGAGTCCGAGAAGGAACATATGGTTTGTAAGTTGGAGAAAAGTTTGTATGGTCTGAAGCAGGCTCCGAGACAGTGGTATAAGAAGTTTGACAGTTTCATGAGTGGTGCCGGTTATACCAGATGTCAAGCAGACCATTGTTGCTACATCAAGCACTTTGACTCCTCATATATCATTTTGTTGTTATGCGTCGATGACATGCTGATTGATGGGTCCGATATTGGGGAGATTGAGATTCTGAAGAGACAGCTATCGAGTCACTTTTCCATGAAGGTTTTGGGACCCGCAAAGCAAATCCTTAGCATGCGCATTACCAGAGACAGAGCCGCTGGTACCTTGAATTTGTCACAAGCCGAGTATGTTGAACGAGTTTTGAAGCGGTTCAACATGGATAAAGCTAAACCCGTGAGCACTCCTTTGGCAAATCATTTCCGACTTAGTCGATATCAGACACCTAAGTCAAAGGAAGATCGTGAGAAGATGAGTAGGGTTCCGTATGCCTCAGTTGTTGGGTCACCCATGTATGCTATGGTCTATACTCGACCGAATATTGCCCATGCAGTGCGAGTAGTGAGCTAATACATGAACAATCCTGGAAGACAGCATTGGGAGGCAGTGAAATGGATCTTGAGGTACCTTCGGGGTACTACTGAAGTTTGTTTTAATTTTACATCTGGTGGTAAGAGTTTGCAAGGTTACGTGGATGCAGATCTTACTGGAGACATTGACAGTCGAAAGAGTACTACCGGTTATGTGTATACTTTGGGTGGTACTGCCATTTCGTGGGGTTCAAGTTTACAGAAGGTTGTTGCAATGTCAACAACGGAAGCAGAGTACATTGTTGTGTCTGAAGCAGCAAAGGAGATGGTATGGCTATAGAGTTTCTTGATAGAGCTGGGAAAGAAACTGGAGAAGGGAACTTCGTACAATGATAATCAGAGTGCAGTCTTTCTGGCAAAGAATGCTGCTTATCATGCTATGACCAAACACATCCAAATTCGATATCACTTCATTCGTTGTTTGCTTGAAGAAGGAGAGCTGTGTTTGGAGAAAATCAGTGGGAGTGAGAATCCGGCGGGTATGCTGACGAAGGGCGTGACCCTTGATAAACTAAAGCTCTGTGCAGCTTCAGTTGGACTTAACACCTGATGATGGTGCTTGAGGGGGAGCATGGGGGCTACTATGAGCAGAGGTTGTCTATGAGCCGCATCAGTCTCCAAGGGGGAGATTTGTTGAGGTTGGAAACTTCTGGGCTTCTCCAACAGCCCTAAAGTCTGGAATATTCTAGAGAAGACTCTTCACATGGTGTGACTCTTCATTTAAACATATTTACTACAGTCCCTTCATATGGCTGGCAGTAATGGGAAGGCCCTTTGGTTTCCATGGCAGTTCTGATTCTTGAGGCCTATATCTAGGGCCTGATTTCTTGTTGTAAAGGCAGAGCAAGTGAGGAAACAAAAGCAAGAGAGAGGAGTGAGAGTGAAAAAAAAAAAAAACACTCTTGTAATACCTCTGATTTCTCATAGTCAAATTCGTTGCTCCCCCTCCGTCGATGTAGGCTTCTGCTGAACCACATAAATCTTTGTGTCTCCCTTCTTCCCCTACCCTATTTTGTTATTCCGGAACCCAATCTAGGGTTCGGTGTGTGTGGGTAACCTAAAAGCTCTGTCATTTTCAACTAAACTAAACCAAATTAAAATTAGAGGACTTGTATCACACAATTGGCACGAGAAGTAGAGGTATGTGGATTCCAATCTAGCTCGGTGTCACCAATCTGATATTCAAGGACTAATTACCCAAGAATGAATTGTATTGGCCATTTACATTACAAATTTTGTTTTCAACCTCATGTTTGGTATTAGCATAGTACTTGGGCTAGGAGTTATAAAGCTGAAACAATACAACCCCATGCTCAGATATTGCCTCAGGAAAACGATATTCGGGATACCGCTAGTGATAATTGTTAGGATATGTCTCAAATTCCTTGGATTTATGAAGAAGGCCGTGTGTTAGGAATATGCCTCAAATTTAGTGTTTTATCACGATTGTTGTTGCCGTGAGCTTGCCAATCGATAGGGTGATTCCACTGATCGATCGGGTAAGTGTACTGGAGAGAAACGCAGAAAACCAGCAGAGGCAGGGCCGATCGATCGGGAGTCCAATTTTCACGCGGGTATATATACGTAGCCAGGGTTACGTATCAAGCATCCAATTCAAAGGGAGCGCGTCATCCTTGAGAGAGAGAGAGAGGGAGAAGTGAATTGTAATTCTTCTATTCTCAAATCAATAAAAGTCTCCATCTCTGCCCGTGGTTTTCTCCCCTCTAGATTGAAGAGGGATTTCCACTTAAAAAATTATGTTCTTGTTTTTTGTTCTCTTTTATCCGTATTACTTCTCGTTTGGTCGTAGTAGTTGATTCAAATTAAGTACTTGGAATTTCGTACTTCCGCACAAATTGGTATCAGAGCCCTTGTTGTTCGTTTTGGTACTATGATGTCAACGATTAAATCTAAGTTAGAGAAGTTTGGTGGTCAAGGGAGTTTCAGTTTGTGGCAAGTCTGCATTAAAGGTCTCCTGACACAGAATGGCTTGAAGAAAGCATTGGATAAAAAAGAGAAGAAACCGGAGAGTTTATCCGATGCACAATGGGAGGAGTTAGATGAAAAGGCACTTACAGCTATTCAGATGTGTCTTACAGATGATGTTCTGACAGAAGTCTTGGAGGTGAAAACCGCTAACGAGTTGTGGGAGAAGCTGCAAATTATGTTCTGCTTCAAATCTGTCTCCAATAAACTCACAGTCAAGCGCCGGTTCTTGACGTTTCGTATGTTGGAAGGTACATCTTTTAAGAACCATATTAATGAATTTAACTCCATAATTCAAGAGTTAAAAGAATTGAATGATGCCCCTAAAGATAAAGATAAGGCCATGTTGTTATTGTGTTCACTCTCTAATTCATATAAAGGCTTTGTAGAAAGCATGATACATGATGGTAGGTTAACTATCACAATTGATGAAGTTAAGAGGAACCTAGTGAGTAAATAACGAGTAGATAAAGAATTGTCTGACTCTGTGAATGACTCTGGTAATGGTTTGTTTGTGAGAGGTAGAACTAAGAATAGAGGGTCTGATGGAGGAAAGAAGTCAAGGTCTAAGTCTAGACACAAGAACTTGTCATGTAACTTTTGTCACAACAAAGGGTATATAAAGAAAAACTGTTATAAGCTTAGGAATAAGCAGGAAGAAGATAACAAGAATGACCATAATAGAGGTGATAAGTCTACTGAGGCAAGTGTAGTAGAAGATGAGGGTGATGCTGATGTTCTTTTAGTAACCAAATCCCAGGCCAGATCTAAAGATACGTGGATCATGGATTCAGGTTGTTCTTATCATGTTTGTCCTAATAGAGACTGGTTCACTACATACAAGTCAATTCAGGGTGGAGTAGTCTTGATGCGCAATGATGCCGCTTGTAAGGTTATGGGTATAAGAACAATCAGAGTTAAGATGTTCAATGGTACTATCAGGACACTTAGCGACGTGCGACACGTCCCAGATTTGAAAAAGAACCTTATCTCTTTAGTTACCCTTAAGTCACGTAGGTACAAGTACACAGCTAAAGGTGGAGCTATGAGGGTCAGTAAGGGTGCGTTGATTGTGATGAAGGGTAGAAGGGTAGGAACCTCGTATGAGCTTATAGGTTCTACCGTGATAAGGTCAGTGGATGTTTCTACATCTATGTCAGAATCAGATATTACCAAGATGTGGCACATGAGATTGGGTCATATGGGTGATAAAGGTCTGACAGAGCTGAGCAAGATGGGTTTATTATGTGGTCAATCTACAGGGCTGATGCAGTTCTGTGAGCATTGCATATATGGGAAGCAGAAGAAAATTAGCTTCAAGCAAGCAGTGCATCAGACTCAAGGAACGCTAGATTATATTCATTCAGATTTGTGGGGACCGTCTAGAGTTTGTTCCAAAGAAGGTTCCAGGTATCTTCTAACGTTCACTGATGATTATTTAAGAAAAGTTTGGGTCTATTTTCTTAAGCAGAAAAATGAAATTTATGAAGTCTTCAAAAAGTGGAAGGCGCTGCTTGAAAAACAGATAGGGAAACAAATCAAGAGGTTGAGGACTGATAATGGTCTTGAATTTGTTGGTGATTTCCTCAAAGTCTATGAGAACCAAGGCATTGTCAGACACGGGACTTGTATAGGTCGACTTCAACAGAACGGAGTGGCAGAAACACTAAATAGGACGTTACTGGAGAAGGCTCAATGTATGCTATCCAGTGCAGGTTTAGGGAGAAAATGGTGGGCAGAGGCAGTTAACATGGCATGTTACTTAGTGAACCGATCACCTCATTCATCGCTTCAGTTGAAGACTCCAGAAGAGGTATGGTCTGGATCCCCTGCTGATTACTCTCATTTAAGAATTTTCGGTTGTCTTGGTTATGCTTATGTGAATGATGGGCAGCTAGAGCCTAGAGTCAAGAGCCAAGAAGTGTATCTTTCTTGGTTATACGTCAGGTGTGAAGGGATTTCGTTTATGGGACCCAAAATCTCATAAATTTCTGACTAGTACGGATGTTACATTTGATGAGTCCGCCCTACCACATCCGCCACACACGCCCTTGTAGTTCGTGATTCAGGTCAGGCACAGAAGCCTGATGACAGTCAGATACAGTCAGAGAGTTCAGATCAACAACAGGTAGTTCAGATTGAGAGTATATAGGTACCTCCAGTACAGGTTTCTGATGAGAATGATGAAACAGAAATAGGTCAATAGGTTGGACAGTATACTATTGCTGGTGGAAGGCCAAAAAGATAGATTAGGCCACCACAAAGATATGGGTATGAGGAGATGATAGCCTATGCCCTTATTACAGCTGAGACAGTGGAAGATTATGAACCATCTACATATTCAGGGGCTGTATCTAGATCTGACTCATAGAAGTGGCTAATAGCCATGCATGAAGAAACGGAGTCATTACAGAAGAACCACACTTGGCCGCTAGCAAAGCCTCAAACAGGAAAGAGAGTTATAGGATGTAAATGGGTCTTCAAATGAAAAAAAGGCATTCCTGGAGTGGAAGATGCAAGGTACAAGGCTTGGTTAGTAGCTAAAGGCTACAGTCAGGTACGCATGATTTAGAGCTTGAGCAGTTAGATATCAAAACTGCATTTTTGCATGGTGAGCTAGAGGAGAGTATTTACATGCATCAGCCTAAAGGCTTCGTTGTTGAGGGAAAGGAAGACCATGTTTGTCTGTTGAAAAGATCTCTATATAGTTTGAGGCAGTCACCTAGGTAGTGGTGCAAAAGGTTTGATCAGTTTATGACTAATAATAGGTTCTTCAGGAGTAAATATGACAGTTGTGTGTTCTTCAGGAAGACAGACTCGGGTTCATTCATTTATCTTCTGTTATATGTTGACAATATGTTGATTGTAGCTAAGGACATGGCTAATGTTAATAGCTTGAAAACAATGTTGAAAAGCGAGTTCGAGATGAAGGATTTGGAACCAGCCAAGAAGATACTCGGTATGGAAATCAGTAGGGACCAAAAAGCAAGAAAGTTATACTTGTCTCGGGAGAAGTATATTGAGAAGGTTTTGGATCTTTTTCATATGAAGGATGCTCAGCCTGTTAGCACTCCATTGGCAGCTCATTTCAGGCTTTTAGCATTGGATTCACCTCAGACAGAGGAGGATGTCAGGTACATGTCACAGGTCCCTTACTCTAGTGCAGTTGGTAGTATTGTGTATGCTATGGTATGTACTCGTTCAGATATTGCTTATGTTGTTAGCAAAGTGAGCAGATACATGGCGAATCCAAAAAAAGAGCATTGGCACGCTGTTAAATGGATTCTCAGGTACTTACGTGGCACTTCTGATGTTAGTTTGGAGTTTGGGAGGAGTAAATGCTGCTTAGTTGGATATGTTGACTCAAACTACGGTGGAGACCTTGATAAGAGGAAGTTTACTTCTAGTTATGTGTTCTGTTTGAGTGATAGTGCTATCAGTTGGAGAGCATGTCTACAGTCAGTTACCACACAGTCAACTACAGAGGCCGAGTATATGGCAATGACAGAAGCATTCAAGGAAGTTGTTTGGTTGAGAGGTTTGATTAGTGAACTCAATGTTGATCGGGCACAGTTAGGGTTTACTGTGATAGCCAGTCCTCAATTCACCTAGCTAAAGATCAGATGACGCATCATGATAGGATGAAGCACATTGATGTCAAGCATTATTTTATTCAAGATCTGATAGATGAGCACAAGGTGGAGTTGAAGAAGATTGGTACTGAAGATAATCTAACCGACATGTTCACTAAAGTTCTTCCCGACAGGGAATTCAAGCATTGCTCGAACTTGGATGGGCTCTCAATTTCTCTTCGTTAACCCTGGTTGTGGGGTGTTAGTGGAGAAGGTGGAGGTATTTTATTTCATTGTTAAATTTGAGTCAAGGTGGAGGTTTGTTTGGAATATGCCTCAAATTTAGTTTTTTATCATGATTGTTGTTGCCGTGAGTTTGCCGATCGATCGGGGGTCTAATTTCCACGCGAGTATATATACGTAGCCAGGGTTATGTATCAAGCATCCAATTCAAAGAGAGTGCTGCCATCATCCTTGAGAGAGAGAGAGAAGTGAATTGTAATTATTCTCAAATCAATAAAAGTCTCCATCTCCGCCCGTGATTTTCCTCCCTCTCAATTAAAGAGGGGTTTCCAAGTAAATCATTGTGTTCTTGTTTTTTGCTCTCTTTTATCCGTATTACTTCTCGTTTGGTCGTAGTATTTGATTTCAATAAAGTACTCGGGATTCCGCATTTCTGCACACCATGACCAAGCCGCCTGATCGATCGGGAAGTACGCAGAGAGCACACAAATCCTACGAGTCCGTTGATCGATCGGGAGTTACCAATCGATCGGGGAACCGATCGATCGGGAAGGGCCAATCAATCGGGGGCCCAAACATGCATGCCCTAGTATGCCCAGTATAAATAGATGTTGTGGGTTTCAGTTTTAGGTATCCAAATAAAGTTGAGCTGCCATTAAGAGAGAGAGAGGAAGTAATTTTGTAATTCTTCCATTGATCTCGTTCAGAGGAAGTGTCTTTGTGATTCTTCCATTATCTGCGATCAATAAACATTTTCCATCTCCCCCCATGGTTTTTCCCTTCTCGATCGAAGAGGGGTTTTCCACGTAAATCATTGTCTCCTTTATTTATTCTCTTTTATCCTATTATTTACTTCTCTTGTGTGTTATAGTATTTGAATCGAATCTTGTTCTTAGGGTGTTAAGTTCCGCATTAGGAAGATATTACTTCCTTTACAAATTGGTATCATAGCATATCAGTTTTGTCCGGTTCCTAACAAATTGGTATCATAGTATATCAAATTTGTTCAAGTTTTTCCTTACAACTGGTATCAGAGCACATCGGATTTGTCCAGATTCCTCACAAATTGATATCAGAGCATATCAAATTTGTTCAAGATTTCCCTTACAATTGGTACCAGAGCCCTATTTATTCGATTTGGTACTATAACACCTGCAATTAAATCTGAATTTGAGAAGTTCGATGGTCAAGAGAGTTTCAGTTTATGGCAGGTTCGCGAACGGCTTAAAGAAAGCCTTAGAAGGAAAAGAGAAGAAACCAGAGAGTTTGTCAGAAGGACAATGGGAGGAGTTAGACGAAAGGGCTCTCTTCACTATTTAGATGTGTCTTACCGATGATGTTTCGACAAAAGTTTTGGAAGTAAAGACCGCTAAGGAGTTGTGGGAAAAATTGTAGGATATGTTCTTTTTCAAGTTAGTCTTCAACAAACTTACAGTTAAGCGTCGGTTGTTCACCTTTCATATGTCAGAAGGTACGTCACTTAAGAATCATATTAATGAGTTTAATTCCATTATTCAAGAATTAAAGGAGCTTGATGATGCTCCTAAGGATGAAGATCAGGCTATGTTGTTGTTATGCTCACCATCTACCTCTTATAAAGGCTTCGTTGAAAGCATGATTTATGGTGGTAGAAAAACCATCTCTGTTGATGAGGTTAAGAGAAACTTATTGAGTAAAGAAAGAGTAGATAAGGAATTGTATGGTTTTGTAAATAACTCAGGAAGTGGTCTATTGTGAGAGGAAGAACTGAGAATAGAGGATTTAATTATGATGGCAACTCATCTAGGTCTAAGTCTAAACATAAAGATTTGTCTTGTAATTACTGTCATAAGAAAGGGCACATTAAGAGAGATTGCTACAAGCTTAAGAAGAAATTAGAAGCTGATAACATGAAGGACCAGAAAAAACCAGCAGAAGCTACTGTTGTTGAAGATGAATCTGATGATGGTGTTCTGTTAGTGGCCGAATCTCAGTCCAGATCTAAAGACAACTGGATACTAGATTTGGGTTGTTCTTATCATGTTTGTCTCAGTAGAGACTGGCTCGCCCCATATGAAACAATCCGAGTTAAGATATTTGATGGCACTGTTGGAATTGTGAGTAATGTTCATTATGTTCCTGATTTGAAGAAGAATCACATCTCTTTTTAGATACCCTTGGTTCTCTTGGGTACAAGTAGACAGCTTAAGGTGGAGTTTTGAAGGTCAGTAAGGGTGTTGTAGTTGTGATGAAAGGCAGAAGGGTTGGAGTTCTGTATGAACTTGATGGTTCCACGGTGACAGGATCAGTAGCTGTTTCTACAGCATCTATGTCAGAGTCAGATGAACATGGAATTTATAGGAAGCAGAAAAGTGTTCATTTCAAGCAATTCCTGACGAGTAAAGATGTCACGTTTGATGAGCCTTCGTTGCTACAGCCATAGAAGACGTCATCTGTTGTTTGTGATTCAGGTCAGGCGATTAAGCTAGAGGATAGTTCAATATCAGTTAAGTAACACAGTTCAACGTCAGAGAGCTTTCACAGATAGCATTCAGCCACCTCCAGTACAAATTTCTAAAAGAAATAAAGAGGCTAAAACTGTTCAGCAGGTGGATCAGTATTCCGTTGCTAGTGAAAGACAGAAGAGATAAGTTTATGAAGAAGTTACTGCTTGTGCTCTTACAATTATGTCAAGGGCTAATTTAGAGAAGAGGAAGATTGGCTTTGTTGATAACCTCACAGATATGTTCACTAAAGTGCCACCTAGCAGAAAGTTCAAGCATCGCTCGGACTCGGTTAGGTTTTCTGTTTTGTTGAGATAACCCCGTGTGGGGTGTTTTGTGGAGAAGGTGGAAAAGTTCTTTTATTTGAAATTTTAGCTAAGGTGAAGATTTGTTAGGATATGTCTCAAATTCTTTAGATTTATAAAGAAGGCCATGAGCAAGCCGATCGATCGAGTGAGAAGCCGATCGATCGGGAAGTACGAAGAGAGCACACGGATCCAGTGAGTCCGTCGATCAATCGGGAGCCCAAACACGCGTGCCCTAGTACGCTTCGTATAAATAGATGTTGTGGGTTTCAGTTTTAGGTATCCAAATAAAGTTGAGCCATCATTAAGAGAGAGAGAGAGGAAGTGATTTTGTAATTCTTCTATTATTTGCGATCAATAAAGAATCACCATCTCCGCCCGTAGTTTTTCCCTTCTAAATTGAAGAGGGGTTTTCCACGTAAATCATTGTCTTCTTCGTTTATTCTCTTTTATCCTCTTATTTAATTATCTTTTGTGTTATATTATTTGAATCGAATCCTGTTCTTGGGGTGTTAAGTTCCTCATTAGAAAGATATTACTGCCTTTACAAATTGGTATTATAGCGTATCAGATTTGTCCAGTTCCTAACAAATTGGTATCATAGTATATCAAATTTGTTCAAGTTTTTCCGTACAATTGGTATCAGAGCATATCAGATTTGTCCAGATTCCTAACAAATTAATATCAGAGCATATCAAATTTGTTCAAGATTTCCCTTACAATAATGACTATGCAGCCTCTGGCCCTGAGTTCCCACCAGTATTCGAACCAAATGACTTGCTCAGTCACTCACATATAGAGGTTAGCAGACGAGGGAACTACTATGTGCCGGGCCCGTTTATGGAGGGGCCCAGCACAACTCCGAGGAAAAAGGACAAAGTCCAGGCAACAAAAAGGGGTAGGCGAGCAGTGAAGCACAAGATGGAAGAGGAGAAGCGGGAGCTACAACACTTCTTAAAGGACGTGTCGCCCAGGAATAGTGCGCGAAATCCGGCTAAGCCCTCTGACAAAAAGAAAAAGAGGATTAGGGTGAATCGGGATGATAGCGTTATTGATGCCAAGAAGATCGAGGAGGCTGGGCGAGTAATCGAGATGGGTAATAGACTAGGTCTAAATTTTGATGGCTTTTATTCACCTAAGGTGAGTGCTATGCTCCATCGAAGGATGTGAGGGACCGACACTGATCAATAGGTGCTCTATGGTGTGACTCAAGGTGACGTCGATATGAATGTTGGTAATGGCTTTGATCCAACTTTGATGAGTCCCATGTTTCGCCAGCTTTAGCGCTCCAATGCTACAATTTCCTGTCGTTTGGTAGATCTTGTGTCGATGTCGAGTCTGTCATTGCCGTGCGTTAGTCGTGTTTTGAGGTGCGTGTTTTGCCTATTTTAGATTGTTTTCCTTAACTATAGAAAATTGGTACAGACACAAAGTTTAGATATCAATATGAATGGCGGAACATGATTTTGATCATAACTCAGCAACACAAAACAACAAAAATTGGGTCCCACTTACAACCCAATTTTTTAGTGGCGAGAACGAAACTCCATTGATTCAGTATTTATCTTACTTAGCATTTGAATACTCATTGGAGCTCCCATGGGGTAATGCATTTGTCCAACTCGCCATTCTAATGGGATTCTGCATATTCGTTGGAAATGCTATCAAGGACTGATATGCTAACTAGGTATTCCACAAAGAGTCAATGTATGATAGATATATTAAATATTCTCCATAATTTTAACATGTACAATATTGAGTCCATGGGAGACGATAGGAGGATCATCAACAACTGGAGAAGGACGAAAATTTTTTATGTGCAAGAAGCCATCAAAGACACAACCTCCCAACATGCCTGAACCCCATTCCATTACTTCTACTACTAGAAAGGCCTTGCTAAGACTTGGAAGGCTTGGCTTCACAAGCCCTTTTCCTACATGATCTCTTCTTACTAAACTTTATTTGTTTGGAGTGTTGTTATTATAAGAGCAATGATGTAACTTGTACTAAAGAATAGCCACAAGTTTTCATAAAGTTGATCTGACAGAGGAAAAACATTGCCTCATATGTGTGTGTAGAGATGTGTGGGTGCGTGCCAAGGGGGAGAGGTGTGCATGTGTGTTTTCTATATAAATGGTTTCTAAAATATAATATTTAGTTTTTCAAAAACAAAAATTACCCCAAAAAACGATATTAGAAAAGTTCTAAGGGTGTGTTTGTTATTTGTGTGGAAATAACTAATTCTCCCGGTATGCAATAGAATCAAATACCATGACAATATGTGAAATCAATGGACTAAAAGAGAAAAGAAACAAACGACACAATAATTGACGTGGAAACACTTTTATAATCGAAAGGGGAGAAAACCACGGGGAAAGATTGAAACTTTTATTATTGAATCAAAAAGAAGAATTACAATCACTCATTTTCTCTCTCTCTCTCTCTTATTTAGTTGGCGGCGCCACTGGGAAATATCTCACGAATAATTGGATACTTGTGACGTAAATCCTACGTCCATATTTATAGGCCCGTGAAAATGCAGTTCCCGATCGATCGGGGAGTCCCAATTGATTGGTGTCGATCAGCTGGCTCACTGCTGATGTCCTTCTTTTACGTAACATTCCCGATCGATCAGTCTTCACCCGATCGATCGGCCTCCTCATGGCATCCCTTCTTAAAATACCAAGTATATTTTGAGACATTTTCCTAACAAATCTCCACCTTGGCTCAAAATTAACATCAATAATAAAATAACTCCACCTTCTCCACAAACGCCCCCTCAACCGGGGCTAACACACATCAAATGCAAAGACCCACCAAATTCGAGCAATGCTCGAATTTGCTCCCTGGTAGAACCTTAGTGAGCATGTCAGCTGGATTGTCCTCAGTCCCAATCTTTTTCAACTCCATCTTCCGCTCGTCAATCAGATCTCTGATAAAGCGATGCTTCACATCTATATGCTTCGTTCTGTCATGATGTGACATCTAATCCTTCGCTAGGTGAATGGCAGACTGATTATCACAATAGACACCAACTACGCCCTGCTCAGCCCTGATTTCACTAATCAAACCTTTCAACCAGACAGCTTCTTTGAATGCTTCTATGACTGCCATATACTCGGCCTCGGTAGTAGACTGTGCTGTAACAGAGTGTAAACACGCTTTCCAACTGATAGCTATGTCACCTAAACAAAACACATACCCTGATGTGGACTTCCTCTTATCGAGGTCTCCGCCAAAATCAGAATCTACAACCCAACCAAGCAACACTTACTTTTCCCATATTCCAAACAAATATCAGAAGTTCCACGAAGATACCTGAGAATCCACGTCACAGCATGCCAATGTTCTTAACCTGGATTCGCCATGTACCTACTAACTCTGCTCACTGCAAAAGCAATATCTGGACGCGTAGAAACCATTGCATACATAATACTGCCCACTGCACTAGAATAGGGAATCTGAGACATGTACCGGACATCCTCCTCAGTCTGAGGCGAATTTAATGCTGAGAGTCTAAAGTAAGCTGCTAAGGGCGTGCTAACTGGATTAGCATCCTTCATATGAAACCTATTTAACACCTTCTCAATATACTTCTCCTAAGATAAGTATAATTTTTTGGCTTTTCGATCTCTACAACTCTCCATACCTAAGATCTTCTTAGCTGCTCAAAGATCTTTCATCTTAAACTCACTCTTCAACATAGATTTCAAGTCATCGACATCCTTCATGTCTCGTGCTACAATCAACATATCATTAACGTACAAAAGCAAATAAACAAAGCCTGTATCAGTCTTTCTGAAGTACACACAACTGCCGTACTTACTCCTAATGTACCCATGACCTGTCATGAACTAATCAAATCTCCTATACCACTGCCTAGGAGATTGCTTCAAACCATATAAAGACCTCTTAAGCAAACATACATGATCTTCCTTTTCTTCTACAATGAAGCCCTCAGGCTGATGCATATAGATACTCTGTTCTAGTTCACCATGCAAAAATGCAGTCTTTACATCTAACTGCTCAAGCTCTAAGTCATGCATAGCAACTAAAGACAAAAGCGCACGAATCGAAGTATGTCTAACTATAGGTGAAAATATATCATGAAAATCAACACCTTGTACCTGACTATAGCCTTTAGCTACCAAACATGCCTTGTATCTTGCATCTTTAACACCAGGAATGCCCTCCTTTGTTTTGAAGAGCCATTTGCAACCAATCAGTCTTTTCCCTGTTTGAGGCTTCACCAGTTCCCATGTCTGGTTCTTATGAAGAGACTGCATCTCTTCATTCATAGCAACGAGCCACTTCTCAGCATCTGATCTCGATACAGCCTCTGAATACAAAGTCGGCTCACTGTCACCTAAAGACTCAGCAGTAGTGAGGGCATAAGAAATCATCTCCTCATACCCATATCTCTCTGGAGGCCTGATCTGTCGCCTCGGTCTACCACCAGCTATAGTATTATTCTCCACCTGCTGACATGTTTCTGCATTATCAATAATAACATTAGAAACCCGCACCTGAGGTGCTGGAATACTCTCTAGCTGAACGACCTGCTGATCTAACTGTATCTCTGTAACATCAGGTGTCTCAACCTAAACTGAATCACTGTCAATGGAGGGTGTGTGTGGCGGATGTAGTAGAGCAGACTCATCAAAGGTAACATCTCTACTAGTTAAAAACTTCTAAGCACCAGGATCCCACAATCTATATCCCTTCACACCTGACGAATAATCAAAAAAGATGCATTTCTTGGCCCTAGGCTCCAGCTTTCCATCATTAACATATGCATATGCCGGACAACCAAATACTTTAATCTGAGAATAATCAGAAGTAGAACCAGACCATTCCTCTTCAGGTGTCTTCATCTGCAATGAAGAATGCAGTGTCTTATTCACAAGATAGCAAGCCATGCTAACTGCTTCTACCCACCATTCTCTTTTCAAACCTGCATTTGAAAGCATACATCGAGCCTTCTCAAGTAACGTCCTGTTCAATCTTTCAGGCCACTCCATTTTGCTGAGGTCGACCTGTGTATGTCCTGTGTCTGACTATACCCTGATCTTCACAAAATTGAGTGAACTCACCTTCAACAAACTCAAGACCATTATCAGTCCTCAACCTCTTTGTCGGCTTCCCTGTCGATTTTTCAAGCAGAATCTTCCATTTCTTGAAGATATCATACACTTCGTTTTTCTGCTTCAGAAAATAGACCCAAACCTTACGTGAATAATCATCAGTAAACGTTAGAAGATACCTAGACCCACCTTTAGAAGCCACTCTGGAAGGTCCCCACAGATCAGAATGTATATAATCTAACGTTCCCTTTGTCTGATGCACTGCTGACTTGAGGCTGACTCTTTTCTGCTTCCCATACACACAATGCTCACAGAATTCCATCAGTCCTGTTAACTGACCACAAAGCAGTCTCCTTTTACTCAACTCAGACAACGCTTTATCACTAATGTGACCCATTCTCATGTGCCATAGTCTCGTGATTTCTGCATCTGTCATAGTAGATGTGGAAACAGCAACTGAACCTGTCACAGTAGTACCTGCAAGCTCATACAAAGTACCAACCCTATTCCCTTTCATCACAACTAAAGCACCCTTACTGACCCGCATGACTCCACCTTCAGCAGTGTACTTGTATCCACTAGACTCAAGGGTACCTAGAGAAATCAAGTTTTTCTTCAACTACGGGATGTGACGTACATCACTCAAAGTTCTAATAGCCCCATCAAATATCCTCACACGAATTGTCCCAATCCCCACTACCTTACAAGCAGCATCGTTACCCATTAAGACAACTCCACCCTGTATAAACTTATACGTGGAAAACCAGTCTCTATTTGGACTAACGTGATATGAACAACCGGAATCCATAACCCTCTTATCCTTGGACCTGGACTGAGAATCAGCAACTAAAAGAAACTCTCCATCACTATCATCCTCTACAACACTAGCCTCAGCGGACTTATCTTTGCCCTGGTCACCCCTGTTACCCTCTTTCAATTTATTTTTATATTTGTAACAGTTTTTCTTTATGTGTCCTTTCTTTTGACAGTAATGGCACGACAAGTCTTATGTCTAGATTTAGACCTAGACTTTTTTCCACCATTAGATCTCCTATATTCTGGTCTACCTCTCACATGCAAACTACTACCTGAGTCATTCACCGAGTCAGATAACTCCCTATCTACCCGTTCTTTACTCACAAGGTTTCTTTTTACCTCATCAACAGTAATGGTCGACCTACCCCCGTATATCATACTTTCTACAAAGCCCTTATACGAATTAGAGAGCGAACACAGGAATAGCATAACTTGATCCTCGTCCTTAGGGACATCATCCAATTCCTTTAATTCTTGTATAATAGAGGTAAACTCACTAAGATGGTTTTTAAGAGATATACCTTTTGTCATACGGAAAGTGAATAACTGACGCTTCACTGCGAGTTTGTTGGAGACTGACTTGTCGCAAAACATGTCTAGTAATTTCTCCCATAACTCCTTTGCGGTTTCCATCTCCAAGACCACTGACAGAACATTATCAGCTAAACACATCTGTATCGCCATGAGAGTCTTATCATCCATCTCTTCCCATTGTGCCTCGGTCATAGTCTCGGGTTTTTTTCTCTTTCCCCTCCAGTGCTTTCTTCAAGCCATTCTGAGTCAAGCGTCCTTTCACACGGACTTGCCATAAGCTGAAGCTTCCTTAACCATTGAACTTCTCTACCTCGGTCTTAATACCTGATGCCATTGTACCAATTCGAATAACCAGGCTCTGATACCAATTTGTACGGAAATAACTAATTCTCCCGGTATGCAATTGAATCAAATACCACGACAATATGAGAAAAAAATGGAGTAAAAGAGAAAAGAAACAAACAACACAATGATTTAAGCTGAAACCCCTTTACAATCGAAAGGGAAGAAAACCATGGGTGAAGATTGGAGCTTTTATTATTGAATTAAAAAGAAGAATTACAATCACTCATTTTCTCTCTCTCTCTCTCTCTCTCTTATTTAGTTGGCGGCGCTGCTGGGAAATACCTCACGAATAGTTGGATACTTGTGATGTAAACCCTACGTCCATATATTATAGGCCCGTGAAAACGCGGTTCCCGATTGATCGGGGAGTCCCGATCGATCGGCTGGCTCACTGCTGCCGTCCTTCTTGTACGTAACATTCCCGATCAATTGGTCTTCACCCAATCGATCGGCCTCCTCACAGCATCTCTACTTAAAATACCAAGTATATTTTGAGACATTTTTCTAGCAATATTGTTTTCAGATTGACAGTTTTAGTTTTCTTTAGAAACAAAAATCGTGTTTAAAAATGATGTTTTTGTTGTAAATATTGGATATTTTTCGGGTACAAATTTTAGAGAGGAGTTTGGATATTATTAAATATCATAGAATATTAAAAATTATGTAAAATACATAGTTACGTATATATACATATATATATATATATATATATGGGTATTTAAGCACAAATCAAATTGTGATACTTGTCACAATATAAGCCATCCAAAAAGGATGACTCCCCCCCCCCCCCCCCGGCCCCGCCCCGCCACGCCACTTTTTATATATACACATACACAGCAACACACAACAACAGCAAGGGGGAAAAAAAGAAAAGAAAAGGGAGAGAAAGAAAAGAAAAGAAAAGGAAGAGAAAAGAGAAAAAAAAAATGAGAGGAAAAAAAAAGAAAATTATAAATAAACTAATCTCGTTCTGATATAAAATACTTTTTGCTTTTTGTTAATTATATTTAGGTTTGTCTTTTTATTACCATCTTATAGAGTACAATATCTCTATAGTTTTATAATACATTATCAGCACGAGTCTCTAACCAGCTGATTATTTTATATTCGAAGTAAGTATTTATTTCCTAATCTTTGTGATTTATAATTTTACTAACCTTAAGTTTACTGCTTTTGATATAGCTGGCAAAAAATTATTTGCCTTGGACCCTTAATGCTGAGGTTTACCCTGATGCTGTGAATCTCGAATAATTAAAAAGGGGTAATAGCGCATCCCTGTAGGATCGTATTAAAGCAATGATATTTCTCAGACATCATATCCCTGAAGGATTGAAAGCTGAGTATATTACTGTCAAGGACCCATATGTCCTTTGGCTAAATTTAAAAGAGAGGTTTGATCATGAAATGTCTATGATCCCCCCTAAAGCTCGCTATAAATGGATTCACCTGTGGCTGCAGGATTTTAAAACTGTCAGCGAGTATAACTCGGCATTGTTTAGTATTACCTTCCGGTTGCAATTATGCGATAAAAATATTACTGAGGAGGATATGTTAGAGAAAATATTCTCTACTTTTCATGTCTTGAATATGCTTCTGTAATAGCAATATCGAGAACAAGAATTTAAAAAAATACTCAGAGTTGATATCTGTCTCCTTGTTGCTGAACAAAGCAATGAATTGTTCATGAAAAATCATCAGACACGACCAACTGGGTCTGAACCATTCCCTGAAGCGAATGCTTCGACATATGACCAGCAGGAACATGGTCAAGGTCGTAAACGTGGCCGTGGTCAGGGCGGCGGATGAGGTTATAGTCACGGTCATAATAACTGACATTATGGTACCCAGAATAGACCAAAATTTAGGAAGACCACTAATGGCGAGGAGATGAAGGAAAACCAAAAACTTTAGTTTTTCGTATTTTCTACTTTACATATTCATGACTGGTTAAACCGCCTACTTTTTATTACTCATTCATTATTTATATGGTCGGTTATGCCGCCTACTTATTATCTGTTATTTATATGGCTGGCTATGTCGCCTACTTATTATCAGCTATTCATATGGCTATATTTCTTGGCCAATCTATTTGATACTTTATTAAAGGCTCCACAAGAGCATATATCATGTTCCCTGAAGAAACAATAATTTTCATAAGTATGGCTATCTATTTAATTTGGAGATACCTATTGGGATAGTTAATCAGAAGTTAACAGACCCACAAGCCTTTTATTTTACGACATGACTATTTGTGTCATCCGGGTATAAATATGGTTAAGAGAATCGTTAAAATTCTCACACCCATTAAAGAACTAGAAGATTCTTATGTCAGGTGTTTCAAAATTGGTTGAAGGCTCTGGAAGAGGACATGTTCTATTCTCTGAAGGGACAAAACTAAACAAAAGCGATGCTCTGTTTTCCAGCAGATCACAGAAAAACTTGATCAGTTTTCGAGATATTCGTCGCAATGGTTATCATATTGAGACAATAAATGAGGACAATAAAGAATATCTTTATATTGTATCACTTACTTCAGGAAGAAAGAAAATAGTAAAAAAATTATCATCACTTTCTTCCGGGTTATATTATATTGAATCAAATACAATGGTTAACCAGAAGTTAACTAATTGTAAAATGTTTATCCTATGACATGATCGTCTAAGCCATCCAGGTGTAACAATGATGAGAAAAAATTATTGAAAGTTCTCATGAGCAATCATTAAAGAACCTGAAGATTCATTCTCTTAATGAGATTTCATGTGCTGCTTAAGGCAAAGTGATTATGTCATACTCAATTGAAATTGAGTTTAAGTCATGTATACTAGAAGAAATACTAAATGGGACATATGTGGGCCAATTATTTTATCATATGGACAAATTTGGTATGTTATGACATTAACAGGGGCCTCTACCCGTTGGTCCCATGAGTATGATACACTTGTGATGTGGCATTTGTGAAACTTCTTGCATAAATGATCCGACTATGAGCTCAAGTCGTGGATTTTATGATATTGCAAGAGGAATTACATCCCAGGAATTTAATAATTATTGTATAGGATGAATTGCCATATAGCTCGCGTAAAGATACAAAATGGTCTTCTGATTAAATGCCTGCAGCGAATTGTTAGACCATTATTATTGCCAACTTTTACATGGGAACATGTTATGATATATGTTGCTACACTAATTATGGATCTCCCCAGTATACTTGTCTCTGACAAGATCCAAATATATATATATATATATATATATATATCCCATCTATGGTTTTATACTATATGTCCCAATTATTCCACCTCAATGAGACAAGATGGGTCCAAATAAGGGGACTTGGAATTTATGATAAAATATCTGGAGATATTAACTGGAAACATTTTACAGCATAGTTTGCTGATTGTCAATTTGACAAAACAGGGTTTCCGAAATCAGGGGGAGAAATATGAAAGTTTAAAAATGAGAATTTATGTGGAATGTGTCATCGAACCAGAAGTTCGAAGAATTGTTCACTTGTAAATTATTACAAGCCAATTCATAGATGTATTCACTTATGAAAAGAGGGTGACCAAATAATATGTCCCCACTATATATGCTCCTACTCGAATTCATATTCTAATCGAGCGATATTCAAATATATTGAAAAATGCATCCATTGCACGCCAGAAGCGTGGTAGATCTATCGGTTCCAAGATTTGAATCTAAGAAAGAAAATGGAGCAATAGAAAAGATTGGTCCCTCTATTATGAAATCTTGAGGAGATAAACTCTGCAGAGATAATAATGTGTAAATGAAAATCCCTCAAGATTATCAGGTACCCGAAGCTACCTAAAACTGAGACTATTGAAATAGTCAAACTATTGAAATTATGATGATAAAGAGATCTCTATGAAATATGGGATATTATGGAACCGAAATTGATCAGATGTTTGTATATACAATAGCTACTCCCTGATCAAATAAATTAAAAATCTTGGACTAGTGTTTGTTTAAGAATGCCAACAAAGAAATGATTGGCCCAAATAGAAAGACCCAATTCAGGCTAAATTGGCCATAAGGACTTGAAGTCCAAATGCCTAAAGAATAAAACCTATATGCTACATATGGATGTTGGTGCAAAAATAATGAGGTAGTAAAAAGCACAATTTGTAACCCAAGGTTTATTATAGAGCCTAGAAATTGATGGGACATACATATAAGAAATGGATGCACTTAATCTGATGGTCTCTATATACGTCATATATATATTGGTAATAGGTTATTTGTACGATGATATTTATATGAAAGTCCCTGAAGGACCAAACATGCCAGAAGCATAATGTTCAAAACCGCGGTCCATATCCACTGAAAGAGAAATATGTTAATGTCATCATAACTCCTGAAGAACTTAAAAAGGCTGTTATACACCTAAACTGAGAACTCGAAATTGAGGATCTCAGAAAAGGAAAGATTTTGTCTCGACCTGAAGATCGACCATTAATATGATAGAGTATTACTCTATTGGTCAACTCATACCAGTACGGTACTTAAGTATTTCATCATGTTGTTTAGTGCTCAATTTTGACCTCTTCCGGTCCTCAATGAGGTAACGAATAAATTCTTAACCCCACCATACCTTGGTTTATGTGACGCAATGATACAGCTATCACACAACCGGATATGGCCTCTTTGGTCAACTTGTAACTAGTATGTGATATATGGTTAAATGTTTATCTTGATGGATTAACCAGTATACAATATTACATTATGTGAAACTTGTAATTAATATGTATGCAAGTATTGATCGGCATCCGGTAAGTGACAAGAATGCTATTTTATTATATAATTGTATTGCTATATTTTGGCAATCTACTAACAATTGCAGTTACTACTGAAACACTTGCACTTTATGAGCAAGTAGAGAATTGGTAACATCAAAGCCCTTGATCCAACGATCAGGGGGAGTGCAACAATTAATATAAGTATGCATTGTTCAAGCGAAAGAGAGTTCATAGAACCAGTGCACTTCAAAGAAGTTCTTACTCTCAAGCTTCTTGAAGAAAGAGGAAGTACATGTTCGCTCAAGAACCTGGAAGAGTTATTCAAGAAAGCATCTACTGCAAACTTTTAAGAAATTGGCACAAGATTGGCATTCGCTAACTCCGAGACATCCTTGATTAATGTGCACCCCTGAAGAGAAGTTAATTATGCACTGCACTCTTTTTCCTCTGCTATGGTTTTTTCCACTGGTTTTTTTTTTCCTAGCAAAAGGTTTTTTAACCTGGTAGTTCAAGAAGCGTATATAACTTGGACAATATACACTTTTAAGAGTGTTATGTCCCACACATATTTTAAAAAAGGAGACCGAACTAACATATTTCATCAAGGTTCTTTACACACGAGCTTCAGAAGATGGGTGAAATAGATGTTCATCAAGTTCGCTCATGTGAGAACATAGCAGATTTATTCACGAAAGCATTGCCAACATCAATTTTTGAGAAATTAGTTAATAAGGTTGGTATGTGTCGACTTAGAAAAGGCCATCACTAGTATGTTCATATGAGGGGAAGTTAAATATGAGTTGTACTCTTTTTTCCTTCGCTATGGTTTTTCCCACTAGGTTTTTCTGGCAAAGTTTTTAACAAGGCAGGCATATTTAGCTTGGACACTGTGTCCCATTATAACGGAAAATATCAAAAGGGAGAGTGTTGTAAATATTGGATATTTTTCGGATACAAATTTCAGAGTCGAGTTTGGATATTATTAAATATCATAGAAAATTAGAAATTATGTAAAATACCTATTTACGTGTATATATATATATATATATATATATATATATATATATATATATATATATGGGTATTTAAGCACAAATCAAATTGTGACATTTGTCACAATATAAGCCATCCAAAAAGGATGACTCATCTCTCTCCCCGTTTTATATACATACATACACAGCAACACACAACAACAGCAATGGGAAAAAAAAAAAAGAAAAGAAAAGGGAGAGAAAGAAAAGAAAAGAAAAGGAAGAAAAAAGAGAAAAAAATGAGAGAAAAAAAATTCTAAATAAAATAATTTCGTTCTGATATAAAATACTTGTTATTTTTTATTAATTATATTTGGGTTTGTCTTTTTATTACCATCCTATAGAGTATAATAGCTCCATAGTTTTATAATAGATTTAAATTTTTCATACTAAAAAAATGAAAACAACAAACTAAAAATAAGAAAAAAAAAAAGACACTCTGTGTGTGTGTTTGTATGTGTATATATATATATATAATGTAGGTGGTTGGCTTCTTTTGTTGTTTGTTGTTTATCTTTGGACCTTGTGTGCCTGTCACTCTTTGTACCTGTGAGAGAATAGGTTAGGAAGCATACCCAATAGGGTTGCAGAAGCACGTATATATAATAGTATGAGTGCAGGGGAAAATTACAAGAAAGTCCTAAGGCTAATAAATATATAGATAAACAGAGATAAAGTATATTATACTAATACACCCCCTCAATCTATACGGGGGGACCAACGTGCAGATTGGCTTTGTGGAAGCAGAAGCAATCAGTAGCCAATCCTTTCGTGAAAATATCAGAAATCTGTTTGGTAATAGGTGTGTATCGAACCTGGATATCACCCTTAATAACCTTCTCGCACACATAGTGAAAACCCACATCAACATGTTTGCTGCGATCATTGGAAATAGGATTTGCAGCCACGTATGTAGCAGACACATTATCACAATAAATGAGGATTGGACCAGAATGACGTAATCCTAGGTCACGCATAAGATATCAGATCCAAACACATTAAGCAACAACCTTAGCCAAAGCTTGGTACTCAGACTCGGTGGTAGACTTAGCAACCGTGGGTTGCTTTTTAGCATGCCGGGAAATGAGATTAGGACCAAGAAATAGAGCAAACCCAATGGTAGAACAACATGTATCAGGACAACCCCTCCAATCGGCATCAGCATAGGTAGTAATAGACGTGTAAGAGCCATGGGTGATGGTAAGGCCATGATCAGGAGTGAGCTTAAGGTAGGGCAGAATATGCTTCATCATTTGCCAATGAGAGGTCGTAGGAGCTTGCATGTATTGAGACACAGGGTTAACTGCAAAGCAAATGTCCAGACGGGTCATAGTGAGGTATTAGAGAGCACCAATGACACTACGAAACTCGGTGGGATCCGCAAGTAAGTCACCATCAGTCACTGAAGGTTGAGCCCGGGCCGGGCTGTACCGGTTTAGGGGTTTGGACAGGTTTGGCCTCAAGCATGTCATGCTTACTAAGGAGGTCTAAGGCGTATTTATGTTGAGAAAGAAATAAGCCATATCAGGAGCGGTGGGATTCAATACCAAGGAAGTAATGAAGCGGGCCAAGGTCTTTCATAGCAAATTGGGTAGACTGAGAGGCGGTCAATTTTGTGATTAGAGCCGGGTTAGAGCCAGTAAGAATAATGTCATCGACATACAACAAAAGACACACAATGTTGGAAGGGGAACGATGAACGAAGAAAGAAGGATCCACCTTACTATAGTAGAACCCAAGACTACAAAGGAATGTACTAAACCTGTGAAACCAAGCCCGAGGAGCCTGTTTCAGACCATATAAGGCCTTCCTTAAGTGGCATACATGCGTGGGAAACTTAGGGTGTATGAACCCAAGCGGTCAACGCATGCACAACTCTTCCTTTAGAAACCCATGTAAAAATGCGTTTTTGACATCAAGTTGGCGTGTGGACCACGAGTTAGTGACAGCTAGGGCAAGAATAAACCGGATGGTAGTTGGTTTGACAACTGGACTAAATATTTCAAAATAATCAAGGCCTTCATGTTGGCGAAAACTTTAGGCAACAAGGCGAGCCTTGAAGCAATGAACCGAACCATCTGCTTTATATTTGACCTTATATTTCCATGTGCTCCCAACAACGTTTTGAGAAGGGGAAGGGGGAACAAGATCCCATGTCTGATTTTGAATATGCGCGTTAAGCTCTTCAGCCATGGCTTCCTGCCATTGCGGGTTTTTAACAGCTTGAGAAAAACACGTGGGTTCTTAGACCACAACAATAGAACTAAGCGAAAGAATTTGCTTAGGCTTACGTATCCCGTCTTTGAGGCAGGTGCCCTTGGGATGGCCACCGTGCATTGTAGAGCCCGAGTCCGATTCAGGCACCTGAACCGGGGGGCACTCAGGAGGGTTACACGTTGTCGGGATAGGAGGGACCAAGACTCGTCCATCGTTCCAAGGGATACTAGGACCGGCGTAGCTGCCGGACCCAAGACACCCATGGTGCTAGTGACAACAGGGGAAACCGATGGTAAGGGAGAGAGACCGGGACAATGAGACCCGGTAGGCTCGCCAAACAGAGTGGGGACGAGTGACACAGGCTGTGAAATAAGGGAGAGCCCTCTAGGAGAGAGCGGAAGAGGAACTTCCACTAAAGGGCTACTAGACAGCGCCGTGCTACTAGAGACTAGGTCATTATAAGGAAAAATATGTTCAACAAAGTGAACATGGCGACTAACATGGACACGACCCGTAACATGATTCAAGCAACGATACCCCTTATACTGAGCTGAATACTCGAGGAACACGCAGGGTATGGAGTACGGGGCTAATTTATGAGCGGTACGGGGTGTGATATTAGGATAACATGCACACCCAAAAACCCGAAAAACATTGTAGTTAGGCACTTGGTTGAAAAGCTTTTCAAAAGGAGACAAGTTATGCAAGATTGGGGTAGGTAACCGATTAATGATAAAACACGCAGTACATGCAGCATCAGCCCAAAACTCATAAGGCAATTGCGCCTGAAAAAGTAGGGTCCGTACCATTTCACTTATATGTTGATGCTTATGCTCTGCCACTCCATTTTGTTGTGGAGTATCAGGACATGAAAGACAAAAATGAATACCATAAATTCGACAAAGAGCAGCCATGGGCTAGTTATCAAACTCACGGCCCCCATCACTTTGAAAGCACTTAATGGTGGTGCTAAATTGATTTTCAACAAAAAAAGCCCCCATGTCTCTCTTCTTCTCCAAGAAAGCCCTTAGACTGATAAATATACAGATAAATAGAGATAAAGTATATTATACTAATAGTACCTTTGGGGCTTGCATTCCAATTATTAAAAAAGGAAAAAGAAGAGCAATCACATTGACTTCATCGCCGGTTACCAGATTATTTGTCATGTCATGTCATATTATTTTATATATATTATGAAATTTAGATCGAATTTTTGTGTTGTGTATTGAGTTATTTTGAGTTAAGATTGTCCTTTAATTTGTACTGCACTCAAAATCAAAGCATACTTTTGTACCAGTTAGACACTTCCCTTTTTTGTTAACTTTTGATAAAAACATTTAGTTTATCTTTGCAATAGAGTCAATACAACAACAACAACAACAGTCCCAGTGCCTCGCAGCTCCCGCAAAAAGCAAGGTTTGGGAGGGGTAGATGTACGCAACCTTACCCCTTCCGAGTGGAACGGAGGCTGTTTCCGGGGACCCCCAACCTGAAGTATTTGAGCGCTTGCAAATAAAACCATCAATTTATTACCAATGAATTTTGAGGAAAAAAAAATGAGTCCCCTAGAGGCATAGCCTAGTGGTGAAGTTCTCCGGCTGTCAACAGCATAAGCCGGGTTCGATCTCCATCAGGGTCATAGTGGATTCCTTCCGCCCCTTCCCCTCCAAAAGCATTACCATTGTAAAAAGAAAAAAAAAATCCAAAAACATGAATAGAAGTGAATAATTTTTCTTCAGCTAAATATTGGCTTTATATTTATATATACAATCACATGAGAGAATGAGAGATGAGATGAGAGAATATAGACTATTAGATCTAAATCAAGGGCCTAGATTTTAAAATTATTCATACACTTCTCCTTAGAGTCAATGATTCAGATTTTCTTAATGTAGATTTAATAGTTCATATTCTTTTCTCCCATTTTTTATCATCTCACGTGAGTTAATATATATATATATATATATGCCATAATTCAATTTTGTCAAGAGCATTTCTTTTTTTCTTTTTTTTTTCTTTTTTTGATTTATGAAAACAACATCCGGCCTGCAAAAACTAACCTTCCACATTATGAATAATTGCATCAGATAGTTGTGCAGAGTGGATTTAACCACCAGTGATGATTACAAATGTTTTCAAGATGGAGTTTTGATGACCTTAATATAAACAACACCGAGGCTAAAAATGTGATGACGTGGTTTGACCCATTGTATCATTAAATATGAAGATGGAAAATTTTTCACTATTTCAAAAAAGAATATAGGAGTTTGCTCATACACACACCAACTCACCCAAATGTAGCGAGATTATACAACTATGCCCAAAATTGTTAAATATCTCACATCATCTGAACACGTTGGCATGTGTTAACTTATATGGTGAAGAAATTCCTCCCCTAATAAACAGGTTTTGCAAGCGGAGTCAGGCTCAACAGCAACAACTCAGTGCCTAAAGGAGGCCCACCAAGGCAAGATAGATGTACGCAACCTTACCTTTACAGGGATGCTACCCTAGCACCCTGTAGAGAGACTGTTTCTTAAGGGCTAAGTTAGGTCCAATATTATCTAAAAGAGTATTAGAACTAGGCTTAGTTTTCACTATTTTGCCCCACTAATGTCGGTGTCCAGAATTGTTTGGCATGGTGCACACTGTCAATAAGGGGGGATATTAAATATCCCTAGGTATGCTAGCGTGTATTTGCTTATAAAGTGAGAACATCCTTTCCCAGATAAAACACAATATCCTCTAAAATATAACTTAGCATGCAAAAGCAACCTAAAATGAACCAGGTTAGTTATGAACCAAAATGGGGTCAAAAGTTCATTTCAGAGGGGTTACGCTAGTAGTCCCCGAGCAAATAACTCATTCTGAGAATAAAATCAGACTTCATACGTAAACCTAATAGAATATTAAATTAAAAAACAACACAAATATTCTAAAATATAAGAACGGCACACGATTGTGATGGTGTCTTACAGGTACTCAATTTTGTTGTTGCTTTACCTCTTTCTCAAAGTTGCCCCACAGACAAGTATACCGAGCAATTCAGATTATTTAAGGCATGTTGAGCATAATTTTTTGTTTATCGTTTTTGACTTTTAAGAAACTAAACAAACTAGGTTTTAGAAACGACTTTTTCTATTTCTTGGTCTTCTATTTTCAGGAGTTCGAGCGAAAGTTTAAAATTAAAAATAAAAAAAAAAGCCAAGAAAAAAAATCATTCTCAAAAGGTACTTTTTGAAGTTTTTCAAAAATCAAAACTACAACAGAAACTATACCAAGCAGGCCCTTAAAAAGAGATTTTCGCGTATGGGGTCGGTACAAAATCTAGTAAAGTTGTATCTCAAAACTAATTAGTATTAGATTTTTTTTCCGATAATTAGTGATAAGGTTATAATACAAAACGGGCAGCTCGTACAGACGAGGCCAGTCATTCCTCATAAAAATGAGGATAAAGAAATAAACACAAAAACAGCCCAAGAAAAAACAGGACAAAACAAAAATAAAACAAATAGGAAAAAATCAAATAAGTAGATAAAATAATCCACCAATTAGTCTTATATTAATCTTTTCTTTATCATAATTTTAAACACGAGACTTCAATATTGGACTCTTATGTACAGTCTTTAACTGATTTGATGGATGGGCCTCTAATTAAAAAGAGAGGTGATGGCTAAAAGATGTGATGCCGTTAAGTTTAGAAGAACAAGGAACATTGGACCCCCCCCCCTCAACTGTTGAGCGATAAAGAATTGTGTTCGGTGGATTATGTATGGCGCTGGTTGTATTGAACTTCGTTTATAAGATAAAGGAATTGGCCAACCCAATTCAGGCTCGTGACACACAATGACTTTAGTGTAGGAGGTTTTATATATACACCAAGGACATGTATGTTAACATTAGGGTTAAGAATGATTGAGAGTTGAAACGTCTATTGTAACTTTCAAATGATATAGTGAATTATTGTGCTCCCCTTCGTGGATGTAATCTTCGGCTGAACCACCTAAATCTCGGTGTTTATGATTTTAATCCCCAATCCATTCTGTTTGTAATTGCTATTCGATTTAGGGTTCGGTATTTGTGGGTGGTCCTCACAAGTGGCATCAGAGCATCACAATGTCAAATAAAGCTGTTTTGGGAAGGATCGATTGTGTGGAAGGTGAGCGGCACTGACTTAGTTGGTAAAATCTCTGGAAGGTGGTGCTCGAGAACTGGGATCAAATATGCAAAGATGGGTTTAGGGGATTTGGAGTGGGTTGCCACGTGTGCAAACAATGTGGCATCCTTGCCATTGTAAAAGAAAAAAAAAGGTGTGTCAAGCTTCCGCTAATAAAATTTTGGCAACCCAGACACCTACGGATCTGAAACGAAAGACTAAGTGAGAGATCATCGATCACATAAAGTTCCTCTAACATCTAAGTTAGTATTACTTTAGAGCGAGAATTTGGAACACTTTAACCATGCGCCAAGAATGCCATGTAGAAGGCACATGGGATGCATAGTCGAGCACCATGGCAAGCACAACCTAACCCTATAAGGAGTTTTAGGCAGCATATCAAGTGATTCAGACATCTATTTTTTCTTTTTTCTTTTTTTTTTTTAATAATTAGCGAGTGAACTTGTAATACAAAAAGGGCGCACCCATAAAATGGAGCACAAAAAAGGGCGTACCCAAGTGATTCAGACATGACTTTTTTAAGTGTCTTTAAAAAACTTGGGCTTTGATGGTTGAAAGGAAGCCCCCACTCACTACGCGAGTTACACAAAGCGCATTTTCATTTTTCTAGAGAAAGATAAGTCATTCTAACAGCATGATTTATGCCCATACGCCTCTAAAGAGCATTTGCATTGGACGAGTTAGAGATGCCACATAGGCACTTTGACTCCTTCAAAGCCATGCCTTTAAGACGTTACATCTGTGTTCTGACACAAGGTGTCAATAATGACACAACATCTTTTTCGCTCACATTGCCTAGGGATCAGGAGTTCGATTTTCGTTGAGGATATATTCATGACTTACCTGCTCATGGGGATTGTGGGCTTCCTCATGAGTCAGGGTTGGGTGAGGCAACCTAATCCCTCGTTATAAAAAAATCTTTTTTGCTCAATTGATCTCATTTTTCATGCAATCATTTTCAATTGAAATAGTAACATACCATCAATTGCAATTTTTTTAATCAATAAAATTGGAAATTGTTTTTGAAAAATATAAGATGCCAAAAAATTGCAAACCTCACATAAAATTGTACATATGTGGTGGGAATGCTCTAAAAAATACAACTTATTATTATTTTCACAAAAGTACTACAACGGCATGATTTCTACCTTGTTCTAAAGGAACCGTTCTTTTTTTTTGATAATTAGCGACAAAGTCGCATTATATATCAGGCAACTCGAACAAATGAGCCTGAATCAATCCGTGCAAGGATGAGGATCAAAACAACAGAAAACAAAACAAACACGAATACAAGAAAAAACAGGCAAACACTAAAAGTCTCAAACACCACCAGGGAGACAGACAAAATAAAAGACAGGAATATCGGACAATCCAACCCCTAATCTATCGAAGCAAAGCACTCAGCATAAGCAGATCTTAGCCGTTAAACCTAACCCTAGTCTTTTCCCCAACTCCAGCGTGCACTCCGCATCAAGAAACAATTATTTCTGTATATATCTATAGAGGCAAATTGGAACATACCCAGTGGCTCAAGAGCTCCTGCCTACGCAGGGTCTGGGGGGGGCGGATGTACGCAGCCTTCCCCCTTCAGAGTGTTAACCTGAAGAGAGACTGTTTCCCAGTGCCCCCAACCTGAGGGTGAGGACTTCCCAGGAGGTCGCCCATCCTGGTACTACTCTCGCCCAAGCACGCTTAACTTCGGAGTTCTCATGGGATCCGATGACGGCGTGTTGGTGCCCTCTTTGGTATCTATCGAGGCAAATTATAGAAACAAAATCCATGTTAATTTCTTCTTTTTTTAAGAGACAAAAAATATTCTTATAGAAATCATTTTATAGCAACCTTCAGAACTACTGCCTGAAAGTGAAGTGATTGGTTTAACTTTTAGTTTCATCACACAGTAAGTATCACCTTGTATAGAATGAACCGAGCATTATAATTCTACATAAACTTTAAACTATATCTGCATGAAAATCACGTGAATATCACTTGATCAATTAAACTGAATCTCATGCATCAAATCACATTATGTTCGCGTGATTTTTATTATTTATGAAGTTAAAAAAAACGATGAGTAAATGAAGCACGTCAATAATCGCGGACCATCTTACAAAGCAAGGAATAGCATCGGATATTCCTGCCATTGTCTGGCTTTGATCATGATGTGCTTCATTATTATATGTTTCGCATGACATCAACTTCGTTTGTATTTCTTCTTTCGCAAGTTTTTTTCCCCGTACCCGATTGTTACGAATATTACGAATAATAATTCAAACAATTCTATAATTTATCATACTATTCTAAATAAACAACTGATATTTGTTACAAATATTGTGTTTTACTATTTTTTTGATAATTAGCGACAGAGTTACGGTAGCAGGCAATTCAAACAAGCGAGCCCTGAGTCAACTCATAAAAAAAGGGATCAAAACAACAAAAATAATACAAACAGGAAAACAAGCAAAACAAAACAAGCCTCAAACACCACTAGGGAAGACACGGAAGCAGGACAAACCAAAAGACAGGAAAATAGGAGAATCAAGCCAGAAATCTATTGAAGCAAGGCACTCAACGTAAGCGGATCATAACTGTCAAAATCTAGCCCTAGTCTTTTCCCCATCTCCGACATGTGCTCCACGGCAAGGATCTTACCAACATCTTTAAAGCTGTCGCTCTTTTCATCAGATTCCTCTTTGTTTACTATAATTAGCTTTTTTTTTCATTTATTTTGTATTCTTTTATCTTATTCTTTTATATCTTAGTATATAAAAGGCTATGTCATTATCAACTAAACTAACCCAAATTAAAATTATATGTCGTTTTGGAGGCTAATGGAGTGAGCTACATGGTTCATGCAGTGTTGATCCTACTGTCCTGTCCCTAGTTTGTCCCAATGGTTGGCATCGCAGTTTGCTAACCCCGGGAAGCGGTTTGAATCTTGCGTCACACCCCCCCCCCCCCCCCCCCCAAGGCTTGACCGATATAAAAACAAAATATTTGGTCATACTGTAAAATTATTACAACCACCGCCACCAAATGCCTCAAGGAAGCTCCTACCAAGGCGGATTTGAGGAGAGTAAGATATATGCAACCTTACTCCTACGTGGTTCTACTTTGTAGAGAGGTGGTTTCGAAAGGACCCCTAATCCTGAAAAGAAAGGAGAGCAACATTTACAAAATTCAAATCAAATAAAGTAATATTTGACATTCAAGCAACAATAAAACAATAACAACAGCAGACATGCAAGCCTAGAGGCACTGTGAACTAGCATTAGTGTGTGCTCCTCTCTCCCGACAATTGCGTCAGTCATATGTATTTTTAACCACCACTCAACTCTGTCTAAGGTCATTTCTTCAGTAAGGTTAAGGTGAGTACATAAAATTATGTCTAATCGTCTTCAAGTTAACTCTATTAATGTTTTACATAAAATTATCTTTTTAGCAATTAACTTTTAAATATGCGGGAATTTTTGTCAGGAAAGTTTTTGGTTATGCTTCTAGTAATGCTTCAGAGAAAACTCACGACTTTTTTGGGTAATTTTATTCACCGGGACAAAATTATTATTGTCAGAACAAAATCATAGTTCCTAAGGCAATTTTGTGATCACATTATTACTCTGACAATAATAATTTTTGTGATGTCAATAACTCTCATTTTTTTAAAATAAATTCTACTTAAAGTTACAAAATACTATTTTATAAGGATCAAACACTAAGAAAAACTCAATAAAGTGGCATTTTTGGTTAATAAACACTTTTTTTACCTCAAAAAAACATGATCGAACGGGTACTAAAATAATCTAATCTATTAGTGGTAGCTATCAAAAGGGAATAACTTTTCGAGTGTCGTGTTTATACAATTACCATTATAAATGCGTAACTTCCCTAACGTTTGTACTTTATTTTTCACAACAGTGATGCCTAGGGAGGGGGACGTCGGATTCGAACCCGCGTTCTGAGGTTAGCCAATTACCATACCAACTACTGGGACAAACCGAGGATCGGCTCCCCAACGTTTGTACATGTAGGGATGCAGTGTCGATTATAGGGGGAATATAGTATCCCTAATCTCTCGTAAAATTTTCATAATGAGAAGCAAAAAGTGAAGTCATACACACTTAGGACTACTATGGAGGAAAATTGGTTCGCGTACCACTGTATTAGAAATCAAATGTCCCCTAGAGACATAGCCTAATGGCAACAAGCGCTGGTAGCCAACCATGCCACTTGGGTTCAATCCCCACTAGTGACATTGTGGTTCCTCTCTATAGGGAATATAAGGCAATATTGATGGGATTTAGCTCTCGAGCATAGCCTATATATTAGCCTTCATAAGAGTGTATATGTGCTAAACCTGGCAAAATCTAACATGACATAAATACAACATAGAAACAGCGGGTTTGAGTTGGGGTTTTTAAAGCAGGTTGAATTTGGGTTGACCCATTTAACCCTTTTAAGTAATTGGGTTAAATTTGACCCAACTAACCCTGTTTTCAATATACTTGATCTGCTTATATAGTTACGTTAGGTGTTTGAGTGGTATACCACTATTATTATGTAAAGATTTTTGGTAACCTATCCCACATAAGATACTATAAACTATATTTAGTAGGGTTTTTTTTTGAACAAATATTTAGTAGGGTTAATATGATACAATATTTGAATACTTATAAATGTGTTATGTATTTATTACTAGTATCAACCACAAGGTCTATCACTGACATTTTTATAAATTGATAAGCTAGCATTTAATGAAAAAAATATCAATATAATTCAATGAGTAACTATTTAATAATTGGGTTGGATAAGGGTTGAGAGTTCCTAACCCATTTACTATAAACGAATTGGGTTCGAGTTGACTCCATTTCTAAAACCTCTCGCATAACACGAACACGAACAATACAAGCCACATATTCCGTCCGTCCGTCCGCCAAACTCGCGTCCACTAGCTGCCTTTTACGTGTAACGCTTACTCGATAAGGTGCTCTTCGTCTTGATAGAAGGAAGAGAGGGAGAGCGAGGGAGGGAAAGAGCAGCCGCACCAAGGTTCCTCCACGTCGTTGAAGGTGCATATTAGCAAACATTCATGCACAATATGCTCGTGCGATGTCCCACGTGAAAAATGCCTTCGGACAATTTTCACACCATCGATCCTCGACTGTACCTTGGATGAAGGTTAAAGGCTTAACAATCCGATACCAAATTATGATTTTCTTGCACATTTTGATGCCATGATCGAAGCTTACAATCACATTTTTTTATTAGCTTTTTATAAATAGTAAGAGGTCTCATTATTCAATTACATAAGAGGGCAACCCTCCTCAAAATCCCCCATATAGATCCCCTCACTCTTATAAAGGCGGGATTCAATTCCAGGTCTTGAATACCAACCTAGAGACTTTAAAGAGTCGATTTTCAAACCTTTCCATCCAAATTTGATGTACCAGGTGGAGATGCTCTTATAAAAATACATCGATGATCATATTATAGCATGTCATGTCCGTATCCATATTCAGTTTTTTGCTTTCCTGTTTTCGTGTTTTGATATGTTGTTTTTGGTTGTCCTTTTTTGAGTCCCCGTTTCCTTACGAATGTCCTTGGCCTCGCTTTAGTCGAGTGCCCGAATTTGTATCGCGACCTTGTCGCTATTCATTAGGGGGGGAAAAAAGGGAGAAGCTTATATAAGAGACTAAAATAGACTAACTAGTAAGAGCTTGAAGTTTCCTAAATGACACGATCCACACGAACTAGCATGGTTAGAAACGGAACTAAGACATCACGACTATGCAATAAGGAAAGAACAGGGGTGCCAAATGACCTGGACATTGATGCTTAGTGTCGAAGGAGACTCGAGCAACCACGGCTGAAGGAGAAGGCATGCAGGCCGAGGCATCGGTAGATATCACCATCACTAGGTGATGAAGTAAGGCTCGCTCCATAGTATTGTCTAGCATAGAAAACGAGAACACATAAAATCAAGCAATTATTATCCCTACATATTCCTCTGATTGAAAGAAGATTATGCGTAGGACAAGAAACTGTCTCCTAAATCTCTTAATTTGAAGGTTGAGGAAAAAGGAAAAAATTTTGATAATAACTACCAAAGTCCCGAAAGGCGAATTGGGAAATTTTGGATTATATATTCAAAAAGTTCTGCTCTACCGATTCCACATGCTACATGTAGCATGTGGTCTGGTTATCTAGAGTGGATTCTCTAAGATTCGTTCTTTATTACCCCAAAACAAGGGTGACAATGACATGGAAATAAAATCTTATACTACTAGGATCAAAGTTGAAATAAGAACATCCACATCGATAAATATTATTAAGAACGAGAGGACAGGAAATGGTGCGAATTATATATGATCCGACATACGCAATAGGAAAAAGCGTCCCATCAGTAGTTTTCATATCAACGTATAATGGAAGGGGAAAGAAAGTATACCTCCATCAGGTGTCATATATGTACTAGCACCTAAGTCCCGGTGCTAATTGTTCTGAAAAGGATCACCAATAGAAATGGGAAATAGGGATCGAGGTAACTGACAGATGTAGAAGTGATTGTATCGGCCGGGGTAGTCATTAACCCCATGCCTTGGGATACGACAGATCCGGTATAAGGAAGGGAAAGGAGGCGAACCGAGAATACCCGCTCTATAACTAGATGAGTACCATTAGACTTTCCCCCAAGAGGAGGATGCGGATGGACTGGAGGTAGGGGCGTAAATGATCCGAGCCGCTCATTAGTAGCTCGGAAAAAACTCAACTCAAACTCGAATTAACCAAGTTTGAGTATCAAAACATACTCGATTGAGTCGAGTATCAATACTCGATTTGATACTCCATTATTTACTCAACTTGATACCTGGTTCTATTTGGTATACCCAACATGTACTTGATAATTGTATGTACTCAATGTAGTTTGTATTAATTAAAGAGGAATTGGCTATTAAATATTTGGTGATATATAATTTTTTTTTTTTTTGGTTAAAATATAGGGTAAGCAATACTTGTGTAACTGAGTTGAATATAAATAATAGTCGAGTATAACAAACAATATTCTAACAAAGCGAATATATTGAATCAAAATATGCGTAATTAACGAGTACTTGAGTCGAGTCGAACACTTGAATAATTAATCGAGTACGAGTTCAAGCAAAATTTAATACTCGACTCGAGTTCGAGTATACAGATCGCGTTAAAGTTCGAGTACTGAGATACCCGACTTGACTCGATTCGATTACACCCCTAATTGGAGATCTCCATTGCTAGCCACCCACAGCGTTCAATACCGATGGGCAACATGCTGATCGGGTGGTCCTGGCGGTAGTTGTGGCCCCTCTAGCCCTTGCCTCCAAAGCTGGCCTTCGCACGACCTTCAGCCAAAGTTATTCCGATGATGGGTAGCCACGGACAGGGTCGTGGGTAGGTCAATATTGGTGGAGAGGTCTCAAAACATGAGACGTTTTTCCTCCTGACATAGGTGAAAGTTCGGCCCTACAGGCCATAATTCATAGCAATACCAAATGTATATTAAGACAGGAAGGCAACGGAGGGCGCACAATACGAATTCCTCATCAGAGATGGGAGCACATATAACAATGAAGTTGTGGGCCAGAGACTGCAACTTAACTATGCAATCATCAGCCCTCCATACGAATGGCAGCAAGTTCCTAGTGTAACTCCACTTGGTTAGCAAAAGATCAATCCCGGTTACATTTCTCCCACGTTTCCCAGATAGCTCTGAAGATATGCTTGGTGCAGATGTCATTGAGAATGAGTCAAGATCCCACTCTTGAAGCGTCAGTTTATACGGATCCAGATAGAAAAATTATGGTTTGCATAGATCCGACCATCAGGGTGAATAATATGCTGTGGAGGATACAGGAGAGCCATCAATAAAGCCAATGAGGTCATAGTTTATAAGCAAGGAAAGCATCCGGTCACACCATGGAAGGTAAGAAAGACAAACATCAAGACCAACGAAACCAGCGGCCACGATGACCAGGTTAAGTAATGTCCACTATTTTGCCGACTGTCCATGCTAGATCGTACGCATAGAAGTACAGCATGCATGCACTATACAGTCATCAAACATGCACATAAACACACCATAGTTCCCCATATGCGATAGCAGTCACACTACTGTAACGATGTCATGGACATTACTTAACAGGTTATGATAGATACGTTTCTTTAACGCCTTCAATTTGCAAAAATTTTAGAAATACATCATTTACTAATTTTTACATATAAACATGCTTACACATTTTAATTAAAAAAAATTATTATGCATATGTTAAGAATGTAGTGAGATTGTAGTTAATGCTCTGAACGGAAAGTGAAAACCCCCATGGCAAATTCATAAAATTATCCAAGAAATCTTGATGATGGAGAGTCTTGGGAACAGTATCAGCTTCAAGCACTATTCCAGATATGCGAGTATGGCCACCGATTGGGCAGCGAATTTTAGGCATCATATTCCTTTGGTGGTCCATTACATTGGGCACAGGTGCCTAGTTCGAACCTGAGCTACTTACCATGTGCTGATTCGCTAGGCAAAGCTCTCTCTAAGAGACTCGTCCAATACCTTTTTTTCCTTTCCATTGTAAAAAGGAAACATATATGTTAAGAAGGACATATGGCCATCACATAACAGATAGCTCAATATTTGTTATGTAAACTGTGATAATGTTACAAACAGTCTTTATTTGATTCCACGGCGTAAGGTACAAGTAAAGATAGAAGCGAATCCTTACTTGGTGGGAGGGAGGATGTCAATCTAGCAAGGAGCAAGAGAAGTTGCCATGAGAGAGAGTGAGCTTCTCAGCCTTGATCACAGCATGCAGTGGGAGAGGGGAGAAGCTGCGTGATGGGCCGTAGAAATGGGGGAACCAATTGGATTCATCCACCTTTTCATATATCAATCCATCCCCCAGCTGCATCCATAAAAGAGAATAAAAAGTAATTTCTTTCCATTTTGTTTACTTTTGAATCGTATTAAAGGAGGTTTTATCTCAAAATTAATTGGCAATTGACAGAACAATTCTTGTTGCATATATGGTTACTGACAGAAAGGTCTAAATACTTCGCCTATTGTGCCAATGTAATGCTTTTATTTTTAGTTGTATTAATTAAATCATTGTATAGTTTACTTTATGTCAATTTAATACCATGACAAAATTAAAGTTAAATTAATAATGTAATTTTTCACAAATCAGTTATGTTAGATACAAGTGACCTAATATAAACCCACCAATTGACCTAATCTAAACCCAAACGTGACCTAATCATTAAAAAATCGGTGACAAACTTAATGTTCCTCTAGCCTAGGACCAAACTGACACAATTTAAACTTTACAAGGATTAAATTGACACAATTGAAATTACAAGGACGAAATTGACATAATAGACAAAGTACAAGGACCCCATTTCTTGTCCCAAGAGTGTATGCAATAACTTGGGGTTCCCAAATTCTAGGGCACTGAATTTCATGATCCAAAGTTTAACTCGGACTTAATTTTCTATTTTACAATTTATTTACTTAATATTTGTATGCTATAGAAGTTGTTAATATATATGAAGGACCTCACCCAAAATATTGGTTTTCAGGCCCCAAAACTCCTAGGACTGGCCTAAAGGAGCCACAATGTAAACATCCCAGCTGAAGGAGGTTCCATCCCGAGATCAATAGAAAATGAATAGAGTAACTCTAGAAGTCCCTTGTTTTCTTCAAAGTGGGACGCATTCTTATGATTTGGACTGTAACATTCTAGCTTTAGTTTTCTTTCCATTGAATTTTTAGTATGCTTAAGATTCGGAAAATAAGAGCTTATTCAGATCTCATTCCACTAAATATTAACAAAGAGCAAAAAGAAAAAAGGATAATAAAATGCCATACCTTCTTGGAGTCAATCTGCAGCAGGTATAACTCCTGCTCGGAGTTCTTGAAAAATCTCTGCAAAGTCGGTTGTACCTGAGAGCCCAAAGAATACTCAATCCTTGTTCACTTCGTGAAATTTTTGGAAAATTTTCTAAATCGACATATTTGCTAGAAAAGTGTGGACAAACACCCATGGGTGTCCTCCCTTGATGGAAAAGTTTCTAGAAAACTACAGAAATCTTCCACGAGAACCATGTTCTCATGGAAAATGCGTTCAAATGATCCACTTTCTTCCCCCCCCCCCCCCCCCCCCCCCCCCCCCCTAAAATTGGGGAAGTATTTCCCAAGGCTGGCCGGAGTTTGGACAGTTTAGACCTTTAGCGTCTTAAATCTGTTTCGATTTTGGTTTTGATTGACAGGTATTTATTAAATCTTTTCACTACTTATGGGTGACATTTGCTTTTGCGACCACTGGACAAGTATCGAATATCACCAGAACAGGGACTAAAATTCATTTTCAAAATGGGTGTAGTACAAATCAATTTCACCATAGTTCATGGTACCAAAACGTAAATGACACTATTCTTTTTTCTTGCTGCAAAATTTTCCTAGTTCTAAATGTAGCCTTGCCTTTTCACATTTGTAGGTGTAGTCATCTATTTGATCCCATTTCAAATGATATTTGCCAACTCAAAAGATCTACTAGGGGTGTATATGAGTCAAGCCAAGCCGAGCCAGAACTCGTTAAGCTCAAGGGTCAACTTGAAGCACTACGAGCATACAACTTCAAGTTCAAGCTCGGCTTGTCATAGGCTTGAACTGGTTTGGCTTAGTTGAGCTTGAACCCAACTTACTAAGCTTCAAGTAAAGCTCATCCAATGTAGGACCCATGTAGGCTTGATCTAAGCTCGTTTGGGCTCACTTAGGCTCAAGTTTGGTTCATTTATGATTGAACTTGGCTCAATTTGCACATATTTAGGCTAATAAATATGTTAAGTTGGCTCATTTAGGTTTGCAAGCCATGAGCTGAGTTGGGCCAAGCCAAATCTTTCGAGCTTTATGATAAGCCAACTAGGCTCATTTACACCTCTAGCATCTGCTTTGTATGTAGAAAATTCTATATATTCTGGAATTAGATGAATACATAATAAATACAGCTACCTTGTTCATCTTTCCTATGTCGAAGAAACAAGATAGACAGAGGGGAACAAATAAAAGAAGATATAGAAACAAGGATAAGTTTGAGCTCCCAGCTTCAATGTATGGATTCTACCAAAGAAGCACGGATACGGATATGAAAGGCGACGTAATACCGAAACGCTAACATGTGATTTTTCAAAAAACTAGGATACGACACCTTGGGTACACATTACTTCAAAATTACGTATTTTTTTAGAAGTGTATATATATCCATGTAACTGATAAAAGAACATGATTTCTCATCAAATAAACAACCAATCATTACTTATACATTGGCATAACACATTTAGAAAGCATGGTCACATCAAATTAACTAAATAAAGCGACATTGTAGAGTCCTAGACAAAATGTAATAAGAATTTCATTGATCCCAATATATTCTAGAGATATACAACTCATATATTATAGAGATATACAACTCGCCAGCATATATATCCAAAAACATGTCGGAATACGTCAATACACGCCGGAAATTCAATATTTAGAAAAAATTTGTATATTTTTTCACGTATTGGACATGTATTGGTCTGTGCCAGAAGCATTTTGGAAATTCACAACTAAGAAAAAATTGGATACTTTTTTCACGTATCAGAATGGTGCTTCTAAGTTAGACCTCTTTGCTATTGCCTAAAATAATGCACTGTATGAAGACTGCTTCTAGTTTAGAGTCCTCACAAAATGGCAGATTCAATGACATCAACATAAAAAGGAGATAATTCAGAAAGGAAAATGGCACATGAGTATCCAACTGAGTACTGATTACTAAAACTAGAAAACATTGACTTCCACCATTGATTAATTATATTCCAGGAACTGATCATATTTGTCATCTGTATAGAATACATAAACTCGATACTAAGTGTATCCACTAAATTACTATGCCACATCCCACGACGAGGACTTCCTTTAGAGTTCAAGCCTGATTGGCACTAACATGCTAGAGTATGAAGCTATTAGGCTTACCCAGCACTCAATTCGAAAGTGGCTAAGGAGTTTTCCAGGACTAATATGTCATGATTAGTTTTGATGACTTTAAAGAGAATTGCGAAGCAGAAACAGGCTTCATCATCAGAAGGAATATGGATAACACTCCGATTATGTCATCAAAAGTGACGGCTGCTAGAGATGGTATTTATGTGGTACTCTTGCAATGGGCTACAAAAAGGTTTGAATTGAAGGTGAAAACGAAACTATAATCAAGGCAACATGGGGGGGAATACAACGTTCCCCAGAAAATCCAAGGTACAACAAAAAAAATCAACTCAATAGTAAAGAACTCTAATCGGGTCATGGTCAATCATATGTATAGAGAGGCGAACATGGCAGCACATTGGTTTGCTAAGGCAAAAACCAACATTCAGAAGACGATTGAATGGTTTACACCTATTGACTCCAATCAATTGAGGTTATTTCTCTCTCGACTTTACGAAGACCCCTTCTTCTCAAGGGACTAAGGATAATCAATACCTATACCAAAAAAAAAAAAAAAAGTGCTTGAAGTTGGGTAATGCACACGCCCACACTATATCTTGTGATGAGATTTATATGACTAATGGAAGTGGTGGGGATTCAAACTCATAACCTCTCACTCTAAAAGCTCCCATACCATGTCAAGAAATTAACTATCATAAAAACTTAAGACATTAGGAGAAGAGCCAATAAGAATTTTATACTCTAGCAAAAGAATGTGTTAATAGTTGATCGCTTAAATTTATCTTGACAAGGTGTATCTCCTGATAGTCTGCTAGTGCGAGGCATCCCCTATTTACACTTTGGAACCCTAATATTGTTGGGAAAGTTACACATCAAGCACAACACAAAAGACGCAAAATATTTACATTGGAAACTCTCTTAAGTAGAGGAAAAAACCACGTGACTCAAACAGGTGCCTCATCCAATAGGAAATTTAGGAATTACATTATATAATTGTAACGCCAAATCCCATCTTACAATCATCGTCACAAATGTGGCTATTGCGCAATAAGCCATCAATCCTCCCACAATATAGCTACAGCGCAGTGAGCCACCAACCCTTTTCAATGTAGCTTTGGACAAAGGAAGTTACAAGCTCTCTCTCGACCTCAGGCACTAAGCATGACCACCTTCATACTCAGGTAACCTACACTCAACATCACACAAAACAACAACAATAACGGCAACAACAACAAACCCAGTGTCACAAGAGCTCCACCATAGCAGGGTCCAGGGGGTGAGATGTACGAAGCCTTACCCTTTCAGTGTGCTATCCTAAAGAGAGGCTGTGTCCGAGGGCCATAACCCAAAAGGCAAAAAACAAAACAATAAAGTAAAAAAGCAACAATAAAGCATGCAAGCAACATGCAACAATAGCAAAAAGGTAAGCCTAGGGGGTCCTATCAACTAGCTTCGTGTATTCCTCTATCCTAAACCGCTAAGTCAGCTACACGTATTTTAACCTGCTATTATCTAAGGGCATCTCCTCATTTAGGTTTAGGTGGATAAGGTGATGTCTAATTGTCTCTATCCAACTTTTCTTTAGCCTGCTTCTACCTCTCCTCTCATGCATAATATGGAGTTGTTCGTATTTCCTAACAATGCCAGTGATGGGTCTCCATGTAACATGCCCAACATCACATACAAATAAAACACTCAACATTTTCTCGTTCTCTGCCCCTACCCGGGGTACCCTCAGACACTCCTTTTACAAACACACACCCTCTCTACATTTTTCTCTACCCTTTCTTCACCCAACTTACCTCTTATTTATAACCCAAAAAAAAAAACCAAAAAAAAAAAAAAAAAACCTAAAACAAGCATGAAAAGACACCACCATGCTCTATAGCAATTTCTATGTTCACGCCCCTACAACAAGACTTGTGGAGGTAAATTTCCAATTTTTTTCATTTTTCTTTTCTTTTTCTCTTTTTACTTTTTCTCATTCTCATTTCTACGTATATATTAACTTTAAGGTAAAAACTACTCCACAAATATAATAGAATGATTAATGCCTTATTTAGCAACTAGGTAAAAGAGGGTAAAGAAGAGGAGCATAAAGAGAGATAAAGAGGGGAAGGGTGAGGTATTATCCTGCCCTTATTTGGATAAATTTAATTAAGAAGGGTAATTATTTGATAATTGAGTACATGGGTAAAGGGTAAAAAGACTTAAATTTAAAATAAGGGTGTGTCTAAAATTTTTTAAAAGTTGAGGGTTAAATAAAATGGGAGTAAGGGGTACCCTTTTACCCTTCAAAAATGCTTACTACACGAGGTAAGTATTTACCCCATTACACTTATCTTCCTTTACTCCATTACCAAACAAGGGGTTAGTTGCAAGATTAAGGAATAATCACAAATGGATAGCACATTTCAGATTAAGGTCAATTTCTTTAAAGATTGTTATGATTATGTCAATATCTGATCAGTCAGGTGTATATCTAATCAATCGGATCAGCCTACACATAATTTCTATTGCTAGCCGATTGATTGGATATCTACCAGATCGATCGGATCGGCCGCTGCTAGGCGGAAAAGCCGTTTTTACAAAGTTTTTATATTTTTCATTCTTTTTCAATATTTTGCCTCGTAAACTCTACAAATAGCTATTAATCTTTCTTTATAACTAATTCTTTACTTGATTAATAAAATTTCTACTTTGATATTTAATTCTAACTCTTTCCCACAATTTCTCCAATTTCTTCAACCAATTTCCCTTCTTCTACCTTCTCCCCTTAATTCTTCCTTTTTATTCTCTTTTCATAATTGATGTATGAAGTTTTGACTTAGTTACTACATTGAGTCATAACAAGAAACAAAGCGATAAGGACAATCGAAGAGAGAGAAGAAAGAGACCTGAGAGAGAGAGCTGAGATGAATACAACCAGTAGATTTGTCAAGATCGCCACCAAATATGGAACCGTTTCTCTGTAGTTCCTCCCACTCCTTGGCGATGCTTATCCTGTACACATACTCCTCTTCCCTATTCTCCGCCATAACCGCCGCTAACCGACCTCCGTTGAGCAGCGGTGCGATGTGATGCAAACAAACCCTACATTACTACCCGACCCGAAAAATCGATCAGAAATAAACTGACCCGATATGAAACGAAAATTTGTCTTTGATAATTGAATCTGAATTTAAAATGACCCGACCTAAATTTAATCCGACGCATTCTATGTCTGACCTACAAATGACTTGATAATCAATTTGACACCACTCGACTCACCTTTGACCCAGATCAACCTGACCCATAATAACCCAAACTCTAACACTACCCAACTTGAAGCCTAAATTATCCCACGTTCTTTAAATACGGTGGTAATTATATGTTAAGAGTACAACTTCATAAGAAATTATCGAAAAATTATATTAGTAATACAATAAATATAACGGTAAAAATATGAATTATTTGTAAAAATATTTATGTTTTTGTAAATAGTTCATGTTATAAAGCTACCAAATATATGTTCAAAAAAAGAAAAAAAAGCTACCAAATAGTAGAATTGTGATGATTCAAAACTTATAAAACCTAACCTAAAATTGACCCAAACTCAAGACGACCTAAAATTACAGTGGCCCGAACCCGAAATGGCTTGACCCTAACCCAACCCGATAAAGTACATGTAAAAAGCGAAAGTGACCCGGGCCTGATTGGGTCGAGCCCAACTTAAATCAATCCGAGTTTATTCTAAACCTGAAATGACCCAAATCCGAACGGGTACACCGAACCCGACCCAGATAACCCAGTTAGCACCTCTTGTGTCAGGTGTTTTCCATGTTCATGTAGCACAAGAGGCTTTAAAAATGAGGTTAATCAGAACTCAAAATGTTCATTAAACGAGTTAGTTTACTTAACTCAATTATTAAATGGGTAACTTACGGCTACCCGTTTAATTATACTGTTTTGAAAATTGGGGTTAATCAGAACTCAAAATGTTTATTAAACAAGTTAGTTTACTTAACTCAATTATTAAATAGGTAATTTACGGCTACCCGTTTAATTATACTATTTTTTTATGAAATGTCAGCTTAACAACTTTTAAAATGTCAACAATATATTTTATGGTTGATATTAGGAATAAATACCTTTTAAAATGTCAATAATACATTTTATGGTTGATATTAGCAATAAATACATGAAATATTTGTAAATGTCAAAATAAACTATCAAATCAGTATTTAAATATAGTTCAAATTATGTTATACGTAACAAGCTATCAAAAATATATATAATAAAAATAGTATATCACTCAAATATCTAATATAACTATATAAATGAGTCAAATATTTTGAAAATAGATTAACCGGTCAAATCCAAATTTAACCTAATAATCTAAACGGGTTAAACGAGTCAACCCATATTCAACTTGGCTTCACAAATCCCGACCTAAACCTGCTATCTTCATATCATTTCCATGTCCGATTTTCCCACTCCTTGGTAAAAAGGTGGAGGGTGACTTTGTAAAATTTTTTGGACAAATTTGTACTTATTTGATTATAATTCTATTTATCATAACCACTTTATTCAATTGTGAAATAAGAGTAACTCATTTACCCTTTTTTTACCTTTACCATCTTTACTTCTTTTATGCAATTGTCAAACAAAGCATAATAGCATGCGAGCTTATGAATGCCTTCAATCAAAAGTTAGGGGAAAAGAAAGGCCATATTGGCCTTAAATTGGATACGAAAAAGGCCTTTTATAGAACTGAATGAAATTATCCTGAGAAGGTTACGAAAAAGATTGGTTTTTTTAATAAATGGATTAATTGGATCAAACAATGTATTTCACCGATGTTGTATTCGATCCTATGGCAATTCGAAGACACCTCCACAGGTCTGTTTGCACGAGCATGAGGTCTTGTATAAGGACACTCTATATCTCCTTACCTATCTATATTATGTGCAGATATCCTAGCTCGAAACCTCTAAAAGTAAGCACCTTAGAAAATGTTAGGATTATGCCTCAAATTCTTAAGTTCTAAGTGGAGGCAAGCAGGGAGTACCCCGATCGATCGGGAGAAGAGAACTGATCGATCCTGAAATGTACGCACACCGATCGATCAGTGAACTCCCTATTGATCGGGACCCCGATTGATCGGGAGTCGAAATTACATGCGAGTATATATACGTGCCGTAGGGTTACGTATTGGGTATCCAATTTAGAGTGAGCGTTGTCATCCTTGAGAGAGAGAGAGAGAGAGAGAAGTGATTGTAATTCTTCTATTCTAAAATTAATAAAAGTCTCCATCTCAGCCCGTAGTTTTCTCCTCTCTCGATTGAAGAGGGGTTCCACATAAATCATTGTGTTCTTATTTTTGTTCTCTTTTATCCGTATTACTTCTTGTTTGTCGTAGTATTTGATTCGAATTAAGTACTTGGGATTCCGCATTTCTTCACAAATTGGTATCAGAGCCCTTGTTGTTCATTTTGGTACTATGACATCAGCGATTAGATCTGAAGTTGAGAAGTTTTGTGGTTAAGGAAGTTTCAATTTGTGGCAAGTCCACGTTAAAGGTCTCCTGACACATAATGGCTTAAAGAAAACACTGGATGGAAAAGAGAAGAAGCCGGAGAGCTTATCCGAAGCACAATGGAAGGAGTTAGATGAGAAGGCACTTATAGCTATTCAGATGTGTCTTACAGATGATGTTCTGACAAAAGTATTGGAGGTGAAAACCGCTAAGGAGTTGTGGGAGAGGCTGCAGGAGATGTTCTGCTTCAAATCGGTCTCCAATAAACTCGCAGTCAAGCGCTAGTTATTCACATTTCGTATGTCGGAAGGTACATCTCTTAAGAATCATCTTAATGAATTTAATTCTATAATTCAAGAATTGAAGGAATTGGATGATACCCCTAAGGACGAGGATCAGGCCATGTTGTTATTGTGTTCACTCTCAAATTCATATAAAGTCTTTGTAGAAAGCATGATATATGGTGGTGGGTCAACTATCACAATTGATGAAGTAAAGAGAAATCTAGTGAGTAAAGAACGAGTAGATAAAGAATTGTCTGACTCTGTAAATGACTCTGGTAATGGTTTGTTTGTGAGAGGTAGAACTGAGAATAGAGGGTCTGACGGTGGAAATAAAAACCTGTCATGTAAATTTTGTCACAAGAAAGGGCACACAAAGAAAAATTGTTATAAACTTAAGAATAAGCAGAAAGAAGATAACAGCAATGACCGTAATAGAGGTGATAAGTCCGCTGAGGCTAGTGTAGTTGAAGATGAGGGAGATGCTGATGTCCTACTAGTAACTGAGTCACAGACCAGGTCTAGAGATAAGTGGATCATGGATTCGGGTTGTTCTTACCATGTTGTCCTAATAGAAACTGGTTCGCCACTTATAAGTCAATTCAGGGCGGAGTAGTCTTGATGGGCAACGATGCTGTGTGTAAGGTAATGGATATTGGAACAGTTCATGTTAAGATGTTTGATGGTACTATCAGGACACTTAGCGATGTGAGACACGTTCCAGACTTGAAAAAGAACCTTATCTCTTTAGGTACCCTTGAGTCTAATTGGTACAGATACACAGCTGAAGATGGAGCTATAAGGGCCAGTAAAGGTGCATTGATTAAGATGAAGGGTTGAAGGGTAGGAACCTTGTACGAGCTTGTAGGTTCTACCATGACAGGGACAGTAGCTGTTTCCACACCGTCTATGATAGATACAGAGATTACTAAGATGTGGCATATGAGATTTGGCCATATGAGTGATAAAAGGCTGTCAGAGTTGAGTAAAAGGAGTCTGTTATATGGTCAGTCAACTGGATTGATGGATTTCTATGAGCACTGTGTATATGGGAAGCAGAAGAGAGTCAGCTTCAAGCAGGCAATGCATCAGACTAAAGGAACGTTGGACTATATATATTCAGATTTGTGGGGACCGTCCAGAGTTTCTTCCAAAGGAGGTTCCAAGTATTTACTAACGTTCATTGATGATTTTTCAAGAAAAGTTTGGGTCTATTTTCTTAAGTAGAAAAATGAAGCTTATGAAATCTTCAAGAAGTGAAAGACACTGTTTGAAAAACAGACAGGTAAGCAGGTAAAGAGATTGAGGACTGATAACGGTCTTGAATTTGTTGAGGGTGATTTCCTCAAATTCTATGAGAACCAAGGCACACAGGACTTATACAGGTCGACCTCAACAGAACGAAGTGGCAGAAAGATCGAATAGGACGTTACTGGAGAAGGCTCGGTGTATGCTTTCAAATGTAGGATTAGGGAGAGAATGGTGGGTAGAGACAGTTAACATAGCTTGTTATTTAGTGAATCGATCTCATCATTCACCGCTTCAGTTGAAGATTCCAAAAAAGGTATGGTCTGGTTCTCCTGCTGATTATTCCCATTTAAAAATATTTGGTTGTCCTGCTTATGCTTATGTTAATGATGGAAAGCTAGAGCCTAGGGCCAAGAAGTGTATCTTTCTTGGCTATACGTCAGGTGTGAAAGGGATATCATTTATCGGATCCAAAATCTCATAAATTTCTAACTAATAGAGATGTTACTTTTGATGAATCTGCTCTACTACATCCGACACACACGCCCTCCTTAGTTCATGAATCAGTTCAGGCACAGAAGCCTGATAAAAGTTAGATACAGTCAGAAAGTTCAAATCAGCAGCAGGTAGTTCAGTTTGAGAGTATGCTGGCACCTCCAGTACAAGTTTCTGATGAGGATGAAGCAACAGAAACAGGTCAGCAGGTCGAGCAGCATACAATTGCAGGTGGGAGGCAGAAAAGACAGATTAAGCCACCACAAAGATATGGGTATGAGGAGATGATAGCCTATGCCCTTACTACAGCTGAAACAGTGGAAGACAGTGAACCATCTTCATATTCAGAAGCTGTATTGAGATCTGACTCAGAAAAGTGGCTTATGGCCATGCATGAAGAAATGGAATCGTTACAGAAGAATCAGACTAGGCAGTGTCACAAACCCAAAAATTGGTGACGAGCTCTGATACCACTTTGTCTCAAACCCAAAGGTTGGTGACGAGCTCTGATACCACTTTGTCACAAACCAAAAGGTTGGTGACGAGCTCTGATACCACTTGTCACGAACCTAAATTCGTGACTTGGATAATTGTGAGAAAGAAGGAGAATGAGAGAGAGAGAGAGAGAAATGGAGAGATTAGAAGAGATTGAGAGGAGAAGTAGAGAAGATTAGAGGAGAGTTAGAAGGAGAGTTAGAAAAAGAGTAGTAATTAGAAGTAGAAAGGGGAGAGATACGGTTGGAGAGCAAGAGCAAGAGAGGGAGGTTCAAATTGTGGCTTTTTGATTCATTCATTGATGCCCAAAATTACAAGACCAAAAGTGCTTAAATAGGCATTTTGGAGGGAGGGGGTGACCGGCCACCCTAACCCTTAGACTCTATTACTAGCCCTATTTAATTAATACAATACATCATTACAATTTTAAATTAAACCCCTTGCCTCCTACTTCTTCCCTCCAACCGGCCCTTCCTATCCCAATTTCAAATTCAAAATATTTAAACTAATTAACTTTACAATATTTTTCATTACATACATAACCGACACAAAATAATAAAAGCGAGAAATAGCCGTTTGGTTCTTTGGCTTGTCAGAGTCACGACTAGGGTCGTGACAGGCAGCTAGTCAAGCCTCGAACAGGAAAAAGAGTCATTGGGTGCAAATGGGTTTTCAAACGAAAAGAAGGCATTCCTAGAGTGGAAGATGCAAGGTACAAGGCTCGGTTAGTAGCTAAAGGCTACAGTCAGGTACATGGTGTTGATTTTCATTATATTTTCTTACCTATTGTTAGACATTGTTCCATACGAGCGATACTTGCTTTAGTAGCTATGCATGATTTAGAGCTTGAGCAGTTAGATGTGAAAACTGCATTTTTGCATGGTGAGCTAGAGGAGAGTATTTACATGCATCAGCCTAAAGGCTTCGTTGTTGAGGGTAAGGAAGATCATGTTTGTTTATTGAAAAAATATTTATATGGTTTGAGGCAATCACCTAGGCAGTGGCACAAGAGGTTTGATCAATTTATGACTAGCCATGGGTTCTTCAGAAGCAAGTATGACAATTGTGTGCATTTCAGAAAGACAGATTCAGGCTCTTTTGTTTATCTTTTGTTATACGTTGATGATATGTTAATTGCAGCTAAGGACATGACAGATGTTGATGATTTGAAAGCAATATTGAAAAGTGAGTTTAAGATGAAGGACTTAGGAGCAGCTAAGAAGATTCTTGACATGGAGATCAGTAGGGACCGAAAAGTAGGAAAGTTGTACTTGTCTCAGGAGAAGTACATTGAGAAGGTTCTAGACTGATTTCACATGATGGATGCTAAACCATTTAGCCCTCCCTTAGCAGCTCACTTTAGGCTTTGAACATTGGATTCACCTTAGACTGAGGAGGATGTCAGGTACATGTCACAGGTCCCTTATTCTAGTGTTGTGGGTAGTATTATGTATGCTATGGTATGTACTTGTCCAGATATTGCTTATACTATGAGCAAAGTGAATAGATACATGGCGAATCTAGGAAAGGAGTATTAGCACGCTGTCAAATGGATTCTCAGGTACTTACATGGCACTTCTGATGTATGTTTGGAATTTGGGAAGAGTAAATGCTATTTAGTAGGTTATGTTGACTCGGACTATGATGGAGACCTCAATAAGAGAAAGTCTACTTCTGGTTATGTGTTTTGTTTGGGAGAAAGTGACATCAGTTGGAGAGCATGTCTACAATTAGTTACTGCACAATCAACTATCGAGGCCAAGTATATAGGAGTTATAGAAGCATTTAAGGAAGCCTTTTGGTTGAGAAGTTTAATTAGTGAGATTAGTGTTGATCAAGGCACTGTTGGGGTTTACTGTTATAGCCAGCCAGCGATTCACCTAACTAAAGATCAGATGACGCATCATGACAGAACGAAGCACATTGATGTCAAGCATCATTTTATTCGATCTGATAGACGAGCGGAAGGTGGAGTTGAAGAAGATTGGTACTTAAGATAATCCAGCAGACATGTTCACTAAAATTCTTCCCAGCAGGAAATTCGAGCATTACTCGAACTTGGTTGGGCTCTCAATTTTAGTTTATTTTCTCCAGTTGTGGGGTGTTAGTGGAAAAGGTGGAGATATTTTATTTTCGGTGATTGAATTTGAGTCAAGGTGGAGATTTGTTAGGATTATATCTCAAATTCTTAAGTTCTAAGTGGATGCAAGCAGGGAGTACCCTGATCGATAGGGAGAAGAGACCAATTGATCGAGAAATGTACGTAGAAGAATCCCACTTCGAGAGGGTCTACCGATCGATCGGTGAACTTCCGATCGATCGGGACCCCGATTGATTGAGAGCCGAAATTACACGAGAGTATAAATACGTGTTGTAGGGTTACGAATTGGGTATCCAATTCAGAGTGCGCGCTGTCATCTTTGAGAGAGAGAGAAAGAGAGAGAGAGAGAGAGAAGTGATTGTAATTCTTCTAATCTCAAATCAATAAAAGTCTCCATCTCCGCCCGTGGTTTTCTTCCCTCTCAATTGAAGTGGGGTTTCCACGTAAATTATTGTGTTTTTGTTTTCATTCTATTTTATCAGTTTTACTTCTCGTTTGTCGTAGTATTTGATTCAAATTAAGTACTTGAAATTCTGCATTTCCTTATAGAAAATAGCAGGAATTGGAATAATAGTAGCGAGAAGAGCCCGTGCTATCTTATGTATCTTTTTTTTTGCAAACGATAATATATATAAAGATAACTTAATATTGCAACAAACAAATGCATCTGATCCTTTCCCTACAAGCATATAAAAGAAAATCAAACCATATAATTACGTTGCCCTACAAGGATAATAAAATTCATCCATGAATATAATCATAAAACTCGAGATCCGAACAGTTAACTGTCAATCACTCCTAAACTAAGTCACTACTCCTCCACTAATATGAACCAAAAGCATAATATAAACAAAAATGAAAGCCAAAAAAAAAAAAAAACCTCATCATGTCGAGTCTTTTGATTAATATGGCCATGTTTCCTTCTTCAATCCCAGTTTGTCCCTTCTCATGTGGGCCGACTTTCTAGCTGATTCTCAATCTCCAATGGAGGCTTGTGAGTAAGCTGAAAATTTAATTATGGAAAAGGATCTCAAAACCCAAGGCAAGAATGGATTCTTATAGACTTCAAGTCAGTCACAAACACAATCGATCGATCAGCCTTTTTGACCGATCAATTGGAAACCTGTAGGAGGAAGGCACACTTGGTTGATCAATCAATCCAACAGAAGCAATAATTTTCTTGGTTGATCAATCATCTAAGTAGAGCATAACAACTTGCTTGGCCGATCAATTGACCATGAATTGGCTTGGTGGGTTTCTTATGCGAGATCTCCAAAATGCCTAGTTTGTGTATTCTTCAATGCTTTTCCCTATTTGCTTCACTTCAATATGTTTCTCGCCTGTTGACAAAAAAACCACAACCAGATGTATATGCAATTGTGAAAACTAACATTACGAGTAAGGGTAAAAGGCATATAAAAATGAGACAGAACAATGTCCAAATTGAACATTTAACTGACAAGATTCTTATTCACGACAATCATGATATACTAAGAAATTATTGTCGCGACTTTATATGCATAAAGTTTATCCATTGAATTCTCCTATGGTTGTTCATTCATATAATGTGAATAAAGATCATTTTCGCTCACAAGAAAATGTTAAAGAACTCTTTGGTGCTGAATTACCATATCTTAGTACGATTTGGGTATTTATATACCTTGTTAACTGTGTTAGACCTGATAGCATATTTCCGTTAGTTTGCTTGTGAAGCACAATACAACACCTTCTCAAAGCCACAGGAAAAGAATAAACATATTTTATCTTATTCCGTACGTTCGATATGAGATTTTTCTTCCGAAGACGTTAAAATCACAATTAGTCGGATATGCCGATGTTGGGTATTTTTCTAGCCCACATAAAACCTAATTGAAGACTTATTATGTTTTTCTGTATGTAGCCTCTTTCTGTACTACTTCTCCCAGAAAGCTTTTGATATCTCCTGAAGGCTCTTTTCTTTCTTCAACCTCATTTTGTAACTGATTTCCTTGTTTTTGATTCCCACCCATTTTGATAATGTATCGAAGTTTATTTTTATCATGTATATTGAAGAAATATTTCACTAAACAGTTTAAGTTGGACCCGCTTTGAAATATCCTATTTAGAAACAAGTTAAAAGCAACATTTCCAGTGCCCTAGGGCTCCCGCCTAAACAAAGTCCGGAGGGGATGGATGTATGCAGTCTTTCCCCTTCAGGGTGCTACCCTGAAGAGAGACTGTTTCCGAGAACCCCCAACCTGAGGGGTGCAACATTAGGACTTCCCAGGAAGTCACCCATCTTGATACTACTTTCATCCAAGCACGCTTAACTTTGAAGTTCTAATAAGATCTAGTACTTGTGTGTTGGTGCCCTCTTAGGTCTTCTTAGAAACAAGTTCTAGCAATGAAATTAATGACTTATGTTTTGGAAAAAGATTAAAAAAGACATAATATTTGTTATGTGAATAAAAAAGTGGCATGTTCTGATAAAAGACAAAGAGGGGGACATCTATCTTATACATTATTGCAAGGACCCAATTTCTCTCAAAAACCTCCAAACATCAATTCCAAGTATTATAGGCCATGACTTCCCTATTAATGAATTCACGCTTGCATTTAAGTTGGAGACTTACATTTTTTTTTTGAACATTTGTGTATAAGATTTTGAGTCAACAAACTTTATATAACATTTTATTTTTTTCGAATTGTAAACACCCTATGTGCATCGCACGGAATAACAGTAGTTGCTATTACTATTAATCGCCAAATCGTCTTTTCAATTACTGTATCACCTAATACGCTATCTTTTTGGTTATCTTGTTAGTCATTTGTGGTGCAATTAATATACTTTTTAGTCTTTTTTATAGGGTTATTTACATTTTATTACCCCGAAGTTAATAGAAATAATAAAAATGATCATAACCTTTTTGAATTATTAAAAAAGCCACTAAGTTTTTGTCGTATCAATAAAAAGGCCCTTCTCAAGCGTGATGACGTCATTTTCTATCGACAGAGCTAACGTAGCAATTGGTTTTTATTAATGCTATAGTAAAATGACCAATAGTACGCTTCAACACCATTATTACTACTTTATAAGCACAGAATTCTAGATATCGTGTTATGTAGAAGTGATCTATTTTCACTTAATTTGTTTCAACATATGGTTATTGAAGGATATTTTTGTCATTTTACTGTAGCATTAATAAAAACACAGCTGTCACATCAGGTATGTTGAGTAAAAATGACAGCATTATGTCAGACAGAAGCCTTTTTATTAATGCCACAAAAACTTAGGGGCCTTTTTATTAATACGACAAAAACTTAGGGGCATTTTTAATCATTCAAAAAGGTCAAGGTCCTTTTTATTATTTTCAAAGAAGTTGGGTACTAAAATATAAATAACCCATTTTTATAACATGGTTTTTTGGGATTTTTTTTTTCTTTTTTCAAATGTATTACCTTTCTTGTATTGTACATATACTGAAAATAATAGTTTTTTATGTTCTTCTAATTTTTCTAAGGTAAATTACATGTTAGCACCCTAAGTGTTTGGTGTATTCATTTTTTAATCCACAAATTTTGTGAAATAGTTTTAGTCAAAATTTAAATGTATTTAATAAAAATAATTTAAATGACTGTGTAAAAGGGGTGTAAAATTTGTCGATATTTGCTAGTTTACCGACAATCCCGCGTTATTCCTATCGTGCCACACATGAACCAAAATGTCATGACATTGGTAATTGTAGAGCACAAAATTTCGAAGGTAATATTTGAACGAAATAAATGCATCACAGAGTACTATTTCTTTGTATTTCTTCAATAGAAAATGGGTACAATCTCTGTATTCGTATATTAAGTAAAGTATACGTAGAATCCTCTGAATTGATCTTCAGGTTGAATAACTTGAAAGAGAGCACATGGCTTGTTCTTGATCAAGTGGAAGGTTTCTTCAAAGAATGTGGCACTTGGCTTATATCTTTTTTGAAGAATAACTTTATTTGTGGATTTGAGTGAGAGAAAGAGTTTTGGTTCTTCTTCTTCTCTTTTTTTTCCAGCCCCCTTCAAATGAAGAGGTAGTCCTCTATTTATAGAGGGGATATCCCCTTTAAAAGCATGAATGGGCCCTCCCCTCTTGGGTTGGTTCATGGGCTCGGTCCATGAAAGTAGCTCAGGATTGTATGGGGCCCGAGGATCTTATGGGCCTGTAACAAAAATGCATTTTTCGAGCCTACTTTTCAACTTGAGCTCGACTTGACAATCTTCGGGTTTAACTTAGGTATCTTCATATTTGACTTGGAAGTTTTCAGGTTTGACTTGGCAATCTTTGATTTGGGCTTTTTTGGTTAATTGGGCCAACTTGGGCTTGGTCAATTGTTGACTTGAACTGAATCAAATGTTGACTTGCATTTAAATTTATTTTTTATCCGTAATAAATTTATGACTATGGCAAATTTTCATGTCTACAGTAATCAATAAGAGTTGGATAAAAGACCTATTTTACACACTTACACATTGTTGTTTGGATTATATGATCAAATATATGTAACTTTTAAATTAAAACATAACGTCATAAACTTTATGGACTAAAAGTCAATATACTAAATATCTGGATAAAACAACAACAACAAACTCAGTGCCTCAAGGACTCCCGCATAAACAAGGTCTAGGTGGGGTGGATGTACACAGCCTTACCCCTTCATGCCGAAAGGCTGTTTTCGAGGACCCTAAAACTTATAAGTTCGGCAACACGAGGATTCCTCAGGAGGTCACCCATCCTGATACTACTCTCACCCAAGCACGCTTAACTTCAAAGTTTTAATGAGATCTGATTGCATTAGTGCCTGGCAAATAAACTCCATACTAAATCTTTGGATACTAATATATAATTTATCCTTTTCTTCTAAATATTATGTCTCTTGAAAGGAATATTACTATGAGAGTAGATATAGATATAGGCCTTACGTGATAGTCCCAAAAATTGAGTTCATATGCAAAGTTAGACTTGGAGGAATTTAATTTTTGCGTTAATTTCACAGGTAGTAGATGTAAAGTATTTGGTTGCCACAATGGGAGAGAAAACTTTCCTAACAATCTAGTTAAAAACAAATGAATTAAAACTTTACCTAAGGAGAATAAGAGCCTGTTTGGAATTGCTGTGAACAAACTTCTTATTTCGAAAGCACTTTCTGTAAAAGCACTTATATGAAAAGTGCTATTTTGAAGAAACAGTTTGTGTTTGGCTCAATCAGTCAGAAACGCTTATTCTATTATTGTTAGTGTTTGGCCAATATTTAAGAAAAATGCTTTTTTTGTCAAATTATCGAAAATTGGTTGGTTAGAGGGTTAGGGTTTTCAAAGATGATGGGGTATGATGTAATTTTAATATTTGAGTAGGGGTATTTTTGTCCTAAAAATTTTAAGTTTTTAATTCTGCTTCTGCTTATAATCAGAAGTACCAAATTTCTGCTTCTGCTTATAAGCAGAAAACAGCTTCTACTTTTAATAAAAAAGCGCTTTTTGATATTTGTCAAACACTCTCCAGATTTCAAAAAAATGTTTTTTCAAAAAAAGAAAAACACTTATTTCTCTAGAATAAGCAATCCCAAACAAGCTTTAGTAAGTTACTTTCTATGATTTGAAGAAATTGAAAAGTAATAAGGTTGTTTTAGGAGTATGGAATTGGAGGTTGGAATCGGGGACCAAAATTCCAATTCTGCTGTTTAGTATGCCTGCTAGAATTAGAATTACAATTCCACTGCCCAATTTCATGGAATTAGATTTTAATTGAAAATCATACTTTTCAATTCCATGGGGTGAGGGCAAGAAATTGCAATTCCATATGAACTTCATTGACCTAAAATCTGAAATGATCTCGCTTGATTAATCGAAATCCAAGATGAATCAAAATCTAAAGACTTAGACACAACCTAGAATTTGAACTGAACCTCAAAATCACCCAACTCAAATGACTTGAACTTGAAATAACCGAAATCACCTTAGCCAAAGTTTGAAGTGACCGAACCTAATTGACTCGAAACTCAAGATGACTCAAATCTAGAAAATGAAACAAATCAACTTGAATGTGATGTAAACAAGCTGAGCCGAAGTGGAAATGATCTGAATAAGTTGACCCAAAACTTAATACAACCCATACCCAAACTGACCAATCTCATCTCAAACTCAGCCTAGGATGACTTAAAATTTGGAATGATACAACTCATTTGTCCCGAAAATAAGATAACTCAAGCTTGAAATGACCTATGAACCCCATACCTAACCTGATTAACTGAAAATCCAAGATAACCTGAACATCAAATAATCGGACGTGATACTCAACCCGATTTGACTTGAAAATTGAATAACTCGAAATCAAATCGAATCGCTCTGACCATAATAACTCAAATGCAACGTTAATTGGTTCGACTAAAATCTAACCGTAGTTGATTTAAAACTCAAAATACTCCAACTCGATTGACCGAAAACCCATGGTGACTCGAATCATTATTGAAGTGTAATTCTGACCTCCAATTTCTTTGATGAACCTGTTGGATTGAACACTTGCAAATCACGCAAGAACGGGTATCTGAGAAATCTTAGGTGTCGAGGCCATGTAGTCACTTTTCTTAAGACTTATTTCGGCGTAGGAAATATTCTCGGGGATACAACGACAACCAATACGATGAAATGAAAGTGTGTAAAGGGAGAGATAGAAGAGATGAATGAGAATGAAGTTTTCAAAGAACTTTCAGCACTTTGATTCACAAGATCTTTTCCAAAGTTTTTTTCTTTTTCCTCAATTAATTGGTATATATTTAATCTAATTAAATGGGGAAAATATATATGTTAATAGTGAAAACAGACGTCCCTTAAAAACACCTCAAAAAGAGGTGCTAAAACCCGAAAATAATAGTGCACCAGAATTGCCAAAATTCGCCTTGTGTGTCGACACACACCTCTGTTCTGTGTTCTTCTGTAAGATTGTGTATCGACACAAGAGCCCTGTGTGTCGATACACATCCCATACATATAAAAACACTTTAAAACATCGGGACAAATCTCAAGTGCTTCATTAACAATTCTAATTTTGAAAATACAATCATTCTCACATACAATATCTCTAAGTTAAAGGAGGCCTTATTGTGAATTAATGAGGATATCTCTAAATTGAATCCCCAGCTAGGGAAGACATCGGTACAGTTACTCGGATTGAAAATGGTAGGCCAAACTTTGAACTATACAACCCATTTGACTAACTGACTATGTCATCACGCACTATGGTACTCCCAGTACACACCCTACAACTCCCAGATCAACACATATGAAGCCTTGTGTCTCGTACCATTCGTGAGTGTTTCAGAGCCAAACACTTTGTCAAAAATCACTTCTTGAAACGGCCAAACTTCACACTTACTAAGATGGACCCCACAGATCAGGTCCCCGTGACTCGACATTCAGTAATAATATAAACACGGGTCCATTAAGAGCATACGCTCATCCTCTTAGATTCTCTAATGCAAGTAACCAAGCACTTTTCACACGGGATGGAAAAATCTCTTTTAGTGCTCGCAGTCACAAGAATGGCAAGTCTCACTCATTGCACTTGAGACCTAGCGTCATACTAGGCATCAAGTTGAGGGCCTATCACGGGTAACTAAAAATGACAGGTTTCACACCATCCCTTCATTTATTTATTATCAAGTCTCTAGCAACGCTTTTAAGCAAGAGATCTGCTAGATTATGACCTACGTTTTCAAAGTCCACAGTGACCACTTTATGAGTTATTTCACTTAACAATATTTGACACTAATGTGTCCGGACTTTCAGTGATTCATGTCACTTTTTTACATTTGAAAGCATATCTTAGTATCACAATGGATAGAAATAGTTAATATCGGCTTAGGCCACAAAGGAATCTTAAACACAAGATCCTTTAATTATTTTATTTCTTTATAAGCAGAAACCAGAGCAATAAACTCTATTATCACAGTGGAATTTATAACACGTGTTAGTTTCTTGAAACTCAAGGAGCAACACCCCCACCACTTATTAAATTTACTAGCTTTAGAAGCGTAGTGCTCCTTATCGGATATACAACTGGAATCCAAGTATTCTTCTATATAGAAAAGTACTCATTAATATAAACATCATAATTCATGGTCATTCCAGTATCTTATGGGCCATATGCTAGTTACCTTTACTTACATAGCTAGTTATACACACTCAGCTATCCAACAACAAATGATATATCTAACATTTTCAAATTCTAATAATACATTGAAACGCTTTCATTTGGTTCTAAATTTTCACACCAAATTTCAACATGTAATCAACATACAACGAATCCTCTGATTTGTTAAACTTGCCATACGCACTTTTTGAATTCATTAACTACCTCTTTCAAAAGGCAACATCACTAGACTACATAGTCTCGTTATGGTATCATAATCTATGACACAACAATATTGAACGTTAACATTCATATTATTTCTTGTTCATTCCTCTAGAAATATGAAAAGAGTATGAAAAAAGAAGTCCTGGAGATCGGACTTGTATATTTCTAGAGGAATGAACTAGAAATAATATGAATGTCAAAGTTCAATATTGTTGTGTCATAGATTATAATACTATGATAGGACTATGTAGTCTAGCGATGTTGCCTTTTGAAAGAGGTAGTTAATGAATCCGAAAAGTACATATGGCAAGTTTAACAAATCAGAGGATTCGTTGTATGTATGTATGTTGATTACATGTTGAAATTTGGTGTGAAAATTTAGAACCAAATGAAAGTGTTTTAATGGTATAATTAGAATTTGAAAAGGTTAGATGTAGCCTTTATTGTTGGATAGCTGAGTGTGTATAACTAGCTATGTATGTAAAGGTAACTGACATGTGGTACATAAGGTACTGGAATGACTATGAGTTATGGTGTTAATATTAATGAATACTTTTCTATATAAAAGAATACTTGGATGCCAATTGTATATTCGATAAGGAGGACTCTACTTCTGAAGCTAGTAAATGTTACAAGTGGTGGGGGTGTTGTTCCTTGAGTTTCAAGAAACTAACACGTGTTATAAATTCTACTGTGATAATAGAGTTTATTGCTCTGGTTTCTACTTATAAAGAAATAAAATGATTAAAGGATCTTATGTTTAAGATTCCTTTATGGCCTAAGCCAATATTAACTATTTCTATCCATTGTGATAGTGAGATATGCTTTCAAATGTATAAAAGTGACATGAATCATTAAAAGTCCGGATATATTAGTATCAAATATTGTTAAGTGAAATAACTCATGAAAGATTGAGTGGTCACTAGAGACTTTGAAAATGTAGGTCAGAATCTAGCAGCTCTCTTGCTTAAAAGTGCTGCCAGACTTGATAATAAATAAATGAAGGGATGGTGTGAAACTTGTCATTTTTAGTCACCCATGATAGGCCCTCAACTCGACGCCTAGTATGACGCTAGGTCTCGGGTTTAATGAGTGAGACTTGTCATCCGTGTGACTGTGAGCACTAAAAGAGATTTTTCCATCCCGTGTGAAAAGTGCTTGGTTACTTGGGTCAGAGAATCTAAGAGGATGAGCGTATGCTTTTAATGGACTCGTGTTTATATTATTACTGAATGTCAAGTCACAGGGACATGAACAGTGGGGTCTACCCTAGTGAGTGTGAAGTTTGGCCGCTTCAAGGAGTGATTCTTGACAAAAGGTTTGGTTCTGAAACACTCACGAAAGATACATGACACAAGGCTTCATATATTTCGATCTGAGAGTTGTAGAATATGTACAGGGAGTACACCTTGTGCGTGATGACATAGTCGGTTAGCCAAATGGGTTGTATGGTTCAAAGCTTAGTCTACCATTTTCGATTCGACTAACTGTAATGGTGTCTTCACTAGCTGGGGGTTCAATCGAGAGACACCCTCATTGATGCACAATAAAGCCTCCTTTAACATAGAGATGTTGTATGTAAGAATGATTGTATTTTAAAAATGGTGAGGAATGTTGGTGTATTTTCAAAATAAGAATTGTTAATAAAGTATTTAAGATTTGTCCCGATGTTTTTAAAGTGTTTTTACATGTATGGGATGTGTGTCGACACATAGGGCTCGTGTGTCGACACACAATCTTACAGAACAAAAATACAGAGTTGTGTGTCGATATACAGAGCCCGTGTGTCGACACATAATCTTACAGAAGCACACGAAAGGGCGAATTTTGGCAGTATTGATGCGAGGTTATTTTCGGGTTTTCATGCTTCTTTTTGGGGTGTTTTTAGGGGATGCCTTTGTTACATGTAATCAGTATACAATAATAAATGTACTTAGTTCTTGGGGTTACTTGTGATTTTACTATAAATACAAGTGTAATAGCTTCATTTGAAACTAATAATGAAAAACTAAACACTTCTCATCTTCTTTCTAACTTCTCATCTCCTTCTTTCTATTTCTCTCTCTCATCTCACTCTATCTCCCAAACCCTAACCCTAATTCAAGTTACACAAAATCGGTGTGATAATTGGTATCAGATTTAGGCATCGAGCTGCGCAGTTGATTGCAAATTGATTCCATGGCGGACGGTACATGCAGCACCACCGATTTGCCCCGCCTTGAGACAAGGTTCGAGGAGTCCGAGACACGAAATAAGGCTCGATTTCAAGCAATCCATGGTGAAATTGCTCATATTATGTAAGTCTTACGTGATATACAGCAGCAGCAATGCCACGGCAACGGTCTTCTTCCGCATCTATCGGATCCCACTTCCAATCCGATAACCGATTCGGTACCGGACTCTGGTATTGCGTCTTCTACTTCATCTACTTATCAATTTCATACTAGATTGTCAAAGATTGATTTCCCTTGCTTTGGAGGTAGTATTGATGTAAAAAATTGGGTATGGAAGGTGGATCAATTCTTTGCAATTGATCAAACACCTATTTCTGCACAAGTAAAGCTCGCTTCTATGCACCTTGAGGGCGATGCACTTGAGTGGCATCGTACATTCCTCAAAACCCTACACCGCCCGATTGAGGATGTGTTGTAGTTGGAGTATTCGACTTTGATTATACAACATTTTGGCCTTAGTCATAAAGATTCTATGTCTGATTTAATGAATTTGCGTCAAAACAATAGTGTCTCGACATATCAGGCCCAATTTGAGCGCCTAGTGCCGCGCCTCAATTTGACCAAGGAGTATCTAGTTTCTTGCTTTGTCACGGGACTTCAAGACTCTATTAGATACCCAGTCTTGATGCTTCAGCCTAGTATGTTACATCATGCTATGAAACTAGCACGATTACAGGAAGATAATTTGCTTACCGGATATGGTCCTTCGTTGTTCGGATCGGCTAGACACCCTTCATCTCCAGTGCCAGTTCCTTCCTCGACCCCACCGGGTGGGTCTGTGATCCGCTCTTCGTCGGACTCAGGAATTGGTCCTCATCCTCAAAACCGAGGGGGACGCACAATAACTGCAGCGGAAATTGAGGATAGGCGTGAAAAAGGCCTATCTTTCTTTTGTAGTGAGCCATTCGTACCCGGCCATATGAAAGTTTGTAAAGTGAAGAACCCGTAGCTACGCATGATTTGTGGTGATCCGGATGAGCCACCTGATGAGTGTACCGATGCATACCTGTTGGATTCGGTTCGTGTCATGCATTAGCTGGTTTATCCAGTTATCGTACTATGCGTGTTACGGGTTATCACAACCGAAAACCTTTACATATTCTTGTCAACAATGGTAGCACACATAACTTTCTCGATTTCGGGAAAGCCCGTTGGGCTGGGATGTGTTCTCACACCCATCGCTACAACCTCTGTTGTGGCAGCTGATGGGACTCGACTTCCGTGCTGCACCATGTGCTGTGATTTTAAATGGAGTGCACAGGGTACCGATTTTTATTGTGATGTTCTCCTCATCGATCTTGGTGGTTGTGACATGGTACTCGGGATTCAGTGGTTAGCTCCACTCGGGGCCATTGTTTGGAACTTCGAGAAGCTTCAAATGTCCTTCGAGTGGTGTGTGTTACGTGGTCACCAACCTTCGATCTCCCTTGCGGTTGCGTCGACATGTGGGAATAGTGGCGGAAGGACACCCAAGCACATTACCTCTTCTTCCCGGTTAGTAGTGGCAGCCCAAGGCTATTTTGGACCGTCCTCTCGTTAAGCGTTGCAATACTGCGGCCACTCAGATACTTGTGAAGTGGAAAGATCACGAGGTCGAGGAGGCAACATGGGAGGACTACTATGAGTTACGCCTACGTTTTCTGAGCTTTCTTCCTTGAGGACAAGGAAGTTCTCGAGCGGGGGGTATTGTTACGTGTAATTAGTATACAATAATAAATGTACTTAGTTCTTGGTGTTACTTGTGATTTTAGTATAAATACAAGTGTAATAGCTTCATTTGAGACTAATAAAGAAAAATTAAACACTTTTCATCTTCTTTCTAAATTCTCATCTCCTTCTTTCTATTTCTCTCTCTCATCTCACTCTAACTCCCAAACCCTAACCCTAATTCAAGTTACACCAAATCGGTGTAGCAGTCTCTTTTCACTATTAACATATATATTTCCCATTTAATTAGATTAAAGATATATGAATTAATTGAGAAATAAGAAAGAACTTTGCAAAAGATCTTGTGAATTAAAGTGTTGAAAGTTCTTCCATCAGAATCGGAATTGGAATTATAATTCTACAGTCCAATGCTAATTTCATGTGCTAAACAGAGTCTTAGCAATTTTCAACTTCCCATATTCTACTAGCTTTCTAACAAACAAATAAGAGATCAAATTCATACTTGCTATAAATTTATACTCTCTGTATTTACTTTCTGACAATTAAACAAGGCCGTAATAATGATTTGATTCGAGAAGAAAGTTGATGTGGTTGTCATGGGTGACATGGGAGGCGTTTATGTGTACTCAATATTTCTGTATGCCAAAGTCAATTCTACTTGCTGACGTCATCACTGACGTTCACTTTTCTTCCTTTGGTGAATCATAAGGGCTATACATTTGAACGTTGAAATTCTACAAAAATCTAGAAATAATATTAATTAGTAAACAGGTCGGGAAAGAATTACTTTTGAAAATTAGTTATATGATTAGTTTATTTCTATCGCCTAATACTAGTAAAAAAATAACAATCTATATGTACGTAATATATTAATCCTTAGATGTTCTTTTCTTTATTTTAAAAGAAAGTATTTTTTACCACTTTTTATAGCCAATATAAATTCGATCTGATTGAAACTCGGACTGATAATTGCCACGAGGTTTTGGAATGATGATTTCTCCTATTTCAAAAGAGAAGTTATTTTCCAGCCTTTAAGAGGAAAAAAATTTTCCCTTGAAAAATTTTTTATGTTAAAAATACAGAGTCGTTGCTCAAAATAGCCCATTTCAAAAAATATTTCCCCAAATGGCCTCCAAGTCAACAAATTTTAAAAATATAATTTCTTTTGTTTGTTTTTTATTTTGGGTTACATCCCTCCCCGTGATAATAATTTTAAAGATAATAATTTATGTTGAATATTATATAAACAAATGATTATCATTGGATAACTGTAATAGTAAATAAATTAAAAAATTATTTATAGATAATATTATTTAATATTTAACAAATAACTTAATCTAAATTTTTATTATAAATTACATGTATATTAAATTAAAATGTATATTATTAAGCTAAATATAACATGATAATAAACATATAATTAATATATTAATTTAGTTAATAATTACTAATTTATTAAAAAATTAAATAAAAAAGGTTGTATCAGGTACCTCAAAACAAACAAATTAAAATTTTAAAATTTGCTGATGTGAAGATTATTTGGAAAAATATTTTCTAAAATAAGTTATTTTAAATAATATTTATTTATTTTGAATTATTTTAAACAACGGCTCAAAAGCACGGGCCAAATAACGAAAATTGAGACTTTTTTTGCAAAATAGCATGTTTTGGAAAAAAAATTTAGAAAAGTGGCACAACTTGAAAAATATTTAGCAAAATGGGATGATTTACTGTAGATGTATGGTTGCACGCCATTTCCGAAGTCGTGCAAAAGCGAAAAAATGACCTGTGCAAAGCTACCTGTTACACGACGTTTGTCAGGTCGTTCAAAGGAGTTTCCCAGCCTCTCAACTTTTGTTATATAAATCTACAAGTGCTTTTGTATTAGTAAAAAAGATGGTAGCCTAAGGTCATGGGTTCGATTCCTTATCCCCACATACTTTTTCTTTCTTTTAACACTAGACTTACTTATTTTCTCTTTCATCTTTTTTCCTTTTGAACACTTGACTTTTATTCAAATTTTATCCTGCTCCTCTACTATTCTTTTATATAATATTTTATTTTACTTTAAATAAATTTATTAACTTATAAATAATAATCATTTAATATTATTTCCTATATATTAATATCTCTACTTTTTAATTAATTTTTTTGCTATAGTTTTATTTCTATCATATTATTTCTTATTCAATCATTTAATTTTATTACGAGCAAATTAATTAATTAAAATAAAATATATAATTTTATTTCCATAATATTATTTCTTATTCAATCATTTAATTTTATTACCAATAAATTAATTAATTAAAATTAAATATATTATTATAGAAATAAAATTATAGCAAAAAAATTAATTAAAAAGTAGAGATATTAATATATAGAAAATAATATTAAATAATTATTATTTATAAGTTAATAAATTTATTTAAAATAAAATAAAATATTATATAAAAGAACAGTAGAGGAACATGATAAAATTTGAATAAAAGTCTAGTGCTCAAAAGAAAAAAAGATGGAAGAGAAAATAAGTAAGTCTAGTGTTAAAAGAAAGAAAAAGTTGGAAAATGTATGTGGGGATATAGTTTTATTTCTATAAGATAGTGTTTGCTATAGTTTTATTTCTATCATATTATTTCTTATTCAATCATTTAATTTTATTACGAGCAAATTAATTAATTAAAATAAAATATATAATTTTATTTCCATAATATTATTTCTTATTCAATCATTTAATTTTATTACCAATAAATTAATTAATTAAAATTAAATATATTATTATAGAAATAAAATTATAGCAAAAAAATTAATTAAAAAGTAGAGATATTAATATATAGAAAATAATATTAAATAATTATTATTTATAAGTTAATAAATTTATTTAAAATAAAATAAAATATTATATAAAAGAACAGTAGAGGAACATGATAAAATTTGAATAAAAGTCTAGTGCTCAAAAGAAAAAAAGATGGAAGAGAAAATAAGTAAGTCTAGTGTTAAAAGAAAGAAAAAGTTGGAAAATGTATGTGGGGATAGGGAATCGAACCCATGACCTCTAAGTTAGAGGAAGCATGCTCGCACCAGTAGGCTACCATCTTTTTTACTAACACAAAAGCACTTGTAGATTTATATAACAATGGTTAAGAGGCTGGAAAACTCCTTTGCACGACCTGACAAATGTCGTGCAACAGGTAGCTTTGCATTTTTTAGCTTTTGCACGACTTCGGAAATTGCGTGCAACCATACATCTATAGTAAATCATCCCATTTTGATAAATATTTTTCAAGTTGTACCACTTTTCTAAATTTTTTTTTCAAAACATGCTATTTTGCAAAAAAAAGTCGAAAATTGAGGACTTTTTTTATTATTTATCTTTTTCAGGATTTGGTAAAGAGGACCTTTCCCTTTAAAATTGCATGTGAATGCCTCAATAATTATTATTTTATTATTTATTGAGTCATATGCGCCAAGTGGGGGACCTTTTTTTTTTTTTCCTCCCTAACTAGCACCTTTTCAAAAAAAAAATTACAAATTTGGCCTAATTTTAAAAATATTTAACGAATTGGCCTATTTTACTATAGCAAAGTGGGTGCACGACGTACGGAACGTCGTGTAGCAGTGTTGCACGACGTTCTCCATGTTGCATGCAGTTCCGTATGGCGTGCAACAGTGCCCATTTTTATTTTTTTTTTAGTTTTACCTCTTTAAAATATATTTTCAAAATTTATATACATTAGCTTTTGAGTTACATGTATCTAATAGCTTTTGAGTTACATGTATCTAATAAAATAGTTCAAATAATAATGTGCAAATGCGTAAACTCGTTATTTTTTGTTGAAAACATCAACATCTCTTCATTTAAATGTGTCCCTCATTTATATCCTCCTTATTAATAGTATTATAATAGACTTTTTTTGCTAACTAGCCTCTTTTAAAAAAAAAATTAGAAATTTGGCCCAATTTTAAAAATATTTTGCGAATTGGCCCATTTTACTGTAGCGAAGTGGGTGCACAACGTACGGAACGTCATGCAATAGTGTCCAATTTTTTTGTTTTTAAGTTTTACCTCTTTAAAATAAAAAAAAAAATTAATAAAAATATCCCAGGGGGCGCACTTACGGCTAGTTTATTTACTTAGGTTCAATCACATACTATTGACCGTGTACTATTTGCCTATTATGTGCCTTGTACTATTTGATGTGCCCGTGCTTATGCTTTGTGCTTTCGCTTATACTTTCAAGATGCCTGCTCCCATGACGACACGATATTCAGGTTGGGGGTCCTCTCAAACAGCCTCTCTTCCACCCGGAAGGAGGAAGGTTGCGTACATCCACCCTCTCCAGACCCCACTTTCGTGGGAGCCTTTGGCACTGGGACTGTTATTGTTAAATTATTTTAATTCTTAATTTTATAATTTGAATCACTAAATACGTATACATTTTAAATTAAAAGGTATATGTATATTATTATTTGAACTATTAATAAAGAAGATATAAATGAGGGACATATTAAATGAGGAGATGGTGATATCTATATTCTTATTTAAACTATCTCATACAGAAACTATGGTATTATAATATTATTAATAAGGAGGATATAAATGAGGGACACATTTAAATGAATAGATGTTGACATTTTCAACAAAAAATTACGAGTTTATGCATTTATACATTATTATTTGAACTATTTTATTAGATACATGTAACTCAAAAGCTAATGTATATGAATTTTGAAAATATATTTTATAAACATGTATCTAATAAAACTTTAAATAAAAAAAGGGGCAATGTTGCACGCCATATGGAACGGCGTGTACCTACTTCGCTACAGTAAAATAGGCCAATTCGCTAAATATTTTTAAAATTGGACCAAATTTTTAATTTTTTTTAAAAAGAGGCTAGTTAGCAGAAAAAGTCCAAGTGGGGAAACAAAAATATTAGTGAGGCAATGGCATTGACAAGTGTGGTGGCATTATTTTTTATTTTTGGCAATTATTATTTTTAGGCTCATTTTGTTAATTTTAAAGCAATTTTACTTTTTGCTGCTTATAAGAGTAGTCTTGTTGCATATAATTAATTCCTTCTATAAATTTGTATGAAATTTATACTTAATCGATTAAGGTTCAAATAAAATATATGACATAATATTACTACGAAATTTTTTTTCCCTCAATAAAGAAAAATATTTCACCCTTTTATTGAGGGGAAGTCGTTAATTTTTCCTCAATAGATGAAAACATTTTCCTTTTTTTTGTTGTTGCCATGAACTTGTTTTCGGACAAAAATATTTAGTTTGTTTGAGGGATTCGGGAGGTCAAGAGTCAAATTAAAATTAGCGACAAAGTCGTAATACACAACAGGCAACTGCACCAAGTGAGCCCTGTGTGAACCCGAAAAAGAACGGGGACCAAAACAACAAAATTATACAAACAAGAAGACAAGTAAAAATAGGCAAAACACAACGAGCCTCTAACACCGCTAGTTAGGAGACCTAAACATGACCAACCAAAAGACAGGACAATAAAGCCATAAATCTATTGAAGCAAGGCACTCAGCGAAAGCGCATCAAAACCATCAAAATTCAGCCCTAATCTTTTCCCCATCTCTAGCATGCGCTCCGCGGAACGGATCTTGCTGGCATCTCTAGCGTTGTTAAGAGTCAAATTGAAGCTCTCTATGAAGAAAAGGAGGCAGCTATGCATCGTACTTTATTTTCCTGCAATACGAGCAAATAGTTAAAGGCGCATATGTGGGTTTATCCGCAGAAGATCTCTCTGATACTGAAGTCAGTCAAGGTCTCACTTAATGACAATTAAAATAAGCAAGAAATAAAGAAGCACAATTAAATACTTAGTTTACTCGTCCATAGAGATGCATGGTGAGAGGGGTTAGTATAGTCATGACAAATTGGCTAGTAAGCTTTTAACATGGTAGTGATCCACTTGAAAGAGAGTAGAGTTGGCTTTAGTTGGCTTCCTTAAGGTCTGAACGGCTAGCATGAGGAGGTTGCCTGTAAAAAGAGCGCGCTTACAGTTGGCTAGTAAGAAGGGTTCGGGTGGACTAAATAGCTTGCCTAAGGTCTCTATGGCTTATTCCAAAGCCGATTTGGTACTGCTATTTATGGCCACGAGGGAAGAGAGATGAGTTGTCATAGTTAGACAGTTAGCTTTACTCTTTTCTCGGCAAGTGGCTTAGACCTTGCTTATTAAGTGACAAGTGACTTCATCTATGCCCATTGGACTAGTCTAGTCTAGTAGGGGTCGGTTGTATTTTCGTTGATGTGAACCACCTGATACACCTCTGTCTCGCTGACAATGTAAGTCCTCAAAAGGCTTCCTGACCTCTTCACCCGCCAATCTGGATTTTCCTTCCCCTTCCTTGTGTTGTTGGCTCGGTACCCTTCCTATCCGGTCCCATGCCTAGTACCTTGCTAGCAATGCGGGGGAGGGGGGAATTCCGTCTCCTGTTTCCCACCATTTTGAGGTTGTTGCTTGTGTTAGGAGGTGTGGTTGTGTGTGTCTTTGCTTCGGATCCAACTGGTGCCTTGCTAGTTATTGGCCCTCTCCTGTTCGTGTGATGTTGTCCCGGTTTTCTGTGTTGTCTTTGGAGTCTAATTTTTCTCATTTTGTTCTGAATTTTTGTTCCCATATTACAGCCACTGCTTGGTGGGTCGGATTCCTTTTTTGGAATGTTGTGCTCTGTAAGGAGTTTTTCCCCACTTATCAAAAAAAAAAAAAAAAAAATCCCATTGGCTGACACTTCGCATTGGATATGAACACATACATGATAAATCCTCAAATTCTAGTTATTAAATTTCACATTTTAATTTGGGATAAATAGCAAACACGATAGTCATACTCAAAATGACCCCTCAAACTAAACTATTGGTCAAAATTAATATGACTAGCCCGGCCTCAATTTAGAGTTTCATAAAAAACATTCCCTAAACTGTTAATTAAAATGTGATCTTCTGAACTTTTAATATATCATCAAAGACACTTGCAAACTGTTAGTCGAAATCAATATAACACTCCCAATTTTTATTTTCATCAAAGATACCCTTAAATATTAAAGAAAAGGTTAAAAATCTACAATTATTGCAATTGTATGAGATATTTGCTTAAACTAATTCTGAAAATAAAATTTTTATTGAAATGGGATTTTGAGATTACAGTTGAAGATGAAAATTAATAATAAAATAACTTTAAAAATGAAAGATATTGTTGAATAAAATTATAATATATGATTCTTGGGAAGAGTGGTGTTGAAGTTAGAGGATGGCAGACTTGGGCGATAATTTCCAAGTTCTTCCTTTTGTTAATTTTATAAGAAAATTTATAGGGTAATATTATTATGTTACATGTAATTGTAGATCATTTATGTAGTTAGTTTGTTAGTGGGGATAAAGAATTAGTAGTTGAGTTGGTTAGGGACATTCTTGTAATGAGTTACAAAGTAACTCTTTAAATACATATGTAGATGGAGTCATTCAATAACAAGAATCAAATACATTTCTCATCTTCCTTTATTATAATCTCTCATCTCATTCTTCTAATTCTTTCTCTCACCTAACTCTCTTTCTCGATCTATCCTAACCCTAACCCTAAATCTTGGATACAATCAATTAGATTGTATCAATTGGTATCAAAGCAGGCAACGTGCTGCGTATCGTGATCAATGGCCAAGGGCACGTGTAGCGCCTCAGACATTCGACGCTTGGAGGCTCGGTTAGATGACACCGAGAATCGTCTTGAAGGTCGATTGAATGATCTTGATGAAAGATTGCAAGTAATGGTGACTGAGATGACTTCGATTAAGCAAGAACAAAGCAAAATGATGGAGATTCTGCGGAATTTGCAATGTCATCATCGACCTAGTGATGATGCTACCCTCTTGATTAAAGTCATGGAGGTTTTTTACCCTATAACTGAAGATGTTCTTCATTAGATATTCTCTCATTTTGGTCACATTGCAAAACTTGAAGTCATCTCATCATCAATTATTGAGGTTAAAGCACGCATCGCATTTTCTTCAAGACAAAATACGATTTCTGCATTTTTGTTCAATGGAAGAGCTATATATGACCATTGCTGTTACATGGATATTCAATTTCTCAATCTTGTGCCTCAAGTATATAACATGACACAGCCTATTGGAGGGACACATGATGCCTCATCTGATTGTCATAAGCACAATATAATTAATGAAGTGAAATCAATTCATGTCAAGAGTGATTTCGGTATCAAAAGTGGCAGTACAGTTACAACAACACAAGCTGAAGATAAAGTTTCAACCTCTTATGTTGACATTGTCGAGCCTAAACCTACACATGAAGTTGACGCATCTCCATCTACCGCTCAATTTAAAAAAGTTGAGGCATCTCCGTTGGTTATCACGAAACCAGTTGATTGTTTTATTGATGGTAGAGCTCAAATCATGGGCCATATTTCAAATCTTGAAGACAATGCAATTGTTGAAACACTTCTCACATTAGCATTTGGTGAAGACATGAAGATATTTGGAGACAATAAACAATACTATTTGGTTGAGGTTTCTTCGCGGTCCAATGAGATCAAGGAGTTCTTCAAGGGCAAGCTTAATTTTTCATATGCAACAGAAGAAGCTATCAACTTGGTACCATTGACGCATCGTGCCACCTATTGTGTTGAGCAAAGTCCCGTGCTCGGTTTTGCTTTTGTTGTAACTGTTTTTATTTTTGATCCGGGGGGAACATATTCATCATTAGTTTGTATACCCTCCTCAAGTCATTTTAAAAAAAATATCACCCTTGGGGACAAGGGTGTTCTATTGGGGGAGGTATTGTTACATGTAATTGTAGATCATTTAGGTAGTTAGTTTGTTAGTAGGGATAAAGAATTAGTAGTTGAGTTGGTTGAGTTGGTTAGGGACATTCTTGTAATGAGTTACAAAGTAACTCTTTAAATACATATGTAAATGGAGTCATTCAATAACAAGAATCAAATACATTTCTCATCTTCCTCTATTATAATCTCTCATCTCCTTCTTCTAATTCTTTCTCTCACCTAACTCTCTTTCTCAATCTATCCTGACCCTAACCCTAAATCTTGGATACAATCTAATTGATTGTATCATATTATTAAGATAAATTTTGCTCTAAAGAGGGTACCAATATATAAGTACTGAATCCTATTAGAACTCCAAAATTAAGTGTGCTTGGATGAGAGTAATACTAGGATAGATGACCTCCTGGAAAGTCCTCACCCCTCATATTGGGGGTACTCGAAATAAGTCTCTCTTCAGGGTGGCACCTTAAAGTGGGAAGGCTGCGTACATCCACTCTCCCAGATCTTGTTTAGGCGGGAGCCCTTGGGGCACTGGGAATGTTGCTAGGATAAAATTTGGTAAAGTAAGATCGTAGTTCTTAGAATAATTTTGTGGCTCTCGTTGTTTGTAAATCACATCATTGTTCTGATAATAATAATTTTTGCCCTGACAATAACAATTTCGGCTCCTAATTTATAACTTCTTTGTTTTCATAATTTAAAACATTGGGCAGCTTTTTTTCCCTTTAATTTAGGACTTGTTTAGTTTTTTTTCCAATAATTAATGAAATAATTGTGATAAAAAAATTTGGCATCATGATGGGGAAATCTGAGACCACACCTGAGTGGGTAGAGATCAAGGCAAAAACAAAACAAAACCAAAAAAGGATAAGAGCTACCTACAGTCACATCACAGATTACAGATCTACATCTACTACAACAACAAATACAATAAAAACCAAACAAGAATTAAATTCTCATGAGAAGTTATATTCTTATGAGTATTAATATGTCAACTACTCATCAGATACGTATTTATGTTTAATTGGCATAATGAGAAATAAAACTTTGCAAAAATTAGAACTTACATAACTCTTATAGGTGAATTAATTCTGGTACACCAAAGGAATTGAAACTTTTCTTGAATTAGAACTTCTCATGGTCTATAAATTTTTCGATAACCAAATATAAAAAATACTTTATATAAATTTTAAATTTCTATATTACTTCTTAATAAACAATTAACCCCGTAATTCACCTATGTTGTTATTATGTCTTGTTTCGTTACCACAAAGTAGATATTAGAAATTCAAATTTATGGGAAGTGGGTATTTTCCCTTTTGTTTGGTTACTAGGAAATTGGCAAAAAGTGAAATTTTTTAGCAATTTTTTTGATAATTAAGGATTTATTAATAGAAAGTAATCGAATTATAATCAGCCATACATAACTGGGATTTCAAGCAAACACACCATCCACTAGAATACCACAACACCTTGACTACCCTAAAGAATAGCAAAACTCAAACCCCAAATCAACAAATCAAGGGGCACAGGAAGCCACACGAGCCACACCCTAGCAGCTCCACGCACTCTACAACTGACACTGACAAGCCAACTCAAACAACAAGACAAAGAGTAGAGAGAATTGGCCCCTGACAAGCTCAAAGCGCTGGACAAGGATTCGCATCGTGCGAACACGTAAGACATTATACTTCCAAAACCTCCCACCAAACACACCAGGGCCACCTTGACACACTTAAAACACCTTAAGCAAAGGGCACTAGAAGCCCCAACTGCCACTGAACGCCTTACGCAATTTTTAAATCCTTTAAAACGTATGAAACAACTTATCTAACTCCCTTATATAAGTTCTACTTCATTATTTTGAACTACCCCCTCATAGGAAGTTATATTTCCAATTGTGACAATCAAAAACTTTGGACCTACTTCATAAGAAGTTGACAAATGAATTGAACTTTAGAAAATATAGCTTCTCATAGAAATTCAATTTTTGTATTAATCGGATAAGGCCTTATATTAGAGAACAACATACATGAACATACAAGAGAATTACGATATTTAAACAAGTAATACTAGATGACAGATCGTGGCAAATAAGTTTTCGTTAAATTAGATTAAACTAATTTTATTAATTTGACTGGTAATTTAAATTTGACCTTCTATTTAACAAACTATTCATGAAAAATATATTTAGTTTAAGTATTTAATATGTATGATAAAAATAACTAACTTATAGAAATAAATAATTTGATATCTGTTTTTTACAATTTAGTAATTTTATAGAGTGATATTGGATATATAAATTAAATAATTAAATTGGTTGTTTTAAATTTTTTAGTATTTTAAGATGTCTAGGATAAAAATAAAAAGTTGAGAATTAAATTAATTTTAATTAATAATTCAAAAGATGTCGGTGATTAAATTAACAGTTTGGGATCACACCAATTTTAACTAATAATTCGAGAGGTGTCTTTTATGAAATTAAGCCGTTGTTTATTTACCAGCAAGTAACATGGATTTGGGATTACCCTCTTGGTTGGTTATTAGGAAATTAACATAACATAGGAAAAATATAGGAAGTAACTTACTTAACCTTTAGATAGGTTCTAATTCTACTTTATGAGAAATTCATATAAAAATGACTTTTTCTGCTAAATGGCCCATTTTTTAAAAAATTTTAGAAATCTGGTCTAATTTTAAAAATATTTAGCAAAATGGCCCAATTGACCGTAGCGAGGCTACTGCACGACGTTCCGTACGTCGTGCAACAGTTCACAATTTATTTTTATTTTTTTTTGTTTTACCTATTTAAAACTTAAAAAAAATTAATAAAATTTCATTTTAATTTAAATTATTTTAACTTTTAAAATAAAAATATCCCGGGGGCACTTATCGGTTGGTTTATTTGCTGAGGTTCAATCATATACTATTGACCTTGTACTATTTGCCTATTGTGTGCCTTGTACTATTTGATGTGCCCGTGCTTATGCTTTGTGCTTATGCTTTCAGGATGTCTGCTCTCATGACGACAAGATATTCAGGTTGGAGGTCCTCGGAAACAGCCTCTCTTCCACGCGGAAGAAGGAAGGCTGCGTACATCCACCCCCTCCAGACCCCGCTTTCGCGGGAGCCTTTGGCACTGCGACTATTGTTATTGTTGTTGTTGCTAAATTATTTTAATTCTTAATTTTATAATTTGAATCACTAAATTTTTTTTACTGGGGGGTCTGGAGAGGGTGGATGCACGCAGCCTTCCCCCCTTTCGGGGTAGAAGAGAGGCTGTTTTTGAGGACCCCCAACCTGAATATCGTGTCATCATGGGAACAGACATCCTGAAAGCATAAGCACGGGCACATCAAATAGTACAAGGCACATAATAGGTAAATAGTACAAGGTCAATAGTATATGATTGAACCTAAGCAAATAAACCAACCGATAAGTGTCGACGAGATATTTTTATTTTAAAAGTTAAAACAATTTAAATTAAAATGAAATTTTATTAATTTTTTTTAAAGTTTTAAATAGGTAAAACTAAAAAAAGAAAAAAAAAATCAAATTGTGCACTGTTGCACTACGTACGGAATGTCGTGCACCCAATTTGCTACAGTAAATTGGGCCATTTTGCTAAATATTTTTGGAATTAGGCCAGATTTCTAAATTTTTTTTGAAAATGGGCCATTTAGCAAAAAGAGTCTATAAAAATTATATTTTTGTAAAAATAAAACTTCTCATAAAAATTAAATTCATATAAACAAACACAGCCTTAATTTTGTTAACCAAACAAAATCTAAAAAATTAGGATCATTTTAATTTTGAGCAATAATTAATTATCTTTAACACTTATTCTTTAATTTAATTTTTTTTGACAAAAAATTTAATTTAATTTATAATTCATAAATTATCTTCCCCCTTATAAAACATCACCTCCCCATCCCCCGTTTCCCATTCCAAAAAAGTCGTGGCACATAAAATTCAACAAACACGAGACATCTCCTCTTTCACTTTCTACGATGTTTGAATTCTTGCAGCTCGCACTCCTCTTCGTCCTCTCATTAATAATCTTTCACAAACTCTCGAAATCCTCGAAACCGTACCCAATTATTGGGCATTTAATCCCGTTTTACACCCAAAAAGATCATTTCCAATGGATCACTTCCCTTATCCTTTCCTCCCCCACTTTCACCTTCGTCCTCTACCGTCCTTTCGGCGGAGGACGACTTATTTTTACTGCCAACCCCGCCATTGTAGAGCACATCCTTAAAACCCAGTTTGCCGTTTATCAGAAAGGCCCTTATCAGAAGACCGGCCTCGAGGATCTCCTCGGGGACGGTATCTTTAATGTTGATGGTGATACGTGGAAGATCCAACGGCAGATCTCCAGCCACGAGTTTAATACCAAGTCGTTGAGGAAGTTTGTGGAGACCGTTGTGGATTCGGAGCTCGATCGACGGCTACTGCCTCTGTTAGGAAAATACGGTACAAAAATTAAACGAGATCTAGTATATGTTAGAGTATAAAATTAATGCCGTGTCTTTGTCTATTAGCTTAAACTTTTGGGGTAGTTGATTTTTAGTCTTGATATTAGAGCTTTGTTGACTAATAGGTCACTTGTTCGAATCCCAAGAACCCCTACTTTCAATAGTAAAATAATTTAAGCATAAGGTATGAGGTGGATCTGTGCATTATTCACGCTTCAAGCTTAATAGGCATTCCCATGAGGGGGTATGTTAGAGTATAACTCAATCTTGAGACTTCATCCATCTGCTTAAACTCTAGAGATTGTTGGTTCCTTGATAATATTCATGCGTATTATTTGACTTTATGCATCAAAACTTTGGTCAAAGGTTCATAGGCTTATAAAAGTAAGCAACGATGTTAGTCACAGTAGTGGTAACATAATGCAATGTAAATGATCTGGTGCAATTAATAATTCGATGGTAAAGTAACAAATTTAGTAGAAAAGCAAAAAGCAACATACCCAATGCCCCAAGGGCTCCCGCCTAAGCAGGGTCTCGGGAGGCGGATGTACGCAGCCTTACCCTTTCAGGGTATTACCCCTGAAGAGAGGCTTTTTTCGAGTGCCCCTAACCTGAGGGCGAGGACTTCCCAGGAAGTCACCCATCCTGGTACCGCTCTCACCCAAGTACGCTTAACTTCAAAGTTCTAATGGGATCCAGTGACGGCGTGTTGGTACCTTCTTTGGTAAATTTAGCAAGATATAAAATATAGATACTTTAGTTGTAAGTATCGGCGATAACAGGTTAGCGAGAGCCTTTGAGGCACTGGATTTGTTTTTGTTGTTGTTGTTGTAAGTATCGGCAATATTCAATTATGATTTATTTTTGATGGGAAAAACACGGGTGCATACTATATATGTATTATACAGATATTATTAAGAAAATGCATATTTTACCGTGTTATTCACAATAATAGATGAACGCCTTTCTAAAAGGAAAAATATAGATATGAGTTTGAAATATGTGTTATACGCGAATTTTTACTGAGGATGACTCCTTCGTCTAATGGCGGATGCAGCAAAAGAGCAAAATACCCTTGATCTGCAGGATATCCTACAACGATTCGCATTCGATAATATATGTAAGATTGCATTCGGGTATGACCCGGAGTATCTCTCTCCGGATCTTCCGCAAGCGAAATTCGTTGTCTTTTTCGAAGATGCTGTGACGATCACTGCCGAAAGATTTCGGACATTTTTGCCGTTTGTATGGAAGTTGAGACGATTTTTCAATGTGGGTTCAGAGAAAAGACTTCGCAAAGCTGTGGTTGAAGTGCGAGAATTCGCTACTTCAATTGTCAGGAAGAAAACGAAGGAAATTCAGGAGAAAAAGAAAAACAAGGAGAATTTGGATTCAGATTTGGATTTGTTGTCGAGGTTTTTGATTTCTGGGTATTCAGATGAGAGATTTGTAACGGACATTGTGATCAGTTTTATCTTGGCAGGCCGCGACACCACGTCCGCTGCCTTGACATGGTTTTTTTGGCTCGTGTATCGCCATCCATCGGTGGAGGAAGAAATCTTGAAGGAAATCACGGTGAAAACAAAGGACTCAGTTAACTCTGTTTACAATGAAGTGAAGGAAATGGTATTGTAAAATTTCATTCTCACTAGATTTATATGCTGATCGATGAAAATTCACTGGATCTTAGACTTGAATCACAAAATTAGCATATATGAGACTCATACGTGACCTCAAGTAGGGTCGTATCATAAAATCAATTGACTTTAGGTGGCGTAATTCATTAAACGTATATATTAGTTTATTTACTCTTATAGCTCTAACATTTGATTTCTGATTCGACTCATATATGTAATACTGAATATCCTAGAGATCACTAATATATAGGCCCGACCTATGAGGTTAATTTATACGAGCTTCATATATAAACTCAAGTGAAATTTCAACCTAAAATCAATGGATTCTAGGTAAAGTAGCACACTGACGTTATATATCTTACTAGATGTGGAGTTGTTAACATGACCTCTTCTTCAGAATAACTTCAACATATTCATACTCACGTGTGAAATTCTCAAACAGGTATACACACACGCAGCCATATGCGAGACCATGCGGCTCTACCCGCCGGTGCCTGCAGACACAAAGCAGGCAATGGCGGACGACGTGTTTCCAGACGGGACATTCGTGAAAAAAGGGTGGCGCGTGACATACCACCCGTATGCAATGGGACGATCGCCAGCGATCTGGGGCACCGATTGGGCATCGTTTCAGCCTGAGAGGTGGTTGGAGAAAGAGGATGGTAAATGGAGGTTTGTAGGGAGGGACCCGTATTCATACGCGGTGTTTCAGGCAGGTCCGCGGGTTTGTTTGGGGAAGGAGATGGCGTTTTTGCAGATGAAGAGGGTGGTTGCCGGAATTCTGCGGCAGTTCAAGGTGGTTCCTGCGGTGGACGACGGTGGCAAGCCGGTTTTCTTGCCTGCTCTAACGGCTAAGATGAAGGGTGGTTTCCCTGTCAGGTTTCATGAGAGGGAGATTTAAATTTGAAATTGTTATGTATATGTGCCTCTTGTATTTTTTGGATTATTTGTTTTAATAGAATAAAGTAATTTAATTATTTTTAATAGAAATTGTCAGGGGAAATAATCCAAGAACTGTTCTATTTAGATAGCGAAACCCTGTAGGGAAGGTTAGAGTATCGAACATAGACTTGTTTGATGGAATGCAGGCCCAGGAGATCATATATTCGAGTTCATGTTTGAATATACATACAAGATTGTCAGAAAACGCTGAAAGGGGTATTTTGAACGAACCATAGAACCATAGACTTCATTAAGGATGTCACCTATCAAGGGGATAGAGAATGAGAATGTCCGGATCATTTACCTCCTACAGTCTATTTAAGATCATTAAGGAACCAACCTTAACAGGATTACATGTTCTTATGCTCTAGGTGGGGGTAAAAACGTTAGAGAATTCATCAAGTATGGGGGTGTATTTGAGTTGAGCTAAGCCCGAACACGTCAAGCTTGAGGCTCGGATCATTTAAATTAATCTCAGCTTGGGCTTGGTTCGGTTGAGCTCAAGTTGAGCTTGGCAAGCTCCGAATTATGCTTGCAATATTTAGGCTCTCAATTTAAGCTCGTTTCGGCTCGGACTCTCTCAGCTCATTTATGTTCAAACTTGTCTTGGTTGAGCATATTTAAGCTAATATATTATATTAAGATAGGTTCATTTAGGGTTGTCTAGGCTTACGAGCACGAGCCTCACTAAGCTCGAGCTCAGCTTGATAAGCTATACGAGCGGAGTCTTTTGAGCTTTATGACGAGCCAGCTCAAGTGGGCTCCCAAGCAAACAAAATGAGCCTTTGGCGTATACCTTCTGCAACCTTCCTATTTGATCGTGCTACAATTCCAAAGGATTCACAATCCTTTTGAAAGGATGACTTGAGGTTAATGTAGTCAAATCAAATGGAATTATGCATTTTCATCCAATCATATCGTTATAGTTATACTTGAAGGTGTGACCTTGCATTTTCCAAGTAATGCCAAAACAACGCATTCGAGTGACCAAGTTTCTACCATTAGCCACTGTTACTGCAAGAGAATGAACAAATAAAAGCATGAATCAACCAACCTTGGCGATCATAGGTCCACAAACTATGCGTACTCCCACTGTCTATCGAGACTATGGTCATTCCCACCATTCGTAACGACGGTGAAATTTCTATATTGTCTAAATCATTCTCCATCCACTCATTATCAAGTTGTATTGCATCTAAAGTATAAATGACGATTCATTCTTACATCAAATGAGTCCTTAGTTTGGGTTTGAAGGGGCTGTAGACTTAAGGGTTGCAGAAGGAAATGCCTTTGTTGCAGTGGAAGCATAAGGTTTCCAATGGTTAGTACAATTGATGCTGATTGTAACACAGGGTTTGGGGATTATGATTGAATATTGTATTTTTAAAATTTTATAGTGGACGAGGTACCCGTTTACGTCCCGTAGTTTTCCGTTCTAGTTGTGAGAGGTTTTTCACGTGAATTTTAGCATGTTGGTTTTTGTTGTCTTTTTGCTAGTTTTTTTACTTCTGTTTGTGCTTGATGTGTGTTTGGACGAGAGTCGTACCAGGATACATGACCTCCTGGGAAGTCCTCTTGTTGTGAACCATATAAGGTTGGGGGTCATCGGAAATAGCCTTTTGGTAGGGTTACCCACTACAACAAAAAAGGGTGATTCTCGGCGCATAATTATCGGCGTTTATGCAAATGTCGAGAAATCTCGGCGCTTAAATGCGTCGAGACAAAGCGTTGAAAATTCTCGGCGCTTTTAAATGACGCAAAGAATCTCGGCGTTTATAAGCGCCGAGAATATTATCGGGTATATATACCCCCGCAAACCCTAACCCTCATTTGTCACCTCGCCGCCACTGAGAAAATTGACTCTCACCCTCGAGCTCGCCATTTGTCTCTCACCCTCGCCGCCACGTTCGTCTCTCACCCTCACCTCCCAATTTCCAACCGCGTTGGCTCCACCGCCAGCGTTCGCCTCTCACCGTCGCCGCCAGCGTTCGCCTCTCACCCTCACCTTCCGATTTCACAGTTGCTCTTGCTTTGCTGTTAGTATGTGATGTCCTTGCCCTAGTTTCGGTTTTTATTTTTATTGGATTGCTTATTCTTCTACAAGTGTTATATCATTTGAGTTGGTTGAAGTAGTTGTATTATAGTTTTGTATTATCGTCGTTTCACACTTTCCCCTCCTTCATGCGCATCCTTAATGCTATAGTTTGAATGATTCTATCATTGCATCTCATCCTTTGAATTGATTAGTACAAAAGATTGTTGTTTTGACGAAATTCTTGTATTACTGTGTTTGATTGATGTTTAAAATTATGTGTTGGTAGCGCTTGTGAGTTCAATTTGTTAATGTCAGGGAGATTAGATATCGATTTCATAATTTTTGAATTTGGAAAAATAAAACTTTGTTGCTATATCCCTTGTTTAGATGGAACCTTCACATTAGAGGATTAAAATTGATTATAAGGAACTCATATATCTTACTTTAATTTCTAACTTCTCCTAAGTCCCATTAATTATTTGTTTTTGTATTTGTATATGTTTTGATTGGTTGATTAAATATTTGTTTTATGAACTCTAACTTTTTTCAACTTTTAGGTAATTTGATTGCACTACTTAATATTTAGATATATGGATACGAGTTGGATCACGCAACCAAGGATTAGTCAAGCTTATATTGATGGTGTCATTGAATTCATTAAGTTGGCTGAAGAAAACCTTATAGAAGGAAAAACTCAATGTCCATGTAATAAATACAAAGTAGCCAAATGGTTCTCATTAGAAGAAGTGGAATATCATATCATTTTTAAGGGTTTTTGGCCAAAGTATAAGAAATGGATTTTTCATGGAAAAGAAGATATTGTTCAACAATTGAGATGTAATAGTCAAACATCTACCAATAATAATGAGGGAAGGGCCATAGGTCGAGATGATATTGGTGGATTACTACGAGAAAGTATCGGAGTTGATATTCCTCCCTCCACAAGTCAACCCCATTTGTCTGATGAACATGATTGGTCGGACCAAGTTCCTCTTGAACAACCCAACCAATCTCCTGAGGAGAAAGCCAAGTATAAGAAGATATTGGAAGCTTCTAATGAAGAACTATATCCAGGCTGTAGCGCATTCTCCAAATTGTCATTTCTTTTGCACTTGTTTCACTTGAAATGTATGCATAGTTGGTCTACTGTGTCCTTCACGATGTTGCTAACACTTCTTTTTGATGCATTTTCCCAAATTATGGTATTTCCATCATCTTATTATGAAGCTCAGAAAATGATCGATGAGTTGGGTCTTGGATATGAAAAGATACATGCTTGTCCAAATAATTGTATGTTGTATTGGGGTGAAATGTCTGAAAAAGAGAGTTGTCATACATGCGGTACCTCAAGATGGAAGGCAGTCAAGGGTAAGGAAGATGACAGCTGTAGTGATGAAACTATGTCAACCAAGAAAGGAGAGCCCGCTAAGGTTATGCAGTATTTTTCTTTGATTTCAAGGCTCAAAAGATTATACATGTCATCTAAAATAGCCGAAGATATGAGATGGCATGAGATAGACCGTTTGAAGGATAGGAAATTAAGGCATCTTGCAGATGGCTTAGCTTGGAGGGCATTTGATGCTCGGTATCCGGAGTTTTCTTCAGATCCTTGTAGTGTGAGGCTTGGTCTTGCTAGTGACGGCTACAATCCGTACCGTCTTATGAATACTACTTATAGTACATGGCCAATGGTGTTGATCCCATACAACTTGCCCCCATGGCTATGTATGAAGCAATCGTCATTCATTCTTTCTTCGATTATTCCTGGGAAATCGGACCCTGGACTTGACATTGATGTGTACCTACAACCATTGCTGCATGAGTTGAAATTGTTATGGGAAGGTATTGATGCATATGATGCCTATAGTGAACAAAACTTTAGGATGCAAGGGGCTATAATGTGGACTATCAATGACTTTCCTGCATATGCTATGTTGTCTGGTTGGAGTACAAAGGACTACACAGCTTGTCCTTATTGCACTGAACATACACATTCTTATAAGTTTAGGGGCAAGATTTGCTATAATGGACACCGTAAATGGTTATCTAATAATCACCATTTTCGATCTTAGAGTCAATTGTTTGATGGGACAATGGAGTATGCTTGTGCTTCTACTCCGGCATCAGGGACTGATATCTTGAAAGCACAAGAACAAGTTCGTTACAAGTACGGAAAAACCCAAAAGACTAGTAAGAAGAAAAGAGAAAGGCACTACATAGACTGTTCAATAGAAAGAGTGAACAATGAGAAAGTGCTTTGGAAGAAAAAAAAGCATATTTTTTTGACTTGCCATATTGGGAGTACAATCTCCTTCGACATAATCTAGATGTCATGCACATAGAGAAAATGTGTGTGATAATGTTCTAGGGACGCTATTACATATGGAGAGAAAGACTAGAGATGATGAAAAGGCAAGAAGGTCCCTTGAAAAAAGGAACATAAAGCCACATCTTTGGCTACAACCTCGTCCTAATAGAGATCCATACATGCCTCCAGCTTCTTACTATATGTCTTCAAATGATAAAGAACGGTTTCTATAAGTTCTACAGAAACTTAGGGTCCCAGATGGATATGGATCTAATATCTCTAGATGTGTGAAGTTGAAACAAAGAAAACTCTTAAACCTTAAGAGTCATGACAACCATGTTCTTATGCAAGATATTCTTCCTGTAGCTTTACGAGCATCCAATGCCACACAAGTCATTGAGTTGCTTTCAGACTTATCTCTCATATTTGGCATCCAGTAATTGATCTCACGTGTTATTTATACTTTATGTAATAAAGATATTTGTCCCATTTGAAAGCATATGTAAGTAACCAGGCACGGCCAGAAGGGTCCATTGCTGAAGGCTACATCATGGAGGAGACTATTACATTTTGTTCTAGATACTTAGAAGGTACTACGACCATTTTTAATAGACCTAAAAGAAATGATGATAATATTTCAAGTATGGGTAAATACTTGTTAAAACTCCGGGGGTCGTATAATTGGAAAAGAGAAGATTGTTCGCCTTGATATGAGAAGTAAGGAACAAGCGCATCGTTATGTGCTACTTCAGCTAGATAAAATCAAGGAACTTCGTGAGTAAGTGTTAATAGAAGCAACTTTGTCAATATTAACTATTTTTGTTCAACCTACTAATAATTTCCTTATTATAGTGAATCTTTAAGTGAAAAACAACGAGCATATTTCCATAGAGGTCGATCTAATGCAACATTAGAAAATCAATGGATTGTTGAAGAGTTTTCTGAGTGACTTCAAAACCAGGTTAGTATATTTTATTCGATGTTGAAGTTGATATTATATATTCACCATTAATTTTGATACTATCTTTTATTCTATTAAGGTGCACAAAATTGATGCAACTACCGAAGAAGGCCGATTGAGAAGGGCTTTAGCTGGTGGGCTCAATCAGTATGCTAAAAGAATGACGGGCTTTGTCCTTAATGGATACAAGTTTCATACAGAAGATCGTGAACGCAATATGAGGACACAAAATTCTGGGGTCATGGTCGTAGCTGATGGACAAGTTTACTATGGCAAATTGACAGACATATATGAACTAGACTATTATGGGAGTTATAAAGTTGTCATTTTTCATTGTGATTGGGTAGATATAAATATGGGCTTCAGAACATTTAGAAATAATGGTGCTTGTGTGAACTTCTCTAAGTTGATGCATACGGGTCGATTGTTGAAAGATGATCCATTTGTCATCTCATCTCAAGCAAAGCAAGTTTTCTATATTCAAGATGAGATGCAAAAGGGATGATATCATGTCATTAAGACTAAATCTAAGGAATTGTATGATCTAGGAGAGATTTGATCTTCGTTTTTTTTAGAGTTGTAAAATAACGTTACGTGTTGTTTCATTTTGTCCATGTATGTTAGTTTTCTTTTGTACGTGTTATTTCATTTTGTCCATGATCTTTGTTTCATTATTGATTATTTGTTTTACGGAACATATTTGCTTCTCATTTTATTTTGGGAAATCGTACGAAATGGACCCCCCAGCCCCCCTTTAATCTTTTTTAGACCCCCTTAACTCAAAATAGACCTTTTTGGACAAAATTGCCCCTCCCACTTCAAAACTCAACCTGTGCACTCCCTCCCCCACTTCTCTCTCCTCATTTAATGTATGGCAGACAAAAGGACACTTTTTTGACTTTTTTCATACTTTCTTTCAATTTTTTTCCCGCCCATTTGTTTTCCTTCTATCATATCTCATTCTCTCTCTCCATTTTTTGAACAGAGATATCGCATTCTCTCTTCTTTCTTCTTCTTCTCTTATTTTTGAATTTTTTTTGTCAAAAAAAAAATATTATTTTCGAATTTTCGAGCTCCATTCTTAGCGTCCTGCATGTTTCCTCGTCCTACTTGGGTCCTTGGGTAAAATCATACACGGTGTACGGTGAGTTTTAATGGTCTAAAATTAATATTTGCATTTTTTTTTCAAGTTTTACTGGTATAATAGTGTAAAATCAACTTTTATAAGTATGTTTCAAGTAATTATCGGTGTATGTTGAATCATACACTGTATATGATTGGTTATATTGGTGTAAAATCAACTTATTTAGTGTATTTGAAGTAAATAGTGGAGTATGATCAATCATATACAATGTATCATGAGTTCTAATGGTCTAAAATCAATATTTGCAAGTTTTTTTTTCAAGTTTTACTGGTATAATGGTGTAAAATCAACCTTTATAAGTGTGTTTCAAGTAATTATTGGTGTATGTAGAATCATACACTGTGTATGATGGGTTATATTGGTGTAAAATTAACTTATATTAGTATATTTGAAGTAAATAGTGGTGTATGATCAATCATACACAATGTATGATGAGTTTTAATGGTCTAAAATCAACATTTGCATGTTTTTTTAAGTTTTGCTGGTATAATGGTGTAAAATCAACCGTTATAAGTGTGTTTCAAATAATTATTGGTGTATGTCGAATCATACACTGTGTATGATGGGTTATATTGGTGTAAAATTAACTTATATTAGTGTATTTGAAGTAAATAATGGTGTATGATCAATCATACACAATGTATGATAAGTTTTAATGGTCTAAAATCAATATTTGCATATTTTTTTCGAGTTTTGCTGGTAAATTGGTGTAAAATCAACCTTTATAAGTGTGTTTCAAGTAATTATCGGTGTATGTTGAATCATATACTGTGTATGACGGGTTATATTGGTGTAAAATCAACTTATATTAGTGTATTTGAAGTAAATAGTGGTGTATGATCAATCATACACAATGTATGATGAGTTTTAATGGTCTAAAATCAACATTTGCAAGTTTTTTTTTCAAGTTTTGCTGGTATAATAGTGTAAAATCAACCTTTATAAGTGTGTTTTAAGTAATTATTGGCGTATATTGAATCATACACTGTGTATGATGGGTTATATTGGTGTAAAATCAACTTATATTAGTGTATTTGAAGTAAATAGTGGTGTATGATCAATCATACACAATGTATGATAAGTTTTAATGGTCTAAAATCAATATTTGCATGTTTTTTTCAAGTTTTGCTGGTACAATGGTGTAAAATCAACTTTTATAAGTGTGTTTCAAGTAATTATCGGTGTATGTTGAATCATACACTGTGTATGATGGGTTATATAGGTGTAAAATCAACTTATATTAGTGTATTTGAAGTAAATAGTGGTATATGATCAATCATACACAATGTATGATGAGTTTTAATGGTCTAAAATCAACATTTGCATGCTTTTTTCAAGTTTTACTGGTATAATAGTGTAAAATCAACCTTTATAAATATATTAAGTAATTATTGGTGTATGTTGAATCATACACTATGTATGATGGGTTAGATTGGTGTAAAATCAACTTATGTTAGTGTATTTGAAGTAAATAGTGGTGTACGATCAATCATACACAATGTATGATGAGTTTTAATGGTCTAAAATCAACATTTGCATGTTTTTTTTCAAGTTTTGCTGGTATAAAAGTGTAAAATCTACCTTTATAAGTGTGTTTCAAATAATTATTGGTGTATATTGAATCATACACTGTGTATGATGGGTTATATTGGTGTAAAATTAACTTATATTAGTGTATTTGAAGTAAATAAGGGTGTATGATCAATCATACACAATGTATGACAAGTTTTAATGGTCTAAAATCAATATTTGCATGTTTTTTTCAAGTTTTGCTGGTACAATAGTGTAAAATCAACCTTTATAAGTGTGTTTCAAGTAATTATCGGTGTATGTTGAATCATACACTGTGTATGATGGGTTATATTGGTGTAAAATAAACTTATATTAGTGTATTTGAAGTAAATAGTGGTGTATGATCAATCATACACAATGTATGATGAGTTTTAATGGTCTAAAATCAACATTTGCATGCTTTTTTCAAGTTTTACTGATATAATAGTGTAAAATCAACCTTTATAAGTGTGTTTCAAGTAATTATTGGTGTATGGTGAATCATACACTGTGTATGATGGGTTATATTGGTGTAAAATCAACTTATATTAGTGTATTTGAAGTAAATAGTGGTGTATGATCAATCATACACAATGTATGATTAGTTTTAATGGTTTAAAATCAATATTTGTATGTTTTTTTTAAGTTTTGCTGGTATAATGGTGTAAAATCAACTTTTATAAGTGTGTTTCAAATAATTATTGGTGTATGTCGAATCATGCACTGTGTATGTTGGGTTATATTGGTGTAAAATCAACTTATATTAGTGTATTTGAAGTAAATAGTGGTGTATGAACAATCATACACAATGTATGATGAGTTTTAATGGTCTAAAATCAGTATTTGCATTTTTTTTCAAGTTTTGCTGATATAATAGTGTAAAATCAACCTTTATAAGTGTGTTTCAAGTAATTATTGGTGTATGTTGAATCATACACTGTGTATGATGGGTTATATTGGTGTAAAATAAACTTATATTAGTGTATTTGAAGTAAACAGCGGTGTATGATCAATCATACACAATGTATAATGAGTTTTAATGGTCTAAAATCAATATTTGCAAGTTTTTTTTTCAAGTTTTGCTGGTGTAATGATGTAAAATCAATCTTTATAAGTGTGTTTCAAGTAATTATCGGTGTATGTTGAATCATACACTATGTATGATGGGTTATATTAGTGTAAAATCAACTTATATTAGTGTATTTGAAGTAAATAGTGGTGTATGATCAATCATACACAATGTATGATGAGTTTTTATGGTCTAAAATCAACATTTGCATTTTTTTTTTCAAGTTTTGCTGGTATAATAGTGTAAAATCAACCTTTATAAGTGTGTTTTAAGTAATTATTGGTGTATATTGAATCATACACTGTGTATGATGGGTTATATCGGTGTAAAATCAACTTATATTAGTGTATTTGAAGTAAATAGTGGTGTATGATCAATCATACATAATGTATGATAAGTTTTAATGGTCTAAAATCAATATTTGCATTTTTTTTCAAGTTTTACTGGTATAATGGTATAAAATCAACTTTTATAGGTGTGTTTCAAGTAATTATTGGTGTATGTTGAATCATACACTTTGTATGATGGGTTATATTGGTGTAAAATCAATGTATATTAGTGTATTTGAAGTAAATAGTGGTGTATGATCAATCATACACAATGTATGATGAATTTTAATGGTCTAAAATCAATATTTGTATATTTTTTTTCAAGTTTTGCTGGTGTAATGATATAAAATCAACCTTTATAAGTGTGTTTCAAGTAATTATCGGTGTATGTTGAATCATACACTGTGTATGATGGGTTATATTGGTGTAAAATCAACTTATATTAGTGTATTTGAAATAAATAGTGGTGTATGATCAATCATACACAATGTATTATGAATTTTAATGGTCTAAAATCAATATTTGCATTTTTTTCAAGTTTTGCTGGTATAATGGTGTAAAATCAACCTTTATAAGTGCGTTTCAAGTAATTATCGGTGTATATTGAATCATGCACTGTGTATGATGGGTTATATCGGTGTAAAATCAACTTATATTAGTGTATTTGAAGTAAATAGTGGTGTATGATCAATCATACACAATGTATGATGAGTTTTAATGGTCTAAAATCAATATTTGCATGTTTTTTTCAAGTTTTGCTTGTATAATGGTGTAAAATCAACCTTTATAAGTGCTTTTCATGTAATTATCGGTGTTTGAATTATACACTGTGTATGATGGGTTATATTGGTGTAAAATTAACTTATATTAGTGTATTTGAAGTAAGTAGTGGTGTATGATCAATCATACACAATGTATGATGAGTTTTAATGGTCTAAAATCAACATTTGCATGTTTTTTTTCAAGTTTTGCTGGTATAATGATGTAAAATAAACCTTTATAAGTGTATTTCAAGTAATTATTAGTGTATGTTGAATCATACACTGTATATAATGGGTTATATTGGTGTAAAATCAACTTATATTAGTGTATTAGAAGTAAATAGTGGTATATAATCAATCATACACAATGTATGATGAGTTTTTATGGTCTAAAATCAATATTTGCATTTTTTTTCAATGTTTTGCTGGTATAATGGTGTAAAATCAACCTTTATAGGTGTGTAATGGACTTTGTTTGGCAGGGACGCACGGTAAATTTGCGTGGCACACCCAAGGAAGCTTAAAACAGTGTCGGAGTCAACTTTGAGCCATCTACAAGCCGCTGAAGCATCCCTCTTTGCTGTTCAAGTAAATTATGCAGCTGAAAACAGTGTTCCTGCTCTGCAGCTGTCCGCTGGTACAGCGTGTGAACCGGGTGACAAGTTGAGTTCATTATTACAAGAGTTTGATGCTTTATTTGAAGAGCCCAATCAGTTACCTCCGTTTAGGCCTGGATTTGATCATCATAACAGTGAAGAAGAAAGACGGTTCATGGCGATTGTGTGTGGATTATCGGGCACTTAACAAGATGACCGTTAAGGATAAATTTTCGATTCCTATTATTGAGGAACTACTTGACGAGCTTGGTGGTTCAGTTTTCTTTTCTAAACTGGACCTCCATTCTGGATATTGGCAGATAAGGATGGCCCCATGTGACGTGCATAAGATAGCTTTCCGCACACACTCGGGCCACTTCGAGTTTACGGTCATTCCCTTCGAACTTACGAATTACTCCTTCGGCATTTCAGAGCGTAATGAACGATATTTTTCACCCTTTTTTGCGAAAATTTGTGTTGGTATTTTTTAATGACATATTAGTATACAGTACTTCAAGCTGTGGAGAAAATGAAAGAATATACAGGCAAAAATCCACACGCCTCATTTTTTATTTTTTAAAAGAAGCTTGTTGGTGGTTCATAAATGCAGAATATCGGCAAGATTTTGCGGTGTTCTAATCTCGAAAATTCTTTTGTCTGAACCTTGTCTGCAGAGCTGATGCTGCTCGGGCTTATCTCTCTTCTTTTGACAGCTACCTCAAGTGTAATATCAAATATTTGGTGTGATGTATCTTTTCATTTTTATTTTTTTACTTTTCATTTTGTCTGCTTGTTATTTATCCTTTTCCTTTCTATGGATTTAGCCAAAAAAAGGGAAAATATATAAAACTTGTTGTACTTTGCCAACAGTCATTCTTCCCCATCTTATTTATGAGTGTAAATAGCTTGATTATTGGATGTATGTATTTTATCCATTATAATACAATACTCATTTTATTTTGCCAGCCTTCATTTTTTTACTTACAATCATCCATTTTCCTTTTCAGAAGCTCTCATCTGCCCTTCCATACATTGTGTATGTTTGATCATACCCGCCTATTTAATTCAAATACACCAATATAAGTTGATTTTACACCAATATAGCCAATCATACACCAATAATTACTTGAAACACACTTACAAAGGTTGATTTTACACCATTATACCAGCAAACTTGAAAAAAAAATGCAAATGTTGATTTTAGACCATTAAAACTCATCATACATACACTAATATAAGTTGATTTTACACCAATATAACCCATCATACACAGTGTATGATTCAACATACACCAATAATTACTTGAAACACACTTATAAAGGTTGATTTCACACTATTATACAAGCAAAACTTATAAAAAAAATGCAAATATTGATTTTACACCATTAAAACTCATCATGCATTGTGTATGATTGATCATGTACTACTATTTACTTCAAATACACTCATATAAGTTGATTTTACACCAATATAACCCATCTTACACAGTGTATGATTCAACATACACCAATAATTACTTGAAACACACTTATAAAGGTTGATTTTACACCATTATACCAGCAAAACTTGAAAAAAACATACAAATGTTGATTTTAGACTATTAAAACTCATCATACATTGTGTATGATTGATCATACACCACTATTTACTTCAAATGCACTAATATAAGTTGATTTTACACCAATATAACCCATCATACACAGTGTATGATTCAACATACACCAATAATTACTTGAAACACATTTATAAAGGTTGATTTTACACTATTATACCAGTAAAACTTGAGAAAAACATGCAAATGTTGATTTTAGACCATTAAAACTTATCATACATTGTGTATGATTGATCATACACCACTATTTACTTTAAATACACTAATATAAGTTGATTTTACACCAATATAACCCATCATACATAGTGTATGATTCGACATACACCAATAATTACTTGAAACACACTTATAAAGGTTGATTTTACAGCATTATACCAGCAAAACTTGAAAAAAACTTGCAAATACTGATTTTAGACCATTAAAACTCATCATACATTGTGTATGATTGATCATATACCACTATTTACTTCAAATACACTAATATAAGTTGATTTTACACCAATATAACCCATCATACATAGTGTATGATTCGACATACACCAATAATCGTTTGAAACACACTTATAAATGTTGATTTTACACCATTACACCAGCAAAACTTGAAAAAAAATGCAAATATTGATTTACACCATTTAAACTCATCATACGTTGTGTATGATTGATCATACACCACTATTTACTTCAAATACACTAATATAAGTTGGTTTTACACCAATATAACCCATCATACACAGTATATGATTTAACATACACCAATAATTATTTGAAACACACTTGTAAAGGTTGATTTTACACTATTATACCAGCAAAACTTGAAAAAAACATACAAATGTTAATTTTAGACCATTAAAACTCATCATACATTGTGTATGATTGATCATACACCACTATTTACTTCAATTACACTAATATAAGTTGATTTTACACCTATATAACCTATCATACACAGTGTATGATTCAACATACACCGATAATTACTTGAAACACACTTATAAAGGTTGATTTTACACCATTGTACCAGCAAAACTTGAAAAAACATGCAAATATTGATTTTAGACCATTAAAACTTATCATACATTGTGTATGATTGATCATACACCACTATTTACTTCAAATACACTAATATAAGTTGATTTTACACCAATATAACCCATCATACACAGTGTATGATTCAATATACACCAATAATTACTTAAAACACACTTATAAAGGTTGATTTTACACTATTATACCAGCAAAACTTGAAAAAAAAAATGCAAATGTTGATTTTAGACCATTAAAACTCATCATACATTGTGTATGATTGATCATACACCACTATTTACTTCAAATACACTAATATAAGTTGATTTTACACCAATATAACCCGTCATACACAGTATATGATTCAACATACACCAATAATTACTTGAAACACATTTATAAAGGTTGATTTTACACTATTATACCAGTAAAACTTGAAAAAAATATGCAAATGTTTATTTTAGACCATTAAAACTTATCATACATTGTGTATGATTGATCATACACTACTATTTACTTCAAATACACTAATATAAGTTGATTTTACACTAATATAACCAATTATACACGGTGTATGATTCAACGTACACCGATAATTACTTGAAACACACTTATAAAAGTTGATTTTACACTATTATACCAGTAAAACTTGAAAAAAAATGCAAATATTGATTTTGGACCATTAAAACTCACCGTACACCGTGTATGATTTTACCCAAGGACCCAAGTAGGACGAGGAAACGCGTAGGATGCTAAGAATGGAGCTCGAAAATTCGAAAATGATATATATTTTTGGCAAAAAAATTGGAAAATAAGAGAAGAAGAAGAAAGAAGAGAGAATGCGATATCTCTGTTCAAAAAAAGGAGAGAGAGAATGAGATATGATAGAAGGAAAATAAATGGGCGGGAAAAAAATTGAAAGAAGGAATGAAAAAAGTCAAAAAAGTGTCCTTTTGCCTGTCATGCATTAAATGAGGAGAGAGAAGTGGGGCAGGGAGTGCACAGGTTGAGTTTTGAAGTGGGAGGGATAATTTTGTCCAAAAAGGTCTATTTTGGGTTAAGGGGGTCTAAAAAAGATTAAAGGGGGGCTGGGGGGTCCATTTCATACGATTTCCCTTTTATTTTTGTAAGTTCTATTATGCATCTATTAATTCTTTTATTTTTGGAAAAGCATGGATTCATAATGAGGAGGTTTTTTAGAAGTGGCAAATCAGTGCAGTCCTCAACAGCAACACCGGAACATGAAGGAGGTGATGACAGTCAGCCAAAACCGTCAACATCTCAAGCAGAGGAGCCAGTGAGGGAAGTTGGTGTTTGGTCCACTGACGTGCCATTTGATGAGAGGGAGCTACTTCAACTTATCTGTAAATGTTTTCAATTTTATAGCATTAATTATGGTAATAATTTTCCAATCGATTAGACACTACAAGAAAAACTGTAATTTCCAACCTTTTTTCCGACCGAATCAATTTCAATCGAAAAAATCCAACCGCTTTTCCAACCGAAGTTGCTTCAGTCAGACATTTCCGACCATATATAAATAGGTCGGAAATCGGTTGGAAATGTCCGACCGTCATGTTTTCGGTCGGAAATATCCGACCGCTTTCCGACATTTAAATTTTGAAAAAAAAGTAAAAAAATTAAATTAAATTCGGTCGCAAAATCGGTGGAAAATTTCCAACTGATAATGTTGCGGTCGCAAATCTCCGACCGCAACTAAAGCTGTCGGAAAGTTCCGGCCGATTTCCAACTGTTTATTTTATTTTTTAAATTTAAAATAAATTAAATTAAATATGTTGATTTCGGTCGAAAATTTCCAACTGTTTTTCCGACCACATCCAATTAATTTATTTAATATTTAATTATGTTAAATTAGTCCATATATAATTAAAGTTGTGTCAATTTGGTCCTTGGGAGTAAAATTTAAGTTAAGGTTATTTACATACAAAGGTCTTGTACTTTGCCTGTTGATATGATTTTAAAAGGTGTTTTAAAATTATGTACTTGTATGCGTACAAGATCGTCGTAACTTTATCGGGTATATGAGTCCTATCCATAGGGAATCGGTTTAAAATTGAATCTAGTGATTAATGGCTGGTTGGAATTTTGGGTTTTTGTTGATGAATTGAGTGGTTAACTAAACTAAAGCAACTAAATTAATAAAAAAGGCCGTCAAATTAAATAAACGTTAAGGAATGAATTCAGGATAACTTTACTCGTATACTGTCATTATGCTCTATTATGACATTGATCTATGAGGTTTAGGCTATAAGTACTAAGCGTAGGTAGTGTTAAGGCTGAGGGCAATGAACTAGTCTAAAGACATAACCTATTATATCATCTTAGGTGTAGCATAGGTTATCTCATTAGTACTACTTAATTCCTTTTTTGCTCCTAATTCAATATTAAACTTGAATTAATACTTAAGTTAGGGCTTGGGATAATGAACTAGTTTAAGAGCATAACCCATTGTATTACCCTAGGTGTATAATTGATTATCTCAATAGTACTGAAAAATTCCTTTATCAGTCATAATGAAGTATTAATTTATACAGAAGATTGTGTTCAAAGTTGTGTATAACCTCAACCCTGACCATGTATGAAAAACGAGTTATATTATGGTATAGGCTACAAACTCATAGATGAACACTAATAGTTTGAAGATCTTATCATAGCTACAAGCACACAATTATGTAAGATGTAATTTAATGCACTACAAGTCAATTAATTATCTCAATTAATTCAACTTGAAGTCAAAAGATTGGCAATTTTATCAATAATTTAGCATAAATTAACTCTAAATCAACACAATTAATCAAAAATTTTCTTTTAATTTTGTAAGAAACAAATTTTTTTATAAAAAAATTGTGCTAAATTGTAAGTTGTTTTAAATTAATCCTCAAGAGTGTTTTAATTTTAAGTGGACCTAAAATATCAAAATTTTTTATTTTTTAAATGAAATAATAAGGTCATTACCAATAAACAGATGTGTTGATGGTATTATTTTTGTATTACTAGCACAATCATTACCAATTAGTAAGTCCGTTAGTTTTATCATGTAACTATTACCAACAGGTAAAATTATATTACCAATAAATAAATTGATAGTGTTAAGCCAATTGTAACAGAGACATTGACCAACGAATAAATTTGTTACTAATATTATTTTTTACAATATTATTAGAATAATCACCAACAAATAAAGTTATTAGTTTTAAATTTTAAAAAATAGTAATTAAATTTTTATTTTCCCCCTCAATTTTTATTTCCCTCTTTAATTTTTTACTTTTTTTCCCAAATTTTTATTTTTCCTCACAAATTTTATTTTCGCCCCTAATACGCACAATTTTTACATAAAATTAATATTTATATTTTAATTAAAATTACTAAATTTTTAAACAAATACCCATCCCACCCAAAGCAACCCCTAACTCTTCATTCTCACTCAGCCAGCCCGCACGGTGCCTCGCCGCCGCCCCGCCCTTCGCAGCGCCGCCCCTTCCCTCGCCGCGCCGCCGAACAGCCACCACGCCGGCACCGGACAGCCCCTCGCCGCCCCTCATCCCATAACAGCTTAGTTATTTCAGGTATTTCCGGACAGCTCTGTCCCATAAATTAATATTTATGTGTTCGGGCCGCTCTATTGTGGTATTTCTAATTTTAGTCTATTTTTTGTACATATTTCAGATTTATATTCATTATTTTGGTTTAAAACTTTCATATTTTAGTATAAAATTGATTTTATTTTGTGTTTTAACTTTTATACTTGTTCTATGAGGTATTGTTGAAATTTATGTTGGTTGTTGCTAGTTTTTGAGTAGTATTGTGGCGGGAGGTTGTCGGGTTTGGATATGGAGGAGGTTCTATCAATTCTTAGGTTTGGATTGTGGTAGTATTTCCAATTTTTCTGATTTTTATCTATTTTGTGTACATATTTCAGGTTTATACTCACTACTTTTGTTTACAACTTTTATGTTTTAGTATAAAATTGGTTTTATATTGTGTTTTACCTTTTATACTTGTTGTATGAGGTATTGTTGAAATTTATGTTGGTTGTTGCTAGTTTTTGAGTAGTTTTGTGGAGGGAGGTTGTCGGGTTTGAATATGGAGGAGGTTCTATCAATTCTTAGGTTTGGATTGTGGTAGTACTTCCAATTTTTCTGATTTTTATATATTTTTTATACATATTTCAGGTTTATACTCACTACTTTTGTTTACAACTTTCATGTTTTAGTGTAAAATTGGTTTTATATTGCGTTTTAACTTTTATACTTGTTGTATGAGGTATTGTTGAAATGTATGTTGGTTGTTGCTAGTTTTTGAGTAGTTTTGTGGCGGGAGGTTGTCGGGTTTGGATATGGAGGAGGTTCTATCAATTCTTAGGTTTGGATTGTTGTAGTACTTCCAATTTTTCTGATTTTTATCTATTTTGTATACATATTTCAGGTTTATACCCACTACTTTTGTTTACAACTTTTATGTTTTAGTGTAAAATTGGTTTTATATTATGTTTTACCTTTTATACTTGTTGTATGAGGTATTGTTGAAATTTATGTTGGTTGTTGCTAGTTTTTGAGTAGTTTTGTGGAGGGAGGTTGTCGGGTTTGAATATGGAGGAGGTTCTATCAATTCTTAGGTTTGGATTGTGGTAGTACTTCCAATTTTTCTGATTTTTATATATTTTTTATACATATTTCAGGTTTATACTCACTACTTTTGTTTACAACTTTCATGTTTTAGTGTAAAATTGGTTTTATATTGTGTTTTAACTTTTATACTTGTTGTATGAGGTATTGTTGAAATGTATGTTGGTTGTTGCTAGTTTTTGAGTAGTTTTGTGGCGGGAGGTTGTCGGGTTTGGATATGGAGGAGGTTCTATCAATTCTTAGGTTTGGATTGTTGTAGTACTTCCAATTTTTCTGATTTTTATCTATTTTGTATACATATTTCAGGTTTATACTCACTACTTTTGTTTACAACTTTTATGTTTTAGTGTAAAATTGGTTTTATATTATGTTTTACCTTTTATACTTGTTGTATGAGGTATTGCTGAAATTTATGTTGGTTGTTGCTAGTTTTTGAGTAGTTTTGTGGAGGGAGGTTGTCGGGTTTGACTATGGAGGAGGTTCTATCAATTCTTAGGTTTGGATTGTGGTAGTACTTCCAATTTTTCTGATTTTTATATATTTTTTATACATATTTCAGGTTTATACTCACTACTTTTGTTTACAACTTTCATGTTTTAGTGTAAAATTGGTTTTATATTGTGTTTTAACTTTTATACTTGTTGTATGAGGTATTGTTGAAATGTATGTTGGTTGTTGCTAGTTTTTGAGTAGTTTTGGCGGGAGGTTGTCGGGTTTGGATATGGAGGAGGTTCTATTAATTCTTAGGTTTGGATTGTTGTAGTACTTCCAATTTTTCTGATTTTTATCTATTTTTTATACATATTTCAGGTTTATACTCATTATTTTTGTTTACAACTTTTATGTTTTAGTGTAAAATTGGTTTTATATTGTGTTTTACCTTTTATACTTATTGTATGAGGTATTGTTGAAATTTATGTTGGTTGTTGCTAGTTTTTGAGTAGTTTTGTGGAGGAAGGTTGTCGGGTTTGAATATGGAGGAGGTTCTATCAATTCTTAGGTTTGGATTGTGGTAGTACTTCCAATTTTTCTGATTTTTTATCTATTTTTTATACATATTTCAGGTTTATACTCATTACTTTTGTTTACAACTTTCATGTTTTAGTGTAAAATTGGTTTTATATTATGTTTTAACTTTTATACTTGTTGTATGAGGTATTGTTGAAATTTATGTTGGTTGTTGCTAGTTTTTGAGTAGTTTTGTGGAGGGAGGTTGTCGGGTTTGAATATGGAGGAGGTTCTGTCAATTCTTAGGTTTGGATTGTGGCAATACTTGCAATTTTTCTGATTTTTATCTATTTTTTATACATATTTCAGGTTTATGCTCACTACTTTTGTTTACAACTTTCATGTTTTAGTGTAGAATTGGTTTTATATTGTGTTTTAACTTTTATACTTGTTGTATAAGGTATTGTTGAAATGTATGTTGGTTGTTGCTAGTTTTTGAGTAGTTTTGTGGCGGGAGGTTGTCGGGTTTGGATATGGAGGAGGTTCTATCAATTCTTAGGTTTGGATTGTTGTAGTACTTCCAATTTTTCTGATTTTTATCTATTTTTTATACATATTTCAGGTTTATACTTACTACTTTTGTTTACAACTTTCATGTTTTAGTGTAAAATTGGTTTTATATTATGTTTTACCTTTTATACTTGTTGTATGAGGTATTGTTGAAATTTATGTTGGTTGTTGCTAGTTTTGAGTTGAAAGTACTAAGTAATGGTAAAGTTTTGAAACCTAAAGCAAAATTTTCCTTTACTATGGAGCAGAAAAGAGCTGTATGTGAATGGATTAGGAACTTGAAAATGCCAGATAGATATGCCTCATATATGGCTACATGTGTAGATATGAATAAAGCAACATTGTCAGGAATGAAGAGTCATGATTGTCATGTATTTAGTGTATGCTAATTAATATATTAATGTTTTGAATTAGGTTTTTTCCGGATCATCCAACGGTTGTTCGTAACATTACTGATATCATCAAAAGCAAATTTGATAGACCTTACAACTCATGGATGAAGGTACTAGAAGAGGTGGTAGAGTTATGGTTTGGCGAGTTTAAGGTAAGTATTTTGAATTTAACTATTATTTTTGTGCTTTGATTTGTGTTTACAATTTTTTTTAAAAATTTTGTAAAAGAAGTACTGGTAGTATCCAGAGAATGAGAGGACAATCAGGAAAATTTTTGAGAAGCACGGTGGAAAAAGCCTGAAAGACACGTTTTTATGGGTTAGAGGAAAACCTAATAAGCGTCCACACTGTTTAAGTCAAGAAGTGTGGAATGAGCTATGGAAGTACTGGAATAGTGCAGCCTTTAAGGAAAAAAGCGAGCAAAATAAGAAAAATCGTGATTCAGATGTTGGTGGCATTGGCACGTCGCTTCATACTGGTGGTTCAATCCCATCAAAAGAGCACAGAAGGCGACTGGTAATATAAATTTTATAATTATTTCTTGGAATATGCCTTACTTGTAAATAATAATCTTCTATATATTTTTAAATATAGACAGAAAAGACTGGCAAGGTACCTACTTTTGGTGAGCTGTTTGCATTCACCCATCAAAAGAAGAAGGATAAAAGTTGGGTGGACAAAAGATCTTTTGTTGCTTATGTAAGTGTTAAATTATTGATTTATGTATTTTACGTTAAACAATTGTAATTAGTTTTATACTAATTGTCACAATTGATCACACGGGCGTTATACTAAAAAAATGACGGAACTGGTGTCTACTCAAAATTCAATTGATGTTTCCGGGGATGGACAAGATTCAGGACAACAGTGTCCTTTATCACAGATAAAGATATGGAACGAAGCTGTTGGTCTGACAAAGAAGGGGCAAACATATGAACTTGTAATGGAAGCTACAATATACAAATGCTCCTCTCCCTCCAGTCAGTCGTCAAAGCAGATGTCTACTTCCTGGGTAGAGACACCAGAGTATAAAGAATTGAATGCTCGGATGGAACAAGAACATCGTGACAAGGAGGAAATAAAACTTATATTGGAAGCAGAAAGACATGATAGAAAGAAATCTAAAATGAAATTAAAGAGAAAATTTCAACAATTTAAGGAGCAACAAAATCAAATGATAATCTTCTATATATTTGTAAATATAGACAGAAAAGACTGGCAAGGTATCTACTTTTGGTGAGCTGTTTGCATTCACCCATCAAAAGAAGAAGGATAAAAGTTGGGTCGACAAAAGATCTTTTGTTGCTTATGTAAGTGTTAAATTATTGATTTATGTATTTTACGTTAAACAATTGTAATTAGTTTTATACTAATTGTCACAATTGATCACAGGAGCGTTATACTAAAAAAATGACGGAACTGGCGTCTACTCAAAATTCAATTGATGTTTCCGGGGATGGACAAGATTCAGGACAACAGTGTCCTTTATCACAGATAAAGATATGGAACGAAGCTGTTGGTCTGACAAAGAAGGGGCAAACATATGAACTTGTAATGGAAGCAACAATATACATATGCTCCTCTCCCTCCAGTCAGTCGTCAAAGCAGATGTCTACTTCCTGGGTAGAGACACCAGAGTATAAAGAATTGAATGCTCGGATGGAACAAGAACATCGTGACAAGGAGGAAATAAAACTTATATTGGAAGCAGAAAGACATGATAGAAAGAAATCTGAAATGAAATTAAAGAGAAAATTTCAACAATTTAAGGAGCAACAAAATCAAATGATAATCTTCTATATATTTGTAAATATAGACAGAAAAGACTGGCAAGGTACCTACTTTTGGTGAGCTGTTTGCATTCACCCATCAAAAGAAGAAGGATAAAAGTTGGGTGGACAAAAGATCTTTTGTTGCTTATGTAAGTGTTAAATTATTGATTTATGTATTTTACGTTAAACAATTGTAATTAGTTTTATACTAATTGTCACAATTGATCACAGGAGCGTTATACTAAAAAAATGACGGAACTGGCATCTACTCAAAATTCAATTGATGTTTCCGGGGATGGACAAGATTCAGGACAACAGTGTCCTTTATCACAGATAAAGATATGGAACGAAGCTGTTGGTCTGACAAAGAAGGGGCAAACATATGAACTTGTAATGGAAGCAACAATATACAAATGCTCCTCTCCCTCCAGTCAGTCGTCAAAGCAGATGTCTACTTCCTGGGTAGAGACACCAGAGTATAAAGAATTGAATGCTCGGATGGAACAAGAACATCGTGACAAGGAGGAAATAAAACTTATATTGGAAGCAGAAAGACATGATAGAAAGAAATCTGAAATGAAATTAAAGAAATCTGAAATGAAATTAAAGAGAAAATTTCAACAATTTAAGGAGCAACAAAATCAAATGATGAAACAATTGTTCATGAAATTGAATGTTGATCCTCTAGTCCAACTACTTTTTGATAGTGATAATGATGATGATGATGAAGATGAAGGTGGAGATGGAGACGGAGACGAAGACGAAGACGAAGATGAAGATGAAGATGATGGTGGAGATGATGATGATAATGTGTAGTAAATTTGATAATTATTTTATTTAACTTTTTAGGTGTAAGCTTAAATTACATTGTAATGATTTTGGTAATTGAAACTTATGTTATGTTTTTGGTATTAGTAGTATCGTATATGTTATATTTTTGGCATGATCAGTACCGTATACGTACAAGAAAATTAATTTATAATAGGATTAAATATATTTTTCTACTAAACAGGCATTTAAAAAAAATTAAAAATGTTCAGCTGATTATTTATCTTGTTGGCCAAGTTTCCGACCGAATTTCAGTTGGTAATTTCTGACCGATAATTTGGTCGGTAATTTCCGACCGATAATTCGGTCTGAAATCTCCGACCGATAAGTGGGTTGGAAGTTTCCGACTGAAACTCTCAATCGGTCGGAAATTTCCGATTGAAATTTTTGTCAGAAATCCGGTTGGAAATTTCTGACTGAAACACTCAGTCGGAAAGTCGGTTGAAAATTTCCGACCGAATTTTGAAAGTCGTCGGAAATAGGTTTCCGACCAACATATTTCCGACGTAAAAATTCGGTTGGAAGTGCACATTTCCAACCGATTTTTCCCAGTTTCCAACCGATGTCACCGTCGGAAATCGACTATTTTTTTGTAGTGAGAAAAGTAATGGTATATCTTAATCGTTAATAGATGTCCAAGGTAACTTGAGTGTCTTAAGGACGATACCAGTTAAGGAAGTATGACATTTTCCTGAAGGTATAAGAATTATTGTACGGTTCAATGACCTACGCCAACCAATTAGAAAGGGTGGCAATTAGAAAAGAATCTTGCGGATCCATTAACAAAAAGCCTTTGTCGTAAAATGATTATAGAAATATCGAGGGGGATGGGATTAAAGTCTGTACCTGAATAAATTGTGATGTATCCAACTTGGTTTTAACAGGTTCAATGTGAAAAGTCATGGTTTTATTCTAGAAATGCACTGTGTTTTATGTTGTCCCTCCCTATGGTGTGATAGTGGGGAAACGGGTCCATAGCCATATGTTTGGTGGTGTAAGCAAGGCTTGCACTTGATGGACACTGTTTGTATCTTACCAAGGGGTGAGGTTGAGCTTGAGCTCTTAATGGACCCATATCCATATATTTTGTGGTGTGCGGTAACACACACTTGATGGGATCCACCTATGTAGGTGTGGGAGTGTGGCCGCTCCCTATGAAGGTTTAAGACTTGCCTTCTAGAGTGCCTATGAATATCCAGGAAGAGCGCATGGCCGATAAAACGTGCCAAACCGCAGGAGTTGCCGAGATCTGGAGTTTGGTATGTGTCCAAGTGGAAGACTATACAACCCCTTGTGAGGTTCAAGACGAAAGTCACCTAGAAAGATGTTGGTCCTAAACTTGGGTTATACTAGGTGATGATTCAAGTCACAAGACATCGGTATTGAAAAACTAAACTCCCTTTGCCCAATCTGTCTTTCTTTTCTTTCTTGTATCCTTTGTGGGGGATTGTTGGAAAAATGATATAAGAAATACATGATAAAAATCAAGTGAAGTAGCAAAATGACATTTTTTCTTGTATCCCACATAGACAAAATAGGAGAGGATTTTTGGGTTTATATATGGGTACCTTAGAGCCACCATGTGAATTAATTTATGGATGAAAGTATGGACACCACACATGCGCATGCGCAGCCCGCTCGCCGTGCCGTGCCGTGCCGTGCTCGGGTGTGGGTCTTATTTTTACTAACGGGTAAAATTATTTTACAGAAAAATCGGTCTCTTACTGCTTCGTACTTAACGTTAGTTGCCGAGATTTTTGTTCCTCGATCATGCTAACTGCCAACGATCCCATTTTACCCCAGTTTTAGGACGTCGGTTGAAGCTCCAGTCCCATGATTATAGAGTTCGGTTGAAACTGCAGTCCCGTTTTATAGGGATCGGTTGATGCATTATATCACTATAAATACAGTCCTTCTTCTTCCAGTTTGAATTATCAAAAAAGTTTTTTTTCTTCTTCCTTCTCTCATCTCAGTCACGCTCTCCTCTCTTTTGGGCATTGTTCTTAGGCACTCCTACCCGGCTATTAACGAGTGCACGTTAATAGTCGAATCGTGTTAATCCTGGAGGACGGCCGCCGATTTTACTGTTTGCACCAGAGCAGCGACGAAATCATCTTTTAGGACAGTGGTAATCCCACGACACGGTACCTTCGGTGACATTCCCGATCTCTTGTTTTTATACCGTTTGATTGCTGTGTTTAGATATACTATTTATAATTCTCGCCGTAGCCTACAGTTACAACTAGGGATGGCAATGGGGCGAGGCGGGTACGGGGGGTGTCTCCTCCATACCCGTACCCGCCACCCAAATTCTATATCTGTACTCGCCCCATTACCCACCACGGGTATGAAGTGGATACCGGGGCGGGTACAAACTCATACTCGTACTCGCCCCAATACCCGCGGGTATCTAATGGGTATGCATTACCCGCCCCGTACCCTCTCTAATGTGCGTAGAAAACGATTATTTATAGCGGGTTATATTAGTTATTTAATACTACTTTTAAAAATCAATTATATTTTTTTATAACATTAATAAACAAATTGGGTTATTGAATTTAAACACGTATTTTTTTAATTTGAAGGTTAATTATGTACAAAATAAAGCGGGGTATGGCGGGTATGAGGTGGAGCGGGGAGGGTATGGAGCTGGGCGGGGCGGGTACAAAACTATACCCGTACCTGCCCCATGCCCGTGACGGGTACGGGGAGGGTACACCGAACCCGTACCCACTACATGCCTCACTTATACCCGTACCCGCTCCAAACGGGGCGGGTACCAGTGGGTAGCGGATTTTACCTGCCCCATTGCCATCCCTAGTTACAACGGCAAATTTTCGCTGAAATTACTGCATAATTTCCTGCACGATTTTACTGTGTAATTTAGTTGCGTATTTACACTGTTTCTTACTGCACAGTTTTGCAGAATTTTGCTACGTTATTTTTCTGTGCATTTTTACTGCTGCGTTAATTCACTGCAATTTTCTGGATAATTCAACCACATTAATTCTGCAGTATTTTCTCACTGTTTTACTGCAGAATTTTAATTGCGTTTTTCTGCATTTAATTACGTCTTTTGTTGCGAGCATTGTTTAATTTTTTATAACACTACCATCCCCAGCATAAGTTAGCGTAGAGGTGAGGTTATTTTTGAAATTTACTTAAAAAATAAGGGTATTTTAATCTTTTCGCCCTATTAATTTGTTTCACTTTTCACATCAGTAAAAATTAACGCAAAACAAACGTTATTGTTGTTGGAAATGTAACAAAGTTTAACACATTGATGCCTTAAGTTAAAACCCACATCCCACATTGAAAATTTAGAGAAGGGAGAGGTAGTTTATAAATGCCCTTGTAAACACAAGGATTTGAATTAAGTTTAGGGTGAGAGAATGGTGGGAACCATACGTGTGCGTTGCCCGCCCATTGTGCCGTGCTATCAATGTGCCCCGTTTTATTGCAGGTATTTTTATTTTATCAGAAACTTTTTTTTTCCACCGACTATCAATATGCCTTATAAAGACGCGTTTTTCTCTCCCTAGCAAGACCTCCGGTACTGCTTGTTCTTCCCAAGAGACGCACCCCTTCATTGATGACAGTTGGGAGGTCGTGGCTGCTCCCAACAGTCACAATTATGGCTATGAATACTGCAATTTTATTAGCCATTTTTATCAACTAAAAACAGAACATTTCTCTCTCCTTCCTCTAAGCTCCCTCTCCTCATCCTTTATTGTCTTCTCCTCGTACTTTCTCTCTAAGATTGGGCAAAAGTTTTCTTGGCATCTAACCCGACTTCTAATGAGTGCAGGTTATAGGTCGGTTCGCTTTAATGCTGGAGGACGGGCGCAGGTTGATGTATGTACACCCTAGTAGCGGCGAAATCGTCTTTTAGGACAATGAATTGTGCCACGGTGCAGTTATTTGCTTTGTAAAATCTTTCCTTTTTGCATCGATTTCGTTGCTGTGTTTGATATTCTACTTCTGCGCTTACTGCTCACTGTTTTTATACAACAATTGTACCAAAGGTACCCGAAAATGTTATCGAAATTCAGGATAATTTAAAAAATTTTAGAATATTTGAAGGGGAGATCGTAAAATGTCATTTTGATGAACTTAAAAGAACTTAATGGAAAAGGAAAGTAATCATATTTTTTAAGTTGAATTGGATTTGGATGATCCACTTTTATCACGTACGGAAGCCACACCTTTGAGACAGAAACGCTTTATTCGGCCACTAAATATTATTCTTGCCCTTTTAACTTAATCTCGACTTTTTTTACTCAATTGGCATCTTTTTAAAAAAAATATTATCAAAATGGCACCATTTTAAAAATATTTACCAAAATAGTACTATTTACTGTAGCTTGTTTAATGTACACCGTTTGTAACGGCGTACGTTGAGTAATTTTTTTTTTTTTTTTATAGTTTACTCAACTTACTTCATTTGAAACGGAGTATGTTGAGTAAATTTTTTTTTAGCTTACTCAATGTACTTCATTTGAAACGGAGTACGTTGAGTTATTGCATTTTAAAAAAGAGAGGCTGTTTTCTAGTACTCCAAGACGCTGCATAGGTGGGTGAAGGCTAGCACTCTCATTCCTAATAACCCCTAGAGCCTGATATCTCTTCACCCACCTATGCAAGGTCTGGGGTACTCGAAAACAGTCTCTGTTCAGGGTAGCACCCTGAAGAGAGAAGGTTGCGTGCATCCACTTAACGTACTCGATGTACTCCGTTTTAAACTGGTAATGGTTATTGAATTTTAAACAGGTAGCACCATTGAGTAATTTTTTTTATAGTTTACTCAACGTACTTGATTTGAAACAGAGTACGTTGAGTAATTTTATTTTTTTTCCCGAAAGTACAGCTAATTTGTATTTTAAAAATTATTACATTAAAACTATTTTATATAAATAATTTAAATTTTAATAATCTTTTAAATTTTTTAAGAAAGCATATTAACTTCATCATAACATTGTATGTGTCATCTTTTTTATTATCACGTCATCTACCACATATTCTTTTTTGTCGTCATGTTATTTTTTCGAGTAATTGTCCTGGTCACTTATAAATTGTTTATACCTTTCCTGTCCTTTTCTAAATAATTTTTTTTCTTGGTCGTTTTTGCAAAGTATGTTGCCCTTACTGTGTATAATATTATTTTTGAAAACTTTCACCATTTACGTTTTCATCTAAAAAGTAATGTATAATTTTCATGTATATAATATTAGTTCAACAAAAATTTAACGAATACCTAAATGATGAAATGACCTGTATATATTAGCGTTGTTATTTACTATATTAAATATAGTAAATATAAAGCAATATACATTCTCAATGCCCCAATAGCTCCCGCCTATGCAGGGTTTAGAGGGGTGAATGTATGTAGCCTTCTCTCTTCAGGGTGTTACCCTGAAGATAGACTATTTCCGAGTACCCCTAGACCTTGCATAAGTGAGTCAAGAGATATCAGACTTCGGGGGTTATTGGGAATGAGAGTGCAAGCCTTCACCCACCTATGCAAGGTATTGGGGTACTAGAAAACAATATCTATTTTTTAAAATACAATAATTTTAATGCAATAAATTAGCTATGCTTTGAAGAAAAATAAAATTACTCAACGTACTCCGTTTCAAATGGAGTACGTTGAGTAAGCTAAAAAAAAAAAAAAAAAAAAAACCTCAACATACTCCATTTGAAATGGAGTATGTTGAGTAAACTATTAAAAAAAAAAAAAAAAACTCAACGTACGCCATTATAAATGGCGTACGTTGAATAAGTTGCAGTAAATGATATCATTTTGGTAAATATTTTTGAAAGGGTGTTATTTTGATAATTTTTTTAAAAAAATGTGCCAATTGGGTAAAAAAATCCTTAATCTCTTGCTATTAGTTATAACTAGGTTTTCTTGCATGCGATGTACAGGCGGTATTAATTTTGCAATGTTATTGTTAATTCTTGAAAATTGTCATTAATAGAATCTCGTACACAATGTAGTCAGGATGAAATTCCTTTTACAAAAGATTATATAACGATTGCCAAATAAGTGTTAATGTCGTGTCTCCCTTCATTGTTCATTCGTAGCAATTTTGTCCGGATCCATACATTGAAAGTAACAGCCATTAGATCTATGCATTTGCTTTGCTTGGTAAAACATTTTTTATTTATCTTTGCCATTTTTAGGTTTGTGTTTGTCTTATTTGTTGTATGTTGTTCATCCAAAAGATATAAGAGGCGAATAGTCAAGAAGAAGAAAAGAAAAAAAAAAAAAACGACGGACAGGAAAGAAAAGCATAAATAAAAAGGTCTAGCATCTGAAGCTAAAATGCACACCATGGTCAAAGATAGGAGAGAAGAAGCCCGGCTTTGAAGATGGTCGTTACAAGAAAGCTTCATTACGGAGGTGTAGGAAGCCTTAAAACATTGGATCTGTAGATTAGTCTACGTGAGTCCTCCAAGCAACGGTGAAAAGAAATGTGTGATCCTCCGACTAGTGCTTTGGATCATATAATTACCCTTAACTAGTGTTTTGCACCATGGTGATTATTCTTGGATGAAAACAAAAATCTTAATAAAAAAATATAATAAAATTAAAATTCTTTCTTTGGCTTAATTCAAGTTACCATGGTATGAACTTCACATGTGAGTTAAACGTGTCCACTTTTGCTTATTTTTTGCCATTTGTCAAGTTGTATTTGTTGCTGCTAGAAGAATTCACACAATCAAGCACAATGGAAGCGTAAAATCAACGAAATAACGAAATATAACACACCAAATTTTAATGTGGAAACCCTATCTCAACTAGAGGGAAAAATCACGGGACCCAACGGGGGCCTCAATCCACTATAAAATTAAGGATTACAATATCTAATTATAACCCCCAACCTTATACAATCATCAACAATCAATCATCAGCATCAATGTGACTATTGCATGAAAAGTCACCAACTCTCTCAAAGTGTAACTGCTGCACAACGAGTTACCAACCCTCCTCAATATAACTTCTGCACGGCAATCCATCAACCCTCTCAAAATGTAACTATTGCACGGTGAGTCACCAATCCTCTCACATTGTAGCTATTGCATGGCGAGTCACCAACCTTCTCATAACGTAGCTTTAGATAGAGGTAGCTACAAATTCTTGGCAATGTCTCTTAATCAAGATACCTCTCAACATCAATCTCGCACTCTGCCCCTGCCCAAGTGCCCCCCATGGACACCCCTTTACAAAACCCTTATTCTTTACATCTTTTTCTCTCTTTTTCTCCACATCTACCCCTATTTATAATGAGTTACCTCAATCTAATCTAATTTAAAATATCAATTCAAATCAAACTTATTTAGGTAAACAAATCTTAATCAAATGTCTTCCAAATCAAATCTAAACCATATCTAAATCATATCAAATTAATATTAATTTTGAGATAAATAATATCCTACAGCTACAATGTGCTCTAGGCCTAAATATACATAAATTGCAATAAAGTACGCATGTAATAGCTGAATATATTATGGGAGTGAGGCATAGAACATATAAAGATGAGACACATCAACATCTCCAAACACAAACCTTGCTTCCTCAAGCAAGATTCAGTTCAAATTAGCTAAAGATGGGAAAAATTCAATCAAGAATGTGGTAGTAGGAATTACTTGTGAAAAATATTTCTGAACATACCTAAGGGAGTACTCAAGAATGAAAAATCTTTATGTAATGCTATTATTACACTGATTTTAGCTAAAGTCTGGGCCATTTAAATCTTCCTACTAGTAAGTAAGCTTAAAACTTTTCTTGCTTTTCTCTTACTTCAAGCCCTCCATATCTAAAATAAATAGTGAAAATAATTAAGAGAAAAAGCTTTCCTAACACATTACCGTAATCAACATAGAAATCTCAATTCTTTTTTCCTTCTGTACCTTGTTTTCTTCTTCTTCTTCAAATTTTTTTTTTTTTTTTTTTTTTTTTGGAAGTAACTTAAGGTTTGGCGGGTCTCTCTAAGACCCATGCAGTGAGTTTTCGGTCGGTGATTCATAATTCAGTTGGCTCAAGGCACCAAGTGAAAAGCATCCTCGGACCCAATGGCTCCAGTCAAAGGAATTGACCACCTAAGTCATTACTAGCACATACCTTAAAGAATTTATTACTCACATTGGCATTGGTACTTATTAAAGTGACTTATAGAAGTTAATTCTTCTTAAACTTCCCCGTGACCCATGTGGTGAGCTTTCTACCAGCAGCTCCCGGTCCAATTGGCTCGGAATACCAAGTGTTAAAACAACTTTACGGGCTTACTTGCTCGAGACAAAGGGGCTACAAGAACCATCAAGTCACATATACTTTCCCGATTAAAACAGGCATTGATACCTCATTATTTTATTATTATTTTTTTTAATAGAATAAATTCAAGAGAAAAAGATGAGCGGTGGTTTTAACACTGTTATGAGTAAAATGTTTAGTTCCATTTCCTAAAATTATTCCCAATAATAAAACTTAAAGAAGAGTAAAAATTGTTTACTAGCAAGTCATAGCTGTGGCAGATATACGGGTGTTGTATCCTCATGGAATCGATGTAAAGTCAGATTCAATTATTAATGAGCACTTTGATTGGGTTTTTGTTGGAAAGTTGAACAATTAATGAAATTAAAGCAATTAAGACAGTGAATTAAAGTGTCTAATCAATCAGGGGCAGTTTAGAGAATGAATTCGGGGTAGCTTAACTCAGATTCCATCATTATACTTTACTATGACAATGGTTCAAGGGGCTTAGGCTTGTCATAGTTCAAAGGGCTTAGGCTATAAGCACCAAGCTTGAGTTAACACTTGAATTAAGGCTTAGGATAATGAACTAGTCTAAGGGCATAACAAATCTTATCACTCTAGGTGTGACACGAGTTATCTTAATAGCACTACTTAATTCCTTTCTCATACCTAACCTAATGTTAAGTTATATAAGAGATCGTGTTCATGGTTGGGTACAACCTCAACCTTAACCATTCGTGAAAGCCTGTGATGTTGAAGTCCAAGCTACAAGCACAAAGACTAAATGCAAACAAATTGGAAATCTAACCATGGTTACAAGCTCACAAATAGAAAACCAAACACAATAAATAATTACCCACAGGGGTGCGAAAATAACATAACACAAATCATTGTCAACAATAAAGTATAAATCCGAGATTTCACCCCTAAACTACAAGCCCACTCCTCCATTAGAGTTTTATACATCACAAAATGTAAAAGAAAAAGTTAAGAAAAACTCACGAACGAAGACTTCCTCGATTGGCGTTGCAGTGACCCTTGCTTTGATCCCTCGGCACACTAACTGTTGAAGAAAATTTAGAATATATAATTCTAAATTCTATATCTCAAAGAAGAAATTCACACAAAATTGGAGACACAACACAAAACTTTATTTAATTGAGAATATTACGATAAAACTCTCAATAACAAGACTACAACCCTGTATATATATATAAGACTTTTGTCTTATTTATTTTACATTCTCGATATCATTTAAGGTTTAAGGTCGTGGGTATTTATAATAACCCAAATGTAATACAAACCACTCATTTTTAATAACTAATTAATTTGTAACCTCACATTCAATCCACTTAAATTAGACATATATACTTAAATTAGATTTAGTTTTAATTATATGAGCCAGCATTGATCTCAACACTCCCCCTTAATGTTAGCTCTCATCTTCTTCATTGTGTCAAGTTGATTACGAAAATTTTCAAACTTGCCAGTACTTAAACTCTCCGTGAACAAATCGGCAACTTGACCATTTGTGTTGATCGGTCTCATTTCAATCTCATTTTGCAAAACCTTTTCTCTGATAAAGTGGTAATGCACTTCAACATGCTTAGTTCTTGCATGAAAGACCGGATTCTCTGCCAAACGAATTGCTGATTGATTGTCATAGTACAGCGGAACTGTATAATCTACTATTTGATGTAGATCATTTAACAGTTGTATCAACCATGTACTTTCTTGAGCTGCCATTGCTGTTGCTCGATATTCAGCCTCAGTGGTTGACAATGATACTGTCGGTTGTCTCTTGCTACACCAAGAAATTGTTCCACAACCAAGCTTGAACACATACCCAGTTGTCGATCTCCTGGTGTCATGATCTCCTGCATAGTCAGCATCATAGTAGCCAACTAACTTGCGGTCTTCACCTGTCTTGTACAAAAGACCATAGTCAATTGTGCTCTTCACATATCTCAGTATTCGTCGAACTGCTTCCAAATGAGGCTTCTTTGGATTTTGCATGTGCCGACTCATCACACCAACTGCATAAGAAATGTCAGGTCGAGTCAAGGTTAAGTAGATTAGACTACCTACCAATTGTCGGTACATCGTTGAATTTTCCAAATCTTTTCCTTCATGTGCGCACATTTTGGAATTTGGCTCCATCGGCGTTGAAATTGGCTTGCATTCGAGCATTCCAAACCTTTTCAACAAATCTTTGGAATATTTTTGCTGACAAAGAAATATTCCTTCTCGTGTGCGATCAATCTCTAAGCAAAAGAAAGTGTTTGAGCTGTCCAAGTTCCTTCATCTGGAAACATACTGATAAATTCTCCTTTGTCTGAAGAATTTCTACCTCATCATCACCTGTTAGGATTAAATCATCCACGTACACTAACACGATCGCTAATTTTCCTCCAAGGCTTTGACAAACAAGCTGGAATCTGCAGGTGTAACTGAATAACCGCTTTGTGTTAGGAATTCAGCAATTTGACCATACCATGCCCTAGGTGCTTGTTTTAGTCCATAGAGTGCTTTCCGCAGCTTACACACATATTCAGGACGATCTTGACTCTGAAAACCCATTGGTTGAATCATGTAGATCTCTCGATCTAGCTCTCCATGAAGTTCTTCACATCCATTTGACACAAATTCCAGTCTTTGTTGGCTGCAAGTGCAAGTAAGACTCGCACAGTTGTAAGTTTCGCTACTGGACTAAATGTTTCATCATAGTCTAGTCCATATTGTCGAGAAAAACCACGAGCTACCAATCGTGCCTTGTATCTTTCGAATGAGCCATCTGGACGACGCTTTATCTTGTAAACCCACTTACAGGATATGGGTTTCACATCTCTTGGCTTTGGCACAAGATCCCAAGTTTGGTTTTGCTCAAGTGCAACAATCTCTTCTTTCATTGCTTCCATCCACTCAAAACTTTGTGATGCTTCTTCGAACGTCTCAGGTTCTTTTATAGTTATTTCTTCGACTATGGCTGCATTGGCATATTTGGGATTTGGCCTTCGTGTTCTTGTTGACCTTCGAAGTTGAGATTGCGGAGTTGATTCTTGAGTTTCACTAGGCTCACCTTCTTCTCTTGGTTGCTGATACACATCAGTTCGCCAAGGATTCTGAGTCACTATTTGTTCGACGTCACTTCCATTCGAATCTTCTGATTCATCTGAACTTGGTTGAAATTGAGGAATATGCTCCCCCATCTTTTGTTGCAGCTTGTCTTCAAATTCTTTCAAGTCAGGTAACACCTTCTTCTCTGAGGACCACCAAGAAGATGCTTCATCAAATACCACATTTCGTGAAGTGTAGCATCTATCACTTGTTGGATCACAACATTTCCATCCCTTTCTCTGGCTATCGTATCCCACAAAGATACATCTAATAGCTTTCTTGTCAAACTTGTTCCGTAAATGATCAGGAACAAATACATAACATACAAAACCAAATACTCGAAAGTAACTAACTGTAGGTTTCACGTTCCACAGTTTCTCAAAGGGTGAAACAAATTCTAACCTCTGTTGAGGAAGTTTGTTGATCACAACAGCTGCAGTCCTCATTGCTTCAGCCCAAAACCTTCCCGGTACATTCTTTGCATGTAGCATACTGCGAAAAATTTTTGCAAGATGCCTATTTTTTCTTTCAGCTATACCATTTTGTTGTGGTGTATTGGCACAAGTGTATTGATGACGTATTTGGGATTCCTTCAGGTATTGAGAGAACTCGTTTGAACTATATTCTCCCCCATTATCTGTGCGTAAGCAACGAATCTTCTTTCCCACTTCTCCTTCAACTGTTTTTCTGAACTCTTTAAACTTTGAGAATGTGTCAGATTTTTCTTTCATAAAGAAAATCCACACGTACCTTGAGAAGTCATCAATGAAAGTCACCATGTATCGCATACCACCAATTGACAGTTGCTTAACTGGTCCGAACACATCAGAATGAACTAACTCTAATGGTTCTGCTGCTTTAAATTGTGATTCCGCATATGGTAGTTGGTGTGCTTTACCATACTGGCATCCTGCACATATTATGTCTGTCCGCACATCAAGTTGTGGTAGCCCGTTCAACATCAACTTATTTGCCATCACCTTTAGCTTGGAATAGCTAACGTGACCTAACCGCATGTGCCATAGATCTGTTGTCTCATTTTTTCTTGCCTTGTCTACATACGCAGACTCTGCTGACAACACATAGACTGACTCCACTCGTCGTCCTTCCATTGCCGGCTTTTCTGAGATTTTGATGTCATGATACACCTTCACATCTCGAGGACGGAACATAACATAATGGCCTAATGATGTTAATTGAGCTACAGATAACAAATTTTTCTTCATCCCTGGAACATAATAAACATCTTGAAGTGGCACCTTGTTAGAATTATATCGAGGCGTAATTGTAGTCTTACCGATATGGGCTATTGGTAATCTTGAGTTATCAGCTGTCACCACCATACGACCTTCCTTATACTCAGACAAGTTTTGCAACATTTGTTTATCACCTGTCATGTGATTTGAGCAACCTGAATCTACAATCCAGTCAGTCTTGTAGTCAATCTTTTCTGATGTTGTTGCCATGAGAGCTAAGTCTTCTTTCTCCATAGCGAAAAGTGCTTCGGCATCCCAACCATCTTCGCTTTCCTTAGAAGTAGAAGTAACAGTATTACTTTCAACAGGATTTTTCTTCGACCAACAGTCTTTTGCCATGTGGCCCATTTTCCCGCAGTTGTAACACTTGCCATTGAACTTTTTAATATTACCGCGATTCTTCGAAGCTCCCCATCGATGAGAGTCTTCCTTTCCTTGGTGATACTTCTTTTCACCATCCCTTTTAGATCCACCATTACTATGTCGCTTACCGTTGCTTTTGTTGGTGTAGAGCGCTTTCTCTTCACTCTTCAACAAGACTCCTCCCATTTGCTTGGCCATAGCTTCTTGACTAGCAAGCAAATTTTCAAACTCAACAAGTGATGGTTGTGTCGGCCATCCCTGTAAAGCGGCAACAAACCCTCGGTATTCGGGTTTTAAACCATGGACAATTAATCTCTTTATCCTGGCATCCCCGATAGAAGCTGTTGGATCTAAAACAGAAATTCACGGCATATTGATTTCACCTTGTGAAAAAATTGGACAATCGTCATGTCACGTTGCGCCATCGATATCAGCTCGTTTTCAAGAATTTGCAGTCTTGTATCACTCTTCTTTGAAAAGAGTGTAACAAAAGTGTCCCATGCTTCCTTCGGTGTTTTAGCATCGCCTATGTGCTCCAACATTTCTTCTTCAATTGTGGTCTTTAAAGCAAACATTGCTTTGCCTGCTTTAATTTTCCACTTCCGCAAGATGCCATTGGCATCTTCTGCTGCCAGTTGTGTAACTTCACCACCACTAACAATCTCCCAGAGGTCGTGACCTTGTAGGTAAGACTCCATACATGTTACCCACGTGGTGTAGTTTGTGTTGTTGAGCTTTTTGATTCCTCCAACTACTTGAAGATCACCCATTATGCCAACAAGAGTTTGACTATGTGAAAAACAAGCTTGTCTTGACAAATCTTACACCGTGGCTCTGATACCAATTGTTGAAGAAAATTTAGAATATATAATTCTAAATTTTATATCTCAAAGAAGAAATTCACACAAAATTGGAGACACAACACAAAACTTTATTTAATTGAGAATATTACGATAAAACTCTCAATAACAAGACTACAACCTTGTATATATATATAAGACTTTTGTCTTATTTATTTTACATTCTCGATATCATTTAAGGTTTAAGGTCATGGGTATTTATAATAACCCAAATGTAATACAAACCACTCATTTTTAATAACTAATTAATTTGTAACCTCACATTCAATCTACTTAAATTAGACATATATACTTAAATTAGATTTAGTTTTAATTATATGAGCTAGCATTGATCTCAACTAACCACTTGCGGTTTGGTGTTTGAGAAAGCCTAGAAATCTCGTAGAAGCTAGGGGAAGGAGAAAAAGGGAAGAGAAAAGGCCAAAAGTCCTTAAACCAAATTCTTCCTTTTCTACTTATACTAGGCCATTGTCGATCGATCGACGCTCGTCAATAGCGGCACTAACGTTTGCCGATCGATAGGCAATCAACATAAAAGTTCTGTTGCCTGCCAATCAATCCACTCTGCTCGACGATTGGTCAGTTGGTTCCCGAAACCTTACAAAATTGATTTGGGTTGTCGAATCATGACCTTATGGATTCTTTTTTCTACACATGGTCGGGTTTCTCAACGTAGTCTTCAAATATGTCTAATTTTGCTTATTCTTTACCACTTTTCAAGTTGCCTTTATTCCAATGCGCTCCAAACCTAAATAGTCATAAATTACAATAAGATACACATGTAATAACCGAATATATCATGAAAGTGAGGCATAAAATATATAAAATGAAATACATCAGTGAGCTTTTATCATAAAATGTTTATGTGACATATTATTATTATGAAAGTATATATATATATATATCTAGGGTGAGAGTGAGAGCATGTGCAACCCTCCATTGTAATAGACGGCAAAGATTTGTTGGACATTAGAAAAAAAATAACAATTTAAGGTCAAGATTTGTTGATTATTGAAAAAATAAACAATTTTCTTCTCTTACCCTTTCTTTCTTTCTGCCCCATGAAAGGGTATAAGCCGTAAATTGTTATTTTTTTTAATGTGCAACAAATTTTGGTTGTCCATTAAAATGGAAGATCAGGATTTGCCCCTTTTACGCTCTCAGCCTCTCATAAAAATGTCACCCAAGAAGTTGCTGAATTTCTACAAAAAAACCAATAGATTCTGGCATAAAGTTTGCAGGAGCTACGTTTCATGTCTGCTATTTCTAGCGAAAGTTCATGAGATTCCTGCAAAGGATACTTAAGTTATAAAATTTAGATGGCTTAAATATTTTATTGTATATATTAAAAAAATATCATATTATCTTAATAATTAAAGATTAAATCTCAAATATCCAAATATAAGTTCTCAATATTTTATGTTAGAATTCATTTAATCATCGACATTGCAAGGAAAATGTCTCAAAATTACTTGGTATTTTAAGAAGAGAAGCCGTGAGGAGGCCGATCGATTGGGGTGGAGCTCGATTGATCGGGAAAGTTACATAAAAGAAGGATGCCTGCAGTGAACGAGCCGATTGATCGGGAACCGCGTTTCCCACGCGGCTATAAATATGGACGTAGGGTTACGTCACAAGCAATCCAATATTCACGAGAGGTTTCCTAGCAGCGCCGCCAATAAAATTAGAGTGAGAGAGAGATATTGTAATTCTTCTTTTCAATTCAATAATAAAAGCTTCGATCTTCGCCCGTGGTTTTCTCCCCTTTCGATTGTAAAGGAGTTTCCACGTAAATCATTGTGTCGATTGTTTCTATTCTCTTTTAGTCCATTTATTTCTCGATTTGTCATGGTATTTGATTCGATTGCATACCGGGAGAATTATTTATTTCCGCACAGACATTATCTAAAAATTTCTCCTTTCAGGTTGAAGGTCCTCGGAAACAGCCTCTCTTTAGGGTCCCACCCTGAAGGGGTAAGGCTGTGTACATCCTACCCTCCCCGACCCTGCTCACGCAGGAGCCCTTCAGACACTGAAACTGTTGTTATTGTTGTATTATCTAAAAATTTTTGAATGTAAAAGTTATATTTTACGAGAAATTTTTATTATTAAATAATATTTTATTATGTTTCAATAGTTTTTATCATCGAGTATGGTAAATATTTGGCATTCATAGGCCGTGTTTGGCCCTTTTTTTTCCAGATAATTAGCGACAAAATCGCGAAACAAATAGACTACTGGCCAAGCGAGGCCTGTGTTTGGCGTTAACTGTTGATAGTTAACTATTGTTTGGAGTTAATTGATTAGTTGTTTCCTATTAATTAGTAGTTGAGTAATTAGCTTATCATTATATTGTAAATCAAAATGAACATGAGTAAATAAAAGTGCAAGTAAATGAAACAACACACGCTTAGGACGTAAACGAACCAAATGTTCAAAATTGACCGGGACTTATTCGTGTTCATTATAGGGGATTGATAACGTATTGAGCTCAGTTTGAGTAGCCACAATAAACTTAACAAGTTGAATTCAATCAAAGAGGTGCTCAACTCGTTAACATTAGTGAAAAGTTTGATAAGGGCTCTTTAAGAGCTCATTGAGGGCTTATTTAAGCGATTATTAAGAGCTTGTTAACAGCTTGGTATTTAGCTAAAAAATGGCTTTACAATGCTTCAATAGTAAATCGAATAATTTGACTTGACAGCGGTCACGACTCGACGGTAGGCTCAACTTGATTATGAGTTCGATTCGGTTTAGTCATAGGTTCAACTTTGTTAGATAACAAGTTGGATTAGGCTAGCAATCCAAGTTAAGCTAAGTATCAAACATACAAATGTCTTACCTTTGAACAAAAGTTTGCAAGCTCAATAGGGTTTCGTAAAACTCAAGCTTGATAATGGCTCCGTAGAAACTTGAGCTCGATAAGACTTTTCACCATAGGTACTAATATCAATAGATAATTAGATATATTTTTGGCTACCTTGCTTCTTCAACAGCTATAAAAATTGAACAAGGGAAAAAGAAAGCAGGTGCGGGGAGCCACATGGAAATTTACTTGACATATTTGACTCATTTAAGTAATTAGATTGAAATCGAATTGGGTTAGGTTAACGTATTCTCATTACATTTAACTCATTTATAGAAATATGTGAAGTCTGTTCGAATATAAAAAAATATGTGAAGTTATTTGAGTTGTACAATATTGCTATATATACACAAAGATACGCACACACACACATACATACAGATATATTGTTACTAAAAATATTACTAGATTGCGAGTTGGTATGCACAAAGTGAGTACGATCAGGTTGAGAACGGATGGGCAAGTAGCATTCGATAGTGCTGCTATGCGCTCCAATCACCTTTGACAAGTTACTTGCCAACCTTCTCTTTCATGGTTAATCTGCTCTCATTGCCTTTAATCAAGAGACTAAACAAAGATGCTCCCTCGTGACCACTCACTCATTCCAAATCCTCTAACCTTAATCATCTGGCTGGGTCTAGGTGTTACTTGCCCATTTGACTCTGAGTTCCAAATTTGTCGTTTAAGCTTCGAATACACAGGTCTCTAAGAAGGACCCCAATTGTTACTCGCTAATTGTTCATACCTGGTACTATATACACATGTCAAGTAAAGGATAATGTTAAAGTGCCCACAAAGATACCTCATCGTAATTCTGTTATACTAAGTTAAAGCTCAAGCTAAAAGAGGAGCAATATTAACACCTTACATCACATACACCAAAAAGCACTCAACCCACTTAATAAACAAGGCAGACTTGGATCGACCGCTCAAGACTACTAATACGAGTGTATATGACCAACCCAAGCCTTATTTAGGCTCATCATAGTCTGAGGCTTTGTTGAGCTCGAACCTAGCCCGACGAACTTCGAGCTCACCGCACCTTATATATAGGCTCATTTAAGCTCAATCTACGCTTGTTTGGACTTGTTTGGGTTTGATTTCGGCTTATTGAGACTCAAATTTGGCTCAGTTAGGCATATTCAGGCTAATAAGTTGTATCATAATAGGCTCAATAATCTGGACTTGTTTAGGCTCGTAAGCTTACGAACTCATTACTCAAGCATAGTGGAATCTTATAGCTAACAAGCCGACTTGGCTCATTTAAACTCATAATTAGTTAAAATAATGTATATGTAAATAAACCACAACACTTTCAGTTTAGAGACCGATAGTCTCCCAAAACAACCAATTTATTGCAGAAATTATTATTATTTAGGATTATTGTAGAGGCCTATAAAAACAGTTGTTTGTACCAAGGTTTGGTAGGGGAAAAGCATGGAGAGCAACATAGGCAGGTACAGTGTGAGTCTTAACACTCGTGTAATACCTATGTCCCTATCATGTTTCACTTTATGGATGTAGGTTTCGACCAAATCATATAAATCCGATATTCTAATTTTTTTTGTCAATCCCTTTATTTGAATTTGCTATTTCGATTTATGATTCGGCGTTCATGGATGTCCTCACAAACACCACAACTTTACCTGCCAGATTCTATTCCAGAACTAAATAAACATGCGAACGGAAAGACGAAAGCGATAGAAAACGCGCAAGGCATATATCCACAATCACAACGCCGCCAATATGGTCAAAAAATTATATATAAATAGTAGAGCCAAAATCTGACACGACACGATAATATGATACAAATACAATATAAAAATAGTGGGTTTACATCAGAATTTTTGAAGCCGGATTTAATTTGGGTTGGCATATTTAACTCGTTTAGGTAATTAGGTTAAATTTATGTTTGAATTCGGTAGTAGAAGCCATAAGGTGTACTATAGACATGCTTGTATATTGACAAACTACTATCTAATTAAAAATATATAGTTGCCCAAATAATTAAATGGGCAGTCCGCAACTTTTTTTGTTGATAATTAAGCTTAATATCATAAAGAAAGTCTCTACAATATAAATAAAGTAAAAGAAAAAAAATAAAATAATATCTCAAGAAGAAAAGCCACAAGTTGGAAGCGCAACATAGGCAAAGCAAAGCATGGCCCTTCCGCCTTTGCCCATGGTCCGTGACAGGGACCACTGCTAAAAGAGAGTTTAAGGAGCACTAGAAAATGGTAGTCCGCAACTTACCCGTTTATCATTTGGACTGGGTTAGGGTAGAGAATTCCGAACTTGTTTAAGAAGCGGGTTAGGTTCAAATTAACTCTTTGTTATAAAACCCCTCGTATAACATAAACTGAAACATAAACATAAGCATTTGCACAAACACGACACGATATATTCCAAAGCAGAATCTCCACTTGTCTTTCTAACACCCATCTTCAGCTTTACGCAACGCGCTGAGAATCTTTTCCCTCCCTTCTTATTTAACCTCCACCAATTCCCTCCCAACCCTATTGTCACTCCAAAAATAATAATAATAAGAAAATAAATAAAATTTAAATTACAAAAAAATATGATGTGGCAGCGGAAAAATGACGTGGAGGGTGGCAGCAATGGCGGCAGGTCGGAGCGGCTGTACCCGGTGATGATGGAGAGGGTGGAGCTGCGGTGGCTCTTCATAAGAAAAGTTTACTGTATTCTTACTCTCCAGCTGCTCTCCACCATCGCCGTTGCCTCTCTCGTCGTCTTCGTTCACCCGGTGGCTCACTTCTTCGTCTCGTCTGCGGCCGGGCTCGCAGTGTATATCATCCTCCTCATCACCCCCTTCATTGGTGGGTCTCAACTTGTTATGGACCGTTTTTGGTTTAAGTGTAAATAAGTCGAGTCAAATCGAGTCTGCTGAGCAGTTGAGTCATTGTGTGCCGGTTATTGAGCTAATATTGAGCAATAACTAAGTTTTTAATGAGCTTTTAACCATTTGTGCAAGCACTCCCATGTTTAAACTCAACTTACTATATTCGAATCCTTAAAATATATGTCCAATTTGAATACAATAAAAATCTATTTAACCATGAAAACAGTTGTTTTGAACGCAGTAAAAATCTATTTAACCATAAAAACAATTGTTTATATTATACTTTAGAAGTTGGGTTAACTTTTTAGAGTGATTTACGCCAAAATACCTATACTTTTTTCATTATTTTAATTTAATCATTTTACAATTTATATTGTATCAATTTAGTCATCTCATCAACTTATAGTTAAGTTATTGACTTAATTTTTAATGGCACAATCAAATTATATCCAAGTAACCCACTACAAATTTATCCGTTGACTCAATTTAACTGAACCCATAGCCAAAACATTAAAAATTTGATTGACAACTTAACTTAAATTTTACTATAAGGACCTTTACCGTAAATAACCTAATTTTTTATTATATATATTATTGTATCTAAATGTTCTTATACTTTTATACTTATACTTTATGCTGTTATGCTTCTCATGTTGGGAGTACTCTGTGACAGTCTTCCTATAAGGTAGCACCTTGAAAGGCTAAGGCTGCGTACATCTCTCCCCCTAGACCCTGCATATGAGGGAGCCCGTGAGACATTGGATCGGTTGTTGTTGTATTGTATTTAAATTGAATTGATGAAGTATTTTCTTTAGCTTACTTGTGTGGTTTGTGTGTGTTGTAGTGTTGTGTCCATTGTACTACTACCATGACCGGCATCCTGTGAATTACTTGCTTCTTGGAATCTTCACTATCTCTCTTGCTTTTGCCATTGGCCTCACTTGTGCATTTACTAGTGGTGAGTTTTAACCCTTTTCTCGATATTTTGATCTGTTTGGATGTTCAGCTTTTATAAAATTAAGAACGTAAGTGATTGATTTGAATAAGTTCATTAGAGATTATTTCAGAGAAAAGAAGAAACGAGAGACTAATTTGAAAAAAAAAAAAAAAGAAACTTACAAATATTAAGGACATATAGAGTAAATAGTTCGTTTTAAACAGTAACGTCTAACCTATTTAGGTTGTATTTCTATTGTCGTGTTAGACTCTATTAACCCTTGTGTTGGAATATTAAACTATCCCTGAAACTTCACCCATCAGTTTAAGTTTTTGGGAAAGTTGGTTCCTTGACATGGTATTAGAGCCTTGTTGACTAATAAGTCACGAGTTCGAATCCCAACAGCCCCCACTTTCAATATTAAGACAAATTAAGCACCAAGAATGAGGTGGGCCTGTGCATTGTCCATGCTTCAAGTCCAAATGGCATTCGCATGAGGAGGCATGTTAGAGTATAAAACTATTCCTATAACTTTACCCATCAACTTTATCTTTTGGCAAAATTGGTTTTATGACAGTACATTCAATTCTTTTTTTACTTTTGACTAGTAAATTGTAAAAGATAAGCAATGGCGTGACTTATTAATACCCTTAGAATTAAAGTTTCATAAAACGATTTGTAGGTTGTGTTAACTTGTACGCCGAAAGATAAGGTTTCAATTGTTAGCTTTTCAAATTCTAAGACTAGTTTTATGATCAATGACAGTTCTGTAATGTTTTGAAATAGTAATTTCGTGTTATATTCGTATTACATTGGGAGTCCTCGGAAACAGTCTCCCTTCTAGGCAACCTCCAGAAGAGGGAATGCTGCGTACATCTACCTTTCCTAGATGCCCTTGAGGCACTGGGTGGGGTTGTTGTACATTATCATATTACATCGACCTTTATTTCACCAACAACTTTTTATTTCTTACAGGTAAAGTGATATTAGAGTCGGCGATCTCAACAACTGCAGTAGTTGTGAGCCTAACGTTGTACACATTCTGGGCAGCAAGGAGAGGCCATGATTTCCATTTCCTTGGTCCCTTCTTGTTCGGGGCCGTGTTCGTCCTCCTTACTTTTGCTATAATTCAGGTACAGTCGTATGCTCGTATATTGATGTAAACGAACTAAATCAACACTTGGTAGCTCATTATTTAGCTCGCATCACTTAGGTACACTTTATTATAATCCGATGAATTTCGATTAGAATTTAATCTTTTGCTATTGTATATGATTCTGGTAATCATACGCATCCTGTTAGCTTACCAAAGAGGGCACCAATACGCCGTCGCTGGATCCTATTAGAACTTTAAAGTTAAGCGTGCTTGAGCAAGAGCAATTCCAGGATGGGTGACCTCCTAGGAAGTCCTCATCTTCAGGTTGGGGGCACTCGGAAACAACATCTCTTCAAATTAATACCCTGAAGGGGGAAGGCTGTGTACATCCGTCCCCCTAGACCCTGTGTAAGCGGGAGCCCTTGAGGCATTGGGTATATGCTCCTTTTGCTATACGCATCTTGTTAGCTTACAAAAAAGAGTGTTCATATTTCGATAGATGGGGTCCTATAGAATATTGTTGGAATTATAGGTCATGTTAGCATCTTTTTGGTAAGAAAGTTCCAAATATTAGTTGAAGGCCACCTATACATTATCGAAATATATTCTAGGTTTTCATGTTCTGACCAGAATTTACTTGATTCTGACTTCGTGTACCTAATAAAATTATGAAAGTTTATGTACTTTACTACTTTATTGTATATGTTAAAATATTATTACTACTTTATTGTATATGTTAAAATATTATTACTATTTTAATGTATACGTTAAAATGTTACTAAGAGATAGAAAAATAAACCCGAGGATACTTGGGCCTATTTCGTATCATTTCTGTTTGCACTTTTGGATTTTTAAGTAAATAAGAACAAGATGTTAAAATCGATTTTTTTCTTATTTTTAGTTTTTTGTTTTTGAGTTTAAATCAAATTAGAAAAACAAAAAAGCTAAGAACCGAAAAATAAGAAAAAACCACTTCCAAATTATGATTTTCAGTCTCTCAAAATTCAAAATTACAAATAAAAACCAATAACAAACATGCATTAAGTGATAGATTCGCTAATTATTACATCATGTAACTAACTTTCATTTAATTCCGGGTATGTCAGGTATTTTTCCCGTTGGGCAAGATCACGGTGATGATATACGGTTGCATAGCGTCCATAATATTCAGCGGGTATATAATATATGATACGGATAACCTAATAAAGCGTTACACCTACGACGATTATATATGGGCTGCCGTTTGCTTGTACCTCGACGTCATTAACCTCTTCCTCTCTTTACTATCCTTGTTTAGAGCCGCTGAAAGGTGAACAGTATACGAAGTAGAAATTGAACATGTCGAATAACGTATTTTTAGACTTTAAGATTCAGCTTGCTTCGATATTTTTTCATTCTTCAGCTAGCGTGAAGCATCTCCTCTTCGATTTTGATTATGGGTTTTACAGATCTTGCCTGTCTTCTTGTTCGTCCATTTTGTATTAATGTAGAGCACCATATAAAAAAGATGAAGGTGAACATAGTTTTAGCATTAGTTTTAAGGATTACGATGTAATGGTTTATGTATGCACCAATAACGATACGAATAGACTCGTTGTAAATATTGTAACATAAATGATTGTTGTACTTTAAATTTACGTTCTAAACAGTTGATTTGTGAACACGCGTGTTCCTTTTTGAAAGATTGTACTTACAATATTTATAATTTAAGGAGATTGATTTTGCAATCCCGTTGCCAATAAGAGAGCTTTTTGAATGATGATTGATGTATAAGGTGAGAGGTGAATTTTAAAAGAAAGTCTGGTTTACACTATTATCAGTAGTAATTTGGATGGTATGGAAGAAAAGGAACCGAGTGCTTATTGAAGGGGAGAATTTGAATATTTGGATAATCACAAATCATTAAAGGATAACCGATCATCATATGAATAAAAGGGATGATGTTTTATTCTTACAACAACAACAACAAATCCAGTGCCTTGAAGGACTCCCGCCTAAGTAGGGATTTGGGGGGGCGGGGGGGTTACACAACCTTACCCTTTTGTGGTGTTACCTTAAAGGAAGGCTATGAATGGGGACCTCCAACCTAAAAAGCATAAAGCACAAAGTACAAAAGTATAAAGGCATAAACGATTGCAAGCATCTAAACCAAGAGTACAAGAGCAAACAAAGCAAGCAACTATAAAGCAGATAGAAAGCAAATAGTAGCAAAAGGCAATAAAATAGCTTCTGCCATATCAAGTTAATCAAACAAGCCTATATCTAATAGCGTAAGGGCACTAGTTGCTAGCTAAAATATGCTCCTCAATTCTAAACTGTCACATTGGCTACCTCTATACTTGCTCTCCACTGAGCTTTATCTAAGGTCATCTCCTTTTGTAGGTTTAAGTGGGTGAGTTCGTTTCGGATTGTCTTCATCCATCTCTTTTTTGGCTTGCCTCTCCCTCTCCTCCCTATTGTAGTATGGAGTTATTCGCATCTCCTAACAGGGGCAGTGATCGGTCTCCTGCTAATATATCCAAACACTGCAAACGTTGCTTCCTTAATTTATCTTCGATCAAGGCCACGCCCAATTTGCTTCTTATGTTTTATTCCTATCAGTTATCAAATAAGTGACACAGTTGAATCAAACAACCAATTTACGAAAAATAGAATAACTAATCTTTTGGAAACAAAATTTTTCTTCATGATCAATGAATATTATTGTTGATAGCCAAATTTTTTAGGAACATGAGACATATCGAGGGATAGGAATTTAAAATCAAAAACAAATTAAAATGTTTGTTAAGAATTGTTGAGGGCTGTACATGTGAGTTTTGTAGAATCACACATTAGAGTTTAAAGAGAAAAGATTAATAAATAAACCTAGTGGATTACTCTACCTAAAGCCATTTGGTTTTATGATGGAACCTCATTTGGGCTTATATGTGGACCTCATGTATACTAGCTCTGTGACTCGGGATTGCCAAAAGGCCTTGTCAAATTTAAGAAGAATAGAGTGATGCAACGAAATCCCAAGATTGAGACTTGCTTCTCATATAGAAGAGGAAGATTCCATGATCGTGAATCCCTAGACTGAAACTTACTACTTGTATAGTAAAGCAAACTTCTCGCTTTCCAGTTGCAAAAGGCAACGTGTTTCGATAAAAGATCAAGAAGCACATTATGTTTTGGAAAAAAAGAGAAAATATTGAGTTCATCGATAGTTGCCACATTATCCACCATGTCATCTGTTTAATTGCTATATAATCTAGCACATATCATCTTTCAGTTGTCACATCATAATTCCAGCCGCCTGTTACATAATTGTTGCCGTTCTTCATTTCTTTTTTTTACTTTTCTTTTTCTTCTTGCCTTTTTTGAAGTATGTTGCCATTTTGTGTATACAATAAACATAATGCCTTTCTTGACATTTTTCCCCTAACATTCTCCAGCTTCGAAATAGGCTCCCATTGCTTAGAACTAAGCTCTTATTTTGATACACTAAGAATTAAGAATAGGAAGAACAAGTAAGAACAATTAAAGTATTTGTAAATTGAAGAACAAGAAGAGAGTTGAGGGAGAGAAAGAATTAGAGAAATTGGAGGGAGAAAGAGAATTTGAGTTTATTCATTTGCATGCCATTCACAATACAACATTTTCCCTTTTATATGATGTCTAACTGTCTGAACAACTTGGCTCTAACAACTTCAACTACTTCACATGTGGCCTAATTACTCCTTAATATGGTTTAGTACAAGAATTACAAGAATGAAATACAAGTAATGCTTTAAATTCCTCATATAACTACTTCTTGCTGTATCAATAGCCCCTCGGTGAACTTCACACTTGTCCTCAAGTGTGGAACTCAAGATAGCGTTTTTGGATGTCAAACAAGAATTCCCAAGTAGCCTCTTCCTTAGGAGCATCCTGCCACTGAATTAAGACCTTAGTAGCAGCCTTATTTCCACGTTGAACCAACTGTCTTGTTAAGATGGCTGCTGGTGTTCTGCGTTTGATGTGCTCTTGCAGATCAGGAAGTGGAGTGATGGTGTCTGGAAGTGGGCCGTGATGAAGATTCAGCTGAGAAACATGAAACACGTTGTGTATTTGAGCTGTAGGGGATAAGCCCAATCGATATGCTACCTTGCCAATGATCTTAGTGATGAGAAATGGGCCAAAGTACCTCGGTGCAAGCTTCACATTAGCCCTGCTAGTCACTGTAATATGTTTGTAAGCATGTAGCTTGAGGTAGACCCAATCCCCCAGTTGAAAGGTCCTATCTGTACGTTTTTTATTTGCCTGCTGGATCATTCTATTTTGTGCGCGGTGCAATTGATACTTCAAGACCTTAATCATCTCTTCACGTTGCACCATACTTTGATCTACTGACTCCACATTGCTTTCTCCGGCTAAGTATGGCATATGTAAGGGAGGTGGTTGTCCATACACCAGCTCATAAGGTGTTTTGCGTGCTGCAAAGTGCCATGTGGTGTTATACCACCATTCCGCTAGTGGCAACCACTTGACCCAGTGCGTTGGAGCAGTGCTACTCATACATCGGAGATAGGTTTCTAACCCTCGATTGACCACCTCAGTTTGGCTATCCATTTGAGGATGGTAGGTAGTGGAAAGCAAGAGATCAACACCCTGAATGGAAAAGAGAGACTGCCAGAAATTGCTTTGAAAAACTGGATCCCGATCACTCACTATGGTGCTGGTAAACCATGTAACTTGTAGATGTTATCCATGTAGGCTTGTGCAATAGATAAGGTAGTATATGGGTGTGATAAAGGCACAAAATGGGCTACTTTACTCAACCGGTCGACCAATATAAAGATCACATCTTTGCCAAAGGATCGTGGCAAACCATCAATGAAATCCATTGATATATCGGTCCAGATTGTGTCGGGGATAGGCAGAGGTTGGATGAGCCCTGGATATGCAACTGTCTCATTCTTGCAAGCCTGACAAATAGCACAGTTTTTAACAAACATCTTCACGGAATTGGATAATCCCTTCCAATAGAAGAGAGACTTTATGCGTTTGATAGTGGCATCTCTTCCCGGGTGGCCTCCACTTGGTGAAGTGTGTAACCATTGCAGTATTTTGGTACGGAGTGATTCATCTTGCCTCACAACCAATTTTCCCTTTCTCTTCAGCTGATCATTCTGCCAAGAGTAATGAGGGTGACTGTGAGCATTTTGCTGAATCTGTTGGATTAATTGTTGCAGGAAAGGATCGGTTTGCCAATCCAGTTGCAGCATAGGATAAAGGTTGCTTTCAACAGAAGATAGAAGCATACATACTACTTCTTGGTTAGGAATACGGGAGATTGCATCAGCCACAATGTTTTCCTTGCCTTTCTTGTATTCCAATACATAGCTGAAGCCTAACAGTTTAGACAACCAAACCCTTTGAAAATGAGTGTTGAACCTCTACTCCAGTAGGATTTTGAAGCTTTTTTTTATCAGTTCTTATGACTAAAATGTTATTGAGCAAATACTGTTGCCACTTCTAGATAGCAAAGACAATTGAGAGCAATTCCTTTTCATACACAAAGTACATCTGCTGCTTTTGGCTCAAATGCTTGCTGATGAATGCCAATGGATGATTCTCTTAGAGTAGTACAGCTCCAATCCCGGTGTTGCTAGCATCTGTTTCAACTGTAAATTGTTTGGAAAAATCAGGTAAGGCTAATACAGGAGCAGAATAGACAGCCTTCTTCAAAGCATCAAAGGCCAATTGAGCCTCTTGCGACCAATTCCATCTTTCCTTCTTCAGCAGCATGGTTAGAGGTCTCGCTATAGCCCCATATCCTTGAATAAACCCGCGATAATACCCTTTCAAGCCTAAAAACCCTCTAATATGCTTGATGTTCTGTGGTGGAGGCCAATTCAGCATTGCTGCTGTCTTCTTTGGGTCTGTTGCTACCCTTTATCAGATATAATATGGCCTAAATATTCCACCTGAGTCACTGCAAAAGCACATTTACTCTTTTTCGCAAAGAGTTGATGTTGTTTGAGCAATTCGAAAGTGAGTTGTAAATGTGTAACATGAGAAGTTAGTGATGTACTATATATCATAATGTCAACGAAGAAAACCAAGATGAACTTCATGAGATAAGGTGAAAAGATGGAATTCATCAACGAATGAAATGTAGAAGGAGAATTTGTTAAGCCGAATGGCATTATGCAGAACTCATAATGTCCCATGTGCGTCTTAAAGGCAGTTTTATGGATGTCCTCTTTATGCATGAGGATCTGATGGTACCCAGACCTTAGATCGATCTTGGAAAAGAACTTGGCTCCACCCAATTCATCCAACAATTCCTCTATGAGTGGAATAGGAAATTTACCCTTTACCGTTGCTTGATTCAGCTCTTTGTAATCAATACACATGCGCCATCCTCCATCATTCTTTTTGACCAAAACCACCGGAGAGGCATAGGGGCTCATACTGTGTTGGATATGACCCTTATCAATCAGTTCATCAACCATGCGTTCAATCACATCCTTCTGCAAGCTCGGGTATCTGTAAGGTCTGTTGTTGATTGGTTGAGTACCAACCTTGAGATGGATTCTATGATTGAAGGGTGGTCTAGAAGGAGGTAATTGCTGTGGCTCATTGAAGATATCAACATATTGTTCAAGCGCTGCTTGCACCTCCGGAATTGGAGTGCTATCAGCTGCTACACTAGGGTCACTGCCTAGCATCATTAGTTTAGATGCCATCTGATCATGTCCCTTGGGAATTATCTGTAGTAAGGTGATACATGGGCATCCAGATAATGCCTTATTGATGGATTTAACACTCACAATTTTGCAATCCTTAGCACCTTCTCCTCACAACATAATCTAGGAATCACTCATAGTATAAGACATAGTGAGGTCCTTGAAGTTACATCGAATATCCGCTAAGGTGGAGAGCCATTCCACCCCCAAAACCATATCACACCCACCCAATGGGATGAGCATGAAGTCCGCAGTATAGGTAAATCCCTGCATCTGCCATATAAGTCCTCGGCATTGAGTATGACACAGCAACTTACTACCATCAGCCACAAGATTACAGCACAACTTAGATGCAGCTTGCACATCTATAAAGTTGTGGGTAGACCCAGAGTCCACTAGTATATGCAAGGATCTCTTATTTACATTTCCTGTCACTCTTAAGGTCTAGAAATTCTGAGTGCCTGCCAAAGCGTGTACTAAAATATGGCCCGTAGGTTCAACCGTGACTAATTCTTCACATTCTTCCAGCACCTCAGATTGGGAGTCTTCACATTCTTCTCCTCCCACATTTATGATAAAGATCCGTGGGCCTTTGGGGTTGCATTTATGACCCAGCTCATAATTCTCATCACAAAAGCAACACAAACCCTTGGCTCTCTTTTCTTGGAGTTCAGTTCTGGACATAGTACGGTGGTTTTTATTGGATGGGAAGGGAGTTGATGGGTTTGTATTGGAGGGAGGGTATGTGTTTGTACTATGGTGTTTTGGTTCTATTGCTGTTTTGGCCTTGATATTGGGGAAATTTGGGAACAGCAGGAGTGGGTAATAGGGGTATCTTTGAGTACTTAATTTGCTTTGATAGAACATCAATCTTGGCCTCGGTCAATTTAGCCAAACAGGAAGCATGTTGCAAGTTATCAGGTCTCCTTGCTCTAACATCCAGCCCAATGTCTTCTCTTAACCCAGCCAAGAAATAGCTCACCAACTGCGCGTCTTTCAGGTTTGCTCTAACAGCTATAGCATCAAACCTTGCTAGATATTCTTTTACATATCCTTCGTGCCTTAGCTTCATTAATTCAGAAACAGGAACCTCATAGGGATTCCCAAATCTCTGATGGAGTGCTTCTACATAATCATGCCAAGACATTGGTATATGAATGGGTTTGTTTTTCATTAGTTGCTAATGCCACTGCAGGGCTAGGCCTCTCATAATGGAGGCTAATTTTATCTTATCAAAGTCAAGTGTGTCATCAATCGAAAAGAATTGTTCACATATGTAGAGCCAATTATTAAGATCTTCTCCATGGAATAAGGGAAACTCGACCTTGCTCAATCTAGCTGAGTACATGTGCATACCTGTTGCCCTTTGCTGCTGTACTGCTGGCTGCTCTGGCATTGTATAAGGTTGGTTCAAAATTCCATAAGCACTTCTTTCCCTTCTAGAGGTCTGCTTTGCTGAAGTGACATTGCTGTGAGCATCTCATGCATTGAAGATTTAAGGTACTTTATCGAATGCTCCACTGTCTCATTGGTGGACTTGATTTGCGATGCCAAGGTCTCCTCAATCCTGCGAATCTCACTCATTGATCGTGTGTTTTCTGCCATAATCTGCATAGATCAGAGGATCTTGAGGCTCTGATACCAATGATACACTAAGAATTAAGAATAGGAAGAACAAGTAAGAACAATTAGAGTATTTGTAAATTGAAGAACAAGAAGAGAGTTGAGGGAGAGAAAGAATTAGAGAAATTGGAGGGAGAAAGAGAATTTGAGTTTATTCATTTGCATACCATTCACAATACAATATTTTTCCTTTTATATGATGTCTAACTGTCTGAACAACTTGGCTCTAACAACTTCAACTACTTTACATGTGGCCTAACTACTTCTTAATATGGTTTAGTACAAGAATTACAAGAATGAAATACAAGTAATGCTTTAAATTCCACATATAACTACTTCTTGTTGTATCATATTTACTAAGCAAGTTGGACGTGGAACCAATAAAACCCAATTTAGTAATATGATTCTCGAAGTATGGGTCTATGTTCATCTCAATTTATTATATGATCAATAATGTGGTGTGTAAAGGTTTAAGTCTAATTAAAAACGGATCGTGGTGCGAAACCTGTATATTTCTAACCTTAGTCTTGATCCCTCTGTCTTTCATAAAACCTATATAAAAGATAATGAAGGGGATAACTTACCGCATTGGTGACATGGAAAGCGAGAGAAAGACCAAGTTCTGAGCACGATTAAAAAACACATGAACTATTTCTTTGAAACAAATTCTACAAAAAGCACTTTTTAGGGTTTTTTTATTAAAAAAACATAAATTTTAGGTGCATTTTTAAAAAAAACTACTTAAATTTATAATTTTTCATAAGGCACGCTTGAACGTTCTGAAAATTTTCAATGTCAAATGTAACACTATTAATATCTGTTAGTTTTTGCTGACATGACATTTAAAGTTTTTTTTTAAATATAAAATTATTTTTTAAACATTTATAAATTTTTTTAGATATTTAAAATATATTTTAAATGTAAATTTGAATTTTTCAAACTTATTTCTTTTTTTTTTTTTGTTAAAGCTACGTCAGCAAAAACTAAACGATATTAATAGTGTTAAGATTAAAGTGTAGCATTGAAAAGTTTTGAAAAATTTAGTTGACTTTAAAAATTAAAACTTTTAGGTCATTTTTTAAAATAGCACCTGAAATCGAGGTGGTTTTCCATAAAAATCCCTACTTTTTATAATAAGCAAATTTGCACGATGATGACAAACATATTGCAGCTATGTTTGGCAAGCAAATTTTTATAATATTTTTCATAATTTTTAGCTTTTTGATTAGTCAAATATGTAATAGAACTGTTTGGTAAAAGTTTTATTGTTAGTATTTTTCATAGCATTTAGTTTTGAAAAGCAGCTTTTTAAAAGCTAACAATTTAGCTTTTAGCTTTGCAAACGCTATGTAGTTAAATTCTATTTAATATTTTACTCTTTTTTTTATTTTAATTTACTAAATATATTACCTATCAATTAATATGTAACAGCTAATAATTAAATACTAATAATTAACAGCTAACAGTTAAACGCTGAGCATCGTATGTTTACCGCCTGCAACATGTTTAACTCCTCCTCTCGTACCCCTTCTCGTCATCTCTCTCTCTCTCCCCCCTCATCGCCAGCAGAAATTTTAGAAGGAAGCAAAAATCTCTGAATAAAAAAAATGGTGGATCGAGAGAGAAACTGGGATTTTCATCTACGAATTCTCTCTACAAGTGCTAGGGACTCCAGCGATCCTGCTTCTGATCCTTCTCTTCTTCAATCTGTTAGTTTCTCTCTCCTCTTTCCGCAATTTTGTTCCTTTTGTTCATTTGATTTGATTGATCGCAGTGACATTGATGCATTTGTGGTACAATTAGAACTAGAAAGTGTGGCTAGATTGCCCTGTTTGAAGTTTAACCAGGATTGATGTTACGGACTCCACATGTGAGTCTAGTTGTTGGGAAGGAGATGATATTAATATACAAGTCTAGTGGGTTATACTCGACCTAATGTCAATTGGTTTTAGGATGGATGACATGTTTACAAACTCGGTGGGTCGGGTCTAAAAGCCCGGGGAAATTTAACAGTTAATAGTAGGAATTGAGGGGGGGTTAGAGTTTAATTCAGATAAGGAAAGGAAGGGAAGAGAATATTAGGGAGAGGGAGAATTCATCTTTGATCGTTCATCTCATGTTCTACATTACTACTGTCAAAGAATCAGTTATCCCAAAAATTCAAGTTGATAGGTGAAGATCCAACAATGGTTTAATACTTCAACAGCTACTCTACTTTTCTTTTTATAGAAATTGGGAAGGGGACCACTACCTAATATTTTAATTACATAATAAAAGGGAAAAGTACGTAGATTATCAAAATTGCCTAATTGAATCAAGGGTTCATTTACCAGGTACTAAGGCATCGGATCCCGTTAGAACTCCAAAATTAAGCGTGCTTGGGCGAGAGTAGTACCAGGATGGGTGACCTCCTAGGATGTCCTCGTGTTGCCAACCCTGTAAGGTTGGGAGTCCTCGAAAATAGCCTCTTGGCAGGGTTACACCCTAAAGGGGTAAGGCTGCGTACATCCATCCCTCCTAGACCCAGCCTATGCGGGAGCCCTTGAGGCACTGGGTCTGTTGTTGTTGTTGAATACTATTTAATCACTTGTCTAGCACGTGATTAATTCATTGTTCCTGTAACAATTTTTGTGGAATTTGTTTTCTTTATCATTGGTTGATTTTGGATTTTCAGGTGAAAAGGCTGTATGAAATTTGTAAAGCTGAAAAGTCAGATGATTTGGTGGCTAGGGTTTATCCTGCTATGAACAAGCTGTTCCAGCGATCTGTGGCTTCCATTTCTCAATCGCGCACCTCCAATGGCCTTCTCTTACTGGTTTGCCTCTGACCATCTGACTCATTCCAAAATCGAAACGGACATAATTTAACTAAAAAAGCAGTAAAATGCGGGAATTTAAGAGTAAAGAGAGACAGGAAATGACATATTTCATTGCATAGTTTGTAATACAATTTGCTACCTCTATATATAGAGTTTTCCCCCCTCCTCAGGCCGGGCCTATTCCTTTTCTTTATGGGATGACCTATTACTTAGCCCATATCCTATTTTGGATATGTAGCACTATCACGGGCATTCGTTGGTATAGTTTTTTGTATGTTTTTTGAAGTTTCATTGTCAGAAAGCTAGTTGTGAAAGTTTCTACTCATTTAAGGGGCTGATGAGATTGTGATTGTTTGATGACTAACTTATGATATCGTTTGAGTATGTGGAAAGGATGTCTTTTGTTTGCTAACATCAAGAATATGTGTATTGATTAAGGAGACTTAGTGAAAGTGACATTCAGAAAGGAATTGGGCTGAGCTAGACATGGCATGTAGTTTGATGTGGAGGTGAAGAAGAATTTGGTCGTCTAACTATGGGAGCATGTTGTCTTAGAGGTTTAAATTGACATAATGGCATAATTGAGTTCAATAGTTCCTTAATGGGTTTGGAAGGTGGACAACTTGGTGAGGGATTGAAGTAAGGCAAATTCAGATATGATATTGGTCTAAACTATGGCAAAGCATTGTCTTATATAGAACACAATGGAGCAGCTGAAGTTAAGAGCACTGGGAGGGGCGTTAGTGCAAGATAAAGTTCATATGACATTGTATTAAGTGGCAAGAAAGATTGACCAAAGGTTTTTCAATCATTGGAATAGATCTTTGTTTGAGTAACAATAGTCTGAGGGCGTTTTGAGGGAGAACAAGACGAGATTGAATGTTGTGGTAGAAAAATGTTGATGGTCTTCCCTTTATTGGCAAGTGTTTCCTTGTGTAGGAGCTCATACTGGAAAAGTATTCTAAGATCCAAGTGAAGCAGTAGGGATTCTTTCGTGGTGGGTGTCAATAATGGGATACTATTGCGTAGTTAGCTTACTTGTTTACTTAAGGTACTAGTCTTTCAAAATGTATATAATCTATCAGTTATGCATTTTGGCTTGTTCTGAACGTGTGAAAACTGATTAGTGGAAGAAGAGAATAGATAAAGCACACCACATACATCAGAAAGGTATGGAAAGAACACGTGTAAAACTTGGGGCCTATTTGGTATTATACTTTGTTTGTAGATTTTAATTTTTGAGAAATTAAAAATCGGTTTTGGAAATGATTTTTCTTTTTTAGATTTCCTATTTCCAATCTTGCAAAGGTTTGAACAAAAAACTGAAAAACTAGAAATTAAAAATATACAAAATTGACTTTCATTAACCAGCTTTTGGTTTTTCAAGAATTACAAACAGAAAATGAAAAATGATATTGAACGAGCCCTTAGGAAGGGGGAGAGGTTTTGAAATTCGAAGGAAAATTGTTTCAAGAAGTTTGTTTTTCCCTCACTAGGTATGTTATTAATGCTAGAGAGACCTTGATCTAGACGTAAACTTACTGCCAATATTGAGGCTTTAATACAAGAGGTCATAGGTTTCAATCCCCATCCCCCCTTATCTACCAAATAAAAGGTACGTCACTAATGCATGTATGATGGGAACTTAGTCTCTGTTTGGCACATGTAATTGGAATTAGACTGTGGAATTGTAATTCTAATTCCAATTCTCATGGAACTGGAATTCTAATGGAATTGAAATTCCATTGTTTGATTCATCAAAGGAATTGGAGGTTGGAATTATAAGCACATAATGATTCGAATCATCAAGGGTTTTCGGTCAATTCAGTTGGAGTATTTTGAGTTTTAAATCAACCATGGTTGGATTTTAGTCGGAATGATTCACATTGTGTTCAAGTTATTATGGTCGGAGTGGTTCACTTTGAGTTCGAATTACTTGAGTTTTGAGTGAAATCGGATTGAGTATTGCGTCGGATCGTTTGGTGTTCAAGTTATCCCAGATTTTCAGTTAATCGGGTTAGGGCTTTTCGGGATTCAGGCTAGTTATGATTGGGTTTGAGTTCATTTAGGTCATTTCAAGCTCGAGTCATCTCGAGTCATCTTAGGTTTGGGACAAATGAGTTGTATTGTTTCCAATTCAGTCATCTTAGCCTGAGTTTGAGATGGATCAGTTCATTTTGGTATGGGTTGTATTAAGTTTTGGATCAATTTGGTCGGGTTATTTCCACTTCAGTCAGATTGTTTACACCATATTTGGGTCGAGTAGTTCCATTTTTTGGATTTGAGTTATCTCAAGTTCTGGTCAATCGGGTTGGGTCACTTCGGACTTTGAGTTAAGGTGATTTTAGTCATTTTAGGTTCAAGTCATTTGAGTTGAGTGGTTTCAAGGTTTGGGACAAATTTTATGTTGTGTCTAAGTCTTTAGATTTTGAGTCATCTTATATTTGGGTTAATTTTGGGTTTTAGGTTAATGTAGTTAATATCGAACTATAATTCCTTACCACTACCCCTAGGAATCGCAGAGTATGATTTTCAGTTAAAATCCAATTCCATGGAATTGGGCAGTGGAATTGTAATTCCAATTCCATCAGGTGAACTGAACAATAGAATTGGAATTTTGGGCCCACTTCCAGCCTCTGCCCCTATTCCATACTCCAAACACAGCCAGTGAAATCCTACCTAGAAATTTTTTGAAGTTGTGCTACGTGTGCTTTTATTCAGTAGGGTAGTTATGGCTTCAACTACAGAATAATTGAACGTCATTTTTATTGTCATTTCCTCTAAAAGATATAGGCCCGAGTGGTCAAACAAGGGATTACTTCTCTTGCTAATTTCTGTTGTTTCCAGGCCATTCTTCAATTCTTCCTGGACTTTGGGGAGACTGTTCTTCATGATGCTGATCCTAGTCTAAGGACTTTCTTCCGTACATGCTTAAGCCGGTAGTAATATTTATTCGTTTTTTATGATTCTTAATATATTTAGTTCTTATATGGAGATGCTAGTGCCTTGTAGGTTTCTGTTCTGCATTTTTGTGGTTACTATATGGTGAAAATTTTTATGCTTTCATGTATTCATATTTATAAACCATATATATAATGAGCAATGAGTGCTTGTGTAGTGAAGGGAGACTTCCTTGCTTCCCAATGATGCTTGCCTGATGGAATGTCTGCAGGGAAATTTTCAAATAGAGGCTATATAGCAAGTATAATGGTTTGGTGGTTGCTGTCATTTTCTTTTATTGATTTTGTAAGTTGATGGTCAAATGGGCAGACTTATTCTTGCTCTTTTAACTTGTTACTCTTGATGGTTGTCAGCATTTGTGGGTTTTGTTTCCTCGCAGATGCGTTGCACCTTAACTAGGTGATTCCTTAGGACAGTGATGTTCTTTAGCGCTCCCTTCTGTATCTCATTTGTGCATGCATGCAGACATGAACGAAGAGAGTGAGAGATCCTTTTGATCCTCATTGTTTTTCTCTCTTTGGACCAATAAACAACATATAGAGGGGTCTCCGTTGGGTGCCATCTATTTACATCAGGGATGTGCGAAGAAAACATAGTCACTGTATACAAGAAAGGAACTGAAAGCTGGCAAAATCTGCATGTGCAATACTATGTACAGCGCAAACATAGAAACATCAATGCAGCCAGCTTAAATTATGAGCCCTTGAAAAAGAGAGGCTTCGTATTGCAGAAAAAAGAGCTCACTCATTTGGATGTTTCGTTTACTCATACTTGTTTCTTGTCAGTGGCTTGGACCATTTATGGATCTTTTCCTAATGATGTTTGCAGAGAATTCTCCGATCCCGTCACTGCAGAAGCAACGGTTGAGTTTCTCATTCTGAATAAGAGAAAGCTCTTGACTTCATTTCCTACTTTACTTCCTCAGGTACGCTGAAGGTTCATACTGGTTTTTCCTAACAAACGTGTGTGTAGAAATAGGTGGGAAATTGCTGCATGCAAGGACAAGTTCTGGAAACATCTGCACCTGCCTGTGAATGTATTAGCCATGAAGTGCTATATTGGCACATTTCATGATCTAGGTTTCTTGCTAACCAAGCTTTGTAGTTCATAATGTGAACAGTTACAGTGTTTTCTGCTTTTAGAAGGGATTCTTCTGTCATTGGTGTCAAGATGCTACATGACTTAGATTCTGAGTGCTGCCCCCATGCTTAGCCCCTTTCTAATGGATATCAGCCTTATTAGCTGGATTCTAAGAGATTCTTCCAGTTACTGCACGTGCAGGAGAGGTGATCATCAAATGCTAGTAGATAGACCCTTCCAATTGCTGCACGTGCAGGATCATCAAATGCTAGTAGATAGACCCTTCCAATTGCTGCACGTGCGGGAGAGCTGATCATCAAGGCTAGTAGCGATTTACTTTAGAGCCATGATTGAACATCTAATTGCCCGTGGAAAGCCTTTGTTTGTCACAACAAATAAATTTCATGTTCTCAGCTGTCAATGATATTTTGTGATCAATGACCTTTATAGCTTGAGCCTTGATGAATTATGGCTGCATTATGGTCATCCATTAATGCGAAGGGTCTCACTGTAAAAGCACAGTGATTTAGATGTAGGGACAATATGGAGTTCAGAGCTCTTATCTTACTCTAACATTGGTCATTTGCAGTTCTTCCCATTGTTTTTGAAGCTAATTGCATGGAATGGAGAGAAGTAAGTTTCTTCGAGATATTTCATCGTTCTGTAGTCAAATGATTGAAAAAAAAATGTTCACGTTCTTTTCCTCTGGCATTAAATGTAAGAAGCAATAAAATAAATTGCGAAATTTCCCTTTTGGTTTGTGCTTTCTCTCTAATGGACATGATAAAGAATACGTGGTTAGTATTTGTTAAGTGTAATACTGTTAGCCGTATCAGCTGAAGATATTGTTGTCTTTGCAGAGTAGAGAAATCGTTTCTGAAAGTTTTGCCAGCATTACTATCTCCCGGGTCATTTCTACCGCTATTTCCGTCTCTGGTAGACTTGCCAAGTGAGTTCTTATGTTAGCAATGGTGGTTTTTCTTTTTCTAAGATAACTCTCACAAACAATTGGTGGACCAGGTGCCATGGATTTAGAGAAGTCGGAAATCCTGAAAAGAACTACAGTTATCTTCTATGTGAAATAAATTCTACTTGATAGATCATTATCAGTCTTTTCCACTCTTTTCTTCCCCATTGCCTTGCTGCCTGTCAAGGTTCCCATGTCAGAACTTGCACAAGAGACATCTCGTCTCCTTTTTCTTGGGAATTGCCATACATTAAAGTCACATAAGTTTTTGTCTCATATTGCTTTTGAAGGTCGCGGAGGAAAAATAGGATCATGATATAGTTTTCTTGGTTTTAGGAATAAAAGCAAAATAAATGCTGAGCTGTGGAGGAGCATGAGCATTGATTAGTTTGATAAAGGGTGCTGGCTTATTTTCCTCATTTATCTTTGGTGCTGCACACAATTGAACTTTTGACTGTTACAGTACTGGTTGTCGCTCTTGAGAAGGTGGAAAGAAGTTCCGGATCACTGGTTGGTAGCAGCATAGCTTCAATGCAGAAGAGCACGGCTCCTGAGGTCAATTTTATACTGCATACATATACAGAAGTTCTTGATTTTGTTGTCTCTGCTGTTATGACAGATTTCCCTCATATCTGAATTCAGATGCTACTTCTGCTGATGGATGAGGCTTATACCGGTTCAACCATAGCTGATGGTGGTGGTGACTCTGAATCTGAGGATACCGGTGCAATAGATATTGCTGATCCTGTTTTTCTTGACCTTCTTAAAGATGAGAATGACGGTGTCACTGTATGTCTGCTGTTACCTTTAATTTAGAGAACTCTTTTTATAATGTTCAACACGACGCTATTGCTAGCTTTTGTATAGTATCTTTGAGATGTTTCTGTAGGGTAGGTTTAGGCCTCAAGGATAAGAGTGGCTTTTATGCATTTCCTTTCTCTATTCCTGGGCATAAATCAAATTGCAGGTAACATAGCCTTTCATGGGCTTCCGTTATAGCAAATTTCTGTCATCATGGGCTTCCGTTATAGCAAGTTTCTGTCACTTTTACCAGAGTTATTGCCATCTCAAAATATAACTGATTGTTGTATTGTATACATTAATTGGTATATTTCAAGTTTGTCCTTGATCTGCAGCATATGTTCTAGGAGATGTTCTGCTGCAAAAAAGGATGTTTGTATTATGTACTCAATATATGTCCGTTCATATTTATTCACACATTTAGCTGTCTCTCTTGAGTGTAGATTGGGGTTTATGTTGTGCTGTCAGTCTGTCACTGCTACTTTCTAGTTTTTTAGCTGAAAATTTTAGTTATATTTTTTTCCTTAATGCATGTTAAAATTAAAGATCAAATTGTGATTGGTATTACTTCAGGAACGCCACTGGACTTCGCCTGGAATAGCTGCAGCATTGCAGACTGCTTTGTCTTCTCAATCTGATAGGTTGAAGCAATCGCTTAAAATAGCACCTCGTCTTCTTGATATCTATTTTGCTATAGCTCTGAGTGATGTCAATGATTGTAAGGACCTATGTTTAACTTGATGTTATATTCCCATATCTTTCTAGTTGCACAAAGCTTGGATCATGGTCATGGAATCAAACAGTGGTTGGCCGCCTCATCATGGTATAGCGTAACTTGTGTGGACGTTACATACACATGACAACAATGACTAACATAATGGCTTAGCTCAAAATGCATCATGTCATGGTTAATGGTTTTATTTGGTTCCATGATTGTGGTGCACTTGGCAGAAATACTTTATGGATTGCTGTGGAATATTTACTTCTTCTCTCTGTTGTTGCAGCTCTGATATGTGCCTTAATTCCTCTGCTTATGTCAAGAAATGCCACCATATTTCCTGACAAGGTTTTCTGTTATGAGGTATGTATATTTGGAGCAGTGATAACTATATTCGATGCAGCTTCTTCTTGCTTGGTCTTGGCTTCTGTTAATAAGATAAGAGCAATTAAGCATCCAGGGGTCGCAATACTATGTGAATTTTAGATGATTGGAGGATACATTCTAGAGGCTTCCTCCTTAAACAAGTTAGAGAAAAGAATGTTAATAGAGAAACTAAAAGGAGAAATGTATATATAACATAAATGAATTATTTGCCCAGATTTAAATCTTAGTTTGCAGAAGCGGGATATTTCAGATATTATGCAACAGGTGGCAACTGCCACTTTGAGTTTAAGAAACATAAGTTGATTTTAAGCCTTATGTTTGGAAAAATTAAAATGTATAGCTACACAACCATTCATTTTTATATGCTGTTGATGGTTTTCAGCATATGGATACATTTATAAATAGGGTAGGGCTATTGCAAGGGAAGTTTTTATTGTCGCGAGGGCAGTACTGGGACAAATGAATGTGGTGCCTTGGCAATAACCAAAGTAGGCCTTGCAATAAAAAAGCCCCTATGATATGTCTCGATAGATGAAATACAACTTGTATTGGCCAAGCGCCTAAAGGTTAGCCCAATCAATTACGTTAAGTCCTTTATTTGGGGTCCCAAGATGATTAGCTATGGCAGTGGTCATTCATTATTGAACCATCTGTATGTCCTTTTTGTTCTGGTAAATCAACGGGAAATATCATAAATCAATGAATATATGAAAGTCTACAACCTTGGATTTCTAGTTTACAAAATTCTAGTCCCGAGGAACCAGAATCCATTTGAATTTCAATTCCCTTCATTCAAACACAACCTAAGCATTTTCATGGTTTTCTGAAAACAAATAGCAGAGAAGCAAGTGGATTGCTGTTTTGTATTTGTATTTGTAAGTGCTTGTTGATATTGGTTGTTAAGCTTTGGGGTCTTGCAAAGGGGAAAATGAATTTGCTGGGTTGCTCTTTGTCTAGGTCCGGAAAAGGCTCTTGGAATTCATGCTTGTTGCATTTCAGCGATCTCCTGATTTTATTGCTCTTCTCAAGGTACTTTTGTTACAGGAGAATAATCTTTCATTTCTTCATTGTGTATTGCTTGAATCATTGTTGATGCTTTTGTGGAGACTTTTTATTCTTTGTTCTGAAAGTTGGTGCTCCAAATGATATGATTATTTTACCTACTTTGCAGAAGCCCATTGTGGATAGACTTGGAGAAGCGTATGACAGCCCGGAGAAGGTAAATACTTGTCTATTATATGATAGCAAAAATATATATTTGGATTGAATCATGGAATCAAATAGATGTTGTTTATTTACCTAGTGGATTCTGAGCTGTTATGCAGTAGTACTCTTGTAATTGCCTCCATTATATATATGTACTACATTTCATATATCGGAACGTTTTTGTAAATGCGTTTACATGTTAAAGCTATCAAATGGGTATTAAAATTAATGATTGCGTTGCGTTACTTCCCATTGAAATTGTTGTAAACATAAGGCCTAAAAGCAACTTATTTTACCTAGAAAAACTCATTTCGATCAAAGTGAACTGTTACTTCATAATTACAATGCCCTGCGTCCATGACACTAAAAGTGCGAGGTCTTTCAATTGAATTGGTTTTTGGGGGGTTCATTAGACAGAGCTGGCTTTACAACTATGCTGGGCCATTGGAGAGCACGGAGGGGGTGGAGAATCACATAAAGATGTTGCTCGTGAGCTTTTTGAAAGTCTGGAGCTGCTTTTGTACGAAAATCTTTCATCTAGGTCAGTTTCATTTCTCCTTTTAGTAATATTTCATTTCACAAGCTGGTGATTTAGACATTGGTCTGAATCGAGAACATGTTCTATGATTGGGTTTATTTTGTCTAGGACCAAACTGGACTCATTGCTCTTAGTCCAGACCCGGTCTTCATTTGACTCTTGACTGATCTTGTGCTTTAGAATAATAAGCATACTAGGGCTCTGTTTGGTTTAATGAATAACATTTTTCTTATGCAAAATTTTTTGTTTACAAAAGATTTTCACTTAAAATATTATTTTCTTAAAATTTTGTCTTTCTAGGTAAAGAAAATAGTTCTATTTTTTAGTTTGTATGAGGTTCACGCTTGGTCAAGTTGAGGGTAGAAATGTACCGTATGATGTGAAATTACAATAGGAAACAATTCCTATTGGTTTCTCTCTTTTCATTGAGGGTAAGTTACTTCCCCTTAATGAAGGAAAATATTTTTTGTATTTATAGTTATGAAATTTTGCAAAGAAACAATAGAGTTAATATGGAAAATGTTTTTCTTAAAACAAATGGGGCCTAGAACAATTGAAATAATTTGGACGGCCCAGACCAGACTTGATCATTGGGTTCCAGACTGGACTAGATTGGTTATTATCCAGTTGGGTCATTGGTTCCTTATTTGGTCGTTTACCCCCTTTTTTATCTAGTGGAATTCACTTTAGCCTGACGAATGACCTTACTGGCAAGGATTGAAAAGTTTATGCTTACTGATTTGTTCCGGCTTTTCTTTTGGTAGCCGTCTTGGACTAAGACAGGATTCTGCTCTGAGCTTTAGCAGCAGATCTAGTTTGAGCTCCAGAGGCACGGTGATGTCATCACAGTCGCGGCTTCTATGTTTTGTAGTGACTGCAATCGCAAAACTTGCCACTTATCACCGTGAATTAGTGCCGAGGGCTCATGTATCCTTGTCAAAGGTTAGTTTATGGTCTGACTAATACTTGTCGTCAGTTCAGCTATGGCAGTACTCTAATGATGCAAGAGGAAGAAATGAATTGAGGCCTTGGTCCATTGACAATACAATACCAAGGTCGAGGCCTATGATAATAATTCCTGAATTCAAATTTCTCTCTCTATGCAATCAAATTGCAGTTCAATGTTATGTAATGGCTGCAGCCATGGCTCTGGTGTCTTAGAAGAAGCGGGTATCACATGCGTTTTGTAATAGTTTGGGGTGGTCCTGTTAGGATTTCTCAGGGAGCATAAGTTTCTTTTAACTTTGTTTATAGAATTTGAACAGAGAGTCATAAGAATTATTAGTTTTTTATGCTTCTTTGGTAGTTTTTAACATTTAAATACATATATAATTATGTTTTAGCAAATAAAATATATCATACATGCATATTAAAGGCCATTGCAAAAGGGCGATTACTAACGGCGAATCACATGACTTTTACCCAAAGCCTACTAAATAATGGCTGTTAAATTTGCCCTTGATCTTTTGCTTTCTGCCAATCATACTTATGTACCGAAGAAAGAAATGCGTGCAAATATTTTTCCATTTATTGGCTAAACTTACCCTATTTAGTGAAGATGTGCTTCATGATACAGCATAGGAAATACTTTGATATGATTGACCCCCTAGATTGTTGTTGTTTGACTGAATTTGCCTCTCAGGTAGCTCGGTCTCGTTTGTCTGATGCGAGGGTCTCGACCCGTGCTCGTGATTATCTGGGCTTACTGAACGAGCCTGCAATTTGTCTATCGGTTTTGGGACCGACACGAGGTCCAAGAGGCCATAAGCCATCTCCAGGAACTGTTAATTGGTCTGAAGCTGGTCATAAGTTGGTTGCTCATCTTCCATTTCACATCTTAGCCGGACAAGAAGGTCAGGAACTATAGACTATGCTTCTCATTCAATCATTTATTTAAGTCTAGACCGAAACCAGGAACTAGATCTGGTCACTCTAATGCACTTAAAATTAGGAAGAATGGCTAGTTTATCCTCTTTGATGCTTAATTAGAGTTAATAATAGAAATTGAGGGGGAGAGAAGAAATTCAAAGAGGGAGAGAAGAGAATATCGGACGGAGAGAGAATTCGGTTTTGACATACATTTCAATGCCTTCCGTACAACCCTAAGTGTCCTTAAATAAAGATTGGGCGAGGGGAAGCACTAGCCAAAATCCTAATTACATATTAAAATAGAAAATTGCCTAAAGTGTCACTAAAATAAAACTACCTACTTCAATCACTTATCCTACATGTGACTTATATATTTTTCTCACAACACACTCGGCCCATAACTGAGCCGAGGAGTTTGCTCTACAGTGTGATCTTTGGTCCTGAATTTGGACTTTTGCTAGTCTTTGTTCCTAATTTGGAATAGGACTTTAGATACCGGTGTAGACCATGGAATCAAATCGTGGTTGGTTTTCCTGTTGTGGTCTCTGCGTAGTGGACAATTATATCACTCTTGGAATCAAATTGCAGTTTGTGATCGTAGTCAAAGTATTGCAAAAGCGGGGTATTAGCAGTTGCTACTAACCCATTAATTGATGGTGCTGAGTCTTTTATGGTAAGATAAGGTGTTTTAGGCCTTATATTTGCAAAAATTTGCACATTGAACTTTATATCCATTTCATAGCTTTTCACGTATTAATGCATTTATAAATATGCTTTAATAAATGAAATACAACATATATGCATTCCAGAAGTAGTTATAAATATACTGGGCCAATTAGGTAATGACTAGCCCATACTTAGGCATAATGACTAACTCAAATTCCATTACATAAAATGGGGCTGCTTGATCTTATGGTTCAGACTAAAATCCTGTCCAATCGGTTCAACACCTAACCTATTGTTTCGACCTTCGGTCCAGTGTGGTCCGATATGGTCCTGACTCAAATCCGGTTCAATCTGATGGTCCGATCTGAACAACCCGTAGGGGTGAGATGTATGACGTGGTTTTCCACCTTGCATTTTCTGCAGGTCCTCCATTTCATGATTTCTCCTTCTCCGATATCCTGCCGGGTCGATGAAAATTTGCAAAATTAAGGTAAAAATGTTATACATTACATGAAAGACGATATGTTCCAGGAGAACAAGAAGCACATCAGCTTCGCCATGGAGATAAAAATGATAATGTAGTAATTAAAAAGACGGCGTGACAAAGGACGTGATGACGAGAAAAATATGGTGGATGCCACGTCATTCTTCTGGTTACTGATGATGAAGTGAAGTCCTTAATTTTTTGTTCAAAACATGTCATGTTTATTGTATATATTAGAGTAGGGAAATGCCAAACTCTATAAAAATCTCCCTTCATTCTAGGTAGAGAGATTTTTCTTTTGATTTATCTCAGTCACATTTCTTTTTTGGATAATAAGGATATATACGACTTCAAAAAGGCACCAAACATGTAGGGTAGGGCTAATATAGGCAAGGAAAATCGGACATATCAAAACATAGATGCTGAATAAGAGGTAAGGAATGGGGAACTAGTTTTTCGTTGGACGTAAGTGAAACATCGTCAAGTGGACATTTTAGTCGATGTTATAGTTGAATTACGCGCTTAAAAACGAAATTTTGCTGAACAAGCTCCAATGGTTGACCAATCATGTTCATTAAAGGGGTATTCGTCAAATTGTGTTCGTCGCTTTTACTTTTAGTCCCAGCAGAAAGTCACAGGTAATCTGATATACATCTATTCTCCTCACATTTAGTTTTACTAAATATTATGTTCAGGGGTACAAACGTTTTAGGAAAAATGTTAGCAAAGTGTCCCACCCTCAGCGAATGTAAGGTTAAATAGACATTTAACCTTACGTTTGCTATATGTACAATGATGGTGTTGACACCTACCCTTACAAAAGGAACTTATGTGTTGACACATAGGGCTGTGTCTAGATACCTCGATGGCTCTAACAACTAGAATTTGGCCTTTTGCTAACTAGTGGTTCGATTGACTACACATACTACTTGTGAGCCACTACCACTTAACCACTATAAGTTCATTTTTAACCGAGTTTTCCAAAAGCACTTATTATTGAACTTTGTTGGTGTTATCATTTAAGACTCAGTGTGCTTAAATTTTACAAAAAGCACTTTGTTAAGAGAGTTTTCATTGTACAAGCACATTAAACACAATAGATTGGATCCTCAATCCAAGTTAAAAAGAGTTCAAATTATGAAAAAAAAAAAAGAGAAAGATTAAGAGTTACGTCCTCTGCCTTAGTAACAAAAGAATCAAAGTGTATCGGTTCAAATAAACTATAAAGTGTAAGAAACACGGTGAGTCCCTTAAGGTAGTAATTGACCTGCTAACCAGTTAGCAAACTTCAGATGCAAGGACTCTAGGCGATTAGAGTGTGACAGTTCGTCGGACAGAACCCGTTTTTCTCTCATACATGTTGATGATTTAGATTACCATGTGCTCCTTCCTCAATCTTAAAGCTGTTTGTTTTCAACATTATTTAAAAAAAGTGCTTGCTCATTGAAAGTGGCCCAATATAAAAATTGATAGTATAATCTCTTGATTTTTGACAAATCGATTTTATATTCCAATGAATAACTAAATTTAATGCATGAAATATTTACCTTTTAATGTTTCCTAAGCCCAAATGGAACACACATAAAGTATCCAAAACTATATTGCTGGCATTTCTTTTCATATTTACTATCACAATACAAAGGATGGGTTAGCACCAAGTCTGATGCGACATTCAACTGGCAGCGTTAAGAGCATGTTTAAGTTCTTGGTTTTTTGAAAAACAAAAAGCTAGATTTTAGAAGTATTTTTTTTCTTATTTTTGATTTCCCGTATTTCATTTCTAAAAGCTCGGGAATCAAACTAAAAACTAGAAGCCAAAGAAACGAAAACATCACTTGTGAAACTCAATTTTTTGTTCTTCAATAACTACAAAAAAAAAAAAAAGTAACCAAAAATAACATCAAAGGACAAGAGAATGGATGAACCAACAGAACATGAGAATTAGACAATAAGTTTATATATATATATAAACTTGGAATAATGCTATAAGAATTTGGAATAAAGTGTTTAAAGTTGGTCCCGAAGTTTGTTTGATATGTTTTGAAGTATGTTGGGATGTGTCTCAACACATAGGGCTGGTGTGTCGACATACATTCTTACAGAATAGGGATGCAGAGGTGTGTGTCAACACACACCATATGTCGACACACAGATCAACAGAACCTTGTCTGTGTGTCGATACACAGGGACAGTTTTTTACCAGTTTTTGCGCGTGAACTTTTGGCCTTCGCGCCCTTTCTTTGAGGCATGTTTTGGGACTTTTTTTACACCTATTCTCATATATATATATATATATTCCCCAGATTTCATTCTTGTGAGATAGACTTGAAGAACAAAAGATCTTTGAGAAAAAGAATTTGAAGAACAACTACAAGTGTTCTTGTGTTCTTGTATGAAATTTAAGTGTTGGGTTTGTTAAACTTAATCAATCTCTCTAAATCTTTGTCAATCACTCTCTTTACACATCTTCACTCCATATTTGGTTGTTGTTGTATCCCCGAAGATATTTCGTATACCAAAATAAGCCTTAAGGAAAGTGATTACATAGCCTCAACACTTGAGATCTTCTGGTTACCCGTTTGCAAGAATTTTGCAAGTATTTGTGAGATTTACACTAACAATCTTAAGGCTTATATTCGTTAATTGAGAATGGCTTCTTCACTTTCCCTGATTTGATGGCGAACCATGTGTGAGATTGGAGAAAAGATGAATGGAGAGAATTGGGTTTCAACTTTGATGGTTTCGACCCGGCTATGGTGGCAGACATTCTTGCGCGATGATATGGTTTGGGTTTTGGTTGTGGCTTCAGTCTCATTCTCGGTTCTTGTGTTGGCCATCTGGTTGTTCTTCAGCCAGGTTCCCTGTTTGTGTTGATTCTGCGCCCACTGTTGTCTCTTGTGCCAGTGTATTTTCTGGTCCTGTTCTCGTTGTCTGCTGTGTAGTTTTTTTGTGGCTGTTTTCTTGTTTTGTGTTGGATGTTTTTGGTCCCCGTGTTGTAGCGGTCGGACTTTGGCCTCGCCTAGCGAGTGGCCGGCTTGATTAGCGATTTTGTCTCAATTTATCAAAAAAAAAAAAATGAATGGAGAGAATTGGGACATCTTCTTGGATCTATCTCTTGTATATATTGCTATAAACCAAGGTATGTCGTTTAATTTTGAAAATCATGAAACCATAATGCACTACGATAAATGGGAATTTATGTGTGCTTTTTGATGCTGCACATGACTAATTTGCATATGGTTTCATTACATAATTCAAGATCTCATAATGATGGTCAATTTGGGCATGTATAGGGATAAAATCATGAAGTTTTATAATGCCTAAGAAGGTGGTAGATGCATTGTTATTTATGCATGGAAGTATAATTACTTGTGGGGTTGAAATTCCAAAGAGAGAACTTCTAACTTTTCGATTTAGGCATTGTTTGATGATTTGGGATGAGATCATGAGAATCGTGAGAATTGATATGCATTCTTTGATAAGAGTATACATGTGATATCATAACATAAGGAAAAACGAAATTAAAGTCAGTGGATGGTTTCTTTGACAATTTCATATAATTATTTTGATCATGAACTTATGATCGATTGCCTTTGAATGGATGGTAGTTGTGAAACACGAATTTGACCTAATAAATTGCAGTGTAATAATGCAATGAAAGAAAGAAAATGGTGCTTGTTATAAACCACTTGTGTTCATTGATGGCCTCGGAAACCTTAACGAAGAAAGGCATATTTTCAATTTTGATGTTGGTGGCCTTGCAAATAAATTTGAACCTGCATTTCCCAAATAATATAATGAGGGGGTCTTTACCCACCAATTCACATGATATGTTGTGAATGATTAACAATGTAAAAACTATTCATTAGTTTGACATTAAATAAAAGATAAGTGGGAATAATGGCGTAAATCTGACATGTTCTAGTCTTGCTATTTTACAAACCACCAAAAGTTTTGTAATTCTCACTAGTCGCCAAAAATTTATGCGTTGCTTTAAAGCGGTCATCGCATAAGTTCAACGTAACTGTGTGTTTACACGTATACATTAATTTTATTATGATTAAAATAAAATATTGTGTTGAAGCATAACGTGAGAATATTTACTTCATGATAAGGCAGGGTTATGTGCATTCATGTAATCAAGGATATATGTCTAACTATGAAATTCATGTTTTGGATGGTTGTTGAAACCAAACATCGAGGCGATGCTAAAAGGAAAATTCTTGTCTAGCGTGGTTGTTGAAACCAGACACCGAGATGATGCCAAAATTAATAATAATAAATAAGTGAATGAAGTACGTTGATAATGGACACATGCGGTTTATGAGTTGAAAGAACAACGGGTTTTCATGAAATATGAAAATCTATCCATAGTTTAGGACTAATGGGAAATTGTGCATTGTGAATGGGAAATTCATTGATTTATGAATTTGTAATATGAACGACAATTGGATTGAGGTTTAATGCACGTATGTGAATAATTATGTGAAAATAAACCCATAATAAATATGGGTATGTTGATTCATAATTGCTTTGACGGTCATTGATTTAGTCTCCTGTACGTATTGTTCATTGACGGAATTTATATTGACGAATAATGGAGTGAACAATAGAGTTGGAAAATCATGAAAAGCAATATTTATATGGTCATGATCATGAAATGAGTTTGAGTATGATCATATATGTATATTGATAGAGTTACAAGGTTGATGTATGTTCAATCAATATTATGCGTGGATGCTTGCGCAGTGATGCGATTAATGCTTATATACATGTTGATACGATTATGAATGTATGATTACATTAAATTGAAGCAGAAGCTTCATAAAATGCTTGTGTAACCATATACGCTGATGTGGTTATGAGGTCCTTGTGCCCGTGATCATAAATGCGATTGTGAATTTTACGGCTTTGTTGTTTATGAACATGAATGCTGTTAGTATGCATGATAAGTGAAAGTGATGTGAAATTGAATGTATTAGTGGATCATGAAGTATATAATAATATTACATGTGTTGATCCCTAATGTGATTGATAAAAAGATATTCAAATTGAGATGCATGACTAAGGATGACAAAATACGTTGTATAAAAGTACTTGAAAATAATGATTCATGATTTCGTGATTGACCACATATCTCAAGTGGGTTTTCCAATATTATTGGATGTAATGTCTCATTGGAAATCGAAATCATCATGATTAATGCGATTGACGTAAATGATACTTGCTCTTTAAGGCATGTGTATTTGATGATTATATAGTTGGTTAAAACGAAGTGCATTATACAATGAATGCTAAAATACTCGAATAGAGTGGTTGTTATATGCAGTTGTTGCATGGTGAATAAAGTTGTTGAGTGATGTGTGATAATATGTTCACATGATTAGGATGTTGTTAGTCATCAACGTGACAAATTTAAAGAGTATGTAAATACTAAATTTTGATAACCCCTTTATTACCTATAAGTTTTGATACATATAAATGGCAAGTAAATTCGTATGAATTAGTTATGGGTGAATTGAACATCCTGAGATATAAATGTTAATGAATGCATACGAAGTAACATCGAATCTTTCATTGATCTTGAATTATACATTATCATAATGTGAAGTAAAGTATAGATGATGAAAATCATGTTTGAGGGTATATCCCTGAAAAGACTCTAGAACTTTGAAAGAATAAAAGTGTAAAAAGAGAAGTCCTAGCGATCGGACTTGTATATTTCTAGAAGAATGAACTAGAGATAATATGAACATCAAAGTTCAATATTGTTGTGTCATAGATTGTGATTCTATGACGGGTCTATGAAGTCTTGCAATGTGGCCTCTTGAAAGAGGTAGTTGATGATCCGAAAACTGTAAATGAATAGTCTGATAATGACAGTGGATTCATTGTGTGAATGTACATTGATTACATGTTGAAATTTGGTATGAATACTTAGAACCAAACGAAAGTGTTCCAATGGTATAATTGAAAATTGAAAAGGTTAGATGTAGCCTTTGTTGTTGGATAGCTGTGTGTGAATAACTAGCTATGTAAGTAAAGGTAACTTGCATGGAGTACACAAGGTACTGAAATGACTACGAGTTGTGGTGTTATTTTAATAAATACTCTTCTATTCAGAAGAATACTTGAACGCTAGTTGAACATCCGACAAGGATGACTATGCTTTTAAAAGCTAGTAAATATTATAGGTGGTGGGGGTGTTATTCATTGAATTTCAAGAAACTAACACGTGTTATAAATTCCACTGTGATAATAGAGTTTGTTGCTCTGGTTTTTGCTTGTAAAGAAACACAATGATGAAAGGATCTTGTATTTAAGATTCCTCTGTGGTGCAAGCCAATGTTGTCTATTTCTATTCGTTGTGATAGTGAGATGTGTTTTAAATGTGGAAAGTGTTATGTATCACTGAAAGTCCGGACACAACAGTGTCAAATATTATAAAGTGAAATAACTCATGAAAGATTGAGTGATCATTGTGGACTTTGAAATGTATGTCTGAAACTAGTGGATCTCTTGTTTGAGAACATTGCTAGAGACTTGATAATTAAAGGAATGGTGTGAAACCTGTCATTATTAGTCACCCATGATGGGCCCTCAACTCGGCGCCTAGTATGACGCTAGGTCTCGGGTTCAATGAGAGAGACTTGTCATCTGTGTGACTGCAAGCACTAAATGAGATTTTTCCATCCCGACGGTGAAGTGCTTGATACCCGCTTCAGAGATTCAAGAGGATGAGCGTATGCTCTTAATGGACCTGGTTCTAGAACTTATTGAATGTCGCGTCGCAGGGACATGATCAATGACGTCCACCTTAGTGTGTTTTGAAGTTTGACCGCTTCAAAGGGATGATTTTTGACTAAAGGTTTGGCCTTGAAACGCTCACGAAGGGTACAGGACACAAGGTGACAAATGTGTCGATCTGGGAGGTGTAGGGTGTGTACGGAGAGTACGCCTAATGCGTGATTGGATAATTGGTTAGTCAAATAGGTTGTATGATTCAAAGCTTAGTCTACCATATTTTCAATCCGACTAACTGTATGATCTTTTCACTAGCCGGGGGTTCAATCGGGAGACACCCACGTTGATGCACGACGTGACGTCCTTTATTCGAAATGTCATATTGAGATTGATTGCATTTTAAATATAGTGGGGGAATATTGATGTATTTTCAAAATAATGCTATAAGAATTGTAAATAAAGCTTTTAAAGTTGGTCCTAAAGTTTGATATGTTTTGAAGTGTGTTGAGATGTGTGTCGACACACAGGGCTGATGTGTCGACACACATTCTTACAGAATAGGGATGCAGAGGTGTGTGTCAACACACACGGCCCGTGTGTCGACACACATCAACAGAACCTTATCTGCAGAACTGTGTGTCGACACACAGGGAAAGTTTTTTTACCAGTTTTTACGCGTTAACTTCCGACCTTCGCGCCCTTTCTTTGAGGCATGTTTTGGGACGTCTTTTTACACCTATTCTCATATATATATTCCCAGATTTTATTCTTGCGAGATAGACTTGAAGAACAAAAGATCTTTGAGAAAAAGAATTTGAAGAACTGCAAGTGTTCTTGTGTTCTTGTATGAAATTCAAGCGTTGGGTTTGTTAAACTTAATCAATCTCTCTCTTTATACATCTTCACTCCATATTTGGTTGTTGTTGTATCCCCGAGGATATTTCGTATACCGAAATAAGTCTTAAGAAAAGTGATACATAACCTCAACACCTGAGATCTTCTGGTTACCTGTTTGCAAGAATTTTTCAAGTATTTGTGAGATTTACACTAACACTGTATCTGCATCTGTATCTTATAAAATTAGTACACAGTTATACATCATTGTACAATAATCAAAAATCTTCGCAATCGCTGTTACTTCAACAAACAAAATCATCACTCATCAATTATTTTGAAGCATAAACTTGAGTTTAAATGGGTCATATCAGATCATAATCGAAACTGTCAAAATCTGATGAGAACAGACAAGCACTGGTGCATACCAATATATGAAGCAGCCAAGAAACAAAAAAGGCTGCAGTTCTTGCATTTTCTCACGATTAATGACAATCTTGACGCAGATAATCGAAGCTTCAAATGGATTTTGGATGAATATGAAGCGGAAAACATGCAAGACTGGCACTACTTTCATGGCGATAGGTGACGCCGTGGTGAGAAGAGAGAGGGAGAGAGAGAGAGCTAAGCAGCGTCTGAAACCAAGGCTGTGGATTGAAGCAAAGATAGCCTCTTCTTGGTAAGATTTATCTTTTCTTCCATGTCTTCTGCTTTTTCTCGAACTCCATTGACGACATCTTCAGGAGCCTTTTCCAGAAACTACAAGGTGAGGAAGCCAAGAATGAGCTTATTTGTTGCAAAAATGCATCCAAGCCTAGGATAGAAGATATTGTTTTTTCTAGAAATATTTCTCACCAAAAACATTATTTTTTTCAAAGGTTTCTTTTTTGATTTTGTGATATCAATTTCATTATGTCAATCTGTAGGGCGCTTGGGTTTGATCCAATTGAGTTTGAAGTGAGACAATGGATGTAGGATTTGTTTCTCTACCGTAATGAAAAATGTATTCCCCTCTTCATCAGAAGATTTCAAATTCACCTCTATGCAGGAAAAGATTCTCCATATCATGGATCCTCCTACAGAAGTGACATATAATGGGACGAGGCTTGATTTGTTTCAGCCAGGATCGATCTTGACATTTTTGGGGCCTCAAAATTTTCAAATATGGCCCTCCATATACAGTAAATTATAAAAATTCTAATCACAAAATTTATTAATATTAACAATTGATACTTTAGAAATAACAATCCCAAAAATTCGAGCGTCCTAAAATTTGGGGGCCCCAAGCAGTTGCTTGGGTCACTTGGGGTTATGTTCAGCCCTAGTTTCAGCAATCTTCATTAACTTATCCCCTCTAACAACAGACTATCTGATGCAGCACAGTTTTATTTATTTTAGTTTTTTATCTTATCTAATACCCTTTTAAGGTTTAGCTTTCTTTAAATAGAGCTTTGCAGTTCATTATTTTCAAGTTTTTTTGACGAATAAAAATTGAGTAGTGTTTTTGATTAGCAAGTTGTGCAACATCACTATCTCGATGAAAGATTAAGGCATAAGACTTGTAATCAAGATGGGATCTGAGCAAAGTAAGCATAGTTTCCTCGGGCCATAGCTAGGTGAGGCTCATATATGAAGATTATCTTGATCGAAAACGCAAGAAAGATTGTGTTACATGTATGAATCCAAGATCTTTAATCCTGTGACTTTTAGGGATTTTATATCTGCTTACTCTAATTTAGCATGTCCAAAGCATCATCTCGTGAGTTTAGGATACCCGAAACTCAGAAACATAAGATAGGTTAACACATGAAAAAGTTAAAATGGGTTTGGCGTGGTCCCCTGTATTTGTATTTGAACTAAAGAAAATTAATGAACATGAACTATCTTCCAATAGAAGGGGTTTCGTTTCAAAACTTTGAACCCCAAAGACCTGGTAGTCAGGAGAAGTGCTAAAGACTTATGCTTTCCTTGGCTTTCTTTTTCAGTTTTTCTTTGTTGTTTGTATCCACCTTGGTGGGTGTTTAGTATTGGTGATCTCCTCTTAATCAAAACTTATTTGGCATACGTGACAAGAACAAAGCGAACTTCTATGGGTAAGGTCGTAATTCAGTTTCTCTTTCAAGTCTTCTCTTAAAAATTTCAGCTGAGAACGTTGGTGTTATGGATTTGAATACACTTATACACGTGTGCTTTTCGTAAACTAGGAAATGTTCGTTGCAAGAATATGGGTATTAGTCCCAAGTCTTAGTACATATAACAAACCCTTTATTAGAATACAACTTACTCCGATACTAAATATTCTCCTGTACAATGTCTTGGTCCATCTAATCCAAATATACAAAGCCAAGGGGTCAGAACAGTCACTGAAGGATCTCGTGAGCCATGCCTATTTGATAATCCTACCTAATCACCTTTATCTTCCCACTTCCCCAGATATTCTGTGCACCAGTGATAGGAGAGTGAGGATTAAATCATGGCTCCAAACTGGGAACTGCTCGGAAGACAATAGGCAAAGAAAGCGTCCAGGTGGTTCTAGCGACATTACACATTAGAAAACTTAGGATGTTTCAACTTTCAAGAATTTAGTGGAAGGAAAAAAATTGAGGGTAAACAATTTCAAATGTTTGGATGTCAATAATAAGGAAAAGAAGGAAAGAAAATTGGGGGGAAAATATTTGGTGAGACAAGGAAAGTGTTTCTTTTCCCTTTTAAAACCAAGAGGAAAGCGAGAATTCCACGAGAAACAAGTTTTTGGCCCCAACCAAGAGCTTTATCTTCTTTTATTTAGTCCCTCGATTCTCCCATCTCTCTCTTACTTTGCTTGGCTACTTTTCTCTTCCCTCATCTATTTATCGTAAATTTCAAAATTTCCATTGTTTTCCATCAACTTCCAGATATGATATTTCCTCGGCCAAATCCGAAAACAGCCTAAGCCCAGCAGACTAATGAATGCACCATCCAAATCTTACCCCACTAATTAACAAGTGATGCCTAACACCTACGTTTTTTTACCCCTGCGAAACACCCTAGATTGATTGCATTTTTAGTTTTAAACTCCGATGAAAAGAAACTGTTGCATATTTTGAGTATGACATGCCTATGCGTATATCATGTGTGAATAATATTGTGTGCATCCTATTCGAGTATAATAAGTGATTAACTGATATAACTGGCAGTTGCATTAAATTGATACCTTCGTAGAACTAAGGCGATTCTTCAGTCCTTGATACTCCTCTTCCATCTTAGAAATGCGCTTCTGAAGGCGCTGGACTTCAGAAGATACATCAATCATATCAGCAAAAGGGAGGTATGCCTCTAAGCCTTCACCAGCAACTAGGTGAACTGACTGGTTTGCATTTCCTGAAGCATAGATGGTTTTAACAATAATGAATTAGAAAGAAAAATACAGGGTTAAAAGATGAAATATGTTTTTCCAGAAGTGAGTGCCTGGAGGAGTTTCTGTGAAATGAGTGCCCATCAAATCCAGCCTGGAGAGAAGAGCCAAAACTTCCTTCTCTTTCTGCAAGAAAATTATGGCACAGTGAATGAATTAATTCCAGTTTCTGAACAGGGGCAAAGACAAGTGTGGGGCCCACAAAAAGGCCTCCCTACAGCGTAGCATCTTATAGGGGTAAGGTTACATCCATCTTAACCCCCTGAACCCTGCCATGGAGGAAGCCTCTTTGAGATATTGGGGGGTGGTTGTTGGGTAGAGACAAGTGCACATAGACAACATAAATGAAAATTATCATACTAAAAAAGGCACGCATGATGCCAAATAAATGGATCAGAATCCATGGGATGGACAAGGACGAGAATACACACAGAGACACACACATATGTTACGACATCTTAGACTTGAAGGGTTACAATGATTCTGACCCTTTGTGATTCAGGGCATTTAAACAAAAGAATGGCAAGGGAAAATAAAGAGACAATGACCACAAAATCCTATAGTTGACTAAACAACAACTAAATTAATAAGCATTCCATGATGAATTCTGAAGATGTTGATACTCACTGAAATATACTGGATGACTTCAGGGCTTGCAACAATTGATGCAGATATTCGCTTTGCGGGCTCAACAGAGTACTCAGCCCGGGCATTTCGAATAGCTCTAGTCTAAAGATCAAATAGAAGAAAATAAGCTCTTTTCAGTTAAAAATGACAAAAACTACAGTTTTGAGAGCAGCGTATTGATACTCACCAAAGCTTGCAAATTGTCAAACCTTTTGATTGCATTTGTGTTTGCTGGAAGTGAAGTTATAGGCCACGAAGAAACTATCAGCGCTTTTTTCCTGTTGGGAAGTGCCTGTATGACAGTTATTAGAACATCAATAGGATTTATTACAAACAAGATACAGATGTGCAACCACGGATGCAAGTCACATAGAATGCTCGGACATAAAAGTCAGTCGATAGAGTGGAGCATCTTTTTGAGCTTGTGGCACGAAGAAGAATTTCGTCCTACAATTTTGAGTCCAAATGAAGATAAGGATGGTGTCGTGATATAGATAAGTTGAATTCCAGCACTTCATCAGCCCCACAAAAAAGCTCAATATCAACCAGATTCAAAGACAACTTTCTGAGGACCGCCCAGCAGATGCATCATTTCATTAAGTAATAGAAATAATAATACTTGAAGATGACAAAGATATCAGGATATCCATGTCAAAAAGAACAATAACCAAGGAATAACACATTGACCACGGTAAAGAAATGCAACTTCTGAATTCATTTAAGCCACCGAAACCGCTCAATCGGGAATGCTCTCCAACACTCAGCCCTCATAATCAAAGAACCCTTGTGAAGAGGAAAAAAGAACAATAACCAAGGAGTAACACATTGATCACGGTAAAGAAATGCAACTTCTGAATTCATTTAAGCCACCGAAACCGCTCAACCGGGAATGCTCTTCAACACTGAGCCCTCATAATCAAAGAACAATTGTGAAGAGGGAAAAAAATTTCTCTCTGAATGCCAGACTAAATGGAAAACAATCAAACATATCAGAAATTCTAGCAACACATACCCATATCTAGCTGTACAACCTCTTAACAGAGCACCAAGAGATTACTTTTACCAAAGTTTGCATATGTGGTCATTCTACGAGAGCTAAGACAAAAATATATGTTTCTCTAATGTTTCAATGTACTTCCGTCAATTCCCTAAAGTATGTTGTTCAGTGGCTGGGTACCACATGACATATTAAGTAACATCTCATCCCCGTAGTCTCTTTGCATCTTACAAACCACCAAATTGACAAGGAAAAAGGAGGAGAAACTATTTATTTAGAAAATATGAATTGAATTTGTCACCATACTGCAGCCAGTGAAATCTTTGCCAACATAACAAGATTGATCAATCATGAGATGCCACTGACATTGCATCAAATGAAATAAGATAAACCAGAAGATGATAAGAACATAGCAGGACACTTTCTTCCTGCCAATAGCCTTGGTAAAGTAAAATCTTAAGTAGTTAAGGAAATACAAAAGACAAACTAACCAACGTGATATATGGAAGTGGGGAGAAAACCCCAAAAGTAACCAACGTGATATATGGAAGTGTGGAGGAAACCCCAATACCTGCCACAGTGCCTCTGTAACGAACGGCATAAATGGATGTAGTATCTTTAATATGTTTTCAAATACATAAAAAAGAACGGCCTGTGCTACTGAAGCAGTTGACTTATCTGTGGACTTATAGAGTCGAGCTTTACTGGCTTCAATATACCTAAGAAGAAGCAGAAATTTTAGATTCTTGAGAAATACATGTGATATGGAGTATTCAATAAGGACAAAACATATCAGAAGTACTTGCATGCATTCTTGTACAACAAAGCACTAACACACTAAAAGGATTCTCTCCCCAACCCATGTAGAAGAGAATATTAATGTCTGATGCAATAATCTATACTCTGGAAAAGCATCAATGTGAAATCCTAACTTTAAAATCAAAAAAATGCTTGAAGCAAGCATTAGGAAAAAGTTTCAACATTTTCTGTGTCTAGAACCCCGACTAAAAGCAACAAAAAATGGGGCTTCTCTTGCAGTGAAGAGATAATTTTCCCCAGTCTTTTGAGATTGGGGAATCATAAAGAATTTGCGCCACAGGTTTCAACTAAATTTTCCAAGCTATAGCACACTTTCAGAGAAGAAAATATGTGGAAGTAATTTTCAGAGGGACATTTAAGAAAAAGTTTTCACTAGTACACAAAAGCAAGTCGCTCTAATCCAGTTTCTTCAAATAGCATGGCAACAAGAAATAAAGTGAAACATTTAAAACATGTGGAAATAATTAAATAGAAGGTGATGAGATGTCATAGTATACCAACCAATCAGCAAAATCACCCCAAAAGAAATCATATGCTTCTCTTGCAACATCACCAAAGAAATACTTATCGTAGCTCGTAGTCACCAAGTCGATCAGTAGATGAAGTTTTGAGACCTGTAGACGAAAATAGAGAGTAATGATTCTAATAATCACAAAAGAATGATTAAGAACCAATCAGAACAAGCATTGATCTCACCACCCAACACTCTGGTAATGGCAGCTTATGCAAGAAATCCTCATTGTCGAACTGCCATGATAATCATGTAAAAAGGAGATTTCCACAGTTTAGCTACATATACTCAACCATTAAAACAACTATGAAAATAATGGGCATTCCTAAGTTCTACGTCAAAATGTCAAAATAAGTAAAAGCTAGAAGAACTGCTTCAGAATGAGAGACCGACCTTGTAAGCAAGCAAGGTTTCCAATGCAGCAGTATCTCCTTGACTGGGCAAATTTGCCAGGACAAACTTTCCCGCATTCCATAGTTTGTTAGTAAAAGCCTTGTTTGAAGTCAATCTCTCATTTGATAAATTAAGGTCCTGTTCGAAAAGGAAAAGAAAAATTAACAGATATACCTGTTAAAGGAAGCAGTTGCAACAAACAACAAAACAAAGAAACAACTTCTTTTGCAATAGTGAAACTCAGCTATGGTGCCGCAGGTCCAATACAGTATAGGATCCTTCAATTGATTTTTGTTCTTCCACTGATTGCCAGGAAGCTAGTGACATTGTCAATAGTTTTTTTAACCCATTGAATGCCACTCACTCAAGTCTCTGTAACTTAGTTCCCTCTCCCAAACACTCCAATCCGACCCGTTTGGACACAATTGTGATTGCCCATGTAATTTGTAGGTGCAATGAGAAAAGGAAATGTAGTGAAAAGACTTTGCTCACCCTTCCTTTATTTTTTCTTAATGTTTATTGGCCTGTCTTTCCTAGGTGAATATTCCAACTATAATATTACTGTTTCAATGCTTCAGGTTTCAAACATACAAGAAGATGGAAGTCCAACTAACAAAAGATGGTGCACAAAGAAAAAAATTAAAGTGGAAAAAAAAAAGGGAATAGGTCACCAGTTCTATGCAGGCCTTACAATGAGGAAATAAGCATGCAGAAATAGAGACTAAGACAAGCAGACCTGACCAGCAGTTCCCAGAGCAAGAGTAAATCGTAATGCATCACTTCCATACTCCTGAACCGTATCAAGTGGATCAATGACATTGCCTAGTGTTTTCGACATCTTTCTTCCCTGTAGTATGGCAAAAATGAAAACTCATGGGAATTAGACATCAAGTAAAGGCATAAGTATATGGAACTATAAACCCGGAATGATCTAACTCAACTAACTCAAAAGTCGAGACAATTAGTTAAGGAATTACTATTCCAAATTCCAATTCTTTGGTTAGCCAAGTAGTAAAATTTCAATTTCATCATAATTCTTCCATCAGAATTGGAATTTGAATTGCAATTCCATAGTCCAATTTCAATTCTAAGTGTCAAACAGAGCCTAACAGTCATTATGAATGACATCTATTTGATTCCATAGCTATACACACGCACATATATCCAGAACATAAAAAGTTGTGAACTGCAGGATCAAATTCAAAGGTCAAAAACACACATAGCGGATACAACAAAATGACATTGAACAATGACTTCTCCTCAGATTCATGCGACACATCAACAGCAAACATAACATCCTCTTTATTGTTAAAAATGTTTGTAATGCTCCTAGCAAATGCCTTTATAAGTAGCTGTCACATTCATTCCATGCCATGGAACCATTAAAAAGGGAGTTAAGAAGGGCATGATAAAGACTTCAAGAGTGAATCAAGCAGACGGATTGTTGTCTCATACTGGTCATGCACCCTTTTGGTTCATAGCAAACACAATGGACTGAGGAAACACAACATGCAATGTCAGCAACTATTTCCTTTCAGGTAAGCGACGATGGCAATAGATAGTGACTACAAACTTTTGACAACTCAGAAGACCATGACCATTCAATAAGTAATATTAACTAGGACACACGAACAACTGATTAGCACTGCCACAATTAGTCAAGGAAATAACTACTTGTGAAAGAAATTTCCCAGCACCCATAAATCGTGGAATCAAATTGCAATTTTTGGTAACTTCACTAGTCACAAATGATTTTTGCGTCAAGCTTGAGGTTGATGTTTGGGTTGGCTCTTTCATAATCATATAAAAAATGGGTGAACTTATTTCCTTTTCATCAGGTAAACTTTCAGCTCAGTGGGGTAACATCAACAGGTCATGTTGCATTTTCCAACTCTAAGCACACTTCTTTCTCTGCATTAATCAAGGATTGGGAAGGTGGATGATTCTAGGAAATTTACCTCCCAAACCTTAGTAATAATACTCGTGTTCAACTCATCACTTCTCTTAGCCCAGGCACAATTCAAATGTGTGTCTCTCACCTGCACGGTTTCATTGCAGGCTTGCAGAAGTAAAAAGATTGCCTCCTTTTGTGTGCAGTATGTACATGCCTATATCATGCTTTGTATTTTCTCTCCGAACTTTTCATTCTACATTAGTGCTATGGGGAGGGAGAGTGACCTGGGTTTTATTTGCAAGTGACCTTCAGTCCACATTCTTTACTGCATGAAACTGATTCATCCTCCTACCAAGGATCTAGCCAAGACAATATATCTAATATCGCACCAACAAATACAAACATGAAAATAAGATATGAGGTTGTAATGTCTAATAATGGCGAAATAGCTAATATCCAATCTCTTAGAGGAGAAAATTACTCACCTGAGAGTCCCGGATGAGCCCATGCAAATACACGTAACTAAAAGGAACATTTCCAGTGAACTCAATTCCCATCATGACCATCCTCGCCACCCAGAAGAACAATATATCATGTCTGTCAACAACACATCATAAAGCAGTCTCATAATTTAACCAGAATAAAGATCCTTAGAACATAACGAACATTTTGAATTTAATGGTAATCCATGAACTTTAACGAGCACAAAGCATCCAGAAAATGAGCCCCTTGCCCAAGGCGCACAGCTACCAACTATAAATTCTCTTGACCAAAAGCAAGTGAAAAGAACAGGAAATGCTTGTAATACAATAAATAGTGGAGATCCAATATGGTTCAACAGTAGTATAAGATCAATCATAAGTGTACCAAGATTGAAAACGAAGTGTTTTAAGAGGCATCAAGATACAAACAAAAAATGCACATAAGGGGTATAGGTAAGTCCACAACATGGCAGAGTGCCACGGATTAATACTGCACAATCATTGATGAGCCAATTCCTGAAACAAGGAAACAACACCATAAATATGGTTTCATTAACGTACTAAGATATCAGCCATGTAAGATGGTCTTACCATGCTGACAAGAGAGGACATTAAAACTTTCTATTGTTTCTAACCAATTTGGGCGAAGTTTTTTGTTAACTTCCAATAGCTCAAATAATTTAGACACTTCCCATCACTTAATAGTCTCAACCCTTTTCGTCTTTTATCTTTTCTATCGCTCATGATAACATCCATTATCTCTTCCCATCAGAATCTATGTAAATGCAAGTGAGTTCTTTCACATCAAAGCCTGCCTGTTTCCTCTTCTCTCATTCCACCTGCACTCAATCTCTTTCTTTGCCTGACTTCCCAGGAACTTTCACTTCAATGTCTTTTCCTAGTGATGTAATGGCATACTTTCATCCTGCTAATTTTCTCTCGGACACTAACATCAAAGGAACATGTTCCCTTGGTTTGACTTGTACCCTCTCATCTAACCACCCCTTGTTACACAAATCCAAATTAAATTTTCCCTCGTGCCACCTTTTGCACTTGAATTTCAATATATTAGGGCAAGTACACAGTAGCAGCCAGGACATATCTGATGGCCTTTCTTAAATTGGAAGGTGCAGCCTACAAATTAACTTATTATTGAGCCACATACACAAATAAACTAGCAACCAACAACAACAACATTCCCAGAGCCTCACGGGCTCCCACAAATAAACTAGCAACCGTATTCTAATATCTACAGGGTGATATTCTCAGGCTCCATCCATGAGCTACGCAAATGGATATAACTCTGAATGAAACTCTAAGACTTATTTTCATCTTACAAATTTTAGAGAGGCATCATGGTGGTAAATTGTTACCCAATATGTAAAGAGGAAACAGAGAGTGCAAAAGCTCACATCTCACATTTATAGGGAGGATAACGATGTGGTATCAGAATAGTGTAAGAAGGCAGCAAGCAGAAAGCAGTATTCTGTCAGAGGTTAACAAGTAGGCAAGAAAGGTATATATCCAGCTTTTCTCTCAATTTTCACCAGTACATAGAAATATTGAGTCTTTCCAAGTAGCAGGTTTTTGCAGCATTTCTTTGAACTGTTCTTATGCACAGTGTCAATACAATTGTTGGATGGCATGATAAATCTTGACTACTCATCGACAAAATGGAAGAATAATAGTCTATGCCTCTACAACAACAACTCAAATGAGAAACAATTGATTTACAGCCCCCAAACTCTATCATAGCACATTAACTGGGGTTTTGGATAAGATTTGTCACCACTTCAGTCAATGCAATGGCAACCTAGGCCTTAGACGGTGTAAGAAGCAATTCATCCCCTTGAAGATACAAATGTAGCGAGCCCTACCAAGACTGAGTCTTGAAAAATAACATTAATTATAAAAGAATAAGCATGGACATCATTTAAGATTTGTTAGCCACTCGATCTTGCAGCCTAGCCCAAATCTAGGCTTTATTGTAATGATCAATGTGTTAGGGTGAGCTCTTCCTAGGAAACGACCCTAAAGTTTCTTTCCTTACCAATGTAAAAAAGAAGCATGGACAGAACACTTGCAACATCAAAGCAAACAGAAATTATACTAGGTGCATATTGCAAATCAACTAGTGAAGACATTGAGGTGCCACCTTATTATAATGCCAACATTAAGCTGACAATCTACAATAATGATACATCCTAACTGATGTTGAATGAGGACTTTCAACAAAATAAAATGACAAGGGAGTAGTATAGCCTATCAAGCAAGCATTAGATGATAAAGACGGAACCTACCCTGTCTCAAGCATTGTTGTCGGGTAAAATTTCTTGAAATCTTCAGCTGATACATCGGGCCATCCCAGTGTACTGAAGGGCCATAAAGCACTACATTGAAAAAGCCAAAAGAAAGATAAGTTATCGTACAAACACAGTGAAGACACAAGCTTTACTGTTATGATTTGAACTAAAATTCTTATTCAGTTATGATAAACCCACCTTGTTCTAAAGTAAACGCAACAGTTGAACGAAATGAAGACACCAATGGAAACCAAAGAAATAAACCCCATCAGCAAGGCCTGAGCAGTTCCTTTAACCACTGCCTTCTTCCCCATTCAAGAAAAAAATGAAGGGAAAGGAACTTTCAGTGACAACAATGCGGGAATTAATTTCTGCCATGTAGGAGAAGGCTCATATACAGATTCCGCTGGTGCTTTTTACTTCTTCAATTATCATTTTCATCTGCCTTCTGTTACATGTATGAAGTATACTGATATGTTATCCTTGATAATCTAGGGTTTGAGTTACTCGAAGTTATACCTACTGCATAGTTAAAAAAAAGCCCTGCAGTTGAAGCACTAGTCTGCTTCCGTAGCGTTGGAACCTAAAGTGAAACGTATATGATGTGGTGGAACAAATCACACCCATGTATTTTCCATCTATTGACATGGAATCAAATAAAAGTCACTACATAGTATAATGGCTCTTACATGCTGGTATAGTTGTCATGCGATTGGCTGCACTTTTGCGACAACCTTCCCTATATGTATTGTATACTATTTGTTAAAATGTAAATGTAAATTTTTTTATATATTAAAGGCTAAGAAAAGAGGTGCAGAACTTAATGGTTGTATAACTATTTATTCAATTTTTGCAGAGATAAGGCATACATTCAACTTATGTTACTTTAAAAGAATCAATTTCGAGTTGTTACAAAGCATCAGTGACACCCTGCTTTGACAATACTGCGACCACAATTTTCAAGCTACCATCTACTGTGATATGATTCCACAATTGAAAGATGGTGGAAAACACTAAGTGAGTATCTATGGCCTTCATAACTTGGTGAAGCATAAAAATATCAGGACATAACAACTAATCAGTTCTTGATTGTTTACTCTTTCGAAAGAGAGGCATCAGAACTGTTGGCAGGCAAGAACTAACATTTGAAGTTAGGATTCTACTGTGATGGATGGAACACAACATGCAACATTAGTACCCGCTAGGGCAGGTAATAGTTTGACCTCAAACTCTCTCAAGGTTAGCTTGATTGTTTCTTCAACTGGCAACATGGAATCCTACGAAGCTTTGGATATGTAGCTGAGGACCAATTGTTTTCAAGATTAATACCTCCATGGAGGATGAAACGAAGGCCTAATCACTTCCATCTTCAACGCTACATCTTTGGAACAAAATACCATGAGAGTCTAGGCTGAAAGTTCAGATGATCTCCAATTGAATTCCTATTTTGTTGGAGGAACTGTTTATAGAGTATACATAATCTAGGCGAGTCTATGTGGGGAGGTATAATAGTGGATAAGATCGGCCGTCCAGATGGCCTTACAATGTACATTTCTCTGGAAGTACTTAGCACATCGTTAAGGGAGATGTTAACATCTTTCCTTGAGTGTTAATGTTGATAGGTGATTTTGTTTTATATATATATTTTTTATTTTTTATTTTTATTTTTTTTGGTGGGTACGTTACAGACAGCCAAAGCTGTGTCAACAGGTGATTCAACAAGAGCATGGATTCCATATTCGTTGCAGTTCTTCCCTTTGCATCGCTCTAAAGTTGGTGTGGGTTTTAACCATTTTCAAAGCCGATCAATATCCTACACGGCAAAGTGACCATCTTGGCCTCTTTCAGGAATCTGCTAGATGGTCTCGTTAGAGGGGAGGGATTATCTATGAACGGGGTTCAAAATAACCATTGTAGTCCCTCAGGGTTTGTTTTTCTTATAACCAAATGAAATGTAGATCCCCCGCAGGCACAGGGGAAAAGGAGAAGGGAGGGAGGGGGGTTATGAAAGAACGTTGACATCCGATGTGAGAAATCATAAAGGAAAAATCCTTTTAATTTCTTTATGCAAGCTACTTAGGGCCTGTTTAGGATTGCCGTGAAAAAACTGCTTATTTTAAAAGTACTTTCTGTAAAAGCATTTTTTTAAAAAGTGTTGTTTTGAAGAAATAGTTTGTGTTTGGCTCAACCAGCTAGAAGCACTTATTTTATTAGTGTTAGTGTTTAGCCAGTGTTTAAGAAAAGTGCTTTTTGCTGTCAAATTACCAAAAAGGATATAGGCAGAAGGCTTTTATAGTTAATAGTGTTTGAATGTAGAATTGATTTTATATAGTTTTTTTAGGATATATTAATCATTTTATGTTTTAAATTTTTATAAAATAACAACAAATTGTAAAGTAAAAATAATAATTTTTTTTATTTTATTCATAATTTAGTGTCATTTCCAAAAACTTTAAAACCTAAAATGATTATTGTTCATATTATTCTTATTGTTGTTGTTGTTATTGTTGCTATTGCTATTATTATTATCATTAAGTAAAATAATATATATAGATAAAATAAAATAAATATAATATAAGCAATATAACAAACTCGTATATTTCAAACTTGTATATAGATAACATAAGTAATATGGTTTTGAATGATGCTATTTGTGTAAAGATATGGAGAATTTTAATGTTTGTCCTGAAAATTTTAAGTTTTTGATTCAGCTTCTGCTTATAATTAGAAACACCAAATTTGTGCTTCTGCTTATAATAAAAAAACGCTTTTTGATGTCTATCAAACACCCTTCAAATTCCAGAAAAGTGCTTTTTCGACAAAAAAGCACTTATTTTCCCAGAATAAGCAATTCCAAATAGTCCCTTAATCTATTATGATTACCCTCTTTTGAAATAAATCAAAGGCATCTCCTATGCGGCATTCATAGGAGCACAAGAACACAAAATGGAAGAAATCTGTTTATTAAGTTTCATGTGAATCAGATGGGTCGATCATAAATCTTCAGCAACTAACCTTGAAAACCAAGTGTCCAACACATCTGGATCCTGATATATTTCTACATCTTTTCCATATTTCTGCTGAGCTTCCTCAAGGGCTTCTTCAGGGTTTCTGGCAACTAAATACTCTTCTTCGCAATCCTTTCCCACGACATACCAAACTGGAATGCGGTGTCCCCACCATAACTGTCTGCTTATACACCAGTCCTTAATATTTGACAGCCAATGATGGTAAATCTGCAATCCATTATAAAAATCAGAAGTATAACCACAAGTAGAAATATGGTCGGAAAAGAAACGATTTTGAGGGCATGATTTTTGGAAAATGAGGAAAACTGAACTTTTGGCAAGATAAAACCATCACATAAACTGGATGCTTAAGCAGCAGAAAAAATTAGGGATATCCACATGACAAGAAGAACCTCACTAACTAATAAGTCAAAAAACAAATCCAACAATGAGATAAAAGGCAAATAGACCTTGACTCACTCAACGATGCAGCCTATGCAGCATGGCAAGACAAAGATTGGACAAGAGAGAGGTATTTTTGAATATCTCTATTAAACGTTCCATGTACCTTCCCAAACCTTTCTGGGATAATGGTGAGTTTTCCGTCCTGAACTGCACGAAGGGCCTTTTCAGCTAACGGCTCCATGGTTACAAACCATTGTTTGCTTACTAATGGCTCAATTATCTAATTCAACAGACAAAAAAGGAATGTAAGTAGCAAATAAGGTTTGAAAAAGAATACATGCGAAATTGAATTTAGCGCAAATATAATACGAACTTCTCCTCCCCGTTGAGACCTGGGAACACGTAATGTATGGCGTTCCTTTTTCACAGCTAAGCCCGTCTCTTCAAGATTGGCCCACAATTTCTTCCTTGCTTCAAAACGATCAAGACCACTGTTGCAAGTAATTTTGTATGCATCAGAAATGGTTCGAGAAAGGTTTTCAATGACAAGACATAATAACTTTTGTAATCCTACCAGTAAATTCCAGCAACCTCATTCAGTGTTCCATCCTTATTCATCACATTAAGTATTGGAAGACCAAGCTTTCTTGCAAGCAAGTAGTCATTGTGATCATGCCCAGGGCTTATTTTCAGGACACCAGTCCCAAAGTCTTTATCAACATGCTGCCACAGCAATCAAACATCTCATAATTTAACTACGAAAGGAATAGCAACATCTTCCAATGTCCATAATGTAGTTTCATTATTTGAAGAAGATGGATACCATTAGATAAGACAAGAATTCACAAGAAAAAAGCCATGATGTCTTCTAGCCAAAACATTAAGAAACGACAAACTACAATAACATATGTCAAAATGAAATATTTGGGGAAACAACAAGATCCAAATTGGCTGACCAATTTCTCAAACACTCCCTCAGTGCCCATTAGTATTTCCCTTTTGGGTCTTAAACTTATTTGCAAAAATACCCTGATTACAGTTCCACTTCCAAATTTCCCGAGCAGTGCACAGGGAAATTAGATTATGTAAAACAAAAAAAAGGGTTATGTGCACATTTATACCTTGAACTTTGTTGAAATTACATTTTAGCTCAACCACTTTCAAAGCACAATGTTTTGGTCCAAAACTTTGGTGAGCCTGAATAATAAGGCACTACCGGTATTTCCTCAAAGCGCAAAAGAACATATTACTTAGTAAAATGAACAAGTTTTGCAACCCCCACTAAACCTTCATGATGAAGTACACAGGCTGAACTAACTGTTTTGGGAAGAAGAAACGATCAAACACTGCTTCACTGACGGTTCATAATCTTCTGTAGACAAGAAAGGCCAACAGAAACAGGATCTTCGGAAAAACACAAAGAAAATAATCATGAAGGCGTGACCAGACAGAGAGCACCTCACCATGATCTCAACCTTCTTTTCTTTTATTTCCACTTAGAAGACGACAGCAACATCCATAAGTTATATTCTTAGAGCAGTCAACCATTCTAGGTCACCTTATTTTCCCATTAAACACCAATTATATACGAACCCCATGCATACATTCAGTAAGGCAAAGTCACAAACTCAAAAAAGCCAAGTGTTTAATAGGAGAATTTAACTAATATAACACTAAGATAAAGCTCGCACCTTATCAGCAATAATGGGTATATGACGTCCAAATGTCATAGGGACAATGGCCATACTCCCAACATATTTTGCATAGCGATCATCCTTCATACCAAAAAAATAAGATAAGGAAATTACTCTCAAACAAAGAAGCAAAGTAATACCATAAAATGTTTCAGCACTGTCAACAGCAAGAGTTGAATATAATTCGGAATTGGAAACACTGCATCCAAAATATCCTGCTATGATGGACAGACTTCTAGGAGCACACGAAAAAAAATCATGTACAAAATGAAAGGTATCATGACTATATGCGTTATATTGGCTTATGGAACAAGAGACACTTTAAAACATACCAGAGTGCACATAGTTCATGGACCGCTTATTTCATGCACACAAGACAAGGTTGTGTTGGGAAAATCACACTTCGAGCATAAGCGGAAGCGAAAAATAACAAAACAATCAACACCGATTGTTTTACGTGGAAACCCTCTCTCAACTAGAGGGAAAAACCACGAGACCCAAATAGGTGCCTCATCCACTATGAAATTTAAGGAATTACAATCTCTAATCGTAACCCCCCAAATCCCATTTTACAATCTTCATCAACATTATGAACATCAATGTAACTATTGCATGGTAAGTCACCAACCCTCTCCCAATGTAGCTTTGAACAGCAAACCACTAACCCTCGAATCAATGTAGCTTTTCACAGCAAGCCACCAACCCTCCAACAATGACTCCCTTCATACTCGGATACATCACTCTCACAAACAAACACAAAAGCTCACAACTCACACAAACAACACACCTAACAAACATTTTTTACTCGTTTTCTCCCCCTACCCGGTCCCGTCCCCCGTCTCCCCCCCCCCCCCCCCCCCGGGCGGGTGCAGGCACCCCATTACAAAACCCAATGTCTCTTTATTTTTCTCTAATTCTCTTCACTCTACACAACTCTACACTCCCCACATTTACAACGCAACACAACAACCCATTTATAACAAAAGACATGAAGACAAAAAGGACATCAATCCATACTAGCTAAATTATGGAAGTAAACTTCCCACCCTACAAGTCTATACCCATACCCCTACATGACTTGTGGAAGTGAACTTTCCATTTTTTTTCTTTTTCTTTTTCTTTCTCTTTTCATATTATATACAATTAATTTGAGGTAAAAAAATATATCTAACAGGTTGGCACTCGGAATTTTAGAAGAAAACATGCCTAACAAACTTTACTTTGATAACCTTATTTAAATTCCCATAACCCAGATGACTACAGGAGGGAAACTCAACATAGACAGAAGGATAGCAAACAGCACATGCAGAGAAGGGAAGAAGTTTGAGCCTAGCATTCCTACGACAAATAACATTAATATGGAACATACAAACAAAGCTCCACAAAGGCGTAAGCAATGCTAAATTAAATGAAAATTTGATGTAGTGATGGGTGCATGGTGTGAAATCCTGGTTGTGCTCCTGGTTTTGCAGCAAAGAGATTTTTCAGACGTAATATTAATGGGTCAAGGTCGTCATATGGTGGTTGTAACAAAAAGAATAAGCTGATTTTAATTATGTAATGGCATTTTCTCTTTCCATCTTTTGACAGTTCTGATTCTCAGTTCAGGTTAGTGGTTAGTATGCTGATATTGATTTCTACTGATCAAAAGAAAGCAGTAATTAGCGTTGCAGAACTGAATGAAGCAGTAGTTAGTGTTACTGAAGTGAAAGGTTAGAAGATTTTCCTTCTAGTGATAGATGTAATCAAACTTAGGTGGCTGGTAGAAAACTTTGCATCTATGTGGAGTCCCAGCAAGAATGGAATTGGGTTTGCACACTTTGGGGAGATAATAATGTTCTCTCTTTGGCTGCAAAATATGAATCACGTAGCCTTTCAAATTTCGAATTGTTGCTAAGTCAGGGCGCTGGATGGAACATTACCATTTCAACGGTAAAAGTAATACTAAGGTCGAGGCCTAGGAAAAGAGCTTCTAGATTCAAACCCCTTAATGCTCAACCATACTTAACTACCAAAAAAGAGAAAATGTGAGCAGGTATTTGCTGTATGTTAACAATATCATTTACAGCTGAAATCTACTGCATAATGCACTTTCTTGTGTCTTGCTGATCCTATGCTATAGACTGAATTTAATCGTGTGTTTACAATCATAAAATTCTTAAAACTGTGTATAGAAGTTTCACCCCACCCCCACTCCAAAAGTAAGAGGAAGAAAGTGATTAGAAGGCATCCTTGCATATGGTTTACGGTTCATGAAAATTTGAAAACGATAAAATCCACATCCCATTTCAGGATTAATCTATTTGAGCCAAAAGAGCCACAAGCAAAGCAACAACTATTAAAGCAATTAAATCTGATATATATGACAAGTGCATTCAATATATCTAGAAAAAAGAGAGAGGAAAAGATGGTCTTCCTTTCCACGCTTTGAAAGCAAGGACACAACTGGACCCTAAAACTAATTTCAATGATGCAAAAGTGCTAACCTGAGGATGCACTGCAACAGCTGTATCCCCAAAAAGAGTCTCTGGTCGGGTTGTAGCAATTGTCAGAAAGTCGCTTCTGCATTGAGAGTTAAAGCATATTTCAAAACTTATGATCTAGTAGTAAAGAATTCATACAGTAACATAAAATAATGATGCCAAACAATCTTATACAAATTACACGGGAAGGAACAGAAGAAACAGTCATGCTGCATGATAATTTCCACATACAACAATCAACAAATCTTCTACTTCATTTATGCGATCACATTTTGTCAAGCCACCAAAACAAAAGGACTCCAGGATGTTAACAAATATCACTATATGACTAAAACGCTAAGACAAAAATCAGATACAAGATAAGCAAAAAAATATTATCATCAAAACTCTCTCTCGTAAAACTTCACCTCTTCTCCTTACCTCTTTAACTGAAATGCACATACTAGTGTAGCAAAACCCTAACAACTATTGAGAACTAGTTGTCTTCTGTAATCAAGGAATAAAAGGAAATAAAGAAAATACGATTTAAATAAATTCATGATTGCATTCAAAGATTCTTTTCTTAAGAGAGCATTTAGATTTGCTCTTTACCTCTTATCTGAAAAGACCACTTGTCCTCCTCTAGGTTGTATTCCTCTTCTCTACTAACAAAATTTTCTTTTGTAATCTTAGAAAGGAAAAAAAAAACTTCATGATTACTCATAGGTGAAACCTAGTTCAATGCTTTGCATACATAACAATCAAGTTCTAGGGTTATCAACCAACATCAATTACATTTTATGATAATGACAATGTAGTAGCAGCCCATTCAATTTCAGTTGGAAGTCGTGAAATCAAGTAAAGGCAGTTTTTTTTAAAATTGAAAAAAGAGAGAATATTAAAAGAAAGAATGTACAAAGGGTTAAGGACAAGATGTCCCCAAAATTACAAAATGCAACAATAAAAACCATAACTAACAATATAAAGCCCTCCAATCCCTTTGCAAATCAACTAAGAATATGTCAATAAAACTTCCAAAGCTCTTTGTCCAAAGAGCTGCTAAAAGGACCACCTTCTCCCGTAAGAAATTAATTGATGTATATTGATCTTTAAAAACCCTAGCATTCATTTCAAGCCAAATACACCAAAATCGCAATCTTGGCTATGAAGAATAACATTTGTCTTCCTTTTTTCCTATGCCATGAAATTTCATTAAAATGATGCTCTTAACCGATCTTGGGCTAATCCACATCTAGCTGAAAGTGGACAACAGCTTACACCATGAATCCCAAGCTACAACACAATGTAAAGATAAATGGTCATGCAACTCCCCACTCTGGAAGCACATGACAAAGATCCCAGGAGACAAGCCTTAAAAGGTCTCCATTTCTGCTTACAATCTTGAATATTAAACTTGTTAAGAAGTAACGTCCATATAAAACCCTTGATTCTAAAAGGTACCTTAGCTTTCCGAACATAAGAGCACAAGGGAAAAGCCCCAAAAGGATTATATGAAGAAAGATATTGGAAAAAGATTTAGACGTAAAAGTGTCAGACCCATCCAACATCCAGCCCCTCTAGTCAAGAAGTGAAGACCAGCATACTTGGTCTAGAATATGGCTTAAATGTGTGAATTCATGTATTTCCCTCATAGTAAGATCCATGCGAAACTGCAGGTTTCAAGACAATGAACCACCTTGCTGAGACGAAAAGAAATTAACTAGGATGCTGTGTACACGAGGCGTACTTCTCTGACCTCCCATAAAACACATATTTTTTTGTTTTCTGCATATTGAAAATTAAAAGATATTTTTACATCTGTCTCAATGTTAAAAAACCTAGCAAATAGCACTCAAAGTCAACAGCATCACTTCTCAGTCAACTTTTTAAGCAAACACAAATACTAAAGCAAATTTAGATTCCAAATGATATATACGTTACGACTAGTTATGTATGTGGATGACACCTGCTTCTCCGATGTTACTATGGTGATTGTAACCATCATGTTAGTATTGTGATTGTGACTTGTGAGTCTGTCGACCAGTATTTGATTCAACTCTGCAACTAGATGAGTGCAAAATCATGTTCCAGAACCTTTTAGGTCTCAAATATAACATCCACACTAAATGTTGTTACACATCATGTCATAGCAGGACACACATGCATACGCACAGTCTCTGACTTATAATCACGGGGTCACAATTTTCATCAATGAATGCCTTCATGGTTCGGTTAACCGTACCGAAAAGTATTTCGGTTCGGTTAGCCATAACCAAAATACTCAAATATCTCTAACCGTTACCGTAACCGAAAAGGCCGGTTAACCGACTTTCGGTAATTCGGTAATTCGGTTCGGTTATGTCGGTTAACCGGTAACCGAAAAAGTAATGCAACGCCTCTTTTATGTTATATGATCTATCTCCTTAATGGTTTGTAAATGTCCAAAAAATACATTAATTGTGAGAATATTCAATAAATTATGAGCTTATAATACAATTCTAAAAAATTAAACGTATAATATCTCATTTTAACCAATATGTGAGCAAGCGAGTAGCACTAAATTGTAACAACGTAGTGCTTAATTAGTCTTTAGGATATAACAATGAGGCACAAATACTCCGTGATAGGAGATGAATTAGGAAAAAGATAAATTAATCATGTATCATAGAAGAGTAATTTATATGATAGAAAAACATACTTAGTAAACAATATAATATTATGAACATGTGGAAATATATACACGATATATATTATTTCGGTAAATCGGTTAACCGAAATGAACAAAATCACTAACCGTTACCGTCCCGAAATACCTCAAGTTTTTTCGGTTAAGTTAACCGAACCGAAAATTCGGTATGGTTAACCGCATTTTCGGGTTGGTATTTCCGAATTTCGGTTCGTTATTTCGGTTACGGATTTTTTTGAACACTCCTATGTGTAACAATGATGGAAAGGTTAACAATCCCTTCACATTCCTCCAACCCCAAAAATTATTTTCTAAACAAAATGAAGCGAAAGCATACACTTAAAGCAATTAAACTACTACAGAAAGCATCACTGAAAGACGTGCCAAAGAATTCGCACTGCTTGGTAGACAACCAAAGCAATATGGTTACCTGGAACCCCCAGCAACACGATATTTGATATAATAAAGCGTACCAGGTTCTTCTGAGTATTCTACTTCCTAACAAATCAAGAAGATTAGTTATAAACTAGAACATTACAAGATGAAGACATCAATGAGAAATATCCACAACAAAGGACACACGCACCAAATCTGAAACAGCAGTCTGTAGATTTGGAGACCAATTGACCATGTATGACCCTGAAACAGTTCTCACATTAATTCCAATAGCTGCTACACACAAATGATCCCCCCACTCAAATTTCCCAGCAATGAAAAGGAAAAAAGAAACAACACGTCCTACAACCCCACAGATACCATCAGTTCTTTATGACATCAAGCCATAACATCTTACAGAAGAATGTGACAGAAACTTAGGCATGGCAACAGGGGAATCTTAAGAAATAGTTATTGAAGAAAGATTTGCAAATCACAAAGTATGAAAAAAAAAATTAATGAATGCTTCATTAAGAAAAATGGGTGTATAAAAAGAATAGCAAAAGCTAAGGAGATCAAAATTTGTCAGCTCCAGTGATTCTGTCGTTCATATGTAAACCTTCACATTGATAGGAGATCCAGATTCACATAAAGTAGACTATGCTGACAAGCAAAAGCTAATATTCCATACATAACATTCCAATGTTGGGATGAGAAAGTTCATCAGGAAAATGAAAAAGGTGTCTGCTGAAGAATGCAGATAATTTCTCCATCAATAAAGATACCACAAAGCAACTTTGATAATGTTAGTAAGAACAATACAAAAGACTGATTAAAGCCTTGAGTGAAAATCCCCAAGCCTAAATGGAAAGTCTGAAGATACAGTACAACCTCGATAAATTAATAACCTCGATTAAATAATATTTTTGGCCGGTCCCGACTTGGGACCAATGTGGTAAATAATATCTCGATTAATTAATAAATTTTCATGGTTCCAACGGTATTAATTTTCGAGGTTATACTGTAGTAACAAATCACAGTTCACTCAACCATTTGTAAATTTGCATCAGTAACAAATCTTGAAGCTGAAAATTTAAACAGCTTAAATTACACTGTTGTGGGAATTCACACCCATCCAAACACCATTCTTTTTCTCCCTGGACGGCTGTGGTAGTGGACCTTGACCTAGTATAACACTAAGCAGCACCTGCTTCCTGAAAGTATTATTTATGGCACCTTTTATAGCTTCATCTCTTATAACATTTTTGTCTTGTAGAAAAATGATTGTATTTTGAAATAGAGAGCAAAGAAAAGATGGAGGCCAATACAGGGTAGGAAATCATCAGAAAATGAAAACGAACAAAAAGCCATTGAATTGTGTTTAATTATACTTCCAAAATTTTTCAGTCTAACAGTTCCTTTTTTTCTATTTACATCTACAGGAAGATAGTCCCTTGGCATAAGCTTCAAAATGCACAGAAAAGGGGGATGGTAAAGAAACCCTAAGCGATCATCTAGTCACATGGGAAAACTAAAAGCAAAAAGGGACTGTGGTCTTGTATTGTACTATCCAACAATGTGTCCTCTTGATCAAGTTCCATGGTGTAGGAAAGAGGAATGATGTCAAAATGTTATTTTCTACTAAGATGGCAAATCTCTAGCATATTTGAATAGGGAGAAATGCAAGGATTTTTAAAGATCACTATACACGAATTGAATAACTTATGGGAGAGGAGGATCCTTTTAAGTTCTCTTTGGACAAAGAACTTTGAGCCTTCAATAATATAGCATCGGTTGGTCTATAGAGAGATTTGAAGGTCTTGTATTACTTGTTCATGGTCCTTGGTTACTATTTTTCTTTTCCTTTTTGTACTTGAGAACATTTTATCCTCAATACTTTGTACATCATTTCTATCATAACGCTATTTTTTCAATAAAAAAATTATTCAATAGTGCAGATGAAAAACCAGCGATCCTACGTATATGACAAGCACAACACTTAGGCGCGTGTTTTTGTGCTGCGCATCCTTGTTTCATTTAAACATAACACAGGGACACAAAACACTTTGGCTGCAAATAGAAGCATTATTCTCACTTAAGAGATCAGAGAATACTAAGGCATGACGACAGTATTCTATACATACGTATTCTGAAAAACAAAATCCCCCAGACAACGTAGGAGATTCTAAGAATATACCTTGATATATCAGGCCCTTCTCGTGGAGCCTCACAAAAGCCTCAACCACAGCCCCTGCAGAATTAGAGGACCATAAAGTCAGCAGTTAGCACCTTTCAGTATTGCACAAATCCAAGAGCAGTACAGAGTTTGTAAACTAGCAAAAGGTAGATTTGTCAGAAAATTTACAGGTTACACAATAAACATGGATTCTTTATAAATGATGGCTCCTAATTCCTGTTCGCCACTCTTGAGGACAAACAACTTATATCTGTCTAAGGAAATGGCTTGCGGCCTACTCCCCAGGCCGTCACCTTCGGCTCACTTCTTTTCCCTGCAAACCCAATGATGCCCTTGAACTCAAATACATGCAAGTATTCAAACAGTTTGACGCCAACACCATCTAAGAAATTTTCCCCTCTTATTTTATTCTTGAAAAATGTTACAAAAAAGAAAGTACGATGAGATAAATCAAGAGGAAACTGCGTAAAGGAAGACAGGCCCATCATCCACAAAGAAAAAAAGGCTTCCAGAACCCTCGGGACAAGAGAACAAATATTTCACACTATTAATCCCGAAAAAGGTGTTCACTACACAAACTGAACAACCTGCACCTGATATTCCAGGCTAGGTTGCAAACTCGTGTAGCCAGGGCCCAATTTCTAGAATAACATTAGGAGACAATGTCATATGAGGTCTGGCACCTGCAACAGGCTGCCACAAAAATGAAGGACAATAGCTACTAGTCATCCGTTTTGTCTGCAAGGAACTTGCAAAAGAAAACAATCCAGTGCATGTGCTCTACACTCCATATTCTCTTCTCATCACATCTCATTAGGTGTTTCTATCAACCTATGCATTCATCAAGAAGAGCCTCAGCAGGTTTTTACTAATGATAGTGCAAAGATAAATGCAGACTAAAAGGTAAAAATATAATAACTACCTAGACCACTCATTCAGCAAGGAACCAAGAGAGACAAAAATCTCAAGGTACAAAATTGGAGAGATTGGATATAGATTAAATGGGATATGCCATAGAAAAAAATCTTACGACTTAGCTGATCATCAAGAGTAAAATGTTCCCTCGTCCAATCACAAGAAGCACCAAGCCTCTTAATCTGCTTTGTAATGGTTCCACCATACCTGCAAATTACACAAAACAAAACAAAACAAAACAAAAAAAAAAAAAAAAAAAAAATTAATTTAAAAAAAATTTCTGCTCATTATTGAATACCAATTCAAAACAAACCCACCTACAAAACGAAGATAATGAGATCAAAGGACTATACAACTATTCAGACACCATGGTGCAGTGAAAGGACCCCTCATATATGTCTCACGGTACCATTTCAAGATAATGCATTCCCCCTTATGAGCTTCTGAGAAGCTCTTTCCTCAAGCTGACACGGGTAATATTTTGAAGTGGGAGCAATCAAGCAACAGATAGCACCTACTTCTACCAAAATATCTAACTGATTTCTGCAGCCAACCTCATCAATCCTTCCTATGCAGCTCAATGTAACCCTTGGGGTAAGACAACAGGTAGTACTTGAAGAGAAATAATAAGCATGTATCTAGCAAGGAAGATAACACAGAAAGCACCTTTACGAAAGTCAAAGGATGGTTAACTATGCTTTATCTCCTTTTCTCAAGTAACAGCAATCAGCCTAATCAATGTGTTGTGAATTTTGGTCATACCATTACTAGATACCACTACTATAAATTTATCAGAGGAAATTTTTTTCGTCTGAAATAAACAAGATCAAGCAAGGCAACTCACTTTTCTTTCCACTGCCAAACACGATTAATGAATTCATCTCTACCTATTTCATCCCTTTTTACACCTTCAGAAGCAAGCATCTTTTCCACAACCATCTGCAAGAAAAATATAAAAGCTTTAGAAACATAGTATTCTGAGTCACACAGCAGATAAAGTCTTCTTGTTTAACAAACACGGTGCTTACATAGTACGACTTGTCATTGACATTCAAATGGATGGGAATAAAATTCATATGAAAGTACCAACATTAGTAGCCAGCCAAATGGCAATTTCAAAAGAAAGTAGCAGATTAGAAGGGCGGTTATGTTCATGAATAACATAAAGAACATATATAAGAACCTTCAAAAATGGGGTCAAAGAAAGGAAGATTTCATGATTGATTCAGACCCCAAGGGCTAGCCAAACTGATATTTATTTAGAAAACAAACTGGGCAGTGTACAAATAGAAAACCATGATTTACTAACTAATAGAACAACGAAAAGTCAAAATCAAAATAACTAAGATTTCCAATCCTTATCAATATTAACAAGTAGGATAGCCAGTAAAATCCCACTTGTGAAACCCATGGTCATGCCGAGAAAGTGACTTTACTCCCAGTGCAATAATCTGAATTAAATTCCTTTAAAAATGAAGTACAGATTCAACCAAACGTCCCGCAAATAAGCCAGATAGAACAATTCATAAAGTCTTGCCCTCCTTCAACTCAAGCCAAAAACCCTGCCTCCAAACAGGAAGCTCCAGATATTCCATGGGGAAAACAAATGGTAATACAGTGCTTGTTTTCCTTGATGCACGAGTCCTCTTTTACAGCAATTTTTCTTTTGTTAAATGTATTAAGACAACCAGTCCAAGGAAAACATCCTACTTTGGAGCAGACTTCAGCTTCTACAGCAAAGTAAGCAGAGGTATAAGGTGAGATATAGCTAAGATAGAAGCAAAAGAACTTGCAAAAGAAGAGATAAAGGCGTCTAATCATATATTCTTATCTCAAACTACAAGGGATAGAATGACCTAAATAGTAGAAGCAAAGCAGCAAGTTCATCCACCTGCCTATCACACGCCGCTCTCGCCAAAGTGAAGATTCCTCATGTTGTCCCCATCAAGGAAACCAAAAACATAAGGGCACTCTGAAGAACAGCTAACTGGTAAAGTGGTAGCAAGCATATGAAGAACTCAAAATTTCCTCTTCCTCATCCTCCCAGGAGGGGGGAAAAATTACCACCAGCTCCAGCCTTACCACCATTCAGAGCAAGAAAATAATGGGATGTCTGACTGATAAGTCTCATGACTTTGCGGCTTTTGACAACTCAAGTTAGCGTAGTTTAGAGCTTGTTGGGTTTAATCAAGATTTAACAAAGATGCCTCGATGTCATCAAAAATAAAAATATTAATAAGAGAAAGAAGGAAGATTAGGATGCTTTTGCAGCTCTATGCGTTGATGTTCCAGTAAGGAGTGACCAAATAGAATACAATAGAACCAAAAGATGGAGTAGACTCCAAAAGAATTTGGTAGAAGTAACAACAAAGGTTATTGCCACAGAACTGCATACGACATAGAAAGGATCATACAAAATCAGCCATCATCGCCAGGGCTACCAAGACAAACCAGCAAACAACTTCTGAATGTGAATAATATAAATTGCCTACATACAAAAACCTCCAAAAATTGAGTTTTAAATCCCACAAAACATCCTCCTGTATTCAATAATATGTAGTAGTCCTCTATTTAGATTGTCACCAATCCATAGTACCCTGCAGAGGCAACGTTGCACTGCACACATTCCCTTCCCCCCCCTCCCTCTCTTCCCCCCAAAAAACAACAAAAAAAAACCCCTGCCGTGGCAGGAGGCTCTTTGAAGCACTGAGTTGTGGTCGTAGATTGTCGACCAATTAGCAAAAAAGTAATCAATTTCTAGAAAGGAGCTATCCGCTTTTATGACCTCCCTTTAAGAGATAAAAACATCTTTAAGGATCCAAGAAAGACACATAAATGATCCCAACCCAACCCTGCTTATCTGAGAGCGAGAATAATCAAATCTAATTGACCCAAAATCCAAGATAGGTCGAATTATTAAAAATTTATAATTGTAATTTCACAATCTAATTTCAATTCTAGGTGTCAATTAAAGCCTTAAGTCCTCTATGAAGCATGGAATTAGAGCCTGGAGTTGAGGCTAAAGCTAGAATTGGGATTAAAAATTCCAAATTTGTTACTTCGTTCACCTGTTGCAAATTGGAATTACAATTCCCCTGTTCAATTCCTGGATTGGGTTTAACAAAAAATCATATATTTCAACTCCTAAGGTGGGGGGACGGAATTTTAATTTCATAATTACCTATATTTATATGAAACTCAAAAGAATCCAACTTAATAGACCCAAAAGCCAAGATAACTCGAAACCTAAATACTCCTAACTTTGACCAAATCTCAAAATGACGAAACTTGAATGACTCAAACCTGAGTTGATCCAACATGAACCTAACCCAATCTAACTTGAAATTAGAAATGAAGCAATCCAATTGACTCAAAATCCGAGATGATCAAAGTCATGACCCTAATTCAAACCACAAATCAACTAAGCAGACTCAAATCCTGAGATAACCCATAATAAACTCGAAACCCGTCCCAATCCCAGTTAATCCAACCTAAATTCTACCTAACCCTGGGTAAGTCGGAACTGAAAACTACACAACCTGTTTGATCCAAAATTAAGATGCTCCGTCCAAATCACCTTGCCCAACTCAAACTTAGCCTGTGCTAATCGGAATCCAAAAATGACCACTTAATTAACCCGAATCCAAGATGACTTAAGTACAATAGGATCTGAACCAACTAAACCAGGTGTGAGTTGACCCCAAACTCGGCATGACTTTAAATCGAAAACGAAATGATTTGATCCTACAAAAATGTGACCATAGTTGATTGAGGCCTAGAATGATCCAACTCTAGTTGACCTAAGGCCCAAGAGGTTAGTTGTGAAATTCGACTACAAATTCTAATACCATTGATTATCCAAATAATGAAATTTCAATTCCATTGGAATAGAAATTGTAATTCCACAGACAAATTCCAATTTCATGTGCTCAATACAGCCTAAGAGATTTTTATATGTAAGATTCAATTTTCATGGTCTCGTCCACTAGACTTTTTAGAGCATACAAGTATAAAACTTAATTTCCAAGTTTGGTGCTTAGTATTAACTTCATCCAAAATGTTATGTTTCTATGGTTCAAATAATAGAACTTCGGTAATTTTCTCAATTATCTACTATACGATAATATTAGAACTTCTATAAATGTTTGCTTCCCTCATCCTGCTTCTGTTCACTCTCACTTCATGAGACTATGGTTCCGACAAAGTCACTAGACTTTATTTCCATTGCATAAAAGTCAAATGTAACATAATAGCCTTCATTCGATTCCAGGACTTTATTCACCTCCCATTCTTTCACTGATTTCGAGATGATTTTTCTAGTTTCTCCTTTTTTTCTGCTTTTCACTCGTGTTGAAGAATATATTGGCTATGTTTCACTTTTTCATAGCATTTTTCATAACTTTTGGCTTTTTGACTAGTCAAACAGCTATATGTTGTTTGGTAAAATTCTAATGTTAGCTTTTCAGATAGCTTTTAGCTTTTGGAAAGGAGTTTTTCAAAAGCTAAACAATTTAGCTTTTACCTTTTCAAACTCTATATAACTAACATCTATTTATCACTTTGCCCCTCCTTTTCATCTTAATTATCAACAACCCCACCCATCTTCTATTTTGTTTACTTATGTCTATTTATTTCATTTTACAGTAATCAATTAACTTGAATATCTAATTTTACCAAACACTTATATGTAAATTATTACCCATCAGCTAACAACTAACAGCTAAACACTAAACGCTAACAGCTAACAGTTAGAGCCAAATATAGCCATTGTCTCAATATGCACAGATAAAGTGAATAATGCTGCATTTACAAACTTCAGATGCAGAGAAAAACCTGGGTAGCAATACCAGCATGGTCCGTTCCAGGGATCCAAAGTGTAGGCCTCCCCTTCATGCGGTGGTATCTAACCATAACATCCTACAAAATGGAGAATTAAGTTGACAGGTATACATTACAACAACTACCTATGAAACCACCAACAGCAGCATATACTATAACCAGACTAGACATCAACTGGGCAGAGCTCCAGTTCACAGTTAAACCTCTAGTTCATGAAAAATTAGTAAGAAAATTATTTACTCATATATGAACTACCACTGCGTTATATAAATTTAATCATGGGGTTCAAGAAATTAAGCTGTGTTTATTTTAAAAAATATGAAATCCAACAAGATTGGCTAGGTCACACTTCCCTTTGGGCATCATTCATGTGAGTTCCTTCTGATAACTACGCTCATAGCGAAACACACTCAAGTAAGCACCACTTGCTACTAGGGGAAGGAAAGTATCGGAACTTTTTAGTTTGGACAGGGAGGATCCCTCACCTTAACTCCTCTGGGAGACTGGAATAGGATCCTTGATAAGGATCCAATTAATTCCAGTCAAACATAGCCCCCAGAGAGAAAAAGGAACCCCTAACATCCACAAATGAACATGCAATAGTTGTGACTATACTGCATCCACAAGGGAAAAGAAGAACACAAATTAAGTCCAACCTCAAGTGTGACAAACATCGCATGCCCCATGTGCAATGAGCCTGTAACATTAGGCGGTGGCATTGAGATCACAAAAGGATCACCTCCCTGATCCAAGTTTGGCTTGAAGTACCCTTGGGACTCCCACCTATCATCAAACGCATGCACATTAACAAGCCATGTATATTTGCTCATTTCATACATATTAATTCATGAAGCATATCTATGACTCCTATTGATTTAGCCACCAGATCCATCCAGACGTAAGATAATACAGAGCACAACTATCACGGGTGCAGATACAGCTAAATTAAAACTTTTAAAGTGCAAAACCACACAATCATCATACATCAATCATCATGAGCACATAAAAAGTATGCAAGAAGAGAAGAGAAATACAAAAAGGGAGCGACAAGAATCATTGAAGTGGGTCAATTAAACAACAAAACATTAACTAACCTCCCGGCAAGTAAATTCTTACTACGAATCAGCTTTCTAGGAACAACAATATGACATGAGATTTAACATCTATAATAGTCATTAAATAGGCACATATTCAGTCATATCTCGAAAACATACCCTTGGTTGGAAGGAAGTAGAAGTAGAAAGTACGAATTCATAGGAAGTGGACATCTGCCCTCTTGTAAGGTTAACAGGAAATTGGCAGAATACAACAACAACAACAACAACCGTCTCAGTGCCATAAGGGCTCCCGCCTAAGCAGGGTCTGGAGGGAGGGGAGGGGAGGGGAGGGGAGGGGAATGCATGCAACCTTACCTTTTAGGGCGTCACCGTAAAGAGAGGCTATGTTCGAGTGCCCTCAACTCTAAAAAAAAAGCAAGAAGCGGGAAACAAGAAGCAAACGATACAATAAAGCAACATTAAAGCAACGGTCATCAAATCACAAAGCACAGCGAGGCAAAGCAAAGTACACAACCCACCAAGTACCAAGCAATAGTAGAACAACAACAGATCACACCAGTAACAAGCCCCAAGCAACCATTGAGAGCATTATGGGCTCGCTTCGTTGTGCTCCCCTATCCTAAATTGCTATTACCCTTATTCTAGCTCGTCGCGCCTCTCTATCTAAGACCAACTCCTCATTTAGGTTTAGGTGGGTGAAATCATGTCTAATAGCCTCCATCCACCTCTTCTTTAGCCTGCCTCTACCTCTCCTCCCGTGCATAATACGGAGCCTCTACCTCTCCTCCTGTGCATAATACGGAATTGTTCGCATCTCCTTACGGGTGCAGTGGCCGGTCTCCTCCTAACATGCCCAAACCATTGCAAACGCTGCTCCCTCAGCTTATCCTCGAATCAGGCCACGCCTTGTTTGCCTCTTATCGCATCATTCCTAATCTGGTCCTTCTTAGTATGACCCCACATTCACCGCAACATCCTCATCTCTGCAACCTTCAACTTCTATGTGTGGCACCGTTTAAGTGGCCAACATTCGACACCGTAGGACATGACCAGTCTCACTATCGTCGTATAGTATTTTCCCTTCAGCTTGAGAGGGAACCTTCTATCACATGGCATTGCTGAGCCATTTTCCACTTACACCATCCCACTTTAATGTGGTTGTTTACATCCTCATCTACTCCTCCATCCTGTTGCATCAGTAACCCCAAATATTGAAAGCATTCTTTTTTCAGTATGCTTTCTAATCCAATCTTGACCTCCTCTCTGCTTGGGCTGGTTGCGGTACAAAACTTAAATTCCATGTACTTGATTTTTATTCTACTGAGCCTTAAGCCTTTAGGTTCCAAGGCACTTCTCCAAAGTTCCAGCTTCTCATTTACTCCTCGTCTTGACTCGCTCACTAGAACTATATCATCAGCGAAAAGCATACACCAAGGTACCTCCCCTTGAACGTGTCTAGGTGAGCTCATCCATAATCAGAATAAATAGGAAAGAGCTCAAAGTTGACCCTTGATGCAACCCAACTGTGATCAGGAAAGCATTAGTCTCCCCTTCCGATGTATGCACGTTTGTTGATGCGCCTTCAAACATGTCTTTAATGACCTGGATATATCTACGGAGATGCCCTTCTTCTCCAAAACTCTCCATAGCACCTCTCTTGACACTCTATCATATGCCTTCTCCAAATCAATGAAGACCATGTGTAGATCCTTTTGTTTACTTCTATAGTACTCAATAGTACGCCCTAGGAGATGTATTGCTTCCATCGTAGATCTACCGAGTATAAATTCAAACTGGTTCTCTGAGATACCTACTTGTTGCCTTAGCCTTCTCTCTATGACCTGCTCCCATAGCTTCATAGTATGGCTCATTAGTTTCATCCCCCTGTAGTTGGCACAACTTTGAATGTTGCCTTTGTTCTTGTAGATCGGTATAAGGGCGCTCTTCCTCCACTCCTCAAGCATCTTCTTACCTTGAAGAATTCGGTTAAATAATTTAGTCAACCAACTTATATCCTTTTGCCCAATGCATCTCCATGCCTCAAAGGGTAAAATCTGGTCCGACTGCCTTACCCCTACCCCCCTTCTTCAACGCATCTCTAACTTCCGGGAAATTCCTTAGTGATTTTCAAAGTATCTTACCTAGGCCCCCTAGGTAAGTTTTATTTCTTTTTTTTTACCTAGCCCTCCCAAGGAAGTTCTATTTTGCATCCTAGCAATCAAATACTTTGCACCTACTTCCTAAGAAGTTGACACAGGAATTAAATTCTAGAGAAATACAACTTCTCATAGTAATTCAATTCATGTGGCAACCAAATAAGGCCGAATATTTCCAAATATCAATGCCAAGTAAGACAAAGACCAAAATTCACCATATTCTTGATGTCAGAGAAGCAAATGAACTCTAAAAGAATTGCATTCCATTCTGAGTAACACAGGTAAACCAGAGCCATCAAAAAATATGTAATAAAACAAAGAAAAATAGAAATTGCTATTGAGTACCAATTATAAATGCGTTCCTCTGAGGAGAAATCAAAAGATTTAGCAATCTCTGGTGATGTGAACACACCATTTTGTGACGCAGCAACTGCAATCAAATCAACCAAACAACATTAAAGAGCTAAACAACCAAAACTCATCCATTTCTCAATCAGAACTCCAACGAAGAAACAATAAAGGCAGAGACTTTAAGCATACACAACATACCAGAAAAAAATCGAGGCTTGAAGCGGTTGAAACGAGAGAAGGAGACTCGAACAACGAGACGGCGGTGAGAGAATAACAAAGGATTGAGCATGTAAACGGAGCAAGAAGAGAGAACAGAGGGCGTCGCCATTGAAGCCATTGGAGGAGCTAGAGAGAGAAAAAGAGAGAGAGAGAGGCTAAGAGTGGTGAAAATGGCGGGGTTTGCTTGTCATGGTTTTGCAGGATGACGGCTTTGGTGAAAACGTACGGATGACTTGGGATGGCACCGGGGCGGGGTGGGTACGTACCTGTCACCTACATTCAATATTAGTATCCGTGTCATTAATCGCTACGAGTATAAAATGAATACCCGTATTTGTTTTAGGGTATAAATTATATCCATATCCGTCTTATTATTTATGGATATCCATGACCCACCTCGAAAATTCTTAATGTGAGTAAAAAATAATTATCTATATCTGCTCATATTAGTTATTTAATACTATTTTTAAAAACTAATTATATTTTTTTTTGTAATATTGATAAACAATTTAGGTTATTAAATTTGAAGGTTAACTATGTACAAAATAAAACGGATATGGTGGGTATAAGGTGTGGCGGGGCAGGGTGGATGCAACCTTACCACGGGTACGGGACGGTTACACCTAACCTGTACTCACTACTCACCTCACTTATACCCGTACTCACTCCAAGCGGGGCGGGTACCTACGGGTAGCGAGTTTTACCCATCCCTTTGCTATCCCTAGGATGATGGGCTAAGAGTGACAGCATCTTAAAATTGTTTGAATTGAGGTTTAGAAGCAGGTAGGGATATCTTTTTATAATATATAAATTATTATTTTACTTTATTTGAATATATTTAATAAAAAGGATGTAAGAATAAAGAGGGATGAATAAGTTATCTTGTTAGACTATTAGATAAAGTAGTAACAATAAAGAGACTAGTTAAGATAAGGTTAAAATAGATCAAACTTTTTTGAAAGTTACACGACCTTTTTTAAACCCCAATACGAGGGTTAAAAAAATAGGGATAAAATTTATCTCTGCTATCCCTTAAAATAATTTGCCAAAAAGGGTAAAGGTTTAGCCCTCATTACCCTTACTTCCTTTATGTCTTGTTGGACAACTGGATAAAGGGGGTCAAAAAAGTAAAGAGGAAGAGGGTAAAGAAGGGTAACGAGAGGGAAGGTAAGGTAATATCTTACCATTATTTGGATATGTTAAATTAAGAGAGATAAGGATAAATAGAGGTAAAAGAGTTACCCTTGTTTGACAACTAGGTAAAGGGAAAAAAGTAAAGAGAACTATAATTAAAATAAGGATAAAAGTGTCCAAAAATCTTTAAAAATTGACTTTACCCCCTAATTTGACAGTTAAAGAAATTGGGGGTAACGAGGGTAAGAAATTACTCCCCGTTACCCCCATTTACCCCTCAAACACATTTGTCAAGCAGAAGTACGAAATTACCCTCCTTTACTCTAATCCTCCCTTATCCCTCTTTACCCCGTTGCCAAACAGGAGGTTACAGGGGGGTTAGATATAAGGTAAGGGCTATCTTATCTCATTCTAGAAACTATGGTTTTGATGGTTCAGTTAACTGTAATTAAAATAGTCAAAAATTGCAAACATTTACCATTATTGAAAAGTCTAGTTAATCGTTTTTCAGTATTTCAATTCGATTAAAATGCCGGGTAACCAATAAAAAAAATACATACAAATCTCTATATAAGCTTTAAAGAAGTACAAAACAAATAGGTGATGGATGTCCATAGCGACTAAAAGAAGTTCAAAGTATCTCCCCTTAAATTGGTATAAAGCAAAACTATTAACTACTTAGTATTAAATACACAAAATATAAGAAAAAAAGTTCAAAAATCTAATTTCATATGCAAAGTATCCTAAGCAATAAATACATATGCATTGTTCAAAGGAAACATACGCAAAATCTAAGTTATATACCTAAGAGGGTACCAATACGCAAGCACTGGATTTCGTTAGAACTGCGAAGTTAAGCGTGTTTGGCCAGAGTAGTACCAATATAGGTGACCTCTGGGAAAGTCCTCGTGTTGGGGGTTCTCGGAAACAACCTCTCTTCAGAGTAGCACTTTCAGGGGGGAAGCTGCATGCGTCCACCTTCCAGACTATACTTAGACGGGAGCCCTTTGACACTAAGAATGTTGCTTTTAAAATCTAAGTTATATAACACAAACATTAACTATTCAGTATTCAGTACATACACAAAGTATGTTCCCTTAAATTAGGTTAGGTTTTTTTTTAATAGTTTCTCTTCTAAGTTTAAAATCTAAACTCATTAGTTATTGAAAAAATAAAAATAAAAAATAAACTTAGAAATGTTTTTGCTTGTGTTAGTATTTAAATCCAACACCACTAAATATATAGGAAATGTAAGCCAACAACTAGACTAACTTGACATATTATTGTTTTTTTTTTTTTTTGGTATAACTAAAATATATATTTAGTATTTTGGTAATTCGGTTAATCAAAATAAATAAAATACCTAACTGTAGCCGACTGGAAGTACCTCTAAGTTTTCCAGTTCGGTTAACCTCACTGTAAATTCAGTACGATTAACCACATTTCTGGGTTGGTATTTTGGTTTGTTATTTCGATTTCGGTTTTTCTTGAACAGCCCTAGTATAAACTACAAATGCACTTGGTTATATGTTTTCAACTTAGCTTATTCTGACTTATTTGTTTCATTAAGATCTATTTGTTTAATATTTGCATCTTTCTATAATGAATTGTTTGATTATGCAGTGCAGAAAGATCTTTTATTTATAATAGTGCTTCCAGAATACAAGTTTTAAAAATAATTTATCTATTATAGTAACTAAAAATGACTTCATGATATGAATCAACCAATATGAGTGGGTGGTAGTGGTGTTCGGCCATGGTGTTGGATCAGATCATTGGGGTGCTAAGTAACGGTGATAAATAATAACGAGCCCTAAAAGTAGATGATAGTTGTGGACAAGTTACATTAAGGTAAAATTATAAGGGCGACAAGTCATGCAAGCAGGTGGCCACAATGGTGGGCGATGAGAGTAGTTTATGATGGTGGTGGCTGCTTATGTGTTGTTTGGTAATAACATGGTGAGAAAGTGTGATGAGTCATTGAGGTTAGAAGTGAATCATGACAATAGCTAGTTATGAGAGTGGAGGTTGGTGAGTGTATCGACCCATTGCGCGTGATGGAGCATGCGAGCGGTGGTAGAAGTGAAACTGGGTCATGGAGGAGAAGATTTAAGCTAACATAGGGAACGTTTGGTTCACTTTCTTCCAATGTATATTGTTTTTAGCTTATTTGTTTCAATAAGAGCGATAATTTAAGATCTGAAACTTTTTACAGTAAAGTATTTAGTTATGCGATATAGAAAGATGTTTTCCTATAGAATTAAATGTTTGAATACATTAGAAAAAAATAAATCTGTTGTAATGACAGTAAATGACTTAATAATAAAAATTAAACAACAGTAATAGGTAGTGTTGGTGTTAGTCATGGTGTTGGGGTGACTCATAGGATATTGAGCAACGATAATGGATAGTAGCAAGTAGTGGGTTGAAGTTGTAAACGAGTCATTTAATAAAATAAGGGGTGGTATTGTTGGTAGAGGTGGACTATGGTGGTGGTCAAAGTGGTGGGTGATGGAGATGGGCCATAATGGTGAGATGAAATTAATAAGGGTGGCGAAATGTAGTTATAGTTGGTGTTAAATTTCACCGGTCCTTTAGGCCCTACCTAAGGAGTTGGAACAAATGAGATCCACATATAAGTCCAAATAGGGTTCCATTCTAAAACCAATCGGCAATAAGTGGAGTAACCCACTAGGCTTATGAGGTGATCTCTTCTCTCTCACAGCTCTAATGTGAGATTCTAATTTACTAGGCTTACATGTGAGTCCACAACAAACGCAACACTCGCCTTCTCTGATCCACTTGGATCCAACATTCACCGGAGAGGCCCTCGGTGCAACAAATTCAAATGCACCCCCCTTTACGAGGACACGGTACGACAAACAAGACATTGGGATCATCAACCGGCTCTGATACCATGTTAAATTTCACTAGGCCTATTTAGGCGCGACCTAGGAAGTTGGAACATAGGAGATCTATATATAAGCCTAAGTGGAGTTCCATCCTAAAATCAATTGGCAATAACTGGAGTAATCCAGGCGATCTCTTCTCTCTCACAACTTCAATGTGAGATTTTAATTACTAGACTCACATGTGGGGTCTTAACAGTTGGCACCGTGGTAGGTGGTGGAAGTACACCATGATGGTGGCGGCTAATGGTGGTTGGATGGTGACAGACGAAGTTGTGACCATAGTGAGAGGATGGTTGAGTCATGATGGCTAGTAGTAAAGGAACATACCTAATACCTTAATGGCTCCTACCTACGCAGGGTCCGGGGGGGGCGGATGTACGCAGCCTTCCCCCTTAGGGTGTTAACCTAAAGAAAGGCTGTTTTCAAGTACCCCCAACCTGAGGGTGAAGACTTCCCAGGAGGTCACCCATCCTAGTACTACTTTCGCCCAAATATGCTTAACTTCAGAGTTCTAATGGGATCCGGTGACAACGTGTTAGTGCCCTCTTTGGTTATGATGGTTAGTAGTAAATCATAATAATAGTTAGTCATGATAGTGAAAAATGGTGATGGTGTAGCAAGTTGTAATGGTAGAATGGGTGGTGATGTATCAGGTGGTCAATGTAGCAGATTCACAGCCATTGAGGAAACATGCCAAGAGTCAAGACACCACTATAATCCTTAAAGATACCTTAGAACAGCATTATACTAAAGATTAAGCGTTTCACAAATAAGAAAAAGGGAGGCAACATATTTCAAAAAGAAATGAAAAACTACAGCATAATAACCAACGGCTGAAAATATTTTAGAATGTCGCAGAACTTGCACAATCTAAAAACAACAACAAACCCAGAACTTGCACAATCTATGAGTGTGCTTTTATTGTACGAAGATACCGAGATTGTGCATCAACCAGCCAATGTAGTGGGTTCACAACCATCATGAACACATGCCAAGACATCTTTGTAATCCCGAGAGATGGTGAAGGAATCATAGACATTGCCATCACTGCTCTTCTTGTACTCGAATAGCAATGAGGACTGGTTGAATGCGGTGAGCTTGACGAACCCGAAATCATAGTCTTTGAAAATGCTCCATGTTGTGTTTATTGGGCTGAATTTGGATAAGTGGCTTCCTCCTCCACCAGCTACTACATGGATTGTGCCATTTACTACCCCGGAGTAGTGAGATTTCTCCGAGTTCACACATTGGTTCTGATTCAACAAAAAAAGACACATGTAAATATGTATTACAAAGTTTATTTAAAGGGTTACAATGCAGAAGGGAGGTTTAATGAGTTCCGAACTGCAAATGTATCCATAATAGGAGCGGAGATCTAACCAGTAAGGAAACCTTAGAACCTCTTGCGTACTCGATGATGTTACAATAGATACTAAGGTTATACAAAATGCTAAGAATATTTAAAACTATACGCAATTTTTGTATCCAATAGACATGACAACAAGTAATGCATAAGAAAAATGATTAATTTAATACTATAATATTTAATTATCAAAAGTTAGATGTTGAACTGGACTCAACTCATTTACATACCTGATAAATAGGGCAAATCCTCTCATAGTTATGGACGTGGCCCCAAAAAGCGATATCAACCTTGTACTTTTGCCACAGGCGCTGGAGATCATCTCGGCCCATGGGCTCCTCGAAGGAGCCCTCCTCACCGAACCATGCATTAGAAGAGTAGCCGAGGGGGCGGTGACCGGCAAAGATGAGCCACGGCTGCTTGTGGCGGTTGGCAGAGGCCAAGCATTTCTCAAGGAACTTGTATTGCTCACTCCCTGCTCTCCAGTCATGCTCCGTGTCAGCTATGCACAGGTGGAACATCCCATAGTCTGCTGAATACCTGCATAAGTAGGATCTCGAGTCAGTTAAGCCAACTAATTGGATAACTTTAAATTTTTTTTTTATTGAAAGATGAACAACAACAACTGTTAGGTTTATGTCTCAAATTACTTGTTTTAAATTTATGGGGTTGCCGTGAGGTCACCGATCGATCGGGTGATTTAAGGAAAGTTTCGGGATTTTTTGGGCCGTAAGAAGGCCGATCGATCGGGACCTCCCAGACCTGCGCCTATAAATTAGGACATAGGGTTTGCGTCATTAATCATCCAATCAAAAGCGTGAGGTGCTGCCATTAAGTAAAAGAGGTGATTTTGTAATTCCTCTAAGATATTTGAGTGCTACGAGAGTTAAGAGAAAATGATTGTAATTCTTTCATAGATCTCGTTCAGAAGAAGTGTTGTTGTAATTCTTCCATCCAGTATCAATAAAGAATCTCCATCTCCGCCCGTGGTTTTCTCCCCTTTAGATTGTAGAAGGATTTTTACATAAATATTGTGTGTTCGTGTTTGTTCTTTCTTTCTCCATATATTTGTTTACTTCTCGTTTGTGTGAGTCATATTATTTGAATCGAATCAAGTGATTAGGGTTTACTCTTCCGCATCAAGATTTCCCTAACAATTTGGTATCAGAGCATATTAGATTTGTTAAGTTTTTCTGCACAAATTGGTATCAGAACCAGGTTCAAAGCCTTGGGTGGAATTTGTATCAGAGCCCTGTTTATTTCAATTTGATAATATGACGTCCGCAATTAGATCCGAAGTTGAGAAGTTTGGTGGTCAAGGGAGCTTTAGTTTATGGCAGGTTCGCGTTAAGGGCCTCTTGACTCAGAGTGGCTAGAAGAAAGCTTTAGATGAGAAAGAGAAGAAACCCGAGAATTTGACATAAGTACAATGGGAGAAGTTAGATGAGAAGGCACTCACAGCTATTCAGATGTGTCTTACCGATGACGTTTTGACAGAAGTTCTGGAAGTGAAAACCACTAAGGAGTTGTGGGAGAAATTGCAGAATATGTTCTGTTTCAAGTCTGTCTCCAATAAACTCGTAGTTAAGCGTCGGTTATTCACGTTTCGTATGTCAGAAGGTACGTCACTTAAGAATCACGTCAATGAATTTAATTCAGTTATTCAAGATTTGAAAGAATTGGATGATGTTCCTAAGGATGAAGATCAGGCAATGTTGTTGTTATGTTCTCTCTCTACTTCATATAAGGGTTTTGTTGAAAGCATGATTTATGGTGGGAGACAAACCATATCTGTTGATGAAGTTAAGAGAAACCTACTGAGTAAAGAACGAGTAGATAGAGAATTAGCTGATTCTGTTAATAACTCAGGTAGTGGTTTATTTGTGAGGGGGGGAACTGAGTATGATCATAGTGGAAGCAAGTCGAAGTCTAGGTATCAAGACCTAACATGTAACTACTGTCATAAGAAAGGGCACATTAAGAAAGACTGTTACAAGCTTAAAAGAAAACTTGAAGCAGATAATAGGTCTGACCAGAGATCCATAGTAGCTAGTGTTATGGATGGTGAGAATGACGATCTTCTACTGTCTGTGTCTGAACCTCAGTCCAATTTGAGAGATAGTTGGATTTTGGATTCGGGTTGCTCCTATCATGTCTATCCCAATCGGGATTGGTTTTCCACGTACGAGTCAGTTCAAGGTGGAGTTGCTTTGATGGGTAATGATACTTCATGCAAAGTTCTGGGTATATGAACAATTCGTTTTAGGATGTTCGATGGCACTATTAGGGCTTTGAGCGATGTTCGTCATGTTCCTAATGTGAAGAAGAATCTCATCTCTTTAAGTACTCTTGAGTCTAAAGGGTACAGGTACACAACTGAAGGTGGAGTTTTGAAGGTCGTTAAGGGTGCTTTGACAGTCATGAAAGGTAGAAAGGTATGTATTCTGTATGAGTTTGTCAGTTTCACAGTTGTTAGATCTGTTGCAGCATCTTCATCATCCTTATTGCTGATAGAACCAAAGATCACAAATTAAGGACGTTTGAGATTGGATCATTCTGGTGATAGGGGTCCGACTGAGCACAGTGTGAGGGACTTTTTGTGTGGTCAGTCTACAGGACTGATATTATGTGAACAAAGGCTTTATAGGAAGCAGAAATGTTTTCGCTTCAAGCAATTCCTGACGAGTAGACGTGTCACGTTTGGCGAGTCTTCATTATTGTCTCCACAGAAGATGTCATTAGTTGTTTGTGATTCAGGTCAGGTGTGTAAGCCAGAGGGAGTTCAATTCAGTAACACAGTTCAGCAGCAGGTAGCTGTTTCAGATAATGTGTCAGAGCCAATTCAGAGAAGAAGAAGATTGGCATTGCTGATAACCTCTCATATATGTTCACTCAGTTGCTACCTAGCAGGAAGTTCAAGCTTCGCTCGGACTCGGTTAGGTTTCGTGTTTTGTTGAGATAAACCCCGTGTGTGGGGTGTTTAGTGGAGAAGGTAGAGGAAATTCTTTTATGTATGTAATTTGAGTCAAGGTGAAGATTTGTTAGGTTTATGTCTCAAATTACTTGTTTTAAGTTTATGGGGTTACCATGGGGTCACCGATTGATCAGGGGGAAGCCTGATCGATTGGGTGATTTAAGGAAAGTTTCGGGATTTTTGGGCCGTAAGAGGGCCGATTGATCGGCTGAATCCGATCGATCGGGTCCTCCCAGACTTGGGCCTATAAATTAGGCCGTAGGGTTTGCGTCATTAATCATCCAATCAAAAGCGTGAGGCGCCGCCATTAAGTAAAAGAGGTAATTTTGTAATTCCTCCAAGATATTCGAGTGCTACGAGAGTTAAGAGAAAGTGATTGTAATTTTTTCATAGATCTCGTTCAGAGGAAGTGTCGTTGTAATTCTTTCGTTCAGTATCAATAAAGAATCTCCATCTCCGCCCGTGGTTTTCTCCCCTTTCTATTGTAGAGGGGTTTCCACGTAAATATTGTGTGTTCGTGTTTGTTCTTTCTTTCTTCATATATTTGTTTACTTCTTGTTTGTGTGAGTCATATTACTTGAATCGAATCAAGTGATTAGGGTTTACGCTTTCGCATCAAGATTTCTCTAACAATTTGGTATCAGAGCATATCAGATTTGTTAAGTTTTTTCGCACAACAACAGTTCAAATGTCTCAAGGGCTCCCGCATACGTAGGGTCTGGAAGAGGTAAGATGAACGCAGCCTTACCGCTTTAGGGTGAAACCCTGATGAGAGGCTGTTTCTAAGGACCCTCAACCTGATAGTTGATAGGATGTAAAGCATGTGAGCATGTAAGCAAATAATCATGTAAGCATGGAAGCAAATAAATATATAAGCATATAAACAAGAAAACCTATAGGCATGGGAGCACAACAGCTCAAGAAGGAGAAAGATCTTACATGCGACACACTGCACAAATAGAGAGAGTATAACGTATGGAGAGTATAGGGAGATAGAGAGAGAGAGTGAGAGAGGGAGGTGGAGAAAGTAGATATAGAGAGAACAAAAGTAAGAAAAGTACCAAAACTTGGCTCTGTTTTCTGCAGGAACATAGAACATGGTTTCAGCAGGGACACCACATTCACCACCTGCGTCATTATGGTTGTAAAAGGATCCTGTGTTCGGTGTATCTCGTTCATGGTTGCCGCTGTACAAACCCAACAAAACTTATATTAATACAAAACAAAAATTGGTGTTTTTTAACAGTTAAGATTTTTAAAATATTGTATTATTTTTGGAAAAATGAATAAAGATTATTGTAGGTAAATATTTAAGATGGGTAAGATGTTTCAGAAAAGAAATAAAATGCAATTTGCGACATTGTATTAGCAAAAATAAAATATAGGTGGTTATTTGCAAAAACCATAATAAAATGGTTTCTTCTATAAATTTGTGTGATGTTTACATTTTTGACAAAGTTGAAATTAAAGTGAAACTTATCATGTGAGGCTATTGCCCAAAAACGCTCTCCCTTCTTAACATTTTTATAGTGAAAATAAGAAAAAATGTTTTCGATCAAAACAAACGGAATGGTAGTGCGAAACTCTATCGAGCCAATCAAGTAACATTCCCGAATGGAATCAATCTGAGGGAAAGTGGCTCACTTAACTTACGAATGAGTTTCATTTTATCAACTTTTTACTATAAGAGCTTGATACTGGACTCGTCTGTTAAGTACTTAACAGTCAGTCACAAACCTGGCAACCATGAAGGGGACCGCGGAGGCGATGGGCTCGACCTGGGCAGTGTACTGGTCCCACTGAGAGACATAGCCGTTGGCGTAGGGCATGTCCCCAATGAGGAACACTATGTCTATGTTTTCTATGTCCTTTGTTAGTTGGTCTGTTGTGTTTAGGGATCCTGGCTGGTAGTCTGCATACTCATTTGAACCGTCTCGCTCCGCCTGTATCCGGTTGCATAATAAAAGTATAAAATTATTCTTGAACCTTTTACCACAAGCTTAAGCTTTTGGAATAATTAGTTCCTTGACATGGTATCAAAACAGTTGACTGAGAGGTCACAAGTTCGAATCCCAACAACTTTCATTATGAATTTCAACATATTTAAAACATAAGATATGGGTGGGCCCGTGCATTATTCGCGCTTTAAACCCAATTAGCATTTCCGTAAAATGTCATGTTAGAGTGTAAAATTATTTTTGGTAACTAATTAAGATGTTCAAGCTAGCTTAGACAGCACATGTGAACAATCAATATATATTATAGTAACATTCGTTAAGTCCACGTTTCTTATAATGATAATATGCAATAGAAATAAACAGGTAATATGGACTGATGTACCTTGCCCATGTCACCAAAAATTACGAGACGTTGTAAGGAGCTTTGGCCGGGAAAGGGAGGAGATTTGAACTTGTATTGCTTGCTCCAAACATATGATCCGTCGATCAATAGATGACCCATCCTATATGAATACCTGAAGTAACAAAAAAAGAAAATCAGGGAAATGTTACCTAAATAAGTTTGATTTGATTTGATATTTTGAATCAAATTATACTTATGTAACTCATTATAAATAGGGGGTTAAAGTTGATGGTTGAGAGGTAGAGGAGAGTTGAGAAAAGATGTGTATTTAAGTGTTTTGTCGGGAGAGACCTGAGCAGGGGAGAGAGATTGATGTTTAGAGATGCTTTTGATTGGTAGGTGTTTGATCGAGAGATGGGAGAGTTTTTGTAACTTTCTCTTTTCAAAGTTACTTTGTGAGAGGATTGGTGACTCATCGTGCAGCAGTTACAGTTCGAGAGGTTGGTGACTTACCGTGCAATAGTCATATTGATGTCAATGATTAATGATGAGATTTTAATATGGGCTTTGGGGGTTTCAGTTGGAGATTATAATTCTTAGACACTTATTTGGGTCCAATGGTTATTTCCTCTAATTGAGAGAGGGTTTCCACGTAAATATCGGTGTTATTTCTTCAATGCTTTTTAATGTTCTTCACTCCCGTTGTACTTGATTGTGCGGATTCTCCCAATACTATTGAAAAAAAGAACAGAAAAAAAGGAGAAAATCCCAACAATAGGGAGGGCTTCTGTTGTACTTGATGTTTTTCCTCGTAAATAGACAACTATAATTTTTTCGGATAGTTGGTTCCTTGATATCATATTAAAGTTTCTTTACAAGAAGTCTAAAGTCAAAATCCCAGAAGCCCTCCTGACTGACGTTAGTTGTAATTCTTGCGTAAAATATGACATGAGGGGATAGAGTATTGCTTTAAGTCAAAAGGTTTAAAGTTTGATTCCCCCTTGAATCTCTCCTTGAAGAATCCTTGGCTTAATCCGCTCATTTCGTATGTGGGTCACCTCATGGGCTAGGGTTTACTAGGTAATCGGGTTCCTATGTACATGACGATAATCAAGAATAGAGAAAACACAAAATTAAAGTGCTTACTCCATGTTGGGCCACAAATCCTTCAGAAAGCTAGTGTGAATAAAGCCTGGATCACGCCACCCCTACTGTTCTTGCTGGTGCATCTGCCCAAGGAAGCAGATTGTTTGTGTTAGAATATAAAATTATTCCCGAGCTTTCACCTATCAGCTTAATCTTTTAAGACAAATGGTTCTTTGATATGGTATCATAACCTTGTGGACCAAGTGGTCACGAGTTCGAATCTCAACAGCCCTCACTTTCAATATTAGAAACAATTTAAGCACAAGATATGAGGTGAGCCTGTGCACTATCCACACTTAAAGCCTAATTAGCATTTGTGTGAGGAGGCATATTAGAGTATAAAACTATTCTTGCACCTTTACCCATCAGCTTAAACTTTTGGGGAAAATGGTTCCTTGACAGTTGTATTGAAAAATGTTGGTGGTTTAGTTCCAATTTTGATACTTCAGTGCATTCTAGGGGTTAACACCTTATCCGTTACTCAAGAAAAAGATGATAGTAAATACCACACATCTGGTTACGAGTAAAGGTCAAAGTTCCAGCTGGGGTTAGTATTTTATCTGCTTTAGGAAAGCCCCACTCCACAAAAGGAACCGCTTCGTCTATGTTGTACCCGCTTGTCCAAGTAACTGTCATCTGTATAATCCGAGATGTAAGTTAGGAATTTGTCATTTATAATACTAAGTATGAAATAGGCGGAGGAGGTTGTAAGGGTGTCTAAAGATTGGCGGTGACGCGGTCAGGGTGCGTCTCACTAGTACTATAACAAAGGTTGAATCTCTAGGTGTTCGAGTCATCAATCTTCGAATGCTTCAATGTAGATCTAACTTCGAGCCGTTAACTAGCTGCTTCCCAACTTATTTTGATTTTCTCTGTTTTGCGTCCTTCTTTTTAATGTTATGAATGGATTTGGCAAACTTTGTTCTTAACGTGCGTGTATTGTGTGTGTATATGTATATGTATTTTTGTTTTACGTTGGTAAGGTGTATAACATCATTTCCTTAAGAAGGAATCCAACCCTTGGGGTAAAAGGTAATGAGTTTTGAATCTAAGATTTCTAACTCGAAGAGTTGGGAAACAAACTACTACACAATCACCCATTTTTTTTATTTGATTAGTACAAAATTACCCATTAGCTATGTGTGTGTACGTGTGTGTGTGAAAATAGAAAGAAAAAGAACATACCTCGTTCCATGACTTTCCAAGGGCAAGGCGAGGATAAAGAGGTGCTTTTGGGTTTGCAAATATTACATGGTTAGAAATTGATACCAGCTTCGGCTGCAATTTCCATCTTTAGTGTTAGAGAAAATAAAAGTAGATACTAAAAATTATTTATTTTATCAATTTAAAAATCATATATATTTTATACTATTTTATTTTAAAATTATTTAATACTCAATATTGACAATACTCCAATGTCACCTGCCATTGAAACTTGAGGAGTAAAGAATATATTGAATTGCTTATTGAATTTTCTAGTGCTATAACTGTTGATACTTTAATCCTGGTTCTCGATTAATATATGCTAATACACATTATCCATAATTAAATATATATTTTATTTGATACAACAATAACCGACCCAGTGCCTCAAGGGCTACCGCATAAGCAGGGCCTGGAGGAGGGGGGGGGGGGGGGGGAAGGATGTAGGCAGCCTTACCCCTTCGAGGTGTTACCCTTAAAGAGAGGCAGTATCCGAGGACCCCCTAACCTGATAAGCATATAATCAAACAAGCATGAGGCATATAGCTTGAAGTATCAAATATGAATCATGGAGCATGAAGCATGAAGCAACAACATGCCATAGAGAGAGCTTGGAGCAAGAAGTAGGAAGCAGGAAGCAAGGAGCAAGGAGCAGCAATAGGCTATAAAACACTCCAAACCATATCAATTAAATCACACAGTCAGATATATAAGCCTAGAGGCACTGTTAGAGTATAAAATCAATCATGGACCTTTACTCATCAGCTTAAGCTTTTAGGATAGATGGTTCCTTGACATGGTATTAGAGCCTTGATGACCAAAAGTTCAGGAGTTCGAATCTCAACAGCCCCCACTTTCAATATTAAACAATTAAGCATAAGGTAAGAGGTGGGCCTGTGCATTATCCACGCTTCAAGCCCAAACGGGCATTTGCGTGAGGGGGCATGTTAGAGTATAAAACCAATCCTGGACCTTTACCCATCAGTTTAAGCTTTTGGGAAAGATGGTTCCTTGACAGGCACTAATGCAAGCTAAGGAGCCCTTGAAAATAATTATCTTATCTGATAATTATTACAAAATATTTCCAACACGTTGTACTTACAGAAGAAAGACCCCCGGAAAATAAAGCAAAGGAGAAATCAGCACGCTGGTTGATGAGTTGGAACTCGAGTATTGCTCTTCCGGTCTTGACATAATTTGGATTCGAGTAATTTGCATACTTGTACTGAAATTCCCATTTTAAAATCCAAAAAATAAAATTAAAACACAATTTCCCATTAATTTTTAATCAAGAAAATTATTCAATATCAACAACAACAACAACAACAGACCCAGGGCTCCCGCCGAAGTGGGGTCGGGGGTGGATGTACGCAACCTTACCCCTTCAGGGTGTAATCCTTCCAAGAGGCTGTTTTCGAGGACCCCCAACCTTATAGGGCTGGCAACATAAGGACTTCCCAGTAGGTCACTCATCCTGGTACTACTCTCGTCCAACCACTCTTAATTTCGGAATTCTAATGGGATCCGGTATATTAGTACATGGTAAAAGAACCCTAAAATTATTTAATAGCGAAATCGGAAAAAAATATTAGTTATGTTAATATTTTACCTTTATCGGGGCTGAGCATAGGTATGGCTTTTGGACATGAGAGTTACTTGGGTCACGACAGTCTGATGTGCTGCCAAATCAAAGCTAAAAAATGATTAAGTGTAACAAAATAATATAAAATTAATTATTTTAATAATTTAATTATATTGTATCAGAGCATAATATTAAGGGCCCATTTCTTCATCTATTTTAGTAAAATCTTTGTACTTAAAAGTAGGCAATTTTTCAAAATAATATATTTGGTAATTTTTATTATCAAAATTGTACACAAAAATTTAAAATTATCAAAATAGCATGCTCAATTAGCACGCCATGTCAGTAGGGGCATTTCAATCATTTTATATTTTTAAAAATAAAAAAAGGGAAAATTGGTTTTTTCTTATGCCTGCGGCAACTTTTCTCTAAAATGTAAAAATGAAAAGTAATTGGCTAAATTTTTTATATTGTATTATATAGATTTATTTGATATAAAAAATATTATAATAATTTTATAAATTATATATAATATCTTTCAATTAAAATATAATATATTAATTGTGGCTTCAATTTTTGATACCAATTAATTGGAAAAAAAAAACAAAACAAAAAAAAAAAAATACTTAACATATGCTAGAAAAATTATTATTTTAAAAACCAACCAATTTTTGGTGTTGTTTCAAAAATCATATAAATTTTCAAATGTTTTAAAAAATCACCTAAACTGTACAACATTTTTCAATGTCACACCTTAATATTATCACCATTCATATCTGCTAGTTTTTATTAACATGGCATTTAAAATGACATTTTCTTAAAATATATATTTATTTTTTATGAATTTACAAATTTTTCAGATATACAAAAATTTAGTTGGTTTTTTTTTTGAAAAATTAGAAAATTTATGTGGTTTTAACTAAATGTGCTACGACTTTGAGTTTACAAAATTTATATTTTTATGACTTTACAAATTTTTTAGATGTATAAAAATTTTCTTTTAGATTTTTCAAAAAAACCACCTAAATGTACCCCAATTTATTTTAGAGTCGGTTCCCAAAATAATGCTAAAAAATAAAAAAATTAAAAAAATAATGCTGAAAAAAAAATATTTCCAAATCTACTGTTGAACCGCGTTTGCAAAACGCGTTTAAATTTCAATAAAACCGGATAAAAAATGTGGGTTATATCAGTATAAATCGCCTTTACTAAACGCGGTTTATCTTAATATAAACTGCGTCTACTAAACGCGGTTTACCACTGAACCGCGTCTGCTAAACGCGGTTTAACGTCAGCAATCCAAAAGCCCCTTTTTTTCCACTTATACTTACCATTATGCCGCAATTCTTCAATTTTTTGTTCGTTTATAGTTTTTATTATGCCGCAATTTGTGATGATTATCACATTGATCCCATGCCTCTCCTAATGAAGCTCCAACATCATAAGTGGAGGTCAAATAACTCCAATAATAGTACTTGAAAGATCTCCAGTGTATAAGCAAAAGAAAGGAGGAGGCGAACGACGTGACTGGTGGTGGTGGGTTAACGAGAAAGAGGCAGAGAGACGGTGAAAGCAGCGGAGAAAATACACGTGAATTAGATAAACCTAGTAGACCGGGTCATAAAAACGGGTTAATAACAACATAAAACCGCGTCTTTATGATGCGGTTTTATTTAGGCCAAACCGCGTCTTTAAGACGCGGTTTTATTAATATAACCGCGTCTTAATGACGCGGTTTAATATAACCGCGTTATTAAAACGCGGTTTATGCCAATATTAAACGCTGTTTTTGGACGCGGTTTATCAAAGCCGCGTTTAGTAAACGCGGTTCAACGGTAGAATTGGAAATATTTTTTTTTCAGCATTATTTTTTTAATTTTTTTCTTTTTTAGCATTATTTTGGGAACCGACTCTTTATTTTAGAGCCTTTTGGAATTAGTTATAGAAATGTATCACGAGTTTTAACTAAATGTACCATGAATTTTAACTAAATATAATACAAGATTCTACTAGCTTATACCTGAAGAAATCTTTAACTTTTACGCTATTTTTCTACTAATTATAGGATTATGCTACATGAATGACTTCATTAAGCGTCTACAATGGTCCTTTATATAGTCCAACTTAGTTTAGACCCATTTCGAGTTAGTTTCATAAATATGCCATTAGTTTTAACTAAATATACCACGACTTTTAACTAAATATACTTCAAGATCCTACTAATTGTACCACATATAGTTATAGATGAAAGAATCATTAATCTTTACGCCATTTTTCACTAATTATGTGATTATGTTACACTAATAATTTTATTAAGTGTCTATAAATGTCCTAAACGTACCTCAACTTATTTTGGACCAACTTGGAATTAATTTCAAAAATATACAACGAGTTTTAACTAAATGTACATCTAGTTTAAACTAAATGCATCATAAGGTTCCGCTAACTTGTACCACATAGTTATAAATGAATAAATCTTTAGTTTGATGCCATTTTTTCACTAATTATAAAATTATGCTGTACTAATGAATTATAATAGTATAATTAATGTGCTATTAACGTGTGCCCAAAAAAAAAAAAAAAAAACCCTAAGCAATGTGGGGGAATGTTGGTGGACAGCAGGCGAGTATGGGAGAGCATTTTCAAAACAAAGGAGTATAAAATAGAGTTTTTTTTGCTAATTAGCACTTTTTTTAAAAAAAAATTAGAAATTTAGCATAATTTTAAAAATATTTAAGGAATTGGCACGTTTTACTGTAGTAAAGTGGGTGCATGACGTACGGAATGTCGTGCAACAGAGAGGCACTGTTGCACGACGTTCCGTACGGTGTGCAACAGTGCCCTTTTTTTTTAGTTTTACCTCTTTAAAATTTAAAAAAATTAATAAAATTTTTTTTAATTTAAATTATTTTAATTTTTAAATTTATAATTTGAATAACTAAATACGTATACATTTTAAATTAAAAGGTATATGTATATTATTATTTAAACTATTAATAAGAAAAATATAAATGAGGGACACATTTAAATGAGGAGATGATTATATATATATTATTATTTAAACTATCTCATACAGTAATAATGGTATTATAATACTATTAATAAGGAAGATATAAATGAGGGACACATTTAAATGAAGAGATGTTGATGTTTCCAACAAAAAATCACGAGTTTTCGTATTTGTACATTATTATTTGAACTATTTTATTAAATACATGTTTATAAAATATATTTTAAAAATTCATATACATTAGCTTTTGAGTTCAAATAATAATATACATATATCTTTTAATTTAAAATGTATACGTATTTAGTTATTCAAATTATAAAATTAAAATAATATAAAATTAAAAATAAATTTTATTAATTTTTTTTAATTTTAAAGAGGTAAAACTAAAAAAAAAAAAAATTGGGCACTGTTGCATGTTGTACGGAACATCGTGGAACAGTGCCGCTCTGTTGCACGACGTACGTTACGTCGTGCACCCACTTGCTACAGTGAAACATGCCAATTCGCTAAATTTTTTTAGAATTATGCCAAATTTCTATTTTTTTTTTTTAAAAAGTGCTAATTAGCAAAAAAAAAACTCCATAAAATATTAGAAAACGATTATATATTAAAATGTTGTCATTTTTTACTTAACTATTACAACTTTTTAATTTTTTTAAAAACTGCCTATAAAAAATTCTAAATTTTTAATTAATCCACCTTAAATCAATCCGGGATTTGATATGGATTTTAGAGTACGCATTATGTATGGAAAAATATTTTCCACTGTCCTTCCCCATCAAGATTCGAATCCCACCTCTTTTGAACCTCCTCTGGATCAAACCTAGTTGAGTGAAGAGCAAGTGAATGAAGTGCCATATTTACTGGTTTTAATTCATGGTTTATTTAAAACATTAGGTTTTTTCTAGTTTAGTGTCAAAAAAATTCATTAATACTAGTATGTATCTATCTTTTTAATTTAGCAAGTACAATGCTTAAAAAATTCACATATGTGCAGTTTGATGCTTTTTTTTTTTTGTGTTATCATTCTTTCTATAACTTATGTAAGAATTTTTTAGGTAAAACCGCTTGAAAAGTTGTTATTTTGTACTTATCTACTGCAACTTTTTATTTTTCTAAAAACTATCTTTAAAAGTCTAAAATTTTTTAATCAATTATCTTAAATTATATTGTTAACTATCCCTTAAATATTACATAACTTCTATGTGGATTTTAGACTTCTTTTTGTGAGTAGAAGTAGAAGTACTTGAGGCCGGCTGGGGAAAAAACTCCAACCCAATCATCAGAAGATGGATTAGGGGACTTGATCTTCACTGTCACCCATTCTGTATCCTCCCCCTGCTTTCACACATTTAAATCATTAATTAATTTCATCATTAAATTAAATAATAATTAATATAAAAGTAACCTAATTATATCTCAACGGATCAAAAAATAACCCAACTACATCTCTTAGTCAAAAAAATAACCCAACTCTAACTTTAAAAATACGTAGAAGATAACTATATTGTCGGAGCGTTATACCATGCACCACATTCAGCCATCAATTCAATATTTTCTTAGATCAAAATTTTAGAGTTTTGTTATTTTTTGGTAGAAAAGTTAGAGTTGAGTTATTTTTTGGCTAGAAAATACATTTCGGTTATTTTTCTGTATATTGAGATATAATTAGGTTATTTTTAGATTAATTGTTACGGTATAAAACCAATACTAGGCCTTCACCCCTCAGCTTAAGCTTTTGGGAAAGCTGGTTCCTTGACATGGTATCAGAGCCTTGATGACCAAGAGGTCGGGAGTTCGAATTTTAACAGGCCCCACTTTCAATATTAAAACAATTTAAGCACTAGGTATGAGGTGGGCCTGTACATTATCCACGCTTCAAGCCCAAACGGGCATTTGCCTGAGGGGGCATGAGAGTATAAAACCAATTTTGGGCCTTCACCTATCAGCTTAAGCTTTTGGAAAAGATGGTTCCTTTGCATTGTTAAATTAAATAAAAAAAGCTAGGCAGGACAATAATTATGGGTGATAATTATAATAATTATATTATATTAAACAAGATGAACTTTAGTTAACAAAATCTTGTTATCAGTTTGTCGCTTTAATAATGTTCTTTTTAAGCATTCTGCTAGAGAAATCAATTATGTTGTGGACTATTTCACAAAATAAGGTATTTCGAGATCTAATTACAGTATGTCAACTTTTTGATTTCTCTCCTTTTATGTATCTTTTGTTTTGTTTTTTTTTTTTCAATAGTTTTATACTTTTGGTGAAGCATGATTTGCTTACTATCTTTTTAATTATAAGAAGATATATTAAATAAAAGAGGAAAAAAAAAAAAGAACCTGTTTCAGATTAATGTAAAATTATTATTATTATTATTTTGTAATTGTTTGTTTTTAAAGTTTAGTTTTTTTAAAAAGTGATTTTCAAAAGAGTGGAGTCATTTTCCTAGTTTTTATTTGTGAAAAACTAAAATTTTATTTTGAGAATTATCTTTTGGTGTATTTGGTTTTTATTTTTTTTTATTTTTAAGTTCTCATTTTAATTAGAAAAAAAATTTAAAATAAATAAAAAAGTTGTTTCCTATATATAATTTTAAATTTCTCGAAAATAAAAAACTATAGAAAAAACTAATATCGAACATATCCATAGTTTAAAGGTTGGTTTATTCACTTAAAGTATTTTTTAGGTATTATTATAAATATTTGGCCATTGTTTTAGTTTTTCTTACAAATCGTATATATTTTTGTTTTAATAATTATAACTTTACTTCTAATTTTGTTTTAAATGAGAACTAGGTCCTTCAATAAGCCTTAGATAACTAAAACGAATTTGAGTAAAACTTTGTGAACTGAGACGAGCAAATGACTTTGCGCTAGCTTACGAGTTACGAGTCTAAAGAGCTTATTCGAGCTTGGGAAAGTTAAAAGAAAGTCTAAATGAACCAAATTCCATTTAAAACTTTCTAAGCTTGGTTCGAGTTTAATATAGTTTAGCAAAGCCAAGCTCAAGCAGAAACTCTCTAGATACGTTACACTAGCCGAGCACAACGTTGCTATATATGTTAATATTTATGATCTCAAAAGGTTCGACTCAACTCTGCTTATTTATATCTGTAGTTAAAAGGATTACTGATGAAAAGGAGAGGTCCGACACACTATTATGAGAAATAGACAAAGTAAAATCAAACTTTGATTGGTTACGGTTTTTTTTTTTTTTAATGAGTTAATACGCGGAAGGCATCCTTACAAAAATTCACATAGGCTTTAAACCGCTTTATAATTACCTTAAATGGTCACTTTTCGAAAATAGAAGAACACGAAAAAGAATAACAAGAAAAGCAAAGGCATGATATAAGATTTATATCGCTCTATCAATCGTGTTCATGTCTAATTAGTTGCAGAGAATTAAGCTTCACTATTTTGGGAAAGAGTACAGACGATGACTTATTTGCAAACAAACGGCTTTACCATACCGTCAGCACCCACACTAAAATAACCCACAAAAAAACCAACTTAGATGAAGGCCTAAATGAACCTATCATTCTGATATCTCCTCCATTGAAATGACCCATTTCGAGACAAAATCAAACTCCACCCATAAACCAGACAAATGATCATCTAAGGTCAAAAAAGGCTAATACAATTTTCATGACCAGAATGTTAATATTGGAGCAACTTTATGAAAACTTATGACTATTATTCATTATAAGTTACATCATTACTTTAGTAGTAACATTTCTTGCTCTGCCAATAACAACACTTAGACAGAAAAAGGGATTACCTTCGAGCCAAGGAGAAAAGGAGAAACAAAAATGGAGGCATCGGGATGAAGGGCAAGTTGGGTACTACGAATATCAATTTGGGATAATGGTTGCCCTCCATGTACATGCTTATCGCCTTTAACTAACCCTACTATTACTACTAACACTACTATTATTCCTGTGAATACTTTCATTTTTTTCCTTTAATTTTTTCTCTTATTTTTCCTCCCTCAATTCCTTACACTCTCTTCACATGTACATGCACATATTTATAGCCTTTTTTCAGAGGGGGGCGGGGGGAATAAGTTAAATATTAGTATCGTGAGGTTTTATGTATTAATATTTTAGTCCATAAATTTGATGAAATAATATTTTAATCTAAAAGTTATGTATATCTAATGTAATAAAATAATCCAAAGGCAGAGGATAAGCGTGTTAAATATGTATTGATGCAATATTAGAGTTCGAGTGTGGAATGAGAGGAACAACGAAATGATGGTAGAGTAAGCAATGTATAATGGGAAATTTTATACCGTTTCACATCATAATTTTCAACTTTTGTATTAAATACATGTAACTTTCAAATAAAAATATATATTTCATAACGTTTGTGGATTAAAAAATTAAGGAAGTTGTTATTGTAAGGACAAAAATTATTAAAGCAAGGACAAAAATTGTTATTACTAGAATAATAATATGAATTACAAAAACTGAGAGCCGCAAAATTGTCTTAAAATAACAAATTTACTCTGCCAATAACAATTTTACCCTAAATTTAATACAACATCCCTTATGTTATTATTATATAAATTATTACAATGTTTTTTGAAGTGTAAAATATTGTAGCTTGTTGTTGTGGATGTTGTAGCTTATTGTTGTATTTTTTTAATGTGTGTCTAATATAATGAATTGACAAAGATAGCATGCAATAATATCTTAACAATAAATTGAATTATTATCCAAACTAAGGTTAATAATTGAGGTCCTTTCTTCTTTAAATCCTTTAATAATTTGTTGGTATTTGGGACACTTCAGCCTAGCATCGTCAGTAGTTACAGAGTATCAGTGAAGTTAGGGCACTTCAATCTGATTTTGACCATGATACGCATTTAGCTAGAGTTTACTTTTTCATTTCTTGTCTTTCTTTGACTCTAATGTTTCTGTTTGGCTGGATCATTCGATCCCTCCTTCGCCTTATGGTATAATTGGTTCTACTCTCTGTCCTTATATGTCATCTGCCGAGCCTTCCTCTAACTTCTAACAGGCCCATAGTGCATAGGACTTCGAAAAATGATTGGGCCTAAGCTATGATGGGCCAAAGTCTAAAATGCATCGACCGTTCTGCTCTATTGAAGGCCAAGTTTCTGGTGGGATTACCCGAAAGAAAAAGAAGTTTTAAAAAAGTCAGGTCGTGCTTTATCTCCTGTTAAAACTTGATGTCATTGTAGCTCTGTGAGTTAATTACTTGGGGTAGGTGTGAGCTGAGTATCAATTGGAATGCTGGTGGCAAGTGGTTCCCGTCATATGGAAATGGTGCAGTTCTCTTCTTTTTTTTTTTTTTTTTGTACAGTATTGAATTGTTTGGTCTACTAGGAATTTGATCATGTTAGAGGGTAAGGAGTGGGTTTGGAGTGTTTTCATATTGGAGTGTTATGTTGAGTTTTGATATTTGTTTCTAGGCATCGTAGGATTTAGTGCCTAAGGAGTTGGCGCAGGTGTAAAGGTTTACGTTTTTAGGGGCAGTATTTCTTTTAGTTTTGGGAGATACTTATTTTTTTTATTTGATCTTGCTCCAGTGGGCTTTCTTGGGCTTTGCTTTGACGGATACATCGGATTTTGTATCGAGTAATTTGCTCTATTCATACCAAAAAAAAAAAACAAATCCATGCTATGGTTTATTATGCGAATGTTAATGGGATAATCATTACATCATGAAAAATTTTCCTTTCGTCTTGTTAGATTGTGCAACTTCTAAAGTGTAATCATTAACTGAAGAATCATTCTTTATATCTGAGAATCATTTAATAACACATTGTCATGCACACTTACATTTTTATTTTATATATTAATTTAAAAATATGCATTTATTTTTTATGCTCGATGAACAAACAACTACAATTAAATAGTTCTAATAATGATTATGGATTATACAATTGAATATAACAACAACAATAGTAATAAACTTAGTGCCTCAAAGGCTCTGGTTGAACAGGGGATTATATAATTTAAATATTTAAATAATTTAATTTACTTATTAAAAATTATAAACGTAGTTTAAAACTAATTGAAAAACTATGTTGCTTATGCTGATGCACATTGCAAATTTATTAATTCAAATATGTAATATTAAATTTAAGGGTAACTCATAAAAAATTCTCCTGACTTTTGTATCAATAACAGAAAACCTTTCTCACAAATAAAATTGCTCATTAAACCCCCCTCACTTTTAAAAATTCAGTACTTTGCCCCCAAACAAATTTTTTTGGACCATTTTGCCCTTCAAAATAAAATAGTTAATTATTTAATTTTATTTTTAGGTAGGATTTTATGTTTTTGGAAAAATAAGAATTTTTTTATATTTTTAGGAAAAAAGGATTTTCTATAATTATAAAAATTATTATTTTAATTAATTATATAGTAGTGACATTATTCTAAAAGCAACATACCCAGTGCTCCAAGGGCTCCAGTTTAAGCAAGGCCTGGGGGCGGATATATGTAGTCTTTTTTCTTCAAGATATTACCCCTGAAAGGAGATAATTTCCTATATATATATATATATATTTGCAGTACCTTAACCATTTTAATACCCAAAATACACCAAAAGCTGAGACAATGAACAAATGAAGGAGGACTCACCAAAACCAAGACGATATCAACAAAAATATTATATTTTATTTTATAATATTTTTTATAAAAATTAAATTTTTTTTATCTTCTAAATTCATAATATTATTAATATAATTAATTAAAATAATCATATTTTTTTATAAATATAGAAAATTTTCTTAATTCTATTGCAAAAAATATAAAATTTTTCTAATTTTTACCTAATAATATAAAATTTTATATTAAAATTATAATTAAATATTTAACCCCCTCACTTTTAAGAGATAAAATGGTAAAAAAAAAAAGTAGCATGGGGGTTAAGTGATAATGTTTTAAAAGTGAGGAAGTTTTGTAAGTGCTTTTATTTGTAAAGGGGGTTTTCTGTTTTTGAAGGTAAAGATAGGAGGAGTTTTCTGTAATTTACCCTAAAGTTGATACTATATGATAATCAAAAATGTTAATTTATGTATTTAATTTAATTCAAACATATGTTATAAATTTAATACTACATGGTGATTGAAAATGATAATTTATGTACAACAATAACAACAACAACAACAACAAACCCAGTGCCACCAAGGGCTCCCGCCAAAAGCAAAGTTTAGAGAGGGTAGATATATGCAGCCTTTCTCCTTCAGGAGGCTACTCTAAAAAGAGGCAAAATGATAATTTATGTATTTAATTTAATTTTAAAATTAAGCAAATAATTTAATTTAATATTATGTCCTTACAAATTTTAAAAATTCTTAATTGAAAAAAAATATAAAAATAGCTAGGAATACCCACCCCTATCCGTAAATATAACAACAAAAAAACCCAAATACAATAAAAATGACGTGGCACCCATTTGATCCACGTGAGTGCTAATGGGGGAAATATTAAAAAAAAAATGTATTTTTGGAAATAATTTTTTGAAAAACTTTATTATGATCATTGTACTAGCAGGGGTAGGTGCAGTGGCTTTAATATAGTGGGGGCAAAACTTTACAACAATAACAATAATATATTCAGTGCTTTAATGGGTCCCGTTTGCCCAGGATTAGGGGGGCGGGGGCGGGATGTACGCAGCCTTACTTCATCAGGGGTAATTATTGCACTCCTTTTAACCATATTTGATTTATTATTAAAATTTTATAATATGAAAAGCAAAACTTTTCATAATATAAAATATTAATAATAAATTAAATATGGTTAAAAGGAGTGTAATAATTACCCCAATAGCATGTCCTAAATAGTCTGTTTTTGGTGTAGATGGTGTTGCCAGATAGAGCAGAGGATCCAGTTGTATTGGAGATGGTTAGTGGTTGTTATGGGTTGCACATTTTGTAGTGTGAGATTTTAGGATAGTGGATGAGTATGTTAGAAATGATACAAGCTACTGTATTTTCTATTGAATTGAGGCTTCTCTTTCTGTATATTTTTTTGGTTCGTTGAGAAACTTTGTCCTACATCAAAAATTATATGAGAGCGCTCCATCCTATATATGAGAATGTAAGTTAGATTCTTATCTCTTGTGTGGCAACGGAATAAAGAAAGGCAAACCTTTTTATCTTGTTTGCTTATTTTGTATAAGGGTTAATGGGGTTTAAAACGTACTCCTTGTTACTCCTATTTTCATGGTAAATTTTGAAAATTTTAAATAATTTTGTCCTTATTTTAACTGTATAACTTCTTACTTTGCATTTTTTTTTGCTTTTTTTTTTTTCCCACTAAACATAGACAAACCTCGGCAAGTGCAAGCTGCCTATTGGTTTGGGCGACGGTACGAGGGTCCTTTTTGAAGCCCAAATTTTTTAGCTCCCGTAAAAGGCCCTTTTTTTGGATAAGTAGCGAGAAAATCATAATACAAAAGGCGACACCTCACAAGAGTCGGGTGTTCTAATGAAAATATATGGTTGTTGCTCCTATTATTGTTTTAGCTCTTTCCAACCACAATAAAATTATTACACATTAATTTAGTTTGATTTTCAACTACTACCTTCTTCCCTATAAATGGGAAGTTTCGGGTGTGGTGGATGACGCAAAACACTACATTCTCTTCATCTTCTTTCTCTTTATGTTTGCGCAAAGTTCTTAGCACTCCTAACTAGCAATTAATGAGTGCTATTAGGAGTCGGGTCATGTTAATTGTGGAAGAGGTTTCCCGAAGTTATTACGAATTGCCAAATGTATGTGATGACCCAACTTTGCCACCTGATCAACAGCCATATTTGATTCTCCAAAATAGTGATAGAATATGAAATGCCTTACAGTGCCTTTCAACAATAATATGTTTTGTACAAATTTTAAATTTGTCACAAAAGTCCGAAATTTCTTCTAAGAGTATTGATTGTAGTCACATTGTTGATAATGATGTAACTTAAAGGATATTAGATCTAATTTCTCCTAAAAACTAATTTATTACAGGGTTGGTCCTAACAATTTTAAGGCCCCAAATGGAAGTTTTAAATGAGACCTTTCATATATAGTAACAATAATACAATAAATTATACAACCTTAATCATAGAAATTAACATTAACAATTAATGCTTTGAAATTATTCATTACCTTTAAAATTTGGGAATCCCAAAAATTCGGGATTCTCGAGTGATTGCTTGGATTGTTTGAGGTTTTATCCGGTCCTACTTAAATTGTTCGGGGTTATATCCGGCCCTGTTTAACATGAAACTAATGTTAACTCGACCTTATACGATGAGAAAATCTTTTTTTTTCCTGATAAGTCAATTTTTAAGAAAATTTATGTGTACTATATTTAGAGTTACACCTTTATAAAGAGTATAATGTTACAATATAATATAAATATATATTGTTGTGGGACATTTATCTGTGTATAGTGCATGTGGCACAGTATACATTAATGTGCAATGAAGAGAATCTCTGACTAGAATTTGAATGACCATCAACTATTGGTGCAAACGTGATTCATGTAACAAGAATTATTTTTATATAGATGTGCTATGGCTTAGCCTTGGAGCTAGCAAGCTAAGGGTTGTTAGATTAACACGGTAAATAAGTGATCAAAATATAATTTTTTATTATAAATAAAATAATTTTGAGATTACAAGCACAATGAAAGAAACAACTTTAAATAGAATGATCAGAAAAGAAAGAAATGACCGAAGAAATTGCTGTGTTGTGGAGAATCCACTGCCTTAAGTCGTTTATGCCTCTACAGAGATACAATGAGATGAATGACACCCCTAGGGTTAACGCGGCACCCATCTTACTAGTGTACTCCGAGAAGATGGGTTGGAGTACGCCCCAACTTACTCAATAACAACAAAGAGAATATTTTTAGAGAGAATGAATGCCATGAAGAATAAGAAGTAATATCAGTGAAAATTGTGTGTTTTGCAAATCCCTAAGGCACGGTATTTATAGAGCAATTAAGGTGGAGTGAGTCGTATTTGGATCACTGGATTAGGACCAAAGCAATTAAGGTCAAATCTTTGCCGTCAAAGCCCTAAAACAGTGACTCAAACCTAAATTCACTTGACTCAGTAAGCGAAGACACCAGTGTTATGACCAATGTAATCAAGCTCAAGGCTTGGCTGTCTTAAATTAGTGACACTATTCTTAACTAATCAATTGTGGGAATAGATCTATAATGAGAATTTCATACCTGAAACCCAAAAGTTGTATTTCCTCGATGAAAGTAAAACAAGAAGCTATAAGTTACACTACTTTTAAGGAAAAGGAAAGTTAAACAAGCATGTGATGTAGAAAAAACTTGATGAAGTTTTGTGATTAGTACTAGACCCTTTACAACATGAACGGTGTCCTTTATTTATAGGCTAAAATTCTAACTGTTGTGCCCTAAAAATATGGCATATCTTGTCCCAAGTTTAGCCTGAATGCCCTTTACTGCGCTAAATTGGCGTTGAACATGTATTGACATACATGCTCAAGGCTCCTATCTGCTCCTTTTTGAATATGCTTGAAGTCCACTTCCTTGATATGCCCTCCAAATAACCATCTCGAGCTTGAAAATCACCTTTCCTACAACCCTCCTGGTAATCACCTCAAGCTCGAGCCGCTTTACCGTTTTCTATAATCTCGAGATGCTATTATTACAAGGCCCTATGTTATCAACTAGCTGGCACCGAGACACCATCATTTCTATTCTCAAATCCAACTATGTCTTAATCCTGGCCTCATGTGATGCGCACATGTCTTTTTATCCTTAAACGGCATCATACCGTCTTTCTCAAGCTTGGGGTACAAGCAATATATATAGGTAACATTTTCAATTTGTAGCAGTTAAAAACTATGTTTTGAAAGTAATTTTATTTCTAGTTTTAGTGCTTTTAGGATCACCCAAATTAGGAAAAAAAATGTATAACTAAGAACCAAGAAAACACATCATTTTTTAAATATGATTTTTAATTTTTTATTTATTTTTTTAAAGAGGTAGACAAAAATGAAACCAAATAAACCCATTTATTTCAGTTGTTGTTAATCCAACTCATATCAATGGAGGACCCACGTAGATTGTTATCCACGACTAATTGCCGATCCATCTTTACCAGCTTTAGGACTTCCAATGTTCAAGGTAGGGTGGTCATAATTATCATCTTCACAGGCTCCATATGCTCCACAGTTTTCATCACAAGCAATGCTTCCGGTCGCGGACCATGGGCAAGTCAAGTTAGTGTTGCCCGACTTTTCCCAAGTTGCATTCCATTAGTATATCATTTTTTTTGTTTTTGTTTTTGATTGTTTTATCTTTTAGAGGCTATTTGTAATGTACCTCTAAGAATTTTATCCTCTTGGTTATTACAAAAGTTCATCACTTTTTCCTTGACTCTTTTCTTTTCTATATGTACGGTGATCATTGTAGTTGTCTAAAGAGATGTTCAGGGCAAATAAGGGCTAGCAGAAATAGCGCCATCTATTTGAACTAGCATTATATGCGAAGCTCTTTAGGCCTAGGGAGGACCTAATCATAAATGTAAGAATATTTGTTTTCTTCTAATGCTCGGCTTGATGTTCTGTATTAACATGATGTTGGACAAGGGAAGAAAAAATATGATATATGAATCTTCGACATGATAGCGAATTGAGTGAGACTTTGCTTTTACAGACTCATATGTTATGTGGAGAAAACAACACCCAGAACTGGATCCGATTTAAATACTATAACAAATACGAGAAGTAAATTAAGAACGAAAAAGAGCAAAAGACGAACACAACGATTTACGTGGAAACCCCTCTTCAATCAAGAGGGGGAAAAAACCGTGGGCGGAGATGAAGACTTTTATTGAATGAGAAAATAGTGGTAGAAGAATTACAATCACTTCTCTCACTCTCTCTCTCAATGGTACGGCGGCGCTCACTTTAATTTTGGATACCATATACGTAACCTGGCTACGTATTTATACTCGTGTGAAATTGAAGTCCCGATCGATCGGGGCCCTTCTTGGACGCGTCCTGCTTCTGTGTACCTCCCGATCGATCAGTTATTCCTCCCGACCAATCGGCGTACCCTCTGCAGCTATACCAAGGAATTTGAGAAATATCCTAACAAATCTCCACCTTGGCTCAAATTTCTCACAAAACAAACTCTCCACCTTCTCCAAAAAATGTCAACCCTCTCGGGGTTAATTCAAAGACACAGAAAGCCCAACCAGACTTGAGTAATGCTCAAATTTCCTGCTGGGTAGAACTTTAGTGAACATGTCAGTGGGATTATCTACAGTACCAATCTTCTTTAACTCAATGTTGCCTTCTTCAACCAGATCTCGAATGAAATGATGCTCGACATCAACATGCTTTGTCCTGTCATGATGGGTCATTCGATCCTCGGCTAAGTGAATCACTGACTGGCTACCACAATAGATACCAACTGTACCCTGATCAATACTGAGTTCACTAACCAAACCCTTTAACCAAACAGCTTCCTTGAATGCTTCTATTACTGCCATATACTTTGCTTTGGTAGTTGTCTGTGTGGTAACTAATTGTCGACCTGCTCTCCAAATGATAGCACTGTTACCCAAACAGAACACATAGCCTGAAGTAAATCTCCTCTTATCGAGGTCTCCACCATAATCAGAGTCAACATACCCTACAAAATAGCATTTACTCCTCCCAAACTTCAAACATATATCAGAAGTGCCATGTAAGTACCTGAGAATCCATTTAACAGCTTTCCAATGCTCTTTACCTGGATTCGCCATGTATCTGCTCACCTTGCTAACTACATATGCGATATCTGGACATGTACATATCACAGCATACATAATACTACCAACTGCACTAGAGTAAGGGACTTGTGACATGTACCTGATGTCTTCCTCTATCTGAGGCGAATATAATGCTGAAAGTCTGAAATGAGCTGCCAAAGGAATGCTAACTGGCTCAGCATCTTTCATATGAAATCGATCTAGAACATTCTTAATACACTTTTACTGAGACAAGTATAATTTTCATGCTTTTTGGTCCCTTTTGATTTCCGTACCAAGAATCTTTTTGGCTGCTTCTAAATCTTTCATCTCGAACTCACTTTTCAACATTGTTTTCAATTCATCAACATCCGACATCTCCTTAGCTGGAATCAACATATCATCAACATATAATAGAAGATGAATGAATGAACCTGAACCTGTTTGCCTGAAATAAACATAGCTATCATATTTCCTTTGAAGAACCTATGACTGGTCATAAACTGATCAAATCTTTTGTACCACTGCCTTGGTGATTGCCTCAAACCATAGAGTGACCTTTTTAATAAACAAACATGATCTTCCTTTCCTTCTACAACGAAGCCTTCAGGCTGATGTATGTAAATGCTTTTGTCTAGCTCACCATGCAAGAATGCAGTTTTCACATCTAACTGCTCAAGCTTTAAATCATGCATGGCTACTAAAGCAAGTAGTGCTCAAATAGAAGTATGTCTAACAACAGGTGAAAAAATATCATGAAAATCAACTCTATGTACCTAACTATAGCCCTTGGCTACCAATCAAGCCTTGTACCTTGCATCTTCTACTCCAGGAATGCCTTCTTTCTTCTTGAAGACCAATTTGCACCCAATAACTCTCTTTCCTATTTGAGGCTTGACAAGTTGCCAAGTCTGGTTCTTCTGCAATGACTCCATTTCTTCGTGCATAGCCATTATCCACTTCTCTAAATTAGATCTAGTCACAGCTCTTGAATAGGTGAAAGGCTTAATGTCCTCCACTGTCTCAGCCATAGAAAGAGCATAAGCTATCATCTCCTCATACCCATATCTCTGAGGCGCTCTAGCTTGTCTTCTCTGTTTACCACTAGCAATAGTATACTGCTCCACCTGCGGACCTATTTCAGCCTCTTCATTTTCTTGAATAACTTGTCCGGGAGGTGTTTGTATACACTCAGTGGGTACAACCTGCTGTAGAACTATGTTATTTAATTGTATCTGATCAACACCTGGCTTCTGCACCTGACTCGTATCACAAATAGCGGAGGGCATGTGTGGCGAATGTAGTAGTGAAGACTCATCAAAAGTCACATCTCTACTAGTCAGAAATTTATGAGACTTTAAATCCCATAAACGAAATCCCTTCACACCTGACGAATAACTAAGAAAAATGCACTTCTTGGCTCTAGGCTCTAACTTTCCTTCATTCACATAAACATAAGCAGGACAACCGAAAATTCTTAAACGAGAGTAATCAGTAGGCGATCCAGACTATACCTCTTCTGGAGTCTTCAACTGAAGCGATGAATGAAGTGATCGGTTCACTAATTATCACGCCATGCTAACCGCCTCTGCCCAAAATTATCTCCCCAAACCTACATTTGACAACATGCAACGAGCCTTCTTAAGTAACGGCCTGTTCAGTCTTTCTGCCACTCTATTCTATTGAGGTCGACCTGTACAAGTCCTGTGTCTAACAATGCCTTGATTTTAACAAAATTTGGAAAAAGACACCCTCAACATATTCAAGGCCATTGTCGATCCTCAACCTCTTGATTTGCTTCCCTTTCTGTTTCTCAAGTAACATCTTCTACTTTTTTTTTGGTAAGTCAGTGATATATATCATATATGAGAAAGAATATATGTACAAGTATACGAGGGGCATACCCTAAGTCATGGCCAGGAAGGCCTACATCGAAGAATCAACTAAATGAAACAATCAAAGCAGAGCGTCAAAGGTCAACATGACCAAATAAAAGGAAACAAAGCTAGACAGCTAAAACAAGTACTAATGCTCAATCCCCAATTCCTGCAGAAGCTGAGTATGGCGAGGAGCACCAAGGAGCGTAGGAGCAACAATGAAACGGCTATGGACCAATCCCGTGATCTCCTCATTGACAACAGCGGAAGGTCTGGACTGAGAGCGTTGAATCCTCAGGTTACGCTCGTACCAAAGGATGTAGACCGTAGCAGAGAAGCAAAGGCAGCCGAGGATGCGATCCACCCCACAGCCACGGAGCTGAGTAGAGGCCCACTGAACTAGCTCATGCCAAGGAAGCACAGGCTAAGCAATAGAGGTGCGCGATGACACCCGGGACCAAGCAGAAGCAGAGAAGCTGCAGGTGAAGAAGAGATGGCTATGCAACTCATCATCTGAACCACACAGCACACATGTAGACTGGACACCCGGTGCCCGATGTCTCAGCAGTCTGTCACGAGTATAGAGCCACTCACAGCAGGCAAGCCAAAGAATGAAAGAATGTCTCGGAATGTGCAGCCGGAACCAGAGAAGATGATGGATGGAGTCCTCCTCCCTCCTCCTACGAATCATCTCCCATGCCGATCTGGTGGTGAAGACTCCTGATCGGTCACCCGTCCTCCTGAAACAATCTGCAACACCCGGCTGGGGGTTGAAATCAATAAATGCCCAAAAAGGCAGCAGCTCAACCCTATCCTGAGGAAACCTCCACTGATCACCATCAATAATATTTGACACTCAACAGCCCCAATAATGACCAGTAGAGTGCTTGAGAACCGTCCCTCAAGTCTCCCGCACGGGAGCCACTAGTCCGCCCAAAGAGCAGTATCCCGACCATCTCCAATGATATGCCTAAAGGCCATGTGACACATCGGCCGAATATCGAGGATACTCCTCCAAGACTAAGGAATCGATCCCTTGGCCTCAATCTCCCGAAGCTCTTCCCCTGAAGTAGGTTGGAATGAATCAACCGAGGCTAGAGGGAATCACGATTAGTGAGTAGGGCCCAGATGTGCTTCATAAGAGAAGCCTGGTTCCACTCAGTCAAGCTCCAAATCCCAAGCCCCCCCCCCCCCCCCCCCCCCCTGCGAGGTAGCATAAGTGCTGCCAGGCCACCTTTGCTCCCCCCGGGGTCAGCGAGGGGCCCCTCCATAAGAAAGCAACAAGAGTTGACTCGATCTTCTTGACAATCGCCTTCAGAAGAAGGAAGAAGGAAGTCCAGAAGACCTTAATAGAAAATAGCACTGATCTAATAAGGTGTAATCTCCTAGCATAAGAAAGTACTCGAGAAGTCCACAGCTAGATGCGAGATAGGATGCGGTCCAGCAGCAGCTTACAGTGAGTGAACTGAAGCCTCAACGATAAAAGCGGCACCCCCAGATATCGGACCGGACACTGCCCCAATCTGAGCCCCAGTACGTCTACAATAGACTGCAGGAACTCAAGATCAACCCCAAAAACGAAGACGGTGCTCTTGGCCGCGTTCGAGGACAGCCTCAAAAGTACCGCAAAATGATCAAACATCTCTCGTATGACTGAGACACTACCCTCATCAGCCTCACTAAAGATCATAAGGTCATCGGCGAAGCATAAGTGAGTAAGACGAGTACGCTCATAGTGGGGGTGGAAGCGAAACCGCGGATCGGTAGTGGCACTACAAAGTAAACCCCGCAGACCCTCCATCGCGATGACAAAAAGATAGGGAGAGAGTGGATCCCCTTGTTTGATACCCCGGCTCGTGCTAAAAATCCCCTGAAGCTCACCATTAATGGCGACTGAGAATCTGGCTGTGGAAAGATACTCCCGCACCCATTGAATCTTAACCTCGGGGATACCCATACAACGCATAGTAGAAAGGATAAAGTCCCACCGCACCGTGTCAAATGCCTTACAAATATCAACCTTTAGAGCACATCGAGGGGCCCCTGTCTGAAGGTGATAGTTGCACATAAGCTCTTGAGCTAACAGGATACTGTCTGAAATCCCCCTCCTGGGCACGAAAGCAGAATGAGAATCGTTAATCAGGTAAGGAAGCACCCCTTTCAAGCTGTTTGCAATGACCTTAGTGATACAACTTATAGGCCACATTGCCACAGGAGATCGGGCGATAGCTAGCGAAGGTAGAGGGATTCTCCACCTTCGGGATCAAGCTGGTACGGGTAGTGTTCAGGGCACCAAGCATGTGCCCTAACTAGAAGAACGAATGGACAGCCCGAACTATATCACGACCCACTACATCCCAAGCTCTCTTCAAGAAGAGGGAGGTATAACCATCAGAACCTGGTGCCCTGTCATCACCAGTAGAGAATAAAGCATCTCTGACCTCAGCATCGGAAATCGAAAGAGTCAGAGGTCTAGCCTGATCCTCAGAAAGACGAGACTAAAATAGCCCCAAAATGTCCTCTCTAAGAGGCCCACTCGGCTCAGCCAATAACTCCTGGAAGTACGAGACCCCGGCTCCCGAAATCTCCCCCTCATCATAAGTCCTCCTGTCGTCTGGACGAACAATAAAAGAAATTTGGTTCCTAGCTTGCCGATGAGCGACAGACTTATGGAAGAACCGAGTACCCTGATCCCCTAGAGAGAGCCACTGGATGTGAGACTTCTGACGATAGAAAGCCTCCTCATCCCAACATAGCCTCGAATACTCCTGAGATAGACGACGCTCCTTAGTACGAAGCTCCACACTCTCAGGATCATCATCTAAAGCCGTTTGGCCTGCTGTCCAGGTGTCCCTCGCTGCAACCACTTGAGCCAAAATGTGGCTAAAGTGCCTCGTATTGAGAGCCCTCAGCTCACCCTTCAACCTCTTCAGCTTCTAAGTGAGCTAATACATAGGAGTGCCCTCAATACTAGTCTCCCAAACTGTCCGCACAGTAGGAATGAACTCTTCACGGTTAGCCCAAAAGTTAAAGAACTTGAAAGGGAGCCACGGGTTGTGGAGCTCTCCAAGTCCCCTAACTATAAAAGGACAATGATCAGAACATAGCTCCCATGGAAGATACTCAACAGATGAGGCCGAGAAAGAGCGAAGCCATCCCTCACTCACCAAACACCAGTCGAGACGCTTCAGAACTAGAGTGCCCACAATCATCATGCCAGACCACGTGAAACGGAGCCCCGAATATGGAAGGACTGTGAGCTCTGACTCGTAAATGTAATCTCAAAAGTCGTCCATATGGCCAGGCCAAGTGTCCTGACCACCATTCCTATCACCAAGATTGAGGATAGCGTTAAAGTCTCCCAGAAGTATCCAAGGCTCCTCTTGGAGACCCACGTTGGCTCCTCGAATATACTGCCAAAGATCTCGATGCAGCCCTGGCTCATTAAAACCGTAGACGAATGTAGCAGCAAAGTCCACACCCCCTCGAATGTCAGTCACCCTGCAGGTGAGATACTGATCTCTACCCTGTACTCTCACTACATGGTAGATGCTCAGATCCCAGAGAACAATGATGAGGCACCAAGCCCCGCACCCCACTAAACATGAACTGCCATCCCTCAGCACAGCGGGCAACAGTAGGCTCGATATTAGCGGGATTGGTCTTAGTCTCAACCAAGCCAACTAGACACAAACGGTTGGAAGAAATCCAATCACGAATAGCAGCAGTAGTATTGGGGTTATTAAACCCCCTAACGTTCCAGCATCCGATCATCGGAAACTGGATACTAGTGCAAACCACAGCCCTTGCGGCCCGCTCGGGCCGCCATAGAGAGAGTACAAGGCCGGTCAACAAGAGTAGGATGCGAAGTACACTCAGAAGTGGACGTCTCACCCGTGCGAGCCTATCGCTGCCAACCGGTTCTCAATACATGCGACAGACTCAATGATCCCAACTAGGGCATCCCGAGCCTCCTCAATCTCAACAGGAACTAAAGCACATCCTCTGGTGAGCCACTATTCTGATCATCAAAAGTAGAGTCCGAGTTGGAAATCTGGGACTCGCTAGTGGGTTAAGTGTGGCTCACCTCGAGAGGCGACTTTGTGGGCGAGATCAAAGCGACCCATCCTCCATCACTTAAGGCCGGGCTGGCCAGCAGCCTAGCCGCAGCCGCAACCGCAACCATGGTGGCTTGCGATTTCCCACCACTTTGGGCTAGGGGGCACGGACAGAGAGAGAGCCAGGCCCTCACTGGGCCTGGCCGGGCCTGTGCCCTAGGGGATGACAGGCCCAGGGTGGGCCTGCATAGCCGCAGGCATAGGCCTGCGAATTGGGCCAGACCCTCTCCACTTCCTCTACCTGGGCCCGCATTGGGCCTATCTTGGCTAAGCCCAATGTGGGCCACAGACAAGCCTGGGCTCCAAAGCCAAAAAGAGCTCGACTTTCGAGTAGTAGCATGGTAGCATGGTGGCATATCAATGATTGCCTTGGCCTTGGCTGGAAAAATCTCCATTTCATTCTCCACTATAAGATAACCTCTTTTCTGGATGACGGCAGAAATCTCTGAATCCAAGGTGATGAGGTTGAGGTGCCAGTGAGAGGGGTCCCCGATCCCCCTCTCCCATTCTCCCCCACGACTCCAACATCCCCCACCACCACAGCTAGGGCATCATCTCCCGAGCCACAGCACCACCTCCACCCGCAAGACCAACACTCACTTGTTCGGCCGGAGCCACCGGTGCCGTGACCCCATTGGGCGGTGGAGGGGCCGCCCCTCCTTCTTCTTAGTCTTCTTCTTCTTTCAATGTCCCACGACCGGGAAGTAGGACCAAGATCGGCACCAGGGGGTACACAATTGCCCAAATACCATGCAAGTTGCACAACACTTGGGCACCCCTTCACATGTGACGCCAAGCTTATGCCTCACACCACGAATCACAACGAAGGTCTCCCTAGGAATAGGTTCAGAAGCCTTCACCTCAAGACAGACTTGAATATAGCCCAAACGAGTGCAGTCTGCCGTGACCTTGTCCATGAACAAGGGTCTACCAATCGTACTACACGCAATGCTAATCCCGGCCGGCTTCAAAAGAATCAAAGGAAGCCCTGATATCCGAACCCACACAAGGGCCGTCCGACAATCCTTACGCACCATAAGTCCATCCTTCCATAGATGTAGGGACATGCATGCGCCCTTGAAGAACCAAGGACCGCCCAACAGAACACTCTCGGCCTGCGTTGTAGTGCGAAACCAAAAGAAGTAAACTTCCCCATCAGACAAGACACACTCAAGCCCCTTGTCACCCCATAGGAAGCTAGCAATCTCCTGAGCACGGGAGTAAGCAAGTCCTGTGCCAATCAGCCTACCCACTAAGCAGCATTCTCACATCTCATTACCAGAGTCAAGGACCTCATCAGGGATAACCCTAGCGGGCTTGCCATCGACAAGAACGGGTTGCACATAGTGGAGAGTATCTGATCAGTGGGCGAACGCGGTCCACCCAAGTGGGAGTAACAGCATTACCACCCTTCGAACTCGAACCCCCACCCGTAGTCGGTACGTCACGCACCTCAGACATGGTGCGTGAATCCAAAAAAGCAGTACAAAATGCCAAGAAACACTAAAATAAGGGTTTCATGCGCCACCAAGCCACGAGCTGCAGGACAACCTCACCGACCAAAAACCGGTTGGAAAACCAACCACCGACGCCCAGCAACAATGAGCAAGCGAGGGCCGAAGAAGACTTACAAGTAATTGCTCCGAAAATCAAGAAAAGAGAAGAGGGAGAAGTCGCGATTTGTGCGACTTCCCAGAATCGTTCGGCCAAGATTCGGCCGGGATCCGGCCACAGCACCGACCACCGAAGGGCGGCAAAGGAAGGAGGAGGCCACCTGAGTTGATTGCTGGCCGGAGGAGCCACCAGACGCAGTCCAAACGTCCTACACAACACCAACAACACTCAAAACCCTAGCACCCTCTCTCCCTATTTTTTACCCTCGTCCGGCTGCCAGAGCAGCCGCCGGTCCTACCACCAGGAAGCAGGTGGTCCAACGATCGATTGGCTACCCAGCCGCACCCCTAGCGCCGGCCACCGTGTGAGAAATCAGCTGCCCTAGCTGTGCACCCCTTGTCACCTCTGTTTCTCCTGGTGAATCTCTTGAGCAAAGCAGGTCGTGATCCCCTACACCTTCCACTTCTTGAAGGTATCATAAACTTCATTTTTCTATTTCAAGAAATAAACCCAGACTTTTCTTAAAAAATTATCTGTAAATGTTAGAAGATACCTGGAACCTCCTTTGGAAGCAACTCTGGATGGTCCCCACAAGTCTGAATGTATATAGTCTAAAGTTCCTTTAGTCTGATGCACTGCCTACTTAAAGCTGACTCTCTTCTGCTTCCCTAAATGCAATGCTGACAGAACTCCATTAGTCCAGTTGACTGACCATACAATAAACCCCTCTTGCTCAGCTCTGTTAGTCCCTCATTAACCATATGATCCAATCTCATGCGCCATAACCTGGCAATATCTGAATCTAACATAGACGATGTAGAAACAACTATTGACCCTGTCACTGTAGAACCTAGGAGTTCATACAAGATTCCTACCCTTTTGCCTTTCATCACAATCAAGGCACCCTTACTGACTTCCATTACTCCACCTTCAGCTGTGTACCTATACCCATGTGACTCAAGAGTACCTAAAGAGATGAGATTCTTTTTCAAAGTTGGGACGTGACGCATGTCACTCAAAGTCCTAACTGTACCGTTAAACATCTTAATTCGGATTGTTCCTATACCCAAAACTTTACAAGCTGCATCATGGCCCATCAAAACTACTCCACCCTGAATCGACTTATATGTGGTGAACCAGCCTCTATTAGGACAAACATGATAAGAACAACCCGAATCCATAATCCATTTATTCTTGGACCTGGACTGAGATTCGTTAACAAATAGAACATTAGCATCACTCTCATTTTCAACTACACTAGCCTCAGAGAACTTATCGTTTCTATTCTGGTCTTTCCTATTATCTTCTTTCTGCTTATCCTTAAGCTTATAACAGTACTTCTTTATGTGCCCTTTCTTGCGATAATAATTGCATAACAAGTTTTTGTGTCTAGACTTAGACCTAGACTTGTTTCCACTACCAGATCCTCTAATCTCAATTCTACCTCTCGCAACCAAATCTCTACCTTAGTTATTTACAGAATCCGATAAATATTTATCTACTCGTTCTTTACTCTGTAGGTTTCTTTTGACCTCATCAATAGTGATGGTTTTTCTACCACTATAAATCATGCTTTCAACGAAGCCTTTATACGAGGTGGAGAGTGAATATAATAAAAGCATGGCCTGATCTTCATCTTTAGGGGTATTATCCAATTCTGCTAACTCTTGAATAATAGAGTTAAATTCATTAATAAGGTTCTTAAGATACGTACCTTCTGACATAAAGAACGTGAATAACCGGCGCTTAATTGCGAGTTTATTGGAGACTGACTTGAAGCAAAACATCTCCTACAATTTCTCTCACAACTCCTTAGCGGTTTTTACTTCCAAAACTTTTGTCAAAACATCATCTGTAAGACATATCTGGATAGCTGTGAGTTCCTTCTCATCTAACTCCTCTCACTGTGCTTCTGTTATATTCTCTGGTTTCTTCTCTTTTCCTTCTAAGGCTTTCTTCAATCCGTTCTGAGTCAAGATGCCCTTAAAGCGGACCTACCACAAAATGAAACTCCCTTGACCTCCGAACTTCTCAACTTCATATTTAACTGCAGACGTCATAGTACCAAATCGAAATAACATGGCTCTGATACCAATTTGTGGAGAAAACAACACCCAGAACTGGATCTGATTCAAATATTATAACAAATACGAGAAGTAAATTAAGAACGAAAAAGAGTAAAAGATGAACACAACGATTTACGTGGAAACCTCTCTTCGATCGAGAGGGAAAAAAACCACGGGTGGAGATAAATAGTTTTACTGAATGAGAAAATAGTAGTAGAAGAATTACAAATCACTTCTCCCTCTCTCTCAATGGTACGGCGGTGCTCACTTTAATTTTGGATACCATGTACGTAACCCTAGCTACGTATTTATACTCGCGTGAAATTGAAGTCCCGATCGATCGGGACCCTTCCTGGATGCGTCCCGAATCTGCGTACCTCCCGATCGATCGGCGTACCCTCTGCAGCTATACCAAAAGAATTTGAGACATATTCTAACATGTTCATCATCAAAGTATGTTATACAAGAGGTTTGAATTTCAAATTCTATATTATCTTTAATCTTGTCTCGGGGATAGGTGTGAGAGTAGATGAATCGGTCAGCATAGTCTTGAGCAAACTTCTTAAAACTGAAATAGTTCTAAATGTAGTCTTCATCATCTGATGAAGCTTTGGTACATAGACTCTTTTGCCTTGTAGTTTGTGATGCTTGTCTTAAATCTTATGGTTTCCATTATCTTCGACCAACTCTTTTTAATCTTATAGTTGGCCCGTTACCTTATTCCTAGAATAGTAACAGAGACAAGATAAGGTAAATGGATACAATACCAACAATATTTCAATATCTTTATCTAAGGAGAGAGAAAAAAAAAAGAAGAGAAACCACCATTTTTTTTGATAATTAGTCAACAAAATTGTTACAAATTGGGGCAGTCAGAGAGATTAAATTAGTCACCACAATCCACCTACATCACAATGAATACATGCAACTCAAAACCCAGAAAAGGGGAAGAGGGATGGAGAACGAGTTTCTTGTATGCTAGTCGAAGGAACACTCCTAGAGTTACACATTTTTTGCTAGTTAAAGTTTGATGCTCAACATCAATGCACAGTGGATTCAAAACCCGAACTTAATTTGGTAAAGAAGAAAAATATAAATAAAAAGATAAAGTGCTATGCAATCTACCTAAAATGGTCAAATGACAAACATAATAACCAATCACAGAATTGTCAATACACCTATATGTATACTCAAAAACCACCCAACCAAAAACTACTTGGATGGAACATGGATACTCCAATGTCCAATTTTGTCATCAACACTTCATAAGGCCACACATACCTTCCAAAAATCATACCATTTTGTCCCAACTAAATGATATTAACATGAAGTTTCAAAGATTTAATATCGTGATAACTATCTTACACTTTTCAGAAGTGACCCTGTTAGATATATCAATAAAAATTTTATAAAAAAGAGGAAATATATATTGATTGGTGTAGATCTAATACATTATTCAGCTCAAGCATTTATGTATTTGGCTTTTCAAACAAGGACTTTTATGTGCATTCAACATAGCAACGTTTCTTGTATTGAAGGCACTTATTGATAGGTATGACAATTGGACCTGAATTCGTTGGATGTTCTTTCAATTAAATCCACTTATATTGGATTTAGATATAAAAAATAGGTTTTAAATACATTTGAATTTGGATGTTGATAAATAGGTACGTCGGTTTGGATTTGGATGATATCAAACCCAATCCAAACCAGACTCAATTTGGATCCAAAATTAAGTTTAGCGTAGAAAAAAATTATGAATTTACTAACTTTTGAGTTTTTTATCATGACAAAACCAAATTCTAATATTTTTTTAACGAGCCAACATTTTGGAGTTTTTTTGATACTATAATATTCTTTGTAAAAAAAGTGATATAACAAATATATGTATAAAGTTTACTAGTAAAATAGTTTTTGAATGGTTGTCTAATATTAGATTATTGCTATTATTATGCATATTAAATAAAAAAAGAAAAAAAAATACAGCGAGTTGTCCAAATATTTGTTTATAAGTTACTATTGTCGCAATATTTATTTGAATTTGAGAGAATTATTGGTTGAGGAAGAAGAGTAGAGGATAAAGATGAGAGAGAGAGAGAGAAAGTAGAGAGAAAGAATCAGAGATACAGAGAAAGAGAGAAAGCGACACGGAGAATAGAGTTTGAGAAGAAGAATTAGATTACTTTATTATTGCTTACTCTAATAAATGCTAATATAAATATTTATATCAGTAACAAACTCTCTAAATGCTTAACTAATTCACACAATTCATAACCGCCCAATTTCCTATTTGAACTTTGGCATTGATTGATGCAATTAGTGTGTATGGATTGTACCATATAGTTATACTTATTAATATTAGATTCTAATATTAAAATATGTTCTAAGATTTAAATGCTTATGAATTTGGGTCGAATATCCATTTTACCTGATGTGTTTTGATTTAGATTGTATTTTTATGCAATAATGGATTTTTCTCAAATTTAGATTGGGTACGGTTTTTCTAGATTAGATTTGGATGAAGAAAAACCCAATCCATTGCCGCCCTTACTTATTGACATGTTTATCCTTTCACATGTTCTGTGTTTGCTAAGTCACTTTTGGCGATAAGAGTATGATGTTGATACCATTTAAGATGAAAAAGAAAAATGAATATTTTTTAATATTGTACTTGCTGTGTTAAAAAGAAAGGTACTATACTAAGGGGAAAAAAAAAAAGAAAAAGAAAACACGACTTTGACACTAATTGATATATATAAGATGGTGATAAAAAAACACCAAATTAGACATATATGAAATTTTTTTAACACTGTACTTACTATGTTAAAAACAAAAGTACTACACTAGTATTAATAAATTTTTTGGCACCAAATTAGATAAAACAACTATTTTTAGCACCCAAGTGGAGAGTGAAACCTACTTCTCATTAAGTTAATTTTAAAATAATTAATAAAACACAAAACTATTTATATGTGAATTTTTTAACACTATACTTACGTAAGTAAAAGAGAAAAGTATAATCCTAGTCAAAATGAATATTTTCAATATTGAACTAGACATAAACTAATTTTTTTAAGCACTATATGATATCTAACATTTGCTCATATGTTTATATCCACTTTCTTAATTTAATATATTTTCACTCAAAAATATTAATGTAAAACATGATTTTGATAATATAGAAGTATATTTTGTTGATATATTTTCAAAATAAAGTGTCCCGGTTGGGTATTTGATGTGTTTGGCCTTTATGGTGTGTTTCGACACATACTTGGTGTCGATATATTACAAAATCGCTCTTTAGATGTTGTGTGTGAACACACAATATTAAAATCTCCAATTCAAAAAACTGGGGTTGTGTGTCGATACACGGAACACATCACATATGCCATTGAGACACTTTATTTTGAATATATATCAACCAAATATACCTATATTATCAAAACCATGTTCCATATTAGTATTTTTGAGTGAAAATACATTAAATTAATACAGATGATATAAGTATATAAGCAAGTATTAAATACCATACAGTACTTAAAATATTAGTTTATTTATAGGTCAATATTGAAAATATTTATTTTGGGAAAGACAATACTTTTTTATTTTATTTTTATAAGTATATTGCTTAAAAAGTTCACATATGGATAGTTTGGGTTTTTTTTAATTTTTTTTTTTTACATCAAAATTAACTTCATTTTTTCCTACTTGCAAGGCGACAAGTGAGGTTCACTTTCGACCTTTTGGTGCAAAAAAAAAAATTAGTTTTTTTCTAGTTTGGTGCCAAAATAAATCATTAATAGTAGTATAATAGTTTTCTTTTTAACTTAATAAGTACACTACTAAAAAAATTCATATATTCATCCTTTGGTATTTTTTTGATCATTCTTCTTTTATATAGATATATATAGTCCCGTACCCTGCCTTGATGGAAGCTTTTTGAGGTACTAGATATGAAAGCATAATGCTATGTATTTTGGATAATAATAGATGAGGTACAAGGGGCCTCTAAATAGGCATACATCAAAAGAGATAAGTACAATAATACCCCTTGACCTATACATAAGACTAGGGGTAAAGATGGAAAGCATATAAATCCTAGACAGGGAAGGATCTAGAATCCCTTCCAATACGGCTCCTCAATCTGAGCGGGGTGGTAGTACACGAAGATTGGACTTATGTTGGTAGAAGCGGTTGGTCGGGAGACCCTTGGTGAATATATCAGCAACCTGTTTTGTTGTTGGAGTGTACCGGACTTGTAGGTCTAATTTGAGGACCTTTTCACGAGCATAGTGGAAGTCTACATTAACATGTTTGCTGTGATAGTTGGAGGAGAGATTGGCCGCAAAACACGAAGCAGAGATATTGTCATAAAAGATGTGTATCGGTCCTGGGTGTCGTAAACCAAGGTCTCGCATTAAGTATCGGATCCAGTCACTCTCATCCACAGCTTGCGCAACAGCCCTATATTCAGATTCTGTGGTGGATTTGGAGACAGTGGCCTGCTTATTTGCCCTCCAAGAGATGAGTTTGGGACCAAGGTAGATAGCATAGCCCGTGGTAGAATGGCGTGTGTTAGGATAGCCACCCTAGTCCGCATCAGCAAATGCGGTTATAGAGATTGTACGAGCAGGGGAAAGGCGGAGACCATGGTCGGGGTTGGACTTGATGTATCGAAGAATGCGTTCGACAGCTTGCTAATGAGGGGTACGGGGGGCATGCATGAACTGAGAGATAAGATTCACGGCATAGCAGATGTCCGGCCTAGTCATAGTGAGGTACAACAGGGCACCTACAACACTCCTATACTCGGTCAGATCCTCAAGAGGTGTGTTCGAGATGGAAGTGGGGTTTTGACGAGTTTGGCCACAAAAAACGAGTGCTTAGTGAGGAGATCAATGGTGTACCTGTGTTGGCTAAGGAAGAGCCCATTTGTGTCACATTGTGCCTCAATCCCAAGAAAGAAATGTAGGGGCCCAAGGTCCTTCATTGCAAACTGGGTGGAGAGAGAGCGTATGAGAGAGGTGACATGGGTGGGTTCAGAGCCTATGAGGATGATGTCATTAACATAAAAAAGAAGACAAGTGAGGTGAGCTTTTGTCTTATGGATAAACAAGGACGTGTCAGCTCGACAACAAACAAAGCCTAGACTAAGGAGAAACGCACTAAATCTCTGGAACCAAGCTCGGGGCGCCTGTTTAAGCCACAAGGCAAGCCTTGAACCTTTCAACAGAACCATCCACTTTGTATTTAACTTTGTATTTCCACATACTTCCTTCAAGATTTTTCGAGGGGTCGTATGGGACCAAGTCCCAGGTATTGTTGAGAATAAGAGCATTAAATTCGTCTACTATAGCTTCCTGCCATTAAGGATTTTTAACAGCCTACGAGTAACAAGTTGGCTCCTGAACAACAGTGATGGACGAAAGGGAGAGGGGATACTTTGTTTTACATATACCATCTTTAAGTCTAGTGTGTATGGGGTGGTTGTTTTGATGTGAGTGAGGTTCGTACGGGGTGGGGGGTCGTCCGACGGTTACTTCGGGTGTAAGTCCTGGAGCCGTATTAGGAGCAGTAGGGCCCGGAGCTACTGGAGCGGTGGTCTTAGCCGCTTGGCTACCACTGGGAACAATTTCTGTCCTAGCAGTGCCCTGGTGGCAGTCCCGTGCTGGAGGAGTGAGGCTATCATGTGGGGGAGAGGAGAACATGTGCCGTGGGAAGATCGGGCAACCGCCGGTCACTAAGGGTGATGACCAGTTGGGCCGGGGTTTGGGTGTAGATGAGAAGGGATTAGGGACAGGTAGCATTGGAGCTAGGCACCGAAGAGCTAGCTAGGTCATTGTAGGGAAAGTACGACTCGTTAAACACTACATGGTGACTAGTGTAAATCTATTTAGTGTTAGGGTCGAAACACCTGTATCCTTTATATCTCGCGGCATAGCCTAAAAATATGCATGTTAATGATCGAGGAGCAAGTTTATGATTGGCATGGGATGTGATGTGTTGGTAACAAGCACACCCAAAAATACGAAATTGGTTATAGTCCGGTTGGGTTTGAAATAGTTTTTGAAATGGAGAAAGATTAGACAATGTAGGGGTAGGCAAACGATTTATAGTAAAGCAGGCAGTACAGAATGCGTCATCCCAGAATGCATAGGAAAGTTTTGAGTAAATTAAAAGTGTTCGTGCCATTTTAGATAAATGTTGATGTTTGCGCTCCACCACCCCATTCTGTTCTGGGGTATAAGGACAGGAGAGGCGAAAGTGAATTTGAACATCACGACACAAGGCATTCGTTCGGCGATGATCAAACTCACCCCCACCATCACTTTGATATATTTTTATTTTTAGGTCAAATTGATTTTCAACAAGAGTTTTGAAAGTAGTGAAAATCTCGAAAACTTCTGATTTGTGCTGCATCAGATAGAGCCATGTAAAACACGAGAAATCATCAATGAATAAAACATAGTATTTATATGCTGACTTGGAGAATACAGGTGATTGCCAAACAATGGAATGAATTATTTGAAGTGGTTTAGTAGTGCTATGTATAGCACGCTCAAAAGGAAGTTTCATAGACTTGCCCAAATAACATGAATTTAACAGCGGGAAAGCAATGTTTCTTACTTAGTACATCCAAAACAGTACTACCTAGATGACCCAGCCGCTGATGCCGCAATTCACCACTTTTGACACTGGCTAGGAGTCGCACATCATGCGAAGAGAAACTATAGGGAGGTCTGTTACTGGGTACTTGTAGAAGCAACATCTCCGTAGCCTTGTCTTTTATATAGAAAAAGTGTGAGTCAAATTCGACCGTACAGTTATTATCTAGGCATAATTGCTTAATGGATAAGAGATTATGCGTGAGTTGGGGGATAAGCATGACATTGTGTAAATGTAAGGGAGACTTGTGTGTGGGTGGGGTCGTGGAACCAACATGTGTAACAGGTAATAATGCTCCGTTCCCAACAAGTGTACTTTGAGAACCCGAATAAGGAGAGAGTTTAGTGAGAATATCTGGATTTGGCGTCATGTGGTTAGAAGCCCCGGAGTCTGGATACCAGTTGAAGTCGTGCGGCTCTCCAATAGTCATAGCGACAAATGAATGAGACGGATCAGGGATTGTTGAGGTGTCAAACTGATGGGGGCATGCAGCTGCCAAATGGTCGGTTTGCGAGAAAATTTAACAAACTTGAGGACCAGGACCAAGCACACTTGCACTAGAGTTAGGATATGGACCATTTTGGGGCCGAAACAAGGGTGGAGTGCCATTGTAGGGAACCCCAATTTGAGGTTGAGAGTGATGGCAGTTCGATTGAGCCGAGGACCCACCACGACCCCCTCGATTGTTTTGCCGATTGCGGTCACGGCCTCAACTGCGACCACCTCGAGCATTGGAACCTCCCTGATTCGGCTGTTGTGTGGCTAGCATAGCATGGGTGGGCTCAATTGTCCTCCCTGAGTATTGATTCAAGGCAGGCTCCTCGTTAAGTAAAGTAGATTTTAATTCTTCATATAAATAGTATTTATTTGTTTGACGGGAAAAAGTTGCAAAAGCAGCATACTCAGGGGGTAGGCCATAAAGGGCAAAGTGTTGAAATTCTCTATTCGATACAGGGGAGTCAATGGCAACTAAGTCATTCGTGATTGATTTTAATTGAGAGAGGTATTGGTCCATTGTTTTGCTATCTTTTCGGAGATTCATGAGTTGGGTACGGAGTTCAAACTCCTTGGCCATAGAATGATCCTAAAAGCGCCTAATGAGGGCATCCCATTTGGCTTTGGAGGTGGGTTGGCGAACAATGTCATTTATTAGGGTATGTAGCCGCAATACAAGATCTAAGACTTTGATCCGTATGTAGCCAAGTTGTGTAATCCGGGCTAGGGTATAACAATCCATTTGGAAGTGTTATTTGGGCAGGGGGCACGGGTATGAACCATCGATAAACCCTAGTAATTGATGGGCTATTAACAACATTTGAAATTGCTCACGCTAGGAGGGATAATCAGATATTGTCTCAAGTTTTATAGTAACAATGCTTGTTATGTTGGAAAGGGGGAGAACAATTGGAGAAGAGGGATGATTACAATTATTAGCGTTTTAGTAATTGGGGTTCATGTAGTGGAGGAAAGGGGGGAGTGGCTCACTCACCGACAACCCGACGCCCAAATTAAGTGCCAAGGTCATTGTAGGCCTCCCGATTGGTGGACTACCGGAGATGGCAACACTGGAATCAGCCAACTGAGGGAGGGGTGCACTGGTAGTGATGCTGCCGACATGGGAAGAGTAGGGCATCAGTCCGGTTGAGGCACTACCAAGCACGGGCGGCGGAGAATCGGCATGGGAGAGGCCAACCTCCACCATCGACGTGGCGGCACCGCTGGATGGGTGGGGGAGAGGGGAGAGAGCACTCGCATAGGATCGATTTAAGTTAGATGCCATTGCTCAAAAGAAAAAAAAAATCAGATTTAAAAAAGAACGAATAGAGAGTTACATCACACTGTTAAATAAGGTGTAGGGGAGAGAGTCGATCGTCTAGATCCAATGTAAGGTCGCGGTCGTCGGGAGGTCCGTGCCAGCCGAAGAGCCGCAAAGAAGCACCAGAGAGAGTAAGTACCGGGGGAGAGACACTAATGAGAGAGCAGCGTCGGTAGCAGCACCGGAGAGAGCAGGTGCCGGGGGTGCAGCATCGGAGAGAGCGGGTGTTGGGGGAGAGAGGGTAGTCTAGGAGGGATGGCATGACGGCTGCGCTGGTGCTAGGACTGGCGACTGACTTTTAGGGTTAGGGGGAGCGAGTCGTGGGAGAGAAGGGGTGGCGGCTGCACAACCTCCCTTTTTTTTGAGGGGGGAAGCGTAGGTATTATGCTCTAATATCATATGAAAGCATAATACTTTGTATTTTGGATAATAATAGATGAGGTACAAGGGGCCCATAAATAGGCATACATCCAGTGAGATAAGTACAATAATACCCCTTGACCTATACATAAAACTAGGGATAGGGATGGAAAGCATATAAACCCTAGACAAGGAAGGATCTAGAATCCCTTCCAATACTAGATTGTTGTAGTATATTTCCCACTTTAGTTTTTTTTTTGATAAATTGCAACAAAATCTCAAAACAAGCTAGCCACTCGCTTGGTAAGGCCAGAATCCGACCGTAACAACACGGGGACCATTTGAGCTAGTGGCGTATAATATAGTTCCAGTCTCTTAGACAAATGCAGAGTCTAAGAGTGATAACATGGATTGAGCGTCGGATTCTGGTGACGCTGCGTTGAATACCTATTACATCACGTTTTACTTGTACGACCATGGAAACAGTTTTTAAAAAGACCGTGCTCCGCACCTCACTCACTTATTATATTATCTATAATTCATCAACAGTAATTCATAATGTCCACATATTTAAGATAATATCTTTACTCTTTTAGATCTTATATCTTTCTTTCCAGAAGACACGAATTAATTGAAACCTTATAAAAGAAGTGGCATTGAGGTAATGAAGATAATAGTCTTTTCTCGTGTACAGTACAACTGGTGTTTATATTTTAATTAATTTTGGTTTATGTATAGTCATTGATTGAGATTAGAAAATAATATTATTTTCTTAATTTGTATTAAATATTATAGTAATTCTGTAGTGTTTCAAAATTTTGGGTCTTTTACAAATAGCTACTTACATTTTATGTCATCTAGTTTTTAGCCATTCAAATTTTTTTTTTTTTGTCTTTTTTTTGCTTGCTTTTAACCGCCTAAAAAAAGTTTAGGTAGCAAATGATTACCATTTAACCCTTCCGTTAGCCGAAACCGAATATTCTATCTATTTTTTGATGGAATATTTTGTTTTGACTAACGGAGAGGTTAACTGGTGGTCATTTACTACACAAAATTTTTTTAGGTGGTTAAAAGAAAAAAAAAAAAATCAGGTGGTTAAAAGCTATATGGTATAGAATAATCTTTCAACCTAACCGATAAAACAAGTTGTACAATTTTTATTACCATCTCTGTAGTAGGGGTAGTGTAATGTTTTAATCCTATTTTGAGGTAAACTTTTTCTTAGATTAGATGTTAATTGTAAATCACATGGGATTAAAAGAGTTTAATCGTTACAACTTTTAATCTCACACCAAACATGTTCTCAATGGTGAGGTTAAACTTTTGCCAGTTCTATTTATATTGTTTTCTTGTGCAAACATGGCATACTACACGATGAGACATGAATACTAATTTTTTGTGTAACATGAATTATCTAGACTTATTATATATCTCAACTTGAAAATGTTTTAAAGAGAAATCAAAAAGCTAGCTATTATAAGGGATCAAAGTTGACTTATTTATACTAGTAAAAGCAAAAAATAATATTTTTAGTGTTCCAAGGGCTACCGCCTGAGCAAGGCCTGGGCGGTGGATGTAAGCAGCTTCCCCCTTCAGGGTGCTACCCGGAAGAGAGGTTGTTTCCGAGTACTCTTAACCTGAGGGGCGCAACACGAGAACTTCCCAAGAGGTCACCCATCTTGGTATTACTCTCGCCCAAGCACGCTTAGCATCGGAGTTCTAATGGACTCCAATGCTTGCATATTGGTATCCTCTTAGGTTTGTATAAATGAGCATACTAAAAGATAAGTAATCACTTACTACTATTAACTGCCCAAGTTAAATTCTTTAGTTTATCGTATCCTAAAAGTAAGAGACAAGAAGATAGACTTGATTTATTAAAGTCTCAACAAATAGACCTCAAGTAAATCTTTGTAATATCACCCTAAATAACAATTCCAATGCTTCACAGGAATCATGCTTCGCATTTTTGTTTCTGTCATTAAGTGGTCGAGGGGCTTTCCTGATGTCAAGTCCGACATATATATATATATAAATAAAGAAATAATATTTAATTATTAGTTTTTATCTCTATCTCTAATAATATTTTACATAACAAAGGAGATTCCATTCCAAAATCAAATGGCAATGGGTGGAGTGGCTCCTTGGGTATATAAAGTGGTATATTCTCTTCTAACCCACCAATGTGGGATTTCAGTTTTCTCTTTTGATTTTTATCAAACCACCACGCTCTGCAACCTTCGTCCTTGACGGCTCTACTCTAGATAGCTTCACTCTGAGTAGGTAGCCCTTTTCTTTAGAGGACGGCTTCACTCTACTCTAGGTAAGTCTTATTCGAGGTAGCCCTTTTCTTTCATAGACGGCTTCACTCTAAGTAGCTTCACTCCGAGTAGGGAGCTCTTTTTCTATTGGACGGCTTCACTCTAAGCTAGGTAGCCCTTTTCAAAACTTGGGCCGTTACGTGTGGCTTGTCAAGCACGGCTCGTCCCATACCAAACCGAGCATGACTCTAGAGCGGGGTCCGTCCCATACCAAACCGAGGACCTTAGAATCAATTCGAGGATTGATGGCTCTGATACCATTGTTATATACGAAAAGAGGTTCAATCTCAAAACCAATTGGCAATGGATGGAGTAGCTCCGTAGGTATATAAAGTGGTTTATCCTTTTCTAACCCACGAATGTGGGATTGCATTTTTTTCTTTTGGCTAGTATTATTATATTTTACGGTTGTTTCACAAATGACCTCCTCCATTTTATTCTGTTTAGCTTTTAACCACCCAATTTTTATTTTTTTTTTTCTTTTAACCACCTAAAAAATGTTCGGTTAGCAAATGACCACCAGTTAACCCTCTGTTAGTCAAAACGGAATATTCCATCCAAAATGGATGAAATATTCAATTTTGACTAATGGAGAGGTTAAATGGTGGTCATTTGTTACTCAAACTTTTTTAGGTGGTCAAAAGCAAAAATAAAAAATCGGTTAGTTAAAAGTTAAATAATATAAAATACAGGTGATTATTTGCGAAAAAAAAATCCTAAATTTTTTGATAATATTGTTTTCATTAGGTTGTTAATGGACTGACTACATTGTAAAAGTAAGATTAAGTAATTAAAAAGGTGTTATAGATAGCCTCCGACCTTTAATCACTCAGTAAACCTCATTACTTTTGAAAATCAAACACTTTGCCTCCAATCAACTTTTTGTTAATCATTTTATCTCTCAAAATAAAAGAGGTGGGAGTTTTATTTTCTAGGAAAAAATTGAGTTTTTATGTTTTTAAAAAGAAAGATTTTTTTTATATTTATTAAAATTATTATTTTAATTAATTATAATAATAACATTATAAGTTTAGAAAATATTTTTTTTTGGAAATTTTGTAAAAATATATTATAATAATTTAAAATTAGACTAATAGATATGAAACTAAAAAATTTAAAATTTAAAAACTATAGAAAAATAATTTTTAAAAAAATATTTAAAAATATAATAATATTTTTTAATATTGATAAAATTAGATTAATAAATTTAAAATTAAAATGTTCACGAATTAAAAATTAAGGATTTTCTACTTTCAATCAAAAATAGGGATTTATGTATTCAAGCAAAAGATATGAGATTTATATTAGTCATTAAAATTAATTGGAATAATACTATTATAAGTTTAAAAGATAATAAAATACTTTTTAAATTTTAAAAATTATAAGATAATATGTAATAATTATTGGTTAAAAGTAAGTTTTAAAATTAGATTAATAAATTTGAATTTAAAATGGATGAAATTAAAAATTTAAAAATAAATTATGAAAAATAATATTTTTGGAAATAATTTAAAAAATAAAGTTAAAAAATATTATCATATTTTTTTGAACATTTTTAAACAATTACTTTTTTCAAATTTTTAATTTCATAAATTTCTAATTTTCAAAATTTTAAATCTAATTTGAAATTATTTTAAATCAAAAGTTGTTATATTTTATCTCATAATAATTTTAATTAAATTTTCCAAAAAAAATTATCTTCTAAACTTATAAAACTATTATTATAATTAAATAAAATAATTATATTTATATAAATGTAGAGACTTCCTTATTCTTTTTTCCTAAAAACATAAATTGTTTTAATTTTTACCCAAAAATATGAAACTTCTTCAAAAAATAAAATCAAACATTTAACTTGATCACTTTTGATAGGCAAAATAGTCATAAAAAATTTGTAGGGGGTTCAGTATTTAATTTTTAAAAGTAAAAAAAATTTAATAAGTAATTTTATTTATTAGAAAATTTTTTATTATTAAAGTAAAAGATAAATATTTACCCTATAATAATATAGATAGACAATGGTGTCGGCAGAGACCCCACAATTGATCCTCCAGGCCAATAAATTATATAATACTAAAACTATTAGATTTTAATCACGTGCCTATTCCCTCGTTGTCGCTACGTTTGGGAACTGCTTTTTTATTTTCTTTTAGTTATTTAATTTCAACTGACTTTCTAAAAGTTTAAACTAATAGATGAATATCCATAAATAATTATTAGATTTGAACCGTGGATAATGTATAGATCGGCCTCATATTATATGATGCTTAAATTATATTAATATCAAAAGTGGGGTTAGACTCTGATACCATGTTAGATAAGTAACTTTACTAAAAATTTAAGTTAATAGGTGAAAGCCCGTGATTAATTCGTACTCTAACACTCATTAGTCTGTTGAGTAAAATTCTTCTGTGTTAGTGTTTTGGATAGCTTATACCTTTATAAAGAAACTTTTCAAAAGTTAAAAGTAATAGCTTTTATTGTCTCAAACTTCGAGTATAACTGAACACGGTTAATAATGTACCACTTTTATCATCCTATTTACATAATTGTCCACAGTTATATATCTCTTCTTCTTGAAATAATATGTTTCGAGAGTTTAGTATTAAACCTTCTTTGTTGTATATTTATTTTTGGGTAAATTATAAAAAGCTCCGTGACATTTGTTTTTAAAAACGGAAAACCTCCTCACAATAAAAACAAACACTTCACTCTCTAATATTTCAAAAATCCATTACTTTATCATAATCCATTAGGTTAATTGTTAAGTCAATTTTTTGTAATCATTTTGCCTCTCAATTGTAAAAGGGTAAAATATTCAATTTTATTTTGGACAAAATATAAAAAGACCCTCTGAACTTTACTGTTAAACACAACACACCCCTTGGACTTTCTATTTCATAAAATAGTCCATTGAACTTTGCTATTATGTACAATATATCCCTTGAATTTTGCAATTAAACACAATATATCCCAACACTTTTAATTTTAGAAAATAGCCCTTGAATTTTGGTGCCGCATACAACTTACCCCCGAACTTTATTACTAAATGTAACTCACGGTTTAAATATTAATAAATTTGAGAATTAAAACAAAATACAAAAAATATTTAAGAAAAATTTTGAAAAATATAATAGTATTTTTTAATGTTGGAATAAATTAGATTAACAAATTTAAAATTAAAAAAATATATCAAGTTAAAAGTCAAGGATTTTTTATTTGTATATAAAAGATAGGGAATTATATTTTTATATAAAATCTAGGCGTTTTATATTTCTAAGAAAAATATAAGAAGCTGATAAAAAAAATATTTTTCAATATTTACAAAAATTAATTTTTAATTAAGTATAATAATAGCATTATAAATTTAGAAGATAATCAAAAATATTCAAAATTTGCATAAATAATACTATAAGATAAAATATAATAATTTTCTAAAAATATAAATTTTAAAATTAGATTAATATATTTAAAATTTATACATAGTACGACATTAAAATTTTGAAAATAAATTACGAAAAAATTTAAAATTTAAAAAACTAAAGTTAAAAAATATTATTATCACTACAAGAAAACATGAAATTTGCAACTATATTTGCCGTCACAATGTAGCCTAGAAAACCGTTACAAAAAATATTAGAAACCCATTTGAAACGGGAAAAAAAATGGTTCCTAAAATTGCGGTCACTAAAATATTATGACGGCTTAGAAACAGTACACTGACTGCATATGTGACGGCAAAACAGTTACAATCTGTGACCGCTTTCACGGTCACAGAACTACGCAGCGGTCATTAGTTTTAATAATATTAAATATTTATTAAACTAAACATAATTTCCAATAATATAATTTTTTATCATAAAATAATATAATTGTTAGAATAATATTATTATTAACAAATAAAATATTTATTTCTAAAGAAATTTTGTAATTTTAATTATTTATAAATTAATTAGCTACTCTAACAATAATAAATTTTTTATCAGTAGTATAAAAATATTAGTTTTTGCCTTATCAATAACTATTTTTATTATTTATGAGTTGTTAGTTTTATTGTTAGAACAAATAAATTATATAATTTTAAATTTATTGTTAATTTTATTACAGTATTACATGTTTTAAATATTTTGAAACATGTAATACTGTAAAATTTATTGTTAATTTTATTACAATATTACATGTTTTAAATATTTTAAAATAATACGATAAATTATATGTGTATTAGTATTCTAAGATTTTATTTATTAATTTTTTTATTTATAAATTTTATAAAATACTATTGCACTAAAAAATTTATATATTTTTAATACATATTCCAAATAGCATTGTATAAGGGTTTAAAATAGACTGTATTTTTAACTTTTTTTAATCCCTAATTTTAATGATTTATTACATATATATAACTTTTATGGCTTCAAAATTATTTCATAACATATTTCAAATAGAAATTAATATACTAATAAGTAATTTATCTCACATAATATTTAAAATCAAATAAATTATGTTATAATAATAGATTAGCTTTTTGTTACGGATTTTTACAAATACGGTTTTAGTATTTCAATTATGAAACAGTAATTGTGACCGCTGTTTCCCGTCAGTCTACTGTCAGTGAGCCGTCACAATTCCGTCAGAGATTCTGTGATGGTTTGAACCGTCAGCCCATTTGGTTCCTAAATCATTGTTTTCTAGTAGTGTATATTTTTTAAACTTTTTTCAAAATTTTATTTTTCATATTTTATTTCAAAATTTTCAATTTCATGCCTTTTTTTATTTTAATTTCAAGCTTATTAATGTTTAAGGGAGAATTTATTGGGTGATCCGGGGTCACCATAATGACGTGGTGACCCCTACACAAACTTCTCTCATTTTGTCATAAAAATTAATTTAAATAATATTTAAATAATTACATTTAATTACAACTTTCATTGAAATATGTGTAGGGGTCACCACGTCATTGTGGTGACCCCAGGTCACTCAATAATTTCTCTGTTTAAGGGGTGTCTTATGTTTCCTAACAAAGTTCGCAGGGACGAGGGGTGAATTATGTGTAATAATAAAGTTTAAGGGCTAAATTAAAAGTATAGGGAGTGTATTGCGTTTAGTTGCAAAGTTTAAGAGAATTTCTATGAAATTAGAAGTGTAGGGGTGTATTGTATTTAATTGTAAAGTTCGGGGGCTATTTTATGAAATTAAAAGTGCAGCAAGTGATGTTGTGTTTAATTGTAAAGTTCAAGAGGTCTCTCTATATTGTGCCCTTTTATTTTTAGTAGGGGTTTTCTAGATTTTGTAAAAAGTAAGAATGTTTTCCGTCTTTTTTGTAGTGTGTTGTGTTTAATTGTAAAGTTCAAACGATAAAAAAATAAAATTATTAAATGAGTATTGAATCCTCCTAAAGTATTTCCAAGCATAAAAAAAAGAGAAAATATATACAATAAATTAAAATTAACTGAATGTATATTATAGTCAAAGTTCCCATTTTACGCAAAACATTAAACTCCCACATCGCAAACAGATTAAAAAAAAAAAAATGGTACGAATACAATAAAATTTTAAAATAATGAGAGAAAAAATATAAATTGAATAAAAAACTAGAACGAATATTATACATTTAAAAATGCTGACAATAATGCCTTATCTAATCATTGGGTAAAGAGTAAAAAACAAAGGAAGGATAAAGAGATGGGGGTAAGTTAATACCTTACCCTTGTTTGGATTGTCATATTAAAAAGGGTAAGTATAAAAAAAGGTAAATGAGTTATCCTTATTTAATAAATGAGTAAAAGAGTAAGAATAAAAAGGTCATAGTTTAAATAAGGGCAAAATTGTCCAAATTTTTTTAAAAACTTACTCTTCCTCTTTTCCCTCAAATTACGGGTTAAAAAAAATGGAGGTAAAGAGAGGTAAAGATAATAGAGGTTAAGTTTTTACACCCAGTTGCCCTATTGCTAAACAAGGGTAAATGGAGTGCTTAAGCAAATTCTGTACAAATAAAAGTAAAGTATGGAATGAATACAATAAAATTAGAGTGTTGTAAAAATTGTTATTAAAAATGATAAAATCCAACAGGTTATACAATAAAATTACAGTGTTGTAAAAATTGTTATTAAAAATAATAAAATTAAAGTGGATTCGCGAACTTCGGCAATGAGATGTGTGGATGTGGCAAGGGTTCTTATTGATACTTGCTTCCTATCTACTATCCAACAGGTTGTGCAAGTCAACCTTAGTGAGGGAAGCCGAATGATCTTTGTAAAAGAAGGGAACTCCGAGCTAATCCCAAGCCACTCTGCGGAAGTTATTCACCTTGCAGTGTCTGCCAGATTAAATAGGGAAGAAGATCGAACCCTACAACAAGCTCCTAACGTTATTATCAACACCAACCCGGTTCCTCGTGAACGTGATATGTACCCGATCCAGGTGATGGACCCTTCGATACACCCAAGGACTGGGTGTATTGATGTGTGTATTGATAATTTGAGTGCGGAACACGTTACGCTACATATTAACCACTAGGTTATTGGTAGCTGGCCCTTGGTTATGCAGTCTCCTTACTCGCTTGTCTATCTCTCTCTACCCCGAGTCCTTGAACAGCCTGTTGCTACACAGTGCCAGGTTAACAGACTATATGTAAGATCGCAACTGCTTCTATCTTGGGTTGAGGACAGTGGAACCAGATCACATGGGATGCAAATCCAGAGCACACCTCAAGCAGATCAAATATCAAACACTAATAGTGACTACGAGTTTGAGTCGTCGGGTCCAACCTTTCCACCGGGATTTGAACCGTTGATTGATCATAGTCAAGTCGAGGACATGGACCTATGTGTTAATTTGGCTCAAGATATCGCGGAAACCTCAAAGGCAGGGGAAAGGAGAAGAAGAAAAGAGAGACCGGGGCGCCAGGAACCTAATGGTGATGCTTCTAAAAGGGATCGCAAGGCTCTCAAGCTCTGGAAAAAAAGATCAAGAGAAACAGAACCTTCAAGTGTTCTTTAAAGATATGTCTTCTGGTAGCAGTGGGAAGAGGAGGCTTGAGAAAGTGACCAAGGCCAAAGGGAAGAAAAAGACTCGAAACAAGAACAAGAAATGCTTCACAGCTAAGCAACTGCTCAAGGGAAAAGGCACTTGGGAGACTGGGAAGTTGCGTGGGTTGAATTTTCATGGGAATGAATCCCTTATGATTGAGCGCTTTACTGAAATGGACTAAGGTTTGGATTCGTTTGTGCTGTTCTCCCCCAGATCTTTGTGGTCCTGGTCTCTTCTTCCTCCTCTTTCCAGCTCAGTTTCTGGTCCAGATCTGTTGCGCCTTTTTCTCCAGCTGTTGGTTTTTGCTTCTTACCCGTGCTTTTCTTTGTTGCTCCTGGGGCTCCTTTTTCGGGTTGTGTTGTTTGTTGGTTAGTTTCCTGTTTTGTTGTTTTTTGCCCTGTTTGTTTTGTTGTCCATTCCCCTTTGTCTTTTCTTGTTTTGTTTGCTTGGTCCATCTCCATTTTTCAGTGTTGTTTGGGCTCGCTTTGTCGAGGCCCGATGTTGTTCTTCGGCTTTGCCGATATTTATCGAAAGAAAAATGATAAAATCCAATAATAAAGACAGAAATCAATTATGGAGAGCCAAGACAAGAACAAAAACAACAACCCAGTGTCTTAAAATGGCTTCCGCTACGACAAGGTTGAGGAGGATAAGATGTACACAACTCTACCCATACAGGTAGATTATAAAGGGCCCTAAACCCTAAAAGGAACAATATTTATAAAATTCAAAAAATACAAAAATAATAGATATGCAACACTAGGTACACTGTGAACTAGCATCAGTGTGCTTCTCTCTTCTAATAGTAGGGTTGACCACACTAAAATAATTTTTTTTTTATAAGCAGCGAGAAAAACTAGTGATACAAAAAACTGACATCTCACGAAGAAATCCAAAAAGCGGACACATAGTGCAAAAAAGGGAAAAATAACAAGAAACACTTATTAAAGCCGTATCTAATGACTCAATACACCCGTAAACAAAAATATATTAACTCACTATATCTCTAATTAATGCCACACTTGAAGTGAAAAACAATCCAGCTGAAATAAAAACGTAGGAAAAGAACCAGACCATAAATGGTGGCCATGAGCTTTGTAGTACTTACCTCATTTGCTCCAGCTCTTGGATTACAATGTTGACAAGTGAGTTTCAAACTCCACCATATAATGCTTAACAAATTAGTCCATTCCCAGGTTAGTGTTAAAAATATTTATTTTGACTATTACAATACTTTTCTTTTTTAACTTCACAAATATAATGCCAAAAAAGATTTTATATAATAGTTTAGAGTTTGTCTCGTTGTTTTCGCCAGGAGCAAATACTGGCACAACTTATCTGTCAAAAATGTCATTTTCGTTGTCTGTGTATTTAGCAGCAGTGCCCTTTTAAAGGGGTTGGTTACCCTCGCCCGAGCCCAATCTTGTATTATTCATCAATCAAAAAAAAGAAAAAGGAAAAAAAATGTGTTTAAAACCACGTATTTTTTTAAATAATTAACGAGAAAGACTCGTGATATAAAAGCTAGCATATCACAAAGATACTCAACAAAAATGCACACATAGTGTGAGAAAAGAAAAAATAACAAAAAACAATTAATGAATGTCATATTTAATGTATCAATATGCCCGATAATAGAAATATATTAACTCACATTATATCACCAATAATACACTAGAAGTAACAGAATTGTTGAATATAGTATTTTATTTTTATTGCATTTTACGTATATGTATTTTGTACTTAGTCATCTTTATATTTTGTACATGGCATATTCCCTAGGATTCCTTTATTTAGGAGTCTAGAATTGATGAGAAGACTTCTGCATCCGTTCTGCTGGTAATCGGCCCTTAATGGGCATTCATGTGTTTTAAATGTCATTTATGCTTTGTTCTAGCTTCTAGGTTTCTAGTGTAGAGATTGGTTCTTCGGTTTTTCTTTTGTTTTTCTACTTAATTTGTAGCATTTTTCCTTGATTATTCATTCAAATAAAAAGTTCTTTTCATTCATATTTTGTGTTCATCTAGCTTTGCCTTATTTTAAATTTTACAACCAAAGGGGACATCAGAGCAGTAATAACTGAAAACGAAAAAATAGGAATAGAACCAAACCCTAGATGGTGCTCATGGGCCTTGTGGTGCTTGCCTCAGTTACTCCATTTCTCGGATTACGATATTGAGCTCACTCTAAAGCATGCTCCTTCCATTTCTAGTGTAGCACATGGATTTACTTAACTCCAATAATACTTATAAAACAAGTGCCCTTGACACTCCTTTTTCGAAATTTTTTAAGGTAATATTAGTAGCAGAGCAAAATTATTGAAACCAAAAAAAAGAATTTATGAAATTTTATGACTAGTTTTTAATACATATCACATCATTACTCTAATAATAACATTTTTATCTAGATAATAACAATATTTTTATTTGATTGGTCGAACATAGTTAGAGCTGGAAAATCTAAACTGTTTGACACCACCCCGTCCCCTGTCTGACACCACCACCCCCTAGCATCTGACACCACCCCAGCGTCTCCTCTACTGCCTGTCCCACCACCACCAATGTCTCTTCCACCTCCAAAGATGCCTCCCCCACCACCACCACCAGTGCATCTCCTTGCCACCTCCACCACCACCGTCTCCTCCACCACCATCTCCTCGCTTCCCCCCCTGCCACAACCGTCTCCTCCACCGATTCATCCACCGTCCCCTCCACCACTCCAAAAATCGCCTCCTTTTCTCCTCCACCATCTCCTCTACTACCACCACTATCTCCTAGCCACCCTTGCCTCTAATACAAATCCTAGCCACCCTCAGCCACAAAATCTCTTCCTTGTCTCTCCATCTCCTCCACCAACACCGACTCATCCAAACCACAGCCACCAGATTCCCCCCTCCCCCTCTAGTCTTTCCCAACCCAAATCACAACCTCCCTCTTCGTCTCCTCCACCTCTGCCCAAACGCCGCCATCTCCACCAGTGCCTCACCACCACTGTTTTCATCGCTGCTACCACCACCACAACACATCAGCTCCGTCACTTCGTCCACCGCTAATGAAACCCAGCATCCAACTCCCTTGGGCGTTTTAAATGTCAACATCTGGCGAGGCAGTATCCATTTTTGTTGATGGCCTAATAGAAAGAATGACAAACTCATGGCTCAAAGCAGTTTTTCGAGACTTCAAATCAATCTAAGACACTTTTTTTCCTGTGAAGAAAAGAATGAGGTCTAAATTTTCTTATGGGTTTGTTAGGTTTTGTGGTTTGCATGAAGTTGCAATGGCAATTGAAACCATGAATGGAAAATGGGTAGCGGGTGTTAAGCACAGAGTTGAACGGGCTAACCCGTGCAGAAGGTCTACTTCTTCATCTTTTCGGAACCAACCTTACTCGGGGGTTAACTGACATCCCAGTGCTACAGGAGCAAATGACGATCAGACTAATGCACCCCCCCAGTGGGGTTGGGGGTTTTGAGCACCTGAACATTCCGAAGATTGTGGTGTCGAATGCAAACAAGATTGTGGAGGCCTGGCTCAACAGATCAATAATTGCTCACTCGTCTGAAAAGGATACTGTGGATAATGTCCTCACATTTATCATAGAGAATAATCTTCATAGTTTAACCTCTTAAGGGTTAAGCCCCTTCACCTTTATCCTGGTCTACAACTCTGTTGATACCTTGGAATTCTACCTTGGTCCGTGCAAGGGGATTCTACTATGTAGATTCAAAGAGGTGTATAAATACTTAGGCGAGACCTTTGGCTCTCTTAATAGAAGAGTGTGGATTAAGGTCTATGGATTACCTGTTTAATGTTGGTCTAAGGAAGGTTTAATTGACCTTGCTAAGATCTGGGACGCGTTCATCAGAGTGGATTCCAGGACTTTAGCTATGAGATGCATTGATGTAGCCAGGGTTCTTATTGACACTTGCTCCCTAACACTTATTCATCATATGGTCCAAGTTTAATTTAATGGGGGATCACGTATGGTTCTGGTAAAAAAGGGTAATCAGAAGTGATTCTAGACTACTCACCCAGAGTCGTTGCTTTCTCGGTTAAGGCTAGATTAGCAAGGGAACATGCCTCATTCTCTTCACATACCCATCGAGATGGAGCTTGCACTACTTTGGTACGGCATACCTCACGGGTTCATCCGTCTCCTGTGCAGACGACAGCTGTCATAGATGATTGTGAGTATTTTGAAACTCCCCGTGCAAGGTTAGTGAATGAAGGCATGAGTTTTGGCTGACAAACTTCAAGCAAGAGTGCTATTCACATTGATGGTCAATATATTAGGAGATGGGACTTAGATTGCCATTACCCATGTGCATCTCTTCCCCCTACCTTCCCCCAGCATGTTACTCAACTACCAATCTAGGAAGTGCGAGTAAACCAACACTTTTGTCTCCCCCTTTCGTGGGTCCAGAGTGATGTAGCTGAAACAATCCAACCTCATGTTCAGACATCGTCTCAGGAGGATGAAGCTCGAGACACCGTAAGTGAATGACTCAGGGTCCTCTGGGTCTGAGTTTCCACCGGCTTCGGGCCCCCTTCCTTGACAAGTCCCTCACACATAAAGGACAGTAAGCCAAAGAATTTCTGGGTGCCGGTGTTGTTTATGGAGGAGTCCCACATAGTTGGGTAGAGAAGGGAAAAAGCGTTGGCGGGATGTCAGATGCATAAGTCGAGTGCAACAAAAAGGGGTAGGAGAGCGTTGAAGTGAAAGTTGAAAGAGCAAGTGAAGAGGGAGCTACAAGATTTCCTAAAATACATGTCGCTTGGGAATAGCGCAAAGATATTTGCAAAGGCCTCTGACAAACAAAAAAAGAGGAATATAGTGAAAAGGGGATCCTTGCTGCAGAGCGCACTATGGCCATGGGAAAAAAGACTAGGGCTGAATTTTGATGGTTATAATCCGCTTACGCTAAGTACCTTGCTTTGATAGATTTCTGGCCTGACTGTCCTATTCTCCTATATTCTGGGTTGTCTTGTTGCTATGTCTTACCGAGTCATATTTTAGACTCATTGTGTGCTGCTTGTTTTTTCTTGTTTTCCTGTTAGTATGGTTCTGTTGTTTTATTCCCCGTTTTTTCGGGTTAACCCATGACTCGCTTGTTCGAGTTGCCTACTCTGTACTGCTACTATGTTGCGAATTATCGGAAAAAAGGCTATGATCAACCCAAAATCTAGTCATTGCAGTTTTCATGGCACATAGAAGTTCGATATATTTGAATTGCCGTCTTTCAATCGATTAGACATGACTTTACTATTACAATCCACTGTATAAGATAATCAAGTTTTATTCATTTTCATCTCCAACAAATCTAATCTCAAAATTCTCCATATTAACCTCTAATGTGAAAATGGGCTCATATGACTAGTTTGGCCAAAATGTGAAAATTTTGTATTTTTCATGAGCACTTTTTTATAAAATCACTTTTGTAAAAACTATTTTTAATAGAGGTACTTCTGTTTGTAAAATTTTTAATTTTACATTTACTTATATTTTAAAGGGGAAGCCCAATTTTTCAGCTTCTACTAGAAAGCAAAAAGAACAACTTTGCTTTTATATACAGTCACAACACCTTTAAATCGTGAAAAAGTATTTTTTTTCATAACCATCTCAAAATCCTTTTTGAGTCTCAAAGTTAAAACATCCATTTAAGAAACGTTTGAGCTATCTTTTTCTATGATAAAAAAAGAAAAGCTATCTTTTTAAGATTCCTTAGGGTTTGACAGAAGAGTGCATACGGTTAGGTTTGATGGTTTATGGTTATCAAATTGGACGAAACAGTAAAAATATTGTTTGACAGTTTTACAAGCTAAAGCAAAACCGTTTTGTCTCACAAACCAAACCGGACCAAATCGTAATTATGGTTCGGTCCAATTCAGCTTATGGTTTTAACAACAATAGTAGAAAAATCGTTATTAACACTAATATGAACGTTATTTGATCAATATTAAAATCATCATTAACCACAAAAACATCACAAAATGCGAAAACTTTACTTCTTTTCCTAATTCATAGTTTAAAACATGTTTATACTATATACTACATAAACAAAAACTACAAACATTAGATAAAATAAGTATGTTAAATTCAGTAGTAACATTTTTGGATAAATTTATTAGTAACATTAGGTCTGTTAAATTTTTTGCTAAAATTATTAATGAAATATCTAGTGATTCAGTCATAGATTTGGTTAAATTGAATCAACAAGTAGATTTTACTTGCATCTAATATAATTCTGCCGTTAAAAATTACATCCTTACCATAAGTTAAATTTGATCAAATGACTAAATTGACATAATATAAATTCTAAAGGGACTAAATTGACATAATTAAAAGTATAAGGACTAAGTTGACATAATTAGAAAAGTACAAGGACCTTTATTGTAAATAACCCTACTTATTTTTATTGGATTATCAAGTAAAATTTTGCCGCTAACATAACTTGTTATGATTTGGATGATGTAAATAATCATTGAATTCATTAGTTCATGGTTTATGGTTTAATCTTGGTTCTCAACCAAAACCTAAACTGTAAATCCTAATAACCAAAGTTTTATAAACCAAATCATAATTTTTCAAACCATAAACCAAATCAACCAAATCAAACTGTAATTTACGGTTTGGTCCAATTTAGATTACAGTACAAACCGTTTTTTGCGTACCCCTAGTTTGACATGACCGTCCAAGCAACTGCTTCGAGCCTCAAAATTTTAAGAGCCCAATATTTAAAATTGGTTAATAATAATTGTTAGGGTATGTCTCAAATTTGGAGTATTTATTGGTGTTTTATTTAGGGGCCGTACGCTGTGTGTGTGCCGATCGATTGGGGAGCTCTCTATCAAATTCTGAGACTCTACTGCAGAACGGGTGCCGATCGATCGGGAACTGGCGATCGATCAGGGTCCTAATTTTCACGGGATTATAAATACCGCACGAGCGTTTCGCTTTTGGGTTTCCAAACAAAGTGAGGTCACCGTCATCCTTGCTTAAGAGAGAGAGAGAGAGAGAAGAGTTTATGTATTTGTTCTCTTCTTGATTCATTAATAATAAAAGCTCCAATCTTCGCCAGTGGTTTTCTCCTCTTTTGATTGTAAAGGGGTTTCCACGTAAATACTTGGGTCATTTGCTTCTTTTCTCTTTTAGTCCATTTACTTCTCGTATTGTCGTGGTATTTGATTCGATTGCATACTGAGAATATAGTTTTTCGACAAATTGGTATCAGAGCCTGGTTATTCGAATTGGTACAATGGCATCAGGAATTAAGACCGAGGTAGAGAAGTTCGGAGGTCAAGGAAGCTTTAGCTTATGGCAAGTCTGTATGAAATGATTCTTGACTCAAAATGGCTTGAAGAAAGCATTAGAGGGGAAAGAGAAGAAACCCGAGACTATGACTGAGGCACAGTGGGAAGAGTTAGATGATAAGGCTCTCACGGCGATACAGATGTGTTTAGTAGATGATGTTTTGATAGAGGTCTCGGATATGAAAACCGCAAAGGAGTTATGGGAGAAATTACTAGACATGTTTTGCCACAAGTCAGTCTCCAACAAACTCGCAGTGAGGCATTGGTTATTCACTTTCCGTATGACAAAAGGTACATCTCTTAAAAAACCATCTTAGCGAGTTTACTTCTATCATAAAAGACTTAATGGAATTGGATGATGTCCCTAAGGACGAGGACCAAGCTATGTTGGTACTGTGTTCACTCTTTAATTCGTAGAAGGGCTTTGTGGAAAGCATGATATACAGGGGTAGGCCGACCATTACTGTTGATGAGGTGAAAAGAAACCTTGTGAGTAATGAACGGGTAGATAGGGAGTTATCTGACTCGGTGAATGACTCAGGTAGTGGTTTGCATATGAGAGGTAGATCAGAACATAGGAGATCTGATGGTGGGAAAAAGTCTAAGTCTAAATCTAGACATAAGAACCTGTCATGCCATTACTGTCACAAGAAAGGGCACATAAAGAAGAACTGTTACAAGTATAAATATAAATTGAAAGAAGGTAATATGGGTGACCAGGCCAAAGATAAGTCCACTAGGCTAGTGTTGTAGAGGATAATAGTGATGGGGAGTTTCTTTTAGTTGCCGATTCTCAGTCCAGGTCCAAGGATAAGTGGGTCATGGATTCGGGTTTGTTCATATCACGTTAGTTCAAATAGAGATTGATTTTCCACATATAAGTCTATACAGGATAGAGTTGTCTTGATGGGTAACGATGCTGCTTGTAAGGTAGCGGGGATTGGGACAATTCGTGTGAGGATGTTTGATGGGGCTATTAGAACTTTAAGTGATGTACGTCATGTCCCGGAGTTGAAGAAAAACTTGATTTCTCTAGGTACTCTTGAGTCTAGCGGGTACAAGTACACTGCTGACGGTGGAGTCATGCGGGTCAGTAAAGCTGCTTTAGTTGTGATGAAAGGGAAAAGGGTAGGTACTTTGTATGAGCTTGCAGGTACTACCGTGGCAGGTTCAGTTGCTGTTTTCACATCTACTATGACAGATGCAGAGATCACGAGACTGTGGCACATGAGATTAGGTTACATTGGTGCTAAGGCGTTGTCTGAGTTGAGTAAAAGGGGACTGTTTTGTGGTCAATCAACAGGACTGATGGATTTCTGTGAGCACTGTGTGTATGGGAAGCAGAAAAGAGTCAACTTCAAGCCAGCAGTGCATCAGACAAAGGGAACGTTAGATTATATACATTCTGATTTGTGGGGACCTTCCAGAGTGGCTTCTAAAGGTGGCTCTAGGTTTCTTCTAACGTTTACTGATGATTATTCACGTAAAGTTTGGGTCTATTTTATGAAGCAGAAAAACGAAATGTATGATGTTTTCAAGAAATGGAAGATTCTACTTGAAAAACAGACAGGGAAGCTGATAAAAAGGTTGAGGACTGATAATGGTCTTGAGTTTGTTGAAAGTGACTTCACTTGATTTTGTGAAGATCAGGGTATAGTCAGACACAGGACATGTACAGGTCGACCTCAGCAAAATGTAGTGGCTGAAAGATTAAATAGGACGTTACTTGAGAAGGCTCGATGTATGCTTTCAAATGCGGGCTTGAAAAGAGAATGGTGGGCAGAAGCAGTTAGCATGGCTTGCTATCTTGTGAACAAGACACCGCATTCTTCATTGCAGATGAAGACACTTGAAGAGGTATAGTCTGGTTCTACTTCTGATTATTCTCAGATTAAAGTATTTGGTTGACCTGCATATGCTTATGTTAATGATGGAAAGCCGGAGCCTAAGGCCAAGAAATAATTGAGTTATATGTATATATATATATATATATATATATGAAGGACTCCATTTGTAATACATGGTTGAAGCCTCAAAATTGTCAGAACCGACCCTATGATTCATGCTCTCATATTAAAGCCTTAAAACCCCAAGAGACACCAAACCAAAGCCCTGTATGGCAACAATCCCAAAGCAATGATACAACTATATTGTTGATGATAGGTTGGCATACCGACACATCGAAAGAGCATGTGATCTAGCCATAGAGAGAATGCGCTTCTCGTGAGAGCTTGGCTTAATATTAGCATTTACATGGTCTTGGTATCAAGCATAGACAGAAAATATTCCAAAAAAGAGCTCACATTCGTAATATATTTCAAAGCAATCGCTCAGAAATAATGTTGTCACAATTAACAATGAGACTGAATACAAAGCGGAACAACAAAGTAAGATACAATTTGGTCAAAAATTTTATGTTAGAGTATAAAAACAAACTTTTATGTTAGAGTATAAAAACAAACTTGAACCTTCTTTCATCTGCTTAAATTTTTGGGACAGTTGATTTTGATACATGGTGTTACAGCTTTGTTGTGAAGAAGTCACGTGTTCAAGTCCAAACAGCCTCCACGTTCAATACTAATAATGATTTTAGCACAAAGTATGAAGTTCGCTTGTACAATATTCATGCTTCAAGGCCAATGAACATTAGCATGAGGGGGCAAGTTAGAGTATAAAACCAATCATGAATCTTCATCCATCAATTTTATTTTTTTAGACAGTTGGGCATGTGACACGCACGCTTGTAGCATACCTAATTAGATGATCATTATAGGCTGATAGATTTTGCAATAATTTTGTATCTTGTGTTAGATTACATAAGCCAAACGACCATTTTTGGTGAATAATAATCACTAATCATCATTATTAAATAGAACTGACTCAAATTTTTTTTTTTACTGACCCAATGATCTGAGCCATTTGACCCGTAACCCAACACAAATTTAACCCAAAAAATTTAAAATTTGTTGGGTCCGGAACTTAAAAATGAACCGATTCGAATTTAGCACGACTTGAACTTAACCCAACCCGAATTAGAACTGATCCAAGCTTGACCTGATTCGTGATGACCAAAGACTCGAACAAGACCTGTCCTATAACCTGAAATGACCCAAATAAAAATCCTTGTTATCATAAAATCTAAATAATAAGCTCATTATCTATCTATTATTTTAACAACAAGTCTTCCCCGCTCCCTAAACAAAGGATTGCTCAATCCCTTCAAATCTCATCAACACACAAAAACGGGGCCGTTTTAGACACCACCAAGTGCGGTTTCCCAACCCCCTAACTCTTTTTGTTTTTTCTTCCTAGTTGATTTTCTACTTCAGCTTTGTATTTCAAAAACATTTCTTCTGCTTCATCTTTAGTACTTATGAAGTATACCATAGAGTATCTAGAGTAATCATCTATAAAGGTCATGTAATATCTTTTTTCACCTCTACTCATTCGGCTTTTAAAGTCTCATAAGTCACTGTGAACTAGCTTAAGGAGTTCAGATTGTCTCTCAATTGACTTAAAGGGTTTTTTAGTATGTTTAGCTTCTACACATACTTCACATTTACGAAAATTGGTATTACTAAAGTTAGGAATCATGTTTATTTTCTTAAGTCGTTTAATTGACTCAATATTTAAGTGTCCTAAGCGAGCACGCCATAATTCAAGAGATTCACCAAGATAAGCAGAAGAGGTACCACCATTGGTATTAATGCAAATAGAGTCAAAGAACAAATAGACCATCATTACAAAATTTCTTGCCCACAAATTTGCAATTTCTAGTTAGGACTTATTTGTCTGAGTCAAAGGAAAATTTTAAACCAGCTTTTATTAAAAGACTACCCGAAATCATATCCCTAAGCATTTCAGACACATGCAGAATATTTATTAAAGTAAGAAAATTTTCAGAAATCTTCTCTTTTTCAAGGATAGGTGCTGCTACAGAATTGTCCATGTAGACTACCACCCCATCTGTCACTTTCTGGTATTCCTAGAACATACTTCGGTTTGTGCAGATATGCATAGTAGCTCCGGTGTCCACTATCCATTCAGTCATATTGTTCACCAGGTTCATCTCTAAAACAATAGCTATAGTGTTCTCTGTCTCAACAAGGTGGGCTTTCTGCTTCAGGTCCTTAGGTTGATTCTTTTCGCTTCTACAATCTTTGACCATTTGTCCACGTTTTCTGCAATGGTAACAATCTCCTTGAAATTTGTTGTTTGAGTTTTGAATCTTTTCACCAGGTTTGAAGTTTGAATGATGCTATCTTCCTTTATTCTTAAACCTGTTAGATCCACTAGGCCTAACTTCTACAATATTTGCTTTAGAAAGATCGAAGTGAGAGTACCCCCTGTTTTTAAGCCTATTTTCTTCTTAAATTTTCAAGTGACTTACTAACTCCTCTAATGTCATGTCTTTTTTCTTATGCATAAGCAGATTTCTATAATCCTTCCAAGAAGGTGAAAGTTTTTCAATCAAAACATATGCTTGTGTAATATAACAGATTTTAAGGCCTTCCGATAAAAGAGTAGTTACTATATTTTTCATATTTATGTTCTTGATCAATTATTGGTTTATTTTCCACAAATTTGAAATTTAGTTTCTTACTAACTGCATATTTTTAGTCCCTACATTATCACCCCCATATTTTTTCTAAAGGGAGTCCCAAATCTCTTTTGATGAGTCTAATTTTACATAAATATCAAAGAGCCTATCACTTATGTAATGCAGCAAATTACCCCTTCTTGTTCGGTTATCTGCAGTGAATTTTTCTTCAGATGACTTTTTTTCATTTTTGCCCTCAGGTACCTTTTTTACATAAAGTATATAATCGATATTTGACTTTGTGTGGAAAAGTGGAAATCCCAAGTACTAAATTCGAATCAAATACCACGACAATCAAGATGTAAAATAGACTAAAGAGAATCAAACACAAGAACACAGCAATTTACGTGGAAACTCCTCTACAATAGAGAGGGGAGAAAACTGCGGGGGAAGATTGGAGCTTTTATTAGTGAATCGAAAAGGAAGAATTACAATCACTCCTTTTCTCTCTCTCTCTCTCTCTTTTATTTGGTGTGGCGCCGCAAGGGAAAATCTCTCAAAAGAAATTAGATACTTTTTGATGTAACCATACGTCTCTATTTATACATGCGTGAAAACATGGCTCCCGATCGATCAGTGAGCTCTCTGCAAGCGGGATCGATTTACGTAACATTCCCGATCAATCGGGCTCTTCTGCCGATCGATCGGCGGACTCTCGGATTGCCTCCACTTAAAATTTAGGAATTTGAGGCATAAACCTAACAAATCTCCACCTTGACTCAAATTCGATAACTAAAATAAAATATCTCCACCTTCTCCAATAACACCCCCACACCGGGGTCGACAAACTGAAACTGTAAGTCCAACTAAATTCGAGCAACGCTCGAATTTCCTGCCGGGAAGAACTTTAGTAAACATATCTGCTGGATTATCTTCAGTACCAATCTTCTTGCACTCCATCTTCGGCTCATCAATCAGATCACTAATAAAATGATACTTGACATCAATGTACTTCGTTTTGTAGTGATGCGTCATCTGATCTTTAGCTAGGTGAATCACTGACTAGCTATCATAGTAAACTCCACTAGTACCTTGAACAACACTGATCTCACTAATCAAACCTCTCAAACAAAAAACTACCTTAAACGCTTCTGTAACTGCCATATACTCGGCCTCGGTAGTCGATTGTGCAGTAACTGATTGTAGACAAGCTCTCCCACTGATAGCACTGTCCACCATAGTCTGAGTCAACATACCCTACTAAACCGCATTTACCCTTCCCAAATTCCAAACAAACATCCGAAGTGCCATGTAAGTACCTGAGAATCCATCTGATAGCATGCCAATGCTCCTTTCCTGGATTCGCCATGTATCTACTCACTTTGCTCATAGCATAAGCAATATCTGGACGGGTACATACCATAGCATACATAATACTATCAACAACAATAGAATAAGGGACATGTGATATGTACCTGACATCCTCCTCAGTCTGAGGCGAATCCAATGCTGAAAGCCTGAAATGAGCTGCTAAGAGATTGGTAACTAGTTTAGCATCCTTCATGTGAAATCGGTCCAGAACCTTCTCAATGTACTTCTCCTGAGACAAGTGAAACTTTCCAGCTTTTCGGTTTCTACTGATTTCCATGCCAAGAATCTTCTTAGCTGCTCCTAAGTCCTTCATCTCGAACTCGCTTTTCAACATTGCTTTCAAATCATCAATATCTATCATGTCTTTAGCTGCAATTAATATACCATCGACGTATAATAGAAGGTAAAGAAAAGAACCTGAATATGTCTTCCTAAAGTACACACAACTGTCATACTTGCTTCTGAAGAACCCGGGACTGATCATAAACTGATCAAACCTTTTATACCACTATTTTTGCGATTACTTCAAACCATATAAAGATTTTTTCAATCAACAAACATGATCTTCCTTACCCTCAACAATGAAGCCTTCAGGTTGATGCATGTAAATACTCTCCTCTAGCTCACCATGCAAAAATGCAGTTTTCACATCTAACTACCCAAGTTCTAAATCATGCATATCTACTAAAGCAAGTATCGCTCGTATAGAACAATGTCTAACAACAGGTGAGAAAATGTCATGAAAATAAACACCGTGTACCTGACTGTAGCCTTTATCTACTAACTGAGCCTTGTACCTTGCATCTTCCACTCCATGAGTGCCTTCTTTTCGTTTGAAGACACATTTGCACCCAATGACTCTTTTTCCTGTTTGAGGCTTGACTAGCTGCCAAGTCTGGTTCTTCTTCAAAGACTCCATCTCTTCATGTATGGTCATAAGCCACTTATCTGAGTCAGATCTCGATACAATCTTTGAATGTGAAGACGGTCCACTATCTTCCACTATTTCAGCTGTAGTAAGGGCATAGGCTATCATCTCCTAATACCCATATCTTTGTGGCGGCCTAATATGTCTTCTCTGCCTACCACCTGCAATTGTATGCTACCCGACCGGCTGACCTGCTTCTGTTTCGTCAATCTCATCAGAAATCTGTATTGGAGGTGCCTGCATACTCTCAAACTGAACTACCTACTGCTGATCTGAACGTTCTGATTGTATCTGACTATCATCAGGTTTCTGTGCCTGAACTGATTCACTAACTAAGGTGGGCGTGTGTGGCGGATGAAGTAGAGCAGACTCATCGAATGTGACATCTCTACTAGTTAGAAATTTATGAGATTTTGCATCCCATAAACGATATCCCTTCACACCTGACGTATAACCAAGAAAGATACACTTCTTGGCCCTAGGCTTTAGCTTTCCATCATTAACATAAGCATAAGCAGGACAACCAAATATCTTCAAATAAGAATAATCAGCAGGAGAACCAGACCATACCTCTTCTAGAATCTTCAACTGAAGCGATGAATGTGGAGATCGATTCACTAGGTAACAAGCCATGTTAACTGCCTTTGCCCACCATTCTCTCCCTAATCCTGCATTTGAAAGCATACACCGTGCCTTCTCCAGTAACGTCCTATTCATTCTTTCTGCCACTCCGTTCTGTTGAGGTCGACCTGTACAAGTCCTGTGTCTGACAATGCCTTGGTTCTCACAGAATTTGAGGAAATCACCCTCAACAAACTCAAGACCATTATCTGTCATCAACCTCTTTATTTGTTCCCTGTTTGTTTTTCAAGCAGTGTCTTCCACTTCTTGAAGACTTCATAAACTTCATTTTTCTGCTTAAGAAAATAGACCCAAAATTTACGTGAATAATCATCAATGAACGTTTGTAAGTACCTAGAACCTCCTTTGGAAGCGACTCTGGAAGGTCCCCACAAATCTGAATGTATATAGTCCAACGTTCCTTTAGTCTGATGCACTGCCTACTTGAAGCTGACTCTCTTCTACTTCCCATATACACAGTGCTCACAGAAAATCACCAGTCTAGTTGACTGACCACATAACAAGCCCCTCTTTCTCAACTCTGACAGCCCCTTATCACTCCTATGACCCAGTCTCATGTGCCACATCTTAGTTATCTCTGTATCTGTCATAGACGATGTAGAAACAGCCATTGACCTTGTCACGGTAGAACCTACAAGCTCATACAAGATTCCTACCCTTCTACCCTTTGTCACAATCAATGCACCTTACTGACCCTTATAGCTCCACCTTTAGCTGTGTACTTGTATCCATTGGACTCAAGGATACCTAGAGAGATAAGGTTTTTTTTCAAATCTGAAACATGTCTCACGTTGCTCAGTGTCCTGATAGTGCCATCAAACATCTTCACACGAACAGTTCCATTGCCCATCACCTTACACGCGGCATCGTTGCCCATCAAGACTACCCGGCCCTGAATTGACTTATAAGTGGCGAACTAGTCTCTGTTAGGACAAACATTGTAAGAACAGCCCGAATTCATGAGCCACTTATCTCTGGACCTAGTCTGTGACTCAGTTACTAGTAGGACAACAACATCTCCCTCATCTTCAACTACACTGGCCTCAGCGGACTTATGGTCATTCCTATTATCATCTTTCTACTTATTCTCAAGCCTATAATAGTTTTTCTTTATGTGCCCCTTCTTGTGACAAAAGTTACACGACAGGTTCTTATGTTTAGGTTTAGACCTAGACTTCTTTCCACCTTCAGACCCTCTAGTCTCAGTCCTACCTCTCACAAACAACCATTACCAGAGTTATTCCCAGAGTCAAACAATTCTCTATCAACTCTCTCTTTACTTACTAGATTTCTTTTAAAACTTACTAGATTTCTTTTAACTTCATCAATTGTGATAGTTCGTCTACCACTATATATCATACTTTGTACAAAACCTTTGTAAGAATTAGAGAGTGAACACAACAATATCATGGCCTGATCTTCGTCCTTAGGGGTGTTATCCAATTCTTTTAATTCTTAAATTATAGAATTAAATTCACTAAAATGGTTTTTAAGCGATGTACCTTCCTTCATGTGAGACGTGAATAACCGGTGCTTTACTGCGAGTTTATTGGAGACCGATTTGTGATAAAACATCTCTTGCAACTTTTCCCACAACTCCTTGGCAGTTTTCATCTCCAAGACTTCTGTCAGTACATCATCTACTAAACACATATGTATCGTCGTGAGAGCCTTATCATCCAATTCTTCCAACTGTGCCTCTGTCATGTTATCCGGTTTCTTCTCTTTTCCATCCAGTGCTTTCTTCAAGCCATTCTGGGACAGGAGTCCTTTAACATGGACTTGCCACAAACTGAAGCTTCGTTGACCTCCGAACTTCTCTACCTCAGATTTGATTGCCAACGTCATTATACCAACTCGAACAACAAGAAATATGATACCAATTTGTGCCGAAAAGCAGAAATCCCAAGTACTGAAGTCGAATCAAATACCACGACAATCAAGAAGTAAAATAGACTAAAGAGAGTCAAACATAAGTACACAACAATTTACATGGAAACCCCTCTACAATCGAGAGGGAAGAAAACCACGGGCGAAGATTGGAGCTTTTATTATTGAATTGAAAAAGAAGAATTACAATCACTCATTTTCTCTCTCTCTCTCTTTTAGTTGGTGCGACGCTGCAAGGGAAAATCTCTCAAAAGAAATTGGATACTTTTTGACGTAACCTTACTTCTCTATTTATAGCCGCTCGAAAACACGGCTCCCAATCGATCGGTAGTTCACCGATCAATCACTGAGCTCTCTGCAGGCGGGATCGATTTACATAACATTCCCAAGCAATTGGGCTCTTCTGCCGATCGATCGGCGGACTCTCGGCTTGCCTCCACTTAGAATTTAGGAATTTCAAGCATAAACCTAACAGACTTGCTTTAGGTAAAATAAAATTTTCTGAGACCACCTCTTATAATTCTTCCTGTTAAGGGGCTCAACTTTAGATATGTTGGAAAAAGGTAATTTCATTGCCCTATTTAAATATAGATATGTCAAAATAGATCGTCTTTTAGAATGTTGTAAATACAGCGAAAACAGCAATATCGTAGTGAAAATTATAGCTAAATTGCAGTAAAACACTTATGTAAAATTGTTGTAAAATATTTATGAGAAATTGTAGAAAAATACCAGTGAAATTAAAAGAAATACTAAAAATTGCAATGAAAATCAACGAAAAATGCAGCAAAAAAATTCAGTGAAAATATCTAAACATTGCAATCAAATAATACCTAAAAGTGAAGAAATGGATTAGAATACCTAAGATACCGTGCCGTGGGAAATAAACAGTATCATAAAAGACGATTTTGCCGCTGCTCAGGTGGAAATAGTACAATTGGCAGGCGGCCTCCAAGATTAACGTGTTCCGACTTTTAACGTGAACTCGTTAATTGCCAGGTAGGAGTGCCTAAGAACTTCACCCAAATTATTTAACAATGAAAGAGGCACCGGAAAGAAGGAGAATGGAAGAGTATTGTTGTTAATGCTGATGGATGGATAGAAATGGCGTAAAGTATTGTTATTTATACTAGTGCAAACGATAGCTGGTATTAAAGTATACAGTCCAAAAGCTATAAACGGCCAGGAGCATTAAGCCTAATTCTAACAGCTACAAAAGTTCAGTGTTGATGATTTATAATAGAATCCCAATGGCCATATTTTGATTTAATGTGCAATTGGTTGTAGTAAATAAAGTAGATACAATATGGGTTTTGAAAAAAAATATTTTCCGTAAAATAAATATACTCGTTAAGAAAAAAGATCACCCTCACCCTCGCCCGAGCATGGCAAGGTGCGCGTGCATGGTCCCAACCACTCTCGCACCCCTAACTCAATTCAAGTAGAGAGGTTGCATAAGTATATATAAACTAGAACATCCTTCACTAGTTTTCCAATGTGGAATGGGGTTTTCCTATAACACTTAAGTTTTACTTGTATCATTTTTTGAACAGGACTAAATTGACTCATTATGAATTTTAGAAGACTAAATTGACACAATTAAAAATACGAGAACCAAATTGATACAATGATAAAAGTATGGAGACCTTTGGAGTAAATAAATTTACATTAAAATAACATGATAGATTAACATGAAATGTGACCTGACTTAAGGATGACATAACTCAAGGTCAATTGGATCCAATGTAAACCTAACCTGAGATTGACCTGACCTGAGGTCGATCCAAACTTGAGGATAACATGACTCGAGCTTGACCTAACCCAATTTGACCCGACCCAACCCGAGATAGACCTGACGTGACATTAACTTGACTTGATTGCTAAGTCTAGTTTTCCCTAAGTGAATAGGTGAGGCGCATAATATCTATTATGGTCCAGCTTATATATTACAAATTATATTTATAAAAATTAAATAAAAGGGTTAATAAGACTACTCCCAATAATATCTCATTTTTCTGAAATCTTGCTTTTACCACATCGACAGAAATGGGGCTTTTTCCCTCCAACAACAAAGGCCCATTTTTTTTTACCTCAATTTTATATTTTGTAGTTATTTTAATAATTGATGGTAAATTAATGGAACCACGTAGCCCAAAAGATCAGAGATGTGGCACGCGAAGTTTGGCTTGTATCAAAGGGTGGGGCAACAAACAACTTAGAGACCTGGTGGTGGTGCAGGGAGGTGCAGGAAAAGATTAAGGTAAAACAAGAATGCTTCAAGGAACGGAACCAAAGTGGGGACGAGGAGAAGAGGCAACAGTATAAACAAGAAGGAAGCTAAGATAGTAGTAAGAGACGCACAGGCTAAAGCCTACGAGGATTTCTACAAAAGGTTAGAAACTGATGAGGGAGCTAGGGTCCTTTATAGAATTGCAAAAGCGAGGGAGAAGAGGACTAGAGACCTTGACCAAGTAAGAAGCATAAAGGGAGCAGATGGTCAAGTGCTTGTGGACGAGCAACAAATTAAGACTACATGGAAATCCTGCTTCCAGGATCTGTTCAATGAACAGGGAGTTAGAGATGGAGCCTCGGGAGAACTACAAGCACCTAAGGAACACCACACCTACTATTATAGCACGAGGATTAGACCCGAGGAAGTTAGATAAGCCTTGAAGATGATGGGTAGGGGTCAAGCACTAGGCCCAGATGGAATACCCATTGAAGCATGGAAATACAATAGAGAAATGGATATCATATGGCTGACCAAATTATTCAACCAAATTCTCCAAGGGAAGAAGATGCCAGACAGTGGTGGAAGAGTACATTAGTTCATGTCTATAAGAACAAAGGAGACATCCAGAGTTGTGCCAACTACAGAGGAATCAAACTAATGAGCCACACTCTAAGGCTTTGGGAGCGGGTCATAGAAAGAAGGCTACGACAACGAACAGGTGTATCAGAGAATCAATTTGGATTTATGCCTGGCAGGTCGACAATAGAAGTCATCCACCTCCTAAGGAGGTCAATAGAGTACTATAGAGATATACAAAAGGACCTCCACATGGTTTTCATTGACCTAGAGAAGGCATATGATAGAGTGCCGAGAGAGGTCCTATGGAGGGTCTCGAAGAGGAAAGGCATCCCCTTGCCCTATATACAAGCCATTAAGGACATGTACTAAGATGCGCAAACCAATGTACGCACAACAGAAGGGAATATAGACGCTTTCCCCATTATAGTTGGAGTACACCAAGGATCAGCTTTGAGCCTCTTTCTGTTCATTCTAATTATGGACGAGCTCATTGGGCACATCCAAGGGGACGTGCGTTGGTGCATGCTTTTTGCGGATGACATAGCCCTAGTGGGGGAGACCAGGGAGGAGGTGAGTGAGAAGCTAAAACTCTGGAGATTGGCCTTAGAATTGAAAGGGCTAAGAATTAGTAGATCTAAAACCGAGTATATGGAACTCAAGTTTTGTGTGTCTACCATGCCAAGCACAGATGATGTCAAGATTGGATCAGAGTGCATAACGTAAAAAGCGTGCTTTAAATACTTGGGTTCCATGGTGCAACAAGACCGCGAATTGCACGCAGATGTTAACAACAGGATTAAAGTGGGTTGGCATAAATGGAGGATGGCCTCGGCGGTACTATGTGATAGGAAGTTCCCACTCAAGTTAAAGGGAAAATATTATAAGATGGTAGTGAGACCGGCTATGTCTTACGGGGCAGAGTGTTGGCCAGTTAAGCAACAACACACCCAGAAGATGAAGGTAGCAGAAATGAAGATGTTAATATGGATGTGTGGACATACAAGGAAGGATAGGATCAGAAATAAAGTCATATAAAGTAAATTAGGCGTTGCCTCAATCGAGGATAAGCTGCGGGAGCAACGTTTGGGGTGGTTTAGGCATGTTAGGAGGAGACCGAGCACTACACCTGTCAGGGGATGCGAACAACTCCATATTACAGACAGGAAGAGACGAAGAGACTGACCAAGAAGAGTTGGATGGAAGCAATTCGACAGGACCTTGCGTATCTCAACCTCAGAGAAGAAATGGTCTTAGATAGAACCCAGTAGAAGATTAGTATAGGGGTAACATATATAGCGGGATAGGAACGTCAAGCACTTCTCGGCTAGTACTAGCGCCACCAGGCGTCTTGCATGCCTGTCTGTTTTACACATTTCTGCCTTGCTTCTTATTGCTTGCATCATTTATATGCTTGCATGTTGTCGTTAGGTAGGCTCCCTTCCATAGATGCTTAGTGCTTTCGCGTATTGCTCTTACTTAGATGCTTCCATGCTTGTCATGCTCTCCGTGCTTTTTATGCCCTCTCGCTTTTCAGGATGGGTGTCCTCAGAAACATCCTCTCATAAGGGTATCCCCCTGATGGGGTAAGGTTGCATACATCCTACCCCTCCCAAACCCTGCTCACATGAGAGCCGTTGTGGCATTGGGCTTCTTATTGCTGTTGTTGTTGTAATAATTGATGGTAAATTGGTAGTTGATGTTATTTTTATTATTTTTATTATTTCAAGACACACAATAAAAATACGTTGAAAAAACACGATTAAAAAAAAAACTAACTCTATAGCCGTGTCAGGGTCAAAAGTTTTCAAAAGAAGCAAAAAATTCAATACATAATTGGTGAAAATAAAAAATATTAAGGCTAAAACGCAATATTTTCGCTCAAAAACAGCCAAAATATTAGCTCTTTATTTATCTATTCTTTATGGCCAAATGCCCTAACTTTCCACAAGCATTCCTTCCCACAATGTTAATTTTTAAATGGATGAAGAATTGTGATGAGTTTCTCTCTGCTCTCTTTCTCTCTAACTCTCCCCCTGTCTATCTAGTCCATCTCTATCCCCTTATCTTTTCTATATTATACCTAAACTTAAAAATTCTATACTATAGTACTAATTTTATCTAGTTATATACAAATATACTAATGTTCTAGAGTTGATTGATTGTTCAGGTTGGTTGATTGCTTTGGATCGATTATGAATCGTATCAATTGGTATCAGAGCAAATGACCCTCGACATCAATGATGGAGTTCGGTCCGGTGGCAATTGCCGGAATACAAGCTACACTAGAAATGATGATGGCCAAGCTTGACCAGATGCAAGAGGATACTAGAAGTATGAAATCTGAGCTAAAAAACTGGTTAAGGTAGTAGTGGAACTAGAGGAGGAGAACATCGATGCTCGGGACACCATCAAGACACCAGAGTAAGATCTGGCCTCCGGCGACCAGGACAAAAGGCATGGTGACACTGACTTCAGCCAGGAGCAGAACCATGGCAATAACACAAAGATCGGTGAACCAAATGGAAAATCAAGCACCATCGATGTTGAGACTCTACATGCGATCCTAATAATTAGAATCCCACATTGGAATTGTAAGAGAGAAGAGATCACCTTATAACCCTAGTAGGTTACTCCACCTATTACTAATTGGTTTTAGGATGAAATCCCACTTGGGCTTATATGTGGATCTCATGTGTTCCAACTTCGTGGGTTGGGCCTAAAGGCCCGGTGAAGTTTAACATGGTATCAGAGCGGGTTGATGATCTCGATGTCTTATTTGTCACACCGTGTCCTCGTAAAGAGGGGTGCATTTGAATTTGTTGCACCAAGGGCTTTTCAAGTGAATGTTGGATCCAAGCGAATCAGAGAAGGTGAGTGTTGCGCTTGTCATAGTCTCACATGTGGGGGGAGTGTTGAGACTCTACATGTGAATCTAATAATTAGAATCCCACATTGGAATTGTGAGAGAGAAGAGATCACCTTATAAGCTTAGTGGGTTACTTCACCTATTGCCAATTGATTTTAGGATGGAACCTCACTTGGGCTTATATGTGGATCTCATTTGTTCCAACTTCGTGGGTCGGGCCTAAAAAAGGCCTGGTGAAATTTAACACAAAGATCTAGCACCACCGACACCGATTGAACACCACCTAAACCAAAACTCTGAGCCGTGCTCCACCTAAGGTACATACGACACCACCGTTGTCCGTATCGAGTTGCTGGGGAAGGAGAATGCCAACATCGGCCGTTTCTAAGAAGCTAAGGAAAGGGATGACGCCGTAAAAAGCATCACGCCATTGTTGGCTGAGTTGCTATGTCGTTGTGCTGCTGGGTGCCGCGGAGTGCCACGGCCTTCAGTCGGCTCGCAGAGCTGGGCATCGTCGCTGAGGAAGAAGATGACTGTGGGTTTGGGAATTTTGGAATTAAAATGTGAGTGTAATTACGATTTCACCCTCTTTTTACTTAAATGTTTTAGAGAAAATTTTAGTAAATTTAAGGGGTTAAAATTTATAATTATAGTATTTGAACTTGGAGGGTTACCGGTTTCGATATCAATACCTTGACCCTTAAGGACAAGGGTCTTTAAAAGGAAAAGATATTAATACAATACAAAATACAGTAGTTAAATAAGGGGTAATTTAGGTATAAATAAATAGGCTAAGTCCCTAAATATAGTTATACCCCTCTCCTAACTCTAGACATAGGAGTGTTTAGTGCAAAGAAGAAGTATGAATGAAGAATTATGATGAGTCTCTCTCTTCCCTCTTTCTTTCTGACTCTCTCCCTTTTCTATCTAATCTATCTCTATCCCCCAATCTTCCCTATAATATACATAAACTTATAAATCTTATACTATTATCCAGGTTTTATCTAGTTATATACAAATATACTACTGCTGGGAGGGGAACAACAACTACAAACAGCTGCTAATACCCCATAGGTTGAGAAGCAAAAGGAGGAATTTGCCCGAGGATGGGCTTGCATCTGATTAGCTAGTTAGTGAACCAATAGCTTACCAAGGCGATGATCAGTAGCTGGTCTGAGAGGATAATCAGCCATACTGGGACTGAAGCACGGCAATGTCATTCGTATGCTTCCTTCTTATCTCAGTCTCATCTTGTTGCCACTTCCTGTCTAATTTTATGGTGGATTGCTTGTTGTTTTGTCACTATATTGCTTTATTGCTAATAGTGCTTCATGCTTTGTGCTTTCTATGTGCTGTTGTTTTTAAGTTTTTTAGGCTGGGGCCCCTCGGTTGTACAATCTCTCTTTGGGGTAACACCCTAAAGAGATGAAGCTGCGTACATCCCATCCCCCATACCCTGCATATGTGGGAGCTCTTGAGGCATTGGGTTTATTGTTGTTGTTATTTTAGAAATTTGTATATGATAACCGTTCAGGCTCTTTCAAAAATTAATTGTATTAGTAGTTTAATTTTAGAGATAACAACTGATTGTCAAATTACAAATCACAAGTATAGTATTTTATAACAACTTAAAAAAAATAATTAATCTAAAAATGACCCAACTATATGTCAATATACTAAAACATAACCAACTTTATTTTCTTACCAAAAATAACTTAATTCTAACTTTTCTATCAAAAAATAACCGAACTCTAAAATTAATCTAAAAATAACCCAACTCTATTTTCTAACCAAAAAATAAACCAACTCTATTTTTTAACCCAAAAATAAACCAACTCTAACTTTTCTCCCAAAAAATAACCCAACTCTAACTTTTCTACCAAAAATAACTCAACTCTAACTTTCTACAAAAAATAACCAAATTTAAATTTAATTTTTAAAAATACTGAATTAGTGGTTAAGCATGACGTGTGGTATGACGCTCCGACAATATTATTTTCTTCTATAAATTTTTGGTTTGGCTTGATTTCTTTTTCCATCTAACCAAACTAAAAATACGTTTTTTTGATGACTGAGTACAATTCCTCAAACAGGCAATATCCTAAACAAGTAAAACAACAGAGGATTACAACCAGAGAACTAGGGCTGCAAATGAGCTAAGCCAAGCTGAGCCGAACCATAGCTTGCTCGGCTCGGATCGTTAACTAAATGAGACCAGCTCGGTATCGGTATCATTTATCTAATTGAACTGCATATCTGTGGTCGACTCAGCTCATTTACTAAATAAGACTGACTCGATATTAGCATCATTTAGGTTTGATTATTTGGCGAGCTGGCTCAATGAGTTTTCCTGACTCATTGTGATCATTTACCGAGCTCGTTAAGCTCATTTATTAGGCTTGCTATACTCATTTATGATTATTATTACTTGGATTTTCAAAAAATGGTGATAAAATAAGTCATATATGGAAATTGAAAATAAAAAATACATAGATGGAACTCAATTCCGCAATGTAGACATGCGAGCCAATAACCGAGCAGGCTCATGAGCCCACGAGTTGGCTCGTGAGCATTATGAGCCGGCTTGTGATCCTTTCAAGCCAAGTTGGCCTAAATTTGACTTCACTCGTTTATTCAAACGAGCTGCCCTTAAACGAGTCGAGCAGGCTCTCGAGTTGGCTTAGATGAACTCCAACCGAGTCCTTAATGAGCTGAGTCAAACTGGCTCGCAAGCAGGCTTGGCTCATCTGCAGCCCTACAGAGATCAAGCCAAACCAAAAATATGTAGAAGAAAAATATATTGTCAGAGCATCATACCACGCACCACAATTCAGTATTTTTAAATTAAATTTTTAGAGTTGGGTTATTTGTAGATTAATTTTTAAAGTTTGGTTATTTTTGGGGAAAAGTTAGAATTGGGTTATTTTTAGGTAGAAAAGTTAGAGTTGGTTTTTTTTTTTTTTTTTGTTAGAAAATAGAGTTAGGTTATTTTTTAGAGTATTTACAAGAAGTTGTGTCATTTTTAGATTAATTGTTGCTTAAAAAATCAACAGAGAAATTTCATGTCATCCTTTTTATTGCCTAATACATATTTGATTTTTGTTCTCCTGAGTCAAACACAATAGGAACAAATTTTACTAAGCTAAGTTGTCTAAAACGAATCATACGTTTTTTCTCTTAAAATCTTCAAGTTAAAAATAATTAAGTAATCTCTCTAATCTGTCTAATACATTATTACCAAGTTTCCTTTCTCCCAAAACCTTCCCCTCTCCAATCTTTGTAATTTTAGATAGTAACGTTTGAGTTGTCCATTTTTAAAAAATATTAAAATCAAGACAATTAATAATTAAAAACACAATATTAAACAAGTTTTGAAAATACAAAACATATTATATAGTCTTTTTTTAGTGATGAGTGCAATATGCAGCTTCGAAAGCACAAAGTGATACACTAACTGTATATCGTACGGGGTCACTCTAGTTATAAATAATTAAGGGGGCAAAATTATAATAAGTGAGGACCCTAAGGTTCTTTTGGGTGGGTCCATGTTGGACAACAACTTTAATTATTCAATGTATGGTTGATTTTGCAAAACTGACAGGAACGTCAACAAAAACGTGAGAGGATGCAACAAGCTTACTTGAAAACATTGATATTTTTCAGTGAGATCAGGTTAGATTTTGAAGTGAGTTTTCTAGGTATCATTTTGAAATGAATTGATCGAGCATGAGAATCAGTTGTTCTTGAGTCTAGGAAAGTAATTTTTATATCGCTTCAATTGTTTGTAGGTTTTGTGTTATGGCAAACATCTAGAAACCTTATCGTTGTAATCGCTATTAAAGTTTGCCCCTTGATATTTCCCCTCTTCTCGGAAGGCGTCCCACATTATATTTGGCCGATTGAAATCGAGTTGAGTGTCCTATATACCTGACACTGTCCTTAGAAAAATGACACAAAGAAAATATAAATAGTTGTCCTTATGAATGCAGAGGAATTCTCTATATAAATTGGATGAATGAAAGTGATACAATAGAGGCCTTTATATAGGCCAAGCACAAAGACATCAGAGACTGAAATACCCTTGGACTGTATATAAGTCAAGAGATAGAATGGTAAAGGCATAATGAAACCCTCAGCCAAGGAATATTCTAGAGAATAGTCCAATACGCCCCCTCAATCTGAGCGTGGTGGAAGAACGCTGAGATTGGTCCTGTATTGAGAGAAGCGGTCAGTAGACAGACCCTTGGTGAAGATATCAGCAATCTGCTTGCCTATGGGAGTGTAGCGGACTTGAAGATCACCCTTGAGCACTTTTTTGCAAACATAGTGGAAGTCACATCAATATGTTTGCTTCTATCATTGGACACGAGATTGGCTGCATGGTAGGAAGTAGAGACATTGTCACAATAGGTGATGATGAGGCCAGGGTGACGAAGACCGAGATCCCTCCTTAGGTAGCGGATCCAATCACTTCCAGCGACGGCTTGAGCAATGGCACGGTACTTGGATTCAGTTGTAGACTTAGAGACAATGGCTTGCTTCTTAGCGCGCCATGAGATGAGGTTTGAACTTAGGTAGAGAGCATAACCAGTAGTTGAATGGTGTGTGTCAAGGCAGCCGCCCAAGTCAGCGTCAGCGAAAGCAGTGACTGTGGGCGTGCGAGCTAGTATGATAGATAGTCCATGGTCAAGAGTGGCTTTAAGGTATCAAAGGATGTGTTTCACAGCCTGCCAGTGAGAGGTGTGAAGGGCATGTATGAACTAGGAGGCAAGGTTGACAGCATAATTGATGTCAGGATAAGTCATGGTTAGGTATTGGAGAGCCCCCACAGTACTCTTGTACTAAGTAGGATCCTCAAGTGGATCCCCATCACTTAACGAGAGGTGTGCTCGGGTTGGAAGGGGTGTTTTGATGGGTTTAGCATCGCATAGATCATGCCTAGAGAGAAGGTTGATTGTGTATTTGTGTTGGGAGAGGAAAAGGTGATCGGGTGTGCGATTGGCTTCAATTCCAAGAAAAAAGAAGAGAGGGCCAAGGTCCTTCATTGCAAATTGGGTAGAGAGTGAGTCAACCAATTGGTTGAGGTGGGTTGGGTCAGTGCCTGTTCGTATAATACCATCAACATATAATAAGAGGCAAGTGAGATGAGTTTTAGTCTTGTTGATGAATATGGATGGGTCAGCACGGCAACAAGTGAAACCAAGACTAAATAAGAATGCACTAAGCCGTTGGAACCATGCCCGACGTGCCTGTTTGAGTCCATATAATGCCTTTCGTAGACGACATATATGATTTGGAAATTTGGGATGTATGAAGCCTTATGGTTTTTTCATGTAAATTTCTTCCTTGAAGTAACCATGTAGGAATGCATTTTTGACGTCCAACTGACGAATGGGCCAGTTGTATGTGACTGCAAGTGTAAGAATGAAGTGTATAATAGTGGGTTTGACAACAGGGCTAATGGTCTCTTTGAAGTCAAGGCCTTCACGTCGGTGAAATCCCTGAGCAACAAGACGAGCCTTGAACCATTCTATTGAGTCATCTGCTTTGTACTTAACTTTATACTTCCATGTGCTTCCTACAAGGTTTTTCGAGGGGTCATATGAAGCGAAGTCCCACGTGATGTTTAGGATGAGTGCATTAAATTCATCTACCATGGCTTCTTGCCATTTTGTTTCACAGCTAGTGAGTAACATGTGGGCTCTTGGATTATGGTGGTGGAGAAGAAGGAGAGGGGGTACTTAGTTTTACATATATCTGCTTTAAGGCGCATTTGCATGGGATGTTTGTTAAGCAGGAGTCCTACCGAGGTGGGCCGCTCGGGTTTTGGTTCGGTGCTGGTTGCGGTCGGGATGCCAGGGTGTTGGATCCTGGGGTGGGAGCGGGTGAGGGAGGGGCCGAAGATGCCTCAGTTCGAGTGGGTCCTCTGGCTGAAACGGAGCCTTGGGGAGGTCCCGAGATGAGTCGAGGGAAGGGGGACAGATCGGGACTGGCACGGGAGGTGGGGTGCTGCTGCCGGTGAGAGGTTGGGGGGGGGGGGGGGGGGGAGGAGTTGCAGGTTTGAGTAAACTATTCGGGATGGGGGAGTTGTGGCATCAGGGACTACTACATCTTGATTAATAAGTTCATTGTAAGGAAAGCAAGTTTCGTCAAATACTACATGTCAGCTTATGTATAAGTGTTTGTGTTTAGGGTCAAAGTACCTGTAACCTTTGTATCGAGCAGCATATCCTAGAAAGATGCAAGGGGTAGACTGAGGGGCAAGTTTATGAAGGGCACGAGATTTGATGTTAGGGCAACATGCACACCCCGAAGATGCAAAAACGAGTGTAATCCGGGTAAGTTCAAAACAATTTTTGAAAAGGTGATTCGTTTGAGAGATTTGGTGCAAGGAGACGATTTATAGTAAAACAGACAGTGTAAAAAGCGTCATCCCAAAATTCATAAGGTAACTTAGAGTGAATCAAGAGCGTCCGTGCCATTTCATATAAATGTCGATGCTTGCGTTTCGCCACCCTATTTTGTTCTGGGGTATCAGGACAAAGATAAGCGGAAGTGAATACCGGCATCACGACAAAAAGCGTTCATACGCTAATGACCGTATTCATCCACCATTGCCTTTGAAAATCTTAATAGTTGTGTTAATTAGATTTTCAACTAGGTTATTGAAAGTAGTGAAGATTCCATAAACTTCAGATTTTCGCTGCATCGGATATAGCCAAGTAAATTGGGAGAAGTCTTCAATAAATAAAACATAATATTCATAAGCCGAATTAAAGAAGACAGTGATTGCCAAACATCAAAATGTATTATTTGTAAAGGCATGATAGTTTTGCGTAATACATGCTTAAAAGGAATTTTATGAGACTTTCCTAAGCAATATGAGTGACATTTTTTAGCAATTCTAACTCACGGAAAGAAATTTTGCTTACATAACATATCAAGAATAGTACTGCCTAAGTGACCTAGTCTTTGATGCCACAAATCTCCAATCCTTGTTTGGGATACGAGGCCCGCGTCATGAGGAGAAAAGCCATAGAGGGACCCATCATTGGGCACTCGAAGAAGTGGCGTCCCCCATAGTTTTGTCCTTGACACCGAAAAAATTGAATCAAATTTTACCCTACAATTGTTATCTCGACACAGTTGTTTAATTGATAAGAGGTTGTCTGCGAGGCTAGGTACAAGCATTACGTTGTGGAGTTTAAGAGATGAACTGGGGGTGGGTATAGTTGTCGAGCCCACATGTGTCACAGGTAATAATACACCATTGCCTACAAGAATACACTTATGCCCAGAATAAGGAAGAAGGTTATTGAGAATACCTGGATTCGACATCATATGATTCATGGCACCGGACTCAGGATACCAATTATAATCATGCGGTTCTTCAAGAGTCGTGGCAGCAAGCGATGAGAGGGATCAGGGAAGGAGGTGCTATCAAACCTATGTGGACAAGTGACAGTCGTATGTCCAATTTGGGAGCTAATTTGGCCGCATTGAGGATAGGGCCCGAGCACACCTACATTAGAGTGAGGGGGAAGACCAAATGAGGGTCGCACTAAGCTAGGGTGGGGGGTCCACCGGTGGGTGGCGGAGTGGGGTGCTGGCCGGGAGGGCCACCACCACCCCCACGATCGTCGCGCTTCCCCTTACCCCGGCCACGGCCATGGCTGCTGCGGCACGCTGAAGGTCCGGGCTGCGATTGGTCGTGGGCCACCATGGCGTGGCTCGGGTCGGGGTTAGACTGTCCAGACTATCGGGTTAGAGCAGCCTCGTCATTGAGTAGAGAGGTTTTTAACTCTTCACAAGTATATTATTTGTTTGATTAACGTGTAAATGTTGCAAAAGCAACATATTCAGGAGACAAACCATAAATTGCAAAGTGTTGAAATTCTCTTTGAGAAACAGGAGAGTCAATGGCAACTAAGTCGTCCATTATTGATTTTAACTGCGAGAAGTAAGCATCCACTATTTTGCCATCTTTACAGTGATTGATTAGTTGGGTCCGAAGATCAAACTCCTTAGCCATGAAGTGATCCTGGAAGCGCTTAGCCAAGGCATCCCACATGGCTTTTGATGTAGAGTGGTAGACAATGTCATTTAATAAAGGATGAGACAAGGTTGCTGCAATGCAAGATCTAAGACTTTGATCCGTGCGCAGCCACGTAAGATAATTCGGGTTTGGATAGGTCGGTCCATTGGAAAGATTTATTTGGGCAGGGAGGTAAGGGTAGGTACCATCTATAAACCCTAATAGTTGATGAGCGATTAATAACGTGTTAAATTGTTCGCGTCAAGGTGGGTAATCAGTAGTTGATTCGAGTTTTATTGTCACAATATTTGTGATGTTAGAAAGGGGAATTAAAACAGGGGAAGGAGGATGATTATATAAATTAGGGTTTATTGAATTAGGGTTAGGGATGGTAGGGCATGAAAGACCAACCCCTCCACCGGCACTATGAAGTGACCGGGGGGGGGGGGGGGTAGCCGTGCCACCACTGCCGGCGCCGGGGAGGGCACCAATAACAGTGGGGCCGGCGAAGGTCATGTAGGGGGGCGGGAGAGAAAAATAAAGAAGAGAGGGAAGAAGGGATGCCCAAACTAAATACCGAGTTCACTGTAGTCCTCCCAATTGATGGTGGAGCACCGGAGATGGCGACACCGGCATCGACCAAATGAGGAAGGGGAACGCCGGAGATGGTGGGACCGACAAAGCTGGTGTCGGGCACCACCTTAGACGCAGCAGCGCTGAGCAACGCTTGTGGGGTTTTGGTACTGGCGAGACCGGCCTCCACCAGGAGCTGGGCTGTGGCGGGGTGAGAGGAGGGGGAAGGGGATGCCATTGAATTAAAGAGAAATTAAAGTAAAAACAAAAATTAAGAATTCAACACAATGCAAATGAAAAAAAAATAACATGAAATAAAGAGTGGAAGCAGAAAAAAAAATATTAAGTATCAGAGCCTGGACTCTGATACCATATGAATGTAGAGGAATTCTCTATATAAATTGGATGAATGAAGATTATACAATAGAGGCCTTTATATAGACCAAGCACAAATACATCAGTGACAGAAATACCCTTGGACTTTATACAAGTCAAGGGATATAATGGTAAAGGCATAATGAAACCCTAAGCCAAAGAATATTCTAGAGAATACCCAATAGTCCTAACTTGAACAAGGAGCGCAATCCATCAAGGGGAGAGCAATAAAATAAATAAATAAATGAGGAGTCAAAACCCAAAATGACACAATATAAAGATATTTTCAAAAATGATATTTTTTTTAAAAAGTATTTCCGAACTGGCACCCATGTAGATCAACTAGATGCCCTTTTTTCAAATTTTTTTTTTTTTTAAATTTTCATAATTTTCTTTAAAAAATACCTTCCCTAGGGAAGTATCTTACACCGTTATTAGGGGTGTAAATGAGCCAAGCCGAGCCTAGGCAATATTTAGCTCAAATTCGGGGCTCGGGCTCAGCTCATCAAAGGCTCGAGCTCAGCTCGTTGCTGGCTCGAGCTTAAGCTCGCTCGCTTAAAGTTCCCCACCATGTTTTATTTTAGCTTAATTACTAGACTAAATATAAATTTTTAATTGCAAACCTATAGTTTTACAATAAATAAAATAAACATATATAAATATATTATGTAGTTTGTAATGAAAATTCGAAATATTTCAAACATGCGTTTGGTTTCTTTCACTGTATACTTAAAAGTTAAACTATATATATACATATATACATATATATATATATATATATATATATATATATATATATATATATATATATATATATATATATATGAGCAAGTAGCTTGTAGCCTAGTGGTGTGGTTTCCGGTCGCCTATGTGAGATCGCCGGGGTTCGAGCCCCCACTAGAACACCACCCTCCCCTGAATTTACAATGATAAAAATATATATATATATATATATATATATATTTATATATATATATATATATATATATATATATATATTTATATATATATATATATATATATATATTGTAATTATTGCTAAAGATATATTGTGCTCTCAGAAGATGAAAAGGCAAGCATGCTTAGGCGGAGTTTAAATGCTAATCTAGAAAATTACACGTATACTATAAATGCCTTATTTGCCATTTTTTTCTAAATAATAATTTAATTTATTCAATAATGATTTTATGTAAAACTTGCAATTCCAATACATGTATTGTAAATAATTTATAATATTATTCATTTAAATTTCGTAGATAGTATGCCCAAATTTAATCAAATAATCAAAGTAAATACGACATTCTCGGTGCCCTAAGAGTTTCCACCTAAACATGGTATGAAGAGAGGGTGGATGTCTACAGCCTTCCCTCTTCAGGGTGTTATCCTGAAGAGAGGCTGATTCTGAGTACCCTCAACAGGAGGAGTGAGAACTTCCCAGGTGATTACCCATCCTGGTATTACTCTCGCCCAAGCACGCTTAACTTCGGAGTTCTAATGGGATCCGGTGCTTGTGTGTTGGTACCCTCTTTGGTAAATAATCAAAGTAAATATAAATTATAAGTTAAATAAATTATACTATTATGAAAGGAAACTTAAACAAATCTAGTATACTATGATACCAATTTGTTAGGGAAATCTTAATGCGGAAGCGAAAACCCTGGTAACTTAATTCGATTCAAATAATATGACTCACGCAAAACGAGAAGTAAACAAATATAGAGAAAGAAAGAACAAAACAAGAACACACAATATTTACGTGGAAACCCCTCTACAATCGAGAGGGGAGAAAACCACGGGCGGAGATGGAGATTCTTTATTAACTGAACGGAAGAATTACAACGACACTTCCCAAACGAGATATATGGAAGAATTACAATCACTCCCTCTGAACTCTCGTAGCACTTGAATATTTTGGAGGAATTACGAAATCACCTCTTTTTCTTAATGGCGGCTCGCCTCACTTTGATTGGATACGTATGGGAGAAACCTTTCACCGAATAACCGAACCCTAAGCCCTTATTTATAGAAAATAATTAGGGCCGGCGCAACAAGGCTCCCAATCGATCGGGAACATCTGATTGATCGGCATCCCGATCGATCGGAACCTACCGATCGATCGGCGCTCAAAACTTCCAAAACACTCCGAATCTTTCCTTAAATCACCCGATCGATCGGATTCTCTCCCGATCAATCGGTGATCCCACGGAAGCCCCATATAAAAATAAAACAAGTAATTTGAGACATAACCTAACAAATCTCCACCTTGGCTCAAATTACATACATAAAAGAATTACCTTTACCTTCTCCACAAAACCCCCACACACGGGGTTAACTCAACGAAGTACGAAACCTAACCGTGCGAAGCTTGAACTTCCTGTTAGGTAGAAACTAAGTGAACATATCTGAGAGGTTATCAGTAATGCCAATCTTCTTATCTGAATTGGCTCTTGACACATCAACTGAAACAGCTACCCGCTGCTGAACTGTGTTACAAAACTGAACTCCCTCTGGCTTACTCACCTGACTTGAATCACAAACAACTGATGACATCTTCTGTGGAGATAACAATAATGAAGACTCACCAAACGTGACACGTCTCGTCAGGAATTGTTGAAGAGAAAACCTTTCTTCTTCACATAAAGCCCGTGTTCACATACCAGCAGTCCTCTGGACGGACCACACAAAGAGCCCCTTACACTATGCTCAGACAGACACCTATCACCTGAACGATCCAATCTCAAACGTCCTAAGTTTGTGATCTCTGGTTCTGTCAACAACAAGGATGATGAAGATACTACAACAGATCTAACAAATGTGGAACTGACAAGTTCATACAACGTACCTGACCTTCTGCCCTTCATAACTGTCAATGCACCCTTAAAGACCTTCAAAACTCCACCTTCAGCTGTGTACCTGTACCCTTTAGATTCAAGAGTACCCAAAGAGATGAGACTTTTCTTCAAATCAGGAACATGACGAACATCGCCCAAAACCCTGATAGTGCCATCGAACATCCTAAAACGAATTGTTCCTATACCCAGAACTTTGCATGGATTATCATTACCCATCAAAGCAACTCCACCTCGAACGGACTCGTATGTGGAAAACCAATTCCGGTTGGGACAGACATGATAGGAGCAACTCGAATCCAAAAACCAACTATCTTTCAAGTTGAACTGAGGTTCAGACACGGACAAAAGAAGATCTTCATTCTCACCACCAACAACACTAGCTGCTATGGATCTTTGGTCAGACCTGTTATCTGCTTCTAATTTTCTCTTAAGCTTGTAACATTCTTTCTTAATGTGCCCTTTCTTACGACAGTAGTTACAGGTTAGGTGTTGATACCTAGACTTAGACTTGTTTCCACTATGATCATACTCACAAATAAACCACTACCTGAGTTATAGACAGAGTTAGATAGTTCCCTATCTACTCGTTCTTTACTCAGTAGGTTTCTCTTAACTTCATCAACAGATATGGTTTGTCTACCCCCATAAATCATGCTTTCAACAAAACCCTTATATGAAGTAGAGAGAGAACATAACAACAACATTGCCTGATCTTCATTCTTAGGAACATCATCCAATTCTTTCAAATCTTGAATAATTGAATTAAATTCATTGACGTGGTCTTAAGTGACGTACCTTCTGACATACGAAACGTGAATAACTGGCGCTTAACTACGAGTTTGTTGGAGACAGACTTGAAACAGAACATATCCTGCAATTTCTCCCACAACTCCTTAGCTTTCTTCACTTCCAGAACTTCTGTCAAAACGTCATCGGTAAGACACATCTGAATTGCTGTGAGCGCCTTCTCATCCAACTTCTCCCATTGTGCTTCTGTGAGATTCTCTGATTTCTTCTCTTTCCCATCTAAAGCTTTCTTCAAGCCATTCTGAGTCAAGAGGCTCTTAACGCGAACCTGCCATAAGCTGAAGCTCCCTTGACCACCAAACTTCTCAATTTCGGATCTAATTGTGGACGTCATATTATCAAATCGAAATAAACAGGGCTCTGATACCAATTTGAAAGGAAACTTAAACAAATCTAGTATACTATGATACCAATTTGTTAGGGAAATCTTAATGCGGAAGCGAAAACCCTGGTAACTTGATTCGATTCAAATAATATGACTCACGCAAAACGAGAAGTAAACAAATATGGAGAAAGAAAGAACAAAACAAGAACACACAATATTTACGTGGAAACCCATCTACAATTGAGAGGGGAGAAAACCACGGGCGGAGATGGAGATTCTTTATGAACTGAACGGAAGAATTACAACTACACTTCCCAAATGAGATATATGGAAGAATTACAATCACTCCCTCTGAACTCTCGTAGCACTCGAATATCTTGGAGGAATTACGAAATCACCACTTTTTCTTAATGGCGGCTCACCTCACTTTGATTGGATACGTATGGGAGAAACCTCTCACCGAATAACCGAACCCTAAGCCCTTATTTATAGAAAATAATTAGGGCCGGCGCAACAAGGCTCCCGATCAATCGGAACCCACCGATCGATCGGCGCTCAAAACTTCCAAAACACTCCGAATCTTTTCTTAAATCACCCAATCGATCGGATTCTCTCCCGATCGATCGGTGACCCCACAAAAGCCCATATAAAAATAAAACAAGTAATTTGAGACATAACCTAACATATTACATTCAGGCTCATTTAGGCTCGCGAGCTTACGAGCTCGTGCTTTATCAGGCTCGGGCTCGGCTCAGCTCGAGCTCATGACGAGCCGAACTATATGAGCTTTCGCGAGCCAGTTCGGCTCATTTGCAACCCTAATCATTATAGCCGCTACTAGGCATTCTTTTGTCATTGCTACATCATTATCACAAAAATAAATTTATTATTTAATTTAATTTTAAAATTTAATAAATAACTTTAATTAATTTATATTTTATAAATATTAAATTTTAATTAATGCATAAAAAAAGTGCATGCATGCATAAAAATACATTCATAGATTGTTAAGATTTTTTTTTTTTTTTTTTGCTAATAAGGAACCCTGTTACCAGATAAACCCTAGCCCATACGGTGACCCACATATCATAAGAGTCAGTTAAGTCAAAGATTCCTCCGGAAGAGGTTCAAGAGGGGAATCAAACTCCAAACCTTTTGATTTAAAGTAATACTCCATCCCTTCACTTGTCTCCTACTATTGAGATAAGACCCTGAATGATGCATAAACTGTTAACTGCCTCTGTGTAAGAATGACATTCTTTAAAAAGATTACAAGAATTTGGAAAAAAAAAAAAAAAAGAAATGGCAATCAATCCACAGGAAAGCTAGTTCAGGAAATATTTCTTTAAAAGTTTTATTTTTGCAAATGTTTTGTTTTTTTTTTTGTGTTTTTTAGGGCAACGACTCTAAACAGACCAACATAGAAAATTTAGAAGTGCGACTCTTTTCAAAACAACTAGAAGAATTTTGTTCCCCAACATGTATGATCCCCATAAAATACGGTTGATGATGATAAAATACAGTTGGGAGAGGAGCGAATCTCACTTTTTTAAGATTGTTTAATGCCCCATTAAATCAAGACCAGTATAGTAGGTATTGACATACTGCCTTTAGAATACAATTCCCAACTAAAAAGTTGTCACTTCTTTCGTCTATATAATTAACACCTTACTTAGTCAAAATAAAAAATTAAATGCCTTTTTTCAGAATTTAAGATCAAGACTTTTTGTTTGTTATAGTTGGAGGGCCCATTAATGCAATCATTTCAAATCTTGTAATGTTTGAAAACCCAACCAATTATTGAAATGAATCGAGTAACTTTTTATCTCCTTTATTGTGTATTATCTATTTAATATATTATTATCAAGTCCCCTATTACATCACGTGTAAATAATATTTACACTATTACACCACGTGTAAATTTGATCAATTATAACAAATTTTAACGTAAAAAGTTATGGGTGGGCATAAAATTCTATTACACCACATATAAACAAAATAGTAACATACCTAATACCTTAAGAGCTCCTGCCTAAGTAGGGTCGAGGGGGGGGGGGGGGGGGGAGGAGACAGATGTACGCAGCATTCCCCCAAAAGAGAGACTGTTTCCAAGTGTCCCCAACCTGAGGGCAAGGACTTCCCAAGAGGTCACCCATCTTGGTACTACTCTTGCCCAATCGCGCTTAATTTTGGAGTTCTAATGGGATTCGATAACGGCGTGTTGGTACTTTCTTTGGACATCACATATAAAGAATTCACAATTAATCTAAAAATAACCCAACTATATGTCAATATACCAAAAAATAACCCAACTCTAACTTTTCTATCAAAACTAACTCAACTCTAAATTTTATACCAAAAATAATCAAAATTTAAAAAAATATTGAATTGGTGGCTAAGCATGGCGTGTGTTATGACGCTTCGATAATATTATTTTCTTCTATGTATGTTTGGTTTGGCTTGATTTCTTTTCTCATCTAACCAAACTAAAAATACCTTTTTTACGATAACTGAATACAATTCCTCAAAAAGGCAATATCCCAAGGCACAGAACAAGTAAAACAACAGAGGACTACAATCAGAGAATTAGTGCTGCAAATGAGCGGAGTCAAGCTGAGCAGAACCACAGTTTGCTCGGCTCGACACGTTAACTAAATGAGACCAGCTCAGTATCGGTATCATTTATCTAATTGAGCCACATATCTTTGGTCGACTCAGCTCATTTATTATATGAGACCGGCTCGGTATTAGCATCATTCAGGCTTGATTATTTGGTGAGCTGGCTCGTTTAGTTTTTCTGCCTCATTGCGCTCATTTATCAGGCTCGTTTAGCTCATTTATTAGGCTTGTTATACTCATTTATGATTATTGTTACTTGAATTTTCAGAAAAAGGTGATAAAATAAATCATATATAGAAATTGAAAATAAAAAATACATACATAGAACTCAATTCTGCAATGTTGACATGCGAGCCAATAATCGAGCCGGCTCATGAGCCCAGAAACGAGCCCACGAGCTGGCTCGTGAGTGTTACCAACCTGCTTGTGATCCTATCTAGCCAAGTCGGCCTCAATTTGATTTAGCTCGTTTATTTAAACAAGCTGCCCTTAAACGTGGCTTAGACGAACTCCAGCCGAGTCCTTAACGAGCCGAGCCAAACTGGCTTGCAAGCCGGCTTGGCTGATCTGCAGCCCTACAGAGATCAAACCAAACCAAAAATATGTAGAAGAAAAATATATTGTCAGAGCATCATACCATGCACCACAATTCAGTATTTTTTAAATTAAATTTTTAGAGTTGGATTATTTTTAGATTAATTTTTAAAGTTTGGTTATTTTTTGGTAGAAAAGTTAGAGTTGGGTTATTTTTGGAGAAAATTGAGTTAGGTTGTTTTTTAGAGTATTTACATGTAGTTGTGTTATTTTTAAATTAATTGTTGCTTAAAAAAACAATAGACAAATTTCATGTCATCCTTTTTAGTGTCTAATACGTATTTTATTTTGGTTCTCTTGATTGAACATAATAGGAACAAATTTTACCAAGCTAAGTTGTCTAAAACGAATTATATCTTTTTTCTCTTAAAATCTTCAAGTTAAAAATAGTTAAGTAATCTCTCTAATCTATCTATGTTGGAGTAAACACTTACAAGTCATGCAAGAACGAGTATCCTAGATATCTCAGGTGTCGAGGCCATGTAATCACTTTCCTTAATACTTATTGCAACTTAGGAAATAGTCTCGGGTATACAACAATAGCCAATATGATGAAGTGAAAGTGTGTAAAGGGAGAGATAGAAGAGATGAATGAGAATGAAGTTTTCAAAGAACTTTCAACACATTGATTCATAAGACCTTTTTCAAAGTTCTTTCTTTTTCCTTAATTAATTCCTGTGTATTCAATCTGATTAAATGAGAGAATATATATGTTAATAGTGAAAAGAGACATCCCCTAAAAACACCCCAAAAAGAGGCGCGAAAACCCGAAAATAACCGTGCTCCAAAACTGCCAAAATTCGTCTTGTGTGTCGACACACAGAGCTGTCTCTCGACACACACCTCTGTTCCGTGTGCTTCTGTAAGATTGTGTGTTGACACACGGGCTCTGTGTGTCGACAACAACTCTGCATTTTCGTTCTGTAAGACTGTGTGTCGACACACGTGTCCTGTGTGTCGACACATATTCCGTATATGTAAAAACACTTTAAAATATCGGGACAAATCTCAAATGCTTCATTAACATTTCTCATTTTGAAAATACACCAACATTCCCCACCATTTTCAAAATACAATCATTATCACATACAACATCTCTAAGTTAAAGGAGGCCTTATTGTGCATCGATTGAACCCCCAACTAGTGAAGACACCATTACAGTTAATCGGATCGAAAATGGTAGACCAAACTTTGAACCATACAACCTATTTGATTAACCGACTATGTCATCATGCACAAGGCGTACTCCCCATACACATCCTACGACTCCTAGATCGACACATATGAAGCCTCGTGTCATGTACCCTTCGTGAGTGTTTCAGAGCCAAACCCTTTGTCAAAAATCACTTCTTGAAGCTGCCAAACTTAATACTCACTAAGATGGACCCCACTGATCATGACCCTGCGACTTGACATGCAGTAATAATATAAACATGGGTCCATTAAGACATACGCTCATCCTCTTGGATTCTCTGACGCAAGTAACCAAGCACTTTTCACACAGGATGGAAAAATCTCTTTTAGTGCTTGCAATCACACTGATGACAAGTCTCACTCATTGAACCCGAGATCTAGCGTCATACTAGGCGTCGAGTTGAGGGCCTATCATGGGTGACTAAAAATAAGAGGTTTCACACCATCCCTTCATTTATTTATTATCAAGTCTCTAGCAACACTTTTAAGCAAGAGATCTGCTAGATTCTGAGCCCAGTTTTCAAAGTCCACAGTGATCACTTAATCTTTCATAAGTTATTTCACTTAACAATATTTGACACTAACGTGTTTGTACTTTCAGTGACTCATGTCACTTTTATACATTTGAAAGCATATCTCATTATCATAATGGATAGAAATAATTAATATTGGCTTAGGCCACAAAGGAACCCTAGACACAAGGTCCTTTAATCATTCTGTTTCTTTATAAGCAGAAACCAGAGCAATAAACTCTATTATCACAGTGGAATTTATAACACGTGTTAGTTTCTTGAAACTCAAGGAACAACACCCCCACCACTTATAATATTTACTAACTTTAGAAGCGTAGTTCTCGTTATCAAATATACAACTGGCATCCAAGTATTTTTCTATACAGAAGAGTATTCATTAATATTAACACCATAACTCATGGTCATTCCAGTACCTTATGTATGATATGCCAGTTACCTTTACTTACATAGCTAGTTATACACACTCAGCTATCTAACAACAAAGGCTGCATCTAACCTTTTCAAATTCCAATTATACCATTGGAACACTTTCATTTGGTTCTAAATTTTCATACCAAATTTTAACATGTGATCAACATACATACATACAACGAATCCTCTAATTTGTTAAACTTGCCATATGCATTTTCCGGATTCATTAACTACCTCTTTCAAAGGCAACATCGCTAGACTACGAAGTCTCGTCATAGTATCACAATCTATGACACAACAATATTAAACTTTGACATTCATATTATTTCTAGTTTATTCCTCTAGAAATATACAAGTCCTATTGCTAGGACTTCTCTTTTCACATTCTTTTACTCTTTTAAAGTTTTAGAGCCTTTTCAGGGATATTATCTCAAACATGATTTTCATCAGAATTTACTTTACTTCACATAATAACAATATATCACTCAATATCAATGAAAGACTCAAAGCCTTTTTAATGTACTCATTTACTTTTACTTATCAATTTACTCATAACTAAATCATATGAAATATCATGTCATTTATAAGCATCTAACTTTATGGGTAACACATGTGTCATCAGAATACAGTACTCATGTACACTTAAGTTTTGTCACTTTGATGACTAACAATATGTGAATGTAGGGTCACATATTTATCTCATTTTCCATGCAACAACTGCATAAAACTTAGATTCAACTTGAGCATCTTCACATTCATTGTATAAATGCACTTTATTTTAACCGACTACTCAATCATCATACACATATGTCCTTAAAATGCAAGTAAGCTTTACTTCAACTGCATTAATCATTATGAGTGATAGAAAGATTTTTTACATGCATGCCGGTTTCCATTGCAACATTACATCCAATAACATTGGAAAATCCACCGAAGATATGTGGTCAGTTATGAAATTATAAATCATCATTTTCAAGTGCTTTTATACAATTTCTTTCATCATCTTTAATCATGAACTTCAATTTGAATATTTTTATATCAGTCACATTATGGATCAATATATGTAATATTATCATATACTTCATGATCCATTAATACATTCAAATTCACATCACTTTCATTTAATCAAGTAAACAAACGGCATTTATTTTCATAAATAACAAGCCGTAAAGTTTATAACCACATTAAGGTTCATGGACACTCATAACCACATCTATATACATGGTTACACAAATCATTTTTATGATGCATCAACTTCAATTTAATGAAATTATACATTCATAATTTTATTAACATGCATATTAGAATTAATTGTACAAACATATTAATGTCCATGCTCATACTTTCATATATATGGACATGCATGCATGCTAGTTATAACTTTGTTAACATATATACATGATTATACTCAAACTTCTTTCATGATTTTCCAACTCCACTATTGTTCACTCCATCATGCCATAACATCAATTTCGTCAATGAACTATACGTAAAGGAGATTGGCTCAATTACCTTTAAAACAAAAAATGAGTCAAAATACCCACATTTATATTCTATTATGGGCTTATGTCCACATAGTTATTAACATATGTGCATTAACCTCAATTTAATTGTTGTTCAGATTACAAATTCATATAACAATAAATTTACTACACATAATGCACAATTTCCCATTTGTACCAAACTATGAATACCTTTTCATATTTCATAAAGAACCCGTTGTTCTTTTCAATTCGTAAAATACATGGATCATAGTCAACATACGTCATTCACTTATTTATCATTATTAGTTTTGGTATCGTCTCGGCGTCTAGTTTCAACAACCATGCTAAATAAGGATTTTCTTTTTAGCATCGCCTTGACGTCTGGCTTCAACAACCACCCAAAACATCCATTTTATACATGGAGATATATCATGAAAAATACAGCGTATCACACAATGAAAAATTTTACCGTAGAAAATTACATTCTATTATATATGCGTCATTTTGCAAAATTCAGTGTTATTCCATTGTTCTTGTATTACCGCCATAACGCTTGCGGGCATCATGAAACCAAAATCATGAAATCATCATATATTATTAGTTGTTGCTTTACACATGAGAGGAATTTGGTTGAGTGGATAAAATTCTTTTTATCCCAAAAGTGGGGCACGCGGGTTCAATTCTCTCTAACCGTAAGTCCCCCTTTTTTCTTTTTCCTTTTTTTTTCTTTTTTCTTTCTTGGCGATTTCTCTTTCTTTTTCCTTTTTTTTTAATTTTCGATTTTCCTTTTGTCAAATTAACATGATAGAAAATTATTCAATTAAATTTCATGTATCATTTGATCAAACTTCATGATTCACAACCATCATAAATTCAAAGGCACTTGATCATAAATTCATGATCCAAACAATCAATGCCTATTTAATTTTAGTTTCAATACCACAAGTATACTTATCAGTAAATGCACTTCAATTCACATGAATCTCATGATTTCATCCCAAATCATCAAACAATGTCGAAATGGAAAAGTTAGGAGTTTTATCTTTGGAATTTCAATCCCACAGGTAAATATACTTTCATGCATACACAACAATGCACCAAGCACTCCTTCTTAGGCATTATAGAACTTCATGATTTTATCCCGAATCAAATATACGAGATTTGACACAACTTAATTCCATTAATTGGATGCAACTCAAAAGGCATAAAGGCATTTTACTATTATCCTTATACATGCCCAAATTGATCATCATCATGAACTCTTGAATTATGTTATGAAACCATACGCAAATAAATCATGTGCATCATTAACAAAGGACAAACACAAATTCTCATTCATCTTAGTGCATCATGGTTTCATGATTTTCAAAATTAAATAACATACCATGATCCATAACAATTCATACAAAAGACAGATCCAAGAAAGGTCCTAATCCTCTCAATTCACCACTTTTTCCAATCTCACATAGTTCGCCATCAAATCCCGCAAAGTGAAGAATCCATTTGCTATTAATGAAATTAAGTCTTAAGATTGTTGAAGTAAACACTTGCAAATCATGCAAGAATAGGTATCATAGAGATATCAGGTGTCGAGGCCATGTAATCACTTTCCTTAAGACTTTTTCAGCGTAGGAAATAGTCTCGGGGATACAATGAAAACCAATACGATGAAGTAAAAGTGTGTAAAGGGAGAGATAGAAGAGATGAATGAGAATGAAGTTTTCAAAGAACTTTCAACACTTCGATTCACAAGATCTTTTTCAAAGTTCTTTCTTTTTCTCAATTAATTCTTGTGTATTCAATCTGATTAAATGTGAGAATATATATGTTAATAGTGAAAAGAGACATCCCCTAAAAACACCCCAAAAAGAGGCACAAAAATCCGGAAATAACCACGCACCAAAACTGGCAAAATTTGCCCTGTGTGTCGACACATAGAGCTATGTTTCGACACACAGGGGCTGTGCATCGACACACACCTCTGTTCTATGTGCTTCTGTAAGATTGTGTGCTGACACACGGGCTCTGTGTGTCGACACACAACTCTGCATTTTCGTTCTGTAAGTTTGTGTGTCGACACATGAGACCTATGTGATGACACACATCTCATACATGTAAAAACACTTTAAAACATCGGGACAAATCTCAAATGCTTCATTAACAATTCTCATTTTGAAAATACACCAACAATCTAATACACTATTACCAAGTTCCCTTTCTCCCAAAACCTTCCCCTCTCCAATCTTTGTAATTTTAGATAGTAATCTTTGAGTTGTCAATTTTAAAAAATATTAAAATAAAGACAATGAATAATTAAAAACACAATATTAAACAAGTTTTGAAAAAACAAAACACATCATAGAGTCCTTTTTAGTGATGAGTGCAATATGCATAAACAAAAAGTGATACACAAACTGTACATCGCACGGGGTCACTCTAGTTACAAATAATTAAGGGGGCAAAATTATAATAAGCGAGGACCCTAAGGTTCTTTTGGACGGGTCCATGTTGGACAACAACTTTATTTATTCAATGTATGGTTGATTTTGTAAAAGTGACGGGAACCTCAACAAAAACGTGAGAGGATGCAACAAGCTCACCCGAAAACATTGATATTTTTTGGTGAGATCGGGTTAGATTTTGAAGTGAGCTTTTTAGGTGTTATTTTGAAATGAATTGATCGAGCACGAGAACCAGTTGTTCTTGAGTATAGGAAAGTAATTTTTATATCGCTTCAATTGTTTGCAGGTTTTGTGTTATGGCAAACATCTAGAAACCTTATCGTTGTAATTGCTATTTTCATAAAGTTTGCCCCTTGGTATTTCCCCTCTGCTCGGAAGGTGACCCACATTATATTTGGTCAATTGAAATATAGTTTAGTGTCCAATACCTGACACTGTCCTTAGAAAAACGACAAAAAGAAAACATAAATAGATGTCCTTATGAATCTAGAGGAATTCTCTATATGAATTGGATGAATGAAAGTAATACAATAGAGGCCTTTATATAGGCCAAGCAAAAATACATTAGTGATTGAAATACCCTTGGACTTTATACAAGTCAAGGGATACAATGGTAAAGGCATAATGAAACCCTAAGCCAAGGAATATTCTAGAGAATACTTCAATACATCCTCTCAATCTGAGCGTGGTTGAAGAACGCGAAGATTGGTCCTGTGTTGAGTTTAGCGGTCAGTAGAGAGACCCTTGGTGAAGATATCAGCAATCTGCTTGTCTGTGGGAATGTAGCGGACTTGAAGATCACCCTTGAGCACTTTTTCGTGAACATAGCGGAAGTCACATCAATGTGTTTGCTTCTATCATTAGACATGAGATTGGCCGCCACGTAGGAAGCAGAGACGTTGTCACAGTAGGTGATGATGGGGCCGGGGTGACAAAGACCGATATCCCTCATTAGGTAGCAGATCCAATCACTTTCAACTATGGCTTGAGCAACGACACAGTACTCGAATTCGATTGTAGACTTAGAGACAGTGGCTTGCTTCTTAGAGCACCATGAGATGAGCGTTGGTCCTAGGTAGAGAGCATAACCAGTAGTCGAACAGCGTGTGTCAAGGCAGCCGCCCTAGTTAGCATCAGCGAAAGCAGTGACCGTGGGCGTGCGAGCAGGTATGATAGATAGTCCTTGGCCAGGAGTGGCTTTAAGGTATCAAAGGATCTGTTTCATAGCCTGCCGGTGAGAGGTGTGAGGGGCATGTATGAACTAGGAGACAAGATTGACAGTGTAACTGATGTCAGGATGAGTCATGGTTAGGTATTTGAGAGCCTCCACAGCACTCCTGCACTCAGTAGGATCCTCAAGTGGATCCCCATCACTCAATGAGAGGTGTGCTTGGGTTGGGAGGCGGGTTTTGACGGGTTTAGTGTCGCATAAGTCATGCCTATAGAGAAGGTTGATTGTGTATTTGTGTTGGGAGAGGAAAAGGTGATCGGGTGTGCACTTGGCTTCAATTCCAAAAAAAAAAAAAAAAAAAAAAAAAAGGTGGAGAGGGCCAAGGTCCTTCATTGCAAATTGGGTAGAGAGTGAGTCAACCAATTGGTAGAGGTGGGTTGGGTCAGTGCTTGTTAGTATAATGTAATCGACATATAATAAGAGGCAAGTGAGATGAGTTTTAGTCTTGTTTGTTGAATAGGGATGCGTCAACACGGCAACAGGTGAAACCAAGACTAAATAAGAATGCACTAAACCATTGGAACCATGCCCGAGGTGCCTGTTTGAGCCCATACAACGCCTTTCGTAGACGACATACATGATTTGGAAATTTGTGATGTATGAAGCCTTGTGGTTGTTTTATGTAGACTTCTTCCTTGAGGCATCCATGTAGGAATGCATTTTTGACATTCAACTGACAAATGGGCTAGTTGTATGTGATTGCAAATGTAAGTATGAAGTGTATGGTAGTGGGTTTGACAACAAGGCTAAAGGTCTCCTTGAAGTCAAGGCTTTCACGTCGGTGAAATCCTTGAGCAACAAGACGGGCCTTGAACCGTTCTATTGAGCCATCTGCTTTGTACTTAACTTTATACTTCCACGTGCTTCCTACAAGGTTTTTCGAGGGGTCATATGACACTAAGTCCCAAATGTTGTGTAGGATGAGCGCATTAAATTTATCCGCCATGGCTTCTTGCCATTTTGGATTTTTTCATAGCCCATGAGTAACATATGGGCTCTTGTATTATGGTGATGGAGGAGAGGGAGAGGGGGCACTTAGTTTTACATATACCCGCTTTAAGATGCATTTGCATGGGGTGTGTGTTAAGCAGTAGTCCTACTGAGGTGGGCCGCTCGGGTTCCGGATCAGTGTTGGTTGCGTCCAGGAGGTCCAAGGTGCTGGATCCTGGGGTGGGAGCGGGTGACGGAGGGGCTGAAGATGCCTCAGTTCGAGGAGGGTCCTTGGGCTGAACCAGAGCCTCGAGAAGGTCTCGAGGTGAGTCGGGGGACAGGTCGAGATCGGCACGGGAAGTGGGGTGCCGCTGCCAGTGGGCAGTTTTGGGGGGGGGGGGGGGGGGGGGGGGGGGGTTGCGGGTTTGAGTAAACTATTAGGGGTGGGGGAGTTGTGGCATCAGGGACTACTACATCTTGATTAACAAGTTCATTATAAGGAGAGCGAGCTTCATCAAATTCTACATGTCGGCTTATGTATAAGCATTTGTGTTTAGGGTCAAAGCACCTGCAACCTTATCGAGCAGCATATCCTAGAAAGATACAAGGGGTGGACTGAGGAGCAAGTTTATGAGGGGCACGAGGTGTGATGTTAGGGTAACATGCACACTCGAAGATGCGAAAATGAGTGTAATCTGGGTTAGTTCAAAATAGTTTTTGAAAAGGTGATTTGTTTGAGAGATTTGGTGTAGAGAGACGATTTATAGTAAAAAACGGAGCAAAAAGTGTCATCCCAAAATTCATAAGGTGACTTAGAGTGACTTAAGAGCGTCCGTGCCATTTCAGATAAATGTCGATGTTTGCATTCCGCCACCCCATTTTGTTCTGGGGTATCAGGACACGATAAGTGGAAGTGAATACCAACCTCACAACAAAGAGCGTTCATACGTTGATGATCCTATTCACCTCTACCATCGCTTTGGAAAATCTTAATAGTTGTGTTAAATAGATTTTCAACTTGGTTTTTGAATGTAGTGAAGATTTCATAAACTTTAGATTTTCGCTGCATCGGATATAGCCAAGTAAATTGGAAGAAGTCATCAATAAATAAGACATAATATTTATGAGCAGAATTAGAAGAGACATGTGATTGCCAAACATCAGAATGTATTATTTGTAAAGGCATGATAGTTTTGCATAATACATATTCAAAAGGAAGTTTAAGAGACTTTCCTAAGCAACAACAGTTACATTTTTTGCAATTTTAACTCGCAGAAAGAAATTTTGCTTACATAACATATCAATAATAGTACTGCCTAAGTGACCTAGTCTTTGATGCCAAAAATCTACAATCCTTGTTTGGGCTACGAGGCCCACGTCATGAGGAGAAAAGTCATAGAGGGACCCATCACTGGGTACTCGAAGAAGTGGTGTCCTCGTAGTTTTGTCCTTGACACAAAAAAATTTGAATCAAATTCAACCCTACAATTGTTATCCCGACACAGTTGTTTAATTAATAAGAGGTTGCCTATGAGGCTAGGTACAAGCATTACATTGTCGAGTTTAATAGATGAAGTGGGGGTGGGTACAGTTGTAAAGCCCACATGTGTTAAAGGTAAATAATGAACTATTGCCTAAAGAACACCCTTATGCCCAGAATAAGGAAGAAGGTTATTGAGAATACCTAGATTCAGCCTCATATGATTCAAGGCACCAGAGTCAGGATACCAATTGTAGTCGTGTGGTTCTTCAAGAGTCATGGCAGCAAGCGAGTGAGAGGGATCGGGAAAGGAGGTGCTATCAAACTAATGTGGACAAGCGACAGCCATATGTCCAATTTGGGAGTAGATTTGGTAGTATTGAGGACTGGACCCGAGCACACCTGCATTAGAGTTAGGGGGAATACTAAATGGGGGTCACACTGAGCCAGGTTGGGGGGTCCACCGGTGGGTGGCGGTGTGGGGTGCTGGCCGGGAGGGCCACCACGACCCCCACAACAGCCGTGCTTCCCCTTACCCCGGCCACAGCAACGGTTGACGAGGCCCGGTGGCGGTCCGGTCTGCAATTGGCCTCGAGTCGAGTCCGGGTTAGACTGTCCAGGTTGTCAGGTTAGAGCAACCTCTTCAATGAGTAGAGAGGTTTTTTTGAAGAGGTTTTTAACTCTTCATAAATATATTATTTATTTGTTTGACGTGTAAATGTTCCAAAAGCAGTATATTCAGGAGGTAAACCATAAACTGCAAAGTGTTGAAATTCTCTTTGAAAAACAGGAGAGTTAATGGCAGCGAAGTCATCCGTTATTGATTTTAATTGGGAGAGGTAACCATCCTTCATTTCTCCATCTTTACGGTGATTGATTAGTTGGGTCCGAAGATCAAACTCCTTAGCCATGGAGTGATCCCGGAAGCGCTTAGCCAAGGCACCCCACATGGCTTTTGATATAGATGGTGGACAATGTCATTTAATAAGGGACGAGACAAGGTTGCAGCAATGCAAAATCTAAGACTTTGATCTGTGCGAAGCCACGTAAGATAATCCGAGTTTGAGCAGGTCTATCCATTGGGAAGATTTATTTGGGCAGGGGGGCAGGGGTAGGTACCACGTATAAACCCTAATAGTTGATCAGCGATTAATAGCATGTAAATTGTTCACGCTAGGGCAGGTAATTAGTAATTGATTCGAGTTTTATTGTCACAATACTTGTGATTTTAGAAAGGGGAATTAAAACAAGGGAGAAATTAGGGTTAGGGATGGTAGGGTATGAAGGACCAACCCCACCACCGGCACTATGAAGTGATAGTATGGGGTGTAGCCGCGCCGCCACTGCCGGCGTCGAGGAGGGCACTATTAACAGTGGGGCCGGCGAAGGTCATGGAGGGGTAAGGGAGAGAAAATAAAGAAGAGAGGGAAGAAGGGAAGCCCAAACTAAGTACCGGGTTCACTGTAGGCCTCCCAATTGGTGGTGGAGTACCGGAGATGGCAATACCAACATCGACCGACCGAGGAAGGGAAATGCCGGAGATGGTGGGACCGACAAAGCTGGTGTCGAGCACCACCCTAGACGCAGCAGCGCCGAGCGACGCTGGTGCGGTTTCGGTACTGGGGAGACCGGCCTCCACCATGGGCTGGGCTGTGGAGGAGTGAGAAGAAGGGGGGGGGGGGAGAACATTAGCGTAAAATCGACTAGGGTTAGATGCCATTGAATTAAAGAGAAATTAAAGTAAAAACGAAAATTAAAAATAAAACACAATGCAAATGAAAAAAAAAAAAAAGGAAATAAAGAGTGGAAGCAGAAAAAATAAAAATAAAAATAAAAATCAAAGCCTGGGCTCTGATATAATATAAATGTAGAGGAATTCTCTTTATGAATTGGATGAATGAATGTTATACAATAGAGGCCTTTTTATAGGCCAAGCCCAAGTACATCAGTGACTAAAATATCCTTGAACTTTATACAAGTCAAGGGATACAATGGTAAAGGCATAATAAAACCCTAAGCCAAAGAATATTCTAGAGAATACTCCAATAGTCTTAACTTGAGCAAGGAGCGCAGTCTATCAAGGGGAAAGCGATAAAAATAAAAATAAACAAATGAGAAGTCATTGCCCGAAATAACACAATATAAAGATATTTTCAAAAATGATATTTTTAAAATAAGTATTTCCGAACTAGCACCCATGTAGATCAACTAGATGCCCTTTTTTCAATTTTTTTTTTTTTTAAATTTTCATAATTTTCTTTAAAAAATACCTTCCCTAGGGAAGTATCTTACACTGTTATCAGGGGTGTAAATGAGCCGAGTTGAGCCGAGGCTAGGCTCGACAATATTTAGATCAAATTCGGGGCTCGAGCACTGGTCGTCAGAGGCTCAAGCTCAGCTCGTCGATGGCCCGAGCTTAAGCTTGCTCACTTAAAGTTCCCCACCATGTTTTATTTTAGCTTAATTACTAGACTAAATATAAATTTTTAATTGCAAACCTATAGTTTCTATAACAAATAAAATAAACATATATAAATATATTATGTAGTTTATAATGAAAATTTAAAATATTTAAAACATGCATTCGGTTTATTTTAGTGTATACTTAAAAGTTAAACTAACAGTGTATATATATATATATTATAATTATTGCTAAAAATATATTGTGCTCTTGAAAGATGAAAAGGCAAGCATGCTTAGGTGGAGTTTAAATGCTAATCTAGGAAATTACAGGTATAGTATACATGCCTTAATTGTCATTTTTTGGAAATAATAATTTAATTTATTTAATAATGATTTTATTTAAAACTTGCAATTCCAATACATGTATTGTAAATAATTTATAATATTTATTTATTTAAATTTCGTAGATAGTAGGCCCAAATTTAATATCATTTATTAAATTTGAAATAATCAAAGTAAATACAATATTCTCAATACTCTAAGGGCTCCCGCCTAAGTATGGTCTGAGGAGATGGATGTCCGTAGCCTTCCCCCTTCAGGGTGCTACCCTTAAGAGAGGCTGATTTCAAGTACCCTCAATCGGAGGGGTGAGAACTTCCTAGGCGCTCACCCATCTTTGTATTACTCTCGTCCAAGCACGCTTAACTTCGGAGTTCTAATGGGATCCGGTGCTTGTGTGTTGGTACCATCTTTGGTAAATAATCAAAACAAATATAAATTAAAAGTTAAATAAATTATACTATTACATTCAGGCTCATTTAGGCTCGCGAAGTTACGAGCTCGAGCTTTATTAATCTCGGACTTGGCTGAGTTTGATCTTGTGACAAGCCGAACTATATGAGTTTTATGCCGGGCCGGCTCGCGACATTTACAGCCATAATCATTGTAGCCGCTGCTAGGTATCCTTTTGTCGTTATTACATCATAATCAAAAAAATAAAGTTATTATTTAATTTAATTTTAAAATTTAATAAATATTTTATTTAATTTATATTTTATAAATATTAAATTTTTAATTAATGCATAAAAAAACGTGCATGAAGCATAAAAATACGTTCATAGATTGTTAATTTTTTTTTTTTTTTCCCTAATAAGGAACCCAGTTACCAGATAAACCCCAGCCCATGCGGCGACCCACTCAGGAAGAGATTCAAGGGGGGAATCAAACTCCAAACTTTTTGTCTTAAAGTAATACTCCATCCCTTCACTTGTCTCTTACTATTGAAGTAAGGCCCTAAATGGTGCATAGGCTATTAACTGCCTCTGTGTAAAAATGACATTCATTAAAAGATTACGAGAATTTGAAAAAAAAAAAAAAAGAGAAAAAAGACATGGCAATCGGTACATATGGAAGCTAATTCGGGAAATATTTTTTAAAAATTTTATTTTTTCATTTTTTTTTTTGGGTGTTATTTAAGGCAACGACTCTAAACAAGCCAACACAGAAAATATAGAAGTGCGACTCTTTTCAAAACAACTAGATGATTTTTGTTCCCCAACATGTATGATCCCCATAAAATATGGTTGATGATGATAAAATACAGCTTGAAGAGGAGCGGATCTCACTTTCTTTAAGATTGTTTAATGTCCCATTAGATCAAGACCAGTGTAGCAGGTATTGGCATACTGCCTTTAGAATGCAATTCTCAACTAAAATGCTGTCACTTCTTTTGTCTATATAATCTCGAAAATTAGTGTCTTCATAACACCTTACTTAGCCAAAATAAAAAATTAAGTGCCTTTTTCACAATTTAAGATCAAGACATTTTGTTTGTCATAGCAGGAGGGCCCATTAATGCAATCATTTCAAATTTTTTAATGTTTCAAAACCCAACCTATTATTGAAATGAATCGAGTAACTTTTTATCTCCTTTATTGTGTATTATCTATCTAATATATTATTATCAAGTTCCCTGTCATACTATTACATCACATATAAATAATATTTACACTATTACACCACATATAAAAATATAAGAAAAAATTGATCAATTATGACAAATTTTAACATAAAAAGTTATAAGTGGGCATAAAATTCTATTACACCACATATAAACAAAAAAGTAACTTGCCCAATACCTTAAGGGTTCCTGCCTAAGCAGGATCCCGGGGGGGGGGGGGGGGGGGGGGGGGCAAGAATTTACACAGCACTCCCAGAAGAAAGGATGTTTTCGAGTGCCCCCAACCTGAGGGTGAGGACTTTCCAAGAGGTCACCCATCTTGGTACTACTCTTACCCAATCACACTTAATTTTGGAGTTCTAATGGGATTCGGTGACTGCCTGTTGGTACCCTCTTTGGGCACCACATATAAACAATCCACAATTAATCTAAAAATTATACAACTATATGTCAATATACCAAAAAAATAACACAACTTTAACTTTTCTACCAAAAAACAGCTAAAATATAAAATTAATTTAAAAATTATTGAATTGGTGGCTAAGCATAGCATGTAGTATGACGTTCCGACAATATATATATATATTGCTTGATTTCTTTTCTCACCTAACCAAACTAAAAATACGTTTTCTTTCGATAATTGAGTACAATCCCACAAAAAAGCAATATCTTGGGGTATAGAACAAACAAAACAATAGAGGAATACAACCCTAGAATTAGGGCTGCAAGTGAGTCGAGCCAAGCTGAGCCAAACCATAGGTTGCTGCGCTCAGCTCGTTAACTAAACGAGACTAGCTTGGTATCTGTATCATTTATCTAACCAAGCCGCATATCTGTGGTCGACTCAGCTCGTTTACTAAATGAGACCGGCTTGGTGTTGGTATCATTTAGGCTCGGTTATTTGGCGAGTTGGCTTGTTGAGTGTTGCTGACTCACTGTGCTTATTTACCAGTCTCGTTAAGCTCATTTATTAGGCTTATTCATCTCATTTATGATTATTGTTACTTGAATTTTCCATAAAGAGTGATAAAATAAATCATGTATGGAAATTGGAAATAAAAATACATACATGTAACTCATTTATGATTATTGTTCATCTTATTTATGATTATTGTTACTTGAATTTTCCAAAAAGGGTGATAAAATAAATCATGCATGGAAATTGGAAATAAAAATACATACATGTAACTCAATTCCGCAATGTAGACATTGAAGCAAATAATTAAACCGGCTCATAAGCCCATAAACGAGCCGGCTTGTGAGCCTTTCGAGCCGAGTTGGCCTCGATTTGAGTTGGCTCTTTTTTTAAATGAGCCGCCCTTAAACAAGAGTCGAGTAGTCTCTCGAGAAGGCTTAGACAAACCCAAGTTGAGTCCTTAATGAGTCAAGTCAAACCGGCTTGTGAGCCAGCTTGGCTCATTTGCAGCCCTACAAAGAACAAGGCAAACCAAAAATACATTAAAGAAAAATATATTATCGGAGCATCATACCATGCACCACAATTAAGTATTTTTTAAATCAAATTTTTAGAGTTCGGTTACTTTTTATATTAATTTTAAAGGTTGGTTACTTTCGGTAGAAAAGTTAGAGTTGGGTTATTTTTTGATAAATTGGCATATAGTTTGGTTATTTTTAAATTAATTGTTGTATTATCTATGTAAAAAATCTAGAGGCCCTAGATTATGAAACAATGTCTAAGAGATCGAGGTCAGGTGTGATTTTTTAGCCCTAGGTCTTTCCGACAAAAAGATAAAAGAATAAATACATAAGTATGTCTATATACCTAAGGAAGATGGTTGTTACCCGTATATATAAAATCTATTAAAATGTATGCCCGTGTTACCTTTTAATGTATATATTACCATTTCAAAGGATTGGTAATTATCATATCATAAAAATGGGCAATAATTATAGAGAATAATAATACATAATAAAAAATTATACCACATGGAAATAAATATCAATCTTGAACCAAAATCCAAATTTAAAATCCTAATAAGTACAATAAATATCTATTAATGTATATATTACATTAATATAATGATACTAATATTAGTTTATTTATTTCATATATCTTGTCAAACATAAATTATTATTGATTAGAAAGAGAGCTCGAAACTACCAAAACCTGGACGGTGGAAAACAAACGTAAATTAACCTATTATAATCATATATGCAGTATAGTAGTAACAGTTAATATAATAGCTTCTAAAATTCTATAGAAAAATTATATTATAGTGCAAACAACATTAATAATATACTAAATTTGATAATAATATTCTTAAAATTACGGATATATTGATGCATTTGCAAAGACAAAACTATAATTATAATTAATCAAGGAAAACAAAAACATGGAATCATGGCATGGTTCTCGTATGTACGTATGATCAATATGTGTTATAGGGATAGGTATAACAATAGTTAAAACAAACAACAATCAAATATGGAAGACTGTTCTGTGAAAAGTAAACATGCAACAAAATAATAACAATTAGAACAAACACTATCATGCATACTTCTAAATAATTGGCCCTTATATTTTACTTGTTATACAAATATATGAACAAGCTAATTCACTAACCCCATGAATGCAAGGTCGATGATGACAGTTAGTACATGACCCGTGAGGGGGGAAAAATTTTTCAAAAGCTAGTATGCAAGAAAGGATAAGTCCACTTCAAGTACATCTCTAGTCCATCACAAATCAAGTGTAAAGACGAATTAGAGATGGGAAAGTTTTGTCTCAAAATGTAAAGACAAATTAGACATGGGAAAGTTTTGTCTCAAATCTATGACAAATTAATGACAGCCTTCTTAGGGACATTTTGAAGATCGATTTCAGACATGGATAAGCTTTTCCAAAATCGAGATGACGCGCCATCTTCTTTTTATGATTATGAGGAAAAGATCTTCAAAAATATACAAAAGAAAGTCCTCAAATAGATATAAGAGCTAAAAACCAAAAGGAAAGAAGAGCAAAATTTAATGCTAAGCTAGGTGCGATATCATAATCAAAGCCGGGCTATAATTGCCCAACTTTGCCTATGGTTTACAGCTCAGGAGGTGCCAAGAAAGAAACTATGGAATAAGTTATGGAACAATTTGTAAGGAGGGTTTTGTTAGGCTTCCTGTGTGGAGCCTGATTTTATACTGTTATGTACTAAGACCATGGAGGGGAGGCTTAGACCCATTTTGGTTATCTCAGCCGGAGACATTAGGAGCCTATTTGGCAACAAAAAATTGTTTCCTTTCCATTTTTAGTTTTCTTTTCATCTCCAGTTTTGCATCATAGAAAACTGAAAAATGCGTTCAAGTGATTCCTATTTTTTAATTTTTTGAAAATTGAGAATGATACATAAATAATATACAACGCGATAAAGGAACCAACTTTTGTCGCAAACAAGACGAACAGGCCCGAGAACGCCCTTGTTCGAACCCAAGCTTTATAAGGCTTATTGAGCTCAAGTTAAAGCCGAGCTCTTATCGAGCTTTTCTAACCCTTATTCGAACTTGATTCGATAAGATTTTAATATGTTCGATACTCGACTCGGCTCGTTAGGTTTAGCAAGTTGAGTCGAGCTTGTTATCGAGCTCATTAACAAGCCCAATCAAGCTTAAAACCACGCAGAGTTTGTTATTGAGTCAAGCTCGGTATCAACGCTTTTCAAAGTACTATCGATCCATTATCGAAGAACTTTCAAATTAATATCAATTGTTAATGAGCTCTTATCAAATTGTTCGCAAGTGTTAAGGAACTAAGTGCCCCTTATTCGAACTTGTCTCATTAGGTTTATCGAGCTTGTTTGAACTCAGCTCGATAAGCTATCGAGCCCTCATAATGAACAAGAAAGAGCCCTAATTGATTTTGAATGCAAGCAGTTCATCGAACATTCGGTTCATTTACACTTCTACCTTAGCTAATAGTTTGGAATCGCTTTTAAAAAAAGGAAACTAGTCTTAAGTACCCCTAAAGCCCGCTCTATTACATTCTGCAAAAATGTGTGTCTATAATTAAATAACTCGCATGATCCTCTTATTTGTTCTCCAGCTTGAAAATTATTCATCGCTTTTAAAATTGGAAACCTGGCCTTAAGTACTCCAAAATCATTTACGTAAAAGGACGAGGAGATAGTGAAATATTATAAAATGGGTAAGTAGTGTGAAAATGTGAAGGGGGTGTTTACAATGAATTTTATTACTGTGCTTAGTCATCGTATTGGAGTCCTGTATGGAGGGGTTCGTAAGGATGAGCTAAATTCAAGCTCTAATTACACATTGGATTTGATATTTCCTAGCCTAAGAGGAATAAGGGGCTTGAATGATTATTGTTTCGGAGAGGCGATCGTAAAAGACAATGGGAGGAAGAGGCATTTGATTGCCTGCCTTGGATGAGGCTTGCCCGAGAGAGAGAGTGGTATGAGGGGTGGGGGAAGGGGGGACCTCAAAATGAGAAGCCCTTCCCCCTTTATATAGAGCTTTGGTCGGCTGTGGCGCCTGTTTTGGGGCGCCCCACAACCCGAGCGCCTGTCTGGGGTGCCTCGTGTCTTTTTAATCGGGCGAGGAAGTACCGCATTAGTATTATAAACAGGGGTTGGGGAAACGTTGGAAAAAGGTCCATATTTTGGAAAGAAAAATTGGAAAACAGTTTAAACTGTTTTCCAAATCTATGAAGGAATAAGGAAAACTGAAAAATTGCTTTCCAACTTTGGAATTGGAAAATTGTTACTAAATAGGCCGTAAGTTTTCTTTGCATGCATCTATATAAACTCAGTTTGGAGTTTACAAGAGTTGAGTGAAATCAGAAAAAATCTCACTGTAAATCATTCAAGCAATAAAATATTCCCATAACTCCATAGATTAGGTCGAACCAATCTTGTGTGTTTGATTTTAATTTTTGTTGAATCTTTCGTTATAGTTAGTTGTTACATTTTGTAATATATTTTTCATACAGTAGTCAATGAAAATGATCATGCAACCCACTAGTATTTGAAATCACGTGATGACTCTCAATTCTATACAGGCGTGTAACCATCATCTATATCTTGTCTCAAATTCAAGATAGAATAAAAGCTTCTCACTAAAAGAATAAAAACAAGGGTAAATTACAGAAAACTCCCCTGTCTTTTGTTTCAAAAACAGAAAATCTCCCTCACAAATAAAAGCACTCACAAAACCCCCTCACTTTTAAAAATTTATCATTTAACCCCCATGTGACTTATTTTTGACCATTTGCCCCTAATGCTTAATTTTGTTTTTAGAAAAAGACTTTATATTATTAGACCAAAATTAAATATTTTATATTTTTAGCAAAAAAAATTAAGAAAATTTTCTATATTTATAAAAATTTAATTATTTTAAAATTTTTAGGAAAAAATATTATGAGATAAAATATAACTTTTTTTTGGTTGAGGGGCAAAATGATCAAAAAAATTTATTTGGGGGCAAAGTAAAAAATTTTCAAAAGTTAGGGGGTTTAGTGAGTGGTTTTATTTGTGAGGAAGTTTTTTGTTATTGAAGCAAAAGTCAGAAAATTTTCTGTATTTTACCCTAAAAACAATCTCAGTTTTATAGAATAAAATGCAAAATATTAAAAGTAATAAATATAAAAAAAGTAAAATTAAATTACTTTTTCTCTTTTATGTATTTAACGCACCTTCTCACAACTTACAATTGCATCAATTTACTGAGCCGTTGTCCAAAATTATCCAAAATAAAAAAATACTACCCTAAATGACCTATTTTATAAAAATTTACCAAAATGGCCTCCACCTCAACAAATTTTAAAATTTTAATTCTTTTTTCTTTTATTTTGGGGTACCTCGCTCCACGTGATAATCATTTTAAAGATAATAATTATGTTAAATATTATGTAAATAAATGGCTATTATTAGATAACTGTAATAATGAATAAATTAAAAAATTATATATATATATAATATTATTTAATATTTAACAAATAACTTAATTTAAATTTATTATTATAAATTACATATATAATTTAACTAAAATGTATATTATAAAATTAAATATAATATAATAATAAAAATATAATTTATATATTGAATTTAATTAATAATTAATAATTTATTAAAAAAATAAGTAAAAAAATAAAAAAGGTAATACGATCGAGATATTTACTAGGAAATATGATAAAATGATCTAGGCTCAGATCTGATCCAATTATCTCTGGATATTATAGGTGCAATGGCGTCTATATGTGGTCATAAGTACTGACCTAGGGTTTGTACAAGAGGTAATACAATCGAGCACAACAAACCGCTTGTAGTCTTACACTATATTAGAACTCTGAAGTTAAACGTGCTTGGGTGAGAGTAGTACCAAGATGGGTGACCTCCTGGAAAGTCCTCGTATTACACCCCTTAGATTAGGAGTTCTCGAAAACAGCCTTTATTCAGGTTACCCTGAAGGGAGAAGGCTGCGTACATCCACCCCTTCAAACCCTGTTTAGGCGGAAGTCCTTGGGGCATTAAAAATTGTTAACAATAAGAATAACCAGAATAATATTAAAATAGGATAACGAGATAACAACGAAAATTAAATACAAAATTCACAAGAGGACAAAAGTAACCCCCACCAGACTTTTCTCTCTCCTCTCTCCTGACTTTTCTCCTTCCCCACGTCTCCTTTCTCTCACCTCACTCAACCCCTCACGTCTCTCTCTCCTCTCCACCATGACCCCGGTACCACGCCAATGCTACCGCCTCTCTCCTGCCGCCTGACACCCTCGCCGGTACGACCACCCCGGTACCGACCTCCTCTCACCTCGGTACTGTCCACCATCTCACTCTCTCTCTACCGCCTTATACCCTCGCCTGTACGACCACCCCGGTACCGCCTCATCTTCTCTCTCTTCTACCGGGCACCATCTCACTCTCTCTCCACTACCGCCTGACCCTCTAGCAGACACCACTTGACTCCGGTACAGCCTCTACCTTACCGGTATGACCACCCCGGTACCGCCTCATCTTCTCTCTCCTCTCTTCTCTACCATCTCTCTCTCCTCTCCACCACGACCCTAGCACCGTCTAACCACCAGTGCCACCTAGCCTCGGGTACCGCCTGACCCGTCCGGTACCGCCGTCACCTCCCCACTACCGCCTCCTCCCCCCTTTTCTATAAATACCCATTTTCCCTCCTTACAAGGGGAGGCAAGCTCCACACATACCTCTCACCCCACAGCTCCCTCTCTCCTCTCGGTTCTCTCTCTTCTCCTCCCACCATCACCACCTTGCCGGTACAACTCCTGCCAGGCTCCGGCCACCTCGCCGGTACGGCTCCGATCACTAGTGTCACTCTCCTCTCCGGCCACCTCGCCGGTCCCTTGGCTCTTCTTCCTCTCTCTCTAGGCCCACAAGGCCCCCGCGCCAGCCACCAAAGACCCCCTTTCCGTATGCGATAAGTATTTATTATTGTTTATTTTATGCGATTTATTATTATTATGTCTTTACTAACTTAGGCATCGGAGGGGTCTCCTGCGGGCAAACTCGTGGGTCCCTCTAACGGCCTTCTTTATTTTGCAGGGGAGCCCGGGTTATACACCTCAGAAGCTGCTTTCTCAAGTTGTAGGAAATATCTGACGTGTACAACGACAATACTGCGTATAACGACGTGTAAAATACAACGTAAAAATACCATTGTAACTACCGAAAAATAACCGGTAAAATACGATATAAATAGCCCTAAAAATGCCGCTGATATTAACTGAAAATTACAACATATAGCAAGCGGAAATTATATTAAACTTAAACTGGAAATGCAGGAAACGTCCACCGTGAAAAATAGTCAAAACGCATTGTTAAAATTTGATATAACACAGTAAATATTGCAGTAATTTTATATCGGATAAACGCAGCCAGATAAATGAACATGACAATTAAACAATACCGAAATAGAGAGTAGATTAGAAAATACCGAAGATACCGTGCCGTGGAAAATACCACTGTCCTAAAGACGATGTCGCCTCTGCTCCGGTGCAAACAGATATGTAGGCGGCCGTCCTCCAGAATTTACACGGTTCGACCCTTAACATGCACTTGTTAATTGCCGGGTAGGAGTGCCTTGAACTTTGCCCAAATTTTAGGAGAGAGAGAAACCGAGAGAGAGAGAGAGAGAGAGAGAGAGAGAGAGAGAGAGAGAGACTGAGAGTGTTCATTTTTTGTTGTTATAGCTAATGGTATATATATAGTGTAGACAACTATAACAAGTATTAAAAAGAACGGGTGCAATAAATTCCAACGGCTATAAATGGTAACAAGCATTAAGTCATTGGCTGTAATAAATTCCAACGGCTATAAACGAATGTAATAAATTTCAACGGCTATATTGTTATTTAATTCTCAACGGTCACAATTTTAATGACCCTAAATGACAAATAATGGTAAACAGCCGGTAAATAGGTACGGTTAGAATATTTTTTCATAATACTTAAGTTTAGCTTGTATCATTTTTCTAACATAATTGAGAGTTGAGTCCCGCTTTTATCTAGAACCTGACCAAAAAATTCTGAAACAGGAATGTTGCTTGCTTTTAGTGCATGTTCTAACTGAGTGACTAATAATTATTATAATATTTGTGGAAGTCAGGAGGAATGAACGAGATTTTTGATTGCTAATTTCTTATCATTTTTATTGATGACACATTTCTTGGAACCATTTTTCACCAAATTCTCGTTGGCTCTATCTGGAATATGGAATTGAAATTGAACTATAGAATTGTAAGTTCAATGCCATTTCTTGTGGAATTAAAATTCTGATGGAATTGAAATTTTGCTGTTTGGTTCATCAAAGAAGTTGGAAGAAGGAATTATAAATCCATAATGATTCGAGTCATCATGGGTTTTCAGTCAATTGAGTTGGAATATTTCGAGCTTTAAATCAACTATGGTCGAATTTTTGCCGGATTGATTTGCATTGCATTCGAGTTATTATTGTCAGACCGATTCATTTTGAGTTCAATATATTTGAGTTTCGAGTCAGATTAGGTCGAGTATCGGGCGTTAGATAATTTGGTATTCAAGTTATATCGTATTTGCAGTTAATTGGGTTAGGTCTTTTCGAATCGATTTAGACTAGAATTGATCAGGTTTGAGTTGACGTAGGTCATTTCAAGCTCGAGTCATCTTAGTTCTGGAATAAATAGGTTGTATCATTTTAAATTTCGAGTCATCTTAGATAAAGTTTAAGAAGGGCCGGGTCATTTTGGATTTGAGTCATATTATGTTTTGGGTCAATTAGGTGGGATCATCTCCACTTCCGCTGAACCAATCAACACGGTCCATCTAATTATTTCCACGAGATCACTTATTCTTGTACGAGGATCCCAAGGTTGTTTATCAAGCAGCCAATGTATTTGCCAAGGAGCTTTCTATCCCAAAAGCTTAAGCTGATGAGTGAAGGTCCAGGATTGGTTTTATACTCTAACATGCCCCCTCACGCAAATGTCCGTTTTGGGCTTGAAGCATGGATAATGCAGAGGCCCGCTTCTTACGTTGTGCTTAATTGTTTTAATACTGAAAGTGGGGGCTGTTGAGATTCGAACTCCTGACCTCTTGGTCATTAAGGTTCTGATTCCATGCCAAGGAACTATCTATCCCAAAAGCTTAAGATGATGGGTGAAGGTTCAGGATTAGTTTTGTACTCGAATAGTATTGGATTCACAACTATTAAGGACACAGGCCAAGAGTCAAGACATCTCTATAATCCTTAGATATTAACTTAGAAGAGCATTATGTTAAGATTAAAGAAAACGAGACTACGTTTCATAAATAAACAAAAGATGCAACATTTTTCAAAACGGAAATAAAAACAATGTGAAAAATTGACACCATCAATGCAGTTATGTCCACGAGCTTGCTTTTCTTGTACGAAGACACCAAGATTGTTGTATCAATCAGCCAATGTAGTGGGTTCACAACCGTCATGAACACAGGCCAACACATCTTTGTAATCCCGAGAGATGGTGAAGGAATCATAGACATTGCCATCACTACTCTTCTTGTACTCGAACAACAAAGATGAGTGGTTGAATGCAGTGAGCTTGACGAACCCGAAATCGAGGTCTTTGAAAAGACTCCATGTTGTGTTTATTGGGCTGAATTTGGATAAGTGGCTTCCTCCTCCACCGGCAACTACATGGATTGTGCCATTTACCACCCCGGAGTAGTGAGATTTCTCTGAGTTGACGCATTGGTTCTGTCCGAACAAAAAACAAAATGCAAATTTTAACACTTTCATAAAAAAAGGTCACCAACTATTGAAAAAATTACCGGGCCTCATGCCCGACCAACGAGTTGGAACATACGAGGTCCACAGGAAAGTCTATGGGATTCTATCTTAAAAATAATTGGCATTCGGTGGAATAAATCCACCATGCTTATATATTGGTCTCTTCTCTCTAACAAGTCTCATACATGGATTCAACTAGACTCACATGTGGAGTCCTTAACGCCAACATCTACGGAAGGAAGGGAGATGAGCTTCGAACCTCCAATTTGGAAAGTTTGATAAGGTTCGACCTACCAACGTATCTAGAATATGAGTGGAAATGTAACCACTAATCAGACTCTAGAAACTCTTCTTGACCCAATTATGTTATAATAAACTATTGGGTAATTGAAAATGCAAAGAGTATTTAAAAAATATACACAATTTGTTTATCTTATTCAAAGGAAAAGGGTTAATTAATTTAGTACTATAATATGTTAATTATAAACTAAGGATACTCTTTTACATACCTGATAAATAGGGCAAATGCGCTCATAGTTATGGACGTGACCCCAAAAGGCAATATCAACCTTGTACTTTTGCCAAAGACGCTGGAGGTCATCTCGGCCCATGGGCTCCTCAAAAGAGCCCTCTTCTCCAAAAAATTTATTGGAAGAGTAGCCGAGAGGGCGGTGGCCGGCGAAGATGAGCCACGGCTGCTTGTGGCGGTTGGCAGAGGCCAAGCATTTCTCAAGGAACTTGTATTGCTCACTCCCTGCTCTCCAGTCATGCTCCGTGTCAGCTATGCACAGGTGGAACATCCCATAGTCTGCTGCATACCTGCACAAGTAGGATCTTGAGTCGGTGAGGGTGTTGAGACTCCACGTGTAAGCCTAATAATTAAAATCACATATTGGAATTGTGAGAGAAAAGAGATCACCTTATAAGTCTAGTGGTTACTCCACCTATTGCCAATTAGTTTTAGGATGGAACTCCACTTGGACTTATATGTGGATCTCGTATGTTCCAACTTTGTGGGTCGGGCCTAAAAACGGTCTAGTGAAATTTAACAGAAGGCAACGAACAGGATAAAATAGACGAAAGAAAAATAAAAGAGAAGAAAAGTACCAAAACTTGGCTCTGTTTTCAGCAGGAACGTAGAACACAGTTTCGGCAGGGACACCACATTCACCACCTGAGTCGTTAGTATCGTAAAAGGATCCCGAGTTTGGTGAATCTCTTTCATGATTACCACTACACGAACCCAATAAAACTTTTATTAGTATAAAAGAATTTTTTTTTTTTTTTTTTTTTTTACTTTAATTAATTAATAGTTCATTTACTAACAATTTAAAAACAATTAACATGACTGAATATTGTACCGTATTTGAAAAACATTGATAAATAAAATTTAAATTATGGGTAAGACTTTTTAATTAGGAAAGAAAGAAAATGGAAATTAAAGTGACAAGTGGTCGCTAAAATACTCTGAGCAACAGATTTAAATGCACCTTTTTTTTTTGAGGACATAGTGCCAATAAACAAGAGTCCGGGATTATCCATCTGCCCTAATACCTTGTTAAATTTCACCTGGCTTTATAGGCCTAACCCATGGAGTTGGAATATATATACGAGGTTCACATACAAGTCCAAATAAGATTCCATTCTAAAATCAATTGACATTAGATAGAATGATCCACTAGGCATATATTTTGGTCTCTTCTTTCCTGCGACTACTATGTGGAATTTATGTACTAGACTCACATATAAAATCCTGAATATTCTCTAATTTTGTTTCTGTTCAACATATTTCTATGTGGAACAAGAAGGGCTTTCAAATAACGATATAAAATATCTTAATTTATGTTGTATACCACTCTCTTTCTTGAAGATTCCAAAGGATCAAGTGGTCAAGAGTCACTTGGACCCGACGTCTCATAAAATATTAAGTCTATTATTCGAATTTTATTATATGGTATAATCTATTACTTAAGACTAAACACTAGGTCTTTATGTCACGACTTGCTCATTGTATATAAGAAAACTTTTGAGTGGGCCATGCGTATACAACCGCGGAATAGTTGGGGTAGGGGGTGCAAAATTTGACATAGACGTCCTGGTAATTAAAAAAGAATTTTTCTAATTATTTTCATAAAAATATTTTCGATCAAAAAATATACTTCTCCTAAGAATTTTGCCTTTTTATAACTAAATAAAATAGTTTCTTTTATAGCTTTGTTGTTTATGTTTGACTAAGTTTATATTAAAGTAAAACATTGAAGACGACTGACATAAGACTACTGCAGAAAACACTTTCACCTCCATGAGGGAAAATATTGTCAACTTTTGTTAAGAAATCAATTCTCCCTCAATGGAAAAAAAATATTTTCTATTTTTATAATTGCTAATATGAAGTTATGCAAAATGAATAATAAAAATGAATGGAAAAGGTTTCCAGTCAAAACAAACGAAGCCATGGAGTGAAACTCGAGTAATGTCCACCCCAAATGCAATCAGTCTTAGACAAAGTAACCCACTCAACTTTATATGCTAATCTCATTTTATTACTACCTTAATATTAAACATCGCTACTCGACTCGCATGTCTAGGAGCAAGGAGCACTTCTAAGCTAGTATTAGTGCCCCGAGACTTTTATGCATGCCTGTTTGATTATACGCACTTTTAATGTGTGTTGACTGCTTATTGCTCATTGCTTATTGCCTTGTCGCCTTGCTGTTTTATTGACTATTCACTGCTTTATACTCTCTATATGCTTACTATATGTCGTTGTTTATTTTCTTACGCTTAAATGCTTGTATGCTTTATGCTTTAATGCTTCTCAGGTTGGGAGTCATCGGAAACAGTCTCCCGTCAGGGTTACACCCTGAAGGGGTAAGGCTGTGTACATTCCACCCCTCTCAGACTCTGCTAATGCGGGAGCCCTTACGACATTGGGTCTGTTGTTGTTATTGCTACTACACTCGTATGTGAAGTACTTAACAGTCAGTTACGAACCTGGCAACCATGAAGGGGACCACGGAGGCGATGGGCTCGACTTGGGCAGTGTATTGGTCCCACTGAGAGATGTAGCCGTTGGCATAGGGCATGTCCCCAATGAGGAACACTATGTCTATGTTTTCTATGTCCTTTGTTAGTTGGTCTGTTGTGTTGAGGGATCCTGGCTGGTAGTCTGCATACTCATTTGACCCATCTCGCTCTGCCTGTATCCGTTGCAAATAAAAATTTAAATCCCCATCTCTTATATTAATTTGTGTCAAGGAACTAACTTTTTAAAAAGTTTAAGCTGATCGATAAATATTCATAATTAGTTTTGCCCCTTCACACAAATACCTATTTGGCTTGGAGCATGGATTGGGAGTTGTTAGGATTCAAACTCGTGATTTTTTAGTCAATAAGGCTTTGATACCATGTCAAGAAAATAAACTGGAATTAGTTTTATACTCTAACAAATTTGGAGTGGGAGAAAAAAAAAATATTACATAGAAATTTAACATAAAGTTTTTACTATTTCTAGAAAGTTTTTACAAAGGGTATTGTAGGAATTGTGCCTACGCCCATGGTATTGTAGGAATTTTCACTATTTTTAGAAAGATTTTACAAAGAATTTTCCTTTTTGCTCACAAAGTCCTCTCAAATCATAAATATGATTTTATAGCGACACAGAAGAAGCATAGCCACCTCAGAACAAAACCTTACATAGGCCTAGGACCAAAACAAGTCCCTGGTAACATGTTTGATCCAACAAACTCAAATTGACCCGATCTTTCACTCCATGGAGATGGCCCATTATAGTCTGTTAGAAACCAAACTCCATACAATAAGTTCAACATTTACATGGTTCGGCCAATTGTGCCTACATTCATGGAATTGCAGAGATATTTCACTATCTTCTGTAACGAGTATAAAAAATCTAGTGCAGCCTCTGGTTTCTTTAGAGAATCACCTTTTATACTTTCCTAGGCCAACAATAAGTCAGATGATGTACTCCATGGACATATGATCCATTATAGAATAAAACTAGGCTTCAAAACCGACGTCTATTCTAATTTGGGTGTTTAAGCCAACTTAAACACTTGTGAACAATTTATTTATATTATAATAACAATTATTATGTGAGTCTTTGATATTGTATATGTACATATTATTTAAATCCTCCTTTTCTAAAATTGTAAATAGTAATGTACAATAGAAATAAATAGGTAATATAATTAGCTTTTCAAAAGAGGCTATCAAAAAATCAACTTTCCCAAAAGTTTAAGCTGGTATATGAAGATCCATGACTGATTTTATACTTTAATATGCCCTCTTATGCAAATGCTCATTGGGCTTGAAATATCGATATTACATGGGTCCACCTCATATCTTATGCTTAAATTATATCAAAGTATAAAGTGGGGGCTATTGGGATTCAAACTTTTGACTTTTGTTGTATTGCGTTTCTCTGTAAGTCCTCTACTCTCGTTTTTGTTTTTGTGCTTTTCTCACTTTAGTGTGGTCTTTTTCAGGTCATATTTTGTAGGATGTCGGGTTTTATATTGCAATCTTTTCACTATTTATCAGAAAAAAAAAATCACAACAGGGAACCAACTATCTTAAAAAGTTTAAGCTAATGGGTGAAGGCTCGGAATTTATTTTATAATGTACCTTGCCCATGTCACCAAAAATAACAAGACGTTGTAAGGAGCTTTGGCCCGGAAAGGGAGGTGATTTGAACTTGTATTTCTTGCTCCATACATATGATCCATCGATCAATAGATGACCCATCCTATATGAATACCTGAAGTAATAAAAAAAAAAAAAATCCAAGAAAATGTATGTTACCACGGCCGCTTTATTGATGCCTACTCTGCTTTATTATTGCTTTACTGTCTAATTTCTTGCCTTTTAGGGTTAGAAACCATTGAAAACAGCCTCGCTTTAGAATAGCATTTCGAAGGAGTAAGGCTGTGTACATCTCACCCTCTCCAAACCCTGCTTTGGCAGGAACTCTTTAAAATACTGGGTTTTGTTATTGTTTGTTGTCGTATGTTATTTCTGAGCATTAAATAATTCAAAGGTCATTTGATAAATGTTTGAATAACAGCAGACGAAGCAGTAAGGAATATTGAACGCATCCTAAGATGGTTGTTGTTGCTGTAATCTCCTAATTTTAGTTAATTAAATAATGGCGGATGTAGTGTTATTCCATTGGAGGCAAGTGCCCCCAATATACAAATAAAATATGTATTGGATATTACATATAATCTATTTATTTATGTAAAAAAGTTAAAATTTTAAATTATTTGTCAAAATTTTATTAGTTAATCCCTTTATCCTACATCTATATCTACTGTATAAAAGGATAAAAGTTATTTAGGCCATCATAGGTTCTATAGCACTCGGCATATAATAGCCTAAAGTTGAATTATGCACGCACAATAGTTACATAATTGCTCTGTTACTTTTCACAATTGTTGAATAAATTTTGAAGAAAGCATACTTGTATATACGAGATGTTCACGATGATTATACAACCACTATAAATAACATATATTTATCATACTCGAATTATATATTAAAAAATATTACTACAGTCACCATTGGATGTGCCCTCCTAACATATTATTGGAGTTCTTTTAATAGAGAGCTCAAGAGTCATAATTCTTACAGTCTCCATTACTGACATTAATATATTTTTGGAGCAAAATATGAGATGTGTCGATGTAAATATTGGAAACGTTATTATATCTAGGCGACACGCTCAAATCTAAGCTATGAGATAAATTTTGTACTCTAGATTGAGCAACCTTTATACATTCAAATTATGTATCTAATTATGTTGCTAATTTTACGTCAGACATATTTACTGAATTATCAAAAAATAATCCTTTAGTATTACATTTTACGGTCCAATTATATTTTGAAACATTATTAAATATCGAGCTTGTGTACTTACACAGTGTTGGGCCACAAATCCTTTAGAAAGCTAGTGTGGATGAAGCCTGGATCACGCCACCCTACTGTTCGTGCAGGTGCACCTGCGTTGTTACCAAATTAGTATTTAGGTGATAAAAGATCAAATCTTAAAATATCTAAAAAAAATAAATTTCCGACCTAGACTTAGAAAGTAACAAAATATGTAAGGGAAGCACAAAGATGATAGTATAATATACATTGAAAGATGTTGACGTCTCGGTTTCTGCTTTGATGTTGTTAAACTTTGATGCATTAAAGGCATTGTATCTCATCAATTATAAGAAAGAAGAGTATATAATAAATACCACACATCTGGTTACGAGTAAAGGTCAAGGTTCCAGCCGGGGATCGCATTTGGTCTACGCCAGGAAGTCCCCACTCTACAAATGGAACTGCTTCGTCTATGTTGTAGCCACTTGTCCATGTTACTGTCATCTGCATAATGCGAAACATATATTTAGAATTTATTGCATAATACACTAAGAAGTATAAATTTTATAGCCGCTTTCGGGTAGAAGAGCATATGCAACAAAAGGAGGAAAGCGTTTTTAGTACGCATTTGAACATATGCAAAATAGGATGTTTTGAGTCATCAATCTTCGACCAGTTGGATTTGGATCTGCTTTATTTAACTTGCTTCTTCCTCACTTATTTTGATTTTCTCTGTTTGGCATCCTTCGTTTGGACGTTATGAGTGAGTTGCGTAGACTTTGTCCATCTTAAAGCATGTGTATGTATGTATGTGTGTGTGTGTGTGTATATATATATATATATATAAAGGGAGAGAGAGAACGTACCACATCCCATGACTTCGCAAGGGCAAGGCGAGGATAAAGTGGCGCTTTTGGGTTTGCAAATGTTATGTGATTTGAAACTGCTACAAGCTTCGGCTGCGATTTCCAATACTTTAGTACAACAACAAACCAGTGCCTTAAAGACTCTTGCTAATGCAGGTTCGGGGGGGGTGCTACCCCAAAGGGAGGCTGTGTACGAGGACCCCCAACCTAAAAAGCACAACAACATGCTAACATAATAGCAACAATGCCGAAAAAGCAAGAAACAGCAACAAGCAATAAGCAATATAGCACAAAGTATCAAATTTCTAATACTTTAGTGTTAGGGAAAAAAGCAAATACTAAGCAATAAGACCAATCTCAACAGAAGCCCCGTTTTTATCACATTATTAAAAATGAGACTTCTCCGCTCCAATAGTGCTCCTTTTTTTAACCTCATTTTTGTAATTTTTGGTTAGTTTAATAGTTGATGTTATTTAAAATTTTTCAAAACACATATGACGAAAATTATAAATCTAGAGAACTATTTGAATTTTAGGAAAGAAAATATTGAGAGAATGAATTAAAATCATAAAAATTAGAATTTATCTTTTTGATAAATAACTTGGTATGAGTAATTAAACTAAAGGAATTACTCAAATTCAGCGTATAAAAACTTCATAGAATTTAAAATTCATTTTTAGATAAAATTATTAATTAAAAAAATACCAAACTAAAAAATAAAATAAAATAAAACTCTCACTAGGACTCCACGAGAGCCCCAAAATCCAACAGTGTCCCATTTCTAGACCCGGCAGTCGGGCGGGGTTGGGTTAATGTCAAGTTGGGTTTATTTCGGGTTGGGTCAGGCTCGGGTCGAGTTATCCTTGTGTTCAGGTCGCCTTCGGGTTCGGTCAATGTCAGGTCGGGTCGATATTGGGTCGGATCAATCTCAGGTTAGGTTAACCTCGGGTCGGGTCATCATTGGGTCAGACTTCAGGTTAATTCATTAAGTTATTTTGATATTATATTTATTTGACCTTGAAAATTATAACTAAAATTATAAGAGAAATCCTTATAATTAACCTATTATTTAGACTTTATGATAAGTTAAATTTCTATTTGGGTCAGTTTGGGTTATATGATATGTTTGGTTGAGGTCTCGGGTCATCATGGGTCGGCTCTAATCATTCCGTGTTTCGGGTCAAGTTCAAGTCTTGTCAAATTCGAGTTTGTTCATTTTCGGGTTCAGGTCCCCATAAATTTTATATTTTCGAATTAGAGTGGGGTCGGATAGCAGGTCAAATAGATCAGATCATCGGATCGGATCACATTTTGCCAACTCTACCCATTTCCGAGGCATCGTAGGATGTAGTCAATGGACACTTTTATCTTTATACTTACAGAAGAGAGGCCGCCAGAAAATAAAGCAAAGGAGAAATCAGCGCGCTGGTTGATGAGCTGGAACTTGAGTGTTGCCCTACCAGTCTTGCCATAATTTGAACTTGAGTAATTTGCATACTTGTACTGCAATTTCCAAATTAATATCAAAAATTAAATTAAAACAAAATTTTTCATTAATTTTTAATCAAGAAAATTATTTAATATCTAATTTTTGTAAAATATATTATTTATACTAATATTTTACCTTTATCGGGGCTGTGCATAGGTATGGCTTTTGGACTCGAGAGTTACTTGAGTCTCGACAGTCTGATGCGCTGCCAAATCAAAATGAATGTAATTTAAACCGCAGGATGGCTGATATAATCTGTTAGATTTCACTGGACCTTTAGGCTCGATTTTTGGAGTTGGTTATACATGAGATCTACATATATGTCCAAATAGAGTTCCATTTTAAAATCAATTGAGATTAATTGAATAACGTACTAGACTTATATATTGATATACCATTTCCTAGAATTCCAATGTGAGATTATTACGGGACTGACAAGTACAATCCTCAAATTCAAAAAAGTATACTTAATATTAGACTTGGCAATCAGGTCGGGCCGGGTCGAGTTCAGGCCGGTTCAAAATCGGGTTGGGTTAATGTCGGGTAGGGTCAACCTCAGGTTCCGGGTTAACATCGGGTCGGGTCATCCTTGGGTCGGATAGGATTTCAGTTTGATTCATCATGATATTTTGATAATATATTTATTCGTAAAAATTATTATAAATAACTATAATTAGCCTATTATTTAAATTTTATGATAAGTTGGACATCTATTTGGGTCATTATGGGTTACAGGACAAGTTTGGTTCATATCTTGGGTCATTAGGATCAGGTCAAATTTGGGTCGACTCTAATCTAGGTCAAGTCATTTTGAGTTTCGAGTCAGCTCAGGTCAGGTTCAGGTTAGGTCAAATTCGGATCGGTTCATTTTCACGTTTGGGTCCCAATAAATTTTAAATTTTTTTTGGGTTAGGATCAGATCGGATAATGGGTCAAAAGGATCGGATCATTGGGTCAAGTCACATTTTTCCAGCTCTAATCAATATATACATTGAAAGTGACATAAAATTAGCAGATTATGAAAAAAATGGTAAATTAATTAAATTTTTTTTGGGTCAAAATTAATTATTTTGTATATTTTAATCATATTGTGACATGTATATCGAATTTATAATTGGATATATATATATATATATATATATATATATATATATATATATATATATATATATATATATATATATGTATGTGACATATTTTATAGATACTTATAACATTGCTCTTTTAATTATGTTGCAAGTTCTAATTTCTTTGAATTCCAGACTACGCTCAAAATATCCAAATTAACTATATTATACGTGAAAGTTTTTAACAAATTATTAACTTTTTTCTGACAATTAGAGAGATAACTCTCAATACAAAACCGGCACTCATTGAAGCGGAGCTCGAGAAAACCCACTCATACGCTTAGAACACCTAGACGCCTACCATCATGCCAACTCTTAAAATATATATCCCAACAAACCCATACGCCTATTCCATGCCAACTCCTGAAACACAAAACGCCAAGTAGATCACACCTATACTAACTCCTAAAAGCACAAAAAGTCAACTGAAAAACATATTTCTTGACATAAACCCCTAAACATGATATGAGGACCCGTAATGTGATAGGCCCTTGATATTACTTAGGACACCTCAAAATAGATCCCTATCAATCTAAGTTACATCTCCTATCAGAATCGGACAAGGGACAGAGCACAGGCTGACTACTTCTTGTGATGTTTCTTCTTCTTACAAGTAAGGCCCCACCATTGAAAAAATTTAGATTGTAATTGTTAAAATAAAGGGTAAATTACAGAAAATCTTATATCTTTTGCTTCAAAAACAGAAAATTTCCCTCATAAATAAAAACACTCATTAAATCCTAATTTATCACTTAATTTGTATGCAACTTTTTTTGACCATTTTGCCCCTTAAAAGGGAAGTGTTAAATGTTTAAATTTATTTTGAGAAAGGAGTTTTATATTATTAAGCAAAAATTAGAAATTTATATTTTTAGCAAAAGAGTTAAGAAAATTTATATATTTATAACTATATAATTATTTTAATTAATTATACTAATAATATTATAAATTTAGAATATAAAAAGTATTTTTAAAATTTTCATAAAAAATATTATGTGATAAATATATAATATTTAAAATAAATTGTAACTTCTTAATTGTACTTTGCAAGTGGGAGTAGATTTAAAGGAAAATAAAAGAGACATTGCCCAAAATGGCTCAAAATAAAAAAAATATTATCCAAAATGACTTATTTTAAAAAATATTTACCCAAATGGCTCCATGTAATCAAATTTATTTTTTTTTTATTTTGGAAATACCTCCCTCCCTATGATAATAATTTTAAAAATAATAATTTATATTAAATATTCTATAAGAAAACAACTATTATTATATAACTATAATAATGAGTAAATTACAAAATTATGTATAGATAATATTATTTAATATTTAACAAGCAACTAAATCTAAATTTTTTTATTATAAATTATATATATAATTTAACTAAAACGCATGTTATAAAACTAAATATAACATGATAATTAAAAATATAATTAATATATTTAATTTAATTAATAATTAATAATTTATTAAAAATTAAATAAAAAATTTAAAAAGGTTTAAAGTGTCAGGTACCACAAAACACAAAAAAAATAAATAAATAAATTTTTAAAATGGATGATGTGGAGGCCATTTGGAGAAATTTTTTTTAAAATGGGCCATTTTGGGTAATAATTTTTTATTTTGGGTCATTTTGGGCAACGGCTCAAAATAAAAATAAGAAAAGAGACAATACTATTATTTTATTTTATTTTATTCACGTGGTTATTGACTAAGGAAATATAAAATGTACCCCTAATTTGATATTTGTGCTTAGCTTGGGCTTTTTCCATTAATCGGAAACGAAAATTTTGATATTTAATTTATATATTCATATTATATAATAAATTATAATATTAAATTATTTTTTAAAGTGTAATTCTTTCATTTGTACTAGATTTACAAATAATAAATAGGGTTATTTACTCCAAAAGTTTTTATATTTTCTCATTATATCTATTTAATTTTTGTACTTTAAATTGTAGCAATTTATTCCTTTCGTAATTTATATTTTGTTATTTTAATCATTTAGTCAAATTCAAACTTAGTTATTAACATAATTTTTAACAGCATCATTATGTTAAATGCGCGTAGCCCATTACAATGTCACGCACCGTGTCCATTTAGCCGTCTTTTTTTCGCTCTTATTATTTTGTTCAAGATATGTAATGTAAAATATAATATCAATTAGTAAAACAGATTAGTTGAAGGGTTGTACCGGTTGCTTCCTCCAACCGGTTTCCCATGCTTGTAGTAGGTGGATTAGGTAAATTTTACTTGTATGCCATTGTGTAGCAATTAATATAGTAATTGGCAAGGGGATGTGTTGTCATCTGGTGCATCCCCCTCCCAACTCTATATAAGACTTGCTTGGCTTGTATTTTTGAATCATCCATTTAAAATGAAATGAATTAAGTCTCATCTTTTCCCCTTCCTCAACCGTCTCCTCTCTTCTATCTCTTTCTCTGCTAAAATTCTCTCATTTTCCTTATCTTATTCTCTAATCTCTTCGTAATCTCTACTCTCTCTCCCTCTCGGCTCTTTCTCCCCAAAAAATTATCCAAGTCACGGACTTAGGTTCGTAACACCACATCGCTAATTATCAAAAAAAAAAAAAAATGATGCGTTCCCCGTCTAGGGCTTGTATTTTTTATCTATCATTTTTCTTTCTTTTTGATTTTTTTTTTATCTTTGTCCTTTAGGGCAATCTCTGATGTACAAATGATGATTCTATCCTCTTAATTATTAAAAAAATTGGATAATATTATTACTATATCATATTTTTGGTAGCCTATCTCAAATAAAATAATATGAGCTATATTTAGCAATGTTAATTTCATAGCTTATTTGAACAATTATATATATATATATATAAATGTATTTATTACTTCTATGATCATAAATATTATTACATGTTTGTTACTTGACAAGCTAGCATTTAATGAAAAATCGTCAGTCATATAATTAACTTGGTAACTTGCAGGATACCTGTTTAATAATTGGGTTGGGTAATGATATAGAGTTTCTAACCCATTCAATAAATAGGTAGGGTTCAAATTGACTCTATTTCTAAGTCTTCTCATATAAAACGCATATAAACATGAAACAACATGGCATGACACATTCGTCAGCCCTAATTGAAGTGGCCTCCTCCTCTTCCATGCATATCTAAAAGTGCTTTGGATTTGTTTGATAATTAGGTAAAGAAGAGTACAGAGAGGCAAATTGCAGGTTCGGGAGTTAGGTGTTATCCTGACCTTATTCGGGTAATACTGAGGACACATCAGGAAAAAAAAAAATTACTTTGGTAATGTTGGGGAGAGAAAAAAAAAATCACACTTCAATCAACCTCTTTATACTTCGATCCAATCAATCAAGGAAGTGAGCGTTGTGATTGGAATAGAGGAGAGAACTTATTTCAACAAATAGTGTGATTCCCCTCGAATTCCCAGTAAGGGGAACCACGAGTCTCTAGTGGATCAAACCCAGGTGATGTAGTTGGTTGCCAACGTTTTTCGCCACTAGGCTATGTCCACAAGGGACAAGTACATCGGAAATATTGACAAATGGTAAATCACTTTCAAGTTATAAAATAAGGATAATTATTGTCTGGAAAAAAATTATTATTGTCATATCAAGATTATTTTTTGACAGAATCAAATCAATATTATTATTTCTAAAATAGTTTTTTAACACTTTCTGAAACAATTTATAAACTCATTATTTATAAGTCATATCATTACTTTAACAATATTAATGTTCCATAATAACAACTGCCATAAAATAATACTATTTATAATATGAAACTATCTGCCATATCACTAAACAAATAAATTAAGTATTTAAATTACATAAAAATAGTAAATTTCTAAAAATAATATTAAATAATAAAAAAGGAGAGGAAAATAGGGAAAATAGTATAATTACTTGAGGTCAGCAGGAGAAAAAACTCCAACCCAGTCATCAGAAGATGGATTAGGGGATTTGATCTTCACTGTCACCCATTCTGTATCTTCACCCTGCTTATATGCATTAAATAATTAATTTAATCAATAAATTTTTTACCAGGATTTTATAAATAATTATAGAATAAAATATTAGAGTATAAAACTATTCTTGAACCTTCACCCATCAACTTAAGATTTTGGGATAATTGGCTCCTTAACATAATACCAATCTTGTTGACAAATTTAAATATTAAAACAATTTAAACACAAGGTATGAGATGGGTATGTGCACTCTCCGCGCTTTAATCTTGACAGGCATTCATGTGAAGGACATGTTAGAGTGCAAAACTGTTCCTGAATTTTCATCCATCATCTTAAGATTTTAGAATAGTTAGATAGTTGGCTCCTTAACATAGTATCAGAGCTTTGTTGACCAATTTTGATATTATAACAATTTAAACACCGGGTATATTCACCCTGCTTACATGCATTAAATTAATAATTTCACCAATAATTATAGAATAAAATGTTATAATATAAAATTATTCATAAGCTTTCATTCATGAACTTAAGATTTTGGGATAATTGTCTCCTTAATAGGGTATCAGAGTCTTATTGACCAATTGCGATAGTAAAACAATTTAAGCACAGGGTATGAGATAAGCATATGCACTATCCACGCTTTTAGCTTGACGGGCATTCGCATGAGGAGAAACGTTAGAATATAAAACTATTCTTAGACCTTCACCCACCAGCTTAACCTTTTGGAATAACTGATTCCTTCTAGAAAAACTAGGCTGAAAAAAATTATCTGTGTAAATTATAATAATGAGGCTCTGTTATTTGGATGTTGTATTCTGATTTTTTTTTTTTTTTTTAAAAAAAGCCCCTATTTGATATTACTGCAAAATTATTTCTTTTTTAGAGTTGCTTCTTTTTAAAGTTCATTTTCCTATAAAGTGCCTCTGAGAAGGAATAGAGACCATTTTACTATTTTTTGTTTACATTTTTATATTTTTGTCATATTTTATAGTTCTCATTCAAATTAGAAAAAATATGTAAAAATAAAGATTTTAAAATAAGAAAGAATTTTTCAACATAAGGTTTAAGTGTCTCGAAAACCAGAACTAGCAAATAGAACATATACTGAACATGTCCATAGTTCAGAGGTCGGTCTATTCATTTTAAAAAATACTTTTGATGTTATTATGAGTGTTTGACCATAATTTTAATTTTTCGTTATAATGAGGATATATATTTTTGTCTTAATAATTTTAACTTTAATTATGTTTTTTTCCTTTAAAAGAGAAACTCTATTTTCATTATTTGCTTTATGATAATAATCAGAGGTATTCTGTTTTAGGACTAGGCTCTCCAACAAGATTTAGATAACTAAATTGAGCTCACGTCGAATAAAGTTCAAGCTCCATGACTTGTTAACTGAAACAAGCAAACGGCCTTGAGCTAATTTACGAGTTAAAGAGCCTATTCGAGCTCACAAAAGTCGAAAGTATAAATGAGCAACTTCCTTTAGAAATTGGTAAGCTTAGATCGAGTTTAATAGAGTTGAGCATAGCCAAGTTTGAGCATAAGCTCTCTAGAGACAACGCGCTTTTGCGCGCACCAATCTATAGCGAGCAAAATGGTTCTATGTATCGTGGTATTTAAGCTGAAAAAAAGCTCGGACTCAACTCCACCTATTTATATGCGTAGTTACAAGCATTTCATATTGAAAAGGTGGGGTCCATCACAAGATCATAAAGACAAAGTAAAATCAAAACTTTCATAACTCTGAATACATTTTCTTAATAAGTAAATACGAGGAGGGAATTCTCAAGAAAGCTTCGCATTAGACATCAGACCTCTCTACAATACTTTAAAACACTCACGTTCGGAAAATGAAAGAACACGAAAACAAATAACATGAAAAGCAAAGGCATTATAATATTTACATCGTTCCATCAATTGTGTTATGTCTAATTAGTTGTAAAAATTCATTTTCACTAGCTTGGATACATGCCTAGTTGAACCTATCAGCCCGACCCTCTCCACTGACATGACCCATTTCAAAATAAAACCAAACTTCACTTATAAACCAAACAAATTATCAAACAGAGTTCAAAAAAACGAGATTACCTTCAAGCCAAGGAGAGAAGGAGAAGCAAAAATGGAGGCATCGGGATGAAGGGCGAGTTGGGTACTAAGAATATCAATTTGAGACAATGGTTGCACTCCATGTACATGTTTATGTCCTTCAACTGACCCTATTATTACTACCAACACTACTATTATTCCTATGAATACTTTCATTTTCTTCCCTTAATTTTTTCTCTTTTTTTCTTGGTATTCCTCTATCAATTCTCTACCCTTCCCCTACATGTATATGCATATATTTATAGCTTTTTTAAGAGAGAGAATGGGGCAATGAGTTGTGGATATTGCAGGTTATTGTAATACTTTTTTGGATCATTTACATCAAAGGTTCATGTACTTTGTCTATTATATTAATTTGGTTCTTGTATTTTTAGTTGTGTCAATTTAGTCTCTGCACAATTCAAAATGTTTCGATTTAGTCCTTTGGTCAAATTTAAGTTATGTTAATGACGTAGTTTTTAATGTTAAAATTATGTTAGATGCAAGTAACTTATTATGAATTCATTTGTTTACTCAATTTAGTCCAATTGGTGGCCGGACAATTAAAAATTTTATTAAAAACTTAACGTAAATTTTTCTTTAAGAACCAAATTGACACATTTTGAATTGTATAGAGACTAAATTGTAACAATTAAAAGTACAATGACTAAATTGAGACAAGGGACAAAGTACAGGGATCTTTTGTATAAATAATCCTACTTTTTTTAAGTATCATTCATAAAAAAATTGAGCTACTTTGCACAATGTATTAATTTAATCATTGTATTTTTATTTGTGTCACTTTAGTACATATATAAGTTACAGTGCATCAATTTGTTCCTTCAATTAATTTATTAAGTTAGTGATGGAATTTTAATGGTCTAGCTACGAGTTGGTTGAAATTGGGTAAATGGAAGAATTTATATTATGTTGCTTGTATCTAACGTGATTCTGCTTTTAAAAATTATGTTTTTGACTTGACTTCAATCTGAACATAGCACTAAATTTATATAATGTAAATTATATAAGGACTAAATCAAAACAATTAAAAGTACAAAGATTAAATTAACAAAATGGGCAAATTACATTTGACTTTTGGTATAAATACCTTTTAAGTGTATGGTAAGTAATGAATTAAAAAATATAGCGTGCAATAATATCTTATTTCTATAATAACAAATAAAATTAATATCCACACTAAATATAATAATATCTTATTATTACAAGCTATTTTGTTTTTTAATTTGTTTTGAGAATTACTAAGAGGATAAAATCTGCAAGGAGTACATAAATTCTTCCAACAACAGAAGAACAAAAATCAAAATCTCAAGTTCGAGCCCAAAAATCTAAAATGCACAGTATAAGCCGAGCTCTAAAGATGATTTGCGGTCGTTGTGGCTTCAAGTGTGAATCATATCAAAGCTAATCAAAAGTAAACAATGAATGGAGTCCATGTAAGATGGGAGTAGTTGTATATTACTAGATCTGGCACCGGTTTTAGATGTTGATCTTCGAGGATTTTCCATGCAATAGTGAATGGAGAAGTCAAGGCAACCTAATAACTCTTGAATCCAAGTAATAACACTCGATTTTATTGTATGCGCTCCCAATCAGGTGAAGAGTCTCGGAATAAACTTTGATTGAATTGAGAGTTTTCCCTTAGTATATTTATATAGTTCGTTGATATCCTTAATTTGTTCCACATAAAATAAATTACACGAGAGAGCTCCGCCTTACATATGTAATGTAAATAGACTCTTATCTCTTGCTTGACAAAAGGAAAGTTAAGTCCCATTTAGACATAAAAGTTGCAAAAAATGACAAGTTAATCACCCAATTCAAATTTCAGAAGACTTAGTCACAAAATTTTTAATAAAAATCTCATTTAATCACCCAAGTGGTTTAAAATAGACAAGTTAGCCACCAAAATAATGATTTGCAAAATTTTATCACCCACATCTTCAAATAAAAACTTTATTTTGGTCTCTAAAATGATTTAAAAGTGATAAAACTCATCGCCTAAGTAAAAAGTAAGAATTTAATTATTTTTTCTTGACTTTTTTTTTTTCCTCCCAAAAGGCAAGCAAGAACATCATAAATCAATCAAAAATCAAGATACATCATTAACTACAACTCAATCAAAGAAAGAAGAACCCCGGTGATTAAAGAATGCCAGACACCTAGGCACCCGAAAAACCCGAAAACTTACAAGCTCAGCGACCGAAATACCCAAAAACCCCGGTGATCAAAGAATGCCATGCCTTCTATTATTTCTCTCCTTCCATACATATATATATAAAAAGACGCCGAGACATCTCTTGAACCATATCAAACAATCATCCGGAGAATCACAAATGCTTAGTCCAAACCAAGCTGCAACGGTTCGCCATACACTCTTGACCCAACCACAACCAAAAAAAGGTGTTCAACAGTTTTGACACTTGAGGACCGTAAAACACATCTGCTGACTAAATAAACGCCTCCTCTAGTAAAGAAGTCATCTGTAACTTCTGATTGAATCTATAAGATATCCTTTCAACAATAAGATATCTTGCACAAATTCTGAATCTATTACAGAGGCCTGTAATTAATATTAAGAGCATTGATTACAATCTCACTAGATAAAGGTGTGACTTAAAGGGTATTAGACCTAATTTCTCTTAAAAAAATTGACTTATCGGAAAAAAATGTTCTCATCATTCAAGGTAGATTTAACACGGAAGTAATGTTAAACCTACCAACAACAACAACAACAAACCCAGTACCTCAAGAACTCCTGCCTAAGCGGGGTTTGGGGAGGGTGGATGCATACAGCCTTACCCCTTCAGGGTGTAACCCTACTGAGAGGCTGTTCTTGAGGACCCCCAACCTTATAGGGTTGGCAACACTAGGACTTTCCAGGAGGTTAAATTTTTTTTTTTTTATAATGTCACAATATAAAAATATATAATTTTTCTGGAATATTTCCTTTTTAAAAAAAGGTAAAGACAAGCCTCCTCAGGAATGCCCTCGTTTCAGGCCGAAGCCTAAGGCAGCACAAATGAAAAGGAGGAGTATTCTACGAGGAAGGCTGATGCCAAAGCTCTCTCAACCAGTGTTAGCCATCCAATTCATCAGTTTATTCGCTTTCCTCGTGCAGGTCCTGAAAGGGACATAATCATAATTATAGGAACATTTCTCAATGTATAATGCATGTGGCATTGTATTATATTAATGTGAAATGTAGATTATATTTGACTAAAACTTGAATGACCTTAAACTATTGGTAAAAATGTGATTCATGTGATTGGGTTCTTCTTATATTATCGTATAGTACTTAGTCTTGGAGTTAGCAATCAAGGGTGTTAATAAAAGTAGAACATAATTTAATATCATTTTCTATTGGTAATTTTTAGTTTTTTTAATAATTAAAAATCACGTTTTCAAATCCTCTATTTTTAGTTTTGGGTTTTTCAGGTTTCGTCTGGATTAGGAAAAAAACAACAAACAAGTAACTAAAAATCAAAACAGAAAAATCGTTTTCTAGATGTGGTTTTAAGTTTTTTAAAGAAATTGTAAACAGAAAACGATATCAAATGGACTCTTTGATTAAAAAAATTTATCGTAGTGGTTGTTGGGTACAACTCATATAAATTCACCGCTTTTTCCTTGGACTCTTTTTTTCTACAATAATTAATCTAAAAGTAGTTCAACTATATCTTAAGGTATCAAAAATAACCCAACCACATCCCCTGATCAAAAAACAACCCAACTCTATTTGCTAACCAAAAAATAATTCAACTCTAACTATTCTACCAAAAAATAAGCAAACTTTAAAATTTTGATTTAAACAATAATAAATTGATGGCTGAGTGTGCCACGTGTGACACTCTTATTTTTCTTCTATGTATTTTTTGTTTGGCAAGGTGGGAAAAGAAACCTAGCCAAAACAAAAATACAACAATAACAACAAACCTAGTGTTTCAAAGGCTACCACATATGCAGGGTCTGCGGGGTGGAACGTACGCAGCGTTATCCCTTTAAGGTGCTACCTAAAAGGAGGCTATATCCGAGGACCCCCACCAAATCAAAAATATGTAGCATAAAGATTTATTGTCGGAGCGTTATACCACACGCCACACTTAGCCATCAATTCTGTATTTTTCTGAATCGAAATTTTAGAGTTTAGTTATTTTTTGGTAGAAAAGTTAGAATTAAGTTATTTTTTAGTTAGAGAATAGAGTTAGATTATTTTTTGATACATTGAAATATAGTTGGGTTACTTTTAGATTAATTGTTATTTTTTCAAATCAAAACTTTAGAGTTTGATCATTTTTAGCAGAAAAGTTAAGAGTTAGATTATTTTTTGATTAGAACATAGAGTTGCATTACTTCTAAACTAATTATTATTATTTTTATATGAAGATTGTTACAATTGTCTAAAGAGGTTCAGGGCGAATAACGGCTATAAAAAGAGTGCTTCAAAATGGACTAGCATTGTCGGCGAATCTCTTTACGAGTACAGCAGGGGTGGCTTAATCATCATTGTGAGAATACATTTCTTTTAATAATGGAGTTGATTTTCTGCATTCATATAAAATGAGTAAATAGAACAAAAGAAGTGGCGACATATTAGGTGTTGCTTTTAGACTCATAAGTTGATCCTCAACGCCTAAGAAGGTACCAATATGCAAATATCAGATCCTATTAGAATTCTAAAGTCAAGCGTGCTTGGGCAAAAGTAGTATCAAGATAGGTGACCTCATGGAAAGTCCTCGTGTTGCACCCCTCAGGTTGGGAGTTCTCGAAAATAGCCTCCCCTGAAGGGGGAAGGCTGCGTACATTCACCTCCTTTTTCCCGGATCCTGCTTAGGCGGGAGCCCTTGGGACACTAGGAATGTTGGTTTTTGCTTTTATGTTGATCCTCAACATATAAGTTACAATGGAGGTTAAAATTTCAAACTTTATATTGACATACGTTTTTATCGAATTTTAGGTATAGGGTGAGAATAGATAAATTGGTCAGTATAGTAGGGAGTGAGCTTCTTATAGTTGAGATATTTCGTGATGTAGACCACCATTATTATTCGATATTGCTTTGGAACTCAGGCTTATATTGGCAATGCATTTTTCGAATCTTATTATTTTTGTTGTCTCGAACAAATTAATTTTATCTTGTAATCGGCCGATTACCTTCTCAAAATTGTCTCCCGTATATATTTACATACATTTCTTATGTAATCACACTCATCTAAATGTCAAGGAACCAACTTTCCCAAAAGTATAAGTTGATGGGTAAAGACCCATGATTGTTTTTATATTCTAACATGCCCACATATGCAAATGCCTGTTTGGGCTTGAAGCATGGATGCGTCACGGGCCCACCTCATACCTTGAGGTTAAATTATGTTAATATTAAAATGAGGACTATTGAAATTCGAACTCATAATCTGTTGATCACTGGGCTCTGATACAATATTAAAGAACTAACTTTTCTAAAAACTTTAACTGATGGGTAAAGGTCTATGATTGGTTTTATATGATTCCAATAATATTTCATCTTTATTTAAGTCTATAAAAACCATATCATGCAAACTTTTTTTTTTTTGGATAATTTGTTAATGTTCAACATTATTACAAAGTGAACAACCAGAGAAGCGAATATAGCCGGCACAACCCACCTACAACCAATAAACACAAAGCCAAAATAAGAACATAGTGGAAGGAAGTGATGTGAGTAGTCAAATGAGTGAGTAATGTTTTAAAATAGTACGTGTTTTAAGATTTTTTGGTCGGGTTCTTGAGGGTAGAATTGGGCTCAAGTTTTTTGCCCTTTGTTGGGACCCCCCCCCCCCCCCCCCTCCCTATTTATAGTGGATATAGGCGTGTTTATGAAGCATTTAAGGGTGTACCGCCTGGAGGCCATTAGTGATAAGGGTGACGATGTCTCTTAGAGGCGATACTGCTTTGGCGCGGACAGGAGAGGGGACGGTAATGACCCCTGGGCCGGGTGCCGCCTGGGAGTGGCCAGGAGAGGGGACGGTAATGACCTCTGTGCCCGGTACCGCCTGGAAGTGGCCAGGAGAGGGGACGGTAATGAACCCTGGGCCCGGTGCAGCCTGGGATTGGCCAGGAGAGGGGACGATAATGACCCTTGGGCCTGGTGCCGCCTAGGAGTGGCCAAGAGAGGGGACGATAATGACCTCCGGGCCCGGTACCCGCCTGGGAGTGGCCAAGAGAGGGGACGGTAATGACCCCTGGGCCTGGTGCCGCCTCGGAGTGGCCAGGAGAAAGGACAATAATGACCCCTGGCCCCGGTCTTACTCCCATATGGGCCCATGAGAGGGCTGTTGGGCCACGGTTTTGGTGGTTACCATTTTTATATTCATCAATTAGCCCCCCGCTTCGAGGTCAAAGTTTCTTTGGCCTGAAAGCATATAAATACCTCCCCACAACCTTACCCCTTTTGCACCTTTTGCTTCTAGTTTCCTTGTCCATGTTTGGGGTTTTAGTTATGGAAGATATTACTCGTGAAATGTTATCTTGGCTTCCAGCCAAGTCTCTTCTGAGGTTTTCTTGCACATCTTCTTGGTTTTATGGTTTGCTTTCAGATTATGATTTTGTCAAAAAATAATCCTTTCATGCGCTTAACTGTGGTGCTGATGGGTTTCTACTTCAGCCAGTAAGTGAATTTTCACGTGACAAACTGGGGGTGTTTTCGTCTACTGGAGATTTCTCCCCAGTCATGCCACCAGAGATAATTGAGGTACTGACCGATAATGTTAGAGTAGTCGGTGTTCAGGGTGGTTTGATATTGTATCAAGATTACAATCTTTCAAAGTTGTTCATCTGCAATCCTGCTCTGGACGTGCGTCAGCCGATATTGCTGCCAGAAGATATTTCAATGAGTTGTCTTGATGTTCCCTTGAACTTAGTGTTTGGATGCTTTGACACCACTCTTCAATTTGGTTTTTATCTTTTCCTTATGATAATGGACTTATCCTACCCTTGTTATGGCTTTTGGCCCAGTGATTATCAAGTGTACTTTTGGCAAGGTAACTGGAGTCTCTGGGGAAGTCTTAATGTGGGCCCTCAAAGCGTTTTCTTCAGGGACCACGTCTGTTTGCAAGGGGAGCTTTTCTTTTTATCCAACTAGGGTTACTACGTGGATGGTACCAACAACCGTCCCTACATAGTTCATTGGAACACTGAGACCGGTGTTTCATAAAATATGATTCTTCCAGACGTAATTTGGGAAAAACTATTAGCCTGCCGGGAAGCAAAAATTTCAAAGTGGTGGGATGTGCTGACAAGCCCCCCTTTGCTATGCTTAATCACGCTTCGGAGTCCAGTGTTTACTATTTGGACTTTAACTAATGTGGAGGACCCTTCTTCTTCGGTGAGGCGGGATAGGTTACTTATCTGGCTACCGTGGTCTGGGGGTAAATGGGATCCGATCATTACGAGTTTTACAATATCAAAGGAATACCTAACGCTCATAGCACATAATCAGGTGTTTTGATGCGCGCTTCATGGTGGTCTTCCCGGTCGCATACTTTTCCTAGGACATTACCAGGGAGAATTCCATACTCAGCTGTTTCCATACTCTGGCTCTTTGCTCCGTTGTGGAGATGACCCCATGGCACCTTTTGTTGCGTTTGAGTAGACTACTTTAGGGGTAGGAAGGTATTTTGAACTTTTGTTTTATGATCCTCTTGGCGATGTAGTTTCAATACCAGGTGTTAAATGTACCGATATTTGGTTGCAATGATGTATGAATACTTCTGTTTTATATATTTTAATCCTTTACCTGCATCATGTGTGTGTGCATTGGTAAGTGATCACTGAATATTCCTTTCTCCTTGGTGTGAATTCTTATATCTGCGTGAGTTTATTGCTTGTCCGAATGTGAGGCGGGACATAAACAACCCCCCCCCCCCCCTCCGGTGCTAGATGGGGCACACAACTGCGGGCTCTCATACCGGTGAGAGTTTACCGCCCGTCCCCATGTTAGGTGGGAAACAAATAACCGCCCCAGTGTTAGATGGGGCACACAACTGCGGGCTCTCAAACCGGTGAGAGTTTACCGCCCGTCCCGATGTTAGGTGGGACACAAATAACCGCCCCGGTGTTAGATGGGGCACACACAACTGCGGGCTCTCAAACCGGTGAGAGTTTACCGCCCGTCCCGATGTTAGGTGGGACACAAACAACCGCCCCGGTGTTAGATGGGGCACACACAACTGCGGGCTCTCAAACCGGTGAGAATTTACCACCCGTCCCGATGTTAGGTGGGACACAAACAACCGCCCCGATGTTAGATGGGGCACACACAACTGCGGGCTCTCAAATCGGTGAGAGTTTACTGCCCGTCCCGATGTTAGGTGGGACACAAACAGCCGCCCTGGTGTTAGATGGGGCACACACAACTGCGGGTTCTCAAACCGGTGAGAGTTTACCACTCGTCCCGATGTTAGGTAGGACACAAACAACCGCCCCGGTGTTAGATGGGGCACACAACTGCGGGGTCTCAAACCGATGAGAGTTTACCGCCTGCGGACCTCCACGTTAGGTGAAGGTTAACTGCCAAACAATTTCTTGCTCCCTTTCTCCAACCTGAGCAAGAAATACCGAGCCCCCATTGTTAAGGGGACTTATAATACCGTGGGCTTTCGCATTAGGTGAGAGCCAACCACCAGCGGACCTCCACGTTAGGTGAAGGTTAACCGCCAAACAATTTCTCGCTCCCTTTCTCCAACCTGAGCAAGAAATACCGAGCCCCCATTGTTAAGGGGACTTATAATACCGTGGGCTTTCGCGTTAGGTGAGAGCCAACCGCCTACGGACCTCCACGTTAGGTGAAGGTTAACCACCCAACAATTTCTTACTCCCTTTCTCCAACCTGAGCAAGAAATACCGAGCCCTCATTGTTAAGGGGTCTTAGAATACCGTGGGCTTTCACGTTAGGTGAGAGCCAACCGCCTGCGGACCTCCACGTTAGGTGAAGGTTAACCGCCAAATAATTTCTTACTCCCTTTCTCCAACCTGAGCAAGAAATACCGAGCCCCCATTGTTAAGGGGACTTATAATACCGTGGGCTTTCGCGTTAGGTGAAAGCCAACCTCCTGCGGACCTCCACGTTAGGTGAAGGTTAACCGCCAAATAATTTCTTGCTTTTTTCTCCAACCTGAGAAAGAAATACTGAGCCCCCATTGTTAAGGGGACTTATAATACCGTGGGCTTTCGCGTTATGTGAAAGCCAACCGCCTGCGGACCTCCACGTTAGGTGAAAGTTAACCGCCAAATAATTTCTTGTTCCCTTTCTCCAACCTGAGCAAGAAATACTGAGCCCCCATTGTTAAGGGGACTTATAATACCGTGGGCTTTCGCGTTAGGTGAAAGCCAACCTCCTGTGAACTTCCACGTTAGGTGAAGGTTAACCACCCCCCGCATATTGTTAGTCTGTATTCACGAAACCCGAGGATCTGTGCCACGTGGTGTTTTCTCTTTCCTCTTGCTCTTTTATCCCCTTTTTTCGTATAAAACCCTTGAAAAACCCTAATTTCTTCAGCTCCTCCTTTTTCCTCTTTAATTTCCATGCTAATTTCGGCATTTCTCCTCCTACTCATCCTCTGTTCCTTTTTCCCACTTGTTTTCGTTGCGATTCGAAGGTACTTGCCCGTTTTCCTACTGCTTTCGAAATGCTTTCTAGGTTTTTCCCCCTTTTTTGTTTTTTCTCTCCGTTCTTTTGAAAGGTACTATTTTCACGTTGGGACTTCCATGGTGGAATCCAAGGTTCCCCTAGTGGAGCTTGAGATCCCCATGGAAGGGCTTAACGAAAGCATCGAGCTGGACCCACAGCTCATAAATGACCTTAACGCATTACTTGCTGGTTGTCCTGCCGTTAGTCCTGTGGAGGCGGAGGTGTTTTTTGATCAGGCGATTTCTCCTTCTATATGTTGGTCTGGTCTTGAGAGTGCATTGTTGACTTCTGACACTAACGCCCCCGCCCTATCGACGGGAAACTTTGGTGGGACCTCTACTCTTTATCTGGATAAGATCCCTTTCTAACTCTTTTTTTTTTTTTTTTTTGCCTCCCTTCTTTTTTGAACTAGTTAAATGGCTCCAAAGCGCGTGCAGAGGGATAGTGGACGTCTAGATAGTGCTAGAGGAGCATCTTCTGACGAGGGAATGATGGTAGAGTCGTTATCTCAATTGGCTCCCTCATCTCCAATGTCTCCTGAGGAAATGGCTTTTCGTGGTCAGTATCCTGACACAGCCGCAGCTCTTCCCCTAGGAGCCCTTGTATCCTCTTTAGCCATGGTAGAAGGGATGAAAAATTCCCTGAATGATATTTTTTCCCAAACGATTATGAGGTGGTTGGTCCTAGAGAGGGCGACAACATTTTATACCCTCGTTCCCCAGAATTCTTTTCTGTTGGCGTGGACTCTTTGGATGCCGGCTTGGGATTTCCCTTACCGCCTATCCTAGAGTGTGTTTTTAGACAATATTCTTTACGTCCCAGCCAAATTACCCCTAACGGCTTTCGTAATATTTACGGTTTCCTTCTTATTTGCTTTGTGGCTGGACTAATTCCTTCTAATCGTAGCTTTGATTTTTTATTTAGAGCCAAGCAGATTAAGGGCATTGTTACCTTTGAGGGGAAGAGTGGAATTAAGTTCGTAGAGCTCAACCCTTCTAAGGTGAACTTTTTGCAGAACAGGTTCGTTTGAGTAAAACCTCCCTATTCCCTCGGTATCCCCCCTACTAGACCTCGTTAAATAAGTGTAGCGTCCCCTCAGTGGACGAGCTATCTAACTTAGACAAGGAGGTAGTTCGATATTTTGAGAGGGATTTGGGCACACGGTACCTAGCTACCAAAGAGGTGTTGTGCCAAGAGAAATTTTTGATCAGGGCAGGTTTATGCGCCCAGCCGGTTAGCGGTGAGTAACTTTCTGAGGATAGGAAAGTTTTTCCTTTTTGGTTTATACCGCCCCTTAGTAATTATATCCTGGCTGCTTATTTATTTCTTTTTAGGACCAAAATTCGAAGGTTGCCGAGGGAGAACGGGAGCCTCCCATGAAGGTTACGCGATCTAAGAAGTCATAGGGGAAGGTTCCTACCCCAGGTGGTGGTTCGGAGGCGCCCATTTTACAATAGGACGCTCCTGAAATACCCATAGTTCAGGCTTCCCCGGCTGTTGGGGGGTTTCCCCCAGCTCCACATGGTCAAGAAGCACATACTTCCATGCCCCATCTAGGGCAAAGCGTGACATCAGCCGCGTCTCCACCTAGGGATGCAATGGTAGTGGAACCCTCTGTAGAAGAGAGGTCCGATACTACGTCTGCCGTTACCGCCCCTTTATCTAAAATGACCGTGGATGAGCCCGCGCCAACTCTTGCCATACCAGCGAGTGGTCCGCAGGTTCACGCTCCCTGAGAAGAAGCAGAAGTGGATCTCCAGTAGGAAAGGGGAGAAGAAGGAGGAAGACCTTCGGAAGTGCCGGTAGTGGTGCTGGAACCGTCTTTAGTATAGACGGTAACGCCCGCCCTGGCATCTCCAAGAAGAGGGTCCCTCGTCAGGGCCTCAGTTTCAATGCCAGGGTTGCCCAAGAGGGGGTAGTAGACGTTAGGCCCAACGTACAAATAGATGACAACCTTCTTCCCTCCTTTCACATAGACTTAACTGCTCCCGAGGATTTTGCCAGCATTTATCCTGAGCTTCAAAGTGAGGTACCTAGAGAAGAGCGAGCTCTTGCTGATAAGGGTACACGGCCTGAGGGCTCGCTTTGCCATTCCCCTCGTTAGGGCGTTAGTGCAATCCAGCATACCGCCTTGACCGTTCTTTCTTCTAAAGACCCCCAAGTTGCTACTAGCGACACGGTAGCTACTTGCGTTGCTAAGGTAAAATCGCTTACTATACCTTTGATTTATTATCACGTTAACTACATGCTCTCGTACTTTCTTTTTCAGGTTAGCTCCTTGTCTGCTGCTATGGCCTTAGGATGGTTTCGTGAGCAGGAAGCCGCCATGCAGGAGCTGGCCCGGTTACGGGAGGAGAATAGGAAAGCGGTTGAGGTGGCACAAAGAGCAGAAGGAGAAAAGGAAGAACAGGCTAGGACCATACTTAGGATAGAGAGGGAGAAAGAGGTGCCAGTAGTTGAATCTCAGGGTTTAAGGGATGATGTTCGAAAGCTGAGGGAGGAAAAAGAAGCACTGGCGGTTGAAGCCCAGGAGTTAAGGGAAAGCGCTCGGAGGCTACAAGGGGAACTATCCTCTCAACAGGCTAGATCAGAGACACTCCTTAACGAGGCTCAACATGCCCGAGCAGATGCTGCGGAGGCGGTTTCTCGATTTAGGGAAAGCTCTGAATTTCGCACATCAATGAGCACCTTTTATTGGGAGGGTTTTGCCTTGGGCCTTTCAGCGTTTGCACGTCGCTTAGCCCGCAGCCATCCTCAACTCAGCCACAAATCTCTCCAGCAGGCGGCAGATCAATTTCGCCAAGATATTGTTCACTCCCGTGAAGGTGTTGGTGGCAGCTAGGCCTAGACTCTCCTAAGTTTAGCTTTTGCTCTTTCTTCCTCTTTTTTTTTTTTTGTGGTAGGTGTAAAGAGAAAGTGAGGGGGCTCCCCTTTTTGTTGTACCCCCCCCCCCCCCCCCCCCCCCCCATGACTATATGTATATTTGTACATATTATATCTAGAGGCAGAAGTTCCTCTGACCCCTTTCCGGATATGTGTACCATCATAACTAATGATCATATGCAGGGTATTGCGTCTCGTTGTTTTTCCTTAACTTGTACCTTTAGTAACATTAATTTATCGTACCTTGGAGTGGGTTATAATAGAGTACTTTTGTAAGTACATATACTTTATTTATGCACATGGGGTGCCGCCCCATTGTTCTTGAGATACAACCCGTACTAATATCTTACATAAGTTTCCCACAGCTTATCATGATATACGTAGTATTTCTTGAGATTCTTGGTATTCCAGACTCGAGGTACTTGGGAACCGTCCATGCGTTCTAACGTGTAACTTCCTTCCCCTAACTTCTGGGTCACACTGTAGGGCCCTTCCCAATTTGCTGCCACCTTGCTGGCTCCCATCCCTTGAGCCACCGTATTTGCTCGTCGCAGGGCTAAGTCCCCCACCTCCAAGCTTCTTGGCCTCAAGCGTTTATTTTAATACTGAGATATTCGTTGCTTTTGAGCTACTATACGGAGAAGGGCATCCTCTCTGACTTCATCCACCAAGTCCAGAGCGTACCTCCGCTGGTCCTCGTTGCGTAGGTAATCATAGTGTTGTATGCGATAGTTAGGCTCTCCCACTTCCACTGGGATTACCGCCTCGGTACCGTAAGTCAGCATGAATGGAGTTTCTCCGGTAGCCACGTGGTAAATTGTGTGGTGGGCCCATAGTACGCTAAGTAACTCTTCCACCCATCTTCCCTTAGCTTTGTCTAACCTACTTCGAAGTCCATTGAGTATTTGCTTATTTTCTGCCTCAGCTTTCCCATTGCTCTGAGGATAGGCGACGGATGTGAAATGAAGAACAATATCCATGTGCTGACAGCATGTTCGGAACCCTGGCGAGTCAAACTGCGTCCCATTATCAGCGATGATGGCCCTGGGGATTCCAAGGCGTGTAATGACGTTCTTCCACAGAAACTGCCGGGTCGCGTTATTTGTAATTCGAGCTACCACCTCAGCCTCTACCCATTTACTAAAATAATCTACGGCCACTATCAAGAATTTCCTCTGCCCACTGGCTAAGGGGAAAGGACCTAAGATGTCCATTCCCCATTGGTCAAAGGGTATAGGATCTACAATGGGTTGTAGTGGGGCGGCGGGAGCATGGACGAGCGGTGCAAATCTCTGGCATTTATCACACTTTCGCACAAGGGTGCCTGCGTCCTTCCTCATGGTGGGCCAAAAGTATCCTGCTCTTAACGCCATCCTAGCTAGGGCTTGATTTCCAATGCGAACTCCACAGATCCCTTTATGAATTTCCCTCAGGACGTAATCCCCTTCTTCTTGCGTTAGACATTTTAACAAGGGATGTGTGAACGACCTTTTGTAGAGCTGCTGATTGACTATTGTAAAACGTACTGCATGCCTTCTCAGCCTTCGCACTTCAGTTTTGTCCGTGGGCTCCTTACCGTGAAGGATGAAGTCCAAAATTGGACGCATCCACCCATCCTCATGTTGCACTTGCATTACATCAATGGGTGCCGTCTTATCCACTTATTTAACGTTGGACTCATGCGTATGAATATGTCCGTTTGGACTCTTCATTGCACTTCCGGTACTAGCCAGGTGGCTTAGCTCATCCGCACGTTGATTGCCCTCCCGGGAAATGCCCTGTATAATGAAGCCTTGAAATTCAGAGGCCTTAGCTCGAACCAGTTCCAGGTACCGAGACAAGTGAGGTTCTTTTACTCTGTATCTTCCCTTAATTTGGTTTACCACCAACTCTGAATCACTATAAGCCTCCAGACAAGTTGCTCCGGCAGCCCTAGCAAAATCCATACCGAGCAATAACGCTTCGTACTTGGTCTCGTTGTGAGTTGCTTCAAAGTGCAGCCTTACCGCATATTCCGCATGCTCTCCCTCTGGGTTGATCAGTACTATGCCTGCACCGCGGCCTTCTGAATTCGCAGATCCATCAACGAATATTTTCCAGAAAGACATCTCTTCAAGGGTTTTCGTTAGTTCGGGCACTTCAACTCTAAAGTCGCATTCCACCAAGAAGTCGGCTAAAGCTTGAGCCTTAATAGCTCATCGAGGTTGATAATGCATATCATACTCGGAAAGCTCAACCGCCCACTTAAGCATTCGCCCTGAACAATCCAACTTTGCAAGCAACTTCTTGAGCGGGAGGTCAGTGAGCACAGTGACATCGTGAGACTAAAAATACGGTCTCAGCTTACGTGCCGCGGTGATTAGTGCTAGAGCAGTTTTCTTAATGGCATGATATCTCTTTTCTGGATCTTTGAGAGTTTGGCTTATGAAGTATATCGGGAGCTGTTGTCCCTGTCGGTCAGCTATCAAGACTGCGCTTGTGGCATTTTCTGAAATGGCTAGGTAGAGACCTAGCTTCTCATTTGGCTCAGGAGAGGTAATCACAAGGAGATGCGCCAAATGTTGCTTCAATTGATCAAAAGTGCGTGCGCATTCTTCTTTCCATAGAAAAGGCTATTTCCCTCGCAGCACCTTAAAAAATGGTAGAGCCTTTTCAGCAGCACGGCTAATGAATCGGTTGAGCGAAGCCATGCAGCCGGCCAATTTCTGCACATCCTTAGGGCAACGGGGAGGCCATAGGTCAAGTATGGCCTGCATTCTTGGGGTTTGCCTCGATCCCTCGGGAACTCACAATGAAGCCCGGGAACTTGCCGTCCGGTACGGCAAACGAACATTTCTCCGGGTTCAACTTCATGCGGTATTTCCGAAGTGCTTCCAAAGCTTCTCCTAGATCAAAAACATGTTCCAACTTACGTTTTGACTTAACTATCATGTCATCCACATAGACCTCCATGTTGCGGCCAATTTGTGGTGCAAGGACTTTGTTGACCAGCCATTGATAGGTGGCTCCCACATTCTTAAGCCCAAACGGCATTACCTTGTAGCAGGACGTACCTTTAGCTGTGATGAAGGCCTTTTTTCTTCATCGACAGAATGCATTTGAATCTGATGGTACCCTAAGAAGGCATCCATGAAACTGAATAGCTCGCAGCCCGCCGTTTAATCTACCAGCCTGTCTATTTTAGGCAGAGGATAAGAGTCCTTTGGGCAGGCTTCGTTAAGATCCATGAAATCCACCCACATCCTCCAGCTTCCATTAGAATTTGTTACCAACACCACGTTAGCTAACCATTTGGGGTATAACACTTCTCGTATAAACCCTGCCTAGGATAATTTTTTCACCTCGGCTCTGATAACATCGTTACGTTTTGTGCAAAAGCTGCGCCTCCACTGTTTAACGGGCGCCTTGTTATCTCGGATGTTAAGCTGGTGAGTGATCACCTCAGGTGGTATTCCCGACATTTCCTTCGTGGCAAATGCGAAAACGTCTCGGTATTGCCTCAAATATTCGCCAATCTCCTCACGCAGATGCTGAGGGAGCGAGGTTCCCAGATAAGTGTAACATTTAGGCTCCAACTCATATTTTTCCAAGGGTGGAGGAGAAGGACACGCTCTCAGAGGCGAACCTGGCTCAAGGGGTTCGGCTGCCATTACAGCTAGATTCGAGAAAGTATGATAATATTCCGAAAATTCGCCATACCTTCCCCGTACCGTCATGATGTCCCCAGTATCCGCTTCAAACTTCATTGCTAGATGATACGTAGACACTACAGCCTTTAAACGGTTTAGGGAGGGTCTTCCCAAGATCGCGTTGTAGGTAGAAGAAGCGTTTATAACGAGGAACTCTATCTTGACCGTTCGTTGCTCGTTTTCATTCCAAAAAATCGCGGACAGTGTTATTTTACCCTACGACAGAAGGGGTGCCCCTATGAAGCCCACGACGGGTTATGGTGCTGGTATGAGAGCCTTAACCGGCATTCTCATTTTGTTGTAGCGCTCTAAAAACAAAATATCCGCTGAACTACCTTGGTCGATCAATATTCTGTGTACCGTGTGTTCACAGATGTCAGCGGTGATGACAAGGGGGTCCTCTTGTCGTGCATCTATTCCTTGGGCATCCTCTTTAGTGAAGCTAATGCACCTGGGCGCATTCCGGGCCGCGTCTATTTCTTCCTTGGTGACCTTTGCTCCTTCCTTTGATGAGGGGGGAGCATGTCTTAGGGTGATTGTAGCGATGACCTTGGCTATCGTATTCCCAAGACCTTTTCCGCCATCGTCAGTAGCTTGAGCTTTTCCTATCCTCATTCTCTTTAACATTGCGTATTCTTCCCATTGACTGGTACGCTCGGCTTCCTTGAGGCGGAAGTCCAAGGCCCGAAAATTTGCCGTGTCATGGGTAGAGACCTGATGGAACGAACACCACATTGTTTTGCTGTCCCCAGATGGAGCGGAGTCTTGGTTTTTGGGTGGCCCCTTCGTTTTTACCTCCAAAAGCTAACGGGGCACAAGCTGTCAGTTTTGAGTTCTAAAAACAAGTGCAGGCCTTCTGGCCTGCCGGCCATTACCTCGGGGTGGCCTGGGGTTATCCTTCGACCCTAAAGATGCCTGAGCCACTTCGGTCCTGGGCGTTACTTGCATGACATCCTCTGCTAGGATGTACTTGTTGGCTTTCCGGCATAGCTCGTCAATGGTCGAGGGCGGCCCCTTTGCCAGTGCGAATTTAAAATTGGAGCTCTGCAATCCATTGATAAAGGTGGTGATAGCCGTTTCGTCAGATAAGGTGGCAACATCAATAATGGCTCGTGTGAACCGTTTCACATAACTCCTTAGGGGTTCGACATCGTGCTGCTGTAACTTGAGAAGGTGTGCCGCCGTCTTTCTTCTTCGCTTTTAACTAACAAAGTGTAGAGCGAACCTCTCGGAAAGCTCTATAAAACTGTCCGCATATGAATTTGGAAGGGAGGCGAACCAATTCTGCGCAACCCCTTTTAAGGTAGCAGAAAAACACTTACACCAAATGTCTTCCCCCACATCTTGTAAATACATTCGCGCCATGAATTCGGCTAAATGATCTTCTGGGTCCTGAGTTCCATCAAACAAATCAATGTTTGGGATTTTTACCTTCCTCACTGGAGCCGAAAGAATTCGAGATGTGAACGGGGAGTGAGTCCCTGGCACGATGTAAGATACGGCCGGTTTGGGGACCTTCCCGGAATCACTCTTTGTGTGATTGAGATAAGTGCTCGCCTTAGAAGCTGTGGCTCCACTTAGATTTTGAGTTCGGGAACGGCGGGAGGCGGTGGTAAATCGGTCAGGTTCTGGAATATATTCTGTGTAGTGGAAAAAGTTGATGTATTTGTTGTTGGAGCTACTCGAATTGCTCCTGAGTTACATAATTGGGGTTAGGATACCCCCTATTGGTGGTGGAGTGACTAGTGCTTGACATGGGAAAGATTTTGAGTGCCCTTCCCACAGACGGCGCCTATTGTTTTGGGATTTTTTGGTCGGGTTCTTGAGAGTAGAACTGGGCTCAAGTTCCTCGCCCTTTGTTGGCGCCGCCCCCCCCCCCCCCCCCCCCCTATTTATAGTAGATATAGGCGTGTTCATGAAGCATTTAAGGGTGTACCGCCTGGAGGCCATTGGTGATAGGGGTGATGATGTCTCTTAGAGGTGATACTGCTTTGGCGTGGACAGGAGAGAGGACGGTAATGACCCCTGGGCCCGATACCGCCTGGGAGTGACCAGGAGAGGGGACGGTAATGAGCCCTGGGCCGGGTGCCGCCTGGGATTGGCCAGGAGAGGGGACGGTAATGACCTCTGGGCTCGGTACCGCCTAGAAGTGGCCAGGAGAGGGGATGGTAGTGACCCCTGGGCCTGGTGCCGCCTGGGAGTGGCCAAGAGAGGGGACGGTAATGACCCCTAGGCTCGATGCCCCCTGGGAGTAGCCAGGAGAGGGGACGGTAATGACCCCTGGGCCCGGTACCCGCCTGGGAGTGGCCAGGAGAGGGGACGGTAATGACCCCTGGGCCCGGTACCGCCTGGGAGTGGCCAGGAGAGGGGACGGTAATGACCCCTGGGCCTGGTGCCGCCTGGGAGTGACCAGGAGAGGGGACGATAATGACCCCTGGCCCCGGTCTTAATCCCATATGGGCCCATGAGAGGATTGTTTGGCCACGATTTTGGTGGTTACCATCTTTATATTCATCAGTATGTTTAGTAATTTTATTCTCAAAATAATACGTAAAAATTTAAAATTAGTAAAATAGCACGTAAAAATTCAAAATTATCAAAATAGCACGCCTAGTCAGCATGCCACTACCATGTCAGTAGGGTCATTTTGGTCATTTTATATTTTTAAAAATAAAAAAATGAAAAATTAGTTTTTTTTTTTTTTCTTTATGTCTACGACACATTTTTACTAAAATATAAAATAAAATAAAAGGAATTAGTTAAATTTTTTATATCATATTATATAGATATTATTATTTGATATACATAAATTTATCAAATTTTTAAAATGTATTGTCCAAAAATAATATATTTATTATTATTATTATTATTATTATTATTATTATTATTATTATTATTATTATTATTATTATTATTATTATTATTACTACTACTACTACTACTACTACTGCTACTACTACTACTACTACTACTACTATTATTATTATTGATATTGTTATTGTTATTATTGTTATATATTGAAGTTTATGTGTTATATAAAATGGAATATTTTTTTTGAATACCATAAAAATAAAAATAAAATATTCAAAATATTAAAAGTATAATTATTTTTAAAAAAATATTATAGACACATAATAAAATCATTAGTGTAACATGATCCCATATATTGGAAAAATGACATAAAAATTAAAGATTTCTTCACGTATAACTATGCGGTATAAGCTAGTAGAACCTTATAGTACATTTATTTAAAAGTCGTGGTACATTTCCAAAGCTAATTCCAAATGTGTTCAAACTAAGTTGGGATGCCTTTAAGACCATTAGAGATCTTTAATAAAGTCATTAGTATAACATAATTTCATAATTAGTGGAAAAATGACATCTAAATTAAAGACTCTTTCACTTATAACTGTGTGGTGTAAGTTAGTAAAATCTTGTAATACATTTAGTTTAAAGTAGAGATATATACATTTAGTTAAAACTCTTGGTACATTTATAAAACTCATGATACATTTAAAAAACTAACTTCAAATGAGTCCAAAATAAGTTGGGGTACATTTAGAACTATTATAGACGCTTAATGAAATCATTAGTATAAAATAATCCAATAATTAGTGGAAAAATGGCATAAGAATTAAAGATTTTTTTCAAGTATAACTATGTAGTACAAGCTAGCATCATCTTATGGTGCATTTAGTTAAAAGTCGTGGTACATTTACTTAAAACTTGTGATACATTTCTAAAACTAATTTCCTACAGGTACAAGCTAAGTTGCGGTACCTTTAGGACTATTACAGTGTCTCAATAAAGTCATTAGTGTAACGTAATCCCATAATTAATTAAGAAATGGAATTAAAATTAAAGAACCCTTCATTTATAACTATGTAGTACAAGCTAGTAGAACCTTATGGTATATTTAGTTTAAAGTAAAGGCACATTTAGTATATACAATGACTTTTAACTAAATGTACTACAAGATTGAACTAGATTACTACATAATTATAGATGAAATAATCTCAAATTTTGAAGCCATCTTCCCACTAATTAAGGGATTATATTACACTAAGGACTTCATTAAGACTCTCTTATGGTCTTAAAGATACCCCAACTTAGTTTGTACCAATTTGGAATTAGTTTTAGAAATGTACCATGAGTTTTAAGCAAATGTACCACGACTTTTAACTAAATACATTACAAGATCTTACTAGCTTGTACCACATAGTTATACTTGAAAGAATCTTTAACTCTTACGCATTTTTTCACTAATTATTGGATTATGTTACAATAGTGATTTCATAAAGCCTCTATACTGGTTTTAAATGTAACCAAACTGATTTTGGACCCATTTGGAGTTAGTTTTGCTAAATGTGCCTTTATCTTAAACTAAATGTACCATAAGGTTCTACTAGTTTATACCACATAGTTATAAATGAAGGAGTCTTTAATTTTAATGCCATTTTTCCACTAGTTATGGAATTATACTATACTAATGACTTTATTATGGATCTCTAATTGTCTTACAGACCCCGCCAACTTAGTTTGAACACATTTGAAATTAGTTTTAGAAATATGCCACGAGTTTTAAGTAAATGCATCACGACTTTCAATTGACTGTACCACAAGATCCTACTAGCTTGTACCATATAGTTATACATGAAGAAATCTTTAATTTTTACGTTATTTTTTCAATAATTATGGGATCATATTACACTAATGAATTCATTATGTGTCTATAATATTTTTCCTTAAAATCATTGTACTTTTAATATTTTGAATATTTTATTTTTATTTTTTTTGGCAATCAAAAAAATATTTTATTTTGTATAACACATAAATTTTGATATATAATAACAATAATAATAGTAAATATATACAATATTTTTTGAAAATTTGATAACTTTATATATATCAAATAATAATATCTATATGATACGATACAAAAAATTTAGCCAATTCCTTTTTTTCACATTTTCGTGAAAATTCGCCGCATGCATAAAAAAAACAACTAATTTTCCTTTTTTATTTTTAAAAATATAAAATGACCAAAATATCCCTGCTGACATGGCAATGGCATTTTGTTAATTTCAAATTTTTGCTTGCTATTTTAGTAATTTTAAATTTTTGCGTGCTATTTTAGTAATAAAAATTAACAAACATACTATTTTGAAAAATCACCCCAAATGAGTGGCCCAAAATTTTACTCTTACGCTCTCTTTTTCTCACTTGAGTTGTCCCCATATATATATCGGGTGACTCCAGTAAGAGAGTGAGATTAAATACCGAGCGACTCATTTGGATAAGGAGGGGGGCATGATATTAAGTGGAAGCAGATGACATCGGTAGCCAAATGAGCAGTCCAAAATTTAGAAGAATCAGCCATGTATATATTTAGCGCCATTAACTCTAAAATCTGGTGGTCAAATGTCATTGATATTTGCTCAATTAGTACTCCGTTATGTCTTCTTACCATCTATAAACAAATTCAAATTTAGTACCCCCATGACTTTTGCTTCAATAATAAAAAACCCCCCCTCATAAATAAAATTACTCACTAAACCTCCTAACTTTTAAAAATTTTTCACTTTGCCCCTAAATAAATTTTTTTGACCATTTTACCCCTCAACCAAAAAAAAGTTATATTTTATCTCATAATATTTTTTCCTGAAAAATTTAAAAATATTTTTTATCTTTTGAACTTATATAATATTACTATAATTAATTAAAATAATTATATTTTTATAAATATAAAAAAATTCTTAATTTTTTTTGCTAAAAGCATAAAATATTTAATTTTTGTCCAATAATATAAAACTTTTTTCTAAAAACAAAATTAAACATTAGGGGCAAAATGGTCAAAAATAAGCTACATGTGGGTTAAGTGATAAATTTTTAAAAGTGAGGGAGTTTTGTAAGTACTTTTATTTGTGGGGGGGTTTTCTGTTTTTGAAGCAAAAGACGGGAGGATTTTCTGTAATTTACCCTTTAAAATTTAAAATTGGAATTTTCAACTTTGAAGTAGGTGAAATTATGATATTCTACTTCAAAATTATTCGTTTAAATTTTTAGGTCTACAAATTACGATAGAATAATTTTGTTAGTGATATTATTAACGTAATATTCACTATAATTTGTAGAAATAAAGTAAAATATCTTATTAAAACACAGCGTTTTGGCATATAATGAAAAATGTATAAATAAACATAGTGTTAGAATTTGGTCCCTATATGGCCTAAGTTATGTCCCAAAACAAGGCATAAAATCTAAGTTATTAAAGTTACAATTAGCATTTTGCTAAAAATGATAACGATCCATTTTTTGTATTTAATTTAAATAGATTTTAAATTAAGTAAGATTAAATAAAATAAGATAAAATAAATTAATATTATTTATTTACTACCGTTGGCATTTTAACTCAGGTTGGGGGTCTTCGGAAACAGCCTCTCTTCAGGTTTAACACCCTGAAGGGGTAAGGCTGCATACGTCAACCCCCCCAGACCTCGCTTCTACTGGAGTCCTTGAGACACTGGGTTGTTGTTGTTGTTGTACCGTTGGCATTTTAAACTGAGTGCAGCTGTACCCCACATTTAAGAAGCTTCTCTTTTTCCCACTCAAGCCATACCATGCGTCAGCAACTCGTTCGCTATGCTTGCAGTTCAATCTGAGCCCTTTATTTGGGCTGTGCATTGGGCGGCCGAGAGAGGGGAAGCGTGTCGTCCATCTGGGTGCTCCTTTTGAGCTTGCTGTGGTTTAATCTTGGCCGTTCGCTTTATCTGATCCAACGGCTCTCATGCCCTATCACCCGGATTGGCTTTGTCTATAAATAGAAGAGAAAATGAAGAGAGAGAGAGATTTTGGTTTTAGGTAAGGGTTTCAGCCGTTTCTCTTTCTCCTCTTTCTCTCTCTTCATCCGTCCCTTCTCCTCCCCTTTAGAGGCATTTTCCTTAGGGTTCCTTGAGGACTTTTAGAGCCAAATCCTAGCTGGCAAGAAGAGGACTTGCTAGAAGCTGGAAACCACGAAGGCTGGTCCTACGGTGGGACCTGGGATCGTGTCGCTCGCAACCTCTAGCTTTGGAATCAATATAATTTCTTACTCCTTTCTCTTACTTTACTGTTTCGGTTTGTAAAGTTCGTTTTGAGAAAGGGTTGTATCTTAATAGCTTAGGTCATTTTGGAAAGCGCTTTGTAACATTTACGCGATTTGTAATATGGTTTGCAATACTTAATAATACAGATCTCTCTAGTGGTAGGGGGACTGTGGAGTGGGTTATTTTCTTCTCTCGTTGCGTGTAATCTCGATATCTAACTCAGAGCCAAAGTTTAAAGACCACCATTTTCACCAATCTTTAAAAAAATTAAGTTATTGTTGAAGTTAAAACCGGATTTAACGAAGTAGCTTAGAACAGTAAAGTTAAAAACAACTGGTTTTGAACTTAGGCTGTAAAAGGGCTCGGTTTTCTGAGATCAACATTAACGGGAAGCATTTTGAGAACTTTAACCAGAAGCGTTTTGAGAACTTTAACCAGATAGGAATCTGTTATAGGACTCTAAGAAACGCAACAAGTGGTATCAGAGCACCACAGTTTGTGAAAACGTTTTGTCTTCTCACTGTTTGCAAAAAATCGGTTTTAGAAAAAAATGGCCGCTAAGTTTAAAATCATGAAGTTTGCCGGGAAGAATGATTATACTCTTTGGAAGATGCAAACCAAGGCCCTCCTGATGTCCCAAGGAGTGGGATCCGTGCTACTGGAGCCAGACAAACAACCTTCTCAATTGACCGAGAAGGATAGGTAGAAATGGAACAGCGAGTGTACGGTACTCTTGTTATGTGTCCGGATAAAAATATTCTTCCTTTAGTTTCTGCTGAAACCACTATAGCTAAGATATGGGCCCAAAGTTAGAAGAAATATATAAAGCTAAATCCTTAAGTAATATGATACTTTATATGAAAAAAAATTTCACCTATAGAATGACAGAGCATAAACCTCTAGAGGCTTCAATAGAAGAATTCAACCGAATTTTACAAGACCTAAAAAATGTTAATACTGGAATTCAAGATGAAGTTCAGGCTGTCATATTACTGTGCACTTTACCTAAGTATCTTAGGGCCTTTAAAGGCACATAAAGATATGGTAGAATGAAAATCAGCTTAGATGAAGTGATGCAGGCTCTTAGGAGTAAAATTTTGGAATTAAAAAGGGAGAGAAAGCATGGACTATCTAGTAACAGTGGTGAGAGATTAGTGATGAGAGGAAGAACAACTGACAGGCAATCTAACAATAAAAAGAGAAGGTCTAAGAGTAAATATTGTTCTAAGTTAAGAGGTAGGAGAGACATAGCGAAAATAAAATTCTATGGGTGCAACAAACTAGGACATATGAAAAAGAACTGCCCTGAAAAAAAAAAAAAAAACAGAACCCCGGCAACAGTCGATAGTGTCGTTTGCTTTGAATCCGGTAATGCTGAAGTTTTAACTGTTTTGATCGATGTTTGTGATTCGAATGTCAATTGTGTTATGCCTGTTCGTGCTATTAATGAATGTAGTACATCTGGTCATGTGAATGTGTCATCTGATTCATTTGAGCATGAGTGGGTGTTAGATTCAGAATGCAGTTTTCATATGACTACCACTAGATCAAATTTTATTAATTATAAACCTGTTAATGGGGGGGAGGGTGCTGCTAGGAGATAACCGGGGATATAAAATAACTGGAATTAGGTCTGTAAAAATAAAATTAACCAACGGGATTGCATATATACTAGAAGATGTTAGACATGTACCTGACCTGTGCAGGAACTTGATCTCCCTAGGCCAATTGGACCTGAAGAGTATGTCTTTTAGGGCCATGAACTCATAACCAAGGATCCTGAAGGGTTCCTTGGTAGTTCTAAAGGGGGAGCTGAAGAATGGGCTCTACGTTTTGAAGGGTAAGATAGTGTTGGGGGAGTCAAACTCACTGGTTAAAACAGATCCAACAGAGTTATGGCACAAACGATTAGGTCACGTGTCAGAAAGAGGATTCAAAGAACTTGCAAAACGAGGTCTGTTAGGTGGAGAGTTGTCTCCAAGTTAGATTTCTGCGAGTCTTGTACTTTTGGTAAACATCACAGGTTGGTGTTTAATGTAGGTACACATACAACTCACGGACCATTAGATTACATACATTCAGATTTATGGGGGCCAGCTAGGGTAGCAACCTTAGGTGGAGTGTTATATTTTCTGTCGATAATCGATGATTTCTTGCACAAAGTCTGGACTTTTTGTTGAAAAATAAAGACTACTGCTTTCCCACATTTTACAGGTGGAAAACTTAGATAGAAAATAGAACATGACGTAAAATCAAATACCTAAGAACTGTTGTTCGCATCAGGCCTGGGTAAACAGTTTTGGGGAGAAGCAGTTAATACAGCTTGCTATTTAGTGAATAGGATGCCCTCAACTTGTATAGGCCTGAAAACACCTGAAGAAATGTGGGCGGAGAAACCGGCAGACTAGTCGTTATTGAGAGTCTTTGGCTTTGCAGCCTATGCCCATCAGTCGGACAGCAAGCTAGAACTGAGAGCCGTCAAAGGTGTGTTCCTCGGTTACCCTGAAGGGGTCAAGGGATACAAAATAGGAGTTAAGGACAATAACAGGCAGAAAATTATCATAAGTAGAGATGTAATGTTTAACAAACATGAAATGCCCTACTTAGATAAGAACTTGACTCCTAAAAAGTGTATGTTTGAACCAGAATACTACGAATTTGAGATGAACCCTCCTGAACCGAACTACCAAAATGAAGCAAGAACTGAAATAGAACCAGATAGATTAGAACCCGAACATACGACAGAAACCCAGATAGATCAATCTCGGGATAGAGGTGCTGAAACAGGCACCGAACCAGGAACCGTAAGAGAAACATAGACCATTCTTGAAAACGAGCTAGATGACTATCAACTGTCGAGAGATAGGGCTAGAAGAGAAGTAAGACCACCTAGGAGACTAGGATATGCTGACTGCGTAGCTTACGCCCTCAACACAGCATCATAGTATATTAAGTCAGAGCCTCTGAGCTATAAACAGGCTATGAGCAGCCAGCACTCAACCGAATGGCTAAGTGCAATGAAGGCTGAAATGGACTCCCTAGTGAGGAATAGGACTTGGTCACTAGTGCCCAAGCCGGCGGGCAAGAAGCTAGTGGGTCTTCAAGATAAAAGAGCTGAGTTAGCCTTCCGAGAAGCCTAGATTCAAGGCTAGGCTAGTAGCTAAAGAATTCACGCAACGAGAAGGCGTGGATTACAATGAGAATTTTTTGCCCATAGTGAAACACACCACCATTAGGGTGCTAATAGCCCTGATTGCTAGGTTTGACCTTAACTTAGAACAGTTGGACGTGACAACCACTTTTTTGCACAAGGAACTAGAGGAAGAGACCTACATGGCGCAGGCCCAGGGTTTTGTGAAACCAGAGAACGCTGGCCTGGTATGTGGACTTAGGAAGTCCTTGTATGGGGTAAAACAGTCCCAGAGGCAATGGTACAAGCGGTTCCACAACTTCATGACTGAGGTTGGGTTTTTTAGGTCAATACACGACGTGTGCTCCTATGCAAAAAACTTAAAATCTAACTTGGTAATATACTTGCTTACGTGGACGACATCTTGATAGCTAGTCGTTCGATGCCTGAGATTATGAAATTAGAAGACATGTTAAACCAGAATTTTGAAATGAAAGACCTAGGTCCAACTAAGAAGATCTTAGGGTTGAAGATAAGTAGAGATCATAATAGGCATACGATAAACTTATCCCAAACCTCATACTTAGAAAAGGTCGTTCGCAGGTTTAACATGGAAGACGCCAAAATCGTAAGAGTTCCCATAGAGCTGCACCATAAATTTTTAGTAGCCAAGTGTCCCAAGGATGTACAGGAAATGGCTGAAATGTATAATGTACCCAATGCAAATGCGATAGGATGTACGCCATGACATACACTAGGCCAAATTTAGCTTACCCTATTAGTGTGCTCTCTAGGTTCATGGTGAATCCAGGAAAAGAGCAATGGAAAGGGGTTAAGGGGCTTTTGAGGTATATCAAGGGTACGACAAAGCTAGGACTTACATTTGGCCAAATAGATACTGACCTAAGACTCTTAGGATACACCGATAGTGACTTCAGTGGAGATTTAGACAAGCATAAGTCCATGAGCTCATACATTTTCACCTTGAATGGCGGGGCTGTTAGTTGGAGATCCAAGCTCCAGTCCATGACTACCTTGTCAACTACTGAAGCCGAGCTCCTGGTAGTGACGGATGCCATTAAGGAGGAAATTTGGCTAAGTGGACTTCTGGATGAATTACACTTGTGCCTAGGGATAACTAAGATATACATGGACAGACAATCGGCCTTAGCGTTAAGCGAGAACCCTGTGTTTTACAATAGGAGTAAGCACCTCGCTATTAGGCGACACTTCATTATTGAACAGGTAGAGAACGGAAAGATTGAGCTACTGAAAATCGGTACAGATGATAACCCGGTAGATATGGGAATGAAAGTCGTGCCCATGAACAAGTTAATAGGGTGTATTAACTTGGTTCAGGACTCCTGGGATCCAGGAGGTGGCTAATGGACCAAAAATGAAAATGTTTTGCCCCCTATTACTAAAGTGAATCCAGTAGTTAGACTAAACAGAAACCAGGTGGAGAATTGTTAGAATTTGGTCCCTATATAGTCTAAGCTATGTCTCGGAACAAGGCATGAGATTTAAACTATTAATGTTACAATCAGCATTTTGTTAAAAATGATAACAAACCATTTTTTGTACTTAATTTAAATGGATTTTAAATTAAGTAAGATTAAATAAAATAAAATAAATAAATTAATATTATTTATTTATTATCGTTGGCTTATTAAACGAGGTACAGCTGTACCCCACATTTAAGAAGCTTCTCGGAGAGGCTTCTCTTTTTCCCACTCAAGCCTTGCCATGCGTCAGCAGCTCGTTCGCTATGCTTATAGTTCAATCTGAGCCCTTTATTTGGGTAGTGCATTGGCCCGGCTGAGAGAGGGGGCGCGTGTCATCCATCCGGGTGCCCCTTTTGTGCTTGTTGTGGTTTAATCTTGGCTGTTAGCTTTATCTGATCCAATGGCTCTCGTGCCCTCTCACTCGGAGTGGCTTTGTCTATAAATAGAGGAGAAAACGAAGAGAGAGAGAGATTTTGGTTTTGGGTTAGGGTTTCAGCCGTTTCTCTTTCTCCTCTTTCTCTCTCTTCATCCGTCGCTTCTCCTCCCCTTTAGAGACGTTTTCCTTAGGGTTTTTAGAGCCAACCCCTAGCTGGTAAGAAGAGGACTTGCTAGGACCTAGAAACCACGAAGGTTGGTCCAACGGTGGGACCTGGGATCGTATCGCTCGCAGCCTCTAGCTTTGGAATCGATATAATTTCTTACTCCTTTCTCTTACTTTACTATTTCGATTTGTAAAGTTCATTTTGAGAAAGGGTTGGCTAAGTCATTTTGGAAAGCGCCTTGTAACATTTACACAATTTGTAATATGGTTTGTAATACTCAATAATACAGATCTCTCTAGTAGTAGGGAGACCGTGGAGTAAGTCATTTAGGACTGAACCATGTTAAAAATATCGTGAGTGCTTTGCATTTCATTATTTTCTTCTATCATCGCGTGTAATCTCGATATCTAACTTAGAGCCAAAGTTTAAAGACCGCCGTTTTCACCGACCTTTAAAAGAACTACGTTATTGTTGAAGTTAAAACCGGATTTAAAGAAGTAACTTAAAACAGTAAAGTTAAAAACAGCTGGTTTTGAACTTGGGCTGTAAAAGGGTTCGGTTTTCTCGGATCAACATTAACGGAAAGCCTTTTGAGAACTTTAACCAGATAGGAATCGGTTATAGGTCTCTAAGAAACGCAACACATAGCAACTAATCAATGATCACCATGCAATACCTTACTCAATCCACTCCCGTCTTCTTGATATAATCCAAAATATATTGGTTAAGTAAAAGATAATTTAGATATTAACAAATGGGCTAAGTCATTTATTACCAACTATACCTCTCTTCGACCACTAGCTTCTTCCACTTTCTCTCTGCCCCTTCACTCTCCTCAGCTCCATCTATTAATTTTTCCGATTTTAGGTCCGATCCACAAAATTGACATATATAAGGTTCACGTGTGAACCCAAGTGGAGTTTCATTTTAAAATCAATTGGTATTAGCTTAAATAACAAAGTAGGCTTATATAATTATCACTTCTCTCTCATAACCCCTATGTGTGCTTCTTAATTACTAAACTCACATGTAGAATACTTAACACCCCCTCTGTCTCCCCACCTATATCACATTACAATGAGCATCACTGCTGCTAATTGGACTTTCATTTTAAAACTTGGCCATTTTTTAAGCTTTTGTTTTGATAATTATGCAGAAAGGTTCCCTAGAAGAAACAAGCCATTTCTAAACCTATCATTAGTTCTTGGTGGGATGGGGGCTCGAGCGAGAGAGTGTTTAAAATATTAACATAACATGATCGAGAAGTAATGGGCCGTATTAGAGTATATTATCTCTAGGATTTATTCAAATTATTCCACAATCATAATCCCTTGATTTATTCCTTGATTTACTCTCTTACCATATAGAATTAGCTCTATATATAGGTTATGTATTTCTCTTCTTTCATCATTCAATACAATTGAGCATTGCAACTCTTTCACATGGTATCAGAGCCTCCAAAGGAGACTCTCTTCTAATTCTTCTCTCTTGTTCGTTAATTCTTTTCTTTCTCTACTTTACTAGTATTTCGATTGGCTATCTTCTCCCTCTTCTTATCTTTCTTGTTTTTTTTTACAAGTAACATTCAATTTTTTTACTTTACTTCAAATCTATGGCAGCTAACAACAGCAATACTAACCCCCCACTCACGGCCACCAGTCGGCCAACCACCACCCCCGTCACTGTCGGGACCGGCCACCCTAATGCCGTCTCCCCAGTCGATTTTCGGGTGGTGGGACCCATGGCTGTGTCCGATTTTCCCCATATCGGCTCCATATCCTCGGGTCTAACCCTCAATGGTCTAACGAGTACCGGTGTTGCCATCCCCGGTAGCCCGTTAGCAACCACGAGGCCACAATTTTCTCAATCTTTTGGCTCGGGCATCCCTACCCTTCTCTCCTCCCTACCCCCACTGACGGCGGCCGGTACCACCACCTCTGTTGGTGGCTACCGCACCTCCCTCCCCTTCGACCCCTCCCACCCCTACCTCACTGTCCCTCCCCTCGGTGCTGCACCAGTCACCACCAGCAGCCCGCACACCAGCAACGCTGGTGGTGCACTAGGGGCCGGTCTCGCTGGTGGCGTAGCAGCAGGGGCCGGGGCGGGGGCTGGGTTCCCTTCCCTTACTTTCCCTAATATAAACCCTAATTTACATCATACCACAAGTACCCCTTTATTACTTCCTCTTTCAAGTATTTCCAACATAATTACAATAAAATTGGAAAATGCTACCGACTATACTGCTTGGCGAGAACAATTTTTTATGCTTTTAATTTCACATCAACTTAAGGGTTACATCGACGGTACATTTCCCTGTCCTCCCACTTATATAAAAACCAACAATGGTCCCTCTCTCCCTAACCCCGACTATATAAATTGGGTCCGAACTGACCAAAGTTTAAGATCTTGTATCACCGCTACTTTATCCTGATCCCTCCTTAACGACATCGTTCGTCAACCCACATCAAAAGCCATGTGGGATGCCCTTGTCAAACGATTCCGAGATCATTCACTGGCCAAAGAGTTTGACCTGAGATCTCAAATAATTAATCTTAAAAAGGATGGCAAAACAATGGACAAATACCTCTCTGAGTTACAATCTATTGCTGATGACCTCGCTGCCATAGACTCGCCCATAGCTAATCGAGAACTAGTACACTATGCCCTTTATGGGCTTCCAATCGAATATGCCGCATTTGCCACTCTAACTCGCAATACTTCTCCCACACCTCCTTTTGAAAAGGTCAAGACTGATCTTCTTAATGAGGAAAGCGCCCAGAATCGTTGTCAGGGTCGCCCCACCCCTGATCAGCACCATGCTTTAGTCGCTTCAAATGCAGGTACTCAAGGATCCATCTCCGGTCGTGGGGGCCACGGTCGAGGTAAAGGACGCAACTCAGGCCGCCGTGGTAACCGAGGGGACCAAAACCGGGGACAATATCAACACCAACAACAATCGGGACATCATAATTCGCACCCCCAACTGCCTCAACCTCGCCCACCTGGTAATGCTTCACCCATCTCTCACGGTATTCTTGGACCCGGGCCCAAATTATGCCAAATCTACAATCAACTTGGTCATAATGCTGTCTTATGTCCGTACCGCTTTGATCATTCCTCCTACCCTGATCCTTCCCACTCTCTTGCTACCATGTCTATCGCTGACTCACAAGACTACATTTGGTATTCCGACTCAGGAGATACCAATCATATGACACCAAACGCAGGTATGCTTCACTCTCTTCTTCCTTATCGTGGCCAAAAACGTGTTTTAGTTGGGAATGGGGTGCTTCTTCCTGTCACCCACGTGGGCTCTTCAACTTTAAACACTAAAACTCGCCAATTACAACTTCGTAATGTTATGTTAGTTCCCAACCTAACTCATAATCTCTTATCTATAAAACGCTTATGCCATGACAACCTATGCACAGTTGAATTGGACTCAAATTTTTTTTGTGTTAAGGACAAGGCTACGGGGACCCCTCTACTTCGAGTTCGCAGTAATGGTGCACTCTACAGCTTCTCGCCTCACTCACTCGGACTTATGGCACAACCCCTATCCGGACACTTATGGCATTGTCGCTTAGGGCACCTAGGCCGTCCCATGTTAGACATTCTCTGCTCCCGCAAACTCATCCCTAGCTCACGATTTACTGCTTTTTGTCAAGATTGTAATTTGGGTAAGTCACATAGACTACCTTTTCAACGTGTTTCACATTTTGCTACTTCTCCCTTGCATTTAATTCATTCCGATGTATGGCAATCTCCTATAGCATCAAACTCTTATTATAAATACTATGTTAACTTCATTGACGATTTCACTCGCTTCACATGGCTTTACCCTATGAAACAGAAATCTGAGGTCTTTGACATTTTTGAAACTTTTAAAACACTTGTTGAAAATCAATTTTCAACCAAAATAAAAATCTTTCAAAGCGACGGTGGTCGTGAATTCGATCATCGTCGTATGCACACCCTATGTCGTCAACATGGCATTCACTTTCATCTTTCATGTCCTGATACTCCACAACAAAATGGAGTGGCGGAAAGAAAGTACAAACATATTATTGAAATGGCACGAACGCTCCTTATCCAATCTCGCCTACCGTACACCTTCTGGGATGATGCTGCGTGTACTGCATGCTTCATTATAAACCGTCACCCTACCCCTGTTCTTAAAAACTCATCTCCTTTTGAAAAACTCTTCAAACGGTTTCCGGATTACACTAGTTTTCGCGTCTTTGGGTGTGCATGTTATCCTAACATCACACCCTGTGCCCCTCATAAATTAGCTCCACGTTCTTTACCATGTATCTTCATAGGATATGCGGCACGCTATAAAGGCTACCGATGTCTTGATCCCACAACAGGAAAAATTTATACCAATCGACATGTTAAGTTCAACGAATCTAGCTTCCCCTACCCTGAACTAGTTAACCCAACTCACGCTTCCGAACCTGGTAGTACAGCCACTGTCGTTGATCTCCCTCTCCCGCTCGTAGTAACCACGGCTACAGGCACCACCTTTCCAAGTCCGCCAACTGAACCCCTCCCTCTCCGGATGACTACTACTCCCCCTAGCCCTCCTCTCCCCAGCCCTATGGCCCTTGGTCCCTCCACTCACAACCAAGACCCTAGCCCTCACCCCGACATCCCTATTGTCGAACCTGAGGCTGCGATTCTCCCCGAACCCACCTGTACTCCCATCTCAGTTCCTGCCTCGGCAGAACCGTCGGGGCCTCCTCCACCGGACCCTCCTATCCCCTCCCCTCGGTCCCTATCACCTCCCCACCCGAGCCCTCACACTCGGCCGCACCCAACCCCAACAACAACCTTAATGTCCACCCCATGCGAACTCGACTCAAGGATGGTATTCGAAAAACTCGATATCCCCTATCCCTATCATCCATTACCGTCATCCAAGAACCTACGTGTTACTCCTAAGCCATTAAAAATCCCAAATGGCAAGAGGCTATGGCAGATGAATTTAACGCCCTAATTCTAAATAACACTTGGGAACTTGTCCCCCCCCAATCCCAAACATAACATTGTAGGAAGCACTTGGAAATATCGGGTCAAATACAAAGCGGATGGCTCCGTCGACCGGTTTAAAGCTTGCCTTGTTGCCCAAGACTTTCACCAACGTGAAGGTATTGACTTCAAGGAGACCTTTAGTCCAGTCGTCAAGCCCTCTACCATACGCTTTGTCCTCCCACTTGCGATCACTAATAAATGGCAAATTAAACAACTCGATGTTAAAAATGCTTTTCTTCATGGCCATCTTAAGGAAGAAGTCTACATGAAGCAACCTAAGGGTTTCATACACCCCCAATTCCCCGATCATGTATGTCGCCTTCATAAGGCCCTATATGGTCTCAAACAAGCCCCCCGGGCCTGGTTTCACCGCTTCAGTACCTTCCTCTACAGCCTCGGCTTCACCTGTTGTAGAGCTGATACCTCTCTCTTCCGTTTCCGCTCTACGAATGATATCATATGCCTGTTACTCTGTGTTGATTACATAATTCTTACAGGATCAAACCCCCACTCCCTTGACACCCTTATTCGCACCCTTTCCACTCAATTTTCCATGAAAGACCTCGGTCCCCTTCACTACTTCCTAGGGATTGAGGCCCAAAAGACAAACGCTGGCATGTTTCTCTCCTAGCATCGCTACACTATTGACCTCCTCCGCAAACATAAGATGGAGGATGCCAAACCCATTAAAACCCCCCTCCTGGCTTGGGCCCATCTATCCCTGACTGAGGGTGACGTATTGCCAAACCCTACTGAGTACCGCAGTGGTGTTGGGGCTCTGCAATATCTCACCATGACTCGTCCCGATATATGTTATGCTGTTAATCTTGTTTCCCAGTTTATGCATGCTCCCAGGACTAGTCATTGGCAGGTTGTGAAGCGAATCCTTCGATACCTCAAAAGCACCCCAGATCACGGCCTACCGATCCTTCCTGGTGCCTGCACATCTGTCGTTGTCTACGCTGATGCTGATTGGGGAGGATGCCCCGAGACTCGTTGTTCCACCACTAGTTATGCCGTCTTCCTTGGGTCCACCCTCATCTCCTGGCGAGCCAAGAAACAAGCTACTGTCTCAAAGTCATCCACTGAATCCGAATATCGTGCTGTCGCCCAAGCCGCTGCTGAAGCAAACTGGGTTCGCTACCTCATGCGCGACATCGGTCTCACACACTCCGGCCCTATCATCATCTACTATGACAATGTCTCTGCTTCATATATTGCAGCCAACCCTATCTCCAATGACCGAACTAAACATGTTGACGTTGATTTTCACTACGTTCGTGAGAAAGTTCTCAAAGGAGATCTTCAAGTTCGCTATACTCCCACAACTCAACAGATAGCCGACATCTTCACCAAAGGACTCGGTGCTACCTTGTTTCACTATCACTAAAACAATCTTCATGTCGCTGCTCCACCTTCAGATTGAGGGGGCCTATTAGAGTATATTATCTCTAGGATTTATTCAAATTATTGTACAATCATAATCCCTTGATTTATTCCTTGATTTACTCTCTTACCATATAGAATTAGCTCTATGTATAGGTTATGTATTTCTCTTCTTTCATCATTCAATACAATTGAACATTGCAACTCTTCCACAGGCCGGTTTGGTTGTGGGTCAATGAGGATCGAACCAATCACGAGTCAAATCAACTCATTAGCTATATTTGATAACTATATTTTGCTCAAATTGGCTTAAAAGTTCTGAAAATTTATAACTCCATGTGGGGTTTTGTATTGGACTTTGAGCACTAAATCATACTAAAAAGAGCAAGATCCGTGAAGAATTATAAAACCCTTGATTTTACAAGGACCTGAATTTATGTATTGTCATTTACTTGGCTAATATTTACGTTGCTAATAAATAAATCAATGAATAAATAAATAAATATATATATATATTCTCAAGTTTATGCTGACATCAGAGTGTGCATCATTTGGAAAACTCGCCTTCCAATTGGTCCTTCCTTGCATGAGCTCTCAGTCTCTGGCATGTGAGATTGTGGAGAATGCATGGATCCTCTATCAAGGTTGGTCAGAGATAACCTAAGGTATGTGGAGCATGGAGTGAGCTATTTTGTTATTCACGGTCGTGGTCGGTTTTTGGGTAGATGGGCCTAGGATTTCTATCATCTATGTCCGACTGTCCTGCCTACTTTTTTCTGGTCAAATTCCCGAGTACCAATCTAGGCAACTCAATCTCCTCTTGCCTTACCCTGTAACGAGGTTGGTTTGGACTACTAAGCAAGGCCCAAGGTCATTTACAAAATCTTCCAAACCAGGCTTGGGACGCTGCTAGTGATATTGATTTTGGGTCTTCACGACCTGGGTACCCACCGGGTTTGAACTGCCGTTGGTAACAGTGCCGCCGTTGGTGGAGTCTAGTAAGGCGAGGGACAGAAGAAGGAAGATGGTGGCAGATCATCAAGGTACTAGCTTTGTTTCTTCAAAGAGGAGATGTAGAGCACAAAAGAGTAGGATTAAAGAACAAGCAAAGCGGGATCTGCAGGAATTCCTAAATGATATATCTCCCAAGAAGTTTGTGAAGAAAGCAGTCAAACCCTCTAATAAACAAAAAAAAAACAAAGGAAGTTGGCAAGGAGGGGCAACAACGCCATAGAGGCTGATAAACTTATTGGTGCGAAACACGCGTAGGAGTATGGGAAAAACCTTGGTTTGACATATGGAGCTAATGAATTGGATATGATTGAATTGTTTGTAAAGATAGAATAGGGTTTTCGGTGTTCTTACTCCCTATCAATTGCTGGGGGTTCCAGAAGTGACTTTCTAACAATTGCCACAACCCGACCAGAGACTCTTTTTGGGGATACAGCTGTTGCAATGCATCCTCAGGTCTTTTGCTCTATGTTGCGGACCAGATTCTCAGGTTGAGGGTCCTCGGAAATAGCCTCTCTTCAGTGTAGCCCCCTGAAGGGGGAAGGTTGCGTACATCTACCCCTCCCCCCTCCCAGACCCTGCTTATGCGGGAGCCCTTGGAGGCACTGAGTTTATTGTTGCTGTTGTTGTTTACTCCCTATCAATCTTATCTTGGAAACAGCCGCTCTTCAGGATAGCACCCTAAAAGACCCTGTTTAGGTGGGAGCCCTTGTGGCCCTAGGACTGTTGTTGTTGTTTACTCCCTATCAATCTTATCTCCAGTTTTGGTACAATCAGTCGTTTCCCACTATTCCTAACTCGTCTCATCTTGTGTTGATGTTTCTATATAGTGCCTATTCGAGATTTTCTTGCATGTTTGTTTTTGTTTGTCCGGTTTTTCTTTTTTTCTTGGCTGTTTTTGTCTTTGTGCCTTGATTCCCCCTTGTAACATGGCTTTATCTATACAAACTGTTCATTTATACTGCAACTGTGTAGAAATTCTAAGCTACTCATTTGGTTACTAACATCATCTTCTTTTCATCTAACATCATCTCCCCTCCCTTTTTCAACTAAATATATGACCCAAAATTCACTTTCTCATAAAAGTCATCCCACATATATATATACGTACATACATCTCTCTCACTCTCTCTCTATATATATACATAAAGAGACATGCTTTAAATATTTGCTTCAGATCCTAAAACTTTTGTGACCGACCCTATACTTTATCGTCATCAAACCTGGTTAATATTTAATGATAATTTCTTATAGATTACGTGTAAAGTATTTTTAATATTATTAATAGTCAATATGACCCCTCTTGATTGGTAGGTGTGAGTGTGTTCATATCTTTCTTGATCTACTCATACTTTGGATTAATCCATTAAAAAAACCTCCATTATAATTTTCTTAAGTTCCTCAAAAAGCTGCATTAAATGTCTTTTAAAAGAAAAAAACACGAGGTAATTAATATTTTTAAAGTATAAAATCAATTTTGTTTAAACTTTTAGAATAGTTATTTTTTTGGCATACTATTAAAGTCTTGTTAACTAAGAGATCATAAGTTTGAATCCTCACGGCCCTCATTTTCAATATTAACGTAATTTAAGTACAAAGTATAAGGTGGGTCTGTGCAATATCACTCTTGAAACCAAATGGGTATTTACGTGAGTAGATATGTTAGAGTACAAAATTGATTTTGGCATTCATCTATCAGCTTAAACTTTTAGGATAATTAATTTCTTAGCAAATATATTAAAGTCATTACTGACCTTGTTAGATGAATTATTATTTCATAGCAATTACAACTAGAAGTGGCAATCAGGTTATTTGAGTTGGGTTCCGGTGAACCCATTTGGGTTTGGATCATTTCGGGTTTATAATAAACTTCGGTCTGGTTGGACTCAGGTCAACCCATTCAGGCTCCGGTTACTTCGGGTTTTGCCTGTACTAGGGTTGGGTTAGGTCTGGGTCAAATTATTTCGAGTCCGGGTCACTTTAATTTTGAGTGGTCTTTGATTCGGGTCAATCTTGGGTTAGGTTGTATGGGTTTCAGGTCTTCAATAATCCTACTATCTAGTGTCTTTGTGGTATGAACCAGTTATAAAAATTTAAATTATATCAAATAATTTATATTTTTACTAATATATTGATTATATTATTAATATAGATGTTCAATAATATGTTATGAAATTCAATTATACTTCTAACAACTAATAATTCTTAGTGGATCACTTTGGGTTAATTTAGCTTTAAAGGCGGGTTGGGTTCGGGTTCGGGTTCAGGTTAGTTTGAATCAAGTTGGTTCAGGTCAATGGTGGGTCAGGTTAGGTCAAATTGCTAACAGGTTATTTTCAGGTCAGGCAAAAAGTGGGTCCGGTTAGTTACAGGTTGGGTTATTTTAGTTTTGGGTTCAATAATTTTCCACATATTTTTAATTTGAGTCAGATTAATTTATAAATTTTTCAGATCAATTTTTTGAATTAGATTGAATTTACCTCCTCTTATTACGACCATATGTCAAAATCGATGCGAATAATACTTTACAACGCACGTTGGTCCTGAGACCCTGTTTTTGAAGTGAGTGCTCCCCCTTTTTTTTTAATTTGTGATAATTTATTGATATGATAAAATTATTATTATAACAGTAACTTTATAAAAATTAGTTGTTATTATATATTACAAGTCATATTATTGTCCTATTAAAAATAATTTATTGTGAAAAAGGTGTTATAGATTAAACATGTATGCAATCACACACGCTTCATTTGGGATCAATTGCAAATCTAGTCGTTGCAATTCTGACTGTTTCTAGATGTTCAATATATCGAGTTTCCATCTTTTGATTGATTTGATATGATTTTACTATTACAATCCATTGTATACAGGGTCGGTCCTGATATTTCCAGAGCCTTAAGGGAAATTTTCAATGGGTGTCCTTCATAAACAACAAATTATAATAATTTGACTATATAATTCATTAATACTAAGAATTGATACTTTAAAAATTATAACTTCAAAATTTTGGAGCCTTCAAAATTTTCAAAGCGATCGCTCGCAAATGATGTTGTCATGTTAAATTTAACCCGGCCTTTAGGCCCAACCCACGGAGTTAGAACATATGAAATCCACATATAAGCCCAAGTGGGGTTCCATCCTAAAACCAATTGGCAATAGGTGGAGTAACCCACTAGGCTTATAAGGTGATCTCTTCTTTCTCTCAACTCCGATGTGAGAATTTCACAAGACTCACATGTGGAGTCTTCAACACTCCCCCTCACATGTGAATCTGTGACAAATGTACCCCTCGCCTTCTCCGATCCAATTGGATCCAACATACTGGAGAGACCCTTGGCGCACCAAACGTAAATGCACCTCCTCTTCATGAGGACAAGGTGCGACAAACACGAGATCAGAATCAACAACCCGCTCTGATACCATGTTAAATTTTCATCGGGCCTTTAGGCCTAACCCACAGAGTTGGAATACAAGAGATCCACACATAATCCCAAGTGGGGTTCCATCCTAAATCCAATTGGCAATAGGTGGAGTAACCCACTAGGCTTATAAGGTGATCTCTTCTTTCTCTCAACTCCTATGTGAGATTCCACAGGACTCACATGTGGAGTCTTCAACATGTCACAACGTTGACAACGAATAAGAAAGAGAAGTAGTTTAATTTAGCATATGTTCCGGCCACCAGTTGGCTAGAAGGCAAAGCAGAATAGCAAAGTAAGATACGGTTTGTTATTGAATTGTAGTCTATTTGCTACATAATTCATTGAACTTTATAAGTTGATAGACTTTGCAATAATTTTTGTTTCTTGTATTAGATTAGAGATGCCAAATGACTAATTTTGATGAAGAATAATATCATTAGTCACGATCAATTACGAACGGCTCTTTATAGGCTCAAGCAAGCCCCTATAACCTCGGTTTATCTCATTTCTGCTTAGTCTAGGGCTCAACTGTAGTCATGTCAACCTTTCCCTTCTCATACATCGCACTTCCTAATGCCTCATTTGTCTCCTCCTTTATGTAGATGATATAATTCTCAAAGTCTTCTCAACTGCTCATCTGCCCATCTAATTCGCCATAAAGGACCTTAGACCCCTTTACTACTTCCTAGGTATAGAGGCACATCAAAATCCCTCGAGCCTTTTTTTTTACTCGTAACACAAGTTACACTATTGACATTCTCACCAAATACAGCATGTATGATGCCAAACCTATAAAAACTCTCCTCCTAACTCGAGCATTTTCTCACTCAATGAAGGAGAGTTACTAGCTAACCCTATCGAATTTCAGAGTGTGTCGATGTGCTCCAATATCTAACAATGACTTGTCCTAATATATGTTATGTTGACTTTTTGTTATGTCCATGAAAAAGTTATCAAAGGAGACTTACAAGTCCATTGCACACTTATAACTAAGCAAACCATTGACATATTCACCGAAGGCCTATATGTTGATAGCTTCCACTACCACAGACATAATCTTTACGTCGCTCCAATACGTTCAAATTAAGAGGGCCTATTAGAGGAACTACTATATAGGAAAGTCTTCTAGAGTGTTCATCGCAGCTTTGGACAAACGAATACATCGGGACCTTGAAATTATGACTTGTCCAAATTTTACAAGGGAAGTTATTTCCACCCTTTTGGGGAAACCTTTTTCTATCGAAATAATTTTTCCGTCAAAAAATGCGCGCAAAACAAAGGAAAATAGGAGAATAAATTCTCATATTCTAATTTTTTCTCTAAATAAACGGAGCCTTATTCATGTATGGTCTTTATGTGACGGCCACACTACTCTGTACGAATAGATAATTCGTAATAACCATTTCCATTTATGAATATCTAATATTATATTATAAAGTATTATTCAATCCACGCCATGAAAAAAAAGAAATGGTGATATTAACAAGATACTAAGGTTTTTTTTTTTTTGCCATAAACTATCTATCTAGTACATAATTTCATATATTTTTTAGTATTTATAATATTTCATTCATTATTTTTTATCGGATTTTCTAACACGTGGCACATGTTAAGAGACATTTATTGCACTTGTATGTATCAAATTTTTACTAAATCATCCAAACATTAAAAAGAAAAAATATTATTATTTTTATATGGACTAATAAAATATATGAATTTAGTGCAATTAATATTTCTTAACATGTGTCCATGTTAGAAAAAATTTATTTTTGATTAGTTTAAAATTTTTTCCAAGTGGCGGGCATGATAGAGCGAATTCTTTTTTTTTTTTTTTTGGTTCATTAATTTAGATTTATATTGACCACGTGCTTGATTAATTTTAATGGGAGTTGATTATTATTGGTCTTTAATGATTTTCATCTTTATTCGATATTAAAATAATCTTTCTATAATAGAGAATACTTCAATTTTAAGATAAATTGTCACTTTATATACCTCATATATAAAAAATAAATGCTACTTTTATGCTATATTAAGAATTATTCTTGACAAGCAGAAGAGTACAAATTTAAGAATTTTTAATTAAGAGTACTATAAATTAAATATAAAAATATTTTAATATTTAAGCGTACTTGGATGAGTATTAACTTCCTGGGACGTCCTCATGTTGCCAAGCCTATAAGGTTGAGGGTCTCGGAAATGGGCTCTTGACAAGGTTACACCCTGAAGGGGTAAGTTTGCGTTCATCCACCCCCCAGCCTAAGCGGGAGCCCTTGAGACACTAGGTCTGTTATTGTTGTTGTTGTTGTATAAAAATATTTTAATATACGGCTCAAGCCAAGTTTCACCTGCTTGTTTCGTTTACTAAGCTCAGCCCGAGCTTACTGAAGCTCAAGGACATAGTCGTGTGAGCTAAAATGAGCCCAAGTGCGCCTATCTTAATAAATAAATAAAAAAAAACTAAGGCTAAATATGCTCAACCAAGTCAACTTTGAGTCTAAATAAGTCGAGATCGAGTGTAATTTGAGCTTAAATGAGCCTAAATAAGCTAATTTGGAGTTTGTCTCAATCGAGCTAAACGAGCTAAGCTCAAGCCTGTGACAAGCCAAGTCTGATTGAGGTTTTCCAAGTTCGGTAAGCCCTAAACCAGTCTACGTCGAGCTAAACGTAGATGAAACGGGCCTCGAGCCTCACAAGGTCGAGTTTATTAGCTGATATACATTCCTAGTCTCAAGAACTAGTTGTGTGGGTAAGAGGAGTGTAATTATACCGTATACTAAAGGTGGGGATTAATTAATGTAGTATAGACTACGTCGATCAAAATTTTTTGAGTGTTCATTGTTCAGTGCTTCAATGTAGATTGATCTTCCATTTATTGACAAGCTCGTTCTTGTCCTCTTCCCCCCGTTTTAAACTTTTGGATATTGCATTTTTCATACTGTAATTATTAAGCATGAGATATTCTTCCAAACTAGTCGTTGGAGGAATTAATATAGCATAATACTAGGGCGAGCGATATGTGCGCGTATGTGGTCCATCCTAGCTCCAACCGGTGCCCAACTACTTACTGAACGTTGTAGATGTTACAATATTTATATATGATGTAGTGTTCTCTTCAATCTCACGTGGGATACGACAAACGGGGAAAGTGTTGGACTTGATTTTCAATGTGGGACAAATAATTACATAACACTTATATGGAATGAGCTGTTTAATGCTCACCTAGTCTTTTTAGATCTTTTTTTTTTTTTTAAATAAGCTGTGAAAAAGATGGACTTGTACATATTTTTCTACGCAGTTATAAAATAACTTTTCCATATTCCTATTTAAGCTTTTAAAAAAAAGATGTAATAAAATCTTTTATGTCAACCAAATACAAGCATTACGATCAACTAGAATTTTTTCACAGCTTTAAGCCGTTAAAAGTTGAACCAAATACAACTTAAAAATGTAGACATAATTGGCTGAACATAAAAAACCTGGTGTTGTATCATTATTTTCGAGATCAATTTTCATTTTTCTTCTCAAATTTATTCTTGCGTTCCTCAATTCTTCGTTCGTAATCTTTTGTTGTTGTTAGCACTTTTAAGAGATATTAGGCCTAGCTCTATCTGAAAACAATCTTAGCAGCATAAGTACATATCTCTCTTTTGATGAAATCATACTAGCAATTCTCAATTCTTAATTCTTGATTCGTAATCTTTTACCGCTAAAACTTTACCGAATACTGAATCTAACTCAATTTGAAAAACTATCTTATTAACCTACTTAACAAACAATATAATATCTAATGCATTTAGCTAGAAATACTTTATAAGATTCATTATAAATATCAACTCATAGAGAAAAACTTCATATCACATACAAAAGAAAAAAAAATTTAAAAAAAAAAAAAAAAAACCTATGGCATAATTACAATTACAATTCAATAAGATATGCATAGTCATAGTAAGTTTCCTATATAAATTCCCCTATTCCAAAATGCCATACTTTGAAAATAACGAGAAGTGATTACTGCACAGAAAACAGACTTACAACTCACAATATTTATCAGGCTTCAAATTCGAGTTTCATTGGATTTCCATAATGTGGTTTCTTCTTTCTCCTCTTGAACACCCGACTCTTCGATCTTGACAATGTTTCTTTTACCTCTACAGGGTCCATACGCCCGACTGCAAACTACGTAATAAAGAAAATTGACAAAGCTCATTATCGCAAGGATCCAATAGTAGTACTCGTAGTGACCCTTGTTGATGTTACTCGAAACCCAGCTCTCTTTCCCGCCCTTTTTGCTGAGATCATTCACGATGCTTAGTATCGCGCTAGCCAACAAGTTTGCCACGCCCATGCCAACCCCAAAGAGCGATGTTGCAATACTGGACATACTCTTAGGGAACTCGGAGTAGAAAAACTCGGTCTGGCCTATTGCAGTGAACGCCTCAGCTAACCCGTTTAGGCAATGTTGAGGGGCTAGCCACATTGCTGACATGTGCACTATACCCTCACTATTACTCGAGTATCCTTCTATAATTGCTCTTTTACGACGAATGCTCTCCACAATTCCCGAGATAACCATGGCCATGAAGGTGAAAAAGAGGCCAATCCCCATCCTGGCTTTGACATGGATGCTGACTGGCTTGCCTCGAATTCTGGAGGCTAATGGGAGGATAAGTCGATCATAGATTGGTATCCACAGGACTATGGTTATGATCATGAACATGCCATAGGAACCGGCTGGGATTTGAAACTTTGAGCTTAAATGTCGGTCCATTGTTTGCGCTTGGAGCAATGGAAATGAGTTTTGGCTCGTGTTTATGGACAACATTATGCCTGATGACCATATTGGGAGCGCCCTAATGAGGACTTTTAGCTCTTCAACTTCCTCAACGGTGCTAAGTCGCCATGGGTTCTTCTCCTTCCCATCGGAGCTGACATCTCGATCTGGATCTCTAATGATGCACGCTTTATTTAAGAACCTAAAACCAATGAGAATTTGTTAAAACTACCCTAGGTCTTTCTCCATCCGTTTAGTTTTCGAGATATTTGATTCTTTGGCAGGATTGGAAAGTGTTTGAATTAGTTGTATAGTCAAGGAAAGTTTGGTGTTATGTAATAGAGATTAGTGAAAGATAACCCCTAAAAATGGTAATCATGCATGTTTGAGTCAGGACTAAATGTGTGGTATCACATTCGGGTTTCTTTCACAATTTGAATATTGTATCTAGGTCATCTTATCGTATTATATCAGATTTTACGGGTCCCAGTCTTAAAAACAACATCATTCCTTGCATGGCAGGGAAAGAAACATATGATACAATAAAACTGATCAAATGAGAATCTCGCAGTACTTTTTTCATATATTAAAAGAATTTTTATATAATTTAAATTTACGTTTTTAAAGTGTAAAATCGGACAGAGAGACAAATTATCTAGCTTATCCAAAGGTGGAAAGTTTTTCATACATAATAGTAATAGTAATGCCTATTACAATTAGTACTATATTTGTCCCAAAATAATTCACTTTGATTCTATGTAAAAATTAAAAACCTCTTTTTTCCTGCTATATTTCTACATTCTTTTCATTCATTGTTACACTTATAAAACTCAAAATACAGATTATAATATTGAAATATTCGAAAATTTTCTCAACCAATGATCAATTCTGTCTATAGTGATCAGCGAGAAAATGAAAATTGCAAAGGAAAAATAAATTATGTTCAACATTTTAAGATGAAATTAATAAGTTGGGTCAAGTTAATGATATATTCATGAAAATAAAGTAAATTCAAACTCAAATGAAAAGGCGATATTAGTTTGAGATAGAGAAAGTACCTTAATTTGTCACTCGGTTTGATCAACCTTGAATCCTTCAAGCTATGATACTGAACATCGGAATGAACATCCACTTCCCTATTACAGTAAGCGGCAACAATTACTTGTGCAAAGCTAGTGAACAAGCTTTTCCTAGCTTTGTTCTTGACATAGAAAGAAGAAGCGAGAAAGAAAGACAGAACAGATAACGACATGAGAATTACTGGAACCCCAAATCCAGTTCTCCACCCGAAATGATCTTGAATATATACAATCACAGTCAAGGCAATCACAACAGACAGGCACGCGCAAGCATAATACCAGTTAAAGAACATTTCTAGAACCCGTTTGTTCTTTTGGAGATTGTGGTCTCGGTTGTCTAGTTGATCCGCACCAAAGGCTTGCGAGCAAGGCCTAACGCCTCCAGCTCCAATTGACATGAATAAAAAGGCTAAGACTAAGATGGAAAGTTGGCCTCCTGATGGGGATGAACAATTGTGGGCTACCGGGTTGCATGGGGGTGGCTTCGCATGGGGAATCATCGTCGTTAACCAAAGTAAAATCATACCCTGTAAGAAACAAGCTCTTTATAGTTAAAATCGACCTTAGAAGTTAAAAATGAAACCGATCGTAATGAATATAACTAGGTGAACAGAGTCTGACATGATGTGATAACAAGAATGGAACGTGACAAAAAGTTATTGAGATAAATGTAAATGTGATAGATTATATTCTAAATAGAATAGAGTTCTCTGCTTGTTAGGGTGGAACATTTTAGCAAGCAATTAAATAATTTTTTAATCACATAATCGGATACTTAAATTATGCATATACGGTATTATTCAGGGAGAAATGCCGATGATAAGAGAAGGATGGAGGAATCTGATGTGGGGAGTAAATCCTGTCAAGGAATTAATTATCTCAAAACTTTAAATGAATTACGCTTGAAGTATGGATAATGTACACACCAATCTCATACCTTGTACTAAAATTATATTCTTAGAATAGGGATTGTTGGATTCAAACCTGCAACCTCTTGACCAACAAGACTTTCACACCACATTAAGAACTAACTATCTCAAAAGCTTAAGTTGATGGTTGAAGGCTCATGAATAATTTTTATACTCGAACAAACCCATCATGATACTAGATCCCTATCTCTTTCCCATTACCTTTATTTCCATATGTCTTTGTTCATAAATCTTTTGGATTTTGGTCAGTAGGGGTGTAAACAAGCAAAGCTAGCTCACTATCCCTCTTAAGGTGGCTCGTGATATAGCTCAAAAGGCTCCACTTGATTCCAGTTTGAGTTGAGCCAAGCCAACTCTTTTAGCTTAAAGAGTCAAACCCAAGCTTAGTGAAGCTTGAGCTCATAGGCTCACAACCCTAAACAAAACTATCTTAACACAATTTATTGCTGGTAAATTTGCCCAATCACCCCAAACTCAAACCTAAATGAGCTAAGCTCCAGTCTAAACAAACACAAACAAGCTAATCAAGCTTCAATGGTCCAAATAAGGGGATCTTAGCCTAAAATTGTTGAGCTGAGCCAAGCCCGAGCCTATAACGAGAGGTTTGCAAGCTCGCCAAGCTAAATGTTCACCACTCAAGCCTCAAGCCTCACGAATTAGGGCTAAGCCTGAGTCATAAACATCCCTATTTCTGAGTTTACTAAGCATCAAGTTCTAATTATCAAAAAAAAAAAAAAAAAAAAAAAAAAGAGTACCAGGAGACTTGAGATGGAGCCAAATCCAATGGTGAGGAAACGGCCAAGGTAAGAATCAGCAAGAAAAGCACCAAAAAGGGGCATGAAATTGGTGGCAGCTGACCACATGAAAAGCAAGTTGGTGCCTTGTGCTAAACTCATCTTGTAATCCTTCATCAGATATAATATCATGTTTGGCATTAGCCCATAGCTTGCGACCTTCTCTAGCGACTCGTTCGCTGCAAAATCAAGTGTCAATGAACCAATTATCCCAAAAAGTTCAGCTATTGAGTATTTAAAAACTGTACATTGAACAACATGAAAAACTCAATAGGAGAAGTAAATGCATGATATGTCAATGAGCTGAGCAAGTTGATTTGTCCTTGTTCAAACTCGAGCTTGATAAGCCTAAAAATGCTAGAGTTTAAGCTGAGTCAGTAATATGCTCAATACTCGGCTTGACTCAGGTTTTTAGTCATTGATTCAAGCTACCATCGTGGCATTTTTGATTCATTATCGAGCTAATACAAAGTCATTAACGAGTTCTTAAGGTACCATTAATAAGTTTTAATGGGCTCTTAATGAGTTTTTAACAAGCCCTTATCAAATTGTTCAAGAATGTATGTCTCACAGCTGGGAGTGAAGCCGCTCGAGAAATGTGATATCCACTTCAAAATGTAGATATCAAACTAGATCATTCTCTTCTCCAACGGATTAAGGGAAAAAAAATACAGATCACTTTGAACTCTCATGCTTGGTAAGCTGCCTTTTCCATAATTCTCTCAATTTGTAAGTTTGGCTGAGAGTTAGGATTTAAAAGAATCAACCGAGGAAGAAACAAGGGTAGTAGATATCGAGGCTTCAAACAGGCTAGCTACCAACCCCATCAATCTTTCAATGCAACTTGTACTCGGAAACATGCAGGAAAGAGGCTTCAAACTTAAGCGTCTTACTCAAAGCAAGGAAACTAGTAGAATTTGGTGGAGAACAAATCATACAGAACTAAAATGCTTCTATGGCAGGGATTATTCATATCAACGAAAACAAGATCTTCCACAAGCACTTGCAACAATAAACCATCATGGACCATCACATGATGCCACCTCTACATGTTGACAGAAGATCAACGACTCAGTGGTGAGTAGCGCAGGTAACCTAAATAACTTGGAACTTTTATCAAGGATATGATAAAGTGGTCATGGTTAATGGCTCAAAATTGGACATAACTCATACCAGTGATCTATCCATTGCCACCGCCTATGGGAACTTTATATTAAAGGATGTTTAGTATTTCCAGATTTAAAACAAAATCTTGTCTCTATAACTTAGTGGGCTAGAGATAATGGTTTCTTTGTGGATCGTATTGATCTCGAATTTGTTGTCAAGGACAAGGAAACGGGGTTGGATCATGGCCAGGGGGAGCAAGCATGGAATCTATATTCCCTTGAAGAGAAGAAGGATGGAGTATGAGCATTAACAACCATCAGATCCGGGAAGGCTTCAGAATACATTTGGCATCAAAGATTACGTTATCCTAGCTCAAAGATATTGCGTTAAATTTTGTATAATAAAGAGTAGAAAAAAGTTGCAAACTTCCTAAAGCCTGCTGTGATCTTTGGGGGCCTGCCTCAGTTCAGTCTCCAAATCAATGACATATTACGTTCCTTTTGGCGAGAGTTACACGCTTTCACCATTTCGTTAGCTTCATGAAGAAGCTTCGATTTCTGTTAAAATGTAGGCAAGAAAAGGGTGAGAGAAAGATAGGAAGAGATATTTGCGGTATTGATAAAGATTTTCCATTGCAATTCGAACCTACTCTCTACAATTTTTCTCTCTCTTATTTGTTAATTTGTAATATCGCCGCTTCCCTATTTCTTCTTCTTCAACTTGTTTGGTGAAAGTTTTCTCCATCAGAGCTGAATCTCTCCATCTTTACTCCCTATGGTCCAATTGCTCTCCCTCTCTCTTAAATTAGGGTTTATGACTAGGATTTGTGAAACTATTAACTGAAAGTGTAGATATGAGGATAAGTTTGTATTTACATTGAATGCTACTCTTTCGAGTCAATGTTGAGTTTTGGAGTAATTTTAGTTCCATTTGGCTGCAAATTTGGGTGCAGATGTTAGTATTTTGTGATTATTCATGTGGACTTTGGAATGTTGACCTAATTATAGCAGCTCTAAGTAAAAATAATCTTATTGCTTGTGTGACTGTTGGGTGTAGCACCTCATTGTAAGAAATTAAAGTGATCTGCAGTTTGAAATTAGAATGAGATTCAAATGATTGGACTAATGAATGAATGCTTCATTATTTGGCTAATTTGCATATCGCTTCCAAAACTTCTTCGAGCTAAATAATGAAACCTTAGGTCAACATTCAAGTAACAAGATTGTTTCCCTTCAAAGCAACCGTAATTAGGTCAACATTCAAAATCCAACATGGATAATCGCAAAATACTAACATTCGCGCTCAATTTGCAGCAAAATGGAACTAAAATTACTCCAAATCTCAACATTGACTAGATACAGTAGTGTTTAATGTGAATGCAAACTTATCCTCATATCTACGCATAGATTAAGTTATCAGTTCCGTAAACCCTAGTACAAACCCTAATTCAGTACAGAGAAAAATTGGACATTAGGGAGTAAATGCGGAAGATTCAGCTCTTAGTCTCTGACGATTAAAAATTTCACCAAACAAGTTGAAGAAGGAAAAATAAAAAGCAGCGATTACAAATTAACAAATACGAGAGAGACAAAAATTGCATAGAGTACGTTTGAATAGCAACGGCAAATCTTCATCAATACAACAAATCTCTCTTCCATTCTTTCTCTCTCTAGCTTTCTCTCTGTAGCTCTTCTCTCTCCTTTTTTCTTGCCTACTTTAACAAAAACCGAAGCTTCTCCGTGAAGCCAAACAAAATGTTGAAAGTGAGGGAATTGAGAGACAACACTTAGAAGTATGTTGTATAGCTCGATAGATTTCTTATACTGGTATGCCTGAACAAAATAGGGTAGCCCAGAGAAAGCATTGACACATTGTTGAAAGAGGACTCACATTGTTATTTCAAGCAAAGTTACCTCTTCATACCTCCGAAAGAAACGAGTCAACAAATTTGTCCTAAATAGTATCCTCACATATTTATTGGATATAGCAATCTGTATAGGGGTTATCAGTGTTGTCATCCAGAATCTCGACCAGTATAAATTTCAAGCCATATAATTTTTATGAAAATTGTGCTCTGTATGTTGAAATAGGTACAATATCATCACAAATATCCAAAGATGTTGATGACTCTGAGACACTTATTCCTCCTCTCTATAGCCCATAAATTGCCCATATGAAAATGCAAGAAAAGAATGACCAACAGTCAATGTACAAGAACCAAGAGGGCTCGACGCTCATGCATGTGAACCAGCAACAATTGGTCCTAGCCTAGGAACTACACTGCTCAGCCTACATGAAGACCACCCAGCAGCTGCCCGAGCAAATATCAAAAGTAATATGTTGCTAGCAACAATCCCGAAGGATCCCGATCCACCAAGCCAAGTTCTCCCAGACCTACAGCCTGCACACCACCAAAAAGGTCTAGTAGCCCGGTAATATCAGGCGCCCTGATCTTCAGGGGAGTGTTCTAGCGCCAATAGCTTACATCGGCAACACTTATCTTCAACCTCTTGCTGATACAAATGTTCATCCTATGAGGACACGGTCAAAACCCTCACCATTAAGCCCTCACAACAGAAGTCAGTGATCCATTAGCCTACATTCCTACAAGTTGCTCTCTCAACTCATATTAGCATAATGCTATCTTTGAAGAAATGAAGGCTCTTACTCCTAATATACTTTTTGTTGAAAATATGAATATTGTTGGATAACAAGCACAAAGCCAGTGGCGTCGTTCACCAATATAAAGCTCAATTTGTTGATAAGGGATTCAACCAAGTTGAAGGAGTTCATTTCGAGAAGACGTATAGTCCTGAGGAGAAACATATTACTATCCGTATCACTCTTGCTAGTGCTATAACATCATGGTGGCCTGCTCGACCGCTAGATATAATGAGCACCTTCCTCCATGGGAATATAAAGGAAGCTGTGTACATGGCAAATCTCCTGCCCCTACTAAGCGAAAGGATTAGCGGGTTGGTGTCCAGTCAGTGCCTAGGGCACTATTCATGTTGAGGGTGGTTCGGCTGCTTGGCGGAACTTGTTTGCGCTTTAGGAGCGGCTTCCAATTCATCCATGTTTGGGCCCAAGCAAGGTGAAAAGGTTTTTAATAGAGGGTGTATTGTGCGGGAATCAACCATTCATATGATTCTTTGATAGAAAGGAATAACCCAAAAGGTATGTTGCTTCCATTTCTTGAAAGGACTATTGATCAACGAGGTAATGCCACTTCCGAGATCCTTATCACATGCACCATATATGTCGTCTCAAGATGGTGCTCCATAGGCTTCAGTAAGCACCTGGAGCTCGGTTTCATAGATTTAGCTTCTTCCTTCTCGATTTGGGTTCCTTTTGCCGCTCCTTATTCATTCATCAGTCCACTCAAGGAGTCCTACTCCTCTACGTAGACGATATAATCATCACTGCGACAATCAATCTCTCTTCACTGACCTTCTTGGTCATCTATATCACGAGTTTGCAATGAATGACCTAGGCCCACTACCTTTCTTTCTTAGTATTGATCTCCAATACTTCCTGGTGGTGTTCTTCTTTCACAAGTCAAGTATGCAAAGGACATCCTACATAACGCCACTCCAAGGTTGTTTCCACTCCAACGTCACAAACATGTTCACCTCACTGTGGCCGCAGCCTCTACCAATGTGGTAACAGAACGACCGTTGGTGCTCTGCAGTACCTCACTTTTATGAGACTGGACTTGTCTCATGTCAGTAACTTCATATGCCAATTTATGCATAACCCTCAAGGAATTCACTTTCAAGTGGTGAAACGTATCCTTCGCTACCTCAAGGGCACACTAGAGTATTGGCCTCTGATTTCTCCACTCTTCATCCTTAAAATTAGTAGGATACTCGAATGCAGATTGGCCCAAATGCAGCCTTACAAGACAATCCACTATCAGGCTTTGCATATTTTTGGAGCTAACTGCATTTCATGGTGTTCAAGAAGCAAACTAATCATTGCTCAGTGATTAAGTGTAGAAGCCAAATACCGATCTCTGGCTTCTACAACCACTGAAATTACATGGATCACATACATTCTGCGCAACATTGGAATTCCAATACCGAGATCCCATGTTCTCCATTGTGATAATCTTAGGGCTCTTTACCTTACTATTATCCCTACTCTCAAGGCTTGAACGAAATACATTGGGATTTTGTGCTCGGTTAGAAATAACACCTATTTAAAATTTGAAACTACTCGGTGAAGTTGAATGATTTTATGCTCTAGTTCAAAATACCCAAATCTTCAATCCCATTTGCAAATAAAAGTTTAGCTGTTCGGTTCACAATACCCTCATCTGAATGGGCAAGTTGTGAAATTATCAATTTTAACTATTTTTTTTGGGTAAATTATATATTAGTACCTCAAGATTTAGTGTATTAGTTTTTTAGTTCATAAACTTTGGGAAATAAGTTTAGTTCAAACGACAGTGTGAAAGGGTGTCAGGCTTGTCGTTATTTATTAGCAAACCCATCATCTCTTTGCTATTCCCTTAATCCCATACACAAACTGAAATATTGTGACACTGCTAATAAAGACGAATTGCATGAGAGGCCTATTCTACACCTTTACGTACTTTCGTTTGTATTATTTTACTAAATACATTTAACATTTGGACTAAAATATTATTTTATAAAGTTTGTACAACAACAACAGCCCAGTGCCTCAAAGGGCTCCCGTATCAGCAGGGTCTGGGGGGGTAGATGTACACAGCCCCCCCCCCCCCCCCTCTTCCGGGGCTGCCATGAAGGGAGGCTGTTTCCAAGGACCCCCAACCTGATAAGCTTGTCAGCAACAATGACGCCTTGCAACCTTAAAAAATTAATATAAAGTTTGTATATTAAAAAATTAATATATCAAACCTTAAAATACTAGTGTGTAATTTACTCTAATTTTTTTTTCATAATTAATTATTTCAATTTACAAACGAGGGTCTTCTGTCTTAAATATTTTTAATTATGTTTATTCTATTTCATGAGAAAAACATTAATTTCCTGTTTCTTTGTATAAAAAGGTAGATTCTAATTTAATGAAGTTTCAAAAACCTAGAACTATAAATTTCAAATTTTGGTGTTCAAAAAAAAAATTCAAATTTGAATTCCGCATCCCACTATGACACCTCCAAATGAGGTGTAAAGCGTACTTGAAAAGAATGCTGTGTATTTAATTTATGTATTAAATTTGGAGTAAATTATATATTAGTAACATAAAATTTGTTGCATTAATTTTTTTATCCATAAACCTTGTAAAATAATTTTTTATTTAAATGTTACATATACTTAATAAAATAGTCCAAATAACAAACTTAAATAATGTAAAACTTGTCGTTATTTGTTTGCAAAGCCACCATCGCCTCGCTATTCCCCTAATTCCACACAGGAAACACAATGTTGTTACATGAATAACGAAGAAAAGTTGGTCGAGGGGCCTATTATATACCCTTATATACACATCGCCTATTTTATTAAATATATGTAACTTTTGGAGTAAAATATTTTGTCAACCAACAAATTAATGCACCATCCCCCTGCTAGTGGGGAATTCGCTCCCGGGTCGTTGCTCACCTACTCTAAATTTTCGGGGACATGCCAGAAATGCCAATAAATCTCGTCTCCAGAGAAAGCAATGTGTATAGACTAGTTGATAAAAATAAAGCCAACTTGAATGGCTATTTCTACCAACAGTTGTCTTCTAACATTACCAAATTTTAAACTGAGCGGTATTGTGAGCTAATGCCATAACTGAATGTCCAAATTTCTTTAGAAAAAATGTTAGTATCGTCCTCATAATATTAATGTGTAATTTATCCCTAAATTTGTCCACTATCAATAAAGATTTAGACTATTGTTCAAATACTCTCATATGTGAAGTCCTAGGACGAAAAGAAAAAAAAAAAACCTAAACTTAAATGTCAAAAGATCTAATGTATCTAACCAAACCGAATTAAAGTAGGTTAGCATAAATGGAGTATTATAAGACAGTAGTGAGACTGGCCCATAAGCAGAAGTTGAAAGTGGCAGAGATGAGGATGTTGAGATGGAAATGGATGTGTGGACATAAGAAAGGATAAGATCAAAAATGACGTTATAAGAAGTAAATTGGGGTGCCCCAAATCGAGGATAAGCTAACGTAGCAACGTTTGCAATGGTTCGGGCATGTTAGGAGGAGACCGATCACTGCCCTTGTGAGGAGATGCGAAGAACTCCATATTCAGAAGAGGGAAAAGAGGGAGAGGCTGGTCAAAGAAGAGTTGGATGGAGACAATTCGACATAACCTCGCCCACCTCAACCTAAATGAGAAGATGGCTCTAGATAGAGCTAAGTGGAGAGTTAACATAGATATAACCAGTACAACGGTTTAGGATAGGGGAGCACATCTAAAGTAGTACTAGGGCCCCTAGGCTTATATTTATGTCTGTTTGATTATATGCACTTTTGTTGTTTGTTGGCTGCTTATTATTCTGTCGTTTTGTCGCTTTATTGCCTATTGATGCTTTGTACTTTCTATATGCTTGCTCTACGCTGCTGTTTTTACTCTCTTACGCTTAGATGCTTCTACGCTTCTCAAGTTGGGGGTCCTTTAGGGTTGCACTCTGAAGGGGTAAGACCCCTCCCAGATCATACTTATGCGGGAGTGCTTGAGGCACTAGGTTTGTTGTTGTTGTATATTAAAATGATAATTTTTTATACAAGTTAATGACTTTATAATACAAGTATTGGATGACAAATTAAGTATATAAAAGAATTATTTATATTTTATTACCTAATATTTTTAAAAATAATAAAAAGGACTATGGCCTTTTTAAATTAAAAAAAGACACGTAAATTTTTGCCATTTTAATAAAAAAGTCCCTCTCCAGAGTGACGAGTCATTTTTTATCGACAAATATGACGTGACAACTGCTTTTTATTAATGCTACAAGAAAATAACAAAATTACCCTTCAATACTCTTATTTTTATTTTATAAACACAAAATTCGAGATGTTGTACTATATATGAACTATCAACTTTTGCTTAATTTGTTTTAAAATATGATTTTTGAACGTGTTTTTGTTATTTTACGGTAGCTTTAATAAAAAAAAGTGATAGCATCAACTTTATAGACCAAAAATAAAATTATCAGGACAGAGAGGGGTCTTTTTATGAATATGACAAAAACTTAGAGGCCCTTTTGATTAATTTAAAAAAGTCATGGTCATTCTTATCATTTCAAAAATTATCCGGTACTAAAACGTAAATAACCAATATAACAACAACAACAATCCTAGTGCCTTAAGAGCTCCCGCAAAAGCAGGGTCGGGGGTAAATAACCAATATAAGAGGTAAATTATAGCATTACTTTCTTGCATTTAATTTTGAATGCGGCAATCATATCAATTTCAACCTGCTATTTTACCAAAGATTGAGAGCTTGTTTTGATCTCGTAGAAACTCAAAAAATCACTGAATTCATTGAGTCCATTCATAAAATTAGTTTAATAGTCGAGAAAATATGCATCAGGAAACCTATTATTTCAAAAGTTTAAACTATTTATGTAAAATTTCTACAATAATCTTACACTCTAGCATCTCTCTGCTTATACAAATATTTGAGGCATAAATAATGCATAAATAGTCGGAATTTGAACTCATAACCTTCACACAAATGATATTATGAAATCAATTATCTAAAAAACTTAGGATAATGTTATTATGAAATCAAATTACATAATGAATGCATAAATTTTGCTTAAACAAATGCTCGAAGCATTAACAATGTATAAAATTTGTCAGGACTCAAACTCGTAACCATCCGTCAAATCATTATGAAATCAACTACCAAACTTAGGATAATGTTATTATGAAATCAAATTACACAATGAATGCATAAATTTTGCTTAAACAAAGTCTTGAACCATTAACAATGTATAAACATTGTCAGGATTTGAACTCATAACCTTTAGTCGAATGATATTATGAAATCAACCATCAAACTTAGGATAATATCAATGCCACGACAAAATTGTTAACGTCAGAACGAGATTGTGAAATCTTGTGACTATTACTCGCTGCCAATCACATAATGACTTTGCTAACAGCCATTATACTTACATTAACCACATCAAAAACTTGAACTCTGACTTGAAAAGATACAAAAACTAGTATAGATCTGAGAATAAAGAAATGCAAAAATGAAAAAGAAAAGAGAGAGAAAGAGGAAGTTACCAATGATGAATGGCATAGTGAAGAAGCCACCCTTTTTACGGCGTTGTTGTTGTTGTTGTTGTTTCTCCTCCTCCATCCCTCTCTCTCTCTCTCTTTCTCTCTCTCTCATCAGCTGAAGTAGGATTGTAAGTGTGTTCCATTTTTTTGCTCAAACTGGTATATAAATATCTATGGGATCTCCTGTTTTAGGGCCCTTTAATTAACGATAAGCAATGTTATTGTAATTACGAAGAAATTATCTGTTCTAAAAGTTTAAATTGACGAGTGAATATTTAAAAATAGTTTTATATTTTAATATATCTTCTTATATAAATGTCAATTAAACTTGAAGTGTGGATAGTAAATAGTCTCACTTTATATATTATGTTTAAATTATTTTAATATTGAAAGTAGGAGCTATTGAGATTCGAACTCGTGATCTCTTCATCAACAAGGCTCTGGTACTATATTAAGGAACCGACTGTCCCAAAAGGTTAAACAGATGGGTGAAGTTCCACGAACGGTTTTATACTCACAGTAAGGACAAAATTGTTATACTGTCGGAATAAGATTGTAATTTTTAGAGTAATTTTGTGACCCTAATTGTTTTATAAGTTATATTATTGTAGTAGTAATTATAATAACTTTTATCTGGACAATAACAACTTTCTAAAATTGATTCCAAATTATTGAAGAAAATTATAATGATTCTTCAACTTTTATTTTAGGGCTTTTTTTTTCTTACTGAAAACTATCTAAATTTTAGGTACGGATTGAAAAATTGCCTAGATTTTATAATTTTCCACTTTCACATATAAATTCTATTTTTTTTCAATATCACACGTTAATGTATGATATCGTTAGCGTTTGTTAATTTTTATTGATGTGACATTCCAAAAAAGTAAATAATTTTAAAAATCGAGATTTAGATTTAAAATAATTATAAAATCCTAAAAAAATTTTAAATATTTAAGAAAATATTTTAAATAACTAAAAATTTGTAAATACTTAGAAATAACTTAAAAAATTATAAATATTAGAGAAATAATTTATATATTTTTTAAAATATTTTTTAATGTTACATCAGCAAATTCTAATGAATGTTGACAACGTCAAATTAAGAAACGATATTAAAAGTTTTAAAAAGTTTAAGTGTAACATTAAAAAGAAACTCTCAGTGTTTTCTTTTTGAAACCGCACCTAAGTTTAAGTGACTTTTAATAAATAAAAAAAATCCATTAATTCATCAAAGATACACATCGTACAAAAAATCAATGAACTACCAACTTTTAATTTCATTAAAAATGCTTCTTGAACTATTAATTTAAATGTAATTAATCCCAAATCTCAAATTTTATGAATATACCCAAAAATATTTAAAAAGAATTATACTAATTATTTATATGTCTAATTTATACACTAAATATTGTGATAGAAAATTATTAAAGTACAAAGAGTAATATTACATTATTTTTTTACACATCAATTATATATATATATATATATATGTGTGTGTGTGTGTATTCTTACGAGAGGGTGAGAGCGTGAGAGCGGTGAATCCTGACCCTCCATTATAATGGATAGCCAAGATTTGTTGGACATTAAAAAATTAATTTACAGCCAAAATTTGTTGAGTATTGAAAAAAATAATTTCCTTCTCTTACCCCCTTTTTTGTCTGCCCCATGAAGGAGTATGGGCCTTAAATTGTTATTTTTTTTAATGCTTAACAAATCTTAGCCATCCATTATAATGCAGGATCAGGTTTCGCCCCTCTCACACTCTCACCCTCACATAAAATCGTCGCCCTATATGAAACATATAAATTATATATATATTTTAATACAACAACAACAACAGTGTCCAGTGCCTCAAGGGCTCCCGCGTATGCAGGGTCTGGGAGGGGTAGGATATACGCAGCTTCACCTCTTAGGGCGGGACCCTGATAAGAGGCTATTTTCGAGGATTTCTAATCTGATAGTTGCTAGTTAAGAAGGCAATATATTTTAATAGTCAATAATTTATTAAAATAACAAAATCCCCGTACCCTCTTCAAATCAGTATCTTCTGGTGCGAACGAAAATCGCCTCAAATTCAAACCTGCCCTCCAAAATTTATACACACTAAATACATTTGCATAAGTTTTCTATTTTAGAAATTACTTTATCGTTAATTTTCGTCTTCAACTCTAATATCAAAATCCTCTTTCTTAAAAGCTTTAATTTGAAAGTGAATATCTCAAAATAAGTTACAATCGTGTAAATTTTTTTCCTTTAATAGTTTAGGATTCGCTCAAAACAAAAATCTAGGGAGTTTAAATGATTTTGACAAAAATTTAAATGTATTTTTGATAAAATTAAAAGTTGTAAGAATCACAATGATTTTTAATTTATAGTTGAAGAGTGTCTTTCATTAAATTAAAAGCTTTTTTTTGAACAATCATTAAACTAAAAGTTGGGATCATATTGATTTTGGTCAAAAGTTTAGAAGTGGCAATAATTTAAGGGATTATTTTGATTTTTATCAATAATTTGGAAGTCCCTAATGTGTTATCTTTAAATTAACTATGAGAATTTTTACGTATAAGTTCTGTTTATTTGAAAAAAAAAACAAAAAAACAATGTCTTACTTTCTATTACATATCTTTGTGTGCCTCGTCATACATAAACCACAAATATAAAAATTATTAGGAATATGCCTCAAATTTATGTATTTAGGATTTATGGGTTGCCGATGGGTCACCGATCGATCGGGTGAATTAAGTTAAAATTCATTTTTTGGCCGAGAGAGGGCCGATCGATCGGGAGTCTGGTTTGCGTAACCCTAACCGTTTAGTATAAATATAGGATTAGGGGGTACGTTTTAGGTATCCAATCAAATAGAGCCGCCATCCAATCAGAATCTAATTAAAGTGAGGTCAGCCGTTGTCATCAATTTGAGAGCATTACGAGAGTTAAGAGAAAGTAATTCATAATTATTTCATAGATCTCGTTCAGAGGAAGTGTCGTTGTAATCCTTCCATTATTCATACTCAATAAAGATTCTCCGTCTCTGCCCGTGATTTTCTCCCCTCTCGATTGGAGAGGGGTTTCCATGTAAATCATTGTGTGTTGTTTCGTTTGTTCTTCTGTTTACCTATTTTGTTTACTTCTCTTTTGCGTGGGTTATAGTATTTGAATCGAATCAAGTGATTAGGGTTAACCCTTCCGTATCAAGTATCCATATTACAAATTGGTATCGTGAATACCAGATTTGTCAATGTTAGATTTTCCTAACAATTGGTATCGGAACATATCAAGTTTATTCCAGATTTTCTCTAACAATTGATATCAGAGCCCTGTTTATTTTAATTTGATATTATGGCATCTGCAATTAAGACTGAAGTTGAGAAGTTCAGAGGTCAAGGAAGTTTTAGTTTGTGGCAAGTCTAGGTTAAGGGTCTCCTGACGCAGGGTGGCTTGAAGAAAACCCCTAGAAGAAAAAGAGAAGAAACTGGAGAGTCTGTCTGATGCACAATGGGAGGAGTTAAATGAGAAGGCACTCACAGCTATTCAGATGTGTCTTACCGATGACGTTTTGACAGAAGTTCTGGAAGTGAAGACCGCTAAGGAGTTATGGGAGAAATTGCAAGATATGTTCTGTTTCAAGTCAGTCTCCAACAAACTCACAGTTAAGCGTCGGTTGTTCACGTTTCATATGTCAGAAGGTACGTCACTTAAGAATCATGTTAATGAGTTTAATTCAATTATTCAAGGATTGAAAGAATTTGATGATACTCCTAAGGATGAAGATCAAGCTATGCTTTTGTTATGTTCACTCTCTACTTCATATAAAGACTTTGTAGAAAGCATGATTTATGGTGGTAGGTCAAATATCACAGTTGATGAAGTTAAGAGAAACCTATTGAGTAAAGAAAGAGTAGATAAGGAGTTATCCGACTCCGTTCGGAACTCAGGTTGTGGTTTATTTGTGAGAGAAAGAACTAAGTCTAAAGAATATGATCATAGTGGAAACAAGTTTAAGTTTAGACATCAAGACCTAACCTGTAATTACTGTCATCAGAAATGGCACATTAAGAGAGACTGTTACAAGCTTAAGAGGAAACTAGAAGCAGATAACAAGTCTGACAAGAAATCCGCAGCAGCTAGTGTTGTAGTTGAAGATGAGAATGATGGTGATATATTGTCTGTGTCTGAACCTAAGTCCAATTTTAGAAAAAGTTGGATTTTTGATTCGGGTTGCTTCTATCATGTTTGTCCCTATAGAGGCTGGTTCACCACATACGTGTCAATTCAGGGTGGAACTGTTCAAATGGGTAACGATGCAGTATGCAGAGTTTTGGGGATAGGAACAATTCGTATTAAGATGTTCGATGGCACTATTACGACATTGAGTGACATTCGTCATGTTCCTAATTTGAGCAAGAATCTCATCTCTTTAAGTACTCTTGAGTCACATGGGTACAGGTACACAGCTAAAGGTGGAGTTTTGAAGGTCGTTAAGGGTGCTTTAGTTGTGATTAAAGGCAGAAGGATAGGAACATTATATAAAGTTGTCGGTTCTATAGTTGCAAGATCAGTTAAGATATATTCATCATCGTCGTTGACAGAACCAGGTATCACAAAGTCAAGGCATTTGAGATTGGATCATCTAGGTGATAAAGGTCTGTTTGAGCACAGTAAAAAGGGCTCGTTATGTGGTCAGTCTACGGGACTGAAATCTTGTGAACAAGGCATTTATAAGAAGCAGAAAAGAGTTCGCCTCAAGCAATTCCTGACGAGTAGAGATGTCATGTTTGATGAGTCTTCATTACTATCCCCACAGAAGACGTCATCAGTCAATTGTAATTTATGTCAAGTGAATAAGCCAGAGGGAGTTCAGTTTCATTTAAGTAACACAGTCCAGCAACAGGCGGCTATTTCAGAAGATGTGTCAAGAGCCAATCCAGAGAAGAAGAAGATTGGCATTGCTGATAACCTCTCAGATATATTCACTTCAGTGCTACCTAGCATAAAGTTCAAGCATCGCTCAGACTCGGTTAGGTTTTGTGTTTTGTCTAGATAACCCCGTGTGTGGGGTGTTTTGTAGAAAAGGTGGGAAATTGTCTTTATTTTTGAAATTTGAGTCAATGAGGAGGTTTGTTAGGAATATGCCTCAAATTTATGTATTTAGAATTTATGGATTGCCGAGAAGGCACCTATCAATCGGGGGGATGTCAGATCGATCGGGTGAATTAAGTTAAAATTCAGTTTTTGGCCGAGAGAGGGCCGATCGATCGGGAGTTTGTTTGGCTTAACCATAGCCGTTTAGTATAAATATAGGGTTAGGGGGTACATTTTAGGTATCCAATCAAAGAGAGCCGCCATCCAATCAAAATCCAATTAAAGTGAGGTCAGCCGTCATCATTAATTTGAGAGCATTACCAGAGTTAAGAGAAAGTGATTCATAATTCTTTCATAGATCTCGTTCAGAGGAAGTGTCACTGTAATCCTTCCATTATTTATACTCAATAAAGATTTTCCATCTCTGCCCGTGGTTTTCTCCCCTCTTGATTGAAGAGGGGTTTCCACGCAAATCATTGTGTGTTGTTTCGTTTGTTTTTCCGTTTACTTATTTTGTTTACTTCTCTTTTGCGTGAGTTATAGTATTTGAATCGAATCAAGTGATTAGTATTAACGCTTCCGCATCAAGTATCCATATTACAAATTGGTATCGTGAATACCAGATTTGTCAAGGCTATATTTTTCTAACAATTGGTATCATAGCATATCAAGTTTGTTCCAAATTTTCTCTAAACAAAATTTTTACTATATTGAGAAAAAAATTGATTTTTTCTCAATGGAAAGAGAACATTTTTCATCCACTAAGATCTTGCCTCAGTGGTTGGGACAAGTAAGAGAATAGAGTATTACTTTACGCCAAAGGATCTGGAGTTCGATTCCCTGTTTTAACCTCTCTATAAGGAATCCTTGACTTAACTGACTCATGTAGTACGTGGGTCCTGCATGGGTTGAGGTTTACCAGATAACATGGTTCCTCGTTAGGGGAAAAAAACAAAGAGAACATTTTCTCTTCATGGAAAGGATAACATGTTTGGTGGTAATCTTGCATTCAATATCAACTTAAGTGTAAACGTCGTATAAATTTATAAATTGAAGTTATCTAGAAGGATAAAAACATACAAGGAAAGACATTTTTGATTGAAAATATTTTATGACAAATTTTCTGTAATAAAAAGGTGTCGGCTGTTTAGTTATGTTAAGTTTGTAATTGAATTTCTAATGATTGTGTCAGAGGTATGTTTAAATTGGATCAATGTATAAGTTTGTATTAAACCATTTGCATCTAATATAATTAGATAGCTAAAAAGGTACCAACGCGCAAGCACCGAATCTCATTAGAACTTCGAAGTTAAACATGCTTGGGCCAGAGTTGTACCAAGATGGGTGATTCCTGGGAAGTCCTCGTGTTACACCCCTCAGGTTGAGGGTTTTTGAAAACAGCCTCTCTTCAAATAGAGCCCCAAAGGAAGAAGGCTACATACATCCACCCCCATACCCTGTTTAGGCAAAAGCTCTTGAGATACTTGAAATATTGCAGCTGCTGTTGTTACTGTATAACTAGATAGCTAAAAATTATAACATCAACTTTAATTTAATTATAAAACTAAACTTAACACAGTATAATTGTCTAAGACTAAATTAATAGAATTAAAAATTAAAAGACTTAAATTAACACAATTTTAATTTTTTATTCGAAAAGTAAGATTAAAAAATAATAAAATAGAAATGATGAATCCAGCAAATGGGGGGGCCAGGTTTCACACTGACATCTGGTAACAGCAACCTGTCATGTATGTCGCGTGTTCATGCTTTTTTATCACATTTATTTTATATTTCTACATTCCCTTTCACTAATATAAACATGTACTAGTATAACATCGTGCAATATATAAAAAGTATTATTAGAAAAATGTCTTAAAATTTCTTGAAAGATTAAGTAGGGATGTCGTGAGGAGGTCGATCGATCGGGTGAAGTTTGCTCAATCCGGTTACGTGAGTTTGCGACGCCTGCAGTGAGCTCGCCAATTGATCGGGACCCCCCGATCGATCGGGAACCACGTTTTCACGCATGTATAAATAGTGACGTAGGGTTCGTCTGTTTGTATCCAATTATTCTTGAGTGTTTTCCCAGCGGCGCCGCCAACCAAAAGAAAGAGAGAGAGAGAGAAAAATAGTGATTGTAATTCTTCTTTTCAATTCAATAATAAAAGCTCCAATCTTCGCCCGTAGTTTTCTCCCATCTCGCTTGTAGAGGGGTTTCCACGTAAATCCTTGTGTCGTTTGTTTCTTTTCTCTTTTAGTTCATTTATTTGTCGTATTGTCGTGGTATTTGATTCAGATTGCCTACCGGGAGTTATAGTTTTTCCGCACAAGTATTTATATTTTAAAAAGATTTACTATATTATATTGTTAACATTTTTATTGTTATAAACTTAAATTATTAGTTTTGGCTCGTTATTGATATGATAACATTTTTTTTCAAATGTTCTGTTCTTATGGTAATTTTATGAAATTAATTTAGGTTTTAAAGAGAAGTTGAATAGTAGACTCATGAGATTGATATATATATATATATATATATATATATATAAGATTCAATTTTAACCGATTCGAACTCGTTAACAAAAGAAATCAAGCTCATAACTGAGTCGAGCTTATTATCAAGTCGACCTCCTTATTCTGAAAGTATAAGAGAAGCAAGGAAAATTGTATTTCATGTAAAGGGGTAAATGTAGAAAACCATAGTTGACTTTTGCAAATCATCTAATACGCCCCCTCAATTGAACGCGGTGGAGCAATGTGAAGATTGTCCCTGTGATAGAGACATCGGCCATTGGAGAGGCCTTTCGCGAAGTTGTTAGCAATTTGTTTGGTGGTGGGTATGTAGCGAACCTGGAAATCTCCTTTTCGTACTTTCTCCCTTGCATAATGATAGTTGACGTCAACGTGCTTGTTGCGCTTATTTGAGACGGCATTGGTGGCAAGATGGGATGCGGAGACATTTTCACAATATGCAATTGTAGGTCTGATGTACTTGAGTCAGAGATCGCGCGTAAGGTAGCGGACCCAGCTGATCTCAGCAACAACTTGGGCAACAACATGGTAATCTAATTCAGTAGTGGATTTGGACAGTGTGATTTGTTTCTTTGCCCTCCAGGAGATGAGATTGGAGCCAAGGAAAAGTACATAACCTATTGTGAAGCAGTGAGTGTTAGGGCAACTACCCCAATCAGCATCTGCATAAGCGACAACAGAGGTACATGATCCGAGGACAAGCTTAAGGCTGTGATCAAGAGTACCTTTGAGGTAGCGGAGGATGCACTTGACAACTTGCTAGTGACTAGTTCTAGGAGCATGTATAATTAAGAGACGGGACAATGTTAAAAACACAACTGATGTTGGAACAAATCATGGTAAGGTATTGAAGGCCGCCTATTGCCCTTCTATACTCCATGGGATCAAGTAAGAGGTTCCCTCAGCTAGGGAAAGAGTAGTTTGGGTGGGGAGTGGTGTTTTTATGGGTTTTGCATCATGTGTGTTGAGTCGAGTGAGAAGGTCAATGGCATACTTGTGTTGAGAGAGGAAAATTCGGTCACATTCTGCTTCTATCCTAAAAAGTAGTGGAGGGGGTCTAAGTCTTTCATTGCGAATTGTGAAGACAAAGTGTGAGTGAGGTTTCTAGACTTTGTGGATGGGTACCTATTAATATGATATCATGAACATATAATAACGAGCAGATAAGGTCATTGTTAGTGTGATGTAGAAAGAGAGGAGGATCAGTCTTGCTACAACTAAACCCAGTGCTATAGAGAAAGTGACTGAAACGTTGGAACCAGGCTTGAGGAGCTTGTTTTAGGCCATAGAGACCCTTTCGCAAACAACACACATGATCAGGAAACTTGGGGTGTATGAACCCTTGAGGTTGTCGCATGTAAATCTCTTCCTTAAGATAGCCATGTAAAAATACATTTTTAACATCAAATTGTCTGATGGGCCTGGTGTTGGTGATAGTGAGTGAAACTATAAACCAGATGGTTAAAGATTTGACAACAGGACTGAACATTTCTCGAAGTCAATACCTTCTCGTTGGTGAAAGCCTTGAGCAACGAATTAGGCTTTAAACCAATTAACTGAGCCATCCGCCTTATATTTTACTCGATATTTCCAAGTGCTTTCTACAAAGTTTGTGTTAGAGTCATATAGGACAAGGCCGCAAGTATGGTTTAAAGTTAGGGCATTAAATTCGTTGGCCGTTGCTTCTTGCCATTTTGGATTTGTAACCGATTAAGATAACAAGTTGGTTCTTGAATGAATGTAATGGAAGAGAGAGACAAGGATTATTTAGGTTTGTGAATACCATTCTTAAGTCTAGTGTGCATGAGATGAATGCTAACCTGGGGTGGGGGTTCGATAACAGACCCGTGCTGTAGGGGGGTCTGGTTCATTTCAGGTTAGGGTTCAACTTCCAACTCAAGTGGACCCGTGAGGGTGCAGGGGTTGTTGGGCTGTTGGGTTGAGTCATGGGGGTGGGAGGATTGTATTGCAGGGGAGGTTGGGGTTGGATTGGGCGGGGTTTCGATTTCGGGTTGAACCGTATGGGTTAGGGCCAGGACGTGGATAGTGGGTCAGGCTGTCGGGGACCAGCAGCGAGCAAGGTCGGTTTGGTCAACTACGAGTACTAGGGGAAATTTGCATAGGGGCCGGAAGCATGGTTACATGTGAGTGAGATGATTGTTCTTACCTAAGGCCGGGATATGGGAACATATTTTTGTCAAAGACTACATGGCAACTAATGTGAATGAGGCTAGTTTTGGGGTCTAGGCAATGATAGCGTCTGTAGAATGTAGCATTTTGTAGAAAGACACATGGGGTGGACAGGGGGGCCAGTTTATGAAGGACTCTAGAAGTAAGGTTGGGATAACAAATACAACCAAAAACACACGAAAACATGAGTAGTCGGGTGGTCTTTGAAAAATTTTTTCAAAAAGAGAGACATTTTGTAGGAGTTTAATGGTAAAACAAGTAGTACAAATAGAATTGTCCCAAAATTCATATGGAAGTTAGACTGAAGAAGCAAAGTGCATGCCATGCCAACTAAATTTTGATGCTTGTGTTTCGCCACTTTATTTTGTTGTGGAGTATTAGGACATGACAAGCGAAAAATTATTCCTAAGCTTTTACATAGGTCGTTCATTCGTCCATGATCAAATTTCCCACCTCCATTGCTTCGAAAAATCATGATTTCATCTTGAATTGATTTTCGGCTAGAGTTTTAAAGGTTTCAAAAATTTCAAAAAACGTCGGATTTTCGTTGTACTAGGTATTGCCATGTGAAACGGTGTAGTCATCAACAAAAATTACATAGTATTTATTGTTAGATTGGAATACATTGGTGATTTCCATGAGCCCGAATGTATTAATTGCAGAGGAGAAATGGTTGTATGCTTCGCACTTTTAAAAGGTAATTGGTGAGATTTTCTTAAACAAGTTTGACAAAATTGCGTAAATTTATTGCTTGGAATAAGTCTGCGATTACAAAGAATGCCTAAAACGTTACTACTCAGGTTACCTAACCGATTATGCCAGAGTTTTCCCGTTTTGCCTTGAACAATATGACCCACAATGTGAGAAGAAAAGTTATAAAGTGGTCCTCTACTATGTACCTGAAGCGGAAGTGTTCCCACAGCCTTGTCCTTGACCAAAAAAAAAAAAAAAAAAATCAGAGTCAAATACAACAACACAAGTGTTTGATGGATAACAAGTTATGCGCAAGTTATGGGACAAAAAGAACATTTTTAAGAAACAAGGGACCATGTTTTGTGGGTAGTTTAGAAGAGCCAATGTGAGTAACAGGTAGTAAAGCACCATTAGCAATAAGAATGCATTTATAGGCATTATAAGGAAGAAGGTTGCAAACAATAACTGGGTTTGATGTCATGTGGTTTGATGCTCTCGAGTCAGGGTACCAGTTTTAGTCATGTGGTTCCTGGATTGACATAGCAGAGAAGGATTGGGAGGGATCGGGATAGGAGGCTTGATCACACCAATGTGGGCAGGTCAGGGCAACACGTCCAGGTTAGCCATCGATCTGGCACGGTTGTGGGGGTGGGCCAAGAATGCTAGTACCGGAGTTGAACGACGGAGGTCCTCAAGCGCGTATGGAGTTAGGAATGGGAGATGGAGTACCATAGAATTTGAATTCGGTCAGCCATGGATGTAGGGCCCTGGTTGCTAATGTGCGTGTTGACCTTGTCCTCCATTTCGGCCTCCTCAACCACCACGGCAGTTGCAGTTGCATCCTTGACCTCCTCGGCCATGACTACCATGGCCTTGATTTTGTCTATGTGAACCTGCACCAGTTGCAACTAAAGCATGGGATTGGTCAGTGATGGTATAGCGCTATACAGGGTGACTACCGCTACCTCATTAAGGAGGGAAGTTTTGAGCTCCTTATAGGTCAAGTTTTAGGAAGATTGATGCATAAAGATACCAAAGGCATCATATTCAAGGGGAAGCCCATAGAGAGCATGGTGAAGTAGTTCTTTATTGGAAATTTGTGAGTCTATAGCAGCTAGGTCGCAAATAATGTTTTTGAGTTCGGAGAGATATTTGTCCATAGTCTTGCAATCTTTCTTATGGTTGTGGGGTTAAGTTCGAATCTCAAATTCCTTGGCCAATGAATGATCTCTATATTGTTTAGCGAGGGCATCCCATATGGCTTTTGATATGGGTTGACAAATAATGTCATTTTTGAGAGATCAGGATAGAGTAGCAGCAATACAAGAGCGGAAGCTCTGATCTATTCTAACCCAGGTTATACAGTCAGGATTGGGGAAGGGGGTTCTATCTAAATTGTTTATTGTGGGAGAGGGACATTGATGAGAGCCATCTATATAACCAAGTAATTGATGAGCAATAAGAATCATGTTGAATTGTTGACACCACGCTAGATAGTCAGATGTATTTTCAAGTTCTATAGTAATAATGTTTGTAATATTGGACAAGGAAAGTATAATAGGATAAGTGGGCACCTGGGTGTCCATGTAACCACCAAAGGTACCGGTGGGGCACCCTGTACCGGCAGCAAGGATGCCGCCACCTATCATGGTGGGGCCACCGACGTCTATGGTTTGGGGAAGAGGAAAGGGGGAAGGGATTACGAGATACACAAACCTAGATTAGGAGTCATTGTTGACCTTAGAGGGGGAAACAACATACCGGAGAGTGGCGGCACAAGCATTGTTTAGGAGGACGATGGTTGGGCTGGTGGTGCCGACATGTGGAAGGTTGGTCACCACCCCGGCATATGAGAGGGTGGCCGTGGGTGCGCCAGCATGGAGGTAGCCAGTACACATTGACACACGGGCAGGGCTTGGTGGCGCCGTGGTGGCAGCCACGGCAAGTGCAACCAGGAGGAGGAAGGGTTAGGGTTAGGGTTTGCTGCCATAATACTTAATTAAATCAAGCAATTTCTAATAGAGAACTAAATCAATTAAAAGAAGAATTGCATAAAAAAAAAATTCAAAATTTAAATGCAAGAGAGAAAAGAAAAAGAGAGAGAGAGAGAGAGAGAGAGAGAGAGAGAGAGAGAGGTTTTAAAATCGCCTTGATACCACGGAAAAGTATAAGAGAAGCAAAGGAAAAGTTTATTGTTGGAAGAAAAGATAAATACAAGGTTCCCTTTACATAAAAAGAGGGAGGATGACAAATTACAAGTAAGACCCTTTACACTAGTAAACCCTAAGGGTAAAGGGGTAAATGTAGAAAACCCTAGGTGACTTTTGCAAGACATCTAACACTTATCAAGCTGCTAATGAGCTCTTAATGAGCTGTTGTGAAGCTCTTGATGAGCTTTTATCGAGCCCTTATCAAGCTGTTCATGAAAGTTAAAAAGCCGAGCACCACCATATTCAAACTCGACTCATTAAGCTTATCGAGTTTGCTCGATAAACTATCGAGAACTAATGATGAACGCAAATTATAAGCCACAATCGATTGGAAGTTTATCAAACATTTGATTTGTTTACACCCTTAGGCAAGATTACAGTATTTCTAAATCACAAACAACAAACTAGATTAGAATGGTAGACAAAACCTACACCAATCGTGGTTACAACACTTCGATCTATGGAAAGCAGGCAACACGATGAGCCACCTCATTGCGGCATCTCAATGCCCACCCAAAAGAAGAGGAATAAAAGTCTGAGACATCTTTCTAATGTCCTGAATAATAGCATTAACCTCAAAAGGAACCGACACGAAACTAATACAATTAATAAGCTCGAGGCAATTGGACTCAAAGATGACCCGGTTCCATTCAAAATGGTGACCCATGTAATAGTTATGTTATTCATTTCTAAGACCTTATTTAGCTAACATAGGAATTATGTTATATTATTCATTTTAAGGCCTTATTTGGCTTACACGGGATTAATGTCTATAAAAGTTGTATTTTCTAATAATTTAATTGATTGTCGTGATAAGAAATAGAGCTTCATGAACTTAATTCCCTTTCATAATAAGAAATAGAACTTCATGAATTTAATTCTCTTGCTTGGGGTTGTTTATCTAGTTAGTGCCATAATTTCCCAGGAAATAAAATAAAAAATTGACAAAAAATTATACTCATGCCTAATATTCCGACCTCGTTCATCTAACATTGACAAAAAATTAGACAGGACTACAATTGTCACTATTAATTTAAAACCACATAGGAAATAGAACTTACTTGCCTTTTAGGTAAGTTAATTCCTATGTAACAAAAGAATTGTAAAGTGCTAGGGAATTTTTACTTCTAATTTTCTATGAATTTTCTCGTAACCAAATAAGAGAGTAAATGTCTATTTACCATGAATTTGAAATTCCTATGTTGGTTTTTGGTAAACAAACAACTAGGACCACTTCACTATGCCTTAGCATCAAGGCAAAATGCTCATAAATTGTTTTGAAACTATCTCAAAATAAATACATTGTTGACTTTCTCACAAAACACAATATGCACGATGCTAAATCCATAAAAACTAGCCTCCCACGCTGTATCCATCTCTCCGTAACGGAAGGAGATCTTCTTCCGGACCCCATTGAGTATAGAAGTGCCAATGCAGCCTTACAGTACCTAACTACAACTCGCCCTGATATTTGTTATACGGGTTAATTTTGCTTCTCAATTTATGCATGCCTCGAGGACTAGTTATTGAGATGTTGCGAAACAGATCCTACGTTATCTTAAAACTACAGCAGACCATGGTTTGATTGTTCTGCCTAGCTCTTGCACCGCTATGATAGTTTTTGTTGAGCAGATTGGGGAGGATGTCCTAATATGCGCAATTCCATGGCTAGTTACACTCTCTTCATTGGACCAGACCTCGTCTCTTGATGTGCAAAGAAGCAAACTATAATCTCCAGATCATCCACTGAGTCAGAAGTCCGTGCTGTTGCTCAAGTTGTTGCCGAAAGTGATGGGTTTGCTACTTTATGCACGACGACACTGGCCTTTGCCACTCTTGTTAAGTACTCGTATGTTGTGACAACATCTTCGCCTCCTACCTTGTTGCAAATTTAGTTTTAAATGACCACAACAAACATATCAATGTTGACAACCACTATCCGCTAAAAAAGTCCTTAAAGGTGATCTCCAAGTTCTTTACATCCCCACCTCCAAACTAGTTGCCAACATTTCCATCAAAGATCTCTCCGCTGACCATTTTTCATTATCACAAGAATAATCTTCAGCGTCGCTCCACCCAGTTTAGATTGAGGGGGCCTATTAGACGAGACCTCTTCCTATTCAACAACAACAACGACAACAATAACAAGCCTTGTGCCTGCAAGGGCTCCCACAAAAGCAGGGTCTAGGGGGGGGGGGGGGGGAGATGTATGCAGCCTTCCCCCTTCAGGGGGGTACCATGAAGAGAGACTGTTTCCGAGGACCCTTAACCTGAGAAGCCTGAGAGCTGGTCCGCAGCATAGAGCATGTGACCTGGCAGCAGGGGAGCATCAAAACATGAGTAGGGCAAGACACACGTCGAGCAAAACAACAAACTCAAAGCAAGCCAGAACATGCAGAAATCAAAGAAATCAAAGAATAGGTAGGCACGTAAGAGCTCATTAGAGCAAGTACACAACCTAAGTGCGCTGGGAGGAAGACAAGGCCTAGCACTAGTAAGCAAGACTACCCTACTCTAACTAGAGCATCTGTAACCCCTATACCAGCCCTCCATCGGACCCTATCTAAGGCCATCTCTTCTCGAAGGTTTAGGTGGGTGAAGTCTTGTCGGATCATTTCTAGCCATCTCTTCTTTGGCCTGCCTCTTCCTCTCCTGCCTAGTGTAATAAGGGACTGTTCGCATGTCCTTACTGGAACATTGTTCGGTCTCCTCCTGACATGTCTGAACCACCTCAAACGTTGCTCCCTCAATTTATCTTCAATGGGGGCTACGCTCAATTTGCCTCTTATAACGTCGTTTCTGATCCTATCCTTCCTTGTGTATCCCGCACATCCACCTCAATATTCACATCTCCGCCACCTTCATTTTCTATGTGTGCTGTTATTTCATCGCCCTGCACTCCGCCCCATACGTCATGGCTGGCCTCACAACTGTCTTATATTATCTTCCCTTTAGCATCAAGGGGAACTTTCTATCACTAAGTACCACGGAGGCCATCCTCTACTTATGCCATCCCGCTTTAATCCGGTTGTTGACATCTTCGTCAACTTCGCCGTTGTGCTGTATTATGGACACCAAGTACCTAAAGCTCTCCTTCTTCGATATGGCTTCAGATCCAATCTTCACGTCTTCCCAGCTAGGCGTGGTGGAGGGATCGAACTTGAGTTCCATGTGCTTGGTCTTGGATCTGCTTAGTCGTAAACCGTTCGCCTCTAGTACCCCTCTCCACAGTTCCAACTTCTCATTTACCTCTTCCCGTGACTCCCCCACCAATACTATGTCATCTGCAAAGAGCATGCACCATGGTACACATCCCTGGATGTGCCTAGTGAGCTCGTCCATAACTAGAATGAACAGATAGGGGTTCAAAGAAGACCCCTGGTGTACCCCTACTGTTATCGGGAAAGTGTCTGTCTCCCCATCTACTGTACGCACCACAGTCTGTGCGTTGTCATACATGTCTCTAATGGCTCGAATGTATGGCACGGGGATGTCTTTCTTGTCCAAAACTCTCCAAAGGACCTCCCTTGGCATTCTATTATACGCCTTCTCTAAGTCAATAAAAACCATGTGAAGGTCCTTCTGTCTCTCCGTGTATTGCTCTATCGTTCGCCTTAGGGTGTGGATGGCTTCTATTGTTGATCTCCCATGCATAAATCCGAATTGGTTCTCGGACACCTCTGTCTGTTGCCTTAACCTCCTCTCTATGACCTGTTCCCACTACTTCAGAGTGTGGCACATTAGTTTGATACCCCGATAGTTGGCGCAACTCTGAATGTCACCTTTGTTCTTATATATCGGGATCACTGTGCTCGTCCTCCATTCCTCCGGCATCTTCTCCCTTAGAAGGATTTGGTTAAATAACTTAATCATCCAATTGATGTCCTTCTGTCCAAGACATTTCCAAACTTCTATGGGTATGCGAGATCTCTTCCTATTCCACAATAGAAAATGTTATCTAGGATTAAGTTCATGTCATTTGTAGGGATGTAAACAAATCGAACGTTAAATGAACTACTCATGTTTAAAATTGATTACGGCTCGCTCATATTCGTTATTAGGGCTCGATGGCTTATCGAATTGAGTTTGAACAGGCTTGACAAACTTAACGAGCAGAATTCAAACAAGGGGGTTGCTTGACTTGTTAACGTCAGTGAACAATTTGATAAGGGCTCATTAAGGGCTCGATAAGAACTCGTTAAAAGCTCATTAAGAGCTTGGTAAAGGCTCGTTAATAGTTAATATTAACTCGAAAATGGTTTGATAATAGTTCGCAATAACTTGAATAGCTGAGCTCGATAGGGAGTTCGACTCAATAACGAGCTTGACTCGATTATGAACTCGATTTTGCTCGATAATGAGCTTGGCCCGGTTTGATAGTGAGCTCGAAGTGGCTCGATTAGCTTAATGAGGCGAGCCGAGCTGAACACAGTTAAATCTTATCAAATCGAGCTCGAACAAAGATTCAAAAGCTTGATAAGAGCTCCACTCAAAGTCGAGCTCGATAAGCCTTATCAAAGTCGAGCTCAAACAAGGGGTGCTCGGTTTGGCTCGGCTCGGCTCGGCTCGGCTCGTTTACACCCCTTTGTACCTTTCCATTCGTAGTATAGTCATAGGGCTAATTATGTCTCTCTATTGCCGTTAAGCCTTAACCTCTATAAATAGACGCAACCGCGTACAATTTCATTCATTCAGCATAGGAATCGATTTCTCTCTTCTTTTAGTTTCTATCCTGCCCATATACATTATCAGGGCGAGATACATTGCTTGGGGTTCCAAACTTTAGGAACTTGATATTTTTTTATTATAGTTCTTAAAGTTTCAATTATTAGTATTATGCTATTAAGAGAAATATTAATATACAAAAAGGGCCTAATTTATAACATATTTCAAAATTATCAGGGCCGACCCTGAATATTATCCTATATATTTACTAAGTAAATTTATTATATTAGTTTAATACATGGTCTAAATTAAACAAATGTACATATGACATGATCCCATATTTATAGCCTTTATACATTGTTCAAAAGAATATAATATAAATTTTTCTAAATATATATATATATATATATATATATATATATATATATGGGCTCCATGTCAGGCTTTTGAGCAAGCGTGTGAGTCAAGTAAACCTCTTCCTACACTCTTTTATATAAACGACGGCCACTATTACCCTACTGCTATTCTCAACTATTACCCTCTTTTATATAATATTTAAAAAAAAAAAATATGCCTCATATATATAAAGTAATCTTTTATATATTATTACAAAGTACCGTCACCCTAAAAGTCTTTAAAATTTAATTCAAGATATTCTAAAAAGGTGTCACCAAAAACTCCAATATAACCAATTTTAAGAGAGGATTATTTAATATTCGTGATTATAGGAAAGAAAAAAAAATTCAATATCTAAACTATATAATTTTTCAAAGTATATAATATTATATCTTTTATTAAATTAAATTTCAATATGACTATAATATTAAACATCATCCGTATATCGTACGGGATAACACTAGTATTATTGTTAAGTGTGGAGACTGTTCTTTTCTAGTAACCATTAGGACTTGTGTTAATGGCATGAATCTTGAGTTTCTAGCAATTTTCTTTGAAAGAGGCCTATTTATATGGTACTTCTGACTGGTGTAGAAAGTGAGCAAAGTGAGGAAGAGAGAGTAAAGATTGTAGTCGTTGATTAATATAGTGAATATTGTTGCTCGCCCTTTGTAGATGCCGGCTCTGGCTAAATCACGTAGATTCCGGTGTCTAATAATTTTCTATCAATTTCTTTTAATTTGTGTTTGATAATTTAATTTGTGGTCTGATATTTCATGGATGGTCCTAATAATTATTGGCAAAACAAAGTTGTTAGTCCAAGAGTAACTTTACGAAATCTTTTTGTTATTATTTATTATAAGTCATATCATTTTAATACCCTATCTATACATATAATTTGGTCTTAACCACCATAAATTTTTTATTTTTTTTATAAAACCACCTTTAAAAGTCTAAATTTTTTCAATCAACTGCCTTAAAATACAGTTAATTATCTGTTGCCTACTAGTGATTTATTTAGAGTGTTCATTAATCATGATTTAAAATATCTAAAGTAGCAAAAGATCCCCTCCCTAACCAAGGTTCGAATCTCACCTCGGGATCAAATCTAGTTGGGGGAAGGGGGCATATTAATACATTGTGAGATTGACTAGTTTTTCAACTCATGTTTTATATGCACTCAATAAAAAACGTAAGCTAAAATTCACATAGAAGTCATGTAATATATGATGAATAATCAACAATATGATTTAAGATGGGTGATTGAAACATTTTGGACTTTTAAACGTAGTTTTCTAAAAAAATTAAAAATTCGTAGCAGGTAAGTGGAAAATAACAAGTTTTAAAGGTATTTTTTATTTAAAAAACCATATTTTTTTTTAAAAAAAAGTTGCCTTTTGTAATTATTTTTAAAAACATATTATCTTTATTGTGTATGTTGATAGTTTATATTGTAGAGTTTGCGTAAAATATGAGAATGCATCTCGCATTGGAAAAGAAGAAGAAGAAGAGACATCACTTTATAAAGGGGTATCTCATATGAACCTGTTAGAATATTGGGCTTATTATGGGTTTAGGATCTCTTGTTGCTTTTTATGGGCTAGAGGAGTGCTACGTTTATTGTGTTTTTGGCGGCTTATTAAGAGCACTTGGGGCATGGTGCGCAGTTCGATTGCGGGGGGCTTAGTGTGGGACATACCACGCTAAATAATAACCTTTTATTTTATTTTATAATTTAAATAAATAAACTAATTTTTGGATGAGAATAATGATCAAAGAAACAGTTAAATTTGATTTATAGTAGTTTTGAATTTCTAAGTGAACTAAATGCACTTAAATAAAGTGCCTCTATATAATGTTTGATATGCCCATCAATGAAAATAGGTTTTTCTGAATTATCTCCTTATTTTTCAAGAGAGTTTGAGGGATTTTTGGGTTGCTGTTCCTTAAAAAATATAAAAATGCTTATTGTATCATGAAGTATATTTACTTTATTTAAAAATAATCCTCGTATAGAGCGCAAATAATACCTTAAAACCAGTATTAAAATACGCTTTAAATCTTAAGGATTTTTTCAAGTTATATTGTGTCATACCCAATTTCTAAAAGGTACATATAATATTATTTTTTATTCCCAACCTAAACATCATGCAAGGAGCAATGTTGCCCATTTTAAGGCTTATTTAAGGGGTCAAAATATTTTAAAAAAAGAAATGTATATTATATAAAGCATAAAAATCACAGGTGTATATTTGAAATATATAATTATTTTTTAGCAACACCATGCCCGAATGCCGTCAAATATATAAAATAACTGCAGTATAGCACGTAAAGTGAAAAATTTGAAAACGCGAAGGTTCAACAACCTTTTGTTAAATTTTATTACGATAATAATAGAATAAGAGGAAAAAGTCTCTTAATTTCTCATAACCTAAGAAAAAGAGAAAACCCTAAAAATTTTTGAAATTAAATATGAAAATCACGAATGCTAAAATCCTAAATTTTCTCTTGTTTAAATAGAAGAGCTAGTTGACTAAGAATAAAAGACTAATTACAAATAAAATTTGAAAACTAAAACTAGTCCTATTAGAAATCAAACTCTTCCTATTGCCACGTCCAGACCATGCCTCCAACCCTGACCCGCCAACTCTTACCTGCCAAGTGCAGTAACACTGGCTACATCACGGTGTTTTTAGAGGAAAAAAATAGAACAACATATAGTAAGGTCTCCATATCAAGGCCGGATAATATCACCGGGGGCACGAACCTCCGGTGGTCCATAAACTGAATCTTAAATATTAGAAATAACTTATTATAATTTTTAAAGATATGTATAAAAAAAGAATGGTACCCCTTATCATATTGTACATTCTAACTTAATGGTTAATGTCATGCTCACTAAGGGTTCAAGGCCACTAAACATCAACTTTTTGAAATATTTTAATTATATATTTTTTTTACAGTTGTGGTTCTTCATTTTTAAACATAACAAACCTTATATAATATACAAATATTAGTAAATTCATAATCTTTTACTAAGTTATGATTCTTTTTTGAAGAACACTAAGTTATGATTCTATTTCACTTATATAAAATTTTTTTCGGTTGTATCAATATAAAAATTTTATAAAAGTTATATATATATATGTATGTATATGTATATTATTCTTTTATGATAAATATAGACTCTAATTCGTTAAATTTTTGATTCTTCACTGATTATTAGTGTGCAACTCCAGTAAAGAAATTTTCTAAATCTGTCAGTGTTTCATATAGTTTTGGATTGAAATATAATAATTTTATCATATTATTCAATATATTTAGAATTTTAAAAAGAAATAGTATTGTCACTAAGGAAATGACAAGACTATAAAGACATAGAAGTGTCCCCCACCACATATCATAAAGGGTCTCTCATTTTTGCTAGTAAAGTCTTGCTCACTACAATAATTAACAACTTTTCAATAGTGCATTGTTATCTGTGTATTCAGATCTCTTTTAATCATTATTTTCGAGAAGCAAATAGATAAATAGATTGGTTAGCGCATTTCAGTTTGAGGGATTTGGCCTTTCAGTGTAGCAGTGGCTAGCGGACAGAGCTCTCTCTTCTCTTATCAGAGCTGATATCTTGAGATTCTCAGTTCATCGTGGACAGTTCTAAGGTTGCCTGTCCTTATCTTCATAAAATAGGAACTTTCGAATACCATAAATAAAATAATGTAATTTCATTGTCGGGATAAAAATGTTCATATTAGAGTAATTTTATAGAACTTATGATTATTATTTACTACAAATCACGTCATCTCTCTGATAACAATATTTTTTTTACCGTGGCAAGAGCAACACCTATAAAAAAGTGCAATGTACCACAATTTGACTCAATTAAATTAAGATATGATTTCTTATTTTTTGGGGAAAAAAATTAGACTAATCAACATAAAAGATATATTTCTTGCCCCTTAGGGACATAGCCGAGTGGTTATGATCGCCGGGTGCCAACGTGATGACCCGGGATCAAATCCCATAGAGCTCAAAGTGGTGTCCTCTTTATGACGGTTTTAAGGGGTTTATCCCCTCCCCCTCCCCCAAGGCTTTACCATACGAAAAATAATAATAATAATAAAAGATATATTTCTTTGCCATATTTTAAAATGAATGCAAATTTAAAAGGATTAATTAATTATTGTAATATCTCATAATAAATTAAAGCTAGTATCATTATCAGGATATTTTTTGTTAATAACAGAGCATTTACAAAGACTTAACCCCTAATTTGTTTCCACAAAAGGGTGTCACATTTAGGTCAATCCACTTGGGTGGGACATTCAACAAGTTCTTGTAAAAGTGTTCATAGTTCAGTCAACTGCTTCAATTTATTTGGTTTGTTTAACCACGTCAAAAACAATATGGTTAATCATATTCTTGATTCAATCGATTATGAAACATTTTTAACAAACACCATATTTGACAACAACACTCTACTGATTGATTTGGATCCTTCCTTATGGAATTATATCTATAATTATGAAACTCTATTTAATTAGACAGAAAATTTTCCATCTCAAACATGTGTCTTTTCAAAATACTTTTAGTTAGAAGTATTTTATAGTATTTTCTTCAAGTTTTAGAATTAACTTTCATTTTATTACTTTGCACGGCCTTTTTCTATAGGATTGACCTTGAAGTCGAGTAACAATACTGTATGGATAAGACATAGTGTTGTAAAGTAAAATTTCTCTTATTGGGAGGAAGTCATTTCTCGTATATGGGAAAAGAGATCACTTTCTGTTAAAAAAATATTTTCTCTTATTCATTCACTTAAGTAAGTAATAATGATAAGCCGGAAAAGAACTTCCGTTCATCCAAATAGAGCCTTAGTATTATCGGTAACTCTATACTATTACAAACCTATTGATTTCTGTAAATCTGAGCTCAACTCACTCCATGAGCAGAACGCCTGTTAAATTTCACCAGGTTGAAGGCCCAATCTGTGGAGTTGACACACATATTGCATTAGATGGAATAACCCACTAGACTTACATATTAATCTATTTGCTCTCACAACTCAAGCTCCTTCCCATGTTTGTGTAATAAAATTGGAGCTCACCTAGCAATGATTCACATTAACCGCATCATTCACATGTGTGAGGACTTTCATACTCGATAATTGGGAAATATAGTCCCTTGTCATGATAAGATCCTGATAACAATAGTTGTGGATGTATCCATGATTTTAATTCCTTTGGTGTTTAGCCTTCATGAATATAGTTACATCTCGACGATTTCACCTACTTTAATGTTCAACATCAATTTTCAAAATGGCCCAATCCGATTTGAGAATATAAATGAACATAAAGGCAATCGTATTGCAATTCCAAACTCAATGCTCGTATTATGAACTTCAAATGTGAGACTAGTAGTAACAAATCGAAGCTGTGACGAGGAAGACTCATTAATATATAAGTCTAATGGGCTACTTCAAAGAATGTCAATTCATTTCATGGATGAATATTCACTTGGCATTATATATAGACCTAAAGAGTCAACTCTGTGTTTCAAGTCTAACAATGAAATTTCACCCGAGATGAGAGCAAGATGGCAATTTCGAACCCTTATTTTGAGCACTAACTGGAGCCTTAGAGAAAAGGTATTATTCGAAGCGCTCCCATATGAGAGGAAATGGAAAGGCCTCCATATATGAGTCAGTAATGAATCTCGTATAAGCTTATGAAAAAGAAGAGATCAACAACTAATCCTATTATGCTGCTTTACTCAATATCAGCTAGTTTAGAATAAAGCATTACTTGTTAGGAAATCTTGGCAATTCTCAACCAATACCAACTCTTAGAATCATCCACTTAACACCAAGCCCTAAATCGAAGTAGCAAACATAATAAAAGGATTGGCGGAAATAATTCGAACACCGAAATTTACATGATTCAACCAAAGCCTATATCCATGGAGGGTAGGCAATATAATTTCACTATATTAACCAAGTTATAATAACAGTATTTTTCACTTATATTGCACCTCTCACTATTTGTTCTGCATCTTTGCCACTTCGGGTTTTACCCCCATCAAACTATAGCACAACAGATCTTATTTATAAGGTCTACAAATGGTAACCACCAGGAGTCAAAGAGTCACAATCAAGGATATTTCTAATTCCAACTTTAATTTATCTGTTTTGAAAGATTGTCGGTCTTAACCATGTATATGTACTTCAATGCCAACTCGATAAGTCCGAATTTGGACCCGATGAAATTTAACAGGCAAGAGATGACTTAAGGGTAGGCTAGCGACATGAAAGGGGTAGCTTCTCTAGTAGAACATGCCACATGCATATGGATGTGCATCCCAACTGGATTCAATCATGAAGAAATAAATTAAAATTAAAAAAAATCCTTTTGAAAAAGTGATTCCTGTTATAAGAAGAGCTCATGGGGATAGGGATCACAATGGTGCGGGGCGCGTATAAGGGTGCCTTTTCGATATTCGTACACGTTATTCAAATTTATACTCGTATCTATTTCATTATCTGTTACGGTTATAAAGTGGATACTCATATCCGCTCCGACGGATACAAATTTATACCCATATCCGCCCCATTACCCATGGGTATCGAACAGTTCTTTAATACCTGCCTCGTGAATATGGATACCAAATGATTATCAATACCTACCCCTATTAATTATTTATCACCATTTTTTAGTATTGAATTTATACTTTTGCTATAAATTTGATGATTAATTGAATTTAAGTGCATACTTTTTTCATTTAAAGGTTAATTATATATAAACCGGAGCTGAAGTGGGGAGGGGTGAGGCGGGTACAACACTATACCCTAACCCGTTGCATACACGTGGGTAGTACACCAATGTGTACCCGCCTCGTACCAGCTACCCGCCTCATGTCAACACCAGCCCCAAACAAGGTGGATACTCGTAAATAACATATTCTACCTACTCATTGCCATTCCTATGGGTGTTTTGGGGGGGGGGGGGGGGTGGAATTCTCACATCTCAAAAAAAAAAAAACAAAATATTTCTTAATTGAGAACACCTTTTATCCAATTTAGAAAATTATGTAAATTTCTATGGGATTTGGGTTCTTGTTCATTTGAAGTTGATGCGAGATTGAATATTAAGATTACAACCAAAAAAGCTCTATCCGACAAAATAGAAAAGACTTTCCCTCTTAAAAGGAAATCAATATCTCCTCTACAAGTGCACACCAATTTAAGACCGGATTGGACAGAAGACTGAACTACACCAAATCGTGGGATCGAGGACTGGGCCAATTAAAATCAAGTCTATCCAATCCAAGACCAGTTAGAAACCAATCCGGACTAGATCAGACTGAGTTGGAGCCTTTTATCTTGCAAATGTAATTTAACAAGAAAAATATTTCCATATACAATTTAAAAACTTAAAAATAATGATAATGGTATAATATATGCAATATATATAATTTAAGAATAATAATACAAGATATATATATGTAAATATTTAATTTTCAAAAAAATAATTTTTTTAAGATAATATAGTATATACTAATTATATATTAAAATTATGTACCCAAAATATTTAATGCGAAGTTAATATTGATCAATTTTCGGCCCGATCTTTGGGTTTCCCAGTCTTGGACCAGATCGCATTGAAGACTAATTAAGCTCATAAACTACAACCAATGCCCAAATTAATACACGGTCGGTTCAGTCCGGCCCTTGATTGAGATAGCCTATATATCTAGTCCAGACCAATTTTTATTCACCCCTAATTTCCTCCATACAAAAAATCATTTAAATGATTTATTTTTCTGCTGAGGTGTTAAATAATTATGATTTGTGTAAAAGAATAATAGAAAAAGAACATCAAATTATTTTTCGACAAATGATCCCAAATACTTTTGAATTTTGTCCAATAATTATATATCCAACCAAGTGATGTCCTCAATTATGTTCATCTTACATCAAAAGCATCTGTATTGGACATATACAACCTGTCAAAAATTCAAAAGTTGAGGACAAAATAAGGCCTTGTTTGATAAATACATAAATTATATTCCCATATAAAGTTATACTTGTTAGAAATTCAACTTTTCCAGAAGTAGATATTTGTGTTCGGTTGTCCAAATAGGAAATAAAACTTTCCAAAAATTAGAACTCACCGACTCCCTGTTTAAGTTGACTCACGTGTAACAAAGGACTTGCAAATTTCTAAAGAGTTTTCCCTTCTCATATTAATGCAAATCGCCATCCATATTTGCATCACATATTCTGCGAATTCCCAAGTAACCAAGCAAGAGGAAAAATGTCAATTTCTCGTTTATTCCAAATTCCTGTGTTATTTCCTACTAAATAAACAACCCCTCAGTTTAAGGGCCTATTTGACCAAACTTTATTTTCGGGGGAAAAAATTATTTTTCAAGAAAAGCACTTTTCAGAATTTGAAAGTGTTTAGCAGGAAAGTAAAGGTTTTTAAATTAGTACAGAAGCTTTTTTTTTCTTTTTTTTTTCAAATAGTAGCAAAAAAAATAGTAACTTTTTAAGAAAAATTAGAATCAAAAACTAAATCTTTAAAAAAAAAAAAAAAAACCTTGATAAAAACACTTTAGACTCTGATGGGTCGAATCATATATGTATAAATGAAAGTACAAATAAATTGAATTGGTCGTTTTGACCCCCTATTCGAGAAAACTCTTTAGCCATCTTTTGACGGGCATACTCTTTAAACCATTTTGGAATGCATCTTCCAAATAATATGATAATAAATCATAAATCATAAGGTTAAAGTTCATTCATAAGAAGCTTACGATAAAAAAGCCTCACATTAAGAAGGGGTGGGGGGTGGGAGGAGTTCGAGTCTTCTCTAGGTGTTTGCTTAAAGTCGCTGGGAATGTTCTTTTCTTTTCTTTTTTTTCTTTTCGGAGCTAAGCCCGACTCATTTACACCAGTAGCTTTGAAATCCTAACTGCAACACCGGTGTCTCAAAACTCCTAATACCTAAAACGCAAAAACAAAGGGAAAACATCTATAATAAGCGCATGATTTTTCAATTCCATATTTGTAAAGTATTAACAAAGTTCTTAATAGCATTCCACTATTTTCTATATAATACATTAAGTATAAAACAATATTCCAGTGTAAAGGATGTAACCAGTGTTGGGTTAAAATGTGTAAGGCATAGGCTATGAAAGCATGTTTAAAAATGAAGATTATTAGGCGATACATAGAGAGATGAATCTACCTAATGTATCGTCGAACAGCCTAAAGAGAGCTATAAAGGAACCTAGGACATCTAGAACCCTGGGGATATCGTAGCGCTATTAGTTATCCAATCAGTTTCTCCATTGCCCCCCAGTAGATATGTACCCAAAAAAGCATCTTCACAATCAGAAAGAAATCGCCGCATATGCGTAAACATAATGATATCGGACATCCTTTACGGTATTTAGTTTTTACCTCTGATAGCTTCGATGACAATCAAGTTGTCGCCTTTGTATAAGAAGAAGCAAGATGTCTGGTAGTCACGATCCAGCATCTCAATCTATCGATGAAATGATGTCTGATCTCCTCCACCCAAGAAAGCAATTCTAAGAACCCTACAGTAGAGCAGTAAAGTGCGATTATGGAGGCAGTCCGCGGGTGGGGGATAAAGCATCGTATTTTTAGTATCACGTTCAACAACGCTACTAGTAATAACGTATCTGTTAAAAAACTAAGTAGACATATGAAACTCGTGTTAGGTGGGCAGTGTTTTCATTTACGTTGCATCTATCATATATTGCATTTAATGGTGATGGATGGTTTAGGACTAATAAACTCTTCTCTTTTCACCTTAAGAGATATAACAATAGCAATAAAATCATCCGGAACCAGAAAGAGAAGATTTAAACTTCTCTGTAGGACGCATGGGTTAGAGTACAAACAATTTATATTAGACACCCCAACTAGGTGGTCATCAACCGTAGAAATGTTAGAGCGCATACTACCATATAAGGATGTCCTAGTGGAATTTGTACAGGATATTCGTTCAGATTTAAGTGATTATAATCTGAACGATGTACACTACGACACAATTAACGAAATTTGTAAATTTTTTACCATTTTTAGAGACGCTACCAACTTTTTTTCAGTTGCTATTATCCGACCATACCACAAGCAATATCTAAATTGATTGATACTGTATCTTGGATGTTGGAAAATGAATCGAACCCCGTGTTGACTGAATCGATTAAAGCAATAAAAACCAACTTTTATAAATATTATTCTAAACTACCCCTTACATACTGTTTTGCCACTATTTTGGATCCCCGCTGTAGACTCACGGGTTTAAACTTGTTTATCAAATATTTTTACGAAAAATTAAAATATGAATTCAATACCAAAAAATTCATTGCGCAAGTCGATTAAGACCTACACACTTTATTTTCTCATTATTCTCAGAGATTATCATCTGATAATCCTTATATTACTCCTGCTATAGTTGGATCTTCCACATCTAGTGGAAGTAGTGCACACTCGTCGATTACGTGGAAGTTGTTGGCCAATTCACGCCCACACAAACTTCCACATCATGTGATGGGTTAGATTACTATATACGGATGCCACTAATCCAGTTCTTCCCGACACCGACGAATCCGCAATTTGATATTTTAAAATGGTGGTGTACAAATCAAACCCAGTATCCCGTGCTTTCCACCATGGCACATGATATACTAATGTGTCCGGTGTCTTCAGTAGCATCAGAGTGTGCTTTTAGTCTCGGTGGTAGGTTGCTTGGAACGAAGAGGGTGAAGCTATCACCGTCCAACTTGAAGATGTCCATGTGCTTAAAGGAGTGGATACACGCAGAGGCTAGGGACCAAAACGTAATGAGGCTGGGTTCATCGAGCGAGGATGAAGACGACTGCACTACCGATACGTCAGACAGCGGCACAACAACCCCCTAACCAGCGTAAACTAATTTCTTATTGTTGTACGTCTATATCTTGTTTGTATTTTTTAATAAATATGTTTGTACTTTTAAATAGATCCTACCAATTGCTGCAGTTGTATTTGTTACATTGTTTATTATTACCATTATTTATTATACATTTTATTTTATTACATATATTTAGCATTATTACTGATTATGATGGATAGTATTTGGATCCTATATTATTCATCAATGAACTATAATAATTTTTGTACAAAACGAATTTGTATTTTTTTAATTTTGCATGTTTAAAAAACCCCGGGGGGGGGGGGGGGGGGGGGGGGGACTGGGCCAACCCGGGGGCCCGAGCCCCGGTCGGGCTGAGCTCCAGAGGCCGGGACCCAGGCCCGGCCTGCTATAGTGCAGGCCTAGGCCCGGGCCTGGCCCAACCCGGCCTGTGGGCACCTCTAGTCCTTAATATTTCTAAGTTTATTCAAATTAGTCTCTCATCTTTTCTTTTGTTTAAAATAGTCCCTAATATTAATAAGTTTATTCGAATTGGTTCCTTATCCCTCATTCTTTTCTTGTTTAAAATAGTTCATTGTGCTTTATTTGATAACAAAATTGATCCCTCAACTTTTTAATGTTTACCTAATTTTGGTCACCAAGTGAGACTCTGTCATAAAATAAAACATTAGTGACTAATTTGAATAGAAGAAAAGATGAGGGACCAATTTGAACAAACATACAAACATCAGGGTTAACAGAGTAAGTAAATCCACACATCACTCTTAAACAATCATGCCGAGATTAGTTGGCATCAAATATAACCATTCTTTTTTCTTTTGTTTCTCCGGTAACCAAGGTGTTCGGGTTAGCTTGCGAGCATCTAGATTATTCCCCTAGTTGTATATACCACCCACCCTAAACTTTGAGACCAAATGATTATCCACAAAGAATTATTTGCACCTAGTGATAGGATTCGAACCTCAAACATAAGTTATCATGGTTAGTCATGTCCAAGTGTCATACCACTCGAGCCAAAAATGGAATATATAGCCATTCTTACCAAGAAGACATCTAAATTGAAGATAATTGAATTTGGCCTTCAATCCAGATGCAAAAGAATCAACACTAGACCCTGCAAAGCAATACAGACATGGAGAAACAATTAGAAATCTAAATCCACTCAAAATTAAACGAAGGCCAATCACAGCAGCCATTGAGCTGGAAATTATGCAATTGGCTGTTAGAAATTATGCAATTGGCTGTTAAGTAACGTAGCTTTGTTGTGCTTTTGTGAAGCAAATATATTGTTTTTGTTTACTAGAATGTGTTTGTAGATGTTACAAAGGCGTCCAAGAACTAGTTCGGGTTTATGCCCGGTAGATCGACAATAGAAGCCATCCATCTCTTAAGAGGGACCGGGCTAGGGCATCCTCAAAACAGAGGCGGCCCAGGCCATCATGGGCATGGGCCTGGGCCTGGGCCCGGACCATTGGGGGCTTTTGCCCCTAATATTTAGTGCCCGTTTGGGCATTATAGTTTATTTTATGGCTATATTTTGTATTTATACTGTTATAATTGTGTTTTTTTAATAAATTCTAATACATTTAATTTTATAAAATATATTTGTAATTTTATAAGGCACTATTATGATTGTATTGTATGTTACATATATATATATATATATAATTAATATATTAGTAATAATATTAATATAATATGTATCAGATCTCAACTATATTTAAGAACTTATTCCATCAAAATATTATGAGAAAACAATAGAAAATCTTCACACAGCCAGTGGAGATAGAATGAAAATAAAATATAAATTATCAAATTCTTATATTTGTAATAATGGTATCCGTTCCAAGACACTATTTATTTTAGTCAAAGATCTTCAATAACAGATTATATTAGGGACTCCATTTATAAGCCAAATCTATTCTTTTACAGTTACAAAGGAAGGCTTCCATACTAAAATCTAGGAAACTCAGGTAACATTTTAATTCATCAATATGATATATATACATATATATACATATATACACATATATATGTATGTATATATATGTATATGTATGTATGTGTGTGTGTGTGTGTGTTTATATATTGAAGGAAAAAAAGAAAAAGAGGGCGGGCCCACGGGCCTTAGCCCGGCCCATGGCCACCTCTAGACATACAAAAGGATCTCCACATAGTTTTCATTGATTTAGAGAAGGCATATGACAGGGTGCCAAGAGAGGTTCTATGGAGGGTTCTGGCGGGGAGAGATATCCCTGGGCCCTATATCCAAGCCATTATAGACATGTATGAGAACGCAAAAAAAATAATGCGTATAGCAGAAAGGGAGACAGACGCTTTCCCATAACAGTAGGGGTGCACCAAAGATCTGCCTTGAGCCCTTTGCTATTCATTATGGTTATGGTTGAGCTCATTAGGCACATCCAAGAGGGGTACCTTGGGGTATGCTTTTCGCATATGACACAGTTCTAGTGGGGGAATCATGAGAAGCTGGAACTTTGGAGAAGGGCCTTAGAATCAAAAGGCTTACGATTCAGTAGATCCAAGACCGAGTACATGGAACTTAAGTTCGGTACTTCCAATAGGCCTACCATTGAAGACGTTCAGATTGGATCACAGTCCACACCGAAAAAGGAGTGTTTCAGATACTTGGGTTCTATGGTACAACAGAACGGCGAAGTTGACGAGGATGTCAACAACCGCATTAAAATAGGCTGGCATAAATGGAGGTTGGCCTCTACTGCACTGTGCGAAGGGAAAATACAATAAGACAGTAGTGAGACCAGCTATGTCCTATGGTGTGAAGTGTTGGCCAATGGAACGCCTTCATATACAGAAGCTAAAGGTGGCGGAGATAAGGATGTTGCGGTGGATGTGTAGATACACAAGGAAGGATATGATCAGAAATGACGTCATAAGAGGCAGATTGGGTGTGGCCCCGATGGAAGATAAATTGAGGGAGCAGCGTTTGCAGTGGTTAGGGCATGTCAAAAGGAGACCGACCAATGCTCCTGTCAGGAGATCCGAACAACTTCATGCTACGATCGGAAGGAAAGGTAGAGGCAGGCCAAAGAAGAAATAGATGGAGACGGTCCGACAAGAGCTCACCCACCTAAACCTACAGGAGGAGATGGCCTTAGATAAAGCCCAGTGGAGGGCTAGCAAAAGGGTAGCTGATTTAACGGTGTAAGGTGTAGGATATAGGAGCTTATTTTGGTTAGTACTAGTACCCCTAAGCTTATATGTTTGCTTGTTTGCCTTACGCAACGTGTTTGTTGTCGTACCACCTACCGCCTATTGCTCCATCTTGCTTCTTTTATGCTTGCTCTAGGCTGTTGTTCTTGCTCTTACTCCTACTGCTCTTGCTCTTATGCTCTTATGCTTTTATGTTTTTATGCTTTAATACTTTATGCTTGTATGCTTGTTTGCCTCTCTTCTTCTCAGGATGGGGGTCCTCGGACACAAAAGGTAACACCTTAAAGGGGTAAGGCTGCGTACATCCTCCCCCCAAGACCCTGCATATATGGGAACCCTTGAGGCACTAGGTCGGTTGTTGTTTGTAGATGTTCTTTTACATGTTAAAAATTGTTAAGGGTTACAAAATTAATGATGGTATACTCATTAAAGTTTTCACAACTATGAAGTTCAAAAACAACTTATGCTATCTTAAAACATCCAGCGAGAAAAGTGCAACCAATTGCATAATGTCTACAATACCATCATGATTTGATTCCACTGATCTATTCAATCCTAACTCCAATCAATCTGGGGATATCATGATTTGATCAATGTATTCAATATACATCAGAAAACGAAAAGAAAAAAACCCTTTGCAAAGTATTATTTGGTATCTTGAAGGGATTTTTTTGGTTTGCTTCTTCTTATTTTTTCGGGGCTTTTCTAAACTAGAAGTTTTTAAGGGGCCCGCAGACACAATCTCTCTCTTTATGCTAGCACCCTCAAGGAATAAAGTTGCGTACATCTCACCCCCCTCCCCCCGACCCTGCTTAGGCGGGAGCCCTTGGGACATTGGGTTTGTTGTTGTTTCTAAACCAGGAGCCCTTGGGGCACTGTGTTTGTTGTTGTTTCTAAACCAGAAGTTACCTGATTTCTGTTTCCCACTTGAAGATAGACCATATATGGCATATTTAGCATAGGTTAGAAGTCGTACACTTCGAGAGGCACCCAATTTGCTAAGTAGAGATCTCAATACGCCACTGAAATTGGGGAGGCAAATATTAGAGATAGAAATTGTTAGTAGAGAACCTTTTTTTGGCAAAGTAACTTAAAGAGCATTATGTTTGAGAACAGAAACGAGAGCATAATTTCACTATATAGGTATGGAATGACATCATATTTTTAAAAAGAACATTGAGGGCAACATATTTCGAAAAACACACAAGAAGAGATTTGATGTCATCACCGGTTACCATATTATTATTCATCTTTTTGGATGTATGTCATCATTCTGGTCACTTATGATGAAGTAATGCCTTATTTCTTTCCATAAACATATTGTCCTCGCTTTTCAAGAACATGTTGAATTTCTTGTGCATTTAGTAACATTATCCCATTTTTATTCCTTTGCTCAGACATAATACTCTTGCAATATAGTTTTGAAATTACACCTTCTTGACTATAATAAGGGCGTTTGACTTACTCAGTACGCAAAATTATCAGGAAATCAATTGGCAGAGACTCCATGAATGAAGAGATGTCCTCAAATCCTAAATTCCGCAACTCTTGCTTTACCATCTTTCTCTCTTCTATTGACATTCCTTTCCCAAGTGACGATTTACTGTCAGTTACAGAAGAAAGATATGAGATCAGTAAGTGATTGTGACTTCGCACATCTCGGGCTCTGGGAAAAATCACCCAATAATCAAGTTAACTGTGGAATCAAATAGCAATTCGCGATTGTGGTCATAGCATTGCAAAAGTGAGCCTTACAGGCCTTGCGTGATTGATCGTGGCAATTGCATTCTGCTTCCTAAATTTTAATGTTTGAAAATGATAATTAATATGTTTCAACAAATAAAATAATACATATGCATTAAGGATACCATTACTAAGGTACCGATATGTGAGAACCAATGGCATAGCTCAAAGTCTATTACGTAACAAACAATGGGAAGCTCAAGACCGTTACATAACAGCCATCAAAAATTGGAATGGCCTATATTTGGATTCATGATAACAATGCAAATAATTAAGTAATTCATGAGAGCTTGTGACTCCCTATTTACAATGCAAGGTATTCTAATATAACTAAGACAATCCCAACTCTGATAAAATTACTTGTATCAATTTGGACCTCAATTAACTAACAATGGAATAAAAAAAGGTTATACACTCAATGAGTGGAAAATGACTTCCATTATAAAATGGGAAGTCAACATTCCAAGTGACCCAAAAGTTCTAGAGAATCATTGGTCTAAATCTGGAACATATATGTTGTACCCCTACTTATGTTATACTATTTTAAGGTATGAGATGATTGGTGGAAGATATTTTTCTAAACCAAACAAGGGAGCATCATATGTTTGGAGCATGTTCTCGAGTTGTTTTGATTTTCACTGGAAAATCTTTTCCAAATAAAGACATTTTCTGGGAGAAGAGACTTCCACTTTACCAAACAGAGCCTAAGAATCAAATTATTACCACAACAGAATTACAAGAGTATCAAATAAACGAAACAGTAAGGATGACCATAAGAATTTAAAGAAAACTTTACCTGTTGATTGGTTTTCCAGTGAATATAAGGGGTAGATATCTGGCATACTTTCCTACACCAAACTTTTCACCAATTTGTTCTATTTTCATCGAATCCCAAATAATTAAAGCCCTCCATAGCTGACAGTAGTCAATTCGAAATCCTTCATCCAGCTCTTTATAGATCCCGTGGTCTAAAAGCACTAGAAAATTTTACCCAAAACATAAGCAGATGTAGAATCAAGAGCGCAAGATCAGCTATAGTTGTGGAATCAAGTAGAGCTTGTTGCTATGTAACGTAATAGCCATTACATATGGCATTTTATAATGGTCTCCATATTGCATGCATATTTTAGTTTTGCCACATCTTAGTTTACCTATTAAAACATATTTATAAATGTATTTACATCTTAAAAACGAACAAAATTGTACAAAAACTAAATGATTGCATGATATTCATTCATTATTTCTTGGCAAACATAAGGCTTAAAAGCAATTTATGTTCCCTTGGAAATCCTATTGTGGTCACTGCAACTCATTACATAATGTGCTATCATGATGCCACCCTGAGCCGCAATGTGATTCCATGGCTGCTACACATTCAAGAATTAAAAGATAGGAAGAACATACCCAAGTTGAAGCCGTTCTTATCATCTGGAGAAACTAATACATTACCAGGGTGCAGATCTCCGTGTACAAAACCATGGATGAATATCATATCAGCAAAGACTTCAAGCAGTGCTTTTGCAACCTATGGGACATTTTTTTTATGTCAAAAAAGATGCTCATGTAATGTGAAATACTCCTTGTAAAAACGTTATGAAGAGACATCAGATGGACTCTTTCCATATATTTTTAAAATGTAAACCTTTGTCTGGCTTTTGGAAGTTAAGTGGAACAGAGCGTATCGATTTAGGCTCCGTTTGAATGAGTACTGAAAAAGATTTGAGGTGAACGCCTCTTCCTTAATATGAGAGAAAACCTCATTATGAAGACAGGAAGTCAGTTCCCTAAACACCATTCTCTCCCAACTCCACCCTAAACCTCATACTCTTTCCATCCTAACAAAACCTCAAATGTGTTAAATACGATCATCATCATAATCATCATATTTCACCAATAGTGCAGGGAATGCGATCTTCTTTTGGATAGAAAAATAAGAAAGTTACCTAAAGGAAACTACAGCAAAGAGCATTGACAATAACACCGAATCTTCTTTTATGATAGAGAAGAGAGAGATAGAAGCAATCGAAAAATTAATATGCTAGCATCCATCAAATAATTATGTGCATTCGTCCGCACCTCGGTGAGTTAAGCAAAGATAGAAGAGCACAAACCTTAGCTGGATCTATTCCATCTTTCTTCAAAGATTCCACATCATCAACCTGAAAGAGAAATTTTTTTGTTAACGACAAATTCAATCTTCCAAATGGGCATAATATATATATGTATATCATCAGGAACGAGGATAAGCTCACTAGGCACATCCAGGGGAGGTGCCTTGGTGTATGCTTTTCGCAGATGACATAGTTCTGGTGGAGGGGTCAAGAGAAGAAGTAAATGAGAAGCTGAAACTTTGGAGAAGGGCCTTAAAATCAAAAGACTTACGAGTCAATAGATCCAAAACCGAGTATATGGAACTTAAGTTTGGCCCCTCCACCGGTCCTACCATAGAAGACGTCAAGATTGGATCAGAGCCCATACCAAAAAAGGAGTGCTTTAGATATTTGCTTTCCATGGTACAACAGGACGGCGAAGTTGATGAGAATGTCAACAACCGCATTAAAATAGGCTGGCATAAATGGAGGTTGGCCTCTGTTGTATTGTGCGATAGAAAGTTCCCATTAAAGTTAAAGGAAAAATACTATAAGACAATAGTGAGACCGGCTATGTCTTATGGTGCGGAGTGTTGACCATTGAAACGCCTTCATACACAAAAGCTGAAGGTGGCGGAGATGAGGATATTTGCAGTGGATGTATGGACACAAAAGGAAGGATATGATCAAGAATGACATCAAAAGAGGCAAACTGGGTGTGGCCACGATCGAAGATAAATTGAGGGAGCAGCATTTGCGGTGGTTTGGGCATGCTAAGAGGAGACCGACCACTACCCCTGTTAAGAGATGCGAACAACTCAATGCTATGATTCGGAGGAGAGGGAAAGGCAAGCCAAAAAAGAGATGGACGGAGACGATCCAACATGACCTCACCCACCTAAACATACAAGAAGAGATGGCTTTTAGATAGAGCTCAATGAAGAGCTAGCATAGGGGAACCCGATGTAGCGGTGTAGTAGGGTAGGATAGAGAAGCTTATTTAGGCTAGCATTAGTACCCTTAGGCTTATATGTCTGCGTGTTTGGCTTATGTGATATGTTTGGGAGCTGTTTTATCGCCTATTGCTGCTTCATGCTTCCCGTATGCTTGCCCTCTGCCACTATTCTTGCTCTTCTTGCTCTTATTTTTGTTGTTCTTACTCTTATACTTTTATGCTTCATGCTTGTATGTCTCTCTTCTTCTCGGGTTTGGGGTCCTCGAACACAGCCTCCCTTAAGGGTAGCACCTTGAAGGGGTAAGGCTACGTACATCTCCCCCCCCCCCCCCCCGGCGGGGCGAGGGATCCTGCATATGTGGGAGCCCTTAATGCATTGGGTCGGTTGTTGTATCAGGAACAAAAGTGCCAGTATCGCTGCACACAGCACACCATCAGTAATACCTTACCACTGCCACAAAGTCTAGTATGACAATACAATGGACTTTAATGTTCCAAAGATAATGGGCTACCACTCGTGCCAAAAACAACTCCATCATACATATTTGCATATGATACAATGTATGTGCAAGTGATTAAAATGTACATTTGAGGCCAATATAACACAAAGCTAATGAAAAAAAAAGAAAGAAAAACGGAAAAGAAAATGATACGTATATGATTAGTAGATGGTTCTTCGATTTTACATGAAAAAAGCAGCAAAACTCTCTGCAGACATTTCAGTCACTAATTATTAATGGGGGTATATGAATTTCTGTGGCGTTTTACTGGTCCTTTGGACATGCCCTTGCACAGCTGTTTACAGATAATGTTAATTCACACTTTTTTTTTTTAGCAGAGTTAATTCAAACTTTTAGCTTAAATAAATTTACGACACATAGGATCTTTTGGGTACAATATGACAAGCAGGATGCTCATGAGTTATAAGTAACATATATTTCTGATATGGTTTATATACTGACAAGCTTCTGACGGTCCAGGTAACACAAAATTGTATCCTGTAGAAGGGAAAAAAACCAAAACGCATGCACTAATTTCCTGAACTGCATATTTGAAAAAGAAGAAAGAAAATGAGAACAAGGAAAAGTAGAGGGCATATTAATTAGCTGCATTTGCTAAAGAATATTTACCTACATAAAGGGGGAAAATAAAAGGAAAAGAAAAGATGCAAAATTAGTAGGCCACAGGAAGCTAAAACACAGGTCTGATGCATCATCAAAACGGCTCTTTGACTGTGACCTAACGGAGCCATTTATATGCAAAGAAGTGACGTGTGCAAATGAAAGATATGAAAGTTTATGGAAGCACCAACAAGAAGACAAAACTAGAACCATTGACAAAGAGGTTGAACAAATAATACCTTGTGTCCAGTCAAAAATTGCATGGTTAAAACCTGGCTTCTTGTTAATTCCTGCCCACATCAAATGATGGTTAAATTATGGGGCATGACCAAATACTAAAATATATGCAATCTTTGTTGAAATCCAGCCCAGATACTTAAACTTAGAAAGCCAGACGCCAGTATAAATAAAGTAATGTTCCCATACCCAGAAAACTCGAGGGATCTTGACGTAGCTATAGCTTTGCAAGTTTCTTGCCGCTCTCTCGGAATTTCTTGCCTCCTGAATGAAATCTACAAAGCACAAAGAACAATTAGTACTACAAAGTGTTAACATGATGTTGCAGTGACCGTTTTCACGGCATCATTCAAACATTAACAACAACAATAACCACCACCCAGTGCTTCAAAGAGACTCCCATGAAAGCAGGGTTTGAAAAGGGTAAGATATATGCAGCCTTAGCCCTAAAGGGTGCTACCTTGTGGAGAAAATGTTTCCGAAGGGCCCTTAACCCTAATCATTCAAACATTAAATTAATCAAATATTGAATGACCTATTAATAGCTTGCTGCAAGTTAGGTGTACAATATACCAGAGCTAAAATATCGTAATATATTCGAATTGATGAGTGCAAGCCAAGAATTAGTTACAACCTTCCTTTTTCAGTTAAACCTAGAATTCTATCAGAACACCAGAAAAAGAAGAATCAAGCAAAAGAAAGATGAAAAAAATTAAGGTTGCTTTTCATACTCGCGAGGATTGAAAGAAGGAAATAATTGAAGGTAAGTTTATAGAAGCTAGCCATGTCAAGAGGAAGAGAGGTAGAACCGTAGAACCAAGAAAAAATGGTTCGGGTTGCATAAAGTAAACCTTATTTCTTTGGAGCTTAACAAAAATATAAACCTGATAGAGCGTGAAAATGCAGTTTGATCTATGTAACCATTGCTGCCTAGTAAAAGAAGGCTTCGATTCTTGTTGCAGGGCAAGTACTCGGGCGATCAAGGTTGATCTGGAAAGTAGAATCTCAAACTTGGTAGTTTTCTCTTCATCCAAAAATTGCACTACTGATTCCACGGTCCCACCTCTAGAGGTGGATAGCGATAATGTGTGGCTTATACATTAGCTCAAAAGATGTAGCTGCAACTATCCTCTTTTCTATGATCACATCATTGAGGTCCTCAATGAAGAAATACTCTTGATTTCCATTTTACCATAATTCTTTTACAAAAGCCACCACTTACAATTTCTTTACAAGTGGACACATCTGGAAATAGAGATGAAAATAGGAAAACTTGAGAAAGCAGCAAGGGAAAGAAATACTGCCTGGACATCTTTCTCAGCTATTCAATTGGAGCCATCACAATCTCATTCAAGAACCGGGGAAACAAAAACAGAATGAGGAGATGATTTCAAATGGCTTGCATTACAAGCATGAAATACAAATTAAGAAATACAACACTCACTTTATTCCAAATGGAACAGTTTGATCATTTCAAACCTCATATATGAGCTCCCTGATCCAACTCGCTAACCAATGAATAGAAGCATGCCCCACAGTTGTCACTGCCATGGTAGAAGTTCTATGCTTATCAAAAATAGAGTTCTAATGAACCAAGAAGCCGGAGCAAAACACTTGGTCCTCAGAATGAGGCCAACTCGACAAATGTGGTTCTTCAAGCAAAAAGGAAAAGATTCTTTTTTTGTAGACATAAGCTGGTGAACCTAGGTCAATGTTGGTGATTTTGCCGGTGGAAAGTGTCCCCCAAAAAGAAGTCTCCCTCAGAAACTGGAAAGAAGGAAAGCAAACCAATCTTCAGTCTAAACCCCTTCCTGCTCCTTTCCTCTTTTGCTCCTCTGCCGCCATATTTGTGTCCTTTCAACCCCAAGGCCAAAAGTTTTCCCAAACATAAACTCAGTACAAAATATATGTAAATATATATGTCCATGGCTCCAAGCCACCACTCATTATATAGCAAAGCAACATTCCCAGTATCCTAAGGGCTCCCGCCTAAGCAGGGTCTGGGGGGGGTGGATATACGCAGCCTTCCCTCTTCAAGGTGCTGCCCTGAAGAGAGGTTGTTTCCAAAAACCCCCAACCTGAGTGGTGCAACACGAGGACTTCCTAGAAGGTCACCCATCTTGGTACTACTCCGCCCAAACATGCTTAACTTTGGAGTTCTAACGGGATCCGGTGCTTGCGTGTTGGTACCCTCTTAGGTTGCAGTACTTGATATTACTGTGCAGTAACTTGTATAATTCATGTGGCACTGGCTGATTAAGGCAATGAACATTTCAGTTAACTCTGGGATGCCTTAGATGGCTTAAATCAATTGACAATATCCTAAAACTGTTTTAAAGTCCCTTGGATTGATTTACTTATTTCTTCCATGCATCTTTGTACATAGCTGATGGTTTGCTTGAAAGCAAAGAGAGAGATAAAGAGACAATAGGACCAGGAGTAGGGGACCAAGCAGTCGTATACAATTCTACGGTTAGGAGCATGGAAAGAGTGTTCATATCACAAATAAATTAGACCGGGAAAATTGAGTTCAATTGTTCTATATTTAAAGATTGGTGAATAAGATTTAAAAAATTGAGTCCAACATATAAAAATGTATCTTTTTATCTAAGTGGTTGAATCATGCTTTTCTTGTGTTAGCAAATCTAACTTAGAAATGATGACTTCTAAGTATTGATACATTAGCATTTTAAGCATTTTCTACAAAAACGATATTTTACTATGCTGGCTTTGTCTTCTCCAATCAAAAGATGATTGTTGATTCTCCTTCACTGAATTCCCATCTTGAAGACATAGATGGAGGAGAGAAAGGTGTGACAATAGAGCGAGAAGAGAAAAAAGGAAAAAAGAGGGGGGGGGGGGGGGGGGTGGGGGTGGGGTTCGCGCACAAGGCACTGAATTAATGCAAGTTTGCTGTTTTTTCAATTTCCATTTCTATTTTCTCAGTAGGAATAAGCATTTTCCCCAAGAACTTTTCTCTGGATTTCAAACAGCACATCACTCATCAGCAATGCCCTAGATATAGCGGTAGGATAATCAGGAGGACTAAGTTGTAACTTCAAGTAACAAATCTATTTCATTTTTATCTGCGGACCACGTTTATTCAGTTAATCTCAAACTTTGAGGACAAAAGCAAAGTATTTCACTCATAGAAGCCTAAAGAATAGTGTAAAAAGAATCCTCCCTCCTCCTTGCAGGTCCCCAAAATTCCCATCACATATTGTTGGTACGAATGTGTCAAGTAACTTGGTAAAGTTGATGCAGGTTTTTAGCAAGAATGGAGAAAATGCACCCAAGGATCATCAGGGATGCTCCGCTGGATCCTCCAACCTGCCACTAAGGTTGCAGAATTGCTGATGAAGAAAATGAATCAATTAGACTGTACAGAGAGAATGAGGTGCACGATAGTGATTCAATGGGAGAGAATTGAGAGAGAAGGAATTTCGTGTTATTAATATTGATCAATGAATATCTTGATACAAGGATGGATATGCATAGTGTTTAGTTCCACCCAGCCAAACCCTAACCACCGATAGCACCAATTCCCACCAAGTGCAATGGCCAAACAAACATTAGAACGCAGCGCTTAACTAGCTTCAGGCCCTATGCAAAGTTTAACTAATCATATCAACTTTCCACACAACAAAATTTTACAAACTCTCAGATACATTACTCACCAAGTTCTGCAGCAATAGCCTCTGTGAATGCAGGTAGAATCCACCCAAATCTGTATTCAGGAAAAAGCTGAAGCAAGGAAATAAAGAGCCAATAAAAAACTGAAAAGGTACAATATAGGAAAGTTTTAGAAGGTTAATTGGTTGGAAGGGACAATATAAGTTCGGCCACCAAGAGACCCAAGCAAAAGTAATCATGACACAACAACATCATCAAACTTCTATCCTTGTGGTCGCCTACATGAACCTAAGTAAATAATATACATTTGTGAATCTACAATGAAACATGGTCTTTTCTTTTAAAGAAACCTAACCATGTCTCTTTGGGACTCCATCTTTCCACTCGACCCAGATAGCTCTCATCAAATGAACCGTTCTCCCTAAAAACCAAGAGGGTTCTATAGGGTTCTTAGGTCGAGGTTTTCCAAAGTGTGTCTACACAACTTCTAGATTCATAGATAATGAATAAAAGCAAAAAGATAATTTAAAAGGATTTTCATAAGCAATTTGGTTCATACCCATGCAACAAATGTTGAGACAAGAGACATAGTAGCAATGTCTAATTTCATCAGCCGCTCCAGCCCAGGGTACTGAACCTGTAGACAAAATGGTAAAATGGAACAAAAGAAATGTAACTGTCTTCGTGGCCGAAAGACAATTCAAGTGGCAAGTGATATTGAAGCTAGAACAATAGTACAGTTACGTAAGAGCCCATTCTTATACTTCCTTTTTTCTATTGAAAGTATAAGAAGTAGCTCCTATGTAGACACGCTTTCATAAATAATCCAAATCAGTCTACCATATCCTCGCATAAGAAAATAAGCATAGAAATGGTTGTACACAATCAAAAAAACACTGTAATCAGGACAAACAGACAAATTAGGAGAGAGAGACATAGAGACCAATATATGCTTCCAAGCATGCTAAGCAAGCATTCAGCATCATCCGTTTGTATATATCCGTTTGTATATATCTAGATAATAGTATGCTTCAAAGGTGAATAGACATTTCTGTTTCTACCATAGCAGACATAGACTCCCACCTTTTAACTGTCAACCAAACACAAACAACAATAAGCAGGAGAAAGTGCACAACCAGAAGTTCAAAAGGCACCACGGGTTAATGGGGGGGAAAGAATAGCATGACTAGATCAACATATTTTACCGAAATATAAAGGATCAACGAGAAGAAATTTCACAAAAGATCCAAAACTTTTCTATCAGGACCAATCAAGCTTTCACTACACTAATCAGAGGACTAAACATTAGCCAATGGCAGCAACAAAGAAATTCTCTCTCTCGCTTACCGCGAAAGTCCTCCTGCTAGCTACAATACAATAACATTGATCCACCACCACCGTCTACACCAAATTCGTGTCTCCTTCTGTGAATTCAAAAATATCCTTACTCAAATCTGCCAAGTTTTGAAATTGTTGATATTCAAAATTTATGGACAAGGATGAGGACTTCTCTGAGGTGGGATGGGGGTAGGAGAGAGAGCTCACAGGGGCCTCGAAATAGCATCTGCACATCACTCGTCTCCGATATGTGGAGCAAACAACAAACCCAGGCGGTGTATATTTAACATCATCCAATACCCAATGAAAGAATCAACAAATGTGACAATGGTTTGAAATTATCCTGAGAAAAAAAAAATGTTGTCTTTCATTTGGCCAGCCTCTCCCACACCACCATCCCTAAAATAGATCTATGGAAGTCCTCAGACATAATAAGGCAGCTTCTGTTAAGTCAAAGTCAAGCCTGAATGACAGACCCACCAAATTACAGCAGATATAGAATTCACCAAAGATCATAAATTTAGTCACACTAGATCAGAAAAGTTCCCTACCCAAAAGATCACCTTAAGAACCCGAGAAACAGTAAGAGCATCCTAAAGATTCACACCCCCCCCCCCCCCACCCCCCACCCCCCCCACCAAAAAATAAAATAAAAACCCTCCAAACCTGCCAAGGCAAGGGCCTCTTAGGCACTAGGATGTTGTTGTTGTTGTATCATTGTATGAAGAAAAGAAGTGTGTAATACATACAGTGGCATAAAAATTCAACAATATCATGATCCTATACAGGCTACATCTAGCGGCATAACCTGACTCAGCATCATATATATATTCTCTATACCAAGGGAGAAGAGGTAAATAATCTTCAGACCAAAGCATTCTTGTCAACAGCCATGCTTGAAGGTTTCAAAAACTGAAAGATGCTGGGGAACATTTCCAGAGCGGGAAAAGGAGCTGAGAAGAAAACGAGGAAATGTTGATTTATCTATTAAGCATCACGTTGCCAACCTTCACAGCAACTTCTTTGTGATTTTTCAGCACAGCATGGTGGACTTGAGCAATAGATGCCGCAGCAATAGGTTGTTCATCAAACGACAAAAATCTGCATGAGAATACTGGGATTATGACATAAAAAAGCAGGCCTAATAAATGTATTTTGGCAAGCTTAAATTCAAATATATGGCCAAAAATTTTCCTTAGCAAGTGTCTAGAGCAGAATTCACCATAGCAATTGAGAGTTCTACGGAGTACTTTCATTAATCTGAATATATGGTAAAAAACTACATGTGAAGATACCAATTGGAAAGTAATCTAGTTTGCGAGAAAATACTCACAAATCATCAAAATCAGCATTGAGACTTCTACAGAGTACTTCTTTTATTAATTTGAATTGGCAGGGTACTGCCTAAAGCATAAACAAGAAGATATTATTATCTCAACAATCATGATAACCCAAAGTTCACAAAAATCAGCCAAATGCAAAAGAATCATTTTCCAAATAAATTCAGAAATACATATTACAACTATGTTCAAACCTGATCTTGTAACACAGAGAGGGAAGTAGTATATTCTTTGGGGAGCTGCCTTAAAGATGCAGCAAACTGGCCAGCTTTCACGTAGAACCCCTTATTTGCTTTGCATAACTTCAAAATTCTCTCAGATGAACGCAGATGGACCTAAATCCAGAAGTCAAAACATAAAACCTTTAAGAAAGTCGCTTCATCGTTTTCAATTCAAGCATTATGACTTCCCAAACACGCTGGAATTCTTGCTAGACACATTGTTGGGGTCGTCATCTGAGAAAGATTAACATCTATCATTAAGAATAACCCTCTGCCCAGAAAAAGTTACCACAATTTCAAGGCTTAGAACAGTAGAAATAATTCAAAACTCATAATGCAAAACTAATCTAAGATCAAGATGGTAGGGATTCTAGAGGACACAGAAGACACCATAATGTAACCCTATGGCTTTGGTTTTACGTACATAGGTGCAATTTTGATCAAGAAACAAGTTTACAAGCATATTCTCAAATATTACAGCCTTGCTCAAACTTTTTCCACTATGATTGTTTCTACTGTATTCAAAGTAACACCAAATAAATAAGTTCCTAATTGTCAAGAAACTAAGGAAGCGCCCACCATAAATGACTTCTCTTTCTGAAGGTGCAATTTTTGACAGCTAACCATTGAGGAATGCAATAGTTTTCCTTCCTGACCAGATCAAGGTAAGTCCAACACTAATCCAAGGTAAGGATAAGCAACTTGCTTCCAGAAAATTATTAAATGCTTGGGAACTATATCCCAACAATCATACTCTTCTGGTAAAAAATGATAGAGAAAGAAAGAAAAACCTCAAGTTGTCTAGATTTTAAATTATAGAAGCACCTCATAGCCAATCGATTAGTTCCATCTAAAATGCTTTTCTTCAACTTTCCCACTATATCATGTTACATTGTTAAGCATTTCTATTCCCCTGATCGGTATGAAATGCCCTAAAGTAATTGAATCTCTTTTTACTCCAAAATGTTTCACTCATTCCGCAGCTATGATTTATACTTCAGGACAAGAAGTGATTGTCATCGTTCTAAATGAAATAAGCTTTCTGGCCTTAGTTCAGCCATTTCAAAAAATTAGGCATCCACGAAATTTACGTGCTTCAGTAAATCAGCTCATACATAGAAAATTAGAATGAACAAACTCGGAAGAAAAAGGCAATGTCTTGCATGGAAAACAACCAGTTGAACAATCCAATTTTCCCTTAGAAGTAAGAAACAAATATATAAAAACATCCGAAGAAAAAATTTAAGCCCAGAAGTAGAAGTCCAAGTGCCATTAAATTCAGCTTGGAGAGGGCAAGCATGCATGGATTTGCAATTAGGCAGCTTGCAGAGGCTGAGGACTTAATATCCAAGAGAGAACCCAACAACCATACTACCAATTTTGTGTGCCGTGAACTATAATTGAAATGATTACAACGACAACAGCAGTCCAATGCATCAAGGGCTCCCGCGTAAGCAGGGTCTGGGGGGGTGAATGTGCGCAGCCTTCCCCCTTTAGAGTGTTACTCTGAAAGGAGGTTGTGTCCAAGGACCCCAAACCTAAGAAGCTTGACAGTATGGAAGCATGGGAGCATGGAAGCATAAGAGTAAAACATAGCACAAGGCAAGCATTATGAAAGCAGAACCCAATGGGAGGCAACTGCAAGGCAAATAATAGGCAAGTAGGCAAATACGCAAACAAATACACCAAAAAGGAAGTCATATACGCCTATAAACACTATTGTTAGCAAGAATAAGCTCCTCTATTCTAAGCCAGTACATTGGTTACCCCTATACTAGCCCTCCACCGAACTCTATCTAAGACCATCTCCTCCCGTAGGTTTAGGTGGATGAGGTCTTGTAGATCATCTCCAACCATCTCTTCTTTGGCCTGCCTCTCCCTCTCCCGCCTAGTGTAGTATATCTCTTGACTGCAGCAGTGGTCGATCTCCTCCTAACATGTCCAAACCACATTAAAATTGCTCCCTTAATTTATCCTTGATCAAGGCCACGCCCAATTTGCCTCTTATAACATCGTTCCCGATCCTATTCTTTCTTGTGTGTCCACACATCCACCGCCCAACTACAATTGAAATGATTAGTTGGGTAATTTTCATGTTATGTTGCCAAATCAAACTATATCTAAGAAAAATCAACCGAGACACATAGAAGCTAATGAGGACACTCAAGGCGAATCATTACCAAAGCAAGGTGGCGAGCTCAACGCCCTATTTGAGAAACACAAAACGAGAATAATACCACAACTTATAAAATGTATCAACTTATATACTGATGAATCATCAAAATTGGTTTTGCCGAGATAAGAAAAATTAAGGAAATCAGTCTCACTGCTTTCTTTTTTTTTTTGGGGGGGGCGGTTGTTGGAGAGGGGGGATGGAGCTCACTGCTTATCAGATTCAAGCCATTTCATAATTGTATCATCTCCATGAGAGGGCCTTTTGCACTTACGCATGTCAACGCCAAACTAAAAAGCTAGCTAGATCAATTGGTCCAAACAAGCCGAGTAGGGTAGAGCGCCCGTCGATAAACCTTATCAAGCTCAAGGAGCCGAGCTTTTATCAAGCTTTAAAACGATTACTCAAAACTCGGTTTGATAAGATATTAGTGTGTTTGATACTCAATAGGACACAGCTCGTTAACATAATCAAGCCGAGTTGAGCTCATTATCGAGCTGAGTTGGGCTTATAATTGAGCTACGCGAGCTTATAATCAAGCTGAGCTTGCTACCCAAGTGAGCTAGCCACTGAGCCAAGCCATCCGTGCTACTATCGAGCCATTATCGAACCATTATGGAGGTAATACCGTTTGTTAATGAGTTTTTATCGAGCCTTTACAGAGCTCTTATCAAGCTTTTAATGAGCCTTTATCAAAGTATCCAGGAACATAAACGAGTTGAGTATCCTCCTGTTTGAACTCGGCTCGTTAAGCTTATTAAGCCTGCTCAAACTCGATTCAATAAGCTCTCGAACCCCAAAATAAACAAGAATTAGCATTAATCCATTTCAAACACAAATAGTTCAATAAACCTTGGGTCAATTACACTCTTAACTATATCACCAACAGGCTCCCATTGATTGCCTAGTTACATGATATCGATTCCACCATCCAGTTCCAATACTTGACCAAAACTAATCTAACTACCATCAGCAGAACTTAATTCTTAGAGTTCATATGGTACGTTGTTTTCGATTTCGAAAAATAAAAACATATTAGAAGGGATTGCTTCTTTTCTGCTTTTATTTCCTATTTCCAATTTCTAACAGCAAAACCTAAAAATATGAGGACGTGATTCTCACTACCTAGATTCTCAAAAACTAAAAATTGAAATCAAAAGACACTGAAAACAAAAAAATGGCAATAACCATACCCTTAGTGAACACACTATTAGTGGTTCCAACAATTTGTCAAGATTCTGTCAACTTACAATGGATTCGATCAGCCTATGCAAAGTTTCTATCGGTATCCGATCAATTGGATACCTACCTGATCGATCAAAACGACTTTTGGGTGTGCGTTTTTGGTTTCTATTATCGTGATTGATTTCTTTTTTCATTCTTTTTTGTTATTTTACCATGTAAACTCTATGAAAGGCTTCTTAAGCCTCATTTGTAATCATGAATTTACAAGATGAATATAATTGCTCTTTGATTTTCAATCAAACACTCTACTTCTCCCCATACTTCTCTTCCCCCTTCAATTCCCTTCTTCTTCTACTTTCTCCTTGATTTCTTTTTCTGATTTCTCTCCCTAATTCTTCCCTTGCTCCCACATATTCTTCTCTTTCATGTTTATGGAATGAATGTTTTGGCCTCGCACTTGGTTGAGTCATAACACAGTTTCACCTATGTTGGACCATTGAGAGATGATGCAATTCAAAATATAATGGTTAAATGAGGGATACTTTAGGTATTAATAAATAGGCGAAGTCCTTTAATACCAACTATACCCCTCCCCTAACTCTATATATAAGGGTCTTCATTGTGGAGGAAGAGTATGGATGAAATGATTTGAATTCTCTTTCTCTCGATCTCTCCCTCCCCCTTCTCTCTATTTCTTGGTCCCCTATCTCCCCCTACCTTGCCTCTTACTCTACAAACCTTACCTTTATTTGTAAATCCTTACGCTTGTACGAAGTATATATGCTTGATTGATGGATGGTGTGGATTTGTTGATTGAGTTGGTTTGATTGGTTGATTTGTTTGCTGGGTTGATATAGTTCTGATACAATCTAAAATAGAAAATATACGAAAAGTAAAGGAAAAAGTATTAAAATACTGAAAATAAAGAGATAGAGAAAGAAAAGATAGAGACGGCATACAATTTCATTGATTTCGTTTGTAATACAATACTTCTCCATTTATAGAATGCCCTCTCCCTAAGTTGGGCCCACTAAACTAGCTATTGGACTACCCTAATACTACAGACCCTAAATACCAAATTTGGGTACGTATCAATACTTTCCCCTTTGAGAGACCCTTGTCCTCAAGGGTCTAGTATAATATCCTATAGCTTAAAAGAAAATAGTAAACAAATTTAATGTCATCATTGCTTTTCGTTTTTTTTTCAATTATTGGGTACGTCTTCTATTTTGTTCCCCTGGATCGAACTCAATAGGAATAAATTTTATCATCTTAAGTTATCTAAAATTAATAATAGATATAACAACAACAACAAGCCTAGTGCCATAAGAGCCCCCACCAATGCAGGGTATGGGGGGAAAATATTCAAGTGAAGGACAATTAAGTAACTATAGACAATTAAGCGGGCAAAAACACAATTTCGTACAAAATGAACAGCTAACCCTAATCTCATTATCCCTAGCCCGCCCCAAACTCCTCCCTAGTGTAACCCTAGACCCAAAAACACATTGGTGCCACTGTTCACGACGGACAACGCGAAACAACAGCGAAGGGCACAACACCCTCCGTGGCTTCCTCACTCTCGGGGCTGCTTCGACATGGCGGTCGGCTGCATTGTCAGCCATTGAAATTTCGATATCCACGTAATTGGCTGCTTCTCCAATGAAGCAAAGTGGCAAACATGGTGGTAGTTCCTGGCATCAGCAGTGGCGGTCGTCTTTCTCGTCATGATCAAGTTTTTCTGTCCCGTCACTGCCTTTTTTAAGATGTCGGAATTGTCCTTCTCTATGTATACACCACGTCCTCCGCTAGCTTTGTAGTCCTTCACGCCTCGATTGGCGTCGTTCTCAAGACCGTTTGTTCGGCCTCGTTGTTCAGCACCAATTGACACCAATTTGTAGCCCATGATGGTAGTTCCGGCACTTCCACGGTGGTCCAATCACCATTGTCCGATTCTGGTAAGTCTTCCTCCTTCTTCCTGCGTTCTTCTTTAGCTTTCAATGTTGTCAGTTGCGACTTCTTGATAGGAGGTGGTGGCTTCAGTGTTCTCACAGCAACATCCACCGTTGATTTCCGCACTTGGACCTCTGTCGTGTTTGAGGTTGTTTTTGCTTCTCTCCGTGCCCTTGGAACGGAACTTCGATGTCTGATACCAGGCACCGGTGACATCTTGATCTTGGTCGGAGTTGGTAGCTCCGGTGTTGCGGTCACAGTAGTGGCCGCACCATCCAATTCCGGCAAGCCCTTGCCGGAAATCACCACTACTCTCGCTGAGGTAAGTTGCACCGATTTGCCCTGATTTTTGTACCCATCTTGAATCTCATCGAGGTTTTGTAAAATTTTTGCTATCATATTTTGAATCCCGGTAATTGCTATCGCATCAATTGCCATGGTTATCAGAGGTCCAAGGATAGTCTAGCTCTTATACCAATGATATGATCTAAAATGAAAAATATGCTAAAATTAAAGGAGAACATTAAAAAATTAAAGGAAAACATTAAAATACTAAAAATAAAGAGAGATAGAGAGAAAAGATATAGATGACATTCATTTTCATTGAATTCCTTTGTAATACAATGCTCCTCCATTTATAGAATGCCCTCTTCCTAAGCTGGACCCACTAGACTAGCTATTGGACTACCCTAATACTATAGACCCTGTTTCAGAGATTTTTGGTTAGGGCTCGAGAAGGGAGGACTGGCCTCAAGTCCTGGGGACCTTTCCTGGGTTTGCTTGAGTTGTCCTTCTTTTGAGGGAATTTATCCCTATATATAGGAGTTTCATGGTCAAGGCCTTAGAGATAAGTCCTAAGTTCCCTTTGGGTAAGAATTTAAAATGACCGGATCACTCCCTTAGCGGGAATATACTTGGCGTTTTTTTATTAGGCATCGCAGTTTGGTGATGTTATAAGGTATCGTGGTTTGGTGATGTTATAAGGTATCGTGGTTTGGCGATGTTATAAGATATCGCGGTAATACTTTGCCATTGGGTTTCCTGACGGTTCTACCATTAGCCACAGTTGTATCCATCATTGGGTTTCCTGACGGTTCTACCGTTAGCCACAGTTGTATCCGTTATTGGGTTTCCTAGCAGCTCTGTTATTCGATGAGGATACCGCGAGACCTAACGGCTGTTGGGGGTACTTTATTTGCATTTTTTACCCGTACCGTGAGTTACTCTGATTTTCCCTTTTTTAGTACTTATTTTATTTTATCCTTAACATACCCTAAATACCTAATTTGGATACACACCAGGTTCGTATCAAGAGAAATCCAGACTGCATCTATGACTACAAAATCAAATCCAATGACTCAAAAATCCTCCTCCAGTGATCCAATCTCAAGCAAGAAACAGCAGTTAGATTAGAACCTCAAGCAAGAAAGAAACAAAGTCCAGCAAGTACCTCAGCTAACTGTCGCTTATACTCTTCCGAGTCCTTATCTAGTCCGCGCAAAGAGTACGTGTAATCAACAACATTCGAAGCAATCTGCAATCAAGAACAATCAAATCAAATGTCCGGCTTCCACCATTACAAATGCAATCACTTCAATTAATAAGCAAAAAACAGACGGTGAAGAAGGTACGAGAGGAGCGAGCAACGGCGTCGAATCCAACCCTAATTTCGCCAGGAAAGATAGAAACAAGTGTCGCAGAAGGGTCGCTAGGGCACGCAACCGCAGCGACGCCGGTGGCGGTGAGGAGAGAGAGAGAGAACTTGGCAGCCATGGCGGGAAATTTTAAAGCTGCCTTCATTTTTCTCTGCCCTAACCGAACGCTACTCTGCTGGATTTTCGCGGTTTGGATTTGGGGAATCCAGAAGTGGCGTGTGCGGTTACAATTTCATCCGATGGCTGTGAAAAAGCAAGGAACATATTCAGTGTTTTAAGAATTTTTATTCATGCAGAATTTGAAAAAATAGATGTACGCAGCATTTTTTGTTCATGGTGTTAACCTGAAGAGAGGCTGTTTCCCAGTGCCCCCAATCTGAGGGTAAGGACTTTCCAGGAGATCACCCACCATCCTAGTACTACTCTCGTCCAAGCACGCTTAACTTCGGAGTTCTGATCGAATGTCTATGAAGAAATGATTATTTTATCTAATATTAATTGGTTTTAGGATAAAATTTAGGATTATTTACATTTTGGTACATCGATATTTTTAAAAATAATAAAAAAGACCCTAACTTTTCTGAATTATTAAAAAGGCCCCTAAGTTTTTGTCATATTAATAAAAAGGCCTATCTCAAGCGTGATGATGTCATTTTTCATTGACTGAGCTGACTTAGTAATTGCTTTTTATTAATGATACAATAAAATAACCTAAAATACACTTCAACTCTCTTATTATTCCTTGATAAGAACAAAATTCGAGATGTTATGTTATGTAAAAGCTATCTATTTTTGCTTAATTTGTTTCAAAATATAGTTATTAGAGGGCATTTTTATCATTTTACTATAGCATTAATAAAAACATAGCTGTCATACCAGTTCTTTCAACTAAAAATGACATCATCGCATTAGAGATAAGCCTTTTTATTAATGCAACAAAACTTAGAGGCCTTTTTATTAATACGACAAAAATTTAGGGGCGTTTTTAATAATTTAAAAAGATCAGGGTCTTTTTATTATTTCAAAAAATATCGGAGTACTAAAATATAAATAACCCTAAAATTTGTATTGGGATCAGCGGGTGTATTGGCTAAGCTAAGGTCTTGTTTGGTATGTAGGAAATAAACACAAAAATTAGAATTTTATGGAAAGTAAGAATTTCGACTCTTATTTAGTTGTCAAAAAGTAAGAATTTTGACTCTTATTTAGTTGTCAAAAAGTAGAAGGATGCAGGAAGTAATTTATGTGGCGCTTAGGTAAGTTTTAATTCATTCATTTTTAACTAATCTTTTTAAGGAAGTTTTATTTCTCATCCTCGTAATGAAACGCTTTTTATGTACTAAAAAGTTGACAAAGGCCTTGAATTTTCAGGAGTAAATACTAGGCTTTTTAGGACTGTCTTCTTTTATGAGGGAAACCTAAAACATCAACCCAAGATATAGTAATGAAAGGGCTTAAGCATGAGCGTAAGATATAGTAATAAAAGAGTTTATTTTTGACGTGATGATATTATTTTTCATCGATAGAGTTGCGTGAGAATAAATTTTTTATTAATGCTACGGTAAAATAACAAAATTATCATTCAATACTCTTGTTCTTACTTTATAAGTATGAAATCTGAGAAGTTAAATTATGTAGAAACTATTTGTTTTCTATTATTTTACTTAAAAATATAGTTATTGAATGGTACTTTTATTATTTTACTTTAGTATTAATAAGGAAGCAGTTACCACGTCAGCTTTAACGATAGAAAATGATGCCATCACATTGAAGAGAAGTCTTTTATTAATACGGTAAAAACTTAATCACGTTTTTATAATTCAAAAAAATAATTCGTATTAAATGATACATTTACAATGACGAGTATATGTACTCCAAACCAGCCCCTCAATCCCCCACGCTCCATCTCCAACACTCACCCATGGCAACCCGACTCACACTCCTACTCTCTCTCCTCCTCACCATCTCTATCTTCTCCCTCTCTCTCTCCTCCCCCTCTCCCTCTCTTGAATCATTCATATGGGGAGGATGCTCACAGTTGAAGTACGATCCGAACTCGGCTTACGCAAGCAATCTGCATTCTCTCCTCTCATCTCTCGCCTCGTCTGCTGCAGTCTCCTCCTTCTCACATCTCTCTCTCCCTGCTGCCTCCCCGTCGGACACCCTTCATGGGCTCTTCCAGTGTCGCGGTGACCTCCCCTTGCCCATTTGCGCCTCGTGTGTTTCCACTGCCACGTCTCGTCTTCTACACCTCTGCCCTGGCGCTTGCGGTGGCGCGTTGCAGCTGCAGGTTTGATACGTTCCTATCAAGAACTAACTATTTAAAAAGTTTAAACTGATGAATGAATGTTTATGATTTGATTTTATACTCTAACATATACTCCTTGTATGATTGTCATTTATACTGAAAGTGTAAATATTACACAGGTCCCCCACCTTATATCTTGTATTGAAATTATATTAATACTGAATGTAACTAATATTTTTAATAAGACTCTAATACCACGTGAAATAACTAATATTTTTACGCTTTCCTTCACATTAGAGAATGGAATTACTTTGGACACTGTTTGGTTGGATAGAAATTATTAAGAATATTCCCCATTTTTAGCTAAGAATCATAAATATATATATATATCCGATGTCATTAAATTTCTTTGGCGGCAAGTTATTTGAGCCAATAAAAGAAGTTTTCAAAATTAGCTTTTAAAGAAAAATATTTTTCCAAATGGTATTTATGTGTTTTTTTTTTATTTTTAACTTTATATTTTTATACTTTCTTATTTTGTTTCCATTATATTTATAATTTTTTTAATTTATAATACTTTCTTAATCATAACAAATAAATAATTTATTTAAATTTTAATAAATAATTCAATTTAATTTATTTATTATAATACATGAAATATTATAAATTCAAAATTATAAATGTATTAAAAAATAAAAAACGAAAAGAAAAAAAATGATAACGTGAATGCCATTTGAGAAAATAGTTTTCTTAAAAGCTAGTTTTAAAAATATTTTTTATTTTGATGTTATTTTGGATAATGGTTCAAGTTATTATCTTCTTGAAGGGGGAAATTTTTTTTTTCATTTTTTTTTTTTTGCTGTCTATGTTGTTTTTGCTTATTATTCATAGAAAAAAATTATATAGAAATAGGATGGAAAATGATTCGTAAAACCAAACGAAATGTTAATTGATTCTATGACATGGTAATAAAATCTTATTATTTAAGAGTTTGATTGTTTTAAATTTCAAAAGGCTCCACCCCTAAAGTTAATATAATTTGGCATAAGGTATGAGGTGTGTTTATACATTATACATCCCTAGTGGGGATTGAACCGATGACTTGATTGGCCGCCAGTGTTTTCCGTTACTAGGCTATGCCCCTAGGGAACCTTTATACATTACACACATTTTAAGCCAAATGTAGATCTGTATCCAAGTACTATAACATTATTCTCCGATCTTCACCGTCTTTGACAATTTATCCACAAAGTCGGTATGTCATCTATGCATAAGTCATAACGAGGTTCTACTCTATAACTGTTAAACAACTAACTTTTCTAAAAAAATAAAGTACTGTTAAGTCAAAATTTAATAATAGTTTTATATTTACGTTCTCCGTTTAATTTGAAATATAGACATGTATAAATCTACCTCATATCTGATATTTAAATTATACTAATATTTAGAGTACATGCTGATGAGATTTGAATCCACAACTTTTTGATCAACTAGACTTTTGATATTATAATAAGAATCCAACTATTTTCAAAACCCAAGCTTATAAGGTGACTGTCCAATAATAATTTTATATTCTAACAAAAAATAATTGATATTAGGTCGTATAGTTAGCGTCTACTATTTAATTTTCAACGAGATATACCTGACTTTGTTAGTAAACTTCGGATATAATACGCATTGTGGACATGATGTATCCGTATTTTTCAGTTCAAAAAGAGGATTTACGTATCATTTCCAATAATACAATTGATAGTATTCATTTTTCATTCAAAAAACATGATAGTTGAAAATGTCAAATATTTGTATTTCATATTTTACTAAATTTATTAATTTAATTTTCAATTTATTGATTTTATTATGTGTTATATTTGTAAAAGCAAGTGCCCTAAGGACTTCTGCCTAAGCAGAATATGAGGGTGGATGTACGCAACATTCTTCCTTCAGGGTGCTACCCTAAAGGGAGGCTATTTCCGAGAACCCCCAACCTGATGGGTGCAACATGAGAACTTCCTAAGAGGTCACCCATCTTAGTATTAGTCTCGCCTAAGTATACTTAACTTCGGAATTCTAATGGGATCCAATACTTGCGTGTTGGTACTTTCTTAGGTACTATGTGTTATATTTCTACTGTTATTATTGTGATTAACACTGTAATCAACAAACTTTTAACTGAAGTTTCAATTCATAAGAACCAAAGAATAACACGAACATATTAAATCCCGTTAAATCTCGGAACATTTTTACTAACTGGAGTTAATATCTCCAACACTATAGGGGTGTTTCGTGAAGTACGACAACGCGACGTTCATAGGAGTGGAGGACAAAACAGTAGTGCTAAAGAAATGTGGGCCGTCGATGGGGGAGGCTGACTCAGACAAAATCAACGGCAGAGATGGAGTGTTGGAGGGGCTGGTGAATGGAGGAGGAGGAGGAGGGTACTACAGGGTAGGAGGGTCACGTGAGGTGGAGGGTGTGGCACAGTGTGTAGGGGACATGAGTGGGGCCCAGTGCCAAGATTGTATAGAAGAGGGAGTGAAAGAGGTGAAGAAAGAGTGTGAGAGAGGGAGTTATGCGGATGTGTTTTTGGGTAAGTGTTATGTTAGGTATACCATTGGTGGTGCTCATGCTTACTACTCCAGCTCTAACGGTACGTGAGATTCACATATAAGTTTAAGTGAGGTTTTATTTTTAAGATTATTTATGTTAAAGGTTTCTTATCATCATCATCATCACAACCCAGTACCTCAAGAGCTCCCGCTTGTACAGGGTCTGGGAGGGGTAGGATGTACGCGGTCTTACCCCATCAGAGTGAGACCCTGACGAGAGACTGTTGCCGAGGATGTCAAAGGTCTCTATACTCTATTGACCATGTTAATTTAATCCTTGTATTTTTAATTTAGTTAATTTAGTTCCTATACAATTCAAAATATGTCAATTTGGTCCTTAGAAAAAATTTATGTTAAGTTTTTAATGAAATTTTTAGTAGTTTGGCCACTAATTGGGTTAAATCGAGTCAGCAAATGAATTCATAATAAATTGCTTGCTTCTAACATAAATTTGTAGTCTAAAATTACGTCATTACCTTAACTGAAATTTGACCAAAGGACTAAATTGACTCATTTTGAATTATACTTGGACTAAATTGATACAATTAAAAGTACAAAGACCAAATTGACATGATGGGAGTACAAGGTCCTTTGGTGTAAATAACCCTTTATTTTAAAACTAATTGATATATTTTCTCTTACAACTTCAATATTGGATTTTACTAGACTCATATATGAAGTCTTTAACAGTAAGACCCCTTTTATTTATGGGGACAGTATTTTGGCTAAGTTTTATGTTAGGTATACCATTGGTGGTGCTCATGCTTACTATTCTAGCTCTTACTGTAAGTGTTACATTTGACCAAGCCTTTAGGTTTGGTTTATTGCATATATAAGATCCATATATAAGTTTATATGTGGTTCTATTTTAAAAGTAATTGGTATTAGATGGAATAACTTATTAGAATTTTATGCTGATATTTTTTTCTCACATAACTCCAATATAGAATTCTACTAGACTCATATGTGGATTCATTAACATAAGACCTCTTCATTTACGGGGACGTATTTTTGGCGAGGTGTTATGTTAGATATACCATTGATGGTGCTCAATCCTACTGCACTTGGCTCCAATGATAAGACACTTTGATTTGAAAATTATTAGATTAATATGGTAAAAAAGTTATTTACATCAAATGTTATTTTATTTTATCTATTGCGTAAATATTGTCTTTTTTATTTTTATTTGTATTTTATTTGATCCTTGTACAAGTACACTAGTTCAATTTAGTCCAATGATTAAATTAAAGTTAAGTTAATAACTTAATTTTTAATTATACAATTATGTTAGATGCAAGTATACGAGCCTCGTTATTTAAAAATATATAATTTATTTGAAAAATGGTGGCAGGAACAGAGAAAAACAGAGGAATAAAGACATTTGCGTGGGTGATAGGATTATTAGCAGCCATTGCAATTGCTATCATCTTCCTCACTTTCCTTTGCAGGGTTTTTACAGGCAGCAGTAAGTTCTTCTTTTACATTATCGACTTCGAACAATTAGACTACGACATTAGAGGTAGGGATAGCAATCGGGTAGGTAAACTCATTATCTGCGTGTACCCCCTGTTTGAGTGGGTATGAATAGCGGGAACGGGTATGAACGACGCATCCCCTATATCCGGCCAGCCCCATTGCCATCCTAATTAGCGGGGTGTGTAAATGAGATGAGTCGAGCCTAAGCTGGTTATGCTAGAGGTTTGTCTTGCAAAGATTTGGCTCAGGTCCAAGCTTGCTAAGTCTTGAAACTTTGAGCTTGGGCTAAGGTTCGTTGATCTTGAACCTCGATTGGTAAGCTATACCTAAGCTTGCTTCATTTGGACTCAATTAAGCTCAATATAGGCTAGTTTAAGCTTAGACTCATCTCATTTCAAGCTCGAGCTTCGCTGAACTAGGTACATTTTCATGGTTGGCTTATTTATTTGGACTCAATTTAAGCTCAATGACTAGCTTAACCTTGAGCTCAGCTTATTTTAAACCCGAATTTAGATCAACTAAACACATTTAGTTGGCCCTTTTAGGCTCATAGACCTTTGAGTGCAAACTTTACTAAGCTCTGTCTCAATTTGTTTAGTTAAAAAACTAGGCGACATTCAACTAAAATTCAAAACAAGTCAACCCTTTTAAGCTTTCCTTACCACTCAACTCAATTCATCTACACCGAGATTCCATTATCGACACCAAATTAATCAATATATCTAGGAAATCAAAAAAGGAATCAATCACTAAAGATTAAAAATATGACCATATACAGATACCATGGATGGATTCCACTAGAGTTGCTTTTCAAGACAACTATCCTTACTATTATTATTATTATTATTATTGTTATTATTATTATTATCATCACTAATCAGTTCTGCTTTCTTCTTTGCAGGTAAATAAAAACACAAATAATATTTAATATTAGCCTTTAAGGCTAAAAGATGGCTGCTTTTGATGCAAAATTTTCCTCTTTTTTAGCTTTGGATCTGCATTATTTCAACTTTCCAGGCCTCTTTGATGTGTATTTTACTTACATTTTGATTCTTTTAATGTAACAAAAGTTTCAAAGTGAAGCAAAGCTACATGGGTCAACCCCTCTGCATATTCATGCAAAAAGAGCCAGATATAAAGCAAAAAATAACAAATATAAAGATGCTTAGGATTCCAAAAGAAAAAAAAAAAAAAAAAAAAGGTACTGTTAAGAACTTGACATGTGAGTTTAGTTGAATTTCACATTAGAGCATTGAGAGAAAAGAAACCGACATATAAGCCTAATGGGTTATTCTACCTAATGCTAATGGTTTTACGATGAAACCTCATTTGAGCTTATATATGGATCTCATATATGCCAACTCCGTGGGTTAGGCCTAAAAACCTGATAAATACAGTTCATTTCATGTGTATTTTACTTGTATTTTGTTCTTTTTATGTAATAAAAGCTTCAAAGGGAAGAAAGCAACATGGATCATCCCTCTGCATATTCATGCAAAAAGTGTCAGATAAAAAGCAAAAATTAAAAAAAAAAAAAATGCTTAAGATTCCAAAAGAAAAGAAAATATACAGTTGCTTTGTTATATTAAAGTTTAATTGTGTTTGTCTGATGTGAAAATTTTTTTAAAAAAAATGGTACATGTAATGGGTGAAAGAGTGCATGAATTGCATTGTTGAGTCTGTAATGTTCAGTTACTTCGAACTTTTTAAGTATTTTATTGTTTGAGTTTTCTTTTCTCTATTGTCTTCTTTGTCCTTGTTGATTTGATATGTACAACTAGCATTAGGAGTGTAATAGAGTCGAGTCGGGTGTTGAGGTTCGATATATGTACAACTAGCAATAGCGGTGTAAACGAGACACTCAACTCGCACTCTATTAACTATATAAGTACTTGAAATCGAACTCAAGTCGAGTATTAAGTTTTGCTCGAGCTCATACTTGATATACTCTAGTACTCAACTCTACTCGACTCGACTAGTCGTTTATTAAGGTTCAATATATTTGCTCCATTATAATATGTTCCTTATACTCGACCATGATTTAACTCAACTCGGTTACGCAATTGCTGCTTACACTATATTTTAACCCAAGAAAACTACAAATCATCAATATTTTAATATCCAATACCTCGTTAATTTATACGAACTATATTTGAGTATACGTAATTATCAAGTGCAACTCGAGCATACCAAGCAAAACTACATATCTGGCCGAGTATCAAGTCGGGTCATGTAAATAATCGAATATCAAGTTGAGTGTTGAACTACTCGACTCATACTCGTTTACTAATCAAGTATGTTTTAATATTTGAACTCAAACGCAATTAATTCAAGTTTGAGTCCAGTTTTATCCGAGCCACTCACGAGCGGCTCGGATCATGTACACCCATGCAAGGATTGGAGCTACAATCTTTGCCCTATTATTTGGTGGGAGAGTGGACAACAGTAGTTCAAAAAGATAAACTATTTGGTAATTTCGATATGTGCTGCAGAGAATTAGAAAATAGGACAGGAATTTCTCCGAATTATTCCTCAAAAAAACAAAAAATTTATTCGAATTATCAACATATTTAGATACAATTTGTTTACCATTTTACAGGTTATTTATTTAGAGATAAATTGTAACTATAGAAAAAACACGATGAAATAATCAAAGAAGACTTGTACTTATTCATAGAGGAAATTTTGTGTATGTTTTCTATTGTTACTTAAGTGTGATCTGGGTTTAGGTTAGGGTCTGGGGGGGAGATGTTCTGAGATGGAGAGCTGAAAGGGTGAGAAACACATTGAGATTCGCATGTTGTGGCCGACATCTATGACCATCACATGCTCTGTACCCTTGGGGCTAAGATGAGTTGAGAACTGCACGGACCTATCATAGTTTGTCAGCGAGTGAGGCATATAGTTCGTGTTGAGGTGGGTCGAGAGTTGCATGGACCCATTATGGTTCCTGCGGGAGTGGGTCACGTTGTTGGTTCCAAGGTGGGCTAGGATTCGTGCAGCTCACCATGGTTCTTGTGTGGGCTTGTTTACTTTTGATTTAAATGTGCAATTTCCTTAGGGCTCGAATTTTGAATTAGGCCTGTATCAATACATTTTCAATTTAGAACCTTGAAGTAGATCCAAATCATGAGCCTAGTTTTTTAAATTGTTTTACACCTCTCGTTAGAATTGATGACCCAAATTTTTTTTATTTAGATCTTATGGCCCATATTCTATCTTCTCATCTCTCATCCTCTCACATGACAATAATATGCAATAAAGTACCTCCAAATCCAATATTTAAGCAAATTATTATGTCTTTTTTTCTTTTTTTCGTTTAATACATATAACAATATGCTGGGAAAAATTACAATAAGCATAGACAAAAGCATGAAATCAACAAAAAAACACCGAAACAATCAACATCAAGATTTATGTGTAAACTCTATCTTAATTAGAGGGAAACACCACGAAACCCGAACGAGTATCTCATCCATTATGAAGTTTAGGAATTATAATCTCCAATTGAAACCTTCAAACCCCATATTGCAATCATCATCCAAAATGTGACTATTGTACGGTAAGTCCCCATCCATCCTCAATGTAGATTTTACATGGCAAGCCACTAACCCTCCTCCATGTAATTGCTGCATGGTCTGCCCCTGAACATGCTCAATGTAGCTTTGGAAAGAAGAAGCTACAAACTTTTATCAAAACACCTCTCAATCAAACCATATGTGAAAACAAATCTCTCTTTCCCTGCCTGGGCGCCCTCCGAGCACCCATTTACAAATCACTCCAGCCTCTCACATCTTTTCTCTTTTCCCTCTTTTTAACCATCAATCCTTAACTAACAAGTTATCTAATCTTAATCACAATCATATCAGGTAATTTAATCTCATTCAAATTATATCCTAACCAAGTCTTACCCAGAACTTACGTTTATCAAATCTCCATCAAATTGTATCAGTTTCTAATTTTAAGGCAATAATATCCCAACACAATAATATGTAATAATAGATAATCATTCAAAAAACTCTTAATAAGTAATTCTTATATACAAATTTGTTTCATCGTGATTTTTAAAAAATATTATAGTGTTAGAACAAATTTCAAAAAGTTGGCACACTAACAAAAGTGTTGAGAGTCTAGTTTGGAACAGAGAAGAATCAAAACTTATTAAATTAAAAATTTCATTCTAGATTAAATATAATTTCAAGTTGAATTTAGATCAAGTTTGAGTTAAATCTAATGTCATCCAAATCTAATAACATATAAACTCATTTATCAACATCCAATCTAAATTATTTAAAACTCGTCTTTTGTATCCAAATTCATGATGAATAGGTCAGATTAAATGAATATCTTTCAAATACAATTGTAATTCCTAGGTTCACCATGTGGTTGGATTCAAGGATGACAATGGGGCATAACGTGTATGGAGGATGCCACCTTCATACCTTTACCCGCTATCCAAATTCGTACATATATTTACCCGATTATTCATCATGGATATAAAGTGGATGCCCATACTTGGTTCGGCGCTTACAAACCTGTACCAATATCTCTCCATTCACCGTGTGTATCTTGGGGCTCCCCTTGAGCTACAATCGAAGCGCCATAACTGGGGCTTCCTTTTTTTTGATAAGTTGCGACAAAGTCGCTAAACAAGCCGGCCACTCGCTAGGCGATATCTGAGTCCAACAGCAACAGCACGGGGACCAAAAGCAGCAAACACAAAATAAGAAAACATGAATAAAATGTTCTCCTCAAAACATGACACAGCAACCAACGGACACAGGACCAGACAAGACGCGGGGACAAGAAACAACAGCGCGGGCAGAACCAACCCACACATGGATCCTAGCTGAAGAAAAACCAGAAGGCCAGCACAAGACCCAGACATGGGACTGAAGCCACACCCAACACCGAACCCATGTCATTGGGCAAGAATGTCTGCCACTACAGCCGGTTCAAAACCATCAAAGTTGAGACCCACCTTTTCTCCTATCTCTATTACTTGCTCTGCTTTCAAGATCCTCTCATCATACTCTTCTTCTGTGATCTTGTAGATTTGATTTCTCCTATTCCGTTTTTTCTCTTTCCGGCTGTCTTAGACGATTTTCCAACATCATTTCTAGGAGACATATCTTTCAGGAAGTCTTGCAACTCCCGATTCTCTCTTTCCTTTATCTTGCATTTGATCGCTTCTCTCTCTCTTTTTGTTGTGCGGAATTTTTCCTTTTTCCTCCAGCCCGTGCGAGGCCCTTTCCATCAATGGAACTGATATTAGCTGACTCTGCAGCAAACTATTCTCAACTTGAGAGTTACTGATTGCTGTTATGGGCTCGAATCCTAGAGGGAATTCAGGCCCGGATGTTGTTGACTCATTATCACTGTTACATCCCCGAGTATCAGTAACAGGTGTGGTTATCTGAGCATAATGTTGATCAGCTGGAGCTTCACCATTCTCAACCCATAGCAGTAGTAGGGGATGGTGAACCACCTGTTGTGGAGCGTAAAGCATAGCATGCTGGAGCGATTGCTGTAGGGCCCATCTCCCAATGATTTGGCTATTAAGGTGGAGGAGAACATGTCCAAGCGGCTGCCAAGCAATTCTCATCCCTTCATTTTCCAACAACGGGGCAGGAATTCTAATCTTCTCACTAATAATCGAGCATTCTGGTACTAGTTGCATAGAAGGATGAACTTGTGAAGAGTGTCTTGCAACGGTCGTGCATTCGTTTCCTTGGGGGGAATGTGATGGGAAATAGGCCTACTCCCTAACCAATCTAGCAGATGCGGCTCTAGACAGAACGCTGGGAGAGTAGTTTGTTATCAATACAGAGCTTCCTTCTTTAACGAAGATCAAACAGGTTCCCCCACTGTGGTGAACCTAGACCATATGGTGGATACATGTTGTGTGGCAAGTGTCAATCAGAATCCTTGCTACATCAACGCATCTCATAGTGGATGTTCTGGGATCCACCCTAATGAACTTCCCCCAGATTTTGGCAAAATCGGCAAATCATTCATTTGACCAACACTGGATAGGCAGTCAATGGATTTCAAGTCAAACCCTTCTGTTAAGGGATCCAAGCGTCTCTCCAGAGTACTCATATACTTCTCCGAACATTCGTAGGAGAATCTCCTAACGGGGGCCGAGGTAAGCATCCTTAGTGGCAATCGAATCACAGACCAAAATAAAGGAGTTGTTGCTTAAGCCTTTAGGTGTAAGCTCGTAGAGGTCATTTTCGATGATAAATGCAAGAACATCATCGAGACTGGCCTCACCAGATGAATGGGCAATTATTGACCACTTAAGCCATGCCTCAACACTCTTGTTAGAATTTGACACTGCAATCCTCGGAATATCTGTGTTGGCATGTGCCCCACTCCGATTAGTTGATGCGTTCCCCAGGTCCTGAGTCCTACATGCGGTTCTGACTTGTTGTGCTATGCTCTGCTGTGGTTGGCCTCGAGTGGATATAGGTCGTGCACTTCTGACTGGGTTTGCTCATTGCACCCTGAGCTTTACACCCACAACCCATCTTCCATTCATGGAATTGATAGCCCCGTGTAGCTTCATTCAAGTCATCAAACCGAACAAAGCCAAAAGACCATGTAGTTCTCATTCTTTTTTTCATAGGGACAAATGTGTCATATATTAATCTGAAGGCGCGGAAAACAGCCCTAAGCCACGAATTTGTCGTTCCTTCAGGTAGACCACCAACGAAGATGGATGCCCTTGCACCGGCGTGTGGCATTTTTCGGTGGTTGAAGAAGGATTCTTAGAGCTGCACCAAACCTGCCCGTCCCCTGTGAAACTCAACAGAGGAAAAAGAGACCTGGGGGAGATGGTGGCGTTTGGTGGGGAACTCCAATGTTGTAGATGGTGATGTTGGTGTTTGGTGGTGAAAATGGAGGTCTGGTAGAGATGGTGGTGGCCGGTGGTGGAAGTCGGTGCTACGTTGGTGGGAGGTGGGATCTGGTGGTGGATGGTTCAAATTGGAGGTGGAGAGTGTTGGTGGAGGTCAGTGGTGGCTATGGTAGCGTACTTGGTTGTTAGGGGGGGGGGGGGTGTTGATGTTCCCTTAACGGGCCAACCAAGCGCTGACGGAGTGCGGCGTCCGTTGTACGACTAAATCTGCAAGACGACGTCAAGTCCTTGGCGAGCTATTCACGTGCCCTCATGCGCCGGGAGTGGGTGGCGCCTGAGGGGTCTTTTGACCATTGGGGATATGTTGTTTTGGTATATTTATAATAACTGGGGCTTCCTATTTTTTTATTTGATTTGTGTTTTATTTATTACCTTTGATTAACAAAGTATATTAGATTTTATTTAAAAATATATAATATTACTAAATTTTATATATTAAACTGAAGTAACTTATTCTATATAATTATTTATATTAAGTTATTTTTTAAAAACATAAATTCTATGTTTCATAATTTTAATTTATTTTCTTATTATAGTTAATTATTTTTTAAATCGTATTTATTTTTAATTTATTTTTGTTTTTTACCTTGAAATAATTAAAATAATATATATAATATTAAATATTAAATATTAAAATAACTAAAAAAATATAAAAAATAGGGTTAAAAAAGTAGCGCTTAAGTTGGAGGGGAGAAGCACTATTTTTGATAAAACTCTATTTTTTATAATGTATTAAAAATGGGGCTTTAAAAATTAGATTTTGGATGGGGATGACCTTATTCGTCCCAATGTGTAGAGTTCTTAGTTATGTACATTCACTCATGTAATTATTTAAAATTATTTTTTTATAATCTAATTATATTTCTTGATATATATACATCTACATGTAAATTAACTAAATACAAATTAGATCATGAGGTGTGGTGGATAATGATGGTCAAGAGGTGGGGCGGGTACCAAACGAGACAGAATGGGTACAACCTTATAATATCCATACTTATAACAGATATTTATATTTATACTCTACTTATATTTAGTACTCGTATCACTAATATCTATTTCCGCTTCAAATGGAAGAAGCACATATGGATAACGGGTTTTATCGGGCCCATTACCGTTCCCAGCGAGATCAGTATTGTCCTCGAGGATCGCGAAACTTGTAGCACCAACGCGAGAAGATAAGCCCTCCAGAACCTTCTACCCTTCTCTCTCTCTCCCCCGTTGCATAAATGACACTTCCGAACATTCAATCAATCGATCAATCTAGAGAGAGAGAGAGAGAGAGAGAGAGATGGCGGGAGGGTTGTGGGGCGACCCAATAAGGAGATTGCTATGGAGCCCAGTCATGGTGAGAGAATGGTCTGGTTCCACTGCACTGATGGACTACTTCGAGTCTCCTAACTCCCACATCTTCAAGATCAATGTTCCAGGTTCCCTTTTTCCATCTTCATTTTCTTTGTGTTTTGTCGATTGCTCTCCATCAATGCAGTAATTACCTACTTTGTTACTACAATTGTCTTGATTATTTACGTGGGTTTGTGATACGGCACGAAAGAAGATGATTACTGGTTATATAAGATTTGATATTTTATTAGAATCCCATCTTGTTTTAATTAGTGAATCCTAACTATATTGAACAAGATCAATGATAGAGTTTGTATTTGGCTTGGATGATCCTAAGAGTCTAAGACATAATTCTCTAATTTCCTAATATTGAAAGAAACATTAAAAAAAATCATTTTTCTGGGAAATTTCATGTCGTCCCTTAGTTTTATTCCCTAAAGCAAAGCAAAGCAACATACCTAGTGTCCCAAAAGTTTCCGCCTAAGCAGGGTCTTACACTACGAAAGCACTTTTTCACTCTTTCATATACTAGGGGATTTCACTTCCAAATCATGGATACAAATAATCCGAATTTTTGTGAACAATGCGGAGTCAAATTTGTTGATTCTCGAATACAAAGGTATCAAATGGGCTATTGTCCCTGAAGAGAGGCTGTTTCCTAGTGCCCCAACCTGAGGGTGAGGACTTCCTAGGAGGTCACCCGTGCTGGTACTGCTCCGCCCAAGCAAGCTTAACTTCGGAGTGGTCGTAGTTTTATTCCCTGATTTTCTCTAATGCTCTTCATCAATTCACTAATTACCTACTTTCCTATTCCAATTACCCTTTGTTTCATTAGGAACACACTCGCATATGCCTTGACTATGAATCGAGTTAACAAGCACATAATAAGGGGAGGGGAAGAGAGAAAAACGAGACGGATTTGGGCTGAAACTTACGTCCATGGAGGGAGCGTATAAATTGCACCATTTTGAGGAATAGTATAGGAGATGACTCATATTACTTTGCGTTATTCATGCACAACCCTAGCGCATATAGTTGTAGGAGTTGGTATAGTGGTAAAATTCTTCAGTTTTCAAGTTAGAAGTCTTTGGTTTAAAGCTTGTCACCTTGATCCCTAATTAAAAAAAGAAAATCCTAGTGCATAGCGTGCCATGCGTCCTAATCTGGTTAAGCCCAACATATTCGCATGGACACCTTAGGGTAGCACCCTGAAGGGGTAAGGTTACGTACATCTCACCTCCCTAGACCCTGCATATGTGGGAGCCATTGAGGCACTGGGTTTGTTGTTGGGTTTCTTCATTAATGTCAAACTTCGATAGGTGTTCTGAGTTCCTTGAATTCACTTCTCTAATTACTAGTAGTTAAACTTTTTTTCTCGAATCATTGCTTAATGCGAAACCAAAGGGATCGAACTGCTCAAGTGTATTGCTAAGTTCCCATTGAATTTTACTTCTTTCATGGAGAAAGGAATGTAAAAATCTGATTTTCTGTAAAGTTAGTCAAGAAACCAACTATTCCAAAGGTTTAAGCTGATGAGTGAAGGCTCAGGATCGCTAACACAGCCCCTCACGTGAATGACGGTTAGGCTTGAAGCGTAGATATTGCATATGTCCACTTCATATGTTGTGCTTAAATTATATTAATATTGAAAGTGGGGGCTGTTGGGTTTCGAAGTTGTGACCTTTTGGTCAACAAGGCTCTAATACCAAATTAAGGAACCGATTATCCCAAAAGCTTAATATAACGGGTGAAAGCTTAGGAATAGTTTTATACTCTAACAAAGTTCAAAGAGCAAATAATCGATTTGAGCTGAAACTTTTTGCCTCTTTTCCCAATTGTAATTTCTTAATCACTAGCTTTTATGCTTCTTTGGGAGTTATTTACCTATTCAGATGCTAATATTTGTCACTTTATTCGAATGAGCCATAATCTGATTTTTCTGTTCAAAATAATTATTATTGTTTGTGAGTTTGTGAGTTTTTTCAATTGATCCCTTTCTTAAAATAGTCTCTCATGTTTTATTTTATGGCAAAATCGACACGTCATAGTGTGATTTTACCTAGTGTTGGTCATTAGATAGGGACCAATTTTATCATAAAACAAAACATGAGGGCCTATTTTAAACGCAGAAAAAAAAAAGATGAGGGACTATTTTGAACAAACTTATGACCATTAGGAATTTTTAAACAAAGGAAAAGACAAGAGATCAATTTGAACAAACTTACTAATGTTCGGACCAAAGGAGTAAATAACTCGCTTGTATGTTAATTATTATCGAACATCTATGTGGTGCCTATTTGGCTTCCTGAAAAATATTGAGAGCTTTTGTGCTCTCTTTCATAGACGTTGGTTGTGACTAAACTATGTAAATTCGGTTTTAGGACTCCTCCCTTATGCCTTATTGTGTATGTTTGCTAATCCAACTTAGGGTCTGGTGGTGCAAGCATCTATCCTGACATATTATATTACAAGGCCTTATGTTCAAATCTTCTCTCTCTCTTTATATCAACCCGACAAACCGAACTTTCAAAATTTTGACGCTTAAGGTTACCTTAACGACAACTAGAGTAAACTACGGAGCAATACTGGTCCTATTGTATGAGTAGACTTTGGTCTGTTCGAGATCTCTGACTCTATTTTTTCTTGTGTTTGATTATTGAGTAATAGTAAGGTGAGTGTTCTAGTCCATCACTTTAGATAGAATAAACTACAGTGGGAGTCAGAGTGCCATTTAGTCTTGTAGTACTGGCACAAGGGCATAAACGACTTTCAAGCAGTAGTGAACTTCACAGTACGACAACAATCTTCGTCTTCATTGGTTAAGTTCTATTTACTCATTCCTATTTCTCCAAAACTTAAAATAGGTCTTAGCAAGGAGCAGATAAAACTGGAGGTAGACGAGGAGAACGTGATGCATATAAAAGGAGAAGGGCACAAAGACGAACCCACAGGGAAAGACATAGTTTGGCACGCAGCGGAGAGAGGAGGGAAGAGTGATTTCTACAGGCAAATCGAGCTGCCCGAAAATGTGAAGGTAGATCACATCAAAGCTCAGTTGGAGAATGGAGTCTTGACCATTATAGTTCCAAAAGATAACACACCCAAGCCTTCTAAAGTACGTACCATCAACATCTCAAGCAAACTCTAAATAAAATGTTACTAAGATTCTACTATGTCGTTGTATGATGTGGTTGACTTGCTGGGTTGTCTTACGTTTTACAACTCTTTTGTTCAATAAAATTTGGTGGAATTGGTGTATGCTTATGGTAAATGTTCTCTTTTGTTGTTTTTTGGGGACGGGTTTGGGTCTCGGCTTAGCTTGGGTCAGGTCAAATTCAAGTTCAGTATGATTCGGATTGTCATTTTTAGATTTTTGGGTCTTCTTGAAACCTGTGGTTTAGTTCGGTCTAAATTGAGTCGGGTCGTTTTATGTTTGGGTGGATGTTGTTTTCAAAATTTTCAAGTTATGGTCAGGTCAGTTTGTCGAACGACAATTCAGGTTATTGGGTTCGGTAAATTCCCTTCCCCCTCAAAAATTACTCTTTCTGTTTCATTGTTTGTGGTGCTAGAAACACGAGTTTCCTAGAGCAAGTACCCATAAACTTTTTTTTGGGGTTTATAATTAGCGGCAAAAGTCACAATACAAAGCAGGTATACTTGCAAGAGCAAGGCATGAGCTTGTACGCAAAAAGCGTGTAACAAAAAATATAAATACGTGAACATCTCAAAAGATAACAAAAATAAAGTGAAAATCAAAAGATGATAGAAGACTTTACAAACACTGGATATTACAAAAACATGAAGAAATAACTCAAGACACCCAGAACGGAACGGGATGGAGCAAGGGGAAACAAACCAAAGTTCTGAACCTCGGACCATCACCGCAACACTAGGAAAGGAAAAAGAACGCTTGCCAATAGGATTCTTTGTCGTTCTTTTTTGCTCAACTGTAAGAATAACCGAGTATTACCCTTATTCAAACTCCATAATCAGCTCGACCATGAGATACCGTTGAAAATATAGTCCAAGCTTTTTAGCGAACATACACAGTCTCTTCTGTCCCCGGGATTCAAGTTAATTGTGGCAAAGTTGAGTTCACGAACATCGAGGCACTTCGGGATAGAGGCATCTTCAAGACATTACTAAATAATACGCTGAAATTTGATGACGAATCGGTTATTAAGCAGATTGCATCAATGGATTAGGGGATTGGCCGCTTTGATTTCCTGTCTTTTCGTTGGTATCCTCCCTATTCCTGTTACACTTCGAGTCCTCTTCAAAGGTGATTGTGAATTGGTGCAAGTTGGTTTTCGCTTTTTCATTTTTCTTGTAATCCTGTTTTCTCAGGTTGGGATATTGTACTGTTTGTTGTTTTTGGTCTTTTATTCCCCGTTCGTATAAGGGTTGACATAGGGCTTGTTTGTAAGAGTTGCTTGTTTTGTATTACAACTTTATGTTATCAAAAAAGGGTCTACGATTATGAGAGTCTTAGCTCCGGGTAGTATTAATCCATCTACGAAAAGGGTTAGTAGGTGCCAAGACGAAGTTATAAACCTTTGTTAGCAAAATATGGTAAGAAATTATGAGGGGTGTAATATGTAAATATATTATTTGGTTGTATATGTGAAACTTTCAATCAAAAGTTTGTTTGCTTGTAAAAGTAAAGGATAATATTCGTCATAATAATGCTAGTACAGACATAATAAATAGTAAATTACAGAGTATAATCTACAATTTAGAAGTTAAGGTAACAATTCTGCAAAATATGGAATATGAATATTTAATTTAAGTGCATGTATTCCTCATTTCTAATTCTCATTTATATGGTGAATAGAAAATGTATATGTATTATAATAGCTATATTATACAGATAACATTAAGAAAATACATGTTTTGCTATGCTATTGACAATTATACGTAAACACTCTTTTTAAATTGGAAAAGTACATATGTCGTTTTATAAGACCCGAGCAGCATAGAATTCTTCGACTTATAATGCCCTTGCTTGATCGTGCCTCTATCATGACCTCGATAAGATCTGCTTGTCAATAGCACTATAATCGCAAACGCTTAAGCTAATAGGTGAAAATTTCACCATGCTTTGGGACTGATAGTATTCAAAATTATGAACTCAAATTGTGTATTAAGAGGATTTCCCTAGAAAGTGTCATGGTGCAAGTCATGTGACAAAGAATATAAGCTCCATGAGAATTACAACTAAAAACGAAAAATGCAAACGAAAATGTGTTCCCAAAATAGAAATTGTGAAATTCCCCAGTCGACCGCATGAATCGGGTGATATTTTAAAACAACACTTTTGAGCATTTTACTTCCAAAATATCACATAAAAATTCAAAATTTTTAAAATAGTACGTGAAAACAAAAAATTCTCAATATAACATGCACAGGCATGTAACGTGGCAAGGTGCTACATACGCAGTGATAAAATAGTCAATTTGTAATATTAGACTTAAAAAATTTAATTTTAAGAAAAATTGGAGTCATGTCACTCGTCATTATACGGAGATGATACATTTTTTAAGCTATTTACGTGATTCTAAATTTTTTTAACTTTGATTTGCTTTTCTTCAGTCTAATATTGCAGGTGGATTGTTTTACTTTTATTTACGTGATAAGGGTACATTGATTAAATGTGCTATTTTTAAAAAAGTATTTTGAAAATTTGAGTTTTCATATCCTATTTTAAAAGTAAAAATTTTTAAAAGTGCTATTTTTAAAAATAATCATATTAATTGCTTATTATTATTTTCATTTTAAAACAGGAATATATAGGGATGGCAATGAGGCGGGACGGATACAGTATGCCTTCTCCATACCTGTACCTGTCACCCAAATCCTATACGCGTACCCGCCATATTACCGGCTATGGGTAGGAAGTTGATACCCGTACCCTGCCCGGCGGGTACAAAACCCTACCTATACCCACTCCATTACTAGCAAGTATCCAACGAGTATCCCGTACCCGGTCCTACGGGTATAAACCCATATCTATACCTGCTCCATTACCCGCGAACATCCAACGGGTATCCATTACCCGCCCTGTACCCTCTCTAATGTGCATAGAAAATGATTATCTATACCCGCTCATATTAGTTATTTAAAACTATTTTTAAAAATCAATTATATTTTTTTGTAACATTGATAAACAATTTGAATTATTAAATTTAAACACATATTTTTAATTTGAAGATTAACTATATATCAAATAAATGGGGTGTAATGAGTATGAGGTGGAGCGGGGCGGGTGAGGGGTACGGGACGGGTACACCTAACCCATACCGACTACCCATGCCCATTTCAAATGGGGTAAATACTCATAAATAGAAAGTTTTATTCATCCCATTATCATTCCTAACGGTACGGAAGTTGACCCCTTGGAGGGGTTGAAAACCTAACAATGACTTACTATAAAGTAGGCAGCCAACAGTAAGCCAACTACCATAACTGTACAGGCTCACTTTTTTCTTTTTTCTTTTCCAAAAAAAGGGGATTACAAGATTTTATAAGAGGTACGTATAACTTCGATATATTAATAATCTCAATTAAATAATATTTTTACCCAATCCCGATTTGAAACCAATGTGGTAAATTAATAATTCACTAAATTTATAAGATAATACATTTAAAAAAACACATAGGTCCCACTTGATACATAAATTAATAATCTTCTTATACATCAAAATTATATATATACAACAACAACAATAACAGTCCCAGTGCTTCAAGGGCTCCCGCATACGCAGGGTCTGGGAGGGGTAGGATGTACGCAGCCGTAGCCCCTCAGGGTGAGACCCTGATGAGAGGCTATTTCTAAAGACCCCCAACCTGATTAAAATTATATATATATATATATATATGACTCAATTAGGAGACGTTTGTAAAATGTGACCCGATGTTACTTGTTTCCTCTTGAAATTGATGTCTCCTTATACATCATCTCTAACTTTTATTAGTGCATTAAGAAGCCCCGGTGTGGTGTTCTCGTATTGTAAGAGAAAATTACGTAAATTAATGTCTCCTCGAACCTCATCTCTAACTCAATTCGGTAATTAGATAATATTCGTATAATCACAACGCACAATACATGTATTAAGTTCAATGTTTTGGGAAAAATAAAAAGAGAATGCCTTGATACATTAATTTTTTATTAATTAATGTATAAATTAATAAATTATTAATTTATCGATTAAATAATATCTCATTAATTAATAAATTTTATGGTCCCAAACGTATTAATTTATAGAGGTTTAACTGTATAAATTTGTATAGAATTTATGTTTAGTATATTTGAAGTTAACATGAAGTTGATAATATAATATTAAAATATAAAAACTTTCAATCATTTAAGAAAAATTTATGTCAATAGAAGAAAAAAAATTCCCTTCTTAGGATATCACCTTTTTTTAATAATAGAAGTCAAAAATCCAAATAAAGAATCAAAACGAAGAGTAACGAACCCCAAACAAAGAGAATGAAACTCGAAATAGAAAGACAAAAAAAACTTAAAAATGCGCAACAATTAGAAAAAGAATCTCATATCTCACTCACTGGCTAGAAAATGAATACTAAAATAAAGATCAACAGCAAAAATTCTGGAACCAGTAGACTGGACAAAACAACCAGAAAAGGATAACACCCAAATAACCACCAAACTGAACAACAAGAAGATCTGACTTCCTCAATAACCAATAAAAACGAACTCGCTTGCAACATAAATAGGACCCTAAAGCTCCAATAGCCTCCTCAACCAAAAGATCAAAGCTCCCAAAGCCCACTAAGCAAAACAAGAAACAAAATCAACACATCAAATTCAAGCAAAAGAGAAACCGATGCAGCTAAGATAGAGAATTATACTCATCACACGATGCCTTTCAACTAACGTGCTATACAATTAAATAATAAATAATAATAAAGAAAAAAAAAAAAATCTTATGTTAGCCAAAGTGCAAGACACGAAATACCCAAATTAAGAATCTTCAATAGGATCAAACTTTCCTCTAGTTGTGAAAATAACACCTAATTTGTATTAACTTGTAGATTTTGGTATGACTTTTAATAAACTCATGCTTCACTCTTTATTTTAAATACTGGGTTATTTACACCAGTAATCTTTATATTTTATTCATTGTGTTAATTTAGCTCCTAAAATTTTAATTGTATCACTTTAATCCTTGTAATAAACTCATGCTTGTCATTCTCTATTCTAAAATATTTTTTTAAGCACTTAATATACAGGATTATAATACGAGTTATGAAAATTACCCGACGTATAAAGATATTAATTAACGCTATGAATGCATACAAAATATATCCAACCGTCTCTCTATTAGGAAAAAAAATGCTAGCCGATGATTTTCTATACGCAATTTAGATTTATAAGTCGGGTACTAATGTTGGTTACGTATAGTATTGTCGTTGTCAATTTATGTGTAACGTTAGTGTATCTATAGCAATACTCAAATTAATAAAAAAAATGCGACATCTATCTAATTTGAATACTAATTGTGCACCCACTAATAATATGAGAATATAATATAAAAATGTGGAAAATAATGTTAAAAATTACTTCTTTATAAGCTAATTAAAATTTTCTATATATTGATGCAAAAATTAATTACCCAAATTAAATACATGAACAATGTCAAAAATGTTCCGTGACCTAATATATGTAGCTAAGTCATTTCTTTATGAGAAATTCAATCATCTAATATTAATTTTCCATAACTTAATCATATTCTATCCCATTATTAATTACATAAACTAAATATCTAAATGAAATGAATTTGGTATTTCTCTGATGGGAAATAATCATCTAGGTATCCCAAGGTTTGATCATTTATCACGTGAGTACTCTGACTTTAAGGTTCAAAAATTTTATCAATTAGATAACCTTCCATCGAAATTCGATGATTTTCATAGGAAAATGCTAAGGAACATGATTCCCATAATATATAAGTGTTTTCATTAAAATTTGACAACGCTTTACTAAAAAATGCTGACACGTCGCATAATTGACAATATATTGGTAGTTAAAATCAAAATTCGGTGAAAATTTTTTCATAATATGTTGAATTTTTACCGAAATTATTGACTTATATATTAGCATAGTCATGTACTAAATCAAAATTTTTTACAAAAAATTGGTCAGATTAATACAAAAATTTATCAAATTTCTACTTATGATACCTAGATAATAAAAAATTCAAATATCAGAGTATCTTATTGTATATATTAAAATATTAGATATTTATGTAATAAATGGTCAAACTTAAGAGTACTTTACGAGAGCTATAAAAGCACCCTCTAGACATTGCCCTATAAAATAAACTCTTTGTGACAGCAACCTCTTTGTTGTGATGATGGAGCTCTTAACACAAGGGGTGACATTTGGGGTGCTGCTTTTACATGTTGGGATCTTTTTTTCTTTTTTTTTTTTTTTTAATTTTCTGATTTTTATTTTTTTTATATTATTAATTTTGAGGTAAAAAATATACAACAGGTTGTTATGAGACTTACAATGGGGGCATCGGGTGCAGAGGTGGTCACGTTTGTGTTCGGGGACTCGTTAACGGAAGTTGGGAATAACAACTACTTGCAGTACTCGCTTGCCAAGTCTAATTATCCTTGGTATGGCGTCGACTACCAAGGTGGTACGCCTACCGGAAGGTTCACTAATGGCAGGACTATTGGCGACATTATATGTAAGTCAAATTGTCGATAAACTAGTTATCAGTCTTGTTGATAGTTGCGAGGTTTAGCTTAATTTGTGTTTGAGTTGAGGCGAGTCTACCTGGCTTGTTTAGTTGAACTAGTTGAGTCAAGAAACTAAAGTTTGGGTCTGGTTCGTAATGTTTTCTATTTGTAATTTTTAGATTTTAGAAATTAAAAAAAATGGGGTTTTGAAAATGATTTTTGTTCTTCTTGGTTTCAAGGCTTTAATTTTAATTCAAGTTATGAAAAGTTGAAAACGAAGAACAAAAAACCAGAAAAAATCGTCTCCCAAACTTAGATTAGAAAATGATAACAAATTAACATGTCTTTAAGGTGATCTTTTTGTATCCTTCGGTCCTGCTCTCATGAGATGCCGTTTTTTGTACTGTAATTTATTGCTAACTGTCGGAAAAAAATGTCCTTAAGATGATGGGTGAAGACGTGGCAAGAGTCTTTTTTTTTTTTTTTTTTATAGTATGGTAAAGCCAGGGGAGGGGGAGGAGTAAACCCCAATAATCCCTCATAAAGAGGGCCACAACTTTGAGCTTTGTGGGATTCGATCCCGGGTCACCTTGTTGGCACCCGGAGATCACGACCACTGGGCTATTTCCCCAAGGGACACGTGGCAAGAGTCTTATACTCTCAGATGTCCTCTCATGCAAATGCCTGGAGGTCTTAAAGTGCAGATAATACACATACCCGCCTTATACCTTATCTTAAAACTTATGTTAATATTGAGAGTATAGATTGTAGGGATCCAAACCTACGACCTTTCAATCTACAAGTTTTTGATACCATGTTAACGAATCAACTATTCCAAAAACTTTATTTGACCCGTGAAGGTCCAAAAATGATTGTGCACTCTAATAAGCTGAGCTCGAGCCTAGTAAAGCATAAATGAGACAACCTTAATATAAATTACAAACATAAATATGTCCAATCGAGTCAAAAACAAATGTTTCTCTTTGTGAATTAGTCTTCTTAACCTTATACCTCTAATCATCATATAAGAAAAAAAAAAAAGAATTCTTTCAAAGCGAAAGGTCTAATAATTTGTTGGTCGGTGTGTTTGAATATTTAGCGGAAAAGCTCGGGATCGAGCCACCTCCCCCATACCTATCGCTCTCACCAAACGATGAGAAGCTCCTCAAAGGTGTCAATTACGCATCCGGTGGGGCTGGCATCCTCAATGACACCGGACTCTATTTTGTACGTTTACTCATTATCATCACTCTTTTTGACATATTTGTGTTGAATATTTGAAATCGATATATATAATAAGTCTTTTCCTTTTTTATTTCCATTATAGTACGTACTAATCGTGAAATTATATAATAATTAGATTCAAAGAATGTCATTTGACGATCAAATCGACTGTTTCGGAAACACAACACTAGCAATCAAAGCCAAGGTTGGGGAAGAGGCTGCTAACAAACTTCTAAATGAAGCAATGTACTTCGTTGGAATTGGTAATCTCTGATTGCTTAAGTCCCTCAGTTTTATCTTATAACTTGAGTTTAGTTTGCCTTTTTTTTTTAATGCGATTTCTGATATCAGTGATGATGATAATGTGGGTAAAACTTGTTATCTATGCTATTATCCGTCTCGTTTGGAACATGTCTGAGTGTTCTTGAGATGGGTCACATATAGAGTAAGGTACACGTGACAGGATAGAGGTATATATAATTGTTTACCTGTCCTGTAGCATTGTATGTACGAGCCTCATACCCCTACACACCCGGCCTGGTGCATGCCTACTTGAAATAGAATATTACTTGTTTTATACTTAGCTGTTTATAATTTTTTAATGCTATTAATATATTTTGTAATTAATTTTTGGAAAACCTTAAAATGTTTAGTATTCAATTTTAGCATACGGGCAAGGAGGACTAGTTAGTTAGGTACCTGATGGGTATTAGAGTTAGAAGGGGCATCAACCTATTCCTAGCATATCGACTAGCCAAGCCAACCCAAGTTTGTCATACTTGAGGCTCTACTAGCTAACATTTTGCTCAACTCGTCTTTAGTTCAAGCTTGGCTCGGCTTAGCTTTATTGAGCTCCGTGAGCTAGCCAAACTCTTTCAAGTTACCAATGACGCGTATAGTGGTAAAAAAAAGTTTTTAAATCAAGGCTTTAAATAGATCCAAGTTCACCTAAGAAAATGAGAAAGTTCTTCAAAGCTCAAATCTGACTTATAAAGCAACACTTTGCTCATATTTTGGTTCAAATTATCTCGTTTATATTCACACCTTGTTGTGATCGAGAAGATACAGAGCATAAATGGGAAAAAAAAAAAAGTGAGAAACATAGGCTACATTTCGGTTTTGGCTCTTAGAATCCGTCGTTTTGGCGTTGCTGGATTTTCTCCTATGTTGGTTTTCATTTCCTTTCCAGCTTTTTGTTGATTGTAATCAGGCCTCACTTTTGCGAGTCCGCCTATCTCTGTTTTTTGCGCTATTTATCTTTAAAAACCTAGATAGAAGCATCTCTCTAAGGAGAACTTGTCCTGACTGGATCATTCAGTCTCACAATTGAGTACTAAAAGTTTGAATTATTAAGTAAAGACAACTAAAAATAATTTTATACCATGACAAGTTAGATTGACACTTTATAAGCATGCAGGAAGCAACGATTATGTGAATAATTTCTTGCAACCATTTATGGCGGCGGGTCTACAATATTCACATGACGAGTTTATTGGTCTCTTGATTGCCACTCTCGAGCAACAATTCACGGTAATTATTATATTTGTCCTTCTCTCTATACGAGTTTTTTTTACCTGTATCAATTGAGGACATGATAAGATATATTAAATGCATATAATATGTTTAACGAATTTATTCATTTTCACCTGATTTTAAAAGAAAAGAATTCTTTTAAAACAACGTAGTTTATTTACAAGAAAAAATATTGACTAATCTTACTCGTCGTGGTCTATGAAATAGAGGCTCCACCTACTTGGGGCGCGGAAAGTCATATTCCATGGATTGGGTCCGCTAGGATGCATCCCATCTCAAAGGGTGCGATCGAGGCGAGGGATATGCTTGAAGCAGGTGAATCACTGGGTACAAGATTTCAACTTAAGAGTGCAACACTTAGCCGTCACACTCAATAGACACCTTCCCGGTGCACAATTTGGTTTTGCTGATACTTACACTGATGTAATGGAGCTAATCGACAATCCACAAGCACATGGTAAACTTCGTATACTTGTTTTCCAAAACATACCAGTAGTTGTTTGATTATAGGCTTCAAAGTGTTGGCTCATGAGATAAGACACTTGAGTCTGTTGCCTTAGGAAGCGTTAGGTTGGATATCGAGATATTGCAATCTGTACAATTCTTTGCAGTCAAGCACTGGGTCTTTAGGCCTAATTATCCATGTATGCTACAAGGAAAATTATGATGATACAATAATATCAGTCAGATGATAATTAAATTGCATAAGAGTATAGTGAAACTCAATTTCAACTCAAATATGACCCGAATTATAATTCTGAAATAAATGAAAATATTTTATAAGTTATACTGGGTCTTTTTTTTCCGATAATTAGCAAGAAAACTCGCGGTTCAAACACTGGCATCTCAAATTGAGACCTGAAAACCAGCATACTCTGTCATCAATTAATACAAACATTAATTCAGGCCAAGTCTTCTTTGTTCTTTTTTTGGATAATTATGAGAAGATTCTCGGTGAAGTATAGGAGGTGATCCTTCTAAATTCTAAGAGCCGAAGCATATAAAAGAAAAGAAGGCCAAAACATAAATCCCTAAGTTAGGCGCACGTCATGGCCAAAGTCAAGGTGAAAAACGTTCAGCTTTGCCCATGGTCCGCACTAAGGGCATGGTCTATGTATGGAAACAAATGAGTATGCGAGACGGCCGAACTGGGTTTGGATTTAGGAATAGTAGTGATCAATCTGCAAGGATATTCCATGCAATAACCCAATGCAACCAACTAGGCTTGGAACTAGGTGATGACCCCCAATTTTACAGTGTTGATGATGTGTGGCCAATCAAGGATAGAGTTCTAGAATAAGAGGTTGTTTCTTGATCTCCAAATTGCGTTGACTACAGCTTGGAACCATACTCAAGCCAAGCTATGAGCTTACAAATGGTCCGCAACAGAATTAGCTTCTCTAAAATATCTACAACTGCAATATTACTAAATTCCAAACGTAATATCTAAATCTGATTGACTAAAATATTTCATTTACGCAGGTTTCAAAATATCGAATACATCATGTTGCAGCGTGGACACGAGTATAGGAGGTCTATGCTTGCCCAACTCAAAGCCTTGCGGCAATCGCAAGGACTACGTATTTTGGGATGCATTCCATCCCACTGATGCCGCCAATGCTATTCTAGCTAATAAGTTATTCTCCCGTATATTCTCGATTGCTCATTAGCATATTTTTTCGATAATTGAAAGTACAAAGCGGAAAATGGCTACTGTGACCGAGAACAACTAGCTCTCATATTACAAACAAAGAGCTCATTTGTTTATCATAATCGTCACTCTAGCCCATTTCTCTTCTATTAATGGTAATAAATGAAGACTGCTAAGATATGTAATATGACCATTATATAATGAATTTTGAGCTATGTATTTTGTCCTTGATGCTATCTAATGTTAATTTTTTAGTTATTTTTGTGATTTATATATGTTTGATTGTATGTGCGGCCTAATTGTATTGGACCTTATTTGTGAAAATATAGTATTCCGCCGATCGTATTGAGGCGCATATCACACTAAGGTTTAGTATGGGAGGTTCTATATATATATGGGGTTGTGTATGTTACCATTAGGGTTGATAAGGGTTTGAGTGAGGAAAGATTGAGAGTTGAGACGTCTCATGTGAACTCCAATGATATTAATGAAATTATTTTGTTCCCCTCCATGGATGTAGGCTTCAACTAAACCACGTAAAATCCGATGTTCTCCCCTGTCCCCTTTGTACTTGATTGTTACTTCTATTTGTGGTTTGTATATTCTGTGAGTGATCCTAGTAGGTGGTATCAGGGCCTAACAACATATATTGCATTTTTTTTACCAAGAAAAAAGCCGAGGGCAAATATATATTGCGTTAATTATTTATTAAAAAATGTAATTATAAATGTGTTTTCAGGTTGAAAACAACATTACTATTTAGTTACTTTCACGTGAATTTATGGGTGAGGGTTGCATTAGCTTGAATCTTAATATTGTAGCACCACCACCACTTGCCATAATGATTATAACGTAGGGATCTCACGTTCTGAGTCAACACCATGCAGAGTTGGCATGCAGAATTCTAAGGAAAATTCTAAGGTAAAGAAAAGCAAAATTCTGTAGGTGAAGAATTGTACCCAAAATCACAAAAAATGTACTCAAAATCACAAAGTATGTGCTCAAAAATTACCGACACACAGGCAAAAATTCTGTACAGTTGAAACGCCTGAATTCTAAACCTTTTCTGCACGTCAAACACACAAAAATTTAATTAGTAGTTAATAACTATAACAGCTTCATATATATTAAGATGCTAGCTAGAGAAATCATGTAAATTCATGGCTTTGTGGTTTTAGTTATAACATAATATTGACATTATTAGTATACAAGTCAGCTACCTAATAAATTAATCACATTTAACATTTTTCTATCAAAATATATACTTACTTCAAAGATACAAGTTATATCATTGAGCTTCAAGCTACGCTTCAAACGATATCAATCTAACTTGACCTTGAAAAAGGGACACTCACTAAGGGTCTTATGGCCAAACTTATACTCCAGACAAAAGTGTGCTTTTTTTTTTTTTTTTTTTTTTTTTCCAGATTTAAGGATGTTATACCTATAAATAAAAGTGCTTTTAAATATTATTTTTGTACTTTTAACTAGAAGTAGAAAATCACGAGTTTTACTCGCTACTTATTGGAAAAAACTAAAAGTAGAAAAATAGTGTTTCTCTTTGAGAAAGATAGATAGTTAAAGTAACATATAAATACCTTGGTAACCTTGAGTGCAGTTTGAATGACAAAGTTGCCAGAACCACCTGTAGCAATTTCAATAAATTGCTAGCCTTGTGCACCTTCCCTCTATACTCTTTACGATTGATTCTGAATACATTGGTTGGTGTCGATTTAGAAAATATTGCACCACTTAATTCCTGCATATTAATCAGAAAAAAATACACATTATCAAACATAATACATTATATGTGGACTTGATATATAGGGCTAAAGTGGTAATGGGGTAAGTAAGTCTTGTGATTCATAGATGCAAACGAACCGACTATTCGAAAGTTTTATGAGTGAATTGTCTATAAATAGTTTTATTCTCTGATATAACTCATGTAAATGTTCATCGAGTTTGAAGTGTGTATAATACACAAGCTTATTTAAAGTAGGAGTTATTGGGATTCGAACTCGTATCCCATTGATCAGTCAACGAGGTTCTGAAACTACGTTAAGGAATTAATTATACCAAATAATTAAACCGATGGGTGAAGATTCAAAATGGTTGTACACTTTAACAGTAGGTATCCATCTCATTTAGGATGGCTATAGGGATCTACCTAAGGCGAATAGTTAATATGAGTTAGGGGCATGTGCTAATATACGAGTTGGGTCATGTCAAAGGATCAGAGGGATTCATTAGAGACCCTTTGGGACCATAAGGGTAATGAGACAGGCCCAGGCACAGGTTTGTGTCTTCTAAATTTCCCTAGGCATTAGGCCTAACCCAGAGAATTGATACATAAGAGATTAACATATAAGTCTAAGTAAAATTTTATCTAGAAACAATTGACATTAAATAGAAGAACCTGCCCCAAGGGCTCCCGCCTAATTAAGGTCAGGGGGGTGGGAGGGGACGGATGTACACAGCCTTCCCCCTTAAAGGTATTATCTTTGAAGAGAGGCTATTTCCGATTGCCCCCCAACCTGAGGGTTAGGACTTTCCAGGAGGTCACCCATCCTGGTACTGTTCTCGCCCAAGCACGCTTAACTTCGGAGTTCTAATGGAATCCGGTGAGGACGTGTTGGTACCTTCTTTGGTAAGTAGAAGAACAACAACAACAACAACAACAAGCCCAGTGCCACAATGGCTCCCGCGTGAGCAAGGTCTGGGAGGGGTAGGATGTATGCGGCCTTTACCCTAATGAGAAGCTGTTTACGAGGACCCCCAACTTGAAAAGCAGGAAGGGCATGAAAAGCACGGGGAACACGGAAAGCAAAACAAGAATGGAAGCATCTAAATGGTGTAAGTAACAAGAAGCGGGGCAGAAATGCGTAGGCAACATGCGATCATATAAATGGTGTAAGCAATAAAAAGCAAGGCAGAAATGTATATAAATAGACAGGCATGCAAGAAGCTTAGGTGCACTAGTACTAGCCTTGAAGTGCTTATCGTTTCTATCCTTCTATATCTGTTACCCCTGTATTAATCCTCCATTTGGCTCTATCTAGGGCCATTTCTTCACTAAGGTTGAGATAGGCGAGGTCCTGTCGAATTGCTTCCATCAAACTCTTCTTTGGTCGGCCTCTTCTTCTCTTCCCTTTTGTAACATGGAGTTGTTCGTATCTCCTGACAAGTGCAGTGTTCGATCTCCTCCTAACATGCCCAAACCATCTCAAACGTTGTTCTCGCAACTTATCCTTGATTGGGGCTACGCCTAATTTACTTCTTATGACTTCATTCCTGATCCTATCTTTCCTTGTGTGTCCACACATCCATCTCAACCTCCTCATTTCTGCTACCTTTAACTTCTGCGTGTGATGGTGCTTAACTAGCCAGCACTCTGCCCCATAAGACATAGCCGGTCTCACTACCGTCTTATAGTATTTCCCCTTTAACTAGCGGGAACTTCCTATAACACAGTACCATCGAGGCCATCCTCAATTTATGCCAACCCACTTTAATCATGTTGTTAACATCTGCGTCACTTTGCCGTCTTGTTGCACTATGAAACCCAAGTGTTTAAAGCACGCTTTTTGATGTATGTACTCTGATCCAATCTCGATCTCTTCTGTAATTGGCATGGTAGATGCACAGAACTTGAGTTTCATATACTTGGTTTTAGATCTACTAAGTCTTAAACCTTTCGATTCTAAGGCCAATCTCCAGAATTCTAGCTTCTCATTTACCTCCTCCCTGGACTCTCCCACGAGGACTATGTCGTCCGCGAAAAGTATGCACCAAGGCACGTCACCTTAGATGTGCCCAGTTAGCTCGTCCATAATTTGAATGAACAGAAGAAGGGCTCAAGGCTGATCCTTAGTGTACCCCAACTGTAATGGGGAACGAGTTTGGCTCCCCTTCCGTTGTGCGTACATTGGTCTGTGCATTTTCGGACATGTCCATAATGGCTCGTATATAGGGATGAGGGATGCCTTTCCTCTCCAAGACCCTCTATAGGACCTTTCTTAGCACTCTATCATATGCCTTCTCCAGATCAATGAAAATTATGTGGAGGTCCTTTTGTCTATCTCTGTAGTACTCTATTGACCTCCTTAGGAGGTGGATGACTTCTATTGTCGACTTGTCGGGCATAAATACAAATTGATTCTCTAATACCCCTGTTTGTTGTCATAGCCTTCTTTCTATGACTTGCACCCAAAGCTTCAGAGTGTGGCTCATTAGTTTGATTCCTCTGTAGTTGGCACAACTCTAGATGTCTGATTTGTTCTTATAGACAGGAACTAATGTACTCCTCCGCCACTTGTCTGGCATCTTCTTCCCTTGAAGAATTTGATTGAATACTTTGGTTAGCCATCTGATACCCATTTCTCCAATGTATTTCCATGCTTCAATAGGTATTCCATCTGGGTCTACTGCTTTACCCCTACCCATCTTCTTTAAGGCTTTCCTATCTTCCTCGAGTCTAATCCTCGTGCAATAATAATAGGTGTGGTGCTCCTTAAGTGCTTGTAGTTCACCTGGGGATCCATCTCTAACTCCTTGTTAATTGATCAGATCCTGAAAGTAGGATTTTTATCTAGTTTTAATTTGTTGCTCGTCCATAAGCACTTGACCATCTACTCCCTTTATGCACCTTACTTGGTCAAGATCTCTAGTCCTCCTCTCCCTTGCTTTTGCAATTCTATAGAGGGCCCTAGCTCCCTCATCAGTATCCAACCTTTTTTAGAAATCCTCGTATGCTTTAGCTTGTGCATCTCTTACTGCTATCTTAGCTTCCTTCTTGGCTCGTTTCTACTGTTGCCTCTTGTTCTCGTTTCCGCTTCGGTCCCATTCCTTGAATCATTTTCATTTTGCCTTAATCTTTTCTTGTAACTCCCTGCACCACCACCAGGTCTCTCTATTGTTTGGTGCCCCACCCTTTGATACACCTAAAACTTTGCATGCCATATCTCTGATCTTTCGGGCTACTTGGTCCCATCTATGGTTTAGATCTCCCTCACCATTCTCTCCCAGCATAGTCACGACTCTTTTCTTAAAAGCTTGGAACTTGTTCCCCTTTAGATCCCTCCAACGAGTGCACGGCTGTGATGGTTTAGTGGATTTTCTTGCCCCTTCTCTTAGCCTTGACAACCCTGTGCTGTGTTGAGAGTTCTTCCATGTGGATAACCTTGTAATTTCTACAATCTTTTTGAGTCCCCTTCCTTAATAGTATGTAGTCAATCTAGGTCTTTACTCCACTGCTCCGGTACGTGATGATATGCTCCTCCCATTTTCTGAAGAAGGTGTTGACAACTGTTAACTCATAAGCGACGGTAAAGTCTAACAAGGCCTTACCCTCATCGTTCCTTGTTCCAAAACCAAAGCCTCCGTGGTGAGATGCATAGCCGTTTGTGTTCGCTCCCACATGTCCATTGAGGTCACTACCAATCACCACCTGTTCGCTCTAGGGTATGCCTTGCATTGTTGAGTCTAAATCCTCCCAAAATCTAGTCTTCTCTTACTCTGTCTGCACAATCTGTGGTGTGTATGTACTTATAACGTTCAATATCTCCCCATCTAAAACTAGCCTGATGCTACTGATCCTATCGCTAGTTCTAGTCACCCCCACTACTTTGTCCTTAAAGAGGCTGTATATAATAATACCCACTCCATTCCTCCTCCTAACTTGGCTCGCATACCATAATTTATATCCTAATACATCCCTTGCTTTTGTGCCAACTCACCTAGTCTCTTGAAGGCACATGATGTTGATCTTTCTCTTCATCACAATTTGGGCCACCTCAAAACTCTTCTTTATTAATGTTCCAACATTTACTGTCCCAAATTGCAGGCTCCTAGTCTCTTGTTCCGCCTCTTTCCCAACCCCTTTGAAGATGGCCTCAGGTTTTGAACTCCATTTCTAGTAATGTTCATAAACTATCTGTCACCCGTCACGGTTAGACACTCACAAAATCACCAAATACAAGAATATATTTGTTAGAAAAATGATACAAGCTAAATCCAGATTAGTAGGAAAGTAGTATCCCAATTGTTAAAAACCACATTGTGAATACAAAATAAAAAGCTCCCAATCCCACATTGACGATTTAAAGGGGGGTTGTTAGGTTTATGAGGGTAAGTGTTTTTAACTCATTTGAATTAAGTCTCAGTTGAGAGAATGGGAACCACATGCGGGCCAAGGCGATCTTTTTCTCAACGGGTATATTTATTTTAGGGACGGAAAATCTTAGTCATTACCATTTCATATTAATTAGTGTTTTTAATGTTGAGAATTAATTCATATAAACGTTGGTAATTAATCAGATAAATTTGTAACAGCAGCAACCAGTTTTGAACGTTGCAGAATTACCTTGCTGACACTTGAGGATTAGTATAAATAAAGATGTTGACATTGTTATCCAAAAATATATATATATACAATATAGCTCTCTTCTTTTTTTTTCTTCAGTTTATTCTCTATATACTTGGGCAAAGTTCTCGAGCTCTCCTACCCGGCGATTAACGAGTGCACGTTAACAGTCGGACCGTGTAAATCCTAGAGGACGGCCGCCTGCGTATCTGTTTGCACCGAAGCAGAGGCGAAATCGTCTTTTAGGATAGTGGTATTTCCCACGGCACGGTATCTTCGGTATTTTCTAATCTACTCTCCCTCTTCCGATATTGTTTAATTCTCATGTTCATTTATCTGGCTGCGTTTATCTGATATAAAATTACTGTAATATTTATTGTGTTATATCAAATTTTAACAATGTGTTTTGACTGTTTTTCAAGGTGAAAGTTTCCTGCATTTCCGGTTTAAGTTTAATGTAATTTTCACTTGCAATATGTTGCAATTTTCAGTTAATATCAGCGGCATTTTTAGGGCTATTTATACCGTATTTTACCGGTTATTTTTCGGTAGTTATATTGGTATTTTTACGCTATATTTTACACGTCAGATATTTCCTACTATATTAGCAATAGCACAAGCAATATCACAACGAGGAACTAAAAATAAAAATAAAAAGAGGCATAGAATAAAATCAAAATCACAAATAAATCAAAATAAAAATCAAATATCACAATAAAGATAAAAATTGCAGAATTAAAAATAAAAATAAAAATAAAAAACAAAATGACAAATATAAATAAAAATAAAGGAGGGTAAATCGAACCTGGGGCCGACCGTTTTCTACCTACCTGGGCCGGCCAGTTTTTGGTATGGGTCTGGTGGGAGTTGTGGGGAAATGTGGCTTTGGCCTGGTGTTGGTGGTTGTGATGGTGGTGGGGGGTGATGGACGTGGTGGGGGAGGTGTAATGGGTAGAGTGTGGAGGCGAGGGGGGGCGGTCAGGGTGGGTTCGACTGGTGAAAGGGGGAGAGAAGGGAGGCTGGGGGGTTGGTGGTACGGTGGGGTTGGGTTGGTGGTTGGGGTGGAGAAGGGTGTGTGTTTCGAAAGGTAAGGGAGGTAGAGGTGTGGCAAGGATGGTGGGGGCGTCGCACTTACCAGCGGTGGGTTGTTGCCATCGCTGTAGCGTCACTGGTAGTTGTCAGCGAGCTTACCGACCCGGTGGTGTTGGCCTGAGAGGTAGAAGAACCCAATATATATATATATATATATATATATATATATATATATATATTTATATTTATCTGTACAATCTCAAAACTCCAATATCAAATTCATACTAGACTCAAACATGTGTCATATTATTAAGCAATAGTTTTATATCTAGTGTTAGAAAGAGAAGAGAGTAGCACGTACCCATATGGGTCTTGAGAAAGGTGCAAGACGTAACGCAATATAGTTGCAAACGTTACTTCATTACGAGCAAGTCCCATGTAATCCATACACTCCTTCAATGTTATGCATCCTCTTTGATCTATGGCTATTCTTTCACATTGCCTCGCCCTCTTATCGTATAAAACCTGCCACCTATATTCCACACATTAATCATAATCAAATATTTTGTTGCTGCAATTATTAGGGTCTACAAAATTATCATTCAAAACCGAGAAAAATATATACTTTAGTTTTGTCCCCGTCTAAGTTAACAAAACATTTCTTAATAATGCAAGATCCTGTGGAATGAGTCATCATTTCATAAAGTCGATGAGAAAAAAAACTCAAGGAAGAACTGAGCCTCTGGCATTTGCTTGGCCGCTTTTATTAGCTTACAAATTATACGAGACACATGGTGAACAAAATAAATGGGAGAAAAGGTTAAATTAGATCAAATGATATATGATGCACACTAGATGCTTTAGTCGTTAGATGACTCTTGAATATTAGAGGGTTTTTTTTCCCCATAAATAACATTGGAAACATGATATAAGACAGATGCATTCGCAAACACAAGGCCTGGACCAGTCTTGAATATTAGAGGGTTTATCTCTACTTCTGTAGAATACTCGAACAAGTTATTATTGTATAACACTTTTTGTTTTTTTTTTTTTTATTAATCTGTGTGAGTGGCCTTCAAGAAATTGTTTATACCCAATGACAGAATTCGAGTATGAAATTTAATGTTTTATGAATAATCATGTTAAAGTCTATTACGAGTTTGATCTAATTATGTTGAAGCATAGAATCATTCTATCAGCTTATACTTTTGGGAAAATTATTTGCTTGATATGGTATGATAGTCTAGTTGGTTGAGTGGTCATGAATTCAAATACTAACACCTTCTAGTCTAAATATTAATATATTTCAAACATAAAGGTATGAGCGAGTACATGAATTATGATTTATCCATACTTCAAGCACAATGGACATTCGCGTTAGGAGGCATGTTAAAGTATTAAATCATTCTTAGACTTTCGTCCATCAACTTAAGTTTTTAAAATGGTTGATTTCTTGACATAACCTATTAGGATCAATGAGCGAGAATACAAAACGTAGTAGCGCTTACCCTTGAGGATGACACGCGAGATCGACAAGTAGGTAAGAATGTTGGACCATATAATAGATGATTTGCGAAAACTGATGGTTTTTACATGAACCAAAGAGCTTCTTCATCAAGTAGCCAGCACGTGGGTCAGTCATCAAATTAAACATATGCATCCACACCTGTTGAAATAGATTTTGTGCTGCAACTACTGATCGGTACCGAGGTATGTCACGATCCTTGACCGTGACCTTGTACCGAACAACCCATTTTTTGCTTTTATTATTTTGTATCGATTATGTAATATAAAAATATTGTAGTTTAAATTTTTGAATTTAAATTTAGGTGGGAGCCGGTTAGGGTGATTAGGGAGGCAAAGGGTAATTTTGAATTTGTAATCATGTAATTACATCCTAGGGTCTAGCAATAGGGGGCAACCACCCCTTCCCTCCAAAATACCCCAAGCCTTGTCTATTTAAACCCATGTATTTTGTGTAATTGGATAACCAAGAAATGAAATGAAAAAAAATTAAAACTCTTCCCTTCCTCCTTCTCTCTTAACCGGTTCCCCCCTTCCCCCTTTCTAACTCTAAATCTCTCTCCTCCTCCTCTAACCTCTCCCTTTCTAACTTCTAACTCTAATTCTCTACTTTTCCCTTCTACTAACATTCTCTTCTCTTCCTCTAACTTATCTCTAATTCTCTTCTAAATTCTTTACTCTCTTTCTCTCTCCCGATCCTTCTCAAATTTATCCAAGTCACAGACTTAGATTTGTTACAAAGTGGTATCAGAGCTCGTCACCAACCTTTGGGTTTGTGACAAGGTACTTCTAGAAGAGCTTGCCAACGTAGGGATCCCAACGCAGTCTGTATTGATTTCACTATCATGTCGTGTTCTTGCTGTGGATGATGATGATTTCTCGTCATAATTCTGTTATGTATTGCATCTTCCTCACTGCCAAATAGTTGGTAACTCCTCGGTTGCATCACAATGCCTGCATTGTTTTGCATTTATCTTTAGTTATTATTAGCGTATTAAACACAACCATTCATGTATGGTTAGTTATGGCTGACATAGGGAACTTTTCTCAAAATTTTACTTGATAGTTTTACAGTCTATTTGATACGAATGTTTCTAGTTTTTTTTTTTTTTTTTTTTTATGGTTTCTGAAATTTGAGTTAAAACTTAAATTATGAAATCCAAACAAGAAAAAATAATTTTTAAAATCTAGAATAATTTCTCAAAAATCAAAAATTATAAACAAAAATTAAACCCAAGCATGGCCTAAAATTTCAAGATTGTTTGTTCTTAGACATAGTATCAAATTAAGCCTCCATAAGAAATTACAGATTCAACCTTATTCTAATGGAATATTGGTTTTGCTAACATATGATGTTTAAACGTCGATTGAGTAATATAAACCGTTCGGTCCAACATGGTTTGAAAAATGAGGTTTTCTGTTTATCAATTCAACCTCAAAGAGGCTCCTATCAAGACAGGACCTGGAGAGAGTAAGATATATACAATCTTACTTATGTAGGGTGCTAGAATAAGATGTATATAGTCTTACCTCTGGAGGGTGCTACCCTGTAGAAAAGCTGGTTTGAAGGGCTCTCAACCCTTAAAGATAAAAATGATTAAATTGAAATAGCAGTTAATTTATACAGGGACTAAATTAATACAATAAAGATAAAATGACTAAATTCAAACAGCAGTTAAAGTATAATGACTTTGGCATAAATAACCAAAAAAAGAAAAGGTCATAAGACATATAACATTTGACCAAAAAATAAGACACATAACAAAAAGTGTGCACATAACAAGCTGACATCCTAGTTAAATAAAAGACAACAAGAAATTGACCATGAAATATATACAACAAAAATTGAAATATATCGTTGTTAGGAAAAATCAAGATTGAATAGACTGGTTGGATTTTTTTCGATAATTTGTGCCAAAAAAGCAATACAAGCAGGCCACTCACTAGGTGAGGCCAAAGTCCAACCGCAACAAAAAGGGGACTAGGAACAAAATAGCACAAAAACAACAAAGCAGAAACAAAACAGATACCTAAGCAAGACCAGGCAAACCACCAGAAACCAGAACAAAGCAACAAGACAGAAACAACTAAGGCAAGGAACTCTTCAGAAAAAGAAGCGGAAGATCAGCGCACAGAGGAAGAGCAGGGTTGAAGCTGACCAAATGCCTCAAAACAACCCATCAGCATCATTTAGCAAGAATGTCTACCACCATCGAGTCTAATGATCCGCATCAACGAGTTTGGTTGGATTAATGAAGCTAAGCGTCTAATTATCCGCATCAACGATTCTTCTTCTTCAACTTGATCTTCTAATGAATTATTACTAAAAGAAGAACTAAAACGATACGACCAGTCTTGATTTCTTCTCATCATCTTGATATATTTTTAATCAACAAAATTCAAGTAAATGCTAAAAGGTTAATTTAAATATAATATACAGGCATGTTCTAGTAAATGCGAATAATAATGTATAAGAAATATTATTGCCAAAGGATAATTGATTTTTGTTAGTTTTTCTGCCTTAATTTTCACCTTTTTTTGAAAAATTGTATTTTTGCTAGTAGTAAGTTTAATATAAATTAAAGTCTAACATCATGGATATCTAAAAATAAAAGTACTTATTGTTATGCAATATCAATCCTAGGTAATATATTGTCTATAGTATTATTTTAATACTTATTATAGTTAAACTGTGTGAATTTATCTCCTAATAAATTACTTGTTGAATAAAGATATGATGCTTGAACTTCAATGAGTAATATTATTTTTTTTTTTATCATGGTAAATTCAGGGGAGGGGGGTGCTCTAGTGGGGGCTTGAACCCCGGCGCTCTCACATAGGTAACCGGGAACCACACCACTAGGCTACGAGCTACTTGCTCACTTCAATGATTAATATAACCCATCAAGTCTGATATGGATCGGAGAATGATTTTTTATTTTTTGCGTAGTCAATTAAACATTAACCACAATGCAACCAGTACTTGACCCATTATCATTAGAGGTGGCCAGTGGGCCGGGTCGGCCCGTAACCCTGCCCGGCCCGCTACTGTAGCTAGCCGAGCCGGGCCAGGCCTTGCCCCTGGCCCGAGCCCGGTTAGCAGAGAGCTGTTGCCAATGGCTCTTTTGAGGAGGAGCCGTTGCTCCCCCTCCAAATTAATTAAAAAAAAATTACTTTATTTTTATCTATAAATATCCAACTCATTCATTTCTTTTTCCTCATAAATAAATCTCTTATTCTCTCTTCTCTCTCTATACATCCATCTACATACTTCTTCTACTTGCAATATTGTGCTCTAAATTTCTAAAGTTCATTGTTGACAAAACGTTCAGCTCGTAGAATCTCGCTCAAGTTCAAATTTCATTGTTCGCTTCGCTTGCTTCGGTAATTTTAGTATCGAAATTTCATTTGTTTTCTCCTAATTATCTACCTAATTTCATAATTTTGCATTAATAGTTGCATTTTTAAAATACTAATAAGTAATATTATCATCATGGCACACAACACATCATCGTCTAGAGCCGGTTGTTCGAGTTCTAGTTCTTCTCGACGGCCGCATATAATACCTAAGAGGAGTAGAATTGTCGAACTTAATACTGATGAACGAGCTTTTCTAAAACCAGGCCCATCACCTCCATACACTGACAGTATAGATTGGGACTTTGAGCCATAATTCTACCATGAGCAGGATTGTCCTGCCTCACAAAATGAAGAGGAACCCACACCCACCACAGAAACCCAGCCCTCTAGAACTAGTACTACTAGGCGTAATACTAGTGGGGTCTGGAAGCATTTTAACTTAGATAGAGAAGTTAATAAAGCTTTTTGTAAATTATGTAACCCACCCAAGGCCTATAGTCATCCACCCGGCAGTGGGACGGGCACATTAAGTAGACATATAGTTACGTCCCACCCCGAACAAGGCCCAGAAAGAGCTCAACTATGGTTAGTACAACAAGCGACCGGTGCGCTTGTTAACTTTAAATTCTCCCAAGAAACTAATAGATGGGAGCTAGCTAGATACATAATTGCTGCTGAAAAGCCTTTTAGCACTGGAGAAGACGCGAGATTCGTCAGGTATATGCAAACAGCGGTGAACCCCGCCATCGTAAGGATTCCTCGGAACACCTTAAAGCGGGACGCTTTTAAAGATTGCCAAAGGATGAAAACTGAGGTCTTTGAACTTTTTAGGATGAACACGAGCATGTTTTCGTTGACGTCCTATACTTGGAAGTCGAAACCTGTGTGCCTTACTTATGCGTAACAGCACACTGGATCGATTCTTCCTTCACCCTTCAAAGAAGAATAATCAATTTTGCAAACTTAGATTATCCCCACAGTGCTGACATAATCACGGGTGCGATTATGGAGGTAGTCCGCGGTTGGGGTATAGAGCGACGTATTTTTAGTATTACGTTCCACAATGCTACCAATAACAATGCATCTGTTAAGCAATTGATTAAGCATATGAGACCCGTGTTAGGTGGGCGGTGTTTTCATCTATGTTGCATTTGTCACATACTACATTTAATGGTTATGGATGGTCTAAGTCTAATAAACGCTTCTCTTTCCACCTTAAGAGATATAACAATAGCTATAAAATCATCCGGAATCAGAAAGAAAAGATTTAGATCTCTATGTAGGACGTATGGCTTACAGTATAAACAATTTAAATTGGACTTGCCAACTAGGTGGTCGTCAACAGTAGATATGTTAGATCAAATTTTACCATATAAGGATGTCCTGGTGGAATTTGTACAGGATACTCGTTCTGATGCAGCCGCCATCTCCGCGTGTGAAGGATCAACCAAAGAAAGACAAGCTTGGCAAGCACATGGCAGGAGTAAACAAGAAACCGGGCTTAACGGTAGTAAAAGGGAAGAATATCAAGACTTGGCGCCACCATTACTTGGCATCACCATATCTTGACGCCACCACTGGAAGACACGGTTCAAGAGGCGCATGTGAAGTTAATTATTTTAGATAGAGTTTGATTAGGATTAGAACTAGTTTAAATTCAAATTTAAATCTTTATTTATTTTATTTATTTATTTATTTTAAATAGAGCACACAGATTGCGATCTTAACCGTTGATTCATATTATGCGAATTGCAATCTTGACCATTGATTAGATTTAAAATTTGAATTAGAGTTAGAGTCCTCCTCTATATAAGGAGAGGGGTAGCTAGGGTTTAGGGAGCCAATTTTAGAATCAATTTTATGAGTTATTTGTTCATTCTATTCTCAAGAGTGAGAATGAGAGTCGAATTTATCTTTCCCCTATAATTTTTATTAGAGTTTAATAAAATAAAAGGGAAAGCTGTCGTTTTCCTTCCCGTCCCCCTAATCTTCCGCTGCCGCGCTACATCAATTGGTATCAGAGCTTAGGACGTTTTTGAGATGGCATCAAATCGTCAAAGGTACGCTACTATCGAGGAAGTTTCTGAACGAGACAGAATTATGCAAAACGAACGAAGATTAGACGAGTTCGAGGAGAGACTTAGGCAAATCGAGCATTACTTTATTCAACTTGGGGCAAATCCTGACTTAAAGCTAGGAACCCAGCCCCAACGCCCATTAACACCGGGTGAAAACAAAAAGGTGAAGGACAAGATCAAGAATCCGGCATCGGTTGTTGATCTACCGGACCCTGAGTCGAGGCAGCATCGGCTCTGTATCGGTACCGCCAATGTTGAAAAACGAGAGGTGGGCACCGACCTCCATGAAGAAAATTCGGAGTTTGAGGAAGTTGACGTCATTATGTTGGAAGAAACTCAAGACACGCTACCTTCACTTGGGGAGGAGGAATTAGTGGATGACGAAGGTCGCTTGCTTTTAGTCAGGTGAGCTGGCTTCACACCTGAAGAAGCAAAAGGAGAAGATTGGAGGCGCCATGACATCTTCCAGACCACTTGTACCATTGGCGGTAGGATATGTCGTATGGTCATTGATTCGGGAAGTTGTGAGAACGCCGTTTCCGAAGAAGCCATTCAGAAGCTAGGGTTGAAGATGGAGGAACATCTGAACCCTTACACGGTGTCTTGGCTCGAGAAAGACGATCAGGTAACTATATCAAGACGTTGCTTGGTCAATTTCTCAATTGGAGACACATATTGAGAAGCGGTTTTGTGTGATGTTGTTACGATGGATGCTTGTCACTTGCTATTGGGACGTTCGTGGCAATATGATAGGAGCGTCGTCCATGATGGAAGAAAGAACACATATAGCTTCGTCTTTGAGGGGATAAAGATCATCTTGATGCCCAAGAAGGTCGAGGCAACATGTTTGTCAAGGAACAAAGAACAGGAGCCAGAAGAAAGGATGTGAGCACCAACGTAGTTGGCGAGGCCATGTTGGCGTCACCACCAATAGATGTTACCCATGGAGAACCTATCTTTGATGAGGCACCACAACTAGACCTATCTTCTCCACCCATATTTGATGAGCCCATGTATGATGGGCCCATCTTTGACAAGGAGGAGGAATCGGATGAGGTCGGGAGTCAATCGAGGAAGGATTATCCAGAGGTGTTGGCATCTTACGTACCGCCAACAATGGAAGAATAGAACTGGCTAAATTGGGAACCAATACCGGGTGTAGAGACTAATATGGGGGACGAGTACATCAGGCCCCTAATGTGGATGTTACTTGTGATGATCTACATCCGGGTGAGACCGAAAGGCAGGTCGGCTATACTAACGCCAACCAAGGATGGGACTTGGCAGGACTGTGACAACAATGAGACAACACAGGTGATAAGAGCGAGAGAGTTACCAAGAGCTGTGACAGAGATAAGGACAAGCCCGCAATGGAAGTGTCAAGTACCAATAGCGAAGTTACCAGCTCTGCTTCATCACCGGGTTGAGTTCCCGCCATTTATGTCACCTAAACGGAGCGAACCTTGGCAGGAGTATACTGAGAACAGATTCACCACCGAAATCAACGTACACTGTGAGTATCCTTCATCTTTGGCAAGTACCCTGACAATGGCGAGAAGGATACCAACAGTTCTACGGCCAATTCGAGGGAGAATTCTCTCCAACCGGAAGAGGATGATGCAGCCCTGCCTCCTTTGGCGTATTGCTTAGCGGCACCGTGGTTTAGGCATGGTTGGCGTTGGCAAGTCAGTGGGGGAAGAGGACGCGAGTACAAGGTCAGAAGCGGAGTTGGGTTGGCGAAGCAAGACAAAGCTACTGAGCATTCGAATATGGCGCATAGCTTGGCTGAGGAAGAAGAACACGAGGACCTTTGTTAGATCTTTCCTGGCTCTACCTCATACTTGGCGGTTTGCTAGAACCATGTGCTTGACCAATGAAGATTGGAGACTTGGCGTGACTGAAGTAGCCAAGAAGAACTAGAGGCGAATTCGAGGACGCATTCTCTCCAACCGAAAGAGGATGATGCAGCCGCCATCTCCGCATGTGAAGGATCAGCCAAAGGAAGACAAGCTTGGCAAGCACGTGGTGGGAGTGAACAAGAAACCGGGCTTACCGGCAGTAAAAGGGAAGAATATCAAGACTTGGTGCCACCATTACTTGGCGTCACCATATCCTGACGCCACCACTGGAAGACACGGTTCAAGGGATGCGTGTGAAGTTAGTTATTTTAGATAGAGTTTGATTAGGATTAGAATTAGTTTAAATTCAAATTTAAATCTTTATTTATTTTATTTATTTATTTATTTTAAATAGAGCACACAGATTGCGATCTTAACCGTTGATTCATATCATGCGAATTGCAATCTGGACTATTGATTAGATTTAAAATTTGAATTAGAGTTAGAGCCCTCCTCTATATAAGGAGAGGGGTAGCTAGGGTTTAGGGAGCCAATTTTACAATCAATTTTATGAGTTATGTGTTCATTCTATTCTCAAGAGTGAGAATGAGAGTCGAATTTATCTTTCCCCTGTAATTTTTATTAGAGTTTAATAAAATAAAAGGGAAGGCCGTCGTTTTCCTTCCCATCCCCCTTGTTCAGATTTAAGTGATTATAATCTGAACGATGTACATTGGAACACAATTGATAAAATTTTTTATGTTTTTTACCATGTTTAGGGAAGCTACCAACTTTTTTTTGGGTTGCTATTATCCGACTATACCACAAGCAATATCAAACTTGATTGATATTGTAAATTGGATGTCGGGTAATGAATCAAACCCCTTATTGGCCGCATCGATTGCAGTAATGAAAACGAAATTTTGTAAATATTTTTTTGAACTACCCCTTTTATATTGTTTTGCGACTATTTTCGATCCCCATTGTAATCGAAGGGGTTTGAACCTGTTTGCCGAATATTTTTACAGAAAATTAGATCCGACTTTTAATATCTCAGTTTTCATTGAGCAAGCCGATAGGGGCCTGCACATTTTATTTTCTCATTATTCCTGGAGATTATCATCTGATGATCCACAAGCTACTTCTACTATAGTAGGATCTTCCACTTCTGGTGGAAGTAGTTCACAGTCGTCATATGCGTGGATGCTGTTGGACCAATTCACACCCGCAGAAACTCCCACGTCATGTGACGAGTTAGATTACTATTTGTGAACGCCGATGATCTAGTTCTTCGCGACACTGGCGAATCCACAATTTGATATTTTATAACGGTGGTGTACAAATCAAACCCAGAATCTCGTGCTTTCCATCATGGCATGTGATATACTAATGTGTCTGGTGTCTTCAGTAGCATCGGAGTGTGCGTTTAGTCTTGTGGCATGTTGCTTGGAACTAAGGGAGCGAAGCTATCATCGTCCAGCTTGGAGATGTCCGTGTGCTTAAAGGACTGGATGCACGCAGAGGCTAGGGAACAAAACGACTTGAGGCTGGGTTCATCGAGCTAGGATGAAGACGACCGCTCTACGTCAGACGACAGCACAGTAACCCCCTCGGTAGACTGATTTCGTATTGTTATACATGTACGTCTATATCTTGTTTTTATTTTGTAATAAATATATTTGTATTTTTAAATAATAGGATTCAATTGTTGTAGTTACATTTGTTACATTACAACAACAACAACAACATTCTCAGTGCCTCACGGGCTCAGGCAAAAGCAAGGACTGGGGGGGTGGATGTAAGCAGCCTTACCCCTTTCGGGTGGAAGAGAGGCTGTTTCCGAGGAACCCCAACCTGAAGAACATTTGTTACATTATTTACCATTATTTACTATTATTTATTATATATTTTATTTTATATCATATATTTTATCATTATTAATGATTGTGAGGTATTGCATTTGTATCTTATATTATTCATCAATGAATTATAATAATTTTTATACAAAACGAGTTTATTTTTCCTTAATTTTACAGCTGGGCCTAGCCCGACCCGGCCCGTGGCCACCTCTAATTATCATATTTCTATTAACGGCAAAAGACTAGAATTCAAGTTATAATTATTGGGAAGTATTTCAAAAATTTATTGGAATAGGTGCAATACTAGAGAACTAAAATCTAAATTTGGATCATAATTTTTAATTTAATATGGTTATAATAATATAAATACGTTAACTAAAATAAATATATACAAAATACATAAGGTATTGAAAAACAAAGAAAAGTATAAAAAAAAGAATATCATATAAAATTTACCTTAAAAAAGGCCAAACTCTGCTCCTCTTTTACATCCGGAAGATGCACTCCGAAAATATTAAGTCAAGAAACAATTTTAGAACTTTTTTCTTTTAATTTTAATATCAATAATAGTTTTTACTTTAGAAAAAAATGAATTATAAACTCAATATCTAGGCCTTTTTTTATAATGTAATATAATATTACGACTGCTACCTTTTATACAGAAGTTAAATCATAATACAAGTAGGATTCTCTTAAAAATAAAAAAAATAAAAAAGCAAAAGACTATCAGAACCCTCTAACTCACGAGAAAATATTAGGTGACCTGAGGTCACCACAATGACATGATGACCTCCCACTACTTCCTTTATTCATGTGTATTGAGAAATTATTTTTAGTAATTAAGATTTATAATTTAAATATTATTTAAATTAATTTCAACTTAAAAATGAGAGAAAATATACTGGGGTTACCAGGTCATCATGTGACCCCGATTTACCTAATAATTTCTCCTCACAAGAAGGGAGAGAAATTATCCCACGTCAGCAATCCTAATCGTACAGCAATAAATCGCAATACAAAAACTGGCATCCTACGAGGTAGGACCTAAAAGACCACAGTAAGTGACATACAACACATAGAGAAAGAAACAACAAAAGATAACCAAAGGCATACAACAAGATAAACCAAACTAGCACCAAAACCAGCCTTAATCTAAAAAGGACCCAAGTTTGAGATACCTGATCATGGACTATATGGAGAGAGGTAGAATTACACGGCCTCATGCTTCAAACAACCGGTTGCCTCTAATAGGAGCTGAGAATGGCCTTCCAAGGGACCAGCTTTTGATGCATTAAATACAACAACATACCCAGCGCCTCAAGGGCTTCCGCATAAGCAGGGTCTGCGAGGAGTGGTTGTACGCATCCTTACCCCTTTAGGGTGTAACCCTAGCGAGATGCTGTTTCCGAGGACCCCCAGCCTGACAAGGTTGGCAACACGAGGACTTTCTGGGAGGTCACGCATCTCGGTACTACTCTCGCCCAGTCACGCTTGACTTTTGAGTTCTAATGGGACCCGGTGCCTTAGTGCTTGGTAAATGAACTCTTTTGATGTATTACAAGATTTGAGAGAAATATAAGAATTGTATATTTTTTGTATAACCATAATGTATACAAGGGGTTTATATACAAATCATATGAACAATTATTATGGAAAGAGAATAATCCTAGAATCAATAATGATCAATCTAAAGGCTAAAATCAAGGGGAGAATATTGCACATAATAAATCAAGGATTACATTACATATTCTAACACCCCCCATCAAACTCAAGGTGGAAAAGCTGAAGCCAACTTGAGTTTGGAAACCAAATCGTTAAAGCATCCTGGAAAATGGGTCTTGGTGAAAATGTCAACCGTTTGCTCCGCAAAAGAAACGGAGATTAATTTAAGATCATTTTGCACTAGGTGTTGCCGTATGAAGTGACAATCAACTTCTATGTGCTTGGTCCTTTCATGAAAAACATCATTATGAGCAATTTGAAGGGCACTCTGATTGTCACAGTAAATGGTTGCTGCTGATTGATGTTTCACACCCATGTCTTCCAATAACCAGCGTAACCAAATAAGTTCAGATGTAGTGTCTGCGAGTGCTCTATACTCTGCTTCGGTACTACAACGAGAAACCACTGCTTGCTTTTTACTATGCCATGAAATCAAAGAATCTCCTAGAAAGAAACAACGGCCAGTAGTGGAGTGTCAGTCAATAGGATCTCCTGCCCAATCTGAGTCTGAGTAGGCTTTCAACTCCAGAGATGAGTGAAAAGGAAAATGAAGCCCTTGGAATAGCGTACCCTTAACATATCGAAGAATGCGAAGAACCGCTGCATAGTGGGTTGTTTGAGGAGCAGCCATGAACTGACTTACAAGATGGACGGCATATGCTATATCAGGCCGTGTAACAGTAAAGTACACAAGGCTTCCTACCAACTGTCGGTACAATGTAGAATCCTTGAGGGGGGACCCATCGGTGGGCGAGAGCTTGACATTCATTTCAAGAGGCGTGGGTGAAATCTTGCTATCTGTTAATCCAGATCGGGATAGGAGGTCGCTGGCATATTTAGCTTGTGATAAGTAGTAGCCATGAGAATTTGAAGAGACCTCTAGACCTAAGAAGTAGTTGAGCAAGCCAAGATCCTTCATCTCAAACTGTTGGCTGAGGAAGTGTTTTTAGTCCTAAATTCCTTGCAAGTCATCACCAGTAATGGTCATGTCTTCTACATACAATAATAAGAGAACAATCCCTTGGTTTGTACGACGAACAAAGCGCGCATTGTCATAAGCGCTAGAGGCAAAGCCAAGACGATTAACAGTGGAAGTGAATTTTGCAAACCAAGCTCGAGGAGCTTGCTTTAATCCATATAATGCTCGACGAAGATGGCAGACCTTGTTTGGCGGATGATTACATCCAAGTGGAGGTTTCATATAGACTTCCTCAGTGAAATCCCCATTAAGGAAAGCATTTTTTACATCCATCTGAAAGAGTTGCCATTTCTTTGCAGCTGCAACTGCTAGTAAGCTCCTAACAGATGTGAGACGGGCAACTGGAGCAAATGTCTCCTCATAGTCAATTCCATATTCCTAGCCAAAACCCTTGGCAACAACTCGAGCTTTGTATCTCTCAATTGAGCCATTTGAACAAGTCTTAACTTTGTAGACCCATTTATAACCTATTGCTGATTTCCCGTGTGGTAAATCAACCAAGTCCCAGGTGTGTGTCTTCTCTAGGGCCTCAATTTCTTCTTGCATTGCCTTTTGCCATAAAGGATCAACGTGAGCCTCTCTATATGTACTTGGCTCCTGAATGGAAGCAACAACAGAATAGCAGTGATAATCCTTCAAGTAGTCAGGTTGTTGACTAACTCGAGAAGAACGATGAGGTAAAGACGCTTCTGGCTGTGTGCTTATGGTTGCTTCAAGGGTAGATAAGCCAGATTCATCAGGGGAAATATTTTGATCACCAGAAGCATGAGTAAATGAGCCAGATTCGTCAGGAAAAATAACCTGATCAGCCGGAGTAGCAGGTACATAGGTATCATGGGGGGAAATAGGTACCTCCATCTCAATATACCTGCCATCATCATCTGGAAAAAGGTCGATGGCAGGATCAGTAAAATAGTAGGTGGAAGGTGTAGATAATCGGAAGGCAGAAATAGAAGAGAACATCTTGTGTTCCCAGAAAACAACATGACGTGAAATTCGAAGTTGTTTAGAGATAGGATCCCAACACCTATAGCCTTTATGTTCAATACCATAGCCAAGGAAACAACACAATCGCGCACGCGGCTCAAGTTTTGTTCTCTCATGAGGTTGTAGTAATACAAAACAGGCACATCCAAAGACACGAAGAAGATCATAGCTTGGGAGAATTCCATACAAACGCTCATAAGGAGACTTGATATCAATTACCGGAGAGGGAATGCGATTGATAGTGTATACAGTTGTAAGAGCAGCTTCTCCCAAGAAGGATTCTGGACAAGAGGCAGAAATAAGTAGTGCACGCACATTTTCAAGAATGTGTCTGTGTTTTCTCTCTGCACGACCATTCTAAGCTGATGTCCCTGGACAGGAATGTTGAAGAACAGTACCATTTTGTGCAAGAAAACTCAAAAAATTCTTCTCTCTATATTCTTGGGCATTATCAGATCGAAAAACTTTAATCTTACACGAAAACTGAGTTTGGATCATGGTAGCAAAATTGTAATAAATCTGGGGCAATTCAGATCGATTCTTAAGGAGATAAATCCATGTGTAACGAGAAAAATCATCAACAAAGATCACAAAGTAGTGGGAGCCAGCCATAGTAGTATTAGGAGAAGGACTCCAAATATCTGAGTGGACAAGATCAAAAGGTACTGCTGAAATTGAATTACTATTATTAAATGGTAAAGCATGAAATTTTGCAAGTTGACATGGTTGACAATCAACAGTACCACCATCAACATGATCCAAGACTCCACTAGAAATTAAAGAACTCAATCGAGAATAAAAGACATGACCAAGTCGAGAATGCCAAAGTTCTTGTGAGACGGTAGCAGCACAACGATCAGAAGACTGAATTGGAACATCAAGAGAAATGAGCTCAAACAAGCGGCCAACTTTACGGCCTATCCCAAGAATCTGTCCCGTTTGAGGATCCTGTACAAGACAACCACGATCTGAGAAATGTACCTCAAGGCCAAGCTCACACAGCTGACCAACCGATATGAGATTTAATGTGAGTCGAGGATCCAAGAAAGCATTTGACAAGGACAAATTTCGAGTCGAGACATTTCCAATATGGCTAACATGCAAGGCGGTATTATCAACTGTATGAATAATTGATGTCTTTGCAGGAGTAGTTTTCATTGAAAAACCTACACATTCTGATGTCATATGATTGCAACGACCAGGGTCAAAAAACCAAGAGGGCGAGGTACCTGAAGTGACAGATAAAGCTGAAGAAGATGCATTGTGATTTGATGCAATCTGCTTGAGTATGGTCTCAATATCACTCAACGAAAAAGTCGGAGAGCCTTGATCTATGGTTGTTGCTGTAGTGTGAGTCTGAGGCTTGTACGACTTCCCTTTAGGATAAGTGCCTTGAATTTTATTTTGCTTGGCTTGCAACTTCCTGCATTCTGAGATAACATGTCCAGGTCGTTTACAGTAATTGCATGACTTTTCAGACTTGACAGAAGAAGAAGATGACATGGCCAGAACATTGTTTGTGTCCACCACTACTAGTAGGCTGAGATTTCATGATGCCCAGACAAGTTTCCTCAGAAAGCAATTCAGCAATAACAGTCTCAAGTTTAGGTAGAGAACCTCTAATCAGGAGTGAAGCACAAACAGGCTCATAATCAGGAGTAAGTGCCATGAGAAATTGCATAACTTGGAGATTGTCTCGATACGCAAAGAAATTATCAGCATCCTTGGAGTCAACCCATGAAGGTTCAATTAATGCTAATTGATCCCATATAGCATGCATTTGAGACAAAAATTCATTTATAGATTGACCAGGCAAATGTTTCAGATTATGGAGAGCCTCATAAAGTTGATATTGATGAACAATATCAGTAGTAGAATATCTTTTACTCAAGAGGTCCCAAACTTCTTTGGCCGTATCAAAACAACCAAATTGAAGTTTAATAGAGGTAATAGATGTATTTCGAATCCAAGTAAGGATCTGGTGGTTTTTGCTATCCCAATCTTCAAGTCTTTCACCAAATTTACTTTCATCTTCATCCCTATGTTTTGTTGGTTTGAGAATATCACCGGTAACAAAGCACCACAACTTACACCCTTTTAGAAAACTCGACATTTCTTGGGACCAAAGAGCATAATTTGAACCATCTAAAATCATTCTAATAGGTTGAACGACATCCAATTTCTCCATTGTACTAAACAAGTCACAAAAGACAAAAAGGCAAGAATTGAGTAACCTTTAAAATTGGAAGTGCACACCTTGAGTGTTTGAACCCGAAGAGCCTACGGGTGAACCAAAGAACTGTTGAATGCCAAAAACTGGGTATGAACCGTAGCACTGGTAATGGAAAATAATTGAAGGAAGTGGAGGCACCAGACTATGTTCGAGAATGGTGAATAGCAATTCGACAGACAGAACGGCGGTGATACGCAGCAGGATTGAGTGAAAATGGAGAATGATAAACCCAGAAAAGGGTATAAGTGAAAATGGGAAGTATAAACCCAGAAAAGGGTATTAGTAAAATTGGAGAATGGTGTATAGCAAATCAATACCCAAAAAAAAAAAGATTTATTTTATCAAGTGCTTTGATGCCATATTACAAGATTTGAGAGAAACATAAGAATTGTATATTTTTTGTATAACCACAATGTATACAAGGGGTTTATATACAAATCATATGAACAATTATTATGGAAAGAGAATAATCCTAGAATCAATAATGATCAATCTAAAGGCTAAAATCAAGGGGAGAATATTGCACATAATAAATCAAGGATTACATTACATATTCTAGCATGATGCATGCAATATTCCTAACAATGTCTTCCGTAGATTACGGGAACTCATCACACCAAGCTCTAACCCAGAATCCTAATCTCAATTTGATACACCAAAACACCTCGGTTTCCATCAAAGTTGTTATTTTCCTTTCTTTGCTAGTTTATTCATTTTATTTCATTGTTTTGAGATTCAATCCCAAGTACTCTAGTTGGGATTGCATCACGAACTAAAACATACATGTGCAAGAAGGGATAACATAGAGCTCGGTCTAATGAATGCTATATACACAATCAAACGCAATATCAAAAAACTAAAAGTTAAGTACGCACGTTGTTGCCTGAATTCGATAGTTCATCGCTATGCGGAAGATGTCGAGTATGACCTGTGGACATCCCAGAGGGTGTATAAGAATGCATCGCTTTCTACGAACACATCTAGGGGTGTAAATGAGCTGCGCTAGCTCACGAGCCCTCGTGAGTTGGCTCATTATAAAGCTCAAAAGGCTCGGCTCGAGCTAGCTCGTTTAACTTATCAAGCCAAGCCCGAGCCTATTGAAGCTCGAGCTCGTAAGCTACGAGCCTAAATGAGCCGAAACGAGCTTTTCTTAATATAATATTTTTGATTAAATATGACCAATGAAGCCAAATCTGAACTAAATGAGTCGAGCCCGAGCTTAAACAAGTCCAAACGAGCCTAGATTGAGCTTAAATGAGCCAAAATATTGCAAGCTTAATTCGAGCTCGCCGAGCTTAGATCGAGCCGACCCGACCCCGAGCTTTTGACGAGCCAAGCTCGAGCTTGAACTTTCCGACCTCGACGAGCTTCGAGCCGAGCTTAATGTAAATGAGCCGAGCATCGAGCCTGGCAGGCTCGAGCTCGGCTCGGCTCAAATACACCCCTAGACACATAGGATGAGAGATGTAATCAACGAATAGGATAACGAAAGTATTGAAACATATTATATGTTACATAAATTGTTATTTATGGAATAATATTTATGTGATGTTATGGACCAAAATATTTTAGTTAAAATTCATTTCTCCTCAAATTTGTATTATTGGATTTATTTAATTTACGTGAAGTATTTTTATACATTATCAATTGTGTCAATTCAGTCCATGTATTAGTAATATTGTGTTAATTTGATCCATACAAAAAATTTTATATTAAGTTATTGATAAAATTTTCAATAGTTTGGCCAAAGGTTGGGTTAAATTTAGTCAATGTGTAGATTTTTAGTGGGTCTTCTGCAATTAATTTGCTTATGTAAATGAAAATTACGCGACTAACTTAACTTTTATGTAACCATAGGACTAAATTCACGTAATAGAAATTGCAAAGAGACTACATGAACACAATTAAAAGTAAAAATGACTAAATCTACACAATGAGCAAATTACGTGGACCTTTAGTGTAAATAACCCTATATTATTATATTCCATAAATAGTACCCACCTCATAACAACAACAACAATAAAAAACCCAGTGCCTCCAAGGCCTCCCGCAAAAGCAGGGTCTGGGAGGGGATAGATGTACGCAGCCTTCCCCCTTCAGGTGGCTACCCTGAAGAAAGGCTGTTTCCGAGGACCCACCTCACACATTTTATCAAATGTATCTATATTGACATTGGAAGTAAGAAATTTGAATTTGTAAATAAATAATCAAAGAGAGATAGTTTTTATACAACACAATATCTATTTGACCAAATAATAATAATAATAATAATAACATAGCATCTCCAACTTCATGCTTATAAAGTAAAAATAAAAGTATAAAAGGCACTTTTGTTGTTTAGTGTAGCATTAACAAAAAAATAATAATAATAATTGCCACGTTAGAACTGTCAATAAAAAATAACGTTATCACACTAGATAGCGGCCCTTTTATTAAGATGATAAGAACTTAGGAAACTTTTTAATAATTTAAAAAGGTCAAACTTCTTTTTGTTATTTTTAAAGATGTCGAGATACTAAATGTAAATAACCGTTTTGCTTTCTGTCATTGGAAGACATTATGTACTATTCAAAAATTGAATCCTCTTCTTACTTTGCAAAAAGAGAAAGGGGGAAAAAAAAAAAACAAAGGAACATAAAGGAACATACCCAGTGCCTTAAGGGCTCAAGCCGACATAGGGTCCGGGGGGTAGGATGTACGCAGCCTTCCCCCTTCAGAGTGTTAACCTGAAGAGAGGCTGTTTTCCAGTGCCCCCAACTTGAGGGTGAGGACTTCCCATGAGGTCACCCATTCTGGTACTACTCTCACCCAAGCACGCTTAACTTCGGAGTTCTAATGGAATCCGGTGACGGCGTGTTATTGCCCTCTTTGATTTTTTTTTGCCGGGGGGGGGGGGAGGGGAAAAAAAAAAAAATACATACTACAAATGCATAAGACATGATCGGCCAACTCCGATTCATTTACTTAAATAATCAAAATTTACAATACATAGCACAAACTATAAAACAAACCATACACTTTAAATTAATTAAACATGCTACAGATTAATTAACAAGCGAATACATTACGTGTCTAGTAGAATATTAGAAATACAAAACTAAATCTAATTATTCAAAATTAATTATGTGAATTTGGATTAGGCATTTGTCATCAAACACCAAACCCTAGTGGGTTCGTGACTTCGTTGAGGGTATCGATCACTTTCTTGCCATAACATTTACTACGGAGGTATCTAACGTTCTGATTCAACACCATGCAGAGTCGGCCATGCAGAATTCTGCTTCTTTCCTGCACGTCAAACTCACAAAAATTACATTTATCAACAATTTAATTAGTAGTTAAGAATCATAAGATCTTCATATATGTTAATATAAGATGTCGGCTAGAGAAATCATATAAATTCATGGCTCTTGTGGTATTTGTTATGATATATAGTTTAGATAGTTATTTTATATTATGTATGCAGAGAATGACTCCTACGAGAGGGTGAGAGTGAGAGGAGAGATTATTGGGCACTCATCTAGTTGCTAACATCATCTTCCTTTCACTTGACGTCATTTATTTTAACCTCTTTAACCAAATGTGTGGTCCAGAGTTTTCACTTTTAATCTCTTACTCTCTCGTAATATATATATATACATAAATTAGCTACCTAAATTGATTACGATTAACATTTATCTATCGGAATGTGAAGTTACTTCAAATATATAAGACACCAATTATTCAACTTCAGTCTATGCTTCAAAATGATATATCAATTTGAGCATAAAAAAGAGATACTTCACTAAGGGACTGTTTAGCCAAGCTTATTTTCTAAAAAATGGTAATTCACCTGAAAAGAAAAATATTTTTGATAGTATTTTCCTTGTAAAAAAAGTAGAAAATAGTCTTCTCTTATAAAGAAGAGACATAAGCAAACAATAGTATTTTTATTAAAAAAAAATACTTCTTTTGAAAGCATTTCTTACGAAAATACTTCGATACAAAAAGTGATACTGCAAAAAAAAAAAAAAAAAACCCAGTTGTTTCATGATTTGGCCAAATAAGTCATTAGTACTGGAACTAAAATCTACCGTGTCAAGTATTAATATAAATACCTTGGTGACCTTGAGTGCGGTTTGGATGACAAAGTTACCCAGTGCATTTGTGGCGATCTCGATAAGCTTTTGTTGGTTACTCAAGAGCTCACAGACAATGAAATCAACATCATCAGGTGTACAACATCGAAGACATCTCTCTATCACAAAACTACCAAACTCATGCATTGCTAGCTTTGTGCACATTCCCTCTAAACTCTCCACTATTCGGTTTGAATATGTTGGGTTAAGTTGCTTTAGAAAATATTGTACCACATAATTCCTGTACATTACAACAACCAAAAGAAGACACATTTATCAAAAATAAATATTATATTTATAAATGTCCGTTTTAAGCGGAAAATTACAGACACATGTTCATTATACATATTATTTGGCCTTGGGTTACGAGTGCGGTTCTAGCAGTATTGATCGCATCTTTTGGTCTAACTGGCTATTCCTGACCTCGACAACTTAATTGCAAGGATACCATTTTATATATAGGTATTGCAAGAATGCCTAATGCTTTTATAATGTTAATAGGTCATAGTTCCATTAAGAAAGCACATATTTAACTACATTATTGATTCAGAGAGGGGAATAGTATGTACCCATATTGGTCTTGAGAAAGTTGTAAGACGTAAGGCAATAAAACTGCAAAGATTATGTCCTTACGAGCAAGCCCCATGTCATCCATACACTCGTTTAATGCTATGCATCCTCTTTCATGTATAGCTAGTCTTCGACATTGTAACACAACCTTATCATACAAAGCCTTGTCATCCATATTCAAAACATTAGTCATTAGAAAATATGTCCTCATGAGAATTATTAACATCTACAAATTTATCATTGAAAAACGAGAAAAATATATACCCTAGTTTTGTTGTCGTCTAAGGAATGAAAACATTGCTTAATAACATGATATCCTCTGGAATGTGTCATCATTTCATAAAATTGATGGGCGAAAAATTCAGGGAAGAATTGAACATCTAGAGTCCTCTTGGCCGCTTTGATAAGCTTTTGGATTACAGAAGCTCTGTGGTGAACAAAACAAAAGGAAGAAAAGGTTAATTAGATCAAAAAAAAAAAAAAAAAAAAAACCTGGACTAAATCTACGCTCTTAGAAGAGTCCGCATCATGGGCAAAACTCCAGTGAAACGAACCACAGATTTGCCATATTTTGCCACTGGAAATTACCTAGGGAGGCAACTGCGGAATACATTATAGTGACATTCAGAATTGAGATTTTGGAAATAGGTGAGAAAATTAAACTGCAGAATTATTTTTTTGACTCGTTAGGTTTATTGAGCGAGAACACAAAAGGTACATAGTACTTACCCATGAGTATGACAGGCCAGATCGACAAGTAAGTAAGAATGTTGGACCATATAATATATGATCTCGGAAAATTGGGGGTTTTGACATAAACTAAAGAGCTTCTTCATCAAGTGGTGAGCATGTGGGTTAGTCATCAAATCAAACATATGCATCCACACATGTTGAAGTAGCCTTTGTATAATCGCTGATCGGTAACATGGTTCATCTAGAAGAGCTTGCCAACGTAGGGATCCCAATGGAGTCTTTATTGATTTCACTATCATGTCCTCTTCTTGCTGTTGATTATTTCTCGTTATAATTCTGTTATTTATCGTATCTCCTCCACTGCCAAACAGTAGGTAACTCCTCGTTTGCATCACAACGCCTGCATTATTTTTATATGTATCTTTAGTAATTGTTAGAATCAGAGAGGGCGCCAATACGCCGTCACCGGATCCCGTGAGAACTCCGAAGTTAAGCGTGCTTGGGCGAGAGTAGTACCAGGATGGGTAACCTCCTGGGAAGTCCTCACCCTCAGGTTGGGGGCACTGGGAAACAACCTCTCTTTAGGTTAACATCCTGAAAGGGAAAGGTTGCGTACATCCGCCCCTAGACCCTGCGTAGGCGGGAGCACTTGAGGCACTGGATATGTTCTTTTAGTAATTGTTAGAATATAAAAACATCATTCATGTATGGCTGGTCATGGCTAAAGTATGAAATTATTCATGAAATTCCACGTGATAGTTTAAGTGCTTGTTTGATATGAATTTGTGTTTACAGTGTTTTTTTTTTTTTTTTTTTGTTGGAGAAGTTAAAAAAAAAATTTAGAAATTTCCTTCTAGTTCAGTCTTTTATTTTCAGTTTTTTCGAAATTTGTGTTAAAACTTAAAATATAAAACCAAAAACTAAAATATCATTTCAAAAACTCATTAATTTCTCAAAAATAAAGAATTACAAATAAAATTAATACTAAAATAGCCCTAAATTTTGAAGATTGTTGGTTCTTAAACATAATATCAAAGCCTTTATAACTTGGAATAGCAAATTCAACCTTTCTGTGGTGGAGGTACTTCAACGTTATGTGGAGTTAAAAAAAAGTTGAACTGACCAGTCTTACCTGTTAACAAGATTCGATCAAATAAGATTATGTATACAAATCTTGATTTAAAATAGATTAAAAATCCATTGAAAATGCGAAGGTCATACAGACACACACACACACACACACATATATATATATATATATTTAAAATGTGAAAAAGGGAAATTAAGATGCGATCAAATAAGATTATGTATAGAAATCTTGATTTAAAATAGATTAAAAGCCTATTGAAAATGCGAAGTTCATACATAAATACATACACACACATATATATATATATATATAAAGAAAAAGGAAATTCAAGAAACATATATAATATAAAAATTAAAAGCGATACAAATAGGGATGAAAAGAACAAGATCGAGACAAAAAGGAAGAAAAGAGCTCAAGAATGATAGGAATTATAACAAGGTTAGGCAACAATAGGAATACTTTTTTGTTTAATTAGGATTTAATTATGATCTCTTAGCCAGTTCCTCTAAATCCGACATCGTTAGGTACGATCAACAGGTTAGAGGCACCTTGTCCCTTCCCACCACACTTCGTTGAAGTTCGAGGCTATAGGTTGGATCTTTAGACCGATTTGCATCAATTGGTATCAGAACCAATCGACTTGCATCAAGAAGTATACCGTGATCGAGAAGAACTAGAACTATACGTTGAGACTTTATGACTCAACAATATTCAAATATATGTTAAAAGCTTAATTTTAAAGTTTGATTATAATAGCCAGCCATGCCTCCTATTTATAATAAGTTGTTATTGCATTAACATCTAAGCAAAATTTTTGTAGTTTGAATTCTAGATTTTAAGGTTATTTGCACTAAAGGTCCCTCTACTTTGTTCATTATGTCAATTTAATCCTTATACTTTTGATTGTCTCACCCTTTACTGTTTACCTTGTGTCAATGTAGTCCAATTATCAAATTTAAGTTGAGTTAATGATGCAATGTTTAATCGTACAACCATGTTAGATGCAAGTAATATCAATTTAACCCAATCTATATTTTATTAATATTATAATGGGATCCGGTGACGGCGTGGTGGTGCCCTCTTTAATGGTTCGGTTATAGAATATTTAATGGAAAACAGCCTATCTTCAGGTTAACACCCTGAAGGGGCAAGGTTGCGTACATCCGCCCCCCCGACCCTGCGTAGGCGGGAGCCTTTGAGGCACTAGGTATGTTCCTTTTTTTTTAACATAAATTTTACTCTGGAACCAAATTGGGATAATATAAATAGAAGAGGGACTAAATTAACATAATTAAAAGTATAAGGACTAAATTGACGTAATAGACAAGTAAAAGGACCTTTAACATAAGTAACCCTAGATTTTATGTTAATGCACAGCTTATGTTTTCATAATTCTGTTTATAGTTTGTTTGTGCTTAGTAACTTACTCTGATTTAAACTCTTAATATCATGGGTATCCAAAAAAAAAAAAAGTTTATATGGCTACATAGTCTATATAGTTTATTCACTGTATCAATTTAATATTTATATTTAATTATGGTAATATGACCTGAAGTCAAGAAAACGACCAGACTCATAGTCAAAACCTCCTTTAGGAAACCTCTGAATGGACAGTACGATTAATATTTAACCTAGAACTAATGAAAGTGTATGTAAAGTATATGACTAGACGACCTAATTACCTCCAAAGAAGTAAAAACGGTATTTACATCAAAAGTTCCTGTACTTTTTTCATTGTATTGTCTTTGTACTTTCTACTGTGGCAAATGATTCCATTTGCAAGTTGTATTGTGTCAATTTGGATTTGAGTAAACTTTATATTAAGTTGGTGATACAACTTTTAATGGTTCGGTCACGGTTTGGTTTATTGGGTCAACGAGTAAAATATTAGGTCAACATAATGAGTAAAGTACAAAGCCCTTTGGTATAAATAATCCAGAAAAAAAAATTATAGACATATAACAAAAACAATTCAGAAAACAAGCCGAATGTCCTAGTTCAATAAAGAAAACAAAAAAACCATGAAATATATAGAATGAAAATTGAATATATACCGTTGTTGCGATGAACCGTAATTGGATGGACAGGTTGGATTAATGAGATCGAGCTTCTAATGAACCCTGTTAGCGAGTTTTGTTCTTCAATTTCTTCTAATGAATTATTATCAGAAGGAAAACCAAAATTCCATGACGAGTCTTGATTTTCTGTCATCATCTTGATATCTTTCTGATTAACATTATTCAAGTAAATGTTAAAACGCCAATTTTAAAGCTTAGTTTAATTATGATTTGTGAATGCCCTAATTATAATAAGCTAATAATGATGTACAAGAATTATAGTTATAGTAGGATAAATGATCTCTTTATATCCTCCCGCCTTAATTTTCACTCTTTTATTTGAACAATTATATTTCTGCTTGTAGTAATTTAATCTGAGTCAAAGTCTATATATATATATATATATATGTATGGTGACGTTTTTATGAGAGGATGAGAGCGTGAGAAGAGTCAATCCTGGCCCTCCATTGTAATGGAAGGTAAAGATTTGTTAGATACTAAAAAAAATAACAACTTACGGCCCATACCCCTTCATGGGGCAAAAGGCAAGAAGGGATTAGGGAAGGAAATCGTTTTCTTTTTTTTCAATACTCAATAAAACTTGGCTGTAAATTGTTATTTTTTTTAGTGTCCAACAAATCTTAGCCATCCGTTACAATGGAGGGCCATGATTGACTCCTCCCATGCTCTCACTCTCTCATATGAACGCCGCCATGTGTATATATATATATATATATATATATATGGTTTTTTTTTTTTTTTTTTTTTTTTTTACTAAAAATTGCTTAAATTTTATGTGTGGTTTCAAAACATCCCGTAAGTTTTCTTATTTTTTTAGAAAAAACCATCTCAAATTTTAATACTTCAACAACAACAACAAACCCAGTTCCTTCAAGGGCTCCCATCTAAGCGGGGTCTTAGGGGGTAGATGTACGCAGCCTTTCCCCTTCGGGGGGCTACCATGAAGAGAGGCTGTTTACAAGGACCCCCAACTTGAGAAGCAGGTCTGCCGCAACGAGCATGTGACCTGCATATTGCTCAAATTTTAATACTTAAGTTGTTGAATTTATCTCTATATAAATTACTTTGTGTCAATCTAGACCTAAAGTGAAATTGGCTTTAAGCTAATCGTGAAATTTTTATAGTCAGGTCATTAGCAGGTTTAAATTCAGTTGATGGGTTATATGACTAAATTAATACAATATATTGATAAAAAATACACAATATAATGTTGTAAAAGAATTAAATTAACGTAATAAATTAAAAGGACTAATTAAATTAACACAATTAAAAATTACAACTAACTTTGATATCAAAGAAAACTATTAAAAAATTCCAAGGTCATTTAAATAAATCTTGATTGAAAATAAATTATAAAAATTGGCTAGTGTTATTGTCATAATATTCTTATTTAGGTTAATAACAAACACTTTTACACTTTTCTTGTGTTATAATTGCCTTAATATTAATAAAAAATATATATATATATATCCTACCAAAAAAAATTTTAAAAACATACCTGAAAAGAAGTTCGAATTATTTTTGAGACCTCCAAAACCTGCATCACATGAAAATAAGCTCGAATTTTACATTATAAGAGTGAACTCCTAAATTATTAACCGCATAAATTTTTTTTCCTCTGTAATTTCTCTTTAATATAATTTTAATTCTAGAAAAACAGAATTACAAACTTAATACCGAGGGCCTTTATTTATATTAGTGCCTTTTAGATAAACGTTTAATCATAATAAAAGTGTAATTCTTAAAAATTAAAAAAAAAAAAAAAAAAGCCTAACTCTTATTTTAATTGCTGACACGGATCGGTTAGCCACGTCAACGATCCGGGTCGTGGAGCTCTAGTGAATCATATTTTGACACGTGGCAACTGGAAAAGGGGGCCCCACGTCTTTTTGAACATCGCTGAATACTGGGCCTCGCAGCCCAGTTCCATGCGCTTTGAGCGCGGCCCATAATAAATTATATATAATCTTTTTCGTTCCTTTTTATTTATTCGTTTATTTTTTTCTTACTATATGTATATGTATATATTCATCTTATTTTTTATTATTTTATTTACCATAAAATTTATTTATTTAATGATCTAAATTATATTTTTTTTCAGATAATATATATTGAGGCTTGCAAAGGGAGCTTAAAGGCAATTTAATATCACATTATAATATTTTATTATCATTTAATAATTTTTAATTATTTTATTATCATATTCTCTTAAAGCGCGCAGGTTCGAATCTTCACTACTACATTTCCATTTGTTTTTTAATCCATTTTTTTTATTTTTTGAACACTAATAATAAAATTTTAATTTACTAACTTAAAAATACTAAGAATTTAATATTATTTCTGATATATTAATATATCTATTTTTAATTAATATTTTACTATAATTTTATTTTAATAATTATATATTTAATTTTAGTAATTAATTGAGAGGTAGTCAAAATCTAGGAGGTAGCAATTTGTGATTTTTGGATATTTTTAAAATTACTTCCTAGATTTTTGTCATAAAATCACAAAAAGAATCATATTATTATATATTAACATAAAAGTATTGTGTATATTTATATATCTATGTATGTGCGTATTACTCAATCGAAAACAGCTATCATGTGCGTATTACTCAATCAAAAATAATTATGTCTCGTTAATGTAAAAAATTTTATTCAAGTTTTATCTTGGTCCTCTACTCCCCTTTTATATAATATTTTATTTTAATTTAAATAAAATATTAGCTCATAATAATAATCATTTGATGTTATTTCTTATATGTTAATATCTCTACTTTTTAATTAATATTTTACTATAATTTTATTTTAATAATATGTAATTATTAAAATTAAATTTTTTTGACAGAACAAATTAAATATTTTGGGGGCATATTATTTCTTATAGTGTTGTTATTTTAATAATTACATATTATTTATCATATAGGTTGGGGGCATTATCATATTCTATCACAAATATATTGGTTATTATATAATATTTGTGGATTATTATTACACAATTAATTAAATAAAATTAATTATGCAATTATCAAAATAAATTTATAGTAAAATATTAATTAAAAAGTAGAGATATTAACATATTAGAAATAATATAAAATAATTATGATTATTATTTGTAAGCTAATATTTTTATTCAAAAGTAAAATAAAACATTATATAAAAGGGAAGTAGAGGAACAAGATAAAACTTGAATAAAAGTTTTACATTAGCGGGACATAATTGTTTTTCAACAGCAACAACAACAGTTCCAGTGCCGTAATGGCTCCCGCGATAAGCAGGGTCTGGGGAGGGTGGGTGTACGCAGCCTTACCCCTTTCGTGCGGAAGCGAGGCAGCGGGACATAATTGTTTTTGATTAAGTAAAATGCACATACATAGATATATAAATATACACAACACTTTTATGTTAATATATAATAATATGATTCACTTTGCGATTTTAGGACAAAAGTCTAGGAAGTAATTTTATGTTAATATCCGAAAAATTCCAAAGTGCTACCTCTTAGATTTTGACTACCACTCAATTAATTAATTAAAATTAAATATATAATTATTAAAATAAAATTATAGTAAAATATTAATTAAATATAGAGATATTAATATATCAGAAATAATATTAAATTCTTAGTATTTATAGGTTAGTAAATTAAAGTTTTATTAACAGTGTTCAAAAAATAATAAAAATGGATTCAAAAAATAATGGAAATGCAGTTGTGAAGATTCAAACCTGCGCGCTTTAGAAGAATATGAGGGCCCCTTTACCACTAGAACACTCACCACACTAGCTATGTTAAACCACATATCTTTTATATAATAATATTTATGGACTGTGAAATGGTGGTTGCATGCCCTCTGTAATGTTGTGCAGCAGTTGGCAAATTCTTACACGACATTTCTAACGTCATCCAACAATAATTAAACAGTAAATTATATTATTTTATTAAATATTTTTCTAAAGATACCATTTTGCTAATTTTTTTTATAAAAATATGCTAATTTGCTAAAAAACTCGAACATCACCCGGTGTCTCGTTCCTATTACTCAGGCCCCTCCCTCCCCCCAAGCGTAGCGCGCACACTTCCTTCCCGCCTCTCTCTCTCTCTCTCTTATCGGCCCTGGGGAGAAGAAATGCAAACAAGAAATCAGTTGAAGCGACACAAACAATCTGCCTCTACTGGTACTGCTTCATGTTCTTTTCCCCTTTCTTCTTATAATTTGTAGCCGTAAACCCTAGATTCTATTTCATTTGCTATAAAATTCTTCTACAAATTGCGTTCTGGAATCCGCTGTTTAGTTTCAATTATGAAAATTGTTGTTTGTATTTCATTTGTTACGATGGGAGCAGCCAAAATGGAGCATTTTGATAGACTGAAATTAACTAAAAAATCAGTAAAGTGCGGTTTCAATTACGAAAATTGTGATTTGTATTTCCTTTATAGATAACGGGAGCAACCAAAATGGAGCATTTTGATATGTACAGAAATCGTAATAGACAGAAATTAAATAAAATGCAGTAAAATGCGGTTTCAATTACAAAAATTGTGATTTGCATATCCTTTTTTGGCAACGGGAGCAACCAGATTGGAGCATTTTGATAGGAACTAAAATCGTAATAGACAGAAATTAACTAAAAAGCTGTAAAATGCGGACAAGGCGGTCCTGGCATTTTTGGGCTCGTAGCGAATGTTTCAAATGGGTTCTTCATATATATATATATATATATATATATATATATATATATATATATTAAAATTTTTCTTCAAAGTGTTACAAATTCACGAGCCTTTGACTCAACCCACAGAGTTGGCATATATGAGATCCACGTATGAGTCCAAGTGGGGTTTCATCCTAAAACTAATTGACATTAGGTGGAGTAACCCATTAAGCTTATATGTTGGTCTTTTCTCTCTCACAACTCCATATTGGGATTCAAGTAGACTCACATGTGGAGTACTTAACACACAACATAATATTACTATAACAAACTACCAAAATTTTGATCATGAAGCTTATTAATATTATGAATTGAAACTTCAAAAATAGAACCCCTAAAATTTGGGGCCATGAGTAGTGGCGGATCCAGAAAAATTTTTCACCGGGGGCACATATAGGTGGTCATATTGAACGGCAATCAACAAAATATGAGATTTAGACTATCATTATTAAACTAGGTCAAAATTGAGAGGTAATTCGAAAAAAATATCCAAAAAATCACAAAAAGAATCATATAATATATCAACACAAAAGTATTGTGCAAATTATGTATGTATGTATGTATGTGTGTATTATTTAATTTAAAAACAATTATGTTTTTGGACAAATCCGCTAATGTCCCCAAAAAATATTTAATTTTGCTTCATATATGCTCACTTGTCAAATAATGATTAATAGCTTCATCATTAGTTTCCTCTCAATCAATTAAGTAGGATGAAGATAGGACGAGGAAACGACATTTTGATTGGGGCAGTATCATGTTGCATCATAAAAAATTAAATATATATAATTATTGAAATACGATTATAGTAAGATATTAATTAAAAAGTAGAGATATTAGCATATAAAAATAATATTAAATAATTATAATCTATAAGTTAATAAATTTATTCAAAGTAAAATAAACATCTTATAAAAGAGGAGTAGAGAACCAAGATAAGAGCAATGCTACACACCACGAAAAAAGGCACACGAAATTGGAACGAGGTACACCATCACAAATAAGAAGACATATTTGTTCATCCAAAAAAAATTGAAAAGATGCTGGAGCTTAAGTGGTAGCTACTTTGCATTACAAGTATGAGGTGCTTGGTTCGAATCTCATTTGTGTCTAATTTTTTGTGTTTTATATAATTGTTCCCAACATAAAAGTTGAAAAAAACTAGAAATGAAGGACGCATAGAACATCGAACCCGCGTCCTCCAGCTCTATTTAAGGAGAACCTTACCACCGGACCAGGGGCACACATCCATGCTCTGCACCACACATATTAAATATATAATGAAAATACAGTATTGACTGGGGGCACGTGCCCCCAGTGCCCAAAGGCTGCGTCCGCCCCTGGCCATGAGTGGTTGCTTGGAGTTGTGTTTGGCCCAGAATGCAGAAATTAAAGAGTAAAGTAAAGAGATAGGAAACGACAAATTTCATTGCTTGATTTGTAATACGACTTCCAAACTCTCTCTCTATATATGGAGTTTGCCCCCTTAACGGGCTGGGCACGCTCTACTTCTTATTGGGCTACCCTATTACTCTAGGCTCATATACCTAATTTGGGAATGAACCAGTGCTTTCCTCTTCGAAAGACCCTTATCCTCAAGGGTACATGTATGATATTCTATAGACCGTTGTCGACATAGATGGTTCAATATAGCTATTAAGCCGAATATTTGCTGCTGTTTGAATTTTAGGGCTCTAAATCTCTGTCTTTCTTGTGCAGTGAACGATGATGGTGGAACTCCGAGTACTTTGGTTGATGAGTCTAGTTTGTCTGGTTTGTTCACTCAGAATATTTACTTGGGTAAATTACATAATAGTACTATGCGATTTGTTATATTTACATTTTAGTCCGCAAACTTGCAATAATTTTTTAGTCCATATCTTACATGTGTTTGATAAAATAGTCGAAATGATGGTTTGAAAGTGTTGAAAATTTACAATTATTTGTTTGTAAATCCATCACCCCTTCACTATTCCCATCATCCAACACACGAACCGCAATGTTGTGACATTGCTAATGAAGAAGAGTTGGAAGAGAGGCCTATTTTATACCTTACCCACTGCCGTTTGTACTATTTTATTAAATACATGTAACTTTTGGGCTGAAATTTATTGCACAAAGTTTGTGGATTAAAAAACTAATACACCATACCTCATGGCACTAATGTGTAATTTACCAGGTTTACTGTTGGTTCAATCTTCTGATTTGGCCAGTGAAATGCATAAACATGATGTTAAATGTTATTGATTCTAGGCAAATTGGCTGATATATCTCGGAAAGGTGTGAATAAGCTATTGAAACGAACAAATCCAAGAGGCACGGTTGGTTTTACTGACTCATTTCTGTCATTTATGCTTTTGTTGAACACTTGGTTTGCCGTTTGGAAATTTTTTACATTTGCATGAGTTTGTTGAGTAACATTTTACTCATTTTTATGGAATCCCATCATTTTGACAATTATCTGTGCTCATACAGCTCCTTAAGGAAATTGGTCTTTCACCTGAGCCATGGTGGTTGAAAAAGATGGCAACTTTAGCAAATCAGCATTCATATATAATTGTACCCTTGAATAAGTATTCATCCTATCAGTTAATATGTACACATCCAATTAAAAGAATAAATCCTTCAAATTCTGTTGAATTTCACTTAGGGTCAGGCCTGTAAAATTTAGACAAAGTATTAGCAGAGCCTAGCCCTAAAGGTAAGCCATAAAACTTTCTTAGCTCCATGCGTTATGAATGGAAGAGATTTCATAGTATGCATCATTAGGTCTGAGCTCCAACCCACCATGCTCATCAGGTCTGTCTTGGTCAGATTGTTTTTGTCTTGAAATGGGCTGTTGGGTTGATTTTCCCAAATAGTCCCTGTGCTCAACTCAGATATGCATCAGTCCATTTAACCTTCTGTTGTTTGCTGCATCAAAATAAATATGAGCTAATGTGATGGATTGAAATTATAGCTTGACGATAGGAGGGATCCCGTGTCATGATCCTGGCCATTTATACTTCTTAAGATTGATGTAAAAGACAGCTGAATTTACTCAAGCTAGTGTGTTTCTCCTTGAATTCGTCTACATGGTCTAAGTCCAGAAAAACAATCGAGAGAAGCAAGATATGCCAAATTAGTTTACTATGTTGTTTGTTCTGTATAATCCTTTTCCTATTACTCCCATTTCTCACAAAAGAACTTCCTTGATTAGAGAAGGTACCTAGGAAGAATTTGGGAACAATGTGTTAGAACTAGAGCTCTATTTGATGTGATTTAGTTACGTTCTATCTATGAATGGAAGTTATGAGTGCTATTGGATTTTTAAATATTTAGCCAAGAAGATGCAAATCGTAAACAACTTCTCTACAAGGTAACACCCTATAGAGGTAAGGTTGCATACATCTTACCCTCCACATACCCTGTGTTTGAAGCATTGGGTTATAGTCGTGGTTAAGAAGATGCAAAGTTACATCTGATTGTATTTCTGGATGTAATTTGTAGTTACTTCAATTCATTACTTAGAAAGTCGAGAGCCTTGATGGCACCTTAAATGACAAACCTCCAATTCAAATAGAAGAGTGCAACATACTTGTGTTTGGGACATTGTGTTCAGTGGAGAGCTGTTAGTATCCTGCTGGTGGCCGTGCCACTTTCAGCTGCGAAGGGACGTAGCAATACTAAATTTACCTCACCATTCCAGATAAGAAAATTGAGAGAGATTTTGTTTGAAGAACATCATCTATTGATTGTGTGAGAAAATTATAATTTTTAAATGCAGAGTTACACAAGGGTAAGTGATACAGAAATACCTGAAGTACTATGGACCCAGTTTAACAAACTGCTGGAAAAGGATTGATGTGCTAGTGATGAATTTCTTTGACATATATTACCAAGAGACTAATTGACATTTTCATTTTATCCTGTATCTCTAGCTTTCTGGTAATATGTATGGAAGAAGCTGGTGGTGATGGTATATTTGTTTGATAATCATGTGGCTTGTTTTTATGGAACATGCGGTTGTCGTCTGTTGTTGTCAGGAGATGCTGATTTAGTGGATCAATCTCTGTGTATTTGTTTGATTATGTTATTCGTATTTTTTCCGTTAATGTTCTTTGCAGTTGGATGCTGGGTTGCTGAAAAAAGACAAGCAATGTATCAGTAAAAGGGTTCTGAGCAACAATTTGGATGCTGAAATCGGTGGCGGCAATGCTGAGACAACCGATGCGGTTAGAGAAAATGCAGGAGCAATGCCTCGGCAAAATTTCATGGATCACAAAGAAAGCAATGATGAGTCAGTTTGGGAAGATGGATCTATTCCTATACTTGATTCCCCACAAAATTATCATGTTGATGAGGGCAGTGGGGTGACTATTGAATTTGATGCACCAGATTCAGCTAAAAAGAAGCGTATCCGTAGGGCTACTGCAGAGGATAAGGTGAAAGAATCAGCATTGGTGTAAACTGTATTGTATTTTGTCTAAATGACAACTTTTTCATCCATACAAGGTTGATTTTAGTTATTCTATGTAGGATATTGCTGAGCTTGTACACAAAGTTCATTTGCTTTGTTTGCTTGCCCGAGGGAGGTTAATTGACACTGCTTGCAATGATCCACTTATTCAGGTGAGTGCTGCAGCAATTATTGCTACTGCTTTGTCATAATCTTTTTGATTTTTAATTCTTACTGTAGCTTTGTGAGCGACCTGGGATAGCCATGAATTAGTGAAGTTCCAGCCGCTACTATAAAGGCATACTTTTTCCTGTTATCAAATGGATGTAGCATTCTTTGTATATGGAAGCCTGTTCCTAACTATAGAGAGGATTCATGTTTTGTTTTGCAGTTTAAAAGTCATTCATATTGTTGTATATACATGTGTATAGGAAGTGCGGTACTGATTTCAAGATGTAATGAATTTTATGCATAGTCAAGGTCAACTTTGCTTATTTATTGAAGAAGGAAAAATACAGCTTCAAATTGGTAGGATTTTCACCTTTGCGACATAGTATAATAATTTAGAAAAACATACAACAATTTACATGGAAGGAGATATCTTTCAAACTGTGTGAGCATGAAAGATGTACCAGTGATTCAATGAATTGAGAGTTCCCTAATATTCTTATTACACCAGTTTCTTGTATTCTAGAAGGCCACCTGTAAAGAATACCAGTTCTGAGTGTACGTGACCTTATTTTACCTAGTCCCTTTTATGGGACAGTTAATAGTGATTGGAATGAGGTAACAAAATGTGATCATGTAGTGAAGGATGAAAGGTTATTTAGCAAACCATAGATCAATGAACCTCAGGCTGAACCTGCTGTTTTACTTTCCATGATTAGGAGTCTAGGCTTGAATCTGTTCAGGAACTCTAAACCATGGAATTTGGAAATCTTGTTGTAGGAATGCTGTTATGCATAGAGTATGTGATGTAGGAACATGGAAAATGAAGATACTACGTCCAAAAGAAAATTGTTTATTCCTGTTAGTACCATTTTGGGCGTGAAGTGTTTGGGATGTTTATTCAGCTTGTTTTCTGTGATTGTATGAGGTAATACGATGAAAATTAAGTACGGAAGAGTGAAGGTGATGGATTGGTTTTGGGGCTCAGATATGTATAGGTACACAGAATCATGGTTTGCAAGTGAACCGTTAGCGCGATGACTACTTCCTGCGATCAGTGTTACCCTTTTAATCTGCTTCAATGTTTCCACTCCCTTGCTGGCTAGTATCGGAGTAGCCGAATCAAGCTGACATTGCAGGCTAAAGCTGCATGAAAACTCACAAACTTTTAAGGGTGGTGAAGGTTTCCAATGCGATTTTCTACCTAGGTGTGATTTCTTTTGCGCAAAAAGTTTCGAGGTTAGAAAATTTCGGTAACATCTAGTCATCATCTCCCTATCAATAGATCCATGCCTAGATGAGGAGAATCACAGGGCACATAATGGATTCCTACATCATGTGGCACGAAACCGACTAGTGGTTGGTAGTTTTTTGCGGTGAGCTGATTGCATTCTGGAAGAGGATCTCTATTGGACATGGAATCTCAGCATTGCTATTGGTGTTTCAAGAGGTTCCACTTGGGGAGGATGGTAGAGAATGACCTGCCGGTCAAATGTGCGCCATATGACACTTTCCTGCTATTTGTTTTCCCAGTGGTTTCTCATATTGCAATAATTTGTAGTCTTTCTTTTGAACCCTCTTTACTTCATCAAGAATTCACTTTTATGATGGTTATGGAGAGGTTACAACAAAAACAACAACAAACCCAGTGCCTCAAAGTCTCCTGCATATGCAGGGTCTGGGAGGGGTGGGATGTACGTAGGCTGACCCGTTCAGGATGTTACCCTAAAAAGAGGCTATGTCCGAGGACCCCCGACCTGAGAAGTATAAAGGTATAAAAGCATAGAAGCACACAAGCATAAAAGCGTACAAGCATCTAAGCGTAAGAGCATAGGACATGACACAAAGCAAGCGAATATAGAGCATACACAGTAATAGGCAATAAGCAATAGACAATAACTCTACAGTGTGACAGAACGTTATGGAGAGGTTAAAGAAGGGAAATATTGCCCCAGTAACATCCTCTACTAGACAGGGCCTTAAGATTAAACACTTGCCTCTTGAAATTGGCAACCCTATGGAGTGATGGAATCGTGGAAGGAACACCCAGGATTTTTCCTTGGACTCTACCTTATGAAATAACTGGCAGGGACTGGAGAGATTCCCATGAATACTTTGACCATAATTGATCTCACTCTTCTGGATTTGCTAAAGTCATCACATCAAAGCAAGAACTTCTTTATAGATAGGGAATTTGTTAGCACATTGCTCAGCCACTGGACTAGGCACAAGCATCTGTGTTAGCCTCTTGTTTGGGGTGGGTGGGGGGTTTCTGCCTGTCAAGAACCCTGTTTTACAGCTGGTGTTACTTATAGGAAACTCCTAAAATGTTAACGTTTCATACTCAGAAATGCGATTTGGCATTCTGAAGTCAGATTTTCGATTCCAATGCGTATCAAACTCGACGAAAACACGATTCAAAGAGTTATGGAATCATTTTGATAAGAAGATACTTATGTGGACTAATTATGTCACTCGATTTAAAGAATGATATTGCATGGATATGTTGGAGTCAATATTCTCGTTCTTATTTATTGGAGTACTCACTTTTCTTGGTTATTGCTTAATCTTGATTTTAATTTGATATTTATGCTTTAATGGCTCAATTAATGACATTTCATTAATTTTTCTTGTATATCTAATATATAGTAATATAAGCACTCCCTCCATACTTTCAACCTTAGAAACTTCTATAACTACCCATTCATCGCTTCCGTCTCCACTCTTGCTTCCGCTTCGTGCAACTATGGTGTTGCCTTTTAGAAAGCATCATCATCAAATGAAAAAAAGAGGAGGGGTACATGAAGATGGAAAATGAGTGCGCTCTTTACGATGGATGGAAAATGTGGGTGGGAGTATGAGAACTGGGATTCCTGCTATTTTTTCTTTTGCTTTCCTTTTCATTGCTCCATATTTGTTGATTATTGAGCTAAAAAGACACCTCTCTTAAGGTGCCCCAATTTGATAAATTGAAGTGCTGTCGCAGGCTGCCATGCTCTCTCTTCTACCACCACACTTACTGAAGATATCAGAAATGACAAAGCTCACTGCTAATGCGTTGGCTCCTCTTGTTTCTTGGGTAAATAACACTTTTGTGGGTAAACATTTATCTTGCATAGAATTTCGTCTTGTCTCATATAATTTTCTATTGGATAATTGCAGTTCCATAATAATTTTCATGTTAGAGGAGCCCTCAGTAGCGTAGAAAAGCCATTTCACTCTGCTTTGGCCCTTGCTCTCGAAACTCATGGAGGGAGCCCTGAAGAGGTTATTTCTGGTCTCTTTTTACTAAATACAACTTTTTATTCTTGTTGCATGTCTAAACATGGATCGCCTAGAATACTGATGAAACCTATAAGACTTGGGTATGGAAGGATACATTATCAGAATATGCTTCGCTTTTTCTTCAGAACTGTAGTGATTTTCTGAATCCGATCTAGTACACATTTATTAGAATGTTGTTCAATGGAAATTAGCATTGCTGTCTATCACTAGTGGACAAGTGAATATTCTTGGTTTCAGTGATCAGTGTTCATTACTTAGATGAATAATGGAAGGAAATGTGGTCTTGGCACTTATATTGTCTGATAAATCACCGCTAGTGAGGCATAGATGCAGATTAAGAGAATTGAGTCTAGAAGTGAAGATTTTATGGCCGGCTTCTTTTGGTGTAGTTAGTGTAGCATGCTGTGTATTTTCCTTCCGTTGTTAGTAAAATGACTGATTGATCTTATCTTTCAGGTAGTTGCACTGTCTGTGGCACTTTTCAGAGCTCTGAATCTCACAACAAGGTAGGCTTTTGACAAAACTAGAAATGGTATATTCATTTTAGCAGGCTTTCACTTTGTCCGTGTATTCAATTACTGATCAAAAAGAACTCTGTGTACTTATTGCTTCCAATGCAATGCCTCTTCACCTTTAAGCTCATCTGGAAAGCGGCTCTAAAAATTTAATCCCAATACAGTTTTTGTGTTGATAAAAGTGCTGTGGGATTGAATTGGAGACGGTTTATAGGACACACATGTAGAGGATATTACAGATTCATCATATGACGTTTGAAAAGCGTCTCACTTTTGCATTAGTGGTTGTGGTGATCGTCTATGAACCCAATTTCCTTTGGCATTTGGTGATTATGAGTAAGGATGACCTACAAGTGAATGCTAGGATGCTAGATTATGGGTTGCTTCTCTGCATGGTAGTTTATATAACAACTTATCCGTTTTTCCATCCCTATTCTCGCCTTGAAACTCGTATTGGAAACTGTATCCCAAGTTGGAAAGGCACCTGCATTCTTGGAATCTTCACTTGTTCATAACTTTTACCAATAGAGAACTACTTGAATTTACATATTCGAGTAACATTCTTGATCAGATACAATTATTCTTTTCACCAAGTAAGAGGTATAAGTAGGGGTGTATATGAGCCGAGTCCAAGCTCGTTAGGCTCAAGGTTTGATTCGTCTGCATTTAGATTGGATTGAAGCTTGCCGAGTTTGGAAACTTCGAGCTCAATCTCAGCTCATAGTACACTCAGGATGGGCTCGGCTCGGTTAAGGTCGAACCTGGCTTGGTGAGTTTCGGATTAAACTTGTCTTTTCTAGGCTCATTTAAGCTTGATTTAGGCTAAATTAGGCTCAATTGGGCATATTTAAGCTAATAAATTGTATTAAATAGGATCTTTAGGCTTGTGCCTATGAGCTCGAGCTTCACTGGCTTGAGTTTGGCTTGACGAACTAAACGAGTAGGTTCAGCTTTGCTCATCTCGAGCCCGAAATGAGCTAAGCCTTACAAGATTAATGATGAGCCAGCTTGGCTCATTTACACTTTAGTACAAGTGCTTAATGGTTTTGGATTTTCTGTGAAATTTCTTCACTACCTAATTCAACACAATCGTTGCTCTTCATTCCCCGTGTTCTGTTTATTTGAAAAGCCCTTCTGGTCTGTGTAGTTTGATGGTCTCTCGTGTGTACATCTGCCATGCATTTGTAACCATCCTGTTGAAAGTCGTGGTATTTCTATTATATTTCCATCATCCCAATTTCGATTTAGGCTAAACTTAGCACCCCTAGGCTTTTTGTGTCGACTGCTTATTGTTCTATGGCTTTATTGATTATTGCTACTTTATGTTCTCTCTGTGCTATTACTATTGATATTGCCATTGCTATTGCTGTTATGCTTTTAGGTTTCAGGTTGGGGGTCCTCGGACCCAACCTACGCTTGGGGGAGCACCTTGGAGGGGTAAGGCTGTGTGCATCTTACCCTCTCGGATCCTGCATTAGCGGGAGCCTTTGAGACACTGGGTTTGTTGTTTTTGTTTTATATTGCTTTGTTCGCTTTGTCCATTTCAGTTTTTCGATTTTAGATTACATTTGGAGTTCTCTTAGCAGCCAAAAACAGTGAGAAGTAATCCGCGTTTAAAATTTATTAGCCTTGATCGTGACCTTTAACAAATAGAAAACCTTACATAATCCATGGTGTCCGCTACCCTATCATCCTCCAGCAAATGCAGCAACACCAATGAGTTTCATGGGGGACCTTCAAGGCCTCATCCAATTTTAGGGGTGAATGATTGGAGGGAAGTTTGGGTGTCTCGGAGAAGAGCATGAATGAGGTGAAGGTAATACTAGCTGTCCTAGTGAAAAAGCTTGGCAATGAAGTAGCAAAATTGCCACCTCCTGCAGTTGCTTCTGGAGATGGACATCTAGTGTAGGCAATTCAACCTATTCTTCCAATGAGATATCAGACATCCATTCCATTAACTTGGCAGTTGGGAGTTTCCATAAGAGGGCCAAGAACCAGGCCCCAGCACTCCACAGTCACCTACATCAACAAACTGGGACGCAAGTCTTATCGTCCCGGCATTCCAAACACAAGTCAAACCTACAACCCTTATCCAACTTATATACCTACACCTTATAATATCACTCAACCAGTCACTCTACCAACCGACCCCACCACAAGTGATGCAACTAGGGATGGCAATGGGATGGGGCGGTACGAGGGGTGCCTCCTCCATACCCGTACTCGCCACCCAAATCCTATACCCGTACCCACCACAGGTATGAAGTGGACACAAGGCGGGTACAAACCCATACCCATACCCATACCTACCCCATTACCCGCGGGTATCCAACGGGTATCCATTACCCACCCCGTACCCTCCCTAATGTGTGTGGAATACGATTATCTACACCCGCTCATATTAGTTATTTAATACCATTTTTAAAAACCAATTATATTTTTTTTTATAACATGATAAACAATTTGGGTTATTGAATTTAAACACGTACTTTTTAATTTGAAGGTTAACTATGTATAAAATAAAGCGGGTATAAGGTGGGCCGGGGCGGGTATGGGGCGGGGTGGGGCGGGTACACCTAACCCATACCCACTACCTGCCCATTTATGCCTGTGGGGCGGGTACCAAGGGGTAGCGGGTTTGACCCGCCCCATTGCCATCCCTAGATGCAACCTACCCCAATCTTGTCCACTTTAGCCATACGGGGGCATTGCACATTTTTCCTTTCCAAAACTGAATTTCCTTCTTCACCAGCTCATACCATAGAGGATAAGATTAGGAAAGTTAAGAGGAGTAGAAGATTTCCTTAGCTACTATGTATTTGAATAACCAAGTGGACCCTTGGTACCACAATAATGAGTAGTCACAAAATCTTGGCTCGTGTAGGAGGTTTGATGATAAGTAGAATTATGTTAATTATTTCTTGATGCAAATATTAGTCTCATCTTGGGTTTCTTTTTCGTCTCATAAATTGGAAAAATCTGGAAGCTCCTCCATAATATATGCTAAGAGTAAAGTAATTTACTCGGCTCCTATGAGGATACCCAGGTATGGGCTCTAGGAAGGGTCCCTTTCCGTAACACTTAACAATATTGGAGGGCTTCTTGTTCTTATTTCTGTCCGTGTTGTTTTTAACTGCTTTTTTTTTTTTTTTTTTTTTTTTTTTTCCACTCTCTGGTAGAAGTTGTATGACATGTAGATCTTCTGTTAACTCATAATAGAGCTTTGGTTTTTCCAGCCCAAAATAATGGATTTGAAGAGTTTTGGGTTAGTTTACCTTTTAGAAGAATTGGGTGATCAACCTTTCTGCTTAGCCTTTGGGAACTTTCTTTCTGGTAGGTCTTAGACTTGGCAAACTTGGAGATGTCATGTTTAATGCCACAACGTTGAAAAAAACCAAATCCCCTCCCAACTTAAACAATCCGCAAAAGACTGGCCCCCTTCACCTCACTGCCCCATGTTTGTCAAGTTTATGGTTTTTGCAGAATGACTTCTTTTCCATGGGATTTAAATACTTATTTGTCACACAATTCAAATTATATTTGGTTTTTCCATCCTTTAGGTTTGTGTCAGTCATGGATGTAGCATCCTTGAAACCAGAAGTTGACTGTGCTGGACCTTCTTACATGGATGTCAGAAGAGAAAGCAAAGGTATTTTTGAGTCATCAACGCTGATGGTGGACAAAACAAACCTAGAGGCGACATGCGTTGCAAAATCCCTTTTTCATGGAAAGAATCTCCATGAAATGTCACTGAAGAATGAATCTGAAATTTTGCTTGAAAGTTCATCAAGGAACACTAAAGTCGAAAATTTTGTCATGAATGATGAGCTAAAAGTGTCAGATCCGTCACCTAGTGCTACAGAAAATGTTTCATATGTAGCCAAAAGATCACAGAGGAAAGGTGACTTAGAGTTCGAAATGCAGTTAGAAATGGCTCTATCTAGCACAGCAGTGGCCGTTTCCCAGAGAGATCCAAACCCTGATGTGGATAACTTGACTAGCAGTCCATCAAACTTTTCGTCACCCTTAAAGAGATTAAGAGAATCCACTGGACAATCTTCATCATCTTCCCAGGTTATATCTACTGCTATTGGATCAAAAAAAGTAGGAGCTCCTTTATACTGGGCAGAGGTCTATTGCAATGGTGAAAACATGACTGGGAAGTGGGTCCATGTTGATGCTGTCAATGCAATAACAGACGGTGAGCAAAAAGTTGAGGCTGCAGCTGCTGCATGCAAGAAGTCTTTGAGATATGTCGTCGCTTTTGCTGGGCATGGAGCTAAAGATGTGACACGCAGGTATCACTTGCTTTATCCCTTTCTCAAGATTACTCTTTTGATTGTAGATAACTGTAGTATGCGTTCTCTACATTTGTCCAGTCCTCTTTTCATTTCACTGCTTTGAATTCTCCATTGATCTTTTGCAAAATAACGATAGTAAAAGCATACATCTACCAATGTGTAATTGCATTCTTTTCGAGATGTTGTCATCTCTATTGAAAGATGTTTTGGATTATGAACTGTTTGTATCTTTCAGCTTAATGAGAGTATTCCGCCGCAAGGTTAATTCAAACATCTACCACAATCATTATCACTTTTATTTTCTTTCAGCGTTGGAGCCATTGTTTTGGACTCGGCAGAGCGCTTAATAGGTTGATTTGCTGATGTAATGAAAATCTGAATTGTCCTGCCTGTGACACATTTTACCTTTTCGATTTTCTGTCCCAATTTGCTCGAGTATATGATTACATTTACACTTAGCTCTATGTATAAGCTCTAATACCTGGTTAGATTACAGTAAATGCCAACCTATGGAGTTCACAGCTAACGGTTGAAGCACCTTTTTTTATGGAATTATATCTTGAAGTTGGTGGGCATATATATTTGAACTTAACTCAGATGATCAAACAGTCAAATCCATGTAAAGATATATCAATCACCAGTGCTGGCAATAGATGCTTTCACTTATGTCTTATTCCTTCATCTCGATTTGAAACATCACTGCATTCTCACTTCCCTTTCCAAGAGACATATCTTGAAGTTGCTCTATCTTGTTATTTGCTTACTTTTTACTTTCTATTTTTTGTTTTTATCTTTTGTTTTCTAGGGTTAGGAACCTGCGAGCACCCTAAAGGGGTAAGACTATTGGACCACCCCCCCCCCCCCCCCCCAAAGGGGCATGCTGAGGTGGGAGCCCTTTGGGCACTGGATTTTTTGTGGTTGTTGTTGTATGAACTGTTGTTCTGTGGACCAAAATTGACAGTGGTAAAGAGAAGTTGAAAAAGAAACACACTATTCAATCTGAAACCATGATACGCATGTTAAGTGCCTTGAAGAAACTATACGGATGCTTCATCGGTAAGCATATCCAGAAAGTCAGATGGTGGTTGTTTTTTGGAAATCATGCAATGCTGGTAAAATACATTGCCGTAATGTGCTTGAGTGGCGGTGCATAGGTGTGGCATAATGATTCATTGATGCTGACGGGGGTGGAATTTTTTTAGTGGAGAATCGAGACCTTAGGCTTTGTTGAAATGGAGTGCAATACAGGAACATGGAATTAAATAAAGGCCGATTCTGTAATGATACTTTTGTGGTGCCTTCTACAATATAGCCGCAGTGCATATATATTGTATTTAATACATGTATAAATGTATTTTTATGTATGAAAATCAGAGAGGCAATAAAGTTAATGATTATATGGCTATTTCTTTCTTTCTTTCTTTTCTTTTCCCCCCTTTTTTTTTTTTTTTTTTTTTTTTAAAGATTATATGGCTATTCTTTTAAACTTTGCAAACATAAGGCTTCAAAACAACTTATATTCACTTAAAAATCTAACACAAAAGCCGTGACCCATTATGTAATCCAACCATGACATGATTGTGAGAAAAAATTCAACTGCGAATTTGAAGGTTCATTTCTATTGGATGTTCTTTTTTATGATATTTTTTAGAATCAAATGTGACATCTTTGAAGATGGTCGTGTGAGATATCTTGCAGTTTGTAGCTTAATATTTGTATCTAAAGTAATTGCATATGTTCTAGAAGGTACATTTTGTAATGTCACCCTACAAAATTTTTTGTCAAATTTGTGGCTTTCCTGGACATAATACTGTTTGTTTTCCTCTTGAACTGTTAATGCAGATATTGTACTAAGTGGTATAGAATATCACCACAACGAGTAGATTCCGTGTGGTGGGATGCTGTAATAACTCCTTTGAAGGAGTTGGAGGCTCGTGCAACTGGCGGAATGATCAACTTAAGCCAACGTGAAGTGAATGTCCAAAATGCCATTGAAAGAGTAGATTCAGAAGAGTCTGACCATGGAACCCAGGCATATGTAGCTTATGAAAGCCGTTCTTCCGGGATTTTGGATGCAAATATGGATAAAGATCGTGCAAACAAAATTCAAGCTGGATCTTCTATACATAGTTCCCCCGTTCTTTGTAGGACAGCTCTCGAGGACATGGAGTTAGCAACCAGGGCATTAACGGAGCCTCTTCCTAGCAACCAGCAGGTATATCAATTGATAGCAGTTTTAGGCCGACATGTACTCATGTCCTATCTATAATTCACCAATTAATATGAGACTTAGGACCTATTTGGCCAATTTTTGAAAGTTGGTTCCCCCCCTCCCCCCTCTTTCAAAATCACATTTTGTAGAATTACTTTGGTAAAAACTGTTATCAAGAGGGGTAATTTTGCCTGAAACTTTTAGATTTTGCTTTTGCTTATGTTTTAAAGGAAGCTCCATTTTTTTACTTCTGCTCTAAAGGAAAAAACAATATTTTTTTTGCTTCTATTTCTATTTCAAAACACTTTTCTTTCTAGGCCGAACATACTTAAAATCTGAAAAAAAAAAAAAAAAAAAAATTGTTTTTCCAAGAAAATGTATAGAAAAGAAGTTTGACCAAATATGCCCTTCGATACCTATCATAAAAAATTCTATTTTGAAATATAGTGATTTTGTAATCTATATTTTCCTATTTATTCAGAAATTAAATAAAAGGAAAGATGTGAAGTACTATAAGAAAACATTCAACTTATTTTTGTCTTTTCTTATTGGGTCTTGGTTCCAATGCAGGCGTATAGAAACCATCCACTGTACGCTATTGAGAAATGGCTTACCAAGTATCAGATACTGCACCCAAAGGGTCCTGTCTTAGGTTTCTGTTCAGGTCATCCAGTTTACCTGCGAACCTGTGTCCAAACTCTGCACACAAAGGACAGATGGCTGCGGGAAGGCCTTCAAGTCAAGGCCGGTGAGCTTCCAGCTAAGGTAACCAGAGATTACATTTTGTCCTTTTCATTAAATCCAAAGCTTTTTGGTGCCTTGCCATCAGGATTTTTAGGGAATCTATCATTTAGATATCTTGAGTTTTTAGGATTCATCATTCAAGTACCCTAAAGTTTAAAATTTTTATCAATCAGGTACTCTTTGTCGAACACGGCCTCTCTTTAGGGTACATCCTAAAGGGGTAAGGCTGCGTGCAACCTAACCCCCCCCCCCTCTCCCGGGGACCGTGCTACGGCGGGAGCCCTTGTGGCACTGGGACGATTGTTGTTGTTGTCTTTATTGTAGGTACTCTCGGGCAATATTCATTGAATTTTTATTGGAAAATGTTGATTTGAAACATGATTCTAGATATCCTCTATCAAAATCTGATGATTTTTTTTGCCTGAAAAATTGCTAAAAATATGGTACATGATTTATAGGTATATATAGGAATCTTCTATTAGAATCCAATGAATTTTTTTCTTAATCTACTAAATTTTCGCTGAAGACGTTGGCATAACTCATATTGTCATAATGATTCTCACACCAGTATTTTCTAGTGAGAATTGTCTGGAACCTAGAAAAAATTCACCATATTCCAACATAGGGTACCTAAGTGACAAGTTTCAAGCCTCAGGGTACTTTATTATATATATTAAATATTTAGGGTCCTTTGACGATAAACGTTCAGACCTCAGGTTCTAAGTGATAATTTCCCTTACTTTTGTTGTTTCCCCAATTCACAAGGTGGCCAAAAGTCGCTTCAAGCATCAGAAAGGACAAGTTGATGAATTGGAAGAGTCAGGTGAAGGAGAATCTAGAGGGACAATTGCTCTTTATGGAAAGTGGCAAACTGAACCTTTATGTATACCACCTGCTGTTGACGGAATTGTGCCTAAGGTAGGTGGATTTTTCTTTTTAATCTATGTAATCAGCTAGTAGATATTTGATTCCTTCTTTGCACATACTGTTTTGATATGCCAAATCTTGTCAGCTAGTAGATATTTGATTCCTTCTTTGCACATACTGTTTTGATATGCCAAATCTTGTCCAAATCAATTTGTTTGCTAGCAGATCTTGTTAATTCAATTTTACTTTCATTAAATTAAATGCGCCTGCTGTTTATTTTATCATGACGACCTTTTAACTCCTCCATCATTAATTATATATGATGTAAAGGCAAAGGGGGGAAAAAAAAAAGCATGTATGGACTACCTACTACGTTTGCGACCTTCAACTTACCTTATTGTACGTAGAAAACTTCCAAGTGGGTTGTCTGTGAAACCCGGTAAGTAGACGAGTTGTGTGGTAGCTGCCCGGGATGCCCTAATTACCTAAAAAAAGGAAAAGAAAGCGAAAAGACCTCAGAATGACAAAAGAACGAGAAAAGAAGCTCTGCTTTCTGTCTTTCTCTCTCTAATATTGGCTTCCACTCACTCTCTTATCTATGTTCTGCATATCCCCACCAGAAAATTAATACATACTTTCCATCTTTCCTATAGGAAAATAGAACGGATGGGGAAGAGAGAGGAACCAAGTTGTAGTATTTGCACGTCAAGTGAAGCAGAGGGATGTGGAATTAGAAGAGTAGGTTAATAGCTTTGTGGGAACGGTAGGGGCTGGGTGACTGAGGTGGGTTAAGAAGGGGAGGTGGTTTTCTGTTGGGGCTTAAGAAAACACGAACAAGAAAAAACTAGGCACATAAGGGGAAGTTAAAGGGGGAATTTTGGTGTCGACTTTTTTGACTAGTTATTTTTCTTTCTTATACATCATGTAAGGTTAATGATGGAGGAGAAAATGCAAATATTAGGATGGGAGTGGTTAACAGGTGCAAATTGAATTTCAAGAACCAAAATGGATAATCACAGAAACATTAGGTATCGAAATAGGTACTAGCCTTGGCGTAATATACATCTGAAGGACCAAAATAAAAAATCACGATTATTTAAGAACTGTAGGACTGGTCCTAAGAGCTTAAGGGGCCCCAAGCGGAGACTTTGAAGTAGGGAACTTCATATTTATTAACATTTTCTGTAGTAATATAAATATTAATTAAATAAATTATAAAATAGAAATTTAAGTTTGTGCTTACAATTTTGGGGCCCCTAGAATTTGTTTCCCCGAACAGCCGCTTAGGTGTCTTCACTTGCCCTGAATAATCGGAATAGCTTATTAAGACTTTAGTTGCCATAGCACTTATGTGTTAAAAAGAGCATGTGTACTTGGTCCGTTGAAGAAAATTCAGTAACACACTAAAGGGAGACAGAAATGAAAAATATGTACCAAAACATGAACACTGGAAACTTTTGGGATAAAATAATGTAGGGTCATTTACACAAAAGGTCCTTGTACAATTTACTATGTGCCAATTTAGTCCCTTGAGTAAAATTGGCATTAAGTAGGTGACAAAATTTGTAATGTGCAGGTAATGGATGAGTTTAAATTGAGTCAATTGGTAGCTTTATATTGGGTTATTTGCATTTTACATGACCAAACTATTAAAAATTAAGTCATTAACTTAATTTTTAATTTTCACCATGGACTGAATTGACACAATGTGTTCTCTATAGGGATTAAATTGACACAATTAAGAGTAAAAGAAGTAGATTGACACAAAGAACAAAGTATAGGGACAACAACAACAAACCCAGTGCCTCAATGGCTCCCGCATAAGTAAGGTCTGGGGAGGTGGGATGTACGCAACCTTACCCCTTTAGGGCTATGTCCGAGGGCCTCCAACCTTAGAAGCATGAAGGCAAAGAACAAAGTATAGGGACCTTTCACATAAATTACTCTCAATAATGTATTAAGCCTTCTTTTGTCTGAGCATGATTGTGGATTTTGAACTTGTAGAATGAACGTGGTCAAGTTGATGTTTGGTCTGAGAAGTGCCTCCCACCAGGAACTGTGCATTTGAGATTACCGAGGTTAGTTCCAGTTGCAAAGAGGCTTGAGATTGATTTTGCACCCGCTATGGTTGGATTTGAATTTCGAAATGGACGCTCACTTCCTGTGTATGAAGGCATTGTTGTTTGTGCTGAGTTCAAAGATGCAATTCTTGAGGTATGTTGATTTTTACTGCCTTGAACTACTTGTCTATTAGTGTTAAAAAATGAACTACTAGTCTATCGGTTAAAGACCACCATTGCTTTTATCCATGAAAAGCACATGAATTGTTTATGTAGATGATTACAATGACTATTTATACCTTACCAAGCCAATCTAAGCATTTTTCTTATAGTGTGGGGGTTCCTACATGGACACGTGTTGCCTTGTGTATAATCTATTCTGAGAATATCGCACAAAGCCAAAAGCATCTCATTGATATGGGAATTGCTAGTCGTGGGAAACTCATAAAATGATAACATTTCACACTCAACAACACGGTTTGGCGTTTCGAAGTCAATTTGCATTTTAAATGTATATTGTACTCAATGGAAACACGTGAAGATGTTGGAATCAATTTTGTTAATCTTATTTATTAGAGTACTCAATTTTCTTGGTTATTACTTTGTTTTCATATCAACAACAACAACAACAACAAACCCAGTGCCTCCAAGGGCTCCCGCCTAAGCAGGGTCTGGGGGAGGTAGATGTACGCAGTCTTCTCCTTTCAGGGGGCTACCTTGAAGAGAGGCTGTTTCCGAGGACCCCCAACTTGAGAAATTGGTCCTCAGCAAATGGCATGTGACCTGCCAGCAGAAGAGCATCACATCATAAGTAGTTCAGAACACACGGCGATCAAAACAATACACTACCACAAACAACAACCACAAACACAAAGCAGGCCACATCAAGCAGAAATCAGAGGATAGGTAGAAATCAAATGATATGTAGGCAGATAGGCAGGCAAGTAGTAGTTCTTAGATCGTAGTAGTTCGTGAGAGCAAGAACACAACCTAAGTGCGCTAGGAGAATAACACGGCCTAGCCCTAGTGAGCTAGACTACCCTACTCCAATTGGATCATCTATAACCCTTATACTAGCCCTCCATTGGGCCTTATCTAAGGCCATCTCCTCTCGTAGGTTTAGGTGGGTGAGGTCTTGTCGGATCGTCTCCATCCATCTCTTCTTTGGCCTACCTCTTCCTCTCCTACCTGGTGTAGTAAGGGCCTGTTCGCACCTTCTTACTGGCACGTTTTCCGGTCTCCTTCTAACATGTCCGAACCACCTCAAACGTTGCTCTCTCAATTTATCTATAATGAGGGCTACGCCCAATTTGCCTCTTATGATGTCGTTCCTGATCCTATCCTTCCTTGTGTGTCCGCACATCCACCTCAGCATCTGCATCTCTGCCACCATCATCTTCTGTGTGTGCTGTTGTTTCATCGCCCTGCACTCCGCCCCATACATCACGGCTGGCCTCACAACCGTCTTATAGTATCTACCATTTAGTTTCAAGGGGAACTTTCTATCACAAAGTACCGCGGAGGCCATCCTCCACTTGTGCCATCCCGCTTTAATCCGGTTGTTGACATTCTCGTCAACTTCGCCGTCGTGCTGTATCATGGACCCCAAGTACCTGAAGTTCTCCTTCTTCGCTATGGCCTCAGATCGAATCTTGACGTCTTCCCGGCTGGGCGTGGTGGAGGGATCGAACTTGAGCTCCATGTACTCGGTCTTGGCTCTACTTAGTCGTAAACCCTTCAACTCTAGTGCCCCTTTTCACCGTTCCAACTTCACATTTACCGCTTCCCGTGACTCCCCCACCGGCACTATGTCATATGCAAAAAGCATGCACCAAGGTATCCGTCCCTGGATGTGCCTAGTGAGCTCGTCCATAACCAGAATGAACAGATAGGGGCTCAAAGCAGACCCCTGGTGCACCCCTATTGTTATCGGGAAAGCGTTTGTCTGTTCGTCCTCTGTACGCACCGTAGTCTGTGCCTCTTCATACATGTCTCTAATGGCTCGGATGTATGTCACGGGGATCCCTTTCCTGTCCAAAACTCTCCAAAGGACCTCCTTTGGCACTCTATCATATGCCTTCTTTAAATCAATGAAAACCATGTAGAGGTCCTTTTGTCTCTCTCTGTATTGCTCTATCGTTCGCCTTAGGATGTGGATCGCTTCTATGGTTGATCTCCCGGGCGTAAATCCGAATTGGTTCTCGGACACCTCTGTCTGTTGCCTTAACCTCCTCTCTATGACCCGTTCCCACAACTTCAGAGTGTGGCACATTAGTTTGATACCCCGATAGTTGGCGCAGCTTTGAATGTCGCCTTTGTTCTTATATATTGGGATCACTGTGCTCTTCCTCCGTTCGTCAGGCATCTTCTCCCCCAGAAGGATTTGGTTAAATAGTTTAGTCAGCCAACTAACACCCTTCTGTCCAAGGCATTTCCATACCTCTATGGGTATGCCATCTGGGCCAACTGCTTTACCCCTTCCCATGAATTTCATGGCTTCCTTGACTTCCTCGGGGATAATTTACCTACAATAACAGTGGTTCTGATGCTCCTCAGATGTTTGAAGATCACCTAAGGATATCTCTGTCCTTGTTCGTTGAAGAGCTCGTGGAAGTACGTTTTCCACCTAGCCTTAATTAGTTGCCTGTCCACCAGTACCTGTCCATCTTCCCCTTTTATACAGTGTACTCTGTCCAAGTCCCTAGTCCTTCTTTCTCTAGCTTTGGTGATTCTATATAAGTCCCTCGCCCCCTCCTTGGTCTCCCGCCTTTTGTAGAAATCCTCGTAAGCTCTTGATTGTGTTTTCTGACTGCTCTCTTTGCTTCTCTCCTGGCTTGCAGATACCGATGTCGCAAGTCCTCATCTCTGCTATGATCCCATTCTTTGAAACAAACTCGTTTCGCCTTAATCTTCTCTTGAACCTCCTCGCATTACCACCAGGACTCTCTGTTGCTTGATACCCTTCCCTTTGACGTGCCGAGAACTTCCCGTGCCAGTCCTCTGATCTTTTGGGCCAGCTGGTTCCACATTTGGTTTGTATCTCCCTCGATGTCCTACTCGAGCTTGGCTTCCACTCTTTCCTTCTATACCTTATACTTCTCTCCATTCAAATCCCTCCAGCAGGTATGTGTCTGGGCGGGTTTGTAGATCCCTTTGGCCCTCTTCTTGGCCTTTATATCCGCCCACAGCACCCTATGTTGTGTAGACAAGTCTTCTCCTGGGGTAGCCCTGCAATCCCTGCAGTCTCTTTGCACCCTTTTCCTTAATAGTATGTAGTCAATATGTGTCCTTGTCCCACCGCTTTGGTACGTGATGATGTGTTGCTCACGCTTTCTGAAGAAGGTGTTGGCCACCATTAGGTCGTATGTGACCGCGAAGTCTAGTAGGGCTTTGCCCTCTGCATTTCTGGTCCCAAGACCGAAATCTCCGTGGTAAGAAGCGTAACCGTCCTCCGTCGCTTCGACGTGCCCGTTAAAGTCCCCGCCAATCATCACTTGTTCGGCTTGGGTTATGCCTTGCATCATTGTGTCTAGGTCCTCCCAAAATGTTGCCTTCTCACTTTTTGTTAGTCCAGTTTGAGGTGCGTAGGCACTGATTACGTTCAATACTTCTGCATCAAGGACCATCTTGATACTTATGATCCTATCACCAGCCCTCGATACTCGAACTACTTTATCCTTGAGGCTGCTATCCACAACGATACCAACTCCATTCCTGCCTCTGACCTTGCCCGCATACCAGAGCTTGTGCCCCAGCACATCGCTGGCTTTCGCGCCTACCCATTTAGTCTCTTGCAGACAAAGGATGCTGATCTTTCGCTTCATCATCATTTGGGCCACCTCGAAACTCTTTTTCATTAGTGTCCCGACATTTAGTGTCCCTAGTCTCAAGTTCCCTGTCCCCTTCTGCCTCCCCCTCCCCCTCCCCAACCTTTTTGAAGATGGCCTCAGTCTCTGGGTTCCATAACTGGTAACGTTCATCCACTAGTTGTGACTACCGTGGGTAGGTGATCAACATAGACAAGAAGCTTAATATAACATGAAGGCAGGAAAGTACCACCAAGTCAAATATCACAGTATTCAAAATAATGAATGGAGAAAGAACCAAATGAAAAGTGCCCAACAATGATAAATTACAACACTACTCTGCTGTAATTAAGGAAAGATCAAACCTGGGGCTGGTGCGTAGTTGATACTCTGACCCGGCTAAAACTTACCTGGGGGCTGACCGATTTTGCTTACGTGGGTCGGTCGGCTGCGAGTTAGTCGTGAGGGGGTGGCTGGCGGCTGCTCAGAGTTGGTGGTCGTGGGGTGGCGTGTTGGTGGGGATAGGGAGAGGGCTTGGTGTTGGTGTTGGTGGGTCAGGGATATGGGGTCGGTGGTGCTGGTGGGTCAGGCAGGGGCGTTGGTGGTGATGGGTCGGAGTCGTGGTGGTGGGGGTGATGGTATCTCAGGGGTCAGGGAGGGCGGGGGAGGTGAGAGATGGAGGTCGTGGTAGTGGTGTCAGGGATATGGGGTCGGTGGTCCAGGGTTGGGGGGGATGGGTCGGCCAGGTTCTACTGGTGGTGGGTCCGGGGGTAAGGGAGGCAGAAGGGTGGGTCAGGGGGGGGGGGGGGGGGGGGGGGGGGGGGCGGGGCGGTGCATGAGGGTGGTCGCTGGTGGCTTAGGAGGGTTGAGTGGCTAAGTGGGTGGCCCGGTCGGGGTCGAGGTCGATGGAGGCTGCAGTCTTGCTTCGGCGTGGCGCGGGTGGCGGCGGCGGCGGCGGCGGCGGCTGCGGTACGGGGTTTCGAAGGGGTGAGAGAGGAGGAAGGAGGATGGGGTTCCTGTCTTGGCCGCCGCTGCTCCGGCGCTGCGGTGGCGCCGTTGTCCTTGCGTCGCCGACGATGGTGGGCCGGCCGCGTCGGCGAGGTTGCCGACGATGGTGGCAGGCGTAGCAGGTGGCGTCAGAGAGCAGATCAGAGCAGAGAGAGACGTTAGAGAGAGAGAGAGACTGTTTCGCATGTTATGCATTAATAATTGATAATATTTCATTAGTTTTTCTTGTATATCAAATACAGGAATATAAATGTTATCCGCTCTCTTGTTCCCCGCTTTTGCTTCATGCAACTATGGCAAATATGTAATGGGGCAAATTCTTAAAACAAATACGAGACTTGTGTAGTTGACTGTGACTCCTCTTAGTTAGAGGGAAAATATTTTTCTTTCGTAAATATTTCTCCTTAAAAGATATTTTAACCTTCATAAAAGTTTTCTTTGCTGTTGATTCGGAAAAAAATTTCATTTTGTGACTTTAAAGTTGAGATTCTACTCATTTGAGGTTAGACTTGGATCGGAAGTGCTTGAGGCTTGAGGTGGTTGGGGAACAGTGGGTTTTTTCTTTGCTTTTCCCGAGAGGTAGTCAATTTCGTACTTTTGCTACTCTTATACAAGCAAGCAATTCCTTACATAATGATTAGCAATAATAACCTAATGAGAAATTTTTGTTTTTCTCAAGAAGAGGAGGCGGCGATTAGTAAAATTAGGATAGAATCTTTTATCCTTCCCGAACTAAGTTCCCACTCACGACCCATGTAACAAGCTACACCAAGTAAAAAGTGTAGAACAATTAGCTCATAAGGACCACCGTTGTATAACCATTCATCAACGGATGCCGCTTCCCATATCGGATAAAAGTGCAAACCTATAGCTGCCGAAGTAGGAGTAATGGCCCCAGAAATTATATTGCTTCCATAGAGTAGAGATCCAGAAACAGGTTCACGAATACCATCAATATCTACTGGAGGAGCAGCAATGAAGGCTATAATAAATACAAAAGTTGCGGTGTATAGGGTAGGGAATCTTTTATCCTCCCCGATGTGAGAATATATTTTCCTTTAAGAGTGAGTAAATATACATTCTCAATCTCATTTCAACAAGTCGAACATGAATCTCATACAAATTTGTAATATGAAATTGATTTCTCGAACCAAACAATAGAAGATTTTGGAGGAAAAAAATACTTTTAGCTTCTATCAGAAGTATTTTTCCCAAAAGAAGTTCTACTAAGCACTGGATCCAGTCCAGCATCCATGTCTTGATGACATGGCTTAAATATGGGCAACTCACATTCACCGTTTATTTAACTTGGCTACCAGGCTTATGCCGAGGAAGAAGACAGGAGAGAGAAAGAAGAAAGGAAAAGAGACGAACGACAGGCCATTTCTCGGTGGTACCAACTTCTTTCATCTATCGTAACCCGTCAAAGGCTGAATGATACTTATAGGAAGGATCTATCCTCACAAACTGGTCCTGACCCCGCTAAGTCACATGACATACCACCTCGCTCTGCTACTCCAGTGAAGAATGAGAATAGATCTCGTCGACCATCAGTGCAGGAAACTAGGAATGATGTAACGACAATGAATTTAGAGAATGATGAACATGAACATGAACATGTGTTTGTGATGGTTGACGATGAGGGTTCAGATGGGGAGAGTATGGTGCGGACTAGACGATGTCATTGTGGGTTTTCGGTGCAAGTGGAGGAGCTCTGATCAACGGTCTTCTGCTTAAATTTATGTTACGCAAACTCTGGTATGTGAATCAGATATGGATACATCTCTTTAAGATTTGACGGGGCTATTTTCTAACTGTTTATTCGGTATCATTTTGTGCTCGTTTTTGAGGAACTAAAAATCATTTTTTGTATGGTTTGTAGTTTTTTGTTTTTAGAAACTAAAACCATGTTTTGTCTAGTTTTTAGTTTTCCGTTTTGAGTCAAATTAGGGGTAAAAAAGAGTTGAAAACAAGAAACAAAATATTAGAAAAATCGTTTCCAAAATGCAATCTTTAGTTTCAAAAAAATAAGAACTAGAAACCATAAATAGAAAACAATACCAAACAAACTAATGAGGTTTTTCCATGTTTCTTATCTAATTTGAAGTGTTCAAGTGCTATAACAAATATCCTTATCCGAAATTGGTATTTCAGGACAGAATAGAAACTCAAAGTAGCAGAGGTTAGCCCAGCACAAGAGCAACAAAACCGATCTCTTTGGTCTGAATGGATCTTTTGCAGAGGCATTGAGTTGTATGGTTACGTATCGTGTCGAGGAAAATGTAAGTTATATACCCATGTGATTTTGTATCTTAGATTTGCCAATTTAAACGTTATTGCAAAAAGATAGGAACTTGCATCATTGCAGAAGCAAAGCAACAAGGTTATTTTTTTTGCTTCACTGTAAATAACTTGATGGTCAGTTGTAAAAGTTCTTTTGTTCTGGTTTTATAAAATAGTTGGGGGTTCAAGGCCTACGCATAAATGACATTTAGTGTCTGAGTCTCTGGTTTCGTTTGGAAGAAATTAAGTAGTTACGTAAATGAACCAAACATTCGATAAATTATTCGCTTCTGGGATCTATTTTGTTTCTTAGTTCTCTACCAAGCTGATGGCTTAAGTAGCATACTCCAGAAACTCATTTATGTTTGATTTGTGCACTCGATAAGCTTAACAAATTAAGTTTGAGTGAATAAATGCGAGTATTAGAGTGCAGTTTTGTAAAGGGTGCTCGGGGGGTTATTTGTAAAGGGGTCAGAGCAAAGAATAGATAGATCAAGAATATTTTTGTTTGCAAGTGGTTTGGATCGTGGATGGCCCGGGTATAAAGAGAATCATATTTGAGCGGGTTGATCATTGATCTTGCTACTTTTTCTTTCAAAACTTACGTTTTAGGCTGTTTGGAGCTTTGTGTGTGTAAAAGTTGATATTTGAGTTGAGATGAGTAAGTGGTGTTCTTGGTTATAATTAAAGGAAAAATTCTACAAAACACAAGAGAAAGCCTACGGAAATGGCACGAGTAACAGGTTGTTTAGGAACCAGTTTGTTGTACACGATAAGCTGTGCCCTATTCGTGATATGTTTGTGCCCCCTTTTTGTGACGTGTAGCATTGCTCTTATTAAAGATTGTGTTTAAGATTTTATCGCATATAAGATACTCGTTTGGGTCCCACGAGTTTTTTTTACTGTGTTATTTTTCGCTACACAAACCAGAAGGAACTGTTGTAAGCAAACAACTTAATTTGACACTATGCTAAACAATTAACTATAATACTAATACTAATCATCAATTACTGAATATAAAAGAAATAGTTAATTATATTTTTAATACTTTGAGATTTAGTGCAGTAATCCTCTAATCCATAAATCCGTTTTCAGATTTTTTAATCACTGATTAGGATGAAATAATCTTTTAGTTTAAAATTTGAGGCATAGCATCGCCTTTTTAGGTATGATATTACTCTTCCATCATGTAACATCACTATTTTATAAAATCTAATTGAGGTTTTAATCGCGGATAGACAAAAAAATATTTTACCATAAAAAAAAGGGGTCATTTCCATTAAATACTTCTGTAATTTTTAATGCAACAATCACAGTAGATGCAAGCAATCCATTACAAATTCACTCATTAACTCAATTTTATCCAATTTATGGTCAAACTATTAAAAAAATTCATGAAAAATACACAAATTTTACTCTAGGGACAAAATTAACACAGTATGAATTGTACAGAGATTAAAGTAGGTTGGCATAAATAGGGAATGGCTTTTGCATTACTATGTGATAGGAATTTCCTGTTAAAATTAAAGAAAAAATACTATAAGATGGTAGTGAGACTGGCTTTGTTTTATGGGGCGGAGTGTTGGCCAGTTAAACATCATCATATGCAGAAGTTGAAGGTGGTGGAGATATGGATGTTGAGATGGATGTGTGGACACATAAGGAATGATAAGATCATAAATGATGTTATAAGAAGTTAATTAGGCATGGCCCCAATCGAGGATAAGATGAGGGAGCAACGTTTGTAGTGATTTGGGCATGTTAGGGGAGATCGACCACTATCCCTATCAAGAGATGCGAACAACTCCATATTACAGACAGGAAGAGGGGAAGAGGCTAGTTAAAGAAGAATTGGATGGAGACGATTCAACATGGCCTCACCTACCTTGGCCTAAACAAAAAGATGGCTCCAGATAGAGCTAAGTGCAGGATTAGCATAGAGGTAGCTGATATAGCGGTTTAGGATTGAGGAGCACTTCAAAGCTAGTACTAGTGGCCCGAGGCTTTTATGTATGCATGTTTGATTATACGCACTTTCGTTGTATGTTTGCTACTTATTGTTCTGTCGCTTTGTCGTTTTATTGCCTATTTGCTGCTTATACTCTCTATATGATTTCTGTGTGCTGTTATTTTTATGCTTTTACACTTAGATGCTTGTATACTTTATGCGTTTATGCTTCTCAGGTTAAGGGTTCTTAGACACAGCCTCCCTTTAGAGTAACACCCTAAAGGGGTAAGGCTGCGTATATCCCACTCCTCCCAAACCCTATATATACAGGAGCCTTTTTATGCACTGGGTTTATTATTGTTGTACAAATTATATAAGGACTAAATTAATACAATTGACAAAGTATATGAGCCTTTGAACCGGAAAGAAACCTACAAACACATGAGGTCCCACTACATCTTGTTTGGCATCACGCGCATTTGTCTGCTTGACTGTTAACACTAACCACTCTTGTTTTTTTATTCTTACCAATAATCTTTAATCTTTAATGCATTTTTTTTAAATTAAAAATTATTTATATTTTAGATGCGGTTTTAAAAAATTACTTAACTTTTTAATTTTTTAAAGTCACACCGAAATTTTCTGAAATTTTTCAATGTTATACCTAATGCTGACACTGTTAACCTTCCATCAAATAGAACGCAACATTTTGGGGTATAAATGCATCAAAAAATCAAGTTTAACATAATTTTAATTAAATTATATTTGATCAATCATACACTGTGTATTATTGGTTTTAATGGTGTAAAAAGAACTTGTGTAGATGTTTTTTAAGTAATTAGTGGTGTATTTTCAATCATACACGGTGTATAATTGGTTTTAATGATGTAAAAGCAACTGGTGTAGATGTTTTTTAAGTAATTAGTGGTGTATGATCAATCGTACACTGTGTATGATTGGTTTTAATGGTGTAAAAAGAACTTGTGTAGATATTTTTTAAGTAATTAGTAGTGTATGATCAATCATACACGGTGTATGATTGATTTTAATGGTGTAAAACAAACTTGTGTATATGTTTTTTAAGTACTTAGTGGTATATGATCAATCATACACGGTGTGTGATTCGTTTTAATGGTGTAAAACCAAATTGTGTAGATATTTTTTAAGTAATTAGTGGTGCATGATCAGTCATACACTGTGTATGATAGGTTTGAATGGTGTGAAATTAACTTGTGTAAATGGTTTTTAAGTAATTAGTGGTGTATGATCAATTATATACGGTGTATGATTCGTTTTAATGGTGTAAAACGAACTTGTGTAGATGTTTTTTAAGTAATTAGCGGTGTATGATCAATCATACACGGTGTATGATTGGTTTTAATGGTGTAAAACCAACTTGTGTAGATATATTTTAAGTAATTAGCGGTGTATGATCAATCATACGCCGTGTATGATTGGTTTTAATGGTGTAAAACCAAATTATGTTTGTGTGTGTTAAGTAATTAGTGGTGTATGATCAATCATACATGGTGTATGATTGGTTTTAATGGTGTAAAACCAACTTGTGTTTGTGTGTGTTAAGTAAACAGTGGTGTGTGATTAATCATACACCGTGTATGATTGCTTTTAATGGTGCAAAGCCCGCTAGTTTATGTGTGTTTCTACCGATTAGTGGTGTATGTTTAACCATACACCGTGTATGATAGGTTTTAACCGTGTATGATTGATCATACACCGTGTATGGTAGATTTTAATTGTGTCAAATCAACTTGTCTAGGTGTGTTTTAAGTCATTAGTGGTGTATGCTTAATCATACACCTTGCATGGTTTGTTTTAATGGTGTATCATGGGTTTAATCTTGGGGTTTGTGATGTTCTTCTTTTATTTCAGATGGCATTTTACACACGCAAGAGGAGCCGATCAGAAGTGAAGGTTGATTACATTTTCTCTAGGAGTTGCTGGAAATTCCTGTAGGTTAACCAGATGGGAATATCAACCAAAGCTGTGATGGAGATTAGGGAAATCTTGAAGGACGACGAATCCAAGGTTTGACACAGTATCCATATGAATTATGTTGACTTTTTACTATTACATTTATGATCCCTTATTAACTAAAAGTGTTTTATATTACAGATTGCCCTTGTTTCACAATACAATGTCGGGCATCTGTTTGAGTTGCGTGAGACTAATGTCTGCTTCTGGCATAGTCTGATTCATGCTGTCCTTCTCCACCAAGTGGCCAACCCAAATCCCGAGAAGTTATCATTCTTATTTGGTGGCAAGTTAGTCCACCTCGGGACGAGGAAATTTTGTATGCTAACCGGCTTGAGATATGCCTGTGTGGAAGATGTACGCGGTGGTTCCAACAGGCTGATTGCCAAGTACGGCATGAGAGGGAGGATGAGTAGGCAGCAGCTGCTTGAAGCATGCAGAACCTGCTCCATTATGGAGGACCAGGTTAAGCTTGCTGTTGCCTACTTGGTTGAGTGTCTACTGTTCGCCAACATCCTGGGCCTCGTGGACGACGTGGACTCTTTTAACAGTGTTGCTTAGGGATCCTTGAGTTGGAAATTCTCGGTGCGGAAGCTCAAGGATTTCGTGGCAAAATTGCAACAGGGTTTAGAAAGGACCTACTCCGTCCACGGGTTCTATGATGTGGTTTCCATATTTGCCATGGAAACCCTTCCAGAACTTGCCAAGGTTGGGGTGGTGAGGGTTGGCAATCAGCCACTTGGGCTAATCCTTAACTGGAAGATGGGCAGTAAGGTTTCGCACACCGCTCTGCTCTCAACGGTATTTGATCAGGTAATAATACATTATGTTGTTACTGTTTTACTACTAGTTGTTTCATATCATTTGGGTTAGAATTATGATTTGTAATTTTACTAATGTTCATATGATGTATATTCCTTTGATCAGCAATTGAATGCCGAACCGATTAGACTAACGAGTGTGGAAGCCAGTCAGCCTAATCTACAAAGCATTCCCTTTGCTGAAGATGGTGAGCAAGGGGTTCAAACTCTTGATGAGGCAATGCCAGCAGATCCAAACTTCGAACCAGAACCATTGGCAACTCAACACCCCTTGCCGACATCCCACAATGAACCATCTACTACGTCAACAAATTTGGCGTATCAATCGGTATTGACATTTCGTTTTGTATTTATTTAATTGCATTTTTATCCTTGTAAGTACCATATTATTAAAATTCATGTTATGACAATTTAAAGGACATATTGCAGGTTATCGAGAGACTCGAAGCGATGGAGAAAGATTTGGAAATCATGCGGATGCACTTTGAAAACAGACTTAAGCGCAGCAGCTTCAGTTGCAAATATACGAACAAAGGTTTTAGGCTCAGGAGGCAATGATTAAGAAGCTCTCAGACCGTTCGCCGCATGCCACAACCCCACATAACTATCCATCGACTTCCGCTTATCGATCCCCAATTGAGACATAACAGCAAGCAATTATTATTTCTCCTCCACGTACTGGGTAAGACACTACGGATCCTTGTTGTTGTCCCAATTTGGTATGTTTTCATGCATGTTGAGGTTTATTGACTTTGGTATTTTGCTCTGCCAATCAGGGACGAGGAAAATGTCTACGAGGAACCATCGTCAACGCATGTGGATGGCGTTGAAAACTTGATAACATTGTCCAAGACAGTTTTGAGATTGGGGCAAGAGAGGAGGGACCCCAAGCCAAATCCCAAGTACAAAGGTGAAGAATGGACCGCGGAGGGTAAGAACAAACGGGCAAGAATGACCCATTCTCGACCGGAACTGGTCCTGCTCTTTGATCCATTCCAACCTCCTTCCAAGGAAGAAAAAAAAAAGAGTTTGAAGATTTCTACAAAAGTTTCCACGCAAAGGTTAAGAAGTAAGTGTGATTTTACACCATGCTTTTTGATTATCAGTATGGAAATATTTTCAGATTGCAATTTTCTTAAGGGATGCTTATATATCATGCTTCTTATTGTATATTACAGAAATTTGAAGACTCCCTTCGAGTTACCTGAGGATCAATGAATGGATTTCTCTGTTTTGATTACCAGTACGGGTCAATTTTGGTATCAGTTGAAAAACAACGACGCCTGGCTTACAGATGAGGTATGTTTCCCATCATGATCCATTTGGCGTGTCTGTAAGTGGATCCCATTATTTTTTGTTGGTGTGTCAACTAATTAGTGGTGTATGATGAACAATACACCGGGTATGATAGGTTTTAAGGGTGTGAAATCAACTTGTTTAGGTGTGTTTCAAGTAACAAATGGTGTATGATCAATTTTAAATTTGTAAAATTAGTTATGTTTCAAATATTTAGTGGTGTATGACTTATCATACACCGTGTATGATAAGTTTTAATTGTGTAAAATTAACTTGTATAAGTGTGTTTCAAGTAATTAGTGGTACAGGACTTATCATACACCGTGTATACAACAACAAAAACAACAACAACAGTCCCAGTGCCTTGCGGCTCTCGCAGAACGCAGGGTCTGGGGGGGGGGGGGGTGTTATGTACGCAGCCTTACCCCTTCCGGCAGGAAAGGAGACTGTTTCCGGGGACCCCCAACTTGAAGTAGCTGAGTGCCTGACTTATCATACACCGTGTATGATAAGTTTTAATTGTATAAAATCAACTTATATAGCTATGTTTCAAGTATTTAGTGGTATTTGACTTATCATATACGGTGTATGATACATTTTAAATGTGTAAAATCAACTTGTATGGTTATGTTTCAAGTATATAGCGGTGTTTGACTTATCATACACCGTGTATGATGAGTTTTAAATGTGTAAAATCAACTTGTATAAGTGTGTTTCAAGTAATTAGTGGTATATGACTTATCATACACGGTGTATGATAAGTTTTAAATGTGTAAAATCAACTTATATAGTTATGTTTCAAGTAATTAGTGGTGTATGACTTATCATACACGGTGTATGATGAGTTTTAAATGTGTAAAATCATCTTGTATAAGTGTATTTCAAGTAATTAGTGGTGTATGACTTATCATACACCGTGTATGATGAGTTTTAATTGTGTAAAATCAACTGATATAGTTATGTTTCAAGTATTTAGTGGTGTTTGACTTATGATACACAGTGTATGATACGTTTTAATGTGTAAAATCAACTTGTATAGTTATGTTTCAAGTATTTAGTGGTATATGACTTATCATACATGGTGTATGATGAGTTTTAAATGTGTAAAATCAACTTGTATAGTTATGTTTCAAGTATTTAGTGGTGGTTGACTTATCATACACAGTGTATGATGAGTTTTAAATGTGTAAAATCAACTTGTATAAGTGCGTTTCAAGTAATTAGTGGTGTATGACTTATCATACACGGTGTATGATACGTTTTAAATGTGTAAAATCAACTTGTATAGTTATGTTTCAAGTATTTAGTGGTATTTGACTTATTATATACGGTGTATGATGAGTTTTAAATATGTAAAATCAACTTGTATAAGTGTGTTTCAAGTAATTAGTGGTGTATGACTTATCATACACGATGTATGATATGTTTTAAATGTGTAAAATCAACTTGTAGAGTTATGTTTCAAGTATTTAGTGGTGTTTGACTTATCATACGCGGTGTATGATACGTTTTAAATGTGTAAAATCAACTTGTACAATTATGTTTCAAGTATTTAGTTGTGTTTGACTTATCATACACGGTGTATGATAAGTTTTAAATGTGTAAAATCAACTTATATAGTTATGTTTCATGTAATTAGTGGTGTATGACTTATCATACGCGGTGTATGATATGGTTTAATGGTGTAAATCGACTTATGTTATTGTGTGTTAAGTAAACAAGTGCTGTATGATTGGTTTTAATGATGTAAAATCAACTCATGTTAGTGTGTTTTAAGTAAAGAGTGGTGTATGATTAGTCATACACCATGTCTGATATGTTTTAAGGGTGTGAAATCAACTTGTATAGGTGTGTTTTAAGTAATAAGTGGTGTATGATCAATCATACACCGTGTATGATATGGTTCAATGGTGTAAATCGACTTATGTTATTGTGTGTTAAGTCAACAAGTGGTGTATGATTAGTCATACACCGCGTATGATTGGTCATACACCGCGTATGATTAGTTTTAATGGTGTAAAATCAACTTGTGTTAGTGTGTTTTAAGTAAAGAGTGGTGTATGATTAGTCATACACCATATATGATAGGGTTTAATTGTGTAAAATTAACTTATTTATGTGTGTTTCCAGTGATTAGTGGTGTGTGGTTAACCATACACCATGTGTGATAGGCTTTACTTGTCTAAGAACAACCTGTGTTACGGTGTTTCAACTAATTAGTGCAGTATGGTTAACCATACACCGTGTATGATAGGTTTTAAACGTGCAAAATTATGTCATCCTGATTAATCGTACACCGTGTATGATAGGTTTTAAATGTCTTAAATCATATTGTATTGGTATGTTCCGAGTGATTAGTGGTGTGTGTGGTGTTTGAAATAATTTGTCTCATATTGCAGGAAATGAATGTCGTTCTGCACTATATTATGCAGAAGAAACATAAATGGCCAGAACATTTCGACCAGAGGGCAACATGGGCATCTACGACGGTTGCTATTCTATTTGGACCCCTATTCAAACGCACTCAAAACAGAGAAATCCCAATCAAATCAGTGTTCGACGATTTTGATTCGTTGATCATCAAGTTTCTTGTCGGGGATGTCAAATATGGGGTCTGCTGCCACGTCGTGGATCGGATATATATGCCCATCAATCAACCTAATCAACATTGGTTCCTTGCTCCCATCAATTTTAAAGATTGACGGATAGAGGTAATTAATTCCTTGTACTCCGCTGTAGCCAAGGAATTAAGATTAGAACATGTGGAGCCAATTGCAAAATTGCTTCCATATGCTCTAGATGTGGTTAATTTTTGGGACGTCCAAAAGGACCTCATACATCTCAGAGGCAAACCTTTCGGGATCACTTACGACCGGGATTCATGTCCACAACAGATAGGGTATGACATCTACTTTCATTGCTGTTTTACTATGTTGTTTATTTTTTTTGTTAATTAAGTGGATGAAAATAGATGAAAATAGTCATTACTTACAATGATGCCTAATTTCTTATTGTATCATCTGTATTATTATGAACTGCATGCCAGGTTGTGGCATATTTGTCATAAAGTTTATTGAATTTTTGCTTACAAATGGACTCAGCATCTGCCAATGCACCCAAGGGTAGATGGGGAAGTTGCGGATGAATACCTGTGTATACTTGTACAGTCATGGAAGAAAGAAACAGATGAAAATGTATACAAGTGAATAAAATTATGTGATGTGTATATGTTATTGTATATTACCATAGGATTTGCATTGTAATCATTGTACTGAAAATTGTAGAAAGGTTGTGATGTGTATGTAATATTGTATATTTTCATATTGTTGTATATTCATATTGATGTATTTTCAAATTGTGTAATGGAAATTGTGAATGAAGTGTTTTGAAGGTGGTCCCAATTGTGTGCTCTAAGTGTTTGATGTGTTTTTGAAGTGTGTTACGATGTGTGTCGACACACAGGGAACGTGTGTCGACACACATTCTTACAGAACAGGGATGCAGAGGTGTGTATCGACACACAGGGCCCGTGTGTCGACTCACAGATCAACATAACCGTGTATGCAGAACTGTGTGTCGACACCAATAATTACTTGAAACACACTTATAAAGGTTGATTTTACACTATTATACCACAAAACTTGACAAAAACATGCAAAAGTTGATTTTACACCAATATAACCCATCATACACCGTATATGATTCATCATACACCAATAATTACTTGAAACACACTTATAAAGGTTGATTTTACACTATTATACCACAAAACTTGAAAAAAACATGCAAAAGTTAATTTTACACCAATATAACCCATCATATACCGTGTATGATTCATCATACATTACTATTTACTTCAACCACACCTATATAACCCATCGTATGTCATGATTCAACTGTAAGCCCGATCAAGTGACGAGGGACAAAAGAAAGGGTCCTCATTCTTTTGGTATACCTCAAACAGTTGTCAGTAATATTGCATCGCGAGTTTTCTACAGTCGTCAGGACCTCTTTCGTCATATTGCTTTAACTCAGCAACTGACTTCTTCAGTTTTCTGTTCGGATCTTCGGCTACGAGGAATTGAGCCAAAGTAATGCCCCGAACCAAGTATGTACTTGAATGGTAAGATTAAGCTAAATAAGATGTAATTATAAACTGAGCATCATCATTGGAATGAAATATGAAGCAATAGTTATATTGAATTTCTAATAACACAAAGAATGAACGTGCATGATACATCCTTTCAGTCTGATTTGAAGTGTTCGAGTGTTAAATTTATAAAGTAACAACCATAAGTATCCCAAACTACATAACAAATTTGAAACGCACCACCACTAATCACTTTAATTTAGGTGAAAATGGAACTCTATTGGCCTACCTGAAAGCATCACAATCTCTGAATCCTTTGTAACCTGAGATTAAGAGTCTATCCCCCTCGTCAGTCTGCATATGTTGTCTGTAAAGTGCACACGCTGCATGCATACAAAGTTCAAGGTCCTTATCATGCGGATGCACTTCGTACCATTAAAACTCATCATACACCATACACCATGTATGATTCATCATACACCAATAATTATTTGAAACACCCTTGATGAATCATGATCTGTAGAAGTGTCCGCACCTCTCCCTACCTCTCAGCTGTCACTGGCCCACCATTGCCACTGTTAGAACCACTTACATTAGCAACCTCTTCAACGGCTGAGATGTAGCACGAAATTGAGGAACCGTGGATGTTTAGCTTCTTGGCCAACACCTCCATTTATAGGCAAAAGTATACAAGGTACAAATACATGGGGAGAACCACGGGAGAGGGGTTGGATAAAGGAGGTGGTAGTTGAGGTTATTAAATGTCTTGCTTGGGTGTCCATTATGACCCTTGAACATTCAATATTCAACCCCGAATTACCCTAACTGATCAGTCAATGTGCTATGGATAATACAAAACTGTCATTAATAATGCACGCGTATGATTGATCTTACAACACCATTGACTTGAAAGACACTAAAACAAATTGTTACACACCATTTAAAGCCATCATACACGGTGTCTGATCAATCATACACTACTAATGACTTAAAACACACCACCACAACTTGATATTGCACCATTTACACCAAGCATAATCGTGTATGATTAATCATACGCCATTAATGACTTGAAACAACCAACAACAAATGATATTACACCCTTTAAACCAATCATACACCGTGTATGATAAGTCATACACCAATAATTACTTGAAACACACTTGTACAAGTTGATTTTACACAATTAAAACTTATCATACACCGTGTATGATAAGTCATACACCACTAATTACTTGAAACACACTTGTACAAGTTGACTTTACACAATTAAACTTATTACACACGGTATATGATAAGTCATACACCACTAATTACTTGAAACATAACCATACAAGTTGATTTTACACAATTAAAACTTATCATACACGTTGTATGATATGTCATACACCACTAAATACTTGAAACACACTTATATAAGTTGATTTTATACATTTAAAACGTATCATACACCGTGTATGATAAGTCAAACACCACTAAATACTTGAAACATAACTATATAAGTTAATTTTACACAATTAAAACTTATCGTACACTGTGTATGATAAGTCATACACCACTAAATACTTAAAACATAACTGTACAAGTTAATTTTACACAAGTAAAACTTATCATACACGGTGTATGATAAGTCATACACGGTGTATGATAAGTCATACACCACTAATTACTTGAAACATAATTATACAAGTTGATTTTACACAATTAAAACTTATCATACACGGTGTATGATAAGTCATACACCACTAATTACTTGAAACATAACTATATAAGTTGATTTTACACAATTAAAACTTATCATACACCGTGTATGATAAGTCATACACCACTAATTACTTGAAACACACTTATACAAGTTGATTTTACACAATTAAAACTTATTATGCACCGTGTATGATAAGTCATACACCACTAAATATTTGAAACACACTTATACAAGTTGATTTTACACAATTAAAACTTATCATATACGGTGTATGATAAGTCATACACCACTAATTACTTGAAACATAACTATATAAGTTGATTTTATACAATTAAAACTTATCATACACCGTGTATAATAAGTCATACACCGCTAAATACTTGAAACATAACTGTACAAGTTGATTTTACATAATTAAAACTTATCATACACCGTGTATGATAAGTCATACACCACTAATTTTACACGATTAAAACCTATCATACACCGTGTATGATTAGTCAAACACCACTAAATACTTGAAACATAACTATATAAGTTGATTTTACACAATTAAAACTTATCATACACTGTGTATGATAAGTCATACACCACTAAATACTTGAAACATAACTGTACAAGTTGATTTTACATAATTAAAACTTATCATACACCGTGTATAATAAGTCATACACCACTAATTACTTAAAACATAATAAAACAAGTTGATTTCACACCATTAAAACATATCGTACACGGTGTATGATTGATCATATGCCACTAATTTTTTTGTATTACAATGTAAAAGGAACATACCCAGTGCCTCAAGTGCTCCCGCCTACCCAGGGTCTTGGGGGGGGGGGGGGGGGGGGGGCGGATGTACGCAGCTTTCCCCCTTCAGGGTGTTAACCTGAAAAGAGGCTGTTTCCCAGTGCCCCCAACCTGAGGGTGAGGACTTCCCAAGAGGTTACCCATCTTGGTACTACTCTCGCCCAAGCACGCTTAACTTCGGAGTTCTAATGGGATCCGGTGACGGCGTGTTGGTGCCCTCTTTGGTTTTTTGTATTACAATATAATTGCTATTAATATCAATGAAATTGTGTACTATTAATATACGTGCATTATTAATGACAGTTTTGTATAATCCATAACACATTGACTGGTGTGAGGTTGTATATTATAAATGCCCTTGTTGTTTTAAATGGAGGATAATGACTAGTTCGGGTAGTTGGGGGTTGAACACTGAATGTTCAGGGGTCATAATGGACAACCAAGCAAGACATTTAATAACCTCAACTACCACCTACTTTATCCTACCCCTCTCCCACGGTTCTCCCCGTGTAGTTTTACCTTGTATGCTTTTGCCTATAAATGGAGGAGTTAGCCAAGAAGCCAAGCATCCACGGTTCCTCAATTTCGTGCTTCATCTCAGCCGTTGAAGAGGTTGGTAATGTAAGTGGTTCTAGTAGTGGCGGTGGTGGGCCAGTGATAGCTGAGAGGCAGCGAGAGGTGCGGGCACTTCCACACGTCAAGGAGAATGTCAAGGATGTGTTGTTTTACTACTGAATATAATCGGTTCCTCAGCCATTTAATGCTGAGTGGAGACTTGCTAATTACCTATGCTCAGATTCACCGACTAATGATGATTCATCAAGGGTTTTGCTTATTCGGGTTTTAAAGGAAGTATGTGATCAAGCAAAACCCTTTATAAATCATGATCAGTCGGTGAAGCTGAGCATAGGTAATTAGTGTGTCTCCAATTGCTCTGCGTCCTAGTGGCAAAGGCACCTCATCCAACTACAAAAAGGTCAAGAAGTAACTATGCTTTTTGATAGTTAGTATATCATATTGCAATTTTCATAGGGGATGCCTATATATCATGCTTCTTATTGTATATTATAGGAATGTGAAGACTCCCTTTCTGTTACCTGAGGATCAACGATTAGATTTCACTGTTTTGACTGCTACGACGGGTCAATTTTGGTATTGGTTGAAAAACAACGACATCTGGTGTACTGATGGGTTTAAATGGTAGAAAACCAACTTGTGTTATTGGATTTGAAGTCACAAGTGGTGTATGATAGGCTTTACTTGTCCGAAAATAACTTGTGTTAGCGTGTTCCAACGACATCTGGCTTACTGATGGGTTTAAATGGTATAAAATCAACTTGTGTTATTGTGTTTTAAGTCACAAGTGGTGTATGATAGGTTTTACTTGTTTGAAAACAACTTGTGTTAGGGTGTTTCAACAACATCTGGCTTACTGATGGGTTTAAGCCATTTAAAACAATTCCATTGATAATACACCACCTCACACCAGTCAATGTAGTATGGATAATACAAAACTGTCAGTAATAATGCACGTATATTAATAGTACATAATTTTATTGATATTAATAGCAATTATATTGTAAACAAATAAATAAATAAAGGACTGCCGATGGACAAGGGTCTGGAAGGTTGGTTCATGCGCGAAAGAAGGACGGTATACAATTGTAATGAATAATATACGTGAGTAAATAAATGTACAACATCGTCACCGATAGTAGCAAATAAAATTTATACATTTGAAGAATGTAACTTAATTCGGAGGAGGAACTTAAGAAGAAGGACCGCCGGAGTTGGATGAGGTGCCTTCGCCACTAGGATGCAAAGCAATTGAGTTCTTGCCCGTGGATCGATTATGCCCGTGTTCCTTGCACCGACTGCATCTTTGATGAACACAATCCTCACCGACAGACGAAATCCTCCTCTTCCGCCTCCTCCCAGAAGAGGTTCGCACGTCGGGTGGAAGAAGATTCATGTCAGCTACGTCACGCGGGATACGCCAATCACTTATGTGCGGCATCGGGTAGACGACACCTCTGTACGACTCGTACCAATTTTCTCTACTATAGTACGGCGAGAATAAGTCATACAAACCATAAGGACTGTGCCATATGATGGCTAACGCATGCTCACAAGGAAGCTGCTCAAGCTAAAACCTGTGGCGGGTACATGTCTAGAGCGACATATCTACGAAAAAATTCTTATCCCCATCGATGACGTCGAAATTATAATCATCAGCTCACAAAATCTGCATTGCCAAAAGGATAGACAAACGCGTCAAACAACAACGGTGCAAAAAAAAAAAAAACAAATTAAACAAAAAACAACAAAACATGCACGTATCACCAATAAAAGTCCAAGGATTATTTGATTCGCACAGCAATGAGTTGATTTTACACCCCTAAAACGTGCTTTTGTATGCTCAGGAACCAATGTTACGATGCATCATTCTATGAATCACCGATACCGACAGCAATCAGGAAAATTTGCTGGTTGGCATCATGGCAAACGACCATGAACAGAAGACCCCGGTATTTTCCCTTCAGATATGTTGCGTCAATGCTCACAATAGGCCGGCAAAATCGGTACCCTTTCAGTGAAGCATCAAACCCAATGAAGAGGTACTGAAACCTGCTTTCGTCATATGTTTGTAAATAAAATGTGGTACCGGGGTTAGTCTATTGGAGGACATGCAGATAAGCAGGCAAGAATGCATATGACTCTTCGGCGGTACCCAATCTAACATTGTCGTATGCAAACTCTCTCGCCCTCCATGCAACACTGTAGCTGATATCAACACCGTAGCAACTACGGACGTCATCTATGACATCCAGTGGCTTGAACACTCTTCCGGGGTTGACAAGTTTCTTGGGGACGCATTCCCCGATGACCCAACTGGTTGCTTGCCTGTGTCTAACATGAGTGATATTGGTAGGGTAGGTATGATTATTTTTAACTTTTGTAACCATCCAATACCCGCCATTTGCTAGACACATAGCCCGAACCCTCCATGTGCAACCCTGTTGCACACAACGAACAACCGTTAAGGATTTGTTGGACTTGAAGCTCTTGAATTCAAAATTTTCCCTCATGGCAATTGCTGCCAGGTTAGTCAACAAATCCTTTTTCGATTTAAATACTTGATGCACATCGATTACATCAACCATCCAACCCTGCCCATAAATCCTGTCAATCCGGCTACTCTCATCACCGGAACCAACATCATTGTCATAATGAGGATCAACAGTAGCTTGGACGTTGGGTTGGACATTCGGTTCCACTGCAGGTTCAACAGTAGAAGGTGATGTACCCACTTCAGGGCAAATATTCTACTGGTCAGAAATGTGCCCATGTGGAGGTGATGCGTCGGTTGCAGTCGGTTGCACATGGGATAAATTTATATTATCCAAATGATCGCACGGACTTTGATTAGAATTTTCCCAATCTTCACCGGTCGTTGTCGCTGTCGCCGTAGGTATGTCAAACTCCAGTTCAGATGCATCTCCACGCGCTACTTCTTCCATCCCCGCGTTAATACATCCTCCAAAAGTATCAGGTACCACAGGGTCCAAACCACCATTGTTCTCGTCACCATCTGGTAGTGTTTGATTAAGACTCCGTTGCTCTTCAAAGTAAGGAGTCCTATCAACCGTGGACTCAACAGTAACGAACAAGGTATGCTTCGCCATATCTTTTTTTGCCAGTGCCTTCTAAACCATTACTGATCTATTATTATTGACATCATACAATGGGATGTCCCGATCGCCGGTACGAACTTGCAATTGCATCTTCGAACCTGCATCCACCTGAACACCCATCAACTCCACCAAAGTCCTTTGCAAGCCAGCAAAGTCAGTCTTATCATCCGAAAAAACAAAATCCAACTTTCCACCAACATACTCTGCCCTCTTGTCAAAGTGTCCACTGTACCAAATAATAGCAACATCTGCCATTACTGTGAACACAAAAGTAACATGATATTACACCCCTAATTACATGAGAGACACCAAGATAAAATGAAAGAACAGCATTTAAAGCATTAATACACGGTGTATGATTAATTATACCCCACTAATGACTTGAAAGACATTGAAACAAGTTGATTTACACCCTTTAAACCTATCATACACGGTGTATGATTGATCATACACCACTATTTTCTTAAACACACTAAAAAAAGTTGATTTCACACCGTTAAAACCAATCATACACGGTGTATGATTAATCATACACCGCTGTTTACTTAACACACACTAATACAAGTTGATTTCACACCCTTAAAACCTATCATACACTGTGTATGATTGATCATACACCACTAATTGCCTAAAACACACAAAAACAAGTTGTTTTCACACCATTTAGACCAATCATAGACGATGTATGATTGATCTTACACCACTATTGACTTGAAAGACACTAAAACAAGTTGTTGCACACTATTTGAACCCATCATACACGGTGTATGATCAATCATACACTACTAATGACTTAAAACACACCAACACAACTTGATATTACACCATTTAAACCAATCATAATCCTATATGATTGATCATATGCCATTAATGACTTGAAACAACCAACAACAAATGATATTACACCATTTAAACCAATCATACACCGTGTATGATAAGTCATACACCACTAATTCTTTGAAACATACCTACATAAGTTGATTTTACACTATTATAATCCATCATACACCGTGTATGATTCATCATACACCACTAATTACTTGAAACATACTTATACAAGTTAATTTTACACCATTATACCACTAATTACTTGAAAAAACCTGCAAAAGTTGATATTATACCATTAAAACCTATCATACACCGTGTATGATTGATCATACACCACTATTTACTTGAAACATATCTATATAAGTTTATTTTACACCATTATATCACTAATTACTTGAAAAAACCTGCAAAAATTGATTTTACACCATTAAAACCAATCATACACCGTGTATGATTGATTATACACCATTAATTACTTGAAGCATATCTATATAAGTTGATTTTACACCATTATAACCTATCCTACACCATGTATTATTGATCATACACCACTTATTATTTGAAACATATCTATATAAGTTGATTTTACACCATTAAAACCTATCATACACCGTGTATGATTGATCATATACCATTAAATACTTGAAACACATATATACAAATTGATTTTACACAATTAAAACCTATACAAGTTGATTTTACACAATTACAACCTATCATGCACCGTGTATGATTAATCATACACCACTAATTACTTGTAACACACCTAAACAAGTTGATTTCACACCATTAAAACCTATCATACACACCCCTAATTACTTGAAACACGCCTAAACAAGTTGATTTCACACCATTAAATGCACTCATACACAGTGTATGATTGATCATACACTCCTAATTATTTGAAACACACCTAAACAAGTTGATTTCACACCATTAAAGCCTATCATACACGGTGTATGATTGATCATACACCCCTAATTACTTGAAACACACTAACACAAGTTGATTTCACACTATTAAAAGTTATCATACACGGTGTGTGATTAATCATACACCATTAATTACTTGAAACACACTTTAACAAGTTGATTTCACACCATTAAAACCTATCATTCACGGTGTATGATTGATCATACTAATTACTTGAAACACACTAACACAAGTTGATTTCATAGCATTAAAACCAATTATACACGGTGTATGATTAATCATACACTATTAATTACTTGAAACACACCTAAACAAGTTAATTTCACACTATTAAAAGCAATCATACATGGTGTATGATTGATCATACACCACTAATTACTTGAAACACACCTAAACAAGTTGATTTCACACCATTAAACTTTATCATACACGGTGTATGATTGATCATACACCACTAATTACTTAAAACACACCTAAACAAGTTGATTTCACATCGTTAAACTTTATCATACACGGTATATGATTGATCATACACCACTAATTACTTGAAACACACCTAAACAAGTTAATTTCACACCATTAAACTTTATCATACATGGTGTATGATTGATCATACACCACTAATTACTTGAAACACACGTAAACAAGTTGATTTCACACCATTAAACTTTATCATACATGGTGTATGATTAATCATATACCACTAATTACTTGAAACACACCTAAACAAGTTGATTTCACACCATTAAACTTTATCATACACATACACCACTAATTACTTGAAACACACCTAAACAAGTTGATTTCACACCATTAAAACCTATCATACACGGTATATGATTGATCATACACCATTAACGACTTGAAAAACACCAACACAACATGATAATACACCATTTAAACCAATCACACACGGTGTATGATTAATCATACACCATTATTGAGTTGAAACACACCAAAAGAAAATTATAATACACCATTTACACCAATCATACACTATAAATAACTTGTAACACACCAACCTCATACAGCAAGGATTCATTGACGATAATGTCAACAAATGATCATTTTACCTTCAATGTTTGATCTGAAAACCATGAAATGTGTGTAACGACTCAACCTTGAACCTACCGCAATGCCACGATGCTTCAAACACGATCTTACCAAGCCTTCTTCTTCTTCTTCCGAGGGCTCAAAGTAGCCAAACGACACATGGAGGACGAAGAAATGGAGCTTGGGAAATTCAGAATGAGAGAAAAAGAACAAAGAAGGGAGAATGAGAGATAAGCTGAGTAAAACGGGCGGGAAGTGAGAAGGGGAGGGAGAGAATGAGAAGCATATTACATGACATAAAGTAAAAATATGTCCTTTTGCATTAAATGAGGAGAGAGAAAATGGAGGGGGGAGAGGGTAAAGTAAATAATTTACTGCTGTTGCATTAAATGAGGAGAGAGAATGGGAGAGAGAGAGTGGACGGGTTGGGGGGGGGGGGGGGGGTGAAGTGGGAGGGGCATTTTTGTCCAAAAGGGTCTATTTTGGGTTAATGGGATCTAAAAAAGATTAAGGGGGCGCTGGGGGTCCAAACCGTACGATTTCCCTTAATTCTTTCTAAAATTGCAATATCAATTAGCACTCTCAGTGCGAAGATGAAGAGCAAGCAAACAAGCAGCTCTCACAGCGATACATTTAGCTATCCGACTTGATTGCGTGTAAACTGACCCACACTAGCCCGAGACAACACAAGCATCATCATCCCAGACCACAACACCAATACCTGCTGCAACGAGAGGGGAGCACCAGCTTGCATCTGCATTCCATTTGAGAACACCAGCAGGGGGACGTTGTCAAGCCACCAAATTGATGGGATTTTGCTGTGGGTGAACCGAAGAAACATCTACTTCAGCTAAAGTAAATTCCAGAGCTTCAGCCATCGCTCGATCAACAATCCATTTCGGGTCATCCCTCTTGTGCTCGAAAATAAACCAGATCTACGAACACAGGAAAATAATCTTAGTAACAAGTTCGGGGTCATTATGAAATGAATCAACAATAGAATCCCACCACCGAGGAAAGCCCGAGAACCCAATAGGATGAGGACGGAAACCGATACAGGAGCCAAACCAAATTGCTTTAGCAAAGGGACAGAAGAACACAATATGATTAGCTATTTCAGGTTCAAGATTACATCTTGGACAATACAATGGAATATTTGGCAATCTCTTAACAATATTATGTTTTGTGGGAAGGGCATCAACAATAAGTCTTTAAAGAAAAATCCATAAACGAGGAGGAATCGGGGCATTCCATAGTCTACTAAGACACTTCTTCTCCGGAAATGAAGAAGACAATGAATTGAGACTATCATCCCTTTTATGGGGAGACCGACACCATAGGCTATATCCTGGTCTAACTCCGTATATTCCTTGTTTGTCCCACCTCCAAATCAATTTTTCATCTACTCTAGGATCCAAGATGGGAATGCATCAAATAGCATGAACATCTTCAATAAAAAATATGCTCCGAAGAGCTTCCAAATTCCAGGACCTCGCCCCACGATTAATCAAATCAGAGACCCAAAGATCAGCCACACCCAATCCTCTCGGTTTGCCATTATGTAGAGGGAAGTTCGGGACCCATTGATCCTCCCACACCCTGACAGATCGACCGTTTCTAACATTCCAAAATAGCCCCTTCTTCAAGAGATTACGATCCTCAAAGAGACTTCTCCAGAACCAAGATGGCCTAGAGCCCACCCAAGCCGAAAAAAAGTCCCCGTTAGGAAAATAGAGTCTTGTAACTACCCTATCCCAAAGAGCATTGGGATCCTCCATTATTCTCCAAGCTTGGTTAGCAAGCATCGCCAAGTTCATACCTTCCATATCCTAGAATCCCATACCCTCCAAGCCCTTAGGCTTAGTAAGTTTCCTCCATCCAACCCAATGAATATGATTCTCATCATCAATTCCACCTTTCCACCAAAATTTAGCCATAAGGCTATTAATTTTCCTAGAAAATGTAGAGGGCATTTTAAAGCAATGGAATAGATATTGAGGAATAGCAGAGATGATGGCCTTAATAAGAACTTCTCTCCCCGCATGAGATAGGAGAGACGTTTTCTAGTCTTAGATCTTTTTATGAATTCTATCAATAATTTACCCCATGGCTCTTTGTTTATCCCGACCCACACCACCTGAATTCCCAAATACCTATCATCAACATTAAACTCCGACACCCCAAGCTCGTTGAGGCATTGGTCTTGTAAATCACGAGGAGCATTAGCCGAGAAGAAAACCGAAGATATTTCAAGATTAACACATTGACCCGAGGCCTGGCAGAACTCCTCAATAAATCTTTTCACCTCCTACACCACTCCAACTCTCGTCTCATAAAACAACAGACAATTGTCCGCCAAAAAAGATGGGAGAGAGATGGAGAATGGGGGGAAATCCTGAACGGCCGCCACTAACCAATGCACATGGAGTGGGCAATGAGAACTGAAAAAATTTCCATCATCAGGATGAACAAATATGGAGACATGGGGTCACCTTGCCTAAGTCCCCTTGAAATACGAAACGATTCAAGGTGAGCACCATTGACAACCGGACTAACCAAGACCGATCTAACACATGTCATTATCTAGGACACAAATCTCTCTGCAAAACCTAACTTGAGAAGAAGCTTTTCTAAGCATTCCCAGTTAATTTGATCATAAGCAATTGAGAGATCAATTTTAATCTCCATCGATGCGAGTTTCCATTTCCTCTTTCTTTTGAGAGCATTAAAAACTTCATATGCTATAATTATATTATCCTGAGTACGTCTTCCCCCAACAAAGGTCCCTTGGCAAGGGGAGATAATGGAAGGGAGTAAAGGTTCCAACCGATTAGAAATAATTTTGGAGATGATTTTATATTTGAAATTACAAAGGCTAATAGGTCTAAATTGTAAGACTGTTTCTGGGTTTTGGACTTTAGGAATAAGGGCAATATTGGTTTGGTTAAAGGATAAGGGAAGGGTCCCAGTCTCAAAGAAAGCCAAGATAACCGCACAAACATCATCAGCCACAATATGCCAGAATTTGTTATAAAAAATACTTGAAAAGCCGTCCAGGCCCGGAACTTTGAGGCTGCCAAGCTAATCAGTAAAGACCTAGATTTCCTCACGAGTTACTAAAGAAAGCAGAGCTTGATTAGCTTCATCAGAAATCACCGGCGAGCATAAGTCCAACACCTGATCAATACCAAAACTTGCTCTTGCAGCAAAAACAAATCTGAAATGTGATCCGACCATATTTTGCATCCCATTAACATCATCTACCCATCGCCCATTCACATCCCAAAGTCTTGAAATCCGGTTCCGGCATCTCCAAGAAAGGGTCTAAGCTTGTTATCTTCGAGTCGGACTGTTTAGAAGTGATTCAAGCCTTTTCTTTTGAATCTTGGGTTCCTTGGGATATGGCTCCGATAGTTGAAGATACTAAACTTATGCTTAGTTCTTTTCATTATGTTCGTTTTTCTTGGTGTCCTCAAATGGCTAATGTGCCTATCTATGAAGTGGCATTGATGCATAGGTTAGGAAGGTGCTCCCATGATTGCTCCCCCCTAATTTTGGATTCCATTGTAAATGATCAAGGTATATATTTCTCCTTCGGGCTTTTTCCAACCCCCCCAAAAAAAAATTTATCAATTAGCACTTATAGGTACTTTGCCTACAGTCACAGGCATCTAATTAAGGCTAGGTGGAAAATGTACTTCCATGAGCTGTTCAACGAACAAGGAGGGACAGAGATATCCTTAGGTGATCCTCAAACATCTGAGGTGCATCAAAACCACTGTGACTGTAGGAAAATTAGCCCCGAGGAAGTCAAGGAAGCCCTGAGATCCATGGGAAGGGGTAAAGCAGTTGGTCCAGATGGCATACCCATAGAAGTATGGAAATGTCTTGGACAAAAGGGCGTCAGTTGGCTGACTAAATTATTTAACCAAATCCTTCAGGGGCACAAGAGGCCTGAGGAATGGAGGAAGAGCACATTGATTCCAATATATAAGAGCAAAGGCGACATTCAGAGTTGCGCCAACTATTGAGGTATCTAACTAATGAGCCACACTCTGAAGTTGTGAGAACGGGTTATAGAGACGAGGTTAAGGCAACAGACAGAGGTGTCCGAGAACTAGTTCGGATTTATGCCCGGGAGATCAACAATAGAATCCATCCACATTCTAAGGCGGACGATAGAGCAATATAGGGAGAGACAAAAGGACCTTCATATGGTCTTCATTGATTTAGAGAAAGCATATGATAGAGTACCAAGGGAGGTCCTTTAGAGAGTTCTGGACAGGAAAGGCATCCCCGTACCATACATCCGAGCCATTAGAGACATGTATGAGGAGGCACAAACTATGGTGCGCACAGTGGACGGGGAGATAGACGCTTTCCCTATAACAGTAGGGGTACATCAAGAGTCTGCTTTGAGCCCCTATCTGTTCATTCTGGTTATGGACGAGCTCACTAGGCACATCCAGGGATGTGTACCTTGATACATGCTTTTTGTAGATGACATAGTGTCGGTAGGGGAGTCGCGGAAAGAGATAAATGAGAAGCTAGAACTGTGGAGAGGGGTTCTATAGTCAAAGGGGTTACGACTAAGTAGAACCAAGACCGAGCACATGGAACTCAAGTTCGATCCCTCTACCACGCTTAGCCGGGAAGAAGTCAAGATTGGACATGAGGCCATATCGAAGAATGAGAGATTCAGGTACTTGGGGTCCATGATACAGCATAACGGAGAGGTGGACGACGATGCTAGCAACCGGATTAAAGCGGGATGGCATAAGTGGAGGATGGCCTCCGCGGTACTTTGTGATAGAAAGTTCCCCTTGAAGTTAAAGGGAAGATACTACAAAACGGTTGTGAGGCCAGCCATGACGTATGGGGGATGAGTGCAGGGCAATAAAACAACAGCACACACAGAAGATGAAGGTGGCGGAGATGCGAATGCTGAGGTGGATGTGCGGACACACAAGGAAGGATAAGATCAGAAACGACATCGTAAGAGGCAAATTGGGCGTAGCCTCCATTGAAGATAAATTGAGGGAGCAACGTCTGAGGTGGTTCGGACATGTCAGAAGGAGACCGGACAACGCCCCAGTCCGGAGATGTGAACAGCTACTTACTACACTAGGCAGAAGAGGCAGAGGCAGGCCAAAGAAGAGATGGCTTGAGACGATCCGACAAGACCTCACCCACCCAAACCTTCGAGAGGAGATGGCCTTAGATAGGGCCCAATGGAGGGCCAGCATAGGGGTATTAGATGTTCCGGTTGGAGTAGGGTAGTCCAGCTTACTAGTGCTAGGGCCTCTTGGCGCACGTAGGCTATTTCTGGCTCTCATGAGGATGTACGCTGCTACTTGCCTACTTATCTTTATCTCTACCTCTCTATCTATCCCTACCCCTATCCCTATCTCCTTCCTTTTCTCTATCCCTTCTATCTCTATCTCTATCCTCTATCCCTATCATTTATTTATCTTCATCTTATATGTTGATCTGTGCTTGATGTGGCATGCTTTGAGCTTGTTGCTGTGCTACAGTGTGCTTGCCGTGAGTTTGCTATACTCATGCATTTGATGCTTCTTCTGTTTGCCAGGTCTTTGGCTCTTTGCTACGGACCAGCTTTTCAGGCTGGGGGTCCTTGGAAACAGCCTCTCTTCAGGGTAGCCTCCTGAAGGGGGAAGGCTGCGTACGCATACCCCCCCCCCCCCCCCCGACCCTGCTTATGCGGGAGCCCTTGGAGGCACTGGGTTTGTTGTTGTTGTTGTTGTTAGGTACTTTCCATAAGAAAGGGAGTACCGCCCACTAATCCTCATCGCTGTCTTGAGCCTTATTTTCTTACTTATTATAGGAATCCCGATCTGGGAAGAAAACCTAAAGACTTCAATATTTACACATAGTAAATGTATTGTTTCAATTTCCATCTAACTTTATAACATTAATTTTAGGATTATTTACGTCAAATATTTCTATACTTTACCCATTGCGTCAATTTGGTCCTTGTATTTTTAATTGTGTCAATTTAGTCCCTAAACAATTCAAAATGTGTTAATTTAGTCCTTTGGTTAAATTTAAGTTAATGACGTAATTTTGAACGGTAAAATTATATTAGATGCAAGTAGCTTATTATAAATTTATTTGTTTATTCAATTTAACTCAATTCGTGGCTGAATCATTAAAAAGTTTATTAAAAACTTAACATAAAATTTTTTCTAAGGATCAAATTGACACATTTTAAATTATACAGGACTAAATTGACACAATTAAAAGTGCAAGGACTAAATTGACACAATGATCAAAGTATAAAGACTTTGGGCATAAATAACCCTTAATTTTAATATAGATTTGATTGCAACAAATTTAATTATACAATAATTAAATTAACTAAATAACAAAAATACATAAACTAATAACATAAATATACAAATAATTGGAGTTTTCGTGGGTCCATAGGACTTGTAATAGGTTGGCCCATTTTGTTGCCAAACAACATGTGTCTAGTGATTGTAATCACTGATGGTGGTGCTCTCCTCCTCGGGACATGATAGATGTAATAGTTTCGGATTCGAATGGTTAGTGTTTTTTCAGCCTGTGGCCGGTTTTGTTGATCCAAAAAAAAAAATGCAAATAATTTCATAATACATCAAAATATTAAAAGCAAAGCAACAAAGCAACATATCAAGTGCCCCAAGAGCTCCCGCCTAAGCAGGGTCTGGGGGGTGGATGTACGTAGCCTTCCCCCTTTAAAGTATTATCTCTGAAGAAAGGTTGTTTCCAAGTGTCTGCAACTTGAGGGTGAGGACTTTCCAGGAGGTCACCCATCCTAATACTGCACGCTTAACATTAAAATATTAAAATATCTAAATAATAAATTTTAATTTAAAAAATTAAAATGTACCCATAAAGTAAAACCAAATATCTAGCAGTAGGGTGACACCCCTAGTCACACTCATTTCATTTCATCTACATTTTCATATTTTCTACCAAATTAATATAAAAATCCAAAGTACTGAGCTTCAATTATGGAGCTTCAGCTTTGAGTGCATCGGCTCCCAGATCAAACCCTTCATTCAAACACAATCAAACCTCAATATCCACCTGCATTTCAGGGATTTGATCTTCTAGAACCTTCTGGATCACCGTGTTATGCGCCAAAAACAGTTGGGCCAGAGAGAGAGAGGGAGATTTTGTCAGATCGGAGATGGACGAGAGTATTACTACGCTGCCGGAGATGAGCTGCGCCGATAATGGTGGCAATGCGGGGTTGGCGGCGGCGACTCCAGCGCCGGCGCCGCTTGTGGTGTCGGGATCGTTCAAGGAAGGTAAGAGTTCGTCGAGGAGGCGGGTTTCAAGGCGGCCTAGTTTGGATGCGGATGAGTTCTTTAATCTGCTTCATGGGTCGGATCCGGTGAAATTGGAGCTTAATCGGTTGGAAAATGAAGCTAGAGGTGAGATTTAGGGTTTAGATTTGGATCTAATTGATGTTCTTTTTGTTGATTTGGTTATGTTAGAGTACGAAACCATATCTAGGTGTTCACCTATCAGTTTAAACTTTCAAAAAAATTGGTTACTTTTGTGGTATCAGAGTGTTGTTGACCAAGAGGTCACAAGTTCGAGCGGGCATTCGCTTGAGGGGCATATGGGAGTATGCAACGATTCTTGAGCTAGCTTAAACTTTTGGAAAAGTTTGTTGCTTGATAGGTTAGATTATGATGGAAAATGTAGATAAATATAAATACAGTTTACGAAATACCTCGATTGTCGAATTGGATCTAAGCTTATCTTAGCGGTTGGGTAAATCGCCTTGAAACATAGAATTAACTAAGAGGGTTATTAGAGTCCTCTAGTTTTCCACGTCATCAAAACCTAGAGTAGGAGATGGTAACTCTAGAGAGAGAGTGGAGTATTGAGAGGTTTTTACTGATTTCTAATTAGATGAATGAATGAATAATTGAAGAAAAGATGGTCTATTCATAGGCACAAGCTATAATCCTCTTCTAAATCAAGTACTACCAACATTATCTCAACATATAAGATAAATGGTTGACTTGTTGACTTGTAGTCAACATCTAATAGATTATTTTGTGTTTGATTTGGGATTTCGGTGTGAAAATTTGCAGATAAGGAGAGAGAGCTTAGTGAAGCGCAGGCGGAGATCAAGGCGTTGAAGTTGTCTGAACGGCTTAGAGAAAAGGCCGTGGAAGAGGTAATTTCTAAACTTTGTCTAAGTTTTTTAAGTGATTGTTCTTTCAAAGTCCAGTCTTTTCATTGCGTTTTTGCATTTGTATTATGGTATGCTGACCTTTTGAATCTAATTAATTGGGTCAGTGGATAAAATGAAACATTTTTTGTGGATTTTCTTTGGGGTTTTGGGGTGGAGGGGAAGAAGAGTGTATCTTTTCTTAGATCTAATTTTAAAGTTACTAATGACATACTATGGTGTACTTTGCCAAGTGTGTCACTTAGTCCCTATATGTTTAATCATATGAATTTAGTACTTTGCCAAGTGTTTAGTTCATAGTTAACTTTATGTTGTGTCAATTTAGTCCCTTTATTTTGCAAAATGCTTCAATGTCATTTAAGGTCCAAACTCTCATCTAAATTTGGAAACAAAATCTAATGGCTAGATCAGGTAAAAGGAGTATTGCGATTTCATCACTAGTTGCAGTGATCACATTAGGTTTACATCATAAAAAGAATGGAGAAAAATTGATAAACTAGAATAAGGATATTCTATAAATATATTATTAATTATTTATACAAATTTAGAATGTTGTCTATTTATTTTATGTATTTTAAATAATATAGATAATGATTTAAACTTAACTTTTTTCCTGTTAGAAATTTAAGATTTTTTACATGCTACTGTTAAAATTTGGACGATGTAATTGGAGCATTTTGCAATTGAGAGACTAAATTGACACAATTGAAAGTATAATGGCTAAAATGACACACTTGATAAAGTAAAGGATAATATGGTGTAAATAACCATAAAGTTTCTTATAGAAAAATGACTAAAGTGACACACTTGACAAAGTAAAGGGTAATAAGGCATAATTAACCATGATTTTTCTTATTAAAAAAACCGATTTTATATCTGTGTCCACCTATCAAGTATTGCTAATATTTACCTTATAACATGTACTCCAGAGTATATTAACTATAACTTTTGTGCATGCTATGTTTATAGGCACTTCAATGTCACCGATTTATCAAGCTTATAGGTTACTTATGGATCCTCCCATTTATGTTTGTTTTATTTTGATCCCATTTTCTTTCGCTTAATTATTAACAGTGTGCTGAATTGTTTGTTTCCGTCGTCCTTGTTTACTCTTTTGCTAGGAAACATGAGGGTAGGGCTAGGATGGTTGACCTCTGGGAAAGTTCTCATGTTGCACCCTTTTTCATTTTCTCTCACTTCTCTCTTAAATGTCTTTTCTTATGAAAAGAATGACGGGGATTTTCTTTTGAGAAATACATAGAAAGGAGTAGCGAGGCAACTGGCTGAATGCCCAGTCTGGTGTGTAACTGTCGAGTGCTTGGGTTAGACTGCACGTGGTACCTGTAACATTAAACATTGCTGTGGGATCTCTCTGTAAAACCATGAATGAGCATCCCAATTCAACTCAAAATTTCAACTTTTCTGCACCTATTTTCAGGTTTTGGGATTTTATTTTATTTTCTTGCTCGATCCATCCTCTCAAGTAAATCCAACTTTCCCATATTACAGCAAGTTTGCCTTTGGAATTTGAACATACTTCGGTTATAGATGTAAGATCATGAGATTGATCTTACTATCATCTTCTCCATGTTGTCCTGTATCACTAAACATGGAGTGAGGCTAGTTGTCCACAATCTCATTAATTACTTTCTTATTTATTATCGAAATGATTTAACTAGATTCTAATTTCGTTGCTTATCCTTGAACCACCAAGGAGAAATCCTGAAGCTGTTTGAGTTACATTTTAGCATTCAAAACTCGGAGCTTAAATCCTTTACTATGGGACATTATGAACCCTTTTTCTATGGAAGTTTCATTCTACCATGTGGTGTTTGCAATGCATTAGCTGACTGAAGAATTGGCGAAGGCGGAGGAAAAGCTTAAATTAACCGAAAATCTTCTAGAGAGCAAGGTATGGCCGGCATCTCTTACAATCATACCTGCTATAGACATATTTGTATTATACCGAGGATTTGTCTAATGAGGAGGTCATGGAACAGAATCTTGAAATAAAGAAAATAAATGAAGAGAAGAAAGCTTCCATGGCAGCTCAGTTTGCTGCAGAAGCAACCCTTAGAAGGGTCCATGCTGCTCAAAAAGATGATGACATGCCTCCAATCGAAGCCATTCTTGCTCCATTGGAGGCTGAGCTTAAGCTTGCTCGACACGAGGTATTGTTCTGGTGTTATCCCTGATTTTGAATGTATTGTGAATACTAGTGTCCTATGCATCCGTTATTTCTGTGTATTCTGCAGATAGCAAAGCTACAAGATGACAATAAAGCATTAGACCGTCTCACAAAATCAAAGGAAGCTGCTTTACTAGACGCCGAGAGGACTGTCCAGTCTGCCTTGGCAAAAGCTTCTATGGTGGATGATTTACAGAATAAAAACCAAGAGTTGATGAAACAAATAGAAATCTGTCAGGTAATTACTGTGAATTCCTTACAATTTTCTTCTATTTATTTTCATTTGTTCCCCTTTAGCTCACTGAATAAGAGTGGCAAGGATTTACATGGCAAATACTTGTGGTTCTCAGGAGGAAAATAAGATCTTGGACAAAATGCATCGTCAGAAGGTTTCTGAAGTCGAAAAGCTGACCCAGACTGTGCGGGAGTTGGAGGAGGCTGTTCTTGCTGGTGGTGCTGCTGCTAATGCTGTTAGGGAGATCCAGAGGAAAATGCAAGAAATGAATGTAATGTCTTATTCTTTATCAATTCTCGCCTCGGACGATGTCTCACCAGCTTGACCTTAATGCTCTTTATTACCCATCCGCTGCTATTGCTCACCATGAAAAAGATCCCTAGAGATATGCTTCTAAATTATAGTATTTGGATTTATTTCCTTGATCTGCAGGAGGAAAGGAAAACCCTGGACAGGGAGCTAGCTCGTGCTAAGGTAAGTGCTAATAGGGTGGCTACTGTTGTAGCTAATGAATGGAAAGATGCCAATGACAAGGTGATGCCCGTAAAACAGTGGCTGGAAGAGAGACGGGTCTTGCAGGTTATTTCTTATCATCATTTCCTCATTTCTTTTCTGTTTAGGTTGTTCTTTTGTGGTTTGAATTGGTGACCACAACTTTCCATGTCTAAGACTGGATTTCTAATGTTCGTGAGTTTCCAAAACTCCATACATAGGGAGAAATGCAGCACCTTCGTGACAAACTTGCCATAACAGAGAGAACTGCTAAGTCTGAAGCACAATTAAAGGTAAGATTGCAATTTCCTTTTCATAGATATGCTTAATTAATTGTCCTATTTTCTTGGCTTCTTTCATAAAATTTAATTTGTATTTTTACCTGCAGGAAAAATATCAACTCCGCCTCAAAATTTTAGAAGAGACTTTAAGAGGGACACCAACTAGTAATATACGAACTGCAAACGAGGGAAGAAGTTCAAGCAATGGACGTCGCCAATCCCTTGGTGGGGTAGATAACTTCTCCAAAGCCAATGGGTTTCTGCCCAAGAGAGCACCGTCTTCTCAGTCGAGGACTTCTCTAACTTCAAGTGCTAGTATGGTGTTGAGACATGCAAAGGGTGTATCGAAGTCTCTGGATGGTGGCTCGAGGTCATTAGACAGGAGTAGAATCATACTAAATGGAGCGAGCCGAAATCATTCTGCTAGCCAGCCAAGTGAGAGATCTGAGGATATTGAAGCAGAAAGCACCTCTGAAGGAAAACCGGAAGAAAAACCAAATGAGGGTCAAACAACTGTTAAAGAGGATACTGTCCCCGGTGTGCTTTATGACCTGCTCCAGAAAGAAGTCGTTGCTTTAAGGAAGGCTGGTCTTGAGAAAGATCAAAGCCTCAAAGACAAGGATGATGCAATTGAGGTTGTTATTTTGATCTTCTCTATCGTATGTTACTCATCGAATTGGTTTCATCGGCATAATTGTCTTTTCGTTTTTCAGATGTTAGCGAAGAAAGTAGAAACCTTAACTAAAGCTATGGAGGTTGAGGCCAAAAAGATGAGAAGGGAGGTAGCTGCCATGGAGAAGGAAGTAGCTGCTATACGCCTGGAGAAAGAGCAGGAGAGCAGAGCAAAGCGCTCCAATAACATGAAAGGTCCTGTGGCAAGTTCTCAGCTACTCGCTGGAAGGTCTGTTTTTAAAATCTTATCTTGCAGGATAAGAAAAATATCTTCTAATGTAAGAAGACTAGTGCGCAATCATTATTGAGGAGAACTTGAAAGGAGAAAAGGAGGAATTTATGTAGGACAAGGGAAGGGGAAGGGAGACGGGAGAGAGAAGTGGAGAGAATTAGAGGGAAGGGAAAGGAGTAGAGAGAACCATGAGAAGGTGGAGAGGAGGCTTCGGCAAATATTATTTAATTTTATTGCATCTTGTCAATTCTGAGTACACATGGGTATCTATAGGCATCTCTAGAGCAAAAATTAGAGAACTAAATTAACCTATAAATATGGAAACTTGCTGAAATATTTAAAATATGAAAAATATGGAAATTTGCTAAGATATTTAAAATTTCAAAATAGTGAAACTTTTTGATCATAGAGATTTTCCAAAAACAAAGAAACTTCGAAAAATTAGTAACTTCCTGAACTTTCTTGTTTCACCTAGTGTAAATTTCAACGGTATAGATGGCCTAGGCGGTGCTACATCAGATAATCTTGTTTTTAGTTGTATGTCAAGCTTTTGAATAGAAAAGGCCTTTAAGAAATAGAGGGAGTGAGCACAACCTCACTAACGTCCTGCATTAGGGATACTCGAGTTAGCTTCCAAGAGTCTAGCTTCTATAGCCATGCGAAGCATTGACACAAGTCTTGATTGAATTTTTATTGGTGTTATGTACGGAAAGGATTGAATTGGATGACACATGAGGAAAGGTCGAATAATAGCTTTAAGTGAAAGAGTGTGTGCGGAAAGGAACTTCTGTAGTTCTATTAGGCGAAGAAGCCAGGACTAGTCAGTAACGACACATAATGCCCAAGCATGCCTCAACTACCAACTAGACCAATTAACTGTTCGGCCTTAACCTGCAAATGATTGCCATAAGACAACTTGTATGCGATGTGCATCTTGGATATGATTTTTCTCAATTCCAAGTAGATGACCGTGTTGCATTTTTTTATGTTCTTGATTTAAACTTCCTAGATCTCTTGGAATTCATGCTAGTTTGGCCTTAGTTCAAATTTCACCAACTATAATGGGTTTCTTCAGGATCAGAGGGTTGATTGAATGGCATCTGACCCAGTTGATCCCCAGTAGGATTTATTCGTTTGGTATGACAATGATGTCCAGCAGAATCACTAGGAAAAACACCCAAGGGTAGGGCTTCTGTAAATGATTTTGCTTTTTTTCGTAGGTAATGTTTCGAACCTATGACCTTTTGGCAGAGGGCCTCAACCTTAGTGGTGCATCTAGGAAATTAACAATAGGGTGTCAATATTTATAATAAAAAAAAAATATATAGTAGTTAATAAAAATAAATAAATATTATATATAATTAACTAATATCATGATATAAATATGAACATATTCTTATGTATAAAATAAAATATATATAAAAAATTGGGGGTTAAATTGAGTAATATGCAAAGAGAGAAACAAGGAGAATAGTAGTAAAAATTTGTTTAAAAAGTGCTGGGGAGTAAGAACGCACCCCGGGACTCGAATCCAGGACCAAAGAGAACCAATGAGTCGTGCTAGGGAGTCACTTTATTTTTATATCTTGTTTTTTTATATTTTAGGTACCAATATCTTTACATTGTTTAAACATCAAATGGTAAAGTTGCGGGGCCCATGCACCCCGGTTCCTGCATCGTTGTTCCGCCACTGCTCCACCTTGTTTGTGTTTTTAACCACTAGACTATGGTCTCATTGGCTTCATAAATGATTTCATCCTATGAAGCCGATGTTTGGTCAAAGCTTGTTTAGCTTTGTTGGTTGACTGTATTACCAGAATTACTACCAACGGCTAGTTTTCCATACCATGAATTTTGTCACCTTTATGTTGAATAAAAGTGATGTAGCACAACTTGCTACTCAAAAAGTAAACTACATAATATTTATTCAAAACCTAAGAATATTGAATTACAAAGCTATATTTATATTCAAAAATTTATCCATATGGGATGGCTAAAGAGATAAATACTCAATTAACTAGGATACTACCTCTCTAAAATAAAAGCATATAAATTATCCTATAAATACAAATAAATATAACTAAAGTATCCTAGTGACTAAAAAGATATATAATACTCTAATCCTATCAAAATCGTATAAGATATCTTGTCTTTTATAATCATTAAATCTCTTCTTTTGTGTTGCATAGAAAAGACATGGTGTTTGTTAACAAATGGAGGCCTTTGTTATTTTGTCTAATCTTGGAATATACTATAGGGGTAAGGTTGCATACATCTTACACTTTTTAGGCACTAGGTGGTTGCTGATATGATTTGATAAATAAACTACATCTATTATGAAAGTACCAATCAATCACCTAACAATTAACTCAAAATATGTTATGTAAGACTTGTTTGATTCTACGCTTTAGTGCATCAGAGGATTGGACAACCTCAAACTGCCTCATTTCCCGAATCTTTCTGCTTCCTGTGGATGAAGCTTCTATTTAGAAAGATACAAAGCGGATGACCTATGCTGTTACAGATGACAAAATTGGGGATAAGAATAATGGAGTTATGGAGATCGGGGCTCGGGGGTGTTGAGGGAGAAAGGAGTATGAGAGTGCTCTTGAATATCCTTGATCTTCAGAGAAGAGGAATCACTCCGGTAGGTAGGAAATGCTATTCTACCCCATTTTTGTGTTTACTTACATAAATGAGTAGCAAACATAATCTAATGAAAACACAGCTTTTCTCCACATGCAAGAAATTGACTTCGTCTCAGAGAGGAAGTCATTTTCCTTACCCAACTACCATCTCAAATTGTGCTAAATTCCAACACCCTACAAAGTGATGGATGAAATTGATTTCTTAAACCAAACAGAAGAAAAGTGAGTACTAGTTTTAGCTAAAAATATTTTAAAAAGAACAATTTCTGAAGGAAAAATGTCTTTGCTTTAACAAGGGTCTATTTGATATCATTTCTATTTGTAGTTTGTCTTTTAAGAAACTAAAAACTAAAAAACTAGGTTTTGAAAGTGAATATTTTTTTTCTGTTTTTTAGTATTTTGTTTTCATTTTTTTTCCTAGTATGAGTGAGAATTGAAAACATAAAACCAAAAGAAGAAACAATCACTTTCAAAACCTAGTTTTTAGTTTCTCAAAAACCAAAATCTTCAAATAGAAAACAACAACAAACAAAGCCTAACTAAAATAGAGCCTTTGCTATGCAGTGAAGATTATTAATGTCTCAGGGACATACTGAGTTGGCTTGGAGCCTGTTCAAGTTTAGAAAAGGAGCATAAGGAATTCAGGAGGGATGTGTCTAAGGCTGACATGATTCAAAAGAACTCTCATGATAGTTCTAGGTGGGGTTATTGAACTTAAGCACCAAAATTTATAGTCCACAAAGTGAAGATAGACAAATATATCTGGAATGATATGTTCATCTTCACAGGTTGAGTGAGAGAGGAACTGAGTTTTTCCAATGATGTTAAATAACAAAGAAAAGTTGAACTCGGGAAGAAGGGAAGCAAAAAGAACCTAGCAGGCATACTGGGGGATAACGGAGCCTAACTCTATCTAGAAAACTTGCTTGCTAGGGGAGGGATATCTAAGTTGGAATATGTGTCACACCTCAACACCAAACAAGCATAGGGGTGTGTGACGGGTAAATTTGACCATAAATTTCTCATATATCATAAACCAAAATGAAGGGGTTTTCCATCAATAAGCTTTATATTCCCAGGAAAGGAAATAGAAAAATACAATCTAAGGGGGAGGAATGCTAGACATTCAAAACGCTTAATGCCAAAGTTTTATAATTTTAACAACTATAAGAAAGTATGAAATAGAGAACTTATTCAAGCCATAAAGTATAGAAAGTCTCCTATTATTGTCGGAACTTCCAATGGCGTGGTGGCTAAGATCCTTGATCCCCACATAAGACACATCTTGCCTCGTCTGAAAATGATAAACAACAGGGTGAGTATAAAACTTAGCAAGTGACAAATCCGCTAATAAAACAAGGATTAGGCATTCTTAGAAAGACATATTCCAAAAAGCATAGGTTAAGTAGAATATTAAAAATCACTTATGAAAACTCAAGAAAACAACAGAATTTTAGGCCATAAGACCCTAGGTTGTGGTTGCATATAATCCCTACAACGAGGCTCGGAATTGACTACTATAAATGGGTCCTCGACCAACATCAGGTTCAAAGGAACATTCCAAACAACGGACTGCTAACGGAGTTGGTATAATCCCCCATCGAGGGCTCAAAGATGTCTTTTCCCGTCGTCATAAAGCACAATCCGCAAACAAAGCACATTATGTCCAAAATACAAAGTGCATAACACAGTTGTATATCATAAAACATAAATCCAGCCATATTTTTAGAGTACCATAAAGTAAGGAAATATAACCATAACCAATGTAAATTTCGTATTCCACAAACTTTGGCATACTTGATCCCATTTTAGTTTTAAGCATATAGAGAGGTAAACATGTGGTATGTAAAAAAGAAGTCCTTTTTAAACAATTTTAAAATACCATGGAATTTTGATACAAATAAATATATCAAAATCACTTAAATGTTTTAGCCAAAGGGGCGGAAGAGTTAACGGATACGTCACTTATTTATTGAAATTAAAGAGTGAACCGATAATGCGATAACTCTCTCTCTCTAAATCTTGAATTCTTAGAGTAGTCTTTCTAAATGACTTGACCTTTGACATAAAATTTTTCTCTATCCTAACATTTAGGCCCCGTTTGGAACTAAGAAAATTTAAAGGAAAGAAAAATATGAGGAAAAAAGTTGAAAGGAAAGAAAATGGGGGAAAATGACTTTTTTTCCTTGTTTGGAAGACAGGGAAAAAAAATTAAGTTTTCAAGATCATTTTTTTGGCTCGGATAAAAGAAATGTAAAAAAATAACTATTGCCTGACCTAATAGGCTATATTTGTCTCGTATCGTTTAGGCCATGTTTCGGTCAGCTGTCCTGATACTGTTCCGTTGAAAATTTATTATTTAGATACTCTGAGTTTAATCTTTTAATACTTAAGTACCTAAGATTTCAATATATACAATTAGGGACTTTGAGATTTAAACGTTCTTGAGAAATTTAGTTCATGTATCCTGAGGTTTCATAATATATTTATAAGGTATCATGAGATATCGAAATGCGGGAGCCCTTTGAGGCACTGGACTGTTGTTGGTGTTGTTGTTGAATGAGATATCGAAATGTTTTTGAGGTACCTTGAACTTTGATAACCTTTTTCCGAGCACCCTCTTCATAACTCCATTAGAGTTCCTTTAAGTTATATTGACCTGGTACTTAAAGAGAAATCTAAAAAATAAACTAAGGGTACAAAAGTTGTTTATATCTAAAATAAAATTGAAAATTTGAAAATATTTTAAATATTTAAATGTTTTAAAATGTGAATGTTTTTCATAGAGTCTCCAATGTTCAAGATACCTTAAAATATTCTAAAAGCTTAGGGTATCTGAAAGATAAAGTACCACATCTTGGGGCACTTGAACCAAATGTTCTCAAAAATTTTATGATTGAGGTACCCAAAAGTTTAAATATTATATCAATCCGGTATCTAAATAAATATTGTATTTGACTTATACTTTGTATATATACCGAAAATACTTACGTGTGCACAATGAACTTACATAAAAAGTAAAACGTAACGGAACATGAAGCTGAGATGAAGTCTAATGCATATTAGGTTAACATCGTTTGGGTCAAGATTATTTTTTTTTCCCCTAATTTTCCTTCCAAGTTCAAGAGGAAAATGGTTTTCCTCAAATCCTATCGTAAAGATTTTTAACTTTCCATTCAATTGTTTTTTCCTTCAACTTTTTTGTGCATTCCAAACATGGGAAACATACTTTCCTTCATATATTTTTTCTGTTGCTAGCTTTTTCTGGGTTCCAAACGGACCCTTAAGAATACTAATAGAGAAGACAAGATGGGTGTTATGAAATGGATGACTATAAGGTGCTATGTATTGGGAAGGGAAAGTAAGCCAAGGGTTGGTGAACCATTAAAGGAGGGGTATTCCAAAAGTTAGCCTACAATAAAAGATAGACATGTCAAAGGTTAGTAACTAAATTACTATGATAATTAAGCCAAAAGTCACACGAGTTATCTTAAGTAAGAGACATAATGCACATCATTAGGTGTAAGTAAATACTACTTGAGGTGAGTTACAAGAAATAACTCTAGGAACTCAAAAACTTTAAGTAAAAAATAACTTTGCAAATTTAAAAATGTGATTTTTCTCACATTATGCCAATATTCTCAGGCAATCTATGAAATCAATACACCTACCATGCCAAACTATTGCAAAATACTAATTAGAGACCCGATTATCATACCCTAATGATACCATATAGAGGATATTTGATGTAAAGCTGTATTAAAGGATATCATCAGTCCATATTCAAGGGTATTTGATGTAACTCCACCTAGAAGAGTGACTAGGAAGGGATGTCCTCAACATAATTCAAAATAGTCCCAAGCAATGTGAGTTTCTGACAAGACATGAGACGGGTTCATGTCCATCGTTTTTACTTGCTCCCGGAAGCTATCTGTTTCTGTTTCTAACGACCTGTTGTTGTGCATCTTTTGGTGTTCTTGATGTTGGTTTGTTGCTATAGGTGTCTCACCTAGCGTGCGAGAGTTTTCGGGCCTCTGGAAATAACCTATTTGGATCAATCTGCACTTGTTGACATGGAAAATGTGCAAACTTTTGCTAAAATATTATCCTGAAAGAAAAAAAATTTGTAGTGGGAAATCGCCGGGGCACTGCTGCCATAAAACCTTTTCCTCATTGGTGTAATAACTAGTTGGTGTCCGTGGAGCCAAATATAGGCGATTCATTATGTAATGTCGGTCGTTAAATAATGAGTTTTAGGCCAGCCTCCGTGAAAGAATATTACATTCAGAGGTGTAAATATGAGCCGAGCTCGCGAGCCAACTTGTCAAAAGGCTTGAAAAACTTTGCTCGTTTAGCTTATTGAGCCAAGCTAGAGCCTAGTAAGCTCGAGTTCTTAGGTTTGTGAGCCTAAACAAGCTTGGCTTGGTTGATGCGCTAAATTGACACAGTGGGCAATGTATATGGATATGTACTGTATTAATTCTTTCTTTCTCATCACAGCTAATCAAGAATCTTTGTGCAGGACAATGAGTCGAGGTGGACTAACACGAAGCACTCAATAACAAGTAAAGATGCCGGTTTAGTAGTGCAGTCATGGAATCGAATTGCAGTTTGTGTATCGTCAAATGGTGCAGTGAAATGGGTGTGGATCTGACATTTAGATAGAGGCTGGGAAGTATTTGCAGTGACAATGAGTGTGTGTGCTTATTGTATAGATAGGCAGTCTTTATTTTTTGTAATATTTTTAGCTAATGTGATTTCTCCCTCTTCAGTTTGGTTTCTTTTAGTATTCTTCGGAATCAACGTGTTGTAACTAACACTTTCCTTTTGCTGAATCATTTTTCCAAGAAGCGTACGTTGATTAAGTAAAGTTCAGTTTCGTTCCAATTTTATCGGATGCCTCCGAAGAGACAAGTTGATGTTCAGTTTTTACTTCCCTTATGTTGTCTTTTAAAACTTGGTTTTATGCGTGTTGAGCACTTAAAAAAGATTGATGAAGTTCTTTTTTAAAGTAAAATGTAAAACTTGGGGTGTATTTAAGCCAAGCCCAGGCTCGCCCAAGCTTGCTAGGTTTGAGGCTTGCCTTAAAGCTCGGCAAGCTCGGAAAATTCAAACTTGACCTTGGCTCGTCAAAAGCTCTAGCTTGGCTCGGCTTGATCTAAGCTCGGCAAGCTTTGTATTAAACTTGCAAAATATTGGCTCATTTAAGCTCAATTTAGGCTTGTTTAAGCTCAGGTTCGGTTCATTTAAACTCAAATTTGCCTTCATTGAGCATGTTTAAGTAAATATATTTATTAAGAAAGGCTACTTAGGCTCATTTAGGCTTATGAGCTTACGAGCTCAAGTTTCATTAGGCTCCGCTTAAGCTTAAAGTGAGTCGAGCCTACAATTTCCTTCACCAAACGGCGAAAATTTTCTGTCGTAATGTAATGTCATATATCTTAACTCAACCCCTATTTGATTAAGTGTGTGTCTCATATAAACATATGTAATGAAATTATTTTCCTTAGCTAAGCAAATAGAAGCTTAACAAAAGAATATTTCTCAATAAAATGTAAAGAGGAAAATTTTTCTAAAAGGAAAATATTTTCCCTCTGATCAATTGGAGTGAATATTGGTTTTTGAACATCTTTTGCTTTTTGGTAATAGAAACATCTTTGCTTTCGGCCTTTGATTGTTGGTCATTTAATATGCATCTCTTTGAATAAGCTGAGTAGATTCAATCAGACGTTCTGTTTGGGCCAGTCGTGCTGAGCATGGAAACTTTAAGCTAGTCCCAAAGTTGAGCTAAAACTAAGAACAATGAAATCCGAGCTAAGCTTGTCTCATTTATGTTTATTCAAACACGATTTGAGCTTGTTTAAACTCGTGCTTGTGCTCATTTTGACACAAAGGTAGCTCAGAATAACTTGAAATTGGTTACTTGGCTCATTTGGCCAAATTGATTTACACTGCTATTTCTCCACAATGCCTTCTAATCATGAGAATAATGTTACGAGTTATTTACATTTTAATACCTCGAATGTTTTTGAAAATAATAAAAATGACCCTAGTCTTTTTGAATTAATAAAAGACCATAAATTTTTATTGTATTAATAAAAAGGCCCCAAAGATGTGATAATAAAAGGCCCATCTTGGGCAAAATGACGTCATTTTCCGTCCTTTACTAACTATATTTTTGAACAAATTCAGCGAAAATAGATAATTTCTACATAATACATCATCTCAAATTTTGTGCTTGTGAAGCAAGAATAAGGGTAATGAAGGGTACTTTTATCCTTTTGCCAAAAATTAATAAAAAAAAAAAGGTTCCACATCAGCTCAGTCAACAGAAAGTAACGTTATCATGCCAAAGAGGAGCCTTTTGATTAATAATACAAAAAACTTATGGGCCTTTTTATTAATTCAAAAAAATTCGAGTCTTTTTTATTATTTTCAAAAATGTCAAGGTACTAAAATATAAAAACTCTAATGATATTCTTCAATAACATTCATCTCATGACACTCTACAAAACCAAAGGGACTATATCAAGCTGAATCTGAGCCTAATAAAGGTAACATACTCTCTTTTCTTCAAACATTCATGATCTTAAACGAATTACAATGGGATAAACGGTTTGGTGAACTTCAAACTCAATATGCAGTCGAATAGAGGCAGGGACTTAACCACCAAGCCAACCGACCGTTTGTCATTCCTTAACTTTTCCAAGAGACATATAACAGATCTTATCAGATTCAAGTACTTAAAATAAATTAACACCGTAAGAGCAATGCTAATCACATTGTGTCCAATTTGAGTTTCCAATACACATAAAAAGAAACCATTAGATAATTGAAAGGAAAACCAAGACTACTTTCAGCCATCTTATAAAGGTCCATAAATAGAAATCTCTAAAAGGAATATACCCAGTGCCTCAAGAGCTCCCGCCTACGCAGGGTCTGGGAGGGGCGGATGTACGCAGCCTTCCCCCTTTAGGGTGTTAACCTGAAGAGAGGTTGTTTCCCAGTGCCCCTAACCTAAAGGTGAGGACTTCTCAGGAGGTCACCCATCCTGGTATACTCCTCTCGCCCAAGCACGCTTAACTTCGGAGTTCTAACGGGATCCGATGACGGCATGTTGGTGCCCTCTTTGGTTATAAATAGAAATCTCTGGACATTCAAATACTCCCTCTATAGTACAGTTGGAAAGTCAAATCTGCATACTGAATACCGTCCCTGAAAGACAATTGTTTAATATAATTTATTCATAATCCAATAATTTTTGGTCGCGTGTACAGAATACTCAAATTACGTACATAAAGCATTTTTCCAATTTATTACATAGATACCAAGAAAAGAAAGAACAAATACAGATCTCGACGTAATGTGCATTGGGCTTTATCTTTTACTTCATTCCCACAAAATGTACACAAAATAGTAAAATTTTGTATGAAAAAGAAGCGGGTTAAGGGAAGAAAAAAGAGATTAGGGAAGATCTTACAAAGTGTCAGGAAGCAGCAAAAATTGCAAAACCCTTCAATCCAAGGAGAATACTCCACTACAGTACCTGTATAACACAAGATTAAGATGAGCGTTCTCCAATTTTCTTAACCGTTGTTTAAACTATATTATTTTGGACTTTTAAGTGTGTCAATTTAATTTTTATACTTTTAAGAGACCCTGCTTTGACAAGAGCCTCTTTGAGGCACTGGATTGTTGTTGTACTGTTATTTGTGTCAATTAAGTCCATATACTATTTTAACTATGACAGTGTTATCTATAAAGTATATTCTTCTTATTATGTTGTGCAACTTAAAATAAAATTACACATTAGGGTATTTGGAGAAAAGTGGGTTAGTTGCCACTTGCTGGGAATAAATGAGGACCAAATTAGGATAAACAACAACAACAAACCCAGTGCCTCAAGGGCTCTCCCGCATAAGCGGGGTCTGGGGAAGGTGGGATGCACGCAGCCTTATCCCTACTATCCTAAAAGGAGGTTGTGTTTGAGGACCCCTAACCTAAAAAACAACAGCACATAAAAAGCATAAAGCATAAAGCAGTGATAGCAATAAAGCAACATAGCGGCAGAACAACACCCACAAATATAATCAAATAGGCATAATATATATATGCTTAAGGGTGCTGGTACTATCTTAGATGCGCTCCTCTCTTTTAAACCGCTATATTGGCTACACCTATTAGGATAACTTTATGTTAATAAATATAACTTTTTGATAAAATTGCAACACTTTAAATAATTAATACATTGATAGAAAACAATAGAGGACTAAGTCGACCAACTTAGCAAACTACACGGTAGTATGGCATGAATAGCCCTTTTCTTAATATCGTTTGTCTTGAAATTCTCGTTCATGTTATTACAGGAACGGAATGATGGACAAACATTCAACAGTGATTTTTTATCTTGAAAGCGTACTAATAAGAATTTAAGATATGGAACTGATACCGATATCAGGCAAATATACTTTAGAAGTACACTAAGTTTAGTAGAAAGAACAAAATAACATGATGTTTGATAAATATAAAGTTCCCGAAGATGAATAAGAAGGTAATGACGTGACAACTAGTCATGGAAATGCTGGTAAAATGCTGAAGAACTGTTTTACCCCTACAGGATAGAGGTTGTTTCCAAAGGGCCCTCACCCCTAAAAAGAAAAGAGGAAACAATGTTTTATTTATAAAAAAAAAATAAAAAAAAGAATAAGTTAAATAAAGTAATACCAGACATGTAAGCAGCAACAATAATAGACATGTAGGTCTAGAAGTATCGTGAACTAGCATCGGCAGGTCCCTCTCTCCTAATCGTCTGTGTCTATCACACTATTACTAACCGCCACTCTTTGGCCTACCTTCACCTCTCTTCCAATATGTGTTATGTAGTAGGGATGACAATAACTGATTTTTAATATATTTTTATGTAAAGCAACACAATTACTTCTTGGCGTTTTGGTCAGCAACCAGCTCTTCCTTACTTGCATTTCACATCAGAATATTCTTAAGCCACCACATAAGCATCACTGTGTAGTTTTAATTCCGTGTAAGGTAGGTCAAACTACGGAGTCCAATTAGAATAAACCTAGACTTCTTTTGGTTCAACGGGAAGTATTTTCCTTTTGAAACAATTTTGTCCTCTAAATATTTGCATTGACAAGCATTATTTTGTTGAAATATTTTGTTTGTTTGGCTTAGGAAAATTATTTCATTATCTATCTTTATTTGGGATTCACGCTTGGTCAAGTTAAGTTTGAAGTCAAATATATGACATGAGATTACAACAAAAAATCATGTCTTCCCCTCTCCTTGAGGTAAGGGAAGAATTGCTACTCATTTGTAATAGAACTATAAGAATATGATTGGAAAGCTCTTCTTTCAAGACAAATGGAGCCTTAGAGATTAACAGCAGAAAACAAAAGGCATAAATTACGAAAATGAATCACCTGTTGCTGAATTTCTCAACAGCATCAGAAGCATATAGAAGCGTTTCGTTGGCTTTCTCCAAGACCATATAGAGTTCTTTCCCTCGAACAACACGAGCAATAACCCACGCGTTGTTCTTCGCTCGCATGCATACTTCGAGGTCCTTCTCATTCGCTTCGTCCCATTTAGCTCCACTCTTTTCCAGATCGACTACTTCTCTCACCTTACACATTGCAACCAAGGATTCCTGAAAATACAAAACCAAAGACACAATTTACGACTCGTTTCGTTCATATAGAAAGTAAGTTACCAAGGTTGCAATTTGTAGGAAATCATTTTGCGGTGAACTTAAAAAAGGAATCAGATTTCTGCATTTGGTTCACAAGTAAGGGTCTATTTGGTGAATGGAAAACATTTTCCGTAAAAAAAGTATTTGACCTCAAAAGATTTTTGACTAAAAAATGTTTTCACTTGACCGTGTTCTCTTGATAATGAAATAACAAAAAAGATTCAAGATCCAAGTTACTAACCTTGGCCAAGGTTGTGACTTTTGCAGGTGGAGAAGCCCTAGAGACACTTCTATCACCGTCCACCAATAAGTAACGATAACCACTGACATGGTAAGCATTCTCACCACCCCAACCTTTTGAGAGTCTCTCTTCAACTTTCAGAATCTTCAGCGACGCCTAACAAATTGGGAAACAACTTCACAAGAATCAATAGAAAGACTATTTATAGCCCAATTCTTGACCTAATGTATGGACTTCTACTGACCTTTTGCCCAATCTGATTCACATATGAACCAATGAACAGTCCGGGGCTCTAGTCCTTAATTGCGGGGAAACATTCAGAATATTCCATAATAAAACACGAGACTACAGTAATGGTGTTTGTCAATCCAAATTCAGGTAAAAGATTGGATCAAATAACACCACCCAAATTATTAGCTCAAAAATGACAAAGGCCAAGTCCAGTAAGACACGTAAAACGGAGAATATCAACAGCCAAACTGCAATCACACAATGGCGCGCGTGATGTCATGGAAACATTGGTTTCTTGAATGTCATATAATGAGCGCTAACAATCATGTAAGTTACATCCTTTAGTATACAACTACATATTTTAGTATCATGTGCAAACATGTTTACAAGTACCTTTTAATAAATAAAATTCAATACATGTTGGATGGCATTACAAAATTATGCACCTTATAAAAGCCAAATGCAAAACAAGAATATCAAAGCAAATCTAGCACAAGAGTCCATGGAATAGAAACTATGGCCATAAGATCCATCATGCCAAAAGAATAAGATTTCAGGTAATAAGATCATTAATCTAGTACGCTCCAAAGAGGGAGAATCTTCGGCCTGAAAAGGATAACACAATCTTTAAGTGGGCGCGATTGTCACGCTAAAAGAAGTACCCCATCACAAGGATATCAGCAGTCTAGCTGGATTATAATTCTTAAGAACCTCCACTCTCTCCCTTAACTAACAATAAGAGTTCCCTTGGGCTAACGTAGCTCGACAAAGTTGCAACTTGGTCAGCTGGGGCCAGGCTTTAGAATGAACTAGTCTATACTCATAATGTAGGAAAAGAGGTACAAGTTAAGATCCAGAAATTTTTTTGGGGGTTTGGGAGGGAAGGAAGAGAGGGGGGGGGGGGGGGGGGGGGGGGGGGGGAAGGAATCAAGGAAATGGCCACGGTCCAAAAATGAATAGCATAGATTTGCTTTCTTCTACTGTGGCATGTGGTGCATAAAAGAGCACCACAAAAATGAATGCCATTGAACAATTCAACTAACCAGCCAATATGAGAATAGTGAGAATTTCAAATATGAGGGGAATTTGCCAAGGTTCAAAAGAAGGCCTTCAATATGCACATTTAATATAAAAATAACTAAACAGAACGCAGATTACAAAATATGCCAGTATAAGGGCTCTCTCTGCACCCACATAAACCGTAACATGTAATGATATTCGTACACCCGTTATGTGCATGGGTCAGGCTAAGCTAATAGAATGAACTATTTATTTGTCAGCTGTCTTTAACAGAAAAAAGTAATATACATCTAGGGAACAGCAGATTGCTTACATTCTCTAGGACCTGCTGCTTCACCATAGATATCCCTCGTTCTGCATTATCAGTGGAGGAAACAGGAACCAGGAGAATAATGGTAAGATTTTTATGCTGGTGGGCGCAAAGATACATTCTCTCTCCTGTCTGCCGGAGCAAAATTGTTGGGACTACAGAATTCAAGCTACGGATATCTGCCCCCCACGTATCAGTTACAAGAAACCCATCCTTCCCTTTCGACCAGTTGTCCTGCTTTAGGGGCCTTGGAATGAGATACCTGTTATCTTCGTTAGGGGATGTATCCCGTGATCCATGGGAATGTTCAGAAGCAGTGGAAGCAGTTGCAAGGATGGACCCAGAGGCCATATGAGCAGCGGCACTTCCTTTGCGTATGTAGGACCATGAACTTGTATTGGAGGATAACGCAAGAGGACACATCCTCATCACAGCATATGTAAATAAGTTTACGGTGTCATCCTGTAACGATTTTCCAATCAAACCGATCTCAAACAATTGTAAGGAAAAAGGAAGGTGAAAGGGTGTTGAGGATCAGCACGTACAGGACAAAGTGATGTAGAGACCAACAAGTCATGGAACAGAATGAGGGAATGACATTGTGTGTTCCCAGTACAGGACTCCAGCACGCGCACAAGAGACTGCCAAAAATGCGAATTATTTTGTGTTAGAATATACACAGTCGATGTAAATTAAATAAAAAGATAAAATACAAATATTACTTAGATGATCTAAACAATATAAATATGATAAATAAAAAGTAATAGTAGTATTTTTTTTCCCATAAAATTAGAATAGAAGTAAAACATACTATATAAAACAATATATATACTTCAATTGATTATGACCGTTGCATTTGATAGCGCAGGGAAGGGTGAGACTTTTTGGCCTACAGTGGGTGTCAAATCCAGATAGGACTAGGCATCTGCGTTAACTTTCAAATGAGGGGCGCCACATAGGACTTGGCATCAGTTTTGCTTTCTAGGGCAGGGGGGCCTTCGGACACAGCCTCCTTTCAGGGTAACATCCTGTAGGGATAAGGCTGCGTAAATTTCACCCCCTGTGGTGGGAGCCTTCAGGCACTAAGTTGTTGTAGATAGATATATGAAACGTGAATAAATTTGCAATAGCAAACAAAATGTCAAAAAAAACCAAACGGGCAAAGCCATATGCATTATTGCAGCCTTAATGTGGAGCAACTCCTGAAATTACATTGCTTTTCCTTATCATAGAAAAACATACCATTCTGAAACATGATATTTGCCGCAACTGTGCTTTATCAAATCTAGATATAGCTTCTACATATCAAGCAACAGGAAATTTCATGTCAAATGTCCCAAAGGTAGACCAAGTAATTACATCAGAAAATAGATAGCGAACATCTAAAATGTCTAAGAACTTATAAATATTTCCAACTTGCAAGAGGTACTTCAAGTTATTCCAAAGGAATTAATCGATCACTTGAAATCAAACCTGAACTTCGATTGCAGCTTCACGGCCCACCGTCAGCATTTGTACAGTTCCTCGCTCTCTCAGTGAATCTCGGAAAGATGGTAAATGAAGTTTCTTCCCAGCAAAGAAATCTGCCCGAAAGAGAAAATTTTCATGTGAGGCATGAGCAGCAACTTCAGCAATATCCCAGAAGCAGAAATCCAATGAAGAATGGCACAGGAACTTCAGCATTACCCCAGCAGCAGAAATCCAAAGGATACCGTATTTGACATGCTGACAATTAGTAACCTAAATGAATCTTTAAGACTAATAGACAACCGAAACAACAATCTAATTTTGTGATGAGATTCATGTCTTACCAAATATATAATCTGTAATAAAGAAGTAAAGACTTGAACGAACTAGTTCTCCACTAGGTTCTTTGTCAAGCATTGCTCGTATTGATCCATTGAACATCACAAACAGCGAATGCAGTTCTTTAAGAACACCTCTCAATGCCTCAGCTCTCCAAATTGCATCGAGTTCTCTATTCTTTTCAACTACCTGAAAGCAGGGAAAGCAATAAAGGACTATTTTGAACTGGAGATCAGCATAACAAGAACAATGACTCCTAGACATTACTGTGGAACAACCTTGCGAAGTTCGCGATGGAAGCTCCAAAGACGCAATCAGATGGTAGACAAATTGACGGGAAACTAAGACATGTAAAACAAAGTGAAAAAAAAAAAAAAAAAAAATATATATATATATATATATATATATATATAGAAAAAGTAGAGAAAGAGCTCAGAAAATCATAATTACATTACAAGTAGACAAGAACACCTCTGAGGGAATAACTCTGAAGCCAGTCCCAAGCCTAGATAAAGGACAATTGCATTCAATAGCCAACAACCAATGCAGAACTTCCCCAAATCTTTTGGAATCTTTGAATACAATTAATAGATGGCACAGGATGCACACGCTCCCAAGATGAAGAGTGCTTCGCCCAGAATATTACTAGAATGAATAACCACCTAGTGTATCCGTGTCGTACCCTTTTCAAAGAGGGGAACTCTTGATATGATATGGCAGTACTACTAGACAAGATTTTGTAGTAACATTGCAGAGGACAATCCAACACGTTGGCCTAAATAGACGAGTAAAGCTGTTGGGGTACCATCTTACGCAATTTATTAATGTGTGCCAGAATTATCAACAATTTGGATCAAATAAAGGTTGGGGGACCTCGGAAACAGTCTCTCGTCAGGGTCTCACCCTGATGGGGTAAGACTACGTACATCCTTCCCCTTCCAGACCCCGCACGAGCAGGAGCCCTCAAGGCATTGGGTTTGTTGTTGTTGTCCAAAATTTAGCAATGTGGTCATTTCATATCCATCACTTGGGCTGGCGTTACAAACCAAGAATTTGCAAACCACAGATTACGAACCATAGGAAAGGACTAATTGCCCAACTCAAGACCCCATATGCTAATGAAGGCAATCGAAGCTCGTGAAATAATTATCAGATTACATCTAATTTACATCATCAAGTAGTTGTGATCAGGATTCAAGTTAATAGTTAGCATAGTAAAGATGTATCAAACCGTAAATCACACACAGAGGACCCCTCATACACAAAGAACAGAAAGCTTCCACGATTTCTCAGATTATCACTAATAAGTCATGCTTCTCTGAAGATGGATGTATTAGAGACAATGATAGTGACAACACGAAGACATCAATGTCCCAACCTATTCTCATAACATTAACCACAGGTTTTGTGCAGTAACAGAGTTGCTGCAGATAAAGAATCTTTGCAGCTCCCTGGTATTAGTGTATTCAAACCAGAAGAGAACCGTCACACATTAACAGCAAGTATAGCTCGTAATGCAGCATAACATGTGGATTGTGGTTGTGTTAAGATGTTATAACATACTGGCTAACAATTGTTTTAATTCCATGCCAGAACACTGATCGTCCCATGATCCTAAGAGCCCATATATTTGCAATAACTATAGAAGCACGCACCATCACCATCCAAATATCAGGTTCTGCCTGATAAAAAACATGAGAGTGTCTCTCTGCTTCTATAACTTCACAAGCAGCATCCGGAGAGAAAATTCTGCATCAATTGAAAGATCAGCGTTAGATTCTGCATCAGTATATACATGGCAGGATTAACTAATTGAGCACACACAATAACTACTCGTGTAAAGATTGTGAATAGTATTTCAACATAATTTAGATTAGCAAAATTGATGGAATTAATACGAATAACTAGATGACCCATATAACCAAATAACATTTTGACAACAGGAATCCATGAAGGCAGCCAACTTGTCCCCATTTCATTATAACACAGGCATACAAAACAACCGTGCACACAAGTATTATTAGGGTAATTACCATACAAACCCCCTCAACTATTCCTTGAAATAAAAGAGATTCCCTTGACTTTCAATTTCAAGGAATACACCTCCAAACTATCAATATATATCAATTGTAACTTACATTATAGTTTCATCCAAATTTTTTCACTCCATGAGTTAAGGGAAAATACTATAAGATTGTAGTGAGACCGACTATGTCATATGGCGCGGAGTGTTGGCCAATGAAACGGTATCATACATAGAAGCTGAAAGTAGCGGAGATGAGGATGTTGCGGTGGATGTGTGGACACACAAGGAAGGATAGGATCAGGAATGAAGTCATAAGAGGCCAATTGAGCGTAGCCCTGACCGAAGATAAATTGAGGGAGCGACATTTGCGCTGGTTTGGGCATGTTAGAAGGAGACCGATCACCGCCCCGGTCAGAGATGCGAACAACTCCAAGCTATGCTCGAGAGGAGAGGGAGAGGCAGGCCGAAGAAGAGATGGATGGATATGATATGATCCGACACAATCTTACCCACCTAAACATACAGGAGAAAATAGTCTTAGATAGCGATCAGTGGAAGGCTAGCATAAGGGTGGCCGATGTAACAGCGTAGAATAGAGAAGCATATTTTGGCTAGCAGTAGTGCCCCAAGGTTTATATGTCTGCCTGTTTGATTTACTTGATATGTTTGAGAGTTGCTTTATTGCTTATTGCCTATTGCTGTTTCTAGCTTCTTGCTTAGGCTTGCTCTGGACTGTTATTTTTATACTCTTATGCTTTATGCTTGTAGGCTGTTATGCTTTTGTGCTTCTCAGGACGGGGGTCATCGGAAACAGCCTCTCTTTAAGGTAGCACCCTGAAGGGGAAGGCTGCATACCACCCCCCCGGGGGGACCCAGCACATGCGAGAGCTCTTGAGGCACTGGGTTAGTTGTTGTTGTTTTTTTCACTCCATGACCAACCCAAACTATGTGCACATTTACTTCATGTGATAAGGAGGCTCCAGGAGTTAAAAAATTGGATAAGATATAAATTGTTAGTAGATGGGAGTATTTGATGGAATTGAATTTTCAGGACGACTAACTTCAAGTAATAGTTCAGGGTCACAATATAATATTTATCCTCATTAAACAGAAACAAAATGAAACTTAGAATAGATTAATAAATGTCTAGAAAAGGATGAAACTGAATGGAATTATATACATCGTTGGTCCATAATGTTTCTAAATTTGTTAAAATTGGTCCCTCATCTTTTCCCTTATTCAAAATGGTCCCTAATTTTACTACTTTATTTAAATTAGTCTTTCATCTTTTCTTTTATTCAAAATAGTCCTTAATGTTTTATTTTATAACAAAATTAGTTTAGGGACCAGTGCTACGAGCCTATTTATGGGTTGAGCCCATATTTTTTATTTCTTGTTGATCCCTAGGCTGTACTTAAGTTATTAGGAGGCTAAATAAGTTCTATTTCCCGTCCTGGCAACAAAACCAAAATACCTACTTGTTAGGAAATTGATACAGGAATTCAATGCCTAGAAATACAACTTCCCCTTAGGTCATTCGTCATCAAATCAATGGAATGAAATCCTTTTCCCCTTGTTAGACGATATGTGCTCATTTATATGAGCCCCAATTATTCCCCTCTCTATATCCTAAGATTTCCATCTCTTTTCCCTCTAATTTCTACAATTCCTCTACCAGATATTTCACTTCAAAACAAATGACTCGCCTAGTGAAGTCAACAATACTCTAATATCAAGTCAAGCAACCAACTATCCCAAAAGCATAAACTAAGGGTAAAAGCTCATAATTGATTTTAGGGAGTTGTTATTGCCAGGACATAAATTGTTATATCCGGAGCAATAATATAACCTACAAACAATGAAAGCCACAAAGTTGCTTTAAAAACTATGATCTTGCTCTGACAATAACAATTTTGCCTTGACAATAACATTACCCATGATTTTATACTCTTTTAACATCCCATCTCCTTTTGCCTATAATTTCTACAATTTCTCAACCAAAAGTTTCAGTTCAAACAAATGACTCACCTAGTGAAAGTAATTAGACCCTCGCTGAGGCCAATAACAGAGAGCTGCTCAGAGAAGGGCAAATCAGAAGGATAAAAAAAGAGGATTTTATCAAGCTCATGCCCTTCTTGCTGTCCCCTTCTCAGATCAAACACGCATATTTTCACTGCATCGTGCGGGATCGTTGCTGTTGAAGATAGTCCCATTTGCGAACCCTAGTTTTCAAATTCTTGCACTTTTGAAGAAAATTGAAGTGGGTGTTAATTCAAGATCAGAATTTGATTGCGAAATTGAATTGAATTTGGGATTGGATTGTGAAGAATTAGAAGGAGTGGGTGTAATGAGAAGAAATTGGACTTACAGTTAGGAATTGATGATGCAAAAGGAGAAGAAATGGACGTTGACGATTAGGCAGAGCTTACTTGTTTAACATTGCGTGTGACTTAATATTATTTGTTGTTGTTATTGTCGGAATAATAATTATTAATACTAGAATAATAATATAATTAAGTAATAATTATAAGATTTTATGAAGCTGCTCTATTATATATATATATATATATATATATATATGTATAGTTGCATTTTAATGAGAGCGTGAAAGGGCCAAATCTTGACCTTTTATTGTAATGGACAGTCAAGATTTGTTGGATATTAAAAAATATAACAATTTATGGCCCATATCTCTCCATGGGGCAAAAAAAAATAAGAGGTAAGGGACAAAAATTATTTTTTTTTCAATACTCAACAAATCTTTACAAATATATATGTTGGCATTTTTATGAGAGGGTGACAGCATGAAAGGGGTGAATCCTGACCCTCTATTGTAATGAAAGGCTAAGATTTGTTGGACATTAAGAAAATAATAATTTATGGCTAAGATTTGTTGAGTATTGAAAATAATTATTTCCTTCCCTTACCCCTACTTGGCGTTTTTATGAGAGGGTGAGAGCGTGAGAGGAGTGAATCATGATCCTCTATTGTAATGTATGACCAAGTTTGGTCAAACATTAAAAACAAATAATAATTTACTGCCCATACCTCTTTATGGAGCATAAAGAAAGAAGAAGTAAGAGAAGGAATTTTTTTTTTCTTTCAATACTCAATAAATCCTAGCCGTAAATTATTATTTTTTTAATGTCTAATAAATTTTAGCCGTCCATTATAATAGAGGGCCAGAATTTGCTCCTTTTACCCTCTCATGCTCTTACGAGAAAAGCTAGAATGAGAATGGAAGTTTTGTAAGAATGTGAGAAAATTAATTCTACAATGTTGGATCCTAAATAAGATTGATCAATAGTTCTAAGAGGCTCATCATGTTAAGAGCCCTATCAAGCTTAAAACCGAGCTCGCCATCAACGCTTTTTAAATTACTATCGAGCCATTATCAAACTACTTTTGAACCTATATCAACTATTACCAAGCTCTTAATGAGCTTTTAATAAGCCCTTAATAAGTTCTTATCAAATTGTTCGTGAGTGTTAACGAACCGAGCGCCCCCTATTCAAACTTGGCTCGTTAAGCTTATCGAGTCTACGTGAATTTGATAAGTTATCAAGCCCTCATAACGAACACGAACGAAGCTTAATCGATTTATCAAACGCTCGGTTCGTTTACTCCTACCTTAGTGGATCGTTCGTTATCGCTTTTAAAATAAGGAACCTAGCCTTAAGCCTACGCTATCACATTTTGTAAAGATGAGTGCCTATAATTAAATAACTCGCATGATCCTCTTATTTTTCCTCTGCCTTAAAAATTATTTATCGTTTGGGAATTTAACCTTAAGCACTCCAAAATCATTTAGGTAAAAGGAGGAGGAAATGGGGGTATATAGAAAATATTATAAAATAGGTGAGTAGTGTGAAAATGTGAAAGGAGGGTTGGGGAAAAGTTGGAAAACTAGGTCCTTATTTTGTGAAGAAAATATGGTTCCAAATCTGTGAAGAAACAGGGAAAACTAGAAAATCGTTTTCCAACTTTTGGTATTAGAAAATTGGATTACTAAATATGTTTTCTAGTTTTTAAGGAAAATTTTTTCTAGAAAACTGAAAAATTCTCTGTTACTAAATAGGCTCTTACCCTAATTTGGCCAATAAAGTGAGTTATAATTAGAACAATTGATCAAGTCTACTCAAGATCCAACGGTGTAGCTTTAATTTTCTCATTTTCTCACCCAACTTCCATTCTCAATCTAGCATGTCCCTATATATATATAAAGAGTTACCATTGACGAATTATTATTGCCAAAGTAATGATGTGATTCAACAGCAAGAAGAAAAAAAATCCAGTACCTCAAGGGCTCCTGCCACAGCAGGGTCTGGTACCGTGCAATTGGATAATTTATTATTTAGTTACCCTTAGATTTCAATATACATAATGAAATATATTGAAGTTTAAATTTTTATTACTAGGTATTTTGAAGTTTTAAAATTTTATAATCAAGTACCCTTTCGGACAATGTTAAAGTGGATCATGATTCCAATAATATATAAGTATTTTTGTTAGAAAAGAGGGTACCAACACATCGTTACCGGATCTCATTAGAACTCCGAAGTTAAGCGTGCTTAGGCGAAAGTAATACCAGGATGGGTGACCTATTGGGAAGTCCTTACCCTTAAGTTGGGGGCACTCGGAAACATCCTCTCTTCAGGGATAATACCCTAAAGGGAGAAGGCTGCGTACATCTGCCCCCCAGACCCTGCTTAGGTGGGAGCCCTTAAGGCACTGGATATGTTTCATGTTGCATATATCTTTGTTAGAATTGATTATTTCTTTGCAAAATATATTATGTATATGTATTATCGTAAATTTTTTTTTATCAGAACTATTATCGTAATTATACAACAATAACAACAAACCTAGTGCATTAAGGGCTCCCGCATAAGTACGGTCTGGGAGGGGTGGGATGTACAAAGCCTTACCGCTTTAGGGTACTGCCCTAAAGGGAGCTATGTTCGAGGACTCCCAACCTGAGAAGCATAAAGCATACAAGCATTTAAGTGTAAGTGTAAGAACATAAAAACAAGCATATAGAGAATATAAAGCAGCAAATAGATAATAAAGCGACAAAGTGACAGTACAATAAGCAGCCAATACAGAGCAAAAGTGGGTATAATCAAACAAGCATACATAAAAGCCTAAGGGCACTAGTACTAGCTTAGAAGTGCCCCTCGACCCTAAACTTCTATATCGACTACACCTATGCTAACCCTCCACTCAGCTCTATCTAGGGCCATCTCCTCATTTAGGCTGAAGTAGGTGAGGTCATGTCGAATCATCAGCATCCAACTCTTCTTTGGCCAACCTTTCCCCCTCTTTCCGTCTGTAATATAAAGTTGTTTGCATCTCCTAACAAAGACAGTGGTAGGTCCCCTCCTAGCATGCCCAAACCACTACAAACGTTGCTCCCTCAACTTATCCTCGATTGAAGCCACACCCATTTACTTATAACGTCATATTTGATCTTATCCTTCCTTGTATATCCACACATTCATATCAAAATCCTCATCTTATCATAATTATATACTATATAAAATATTTTCCATACAATATTTGCTATATTTTTACAAAAGTCCATCAAATTTCAATATAATGTACTAACGTAATAAAACAATTTAAATCTCAAGGCTTAAGGTAGAAACCATATCAGTAACAAGTCTTATTTGCTCAATTGTCATTCTTAATTCCATTGCCAATGCTCAAGGCTTAAGGTCATGTTAAAGGTTTCGAGTCCACGAAGAACTTTTATGTCTCCATTTAGTAAAGAATAATCAACATTAGACAACCACCGATAAAGACCAAACAACGTAACAACTATGTTGGGTTAGTCCTGGGTCAAGTTAATCGGTTCAATTCAAGTATTATTAAACCATTGATTTAGCACCTTAAAAATGTTCATCGCTTTAAACCAGACCAAATGGAAGACCTTCCAAAGGTTTAAATCAAAGACCGAGAGACCAAAGTGAATAGCAAACGTTCCAGCGTTCGCCACTTCTTTATCTAGACTGATATTTAAACATAATCACAGCACAAACGGAAACATAGCACTTTACAAAAATGTCAAATGAAACCAATTGAATACATTGACCAAATGTCAGGCTTAAGCTCGCGATGAACCATGCTCAAGCTCAAATTAGAACTTATCAGGCTTTGCATTGTGCAATACACCAACGAGCCAAGCCTCAAGCTTTGCCTCAACTAGGGTGTTTATGATCCAAGCCAAGCCCAGCTCGTCACGATTGAGGCTCGACTCATTAACATTTATCTCAACTGTGGCTCAACTTAAAGCTTGCTGAACTTGGAATTCAAACTCCAATTCAAAAAAGGCCAAGGCTTAGCATGACAAATTACTTGAGCCCACACCAAGCACGGTGCGCTCAAAGTTTTAGCTCATCTTATTAGACTCATAAACTTAATCTAGGTTTGTTCAGAATCGTTCAGGGTTGACCTCAACTCATTTAGACTCAGACTTGACTCGATTAAGCATATTTAGCCTGTAAATCATATCAAGATGAGCTTAGTTAGGCACATTTAGGCATGTAAGCCTATGAGCTTGAGCTGACTAGGCTCAAGCTTGACACCCGTTAAACTAAATGAGCTAGCTCGGCTTTGCTGAAGCTTGAAACAATTCAATCCTTTCGTGCTTTATGACAAGCAGGCTCGTAAAGGATTGCGAGTTAGTGTAGTAGTAACTATCTTGCCCCAAACAATAGGGGACTTGGATCATAAACCAATGTAATACTTCTTCGAAATAGAAACTGCTCAGAACAGTACAAATTGACAAAAATGGCTCAAGGAAATAACGGTCACGAAATTTGAATGTCAGAACCGAGGTGGCAACACAATTTTAGACAATTTGATTTTAGCTGGGAATAATGAACATGTTGATTACTTTCGGTGCCTTCGCTTTGCTTCAGCTCTCAGTCTCTTCTCGTCTTCCCAGTCGCGATCGTACATTCTAAAACATTCTGGTTAAGGACTAGCAAAACACCCAAGTGATACTTCTAATCAAGAGCTGAAGGAAATTTTTTCACTGATATTTGGTGACATTTAGCCAATAACTATAAATATCGGAAAACAAACAAACTATAATCGCAGGACCAGCTACATACATCAAAGTACGTTGTTGCGCTACACCATGAATTAGTTCATTGTTAAGCTCTAATGAAACAAGGCCTTTCTTATGCTACTTAACCGTGGCTTTTCGGGTCCCCGACTAACCTTTGGCATGGATAGCTACCATCAATTCAATCCTTCACACAGGCACACGTCCATAGGATTTTGCTTTATATGCCCCAACCATCACAAAAACGTATATATCTTATTCTGAATAAGACCCCCTTTGTTTTGACGGAAAATATTTTGTATCCCTATTTTATTATTTCTTTGGATGACTTCGTAGCAACAACTACAAATATGAAAAATGTTTCCTCCATTTAGGGGAAATTAACTTCTTCTCAACAAAAAGGGAAAACATTTCCTTCCATTGAGGAGACATAGTGATCTCATGACCTATCCCTCACTTCAATCTCAACTTGGTCACAAGTGAACCCATACTAAATTTATTAAATGAATTCATTTTCTTCATCTAGAAAGACAAATGACTTTAAGAAAAAAAATATTTTTGATCAAAAATATATTGTTAAGAAAAATTTTCACAAAAAAAAAAAGGAGTTCCTTTAAACCAAAAGGAGCATAGGTGTCACCTTCACCTGATCTCATATGCATCCATTTCTAATGTTAATTTTTCTTGCAAGCCCACAAAACCACAGCCACCTCTTCAGCTACCCTACATCTACACTCATCTTAGAGGATGACATCTAAATAGAAGTGTCGGCACAGAAGAGAAGACTCAACTAATGGCAGGAAATTCACCATCATTTTTTGATCTTTACATTAAGATGCTGCATGCATTTTAGACAAGAGGTACTCAAGCGAATATACTAACATGCACATTCGCATTGTTGTTTGGTCTGGTGCAATAGTTAGGTTACTCAGCCTCCAAGCAAGGACGTCTTGGATTCAAAATTCATCTCCCTTTACCTGAATATTGATGTCCCTACTTAGGGCAACGTTGTTAAAAATATAAAATAAAAAGCGCATGCGAAAGACACAGCAAGAAGAAGTGTAAAAAGGATACGGGTCATTATCACGTCGGCTGATCTTGCTAGCTGGTTCTTTGGCATGCATTCTCGGACCTGGTTCCTCAAAGTAACCCGGGCGTTGAACCATTGAAGCTTTTCTGTCCCCTCTTTCTCTTGCATCGTATGACTGTGATATACCACCGGACAGAGGGGCCAGTGGAGCAACAGGCGAGTATTCACCGGGTTCCACACCAGCAACATGCTCCCTTTTAAGTTTCCGCCTCTTTGACGCTGCAATTGCATCCATTTCTTCTTTTAATCTCTCCCTTTCACGTTCCCGCTCTCTATCTCTTTCCCTTTCCTTCTCCCTCTCTCTCTCCTCCATCTACGGGCAAAAATAATCACAATTAGAGCATAGAACTAACAGTGATACCAAACACAATCGTCTTCCAACTGCAGAAGCTAACGGCCACTAGGTATACCAGAGCCTTCAAATCTTATTGATAAAATAGATTTGGGAGGACACAAGACTTCAAAGCCAAAATTTACAATCCAAAGCAAGGCAACCAGGAAACATACATTGAAGATATGTTTATGAAGAACAAAAAGCACAAAATGTTTATTTTACAAAATAGTAACATGTTATGAAAAAAAAAAAAAAATCATATATTGAAAAAAGAACCTTCTCGTGTGTCATTGGAAAAAATATCTTATTATTTGTCGAAAACATGCTACCCTTCACGTTTTCTTTGTAAAACATGTCACTCTTTTTGTGTATATAGCAAATAATACTCTTCATTTCCCCACAAATGAAACGCCCTTGACAGGTATATTGTCTACGAAAATATCTTAGCAGCAAGATACAACATGGTGGAAGACTGTATTAAAATGGCAACGATTAGTTTTTCACCATCTTTAAACTTCACCACCAACAAGAGCAGGAAAGTCTAAAAATACACCATAATTGGACTAGATGTTGCATCATTCATTATAGTAACAAGAAAGACCACTAGTTACACACCTTCATCGCCAAAGTCTCACGCTCTTCCCTCTTTCTATCTCTAAGTTCATCTTCTCTTCTCCTTTTTGTCTCATCCTGCACAATCGACAAATTCTCTTCTGAACGCCTTCGCTCCTTCTCTTCATGTCTTGGAGAAAGCCGTTGAGCATGTCTATTCACGAACCTTCTGTCAGTATCCTCGTCTCTTCTACCGCTACTAACCGATTGAGGAACCACGTGAGAAGGTAATGGTGGTGGTGGGGGTAGGTTTTGACCATAAAACCGGTCATCACTCTGAGATTTCTCGGCAGGCATCTCATTGTAACGCATTTTTCCCCTGTCGTCTTTAACTTTTTCATCCTTTCCTTTGTCGCTAAGATTACTCGCAACCCTCCTTTCAGGCACTCTTTCAACAGATCTCTCTCTGTCGTCACCGTAAGGCCTATCAGCGTGATCCGATCTTTCCCTATGGTCTCTATCATATTTGTCACTGCTTTTATCCTTTGCCCGATTCATATGCTTATCAGTAATCCTACTGAGACCTTGCTCTTCCATCCCCAACTTTTCATGATCTACAGGATTAGATTTGTTCACTAATCGAGTATCAGATAACCGATCAGCATCAACATCTCTTACATCAGAATCACCCTTTCGACGTTTGTTTAGCCTGTCATGTTCCTCGGCAGGGCTCATTCTTTTCTGCTGTTTGTCAGCGGTCTTAGCATCATGCCTAGGAGAATGAGCTGAACGAGTAGGCATATGTCGAGGAAAATCAGATGGGTCGGTGCTCTCATCTCTTAACGAGCCTCTCAACTCAGAGGACCTGGAAGCTCCGCCTTCGGCCCTTACTTCGCTGCCATGGGCATCTGTCAATCTTGACGTTAGTGGCGGGACTTTAGATGGAGGAATTGAATTACCATTCATAACAATGGAAGAAGTATTCTTTAGCCCGGTTTGCCTACCTTCAGCAGGATGAATAGTATGATCTCTGTCACTACTTGAAGCAGCGGCAGTTCTAACTGCAGCTTTGGTTGATTTGTTGTCATCTTTAACAAGCTCTTGTTTCGCTGGCTTTGTAGCAGCACTAGTACCAGCCCGTTTAGCAGCAATTCTTGTCTATGCACAAAACAAGAGCAAGTTCAAAACTTCAAGAAACAAACTAGTCGTGTCGCTATCTTTTTACAGCATAAGAAAGCAAATATATTGCATGCAGCGAGTGAGAAACCACAATATCGAACGTGTAGAAGCCGATCATAGGTTAGGGAAAATGCTCCCTATTGTGCTCAGGCAAATACTGATCATTGTTCACAAGTTAAAATGAGCTAGCATATATTTTACAATGAATATCATGGCTCATATTTTGTATTTTAATATTGTGCTTCAGGGAATATTATGTAACTTACGCTCATAAAAGCAAATTATAGAACCCAAACATCGAAGAGCAGGATTAGGAAAAAGATTCCTGGCTCAATGCCTTGGGGGTCCTGGGACACAACCTCCCTTTAGGGTAGCACCCTAAAGAGGTAAGGCTACATACATCCCACCCCTCCCAAACCCTGAATATGCGGGAGCCCTTGAGACACTGAGTTTTTTGTTGTTGTTGTTGACTAACCACACTGTCTTGACAGATAAAACTCAAAAGAACAACAAGAAGCAACAAACTTAGTAATACCTCAATTTCAGAATGCGCTTTGATAGCAACTTTCGCTGTATTCTCATCACCAACTCTGTTTGCTGAGTCATCCGCCTGCTTCTGACCAGAAACTCCAACTTGCATACCTGACTGAGAATCTGATCCATTTGCCAGTGAGGCGCCTTTTACCTTTGGATTAACTGAAGTGCTCTCCATCCTCTCCAACCTTCCATCGTTAGGTTTTGCTCTGGAAGCTTGCTCTTTCGCATAATCCCCTGAATCTAAATGTTGTGTTCCAGATGCGACTTTCCCAACTAGTTCACCTTGAGAAGGCCCAAACCCTGAACCGTTACCTGGTACAGACTTAGAGGCAATTGATGGTGCGGGCTTTAGTTCAAGATAACCCATCCCAAATTCTTCTTCTGAGACCCATGATGGCTGCAAATGGTAGGAAAGATTGTATTACTAAACCGAACAAAGAGAGAAGTAACAAGTTTCCGCCAGCCAAATATACAAATTTGTTTGCCGCCCCATTTTTCAGTCATTTATAACTCAATTCTCTCATCAGCACCCTCTCTCACCTTTCTAGCAGCCAATGCAGCGGCGACACTTGTTGCCAGGACTTTCAAATCTTCTCTTTCCTCACCTTTAATCTTTGCCACCTTCAAAATACAAGGCAAACAGGCATTAAGGCATCATCTTACAACGTGGAATTAAAAACCTACATTTTTTCCAACAGTTGGGTTACTTACCCGCTTCTCAATGTTAATCCCACTCTTTCGAGTAACTGGAAAAACGCTAGAGATTTTTGTTAATATTATGAGGGCATTTCGAATTTCCATGTATTCTGTGGATTCCAAGCATTGGATCAACAGTCGAGTGATTCTTTGACTCCACTTCCAATGGACCTTCAACCAGAAACACCAAAACAAAATCTTAAAATACAGAAACACATTTCCCATGAATTTAAGTTTAAGCACGCAACACATGTTTTTCATATCTTGGATGAAGATTTTATCCCATGACAAATATTCATGGATGAATTTGTTTAGTAGATGCACTATTTCCCTAAGCAAAACTTCTGTATGTAATTTTATATCTGCAAAGGGTCCAAAGAAAAGTTGATGAAGTGGTTAACAGATTTTGATTAGTGAGCAAATCACCTTGGACATTATCAACTGCAACGCTAAGAGAATTTCTTATGCTGAGATCTTTCTTATACATCGCTTGAACCAAATGAAGGGGAATATTCATACTGCCACCATAAAACAGAACCCACTCGCTGATACCCTGGCACTGTGTATTACAATTTGAGGTAACCTATTTCAAACTTATTTTCCGGTAGCACCCTCTGTACAGCCACCAGCATTAACTTTGCAAAGAACAGCACAGTTGACGGTATATTTTCCAAAAAATATATATACCTTTCCAAGGTCTAAATTTCCCCTCTTACTGATGAAAAGAATAAACTAGACGTCAAATAGTCAACCCTAGAAGCCCATCCAACCTTCCTACACGAACAGATTGATGCAAAAAAAATTCCAACCCTACATGGGTTACTCTTCAAACTCAAGTCGACTCAACCCACTTATATAATGGGCAAAAATGAGTCAACCATTGGCCATCCCCATAAGGACAAACTAAAAATATAGCATCATTTGGTACATATTTGAAAGACCAGGGGGAGATAGAAAAGAGAAAGGCCAAAAACAGCTTGAAAAATAAGAAGAGAAAAATAAATGGAGAAGGAAAACGGATGAAGGCTGCATTTCGAAGAGGTACTTAGGAAAGTAGTGCACCTAAGAGTAATAATGGCATCATAAATCCACAGAACCTCTAAAATAAGACAATAGGTTCATTACGTCAGAGAACAAAAATTAATTGAAAACTATAGGATGTCACATATGTCCCAATAAAAAGAAAAAGAAGAAATGAATCTAAGAACTCACCTTAATAAACTGGCCATATGTAACACGTTGACTATTAGGGTATCTATAGTACACAGCAAAACCTGGCATGTTACCACATTCACGTTCATACACCGATTCATCACTCTGAAACATAAAAAGGGGGTCAATTAAAGCACTAAAGACTAAGTTAATCTATAAGGTAAAAGGAGACAAACATTAACATAATTATTTTTACCTTCCAATAGTAAGCAATCTTTAGTGTCTCATGTAAGAACCTCCCAAGCCTTCCTGCCTCATATTCGGTGCAGCAGCAAATCATTGGGTGTAAAGTTTTACAGATGAGAACATCAATGTGGTTAACTGTGTTAAAAAAAGGTGTTCCTAGGGAATGAAGAGTGTGAACAAACATTGCACAGTAAACAGCATCAGGCATGCTAAAAGTACAGCGTGGGAAAATACAGCGCTGAAGGAACTCCATGTTAATTTTCAATGTATCGGGGCAAGAACTGAGCCACGTATCTTTTTCACGAGCAAGCCTTACACGAACAGATGCGACATGTTCAGAATGCTTCTGGAGTTCACTGCTCAGACGATCAAGAGACTCCTGAATCCTCTCCTTGTCTTTCTTCCTCTTAGCGATTCCGGAACTTGAATTATCAGACAACTCTTCCAGAGCCTTTAAAGCAGCATGCAGCTTTGAAATCTCGGATTCATATCGACTTTGAGGAACATATAGATCATACAACGTGAGACCCCAAAAGGTTGCATAAAGATCAGGAGAGAGACTATTCCATGCTTTAGAGGGAAGCATAGTCCTAACTGTGTCAAGAAGATCAGACCACCTGCAAAGTTCACATGTAAGGCATAATGAGAACCGGGCACTCGGCCCTTGCTGACGTTTGTTAGAGAGAAAGAGGGCTTCACTAGATGCTTCCGAGCTTCTACAATAAGTATATACTTAAGACAACCATGAATAGAATAGCCATTCTCTTTCATTCAACTCAATTCTCTCTTCATCCCAATACCTTTTAGGAATTATGCCATATTATGTAAACAAATACATAAATAAACAAAATGTTTATGTAACATACATTTGAAATAAAGGCACCTATTTTTTTCAATTAAAAAGCCGACTATTTTGATATCATTACAGTTACACAAAAGATCAAATTACATTAAAATGGCCGTTTTCAAAATATGTTCATCTAAATTTGAAAATGATGCACGACAAGATTAGGGTCACAGAATGTCTGTTAGTCCACGAGTCACGGAGACAGGCTAGTTTTTGTATCATTAAGTTCATTACATGAATTATCTCAAAAAAAGGTTCAACACATGAAAGAAGCTCATGCCCTACTGTTGTCCGGAAAGAAAACAAAGAGAATGTGTGCATTCCCTACATAGAATCATTTGCTGTAATGGACCCGTCATAGTCTCATGGAAGCAGGGGTTTCACGGATGTTAAATAATGGATTGTGGCAATTGCGTTGGGCTTTTTCAAGGAAGATTATTACTTTAAAGCTTTGTGTTTGCAAAAAGCCAACTAGCTATAAATCATTAATTTTTACAACCGATAGTTTTTAATATATATAAATTTATAAATATGCACTAGTAAATTTACAACAACAAACCCAGTGCCCAAGGGCTCGCGCCTAAGAGGAGTCGGGGGTTGAGATGTATTAATAAATTTACTATAGCATATATGCATCATGAAAGTTACAAAAATATCATCACATACAACTAGTCTAGTAATATTTAGCTCAATATCCGTTACTTAATAGCCATTAGGTTACACGACGGCCGTGGTTCTCCGTCAAGGAAAAAGAGATGATTGCCTAAGAACGCTAGAGGATGAATGGGCTTAAACCTTGTAAGCTAGATAGATCCACCACTGATCAATAGAGTAAACTTCTTGCTGGCTGTGTAATTCATTGCTTGAGGTTGCTGAGGTGACTTTGGGACTTACAAGCACTTCAAAGGTAAGCGAGCAAAAAAGCTCATCAAGCATTGGCAATTTGCTGGAAATGTGGTGTACTTGAACAACATAGAAAGATTGAATTTCCACAAGGGCAAGCCCTTCCGACCGACCTCTTTTAAGGCAAGGCATGGAATCAAATCACAGTTCTGGTCAGGTCTCGGTGACAGTTGTCTTGGATATCATATAACATGTAGTGGCTTCTCCACTGAGTTTTCTTAGGAATCCTTATATTTGCAAATATTTGAATGTATACTAATACAATTATCAAATTTTGGTTTTTTTAAGACCGTACTATCCTCACCTTTTTTAAGTGACCAATTCAGTCCCCATACTTTGAGTGTGTTGATATAGGCTCCGTACCATTCTAAATGATGCAATGTTAACCAAAGAGTATTTTTATTCCCATTTGTTTCATCATACTCTTATCTAATTTTTATATTAACATTCAGACATTAAGACATTAGGAGAAAGAGGGTTGGTTGCCACGTGTCAGACAAAAGTAGGACAAAATTAGGATGAAATAACGAGAATGACTATAACTATTTATAACACTGCAACACTTGAAATAGTAGAGGTATGAAATTGGCACAAGCAAAAGTATACGGACCAAATTCACACACAAAGTAAAGTAGGCCATGAGTAACCCTTGGAATTTATTCTTCTGTGACAACTTTTAATATCTAAAGGCATGTACAGCTATGTTATATGTGCATTATAAAAGTCATTAGAAAGGCAACATTACCTAATGGCAAATCAGGTTATAGCTGGGCCTAATCCATAAATCAATATGCAATATAATGTTCTTTATTTGATCCCACGGGACATGATAACCTTTGTTTTCTCTATATGGGGATCTGTGCAGGTTCTACTTTGGGATTGTAATTGAATAACGTCCAACTGTCCAGATGCCTTAATATACTGATCGTGCTATTTATGTTTATTACTTGGGACATCTTGTACTTCTAGCTTGTACCTTTTGTCTCCTTCACAATCTCTATTTCTACAAAAACGTGAAAAACGTGAAAATGGGAAAAATGCATGATAAACATACAAACTTCCTTACAACTAAGTAAGCATATTTTATTTTCAATTGGTAATATCTTTCTTGTGGTTTGTCCCTCGAACCTCAGACCTCGGGGTTGGCTTATTGCCATCCTAACCACCAGGCTACAATAAGGAAGGACACTAATTAAGCATATATTTATACATAGAACATATTTCAAAATCAAAGGCCACAAACATATCAGAACAATAAAAGGGTTTCTTTGCAGTATGCCACGGAAAAAAAAGGGTTTGCAGGCTTGTTGATGAACCCTATCCTCTAATAAGTGTCCAAGCAATTAAGCTCCTCTAGAACCTGCTTTTGGCTTCTTTGTAACTGAACCATCAGATAAGAATTTTTTTTTTTTTTTTTTTTTTTTTGTTGTTGCTACATTAAGCAGATTGGATTAACCTTTCTTTTTGCGACTCAATAGGGGACTGATAGTAGAGGCAAGTAAAACAAAAACAATACATATAATATAGTTGGAGATGTCCAGCAACAAAAAATGTGTTATTCTCTCGCCAATACTCAAGACCCATTTTATATATTTCTTTAGATAATTGACAAACAGAGAGAATAATTCCTTTTGCCTAATGCACTGACAGGGTGGCATAGTCAACGGCAAAGAAAAGCATAAAAACAGTACCTTGTAGGGTTCTGAGAAGAGCCAAGATCCAAAACCAGATCACCAGAACCTTTTCCCATTGTCAACACATTAGCTTTATCTTCTGATAAAGGCCAGCAGACAGAACTTGTTGTACACTTGAAGAGCCTCATCACTGGCCGATAAATCAAGAAAGCTACCTAAAACATAGGAAGAGAAATATCATCTAAACAATAGCATGGTGATCATGTTTTCTTTAAATTATTCAGCTAGAAATGAAAAGAATACGAACTTTGGAACCAAAGGCATCTATACACAACAAAAGACGAATAATAGTACCTCAGGGTCTAGATGATATAGGTGCACTAGATCATTCAAAGAGGGTATGAGTTGAGCATATGCAGCTGCTGGAGTGAATGCATTACAAAGGAATTCTACATATTGAAGTAGAACACCATGGCACCTGTCAAGCTGCTCGCTTACCATTTTAATGTAAGGAGCATTTGCATTTATGACAACCCTGCAAAACATACAAGTTGACAAAATTACTAAGAGTATAGCTATCTGATAGCAAACACAAAGTCCAATAGGCAATCCACCTTCCAGAACAATTCACCGGTGACAGGCCCAATTCAGCAACTAGGTAAGTTCCAGACCAGAGTGCCTTAACCATTTTTCTTTTATTTGTACACGAACCTTATCCAATTAATGCTAGAGTGAAAGAACCAATGGATGGAAAATGCTACCAAAGGAAGCATATTTGAGACTATAATACTGAAAGGTAGTCTTCTCATTTTCTTATTTTGTAAGGAATCAGAAACATAGGACGGCATATAATCATCTGCTACTACACCTCTTAAGAGCATTTACAAGTGTGATATTGCACTGGTACAAATAGATAAAGACATCAGTGGCTTCTCCCTTCTATACAATGTGATTTTCTCTTCAAAATGTGTCATTGACTAAAGCATCCATAGTGAATTTTTCCATGTAATATATTTACTTTGTCAAACAAATAACTACTTTTTGATAATTTGTGCACCTCTATTCCTTAACAAGTCACTTTGGCGGGTCAGAACAAGATTCTTACCCAGAGCGATGCTGGGCAATCAGCAGCAAAAGGGGGGTCGCTAGCTTCGGCTCATCCTTTGGAAGCAGTGAGTCCCTCAGCCTATTAGTAGATTTGATTAATGCCTGGAATGGGGTTCAGATGAATTTTGACGTCAATTAGAATCTCATAGAGACTTAAAATATAACTAGGACAAACACAATGGAGAGAATTACAGAAAGCAGAGAATAACACATTAAACATTAAAAGCACTTTTAGATTGCGAAAATTTTCTAGTTTTCCATCTCTATTTTTCGAAGTGTTTTGTACAGTAAATGGAGAACTGGAAAACACTTGGAAACTTTTTATTAACAAAATGAAGAACTGCCATCCTCAACTACAAAGAAAAACTCGGAAAAATTCCAGCTCAATACAAATGGGACAAAACTCGAAAACCGTGTTTTCGTAGAAAAATCAAAAAGCTAGGTCTTTGAACGCAATGTCTTGAAAAACACAGGTTTAGAGAATTTTGTAGAGAGAAGCAGGACGTTTCTCTCATGTGAACATGCCCTAATGTTATCTAGATCCGATCCAAGAAAGACAAACAACATTTTGATTTGGAACCAGATACTAAGACCTGAAATGACAGAACATAACATTGTTCAAAAGGATTTTAACATTTCATCAGATGAAATTTACTTAGCAGATCAACATTGAACATATACATAATTCCGTATGTGCAGAATTTCTGTAAATTTGTGTATGTACACTTATGAATTCCAACCCCCCCCCCCCCCCCCCCCCCCCCCCCGGGGGGCTAAAAAGAATAAAAAAAAAGAAAAGGAGTACAAAGCAAGGCTAATATTGCAAACATCAAAGTCCATGAAAAATGTAGACTGGACATAGAACCCAGACTTCTTGAGGTAGCAAAAGTCAAAGACACATGATCAAACATCCAGTGAATTGTTGAACCTAATTTTTCCTGCACGCAATACTTTCCCATGATCCTCACACAGAAATAGTAAAATAGGTTGCACGTCTTTTTGCAAATAGAAACAAAAAAATATTGAAATAGCGTATGCATTAATGTATAGATCAAAGTGTAGAGAGAAAGAAGCGAGCACTTGTAGAGAAACCTCCAAAAGCTCATGCCAAATAATTTTGAACCACCTTATTATTCCTGGTTATCCCGAAAGAGGTAGCCAGATAGCGGAGCGACTCGCCCCCTGCCATGGCATCCAACTGCTCTTCAGTCATGTTTTCTGTATATTGAACATTAGCCATCTGCTGTACAAGCTCCTATGTGGGTAAACAGCCAACAATGAAAAACAATCAGCGTAAGATACTCGACACGAGTTCTATAAAAAAACAGATACTCGACACGAGAACAACGTTGCACATAGAACATTATAAAACTACCTGCAATAAAATAAGTTCAATGCCTTGCCCCCTTTTCAACTGATTTACAAGGTACTGGAACAGACCACGCAGCTCCATTGAAGGGTACTTCTTACATCTACAAAAGAAAGAAGAAATACTACAAGTTCTACAGGGTACTTCCACGAGAAAATCAAACAGAGCATGATGCATATGAAACGCAGTTGTTGAACAGTAAAGAGAAATAAAATAGACCTCCTACAATACTTATATGGGAAATATAACAGTTGGAATAGAGATGGACCTTATACAGAGCACCAGTGTTCAATAAAAAATGTAACCAAATCCAAGGTACTCACATACTTGAACAAAACCAAATCAACCATACTTGCATACTTTTTCTCGGCTAAGTCAAATCAGACATGAACATCAATGTTAAAAACCCATGCACCAGAGTCTTGACTTTCCAATCTTGAAAAATAAATAGTATTCACCAATACACCCGCAAGTAGAATATAGTTTTTTTTTTTTTTTTTTAAATTAAAGCACATATGGAATAGCTATCCGGACTCGATCTTAAGGATGGGGGTCCTTGGAAACAGCCTCTCTTTCACCAGGAAGGGGAAAGGCTGCGTACATCCACCCCCCAGACCCTGCTTCGTGCGGGAGCCCCTGTGGCATTGGGACTGTTGTTGTTGTATAGAATAGCTATCCGGTCAGAAATTTTAAGTAGTTCTTCGTTCAGACAGTGTGGTAACCGATTGAAAGCAGGAAAACTGAGAAAGAAGGGTAACCTATTTGATCCTCTAGCACTGCCCTTAAACCGCACCCAAAAAAACAAAAAAAAAAAGGAAACCATTCTGCATGGTCACCATAAGATGACTGCTAAATACAAGCGCCTAGAAATCTCTAGTGTTCTGTAACAACCCGAATTCAAAAGCCAGTAATAGTTCTAACAGAATATACGAATAGCTTATACTTGTGAACCATCTTTAACAGGGTATGCTGCTTCCTTCACCATACCGCCACATCAAACTAGGTAAGAAGCTATACTTCGATCAAATATAGACAATACAGACAATACAGACAATATAGACAATAGCCAGAACTAAGAGTAACGAGCTATTTTGATCAAAGTGTAACAAGCTTTCATCACAATGTTGCTTCCATCCTTCACCATACCCTCATAGCCGGAACAGTCAGAATTGTGAATTGTTAACATCTATATTTTTCAGCTGAAAGCAGACGAAATGAGACACACAACTCAATAGCAGTATAATTAACTCACGGTATCTGTCTATTAAAAGGTCAAGAACAATTTCTCCAAACCACCTTGTTTACATCCGGCCACCAAACTTCTATACATCGCTACTGGGATTTACTCCAGAAAATTAAATCACATAAAGGTAACAAAATTAATCAGCGTCTCTGCTCTTACTTAATGGAGGCTCCCGCGAGTGTAATAAATCTAAGTATCCATCAACAACACGGTATACATATGATACAAAGATCTGCTAACCAACATATCAAGCAGCTAGCCTTGAAAGCTATAGGTGAGGAAAAAACTCGGAAGGTGGATGCTCGAACCCCTCACAGACACAACTCAAATGTGGACAATCTCATACATGGAAGACCGAAAACTACAGTGCACTGGTGGAAAATAGAGCGTGAACCCTCAACAGAAAACCACCTGAATCGCCTATTTTCCCTCGTATTATTATGAACTTGCATTTCAACCCTATATAAGATCCAAAACACCCCATGAAAGCCTACATCACTCAGCAAGCAAAGACACCATGACAATGATAGTCTGACCGCGGAAGACATGAAGCAGCAGCAACTGCAGCATTAAAAACATCCTCAACACCATTAATCTTGCAAATATCCAAAAACTGAATGTACAAAGAATTCTGAATCTCATTAAATGCCATTGAGGAAGAGGACTAAAAGAAGATCCGACATATTGAAAGCATCATCCAAGATATTGCGTATTTGACCATGTCAAAATAAGTTCTAGATCCCAGGGAGAAAGGAGCAGAGTGCTAGCACACAGTATTAAGTTTCTAACAACGAAGGCACAATATGTTACCATTATATTACATATGCATACAGAAAATGTACATTGACAAACATGGAAGCAGGAAAGGTCACATTCTCTAATGAACTGAGATTTTAAAAAAATCCAAACAGAATATGATGAGAATTGAGGACTACAAGCAACCAAAAATAAAGAGTAGTACATACAAGTGTCCCCAAAATGAGGCCAATGATTGAAGCCAGTCTGACAGATTAAGCCCATCATCTTTTAGCTTTTCACGTCCACTTTGCGCCAATCGCTCAATGACAACGTATTCTAATACATCATATTCTAGCTGCAGCACATAAAAACAAAAAAATGGCATATCAGCAAATGCTACCATAAGATCACTTAGGAACTCGCAAACACCATCCAGTGGTTAAGAAGACAGTTGTGGGCGTGAAAATTAATACTGAGCAAATAAGGACAAATATATGAAGAAACAAAATGAAGGCTCATTAGAACCCTCAATATAACTCAACATGAGCAAGTAGCTCGTAGCCCAGTGGTGTGGTTCCCGGTCGCCTATGTGAGAGCGCCGGGGTTCAAGCCCCCACTAGAGCACCCCCCTCCCCTGGATTTACCATGATTAAAAAAAAATATATATATATATATATAACTCAACATGCATCCATGTTTTTCTGAGAGAACTTACAGAAAAAGCAAATTTAATTATGTCATCCAGTTTTAGGATTCAATGCTTGCTAGATCCTTTACATCACACTAGACAAGTTCGAAACAATTATCCAACAGAATCTGCAAGAATGTTTCACTCAAAATCTTTAAGCATCTAACATGTAATCAAGTAGCAGTTCACAGTTGTCTCACAATCTTGGTCACATACTTCGACATATCACAGTGATAAGTAACTGACAACTAGCCAAAATCTCATTGTGCAACAGGCCCTACAGCTATTTGACCCTGGCATTTAACACTCAACAATACAAGTAGAATGCATTCCACATGTCAATACCTTAATAAAAAATATTAAAAAATGGTGACTAGTTTGTGGTCAAAGGTTAACAAGGTACATTAACGAGAAATTCAAGCTCAATTGCAAGACTTTAAAACAATATTAGAGCAATAAAGAATGATATCCCGAGGAAGAAGAGAATTAAACAAGATTTCACCATAAGGAAGTACCTTTTACATATGGTTAAATTAAGGTTAGGTTTAAGCTAGTATGGTTACCCTCAGGAAATGATCAGGGAAAGGAGACATTACAACTACAAACTTTCCCAGTGAGTGAACAGTAGCAGAACAAAAGGAGGTTTCTAATTCATTGATCAAAAATGAACAAAGAAAAGGAAATAATGGAGAAATATATAGGCAGGAGGATCATGGCCATCCTTTCAGAAACGATAGCTTCCTTTTATTGAAATATGTACTTGGAAGGATCTCTTGAGACCAATGGTTGAGCATTTAAATTGAAGAAATTTCGCAATGAAGAGGCAGTAGCAACTCCTTGAAAAATGAAGAATGGTTGAGATGGGTGTGATGTAAGTCTTCTCAACCCGGCAATTCTGCCATGGAATCTGTCTGAAATTGCTTTCTTGACTTTACGGTAGAGGTAGATGCTCTATACGGGTCTATAAAGGACTTTCAGAAAGAATAGGACAAGATCCATAATTAAATATTTGGAAGGATATGTAGTACACTTTGAGACAGTAAATACAAAAGAATTTTCTTGAAGGAGGAAAAGTCTAAGTACACAAGCATTGTCCCATAAAAAAAATGACTTCCAAAGACCGTAAAAACAATTTCAGGAAAACAAATATTGAAAACGGAAAACTAAATTCCAAAAAGGTTGAAAAGTCTCCTGTAATTACTTCAAAATTATTTTAAATGATATACATACACAAGGCATGCGAAATCAAGTCTGAGTGCCGAGGGTTCAACATCTTAACCACCTCAATTCTGATTGCTCACTTTCCTGTCATTGACAAAATCTCCTTGCAAACCACCTAAATACAATTTTTCACTCTAGCAAGTATAGAATGACTGACAAAGCATTGCAGCACAAGAGTCAGGTGAAATTGAGATTGCAATGTCTCCGCCAGAACCATCACCAAAATCCACATAGAATTGTCAATAGCTTTCCATTCTGAAAAGTCCTCCATGTCATGACTTTTCCGTCTTCAACCATGATGCAGTCACTAGATCCATCTGGATCAAAATGTAGTATCGATGTTGGCTAAGTATGAAAAGTACTGAAATCCCCCATGATCAAACACATTCCCAGATCTACCAAAAAAGTCATGATTCCTGATGCATGTCAAGTGAAAAGTTCCATTCAAATGATTATTCACTAACTGAACTGGTATTTAGCCAGCTTACCAGTTTGCTAGAGATGTCATGCCACCCTAGATACGCACTCATGGCCAACTTCTGGCTAACTAGAACAGAAAGCCTAATATTAGATCTTTGCTGCAACTCCACCAAATGCAGATCGGAATTTATGACAGGCAACTCTGCATGCACCTTATCACAGGAAAACTCAAAGGTTCGCCTGGGTTATCAGCTTCAGCAGGATGACTAACAGACCATTCACTGATGATTACAGGATCCATATGAGGCTATAATGCTGCTAACCCAAACTTCATTGAACCGGAAAGAGATGCTCAAACTAACAAATCTGGTCAAATTTCAACGTAACAATCCACATAAAACACATGCCTTTGTCCAATTCATTCCTCCTATTGACCCTTTATGCTCTTGTTGAACGACTGGCCACTCAGCAGCCAAATAAACCACAACATGCACTTTATTCTCTCATCCCTTTCAGACCCATCACTCAGAAGTGCAGAAGCAGAGATCCTCCAGCTCATCAGAACCAATTCGTCACCAAGCATTGATCTTCACTGAAACTTGCCAACAGCAGACCCCAAAGCCTCTGTACAAAGGTCTGTCCCTCATTGCCTCTTAGAAATGAATATGTTCTTTGCGACCAGGCCACCAAAGTCATACGTTTAGGCTCTTATTCAACAATCAACAATGATCTCATGAAGCATAGCACAACGGTGATCCTTAGTACATTAAAAAGTCCAAGGTCCCCTTACAAGCTAATCTTCTTAGGTAACTTTTTGTCTTCACCAACATCGTATCGAGAACAAGGTGAATGCCGACTATGCCAATAACAATTCAGTACTGAGACTGCACAATGCTCTCTTCCGGAAAACTGTAAACAACCTTAGGAGTATGAAGAAGACTTGTTTCAGACTTGGGATTTGGGTAGAACATGCATTCAGAGTAAGAACACGGAAAGATCTTTTGGAGTAAGAAGGAAATAATTTTTGGAGGACCCCTTTTAAAGTAGTAGTTACATAGTTATGTTGTCCTCAACTTGCAAGGAATGATACCAGGCTGACCCTCTGCTTTGGGTCGAAATCACTTCTTAGGACTTCATTGTGGAACACAGCATTTGGGCACCCAAAGGAATTGCTTCAACTCAATCTAAACCAAGCTTCAGGAAAGCTACTAATATTTCCTGGAAACCCGTCACACATCACAAGTGATTTTCAATACCTGTGTTAAGTACTTGAATGCATCCACAACTGGAGTAATCATATCCTTGTACGCCTCAATCTGCACAGGATATCAAGTTCTTTCTTAGAAATAGCCAAAAGCCTCAACAAAGTTTTACAGCTTTTGAAGCATTGCTCCCTTAAATGCCACCCGCCATCCCCAAGATGCATGGTCAAAGAATGGGGCGGCTGAGAGGCCCCACCATTTTTTTTACTCATACGCAAACCTGGCCCAAACAACAAAAGATAGTATGAGTACCTGGTGAACAATTGTCCGGAGGACAATCAAGGGATTAGCATGGGATAACTTTGCAACCATGCGACCAAGCTGCTTCAAGTTTTCCTTTGCAAGCCGTTTCAAGATCCTTCTGGTGTCCAACTACATGTGCATTACAGAGTGAGTACTGGCATCCACTGGTCGCATGCAAATTGTAATAAACCTTTAACATTAGACATTAAGAGCTATCTTACCTTTGCTGTTTGTCGTGCTGCCAATATCATTGGTATCCGCTCATCATCTTTCTCCCATTCACCATATAGACGATACCTTGCCTACGAAGAACAAATTTCAATTTAAGGCCAGATTAGCTATTGAATATCTTCTATTTTACACACACAATAGCAGTATTGCACAATATAACGCACCTCATATGGAAGGAGACTCATAACTTGCCAAATTTCCATCACAACTGCTGGATTGGCTGGTATTAACTGCAATGAAGGAAGCAGACATGATCCCAAGGCTTCCTCAATCCTCGACCTAGCTTCTTTCATGTGAGAACGAGGAGCATTAATCACAGCCCTGACAGAATCAGGTCTGAAAGTTGCAGGACCATTCTTGACAAGTTCAAGAGCAGACAGGTAGTAGCCCCTCAAAACCCTACAGACCTGTTCAAGAAGAAAGTGAAGATACAAACTTACTATGAAAATATAACAATAATAAGAAAGCCAGCCCAAAAAATAGAAAAAAGGGTTAGAAACTCCTCACCTTCTGCAGCAACAAGGCATCACAATGCAGATAAGGTCCAGCACAAGCAAGCATCTCAAATAGTCCTTTTGGTAGATCAATAAATGATCTGCTCGCTGACATATCTACAGCATCCACAGGAAGACTGCTTACAGCAGAAGAACCACCATTCTGGGGATGCATTTGACGAACAATATCATATGCTGAAGACACTGACTTTTCGATAAGCCTGAAAGCATACAGTGTTAGAGAGAAAATACGCACACCTATGCCAATATTTAATTGCTAAAAAGAAGTAAGCTAGCCAAAAGAACTGCAAGAGAGAATAGCCAATAAGGCCTCAATCTAGTGGTTAAAACATTATAAAGGTTGAGGCCCTAGGACATGAAGTCCTACGTTCGAATCCCCTTACCCCCAAACTCATTTGCCTATAAAAATATAGAACTACAAGAGAAAATAAATTGCTGTACTATGCTGATATAAATCTTACAAACATCAATCATGCATCCTCATATATCCATGAACAGATGTGTGTCAATCACTTTGCAGAACTTTTTAATGCAATGCAATGAGAAATAAAGGGAAAAAGCAGAGTCAACCACATTTCTTTATTTTTTATCGATAAACAGAAGGGTCAACCACATTCCCACCCCCCCCCCCCCCCCCCCCCCTCCCCCCAAAAAAAAAAAAGAGAGATAAACTAGCCATGCCATATCATATTTACATTATTACATACCTAAACAATCCATTACAGATTTGAGTATGCTCCACAGGATTAAAAGGTGCTAGCCGCTCAAATAGCATATTTGCATGATACCTGCAAAACCATTCACCAGACAAATGTATTAGTGAAGCAGGAGACACATCAAACAATATAACCAACTGAAGAATAACGCTAAAACATTAGCTTTCCTTTTCTTATGCTTCATGTGAAAAGCAAATATTCTTTTAAAATATCAAACAATCAGATCCGTTGTTTGCAAAGGGGTAATAACACTCGTACAGAATAGTATTATGTGCTGCAGAATAAAGTAATCAAATAACAGCCTTCTTAGGGAACTGACAAGGTATAGAATGTTTTTCAAGTCTAAGTTTCCATCGTGATCAAAATCTGGAACCATAAATATCCTTCTGGGCTATATCCAATAGATACAAATATACAAAACAAAGGCCACACTTATTTTATACGCAAGGTCCTCCCAGTATTCCTGAAGACATAGCAAGAATTCAAGAAAACAATTCCCATGGCTTATGTAACCTCAACTTTATTTATTCCTTTTCAGCTCTTTGGCATCCTACCATCTTTTTTCCTGTCATTCCACGGGGCCCAGGATACATCAAGCAGCATACCAGAGGACAGGCTAGATTTGAACAGGTATGTTAATTCCAGCCGTATCTACATATCATAAGTGATGACTGAACCATCAGTACAACTACCACAGGCGTAGCAAAAACATTTGGGAGCTTCCAACAAACCAAATCCAGTTGCACATGAAATGAATGGGAAAGGTGCATAAGCAGATCCAAAGAAATGAGAGAAAACCAAGACAAAAGAAAAAGAAAAGTATGCATCAGTTCTACCATACCAGTCATCCACAAACAGAAAACCACTGAGCAAGCCCAAAGTCTGATTACTTTCGAGCTCGGAAGAACGTTCAGCAACTGCCTGAGTTTCTATGTCTAATGCAGCATAGAGATCTACTGTCACATCCCCTTGCTTCTCATCATCCATAAGATCCTTCCCAGTGGCAGCAAGGTTTATTTTGCCAATTTTGTTTGCCTGTTACATTGAACCATGAGAGTAAAGAACATTGCAAAAAACGAACAAAAGCTTGTAGCAATGATACAACTCAGATAAAGTGATGCAGAATGTATAACTTTCAAAAGGCAATAAATATACGGTCTCTTATTCCCACATTCCATCAAGCATGTAAAAACATGAAATAAGTAAGAGGATAAACAGGAGTAAACTAAGCTTCAACCAGTAAGATCATGAGTTTTCCTGGGAAAAATCAGTAAACTTCAAACCAAGCGCACAATAAAAGGCTCTAGTTCCTATCTTAGCGACACTCTAATGAAAAAGAAAGGTATTAAGAGAATTACCATTGAAGCAGAAACAAAGCCTAAAAAAGGATCCCCTCTCCCTGCTTTTTCCCTTTGTAGATAAATTTCAAACCAAACGCACACTAAAAGAAATCAGCAGCCTTTTCTTTTGATCTATCTTTACTTTTTTGTGGAAAAACACTTTGCGCTCTGAAGTCAAGACACCAAACAGTACGAGCCATCAGAAACCAAATGGAAAACATTAGACGGAATAGTCACACAAGCTGCATACCATGTCTACTAAAAAGCAAAATCGCCCATCAATGTAGCAAAGCACCAAACGCTCCACCCACTCCAACGGCTAGAAAACCCTCCCAGTTGAAAGTTAACCTCTAATCTCAAAAAGACGGCAAAAGCAAAAAAAAATAGAACAAAAAAAACCTCGAGCACACGAAGACCCAATTCCTATTTCTGTCTCTCTCTTGTCCCTTAGACCAAGTGATTTGCTTCACCCAGACCAAAAAACCCAAATCTACGGACCACCAGCTTCAACCTCCATATCTGCCAACTCTAACCATATAATCAACTCGCAGTTTAGAACTACGTCACAATCATGGTCAAAACGCAATGTCACTGAAGCGGGCTGTCATAGACATTACATAGGGGTCGCACCAATCCTCATTGGATTCATTAGGGATCATAAGCTACTTTCAAGGCTTATTTTGGCCAAAATGAATGGAAAGCCATTTAAATCTTAATAAGTTGTTGATAGTTCTTTACACATGAACAAATGTACAAGTATGTTTTCAATAAATGAAACACAATGCATATCGGTCACAAAAGTACCAACCATGTAACAGCCAACCATGTAACTGTTCGATAAATGCCCAACATGCAACAATCGTTACATTACATTAAGTTTTTATATGCTTTGACACAAGTAACACAACACAGGCTTTGACACAAGTAACACAACACAGCGACATTCTAACTTCCACTTGAGAACATTGCAAGGCATGAGGGGCAAAAGGGAAACAAATATGAAATGACTAATTCGCAATCACTTACATAGTGTTCCCAGAGTCTTCCACCTTAATACCAAAGTTTTACTAGGAATTCTATGATGACAAATGTTGTTCAGTATTAACAGATGTCAACATATTTTTAACTAAAAGGTTCAAACATTGAAAAGGCATGTATCACAGTCTCAAAAACATCACAACATATATTGCAAAGTTCCAAATTCTGAAAAGCTAGATGAAAATGGGGGAAATTTGGTCATATTACCATACTTGCCAATATTTCATGATCATGTATTTTCCATCATCCTATCATTGCACAACGCAATGTTTTGCATTATTATCCAGCTATGTGCTATTTGGACAACTTTTACTTGCCTACCAATATCGCTCTTTTTTTAACATACTTGCCTATCAATATCACATCAAAGTAATGGCTACATATATCCTGAACACGATTTACAAGCAATTCCTGAAATTCAAATCATGATGCAGGACAATGGACCAGACAATAACATCATGTATCCCAACAAAACTAACTAAAAAAAAATCTCATATTGAAATTAACTACCAGAAAAAAGAAAAATATGCAAATAACCAACCTCATCGAGTCGCTTGGAAGAGATCGCATTATAATGCTCAAATGCTTCCTCATCTTTTGGAAGTAAATGTGCATATCTGCAACAATCCATCCCATGAAACATTATAATACGAGTATGTCTTAAAGCCAAGGAAAAAAAAAAAAGAGCAACAAAATACAGGCATCCTCAAAGCCAATTTCTGTAAATACTTCGTACAGCTGGAGGAACAACTTGATAGAGGGCATTTTCTCTTGGTGTAATGAATAAATCTCTTGTCAGTAGATAGTTGGTGCAGAATACAAACAAAAGAAGGAATCCAAGTATCGCATATCAGGATAAAGATATAGATATTCTTAATGAGAGGTTGATGTATACTATTTTTGTGGATATTATAGTGGAGTACTTTAAAAAGGGAAATAAAAGATTTAGGACAGACTTACTGGGAATGGAATCGACTATGTTCCCTTATCATATTAAAAGCATCTTCAGCATATTGCTCTTGCAGTTTTTTTTCACAACAAAAAAATCAATATTAAGAGGAAAAAAAAGTACAATGTTAAGGACAAGACGTTCTGAAAGAGAAAAGAGCGAGAGAGAGAGAGAAAAATCGAATATAAGCTAACAAAGAGAAGGTCTTTAGTCCCTTTGTAAGTCAACCAAGGTTGTGCTTTAGTCCCTTTGTAAGTCAACCAAGGTTGTGCTCCAAAACTTATTGTCCACAAAGAATGTTTATTCATGTATTACAACTTTATGGATTTCTTAACATCATGAGACACCAACCAGTTTACACCGAATTACAGATTATTCTATTGATTCTTTGTCATTTTCATCAAACCATTTGCTTCATCAACAAAAGTCTCTTGACCCCACATCGCAAGTCCTTGTAAGGGTGACGCCGCGTGGAAATCTTTTCGAATCTTAATATGATCTTATCCCTACTTGTCCAAAGAGGAGAAAAAGAAAACAAAAAGGATTGAGGCAGTAGAACACACTCACATGCTGCCAAGATCAATAAAGTCTTCTTTGACAAGCACAGCTGCAAGCCAATAGAGCCCAAAAGGGACCAGACTATGAACTTCCATGCGTTGGTAATATTGGAATTTGAAACCCAGGATTTGAGCAGCATGTGACTGGAACAATCAAAAATGCAATGAGCAAAACAACAGCAAAACCCAAAAATGAAAAATGACAATCCAATAATAAAGAGTATCCATACCTTGGGGAAAATGGGAATGAGGTCCAAGAAAAGACTACTATCAGGCCGCAGTTCAAAGCAATCCAAAACCTGTGGCACAATAATAAAATCAATGAACCGTCAGCACTTCTTGTCTACAAAGTACACATTAAGTGGAACAAAATTGATGGTTATGATTTTATTTGTGGAGGGCTTACAATATCAAAAACGCGATTTGGATCGAGGTCAAAGTGTCCAATTAACGACTGCAAAATTGTTATATCAGCCGCAGATTAGTCAGAATTCAAGACAAAGGGATAGCTGTTAATAAGAAATATAGCTTAAAAATTGCAAACCTTAATAAGACCAATTCTAGATGATGAACTTTGAGTTTGAGCTTCAGAATCTTGACAAAGAAGGGTCACCTACAAAATCAAGCGAGAGAAAATGCAATCAATGAGTTCTTCTGACATCATACTCAAAAGACAAATAAATCCTCACACTCCTCCTCATGAACATGTCCAGCAATGCTTCTGCGCACAACCATTTTGGACATGACACTTCTAAAAGAACTCTGCAGTTATGCCCAGAAGTTTTACCAGCACAATCGACCAATCAGTAAATTTACACTGCTCCCAATAGAAGAAAATAACAAATGATAAAGAAAATGAATTTTCCAAAGTAGAAATCATAAAACAGGTGTATGAAGAAGTCACTGATCAAGATATTGTGAGGCCAGATAGCAGCATGAAGAACTTCTTCCAAAAGTACCACAGAGGAGGGGGCAGGAAAACAAATCAGCACACAGAGAAGCTCAGATAGAGCAGGAAAGGATGAAAAGCTTCACATGATCTGGAGAGATTCATGGGATCCTAATGAATCTTCCTCACAAAATTTTTACGGATTTGAAGCTAACATAAATGAGAAAGAGGGAACTGGGTAAGGAATCCATAGATCTGAGTGAGATCAGAGTTGAAGAATATAAAAGCTGCAAAATTTAAGACCATGAAGATGGTAATCTTCCATGGAACATGAAAAGAGCAGCCTAGAGTACAAGGCTCCCAGTTAAGTAGGGTCCAGGAAGCGTCCAATATACGAGCCTTACCCAACCTTTGAACAGAGGCTGCTTGAATATTTGAATCCGTGGAAGGGCCTGTACTCAAAACAGAAAAAACAAAACTCGAACGAAAAAGCATCTTACTCTTGAGCATCTTTTGTTTTCCGTATTTTTCTATTTTCCAGGGTTAGCGAAGGGGGTTTGCTTCTAATCATGATTTTTGACCACCAAGACACTAAAGTATCTTTTCTGGTGGCTGCAACAGACAGGCCTCCATAAGGTATTCAATGCTAACTCATTCCCGATGAGCATAGGATCAACAAAAGCAGACAGATTATAGTATGCACAGACATACAATCAGGAGATCATTCATATTGCCCAATTATATTTGATTATGAAAAAGAGGTTAGCAAGTGTAAAAGACATGCAAATTCATTTTCTGACAAGCAAGTCAAAGAAAATGCGCATTTATCAGAAAAAAAAAAGCTCCAAGAAAATGAAAAAAGACCACAGCAGGGCGGCCTCAAACGTTAATGACGACATTTATCCAATATATACAACACTATACGTTAACAAGGACAGCAAATACCAGGCAGGAGAAACTATCAAGAAATGGGTTACTTATCACAGATTACATACCAGCTTGGAATAACCCTCGCTCTCTTCCCGCAGAAGGTTAAACTTTGTCTGTTGATACAGGAGTCGAGTATTTACTCTGACCTGAGATAGATGGCCATAAATCATCAGTGCGCAAAGAAAATAAACATCATTTTCATTACTAATTATGCTATGGTGAGTATGAATGATCAAGAACGGAATTTAAAATGCTAGTCATGTGATTCAAATATATTAAGTCCAGCAGATCTGAATTATGTCAAGGCAAAAAAGTATGGTAAACAATTCAGTGCCTCGGTGGAAGAATCTAATTCATCACATATATCAGTAGTTTACGGAAATCCATGTAGGAGGTGAGTTTCTACAAGCAGTCTGTATCAGGGTGCAGGCAGTTGTAGTATACAATATCACATGCTAGGTCAAAGAACTCAGGACACGCATTAAATGGAATAAACTAAGACCATGAAGCAGATGGAGCTTTCAGTATAACATTCAGCTCATGGTTTCATGATACAAAAGCTCTCCCAAGCTAAAACTACGAAGACAGCTCCAGACCTCTTTAGACTTCAAATCGGGAGCCTTTATCTTGACCATTTCAGACTCCCACAGAAATTCTTCCTGAAAACATGGCCAAAACTTAGTTGCTTTCATGAAAAAACTCCAATTCAAAAGAAGCTCTCCATCAAAAACCAGAATGAATCTTATTGAACAATGATATTGGCTAGCACTAGACCTCGCAACGCTCCTGGAAGAACCTCACTGGCACCAATGTAGATTCCACTAGCCACTTTGCCTGTGCACAAGTATAAAGAAATCGCAGATGTCAAGAACACAATCAAGACACCAGAAAGATACACATGAAAACAGAATTTGTTAGCCCACCTCTCCACCAAGCACCATAAAGATCTATCAAGGATATGAATTAGTATGGTCCATGCATAAACTCTCAAAGAAAAAAGAATCAATCCGGTTTCAAACTATAAGAATGGAGTAAAAAAAAACACAACCTTAGGATAACAGAAAAAACACAAACTATCAGGACTTATAAAACCCTAAAGAATCAATACTGTAGATTACTCAGAAGGCTGGTTCTATCTATGCTTCCTCCCACAATTCAGAGAATTCCGAAGATTTTGTATCCATGAGGCTTGAAGTTCACATTTCAAATGCCATGTGCACAGATAAATGAAGCATGGACTCGGGAGAAGGGCCAGATAACTTTTTTTTGGTGGGGGTAGAGTACCTGAAAGGGATATAAATAACTGAATTGCAACAGACATGAAGTGAACAAATGGGGTGCCCCCTTCATCAAAACCTAGGTCAGAGCAACATGCTAACAGCTTTGTCAAGAGCACTACAGTCTAAAGGGTCCTGCTCCCTGATCCCACCAGACCCATCTTTGGTCAGACAATAGCACCCGCTCCACCATCAGGCATCAAAGTATGTCTCAACCACTCACCCCTCTGCATATTACCTTTTTCCAGAGATGAAATTTGATCCAGGTAACCTATATCTCTGTTTTATTGCGCCCTTTTCCCTAGAAGAATTATTTGTTTAAGGTTCCCTTCTTTCTCACATTATATCCTTCATCCTCTCCACTTTAATGCATTTATTGAGCAATGCCTTCAGCTGATGCGCCAATGCTCCACCCACTCATTTCCCCAACCCAAAAAAGGATGATAAAGATCAAGGAAAACATAGCAAAGAGAAGGGAGGTCAATTCATGCCAGAACTTGAACCTAACTCGCCCTAATATTGCAGGGCATGAAACCATTCAATATAAATCAAAACATTCAATCTACCATACACATACACAGACAGGTTTATGAAATTTCTTCCAACATATAACTGCAGCATACTGCCATGGTTGAAATCATACAAATGAACAGCTCATTCACAACTCAAAGAAAGGTGTTCCTTGCCTATGATGTAAAAGTAAGAGAGTACTCACCAGCTTTACAAGTCGGGCACGGGCTTCTCCGGAGAAAGTCAGCTGCCATTCAAATATGTTTGAAATGTTAGTAAGCAAGGAGTGCGTCAAACTCACTCAGGATGCACCATGGACAAATAGAAAAAGCATACAGTCGCACAACACGGCGAAAACGTACCATCAACACTACAATTACCAACAGACGGTGCAAAAGTAATCAATATAGCTCATGAAATTTCAGCTGTAACACAATATAGAGCTAGCAAAAAGGTGATATATGTTGACTTGACAAGCCATAAAAGAAGAGATATCCATCATTTACAACGGGCATGATGCAGAAGAGACCTTCCACAGAAACAAAATTCTTATAATGAAATAAGTTGACAACACAACAATCTGGCACATTCTTTCTATCAAAAAAAAAAAAAAACTGGCACATTCTGATGCCTTCTTGGGATAGGTAGTACTTTATCTACTTAAGATGGAGGAAAGGAAATTTTCTACAATTAAAATAAGCCAGAAAATTGCTGACACTGACATCCTAAATTGGGGTCAACCGGTCATTATCATGGAAATTGACCATAAATGGAGTAATAAGAAGCCAGGATAATCTGAATTATAAAGCTCTGAGTTGTAGGCAGTGGTTGACATCGACTAAACTGAAGCCAAGAAATATAGACCTTGGAGCCCTATAAACATTCAAGCAGCCTTTTCTTTAACACAAAAGAACAAGGAAAAGAAAGAGGAATATATACAGTTAAAATGCATCGAGGAAATTGACCCCTCTCTCTCACTAGCCAGCACACACAAAAAGTATGCACTCTGTGAATCCTTTCGATCATGCTATCAAAGGCCAAATCCATGATCTCATCTCTGGCACAACCAAATTTCTTAAATCCCATATATTAGAAGAAAGCATGAGTGTAAACACAGCCCCGTGTTCTCTCCACAGGTATGCAAGCAATTCTCAAACTGTTATCAATAGGCGGAGATGTCGCATGATTCCTTATTTCCATAAATCAGAAATTCGCCTCCCTTAAGGGAGTGGAAAAGATACTAAACACTGCAATATATAAGGATAATATGTTCTCCACATTGTATAGATGAAGGGAGTATAACCGTCGTAATCTCTCAAAAAGCAGGTTCTGCACATTTCGAAACCCAAATGCAATAAGGACAACCAATTTTATAAGGTACTATTGTATCAAAATGTTGTAGGAGGACACAAAATGTCGTAAGACACATCAGATAGACTCAGGATAATGCTCTCACATCATCCCATCTAATGGACCAAATTAACACAAATATTACATTTCTTTATAGATGCCTGAACTCCTTCACCTAATGGAAGTCTTGATCTCCACAAACAGGGCAACATAACAAAACAAGCACTTATGTTTTTGCTCCTCCATGAACATAAAACACAGGTGTTCATAAAAAAATTTATATATATGCTAAGCCATCTAAGTGGCAATAGAATAGTTCTCAAGCTTAATAAAAAAAACATAAATCATGGAATTTATTTGTACATAAAAAGAATCATGAAGAACTAAAGGTAAGACATAAACCAAATATAGTGCCAAATAAGGATTCTCATGACGCTAAACCAAGGCCGTGACCATGAATTTAAATCACAATTTGCAGAAGAAGAGCAGATTGCATCTCAATCACAGTGTCCTAGAAGGGGGATTTCACAACCATTACATGATGGGTCACGGTGACTGTTGGGTTTTTTAGGGAAAATGAGTTGCTTTAATGCCTTATGTTTACAGAAGCTTGAATAGAACACTATACAATCATAGATTTCAATGCAACTTTTAGCAATTTTATAAACATAAACAAATTTATAAGTATGTTCCAATAAAAAATGAATATATACGCACTGTGCAGGTTGTTAGAAAAGTATCACCAAGTAATAGTTAGCTGAAAATACTTTACGCAACAACTGTTATGTTAGGGTAACAGTCTACCTTCTACTCTCTGACTATGACGCATTCTCAAGGGACCTCAACTAGCCGTAACATGCCCCTAACCACAAACAGCATTTCATGCATCATAAGTGTCCCACATTCCAATCCCCTCGCTGCCCACAAAACAAAAAAAAGGGCTAAGCCATCACCATTATCTCTCCTAACACTCAACAATTTTAGTGGGGAATTACAAGCAGGACAATATATGGCCCACAAAGTAATATAAGCATCTGTAACTGACAAAATCATCATTAGCAATGAGATTGTAGTGACTCAATCCATGTCATCATGCCAACGCAGATAAAGGGAAAATCATGTTTGTTGAGGCGGATGCAAGAATTCATTCACTCATGATACAAGAAGTAATCCAGCCATGGGTCATTCCCGAATCCCTCCCCCGCCCCCCCCCCCCCCCCCCCCCCCCAAAAAAAAAAAAAAAAAAAAAAAACCCACCCACCCAAAAAAAGGAAAAGGAAACAAGGCGAGAGACAAATTGAGAAGCATCCACTTAACACAAATGTTGCACAATAATGGACATATTAATGAAAGTGAACTGGGACAGATTGAGTCAAGCAGCTAAAATGTATAACAAAGAACTCCCAAAAAGACTATCACTCTGCCTCTTATAATGATACCAGAATACTCAAAATACTCCCGGAACTCATTCAAAGTTTGATTTTTCTTCGATTTTTTATCATTAAGAGAGAGAATGTACAAAGAGTTAAAGAAAAGTTGTTATTGGTCATCAAATAAAAACACAAAAACTAATAACACAGAACCCTCCATTCCATTTGCAAATCTACTAACGCTATGTCCACGAAGCTTCCAAAGCTCTTAGCCCCAAGAAATATCAAAGGTTGAATACATAGAAAGAGAAGAAACAACTCACATCTAGAGCCATTTGTGTAATAATATCCGCAAAATTTGAACCCAATTCTTCATCTGAAACTTTATCCAAAAACTCAACGGCATCCAATGCTGTTTTACACTTCTGAAAGGGCAGGTCCCCACATACCTGCAATCCAAAAACAGCACCGAAATTCTATCAGAAACTGAAACTTCGAGGCTTAAGAACTTCAACTGTTAAAGTATAAAATCAATCATGAGCCTTCACCCATTAGTTTAAGCTTTTGGAAGAGTTGGTTCATTGACATGATATCAAAGCCTTGATAACTAAGAGGTCACAAGTTCATATCCCTACAGCCCCGACTTTTAATATTAACATAATTTAAGTATAAGGTATGAGATGGGCATGTGTCTTCAAGCCCAATGGGAATTCATGTGCGAAGGTGTGTTAGAATATAAAACCAACCTCAAGCCTTTAACCCATCAACTTAATTTTTTGGGAAAGTTGGTTCCTCGAAATGATATCAGAGTCTTGTTGACAAAGAGGACACGAGTTCAAATCCCAGCAGCCTCCACTTTCAGTCTTTGTGCACTATCCGCACTCCAAGCCTGGTGGGCACTCACGTGAGGGGGCGTCTTACAGCATAATACCATTATAGGCCTTCACCAGTGGGCTTAAAGCTATCGGAAAAGTTGAATCCCAATAGGGCCCGCACTTCAAATATTAACATAATTTAAGCACAAAGGCAAAGTAGGCCCATGCACTATCCACGCTTCAAGCCTAATGAGCATTAACATGAATGAGCATATATTAGAATATAAAATCGATCTTGGATTTCACCCATTAGCTTATACTTTCGGGAAGGTTATTTCTTTGACATAGTACCAAAGTGTCAAGAGTTCCAATCTCAACGGCCCCACAAATGATATTAAAATAATTTAAGGACAAGCCATGAAGTGGGCCAATGCATTATCTATCCTTCAAGCCCAAAAAAACCATTAATAGGCCTTCACGCGTCAGCTTAACCTTCTGCGAAAGCTGCTTGCTTAACATCAAATACCAAAAATTAACCGAAAAGAAGAGAGAAAGAAAGCAGGAACACACCATAGACCAAGAAAGCTCGTAAAGAAATCGAAGCATAGGAACAGCACACGGGAATTTGAAGCTAGGGTTTCCATTTTTCAATTGATGAATGGCGTCCTCTGTTATATACAGTGATTCTATAGGAGGAAGGGACATGATTTCTTGCTTAGATTCCAATTGACGACACAAAAATCAAAGGCGTCACTTCTATGCGGTGAAATTTCTAGGGTTTACAGGGGGAGAGAGAGAGAGAGCGGCAGGCAGTTCTTGGTGTTGAACCTCGTGACTTGATTGCGTAGGAGACAGGGTGACGCCCGTCCAAGTGCGTGTTCACCTTAACAAAAGGATCTCTAGAAAGGACATTCGATTGCTATTACCCGTATTCGAAATTGATCAGAGGTCATTCGTCTCTATTATAAGGACTCGATAGCTTATCAAACCGAGTTTTAAATAAAGGTGTTCGGCTTATTAACATTTGTAAACAGTTTGATAAAGCCTCAATAAGAGCTCGTTAAGGGGCTTGATATGAGCTCGTTAACAGTTGGTATTGATTTAAAAATGTTTTGATAATGCTCGATAGTAACTTGAAAAGCTCAACTCAGCTTGACAAGCTTAATGAGACGAGACGAGCCGAACCCAGTATTGGACACGCTAAAATCTTATCGAATCGAGTTTAAAATGCTCGATAAGAGCTCGACTCGAACTCGAGCTCGATAAGCCTTATCGAGATCGAGTTCGAACAAGGAGGTGCTCGGCTTGACAAGCCAAGCCAAATATTGAACACACTAAAATCTTATCTAACCGAGTTTGAACAGGGGTTTGAAATGCTCGATAAGAGCTCGGCTTGAACTCGATCTCCATAAACCTTATCGAGTTCGAGTCCGAGCAAGGGGGTGCTCGGCTCGACTCGACTTGACTTGTTTACACCCCTAATGCCTCTTTTTGTATCTGTATTTGTTATTTAAATTCATATATATATCTATTCATTACCCGTTAAAAATATGAAGTGGATATCTATATCCGTTTTGATGGTACAAATTTATACTCATGTTCTCTTTATTACCCACAATTATTCAACGGGTACCATTATCTTCCCTAATGTACATACCAAAAGACTATTCATTCTTGTCTATATTAATTATTTAATATTATATTTTAAAATCTAATTATGATTTACTCTAATATTTGACATAAATTTTAACAATTAAATCAAATATATTTTTTTATATTTAAATCAAATAAAATATAAATTAGGGTGGGCATGACGGGTATGAAGTAAGGTAGGGCATGTATGGGGCAGGGCAGGGCAGGGCAGGGTGGGGCGGGGCAGTAGTACAACATCATACCTGTACCTAGCCCATACTCATGGCAGATATTGTAATTTATACCCCACTCATACCCACTAGGGGTGTTCAAAAAAATCTGTAACCGAAATCCTGAAATACTAACCCGAAAATGTGGTTAACCATACCGAATTTTCGGTTCGATTAACGAATCATAAAATTTGAGGTATTTTGGGACGGTAACAGTTAATGATTTTGTCCATTTTAGTTTACCGATTTACCAAAATAATATATATCATTTATATATTTTCACGTGTTCATAATATTATATTGTTTACTAAGTTTATTTTTCTACCATATAAATGACTCTTTTATAAAGCATAATTAACTTTATCTTTTTTCCTAGTTCATCTCCTATTATGGAGTATTTATACCTCATAGTTATATCCCAAATACTAATTAAGCATTAGGTTGCCATAGTTTAGTGCTGCTCCCTTGCTCACATATTGGCTAAAATAAAATATTATACATTTAATTTTTTAGTATTGTATTATAAGCTCATAATTTGTTGAATATTCTCACATTTAATTTATTTTTTGGACATTTATAAACCATTAAGGAGATAGATCGTATAACATAAAAGAGGTATTGTATTACTTTTCTGGTTACTGGTTAACCAACATAACCGAACCGAATTACAGATTTACCGAAAATCGGTTAACCGGTCTCCTTGGTTACGGTAACGATTAAAGATTTTTGAATATTTTCGTTACGAATAACCGAACTGAAATGCTTTTCGGTACGATTAACCAAACCAGAAACACCCCTAATACCCACTACTCATTTCACTAGTACCAGGGCAGGTGCCCACATATTAGGGATTGTACCAACCCATTGCCATCCCTATCGATTCTTATCAATGCCAGACATTGTTATTACAGACAAAAATGTTAATATCATAGTAAGATGTTTCAATACGAATCCTGGTTTGTTTATCGATAGAGACAAGACAAGGACATTCCGAGAAATGTTTTATTGCATCTATTATTCCTATTTTGTTGTGGGAATCTGTTCGATTACAACCGCCCTGGACATAAACTAATATTGCGTTTAGTTCAGCTTTTTAACTAGCAAATTGCCTCAGTGGTAGAAGGCAAGTGAGGAGATAGATTATTATTTTAGGCTAAAAAGTCCGGAGTTCGAATTCCCCATTGAATCTCTCCCTAATGAATCCCTGACCTAACTAGCTCCTATGGTATGTGGCTCGCTGCATAGACCAAGGTTTACCAGGTAATTATTTTCTTCCTCAACAAAACAAATAAAATAAAATAAATAAAAAGTATTAATTAATCCATTAAGAATTCGTTCATGTGACATTTTCTTTTCAAACAATGGAAACATCAATAATTTGCACTTACAATTTACAAATGGTACTTAGATCTATGATGCTAAATTATCCCAAAGAAGCATAATCCTTGGGGAAAAGGATCAACAAAGTCATTTCTATGTACACAAAAAAAATAATAATAATAATATGTTTTGAAAAAAGACCAAGAAACGTAACATGCTTTAAAAAGAAGAATAAGAAAAGCATGAAATGACCTCATAAATAACTGAAATGATGATGTGAGATACACAAAGATAACATGACAATCAGAAAGATGGTGTGGCGGATGATATGGCTGAAAGATGATGCGGCAACTAATAAAGACAATGTCTTCCTTGCTCCTTTTTTACGGCGGACATGTTGCCCTCTTTTGATTTTTTTTTTCCCCCCCCGAAACATGTTACCTTTACCATTCTTAATCCATATCGGTATATTAAACCCTTTGAAGTATTTGCTCATTTACGAGAACTCTACAAGTTTCAAGTCTCAACTTGATGAATCTAAGCTCCAATTTCGGCAAAGGCAATGCACCTTGGCTAGAGCAGCCATATAATCATCAGATCTGCAAAAAGATTTGAAGTCCATTAGACTTAAAATATTCTGAATCTTGAATATTTATCACCTACATATTATGATATATATATATATATATATATATATATATATATATATATGAGATTATTAAGGACTCCCCACCTATAAGGCTAATGGGCTACTCCACTTAATACCAACTAATCTTTTTCTTCTCTTTTATAACTCTAACGTAATATTAACATACAAGTCATTGTTGGAGTAGCCCATAGCACTAGCCCTATATCGCTAGCCCCTTCGGTATTATTTTTCTTTTTATTTTGATTCTCAAGAAAACAGAAGCTAGGTTTAAAAATAAGTTCTTCATGTTTTTGTTTCTAGTTTTGAGTTTTTGTCCTAACCTTTTAAATACTGAAAACAAGAAAAAAAAAATTCCAAAAAACTTGATTTTCGCTTTTTGAAAACCGAAAACTACAAACCGAAATTGGAACCAGAAATATGAATAAAGAAGAACTAGCAAGTTCATGAGCACCTTTTTCCATAAGGAGACTGGCAGGCTGCAATTATGTAATTCCTAGCTTCAATTGGATTGCCCTGCAATATAATTGTATGATATATAAATTAATGGATGATCAAATAAAAAATCAAACCTGCAATATACTTTTTGCTCAAATTAGGGAAAATATTTAAATATAGATTTAAGAATAAGAAAAAATTGTTTCTGACATATATTTTTCTTAAAAACCAGGACTGCAAACAAAAGTCGATACCAAACAGGCCCTAAGGTCCAATAAAGCTCTGCCTAGGTGGCTTATAAGCTTAAATGAGCAATATTCTGAGCTTAATTTGTATAAATAAGTCAAGCTCAAGCCTCAATCAATGAGAAAAGCTCGAGCCAAAACAAATTGACCTTCGCTCAAGACCTATCAAATGAGGTTCAAGGTCAACCGAGGGTCGAGCTCATGATAAGCTGAGCTCAAGCTCAGAATCGTCAAACTCTGTTGAGCTTTGATCAAGGAAAAAAATGACCAAGCCTCATGCTTACTGAAGCTCTACTCAACTCAGCTTGACTGATCTACCCCAACTCTGTACAAGAGAGAAAGGGAGGTCACAGATCAAATTACGGTCCAATGATGCTGTTATATAATGGATAGCTTAAAATCTATTATGTCTTTTACTTTACGGTTCCCATCATGTGCGGGCTGTAGCACCGTCCCCTCTTGTACAAGAAGAAAACAAACCCCCAAAGTGTTGCAAGGATGACCAAAATTGTACTAATGTCGAGCATCAAATCCTAATCATTATCATAAGAGAGAATGAAGCACCAACCAGTGATTCATGATAGAGTCCAGTGTAAAGAGAAGCATAGAAATATTCATTTTCTCGACCACCTGAAAAAGCACCCACAATCTGCACAGAGAGAGAAAAAATTTGAAGAATATGATTGTATTAATATTGAGCATCAACTCTAATATATATATAAAAAAAAGATGAACATAATTGGAAAAGGCTTAACGGACCGAGTCAAACAGAGCATCTTCAAATGGAGCTAATATTCACTCTCAAGCAATCATTCAAACGGACCCGATTGAAACTTTATTATAGAAAAGCTTTCATAACAACTCTATAATCTCATACAAGGTCATTTCAAGGCTAAAATGTAGTAAAGGAATAAGGGCTATTTATGCCAAACTACTATATACTTTTCCAAAGATGACAAACCTTATACTTTTAGTTATGTCAATTTATTCCCTATACTATTCCGTATGCTACAATGTTTTCTAAATGGTATATTTATTCCCGTTGTTCAATACTATTTTTGTCCAAGTTTTACCTAACGTTACACCATTTGGACAATATTAGGGCATTTGGAGGAAAAACTAAATTATGGCTTTATTTGGTTGCCAGGAAGTACGAATTCATAGGAAGTGAGAATTTAGCCTCTTGTTTGGTTATTAGGACGTTGGCAGAATATGGGAATGTTAGCAATTTCCAATTCTGTCAAAATGCACGAAGTAATTTAGCAACAACCCCCCCCCCCCCCCCCCCCCCCCCCCCCCCCCCCCCCCCCCCCCCCCAACAACCCCCACCAAAAAAAAAAAAAAAAAAACCCAATAAGTATCTTCTACTTCCTTTGTTTTTAACTAGCCCTCCCCAGGAAGTTTTATTTTCCATCCTAGCAACCAAATACTTTGTACCTACTTCTTGAGAGGTTGACAAACAACTGAATTCCTGGAAAATACAACTTTCCACTGGAATTCAATTCCTGTGGCAACTAAACAAGACCACAGATAACCTTGAACAATCAACAATCTTGCTCATTAATGAGCCATTCACAAATTTATTGAGCCAAACATCCCATATTTAATGTGACACCTCATCAACTCTAAGAACATGCCTAAAAATTTTTGACCATAAACTCAACACATATATATTAGCCTAAAGTTCATGATAATAATATTTAGAAAATATTTGCTCTAAACCTTATAAAAACTAAACTTTAAATATTAAATCATGTAATATTTTTAGTAAAAAATTTAATTTGGAAAAATCATAAAATTTAGTTTGAGATGAACCGACTAGAATCCATACCTTCTCAGGATCACCGCCATCTTTAAACATCAAATGTACTTCACGCATAACAGGCCTTGGATCTCTCCCAACCTGCACATATTCAGCATTATTTTCCCTTTACTTTTTTGATAGTTTAGCGGGAATTTGAATCTAGGACTTCCTGTCATAGAACTTCAACCTTGACGATATTTATCACTATATCAAAGAAAAATTGGCTAGGATCACAACTAATTGGGGGGGGGGGGGGGGGGGGGACCCATAGGGGTAGGGCTAGCGAAGGTTACATAATAGGACTGAGTGTTATGAATTTGCTTAGGCTCTGTTTGGCATCTAAAATTGAAATTAGACTATAACAACAACAATCCAGTGCCTCAAACAGGCTCCTGCTAAGGCAAGGTCTGGGAAAATTAGATTGTGTAATTGATATTTGACTGTGTAATTGAAATTCAAATGTTTTCCTCCGTTGATGAGAAATTGACTCCACCTAAACAATAAGGTAGAACATTTTTCTGCACAGAGAGGAAAATGTTCTCCACGACAATCACGTCATAGTCTCAATTTAGCCTCAACTTGGCAAGCAAGACCTCTATCCAAATTTTTAGTAGGAAACCATTTTCTTCGGCTAAAAAGATAAAAACTTGTTTAAAAAAAATATTTTTTAATTAAAAATATTCAGTGAAGAAAATTTTCTGTAAGAAAAATGTTTTTCTTTAAACCAAACGAAGATTTCGTTTTTCTCCTCCATTATACCTCTTTTACTTGGTCAAAATGGCAAGTCAGGAATCAAGAGGGTACATAAAACATATTACAAAAACTTAGAATACCCAATATATAACACACCAAACTTTAGGGTACTAAATAAACTTACCTCAAGAAATCGATTCCTAGCTTCATCTACCCCGTAAAGCGGGGCTTCACACAAGAAGCACCAAATGGCCTCTTCGGTGTCATTAGGGTTCTCTGCAACATCTACTCGAAACTGCTCAGCCCCTTCCTCATACCTTACACATAGAAGCTATCACATTAAGGATTTTACATGTGATTCTAGGAAAAGAGATCCCATATCAGAGCTTCAGCAGAAAAAAGATCAACATATAAGTCTGGTGAATTATTCTACTAAATGGCATTTGCTTAGGATGTGGATCTCATATATGCCGAATCCATGGGCTGATTTTTGAGTGCTTTACCAAGAGCCTTGGAGAAAAAGATCTTTCCTGACATGGTGGGTAGACTTTATTCAGTAGTAAAAAAAACCCTCATATTAGAGCTATGACAAAAAGATTGACATATAAGCATACTAAACTACTCCACCAAATGACATTGGGTTTTAGGATGTGGATCTCACATATGCCAATTTTGTGAGCCGATCTCTGAGCCTTTATTTGGTGTACCAAGAGACTTAGAGAAAAGATCTTGCTTGTGATGGAGGGTACACTTTGGTTGGTAGTGATGGACTCCACTATGGAAAATCTAGTTAGACTAGAAAGGCGAGAGGTGCATTTGAAGAAGACTCTTATTTGAGAGGGAGTGTTAAGGAGTCTATAATTAATTCTAGTAGTGTCATGGAACCAATTACTCCAAAAACTTAAGTTGATAGGTAAAGGCCTTAGGGGCTGTTTGGTTGGTGGGAATGAGGGGGTGGGAGTGGAGTGGGAACAAGCAGTCCATTCCTACTTTTACGCTGTTTGGTACGCGGAGTTGTGGGGGGTTGGGGGGGGAGCAATGGGAATGAAAAATAACTTCCATTCCCACATTTTCATACCTAGCTGGAAAAAACCTCAGAACAGGTAACAAAGAAGAGATGACATATAAACCTACCAAACTACTCCACCAAATGAAATTTGGTTTTAAGATGTGGATCTCACATGTGGCAATTTCGTGAGCCGATTTCTGAGCCTTTATTTGGTGTGGCGAGAGCCTTGGAGAAAAGATCTTGCTTGTGACAGAGGGTAAACTTTGGTTGGTAGTGATGGATTCCGTTATGGATGATCAAATATCTAGTTAGACTAGAAAAGGCGAGGGTTGCATTTAAAAAAGACTCCTATATGAGAGGGAGTGTTAAGGAGTCTACAACTAATATTAGTAATAAGTGTCAAGGAACCAATTATCTTAAAAACTTAAGTTGACAAATAGAGCCCTTAGAATTGATTTTATATCTTAACATGCCCCCTCACGTGAATATTCATTGGGCTTGAAACATGGATAATACACAGGCTCATCTTCTACTTTGTGTTGAAATTATATTAATATTGAGATGGGGAGGGTTGAGATTTGAACTCAAGATTTCTCAGTTAACAAAGCTCTAATACCATGCTAAGAAACTATCCTAAAAGCTTAAGGTATTAGGTGAATGCCCAAGAATTGTTTTATACTCTAGTGTGATAAATAAAAAATCAACATGTAAGTCTAACACATTTCACCAGATGTCAATTGATTTTATAAATAAACCTCACTTGAGCTTATATGTAGATCTCAAAGATGCCTAACTCCATAGGCTAATCTCGGCACGGTAAAAATTTCACATACAATTTCAAATTTCACACTTTACGAAATACAAATTAAATTAATCACAAGCAAATCACAAACTGAATTTACCTGTCAAGATAGTAAAGTGATAGCCCCCTTTGCCAGAGGTCTGCATAGCAAACCCTAAAATTACACAATGACCCTTTTTGCAACTAAAATCACAAGTCGGGGTGTAAATGAATTAAACATTCGATGAACTACCTGGGTTCCAAATCAATGTGTATTGAGGGCATAATAAGTAAGCGACCTAAGTTCAAACAAGGGTGCTCAGCTCATTAACAGTCTGCTAATGACTCATAAATAATTAAGAACCTGTAAATTGCTCGATACTAGCTTGATAATAGATTGATGATGGCTCATTAGTGGCTTGAATAGCTGATTAAATGATAAATCGGGGTGCAAGATATGAAGATAATGATTGGGTAACAACTTGAAAATTAAGGCTCAATAACTAGCTCGACTTGGCTCAAGCAGTATATGGAGCCGACTCGAACTGTGCATCGAGGATACAATATCGATCAAGCCAAGTTTAAATTGAGGTTCAGAAACTCGTTACCCCCTATTTGGAAACTAGGTACTAGGGGTAAAGAGGGAGGGTCATGTTTTAAAAATGGAAAATTTTATCCATATTTTAACTATAATTAAAAATGGAAAATGGCAAATTTTATCCATATTTTAACTATAACCCTATACCTAATTGTCAAACAAGGGTAACTCATCTACCCCTCTTTATTAAACATAACCAAATAAGGGTAGGATAAGCTCTTATCTTCCCCCTCTTTATCCCTCTCCACCTCCCTCTATCTAGTTGTCAAATAAAGCCTTAAAGGCAGTTCAAGCTCGAACTCATTCAAACTATGGAGTTTGAGGTCAAGTTCGACCAAGAAGGTGCTCGGCTCAGCTCAATTCATTCACGCCCATAATCACAAGCATTCTCGATTTCCAGTACTTACATGCCTTCTGACGAGGATCAAGCTCAATTGCTCTATCGAACTCTGCAAGTGAACCTGATACATCTCCCTTCATCAAATCACAAGAAAACACCAACATTGGTTATTAAATCATGGTAAAAGGTGCATCAAAACCCATAACAAAATACCAGTATCCAAAATCACAACTAATATTGGAGCTCATAGTCAAACTTGCACTTGGAGTTAAGGTTCATAGTGTCAAGGAAACAACTACTCCAAAAGGTTAAGCTAATGGGCAAAGGGTCAAAATTTGGCAACTACGCAAAGTAGGATAAAGAGGGGTAAAGAGAGGTGAGTGTTTTTGGCAAATTTATTTTTTTTTTTTTTTTTTTTTTTTTGCTCTTTGGGGGTGTAATGAGGGGAGAGTAAAGTTTTAAATAATATTGGACAATTTTGTTCCTATTTCAACTAGAACTCTATTTACCCTTACTCCTTTACCCGATTGCCAAATAAGGGTAACTATTTACCCCTCTTTAACCTTGGTTCCCCTTTATTAATATACTCAAACAAGAATAAGATAACCCTAACCCCTTATCTTCTTCTCCTTGGAGTAGGGTAACCCCTTACGTTCTCCTTAGAGTAGGGTGACCCCTTACCTACCTGTTAATTAATAAGCCTCTATAAAATGTCAAAGAACCAACCATCCCAAAAGTTTAAGCTAATGAGTGAAGACACAAGAATTATTTTATACTCAAACACTTAGTTCCTATTCTTTTGATGGTTGATCTATCAGAAAATGGAATTACAATTTTCAAGTCAAATTCCAAAAAATTGGATTATAACTAAAAATCTTACATTGTAATTCTTTGAAAGGGGAAAATAATTGCAATTTCATATTGACTCTACCATCCTTAAATCCCAAACCTATGCCAATTTACTCGAAAATGAAATGGCCCTACTTGAATTAACTTGAATCCTAAATGACCAAATTTGAGTGACTCGGAACCCAATTGACGTCCGACATGATCTGGCTCGAAAGTCGAAATGACTCAACTTGATCGACCCAAACCAAGATGACTCGAAGCCAAGATGATCTTACCCAACTAAAACCCATCTGAATTTGACATGTGACCCAAGATGACTCAAATCCGACCTATATTTGACCGAATAATCTAATTCGATTGACACAAAACAAAAATTGAGATAACTCAACCCTAGAATTACCCAATCCAACTCAAAATTTACCTAACTTGACTTGAATCCAAAAATGGCATGACCAACTCAAACTAACTCGAGTTGACCTGAAAACCGAGATCACCTGACCCGGTTGAGTTAACAACCGAGATGACTCAAATTCTTTCTGGACGTACAATTCCAACTGTTAATTCCTTTCATCATCCAAACATTTGAGCTTAAAAAATGGTAAATGTTATTGCATTGCCTATTAAACTTCACCGGGCATTAGGCCCGACCCACGGAATTGGCATATACGACATCCACATATAAGCCCAACTCAGGTTTCACTCTAAATCCAATTGACAATAGGTGGGATAGCTCACTAGACTTGTATATTGATCTCTTCTCTCTCACAACTCCTATGTCGGATTCTTATTAGACTCACATGTGGTATCCTCAACATTATGTGACTATTATTCTCTACAAGTCACGTATTGCTCTGGCAACAACTCCATGCAAAATTGGAATTTCAAATTCCATCCTATTCCAATTCCATCAAAACTAGAGTTAAATTTGCACTCTGCATCCTAAATCCAACTTCAGTTGCCAAATATAGGCCTTGTTTAGTATACAGAAAGTAAACGCCAGAAGTAGAAATTGATGGAAAGTACACATTTTGGCTTTTATTTGGTTGGCACGAAATTGGTAGAATGCAAGAAGTATAAATTGCTTAACAATTTCCAATTCCTTCAAAGCACATAAAATAACTTAACTAACTCGCCCAAGATAAGCTCTAATTCATTTGTTTTTAACTAACGTCCCTAAGGAAGTTTTATTTCACATCCCGACAACCAAACACTTGGTAACTACTTCCCAAAAAATTGACATCAAAATAGATTTCCTAGGAAATACAATTTCCCATAGGAATTTAATTCATATGGCAACCAAACACTTTGTATCTACTTCCTAATAAATTGACATAAGAATTGAATTCCCGAAAAATACAACTTCCCTTAGGAATTTGTTACTATCCATAATCGAATCAGATCAAATTGACATCAATTGAATTCATATGAGATTTACAAGTATAAAACTATATTAGGATTGTTGGAAAAATGATACAAGCTAAACTTAAGTGTTATGGAAAAATATTCTAACCGTACCTAATTACCGGCTGTTCACCATTATTAGTCGTTCAGGGTCATTAAAATTGTGACCGTTGGGAATTAAATGACAATATAGCCGTTGAAATTTATTACGTCCGTTTATAGCCGTTGGAATTCATTACAGTCGATGACTTAATACTTGTTACCGTTTATAGCCGTTGGAATTTATTGCACCCGTTCTTTTTAATACTTGTTATAGTTGTCTATACTATATATATACCATTAGCTATAACAACCAAACATGAACACTCTCGGTCTCTCTCTCTCTCACGGTTTTTCTCTCTCCTAAAATTTGGGCAAAGTTCAAGGCACTCCTACCCTGCAATTAATGAGTGCACGTTAAGGGTCGGACTATGTAAATCCTGGAGGACGGCCGCCGCATATCTGTTTGCACCAGAGCAGAGGCGAAATCGTCTTTTAGGACAGTGGTATTTCCCACGGCACGGTATCTTCGGTATTTTCTAATCTACTCTCCCTCTTTCAGGTATTACTTGATTGTCGTGTTCATTTATTCGGCTGCGGTTTTTTATACAAGTTTATTGGAATATTTTAATGTGTTGTACCGAGATTTTTAACGCTAATTTTCATATAATTTCACTGTTTAATTTATAGTATTTTTTCGGCTATTTTACTACACTTATTCGGCTATTTTACTGCATCTTTCAGCAGTATTTATCAGATATTTGTACTATAGTTGTTGGTTGTTTTCCAGTAACTTACAACAGTATTTTACGCTGTATTCTACACGCTGTTATATGTGGTATTGTAGTTATACATGTCTATATTTCTTACAAGGATGGCAAATAAAGGGAAGAAGACATAGATGAATGGGGAGGAAACATAGAGGGAGAGGGAGAGAGGATACATCAACACAATGCTCAACATAATCTCCTCTTCACTAAATGACCCGTATAAATATAGAGTTAGGAAAGGATTATAATTGTAATAAAGGATTCAACCTATTTATTTATTCTTAAATTACCCTCACTTAACATCTATATTTCATATTGTATAACTCAATTCATATGGCAAGCAAACATTTTATACCTATTTCCTGATAACTTAACGTAGAAATTAAATTCCTAGAAAATACAACTTCCCACAGGAATTCAATTTATATGGCAATCAAATGATGCCATAGTCTTGAGGATTCTACAAAAGAAATCGACGCAAAATGATGCAACAGAGATGAAAATTACCTGGCGGAAGAGCTGCATGCCGAGTCGAATAGCAACGATCGCGTCCGGGGGGGAATTGTTGTTGTTGTTGTTGTTGCCGCCGGTGAGAGCATTGAAGAGGCCGGAAACGGAGGGGAGAAAGAGACGCCTAGAGAGAGGAAGTAGAGAGGGAAATCGGTGAGAATGAGTGAGAGGAAAGGTCAAGTGTGGAGAAGATGAAGGTGATGATGAAGATCTATGGAGGAGAGAGAGAGGAATTGGAGTGTTGACTGTGGAAGTGGTTGCCATGGATTCCATGAGGGGAGAGAGAGAGAGAGAGAGAGGGGAGGAATGTGAGCTGGGGAGAAGATGAAGATTTTGTGAGTTATTTATTTAGACCGCTAACCCCTTATATTTGTAATTTTGTTCAAATTAATCTTTTAATATTATAGATTTATTCAAATTGGTTCTCGTGTATTAGAAACTTGATTTTGTGAGTTATTTACACTGTCATGGCACAATTCTGATTAGATGGTGGGAGGTATAGATTTTGGCCATTCATTATTTATTGAGTATTAAAAAAATAATTTCCCTCACAACGAGGTGGCGGCCGATGACTTGGTGGGGGAGGGGTATGGGGCAGAGAAAAAAAAAAGAGATATGAAAAGGAAATTAATTTTTTTAAATACTAAATAAATCTAGGCCGTCTATTAGAATGGATGGCCAAGATCTCACCCTCTTATCCTCTCACTAGAATTGTCCCCTATTAAGGCCGAACATAACCCAAAACAATCCAAGCAATTGCTTGAAGTCCTCGAATTTTAAGGGCCTCCAAATTTTAGAAGCTGTGATTTTTCAAGTAACAATTATTAGTGTTAATAAGTTTAAGAGAAATATTTTTATATATGAAGGGCCCTATTTAAAAACTTTTCTTAGGGCCCCGAGAATGTCAGGACTAGCCCTGCCCCCTATATCTATAAAGTATAACATCAATAAATTAAAAAAATTAATAACCTTGTTTAAATAATATTTTTGGCCGTTCCCGACTTGTGACCACTGTAGTAAATAATATCTCGATTAATTAATAAATTTTTATAGTTCTAAGGGTATTAATTTATCGAGATTATTCTGTATATGGCAAGTGAAGGAGAGTACACATTCAAACACTTAGAAGAGAGGTTGATGAGCTTTGAAATGATAGGGAAGGTAGCTAATGTAAATCACTCTTGCTGAGGAGGTTCGGAAGTTAAACCGCTACACAAACATTATTAACTGTATCTAATGTAATATATAGACAACGGTACACAAAAAGACTAAAATGAAATTAAGCAAAGCTTAACCAATTTTCGACGGGATATAATATTTAAAGCATTATATTTATTATACATACACTGAAAAAGGGTAACATGTTCTAAAAAAATAACAAGGCAATCTAATATACATAGACCACTACAAAATGATAGTGTAGCTATCAAAAAGATAAAGTAACAAGTGTCATAGCAATGATCGATGAAAATCAATATAATTAGTCTTTGTTTTACAACACGATGCCCTATTTAAGGGGTTTTCATCTTTCCAACAACTATCAAACACGGGAGGCCCAGAGTTATGCTATTGTAGGATTTTCATCTTCTTAGGGACCTTCACCCTTTAATTCAAGTCGATACCCTTAGGTTTCTTCTTGAAGAGAGGGCATATATTAAGGGGTTTGTTCTTACCTCTTCAAAAGGGAGAAAAAAAAACGGTGCCCAACTTGTATAGATAATAACGTTCGAAATTCTTAATTTTTTCTCCAAAAATTTTACCTTTTGAAATTTTTTTTTTTTTTACCCTCCAAAATTTTAACTGGTATGACATAAATGTAACTATTTTATCCAATGCACGGTATTCGTGTAATAATTGGCCTCCTAATCCTTTAAGTAACACATCTTGAATTCAAAACCCAGCGCTCTTTCTTAAATGTCGATTTTTTTCTGTAGAAAAGTTAGAATTCCATAATGTATTTTTTTGGCATTGGGTTATGCCCGTTATAATTTTTCCGCTGACTAACACAATTTTATATATTGAAAAAAGGGAAAATTCTCACTTAGGTATCTTGAGATTTTACCATTTATCACTTAGGTACCCTGATGTTTCATTTCAATATATAAAATGCCGTACCCTAAGATTTGAATATTTTATCATTTAGGTACCCTATGTTAAAATTTGATAAATTTTTGTGAGATTTAAACCAATTTTATGCAAAATATACTAATGTAATGAATGATTACAATAATATATATATATATATATATATATATATATATATATATATATGTCATATCGATTTTCCAGCAAAAACACAACAAATTACAATAAAAAAAATTCATTGAATTCGGACGTAGACTACCTATACACTGCCTAAATCATAAGCCATATCATCATTTTTTGATAAAAGAGCATCAAATTCTAATGAATATACTTATTTATTATTGGAATCGTGTTTTCTTTTAGCATTTTTCAACTAAAATCTACCGCATTTTAAAAAATGGTACCTGATTGAAAAATTTTAGAACTTTAGAGTACCTAAGTGATATAATTTTAAAACTTTAAGATACCTAATTGTATATTTTACAAAATTAAAATACCTAAATAATAAATAATCAAACCTCAAAATATCTAAGTGATAATTTTTCTAGATAAGAATAAATTCAAAAGTTTGGAATAACAAAAATTTGTATGAAAACACATCAATTTCCATTTTTAGTGTTCACATTCTTTTATTCTTTCCCACTTAAACAATGGTTATCATACCAAGACCTAAAAAATAACCAGTGTTACTTACATTAAGATCCGTATACTCCACCTAATGTATCAATCTAGTCTTTATATTTTCAATTGTGTCAAAAAAATTCAAGTACTAGTAATATTGTAACAATTTAATTCTCAAAGTAAAATTTATGTCAAGTTATTAATAACATTTCAACTGTTCAACCACAAATTAGGTTAAACCGAGCCCATTTTTAATGGCCCTAAATAGAGCGGAATGGACGAATACCATAGCTATATTCAATATAGCTGTTTACGAGAGAGGAATGCAACTAAGATAATACTAGCGCCCATGGGCTTGTACATATGCCTATTTGATTATATTTTTTTTATTGTTGTGTGTTGGTCGCTTGTTCTACCGCTATGGTACTTTATTACTATTGCTACTTCATGCTTTTTATGTGCCGTTGTTTTTATACTTCTTAGGTCGGGAGTCCTTGAACACAGCCTCCTTTTAGGGTAGAACCCTAAAAGGGTAAGGCTGTATATATCCCACCCTTCAAATCCTGCATACGTGGAAATCCTTGAGGCACCGAGTCTATTGTTGTTGTTGTTGAGCCAACATGCGGATCCATAGTAGGTTACTTACATCTAGTACACTCATGGCATTAAAAATTAACTATAATATGATCATATGACTAAACTGATACAACGTAAATTATGAAAAGACTAAATTGATATAATTAAAAGTAAAAAAACTAAATCAACAAAATAAGCCAAATACAGGGACTTCAGTGCAAATAACCCAAGTAACTATATAGCTTTCCAAAATAAAAGTTAAAAACACAATTTCAAAAATAGAACCAAGAACAAATCTCCAACATTGACAATTACACAGGCAAAACTAGGAGAAAGCACTTAGCTCTTTTCTCTGAGTAACGATCTAGTGCATTAGTTAAAAACAAATATATTATGCATATTATCATCGTCAATATATATAAAGTTACTTAATACGACAAAATGCACAATAAATTTGTTTCTGAATCCTTACCCTCCCTGCTTCACTCTTTCCTGGTTATGAAACTTGGGATTAATTTAAACGAGCAAAACTGCATTTATGCAACCATCATTCTCAGGGTCATTCGTCACTTGCGCATATTTTCCTGCACAAAAAGTCATCATTGAGACAAAAATATATTGAGATTTGTAGTGTCGTTGTCAGGACAATAATGTTAATATCGGAGCAACTTTATGAAAATTTGCGTCTATTATTCACCATAAGGTGGGCATATCATTACTGCAGCGTTAACATTTTTTACTCTGACAGTAACAAATACCCTTATCGTCACAAGTTCAAAATTCGAGTTCTCGAAGATCTACACTCACCCCAAACCACTTTTCCAGCTGGTGTAACGAGACCCAACTCGCTAACATTCACCTGAAATTCAAATAAAGATACTCAGATTGGAGACGTCTAAACAGAAACCCTATTTTCCATGAGAAAAAGGTAAATTACAAACAAGTACGAGAGGTTCAGTATATTATTTTTTTGTCCAAGCCTTTTGGAACAATTACCAAAAGTTACATGTATTTTAACAATGGCGGACGCACGTTGTAGGTACCAGGGTACACGGACGCCGCAACTTTATCACCTAATCTTTAAAGTGCATATGCGTAGGTATAAAAATTATAGCTTCTCTAAATATGACAACTTGTGAACGCGTTACATATTGGGTTTGTTAGTCTACTAGTAAAGATGCCTTCATTCCTTGTGGTCGCGAGTTTGAGAAAATCGAGTGGCAAAAATATTGCCTTTCAAAATTTTTGTTTACAGAGTGTACCATAATAAACAATTTTAGTCTACAACCACAAAGGTTTGTTAGTCTGGTGGTGAGATTCCCCAACAGTTTTCCTCCAGGTCGCGGCTTCGAATAAGCCGAAACACAACAACAAAAATAACAAACTCAGTGCCTCAAGGGCTCCCGCATAAGCAAGGGTTGGAAGGGTGAAATATACGCAACCTTACCCCTTTCGGGTGCTATCTCAAAAGAAGGCTGTTTCCGATCAAATGAGCAAAACATCACGTATATTTTTTCAACGTTTTTGCTTTCTAATAACCCCTAACATTAAAACGCAATACTAATTTTTAAAATCTTCATTTTTTCTTTGTTCTCTCCTATCTTCCCCTTCCTCGTCGGCCAAACAGCTTGTAAGCCTCCAAGCGACCGGGCTCTACAACTCCTATATCCCACTCTCCTTCCCAATTTTTAATAATGATGATATTATAGTTTGCGTGGACCTTTACCGATCTTAAATCAGCCGACTTTGAAGAAATAATTTTTAAAAATGCTAAAATGTTGTTTTCCAGTTGGACAGGTCGGTTCCTTTCTTAAACTATCATTTAGTCCTTTACCAGTCTTCGACTCGTACACAACACCTAATCTATGTAGCCAATCATTTTTCTTTTAAGATGACAGGGAGACCATCACCACCCTAATAATAGCCACAAACAACTAGGGAAGAAGGCAAACGAGACTCGAACCCAAGACCTCACACTTAATGGGGGGTAGCCTAATATTAAATTTCACCGGATGTTTAGGACCAGTTCACGGAATTGGCACACATACTAAGTGGGGTTCCATCCTAAAAACCAATTGGCAATTGGTGGAGAATCTTACTAGACTTATATGTTGATCTCTTCTCTTGCACAACTCCTGTAGGGGATACTTACTATGTTCATATGTGAAATCCTTAACACTTAACGACTACACCAAACCCTTGCTATGTAGCGAATCATACCTCAATTATAGTACCCTTGGTCATGACACCAAGGGATGTGTACATCGGACCATTTGGGTTTTTCTTCACTCCAATAATCTCGAGGTTGAATGAACATTTAAGCTCGGGATGTGTGACATTCGCTTTCGTGAACCGCAATCCAGAAGGACGGATAAAACGTTCGTACTTTGGAGGTTTTCTTGTGAAGCTCGGCCCTACGAATGTTGCTTTTGTGACCATTCTCTTCCACTGCTTGGCTGCAGAAATATGAACACGGTTAGAATCTCAGGATCAAACGACACACACACACCACGGAACATGGCAGCAAGCCATTTTCATTGATATTCTGATCATGAAATCTGTCAGGAAAAAAAATGCCCCAAGGACTAAGTTCAATTTAGATACTAAAAACGAAATCTCAACTTAAAATGAGAAGATAAGGGAGAAACAGAAACGAGGACACCGAGATTTACGTCGAAAAACCCTCAATTGAGGGAAAGACCACAGACGGAGGTAGAAAGCTTCACTACATCTAGGAATGGAGGTTACAAGAAGATTTTTCTCTGGTCAAAGAGAGATCTCAACCACTCACTCTCTCGAGACACATGCCCTACAATGAAGTATACATAACAAGGACAACAAAGCAAGCCCTAGAAAATGACGGGTACCTGAACTGACCCGAAAATAAGGTACCAGTGTACCCGCATACCCTCACTTCTAAATCCAAACTAAAAAAATTTGAGAAACAACACAACATATATGGGGTTAGCTGTAATGTAACACAGTTGCCACAAAACATTGTGTATTATTTGAAAACAGAAATTCACCATGAACATCCAAATAATCTTTCTAAACAAGCCGTTACTACTAATGCATACACCGAATTCCACTAATTTCCAAAATTATATAGGTAAAATATACAAAACTGTTGAACTATTGTTTGAAATCAAATTGACCCATCAACGTTTATTTTCGTCAAACATACCTTCAACCATCAATTTGTGTTAATCAAACTTTCCATATTTTAAGGAAAAAGAGAGTACCAACAGAAAAATGGAGCTCTGATAAAAATACTTACTCTTCCGTTTACCGGATCTGATCACTTTAAACATCTCATCTTCAGCAACAGGCCGAACCTAAACAAGGAACAAACGTTTAATTCGTTAAAAATATTTCAAAATACACTCTTACTATGATTGTCCACTATGTCCTAAGTACTCGAGTCAACTAAAGGAATTGGATGTTAGTATGAACACTTGCACACTTCAAATTAGACCAAAAAACATAGGAAACATATTAGAAAATAGCAAAGTGTGGCAATTCAGACATACCTGTATTTGTCTCACACCCGAGTTTTAGTAATAGAAAATGCACCAACTATCTCTGTTAGTAAAATTCGTATGATACACATTTTGAACACGTATCTGTACTTTCCGCTTTAAAAAAAGGGTGTTGACGTATATTGCCAACAATATGGTAAAATGTACATCTTTTTTATGATATCCATATAATACATGTATCTATATCTTTTCCATTTAGAAAGTAAACTATAATTTAAAATAATCAAATACCTACACCTAAATTAGATATCTATATTCTATATTTTGCTAAATTTGTCATATTAACTCTCAAATTATTGATTGGACCCCATCGTTTACTATGTGTTATGCTTCTACTACTGCTATTATGACTAATGTTATCCTTTACTCTTACAAGTTGAGGAATGTTTGACCCAAATTTTCTATATATAACCAAATAATACATATAAGTATTAGATCTTATTTAATTCTCATACCGTATTTTACTAACAGGGCCCACTATTACAAACACACAAGTGAACCCCAATAACAAATAGAATAGACCATACCTTGGGTAGAGGAACCTCCCATTTTCCAGCTTTCTCTTTCCTCTTTTGCTTGATTGTGTTGCTCAGTACCTATTCAAATATATTGCCAGATAATATGAATCATAAATTAGTCAATTGGACAACTTTAGGCTCCATTTGGGTTGGAAGTAATCTTGTTCCACCTTATTTTTTCAGGTTTTGACGTAAATGAGTAGTAACAGTTACCTAAAGTAAAAGAAACATCTTCCTCCAGGAGAAAGGAAGATATTTTCCTTTATATAACAAAAAACTTTGTCCGTGTCTTCAGAAGGTACATTTTATCGAAGACAAATGTCATCCCTCCAACCAAACATAGCATATAATATAATTATAAGAACGTGTTGATAGGATAGAGTCAACTTGTAAGAAAGTGAATCCTTTATTGAGGAAAGGGATAGAATCGCTTTTTTGGTATGTTAAGAGTTTGAATTTATATATACTCCAACATGTCGATTTAGGTATTTGAACTTAAAATGAGAAGAAAAGGGAGAAAGAGAAACAAGGACAATAAATTCACGTAGCGAACTCTCAAATGAAGGAAAAACCCCAAGTAGAAGGATAAAAGCTTCACTAGATTTGGATTTGAAGGATTACAAGTGTTTTTCTCTGCTCAAAAAGGCAATGTTCTCTCACTCTTACTCAACTCTAGGCAAATACCCTACGATGAAGTATATATAGTGCGTAATAAGGAGAAAGCCCCAGAAAAAAGGGTATACTGACCCGACTCGATAAATAAGGTCGCTTCGAAATCCAGACTAAAAATTTCAACACGGAACATAACAATGCCTGTACAATGCAACACCTAAGCATCTTATCAACAACACTAACCTTTGCCCGTGTTGTTTGTTCACGGTCAAGCAAATAGGCTGGAACTGCTCCTTCATGAACTTCGTCATCTACCTTACGCCTACTTGTTGATTCCTCATGCATCTTCAACCTGTTCAAATAACAATTCATCATACCCAAGAGCGACAACTGTTCAGCAAATATATAAAACAAACTTTACGAATTTCCTCAAAAAGGAGAGCATCTCCATGCAACAGATCCACTCCAACTTCCAAAAATATGGCCTTGTTTGGTTAACACAGGAGTTAAATTCCTACAGGAAGTTGTATTTCCCAAGACTTCAATTCCCATGTCAACTTCTCAAGAAATAGGTATATGTATTTGGTTGGTTGGATGGGAAATGTAACTCTCAAGCATTAGAACTTACCTAGCCCCCCTAGGTAAGTTAATTCCTGTGTAACAAAGGAATTGGAACTTTCTACGAAGGCCAATTTCCTCGTAACCAAACAAGAGGATAAACAATCACTTCCCATGAATTCCAAATTCATATGTTACTTCCTGGTAAACAAACACCCCTTAGTATTATATGTCTAAAAAAGGAACTCATAACAAGGACCAAAGCGCAATGCACATCACATAGGGGACAAACAGAATCATAGGTGCTGAAGCAGATTCTCTCAAGGCCGAAGCATACTAAAAGCCAAATTACAATGATTCTGTAGTTTCATAAAGAGTACGCACTTATTGAAAGTTAAACTTTAATGATCCTTTAGAATAAAGGTCCTACATAAACTTGGTCAGTCAAACTGTAATTCTGAAAAATCATTTTCCAAATTATGCTACATTAGGAATGGCTACAACAAGGGTCAGAAGTAGCTCTTCAAATCGACTTGGCTATTTTCCAGAAGGGCTTTTAAGATATCTCAGCATCTTGCACTAAAGTGGTCAAACTTACTCAGCAATCCCAAGTGCAGCACTCCTTCAAGCAAATTGGTGTTATACTAAAAGCCAACTTAAAAAAAGAAACTAATAGAACTACTCCGGATTTGGTTTTTCCTTTGCTACTTTTTAAGAAGGTAAAGAGAACGCTAAGGGGCCTATCAAAAAATAGACCGACTCAGCACTTCAAAATAAACAACCTTATGAAATTCTTAATTAAGACCCTCAAAAGTTCCATAACTTCTGTGCCCTAGAATTGCTCTAGCTGCAACCCTATCTGCCACCATATTGCCCTTACGCTAAACATGGGAGATTCTAGTCTCCAAAAAACAAGCCAACAGCTGCTAAAATATCTTCAATGATCGTCCAAATTTGCCAAGGACACTTAAATTCACTACGAATAACTTTCACTACATGAGTTTGTCCCCTTCTACGTGAATTTGTCTAAACCTTTTTCTCAAACAATTCAATATCCCGCCCGCGCCGCTAAATCCTAAGCCACTAAAACAAAAGCTTTACCGATAACAACACCACACCAGTGCCACAAGGGCTCTCGCAAAGCAGGGATTACCAATATTACTCCAGTTGTTTTTATTTTGCTTATTAGTGAAACTTAAGTGTGCCTAGAACCCAAAGTTTAACTTCATCCGAAGGTTACGTCCGCTCAATTTAGCCCCATATCATCTAGTCAAAAGGTTAAAAGTCTGTCGTATTGGCAATCTCTCTGGTCTCCATTCCCTAAACCTAAAACCTAAGATAAACATCCTGGACACGAAAATTTAGAATAGCATAAACTACTTAAATTTACTGCACAAGTATCCTTTATTCAACTCCCTCTTACCATGTGTGCTCAAACTGTGGTGATATTAACAGGAAGAAGTAAACAAAATCAGTGAAACACAAAAATTATTAGATAGCCTGAGGTTTGACTATTTATCACCCAGGTACTCTGACATTTCAGTATCTCCAATGAGCTACCCTAGCATTTGAATAGTTTATCATTATAGGTACCTTATATCAGAATTTGAAAAAATTTGTAAGAATTTAACCAATTTCATACAAAAAAATACTAATGCAGTACATGATTATGATAATATACATACGTCATGCCAATACTTTTAGCAAAATGTTAGCAAATTACGATAAAAAATTCACAAAGTTTGATGTAAACTACCTACACATAGCCAAATTCATGTATAATGTCAACATTTTTGAGCAAAAATATCAAACTGTAATGATGATACTAATACACTATTGAAATCATATTCTACTTTAGCATTTTCCAATGAAAACCTACGGAAATTCAACAAAAAGGTACCTAATTGATAAAATTTTAAAACCTAAGGATACCTAAGTGATAAAATGTGTAAACCTCAAGGCATCCATTGTATATTTTAAAATGTCTAATTGTCTAAGATACCCAAGTGATAAATGGTTAAACCTCATTATACCTAATTGATAGTTGCCCAAAATTAAAACTAAAGAGTAAAAATTGAGAACATAATTGAAAAGATTAGGCCATCCAAGAACAGGAAGACTCACGTTTTCTTCATTTGAGCTTTCTCAGAGTACCGCTTCTTGGCAAGCATCTTACCCTTAATACCCAACGTCTGTTTCCAAGCCAATAAACAATTAGCAAATCAAATTAACCAAATATAGGGGTGCAAACAAGCCAAACTGAACCGAGCATCCCATTGTTCGAACTCAAGCTCGATAAGCCTTATCGGGCTCGAGTTCAAGTCAAGCTCTTACTGAGCTTTTGAACCTTTGTTCGAGCTCAGTTGAGTAGGATTTTAGTGTGTTTGATACTTGGCTCGGCTCATTCGCCAAATCGAGTTGATTCAAGCTCCTTACAGAGCCGAGCCGAGCCGAACTAATAACTGACCCGAATCAAGCTCATAACCAAGCCGAGCTCATTACTGAGTCGAGCTTCCTACCGCGTTGAGCTATTTGAGTTACTATTGAGCCATTATCGAACCATCTTCTAGCTAATATCAATTGTTAAAAGCCCTTAACAGCAGTTTCGAGCTAATATTAAACCTAACAAGCACTTAACAAGCCCTTATTAGACAGTTTGCGAATGTTAATCAGCCAAGCACCCCCTATTCGAAATTGGCTCGTTAATCTTATCAAGCCCTCTCAAACTCGGCTCGATAAACCATCAAGCCCTAAAAACAAACACAATCAAACCATAACCAATTTCAAACCCGAGTAACTCAGCAGTTCGTTTACACCCCTAACATAATCTCAACCAAAATCAATTAGGGACAAAGAGAGAGAAAAAGGTCAGACCTTTTGGGCCTTTTTGGAGCGCTCATGAACTTCACGAGCCTCCTTCTTGCGCTTCCGCTCGAAGTGATCGAGTCGGTACCCATACCTCTTCTGATGCAAATCTATGTAATCTCCTTGCGGCTGTCAATCAAATTCCAATCAAAATCATTAGCAATTCAACGAAATTGAAGCTTGATTACAACATGAGAGAAAGAGAGAGAGAGACAGATTACCATGGTGGTGGTGAATCTTGTGACACCGTCGGTGAAGTCGGAAAAAGAAACCCTAAACCCTAGGGCATTCAACTCACTCGTTTACAACACAGGAGCCGCCTTCTCTTTTTTTGTTTGGGTTATTTACGGTAGAGGTTTCATATTTTATTTATTGTATTAATTTAATTTTTATATTTTAAATTATATTAATTTAATTTTTAAATAATTTAAAATATTTTACTTTATTTCTTTAGTCAATTTTAAGTTAAGTTAATTACGTAAATTTGAACGGTAAAATTATATTAAATGTAAGCAACTTATTATAAATTCATCATTTTACTCAATTTAACCTAATTAGTGGCCAAACCATTAAAAATTTTATTAAAAACCTAACATAAAATTTTTTCAAAGAACTAAATTGACACATTTTCAACTGTACAAGGACTAAATTGACACAATTAAAAGTACAATGACTAAACTGATACAATAGACAAAGTATAGGGACATTTAACGTAAATAACCCTTTTTGTTCTATACTCTTCCGGATAATATTTTAAAAAATTGTCCAAATTATTGGTCAAAACTAAAATGACTCATCGAACTTTTCACTTAAGACGGCCCGAACTATCGGTCAAAACCAATATGAGCCCTTATGAAATTAAAGACACCCTCAAATTATTAATTAAAATCAATTTGATCCCAACTTCAAAAATTATATGAGAAGTATTGATAGAGACTCCTGAACTATTGCTCAAAATCAAAGTAACCCCATGAACTTTTAGTTTCATCAAAAACACCCCTAAAATATTGTCAAAACCAATGTAACTCCCCAAACTTCTGATTTCATCAACTATACCCTCAAACTGTTGTATAAAATCAATTTGATCCCTCAACTTAAAAAATTATATAAACGATATCTAAAACAACAACAACAACAAACCCAGTGCCTCCAAGGGCTTCCGCAAAAGCAGGGCCTGGGGAGGGTAGGTGTACGCAGCCTTCACCCTTCAGGGGGCTACCCTGAAGAGAGGTTATTTCCGAGGACCTCCAACCTAAAAAGTTAGTCTGCACCAATCAGCCAAAGACCTGGCAATAGGAGAAGCATCAAATGCATGAGTATGCCCCCCCCCCCCCCCCCCCCCCCCCCCAAAAAAAAAACGAAAAGAAGGGATATAAAGGGGATTCACAGGCACCGAACACAGGAAGCTGAAATAAAGAAGGGATATAACGAAAAGGATAAAGATAGAGGCTAGAAATAAAGGTAGACGGGATAAAGAAATAGACTGAGAAAGGATAGATAAGGAAGAGACAAAGATAAGGTAGAGACGAAGACTACCCTACTCCAGCCGGATCATCTAAAACCCCTATGCTAGCCCTCCATTGGGCCCTATCCAAGGCCATCTCCTCCCGAAGGTTTACGTGGATGAGGTCTTGTCAGATCGTCTCCGGCCATCTCTTCTTTGGTTTGCCTCTGCCTCTTTTGCCTAGAGTAGTAAGGGGTTGTTCGCATCTCCTGACTGGAGCGTTGTCCGGTCTCCTTCTGACATGTCCGAACCACCTCAGACGTTGCTCCCTTAATTTATCTTCAATGGAGGCTACGCCCAATTTGCCTCATATGAAGCCGTTTCTGATCCTATCCTTCCTTGTGTGTCCACACATCCACCTCAGCATTCGCCTCTCCGACACTTTCATCTTCTGTGTGTGCTGTTGTTTCATCGCCCTGCACTCTGCCCCATACGCCATGGCTGGCCTCACAACCGTCTTATGGTATCTTCCCTTTAGCTTTAAGAGGAACTTCCTATCACAAAGTACAGCCATCCTCCACTTATGACATCCCGCTTTGATCCTGTAGCTGACATCCTCGTCCACTTCGCCATTGTGTTGTATCGTAGACCACAAGTACCTGAATCTCTCCTTCTTCGATATGGCCTCATGTCCAATCATGACCTCTTCCCGGCTAGGCGTGGAAGAGGGATCGAACTTGAGTTCCATGTACTCGATCTTGCCTCTGCTTAGTCGTAAACCCTTCAAATATTTTTAAAATTTAAAATTTATTTTAAATATAAATGATATTTAAATTATGTTTGAAGTATTTTTTTTATTTTACTTGTCATGTCAGCATAATTTAATGAAATCTGAATAGAGTTATAGGTAAAATACTTAGAAAAAAGTTACAAAAGTTTAATGTACCTCAAAAATAATTTAAAATCGTAGGGCACTTATAAAATATATTACCAAATATTAGGATATTTGGACCAAATTGTTTCTAATTTTTTAATAGTTTTGGTTGTCTTTGATAAAAATTGAAGTTAGAGAATCAAATTGATCTTTTTTAATAGTTTTGGGGGGGGGGGGGGGGGGGGGGGGGGAGGGCGGGGCAGGGAATATTGATTTTGACCAATAATTCAGGGGGGTGTCTTTTAAGAAATTAAGAGTTTGAATGGTCACTTTAATTTTCACCAATAGTTCGGGAGGTCTCCATAATATTATCCTTTTATTTCTGTACCTTCCAAATATGAAAATGCATCTTCCTCCATGTTTCTTTTTCTTTCTGTAATATTTTCCAAATTCTAGATGATCTAAAATGCCCTTTTGATGAAAGAGCAACCCAAGGAATTTTACATTAAGGATAGGGCATTTTACATTAAGGTTAGTCTCAGGTCTCGCTTAGTCCAGTGGCCTGCTTGTTCCACAATCTTGTTGCTAATTATCGAAAAAAAAACCCATTAAGGATAGGGCATCTAATGTTTGAACCTTTGTTAGTAAATACGGCGTAAAATACACATTTAGACACGTATCCATACTTTGCTGTTTGAAAAGGGGCTTATGTGTTATTGCTAATAATTCGGTGAAATATGCGTTTTTTATGTTATCCGTATCATACACTTATTATAGCAAGTATCTCTATTTTTCACATTAAAAAAATAAATAGTAGTTGAGAATAATCAATACCTAGAAGTTAGAACTAAATTAAATATCCATATTCCATATTTTTAATACAATGTCACTTTTAACTCTCGAAGTATTGATCACCCTATCCTTTACTGTATATTATATTTATATTACCAGTATTCTAGCTAACATTACTCTTAGTTTACTTTTATAAGTCGATAAACTTTTGACCAAATTTTCGCGTTATAGCAGGATAACACACATATGTTGATGTATTTTCAAATTGTGTAATAAAAATTGTGAATGAAGTGCTTTGAAGTTGGTCCCAATGGGTGTTCTAAGTGTTTGATGTGTTTTTGAAGTGTGTTAGGATGTGTGTCGACACACATGCTTACAGAACAAGGATGCAGAGGTGTGTGTCGACACGCAGGGCCCGTGTGTCGACACACAGATCAACAGAACCGGATCTGCAGAACTGTGTGTTGACACACAGGGACGGTTTTTTGCCATTTTTCGTACGTTAACTTCCCAGGTTTTGCACCCCTTTTTGGGGTATGTTTTAGGACGTCTTCTTTCACTTGATTTATTATATATACCCCACCAGTTTGATTGTTGAATGATGATGAAAAAAGATCTTTGCCTGTGAAAACCGGTCATTCTCTTACATCTCCCTATATCTCTCTTTACATACTTTCACTCCATATTTTTGGTTATTGTTGTATCCTCGAGACTATTTCATACGCTGGAATAAGTCTTAAGGAAAGTAACAACACGCCTCGAAACCTGTAGATCGAAAAGTTACCCGTTTACTTGGTTTGCAAGTGTATACTCCAACAATCTTAAGACTTAATTTTCACGTTTGGGATCTTGGGTTTGATATGGCTTCGTCACTGAGAGAGATGATCGCGAATTTCGTAAAATTGGATCGTTTTGATGGCGGGAATTTCCGCCGCTGGCAGAAGAAGATGCACTTCTTGATAGTGACGCACAATGTGGTGTATGTCCTGAATACACCATACCCTACACCCCCTGGTGCTGAGGAGAAGGAGACATTAGCCGAGCAACGAGCCCGGCTGAAATGGGAGAATGATGACTACATATGTCGAGGGCACATACTCAATGGGATGACTGACGTTCTCTTCGACATCTACTCCAACGTGCCGACCGCTAAGGAACAGTGGGACGTACTCGAGGCACGGTACATGGTAGAAGAAGCCACAAGTAAGAAATTTTTGGTTCGTTAGTTCAATAATTATAAAATGGTGGATGGTCGTCGGGTCATGGAGCAATTCCATGAAATTGAACGAATTTTGAATAATTTTAAACAGCATAATATGAACATGGACGACACCATTGTTGTTTCGTCTTTGATTGACAAACTTCTCCCTTTCTGGAGAGATATTAAGAAGTCTCTCAAGCACAAGAAGGAAGACATGTCAATCGAAGAATTGGCTAATTATTTAAGGATTGATGAGGATACAGGTTACAGGATGAGAACAAGGACTGCCCCGGTGACGTTGGAAAAATTAATGTCACAGAAGAAGGCCAGACGAGTAAGAGGACCAAACTAATTGAACACTTTCATAAGAAACACAACGAAAAGAAAACCAAGTTGGTTTGTTGGGAGTGTCACGCGCCCGGTCACCTGAGGAGGGACTGTATCTGCCTTAAGAACAATAAGGGGAAGGGGCAGGATCATCGCAACAAAAATTCGAACGAGAAGTTCGTGGCGATGATCTCGAAGATCAACCTAGTCGAGAGTGATGACTCCTGGTGGGTTGACTCAGGGGCCACGAAACACGTATGTAAAGACAAAGGTTTCTTTACAGAATTGGAACCCATGAACAACAGTACTGTATTGTTCATGGGCAATGGAGCGAGTATACCGATGAAGGGGAAGGGAAAAGTTGACTTACTTTTCACTTCTAAAAAAACCCTTACCATAACCGATGTATACTATGCCCCGGATATAAAGAAGAACCTTGTGTCTGGTGGCCTACTGAATAGGTTCGGGTTTAAACTGGTCTTCGAGTCTGACAAGGTTGTACTGTCTAAGGGGGGCGTGTTTGTTGGAAAGGGGTATCTCTGTAACTGTATGTTCAAATTAAATATTGATAATAAAAGTGCTAGTTCTGTTTATTTGATGGCATCATAGATTAGGACATGTGAATTATCGTAAAATGCGTGAAATGGCTACTTCGATGTTGATTCCACATGTTGAAAAAGTAGATGATAAATGAAAAACTTGTATGCTAACGAAAATAACTAAGTTACCGTTTCCATCGGTACAAAGAGAAACGAATTTACTTGACTTGATATATAGCGACTTGTGTGGCTTCAAAGGTACTCCTATCATAGGGGGAAAACAATATTTTATCACTTTCATTGATGGTTGCTCGAGATATTGCTATGTATATCTGATTCATTATAAAGATGAGTCGTTAGAAGGATTTAAAGCATATAAGGCTGAAACAAAACTACATTGTGAAACCTTCCTCAAACGACTTAGGTCGGATCGTGGTGGAGAGTACTATGACCCCAAGTATTTCGAATCCAGCGGTATAGTGCATGAAATTACCGCACCGTATACTCCATAACAGAATGGTGGGGCTGAGAGGAAAAATCGGACTCTTACTGAGATGGTTAATACTATGCTGTCATACTCCGATCTCAGCGATGGTTTTTGGGGTAAGGCTATGTTAACAGCCTATCACATTTTGAACCGTGTTCCAAATAAGAAAAGCAAAATTACTCCATATGAACACTGAAATGGTAGACCCCCTAGGTTGAGTTATCTTAAAGTGTGGGGGTATAGGACCGTAGTTAGAGTCCCTGAACCTAAACGTAAAAAGTTAAGTGAAAGAGGCATCGATAACCTATTTGTTGGGTATGCACAGTATAGTAAGGCGTATCGATTCTATGTAATTGAGCCAAATGATTATGTTCGTATTAATACAATAATAGAGCCGAGAGATGCCATCTTTAATGAGAATAGGTTCACCTCTATCCCTAGACCGAGGGATTATGTACTGGTTGATAACGACACACCGGTGTCGTATGGTGATGATGATGTTCACCATGAGAGAGAACAAACCTCTGATTTTACTCCAGAACTCCGAAGGAGTAAGAGAGTAAGGAAAGAGAAATCTTTCGGATCGGACTTCTATACCTTTTCGGTAGAAGGTTCAAGAAATGATGTGGACTCTGTTGTACCACGTTGTTATGTCATGGAGACTGACCCTATGACGTTTGAGAAGGCTATGAGGTCTCATGATGCCGCCTTTTGAAAAGAGGCAATTAATGATGAGATGGATTCCATCATGGGCAATAATACCTGGATATTAGTGGATCTTCCACAAGGTAATAAGCCAATTGGGCGTAAATGGATCTTCAAGAAGAAGATGAAATTCGATGGGACTATTGATAAGTTCAAGGCCCAATTGGTGGCTAAAGGATTTTCCGAGAAACATGGGTTAGACTACTTTGACACTTATGCCCCCGTGGCGAGGATATCGACTATAAGAGTGTTGATTGCTCTTGCCTCTACGTATAAACTTGTAATTCACCAAATGGATGTGAAAAAGGCCTTTCTGAATCGTGAATTGGAAGAGGAAGTGTACATGAAACAACTTGAGGGGTTTGTTGTACCAGGCCAAGAGAGGAAGGTATGTAAACTCATACGCTCTCTATATGGGCTAAAGCAAGCCCCGAAACAATGGCATCAAAAATTTGATGAGGTTGTTCTAAACAACGGGTTCATGATAAATGAATCAGATAAGTGTGTATATAGCAAGTTCGAGAATGGAAAAGGTGTCATAATTTGCTTGTATGTGGATGACATGCTAATATTCGGTACGGATCTAGAGCAAGTAGAGGGGGCTAAAAAGTTTCTCTCTGAGAACTTTGCTATGAAAGACATAGGTGATGCTGAGTTAATCCTTGGTATAAGGATTGTAAGGAATGGGGACTCCATATCCTTGACTCAATCCCACTATGTGGAGAGTGTGTTGAAGAAATTCAACTGTGGTGCACGTGCACCGGTGCTCACACCCATGGACCCAAGTATGAAATTGGTACCGAATAGGGGCCCACCTGTTTATCAGTTGGATTATGCCCAAGTCATTGGGTGTCTGATGTACGCCATGATGAGCACAAGGCCTGACATAGCCTATGTTGTTGGAAAGCTTAGTAGATATACTAGCAATCCGAGTAAGGTACATTGGCAAGCGGTCTATAGAGTACTGAAGTACCTGAAGAGTACCATAGACTATGGTATTTCATATGTCGGGTATCCACCGATTTTGGAGGGATACTTGGATGCCAGTTGGATCTCCCATGGGGAGGATCATGCATCCACGAGTGGATGGGTTTTCTTACTCAGTGGAGGTGCATTTTCTTGGGGTTCCAAGAAACAGACTTGTATAGTTGATTCTACGATAGCAGCGGAGTTTATAGCTCTTGCTTCTGCGGGTAAAGAAGCCGAATGGTTGAAGGATTCTTGTATGAGATACCTTTGTGGCCTAAGCCGATCTCACCGATATCTATCCATTATGATAGTCAAGCTACGCTTTTTAAAGCGTACAGTGAGGTGTACAATGGGAAGTCTCGATACATTGGGATGAGACACGGTATAGTGAGGCATCTAATTCGAGAAGGTGTCATCACTGTGAATTTTGTGAGGACAAGTCAGAATCTAGCGGATCCGTTCACAAAAGGCCTTGCTAGAGACTTAGTCCTGAAAACGTGCACAAGGATGGGGTAGAAACCTATCGTTTTTAGTCACCCATGATTAACCCTCAACTCGACGCCTAGTCAGACACTAGGTCTCGGGTTCAATGAGTGAGTTTTATTATCCGTGTAGCTGCAAGCACAAAAGAATTTGCCATCCCGTGTGTGAAGTGCTTGGTACTGCGTCAAAGATTTAAAGGATAAGCGTAAGCTCTTAATGGACCCGACTTTGATAATCTTGTAACAAAATATCAGTCGCAGGACATGATCTGTTGGGGTCCACCTTAGTGAGTGTGAAGTTTGGCCGCTTCAAGGGGTGATTTTTGACAAAGGGTTTGGCCCTAATACACTTGCGAAGGGTACAGGACACACGGCGTCATATGTGTCGATCTGGGAGGTGTAAGGTATGTATAGGGAGTAGATTGCCTAGTGCGTGGTGATGTATTCAGTTAGTCAAAAGGGTTGAGTGGTTCAAAGCTTAGTCTACCATATTCGATCCGATTAATTGTAAACATGTCATCACTAGCTGGGGGTTCAATCAATAGACACCCTCATTGATGCGCGACATGGCCTCCTTTAACTTAGAGATGTATTTTGTGAGAATGACTACTTTGAAAATAGTGGAGGAATGTTGATGTTTTTTCAAATTGAGTAATGAAAATTGTGAATGAAGTGCTTTGAAGTTGGTCCCAAATGTGTGTTCTAAGTGTTTGATGTGTTTTTGAAGTGTGTTAGGATGTGTGTCGACACATAGAGATGGTGTGTCAACACACATTCTTACAGAATAGGGATGCAGAGGTGTGTGTCGACACACAGGGCCCGTGTGTCGACACAAAGATCAACAGAACCGGATTTGCAGAACTGTGTGTCGACACACAGGGACGGTTTTTCTCCATTTTTCGTACGTTAACTTCCCGGGCTTTGCACCCCTTTTGGGGTATGTTTTGGGATGTCTTTACCCCACTAGTTTGATTGTTGAATGATGATGAAAAAAGATCTTTGCTTGTGAAAACCGGTCATTCTCTTACATCTCCCTATACCTCCATTTACATACTTTCACTCCATATTTTTGGTTATCGTTGTATCCCCGAGACTATTTTATACACTGAAATAAGTCTTAAGGAAAGTGACAACACGCCTCAAAACCTATAGATCGAAAAGTTACCCGTTTACTTAGTTTTGCAAGTGTATACTCCAACAACATATGCGTCCTAGATCTTTTTAGCTTGCCTCAAAATGAATCTGAAAAACATACTCAAAGATGAGAAGGGGACAAGGCATGGGGTATAAACCAGGTGAAATATAACTATCGGGGTCGATATAGCGGTTAATTTACCACAACCCACAATCCCTTAGAGCATAACTTGAGTTCGATCCCTATAAGGCACAAAAGTGGGGGAATTTTATGGGGATCGCCGCCCCAAATTTTTACCACTGTAAAGGGAAAAAAAATGTACCCACTCCCAAGAATGAGTTTTTAGAATCAAATTTGCCTTCTTGTAAACATTGGTGGCTTTATTCAGAACAGTATTGCCAAAATAATAATAATAATAATAATAATAATAATAATAATAAAAGGGGTGAAAAGAAGCATGTAGTTAACAAGATTTAAAAGCATAACACAACTTATTCCAATATTTCTTTGTCAAAGATGATGAATTATAATTATAACAAGTATTTAGTACAAGACATAGATATCATTACACAATTCCTATAACAAGATACTCAAAATATTACACTACAATACACGGCCTCTTTTTTTTTTTTAGCATATACGTCAGATCCTTGCCCTATTATTACATTGGTATACGATGGCAAAATAGACATTTCGGACGCTAGTGTAATATATATAAAAAGTTACTTAATATGGCAAAATACACCATACATTTGTTAAATTTCCTAGAAATTACCAAACATCTCAATTACTTTTTCCAACATAACTGGAAAATACAATACAACTAAAACTACAACTATAAACGCTACACATCAATGTCAAAAGAAATCCAAAGACACAATTCAAAGGTCGTTACATACAAGTTTGAGAAAAGGTGATGGTATCAGGTCTTTGTCTAGTCGTAAAACACATACCGTCATTGTTAAGGTCATAGCAGAAGAGGTGTTAGGTTCAAATCTTCAACCCTGTTTACCGGTGGAAAAACATGGGTATTGGCAACTCGGAATGCTTTTCTCATAATTAGCCAAGCAGTTGTTCCATCATGCCCTGGTTGAAAAACAAGAAAGTAAGTCAGGATTAATTCTGTAACACCGATAATCTAATTATTTGGTGCCTGTTTGAAATCATTTTATGTTCGTAGTCTTGATTTTTAAGAAATTAAAAATCATATTTTGAAATGACTTCTTCTGGTTTAGTTTTGTTTTGGGGTTTTTTGTTACCTCGACTAAAAACTGGAAATAGAAAACAAAAAACAAGAAAAACTTGTTTTCAATACCTAGTTGTCAAAAACCAAAAGTTAACGAAATAGTCCCGTAACAAATCACATATGGATTGTCAAACCCAGCGTTCTAAACTCGTGAGTATAAAAAATAAATTAGAACAATTATTTAAAAATTCCAAATACATTTTAATCAAAGATACATCAATCATCTAACCAATCTTCGTTTAGAATCTCAACAATTCAACATGACAGTGGATTGAAATTTATTCAAATCCAATTGAATCTGACAAAGAGAAACGAATGGTCACTAAAAATTTATGCATTGTTAAAAGGTCCTAAAGTTAGTATAACGATCCAACCTCCACATTACTGCAACACAACCCATGAAAGTAGGAACTCTCCTACTGGACGTATAATAGACCACTTAAGCTCAAAGAGAGAAAGACCTTTGTTGCTTTCAGTGTAGCGATAAGGTTACTTATAAATTGGTCAAATTCCACGTATTTAACCGTATGAGATTGGGGCATTACAGCTAGAAACCTAAGTTCATTGATTACATAGAGTGGAGTAATGTAAGTCATAGACGAACCTGGAAGATGTAGTGCTCAGCATCGGTGCGTTTAAGGAAATGAATGGAGTGACGGGCAAGGTTGGCGTCGCGGTCTCCAAGTGCAGTCACACCGATATCATCAAGCACTCTCACCTTTATGTAGGGATCTTTGGGGGGCACCATGTCCTAGCAAACTCTCGATTAGCTTGGTAAATGTTGAAAGTACAGATGTAAATGCGTTGGGTTGTCAGGACTAGTTACAAAGGTTCAAAGGCTTGGCTTGCTTCGAGAGCAAGCTGAGTATTTGGCTACGAACCAAGCTTGAGCATCACAACTTGCAAGCGTTAACACATGAAGGAATCAATTGTCCCAAAAGCTTAAGTTATGACTTGTATACTCTTACATGCACCCTCGCAAATACTCTTTGGATTTGAAGCATGGATAATACACAAACTCGCCCATGCCTTGTGCTTGAATTATATTAATAGTTAGAGTGAGGGTTGTTGGGATTCGAACCTGTAACCTCTCGGTTAACAAGGCTCTAAGGAACCAACTACGGCAAAAGCTTAAGCTTATGGGTGAAGTTCCAGGAACAGTTTTTATACTCTAGCACAACAAAGCTAAACGGAGCCAAACAGACAGCGGCAACCTCATTGCATTTTTAAGGGAACATAATCGTTTCAAAAATATAAACCATAGCCACATGATCATTAATTTTTGTACCCTTCATTATATTCATAATATAAATACATTTATAAATATGTTATAGGAAATTAGGGATGATATATAAACATTACGAAGAATCCATTACAAACTCGTGTTATGAATGGCCATTATGTCATGTGACGGCCTTTATTTCACTACCCAACTCAAACCCTAGATTTTCAGGTCAGGTCGAACATTTACAGGTGTAAGCAGCGGAGAGAGAGATACCACAGTTAAATCGATGCCACCCATATCTTTCATATATGATTGCAAAGCACCGGAATGCGCCTTAAAGTAACGTTTCTCGGAATCATTGAGCTTCTCTTCGATTTCTTGAGGAAGCACACGCCCAACCTTCCAACTTAATCTCTGTAATATCTCTCCTCTTTTTTGCCTAAAATGTTCCCACAAATACGTTCATGGCAAGAGGGCAAATGTAAGACTTAAATGTCCAAGCAAAATTACTTATAGGTACCATAAAGTTAAGTCCAATGTTTTATTTATTTTTGGATCACCCAGTGTTTTTGTAATGTTTTGGAGATACCCTCTATTATTTGAAGTGTGTGTTTAAGGTATCCTCGCCATTACCTTTGTGGCCCACCAGTAATAGCAGTTGACATGTTATGTTGAACAGAGTAAAAAGGATGCACCAAACAAGAAAAAAAGGATGTCGTTTAGTAATTTCTATAGAACTGACACCTTTTTGGGGTGATCAATACCTTTTTAACTAACAGATCAGTTTCCACTAAAGGGGAAACATGGTGGAGAACTTACATAGAAAAAGCAGTCAAACAACAAAAGGTACCTCAAAAAACATTACAAAAGGTACTTGAAAACATTACACGAAGTGTTAATGCATAATAGAAATGCTTTAAAAATTAAAGTATAAAAGCAAATGCTTACACATATGTCAAGAGGCAGCGCTTATTACGTAGAAGGGAAAGATGGTGGATAAGCATCCCAAAATGGTCTGCGTTCCTCGCTGATTGCACGTCCAAGCCTTCCTCCTGCATTTTCCTGCATAGGATTACGGGATCACAACTCGTAGTTGCAGTCGCGGTATCACAATATTGGAGTGTGGATGTTAATGACGTAATAGGGTTATTCATACCAAAAGTCTATGTACTTTGCTTGCGGCGACAATTAGTCCTTGTACAATTCACACTATGTCAATTTAGTAAAAAATTGTTGGATTGAAGTTAAGTCCATGACATAATTTAAAATGGCATAATCATGTTAGATGTAAGTAATTTAATGCAAACCAACCAATGACTGAAACATTAAAATTTTATTGCTAAATTCTATTAAATGATCAAATTGACACAATATAACTCGTTGAGCGGCTAAATCGAGAAAATTAAAAGTATTAGGACTAAATTGACACAGTGGGGAAAGCATAGAACCTTTGGCATAAATCACATACACACACAAAAGCACACGCACATGATAATAAAGCAGGAGAAAGAACAAGGGAGGGGGGGGGGGAGGAAGCAAATGAAAACAAATATATGGTTGCATAAAAGAAACACGTAAATCAAAGGCTAAAAGCTCACCTGGTAAGTTGGTAAAATTGACCGTAGTGCATATTACATTCTTTAATTGCTTGGTTAAACAAATCATCCTGGTTGACCAAAAAATATGGAAAATGTCAGAAGAGCTATCAGACTAACTTTGATAGTAAAGCACCCTACCTCAATAATTTGCAGTCCATCACAATTGTCGTGTGAAATAAAAATTTATCAACACATTTGGGATAATATGATATATACTTTTGATAATAAACGGGAGATATACTTTTATCGTATGATATTTGAGTCATCTCATTTGCTTATCTAGACAATGATATTTTTCTCAGCTGTAGAACTTCGTATTGAAGAACAAACATAATGAAACAACAAAGATTTTGATTAAGGGTATAATTGAGCAAAGTCGTCCCATTATTTAGATTAATAGCCTCGGCTCTTTCAAGGTTGACCAGAGTCGATTTCAACCAAGCTCGGTAGCTCAGCTGGTTAGAGCACAAAACTAAAAATCCTTGTGTCATTGTTTCGAATCCACTTTTAAGCGGACGAAGGGTCCAAAACAAGCTGAAAGAAAATTATGAGCCAAATGAGCCTAAAGGAGCTAAGTACGAGCCAAATTTGAGCCTAAGTGAGCTTAAATAGGTCGGGATCCGCTCAAGATGCACCAGTTGACTTCAAGCTCAATAGATCTAAGCCAAGCTTGAGCATGTGATAACCAAGCTTGAGCTCAAAGTCTTAAAGCTCAGCTTCAACCCAGGCTGGCAGAGTAAAATGTTCGCAAGCAGAGCCTCAAGCTCTTGGCTCAAGTCATCTACAACCCTTGATCTGATAATAATTATGTTGTAAATAGAAAAACGTGCATTGTAATGTCTTGTTTAATCAACGAGATAAAATTGGACAGTCCAAGGGCAAGTGAACCAATGAGAACAACAAAAACCTGAGATGAATCTAGTGCCAACAACAATAAAAATCTCAAAGACAAAATTGTGACACCAAAAAATCTCCAGTAGTCATATTTTCTAATCAAAATATGAACAATCATTACCGTTGAAGAATAAAACACGGGAAAGGACGAGAATGTTGTGATCAATTCAATTGATCCTTGGATCCAACACATACCTATCCACATTGGGACAAGAGGTATTTCCAGCCCATTTGCAGGACAATAGAGGAATATTGTCCTTAACTCTAAGTTTGGCAACTAGATAAAGGAGGGTAAAGAGGAAGAAGATAAGGAGTTATCCTACCCTTATTTGGACATGTTTAATAAAAAGGGATAGGGGTCAAGAGGGGTAAATGGGTTACCCTTACATAATTGGGTAAAAGGGGAAGAGGTTATAAAATTTTATCCTCTCCCTCTTTACACCCCAAATTTGGAGGGTAAAGAAAATGACAATAGAGGGTAGTGTTTTAATCTCCATTACCCCTTAAAAAAAATATGCCAAATATGGGTAAGGGTTTAACCCTAATTAGCTTTACCCCTCTCTACCATGTTGCCAAACATAGGGCAAAATGCATCCCTTGGGGAGCAGGGGTTTCTTGGTATTAATAAGCAACACAATCATTTGACTCCTCAGAGATGTCAGAATTTGGTACCAACATAACCCCCTAGACTCAAGGTGTTGGGGAGCATTGGCACCTGATCCATGTTCCCACAAATGATGCCAAATATTAAAACTATAGATCCACCACACATCACCCACATGAGGCGAAGAGGTATTACCTTGCCTACCTACACATACAGCCACGGGGGGTTCTCTATAAAAGATAGGGTTCCTTTTTCTTTTTTTTTTTCTTTTACAGAAAACCACCTTGAAAAGTTGTCACTTTTCACTTAACTGCCACAACTTCTAAGTTTTCAGAAAGCCACCTTCAAAGTTTCCATTCAACCACCTCAAATCAATGTTAAAGCATGGGATGAAGGGCTTTCCTTGTGCCTATAAGAAACACAATGCCTTTGCTTCCTTAGCGATTTGCAATTTTAGTTGTCAACAAATGCAATGCACTTTATGATGTAAATGGGACTATAGTAAGGTACACAAGCCACGGCCATACTTTAATGATAGCAAAATTCATATATGTCTGCTTTGAGCATCAATTAGCCTAGACTCATATGTGTCACTGTTATTTCAGGAATATAGCCATAGACAAATAATAATAACAGCACTAATAATGATAATAGGGGTAAAAGTCATTGAGACCCAGAGCTATGCTTGAAAACTATAAAGCTTAAAGTTTTGTTAAACGCCTCCAAATTATCAGTTTGTATCAATTGAACCCTCTTATTACAATTATGTCGAAACTTTTTAACTCAATTAGCAACCAAAATCACATGAACAACAACAATGATAACCCAGTGCCATGATCTGGGGAGGGTAAAATGTACATAGCCTTACCCCTACAAGGTGCAACCAAAATCACATGAACATTACTGGATTTAGTTTGAATTAAACCCTTTATATCACATTATATCACGTGATAGATACAAGATCATGGTTGTGACAATGTCAAGATATAAGATAGAATAGAAATAGAAAGTCTGTTTAATATATATTATAGTTCGGGGATCTTTTTGATGATTATTGCAGAGATCTGTAGGGGATTTTCAAAGACAACATGCAAATTTTAATTTCCTATGAAAAACGGAGGTCTTTTTAGGTTCCTTCTGGAGAAAAACTTTAGGGGCTTAGCTAATATGGTTTGGTTGATTTATACAGCGATTGGAGGGCACTATGTCATTAGTTTTTGCCTTTTTTGGTATATATCATGGGTATATTTAAGGACATCATGTCCTTAAAGTTTTATATATTCTTTCTCTCTTAATAATATTTCTTTTTTGATAAAGAAACAATGATAAAATGGCTTACGTTGAAACGAGTGAGTTGCCCAGGCTCAATGGATGCAAATTCTTTCACTAACTGACATGCCCTTTTACCGTAAATCTCTGTATGCTCCATCACGCCAGTCCTGTCATTGAAGCATTTTATGAAACCAATAAAGGGCAAAATGAGGGTCATGTTAAGGACTCTATGACTCTAGTAAAAATCCCCCATTGGAGTTGCGAGAGAGAAACAATCAATATATAAGTCTAACGAGCTACTCCATCCAATGCCATTAGGTTTTAAGATGTAATCTCACTCAGACTTATATTTCAACCTCATATGTAGGCCCGATGAAGTTTTACAGTTCAAAATAGAAAATCAAGCAACACTGGAGGGTCCAAGATTTTATTCCAGGGGACTCAAATGCAAGTTATCTAGATCTTTCCTTCCAAAATCAAAATCAATAAGAATGACAAAAATAAAGATCGTTATATCATAGCTCGTAGCACAAGCATATCATTACAAACAAAAAACACTGCTCCCAAACATGAACTAAAATGTATCTAGGGGTGCAAATCAACCGAGGGAACACGAGCCAGCTCATTATACAGTTCAAATGAATCAATTTCAAGCTTGAATCCAGCTAGGTTTAGCTGAATGAGCAAAGTTTGATCTAGTTCACCTCAGACTCCGGAACTTGTGGGTTTAAACAAGTCTAAATGATAATATCTCAATGACATAGTGAGCCTAAATGAGCCAATTTTAAACAAATTCAAGCCCAAATGAATTGATCTCAAGCTTAAATGAGTCTAATTGAGCATGAATGAGCATAAAGAAGGGCAGTTCAACTCAAAATTGCCAAATTTTGTTCAAGCCAACCTATCCAAGCCCAAACCTAGGCCAAGCAAGATGTTGCTTGACTCATATACATCCCTAAACACCACAAAAGGAAGAATATCTACAAGCAAGCCTTTCAAGATATTTTGAAACCTTCCCATAATCACTTCAACATTAATCTCCTCAAGAATATCTCTCTCAATGAAGATAATACTATCTAAATGACTTAGATAACAGCAATTTAACTTTTATTGTTTAAGATTGTTATTCTTAAGCTATCATCTTCTAAACCAAAGAAGTCACACAAAATTGTAACAATTCTGAAATTAATTAAGGGATGGAAGCCAGAAATTTGGTCTACGTTGGCCTAGTGATTGTGTTACACAAAAAATAAATTAATCACGTGCAGGGCAAGTGGCCTAGTAGTATTTTAGTACGTAGTTATGCTTTAGTAACAATTTGGGCAATTTTTTTCTTTTTAATAGGTAATTAGGGTTTTACCTAGTGATTCCCTCCCTCAATCTCGATATAAGTTTATCAGGGTTGTGTAGAAGGTATGAAATGAATGATGAAAGCTCAATTCTGTCTTTCCCCGATTTCTCTTCTCTCCCTCTATGAATCTCTTCTCTCTTCCCCCTCAATTTCTATTACAAACCTCAGTTAAGCTTCAACAAGAGCAATGTAATCATTCTTCCTAGTTTTAACTGTATCGGATTGCTTTTTTCAACACAATATAAAATTAGATGCTACCAATTTAACTCAAGAAAAGGCCATAGGGTTTTAACTAGTGAAAAATGTGGGAGAAAGAAAATGCAAACTAATATAAATATAAATGATATAAGTTTAGGGAATTTATCACTTAGGCAGCTTAAGGTTTGAGCATTATCACATAGATACCTTGACTTCCAATATATATAATGAGGTATTCAGAGATTTAAAGATTTTATCATTGAGGTACCATGAAGTTCAAAAATTTTATCAATCAGATACTCTCTAGCAAAATTCGGTGGATTTTGATAAGAAATTGCTAATGTGAAACATAATTCCAACAATATATAGGTGTTTTCTATCATCATACGACTTTTTGTTGTAAAATGCTAAAATGATCCATTATTTCACTAATATGTAGATTTCTTTAGCCTCTTTGAGGCACCGCACTGTTGTATATCTCTTTTGTCATAATTCACTATTTTGTTTCCATAATTTGTTGAATTCTCGCTGAAAATAGTGATATAGCAGATATATGATGTTGTAACCATGTACCACGTTGATATTTCACGGCAAAAGTTGACAAAAATTCACTAAATTCCTATCTAGGATACCTAAGTGATAAAGTTTAAAACCTTTGTATATCTCAGAAATTTTAGAATACCTAGGCAATAAATGTCTGGACATTGTAATACAATACGCCATAATTTCCCTAAATTCAAATATCAATAACAAGATAATGACATACAAGGCAAAAATTAATAATAATTTTGCTTCGATAATAACATCACCCTAAAGTAAACGAGACTTACGCTCACCGGTTGAAGAACTAGTGCGAGATGGTGGACGGCGGTCGATGTGGGGCGGTGGTCGACCGGCGACTGTGCGAGAGATCACGGCGGCGCGACGCGGTGCTCCGCCGGGCACTGGCGGTAGCAGCGATGGATTACTGAGAGCGGCCCCGGCGCGAGACACAGGCTAAAACCCTAACCCGCGAATGTTTGAAAAAAAATTGAATGAGCAATTGGGGCTTTCAGATCCGCGGGAAAGAATCAACACTACGGGTAAGGGTAGCAAATGTGCCGTGCTCGTCTTAGGAATGGGGTTAATTTAAACTCGTCCCGTTTATTAAACAGATAAGATACTCCCAATTTTTATCTAAGTTAATTGTTAAATGGGTTATCCACTTAATTATAGGTTAATAATATTTTCAAAACATTTTTTGTTTATGTCAAGACAATTTTAACACAACAGAGTCACAAAAGTTTTTATTATTGCCCTAACATTAATAAAAAATTTCATGACAATATTACTACTCTAATTATATTGGTGAATTATTTTTATTAAATGCTGGTTTTCTAATTAAAAATATGTTAATAATATATTTTATGATAAATATTAGTAACAAATACTTGTTGTATTTATAATTGTTAAAATAAATTATTAAATTAATATTATTTAATATAGTTCAAATTATCTTCTCTCAAAAATATATATAACAGCAGTAGTATATCACTCAAATACCTCATATAACTAAATAAATGGATCAATTGTCTCAAAAACGAGCTACATGGGTCAAACTTAAATTCAACGTAATTATCTAAACGGATTAAATGGGTAACCCAAATTCAACTTGGCTTCAAAACCCTCGACCTGAACTTGTTATTTTTGTATCGCGTCAAATTTTGCCACCCCTATTCAACACCATGTTATTGCCGTATTTTTCTTTAATACAACGTTATGAGTTACTTGATTTTTATACTTTGTTTGACAATTGGGTGAAGAAGGGGAGGGTAAATAGAGATACATAAGTTATCTTATTTGATAGTTAGATAAAAGGGTAACCGTAATGAGAACTAAAGTTAAAATAAAGATAAAATAAATTTTTTTTTTTTTAAATTACTCTTTCCTCTTTAAGAGTACGGGATAAACAGGGTAACTAAATAGGGTTAACGGTTTACCTTTCATTACATAGTTGTTAAACAGGGAGTTAGTGTCTCGACTTTTTTAAAAATACTAAAAGATCTTTAATGTTTTTGATTATTTTTTTAATATCTTAGATTTTGTAGGTATTAATAAAAAGTTTAATATGGTTGTGGAATTGTTTGCTAAGATACCATTTCTCTTATTTATAGGCTGCTAATACTAATTGTTGCTTCGAGTTTCATGCAAACACGTTTATGGCCTAGCCTTTCACGATCTACTGAGATTCCTCTAACACAAAATGCGTTACGGGTCAATAACTCCTTCGTAACTATCCTTAAGGTCCACATCTCTTTCAGTGTCCCAAGTAACTACCATAAACTAGAAACGCTTGTCTATTTACAACGTCCCAAGTAACTACCTTGAGCTAGAGTATCAAATCTTCAACACCGTATCTGGTAACTGACTTGAGTGCTAGCTTTCCTTGAGTCATTTTCATCTACGTACTAGACACTAAAGGTGCAAACGAACTGAACGTTCAGTGAACTACTTGTGTTCGAAATCAATTAGGGCTTGTTCGTGTTCATTATGAGGGCTTGATAACTTATCTAGCCAAGTTCAAGCAAGCGCGATTAGTTTAACGAGTCGGGTTCGAACAGGGGTGTGCTTGGCTTGTTAACATTCGTGAACAATTTGATAAAGGCTCGATAAAAGTTCGTTAAGAGGCTCAATATGTGCTCGTTAACAGTTGATATAGGATCGAAAATGGCTCGATAATGGCTTGATAGTAACTTGAAAAGCTCGGCTTGGTTGCGAGCTCGATCAATAGTGAGCTCGCCTTAGTTTTAAGATCGATTGGGCTCCATAATGAGCTTGACTTCCCTTGGTAAGCCTAATGAGCCGATCCGAGCCAAGTATCGAATACACTAGAATCTTATCAAACTGAGTTTGAATAAGGGTTGCAAATGCTCAATAAGAGCTCGAATCGAACTTCGGCTCGATAAGCCTTATCGAGCTTGAGTTCGAACAAGGGGGTGCTTGACTCTACTTGTTTACACCCCATTAGGCACATACCTCACTAAACAAAACGGCATCGTTTCACAACCCATCAATTTGGTTTTGGGTAAACAGTTGGCTCAACAAAAAGCTCCAGAAACTCATCTCATCATGGCCTTGATCAAGCCAAGCCAACCACTAAGGTAAATGAGCCAAACCTGAACAAGATAAATCTTGCACTCACAAGCTTGCAAGTCTAAACTGATGAAATGAGTAAAAATCTACGATTAATTTTATACTCTAATATGTCACTATGAAGTGTGATTATTGTACATGGCCACCTCATACCTTCTGTTTAATTTATATTAATATTGAAAGTGAGGACTGTTGGGATTCAAACTCGTGACCCCTTAGTCAACAAAACTCTGATACCATATTAAAGAACCAACTTTTCCAAAAGTTTAAATTGATGGGTGAAAATCCCTAATTGGTTTTATATTCTAACATGCCCCCTCACAAAAATTTACCCATTAAACTTGAAGTATGAACATTGCACAGGGTCACCTCATACCTTGTACTTAACTTATATTAATATTGAAAGTGAGGGCTGTTAGGATTCAAACTCGTGACCTCTTAATTAAAAAGACTCTAATACAATGTCAAAAACCAACTTTACAAAGATTTAAACTGATGGGTAAAGGCTCAAGTAGTCCAATTCATTGTAAATTTGTAATCATATTCAATCCTGTATGGCCCCTACATCATTTAATTTTATTAAGCCTAATGCTAAGTATGAGTTGCATCCACCGATGCATGAGAGATCAATGCAACCCTGTGTTTCACGCTTCATTTAATTGCCATTATTCAACGACCCCAGACCTTACTTATGCGGGAGCCCTTTGAGACACTGGAATTATTATTGTTATTGTTGTTGTTGTTATTGTTAGAAAAATAATATAAGTTAAAATTAAAAATTATGAAAAAATTACATCCCACTTTGACAATACAACAAATAACCCTCTATCCCACATAGACAATTTAAAGTGTTTTAGTTGGGTTTATAAGGGTATGTGTTATCAATTCATTTGAATTAAGCCTTGGGTGAAGGAATGGTGGGAACTACACGTGCGCTGCGCCGCAGGTGTGGGTGAGTTTTTTTCACCGGGTATATTTATTTTACGAAAAAATCCATTTACTGCGACCATTACCGTGCTGTTATTAGTATAATTAAAATTCAGATCTCATTTTGAACGTTGCAACTTTAATATGGCTGTAATGATACTTAGCCGTTTCATAACGTTGCTTAGGGCCTTAAAATTCAAATCTGGTTTGCTACTACTTAAGCTTCAATATAAATAGAATAGCTCATGTGATCATCCCATGTCAAGAAAAAAACAGAACATCCTTCTCTGCTTCCATCCCTCCTTTCTCGTAAATCCTTGGGCAAAGTTCTCGTTCTCTCTTACCCGACGATTAACAAGTGCACGTTAAGAGTCGGACTGTGTTAATCCTAGAGGACGGTTGCCGACGCCACTGTATGCACCGGAGCAGCGACGAAATCGTCTTTTAGGACAGTGGTATTTCCCACGGCACGGTATCTTCGGTATTTTCTAATCTATTCTTCCTCTTTCGGTACTATTTGATTGTCGTGTTCACTTATTTTGCCGCATTTTACCTATACAAATTTACTACAATTTTCACTACGTTGTACCGAGATTTAACACTTCATTTTCACTATTTAATTTACAGTATTTTTCCGGTCATTTTTACTGCAATTTTTTGGCTATTTTAATGTAATTTTCAGCATTATTTTTTGGTTATTTATATTGTAATTTTCGGTTATTTTTTGGCAATTTACAACAGTAATTTACACGTTATTATACGCAGTATTGTCGTTGTACACGTTGTATTTTCTAACAGTTATTTTTGGATTATTAATACTAAAGATCTTTATACTTTACTCAGTGTGTCAATTTAGTTCTTGTATTTTTAATTGTGTCAATTTAGCCCTATATATTTCATATTGTCAATTTGGTCCTTAGAATAAAATTTGTGTTAAGTTTTTAATAAAATTTTTAACGATTCGGCCATGGATTGGGTGAAACTAAGTCAATGATTGGATTTATAGAGGGTTTCTTGCATCTAACGTGATTGTCCCGTTAAAAATTACGTCAATAATTTAACTTAAATTTGACGAATGGATTAAATTGACACGGTATAAATTGTAGAAATATTCAATTGACACAATTAAAAGTACAAGGATTAAATTGAAACAATAAAAAAAGTATACAGACCTTTAGTGTAAATAACCCAATTATATTTATGTCTGTATATGTAATAAATATCTTGAGAAAAATCACACAATTGAGCACAAATAGGAGCGAAAATCAACAAGAATCAACAAGCAACACATGGAAACCTTCTCTTATTTATGTTGGAAAATATGGGCAAATGGGGAACCAAATTCTCAAATTTGAGACACAAAGACTAACTCGAAATGGGGGCAAATAAAACTTAAATGACACAGTGACAAAGATGAACTCACTCTCTTATTACACTAATTTGACTTGAAACAAGATAATTAAACAACTAAAAAAAATAAAAAGATTCAAGGGAGAAGATTGAACAGAAGAAGTCGCCGCGCCGTGGAGTTCACCACTGCCCTAAGTCATTTATGCCCCCACTACGGTACAAACGGGATGGTTAGGCACTCCGACTCCTAGGGTTAACATGGAACCCAATATAAGAGCGTACTCTTGGGTGATGGGTTGGAGTACACCCTCACTTATTCAGTAACCAGAGTAAGAACATAGAGAATTTCATAAGGGATAGTAAAGAGTGATTTCTGTACTTTTTCATTGTGTTTTTTCTGTGTATTGAACAAGGCCCCAAAGCACAGTATTTATAGGAAAAAATATTTAACGTACAAGTAAGAAGCAGTTAAGGATTGTGAGCAAGAAGTCTGTCCATAATTAAGAAAGTGACGGACATGGAAGAGCATAAGAACCAAGTACATCAAGGGGAAAAAAACGATTATAAAAGAAGTGGGCAGTTACGCAGTCAAAATGCGTACTCGAGCTCAAGCCAAAAGCCTCGAACTCGAAGCCACACTAACGGACTCGTGCTCAAGCTAAACAGCCTTGAGGTTAAACACTAAAGGACCCTCTAGCTGGAGCATAACAGCCTCGTGCACAGTCCAAGAACTCCCTTGGAGTTTGTTAACGATAAATTAAAAATATATTGTCCGTAAAAATAAAAGTTTGGGGTTAGAAAAAGCCCACACCACACTGCAACGAGGCAGCGCAGGAGCTAGGGGTGTAAACGAACAGAGCGTTCGATGAACTACTCGTGTTCGAAATCGATTAGAGCTCGTTCGTGCTCATTAGGAGAGCTTGATAGCTTAACGAGTTGAGTTCGAGCAGGCTTGATAAGCTTAACGAGTCGAGTTCGAGCAGGCTTAATAAGCTTAACGAGCCGAGTTCGAACAGGGGGATGCTCGGCTTGCTAATGTTCACGAACAGTTTGATAAGGGCTCGATAAGAGCTCGTTAAGGGGCTCGATAAGAGCTCATTAAGGGCTCGTTATGAGCTCGATAACAATTGGTATTGGTTCAAAAATAGTTCGATAATGGCTCGATAATAACTTATAAAGCTTGGCTCGTTAATGAGCTCGACTCGATTGTAAGTTTGGCTCGATTTTAAACTCGATTAGGCTCGATAATGAGCTCGGCTCGACTCGGCTCGATAAGCCTAACAAGCCGAGCCGAGCTGAGCATCGAATGCACTACATTCTCATCGAGCCGAGTTCGAACAAGGGTTAGAAGTGCTCAATAAGAGCTCAACTCGAACTCGAGCTCGATAAGCCTTATCGAACTCGAGTTCGAACAAAAGGGTACTCGGCTCGGCTCGTTTGCACCCCTAAGCACATGAGTGTGTCATATACAAAACCCACTCTAGGCCCCTCAAGACTTTACCAAGTACAAGGAGAAGGGAACTAATCTTCCCTTCACTACTCTTCCTATGTGAGATAGAGATAAATTCACAAAACTTCAAAATTGAAGCACACTACCCTAATATTCCAACAATTACCCCCTATTTGGGAACATAATAATGGGGAATAGGGGTAGTAGGGGGTAAATTGTTACCCCCGTTTAGCAAAATATAAAGAGGAGTAAAGCAGAATAATTGGGAAGGGTTAAAAACTTACCCTTCTTTACCCCCCATTACCCCACCCTTTACCCCCATTTTTCTTTAACCTTCAAATTTTGGGGTAGAAGAGGAGAGGGGGGGGGGGGGGGGGGGGGGGGGGGGGGGGGGGGGGGGGGGTAATTTTGAATAATTTTACCCTTATTTTAATTATAACTCTCTTTACTCTTACTTCTTTACCCAATTGCCAAACAAGATTAACTCATTTCCCCCTCTTTACCCTGACCCCTCTTATTTTGACATATCCAAATAAGGTAGGATCTTATCTTACCCTGCCCCTCTTTACCTTTTTTTACCCTCCCCTCTTTAACATCCCCCCCCCCCCAGTTGCCAAACAAGCCATTAGAGGAAAAAATAGCGGGACCAAAATTAGCAGAAGTGCAAAACAACAAGAATCAACATGCAAATATATACGTGGAAATATTATCTCAAATAGAGGGAAAAAAAAAAAACCACGGCATTCAAATGAGTAGAAGCGAAAAACAACAAGAATCAACATGCAAAATTTTATGTATAAATGTTCTCTCAATCAGAGGAGAAAATTACGGGGACCTAAATGAGTGCCTTATCCATTATAAAATTTAAGAAATTATAATGTACTCATTACAACAATAACAACAACAAACCCAGTGCCTCCAAGGGCTCCCACATAAGCAGGGTTTGGAGGGTGGATGTACGCAGCCTTCCCCCTTCATTAGGCTACCCTGAAGAGAGGCTGTTTTCAAGGACCCCCAACCTGAGAAGTTGGTCCGCAGCCTAGGGTATGAGACCTGTCAGTAGTAGGGGTGTAATCGAGTCGAGTCGAGCCGAGTAACTCAGTACTCGACACGAACTCGATTAGCTGCTCTGTTACTCTAACTCGAACTCGATTAACTACTCGAGTACTCGGCTCGACTCGAATACTCGTTTATTAGGCATATAAACGTCCAAAAATTAGCTCTATTAGTAATCGAATTGAGTCGAGTCGAGCCGAGTAACTCAGTACTCGACTCGAACTCGATTAGCTGCTCTGTTACTTGAACTCGAACTCGAACTCGATTAACTACTCGAGTACTCGGCTCGACACAAATACTCGTTTATTAGGCATATAAACGTCCAAAAATTAGCTCTATTACAATATTATTTCCCATCTAACATTAATTATACTCAATTTGGTTACTACTATAAATTACAAATGTATAAATACCAAATATGCCTCCAAACCTAAGTCTAAAACAATACAAGTAAATCAAATACAACAAGTTATAAGAAACTTAGTTTTTTCATTAACAATCCGTCCTTTAGAAAAAACTCAACCTTCTCTCTTTCATTCTATCATTAGCATTACAAGCCCTCCATTTCACAAGAAAATAATAAATAAGAACTACTTCATACAAGTACACTGAATAGAAAAATTCTTGAGTCTACCATAACATCCGTCATCTCTGGAATAGTGGCATGGTGTACAAGTAATTGCTCCACAGTTAAATCCAGCAACATCCACATTTGTTGATGTTGGGATAGACGAATCTTCTTCTATTTACGTGAGGAAACAGCCTTCAAATGTTACTGCTGCTGATCTTGAGAAAGAGTTCAAGAACTATAGTAGAATCAAACCTGACAAAATCTTCTTTAAGAATAAAAAGAGTACCATAATATCACATCTCATCCATTGTAAAAGAAAATAATACAAGAGATTCACACAAGCGTACCACATACAAGTATCTACAAAAACTCAAAAATCTTGTCATTCCATCATTACTTCACAAGCCATCCTATACAACAAATTTAAGCCTCCTTTGATCATTCTATCATTTACTTGTGTTGTCAAGCTTCTCAAATGCTATAATTTCAAGAAAGTCAACATTGGAATTCGATTTCTAAAACATTCTACTTTAAATACAAACAAATTTAAAAAAAAAAAAAGAAAGGTATATATAATGCTTACCGTTACTGTTCAACTAGAATAATGACCTCCTTTTCTTTTTCTTCATCCTAAGAACACATAAACTCAGTATTAGACTAAAACTATGTGTGTGTGTATATATATACAAAGCCAACTAATAAAATAATAACTACAAGTTTACCTTGCACTGCTTCCTCTTCACCCCATGTCGTCGACGCACCCAATCTTCTCCACACAATAATACTTGCACTATTTCCGGCATAAGAGAAGCTCTATAGGCATCAATGACCCTACTTCCAGCACTAAAGGTGGCCTCTGATGCCACAGTGGTCACAGGAATGGCAAGTATATCGCATGCCATCCTTGATAACACTTTATATTTCAATTCATTGCTCTTCCACCATTGTAATGCATCAAAATCTAGAGTCTTTTCTTTATCGCCTCTAAAAACTCCTTCCTCAAAATATATGTCCAACTCTGACTTTGAGGGTTGAAAATTCTCAACAACATCTACATAATTGTAAAAATCAAGTGGGGCAGAGGAAGGTAGTTGAGGCCCCTCATCAATTGCAAGATCAATTGTCATTGTATCGGTAGACCAAATAGAAGATGATGTGCTGCAAGGAACAATTTGTTGCTCACCATACATTTCCTTATATTCATTAAAAAGTTGATACAAGTCATCTCGAACTTTAGTGATGTTCCGCTGAATGTCTTCTTGCTTGTAGATCAACGGAAACGTATACTCCACCAACCTCATCTTATACCTTGGATCTAAAACAACGGCAATGGATAGCAACAAATTGCATTCGCCCCAATACTTATTGAATTTCTCCCTCATCTTTACTACCATGTTTCTCATGAATCCATCTCTATGTGTCACTCTCTCATCTAATGCTTGTTTCTCCCTATAAATGACACCAAGGAACTTGTTGGCTGTTGGGTACTCACTTCCAGAAATGATGTGAGTGGTCTCATTAAAAATTTGTAGCAATTTACAAATTTCACCAACTTTTACCCAATCTTCAACTTGAGGGCAATAACAATAACTCGAGTCCCTCAATGCATATTCACCAAAAGCATCTTCCACATTATATGCAGTAACAAGCATATTGTATGTTGAATTCCAACGAGTGGGGCAGTCTAAGATTAACTTCCTTGAAGATAGCAGTAAGGAACCCACAACCTCACCAAACTTCTTAAGGCGGGCCTCTGAATTACGTAGGTAGCTAGCACTTTCACGAATATCATGAATGACATGCTTGATTTCAGAAAGCCCGTCTTGAACAATTAAGTTCAATATATGCTCACTACATCGAACATGAAACAACTTTCCCCCAAGGAGCAAATTTCTACTCTTCTGAAAGATACCCTTCAACGTCCTGATAGCCAAATCATTTGCAGAAGCATTGTCTACTGATAATGTGAAGACTTTGTTTTCTATGCCCCATTCTTTCATGCATTTATACAATGTATCAGCGATTTCAATTCCAGTGGGGGGAGTGGGGATCTCAACAAAGCTCAGAACACGATTTTGTAACCGCCAATCCGAGTCAATAAAATGACCTGTGACTACCATGTATGAGATCCTCTGAACATCAGATTTCCAAAGATCAGTAGTTAAGCTGATCTTGCTTACCCTTCTTAATAGATTTTTAAGTCTCTCCTTCTCCATCTCATAAACAGATATACAATCAGTCTTGGAGGTTGCACGACTAACCTTCTCATATTCAGGAAGGTTGATGCGCATCATGAAGTTAAATCCTTCCTCCTCAACAATGCTAAATGGATGCTCATGCATGAGGATCCAATGTGCTATAGCCTCCCTCTGCTTTGCATGATCGTACCGGCCTGTATTGTTAACAGGAAGCTCAGGCAGTGGTTCTTTTCTTGGAAGTTGTAGCTTGTTTTGCCTTTTAAGATAAAGCATCTTTTGAGTACATTTATCTAGATGTCGCTTGAAACTGGTGGTAGAACCCATGCTTGATATTGTGAGGAGACCCTTGCAATACTTGCACTCAGCCTTTTCTGTGCCATCATTTTGTTTTACAACATTGAAATCACCCCACACAGTAGATGTCCTCTTTCGCTTCCGCTTTTGGAAGGCTTTTGGTTCGCCTTCTTCCCTCTCCCTCTCTCCTTTCTGTAGCTCATTTTCATCACTTTGGACTTCATTGTCATCACTTTGGGGGTCATTATCATGCTGTAGTTGTTGATTATCTTCATGCACATCCATGGCTTTTTGCAAAGTAGCTCCAGTTCCAATTGAACTAAAGGATGACATATTACTGAAAAAAAATTCAGAAAAGACTAGTAAATATTATGTGTCAACAACGTTTGCTATTTTTGTCTTTAAGTATATTAAAATAATGATATGGAGGTATATGCCATAAGACAAGTCCCTTACATGCACATCTATACAAGTAGTATCAAATTATGGCCTTAATGTTAAGTCATATACTTATAATAATGTTTGACAGTGGTAGAGTTGAGTTAATGGAACTAACTTGGGCCGATGTTGGAAAAGTTGCATTTTTTTTTTGAAGTTATCCCGATTTTAGATATATTTCTAATTGTAAGAGTACAAATTGTTTATAGACCTTCACCCATTCCTATTGACATTTTAGTGAAATAAGACAATTTCTTCACTTCACTAGTGAAGAATAGGCTTTTTGTTCCTTACTTCAATGGCATATCTAATTAGAACTAGAACTACTAATATTTGTGTATCTATCCACAACAACACTAACATCATCAATAGCAAGGGAAATGTCAAAATGAATACGTGTCTATAAACAAATACAAGTAACGTACGAAAATATCAGATTTTTCATCCAAGAGATCTCTAAGTCAAAACATGCTATCATTCAAGTCACAAGCCATCTTTTATTTGAACACAATAAGTCATCTTCAAGCAAGCAAAAAATGCACCACTACTATTAGAAACATTAGCCAAGATATCAAAGAATATAGATAAAGTGATAAAGAAAGTCACCTAAATGAGAAAAATCATAGAAAACCTCCACAAAGATGAGATGAGAGAAGAAGATGAAGGGTATAAGTGAGCGAGAGAGAGAGAGAGAGAGGGACGTTGGTTTTTGGGGCAAAAGGGGTGGGTTAGGGCTTTTATATATATATATTTTTTTTAAATCAAAATTTCAAATTTTTTTTAATCAACATTCTAATTTGAAATTTTAAAATTGGTTAGTATTTTATTTAGCATTAAAATCTAAAATTAGGTTATTTTTTATTATTTTATTCATTTTTATTTTCAAATAATTTTGTTTATAAAAAGTATTACTTAAGTATCTTAAGGTTTGAGCATTATTACTTAGATATTTGACATTTTAATACATATGATGCAGGTGTCCTCATGTTTGAAAATTTTCTCAATTAAATATCATATAACATAATTTGATAATTTTGTATAAATAATTAATTAATTTTATAAAAAAAATACTAATATAATATAATATTATAAAAATATATACAAGTAATGTCAATATTTTCATTTAAAGAGTCAATAAATTGTAATAAACTATTTACCGATCTTTATATAAACTATCTAAATATTGTCACAATCACAACCATTTGTCATTTTCACATTTTTGGGTAATAAATTATCAAATTCTAATGAATATACTAATATATTATTGAAATCGTGCTTAATTTTTAATAAAAATTTATCAAATTTTAAAAAAAAGATATTTGTTTAATAAAATTTTAAAACTTCAAGGCAACTCAGTTATAAATTATTTAAAATTCAAGGTACTTTATTATATGTATTAAAATAGCAGGGTACCTAAATAAAAAGTGGTTAAATATTGGGATATAAATTCAAAAAATAGCTACTATATTATAATCACATAAAATGAATTAATAACTGAAATAAACTAATAACTAAGTATAAAAGAATCATGATAATGATTGAACATTGTCATAACGATGAGATTTGCATATTAACACAATTTGAATTATATAAGGACTAAATTAACATAATTAAAAGTATAAAAATTAAATGGATATAATAGACAAAATACAAAGACCTTTAGCATAAATAATAGACAAAAACACACAAATTTGAAATCCTGATTATAGGAAAAGAGTTACAATCTTTAACGACGCCATTAATTGAAGTTTTAATGGTTAATGTAGTATTAACTAACTTATTCCTTACTTGTAGTGGCTTGGGATCAAAATTCATAACCCCTTCCCAATATAATATGTCTTAAATTTGTACCGCAGTGGCCAAGTACTCATGCTTTGTTGCTATCATGTTGCCAGGTCACATGCTCTTTGCGGTGGACCCTGCTTTTGTCGGAGCTCCCTAAAGGGGAAAGGTTGCGTACATCTACCTCTCCAGACCCTACTTTTGCCAGAGCCCTTGCAGGTACTGGGTTTGTTGTTGTTGTATGAATTTGACACAAAATTCAAAGTACCCCAATTTGATTGATTCGAAACCTAAGAAGAACTAACTCGGTAAAGATTTAACCCGCTATAAATAGGGGTGAAATGATCCGATCTAATTGGTGCAAAACCAATATCACTTCAACTCAACATAACCTAACCTAAAATGACCGAAAATGCAAAATAATGTAAATGACTTTAAACCAAGATAAATGAAACGTAGTAATGACTCTGCATAGAGTCCACCTAATTTCGAGCTAAGCAGAATCTTGAAATGACTCGACTTAATTAACTTGAAAATCCAAACTCAAGATAACTCGAAATTAAAATGCTTTAACTTAAACTCAGCTGTTATATTATATTTAAAATATAAAAATACACATCATTTTGTAAAACATGACCGTATCAGTAGGATGTAGATGATCCATGATATACTAGATTTACGGTTTAGCACCTCCAAATTTAAAATTTTCACTCAAGCTTCATCTTTTTTTTTTTTTTCCTGATAAAAATGTTTGAACTTTTAAGTTTTTAATTTCTCACTTCTTCATCTGTCCAACGGCAAGAAATAGAGATTAGAAGTTCTAAAACTTCCAAATGAGGTGAGTCATACTGTTACGCTTTTTATGAACTATTTTTATTATTTCACTAGAAAATAAATAATTTTATTCATTTTTACCATAATAATTTCTATGATTTTCTTTCTTTTCCGTTTTAAAGAAGCAAATTTTAATAAAGGAAATATGTAATATGTGGTTTTGTACTTTGAAGTATTTTTTCAGCTGAAAAATTATTCATCAATATTGTTGGAATTTTGGTTTCTAAATAGTCTAAATTATATCCGAGTACAATGGCCAGATAGAGATAAGCTATTAGTCGCAAACAGGTTTTGGCAAATAAAACGTAAAATACTAAAATAAAAAATTTTACTTAAAACAAAATATGTTTTATTTAAATGAAGTAAATTAAGTAAATATAAAAGAATTAAATTAAAGTATTTTTTATAGGCTTATTATTTTTGAACCAAAGCTTCCCAGGGAAGGAAGCTTTCTCTCTCTCCCTTGTCTTGTCATTTTTTCCGCCCAGCCAGCCATGCCACATGTCTCATGGGGATTGGAGGATCTGACGGCTGCATCTGGGCCCTTCATTTTTGGTGGCCTTTTTGGACGGTACACAGTGAAGACAAGACAATTGATATGCTTTTTTTTACTTATTAAAGGAGGGGTTTTAGAGGGAGAAAAATTTGGTTGGTTCATTTTTGTGGGGGTCTACTTGACCGGTTCTCTCTCTCTCCTCTCTTGGGTGGTCAGGTCGGGCGAGTGGGTGGTGGGTTGTAGTGGGTGGTGATGGGTGGTGGGTGGTTCGGTCGAGGTCGAGGTCGAGGTGATGGTGGGTCGGGTCGAGCGATGTCGAGGTCGAGGTCGAGGGCGAGGTCGAAGTGATGGTGGTGGGTACGCTCGTCCGGCGGTGGGTCGTCGCCGTCACAGTAGCGTCACCGGTGGGTGGAGTTGCACCGGCGAGGTGGCCGACGGTGGGGAGGCGGGGAGGGGGTGTCAGTAGCCGTTTAGGATTTGCAGGGCAGAGGAGAGAGAGAGAGCAGAGGTGAGAGAGAGAGAGAAATTTTGTTTAATATGATGTATGTTTTACAAAATGAGTATTTATACGAGTACCAAACCGAGTATTTTATTCGAGTATGGTGGCAAGTATCGAGTCGAGCATTTATTCGAGTAACGAATCGAGCATCTATTCAAGTAACGAGTCGAATATTTATTCGAGTATCGAGTCGAGTATTTATTCGAGTATCGAGCCAAGTAGTGAGCGGCTCAACTCGGACTCGATTATTAATCGAGTATTTTTTCATACTCGAACTCGAACTCGGTTAATCCGAGTTCGAGTCGAGTTTTATCCGAGCTACTCCCGAGCTATTCACGAGTAGCTCGGATCATTTATAGCCCTGGTCAGCAGGAGAACAGCAAAGCATGAGTAGGGAAAAATATACGGCGAGCAAAACAGTAAGCTCAAACCAAGCCATAGTAGGCAGAAATCAAAAGATAAGATAAGATAAAGATAAAGATAAAGATAGAGATAATGATAAGTAGGCCAGTAGGCAAGTAGCAAGTAGCATCTCATGAGAACGAGTACACAACCTACGAGTGCCAAGAGGATGTCAAGGCCTAGCACTAGTACTAGTAAGCTAGACAACCCTACTCCTACTGGAGCATCTATTACCCCTATGCTAGCCTTCCATTGGGCCCTATCTAAGGCCATCTCCTCCCGAAGATTTAGATGGGTGAGGTCTTGTCGGATGGTCTCCAGCCATCTCTTCTTTGGCCTGCCTCTTCCTCTTCTGCCTAGTGTAGTAAGGGGTTATTCGCATCTTCTTACTGGAGCGTTGTCCGGTCTTCTTCTAACATGTCCACCTCAAACGTTGATTTATCTTCAATGGAGGCTATGCCCAGTTTGCCTCTTATGACGTCGTTTCTGATCCTATCCTTGTGTGTCCGGACATCCACCTCAGCATTCGCATCTCCGCCACCTTCATCTTTTATGTGTGTTGTTGTTTCATTGCCCTGCACTCTGCCCCATACGTCATGGCCGGCCTCACAACCGTCTTATAGTATCTTCCCTTTAGCTTCAAGGGGAACTTTCTATCACAAAGTACCGCGGAGGCCATCCTCCACTTATGCCATCCCACTTTAATCCGGTTGTTGACATCCTCGTCCACTTTGCCGTTGTGCTGTATCATGGACCCCGAGTACCTAAAGCTCTCCTTCTTTGATATGGCCTCAGAACCAATCTTGACTTCTTCCCGACTAGGCGCGGTAGAGGGATCGAACTTGAGTTCCATGTGCTCGGTCTTGGCTCTGCTTAGTCGCAAACCCTTCGACTCTAGTACCCTTCTCCATAGTTCCAACTTCTCATTTACCTCTTCCCGCGACTCCCCCACCAGTACTATGTCATCTGCAAAAAGCATGCACCAAGGTACAGATCCCTGGATGAGCCTAGTGAGCTCGTCCATAACCAGAATAAACAGATAGGGGCTCAAAGCAGACCCTTGGTGTACCCTACTGTTATCGGGAAAGCGTCTGTCTCCCCATCCACTGTATGCACCATAGTCTGTGCCTCCTCATACATATCTCTAATGGCTCGGATGTATGGCACGAGGATGCCTTTCCTGTCCAAAACTCTCTAAAGGACCTCCCTTGGCACTCTATCGTATGCCTTCTCTAAATCAATGAAAACCATATGAAGGTCCTTTTGTCTCTCCCTGTATTGCTCCATCATCCGCCTCAGGATGTGGATGGCTTCTATTGTTGATCTCCCGGACATAAATCCGAATTGGTTCTCGCACACCTTTGTGTGTTGCCTTAACCTCCTCTCTATGACCCGTTCCCACAACTTTAAAGAGTGGCACATTAGTTTGATAACCCGATAGCTGGCGCAACTCTGAATGTCACCTTTGTTCTTATATATCGGAATCAGTGTGCTCTTCCTCCATTCCTCAGGCATCTTCTCCCCCAGAAGGATTTGTTAAATAGTGTAGTCAGCCAACTGAGGCCCTTCTGTCCAAGGCATTTCTATTCTTTTATGGGTATGCCATCTGGGCCAACTGTTTTACCCCTTCCCATGAATTTCAGGGCTTCCTCGACTTCCTCAGGGGTAATTTTCCTACAGACACAGTGGTTTTGATGCTCCTCAGATGTTTGAAGATCGCCTAAGGATATCTCTGTCCCTCCTTGTTTGTTGAACAGCTCGTGAAAGTACGTTTTCCACCTAGCCTTAATTAGATGCCTGTCCACGAGTACCTGTTCATCTTCCTCTCTTATGCATTGTACTCTATCCAAGTCCCTAGTCTTCCTTTCTCTGGCTTTGGCGATTCTATATAAGCCCCTCGCACCTTCCTTGGTCTCCATCCTTTTGTAGAAATCCTCATAAGTTCTTGATTGTGCTTCTCTGACTGCTTGCTTTGCTTCTCTCCTAGCTTGAAGATACCAATGTAGCTTATCCTCATCTATGCTATGATCCCACTCTTTGAAACAAGCTCGTTTCGCCTTAATCTTCTCTTGGACCTCCTCGCACCACCACCAGGACTCTCTGCTGCTTGGCCCCCTTCCCTTTGACGTGCCGAGAACTTCCCGCGCCAGTCCTCTAATCTTTTGGGCCAGTTGGTTCCACATCTGGTTTGTATCTCCCTCGAAGTCCTCCCCAAGCTCAGCCTCCGCTCTTTCCTTGTAAACCTTATACTTGTCCCCCTTCAAATCCCTCCAACAGATATGTGTTTGCACGGGTTTGCAGATTCTTTTGGCCCTCTTCTTGGCCTTTATGTCCACCTACAACACCCTATGTTGTGTAGACAGGTCTTCTCCTACGGTAGCCTTGCAATCCCTGCAGTCTCTTTGCACCCTTTTCTTTAATAGTATGTAGTCAATCTGTGTTCTCGTCCCACCGCTTTGGTATGTGACGACGTGTTGCTCACGCTTTCTGAAGAAGATGTTGGCCACCATTAGGTTGTATGTGACCGCGAAGTCTAGAAGGGCTTTGCCCTTTGCATTCTTGGTTCCAAAACCGAACCCTCTGTGGTAAGAAGCGTAACCGTCCTCTGTCGCGCCAACGTGCCCATTGAAATCCCCGCCAATCATCACTTGTTCGGTTTGGGGTATGCCTTGCATCATTGTGTCTAAGTCCTCCCAGAATGTTGCTTTCTCATGCTTAGTTAGTCTAGTTTGAGGTGCGTAGGCACTGATTACGTTCAGTACTTCTCCATCTAGGACCATCTTGATACTTATGAACCTATCACCAGATCTTAATACTCCTGCTACTTTATCCTTGAGGCTGCTATCGACAATGATCCCAACTCCATTCCTGCCTTTGACCTTGCCCGCATACCAGAGCTTGTGCCCCAGCACATACCTGGCTTTCGCACCGACCCATTTAGTCTCTTGCAGGCAAATGATGTTGATCTTTCTCTTCATCATCATTTGGGCCACCTCGAAACTCTTCTTCGTTAGTGTCCCGACATTTAGTATCCCTAGTCTCAAGTTTCTTATCCCCTTTTGCCTCGCCCTCCCCTCCCCAACCTCTTTGAAGATGACCTCAATCTCTGAGTTCCATAACTGGTAACGTTCATCAACTAGGTGTGACTAACGCGGGTAAGTGACCAACATAGACAGGAAGCTTATTAAGCATATACGCACAATAGAACCCCCACAGTCAATGAGATCACAAAAATAAAAATAAAGAAAGGAGAAAGAACCAAGTAAAAATTACCCAACAATGGAAAATTAAAAACACTACCCTGCTGTAATAAAGGATAGATCAAACCTGGGCTAGTGCGTTGTTGCTACTCTGACCTGGCTAATACTTACCTGGGCCCGCTCTTGGTTGTTGGTTGCGGGCTGCTGGCTTTGGAGTGGTGGCAGTGGTGATGGTGGTGATGAGGGGCTGGTGGTGGTGGTGAGACGGGTGAGGTGTGGTATGGTGGTGGTGATGGGGTGCGGTGAGGCGAGGTGGGGGTGGTGGTGGGTAGGTGGTTGCGGGGTGGGCGAGGTGGTGAGTGCGTGGGTGAGGCAAGATGTTGGTGGTATTCGAGATGGTGACTACGTGGGTGAGGCGAGCTGGCGGTGGGGTTCGGGGTCGGTGAGGCGAGGTGGTGGGTGCTTGGGTGAGGCGAGGTGCTGGTGGTGGGGTTCGAGGTCAAAGGGCGGGGGGGGGGGGGGGTAGCTGCGTCGGGTCGTGGTGGTGTAGATGGTGGTGGTGGGGTTCGAGAGCAGGTGGTGTGGGTGGGTGGGTGTGGTGCCACGCGGTGACCGGCGTTGGGTCTTCATCGTCCAGGTGGCGTTGCTGGCGGTGGGGGGGGGGAGGTGTCAGCAAAAAAGGGGAGGGTGGTCAGCGAACGTTACTAAATGTCAGCGAGAGAGAGAGAGAAGTAACTTTTGAACATAATTCCATATTACAATCATAATCACAACTGTGCCTTTTCACAGATAAGCCATCAACCTCCCATAACGTGACTCTTGAACATAGTAAGTTATAAAGACTTTCTCAATTAAAGCATCCGTGCATGACTTCCTTCATACCTAAGAGAACCCCACTCGGGATCAATCACAAAAACCTCGAAAGAAAACACTTACAAGTAATTTTCTCATACTCTTCCTCTACTTGAGTGCCTCAAGTGCACCCTTTTATAGCACTCAGTCTCTCTACATATCCTATCTCTTATTTTCTATCCGTCTACACACTATCATCTTCTCCCAACTCATATTGCATCAATCAGTTAGGGGCTTCGACGTTTTGTTTTCCTATCTTTAGTTTGGTCTACCTTATTCTAGTTTCGTCGCGAGTCCTCGCCAGAGGGTTGACACCAGGGGTGGTATTCACAAAAACCCGAAATTGAAAAAACCAAATCGAAAAGTTTGGTTATTGAGTTGGAAAAAGTGATTAGGTCACCGAACCGGTGAAAAATCCAGTTAATTTGGGTGGTTGTGGTTCATGAGCTCCACGAGAGTATTATAAGTTATAGCCTAGCAGGTAAATACTCATATTTAGTTTTGTATGATTATAAGTTTAATTAAAGGGTTATTAACGCGAATGGTCCTTGTACTTTATCCAAAGTGTCAATTTAATCCATATACTTTTAATTGTGTCAATTTAGTCTTATAGTTGAAATTGAAGTTAAGTTAACGATATAATTTTTAACAATTTGATTATATAAAATGCAAATGACCCGATATAAACCCATTCACTAAGTCAACATAAGCTCACTAATCACCCGAGCATTAACAACTTTGTTAACAACTTGATGCTAATTTTTACTCTAGGGACTAAATTGACACAAAATGAATAGTACAGGGATTAAATTGACACAATTAAAAGTATAGGGACTAAATTGATACTTTGAATAAAGTATAGGGACCTTTCACATTAATAATCCTTAATTAAATCTAGTTTCAACCTCTTATATTCCTGGCCTAAGCTAATCTAAATTACTATAACAATTGTGTAGACTTAGAAATATAATTGACAACATGAACCTAAGTTGTTACTTGATTTGCCTTTTTTTAGAGCGCATGGTAGTAACGAAATTTTAGAATTTAAATGAGAGAGAAAGATACTTGAATTTCTTTTTCAATACATGGTTAATTGATTAATCAAACTGAACTAACCAAAACCGAAATTCTGGTTAACAGATTGGTTGCAGTTTGTTTTCTTGGTCTGTTGCATAATTGCCTATTACTGCTGTATGCTTTCTATAGACTTGCTTTATGCCATTGTTCTTTTGCTCTTATATCTAGATGCTTTTATGCTTTTGTGTTTCTTAGGTCGGGAGTCCTAGGACACAGCTTCCCTTTAGGGTAATACCCTGAAGGAGTAAGGCTGCGCACATCCCACCTTTCCTAAACCCTGCTTATGCAGCAACCCTTGAAGTATTGGATTTATTGTTGTTGTTGTTGGTAACAATTATTGAATTTTCTCAAATTCATTGAATGGTTCCTAAACTGATAAGTTAAAAGGTACGATTAACTGGCAACGAACACCCCTAGCTGACACATTTAGTGTTTGTTGATTTTTGCTTGTTTTTTTTTGTAATCCTGTTTTTGTCTTTTTCTCAACCTTTTCTATAATCATGTTTTTTTTGTCTTTTGTTCCTAGTTTCTATACAGGTAAATTCAAAGCCTATACTAGTTGCCTATTTTATATTGTGAGTTTATTGCTAATTATAGAAAAAAATCTTCTCACACATTTATAAAAAAGGAACTACTACAACAACAACAATAAACCCAGTGCCTCAAGGGCTCCCGCAAAAGCAGGGTCGGGGGGGGGGGGGGGGGTTTGATGTACGCAGCCTTCCCCTTTCAGGGTATGAAGCTGAAGAGAGGCTGTTTCCGAGGACCCCTAACCTGATTATGTCATCTTTGTGTCATGGTGACATGTGAGCAATAGGGTATCAAAGCAAAAGAGTAAGTTATAGCATAAAAAGAGCAATACAAAACATAACGCCCCAGAGGAGACATCGAGGCAAAACCTTCCATACCAGGCAGCAAGTAAAAGCAGATAGGCAGATAGTAGACAGTAGGCAATAGACAGTAGACAGATAGGCGTACATGTAAATAGGTGCAGCTTAATAGGCCTATACGCCTATGAACCCAATTATAGCAGAATAAGCGGCGGTGTGAAGCCGTTACAATCTGCTACCCCTATGCTAGTCTCCCTCGAGCACTAAAAACAGAACTAATCAATCAAATTCAAAAACTCAAAAAAACATTTTTGGACAAAAGTTAAACCACTTTTTCCCTTTCCTTTTCATTTTTCCATTTCAATATAATTTCTTTTCCAATGTTTTCTTTTTCATTTTTCATTTTTTTTGGGTTTTCTTATTCTTAGGTTCAGTTATATATTAATTTTAAGGTAAAAAATACACAATAATACATATATGTATTATCCAATGTACATGCATCTTCAATAGGAAATTGGTCAAGCAATGTGGGATTTCACTTCAGTTACTTTGAGCTTATTATGAACCGAGTTTGCGCATATAAAGAGCCTCGATCTTGAGGCATCTAATTCCGAGGCTCAGTGAGCTTCTACTTGACCAAAACAGATTTAGAGCTTGAGTCTCAAGTCAACTTGGACTTGCCTCAACTCGATTGTGCTCATTTAAGGTCTACATGAATAATTTATGTCTGTTTACAACAAACCCGTGAATAATTTAAATGCAATACGAGTCCTCAACAAAACCCACAAGAGTACACAAAAATAAAACAAAGAAACCCAGATCAGAATGGACATGAGCTTCCACAAAGACAAAACCTCAACATAGCTTGAAACTAAAACATCCCGAGCAGCCCTCAACTTAATTGAAAAGCAACTAGAAAAATAGGAAAATATAAATAGAAAAAATAACCAACACAAAATAACGAAGATGAAGAACGAACTCCAAAATATATGGGTGAATCATTTAAAAGTCATTTCCATATTAAAAGACAATATTAAATTGATTATTTTTCATAATCTAATGATATTTTATAATTTATGTTTATATTAAATATACAAAATAAATATATAATTAAATATTTAAAGCCAATCTACATAGAATAAAATTGGAACGTGAGCTTTTTTTTTCTCAACACTAGAAAGCTTGAGGGCAATTACATTACACAAAAGTTATCGTTTATAACAGAAGCTAATGGTTGACCGGGGAACCATGCCCCACTAATCATCTTTTTTTTTTATAATAAATGAAATAATCGCTACACAAAACCTACGTTCAATCAAGGCGGAACCTGAGACCACACTTGAGGGGGTAGAGATCAATACAAGAATATAGAACAAAAAAAAAAAAAAAAAAAAAAAAAGATCTACCTACTCCCACATCCTAGATTTTATATATACACCCGTTATAATGAGTACAAAACCAAATAAACCGTCATACCTGAAGACCTCGTAACCATGCACCACTAATCATGATTACATTTTAGAGCATGTTTGGTATGAGGTTAACATGAGTTAATAGTTATAGGGGTAATCATTACACTCCTTTTAACCCTGTTTAGTTTACCATTAATATTTAACCCATTAAAAAATTTATCCCCAAATAAGGTTAAAACCATTGCACTACTCCCATAGTGCAACATCCATAACAAGGGAATAATTTAAAAAATATTTTATATATTTATAAAAATATTTCATACAACAACAATAGCAACAATAACAGTCCCAGTGTCTCGCGGCTCCCGCAGAAAGCAGGGTCTGGGAGGGGTAATGTACGCAGCCTTACCCCTTCCGGGTGGAAAGGTGGCTGTTTCCGAGGACTCCCAACCTGAAGTGATTGAGTGCCTGCAAATAAACTAACAATTAATTACCAATGAATTTTGAGGAAAAAAGAAGAAGAAGAAGAAGAGGAAGAAGCATGACCAGGGAGTAAACTAGCCTATAAGTGCTTCATCTGAGGTTATGCCTACCTAATAATCTTAAACTATCCGTCCCTCCCCGCACTAATCTACTCTGCCACCTCGGCTACCTTTATGCTAGCCCTCCATCATGCCCTATTATAAAAATATTTCATATATTTACAAAATTATTTTAAGTACTCAAAAAATATTTCAACATTAAAAATACATTAAATATTCAAAAAGTGAATAGAAAGTAGGAGAGATCTACCATAGTGACGTTGGTGGTGACCGGAGGTCGGCTACAATAGCGATGTGGGTGGGAATAGGTCATCGGCGTTATAATAGGAATTATTTGATTTTTAATAATTTTAAAATTATTTTTTAGATATTTAAAACATCGTCAATTATAAAAGGGTGATTTTATTTAATATTTTAATAAATAGTTATATTTTATTATAATTAAATCTAAAAAAAATTAAAAATTAATGAAAGAAATGAATTAGCATATAAAAGATAAAAAGAAGTATGTTACACTTAAACTAAATATAATAAAAGATTAATAGATTAATATTTACTTTTTTAAAAATGAACAATCAGATAAGGTGAAAGAAAAAAAAAATTTATAGGATAATAATTACTTCATTAATAATTACATCATTAAAAAAATTTTTTTTTCTTTTTTTCTATACTAAACATGTCCTTTGTTGTACTGCTCTGCTTAGCTGTATTTTCCTAGTCTCCTATACAATAGGCTTAGTTGTCAAGTGTGATTAATTAATTAATTAATTAATTGCTTTCATGTAAAAGGCAACTGGAGAACAAAATGAAATGAAATGCACTGCACTTTCCTTTGCTTCATAACATTGATCCAATTACGTAAATTAATTCCCTCAGGGTGATTCCCTCTCCCCATACCTGTTTATTTTGATTATGGATCTTTTCTCGCGAATGATCCTGGAGTCGGTCAGGTTCGGGAGGTGGAGGCCTTTCTCTGTTTCCGCCCACGCTCCTCCTCTTTCTCATCTTTTCTTTGCAGACGACTGCTTACTTTTTTGTGAAGCTGATCTTGACGTCATTAAAGTTGTTAAGAGTATTATTGGATCTTTCTGTAATGCTTTGGGGCAAAGTGTTAATTTCGACAAATCTTCGGCCTTCTTCTCTTCTAATACCCCGCTCGAGACTTGCGCTACATGTTTAGCTCAATTGGGTGTCTCCCTTCTTCAGTTTGATGACTGTTATTTGGGCATTCACCTTCTGCGGGGTCGTGATAATTAGAGAATCTTGGGTTATCTTTTAGACAGAGTTAGGAAAAAAGTCCTCTTCTTTCCCATGCTGGACGGGAGGTTCTCATCACGTCTGTTTTATTTGCTATTCCTCAGTATGTGTTTCATCGCTGTCGTATCCCTAAATCCCTTGTTCATAAATTAATGGCCTAATTGCCAAGTTTTGGTAGAAGGGTTACACTGATAATGAGAGGCACATTAATTGGGTTAGTTGGAAGAAATTAGCCCAACCTAAAGATATGGGAGGTATGGGCTTTCGTGATATGGAGGGCATGAATCTAGCCCTGTTGGCTAACCAAGCTTGGAGAGCTATCGATGGATGTAATACCCTTTGAGTTCAATTTTTTAAGGGTCTCTATTTTCAAGATGGAGACTTTTTGAGGGCTCGTGTTAGTCACCGTCCATCCTAGTTTTGGAAGTGTATTGTGAACGGCTGGGACTTTCTCAAGAAAGGTTTGATTTGGAATATTAATAATGGTAGTCGTGTGAATGTATGGGAGGACAAGTAGGTGCCGGGGGTTGCAATTCGGGCTTCCTCTCCTCGAGCTTTCCAAACGGATGCCTTGAGGATCGCTGATCTTATTCTTTCATCTACTAGATCCTGGAATGTTCGCTTGCTTGATTGCCTCTTTCCTCTTGATATTGTCAAAGCTACTTGCTACATTCCTGTCTCCGATCGTAGAGTTGATGATCAAATTATAAGGCATTTGGATTCTAAAGGCATCTATAGAGTTAAACAGGGGTATGCGTTGTGGTGTCGTTCTCTTTCCTCTGAGGATAGAGGGCTTCTGGCCTCCCCCTTAAACTCCTGAGAGAATTTCTAAGCCGGTTATGGAATGCTCCAGTATCCCCCCGTATTCGTGTTTTTCAGTGGAGAGTTTTGGTTAATGGTCTCCCTTCTTATAAGAATATTGCCAAAAGGATTCCCGATTCTTCATCTATCTGCCCGCGATGTAAATTTGAGTCTGAATCTGCTGACTATATTATTTTTTATACCCTTTTGCAAGGGCTGTCTGGTTTGACTCTGATATTGGTTTTAAACCAATTTCGGAAGGGTTCTAGGGCTTTTCATCATGGTGGGAGAATATTGTTTCTTCCTTTATGGATGACTTGTCTTCTCTTATTCATATTATTTTCTTATGTTGGAGGATTTGAAAATTTCGGTGCAGGCTCGTGTTTAAAGGTTCTAATGATGATCCTAAATGGGTGGCTGATAGTGCTCGGTTCATGGCAGATGCTACCTTGATCCCCTTTTGGGCGGCTGGTCGCATTTTGGCAGCATGGGCCAAACCGATCGCTGCTTGGGTGAAGATTAACATTGATGCTAGCTGGGTTTCTAAGTCTAAGTAAGCCGGCCTTGCTGTGGTTGCTAGGGATGATTAGGGTATGGTCTTGGATGAATGGTGTGGATCCTCCTTTACGTCTTCAGCCCGGGCTGCGGAATGTCTTGCTTTACGTGCTACCTGCTTACTTGCTAGTCCTTATGGATTTTCTCATGTTGTGTTTTAAGTATGACTGCTGCGATATCATGCAGATTCTTATTGATAGAAGCCGGCCTCCTTGGGATATTTAAGACATTATTGAGGATATTTTTTTTGTTATGCACTTCATTTACTTCAGTTCATTTTCTTTGGTGTAGTCATTTAGCCAAAGTAGCTGCCCATGTTGTGGCAAAGTCTCATAGATTAGGAGCCTGTTCACATGTTTGGGTGGATCACCCTCCTCCCTTCTTTTTGTCTGCTATAATTAATGATCGTGGTTTATGAGAGCACCTTCGGGCTTTTTGACCCCCCAAAAAAAAAAATTCCCCTAATTGAACATATATATTAACTTCCGGCTTTTTGATTAATTCCAGTTTCTTGTAGAGGAGTGTACGTGAGAGATTGAGAAGAAGCTCGGGTTGAGAATTGATGGAGATGAATCTATAATGATTGAGCAATTTGTATTGATGAACTAGGGTAATGTTTGACTTGATTTCCTACTGATGTGATTTTAAAGGTTGTTTTAAAATTGCCTAAGCGCAAGAGTACGAGATCGTCGTAGCTTTGCCGGGTCGTATCCACAGGGTGTCAGTGTTAAGTCAGACTTAATGCTTAATGAACAGTGAAATCATTTTTGTGGGTTGAGTCAAGTGATTTAGTACGCAAAGACAATTAAAACAATAGAAAGAGATGTCAATTCTGGATAGTTTTACTCGTATCATGTCATTATATTACACTTAGGACGATGATTTAAAGAACTTGGGCTACAAGCTCTAAGCGTGTATTAATATATAAATTAGAGCTTCGGGTAATGAACTAGTCTAAAGGCATAACCTATCTTATCACCCTAAGTGTAGCATAGGTTACATCATTAGCACTACTTAATTCCTTTATTACTCCTAATTCAATATTAACTGTATAAAAATTTGTATTCAGGGTTGAATACAACCTAAAACTTGACCATGCGTGAAACCTGTTATGTTATGATTTAGGTTACAAGAACATAACTAAAAGCTAAAAAGCTGGAGATCAAAACATAGTTATAAGCATAAACAAAGAAATCCAAGCAATTAGAATAATTCCCCATAGGGGGCAAATGTAACATAACTAATTCATCATCAAAGCAAAATACAAAACTGGGATATGAACGGTTACCTGTCCTTCATCCCTAAACTAAAAACATCTGCTCCCCCAAAGGAGTTTTACACATCATAAAATCTAAGAAAAAGAATAACAATGAGCAAAACTTAGACGTGAAGACTCTCTCAATCTGTGTTGACGTTGATCCGAGCTTAAATCCTCCCAGTACTCCGACCACCTGCGCTTTGGCATTTGAGAAACTCTTGAATCTTGTAGCGAGTCGGGGAAGGAGAGGAGGAGACGAGACGTGCAAAAAAGACCCCAAAACTAAGGTCCCCCCCCCCCCCCCCGTTTACAAATGCGACATGACCTGGGGGTCGTGCTACAGGTATCGTGCCGATCGATCGGCCAGCCTACCGCAGGTTGCTGATTGATCGGCACTATTGGCCGATAGATCGGCTGGCCCCCTATAGAATCCGTTCTACTACGAGCTACTGATTGATCGGGTTTTCGAGCCAATAGGTCGTTCAAACCCTAAAATGCTACGAGATGTATTTGGTTTACCGAATTGCTACCCGATGAGTCCTTATTTTGCACACATGATTGGGTTTCTCATAATAGTCTTCGAATATGCCTAAGTGATGCCTGATTTTGCCACTTTTCTACCTTTGTTTGCTCCTATGCATTCCAAGCATAAATGTGCTTGAATTACAACAAAACACACATGTAAAATCAGAATATGTCGCAAAATGTAAAAATAAGGCACATCACCTACCATCCTCCTTGGCTATGATGCGGTGTTCTCATTTCCCAGCATGATCCTAGCACTTCTTGTTTTATTTTCAGTGTCTATTGTTTTCTAGTGTCTGTTGGCTCTATTTGTATTTCGTTTGCATTCCTGTTTATTCGGTTATGGTTTGTTGTTTTTGTTTGTCCTCTTCTGGTCCCCGTATCTTTACGGGTGCCCCAAGTCTCATTTTGGTCGAGTGGCCTGTTTTGTATTTCGACCTTGTCACTAATTATAGGAAAAAAATCATCTTAGGTTAAACACACTCGAAAACAAAAATCTCATCTATTGCAATGTAATGAATAGAGAACCTATTTATAGCCAAATTTTAATGCGTTACATCTACATAGAGGAAAACGTAAGGCATGTACCCTAATAAGGGTAAAGAGGGCACGAGGACATTCCCAAAGCCTAAGCCCTAGAGTCCTGTGGCCCTATTTGTCATCTAGTCCACTGCTTTAGTAGCTTCTTAAAACCTATGATTGACGGAGATTTGGGCACCCCGAATGAATAGAGAATGTCCTCAACAATTGTTGTAATATCTATTGGTATCGTATAAGAAACGAGAATTGTTCTAGTTGCAACTTTGTTACCGCCCTCTATAACTAGTCGGCCACATGGTGTAATGGAAAAGGTGTTCGTGGCTGCAATTGCTTCTGCCACTATAATTGGAGCATCACCCATTCCTCGGTACCTACCAAGATCATGTTCATGATGATTGCAGATAATGAACCCGGTTGTTGCAGATGCCCCACGTTTAGACCCATCAAAGTTAACTTTAACGCTCCTTATCGAGGGTTACTTCCATGAAACCAAATTCCTACTATAAGATCTTTTAACTTGGCGAACATCATTTGCATCCTGACCTTTGTCATCCACCTGGTGTGAACCAACTGTTCTAACGTTGATTTGCGCATTTAGTGACCAAAGAATAGGATCGGATGGATTGGCATCATGTGTAATTGGTGCACCACTTTTTGCACACTTGTTACAACTAAGAACCGTCGAGAAAGATTAAAAGAGGTAAAATATATCAAATAAGAAGGAGTTTGTTAGGCTTTTTTGGTTATGTGGGGGGGGCTTCCGGGAAATCGAAATCAATTGAGTGAAAATGTGATTGATCACATGCAACTATAAGCGATCAATGGCGTGCATAAGAATATTCATGTTTAAGATTATATATGTCATTAATATTGGCTTGAGTGGTCAATCGGAATTGGGTTTTGTTGTCTAGACCCCAACATTTAGGTTCCTAGAGTTTGAGCATTTGACATCGACGTACCCTAATGTTTTAATATATATTATGAAATACATTGGGTTTTGAAAACATTGTCATCCATGCACAATTATAAAATTTAACAGTTAGGTATCCTATATTAAAATTTGATGAAATTTTGTTTTTTTTCTGAAAAATGATGATGCGGCACATGGTTTCAAGCGTCTTCAATGAAACTCTGATGACTTCTTTGCTAACAAAATGATATGACACTTGACTTAGATAATATATATATACTTTTTGATAATTAGCAAAAAATCGCCAAATAAAACCGGCGTCCCATGAAAGCGGAATCCGAGACCACATAGAAAATATACATGCATCTTTCATTGGAATCCAATGAATTATTTTCATAATCACAAACATTTTCCGATGAAAAGTATTTGGAGTCTCAAAAATTTATCATATTTTGACATAAGATACCTAGTTGATAAAAGTTTATATATTAAAATATCAGAATATTTAGATAATAAATGCTCAAATTGGATGGGTAAGTTATAATTTCCTAAAACATGAAATGTGGGCATCTCATTCGGGGGTTCAGCAAATTCAATTGGTGGGCCCTTCTTTCAATAAATGATCAGTTTGACTAGTTTAAAGCACCTCGATCAATTCACTTTATATTATAATATCAGTTAATATATAAGTCTTTGCATTATATATATATATACACATTGATCTTTATTTCTCTAATTAGGATAATATGAGGATATGCCACTTGGGAATCAGAAAAGCCATCTAGTAAACAAAAAAAGAAGTTCGTGAAGAAGGGTGGAAGTGCTAAAGATGTTAACAAATTACTTGTTGCAGAACAAGTGTGGGAGTTAAGGAAAATGCTAGGACTGAATTTTCATGGTGATGAATCGGCTTTGCCATATTGGCCCTCTCCCATCCTCTTTAGTGATGATTATAGCCGTACAACATCTATTGATTTTTTCCTATAACAGTCATGTACTTTTTCTTGGACTGTTTTATTATTTTTGTTATTGTTTTGATCTCCGTCTTGATATATATTGACTCAGATCTTATTTTTACTGGGTGTTTATTTTATATTGAAAATTTGTTGCTAATTATAAAAAAAATTTGCTTCTCCCAACAAACACCAGTTAAAGCTTTAATTATAGGTCTCTAGTCTCACCCCCCCCCCCTCCAATCCCTGTATAAATGCATCGTTACAACTTCACATCATCCAAAAATAATAACAAAACAAAATAAAATAAAATAAAAAATCATTTTTTGCATTTTTTAGCCAAAAAAAAAAATGACAGGTCCAAAAAACCGAGTCGAGGTGCACTCAAAGCTGACCGTAGTGTCAAGCACTCCAGTCGAGCCGGGTAAGACCTACCCGCTGACCGTGCTTGACCATGCCATGGCTCGCCACACTCTCCACGTCATTTACTACTATCGGTCTGGTTCGTTTGACCTTGATCGGATCCGGCCTCCCCTTAACGAGCTGCTCACGCTATACCCTAATGTCACCGGGCGGTTATCTAGGGACAATGATGGCAACTGGCAGATCAAGTGTACCGACGCGGGGGTAAGAGTGTTACGGGCTAGGGTTGGGGTGACGGTTGATGAATGGTTGAGATTTGCCGACGCTGATGAGGAGATGGATCTAGCGGTTTGGGAGGATATGCCCGATGACCCTCATATCTGGTCGCCTTTCCACATTCAGGTAATGGTGTATCTATACTATATATTAATAAAGGCCTCTACTCCCCCTTCTTTGTCGGCTATCACTTCATTTCTCATTCGTTTAATCTCTACTCCCTTAAATTATTATATAGGTAAACTTTATTTTCTTATTTATATTAATTATATAATTTATTAACTATAATATATAAATATAATTATTTAAAATTTAATTAAACATCGTGCATCACACGTAACTCTAGTAATGTGGAAAGCACTTTGAGATGAAAAACGAAATTTAAAATATCGGTTAATAGATATTGATTTAACGCTTCTTTATGTTATAAAGTATAGGTAGTAATAATTATTTATAAAAGTTTATTGTTAATTCAAAAATAATTTAATAAGTTAGTCAGAGTTATTTCATAATAATTTTTATTGAATCAGTATATTACCTGATGTATGTGTATCTTTTACATTAATTAACCTAAAAATTATAAATAAATTTGTATAGAAGTTTTAATTAAATTATTTTAATAATATTAAGGTATAATCATTAGCAATTTTTGTACATTTCAGAAAGATAATTAAGATATGTTTAATTATTTATTTAAATAATGGTTAAAAATTATATAACTAAAGTAATACTGAAATTATTTAATTAAAATACAATTATAAAGAGATGTAGATGCTCTTAAACACAACAAAGACTAGACCGACCTAATTATTATTATTATTATTATTATTATTATTTTGGGTTGGTTTATTGCCCAAAATAAGTTTGAATTTTGATTTTAAATATGTTTGATTTTTAAATTTTACAATGAATAGGACATCGATTTCAGTCCCGTGTTTTTCCTTTAATTGAAAGAGAATTTCCATATAAACTTTGGTGTTTTAGTTTTGTTGATTTTTCCTTTTTTTTATACTCGATATGTGAGTTTTTCAACAAAATCTCTGGGTGCATGATGCAACTCGGGAGTGGTATATAAGTTGGTCAAAAAATTGATAGTATGAATTAAATTTATAGATTATGAAATGATAGAATGACTCTTATGAAAGGATGAGAGGTGAAAAATAAATTATAAGTTACATGTTTAGTTAAAGTAAAGAAAATAAGTGATATCAGATGAAAAAAAGATGAAGTCAGCAACTAAATAAGTAGTCCAAAATCAACCATCTGGCTCTTATTATCTCATAAAAATCATGCCCTATAAAAAGAAATGTTATATGAATTAGATTTGTAATGAATAATAAATACCATTAGTTGCACCCATCAGGGCCTTACTTCAACAGTAGAAGGTAAATGAGGGGATAGAATGTTACTTTAGATCAAAAAATCTGAAGGTCGATTCCCTCTTAAACTTTTTCTTGAGAAATCCATCCCTTAACTAACTTATTTGACGTGTAAATCGTTACATATTGTCACTAAATAAATGGCATTAAATACAAGATGCGACAAGTCGAAGCTCTAACAATACGGCTCATTTATTTATTTCCAGGGGTTAGGTTAGGTCGCCAGCTAACGGCTGTGGAAAACCACTTTATGGTATTTATTTTTTTATTTTTTTTATATATGCATAATATCTGTAATTTATATATTAATATGCAAAAAGTTATTAGTTTTTTAAAAATATTTATATCAAATATTTGGAAATATAAAATGTTTTAATATATATAAATATTTATTATTATTATATATATATTAAAATTATTTTATATAAATATTTTATATTAAAATTTCTAACATTTAATAATTTTTCACTTATACTAAAGCGGTGAAGGATCCCCCGCTGTGAATTATCTACGGTAAAATAAGCACAGGAGAGAGTGGGGAGAGAGAGAGGGGGTTATTTTATTTAATTTTTTTTTAAATTAAATTATTTATATAAAATAATTTAAATTTTTGTTAAAAGATTTACATGATAACAAAAATTTAACAAAATTTTAATATATAAATTTATATTTTGACTATTTATTAATTAGATATCTGTTAAATTTTTACTATCGTTTGATATTTTTAACAAAAATTTAACAGATATCTAAATAATTAGGTACCCGTTAAATTTTTATTGAAAATATCAAATAAAAATAAAAATATAACAGATATTTAATTAATAAATAGTTAAAATACAAATTCATATATTAAAATTTTGTTAATTTTTTAGCATTACTTGATATTTTTAACAAAAATTTAAATTATTTTATATAAATAATTTAAATTATATAAAATAATTGCCTCTCTCTCTCTCTCCCTCCTATGCGTATTTTGCTGTGGATAATCCACAGCAGGGGATCCTCCACCTACTAAAGCTATGTTAGTTATTAATTGTTTGTTAATTATTAATTGTTGGTTGTTAGCGGATGGTTCTTAGCAATTAAGTATTTGACTGCTTGGTATTTGTTGACTAATAAATAAATAAGTAGGTATAACTATTTTATAAAATTAATTATTATGGTTTGTTTTTTAATGTAAGTTACGTATATAGACAATTATAAGTAAAACTATAGAGTTAATAAAATAATTTAATTTAATTTCTTTTTATGAAGTTGATCTCATATTTATATACTAGATATCATAGCTGTATATAGAGGTGGCCCATGGATCGGGCTTCAGCCGGGCCGGTCCCTTTCTTTTTTTTTTTTTTTGAAATATATAAATAAACAATATAATATATAATATAATTATAATAGTATCTTACAAATTATAAATATGTTTTATAAAATAAAATATATTATAACTTATTAAAAGATACAACTATAATAATATAATAGCACGTTATAAAATTGCAAATATATTTCATAAAATAAAATAAATTATAACTTATTAAAAAATACAATTGTAACAATAAAAACAACATACCCAGTATCCCAAGAGCTCCCACCTAAACAGGGTCTGGGGGACGGATATATGCAGCCTTCCCCTTTCAGGGTATTACCCAGTGCCCCAAGGGATCTTGCCTAAGCAGGGTCCGGGGGCGGATGTACGCAGCCTTCTTCCTTTAGGGTATTATCCCTGAAGAGAGGCAGTTTTCGAGTGCCTCCAACCTGAGGGTGAGAACGTCCCAGAATGTCACCCATCCTGATACTGCTCTTGTCCAAACACACTTAATTTTGAAGTTTTAATGGAATCCGATGACAACGCATTGGTACCCTATTTGATATAATTTTGCTCAAATAACAATAATTTTATTTCAATAATAATATTATATGTAAAGGAACATACCCAGTATTATATATAATAATAATATTATATGTAGGAAATGGAAACTAGCTTTTATTACAAAATTGGGAAAAAAAGTACTAACCCAACTTCCTCATCAATATCACTTTATTTATTATTTATTCATTGAAAAATATTTACCAAACTAGCATGGTTTGAAAAATAATTACCAAACTAGCACCTTTTACTGTAGCAACATTAAGAAACGCCGTCGGAAATGGCGTTTCAAAGGCAGATGGCGTACGAACGCCGTCCACACTGGCGTCCGAAAGAGGCCGCCTTTCGGATGCCGTCCTCGACGGCGTTCGAAAGGGATCCTTTCGAACGCCGGTGTGGACGGCGTCCGTACTCCGTCCATGACGGAGTTCGAAAGGGATCCCTTTCGGTCGCCGGTGTGGACGTACGCTGTCCAAAAGGCCTACCTACACCCCTCCACATCGGAGTTCGAAATGCAGGCATATCGTACACCGTCCACCTTCCCCTCCCACACCCCCAACTCCCTCCCCGTGAACCCTAACACCCCTACCCCCTTCATCTCCATCTCTATTCTCTTTTTCACTTCTTCAACTCTATTAATGCAACATATATTTTTTATATTTTTTACAACACACATCATTTAAATACATCTTTCAACCTGTTATCCTCTCAAATAAAGTGAAGTATCAAAAAAAATTTAGCAAAATCACTTTATTTAATGTATAGAGTAATGAAGAAGGAAAAAATACATTGTAATAATAAGTTACATAAAAATAATGTAAATTATGGTATAAAACGTGACGTGGATCTACGACTAGGTTCACCACGATGCCCTGAGGGTGAAAACTCCGTGTGAACCGAAAAACTATGTCGTGGAAGTTCACGTCTACTTCCTTCTGCAGCACGAAATAAACGATAGTCAAAATCTTCTTCTTGCATAGCCTGATCAAATTGATGTCCCTCCCCAAAAGCATCAATTGCGCTACTGCAAGTAGTAAGCTATTCTGTGGAGATAGACTCTACAGTATGGCCAACAGTGTTACGTAGCCTCTAAACTGCCCTTTTAGCATGCTTTTTAAGAAGATTGACCTAGCAAATAGTACATTCAAATGTTAACGAAACATATTGTGGAATAAGTAATGAGACAAATGTTTTCAAAGTACTTACTACTCGTTGAACTTGGTTGCCACTTGGCTCATAAAGAAGTCAGGTTCGGTTCGGAACATGCACCTCACGCCGTACTATGAAATGCCTAGTGATAGAGGAGTACCATTGCATGTACTCTAAAGGCGATATAGGAGGATGACGTACGTTGGCGATATAATCCATCCGTGTGTTCCACACGGCGATCCAGTTCGAATGATAGTGCTCCCAGTTCTCGTCAGACCTGCCCGAACGCGATGTATTGTGCAAGGAGTCGAGAGTGTCAATTTGATCTGGGATATGCTACGTAAATCCAAACTGGCGCAACACTCTGTCAGGGCAATGTAACTCTACAATGCTAAAGCATATCATTGGTCCCTGATATCGCCAAATATGACGACCCTCTACACAAATCGCAGGCAAGGCGTTTAACCGGGATTGCCTGTAAGGCGTCCATTCAACCTAAGCACAGATAAAATAACTTAGCTATTACATTAAATATTTAACAATAAAGAATTATGTCTATTTTTGTATATATACCTGATGTGGTCCTTGGACATCAAGTTGGTCCCTATAGAAGGACTGGCATTGCCTGGGATTCTCGCTGAATGTCAGGGCGGCAACCCAGCTGATCAAGTACAAAGTAAATTATTTGAATGCAGGTGTAATATTACATATATATTAAATCAAGATGTAGAAAGTATGTTCTCTTACTGAGATCCCAAAGGCGGCAACGGATCGTTGACTGCATGTTCAATTGGACGGGGCGCGAATATAAACGGTCAACCGATGTGTAAATGCTCCAATGACCACAACTACACATGTAAAGGCACATAGGAATCAGGGATTTAACATATTAAAGTATTAAATATGAATATCATTTGTCGTCCATACCTGGAGCAATAAAACACACCCGCCAATTTGGGCGTGGCCCGTCATGGAACACTGGGACATTTTTCTGTACAGGTTGGCAAGAATTGCTGACCCCCAACTGTACTCACTACACCCCTCTATCGTTTCAAGCAGTGGAAGGTAGATCATCGATGTCCAACTACCAGTGCTGTTGGTGAACAACAGGGAGCCGAACATATTAAGGATGTAGCGTCTGGCGTGCTGAAGCAACACTTGCTCATCAGCGTGCGCTGGGGGGTCCTGCGCACACAATTTCACTAACCATGTACTTCTTAACAGGCTTCCCTTTATTGCTCGGTGTGGGGGGGCTGCACCCAATAAAGAGTGACAGAGGTTCTGCCAACTGTGGTTAGTGCTACCAGCAACTGTCCGACCGTCTATTTGGCGTCATCTCACCAACACGTAGATGGAATGTATGGGTCTCCTGCCTCCACCTCTCCAACAAAGCACCAATCAATGCGTTATCAATCTGGATGTGACCTACTTGAGCCACTCCAATGAGTCCAGCCTGTACAACATATGGTCGTACTAATGGGTGAAGATTTGTCAATTGGTGAATCCTCACCCTGATCTTGCTGTTGTCCTGTAATACAATAACACTAAATATATTAATCAACTATTTGAATAATTAGAACTCAAAATTATAGGATAAGTATTGATTACTGACATAACGTTCCATTCCAAACATCCTCCGATCGATGATGCTCCTGAAGACGCAACACAGATCTGTCATCCGGACCCGGATTCTGCTCACCATACTGAGTAGTCGAAGTCGAAGTATGTCTTCCTCGTGATCTTACCATCTCTCTAGAAAATTTGAAAATAGTAACCAATATCCATGGGATAACAATAAAATTACACATATTACAGCCTCCGTATCGAGCAGAACACAAAAATGAAAATACATTTATTATTATTATGTAATTACAGTAAAAAATGAATGAAATGAAGATGTAAACCTAAGTACAACATAATTGTTGCCTATTAGGACATATTTTTTTATTGTGCCCCCTTACATTGCATATGCTACATTTATTTTTGGACGAGCCCTCCCTTGCCTCCATTTCATTATGTAGTCGGGTTGAGCGTGGCCGTCCTCTACCATGCCTCCATCTTGTGTGATCTGCAACCACTGTAGGTCCAATGTACTCCGGCCATAGAGACTGATCAGGAAGTGGGTGAAATAATGGAGCATACCCACTTGCGTACATGGTTAGGCTTAAAAATGGATCAACATACTGTCCATAATCCAGCCGAGATGCGGTACAACATGCCATCACATGTGAGCATGGACGATGAAACAATTGCCATGTACCACAAGTGCAACTCCATTCGTTCAGCGTTACAGTATGGTGAGTCTCCCTCCTGTATCCTGATTCAGTCTGCCTACTCGGAGTTGTTACCTGGAACTCCATAGTGTTTCGATCAAACAACGTCACTGTATGTGTCCTTGATTTCAAGGTGGCACGTTCTATTTCAGCAAATACTTTTGGTGGCCATAAAAGACCCTATGAAAAATATGCCCGGGCTACATCCCTGCGATTGACGAAATATTTATTGCATCGATAAAACGTCATCTCCACAAGAGTAGTTACTGGGAGGGCTCATCCCACTTTCAAAACGCTGTTGAATACTTTCGATATATTAGTGGTCATGTTGCCATAGCGATAACCACCATCATACGAAAGTGCCCAACGTTCTTTAGGCTCCCGTTCAATCCACTCTCTGATCTCATCACTGGCGTGTATGAAATGGTAATACAAAGCATCGAACTTCCTCCTGGAAGGTTCCTCACTGGCGTGTATGAAATGGTAATACAAAGCATCGAACTTCCTCCTGGAAGGTTCCCTCGCCATCTCACTCAACTTCTTCTTCATTGTAGCATTTTTGAATCTGTGATTGAAGTTACTAACAAGGTGGCGAGTGCAGTAACAATGCTGCCCTTCAGGCGCAGGCCAAATGATTGGCATCCCATTCTTGATGCCAGCATGTCGATCAGATATAATACATATCGGTTGGCGATCGCCTGTCACATATGTACGTAGACAAAATAGGAACCAACCCCAACTCCATGCGTCCTCCTGATCCACAAGAGCAAAACACAATGGGTATAGACCATTTTTAGCGTCAAATGCGACAGCTACCAGCAGCTTCCCCATATATTTCCCATATAAATGGGTACCATCAATACTGATCAGTGGACGGCAACACTTGAATCCCTCAATAGATGCACCGAATGCCCAAAAAACACCGCGAAAGATTGCCTCGTCTCCCACCAGGCTTTTATATTGCCAGTCGACAACATTGCCTGGATTTGACTGTTGCAATGCAGTGAGCAGCTTAGGTAACATCAGAAATGCATCCTCATGGGACCCAAACAACCGCTCAATCACTTCCTGTTTTGCTTTCCATGCTTTCCGATATGAAATAGTGTACCCATGTTGCTGTTGTACTGCTGCTCGTATTGCTGCAATATTCATTTTAAGATCAGCAGTCACAATGGGTGACACTATAGTTGCAACAAAATTTGAGGTCAAGGCACGGTGGTCTTCCGCCAATACAGTGGTAGAACATGTATGTGGCCCCCTCAAAACCGAAATCTCAAACGCTTCTAGTTTTTGTTTGAGCGGCCCACGTAGATACCACTTGTATTGTGGTGCTTGCACACACCTTAGGGTTATGTAATTAGGATTGGACGTGTGCACTACGTATTCCAACTTGTTTTTTATGTGCCACACCTTAACTGCACTGATTAATTCGTCCTTCGTTTGGAACACTTGTCCCTCCTCCAAGACAGATCCTGTTGACCAAATTCTTCTACTTTTCTCCCAATCAGAACATAATGCCTGGTCTGCCCATGAAATGTCTTCGAATTCAGGGACAGGAGCTTGGGCAAATGAAGGCCCAGCATCATCATCATCATCTAGTTCATTTTCCTCCTCGTCAAACCCCACATCTGCATCTTCATCAGATGCCTCAGAATCATTGTTGGCATAAGCCCTATCAAACATAGCTGTGCTCTCGTGCGCAACCATTCCAGCAACCAGTGAAACGCCCACTGTTGGACCTCTAGACCGACCTGATGCCTCAACTTGACTATGCGGCAAATGATGTTGAGCTCTTCCCTCAACATTTACTGCAGTTACATACAGTTCTATCTATGTCGCCCTATTTTCTAATGCCATGTCGAACATAGACCTCAATACCATTGCACAAGCGATCTCAACAGGTTTGTATCGCATAGGATTCTGGGACAACAACATTCTCCATGTAATCGTAATATCAAATGTGTTACTATCCCATCCAGTAAATTCATACATCATTTCCTTCAACTCCAGAAAAGAAATTCCGGATTGTATCCTGAGTATAAACTGTCTTCCACCGGTGTAATTAACACCATCCGCAGTTTGTACAATATCTCCATCATAATGACACAACAGTGTGACTACGTTGCACGCCATAATTTCTAAACTGAAGCTCATGAAAACATACAATATAATATTAATGTAATTATATAACAAAGTATCTAACAATATTTTATCAAACAAAAAATTACAAGATATTAACTAACTATAAACTATTCGTATAATATACAATTCTTACACTGAATCAAATATATATTGACTAATTATTATTACTAAAATAACCTAATAACAAATCCATATTATTTTATATGAACGATTTTAAAATATACTATTGTATATATCATGATTATTATATTATTATTACTAAAACAACCTAATAACAAATTCATATTATTTTATATGAACTATTTGAAATATACTATTGTATATATCATGATTATTATATTATTATTACTAACACAACCTAATAACAAATTCATATTATTTTATATAAACTATTTGAAATATTATTATTACTAAAATAACCTAATAACAAATTCATATTATTTTATATAAACTATTTGAAATATTATTATTACTAAAACAACCTAATAACAAATTTATATTATTTTATATGAACAATTTGAAATATAACATAAAACCATACAACTAATAATTTATCTAACAAAATATATTAAAATACAATATTAATATTAAATGAGCTACCAAAATCATGAATATATTAAAATACAATATAAAACCATACAACTAATAATTTTTCTAGCATCATATTATTCGGTATTATATTAACAAATAAATTTTAAAATATACTATTGTATATATCATGATTATTATATTATTATTACTAAAACAACCTAATAACAAATTCATAATATTTTATATGAACTATTTGAAATATACTATTGTATATATCATGAATATTATATTATTATTACTAAAACAACCTAATAACAAATTCATATTATTTTATATGAACTATTTAAAATATACTATTGTATATATCATGATTATTATATTATTATTACTAAAACAACCTAATAAAAAATTTATATTATTTTATATGAACTATTTGAAATATTATTATTACTAAAATAACCTAATAACAAATCCATATTATTTTATATGAACAATTTAAAATATAACATAAAACCATACAACTAATAATTTATCTAGCAGAATATATTAAAATATAATATTAATATTAAATGAGCTACCAAAATCATGAATCTATTAAAATACAACATAAAACTATACAACTAATAATTATAGCATCATATTATTTAGTATTATATTAACAAATAAATTTTATGATATATTATTGTATATATCATGATTATTACATCATTATTATTAAAACAACCTAATAACATTACTATAATAGCAAATTTATATCATTTGATATGAACATACAATATAAAAGTGTTATAAATACATAAAAATAAATAATGACGACTTACATAACTTTGAAAATGGAGGGAAAATACTTCACTTTGTTTGAGAGAATAATAGGGTGAAAGCTGTATTTAAGTTATGAGTGCTGTGAAAAATATAAAAAATATATGTAGTATTTATAGAGTTGAAGATGTGATAAAGAGAATGAAGAAGAAGAGGAAGATGAAGCGGATGAAGATGAAATGATATAAGGTTCACGGGTTCAAAATATTGTAGGGAAAGTGGTGTGGGTAGACGGAATAATGCAGGGTAGAGGGAATTAGGGTAGAGGGGTAGCAGACGTACGGACGCCGTCCATACCGGTATCCGAAAGGAGGCCTCTTTCGGACGCCGGTACGGACGACGTTCCAAAGAGGCCTCTTTCGGACGCCGGTACGGACGGCGTCCGTACCTGTCAGCCTTTGAAACGCCATTTTCAATGGCGTTTTTTGATGTTGCTACAGTAAAAAGGTGCTAATTTGGTAATTATTTTTCAAACTATGCTAGTTTGGTAAATATTTTTCAAAATAGTGTTAGTTTGGTAAAAAAATCCAACTGTTGACAATGTGCCTTGTTGAAATTAATATAGAAAAACAATAAAAGTGAATTTTTTACCTTTTTTTTAAAAATATATATAATAAAGTATCATTTAGTTTAAAAATTTTATCCAATATGCACATATGAATTAAAAAATTTTATTAGTTAGATACTTTTACAAAAATTTGATAGATTTTTATTAGCATTCACTAACATAGAATATAATTATAACGATATATAGTTGTCTCCTATCATAATCTTGTAATTTTTTATTGTAAAATACTAATATGATACATTATTGCAATATAGGGATTTCTTTATTTATAATTCATCGAACTTTTCTCATAATTCTTTTGATTTTGTTAAAAATATTGATATATAGTTGTCTCCTATCATAATCTTGTAATTTTTTATTGTAAAATACTAATATGATTCATTATTGCAATATAGGGATTTCTTTATTTATAATTCATCGAACTTTTCTCATAATTCTTTTGATTTTGCTAAAAATATTGATATAACTTATGAATATTTTTGTATTCATGTACCACATCGATATTTTATTTTTAAAATTGATAAGATTTTGACAAAAATTTAACCAAATTCTTATATATGATACCTAACTGATAGAATTATAAAACCTTAAGGTACCTTATTTTACACATTGAAATATTAAGGTATCCAAGCAATAAATTGATCATAACAATTTCACCTTGCTCTATTATTAGAGATGTAAACGAGCCGACACAAGTCGAGTACCCTCTTTTTTGAACTCAAGGTCGGGTGAGCCAAATTTTTATCGAGCTTTCTTACCTTTGTTCGAGCTCACTTCGATAAGATTTTAATGTGTCCAATACTCGACTTGGCTTGACTCAGCTTGTTAGTCTAATTGAGCTGAAACGAGCTCGTTATCAAGCCCAATCGTGCTCATAACCAATATGAGTTTGCATTCAAGTCGAGCTTGCTATCAAACCAAGAGCCATTATTGAACAATTTCTAGCTAATATTAACTGTTAAAGGAGCCCTTAAAGAGTTTGTACAAGCTTTTACTGAGCTTTTGTCAAGTTTTGAACAAGCCTTATCAAACTGTTTGCGAACGTTAATGAAACAAGCATCTCCTTGTTTAAACTTGGCGCGATAAGCTATTGAGCCTCCATAACGATTACAAACAAGTAGCGATCACTTTCGAACATGAGCAGTTCATCAAACGTTCGGTTCATTTACACTTCTGTGTATTATTACTACTAAACTAATAACGTATAATGCTCGTACAGGTAACGGAATTTGAAGGAGGCGGGGCCGCCATATCACTGAGTTGCCCCCACCTCATTGCCGATCTCACCTCCGCCATCGTTTTCTTCAACTCCTGGTCTCTACTGAATCGCCGCCTCCCCCTCTCCCACCCTCCTCACCTCAAATATGCTGCTGTATCTCACTGTCCAACAATAACAACAACTCAGTGCCTCAAAGAGCCTCCTATCAAGACACAATTTGCAGACGGTAAGATGTACGCAACCACCTTCAACTTCTCTAACTCCACCATCCAACAATCCCTCTCCAAATGGGCCCACCTTGGCCCATTTGACTTTCTTACCGCCCTTTTCTGGACCCGAATAGCCCATTTCAGAAAAGCCCATTACCAAAAGCAAACCCTAGCGCTTTCTGTTTGCCTCGACGTCAGAACCCGCTTGAGCTCTCCATTACCGTTAGGGTATTTTGGGAACTTCATCCACTTCTCTAATCTATCCCTACACGAAGACGAAGTCAACGGCGGAGACATACGCCACGTGGCAAACGAGGTCCGGTGCCACGTGGACGGATTCAGTGAGGAACACTTTTGGTCAACGGTTGACAGGTTACATTCAAAGACGGCGGAAAAGGGAAAAGTGGGCCCCACAATTAGGATGTACGGACAAGAGCTGACGTGTATCAATATGGAGCATTTGATGGGGGAGAGTGAATATGAGCCGTTGATGTACAAGGCGGGGTTTGATGGAGAAGTGGGCCCAGTACACGTGGCGTGTAGGGTGGGTGACGTGGCGGGGGAAGGCTTGATTATAGTGATGCCGTCGCCGGAGGGAGGGGTGGCGCGGCGGGTCACGGTGGTTTTGCCGGCGGAGGAGGTGGCGGCGCTGTGTGATGATGAAGTTATAATGAGGCTTGAGCCAACTTTGCTTGTAAGTGGAGGGAAAGATAGTTAGAGTAATGATATTACTTATAATGAATAATAGTTATAAAACTTTATTAATTTATTTTGGTGTCAACAATTTTATTTCGAAAACAATATTATTGTAATTTTATTCATTGGGTTTTTTTTACACAAAATTATGCAGGTTTTGTTTGACTAATGAATTTTAATTAAAGTATGAAATTATAATTATTGTTGCAATTTTAATTTTGGTAGAACTGTGATTAATGATTGAAATTGTAACTCCGTATATCATAGGTTTTGTGCTCAAAAATATATCATAGGTTTTGAATTTTGAAATTAGATTTATAACTCCAATTATGATTGAATTGAGATCTCATTATTTGGATAATCAAATGAATTAGAGATTGGAGTTGCAAATGCATAACAATCGAGTCATCATGAGTATTGGGTTAATTGGGTATGAGCAATTTGAATTTCGGGTTAGATTTTGACTGGGCCAAGTCACTTTATGTTTAAGTTATCTCGAGTTTTGGGTAAATTCGGATTGAGATTTTGAAGGTCCTTTCAATTCATGTTGGATTTGTCTCGGATTTTGGGTTAATTGGGTAGGATCATTTCAGGATTTAGGTTAGGACGGTTCATGTTGAGATTATTCAAGTCATTTCAAGCTTGAGTTATCTTGACCCAACATATTGCGTCATTTCAAATCTTAGGTTGTCTAAGGTCAAGTGAAATAGGCCAAAAGTTAGCAAGGCCAAATCATTTTGGTTCCAGCCATTCAAGTTTTAATCAGTTACATCCGGTCTTTTTGATTCTCAGATCATCTTGGTTGGGTCACATCCAAGTTAGGTCAATTTATTTTTGAATTTGAGTCATCTCGTGTTTTTGGCCAATCGAGTTAGTTTATTTTGGACTGTGAATCAAATCAAACAGGGCTTAAGTCTTGAGTCATTTTAGGTTCAAGTAATTCGAGTTCAGTCATTTTAAGTATGTGGTCAAATTTAGGTCATGTGAACATTTTTTATTTTTAGTCATCTTTGATTTTAGATTTCAAGATAGTCTAGTTAATGAAGAGCCTCAATTTCCTTTCCTCACCTAAAAAGTTGGAATAAATGATTTTCGATTAAAATCTAAATTTATAAAAAGGCAGTGGGATGTTAATTCTAATTTCAATAGGTAAACCAAATAATATAATTGAAGTTATGCACCCTAATTCTAGTTTCAACCTCAATTCCAAGCTCAATTCCATATGCTAAAGAGATTTAAGAGTAATTAATTATCAAATAATCCCAAAAATAAGCTTATTTATTGATTATGGCTAGGGGTGTTCATAAAAAACTGAAACCGAAAAAACAGAACCGAAACCGAGAAAATCGAACTGAAAATTTCGGTTATCGATTTAGAAAGTTCGGTTCGGTTACCGAACCGATAAAAAATCCTGTTAATTTGGGTGGTTTTGGTTAGTAGGGTTGACTTAAACGATTAACCAAAAAAGCCGAATTATATATTTTCATACTACTATAGAAGCACATCTCCAAATACAGCCTAGTGGTCAGGTGCCTATCCCTTGGCCCAAGGGGTCGGGGGTTTGACTCTCCTCTTCTCATGACATTTCTATTATTTTTTACCTTTATTCTTATATTTTTATTTTGTTTACAATTATGAGCTAACAATACCCTATATATTATTATAGCCGATCAAATCAAAGCTATCATATCATATTCAATAGATTAGTTTTCTTGTCCCTTAGGGACATAACCAAGTGGTTTGTAACGCCGGGTGCCAAAGGGGTGGCCCGGGTTCGATTTCCACTAACCTCAAAGTGGGCCTCTTTATGAGGTGATTTAGGGGTATTATCCCCTCCCCCTACCCCCGTCCTTACCATCATTAAAAAAAAAAAAAAGATTAGTTTTCTTTTTTATTTTAAAAAATTTAGATAAATGAATTTTATTATCTTCTCAAACAAACATCACCTCTATTTGAAAGTCTCAATGTTGAAAAAAGATGGGTATATCGACAAGCTTCTAAACAAGTAAATGATATTTCTAGTTAGGAAAAAAATGGGCTAAAGTCGACGAAAAAACCTTAAATTTCTTTTCCAATAAGTGTATCGATTCACCGAACTAAATTAACCAAAATCAAAATTCCGGTTAACTGAATTTAAACGGGTGGTAATAGTTATCGAATTTGTACTAATTTCTTAAATGATTACTAAACCGATAAGCTAAACGGTATGGTTAACCGATAATAAAGACCCCTAATCATGGCTAGAGTAGCTCCTTTCTTATATATATTGCTATATGTTACTCTCTCCCACCTATGTGGGAGTATCTTGGACTAGTAAAATCTGACATGACACGATAACACGACACAAAAACGACTTAAAGATATCGGGTTTAGGCAGGGGTTTTTGAAGCCTGGTTGAATTTGAGTTGACTCGTTTAACCCATTTAGATAATTGGGTTAAATTTAGATTTGACCTGTTTAACCCATTTGCAATACGTTTGACCAGTTTGTATAGTTATTTTGAGTATTTAAGTGATATATTACTAAAAGGAACATACCCAGTGCCTCAAGGGCTCCCGCCTACGCAGGGTTTGGGGGGGCGGATGTACACAGCCTTTCCCCTTCAGGGTGTTAACCTGAAAAGAAGCTGTTTCCCAGTGCCTCCAACCTGAGGGTGAGAACTTCCCAGGAGGTCACCCATCCTGGTACTACTCTCGCCCAAGCACGCTTAACTTCGGCCCAAGCATGCTTAAGTGATATATTACTATTATTATATATATTTTTAGTATCATTTCCCATATAAGATAACGTGAAATATATTTAGTAATGTTCATTTGATAGTTTATTTTATCAACTATAAATATGTCATGTATTTATTGCTAATATCAACTATGAAATATTTTATTGACATATTTGTAAGTTAAAAAGCTAGCATTTAATTGAAAAAAATAACAAATACAATTAAATAGATAATAATTGGGTTGTGTTAAGGATGGAAAGTTCCTAACTTGTTTATTTTTTTTCAGTGACAAAAGCCGTGATACAAAGCAGGCACACTAACAGAAGTGAGGCCTGAGTTAGCTTGCATAAAAGCGTGCCATCATTAAGATGATCGGGTTTGGGTCAACTCTATTCCTAGGACATCTCATATAACAAGAATAGAAATACGCTATGATATAATATGACACATTTGTTAGCCTCACGGGTATCATTGTATCAGATAATGAATGATGATAGTGAAGGAACGTAGTGTACAACAATGCTGGCATTGATCTTAAATACTTGCAACTTTATAAGCATTCCTACCCCACAAGCTCTATAAACCATAGTAAATACAGCATTTGAAATAAATGGAATCTCATACGTTCAGGTATTATTCGACTCTATATATAAAAGGCTCGGTCAAATGTCTGTTAGATTATAAAAAGTTTTATATGATTACTTTAGAGTGGAAAAAAATATATTTATGTCAATTTTGAGTTTTATTTGATAGTGTTACTAGGATTGGCAATAAAGCGGGCCAAGTACGGGTAGAGGTGGCCATGGGCTGGGCCGGGTTCCTCTTTTTTTTTTTTATAAATATATATATATATACAATTAATCTAAAAGTAACCTAACTATATGTCAATATTCTAAAAAATAACTCAACTCTATTTTCTAACCAACAAATAACCCAACTCTAACTTTTCTACTAAAAAATAACATAACTCTAACTTTTTAACTAAAAAATAACCCAACTCTAACAGTTGATTTTAGGGGAAGGGGGAACGTGAGAAAGGGGAAGGAAAAAGTGTAAAAAAAAAATTGAAAAAATAACCTGTAAAATCGCTAGAATCGGCGTAGAATCAGTGTAAAATCGATAGAATAGGCGTATAATCAATAGAACCAGCATAGAATCGGTGTAGAATCGGAGTAGAATGGGTGTCAAATCTCAAATATATTATCTTTTATTATTGACTCGGTAGAATTGGTATAGAATCGACGATCCTACTGATCCTACCCGAGTTTGACGCAAGTTTACTTGCTTACGATTATTTATGCGATCTAGGTCGGTAGGACAAAGTGGGATCGTAGGATCCAACTCGCGATTCTGATAACCATGGTTTCGAGCCCCTACCTTGGAAAGAACCACCCCCCCCCCCCCCCCCCCCCCCCCCCCCCGATGATCTAGTAAGACGGGGGAGAGAAGAAGAAAGGTAGCAACGAGTTGTCAAGTTTCTAACTTTAATTTTTTCATCAAAAAAGGGCCATATAGAACTGAAGCGTAGGAAAAAGGACTAGACTAAGCGGGACCGCAAGAATTCCATAAGGATATACCACCTAAGAGTAGTGCGAAAATGTTAGTTGAGTTGTTTGATAATCAAAAAGGAGGAATTAGGGAACTGAGAAAAAAAAAAGAAATGTATAATCTTCTTGTTGTCGAGTGTGCTTGGGAGTTTGGAGAAAAGCTTGGGCAGAGATTTGACGGTGATGGATCTATTGTGGTCGAGTAAATTGTGATGATGGACCAACGTTATTGTTGGCCTAATTTTCTGCCCACTTCATCCACAACTTTTGCACATGATCATGGTACATCCTGTTTTCTCTCCAATGGTGTATGGTCAATTAGCATCAATTGATTCCAGTTGTAATTCTCTTATAATCCTGTTTTCTCGGATTGTGATGTTAGTCTTGTTTTTGTTTTCTTTTGATCCTTTCTTTTATACAGGTTAACTCAAGTCTCATTCATAAGAGTTGCATCTTTTGTATTGCGACTTTATTGCTAATTATCGCAAAAGGTTTATCCTACAACACAGCACTTTCACAACTATTGCCTATAGTTATAGCTAGAAGCTATAACACTTTTCCCAAATTGTACAATACTACCTCAAGTAGTTAGACATGGTAGATACAATTGACTTCAAGTTATGATTTGAGTATCATCTCAAGCACTTTCCACTTTATGCTTTTGAATACAGTAAGAAAGCCACATATACTATATAAGTGAATAGTTCTCCTCAAATTTCCTTATCCCCTCTTCCATGATGAAGGCGGGTTTCGATCATATAGGTCCTAAGCAGCACCTCGCATAGACTTTACTTACTGAGCTAGCTAACACCTGTCTTTTCAACTTTATTTAAAAAAATCGGTATTGTCATTGTATAAAGGTAGGGAATGTCCCTCAAATCCTTAACCTTTGGGTTGATATCTTGCTACTTTAATAACTAGGCTAAACCGAGGAAGGACACGGCTTTTCAACTTACAAATACCAAAATGTAACCACAAATTATCAAGCAATGCCCATTTATGAGCTAGATCCCTATATTCAATGAACTTATGTGAAAAGTATAGCAGACTTTGTTGATTAAACATAAAACTGAGATTAAGTCTAATGCATATGGGGCTGGCATTGTTTGGGCTGAGATTTATTTTTCTTCCTAGTTCTCCACTTCATTCTAAGAGGAAAATGATTTCCCTCAAACTCTAGTATAAGCTTTTAAAAATTTCCATTCCATTTCTTATTTTCCATGTATTTCAAACATGGAAAAACAATAAGATTAAAAGAGACTGTTTCAAGGAGCGTGATTGAAAGGGAGACGAGGACCGGAGACAAGAATAGAGGCAAGCCAAGAAAGAAACAAAGATAGTGGTTAGAGAGAAACAATCTAACACTTTTGAGGATTTATACAAGAAATTGGATACGGAAGAGGGGGAAGGGACCTTTACAAAATTGCTAAAGCTAGAGAAAGAAGGATTAGAGAAAATGGACTGTATAAAGTGTATCAAAAGAGAGGATGGACACGTGCTCGTCAGACCACCATAGAGTCATACTTAAAGGTGGTGCTCGGGCAGAGCTGGCACATATTGAGCCAGACGAGAAGAGCTGCCCGATATGCTCCGGGGAATACCAGCCTAAGGAGGGTCTCCGGATGCTACCCGAGTGTCAACACTGCTTCCACGCCGGGCTCTCCAGGTATGGGACCTGCCCAGTTTGCCGGCGACTTGTGCCGGAGATCCTCTTGGCATTCTTGCGTGACAGCATCAAGATTCAAGATACCAGGAGGGATGAACACTTAATGCTACATCTACACAATGCATATTATGTACTCCATATATGTGGTGTAAATTTATTTGCTCATAGAAAATATAACGGTAGATTACATATTAGTACTATAAGATTTAGTGTATTATTTTTTATTCTACAAACTTTGTGAGATAATTTTTTTAATCGAAAAAGTTAATGTATTTAATAAAATAATCCAAACATCATGAAAGAATAAAAGTAAAGCCTCAATTATATTTTGAAATTTATCACTGAAATAGCCAGAAATTTGAGGTTTTATCACCTAAATACCATTGGTTCTTTACGCAAGAATGGAGAAGAAAACATCCTTAAAGTCATAATAATTAGAGCTAGTAAAATGTGATCCAAACCGATGATTGAACCCATTTGACCCGTTACCAAACCCCATCCTAACCCGAAAAATTTAAAATTTATTGGGACCTAACCCAAAAATAAACCCACCTGAATTTGACCTGACTTCAACTTGACGCAACTCGAGTTGACCTATAATCCAACATGACCTAACCCAAATTAGACCCAACCCAAGTTTGACCCGACACATAATGATCCAAGGCCCAACCAAGACCTATCCTATAATGCAAAATGATCCAAATAGAAATCCAACTTATCACAGAATCTAAATAATACGCTAACTATAGTAATTTATTTTATAATTTTAGTTATAATTTTCAAGGTCAAATAAATATATTATCAAAATAACCTGATGGATCAACTTAAAATCTGACTAGACCTAAGGCTGACGTGACCTAATGTCGATCCGACTTGAGATTGACTCAACCCGAGCTTGACCCAACCCGCTTTTGACCCGATCCGAGATAGACCCAACGTGGCATTAATCCGACCTGAATGTTAGGTCTAATCTCTAAGTATTCTCTTACAATTGTTTAAATTATTTTACAATCACAATAGGATCAAACAAATAATACAATCAATCGCATTTTTAATAGAAATGAGTGGCCTAAAATCCTCTCACTGCCTCATTTTGACCCCATACCCACCCCAAACAAGGCAAGTACTCGCAGGTAACAAGTTTTACTTGTCCTGTTACCATCCCAACAAATACTTTTTCATTGTTTTTCTCCACAGTACAGTCCTTTCATAGTTACAGCTAACAGGGCAGATACTCGTAGGTAACAGATTTTACTCGTCCCGTTACCATCCCAACAAATACTTTTTCATTGTTTTTCTCATAGTACAATCCTTTCACAGCTACAACTAACAGGGTAGGTACTTGGTACTCGCAGGTAACAGGTTTTACTCGTCCTGTTACCATCCCAACATATACTTTTTCATTGTTTCTCTCCACATACAGACCTTTCCCAGCTACAGCTAAAGCTATCTTTTTCCACAGATAATTAATGCAATTGACTTCAAGTCAAGACTGTCGTATCATCTCTACCCTTTTCACTTACAAATAACCAAAATGCAACTGCAAAATCTCACATCTAAAATGGACATACTTTGTGTCTTCTTCCCTGTATTCTTGTTACTCAATCTAAGCAACCCAACTCATTGTATTCCTACAACACCAAACACACTCAAAACGGCTCTGACCATCGACAGACCAAACGATGTTCTAGTTTCACCGAACAGTAACATCTCTTCTGGGTTTTACAGAAACGAGAAAATAATGCATTCTATTTTGCCATTTCGGTTGCTAACTCGACTGGAAATTCCATTGTTTGGTCAGCCAACCGTGACGAACCCGTCAACGGACTGTACTCGGAGCTGAAGCTCCTCGAAAACAGCAACCTTAATCTTGTCGATGCAGGCCAAACCGTGGTTTGGTCCTCCAACACTCTCTCAACGTCACCAGTGGAATTACAACTTCTTGACACAGGAAATCTAGTCCTTAAACAAGTGTTCAATGCCACCACACTGTGGCAAAGTTTTGATTCACCCACAAACTCCTTACTTCCAGACCAGTTTCTCACTAGACAGACCGCTCTGATCTCATCTAGGAGCAAAACGAATGATGCCTCTGGATTCTACAGGCTTTACTTTGATAACGACAACGTTTTGCGACTACTTTATAATGGGCCGGAAGTATCTAGCATATACTGGCCGAATATCGGGCTCACAAGCTGGGATTCAGAAAGGACGACATACAACGGGAGCAGATTGGCTAGTTTTGATTCGTTTGGGAGTTTCATCTCTTCTGATAAACTCATGTTCAAAGCGTCAGATTTTGGGCATAAGAGTTCTGAGAAGATTAACGCTTGAATTTGACGGGAATTTGAGGATGTATAGATTGCAAGAGGACGGGAAATGGCTTGTCACATGGCAAGCTTTTGCGCAACAATGTCGGATCCATGGCTTATGTGGGCCAAACAGTTTGTGCAAATACGTTCCAGATTCAGGCAGAACATGCACTTGTTTGCCTGGTTTCAAGCTAATAAATTCGACCGACTTGTCACATGGGTGCAAACCCGAGTTCCATCTTGGAGCTCACATCAATCTCTATGAATTGCCACATCTGAATTTCGATGGGTATGATTACGACTACCACGAAAATTCAACATTTCAAGACTGCAAAGAGTTGTGCTTGAATTTCAAGGAATGCAAGGAGTTTTTGCTCAGGCGTCGCAAAAAATCTGGCCTAAACAATTGTCTACTAAAGTCGAAATTGCTCGACGGTGACCAATCGTCAGATATTTGGGTGAATTTCTACCTCAAAGTTCCCAAAAACTTCAGCTCTGTTCACATCAATAACGATACAATCAGAACCACAAATTCCGAGCTCATTTGTGATCCAAAGGCCACAAATTTTCTGCAACGAAAATATACGAAAACGCATAATAACAGGTTCCTAAGGTTTTTACTTTGGCTTGCAATCGTAGTTGGAATAATAGAGATTAGTTGCGTTATGCTTGCATGGTGTTCTCTATTTAGGACAAAGACCAAAGTGTAGCAGAACAAGGCTATGTTCTAGCTGCAGCTGGATTCCAAAGGTTTACGTACCCTGAACTGAAGAAGGCAACATTGAATTGCAGCGGAAAGGAAGGATCCGGGGTTGTGTATAAAGGCGTCTTAGCCGATGGAGGGTCGCTGCAATAAAAAAGCTACCAGGCGCGAACCAAGGGGAAGTGGAGTTCCTAACAGAGGTTAGTACCATCGGGAGACTTAACCACATGAATCTCATTGACCTCTGGGGGTATTGTTCAGAAGGAACGCATCGACTCTTGGTTTTCTAGTTCATGGAGAATAAATCTTTAGCTGAAAATCTATCTTCGAATTCATTAGATTGGAAGAAAAGGTTTGAAATCGCTCTTGGCACTGCAAAAGGACCAGCTTATCTTCATGAAGAGTGCTTAGAATGGGTTTTGCATTGTGATGTCAAACCCCAAAACATAATGCTAGACTCTAATCACATACCAAAAGTGGCAGATTTCGGGCTCTCGAAGCTCCTAAACCGAACTTCAGTTCATAACGCTAACTTCTCGAGGATTAGAGGAACAAGGGGTTACATGGCTCTAGAGTGGCTCCGCAACGCAAATATTACTTCTAAGGTCGATATTTACAGTAATGGGGTGGTAGTGCTCGAGATTTTGACGGGGAAGAGCCCGTTAGAGATGGATTTGGTGACATGGGTGAGAGAGAAATGAGACTCATTGCTAACGATAGAGTCGTTAATGGAGGAGATTGCAGATCCGGTGATGAAGGGGAAGTATAATGAAGATGAGATGAAGGCATTGTTTTTAGCAGCTATGCAATGTGTTGAGGAAGATAAAGATTGTAGGCCAAGTATGAGGCAAGTTGTGGAGCTGATTCACAAAGACAACACTGATTAATCGACGCTAACGTTTCATATTCAGAAAAGTGATTCAAATAATCATGAGATCATTTTGACAAGAAGATACTTATTAGATGATTTGTTTGCTAATTATATCACTCAATTTAAGTAATTGGACTGAGTTTGAGTTTGAATTGGGTTAACCAGTTTTCAATACATTACCATGTTTATGCAGTTATGCTGAGTAATGCGAGTTATTCGACTTTCGCTTATGTTAGCATTAGATATTTAAACAATATTTGGTCATTTTTTTATGATTTACCTCGCTAATTAATGTAATGTGTTTATTGCTAGTTTCAACCATAAAGGCATTTAATGTCACGTTTCTAAATTAAAGAACTTGTATGAAACAAAAAGTGTCAGTTCATATAATTAACGGGTAACCCATCAGTTACATGTTAATTAATTAAGTCGGGTAAAAGTTGGGGATTTCTGACTTGTTTAATCAATAATCAAGTACCTCTTTTCTGAAAACCCTCATATAACATGAGCATGTTTACTACAAGATGTAGTTCTACACAATGAAATTCGTTTTTTGCTAAATAAACATGAAAACTTGTAGTCTATGGAATTGCAGTTTGGAATTGAGGTCGAAACTAGAATTAGGGTCTAAAATTCTAATTTTACTGTTTGGTTCACCTATTAGAGCTTGAATTACAACCCAAATTACCCAACTTAATTAATCTAAGATGACTTAAAATCAAATGACCCCGTAGTTGAATGACATGAACCAAAATGAATTGACCCAAATTAAATTGATATGACTCAATGTTCGACGCGACCTAACCCGATTGACCTAAAACTTAAGATGACTCAATCCAAAACGAACCGGCCCAACTTGAATGTAACCAACCAAGCTAACCCAACTTGAAAATCAAAATTACCTGACCAGACTGAATCGAAGAAAACTCAAACCCAAAATGATCTGACTTGGACTCACTCTTGGCCTAAATTTGACCCGATATTGAGTAAGCAAAAATTTGAAATAGTACAACCTAATTGACCCTAAACCAAGATGACTCAATGAATCAACTCAATCTTGACGAGTGCTAACCCAACCCTCGAAACTAAATTACAACCAAACCCGAGATAATTAAACATGAAATGATTAGACACGACTAAACCTCAACCCAAGTTGACTTGAAACTCGAACATAAATTGAACTCAAAGTTACTCAGCCCAACCCAAATCCGATCCTAGCCAACCCAAAACTCAAAATGTTCTTAGTAGATTAATGCAAAACCCATGATGATTCAAATTGTCATGAAACTATGATTCCAACCTTTAATTTCTTTAAATGACCAAACAATGAAGTTTTAATTCCATCATTCCATTTCCATCAACATTTTACCCTTCATTTAATTTCTTTAAATGAACAAACTCTCTATGTTGCTCTCTTGGTTATAATTTCATGGTACGTCAACAACAACAAAATAAACCTAGTGCCTCAGAGAGGCTCTTACCAAGGTAGGGTCTGAGGAAGGTAAAATGTACACAGCCTTACCACTACAAGGTGCTACCTAGTACCTATTTCATATAAATATTACAATTACGTCCAATACTAAAATAGACAAGAATGATTTTATTATTAAGTATTTACATTTAACATAATTACAGTCATACCCAATTGTTAACATATAAAACCATTATTGGGTCTTTACTCATCACCTTATGCTTTTGGTATAGTTGGTTTCTTAACACGATACCAGAGCATGTTGACCGAGAGGTCATGGGTTCGAAGCATGAGATATATGAGGCGGGACTGCACAATATTCACGTTTCAAGTCTAATGGGCATTCCCTTGAGAGCGTATGTTAAAGTATAAAACCACTACCAGGCCTTCACCCATGAGTGTAAACTTTTGGGATACTCAGTTCCGTGACACCAATAGCTTAGACCCGTTAGTTTCTCCATTTTAGACAAATGACAAAATCTCTTGAACACAATTAAAATAGAACATGGACTAGATTGACAAAATTAAGCATAAACCTTAATTAACACACCGGAGAAACTACAGTAATATACGATAATATGGCATTAATAGCCCTACCTTTTCCTCTAGGCCCTACAAAAGGACATCCCCAAAAGATGAGTCCACTAGGCAAGAATCCCATGCATTTTTCCATACTAAGTAACTTTTAAACTATATATATATATATATATATATATATATATATATATATATATTTGTAAAGTTACTTAATACGATAAAATGCATGGCACATTTGTTAAAAAGGTTCAAACATAGAATATGAAACATACGAAAAACAAGTTTAATAACAAGTTAGAAGTCATGAAGCACACCTGGGACATCCATAGGTGCAGCTACAATCCGGCTGATCCAGCTGCCATAAAAAATAAGGAACATAATCATTTAAGTACCAATGTTGAATACAGAAAGTTCTTATACTATATTCATTATGTCAATTTAATCTCTCTACAAGTAAAATTGTTTCAATCAAGTCCAATATTAAAATTAACACTAATTTCTAATGGAAATTGTAATATTAATTAGAGCTTAAATATGGTTTCCACATGAAAGAGATGTATAGAAAAGGGGTGAACCTTTTGATAGAGTGAATGTGTTATTATAACTTCAGTGAGAAGTTAGCGTTAGTTTCAACATTGAATTTGATTGAAACAATTTCAATTATGTAAGACTAAATTGATACAATCACAAGTACATTAGATTTTTCTTGATAATTATCTAAGGGGTGTACCTTAGATATTGACAAACGACCAACTATATTACCTATACTCGAGAAGAATCAAACATAGTTATGTATCTAGAGGTCAGTCTCGATAATTTTCTAAGAATTTTACTTTGGTTTTCATCTAATTTAAAGTATTGAATGTCATATCAGCGGATAAGTACCCTTGTCTAAGTCTCAAACACAACTTAGCAGTCCACAAATTTCAAATGCTAATGCTCACATTTAACAAATTCTATGACTCATTTCTTCTTTTTCCTTATATAGATCGCGTTCTTTGACAGAAAAGTTTTCCCAAAGAAAATACTTTTCCCCTATCAGGAGAAAAATGACTTCCAGTTCCAGCATATAAAGTTATCATGCCAAGTGGCCCAGAAAGTATTGGGTATTGGAATCTGGTTAAGATCAGATTGAACTAGACAGGATTCCGGCATATAAAATTATCATGCCAAGTGGCCCAGAAAGCATTGGGTATCGGAATCTGGATAAGATCGGATTGAACTAGACAGGATTCCAGACGGTTAAAGATCATAGAGTTGGTCAAGGATTAGACAGAAGAACAACTGGTCAAGTCTGATTGGACAGAATTAGGGTGTTCCATTTAATCATAGACCCCAATGCACACAACTATTTCAAGCACACAATCAAACTGCAATTGCACGGTATTTGAACACCCCTAACTGCGAGCAAAGCGTCAATCGAAGAGGTAAAGTATATTATTAGAGTATAGAACCATTCCTCGACCTTCATCCTTTAGTTTAAACTCAAGCTTTTACGATAGTTGATTCTTTGATATGATTTCAGAGTCTTGATGACCCCAGAGGTCACAAGTTCTAAGCCCGGGATCGCTCCTTCTTTATATTAACATAATTGAAGCACAATGTATAACTGTGTAAGGGACGCATGTGCATTATCCATGCTTCAAGTCTAAGGGGCATTTGCGTGAACAAACACATCAAAGTATAAAACCATTCTTATACCTTTACTTGTCAGCTTAAACTCAAACTTTTGAGACGATTGGTTGCTTGACAGAATCAAATTATGGTTTCCCGGTACTTAAACACTCCCCGCTACGAGCAAAGCGTCAATGAAAGCAATAAAGAACATGAAAATCTGAAATTTCCCACATCTATTTGCAAAAATAGACCAGATTGTAGCGTACCTGCAAGAAAAGCATCTGAACAGATCAACCAAAATACCCTTTGCATTTTGATGATCTGCATAAGCATGGCTTCCTCCTACTTTGAGACTCCGATACTCCATAGTCATACGTGAGCTCGGTCATAGGCGGGATGTGTCGCATTGCAAAAAACGCAATGTGCATAGACGAAACCTCGCTTTTGGACTCATACTGTACAGGCTGCCAGAACACGTTAGGGGAGCAACTGTGGTTCATAAACCTCGCTACATTCCCAAAATCTCTTGCACTAATTAGTAATCGTGATGGAATATTGTATTTCTCTCTTGTGTCCTCTTCAGTTTTTGCTTCACCCACCAGTGCTGGGTCATAGTTCCATTTGAAGTCGTCAAACGTATGGCTCGTATCGAAGAGATAGTCATCTTTTTCAGTGTATTCTGCTTTATCGATGACTTCACCTGCATATTCACAAATGAACGATCCAGCTCGGATTGCATCCCAAGACCGTAACCCCCAACCACGATCCTTTGTCTTAAACACCTCCAAGCGCACTTTCAACCCGCTTTGCGACCCTCGGTTCTTGCAATTTGGAACACACCCACATGAAATCCCACATTCATATACCAACGGCTTTCGACTTACCAGAATACCATTGCCAGTGTAAGGAAAATCACCCCCGTTATTTCGAATACACGAGCAATTTAGATCGTCAGCAGCGCACCCTTTGGAACACTTACAGCCATATGCATCAGGTTCAGTTAATTTGAATGATTTCGATGATCTAAGAGTTGGTATATAGGTAAAGTATCGTGGTCCCTTTTCATTATCAACATCATTTACAAGCGAAACGGGAACATTTTCAGCACCAGATGTGAGATCTGGAAGAATCAGTCCTTCCCTAGATGAAATCCCTTGTTTCCATTTCTGAACCGATTGCCAAACCGCAAATGCTGCAGGTTGTCCAGGTGACCTGACTAACTTATATTTAAATGTACTAGCGCCCGATTTTCCTCGCTCGGTCCATGACTCCTTGATCGTATAAAGACCATCATAGACGTATGTTTTAAGTCCCGAGTTAGCTGCGTCGCGTATCCCTCTGATAACTCTGACCTCGTTTCCATTTCGAAGACTTCTGTTGAGAGCTAGATTGCCCCTCTCGAGCTTTTGATCAGAGGCGGGCTCTTCCTTTCCAGAGCAACCTCCACCGCCTTGGCCGGTGTAGATCAAAACATCTTTATCTCCGGCATCATCATCGTACCCTCCAGAAGACACAATGCTTACAGCGATGGGCTCGCCTGTGTATCCGCTTCTTGGGCTCATGTAGTCAATCCCTGCCATTGGTGGAGCGTGTAATCCCACCACGCAAAGCTCCATTCGGAAGAAGAAAATGTCACCAACTTCGACACCTGGTACCGCTCCAATTCTCTTCTTAGTATTGGTCCGAAAACCCGCGGTTAACAATACATTACCTGCCATAGAAAGAAATAACGGTTGTTACGCTAGTTAATGGATCTTGAATTCGCCATTATGTTTATTAACGAACAAAACAAATATATATTCATTTTATTTATTAAAACATACATATAAATTTGTTTACATGTTAAATTTTGTTTTTTCTACAACAGTAAGGAAGCCAAATGGACGGCACAAGGGGAAGCCCTCCCCAAATCCCCTTGAACCAGGAACAGATTCGCGGCCCCGGGGCGGGGGGGGGGGGGGGTGGGTGTGGTTATATTTTTAAAATTTTAGTTTATATTTATGTTTTTGTTCAAGCCCACCCAACTTTGTATTTAAGTACATCAAATATAAGTAAAATCAATTCAGATCTTGTAAAAAATAATGAACAATGAATACCTTACACATTTGGTTCTTCAAAAATAATCAGTTAGTTATCACCTTATTTGACTATAATATTTACAAGAAGTTTCAATGTGTCATTACTTGAGAACTAGATCTGATGCACTAGTTTTTCATAACTTCATCATGTCAAGCTAGCTGTGACAGTATGTCAAAGAGTATTCGAATTGTCTTTCATCCCTTTTTCAATTAATTGGTACAAATGAAACACATAACCCTCATAAATTGTATCAACTCACTTTAATGATTTCATTGCTTGTTATTACGACCGGGGAAATAATATTCCTTTGAACCTTTTTTGAAATTGATGATAACAACACGCTTGGATTGGCAACTGAGATTGCACATACTTGTGCATAACTATTATACATCCAATTAATTAAGCAATAAATTTATGTTTTTTGTAATTAAGTTTTCAGAAGTAATTCAATTATAAGTATTGACAATTTATGTACTCATCACTTGCTAAAACTTTGTATCTACGATTAAAATTTTCCTTTTACGTCTACATTCAATGAATTGCATTTTATTAACAAACTTTTCTTCAAGTGACTTATTATTTGGAGGATAAAACCCACAAATTTAAGCTAGAAATAAAAGATTAACATAAAATTAGCAATGAAATAAAGGAACACTATCAAATACAGAGTGAATATAGTTTGTAATGCAAGCCGTCATTGCCTTGAACGCCTCTCCCTAGATGATGAAGGCAGGATTCAATCCCAGATCTCGAGCACCACCTCCCAAAGACTTTTCCATCTGAGGTAGCTAGCACTTTTATGTTTACACGTTAAACACTATTAGCAAAAGGTATTAATAGTTAATGAATGTACAACTTTTCACTGATATTTTGCTACAAATTGTTATATAACATCCACAATACCCTACTTTGGAAAACCTATAACCAATATAATGAACAACGATTTGATTCTGTGTTACCTGTTTTTAGATTTGCCCGTCCCGGAGGAGATTTTTTGGCGTCTTCGTGCTGGCTCATCCTCCTACGAACCCCATCAAATTTCATCAACACATAAATGACCAAATCCCTATTACCTTCCAGCCGTTGCTGCTGCGGTAAACCCACAACAGAAGTTAAATCAAATTTTATAGCATCCTCAGCCGCACTCTTCCTTACCCTCCTCTGAACCACGTTAGAGGAGCGCATATTTGATGCTACCCGTTTCTTGCCATACCCTGGCTCAGCTTGACTTGGTTGAGCTGAAGCGCCTAAAGACACATCTTCGAAAGGAGTTGCCCCGTGAAGACTAAAAGGGTAAAATGGAGAAAACCCAGATTGGGATGGGCTGAAGGAAGATGATGGAACAAACGAAGGCGTTTGATCTGACTTAGGAAACATGGGTACTAGTGTTCGCAATGGCTTAACATCCAAAACTCGAGACTTGTCAACTGAGCTCTCAGGAGACGCCAAGCTCGAACCAGAAACCCCTTCCATCTTGAACGAGTTCAATTTATTGCAACACAACTTAACAACTAATACCAAACAGATAAGATCAGCTATAGGAGCATAATTCTAAAACCACGAAATCAACTAGTTCCAAACTAAAGTTCCCAACCAAATTCCACGCCCTTCAGTCCTTCATATCAATATAAAAACAGCGAATCAAGCGCATATTTTCCTCGTAGATATACCTACAATAGCATGTCTTTCTACTAGTTAAATAGCAGTATGAACCTTGCCAACTGAAGGTTACTGCATATAACCTTTATTAAATTTCACGGAAACAATAACAAATTCAGCCTTAAAAAGTGCATAAATCTATGGTTGGCGAAATGATAGAACAGATGCAGCAATTGAACCTTCAAGGAAACACTTTCTACAAGCACAAAGCTACATTTCCTGCAAATTCAAAGCAGACAGTGCAGAATTGGAGCTAAATATTATGAAATGAAAAGCATGAGGACAAGCAGAATTGGGAGTACATATAAGTCGAGCCTAATTGTCAAAAAAACCATCTCAAAGGTTTACACTGTTAGGAGAAACCCCATGAATGGTTTTATACTCAAACATGTCCCCTCCCGCGAACATTCATTGGGTTTGAAGTGTAGACAATACACCAGTCTACTTTGTACCTTGTACTTGAATTATGTTAATATCAAGGAAGATAATACATAAGCTCACTTTATATCAAGGAACCAACTACCTCAAAAACATGTTTTCAAGCTTTATGTATCCTTTCTATTTATTTCAAAACACATTGTTTTTCTTCTTTCTTTCCCAAAATATATTGCTTGATTTGTTTTGTATGAAACATTATGCCATTGTCAATGAACCAACCACCCCAAAAGCTTAAATTGTTAGGTAAAGGATCTAAAATCATTTTATACTCTCACATTATGTGCAAAGGTGGGAAAGCCAACTTGACCAAAAAAACAACCTCAAAACCCGTAAATTGACCTAACCCGAAAATTTGGTTTAAATAATTAAACTCGAAGTTGAAATGACTTAACCTAAAACTAACCCAACCATTGTTTGCCTTACTCGAAAATGACTCAGTATTCGATTAGACCCAACATTGACCTGAACTAACTCGAACAAAGATGACCCTAACTTGAACCCAACCCAACCTGAAGCTGGAATTAAACCAACAACAACAACATACCCAGTGCCTCAAGGGCTCCCGCATAAGCAGGGTATGGGTGAAGTCGGAATTAAACCAATTTTTTAAATGTAATGCTAGTTATTGCTTGTCAGGAGTACAAATGAATTTCATAAGAGATCATTGAACGCCTATATTAGTAAAAAAATAAACATGGTGGTAAATAATAAATTATTTGAAATATAATCTAAACTTTTGAAAATCATTCATGCTACCAATGCACCAAATAGGAGAATTATGATGACCCAAAACCTAGGATTACACGAAATTAAATTGACCCGAATCCAATATAACTTGACCTAAATCCAACCCGATCCGTGTGTAAGTAAACACCAAAAGTGACCTAGATCTAAATGGCCCCAAGCTCCACCCAACCTGAGTTTATTGTAAACCCAAAATGACCCAAGTCCAAACAAGTTTACCCAAACTCGACCCAGCTGACCCGATTACCTATTCTAAATTCATGTACCCTTATTATTGGGCTTAAAGTACGGAAACTGCACAAATTCACATTATACCTTTGATTTAACTTAAATTATATTAATATTAAGTGTGGAGTTGTTGGAATTGGGAGTGTTGGGTTGAATTTACAACATCTCCATCAAAAATGCTCTAATATTATCAAAAAACAGTCAACTATCCCCAAAGTTAAATTGTTACGTAAAAGCCCAAAAATATTATAGACTCCAAGACCTTGTTCCCTTTTTCTGAAACACTAAGGCCTTGTTTGGTTAACACACAAAATCAGTTCCTGTGGAAGTTATATTTCCCAGGAATTTAATTTCTACGTCAACTTCCCAAAAAGCAGTAGGTACAAAATATTTGGTTGTTAGAATGAGAAATAGAACTTCTTAAGGGAGGCTAGGTAAAAGCAAATAAATTAGAATTTATATAGGGGGTTTAGTAAGTTACTTGTTGCTTGTCGCATTTGTTGCTCTTTTCTTGCTATGTGCTCTATTGCCTATTATTGCTTAATTATTTAGTTGTTCTTATACTTTTTAGGGTTGGGAGCCACGAACACAACCTCCCATTAAGATAGCACCCTGAAGAGATAAGGCAGTATACATCTCACTCCCATACCAAACCCTACTATGGCAGGAGCCTCTGTGGCACTAGGATTGTTGTTGTTGTTATTTAATACGTTACTTCCTGCGTTCTAAAGAACCGGGCAACAACAACAAACCAAGTGCCTCCAAGGGCTCCCGTAAAAGAAGGGTCTGAGGGATAGATGTACGCAGCCTTCCCCCTTCTGGGAGCTACCCTGAAGGGAGGCTATTTCGGAGGACCCTCAACCTGAGAAGCTGGTCCGCAGCATAAAGCATGGTGGCCAGGCAAATACCTAAAAAATTTCCACTTATTATATTCTATCAATTTCCGGATAACCAAACAAAATGACAAATAACCACTTCCCATGAATCCCGATTTTCCACGCCTACTTCCCAATAACCAAACAAGGCCTAAAATTTACAAGATTCCACAAAAATAGTGAATAAATGAAAGCAAAAAAGAAGCGAAAATCCTCGACAAAATCTACAATATACAAAAAAGGAAAAAGGAATTGAAGCAATGTACGAGATGAATCAAAAAATTAAGAGATAAATGTAGTAGATCTGAGTATTATAACTTACCTTCGTTAGAGACTTTCTAAAAAATTTAAAAAAAAACATGAAATTGGAGCTCAGAGAGAGAGAGAGAGAGGCGGGTTTCGACTGTCCGAGCTCTGAACTCTGAAGGGAAAATTCAGGTTTTTTAAAGGACAAAATTACAAAACAAAAATTCACTTATTGGATTGTTTATATTTTAATATCAGATATTTTTTTAAATAATAAAAAAGACACTTATTCTTTTGAATTGATAAAGAAGTTTATAAACTTTTGATATATTAATAAATAGATTCCTTTTCAGTGTTGATATTATTTTTCGTTGACACAGTTGATGCAATAACTGCTTTTAGGGGTAACAATAAGGCAGGTAAAACTCATTGCCTGTGGGTAGCCGCCCCGTTTGGGGCGGGTAGCAGGGTATAGGTTGGGTGTACCCACCACGGGTAAAGGGCGGGTACGGTTATAGTATTGTACCCGCTCCACCCCATCTTATACCTACCATATCTGCTCTTTTTGTATCTATTAACTTTTAAATTAAAAAATATGTGCTTAAATTTATTTACCTAAATTATTTATCAATATTATAAGAAAGTATAATTGAATTTTTAAAATAGTATTAAATAATTAATACCGATAGATATAGATAATCATTTTGTATAACATTAAGGTGGGTATGTAGTGGGTAATGAGATGGATATGTGTATAGATTTCGGCGGGTACTCTGTACCCCCAATTGCCATCCCTAACTATTTTTTTAGCAATGCTATAATTAAATGACAAAACTATTCTTCAATACCTTTATTATTATTGTATAAGCACAAAATTTGAGATATTTTATTGTGTAAAAACTATTTATTTTTACTTAATTTGTTTAAAAATATAGTTATTGAAAGGTATTTTTGCCATTTTACTTTACCATTGATAAAAAAAAATAATTATCTATCGATGAAAAATAATGTCATCACACTGAAAATAGATCTTTTTATTAATACAATAAAAATTTAAGAGTATTAAAATGTAAATAATCCTAAAATTATTGGCTAGTGTAGATATCTTATTTGATAATTGGATAAAAGGGTAAAAAGGAAGGGGTAAAGTATTATCTTAATCTTAATATTTAATGAAGAGAAGTAATTGAGTTATTTTTATTTGATAATTAGATAATAAATAAGAGTAAAAAGAGTTATAGCTAAAATACAGACAAAATTGTCCAAAACTTTTTTAAAAAGTTATTTTACCCCCTTTAACCCTCAAAGTCAAGTATAAAATTTGGCCTTTTTTAATTATAGAAAAGTTTTATTCAGATTTTATTTTTTTAGCTTTTTGAGATGCAAAATTATTAATTAAGTTTTTATAATTAAGTTCTTCTGACATTTCTTTTTAATTCGATAATATTGCCAATTTACTAAATCTTTCTTGAGACATTGTTGATCTAAGGTAAGATTTTATATTTTAGTTTCGAAAAAAAAATTTCTACCGAAGCAACGGTTATCCGGATTATTAACATTATTCTATCAGCAATAGACGCATTTGGAAAAAGAATTTAGTTTTCTTATACGATTGAGTATGTTAATTACCAAGCACTAAGGTTGTCAATTAGGATTCATTTACCAGGTACAAAGGCACCGTATTTCATTAGAACCCTGAAGTTAAGCGTACTTGGGTGAGAGTACTGTTAGAGTAATAACGCGAATTGTAAACGTACAACAAAAATACTACGAAATACTGCAAAAATACAGCGTAAATACTGTTGAAATACTGCTGAAAAATACTGATAAAATGCAGGAAAAAATATCCAGAAAATACTGCTGAAAATTACAGTCAAAACTACAGATACTGCAGTAAAATACAGCTAAAATCAGTAAAAATACTAGAAAATGTTTTGCAGTGAAACAGCGACAAAACACAGTGAAATAATCTGTCAAATTCAGTGAGAACTCGCAGAAACAGGTGCAGTAAAACGCAACGCAGAATTCACGTAAAATACCTAAACACAACAATCAAATTATACCGTAAAGAGGGATGGTTTATTACATTACCAAAGACATCGTGCCGTGGGAAATACCACTGTCTTAAAAGACGATTTAGTTGCTACTCGGGTGCAGACAATGGTGTCGGTGGCCGTCCTCCGGGATTAACACGATCCGACTATTAACGTGCATTTGTTAAACGTTGGATAGAAGAGCCCAAGAACTTTGCCCAAGTTTGTTGAGAGGAAAACGGACTGAAGAGGAAAATAGAAGAATAATATTGTTGCTTGGTGATAATGTATCAAGTGAAGCTTCAATTTATACTAATTTCCTGAAGTTAAACTAGTGAATATAGTTGTTTAATACTGAAGTAATGGCTGCAACGTTCAAAACAGTTCAAAACGGTTCCTATTGTTATAAAAGCTTAATTTTAATTACTAACAGCTATATTATCATAAATCCCACCTTCAAGTTTACTCCAACAGCCAGTTTTTTGAACAATTTCCGTAAAATAAATGTACTCAATAATAAAAAAAAACAACCACACCCTCGCTTGAGCATGACACGGCGGGTGGCACGCGTGGGTGTGGTTCCCACCATTCTCTCACCCATGGCTTAATTCAAATGAGTTGAGGGCGTATACCCTTACAAACTCAACTAAAACCCCCTAATTTATCTATGTGGGATAAAAGACTTATTGTATTTTCAAAGTGGGATGTAAATTTTCCCATAACATTTAAGTTTAGCTTGTATCATTTTTCCAATAATCCCATACAAAGGATACAAGTGGAAGAGAGAGAAAGAAATAGATTGGGCAAATGAAGTTCAGTTTTTTAGTGCCGATGTCTTGGGACTTGGATCGTCACCTAGTATAACCCAAGTTTAGGACCAACATCTTGTAAGGTGACTTCGTCTTGAACCTCACAAGGGGTTATATAGTCTTCCACTTTGACATATACCAAACTCCAAATCTTGGCAACTCCTGCGGTATGATGCGTTTTATCTGCCATGCGATCTTCCTGGATATTCATAAGCGCTATAGAAGGCAAGTCTTAAATCCTTCATAGGGAGCGGCCAGACTCCAACACCTATATAGGTGGATCCCATCAAGTGTGTGTTATCGCACACCACCAAACATATGGATATGGGTCCATTAAGAGCTAAAGCACAACCTCACCCCTTGGTAACATACAGACAGTGTCTATCAAGTGCAAGCCTTGCTCACACCCCCAAACATATGGCTATGGACCCGTCTCCATACTGTCACACCATAGGGAGGGACAACATAAAACACAGTGCATTTCAAAATGAAACTATGACTTTTCACATTAAACCTGTTAAGACCAGGTTGGATATAGTTTATTCATGTATAGACTTTAATCCCATCCCCCTTGATGTTTCTACAATTATTTTACGGCAAAGGCCTTTTGTCAACGGATCCGTAAAATTCTTTTCAGACTTTACATAGTCTAGTGATATAACTCCACTTTCTAGTAGATCTTTCATGATCTTATGCCTGAGACGAATGTGTCTCCTCTTGCCGTTATAAACCTTGTTCTTAGCCACAACAATTGCAGCTTGACTGTCACAGTGAAATGACACTGATGGAGCTAGAAGCCCCCACAATGGCACGTCTCCCAATAGACTTCTCAGCCACTCGGCTTCATGACCTGCCAACTTAAGAGCAATAAACTCAGATTCCATAATAGACGTAGCAGTACAAGATTGCTTAGAGGATTTTCATGATATAGCACCTCTAGCTAGTGTGAATACATACCCACTAGTGGAGTTAATTTCGTTATTATCAAATACTCAATTGGCGTCACAATATCCCTCTAAAGCAGCGGGAAACTTTTTGAAGTGAAGTCCCCAATCCACAATTCCTTTCAAATATTTAAGCAATCTTTTTAACGTGTTCCAATGCTCTTGATTAGGATTATGTGTGTATCTACTGAGTCTACTTACAGCATATGCAATGTCAGGTCTAGTATAATTCATTTGAAACATAATACTACCAATTATTTTGGCATGCTTAGATTGGCACATAGCAATGCCTTTATGTTTAGTTAGATGTACGCTGGGATCATAAGGTGTTCTTACGGGATCAGTATTAACCATGTTAAACTTTCTAAGTATCTTCCTAACATAGTGAGACTGGTTTAGGCTTATGCCTTCAGGAGTTCTCACAATTTTAACTCCTATAATCATGTCTGCCTCACCCATATCTTTCATATCAAATTTTGAGTATAGAAAGTTTTTCGTTTCACTAATAACATTCAAGTTTGTGCCAAATATTAGCATATCATCAACATATAAAGAAACTATTACACATCCATTTGAATCAGATTTAGAATACATACAAGAATCACCGTTGTTTACAAGGAAATTATTAGCTACTAGCGTGCTATTGAATTTCTCATGCCACTGTTTAGGTGTCTGTTTGAGACCGTATAGAGATTTTACAAGTTTACAAACTTTATTTTGATTACCAGGAACAACAAAACCCTTAGGTTGCTCCATGTAAATCTCTTCGTCTAGGTCACCGTTAAGAAATGTTGTTTTAACATTCATTTGATGCACTACTAAATTATGAATAGATGCAAGGGGGATCAAGGTTCTAATCGTGTCTATTTTAGCGACAAGTGAATAAGTATCGAAATAGCCTAACCCATTTTTTTGGGTGTTACCCTTAGCCACTAACCTTATCCTAAACTTGTCTATAGTCCCATCAGCCTTCATTTTCTTTCTAAAGACCCACTTACAACTTATTGGTTTACAGCCTCTAGGAAGGTCTACCAATTCCCATGTATGATTACTTAGAATTGATTCTAGTTCGCTATTAATAGCTTCTTTCCAAAAGATAGAATGAACTGATCTTATAGCCTCATCATAGGTTTTAGGATCTTCCTCTAACATATAGACACTTGCAATTTTTTCATTTATAAGCTTATCTTCTGATAGGAAAGTGGTAAAAAAATCAGGTCCAAAGTTGGTTTTTTTCTTAGCTCTTTTACTCTTTCGAATTTCAGGAGTGTCTATATTGTTAGTATTATCATAATTAGCAATTACAATATGAGAAGGCAAACTAGCAGGTTGTGCATCATTAGATTTCAAGGGAAATATATGTTCAAAGAATTCAACATCTCTAGATTCCATAATGCTACCACATGCATATGAATTATTAGATCCTTTGATAAAAAAACGATAAGCAGCACTGTGATGAGCATACCCAATAAAAATAGAATCAATAGTCTTAGGTCCAATTTTACTCCATTTAAAGTCAGGTAATCCAACCTTGGCTAGACACCCTCATACTTTCAAGTATTTTAGATTGAGCGCATAACCTTTCCACATCTCGTATGGGGTTTTATCTAGCTTTTTATGAGGAACTCTATTCAGCACATGACATGGAGATAATATTGCCTTCCCCCACATGTTATCAGGTAGTCCATAACTAATAAGCATAGCATTCATCATACTTTTTAAAGTTCTATTCTTCCTTTCTGTGACACCATTAGATTGTGGACAGTAGGGAGGGCTTCGCTCATATATTATTCCAGTCTCCTCACAAAATTTTTCTAGAGAAGTGGGATCATATTCTCCTCCTCTATCGGACCTAACTCTTTTTATTTTCCTTCCTAGTTGATTTTCTACTTCAGCTTTGTATTTTAAAAATATTTCTTCTGCTTTATCTTTAGTACTTAAGAGATATACCATTGAGTATCTAGAGTGATCATCTACAAAGGTCATGAAGTATCTTTTTTTACCTCTACTCATTTGGCTTTTAAAATCTCTTAAGTCACTGTGAACTAGCGCAAGAAGATCTGATTGTCTCTCAATTGATTTAAAGGGCTTTTCGGCATATTTAGCTTCTACATATACTTCACACTTATTAAAGTTGGTCTCACTAAAGTTAGGAATCATGTTCATTTTCTTAAATCGTTTAATTATTTCAACACTTATATGTCCTAAGCAAGCATGCCACAATTTAAGAGATTCAACAATATAAGCAGAATAGGTACTAGCATTGTTATTCATGCAAACAACATCAAGGACAAAAAGACCACCATTATAAAAACCCTTGCCCATAAATTCTCCATTCCTAGTCAGAACTAATTTATCTGAGTCAAAGGATAATTTCGACCCAGTTTTGATTAAAAGACTACTCGAAATCAGATTTCTGCGCATATCAGACACATGCAACACATTTGTTAAAGTAATAAACTTTTCAGAAGTGAGTTTCAAAGAAATCTTTCCTTTTTCGAGGATAGGTGCTGCTGCAGAATTGCCCATGTAGACAACCTCTCCATCGGTCGCTTTTTGGTACTCTTGGAACATGTTTCTGTTTGTGCAGATATGCCTGGTAGTCCCGGTATCTACTATCCACTCAGTCATATTGTTCACTAGGTTCACTTCTGAAACGACCGCTATAATGTTCTCTGTCTCTACAAGGTGGGCTTTGTGCTTTGGGTCCCTAGGCTGGTTCTTTTTACTCTTGCAATCTTTAGCCATGTGTCCACGTTTTTTTACAGTTTGAGGAATCTGTTGTTCGGCTTTTGAATCTTTCCACTGGGTTTGAAATTTGAATGATACTTCTTCCCTTTATTCTTGAACTTGTCAGATGCACTCGGCCTAGCTTCGACAATATTAGCTTTAGATTGGTCGGAGTATGAGTACCAAGAAAATCGAGACCCTGCAATCTTCTACGCAATTACCTCAAACAGCCTGGAGGGTGGGCTCCAAAAATTATTAAACTGAGGAAAGAAAAACTTCAACGGAAAATTTTCTCTCCAATTAGGTATCCGAAACTATTTTTAGAAACCCTAAAACTTGTTTCAAAACTGAATGCCAAACCTTGGAATAACCACCTCTATTTATGGGAGTATGCCGGAGCGAAAAATCCAATTTTATTCGATGTGGGATTGCCCAGTTTAAATTAAAATGCAGCGTTTTATATATTATACAAAACAAAATGATGAGTTTGATAGCCTGTATACCCGTTCTTTGGCTTACTCCCAAAGGCGCGGATCCCCCTCTAGTTAGCCCAGCGTGTGACACGTGTCGCACACTGGTATACGCGGATCATCCCCTGTGTGTACTCGAATTTTCTCTTTTTTGTTTTCACATGTAAAAATTCATCTTATGGATTTTAATTTTTCAAAATTATTTTATTTTATAATTTTTAATTTTTATTCATCTTATGAATAATGTTTGGCAAAATTAATTTACCCATCTTATGGATAAATAATTCATCTAATGAATTCTTTAATATATTTTCGATGGCAATAAATATAGAGGCTTGCGTAGGGACCTCAGGGACAATTTAAATCTAGCTCCAAATGGATTAAATTAATCATCTTATGAAATAATTTGATCACCATTTAATAAGACTTAATTCCACTAAATAAATCTCATTGCACTCCAGACTTAAATTATTTATTCGATATCTCCCTAATAGACTGTATTGATGACAACAACCCCTCCACTAGATGTCCATGACAAAAAACAAATATAACCACTACTATTATCCTTCTCACAGCTTCTCCATTAGTTACCGACAAAGCCCTTCACTGAATAATTTATTTATACTTGAACATATTTACAGTATAAATTCCAAATGTCAAACACTTGGAATACTTTGGGCAAAGTTTTCGAACTATTCAAATATTTGCGAATCAAATAAGGGGACATCTGTATCTCATAAGAGACTGTAGGTTCCCTATTGAATACCTGATCCTTATCATACTTCATGCCGCTGCCCAGTGTAGGTGGGATTTCGGTCATTCGTTTAGGCCTTACTTATATTACACCAAAGTAACTAACACTCCATGCACAAGTTCAGAATATTCTCAGGATTTAGAGTCGTCATTCAAATAGTACAATGTGAATCACTCATCTCCGATAGTAGTCTAGAAATAAGTAACCCACATGGTCTAACTCAGTGTGTCAATCTTATTAAACACACTAACCTAACACTTTTGGATCTCCATCTACATGACCAAGACAAGCCATCTAGATTGTCACGTTATAGTCTTAATATACAAGTGGTCCAAACTTGTCTTCAACTACGAGTCTTTCAAACAATAATCCATACCATTTGTTCCAAGTCTATCTGTGGCTTAGTCTCATAAACCACTTAGAACAAACATGTAAATTGTAGTCCGAGGACTACACCCATCTCATGGATGTCTCCCAAAAGAAAATCATAAGCAGTATAAATGCTCACATACACAAATTTAACTAGGAAAACGACTGGAACTTCAATTTTATTTATTAATTAAAATAATATATCCAGAATAAATCTGGATTTCAGGACACTGTTCCTAACACTAACAACATATTTTCTAGTCCCTGCGTCATTGGCCCTATATTTTTTCTGTAGGGAATCCCAAATTTCTTTTTGATGAGTTTGACTTTACATAAATGTCAAAGAGTCCATCACTCATATAATGCAGCAAATTTCCCTACAGGTTCGGTCATCTGTGGTGAATTTTTCTTCATAAGTTTTTTTTTTCTCATTTTCTTCTTTAGGTGCCTTATTCTCATAAAGTACGTAATCGATGCACAGTTGTTGTAGGAAAAACAAATTTTTTTGGACTACCTCTTGTAATTCTTCCCGTTAAGGGGCTCAACCTTAGACATGTTGGGAAGAGGTAATTTGGTTGCTATGTTTAAATATAGCTATGTAAAATAAATTGTCTTTTAGATTGTTAGAGTAATAACGCGAATTGTAAACTTACAACAAAAATATTATGAAATACTGCGAAAATACAGCGTAAAATACTGCTGAAAAATACAGATAAAATGCAGTAAAAATATTCAGAAAATACTGCTGAAAATTACAGTCAAAACACACAGTAAAATACAGTTAAAATCAGTAAAAATCATAGAAAATGTTTTGCAACAGTGAAATAATCTATCAATTTCATTGAGAACTCGTAGAAATAGGTGCAGTAAAACGTGGCGCAGAATTCATGTAAAATACCTAAACACAGCAATCAAATTATACTGTAAAGAGGGATAGTTTATTACAATACCAAAGACATCGTGCCATGGGAAATACCACTATACTAAAAGACGATTTCACCGCTGCTCCGGTGTAGATAGTGGTGTCGGCGGCCGTCCTTCATGATTAACACGATCCGACTATTAACGTGCGCTTGTTAGATGCCGAATAGAAGAGCCCAAGAACTTTGCCCAAGTTTGTTGAGAGGAAAACGGACCGAAGAGGAAAAGTGAGGAAGAATATTGTTGCTTGGTGATAATGTATCAAATGAAGCTTCAGTTTATACTAATTTCCTCAAGTTAAACTAGTGAATATAGTTGTTTAATACTGAAGTAATGGTTGCAACGTTCAAAACGGTTCTTGTTGTTATAAAAGCTTAATTTTAGTTACTAACATCTATATTATCATAAATCCCAGCTTGAAGTTTACTCCAACAGCAAGTTTTTTGAACATATTTTGTAAAATAAATATACTCAATAATAAAAAGAACAACCACACCCTCGCTCGAGTACGGCACGGCGGGCGGCGCTTGTGGTTCCCACCATTCTCTCACCCATGGCTTAATTCAAATGAGTTGACGGTATATACCCTTATAAACTCAACTAAAACCCCATAATTTGTCTATGTGGGATAGAAGGCTTCTTATTGTATTCTCAAAGTGGGATGTAAATTTTTTCATAACTTTTAACTTTAGCTTGTATCAGTTTTCCAACAAGTAGTACCAAAATGGGCGACCTTATGAGAAATCCTTGTGTTGCCAACCTTATAAGGTTGGGGGTCATCGAAAACAGCCTCTCGGCAGAGTTACACCCTGCAGGTGTAAGACTGCGTACATCCAGCCCTCCCAGACCCCGCTTATGCTGGAGCCCTTGAGGCACGTGGTCTGTTGTTGTTGTATGTCAGTTAGAGTTCTATCTTTCATTTGTATTATTAAATACTAAATTCTGAATATATTGATAACAATTCCCCTATATATAATTAAATAGGATATATAATTATTTAACACACCCCATCGATTTTTAGTCTATTTGAGAAGTAATGAGTTAACGAGAAATCGTTAAAGTGAGAAAAGAAAATAAAGATATTTATTAGCATTTAGTCACGTAGGTGAGAAAATATGTAAGACCTTTTATTGTTGTTCGTATTGATTTTTAATTTCTTAAGTGTGTAATTCCATTTTTATTACAAATCTAACATATATTAATTTTTTGTACTTATAAATTCTAATTAATATCAAATTATAAGGCTTAAAAATTTTAGAGGCCTGAAGCCCTTGCTTATGGGCTTGACCCTTAAGTCGCCCCTAATTGTGGCACCTAAGCCACATTTCATTGTTAACTTTTAATAAGGATGTTCTGGTAATAACAAAAATTGTTCTGATTTTAATACCATCAAAATAATTTTTGGATAGATAATATTCTAATACCCGAGATTTAATGAATTAAATTATAGTTCATGAAATAATTTTTATTCTATTGGCTATTGTGAAATAATTCTTTAAAACTCAATGTATCATTTCTTTTCTCTACATATGATATCATATTTTCGTTTTTTTTTTCTAAAATACCTAAATATCCATTCCCTTCACGTGACCTGGCCCCTCCCTCCCTCCTTCCTTCCTTCCTTCCTTCCTTACTCGACTCCCTTCTATTGCAGCGCGGCAGCGGAAAATTATGGGGATTAAACTCTAATAAAAATTGCAGGAAAAAAATAAATTTGACTCTCATTCTCACTCTTGAGAATAGAATGAACAAATAACTTATAAAATTGATTCTAAAATTGGCTCCCTAAACTCTAGCTATCCCTCTCTTTATATAGAGGAGGGCTCTAACTCTAATTCAAAGTTTAAATCTAATCAATGGTCGAGATCGCAATCCATGTGATATCAATCAACGGTTGAGGTCGCAATCCGTGTGCTCTATTTAAAATAAATAAATAAAATAAATAAAGATTTAAATCTGAATTTAAACTAATTCTAATCCTAATCAAACTCTATCTAAAATAACTAACTTCATACGCATCTCTTGAACCGTGTCTTCCAGTGGTGGCGTTAGGATATGGTGACGCCAAGTAATGGTTGTGCCAAGTCTTGATATTCTTCCCTTTTATTGCCGTTAAGCCCTGTTTCTTGTTCACTCCCACCATGTGCTCGCCAAGCTTGTCTTTCTTTGACTGATCCTTCACACGCGGAGATGGCGGCTGCATCGTCCTCTCCCGATTGGAGAGAATTTGTCCTCGAATTCGCCTCTAGTTCTTCTCGGCTACTTCAATCACGCCAAGTCTCCAATCTTCATTGGTCAAGCACATGGTTCTAGTAAACTGCCAAGTATGAGGTAGCTCCAAGAAAGATCTAACTAAGGTCCTCGTGTTCTTCTTCTTCAGCCAAGCTATGCGCCATATTCGGATGCTCGGTAGCTTTGTCTTGCTTCGCAAACCCAACTCCGCTTCTGACCCTGTACTTGTGTCCTTTCCCCCACTGACTTGCCAACGCCAACTATGCCTAAACCACGGTGCCACCAAGCAATACGCCAAAGGAGGCGGGGCTGCATCATCATCTCCCAGTTGGAGAGAATTCGCCCTCAAATTGGCCGCGGAACCGTTGGTATCCTTCTTGCCATTGTTAGGGTACTCGCTAGAGATGAAGGATACTCACAGTGTACATTGATTTCGGTGGTGAATTTGTTCTTAGAATACTCCTGCCAAGGTGCGCTCCGTTTAGGTGACATAGATGGCCTGAACTCAACCCAGTGATGGAGCAGAGCCGGTAACTTCGCTATTGGTACTTGACACTTCCATTGCGGGCTTGTCCTTATCTCTGTCACAGCTCCTGATAACTCTCTCACTCTTGTCACTTGTGTTGTCTCACTGTTGTCACAGTCCCGCCAAGTCCCATCCTTAGTTGGCGTTAGTATTGCCGATTGGCCTTTCTGTCTTGCCCGGATGTAGATCATCACAAGTAACTTCCACATTAGGCGTCTGATGTACTCGTGCTCCCCAAGTTTTGTTTGGTATAGCATCCTATTTCTAGGTAAGGCGTCTTTAGGTTCCCAATCTAGCCAATATTGTTCTCCCCTTGTTGGCGGTACATAAGACGCCAACGCCTCTAGATAATCCTTCCTTGATTGACTCCCTACCTCATCCGATTCCTCCTCCTCATCAAATATGGGCTCATCATACATGGAGTCATCAAATATAGGTGAAGAAGACCAATCAATAGATGGAGAGTCTTCAAGGATCGGTTCTCCTTCTTCTGTAAACTCCAGAAGTTCATCACGGAGGTCGGTGTTCACCCTCTGCTCTCCAACATCGGCGGTACCGATAAAGAGTCGATGCTGCCTCGACTCAGGATCCGATAGATCAGCAACCGATGCTGGATTCTTGATCTTGTCCTTCACCTTTTTGTTTTCACCCGGTGTTAATGGGCGTTGGGTCTGGGTTCCCGGTGCATCGGGATTTTCCCCCAGTTGAACCAAGCAAAGCTCGATTCGCTGGAATCTCTTCTTGAACTCATCCAATCTCCTCTCGGCCACCAGTAAGTGATCTCGGTCATAAACGTCCTCAACGGCGGCCCATCGTTGCCGTCTTCCGGCCATCTTAGGAAATGTCATGAGCTCTGATACCAACTGATACAGTGCTGCAATGGAAGATTAGGGGGACGGGAAGGAAACGACGGCCTTCCCTTTTATTTTATTAAACTCTAATAAAAATTACAGGGGAAAGATAAATTCGACTTTCATTCTCACTCTTGAGAATAGAATGAACAAATAACCCATAAAATTGATTCTAAAATTGGCTCCCTAAACCCTAGCTATCCCTCTCCTTATATATAGAAGGGCTCTAACTCTAATTCAAATTTTAAATCTAATCAATGGTTGAGATCGCAATCCGCGTGATATGAATCAACGGTTGAGATCGAAATCCGTGTGCTCTATTTAAAATAAATAAATAAATAAAATAAATAAAGATTTAAATCTAAATTTAAACTAATTCTAATTCTAATCAAACTCTATCTGAAATAACTAACTTCATACGCGTCCCTTGAATCGTGTCTTATAATGGTGGCGTTAGGATATGGTGATGCCAAGTCTTGATATTCTTCCCTTTTACTGCCGTTAAGCCCGGTTTCATGTTCACTCTCGTCACGTGTTCGCCAAGCTTGTCTTTCTTTGGCTGATCCTTCACATGCGGAGATGGCGGCTGCATCATCCTCTCCTGGTTGGAGAAAATTCATCCTCGAAGTCGCCTCTAGTTCTTCTCGGCTACTTCAGTCACACCAAGTCTCCAATCTTCATTGGTCAAGCACATGGTTCTAATAAACCGCCAAGTATGAGGTAGCTCCAGGAAAGATCTAACCAAGGTCCTCGTGATCTTCTTCCTCAGCCAAGCTATGCACCATATTCGGATGCTTGATAGCTTTGTCTTGCTTCTGTAAAAGTTATAAAATAACCTAAAAGCAAGAACAAATTTGAAGAATAAGTCTTCACTTTCGATTAAATGAATGCAAATGATACAACCTTTCAACTTAAAAAAGCAACAAGAAAGAAAACTAAAAGACATAAAATCAAATCTAAAGCTATAAGTTACAAGAATAAATCTGCAAATAAATGGGAAATTAACCCCCTAAGGGCCGGTTACCCTATACAAAGGAAGAAGAAGGAGAAAAGTCTTTGGTGACTTGAATTGGAGCCTTGAATGATGTCTTCAATGCCTTGTCTTGAATGATGATTGTAAAGACTAAATAATATTCCTAACTATGTACTTGTAGTAACAAAATACATAAAAGAATAAATACATAAAATAATACATGGAAATACATACTAGTATTCAATACTCCCCCTCAAGTTGGAGCATGAAGATTCACCATGCCCAACTTGCGAAGAAGAATCAAGTAACTAGAATAACCTAAAGCTTTTGTAAAGACGTCCACAACTTGATTTGTAGAGCGAACAAATGACGTAGCTATCTCCTTAGCAATTAACTTTTCTCGAACAAAATGGCAATCGATTTCAATGTGCCTCGTCCTTTCATGAAAAATAGGATTATAAGCTGTATGTAAGGCCGCCTGATTATCACAAAATAAGAAAAAAAGCATCATGAACAGGAACCATTAGATCAAATAATAATCGTCTCAACCAAACTATTTCACTAGTGGTTGTAGCCATAGACCGATATTCAGCCTCAGCTGATGAACAAGAAACAACACTTTGTTTTTTAGATCGCCACGAGATCGGCTCTCCACCTAAGAAAACTACATAACCCATTGTAGAACGTCTCGTGGTCGGACAACCTGCCCAATCTGCATCACAATATCCTTGTAGCATAAGATCACTATCAAATGGTAAAAACACACCTTGTCCCGGTGTCCCCTTTAGATATCTCAAGACTTGCATAACTGCATCAACATGAGGTTGTCTAGGATCATACATAAATTGACTCAAAACCCGGACTACATAACAAATATCAGGCCTTGTTATAGTGAGATATAACAATCTACCCACCAATCGCCTATACTGACCTACATCACTAACCATGTTACCAACCTTATCGGCCAACCTGTGGTTTTGGACAATCGGGGTGGAAGCCGGTTTGGCCCCCAACATCCCGGCTTCACTAAGAATATCTAAGACATATTTTCTTTGGTTTAGCATGATCCCTTTTGATGATCGAGCAACCTCTATACCTAGGAAAAAATTCACCGGCCCTAAATCCTTAATACCGAAGGATTTATCCAAAACGGCCTTAACTTTTGTTATATGTTCAGCATTGTTTCCTGTGATTATAACATCGTCCACATAGATTAAAACTGCAGTAAAAACCTCCTCTTGAAAATATGTGAAAATTGAATAATCTGTTTTAGACTGACCGAAACCAATACTAATAAAGGTGGAAGTGAATTTTTCATTCCAGTTTTGAGATGCTTGTTTTAGGCCATAAAGGGATTTTCAAAGACGGCAGACCTTTCCTTCGTGTTCTCGTTCAAAACCTAAGGGGAGCTTCATGTAAACTTGCTCATTTGAATCTCCATGGAGGAATGCATTATTTACATCCAATTGATGTATAATCCAACTACGAGCAGAAGCAACTGCTAAAACACAACGAACAGTTACTAACTTAGGAACGGGAGCACAAGTGTCATGATAATCAACACCCTCTACCTGAGTATAGCCCTTGGCAACCAACCGTGCCTTATACCTCTCTATGGACCCGTTTGATTTGTACTTCACTTTATAGACCCACTTTGAGTCAATGGCTATTTTACCTTCCGATCATCACTCCAAAGTCCAAGTCCGATTTTGCTCCAAGGCATGTATCTCCTTTTCCATCGCCTCTCGCCAATGCTTGTGTTTTACAGCCTGTAGAAATGTTTTGGGTTCATCGCCAGATGCGATGGCTTTTTAAACAGTAATGTGAGCATTCGAGAATTGTGTATTAGAAATAAATTTTGAAATAGGATATACGATACCCGAATTAGCTGACGGAGAGGTAGTAAGAGTATGGGCTATAGAGGACGAAACATCACAAATGTTGTAATACCCATTCTAATTAAATTAGGCTAGGTATTATAATACGATTAAAATTTGCTATTATTTCGATTGGATTATAAATAAATTAATGAATTAATTATCAGAAAGGGGTCCATTAGTAATACTAAAGTGGTATCAGAGCTTAGGTTATGAATCTTTGGGAAAAAAAAAATAAAAAAAAAAGAGAAAAAGGGGCCGTGGAGACCCCTTCCCCAGAAACCCTCACCTCTCTCTCTCCCTCGCCTCCCTTCATCTCCCTCTACTTCTCTTTCACCTCCCAGCATCTCTCTCTATTCCCCTTTCGCTCTCACGTTTTCTCTCGTCAAATCCTAAATTTCGGTTCTCGCTTGATAGGATTCGAGGCTGACCCGTAATAGGAGTTCGACTTTTGGATTAAACGCTAGTAAGGGTAAGTATACCACTCCTCCTACTTGTTTATAAATACGAAAAATTTGATTTTTAAGGGTTTGATATGTGAGACTTATATGTGAATAGTTTATTAGTTTGTTAAAATAGGTTCAGGCATATATATTTGGTTAATTGCGTGATTTCTACTCTTTTGATTTAATATGTACCGATTTATACATTGATTTGTTGTTTAAATATGTGATTCCTACTATTGTTTGATGTGTTAAAATATAGTTTGAATTGTATTGATTTATACATTGAATTGATGTTTAAACATGTGAATCTTGAAAGGAATTGTACTTGTGAGTATGCGAAAGAAACTATTGTGACCTTGCTATTTGAATTAAAAGATTTTATGGGAAGAGCTTACAGATAACTACGTTGACCCTCCGGGGTCTATCGACGATAGAACGAGAAATGTGAAATGTGAAAGTCGATCTGTGACACTGTCGCGGGAATAATACCGGCACAGAGATCTATGTTCGATCCTATTGGATCTGTCGACTTAGAACCGGTTCGAATTTGTGAAATGTGAACGTCGACTGTGACCCTGTCGCGGGAATAATACCGGCCGTAGTTTTCGTTTCGTCTGTGAGTTTTACCAAAATGAGCTCTTGTGAAATAAGTTAAATTATAAAGTAGTGGTTTGGTGCTACCTCAACATGATTTCTAAAGATAAATTGATTTTACTTGCCTTGGTTGGAGTTTTATTCATTTTAAATGATATGCCTGATCCGGGTAGGGTGTATGGTATACTTGCTGAGCCGTTGTTTGCTCACCCTATTAATTTATCTTTCAGATTAGTAGCCGGTGGCAAATTCTAGAGGAATGAGGATGATGCAGCGACTCTCTGTTCCGGAATTTAGTCTATTTTTGTAGTTTAATTATTTGACAGTTTTGTAGTGGGATATTATAGACTGTTTGAGATATTGTAATTTGAGCTTCCGCACTATTAGTTTTAAAATAATAGTATCGATGTATTTGGACTTGAGGTCATATATGTTGGCAAAATTTATGAAATTTGGGAAATTTTAATCGAAAGATTTTGGGCTTCGTACTATGATGAGGGGATTTATTGTAGTACGGCCGTGTAACGTCCTCTTAACTTAAGCCTATTCGGTATAACGTTTGGGGGCGTTACATAAAGTGGTATCAGAGCCAGGTTATGAATCTTGGAAAAAAAAATATATATATATATTTTAGGTTTTAAGATGAGAACTTAGGTTATTAATTACTGAGGAACAAAATTTTCGATGCTGAGAAAACATAATTGGCTACTTGATTTGTAGCTTCAACTATATTCAAAACAATAATAATAATAATAATTTGTTCCTTATGTGATCTGGGTTCAGGTGAAAATGGATGACAAGAGTAAAATACCAGCGTCCTTAAAGAGGAAGAGAACCCTAAAGGGGAAGAGTAGGGTTCCACCCCCGGTCGAGGAACACCTTAGTGAATCGGAGAAGGATATAGACGAGGAGCACCTTAATGAGGAACGTGTTCAACTGCTAAATAGGCCCACTGGTCAAAACGGCCAGAGCTCGGGTGGTTCCTCTAATCAGTTTGATATTGCAACAATGCACCAGCTCATGGTTAACCTCTTGCAACATCAACAACAAATCTAGGCTATACCTCCTCTCACTCTACGTGTTGAAGAGACACCCTTTGAAAGGTTGTCAAAGTTGAGGGCCCCAAGTTTTGAAGGAGTAGATGACCCTCTAGAAGCTGAAAAATGGACACGGGAGATGGAGACCTTGTTCGAGGCAATGTCAATTGCCGATAATGATAAGGTTCGAGCAGCCACCCCTTTTCTTAAGGGGAATGTGGAGTTCTGGTGGGCTACAATCAAGGTAGCATACCAGAATGCTACTGGGCCGTTGGATTGGGTAGAGTTTAAGGAGATCTTCTACAACCAGTTCTTCCCTGAAGCGCTCAGAATGACGAAAGAAAATGAATTCTACGAGCTAAGACAGGGAGAACAGATGACAATATTGCAATATGCCAATAAATTTCATGAATTGGGACGTTTCAACCCAAGCATCATGGCGTCTGAGACTAGTAAAGCAAACAGATTTGAAAGGGGACTGCTTCCTCGCATTAGAAGGCGTCTATCAAGTGTCATTTTCAAGGAATACAAGGAGGTCCTTGAACGTGCATTGAAGGTGGAAGCGGATTTAAAGTTGGAAGAACAGGAGCATGCTGTTAAGAAAAGGTTATCAGATGGCAAGTTTCAGGGAGGGAAGCCCAACCGATCTGGTGGCAATGGCAAAAAGTTTCATACGAAGAATCCGAGGAGCTCTAACACTGGGTTCAGAAAATGCGAGCACTGTGGCAAGGACCATTCTGGTGAATGCTATAGAAAGTTAGGGGTGTGCTTTGAGTGTAAAGAGAAAGGACACATAGCTCGTGATTGTCCCCTCAAGAATGGTTCCAAGAACAGAGCCAATGATGACAGACAGGGACCTCGGGGTAACGCTAGAATGTTTGCTATGATTCAGAAGGACGAGACTGCTAGTGACCGTGTGGTGACAGGTACCCTTCCTATCAATTCCACTAGCGCGCATGTATTATTTGACACCGGGGCCTCTCACTGCTTTGTGGCTAAGAAATTTGCCTTTAAGTTAACTTGTGAGCTGAAACTACTAGATGAGCCATTTTGTGTGGCAACCTTGCTGGGGTATGATGTGCTTGCTGATCTTGTGTGTGAAAATTGTGTGATTAGAATAGGTGATATGGAGTTAGTGGCAGATCTAGTACTCCTAGATATGGAGGATTTTGATGTGATTCTAGGGATCAATTGGTTGTCTTCTTATCACGCGCATTTAGACTGTTTTGGAAAAAGGGTTGTATTTCAGATTCCTAACCAACCAGAGTTTGCTTACCATGGGGACGGGTTAAATCCTTCTATGGGAAGTAAAGACTCTAAGACTTTTAGTAGGATGATTTCAGCCCTAAATGCTAGAAGGTCCCTGAGGAAAGGGTGTCGAGGATTCCTTTGCCATGTATTTGATAGTAGGAGGGACGACGTGAAGTTAGATGACATTCCCATTGTCAGGGAATTTCCTGAAGTCTTTCCAGAAGACTTGCATGGTTTGCCTCCAAGGAGGGAAATTGAGTTTGAAATTGATCTAGTACCTGGCAGTGGACCCATATCCAAAGCCCATTATAGAATGGCTCCTTCTGAACTACGAGAGTTGAAGGTGCAACTCCAGGAATTGTTAGATAAAGGCTTCATCCGACCTAGTGTCTCACCATGGGGCACTCCAGTATTGTTTGTGAAGAAGAAGGATGGCAGTATGAGGTTATGCATTGACTACAGAGAACTGAATAAGGTGACTGTTAAGAATAAGTATCCCTTGCCCCGAATTGATGACTTGTTTGATCAACATCAAGGTGCAAAGGTCTTTTCTAAGATTGACCTAAGATCTGGTTATCATCAGCTAAAGATCAAGGAGAAGGATGTGGCTAAGACTGCTTTTCGAACCCGGTATGGACATTATGAATTCTTAGTTATGCCGTTTGGGCTAACGAATGCACTTGCTGCTTTCATGGATTTGATGAACAGGGTGTTTCGACAGTACCTGGATCGATTTGTAGTTGTATTTATCGATGACATACTGATCTACTCTAAGAGTAGGGAGGAGCACGAAGAACATCTGAAGATGGTATTGCAAACTCTACAAGAGCATCAGTTGTATGCCAAGTTGAGTAAGTGTGAGTTTTGGCTTGACAGAGTGGCATTCTTAGGCCATGTGATATCCAAAGATGGGATCTCAGTGGACCCGAGAAAGGTTGAAGCGGTATTAGAGTGGAATCCGCCCACAACTGCAACAGAGATTAGAAGCTTCTTGGGACTGGTTGGTTACTATAGAAGATTCATTGAGGGATTTTCGCAAATTGCACTTCCTCTCACCCGATTGACACAAAAAGGAGTGAAGTTCGTGTGGACAGATGAGTGTGAAAGAAGCTTTCAGGAGCTGAAAAGGAGGTTAGTGTCTGCCCCTATACTTGCATTACCTATTGATGAGGGTAACTTTGTCATTTACAGTGACGCTTCAAAGAAAGGGCTAGGTTGTGTGCTAATGCAGAATGAGAAGGTGATAGCCTATGCGTCCCGACAATTAAAGCCTCATGAAAAAAATTGTCCAACGCACGACCTAGAGTTGACAGCAGTGATATTTGCTTTGAAGATTTGGAGACATTACCTCTATGGTGGATCTTGCCAGATTTTTACAGACCCCAAAAGCTTGAAATATTTGTTTACACAAAAAGAGTTGAACTTGAGGTAGAGGAGATGGTTGGAATTGATTAAGGATTATGATGTGACCATTAATGACCATCCTGAAAAAGCAAATGTAGTTGCAGATGAACTGAGCAGGAAATCAGTGGGCAACTTAGCTGCCCTGATCACTTCCCAGCCTAAGCTACTTAGAGACTTGGAGGAAATGCAAATTGAAGTGTGTATTCATGATAAGGAGGGCGGTGTTTTAGCCAATCTGGTTGCACAACCGCCATTGCTAGAAAAGATCAAGGCTGCGCAGCAACATGACCCGTTTTTGATGAAGATGAAAAGTAAGGTGATCAATGGAGAATCTTCAGACGTCACGCTGCATGGTGACAGAGCATTGTACTTTGGAGATAGGTTATGTGTATCTGATGATCCAACAATTAAGAGGGAAATCATGGAAGAAGCACACAGTTCCCGCTTTTCGGTACATCCTGGAGGCACAAAGATGTATCGAGACCTGAAAATCTGCTTCTGGTGGAGAGACATGAAGAGAGATATTGCTGAGTTTGTGACTAAGTGCTTGATCTGTCAACAAGTAAAGGCCGAGCACCAAAAGCCTGGTGGATTGCTACAATCCTTAGAAGTGCCTGAATGGAAGTGGGATCGAATTTCCATGGATTTTGTTGTTGGCCTACCGAGAACAGTTAGGAAGATTGATGCAATTTGGGTCATTGTGGATAGACTTACTAAGAGTGCGCATTTTCTTCCTATTAGGTTTGGTACTCCATTAGATAAGTTGGCAGAATTATACATTGATGTTGTGCTGCGGTTGCATGGTGTGCCAAGTGAAATTATTTCTGACAGAGACCCAAGGTTTGTGTCTAGATTTTGGGAGAGTCTGCAGAAAGCTTTGGGGACTAAATTGAGTTTGAGTACCGCTTATCATCCTCAGACAGATAGGCAGACTGAGAGGACTATTCTGTGTTATAGACCTTGGAGGTAGTTGGGATAACTACATGAGTTTGATAGAATTTGCCTATAACAACAGTTACCATTCTAGTATTGGGATGGCACCATATAAAGCTTTGTATGGGCGGAGATGCAGAAACCCTTTGTTTTGGAATGACGTTGGAGAAAGAAAACTGTTAGGTCCCGAGATTGTACAGGATGCTTAAGAGAAGGACAAGCTAATCAGAGAGAGAATGAAGATAAGCCAAGATAGGCAAAAGAGTTGGGCAGACAAACGAAGAAGACCGTTGGAGTTTTTAGTAGGTGAACATATTTATTTGAAGGTATCTCCAAATAGGGGGGGTGATGAGATTTGGAAAAAAAGGGTAAATTAAGTCCGCGTTTTGTAGGACCATTTGAAATTTTGGCGAAAGTTGGAGACGTAGCTTACAGAGTAGCCTTACCACCAGAGCTGTCCAGAATACATAATGTATTTCATGTTTCTCAATTGAGGGAGTATATCTCGGATCCCTGCCACGTGATACGGTATGAACCGTTGCAAGTGCGAGAAGATTTGACTTATGTAGAGCATGCAATTAGCATAGTCGACCGAAAGGAACAAAAGTTCAGGCATAGAGTGATCCCATATGTCAAAATCCAATGGAGTAATCATACTCCTAGAGAAGCAACATGGGAGACCGAAGAAGAGATGAGAAGCAAATACCCAGAATTATTAAAAAACGAAGGTGAGTTTCGAGGATGAAACTTTTGTTTAAAGGGGTGAGGATGTAATACCCAGTCTAATTAAATTAGGCTAGGTATTATAATACGATTAAAATTCGCTATTATTTCGATTGGATTATAAATAAATTAATGAATTAATTATCAGAAAGGGGTCCATTAGTAATGCTAAAGTGGTATCAGAGCCTAGGTTATGAATCTTTGGGGGAAAAAAAATAAAAAAAAAGAGAAAAAGGGGCCGTGGAGACCCCTTCCCCAGAAACCCTCACCTCTCTCTCTCCCTCGCCTCCCTTCATCTCCCTGTGCTTCTCTCTCGCCTCCCAGCATCTCTCTCTATTCCCCTTTCGCTCTCACGTTTTCTCTCGTCAAATCCTAAATTTCGGTTCTCGCTTGATAGGTTTCGAGGCTGAACCATAATAGGAGTTCGACTTTTGGATTAAACGCTAGTAAAGGTAAGTATACCACTCCCCCTACTTGTTTATAAATACGAAAAATCTGAATTTTAAGGGTTTGATATGTGAGACTTATATTTGAATAGTTTATTAGTTTGTTAAAATAGGTTCAGGCATATATATTTGGCTAATTGCGTGATTTCTACTCTTTTGATTTAATATGTACCGATTTATACGTTGATTTGTTGTTTAAATATGTGATTCCTACTATTGTTTGATGTGTTAAAATATAGTTTGAATTGTATTGATTTATACGTTGAATTGATGTTTAAACATGTGAATCTTGAAAGGAATTGTACTTGTGAGTATGCGAAAGAAACTATTGTGACCTTGCTATTTGAATTAAAAGATTTTATGGGAAGAGCTTACAGATAACTACGCTGACCCTCCGGGGTCTATCGACGATAGAACGAGAAATGTGAAATGTGAAAGTCGATCTGTGACCCTGTCGCGGGAATAATACCGGCACATAGATCTATGTTCGATCCTATTGGATCTGTCGACTTAGAACCGGTTCGAATTTGTGAAATGTGAACGTCGATTGTGACCCTGTCGCGGGAATAATACCGGCCGTAGTTTTCGTTTCGTCTGTGAGTTTTACCAAAATGAGCTCTTGTGAAATAAGTTAAATTATAAAGTAGTGGTTTGGTGCTACCTCAACATGATTTCTAAAGATAAATTGATTTTACTTGCCTTGGTTGGAGTTTTATTCATTTTAAATGATATGCCTGATCCGGGTAGGGTGTATGATATACTTGCTGAGCCGTTGTTTGTTCACCTTATTAATTTATCTTTCAGATTAGTAGCTGTTGGCAAATTCTAGAGGAATAAGGATGATGCAGCGACTCTCTGTTTCGGAATTTAGTCTATTTTTGTAGTTTAATTATTTGACAGTTTTGTAGTGGGATATTATAGACTGTTTGAGATATTGTAATTTGAGCTTCCGCACTATTAGTTTTAAAATGTTAGTATCGATGTATTTGGACTTGAGGTCATATATGTTGGAAAAATTTATGGAATTTGGGAAATTTTAATCGAAAGATTTTGGGCTTCGTACTATGATGAGGTGATTTATTGTAGTACGGCCGTGTAGCGTCCTCTTAACTTAAGCTTATTTGGTATAACGTTTGGGGGCGTTACAAATGTAATCCTGATATTTGACCGGCATTGAATGAACACAACCGCTGCGTCTAGTGACAATGTCTGGACTCGATACGCAAACTTGACCCCGCTGTTGGTCGTCCAGACCACCAGCTGTTGCGCTGTCATCGGCCGACTCACTGTCGGCCGGTGCTACTTGTGGTTCTACGGTCAGCTTTCCTACAGGAGTCGGTTCTACTTGAACCAGTTCCGTATCTTTAACAAAAATGTGATTATGATCCAGTATCAATACACTCACATTCTCATCAAGTTTGTTAGGAACAACATCAGATTTTATGTAAGGAGAAACTTCTTCATCAAATCTAACATCACGGGATACCACAACCTTGTTAATTTCGACATCAAAAATTTTATACCCCTTTTGTCCATGGGGATAACCTATGAAAATTCCATGTAGAGCATGACTTTCTAACTTGTCATGAGTTTTATTGTGAAAATAGCAACGACACCCAAAAACCCGCAAATGACTATATGAAGGCAATTTCCCTGTCAAAATCTCAAGCGGACTTTTATTGTTGAGCAAAATGGATGGAGTCAAGTTAATTATATAAGCGGCTGTTAAAATGCACTCACCCCAAAACCTTTTCGGTAAGCCTGCTTTAAAACGAAGAGCTCAACCAACTTCCAAGAGGTGCCTATGTTTCCGTTTCATGACTCCATTTTGTTGTCGTGTCCCAGTCAACGATGTTTGGAATTGAATCCCATATTGTGCATAAAACTCCAACAAAGGCCCGTACTTGAATTCTTGTCCATTGTCACTCCTCACTTGTTTTACCTAAAACCCAAATTGAGTACTAACCATTCTACAAAAATCTATAAGTATTTTGCGAGCTTGGGACTTCTACCTCATCAAGTAAACCCAAGTGCAACGACTGAAATCATCGACTATAGTAAGAAAATAACGGGCTCATGTTAATGAAACAACATGATACGGAGCCCAAATATCATAATGTATAAGCTCAAAACAAACAATTGTTTTAGAATTCAATAAAGGAAATGGCAGACGTGCCTGCTTGGCGCGGTGACAAGAATCACAAACAAAATCTGTCTTCTCAATACTCACATGCGGAAATGTAGACAATCTTGAAAAAGGCACATGTCCTAAATGATTGTGCCACAAAACGGCTTCCTTATTCCTTTGAACTGAAAGAGAAGAAGGAGCCACCAACGAAGCCGACGGAATCTCCAAACAATATAGCCCATCTCTAAGCCTACTCGCTCCAATCAGCCTCTTCAAGCATAGGTCCTGTATATAACAAAAATGAGAGTGAAAAGTTAACGCACAATTCTTATTATGAGTTAATTTGCTCACAGATAACAAATTATATTTAAAACTAGGCACGTATAGCATATCATTGAGAATGAGGCTTTCTAAAACTCGAATCTTCCCAACATGGCTAACCAACAAACTTGACCCATTAGGCAATCTAACGGGTTCAACAGATTTATTAAGGGCAACATCAAACATCAAAGACAAGGATGAGGCCATCTGATCGGCAGCACCGGTATCGATAATCCAACTAGAAGAAATAGGGGCAACCTGACCTGTCAAGTTAATACTTGTAACAAAATTCATCCCCTGTTGAGCTGAAGGATGAAAACCAAATGGAGTGCATTCATCAACTACTCCCCCTGTCATGGAAACTGCTACAGAATCTCTACGAGAGGAAGTGTTAAACATGACAAACCAAAACAACAATCACCAAAGATACCTGAATATTTTGAACCTCAAATCCTAGGTTCAAACAACAAAAACAGTGAGACTATGATCACAAGGTAAAACCCAAAATTAGATCACAAACACAGTAGTCTCAATGTAAGACCAACAATTCAATATGGTTGGATCTTTCAGAACATAAAACTTTCACTTTAACTTGAAATCTTGATCCCTGCAAATGCTCACTGCAACTCACGGTAAGGGGATGAATTAAACTTTGATCAAAACAATTGACCACAAAACCACACGGCCATTCAAAGCCAGAAAAAAAAAAAACTATTTTTTAAAAATATTTTAACGGATCGTATTTTGCTCCGATACCATGTAAAAGTTATAAAATAACCTAAAAGCAAGAACAAATTTGATGAATAAGTCTTCACTTTTGATTGAATGAATGCAAATGATACAACCTTTCAACTTAAACAAGAAAGAAGAAAGAAAATTAAAAGACATAAAATCAAATCTAAAGCTATAAGTTACAAGAATAAATCTGCAAATAAATGGGAAATTAACCCCTTAAGGGCCGGTTAGCCTATACTAAGAAAGAAGAAGGAGAAAAGTCTTTGGTGACTTGAATTGGAGCCTTGAATGATGTCTTTAATGTCTTGTCTTGAATGATGATTGCAAAGACTAAAGAATATTCCTAACTATGTACTTGTAGTAACAAAATACGTAAAAGAATAAATACGTAAAATAATACATGGAAATACATACTAGTATTCAACAGCTTCGCCAAGCCAACTCCGCTTCTGACCCTATACTTGTCTCCTCTCCCCCCACTGACTTGTCAACGCCATCTATGCCTAAACCACAGTGCCGTCAAGCAATACGCCAAAGGAGGCGGGGCTGCATCATCCCTTCTCTGTCAACATGTTGTTACTGCCCCTTTCTCCCTGCCATCGTTTTCGCTATTGCTGTTGCCACCTCCCCTCCTCTATGCCGTCACTGCCTTCCTTAACATGACTCCCCCCTACATTGACCAAGCCATTGCTACCCCTTTCTCCGCACCAGTGTCGTGGCCATTGTCCCTTTCCAATATCGCCAACGCCATTGGACCTGTGGCTAGGTGATTTTGAGGTGGTGTTGTATCATGAGCTTGAAAGTGGTGGTTAAAATTGGAAGGCTGACAACAGTTGTTGGGGGCAAGGTTGTCAAAATCAGGATTCTACGTAGAATCGACGAGGGGTCATCAGAATCGGAATCGTAGAATCGAATCGAGAATAGTAAGATTCTACTTTATGTGTACATAAATTATTTACACTGACAAAATTAGTATATAACAATTCTCAAATATATGATAAAGAACATAAAAAGTCTAAAACACATTAGTTTTACAATACATTGAAAACCCAAAGGTAGAAAAAAATATAACATCATTCTAACATAAAATATACACTTAAAGTCTCAACTCATAGCATCATCAATAGTCATATCCGAAATCGAAGTTACTGTCGTCAATATTATTTACAGTAATAGTGTTCATATTTCCACCATCATTAAGAAAATCACCCTCAATTATAGCATCATATTCAACCAAACCTTTCACATCATTTGAGACAACGATTCCACTCGCAGAAGGTCGAGAAGTTGCATTGGACGCCATAAAAAGATAATTTGAAATGAAAATTTCAAATTTGTGACTCATGAGAGTTCAATAAAAAATTTTAGAATTATTTAAGAAATTTTAACTATTACGTGTCAGATATTACACATTTTTCCTACAAGTAAAATATTACAAATGAACTTGAACAAAAATCAATGTATAAATATAGAAGTATAAATATACAACTTATATGATCTAAGTATAAAGTTGAAAACGGTTAAAAAGAATTTGGAGTAATTTGCATACAAACTAAAAATTTTACGGGGTAAATTATATGTATAAGTATACCTAAACAAAAATTAGTAAGATTACCGACATATAACAAATTATTTATTTTTAATTTTCACCTAAAATATATAATATTTATATTATATATACAAAAAATAGTGAGACAAATGTCTCTAAATCCAAGTTGCTTCAAGCTTTGATAAAAAAAAGAAATAAATAAATAAAACAAAACAAAAAAGGGTTGCTTCAGGTGGGAATCGAACCCGCGCACATGCATATTATAACTAAGTAATGGAACCACTTAGCCACAGGTTCTACACTAATGCTCTTCTCGTTTATATAAAATTCATTTTTGTTGGAAATATAGACATGCACAATGCCAATACCATATATACCGACGTGTGAAATACTGTTATTAATTACCGAAAAAATAACTGAGAATTACAATATAAATATCAGAAAAAATACTGCTGAAAGATGCAGTAAAATAGACGAATAAGTGTAGTAAAATGACCGGAAAAATACTTGTAAATTTGTATTGAAGAAACTGCAGCCGAACGATAATTAAGTAATACCTGAAAGAGGGAGAATAGATTAGAAAATACCGAAGATACCGTGCCATGGGAAATACCACTGTCCTAAAAGACGATTTCGCCTCTGCTCTGGTGCAAATAGATATGCGGCGGCCGTCCTCCAGGATTTACACGGTCCGACCCTTAACGTGCACTCGTTAATTGCCGGTTAGGAGCGCCTAGAACTTTGCCCGAATCGAGAAGAAAATAACAACGAACGATGAGAGAGATTTAGGAGGAAGAGATTTCGGTTCAACCTATACTACCTAAGGTGGGATACCCTATTTGTACTAATAAATAATACAACCGGTATTAATGCAGCCTATAAATTAATAGTCCAACAGCTAGAAACGCTCACTGTAGCAATGAATAGCAGGCCCAAAACGCTCACTGCAGCGATGAATAGCAGGCCCAATGTTTAAGAGCATTGATGTTAAGCCCAAACGGCTATATGAGCATTAAAAACGAAGCCCAACAGCTATTTATCGTAAAACAAATATACCCGGTGTAAAAAACTCACCCACACCCACGCCCGAGCAGAGCACGGCGGGCGGGCGCGTGTAGTTCCCACCATTCCTTTACCCAAGGCTTAATTCAAGTGGACTGAAAACACTCATCCTTATAAACTCAACTACCACCCTCTAAATTATCAATGTGAGATTGAGAAACTTTGTTTTGTATTCACAATGGGGTTTTTACCAAATGGGATACAACTTTTCTACTAATTTAGATTTAGCTTGTATCATTTTTCTAACAATTTTAAGTCAGGACTGGGATATAAGTTGAATCGATAAAATTGTGTAAAATCGTGATTTTTGCGATTTTGATCCGATTATGACTTGATTCTACTTGAGTACGATTTTTTAAGCGATTTAAATCGATTGGTTAATGTAGAATCGTAAAATCGTATGATTCTACGATCTGAATTGCGATTTTAACAACGATGGTTGGGGGTGGGTGAGAGGCAGGAAGAGAGAAAGATCAACATGGTTTTTCTGTAGTCTAAAGACTAATGGTAATGGTTCGAGTCTGTAGGCTACTACTGGCAGTTCTTCTGCAGAGCCCCCCTTTGTAGGGGAACATGTGGATCCGTCAAAGGCCCCCCTTTGCAGGGGACATCAAGATCAATTTGATAGACCAAAACGTGGTTCTTTTTTTGGCAACTCGGTTCGTCATTTGGGATCACCATGGGGACTTCGACTTTTTGCAGTAAGGAACTACAAATCTCTTTCAATCACTGCTTTTTAGAGCCTATTATTTGGAATTTCCTGCTGGATCACTTCATTTCCACTATCAGTAAGGCTTACATATTAGGCTTCTCCTTGTTGAATTAAGGGTTAGAGTATTATAATGATATATTAAACATCTTTATTTATAAATATCTCCTTCCTTATGGTTATATAGATTATGGATGCTGAATTGGTAAAATTTTAACAAATTTATTATGTTATTTACATTTTTAGTATTCCGATATCTTTGAAAATAATAAAAAGGACCCTGACCTTTTTTGAATTATTAAAAAGGCCCCACTTAAGCGCGATGATGCCATTTTCCATTGACAGAGTTGACGTAGCAATTGCTTTTTATTAATTCTACAATAAACGTCATTTTTCATTTTTAACAAATAAATTTTGTAGCAAATATAAATATGTATAGGCTATGAAAAGTTTAATTTGAAATGGATAAAATAATATTTTAGATGGAAAAAACTGTTCAAATCCAACAACAACAATAAACCCAGTGCCACCAAGGGCTCCCGCAAAAGCAGGGTCTGGGGGGTAGATGTGTGCAGCCTTCCCCCTTCAGGGGGCTACCCTTAAGAGAGGTTGTTTTTGAGGATCCCCAGCCTGAGAAGCTGGTCCGCAGCATAGAGCATGTGACCTGGCAGCAGGAGAGCATCAAAGCATGAGTAGGGCAAAAAAAATATTTTGTGACGGAGTGGTGGGACTTCCAAAGGCAACACAAAATGTGACATCATAGAGATCGTTACAACGTTATCATATGTTGTGATAGAAGCAGCCTGTTGCAATGCCATCACAAAATACAACAGCAACATGATTGTTGCAGCGCTGCCACAGACTGTAATTGATTCTTGCTATGGCAAACTTATCACATTTTGCGAAGGTACCTATTTGAGAAGGTGCGTCGTTGTCGCAAATCTCCCAAAAAGTTTTACTGATGCACATTTTTGTAATGGATTTTAGACGATTACTTTCCATCTTTAACCCAACTGAAATCATTTTATGACAATTTAGAGATGATTTTTTTCACTTCTAAATACTTTGTTTTCTAATTATGAGCAGTACGGGCTAGACCCGTGACTGACATGTGTCTAATAATGGATAGACAACTAAGACAAGTGCTGAAACTCGCAAGTCTACTACTAGGTTCGGTCGAAACAAAATCTTTTTAGCCCGTGACCAACTCGGTACAGCAAACCATGTCGATTAGCCGACGTGGTGATGCATGTTATGCTGTGCCATTTATAGGGTGTGTCAAACCATAACGCTGGTCGATTTGATCCGTTGGCAATCGTTAACTGTAACGGAAATTTAAGAAGAAAAAGATCAACAGAAGATAATTTTACTTTGCAGTAAACTGTACAAGCAATTTCCCTATGATATTGTGTTCCTAAATTGGATGCAACTGAGTTGGAAAAAATAACTAGTAGTTGCAGAAAAAACGAATGTAATACCGAAGACACCGTACCGTGGGAAGTACCACTGTCCTAAAAGACGATTTCACCACTGCTTCGGTGCAAACAGCAGATTTGGCGGCCGTCCTCCAGGATTAACAGGATTCGATCACTGCCGTGCACTCGACAGCAACCGGGTAGGAGACGCTTCAGAACTTTGCCCAATATTTGAAGAAATAGAGAGAACCGAGAGGAAAGGTGAAGAGAAGAGTTATACTTTGTCTGCGTTTTTTTGATGATTAAAATGGAAGAAGAAGGGTTGTATTTATAGTAGAAAAAAGTACCAACTGATCCCTAAAACAATGGACTGGAGCTTCCACCGAAGTCCTAAAACCGGGGTGAATTGGGACGTTGGCAGTTAGCATAGCAAAAGACTCGGCCACCAATTCCGAGTACGAACATCAACTATGAAACAGTAAAAGACTGTTTTTTCCGAAAAATGATTGTACCCGTTTGAAAAATTGTAACCCTCGCCCGAGCACGGCGGGCGGGCGGCGCGCGCGTGTGGTGTCCATACTTTCATCCATGAATTGACTCAAAGGGCACCTCTCACATAACCATATATAAATCCAAATACCCTCTCTTAATTTGTCAATGTGGGATATGGGAGTGTTTACTTACTACTCATTTACTATTGTTGTTTTTATGTCCTATGTTCTTGTATCTTTTTTCCAACAGATTTGACCCATTGGCAATCATTAACTGTAACGGAAATTTAAGAAGAAAAAGATGAACAGAAGATAATTTTACTTTGCAATAAACTGTACAAGCAATTTCCCTATGATATTGTGTTCCTAAATTGGATGCAACTGAGTTATAAAAAATAATGTTAAATAATTAATATTTTCTATGAGCAAATTAATTTACATCAATATATGGAGTATATAATAGCGTTGTGTTATTTACACAATTGGTTTATGATATTTTTAAATTTATTTAAATTGATCTTTTTTTTTCTTTTATTAAAAAAACGCTCTCTCATCTTTTTTATGCTCAAAATAGTTTTTAATTTTTTATTTTATGATAAAACTAGACTTCACTTAGCGACCAAAATAAAGTAAAGGTCAAAATAATTAGAGACCAATTTTACCATAAAATATACTATTATAGATTGTTTTGAACAAAATTAAAAACATTTGGATCCATTTAAAAAAAAAAAGGATGGACCAATTTGAACAATCTTAAAACCATCATTGAATAACCGTGTAATAAATCGGGTAAGGCTCCAGTACATTTGTTTAGCAAATGTACCATGCAGTTTGCTGTGTCTCTGTGTGTTTGTGTGTAAATGATTTAAAACTTACTCAATACAGCAAAATGCATAATAAATTTGTTGTGGATCCTTGCCCAAACAACACACATGTAGCATCAGTTCCTCACTCCTCATATCTCCATATTCTCATGCATCAATACCAACATGATCTCCGACGATCAGAGATGGCGGTTGGCGACAAACGGGGCAGGTACCATTCCGGGAGAGCCACTCATCGACGCACTCGACATGGAAGCAGTGGCCACACTCGGGCAGCGTACGGAGACCTTCCTTAGGTTGGTACTCTCCTAGGCATATCGGGCAGCTCTTCTCGTCTGGCCTTGGTAGGCGCCGGCTCTGACCCAGCACCACTTTCGGGTATGACTCGATGGTGGTGCGGTCGAGCCCCGTTGTGGCGTACGTTGGTGGGGCGGTGGTAGGTGCGGATGGTGCTGGGTGGCGCAACTTGCGAATGCAATAGACTATTAAGATGAGGAATAAGGCTAATGGTATTGCGAATGCCAGGGCTATCATGAAGAGTGCGCTTCCGGAGATTCCTGTAAATAGATATAGAAGGTAATAGTTGTTAGGATCGCACACACAGATATCAAGACTTTAAATCGAAATATTAGGAGAAAAGTGTACAAAATGTTAAAATTAGGCGCCCAAAGTAATGTTTGATCCTCTATATCCCTTTTTGATAGCGGAGTTGTCCAAATCAAAATATTACAAAATCAGCTGATATGGGGGTTATTTATACGCGCGCGCGCGCACACACACACATATATATATATATTCATGTGAAAAAGAGAGAGATAAAAAAAAAAATTTTCTGTCTTACACCTTCCCCTCCCCCCCTATAATCCTTCACCTTACCACCTGCTGCCGCCACCCGTCCGCCGCCCCTCTTTTGTCTCTCTTTTAATACCCCGTTCTCTTTCTCCTGTATCCCTTTAGCGGCAACGGTGGCGGCGGCTGGTGGTAGGGTGAAGGATTTCTTTTTTGGGAGGAGGGAGGAGTATTGGAAGAGAGAGGAAAAGGAAGGGCAGTGGCCGACAACGGAGGAGGGCGCTGGCAGGTGGCGGTGGTCAGTGGCGAGTGGCGATGGGTGGTAGAGTGAGAGAAAAGGGAACGGTTGGGAGAAGGAAAGAGGGAGTGGGAGGCGGGGTAGGGAGAATTTTTTTTTGTACCCATAAAAAAGGGGAGCCAATCGAATGGATGGCTAAGATTAGTCTCTCTCACCTTCTCATAAGAATTATGCCTATATGTATATGTATTTATAAAGTATTATATACATGTTATTTCTCTGCTTATTGGCATGGAAAATGTAAGAAAAATATTAAAGAAAATATTATGAAAATTTTAGCTAATTTTGAGAATTCCATTTGCTTTTTGAAAAATGAGAGGAAAGTTTGAGCAAAGTCACATTAAGCCAAATTAGAGATTAAAAATATGATTTTTAGTTTATCAAAAATTAAAATTATAAAAAACAATACCAATTAGCTCTAAATAAACGGGATTAAAGGAGCTGTGAGCTTAATTGGCTCGAGGTTCGTTGCGCCAGCAACCGTGATCGAGCTGATGTCGATCTGAATTTGAGCTTTCATTCTCCAAACTTGAAGTTTCGAATTTTGAGTTGTGCATATCATGAAAAGGGTTACCCGAAGGGCATTATATATTATGGTTTCGTAAAATTTGTATAATATCCTCCAATGGGCTAATTTACTACAAAAGAGATAATATATGTGAAATTAATGTGCCTTACCATGTGAGTCAATGCCCCAAATAACATCTAAAGCAAAAATATTTTCAAAACTAATTTAAAAAGAATATATTTCTCGAAACGACATTCATGTCATCATTTGTCAATTTTTTGTTCTTTTCTTTTTAATTTGTATTTTTCAAAAAACTGAATTTTAGTGCATAATTTTCACTACCGATGCAAGTTCCCTTTTGGTCACCAAAGTGGGCAAAAATGAACCTTTTGCTCACCGAAGTCAAATTTTGGAAGATTTAGTCACCAAACTCTTAATAAAGGTCCATTTTAGTCACCCAAGTGATTTAAAATGAACAAATTGGTCACCCAAGTTAAATTTTGAAAAACTTAGTTACCCAACTTGTAATAAAAGTAGCATTTAGTCACTAAAGTGTTTTAAAATAGACAAAGTGGTCACCCAAGTAATAATTTGAAAAATTTATCATCCAACTTTAACTAAGAAATCATTTTTGTCCCTAAAATGAATTGAAAATGATTAAAAAAAAAAATCATCCAAATGAAAAATAACTGATTTAATTACGTTTTTGACTTATTTATTTCATTGATCCTCATATTTTCTTTTGAAAGTTTATGTTTTATTTGTAACAAATTGGTGGACATTTAGCTATTAACAAATCGACATTCCCAGTGCCCTAAGGGCTCCCGCCTAAGCAAGGTCGGGGAGGGGGTGGATGTATGCACCCTTCTCCCTTCAGGGTGAGGCTGTTTCCGAGAACCCCAAACCTGAGGGGTGCAACGCGAGGACCTCCCAAGAGGTCACCCATCTTGGTACTACTCTCGGCCAAGTATGCTTAATTTTAGAGTTCTAATGGAATGCGGTGCTTGCGTGTTGGTACCCTCTTAGATACAAACATTTAGCTATTAACGTTTGGTAATTAAAAGATTATAAACCAATTTTGACATTATATAAAACTTGATAAAGTATTTGAAAAAATAAAAATTTAAAGAATATTTAGAAAAAAGCAAGGTGCACTAAAAATGATGTTGATCAATTTGGTTATAAATAAAATATTTTTAAATCCCTCAGTGATTCTCATTTTTTAAAAATATTTTCTAATGTTTAAAGTCCTTGATATTACTTAATTCTCATTTTTTTAATAATATTTTCTCATGCTTTATTTAGTCCCTGCTTTTGGCGGGAGCCCTTGGTGGCACTGGGCTTGTTGTTGTTGCTTTATTTAGTGAAATTATCAGTTAAGTACCTAGAGGTTTGATAATTGATCACCTAAGTATCTTAATGTTTCAATATATACAAAAGAGTTACCTTAAGGTTTAAACATTTTATTACTTAGGTATTCTGAAGTTTTAAAATTTTATCAATAAAGCATTCTTTGAATAAATTACCAAAGTGGCATAGTTTACAAAAAATTTTACCAAAATGGTATAGTTGGAAAAATATTTACGAAAATGGCACACTTTACTATAGCTTTATCATGAAACGCCGTTCGAAACGGCGTCTGCTCGGGGAAAAAATTACACGCCTTTAACGGCGTCCCAAAGAGAACCCTTTCGGACGCTGTTTGTGACGGCGTCTGAACAGTCAAGCCTCATTGGTTGAGCAGCAGCACCCTCCTCCCAGTGCAAACCAGTTGAAGCTTGTTTCGTTTCAAGCTCCTCCGCCAAATCTAGTCGCTTCTTTGTAGGAAGAAGCTTCTCTAACTGATCTACCCTTATGGAGCTCTAACTGCGCAATCCTATCCTCAACTAGTTCCGTTACATCATCACTTATGGAGCTCAAGTCATCCTTAATAATTCCAGCTGCTTCATTTTCAGAACCAATTGGAGCTTTCTCTGTATTCTGGGTTTCCTGATGTCCCCACGTTTGAATCTTGATCTAACCTTTCATTTTTTTTCGCATTCTAAGGAGGACCAGCGTACTACCTCTATGTTTGGAGCCCTGGATCCGACCTGATCTACAATATCCCAATCAGCTCCGAAAGGGTTCTCTTTTGGACGCCGTTTGTAACGGCGTCCGAAAGGTGTGTAATTTTTCCCCCGAGCAGATGCCGTTTCGAACGACGTTTCATGATAAAGCTACAGTAAAGTGTGCCATTTTCGTAAATATTTTTCCAACTATGCCATTTTGGTAAATTTTTTTGTAAATTATGCCGCTTTGGTAATTTATTCGCATTCTTTTGGCCAAATGCGATAAATTTCTGTTGGAAAATGCTAAAAGAGAACATGATTCTAATAGTATGGTATATTTATTAGAATTTGATGATTTTTTGCCTAAAAATACTAACATGACACCTGATTTTGAATTTTTTTCCAAATTGATCTTTATTATTTTTAATGCACTTGGCATTTATTGATTCTTGTTTCTAAATATTTCTTAGAATATTTTATCAAATTTTATTTAATGTCAAAATTAGTTTGCAAGTTTTTAATTTTGACCTAATGTCAATAGCCAGATGTCAGGGCTGGTCTTAATATTTTTGGGGCTTAAGCGAAAATTTCAAATGGACCTCTTCATATATTACAAATTGTTAGAATTTTAATAGTAAATTTTATTAATACTAATAACTGATACTTTAAAAATCACAACCTAAGGGGGCCTTAAAATTTGGGGGCCCCAAGCAATTGCTTGGGTCACTTAGTGTTATGCTCTGCCCTGCTAGATGTGCACCAATTTGTTAGAAATAAAATATGGACTTTGAAAAAAAAAAATATGGGGAGCAATAAAATAAGTAAGTTTAAAATATAATTAGAAAATTTATATTGCCAGGACACAAACAATAATGACATGACAAAAAGTAAAGTAATTATTATTTTAAAAATATTAAATTGCCCTGTCATTAGTATTTTTTGCCCTAACAATATCATTAGCTTATAATAAAATTAGTTATTTTCTATTTGAATGATAAATTTTTTATCAATTTTAAATCACTTTAGTGACAAAAATGAGTTGTTGTTTAAAATTAGAAGATAAAATTTTTCAAATTATTACTTGGATAATCATCTTATCCATTTTAACCACTTGAATGACTAAAAAAAATTTATTATAAGTTGGGTGACTAGTCTTTCAAAATTTAATTTGGACGATCAATTTGTCCATTTTAAATCATTTGGATGACCAAAATTAACTTTTATTTTGACTAAATCTTTCAAAATTTAACTTGGATGGCCAAAAGGTCCATTTTTTGCCTCTTTGATGACTAAAATGGGACTTAAATCTTTCACTATGTATATATTTTATTTTTTTTTAAATTTATAATATTTTCTTAATTATAATAAATATATATTGAATTAAATTATTTATTAAAAACATGCCAACGTGCTAACGTCAAAACGACGAATCCCATGTGTATATGCGCACGAAACTGTTGACTTTAAATAAATGTATTTAAATATTTTTATTAGTAAATTCCAATTTGATATAGATGCCTTTTAGTTTATTAATACAAGAAGTCCGGATACTTTACTACATTATTTTACAAAGTATATAATTATGTATTTTTTTTATATATTATTACTAAGTTATCCTCTCTCTCAAAATCTTTTAAACTTTATATCTTGCAATTCTAAGGTCTCACATCAAATTTGACAAATAATAGAAAAGGAAAAAAAAAAAAGTATAATGTGATTAATCACATTGATACATGAAAATTATAAAAATTTTATTTTTAAAAATAAAAAAATAGAGCTTGTCCATATAATTTAAAATTTAAATAATTATATTTTTATGTTATGATTAAATTATATTATTAAGATTAAATAAAGAATAGACCTTATATATAATGACTTATATACATTTAAATTAAGAGAAAGAGCTAAAGTTCAAAATAACAGTAAAAGAAAAAAATTTTTCTAAAACTAAAATCCAAAGAAAACTATTTATCCAAATGACATCCATTGTCATTTTTTAATTTTTTATTCTTTTTTTCCTTTTTAAAAAGAAATTTTTTAACATGCGCCCGGTGTATTTAATGCACCATTTTCTTGCATTTGATTGGCCAAATAATAGTGTATTAAATACACTATTTTCTTGCATTTGTATTTGGCTAATCAATTGCAAGAAAATTGTGTAATTAATGCACCGGCACATGTTAGAAAAACCCTTTTAAAAAAAGCTAAGAGGAGGTATTCTATGCACAGTTTTCAATACATAAATGCATATAAATGTATGTATTTTTTTAAATATTAATTTATTTATTAAATATTTAAATTAAATCGTACACAAATTTAATTTAATTATTTAATAAATAATTTAATTTAGTTTATTTATTACAATTAATAAAATATTAAAAATTTAAAAAATAAAACATACACAATTGCACATGCATGTATGTATTGAAAATTGAGCATTAAAATTCTATTTTTTAAAATAGTAAGAAAAACAATTCCAAATAATGACGTGGAAATATTTTTTCTTTTGGTGTTGTTTTGGGTAGCAGCTCTAAGAGAAGAGAGTTAATTTTATCATAAATTAAATATCTTATATATATATATAGATATAGATATACTATAAATACAGAAGTAGAGGTTTAAAGGAAGGAGAGATAAAGTGATAGTTTATAAATTTAAAAACAGTGTAAGGCTTTTAATATAACGTAATAGCCTAAAATTCAAGGATAAGGAAGCCGAGACTTTTAGGAGGAAGAATTTCTAATTATATATAGTATGGATGATGATATATATGATGGCTTTAGAACTCTTTTTTTTTTTTTTTTGGTTCAAAACTTTAGAATTATTTATAGGGGTCCTTTCATATATCTTTCAAGGGATAATGATGTTTTCTCAAATTTTAATAAAAAACAAATACTTACTAAATTAATATTAAGAATAAAAATAAACTAAGTCAAAATAAAAAGATGACAATAATTAGGTTGAATAATATTAAAAAGATAATAACGACAGAGACAATTTAACATTCATATTTAACTATTGGTTGAAATCACAGTGAGCTACTGAATTTCTAATCTTGTTAAATATAGTTGTACGTTGTTTATTTGTATTAATTAGACTATTCGTCATTATTTCATCTGAACTTTATATATAACTCTATTTGTAACCATTATCATGTACATGATATATTGTTACTTCAAATATAATTTGTTATCGAGAGAAACCTAAACAATATGATAAATTATCGAAAGAAGAACAATATGATAAAGATATATTGATTGAATTAGACTCCACAAACGTGATTAGTTAGTGCTTAGGTTTCTTAAAAACATATATTTAGATCGGTGACATTCATACACACAAAGAAAGAATTGAACCATCATACTAATATTCTGGCAAAAAATGGTGTATATAGATCTGGTCTGTTGTCGATTAGGGATCCCATGTAAACCACATATATGACTCATGGACTCGCAGGGGATCATTAAAGGATGGTTTCTTGATGTTTTGCTCATCTTTCCTAGATATGGAATTAGGTTGTAAGCTGAGTTTCGCAATGAATGAATGGATTGTCAGTTGCTTATAAAAAATATGAAATGATGAAGATTTACAATTAGAAACTTAAATTTTGTAATATTTTTTCATTTAATTAAGTTTCACTTAACATATCACATATTAAGAGGTGGGAGAGACAGAAGGACGATAGAGCAATATAGGGAGAGACAAAAGGACCTTCATATGGTTTTCATTGATTTAGAGAAGGCATATGATAGAGTGCCAAGGGAGGTCCTTTAGAAAGTTTTGGACAGGAAAGGCATCCCCGTACCATACATCTGAGGCATTAGAGACATGTATGAAAAGGCACAGACTATGGTGCGTACAGTGGATGAGGAGACAGACGCTTTCCCGATAACTATAGGGGTTCACCAAGGATCTGCTTTGAGCCCCTATCTATTCATTCTATTTATGGACAAGCTCACTAGGCACATCCAGGGATGTGTACCTTGGTGCATGCTTTTTGTAGATGACATAGTACTGGTGGGAGAGTCACGGAAAGAGATAAATGAGAAGCTGGAACTGTGGAGAGGAGTTCTAGAGTCGAAGGGTTTATGACTAAGCAGAGCCATGACCGAGCACATGGAACTCAAGTTCGATCCCTCTACCACGCCTAGCCGGGAAGAAGTCAAGATTGGACATGAGGCCATATCGAAGAAGGAGAGATTCAGGTACTTGGGGTCTATGATACGGCACAACGGTGAAGTGGATGAGGATGTCAGCTATACGATCAAAGCAGGATGGCATAAGTGGAGGGTGGCCTCCGCGTTACTTTGTGATAGAAAGTTCCCCTTGAAGTTAAAGGGAAGATACTATAAGACGGTTGTGAGACCAGCCATGGCGTATGGGGCAGAGTGCAGGGCGATGAAACAACAGCACAAATAGAAGATGAAGGTGGCGGAGATGCGAATGCTGAGGTGGATGTGCGGACACACAAGGAAGGATAGGATCTGAAACGACATCATAAGAGGCAAATTGGGCGTAGCCTCCATTGAAGATAAATTAAGGGAGCAACGTCTTAGGTGGTTCGGACATGTCAGAAGGAGACTGGACAACCCTCCAGTCAGGAGATGCGAACAACCCCTTACTACATTAGGCAGAAGAGGCAGAGGCAGGCTAAAGAAGACATGGCTTGAGACGATCCGACAAGACCTCACCCACCTAAACCTTCGAGAGGAGATAGCCTTAGATAGGGCCCAATGGAGGGCTAGCATAGGGGTATTAGATGATCCGGTTGGAGTAGGGTAGTCCAGCTTACTAGTGCTAGGTCCTCTTGGCGCACGTAGGTTGTGCTCAGGATTTCATGAGCTGTTACTTACTGCTTGCCTACTTATATTTATCCTTATCTTTGTCTCTACCTTATCTGTCCCTATCTCATTCTCATTCTCTTTCTTTATCTCTTATACCTCTATCTGTACCCTTTTCTTTATCTCACCTTATCTGTGATTGGTGTCTGTGCGGCATTCTTTTTTTTTTTTTTTTTGCCGTACTCATGTATTTGTTGCTTCTTTTGTTGCCAAGTCTTTGGCTGATTGCTGCGGACTAGCTTTCTAGGTTGGGGGTCCTCGGAAACAGCCTCCCTTCAGGGTAGCCCCCTGAAGGGGGAAGGCTGCGTACACCTACCCCAAAGACCCTGCTTATGCGGGAGCCCTTGGAGGCACTGGGTTTGTTGTTGTTGTTGTTGATGTCACATATTAAATTATATGCACAAAATAATTTCTTACTCGATAGAAAACCGACCATGTTATTTGTTAAAAATTTCATACGCGAGTTTAGTATGAATTTCATATAAGAGTTGTGAGAGAGAAGAATTTACCGTGGTGTGGAATATTGAAGCATTCGACATTAACTATTGAATTCTTTTTGAGCCTGCATTGGCCACCTCTCTTGAAACACTTGCCACAGTCAGGGCCGGCCCATTTGATTCGGATCTCATTTGCGGAATCTGGTGAAACATCTTGGTTCGCATCGGATTTTGACCCGGTGGGGACCTGGATGGACCCAATTGGGTTACACTGTGAGTTGTTGATAGGCTTAGAAGTAGTGGCAACCACTTCGTAACCTGACCCACTAAGGCACCCGATTCGTCTTACTTTATTGGCATTTTTGAAATCTGGTAATGATTCTACATCCAAATATATAATAAGACCCCACACGTTAGAATTGTGACAAAAACAAAAGAGAATGACTTGTAAGTCTGCTCGACTACTCCACCTATGCCATGGCTTTTGTAAATCTCACTTGGCAGTATATGTGGACTTTACATATTCCATCCTGAGCTAAGCATAGGTTTGATAAAATTAAGTGACGCTACATGCACCTACTTATACACTAAATTAGTTACTCAGTTTTATATGACATAATTTCATTTGCTTACAGAAATAGTAATTACTGGATATTACTTTTTATGATCCAACTATGTTTTGGCACATTATTTAGGGTAACCAATTCGACGATCAAATGCCTGACTAGACGGGAGAAGAGCATTGAGGATTCCACATATAAGTATCAAAATCAAGTCACAACAAGACAAAACAAAAAAGAGACTAACAATATTTATAAATATATTAATCAATAAATACTCCACAGACACTAAGTTTTCTGATAAAACGTCACTTTAGCTCATATATGAACCTCACACGCTAATTTTGAAGGGAAAAATACTTCTTTTACACAGTTCTAGTATCCATATTATATATCCAAGAAAACATTGTATGATCATGAAAGCATGTCAAATGGTTATCTTTTCGTAATCCAATAACTTGTATAATGGTTACCTGAACAGTTGTATAAAAAGAACAATTGATGATGGGGGATCCGAAAAGATGATCCGGATAGCGAGAGAGAAAGGAGTTTTCTAGGGAGGCAGTCATCCGGGTCGCTTACCCATATTTGTTCCCTTGCATATTCTATGGCTTCCACCCTAACATTAAAATGATCCACGCGTGAGTGTAGTAAAAAAAAAAAAAAAAAAAAGTCTTATGTCGTACGTATAGTAAAAACAAATCAATATATAGATTTAATGGATTACTTCGAGTGATAACCGATACTTGTTTTATATATGATGTAAGTTGATAAAATGACATGGCTTAAGTTTGTATCGCCTCTTGTCCAACCTTTTGTATCTCGTTGGTTTGTAATAGAGCTATCAAAAGAAAAAGACAGTTCAGTACTAAGGGCTTAGTATAGTGTTAAATTTTCACTGAGCCTTTAGGTCCAATATCTAAAGTTGAAGTATACGAGGTCCACACAAGCCCAAATAGATTTCCATCCTAAAATCGATTGGCATTAAATGGAATAATTCACTAGACTTATATATTAATCTTCTCTTTCCTACTAGTCCTTAGGATTCACATTTTACTCATATGTGGAGTTCTTAACATATGGTACCGGAGTGAGTTAGAGATTTTAAACTTCTACTATTAGTTGCCCCTTTAGATCATTTCGTAAACTAGTGCTCGTTTGGTTGAAAGAAAAACGGTTTCATATGCAGAGTTTCAAACAAAAATTCTTTTTCTTAAGTTTTTTGTTTTTCAAACTAAAGAAAATAATTTTCATTACATAAATTTGTACAAGCTCACAAATGATCAAGTTAAAGTTGAAGTGTGACATATAAAAATGAGATTACGATGGAAATCGTTTCCCTTAATTGAAAGAAAATGTTTACCCCCTTTTCTGAAAGAACGTCAACATCTTCTCATTGGAAGAGATATTTTCACATAAAATATGACTCTTACGAACTTATAAGGAATAAGACGAAATACGTTGTCGGCAAGCCGAATGGAGGTGCCAAAGGGAGCGTTATATGTCAAATAGACGCACATGTGGAGTCATTGATACTTCCCTTTGCAATATACAAACCCACCATAAAACGCCATATGATATTGCAATAAAGAAGAGATTGAGCTTCTTGAGTTGGCTTAATAGTTAGAATTCTCGTTTCTCTACGCCTACTTCCCAAGTTCAAAGCTTACCAAACTCTCTTAAGAAGGAAATTTGTAATCTCCTTACCAGTATAAAAATAAAATACATAGGAGATTGACATATAAGTTGCACTGTATTATTTCACCTAATATTAATTAATTTGACAATTCAGCTTTGTGTTCAAAAAAAAAAATAATAATAATAAGACTCCATTTATTTTGATAGAAAAATTAATCTGTTATTTTTTACATAACTTTATATTAACAACTACAAATATAAAAAAATATTTTTTCTCCATTGAGGTGAAATAAACTTCCTCTTAATGAAAGAGGAAAACATTTTTCTTCATGATGAGGAAAACCTTTCTTTGTGGTAACATTAAGGCATATGTCTCAGTTCAATCTCAGCCTGACCAAACATGAACCTCAATTTATAAAATGAAACCATCTTTTTAGCTAGAAAGATAAAAACTATATTGAAAAACATATCTTTAACTGAAAAAACTGATCGAAGAAAGGTTTTCAATGAAAAAAATATTTTCCTTTAAATCAAACAGAACATAAGTTGAAGCCTAAAAGATCAATTCAATACCTGAAGACACCTGAGTTGGGCAACTCAAGAAGCAGCTGATCTGACCCATCACAAAACAAGTCGAAACCGGGATACTTGCAAGAGTTAGACAATGTCTCGTTCTGGATCCAAAAAGGGAACCGAACGAACCGAGCTACGGGATCTTGATACCGACATACTTGTATCAAACATTCTTGCGCTTGTGTACTTGTTAAGGTCGATATGAAGTGAGAGAAAAGAAGAAGAAAAGAGATGGATATGGCGTCCATTAGGTTGTAAGAAAACTAAATTGACTTAGTTTTGGGGCCACCCTTTAGTGCGTACAACGAAAGTACCGTTGACTTCAAACATAATTTAAGTGTAAAATAATTTCTTAATTTAATTAAATTCATAATATATTATTTTTTTTAAAATTATTAATAGTATAATATTATTATTGGGATAAAAATATTAATGCTAGAGTAATTATATGAAAATATATGGCTACTATTCACTTCTAGTCATATTATAACCCTAATTCAACAACAACAACAACAACAGATCTAGTGCCTCCAAGGGCTCCCGCAAAAGCAGGGTCTGGGGAGGGTAGGTGTACGCAGCCTTCCCCGTTCAGGGGGCTACCCTGAAGAGAGGCTGTTTCCGAGGACCTCCAGCCTAAAAAGAAAGTCTGCACCAATCCATCAAAGAACTGGCAACAGAAGAAAGCATCAAGATATAAAGAAAAAGGATATAAAGAAAATGATATAGAGAAAAATGATAAAGATATTATAACCCTAATTATATTGTAAAAATAATTAGTAATTTTTCATAGTCTAATAATTACATAAACTTATTTGATAAAGCAAGCATTTACATAATAATCTACTTTTATTTTAATATTATATTACTATAATTTAAAATTAATAACATCATTGAAAATATATGAAGCACAAATTTCAAGCTGAACAAAATACAAAATATATGACGAAAATGACCCTCTTTTTAATTTCGAAGTTTTAACATCAATTCATTGTTTGAAAAGGTCAAAAAAATAAATCACTGAAAAGAATTCTAAACTCATCATACATCACTGAAACTAAGACTAAGGTTGACAGGGAAACAGATCGATCAATACCCTAATTATTTATGGCAGGGCACTCAGTCACAACCGATTCATCACCATCAAAACTCAGACCAGCTCAGTTTAGTACATGATTTGAGTTTAAATCTCATCATTCTCTTTCAATGTAAAATATAAGCTTTTTACATTTATAAAAAAATATTAACCTAGTTAGATGACATAAACATATGTTTATTTTAACTAAGTCAAAGGACTAAATAGATGGAATCATGGATTATATAATATAAGATGAGATTATGTCATTATCAATTACATGTAGGTGAGAGTAATCCCTCCCATTTTCTCTTTATTTAATTTATTTATTCAGAAAGTTGACAATATAATTTTCATATTCTTAATAAAACTTTGAATAAATCACCATTCAAGTTTGGCCATATCTCTTGTATTATTACATTTGACTTCTTAGAATAACCGATATGAATCAAACTTGTTATTGAATTGAGCTGTTTGATTTGTTAGCGGGCCGATACAACCTTGCATCAAATTGCTATTAATCAAATGTGTTAGAAAAAATCTGGAACAAACTGATATACTCTGATACCAATTTGTTAGGAAAATCTTGATGCGAAAGCGTAAACCCTAATCACTTGATTCGATTCAAATAATATGACTCACACAAATGAGAAGTAAACAAAATAGGTGAAAGAAAGAAAAAACAAGAAGGACACAATGATTTACGTGGAAACCCCTCTACAATCGAGAGGGGAGAAAACTACGGGCGGAGATGGAGATCTTTATTGATACTTGAATGGAAGAATTATAATTACACTTCCTCTTAACGAGATCTATAGAGAATTATAGATTACTCCCTCTGAACTCTCATAGCACTCAAATATCTGAATTGGAGGAATTATGAAATCACCTCTCTCTCTTAATGACGGCACCTCACTATGAAATTGGATACCTAAACTGAAACCCTAATAGGTCTATTTATAACCCTCAGGAAAAATGACTCCCGATCGATCGGCCCTTTCTCGGCCAAAAATAGGTATTTTTCACTTAAATCACCGGATCGATCGGACATCCCCCTGATCAATCGGTGACCCCTCGGCCACCCTTAATTTCTAAATACATAAATTTGAGGCATAATCCTAAAAAATTTCCACATTGACTCAAATTTACATAAAAACAAAATATCTCCACCCACTCCATAAAACACCCCACACACGAGGTTATCTAGACAAAACACAAAACCTAACCGAGTCCGAAGGAAGCTTGAACTTCCTGCTCGGTAGCAACTGAGTGAACATATCTAAGAGGTTATTAGCAATGCCAAATGTCTTCTTCTCTGAATTGGCTCTTGACACATTATCTGAAATAGCTACCTGCTGCTGAACTATGTTACTCAAGTGAAACTGAACTCCCTCTGGCTTACTCACCTAACCTAAATCACAAACAACTGATGACATCTTCTGTGGAGTCAATAACGAAGATTTATCAAATGTGACATCTCTGCTCGTCAAGAATTGCTTGGAGCAAAAACCTTTCAACTTCCCATAAAGCCCCTGTTCACAGACTATCAGTCCTGTAGACTGACCACACAAAGAGCCTCTCACACTGTGCTCAGACAAACCCCTATCACATGAATGATCCAATCTGAAACGTCATGAATTTGTGATCTCTGGTTCTGTCAACAACAATGATGATGAAGATACTGCAACAAATCTGACGACTGTGGAACCGACAAGCTCATACAGAGTACCTAACCTTCTGCCTTGATTGTCAAAGCACCCTTAACGACCTTCAAAACTCCACCTTCAGCTGTGTACCTGTAGCCTTTAGACTCAAGAGTACTTGAGGAGATGAGACTTTTCTTCAAATCAGGAACATGGCGAACATCGCTCAAAACCTTGATAGTGCCATCAAACGTCCTAAAACGAATTATTCCTATACCCAGAACTTTACATGGAGTATCATTACCCATCAAAGCGACTCCACCTCGAACTGACTCGTACATAGAAAACCAATCCCGATTGGGATAAACATGATAGAAGCAACCCGAATCCAAAATCCAACTTTCTCTAAAACTGGACTGAGGTTCAGACACAGACAGAATATCTACATCAATCTCATCTTCCATAACACTAGCTACTATGGATCTCTGGTCAGACCTGTTATCTGCTTCAAGTTTTCTCTTAAGCTTGTAACAGTCTCTCTTAATGTGCCCTTTCTTATGATAGTAGTTACAGGTTAGGTTTTGATGCCTAGACTTAGACTTGTTTCCACTATGATCATACTTAGTTCTCCCTCTCACAAATAAACCACTACTTGAGTTATAAACAGAATATGATAATTCCTTATCTACCCGTTCTTTACTCAATAGGTTTCTCTTAACTTCATCAACATATATGGTTTGTCTACCACCATACATCATGCTTTCAACAAAGCCTCTATAAGAGGTAGAGAGTAAACATAACACTAACATTGCCTGATCTTCATCCTTAGGAGCATCATCAAGCTCCTTTAACTCTTGAATTAACGAATTAAATCCATTAACATAATTCTTAAGTGATGTACCTTCTGACATATGAAACGTGAACAACCGACGCTTAACTGCGAGTTTGTTGGAGACAGACTTGAAACCAAACATATCCTGCAATTTCTCCCACAACTCCTTAGCGGTCTTCACTTCTAGAATTTCAGTCAAAACGTCATCGGTAAGGCACATCTGAATAGCGGTGAGAGCCTTTTCGTCTAACTCCTCCCATTGTGCTTTTGTCGAATTCTCTGATTTCTTCTCTTTCCCATCTAAAGCTTTCTTCAAGCCACTTTGAGTCAAGAGGCCCTTAATGTGAACCTGCCATAAACTGAAGCTCCCTTGACCACCAAACTTCTCAACTTCGGATCTAATTGGGATGTCATAGTATCAAATCGAAATAGACAGGGCTCTGATACCAATTTGTTAGAAAAAATCTGGAATAAACTGATATACTCTGATACCAATTTGTTAGGGAAGTCTTGATGCGGAAGCGTAAACCCTAATCACTTGATTCGATTCAAATAATATGACTCACACAAACGAGAAGTAAACAAAATAGGTAAAAGAAAGAACAAACAAGAAGAACACAATGATTTACGTGGAAACCCCTCTACAATTGAGAGGGGAGAAAACCACGGGCGGAGATGGAGATCTTTATTAATACTTGAATGGAAGAATTACAATTACACTTCTTCTTAACGAGATCTATGGATAATTATAGATCACTTCTCTGAACTGGAGGAATTATAAAATCACCTCTCTCCCTTCATGACAACGCCTCACTCTGAAATTGGATACCTAAACTGAAACCCTAATAGGTCTATTTATAACCCTTGCGGAAAAACGACTCCCGATCGATCGGCCCTCTCTTGGCAAAAAATAGGTATTTTTTACTTAAATTACTCGATCGATCGGACATCCCCCCTATCAATTGGTGACCCCTTGACTACCCTTAATTTCTAGATACATAAATTTGAGGTATAATCCTAACAAAATGAGCTATTTGAACTATCAATGAAGCGTAACCCACCCATTTCTGATCTAATTTAAGTCATTTGTACGCTCTTAACAAACCCTTAATGAAAATTTAATGAGCTTTTTATAAGTTACTAGTGAATTTTAACTAATTGAGCACCCTCCTCTTCGTAGTGGTTGAGCTTATATGGTTTGCTAAAACTCTGCTCGTTCGCTAATCAAGCCCCCTCAAGGAAACATACACAACGCTTAGTTGATTTTAGACAGTTATATGGTTAGTTCATTTAACTCCGTTGAGAACAAATCATTGTAAATCATTTTATATACATGTATATAGTAACATTCCATTGATCCATTCGGTTCCTTTGTTTGAGGTTTGAGCCAACATCTTGAAGTAATAGTGTTTATCCATTGAAACTTAGACCTGAATGGTCGATAGAACGGTATATGTCTAAAATATCGAACCAAATCATACCAATTTGATTTACTCATGTAATAAATCAACTATCATAGTTTGCATTTTAGCCTATGGCCTTGGGGTTTTTTTTTTTTTTTTTTTGGTCTTCGATCCCTACCCTGTACCATTGAACTTCTCAGACTTGTATTACATAATTCAAAAAAAATGTTTGCTACCTCAAATTAAAATAGAAACGGCGTTATAGTACTTTTCCTTAAAAAATCTTTTTCATAAGAAACTATTTTACTAGGAAAGAAGTTTTTCCCTGTATCAAATAACAACAACAGTCAAGTGCCTCAAAGAGGTTCCCGTTAAGGTAAAATTTGAGGAGGGGAAAATATACACAGCTTTATTCTCATAGGTGCTATCTTATAGGGAGACTATTTACGAAGGATCCCAATGTTATAATTTTCCTGTATCAAACAATACCTAAAAAATACATAATATATGTATTATTAAATAAGAAATCTATCTTTGCTCACGTTGACTATGTGCATGTTCCTTGTACTCTTTTGTCCGTTACTTCTACGCATGATCTAATCTTTTTTTTTTTTTTTTTTTTTGAGGAAATACTGCATATAATAAGTTATATATTTAATTTGTATACTAATAATCTAGCAATATAATTTAAAATTATGAAAAATAATTAACTAATTTTTTATAATCTGTTCTTGTTTACAAAATCCAACAGGCTACTGTGAATGAATATAATTGAATGAATAGAGGAGTACATGGAGTTCACAATATATAGGCAAACACCAAGAGTCAAAAGACTAAGAATACCCCTAGGGTTACATAAGTCAAAGGGCAAAAAGGTAAACTGTAAAACCCTAGGAACATTCTAGAATATAGTCTAATAGGCCCCCTCAATCTGAGCGGGGTGATAGCACGCGAAGATTGGCCTTGTGTTGGAAGAAACGATCCGCCGCAAGACCTTTGGTGAGGATATCAGCTACCTGCTTTGTGGTTGGAGTGTAGTGAACTTGAAGATCACCCTTGAGGACTTTCTCTCGAACATAGTGGAAGTCGACATCCACGTGCTTGCTACGGTCATTGGATACCTGGTTAGCAGCAAGGTAGGAGGCGGAGACATTGTCACAGTAGACGATGATGGGTCCTGGGTGGCGGATAGCCAGGTCGCGCATGATGTACCGAAGCCAGTCACTTTCAGCAGCAGCCTGAGCCACAGCCCGATACTCAGATTCAGTCGTACTTTTGGAAACGGTTATCTGCTTTTTGGCTCGCCAGGAAATGAGGTTTGGTCCAAGGTAGACGGCATAACCAGTGGTAGAGCGACGAGTGTCAGGGCAACCACCCCAGTCAGCATCAGCGAAAGCTGTGATAGTGAGAGTGCGAGCAGGTTGTAGGAGAAGACCATGATCAGGAGTGGATTTGAGATACCGGAGAATACGCTTCACAGCCTGCCAGTGGGGATCACGGGGAGCATGCATGAACTGGGAGACCAGGTTGACAGCATAGCATATATCAGGACGGGTCATAGTGAGGTACTGCAGGGCACCCACTGCGCTCCTATACTCAGTAGGGTCCTCAAGTAGGGCCCCGTCACTCAAAGAGAGATGTGCTCGGGTGGGTAGGGGGGTTTTGACTGGTTTGGCGTCGCAGAGACCAAGTTTGGTGAGAAGGTCCACAGTGTATTTGTGTTGGGAGAGAAAGAGACCACTAGAATTGCGAGTGGCCTGAATACCAAGAAAGAAGTGGAGCGGGCCAAGATCTTTCATTGAAAACTGGGTCGAGAGGGACTGGATGAGAGACGTGAGGTGCGAGGGGTCAGACCCAGTGAGGATAATGTCATCAACATAGAGGAGGAGACAGGTCAGATGAGAACGTGTTTTATGGATGAATAGTGAAGGATCAGCCCGACAACAGGTGAAGCCAAGGTGAAGGAGGAACGTACTGAACCATTGGAACCATGCCCGAGGAGCCTGCTTCAACCCATACAACGCTTTCCGAAGGCGACACACGTGATTAGGAAACTTTGGATGTATGAAGCCTTGTGGTTGTTTCATATAAACTTCTTCCTTAAGGTGACCATGTAGGAATGCATTTTTAACGTCCAACTGCTGTGTAGACCAGTTGTATGTTACAGCAAGTGTAAGTATAAAGCGTATGGTGGTTGGTTTAACAACAGGGCTAAAAGTCTCCTTATAATCAAGGCCTTCACGTTGATGAAAGCCTTGAGCAACAAGGCGGGCTTTGAACCGTTCAACCGAGCCATCTGCTTTATATTTCACTTTATATTTCCAAGTGCTACCTACAAGGTTTTTCGAGTGGTCATGTGGGACAAGATCCCAAGTGTTGTTAAGAAGTAAGGCATTAAATTCATCCGCCATGGCTTGCTGCCATTGGGGATTTTTAGCGGCCTGCGAGTAACATGTGGGCTCTTGAATTACCGTAATAGATGATAGTGAAAGTGGGTACCGATTTTTACGGATCCCATCCTTAAGCCTAGTACGCATGGGATGCACATTATGAGTAGGGGAAGGCGGCGGGTTAGGCACGGGACTAGGGTCGGACTCGAAGTTTGGAATAGATGACGAAGGTGTATCATCACTGGTCACAAGGACCGAAGACCCGAGAGGGGAGGGGGGGTTGGCGTCCGATGGTGCGGGCGGGGACTGCGCAGGCAGTCGGGCCAGTGGACCGACACTAGCGGGGACGGGAGGCACCGCAGGCACCAGCGGGGTTAGCCCACGGTCAGGAGGTGCTGTGGCGGGTTTGGCCGGAGCCGGAGTCGCGGATGCAACACCCGGGAAAGGGAAGTGCAAATTACCAACGGTACATTATGGTAAGCATCAGTTTCGGGCACATCAGGGCTAACTAGTTCAGTATAAGGGAATCTGGATTCATCAAAGACTACATGCCTACTAACATATATTCGTTTGTTTAAGACATCAAAACATCGGTAACCTTTATATCGAGCCGCATACCCGAGAAAAATGCATGGAGTGGAACGAGGGGCTAATTTATGAGGGGCACGAGATGTGATGTTGGGGTAACAAACACACCCAAAGACTCTAAAACGATTATAATCCGGGTTGGTATGAAAGAGTTTTTGAAAGGGAGAGAAGTTAGAAAGATTTGGTGTAGGGAGACGATTTATGGTAAAACATGCCGTGCAAAAAGCGTCGTCCCAAAATTCATAGGGAAGTTTTGAGTGAATTAAGAGAGTCCGTGCCATTTCAGATAGATGTCGATGCTTGCGTTCCGCCACCCCATTTTGTTCGGGGGTATCAGGACATGATAGTCGAAAGTGTATTCCAGCATCCCGGCATAGCGCATTCATGCGCCGATGATCGAATTCACCCCCACAATCACTTTGGAAAACTTTAATTTTCAAATTGAATTGGTTTTCAACTAAATTTTTGAAACCGGTGAATATGTCATAAACTTCAAATTTGCGTCGCATCGGATAGAGCCATGTAAAGCGGGAAAAATCATCAACAAATAGAACATAGTATTTAAATGCAGAATTAGAGGAGACGGGCGATTGCCAAACATCAGAATGTATAAGCTGCAAAGGCATGGTAGTGTTATGTAGCACACGTTCAAAAGGCAGTTTTCTAGATTTACCCAGACAACATGAAGAACATTTATCTAGAAACGTAACAGAAGGACAAAAATGTTGTTTACACAAAGTATTGAGAACAGAGTTGCCTAGATGCCCTAGTCGCTGATGCCATAATGCGCCATAAGTGACCCGTGCAAGGAGCCCAATGTCATGTGGTGAGAAGTTATAAAGTGGTCCATTACTGGGTACTTGTAGAAGCGGTGTCCCCGTAGCTCGGTCCTTAACACAAAAAGAGTTTGAGTCAAATTCAACTCGACATTTATTTTCACGACATAATTGTTTAATCGACAGAAGGTTGTGAGTTAGATTAGGGACAAGCATAACATTGTTTAAATGAAGGGGTGTTTTAGGTATTGTGGTAGAGCCCACATGTGTTACAGGCAATAAGGCCCCATTCCCAACAAGAACACCTTTATGACCAGAATAAGGAAGTAGGTTATAGAGGATACCTGGGTTCGGCGTCATATGGTTGGAAGCACCCGAGTCAGGATACCAGTTGTAGTCATGTGGTTCCCCCATTGTCATGGCAGCGAAGGATTGGCTAGGGTCCGGGAATGAGGAGTTGTCGAAGCGATGAGAACAGGTAATAGCAGTATGACCAGTTTGTGAACAGATCTGACAAAATTGGGGAGCGGGGCCGAGCACACCAGCATTAGAGTGGAAGGGGGGACCGACCGGAGGTCGAACAGAGTAGGGAACACTAGAGGATGGCACCCCAAGGTGGGACCCGTACGGTGGGCCGGTATGGGGTGGCTTGCCACCGCGGCCCCCACGACCCCCTTTCCCGTTCCGACCACGACCACGGCCGCGGCCACCGTTCGTGTGGTGCGGTTGGGGGGGTTGCCCGGAAGCAACCATGGCATGGGCAGGGTCCGGGTTGGTACGGCCATTGTTACGGTTGAGGGCACCTTCCTCATTAAGTAAAGAGGATTTTAACGCATCATAAGAATACAATTTTGAAGTTTGTCGGGTAAAAGTTGCAAAAGCTGCGTATTCAGGGGGTAACCCATGAATAGCAAAGTGTTGAAATTCTCTAGCAGACACAGGCGAGTCAATGGCAGCTAAATCATCTGCAATTGATTTAAGTTCAGAAAGGTAGGCATCCATGGTTTTGCCATCTTTACGTAGGGTTATGAGTTGAGTCCGGAGGTCATACTCCTTAGCCATGGAGTGATCCCTAAAACGCTTAGCCAAGGCATCCCACATGTCTTTGGAAGTTGGATAGCGGACAATATCATTAATAAGAGAGCGGGAGAGAGTGGCAGCTATACAAGATCGGAGACTCTGATCTGTGCGTAGCCATGTAATGTAATCCGGATTAGAATAAGTCGATCCGGTGGGGAGAGTTATTTGAGCAGGGGGACAGGGGTAAGATCCATCAATGAACCCTAATAATTGGTGTGCAAGTAGTAACATGTTAAATTGTTCTTTCCATGGGGGATAATCAGAAGTTGTTTCGAGTTTAATTGTTACAATGCTAGTGATATTGGATAAAGGAAGAACAATTGGGGAAGCGGGATGGTTGTAGATATTAGGGTTGAAGTAATTTGTATTTAGGTAATTGGGGTTTGGGGAAGAGAGAGGGGCGGCTGATGGCGCCACACCGGCATCCCCACCGACATGGGGGAGGGTCGGGAAGATTGCCGGAGCAGGTGCGCCACCGTCGGTTGGCCGGAATCCACCGGACAGTGTGGGTCCGGCGAAGCCAGCACCGAGCGAGGGTGCAGGGAAAGCAGAAAATTGGTTTGACAATGACGGGATGCCCAGATTAAGGGTCGGGTTCGATAATGACCTCCCAAGTGGTGGTAGAGTACTGGAGATGGCGACACCGGCATCCACCGACCGAGAGAAGGAAACACCGGTGGTGGTGGTTCCGACAATAGAGGTGTCGGTCACCACCCCTGGTGGGCTAAGCGCTGCGGTGGTGGGCAGAGCACCGGCATGGGGAGGGCCGGGCACTGCCACCGAGCGGGCGCCGCTGGGTGGGGAGGAGGGGAGGGAGTTTAGGGCATTTGCGTAGGATCGATTTGGATTAGAAGCCATTGCTCAAATAAATTATGAAAAAGTACGAAAGAAAGAAAAGAAAACGGTAAAAGATGTAACGTACTAGAGAATTCAACACTTCAATTGCATAGAGAAAGAAAAAAAAAAAAAAACCCGACAAACAATGAAATGAAAAGAACAGCGGAAGGAAAAAAAGAAAATCAGAGTAATTGCTCTGATACCATGTGAATGAATATAATTGAATGAATAGAGGAGTACATGGAGTTCATAATATATAGGCAAACACCAAGAGTCAAAAGACTAAGAATACCCCTAGGGTTACATAAGTCAAAGGGCAAAAAGGTAAACTATAAAACTCTAGGAACATTCTAGAATATAGTCTAATAGCTACTTGCAGGAATGTTTTTTTTTCTTTTTTTTTTTCCGATTAGCGAGGAAAACTTACAATACAAAAGCTGACGCCTCAAATAAGATATCCGAAGAACACACACAAAGTGTGACAAGGGAAAAATAACAAGGAAACCTGTAAAAACAAGAAAGACAAGCCCAATCCCCCCAAAACCGCTCCCACAATGGCCGACAAAAAACCCAAAAAGCAAAATGAAAAACACCAAAAGAAAAATAACTTTCTAACTGCAGCAACGAACGGCAAAAAAAAAAAAAAAAACCACCAAAAAGCAACTCGGACAAGCCAAAAAACCCCACCATTGTAGACACCAAAGACGAACTCCCAGAAATCAGGCAACAACCAACCTCCGAAGGATTGAAATAGAACCAAAGAGAAACTCATGCGAAGGCAAACTGCACCAAAGACTTGCAGGAATGTTATATGTCTTATCCTATAATTGGTAATCTATCTATGTTATAAGGATATTATTTATCTCAAAATTAATATTAACTAGCAAAACCTCATGCGATGCAGTGTTTATGTGTCTACTGAAAGAGTCTAGTACAAAATGTCGAAAATATGTAAGAAATGCATGATTAATGAAATTGTCATGATATGTCCAATGTTCCTCTGTTGCTTGTAGATTCCTTTGCAACTGTGACTGTTGTGCCATCATTGTTCTTCACTATCTACAATGAAAAGAATTTGTTAGTGGTAATGAAGTTCTAGTTTTCTTGCTGAATTTGATTAATGTTGTATTACCTTTGTAGTTGTGTATTTGTTCAGATGGTATTCCTCTTCCCACGCTACACTTGTTATTAGGTCTGCAATTGATTCTGGGTTTGGTGGGTGACAGTGTGGTGCTTCAATATAGAAAATCCATGGCTTATCTATATAGTTCTCCAAGTATTTTTCCTAGAGAGGAAAACGTAATTTTAGGATTGGAGAAAGTTTTGAAATGTATGTATGTGTGTTGTGGTGTGTTCTTGTACAACACATGAATAATCATACCTTTCTTTCGTAGTTCATTAGGATTTCTACTTTTGTTCCCGCTAAAATCTCCCCTTGTGCACCGAAAACTTTGACAACCATTTGGGTGCCGCATATATCTTGCAGTTTGACTTTGAATCGGTACCTGTTGTATTTGTGGTAAAAAATTTAAGCATTTGTCACACATGGAACTTATATAGTGTTTTTTTTTTATTTTGTACCTGTATATCATTATTGCATTTTGTTCTTGCACCCTCTGCATAAGAAATTGCTATTCTCAATTTTCAATTGGTTTTTACATATTTTGTAGGCCATGTAATTGTAACCCTCAGTTAGGTCAAAATCCTTTATTGTTGCCTACACTCTGAAATAGGTTACCTGCATAAAATATTTAATAAACTTTATGTTACTTGTTGTACTAAGTTCAATAATAAGATGTGTTGAAATGAAGCTGTGACTTACGTTTGGTGTCATTGTGAAATCTTTGAATTGTATATTCTTTTCTTGAAAATATATCTCGGCATGTTTCACTGATAAAGTTTTTCGTTGGAGCCAATTGATTTTTGTTTGTGCTTCCTCAGTTTCTACGTACCAGCAATTGCACGTAATTAAAAAAATTATTAAGTTTTAACATAATAATTTTTAAATTTTAACAACTTTGCTCACCATGATTCAAGGTCTTCTGTCTCTGGATGTTCCGGATTTATCAAGAGCCATGTTTTGGCAGTTGTTGACAATGTTGTTCCTGCGTTGTTTTAGAAAATAAAAATTATTAGTTTTTTTTGTTATGTAGGTCAATTTAATGTGCTTTATTACGAAGCCTATAAATCACACCTTGGTATTGTTTGATTTCGACGTGTGATGTGAGCAATACATTGTCTTTCTCCAAATTGGTAAGTAAATAAGTTCCCTCATTGGATGCAAATTCATTCCACAATGTCAATCGTACTGTTTTCATTCTATGTGCAATTTTTTAAAAAACCGTTAGATATTCATGAGGTTTCAAGTACATGCGGTGTTAATACTATTGTTATAAATGATAATAATAATTATTTACCTTTTGTCACACAAAAGTATCTCACGCTTGTTGGAATTTGTACCCGGTGTGGAATACATAAAGGAAACGGAAATGACCATACCAGTGACATCTGCAGTGTGTTTATGACATAGATCTGTTTTTATAGTTTCATATTTAACAGGAAAATTTTTTGAATTTATTGTCACGTACCTATGTATACTGGGGGTGGGCGTATTTGATGAGGCACATCTCCAAGTTTAGTAATGTCACCCTTGTGAAAAGGAATGGTAATGTTGTTTTCTTCTGTGAGTTCAAATATGTTTGTCAGCGGCGTGCATCTCAACTGAAAGTTATGCCCCAATGTATTGATTCCAAATGTTTGTGGATGTACACGGACTTTTTGGATGGAATACGCCTTTCCTACTGTGAACATTGTTTGCCATCTCTCAATCTCGTTATCTTCAACAATGAAATTTATTGCATCATGCTGCAAAAAGAAAAAAGGGAGTTTGAGTGTATGTCATATATTTGGGTGTATGTAGTTGTGAAAATAAATGCTCATACCTGGTTATCCATGAATACCAGCTGCCATTGACGATGTATTCCATGTTGTCTTTTATAGCGTTGGACCCCACAGTCTCGCATTAAACGTCCCTTCACATTTGCTGTTATTGTTGCCGGTTCAATGTATCGTAAAGGTATGTAGTTGATTTGCAACACTGTAAATGAAATGGTTTTGAAATTCATTTATTAATTGAGTGTAAAATTGAAGTATATTTTTGAAGTTTGAATTTCAATATAAATAAGCTTGAACTTTGTGTGATGAAAAACAGTGTCAATAATTGCATAATATTTTCTTACATTTATGGTAAGATGTTCAAAATTTCTTTGTAGACCACATTTTTTGTCCAATTTTGAGGTACTTCTTCATTGTTGTGGATTCACATCTTCAATCCCATAGACGTTGTAACACGTGATACTGCTACGTGTAGTTGTCCATGAGTAAATACTGGTTGTGGAAGGTAGACTCCAACCCTTTTTAAAGTTTGTCCTTGACTCTTATTTATTGTCATTGCAAAGGCCAATCTCAGTGGGAACTGTCTTCTCTTAAATGGCACCGGGCTCTGTTGTAGTATTGGTGTTATATCAATCCTTGGTATCAATACTATGACTCCCACATTTCTCCCAGTTATGATTTTTGCTTCAATTACTTTATCACCCATCTTTTCAATCGTTAATCTCGTTCCATTGCATAATCCCAATGATGGATCAAGATTGCGCAACAACATTACTGGTGCCCCAACTTTTAGCTCAAGATGGTGATTTGGTATGCCTGAGATTTTTAAAGAATGTCGAAGTTCTGGTGGATGCATTAGATCATGATTGGCCATGTGATCGACTTGGTCTACCTTATCTGCACTTAGATATGTTCTTAAGGTCCCAAGTAGTCGACTTAGGCATATAGAATTTAATTCATCTACATTAATGTTTCTAGGAGCTAAAACAGTGCGGTCCTCTAGGTAGTTGGTGTTTATATAGTTGCTAGGCGAGTCTGGGTATACAAAATCAATTAAGTTCATTAAAACATGGCCTGTATTCTGTAACCTGAGTGGTTCTGGGATGTTAATCCAATCTGGTTCACATCCAGCAGAGAATGCTCTTCCCTCTAATCGCCCCTCTCCTAGTCGTATAATCCAATTTGCAAAATCTGTTAAGTTGTTTGTGTTGTCATGGGTGTCATTATTTCTAAGCAAGCGCATGTTCAATTTGAGTTGCAAGATATGGGTGTGTTCCCAGAATGATGCTCGTTGCAATGTTGCTGCTACTATGTCTGCGCGTGATCCTTTGTGCACCACAAGTAGGATTTGCCTAAAATCTCCTCCGAGAACTACCAATTTCCCTCAGAAAGCAATATTTTTATCAAAAATGTCTTGAAATGTACGATCAACAGCCTCTAATGCATTTTTGTGAGTCATTGGTGCCTCATCCCATATGATCAACGCTGCTTCTTTTACAAGTATTGCATGGTCGGACCTTTTCGAGATTGCACAAAATGATGTATGATCTCTTTGCAGTGGAATTTTGAACAAAGAATGGGCAGTTTTCCCCGTTGGAAGCAACAATGAGGCTATACCAGATGAAGCAACTGCCAATACTATCAGTCTTTCGGACCCGAATTTAGATATTATTATTTACAACAAATAAGTCTTTCCTGTTCCGCCACTCCCATTCACAAAGAAGATGCCTCCTTGTCCCCTATCATGTGCGGTCATGATGTTGTCAAAAGCATGTTTTTGATCCATATTCAAGGTTCTGATCAGTTGTTCAAATTGCTGACTTTCTAGTTCGGTATCAAAGTGCCAATACTCAGCAAATAATCTACTTGAAAAATTCCTTATTGTCAAGGAAGTTGGTATTGGCATTGGTGGGTAATCTTCGAGTGAGCGGCCATTTTTGTTGAGTATATATTCATTCTCTTGCAACCCCCATTCTTTTCGCTCCTCGTCTATGATGTGGATATTAGGATTGTTTAATTGCCGTTGTACCCTTCTCTCGTAATCATCTGTCAAATTGGTCCAGTCATTGTCCCACAACACCTCGGGGTGTCCTACCCTTGAAAACATCAGTATTGAGTAGAACATGTTTCGGAGGTGTGAGCTGGCTGCCCATGTGGATGCCTCAGTTAGTGTGTTGTTCCATTCATTGTCATCTTCTAGTAATCCAAGAGCTAGACATGCTATTTTGAATGTTGGGTATGTTATCCCCTGTATTGTTCTTACATCCACAAAACACTTTGCTCCATGCACAATGTTTAACAACATTCTTAGGTAAAACCTTTCACTTGAATTTGGATGTGCATGCATCAACCTTCCAATGCACATGTGCTGTTTTCTGACTGTCCACCTTCTTGTTGTTTTATTCCAAACCCAGTACATCGGGAATTTTGCATATGTATGTTGTAATGCAGCAATATTTTCTCGATTTGCTCTAAACCATGCAGTTAGCATCGTATCTTTGTCTCTGTTTTCATTTGCGACACTGATTAGATTTGCATTCTCATCGAATGTTATGTTCTGCTCCCCAGGTAAGTGGAATTGTAACCTCTCTACAACTGGGTGTTGATGTTGCAATTCGAACTCAAATATTCTCCAACAGGACTCAATTGATGATAATTATCGACAATCTAGATAATGTTTAATCTCATATGTTTGGTTTTGTTGTCGATATGTGCTTTTCTCTATAGCCATGCCATCTTCTTCAATGATAAATGTTGCACGATCTAGGCCTTTGTGTATGTATTTGTATAAGTATTTTATAAGTTTTGTGTGAGCGCATCGCTCGACGTTAATGTGACAGTCATATTTCACACAAAGGTCTCGATTGTATGGTACCACCCAATTATTTCCGAAAGATTCCCCACTAATTTCAATTGTGCGACCATTGTTGCGTCTGCGATAATTAATAAATCGATTGGTATCCATTGTGGTCACTGTATTGAACTTTTTGGGGTAGTGTTTTGTGCATTTCCTATTTTGATCCATACATGGTGAATTGGTATTGTATACACCACAAGGTCAATGTATCATGAATTTCTTTACTGTTTCGTATGCTAGTGGATCATGCGTTATATCTGGAATTTCCGCACAAATATATTGATCAATGTCGTCAGTAGAGGAAGGCTTGTGTTCGTTTGCCACTGTTAGCAAGATATGTGCATGTGGTAATCCACGCTTCAGGAATTCAATTACATGAATATCTGCATGTACGAAATTGGTAGTAATTAGAAGTTACTTTGGTTGTATTTTGTGGGTAAATTTTGTAAGGAAAATAATGTGTTGTACCTGCTATTACGTTGTCGAAGAATTTTTTATCCTTAAGATCGCGTAGCAGCTCCTTCAATTAGATCTTAAATACACGTGTTACTATGTATGGGCGGTCTGCTGGTTGTTGTTGAGGTATCACAAATAGTTGTTGGGCAATCTCAGGCCACTTGGGATTGCACGTGAATGTTATGAAATAATCAGGGGATCCCATAACCTGACACAACGCCATTGCATCTTGGTATCGTTGTATCATATGTCGCGGTCCTCCATGAAAAATTGAAGGAAGTATGATTCTATGGCCAATAGTTTTTCCCTGTATTTCTCCTGCATTTATTGCCTCTTCAATGCCATTATATAGATCTGCTCGCAACCGACGTTGGTTTCGTCGCAAATATTTCAAGCAATTATTTTCAATTGCAGCATAACTGTCAACGACAAATTGTTGGAAGAGGCGACCTCCTTGTAGTAGGTTTATCCCTTCATGTTCTCGATATTGTAGTCGGAAGGCATAAAATTATCTTTCTGTGACCTCGTCATTACTTCGGTTCATATTATTCAATGTTGGAATGCCTGTACCCCATCTATCTGTACTAGAAGGTAGTCGTAAAGAATATTGTAACGGTATCAATGAAGGATGAGTCTCATCTATTCTTTGTAAATCACCTCCCATTTTATGGAGCACAATATCACGATTTCCCTCTAAAGTTTCACCGTCTCCTACTATCAGTGCTGCCACTTCATTAGCAGTAGGCCTTGCATATTGTTTACCATTTCTTGCCTCAAATATTCAAATTTTGAGGTCATGGACAGTGTGGTTGCGTAGAATATCTCTAGCATTTCTAAATACACTTACGTAGGGTTGATATTGTCCAGCATTTCTTGCAACACTTTTACCCATGTTGAATTCAATCATGAGGTGTCATTGTGAGTCCTTACCACGTTGTATCTGTTTGTTGCTTCATTCTCCGTGTCATATATGTATAGTTGCGCATATTGTCGATGTGCACCCGGTTGCGGGAGTAATGATCCAATTTTGTGGTAATTAGCCCCACTAATTCGAAAGCAGTATGGTCCAAGCCCATCTTGTACAGTTTTATCAAATTTTCCACCCATTGACGTGAAGGATAAAATGGAATTGCATGTTCGTATCATCTTCATGAATGATGCATCTTGCATGAGATATTGTAGGTATGTTGGTGTTGGTGGTAGTGTTCGTAGTTGTACTTGACTGCTACTACAACAAAGGTTGAACTTGGGATTTCTTAGGGTACTATCGCTTGTTCCTTCCTCCACCCACATAATTGCTGGGCAATGTCGACATTTAGACTATCTTGGGCCGAAGGTCCAATGATCTGATATCCTTGTTCTATTTTTTTGTTGTCCTAAACATATATTTATTTGAATAAATCAATAATGTTCACATCACATTGCATGAAATTGTTTGTTTGTCATTCTACATACCATTAGTCGAACGTGCTCGGGTGTGACTGATTGAATGATTGTGGTTGTTGCTGTTGTTTTGATTGTTTTCTGATATGATTGGTCGGTGGCCTATGGCATTGTAACTTTCTGCAAACTGTTCCAGTAGTTGTTGTACATGAACTGCATCGTGTATTTGTCCATCCTTGGCTTGGTCTGGGAGATATTTATGATTTTGAGCATATATTCGTTTGAATATTTTAGTAAACCTATCTTTGTTACATAACAACGCATAAAGTGTGTGTGTGTATATATATATATATATATATATATATTTGGTGTTGTACGTACCATTAGTCCCGAGTGCTTGAAATTGTCCAGTTCGCTGATCTTGGCTGTTGCCTTCCTTGTTATTGTTCTCTAAGTTCATTGTAGGGTGGCTGATGGCATTGCAATCCTCTTGAATGGATTCAATTGCTTCTTGTACTGGAACAACATCGAGTGCTTGTCCTGCAAAATTGAAAATGATGGATTGGTTGTTATTCAAGAGAATTAACTTTCATTGTTTGCTATGCTCAACTGTTTAAAGTATTTGGATTCACCTTCATGTACATTTGAAGAAATGGTTACGACGACGCTATCAACCCCCGGTAATGTCCCCTCTATGTCGTTGTTGTGTGCAGTGGTCCCTCTATCAACTTCTTGTATTTGTTGTCTCACTGGATGATCCAGGTTGTTGCCTTCAGTGTGGTAGTTCTCTATGTTTAGTATGCTTGTAGTTACCGCCATTGGTGCTAGGTGGCTATCGGCATTATTGTGTAGCTGAAGTTGCTGTATTGTTGCTTGTACTTCAACTACATGTAGTCTTTGTCCCACCATGGTACGATCTGAGTGACATTGTTCATGTTATGTTAGAAGATATTTCATGGATTAGTAAATTTATATACTATATCAGGCTTGAGAAAAGCATACCATTTAGAATTTAAGTAGTCACACTGTCCAATTGATGTGTTTGTTGCGCATTACTTGTTGAAGGTACCATATCCTCATCTTCTTTTTGAAGGTTGTTAAGTTCTGTGGGTCGTGCTCTTACTTTTGTTGACGATGGGCTGTTGTTGGTGAATGTTGCAATTTGATCTTCATGCTGATGTGTGCGATCTTGCATTGGCCTCCTATCTAATGGTTGTCTATTTCTCTTTAGGCGTAATATTTCCATTCTAACAATGCGGATTTGCCTTTGGAGTGTTTGCCGTTGTATGTGTCCTTGTACTGCAAGGGCACCATTTGCCCGTGAAATTAGGAGCCTCAAACGACGTTGTAGTCGAGCTGACCGAAATCGTAGTTTCTGTTCATATTGGCTATGACCAAATGTAGTGGAAACATGAAAAAGTAAAAGTAGACGATAGTAGAAACTACCCGCACCGCCACTTTTGTATGCATTATTCCTATTTTTAGCAATAATCGAATAGTTTAATGACTTGTCCTACCTTTTTTATTATTCTAGCTCATTTTAGCAGAGCTGCATTCATCTGGCTAACATGCGCTTGCCAAAATTAAATTAAATAGCACGTTCATTGGAACAGTAACTGCTCCTCTCTCAGTTCCTCACCGATTCAAACGACCACCATCGCTGCATAATAGCAACAAAGATCATACAAATAATTTTACAGAAGGAAATAAAAAGTTATAGAAGGAAATACTTTTTTGAGTGCGCTTTTCATATATTTTAAAGCTATAAATTATTGTATAGAATTATTCCCTTTTTTCCCTTAAAATTATTTGTTTATTTTTTCTTCCCTTTTTTTCCAAATTGTGTATATTTATATACGAATATATAATGTTTTCATTTATCCTACACACATATTTAAAATTTTTTCTCAATGCTATACACTCACATACATTTCCCCAAAAGTAAAAAAATAATGTGCATATTGGATTTTATTTATTTTTCATGTATATATTTAGAAATACATATATAAAATTAAAAGGATTTGAGTTCGATATTTTAGAGTATATAACTTGATCTCCTTTTTCCTCCTAATTTTTTTTTTTTTGGCTTCCTTTACATAGAATTACAGTGTACATATTTATGAAACATGCTTTTATATATATGTATTATGTTCAATCTACTTTCTATTTCAATATATTTGTGTGTAATGTTTCTTTTTTTGTTTCTTGGATCATTTAAAATCTTAGCTTATTGAGGAACTTAAATGAAAAAATATGATGGAACTAAAAAATTGGGATAACATAAAGGTGAATGTTACCTTAACACAATGTAAATTTAGATCAACACGGGGCTGGAAGCATAACCTTCAAGCATGGAATAGCGTCCCGCGGTGCATTATATAAGCCATTCACCTCAAATGTAAACATCACTCTGGATAGTCCCTCCAAGTACCAGCATATCGTTACAGTAAGAGCCGACAACAATTTCGATTTACAGCAACAGCCGCAATGACAATTTTGTTTTGTACTATATGGGTTAATGTATGTGATTGCAATTTGGAAACTGCAAAGCTGCCGTAAGTGGTTTAAGAATTGTGTTTTAATTGTATTTTTTTTTGTACTATATGGGTTAAAGTGTTAGAATTTTATTTTGAACAAATTTAAAACTGCCATTGGTGGTTTCAGCAGTGCATTTTTTGGGATAGTGGGGTTGAGAGTTAATAGATGGTTTCAGCAGTGCACTTTTTGGGGTTAGTGGGTTGGGAGTTAGTTATAAATTTTTTTTAAAAAATTTTTTGGGGTAGTTTAGTAGCACGTATCTTACTTGAAATGGCAGAGGAAAGCTTTTTAGAGGATTTGGGGGGAATACGGGATTTTTTTTTTTTGGATAAAAGGAATAGGGGACTTAGGATTAATAAATAGTATAGATTTAGTTAATATTTGATTTGGATGAGGTATGATTTATATTGAGTTATCGAAATAAGTTTGATTTGATTTGATATTCTAAATCAGATTAGATTTAGATAACTTTACTATAAATATAGGTTGAAGATTATTATTTTATGTGTGAAAAAATGAGAGAAAAAGGTGTAGAGAATAAAAGATTTATAAAAGGGTGCCGGGGGGCACCCGGGTAGGGAGAGAGATGAATCGAGAGGTTTTATGATTAAGAGCTGATGAAAGTTTTTTGTAGCTTTCTCTATCCAAAGCAACGTTTTGGAGGGTTGGTGGTTCACAGTGCAGCAACTATAGTTTGAGAGAGTTGGTGACTTGCCGTGTAACAGTTACACTTGAAGAAGGTTGGTGACTTAGCATGCAATAGTTACATTGATATTGATGATTGTATTTGGGGTTTGGGGGTTATAATTAGATATTGTAATCCTTAATTTCATAGTGGATTGAGACACCCATTGGGTCCCGTGATTTTTCTCTCTAGTTGAGAGAGGGTTTCTACGTAAATCTTGGTGTTAATTGTTTCAATGTTTGTGTTGTTTTACACTTCTTTTTGTACTAATTGTGAATTTTCCCAACATATATGTGTAGGTGTTCTTATAAGAGGGTAAGAGCGTGAGAGGGGCGAATCCTAGCCCTCCATTATAATGGACAGCCAAGATTTGTTGGACATTAAAAAAAATAACAATTTATGCCCAAGATTTGTTGAGTATTAAAAAAAAAAATAATTTCCTTCCCTTACCCCTTCTTTCTTTCTACCCTGTGAAGAAATATAGGCCTTAAATTGTTATTATTTTTTTAATGTTCAACAAATCTTGGCTGTCCATTACAATAGAGGGCTAAGATTTGCCCCTCTCACGCTCTCACAATCTCATAAGAAAGCCACCCATACATATACATATATTATTGTTATTATTAGGTAGAATATAGTAAGACCCCCCCTGAACTTTGTAATTAATCACAATACACTCCCTGCACTTTTAATTTTAGAAAATAACCCCCTAAACTTTACAATTAAATACAATATATATCCCCTGCACTTTCAATTTCAAAAAAATAGACCTTTGAACTTTATAATTAAGTACAACACACCTCTTATGCCTTCAATTTCATAAAATAGTTTCCTGAACCTTATAATTAAATGCAACAACCCGCTACACTTTTAATTTCATAAGCCCCCTGAACTTTGTTATTATGCACAACTCGCCTTCCGAACTTTGTTACTTAATACAACTCATCCCTTGGATGTTAATAAATTTAAAATTAAAAAAATATAAAAACCTAAAAATTTAAACCAGCTTATGAAAAAAATTTGGAAATTTTTTTAAAAAATATTTAATATTTTTTACCTTTGATAAAAATTAGATTAAAAAATTCAAGATTAAAAAAAATCTATTAAATTAAAAATCAAGCATTTTCTAGTTTTATACAAAAGATAGGAATTTATATTTTTAGAAGAAAGGTTTAAACTTTATTTCTAGGCAAAATATAAGACGATTTTCTCATATTTACACAAAATAGTTGTTTTAATTAATTATAGTAAAAATATTATAAATTTAGAAGATAATAAAATATATTTTGATATATATTGAATTTGCGCTAGCCTTTTTGCAAAAAAAAAAAAAAGAAGATAATAAAATAGTATTTTTAAATTTCCAATAAAAATACTATAAGATAAAATATAATAATTATTTAAAAAATAAATTCTAAAATCAGATTAACATTTTAAAACTAAAAAAATATATGAAATTAAAAATTTAAAACTAAATACTAAAACATAATTTTTAAAAATATTAAAAAATAAAATTTAAAAATATTATTATATTTTTTGAAGTTTTTCCAAAATTTTTTTTTCATAATTCAATTCAAATTTTTTAATTTTATACTTTTTTAATTTCAAATTTATTAATATCTAAGGGGTGTGTTATGTTTAGTAACAAAGTTTGGGGGATAAGTTGTGTGTAATAACAAAGTTTAGGGGGCTATTTTTAAAATTGGAAGTGCAAGAGTTGTGTTGTGTTTAATTACAAATTTCAGGTTATTTAATTGCAAAGTTCAAGGGACTATTTTTTGAAATTGAAAGTGCAAGGGGTGTATTATGTTAAATTGTAAAGTTCAGGAGGTCTTACTATATTTTGTCATTATTATTATTAGTATTATTATTATTATTATTATTATTATTATTATTAATATTATTATTATTGTCAAGTTCTTTCCTCTCTTAAATGCCTTCCTACCCTTGATCCCGGAATTCTAAGGCACTAACCTCTTTCAATTACCAAATCTCAAAAAAGTAAAGGGAAAATTATAAGGAATCACCTAAAAGGGTACCAAGACGCATGCATCGGATCTCATTAGAACTCTGAAGTTAAGCGTGCTTTGCCGAGAGTAGTATCAATATGGGTGACCTCTTGGGAAGTCCTCGTGTTGCACCCCTCAGGTTGAGGTTCTCAGAAACATCCTCCCTTCAGGGTAGCATCCTGAAGGGGGAAGGCTGCGTGCATCCACCCCCCTAGACCCTACTTAGGCGGGAGCTCTTGGGGCACTGGAAGTGTTGCTTTACATTGTTAGAATAATAGCTAATATTCAAGCATAGCAATGAAGGAGAGAGCAATTATAAAGATCTTACAAAACGATGATACCGCGCCATGGTAAGGGCCATTGTCCCATAAGACGATTTCGCCATTGCTTCGGTGCTCATAGTATAACTGGCGGCTTTCCTCCAAGATTTACGCGATCCGACTCTTAACGTGCACTCATTAATTTTCGGGTAGGAGCGTCAAGAGAACCTTTTCCCAAAAGCGAGGGAGAGCAAAGGGATCTAGCATATTCACCAGCGTTTTATCGGCTTTGAGGACGGCGACGGCAGCCTGTGGAGAAATATGCACTTGTTTGAAAATAAGATCACACCTGCTTTTCCAAATCTCCCAACAGTAAAAAAGAATCCTGAAAATCACATCACATGGGAACCGAGGGTTAGAGCAGATATGTCCCACCACGAATGAAGATTATAAAAGCCTGCGAGATTAGGTTTGAAACCCAACGAGGAGGCAAACCAAAATGCTCGAGACCGCGGGCATAAGAAGAAGATATGTTCCACGGATTAAGGACATTCCTCACATCGCGGACAAGAGAGATTCGGTTTAAATTTCTTCTTCCAAAGATTTTCGGAAGTAGCAAGAGCATTCATCAGGGCTCTCCACCAAAAGTGTTTAATTTTGGGAGCAACCTTAGAGGAGCATAGCATCCGAAATCCTTTAGAAGAGCACACGGGAGAACTAGATGAAGCACCATAAGATGAGGCCCCCAACGAAAACAACCAAGATCTGTAGGGTGATTTAACTGTGTATTCCCCATTTTTTGAGAAATGCCAAACAATTTCATCATCCTAATAGGGGTTACCGACCAGAATGGAGAAAGTTGCTTTGGCAACATGATTGGGAAAGGAATGATGAATGAGAGGGGCATTCAGAACAATAAGGTCAGAAACTTTGGACGCTCCCCTAAGGCTATCGGATTGCCCAACCGAGAAGGAGTAAAGCTCCGGAACCCATCTGTCTTTAACGATATCAATGCATCTTCCACTATTAACATTCCACCTCAATCCCTTAACGATAAAGTCTTGACCCTCAATGAAGCTCCTCCATCCCAATGATGGATTATACCCCACTTTGGCATGAAAAACCGAGCTATCCTTGAAATAGATACCTTTCAAGATTTTAACCCAAAAAGCATTCGGGTTTTGGATAGCCCTCCACGCTTGCTTGGCAATGAGGGCAATATTCGTCCTGCATAGGTCTCTAAAACTAAGCCCCCCTAAATCCTTAGGTTTGGAGATGAAACTCCTACTCCTCCAATGAATCCCTTTATCATAAAGAGATCCCCCTTTCCACCAAAAACGAGCAATGACACTCTTGATTTTCCTAGAAAAAGACACCGGAATTTTGAAACATGACATAACGAAGGAAGGGATAACAGACACGACCGACTTAAGGAGGACTTCTCTACCTGCATAGGAGAGAAGCTTAGACTTCCACCCACTAACTTTTCCCTGAATTTTATCAAAAAGAAACCCCAACGCATGTTTTTTCGATCTACCCCGCATGATTTGAGATACCAAATATCTCTCCTCCCCACTCATAGAACCAAACCCCAAGATATCGAGACATTGACATCTAATCATGGAAGGGGTATCAGACGAGAAAAAGGCGTTGGATTTTTGAAAATTTATTTCTTGGCCAGACGCTTGACAGAATTTGTTCAGGATGTTCTGGACATTAATGCACACACGGGTAGAAGCTTGGAAGAAAAAGACACAATCATTTGCAAATAAAAGATGAGACAAAGAGGGGGCATGACGTTTTAATGTGGAAACCGTTCCATTCTCCCCTACCTTCGGCATCTTTAATTAAGGATGATAAAACATCCATAACTAAGAGGAAGAGGTAAGGGGATGACGGATCGCCTTGATAAAGACCCTTAGAAATCCTAAACGCAGCTAATTTTTCACTGTTAACCACAGGACTGACCCTAACAGTAGATACGCACTCCATAATCCAACCGACAAAAGTCTCATTGAAACCGGTTTTGATTAAAACATTTTTAGGAAAGTCCCATTCCACTTGGTCGTAAGCTTTGGAAAGATCAATTTTTAAAGCAACGAAATTTTTTCCTTTATGTCTTTTGTTTTTAAGAGCATGAAAGGCCTCGTGAGCCACCAAAATGTTATCCTGAATAAGTCTCCCCTTAACAAAGGCGGATTGATAGGGGGAGATGAGATGCTTCACAAAGGTTTGAGAAGGTTTGAAAGGATTTTTGAAATGATTTTATACGAGAAATTGCATAAACCGATTGGTCTATAGTGCCGAATTGAAGTTGGATGTTTAATTTTTGGAATAAAAACGATGTTTGTATTGTTAATGCCCACGGATAACTTTCCATTTTCGAAAAAAATTTGAACCGCCCGACAAACGTCATTCAAAATGATTTCCCAAAAAGAAGAATAAAAAAAATACTTGGGAAGCCGTCTGGGCCCGGGGCTTTGAGACCTCCTAGACTTTTAATCGCACACCAAATTTCCAGGCGGCTCACTAGTTTTGTGAGTTCCTAGTTCATAATTGGGCTGACTTTGTTTGAGATACACTGGAGAACCGTAGCCTGGTTACGAGCAGCCTTACTGTGAAAGTGACTTTGAAAGCGTGAAGAAATGTGGTCATTTATTTGAACAGGGTCTACAATCCATTCTCCTTCCTCATCCTGAATTCTTCTGATTTCATTTTTTTTTTTTTTTTTGTTTCGTTGAATGGTCGATGCATGAAAAAACTTTGAATTTCTATCCCCGAAGTTGATCCAGTTAATGCGAGACCGTTGGTGCCAGGTGTCTTTCTTCTATATCCCACCATTTCTTAAGCTCCTTGTTAAGCTCGGCTTCTTCTTCCTTCTCCAGATTCGACGTAGTTCTACTCTAAAGCTCCGTTAGGCGGTTAAAAATGAGCTCAAAATTTTCTTTCTGGCACTTAGATTTGTTGATGCTCCACTCTTTAAGACCTTTTCTGCATGAATGGATTTTCTTCGAGAACTTGAACATAGGAGAACCCCTTCCCTGATATGACCACCCTTCTCTAACTTGATTTGTGCATTCCTCCTCAAGAAGCCATTTTGACTCAAATTTGAACTCTTTCCTAATTTTTGGCCTGTCACCTTCAAGAATCAAAAAAAGACGGGAGTGATCCGACCCCACAGCCGAGAGAAGAGAGACCGTCGCATGAGGGAACACGTTCTGCCATGGTAGATTAGCAATTGACTTGTCAATGTTTTCTTTGATATTATCATCAACACCTTGCTTGTTGGACCATGAAAATCTGCATCCATTAGACGGGATTTCCACAAGACCAATCTCATCAAAAAAATCCAAGATCCAAGATAACTGAGTAGTAGTAACGAGGCTACCAAAGAGCTTATCTTGGGACGAGGTAATAGAGTTGAAATCACCGGTGATGACTGCTAGGCCGGAAAGATTTGAAAAGCAAGAACTAAGATTTCTCCAAAAGCCGGCTCATTTACTTTTGTCAGGTTCCCCATATAAAAAAAATGTGAGTCCACTCTTTTCCGGAGTTAAGGTCCGAAATAGAGGTTTCAATAAAACAATCCGAGATTCTCCCAAATTTAAAATCCATGTTTTTGTTCCAAAAAATTGCCATACCTCCTCCGGCCAAACCTTTTGGGTCAATAATGAAATAAAAATGAAAACCTAGTTTTTGACCCATGCATGCCACAAAATCCCTTTTATTCTTTGTCTCTATAAGAAAAATAACGTCAGACCTAAATATAAAATTAAGCTCGTTTAGAGCTTGAATTGTCAAGGGATGGCTGAGCCCTTGACAATTACAACAAATGAAACTCATGGGTTTGAAGGCGATTGTTTTGGGACAACCGCCGCAAACCCTATAAAATCAGCAATAGAACTTTCATCCCTGACCGTGTGAAGTGATAAACTCGGCCAGGCAACACGATTCGCCAAAGGAAGGACATACTTCTTCTTAGCTTTTTCAAGCTCAGCTTTCCTCTTTGTAGCCTTCTTGATACTATAGATCTTAATCGCCAAATTCTTCCCTAAGACCCCATCCTTGATAGAAGAGGATGAAGCCTGGAGGGTGGAAATTCATCCTTCTTCCTCAAAAATGTAAGTGAGCAAGCCCGCCGAATCACAAAAAATCTCAGGATTAACACACCAAATATCGAACTTATCCTTTTTACCGAGTCAAACAAGGCTTCCTCTAAGGCCAATTTGGATTTTTCACTCACTATAATGGCCTCTTTGAACGATGCTCTTCTCTTTCCCATAGCTTTTTGTGTAGAGGAGGATGAGGAGCCCGGATTGATATCCAGGGACATTTCAATGCCCTGTAGAACATTGAGGGATCAATAGGCCGACTTTTTAGCAATATTATCCCGTCCTTCTTGCCTCTCTTGGACTTTCGTCTCCGTTTCCATCGAATCCGGGTCAAAAGTATCACCTTTTTCAGCTATGAGAAGTCTCACCTTTTCAAACACACACTCTTTCGCTCGTAAGAAACAGAGGTTCATCTCTTGGAGGGACAATACTTCATAACGTGGTCAAGTCTACCACACACATAACAAAAATCCCCCAATCTTCCATACTTGAAGCGTATCCACAGATTTTCCTTGTCCTGTCTCTTAAGATAAAAACTGCAAAGCATGGGACCCTTAATGTCGACTTCAACTTTCATACGGATGAATTTTGACCAGAGCATGTCTCTTTTTTCTTCCATATCAAGTTTGATAATCTTTGGGAAAAGATTACCAATTTTAATTGCATTCTCCAAAGACAGCATACTTAACGGAAGTCCATGCACGCGGACCCAAAATTCCGTGGTAGTGAAATTCACCTCTTCAAACAGGATGTCTCCCCCCCATTCTTTGACAACCATATGGGCATCATTGATTGGCCAAAGAGTACCTTCTTTAGCATTGGTTTTATCTTTTTGATATTGGAACACAAAGAGGAAAGTATTGGGGCTGACCTCATGGATTTCAAACTTTCCTTTTGGTTTCCAGGCTTTATCAAGAATTGCCTTAATGGGACTAGTTCTTATGGTTTTACCCATTAGGATTTTCCCCACTAAAGTTTGTTTTTTGATGGCCTTTGACATTCCACAATTTTCAGCCAATTCAAGGTTATACAGATTTATTCCTAATTTTTCAAGGTTTATTGGGTGAGACCGGGAGGGAAGAGAGGGGGGGGGGGGGGGGACGTGGACATTATTCTCCCGTTGTGAATAGGTTGAGGAGAGAGGGATGTAAGAGGGGGAAGAAAAAATCGAGAGACTGTGATTGGTTTTTGTGATATAAAATGCCTATAGATAACCTTATTTATAGACGATTCGTCCATAAAGCAAACAAAAGAGGCTTTGTTCAACTTTATTAAAAAGTTCCTAACGTAGACGTTCAAACAGAGCTGGGCAGTTGGGGTACCATAAATAAAATGAAGAAGAAGGGCAAAAAACCAGCGGGGATTCAAAATATTGTTTATATAGGGATGAAAGTGACCCCCTTATGAAGGGGTGTCATGAAGAGGTGTGAAGGAGACTAAAACTCAATAGAGTGCTTCGGTAAGCGTTAGGCATTTAACCCTTGACACGACATTTTGCGAGAACAAGACAAGAAACTACTCGCATCCTCCCCACACCCTTGCATTAGTTTGGCCACCTACACGTGCGTGTATGGTCCAATTACTTCTCACATTATCAAGCAGTTAACTTGCACTACTATATTTAGGGTGAAGTTTATTTATGTGGTTTTCCACGTGAGATGAAGCTGTGAAATAAAAGGGTAACAAGGAAGAGAGGTTTCACGATACTTTAACTTGTGTCTTTTTCCAACATACATATCTAAATAGTAACTATTAAGGAACAATTGCACATGAGTATTAAACAACGAATAATGTATATTTACAAAGGAGTAAATTGTAAAAACTAATGTATATATATAAGGAACAACAGTTAAAAAAATGCAACTAATTCAAAGAAAAATAACGATTTTAGTGTTTCTACGTGTTTTAAAATGTATGCAGCGTTGTGCATAGTATGGGAAAAGACTTGTAATTATCTATGTTAAAGTGTTAAATTATTCTTTGTTGAAATTATAATAAAATATATTAAATTAATTCATTAACTCAATACTGTTATAGAAATTTATTTTTTGCATCTTGTAGAAATTAATACTAGATTTAGTTTAACTGACACGTGTTTTCTGAAACCTTTTTTTGATTTTATATTACAACTTTTTTTTGATAATTAAGAGTAATGGTTAGAATTTTGGATTTAATCGATTAGGTTAGTCCGATAAAATAATAACAAAAGTCCGATTTTTAATTTTATGATAGGCCTATATCTAATTATATGTTAAGCCCATTGTGACATGGGCTTGGAGTGGATTAATGAGAGCCCATTTATAATATATGGGCCCATGATAGGTAGGCCCATATGTTTGTTTATGTAAGGGATTGTTTGTGTAAGGGACCACCCCCTTCCCCACAATTTTTTTTTTATCCAATTTATTTTTTCTCCTTTCATAAACCAAGAAAATTGTTAGAGAGGTTTCCCATCTCTTCTCTTTTCCCGACTGGTGGCTATTATGGGTGAGTGGAAGTGCGTCTCAGGCTTAATCGTCGGTAATACTTGGTACATAGCAAATATGGATGTGAATGGTACGTTCTAATTCACTTATCCCTTTGTTTAATTAGGTCTATCATGTTTCAAATATTAATCTTACATATGGTATCAGAGCCATCATAAATAGAGACATGACACGATTCTCCATAATTATTGACTTGCATGTATTTGAATTTGTAATAATTGAAAAGCACATACGCGATCATATGTCATTACATAACAACAATTATAAACATCAAAGTGGCCAAAGAGGAATTCCTTTATTTTGGGTGGTTGTTGAAACCAAGCGCTGATCTAAAGGCGACTAAAATGGAAAATCTTCACTTTGGATGATTGTTGAAACCAGACGCTGATGCGATCAAAATGAAAAATCCTTATTTTGGGTGGTTGTTGAAACCAGGCGCTGAGGCAATACCAAAAAGGATATGAGATAATAGAATCACTAATTTAATATTGATGCGTGTAATAAAATTAAACGATGTTTTAATTATTACAAAATTAGATCATGTCCTAGTGTTAATATGATGAACAATGTTGAAAGAAAAATCAACAACAATGAATGGACATTTTATTCTTATCTTAAAAAAGGCAGTAAACAAAACTAATGATAATAATAAATTAAAAAAGAAAATTAAGCAAATGCATGCGCAAAGATTCAAGCCGGCACGCATGAATTTATTGGGCTATATGTTAACCGCTTTGGCTGGAAAGTTATCTTGTCTTCTTTACAAAAATAATAATACTTAACATGTATTGTTTCGTGGTTTACTTTCTAATTGTACATGGAAAGGATCATTCTTCAATATTATTATTAATATTATTTTCAAGACTTAATATAAATTGTTTCTTTCTTCAATTATAAAATTGTAATTTTGGTTGATAAATAATTATCCACCCAAAGGGGTTAATTATTTATTTTAATCAAGTTATTGCTATTATTTTTTTGTTAATATAAGCGGATTAGTCCACACAAAGGGCACTAGTTTCTTGACATTAAAATAATATTTTATTGTTACAATGAGAGGAATAGTTACATTTTTCACTCAAAGGGAAAATTATTATGGAATCTATTAGACTCTCATTGGTGAATCTATAAGAGGAGATGTTTCATTTTCCACCCGAAGGGAAAAATGTAACAGTCATCTTAGACTCTTATATTGATTGTACTAAGCCTATATTTGTTGTTGAGATATTTTTTGTTTGTTCTAATATGTCTTTGTTATTTCCTTGTTTTTCTTTCTTTTTCAGTTGTCAATCAATTGACCGATCAATTAAACTCGATTGAAACTTTAACCGGTACTAATTACAAAAAAATGGAAACGGGATGTGGAGATAGTCCTTGGTTTGATGGACTTGGATATAGCCCTAACTGAAGAAAAACCTGACAATCTTACCCTTGAAAGTACGACTGAAGAAAAAAATTAAGTATGAAAAATGGGTGAAAGCTAATAAGTTAAGTCTCATGATTGTGTGTGATCATATTCTAGGTGCAATTAAAGATGATAGTAGTGCTAAACAGTTCCTAGATGCCATAGGACAGAAATACTTAGACTCTGACAAAACCGAAATTGGAGAATTGATTGAAAAACTTACTACAATGAAATATGATCTTGTAGGTAGTGTTAGGGAGCATATTATGAAAATAGTTAATATTGCCTCCAAACTTAAGAGTGACTATAGTTGATGACTTTCTTGTTCATCATGCTCTTAAATTTCTTCCTGAACAATTTGGTCAATTGAAAACAACTTACACTGCACAAAAGGATAAGTGGAGTGTGAATGAACTTATCTCTGTGTGTGTTCAAAGAGAAAGAGAGACTTTGTCATGATAAGGGTAGAAATAATGTAAATCTTGTTAATTTTTTAAAACATGAAAAAGGAAAATTTCATTACAAATATAACAAGAAACATGGTCAAAACTATGAGCCAGGTGATCATCGAGGGTATTTTAACAAGCCCGGTGGTAGTCATGTTCAATCTCATGACTCTGTCTGCACCATACTGTAATTAAGAAGCAAATCAAGTGCTGGAATTGTGGGGAAAACCACAAGAAGGTTGATTGCCCTAAACCAAGAACTAAAAAAGGAGGTAATTCTTTTATGTTTGTTTGCTTTGAAACAAGTCTTGTGGATGTTTCCTTTAATTCTTGGTGGTTGGATAGCAGTGCATTTATTCACATTGCTAATAATTTGCAGGACTTCGTAAGCAAGCGGAAACCAAATCAGGATGAAGTCAATGTATATGTGGGCAATGGACTTAAAGTCAAGGTTGACTTTGTAGGTGTTGTTAAATTGTATTTTAAGAATGGTAATTATGTACTTTTAGAAAATACTGCTTTTGTACCGTCCATGAGGCGGAATTTAATTTTTATAGGACTTTTAGATAAGTGTGGTTATTGTTTTGAATTTGAAAGTGGTGGTGTTAAATTAATTTATAGTTCTCGTATTATTGGCGATGGTTTTCTAACCGATGGTTTATATCGTTTAAAACTACAACCTTTCAAAAATTATTCCTCAATGAATGCTGAGGGTGTTGCCCACAAAAGGTCCACAATGGATAAAAAATCTTATGCTTTATGGCATGGGCACCTTGGTCACATCTCTAAAGAAAAAATTGAAAGATTGATAAGAAATAATATTTTATCACAACTTAGTTTTGAAGGATTTAAAACTTGCATTGATTGTATTCAAGGAAAAATGACCAAGAAAAAAAGAAAAGGTTCAAATTGAAGTTCTAATCTTTTAGAAATAATTCACACCAATATAAGTGAGCCATATATAACATCCTTGAATGGACATAAATATTTTATATCCTTCATTGATGATTTTTCTCGGTGTGGTTATGTGTACCTCATTAAAGAAAAATCTGAAGCACTTGAAAATTTTAAGATATATAAGACCGAGGTTAAAAAACAACTTGAAAAATAATTAAAGTTGTGAGGTCTGACCGCGGTCGTGAATATTATGGAAAATATGATAAGTCTGGTCAATGTAAGTGTCCTTTTGCTAAGTATCTAGAGGAATGTGGGATAATTGGTCAGTACACCTTGCCAAGTACACCTGAGCAGAATGGTGTAGCAGAAAGACGAAATCACACTCTCATGGATATGGTGAGATGCATGATGTCTAGGACTAATCTTCCTGAATTTTTATAGAGTGAGGCTTTAAAAACTACTACATATATTCTTAACAGAGTTCCTTCTATATCTGTTCCTAAAACTCATTTTGAACTTTGGACATGTAGAAAACCTAGTTTGAATCATTTTCTTATTTGGGGTTGTCGAGCTGGGCCCCACACGCAACCTCTCTGCTCTGCTCTCTCTCCTCTTTCTCTCTCTTCCTCATCTTCTTCAACCTCTCCCCTCGCTCTCTCTCTTCCCATATCCCCTGCGTTCCCTTCTTCTCTCTCTTCTCCTGTCTCCATGAGGCGATAAAGACTTCCCTCTCAGGGTGGGGGTCCTCGAAAACAGCCTCTCTTCAGGTTAGCACCCTGAAGGGGAAAGGTTGCTTATATTTACCCCCCAGACCCTGCTTTTGTGGGAGCCCTTGAGGCACTGGGAATATTGTTATTGTTGTTGTTGTTGTTGTTGGGGTTGTCGAGCTGAAATCGAAATTTACAATTCTATTGAAAAGAAAATTGACCCTAGAACTACAAGTTGTTATTTCATTGGATACCTTGATAATTCTAAAGGCTATAGGTTTTTCTGTCCTGGGCGCGGCACTAGAATTGTTGAGTCCATTAATGCTAAATTCCTTGAATATGATGTGTGTGATTGTAATTGCTCTTGTAAGAATGAAGTGGTATTGGAAGAAAATGAAGTTATAATTCCTGTACCTATTATTCATGAAAAGGTCATTGGTCAACCTTTTCATGGAAATGGGGGTGAAGTCCCACATGAACAATATATACGTGAACAAGTTCAAGAAAGTCAATAAAGACTGATAATAAATCAGCCTCAACCCTCGAGTAATCCTATTGAACCTAGTTTACGTCGTTCGCATAGAGAACGTAGGTCTGCTATCCCTGATAATTATGTTGTATACTTCACTGAAAATGGTGATATAGGAGATTTTGATAATTCAATTTGTTACAGTAATGATATTTCCTCATTACAAGCTGAAAAGTGGCATGAAGCAATGAAAGATGAAATGCAATCTATGTCATTAAATAAGGTGTGGGATTTGGTAGAATTACCTACTGGATGTAGACTCATTGGATGTAAGTGGGTATTTAAACTAAAAAAAGATCCTAAAGAAAATGTAGATCGTTTTAAGGCGAGACTAGTGGCAAAAGATTATACTCAGGAAAAGGAAATTGATTATAAGGGAACTTTTTCCCCCGGTTTCTTCAAAAGATGCTTTTAGAACTGTTATGGGTCTTGTTGCTCATTTTGATTTAGAGTTACATCAAATGGACATTAAAATGGCGTTTTTTAATGGGAGTTTAGAAGAAGAAGTATACATGATTCAACCTGAGGGTTTCATAGAAAAAAGGGAAAGAATATTTAGTGTGCGAACTTAAGAAATCGATATTAAACCAAGCAAGCCTCCCGTCAGTTGTATTTAAAATTTGATGAAGTTATAACTAATCTTAGGTTTATGGAAAATAAGGTTGGTGAATGCATATACATTAAGATTATTGGGAGTAGATTCATCATTTTGGTGCTATATCTTGATGACATTTTATTTGCTAGTAATGACTTGGGTATGTTGCATGAGACAAAGAAACTTTTATCTAAACACTTTTATATGAAAGATTTGGGGGTTGCTTCTTTTGTACTTGGAATAGAGACACATAGAGACAGGACATGTAAATTGTTGGGTTTATCTCAAAGTGTTTATGTTGAACGAGTTTTAAAAGCATTTGGAATACAAGATTGTAAACCAGGAGAATCACCAGTTGTTAAAGGCGATAAACTTAACAAAGACCAATGCCCAAAGAATGGGATTGAGAAAAAATTCCATTAAAAATGTACCTTATTCCAATGATGTGGGATACTTGATGTATATACAAACTAGTACTAGGTCAGATATTGCTTTTACAGTAAATATGTTTGGGAGATTTTCTTCAAATCCAGGTTGGGTACACTGGGTGGCAGTGAAAAAGGTTATGAGATACCTTAAAAAACTAAAGATTTCATGTTAGTTTATAAACATGTTGAAAATCTTGAAATAGTTGGAAATTCAGATTCAGATTTTGCGGGTTGCCAAATAGTATGAAGTTTGCTTCAGTATATAGATTCACATTAGCTGGTGGTGTAGGGTCATGGAAGAGTGGAAAAATAAGGTTTAACCGCTACTTCCACAATGGAACTAGAATATGTGGCATGTTTTACGGCTTCATCACATGCAATTTGATTAAGAAACTTCCTTTCAAATTTGGAGATGGTTGATTTTATCTCTAAGCCACTCAAAATTTTTAGTGATTATAATGCAGCCGTATTCTTTTCAAGAAATAACAATAGGACAAGAGGTTAAAAATATGTTACCCTTAAATTTCTTTGGGTTAGAAACATGGTAAAGGATGGTGATATTATGATCGAGAAATTTATACTGAAATTATGCTTGCTCACCCCTTGACAAAATGATTGCGACCAATTATTTTCAAGCAACATACACAAAACATGGGTGTTTTAGAATCGTTTGATGTAATTAATTATTGGAGTCGGTTGTACCTTAATATACAAGTACTTCTATGCAATTTGAATTCTGGACATATGATATATATAGTATTGTCTTTGTACTATTTGTTTTTTATGGATATTGTCTGTATGAGGTTCTTATTATTAATATTTTGGCACCAATTTTGGTGGGATGAACTCATTGTAAAATTCTTGTAATGCTTACTAAGTGAATATTCTTTGTTTCTTGGATGCATCATTACTTAAGTAAAGCACAAGGATCTCTAAGGAGATGATTAAGTAAAGTTTGTCCAAAGACATGGTATATTTTCTATAAGGTGTGATTGCCTTGATTAGAAATGAAATCTTTTCTAAGTGGTGTCAATATCATTGATTAGAAAAGTGTAATAAATTTTGCTGAAATTGCAAGCTAGTTAGAACACATGTTTATGTTCCATGTTGATGGAGTTCCTAGTTTATGTGATCATGGATAAAAGTCATATCCTTTGAAGATGTAATTATTGCCATGGTTCAAATATTAGCAATTTTATCGAAAATTGATATGGATGTATTTTGGGGTTTTCATTATTTTGGCTATAATGTACATTTGGCCAGGATTAAATTATTTTTGAAACGATTTTAATGATTGTATTATCATTTAAATTTATAACAAAATTCATTTAGAATGGAATTATTTTTCTATTTTTTAAAGGGGATTATTATATTTCTTAAATATTTTCTTTCCAATCAATAACGTCTAAGTGAGAGAATGTTAGAATTTTGGACTTAATCGATTGGGTTAGCCTGATAAGATAATGACGAAAGTCCGATTTTTATTTTATAATAGGCCTGTATCTAATTATGTGTTAAGCCTATTGTGACATGGGCTTGGGGTGGATTAATGAGAGCCTATTTATAATATATGGGCCCATGATGGGTAGGCCCATATGTTTGTCCATATAAGGGGCCACCCCTCTCCCCATATGTTTTATTTTTTTTATCTAATTTATTTTTTCTTCTTTCATAAACCAAGGAAATTTTTAGGGTGGTTTTCCATCTTCTCTCTTCTCCCAATTGGCGGCTATTGTGGGTGAGTGGAAGTGTGTCTTAGGCTTAATCGCCTATAGTACTTGGTACATAGCAAATATAGATGTGAATAGTATGTTCTAATTCACTTATACTTTTGTTTAATTAGGTGTTATGATCTCTATCATGTTTCAAATATTAATCCTATAGTAACATCATAGAGAGAGTCTCTAAAATATAAATGAAGCAAAAGAAAGAAATAAAATAATATCTAATAAAGATAAAGCAACAATTTGGAAGCGCAACATGGCAAAGTAAAGCATTGCGTGCCTGGGTTTGCGCGACAGGGATCATTGCTAAAAGGGGAGTTCGAGGAGCATTGGACAAGGACAATCTTGTTGTTTCTACTATTCTTCATCGTTTGCTGTTCATAATTCTTAATCGAGAGAATGTTATTATATATTACTTTTATGGTATTAATATTTACTTGATGATTACCACCAAATATTTCAGTAGTGCGTGCTATATATGAAGTCTTTGGTCAATCAAACCCGCTTCTCAGTTAGTAGCTGGTCGCAAAGCAAGAGCATAAATTTATGGGAGATGTAACTTTCTTGCACATTAGGACCAACACAATTTAAGTGCAGCCGGTGAAAATAAAGATGAAGCAAGAGACAATGAATGTAATTGCTTCAGAAAATGAAGGTACAAGACTCCCTATTTATAGAGTAGAGGCAACAACAACAACAACAACAACAACAACAATCCCAGTGTCTCAGGGGCTCCCGCATACGCAGGGTCTAGGAGGGGTAGGATGTATGCAGCCTTACCCTCTCGGGGTAAGACCCTGATGGGAGGTTGTTTCCGAGGATCCCCAACCTAATAGTTGATAGATGAGAAGGGCATGTAAGTAGGGCTTGCCCAGCATGTATGAATAACATATAAAGTGTAGGGATCATGAAAACCATGTAATGCATGTGAGCATGTAGGCAAGTAAGCATGTAAGCATGGAAGCAAAAAAACATGTAAGCATGTAAACATGAAAACCTATAAGCATGGGAGCATATCAGCTCGGGCAAAAGGGAAAAGCAAACAAGCATGAAGGAGAAAGATCGTACATGTAACACACTGCAACAAATAGAGAAAGTATAACGTATAGAGAGTATAGGGAGATAGAGAGAAATAGAGTGGAGAGAGAGAGAGAAAGGAAGGGGGAGAAAGTAGATAGAGAGAGCTAGCTTACGCGTGCTCCCTCTTCCTACTCCATTAAATCGGGTGCCCCTATACTAATCCTCCACTGGGTTTTATCTAGGGCCATCTTTTCATTTAGGTTGAGGTAGGCGAGGTCGTTTTGAATTGTCTCCATCCAGCTTTTTTTTAGCCGGTCTCTTCCTCTCTTTTCGTCTGTGATAAGAAGTTGTTCGTATTATCTGTGATATCATACCTGTTAGAAAAATAAGAATACCCTTGTTAGAAACCATTAGGGTATAAAGGTGAAGAAGTAAAACCTAGTTGACTTTTAATAGTCATCTACTACAACCTTAGTAGTCAGAGCCCTTAAGGATGACTCAAACCTAAATTCACCTGACAGATAAAGTAGTGATACTAATAAACATGTTTTCAGAAAAAGAATGAACATAAAGGAAACATGATTTGCCAAAAAAAAAGGGGCTTTGAGTTCGTCATTAATGTCCGTGTTATCTGCATGTCATACTTGTTAGAAAAATTGACTAAATTCAGGCATAGCGACGAGAGAGAAAGCAATTAGAAAGACCACTATCCTAAAAGATGATTTCGTCGCTGCTTTGGTCCACACAGTACTATTGGTGGCCGTCCTCTAGGATTAACGCGATCCGACTTTTAACATGCACGCGTTAATTGCTGGGTATAAATGCCTAAGAACTTTGCCCAATGAAAAGAATAAGACAATAATGGAGAGAGAGAGAGAGAGGGAGGGGGGGGATTGGTATGTTGTTGTTCTTACTGATGATGTGTATAGAAATGGTGTAGAGCACAGGTATTTATACCGGTGCAAGGCATCGAAAAAAATTATTTTGCAAAAATCACACCCACACCCACACCCTTGCCTGAGCATGGCTCAGCAGGCGGGCGGCATGTGGTCCCCACCATTCTCTCTCCATTAACTTAATTTAAGAAGTTAAGTTGCATACCTATATTTAAACTAGGCCACCCTCATTATTTTTTCCATGTGGGATAGAACTTTCTTATAAGACTCAAGGTTAACTTGTATCATTTTTTCAACAATACTTTTGATTGTCATTCATTCGTTGAGTTATCTTTCCTATTGCCATTTTATCGTTTTTGGTAACCTATAATAAGACCGGTATGTGATTTTCCTGTCTTGTATTGCGAGTTTCCTTACTAATTATTGAATAAAAAGTCGTTCCAACAAAATAACTCTTTAAAATAATATTAAGTTATAAAAGATAATATTAATTATTTTCGAAGTATTTATATTAGATATTTAAATTACAACTTATGACATTGCTAGGACCAGGATGCCGTGGAGCTCATCGAACCTCAAAATTGGATCGTAGATTCGTGCCCCAACAAGGCCCACTGAATTTAATGGTGGCCCACTAGAATTATATAAAGAAAAATATTATATAATTAAAATATATAATAAGACAATATTAGATTACATAAAGATTATATTCAATTATTATCTAATTTAAATATGATACATTTATTGTGTATTGAATACTTAAATTTAATATAATTTAAGAGTTCTTATTGTCAGAGCAAAAGTTATTATCATTAAAGCAAATATGTTACTTACAAACAGATAGCCACAAAATTTCTCTGAAAACTACAATCTTGCTTATCAAACTTCCGATCTGGATCTTAAAATCCTACGATTCTTCGATGCTACAATCTTCGATGAATGCGGATCCTAAGTAGAATCTTAATTTTGTAGAATCGTACGGTACATTCATATTAAATGGAACTAATGAATAGGATCATAATACAATTTTACGATTCTACTGATTCGACTTCGATCCTACCAACGCTTACATAAAATGTTAAATAGTAAAAAAAGTTGAAGCATATATTATAAATGAAGGTTCTTTCTTACCCTGAATTAAAAAAGTTCCATTAACTTTAATATACTTTAACTTAAATTAAGTTTAATTTTATGTTATAACTTTAATATAAAATTTTATTAGTAATATATATCTTGAAAACTATCACGATTATTTGAGCATATAATACACATTTCGAAGTCAGAAAGAAGTACAACGAGTGGGTGAACTGGTCTCCGCCTGACCAAGGTTGGGTCAAAGTCAATTTTGACTGGTCAAGACGCTCCAATAGAGCAGAGCATGGGGATTTATTATTCGAGATTCGAAGGGTGACATCATTGCTGTAGGAACTAGAAACTTGGCAATGCTCCAATCATAGTTGCTAAAGCCATTGCAGCTAGGGATGGGCTATATCAGGCTTTGAAGAAGGGTGCGGAGAATGTTATTCTTGAAGGAGATAGCAAAGTGGAGATTAATACCTTGCAAGGTGAAGTTTCGGCTCCATGTGACATTAGAATTATCGCAAACGAGATCAGAACCATTGGACAGAGTTTGAGGCATATCAAGTATTCCCATGTGTACACAGAAGCAAATCGATCAACAGATTTTTTAGCAAACGAAGGGTATGGGAGATTGGGATTCCATATGGAGGAGTTGGCGCCATTAAGAACTCTTCTTCTCATTTGGGTCGTCCTTTGCTTAAGAGGAAGGCCCAAGGAAGTTTTTTCTGTCTTTACCATTGTATAAAAAAAAAAAAAAATTACATCTATGTTATATGATAAAATATTATCATATTTGATTACATTTATTATACGTATCCTTATAAGTTGAGATTTTATACAAAACTTTCAAAGTTTAAGTAACTAATTTTAATGCTGAAAATTAGTACACTATACATGTAGTAGAATCTTATAATTTTCGATTCGATCTTATGATTCTGATTCTATAAGCATTTGACAGTGCTAAGTAGAATCCTAATTTTAATAACCTTAGCTACGATAACAACAATTTATCTTTTCCCTAGCTAATGTTTTATATGGTAAATTATGTATTAGTATCATGAGGTTTGGTTTAATAATTTTTTAGTTTATAAACTTTGTGAAATAATTTATTAGACCACAAATTTTTGTGTAATTATTTTCTAAGCCAATTTTAGGTAAAACAAAGTGCAAAAAGACTAAAATACAACCCTTGCTCAAAATGTCATCTTTTTGCTAAATTTAATACTTTTCATAAATTGTTTTCAACTTTACACGTGAGATTTTGGTCGGATTGCTGATGCCATACACTTAAAATTGGACTAAAAATAATTAAACTAAAATTTGTGGATTAATAAATTATTCCACAAAGTTTTTGAATTAAAAAATCATTACACCAAGCCTTAAGATACTAATATGTAGACTTCATTCGTTTTGGGGGAAAACACATTTTCGGATTTAGTTTTCCCCCTTTCTATTATTTGGCGCGTTTGTTTTGACGGAAAAAGCTTTTTCGAAGGAAAACCTTTTACCTCAAATGGGGAAAAATGACTTCCCTTTCCAAAGGAGGGGAGTCATCATTTGAAGGGATAAAAAAATTTCAAAGGTATACATGAGTCCAGATATGGATAATACCAAAATGAGTTTGACAGGATCTTAAATCACTAGAGGTAATAATGTGGATTAAGAATTGGACGAAAAATGATCCGTCAGCTCTAAATCTTGGAGTGAATTATGTAGTTCCATGTTATTTTTATTTATGAATGATATTTTATATTTGAAAGATCTTTATTAATTTATGATATGGTGAATACTATAATTGAAAAATAATGTTTACATCAAACCAAGTACAAAAAACTATTTATAGATTATATTTCTTTTGATATATATTTTTTAGGAAATGTTCCCGTAATGGTTGACCATTTATTACCTAGGTACCCTAACATTTGAATAAATACAAAGGAATGCCTTGAGGTTTAAATATTTTATCACTTAGGTACCTTGCAGTTCTAAAATTTTATCAATTAGGTGCCTTTGTTAGAAAATGCTAAAATGGAATATGATTATGATAATGTATCGGTATTCTCAAAGAGTTTGATTTTTTTTTTCCAAAAAATGCTAACATGACATATGATTTCGGTCATGTTTGGGCAGGTTACATTAATATTTAATGAACTTTTTATCATAATTTGCATAAAACACTGACATGGATTGTAAATATTATCATAATTATGTATTATATTAGTATTTTTATATAAAATTGGTCAAATTCTTACAGAAATTTATCAAATTTCAATATAGGATACTTGGGTGATAAAATATTCAACTTCAGGGCACCTCGTTATATATATTAGAATGTCAAGGTAGGTGGTGATAAATCCTTAAACTTTAGAGAGTACTTTAATAATAATTTTCCAACCATACGAAGCTCAGATAATTTTAACTATATCATATTGCTCCTCATATTGTCCTGCACCTACATGTAAGATGATTAATAGAAAATGTTTTCTTTTAATACAAGCAAGGAATACCATAAAGCAAGAATATATTTTCTGTTGAAACAAACAATGAAAAACCTCAGCAAGAATTACATTTTTCGTGAAAAATCTTTTCCAAAAGAAAATATTTTCCAAGAGAAAAATACTTCCCCTGAAAAAAAAAGAGCTGTAATTTACTCTTTTTTTTTGTTGACACGAGAGCCGTAATTTACTCTATTTTATAAAGTTTGCACTAAAAATTAAAAAGAATTAAACATGTCCTAAATGAACTCCATGAAAGGTTGTTAAAATCAGGATTCTACATAGAATTGGTAGGGGCTTTTAAAATCGAAATCGCAGAATCAAATTAAGAATTGTAAGATTCTACTAAATCTATATTGTAATTGTGTTTCGTATTAATATTAGTTATATAATTCAAAAGATTATTAATAAGACCTTTACTTACAAGAGTATATATAAGAAATATAATCAAATATGATAAAAATATTATCATACAACATATATGTGTTATTTTATGTTATAATCGTAAGAGTTTTTAAGAAAGACGCTGCTAATTGAAAGTATATAATGCTTAATTAAATTTATTTTACTTTAAACGAATAAAGTAAGTTCGTTTATAATATATACTTAATATTTTTACATTTTAACCTTTTATTTGTATAGTAGAATCGAAGTTGGATTGGTAAAATCGTAAAACCCTATTACAATTTCATCCATCAGTTTCTCATAAAATTCTACAAAATCAAAATTCTATTTAAAATTTAAATTGATTGACAGTTGTAAAATCGTATAATCGTAGGATTTGGAATTGGATTTTAATAACCATACATACACGCTGCTTAAACATATAGTCAAAGACCCCAAAATCGCCACGTGTCACGATTCCACTGGCTGCAATCAACCCAAACGATAAGAGTACACAAAAATGGCACTTCAACTCCCTCGTTCACAGAGAGAGAGAGAGAGAGAGAGAGTGATCTGCAATGGCGATCACCACTTCACCAAGCTGGTCATCCCCCCACTTCCACTCTCTCTCCTCAGACAAACTCACCCACTGCAAAACCCTCCATTTTCTCTCTCCTCCATGCCCATATCCCACTACTTCCGCCATGGCCGTTTCTTCCTCTGCTTCTCCACTTACACTCACCCGACAACAGCAACAAAATGATGAAGATGAAGAAGAAGGGAATGAGTTGAAAGTGTTGCGTATTGGAGAGTTGAGCTATGATGATGATGATCATGAGGGGAGTTTGAAGAGTTCTAATGAGTTGAAGATTGAAGAGGATTCTGGGTTTCGGCTTCGGGAATCGAACTTGAAGTTGATTTTGAACTCCCTGGTAATGTTTAATCTGTTTGTGTTTGTAGGTTTATCTAGAAATTTACCCCATCGGTCCAAAACTCGACTGGATTGGATTAAAGACTGAATACGTTAAGTTATTAAATCGAGAAACGGGCAGATTAAAACATGGTCGATCCGATTGAAGACCGCCTAAAAACTGGTCTGGACCGGACTGATCTGGAATGATTTTTCATTTAGGTAGTGTAATTATAAGAAAAACAAAACGTTTCTATTTGAAAGTTAAAAAAATGAAAAATAACGATAATTGTATAATTTAAAAATTTAAGATTTAATTTTTAGATGCATGTATTATTTATTAATTATATACTATAATTATATACCCAAGTATTTAATACGAAATTAATGTTGATTAGTCTTCGGTAAGATCCTCAGGTTTTTTGGTGTTGGACCAGACCGGACCAGACTAAAGACCGATTAAATCCATAAACTAGGACCGAAGACTGAACTGATATATGGTTGGTCCAGTCAGGACAGATTTTTGTTCACCCCTACCTTGAGATCCTTTTAAAAACAAGTAACATGTCCTTAGTGGGGATCAAACCTAGATGGCTTTTTTGGCCTCCAGAGTTCTCCGCATTCATCTAGAATATAAAATTATTTCATGGCTTTTGTTTAACAATCCGATTCGTTTATTATTAAATGACTTAGAAATTATACGATCTAATTAAGAGTCGGCTAAATTATGGGCTACTCATTTAATTGTACGAGTGACTTCTTTTTATTACATGTTAGTTGGTTTGCTTACCGATATGTTAGTGTGTAAAAACTATTTATATGACTTTACCTAATATTTTAAACTCATTATGGCATAGTTGACTCTAAACAAAAATTTGGCGATCGGCAACTTAGTCCTGAGATGGGCATTTGAGATATACTTGTAAATCGAAATGTGCTTCATCTTAAAACGAGCATTATTACTACACTCACATGTGGACTACAAACGTTTCTCGGCACTTACAACATCACATGTAAGAACATACGTCTCTTCTCGAGCAACAGTGTTTTGTTTGTGATGTTTACTACCGCAAAGAAGGGTTCGAAATTATTAATTTGTTCTTGTTGGGGTCTAAACACCTAAACCCGATTTCAATCGACCACTCAAGCCAATATCAATGACAGATATAAATCACAGGGCACACCAATATCACCAAATATCAACAACGAAAATAAATATGTGGAAATTAAATCAACACCAGATATAGCGTGGAAAACCCTCCAAAGTAGAGAGGAAAAACCACGGGGCAAACCGACAGCAAAATCCACTATAGAAATAGCAATTACAACGTTTATGGTTTCAAGATGTTTGCCCTAACCTGAAACCTACAAGCAATTTGAGCGATACAAGGATTACCTCCCCAGACCCGAGAATAATTGATTCTCCCGATCAATTAACTCCAATCAATGCCTAGAATCTCCGCTCCAAATTATTCCAAGATCGAAAAACCCGATCTCACCGCTGTCGTCTCGAAGAACTCCTCCCGATTCTTCTCAATTTACCTCACACAAGCACTCTCACGCTTACAACCCTCAAATTGCCGCCGCCGCACTCCCGTGATTTCTTTTTGGTGCTGCACCTCACTAATTCTCTCACATATATAAATAAATAAATAAATATATATATATATATATATATATATATATATATATATATATTATTTAATATACCCCTAATTTAAACGGGCCATAAAGACATGGGCTGGACCGTGGTACAAATTATGTACCCCACAAATCTTCCCCTCCAGCCCACCACGAGGAGGAGAAAACTCCACATCAGGCTACTTGAAGTCCATACCGGCCATCCTAGTGCATAGCTCCACTTTGCCACTAGGAACCACCCTGGTCAACATATCAGCCATGTTCTTGTCAGTGTGAATCTTCTTCAGCATCATCAACTTTTCTTCAATAACGGATCGTAACCAATGATATCTCACATCAATATGCTTTGTGTGGGCATGGTACATGGAATTCTTACTCAGATCCATCGCACTCTGACTGTCACAAAATACCACATACTCTTTCTGTTTCAGACCCAGCTCTTGAAGGAACCTCTTCATCCGCAACATTTCCTTCCCTACTTCAACAGCAGCAATATACTCGGCTTCAGTAGTGGAGAGAGCAATACATTTCTGCAACCTGGACTGCCAAGACACAGCTTCCCCTGTAAAAGTGAACAAATACCCCGAAGTAGACTTCCTACTATTAAGACATCCTGCCATATCAGAATTTGTATACCCTTCAAGAATCGGTCCCGAGCCACCAAAACTCAAACACTGTTTCGATGTACCCCGCAAATATCTGAAGATCCACTTCACTGCTTCCCAATGAGCTTTCCCTGGATTTGACAGAAACCTGCTCACAACACCCACGGCATGAGTAATATCTGGCCTGCTGCAAACCATAGCATACATCAAAGACCCAACAGTAGAGGAGTAAGGAATAGAAGACATCTCTTCTTTCTCTTTCTTGGTAACAGGACAATACTGTTTACTCAATTTAAAATGTGAGGCAAGAGGTGTGCTAACTGGTTTAGCACTCTTCATGTTGAATCTTTCAAACACCCGTGCAACATACTTTTCTTGTGACAACCACAACTTTCCAGCCTCTTTATCACGGGTAATCTCCATACCCAAAATCTGCTTCGCTGGACCCAAGTCTTTCATTTCAAAAGACTTTAACAACTCCTCTTTGAGCCTTCGAATCATATTTGCATCTTGACCAACAATTAGCATATCATCAACATAAAGCAGTAAGATAATGAAATTACCTCCAACGAATTTTCTTATATACACACAATGATCTGCAGCTGTTCTCTTGTACCCTTGACCCACCATAAAGGAGTCAAACTTCTTGTACCATTGTCTAGGAGCTTGTTTCAAACCATACAAGCTCTTCTTCAATCTGCAAATCAAGTGCTCTTTACCCTGAACCTCATATCCTTCAGGATGCTTCATGTAGATCTCCTCTTGCAAGTCACCATGGAGAAATGCAGTCTTCACATCTAATTGTTCAAGCTCAAGATTCATACTAGCTGCCATACCTAGTACCACTCGAATGGAACTCATCTTCACAACAGGAGCGAAGATCTCATCAAAGTCAATCCCTTTCTTCTAATTGAAACCTTTCACCACCGAATGAGCTTTATGTTTTAAAATTTGATCGCCATTCTTTTTCAGCTTGAACACCCACTTATTCTGAAGTACTTTTTCTGCCTTTAGGAAGATCAACCAGCTCATAGGTTCCATTCTTCTCTAAAGAATTCATCTCCTCATCCATAACTTTGATCTAGTTATCCTTGTTTTCATGAGTCTGCACTTCTTGGTAGCTCTCTGGCTCCCCCTCATCAGTAAGACAAATATAATCAGAACTCGAATACCTCGTAGACGGTCTACGCTCTCTATCAGATTTTTCTCAACTGAGGCTCAACAGTCACTGGTTCGGGGGTTGGCTCCCCTGCTCAACACCATCTGTACCTAGAGCATCATCAACTGGATCAGTGTCATTCTCGAGTTCTGTCCCCTCATAAACTTGCTCTTCATCTGTGGCACCTGATGAAGATGAAATCGGTGTAGTATTAGCAATACCACTGGGAGCACATGTAGTCTTCTCTAACTTGTCAAAATCAGCCATATTCTCGTGTTCATGAAACACGACATCTCTGCTTCTCACGGTCCTTTTCTTCACGGGGTCCCATAATCTGTAACCGAACTCCTCATCACCATATCCTACAAATATGCATGGAGTGGCTTTACTGTCAAGCTTGGATCTCTGTTCTTTTGGTACATGCATGAAGGCTTTGCATCCAAACACCTTCAAATGAGAATAAGAAATATCTTTCCCAGTCCACACTCTCTCTGGAATGTCAAAATTCAAAGGAACTGATGGACCTCTGTTGATGATGTACACAACAGTATTCACAGCTTCACCCCAAAATGCCTTAGGCAGCTTCGACATTCTGAGTAAACATCTGGTTTTCTCCACAATGGTTCTATTCATCCTTTCTGCGACACCATTGTGCTGAGGAGTACCGGGTTCTGTTCTTTCATGGCGGATCCCATGCTTCTTACAGTACCTTCTGAAATCTCGGTTGACGTACTCTCTCTCATTGTCAGTTCGGAGACACTTCAACGACATCCCTGTCTGTCTCTCCACCATGGCATGAAACTGCTGAAAAACTTCAAATACCTGGCTTTTGGATCTCAACAAAAATACCCAAGTTTTTCGTGAAGCATCATCAATAAAAGTAACAAAATATCGATTTCCTCCTAGAGACTCCACCTCTATAGGACCACATACATCAGAATGTATTAATTCAAGCTTGTTTTGTTTTCGTTTCAACTTTTTACCAAAACGGACTCTATGTTGCTTACCTAACAAACAGTTATCACAAGGATTCAGTGACTTACCTTCAAGTGCAGGATGAGGGACTTTTTATCCAATATCTGCAATCCTTTCTCACTGGCATGAGCTAGTCGTTTGTGCCACAAATTCGGTGAAGTATCATCCTCGACTGCATTCAATTCACCACCACACACTGTCACACGTGTCTTGTATAATGAACAACAAAGCTGTCCTCTGGCTACTATCAGTGACCCCTTGGTAAGCTTCCATTTTTCATCTCCCAGATGATGTGTATAACCTTCTTTGTCCAGAACATTCACAGAGATTAGATTAAGGCTCAATTCAGGAATATGTCGCACATCTTTCAGAGTAACAGTGCAACCAGTACTAATCTGTACACGGATATCCCCAATCCCAACGATCTTAGCAACACTACTGTTGCCCATTTTCACAGTACCAAAGTCACCTGCTTTGTACGTAGAAAAATATTCTCTCTTCGGAATACAATGATAAGAAGCACCAGAATCCACAATCCACTCAACATCAGGATCACTTATATGATTGCACTCTCCCTGAGCACAAAGTAATGTTTCCTGGTGGTCACTATTATCGTCTGTTACTGCAGCTACAGTCTTTTTATTATCTGCCTTATTCTGACTCGTTTCACCCTTCTGTTCTTTGTTCAAAAGAAAACAATTTCTTTTCAGGTGTCCAGTTTTATGACAATGCCCTCACTCTGGTTTATCTCCCTGGGACTTAGATCTGCCTCTTGACTTACCACGCCCCTTAGGCCCTCTACTCTTACTTCTGCCTCGGTTCTCAGTAACAAGTACTTGTGCAGAATCAGCACCCATCTCTTTTCTTCTCATCTCCTCATTGAACAAGCAATCCTTTACAGTACTCAAAGCCAACTTTCCATCAGGAGCTGAGTTACTAACAGTTACCACCAAGGTCTCCCAACTGTTAGGTAGAGAACTTAAAAGGAACAAAGCCTGCAACTCATCATCAAAAGTAATTTTCATAACAGTCAACTGGTTAATAACATCCTGAATATCATTCAAGTGTTCGGCCATTGATCGTCCCTCTTTCAATTTCAAGTTGACTAACTTCTTAATCAGAAAAGCTTTATTTCATGGGGTCTTTCTCTGATACCGACTCTCTAAACTTTTCCATAATGACTCGGCACTAGTCTCTTGTGATATATGGTGAAAAACACTGAAATCTACCCACTGTCTAATTGTCCCAACAGTTTTTCTATTCAGTTTCTTCAATTCTTTATCTGAAATTTTTTCCGGCCTACCACTATCACCCTCAATTGGGTCATGTAAATCTTTACAATAAAGTAGATCCTCCATTATTGGCTTCCAAATTGAATAATTTTCTCCGGTCATTTTATCATACCACTAGTATCATCCATTATTATTCACCCTAATAATGAACCAGGCTCTGATATCACCTTGTTGGGGTCTAGACATCTAAACCCGATTTCAATCGACCACTCAAGCCAATATCAATGACAGATATAAATCACAGGGCACACCAATATCACCAAATATCAACAACGAAAATAAATATGCGGAAATTAAATCAACACCAGATATAGCGTGGAAAACCCTCCAAAGTAGAGGGAAAAAACCACGGGGCAAACCGACAGCAAAATTCACTATAGAAATAGCAATTACAACGTTTATGGTTTCAAGATGTTTGCCCTAACTTGAAACCTACAAGCAATTTGAGCGATACAAGGATTACCTCCCCAGGCCCGAGAATAATTGATTCTCCCGATCAATTAACTCCAATCAATGCCTAGAATCTCCGCTCCAAATTACTCCAAGATCGAAAAACCCGATCTCACCGCTGTCGTCTCGAAGAACTCCTCTCGATTCTTCTCAATTTACCTCACACAAGCACTGTCACGCTTACAACCCTCAAATTGCCGCCGCCGCACTCCCGTGATTTCTTTTTGGTGCTGCACCTCACTAATTCTCTCACACATATATATATAATTTAATATAACCCTAATTTAAACGGGCCATAAAGATATGGGCTGGATCGTGGTACAAATTATGTACCCCACAGTTCTGATGCCATGTTAAAAATTTTCTCATGTCGAAACTTAGTCCCGAGAGTTGGCACTTGATGCTGAATATCAAGTACTAATTGCTTACTTGATGTTGAATATCAATTACTAATTATAAAAGAAACAAATACAAAGTGTACATTTGATGAGTAAACCACTATATTTTATTTTGTTAATATCCTTTTGTTTTTGGAGTCGGTTCCGAAAATAATTTTCGAAAAAAAATAATAAAAAAAATTGTGCAAAAAAAAAAAAAAAATTACTTTCATACGGTCCACAGACATAAACCGCATTAATATAACGCAAATTTTTTAATAAATAACCGCATTTACTTAAAACGGTTACTTCAGGAAAGAACCGCGTTAACATAATGTGGTTTATAAACAATAGAACCGCATTAATTTAATGCGGTTAAGTAGAACCGCATTAATCTAATGCGGTTCATACAAAGTAGAACCGCATTAAGCTAATGCGGTTCATAAAACCTTATATTTCTAAGGATGAGCTTGTGTGTTGTTTGGTTGAGGATTAGGATGAACCGTGTTACGTTAATGCGGTTCTTTTTGCGTAAAATCGGATTAACTTAACACGGTTCTAACAAAATAGAGCCCCGTTACTTTGATGCGGTTCATACTGAATTAAACCGCATTAGGGGTACGCAGTTTATGTCTAGATAACTTTTATTTCCTACCATGCACACGTGGTCCGTATGAAAGTAATTATTTATTTTTCAGCACTATTTTTTTTAATATTATTTTTTCGAACATTAATTCTGGAACCGGCTCTTGTTTTTGCTGAAATACTTCAAAGTAGTAGTATTTTGGGGAAAAAAAAAAAATCAAGAACAACATAATGTTTATTATATACATAAGAAATACAACATGTTTTGAGAAAAGACTAAGACAGACATTGGCTTCATTGAAAGACAATAGCGGCCATATCATCAGCTAACTAAAGGTGTTGATATAGTGGTTTGTCTCCAAATCTTCCAGACACGAGGTCTTGGGTTCAAAACTCATCGCCCCTTCCCTATGTGCTGGTTTCCCTCTTTAGGGAATGCTATGTGCTGCTTACAATTGTAAAAGAATCATTCGTTATGCCATTTTTACATCCATTATGCCATCTTTCTGATTGTCGTGTTATCATTTCGGTCCCTTATAATGTAGTCATTACCTTCATTTTTTTTAATAAAACATGTTCTTCTCAGTCTTTTTTCAAAACATGTTGCTCTGCTTGTATATATAGTATACACAATACCCTTCTTGACCTTGTTCTTGAAAATTATTCCCTTATCAAGTAACCATGCCCTTTTGTCATACCGATAAAGTTAGATATTATTACTATACTTACACGTGGATTTCTCAACAGGTAAGAGCGAAGAAATGGGACTCCCTTGATCTAATTTCAGAGGATCTCAAGAAGTACAAGGTTTTCCCAGACCCGAAATTCTGTGCAACGCTAATTAGCACTTGCATCCGAGCAAAGAAATTCAAGCTTGTCACTATGCTCCTAGAAGCATTTGAGAGTGACCAAAACGTCGCCGTTTCTGGGTACATTTCAGCCTTAAAGGGTTACAACAAGCTTCATATGTATAGATGCACAATTGAAGTTTATCATAAGCTAAAATCATCAAAAATTTCATTGAATGATGTTAGTGGGTATTGTCACATCATGGAAGCTTACTTAAAAACAAGATCAAATGACAAAGTTATTGAGTTGTTTTATGAATTGGACGGTGCTAACAAGTTGGATTCAACAAGGAATTCCATTCGGGTTTACGAGCTTTTTATCAAAGCGTTAGGGAAATCAGGGCGAGCTTGGGAGTCGCTCGAATGTGTTGGTCGAATGGAGAAGAAGGGGATTGAGCCGAACGAATCGGTTTATGCTACATTAATCGATTCTTTTGTGGCGAAAATGGAGGTTGAGATTGTGGAGCAGATTGTTGAAACTGCACAAGCAAAGCGAATGCTAAAGGACCCTGCTTTGTTCTTGAAACTAGTGGTGATGTATGTGAAAAAAGGGATAGTGGAGAGAACACTAAATGTGGTTAAAGTTATGAAAAATGCTAATTTAAGGGTATCGGATTGCGTGTTTAGCACGATAATTAATGGGTTTGTGAAGAAACGAGGGCTAAAAGCGGCTGCTAGGGTTTACCGGGAGCTAATCTCACTTGGGTGTGAACCAGGGCAAGTAAGCTTTACCTTGATGATTAATGTATATAGCCGTCTTGGCTTGTATTCGGATGCGCAATGTGTGTTCAATGAAATGGTCGAGAAGGGGTTCGATAAATGTGTTGTAGCGTATTCCACCGTGATTGTAATGTATGGAAAGATAGGGAAGGTTGGAGAGGCAATGAAGCTCTTTGCAAGGATGAAGGCAAATGGGTGTAGACCGAACTTATGGATTTACAATGCGCTTATGGACATGCAAGGACGAGCGAAGAACTTAGGCCAGGTCGAGAGGATATGGAGGGAGATGAAGAGGACGAAGACAAAACCCGATAAAATAAGCTATACTTGTGTTATAAGTGCCTATTGTAGAGCCAAAGAGTACGAGATGTGCATACAGTTTTATGATGAGTATAGGAGGAACGAGGGGCAGGTTGATCGAGCGATGGCAGGGGTCATGGTTAGTGTGCTCTCAAAGACAAACCGGGTCGATGAATTGGTCAAGCTTTTGCAAGATTTGAAAGCGGAAGGAAGCAGATTGGACATGAGATTGTACAGGTCTGCCCTAAATGCTTTAAGGGATGCTGGGTTGCTAGTGCAAGACAGATGGTTGCAAGAGAGTTTCGATATAACATTGGTTGCTAACGGAAAGGCCGAGAAAGAGACAAGTTTTACACCCAGAAACAAAATTTACTGCTGAAAAAATGTATGGTATTCTAGATTGTATAGTAGGAGACGAGAACATTTTCTTTAATTCCTTCGCAACAGGATGAATTCTATGTATAGATCAATGTGATTCATACAATAAGCTCAAAAATGTTGAAGAGTAGATGTAGAACTTTATATCAAATATGTTTAGGCTTTAGGTCTAATGAACTCAACTAGACGCATTACTTTGGGTCATTTGAAGATCAAATACCGTTTTGTACGGTTCTGAACTTAAGCAGATAGCCATCTATCTATAGAGGAGTCAATCTTCGATTAAGATCTTTGTTTTAAAACATAGATGATTGATAAGGTTGTAAGTAAAGCCCTCGACTCTAAACTTGTAAGAGCTTTTACTAATTTAGCATGAGAGATTCTTATTACGAACACTGCTAATTGAAAAGCCTTCAAAGATTACAACATTACACAAAGAACCAACTTTGAAAGCATGGAAAAACCCAAAGCGGGAGTGGAAAACCAAATACAGAGGGAGTCGTTTTTCCTGGTTATGTTAGGATATTGTTTATCGCAAAATTAATATTAATTTGATATAATTTAGATTTGATTTGGAAGATATTTGATTAAGATTGGGTTATCTAAACAAATTTAATTTGAATTGATAATTTTAAATTAGATTACATTTATATAACTTATTATAAATAGGGGTTAAAGGTTGAGGGTTAGAGTTTCGTGAGCTGGTTGCTAATTATCGAAAAAAAGGGTTAAGGGTTAGAGGTGTGGAAAAAAGGGGGAAAAAAAAGATGTAGAGAATAAAGGATTTGTAAAAGGGTACCCCGGGGGTACTTGGACAGGGGGGAGAGATGAGTTGAGATGTTTTATGATTGAGAGCTGATGAGAGTTTTTTGTAGCTTTCTTTTTTCAAAGCTACGTTTTGAAGGGCTAGTGACTCGCCATGAAGAAGCTACACATTAAAAAGGGTTGGTGACTCGTCGTGCAGTGGTTACACTTTGAGAGGGTTGGCGGCTCGCCGTGTAGAAGCTACATTGAAGAGGGTTGGTGACTCGCCGTGCAACAGTTATACTTGGAGAGGGCTGGTAACTTACCATGCAATAGTCAAAATAATGTTGATGATTGACGATGATTTTATGGGGTTTGGAAGTTATAATTAGAGATCGTAATCCTTAATTTCATAGAGGATTGAGGCACCCGTTGTATCCCGTGGTTTTTTCCTCTAGTTGAGAGAGGGTTTCCACAATAAATATCGCTGTGTTGATTTGTTAGTACAAATCTGAAAATACTTGCAAAATACTTGCAACCGGGTATCCGAGAGATCTCAGGTGTTGAGGCCGTGTAATCACTTTCCTTAAGGTTTATTTCGGCATACGAAATATCCTCGGGGATACAACAACAACCAAATATGGAATGAAGATGTGTATGGGGAGAGATTAACAGAGATGAAATGAGATTAATTAAGATTGAGACAATAAACACTTGTTTACACTCAAGAACACATGAAGATGTTCTTCAATATCTTTTTCTCTTGTGTTTCTTTAATCAAATTCATATAGTTTTCAATGTATCCATCTAGTATTAGATGGGGAAATATATATGTATGCAATGGAATAAGACGTCCCAAACATAAACCCAAGAAAAGCCACCAAAATCTGGGAAAGAAGGCCCGAAATTAACTGCCAATAACTGGCCTATGTGTCGACACACACCTGATTCCCAATGGTACTGTAGGATTGTGTGTCGACACACACCCCTCTCATGTTGTAATCACTTAAACACATTCCGGGACTATCTCATACACATTTTATACATACATTAAACAATGTTTTACATATTTATCAACACATATTTTGAAAATACACTAACAATCCCCCACCATTTTCAAAATACAACCAATCTCACTATTACATCTCGAATAAAGGACGCCACGGCGTGCATCAACATGGGTGTCTCCCGATTGAACCCCTGACTAGTGAAAGGACCATACAGTTAATCGGATCGAAATGGTAGACCAAGCTTTGAACCATACAATCCATTTGACTAACCGACTATCCAATCACGCACTCGGCGTACTCCCCGTACACACCCTACACCTCCTAGATCGACGCATTTATGGCCTTGTGTCCTGTACCCTTCGTGAGTGTTTTAGGCCAAACCCTTAGTCAAAAATCACCCCTTTGAGGCGGCCAAACTTCAACACACACTAAGGTGGACCTCATTGATCATGTCCCTGCGACGCGGCATTCAATAAGTTCTAGAACCAGGTCCATTAAGAGCTTTTGCTCATCCTTTTAAAATCTCTGACGCAGGTATCAAGCACTTCACACTCGGGATAGAAAAATTCTCATTTAGTGCTCGCAGTCACACAGATGACAAGTCTCTCTCATTGAACTCGAGACCTAGCGTCATACTAGGCGTCGAGTTGAGGCCTATCATGGGCGACTAATAATGACAGGTTTCACACCATCCCTTTAATTATCAAGTCTCTAGCAATGTTCTCAAACAAGAGATCCACTAGTTTCAGACTTATATTTTTAAAGTCCACAGTGATCACTCAATCTTTCATGAGTTATCTCACTTCATAATATTTGACACTGTTGTGTTCGGACTTTTAGTGATACATCTCACTCTTTCACATTTAAAAAACATCTCACTATGACAGCGGATAGAAATAGACAACATTGGTTTGTGCCACAAAGGAATCTTAAACGCAAGATCCTTTAATCACTATGTTTCTTTACAAGCAGAAACCAGAATAATAAACTCTATTATCATAGTGGAATTTATAACACGTGTTAGTTTCATGAAATTCAAGGAACAACACCCCCACCACTTATAACATTTACTAGCTTTTAAAAGCATAGTCATCCTTCTCGGATGTTCAACTGGCGTTCAAGTATTCTTCTAAATAGAAGAGTATTCATTAAAATAATACCACAACTCATAGTCATTCCAGTGCCTTGGGTACTCCATGCCAGTTACCTTTACTTACATAGCTAGTTATTCACACTCAGCTATCCAACAACAAAGGCTACATCTAACCTTTTCAATTTTCTATTATACCATTGGAACACTTTCATTTGGTTCTAAGTATTCATACCAAATTTCAACATGTAATCAATGTACATTCACACAATGAATCCACTGTCACTATCAGACTATTCATTTACACTTTTCGGATTCATTAACTACCTCTTTCAAGAGGTCACATCGCAAGACTTCATTGACTCTTCATAGAATCACAATTTATGACACAACAATATTGAACTTTGATATTCATATTATCTCTAGTTCATTCTTCTAGAAATGTACAAGTCCAATTGCTAGGACTTCTCTTTTCACACTTTTATTTTTTCAAAGTTCTAAAGTCTTTCCGGGGATATACCCTCAAACATGATTTTCATCATCTATACTTTACTTCACATTATGACAATGTATAATTCAAGATCAATGAAAGACTCAGTGTTACTTCGTATGCATTCATTAACATTTATATCTCAGGATGTTCAATTCACCCATAGCCAATTCATACGAATTTACTTGCCATTTATATGTATCAAAACTTATGGGTAATAAAGGGGTCATCAAAATTCAGTATTTACATACTTTTTAAATTTGTCACGTTGATGACTAACAACATCCTAACATGTGAATATATTATCACACATCACTCAATAACTTTATTCACCATGCAACAATTGCATATAAAAACCACTCTATTCGAGTATTTTAGCATTCATTGTATAATGCACTTCTTTTTAATCGACTGCACAATCATCATATATACATGCCCTTTAAGAGCAAATATCATTTGCTTCAGTCGCATTAATCATGATGATGTCGGTTTCCAATAAGACATTACATCCAATAATATCGGAAAACCCACTTGAGATATGTGGTCAATCACGAAATCATGAATCATTATTTCCAAGTACTTTTATACAACATATTTTATCATCCTTAGTCATGTACCTCAATTTGAATATCTTTTTATCAATATTTGAATATCTTTTTATCAATAACATTAGGGATCAACACATGTAATATTATTATATACTTCATGATTCACTAATACATTCAATTTCACATCATTTTCACTTATCATGCATACTAACAGCATTCATGTTCATAAACAACAAAGTCATAAGATTCACAATCGCATTTATGATCACGGGCACAAGGACCTCATAACCACATCAGCATATATGGTTGCACAAGCATTTTATGAAGCATCTGCTTCAATTTAATGTAATCACACATCCATGCATAATATTGATTGAACATACATCAACCTAGTGACTCTATCAATATACATATATGATCATACTTAAACTCATTTCATGATCATGACCATATAAACATTGCTTTTCATGATTTTCCAACTCCAATATTGTTCACTCCATTGTTTGTCAATATAAATGCCGTCAATGAACAATACGTACAGGAGACTAAATCAATAACCGTCAAAGCAATTATGAATTAGCATACCCATATTTATTATGGGTTTATTTCCACACAGTTGTTCACATAGGTGCATTAAATCGCAATCTAATTGTTGTTCAGATTACAAATCCATACACCAATGAATTTACCACACATAATGCACAATTTGTACTTTATCCCAATCATCAAATCTTTTTATGAATTATAATCATAGTTATACCAAGTGGCTGGATCTTTATATCACCAATTTATAACAGAGCATTACCTAATTCTTATTATTATTAGTTTTGGCATTGTCTTGGTGTTTGGTTTCAACAACCACGCTAAAAGACTTCTCTTTTAGCATCACCTTGACGTCTGGTTTCAACAACCACCCAAAACATTTATTTTCTTTTATTTTAATGCTCAAATCATACATACTAATTTATATCAAGTATGTCTTCATAATTTAATTTGTTATCCATTTAACTCCAATGCACTTGTTCTTAAATCCAAGAAGCAAGCCACAACTAAACGGTGTCTGAATTGAATTTTATCATGACTTCTCAATTTTCACATGTATATTCATCATTGATCAACATTCATGATATATAACTGTTGGGTTGTGTTTTAAATTTTTGAGTCTAGATTTCAAATAGAGGTCTGTGGTGGAGCGGCCTATACCTTGTTTTTCTCAGTCTCAAGGGTTTACTTTTCAGATCTTGGATATTATTCACCCTTCAATAACATATCAAAACAATGCATAAACAGAAAATTATGAGTTCTTATCTTTGAAATTTTAACCCCACAAGTAAATATTCTTTCATGCATAAACAACAATTCATCAACCACTCCTTCTTAGGCATTATAGAACTTCATGATTTTATCCCGAATCAAATGTATAAGTTTCACACAACTTGATTCCATTAATTGGATGCAAATAAAAAGGCATAAAGGCATTTCATTATTATCCTTGTACATGCCCAAAGATCATCATCATGAATTCTTGAATTATGTTATGAAACCATATGCAAAATAGTCAAGTGCATCATCAACAAAGCACAAACAAATTCCCATTCATCTTAGTGCATCATGGTTTCACAATTTACAAAATTAAACGACATACCTTTGTCCATAGCAATTCATACAAGAGATGGTTCCAAGAAGATGTCCCAATTCTCTCCATTCATCTGTCCTCCAATCTCACACAAACTTCGCCATCAAAACACGGAAAGTGAAGAAGCCATTCTCAATTAACGAATATAAACCTTAAGATTGTTAGTACAAATCTGAAAATACTTGCAAAATACTTGCAATTGGGTATCCGAGAGATCTCAGGTGTTGAGGCAGTGTAATCACTTTTCTTAAGGTTTATTTCTGTATACGAAATATCCTTGGGGATACAACAACAACCAAATATGGAGTGAAGATGGGAAGGGGGAGAGATTAATAGAGATGAAATGAGATTGATTAAGTTTGAGACAACAAACACTTGTTTACACTCAAGAACACATGAAGATTTTCTTCAATATCTTTTTCTCTTGTGTTTCTCTAATCAAATTCATATAGTTTTCAATGTATCCATCAAGTATCAGATGGGGAAATATATATGTATGCAATGGAATAAGAAGTCCCAAACATAAACCCAAGAAAAACCACCAAAATATGGGAAAGGAGCGAAATTAGCTGCCAGTAACTGGCCTGTGTGTCGACACACACATCGACACACAGGGTTACTGTAAGATTATGTGTCGACACACAATGCGCTTCTGTAAGGCTGTGTGTCGACACACGGGCCATGTGTGCCGACACACACCTGATTCCCAGTGGTACTGTAGGATTGTGTGTCAACACACACACATGGCCCATGTGTCGACACACACCCCTCTCATGTTGTAATCACTTAAACACATTCCGAGACTATCTCATACACATTTTATACATATATTAAACAATGTTTTACATATTTATCAACACATATTTTCAAAATACACTAACATGATTTTTGCTGCTTTTGTTGATTTTACGCTTCTGTTGTGCTTGATTGTGTGAATTTTTCCAACAGGTTATAAATAGTATTGCAAAATGTTCGACAAAAACAAAATAAGAATCATTCTAGAGAAACAACGTAATAGAAGTGAACATAACTTATTATTTCTGAAAAATATATCAAATACACATACATATACGATGTAGCTTAAACGCAAATGCACTTGTTGGTTGACTGCAACACACCGTAAATATTTAATCTATAACACAAACTATATAAATGTTGCTATATATATTTCAACCATGAATTTCGTTATGCAATGCTTGAAAAGGAGTCTCAGTTTTACAATCAGGAGTTCCATGTTTTGAGTTGAGAGTTCTACACCCTGAGAAGAATTCGACTTTCATCTTCAAATTTCACGTCCTAACTAGATTGTTCCCGCGAGTTCAAGTAAAAGTCTTTGTTTCTTCCAAACTGTTCCCATTTTTATTGCCGGGATTGAAGAGTAGTATGCATATTAAATAAGCAGTTGCTTAGTTCATAAAAATAACGTTAAAGTATAAATATCATTTTGGATTAAATTTAGATTGGATCAGATAATTTGATTTAAGACCTGATCACAATAAAGTTACTCATCAAGTCCTTCGTCCAATATTTGGACTTTTTTCTTGCTAGTCTGATTTGAATTCAGAGTAAGAACATCCAATGTCAAAATACAGGCTTGTTTGGCCAAATTAGTAATTATTTTAGAATTATTTTTTTAAATTAAGTATTTCAAATTATGAGTGAGCACATTTCTCTTCAAATTTTTAGTTCTGATTAAGAGAAATAGCAATTTCATACTTTTAGGTAAAAGAAAATTTAAAATTTCTTTTAGTTTAAAAACGCTTATATGTGTTGGCCAGATGGCATTAAAAATCAATAAAATACGTTTCTTTTCGTTAAGAAACACTTTCTTTACTCTAAAACAACAGAGCCAAACATTATACGAAACCAGCTAAGAAATGAGGAATGAGATTAAAAGGAATAAAGGGATAAAAATAAATGAAAGAAGATTGTTAAATTGATTGATCAATGAATGACTTGCTATAATTGACAAAATCTAATCAAATGACATCTCTTGCTCTTAGAGTAATCAATCTCGTCATAAATAAACACCTACCAATCACTCCGCATAACGTAGCACCCTAGGCTAACTTGAATTCGATTTGACTGGCTAATCTAAACTTGACCTGAAAAATAAGGACTAGAGTTGGGCATCAGCTAACCTGAGCCTAATAATATTCTAGACCTAAAGTGACCTACCTAAATGGTCGTAACCGATCAGTCACTAGGTCCATGTCCTTGCATCATTTCATTGAATGTGGGTCAAACGTAGTACAATACAAGTATGCGGTTGGACTATACTAAGAAAATTGTTCAGAGAAACTCGAACATGGTTTCAAAGGACTTTTCATTTGTTCACTTTGCACAAATACGAAGGATGATTCTATAAATGGATTTTTTTGTATTATATTGAGAAAAACCTAAGCTATAGAGGTAGAGAACACTGCAAATTTTTAATAGAGGATGTAATATTAATAATTATTGCATAAACAAAAATAATTTCATTTTTCTGATGGGTTTATGTATGGTTTTGTTGCGGTTTGGATCTTATGGACCAAAAGGAATAAGATCATATTCGAGGACGAGTCTAGGAAGGAAGATGACATCTTCTAAAATATCTCAATGCGAGTCGGGCACTGGATGTTGGCATGATGTCATGAATTGCCCTACAAGTTGGAGGAAATTACGAGGAACCTTGAAGGCGTTTTATCTTCGTTTGTGTGCTGATCTCTGTAGATGATTCAGATTTTACATTGTATTGACTGGTGTTTTTCTTGTTTTGGTTTTTGTTGTTTTTGCCATGCGTTTCTTTTGTTTGATCTTTGGAGGGCCTCGTCGAGGCTTCGCTTTGAATTTTTTTTGTCTTTTGAAGATGTTTAGGCATGGCAACGAGTTGAGTTTGGGTCAGTTTTGCCGTCATTTAGATCCAACCTAGAAAAACTCTAACCCAACCCAAGTCCAAAAAACCATTGATTCCATAAAAATTCGATGCGAATCCAAATCTATAGGGTGGAGCATATATCCGATCCAAATCCATAACCCATTTAAATACATAACAAATTGTAATATTACAATCTAATATTAATATATATAACAATAATGATGCAATAATAATACCTGAAAAACTAATTTTTGGAAAATTGTTATATCTTATTCCTTTTTGGTTTAATATGTATAAATATAATATTAGGCAATCATTCGAATGCCTCTTAACAAGTAATATCTGTAATCACATTATAGTTCTATAAAAAAAATATTATAGTGCCAAAACAAACTTTAAAATGTTAGCACAATAAAAAAAGATGTTGGAATATGGTTTGGTTGGTTAAAGACTTGAAATTTAGTAATTTAAAAAATTTTTCTATATTAAACATAATTTCCGGTTGGATTTAGGTCTGGTCTAGGTTGCATTGATGTCATCCAAATTTGACCTGATCCAAAGCCCGTTTATTAATATCCAAATTCAAATTTATTTAAAACTCATTTTTTACATCCAAATCTATCATGAATAAATCAGGTTGGATGGATATTTGATGAGTTCTGATGTAATTGCCACCCATAGCTAGGTTCTCTATCCAACCAAAGAAAAGGATATATTTTGATACCCAACCAATCAATTAAAGAAAACCAATTACTTGTTGATGGCTAGATTTGTTTTGCATTCAAGCAATAGTTCTTTTACCGAAAACTATTATTATTATTATTTTTTTTTGGTGAGTTAGCGAAATGCATAAATGAAAGAAAAATAGTACAGCTACAAGAGGCATACTCCAGGACACGGTCGAAGTCTACAATGATGAAACAACGTCAAACACAGTTTAAACAAAGTCCATACAAGAAGTAACCAAAGCATAACTATGGAAACAAAGGAGAACTAAGACTCCAAGCCCCATTGCCGAAGCAAGGAGGCATGGTGGTAAGCTCCTCTAAACAAAGAAGCAGCAAGTACGCGGCTCTTAACCAAACCCATAATCTCCTCTCGCACAGCTGCAGCTAATTTGGATTGAGAATGCCGCACCAGAAGGTTATACTCGTACTAGAGATTATACACTGTTGCTGAAAGGTAGAGTCGAGCTATAATATTGCCAATCTCTCGAGCTATAATACTGCCAATCTCTCGCCCCCTGAGGTGCTGAGCAGCCCAAGTAATGAGATCATCCCAAGGAAGGGTAGACCAAGCAATAGATATAGTCGAACTGATGGAGCTCCAAACCAAGGCAGAAAAGGTACAAGCAAAAAAAAGGTGCTCATGAGTCTCATCAACAAGGCCACAGAGAATACAAACACTCAGAACTCCTGGTGCTCCAAAGCGCAGGAGTCGGTCTCGAGTCCTGTAAAGACCACGAGTTATTTTCGCTTTCGATTTTTTTGTAACAATTATGTAATGTAAATGTAAAATTGGTTAAAGTATAAAATAGTTGTAATTTTGAATAGGGTGGCCGGTTAGGAGCGAAAGAATTAAGAGGCAAAGGGTAGTTTTAAAATATAATGATGTAATTATATTAATGAAATAGGGCTATATCCTAGGGCCTAGGACATAGGGGTGGCCGGCCCTTTCCCTCCAAAATCCCCCCAAGCTTTGCTTATTTAAACAACATGTAATCTTGCATTTTGGGCATCAATGAACAACATCAAAATTTACTTCTTCTCTTCCTCTCTCTCCCTCTAACCGTCTCTCCCTCTCTCTCTTTCTAATTCTAATTCTAACTTCTTTCCCCCTCTAACTCTCTCTAACTCTCCCTCTCCCTCTACTTCTATTCTCTTCCTCTAACTCTCCTCTAATTCTCCTTCTCTCTCAAATTCTATCCGAGTCACGGGCCTAGGTTCGTGACAAAGTGGTATCAGAGCCATCTTCCGATCCGGAGAGGGCTTATCCTATCCTTAAATTTTTTTTCCCCATTCGGTTAAACCGAATCAATAAAAAAAAAAAAAAGGCTATAACAAGAAGCATGTCCTCAACCGGTCACACCGATACCAATGGGTGGGTCGACGCCGTTGATGAACGGTTGGTCCGCTTGGAGGAGAGGATGGACCGACTAGAGGAGCAACAAAACCGAAACAACGTCGAGATAAAGGCAGACATGGCGGACGTGAAAGCTGACCTTAGGGCCCTTACCGATGTCGTGGGATGGTTGGTGAAGGCCTAGGAGAAAAGAACCGAAGTAGAGATCGTGGCACCACCCGTAGGTGGCCGTGACAATGCCGCACCGGGAGGGTCAGGCACGTACCCAAGAACCGGTGATGGGATCCTCCCGCCTCCAACACACTCCTCAGAGCTCAGGAATAACCATGTCCCACCGCGGGTCACGGATGAAGGGGACTTTAGCCGAAGCCACGGGAGCAACCGTACCTTGACCTCCCATGCACCCAAGCTCGAGATCCCAAAGTTTGAAGGTACGAACCCGAGAGCTTGGATCTGTAAGTGCCTTAAATATTTCCGTTGGTATCAAGTGCCCGAAAATGAGTGGGTGGAATATGCTTCAAGCCACCTTCATGAACACGGGGACATTTGGTTCCACGGGCTAGAACTTAGGCACCCTCACATGACGTGGCCCTTTTTCATGAATGAATTGTGCAAACGTTTTGGAGACCGATCACTCCAAGACATAGTGGAAGAGTTTAGCAAGATGTCACAAAACGGGCCGGTTGAAGATTATATTTTGAAATTTGAAGAATTAAAGAGTTGGATGCTTATTCATCACCCAACATTGAGCGAGCCATACTTTGTCTCGAGCTTTATTAGCGGGCTTAAGCCCGCCATTCGAGCATCCGTCAAGGCGAGTCGGCCAACCAAACTTAGCATGGCCTTTGAACAGGCCAAACTCCAAGAAGTTGCTGTAGCCGAGATCAGGAATGCTGCCCGACCTGTCAACCGACCCAGTTTCAGCCCCCGGCCTGTCCCCAGCAGCCGGCCAGTGTCCTCAGCAGTGCCCCAGGGCTGGGCCCAGTCCCAAGGGTCGGTGTCCAAAACCAGCAGCAGCAGCAACGCAGGTTCCAGCGCACCGAGACGAGAGCAGGGCCAATGTTACAAGTGCCATGAAAAATTATTTCCGAGGCACATTTGTAAGAAGGCCTTACAAAGTATGGAGGGAGAAGAGGTTGAAGATGAAGCCCAAGAAGAGGAAGTTGCTGGTGAAGAGCAAACCGAAGGAGAAGACAACGGAGCTATGGAGATTTCTCTACATGCACTTTCAAGCCGAGTCACGCATAACAACTTGAGATTGAAGGGCCAGATTAAGAAATGAGAGGTACATATCTTGATCGATAGCGGGTCTACTAATAGTTTCCTTGATGCTAATGTGGTCCGGGAGCTTCAGCTCGAAACCGTGCCCATCGTCGTCATGACCGTGACGGTGGCAAAAGGGGAGAGCCTCGTTAGTTATCGGAAATGCCCGGGCGTGAGGTGGAAAGTGCAAGGCACAACGTTCATTGATGACTTGAGGGTATTGGAACTCTGGGGCAGTGACATGGTCCTTGGGGTTGATTGGCTCCAACGATATGGACCCGTAGCATTTGACTTCACCAACCTCAAGTTCGCTTGCTTCAAGGAGGGTAAGGCAGTCCGGTTATAAGGTACATCCGAGAAAGCCGCCTTAAAATCGATTTCGGGTAAAAGCCTCACCAAGCTCTTCAAGAAGGCCGGACATGTGATGGGTCACCTCTTTATGGCTACCGCCGTGGAAGTTCCCAAGTCCATCATTCATCCGGAGATAGAACGCATCCTGGACTGCTATCAAGATGTTTTTGAGGAACCGAAGACCCTTCCTCCTCCTCGCTCACATGATCACCGCATTCCCACCTTGCCCGAAGCCAAGCCCGTGAACATAAGGCTCTACCGTTATCCGCACGGCCAAAAGAACGAGATTGAAAGGCAAGTCAAGGAGATGTTGGAAGCCTCCATCATCCAACTGAGCCGAAGCCCGTTTGCTTCTCCGGTACTCTTGGTCCGCAAGAAGGATGGGTCATGCCGTTTTTGCGTAGACTACCGGCAACTCAACAACGTAACCATCAAGGATAAATTTCCGATACCGGTCATTGATGATTTACTCGATGAGCTTAAAGGGTCTTCCATTTTTTCCAAGATCGATCTCCGTGCCGGTTATCATCAAATTCGAGTATGTAAAGAAGATCAACATAAGACCGCCTTCCGGACTCACCAAGGGCATTATGAGTTCCGTGTCATGCCTTTCGGACTCACGAATGCCCCCGCCTCCTTCCAAGCCTTGATGAATGAAGTCTTTGAGCCATATCTACGCAAGTTTGTGCTCATATTCTTTGACGACATCTTGGTCTATAGCCCGAGCCTTTCCGCACATCTTAGGCACTTGACCGAAGTGCTTAAGACCCTTTGTATGCACCGCCTCTATGCTAAACGGAGCAAGTGTACTTTCGGCCAAGATCGGGTAGAATACTTGGGACAAGTAATCTCAAGAGAAGGGGTCGCAACCGAAGAAGGCAAGATCGAGGCCATGAAGAAGTGGCCAAGACCGAAGAATGTTAAGAGCCTCCGAGGGTTCTTGGGACTCACCGGGTACTACCGGAAGTTCATTCGTGGGTATGGAACCATGAGCAAGCCGTTGACCAACCTCCTCAAGAAGGGGGAATTTCATTGGAATGAGGAAGCCGAACAAGCATTCGAGGCCTTGAAGGAGGCCATGACAACCGCCCCAGTCCTTGCACTTCCCGGCTTCTCCAAGACCTTTGTCCTTGAGACCGATGCTTGCGGGGTTGGGATTGGAGCGGTCCTATCACAAGAAGGCCGACCCCTCGCCTACCTCAGTAAGGCCCTTAGCCCACGCCATTTGGGGCTTTCGGTCTATGAGAAAGAGCTCCTTGCAGTACTCATGGGAGTTGAAAAATGGAGACATTAGTTGATGGACCATCATTTCATCATCAAGACCGACCATGCCAACCTCCGTCACCTACTTGAGCAAAGAATCACCACACAATTACAGCTCAAGGGGATGTCAAAAATGATGGGCCTCCATTATAGCATTCTTTACAGCAAGGGAGCCGAAAACCGAGCCGCCGATGCACTCTCAAGACGGGATGAAGACGAAGCTATTGCCACCTACACCCTCATGACCACTTCGGTTCCCCTTTGGATGCAAGAGCTCTCCCAAAGCTATGAAGATGAGGCCCATACCGCTGAACGAATAGAGCAACTTGTTCTTGACTCAACAAGCAACAAGCCTTACTCCTTCGAAGGGTTTCTTCTCCGATACAAGGGGAGGCTTTATGTGGGAAAGGATGGAGGAATGAGAGAAAGGATCCTACAAGCGCTTCATGACTCTCCAACGGGGGGTCACTCCGGATCCTTTGGCACTTTAATGAGGGTCAAACGCATGTTTTATTGGCCCAACCTCAAAAACAGTGTCCGAGAATGGGTAGAGAAGTGTGATACTTGCCAACGCACCAAGCACGAGAATGTGGCTTACCCGGGACTCCTACAACCTCTACCCGTGCCCAACCAAGCATGGGAAAGTATTAGTATGGACTTCATTGAGGGGTTGCCCAAGTCCGGGGGTAAGGATGTCATTATGGTGGTTGTGGACCGACTTACCAAGTATGCTCACTTCATCGCCTTGACTCATCCGTACACCGCAAGCAAGGTAGCCCAACTGTTCTTGGATCAGGCCTACCGACTTCATGGGTTGCCCAAGGATATCATTTCAGACCGAGATGCATCCTTCCAGAGCCTCTTTTGGAAGGAGCTCATGCGCCTAGCTGGGGTCGAGCTAAAAATGAGTAGTGCCTATCATCCACAGTCCGACGGACAAACCGAACGGGTCAATCAGTGTCTTGAGAGTTATCTTCGAGCCATGGGCCTCCATAAGCCGAAACAGTGGTCTCAATGGCTTCCTCTGGCAAAGTTCTGGTACAACACCCACTATCACTCATCATTGAAGGGGACTCCGTTCCACGCTCTCTACGGTTATGAACCAAAATTCCTCGCCCTCAACGTCCCTTGCATCTCTACATCCGGGGATGTGGAGGACTTTGTCAATGAGAGACAGAACTTAATTGGTCTATTGAAGGAGAACTTAAAAGAGGCTCAACACCACTACAAATAGCAAGCCGACCATCGGAGGACCGAGAGAGTATACGAAGTGGGTGACTGGGTGTACCTAAAGCTGCAACCATATCGACAAACCTCCGTCGCATTACGAAGAAACTTAAAGCTGGCCGCTCGATACTATGGACCATACCGAATTGAAGCCCGGATCGGGGAAGTGGCCTACAAACTCGAGCTTCCCAAAGGTTCCAAAATTCATCCAGTCTTCCATGTTTCCCGATTGAAGAAAAAGGTAGGAGACAACATACGCATCACTTCGGACCTTCCTCAGATTGACCAAAACGACGAAACCGAAGTCACTCCACAAGCCGTTCTCAATCAACGGACCATAACCCGCAACAAAAGGAGAATCAAGCAAGTTCAAGTCCGATGGAAAAACATGGGAGAAGACGCCGTCACTTGGGAAGATTGGACCTTCAATCGCAAACAATTTCCGAACTTCAATCCTTGAGGACAAGGATTAATTGAAGGGAAGGGGGATGTCACGACCACGAGTTATTTTCGCTTTCGATTTTTTGTAACAATTATGTAATGTAAATGTAAAATTAGTTAAAGTATAAAATAGTTATAATTTTGAATAGGGTGGCCGGTTAGGAGGCAAAGAATTAGGAGGCAAACGGTAGTTTTAAAATATAATGATGTAATTACATTAATGATATAGGGCTATACCTTAGGGCCTAGGACATAGGGGTGGCCGGCCCTTTCCCTCCAAAATCTCCCCAAGCTTTTCTTATTTAAACAACATATAATCTTGCATTTTGGGCATCAATGAACAACATCAAAATTTACTTCTTCTCTTCCTCTCTCTCCCTCTAACCGTCTCTCCCTCTCTCTCTTTCTAATTCTAATTCTAACTTCTTTCCCCCTCTAACTCTCTCTAAATCTCCCTCTACTTCTATTCTCTTCCTCTAACTCTCCTCTAATTCTCCTTCTCTCTAAAATTCTATCCGAGTCACGGGCCTAGGTTCGTGACAAGTCCATAGTCGCTTCCAAGAAGCAAGCCATAGAAGAAAGGAGTGCCTCGGAATGTGCATCTCAAACCACAGAAGGTGATGAATAGTGTCCTTCTCTCTCCTACTGCACAACATCTCCCAAGCAGGCTTTGTGGTGAATTTTCCTGAAGTGTCACCCAACCACTGGATGGAATCCACCGTACCAGCTCGAGGACTGAAGTCAATCTTGTCCCAGATGGGTTGGAGCTGCGAACAACCTTGTGGAAATCTCCACCTGATCATCCTCGATAATGGCCGAGACCCGAGAATCCCACAAAAGCCTAGAAGAGGTGAGCAGTCGAGCAGGGAAGCGCTCCGAAAGACGGCTGCACGGCAGCCAAAAATCAGTCTAGAGGATAGTATTAAAAGACGCGTTAAAATGTGTTCTAGGAGGGAATTGGTATTAAAAATTTGTTTAATGTATTAAACATAGAATAAAGAGACGACTCAACTTGTATGAACACCCTAAGAACCATTATGGGGCATCTTCGGTCATGTTAGCTGAGATAATGGAGGCCAGAAAAGGTCTAATGAAAATTATTTCATTGCGTTATTTGAATATTTATCCAATAGTGGATAGTGTTATTCTTATCAATGTGATCATAGGAGAGTACAATGCATTGTGGATAATCTATAATTAAATGAAAAACATCAAAAGACTTATTCACGAATGTGAAGCTACTCAACATGTCCCGCTCTAGGCACCTTTGGTTATTTCCTCCTATTTTTGTGTTTTATCCAATGTTGATAAAGTCTTTAAACGTCTTCTTTATTTCACTTTATTGAGATGTTAATGTACTTGTCTCCTCTACTGCATGCTTTTTTGCGTGTTGGCTCAAGCCCCACGCTTCATGCTTACTTTGTATCACAACTTCTATCGCTAGTTACCAAAAAAAAAAAAAAAAGCATTTCAGCAAATCGGATAGCAAAATCTGATGCTCTATTTTTGCTCTATATTTTGAATCATTCATTAGTCATTTTCTTTTTTTAATGCTTGCTTCCGCTAGTGTCGTAGGTAGTTCCTTTCCAAGAAGAATGCTAAAAGCATATTTTTTCTTACCTTCTACGATCTATCTTTTTTTTTTTATTGTTATCTTATTTTGGGATAAGTCTGTGCTATTATTCGACCTTTCATATGCTTACTTCTGTTATAATTAATTAACTTCTATAATAGTGCGATTATGACCTAGTGTTGATGTATCAAAAAATATGCAAATTGAAACCAAGAAATTGCTTTGAATGCGTCAAGAAATTTTATTGGCCGGTGTTTTTCTTGTTTTGGCTTTGTTGTTTTTGCCGTGTGTTTCTTTTGTTTGATCTTTGGAGGGCCTCGTCGAGGCTTCGCATTGTATTTTTTTTTTTTTGTCTTTTGAAGATGTTTAGGGGTTGAGTTTGGATCAGTTTTGCCTTTATTTAGATCCAATCTAGAAAAACTCTAACCCAACCCAAGTCCAAAAAACCATTGATTCCATAAAAATTCGATGCGAATCCAAATCTATAGGGTTGAACATATATCCAATCCAAATCCATAACCTATTTAAATTATATAACAAATTGTAATATTATAATCTAATATTAATATATATAACAATAATGATGCAATAATAATACCTGAAAAACTAATTTTTGGATAATTGTTATATCATATTCCTTTTTGGTTTAATATGTATAAATATAATATTAGGCAATCATTCAAATGCCTCTTAACAAGTAATCTCTGTAATCACATTATAGTTCTATAAAAAATATTATAGTGCCAAAACAAACTTTAAAATGTTAGCACAATAAAAAAAAGATGTTGGAATATGGATTGGTTTGTTAAAGACTTGAAATTTAGTAATTTAAAAAATTTTCCTATATTAAACATAATTTCGGGTTGGGTTTAGGTCGCGTCTAGGTTGCATTGATGTCGTCCAAATTTGAACCGATCCAAAACCCATTTATCAACATCTAAATTCAAATCTATTTAAAACCCATTTTTCGCATCCAAATCTGTCATGAATAAATCAGGTTGGATGAATATTTGATGAGTTCTGATGTAATTGCCATCCGTAGCTATGTTCTCTATCCAACCAAAGAAAATGATATATTTTGATACCCAACAAATTAAAGAAAACCAATTACTTGGTGATGGCTAGATTTGTTTTGCATTCAAGCAATAGTTCTTTTACTGAAAACTATTATTATTATTTTATTTTTTGGTAAGTTAGCGAAATACATAGATGAAAGAAAAATAGTACAGCTACAAGGGGCATACTCCAGCACACGGTCGAAGCCTACAATGATGAAACAACGTCAAACATAGTTTAGACAAAGTCCATACAAGAAGCAACCAAAGCATAACTAAGGAAACAAAGGAGAACTAAGACTCCAAGCCCCATTGCCGAGGCAAGAAGGCATGGCTGTGAGCTCCTCTAAACGAAGAAGCAGCAAGTAAGCAGCTCTTAACCAAACCCATAATCTCCTCTCGCACAGCTGCAGCTACTCTGGACTGAGAACGCTGCACCAGAAGGTTATACTCATACTAGAGAGTATACACTGTCGCTGAAAGGCAGAGTCGAGCTATAATACTACCAATCTCTCGCCCCCCCCCCCCCCCCCCCCGAGGTGCTGAACAGCACAAGTAATGAGATCATCCCAAGGGAGGGTAGGCCAAGCAATAGATGTACTCGGAGTGATGGAGCTCCAAACGAGGGCAAAAAGGTACAAGCGAAGAAAACGTGCTCATGAGTCTCATCAACAAGGCCATAGAGAATACAAACACTCAGAACTCCTGGTGCTCCGAAGCGCAGGAGCCGGTCTCGAGTCCAAAGTTGCTTCCGAGAAGCAAGCCATAGAAGAAAGGAGTGCCTCGGAATGTGCATCTAAAAGCACAGAAGGTAATGAATAGTGTCCTTCTCTCTCCTACTACGCAACATCTCCCAAGCGGACTTTGTGGTGAATTTTCCTGAAGGGTCACCCAACCACTGGATGGAATCCACCGCACCAGCTCTAGGACTGAAGTCAATCATGTCCCAGATGGGTCGGGGCTGCGAACAACCTTGTGGAAATCTCCAGCTAATCATCCTCGATAATGGCTAAGACCCGAGAATCCCACAGAACCCCAGAAGAGGTGAGTAGTTGAGTATTGAAGCGCTCCGAAAGACAGCTACACGGCAGCCAAAAATCAATCTAGAGGATAGTATCAAGGCCATCACCTATGACGTGATGGATCGCACCAAAGCAAAGGCGATGGATTGACAAAATTTGACGCCACCACCACAAAGCTAAACTCCTCACTCGAGAGCCGATTGAGAAGAACCCAGCGCTGCCAAAGCGAGGAAGGGTCAGAAAGAAGAAACCAGATATGCTTTATAATCGAAGCCTAGTGCGATTTCAAAAAATACCTAATTTTTTTAATTTTTCAAAGTCAAACCTAAACTTTCCAAAAATTTTCAAAATCATGCTTTAATGTTAATAACCGTTCACATTTGTTAGTTTTTGCTGATGTTGCTTTTGGAAAAAAAAAAGACCATAATTTTAAAAAATTTAAATTTACATTTAAAATAATTTTAAAATATTTTAAATACCAAAAATGTATTAATATTTAAAATATAATTTTAAATTTAATTTTTTTGTAAGACGGATGTTAATGGCATTATATTAAGGTGTGATATTGAAAAATTTTAAAAAATTTAGGTATGACTTAGAAAAATAACAAAACCTAAGTAATTTTTTAAAATCGTATCTAAAATTTATGTAGCTTTTAGTTATAAAAAAAAAAAAAAAAAAAAAAAAAAAAAGCCTCTTCAAGCAAATTTGTGCTTTTAGCCAATTATCTTACCATGAATAATTTGCACGCCAACTTTATCAAAATCTCTAAACATGTGACTCATCGAGGTTGCTTGTAAATTCATTTCATACAAAAATGACACGATTAAATAGACCCTTCGTATTACATAAAATTTTAAATTATAATTTCTAACCGTAACTTTAAATCCCACTCTCGGACTCATCCTAAAACATCACAAGCCAAATATATTTTTCGGTAAATTACATATTAGTATATAGATTTTTTTTTTTTCATTTAGAAACTTTGTGAAATATTTTTTTAGTCCAAAAGTTGTAAATATATATTATTAAATAATTCAAATAACGGTGTGAAATGGTATTATTTATAGGTAAATCCATTGCAATATTGTGAGATTACTAATGAAGAAGAATTGGATCATAGACCTATTTTACATTTTTGCGCATCATTGTTGGACTATGTTATTAAATATATATAATTTTTGGATTAAAATATTATTTCATAAAGTTGAAGAATAATCTATCGATATTCAAGATGCCAAAAACAATTTGTAAGAAAATTATCAAAATGCAGAGAAAATTTTTCTGGAATGGAGGCGATGATGAGAGATTCACTCCCACTGTTAGTTGGGAGATTATACGACGCCCGAAACACCTGGGAGGTCTGGGAGTCGGTGACTTGGTAATGAAGAACGCAACGCTACTCTTCAAGTGGTGGTGGAGATTCTCGGTAGAAGGTGACACGCTGTGGAAACGGATCATTTGTTCGATTCATGGCGGATCAGTCAATGACCTCATGCCGATCTCCGATACTGGGAAGCATAGAAGCACATGGAACACAATTGTGAATATTCCGCAATTAAATAGAAAGGTGGAGCGCATCACCTCGGGGCTAGAAATCAAGCTAGGCGACGGATCCCGGGTTAGATTTTGGAAGGATAGATGGTGCCAAAATGAAAGCTTGGAGAAGAAGTTCCCCGAGCTGTTTCGTGTCTCAGTGCAACAAAATAGCGTTATTGCTGATATGGGAATATGGGATGGGAACACATGGAGATGGTTGCTAAACTGGAGGTGTCGTTTTTTTGCCAAGGAAGAACCGGCCCTTGTTAGCTTTCACGCCATCCTGAATGTCAACCACCCAAGAAGGGACAACGCGGATGCAGGCCTATAGACTCACAACCAGGGAGGTACGTATACGGTTAAATCTTTTGTAGAAGTCTCATGGGATCGAATAGATGCCCCCACTATAGATCATCTTATATGTGGTGTGTGGCGTGGTCTTGCTCCACCTAAAGTGATGGCACTACTTGGAAAGATGAATACAAGAGGAAGGCTATGGAACCTGGGTATCATTGACGTAGGGGAAAAAGGATGTCCGTTTTGTGATTTAGCGATTGAAACTGTGGACCATTTGTTTACTAAATGTATGTATGCTTGGAAAATATGGAACTTAGTCTTGAAGTGGTGGGGGATACTCTGGATTATGCCCAAAACAATAAAAGATTTTTTCGAACAGTGGCTAGCTTGCAGTGTAGGGGGTAAGTTTCAGAAGAAAGTTTGGATAACGCTCTTTTTTGTTGTGGTATGGGTACTATGGGGTACTGGGAATATAATGGTATTTGAAAACAAAGAATGGTGTGAGGATGAAATTTTCTAGTCGATTAGAATGAGACTTGGCTTCTGGACCAAGGCTTGGTGTGAAGAATTCCCTTATGCAGCGGATGAAATTGGAAGAAATTTAGACTGTGTGAAGAGTTGGCGATATAATAGAGAAATCTGATAATCTTATTATGTAGAGGGCTCGGCCAGGCTGTACAAGGGGCTTGCTATCCCCCTGTTTTTGTATTTTTGTTGCTCTTTTATTTGCTTTGTGGCATTGTTTTGTTGTTTCTGTCTTTCTCTTTGTTCTTTCCCTTTTCGGGTTCCCCTATTAGGGAATGCCGGGTTTTTGTATTCAGTGGATTTTTCCACTATCTATCGAAAAAAAAAAAAGTTTAAGAATAAAATTAATACATTAAACTTCAAATACTAGTATATATGTAATATCTCCTTTTTCTCAGACAAGTACGTAATATATGTTATTATTTAGCTTTTACATTTTCTTTACATTGGCAATGTAGCAGAGGAGGGACATGCTCCTAGTGAGAGTCGAACTCAGGTGGCACATTTGGTCTCGGTGTTCTTCGCCACTCTGCTATGTCCTTAATGGACAATGGACAATGGACAACTTTTACATTTGGCCCCGACTTTCTTCGCATTAGGGCTATTCTAGCCCTTGTCTAGGCACTTTTGTATCCGAGTCACCTTCTACCTCAGGCATTTTAATATTTTTGTTGCTTATCTTTGGATTTTACCTCATACTAATGTCCTTTTTTGGACTGGTATTCAGATATTTTTTTTTTCATATGGTTGGCATGTCATGTGTCAAAATAATTGAATTGAGTGATGAGACGTAAGAATAATAATATTATATTACATTATATATTATATGATGAAGTAAAAGAGCAGAAAAGGGAAAGCACAGCCAATCAAAAAAAAAAAAAAAAGTAAAATAAAATAGTGGTGAGAAATAAAGATTTTAAAGATAAGATAAGGTTGTGCAATGGAGATATTATGATAACAAATTTCTTCACCTTTTTAGAGGCTTCACTATCATTTTGATCTTTCTAATCGTTCAAAGCTACAAGTTGGCTGCTTTGTCATTGTTGCCATTCAGTCTATCTTTTGGGTTTCTTTTCACTGATCTATTAGTTAAAACTAAACCTCGCAATGTCACGTCGGGTCTATCTCGAGTCGGATCAAAATCAGGTTGGGTCGGGTCGGTCTCGAGGTGGATCGGCATCGGGTCAGGTTAACGTCGGGTTGGGTTAACCTCAAGTTCAGTGATTCTTGGGTCGTGTCAAATTTTAGATTGACCCATTAGATTATAAGTTATTTTATTATTATTTTTTTAATTTTAATGATATAAAACTTTAAAAAATAAATAAAAAATAAAAAATTGGGCACTGTTGCACGACTTTTGAAAAGTCGTGCAACAGTGCCCAATGGTTCCACGACGTTTGTAACGTTGTACAACATGTGGCAAGTTCTTGCACGCCCTTTGAAACGTTGTGCAAAGATGGGGGAGCAGTAAAGTGTGCCATTTTGCTAAATATTTTCTAGATTGTGCCAATTTGCTAATTTTTTTTTTTAAAATATGCCATTTTGCTAAAAAAAGTCTTTTTTAGGTTTCTTTTCACTGATCTAGTAGTTAAAACTAGACCTCGCGATCGGATCGGATTAATGTCACGTTAGGTCTCTCTCGAGTGAGCTCAAAATCAGGTTGGGTCGGGTCGGGTCAGTCTCGAGTTCGATCGACATCGAGCCTGGTTAACGTTGGTCATCCTTGGGTCGTGTCAAATTTCAGATTGACCTATTAGGTTATTTTGATAATATATTTATTTGGCCTTGAAATTCATCACTAAAACTACAAAATAAAATGACTATAATTATTACCATATTATTTACATTCTATGATAAATTGGATATTTATTTGGATCGTTTCATGTTATAAGACTAGCTAGTTCAGGTCTTGGGTCATTACGAGTCGGGACAAACTTGGGTTGGGTCTAGTTCAGGTCAGGTACGGTCATTTCAAGTTTCAGGCCAGCTTGGGTTGGGTCAAGTTCTGGTCGAGTCAAATTCGGGTTGGTTTATTTTCGGGTTCAAGTTCCAATAAATTTAAAATTTTTTGAGTTAGGGTCAGGTCGAGTAGCGGGTCAAATGGGTCGGGTTATTGGGTTAAGTCATATTTTGTCAGATCTAGGAAAAACTCATGGGAAGCTCCAAATCATTTGTTACACAAAATTAATATACTTGGGATGTTAGATAAGCTCTAATTTCTAAGAAGTTCTATATCGTAACATGACAACAACAACAAACAATCCCAGTGCCTTAAAAGCTCCCACTTACGCAAGGTCTGTGGGGTAGGATGTACGAGCCTTACCCCATCAGGGTGAGATCCTAACGAGAGACTGTTTCCGAGGACCTAACCTGATACTTAAATATTGATATTGATAGTTATAAATAACCTGTATGAAGAGTATGTAAAGTAAAGTATATAGATTCTGCTAAGCAAGTATGCATGCAAGTATGTAAGCATGACAATCAAAGATAAGTACTTACTTTCTAATAAGTTTAGAATGAGACTGAATTCCTAAAAACTATAATTTCGTATAGGAATTTAATTCCTGTGTTAACCAAACAAGGTATAAGATTATGTAGTATTTTTGGCGTAAACTGAAATACTCAAAATATTATCATTAATATTTATATTATTTTTAGATGTGAACCCAACATGGTTGTTGACTGTTTTTGCAAGGAAAATGTTTAAGAAAAAATGAATATACTTCTTCAAAATATTAATTTTTCAAATATTAGTAAAGAAGGTTATAATTGTAATGATTTAATTCGACAAAATATTATTTTAATAATTTTAGTAGTATTGGACAAATTCTTAGCTATAATTTCATTTATTAGAAAAGGGTAAGATATGACCTAGATGCTTGTATGTTTTTGCTTTCATGTTTTTATCCTTTTTATGCCTTTCATGCTTATCAGGTTGGGGGTCCTCGGGTTTCATCTGGAAGGGGTAAGGCTGCGTACATCCCACCCCTCTCAGACCCTGCTTATGCGGGAGCCCTTGAGACACTGTGACGTAGGAACACAGGAGATAAAACGGATAGGTTCCCGATTGTGGCGAGGTCAAAAACCGTTCTACGGTAATGGATAAGTTGCTGATCTTGGCGAGGTTGAAAATCCCACTAAAGCGTAGCCAAATTCGCCACCTGGGTAGGCTAAGCCAAGGATACATATAGCAAAATTCACGACCTTGGTAGGCTAAACCAAGGATACAAATAGTAGCTGGTTTGACCACCTTGGTTGGTCTAATCCAAGGAGACAGATAAAACTCTCAATCTAGAGCGACATAAAAAGAGGAACCCTCAATTTTATTTATAGTTTGAAACTCACAAAAAAAAAAAAAAAAAAAAGCCTCTAAATCACATGATTCAACCCTAGGGATATTTATGGACTCAAGAAACACTAAAAAGATAAATATAAAGATAATTAAAAACTCTAACTACAACAACAATAACAGTCCCAGTGCCGCAATGGCTCCCGCGATATGCAGAGTCTGGGGAGGGTGGGTGTACGCATCCTTACCCCTTCCATGTAGAAGAGAGGCTGTTTCCGAGGACCCCCAACCTGAGAAGCATGTCGATAATTAAAAACTCTAAATAATAAATATAAATATAAACTAGATCCTAATGGATAAATACAGTGATAAATTAATTCTAATTGATAAATTTCATGATAAACCATAATAAATTAAATTAACTAAATTACATTTAAATTTAGCCGACCAAATCCTAGTTAATCTTTAAGACGTTCCGTGTCATATTGGATATGTTATTGTTATTGTAAAAAGGGTAAGATATGACCGAGCAAAAAGAGGTGAGATATTATGAGCATTATAGGATAAGACAGGGTATCCAATGAACATTAGAGTCGGTTCCCAAAATAATGCTAAACAATAAAAAAATTAAAAAATAATGCTGAAAAAAAAATATTCCAAATCTACTGTTGAACCGCGTTTATAAAACGCGACTTTAATAAACCGCATCAAAAAAACGCGTTTAAACTTCTCATAAAACGCGTCTTAAAAACGCGGTTATATTAATAAAACCGCATCTTAGAAACGCGGTTATAACTAAATAACCGCGTCATTAAGACGCGGTTTATTTAAATAGAACCGCTTCTTAATGACGCGGTTTAACAATATAACCGCCTTATTAAGACGCGGTTTATGTCCTATAGAACCGCGTCTTAATGACGCGGTGTACTTGGGATCTAAAACCCCATACATTCACGCGCTCTCTCCCCTGCTCTCACCGTCTCTCTGCCTCTTTCTCGTTAATCTACCACCGGTCACGTCATCCGCTGTCTTTCTTTTTCTTATACACCGGAGATCTTTCAAGTACCATTATTGGAGTTATTTGACCTTCCCTTATGTTGTTGGAGCTTCATCAAGAGAGACATGGGTTCAATATGATAATTATCATAAATTGCGGCATAATAGAAACTATAAGCGAACCAAAAAGTGAAGAATTGCAGTATAATGGTAAGTATAAGTGAAAAAAAGGGGATTTTGGATCCCTGACGGTAAACCGCGTTTTGTAGACGCGGTTCAGTACTAAACCGCGTTTACTGGACGCGGTTCACATTTAAACCGCGTTTACTAGATGCGGTTTATTCTAAAATAAACCGCGTTTAGTTAACACGGTTTATTCTTAATTAAACCGTGTTTATGTGATCCGGTTTTCTTGAAACTTAAACACGTCTTGTTGACGCGGTTCAACAGTAGATATGGAAATATTTTTTTTCCAGCGTTATTTTTTATTTTTTTATTTTTTAGTATTATTTTTGGAACCGACTCTGAACATTAATTCATGCAATTCTTCACTATCATTGTTGTCTGAGGTCTTATCTGGTTGCTCGAAAGTTAGTAGAATATAAAAGTAAAAATTATAATTTTTAGTTTTTTTAAAACGTATAAAATAACTTACCAAATTTTCTTGGTAATTTCTAATCTTTTGTTTTCAACTAGCCCTAAAGGAAGTTTTTTTACCTATCATGATAGTCGAATACTTTGTACCTACTTTTCTAATAAATTAACACATAAATTAAATTTTTTAAAAATAAACTTTTTATAAAAATTTGATTCACATGACAACAGCCATTCAGAGGAGAAAAGAAAGCTAATGTTCAAAATTGCTTTCTTTGAAAAGTTGCAAAAATTTCTAGAATTAGATTTTTTTTTTTTTTGGAAGAAAAGTACTTCTTTTAATCCAACTTTTTGAAGGTTGTGCTAAGGCAGGCTTTTTATGGGAAAAAAAATAATTTATCAGAAAATTAATTTTGAATACAAAATAAATATTAGAGCAGTTTTTTATAAATTTTCTAATATTAATATACATTTTAGAAGTATCATTATACTTTCTTTGTATGTAGCATTTGCATATTAAAGATAAACTGAAGACGGTGTAATTTATAAATTGCTGTATTGTGGTGAAGTTCTTCTAATTTGGAATGCTAGGAGATAAATTTCATTAGAGTCTGCACCATTGAGCCGTGATTATGGCCTACAAAAATTGTACATTTGTAGATTATATTGTTAAAAGACGCGTTAAAATGTGTTCTAGGAGGGAATTGGTATTAAAAATTTGTTTAATGTATTAAACATAGAATAAAGAGACGACTCAACTTGTATGAACACCCTAAGAACCATTATGGGGCATCTTTGGTCATGTTAGCTGAGATAATGGAGGCCAGAAAAGGTCTAATGAAAATTATTTCATTGCATTATTTGAATATTTATCCAATAGTGGAGAGTATCACGATTATCAATGTGATCATAGGAGAGTGCAATGCATTGTGGATAATCTATAATTAAATGAAAAACATCAAAAGACTTATTCACGAATGTGAAGCTACTCATCATGTCCCGCTCTAGGCACCTTTGGTTATTTCCTCCTATTTTTGTGTTTTATCCAATGTTGATAAAGTCTTTAAGCGTCTTCTTTATTTCACTTTATTGAGATGTTAATGTACTTGTCTCCTCTACTGCATGCTTTTTTGCGTGTTGGCTCAAGCCCCACGCTTCATGCTCACTTTGTATCATAACTTCTATCGCTAGTTATCAAAAAAAAAAAAGAACACTTCAGCAAATTGGATAGCAAAATCTGATGCTCTATTTTTGCTCTATATTTTAAATCATTCATTAGTCATTTTCTTTTTATAATGACTTGCTTCCGCTAGTGTCGTAGGTAGTTCCTTTCCAAGAAGAATGCTAAAAGCATATTTTTTCTTACCTTCTACGATCTATGTTTTTTTATTGTTATCTTATTTTGGGATAAATCTGTGCTATTATTCGACCTTTCATATGTTTACTTCTGTTATAATTAATTAACTTCTATAATAGTGCGATTATGACCTGATGTTGATGTATCAAAAAATATGCAAATTGAAACCAAGAAATTGCTTTGAATGCGTCAAGATCAAAATGGATATTTGGAATCCACAGAAACGAGAGAGAAAACTAGGATTTCTATATTGAGAATTTCATTGAATTAGGGAAAAGAACTTGCAAAACACTAGTTATAATAAAATTAAACAAAACACTACGAATGAAAAATTACAAATTGCTATTCTATTATCCACAAAATCTAAAAGTGGCCCCAAAACACGTTTAGATACTGGATTTGGGGAACAAGCAGGGGTAGTGGAAAGTCGTTGGAGTTGCATAGTTCGATCCAATTTAAGAGATGATTTGCCCATTTGAAATTGCTAGCACAAATCTGTTAGAATATAATACCAATCCTGGGTCTTCACCCATAAGCTTAAGCTTTTGGGATAGATGGTTCCTTGACATGGTATCAGAGCCTTGTTGACCAAAAGGTCACAAGTTCGAATCTCAACAGCCCACACTTATTAAAATAATTTAAATATAAGGTATGAGATAGGCTTGTGCACTATCCACGTTTCAAGCCCAAAATGGGCATTTGCGTGAGGGGTTGTGTTAGAGTATAAAATCAATCCTGAGCCTTCACCCATTAGCTTAAGCTTTTGGGACAGATGGTTTCTTGACAAAATCAATATTTCCGACCTATCCTTTTGGGTTTTTGACGATCCAATTGCTCCATAAACTTCTCGATTACTCGTCCTACATCAAATTTTTTTTTTTTTTTTTTCCTTTCCCAATGCAATTTCTCTCAATAATTGTAGAAAAAAATTTCAGGACTTAACCAATATTTGGATACACACTTGGAAGCTCTTCCTCCCCACAAAAGCCAATGAATAATTGAAGGCATATTTGGTATTCTTTTTATTTTTTAATTTTTATTTCTTAAGAAATTAAAATAGCATTTTGAAGATATATATATATATTTTAATTTTTAGATTTAGTAAAACCTAAAACATAAGGAATGTCACTTTTCAAACATAATATTTAATTCTAAACAACCCAAAATTATAATTGGACTATTCACATTAAAAGCATATGTATTTACTTATTATATTAATTTAATCCTTATAATTTTAATTATGTCAATTTAACCCATTTACAAATTATATTGTGTTAATTTGATTATTGAGTAAAATTTATGTTTAGTTGGGGATGAAAATTTTAGTGTTTTAGTAATGGATTAGTTTAAATTGGTTCAGCGGATAGGTTTGTATTAGAGGATATTTACATCTGATATTATTGTGTTATTAAAAAGTAGGTTATTAATTTAACCCAATTGAAATGATGTAAATTTTATAAGAATCAAATTAATATAATTAATAATATAAAAATTAAATAAATGCTGGATAAAATATATAAACCTCTGGTATAAATAAAAAGTAATACCAATCACATCCTAAAAAAGTAATCAAAATTGGCAACCCATAATTTCTTTTTTGGCCTTTTTATTCCAGAGAAAAAAAGACAACAAAAAGTGTTATAATATAAAATTAATAATTGGCTTTTACTCAACCGTTTATGCTTTTTTAAATAGTTAATTTCTTATACAATATCACAGTCTTGTAAACCAAACAGTGGCGAGTTCTAATCGCAATACCCCCTTATTATTAATATACTTTGAGCATAAGGTACCATGAGACGGGCCTGTGCAAAATCTAGGCTTTCTGGTATTAGAGTGTAAAATTAATCATAAGTTTTCACTTATCAACTCAAATTTTTGACATAATTGATTTCTTGACAAAAAGGTGTAATCCAAAACAACACACAAAATTTACTTCATTTTATATGCTTCGGATACACATTCGCATTCAATTCCACTTAGAAAATACTTAATGTACACAACATTAATAATTATGGATTAAGCACTTAATATATACAGTAAAATATTATTAGATCATAAGAAGATAATATTACACAATTATCTCCTCTCGATCTAATTCTATTTTACCATGTATACTGAAAACTCAAATTAACAGCAATTAACGAGCATTTGTAACATCACTCTTACAATTTTTTTACAATACATATAAAAAAAAACAGTTAATTCAATGCAAAAATCTGACCGTGAAATAACAAACAGTTAAGAAATTCGAAGGGAAGCGCGATGGAGCTGCTTTTGAGCAAGAGATAATTGTTCCACCAATGAAGAGATTTGAGCGTGGAACACTCGGGCCTGATCCACCGCTTCGGCCTCAAGCTCCCCTAGTTGCGAGCAAAGCAGCTCCTCTGCTTGCTCGGCCACCTTTATTCTCTGCATCGCTTTTTCTAATTCATGTCTCATTTGCTCCTCCCTCGTTCGGCTCGCTTCCAATTCTCTCTCTAATTCTTCGTTCCGCCTCTTCAATTCGAGGTCGCTATGATGGCGGCCTTGGTGGTTGGTGGTGCCACTAACGGTGACCCGTGGTGCCATTTTTTTCCTAAAAAATTGAGAAAGTTGTTTTTATTGGTGCCCGGCACAAATGGAAGTTGTGCAAGTGGCAACAATTATATAGGACTGAGAAACGTGTCCAGGTTCAATGTATCTGGGAAGATCATGAAAATTGTTCACAACGACGCATTTGCTTACCCTTTTTTTTTATTATGTAAATATAAGAAATATCTAATTTAAATATTTAATTATCTAATATATTATATTATCTTATCAAAAATTATAGGGTAAACTACATATCAATACTTTGAGATTTATTATATTAATTTTTTTGGTTTATAAATTTTGTGAAATAATTTTTTAATTCAAAAAGTTACATATATTGAATAAAATAGTCCAAATAACAGTATATAAAGGTGCAAAATAGGCCACACTTTCATTCTTTCAAAATATTATTTAGACTATTTTATTAAATATATAAAATTTTTGGAATAAAAAAATATTTTACAACTTTTATAAATTAAAAATTAATACACCAAACATCAGGGTAATAATATATAATTTACCCATTTATATATATATTGGCATTTTTATGAGAGGGTGAAAGCGTGAAAGGAGTTAATCCTGACCTTCTATTGTAGTAGATGGCCAAAATTTGTTGGAAACTAAAAAATTACAGCTCATACCCCTTCATGGGGTAAAAGGAAAAGGGATAAGGGAAGTAAATTATCTTTTTTCCTAATACCCCGAAGCAGAGGCGAAATCTTCTTTTAGGACAGTGGCTATTTTACCACGACACAGTATCTTCGGTATTTTCTAACCTATCTTCTCTCTTCCGGTAATTTTGTTTATCGTGTTCAACATTTGACTGCGTTTACTGCGATTTACATTCACCGCAATATTATAGTGTGCTCAAAGGTATTAACGCTATATTTTCAATTGGTTTTGCTGTTTCATTTTTATACCGATTCATTAGTTTTTATCTACTGTAATTTGTTGGTTATTTACTGTAAATTCAGCAGTAATTTTGAATTATTTTTCTACATTTTTTTCTGTTAATATTTTGGTAGAATACTACTGTATTTTACGTATTTTATACACAGTATTGTCATTGTACACGCTTTAATTCCAACATTCTAAAAGACGATTTACTGGAATGACTAATAGCTAGATCTGAAAAATGATATGTGTTATGCAGTGCATATATAATCTGCTAGTAAAACTGAAAAATATATATGTCACAGATGGATCTCTATATTTACCAATTGTAACCAGCTAAAGGAGAATAAGAATTATAGGCAGTCTTCGACTCAAAAGTTCTGGTGTTCTAGGAATTTCATGTTTTACCCAAAGTTGAAAAGTTCATTGCGGTATACCCGAAATTAGATTAAATTTTTATTAAAAAATAGATGTGACATACCAAAAAGGATATGGGCTGGTAAAAGTGGTTATTTTTGAGTTTTTTTTTGGATAGCTCAGTTCCTAAGATAAAAAGTGATAGTTAAATGGGCCGCAGCAAAGATGTTCTACGAAATGATTATGAGGAATTAGGTCATTAGGCCTTACGAAAAAAAGAAAATGAAAGCCCATATGGATCTAAGGGTTTAAATACAATTGGGCCAACAATTGGGCTTTTAAGTGTAGAGGAAAAGGGAAAAATGGAAATGAGACATACTTAATAAACCAAAAATTATACATGAAGTTTAAGTATGTGTATGTTTGATGATTTGGATTCCATACATTTTTCCTACTATTCATGTTGTAATTCAAATGACCTAATTTTCAAGGTTGATATGAAAAAGGTTAGATGGAAGCAACATAGTATTGGCATGCATGTATTGCTTACATTTTATCAATGGAAGTTAGATCCTCATAAACCCTAATATAAGCTAGTGAAATATGAGGGCAGTGCTATGGTATGACGCAAAATTCTTATGTTACCTAAGAACTATTTTTGCCACTAAGTAGCATGAATTTCTCACTATTTTTTAACACAACCTTTGATTTTCTTTTTGTGGAAAGAGGTGTTCATGCTTGAGACTAGTGGTTTATGTTGAAGTAATAAAGCTCTAGGTTATCCTAGAGGATATACCTGTTGACTTTAAAGGGCTCCTTATTTAATGGTTAGATAAAATACTATAAAATATTATGATTCTAATTTTCACCACCTTGAATTGTGGGGGCGTCTAGCCTATGTAGATCCTCTTGAATATATTATTGCCCTTCTAGTTCAAATGCATTAATTTTAACAATCGTGTAGCTAGTGCATTTGCGATTGAGGAAGGTCCTAAAATCCTTGATGACGTTATGAGGCCATAAGTGCATCTATTTCAAGAAAGTTTGTTGATAGCCAAAAATCTTGACCTAACATTAAGAGAGAAATTTTTATAAAATATTAGAGGGGTTTTGGGATTCCTAAATAAAATAAAGTTTAGGTGTTTGAAATTCTCCATGTGATATTTATCAAATCCCTAGATAATAGTATCATAATTGACTGTTCCTGGTCACACATAAGCTTGTTTATGGTGGCGGTTTGTATGTATGAAAAGTCAAGTTGATGAGATGCCCATCTTTGGAGAGTATGAATGCTATAAATACCATAAAGCTTTTCTTGAGTTAATATAAGAAACTTATATGAGGCAGATACGACATCGATGTGAAAATAGATATATATAAAAAAAAAAAGGATTTGACTCTTGATTATGTGGATAAAATTTTTAGAGACCTTGACCATTATAAAGGGATAATAGGACTTGTGATAATTTGTGAAAATTCATGAGTGATTTGGTGTGTTAGTCTCCATGATGATGTGTTTCATGTATTTTCCATGACTATGTTTGAAGTATTGTGAACATGTTACTTGAAATGATAAAAAGCATGTTGTATGTTGCCGAATGCACTGCTGCATATTATTTTGGGCTGTAAGATGTTGATGCGCATGCTATTATGGAGTTTTACATGTTAAATTCTGCAGTACTAGAGTAATACTTGCTGTTTCAGTTGTGCAAGCACGGTATGTTATGTACATACTACAGATTATGACTGTTAACTGCTGAATTTGTGCTGAATTTGTACTTGCTATAATATTGCAACTGCTGTCTTTTAGGCAATATACCGTCATTTTAAGTCATTTTTTTGAATTCCAACTTGTAGTTCGGAAAAACATGATATGTCTGAGTATATGACGACTGTATGTTGTCTTCAGAGACTTATTATGTCCTTAAGATCATTATTTCATGTATTCCTTCCTAGTTTTTGGAAAAGGAGTAAGGTGTAGGCCACTTGATAACCTTGATTAGTCATAGGCTTGGTATTTAGCTTGTGCCCAGATGCCTTGTTTGGTTGTTGTCATATGTTGTGTGCTCATGTTGGCCGTTTGAATGACATACTATATGACCCTAGTATTTATTTGATGAGAATAAAAATGTGGCATCACATCACAAGCCAAATATACTAAGGTAATTGATAGTATTATGATTTTGGTGAATAATACAATACTCGTCCCTTTATATCATATGCTAGTGGTGGACCTTGTCTACAAACATTGATCCAAATAATGAAAATTAAAGTGCTCTAATTAAATTGTTGAAGCACTAGTGAAGTACTATGAATGGGATTTATGTTGTAGTAGACTCCGTGTTGTGTTGGGTGTTTGATCTCGTTGAGAGACATTCTACTAATTACAATATGTTTCTGACACCCCGCTGAAACCTGCATGTTTTAGTTATCCTCTTAACACTGAGTTGGTAGGTAGAAAAATCTAACGGCCTAAGAATGCAGTGTGATACATTCCATTGTGGGGGTGGGGGCTGTAAAAGGACCCGAGAGCCTATAAGGTATGTTGTCAGGTGATAATCTTTTCTGACTATTGTGTTTCTACTGCTGTTTGCTAGTTATAGCTAGCTTATGAAAATTCGTTATGGTGGAAATATTATTTTTCGATTGTTCAAAGTCGATGTATATAGCTTAATGATGATAGGAACTTGGGCTTGAGAGCCTTGCAGAGGCTTGGGTTGCCTTAAGTTAAGTTGTAAAAGGAATCTTGTGAATTATGGTCTTATGAACCTCTTTCTCTTGATATCACCAAAATTTGGTACAACATTGGTAAGACATGAACTACCCTCGATAGTAATGTCGCATGTATGCTAAGTACGATAAGAATGGGTATATGGTCCTTTGTGACCTAAACTAGTGATAATGTTTCACAATTGTGATGAGATGTGAAAGTGACAATTTGCGGTATATGGTTTTCATGTCAACTGTATATGATATACGTACTATGTGAGTACTAGATGTAATTTTACTAATATGATGTGTGCCCCACTAATGTGTTATACTGACTCTTATTGAAGTTGGCAGGCGATGAGCTAGTTGTTTAACAGCTCATTGCAGGTACCTCGATGTGGGGGTAAAAGCAATTCGTGATTGACGTTGACAGTAGTCAACTCTGAAGTACCGTGTTGTTGTAATACAGTGTTAAAATGCCATTGTGTGGGCCTCCAGCTCCATCAGTGTCACTTCAGGGTGACAGTCAAGCTGCATTCGCTGTGGCTAAGAACAAGGTTTACAATGGCAAGAGGAGACACATTCGTCTCAGGCATAAGATCGTGAAAGATCTACTAGAAAGTGGAGTGATATCACTAGATTATGTAAAGTCTAAAATGAATCTTGCGGATCCGTTGATAAAAGGCCTTTGTCATAAAATGATTGTAAAAACATCGAGGGGGATGGGACTGAAGTCTGTACACGAATAGACTATGATGTATCCAACCTGGGCTTATCATGTTCAATGTGAAAATTCATAGTTTCATTCAAGATATGGACTGTGTTTTATGTTGTCCCTCCCTATGGTGTGACAGTGCGAAGACGGGTCCAATGCCGTATGTTGGCGTGTAAGCACGACTTGCACATGACGGACATTGGTAAGACATGAACTACCCTCGATAGTAATGTCGCATGTACGCTAAGTACGATAAGAATGGGTATATGGTCCTTTGTGACCTAAACTAGTGATAATGTTTCACAATTGTGATGAGATGTGAAAGTGACAATTTGCGGTATATGGTTTTCGTGTCAACTGTATATGATATACGTACTATGTGAGTACTAGATGTAATTTTACTAATATGATGTGTGCCCCACTAATGTGTTATACTGACTCTTATTGAAGTTGGCAGGCGATGAAGCTAGTTGTTTAACAGCTCATTGCAGGTACCTCGATGTGGGGGTAAAAGCAATTTGTGATTGACGTTGACAGTAGTCAACTCTGAAGTACCGCGTTGTTGTAATACAGTGTTAAAATGCCATTGTGGGGGCCTCCAGCTCCATCAGTGTCACTTCAGGGTGATAGTCAAGCTGCATTCGCTGTGGCTAAGAACAAGGTTTACAATGGCAAGAGGAGACACATTCGTCTCAGGCATAAGATCGTGAAAGATCTACTAGAAAGTGGAGTGATATCACTAGATTATGTAAAGTCTGAAATGAATCTTGCGGATCCGTTGACAAAAGGCCTTTGTCATAAAATGATTGTAAAAACATCGAGGAGGATGGGACTGAAGTCTGTACACGAATAGACTATGATGTATCCAACCTGGGCTTATCAGGTTCAATGTGAAAATTCATAGTTTCATTCAAGATATGGACTGTGTTTTATGTTGTCCCTCCCTATGGTGTGACAGTGCGGAGACGGGTCCAATGCCATATGTTGGCGTGTAAGCACGACTTGCACATGACGGACACTATTTGGATGTTACCAAGGGTAAGGCTGATCTTTAGCTCTTAATGGACCCATATCCATATGTTTGGTGGTGTGCGGTAACACACACTTGATGGGATCCACCTATATAGGTGTGGGAGTTTGGCCGCTCCCTATGAAGGATTAAGACTTGCCTTCTAGAGCGCCTATGAACATCCCGGACGAGCGCATGGCCGATTAAACGAGCCAAACCGCAGGAGTTGCCGAGATCTGGAGTTCGGCATCTGTCCAAGTGGAAGACTACACAACCCCTTGTGAGGTTCAAGACGAAAGTCACCTTGCAAGATGTTGGTCCTAAACTTGGGTTACACTAGGTGACGATTCAAGTCGCAAGAGATCGGCACTGAAAACCAAACTCCCTTTGCCCAGTTTTCCTTTCTCTCCTCTTCGCTTGTATCCTTTGTAGGGGATTGTTAGAAAAATGATACAAGCTAAGTGCGAATATGTAGGTAGTTGTATCCCACTTTGTGTTTACAAACTTCCCAATCCCACATTGATAATTTAGGATGGGGTAGTTGGGTTTATAAGGGTGAGTGTTTTTAACTTATTTGAATTAAGTCTTGGATGAAGGAATGGAGGGAACCACACTCGCGCACCGCCAGCCGCGCCGTGCTCGGCCAAGGGTGTGGGTGAATTTTTTACACCGGGTATATTTATTTTGCGGAAAATATTAAACTTACCGTTGATATTGAAATCTCACAATTTATGGTTAGAGCTGTTACATATCATTGGCATCCAATATTACTCCATGAAATCTGCCCAATATTACTGCATTAAACCTGATTATAGCTGTTGGGGCTGCATTAAACCCAATTATAACTGTTGGGACTGATATTTAGTATAAATTAAGGCCTTCCTTTGGTAGAAAATGCAGAACAGCACCCATTCTCATCTTCTTCCTCATTCTCGGTCCAATCTTATCTCTTATTTCTTCGATCTCTGGGCAAAGTTCGAGGCGTTCCTAACCGGCTTTTAACGAGTGCACGTTAAGGGTCGGATCGTGTGAATCCTGGAGGACGGCCGCCTACTAGTCTGTTTGCACTGAAGCAGAGGCGAAATCGTCTTTTGGGACAGTGGCTATTTTACCACGACACGGTATCTTCGGTATTTTCTAACCTATCTTCTCTCTTCCGGTAATTTTGTTTGTCGTGTTCAACATTTGACTGCGTTTATTGCGATTTACATTTACCGCAATATTATAGTGCGCTCAAAGATAATAACGCTATATTTTCAATCGGTTTTGCTGTTTCATTTTTAGACCGATTCATTGGTTTTTATCTACTGTAATTTGTTGGTTATTTACTGTAAATTCAGCAGTAATTTTGAATTATTTTTTTGCATTTTTTCGGTTAATATTTCGGTAGAATACTACTGTATTTTACGTATTTTATACGCAGTATTGTCATTATATACGCTTTAATTCCAACAATAGTTAAACCAAGTTTGAACATGGTTTGTGTCAGATGCGAATGAAGGAGAAGACAGAAGTGTTCCAATAAATAATGTTGATGATCTGGGCTATCAGTACTAGAGGGTTCACTTTAACGTTTGGGTAATCATTACATCCTAACTCGTATTAACATGAGCTATCAATTTAGTTATTTAAAAAAAAAAAACTCAAGGGTTAATTTGCAAGCCTAACTCGAACAATATTCTACAAATTCGAACGAAGTTGAGCCAAATTTTTGTATAAACCGTGTCAAGCCAAATTAGGGATTTATTAGGATTGAACTTAACACGTGTTTAATAACATACTATTGAATCAATACCTCTAATGGATTTATACTTGGTTTACTTTGTTGAGCTAATTGGCTCGACTCAAGCTTCGACTTGCAACAAGTCGAACAATAAAAGTTGCATATCAGTTAGACTTATCTGTATCCCTAATGTTATTTTTACTCATTTTTTTATCCCTTCAAAACCTAGAAAAATGATTACTCGAGCATTCATTTCTTGCACCACTCTAATTTACATAAAGGCTAACTTGGCTTATTAAGTTTCAAATTAAGATTAGCTCATGCATGCTCTAATTTGGCTCATTACCCACATTTAGGCTCATATTTAGTGTGAATTTTGCTCGTATTTGATTTACAAGCTATTAGTAACCAAACTTTATCATGTACGAGTTTTATTGGGCATATAAATACTTCACACCTGTATTTTGGATGTCACCGACTTTTATTGGAGCGATTTCATTGATGTGTACTCTACTATTTATTTAAGGGGGGGTTTTTTTTTTTAACTAATAAAATTTCAAAAAAATATATAAATTTTTTGATTTTTGAATGTCACATCTCAACTTTTTAAAAATTTTTAATGTTACACCTTAAAATGGCACCGGTAATATCTGTTAATTTTTGCAGATTTGGAATTTAAAAAAATATATTTTTGAAATATGTAAAATATTTTAGGGTTATTTTTACCCAGGATTCATGTACTTTGCCTATTGTGTTAATTTAGTCCTTATACTATTCGTATTGTGTCAATTTGGTTCTTATAGTATAATCTATGTTAAAATTTTGATAAAATTTTTAATGATTCGGACATGAATTCAATTAAATTGAATTAATGGGTGGATTTATAGTGAGTTACTTGCATCTAAAGTGATTGTGCCATTAAAAATTGCGTCAATAACTTAATATTTGACTAAGGGATTAAATTGACACAATATGAATTGTGTAGGGACTAAATTGACAAAATCAATAGTACAAGAACTAAATTGATACAATAGGAAAAATATAGGCAGTATTGGTATAAATAGTCCTATATTTTAAATTTAGATTTCAATATTTTGTAACTATTTTCTTTTTTTTTTTGGAATGCTACATCAACAAAAACTAAAGGATATTAATGTATTGCATTAAGGTGTGACATTGAAAGATTAGAAAATCTATGATTTTTTTTTGAATCCGCACCCAAATTTTCAATGATTTTCCGTAAGAGACCCTTATTTTAATTTATAGTCAAGCAATGGTATAATTATTAAAATACTTATCAAATTTATGTGTTTTATGTTAAAATTATTGACGTGGACCTTCTTTCATTTTAAAACATGATGGTTTTTTTTTTTTTTTCCTCGATTGATAAAGAGCAAAGCTCAAGAGGCACAACACAGTGCTCCAAAATGGGACCCAAAACGATAGACCGGGACAAACAAAAGAAAAGGGAAAAAGGGCCTAACCACCTGAGAAACGCCCAAGATCAAAAAAGAAAACATGATTGTTTATATATATTATATTTTTAATTTTGGTGTAAATTGTGGAAAATTTCCCGCCTTTTACTTAAATAATATAAAACTTTTTTTTGTTAAATAAAATCATTCACTTAATTCCTTCACTTTTAAAAAATCAATTCGTTTTGCGCCTTTAAAAGTGACGAGTTGAGTATTTGATTTTAATTTTAGATGGGATATTACGTTTTTAGGCAAAAATTACAGACTTTTATGATATTTGTAAGAAAAAAAGGCGAGTTTTTATATTTATGAATATGAAATTGACGGTGGAGAAGGATTCAAAGAAAGAGGCTTCTCAGGGGCAAAATGGCGGCGTTTTTGACCGGGTTTTCTTTTCTTCTTCTTCTTCTTCTTCTTCTCTTTTTTTTTTTTTTTTTTTTTTGATTATTGGATGTGCCTAGTGAGCTCATCCATAACTAGAATGAGTAGAAATGGACTCAAGACGGATCCTTGGTGTACCCCCATTGTAATGGAGAAAGCGTTTGTCTCCCCTTCAGCTGTACGCACATTAGTTTTTGTGTCTTCATATATGTCTCTAATGGCTTGGATATAGGGCACGGGGACGCCTTTCCTCTCCAGAACCCTCCATAGGACCTCTCTTGGCACCCTATCATATGCCTTCTCCAAATCAATAAAAATCATGTGAAGATCCTTTGTCCATCGCTGTAGTGCTCTATCGTCTGCCTCAAGAGATGGATGGCTTCTATTGTCGATCTACTAGGCAAAAATCGAATTCGTTCTCGGACACCTCTGTTTGTTGCCATAGCCTCCTCTCTATTACCCGCTTCCACAGCTTCAGAGTGTGGTACATTAGTTTGATACACCGATAGTTGGTGTAACTCTAGATGTCACCTTTGTTCTTATAGATCAGGATTAATGTGCTCTTCCTCCATTTGTCAGAAATTTTTTTTTCCAGAAGGATTTGGTTAAATAGTTTAGTCTACCTATTGTTGCCCTTCTCTCCAAAACATTTCCATGCCTCTATGGGTATTCCATCCGGATCAACTGCTTTACCCCTACCCATATGTTTCAAGGCTTCCTTGACTTCCTCAAGTCTAATTCGCCTACAGTAACAATAGTTGTGATGCTCCTAAGTTGTTTGGAGATCACCTAGGGATATATATGTATTCCCCTATTCATTAAACAGATCGTGGAAGTAGACTTTCCACCTTGTTTTAATTTGTTGCTCTGTCCACGAGCACCTGTCCATCCTCCCTTTTTATGTACTTTACTCGATCCAAGTCCCTAGTCTTCCTTTCTCTTGCTTTAGCGATTTTTATATAGGTCCCTAGCTCCCTCGCTCCCTCCTAGGTATCGAGCCTTTTATAGAAATCCTCTTAGGCTTTAGATTGAGCTTCCCTAACTGCTATCTTTGTTTCTTTCTTGGCTTGTTTATACTGATGTTTCTTATCCTCATCTCCACTTCAATCATACTCCTTGAAACAATCATGTTTCGCCTTGATCTTCTCTTGAACCTTCTTGCATCACCACCAAAACTCTTTGTTGTTTGATGCGTCACCCTTTGACACACCCAGAACTTTGGGTGCCAAGCCACATATCTTTTGGGCCAGTTGGTTTCCCATGTGGTTTATATCCCCCTCGAAATCCCACCAAGCTCAGACTCCGCCCTTTCCTTATAGATTTTATACTTATCCGCCTTCAAGTCTCTTCAACGAGTCTACGTCTGCACTGGTTTCCTAGTTCTTTTGCCCCTCCTTTTGGCCTTTACATCAGTACACAACACCCTATGTTGTGTAGAGAGGTCTTTCTCTAGGATAATCTTACAATCCCCACAGTCTTTTTGTTCCCTTTTCTTTAATAGTATGTAGTCAATCTGAGTCCCTGTCCTACCGCTTTAATATATGATGATGTGCTTATCACGCTTTCTGAAGAAGGTGTTGGCAACCGTTAGCTTGTAAGTGATAGCAAAGTCTAGGAGGGCTTTGCCCTCATCATTTGTGGTTCCAAAACCAAACCCTCCATAGTATGATGCGTAGCCATCCGTGGTCATGCCAACATGCCCATTGAAATCCCAGCCAATCACCACTTGTTCGGTCTGTGGTATGCCTTGCATCGTTATGTCTAATTTCTCTAAGAATCTAGCATTCTCGTGCTTTGTTAGTCCGAGCTGAGGTGGATAGGCATTGGTGACGTTCAATACCTCCCCATCTAAGACCAACTTGATGCCTTTGATCGTATCGTCAATCTTGGAATATTGAGTTCCTTAATAGTTATTGATTAATATTGAGTTTATTTTGGAATTTATGCTTTAACTGCGCAATTGATGACATTTCATCATTATTATTATTATTATTTTTTAATATCTAATATATAGTAATATAAGAGTTCCCTCCATGCTCCCAACTATAGTAACTTCCATGATTGTCCGTTTCCACTTCCGTTTCTGCTTCTGCTTCCACTCTTGCTTCTTGCAACTATGTTTTAAACCAATAAAATGCAAATTTTGCAAATAATACATGAGTTTTGGCTAAAAATGAAAGGTTTATTTTAAGATGCGAAGATGGCTTGTCTTTAGATCTCATCAAATTTGTGTGTTAAGGCGTGTTAAGTAGATAATTTACCCCAAACCTCTCTCGCTGAACCCCCCCCACCCCCCCCCCCCCCTGGGCATCGGCAACCTCGCCGACCCACCCCATTGGGACACGTCCACCGCCAGCGACGCCACCTTGACGGCGAAGACCCAACTCCGGTCACGCGTCGCACCACACCCACCCATTCACATCACCCGCCATTGAACCCCACCACCACCTTCACCACCTCTGATATCGAACCCCACCACCACCTCACCACACCGACCTCGAACCCTACCACCACCTTGCCTCACCCACGCAAATCTCACACACAACCGCCACCGTGCCTCACCCACGCATTCTCCACTGCGCTCACCCCACAAACACCTACCCATCACCACCCACCCGACTAGACACCTGCACCGGCACTGGCACCACCACCACCGCTACCCACACCCCAACCCAACCCAGCCCACCGCACCCCACCACGCCCCATCACCATCACCACACCACACCTCACCCGCCTCACCACCACCACCAACCCCTCATCAACACCATCATCACTGCCAACACTCTAAAGCCAGCAGCCCGCATCTGACAATCAAGAGCGGGCCCAGGTAAGTATTAGTCAGGTCAGAGTATCAACAACGCACCAGCACCAGCCCCAGGTCTTTTGGTCTTTGCTGCGGACCAGCTTCTCAGATTGGGGGTTCCGGAAACAGCCTCTCTTCAGGGTAGTCCCCCAAAGGGAGAAGCCTGGTACATCTACCCCCAAACTCTGCCTATGCGGGAGCCCTTGGTGGCACTGAGTTTGTTGTTATTGTGGTTGTTGTTATTGTATAACATCAGCAAAAACTAACGGATGTTAATGGCGTTATATTAAGGTGTGATATTAAAAAGTTTAGATATAACTTAAAAAAATTAACAAAATTTAGGTAATTTTTTAAAACCATACATAAAATTTATATAGCTTTTAGTATAAAAAAAAAAAAAAAAATTGTTACTTTTAGCCAATTATCTTACCATGAATAATTTGTACGCCAACTTTATCAAAATCTCTAAACATATGACACATCGAGCTTGCTTGTAAATTCATTTCATACAAAAATGACACGATTAAATAGACCCTTCGTATTACATAAAATTTTAAATTATAATTTCTAACCGTCACTTTAAATCCCACTCTCGGACTCATCCTAAAACATCACAAGCCAAATATATTTTTCGGTAAATTACATATTAGTATATAGATTTATTTTTTCATTTAGAAACTTTGTGAAATATTTTTTAGTCCAAAATTTGTAAATATATATTATTAAATAATTCAAATAATGGTTTGAAATGGTGTTATTTATAGGTAAATCCATTGCAATATTGTGAGACTACTAATGAAGAAGAATTGGATCATAGACCTATTTTACATTTTTGTGCATCATTGTTGGACTATGTTATTAAAAATATAATTTTTGAATTAAAATATTATTTCATAAAGTTGAAGAATAATCTATCGATATTCAAGATGCCAAAAACAATTTGTAAGAAAATTATCAAAATGCAGCGAAAATTTTTCTGGAATGGAGGCGATGATGAGAGATTCACTCCCACTGTTAGTTGGGAGATTATACGACGCCCGAAACACCTGGAAGGTCTGGGAGTCGGTGACTTGGTAATGAAGAACGCAGCGCTACTCTTCAAGTGGTGGTGGAGATTCTCGGTAGAAGGTGACACGCTGTGGAAACGGATCATTTGTTCGATTCATGGCGGATCAGTCAATAACCTCATGCCGATCTCCGATACTGGGAAGCATAGAAGCACATGGAATGCAATTGTGAATATTCCGCAATTAAATAGAAAGGTGGAGCGCATCACCTCGGGGCTAGAAATCAAGCTAGGCGACGGATCCCGGGTTAGATTTTGGAAGGATAGATGGTGCCAAAATGAAAGCTTGGAGAAGAAGTTCTCGGAGCTGTTTCGTGTCTCAGTGCAACAAAATAGCGTTATTGCTGATATGGGAATATGGGATGGGAATACATGGAGATGGTTGCTAAACTGGAGGTGTCGTTTTTTTGCCAAGGAAGAACCGGCCCTTGTTAGCTTTCACGCCATCCTGAATGTCAACCACCCAAGAAGGGACAACGCGGATGCAGGCCTATAGACTCACAACCAGGGAGGTACGTATACGGTTAAATCTTTTGTAGAAGTCTCATGGGATCGAATAGATGCCCCCACTATAGATCATCTTATATGTGGTGTGTGGCGTGGTCTTGCACCACCCAAAGTGATGGCACTACTTGGAAAGATGAATACGAGAGGAAGGCTATGGAACCTGGGTATCATTGAAGTAGGGGAAAAAGGATGTCCGTTTTGTGATTTAGCGATTGAAACTGTGGACCATTTGTTTACTAAATGTATGTATGCTTAGAAAATATGGAACTTAGTCTTGAAGTGGTGGGGGATACTCTGGATTATGCCCAAAACAATAAAAGATTTTTTCGAATAGTGGCTAGCCTACAGTGTAGGGGGTAAGTTTCAGAAGAAAGTTTGGATAACGCTCTTTTTTGTTGTGGTATGGGTACTATGGGGTACTGGGAATATAATGGTATTTGAAAACAAAGAATGGTGTGAGGATGAAATTTTCTAGTCGATTAGAATGAGACTTGGCTTCTGGACCAAGGTTTGGTGTGAAGAATTCCCTTATGCAGCGGATGAAATTGGAAGAAATTTAGACTGTGTGAAGAGTTGGCGATATAATAGAGAAATCTGATAATCCTATTATGTAGAGGGCTCGGCCAGGCTGTACAAGGGGCTTGCTATCCCCCTGTTTTTGTATTTTTGTTGCTCTTTTATTTGCTTTGTGGCATTGTTTTGTTGTTTCTGTCTTGCTCTTTGTTCTTTCCCTTTTCGGGTTCCCCTATTAGGGAATGTCGGGTTTTTTTATTCCGTGGATTTTTCCACTATCTATCGAAAAAAAATAAAGTTTAAGAACAAAATTAATACATTAAACTTCAAATACTAGTATATATGTAATATCTCCTTTTTCTCAGACAAGTACATAATATATGTTGTTATTTAGCTTTTACATTTTCTTTACATTGGCAATGTAGCAGAGGAGGGACATGCTCCTAGTGAGAGTCGAACTCAGGTGGCACATTTGGTCTCGGTGTTCTTCGCCACTTTGCTATGTCCTTAATGGACAATGGACAACTTTTACATTTGGCCCCGACTTTCTTCTCATTAGGGCTATTCTAGCCCTTGTCTAGGCACTTTTGTATCTGAGTCACCTTCTACCTCAGGCATTTTAATATTTTTGTTGCTTATCTTTGGATTTTACCTCATACTAATGTCCTTTTTTGGACTGGTATTCAGATATTTTTTTTTTCATATGGTTGGCATGTCATGTGTCAAAATAATTGAATTGAGTGATGAGACGTAAGAATAATAATATTAGATTACATTATATATTATATGATGAAGTAAAAGAGCATAAAAGGGAAAGCACAGAAAAAAAAAAAAAAAAAAAAAGTAGAATAAAACAGTGGTGAGAAATAAAGATTTTAAAGATAAGGTTGTGCAATGGAGACATTCTGATAACAAATTTCTTCACTTATTTAGAGGCTTCGCTATCATTTTGATCTTTCTAATCATTCAAAGCTACAGTGTGGCTACTTTGTCATTGTTGTCATTGAGTCTGATTTTTAAGGTTTCTTTTCACTGATTTAGTAATTAAAACTAAACCTCGCAATCGAGTTGGATTAATATTACATCGGGTCAAAATCGGGTTGGGTCGGGTTGGTCTCGAGTTTGGTCGACATCGGGTCAAGTTAACATCGGTTGGGTCATGTCAAATTTTAAATTGACCTATTAGATCTTCAGTTGAGGTCCCTATTTGACATTGTTCTTGCTCGTTGTTTTGTCCTGTTCCTTGTTTCTTGTCTGTACTTGTACTTGGTGTCTGCTGCTTCGTGTTTGAGGCGAGCGTTTGTTCCTGTTGGTCTGTCCTTTTGTTTTGTGTTGTCTGTTTTTAGTTCCCGTTTTGTTACGGGTGGACTCAGACCTCGCCTAATGACTGGTCTGCTTGTATCGCGATTTTGTCGCAATTTATCAAAAAAAATTGACCTATTAGGTTATTTTGATAATATATTTGTTTGGCCTTGAAACTAATGATTGCAATTAGCATATTATTTACATTCTATGATAAACTGGATATTTATTTGGATTATTTCATGTTATAAGATGGGCTGGTTCAGGCTTCAGATCAGGTCAAACTTGGGTCGGGTCTAATTCAGGTCAAGTCATTTTAGGTTTTGTGTCAGCTCGGGTTGGATCAAGTTTGGGTTGGGTCAAATTCTGGTTAGTTTATTTTCGGGTTCAAGTCTCAATAAATTTTAAGCTTTTCGGATTAGGGTCAAGTTGGTAGCGTGTCAAATGAATAGAGTCACATTTTGCCAGGTCTAGTTAAAACACTATCAAAACTAGCAATTTAAGTGTATCTCCAATGAAGTATGCAAAATCCCCTTTGGATGATGAGCATAACATATGAATATCATGTGGACGTTTCATTGAGGTATTCAAATGCCAAGTAAGATGGATACCCGATACTTGAGTATTCATTCTCGGCACCCATAAAATGGGGTATTCAATATTAGAGCATCTAGTATAGGAAAGTCTCTTTAGGGTATTGTAAAATTACTTTCCCAGTCTTAGGCATAGTTTTATACTCCAAGGGCATTATTGTACTTGCACAACTCCAGACTCTCTATATAAAGCGGTATCTTGTACCCTATTTATTCATTCAGGCTGTGTTTGATTCAGTTTTTTAATAGTTTAAAGCTGTGAAAAAGATCTAGTTGATTGTAAGGCTTGCGTTTGATTGGCAGAGAAAGATCTTTTTACATCTTTTTCATAGCTTAAATAGAAAGATGAAAAAATTATTTTATAATTAGGTAGAAAAAAGGTGCAAAATTGGATCTTTTGCACAGCTTATTTCATAAATATGATTTAAAAAGGTTATATTAACATTAAATCTTCATCACCATGATATATTTTTACTTGTTATCACCGCTCCCACCTATCATAAGCTTTTTTATGCCCATGGGTCGCTATATTAACCACCTTCTACTACCATGACAAACTATTATTATAATTCTCTCTTACCTATTATTATTAATTCATTTATATTATTAAGTCATTTTTATGATTATAATAAATAAATGTCTTTTTTAAACTTGTATCCAAATACTTTATTATGTAAAAAGATCTTTCTGCAATGCATTTTTGGTGCGAGTCTTGAAATTCACAAGAAACGGGTAACAAATCGATCTACAGGTTTTGAGGCGTGATATCACTTTCTTTAAGACTTTTTTCAGCATATGAAATAGTATCGAGGATACAACGATAACCTAATATCAAATAGAGTAAGCGTACGTAAAGGGAGATATAGAAGAGATGTAAGAGAATGATATTTTCAAGAACAATGAATAAGTTCTTTCAAGCACTTGATACATAATCTAACCAAAAACATGAAGGGAATATATATATATATATATATATATATATATATATATATATATATATATATCTGATAATTAGTGTAAAGAGACGTCCCAAAATATACCTTAAAGAAAGGGAGCGAAGGCCGGAAATTAACGCGTAAAAACGGAAAAAACGGTCCCTGTGTGTTGACACATAGTTCTGCAGTAAGGTTCTATTTGTTGACACATACCTCTGCATCCCTGTTCTGTAAGAATGTGTGTCGACACACTAGTCCCGTGTGTTGACACACATCCCAACACACTTCAAAACATATCAAACAAACTTTTGGGACCAACCTTAAACACTTTATTCACAATTCTTATCACAATATTTGAAAATACATCAACATGCACAACTAAACACTTCATTGTAAAAACATATAAATTTTAAATGGACGGATCTTATGGAATCAGATAAGCTAAAATAAGCTGAACCAAACGCACCCTCAATATACTAGAGATCTACGTGGTGTTTCTTATATTTTACATGCAAAAATCGTTTTACATTTATTTTTGTTATTTTTTTTTTCCCTTATGTAATTCCCCTTTTTTAATGATTATTTTATATATATTTCTTTTTTTTGGATATTATGCTTATTTTACAAATGCATGTTTATTTCATCTTCTCATAGCCTTTTTGTTTCAACTAAGTAATAGTAACATAAATGAATTAATTCTTATGTATAATATTTATTAGCATGTCCAATTTACTGTTGAATTAACTAAGCACAAAAAATAAATGTTTGAGAGAAAGTACTGAAGGGATTTAGAATTTCTGAAAGTTGGGTATTTTTCTTCTTGTTTGGTTATTAGTTCAGATATTGGCAGAAAATGAGAAGCGAAAATTCATGGGAAGTTTCGATTCATTTGTTAAACAAAATTAACTTAACTAGGGGCGTTAGATAAGTTCTAATATCTAGGAAGCTCTATTTCGTAATATGACAACCAAAGATAAAATGCATACTTTCTGTACTTTCGTCATTATGTTAATTTAGTCCTTACACTTTTAATTGTGTCAATTTAGTAAAGTATATAGACTTTTGATATAAATAACACTAAAAGCAACATATCTAATGTCCCAAAGGCTCCTGCATAAGCAAAGTCTAGGGGGCGGATGTACCCAACCTTCCCCCTTCAGCGTATTATCCCTAAAGAAAGGCTATTCGAGTGCCTCAAACCCGAGGGTGAGGACTTCCCAGGAGGTTACCCATTCTACTACTACTCTCTTCCAAATACGCTTAACTTTAAAGTTCTAATGGGATCTAATGACAGCATGTTATGTATCATAGATTTGATGTAAATAACACTAAAAATAGATATTGTTGGACAAATCTTAGCTATAATTTCATTCATTGGAAAGGGTAAGATTTTCTTTTCTTTCTTTTTTTTTTTTGGTGGGGGGGGGGGGGGGGGGGGGGGGGGAGGGGAGATCAAAATTGGAAAGGGTACGATAAGACCTAGCAAAAGAGATCAGATATGAGCATTATAGGATAAGATAGGGTGTCCAATGAACATTAATTCATGCAATTCTTCACTATCATTGTTGTCCGAGGTCTTATCCGGTTACAAGAAAGCAATTACAGAAAGTACAAATTTATGAAAAGTAAAGATTTGACTTTTTATTTAGTTGTTAAAAAGTCAGTAGAATATGAAAGTGAAAATTCTAATTTTCCAATTTCTTTAAAATGTATGAAATAACTTACCAAACCTTCTAGGTAATTTCTAGTCTTTTATTTCTAACTAGCCCCCAAGGAAGTTTTTTTACCTATCATGATAGCCGAATACTTTGTACCTACTTTTTAAAAAGTTAACACATGAATTAAAAAATTCGATTCATGTCACAACAACCGCTCAGAGGAGAAAAGAAAGCTAATGTACAAAATTGCTTTGGTTTAAAAGTTGCAAAAATTTCTAGAATTAGATTTTTTTTTTTTTTTTTTAGGAAAAAAAGTGCTTTTAATCCGACTTTTTGAAGGTTGGGCTAAGGCAGGCTTTTTATGGAAAAAAAAAAAGATTTTTGGGAAAACTAATTTTGAATACAAAATAAATATTAGAGTAAGTTTTATTTATAAAATTTTTAATATTAATATACATTTTAGAAGTATCATTATGCTTTATCTGTAGGTTGTAGTTGTAGATTAAAGATAAACTACAGACGATGTGATTCACAAATTTCTGCATTGAGGTGAAGTTTTTCTAATTCATAACCCTAGGTGTTAAATTTTATTAGAGCTTGCACCCTTGTGTTGTGATTACAGCCTAGGAAAACTTGTACATTTGTAGATTAAAGTGTTACAAAGATGCGTTAAAACACATGTTCCAGGTAGGAATTGGTATTAAAAATTTGCTTAATGTATTAAACATAGAATAAAGAGAAGATTCGATCTGTATTTACATCCTAAGAATCATTATGGGGGCATCTTCGGTCATGTTAGCTTAGGTAACGGTGGCCGGAAAACGTATGCTGAAAACTATTTCATTATATTATTCGAATATTTGTCTAATAATGGATGGAGTTGTGATTATTAATGCGATCAAAGAAGAGTGTAATATACTGTGAATAGTCTATAAATTTAGTGAAAAACATCACACGACTTATTCATGAATGTGAAGCTATTCATCATGTTTCGTTCTAGGCGCCATCGATTATTTTCCCTAATTTTTTGTGTCTTATTGAGTGTTGATGAAGTCTTCAAATGTTTTATGTTTTTCTCTTTGTTTTTGTTATTTATTGAGATGTTTATGTATTTGTTTCCTTTACTGTACGCTTTTTTGCATGTAAGCTTAAGCCTCACTCTTCATAGTTGCTTTGTATTATGACTTCTGTCATTAATAATAAAAAAAACGAACACTGCAGCAAATTGGATGGCAAAATTTGATGCTTAATATTTTCAATCATTCATTACTCGTTTTCTTTTTATAATAACTTGCTTCTGCTATTAACGCTAATATCGTAGGTAGATCCTTTCCAAGGAAAGTGCTAAAAATATTTTCTTTACCTTCTACAACATACCTTTTTTTTATTATTATCTTAGTTTGGGATAAGCTTGTTATATAACCCGATCTTTCACTTGCTTACCTCCGTTACAATTAATTAAATTTCATAATAGTGCGATTATGACCTAAAGTTGATGTATCAAAAAATATGCGAAATGAAACCAAGAAATTGATTTGAATACATTAAGATCAAAATTGAAATTCAGAGTCCACTGAAACGAGAGGGAAAATTAAGTTTTTATATTGAGAATTTTCATTGAATTAGACTAGTTATAATAAAATTAAACAAAACCCTAAAAAGAAAAAATTACAAAATTGCCACTCTACTATTCGCAAAACCTAAAAGTGGTTCCAAAATACATTTAGAGACTGAATTTGGAAAAAATAAGCAGGATCAAGGGCAAAGTCGTTAGGGTTACATAGTTTGATCAAAGAGTTTCAATTTAAGAGGTAATTTGCCCGTTTGAAATTGCCAATTTAAATCAATGTTTCCGATCCACCCGTTAGGGTTGACGATCTAATTGCTCCATGAACTCCTCGACTACTATTATATATATATATATAAATATATATTGTAGAAAAAATTCAGGACTTGACCAATATTTGGATACACACTTGGAAGACAACAATATATGACTCTTCCTTCACATCCAATTCCAATTGAAAATGCTTAATGTACACACAATATGCATGGTTAAATATTATTAGATCATAAGAAGATATGATCTAATTCTATTTTGGCATGTATACCGAAAACTCAAACTAACAATGTAATTAACGAGCATATATAACATCACTCTTACATTTTCTTTACAATACACATAAAAGAAACAGTTAATTTAATGCAAAAATAATCTAAGCATGAAATACCAAACAGTTATGAAATTCGAATTGAAGCGCCATGGAGCTGCTTTTGAGCAAGAGATAATTGTTCCACCAATGAAGCAATCTGGCCGTGGAACACTCGCGCCTGATCCACAGCTTCGGCCTCGAGCTCACCTAGTTGAGAGCAAAGAAACTCCTCTCCCTGCTCGGCCACCTTGATTCTCTGCATCGCTTTTTCCAATTCATATCTCATTTGCTCCTCCCTCGTTCGGCTCGCTTCCAATTCTCTCTCTAATTCTTCGTTCCGCCTCTTCAATTCGAGGTCGCCGTGATGGCGGCCTTGGTGGTTGGTGGTGCCACTAACGGCGACCCGTGGTGCCATTTTTTTCCTGAAAAATTGAAAAAGTTGTTTTATTGGTGTCGGGCACAAATGGGAGCTGTGCAAGTGTCAACAATTATATAGGACTGAGAAACGTGTCCAGGTTCAATGTATCTGGGAAGATCATGAAAATTGTTCACAATGACGCATTTGCTTACCCTTTTTTTTATTATGTAAATATAAGAAATATCTAATTTAAATATTTAATTATCTAATATATTATATTATCTTATCAAAAATTATAGGGTAAACTACATATCAATACTTTGAGATTTATTATATTAATTTTTTTGGTTTATAAATTTTGTGAAATAATTTTTTAATTCAAAAAGTTACATATATTGAATAAAATAGTCCAAATAACAGTATATAAAGGTACAAAATAGGCCACACTTTCATTCTTTCAAAATATTATTTAGACTATTTTATTAAATATATGAACTTTTTGGAATAAAAAAAATATTTTACAACTTTTATAAATTAAAAATTAATACACTAAACATCATGGTAATAATATATAATTTACCCCAATAAAGTTTTTATGTCTGTTTATATATATATATATATATATATATATATGTAGTGACATTATTATAAGAGGGTGAAAGCGTGAAAGGAGTCAATCCAGGCCTTCTATTGTAATAGACGGCCAAAATTTGTTGGAAACTAAAAAATTACAGCGCATACCACTTTATGGGGTAAAAGGAAAAGGGATAAGGGAAATAAATTATTTTTTTTTTCTCAATACTCAATAAATCTTGATCGTAAATTATTATTTTTTTTAGTGTCAAACAAATCTTGGCCGTCCATTACAATGGAGAGCCAGGAATGACTTATCTCAAGCTCTCATAAGAATGCCATCACACACACACACTGTGTGTGTGTGTGTGCGCGCGCGCATGCATGCGTGCGTGCGTGTGTGTGTGTGTTGATGCAGTGCAGATAAAAATAAATTGGGAATAGAAGGTTCAACGACCTTTCTTTAAACTCTTATGCCTATAACAATTAAGAAGTAGAGAGGAAATAGTTAACCCAAGTTTGAACATGGTTCGTGTCAGATGCGAATGAAGGAGAAGACAGAAGTGTTCCAATAAATAATGCTGATGATTTGGGCTATCAGTAGTAGAGGGTTCACTTTAACGTTTGGGTAATCATTCCATCCTAACTTGTATTAACATGAACTATCAATTTAATTATTTAAAAAATAACTCAAGGGTTATGTCACGATTCTCGATTCGTGACCTCGAGTTAGTGGCTCGAGATTTGATTGATATTAAGAATTGATAGGATTTAAGAGAGTATGGGATGAGAAAGAAGGTGAATTTAGACTTAGATGAGAAAAGAAGTAGAGTTAGGTGAGAGAAAGAATAGAGAGTATGAGATGAGAGAGAATTAAGAGTTGAACTCTTGAGTTTCATTCATATTTTCATTGATTGATAGATGCTTATTACATTGCTAATACTTCCTATTTATAGAGAATTAAAAGAACAATTTAGAACTTCCTAGAATTAACCCTAGATCTGAAAAATACAAATAAATGGCGGGAAAGTATTTGAATTCAAATAAGAGCGGGAAATAATTGCCTATTCAAATAATGGCGGGAAAAGGGAATTATTCAAATATTGGAGGGAAATACTAACTAAGTAAACGGCGGGAAATTCAGTTGGGGAATCTTCTAGAAGCAGGTCCCACTTAGGCGCGTCTTTGGAGCTGGGCAACCAGGTACCGGCCACTGGCTGAGGGACACGGACCTTGACGTACGCTGGCACGGCCCTGGCACTCGCTGCGCACGGTCTAGCTGGACTCTTGACAAGGCTTGGCTGTGCACTGTCATGAACCTGGTTGAACCTTCCTCGGTCCTTGACACCCGATTCTGCCCGTGTCTTGAGACCACGACAAGGACTTGGTATTGACCTAGACAATGTCTTGGCTCGGTTGCTAGCCTTTCTTGACCTCGTCACGGCTAGGGTCGTGATAGGTTAAGTTGCAAGCCTAACTCGAACAATATTCTACAAATTCGAACGAAGTTGAGCCAAATTTTTGTATAAACCGTACCAAGCCAAATTAGGGATTTATTAGGATTGAACTTAACACGTGTTTAATAACATACTATTGAATCAATACCTCTAATGGATTTACACTCGGTTTACTTTGTTGAACTAATTGGCTCAACTCAAGCTTCGACTTGCAACAAGTCGAACAATAAAAGTTGCATATCAGTTAGACTTATTTGGATCCCTAATTTTATTTTTACTCATTTTTTTATCCCTTCAAAACCTAGAAAAATGATTACTTGAGCATTCATTTTCTTGCACCACTCTAATTTACATAAAGACTAACTTAGCTTATTAAGTTTCAAATTAAGATTAGCTCATGCATGCTCTAATTTGGTTCGTTACGCACATTTAGGCTCATATTTAGTTTGAATTTTGCTCGTATTTGACTTACAAGCTATTAGTAACCAAACTTTATCATGTACGAGTTTGATTCATTTAAGTAAATAACTTGACATGACTTAGATTTGTCACATGAAAAACCAAACTATCAAAGCTAAGTTACGAACCGAATTTTTGGTGTAAAAATTGGCCATCAAGGTCAACATACAACTTAAATGACCTCTTCTTAGTCCTATGAAGCTCCAATAACTTAATTCCAGCAAGTATGAGCTAATGATGTTGGTGTTGCGGTTAACTCTCAATTCTCAAATAAGAGGTCTTGAGTAAGCCAGGATGGCAATGGGTCGGCTTTGGGTCGAGTTTGCCTTCTTTCAAATCCAATCCAAAAAAAATATATTTAGTCCATAAAAATTTAATCCAAATCCAAATCAATCGGATTGAATGGATATCTGACCCAAATTCATCACCCATTTAAATTATAGAATAAGCCATTATATTACAATCTAATAGTAATATATTAACAATAATAATGTAATAATAATACCTCAAAAGCTAATATTTGGACAAAATGCTATATCTTTTTTCCTTTTTTCCACTTAATATGTATAAATATAATATCAAGCAATCATTTAAAGACCTTGTAATAAGTAATCTTTGTACATAAATTTGTTAGATTATGGTTCTATAGAAAATATTATATTGTCAAAACAAACTTTAAAATGTTGGCACAATAAAAAAAGTTGGAACGTGGTTTGACATGTTAAAGACTTAATTTTTGCCACATTAAATATAATTTTGGGTCGGGTCTGGGTCGGGCATGATGTCATCCAAATCCGACCCAGTCTAGATACCATTAATCAACATCCAAATCCAAATCCATTTAAAATTTATTTTTTGTATCCAAATCCATTAGAAATGGATCGGATTAGATGGATATTCTATGGATTTAGGTGCAATTGCCATTTCCAATCTTGAGTTCAAAACTCTTCGCTCTAAGTATTGGTGCCCCTTCAGGAAAGATGATATATTCAATTTACTAATGCCAAAAAAAAAAATTCCTACAAATTTCTTCGGGCATTTAGACCCGACCCACTGAGTTTGCACACATGGGATCCACATATAAGCCAAAGTATTATTCCATTTTAAAATCAATTGATATTAAGTGGAGTAATCCACTAAGTTTATATGTTGGGGTCTTTTTTCCTATAACTCCTATTGGAATTCACATTCGACGCACTTGCGGAATTCTTAACAATACCCAGCAAGTGTCTCCATTAAATTTCACCAGGTTTTAGGCCGAACCCACGGAGTTGCAATATATGACAACCATATATGAGTCTAAGTGAAATTCTATTTCAAAACCAATTGACTTTAGATGAAGTTATCCATTAATTTTATATGTTATTCTCTTTTCTTTCACAATTTTAATGTATAATTCTTATTAGACTCATATGTCGAGTTTAACCCCCTATTATGTGTGACCATGACCAGGTTCAAATGCCCCTTGGACTCATGTCCTCCATTAAGCTAGTCCACAGCATCCTTAGCCTTATATGTCTGCTTCTTTGCTTATGTTGGCTATTGTTGTGTGTTGTTGGTTGCTTGTTGCTTGCTGCTTGTGCGGTGATTATTGCTCCATGGTGCTCTATGCTTTGCTGCTTGTTGCATTATTGTTTTTTTGCTTTATCCTTATTGTTGTTGTATGCTCTCTCTATCCCGTGGGTTTTTATGCTTTTCAGATTGGGGGTCCTCGGACACAGCCTCTATTTTGGGGTAGCACCCTAAAGGGGTAAGGCTATATACATCTTGCCCCCCAGAGCCTGCATTGGTGGGAGTTCTTGTGACACTGGGCTTGTTGTTGTACTAATTATGTCATTTTCGGCACAATTAATTAACATAAATCCTTTATTATTGGGCATATATATACTTCACACTTGTATTTTGGATGTCATCGATTGTTATTGGGGTGATTTCATTGATGTGTACTCTACTATTTATTTAGGGGTTTTTTTTAACTAATAAAATTTCAAAAAATTACATAAATTTTTTGATTTTTGAATGTCACATCTCAACTTTTCAAAAATTTTTAATGTTGCACCATAAAATGGCACTGGTAATATCTGTTGGTTTTTGTGGATTTGGAATTTAAAAAAATATATTTTTGAAATATGTAAAATATTTTAGGGTTATTTATACCCAAGGTTCCTGTACTTTGCCTATTGTGTCAATTTAGTCCCTATACTATTCATATTGTGTCAATTTCATTCTTATAGAATAATCTATGTTAAAATTTTGATAAAATTTTTAATGATTCGGACATGAATTCAATTAAATTGAATGAATGGGTGGATTTATAGTGAGTTACTTGCATCTAATGTGATTATGCCATTAAAATTACGTCAATGACTTAATATTGGACCAATGGACTAAATTGACACAATAAGAATTGTATAGGGACTAAATTGACAAAAACAAAAGTATAAGGACTAAATTGATACAACAAGAAAAATATAGGAAATATGAGTGTAAATAATCCTATATTTTAAATGTAGATTTCAATATTTTGTAACTATTTTCTTATTTTTTTGGAATGTTGCATCAACAAAAACTAAAGGATATTAAATATGTTACATTAAGGTGTGACATTAAAAGATTAGAAAATCTATGATTTTTTTTTTTGAATCCGCACCCAAATTTTCGATGATTTTCAGTAAGAGACCTTTATTTTAATTTATAGTCAAGCAATGGTATAATTATTAAAATACGCATCAAATTGATGTGTTTTATGCTAAAATTATTGCCGTGGACCTTCTTTCATTTCAAAAAAGAAAAAATGATGATTTATATATATTATATTTTTAACTTTGTGTAAAATGTACAAAATTTTCCGCCTTTTACTTAAATAATATAAAACTTTTTTTTATAAATAAAATCGTTTACTTAACTCCTTCACTTTTAAAAAATCAATTCGTTTTGCGCCTTTAAAAGTGATGGGTTGAGTATTTGATTTTAATTTTAGATGGGATATTATATTTTTAGGCAAAAATTACGGACTTTTATGATTTTTACAAGAAAGAAAAGGGAGTTTTTATATTTAAGAATATGAAATTGACGGTGGAGAAGGATTCAAAGGAAGAGGCTTCTCAGGGGCAAAACGGCGGCGTTTTTGACCGGGTTTTCGTTTCTTCTTCTTTTTTTTAATTATTTTTTTTAAATTTTATCTCTCTATTTGTTGAAATTTATTCAACAACTAGAGGTCGCCAACGGACTGGGTTGGCCCAAAACCCGATCCGGCCCAGGGCCCGGGCCGGGTTAGTTGGGTGCTTCTGCCCTCCAACGTTTCTCTCTGTCACCCAATGGGTGATGGATTTATTATTATTTTTTTTATAAATACTAATTTTCTTTTCTTATTTTACTACACAGTGATCTCTCCAATTCTCTCTTCTCTACTTTTCATACAATTATTTGCTCTAAATTTCTCAAGTTCAAAGTTTTAATTGTGTTTTGCTCGTAGAAGCTCAAATTCTAGTTTTTGCTTCGGTAAAATTAATATCAAAATTTTATTTATTTGTCATTTTTATTTACCTTACTTGCATTCTTACTTGTATTTTATAATTATAAATTAACAATATCATGGCACATAATTCATTTTCATCTGAAGCTGGTCAATCTAGTTCTAGCTCTTATCGACCGCTCAAATTCCCCAGAACGCGTAGAGGAGTTGAGCTTAATACCCAGGAGCGTACTTGTTTAGAACTTGGTCCATCACCTCCCTACACAGACATATGTGATTGGGAATAAGAACACCTCTACGAGTAGGATTATCCTAAATCGGAGTTTGCTTTTAGTACATGTGGTAGATTGCTTGGATCAAAGAGAGTGAAGCTAACACCGGCCACCTTAGAAATGTCGGTGTGCTTGAAGGACTGGATGACTGCAGTGGATAGAGACTAAGACCGACTGAATTTGGGTTCATCAAGCGGTGAAGAAGACGACCGTAGCACCAGTACAGCAAGTACCGCACCAACTGCAGCAAGTTTAGACTAATTTATTTATATTGTTATAATTCTATTTTTTATAATATATTTTCTTTTATAAAATATATTTATAATTTTATATGGCATTATTATATTGTTATAATTGTATTTTTTAACAAGTTATGATAATTTTTATTTTATAAAATATATTTATAATTATGATTGTGTTGTATTGTATTTGCATATTGTATTATTTATCAATAAATTATAATTATTTTTGGTTAAAACGATTATATATTTTTATAATTTTATAAGACACTATTATAATTGTATATATTTATTAAAAAAGGGGGCTCAGGGGCCGTGCCCGGGCCCGGCCCATGGCCACCTCTACCAACAGCCCGCCAAGTGCCAAAAATGGACTTCCACTAAGACTAGGTCTGATAAGTGTAAAATATAGGCAGTCTTACCCCTATAGTACGCTACCTTATAAAGAGATAATTTTTGAAGGGCGCCAAACCCTTTATGTGCAATTTCCGTCACGGATTTTTTTCCCTTCTATTGGTGAACCTTTGGTTGATTTTTTTCCCCCAATGATTAGCGACATAAATGCAATACAAAACAGGTAGCTCGTACAGATGAGGACACAGCCAACCCATATAAAAGCAAGAAATAGGGAGGAAATAAACTAAATATCCAAGACAAAACAGGAAAACATGGCTGAAAAAAAAAAGCAAAAAAGAATCCAATAGGTGTTACATGTATACAACAATACAAGCTGAGACATGCCATGGATAGGAAAAAATGACCAACTATATCAAAACTAGAGATGAGATTAATAGAGGGTCAGAACATTTAAAACTCTATTTCATCCTTGTAAACAACTCAACCATATCTGATACAGTACCGTCATAAGTCAAACCAAGTTTTTTTTTTTTTTTTTTTTTTTTTTAATACTCCCACGTGAGCTTCGCACCAATAAGTTTAGTAGCCTCCATAACACTGTAAATCCTCCTCACCAACCTCCCTTTTGTTTGATTACTGAGGGTTTGACCAGTTTATTCGTATACTTCTCGGGAGACATAATTAGTATGTGGGATTGGAGATGGAATTGAAGGTTGATTGTTATGTGTACGACATTCAATATTTGTGTTTTGTTTTCTTCTTTTCTAAGAAGAAATTTATGTGCGGTTTAATTAGGTCATTGAGCACTTAATTTGTAAGTGAATAGGAAACAATGTGGCAAAAGTTTGAATTAATTCTTATTAGTGTTAAATTATACGTATAGATGGGGGAGGATTGGATGACATCTTTTAATGTTTTTATTTAATTTTGTTTTTCTTGATATGAATATTCAATACTAAAAAGTTATTTGAATCTAACCTATATACCAAAAAATTAAAACGCAAGATTTATAAAATAAATAATTAAGTCAACATTCTTGCGCGATGATATGGTTTGGGTTTTAGGTTGTGGCTTCAGCCTCATTCTCGGTTCTTGTGCTGGTCCTCTGGTTGTTCTTCAGTCAGGATCCCTGTTTGTGTAGATTCTGCGCCCGCTGTTGTCTCTTGTGCCCCTGTATTTTCTGGTCCTGTTCTCGTTGTCTGTTGTGTCGTGTTTTGTGGCTGTTTTCTTGTTTTGTGTTGGCTGTTTTTGGTTCCCGTGTTGTAGCGGTCTGACTTTGGCCTCTGGCCTCACCTAGCGAGTGGCCAGCTTGATTAGCGATTTTGTTGCAATTTATCAAAAAAAAAAAAAAAAAACGGTCAACAAATCTGATAGTACAAATATATAGTTCACCTTATTAAATTCTAGGTAATACATCCCACTAGAGCCTCTTCTTTCAATAATTGGCAATAGAGTTGCGAGCAGGCAACTCAAACAAGCGAGCCCTGAATCAACTCATAATAGAACGGGGATCAAAACAACAAAATAATACAAACAAGAAGACAAGAAAAAAAACAGAAAATACACAACGAGCCTCAAACACTACTAGGGAAGACACAGAAACTGGACAAACCAAATGAAAGGAAAATAGGACAGAAGCCAGAAATCTATCGAAGCAAGGCACTCAGCTTAAATGGATCATAACCTTCAAAATTCAGCCCTAGTTTCCGCAGCAAGGATCTTATCGGCATCTCTAGCGCTGCCGCCCCTTTTCACTAGATTCCTATTTTTTTGTTTTGCAAGACGCCTTCGCAAATCTCTTCACACTATTCCTAGGTGACATGTCCTTTAGAAAATCCTGTAGCTTTTGCTTGGCTTGCTCTTTCATCTTTCGCTTCAATGCTCTCCTACCCCTTTTTATCACGCCTGACTTATGGATCTGACGTACCGCCAACACTTTTTTCCTTCTCTGCCCAACTATGCTGGACTTCTCTATAAACGGCACTGGCACCTAAAATTCTTGGGCGTACTCTCCTCTATGCATGAGGGTCTTGTCAAGACAAGGAGCTCGAAGCCCGGCGGAAACTCGGGCCCAAAAGACCCTGAATCATTATCACTTACGGTGCCCCGGGCTTCGTTCTCCTGAGACAATGTCAGAACATGAGGTTAAATTGTTTCAGCTATATCGTTGTCGACCCACGAAAGGGGGAGAGAAAAGTGTTGGTTTACTCGAACTTCATGGATTGATAGTTGAGCAATAGGCTAGGGAAAGATAGGGATAAGAGATGCACATGGGCAATGGCAATCCAAGGCCCATCTCCTGATACACTGACCATCAACATGAATAGCAATCTGGCCTAAAGTTTGTCCGAAGAAACTCATGCCTTCATTCACTAACCTTGAATGGGGAGTTCTAGAGTATTCACAATCACCTAGGACAGCTATTGTTGATGCAAGAGTAGGATGAACCTAGGAGGTATGCCGTACTAAAGTGGTGCAAGCTCTGTATCAACGTGTATGTGAAGAAAATGAGGCATATTCCCTTGCTAATCTCGCCGAGATCGAGAAAGCAAAGACTCTGGGAGAGTAGTCTGGGATCACCTCTGAACGCGAAAGTAAAGACTCTGGGAGAGTAGTCTGGGATCACCTCTGAATTACTTTATTTGACCAGAACCATACGAGTTCCTCCGATAAACTGAACTTGGACCATCCAATGAATAAGTGTTGGGGAGCAAGTGTCAATAAGAACCTTGGCTACATCAACGCATCTCATAGCTGAAGTCCTAGAATCCACTTTGATGAACTTCCCCCAGATCTTAGTGAGGTAAGTAAAACATTTCTTAAACCAGCATTGGATAGGCAATCCATGGATCTTGGCTCTCTGTTAAGAGCGTCAAGGGTCTTGCCTGAGTATTTATAAACCTCTTTGAATCTACGTAGTAGAATCTCCTTGCGTGCACTGAGGTAGGATCCAAAGGTGTCAGCAGAGTCAAAAATCACGATAAATGTGGTGGGGCTTAACTGTCTAAGGGTCATGAAGATTATTCTCCATGATAAATGTAGTTCCAGAGTATCCTCGTCGGACGAGTGAGCAATTATTGATCTGTTGAGCTTGGCCTCCACATTCTTGTTGGCATTCAACACTAAAATCTTCGGAATGTTTAGGTTCTCAGTACCCTCACCCGACTAAGGGGTGCATCAGCCTGATGGTGATTGGCCTCTGCAGCACTGGGAAGTCGTTAAGCCCCTGAGAGAGGTTGATTCCGAAAAGATGAAGAAGTAGACTTTCAGCACGGGTTAGCCCATTCAACTCTAAGCTTGACACCCACCACCCATCTTCCATTCATGGTTGCAATTGCCGTCGTAGCTTCATTCAAACCATGAAACCTAACAAAGCCATAAGAAAATTTGGACCTCATCCTTTTCTTCAGAGGAACAAAAAGTGATGTAGATTGATTCGAAGTCTAGAAAAACAGCTTTGCGCCCTTAGTTTGTCATTCTATTTGGTAGGCCATCAACGAAGATGGATACTGCCTCGCCGGATGTTGACATTTCAAACACCCAAAGGAGTTAGGGGCTGGATTTGGTCAGCGATGGAGGAGGAAATTGAGTGACGGAACTGAGGTGCTGTGGTGGTGGCAGCAGCGATGGAAATGGTGGTGGTGAGGGATCGACGGAGACAGTGGCGTTTAGGCGAAAGTGGAGGAGATGAAGAGGGAGGTTAGGATTTGGGTTGTGAAAGACCAGGGGGAGATCTGGCGTCTGATGTCAAGTGGCTGGGGTTTGGATGAGATGGTGGTGGTGGAGGGGACGAAGAGGCGAGGAAGAGATTTGATGGCTAAAGGTGGCTGGGATTTGGATGGTGGTGGTTGGGGAGACGAGGAGGTGAGGAGATGGTGCAGGAGGAGATGGTAGTGTTAGAGGAGACGATGGCGTCGGTGGGTGAGAAGGTGAGGAGATGGTGGAGGAGATGAGGAGGCAATCTTTGGAGATGGTGGAGGAGACGGTGGTGGTGGGTGAGTAGGCGAGGAGATGGTGGTGGAGGAGGCTAAGAGATGTTGGCGGTGGTGGAAGAGGTGTTGGTGGGGGTGGAGGAGGCAGTGGAAGAGACGTTGGTGGTGGTGGAGGAGGCGGTGGAAGAGATGGTGGTGGTGGTATCAGAAATTACTGGTCATCTTTTTGTTGACACTGTTGAAAATATTTTATAATATTTATTAAATAGTATATTATTAACATGAAAAATATATTAACTTACATCAACCAAGATATAGTACCAATACATTGATAGTTGTAGAACCAGAAAATATAATATAGCATCATCAAAATTTCATAAGATCATGAATCGACAACTCAATACAAACAATAATTATGTACACAGAAAACAAAGTAAATAGAGAAAGGATTTAGAAAAACATATTTTTGGGTTGAGGCACGTGAGAATGCTCTCCTTAGAAAGGAAACGCCCCTCCTACATAAGTATTGCTATTAATCTTAAACACACTCCTTTCCTAGGATTCAACAACCCGTCAAACCTCTATCAATGCAGCAATGAAAGATCCCCGAACTACAACTACCAAGCTCTCTATTTTTTCAAAGATTATAGGGGATTGAAAGAATAAAATACTTTTATATCTCATATATTTTCTCTATCATACTCAAGCTTATATAGACAAAAATATATATTCTAAATTTAATTGAATCAACCGTTCAGTCAAACACCATGCATAACATATGTACTCTTTGCATTGATTATAATGAAAGATCAACATAATGTTATGCAACGGCTTGTACTACAATACTGCTAATGATTTTAATGGAGTATTAAAATTGAGTTATAAACATTTTTCTAAGGAATAAATAATTTTTAAGTCAATAAAATACAGAATTTTCCAAGAGACACTAATGCCTTAGGGGTGGATATTTGAAATTCTTAAGGTCAAATCTGTTTGTTATCTACCAAGGCTTTGCTTCAGTGGTAGAAGGTGAGTGAGAGGATAGAGTGTTGCTTTAGACTAAAAGGTTTGGAGTTCTATCCCCTCTTAAAAATCCTCTCCCTACGGAATCTCTGACCTAACTGACAAATGTGATGTGTGAGTCGTTGCATAGGCCGGGTTTACCGGGTAAATGGGTTTTCATTGCCAAAAAAAAATAAAAATAAAATCTAGATAATACCCTTTGTTTCCAAGTAGTTGTTACCCAATACCCAATAGAAAACACAAAAAAAAAAAAAAAAAGAAGCAAAAAAGTCTACAATCCAAACAGTTAAATTTAGGGGATCTTGTGGATTTTTTCAACTAGAAAATCTTTGAATATCTAAATTTGTTTAGGCATACACGTTAAGCTTAGGAGACATTTTAAGCCACTTCTTGACTTAAACACTTGCTAATATTTTCCAACTTTTTTAATTTTTATTTTTGTGTGCTTCATTATAAATTACAGTGTTCAATAGATCGAGTTTCGTTTCATACATAGAATTGGAACATAGCTGAGAAAATGTAATTTCAATTTTCGTTCTAATAAAATTGAAATACCATTTGTTTGGGTAATCAAAGAGTGATCATAATCATAATTTCATAGTGATTCGAGTCATCATTGGTTTTTGGTTAATTGATTTGGAGAATTTCAAGTTTTAAATAAGTTAGGGTTGGATTTTGGTCTGGTTGAATTACTTTAAGTTAAAGTTATTATAGTTTTGAGTCAAACTAGGTCGCATTTTGTTCGCGTCGGATCATTTTGTGATCAAGTCATCTTGGATTTTCGATTAATTCGGTTATGTCTTTTTGGGATTTTTGGAACCAAATATAGAAAATATTATATAAAACGTATAAGGCAAAAATATATTACCTGCAATGTGTTAAAATTGAAGCAATACTAGAAAAATAAGTTGAAGGATAAAAGAAAAAATTTCTAGTGGATGAACAATCAAGGATACAAGTGCCCAATTTATATAAGAAGAATTTTACTACCTAAAGAAGATGACCCTAACTCTTCTTCTACCTACCTAGGAGTTACATTGTCATAAAACAAGCAATAAAATGCCCCATAAAGCCTATTGAAGGCACGGTTACAAGGGGAGAGAAGAGGAGCAAGTGCACTAATTTCACATCTCACTAATTACTACTCTAAATGCTAAGTATCTATACCTATACAAGAAAAATAAATGGAAAATACAAAAATATGTACAAAGACTATTTTCAACACAATGTGTGGAAATGACGATAGTGCCAATAAAGTAATAACTGAGTGAGGTGCGGATCACGTTCTCTTTAAGACAATTTTGCACCCCTATCAGATCTGTGCTAGCGTAGTGGGTATCGGTGTGATGCCTCCAGGATACAACGCCAATGCTTTCTTGTTCTGTATAACAGTGAAAGCTAGAGCCTCCACACCCCCTTACTTAGCCAAAAACAGAAGAATAATAATAATTTTTTTAAAAATAAAGTACCATGCATTTTTTATTTCAAATGTTGCTCATTATTGTCTTAGGCCTTGTCAGAAAGTAGATACAGGAAGTACGAATTTATAAGAAGTAAGGATTTGACTTCTTGTTTAGTTCCCAAAAAGCTATGGTAGAATATGAAAGTGGAAATTACAATTTCTAGTTCATTTAAAATGCATGAAATAACTTCCTTAGCTCTTCTTAGGTAATTTCTAATCTTTTGTTTTTAACTAGCCCCCAAAGAAGTTTTTTCTATAATAACAGTTGAATATTTTGTACTTACTTTCTAAAAAGTTGATATAAAAATTAAATTTATGAAAAGTATAACTTTCTACGAATGCAACAATCATGTAGAGGGGAAAAGAAAGGCTAAAGTTCAAAATTTTCAAAAATTAGATTTTCTTTTTCTGGAATTTGTTTTTTTTTTTTTTTTTCTAATCCAACTTTTTGAAAAGTTTGGGCTAGGGCATGCTTTTTGTGAAAAATTAATTTTTAGGAAAAAGTAATTTTGTATTAAAAGTAAATAATGGAGAAAATTTTGTATATATTATAAAATAAAATGCAGAATATCAAAAATACTGAATATAAGAAAGTAAAATTTAAATCAACTTTTACTCTTGTATTTTCTTACTCATCCATATTTTTCATATTCCATTTACATACATGGCATCAATATATATAGGCAAAGCAAATGCTACTATTCCAAATCACGTACGAGATGAATTGGCTGCTAATTTCAATGGCGGATTTCATTGCATTAAATAGCATGTGGCCCAAAAGTCATTTTATCCTTTAATAATTAGGGAAAAGTGTAAGCAATTATTGTGTTTAGGGTATATAGGTCAACCACAAAATATTCTAATATTTAGAACACTTCCTTTTGGTTGACCATATACTACAAATATGCCTCGTTAAAAACCTTGTTAAGAAAAAACCCAATGGGATAAAAATTTAGCTAGGAAAAAAGAGTACAATATTTATAATTCCCTTTTGAATTATATCATAAAAGCTCTTCGAGACAAAAACTCCAAAAGAGTATAATGTCCTGGATATATGTCTTTTAACATAGCCTCATTAAAAACCCTGTCAGGAAAAAAACCTAGTGAGGAAAAAAAACATGGCAAAGGGAAAAAGAGGTCAATACATATACAACTCCCTCTGACGAAATCATGTTAACAAAAAACATCATTGAGTCGCCGCATACCAATCCTGTGAACTAATTTCTTGAAAGTTGAGGTTGGTAACGCTTTTGTAAATAAGTCTGCTAGGTTCTCACTTGAATTGATCACTTGAATATGTTGAATCAATGACCTCAACCATACAGATTCTCTGCGTGCCTCATGAAGTGCAAGAATCTTAGCATGATTTGAAGAAGTCGAAGTTATTGTTTGCTTTTTGGATAGCCAAGATATAGTGGTATTACCATATGTAAATAAATATTCTGTTTATGATCGACCTTTATGCGGGTCATACTGGTAGCTTGCATCCGCATATCTAATCAATTGCACCACGAAAATACCGAAAAATATACTTAATCCCATTATAGTGTCTTCATGTTGGTGTCGAACAATATCTTGCTAATAAATTAATAGAAAAGGTTATATCTGGTCTTGTGCAATTAGCGAGATACATCAATGCAACGATTGAACTCAGATGTGGTACTTCAGCATCAAGAAATTCTTTGTCATCTTCTAGAGGACGGAAGGGATCTTTATTTACATTATAAGATTGGACTACCATTAGGGTGCTCAGTGGATGTGCCATATCCATATGGAATCGTTTAAGTACTTTCTCGGTATAGGTGGATTGATGAATTAAAATTCCATTAAATAGGTGCTCAATCTATAGTCCAAGACAAAATTTTGTCTTTTGGAGATCTTTCAACTCAAATTCTTTATTTAGATATGCAACGGCTTCTTCGTGCTCTTCAAGGGTTCCTATGATATTTAGATCATTAACATATACTGCAATAATAGCAAATCCAGAATTTGTTTTCTTAATAAAACACATGGGCTGATGGGATTGTTAACATATCCTTCTCTCAAAAGATATGTGCTAAGACGATTATATCATATTCGCCTTGATTGTTTTAATCCCTACAAGGATCTTTGCAACTTAATTGAAAATAGTACCCGAGGTTTTTAGCTATATAACTATGGTATTTTTAGTCCTTCAGGGACTTTCATATAGATATTATTATCAAGTGATCCAAAAAATAAGTTGTTACAACATCCGTAAGACGCATGTAAAGTCTTTCAGAGACTGCCAGACTTATTAAGGATCTAAATGTAATCGCATCCATTACTAGCTAGTATGTCTCTTCATAATCAACCCCTAGTCTCTATGAGAAACCTTGGGCTACAATCCGTGCTTTGTATATAACCACCTCATTTGTTTCATTTCTTTTCCTCACAAATACCCACTTGTAACCTACGAGTTTTGTATTTTCAAGTGTTTGTACTATAGGCCCAAACACTGCACATTTTGTGAGCAAATCTAATTATGCTTGCATTGCCTCTTTTCATTTTGGCCAATCGCTCCTTTGCTGACATTCTTGAACAGACTTAGGTTCAAAATCATCATTTTCATTGATCAAATCAATAGCAACTGTATATGTAAATATTTAATCAATAACTGGTTTATTTTGGTTCCATCGCTTTCCAGTGTGAATATAATTTATCGAGATTTCTTCATTCTTGATATTTTCTTTACTATCCCTCGTTTCAGGAACCTAAAATTCTTGAGAAGCCATTTCGTCACTTGTATCATTTTCCTATATTTGTATTAGTACCTCTTTAGAAGGGTAGCAAGTGATAGATGGACCAACTTCCTTATTTTGCCATTTTTTCTTTCTTGGTTCTTATCTTTAGAACTGATTGGCCAACCACGCTTTTGACATGCTATAGATGTATTTGCCAATGTTTTAGGAGCTTGCTCCTTTGGAATATCAATTCGCGCAGGACCATTCATAGCTGGAATATGTGCCTTGGTCACTCTCTTTGTATCAACAAATGCATCTGGCAATTATTTTGCAATCATTTGCAAATGAATGATTTTCTAAACTTCCAGTTCACATTGATTTTTATGGGACCAAGATGAGATATTGATGATGCATTCCACAAAATTTCACATTTTTTAACTTTTGCTTTTCTCCCCTTAGTTCTGGAAACATTGCTTCATTAAACTTACAATCAGCAAACTGTGTTCTAAAAAGATATCCAGTCAATGGTTTCAGATATTTTATAATTGACGGGAATTCAAACCCAATATAAATTCGAAATCTTTTTTGTGGACTCATTTTTGTACGCGGGGGTGGAGCAATTGGAACATACGCCGCACAATCAAAAATTTATAGGTGTGATATACCTAGTTCTTGTCCAGTGATAAGCTGTAGCGGGGAGTATTTCTAATAGGCAATTGGCCTAGTACGAATTAGTGCTACATAATGTAATACGGCAATGCCCCCAAGTAGAACTAGGTAACTTTGTTTTCATAAGTATTGGTCTGGCAATAAATAAATGCTTAATCAAAGATTCCGCAAGACCATTTTGTGTATGTACGTGGACTATTGGATGTACTACCATAATTCCAATTGACATACAATAATCATCAAATGCTTGTAATGTAAACTCTCTCGCATTATCAACACGAATTTTCTTGATCATAGAATTTGATAATTAAGCTCGTAATCGGATTATTTGTGCAAGGAAATTCGTAATTGCCACGTTACGTGTGGATAATAGGCAAACATGTGACCAACGTGTTGAGGCATCTATTAATACCATAAAATATTTAAATAATCTGCATGACGGAATAATGGGGCCACATATATCTCCTCGTATTCTTTCCAAATATGTTGGAGGTTCAATCCTAATTTTAGTTGGGGATGGCCTAGTAATCATTTTTCCTTGAGCATAAGCAATATATGAAATTTTATTTGGTAAATGAATCTTCTGATTCTTTAATGAATACCCATGAGAATTTTTAATAATTTTTCTCATCACAGTTGTACCTGGATGACCAAAGTTGTCATGCCATAAAGTAAAAGTTCTCGGGTCTATTAACTTCTGTTAACCACCGTATTAGACTCAATTAGATTAATATAAGTGTAGTATAATCCAAAAGAGAATGCTGACAATTTTTTCATTATATGCTTCTTTCCCGAGATAAGCAGCAGCAGCAGCAACAACAGACCTAGTGCCACAAGGGCTCCGAATAAGCAGGGTCACCGGGGGGGGGGGGGGGGGAGGGTAGATGTACGTTCAGGTGGGTAAGGTCTTGTCTGGTCATCTCCAGCCATCTCTTCTTTGGCCTGCCTCTCCCTCTCCGGCCTAGCGTAGTGTGGGGCTGTTCACATCTCTAACTGGTGATGTACTTGGTCTCCTCCTAACATATCCAAACCACCTCAAGTGTTGCTCTCTCAATTTATCCTCGATGGAGGCCACGCCCAATTTGCCTCTTATGACCTCATTCCTGATCCTATCCTTTCTAGTGTGTCTGCACATCCAGTGCAACATCCTCATTTCCGCCACCTTCATCTTATGTGTATGCTGTTGTTTCATCGCCCTATACTCTGCCCCATAAGATATGGCCGGCCTCACTACCGTTTTATAGTATCTTCCCTTTAGCTTTAAGGGAAACTTTGTATCGCAAAGTACCGCGGAGGCCATCCTCCATTTATGCCACCCTACTATAATCCGGTTGTTGACATCCTCGTCAACTTCGCCGTTATGCTATATCATGGACCTAGGTATCTAAAACTTTCATTTCTTGGTATAGGCTCAAGACCAATCTTGACATCTTCTCTACTAAGCGTGGTGGAGGGATCGAACTTAAGCTCCATATACTCGGCCTTGGATCTACTGAGTCGTAAGCTTTTCAATTCCAATACCCTTCGCCACAGTTCCAGCTTCTCATTAACCTCTTCCCATGATTCCCCCACCAGCACTATGTCATCTGTGAACATCATACACTAAGGTACACCTCCTTGGTTATTCCTAGTAAGCTCATCCATCACCAGAATGAACAATTAGAGGTTCAAGGCAGATCTTTGGTGTACCCCGACCTTCTTTACCGAGATAAGCGATGTAATGTAAAGATATTTCTTATTGCTTTCATTTACAGTTTCAACGTGATAACCATTGCGACGGATATCACACAAGCTAATGAGGTTTCTCTATGATCTACTAGAAAACAAAGCATCATTCATGCTTAGTTTTGCTCCTCCAGGAAATACAATATGTGCTCTTTTGGAGCCGTCAATTAAATTTAAAATAGTTGATATTATGTTAACATTTGTTTTAGCTAATTATAGTTGAGAAAAATACATTATACTTTGGAGGATGGAGTGCATGTTTGCATTGTCTGCCAGACACAAATCTCCACCATTAACTTTAACCAAATCCATATTTTTTCATACATAAAATTAACTACGAGTTTTTTTTTTAAATTTCTCTCTCGATATTGCTACTGTATGAGCATATTCGAGGTATGAAAAGTGGAGAATGTTTTTTTCTAACATATATCCATAAGTTATATTCTTTCCACACAATTTCAGTTGGGAGGTAACTCTAAATATTGTGGAGTTGTACTCGCTTACTGTTCTAAAATCCTGCAGTCACAAGTAAATCCATTTATAGCAAGCTTTGGGAAGCATCATAGATTTTTGGTGATCAAATCTTTCTTTTAAATTTATCCAAATGTCATATGGATCCTTCACACTAAGATATTGGGATTTTAATCCTTCATGGAGATGATGCCGAATAAATATCATTGCCCTGACACGATCCTGCAGGGATGTGCTATTCCTCTTTTTAATTGTTTCTCCATGATTCATAGCATCAAGATGAATCTCTGCATCAAAGGTCAATGGCAAATAATTTTTTCTATCGAGAGTAGCAGATTGAAGGTTGGTAAGATTTAACATTATAAAAGATAAGGAAGATAATACCTCAATCCTCAGCTGGTTAAAGACTCATGTTGATAACTTGTTATAAAATAAAATGCAGAATATCAAAAATACTAAATGCAAAAAATTAGAATTTAAATTACTCTTTCTTGATGTATTTTCTTACTCATTATCAATATATATAGGCAAAGCAAATGCTACTATTCCAAATCATGTGCCAGATGAATGGGCTGCTAATTTCAAAGGCAGATCCCATCGCATTAAATAGGCATTAAATAGAGGGGGCTCAAAAGTCATTTTATCCTTTAATAACTAGGTAAAAATGTAAACAAATGCATACCAAATTATTGTATTAAAGGTATATAGGTCAACCGTAAAATATTTTAATATTTACAACTGTATAAATTTTCTAATATTAATTTAACATTTTAGGAGAATCATTATACTTATTTCATATTGAAAATTGTATATTAAAGATGAACTAATGTTAGTGTGTCCACAAATTGCTGTATGGAGGTGAAATACTTCTAATTCCAAACCCTAGGAGTTAAATTTCATTAGCGTCTCTTCCCTTGCGCCATGATTACAGCTGTGCAAAACTTGTACATTTGTAAACTACAGGGTTACAAAGATGTACTGAAACAACTGTTTCACATAGGAATTGGTATTGAAGATGTGCTTTGATGTATTAATGACTCGAAGATTAGACTTGTTTGAATACCCTAATTACCATTACGGGGGCATCTTGCGTAATGTTAGTTGAAGTGATTGTGACAAGAACTGGTCTACAAAAACTATTTCATTGGGTTAATTCGAATATCTATCTAGACGTGGATAATGTTGTGATTATGAATGCTATAAAAGGAGAGCGTAATACGCAATGAACAGTCTAGAATGTAGTGGAAAATATCAAAAGATTTATTCACGGACATGAAGCTATTTATCTTGTTCAGTTCTCGGCGTCTTCAGTTATTTCCTCCTATTTTTGTGTCTTATCAAATGTCAATGAAATCTTCAAACATCATCTGATTTTCACTTTGTTTTTGTTATCTTTTGAGATACTCATGTATTCGTCTGCATTATTACATGTTTTTCTGCGTGTAAGCCCAGGCCTCAATCTTGCTGCCAAAATTTATATCTTAACTTCTGTCACTAATTATCAAAAAAATGAAAAATTGGATAGCAAATTTATATACTCAATATTTCTAATCATTCAGTGGTCATTTTCCCTTTATAATCAACTTGCTTCTGTTATCAATGATAATGCCATGAAATTTTTTGTTCCTTTTTTGACCTTTTAGAATATTCTCTATTTTTTTTAAAGGTAAAGAGAACGCTAGGCCACTATCCAAATGTTAGCACATCCTAGTGAATCAAGGGAGATCAATCTATATATACTTAAGAACTGACCAGCTTCATCGTTCTACACATTTAAGGTCATGAGTTGCAACTCTATCTACCACCTTATTGCCCTCACGATAAATATGTGAAATCTGTAATCCCAGAAACTATCCAAATGGTCTTAGTTTGTCAAGGATAGTGAAAATCCTTAGACGATTATGTTACAATTAATTAACTTGATGAAAGATCTATCTTTCTTTATTATTATCTTGGGCATATCCTTCCACTTGCTTACTTTTGTTACAATTAATTAACTCCCATAATAGTGCGATTATGACTTGATGATGATGTACAAAAAATGATGCAGAATGGCAACAAGAAATCAATTTAAACACGTCAAGATAGAACTAGAAATTTAGATTCCATCAAAACGAGAGGAAAAATTAGGGTTTCTATATTCAGAATTTCATTGAATAAATGAAAACAGCCAACCTAAGACTATTCATAAGAAGATTAAATGTGCGGATAAATCTGGAACAAATTGATATACTTTGATACCAATTTGTTAGGGAAATCTTGATGTGGAAGCGTAGACCCTAATCACTTGATTTAATTCAAATAATATAATTCCCACAAACGAGAAGTAAACAAATATATGGAGAAAGAAAGAACAAACACGAATACACAATATTTACGTAGAAACTCCTCTACAATAGAGAAGAAAACCACGGGCGGAGATGGAAATTCTTTACTGATACTAAAACGAAGAATTACAACGACACTTCCTCCGAACGAGATCTATGAAAGAATTACAATCACTTTCGTTTAACTCTCGTAGCACTCGAAAACTGAATTGGAGGAATTACAATCACCTCTGGTGGCGCCTCACACTTTAATTGGATCTTTTGGATCGCAGAAACCGGAACCCTAGGGCTCCTATATAGCCCGCTTGTCCGGGAGGGCCCGATCAATTGGCCCTCTTACGGGCCATAAATCCCGAAAATTTTCTTAAATCACCAGATCGATTGGGCTTCCCTCCCGATCGATCGGTGACCCCACGGCAACCTCATAAACTTAAAACAAGTAATTTTAGACATAATTCTAACATTAAACAAAACCCCAAAAATATAAAATTACAAAATAGCTGCTCTATTATCAACAAAACATAAAAGTGACACAAAAGCATGTTTAGGGGCTGAATTAGGGGAAACTAAGCGGGACCAAATGCAAAGCCGTTGCGCTTGCATAGTTCGATCCAAGAGCTTTGATTTGATAGATAATTTGTCTGTTTGAAATTGCCAACTTAGTCATTGGTTCCGATCCATCCATTTGGATTTCTGACAATCCAATTACTCCATAAACTTCTCGATTACTTGTCCTATATCAAAAAAAAAAAAAAAAAAAAAATTTCCCTTTCGCAGTGCAATTTCACTCAATTTGTAGAAAGAAAAAAATTCATGACTTAAACCAATATTTAGATAAACCCTTTGAAGACGACAATATATGCCTTTTCCTCCACACAAAAGCCAATGAATAATTGAAAGGGATATTTGGTATTCTTTTTATTTTTTAATTTTTTTTTCCTTAAGAAATTAAAATAGCATTTTGAAGATAATTTTTTTTTATATTTTTAGTATTTGTTCTTAATGTTTTCTATGTTAGAAAAATTTAGAAAATACTTGCAAAAACCTTGCAACCGGGTATCTAAACGATCTCAGGTGTTGAGGCGTGTGATCACTATCCTTAAGACTTATTTCGGTATACGAAATATCTTCAGGGATACAACAACTACCAAATATGGAGTGCAGATGTGTATGGAGAGAAATTGATAAAGATGTAAAGAGATTGGTCAGATTTATAGACACCACACCTTTGGAAATTTCCACAAGAACAAAGTGATGATGTTCTTCAATTTCTCTCTTATGATTTTCTCTACAAATTCATGTAAACTTTTTATCAAAAGAGTGGGGTATATATCTGTATATTATCTCAGAGTTTAGTCCCAAAACGAAGAGCCTTAACATATAAAAAGAACAGGGAAGAAACCGCACAGAAAACCGTCAAAAATGACCTGTGTGTCGAAGCTGTGTGTCGACACACAGATCGACACACAGCTTTCTGTAAGCCTGTGTGTCGAAACTGTGTGTCGACACACAGATCAACACACAGCTTTCACACAGCTTTCTGTAAGCCTGTGTGTCAACACACAATTTCTGTGTGTCGACACACAGGTTTCCTTCGTGCGCTACTGTAATGGGCTGTGTGTTGACACACGGGCTGTCTTCCCTGCGTTCTGTAGGATTTTGTGTCGACACACATGGCCCATGCGTCGACACACACCCCCAACAAGCTCTAATCTTTTATACAAGTATCGGAACAACCTCAAATATATCTTATACATATATATACAACATTTAACACATTTATATACACATTTGTCAACAAATATTTTGAAAATACACTAACAATCCCCCACCATTTTCAAAATACAACCAATCTCGAAATGACATCTCGTTTAAAGGAGGCCTTATTGTGCATCAACGAGGGTGTCTCACGATTGAACCCTCAACTAGTGAAAAGACCATACATTTAATCGGATCGAAAATGGTAGACCAAGCTTTGAACCATACAACCCATTTGACTAACCGACTATCTAATCACGCACAAGGTGTACTCCCCGTACACACCCTACACCTCCCAGATCGACACATTTATGGCCTTGTGTCCTGCACCCTTCGTAAGTGTTTCAGGGCCAAACCCTTGTCAAAAATCACCCATTTGAAGCGGCCAAACTTCAACACTCACTAAGGTGGACCTCATCGATCATGCCCCTGCGATGCCACATTCAATAAGTTCTAAAACCAGGTCCATTAAGAGCATTTGCTCATCCTTCTATAATCACTAACGCAGGTATCAAGCACTTCACACTCGGGATGGAAACAAACTCATTTAGTGCTTGCAGTCACACAGATGACAAGTCTCTCTCATTGAACCCGAGACCTAGCGTCATACTAGGCGTCGAGTTGAGGGCCTATCATGGGCAACTAATTATGACAGGTTTTAACCCCATCCCTTCATTTGTTTTCAAAACCAAATCTCTAGCCAGGCCTTTAGCAAATGGATCCGCTAGATTCTAACAGGTTCTCACGAAGTCCACAGTGATAACACCTTCCCGAATAAGGTGTCTCACCATACTATGTCTCACACCAATGTGTCTGGACTTCCCATTATACACTTCACTGTATGCTTTAGAAAGCGTAGCCTGACTATCACAATGGATAGAAATAGGAGAAATCGGCTTCGGCCACAAAGGTATCTCATACAAGAGATCCTTTAACCACTCGGCTTCTTTAGCCGCAGAAGCGAGAGCTATAAACTCCGCCGCCATTGTAGAGTCAGATATGCAAGTTTGTTTCTTGGAACCCCAAGAAACCGCACCCCCACCAAACAGGAATACCCATCCACTCGTGGAATGATCCTCCACATCGGATATCCAACTTGCATTAGTATATCCTTCCAAAATAGGAGGATACCCAACATAATTGAGATCATAATCCATAGTCTTCTTTAGGTACTTCAGTACCTGGTGCACTACATTCCAGTGCAACTTACTCGGTTTGCTGGTATACCTACTCAGCATTCCAACAGCAAAGGCAATATCAGGCCTAGTGCTTGTCATGGCATACATGAGACAGCCAATAGCTCGAGCGTACTCCAATTGTGCCACTGGAGCACCCCCATTCGGTACTAATTTCACACTAGGATCCATTGGTGTGTATATCAGTGCACAGTCAAAGAAATGGAACCATTTCAACACCTTTTCGATATAGTGAGACTGTGTCAAGGAAATGGAATTACCATTCCTTACAATTCTGATACCGAGGATCACCTTCGCCTCATCCATGTCTTTCATAGCAAAGTTTTCAGAGAGAAACAGTTTAGTTCTCTTTACTCGGTCCATATCAGTACTGAAAATCAGCATGTCATCGACATACAAACATATAATGAACCCTTTGCCATTATCAAACTTGCTATAGACACATTTATCTGATTCTTTTATAACAAATCCGTTGTTCAATACAACCTGATCAAATTTTTGGTGCCATTGTTTCGGAGCTTGTTTCAGCCCATACAGAGAACGTATGAGTTTACACACTTTTCTCTCTTGGCCCGGAACAACAAACCCTTCTGGTTGTTCCAAGTATACTTCCTCCTCTAGCTCACCATTTAGGAATGCCGTTTTGACATCCATTTGGTGTATCACTAGTTTAAAAATGGAGGCAAGAGCAATAAGTACCCTTATCGTCGATATCCTTGCCACTGGGGCATAGGTATCAAAGTAATCCAGCCCATGTCTTTGGGTGAATCCTTTAGCCACCAATCGGGCTTTAAATTTGTCAATTGATCCATCGACTTTCATCTTCTTTTTGAAGATCCATTTTCACCCGATGGGTTTACTTCCTCGTGGAAGGTCCACAAGAATCCAGGTATTATTACCTAAAATGGAATCCATTTCATCGTTTACAGCCTCTTTCCAAAACGAGGCATCATGAGACCTCATCGCCTCATCAAACGTCATGGGATCAGCTTCCATGACACAACAATATGGAACCACTTGGTCCACATCGTTCCTTGAACCTTCTACCAAATACGTGTAGAAGTCCGAACCGAAGGATTTCTCCTTCCTTGCTCTCTTACTCCTTCGGAGTTCTAGAGCACTATCAGGGAAATTCTCCCTCTCATGACGAACAACATCATTAGACACTTGCGTGTCAATCTCAACCGGTACATAATCCCTCGGTCTAGGGATAGAAGTAAACCGATTCTCATCAAACATTGCATCTCTCGATTCTATTATCGTATTCATGTTGATATAATCATTAGGTTCAACAATATAGAACCGATATGCCTTACTATGAGACGCATAACCCAAAAAAATGCAATCAATGCCTTTTTCACCTAATTTTTTCCGTTTAGGATCAGGGACTCTAACAACTGCCCTACACCCCCACACTTTTAGGTAATATAAATTAGAGGCTCATTTGTTCCACAACTCATATGGAGTTATTTTATTTCTCTTGTTTGGAACTCTATTTAATACGTGACAGGCCGTTAAGATAGCCTCACCCCAAAATCCATCACTGAGACCGGAATAAGATAACATGGAATTAACCATCTCAGTTAGAGTCCGGTTTTTCCTCTCAGCCACGCCATTTTGTTGTGGCGTATAAGGTGCAGTTATTTCATGTATTATTCCTGTGGATTCAAAATATTTAGGATCGTAGTATTCGCCACCACGATCCTACCTTAAACACTTGAGGAAGGTTTCACAGTGTAATTCAGATTCTGCTTCATATGCTTTAAACCTATCAAGCGAGTCGTCTTTGTTACTTATCAAATAAACATAACAAAATCTTAAATAATCATCGATAAATGTAACAAAGTAATTCTTTCCACCCAAACTCGGTGTTCGCTTGAAGTCACATAAGTCACTATGGACTAGATCAAGTAGATTAGTTTCTCTTTGCACAGAAGGAAATGGAGATTTCGTTATTTTTGTTAGCATACAAGTCTTGCACTTGTCAACAACTTTATCTATGTGAGGAATCAACGAAGAATTATCCATTTCATGTAATCTACGAAAATTCACATGACCTAGTCTATAATGCCATAAAAACGACGAATTAAGCATATAAACAGAATCAATGATCTTATTATTAACATTTAGTTTAAACATACCATTACATAGGTATCTTTTCCCAACAAATACACCACCCTTTGACAAAATAAACTTGTCGGCCTCGAAGACCAACTTGAACCCAAACCTATTCAACAAGCCACCCGATACAAGATTCTTCTTAACATCGGGAGCGAAGCATACATCGGTTAAAGTAAGGGTTTTTCCGGATGTGAAAAATAAGTCAATTTTTCCCTTCCCTTTAACCGGTACCGACGCCCCATTTCCCATGAACAACTCAGCTCCGTTGTCCATGGGCTCAAAAGTGGAGAAGAACCCCCTATCCTTACATCCATGCTTCGTGGCCCCCGAGTCAATCCACCAAGAATTATCACTCTCGATTAGATTGACTTCCGAAATCATCGCCACAAACCTCTTGTTCGAATTTTTAGTGCGATGATCAAGCCCCTTGCCTTTGTTCTTTTTAAGGCGAAAACAGTCTTTTCGCATATGACCGGGCTTCTGACACTCCCAACAAACAACTTTCGGCCTCTTGTGCTTATTGTTCTTTTGGAAGTGTCCGGTTCTCTTTGGTCCCTTACTAGATTGGCCTTCCTCTGCGACGTTGATTTTACCAACATCACTCGGGCAGTCTTTGTTGTCATCTTGCACCTTGTAACCTTCCTCAATACGTAAATGGTTAGCGAGTTCCTCAATTGACATATCCTCTTTCTTATGTTTTAAATTTTTCTTTACATCTTTCCAAGAGGGAGGAAGTTTGTCAATTAAGGAAGAAACAACGATTGTGTAGTCTATATTCATGTTATGTTGTTTAAAATTATTTAATATATGTTCTATTTCATGGAATTGCTTCATGACAGGATGACCATCAATCATCTTCTAATTATTAAATTGACTAACCAAGAATTTTTTGCTTGTTGCATCCTCGGCCATGTAACGAGCCTCAAGTGCGTCCCATAGTTCCTTCGCGGTTGACATGTTAGAGTAAATGTCAAACAAGGCATCGGTCATCCCATTCAAGATGTGCCCTCTACAAATGTAATCATCGTTTTCCCACTTCAGTCTTGCCCTTTGCTCGGCCAGCGTTTCTTCCTCCTCAGAAACGGGGGATGGAGACGGTGTATTCAGGACATACACCACATTCAGCGTTGTTATGAGAAAATGCATCTTCCTTTGCCACCGTCGAAAATTTCCCCCATCAAACCGGTCCAATTTCACAAAATCGGAAGTCATCTCCCTTAATGATGAAGCCATAACCTACACCGAAATAAGCCTTAAGATTGTTAGAAAAATTCAGAAAATACTTGCAAAAAACTTGCAACTAGGTATCCAAATGATCTCAGGTGTTGAGGCGTGTGATCACTATCCTTAAGGCTTATTTCGGTATATGAAATATCCTCGGGGATACACAACTACCAAATATGGAGTGAAGATGTGTATGGAGAGAAATTGATAAAGATGTAAAGAGATTGGTCAGATTTATGGACAACACACCTTTGGAAATTTCCACAAGAACACAAGAACAAAGTGATGATGTTCTTCAATTTCTCTCTTATGATTTTCTCTACTAATTCATGTAAACTTTTTATCAAAAGAGTGGGGTATATATCTGTATATTATCTCAGAGTTTAGTCCCAAAACGAAGAGCCTTAACATATAAAAAGAACCGGGAAGAAACCGCACAGAAAACCGTCAAAAACGACCTGTGTGTCGAAGCTGTGTGTTGACACACAGATCGACACACAGCTTTCTGTAAGCCTGTGTGTCGAAGCTGTGTGTCGACACACAGATCGACACACAGCTTTCACACAGCTTTCTGTAAGCCTGTGTGTCGACACACAATTTCTGTGTGTCGACACACAGGTTTCCTTCGTGCGCTACTGTAATGGGCTGTGTGTTGACACACGGGCCATATGTGTCAACACACAGCTGTCTTCCCTGCGTTCTGTAGGATTTTGTGTCGACACACATGGCCTATGTGTCGACACACACCCCCAACAAGCTCTAATCTTTTATACAAGTATCGGAACAACTTCAAATACATCTTATACATATATATACAACATTTAACACATTTATATACACATTTGTCAACAAATATTTTGAAAATACACTAACATTCTATAGGTTTTGAGTAAAACCTAAATATGAAAAAAAACTATCATTTTAAACGGTCTTTTTTTTCACTAAAACCAACCTAAAATTTGGTTGTGGCGTTGAGAGAGGATGAGGGAGGTGTGAGGGTTATAGAGAGAATTGGGGACTAGCTGCCATTTATTATGAAAATTTGAGAAAATTTTAATTTGTAAGTTTTTCGGGCTTTGTACTATGATGTGGGACTACATTATAGTACGGCCATGTAGCGACCTTTTAACTTAAGCCTTTTCGGTATAAACTTTTGGGGGCATTACATAAAGTGGTATCAGAGTCCTAGGTTATGAATTTTGGAAAAATTTTAGTGTTGAGTGAGAGCCCTAGACTATTGAGAAATTTAAGTATTAAAGTGAGAGAGCCTTGGGTTATGAACCTTGTGGGATTTAAGTGATAAGATGAGAACTTAGGTTATTAATTATTGCGGAACAAAATTTTCGATGCTGAGGAAACATAATTGGCTATTTGAACTGGTAGCTTCAACTATATAAAAAATAATAATAAATAATTTATTTCTTATGTGATCTGGGTTCAGGTGAAGATGGGTGACAAGAGTAAAATACCAGCATCCTTAAAGAGGAAGAGAACCCTAAAGGGAAAGAGCAGGGTTCCACCCCCAGTGGAGGAACACCTTAGTGAATCGGAGAAGGATATAGACGAGGAGCATCTTAATGAGGAACGTGTTCAATGGCTAAATAGGTCCATTCGTCAAAACAGTCAGAGCTCAGGTGGTTCCTCTAATCAGTTCAATGTTGCAACAATGCACCAACTCATGGTTAACCTTTTGCAACATCAACAACAAATCCAGGCTGTACCTCCTCTCACTCAACACGTTGAAGAGACACCCTTTGAAAGGTTGTCAAAGTTGAGGGCCCCAAGTTTTGAAGGAGTAGATAACCCTCTAAAAGCTGAAAAATGGATACTGGAGATGGAGAACTTGTTCGAGGCAATGTCAATTGCCAATGATGATAAGGTTCAAGCAGCCACCCCTTTTCTTAAGGGGAATGCGGAGTTCTGGTGGGCTACAGTCAAGGTAGTGTACCAGAACGCTACTGAGCCTTTGGATTGGGAAGAGTTTAAGGAGATCTTCTACAACCAGTTCTTCCCTGAAGTACTCAAAATGACGAAAGAGAATGAATTCTATGAGCTAAGACAGGGAGAACAGATGACAATATTGCAGTATTCTAACAAATTTCATGAATTGGGGCGTTTCAGCCCGAGCATCATGGCATCTGAGATTAGAAAAGCAGATAGGTTTTAAAGGGGATTGCTTCCACGCATTAGGAGGCGTCTGTCAAGTGTCATTTTCAACAAATACAAGGAGGTCCTTGAACGTGCTTTGAAGGTCGAAGCAGATCTGAAGTTGGAAGAACAGGAATATGCTGCCAAGAAAAGGTTGTCAAATGGCAAATTTCAGGGAAGGAAGCCTAACCGATTTGGTGGCAAAGGCAAAACGTTTCATACGAAGAATCTAGGGAGCACTAACACTGGATTCAGGAAATGCGAGCACTGTGGCAAGGACCATTCTGGTGAATGTTATAGAAAGTTAGGGGTGTGCTTTGAGTGTAAAGAGAAAGGACACGTAGCTTGTGATTGTCCCCTCAAGAATGGTTCCAAGAACAGAGCCAGTGATGACAGACAAGGACCTCAGGGTAACGCCAGAATGTTTGCTATGAATCAGAAGGACGAGACTGTTAGTGACCGTGTGGTGACAGGTACCCTTCCTATCAATTCTACTAGTGCGCATGTATTATTTGACATCGGGGCCTCTCACTATTTTGTGGCTAAAAAATTTGCCTCCAAGTTAACTTATGAGCCGAAACTGCTAGATAAGCCCTTTTGTGTGGCAACCCCGCTGGGGTATGATGTGCTTGCTGATCTCGTGTGAAAATTGTGTGATTAGAATAGGTGATATGGAGTTAGGGGCAGATCTAGTACTCCTAGATATGGAGGATTCTGATGTGATTCTAGAGATCAATTGGCTATCTTCTTATCACGCATATTAGACTGTTTTGGAAAAAAGGGTTGTATCTCAGATTCCTAACCAACCAGAGTTTCCTTATCATGGGAACAGGTTAAATCTTCCTCTGGGAAGTAAAGACTCGAAGACTCCTAGTAGGATGATTTCAGCCCTAAATGCTAGAAGGTCCCTGAGGAAGGGATGTCGAGGATTCCTTTGCCATGTCTTTGACAGCAGAAGGGACGACGTGGAGTTAGATGACATTCCCATTGTTACGGAATTTCCTGAGATCTTTCTAGAAGACTTGCATGGTTTGCCTCCAAGGAGGGAAATCGAGTTTGCAATCGATCTAGTACCTAGCCGTGGACCCATATCCAACACCCCATATAGAATGGCTCCTTCTGAACTACGAGAATTGAAGGTGCAACTCCAGGAGCTATTGGATAAAGGCTTCATCCAACCTAGTGTCTCGCCATGGGGTGCTCCAGTATTGTTTGTGAACAAGAAGGATGGCAGTATAAGGTTATGCATTGACTATAGAGAACTGAATAAGGTGACTGTTAAGAATAGGTATCCCTTGCCTCGAATTGATGAGTTGTTTGATCAATTTCAAGGCGCTAACGTCTTTTCTAAGATTGACCTACGATCTGGTTATCATCAGCTAAAGATCAAGGGGAAGGATGCGGCTAAGACTGCTTTTCGAACTAGGTATGGCCATTATGAATTTTTAGTTATGCCATTTGGGCTAATGAATGCACCTGCTACTTTCATGGATTTGATGAACAGGGTGTATCGACAGTACCTGGATCGATTTATAGTTTTATTTATCGATGACATACTGATCTACTCTAAGAGTAGGGAGGAGCACGAAGAATATCTGAAGATGTATTGCAAACCCTACAAGAGCATCAGTTGTATGCCAAGTTGAGCAAGTGTGAGTTTTGGCTTGACAGAGTGGCATTCTTAGGCCATGTGATATCCAAAGATGGGATCTCAGTGGATCCAAGGAAGGTTGAAGCGGTATTGGAGTGGAATCAGCCTACAACTGCAACAGAGATTAGAAGCTTCTTGGGATTGGCTGGTTACTATAGAAGATTCATTGAGGGATTTTTGCAAATTGCACTTCCTCTCACCCGATTGACTCAAAAAGGAGTGAAGTTCGTGTGGACAGATGAGTGTGAAAGAAGATTTCAGGAGCTGAAAAAGAGGTTAGTGTCTGCCCCTGTACTTGCATTACCTACTGATGAGGATAACTTTGTCATTTACAGTGTCGCTTCAAAGAAAGGGCTAGGTTATGTGCTAATGCAGAATGAGAAGGTGATAGCCTATGCATCCCGACAATTAAAGCCTCATGAAAAGAATTATCCAACGCATGACCTGGAGTTAGTAGCAGTGATATTCGCTTTGAAGATTTGAAGACATTACCTCTATGGTGGACCTTGCAAGATTTTTACAGACCACAAAAGTTTGAAAAATCTGTTTACTCAAAAAGAGTTGAACTTGAGGCAGAGGAAATGGTTGGAATTGATCAAGGATTATGATGTGACCATTAATTACCATCCTAGAAAAGCAAATGTAGTTGCAGATGCACTGAGCAGGAAGTCAATGGGCAACTTAGCTACCCTGATCACTTCCTAGCCTAAGCTACTTAGAGACTTGGAGGAAATGCATGTTGAAGTGTGCATTCATGATAAGAAGGGCGGTGTTTTAGCCAATCTGGTTGCACAACCACCATTGTTAGAAAAGATCAAGGCTGTGCAGCAACATGACCCGTTTTTCATGAAGATGAAAAGTAAGGTGTCCAATGGAGAATCTTTAGACTTTCTGCTGCATGATGACGGAGCATTGTACTTTGGAAGTAGATTATGTGTACATGATGATCCAACAATTAAGAGGGATATCATGGAAGAAGCACACAGTTCCCGCTTTTTAGTACATCCTGGAGACACGAAGATGTATCAAGACCTGAGAAGCTGCTCTTGGTGGAGAGACATGAAGCGAGATATTGCCGGGTTTGTGGCTAAGTGCTTGATCTGTCAACAAGTAAAGGCCAAGCACCAAAAGCCTGGTGGATTGCTACAGTCATTAGAAGTGCCTGAATGGAAGTGAGATCGAATTTCAATGGATACTGAGGATAGTTAGGAAGAACGATGCGATTTGGGTCATAGTGGATAGACTTACGAAGAGTGCGCATTTTGTTCCTATTAGATTTGGTACTCTATTAGATAAGTTGGCAAGATTATACATTGATGTTGTGTTACGGTTGCATGGTGTGCCAAGTGAACTTGTTTTAGACAGAGACCCGAGGTTTGTGTCTAGATTTTGGGAGAGTCTGCAGAAAACTTTGAGAACTAAATTGAATTTGAGTACCGCTTACCATCCTCAAACAGATGGGCAGACTGAGAGGACTATTCAGACATTAGAGGACATGCTGCATGCCTGTGTTATAAACGTTTGGGGGCGTTACATAAAGTCATTTTGTCCTTTAATAATTAGGTAAAAATGTAAACAAATGCATACCAAATTATTGTATTAAAGATATATAGGTCAATTGTAAAATATTCTAATATTTACAACTGTATAAATTTTCTAATATTAATTTAACATTTTAGGAGCTTCATTATACTTATTTTGTATTGAAAATTGTATATTAAAGATGAACCAATGTTAGTGTGTCCACAAATTGCTGCATGGAGGTGAAATACTTCTAATCCCGAACCCTAGGAGTTAAATTTCATTAGCGTCTATTCCCTTGCGCCATGATTACGGCTGTGCAAAACTTGTGCATCTGTAAACTATAAGGTTACAAAGATGCACTAAAACAACTGTTCCACATAGGAATTGGTATTGAAATGTGCTTTGATGTATTAAACATAGAATAACTAGAAGATTAGACTTGTTTGAATACCCTAATTACCATTATGGGGGCATCTTGGGTAATGTTAGTTGAAGTGACTGCGACAAGAAATGGCCTACGAAAACTATTTCATTGGGTTAATTCGAATATCTATCTAGACGTGGATAATGTTGTGATTATGAGTCTTATAAGAGGAGAGCGTAATACACTATGAATAGTCTAGAATGTAGTGAAAAATATCAAAAGATTTATTCATGGACATGAAGCTATTTATCTTGTTCAGTTCTCGGCGTCTTTAGTTATTTCCTTCTATTTTTGTGTCTTATCAAGTGGCAATGAAGTCTTCAAACATATTCTGATTTTCACTTTGTTTTTGTTATCTTTTGAGATACTCATGTATTCGTCTTCATTGTTACATGTTTTTCTGCGTGTAAGCCCAGGCCTCAATCTTGCTGCCAAAATTTATATCTTGACTTTTGTCACTAATTATCGAAAAAATGAAAAATTGGATAGCAAATTTATATACTCAATATTTCCAATCATTCAATGGTCATTTTCCTTTTATAATCAACTTGCTTCTATTATCAATGGTAATGCCATAAAATTTTTTGTTCTTTTTTTTACCTTCTAGAATATTCTCTATTTTTTTAAAGGTAAAGAGAACGCTAGGTGTCACAGCTATTTTATGAACAAACTGCGACGGCGATGAGATTCGCTCATCCAGTCTATAAGAACTTAAAAATGAAATGAACTCAAAAGGCTTTAAAACGAAAATATAAGAGACATGTATCACACAGAATAAAGGCCATTTTTCATTAGTAATTTATGAGATTACAATCCATCCAAATGAATGCAAATTACACATATTTATAGACTTTGACAACCCCAAGGTCATGGATAACCGTTCCCGCCCTTTTTCCCTCTTTCTTCAAACCGTGCCCCATGTCTCCCATGCATGCCTTGGGCGGTTATTAGTCAAGCTGGTCAAAACACATGCTCTAATTGTTTAGGCGCCACATTTAAACTGGCGGTTACCTCCACTTCAGCCCACTCTTCCATTTTTCCGCTCTTTTCCTCGTTTGAACTGTTCAACGGTCATTCCCGCTTCTTTTCCTTTGGTAACCGTCTCCAATATGTGTCACGTGCTCTTTTTTATCATTCTCCAAGGTCGGGCTTTGTTGGGCCTCATTGGGCCTACTTGGGTCTGGGCCGTGCCAGTGCCCTGCACTGGGCCCGTGCCTATCGCGACTCGTCTGCGCCCTTGGGCCAGCCCAGTGCCGTGCCCTGGGCCTTGTCGTGACACTGCCTAGGTCGCGCCCCGCCCATGTCCTGACATTGTCTAGGACCATGCTAGGTCCTTGTCAAGACACTGTCTGGGGCCGAGCCTGGGCCTTGTCATGACACTGTTTGGGGCCGAGCCAGGGCCTTGTCATGACACTGTCCTGGGTCGTTCCAACCTTTGTCACGACACTGTCCTGGGCCTTGCCTGGCCCTTGTCATGGCACTGTCCCGGGCCGTGCCTAGCCCATGTCATGACACTGTCCGGGGTCCGCATCCGTCTCGGTTCCCACTTTGTCCATCACTTAGGCCTAGGTCCGTGGAGGCCTAATGCACCCCTAACTAAGTGCGCACCTTGTCCATACAATGCCAATCATTGGCAGCCCATTTGACACGGCACAAGCACAAGGCGCACACCTGTGCCCCGGTTCGGAGTGTCACGGGTCTTACAAACCTCCCCCACCTGAGAGACCTGACGTCCTCGGAAGGGAATTAAGGTACTCCGCAACTTTGTCCTCAAACTACCACAAAGTTACGTCACGTTCCCATGTAGCCTCCGTCACAGAAGTGCCTTTCCATAGAACCAGGAAGTCTCGTCTCCTGTTCTTTTTACTCTGACCATACACCTGATGGTCTAGGACTTTTTCCACTTCCTTGGAAAATTGCTTCCGAATGGTGGGTGGTGCCACATGGCGTCTAGGTGAAGGTCCGTTGTCACGCTAGCACAACGCATCTACTCGTGCGCTTTGGACTTAGCTTTTCATACCTTGCCCTCGCTTGTGCATCTAAGGCCCCTGACCCTTGCACCTTGGTTCAGTGCCGTGCAACAAGCGCTTGGCCCTCGGTCCGTAGATGCCAAGCTCAGGCTCATCTCCGTTAGGCCCGGTTCATCTTTACAAGGGATGTGCACTGCGTATACACTTGTGCCCTATTGATGTCTGTCTCATTTTGACACAACGCATGCATTTGCACTTAGTCATAGGTCCATCCTTAACTAGTGCAACACAACTAACGTGTGCCCACTTGAGCATAATTATGCGCTTGACTAGTGATCCTTTACTATGTCAAATCTCTGCTTCAAGCGTGCATGCCCTCCTTTGGTCATGCTTGGGTCAAAGTCCGTTATGTCCCGTGTCGCAGCCAAAACATAAGCGCTAACATCCCTTCAAACACTAGAGGTTTGTGCGCCAAGTGCCTTTGTCGGAGCACTTATTTAGTCATGATGTGCTTAACGCCAGGCATCACCCTGTGCGCGGTATCCCAATGTCAAGGGTCTTACAAACCTCCCTACCAAAAGAACTGACATCTTCGGCAGAAAGTGTAAGTACCCTAAGAACTAGCTTAGGCCATCCAGTTCCTTTAGTCGTTCATGGGCACCAGCAACATCTCGTTCCCATCATGCTTTGCAATAGACCAAGGTTCACACACCACCTAGGCTTGGCAAAATTCCTTATGCACACAAGTCTGTTGGTGTTTTGACATAGTTTCATCCAAACTAATGTCCACAAGTCCTTAATGCACTCAAGTCCTTTAGGTGCTTGAACATTGTCTAATTCATCTTTAACACACATAGTAGGTTACATTCTGTTAGTTGTGCCATTCATCATTCATTTTTTTCCAAGGCGCAATCTTGTTAATAGGGTGCATCCAAGTCACATTAGATGCACTACTAACCCCACATTCGATAATCCATCATGCATGTATAATTAACATATATAGGTATGGCATATAACACCATGATAAGCAATCATCGAAACAACATAAATGAAAGCCATCGAAACAAAATGAAAATTACATCCAAGAACCTCCAAAACAACGGAGCCCAAAACAAAACATAACCATAAAACAAGCATAAATCAAGGGCATAAACAGCAGCCCACTAGTCTGCCTGGACGACCCGCCACTTGCGCATCATTCGGAACCTATTTTGTCCATCAACTTTAGTGAACTCATCCTTACATGAGATGGAGACGGCTTAAGATCCTCATCCTCATCATCGTCTTGCTGAACTACAGCACTTAAGGGTTGTTTGTTAGGACAATTCCTTGCAAAGTGAGGACCATCACATATGAAACAAGCAATAGACTTAGGACCCTTTCCTTTGTTATTCCCATCATTTTTGAATGAGACTTTAATGTTGTTGGGTTCAGTGGCAGGACCCTTCTCTTTTTTGAAGGACTTAAAGCCATGTTTCTTTCCCTTCTTAAAGTGATCCGTCTTATTAAAGTCATGTCCAACATTAAAGTCCATTAATGACTCAGCCGCAACCAAAGCAGAGGCAAGGTCATGGACCTTTTGGCGCCTCAACTCTAGTTGAGCCCATGGTTTAAGACCCGAAATAAAGTTAAAGAGTTTGTCCTCATCCGACATATCTTTAATTTCTAAAATTACGGAACTAAAAGCATTTACATACTCACAAATCGAACCACTTTGTTTGAGGTCCTTCAAGGCCTCACGGGCCAACCAAGAAGCATTGGTTGGGAAGAATTGTTCACGAAGGTCTTTCTTCAAGGCCTCCCATGAGCCAATTCCAGCACGACCAGCAGCACGGTCCTCTGACACACGAGTTCTCCACCACAACTTTGCATCACCCATCAAGTGCATGGATGCCATGACAACCTTGTCTTCCTCACGGACATGGGCAACCATAAAGTATTGTTCCATGTCCCAAAGGAAGTTCTCCAAGGTTTTGGCATCACGTTCACCCCAAAAGGCTTTCGGAATAGGAACTTTAATGTTATTCTTGTTAAGTCCAATCGTACCTGCATCAATTGTCTTACGCAGCACCAAGATTTCTCTTTGTAAACTTTCCACCGTAGGGATGGAAGTCTCACCAACATGAGGTACATTAGGGGAACTACTACCAACCCCGTTAGGGTCCAATCTACGAAATACGTTAGGGGGAGTGGGGACTGGAGACGGAGTTCTTTGGGCAGCAACTAGAGATTTGATCATTTCCTTAAGGGATCCAATTTCACCAGACAAAGAATTCATGGCACCCAAGACCGTTCCCGGGGGAAGGTCATCGACATTGTATTCGGAACCTGGGATTTCTTCAATTCGGTTCAAGTGCTCGTTAGTCTTAGGACGTTTTCCATGTTCTTGATGATTTTGAGTCATGGTGACCTCAAATACAACAATTCAAGTAACCAACGAAAAGCAGTCACACAAGGGCAAAGTCGCGCAGCCCAACCAATTCTCAGTATAAGGAGGTTCAAAATTAACCCAATCCCACACAATAACAAGCACGCACAAGATCTCACACAATCCACACCAAGATCACACACGCTCAGTCCAACAAGGCTTAGAACAAGCAATAGGGATAAGGTCCACCGGCAAAGCAATGCCACCACCGACACTATGACAAGCCCACAAATACCAGCCAAGGACTGAATTTGAAAATTAGATCTTGAAGAGAATTCCGAAATTAAAATTCGAAAACAAGGGGCAAACATGATTTTCGACTCAGCCATGAAGCCAACTACATGCACGCAAGTTCTGAGCAGCACATACGCAAGGTCTGGACAGCAAGCTAGCAGGGACTGGACACGGTTCAAACGAACCTGGCTCTGATACCACAATTGTCACAGCTATTTTATGAACTAACTGCGATGGCGATGAGATTCACTCATCCAGCCTATAAGAACTTAAAAATGAAATGAACTCAAGAGGCTTTAAAACGAAAATATAAGACACAAGTACCACACAGAATAAAGGCCATTTTTCATTAGTAATTTCTAAGATTACAAGCCATCCAAATGAATGCAAATTACACATATTTATAGACCTTGACAACCCCAAGGTCATGGGTAACCGTTCCCGCCCTTTTTCCCTCTTTCTTCAAACCGTGCCCCATGTCTCCCATGCATGCCTTGGGCAGTTATTAGTCAATCTGGTCAAAACACATGCTCTAATTGTTTAGGCGCCACATTTAAACTGGCGGTTACCTCCACTTCAGTCCACTCTTCCATTTTCCCGCTCTTTTCCTCGTTAGAACTGGTCAACGGTCATTCCCGCTTCTTTTCCTTTGGTAACCGTCTCCAATATGTGTCACGTGCTCTCTTTTATCATTCTCCAAGGTCGGGCTTCGTTCGGCCTCATTAGGCCTACTTGGGTCTGGGCCGGACCAGTGCCCTGCACTGGGCCCGTGCCTATCGCGACTCGTCTGCACCCTTGGGCCGGCCCAGTGCCGTGCCCTGGGCATTGTCGTGACACTACCTAGGTCGTGCCCCGCCCATGTCCTGACATTGTCTATGACAGTGCTAGGTCCTTGTCAAGACATTGTCTGAGGCTGAGCCAGGGCCTTGTCATGACACTGTCTGGGGCCGAGCCAGGGCCTTGTCATGACACTGTCTGGGGCCGAGCCTGGGCCTTGTCATGACACTGTCTGGGGCCGAGCCTGGGCCTTGTCATGACACTGTCCTGGGTTGTGCCAGACCCTTGTCACGACACTGTCCTGGGCCGTGCCTGGCCCTTGTCATGGCACTATCCCGGGCCGTGCCTAGCCCATGTCATGACACTATCCTGGGTCCGCATCCATCTCGGTTCCCACTTTGTCCATCACTTAGGCCTACGTCCGTGGAGGCCTAATGCACCCCTAACTAAGTGTGCACCTTGTCCATACAATGCCAATCATTGGCAGCCCATTTGACACGGCGACAGGTGCAAGGCGCACACCTGTGCCCCGGTCCGGAGTGTCACGGGTCTTACACTAGGCCACTACCCAAATGTTAGCACATCCTAGTGATTCAAGGGAGATCAGTCTATATATACTTAAGAACTGACCAGCTTCATCGTTCGACACATTTAAGGTCCTGAGTTGCAACTCTATCTACCACCTTATCGCCTTCATGGTAAATATGTGAAATCTGAAATCCCAGAAACTGTTGAAGTAAATCCCAAATATCTTCTATAATGGTCTTAATTTGTCAAGGATAGTGAAAATCCTTAGATGATTATGTTTCAATTAATTAACTTGATGAAAGATCTATCTTTCTTTATTATTATCTTGGACAGATCCTTCCGCTTGCTTACTTTTGTTATAATTAATTAACTCCCATAATAGTGCGATTATGACTTGATGATGATGTACAAAAATTGACGCGGAACAAGAAATCAATTTAAACACGTCAAGATCGAAATAGAAATTTAGATTCCATTACAACGAGAGGAAAAATTAGGGTTACTATATTAAGAATTCCATTGAATAAATGAAAACAGCCAGCCTAAGACTATACATAAGAAAATTAAACAAAACCCTAAAAATATAAAATTTCAAAATAGCTGCTCTATTATCCACAAAACGTAAAAGTCACACAAAAGCATGTTTAGGGACTGAATTAGGGGAAAATAAACGGGACAAAATGCAAAGTCGCTGCGCTTGCATAATTCGATCCAAGAGCTTTGATTTGACAGATAATTTGTCTGTTTGAAATTGCCAACTTAGTCATTGGTTCCGATCCATCCATTTAGATTTCTGACAATCCAATTACTCCATAAACTTCTCGATTACTCGTCCTATATCAAAAAAAAACAAAAACAAAAAAAATTTCCCTTTCGCAGTGCAATTTCACTCAATTTGTAGAAAGAAAAAAAATTCATGACTTAAACCAATATTTAGATAAACCCTTTGAAGACGACAATATATGCCTTTTCCTCCACACAAAAGCCAATGAATAATTGAAAGGCATATTTGGTATTCTTTTTATTTTTTAATTTTTTTTTCTTCAGGAATTAAAATAGCATTTTGAAGATAAATTTTTTTTTTTTTTTTTAGTATTTGTTCTTAATGTTTTCTGTAGGTTTTGAGTAAAACCTAATTATGAAAAAAAAAAAAATATATATATATATATATATATATATATATATCTTTTTTAAACGGGTTTTTTCCACTAAAATCTACCTAAAATTTAGCGGTGGTTCCTGAAAATCACCTAAAATTTCAATGTCACACAAAAACTTTCAACAATATTTCAATGTTACATCTTAATGTAATGCCATTAACACCCATTGGTTTTTTTTTTTTAACATGAAATTTAAAAAATTATTTTTTAAAATATAAATTTTTTTTGTTAAATATTTAAATTACATGGACCTCTAACATAAACAAACTTATGTAAAAAGTAATAACAATCACATCCTAAAAAGGTAATCAAAATTGGGAACCCATAATTTTTTTTTTTTTTTTTGGCCTTTTTGTTCTAGAGAAAAAAAAAAACCAAGAACCAAAAGTGTTATAATATAAAACTAATAATCGACCTTCATCCGTCAATTTATGCTTTACGAATTCCTTGATATGATATCAAAGCTTTATTGATCAAAAGGTTACAAGTTTGAATCTCAGTAGCTCCTTTCATATTAATATAGTCTGAGCACAAGGTACGTACGAGGTGAGCTTGTACAAAATCCAAGCTGTTAGAGTTTAAGACCAATTACAGGCTTTTACTAATCAACTTAAGTTTTTGGGATAGTTGATTCCTTAACAGCAAAAGGTACAATCCAAACCAACACACATAATTTATTTCATGTTATTAATTTGTTTTGGATACACATTCACATTCAATTCCACTTAGAAAATGCTTAATGTACACATAATATACACAGTAAAACGTTATTATTAGATCATAAGAAGATAATACTACGTTAACTATCTCCTCTCGATCTAATTCTATTTTACCATGTATATTGAAAACTCAAATTAACAAGAATTGACGAGTATTCATAACATTACTCTTACATTTCTTTTACAATACACATCAAAAAACACTTAATTCAATGCAAAAATCTAAGCATGAAATAACAAACAGTTACGAAATTCGAATTGAAGCGCCATGGAGCTGCTTTTGAGCAAGAGACAATTGTTCCACTAATGAAGCGATCTGGGCATGGAACACTCGCGCCTGATCCACAGCTTCGGCCTCGAGCTCACCTAGTTGAGAGCAAAGAAACTCCTCTCCCTGCTCGGCCACCTTGATTCTTTGCATCGCTTTTTCTAATTCATGTCTCATTTGCTTCTCCCTCGTTCGACTCGCTTCCAATTCTCTCTCTAATTCTTCGTTCCGCCTCTTCAATTCGAGGTCGTCGTGATGGCAGCCTTGGTGGTTGGTGGTGGCAATAGCGGTGGCGCGTGGTGCCATTTCAACTGAAAAATTGGAAAAGTTGTTTTTATTGGTGTCCGGCACAAAGGGGAGTTGTGCAAGTGTCAACAATTATATTGGACTGAGGAATGTGTCCAGGTTCAATGTATCTGGGAAGATCATGAAAATTGTTCAACATGACGCATTTGCTTACCCTTTTTTTATTATGAAAATATTAGCAATATCTAATTTAAAACCTTTAATTGTATAATAAAGTTGTTATTTAATAGAAAAGAATATCTAATTGCTTTTTTCTTAATTACTAATAATATATAATATAGGGTAATGTTAATGTTAAAATTATTATTGCCGGAGTAAGATCTTTCATGTTAATTTTGTAGCTCTTATTATTTGTAAGTTAAATTATTTTTTTGATAAGGTAAGGAAAATGCTATAACTACTAAATAAAGTTAGTAAGACCTAGCGAATCATGATACGAAGCCCATCAAAACTGCATGTAAGTTAAATTATTACTCTGACAATAACTCTCTCTCTCTCTCTCTCTCTCTCTATATATATGTGTGTGTGTGTACATTTCTCATGTTGGGCTGTTCGGACACAGCCTCCCTTGAGTATAACACCTTGAAGGTTTAAGGCTGCGTACATCCTCCCTGAGACCCTGCGTATGCGGGAGCCCTTGAGGCCCTAGGTCGGTTGTTGTTGTTATTGTTGTGTATATAGAGGGTGGCGTTCTCATAAGAGGGTGACAAGGGCAAATACTGGCCATCCATTGTAATGAACGGCCAAGATTTGTTAAACATTAAAAAAAAAAAAAATTTTTGGTCCATACCTCTTTATGGGGTAGGAAGAAAGAAGGCGTAAGAGCGAAAAATTATTATTTTTTTCCAACAAATTTTGGCCGCAAATTGTTATTATTTTTTTTAATATTCAACAAACCTTGGCCGTTCATTACAATGGAGGATGAGAATTTGCCCCTCTCATAAGAACATTATCATATATATATATAAATATATATATATATGCAAACACTATTAGATCAGAACCTTACAATATATTTGCTCAGTTTGCTTAGCTGGACTAGTTGGCTTGACCCAACTTTCAGCCTGCAATGCAACAAGCCGAGCTGTGAAACTTGCAATTTAGTTAAACTTATCTATACCTGTAATTATTTTTTTGTACTCGTTCTTTTTTCTCCCTTAAAAACCCGAAAAGTGTTTAGTTGGGCATAGAGGTGGCCATGGGTCAAGCTGGACCGGGTCCGGGCCTAGGCTGGGCCTGGGGCCTAGCCTCCCCCTCTTTTTTTAATATATTTTTTGAACATATCCAGTGTCTCAAGGGCTCCCGCCTACGCAGGGTCTGGGGGGGCGGATGTACCCAGCCTTCCCCCTTCAGGGTATTAACCTTAAGAGAAACTGTTTCCTAGTGCCCCCAAGGTAAGGACTTCACAGAAGGCCACCCATCCTGGTATTACTCTCGCCCAAGCACGCTTAACTTCGGAATTCTCGTGGGATCCGGTGACGGCGTGTTGGTGCCCTCTTTGATTATTGTTTTTTTTTAAATATAAATACATACATATAAGTATTAACATACAATATAATAATAATAGTGTCTTATAAAATTATAAATACGTATAATCATTTTAATCAAAAAATAATTATAACTTATTGATGAATAATATTTCATACAAATACAATACAACATAATCATAATCGTAAATATATTTAATAGAATAAAATATATCATAAATTGTTAAAAAATATAAATATAATAATATTATACCACTATTTAAAATTACAAATATATTTTATAAAAGAAAATATTTATCAAAAAATAGAATTATAACAATATAAGTAACTTAGTCTACACTTGTTGCGGTTGGTTTGGGACATGCTGTACTAATGCTACGGTTGTCTTCTTCATCGCTTGATGAACCCAAGTTGAGTCGGTATTAGTCTTTTTCTACTGCAGCCATCCAGTACTTCAAGCACACCGATATTTCTAAGGTGGCAGGTGCTAGCCTTGCTTTATTTGCTCCAAGCAATCTACCATCTATACTAAAAATACACTCCGATGCTAATAAAGACACCAGAAATGTTAGTATATCGCGTGTCGTGGTAGAAAGTACGAGATATTGGGTTTTATTAGAGCACTACCATTGCAAAATATCAAAATTTGAATTTCCTGTGTCGGGTTAAAGTCAAGTATAGGCGAATTTAAATAAAAATCTAGCTCATCATATGGCATGAGATTTTGTTTGGGCTTTAATCGGTTTAACATATCCCACACATATGATATTCCTTGAGACGAACAAGATGATGTGGAAGAAACATTTGAATTATCAAATGATAATCTTCGAGTGTACATGAAAAATAAATTTCGTAAATTTACATCAACAGCAATAAAAGATGCTACAATATAAGTTGAGTTTATTTTTTCGTAAAAATATTGTGCAAATAATTGCAAACCCGTAAGTTTATAATGTAGATAAAAAATTATGGCAATACAATATGCCAGTGGTAATTCAAAATAATATTTCAAAAATTTTATCCTCATTGCGAAAATAGAGGCCTCCAACACGGGGTTGGAAACATCCAAGCAGCAATATCTATTGGTCTAGATACTGCTTGTGCAATTGTTGGATAATAACATTCAGAAAAAAATATTTTAGCATCTTCAAAAATAACAAAAAATCTACAGATTTCATTAATTGCATTCCAATCTACACATTGGAAATTAAAATTTCTTAATTTTGAAGGATTTTCCTGTGTATTTAATTAAGACATCTTTGTATGGTATTATTCTTTCTAACATCTCAACCGTGGATGACCGCCTAATTTGTGTAACTATTTTAAAAATTTTAAACGGAATGCCATATGTGTCACAAAGAAGTTTAAATTTTCTTTGCCTAGTTACAGATGTCTTAATTGCTATAGCTAATTCACTTAAACACGTAACAGGAGCATCTACAAGTTGTAAACCATCCATTATCATTAAATACAGTATATGAAAGATGCAACTTAACTAATTATTTTACAGATGCATTGTTGTTAGTAATATTATCAAAAGTGATACTGAAAATTTTGCGGTCTATCCCCTACTCACAGCATGCCTCCAAAATGGCACCTGTGATTGTCTGAGCAGTGTGGGGATATTCAAGAAGGCAGAAATGAATTATTCGTTTTTGCATGATATTGGAAGAATCAATCCAATGTGCCCCGTTATACACAAGAAAGGTACACCAGGTGTCGACTTTCACGTATCCAATGTCAACGAGAACATGCTCATGTTCGCCTTAAATATATATTGAAGCTCATTTTTTATATTTACAAATTCTTTAAATGTGTCCCGCTTCAAAATGTTCCAAAGAACCCTTAGAGCGGCGGGGTTTAACGCGTTTTGACAGTACTGGACAAATCTAGGGTCTTCGCTGGTGGTAAACAGCCTTTTAGCCCTAATGACGCATCTCCTTAATTCACGTTTATTTGTTTCTTGTGTAAACATAAAGTTAGCAAGTGTATCAGTCGCTTGCTGTACGAGATGTTGTTGGGTTTTGTTTGCAGTTAATTTGGGGTGGCTTTTTAATATGTGTCTTTTTAGAGTGCCAGTCCCACTACCACGTGGATGACTGAAAACTTTTGGGGGATTATATAATTTACAATATGCATTTTTATGCTCACAATCTAGTATGAAGTGGTTCCATACATCTCTAGTATTATGTCTACTACTGGTGTGGGTTTCAGTTTCATCGGTAGTGGGTGTGGGTTCTTTTTAAAAACATCCCGCACCACCCAATTTAGGATAATCTTGCTCGTAGTGCTGCTCTTGTTTCCAATTTAAAGTGTCTGTATAGGGAGGTGACGGACTGGGTTCTAAAAATTCATGTTCCAAGGTATTAAGCTGAGCGACTTTAGGGATTTAAGACGGTGGAGAAGAGCTAATACTAGATCGACCAGCTCCAAATGAAGATGAATTATGAGCCATGATATTGTTAATCTATAATTATAAAATATAAGAATGCAAGTTAAGTAAATAAAAATGACAAGTAAATAAAATTTCAATACGAATTTTACCAAAGCGAATGTCATGACCCTAGTCCGGACAAGGGTCTGTGCAGCAGCCAAGAGCACCGAAGACATAGGCTCGGTGTTACACGATGGTTAAATGAGGCGCCTGAGCCCACTCATGGTGCACATCAATGAGCACCACCGATGCATACCAGCGCCAACATAGGGCCAAGCTGGGCCTCAATGGTGCATTGCATTACAAGGAGGAGTAGTGTCAAGACCGTGTCAGGCCTGTGACCAGGCCCGTGCCAAAACAGTGTCAAGGACCGTCCTAGGACACATTAGGTTCAGTGTCAAGACCCGTGCCAGACCGTGCCCAGAGCCGTGTCCAGACAGTGTCAAGGACCGTGCAAACGAAGGCCTGGCTCGTGCCCAACAGGTGCCCAGACAGTGTCATGATGGTGCCACGAAAGTGTCACGACAGTGCCCAGGTAGCGGCCAATAGGCCCAGCGCCCAGACCCAATGTTGCGCCCAGCGCGCCCTAGGGCTGGCCCGATGCCCCTGCAGTGCCCAATGTCCATAATCCTTCCAGAAGCTTCCAGAACCGTGCCAGCGATCCCTTGACAACCTTGCTCAGCCAGCTCACCCAAAATAGTACACGAGGACAATACTATTTTGGGATTATCTCTTTATTTTGAATTATTTTGTAATTTTTGGATATTTTTCAGATTTTTTTTCTTTTCCTTTCTTGTTTCTAGAATGTTGAAGGGTTTTCTAGAATGTTTTACTTGTCTTTACTAGTACTAGAGTTTTTGATTTGAATTTTTTTATTAATAGGGAAGATGGAATGTAATGAAGGGATTATCAATCAAATGAAATAAAAATTCTCCATTCCTCTCATCTTTAATGATTCTCTCTTTTCTCTCTCTCTAAACCGTGCTCTCTCTTCTTCTTCTCATCTTATTATTTCTATCTTCGCATCTTAATGATTTCTCTATTTCTTATCTTATCTTAACTCTATTTCATCTTCTCTCTCATCTCAATCTCTAAAAACCTATCGTTGTGTGTCCAACGAGTCCATACATTTTGGGTTCGTGACAACGGGTCGGGTTCTGGGCCGACCTAACCCACTGGGCACCTCTAGTTGGGCATTCGTTTTCATGTACCAATCTAATTTACTTGAAAGTAATCTTTCAAATTCACTGAGCTTGAGTTCAGTTTGTTAAGTGAGTTGAAACCTAGCTCATTACGTTTCAAATTGAGATTAAATCATGTCGGCTCGTTTAGGCTCATGATTTAGTTTGAGTTTTACTCGTAATGACTCATGAGCTATCTAAACCAAACTTTACTGTGTACGAGTTTGATTTGTTTAAGTAAATGACTGGACATAACTTAGATCTATCTCATGACAAATCGAATCGTTAAAGCTAAGTTACCAGCCGATTCCTTTTGGTATACGACTTGGTTGTGGTAGAAAAAAAGATACAAGCAAAATTTAGCAAAGTGGTAACTACAGGGCTATATCCCACATAGAAAAAAAGAGGGAGTTTGGTTGGGTTTAAATATATACATGTTACTCAATCCTTTGAATTAAGTTAAGGGTGAAAGAAGGATAGGGACCACACATGTGCGCGCGCTGTCCGCTGTGCCATCTCGGGCTAGGGTGTATTTATTTTTCGAAAAATAAATTCCAAAGACTGTTACTAGGTGCTCTGCCCTTCAGCCATGGACAACAACTTCTTCCTTTTTTTCTCTCTTTCTCAAAGTACTTGTGCAAAATTCTTGAACTCTTTTATCCGATAATTAACGAGTGCATGTTAACAGTTGGATCATGTTAATTGTGGAGGACGGCCGCCGATACTACTGTTTGCACCTGTGCAGCGGTGAAATCGTCTTTTAGGACAGTGATTATTTGTCACGGCGTGGTATCTTCAGTATTCTAATCAATTTCTCCACTTTTAGGTATTATTTATTTGATTGTTGTGTTTAGGTATTTTGGCAGATTTTTTGCTACGATTTCCACTGAATTTTACTGCTGTTTTTCGCTGTTTTTTCTGCAATTTTACAGATTCATTTTTACTGCAATTTTTACTGAAGTATTTCACTGCGTTTTCCAGCAGTATTTTACAGCAGTATTACTGCAATATTTTTCTGTAAATTTGTACTGGAACATTTTACTGCAATTTTAACGGTAATTTCCTCTGTGATATTTCGCTGTTTTATTTCAACATCTCGGACCACAATAGAGTAAGAGAAATTATTATTTAAGTATTCTGAGGTTGGACCATTTATCACCCAAATGTCCTTGCGTTTTAATAAATACAATAGGGTACCTAAGGTTTAAAAGTTTTATTACTTAGGTACCTTGAAGTTTTAATATTTATTATTTAAGTACCTTTCTGCCGAAACTCGATACATTTTGTTGAAAAATGTTAAAGTGAAACATGATTCCGATAATATATAAATACTTTCATTATAATTTGATGATTTCTTGCCTAAAAATTATACATGACATATAATTTTGAAATATACAAGTAGTTTATATCAAATTCTGGTGAACTTTTGTCAAAATTCGTTGAATTTTTATTGAAAACATTAAAGAGACCTTTATATGTTAGCATAATCAAGTACTAAATTATTATTTTTTTATATATAAAATTGGTCAGATTAGTATAAAAATTTAACAAATTTCTACATAGGGATACCAAAGTAATAAAAAATTTGAATATTACAATATTTTATTATATATATTTAAATATAAAGATTTCTAAATAATAAATGTTGAAATCAAGTAGTAATTTATGAGTATACATATTAGCAACACCTTGTCATGTGTTAGCACGTTCAGCTTCAAATGCTCCCACCGACTCGTGTCGCTTCTTCCATATTATTGAAAATCATTGGTTTAATAATTTTTAGTCTGAAAATTTTGTGAAATATTTTATAAGTTTATAAATTTTAGTGAAATTATTTTTAGTCCAATTTTAGGTGTATAACATTAGCGTTCTGACCAAACACTGACATGTAAAGTTAAACTAATTCAAGAAAAATACTAAATTTGAATAAGAGAGTATAAATGTCTTTATTTTTTTGGTACTTTATTTTACCTAAAATTGGACTAAAAAATATTTACATTAAAATATGTGGACTAATAAATTATTTCGCGAAGTTTGTGCCCTCAACAATTATTACATCAAACCTTACAATACTAATATGTAATTTACCATTTTTGTATTAGATGTCTTCGAAGAGAGGAAAATCATTGCACGATGTTTTAATATATACTACTATTATCTTGTGCAATATTCAGAGTTATATTTCTAAAAATATCATTTATGTATTATTAGATTGGAATTGCTTTAAATTTGCTTACATCCTTTTTTTGATAATTAAGGGGAAGGAAAAAAACTCTAATAGATATAAAATGCATACAAAGGGAAAAACAAAACAAAACACCGCCCACATTGCAAAATCGAATCGTGGATCAAGATCAAATCGAGGCATCTAGAGAAGCCCAACTTTGAAAAGTGGTCTGTAACAATTGTCTTCCTAAGGGAGCCTAGTTGTCGAAGTCAAGTTGGATCTAGGTTCGACTAGGGATCGCAATGGGGCAGGACGGTACCAAGGATGCCTCCTCCATTTCTGTATTTGGCACCCAAATCCATACCCATCCCTACCCCATTACCCGCCACGACTATGAAGTGGATACCCTCCATCCGCCCCAGTGGGTACAAACCCATACCTATACCAGCTCCATTACTCATGGTTATCCATTTATCCGCCCCGTACCTTCCATAATATGGGTGCCAAATAGTTATCCATACCCATTTATATTAATTATTTAATGCTATTCTTAAGAATTCAATTACATTTTGTTATAACTTTGATATATAATTTAGGTAATTAAATTTATGTGCATATATTTTAATATGAAAGTTAATTAGATACAAAATATAGTGGGTATAATGGATATAAGGTGGAGTGGGGCGAGTAAGACACTATACTTATACCCGTCCCATACCCGTGGTGGGTACCGGGGGGGAGGCATCAGACTCATATCCCCTACCCGCCTCACTTATATCCATACCCGACCCAAACGGGGCGGGTACCCGTGTATAGTAGGTTTTACCCGCCCCATGGCCATTCCTAGGTTTGATCATTTTGCGACCAATCTACAATAGTGGAGAGAGACGTCGGAGAATCCAAGAAGTGCTTAGAACCAAGTTATAACCCTCAATTTTTTGGTATCGAGAATGAAGTCCCAATCAAGAGGTAAATTCTGGAAAATAAGTGCATTCTTTGATACCCAAATGGAGTTGGTGACGGCAAAGTATATATGTCATGCGCTGTGCCTTTTTGTTTGAGCCTCTAATGAATGTAAATTGCCGTAGCCCTCAATTTACTTGTGTCCTATTTATACTTTGTATATAGTTGAGAGAATTTAAATTTTTTGTATGATTTTGCTTTTTAACTTAGATAATAGGTGGGTGGGGAATCTTTTTAGGCATTATTACTTATTTAGGCGTCGTTTGGTTGCTGAAAGAATTGAATTCGTACAGAAAGTCGTACTTCCCAGGAATTCACTTCCCTTGTCAACTTCCCATGAAGAAGTATAAAAGTATTCGGTTGCCCATATGAAAAATAGAACTTCCTGTGAATTCAATTATTATGTTTTGTTTGGTTGGCACAATACTTCCCACGAAATAAAATTAAAATAACTATTATGTCCATGCTCAATCTTCTAATATCATTGATAGAGGGAGTAATAAGTAAACTTGTCATAATTATAAATTAGAAGGGGTAAAATTATCATATGGATTAAAAGTCATGAAAGAAGTAGAACTTACCTCGGGGAGGGGAGGTAGGTAATTTAGTTCCCTATTTTGAAGCAATTAGAACTTACTTAGCAATTCCAACTTTCCATAGCCTACCTACTTCCCTCATACCAAACAAGATCCAAAAACAACACTTCCCGTGAATTGAAGCTTCTCTCGTCTACTTTCCGCATACAAAACGAGGCCTTAGTATGGATAGGGAATATGAAATGTGGATTCATGAGAAGGCTTCTTTTTGGATTTTCGGAGGTTTTTGGTGATGGGAGTACTTTGCTATAATATGAGTAGAGATAAAAAAAAGGTCATAAACTCACGGTACCCTGTATCCAAAAAGTTCAAATTAAAAGAAAATCATCACTTAGGTATTTGAGATTTAAACATTTATCTCTAAAGCATGATTGAATTTTTTTTTTTTTTTTAGGTCACCTGGGTACCCCTGTGTAGGAATTTATTTAATTTTTATACTAATTTGACCAATTTTTGTTTAAAAAAATGGTGACTGAATGTATAATTATGCCAATATATAAAAGTTATATTAATGTTCTGATCATAAACTGATGAATGTTAATGATGTTATATTACAGTACCCCCAACATTTTTGGAAATAATAAAAATATATTTTAACTTTTTGAATTAATAAAAAAACCCTTAAACTTTTGTCGTATTAAAAAAAAGTACCTCTCCATAGTGATGATGTCATTGTCCATTCATAGAGCTTACGTGACAACTATTCTTTTATTAGTAGACAAATTGAGTGAAAAGTAGTTGTCATTTTATAAACCAAGAATAAAGGTATTGAAGGATACCTTTGTCACTTTATAGTAATATTAATTAAAAAAAATAGTTGTCACACTCGCTAGGTCGTTGGAAAATGACGTTATAGCACCGGAAAGGGGTCTTTTTATTGATACGAAAAAAATTTAGAGGCATTTTTTTATTATTTTTACTAGAGTACATGATGCAAACCTAGTATAAATCTAGCTTAATATCAACTAGAATCACAAGCTAATATTATATATTTGATAGATTACCTTTATATAAAGGATTGATATAAGAAAAGGGGGCGAATTAGATAATAACACGGAAGAAAAAAGAGAAGAACATTGGGGGGGAGGGGGGGGTGTGGTGGGCGGAGCACAAGGCTCTATATTACAATTCTTAGCATACTCTTCCGTAATCCCTAAGCTACCGATATATACTACTAAGGCAAGGGGGTGAGGTGGCAGTGATGGAATATTCTGGAAGGTGATGAGTTGGATGCGGGTGGCGAGTAGGCGGGTGCTGCGTGTTGTTGTGAGCTTGGCTACTCGTGTGGGGCTGACGTCAAGTATGGTCATGGTAGGAGTTTTGGCCTCAATGCTGAGGACGACCTTGACGGCACGAGATGCTCGGTTTGTATCAGTACACTTCCATGAAACTATCCCAATAAAATTGGGTCCCGTTCAAATTACATGTGGGAAATGTTTATATGCGAATAATACAAGATCTCACGTTAATTAATTCTGCCAAAAATGACGTTATTAATAATTAATCTATATTGAAGGAGAGCATGATTCGATACAAGTAGGGGTGCACATCGTTCTAAAATCGGATCGAATGGGATTAGACCAAAGACTGGACTATATTAGATTATGAGATGGAGGACCAAACCGATTAAAATCGGGTTGGTTCAGTCCAAGACTTGTCAGAAATCAAACCGGACCAGACCGATTTAGACCCATTTTTCATCTATCAGATGCAATTGTAAGAAGAAAATTGTTTCTATACAAAAGTCAAAATTTAAAATAATTATAATGGTATAATATGCACAATATACATATATAATTTGAGGATATTTATACAAGATTTATATGTAAACAATAAAAAAAAAATTTTGATTTTTTTAGATACATATTGTATATACTAAAAATATGTAACTAAAAAATTTAATGCGAATTAATATTGATCCGTTTGTGGTCCGATCCTTAGGTTTTTCTGTCTTGGAGCAGACAAGATGAAAGACCAATTAAGGTCATATACTATGACCGAAGACCAAACCAATATATGGTTGGTCTGGTCCGATCCTTGACCAAAATAGCTGGTCTACTCCGATAAACTAATCCAGACCCATTATTGTTCACCCTTAGATACCATTTAGAGCTGGTCATGGCCACACATAATAGGGGCAAATATAGTAAGAAATAATCCAGATAATTTTTTTAAATCACACTTAAAATTTAGGTAGTTTTTAGTTAAAAATTTTTATTTTAATTTATAATTGAGCAATGATATAAACGTATCGTTATTAAAATACGTATCAAATTGATGTATTTTATGTCAAAATTATTTGTCGTAAAATTGATTAATGTAGTATTATTTTATAACTTGATAATTTTTTAATATATTATTAAATATTTAAATTAAATACATCTTTTTTTTATCAGAAAATTAAGTACATTTATAATCTTTCTTTATAGTTTAATGATACTATTGACGTGTAGCCTCGTTCGCCTTAGAAACTTGACGGGTCCCTATATTAATTTTTTATCAAAATGATGCAAAACCATGACACACATCAAATTTGAGATTTGTACATTTATGACTTAAATATTATAATATTTAATATATGTAATGAGATAATTTGAGATTTAACCAAAGAGGGCACCAACACGCCGTCACCGGATCCCTTTAGAACTCCAAAGTTAAGCGTGCTTGGGCGAGAGTAGTACCAGGATGGGTGACCTCCTGGGAAGTCCTCGCTCTCAGGTTGGGGGCACTGGGAAATAGCCTCTCTTCAGGTTAACACCCTGAAGGGGGAAGGCTGCGTACATCGCGCCCCCCTCCCCCCCCCCCCCCCCCCCCCCCCCCCCCCCCCCCCCTCCCCCCCCCCCCCCCCCCCCCCCCGACCCTGAGTAGGCGAGAACCCTTGAGCCACTGGGTATGTTCCTTTTATAGCTAACATAAACTTGATCTGATCGAACCTCGAACTAATAAATGCCTGGAGGATTTGGAACGATGACTTTCCCCATCTTATAAGGGAAACCTTTTTTACCCTTTGGAGGGAGAACCTTTTCCATCAGAAAATCTTTTCTATCAAAGAACGCACGCTAAGTAACAGAAAACGGGAAAACCAAATTCTATTATCTAATTTTCAATGCAAACAAATGGAACGTTAATTTGGACAGATAAACGTATCATATTGTGTTGCTTTCATTTCTATGTTACACAAAAGGTCGATTTGAGCTTGACTCATTTATTAATTATGTCAAGAACGGTTAACTTACACGCATGTTAGTGGTCTGCCTTTATAGTTGACACAAGCAGTAAATAAATTATCAAACAAATGTAACCAAATGAACTTCTAATTATCGCATGCCAATATAGGCTAAAAATATATAGAGTAGTAGTATTTATAAGATGACAAACTCTTCTAGGACAGTCGTACTCATACTTGGATATATTTCATCATATCATAGTACTTCATCTACTTATTTGTTGCTACATTAGGAAGGTCCAATCACATCTCGGTTTCCATTACTATATATATTTTTGTTGAGGATTTTAAAAGTTTTACCTAACTTCGTCCGGTTCAATTTAAATCAAAAGATTTTAGTACTTTCAACCGCCTTAAAGTCTATGTCACGCACACCTACTTTGCAACAAAATGAGATCGTAGAGCATACATATCGACATATATTAGAAGTCGCTCACATTATGTTGCTTAAGGCTGACATTCCTGGTGAATTGTGGGTAGATGCTACAGTCATTACTATATTCATCGTAAACAATTTCAAATACTAGAGTGACCCCGTGCGATGCATGGTTAATGTATCACTTTGTATTTTCGATATTGCGTATTGCACTCATCACTTAAAAAAAAAAAAAAAAGACTATAATGATATGTTTTGTATTTTCAAAATTTGTTGATTATTGCGTTTTCAATTGTTCATTGTCTTGAGTTTAATCTTCTTGAAAAATGTACGACTCAAAGGTTACTCTCTAAAATTGCAAAGATTGTGGCCAATCGCAAACCATTCGAGCTAATATATGATCAACTACCTGACTATCCAAGGCTTCGTGTCTTTGAAAGTGAGTGTTCACCTCCCTCGATTTCCCCTCCTCATCCTGCTTCCCGCTTTAGTTGTGAACTTCACCATCCCGCTAAATAGGTAATTCATAGCAAACAACGCCCCTCTTTTGAATTAACTATGGCGTCGCCTATTCGTGATCCTTTTCTTGAACCGTATCAAGACTTCGTCAATGGGAAAGTGACAATTAGGGATCCTTCTTTTGAATTCGCTATCAGTTGCTTGTTTGTATTCCTGATCCTTTTCTTGAGAAAAACCACTCAAAGAATATATACTTGATTGAGTCTTTATATGTTGAACATGAAAGATTAAACTTTGTTTGTTTTATATGTTAGTTTATAATGAATACAAATAAGATCGTGATTGATTTATATACAACTGAACTTAAAAAGAATCAGATCATGTTAAACCAAAATGAATTGTAATTCGTTCGATTTTTCAAAATAACATACTTTTTATTTTAATTTTTAATTTATGATATGAAATTTAAATATTTTCTAATCTACCGATCTAACTAGAGTGTAAATTTGCACCCTTTCCAAAAGTCACAAAACCCCAAATTTTCCGTTAGAAACATGGATTAGTAAAATTTAAGAAAAAATTAAGAAATGTTTGCACTTCTTGATCCTTATATGTAGGACTCGGTCGATATATCAGCAATGCCACATCTGTATGTATGGAGGGCAAAATGTTACCAAGCAGGGCTTGATCTATTGGTAATGATCAATCAGGGCCAAAGACGTCACCAAAATTGAATCTCAATAGTAGTAACTTATCCTCACCCTCTCCTTACCATTGTAATAAAAAAAAGAGAGGAGACGAGCTTTGAACCCAAAGACCTCATGCATGAGGGTAAATAGACTGACCAATATATCAAACACAACAACTCAACATTAACTATATAATAGAATATATTATAACAATATTAATTATTCTTTATAAATTTTTATTTTGTAATATATCAGAAATTTATGACTTAATTATCGTAAAGTTCGGCCATTTATCATCCTAGTATCCTGGTATTTCAATACATACACTGAGATATTTTGAGATTTCATGATTTTATCACTTTACACTATGCCGAAACTTGGTCAATTGTTGTTGAAATTCGAAATATTGATGTAGTACACATGATTATAATAATATATATGAGTTATATCATTGTTTCCAACGAATATCTAGCAGATTACGAAAACAAGGTTACTGAATTAAGATGAAAGATTTCTATATATTAGTGAAATTAGTGAAATAATTTGTCACATATATTAGTATTTTACAATAAAAAAAATCATAACATGATGATAGAAGATATCTGTAAATTGCTATAATTATGTTACATGCCAAATTACTAACAAAAATCTATCTGCTTTTGAAAAAAGTATGTAATTCCTTAAACTTTGATCTTGTGGATACCAAAGTAATAAAATTGCCCTAAACCCTAATTTAATATTAATCTAAGTTTAGAGCTCGTAGCTCAAACCATCAAAAGTCATTGCGATAAAATATAATGATGGATTCCATTTAGGCTAACCCCACTTCATACCTTATACTAACAATGTTTTGTTGCCGTCTTTAATTACCTGATAATTTTGTAAATTTTGTTAAAAACCCATTCCTCCAATCAAAACTGACTTTTAACCGCTCAATAGTTACTAAATCAAACTTATACCAATTCCCTGTGGATACGACACCTGAATCTCTGCCACAGCTACGTCTTGCAAATACATGGTTTTAAAACTACATCAGCAGCCTACCATAGGTGGCTGTCGTGAGGTCCCTTGACTAAGCAACTTGCCAATGGTGGGTCCCTAGTGACTTCAATCATCTGCCCCTACTGGACTCAAGCTCTTTTCACGCTATTACTCCCTCTTCAGCTGTCTTCCTTGGTGGTAATATTAGAATTTTCAATTGAGCAACTCATAAAGGGTATGTAGGCTATAGATGTTTCAAATCTCATATGATACCGCATTATATATACCGAGATGTTAGAAGACCTAAGTGGTAAAAACCAAATTTTAACATAACCCATATTATGCTTTAACATAACCCATAGTCCGTGACAGGTGATGGGAACACTGCATGCTTGATGGGTTTGGCAAGAGGAGACCTGTTCGTCTCAGGCATAAGATCGTAAACGATTTACTCGAAAGAAAGTGATATCACTAAATTGTGTAAGGTCTGAGAAGAACCTTGTAGATCCATTGATTGAAAAAACATCGAGGGGGACGGGACTAAAGTCTATACACGAATAAACTGTGATGTATCCAACCTGGACTTAACAGGTTCAATGTGAAAAGCCATAGTTTCATTCAAGAAATGCACTGTGTTTTATGTTGTCCCTCCCTATGGTGTAACAATGCGGGGACGGGTCCATAGCCATATGTTTGGTGGTGTAAGCAAGGCTTGCACTTGATGGACACTGTCTGTATGTTACCAGGGGTAAGATTGAGCTTTAGCTCTTAATGGACCCATATCCATATGTTTGGTGGTGTGCGGTAACACACACTTGATGGGATCCACCTATATAGGTGTGGGAGTCTGGCCGCTCCCTATGAAGGATTTGAGACTTGCTTTCTAGAGCGCCTATGAATATCCAGGACGAGCACACGGCCGATAAAACGCGCCAAACCGCAGGAGTTGCCGAGATCTGGAGTTTGGTATGTGTCCAAGTGGAAGACTATACAACCCCTTGTGAGGTTCAAGACGAAAGTCACCTTGCAAGATGTTGGTCCTAAACTTGGGTTACACTAGGTGACGATTCAAGTAGCAAGACATCGGCACTGAAAAACTGAACTCCTTTTGCCCAATCTATTCCTATCTGTCTCTTCTACTTGTATCCTTTGTGGGGGATTGTTGGAAAAATAATACAAGTTAAACTTAAGTGTTATAGGAAAAATACATCGCATGTTGGAAAAATGATAGAGTGTTATCCCATGTAGGAAAAAGAATGTGGTTTTGTAGAGTTTATATATATATATATATATATGTAAGTCCCCCCATTTAAATTAAGTCACGGTTGAGAGAATGGGAACCACACGCGGGCGAGGGCGACCTTTTTCTCAACGGATATATTTATTTTACGAACGGAAAATCTTAGTCGTTACCATTTCATATTAATTAGCATTTTTAATGTTGAGAATTAATTCATATAAATGTTGGTAATTAATCAGATAAATTTGTAACAGCAGCAACCAGTTTTTGAACATTGCAGAATTACTTAGCTGACACTTGAGGATTACTATAAATAAAGATGCTGACATGATTATCCAAAAATATATACAATCTAGCTCTCTTCTTCATTTTTCTTCGGTTTATTCTCTCTACATACTTGGGCAAAGTTCTCGAGCTCTCCTACCCAGCGATTAACGAGTGCACGTTAATAGTCGGACCGTATTAATCCTGGAGGATGGTCGCCGGTACTACTGTTTGCATCGGAGCAGTGGCGAAATCGTCTTTTAGGACAATAGTTATTTGCCATGGCGTGGTATTTTCGTACTCGACTCAATTTCTCCACTTCCGGTATTATTTAATTGCTACATTTACGTATTTCGCTGAATTCTTTCACTAAAAATTTACTGAATTTGCTCTCTATTTTTACTGAAATTCACTGCATAATTTGCTGATATGTAACAGAAAACTTCACTGTCATTTTCTGATTTTTCACTACGGTTTTGCTGTATTTTACTGCTGGTTTTATGCTATTTTTTTTCTGCAATATTACAGATTTATTTTACTGTATTTCACTGCATTTTACAGCAGCATTTTATAGTATTTACTATAATTTTATACAGCAACATTTTACTGCAACTCTAACTGTAATCTCCTTTGTGATTTAGCGGTTTTTATTGTTTATTTCAACATTCTAAAAGACGATTTTTATTATCAGAAATTTAGATGAATCTCTACCTAATGTGATTCGAACCTTGCAAGTGATTATTATATATTTTAGGGGAATCACTAGAGAAATATGCATCAGAAGTAGAATTTATTATTATTTTATAAAATGATAATATAGTACAATAAAATTTATAAAATTTCAGATAACCAAACTGTAAATTTTGTAAAATTTTAGAGGGAATGACAAAGTTTTATATATTTCTAGTTTGAGCAGTTAGGTGACATATGTAGACATGGGAAAAATGACAAATAAAAAAAGACATTCCCAGTATAATTTCAATGAAAATTTTATTATTAGCGGCGGTTACGGCTCTTCATAATTTCAAATTTGAATTTGTATGTGTAAAGGTCCTATAGAGTCGTACAGAGAATAAAACACGTAGAGCTTGATGATTAAAGGCTAATTTGGGCATAGTCAATAGAAGTCTAAAGTCCCTTGTAACACATATTTAAAAATCATAATTTCAGTTGGGCTTTAAAATGGAAAAACCAAGATAAGGCCCAATCAAGTATGGGGGAAAAAAATCTTGGGAAAACCCTTAAATGTCATCTTCAACCTTGTTTGATGGTTCACGATAGTGGCCCTCGGTTTCTAATGCCGGGTGGAAGTTGGTGCAAGCGCTGCGGAGGCTGTACAAGTATTATTCTTCTACGGTCATAAGCAATTATGTTGTATGAAAATTAATTAACTATATTCCTTTTGTACAAGTGTGCCACATGTTAGCTTGTTCGAATTTTTTGTGGTGTAGACATTATTTATATACAATTCATGAACCAAATTGTGGTGCATATAAATTAAGATGCATATGTTGTTTAGATAAACTTACATTCATATGTCATATGCCTCAAGCTAACAAAATGTGGGGGAGTATATCCTTGTAAAATAATAATAATTATTCTGCAAGAACTTGTGTGGGTTGCATTATTTTGGACTTACAAAAGGACTACATAAATTATATTGGTTTTTATCGTGTTAGGTTGAAGAAACGATACCCCATCCTGATACAAGACAATAATATCATGTGTTTACCAACTTGAGTGTAAGATAGAAGAGTGACATGAGAGCTTGATGTGGAGGTGTGTTTGTGGTTAAACATGATTATCAATATGTTAGACCATAAAGTATGATGACTCTAGTTTTGGAGTGGGATTACTAATCAATCACGGAAACTTGCCGACATTTTTGAAAGGTGTAAACCAATTGGAAGTCAGTGGGTGTCAAAACAAATTGAAGGTTAATGGCTAAATGAACGTCAAAACTAGCGATCGAGGGACAGACCCAAAAATATGCAATTGATTTTTGACACCTTCTTGTCCATGTCTAAGATAGAAACACTTAAGAGTTTTGATAAGTTCTTGCTCTTGGTGCATATATCAAATGGACTAGTTTCAAAGATGGGTCATTACTATTTGAGCTTCGAACTGCGTCTAAAGTCCTGGTTTGTCTCCCCAACTCATTTCCTTACCAAATCTTCAATCCTCTCCTCTCTCTCTATACATTCATCATCTCCCATCTTCTCTAACCTTGCTAATTGCAAAAGTGTGCTCTAAAGTTCAAAGTTCGTAAAGTGTTTGGCTGAAGTTCGAATTTTATTGTTCTCTCATTTCAGTAATTTTAGTATCGCAATTTTATTTGATTCGCATTTTTAGTTATTTAACTTGCATTACTACTTGTATTTTATAAATACTAATCACTTATACTAATATGGCACACAACTCTTCATCATCCTCTGGAGCTGGTCGTGCTAGTTCTAGCTCTTCTCCGCCACCCATAATCCCTAAAAGGAGTAGAATTGTCTTACTTAATACTGAATAACGAGCTTTTATACAACCAAACCCATCACCCCCATACACTGATGATAGCATAGATTATGACTTTCCACAACAACAAAATTATCATGAGTCAGGTGGTGGTGGGGTTGGAGACTCACAAGCTGATGAGGAACCCACGCCCACCACCGAAGCCCAGCCTGAAACTAGTATCGGTGCTAGTAGGTGTACAACTAGTGGGGTATGGAAGCACTTTACCCTTAATAAGACAACTAATAAAGCAACTTGTAAATTATGTGACCCAGTTAGGGATTTTAGCCATCAACCTGGCAGTGGGAAGGGCACATTAAACAAACATATACTTAGGTGCCATCCCGAGCAATACCCAGATAAGAGCCAACAACGTATAGTACAGCAAGTGACCGGTGCACTTGCTAATTTTAGGTTCTCTCAAGAGAGCAACCGAAAGGGGCTAGCTAAATATATAATTTTGAGTGAAAGGCCTTTTAATACCAGCGAAGATCCAAATTTCGTCAACTACCTCCAACGAAATGTGAACCCCGCCATTGTGAGGATTCCTCGGAACACCGTAAAGGGAAACGCTTTTACGTTGTACCACGGGATCAAAGCTGGGGTCTTAACACTTGTTGCAACAAACACAAGCATGTTCTCGTTGACGTCGGACGTATGGACGTCGAAACCCGGCCAACCTTATCTGTGCATAACGGCACACTGGACCGATGAATCCTTCATCCTCCAAAATAGGATAATTCATTTTGGACTTTTAGATTGCCCCCACACTGCCGAGGTAATTACGGGTGCGATTATATCGGCAGTCCGCGACTGGGACGTAGAGCGACGTATCTTCAGTATTACGTTCGACAATGCTACCAATAACACTGCATCCGTTACACATTTAATTAGGCAAATGAGACCCATGTTAGGTGGGAATTGTTTCCATATTCGTTGCATTTGTCACATTTTGCATTTAATGATAATAGATGGTTTAGATCTTAAAAAAGTATCCCTTACCACCTTAAGATCCGTAATAATATCTATTAAATCATTCGGCACTAGAAAACGAAGATTTAGAAATTTATACAGGTTGCATAACATAGAATATAAACAATTCAAATTAGACTCCCAAACTAGGTGGTCGTCTACGGCAGAAATGTTAAAGGGCATTCTACCATACAAAGGCGTTCTGATGGAATTCGCCCAGGAAAATCGTACAGAATGGAGCGATTACAACCTGGCCGGTATAAATTAGGAGACAATAGATCAAATTTGTAACTTTTTTAGCATGTTTAAAGAGGCAACGACATTTTTTTCGGGTTGCTACTATCCGACCATGCCTCAAGCAATATCAAGATTGCTTGATATTGTCAATTGGATGGTGGGTAATGAATCCAACCCCATTTTGTTCGAATCAATTACGGCAATAAAAGAAAACTTTGCCAAATATTATTCTGAACTACCTCTTACATACTGCTTGGCAATTTTTTTAGACCCTCGATGTAAACGCGGGGGTTTAAACTTGTTTTGCCAACATTTTTTCAAATATTTGCATCTTAGTCTTAATATCGACACTTTCATTGCCGATGTCGATAGCGACTTGCATAGTTTATTTTCTCAATATTCCCGTAAATTAGCGTCCAATAATCCTAGTACTGCTGCAGTAGGATCTTCCACATCTAGTGGAAGTAGTTCACACGCGTCATATTCGTGGAAGCTGTTGGAGCAATTTACGCCCACAGTAGCCCCCACGTCATGTGACGAGTTAGATTATTATTTGTGGACACCATTGCTCCATATTTTCAGGCTGCCGGCCAACCCGCATTTTGCCCTTTTACAATGATGGAACACAAACCAAACCCAGTATCCTGTGCTTTCCATCATGGCACGTGATATACTAAGTTGACCGATGTCTTCAGTAGCATCGGAGTGTGCTTTCAGTCCTGGTGGCAGGTTGCTTGGAACGAAGAGGGCGAAGCTATCACCGTCAAGCTTGGAGATGTCCGTGTGCTTGAAGGATTGGCTGCTAGCAGAGGCAAGAGATCAACAGAGAATGAAGCTGGATTCATCGAGCGATGAAGAAGACGACCTGACAACTGATACATCAAATGATGGCGTAGAAACCCCCCTAGGCGACTGATATCAACACTTTTGTATGTCAATTATTTACTTTTAAATGTTTACTTCAAAAGATGACCGTACCCCCCATATGTCAAACTTTGTATTTTTTTGATAAACAAATTTGTACTTTTAAATATTAGACCCCAACTGCGTTGTATTTGTACTTGTATTTGTTACGTTATTTATTTACCATTATTTTTTTGATAAGATATTTACCATTACTTATTGTATATTTTATTTTATTACATATTTTTTTTGAACATGTATATTTAGCATTATTAGTGCTTGAAAAAAAATGTATTTGTATCTCATATTATTTATCAATGAATTATAATAATTTTAGTATAAAACGACATTGTATTATTTAAATTTTTTCGGTAAAAAAAGTGGGCCCGGCCCGGCTCCCAAACGGGCCGGACCCGGTCCGGTCCACTATAGTGCAGGGCCGGCCGAGCCCCGGCCCCTGGCCACCACTATAGATTTCTCACCGTTTTTGAACATCCTTTAGTTTCCTCTTTGTGGAAAATATGTTTATGCTTGAGACTAGTGATTTGTCTTGAATTAAGAAAGCTCTAGGTACATTTCATTGGCGGAGTGGTTCGGTGTTGATCGCTTGTTCGGCTTCATGAATGGTCGGTTGAGAATCTGGGATAGATTCTTGTTTTGGTAAGAGCGATTTTAGATTTAAATTGCTTGGGCTTGACCCGGTTGGTGGTTGGAGGAGAGTCCTTAGTTTGGATTCTGTTTCGGTGTTGTTTTGAACACCTGTACATGGTGCTGATGCTACTGTTGTGTGGCTGACCATGCTATACGGAAATTAAATTGTATGCTTTTTCAATTTTTCGTGTGATTGTTATGGTTAATACGTGTTTAATGCCTGAGATTGATTGTGAACTTGAGCCCTAAACCTAGAATTGGCTAACTCTTAGGTTAGGCATGTCTAATTGCACAATCTTGACTCCCATTGTGTTGTTAAAACATTGAATGTTTTGAGTTTAACCATGGATTAGACCTTGTATGTGAGAATTGAATTTTCTTGCATATACTTGAGTGACCTAAATGAAATAATTGATTCTTGTAAAGGGCTAATAGGACTTGTGAGTTCTTATGAAAATTCTTGTGTTATTTTGTGTATTAGTCTCCATGTTGATGTGTCTAAAGTATTTTCCCATGGTTATGTTTGAAGCAGGTTGCATATGTTGGTACATGTTGCTTGAGATGATGATAACATATTGTTTTAGTGATGAAACAGGTCTCTTGCCCGCTGGGTTATGCAATACTAGACTTGTTCTTGCTATTATGTAGTGTAGCTACTTGTCACCCACCGACTTTTTGCGATATTTATTTATGTAATTTTTCGCTTTTAACTCTCGATGTATTTTTCGTTATAGCATGTACTTAGCATCATTTTGTAAGGAGCAAGCTTACTTGGGACAAAGGGGAACCGTGAGCCACCCTCTCCCATCTACCCTTGCTTCACTTTTTAGGGTAAGTTGACTTAGATTAATTAATAAGCCACCCTACTCTACTACATGTTGTACGGCTAGGTGGGGAGACAAGTAGACACATAGTACATACTTTTTACTTTTTTGTCTTTCCTTTAATTGTGTATAAATAGAGGTAATGCAAATGGGATGACCCATCCAATTTCCAACCCAAAATCACTTGAGTCATATTTTCTCTTCCTTTCCCTTTCTCTCAACCGTGCATTTCCTTTCCTCTTTACCTTCCATTATAATATTTTTCCAACATAAAACCGGGGTATTGTTATACTTGGGTTCGGGGTTGCCTGACTCTGACGAGGTACTTTCGGGGTGAAGTCGAGTGGCATCGCGGTTTTGACATAGAAAACGTGTCATCCCGTGACAACGTGGTATCAGAGCCCTTTCGGTTCAAGTGGGAGAAAACAAAATGGAGGAGGAGATTGTGGGTGCATCACACGTAGAGGAGGAGAATCGGGGGAGACCGGAGACCCGTGCCAAAAAGACCAACAAGAAGGACCCATCCCAATCTCGGGAGGCCCTTTCTAGTTTGGACACACGGGTTGCCCGGTTGGAGTTGGCCATGGGGGAGGTCCATGAACAATTGGACACCCTCGACACCTTGGAGGAGAATGTGGCTAAAATGGATGATAAAATCCATGAGGCTGTCAAGAGTTCGGTTGAGGATCAACTTGACCGAATCTTGGACGCGGTGTCCGGACTAAGGGAGGAGATCGACATTCTCAAGGCAGACACGGTCTTGTGCAAGACCGCCCTTGCTGGGGGATTCGGTGGGGGTAATGCGGGTGGGGTACCGAGAGTGAGGGTACCCGACCCTCCTAAGTTTGGGGGAAAAAGAAATGCCAAGGAAGTTGATAGTTTTCTTTGGAGCCTTGAACGTTATTTCGAGGCCCTAAAGATCGACGATGGACCTTCTAAAATCAGCACCGCCACCATGTATTTGGAGGGGGATGCTGGCCTTTGGTGGAGGAGACGCCATGGAGACATTGCCAAGGGGGTTTGCTCTATGGACACTTGGGAGGAGTTTATCAAAGACTTCAAGAGGCAATTCTTCCCCGAGAACGCCGAGGACCAAGCCATGAAGAGGCTTCGTGGGCTGAAGCACACGAGCTCCATCCGGGAGTATGTTTCGGAGTTTCAATCTCTTATGCTTGAGGTTCCGGATTTGCCCGAGACAATCCGTCTTTTCTACTTCATGGATGGCCTCCAACATTGGGCCGAAGTGGAGTTGAAGAGGCGGGGAGTCCACGACCTTGCGGGCGCCATTGCTGAGGCAGAGGGCCTGACCGAATACAAAAAAGAGTTCCCGAAGAAGAAAGACTCAAAGGGGAACAAGGGAAAAGGTGGGGGAGAAAAATCCCACAAGCCTTTTGCACACAAAGACAAAGGCAAGAGGCGGGAGGACAGACCGGACAAGCCTAAGGGCCGGGATTGCTTTCTATGTGGAGGCCCTCACTACGTGAGGGAGTGCCCTCAACGCAAAGCCTTGAATGCGTTGGTGGCAGCCCAAGAACAAGAAACCGAGGGTGCAGCCATGGGTGCCATACGCATGCTCGGGACCATGTCGAAGGAGACACGCCCAGGCCCGGGTGCCAGGCCACAGGCCCAGGACATCGGGTCCAGCCGCAGGCTTGACAAAGGCCCAGGGACGCAGGTCCGTGACATGGCGCAGGTGCAGACGCAGGACCGTGACAGAGGCCAGACACTGGGACAGACAGAGCCTAGGACACAGGCGCAGGGGCGCCCGAACCAGAAAACGAAGGCCCAGGGGAGGCCCGACCAGGCCCAGGTAGGCCCTCCACTGCAAAACGGTGCCCAAGGGGGTAAGTCAGTCAGTGCCCAGGTATCGCACCAGAAACAGGGGTTGATGTTTGTGAATGCCGTGGTGAATGGAGTTGGGGCCAAGGCCTTAGTTGACACCGGGGCCACACACAACTTCATTTCAGCTCAGGAGGCAGCCCGACTCAGTGTGAGCCATACCAAGGAGTTGGGATGGATGAAGACCGTCAATGCTTCATCCAAACCGATCCTTGGGGTGGCGCGTGCAGTACCCGTCCAATTAGGGGATTGGCACGGTACCTTGGACTTGACGGTAGTGACCATGGATGACTTCAAGGTGGTACTCGGAATGGATTTCCTTGACTCGGTGAAACCCTTGTCCTTCCCGAAGGAAAATGTCATGGAAATCACCCAAAACCGGAGAAGCTATGCCGTGCCTTTGCTTAGGGAGAAAATGGAGGCCAAATTGCTCTCGGCCGTCCAACTCAAAAAGGGGGTTCGTAGGAAGCAGGTAACGTACATTGCCGCTTTGAGAGAAGAAAAGGGTACCGTGAATGAGGAGGTGCCCGAACAGGTGAGCAAAGTGTTGAACGAGTTTCGAGACGTTATGCCACCCGAACTGCCCAAGCAACTTCCACCAAGGAGGGAAGTTGACCATCACATCGAGCTTGAACCGGGATCAAGGCCGCCCGCCATGGCACCGTATCGCATGGCACCGCCCGAGTTGGAGGAATTAAGGAGGCAACTCAAGGACCTTTTGGATGCCGGGTTCATAAGGCCCTCGAAGGCCCCGTATGGTGCTCCTGTCCTATTTCAAAAGAAGCATGACGGGTCTTTGAGGATGTGTATTGACTACCGAGCCCTCAACAAGATGACCGTGAAGAACAAGTACCCTATCCCTCTCGTTGCCGACTTGTTCGATAGGCTTGGGAAGGCCCGCTACTTCACCAAGCTTGATTTAAGGTCGGGATATTGGCAGGTAAGGATCGCGGCCGGGGATGAGCAAAAGACCGCATGTGTAACACGCTATGGGGCATACGAATTCTTAGTGATGCCGTTCGGGTTGACTAATGCTCCCGCCACTTTTTGCACATTGATGAACGAGGTCTTGAAGCCCTTCCTAGATCGGTTTGTGGTCGTCTACCTTGATGACATCGTTATATATAGCGAGTCATTGGAGGAGCATGTCAAGCACTTGAAGGAGGTTTTCCAAGCACTCAAGGAAAACCAACTCTATGTGAAGAAGGAGAAGTGCTCCTTTGCTCAAGAGGAGGTTTCTTTCCTTGGCCATCGCATAGGCCAAGGGAGGATTCGTATGGATTCCGCCAAAGTTCGAGCCATAGAGGAGTGGGAACCTCCACGAGGAATTAGTGAGCTAAGGTCCTTCTTGGGCCTAGTTAACTACTATCGGAGGTTCATCATGGGGTATTCCGCCAAAGCCTCACCTCTAACCGACTTGCTCAAAAAGAAGACCGTGTGGCATTGGGATGAAAAATGCCAAAGAGCTTTTGAGGGGTTGAAGAAAGCCGTAACAGAGGAGCCGGTCCTAAGATTGCCCGACTTTGAGCTTCCTTTCGAAGTCCACTCTGATGCCTCCGATTATGCTATTGGGGGCGTGCTCATGCAAGAAAGACATCCCATCGCCTTTGAGTCTCGGAAGCTTAACGACACCGAGCGTCGCTATGCCACCCACGACAAGGAGATGACAGCCATCATCCATTGTCTAAGGGTGTGGCGTCACTACTTGCTCGGGGGGAGGTTTGTGATAAAAACCGATAACGTCGCAACGAGTTACTTTCAAAATCAGAAAAAGCTGAGTCCAAAGCAAGCTCGTTGGCAAGACTTCCTGGCCAAATTCAACTATGGGATGGAATATAAACCGGGCAAGGCCAACGTAGTGGCCGATGCCCTCATCCGCAAAGGGATGCTTGCCCACATCAGTGCCGCCCACGGGACCATCCGGGACAGGGTCCGAGAAGGCATGACCCAGGACAACTTAGCCCAGAACCTGCTGAAACTTGCTGCCGAGGGTAAGACGCGGAGATTTTGGGTCGAAGACGGTCTGTTGCTCACGGTGGGCAACCGGGTTTTTGTGCCAAGGTGGGAAAACTTGAGGCGGGACCTTCTCAAGGAGTGTCATGACTCGCATTGGGCCGGGCATCCGGGAATAGAGAGGACCGTGGCGCTTTTGGAGGAACATTATTATTGGCCGAGGATGAGGGACGACGTAGAAGCCTATGTCAAGACGTGTCTTGTATGTCAACAAGACAAGGCCGAACAAAGAACGCCAGCCGGGTTGCTCGAGCCATTGCCCATACCGAACCAACCATGGGAGAGTGTTTCCATGGATTTCATTTCCGCTTTGCCGAAATCAGAGGGGTATGGGTCGATCATGGTTGTGGTAGACCGATTCTCTAAATATGGGACATTCATTCCCGCGCCCAAGGACTGCACCGCAAGTGAAGCTGCTCGTTTGTTCCTCAAGTACGTTGTGAAGTATTGGGGATTGCCGAGAAGCGTCATTAGTGATCGAGACCCGAGGTTCACGGGTAAGTTCTGGGCCGAGCTGTTCAAGTTGATGGGTTCGAGCCTCCACTACTCTACGAGCTTTCACCCACAGACCGATGGGCAAACAGAACGGGTGAATGCTTTACTGGAGCTGTACCTGAGACATTATGTGGGGGCCAACCAGAGAAATTGGGCAGCACTGATCGACATTGCCCAATTTTCATACAATCTTCACAAAAGCGAGTCAACAGGTCATAGTCCCTTCGAGCTCGTTACGGGACAACAGCCTTTGACTCCACAAGCCGTTGCGACTGGGTACACGGGGAGTAGCCCCGCCGCTTATCAAGCTGCAAAAGGGTGGAACGAGAAGCTAGACATCGCCAAGGCCCATCTCGATAAAGCCGCACACAAGATGAAGAAGTGGGCGGACAAGAAGAGGAGATTCCTGGAGTTCCAAACCGGGGACTTGGTGATGATAAAACTCTTGCCACACCAGTTCAAGACCCTACGCAAAGTGCACAAGGGTCTAGTTCGTAGATACGAAGGTCCTTACCCAATTCTCGCTAGGGTTGGGAAGGTTTCCTACCGTGTTGAACTTCCGCCACAAATGAAGATCCATCCCGTATTTCATGTGAGCATGTTGAAGCCATACAAAGAGGATGATCAAGATCCAAGCCGGAATGAGTCAAACCGGGCACCGACAGCCGTGACCCCATCATTTGACAAGGAAGCAACTGAAATCCTTGCCGACCGGGTTGTGAGACGAAGGGGTGTGCTGAGGTATGCCGAATACTTGGTGCGTTGGAAGGATCTTCCGGAACACGAAGCCACTTGGGAGAAGGAAGAGGATCTGTGGCAGTTCAAGAGCATGATTGAGGCCTTCAAAGCCGCTTAAACATTGTCGAGGGCGACAATGGCTTAGGTGGGGGAGAGTGTCACCCACCGACTTTTTGCGATATTTATTTATGTAATTTTCCGCTTTTAACTCTCGATGTATTTTTCGTTATAGCATGTACTTAGCATCATTTTGTAAGGAGCAAGCTTACTTGGGACAAAGGGGAACCGTGAGCCACCCTCTCCCATCTACCCTTGCTTCACTTTTTAGGGTAAGTTGACTTAGATTAATTAATAAGCCACCCTACTCTACTACATGTTGTACGGCTAGGTGGGGAGACAAGTAGACACATAGTACATACTTTTTACTTTTTTGTCTTTCCTTTAATTGTGTATAAATAGAGGTAATGCAAATGGGATGACCCATCCAATTTCCAACCCAAAATCACTTGAGTCATATTTTCTCTTCCTTTCCCTTTCTCTCAACCGTGCATTTCCTTTCCTCTTTACCTTCCATTATAATATTTTTCCAACATAAAACCGGGGTATTGTTATACTTGGGTTCGGGGTTGCCTGACTCTGACGAGGTACTTTCGGGGTGAAGTCGAGTGGCATCGCGGTTTTGACATAGAAAACGTGTCATCCCGTGACATACTGATGTCTAGCTGTTTATGGATTGTTGCATGATGAGATCTGCAATTTGTTGTTGAAAGTCGGTTTTGAGCTGTATTTTGTTGCTCATGCTGCTTTTACTGCATATTTTGACATTGAGCGGTTGAATTTTCTGCATTTTGGTATGTTATTAATCTGTTTTGCTGGTTTTTAGCCAAGAGCTAGGAAAAGCATGATATATTTGAGTCATATGTAGACTTGTGCTGTCTTTGGAGACTTTTATGCCCTTATAATCATCACTTGGTGCCTTCTTTTCTAGTTTTGGGAAAAGAGTAAGGTTTAAGTCTATTGTAAACCTTGATTAACCATAAGTTTGATAAGGACATGTTTAGATACCTTATGTTTTGGTTAATGGTCATATGTTGTATAGCCATGTTGGGTTATTTTAGATGTGGCTCATGGTGGAGTCTTGTGAGGCAATATATGGATTGATTTGGCTAACCTTGAACGCTAGTTATAGCTAGCTTATGGAAATCAATTATGGTGAAAATATTATTTTGGTGACTGTCCAAAATCAGTGTGAATAGCACCGGAGCTCGAATGACTTGCAGAGGCTTGGATTGCCTTATGTTGATTGTAAAAGGAGGGCAACTTGTGAATTACGGTCTTTTGTACCTTTTTCCTCTTGATATCACCAAATTTGATACAACATTGGTAATATATGGACTACTCTTAATAGTAATAATTCGGGTACTCTAAGTACGATAAGAAAGGGTATATGATCTTTTGTGACCTAAACTGATGAAAATGTTTCACAATTATGATGATATGTGGATCGACAAGTTTGTGGTATATATTTTTCGTGCCAATGTTATGTACGATGTGTACTATTTGAGTACTTGGGGTGGAGATATGGTTTTATTGATATGATATTTGCTCCATTATTGTGTTATACTAACTTTTGTTGAAGTTGGCAGGCAATGAAGCTAGTTGCTTAACAGCTTGTTGCAGATACCTCAATGTGGGGGTGAGATCAACTTGGGGATGGAGCTAGTTGTTTAACAGCTCGTTGCATATACATCAATGTGAAGTAAGAACAACTCGTGATTGACGTTGGCAATGGTCAACTCGCAAGTACCGCTTTGTTGAAATACAGTGTGAAATGCCATGTATGATGGTTGAGCATGATGCTTTAATATAACCCATAGTCCGACACAGGTGGTGGGAACACTGCACACTTGATGGGTTTGGCAAGAGGAGACCTGTTCATCTCAGGCATAAGATCGTAAATAATTTACTCGAAAGAAAGTGATATCACTAAATTGTGTAAGGTCTGAGAAGAACCTTGTAGATCCATTGATTGAAAAAACATCGAGGGGGACGGGACTAAAGTCTATACACGAATAAACTGTGATGTATCCAACCTAGTCTTAACAGGTTCAATGTGAAAAGTCATAGTTTCATTCAAGAAATGCACTGTGTTTTATATTGTCCCTCCCTACGGTGTGACAGTACGGAGACGGGTCCATAGCCATATGTTTGGTGGTGTAAGCAACGCTTGCACTTGATGGACACTGTCTGTATGTTATCAGGGGTAAGGTTGAGCTTTAGCTCTTAATGACCCATATCCATATGTTTGGTGGTGTGCGGTAACACACACTTGATGGGATCCACCTATATAGGTGTGGGAGTCTGGCCGCTCCCTATGAAGGATTTGAGACTTGCCTTCCAGAGCGCCTATGAATATCCAGGACGAGCGCATGGCCGATAAAACGCGCCAAACCACAGGAGTTGCCGAGATCTGGAGTTTGGTATGTGTCCAAGTGGAAGACTATACAACCCCTTGTGAGGTTCAAGACGAAAGTCACCTTGCAAGATGTTGGTCCTAAACTTGGGTTACACTAGGTGACGATTCAAGTCGCAAGACATTGGCACTGAAAAACTGAACTCCCTTTGCCCAATGTATTCCTATCTTTCTCTTCTACTTGTATCTTTTGTGGGGGATTGTTGAAAAAATGATACAAGTTAAACTTAAGTGTTATGGGAAAAATACATCGCATATTGGAAAAATGATAGAGTGTTATCCCATGTAGGAAAAAGAATGTGGTTTTGTAGAGTTTATATATATATATATATATATGTAAGTCCCCCCATTTAAATTAAGTCACAGTTGAGAGAATGGGAACCACACGCGAGCGAGGGCGATCTTTTTCTCAACAGGTATATTTATTTTACGGACGAAAAATGTTAGTCGTTACCATTTCATATTAATTAGCATTTTTAATGTTGAGAATTAATTCATATAAACGTTGGTAATTAATTAAATAAATTTGTAACAGCAGCAACCAGTTTTTGAACGTTGCAGAATTACCTTGCTGACACTTGAGGATTAGTATAAATAAAGATGCTGACATGTTGTTGGAAAAATGATACAAGCTAAACTTTAGTGTTATGGAAAAATATTCTAACTGTGCCTATTTACCGGCCGTTTACTGTTATTAGTCGTTTAGGGTCATTAAAATTGTGACCGTTGGGAATTAAATGATAATATAGCCTTTGAACTTTATTATGTCTGTTTATAGCCGTTAGAATTCATTATAGCCGATGACTTAATGCTTGTTACCGTTTATAGCCGTTGGAATTCATTGCACCTGTTTTTTTTTTTTTTTTTTTTTTTTTAATGCTTGTTACCGTTTTCTACGCTATATATATGCCATTAGCTATAACAACCAAAAAAACACACTCTCGGTCTCTCTCTACCTCTCTCTCTCTCGGTCTTTCTCTCCTAAAATTTGGGCAAAGTTCAAGGCACTCCTACCAGGCAATTAACGAGTGCATGTTAAGAGTCGAATCGCGTTAATCCTGGAGGACGGCCGCCGGTTGTACTGTGTGCACCGGAGCAGCAGCGAAATCATCTTTTAGGACAGGGGCTTTTACCACGGCGCGATATCATCGTTTTTTGTAAGATCTTTCCAATTACTCTCTCTTTTCGTTGCTATGATTGAATATTTATCAATCTCTAACAATTATTTGGTCGCCATGTTTATATAATTATTTCTGAATTTTCATTGGAATTTTAGCTTATCGTGCTGCAGTATTTTACTGAAATTTATAGTACAGTTATACTGCAATTTATAACAGCATTTTACTGTATTTTATAGAAGTGTTCTACTGTAATTTAGATGTAATTCTCATTGCAATTAGACCATTTCTCTAACAATCTAAAAGACGAATTTATCAATTAAGCATGAGTAATTAGAATTTTATTATGTGCTTAGACTAGGAAGATTATTCAATAGATCTGAAAGAAAAAAACTTAGTTCTACTTTGAATTTTTGTATGCTTTTTCTGCTTAATTTAGTGTAGCAATTATGAATCTAATGTTGATGTTCTGGAGATGTATATATTTATTTAAAGAAAAAAAGGAAAAACCCTTAATTTGTCGCTCTGAAGGATCTTATTGCTTACATAAACTTGTGGTTATTTAACAGTAATAAACTTGATTTCTCTTACGGAACGTCTGCAATAAACTCGTAGATTTATTAACGATGAATTGATGATCAAATAATTAAGGCATAATGAATTGCTGGAGCATAGACTACTGTATACCCATATTGGAGGGCATGTTAGGCCTTAATTAAATAAAAAAGGGAGGCCCATTTAGCTTGTGCTGAGATATGTTTTTACAGTTGGCTTTTAAGTGTAGAGAAAAGAAAAAAGAAAATAGAAATGGACATACTTAATAATAAACTAAAAATTATGCATGAAGTTTGAGTATGTGTATGTGTGATGATTTGAAATTTGTACATTGTTCCTACATTATATGACCGTTGTTGTCATTTAGTGAACTGGATTATTGGAAGTCAGACTTAGGCAACTTAGCATATGAAAACCCTTACATTATTTGCATATGACTTACGCTGTGAGATAGCAAAATGTGGGGGAATATAGCCTAGTAAGACAATAATGATAATTTTGCAAGAACTTATGTGGATTGCATTAGTTTGGACTTCTAAAAGGACAATGTAAATTATATTAATTTTTTTCTCGTTAGGTTGAAGTAATGATACTTCACCCTGATAGAGATACATAAAGAAAATAATCTCATGTGTTTAAGTAATTGCCAACTTGAGTGTAAGATAGAAGAGTGACCTGAGAGCCTGAGGTGGAGGTTTCTTTGTGGTTAAACATGATTATTAATATGTTAGATCATGAGGTATGTTGATTCTTGTCTTAGAGAGATTACTAATCATTCATGGAAACCCGCAGACATTGTTAAATGGTGTAAAACCAATTGGCAGTAGAGTGGGCATTCAAAAATAAATTGAAGGTTAATGGCTAAATTAAGGTTAAAACTAGTGATCACAGGATAGACTCAAAAATATAAAATTGATTTTTGGAATGACTAAGCACTAGATCCGAAAAAGGATAAAAGCCCGATATAATGGGTAGGAGGCGGTCGCGGGTACCCACGGGGTACACCTTGTTGCCATCCCCGAAAATATAGAAGCATTTGAAAGAACTTGAAGAATCAAGTGCATATATGTACTTTTTACGCGTGGAAAAAAAAGTTGAAATGTTTTTCCCAAAAAGAGATTTAGGAGATTTTAATTGGGGAAGGGTGTTAAGTGAAATTTTAAATTAATTCAATCTGCATGAAGCAGCCTTGCAATTTGCAAACTACCAATTTCGAATCTCGGCCCTCCGAAGTAAGATGTCAAGAGAACTTGGATATTATCTACTAAAATGAGAAAGGAAAAAGTAAATCGATGCTAAATTCAAGAATGGAGTCTTGAACCTAGAATCGGCAACTCTTAGGTTAAGCATGTTTAGCTGCACATCTTGAATCCCTTGTATTGGTACAGCATGGTATGTTTGAGTTTTAACCATCAGATTAACCTTATATGTGAGAGTTGTTTTCTTGCATATATTTGAGTGACCTATTGAAATAGTTGATCATTGTAAAAGGCTAATAGGACTTGTGAGTTCTTGGAGATCTATGTGTGATTTTGTGTATTAATCTCCATGTTAATGTGTCTAGTGTATTTTCCATACCTATGTTTGAAGTATTGTGAACATGTTGTTACATGTTACTTGAAATGATGAAAATCATGTTGTTTTAAGTGTTGAAACATATCCTTTTCAAGCATAATGTGCTGCTACATATTGTTTTGGCTATATGTTGCTATCCATATTGTCATATATAGTTTGTGGGCCGTAAGATGCTTATGTACATGTTGTTATGGACTTTTGCATGCTGGATTTTGTAAGTACTGGAGTAATACTTATTGTTTATGATGTGCAACTACTGTATGTTGTGTACATAATGCAGATTATGACATTTAGTTTCTAAATGTTGCTGTCCATACTAGTATTTTGCTGATTTTTGGACTGTTTTGCTGAATTTCAGCTTGTGATTGGGAAAAGATAATATGTATGAGTCATATGTGGACTTGTATTGTCGTTAGAGACTTATTATGCCCTTAGGATCATTGTTTCGTGTCTTCTTTTCTATTTTTTTGCAAAAAGGGTAAGGTGCAGGTCATATGAGAACCCTGATAAATCATAGGCTTGGTATTTAGCTTGTGTCTAGATACCTTGTTTGGGTTATTGTCATATGTTGTATGCTCATGTTGTCATTTGGATGGCATACTATATGACCCTAATGTTCACTTGATGAGAAGAAAAGCGTGGCATCGCGTCATAAGGTAAATACGCTAAAGTGATTGATAGCATTATGATTTGAAGAAAAACACATTCATCCTATTATTTCATATGTCAGTGGTAGACCCAGTCTACATACATTGATCCAAACGATGAATATTGAAGTGCTCTAGTTATATTATTGAGGTATTAGTAAAGTACTATGAATGGGGTTTACATTGTAATAGACTCCTTATTGTGTTGGATGTCTGATATCAATGAGAGATATTCTACTAATGACAATGTATTTAGGCTCATTAGTGAGCTATATGCCGCAACACCTTTCTGAAGCCTGCATTGATTAGTTGTCCTGAAAGATTGAGTTAGCATGTAGAAATATTAAACGGCTTAGGAATGTAGTGTGAGACATTCTTTTGTGGGGGTTGGAAGAGCACTTGAGAGCCTATGAGATATGTTGTTTGATCATAATCTTTTGTATTATTGTGTTTTTGCCAATGTTTGCTAGTTATAGCTAGCTCATAGAAATTAATTATGATGAAAATATTATTTTGGTGACTGTCCAAAGTCAGTGTAAATAGCTTGACGATGCTAGCACTTGGGCTCAGGAGCCTTGCAGAGGCTTGGGTTGCCTTTAGTTGAATTGTAAAAGGCACCTTATGAATTATGGTCTCTTGTGCCTCTTTTTCTTGAGATCACCAAGTATTTGATACAATATTGATAGTACATGGACTATCCTTAATGATAATAATGCATGTACTCTAAGTACGATAAAAATGGGTATATGGTCTTTTGTGACTTAAACTAGTAGTGATCCAATTGATTTGAGATGATAATGTTTCATAATTATGATGATATGTGGATTGACAGGTTTACGGTATACGTTTTTTGTGCCAACTGTGTATACGATATACGTATGAAGTGTACTATTTGAGTACTTAGGGTGGAGATATGATTTTATTGATATAATATTTGCTCCACTATTGTGTTATATTGACGTTTGTTGAAGTTGGCAGGCGATGGAGCTAGTTGTTTAATAGCTCGTTGCAGATACCTCAATGTGGGGGTAAGAACAACTCATGATTGACGTTGGCAATGATCAACTCTCAAGTACCGCTTTGTTGCAATGCAATGTGAAATGCCATGTATGATGGTTGAGCATGAAGCTTTAACCTAACCTAGAGTCCGTGACGGGTGGTGTGAACACTGCACACTTGATGGGTTTGGCAAGAGGAGACCTATTCGTCTCAGACATAAGATTGTAAACGACTTACTCGAAAGAAAGTAATATCACTAGATTGTGTAAGGTCTGAAAAGAACATTGTGGATCCATTTATTGAAAAAACATCGAGGGGGACGGGACTAAAGTCTATACACAAATAAACTGTGATGTATCCAACCTGGTTTTAACAGGTTCAATGTGAAAAGTCATAGTTTCATTCAAGAAATGCATTGTGTTTTATGCGGTCCCTTCCTATGGTGTGATAGTGCGGAGACGGGTCCATGACCATATGTTTGGTGGTGTAAGCGAGGCTTGCACTTGATGGATACTGTCTGTATGTTACCGGGGGTGAGGTTGAGCTTTAGCTCTTAATGGACCCATATTCATATGTTTGGTGGTGTGCGGTAACACACACTTGATGGGATCTACCTATGTAGGTGTGGGAGTCTGGCCGCTCCCTATGAAAGTTCAAGACTTGCCTTCTAGAGCGCCTATGAATATACAGGACGAGCGCATGGCCGATAAAATGCGCCGAACCGCATGAGTTATCATTATGTTACCAAGGAGTAAGGTTGAGCTCTAGCTCTTAATGGACCCATAGCCATATGTTTGGCGGTGTGCGGTAACACATACTTGATGGGATCTATCTATATAGGTGTGGAAGTGTGGCCGCTCCCTATGAAGGCTTAAGACTTGCCTTCTAGAGCGCCTATGAATATCCAGGACGAGCGCATGGCCGATAAAAAGCACCAAACCGCAGCAGTTGCCAAGATCTGGAGTTTGGTATGTGTCCATGTGGAAGACTATACAACCCCTTGTGAGGTTCAAAACGAAAGTCACCTTGCAAGACGTTGGTCCTAAACTTGGGTTACACTAGGTGATGATTCAAGTCGCAAGACATCGGCACTGAAAAACTGAACTCTCTTTGCCCAATCTATTTTCTTTGTTCTCTTCCGCTTGTATCCTTTGTGGGGGATTGTTGAAAAAATGATACAAGCTAAACTTTAGTGTTATGGGAAAATATTCTAACTGTGCCTATTTACCGGTCGTTTACCGCAATTAGTCGTTTAGGGTCATTAAAATTGTGACCGTTGGGAATTAAATGACAATATAGCCGTTGAACTTTATTACGTCTGTTTATAGCCGTTGGAATTCATTAGAGCCGATGACTTAATGCATGTTACCGTTTATAGCCGTTGGAATTCATTGCACCTGTTTTTTTTTTTTTAATGCTTGTTACCGTTTTCTACGCTATATATATGCCATTAGCTATAACAACCAAAAACACACACTCTCGGTCTCTCTCCCTCTCTCTCTCTCGGTCTTTCTCTCCTAAAATTTAGGCAAAATTCAAGGCACTCCTACTCAGCAATTAAAGAGTGCATGTTAAGAGTCGGATCGCGTTAATCCTGGAGGACGGCCGCCAGTTATACTGTGTGCACCGGAGCAGCGGCGAAATCGTCTTTTAGGACAGTGGCCTTTACCATGGCTCGATATCATCGGTTTTTGCAAGATCTTTCCAATTACTCTCTCTTTTCGTTGCTATGATTGAATATTTATCAATCTCTATCAATTTTTTGGTCGCCATGTTTATATAATTATTTATGAATTTTCATTGGAATTTTAGCTTATCGTGCTGCAGTATTTTACTGAAATTTATAGTACAATTATACTGCAATTTATAACAATATTTTACTGTATTTTATAGAAGTGTTCTATTGTAATTTAAATGTAATTCTTATTGCAATTAGACCTTTTCTCTAACACTTAAATGATAATTCTTTAAAGAACCTCTATCTTAACTCTCCTAACAACTACCGAGGTGACAAGGAAGTTATCATTAAAGAGACTCCCATTTTGCTCTCTCCAGATTGTGTAAATCATAGCAAACAATGCCCCTCTTTTGAATTCACCATGTCCTAGCCTATTCGCGATCCTTTTCTTGAACCATATCAAGACTTTGTCAATGGAAAAGTGACAACGAGAGATCCTTCTCTTGAATTCGCTATCACATGCTTGTTTGTATTCCAGATCCTTTTCTTGAGAAAGAACACTCAAAGAATATATGCTTGATTGAGTCCTCATATGTTGAACATAAAAGATTAAATTTTATTGTTTTTATATGTTACTGTATAAGGGAATACAAATAAGGTCATGATCTGTTAAGATATTTTTTATCTCAAAATTAATATCAATTTGGTATGATTTAGATATGGTTTTAGATTTGATTTGGGAGATATTTGATTAAGATTGAGTTACTTAAATAAGTTTGATTTGAATTGTTATTTTAAATTATATTAGATTTAGGTAATTCAATTATAAATAGAGGTTGAGGGTGTTGTTTGAGAGGGCAAAAAAAGAGAAGAAAAGATGTAGCAAATAAAGGGGTCCCTAGAGGGGCACCTAGGTAGGGAGAGAGAGAAAGATCAATGTTGAGAGGTTTTATGATTAAGAAACATAGATGATAGTTTGTAACTTCTTCTATCCAAAGCTACATTTTGAGAGGGTTGGTAGCTCACCGTATAGAAGCTATATTGAAGAGGGTTAGAGACCCGCCGTGCAGTTGTTACACCTTGAGAGGATTGGCGGCTTGTCGTGCAGAAGCTACATTGAGGAGGGTTAGTAACTCGTCGTGCAGCTGTTGCACTTGAAGAGAGTTGGTGACTTATTATACAATAGTCACACTGATGATGATTGTTGATTGATGATGATTGTCTAGGGTTTGGGGGTTATAATTAGAGATTGCAATTCCTGAATTTTATAGTGGATTGAGGTACCCGCTTGGTCCCGTGGTTTTTCCCTCTAGTTGAGAGAGGGTTTCCACGTTAAAATTTGGTGTATTATTTTTCGTTGCTCCGTTAATTTTACGCTTATGTTGTGCTTGATAGTGTGAATTTTCCCAACACAATCGATGTATATACAACTGAATTTAAAAAGAATCCACACATGTTAGACCAAGTGGGTTATAATTCATCTAATTTTTTAAAACAACATCCCTTTTATTTTAATTTTTAAATTAGTATATGATAGTTAAATATTTTCTAATCTATTGATCTGACTATAGTATAAATTTGTACCCTTTCAGAAGTCACAAAATCCCAAATTTTCCTTTAGCTAATTTCAAACACGGATTAATAAAATTTAAGAAACCCTTGCACAATTTGATCCTTGTATTCTGGACTCGGTCGATATATCAACATGCCACGTTTGTAAGTATGGAGAGCAAAATGTTACCAAACAGAGCTTCATCTATTGGTGATGATCTCGAGGGCCCAAAAATATTAACCAAGTTTAAATCCCGCTAATAGCAAATTACCTCCGGCCCTCCTTAGCAAGGAAGGAAATTGGAGGGCAAAATGTTAATTACAAAACAAGTAAAGGACTTAAAGAACAAAAAAAGGGGAACCTTTTTATAGTATAAAATTAGTGGCAAGTTATTCTTTGCTACAATTATTTCTCATTCTTAAGTTTTGTGCAATTTCTTTCTTTTTTTTTTTTTTTTTTTTTTTTTTACATAAGTAATATGTACCTGCTTGTGTATACACGCCGACCTAAGAGGGCACCACCATGTCGTCACCCGGTCCCATTGGAACTTTGAAGTTAAGCGTGCTTGGACGAGAGCAGTACTAGGATGGATGACCTCCTAGGAAATCCTCACCCTCAGGTTGGGGGCACTCGGAAACAGCCTCTCTTCAGGTTAACTTCCTGAAGGGGGAAGGCTACATACATCCGCTTCCGGACCCTGCATAAGCGGGAGCCCTTGAGGCACTAAGCGTGCTCCTTTTTTTTGTATATACACGTCGGTTGGGGTGAAAGTTGGCCAAACTTGAGACGCAAGTTTAAATTTGACATCCCTCTCTTCCCGGCATTATCAATGTAAGACAAATACTGACGCACGTAAAAAATAACTATTACCAAAATATTACTAAATTCAATGAAATTTTTATAAACTAATTAATTCAGGTTACTTGAGTGATAAATTTATTAAACCTTAAGATACCATATTGTATATATTAAAACACGGGGCAACTTCTGTATCAAAATCCTCAAGCCTCTCTATATATATGAGTAGAAGTGGGCTAACCCTAATCAAATCAAATCAAATCTTCATTCTCTCTCTTTCTCTCTCGCCATTTCAGGCTTATCCAGCGAGGTACATTTGAAGCTCAAAAAAAGCGAGGTACATTTCAACTCTTTTTTTCTTCCCTATTTTCTTATATTATATACTTTTCTTACATCTTTAATGTATTTAATCGGATTATGTACACTTTAGTATCATGATATTTTTAAAAATAGTAAAAAAAATAATAATAATAAGTCCCTAAACTTTTTTCGTATTAATAAAAAGGCCCCTCTCTAGTGTGATAATGTCATTGCCATCGATAGAGCGTACTTGAGTCGTGACAAGTGTTTTCTATATTAATGCTAAGTAAAATGGAAAAAGATATCATTCGATACTCTTATTCTTACCTTATTGGCACGAAATTTGAAATATTATATTATGTGAAAATAATTTGTTTTCGCCTAATGTGTTTAAGAATATGGTTATTGAAGGGTTTTTTTTGTTGTCATTTTACTGTAAATTAATAAAAGAGCAGTTGTCACTTTAGTATAGTTAACAGAAAATGACGTCACCGCGCTGGAGAATGAACTTTTTATTAATACGACAAAACTTAAGGACTTTTTTATTAATTCAAAAATATTAGCATCTTCTTTATTATTTCTAAAAAGTCAATATACTAAAATATAAATAACCCTTTTTAATTCAATATCTTTATCAATGACACAAAAAAAAAAGGTAATTTTCAGTGTCACATGAATGAATAAGCTCTATTTTTGCAGTGTCAAAAAGGGGGGGGGGGGGGGGGGGGGGGGGGGGGGGGGGGGGAAAAAAGAAAGAAAAAAATCACTCTATTTTGGCATATGCACCTAATTTATTATAAAGTGATTTTATATTTATGGATATATATTCAATATATATACTACAATGTAATTGACTTGTAAAAATGAAACTTCTTTACTTTTTTTGGTAAATCAGTGTATTGTCAAGTTATATTTTGTCGTATAAGTATTTACAGGAAAATATTATATCTATTTAATTTGAATACCTAATAACATAATAGAAAATTATTAGCTTAATTATCAAAATAAGAGCTGGGGATCATTCATTTGCTCTAATAATATACTAAATTCGGCCCAATCCACATATAAGATGAAGTGGAGTTCCTCACTAAATTTATATGTTAGTCTCTTCTCTCTCACAATTCTAATATAGGATTCAATTAGACTCACATATACAGTAGCCAAGGTTGTTAAAATCGGGATTCTACTTAGAACCGGTAGGGGCGTTTAGAATCGGAATCTTAAAATCGATCGAGAATCCTAATTCTACTAAATGTATTTGCCACAATAATCATGAGAGCTTTTAAAATATATGCTACTAATTGAACTTTATATTAAAGTCAAAAATTAAAATAAAACTTAAAAGTTAAATTTCCTAAAAGTATACAAACATTTAATTAATGTTCTTTTACTTGGAGCTAATAAATAAGTTCATTTATAAATGTGCTTATTTTTTTACATTTTAAGTTGTTATTTGTATACATTGGTAAAATCGGGGTCAGATCTCTAGATTTGTAAAAGCATATTACTATTCCATCAATTAATTTCATGTACAATTCATGAATCGTAAGATTCTACAAAATTTTGATTTTGCTTAGGATTCAAATCGGTTGATTAATGTGGAATCGTAAAATAGTAAGATTCTAAAATTCGAATCAGGATTTTAATGACCATGGGGTAGCCTTTGCCCTCTCTGCTTGGACTCGGTGGAAACAATTGGTCATCTCTTCGTGCAGTGTAGAATGGCTTGGAAGGTGCGGAGTAAATGCTTAGATTGGTGGGGCTTATTATAGGCTTAAGGTGTAAATTATCCAAAAATTTGTTAAGCGAAAGCGGGATCAACAGAGTTACTTGAATCAATCAAAGACGAACTTAGATACTGAACTAAAAATCTATTAATCCCATTAAAATAGAAACATAAAGCCACTATTAATAAAAGAAACCAATATTAATCGACACTACACTCAAATTCAGCAAATGGCAAATGCCATAGCGATTCTAAGCTATTGCTTAAAATTAAGTTAACCCCTGAACTTTTTAGCTTAATTGAACACATTCTTTGTTGCAAATTCTTGGAATATTTAAACATTTGTGACAACTAAAATCATGCTATATATCAAAATGACATTTCAGAATATCGAAATGAAAGGAGATAACATCGTAGTAATCAAAGCCCCCTAGGCTTCTATGCGGTTCCGATTGTTATTCGATCTCTGATTAGCGACATGTTTTAATATATCATCCCAACAAGATATATCTCTTTTTATTATTGCTTCAGAGAAGCAAATAGGGTGGTTTACTGTATTGCAAACCAAGGACATGGGATCGCTGAATTCGGGAGTCAGATTTCCCATCGAGTTAGTGTTTTCTCTTTTTTTCGAGTGGACATATATATATATATATATATTTCGATCTCATATTTCAAGTTATCCGCCTACATTCTCACACCATAAAGCACTTCCTAATTATCGTGAGAAATTATCATCAAATATAGCATAAAATTGTGTTTGTACTCATAAAACAACAAAAAAATTAATTGCTTGCATGTGTATTTCATTTTTACATAGCTAGGAAACAAGCAACCTCAATATGGCTATCGAGTCCACTGTCTCATTCACTATTGAAAGGATTGGAAACTTATTGGTAGAAGAAGCAAAGCTGTTATCCGGAGTAAAGGGCCAAGTACAGAGCTTAAAGACTGAACTGATGATGATGCAAAGCTTCTTGATAAAAGCGGAAGCTAAACAAGCACCGGGAGATGGAATACTTCGGACAAGCATCAAGCTCATTAGGGGCATCTCTTACGATGTCGAAGATACCATTGACTCATACATTCTCAAATTTCAAGAGAATACCAAGGATAAAAAGGAAAGAATCCTACAGAAGTTTGGTAACTTCTTTTGTCGTTTAATGGACTGCCATCGACTAGGAACTGAGATTGGGGCCATTAAACTAGAATAAAGGAAGTCACTAGCATGCGAGAAAGCTACAAAGTCCAAAATAATCCTACTGAACCAACCTCAAGAAGGAAAACACGAAGGAGCTACCCCCATATCAGTAGTGATGACTATATTGTCGGGCTAGACGAAGACATCAAGAAATTGGTTGAACAACTAACTACATATGTTCAGTCGAATGTTTTAGGCATTGTAGGTATGGGTGGATGTGGGAAAATGACACTTGCCAAAAAGCTTTACAATCATCCAGATATTATGCAACGCTTTACTTCACGAGCTTGGGTTTGTGTATCACAAGAAGCGGATGCAAAACACAACCTTAATGAGATCTTACGACAAATAAGCAACACCGCCACAAATGATAGTAAGAGCATTGAGCATTTTGTGGATGAGATCATCAACTTTTTGGATCAAAAATTATATTTGATAGTTCTTGATGATGTGTGGAAACGTGATGTACTCGAAGCTCTTCTCCCAGCATTTTCGTATAGGAATATCGAATCAGGAAGCAAGATAATAATCACAAGTTGAGATCAGTAAATTTTTGAGCTCCTTGCGCTAAGGTGTTCTATCCATAGGATTCCTCTCCTAACTCTAGATCAAAGTTGGGACCTTTTTTGTAAGATAGCCCTCAGTCAAGTACAGAATAATATGGAAAATGACACAAATATGAATGACTTTGAGGCCTTGGGTAAGATGATGTTGGCCAGATGGGGGGGGCTACCTTTAGCTATAGTTGCGTTAAGTGGAATTCTACGTTTTAAGGACAATATAGAGGAATGGTGGACGGTAAGTGAAGCATTCAACTCAAGGATAATGAAAGGAAGAGGTGCTTCTTTGTATGGAAGTGTAAAGGACATTTTAGCACTAAGTTACTATGACTTACCTTTTCATTTGAAACCATGCTTTCTATATTTTGCACACTTCCCTAAAGATACTAAAATCCACAGAGGGCATCTTATGCAAATGTGGATTGGAGAAGATTTCATAACATTTGGACAACTATCAGAACAACAAACATTAGAAGACGCAGCAAGAGAACAATTAGACGAGTTGGTTCAACGTTGTATGATTCAGGTAGCTTAAATAAATTATGCTGGACAAGTGAAAGCAGTCTGCATTCATGATCTAATGCTAGATCTCTGCATTGAAAAGACAAAGGAACAAGATTTCATTGTTGCTAAACCTTCTTTTGTTGTCGGACAATCGACAGTAGAGGCCAAAGACATAGACACACAATCACGTCGACTCGTCGTCAATTTGGCTCACGGGTATGTATGACACAAACAACTTTTTTCCTTGCATTAGATTCAATTGCTAATTTACACTAGCATTTTCAAATATCAAGGTTTAACTAATACGAAGGCCTAAAAAAAATTAAGAACAAAATATAGTTAGACCCCCTGAAGTTTGCAACTAATCACAACACACCTCCTGCACTTTTAATTTCACAAATAGCCTCCTAAACTTTGAAATTAATCACAACACACCCCCTGCACTTTTAATTTCACAAAATAACACCCTGACCTTTGCAATTAAACATAATACACCCTCTACACTTTCAATTATAAAAAATAGCCCCCTGAACTTTGCAATTAAAAATAACACACTTCTTGTACTTTCAATTTAAAAAAATAGCCTCCTGAATTTTATTATTTCACAAAACTCACCCCCCAAACTTTCTTAATAAATATAACACACCTCTTAGACATTAATAAATTTTAAATTAAAAAACTATGAAATTAAAAAAATTTGAAACAAATTATGGAAAGATATTTTCTTGGAAAAACTAAAAAATTATAGTAATGTTTTTATATTTTATTTTCAATATTTTCTTAAAATTATTTTTTCAGTATTTATTTTTAAATTTTTAATTTTATAATTTTTTAGCTTTAAATTTTTAATCTAATTTTAGAATTTAATTTTTAAAAATTATTATATCTTATCTTATAGTCCTTTTATGGAATTAAAAAATATATTTTATTATCTTTTAAATTTATAATATTCTTACTATAATTAGTTAAAGCAATTGATTTATGTAAATGTTAAAAATTTCTCTTATCTTTGACCTAAAAACATAAAGCTCTAGTGTGTATAAAACTAGAAAATTCACTATTTTTGATTTGATATATTTTTTAATTTTAAATTTATTTTTCAAATTTTATTTTTTTCATAATTTGTTATAAAATTTTAAATTTTATAATTTTTTTAATTTTAAATTTAGTAATGTCAAATGAGTGAGTTATATTTATTAACAAAGTTCAGGAGATGAGTTGTGTATAATAACAAAGTTCAGGAGGCTATTTTTTAAAATTAAAAGTACAGGAGTGTGTTGTGTTTAATTATAAAATTCAGGAGATGTGTTATGTTTAATTACAAAGTTTTAGAGGCAATTTTATAAAATTGAAAGTGCAAGGGGTATATTGTGATTAATTGCAAAGTTCAGGGGTCTAACTATATTTTGCCCAAAAATTAAACGCTTGATAATTATTAGTATTTAAACACTTAATAAATGTGCAAAAGATGTATTACATTTAGTAAAACAAATAAAGTAAATTCAATTAAAATGAAAAATTAAACATTATCAATTATTATAAGATGACCTAAATTCAATTTATGCCTAACTTTTGCTAAATTATAATCAACATAATGCCCAACACGGTGTTCTGTTTTTGTGCAGCACGAAATTCCCTTCCATACGAAGCTCTCGCAACATACGATCTCTTAGCCTATATGGCTATAGAACTGGAACAACTTACCCGACTTTCAATTTGGAGCCTATAGACAGAAATTTTAGGCTGCTCAGAGTTTTATTTCTCGTACGTATCGAAGTTCCTAATGGGGTGTTGCCACCACAAGTAGGGTCATTGATTCACCTAAGATAAGATATCTATGTCTATGGAGGACTAATATTGTCTAGTATCCTTCATCTATCACAAATTTGAGCAACTTGTTAGTATTAGACCACCGGTATGCCACTTTCCTTCCGTTTTATACTATGAAGTTGCCTAATACTTGGTGGCCACTGAAGAAACTTCGACTTCTTTATTTTCCTATGGACGCAAAAATCAAGGAAGAAATACCAATGTTCCAGTCATCGAACCTGCAGACTTTGAGTACACCTGGTGGTAATTGGATGCTGAAAGGTGCCGAAATATTAAGCAGAACAATTAAGAAACTAAGCGTAAGATACATATCTACTGAGGAACAACTGCAAGCATCATTCCGATGCTCGAGCATTATTTCAGACCGTCTTCACTCTTTACATTTGTACTTCTTTGGATTATGTGTTGGCCTCCAAAATCTAGGCACGATCTCCAGGCTATAAGGACTAGTGAAACTGAGGTTGATTGGAACAATAAAGGAAGGGTCAGAACCCATCTTATTCCCATCTAACCTTAAGAAGCTACTGCTAATATAATCAGATCTCGAATCACACTCTACTATAGAGGGTTTAGGAAAGCTTTCCCAACTAAAGCTCCTAGGACTGTATTACGATGCATATGTTGGTAGTGAATGGACTTGCACTGCGGACTCATTTACACATCTTATTCCCGCCTAACCTTAAGAAGCTACAGCTAATACGATCAAATGTGGCATTTCCACATCTTATTCCATGATCCGACAACATGCCATCTATCTCATGAGAAATTATTCGGTAATCTGGAGTCACTATGCATCCTAATCTAATAAGTGCTTACTATGTAAATATCATGTACACACATTTTGAGTCCAAATTGTGTATGTATAAATATTTTACTGTTGTCATTATTTTGTATTCTTAATTTACTAATACCGTGTGATGCCGGTTGGATTAGAACATCTACATCAATAGGCGCCTAGAGTAGGCAACAAGCTTGGACGCTAATTTTGTCCCAAAACAGAGCAAAAAAGATATCAAAATGAAAAAAATAAGGACAAATCTAAATAAAGTTATAAATGTCAAAGATCACCAAAATATAAGTAACTACGAGTTTTGATCCTTCAAGCGGAGCGGGCAATTGACATGGGGAGAAGAGTTGGATTTAATTTCGATGGTTTCGACCCAACCATGGTGGCAGACCTGCTAGCTAAATGAGGCGGGTGGTTTTGTGGTTGAGGTTCAGTCTTGTTTTGGTTTCCTGCACGGGTGGTTTGGTTCTTTTTCTTTTGGGTTCCCAGTCTGTGCCTGTTTTGTGCGCGTCTTGGGTGGCGTGTGCTCGGTGTCAGTTTTGTCAGGTTTTGGGTGTTTTGGTTTTGTTGCTTTTTGTTTCCCTTTTTGTTCCTCCCTCCGTTTGTGAAGTGGCCTAGGCCTCATTTTATCGAGAGACCTGTCTGTTCTTCGGCTTTGCCGATAATTATCGAAAAAAAAAATAAGAAACCACGAGTTGATTCATCTATTTGCAGTATTTTAAGTTGTACTTCGTTGTATTTCTCCCCAAATCTCAAACTTTTTGTTAAATTTTTAATTGTATTTATGCTTATCAAAATTTACTAATATGATCCATTGTATTCTGTGAAGCGTTTTACCCAACTGGTTATAAATGTTAGTAAGACAGAGATTGTTGTTTGTATGCTTTATATATAACAAGATGGTTCGAGTTCATCGTTTGATCTCACAGTTGATCATCAATAAAAATTTAGTTTTCTATTCCTTACCTAGTCCGTTACCTTAATTTTGTATGTGCTTTTTATTTAATCTTTTAAATTTAGTTTTTTGCATTCCTCACCTTATACCAATGTAAAACAGAATCATCGTCTGTATTTATAGATAGTAATTCACTTTAATTTATTCCATTTGCTCCAATATAGAGATGGCACTATGGCGGCTAAAATTCATTGCTTGTTGGTAACCTATCCCTTTTGAGGTGGCCCATGGATGCTAGTTATGAGATGGGAAGGGCACAAATATAAATACCCGTCACATGTTGGGCATAATGTTATACCCGCCCAACCCTACGACGTACCTGCTTCATATCCACCATATATTATTTCTCAAAGTTGTATTTAATTATTTTTAACATATAATAAGGATACATATATTCAATTTATCTATTAAAATAGATTATATTATAATAAATAACTTTGACTAATTACACATGTGAACGCAGATAACTATCGGATACTCCAATATAGGTGGGCACAAGATGGGTAATGAACAACTCTTGAATACCCCCAGGTAGAGGTATCCACTAAGATTGTTAGAATCGGATTCTACTTAGGATCCTTAGAGCCTTATAGTATCGGAATCTTAGATTGAATCTAAAATCGTAAAATTCTACTAATATATAGTATAATTATTTTCCGTATAGCTTCATAATTCATTAAAGATATGTATAAGACCTCAACTTATAAGGGTATGTAGAAAAATATAATCAAAATAGGACAATATGTTATATAACTTAAATGTGATTTAATTTAACCTTCTTTCATTTCAAGTTAAAAATGTACGTTCATTTACACTATCTACTTGTATTATTGACTTTTCAACTTTTTACGTATACATTGCTAGAATCAGTAAAATCGTAAACTAATATTATAATTCTATCTGTTAGTTTCGTTTAATATTAATGGATTGTGAGATTCTATAAATTTAAGATTCTACTTAGGATCCAGATCGATAGCTAATTATGGGATCTTAGAATCTGAATTGGGATTTTAGTAACCATGGTATGTTAGTCAAATATTACATAATGTAAATATCCAAAGTAAATCTTAGACAACAAATTAAGTATCCTATGAACTTATAATTTTATAAATAAGTCAATACACACTTTGATCCACGTATCAATGAAAATTTATTAAACTTCGAACAAGAGCGAGAGGATGGTGAATGGAGATTTGTAAGCCTTCTACTGTTGGGATTGAGGATCTCGTTAGGTAGATATTTCTTATGCCTCGCATGAGTAGAGACCAATAACCTTTATATAATCCCCTCATTAGAGACTCCTAATTTATATAGAGTTTGACTCCAACTTATACCCAACTATACAAGTCCAAAACAACTATAACAACAACAAACTCAGTGCCACAAGGGCTCCCACATATGCAGGGTCTAGGGGGTAGAAGTACGGAGCATTCCCCCTTTGGGGTGCAACCCTGAAGGGAGGCTGTTTCCGAGGATCCCCAACCTGGGGAGTGCATCATCATGGTAGCATAAATTCCTGAAAGCATGAGGTAAACATAATTAGAGTAGTAAATAGCACATTGGTCTTTGAATAAGAAACTTAAAAAACACACTTAAACTCAAAACCAAGACTTTTAATACAATTAAAACATTGGTCTGCAGAGTTTACACATCCTAAAACTTTCCAACATGGCATCGACTCCTTGTCAAATTATTGGGTTATTTACATTTTAGTACCCAACATTTTTGAAAGTAATAAAAAGGACTTTAAACTTTTTGAATTATTAAAAAGGCCCCTAAGTTTTTGTCATATTAATAAAAGTGCCTATAAGTTTTTCTTGTACTAATAAAAAGACTCATATCCAGCATGATAACATCATTTTTCGTCAACATAGTCAACATGGCAGCTGCATTTTTATTAATGCTATAGTAAAATGACAAAAATACACTTTAATAACAATACTTTTAAACAAATTAAGCGTTATAGATAGTTTCTACTAAATAAAGGATCTCAAATTTCATGCTTATAAAGTAAAAATAAAGGTATGGAAGGATATTTTTATCTTTTTATTGTAGCACTACTAAAAAATAGTTGGCACATCAAGTCTGTCTTCTTAGCTTCCAATGGTATGTCCCGATGGCGAAGGGAACCGGAGGATCGCCTTCTCCCTTGGTTAAAATCCGATTCTTTCCACTCATGACAAGGGGGATTTCAGGGTTAGTGTTCTACTACCCCAAATCCTTTTGCTTCCTCCCCAATCACACATGCATGTGGGGATTTGTTTCAGAAAACTCACCCCTGGCGCATGCATGTGGAAATTGACCGGCTTTGGCCCCAAATCCGGGACCCTCAAGCAAGATCCCAAAAGGATGGACGACAAGAAGGGCTTCAAGACCTTGGAGCTGGTTAAACAGCTTCTTGCTTGTGCGGAAGTGCGGAATCCCAAGTACTTAATTTTAATCAAATACTACGACCAAACGAGAAGTAATACGGATAAAAGAGAACAAATAACAAGAACTCGATGATTTATGTAGAGACCCTTTTTCAATCAATAGGGGAGAAAACTACGGGCGGAGATGGAGGCTTTTTATTGATTTGAGAATAGAAGAATTACAATTCACTTCTCTCTCTCTCTCTCTCTCTCTTCCAAGGATGACGGCGCTCGCTTTGAATTTGGATGCTGAACACATGAACTTAAGGTCATATATATATCCGTGTGGAAAATAGACTCCCGATCAATCGGGATCGATTGGCCCTATCTCTGTTGCTTTCCTGTTTTTCTCTCCAGCATGCTTGCCCGATCGATCGGTGGAACACCCGATCGATCGGCAAGCTCACGACAACAACAATAATAGTAAAATACTAAATTTGAGGCATATGCCTAACAAACTTTCACCTTGACTCAAATTTAACACCGCAATAAAAAATACCTCTACCTTCTCCACTAACACCCCACAACAGGGGTTAATAAACAGAAATTGAGAGCCTAACCAAGTTCAAGCAATGCTCGAATTTCCTGTCGGGAAGAACTTTAGTGAACATGTCTGCCAGATTATTTTCGGTATTAATCTTCTTCAACTCCACCTTGCGCTCATCTATCAGATCTCGAATAAAATGATGCTTGACATCAATGTGCTTTGTCCTGTCATAATGCATCTTCTGATCTTTAGATAGATGAATTGCAGACTGGCTATTACAGTAGACACCAACTGTGCCCTAATCAACACTGAGTTCACTAACCAAACCTCTCAACCAAACAACTTTCTTAAATGCTTCTGTCACTGCCATATATTCGACCTTTGTAGTTGACTGTGCGGTAACTGACTGTAGGCATGCTCTTCAACTAATAGCACTGTCATCCAAACAGAACACATAACTAGAAGTAGACTTTCTCTTATCGAGATCTCCACCGTAGTCTAAGTTAAAATACCCAACTAAATAGCATTTACTCCTCCCAAACTTCAAACAACCATTAGAAGTGCCACGTAAGTATCTGAGAATTCATTTAACAGCGTTCCAATGCTCTTTTCCTGGATTCGCCATGTATCTACTCACTTTGCTAATAGCATAAGCAATATTTGGATGAGTACATACCATAGCATACATAATACTACCAACAGCACTAGAGTAAGGGACCTATGACATGTACCTGACATCCTCCTCTGTTTGAGGCAAATCCAATGCTGAAAACCTGAAACGAGCTGCCACCGAAGTGCTAACAGGCTTAGCATCCTTCATATGAAATCGATCCAAAACCTTCTCAATATACTTCTCTTGAGACAAGTATAAATTTCCTACTTTTCGGTCCCAACTGATTTCCATACTGAGTATCTTCTTGGCTGCTTCCAAATTCTTCATCTCAAACTCGGTTTTCAACATTGTTTTCAAACTATTAATATCAGTCATATCCTTAGCTGCAATCAACATACCGTCAACAAATAACATAAGATAAATGTATGAACCCAAGTCTGTCTTCCTGAAGTACACACAACTGTCATATTTACTCCTGAAGAACGCATTACTAGTCATAAACTAATCAAACCTTTTGTACCACTGCCTAGGTGACTGCCTCAAACCATATAGGGATCTTTTCAACAAACAAACATAGTCTTCCTTACCCTCAACAACGAAGTCTTCAGGCTGATGCATGTAAATACTCTCCTCTAGCTCACCATGCAAAAATGTAGTTTTCACATCTAACTGCTCAGCTATAAATCATGCATAGCTACTAAAGCAAGTATCGCTCGTATGGAACTGTGTCTAACAACAAGTGAGAAAATATCATGAAAATTAACACCATGTGCCTGACTGTAGCCTTTAGCTACTAACCGAGCCTTGTACCTTGCATCTTCCACTCCATGGATGCCTTTTTTTTTGTTTGAAGACCCATTTGCATCCAATAACTTTCTTTCCAGTTTGAGGCTTGACTAGCTGCCAAGTCTGGTTCTTCTATAATGACTCCATTTCTTCATGCATGGCCATTAGCCACTTCTCTAAATCAGATCTAGATACAGCCCAAGAATATGTAGATGGTTCAGAATCTTCCACTGTTTCAGCTGTAGTAAGTGCATAGGCTATCATCTTCCCACACCCATATCTCTGTGGCGGCCTACTCTGTCTTTTCTGCCTTCCACCAGCAATAGTATACTGTTTGACCTACTGACCTGTTTCTGTTTCATCATTCTCATCAGAAACCTATACTGAAGGTGCCTTTGTACTCTCAATCTGAACTACCTGCTGCGGATCTGAGCTATCTGACTGTATTTGGCTATCATCAAGCTTCTATACCTAACCTGAATCACGAACTAAGGAGGGCATGTGTGGCGGATTTAGTAGGGCAAACTCATCAAATGTAGCATCCCTACTAGTAAGAAATTTATGAGATTTTAAATCCCATAAACGAAATCCCTTCACACCTGACATATAACCAAGAAAGATACACTTCTTGCCTCTAGGCTCTAGCTTCCCATCATTCACATAAGCATAAGCAGGACAACCGAAAATTCTTAACTGAGAGTAATCAGCAGGGGATCCAGACCATACCTCTTCCGGAGTCTTCAACTGAAGCGATGAATGAGGTGATCGATTCACTAAGTAACACGCCATGTTAACTACCTCTACCCACCATTCTCTCCCTAAACCTACATTAGATAGCATACATTAAGCCTTCTCTACTAACGTCCTATTCAGCCTTTCTACCACTCCGTTCTGTTGAGGTCGACCTGTATAAGTCCTGTGTCCGACAATGCCTTGATTCTCACAAAATTTGATGAAATCACCCTCATCAAATTCAAGATCATTATCAGTCCTTAACCTCTTGATCTGCTTCCCTGTCTGTTTTTCAAGCAGCGCCTTCCACTTCTTGAAGACTTCATAAACTTCGTTTTTCTCCTTAAGAAAATAGACCCAAATTTTCTTGAATAGTCATCAGTAAACTTTAGAAGATATCTAGAACCTCATTTGGAAGAAACTCTGGACGGTTGCCACAAATCTGAAGGAACATAATCTAGCGTTCCTTTAGTCTGATGCACTGCCTATTTGAAGTTGACTTTCTTCAGCTTCCCATAGATGCAATGCTCACAAAACTGCATCAACTCTGTAGACTGACCACACAATAAACCCCTCTTACTCAGCTCTGTCAGACTCTTATCACCCATATGACCCAATCTCATGTGCCACATCTTGGTAATATCTGATTCTGACATAGATGTAGAAATAGCCACTGACCCTGTCACAGTAGAACCTACAAGCTCATACAAGGTTCCTACCCTTCATCACAATCAACGCACCCTTACTGATCCTCATACCTCCACCTTCAGTTGTGTACTTGTACCCATTTGACTCAAGGGCACCTAAAGAGATAAGGTTCTTTTTCAAGTATGGGACGTGTCGCACGTCGCTAAGTGTCCTGATAGTACCATTGAATATCTTAACTCTGATTGTTCCTATACCCATAATCTTACAAGCGGCATCATTCCCCATCAAGACTACTCTACCCTGAATTGACTTGTATGTAGTGAACTAGTCTTTATTAAGACAAACATGATAAGAACAACTTGAATCCATGATCCACTTATCCTTGGATTTGGCCTGGGATTCAGTTACTAAAACAACATCAGCATCACCCTCATCTTCAACTACACTGGCCTCAGCAGACTTATCACCTCTATTATGGTCATTCCTATTATCTTCTTTCTACTTATTCTTAAGCTCATAACAATTTTTCTTTATGTGCCCTTTCTTGTAACAAAAGTTAGATAACAGGTTCTTATGTCTAGACTTAGACCTTGACTCCTTTCCACCATCAAACCCACTTTTCTTAGTTCTACCTCTCACAAACAAACTATTACCAGAGTCATTCACAGAGTTAGACAATTCTTTATCTACTCGTTCTTTACTCATTAGGTTCCTCTTAACTTCATCAATTGTGATATTTGCCCTACCATCGTATATCATGCTTTCTACAAAGCTTTTATATGAATTAGAGAGTTAACATAATAACAACATGGCCTGATCTTCATCTTTACGGGGCATCATCCAATTCTTTTAACTCTTGAATTATAGAGTTAAATTCATTAATATGGTTGTTAAGAGATGCACCTTCCGACATACGAAACATGTATAACTGACGCTTGACTACGAGTTTATTAGAGACAGATTTGAAGCAGAACATCTCTTGCAGCTTATCCTACAACTCCATGGCAGTTTTTACCTCCAAGACTTCTGTCAGTGCATCATATATAAGGCACATCTGAATAGCTGTAAGTGTCTTATCATCTAAATCCTCCCATTGTGCATCAGATAAACTCTCCTGTTTCTTCTCTTTTTCATCCGGTGCTTTCTTCAAGCCATTCTATGTCAGGAGACCTTTGACGCTGACTTGCCACAAACTGAAACTCCCTTGACCACCAAACTTCTCTACTTTAGATTTAATCGCTGACATCATAGTACAAAATTGAACAACAAGGGCTCTGATATCAATTTGTGGGGAAGTGCGGAATCCCAAGTACTTAATTCTAATCAAATACTACGACTAAACGAGAAGTAATACGGATAAAAGAAAACAAATAACAAGAACACAATGGTTTACGTGGAAACCCCTCTTCAATCAAGAAGGGAGAAAACCATGGGCGGAGATGGAGACTTTTTATTGATTTGAGAATAGAAGAATTACAATTCACTTCTCTCTCTCTCTCCCTCTCTCTCTCTCTCAAGGATGACGGCGCTCGCTTTGAATTTGGATGCTGAACACGTGAACCCTAGGGTCATATATATACCCGCGTGGAAAATAGACTCCCGATTGATCGGCCCTGCCTCTGCTGCTTTCTTGCTTTTCTCTCTAGCACGCTTTCCTGATCGATCGGTGGAACACCCAATCGATCGGCAAGCTCACAGCAACAACAATAATAGTAAAACAATAAATCTGAGGCATATTCCTAACATTGCTCAACCCGTTTTCGTCCCACGTAAGCTTTTTTCTCTTCTCGCTTGTCTTTTTAACAACTGGGCTTAGGATTTGGGTAAGCCCAGGGTAGGGGTCAGGGGTGAGTGGCCCTTCACTACCCCTAACAGGAGCAAAAGCTCTGTTCTTGAAGATTTTGGAAATCCAAAAGGGTGGAAGGAACCGGTAGGTGTGAGGATTTGGGGTTTTAAAAGGAGGGCAAGGCCGAGTGGGCTCTCTACCCCTCATTCTCTCCTTCTACTTTCTCTCTGCCCCAATCGTCTTTCTCCCTGTCTTTTATTGAACATGCATGCTGATGTCAACCAAAATGAGCCTGCATACTTGGTAAAAAGCAACCTTCCCAGTGACTTTTATGATGCCGGACCTCCAATGTCACAAGGTGACGCGGCCAAGAGTACCTTCCCAATGCTCTCTGGTACGGGGAGTATGATGTTTGTCCCCTTTTTTAAAGGGGAGCTTGCCTTAGTTTTTTGCCCCCGTGTCCTTTGTGGATATATGTTGTCTTGTTAGGTGTTTGACCTTTGTAAAGCAAATAGGGAGTTTGGACTTCACGTGTTTGTGGGCATTCGAGTGTCCCCCAGCAAAAGGACCTAGGCTATGTGTTCTTTCAGCTGGGTTGAGTTGTAAAGCCTTGATTATTATTGTTTTCATGTATTTGATTGTTCTGCTATGATTATTTTTAAGATTTTTCTGGAGCGAGCTATCGATGTTTCTTAGCCAGCAAATGGTCCTTTTTGTTTAGGTCTCTATGAAAATCCTATGTTGGAATATTAGAGCTATTGCCCGTAGGGCGGCCCAACAAGAACTGGAAGGGATGATTAAAAAATTTAGGCCTAATATGATTGTTGTACTTGAACCTCTTGCCAAAGAGCTGGTAATTGAAAGATGTCTCCCACGTTTAGGAGTGGACAAGAGCCATTATGTCCCCCTGTCAACCATGTGGGTGGAATATGGCTCTTGTGGAACTCGACATTGTGACTTGTAGACATCATGTACATTGATTATAGGATAGCACACACTGTTATGGTGGACAAAAGCAACGATAAAAGGGGTGTGATCTTCTTTGTTTATGCACCTACTAAAGAAAATAAAAAAGATCCATTCTGGAATGCACTTACTAGATTAGGTCATCTTAATGACCATCCTTGGTGCCTTTTCAAAGATTTAATGAACTAAGGGTCCCAACCGATAAACATGGGGCCCCTCCTGCAAATGCCAGGATGTTTACTTGGTTAAATGGACTTTGCTCTCAGTTTGACCTTGATGATATCCCATGGACCGGTCAGAAATACACATGGGCAAGGACTATCAATGGAGTCTATGTTCAAGAAAAGCTCGATTGAGCCTTGGTTAACCAAGCTTGGTCGCAAATCTTCCCTAAGTCGTTTATATATAATGATTTTGGCCCAGTTTCGGATCACTCTTCATTGTTCTTATGTACAGAGGAGGAGGGTTTTTCAAAAGCAACCCCATTCCACTTCTAGGCGGGATGGGCAAAGTATAAAGTCACTGAGAACATTATTCGGCAAGCCTGGGCAACCAGAGTGAGGGGATCAAGGATGTTTGAAATTACCCAGAAGTTTAAGCGCATAAAAAAAAGGGCTCAAGGAAAACAAGGAAACAATGATGGGGAGATTAAAAACAAATGTGGATAAAAATGAAAGAAAGGTCCGAGAGACTTAGGAGAAGCTGGAGGCGAACCCAGGTAGCCAACGGCTCAACCTGAAGCTCAAATGGCTAATTATGCAATGCAAAAAGCTTCTGTTCTTTAATCATAAGTACTAGGCTAAGTACTAGCGCAAAAAGTGGCTCTCCAAGGGTGACAGGAACTCTAGCTTCTTCCATGCGTCTGTATATGCAAGAAGAAGGAAAAGGAGCATTACAGAAATTAAAAATGACCTAGGAATAACTCTCACAGAGAAAAGTGCTATTGGGGACACTTTTATCCAAGAGTTTAAATCCAGATTAGATCCAATGGTACAAGGCATAGCTTTCCATCCCTTGCTACCTTAAGTAGGAAGGTATCGGACCTAGATAACAAAAGTCTCATCGCTGAGGCCTCGGAAGACGAGATTAGGGGGCTGTCTTTGACATGAACCCCCACAAAGCCCCAGGGCCTGACGATTTCTCGACCTTCTTCTTTTAAACCTGTTGGGGGGTGGTAGGGAAGGACATCTACAATGCTATTAGAGCCACACTTAGGGGGGTTTCCCTCCTGGCTGAGATAAACTAGACATTCATCACTCTAATCCCAAAGGTAGAGTGCCTCCAGACTGTTAACCATTTTCGACCTATCAGCTTATGCAACGTATTGTATAAGATTATAGCAAAGGTGCTTGCCAATAGATTGAAACCTATTTTGAATAAAATTGTATGCCAATGGCAAGCTGCTTTTGTTCCGGGTAAAAGCATCCAAGACAACATTTTGGTTGCCCACGAGATCATGGCATCGTTCAAGAAAAAAAAAGGGGAAATCGGGCTGGATTCGAGCTAAACGAGACATGGAAAAGGCATCTGATAGAGTGGAGTGCGCCTTCTTGAAACGGACCCTCCACCAGATTGGATTCCATGACAAATGGATCAGATGGGTAATGGACTGTGTTTGTTCAACCTCTTTTTTGGTTCTTATTGATGACAAACCGATGGGCTGGTTCACCCCGTCCAGAGGCCTTCGTCAAGGGGACCCCCTGTCTCCCTCCCTGTTCATTCTTAGTCTTGAGGTGTTAGCTTCTAACTTGTAGGTCCTGAGCAAGGAGAAAAAATAGGGGATTGGAATCAAAATTGCGAGAGATGCAACAGCGATTCCTTGTCTCTTCTTTGCAAATGACTGCCTTCTTTTCTGTGACGCAAAGGTTGAAGCGACGTAGAGATTTCATAAGGTGATTAACCTATTTTTTGAGGACTCTGGCCTATAGGTAAATAGGGCAAAATCTTCGGCCATTTTCTTGACAAATGTGGAGCAGAATCAAAGGCAGTGCATCTGTGACATCCTGGGGATCCCTTGTAGCAATGCTCTGGGGAGATATCTGGGGTGCAATTTTGGGACGGGCAGATTCATGTCCCATGTAGCGGGTAATCTGGTTTCTAAGATGGAAACTAGAGTCGCTCGATGGAAGGCTGGTAAGCTCTCGAAGGCAGCATGGAGTAAGATTTGGATTGAATCTCTGTATAGTCATATTATGCAATGTTTCAAGCTCCCTAAGACTGTTTTTAACAATTTTTCTGGAACAATGATGGGAGGAACGGTCTTAACCTGGCTGCATGGAGTAAGATTTGTAAACCCAAGGGAGCAAGAGGGCGGGGGCTTCGGAACATGGAAGCTGTGAATCAGGCCTTTTTGTGCAAGTTGGGATGGAGAATCATTAAGGACGAAGACAAAGGTCATTCAGGAGAAGTATTTGAAAACAGAAAACCTGTTTGAGTACAAAGGGAAGGGGGCTGATTCGCCAGCCTAGAAGGACATCTTAGCAATTAGACCCCTTCTAATGAAAGGCCGTAAATGGAGGTTTGGCAATGGGTCTAGAATTAGTTTTTGGAAGGACTAATGGGCCCGTAATGGCCCACTCTCAGGGAGCCAAAGGGAGGATCAGGTTAAGGTGGACCTGTCTCTCAAAGTGGCTGATTTTATATCTAACAAGGAGTGGAATTGGGAAAAGCTGGAAAGAGTAGTGACTCCCGAGTGTTTAAACAACATCTTGGGAGTCCCGATTCCCAAAAGCACAATGGAAGATCAGCTGTGCTAGGGCTTCACGAGCTGGGGAGAGTTTAGCGTGAAATCGGCCGCTTGGTTGGCACATAATCTTGAATGGAAAGATAGGAATGGGTGGGAATTCAGGTGGATCTGGAACCTGAACATTCAACCAAAGATCAAAGTGTTCCTATGGCAAGCTCTAAATGGCTATTTGGTAACAGGGGACCAAATGAAAATACGTATCCCATATTGGAACGGCCATTGCATTTGGTGTGGAGAAGATATGGAAGATGTGCCTCATTTGCTCCTCAGATGCCCTCGTGCCAAGGAAGTTTGGGGAGTTGCCACTATGTCGAAGAGGATCTTGACGCCTCCATCAAAATCGGGACTTGACTAGGAAATGTGATTCAGGAGAGGAAAAACAGTACGACAGATTTTGCCACGCTCTGTGGGCATATCTGGAAGGACAGGAACTCAACAATCTTCGAAGGGGACAAGCCCACTCCTGTTCAGACAATGAACTGGGCAAAGACTATGGTTATGGAATGGAACTGCAGATCTCTCTTGGATGAAGATGGTACAATCAATAAGCTCAAGAATCGAAAAGGTAAGAGACTGAACGGATGGGTGACCTGGACCCCCCTGATCTAGGCTGGGTAAAGGTTAACTTCGATGGGTCCAGACATGCCCCCCAACCTGCATCAGGATTTGTCATTCGGAATTGTAACGGTGATATCATTGCTAGTAGAACTAGAAGACTTGGGAATGCCCCAATCATTGTTATAGAAGCTCTAGCAACCCGTGATGGCCTTTCCCTAGCCATTTCTAAAGGTGCGACCCATGTAGCTCTTGAAGGAGACAGTGAAGTTGTTATCAAAGCATTGCATTGAAGTTACATATGCCCAAGTGACATTTGAGTTATTATGGAAGAGATCAAGTCACTCTGCAACAAGATTAGTCTAGTCCGATTTTCTCATGTATACAGAGCGGCAAATAGATCTGCTGATTTCATGGCCAGTGAAGGGTATGGGAGAATGGGGTTCCAAGTTTATGTGTTGGAGCCCTCTATTTCCCTCCTTCTTATTTCCAAAGTCGAGGATTCAGGTCGCCCCTCGCTTAGAAGGGGGAGCTATAGTCGGTTTCTTGTCTTTACCATCATTAAAAAAAACAAAAAGTTGGGTTTGAGCATGAGAATCACTTGACTCTCCTACATGCCATTGTATTCTCTCTCTACCCACACCACTCTCTCACTTAAAAGAACATCAAACGCAAATGATCGGGTGGAAGTCAGAATGGGGGCTGTCGAATTTGGGCTGGTGTTGATGGTTGTGGTGGTGATTTCGACAGCGGAGATGAGGTGCGTGGAGCTCAGACACAGGGGTCCGGTGCGTGAGGCTGTGGAGAGGATAAAGGGAGAGAATTACATTGGAGTGCTAATGGATTTCCATGAGGAAGAGGTGGCGCTTCAAAACTCCGGTCTCTTTGCGCCCAATCCTAACCTGCCATCTGTCACTCTCTCCGGTAACTTTATCCCCTTCTTTTGTTATGTAACCTCACAAACATGAGGAGATGGCCTTGGATATAGCTAAAGTGAAGGGTTAGCATAGGTGTAGTTTATACAACAGTTTATATTAGAACTCACTCATTCCCCAGACCCTGCATCTGCAGGATCCCTTGTGGCACTTGGTTTGTTGTTGTTGCTTTATTAAGTTGTGTTTGGTTCAACTTTTCCATGTCTTAAAGTTGTAAAAAAGTTCTAATAGACTATGTCTTTCGTTTGGTTGATAGAAAATATCGTCTTACATCTTTTGCATGGCTTAAATAGGAAGATAAAAAATATGTTTTATAACTAAATAGAAAAATATGCAAAACTCAATATTTCACAGCTTATTTTTGAGAAATGCTTTAAAAGGACTATATTAACATTAAATCTTCATTAGTATGACCTACTTTTACTTATTATCACCACTCTCATCTACCACCACCGTTTTTAAGCCTATAGGATCATTATACTCACCACTCTCTCCGTTACGATGACCAACTATTAACATAATTACCTCTTATCTACTATTATTAATTGATTTATATTCTTAAGTCATTTTTATGATTATAGTAATAAGTTTCTTTGTTAAACTTGTACCAAACACTTTAGGCTATTAAAAATATCTTTTTGCACTGCACAACCAAACATTTCACTGTAAAAAAATATAGATCTTATTAAAACATACACTACTAGAAAACATGATATTAGCAACGAAAATTTGCAACAGCTAAAATCCATAGTAAAATTGAAACATATCTTCTATAAATTTGCGGCAAAACTCAAATAGACAAAATTTGCAACTAAAAAGCAATGAAATTGCAATAGCGGTTTCATACGGAAAAATATGAGACAAAATCATTGGTAGTCCTTAGCAAATGCTACGGATTTGCAATGTTACAGCCATAGCAAATTGTAATTGACAAAATTAATTGTAAATTTAAAAGAAATTGCTTCAATTTTACAATAGGGCAATCTGTTGCAATTTGCTACCGCTAAACTTGTTGCAAAATCGAAGCGTTTGCTTATTTGCTTAGGATTAGCAACACTTGTTTTGCATAGCAAAGTTTTTGACATTTTGTAAAAATTGCGTAAAAGTGATTTGATATTATAACAAAATTAATTAACATATAAGAACATTTTGGTACCACACAATAACAATGTTGAAACAAAAATCTCATACGACGTGGTCCCATGACCGAGCCGTTGCAAATTTGATGTGTGTGTGTGTGTATATATATATATATATATATATATATATTTTGATAATTAAGTTTAATATCATAGAAAAAATCTTTATAATACACGAAGCAAAAGTAAGAAATAAAAACATATCTCAATAAGAAAAAGGCACAAGATGGAAGCGCAGCATAAGCAAAGCAAAGCATTGCATGCCCGATTTTGCCAATGGTCTGTGACAGGGACCAATATGAGAATATGGCAGACTAGGAAACGTCAGGAGCTACCAATCATTATTTTGATCTGGGAATGGAATTACTAATCAATCTGCTGGGCTCATGCAGTGGTGAATGGCTATGTCAGTAGGACCAACAATCGCCTGAAACCAAGTGATGATCCTTAATTTTACAGACTCAGTGATCCGAGGCCAATCGGGGGTAGAGTTCTGAAAAGTGTAGTTGTTCCTTAATTTCCAAATTGCATTGATGACGGCGAAGAATGTCATGATCCAAGCTTTCTTGGTTGAGCCCTTGAGGAATGGAATTCTCATTTTGCAAATTTGATGTATTTGATTCGAATTTGCAACGGCTAAGCCAGAATCAGTTTGACCTGGGGCCTTCAGTTGCAAATCTATAGCATTTGCTATGGTTTTGCAATGATATAGCTGTTGCAAAATAGTATCGCTAAAATCCCTTGCAAATCCGAAAGGAATTGCTCCAATTTTGCTACAGTACAGTTAGTTGCAATTTGCTACGGCTAAACATGTTGCAAATCCATATCGTTTGCTCATTTGCTTCGGATTAGCAACAACTATTTCCATAGCAAAGTTTTTGATAATTTTATATCAAATGTGTGAGAGTAAGTTTATACTCTAACAAAAGAAACAGGTTATTAATTATCATATATGAACATTTTGTAATGACATAGTAAGGGGAGTGCAACGGAAATTTTATACGACCTCATCCAGTTGCTTAGCAGTTGCAAATTCAATGCATTAGCTATCGATTTGCAACAACTAAGGGCGAACCAATTTGCTTCGAAGTTAGTAAATACTACAGATTTGCAGTGGTCCACTTGTATCAAATTGTAATGCATCAAAGCTCGTTGCAAAATCGAAAGAAATTGCTACAAATTTGCGATGGCAGATGTCAAAGCAATTTTCTACGATGTTTTTAGTAGCAAATTCGTGACAATTTGACAGGGAAAAGTGACAACCATAAGGGTTGTATCTTTGCTTCAGCTAGATATATTGCTAACCCGTAGCAAATACTTATTTACTTCATATTAGCAACGACTCTACATTGTATCAATGTTATTGTCAAAATTTTAAAGTTGTGAAATAAACTATATTTTAACGAAAGTAAATATGATATAAATTAATAAGCAACATTGTAAGTAAAAGTTTCATAGCATTTCAAAACAACACTGTATTGACGTGGACAAAAAATATTCATTATTAGCAATTATAAAAATCTTAGTGATGGGTGTGTGCACGTTAAGATTGTCAAATTAGAAGCAGACGAATCCCCACACGTAATATATTATGTATGACAGTGAAGTTAACCTAAACAAAATGAAGCTAATGCAGGCTCAGCCCATAGGTAGTGAGGGTTGCTAAGGGAGTTGGGCCCTCCTCTTCGCTTCGTATCAACACATGGACTGAATGGCCCAACTTTGTCTCATCTTGATTTTGGGCTTCTTCTAGGCTTATATTTGCTATATTTGCTGCAGTTATATAAGTGTAATCCACATTTTCAGCATGGATCATATCAATACTCCCAGTCATGGAAAACCCTTGTCCACAAGGGTCGAATGTCCGGTACTGGGCTGAAAAATCCGTCCAAAATTTCCAAGTTGCTTCCTCGACGGTGGATGGGTCCAAGTCCAATAATCCAGAATGGTGATATTGGGTGGAACGGGTCCATGGAACTTCTTGAGAAGTGAAACATGGAAGACGGCATGAATGCTTGAGTCCTCAGGAAGACCAAGACGATAGGCAACCGGGCCATTTTCTCGAGTACTTGGAATGGACCATAGTACTTAGGGGCCAATTTGTGGACCTTACGGCATTCTACCGAGTGATGACTATAGGGGTGTCGTTTTAAGTACACCCTGTCATCTCGATCGAAACTTCAATCACTATTTTTTTTGTCGGCTAGCTGCTTCATCCAGTAAGGTTTTGATGCCATTGTCGTACAGCGTGGACTATCGATAATAGTTCTCGCTCATACATGGGCATAAGTTGATTCCTTGGGGATAGTCCCTTGCTAAAATATGCAATCGGGAGTCCTTCTTGCAATAGAATGGCACCGATTCCATATCCTGAACCGTCGGTCTCGATGGTGAAACGTTTCTCAAAATCAGGTAACACTAAAATTGGTGTGGAAATGAGGGCTTGTTTGAGCTGATTGTAGGCCTCCTTGACTGCGAAGTTCCATTTGAAAGAATCTTTTCGCAAAAGTTTTGTTAGGGGCTTTGCAATTTTCCCAAAATTTTGAGCAAACCTCCTATAATACCCGATAAGCCCTAGAAATCCACGTAAATGCTTAAGTGTCTTAGGTATAGGCCACTCTTGGATAGCTCGGATTTTACTTGGGTCAGTAGCGACCTTCCCTTCACGAATTATATGCCCTAAATATTCGATTTCGCATAGCCCAAAGGAGCATTTACTGTGTTTTGCAAAAAGGTGATAGTGTGCGAGCAAGAGGAAAATTAATCGCAAGTGTTCGAGATGGGAACCCCAAGAAAGGCTATATACCAAGATATCGTCAAAGAACACAAGAACAAATTTCTGTGGATAATTACGAAAAATGTTGTTCATTAAGGCCTAAAATGTTGATGAAGCATTGGTTAAGCCAAAAGGCATAACCATGTACTCATAGTGACCAGAATGTGTTCGAAAAGCTGTCTTGTGAATATCATGGGGTCCCATTCAGAATTTGATGGTACCTTGACCTTAAAATCAAGTTTGGAAAATACCCGTGTGCCCCCTAGCTCGTCAAAGAGCTCTTCAATGAGTGTTATGGGGTATTTGTCTTTGACTGTGTTGTTTAGGTGCACGATAATCAATGCACATGTGCCATGTGTTATCTTTTTTCTTGACTAGAACAATAGGAAACGTGTAAGGACGTGTACTATCATGAACAAACTGTTTAGCTAACAAGTTGTCAATCAATTATTCTATGACATCTTTTCGTGGATCAGGATAATGATAGGGTCGTTGGTTAACTAGCTCTACTCCCTCTTTCAGTGGGGTGCAATGGTTGTATCCCTTATGATGAGGCGGTAGGGATGACGGTTCATCAAAAACCTTAGCAAACTCTTGAAGTAGTGTGCTAAGGCCCAATGGGTGTTGAGAGTCGGTGCCTAGTGCCTGTATACTGAAAAACCCATGGCACTCATGTAGGGCCCATAGGGTTCGATCAATATATTTGAGGTCCCCTTTATGTTGTCCTTTTAGTGTGTGTTGACGACAACCATATGTGAAAGTGGCACGAAGATGCTTCATATCTAAACTAACGAGCCCTACTGATGAAAACCATAGACAGCCTAAAACAACATCACATCCTCCTAAGGGAACAACAATCATATCAGAACTATAGGTTTCACCCTCGAATTGCCAAGAGAAATCCTTACAACTAGTGCAACTGGTCATGGTGCCCGCATTGCCCACTGTGATGGTAAAGGGTGTTGTGGGGGAGAGAAGACAGCCTAGTTGTTAGGCAATTCGACCATCCATAAAATTGTGCGTAGCTCCACAGTCAATCAGAATGTGTAACGGAGTATCCTGATGGTAACCTATTACGTGTAGTGTTTGATAAGTAGGTTTGCTCATGAGGGCACTAAACGAGATGGTTGGTGAAGGGTCATCAACAAGTTCTAGGGAGTTTATGTCCAGATCGTCCTCGTCGACCTCAATGAGGTAATATTGAATCTTAGTCTTTGGGTTGGCACATTTATGGGCGGCGGAGAAGGGCTCATCACAAAAGGAACATAAACCCTTTGCACTACGATCCTTGAGTCAGGGTGAGTCATAGCTCGACAAGAGTTTTCCCCCAACAGAGGAGCCGGGGTTTTGGGGTTAGGCCTAGGGGTGGTAATGCGTGGGGCCCCACTTGGCCCGCTAAAGGTTCAGGGTAGTTACCGGGTCTTTGGGCTTCAATACTGGCCTCTTGAAGCTTTGCCTTACACATGGCCTCTTGTAATCTAAGAGATTGAAATAAACGCACCGCGGTACCGATGTCACTAAGAAGCCCACTTATGTAGCAACTAATGGCTAGGTCTTCCCTAAGATGTAAACGGCAATATAGCTCATCAAATGCATCTTGATACTCTTGAACGGACCTGGCTTGCTTTAGGGACACTAAATCCGCCATGGGGTCTTCATAGGCCTTACCAAAATGTTCTACGATCACGGTGCTGTATTGCCCTCAAGGGACCAATAGGCCATGGTCCCGCACATAGTGTTGGTGCCATGCCTGGGCCTTACCTTCCATATTCATAGAGGCTAATACCACTTTTGACGTGTCAGGGACTCGATCTAGGCGAAAAAATTGCTCACACTTCTAGACCCACATGCGCCCCCCCCTACCTCTGGTGGGCCGTTTAGGCAACCTCGGCCCAATAACCCCTACTCCTCCATTCTGTCCTGACCAGAATGGAGGCTCACCCCACAGTTGGTGAGGGTTGCTCAAGGAGTTGGGCCCTCCTCTTCTCTTTGTATGAGCACATGGGCTGTGGCCCAACTTTGTCTCATATAGGGGTTCTTGTTGGCTTATATTTGCTGCAACTATTAAAGTGTGATCCATATTTTCAGCTTCGATCATATCACATCATAAATATTTCATTATAGTACATAGTCATAATATATAAGGAATGATCTTATATAAATCGTGGATAATCAGTAGTACCCTTGATGTTTATAGTGAAATTTTTTTTATCCATGTTTATAGTGAAAAGTTAATTACCAAATATTATTTGTCCATGGAAATGCTTTATATAAAAGTTGATCTATGTTTTTGCTCTAAATGAGATATAAATACATAAGAGGCACTGGGTCTGTTGTTGTTGTTGCTGTAGGTAAAACTTTTGTTAGTCTATTCATATTATTAGCCTATTACAGGCCTTAATCAATTATTATTAACCTACTACAGGCTTAACTAATTATTATTAGCCTATTACAGGTCCAATTAATCAATTATTATTAGCCCACTGCAGACCTAACTAATTATTATTAGCCCACTTCAAGCCTAATTAATCAATTATTATTAGCCTACCACAAATCTAACTAATCATTATAAGCCTATTACAAGCCTAACTAACCAATTATTGATAGCCTACTACAGGCCTAACCACTTATTGTTAACTTATTACAGGCTTAACTAGCCAAATAGTATTAGCCTGTTCACTTATACCTCTAAATTATTTTGGGCTTCTACCCTTCTTAAGTTAAGTATTTTATATATCTTTTACTTATTGCTGAGTAGGGTTCATGTTGTCCTATTCATTTTATTAGCCTACGGCAAGCGTAACTAGTTACTATTATTAGCCTCCGGCGGGTCCAACTAATTATTACTATTTGCCTACAACAGGTCCGGCTAACTAATTATTATGAGCCTACTACAGGCCCAGTTAACTAATTATTACTAACCCACTATAGGCCAAATTAACTAATTATTATTAGCCTATTACAGGCCCAATTAGCCAATTATTGTTAGAGGACTTTGGACCAATATAACACTAGCCCTTTAGGGGTTTAAACCCGGCATTTTGTTATATTTACTAATTTGCCAATCTGTCATTATTATATGTCAGGTTATATCTCAAATTACTTGTTTTATTTTTATGGGGCTGCCGTGGGGTCACCGATCGATAGGGTGATTTAAGGAAAGATTCGAAATTTTGGCCGTGAAGGGGTCAATCGATCGGCAGTGGCCGATCGATCGGGAGTCGTTTCCGCAGGCCCTAATTATTTTCTATAAATAAGGGCTTAGGGTTTCGGTTTTTGGTGAGAGGTTTTTCTAATTTAGATCCAATCAAAGCGTGAGGCACCGCCATTAAGAAAAAGAGGTGATTTCGTAATTCCTCCAAGTTTTTGAGTGCTTCGAGAGTTTACAGGGAGTGATTGTAATTCTTCCATATATCTCGTTTGGGAAGTGTCGTTGTAATTCTTCCGTTCAGTTAATAAAGAATCTCTACCTCCCCCCGTGGTTTTCTCCCCTCTCGATTGTAGAGGAGTTTCCACGTAAATATTGTGTGTTCTTGTTTTGTTCTTTCTTTCTCCATATTTGTTTACTTCTCGTTTTGTGTGAGTCATATTATTTGAATCGAATCAAGTTATCAGGGTTCCACGCTTCCGCATCAAGATTTATTCTTAACAAATTGGTATCAGAGCCAGGTTCAAAGCCTTTGGTGGAATTTGGTATCAGAGCCCTGTTTATTTCGATTTGATAATATGACGTCCGCAATTAGATCCGAAATTGAGAAGTTCGGTGGTCAAGGGAGCTTTAGCTTATGGCAGGTTCGCGTTAAGGGCCTCTTAACTCAGAATGGCTTGAAGAAAGCCTTAGATGGGAAAGAGAAGAAATCAGAGAATCTTACAGAAGCACAATCGAAGGAGTTAGATGAAAAGGCGCTCACAACAATCAGATGTGTCTTACCGATGACGTTTTGACAGAAGTTGAAGTGAAGACCGCTAAGGAGTTGTGGGAGAAATTGCAGGATATGTTCTGTTTCAAGTCTGTCTTCAACAAACTCGTAGTTAAGCGCCGGTTATTCACATTTTGTATGTCAGAAGGTACGTCAATTAAGAACCACGTCAGTGAATTCAATTCAATTATTCAAGATTTGAAAGAATTGGATGATGTTACTAAGGATGAAGATTAGGCAATGTTGTTGTTATGTTCTCTCTCTGCTTCATATAAGAGTTTTATTAAAAGTATGATTTATGGTGGTAGACAAACCATATCTGTTGATGAAGTTAAGAGAAACCTACTGAGTAAAGAATGAGTTGATAGGGAATTATCTGATTCTGTGTATAACTCAGGTAGTGGTTTATTTGTGAGGGGGAGAAGCGAGTTTGATCATAGTGGAAACAAGTCTAAGTCTAGGTATCAAGACCTAACCTGTAACTACTGTCATAAGAAAAGGCACATTAAGAAAAACTGTTGCAAGCTTAAGAGAAAATTAGAAGTAGATAACAGGTCTGACCAGAGATCCATAGCAGCTAGTGTTGCGAATGGTGAGAATGAAGATTTTCTACTGTCCGTGTCTGAACCTCAGTCTAATTTGAAAGATAGTTGGATTTTAGATTCGGGTTGCTCCTATCATGTCTGTCCCAACCGGGATTGGTTTTCCACGTACGAGTCTGTTCAAGGTGGAGTTGCTTTGATGGGTAATGATAATCCATGCAGAGTTTTGGGTATAGGAACAATTCGTTTTAGGATGTTCGATGGCACTATCAGGGTTTTGGGCGATGTTCGTCATGTTCCTGATTTGAAGAAGAATCTCATCTCTTTAGGTACTCTTGATTCTAAAGGGTACAGGTACACAGCTGAAGGTGGAGTTTTGAAGGTCGTTAAGGGTGCATTGACAGTTATGAAGGGCAGAAGGCTAGGTACGTTGTATGAGCTTCTCGGTTCCATAGTTGTTAGACGTGTCACGTTTGGTGAGTCTTCATTATTGCTATCTCCACAGAAGATGTCATCAGTTGGTTGTGATTCAGGTCCGGTGAGTAAGCCAGAGGGAGTTCAGTTCAGTAACACAGTTTAGCAGCAGGTGGCTGTTTCAGGTGATGTGTCAAGAGCCAATTCAGAGAAGAAAATTAGCATTGCTGATAACCTCTCAGATATGATCACTCAGTTTCTACCTAACAGGAAGTTCAAGCTTCGCTCGGTTAGGTTTCATACTTCGTTGTGTCAATCTTATGTGTTGGGGTTTAGTAGAGAAGGTGGAGGAAATTCTTTTATGTATGTAATTTTAGCCAAGGTGGAGATTTGTTAGGTTATGTCTCAAATTACTTGTTTTATTTTTATGGGGCTGCCGTGGGGTCACCGATCGATCGGGTGATTTAAGGAAAGATTAGAAATTTTGGCCGTGAAGGGGTCGATCGATCGGAAGTCTTTTCCGCAAGCCCTAATTATTTTCTATAAATAATGGCTTAGGGTTTCGGTTTTTGGTGAGAGGTTTTCTCCAATTCAGATCCAATCAAAGCGTGAGGCGCCGCCATTAAGGAAAAAAAGATGATTTCGTAATTCCTCCAAGTTTTTGAGTGCTACGAGAGTTCAGAGGGAGTGATTGTAATTCTTCCATATATCTCGTTTGGGAAGTATCGTTGTAATTCTTCCGTTCAGTTAATAAAGAATCTCTACCTCCGCCCGTGGTTTTCTCCCCTCTCGATTGTAGAGGGGTTTCCACGTAAAAAATGTGTGTTCTTGTTTTGTTGTTTCTTTCTCCATATTTGTTTACTTCTCGTTTTGTGTGAGTCATATTATTTGAATCGAATCAAGTTATCAGGGTTTCACGCTTCCGCATCAAGATTTATTCCTAACATTATATTTGTTTATTATCTGCCTTTATTACTATTTAATAATATTAATACCGACTTGAGCGCGGAAGGGTCCCTGTGGGTTATCCCACGGGCCTCTCTAACCGTTTTGTGTGATCTTGCAGTAGATATCAAGTGGGTTCTCTCTCTCTCTCAAATGATGAGAGAGAAAGGAGACAGCGAACATGGCTTCCTCCCCTGAGAGCCGCGCGTGGCCATGACTCCGGCGAAGCGACTCTGTCACCGGCCATGTCCGGCGGTGTTTTATCAGAATCGCTCTCCTAAAGCCGGTTTTTTGGAGAAAAAAAGAAAAAAAAAATATGTGATTGCTCCTCCTCAAGAAACCCTAAAAGGGTCGGTACAGCTCCCAAGCGTACGTCCCTGCCCTCCTCCTATGGCAGCCCACTATGCTCAAGATGGGTGGCTCAGCACCTTCTCTCTCCAGACTCCATTGCAGCGGCGGATCCAAGATTTTAGAGTAGGGGGCTTAAATAAAAAATAATAACTTAATAATAAAAGTTATTAAAAAATTTACAATTGATATTTTTGTAATTGTTTCACAACTTAAAAAAAATAGAAAAAGCACATCCAATCAAACTAAGAAAGTACTATAAAAATTAGAATTTTAATTAAACCCCCACATTTATAATATTTGTATGAAGACTCCCACATGTATTATACTTTTGTTTGTCCATGTAATAAAAAAAAAAAAGATAATTTTAAAAGATAAATTCAAATTTGTAACTCGTGAGAGTTTAAAAATAATTTTAAAATTGTATATTTAGTTTTTAACCATTATATGTAAGATATTAGACATTTTTATAGTAGTAAAAATATTACAAATAAACTTAAATAAGAACCGGTGCATAAGTATAAAAGTACAAATATAGTATTTATATAATCTAAATTATAGTTGAAAACGTTAGAAAAAATATTTGAAGTCATTTGTATATAAATTAAAATATTTTTTTTGGGTACACATTAGTAATTTGTGTATATTTAAATAAAAATAGCAAGACTACTAACATATAACAAAATTATTTATTTTTATTTTTCTTTTAAAATATACAATATTTAATATTATTCATTAGGTATAATTAATTGTAGAGTACATATGAGTAAATTATGTGTATAACTATAATTAAATAAAAACTAGTGAGAACATTGACAATTTGACTCATAACAAAATTATTCATTTTTAATTTTTGCTGAAAATATCTAATATTTAATGTAATACACAAGAAAAAGCTTAAAAAATTTCTCCCAAAATTTAAAAAATTGCATCAACTGGAATCGAGCCTGTATCTGGGGCTTCACATTTAATGACTGTGACCAATGGGCTAACGGGACATTAGTGCTCAGCCCGTGTGCATAACGTAACTATAAATTAAATTCAGCGGGGGCTCTAGTGCCTACGTGGATCCGCCGCTGCTCCATGGAGGGCAAGAGTTGGTTTTGAACAAAAAACATGGTGGCTCTTGGTAGGACTCCAAAAATCACCGCACAAATCAAAGGTATTGAGTGTTTATTATGGGTATCAAGTTGGATATTTTTTTTTTTTTTTTTTTTTGTATTTTGTGGACTTTTAAAACCCGTCATTATTATGGAACTAAACTTGTTCGGCAAAAGGTGTATGTGTGTAGTTCTCAGGGGTAAAACTATGACGAAAAACCAAATGATGACAATAATGAACTTGACAAGATAAGTGATGATGTTTCGTGTCATAAATTAAACGTGAGATGCGAGTGTCCAGCATTGATTCAATTTAATGTTTCTAGAGAATAAAATGAGTGGGTGGTCTCCCATCATATAAGGAAACATAATCATGAGCTTGCTGCTCCAGAAGAAAGGTATTTGCTAAGAATTGCTCACAACATTAATAAAGAAAAGGCTGATGCTATAAATACAATCATAAATTCGGGTTACAAGACCATGCTAGCGTATAACTTAATGACTGCACAAGCTGGTGGTGTTGAAAAATTAGGATTCACTAAAAGAGATTGTTATAATCATGTTAATATTGTTATAACCATATTAATAAGGAGAAAATAAAGATAATTGAAGCTGGCGACGATCAAAGTTTATTCAGTCTCTTCAGAAAAAGACTAAAAGAAGACCCAATGTCTTACTTTTGCTCACAAGTTGACCAAGAAAACAGGTTGACCAATTTTTTTTGGAGGGATGGAAGATGCAGGATTGATTATGATACTTTTGGAGATGTTGTGGCTTTTGACACAACTTGTCGCACCAACAAATACAATTTGATTTGCGCTCCATTTGTAGAGTTAAATAATCACTAGCAGAATGTCATGTTTGGATGTGCATTCTTATTATATGAGAAGATTGACTCATTTATTTAGCTATTTCAATCATTTTTAGAGTCAATGGGTAGGAAAGCACCAAAAAGTATATATACAAATTAGGATCAAGCTACGATGAAGGCAATTGAAATAGTTTTCCCGGAAACTAGACATCGCTTATGCAAATGGCACATTTGTAAAAATGCATCTTCAGATTTACCCGGACTTGTCTCAAACCATGAGTTCATGAAGCTATTTGATAAGTGCATGTCTAAATGTGATGATAGGATGGAGTTTGATCTAACTTGGGAAAAGATGCTGAAAGATTATAACTATACCAACAATTCATGGTTGCAGGGTTTGCACAAGATTTGTCACAAGTGGTCTTCTAGGTTAAATAATGATATATTTTCTGCAGGACTTCAAGCTTCACAAAGGAGTGAAAGCACAAATAAAATTCTTACAAGAATTTCTAATGCCACTACTAATCTCACCAATTTTTTTCTTGCTTTTGAAAAGTTAGTTGGAGGTTGGCGAAGAAATGAGCGCAATGAAGATTTTCGTTGTAAGAAAAGGTACTCCTCATCTTGATATTAAAACTAGTCCGATTTTGAATCATGCAACCACATTATATACGATTACCATATTCAAACTGTTTAAAAAAGCATTTTTGCATACATTGGGAACAAGTTACAAGGAAGTTCAAAGTAATGGTCGTGACTACACATATGAAGTAACAATTGAAGGGGAAAAAAAAAATCCGAGGCCCCGTATGGTTAATTTTGATAAATGCAACGTGGACGTGACCTGTAGTTGCAAGAAGTTTGAATCAATGAGTATCTTGTGTTGCCATGCTTTATGGGTCTTGAAATTGCATAATATATCTAAAATTCCAGAACAATATATTCTTTGTCATTGGACTAAAAAATCAAAGGATGATTTATATACCAGTAAGAAGAGGAGTAATTCCACTGAGACAAATAGCATGGAAGGGAACGAAATGAATATAGTGTACTGTAATCGTATAGTAAGGTCTTCATACAATTTTGCTTTGGAGAGTGCACTTAATGATAGCACAAGGGATATTGTTGAGGATGCGTTGAATAAAGCTCATTTAGCAATTGACAAGGCATTAGAGAAGACAGGTGGAAAACATGTTAGAGCAGCAAATGAAGTGGATATTGATTGCGAAAAGTCTCAGTACCCTCCTTTGAAAGACCCTCCAAAAGCAAGGCCAAAGGGTAGCTCAAATGCTCGTATTAAGAGTTCAATTGAAATCCGTCAATGAAAAGCAAGTATGTGACTACTTCTGCTACTGTTATTTTTATCATCATCATTGTTTTTATTATTATTACTACTATCACTTCTATTATTATTATTTTTTATTTTTTATTTTTTTTATTTGGGAAAAATGAAAGAAAGTGGCACTAAAAGCAGTCAATTGTCCCAAAACCCAATTGTAACCCCTGAAAGCCAACCAGTGAAACTTATACAAGCCCCTGCAATAAGTAATATGCAAAGTCCTATGACATCTTTTTCTACAGGTGGGGCAATGATAACCCCTTTACAACCCGTGATAGTATGCACTTCTTACTATAATAATTTAAAACATTTGAAAATTAAGTTTTTACTTATTCTATTACATGTGCTCTTTTTAGTTTAATTCAATGGGCTTGAATACTGAAAACTACGCCTTTTACCAAAATCAAGGTTTAATGCCTATTGGGAGAGAATTGGGTATGCCCAAGCCAATTTGAAATCAAGGAGTTTCAAGTATTCCACATGAAAGCTTCATACAAAATACAACATCAACTATACAAGGTTTGAGTACTTACTAAAAAAAATAAATAAATAAATAAAGGTTTGAGTCAGGTAAATAAAAATTATATTAAAATATTATACGTTCTAATTGAGATAACCACAATAAATGTTTTTGATCTAGTGCGCCGTTGGAACTTAAATTGAATTTATTTAGTTATTATTTATTATATGCATATTTTATTGACTTGTTTTATGTTTTGATCCAAATTGACTTGTATTAATCTCGTAAAGTTTTATGTTCAACATATTTTTGTTAAATTATGATTAGAAGGCTATCTACAAGCAAGAAGAGAGAGATGCTATTTTTTATTTTATTTTAATGACTTAAATTATGACCAAATATTAAAATTTTAAAAAATGATACCCAAATAAAATTTTAACAAAATATTAAAATTTTAGAAATATAATTTTTAAGAAATAGTGTCAAATTTTAAAAAAATAAAAATTAATTTCACATATTTTTACTTAAATTTTCTAAAAGGTTAAAAAAACTTAATTTTCATTAATAAATGAGAGAAAATGTGCTAAAAATAAAAAAAAATAAAAAAATGAAATTGAAATGGGGTCACCAGTAAAAGACATAAAATAAAAGAAAAATTTTAAAAATAAAATGGGGTCACCACATCACTGGTGACGGGGGGTCAGAGGATAATTTCTCCCCTTTAAGGGAATTGATGACACATCTTTACAATCTGTTAGGTTTATGAAGCAAGGTCGTCGCTTTTTTGTGGAAGGGGAGATTTTTGATAGATGTATTTGGCTTATTTTGACTGTATGCCTTGTAGTTCCTTTTAGATTATGGGTGTATGTTGCTATGATCGTTTAGATGGCTTGTATCAAATTCCCCTATGGTCATTATACTCATGCCTGGTTTAATCTGCAAAATACTGAACTTAATCATCTTATTCCCCATGTTTTCATCTATGTCATTGATTTTTATACTTACCTGGAACGAGCTTCGGGCTCTTGTTTGCCCTTGGGCCGTGGTTTGATAACCTAGAGCTATTAGTGAATTTTCTTGGTAAATTGGCCTTTCTGTTTATTTCTTTATGAAGATCCTAGGTTAGAATATTCGAGGTGTTGCCCGTAGGCCGGCTCAACAAGAATTGGAAGGGCTAAATAAAAAGTTTAGGCCATATGTGATTGCAATCCTTGAACCTCGGGTTATAGAAAGAATCCACTCTTGTCTAGGATTGGATAGGAGCCACTATGCCCCACGCATCTAGCTTGCCCAATGCCTTTTTCGGAAGCTTTCGGCCATTAAACTTACAAACAATTTTTATGGGTACTTAGAGATCCTTAAGAGCTTCGATTTGACATAAAATTTGATCCGTAACTTTTCACGGATTAAAAGTTATGTCCGTTATAATTTGAAAGGTCAGCTACACGCTGGTACGCATCTAGCTGGCCCAAAGCCTTTTCCGGATGCTTTCGGCCATTAAACTTCCAAACAATTTACATGCGTACTTAGAGATCCTCAAGAGCTTCGATTTGATATAAAATTCGATCATAAACTTTCAAACAATTTATAAGGGTACTTAGAGCTCCTCAAAAGCTTCGATTTGATATAAAATTTGATCCACAACTATTCACAGATTAAAGTTATGTATGTTTTAAGCTGAAAGGTCAGCTATATGCCTGGTATGCGTCTAGCTCGCCCTATGCCTTTTTCGGATGCTTTCGGCCATTAAACTTTCAAACAATTTATATGAGTACTTAGAGCTCCTCAAGAGCTTCGATTTGATATGAAATTCGATCCGTAACCACTCACGGATTAAAAGTTATACCCGTTTAAATGGCAAGGTAAGTTATACACCTCACCTGCGTTTATCTCGCCCAAATCGTTTTTCGGGTACTTTTTGCCACCAAACATTCAAAAATTTTATATGGGGGCCTAGGGATCCTCACGAGCTTCATTTTGATGTAAAGTTCGATCCGTAACTTTCCACGGATTAAAAGATATGTCCTTTTTAATTTGTAAGGTAAGTTATACGCCTTACATGTGCTTAGCTCACCCAAAGCCTTTTTTGGGCACTCTCTGTCATCAAACGTCAAAAACTTACCTAGAGCTCTTCAAAAACGTCGTTTTGATATCAGATTCAATCTATAACTCTTCATAGATCAAAAGTTGCGCTTGTTCTAAATTGTACGGTAAGTTACCAAATCACAACGGTCGACCTATTGATTTGATTCACTTTCTTTATGCTTTCTTTGATCCAAAAGCTTGCAAAATCATTGCAGTTATCTAGAAATCATCAAGAGATTCATTTTGATGAGTGATTTGGCTCATAGCTCCTTAGGGAATAAGAACTATGTTTGTTTAAGTCTCAGGGTCAATTTGTACAAGCCACCAATCACTACCATGTTGGATAAATACTAACTACGTCTTTGCTATCTTCTTTTTAAAATATAAGAAATTATACCAGTTGCGTAAAGCTCTTTGAGAGCTTCGTTTTGATACGCAACCCGCACCCTAATTCCCAGCAAGTTAAAAGGTATGCCCGTTTAAAGTTGCAGGATACTTAATTAAAAATAAAAAATAAATAAAAGTAAAGTAAACAAAAAACAAGCTTTGACCGGCACTTTGGCACCTTGACCGTCCTTTTCATCTTCATCAGTGCTAACACCTAGCACCGCCCGCCACAAAAACAATACCACCGCTGCTACCGGCGCAACATCCACGCGAGGTTTCATCTTCGAGCATCCGGAATTTTGTGCTACCACAACCACCGATGCACCGACTGTCGCCGGTCAGCCACCACCTACCATGATCAAATAACTCAAACTCTTTCTCTCACCTTCACACCCTTATTTGGGTCAATTTGCATTAGAATCTCTGCCTTATTCAACCCAAAAAAAGTCAATTTTTATTAAATCTTTGTTTAATTCAACCCTAAAATGGTCAATCTCTATTACAAGCTTTGCTTAATTCGACCCTAAGAGGTCAATTTTACAGTACAATCTTAATTTAATCTAAACCTAAGATGTTAATTTACGCTAGGATCTCTACTTCACCCGACCCTAATTTGGGCCAGTTTCTACGACCGCATTAATCTAATTCAACAATAAAGGGTCAGTTTTTCGTCACAATACCAATATTAGTTCAACCTTGATTAAGCAAATTTTCGTAGCAATCTGTATTCAATTTGACTTTAATGAAATCAGTTCCTATCATAATCTCAACTTGATTTAGTTCTCATGACAAGCCCAATATAGTTTAGCCCTCACTGAACCAATTTTCGTTACAATCTCCGTTCGGTTAAACCTTGATTGAATCTTTCTCATTATGATCATAAGTTTGATTTAACCCTAAACGGACTAATTTTCAACTTTGTTTCTATTCAAATCAGCCATAAAGGAGTCAATTTTCGTTATTATGATCAATTTAATTCAATCTGAATTAGACCATTTTTTGCTACAATCTCAGCTTAGTTTGACTTCGTATGAACAAATTCTCATTGGAGCACTTATTCAATTCAACCCTTTTAGAACTGATCATTGTCATGATCTTGGTTTAACTCAACTTTCATAAAGAAATTCTCGTTATAAGATCTGTTTAATTCTACCCTGTTTGGATTGAATCCTGCTACCATCTCTTTTCAGTTCGACCCTACTTGAACTAACTACTCATAACAATTTCAGTTTAATTCTATCCTTACTAAACCAATTTCGTCTTAATTTCGGTAGATTTTAGTTACAATCCTATGTCAAGTAAATCTCCACATTGGTCAGTTTTCATTTCAATCCTAAAATTGACTTGGGTCATAATCTCAATTCAACCAAATCTTGTTTTGATTCAGTCTTGGTTATAACTCATGTTGAACCAATTCTCAGTTGACTAAGTTATAGTTGAGTTTATTCCTCTTGCATTTCATTCCAATAAAATCAAGTTTGGATTAAAACAATGTTCTTACCCATTTGTTCATGTAACAACCGAAGTCATTCGTCACATATGCGATCCTAGCTTTCAATATAATTTGCTATGATTTCTTTTATCTCTGATAATCGCATTTGAATCTCTCTCATGCTCTTATTGAGATTAAGGATTTTTTTAACTGTTATTTCACAATACATCTCTAATAGAAAATCTATCCTAGTAGTATATTAAGCTATTATATAGAGTTAAAAGTTACTCGCCTTTTAATTTGAGAATCTCAATTACACCGTTTTCTCTTAGTCAGTCACAAGTAACTAAATTCCTCTGAACACTGTACCAAAAATATAATAATTTTCTTCTATTAAGCATTTAAAAATTAGAAGTTCATTGGGTAATACCTACTACTGAATATCACATTTTCTTTCTATATATATCATCTCTGTTACCCACTTCCGTTAAGTGCTAAAAATCATACACAAATTATGTGTGGAACTTCTTGTGAAAATATTCGTCTCACATGTCTCTCATAAATATCACACATATCTAAACTTCTCTTGTTATAGATCAACTGATAAAACTATAATGCATCAACTTAAATTATTGTAACCTCAATGACCGTCCAATAGCCAACTTAACCAACCCTTGCGCCAACTCCATTTCAACTCAAACCCCTAAGACTTAATCTTTACTACAATTCCACTCTAATAAGTTCTTGTTTAAGCCAACTTTCATTGCAATTCCATTCTACTCAAACTCTACCTGGACAACCACCACCATAAACAAACGAATTGAAAGTTACGATTTCCAACACATAAGGTCTAATTGGCTAATGTCGAAGCTATACATCAATTTGAAGTAAATATTATTGATTTACCCGGTCCAAAATACATCAGCTTTAATTACAAAATTAATTCCTATTAACTTGGCCAAGGTTAGGAAATCTCAGTTTACAAACATAGTTAAAATTACAGACCATGCTCAGGGTCCAGCACCATCCTTGCAATACACGAAAAAATCTTGTTCTCGTTCATTGATCACCATACTAAACAGGTATCCTACCCCTCTATAGTATATCACATCTACGAAGGAACAAACACACTTTCTACTCGTTCCACTAGAATGTCATTTGCATATCGTGGCGCCAGCACCTAACAGTGGTAGTGCCAAATTATTGATGCCGAGCAGGCCGAATCAATGTCATTAATGCGTTTTTGTTAGTTCATCTTTCATAGTTTTGATAGGCCATAGCATGAAATACTATAATACCCCAAACAATCCATACCCTATGAAAACAATAAAAAAAATTTTGCAGTCTAACCTATACCATACAAGCATACACAACATCCTGACAAAAAAACTACAACTAATTCCATTAATCTAACAAGCAGAGGAAGTAGGCAAGCCTTAAGATGGTGCTAGACTAAACTAAACATCTTTAAATAAGAACAATAATCCTCAAGCACACAATCATGCACTCCGCGTTATCACATAAATCATGGGCAGTAATCATTGCCCATTTATAATATTTAGACACAATTGAACAAAAGCACTTCAACTCACTTTCCATTGTAAGTTCTCTTTGCTCAAAATAAAGTGGCATGATGTTCAAACACTAACCAAACGAAAAACAAGCATACGTTGATACCTTTAGCATAAGAAATAAGGTTCCATTAAGCGGAACTCCAAATGATGTACTCTAGTGAGTCACATGACGCTTGCCCATTGTCGAGTTAACTCTTGCACTTGCTAAAGGCTTCTGGGGGTTGATAAATTTGATTAGAAGTAGGCTTTGATAAATTAAAAGAAAAAGAAGCAGATGCAGGAGAATGCATGTACTTCAAACTAAAATTAATAGCAGTAGAGGAACTTGTATTTATCAATTTAGTTCAACATTATTTGAACTCACTCTCATTGCAAGCTCAGTTTAACTAAGCCCTCCTGGAACCAATTTTCATTACAATTTTAATCAATATTTGCTATAATTTCTAATCAACTGACCTCAGTTCTCATCACCATCCTAAACTACTCCCATCCTAATATTCGAACAAATTATGTTCATTAACCAGCAGGAAAGCTTATCTGTACTTGCCGGCCACTATATCGAGTAACCAAGTGCACTATAATATATCCCTCATAAGGAGCCGAACCTCGCTAGATCCTTACTCTCCAATTGTTGAGTTAGCACTTAAGTACAACGATCTCAAATTAGAACTTTTACAGAAGTAAAGTCATCGAATGTATCTTTAAAATTAAGATTCCGAGATACACAATAAACACAATCCAACATCAGGATACAAGTACAAATCAAATGGTACATCTACGCATTGCATTCGAAAGTGGTGAAAGCTCTTATAATGAGACGGCATAAATACATGATTCACTTTTAAAAACTTTACTTGGGCACGCAAGAGACCACATAATACCTTGGAATTCGCAAGGCGTGTCATCTGTCTCTCTCCATACATGATTAATCCAATTACACCATGAATTTCTTATTGGCATATTTTATAATCCTGCAAAGAAAACCCCGAAGCAAACAATTCATCCAATAGGAACTCAATGTGCTGTTATGGCACAAACTACTCAGTCATGTGCCAATGTGGCAATTTGTCACTTATAAAACACCAGTAAAGGCTATTTAGTCAAAAACACGGAATCTCACCATACTTAACTTATTTCATAAGCTATGAGATATTGCTATTTCTCAACATTGTACGTGGCTGTATGCTAAGTGCCTTTTGGCAGATACTGTTCAACCTAGCTAAATCATGTCAAATCAAAAGTCAAAAATGCATTCGAATCAGAAATCGTTTCATACGTATTGGGAGCTAGAAGACTTTGCCTTCATTCGCGATTCCTATCCATGGTGGTATGCAAACCATTTTAGGACTGGGGGACTTTGTCCCTGTTCACAGTCCGAACTTCATTTCAACGATAGTACAAATCCATTTAGAACTGGGAGACTTCGTCCTTGTTCACAGTCCGAACTTCATTTCAACGATAGTATAGATCCATTTAGGACTAGGTCACCATCCAAACTTCATTTCAATGATGGTACAAATCCATTTAGGATTGGGGGACTTCGTCCCTATTCGCAGTCCGAACTTTATTTCAACCATGGTACAAATCCATTTAGGACTGGGGGACTTCATCCCTATTCATAGTCCGAACTTCATTTCAACGATAGTACAAATCCATTTAGGACTAGGGGACTTTGTCCGTGTCCACAGTCCGAACTTTATTTCAACGATAGTACAAATCATTTTAGGATTGGGGGACTTCATCCCTATTCACCGTTCAAACTTCATCTCAACGATAGTACAAAACATTATAGGACTGGGGGACTACGTCTCGATTTACAACTTCGACTTTTTTATCTTGATGGCACAAATTGTTTTTCACAACTATGGGACTTCACTCCCAGGTCACGTGCTAGGCGTTACCTCCATCACAAAGAATAAACCACTCCAAACTCAAGAAGCTTCACAATTAGCAATGGTTGAAAGTACATTCTTTGCGCAATGCAAAGTAGGTAAAAATAATTACAAGTCAAGAATTTCCCATCCATAAGAAGCTATCCCTTTTAAAGCTAGTGAACTCCGTCCTCAATCATGTTGCGCTATACAACCTTATGGCATATCCAGAAGACTTCGCTACTCGTCATAAATTGAATTATAATTGCCAAAGTTGGTTGTTTATTGCAACTTGACAAAATATTTCCAATAAGAGAATCCAAAATGAGCCTAGTTTCTTATTATGCCTAAGCAACTCACACTCCAAACAACCTTCCACTAAGTTATCTAATACCACAACTGGTCAACAACTTAATAAGGACAATGTAAGGTATTATCTTTATCTTCTTAGCCACCATTATAATCCCATACATACAGTCGGGGCACGTAATCGGTAATTCCAAACCACGTTATACAAAACAATGACATATCTGCTAGGCTTTATTACCCATAAGGAATCGAACTAAGATTACTAAACTCGGAGGCTCGTCGTAGCCCACTAAAATATTTCTAATAGGAAGGTCCAACATGGACCACACCTGTTACCATGCCTGAACAACCCATACCTCAACTAACTCTTTGTTAGTTGGGCACTACTATTGGTCAATAACTTAACAAAAACAATATAAGAGGTCGATTTTATCTACCTAACTCTAGGCACCTATCAACCACCTACTCAAGATGAAGAGTCACAAACTAGTGATGTATGAGCATAAATGATAACAATAATAAAAAGCCCTTCAGAGTGTGGCAGTCCGAACATAAAGTTAAGAATAAGATGATCTAGTTCAATATCCGCAATGACCTACTTCGCGATGGTCTTGGACTTTCTTACAATCCACTTGAAACTCCTGTCGTAACTTATTCGATTTAGGACTAGGTGTTGTTTAGCAATACGTGTCGTGATAGGAAAATATTGAAGGCTGGTCGTTATTAAGCCGGACATTAAATATAAGGGCTTCAAAAGTTAGCAATAATTTATATGATGAATCCAATCCTTCAGATAATACTCATTTGTAAAGTACATTGTATGAATACTCCTAATCACTATTCGTGCAATTGTTTATTCGTAGCCACTAAACAAGAGGAACACCAAGTTTATCAGTGCATGGATGGCAGAGTTAAACCAATGCCAACAAAAGACATCCTTTTAGAATGATATACCATACGCTTGATTCATTTTTTGCTCGGTATGCAACAGCCCCCAAGGTGTGTTAATTCTAGCACCATGTCTTTACTTTGATATATGTCCTCGATATTCTCATCATCAAACAAGAATACTATCCTGTGTGATTTTACTATTTCAATTATGCTTGCCACCTTGACTTTATCAAGGTATTCTATACATGACACATAACGTTCACCAAGTGCGTACGTATCACCATGGCCCACCCCGGTGCAATCACCCACAACGAGTGCAACATCCCTCACCATGGTCCGCCCCGGTGCGATCACCCGCAACACGTGCAACACCCCTCAGGGGCATACTCATCACGTTAACTATATTACTGTATATTAAATACTGTTTACTTAGGTAGTAAACAAACAACGCAATATATTTGGCACTTTAATCTTGTCTAGAAAAGCTATCCCTATCACCCGTATATTGACCAGGGGTGTGAATTCAACCACATTTGGCTCAAGCCAGCGGTGCCTTTGCCTATCAAAGTAATAGGAACTTGACGCATCACACTCATCGCTTTATGAATGTTACTAACCAAATGCCAATATACATAGAGGCTAATCACGATAGCGATATCCTTACATATTTATCACATAGAGCTTGAATCGCCATGAACGCTTACTGATATAAAGGGGCAAATGCTTACATACTCTAAGTTTCAAAAAATCTTAGAGGCCCAGACTCTTCTAAACATTCTTCCACAAATGAGAATTACGACATGAAACGCTCTGCCAAGATCCACGATTACGCTAAACACCCTATTAAAGTTCATGATGGGTCATGCTCCCAGTTACAAGTCATAATGGCTTAAACATCCTATTAAGTGTCAAATACCTCGTTACACATCTTAGCCAGATCATACACTCTATTAATTTCGAGTAAAAATCAAAATGCACATGAATGACAATTATGAAGGGCCAAAACAAAACGTTGAATACCTCCCGCTCAGCACTTACGCGCCCAGTACTTATACCCTTAGTTTTGCGAATACAAAGAGCATATAATTAACGTGTATAAATTAAATAATAAAAAAACTAGATTTAAATTAGAAAACCGAACCCCGAGAAACGGAATAAACGGATCAGTGGTTAAAGTTGCCACGTCTAGTTGGGCCACCCCTCCCCCACGTATCAAGGGGAGGGGGAGATAAGAATGAATTATAAGGGGGTAGGGGTTTCGGTGAAGCGGGGCAAGGGAAAGGAAAAGGATGAGGATGTGGATGGGTGGAGGAGGAGGATGATGATGATGGGTGAGGAGGGATGATGATGATGATGGTGAGGATGGGAGGAGGAGGATGATGATGGGTGCCGATGGGATGAGGAGGAGGATGATGATGATCCATACTTCTTAATTATTTTGGGACTTTTACTCATCTTGAGCTAAGTATTTTGTACTTATTTTATCTACATTTAAATAAAGTTTATACTGACCAATTATTATTAGTCTACTACAGGCCCAACTAGCTAATTATTATTAACCTACTACAGGCCCAACTAGCCAATTATTATTAGCCTATTACAGGCCTAACTAGCCAATTATTATTAGTCTACTACTAGCCTAACTAGCCAATTGTTATTAGCCTGCTATAGGACTAATTAGCCAATTATTATTAGCTTACTGCAGGCCTAACTAGCCAATTATTATTAGCTTACTGCAGGCCTAACTAGCCCATTATTATTAGCCTGCTATTGGTTTAACTAGCCAGTTATATCTTTATTTTATCTGTCCAATATACTCTTAAAAGGACTTTGAGTCCATATTAAACTAGCCCTTCTAAGGGTCTGATCCTGGTATTTTGATATATTTATCATAATAATTTGTCAATTCCTCATTACTGTATTTATTTATTACCTGCCTTTATTATTATTTAATGATATTAATACTGACTTGAGCATTGGCGGAAAATTCTATTTTTTATACTCTATGCCGGAACTTGGTGAATTTTTGTCAAAATTCAAACGATTTTTATCATAAAATGTTGATGTAATACATGATATAGTAATACATATGAGTTATATCAATGTTTTCAACAGAATTCCTACGAAATACAAAAAAGGATGACTAAATTATAACAAAAGATATATTGATAATAGTGAAATAATGTATTATATTAGCATTTTATTGAAAAAAAAAATCAAAACATGATGATGGAGAGCAGCTATAAATTGTTGTAATTATGTTCTATGTTAGCAATTTCTAATAAAAATCTATCTATTTTTTTTTTTTTTTTTAAAGTGTGTTAAGAAAATTTCTAAAGTTTGGACTAATTGGGTGATAAAATTTTAAAACCTCAGTATACCTTGTTGTATATATTGAAACATAAGGTAACATATGTGATGAAATTCTCAAATCTCATAATAACTATGTGATAAATTCTCTTTCTCTTATATATGGCATAATTCACACAAGACGGTGAGGAATAACAAAAGAGAATATAAACAATTAGATCTCAATTAAAGACTCATATTTTAAAATTATTTTTATATCTCTTATTAGAATGAAAGGCCCTGATTTCCTTGAAGATATCTTGGGGATATATATATATTGATAATTAGCGACAAGTCGCAGACAAGCAGGCTACTTGTCAAGCGAGCCCTGAGTCTAGCTACTGAAAAGCGGGGACCAAAACAACCATCACAAAGGCAAAGAGACAGGATAACACAGCAAAAAATAAGAAATAACAGGCAAAACAGACGCCCCAAAGAGCAGTAAAAAGACACCGAAAACTCAACCAGACACAGAGGAACCGAGAATTCAACCAGGACAAGCACCGCCCAGAAACAAAAAAATGGGGACCTTAGCAGAAGTGGACTCTCTCCCAGTCTTCAATTTCTATCGAGCATGGTTTTTAACATAGGCGGATCGAACCTATCAAAGTCAAGGCCCAGCCTTTTCCCCATATCAAGTGTTTTCTCCGCTTCTAAGATCTTCATAGCATCAGAAGCTGCATCTCCCCAATTATCCCTGTTTCTCTTTTTCTTCTTCTTTCCATATATATATATATATATATATATGAACACAAGTAGGCTAACCCTAATCAAATCAAATCTTCATTCTTTCTCTCTCTCCATTTCAAGCTTATCCAGCGAGGTATATTTCAACTCTTTCTTGTCTTCCCTATTTTCTTATATTATTTACTTTTCTTACATCTTTTATGTATTTAATTGGATTATTGGCATTTTAATACCGCGATGTTTTTTTAGAATAATAAAAAGGATCTTAACCTTTATGAATTAACAAAAAGGCCCTCTAAGTTTTTATCGTATTAATCAAAAGGCTCCTCTGCAGCGTGATGATGTCATTTACCATCGATGTTTGGGTGTGTTAACACTATCTCCTTCTCTCCCTCAATTTCTCTAGTCTTCTCCCTCATTCTTCTACTTCTCCCCACTTTTCCCTGCTATCTATTGGAATCTCTCCATTTGGAGATACTATCTACATATATAATATAAATCCAGGGCAGATATTACTGTCTCGTAGAGTTAATTGGGTCGTTGTGCTATTGATCTGTGTGTGTATGAGCTAGATTCGGGTTCGTCCGTAACACAATACTCTTATTCTTACCTTATAGGCATGAAATTTAAGATGTTATATTATTAATGTTATACCATCGATGGAGCTGACTTGAGTGGTGACAAATGTTTTCTATATTAATGCTATAGTAAAATAGAAAAAGTATCATTCAATACTCTTATTCTTACGTTACATGCACGAAATTTGATGTGTTATATTATGTGAGAACTATTTATTTTCGAGTAATTTGTTTAAAAATATGGTTATTGAAGGATTTTTTTGGTCATTTTGTTGTACATCAATAAAAGAGCAGTCGTCACTTCAGTTCTATCAACAGAAAATGACATCACCACACTGGCGAGTGGAATTTTTATTAATATGGCAAAATTTAGGAGCTTTTTGTTAATACGACAAAAACTTTGAAAAATTTTTATTAGTAAAAAAAGATTAGGGTCTTTTTTGTTATTTCCAAAAAAAATCAATGTACTAAAATGTAAATAACCCATTTTAATTCAGTATTCTTTATCAATGGCAAAAAAAGTAATTTATCTTGAAATGATTTATATTTATGGATCTATATTCAATATGTATAGTACAAAGTAACTGACTTGTAAAAATGAAAATTTTTTACATTAATTTTCTATTGTCAAATTATATTTTGTCGTATAAGTATTTACAGAAAAATTTTATATCTGTCTAATTTGAATACCTAATAAAACATTAAAAAATTATCAGCTTAATTATCAAAATAACAGCACGGGATCGTCCATTTGCTCTAATACTATATTAAATTAGGCCCGATTCACATAGTTTGTATGAATGAGATCCACATATGGGACGAAGTGCAATTCCATTTGGGCATTAGATGGAGTAACTCACTAAACTTATATGTTCACAACTCTAATATAGGATTCAATTAGACTTACATATGCAGTAGCTAAAGTTGTTAAAATTGGGATTCTACTTAGAAGCGGTAGGGGGCTTTTAGAATCGGAATCGTAAAATCAAATCGAGGATCCTAAGATTTTACTAAATGTATATGCTACAACGATCATAAAAACTTTTAAAATATATGCAGCTAATTGAACTTTATATTAAAGTCAAAAATTAAAATAAAACTTAAAGTTAAGTTTCCTGAAAGTATATAAACACTTAATTAACGTTCTTTTACTTTGAGCTAATAAAATAAGTTCATTTATAATATGCGCTTTTTTTTTTACATTTTAACTTTTTAATTGTTTGCATTGGTAGAATCGAGGTCGGATCGCTAGAATCGTAAAAGCATATTACGATTCTATCAATTAATTTCAAGTATAATTCATGAATCGTAAGATTCTATAAAATTAAAATTCTACTTAGGATTCAAGTCGGTCGACAATTGTGAAATCGTAGAATAGTAAGATTCTAAGATTCGAATCGATATTTTAATAACCATGATGTAGCCTATGCCCTCTCTGGTTGAACTCGGTGGAAACTGTTGATCATCTCTTTGTACAGTGTAGAATGGCTCGGAAGGTGTGGAGTAAATGCTTAAATTGGTGGGGCTTATTATGGGCTTACGGTGTAAATTACCGATAAATTTGTTAAGTGAAAGCGGGATCAACAGAGTTGCTTGAAGCAATCAAAGACCAACTTAGATATTGAAGTAAAAATCTATTAATCCCACTAAAATAGAAAAAATAAGACCGCTATTAATAAAAGAAACCAAGATTAATCGACACTGCACTGAAATTTAGCAAATGGTGAATGCCGTAGCGATTCTAAACTATTGTTTAAAATCAAGGTGACCCCTGAACTTTTCAGCTTAATTGAACACACTCTCTGCTGCAAATTCCTTGAATATTTGAACTTTTGTATCAACTAAAATCATGCTATCAAAATGGGATTTAAGAATATCGACATGAAAGGAGATAACAGCGTTGTAATTAAAGCCTTCCTAGGTTTCTATGCGGTTTCGATTGTTAATCGATCTCTAATTACAAACATATTTTAATCTATTATCCTGGCGAGATATATCTCTTTTTGTCACTGCTTCAAAGAAACAAATAGGGTGGCAGACCGTATTGCAACCCAAGGACATGTGATCGGTGAACTTGAGAGTCAAATTTCCCCACCGAGATATTGTTTTCTCTTTTATTCACAAGGGAACTTAAGCATGTTTCCTCATATATATATTCAGGCTTGGTTTTTTTTTTTTTTTTTAAGGTTTTGAGTAAGTGAACATAAATTGGGACTTTCGATCTCATATTTTATGTTATCCGCCTACATTCTCACACCGTAAAGCACTTCCAAATTATCGTAAGAAACTATCATCAAATAGAGCGTAAAATTATGTTTGCACTCATAAAATAGCAAAAAAGTAACCACTTGCTTGCTTTTTTTCATTTTTACAGAGTTAAGACGCAAGCAACCTCAATATGGCTGTCGAGTCCATTGTCTCATTCACTATAGAAAAGATTGGAAACTTATTGACAGAAGAGGCAAAGTTTTTATACAGAGTAGATGGCCAAGTCCAGAGCTTAAAATATGAGCTGGTGATGATGCAAAGCTACTTGAAAGAAGCAAAAGCCAAACAAGAACAGGGGGATGAAAGGTTTCGGACAAGCATCAAGCTCATTAGGGGCATTGCTTATGATGCCGAAGATGCCATTGACTCATACATCTTGAAATTTACCAAGGATAAAAAGGAAAGAATTCTACAGAAGTTTAGTAACTTCTTTTGTTGTTTAATGGATCGCCATCAACTAGGAACTGAGATTGATGCCATTAAAACTAGAACAAAGAAGGTCATTGGCATGCTAGCAAGCTACCAAGTCCAAAGAAATCCTACTAAACCAACCCCAAGAAAGAAAATGCCAAGGAGTTATCCCTATATCAGTAGTGATGGCGACTATATTGTCGGGCTAGAGAAAAACATCCAAAAATTCGTTAAACAACTAACTAACATGGACGAGCATGTTCGGTGGAATGTTTTATGCATTATGGGCATGGGTGGCTGTGGAAAGACAACACTTGCAAGAGAGCTTTACAATCATGTAGCTATTAAGCAACACTTTACGTCATGAGCTTGGATTTGTGTGTCCCAAGAATGGGATGCGAAACACATCCTTAATGAGATCCTTCGCCAAATAAGGAACACAGCCACAAATGATAGTAAGAGCATTGAGAATTTGGTGAATGAGGTTTCCAACTTTTTGGATGATAAATTATATTTGATAGTTCTTGATGCACTAGAAGCTCTTCTCCCGGCATTTCCTAATAGGAATATCAAATCAAGAAGCAAGATAATAATCACTAGTCGAGATCAGCAAATCTCTGAGTCCCTTGACCTAAGTTGCTTTTTCTATAAGATGAGTCCCCTAACTCCGGATCAAAGTTGGGAACCTTTTAGTAAGATAACCCTTAATCAGATGCAGAACAATATGGAAAATTACACAAGTACGAATGACTTTGAGGTCTTGCGTAGGAAGATGTTGGCTAGATGCAGGGGCCTACCCTTAGCTATAGTTGCGTTAGGTGGAATCCTACGTTTTAAGAACCATATAGAGGAATGGCGAATGGTTAGTGATATTTCAAGCTCACGGATTATGGAAGGTAGAGGCACTTCTCAGTATCGAAGAGTTAAGGACATGTTAGCACTGAGCTACTACAATTTACCTTCACATTTAAAACTGCACTTTTTGTATTTCGCTTGTTTCCCTGAAGATTCTATAATCAACAGAAAGAGTCTCATGCGGGTGTGGATTGGAGAAGGTCTCATAACACCTGGACAACTATCAGGACGACAAACATTAGAAGACGCAGCGAGCGAACAATTAGACGAGTTGATTCAACGTTGTATGATTCAGGTAGATGAAATAAAATTACTCTAAACCCTAATTTAATTTTATTCTTGTACGTCTTAGTGCTTGTTGCCTAAATCACTACAAGTCATTGTCGTGATAAAATATAATGATGGATTCGATTTAGGCTTACCCCAATTCATACCCTAAACTAACTTCGATCAGTTGACATCTTCAGTTACCTGCTAATTTTGTTAATTTCGTTAAAAACTCATTCCTCTAATCAAAACCGACTTTTAACCGCTCGATAGTTACCGAATCAAACGTTATGCCGATTCCCTATGGATACGACACCCGAATACCTGCTATAGCTATGACTTGCAAGTATATGGTTTTAAAACACTTTTAAAACTACATCAGCAGCCTATTATTGGCGGCAGTCATTAGGTCCCTTGACTAAGCAACTTGCCAATGGTGGGTCACCGGTGACTTCAATCATTTGCCCCCTACTCGACTCGGATTCTTTTCACGGTATTACTCCTTCTTCAGCTATCTTCCTTGGTGGGAATATTCGAATTTTCAACTAAGCAGTACATATAGAGTATGCAGGTTATAGATGTTCAAATCTCATGTGATACCGCATTATATATATCGAGATGTTAGAGTACCTAAGTAGTAAAAACCAAATCTTACAGTACTTAAATGATAAATCTTTAAAGAACATCTATCTTAACTCTCCTAAAAAATACCGAGGCGTCAAGGAAGTTATCACTACAGAGACTCCCATTTTGCTCTCTCCAGATTGTGTAAATCATAGCAAACAATGCCCCTCTTTTGAATACACCATGTCCTAGCCTATTTCGGATCCTTTTCTTGAACCGTATCAAGACTTTGTCAATGGAAAAGTGACAGTGAGAGATCCTTCTCTTGAATTCGCTGTCACATGCTTGTTTGTATTCCAGATCCTTTTCTTGAGAAAGAACAAAGAAAGAATATATGCTTGATTGAGACCTCATATTTTGAACATAAAAGATTAAAATTTATTGTTTTTATATGTTAGTGTATATGGGAATACAAATAAGGTCACTATCGATTTATATACAACCGAGTTTAAATCCCGCTAATAGCAAATTACTTGGCAACGAAGAAAAATGGAGGGCAAAATGTTAATTACAAAACAAGCAAAGGACTTAAAGAACAAAAAGGACTTAAGGGAATACATACATAAATATGTGTGTATTTGATAATCACGAGGAAAATTCCTCGTTAAAAAAGAGAAGTCATTCTCATTCACCATATTTGATAATGCGTTATATATACAAAAAGAAAACGTACATCTTTGGGATATCTCTATCTCTCTCTCTCTCTATGTATATATATGTATATGTAAGTAAATGTAGGCCAACTCGAATCAAATCAAGTCTCAGCCCTTGATGAGCTCAGGCTCAGGTTGGCTCATGCGGAAAAGGAAACGATATGACACAGAGGAGCACAAACAATTCATTATCTTCACACAACAGTAAACCAGAAAGAGTCATGAATCTCAGGCACAGTTCCGCAATGCATACGCTTTGTCAAAAGTATTTGTACACGAAGTCAAATCCAATTCTATGGAATCAACACAAGAACCCAGCTGAAGATGCTCAAATACGTTAATCAACGTTAGTAAAAAAAACAACCAAAACGCTGATTGATGATACCTCAATCAAGAGACCCAAAAAAAACTTTGGCTCTTTTCTCCAGTAAAATTTGTAGTTATTCAAGTTCACAAACCAAATGTTAGCATATTCAAACCCAGTCCAAATTTGATCTCAATGTCGAAATGCAGCATCTGGATATGCCTTATGAGATCCACGATGATAAACATATAGGCATCTTCAATGGTTATAGATTCTTCGCATTCTTCCTCTAATACGATCTAATCACGAACCTCATATCTTTCAATCATCAATAACGTGATCATCTCCATATATTATACGAAACGCTATCATCGTGAATCTCTATCCTTATCAATCCCCACCGCTACAACAAGCACTACCCTCAACCTGTTCATCTTCCTCACCAACCCCACCATTAACATCCTCTCTCCTTCCATTAACAACATCCAAGAAAAAATCCGTCAACATGGATTCAAATTCGGGCACCTTCGCATACCCTGGGAAATAGTTAATGTCAATCGCAACATACCTATTCCCATCTCTAGCATCCCTAATCACATCAAAGTTGAACAAATTAAGCTTCATTAAACGCCGCAATTCCCTCGCTATGCTAACAACAAACCCCAATGGAGGCAATTCAGCAGCCTCAACCAATTCTTCATCATTCGATTCACCGCTTGCTTGATTATGATTTTGGGCCGCCACATTCGATATCTGTGAAAACAAAATCAAGTCGCCAAGTATACTTAGTTTCTCCATGGATATATCTGGCAAGGACCTCCTTTTCACGCATTTAACGTTATCCCCAGCAACATAGACCTTGAATACTACTCCACCATGATTCACAAACTCTTGCAGTACAATTGGATTGTCAATCTTCTTCAACCCTTCACAATTGAAAACTAGCATCATCACATGCGAATTCGCAGTCCCATCAGCAACCAAGGGTTTCGCAACCATTGGAAACGCAATCGATTCCATCAAATTAGGGTTTACCAACGACTCTCTATCATAAACAACAATTTGTTTAGGAATCTCCAAAATCAGATCACAATTAGGGATTTTTACCTCATTAACTACCTGAAGCATCGAGATTCGATTATGAAGCCGCTCGATTGAGGCCGGATCATCGATGATTACACAATTAGGGTTCTTAGAGACATAATCTTGCAATTGTTTGTTCCAATCGTCGCCGTAGAGCTTGTGAATGATGCAATCAAAGGGACCTTGATCGATTAAGGGTTTTGAGGGGTCGATTTGAAGGAGATGAATGCCGCGATGTTTGGCGTGGTCGATTAGGGTTTGTTGAATAAAGGTTTGAACTTTCTTGGGGGAAAGAGCGTAGCCAATGGTGAATGACTTCGAATTTCGAATCTCCGCCATTGTTGTGTGATTTTGTTGCAGGAAAGTTAGGGTTTTGTAAGGGAATCGCTAGAGAGAAGATGATCGGAAATCAAAGAACAAATTGTTCAACCTCATGAGGAGCAAGAATCAAGTACCCAAGCAAGAATCAAAGCAGTCAAAATTGATAACAAAATAACAACTAAATATCGGATTCTATTAAAACTCTAAAATTAAGCGTATTTTTAGTTCAAGTTAAATTTAAAAAACTTTAATCACTAAACTTCTAATAAAAATATAATATAATCATTTAATTTTTAATAAAAGTTTTATTTAATTACTTGAGTGGTTTCATATGGATAGATAAGTCACCTAAGTAAGACTTTAAAAAATTTTATTGCTCGATTTCAAATTAAAACCCATTTTATTCACTAAAGTTATTTAAAAATAATAAAATTATTATCCAAGTAAGAAAAAATTAACTTATTTATATTTTTTTGACTTAGTTACTTTATTAGTCCTCATCTTCTTTATAAAAAATGACTTTATGTTTAACTTGGAGTTATTTCCACGGTTGGTTCCTTATCTTTCATAACTTTATTGAAATTGGTCCCTTATTTTTTTAAGTTTATTCAGATTAGTCTTTGATCTTTTCTTTTGCTTATATTTTAGTTTATGATAAAGTTAGTCCTTTAAAATGGTGATGAAATTAGGTAAAAATCAGAAAGATGAGGGACCAATTTATTGTAAAATAAAATATGAGGGATTGTTTTGAATAAAAAAAGATAAGAGGCTAATTTTGAAAGATGGGGGACTAATTTGAATAAAATTAGAAATACGAGAAACCAACGGTGTAAATAACTTGTTTTATTTGTAATCAAATTGGTCCTCTGGTTACTGACTTTTGGTAAAAGTTAAAAGATAATAAGCCAATTTTAAAACAAAAATAAAATACCATGAAGGCTCTGTTTGTTTTGACGGAAAATTGAAATTTAGGAAGTAGTTTTCATCCTTTCCGTTGTTTGGCGCACATGTTTTGACGGAAAAGATTTTCCAAAGGTTTTCCTCCAATGGAGGAAAAAATGTTTTCTTTTATAAAATTAAGGAAGTTATGATTCCAAGCGGCACAATAACCTTCGCGGTAATAAGCATGCCGATATGAAAATTATGAATTAGGTATTTTTCGATAAAAAGTTGCCAGATTCTCAATGAGAATTATTGACGTAGAATACGAGTTCGACAATACCTATGTATCCCCTTCATAATGTAGTGATTTCTTTTGTCGGAAAATGCTTATATATATATATAACATCAGTTCTGATGGAAATTAGCCAAATTTTATCAAAACTTTCCTAAATTCTAACATCGAGTATACCTAGGTGATAAAATTTCATATCTTAGGGTACCTTATTATATATATTAAAATGATATGATGCTTAAGTAATGAATGCTCAATTTTTAGGATACATAAAAGATAAATTTTTTTTATTTTGTATAGCTTTCATAGTTAAATTTTATATTATTTTTCATATATATCATATTGATGCTTATATTGTCCTATATAATTTTGGGTGACAGCATGGTGATGTTTTGAGTGGCTCTGCTTCAGCTTCTTCCTTCGTCCTGTCTTTTTTATTTTTTTGTCTTTTATTTTTTGTCCCCTTCTCCTGTTTTGGTGGTCGTGGTTTGTTCTGCTTTTTGGGTTGGTTGCTCCTGTTTCTTGTTGTTGTCTCCCAGTATTTCTTTTGGGTCTGTTCTGTAAGTCTCCCGGTTTCGGGATTACCAGGGACTCGTTTTGCCGAGTTCCCTATTTTGTTGCGGTTTTGCCGCTAATTACCAAAAAAAAAAATTGTCCTATATAATAAAATATAAGATGATTGGTAAAAAATATTTCTTTTAAACCATACAAGAAAATATCAATGCGGAACCAAGTTTTCCATTAAAACAAACAAACAAAAACATCAATCAGATTTTAATTTTCCTTAAAAAACCTTTTCTAAAAGAAAAATCAATTCCTATAATCTATTTTTCCTTCTAAACAAACGGAGCCGTAATATTTTGATGGAAGAGAATTGAATTTCGTAGGGGATTCACTAAGGAAATTGCATGGATTGAGGAAAGCAGGAGTGAAATATTTTGTTGTTATGTTTGTATGTGAGAGAAGGTGGGCGAATGTCTGAGCAGGCAACTCAGCCATGTGGTTTCTTTAGCTTGTTAAATTTCACAAGGTACGATTCACGGAATTAGTATATATAAGATCTACCTATAAGTCCAAGTAGGGTTCCATCCTAAAACTAATTGGCATTAGGTGGAGTAATCTACTAGGCTTATAAAGCGATCTTTTCTTTTTTTCAACTCCAATATGGGATTCCACAAGACTCACATGTAGAATACTCAATACTCCTCCTCACATGGTAGTCTATGACAAACACACCCCTCGCCTTCTCCAATCCAACATACAGGAGGGGCCCTCAAGGTACCAAACACAAATGCATTCCTCTTCATGAGGACAAAATGCTACAAACAAGAGATTGGGATCATCAAACCCGCTCTGATATCATGTTAAATTTCATCGGGCCTTTAGGGCAGACCCACGAAGTTGGTATGCATGAGATCCACCTATAAGCCCAAGTGGGGTTCCATCCTAAAATCAATTAGCATTAAGAGGAGTAACCCTCTAGGCTTATAAAGTGATCTTTTCTTTCTCTCGATTCCAATGTGAGATTCTACAAAGATTCAAATGTGGAACCCTCAACATAGCTCCTGGAGTTTCAAGCATAGGCCATGTCCATTGACGATGACAAAGACATTAAATTGTTTATCTTTATGCGCAGTAGGGCATATTATGAATCAGGTTAAGCTCGAATTCATCGGGCTCAAGACTTAAATGATCAACATTTAGTTCGATTTGGCTTTGGCACGAAATTATCTAAGCTTGAAAAGTTCAAGCCCAAGCTTGGCACAACTTGGTTACGCTTGAACCCAACTTGGCAGGTTCTAACTTCAACTTCCCCCTATTTAAGCTTAATCTAGATTTATTTGGACTTGTTTAGTTAATCATTGCTCATTTAAGCTTAAGCTCGGCTTAATTAAGTATATTTAGGCTAACAATTTGTATTAAGCTCAGTTAGGCTCGCAAGCCTACAAGCTTCAGCTTCACTACGCTCGGGCTCAACTTGTCCGGTTATACTGCCAGGCTCAACGAGGTGCGGGCTCAAAATGAGCCAAGATTTTGGAACTTTATGACAAGTTGTCTCATCTCATTTACAAGCCTAATAGGCATCGAGGGCTTCGATGTGCTTGGAGAAGTCTTCAAGTTTCCATCAAAGTCCCAAGAGACCCAACTAATCCAGCTCCACCGGATTTTTCGAGAGATGTCCCATCTAATTCCACTTTAACTTCCTAGCCAACAGTGTGTTTCATGGGATGGGGGGTCTAATCGGATAGCGTCTACTATAAGAAGATAAACTGCTTGGATATATGATCTCACTAATTATAGTGGTGTAGTCTAGTTTGTCAAGTGTCATCTTGCAGCAAATATTATGTAGTAAATTCATTCAATTTCAAGTCATGGAGTATCTCAAAAGTGTCAATCAAGATCGGAAATTCAAAGAAGCAACAACAAGGCTTATTGTGCATCAAAATCAGAATTCACCTATTGTTGTTAGAAATGAAGAGATGAGAAAAAAGCAACAATTGAAACAGTAGAGGAAAGAGGAGGAAAGTGTCAAAGACTAAGAATAAACCGACTCAAGGCTTAATAAAGGAATTGTAAATTCTTCTATGCTACCACATTAAAAGAAGAAGTTCCATTATCTAACCTCAAGTACTAGAATGAGAACTAGGTCGACATCGTGATCAGCCTGAGCACTTAATTTAGAGTTGCTTTAAAGACATGTTTCATGTCTAGCCTTCATCAAGCACTAAGTGAGGTATACTTAAGTTCATCTCGCCCACAATCACAACAGAGATGTATATGAACCTTATGACTCCTCTTCAAATAGAGGATCACGTTCCACAAACCTTCCAATTGGTAGGCCATAAGGCTCTATAGCCTAATGGCTTCTTTGGAATGTTTTTTCATAAGCATTGGGACCTCATCAAGGACAAAACTTTGATGCGGCTCAAAGCTTTTTCAAAGTGGGCACATGCTCAAAGAAACGAATTTTACAAATTTTGTATGTATTCCAACTTGTCTAAAGTCAGAAAGCATTACCCATTTTAGATCGACAAACCCTTATAATTTTCCACGTCAATAGTGGATCTTCCCTTTCTCATTGGCCTTCATGAAGGAAACTTATCTATGACAACTATTGTATTCCGTGAGGCCTTTTATGCTATAAAAAGGCGAAAAGCAAGAGCCAACTCGGGTTTGGCTCTTAAGAACAATCTCAATAATGCCTATGATAGAGTAGAGTAGAATTTTTTCAAGGGTTCTTGATAAAAATAAGCTCCAGCAAGTGGTTCACCCAACAATCAAGGCCTAAAATTATGTTTGTCAGTATTTGTCCAGTTCTAAATTGAGACAGAATCTCTCCTTCGAAAATAGAAAGCAATATTCAGCGAGAAGTTCCCCTCTCCTCGTATCTTTTCTCCATCATGACAGACGTACTCTGAAGGATGATCCTCCATCATATTAATAACGGTTCTCTATTAGGACTTTTGATCAGTCATGACAATCCCACCTTTTTCCCAACTTTTTATTCTTTGCAGACGTTATATCTTATTTCTTAATGCTAATTAACATGTTTTCACCAAGGGATTCCCCTATATATCTAATTTTTTTTGTAGAATTTATTTTTGTGGCCATTATATATCGTAATTTTCTAACTTAGTTATATGTATATTAACATAATAAAAAGTTCTTTACATAACAAAATTTCAAAGTCAACACAAGCAATGTTCTTTTTCATCAAGTTATCACAAAATAAATTTTATGACTACGTGACTTGATTATAATTCCGATAATGTGAAAAATCATTGGCCATTCTTGTGTTTACTATGTTTTCTATTTACGATTTAAGCTTGGTTTTAAACCGGACCCAAGCCATGAACCACAATTTTCAAAAATTTCTAATTCATAAACCAAATCAAATCCAATGTTGCAGTTTTGTTCAATCTGAATTACAGTTTAAACCATTTCTTTACACCTTTGTATATTGTAACAAAAAACACCCTGACGAGACATGACAATCCTAGGTTAGGTAAGCTACTCTTCATTAGGACACATAATCGGTATCTCAAATGCATAGTTTCCTAGAAGCCCTATTTCCGAGTACGATAAAAATTGTTAGGAATTATATTCACATCACACGATAACATACATGACATAATTTGGTCATCTTTCACTAAAAACAATCATATCCGAGTTAGTTATAAAGACTTTACCACAACACACAAAAAGATAATAGCAAACTACGACAGGCTATAATAGAGGAACTTCTCATTGACCAAGGGGCTTGAGAGTTACAGTAAGAATCACCGGGGCTAAGGACGTCACTTGATCAAATCCCACTAATAGCAAATATGTCCACATTCTTGCAAGAAATGTTCTTTTATTTTGGTTACATAAATGGCGGGAAAAAAAAATCCAGTGCCAAAAGGGCTCCCGCAAAACCAAGGTCTGAGAAAGGTGAGATATACGCAGCCTTATCCCTTCAAAAGATACTATCTTAAAGAGAGGTCGTATTCGAGGACTCCCAACTGTTACATAAATGGCAGGATTTTCCCTTTTTTTTTAATAATTTAGAAAAAGAATAATTGTAGCACGCCCAGCGGGATATGTTGGACCTCTAAAGTCTAAACTACCGCGTGACTGCCAGCTTCCTTTTCAACTTCATTTTTTATTGAGCAGGAAAAAAAAAAATACTTAATTATATATTTATATATATATATATATATAATATCAATTATAAAATATAATCAATTTGGCATTATTTTTTATAATTGAATAAATTTTCGCAACATTATTTGATAAATAAATTTAATACAACAACAACAGACCCAGTGCCTCAAGGCTCCCGCATAAGCAAAGTCTAGAAGGGGTGTACGCAGCTTTACCCCTTCAGGGTGTAACCCTGCCGAGAGGCTGTTTCTGAGGACCCCCAACCTTATAAGGTTGGCAACACAAGGACTTCCCATTGCCCAAGCACGCTTAACTTCGGAGTTCTAATGAGATCAGGTGCCTTAGTGTCTAGTAAATGAACCCTAAATAAATTTTCACAATGTTATTTGATAAATAAATTTAATAGATAAAATAAACAGAGAGTGATGTTGTTGAAAGGACAAAAATATTAATGTCAGAGAGCGATCTTATGAAAATTTGTGTATATTATTAACTACAAGTTACATCATTTTCTGACAATAATATTTTTTACTTATCGATAACAATATATAGCCTTTTGAGTGTAGACGACGGACTACTCGTTTTATGTGAAGAAAGGAATCAAATAGCAAACCTAATAGATACTTAAGTTGGCATAGTTGTAACTGTTACCCAATGCAATTGTGATTAAGGTTTCAGTCTCGCCGCCAATCCCCTAATGTAAGCTTTAAGATCGAACATATTTATTGATGCAAATAGAGACTGAAAATAACCCGATCACAATGCGAGAGAGAGAAAAAGGATCCTGGAAATTATAAAAATCGCATTCGGGCAAGAAAAGTAGTGCGAGATGTGATTTTATTATGATTAGGGTTTCAAAGTTTCTAGTGTGATTAGGATTAGGTATTTTGTTTAACTAAAATTTTAATTATTTGGATTTATTTTTACTAAATTATGTAATCAGGTTTAGAGTCTTTTCATTTTTGTTAGAATATGATTGTTTAGATGGAGTTAGAAATAGGATTACTCTTTGCAGTTTGATTACAAATTTACGATTAGGAGTAAGGTTTACAAGTGCCTATAAATAGACTTTTAGTTTATTATTTTTAGAAGTTTTGTTTTGATTAATTTGAACTGTTTCTTTATTTCTCTCTTATTCTCTAAGTGAGAATTAAGATTGAACATTATTTTCCCCTATCCTTTATTAGCTTTAGCAATAACAATTAAGAAAGGCTGTTAAATCCTTTCTTTTTTCCTTTCCGAGAATTCAGCGACTTACTTCATTTACGAAGTCCTAAAAAATGTTAGTTTTTCTATTTTGATTATTTCTGTTGTTACTTGTTCAGAATGAAGATTACTAAAGCTTCAAGTTAATTGGTGAAATACTGAACTAAATAACAAGTAATCGATCCAATCTTAAACCTAATAACTTAGTCCGGATCAAAATCCGTGAGGACTCAATTATTTGAATCTTTCTTCATTTCATCAAAACAGTTTCCTCGGCTTCTTCGTTTCACTGTTTTCTTCTTTATAAATCGTACACAAACATGGGAAATGAATTTCCTTCAATTTTTCCCTAGAATTTTTCTCGTTCCTCCTTAAGTTCGATTTGGTTGAAAGAACAATATTTTCCTTATGAAAAGTTTTCAACAATATTTTCCTTATGAAAAGTTTTCTTCTTAGCTTATTGCAATTACAAATATTTTTGTTAAATCCTTTTGTTATTTTACAAAAGAAAATAATTTCAAATATAAATATGTAGTTCATACTTGGTCAAGTTAAGATTAAAGTAAAACATACGACAATGAAAAATGTTTTTCGCTCCATAAAGGAATATGTTTTCCGCTCTTCTTGAGGTTGTGTGTTTGAATTGAAAAAGTCTGGAGTTAACAAATACGGTTAACTGTCTTGATTTTTTGTTTAGTTAATCGAACTGATAAACTTGCAAAACTTTGGGATGATACTGTTCACTGTTTCATCCATTTTGATTGACCGAATTACTGAAATTCTAAACTTTTTTTACACAAATAATACATGAACGTTAATTTGGTTTAGTAGTTGTTCGTATCTTGCTGTGCATTGTTTCATCCTTTTTTTTTTGTTTTTATTCGCTATTCGTTTCTATTAATTTAATTCTTTTCTAGTACCTTAATTATTTTCCAAGAATCAAATAACAAACTAAACGCTATCAAGTAACAAGCCAGCCAAACAGCCATACTTCAACACTTATTGTGGAAAGTCAGTACTGAAGTTATACGTTTGAAAATTATTTTTTTTTTTTGTTTTATTGACGAGGAGCTCGGTTACCTAATAAACCCTAACCCATACAAAGAATTATCTTTTGTACTTGCATCTAACATTCTTTATTCGCTAGTGTTTGAAGCCTATAACATATTAATTTGTTATTTTTTAAGGTAAAAGGTTGTTTATTTACTAAAATATATTATAAGTAACTAACCAAAGATGGCACCAACACGCTGTCACCAGATCCTATTAGAACTCTAAAGTTAAGCGTGTTTAGGCGAGAGTAGTACCAGGATGGGTGACCTCCTGGGAAGTCCTCACTCTCAGGTTGGGGGAATTGGGAAACAGCCTCTCTTCAGGTTAACACCCTGAAAGGGGAAGGCTGCGTACATCCTTCCCCCCCCCCCCCCCCCCCGACCCTGCGTAGGCGGGAACCCTTAAGGCACTGGGTATGTTCATTTCCTTTTATATTATAAGTAACTAGTTATTATTAATAACTTTTTTACTACTATGGAAAGTTAGTTATATTGAATTCGTATTTTTTTTATTTGGTTAGTTACTCGGTACCAAAAGACGATTAATCAGTTTTGCGGTACCAGATACGGTTCAAAGTCTTTGACTATTTTGATTATGGTTAATTAAATTGAAATACTTTTCGATTTGATTAACTAAATTATAAACCTTAATTGTGGACCCTTAAATACTTTTTAAATGTTCAATCAGTTTCACGAGGAAAATGATTTTTTTATCTGAATCCTTCCTAGGAGACTGTTGCTGTCCTCCAAACATGGCCAACTGGAGTGACTTTTCATTCCATGGGTTGAAACCCTCGGGCGTGAACGAATTCAACGTTCGATAAATTATTTATATTTGAAATTGATTAGGGCTTGTTATTGTTCATTATGAAAGTTTGATAACTTATCGAGCTGAGTTCGAGTAGGCTCGATAAGCTTAACAAGCTGAGTTCGAGCAGAAGTTGCTCAGCTTGTCAAGGTTCGCAAATATTTTGATAAGGATTAGCTAAGAGCTTGTTAAGTGGCTCGATATGAGCTCGTTGAAAACTTGTTAAGGACTCGTTAAGAGTTGGCACTAAATCGAAAAAGGTTTGATAACGGCTCGATGCAACTTGAAAAGCTCAGCTCAGTGGCGAGCTAGACTTGATAGCGAGCTCGGCTAGATTTTAAGCTCGATTGGGCTCAATAATAAGCTGAGTTGAGCCAATCTTAAGTATCAAACACGCTAAGATCTTATCGAATTGAGTTCAAGCGAGGGTTTGAAATGCTCAATAAGAGCTTAGCTCGAATTTGAGCCCAATAAGCCTTTTTGAGCTCGAGTTCAAACAAAGGGGTGCTTGGCTTGCTTGGGCTTGTTTACACCCAAACTTTCACTAATCAGCTTAATCGTATGGGATACTCAATTCTTTGATAGCATCAAAGTCTTATTGATCAGTTGAAATCTCAACAAACCCCACTGTTAATATTAATATAATTAAACATAAATGTATAAAGTGGGCATGTATTTGAACAAAAAAGAGTGGGGCTATAGTTATCCACGCCTCATGTCCAATGAGCATTCGCCTGAAGGTATGAGTTAGAAGTCCCACCCTTTACCTTCGATTTTCGGAAAAGTTTGTTATTTAACATATTTGCCGCTAAAAGGATAGTTAATACTAGAATAAAAAATGTTATTATCAGATTAATGATATGGCTTACAAATAATAAGAGTCACAAAATTATCTTGAAAACTACGATCTTGCTCTGACAATAACAATTTTGCCTTGACATATATCATCCTTTAACCATTGTAGATACCAAATTGAACAAAAACACAGATGAGACGACTTAGTTTGGCCCGAGAATAAATCAAACAATACTATTACTCAATTTAAAACAATTTTTTTTTTTTTTTTGATAATTAGTGACAAAGTTGCGGTACAAAACAGGTAACTCAACCAAGCGAGCCTTGAGTCAACCCGTAAAAGAGCGGGGACCAAAAAGAAACCAAAAAAAGGAAGACCAGCAAAACAGGCAAAACCCGACTCTCATACACGGCTAGGCAAGATATTGAAAACATGACCGACCAAAAGACAGGAAAGTGGGACAACGATGCCCTAAATCTCCTGAAGCAAGGCACTCAGCGAAAGCGGATCAAAGCTATCAAAGTTCAGACCTAGTCTTTTCCCCATCTCTAGTGTGCACTCCGCGGCAAGGATTTTACTGGCATCTTCAATATTGTTGCCCTTTTTGTCCTTTTTCCTTCCTTTCTTTCACCTCTTCTTTTTCTTCCAATATTTGCGCAGCCTCCTCGCACTTTGTTTCCTAGACCTTTATCAATCTTCAACAAAGTCTCTGTCGGAAAAAAATTTTAGTTTTTGCCTCCACTTATGGTTTAAATGATAGACGTTACTTTTTTACTTTTACCCAAAAGTAAAAAGGAACTTCTACCTTAATTTTAAAATACTTTAATTTGCTCGCCAAAATTTTTAGTTTTTGTCCATACTTCAACACTTGTTGCGGAAAATCAGTACTCAAGTCATATGTCTGAAAATTATCTTTTTTGGCTAACAAGGAACCCGGTTACTCGATAAACCCTAACCCAAACAAAGAATTATCTTTTGTACTTGACGTCTAACCTTCTTTATTTGCTAGTCTTTGAAACCCATAACATATTAATTAGTTATTGTTTAAGGTAAAAGGTTAATTATTTACTAAGAAATATTATAAGTAATTAGTTATTATTAATAACTTTTTTACTACTATGGAAATTCATCCCCTATTCTTTGATGTATCTTTTAAAAGTTCATGATACTGTATTTGTATTTTTTTTTTATTCGGTTACCGAGTGATTGGTATAGCAAACTGAGCTACTAGTATCGAAAGACGATTAATCAGCTTTGCAGTAACAGACTTCGTTCAAAGTCTTTGACTATTTTAGTCATGGTTAACTAAATTGGATTACGTTTCGATTTGATTAACTGAATTACGAGCCCTAATTGTGGGCCCCTAAATTTTTTCTCAGCTCTGCGGTCAGTTTTACAAGGAAAATGATTTGTTTAACTAAATCCTTCCTAGGGGACTGTTGCTGCCTTCCAAGCATGGCAGCTGGAGTGACTTTTTCATCCCATGAGTTGAAATTTGTTTTCTCAGTCAAGCTATGAAACCATCGGGTGTAAACAAATTAAATGTTCGATAAATTACTTGTATTCAAAATTGATTAGGGCTCATTCTTGATCATTATGAAGGCTCGATAACTTATAGAACCGAGTTTGAGTAGGCTTTATGAGCCGAGTTCGAGCAGGGGTTGCTCGGTTCGTTAAGGTTCACAAACACTTTGATGCGGACTCAATAAGAGCTTGTTAAGGGGCTCGATATGAGCTTGTTAAAAGTTAGTTAAGGGCTCATTAAGAGTTGGTACTAATTTGAAAAAGGTTTGACAATGGCTCGATAACAACTTAAAAAGCTCAGCTCGGTAGCCAGCTTAACTCGATAATGAACTTGACTCAGCTCGATAAGCTAATGAGACGAGCCGAGCTGAGCCGAGCCGAGTATCAAACACACTAAGATCTTATCAAATCGAGTTCGAATAAGGATTTGAAATACCTGATAAGAGTTCAGCTCGAACTCAAACTCGATAAACCTTTTCGAGCTCTAGTTCGAACACGGGGGTGCTCGGCTCGGCTCGGCTCGTTTAAGCCCCTATATATACTTTCACTAATCAGCTTAATTGTATGGCACTTACCCAAAAAAAAAAGGCTTAATTGTATGGGATAGTCGGTTCTTTGATAGCATTAAAGTCTTGTTGATCGAGAGGTTATCCGTTAAACTCTCAACAAACCTCACTCTTAACATTAATATAAGTAAACGTAAATGTATAAAGTGAGCATGTATTTGATCAAAAAAGAGCAGGTCTATAGTCATCATCGCTTCATGTCTAATGAGCATTCGCCTAAACGTATGTGCCGGAAGTCCACCTATTACCTTCAATTTTCGGAAAAAGTTCGTTATTTAACATCTTTGGCAGTAAAAAGATCTTTCAACAATTTGTTACTATCAAAGTAAAAATTGTTATTGTCAGAGTAATGATACGACTTACAAACAATGAGAGCCATAAAATTATCTTAAAAACTATAATATTACTCTGACAATAATAATTTTTACCCTGACAAATATCATCCTTAACTATTATAAATATCGAATTGAACAAAAACACAGATGAGACAACTTAGTTTGGCCCGAGAATAAGTCAAACAATATTATTACTGGATTTAATGCTAATTTGTTTCTTAGACCTTTATCAATGTTCAACAAAGTCTTTTCGTCCGGGAAAAATTTTAGTTTTTGCCTCTACTTATAGTTTAAAAGATAGACATTAATTTTTTACTTTTACCTAAAAGTAAAAAGGAACTTCTACCTCTATCTACTGGTGGCTAGGGGCCGTGCCGGGTCAGAGGGGTTTCAGGGCCTGGCCGGGGCCCGCTTTTTTTATAGAAATAAAAAAAATTTAAATAATACAAAGTCGTTTTATACTAAAATTATTGTAATTCATTGATAAATAATATGAGATACAAATATATATTTTTTTCCAAGCACTAATAATGCTAAATATACATGTTCAAAAAAAATAATGCTAAATATATGTAATAAAATAAAATATACAATAAGTAATGGTAAATAAATAATGGTAAATAAATAACGTAACAAATACAAGTACAAATACATCAGTCCAGTGTGCCGTTATAATCGCACTCGTAATTACCTCGGCAGTGTGGAGGCAATCTAAAAGTCCAAAATGAATTATCCTCTTTTGGAGGATGAGGGATTCATCGGTCCAGTGTGCCATTATGCACATATAAGGTTGGCAGAGTTTCGACGTATACACATCCGACGTCAACGAGAACATGCTCGTGTTTGTCGCAAAAAGTGTTAAGACCCCAGCTTTCATCCCGTGGTACAACGTAAAAGCGACCCGCTTTACGGTGTTCCGAGGAATCCGCACAATAGCGGGGTTCACATTTCGTTGGAGGTAGTTGACGAAATATGGGTTGTCGCCGGTATTAAAAGGCCTTTCACTCAAAATTATATATTTAGCTAGCCCCTTTCGGTGGCTCTCTTGAGAGAACCTAAAATTAGCAAGTGCACCGGTCACTTGCTGTACTAGACGTTGTTGGTTCTTATCTGGGTATTGCTCGGGATGGCACCTAAATATATATCTGTTTAATGTGCCCGTCCTACTGCCAGATTGATGGCTAAAATCCCTAGGCGGGTCATATAATTTACAAGTTGCTTTATTAATTGTCCTATTAAGGGTAAAGTGCTTCCATACCCTACTAGTTGTACGCCTACTAGCACCGGTACTAGTTTCAGGCTGGGCTTCAGTGGTGGGCGTGGGTTCCTCATCAGCTTGTGAGTCTCCAACCCTACCACCACCTGACTCATGATAATTTTATTGTTGTGAAAAGTCATAATCTATGCTATCATCGGTGTATGGGGGTGATGGGTCTGGTTGTATAAAAGCTCGTTTTTCAGCATTAAGTAAGACAATTCTAGCCCTTTTAGGGATTCTGGGTGGCCGAGAAGAGCTAGAACTAGCACGACCGGCTCCAGAGGATGATGAAGAGTTGTGTGCCATATTAGTATAAGTGATTAGTATTTATAAAATGCAAGTAGTAATGCAAATTAAATAACTAAAAATGCGAATCAAATAAAATTGCGATACTAAAATTACCAAAACGAGAGAACAATGAAATTCGAACTTCAGCCAAACACTTTACGAACTTCGAACTATAGAGCACAATTTTGCAATTAGCAAGGTTGGAGAAGATGGGAGATGATGAATGTATAGAGAGAGAAGAGAGATTGAAGATTTAGTGAGGAAATAGGTTGGAGAGGATTAAGTATTTATAAAAAAAATATATAAATTTTTTTTTTAAATTATAGCCGTTCAACGGCTCTAAGAGCCGTTGGGGTAGGCCCAGGGTGTGCCCGGGCCAAGCCCAAAGGCCTCTACAGTTTGGCCCGAGGCCCGGCCCGCTACAGTGGGGGCCGGGCCGGGCCATACACGGGTCGGCTCGGCCCGGTGGCCACCACTACCTCTATCTAAAAATACTTTCATTTACGTGCCAAACATAACCATATTCTTAAATATATATATTTATTTTTAAAAAAAACAATTTTTTTAGAAAATAAACCTGATCAAACAATATGATACACATTAAAGAAGGTTCTCATCTTCTTGTTAGGTAGGTTGCAGATTTATGTCCAGTCCCGCTCTTGTTATCCTGCTCCTCTTGTCCCTCCCCCGTCTTTTTTCTTTGATATGATTTTCTCTACCACCCGTTGTTTACTGGGTGCTAGGGCTCGCTGTGTCGAGGTCTGTGTTTTGTGCTTCCGCTATGTCGACAATTATAGAAAAAATTTGGTTGTCATGGAATCAACTCTTTCAAAAGTTTTATTTGATGGATGAACGCTCAAGATTGATCTTATACCCTGACATGCCCCCTTACACAAATGCCCTTTGAGCTTGAAGCATGGATGTTGCACAAGTCCACATCATCCGTTGTTCTTAAATTATGTTAATATTGATAGTTGATTGTTGGAATTCGAACTCACGACCTCTTGGTCAACAAGATTCTGATACCATATTATAGAACCAACTCTCCCAAAAACTTAAGCTGATGGGTAAAGGCTCAAGATTAGTTTTATACTCTAACGTTGAGTTCTCCTCTTCTAACCCACCATCACCGACGTAAGATTCTATTTTTACCTTATTCTTATTTGTATCACAATACTTGTAGAAGACCTCACATGTGAATCTAGTATAAGAATCTCACATTAGAAATATGACAGTAAAAAGATTAATTTATAAGTCTACTATATTATTCCGTATACTTTTGTTCGTCTTTCGACTAGCTTCAGGCCTCGTTTTTCGAGTTTGCCTGTCTTGTATCGGCACTTCGATGTCACTTATCGAAAAAATATACTACTAATTAATTTTAAAATAAAATCTCACTTAAATTTATTTATAAATTTTATATATTTCAATTCCGTGGATCGTATTTAATGGATGAAGAAACGGTACTCATATATTGAAATCGAGAGTCAAAAGGCTAAATAGAGTAAAAATCGGGGCCGCAAATAGAGGTGGGGCTGAGCTAATTTGAGAGAGATCTCATATCTCAGTTTTTGTCGCTGTGTCACTTTCCCCAAGATTTCGAAAGCGATGTCCTAGTATCCTATATTTGACGATCTTGTTACGTGTAATGTAGAATAAATTATCAAAGTAGCACATTTTGTAAAAATATTTATCAAAATAATATAGTTAAAAAAATATTTATAAAAATAACATACTTTACTGTAACTTGATCAACAAACGCTGTTTCGAATGGCGTCTGATCGGAAAAAAATTGCAGGCCTTTCGGACGCCGTTAGAAACAGCGTCCATACGCCCAGTCCCCCCCGCACCCGTGACTCCATCTTTCTCCCTCCATTTTCATCTTCTTCATCCCCTTCATCTTGACTTTTACAGCTATAAATACCACCAATTTCTTTAATATTTTTCACAACACTCAATTACTTAAATGTATCTTTCAACCTATTATCCTCTCAAACAAAACTTCCAATCTCCCCTTCATTTTCACAGTTATGTAAGTCATTATTATTGTCATTTTTAAATTTTGTAATAATTTTATATTGTAATGTCATATTATTTTATAGAAATTTGTTATTATAGCAATATTATTAGATTGATTTAGTAAAATTAATATAATAATTATAATATATATAATAGCAAGTTAAAAAATTTATTTGTTAATATAATATTGAATAATATAATACTGAAAAAATTATTAATTGTATATTTTATGCTATATTTCAATATATTCATATTTTTTGTAGCTTATATTATTTTTTAGTGTTAATATTCATTTATTTTTTATTATATGGTATTTTAAAAAATTATAATTTAAAATATAAACTTATCTTTTAAATGTTTATAATGCTTTTATGTATTTAGAATATTTTGTAGACATATTATAATTGTTAAAATCTGACTTACAAATTTTTTAAATATTTAAATTCGTTATTTTGAACAATTTATAGATGTAATTTTTTTTACATATATTACAATTATTTTAAAGTGATTCAGATTTGTAAGAAATTAAGAATTGTTAGAAAAAATATTATATTACATGGTTATAGCATATATTTTCTAATGGCGTCCGAAAGGCCTGCAATTTTTTTCCCGAAGACGCCGTTCGAAACGGCGTTTGCTGATCAAGCTACAGTAAAGTGTGCCATTTTCGTAAATATTTTTTCAACTATGTCATTTTGGTAAATTTTTTTGCAAAATGTGCTACTTTGGTAATTTATTCTGTAATGTACGGATAATATTTATATTATAAATATTTTTAATTCATGTATTGTTATTAAATAACTGTTTCTTGGTATTTGGAGTTTTCCTTTTTTGGTGTTCTGGGGGGTTCGTGTGTTGCGGTGCGTTTTGTTTGATCTCGTCGGAGGTTTGGACTTATTGTTCCAGCTTTTCTCCATGATCAATAAATTTCCAATTATAAAAAAAAAAACTGTTTCTTATGCCCTTCGAGTGCATGAAAGCAAACTCAACCATCACTGCTTTAAAAAATATCTTTTATAATTTATTCAATTTTTTTTAATTTCGTACTTTTTTATTTTAAAATTTATGAATGTTTAAGTGATGTGTTATGTTTAGTAACAAAGTTTGTGAGGTAAGGTGTGTGTAATAATAAAGTTTAGGTGGCTATTTAATGAAATTAAAAGTACAGGGGATGTGTTGTGTTAATTTGCAAAGTTTAAGAGGCTATTTTCTGAAACTGAAAGTGCAGGGGGCGTGTTATATTAATTTGCAAAGTTCATGGGGGCTATTTTTTAAAATTGAAAATACAGGGGGTGTGTTATGTTTAATTGCAAAGTTCAGGGGGCTATTTTTCAAAATTGAGAGTGCAGGTGATGTGTTATGTTAATTTGTAAAGTTTAGGGAGCTATTTTATAAAATTAAAAGTGCAGGAGGCGTGTTGTGTTAATTTGCAAAGTTCAGAGAGCTATTTTTTTAAATTGAAAGTACAGGGGTGCGTTGTGTTTAATTACAAAATTCAGAGGGCTATTTTTCAAAATTGAGAGTGCAGGTGATGTGTTGTGATTAATTGCAAAGTTCAAGGGGTCTTACTATATTTTGCCCAAAAATGTAATTGTTAAAGCAATTATATGACTTGTATTGAATAATAGCCCTAAATTTTTATAAAGTTGCAGCAACATTAATATTATTGTCGTGACAATAGCTTTACTCATTATAGATCATACGTTAATTTTCATATGCTTACTTTGTTATCCTGAGAATAACATTACGCGCCATAGAGGGATATTTTCGTCATTATATTGTACTGGGTGTTAGAATATAAAACTATTCATGAGCCTTCATTCATTAGCCTAAGCTTTTGGGATAGTTGGTTTATTGACATGATATCAGAACCTTGATGAACAAGACGTCACGAGTTCGAATCTCAACAATCCCCACTTCAATATAAAACAATTTAAGCACAAGGTATGAGGTGGGCCTGTGTACTATTCACGCTTAAAACTCAATAGGCATTCCCATGAGGGGACATATTAGAATATAGAATTATTCCCTTGTCTTCACCCATTAGATTAAGTTGCTGGGTGAGTTGGTTCCTTGATATGGTAGCACAGCTTTGTTGACTGAGGAGTCACAAATTCGAATCTCAATATCCCCCACTTTCAACAATTTAAGCACAAGATATGATGTGGGCGTATACATTATCCACGCTTCAAGCTCAATTGGCATTCTCGTGAGGGGATATGTTAAAGTATAAAACTATTCTTGGACCATCATCTATCAGCTTAAGCTTTTGGAAAAGTTGGTTCCTTAACACTGGGTATTTAAAGTGACTTGTCATGTTAGCTTTCTCTCTAAAACATGACGTCGTCATATGAGATAGGGTTCTATTTATTAATATGAAAAATATCTGAAGTACTAAAAAGCAAATCAAAAAGATCAGAGGCCTTTTTATTATTTCTTTGCATATCGAGGTTGTAAAATATAAATTGGTAGAAAAATAAGGGAAGAGTAATTATAATTTATCTGAAAATGATCGAACATGATGAAGATTGTTGTCGTGCTATGTAGTTCACCATTGCTAAATTCGTTTATGCCCGACACTAGTACAACAGAACCCAATGGCATTCTGACCCCAAGGGTTAACATGACACCCAAAATACCATTATACTCGAGGATTTGCGAACTAAAATGTGCAACAATATTGCTCGATTATACAAGGGGAGAAAGAGGGAGAACATTTGTTACAGTATTCATCAAACAAGAAAACCAGCCAATATATAGATGGCACAAAAAAGTGTAACGGCCGAGAACTAGTGGCAGATAACTCAATGATAGAATTTACAACAACAACAACAGATCTAGTGCCTCAAGGGCTCCCGCATAAGCGGGGTCTGGGAGGGGTGGATGTATGCAGCCTTATCCCGTCAGGGTGTAACCCGGCCGAGAGGCTGTTTCCGAGGACCCCCAACCTTATAGGGTTGGCAACACAAGGACTTCCCATGAGGTCACCCATCCTGATACTACTCTCGCCCAAGCACGCTTAACTTCGGAGTTCTAATGGAATCCAGTGGCTTAATGCCTGGTAAATGAATCCTCAATTATAGAATTTAATAGGCTCAATTCAATAGATTTATAGCTTCGTGTCCTGTCTTTTGGTTGGTTATGTTTATGTCTCTTTCCTAGCGGTGATAGGCTCAATTTAACAGGCTTGGGCAAACAAAAAAGAAGAATACGGTGAAAGAGGGCAACAACGCTAAAGATGCAGGCAAGATTCGTGTCGCGGAGCACACGCTGGAGATAGGAAAAAGACTAGAGTTGAATTTTTATGGTTTTGATGCGCTTTCGCTGAGTGCCTTGCTTCAATAGATTTATGACTTTATTGTCCTGTCTTTTTGTTGGTCATGTTTATGTCTTTTGCCTAGCAGTGTTTGAGGCTTGCTATACTTTGCCTGTTTTTACTTGTCTTTCTGTTTGTATGGTTTTGTTGTTTTAATCCTCGTTATTATTTGGATTAACTCAGGGTTCGCTTGATCTAGTTGCCTACTACGTATCGTGACTCTGTCGCTAATTAATGAAAAAAAGGCTCAATTCAATGCTCACAACGGTCAAAAATAATACCGAACAGTCATATAATAAAAAAACCGAGTGACCAATTTTTATGCCGGACAAACTTCTCAAATCAGCTCATTAAAAAAGCATTTCCCTTTTATAATCATTATTATCATGAAAAAATTAGTTGCGATACATATGTAACAAAGACTTTAGCTACTCATAAAAGCATGTAACTTTTTAGAGCGTTTATGTTAATTATTTTAGAAATGGTAAGAATTACACCTCAGAAAATAACCTCTTTTCAAGATAGCACCATATAAAAGTAAAAAAAAAAAAAAGGAACATACCCAGTGCCTCAAAGGGCTCCCGCCTACGCAGGGTCTGGGGGGCGCTGATGTACGCAGCCTTCCCCCTTCAGGGTGTTAACCTGAAGAGAGGCTGTTTCCCTACGCACCCAACCTGAGGGTGAGGACTTCCCACGAGGTCACCCATCCTGGTACTACTCTCGCCCAAGCACACTTAACTTCGGAGTTCTAATGGGATCCGGTAACGGCGTGTTGGTGCCCTCTTTGGGCATATGGAAGTAAGATTGCATATATTTGACCTCCAAAACTCTGCCTTAACGAAAGCTTTTTTGAGGCACTGGGCTATTATTGCTAGTAAAAATTACAACGAAGAAGCAATGATAAGTTTTAATATGGGTCATTGAATGACTTTGTTTCTACAGCAGCCCTTTATCATATATCATGTTACTCTTGTTACAGTAATACTCTTACACATAGATGCTTGTATACTTTATACTTTTGTGCTTTTCATACTTTTCAGGTTGTGAGTCCTCGTAAACAGCCTCTCATTAGGGTATCACCCTAAAGGGGTAAAACTGTGTTCCTCCCACCCCTCCCAGACCTTGCTTAACGGGAGCAGTTGAGGCACTGGGTCTATTGTTGTTGTTGCCGTCCTTGTTACAGTAAGCTAATCAATTTTTTTTTGGTAGTTTTTTTTTTCATGTATTTTGATATTATATTTGTACGTTAACACAATACTCCACCAATTTTGTTTCAATTTCTCCCCACTTGCATACAATAACGTTATCGACGAGATAAAATTGTTATTACTAGTTATGATCATTTTGTGGCTATCATTCTGTATAGGTCATATTATTACTCTGATAATAATAAATTATATCCAGTTAATAACAGCTCCCAAGACTATATTGGTATAATTTAAGTTATACAATAATTAATTACCGTAGTTAAATATTTATCATTTAAATACCCTGAAAATCGATATGTATAGTGAGGTACTCAAATGTTTAAAAACTTTATTACTTAAGTACTCTAAGGCTCAAAAAATTCTATGAATAAAACACTATATGTCGAAATTGAACGGATTTTCCTTGAAAAATGTTAACGTGGAATATGATATCAGTAATATATAGGATTCCATGTCAAGACTTGATTTTTTTGCCGAAATGGATATTTTTGTCGAAAATGCTAACATGACATGAGTTTATGAGGATTCTTTTTTAGAATTCTATAAACTTTGTCGTAATCTACTGAATTACACTAACATAACTCATGTATAATATTGTAGTTATATACGATATTAGCATTTTTTAAGTGATGAGTGACTTTGCTTTGACCAAATCTCACCAGATTCCAACATATAGTGTTCAAGTAACAAATTTTTCAAACTATAATATTTTATTAAATATATTAAAGTACAACAACAACAACAACAACATTATTCCCGGTGCCTCGCGGGCTCCCGCAAAAGCAGGGTCTGGAGGGGTAGATATACGCAGCCTTACCCCTTCCGAGTGGAAGAGAGACTGTTTCCGAGGACTACCAACCTGAAGATTATTAAATATATTAAAGTATTAATATATTTAAGTGATAGATAATTAATTGCTAAAATAATATTATCTTACTACAACAACAACAACAACAAACCCAGTGCCTCCAAGGGCTACCGCAAAAGCAGAGTCCGGGGGGTAGATGTACGCAGCCTTCCCCCTTCGGGGGGCTACCCTGAAGAGAGGCTGTTTCTGAGGACCCCCAACATGAGAAATTATCTTACTATTTATATAATATATATATATATATATATATGAAAATTATCACTTAAGTACCTTGAAATTTGGGCATTTATCACTAGGTATCCCGATGTTTAATATATACAATGAAATGCCGCGAGGTTTAATCATTTTATCGCCTATGTATGTTATGTGGAATTAATTTGTTGAATTTTTGTAAGAATCTGACCAATTTTATACAAGAAAATTTTGATTTAATACATTATTAGGAGAATATATATAAAGCATGCCTATATTTTCACCAAAAATTATGTGAATTACGACAAAATATTTATTTAATCTTGATATAAACTATATAAATATTATCGAAATCATATGTCATGTTCGTATTTTCAGCGAAAAGTCATCGGATTGTAATAAAGATACTAATATATTTCCGAAATCATGTTCAATTTTAACATTTTTCAAACAATAATTTATTAATTTTCAACAAAGAGGCATCGGATTGATAAAATTTTAAAAATGTTAGGGTATATAAGTGATAAAAATATTTAAACCTCAAATTATTTTTTTATATATATATTAAAATATTAGGATACTTAGGTGATAAAATGGCCAAACTTAAGAGTACCTAAGTGATAATTTTATATATATATATATATATATATCTCTCTGCTTGTATGTGTGTGTACACATATATGGAGTTATTACTAGAGCAAAAGCTGTTATTGCTTGAGTAATGGCATAATTTTGTTCAAAAAAAATAAAATGACATAACTTGCAAAATAGCACACAGGCATAAAGTTATCTTAAAAATAACCAGGGCCATGCCTTAGTGGTAAAAGGTAAGTGAGGAGATAAAATATTATTTTTGACTAAAATATTTGAAGTTTGATTCCCTCCTTGAACCTCTCACCTAAGGAATCCTTGACTAAACTGGGTTGCCACATGGGTCGTGGTTTATCAGGTAACTAGATTTCTCGTTATATAAAAAAAAGATAATAATAAGTTTTCTCTGCCAATAATATTACCCGCTCTATGGCTTTGTTTGGTATGTAGAAAATAAATGTGAGAAACAGAAATTTATGAAAAATGCAGATTTTAGCTCTTGTTTGTTAATACAAGAAGTAGGCAGGATAGAGAAAGTAAAAATTGCTAAACAACTTTTTAACTCCTTCAAATTTACTTAGCCACCAGCTAAACTCTAATTCCTTTATTTTTAACAAATCTCTCGCAAGAAGTTCTATTTTTTATTATGATTAGTGATAACAAAACATATTTTTCCTATTATCAAAAAGTTAACATATAAATTAATTCCTCAAGAAAATAACTTTATGTATAAATTTAATTCCTGTGATAATTAAACAAGATATACATATATAAAAAATATATATATAGAGTAGATAAGGAAACACTTTATGAAATAAATAAAGGGGGGCCGGACAAGGGCGTATCTTGGAAAATCCTGAAATTCGATACACTTTGCTTTTTATTTTTATTTTTATTATAATATTTTCATTCCTACTCTCTCTTCTCATGTGTTGCTCTGTGGCCTATTCTTAGAAGCTATCCATTTTGCTCCCTCTACATTCCCCAAATATTCAAACTATTTTTCTAAGTTTCTTCAAACATTTTTCTCGTTTTATAAGGGTTGAAATAGTTACCACTATGTCAAATTGCAGATATTTGTTGATATCGAGAGCTAAAGATGAAAAATTAGATTCAAACTTTATTACCGGCAAAAGGGCAGTTTAATTACTGCCACGTCAGATTGTCAGGGACCTCTTCATTGATGTCAAGGGTAAAAGTAAAAATTGAGATTCGAGCTTTATTACTGATAAAAGGGTGGTATAGTTATTACTACGTCAAATTATCAGGGGTTATTGAAGGGTAAAAGTGAAAATTAAGATTTAAATCTCGTTACAAATAAAAGGATGGAGTAGTCGCTTCTATGTTAAAATATGAGTGCTATTGATACTTGCAGTTTGAACTCTAGATTAAGATTTAGGTACAAAGAAAGCTGAAGTAAGGGTAAATTTTTATAAGATTGTTTGAATAAATTAGTTCACGCTTGGTGTGATTACATGATTAGGGCTTTCTGTCTCTAAGTGTGGGAGAGAGAGAGAGCTTTGGAATTTGGGATTTTTACATCTTTTGAGAACTGTAACAAGCCCATGCCTGTTCGTGGACACGCTAACCCTTTCTTTATTACTTGGATGTTTTGTTATTATTAAAATAAAATATATTATTATTAGAGTAATAATATAATTTAAAGTAAATAATAATTATAAATTTTTATAAAATTATTTTGATGTTAGTATTTTTGTCTGATAATAATATTACCGTTTTATATTTGAAAATTGCTGGGTTTTGTTTGTGGGTTTCTCTTCTGTCCCTCGCCCTCTCTCTAGAACCCTGAAGCTCTAGAGAGAGAAAGAGATGAGGAAGAGAAACAGTATAAGTGTTTGTTGTCGTTGTTTCTTTCCAAATTAAACAACATCCTTTTCATGATTCAACATATGGGGGCTAAAGAAAAAGATGGATTTTTTAAACTTTTTTTTGGGTGCTCTTTTGTGGGTTTGTTTGTTGATTCTTTAACTTGCTGAATTAGAGAGAGAAATGGGAGAAAAGTGTGGGAATTTGCTGTTAATGGGGTTGAAGGGTCAGCTTAAGTTGAAGTGTAATGATCAAGCAAGCGAGCACTAAATGATGGGTTTTTTAAACTTTTTTTTGGGTATTTTTAAATTTTTTTTGGGTTTCTTTTGTGGGTTGGTTTGTTGTTTCTGTAACTTTTTGAATTGGAGAGGGAGAATGGGAGAGAAGTGTGGGAATTTGCTGTTAATGGGGTTGAAAGGTCGGTTTAAGTTGAAGTGTAATGAACAATCAAGCACTAAAGGAGGGTGCACTTGGATTCAAGCTAGAAGGGGTTGGTTGCCGAAGATGTTTGTGCTTTGGATTGGAGCTATGGTACTTTTAAGTCACTTCATTTACAATTTCATTGATGCTGATAACAAGGCAAGAAGAAAGGAGATATTGATAAGTATGTGTGAGCAAAGAGCAAGAATGTTGCAAGATCAGTTTGGTGTTAGTGTTAATCATGTTCATGCTCTTGCTATTCTCATCTCTACTTTCCATTATTACACCAACCCATCTGCAATTGATCAGGTTTGTCCTTGTTCCTCTTTCGTTTTTTTGGTAATCAGGGTGTCTGTACTAGCTTATGTGCGCTTGGGTTAGTTTTTCAGGTTGCATGTACTGTTTACTTGGAAGTTTGTTTTATGTGTAAGTTGGTGCCAGTGACCTAGTGGGTGGCTACAAGGAACTATTTGTACCTGTTAAGGGATTGACCATTTCAAAAGTTTAAGTTGAAGAGCGAAGACTCATGGATGTTTTTGTACTCGAATATGCTTCCTCACGAATGCCCATTTGGCTTCAAGTTCGGACAGTGTACTAGCACATCTCATACTTGTGTTGAAATTATAATGATATTGAGAATGAGGACCATTGAGATTTGAATTGGCAATGTCTCAGTCAATAAGACTTTGATATCCCGCCAAGAGACCAACTATCCAAAAAGTTTAAGCTGGGTGAAGGTTTAAGAATGGTTTTATACTGTAACAACATGGTGTGGCAGAATTTAAAATCCAAGCCTAATGCTTTATGAGGCGCAATGATTAAGTATAATACCACTTGAGCTAACAACCCCTTCAAGTTTTGTTCTTACCTGTTAGTTTCACTTGAGGAACATTCTTCTTTTGCAAAGAAGAACACTAATGCAATATATGTTGAGGAATTGCAGCCTTTTTTTAGGGTTCATTTATTAGGCACTAATACAACCGGATCTCATTAGAATACCGAAGTTAAGCGTGCTTGGGCGAGAGTAGTACCAGGATGGGTGACTTCCTGGGAAGTCCTCGTGTTGCCTACCCTATAAGGTTGGAGGTCCTTGGAAACAGTCTCTCGGCAAGGTTACACCCTGAAGGGGTAAGATTGCGTACATCCACCCCTCCCAGACCTCGCGTGTACGGGAGCCCTTGAGGCACTGGGTTTGTCGTTATTGTTGTTGTTATTGTTGTAATTGTGGCCCTTTTTTGTGCATGAAATCATTACTGAACCGTGGCCAATACTTTAAATTTTGAGATAGTTGGTTCCCCAATATCATGTTGGAGTCTCTTTGATCAAGAGGTTTCCAATTCAAATTTAAACAGTACTCACTCTGTGTAAGGTAGACTTCTGCAATATCTAGCTTTCGGCCAACCGACAGGAGGTATGTTAGCGTGTACAACACCCATGCACGAGAAGTATGTAAGAGTGAACTTGATAGGCTATAGTTACTTTGATCGAGAGGTATCGAGTTGAAACTGAACAATTCCCACCCTATATAAGGTTAAACTTGTGCAATATCTATGCTTTTAGCCCAATGGGCATTCACTTGAACGGGTATGTTAGAGCATACAACTATTTTTGGACTTTTATATAACTTAGGCTTTATAGGTCTTTTTTCATTGACACTTTGTCCAGGGGAGAGGAATTTTTGGTTCTTAAGTTGCCAAATTCTGCAGTTTAATTTCGAAATGAATGTTGTGAACAAAATGCAGGAAACCTTTGCGGAATACACAGCGAGTACTGCATTTGAGCGGCCTTTAGTGGGAGGCGTGGCGTATGCAGAAAGAGTTATGGGATCAGACAGGGAGAAATTTGAGAAACAGCAAGGTTGGACTATAAAAACTATGGAAAAGGAGCCTTCCCCAGGCTGCGATGTATATGCGCCTGTTATTTTCTGCCAAGAAACCGTTTCCTATCTTAAGTCGCTTGATATGTTATCTGGAGAGGTAAGATTGGTGATTTTTCACCTTTTGGTTTAAAAGCATTACGCAACGGCTATGTTATGTTGTTTAACGGTCTTTATTTGATTCCAGAGCCTCTGTGGATGTTTTTTTGTGATGTCTGGTTTGTCAAGGACACGGGATCAAATCATAGTTTATGGTGTTTGTTGGGCTTTTTGTGTGGAACTTGGTTTTTTACATTGTTATGGGCCAAGTCCATGGAGTGGAGGATTAGGCATATCAGTCTGATCTAGAGCAATATGGGCTATAACCCTATTTTAGGCGCAAACCCATTTTGGAGGTCTAATGTGAGGAAGGTAGTATTTTTTCTGTGTGCCTATGAAACCATATTTACGATTTGGGAGAGGGTGAGGTAAAAGAAGGAACATTTTGTAGAACTTTCAAACAATGAAATCCTTGCAACTCCGTAATGCAGACACATTTGGCCAGACCACGTAAATCTTGCATGTTGTTTTTCGTTTTCTTATTGAATTTTTCAATGTTCTGTTAAGATGGGTTTCGTAACAATGTCATGGAAGCTGGGTGTTAAAACTTTATGTAACATGGCTTTTTAAGGGAATATAGGCAGCGTTACTTTCTGTTTCCAAAAAATTGAATGAAAAACCATGTAGCTGTAGTTTGTGTATCAGTTTGTTAGGTTTTTAACATGTAAATGCGTTATAATTGTATTTTAATTGAAAAAAAGGTATTCTATATGCATTATGTGGGTTATTTACAAAAGTTACTATTTGCATAATAGCGGATTGCGTAACACTTGGTGCAAAATCCGTTAGGGAAGCCATCACAAACATTACTATTACGTAGCGGACTTCTTTTTCTAGCGAATTGCCTAATGGCTAGTTCAAAGTTCATTATGTAAGAAAATGGAAAAACATACAAGATTTTTGTGGTTCAGTCAAATGTGCATAGTCCACAGAGTTGCAAAGATTTCTTCATTTCTTGGAAGTTTCTACACAGAGTTTCTTCTTTTCCACTCTTCTTTCTCAAACCCAGGGTTTATATAGGTGCACCAGGAAATCCTAACAGTCTCAAAATCCTCCAAAATGGGCTTGTGCTTAAAACAAGGCCTCTAAATTTTCGATTCCATGGATTAACCGATAAAGCAACAAGGAAAGCAACATATACCCAGTGCCTCTAAAGAGAGGCTATTTCCGAGTGCCCCCAACCTGAGGGTGAGGACTTCCCAGGAGGTCACTCATCCTAGTACTGTTCTCACCCAAGCACGCTTAACTTAGGAGTTCTAATGGGATCCGATGACAGCGTGTTAGTACCCTCTTTGGTTCCATGGATTAACCGATTACAATATCAAAACCAAGCTCCCACAGGAAGCCCAACATTTTGTCAGTGATTTGATTGGTTGTTATTGGAAATGATTGATGCAGGAGGACAGAGGAAACATATTGAGGGCTATGGCCACTGGGAAGGCAGTTCTTACAGGTCCGTTTCGGTTGCTCGGGTCTCACCATCTTGGGGTGGTCTTGACAATTCCTGTTTACAAATCTAAACTACCACCAAACCCCACAGTGAAACAACTCGCTGCAGCGACTGCAGGGTAAGACTAAGAATTCTGCTTTCTATGATATAAGCTTCTTGTGACATGGCATGGAAGGAAAGACTGAGGGTGTATATGAGCAGAGCTAAGTTAAGTCTAAGCTCCTTGGGCTTAAAGTGTGGCTTGTTATCATTTATCTTGCCTCGGGCTCAATGCGTTTGGGAATCTTGAAGCTTGAGCTTGGCTTGTCATAGACTTGGGCTTGGTTCTGCTATGTTGAGCTTGGACCTAACTTAGCAAGCTCCTAGTTAACTTTGCCTTATTTGGCTCATTTTAAGCTTGAGTTAGTGAGCTTGTCTAGGCTCGAACTCAACTTACTTAGGCTCAAACTTGACTTGAATGGAATATTAGCCTAGTAAATTGTATCAAAATGGGCTCGGTTAGGGTTCGTTTAGGCCCGCGAGCCTATGACCTCGAGTTTTACCAGGCTCAGTCTCTGACTCATTAAGATAAACAATCTGGCTTGAGTTCGAAATGACCTAAACCCTTCGACCCCTATGCGAGACTGTATTTTTATCCAGGTTATTTTTGATCGCTGAGATAGTTACAACTCCCAGCACTCGCTGAAATCAATTAAAGGCTGTTATGTAATATAATGGGTGTCATGTAACTTTATCACCACAATGTGTTATGTTCTGTACGATGCTCCACTTCCGTAACACCGCTATGACCTTGATGTGATGTCGAAAGCACAGGCTCCAATGTAAAAGACGTTTTATTTTTCTTTTTCATAATGTTGTATTGCGCTTTTCGTCACCATAGAAGTCCAAGATGCTCATAATAGTACGATGATTATCGCTTTTGAAAGCAGATACCTTGGGGGAGCCTTTGATGTTGAATCCCTTGTCGAAAATTTACTTGGACAGCTCGCGGGAAACCAGGAGATCGTGGTGAACGTGTATGATGTCACTAACTCATCCGATCCATTAATCATGTATGGAACTCAATCCCAAGTTGGTGACATGTCTCTCTTGCATGTGAGCAAGCTTGATTTTGGCGATCCGTTTCGCAAGCACCAAATGGCATGTTGGTAAGCGAACTTTCTTAATCTGGTACTTACTTTTAGAGTTCGATGAAATACTCGTGTTTGAACTCGATTAGAACTCGTTGGTGTTTATTTTGGGAGCTCGATAGCTTACTGAGCCAAGTACGAGAAGACTTTATAATCTTAAGGAGTCAAATTCGAATGGGGGTACTTGACTCGTTAACATTGGCAAAGAATTTGATAAGGGCTCGATAACGTTCGGTATTAACTACAAAATGGTTCAATAATGACTTGATAATAACACAAATATCTTGGTTCCAAAATGACCTCTGCTTGATTATTATCTTGATTTGGCTCGATTAGGTTTATGAGCCGAATCAAGCTGGATATTGAACATACTAATATCTTATCAAACCGAGTTCCAAAAATGGTTTAAAAGTTCAATAAAAGCTCAGCTCAATACTCGGAAAAGTGGGTGTTTGGCTCAACTCAGTTTGTTTATGCCCCTACGTATTCTAGAAACTAAGGTGTTATCGTGGTTCTTGTACAGGTATCTCCAGAAGGCACCAACGTCATGGATAGCTGTCAATACTGCGATTTTGTTGTTCATTATAGGGTTATTAGTTGGATACATTTTATACAGTGCAGGTCTCCATATTGTCAAAGTTGAGGACGATTTCAATGAAATGCAAGAACTGAAGGCCAAGGCAGAAGCAGCTGACGTTGCGAAATCACAGGTATCTTGGTAGTCTATTTTGAAAGCTTGCTAACTGTGGACTTGTTTGGCCAAGGTGTGAAAACACTGTTTTTTTTCATAAGCAATTCTGTGTAAAGTGTTGTTAGTAGGGGTATTTTTGTCTGAAAAGTTTTTGGTTTTTGCCTTTAAATCTACTGTAAAGGACACTATTTTTCTGCTTCTGCTTAAAAGTGAAAAACAATTTTTGCTTCTATTTAACAACACTTCTTGTTTCAGGTTAGACACACTTGAAATCTGAAGCTTTTCCCCCGGGGGGGGGGGGGGGGGGGGGGGGGGGGGGAGAATATACCTTTTTTTTTTCCCCCCTAGAAAAGAAGCTTGGCTAAAAAGGCCCTATGCAACCCTGTTTTGAGAGCAATGTTTCCTGACCCGAGCATATTTGCATCTCTCTTCCAGTTTTTAGCAACAGTTTCCCATGAAATCAGGACTCCAATGAATGGCATCCTCGGTACTCTCTCTGAACACGCCATAGCTTTGTCTCTGTCTTTGTATCCAGGCGACGAGTTTCCTAATATTTGACAATATCTGCTTTGTGTGTATATCGTTTAGGAATGCTTGCGCTGCTGCTAGATACAGAACTAAGTTCAACCCAACGAGATTATGCTCAAACTGCTCAAGTATGTGGAAAGACACTGATAGCTTTGATAAATGAAGTGCTTGATCGTGCGAAAATTGAAGCTGGAAAGTTGGAACTAGAAGTTGTTCCCTTTAACCTTCGTTGCATAGTGGACGACGTTCTTTCCTTGTTTTCAGAGAAGTGCAGAAGCAAGGGTATAGAGGTAAACATCATAATGAATTAGGTCACTATTGATAGAGTTGTGATCATATAACATGATCCTGCAGTTGTGTTGATTATTCTCTTTCGGACCTTTTGATCCAACTTGTCTTCGGACACAGCCTCCCTTTATGATAGCATCCTGAAGGGTTAAGATTGCGTACATCCCACCCCTCCCAAACCCTGCTTATGCGGAAGCCCTTGAGGCACTAGGTTTGTTGTTGTTGTTGGACCTTTTGATCCGACTCGATGGTTGATCAATGTTAAGAGTATAACACCATTCTTGAGCCTTCATCTATCAGCTTAAGCTTTTTAGAAAGTTGGTTCCTTGACATGGTATTAGTGCCTTGTTGACCAAGAGGTCACGAGTTGAAATCCCAATAGTTGCCACTTTCAATATTAACGTAATTTAAGAGTAAGGTATGAGGTAAGCCCATGCAATATCCATGCTTCAAGTTCAATAGACATTTGCGTGATAGGGCATGTTAGAGTATAAAATCATTCTTGGGTCTTCACCTATCAGCTTAAACTTTTGAGAAAGTTGGTTCCTTGACAACCAGAGCTGTAACTGAAAAACTAAGTTTAGGGTTCAGTGACTTGAACCTAGTAAGTCCTGGACCCGAAATGACATGAACTGGAACGAGCCAACCTAAACCTTACTCAATGCAAACCCTTTGCCAAGTTTTGTGCAAGGAAATTTGTGTTTAGATATTGGACTATTGATTATGTATCAGTTGAGACACATTACTTGTGGTTCTATGTTTAGATGTATGACAAAGTTTGTAACTTGCCATATAAATTTGGTTGATTAGCAAACTAGCGATGCGAGTCACTTATATATTAGATTTGTTTTTTCAAATTCTTTTGTAGGTTGTATGTGGAGCGATTGTTTATATTTCATAAATTGATAAGTTTAGTCACGTACTATAGTTATATGTTAGATATCACACTATAGAATTTTCAATGGACAGTATAAAAAGAAATAATATCATATTCTAGCTTATGACCCAGTGGGTAGACCCGAACCGTAAAATCTAGCGTCAGGTTTAGACATCCCATGACCAGAACCCAAAGTGACCCGACCTTGAGTTGACCCAACCGACCCATTAACTAGGTCTGTTCTCTCTCGATGTATCATTTGGGAGTACCTAAGTGCTGCAATAATATCTCTACTGATTCATCTTCTTTCTCTTTCCTACCTACCTCTCGCGATCGGCGTCTCCCTTTTGGTTGATATTCTTGGCTTGTGTAACTCGTCATTCGTCGAACTTTCCACCTTGTTTCCAACCTGTCTCTGGGATGAAGTTGGCAGTGCTTGTTTCAAATCGGGTTCCAGAAATTGTTATGGGTGATCCAGGACGATTCCGGCAGATTATTACAAACCTTGTTGGTAACTCAGTCAAAGTAAGTGAACCATTTAGTTTCTGATCTATTCCTATTCATTAGGGGGTGTAAACGAATTGAATGTGCAATGAACTTCTCGTGTTTGAAATCTCTTAGGCTTGTTCGTGTTGTTTTGGGGGCTGATAGCTTATCAAGCCGAGTTCAAGCAAGCTCGATACGAACAGGAGGATGCTAACCTCATCAATGTTCACGACTAGTTTAATAAGGGCTTGCTAAGGGCTTGGCTCATTAAGGGCGTGATAAGGCTTGTTAAGAGCCCGTTAATTGCTTGTTAATGGTTTGTATTAGTCCAAAAATGCTTCAAAAATGGTTTAATACTAACTCCAATAGCAACCTCAGGTCAATTATGAGCTCGACTCAGCTCAATAAGGAGCTCGACTTGATTTGTTAATGAGTTGAAATCGGCTTGATTAGGCTAGCAAGCTAAGACGATCCAACACACTAATATTTTATTGAACCGAGCTCGAACAAAGGCTTAAATGCTCAATAAAAACTCATGTTGTACGTGAGCTTGATAAGAGTTTGAACAGGGGAATATTCTGCTCGACTCGGCTGGTTTACACCCCTACTATTTATCTTGTGGAATCTTTCTTAATGAACCGCTCAATTTAAGCACTTTTATGCTTTGAACAGTTCACCGAGAGAGGGCATATTTTCATTCTTATTCGTTTGGCCAAGAATGATCGAGTCACAATGGATGGAAAATTTGAATCAAATGCAAACACGTTATCGAATCAAGACCATCAATTTAACACTCTGAGCGGCTACGAAGTAGCTGATGAACAAAATACTCGGGAATTTCAACAACTAATGACCAATGAAGAGCATCGGCCCGGTTTCTCTCACATCGGTCTTGGTCCCAATGCCACTTCTGACGACGTCACTTTGCTCGTGACAGTTGAAGATACCGGCATAGGGATCCCGTTACATGCGCAAGATCGAGTCTTTCTACCTTTCATGCAAGCAGACAGTTCAACATCTAGAAATTATGGAGGTACTGGTATCGGACTGAGTATCAGTAAATGTCTCGTGCAACTAATGGGTGGCCGAATAAGCTTTATTAGCCGACCCCATATTGGAAGCACTTTTTCGTTTACTGCTGTGTTTAAAAGGTGCAGTAAAACGACGTCGAATAATCTTCGAAAGGGGATTCTTGGTAATCTTCCTACTGGGTTTGATGGACTGAAGGCAATTTTGCTTGATGGGAAACATGTCAGAGCTGCGGTAACGCGATACCATTTGAATAGACTCGGGATTGATGTGAAGCTTTTCGATAGCGTTAAGTTGCTGGATCGATTACCAGGAAAGAATGGGTCCCTGGCATCTGGGTGAGTCTCTGAACTGGTTTATCTAATCAGTCATTTCTAACTGTGTTACAGAAAATCATCCAAAAATGACATGTTTGAATTCTGATATCTTATGTAAAAAAAAAGTTTAAAGAAAAAAGAAATTGTGGTATTTGTGTCAACGGAAAAAATGTAGCCGTTGCTAATAGTTCTGAAAAGTGATCCTATTTGTTCGAGTTTGTTCTTTGTCGTTAGTTCATGTTAGATCTATTTACTTTAACGGCTATTGGATCTTGAGTTCGTAGGGAATCAAACGAAGGTCATTCTCTATTGGTATGTGACGGATTTTGAGCTAGCGGTTGTGTGAAGTAATCACTACACATATTATGTAATGTCTGTCACACCTAGCTTCTGACATGTTGACTGCAAACCGGGATTTGATTCCATGCTAGTTAAAGAAAGGCACCAATGATGAAGTAATCCGAGGCCTATTTCTTTTACCATTATGCAGTAGTTTTACATTGAAATGCGTCATTTTATTGCATAAATGGATTTTGGGCAGCATATTCTGATGTTGGTTGTTATGTAATGATACTTTTGTAATGGCTTTTATAATACATGCATATGTATGGTATTTTGTCCCTTAGTGTATATTTATAAATATATTTACATGTTAAAAACTATTAAAAGGATATGAAAGTTACTGTTCTATGACTATTCATCCAAATCTTTTCAAATATAAGGTTAAAAAGCAACTTATATCTCGTTAAAAATCCATCAAGATTCTCACTGCCCATTAAGTAACGTATGTGGCATCCCATTGCCATGTCATTAAAGCTAAAGTGAAGCATATGGTATGAGATTACAGCGACAAGCGTTTTGCCCTCTATAGAGGAAAATGTTTTCCCCTTCATCACGTGAGAGTCAGTCCCCCCCTTCCCCCCTCTCTCTCTATGGACAAAAATGTCCCATATTTGTTTTTGTTTTTATGAAGTTATGCAAAGATACAACAAAATTAAAACTGAAAATGTTTTCCGTCAAGGTAAACAGATGCCTGATCTTTTGCATTTTCTTTTTTACATGACAGCCAGCTTGATATGATTCTAGTTGAGAAGGACTTTTGGCTTTCAACCGAGCACATCAATCTCAACGCATCGCTCTTAAGGTGGAAACAAAATTCCCATTTGTCTAAATCGCCTGATTTGATCCTCCTAGCAACCAACATCACTACTTCCGAACTCGAAAAGGCAAGATCTTTAGGTTTTGCAGACACCGTGATAACGAAACCTCTAAGAGCTAGTCGCGTAGCAGCATGCCTTCAACAAGTTTTAAGAACGGGAAAGCAACAGCCACTAGCTAAGGAAATGCTGAATGGATGTATGTCTTTGAGAAGTTTGCTGTATGGGAAGAAAATTTTGGTGGTTGATGATAATATGGTGAATCGTCGAGTTGCTGCTGGTGCGCTAAAGAAATTCGGGGCTGATGTTAAGTGTGCTGATAGCGGGAAAGCGGCTCTTGAAATGGTTCGATTACCACATGTTTTCGATGCTTGTTTTATGGATATTCAGATGCCTGAAATGGACGGGTACGTGTTCATTTTACAAAAATTTTCTTCGTTTTCTCGCTTTTAAAGAGAACAAGAGTTAAACTGAATCAAAGGCTAGTTGAATATGTTGTGAAAAAATAGTAACTAGATAATACAACAACAGAAGACCCAGTGCCTCAAGAGCTTCCGCATAAGTAGGGTCTGGGAGGGGTGGATGTACGCAGCCTTACCCTTTAGGGTATAACCCTTCCGAGAGGCCATTTCCAAGGACCCCCAACTTTACAGGGTTGGCAATACGAGGACTTCCCAGGAGGTCACCCATCCTGGTACTGCTCTCGCCCAAGCACGCTTAACTTCGGAGTTCTAATGGGATCCCTTGCCTTAATGCCTTAGTAACCAGATAGAATTTGTTAATTTGAAAGGACAAAAATACCTTAGAAGGGCGTTATGTTTGAGGATGCAACTAGAAAACGGCAATATGTTTTTAAAAAAAGAGAACGAGAAGGCCATTGGCCTCATCATAGGTCAACGGAATGATGAACGGAATGATGATGTGGCAAACATAAAGAAGTGACAGTGTACCAGCCCATAACAATCAGAGTCGAATCACAAGCCTATTAATGAAGCAAATTCAACGAAGCTACAATGGATACCATAGAGAAGCAGCTGTAAACTAGAGAGTCTTGACCAATTTGAAAATTGTAATTGATGATGAAGTTTGTTTTCTTCCTGTTCTGGTTCCAAAACATGTTGTGCTTTTGGTTCCTTTTTCAAAATGTATTTTTCGTCGTGTATATATAGTACACATGATGCAATTATTGTTCGTTTTCGTAAACATGTTGCTTAAGCTTTTGGAATAGCTAGTTCCTTGGTCGTTCACATGGTGGGGGAACTTTATACATGGCAAAAACCCTGTCTCACCGTGGTACATTCCACATCTTGCTTTGAAATTTCACTGGGCCTTAGGTTCAACTTATAGAGTTGAAATATTTGAAGTTCACATATAAGCTCAAATATGACTCTTATCGTAAAACTAATTGATATTAGGTAAAGTAACCTATTAAGTTTATATATTAATCACTTGGCTCACACAACTCCGGTGTGGACTTCTTACTAGACTAACATGTAGAGTTTTTGATACTTGCAGCTTTGAGGCAACTCGGAGAATCCGCCTAATGGAACGGGAGGCGAACGAGAGGAACAATGGAGGGTGGCATTTGCCAATACTGGCGATGACAGCTGACGTCATACACGCAACTTACGAGGAGTGTTTGAAATGCGGGATGGATGGCTACGTTTCGAAGCCGTTCGAAGAAGAAAACCTTTATCAGGCTGTCTCCAAATTTTTCAAGTAAATCAATCTCTTCAGTAGATTAACATCATAATTTTTTGACTTCCTCTGGTATAATCTTGTTATATCTTCTTACCCATAACTCATGGTCAACTTGGTATCATTTTTTGTTTGCAATTTTTGGTTTTTGGAAGCGAAAAGCTAGAATTTCGAAATGATTTAAACAAGAAAAAACCGTTTTTAAAACTTGGGTTTTAGTTTCTCAAGAACCAAAAATTGCTAACAGAACACGATACGAAACAGGCCTTTAGTAAGTACAGCTAACATGTTAGGGAGCAAATGGCTGTAAATTCGGTGTCTTTTGATGTCGTCTTTTCTCTAACTTGTGCAAAAACGATGTAAAATCATGTCGGGTTTCTATCAAAGTTAAGTCGTGTTGTGTTATATTTGTGTTTCTTTCAGTGAGCTACTTTGAAGTGCTACTGCACGTCGTGTTTAAATCTATAGGGTGATCTAGAGTCGATTAGAACTTTCCAATCAACCTCTGTCAATGTATTTTCGGGTACGAGAATGAGCTCGAGGAGCATACTAGTAGCTTGTCGAACTTTCCATCGAACTTAAGTCGCCTCTGAGAAGGTAACCGATGTTTGCCATCTACAGAAGGCCACTATGCGAGTCTGTTTAGTATCGTTTTTTGCTTTTAGTTTTTAATGTGTGAAAAACTAGAAACTCAAAACAATTTTTTGGATTTTTGTTTCTTGTTTTCTTTTTTATTAACATGACCAAAATTTAGAGCCTTTTTATTAATTTAAAAAGTTAAGGTTTTTTTATTATTTTTAAAAATATCGGGATATTATAAAGTAAAATTGAAGATGACACAAAAAGCTTGAAAAAAGAGTTTTGAGTAGCGTGTGATCATTTACGAGGTTCTCATGTTTGGTGGAGGGATGTCCCCCTGCCCCTCTATTCGATTGTAACTAACAATCTTTTAGTAATGTAATTCACCCTCGTGGCTTGGTGGTGTTAAAAATAAAAAAGTAAGTGGTTTTGAGTTTCAAAAAAGCTAAAATTTGGAAACAAAAAACTATAATGAAAGAGATGTTTAGAAATATTCAAGATAATGTAGGAGTAGGGGTGGCTAACGGATCGGGTTGACCCGGTCCAGCCGGCATCGGCATGGCCTTGGCCCAGCCCATTGGGGGCTTTTGTTCCCAATATTTAGTGCCCGTTTGGGCATTATAGTTTATTAAGGTTGCATTTTGTATTTATATTATTATAATTATATTTTTTAATAAATTGTAATACATTTAATTTTATAAAATATATTTATAATTTTATAACATATTATTATAATATTATAGCTGCATTTTTTTCACAAAGTTATAATATATTTTGTTTTATAAAATACATTTATAATTTTATAATGTATTATTATTATTGTATTGCATATATATATATATATATCTTTAGAAGGGCGGCAGGCCCGGTGTGGCCCGGCCTGGATCGGAGCTGGGCTCGGGCCCGGCCCATGGCCACCTCTATGTAGGAGTGAAATGTTTAAAAGTGTTGATATATGTAGAAGTGTTTAGTTCAGTTTTTTAACAATTTAAAACTTTGAATAACTAATTTGCGGTAGTTAAGTTTGTTCAATCAAAAAAGAACACCCCCAAGTTTATTCAGGTTCTCTCAGGCCTCACTTGTTCGATTTATCTATTATGTATTATGACTTTATCGCTAATTGTAAAAAAAAAAAAAAAATGTCTGTTCAATTGAATAGGATAATCATGAAAGTAACACTTTGTTTTCAATCCATTGACTTGCCTGTTTGATTGATACAAGGGTAAATTATATATTACTACATTAAGATTTAGTGTATTAATTTTTTAATACATAAATTTTATAAAATAATTTTTTACTCTAAAAAGTTACATATATTTAATAAAATAGTCCAAATAATAATAACAAAAAATAAAAGTGGGACCTATTTTACACCTTTACATATTACTATTTGGATTATTTAATAAAATTTATTAACTTTTTAAATTAAAAAATTATTTTATAAAATATGTGTACTAAAAATTAATATATCAAATCTTATAATACTAATATGTAAATTACCTTTGATATAATCACTTTAATCGATTGACCAGCTTGATGAGGTAAAATTATAAGTTGATAAAATTTGAAGTTGGTGAGAAATGTTTTAATCATCGGGTCACAACTGAATTTAACTAGACTTAATTTGTATAAAAAGTAAACTGATAAAATTAAAAATAAAATGACTAAATCGACATATTAGAAGAAATGTAAGAACATTTTACTTAAATAACGCTAATTTAAATATACATAAAATATAGTTCGTCTTTAAAAAAAATTAGATTTAATATATATATATAGAATGTTAAATTTATTTCCTCTTATTGTGCAATTTTAAATAAATTTTTATAGAAATGTTCAATATTTTTCTTTCACTATTAAAAGTTGAATATTAAAAAAATTGTTAAGAGTATAATTAAATATATTTTTTAAATAATATATATTATAATCAAAATAATAATATAATTTATAATAAATAATAGTTATAAAATTTTCATAAATTACGGTGAGTGGTGGTGTATAGTTTTGACAATGAGCAATTTTGGCGGGGACCCGCCGAAAGAAGCGTGGCAAATTTCTAGACTCTTAGCTGTACGCCAATTTCTTAAACTAAAAAATTATTCGGATTATTTACGTCAAAAAATTTTGTATTTATTTATCATATCAGTTTAGTTGCCTTATTTTTAATTATATCAGTTTAGCTCCTATATAATTTAAAATATATCAATTTAATTTTTTAATTAAATTTAAATTAAGTTAATGATGTAATTTTTAATGGAAAAGCTAAGTTAGATACAAGAGCTATTCACATTTTACTACCCTGACCTTTTGGTAATTATAAAAAGGATCCTGACATTTTGGAATTATTAAAAAGGACCCTCTCCGGCCATCTGAAGTTATTTTAAAAGATTTTTGGGCCATCTTGTTTATTTCGATTTGATCTGAATTTGCATGATAATTACCATGAAGGTTTTTGGGCCACTCAGAATCATAATTTTTTTTATTTTGAAAGGTAAGTCATTTACTCTTATTTGCCGAAGAAGGCCTTTTTTATTAATACGATAAACCTCGGAGTCCTTTTTAATAATTTCAAAACGTCAGGGTTCTTTTTATAATTACCAAAAAGGTCAGGATAGTAAAATATAAATAACCCTAGATACAAATAACTTATTATAAATTTATACATTTACTCAATTTAACTAATCTCATGGCCGAATCATTACAAATTTAACAAAATTTTTTCTCTAATGACCAAATTGACATATTTTAAATTGGATAAGGACTAAATTGAAACAATTAAATGTATAAGGACTAAATTGACACAATGAGTACATTATAAGGACTTTTGACGCGAATGACCCAAAATGTTATATAAGTTCAATTTATATATTTAATTCTATATTAGAGATCATTAAATTATAAAAATAATATAGCAATAATAATAATTAAATGCCTCAAACAGGTTTTCACAAGGACAGAGTCTATGAAAGGTAAAATGTATGATGTCTTATTCCTACAAGATGCTACCGTGTACAGAGGTTGTTTTCAATTTACACCCAACCTCTAGACTCTCTATTAATAGCGGTGTCAACCATAATTTTTTAACCTTCGCTCATACATTTACAATATTGTAAAAATATTTTTTTATATTATATAACCAATATAAAATTTTAATGATTATTTTGTCAATTTGAAAATACTGTTTTTCGGAAACATTTTTTATAGATTTTTTTTTGTAAAAAGCGATTTTAATAGAGATACTTTTCTCTATAAATATTTTAACTTTACTTTTATTTCTACTTTTGAAAAAAAAAATATTATTTTTTTATTTTAAAAAAAAAAATAATTTTCACTTTTATGTAAAATTATTTTTACTAAAGACAAAACACTCTCGAATTCTAAAAATTAGTTTTTCTTTCCAAATAAATATTTTTTTGAAAAAAAGTTTATCTAAAAGGGTTTTAAATATATAATTTAATTACAAATAACATTTCGTATTTTTTTTGAAAAAAGTCTAGCTAAAAGGACTTTAAATATATAATTTAATTACAAATAACATTTCCTATTTTTTTTGAAAAAAGTTTAGCTAAAAGGACTTTAAATATATAATATAATTACAAATAACATTTCGTATTTTTTTTTATTAGTTTAGCTAAAAGGACATGTCCTAGAGCGGTTTGGAACTTGGATACGTAATAGACTTAGATATAGTGTTATAAAACGTATTGTATTAGCGGTTATAATTTACAATATTTGGTGTGAACGAAACAGGATAATTTTTCAAAATTGTAAAGGAGAGGAGGAAGAACTGTGTCGAGTTATTGTATTTCAGGTTTGGTGCCGATTTAACTTTTTGTTTTGGAATTAGCTCTTAGAGTTGGTTTTTGGTTGATGTAATAGGGTGGGAGTTTTTCTTTGGTTTTTGTTGATTTATTGTAATTGAAGTTCAGTAATATATTAGTTCTTACTGTTTCAATGGTATTATTGTGAGTGTTTGACCAATGTTAAAAAAATATTTTTTCTATAAAATTACAAGAAATAATACTAACAGAAGTCTTTTATAGTTAAAAAAAATCTTTCATAATCATTCTAAATATTTGAAATACTTTTTTGTTATTAAAATATTTTGTAAATATTTCTTAAATCCAGACCATGTTGTTGTGGGAGCCCTTTCAGGCACTAGGTTTGTTGTTATTGTTATAAATATTTCTTAAATATTTAAAATATTTTTAATATTTATAAAATATTTTCTTAATATTTTAAAAATATTTAAAATATTTTCTAAATATCAAAAATATATTATTAATTGTTAAAATATTTTTTTTCATATTTCATATATTATTTAAATATATAAATTATTTTTTAAATATATTAATAATTTTCAAGGTACCTGAAAATAAATTTTCTCAATTGTTTAGTTTTTACTTTTGCTTGTACTTAAAAAAATAGGCATCATATTTCTGCTACTGCTATAAGCAGGAAAGCTGCTTCTACTTTTAATAAAAAATGCTTATTCGTGTTTACCAAACACCCTTGATATTCCAGAAAAGTGTTATTTTTTTTGCAGAAAAACCACTAATTTCTTATAATTAAGCAATGCCAAATAGGCACTTAGATTATCCTCAAACCGAACTTTATTTTTGAAACCCTATTTTTAACACATCATACAAAATGGGGCTTTATTTAAAAATGGAGCTTCTCCTCTCCATTCTAAACCCTTTTTTAACAGTTATTTTAGTTAATATAATAGTTAATATCATTTACACTATTTTAGTTAATTTAAGACAAAAGAAAAAAATACATTTAAAAAGAAATGATATTAAAAAAATAATTAACAATTTTAAAAATAATTAACTATGTTTAGAAAAAAATTAAAATTATGAAAATTAGGATTTATGTTGGTGAAATATAGCTCAACATGAATAATTAAATAAAAAATTACTCATATTTAACATATAAATATTTATTAATATTTAAAATGTATTTTTAAACAAAATTTAATATATTTTGTTAATTAAAAATAATAAATTAAATATATATTTTAAAAAAAAAAGAAAAGAAATGGGACTCTCATTTCGGCTCCATTTTTGGGATCCCCAAGAAAATGGGGCTCCCGTTGGGGTCAGTCTTAGGTAGAAATTGGGTCTTTTTAAACCACTGCCAGCTCATTTATGAGAAAGATTTTTTTACTTTATTTATTATATTAATTTAATTTTTATATTTTTAATTATATTAATTTACTGCCTATATAATTTAAATTGTATCAATTTAGTTATATTTTGAACATTAAAATTCCGTTAATAACGTAATTTTTAACAAAATGGCTATATAAAATGCAAATACCCTGATACAAACCTATCTAATAACCCTTTTTAAGCTCATCTGACACTCAGAGCATTAAAAATTTTGCCACCATCTTGATGATGATTATTTTACTCTAATAGCCAAATTAACACAAAGCAAATAATATACGAATTAAATTGACACAATTAAAGTATAAGGACTATATAATAGATATAAGGACCTTTCGTATAAATAACTCTTAGTAAATTGTCTTCATCTATTTTTAAAAAACATGATAATGCATGTGAGTTAAGTCTCATTTTGGTCACCCAAGTGGCCAAAATTGACAAGATTTGTCACACGAGTCAAATTTGAGTAGATTTAGTCACTCAAGTGATTTAAAATTGATAAGTTGAATACCTAAATAAAATGATACAAACCAAAATATATAGATTAAGTGAGAAATAATTTAGGTAGTAATAAATAAGTTAAGTATTTAATTATAATTATACCCCCTTAACTCTATATATAGGAAACTTGACGGTAGAGGAGATGTATGGATAAAGAAATGTTTGAGTCTATCTCTCTCTATCTTTTTCTCTAAGGCTATGTTTGGCAAGCAATTATTTATGGCACTTTTTATAATTTTTAGTTTTTTAATTAGTCAAATAGCTAATAGTGGTGTTTGGTAAAAGTTTTATTGTTAGCATTTTTCATAGCGTTTAGCTTTTGAAAAATAATTTTTCAAAAGCTAAACAATTTAGTTTTTAACTTTTCAAACGCTACGTAATCAAATTCTATTTATCATCTTGTCCTTCTTTTTTATCTTAATCTACCAAATATATTACCTATAAACTAATAACTAACAACTAATAGTTGTAGCCAATATAGCCTAAGTCTCTCCCCGTTTTTCTATCTCTAGTTTATTTCTTCCCCTATTTTTCCCTATTTTTTCCTAACCCATGCTCGTAAATCCTATATTATTTTAAAAATTATCAAGTTTTATACTAATATAATACTATTTTGACTTGATTGAATTCGTTGATTGTCTTGGCTAATATGGATCTTAACATAAAAATTTGGAAACTTTTATCATCCAATTTTACATACTCATATAGTAAATCAACATTTTTATATAAAAGTATCATATATTTACAAAAATTTATCAAATTTTAACATAATATACCTAGGTGATACAAATTCGAACAATACAATATTTCACTGTATATATTAAAATAACAGAATATTTAGATAATAAATGTTCAAACCTTAAAATATCTAAATAAAATTTTCGTTAATTTAATCTAATTCTGGTACAATATTTTACTAGCTAAGATTATAACTGTTATGTGAACCAATCTTGCTAAAACCGATAATTAAATGCCGAATATTTATTAAAATTGGAGCAGCAGTTAGCATTTATTTATTAAATTAAATTTTAATATCAGATAATTTAATTTCCGATCAACAACTCCTCTCCTTGGTAACGCAACTACCCCCGACAATTCTTGCATGTTCTTATCCTTTAAATTTTTTTATTATCTTCTATTTATTTTTTTAACATTATATTTTGCTAAATTTTACTAAAAATTACATAAATTTTAGGTACATATTTTAAAAAATTAGTTAAATTTTTTAATTTCTTAAGTCACGTCTAAATTTTAAATTTTTTTTTTAATATCACACTTTTATATTAATACAGTTAACATCAGTTAGTTTTTCCTGACATGACTTTAAAAAAAAATAATGTAAAAATTTTTGAACTTATATTTAAAATAATTTTAAAATGTTTAAAAGATAACTTTTATATTTAAAATATCACGTCAACAAAAACAAACGGATGTTAAAAGTGTTACATTAAAAATTTTTGATGTAATTTTAAAAAATTAAAAAATATAGTTAATTTTCTGAAATTGAACCTAACAACAACAATCCCAGTGCCTCGCGGCTCCCACAAAAGTAGGGTATGAGAGGGGTATATGTACGCAGTCATACCCCTTCCGAGTGGAAAGAAGACTGTTTCCAAGGACCCCCAACCTGAAGTACAGGAGCGCCTGGAAATAAAACCATCAATTTATCGCCAAATAAATGCAAGAAATAGACATGCAAGCATTTAAGTATGTATGTAAGCCAAGAAAACAGCCGAGTAATCAGAGAATAAACTAATCAGCATATAAGTGCATCACTTTAGGTAATTTTTAGTTAAAAAACTATATTTTATTGCATATATTTAGTATTATCAATTATATTTTATTTTATATAATTTTTAATGTTATTGAGATGATATAATAATAATTCCGATCGTGCTCAAAAAAAAAAAAGAAAAAGAAAATATGTGGGTTTAGTCAACTAACGTGACGTACTGTTACTATCCATCCACTATTTTAAATATATTAAATGTATTATTTTTTTACCTTTTTTTTTTGTGCTTGCGCCACCAAAACTCCTTTTCTTTAATTTGAAATATTTTTTACTAAATTATTATGGGCTACGATAACGAGCGTCAATTAGTATCCGTTAATACAATAAAATTAAGAAAATTGAGGGTAAAATGAGAAAAAAATTAAGGAAATAGGGTTTACTGATCGAAGATAATTTGATGAGTTTATATAGTAAATTAAGAAAGATAATTTTTTTTTTTAATTATATTTTTATAACGGATTGTGATATGTAGATATACGTGTGTCATTTTTTTATTAATGTTATTTTTAGAATAATTTTTGTTAGTGTCAAGTTAATTTTAATATAAAAATAATCCAAAAGGTTTTATAATTGCCCAATATTTAAAAATTATCATGACAATAACATTAGTCTATTTTTTAGGATAAGAATTATGTCATTTTTTTGTATAAAATAAAAGGAAAAAAATACGAAAGACAACATCAATATTACAAACAAAAATGTAACGATATGGTTACATCGCCATTCTCACCCTAATTTTTTATACAGTTGTTTGATGTTGTCTATCTTTTTCCTTTTATTTCAATTGTAGTTCCACAAAAAAAAGATGATCTAAATTATTACCGTAAAAGAATATAATTAAATTAAAGTTTATATTACCATCATTTATAAAAATATAATTCAAATAATTTTTTTTTATTAATTTACTAAATAAATGTGGCAAAATCTCTCTTTAAATCACTAATCTTTCTTTCTTTAATTCACTGCAACCGTCCATTCCCTTAATTCTCTCTCCCTCCTTATAAAATACATTATTAGAATCGTATCATCGTGTATGATATCAAATTTTATATTTTCGGTTAGTAGCTAAAATGATTCGGTTCATTTTTTACTATCGTATCTGTAAAGATTTACGCCTTTATTTTACGTAATTGAGTAAACACTTGTTTAAATTAGAGAGCAGGTTTTTCTCATTTTAAAGAAGAAAAGGATATATGTAATATTGTTATGATTACATCGTCATATGAAGGAGTTAGCTATCTCAGCTGATAAAGTCTCTCGAGGTGGTACCCGAGACTTGGTATCAAATTACTGCTTTATTAGGGAGAGCGAGCTATTAAAAGATTTGGAGAGGGTTGTCATTTTGTGCAGCTTTCATCCGACTTTTTTACCATTTGTGAAGAAAATTACATTATCTTATACTAAAAGAGATTCTAAAAATGCTGGATAATGCAATATAAAAGATAACTCTCACTTGTTTAAACTTAATTAATTATGTTAAAGTGTTATAGAGGCATTGAATGAGTGTTATGAAGGTTAATATAGTAGTAACTACTTTATTCCTGTCTAACGATATAAAATCTAACTTTTAAATTATAATTGTCATTTGCACTGTATTTCTAAAATTTATCATCTAAATATCCTAATATTTTAATATATATAATAATATTACAACACAACATTTTCAGTGTCCCAATAGCTCCCGTCTGAGCAGGGTTGGGGGGATGGATGTACGTAGCCTCCCCCTTCATAATGTTGCTTTGAAGAGAGGCTGTTTCCGAGAGCCCCCAATCTGAGGGGTGCAACATAAGGATTTTCCAGAAGGTCACCCATCTTGGTACTACTCTCACATAAGCAAGCTTAACTTTGGAGTTCTAATATGATTCGGTACTTGCGTATTGGTATTCTTTTAAGTAGTACCAATAATATTGTTCAATATGTTTATATATATACACACGATGATGTACATGATTTCTATAATAATAACATAATGACAATATGCAACATTTAAAATACTTAATAAGATTTATTTTTTAAAAAATTCACCTCTATGGACCCACAAAGTTATTTATGTGATTGGTCCGAAATGTTTGTATATTTATTTAAGTTGATCGATCATTGTTTCTTACATTTAAAACGATACCTAATATTTATAAATTTGTTCAAATTAACCTTTTATTTTTTTTTAAATAGTCTATAAATTTTATTTTTGATTTTCTAATTTCTATCTAACCTCAATCATTAAACAAGAGCCTAATGTTATCATAACAAAAATATAAGGACTATTCTAGATAAAAGATAAATTACTAATTTAAATAAATTTACAACTACTATTAATTAATTTACTAAATAATAATTATTTTAAAGGGTTATTTATACGAAAGATTATTGTACCTTTTTTTGCTAACGAGGAACCCAGTTACTAGGCAAATCTTGGCTCGTGCAGCAATCCATACACCGTAGGAGCTAGTTAAGTCAGAGATTTCTTAGGAATGGTTTTAAGGGGGAATTGAACTCCAGTTCTTTGTGGTTTTAAGTGTATGAATTAGTCCTTGTACAATTGAGATTGCGTCAATTTCATCTTTATAATTAAATTTATATTAAGTTACTAATAAAATTTTTAACGGTTAGTCATGAATTGGATTAAATTGAGTAATGGGTGAATTTGTACCGAATTGCTTATATTTAACATGATTTTACCATTAAAAATTATATCAATAACTTGAATTTATTTGACTAAATTAATATAATTAAATTACAACAACTAAATTGACATAACAAGAAAAGCATAAGAATTTTTGACATAAATAATCCCTTTTTCCCTTAAACAACAGAAGGGTTTTTTTAATTAAAAACTATCTATATTTTAGGTGCAGTTTTAGAAAACTACCTAACTTTTTTAGTTTTTCAAAGTTACATCTAAACTATTTAAAATTTTTATAATGTCACACTTAATACTTACATTATTAACTTTATGTTAAAATGAACACGAAATTACCAAACTACCGTCAATAAATTATAACCAATTTTACAAATATAAAATATTTCTAAATTTTTTTGGGTGGTGACAGTCTTTAGCAGTGCGCCAAACCCTTAATAATTTTATAAATTTAAAGATGAAGGGCAATTTTATCATTTACAAAATATATTACTTAATATAATTTAATTAAATTAAATTAAACTTGGTATTTTGATGCGTTTATACTCTAAAATGTGGCATTTCATTGACAAAAAATTGACAGTATCAGTATTAGGTGTGACATTGAAATTTTTTTGAAAAGTTTAGGTACGACGTTATTGAATTTAAAAGTTAGATAATTTTTTAAAATTAGGGTTCATTTACCAGGCACTAAGTCCTATTAGAACTCCGAAGTTAAGTGTGTTTGAGCAAGAGTAGTACCAGGATGGATGACCTCCTCGGAAGTACTCGTATTACCAACCCTATAAGGTTGAAAGTTTTCAGAAATAGCTGCTCAATAGGGTCACATTTTAAAGAAGTAAGGCTGTATATATCTACCCCTTACAGACTCCATTTATACAAAAACTCATAAAACACTAAATTTATTATTGTTTTAGATATTTTTTTAAAGCCGTATCTGAAGTATATGTAATTTTGAGAAAAAGGGATGAAGGGAGTAAATAAGTGGAGCCCACACGCAGATGTAAGTTTCCCTCTCTCTCTACTCATCCTCTTCTCCACTCCTCTCTCTCTCTCTCTCTCTCTTTCTCCCCAAATCCCTAAATTTCCCCTCTGCAAACCCTAATTTCTCCTTTCATTACCAAATTCTTCTTCAAATTTTGATTTATGAAACCCTCGGTGACTTCCAGTCCAAGGAATTTGACGCCCATGACTTCAATTTCTTCTCTCTCTCTCTTCTCCCTCCTTGTCTCTCTCCTCCTTTCTGTCTCCGCCGCGCAATCCGCCGTTTCCGATGCCGGAGCAATGCAGCAAATCAAGAAAGGACTCAAAATTCCTTCTTCTGTAGACTGGTCTGACCCGGACCCGTGTAAGTGGACCCACATTAATTGTGATTCGAGTAAACGGGTTACCCGGATTCAAATCGGAAACCTAGGGGTGTCCGGCTCGTTGTCATCCGCTGTAGCCAATCTTACGAGTCTTCAAGTGTTGGAGCTTATGGGTAATCGGGTATCCGGGTCGTTACCGAGCCTAAAGGGGTTGGGTGAAGTACAAACCGTGAATCTTATGGGTAACCAGTTTAGTGAAATCGGGCCGGATTTCTTCAACGGTTTGTCCTTACTACAAGAAGTGTATTTGGATAACAATCCGTTTAGCCCTTGGTCCATACCGGAGGGGCTCAAAGCGGCGTCGTCTTTGAAGAATTTCTCTGCTAATTCTGTGAATTTGGTTGGTAAGATACCCGATTTCTTTAACCCGGATACGTTTCCGAGTTTGACCCATTTGCACTTGTCGGGTAATGCTTTAGAAGGCGGGTTGCCAGTTGGGTTTTCGGGTCTTTCTCTTCGGAGTCTTTGGTTAAATGGGCAGAAAGATGGGAGTGGGACTCGTACTCTTAATGGATCAGTTGAGTTTCTGGGAAATATGACCCAGTTGGTTCAGGTTTGGTTGAATATGAACGGGTTTACAGGTCCAATTCCGGACATATCCGGGTTATCTGACTTGCAAGACTTGAATTTGAGGGATAATATGCTTACTGGACCCATTCCTCCTTCTTTGATGAAGCTCTCATCATTGAAAGTTGTTAACATTTCGAACAATAATCTTCAAGGTCCTACGCCGACGTTTGGTAATGTGGTGGTGGTTGATGCGGTGAATGGTTCTAATAGTTTCTGCTTGTCTCAGCCTGGTATGGATTGCGATAGTCGAGTTGATATGTTGATATCGGTTCTCGAACCATTTGGGTATCCCTTAGTGTTTGCGCAGAATTGGAAAGGGAATGACCCTTGTGACAGTTGGATGGGGATAACTTGTTCTAATGGCAATATTACGACAATTAATTTGCAGGGTAAAGGCCTTGCTGGTATGATTTCGCCTAATTTTGCGTCGCTTACCTCGGTTCAAACTTTGATTCTATCGCATAACAATATTACGGGTGCTATTCCGGATGTGCTCACTAAAATGCCCAATCTCAAGACTTTAGATGTGTCGCATAATCGGTTGTATGGGAAGGTTCCGTCGTTTAGTCACACTGCAGTCAGTGTTGATGGTAATCCTGATATTGGAAAGGAACGCCCTAGCACACCCAGGGGTGAAACCCCGGGTTCTTCTGCTCCTGGTGGCTCTGCATCTAGTGGTGGTCGGAGTTCTAGGATTGGTATAGTTGTTGGCATTGTCATTGGCGGTGTTTGCGTGGCTTCTGTTATCGGTTTTCTGCTCTTCTGTTTCATTAGAAGAAAGCAAAAGCGTTATGGAAGAATGCAGAGCACAAGTACCGTGGTGATCCACCCTCAACACTCGGGCTCTGATGATGCTGTTAAGATCACGGTGACAGGAACTGGAGATGGTTTTAGTCAAACGAGTAGCGTTCCTAGTGACGTTCATGTGATTGAGGGGAATAGCATGGTGATTTCGATTCAAGTGTTGAGGAACGTTACAAACAACTTTAGTGAAGATAACATTCTAGGACAAGGTGGGTTCGGGACAGTGTACAAAGGCGAGTTACACGACGGTACGAAGATTGCTGTCAAAAGAATGGATTCTGGAGTCTTAGGAGAAAAGGGGTTGGCAGAATTCAAATCAGAGATCGCGGTTCTTACAAAGGTTCGACACAGGCACTTGGTTTCGCTATTGGGATACTGTCTGGACGGAAATGAGAAGCTTCTCGTTTACGAGTACTTGCCACAGGGCGCGTTGAGTAAGCATTTGTTCAACTGGAAAGAGGAGGGATTGAAACCGCTTGATTGGAAGCAGAGGTTAACGATTGCACTCGACGTGGCTAGAGGAGTTGAATACTTGCATAGTTTAGCTCACCAAAGTTTCATTCACAGGGATCTTAAACCATCTAATATTCTTCTAGGAGACGACATGAGGGCGAAAGTCTCAGATTTCGGGCTCGTTCGCCTTGCACCGGATGGAGGGAAAACTTTAATAGAAACAAGGCTTGCAGGGACTTTCGGTTACCTGGCGCCTGAATATGCAGGTAACTCTTGGCAACCTATGTAGCATATTGTTTACATTGTGTGATATGAGTCTAAGATAGGGATGGCAATGGGACGGGGCGGGGCGGGTATATGGGGTGCCTCCACCAAACCCCATGCCCGCCACTCAAATTCATACCCGTATCCACCCCACTGCATGTCTCGGGTATGAAGTGGATACCTATACCCACCTCGATAGGTACAAACCTGTAGTCATACCCGCCTCATTGCTCGTGGGTGTCCAACCAGTATCCATTACCCACCCCATATCCCGCTCTACTCTGGGTGCAAAATGATTATCCATGCCCGCCCAATATTATTTTTAAATATTCGTGTTATATATTTTATAATATCGATAAATAATTTAGATAATTTAATTTAAACAAGTATTTTTTTAATTAGAAAATTAACTAGATATAAAATGTAGCGGGGTGGGGCAGGTACAATACTATACCCGTACCCGCCCCCGGGTACGGGGCATGTACATCTAACCTGTGCCTGCTACCCGCCTCACTTATACCCATACACGGCCCAAACAGGGCGAGTACTTGCGGGTAACGGGTTTTACCTTCCCCATTGCCATCCTAAGACTGACTATAAGGAATCTTAGAAGGTGGATGAGTGACGTAGAACAGATTGGTATTCAAGAACTAAACTTTATAATGTTCCTTCAAAACTTTTTTTTTTTTTTTTTTGGATCAACCTTCAAAGCTTTAAAATGTTGCATTAGAAATCTATATTAATAAAAAATAGTTAATCCCTAGGATAATGTTTGATAAGATAAGACAAGATAAATTTTAACTCAAATTGGAAACTACCTCCCTAAAAATAAGACGAGATAAATACTAAAACAAATAAAACTGTTTTGTATCAACGGATTTAGCCTTTGGACACATACACATGTCCTACTCTTGGATAAACAACCCCCCCCCCAAAAAAAAAGTCCCCTCACGCGATGCCATTGGCTTGAAGCGTAAATAATGTACATGTCTTACCTCATTCGCTGTGCTTTAGTTATATTATACCATGAGTTGGGCTTATGGGATTCGAACTCATGACCTTCCAGTCAGCAAGACTTTAATACCATATCAAAGAACCAACAATTCCAAATATTTAAGCTGACAGTAACTGTTAATAAATGGTTTTATACCTAACATTGAACTCCATTTGTTTATCTTCTCCTATTGCTTTGAATATTATAAATTGTAGGACTAGAGAATTCTCTTGAAAATTTGGTCAAAACTTTGAGAATGTAATTGTCATAAATTGGAACAGTTCATCTTTGCAGTAATGAAAACAGCAACTGCTATGAATATTAATTAACTCACCGCAGCTTAAGCAGTAAGTGCAGTTCATTGGTTGCCCTTATTGTGCAGCCAATTGGGTTAGATTTCAGTGCAAGTAATTTGCTGGCAGAGACCATTAAATATTGGGTTATGAAATAAATAATTAAGGGTCTTCTTTGGTGATTTTCTTATATTTTTAATCTCTAATTTTGGATGTATATTGTTTGTGGAAAAATGAAATTTGTAGAATGCTTGGAAAGTTCAGAGGACATAGAAAAATAGACCCTTCAATTTTAAAGAAAAACTTGGGTCCTATTTAGTTTTGTTTTTTTGTCTGTCATTTTTGATTTTTAAAAAAATAAAAACCATATTTTAAAATTTCCTTCGAAAATAGTCTATTTATAGGGTAACACCTTATAGGGATAAGGTTGTATCCATCTTACCCTTTTTTCTGGTGACGAGGGATTGGGTTGCCCTAACCAACCCTGGCCCATGAGAATAGCCCCCAAGCCCCCATAAGCAGGTAAATCATGAGTATATCCTTAGCAAAAATTGAACTCGTGACCCCTGGGCGATGTCCATCTTACCCTTCTCAGACCTTGTCTTGGCGGGAGCCCTTTTAAGGCATTGGGTTGTTATTGTAAAGCCTATATTTAGGAAACAATTTCTTCTGTTTTTTTGGTTTCTCTTTTTCAGTTATTTTCCTACTATACAAGGGAGTTAAAAATAGAAAATGAAAATTTAGGAAAAAAATTGTTTTTGATACTGACCAAACTCTTAGAAAATAAGGTAAAAAGGTGTGTTCTAGTTTTTAGTATGAAGGAAAGAAAAGTGGAAAAACAAGTGTACTGATATTTTCAACATTTTCATGGAAAATACTTAGAAAAATAAAGGAACATACCCAGTGCCTCAAGGGCTCTCGCCTACGTAAGGTCTTGGGGGGGAGGATGTACGCAACCTTCCCCCTTCAAGGTCTTAACCTGAAGAGAGGCTGTTTCCCAGTGCCCCCAGCCTAAGGGTGAGGATTTCCCAGGAGGTCACCCATCCTGGTACTATTCTCGCCCAAGCGTGCTTAACTTCGGAGTTCTAATGGGATCTGGTGACGGCGTGTTGGTGCCCTCTTTGGTTTAGAAAAATAAAGATTTAGAAAAAATTTTGCGAAACGAGCGTGCCCTTTTTTCTTGTAGAAATGTTGAAAAATGGGCCTTTCTAACGCATTTGTTAGGAAATCATGGAGTATGGAAAATTTTATCGAAAAATTCTTGTAAAGTGAACACGCCTTTGTATTATCAAGTTTACAATGTTCGTTATTGTTTAACAGTAACCGTTAATGCAGTTTCGATTGTGGTTTTTCTTGTCTCGTATTTGTAATTTTTTAAGTCTTGACGTTCTTGTCCTTCTAAAACTCGACTCTCTCTAATCCAACAGTAATGGGACGAATAACAACCAAAGTGGACGTATTCAGCTTCGGTGTAATCCTCATGGAGATGATCACTGGGCGAAAGGCACTAGACGAGACGCAACCCGAGGAAAGCGTCCACTTGGTAACATACTTCAGGCGCTTGTACGCCAACAAGGACACCTTCCGAAAGGCAATCGACCCCACCATTGACCTCACCGACGACACCCTCTCCAACATCTCCACCGTGGCCGAGCTTGCTGGTCACTGCTCCGCCAGGGAACCCTACCAGCGACCCGACATGGGTCACGTGGTGAATGTGCTCTCGTCCCTCACCGATATTTGGAAGCCCACAGAGGAAGATTCGGAGGGGGAGAGTTATGGGATCAATTTCGATGTGAGTTTGCCTCAGGCTTTGAAGAAATGGCAGGCTCGTGAAGGGGATGATTCGATGTCGATGTCGTCTTCTTCGATGTTTCCTGGAAGTGGGGATAATACACAAACTAGTATACCTACTAGGCCTTCTGGGTTTGCTGAGTCTTTTACTTCTGCTGATGGAAGGTGAGAGAAGAAAATGGTTAAACGCTGCGTTTAAATAGGGAAATGGGCTTTGGTTGTGTTAATGCTTGTCGTTCTAATGTTCTCTTCTTGAGAGTTCTTTGCAAAATTTAGGATTTTTTTTACAGAAAACCACCTTAAAATGTTGCCAATTTTTCGAAAAAACTATTGAAAATATTTACACTTTTGAACGTAAGTTGTGGCAGTTAAGGAAAAAAACGACTACTTTTAAAGATGGTTTTCGGTAAAAGAAACCCCAATTTTATCCCCAACCCTTTTGAGTTTGGACCTTATTATATACATTGAGGAAAATTTTAATATATGTATATTGACTTGCCTGGCATCGAATTTAAATATTAAAATTAATTATTTCTTATATTTTCTTTCATGAATGAATGCCATATAAGTTATTGACATGCATTAAAAATTTCTCTTATTGTATTAATTAATTCTTTTTTTAAGTTTTTTGTTTTGTTGTGTACTTTTATTGCTGCCTTAGGAGATCTGTAATTGCAAATAGGTGGTGTTTTAGTGAATGGATGCTCCTTGTACCTTCATTTGTAAATATCTTGCAATTTACTTTCGGGTTTTGTTTGGCGTATGAAATTAGAATTGACTGTGAAAATTGTAGTTTCAACTGTAATTCTAATGGGATTAGAAGTTGGAATTGTAATTTCATAATTGATAATCTAGAGTTTTAGATCAATGGAGTTAAATCAGTTTAGATATTGGGTCAACTAAGGTCTGTTTTTGTTGGGTTGGATCAGTTCAAGCTACATGTCAACTTAGGTCGCACCATGTCATACAAAAGTCATCTCGGGTTTGGGTTCATTTTAGGATTTTATTATTCTATCTTATCATGAACTATATCCATATACCTTCTATATAGACGGTAGAGTGATAACTCAAGTACCTAGTTAACATATGACATTGTAAATTTTTACCAAAATAAAGCGGTCTTGAAAATAAAAAAATTCAAGGCAGTTTTATAAGATCGCACAAAAAAAAAAAAAAAGTGATTTTATAAAAAAATTTCCTTCTATTTTTACTACTTTAACTTCCAGCAAAAAAATTAACGGACTCAAGAAAGAAATCTTATTACAATTTTGAGTATTGAACTATATTTGACCTGAAAATTAGGGGTTTTTTTTTCCTATTTCCAATTTTTAATTATGAAAAATTAAAAAAAAATTTAAAAATGTAGCTTTCTTACCTTCAATTTTTGTTCACTTTTTTTTCTAATTGAATAAAACCTTAAATCAACTGAAAACAATGAGAACTCATTTTCATATATAATTTTAATAGTTAGTATTGTTGTTAGAATATTTTTTTGTTAACATCAGAGTAATAATAAACACTTTTGAGATATGTTGGGTTGAAAGTGCCTTGACGTTAAAAAAAAAAAGGGTATTAACAATGACATCACGCTCTTTAATTTCTTAAATACTGTAAATAAAAGTGTAAATTATAAAAAAAATTATGGCTTTTGACTTACAAACAAAAAACCTCCTTATTTTTAAAACCAAACACCTGACTTTCTTACTTTTCAAAAATTCATCACTATATCCGCAATTAAATTTTTATGACCATTTGCCTCTCAAAAGTAATGGGTTAAGTATTTGATTTTATTTTTAGAATATATTTTTATATTTTTGGGCAAAAGTTAAGAGTTCTTATGTTTTTAGGGAAAAAAAGAGGATTTTATATATTTATAAAAATAATTATTTTAATTAATTATAATAATAATATTATAAGTTTAGAAAATAAAAAATATTTTAAATTTTGTAAAAAATATTATAAGATAAAATATAATAATTTTTGTTTAAATTAGATTAATAAATATAAAATTAAAACAATGTACAAAATTATAAATTTGAAAACAAATAATAGAAATTTTTTTTCTATTCTTAACTTTAGTTTTTCAAACTTTCTAAAAAAAAAAAAATTTTTTTTAATTTATTTCAAAATTTTATTTTCTTATATTTTTAAAATTTAAATTTATCAATCTAAATTTAAATATTATTTTAAAACATGTTATAGTTTATCTTGTACTATTTTTTATAGAAATTTAATAATATTTTATTATCTTTTAAATTTATAATATTATTAAAATAGTTAATTAAAATAATTATTTTCTTACAAATATATAAAATTCTCTTATTCTTTACTAAAAATATAAAAAATCCTAACTTTAGTCTAAAAATATCAGATTCTCTTATAAAAATAAAATAAAGTGATGAATTTTTAAAAAATGAGGGGACGAAGTGTTTGATTTTAAAAGTGAGGAGATTTTTTAATTTTTTAGACAAAAGTGAAGAGTATTTTCCATAATTTATCCTAAATAAAAATGGATAATAAATGGGCCTAATTATTAACTAATTTTATTATAGAGTTATTTACATCAAAGGTCTTCGTACTTTGTCTATTATGTAATTTAATACTTATATTTTTAATTGTGTCAATTTGACCATCTTTTGATCAAATTTAAGTTAAGTTAATGACGTAATTTTGAATGATAAAATTATGTTAGATGAAAGTAACTTATTATAAATTAATCCATTTACTCAATTTAACCTAACTCGCGGCCGAACCATTAAGAATTTTATTAAAACTTAACATAATTTTTTCACTAAGGATCAAATTAACACATTTTAAATTATAAAAAAAATTTAATTAATATAATTAAAAATATAATAATTAAATTAATATAATACACAACGTACATAAACCTTTAATATAAATAATCTATTATTATATTAAGAAGTTAACCAGCCAATCCCTCACTCGTTTTCTGCCCCAATACGATGATGACTTCTTCAAAGGGACAACCTTTGCAAATTTGCAACACTCAGAGGGGCAAAATTGTAACTTAATTCTACCCTTAACGGCTGCTTGAAGACCCACAAATGGAATCAAATCATCTTTGAAGAAGGAACCCAGTTGACAAACACCCCCTGGATCCTCTCAAAATTACAGTTTTACCACTCAGTTCACACCTTAATCTTCTCCTGGTGCGCTAAATTTTGTCTTTTACTTTGAATTGGTAGAAAAAAGTATGTTTAGGGAGAAAGATTTGTGTTCTAGTGTTGGTCAAGCAGGTGATTTGAAGCAAGATTTAGGTCAAAATCATGGGAACCCAGATGAAAAAATTGGGTTTTGTGTTAAAGGATTGGATTTTATGGGCAAATCTGGGATGAATTGTGATGGGTCTGAGTCAAATCCTAAAAAAAATGGGAATTCTAGTTCACATGAGCTTACTTTTGGGTATCTTTGTGATAGTTCAAAATTAGGGTTTTCAGAGAGAGAGAGTTTGAAGGGGAAAGAGATTGTTATGGAGAATTTGAGTCAAGAAGAGAGGTTGGTGGAGAGGGATCTTCTTCAGTTGAATGAAATCAAAGGGGGTTTTGCTAAGAGAGAATCTGATGAAGAAAATGAGAGAGATGGAGAAAGTAGTAAAAAGCCTAAGTTAGAGACTTTAAAATTGTCCTTAGCTTTGCCTGATGTTTCTCTCTCTCTTACGGCGTCGAACGTGGCACCGAATTGTGATGGCGTGGTTCAGCCGAAGCCTACGAGGAGTGTGCAGCCATTGGCACGGTCTGATAACAATACTCGAACCACATGTTCTAATAATTTCACCATGGCTTCGTTGTCATCGTATTCTCATCCGTTTTCGCATAATCCCAGTTGTTCGTTGACTCGGAATTCGACTGAGAATTATGATTACTCGGTGGGAAGGGAGACTGATCAGATTTGGCATTGTGGGGAAGGGACTAATGGGTCTGTTCATAGTCGGTTCAAGCCGATTGGTGATGGAGTTGGTCTATCTAACCATGGGGGTGGGTTAGGTTATGCGTTGGCAAATGGAGGTCGCCCGTTTAGCAAGGAGTCTAGTCTTTATAGAGTATCTGACTCGGACAACACTTCATTTTTTCCATCAGAATTGCCTGCTAGACCGAAAATGGAGACTGTGTCGGGTGACTCAAAGGGTAGGTCTTTGGATCATGCAAAAGGGTTGGATGGTTTGGAGGGCTGGAGCACATCGAAGCTCTCGATGTCAGAAAAGATTATTCGAGAAATAATCACCGAATCGATTCCTGTGATGTCGCAGATGCTCCAAGAAATCCCTGACGAAACCGTAGAATCAGCAAAACAGTACTTAAGAACTATCATTACCGCGCCTCAGAGAAAAGATGAATTAGCGTACCTCCAAAATCGCCTCGACCAAAGAGCTGATCTAACCAAAGAAACCCTTTTAAAGTCTCACAAATCCCAGTTGGAGATTATAGTTGCAGTCAAATTCGGGCTTGCCGAATTTGTTTTGGGGAAAATCTGCGTTGAAACCGCTGAGCTAGTTGAGATTTTCCTATACATGAGATGTCGAAACATCAACTGTAAAGCTTTGTTGCCTATCGAGGATTGCGACTGTAAAATATGCTCCACAGAGAAGGGATTTTGTAGTCAGTGTATGTGTCCAGTTTGTTTGAAATTTGATTGTGCCAACAATACATGTAGTTGGGTTGGTTGTGATGCTTGTTCTCATTGGTGTCATGCTTCTTGCGGTATCGAGAAGGCTTTGATTAAGCCTGGTCCCAAGTCAAAGGGCTCGTCAGGGGCAACCGAGATGCAGTTTCATTGTCTTGGATGCGGCCATGCTTCAGAAATGTTCGGTTTCGTTAAAGAAGTATTTATGTGTTGTGCCAAGGACTGGGGTCTTGAGACTCTGCTCAAGGAGCTTGATTGTGTTAGAAAAATTTTTAAAGGTAGTGAAGATGTGAAAGGAATAGAGCTCTATCTGAAAGCTGCAGAGACGATCACGAGGCTCGAAAGACGAGCTATGTCTCCATCAGATGCCTGCAATGTTATCTCTCAGTTCTTCAATAGTAAGTCCTGTCAAACTCTCACTATTTCTGTTCTCTTATCCATAGATTTCTATGTTGTTGTTCCTGGTAATCGTGCAGCTGTAGTTCAGTTTCATAGTGTTACTTTGTTTGAGATCAATTTTTAAGGGCTTGTTTGACCAAGTTGTGAAAGAACTGCCCTTTCAAAAGTACTTTTGTAAAAAGTATTTTCCATAGAGGCATTTTTCTCTGAAAAATTTTCAGTTTTCACGTTTTTCTTGCTTCTGTTTGATACTAGAAAAACATCTTTTGCTTTTACTTAAAACATTTTTCTTTTCTCGCCAAAACCCCCAAAAATCTAGTAATGGTGTTTTTGTTTCCAGAAAAAGGAATTTTTTTTTTTCCAAAAAAGAAGTTTCACTAAATGGGTCCTAAATGCTTTGGGCATTTGTAGTTTTTGGAGTGTCTAGAGGAACATATCCAATGCCTCAAGGGCCCCCGCCTACGCAGGGTCTGGGGGGGACAGATGTACGCAGCCTGAGGCTGTTTCTGAGTGCCCCCAACCTGAGGGTGAGGACTTCCCAGGAGGTCACCCACCCTGATACTACTCTCGCCCAAGCACGCTTAATTTCGGAGTTTTAATGGGATCCGGTGACCCCATTAGAACTCCCACATTTGTAAGTAAAACGAAACAACACAACACAACAAACCCAGTGCCTTAAAGGGCTCCCACATAAGCAGGGTCTGGGAGGGGCGGGATGTGCGCAGCCTTACCCTTTTAGGATAGGCTGTGTTTGAGAACCCCAGCCTGAGAAGTATAAAAAGCATAAAGCAAACAAGTATCTAAGTGTAAGTGTAAGAGCATAACAAGAACTGCACATAGCAAGCATAGAGAGAGTATAAAGAGCAGAGAGTATAAAGTAGCAAATAGGCAATAAAGTGACAGAACAATAAGCAGTCAATACACAGCAAAAGTGTGTATAATCAAACAGGCATACATAAAAGCCTTGGGACACTAGTACTAGCTTAGAAGTGCTCCTCGATCCTAAACTGCTATATCGGCTACACCTATACTAACCCTTCACTTAGCTCTATCTAGGGCCATCCCCTCATTTAGGTTGAGGTAGGTGAGGTCATGTTGAACTGATATATGTAATTGCTTGTTGTAATTCCTTTTCTCCCTTTACCCTGGAATTGGAGGTACGTGATTCGTATGCTTGAACATAGGACTTCGGTATTGGTGCTTTTAGTGGTTTGATTTTTGAACAACTTCTCGAGTTTTCCATTTCTCATGGAAAAAGTTTCAAGAGAATTAGAAAATCTTCCATGTATAACACCATTTAACTTTTGCTTGTAGCTGAAGGGTTTATCTTAAGTTGAAGCAACATCTCTACTGTGTCAAGAATTGAAAACTCGTCTTCTCCAGTTTCATTTCGGTTTGTCTCTGGTGAATTTCATTATGATGTGTTATAGCCGTTCTTGTGGTATTCCAATGATTGAATTTTCATTTCGCCTCGGTTTATTAGGAGGGTATTAGTTCTTTAATAAACATTTACCAAAGATTTTATATTTAAGAAAATCGGTAATGAGAGTGTAATTTTGAAGGGGATTTGTCCCGTTCAGTCGTGTTTTGGAATGGTGATGAGGAAGGGAATGTGGTCTTGAATGATTATTTGTCGAGCATTTCGTTAACATCATTTGTTCGAGTAATATAAGGAGGGGAATTACAATTGACATGGCATAAATCCCCATGTAATAACCTCTTCAAGTTCCACTTTAAGAGGTCAATGAACAAGGACACACCTTTGTTTCAGTTCGGGTTTAATTGGATTCCGGAATATGGTTTAGGTTAAAATGAGTTGGCTTTTTTGAGTCGCATCCAAGTTAGACCTGAGCCATATCCGGGTCAACTCGGTGCAAGTTTGACCCAGGCCTTTCTTTTTCTTGTTCGCTTTGTTTTAGTAGATCTAGGTTAGAATTATTTTTTATAGCAAATTCCATGTCAAAAAAATGATGCTAGCAAGTGAATTCAAAATGAAGTCATTTGCATACTGCCCTCATTTCTCTACCAAATGCTTTCATCAAGCATCATACTATAAGCATTTTCATATCATTATGCATCAAAAGAGAATCAAGAAATATTTTTGTAGAGAATTTGAAAATCTATGGCATATATTACAACCCGTTTGGTCAAATTGTAAACAAAAAATTGTTCTTTTTAGAAATATTTTTTGCGTAAGCACTTTTTAAAAGTGCTTAATAGAGGTATTTTTGTCTTAAACTTTTTAGTTTTTTGCTTTTGCATCTGCTTTGAAGTAGAAATGCTATTTTTCTGCTTATGATTAAAAGTAGAAAAACAATTTTTGCTCTTATTGAAAAGCACTTTTCTTTCAAAGCCAAACACCCTTGATTCCTTAGAAAATCCCCTTCTTCCAGAAAAGAAGCTTGACCAAACAGGTCTTGAGAGTCCCGAGATACCAAAGTTCAATGACGGTAGGGATACAAATGTGATCTTAGAACATTTGATGTCATTGTCAAGATTGTTATCCTTTTTAGCGTGTCGATTGGTATTAAGTAGGTATAGGGATTGAATGAATAGTAAAGATGCTAAATGGTAATGTTCGATTGCAACCCGGGTTGATTTGTCCAACATTTGTTCAGAGAAATCCCCTTTTTTTTCCAGGTTTTTTAGGGCCCGTTTGGTATGACTTTCCATTTACATTTTTGGTTTTTGAGAAAGTAAACGTTAGGTTTTGAAAGTCAGGTACAATGTTGCTACTTAATTTGCCATGCAGTATGGAGATATTGTTCTTTTAAATTACAAGTGCACTAAGGTCACTAGCTGTACCAAGTCAGAAAGTTTGAACGAACGACTCAAGACCAAAGTTGTAGAAAACACCTAAAACGCCACCATATGCTCAGAAACTTGATTTAGCATTGCAAAGTTAGATTCGTGTTTGAAACATGTAATCCAACTTAACAGAAATGTGATTCAGCCAATTAGATTCGTTTGGATAAGAAAGAGTACCGTTTGCAGGCTACTTCACTTTTCTCGCCCTCTTTGATTACCTATTGTGTTGGACTTAATTTTCGGGTTTGTTCACTATAGTCTTTGGATGGTAGAAGTGTAAAACTCAATATTCTTGGTCAGTGCATAGTATTAACTTGTATAAGATGCTAAGCTTCAACAGTTCAATTATATGGATGCTTAATCTTTGTCAATATCCCTTGGATTCATATAGCCGATCTCACATATGCCAATGTAAACTAATCCATCGAAAGGCGGAAGTTAAAAAGTACTTGGACAAGAATAATACTTGCTGAATCAGTGACTGCCTAGGAAGTTCTCGTCATGTCTCCAAGTAGGAAAATTTTCGATATGACGATGAAAAAGCACAAACGTGATTGATGACCCTTCTGTTCCTATATAGATTCCTTATCCATATTGAAAATTCGCCTTGATGATGTTGATATTCTTATTATTAGCACTATTCCTACAGAAAAGGTTCGTTCTTCGACATTTATGCTAGTTGTTGAAGCTTTGATATTCGCTTTTACAACCGTCTCTCTTGTGATCCTGAATCAGTAGATATAAATTAAGGTTGTTTTGTGACTGCTTTTCATCCTAACGGCGTTTATTTGTAACAGACAAGGATATTACGTCGGACCTTTCTGCTTCTCGTGTTGCACCCAAAGATACTATTCCCTTGTCCTCCTCCAATCCTCTTGCGCAAAAATCAAGCATGTTTGGCGTGAGCCCGTCAGGTGGGTTGCGCAATTATTTGCCATATGATCATCATAGCACGACGAAGCCTGCTTTAAGAGACGATTTCTTGTCTGGGAAATTGGCCAAACTGGATGGATTTGATAGCTTGGAAAGTATTGTTAGAGTAAAGGAAGCAGAGGCTAGGATGTTCCAGAACCGATCGGATGAAGCACAGAAAGAGGCAGAGACGTACAGGTACCGTATAGCTGACAAATGTGTTATGTTGCGTCGTATTTTTGTTAATGCAAGAGGTTTTAGAAACATGGTCAACTCAAATCCAACCTATTTATTAACTGTGGGTTACCCGTTTCATTGCATGGGTGATTTCTTTTTTGGCCAAATTGCCCCCCCCCTCTCCCCCCCCCCCCCTCTTCTCCCTCTCTTCTCTTTTCCTCCTCTTTACATGTTAGGTTGTCAACTTATACATATTGTTAATAATACACTTTAACAGTTGATGCTGATAGTAAATAATGACATAGTTAAAATTGCGAAAATAAATTATCAAATTAACATAACTAAAAGTAGTTCAAATTATCTTGTATCAGCTAAAAAATATATATAATAGCAGTAGTATACCATTGAAATAACCTAACATGACCATATAAACGAATTGAACGTGTTAAAAACAGGTCGACCCAACCCAAACACAAAGTCAACCCGCCTCCCAAAGATCCCACCTAAACTTGTTATCTTCATATGTCATGTTTGTGTTCTTGTTATGGTATCATGTCAGATTTTACCATTCTTCATACAGGGAACTGGTGAGGGCGAAAACCGAGAAACTAGAAGAGGAGTACGCGGAGAAGCTAGCGAAGCTATGCGTAAACGAGACCAAGGAGAGAAGGAGGAAGAAAATGGAGGAGCTGAAGATGATAGAGAGTTCACATTGTGATTACTTCAATATGAAGATGAGAATGCAAGCTGAAATTGCTGGCTTGCTTGAAAGAATGGAGGCCACTCGGAAGCAATGGGTTTGACTTCTCTCCTCTTTCTCTCTCTTCTTGTCGTTAACGTTGCGGTTCCAAAATATCTTGAAGGGCACGACGTTTTGAAACAGGAACGAGAAGGGTTTTCTATTTCGTAAATGTTGAGCAGGGTAGCATGTTTTGGAAACAGAATGAGAATGGTATCGATGTGAAGATTGGTTGTTGGAAACCGGACTATATCACATGGACGCTATATCAACGCTTTTTGATAATTACTTACATATTTTTATAAGGAACACGGTATATACAGTCTTGTTCTTGTAATTTTTGGTTTATGAGGAAATTAAAAATCAGGTTTTGAGAACGGGTTTTCTGGTTTTCGATTCTTTGCTTTTAGTTTTCCCTCAAACTCGGGAAAAACTAGAGACAAGAAAGGTTCCTTTCCAAAATATTATTTTTAGTTTCTAGATTAACCAAAAATTGCAATAGGAAACAGTACCAAACAAACTCCACGTCAGTGATAGAGTCAGTTCTGTAATGCTCAAGTTAGCGTTCTGGCAACTAATGGTCACATCAGTACCCTTCCTATGCCTTTTCAAAACACGTTTATCTTATCGTATCTGTATGGAATGTAATACCCTTTTTGTTTATTTTTTCGAACATTTGGCCCGTCTAAGATGTTTTGGCCTTTATGTAACATTTTTAAGTTGTTATTGTTGTGTGGACGACAATGGTGTGTGAATCCTCTCTTTTTTATTTTTGGCCATTTTTATGGAAACTTTTTATGTTTTATGTTTTATGTCGTACGGAGTCGTTGTTGAACGAGTTTATCAAAGCGTTTCGAGTTATTACCTAGCCTGTTGATGTTTACTTGTATTCCAGTTATCGTGAAGCTCGATCTTCATCCCCTTCTATGCTTGTGTCTTCCTTTTGGACGCAGTGGATGGGTTGTGTAGATTTCGTCTGTCTGTTTAGATGCCCACTTTATAGTGTTTCTTCTTAGTGATGGTTTTTCTTTCCAAAAAGTAATTGGTATTAGAGTAATCTACGAGGCGTCTTTGATGGATCTCTTTAATTTTGATGCGGAAATTTGATACTAGACGATTTTACAAGAAGATGACATCATATAACAGAAGATTGATGTCGTACGACAGAAAAGTGGCCTCACACATCGGAAAAGCAATGTCATATTATAGATTTTAGATTAAAAAATTATTTCACTTGAAATTATGAACTTAAAAACTCAAAATACAAAGTTTATATATTAAATTAATTCACCAATCATGGGAGTATTAAAAGTATGGTGTCGCTACTATTAAGGTAAAAAAAATGTTATTGTCAGAGCTATAATTTGACCTGTAATGAATAATATTCACAAATTTTCATAAAGTTATTGTAACACAAATATTTTTATCCTGACGATAACATTTACGATTTAAGTATATAATTAACCCTTAGATTTTTAAAAAAGTATTGTAATTAACATGAGGCTTTCATTCTCCTTTTTTTGGTTGTTTGGTACGGGGAATGGGAATAAAAATCATTCCCATTTCCAAGTTTTCATACCTAAGGAGGGTCTGGGTTTAGAAACGTAGAAATGAAAATGAGATTAAAATATTATGATTATTGTTGTTATTGTTGTTTTTTTTGATAAATTGCGACAAAATTGCTAAACAAACCGGCCACTCTCTAGGCGAGGCCTGAGCGAGTTGTTATTGTTGTTGTTGTTATTATTATTATTATTATTATTATTATATTCTTATTATTTTTATTATCTTATTAGTATTATTGTTATTATTATGAAATAATAATAATACAATAATAATATTAATACGAATAATATAATACTTATACTATTAATAATAATATTTTTACTATAATACTATAATAATAATAATATTATCATTATTACTATATTATAAAATAAATAATAATAGTAACATTATTATTATAGTTATATTTGTATAGTTATTGTGATTATTATTATATTAAAGTTTATTAGAGACTATTTTGATAAACTATTTTAATTATACCCGCTCCTATTAATATATATCAAACATAGAAATCAAATTCCCATCTTCATTTTACACTTACACCGAATGAAGGTCATTCCCATTCCCCATTCTCACTCTCGTACCAAACGGCTCCTCTAGGTATCTCAGTTATCAAAGAGCGTTTCACTAATTGGCCCTTTCCCAGTTGTGGGGTGTGCAATTTCTTTTAATAAATGTATTCAAAAATATTGGAGTCCTTAAAAAAATAATTTTCTTAATATATATAGGTTAATGTTACCTAAAAGGGTACCAATACGTAAGCACTGGATCTCATTAGAGCTCTGAAGTTAAGCGTGCTTCGACGAGAGTATTGCTAAGATGAGTGACCTCCTGGGAAGTCACTGTATTGCACTCCTCATGATGAGGGTTCTCAGAAACAACCTCTCTTCAAAGTAGCACCCTGAAGGGAAAAGGCTGCATACATTCACCCTCCCGACCTTACTCAGGCGGGAGAGCGTGGGGTATTGGAAATGTTGCTTTTATATAGGTTAGTGTTATTCTTAGAGCGTTTGTTTTGTAATGTTAGGACACTCATAAAGATTTTTAGAGCTTATTATGTTAGGACAGTCATTAAATATTTTTTGAACGTTAGGTAAGGAGTAATACATCGAAGTCTCAATTTAGCTCCCCAATCTATAGCGTGATTTCCTCCACAATACGAGTGTAAGCGGTCAAAGTATTCATCGAATACAAACTATGTTGGCAACCCTATAAGGTTGGAGGTTTTCAGAAACAGCCTCTGGGCAAGGTTACACCCTAAAGGGGTAAGGCTGCGTACATCCACTCCCCCACCCACCACGACTTCGCTTAGGCCGGAGCCCTTGAGGCACTGGATCTGTTGTTGTTGTAGTATTGTATTTAAAAAATTGTTAAAATTTTAAATTATTTATGTTAAATAAGTTTAATACAATAATTTTTAAAATACAAATTAGCTGTGTTTTCAGAAAAAAATAAAAAATTTATTGTTCATTGTGTGCCGTTTGAAACGGCTGAACATCTATTAGTTTTTGCTGATATGCATTTGAAGAAAAGAGAAAATAACTTTAAAATATTTTAAATATCTTTGCATTCGAATCTTTATTAATGCTCCCTGGCATGATCATGTGGATTGTAAGGGGATCTTTAACCGGGTATATCTGATCATTCCCCATTACTCCTCTTATTCCGCTCTTAGAAGCGAATCTCAAATGGATACTTTAAATTTGGTAACAGGTTGACCTCTATGACTAGTTTTCATGTGACTATTCGTTTTGTGTGGAATTGCCCTGTTCGTGGAGCAGCCATGTTTTGCTTGCAAAAGTGTCTTCAAGCCACAAAAAATGCTCTTAAAAGATTTCAGAAATTGTTTCCTGGAGGGATTGTTGCACAAGTATCTTAGGCTCAGGCTCATCTTTATGATATCCAAGACAAAGTGCTTCTTGACCCACTTGAAGGGCTAGTCAAGACTATGAAAGATTGTTTGTTGAGGCTCATGGATGCCGAACAAGCTTTCTTATCTCAGCGGGCAAAAATTAAATTTCTTAACCAAATGGACCAACCCTCTCACTTTTTCCATTCCCGAATTAAAAAGAGAGGACTAATTCTATTTGGTCGATTCATAATGCTGAGGGGGCACTTCTCACGAATCAGAAAGATGTTGCGAGTGAGTTTGTGCAGCATTTTGCTGATCTTCTCGGGTCGAATGTTCATGCTCATGACAAGATTGACCATTCGGTTACTGTTTTAGGGCCGATTCTGCAGGATACGGATGGTGTGGAGTTGTTGAAGGCGGTTACGTGCAAGGAGATTCGAGATATCATGTGGTCTATCCCTGAATCTAAGGCTCCTGGCCTTGATGATTTTTCTTTGGCTTTTTTTAAATCCAGCTGGGTGATTGTTGGTGGCGATGTTTGCCATGCTGAACAAGACTTCTTTGCTTCGGATAAGCTCTTAAAATCATTCAACACTACTGCTATTACCCTTATACCAAAGGTTGATTCTCCTCAGTTTGTTGGTGACTATCGGCCTATTGCGTGTTGTAATGTGGTTTACAAGATAATCTCAAAGATTCTTGCTAGTCGTCTTGAAAATGTACTTGGTCGAATTACTTGTCATTCGCAATCTGCTTTTGTTAAAGGGCGTGCATTATTTGATAATATTAATCTCGGCAATGAGATTATTAATCACTACAATAGGAAGAACATTTTCCCTCGTTACTTTATGAAAATTGATATCCTAAAGGCTTATGATTCTGTGTGTTGGGTCTTCTTGTTTGATATCTTAGTGGATTTTGGATTCCCTTCGCGTTTTATCCAATGGATTCGTGAGTGCGTATCTTCGCTGTCCTTCTCTCTTCACTTCAATGGGGGTCTTGTCGGTTTCTTCAAGAGTAGGAGGGGGTTGAGACAGGGTGATCCGATCTCCCCTCATCTTTTTATCCTTTGCATGGAATACCTTTCTCGTCTTTTTATGAAAGCTTTGATGGCAAAGGGTTTCAGATTTCACCCGAAATGTAAAAAGTTCGGTATTATCCACCTTATGTTTGCGAATGATCTCTAGGTGTTCTCCCGGGGTGATTTTAAATCAGTGTCAGGTATATGGGATATAGTGAGGACCTTTGCTTCAGTTTCGGGGCTTGAGCTGAACGTGTTGAAATCTGGGATTTGTTTTGCGGGTGTTTGTAGAGAGATTAAAGAGGATATTTTGCAGCAGTTGTATTTCAATGAGATCCATTTTCCTATCAGATATCTCAGCCTTCCTCTCATCGGCTTTCGACTTAGTGTTCGGCAGTTTGATGTCTTGGTCCAGAGAGTAAAGGATTGTATCATGGGCTGGCATTCTAAATCACTTTCGTTCGCTGGTCAGTCGGAACTAATCCGATCCACACTTAGTGGTGTGAGCAATTTTTGGTTTTCATCCTTCATGCTTCCTCATGCTATTGCAAGCTCCCTTAACTCGATATGTTCTAATTTTCTTTGAGGTAAGGAAGACTCCTCGAGGGTAATAATTCCTATTACTTGGCATAGAGTCTGTTTGAGGAATAAATGGAACATGGCTTTTCTTCTAAAATGTTTATGGGAGATTCAAAATAAAAGGGACTCTCTTTGGGTTGCGTGGATTCATGGAGTCTATGTGAAGGGTAGGAGCTTGTGGTCCATTAAAAGTAAAGTTCATGATCCTGCATTGTGGAAAGCTCTCATTAAATGCCGGGATCAATGGTTAGCTCTATGTGGTGATAAAAGTAACGCTGATTTTGAGCTTAATCTGTGTGTTGTGGGTGGTTAGTTCCATTTGTTAAGAGCCTATGATCGGATTCGTTACAAAGGGGTTATGTGCCATTGGAGGCATTCGATCTGGGGTAGTGCTATTCCTAAGCATGGTTTTTGTTTGTGGCGTGCTCTATCTGGGGGCCTTCTTACGCATGAGCGACTTAGGAAAATAGGCTGGGTTATGCCTAGCTGGTGCTACTTGTGTGAGGAAGCCTGTGAGGATGTTGATCATCTCTTTTTTCAATGCCGTTTTTCTCTCTGTTTGTGGGTCAAGGTGGCGAATTGCTTTAATGTAGGTTTGAAAACTTCGTTGTAGGATGTCATGCAGTGGTTTGGCTCCCGGATTCAAAACAGGCAAAAATCTAGTATGCTCAAACGGATTGCTGTGGCCGTATCGGTTTATTGTATCTGGATGGAAAGGAACAGAAGAGTTTTTTAGGACTTAAAAAAGAGTGAAGATAGCATTGCTGAGTCTGTCATTACTTTAGTTTGGTATAGGTTTTACTTTTTGGTGAGGGATTAGCTTTTGGCTTGTTGCCATTTGGTTTGGTGGGCTCGGTTTGTAGCTCTTGTTGTTTCTCTTTGGTGCTTGTATCCTTTCTTTTGGTTATATATACTTTTGTGCTTGCTATTTGGCTTAAAAAAAAAAAATTAAATATCTTAAAATTTGAAAATTTTAAAAATTATATCTATATTTAAATTTTTTTAAAAAATATCATTAGCAAAAACTAATGGATATCAACGGCATTATATTAAGGTGTAATATTGAAAATTTTTAAAAAGTTTCAGTGTGATACTTAAAAATAAAAAAATTAAATAATTTTTTAAAATTACATCTAAAAATTAAGTATCAACTATCAAATATTATGTTGGGAGTTATTGGAAGCAGTCTTTCGTTAGAGTCTTACCTTGACGCAGTAAAGCTGCGTCCATCCTATTCCTTCCAGACCCTGCTTCCAGACCCTGCGAAAGCGGGAGCCATCGAGGCCCTGGAATTGTGATTGTTGTTGATTGTTGCACCTAAAATTTAAGTAATTTTAGTAAAAAAAAAACTTATTTTTAATGAAAATAAAAAACTCAACACGGAGGAAGAAAATGAAGGAACACCATCAATGCCCTTCCCCCCCAACTTTCTTTTCTTCTTTTAGGATTTTCTGCAATTTATTATCTATATTTTATACCATTTAACTTTTAACTATTAAAATATATTTTTTAATACTTTTAACCACTTTAAAAAATTTTTGGTAGCGAATGACCACCATTTGATATTTTCGTTAGAAAAAATTGAATATTCTATCCGATTTTAGAATATTTCGTGCATTCCTAATTTTGGTGTTCTTTACAAATAACCACATGTATTTTTTGATATATAGGTTTTAACCATCCCAAACACAATTTTTTTAATCAAATCTGATTTTTTTTTCTTATACCCACTGCTTCGTTTATTACCATCCTCAACCGCCAGAGACCACTGCAGCGCATGGTCACTGTTCAAGCATGCACCGGAACCAACATATTTGTCACCCAGGTAACCCAAATACAAATTGAACGGGATTAGGGAAAATATTGAACACCAGAATTTACATAAAAATATTACAATTTTGCTTTGTAATTGGATACTAATAAGGTGGTGGCATAGTGATTTCTTCTCGTAATCAAATTTTTTTGAACATTTCATAATCAGATTGTAGATAAAATACTTATTGTTATGGTTTAATAACTTCCACGTGGTTTAGTTAAATGATAAAAAATTTGGGCAGTTGAAAGCTATATATCATAAAATATAGGTGGTTAAAAGCTATATATCATAAAATATAAGTGGTTCTTTGCAAAGAACACTATAATCGGTAATGAACATATACAAATATTCAAAAATTGGATAGAATATTCGATCTTTTCTAACAGAAATGTCCAATAATGGTGATTTGCTCCAAAAGAAAAGTTTTTTTTGGTTAAAAGCAAAATTCTTTTTTTTTTTTTTTTTCCGGAGGTTGATAGCTAAAGAGTATAAAATATAAGTGATAAATTGCAAAAAATCCTTTCTTTTATATTTAAGTTATCTACGTAAAATTATTATGAAAAGTTGTCACTTTTTACTAAATCACTATAATTTTTTAATTTTTTAGAAAATTCCCATATAAAAGTATAAAATTTTTCAATCAATCACTTTAAATCACGATGGATCTTAAATCATCTTTTTGTTTTTTGAGTGCACATGAAACATGAATTGAAACTAATCAAGCTGCTAATGCATTCAGTTATCCATCTCTCTCACCTAGGTTTGATCTCGAGGGGTTTTGAAAAAGGCAAGATTCAAACCTTGGTGGGGCGGGAGTAGAAAATACTTTGCTAGCTTAAGTACTTTTCTTTGGTCAACTGCTTAAGTACTTTAAATCGTGCATAATGAAAAATCTCAAATCTATATAAAAGCCATCCGCACAAACTAACCATGTAATTAAGATGGGTAATAGAAAATTTTAAAATTTTTAAAAGTAATTTTCTGAAAAATTAAAAGGTTGCGGTGATTATGACTACTTTTTAAGTTGATTATGTTTAAAACTTTATATTTTAGAACTTGTTATTGTAAATTTGAGCATTTATCATGCATTTTACCCTTTTAAGTTAAAAATTTCATCAATCAGTTGCACTATCGAATTTCGGTTTGTTTTAATTGTAAACTGTTGACTTGTTAACTTAAGTTCATTTTAAATCACATATAATTTAACTAGTAAAGTCTTTAGAAATTGGTGTCTTTTTGCCGAAGTTTGGGGTATATAGTGTTCAGTTTGAAACATTCTTGTCGAAGTCCCTCCATAGGTCAGTCTAAGTTTTATTCTACCCTCATCTCGAGTTAACTTTTGGCATCTCGAGGTTACATCTAATTACCCATTCGAACTATCTTTCCAGCGTTTACAACGGTTAGAAACGGTAACAAATGGTTACATGAAAATATATTGGTTCACTCCGGTGGAAATGTTCCTATCAATTATTCTACAAAAGATAATATACTTTACTACCGAATTTTAAAGCATGTCCAAGAAAGAGAGATCGGGGGTCAAAGAGAGACGTTATGGTTATGGATAAGCCGGTGGAAAGGTAGGGCAACCCATATATGTTCATAACCCAACAGCTACTTTGTTTTAATTTCACCCGGTCTTGTAGGAAAGAGCCTAACACTGCCCTTTTATCCGCAGCCCTGTTACCTTCACGAAACACATGAAAAACACAAAACTCCAGAAACTGCAAGAATATATCTCAGATATCCTCAATAACAATTCTAATTTGCCAAGGACATGAAAATCCGCAAGCAATATTCTAGATACATACAGAGTTATTTACTCCAAAGGTCCATGTACTTTGCTTATTGTGTCAATTTAGTCTATGTATTTTTAATTGTGTCAATTTAATCTCTGTACAATTGATATTGTTTTAATTTGGTCCTTATACTAAAATCTATGTTAAGTTGTTGGAAACTTTTAATGGTTTTGTTAGGTTATGTCTCAAATTACTTGTTTTATTTTATATGGGGCTGCCATGTGGTCACCGATCGATCGGGAGGGAAAGCCGATCGATCGGGTGATTTAACGAAAGGATTCGGAATTTTGGCAGTAAAGCCGATCGATCGGGTCCCTCCCGATCGATTTGGAGTCGTTTTCCTCCGGCCCTAATTATTTTCTATAAATAAGGGTTTAGGGTTTCGGTATTTGTGAGAGATTTCTCCCATTCAGATCCAATCAAAGTGTGGTGAGCCACCATTAAAAAAAAGAGGTGACTTCGTAATTCCTCCAAGATATTCGAGTGCTACGAGAGTTCAGAGGGAGTGATTGTAATTTTTCCATATATCTCGTTTGGGAAGTGACGTTGTAATTCTTCCTTTCAGTTAATAAAGAATCTCCATCTCCGCCTGTGGTTTTCTCCCCTCTCGATTGTAGAGGGGTTTCCACGTAAATATTGTGTGTTCTTATTTTGTTCTTTCTTTCTCCATATTTGTTTACTTATCGTTTTGTGTGAGTCATATTATTTGAATCGAATCAAGTTACCAGGGTTTACGCTTCCATATTAAGTTTTATTCTTTACAAATTGGTATCAGAGCATACTAGATTAGTTTAAGTTTTCCTTACAAATTGGTATCAGAGCCCTATTTATTTCGATTTGATAATATGACGTCCGCAATTAGATCCGAAATTGAGAAGTTTGGTGGTCAAGGGAGCTTTAGCTTATGGCAAGTTCGCGTTAAGGGTCTCTTGACTCAGAATGGCTTGAAGAAAGCTTTGGATGGGAAAGAGAAGAAATCAGAGAATCTTACAGAAGCACAATGGGAGGAGTTGGATGAGAAGGCGCTCACAGCAATTCAGATGTGTCTTACCGATGACGTTTTGACAGAAGTTCTGGAAGTGAAGACCGCTAAGGAGTTGTGGGAGAAATTGCAGGATATGTTCTGTTTCAAGTCTGTCTCCAACAAACTTGCAGTTAAGCACCGGTTGTTCACGTTTCGTATGTCAGAAGGTATGTCACTTAAGAACCACGCCAATGAATTTAATTCAATTATTCAAGATTTGAAAGAATTGGATGACGTTCCTAAGGATGAAGATCAGGTAATGTTGTTGTTATGTTCTCTCTCTACTTCATATATGGGTTTTGTCGAAAGCATGATTTATGGGGGTAGACAAACCATATCTGTAGATGAAGTTAAGCGAAACCTACTGAATAAAGAACGAGTAGATAGGGAATTATCTGACTCTGTGTATAACTCAGATAGTGGTTTATTTGTGAGGGGGAGAACCGAGTATAATCATAGTAGAAACAAGTCTAAGTCTAGGTATCAAGACCTAACCTGTAACTACTGTCATAAGAAAGGGCATATTAAGAAAGACTGTTACAAGCTCAAGAGAAAATTAGAAGCAGATAACAGGTCTGACCAGAGATCCATAGCAGCTAGTGTTGTTGGTGGTGAGAATGAAGATTTTCTTTTGTCCGTGTCTGAACCTCAGTTCAATTTGAAAGACAGTTGGTTTTTGGATTCAGGTTGCTCCTATCACGTCTGTCCCAACCGGGATCGGTTTTTCACATACGAGTCCGTTCGAGGTGGAGTTGCTTTGATGGGTAATAATAATCCATGCAAAGTTCTGGGTATAGGAACAATTCGTTTTAGGATGTTCGATGGCACTATCAGGGTTTTGGGTGATGTTAGTCATGTTCATGATTTGAATAAAAATCTCATCTCTTTGGGTACTCTTGAATCTAAAAGGTACAGGTACACAGCTGAAGGTGGAGTTTTGAAGGTCGTTAAGGGTGCATTGACAGTTATGAAGGGCAGAAGGTCAGGTACGTTGTATGAACTTGTTGGTTCCACATTTGTTAGATCTGTTGCAGTATCTTCATCATCATTGTTGTTGACAGAACCAGAGATCACAAATTTAGGACGTTTGAGATTGGATCGTTCAGGTAATAGGTGTCTGTCTGAGCACAGTGTAAGGAGCACTTTGTGTGGTCAATCCAAAGGACTGCTGGTATGTGAAAAAGGGCTTTATGTGAAGCAGAAATGTTTTTTCTTCAAACAATTCCTAACGAGTCGTGTCACGTTTGGTGAGTCTTCATTATTGTTATCTCCACAAAAGATGTTATCAGTTGTTTGTGATTCAGGTCAGGTGAGTAAGCTAGAAGGAGTTCAGTTCAGTAACACAGTTCAGCAGCGGGTGGCTGTTTCAGTTGATGTGTCAAGAGCCAATTCAGAGAAGAAGATTGGCATTGCTGATAACCTCTCAGATATATTCACTCAGTTTCTACCTAACAGGAAGTTCAAGCTTCGTATGGTTAGGTTTCGTACTTCGTTGTGTTAACCCCGTGTGTGGGGGTTTTGTGGAGAAGGTGGAGGAAATTCTTTATTTATGTAATTTGAGCCAATGTGGAGATTTGTTAGGTTATGTTTCAAATTACTTGTTTTATTTTATATGGGGCTGCCGTGTGGTTACCGATTGATCGGGAGGGAAAGCTGATCGATCGGGTGATTTAAGGAAATGATTCGGAATTTTGGCAGTAAAGGGGCCGATCGATCTGGAGTCGTTTCCACCGGCCCTAATTATTTTCTATAAATAAGGGTTTAGGGTTTCGGTATTTGTGAGAGATTTCTCCCATTCAGATCCAATCAAAGTGAGGTGAGCCGCCATTAAGAAAAAGAGGTGACTTCGTAATTCCTCCAAGATATTCGAGTGCTACGAGAGTTCAGAGGGAGTGATTGTAATTCTTCCATATATCTTGTTTGGGAAGTCACGTTGTAATTCTTCCGTTCTGTTAATAAAGAATCTCCATCTCCGCCCGTGGTTTTCTCCCCTCTCGATTGTAGAGGGGTTTCCACGTAAATATTGTGTGTTCTTGTTTTGTTCTTTCTTTCTCCATATTTGTTTACTTCTCGTTTTGTGTGAGTCATATTATTTGAATCGAATCAAGTTACCAGGGTTTAAGCTTCCGCATTAAGTTTTATTCTTAACAAATTGGTATCAGAGCATACTAGATTTGTTTAAGTTTTCCTTACAGGTTCGATCATAGGTTCGGTTAAAATGAGTCAGGGTGGATTCGTAGTGGGTTATATGTATCTAAAGTGGATGTGCTATTAAATATTATGTCAATAACTTAACTTAAATTTGACCAAAGGACTGAATTGACACAATATAAATTATATAGGAACTAAATTGACATAATAAAAAGAAGTATTCTTAATCGCATTTGTTTTTAATGTATTTTTGTCTTTTATCTTGAATTGATAAAAATAGTATAAATGATATTAACTATTAAAATAATTAAAAAATAGAAAAGATAGGGTTAAAAAAATGGGGCTTAGGATGGAGATGGAGATGAGAAGTCCCATTTTTGGATGAAGCCTCATTTTTTAAGATGTGTCAAAAATGGGGCTTGAAAAATGGGGCTTCGGATGGGGATAGCCTAATATTTGCTAGTTTATTGAAATTGGTTCTTCCATTTCTTTTATTGTTTAAAGTTATCTTTAATGTTTTATTTGCTGAAAATTTGCACCACTGTCTACTGATTAAACTTAGATAATAAATGAAAATATGAGCGATCAATTTTGTTACAAAATAAAATACTAAGAACTATTATTTGAACAAATTTATGGACATTAGTGATCATTTTGAAAAAAGAAATATGATGGATCAATTTGAACAAATTTACAAACATGAGGAACCGCCATAGCAAATAACTCGATACTTATAAAAATAGGGGTGTAACCAGCTGAGTTGAGTTAAGAACTTCCTGATTCGAACTTGAATTCAATTACTCTTATTGTCCTTGAATATGAGTCAAGCTTTTATTGAGCTTTAAAACATTCGTTCGAACTTGATTTGGTAAAATTATGTTAGTGTGTTTGATGCTCGACTTGACTCATTTGATTGGCCTAATAGAGTCGAGTCGGTCTCACCACTACCTTAGCATCCTATAGAGTCTGAATAAATCAAACTACTATATCTTAAAACATCATCGATATATTACTTAGATAATATTGAGTCATTATTGAGCTCTTAACTAAATTGATAGTGAAATATGTTTTCATTTTGAAATTCTTTGAAGGAGACCTGACCACATCACACCTAAAGTGACCCGGCTTAACTCAACAAATATCAAGACCAAATTGAGGGGTTGTTTGCTTGTTTGTGTGTTTGTAGTTATCGTATATTTTGACGATATAAATTTCGAAAGGAATGTACTACGACTAGGGGGTAACTGAAGTTTGAACTACACGTGATTGACCTCAGCAAATCATTTCTTATATGTTTTTGGTGTATTTGACTGCAGTTTGTACTGAAGTGGAATGAACCCGTGCTTCAATTAAGTACAACAACAACAAGCCCAATGCTTCAAGGGCTCCTGCGTAAGCAGGGTTTGGGAAGAGTAGGCTGTATGCAGCCTTACCCTCTCAGGATGGTACCCTACCGAGAGGCTGATTCTGAGGACCCCGCTCCAATTAAGAAGACTTCCATAATTTTAATATATTAGTGCGTAAAAGTAAATATATGAACCCAACTCGACCAACTATTGGGGTGGAGTAGTGCAAAGTTCTTAAGCACATTACCTCGAAACCTTAAGAGTTAAGAACTGGATACGCATAAATTTGACAGCTTGATAGCGTGAATTTTGAGCACGATTCAATCTGGTGCTAGGCCTGAGAACCTTGGTCCAAATAACTTCAAGATCAAACTTAACAAAAGAAAGATAGAATGAACCATATTGGGTCATCAATCCAAGATCAACTCATTTTGAGGGCCTCTCCAGGTTCGATAACCGCCAACTGCTCGTTAGGTTGCTGAGATCTTCATCGAGGGACTCTCCTCTGACAGGTTCCGCCATCATAAGAGCAATCTTCACATGGACCCACCCCGTTCAGATTGAAGAGGCGCATTAGAGTATCTAGATCTACGTCTGTTATAGTCATTAATTGTGACCTATATTCTGCTTCTATACCCCGATCTATATCTGTTTTTTTTTATAAATATCAGTAGAGCTGAAGAACAAACAAGCAACTCGAAAAGACGAGGCCTAAGCCACCCCATAAACGGAAGTGGGAACAGAAAGAGATCATATCAAACAAGGAACAAACAGGTACCAAAAACTAAACACCCAAACCCAACACAAACAGACAACAAGCACAGTCCCGACAAGACGTACAAGAACAAGCTCAGACAGGGATCCAAAATAAAAAGGAACCAAACGAGCAGCACATGAAGCAGGAGCAGGACTGAACCCTTAACCACAAACCCATTCACCTTATTTAGCAAGCAAGTCTGCCACCATCGGTGGGTCGAAACCATTAAAGTTAAAACCAACTATTTTCCCCATCTCTATAACCCACTCCGCTTGCATGGTCATTCCATCATTTTCCGCTTCCGAGATCATATCGTACCGATTCCCCGATCTATATCTGTATTATTTAGTTAGGATTACTTTAGTATTTATCTACTATTATATTCTCTCTATATATACTAACGTTGTAACCTTATTATTATTATTCAATCAAATGCAATTTCATTATTTCACACATTATATACTGAAATATCAGAATACTTAAGTGATAATGCTCAAATTTTAAGATACATAAATAAAAATTTCCTACATTTTAATATTCCAACAATTTTTGTCAAACAATAATAAATAATAGTGACAAAATTTTACTAAATTATCATGATAATAGCACTTTTAACTGGTGCTCTCCATTGGTGGCAGTGGGGTCGTGGCTCGACACACATGCCATCCACGTGCCATTATAGATATTTGTAGAGTTATTTATACTGTTTATCTCTGATATTTGTATATTTGTTTAAATTGATCCATATTTTGTTTAAATAGTGTCTTATGTTTTTTTTTGGGGGGGGGGGGGGGGGGCAATTGATAGTATCTTACGTTATAAGTTTATTTAAATTTGTTAGACAAAAAATACCCAATATTTGGGTTCGATTTAGATATCAAACAAAATTTCAAAAGCAAATAAGAAGGTAAGGTAGAAAGAGAAACGAAAACACCACTCTTTACGTGGAAAACCCTCAAAGAGAGGGAAAAACCACGGCCGGATGTAGAGAATTTCATTAGATTGAAATTGAAGAATTACAAAAATTTATTAACTCCCTCTATCTCTGTCTCTGTCTCTGTTAAAAAAAGGCAAAAACCTTTAAGCAAAGGGGTGAGTAAATGGCACCACATAAACGGGAGAAGCCCTATAAAAAACAAATGGTTATAACAGCCTAACCTGAAAAAGGGATCCAATTTCTCTGCTCCACTAGAAACCTCTGTTTGGATTCTGGCCTAAAAAAATTTGAGACACGACATAACAAAATTGATTCTAGTCCTTCTTTTGCTTCGAAGTACAATATTTATTACAAAATTGGTTCTCATCTAACTACTGAAATTAGGTAAAATTAGAAGATAAGAGACTAATTTTGTCCAAAAAATATTATATATTTTGAATTAAAAAAAGCCATCAGACCAACTTGAACTTGTTTACTAATATTAGCATTATTTTGAAAAAAGCTGTTGAGACCAATTTGAATAAAATTATAAGTGTTAGGAACCAATGAAGTAAATAACTTGATACTGAGTTTAGTCAACTACCCCTTTATATGAAGCTGAACTCAGGAGGGCTTAGCAACCTCAAGTATGAGTCAAGCATTTATCACAAACATTTGTTTGGACTCAATTTGGTAAGATATTAGTGTGTTTAATATTTAACTTGAATTGACTAATTAGCCGAATAGAGTCGAGTCTATCTCGCCACTGCTTGAGCTTGTATCGAGTCTATGTAGTTTGAGCTACTATTCAATATCATCGATGCAGTATTAAGTCTGATTGAGGCATTATCGAGCTCTTAACTAAATTGATTGTGAAATAGTTTTTCGTGTTGAAAATCTTTGAAGGAGATCTGCACCACATCTCACTTAAAGTGACCTGGCTTAACTCACAAATATCAAGACCAAACTGAGGGATTGTTTGCGTGTGTGTTTACATTCGTCGTATATTTTGGGGAAATAAATTTTGAAAAGCATCTACTATGATTAGGGGTAACTGAAGTTTGAACCGCACGTGATTAATTTCAACCAATCACTTCTTATATATTTTGGTGTATTTTACTGTGGTTTGAATTGCCCATGGTACCGATGCCACATGTTGAGGAGTCTTGTAAGATTGGGAAGAGAAGAAGGAACATAGTGGTAGGTCGCCAGGATACTCGCTTTATGTTGTCAAGCAAGAGTTGAAGAGCACAAAAGCTCAAGATTAAAAAACAAGCGAAGCGGCATTGGCAGTAATCCTAAAGGATATATTTCCTGGGAATAGTCGAAGAAATTAGTCAAACCCTTTAGGAAACAGAAAAAAGGGAAAGTTGGTCAAGAAGGGCAACATTGCTAAAAATGTTGATAAACTTCCTAATGCAAAGCATGTGTGGAAGCTCAGGAAAAAGCTTGGTTTGACTCGATGGTGATGAATAGGAAATGGCAGAGCGTTTTGCAAGGATTGAGTAGGGCTTTAGTCTAACATGACCCCCTGTTAACCTTTCCTGAGCTTTGATACTGTTCAACGTCTTCCCTTATGCCGGACCCATCTCACCCCGTGTTGATATAGTTCTATAGTGCATGTTTGATTCTTTTTGCTTGTTTGTTTTGCTGCCCTGTATTCCTATTTTCTTAGCTGTATGCTGCTTTTTGTTTCTAATTCCCACTTTCGTTCGGGCTCAATAAGGCCTCGCTTGTACGAGTTGCATGTCTTGTATGCGACTTTGTCGCTAATTATCAAGGAAAAAAAAAAAAAACTAGCGCTCCAATTAAAGAGACTTCCATAATTTTAATATATTAGTGTGTAAAACTAAAGATATACATGAACCAAACTTGAGCAACAATTCGAATGGAGCAATGCAGAGTACTCCTTAGACACATTACCTCGAAAGTTTAGAGCTGAGAACTAGGTGGAGATAAGTTTGAGAGCTTGAAAGTGCCAATCTTGAGCCTGATTCAATCTAGTGCTGGGCTTGACAACCTTAACTTAAAATAACTCAATCAAGATCAAACATAGCAAAACAAAATTGAATGACCCAAACTAGGTCATCAATTCAAGATTAACGTATTCAAGCTTGAGGCTTGGCAATTAAAACCTTCTGCAAAATAAGGTAGATTCAATGTAAGAGAGTATGAGAGAAAGCACACATAGTATACTTTCTTGAACACCGTTTTCACCACTCTGATTGTTTTTGCAAAAGTAAACAGAAGTTACAATTACGACTATTCCTATAGAAAGGGAAAGTAAAGATAAACACAAGTGTACAACAATAACAACAACAATAGTCTCAGTGCCTCAAGGGCTCCCGCTTGCGCAGGGTTGTACGCAGCCTTAACTCATCAGGGTGAGACCTTGACGAGAGACTGTTTCCGGGAACCCCTAACCTGATAATTGATATTCATAAAGAGTTTGTATAAAGATCATGTAAAGCATGTATAGTATAGATGTCATGCTAAGCAAGTATGCATATAAGCATGTGAGCATATACTTAAATAGTTCGCATACTCAATAAGCATATAGCATGTAAGTATGTATGTTTGTATGCATAGGAGCATAGGGAGCATAGGGAGCATATCAGCTAGAACAAAAGGTAAAAGCAAACCAACATGTAGAGGGGAGATCATACACGCGATACTATGCAAACCTACAGAGGGAAGTAAGCATCTATAGAGTGAGAGAGGAGGGGGGGGGGGGGGGGGGGGGGGAGTATAGGGAGTATCAGCAGCAACAAAATCTATGAGCAATAAGCTACTAATATGCACCTGTGTTTTATGTATACAAACGAGCAAACAAGCAGCTTATGAATTCTTGATGCTCTTACTCTGTGAATACAGTTACCCCTATACCAATCCTGCACTGAGCTCTAAACTAGGGCCATCTCTTCATTTAAGTTAGGTCTAGGCCAACTTCTTCCTCTCTTCCCATCTATCGAGTTGTCCCCATCCAGCCTTAGAAGCACTAGGAACCCATAAACGCCAGAGCTGCGAATATCAACCAGGCATACAGGCATCCTCGTGTTATTATAGCGAGCTCACGAATGCTCGGTGCTCCTATGCCATTACATCCGATTCACTTATACTAATTCTCCACTGGGCTCTATCTAGAGCCATCTCTTCATTTAAGTTGAGATATACGAGATCCTATCGAATCGTCTCCATTTAACTCTTCTTTGGTCTGCCTCTCCCTCTTTTTTCATCTACAATGTGGAGTTATTCGTATTTTCTGACAGGGGCAGCGGTCGGTCCCCTCCTAACATTGCCCAAACCATCTCAGCCGTTACTCCCTCATTTTATCCTCTATCGGGACGACGCCTAATTTACATCTTATAACATCATTTCTATTCATGTCCTTCCTTGTGTGACCACACATCTATCTTCTATTCATGTCCTTCCTTTTGTGACTACACATCCATCTTAACATCCTCATCTCCGCCACCTTCAGCTATTGCGTGTGATGACACTTAACTAGCCAGCACTCTATCCCGTAGGACATAGTCGGTCTCACTATTAGTATTTACTCTTTAACAAAGATAAACACAAGTGTGCATAGAGATAAATTAAGAATTGTGATGCGGTTGTGAATCTCGTTGTTAAGTTATCAACTCTCTTATTTGTAGACTTTAAATATTAACTACTACTCCGAGTTTCATGCAAGCACATTTCTAGTGTCAGGCTTCCTTGACCTAATATGATTCCACTAAAAATAGAACGTGATGAGGGTGGACATTCTTCTTCTCCACGTCTCCCACCTCCTCGTAATTGTCCTTGCATGAGACCAACGTTTCTTTAGTGCTCATGTAATTGACTTGAGCTTAAGCACTTGCCCCTTTTGCTGCGTCCCTGATAACTACCTCAAGCTCAAGTGTCTGTTCCATGGCAGTCTTACACTTGACTCTTGAGTGTTTGCTTTCCTCGAATTATTTTCAATCACGTGTCAGACACATGCCTTATTAATCAAAACAGTATCGTTTTTCAACCTGTCAATTTGTCAAGTAAATAACGTCGATTGTTGGATTATGATCCTACGAAATTCACATATCCACTATAAGATGTAACTTAGATTCGTAAGTTCATCAGAAATAATAGACTGGAGTGTCAAGACTCAAATAAAGCTGAAATTGTCTGAGAATTTCTATTTGAGAAATTAAGATGGTTTGCTAGTTTTAGCCACCCAACTGCCTTATTTAGGCTCGTGGAGGCAAACATGGATGATTATATTGTAATTTGAGGTATAAAAGTTGTAGATTTTGTTGATTTCGTAATTGGTTTTGAAAAATATAAGGTTCATTTACTAGACACTAATGCAGCTGTATCCCATTAGAACTCCGAAGTTAAGCGTGCTTGGACGAGAGTAGTATTAGGATAGGTGACTTCTTGGGAAGTTCTCGTGTTGCTAATCCTATAAGGTTGAGGGTTCTCGGAAACAACCGCTCGGCAGAGTTAAATCCTGAAGAGGTAAGGCTACATATATCTACCTCCGAACACCGCTTAAACGGAAGCCCTTGAGGCATTGGTCTGCTGTTGTTTTAAAAAATATCTTGTACTATTTTAGATTATTTTTTATTTTTATTTTTTTTACAATGGTAAAGTCAGGGGAGGGAGAGAGGGGAGGGGATATACCCCTCAAGTCCTCAAAGAGGACTACCACAATGCCTACGGTGGAATTCGATCCCGAGAAGCCTAATTTGACAACCGACAATCCAACTACTATATCGTGTCCCTAGAGGACATTTTAGATAATAAAATAACATCTGATTTGTTTTTAATTACCCGTTGGTTATACCCGTTGCTCGATTCCCGTAACTGCTTGACCGCGTCAGCTATATCTGCCGTTGGATTTGCGCCACGTGTCTCGTTTCTTGACGTTGACCGAGCCTTTCACTGTAGCTGTATATAAACCCTTTTTTTTTTTTTTTTTGGGGATAGGGTGAGCCATGATCGCAGAGAGAGAGAGAGACACATAGAAGAGAGAGAAAGTGAGGGGGAGAGAGAGTGGGCTGATGAAGAAGAAGGAACCTTTGGAGCTCGGTGTGCTCGGTTCAAAGGCGGAGACTCAATGGCGTAGTCCCTGTTGATAGTCTTCTTTAAGAATCCAGCTAGGGTTTGGATCTCGCTCTTCGTCGTTCGGTTATGGTTTTCTCCTGTTCTTTCTCAGTTTCTTGCTTTAAATCTCTGTAATGTTTTCATTTTCAGTTTTGATGCTCGGTCCTTGATTGTAACCCTAAATTATTGATAGTGTATTTGACTTGTCAGAAAATGGAGGCCCGTGGATGTGGGCTCCAACTTATATTGTGTGTGTTCTTAGTTTTTTGTATTTTGTGGTTTAATTTCTGAGTTGTTTCGATTGTGGGTTTCCGGTTGCTCATGGACAAGATTCGATTTTCGAGATGGGTTCGGGTTCAATTTTAGGGCCCGAATTCACAGCAGTGGTCATTTCGAAAGGCCCCTCGGATGCTTAAATTATTTTCTATTAAGAGAGTGAAAGAATAAGAATCATATTATTATATAATGAAATGAAACCGGAACCATATCTTAAAAATTCGAAGTTGCGTACATAAAATAAATTATTAAATTATCCAATGAAGAAAAATGAATGAGATTCCATGTTGATTTATAATTTTTTCGACGGCATATTTTGGTCTTCATTTTGACGTTGCCCTGTAAGTCAACTTCTAAAGATTCTGTACTTGTGTCAGTTTAATTCTTATACTTTTAATTACATTAATTTAGTTGATAATCACCCCCACATCCTCTCAAAATTATAAATTTAGCACTCAGTTCACACCTTAATCTTCAGGGTACGCTATATTTTGTTCCTTTTCACTTTGAATTGGTAGAAAAAGGTATGCTTAGGGATAAAGATTTGTGTTCTAGTGTTGGTCAAGGAGGTGATTTGCAGCAAGATTTAGGTCAAAATCATGCAAACCCAGATGAAAAAATTGGGTTTTGTGTTAAAGGATTGGACTTTATGGGAAAATCAGGGGTTAATTTTGATGAGTCTGATTTTGGGTATCGTTGTGATAGTTCAAAGTTAGGGTTTGTAGAGAGAGAGAGTTTGAAGGGGAAAAAGGTTGTTGTTGAGAATTTGATTCAAGATGAGAGGTTGGTGGAAAGGGATCTTCTTCAGTTGAATGAAATCAAAGGGGGTTTTGCTAAGAGGGAATCTGATGAAGAAAATGAGAGAGGTGGAGAAAGTAGCAAGAAGCCTAAGTTAGAGACTTTAAAGTTATCCTTAGCTTTGCCTGATGTTTCTCTCTCTCTAACGGCGTCGAATGCGGCACCAAATTGTGATGGCGTGGTTCAGCCGAAGCCTACGAGGAGTGTGCATTCGTTGGCACGGTCTGATAACAATACTCGAACCACGTGTTCTGATAATTTTACTGTAGCTTTGTTGCCGTTGTCGTCATATTCTCATCCGTTTTCGCATAATCCGAGTTGTTCTTTGACTCGGAATTCGACTGAGAATTATGGTTACTCGGTGGGAAGGGAGACTGATCAGATTTGGCATTGTGGGGAAGGGACTAATGGGTCTGTTCATAGTCGGTTTAAGCCGATTGGTGATGGAGTGGGTCTATCTAACCATGGGGGTGGGTTAGGTTACGCGTCGGTGAATGGAGGTCGCCTGTTTAGCGAGGAGTCTAGTCTTTATAGAGTATCTGGCTCGGGCAACACTTCGTTTTTTCCATCAGAATTGCCTGCTAGACCGAGAATGGAAACTACATCGGGTGACTCAAAGGGTAGGTCTTTGGATCATGTCAAAGGGTTGGATGGTCTGGAGGGTGGGAGCACATCGAAGCCTTTGATGTCAGAAAAGATTATTCGAGAAATAATCACCGAGTCGATTCCTGTGATGTCACAGATGCTTCAAGAAATCCCTGATGAAATTGTACAATCGGCAAAACAGTACGTAAGGACTCTCATCATCGCGCCTCAGAGAAAAGATGAATTACTTTACCTTCAAAATCGCCTTGACCAAAGAGCTGATCTTACTCAAGAAACCCTTTTGAAGTCTCACAAATCCCAGCTGGAGGTTATAGTTGCAGTCAAATTTGGGCTTGCAGAATTCGTTTCAGGGAAAGTTTTCGTTGAAACCGCTGAGCTAGTTGAGATTTTCCTATACATGAGATGTCGAAACATCAACTGTAAAGCTTTGTTGCCTATGGATGACTGCGACTGTAAAATATGCTCCACAGAAAAGGGATTTTGTGGGCAGCATATGTGTCTCGTCTGTTTAAAATTGGATTATGCCAACAATACATGTAGTCAGGTTGGTTGTGATGCGTGTTCTCATTGGTGTCATGCTTCTTGTGGTATCGAGAAGGCTTTGATTAAGCCAGGTTCTAAGTCGAAGGGTTCATCTGAGGCAACCAAGATGCAGCTTCATTGTCTTGGATGTGGTCATGCTTCAGAAATGTTCGGGTCTGTTAAAGAAGTATTTATGTGTTGTGCCAAGGACTGGGGTCTTGAGACCCTGCTCAAGGAGCTTGATTGTGTGAGAAAAATTTTTAAAGGAAGTGAAGATGTCAAAGGGAAAGAGCTCTATCTGAAAGCTGCAGAGACGATCATGAGGCTCGAAAGACGAGCTATGTCTCCATCTGATGCCTGCAACATTATCTCTCAGTTCTTCCATAGTAAGCTCTGTCAAAGTCTCAGTATTTCTGTTCTGTTGTCTATAGATCTCTATGTTATTGTTCATGTCAATTGCCCTGCTGTGGTTCAGGTTCATATCCCTACTTGTTAGGGAAATGAAACAAAAAAATGACGACAAATTTAACCGAGGAAAAAAAAAAAAAAAAAGACGCTAGATTTACGTGATCTGGCCCATTGTGCCTGCATCCACGTGTTGCAATATCATTATTCTCACATGCTACACCTCGCAAACCCTACATTGGAGTATATGCAGTCAGACAAAACCTTAATGCGCCTGGAAAACACCTGTAGTTGGGCCATGGGCAGAAACGAGCTTGGCTTGATCCTTCACTCCATGGCCATTGCCCATTGCAGGATATAACCAAACTCCATGGATGAAGCCTGACTTTGTTTAAGGTCAATGCCTAAATGCTCTCAAGTATTTGTAGTTTCCAAAGAGTCTAAGGAACATACCCAGTGCCTCATGGGCTCCCGCCTACCCAGGGTCTGGAGGAAGCGGATGTACGTAGCCTTCCCCCTTCAAGGTGTTAACTTGAAGAGAGGCTATTTCCGAGTGCCCCCAACCTGAGGGTGAGCACTTCTCAGGAGGTCACCCATCCTGGTATTGCTCTCGCCCGAGCACGCTTGACTTCGGAGTTCTAATGAGATCCAGTGACGGCGTGTTGGTGCCCTCTTTGGTTTTCCGGAGAGTCTGATATGGATAATAATTTGATACGATTCCTTTTCTTCTCTTTTCCCCAGGATTAGGGATGGGGGAGCGATATTATGCTTGAACATTAAGTTCAATAATGTTGCTGTTATTGTTCTGCATTATTTGTGAATTGGAAAACTCTAACTTTTGAACAACTTCTCCAGCTTTCCGTAGTCCATGGAAAATTTCCAAGGAAATTAGAAAATTTTTTGTTTTTAAACGAGTCCTTTAACTCTTGGTTGTGGCTAAAGGGTCTATTCTAAATCGAAGCGAAGTCTCTATTGTGTCAACAAATGAAAACTCGTCTTTTTAGTTCTATTTCTGTTTGTCTCCGGTGAGTTTCATTATGATGTGTTGAGTGTCTGATATTTGCCTCTCATTTAAGCTGGTGTTATGGGTGTTCCAATGATTGAATTTTCACTTCGCCTTGGTTTATTAAGGGGGGGTATTGGTTCTTTAATAATCATTTGCCAATGATTCTATATTTAAGATCACTTGTTTTGATACTATAAGGGAAACTGAAAATGCGAGCATAATTCTGAAGTGGATATGTCCCGCTTAGTAGTGTTTTGGAAGGGTAATTAGGAAGGGGGTTTGGTCTTGAATGATTAATTTGTCGAGCATTTCGTTAACATGATTTGTTCGAGTAATATAAGGAGGTGATTAGAAATGACAAGGTAATTTTCCTTGATCAGAAATAGAAATTTTATTAAGAGAGAAAGAATGTATAAAGAACTAAGGATAAGACATAAATACCTGCGTAATAACTTCTTCAAGTTCCATTTAAGAGGCCAATTATGAATCGTTTTGATCAGAAAGAGTACCATTTGTAGGCTAATTCACTTTTCTCGCCCTTTTCGATGACCTATTAGCTAACTATACCACTTTTAGAAGATACTACTATATGCGGACAAATTTTTATTTGCTGGAACTTAATTTTCTGGTTTGTTTACTAGAGTCTTCGGATGGTGGAAGTGTAAACTCAATTTTCTTGCTTAGTGCTTAGTATTAACTTATATAAGATACTATGCTTCAATAGTTCCATTATAAGGATGCTTAATCTTTGTCAATATCCCTTGGATTCATATAGCCGATCTCACGGGTGCCCACATAAACTAGATCCACCGAAAAACAGAAGTTAGAAAGTACTTTGGACAGGCATAATACTAGACAAATCAGTGACTGCCTGAGAAGTTCTCGTCATGTCTCATTTTTAGAGTATGAAAAGCTTCAATATGACGATGAAAAAGCACAAACGCGATTAATAGTCCTTCCCTTTCTATATAGATTCCTTATCCATAATGAAAAGTCGCTTTGATCATGTTCATGTTCTTATGAGTTAGCACTATACCTACACAAAGGCTTATTTTTCGACATTTTATGCTAGTTGATGAAGCTTTGATATTTGCTCCTACAACCGTCTCTCTTGTGACCGCGATTGAGTACCTATAAATTAAGGTGGTTCTATTGTGATTGCTTTTCGAAATAATTCTAACAGCGTTTATTTGTGACAGACAAGGAGATCATGTCAGAGCTTTCTGCTTCTCGCGTCGCACCTAAAGATGCTATTCCCTTGTCCTCCAATCCTCTCACACCAGAATCAAGCGCGTTTGGAGTGAGTCCATCAAGTGGGTTGCACGATTTTTTGCCGTATGGTCATCATAGCACGACGAAGCCTACTTTAAGAGATGATTTATTGTCTGGGAAATCGGCCAAACTGGATGGATCAAGTATTATTAGAGTGAAGGAAGCAGAGGCTAGAATGTTCCAGAACCGAGCGGATGAAGCACAGAAAGAGGCAGAGACGTACAGGTAGGCTTAGCAAATATGCCCAACTCAATTAATAAACAGATAACTGTGGGTTATCCGTTTCGTTATATGGTGATTTCTTTTTCTGCATGCTAGGCTGATAACTTACAAATATGCTAATGATAAAATTTAACGGTTGAACTGACAACAAATACATGACATAATTATAATTTCGAAAATAAATTATCAAATTAACATGGCTAAAAATAGTTTAAATTATCTTTTATATATATAAATGGGTTAAACGTATTAAAAACAGGTCAACCCAATCCAAACTCGAATTCAACCCAATATCTTAAATGGGTTAAACATGTCAACCCGAATTCAACCCGCCTCCAAAAACCCCGACTCAAACCGGTTATCTTTATGTCATGTTCGTGTTCTTGTTATCCTATTGTGTCAGATTTTACCGTTCTTCATCCAGGGAACTGGTGAGGGTGAAAACCGAGAAACTAGAAGAGGAGTACGCGGAGAAGCTAGTGAAGCTACGCCTAAACGAGACCAAGGAGAGAAGGAGGAAGAAAATGGAGGAGCTGAAGATGATAGAGAGTTCACATTGTGATTACTTCAATATGAAGATGAGAATGCAAGCTGAAATTGCTGGCTTGCTTGAAAGAATGGAGGCCACTAGGAAGCAATGGGTTTGACTTCTCTCCTCTCTCTCTCTTCTTGTCGCTAACGTTGTGGTTCCAAAATATCTTGAAGGGCACGATGTTTTGAAAAAGGAACAAGGGTTTTCTATTTCGTAAATGTTGAGTAGGGTAACATGTTTTGGAAACAGAATGAGAATGGTACTGATGTGGAGATTGGTTGTTGGAAACCGGACTGCCACGGGACGCTTTATCATGACTTTTTGATAATTACTTATGAGGAGCACGGCATATACAGGCCTGTTTGATATAGTTTTTTTGCTTGCAAACTTGTTGGTTTTTGAAAGAACAAAAAAATCAGGTTTTGAAAATGGGTTTTTTGGTTTTTGATTCTTTGTTTTTTCAGTTCACTCAAACTTTTAAAAAAATAAAAACAAGAAAAGTTCATTTCAAAAATATGATTTTTAGTTTCTAGATAAACAAAAATTTACAAATAGGAAACTGCACTAAACAAACCCCACGTCAGTGATAGAGTCAGTTTGTGAGGTTCAATTTAGCGTTCTGGCAACTAATGGTCACATCAGTATCCTTCTTATGCCTTTTCAAAACACGTTGATCTTATCATATCTGCATGGAACATAATACCCTTTTTGTTTATTTTCCCGAACATTTGGCCCGTCTAAAAGTATTTTGGCCTTTATGTAACATTTTTAAGTTCTTGTTGTGTGGATGACAATGGTGTGTGAATCCTTCTTTTTTTGCCATTTTTTTGGAAAGTTTTTAGTTCTTCATTTGTTAATAGGAATGAATGTTTTCTGTTTTATGTTGTATGGAATCGTCGTTGAACGAGTTTATCGAACCTTTTCGAGTTATTGCCTAGCCTGTTGATGTTCGTGAAGCTTGATCTTCATCCCCTTCTGTTTTTGTAACTTCCTTTCGAACATCGTGGGTGGATTGTGCAGATTTTGTCTATCTGCTTATGCTCACTACAACAACAACAAGCCCAGTGCCACCAAGGGCTCCCGCCAAAAGCAAGGTCTGGGGAGGGTAGATGCTGCTTAGATGCTCACTATACACTGATATTGAGCCCTAATTTCAGTTATCGGAAAAGAAAAATGAATGAATGTTTTAAGTGTTTCTTCTTAATGATGGTTTTGTTTTTCAAAAATAATTGGTAGTAGAGTAACCTATCTTTAATTATAATGTGGAAATTTGTTATTAGATGATTTTACAAGAAGATGACGTCATATGACAAAAGATTGATGTCATACATCAGAGATGTGGCCTCATACACTTAAAAGACGATATAATATTACGAATTTTTGACTAAAAAAATATTTCATCGAACAAATGAAATAAAAAAATAAAAACCCACCCGAGTACAGGGTTTGTATGGTAAATTAAAGGGTTATTTACACTAAATGTCTTTGTATTTTGTCAATTGTATTAATTTAGTTCTTGTACTTTTAATTGTGTTAATTTAGTTTCTATATAATTAAAAATATGTTAATTTGGTGCTTATAAAAAATTTATGTTAAATTTTTAATAAAATTTTTAGTAGTTCGGTCACGAATTGGGTTCAAGTGAATAGATGAATTTATAATCAGTTATTTGCACCTGACATAACTTTGGCGTTCAAAATTACGACACTAACTTAACTTAAATTTGACCAAATGACTAAATCGACACATTTTGAATTGTTAAGGGACTAAATTGACACAATTAAAAGTACAAGGATCAAATTGACATAATGGGTAAAGTACAAGAATTTTTGGCCTAAAGTACCCTAAATTAAATCACTAATCATGGGAGTATTTAAGTAGGGCGTTGTTACTATTATGCAAAAATTATTAATCCCAAAGTAATAACACAACTTGTAATAACCATAAATTTTTATAAACTTGCTGTTATATTAACATTTTTGTCTTAACAATAACATTATCTGATTATAGGGATCTCAAGTATCAAAGAGCGTTTCTCTAATTGGCCCTTTCCAAGGCGTGGGGTATGCAAAAAATATTATTGGAGGGTCCTTAAAAAATGATTTTCTTAATATATATAGGCTAGTGTTATTATCATACAGTTTTTGTTAATATTAAGATAATTACAAAGACTTTTTAGAGCTTGTTACAACAATAGTTCTCTAGTCTTAATAACAATTGTCCTGATAATAACATTATCCTATATATATATCATTAAAGATCATTTGAAGGTCAGACAAGGAGTAATATATCAAAGTTTCAATTCAACTATCCAATTTGCAGTTTAATTTCCTTCACAATACGAGTGCAAGGGGCCAAAAAGTATTCATAAAATGTAAGGTAATACCGATACCAACAAAAGTCCCATTTTTGAATCACCATCTTTTCCATATTATTAGAAATGTTGCTTCTCCCTTCCAGCAATGCTTTATTTTTTAAATATATTTTATATTTTTAGTTATTTTAATGCTTGATTTTATTTTAGTTATTCCTAAAATACATAACAAAAATATATCGAAAACATGACATAATGAAAAAATAACTAACAACATAGCCATTGGAGGGTCAAAAATTGGGAAAAAAAACTTCAAGAGCACAAGGTTTAAAAAAAAGACCACAAAATAATAATATTTATTATATACTCAAAATAAGTAATATATTTTAAAAAAGAAACAAGATATTTTGAAAAAAATATATAAGGATCATTCACTGGATTGATAATTGTCACATTAAGCATCACATTATTTTTTCGATTATCGTATTATAAATCACGTCCACTTTCCAGTTACCAGATTATTAATTATTCCCATCATATATTATATACTCGATAATAGCTTAGTCTTTTTCAAAATATAATATCTTTCTTGATCCTTTATTAGAATAAATTGCATTTTTGGTGTATATATATTCTTTAGTCGAATGCCATCTGTATAATTTGAGAAGAGGGGTTACGGGAATTTAGAAATGCAACTTATGTAACTTTGTTATCGTATAAATAAAGATATATTTTAAAGGGTAATATTATTAACATAGCAAAATTGTTGATGCTAGAGCAATATTGTAGTTTTTAAGGTAATCTTTTGATTTTTATTATTTGTAAATTATATTATTTCTCTATCAATAACAATTCTGTCCTAATAATAATAACTTCCCTTTTTAAATTATGGCCTCATTTGGTTGCCGAGTCAATTGAATTCCAGTGGGAAGTTATATTTTCCGAAAATTCAATTTATGCGTCAACTTTCAGGAAGTACAACAACAACAACAACAGTCACAGTGCCTCGCGACTCCCGCAATAAGCAGGGTCCGGGAGGGGTGGATATGCGCAACCGTACCCCTACCAAGTGGAAATGAGGCTGTTTTCGAGGACCCCCAACCTGAAGTGCGTGTATGCCTGGAAGTACAGAAATCAATTTATCACCAATGGATTAAGCAACAATAAGTTTTCAAATGAATTATAGAAATAGGCATGCAAGCATTTAAATGTGTATGTATGCCAAAACAGGCGAGTAATCAGAACTAACTAAACAGTATATAAATGCACTATTTGGGAAACTTTCAAGAAGTAAGTAAAACAAATTTGGTTGTCAGGATAAAAAATAGAAATTCTTTCGAGAGGTTAGTTAAAAATAAAGGAATTATAACTTACTTATAAGAGCTAAGTAAATTACTTTCGATGTTTTGAAAGAATTAAAAATTACTTATTAATTTTAACTTTTTTTTTGGTAAGTTAAAAAAAAAAAGCCAAAATTTATATTTTTTTTAAATTTATACTTTTTATATGTACTTTCTACGTACTAAACGAATGCTGTATTTTTCAAAAGATAAGATTTTTGCAAGAAATGATGAAGATGGTCTGTAATGAGGGTGGCGTGAGGAGGTGGGGCCCACGCGCCGATATTGAAGGGGGAAGGTGGGGCCACGCGCCAGTCAGCAGTCAAGTGTGCAGCGCGTACCCTGCGCGGCGGGAAAAGCTATATGAGGGCCCCACTCTAATTCTTTATAAAATAAAAATAATAAAATTATCGTTTAAATATCTATGTTTATTATTTAAATATTTTAATGTATATAATAAAGTATTACAAGATTTAAATTTCTTACTAAATAATCTTATATCGAAATTTGATAAATTTTTGTATAATTTTGACCAATTTTATATAAAAAATAATAATTAATACATAATTATATTAATATATAAAATTAAGGACAATATTTCCTGTAAAACTTCAATTAATTAGGACAAAATGTTGATTAAATTTAGATATACACTACCTATATATTATTAAAATCAGGTGATGTGTCAACATTTTTGGGTAAAAATTCATCAAATCCTAATAAAAATAATTATATATTGTCAAAGTTATGATTCACTTTAATTCAGGTGGTACCTTATGTTTACTAAATTCATTGGTGATAAATTAATTTCTATACTTGCAGGTTTACACACACTTCAGGTTGGAGGTCTTCGAAAACAGCCTCCTTTCCACTCGAAAGGGGTAAGGCTGCGTACATCTACCCCTCCCAGACCCTGCTTATTGTGGGAGCTGGGAGGCACTTGGACTGCTGTTGTTGTTGTTGTTATGATGCACTTTAATATTTTTTAACAAAAATCTATAAAATTTTGATAGCATGGTATTTAATTAATAAAATTTTAAAACTTTAGGGTATATGAGTAATAAAATTTTAAATCTTAAGGTATCTTATTATATATATTAAAATTTTAAAATATTTAAATTTTTAGACACTTAAATGATAATTCCACGAGAGAAATGAAATGAATGTAGCCCTATCAACGCCGTTCTCCACGCTCCTTATTGCCTTCTTTCACGTAAAAAAGCTTCCTCCACCTTTTTATTTTCTATGTTATAATTTGTTATTTTAAAATTTTATCACTTAAATTTTTATATACGAACTTAGTAATTTTTATTAAAATTTAACCAGTTTTTATAATAAATATTAATATAATATATAATTATGATAATATATATATATATATATATCTGTAAATTATGATAAAAAATATTTATATATTAGTGAAATAATATATCTTGTTAATCGTTTTACAGCAAAAATATTAAAATCATGATAGAGTACACCTATAAATTGTTGCAGTTATGTTTCATAATAATATTTCTAATAAAATCCACAGAATTTTGTTAGAGGATATTTGATTGATAAAAAATTCTTAAATTTAAAGTTATTTAAACAATAAAATTTTAAAACGTCTGGAACTTGATTCTATATATTGAAATTTAAAAGTTTTATTAATGAATAAAATTATGACTTGAGTGGAACGAGATTTCCACAATATATAAGTCGCTTGCTTTTTGTTGAAAAGTCCAGACATTATATGTGATTTCCACAATGTACATATTCGTATTCTATCAAAATAGAGTGATGCTTTCATAATTTGCTGAATTTTCGTCGGAAATATTAGTATAACTTATATATTATCATAATTATGTATCCATTAATTTTTTGGGTGAAAATTGTCAGGATTTTGAAAAATATTCAACGAGCCTCGACTAGGGTATCTAGGTGATAAAAAATTTTAAGCATCATGATACCTCATTGTATATATGGTGTTTTGTGATTTTGTTTTGGTGTTTCGAGTCCTCTTGCCGTTATGTCGTGTTTTTTTCGTTATTTTCGTTCTTTTGTGCTATGTGTTTTCCGTTTCTTTTTTATCTCGTGTTTTCGTGACTCATCACTGTTGTCGTGTGTGGGCTACCATGGGTGTTTTGACCTCTCTTGGCCTTGTTGGATCTACATCGTTTGGGATAGGCCTTCTTGGTCGTGTGTTGTCAGGTAGCACATTTCTCTTTCTAGTTTTCTTTACTTTGTTCTCCTTACATTCTCGTGCACTTTGTAAGGGTTTTACCAATTATCGAGAATACCTCGTTGTGTATATTGAAATATGATTATAATTGAATGATAAATATTCAAATCTTATAGTAACTAGTGATAAATTCACTTTTTTCTAACTCACATGATAAGTCCTCGTAACTTATATATTATATATTTCAAGGGATAACTTACATTTTAAAAATCACGAGATTTAGTAAAATTAATTTTTAATATGCAAACTTTATATTTTAGCTTTTTAGTCTCTGATAATTTTTCAGGTCCATTGCTAGCAATTACTCGATTAGATTTTACAAAAAAGGTGATGTTATACAAACGAAAGATGATGTTATATACAAAAAGGTCAATATCATACATCAGAAAAGTCACTCCATGCGTCAAAAACGTGATGTCATATTTCGAAGTTTGGAAAAATTATTTCAATCAAGATCAATAAATTAAAACATTTAAACACAAAGCTTACGGACTAAAAATTTATTTGACTAAACCCCAGTGTACTAATTAAACAAAGAATTTAGGTATTATGTTTTTAACTGCTTTAACTTGCTTTCTATATAATTTAAATTATATCGATATGATTTTCAGACGAATTGAAGTTGGTTCTTCAATTATATATAATTAAACCAGTCCTTTTGCTAAAGTTCGAGGTCTATAGTACTCAGTTTGAGGTCTTCTTGTTGAAGTCCCTTCGTAAGTCGTTTGAGTTTTATTCTACCCCCATCTCGAGTTAACTTTTGGCCTTCGAGGTTGCATTTAATCATTCATCAGAGCTATTTTTCCAACATTTACAACGGTTAAGAACAAAAACAAACAAATATATGAAAAATATATTGGGTCACTCAAGTGAAACATCAAATATTCTATAGAAGATAACATAACTTGATGCAAATATGGATGAAAATAACTCGATCGAAACAAAAAAAAGGGAGAAAAAGGAGCTCGAGAACGGTTAGAATTATAACTAAGCTAGGCAGCAGTAGGAGTAGTGTTTTAGTTTAATTAGGATTTAATTAGGTTTTTTAGCTTAATTAGTTTTAAGTCTTTTCCTTGATTAATGTTTTAGTTATTAGGATTTATTTTACTAAATTATGTAATTAGGATTAGAGTTTTTAAGTTACGTCAGGATTATATTAGGTTCAATTAGAATTAGGATTTAATTATTTTTAAATTTTAATTTGAAATATCAGTACGGAAAGTGCCTATAAATAGGTCAGTATTTAGGGAGTTGGGCCTTGAGATCCTTTGACTTGTGTGCACCTCGGCCCCCTTACTTCCCCAAGCCTGCTGCTCGAGTACCAATTCAAGATGTTCGAGAAAATCAACATCTCCCTCATCTATTGCCGTGGATTGAGAATGATAATGCCAAAACAATGCAGCATCATGCTCAAACATCACCACATGAGAATGAAAGACAGGACATCATGAGTGATAATGACTTTGCAACATCCAGTCTTGAATTTCCACCAGGCTTCGAATCCCCTGAAGTGCTCAGATACCAACCATGGTTGTTAAAATCGCGATTTAAATCGCAAATCATATGATTTTACAATTTTACTTTGTCCCAGCGATCCAAATCGGTTAAAAAATCGTACTCAAGTAGAATCGTGGTAGAATCGCATCAGAATCGGTAGAATCGTATCAAAATCGGTAGAATCGGTAGAATCGCAAGTAGAATCGCGATTCTGATGCGATTCTACCTGATTCTACTTAAAGGCTTGTGCTCACGTGCAAAAGTCACGATTTTAATGGGTTTTTTTACATTTTTTTATAATATATTAAGCCCTAACTTTCTATATTAATCTCATTTTTCATTTTATATTTTCTATTAACTAGTGAAGTAAAAATCTACTATTAATTGTACATTTTGAGGAGGTTATACTATTTTAGTACTGAAATTGAGAGTGTAATCGTCGGCTCAAGTGATATGGAAGGTTTAGTTGGAGATGATGCTACCATTGGGGATGATTCTCTTAATGATGATGAAAATACAAAGACTAGTACTGCAAATGATATTGACGACAATAATTTTGATTTTGGATATGAATTTGATGGTGCTATGAGTTGAGAGACTTGAGCGTATATTTTATGTTAGAATGATGTTACTCTTTTTCCTACTTTTAGGTTTCCAATGTATTGTAAAACTATTGTCTTGTGGACTTTTTGATGTTCTTTATCATATATTTGAGAATTGTTATGCTAATTTTGTCAATATAAATAATTTATTTATACATAAAGTAGAATCTTACGATTCTCGATTCGATTCTACTATTCCGATTCTACTGACCTTCCGTCGATTCTACGTAGAATACCGATTTTGACAACCTTGATACCAACAGACAGAGGACAGTATACTTGAGAACTATCATGTGCCGGTGCCATTTATGGAGGGGAATAGTACAACTCGAAGGAAGAAGGAAAAGATGCAAACATTAAAAAGGAGCAGGCGAGCTCTTAAGCCCAAGATGAAAGAGAAGGAAAAGCGGGAATTAAGAGATTTCTTGAATGACATCTCGCCCGGGAGAAGTCCTAAGAAACCGATTAAGGCTCATGGCAAAAAGAAAAAGAGGAATATGGCGAACCGGGGGCACAATAGTATTGATGCAAATAAAATCGAGGAGGTTGAACGTGTAGTAGAAATGGGAGAAGGACTATGTCTGAATTTTGAGGACTTTGACCCGCGTATGTTGAGTGCTATGCTTCATAGAAGGTTGTGATGATTCGGTCAGCGGTTTATTCTTCAATTGTGATTGTTCTGTTCTTTGGCTTTGGCTGTTTTCTCTCTTCCCGAGGTCCGTGCTTCTTTGCTTTCAGTACATCGTTTTTTTTTTTCAGTTTCCTATTGATCGTCCTGTTTTAGGAGTCGTGGTTGTGGCTCGTTGTTTGATTGTCTCTGATTATCTTTCTGTTTTTGTTTTCTTTTTTCTATCTTTTGTGGCCTCCCTTTTTTGAGTGGTCTCAAGTCTCACCTAGTCGAGTGGCTTGCTTTACATCACGACTTTGTCTCCAATTATCGAAAAAAGGGTCAATATTTGTTTATTTTAGTAAGCTTTGATTATTTGATAAATTTAATGAATTATTTTGTTTTAAGTTGATCTTTATTGTTTTTATTTTGAAAGAGTTTAATAAAAATTATATAAATCCTATTTAGGTTATTGCTTCTGCATTCGCAAAATCAACTAGTTCGTTAGGTATGATCACTGAGTTAGAGGCACCCTATCCTTTTCAGCACATGACGTTGGGGTTCGAGATTGCGGGTCAAATCTTTAGACCGATTTACATTATAACTTAAGGCGGTGGAGAGGTGGGGCAACCCATTTATGTTCATAACCCAACGGCTACTTTGTTTTAATTTCATCCTGTTTTATTTCTACATTGTTGACACACGTGCCATCCACGTGCCAGCTCATGCTAAAATATTCTAGATTTTTTTTAACGAGGTAAGAAAAATGCTAGAACTACTAAATAAAGTTAGTAAGATCTAACTAATCATGATAAGAAACCCAGTAAAATTGCATGTAAACACCATTATGCAGGTCCTGTAGGGAAGAGCCTAACAGTGCCCTTCTATTTGTGGCCCTGTTACCTCCATGAAACCAATGACAAACACGATACTTCACACACTGCAATAACATATCCTAGATGTCCTTATTAACAGTTCTAATTTGCCAACAATGTGGAGATTGGCAAGCAATATTTTAGACTCATGCAGAGTTATTTACTCTGTTGATCACTAATGTTTTTGTATTAGTTTGAATTGGTTGACATTGTTTTAAGAGTTATTTACACCAAATGTCCATGTACTTTATCCATTGTATCAATGTAGTCTCTGCATTTTTGTTTGTGTCAACTGGGTCCCTATACAATCGATACTGTGTAGTTTGGGCCTCATAATAAAATCTATGTTAAGTTATTAACAAAACTTTTAATGGTTCGACCATGAGTTCGGTTAAATTGAGTCAACAGGTAGACTCGTAGTGGGTTATTTGCATCTAAAGTGATTATGTTGTTAAAGATTATATCAATAACTTAACTTGTATTTGACCAAATGACTAAATTTACACAATATAAATTAAAAGAAACTAAATTGACAAAATAAAAAAATACAGGGTCTTCATTTTCTTCTATTGTTTAAATTATTTGTAATGTTTTCTTTTGTGAAAAATTGCTCCCCCGTCTAGTGATTGAACTTAGATAAAAATTGAAACGACGAGCGATCAATTTTGTTATAAACTGAAACATCAAAAACTATTATTTGAATAAATTTATAAACATTAGGGATCATTTTGAACCAAAAAAAAAATGATGGATCAATTTGAATTTACAAATATTAGAAACCACTAGAGTAAATAACTCGATACCTGAAAAAATTAGGGTCCAACTAGCTAAGTTAACGATTAAAAAAAAAAAAAAAAAAAACCAGGAGAGTTGAGTCAAGAACTTCAGTCATAATGTCCTTGAATATGAGTCACGCATTTATTGAGATTTACAACTATTAGGGATAATATTTGTATTGATATTAAGCTGATTATATGCTGAGAATATTCTGTAATTATTTCTACTCTTTCTATTATAAATATATGCCTCAGCAACCCTATTGGGCATGCTCACTAACTCACATTCTTACATGGTATCAGAGCAAGCCAAACCCTAAAAACTAATCCCTTCTCCTAAGCAAAAAAAAAAGGGGGCAGGGGCTGAAACCCTAACCCCAAACCCACATGGCAGTCGCCCTCCTCCCCACATTTCGGTTGACGCTCTCTTACTGTCTGAAACTCTACCCCTACCAGTGCGTGCGTGCGTGCGTGCAGCCGCCCCCCGCCCCTCTCTCCCTTCGGTGTTTCCCGTCACTAGTGCCGCCCTTGCCGTGGTGTTTCTGGTGTGCAGAATGGCTGCCCCCTCCTCCTCCTCTCTCTCTTTCACCAGTGCCGAGGCCTCCCGCCCCACGACCGCCCTCCTCCAGCCACCGCCCCCGCCCCTGCATGGTGGCCTTGTCCTGCCCCTGTCGGCGTCTCTCTACTCCAGGCTTGCTCACGGGTTCTCTCTCCCTTCTCTCCACTCCTCACATCCCGATCCGACTGCATCGTCCGCCACTATTGGTCCTCCTTCATCCTGGTATAGTCTTGGTCTCCCCTCACCCTCTTTTAATTTCTCCAATTACTCGTCTCCCCTCACGGCCGGACTGCTGCCTATCTCGGCACTCCCCTCCCATGTGAGTCCTCTTCCCCCCTCTTCGATTACTAGCCTAGTTACTATTAAACTAGAAACACCAACATATTACACCACCTGGCAAGAACAAGTCTCCATGGTTCTCCGTGCCCATCGACTCATGGGTTTCGTCGATGGTTCAAACCGTTATCCTCCCAATCAAATCTCTACACCCACGGGTCAATATATCTCAAATCATGATACCCTAACCTGGCCCTGTATAGACCAGAGTATTAAGACTTGTTTGTCTGCGTCCCTAGCCCGCCCGGTCCTCAATGATGTCATACATCATCCCACATCTTGTGAGATGTGGAATGCCCTTGCTAAACGTTTTCGTGACCACTCTCTCGCTAAGGAATTTGACTTACGCTCTCAACTTGTAACCTTAAGTAAAGACAACAAAACCCTGACCGCCTATCTCACCGAACTTAAAACTATAGCTGATGACCTGGCAGCTATAGATTCCCCAATCTCAAACTGTGAGCTCCTTCACTATGCTTTGTTCGGTCTCCCACTGAAATATGCCGCGTTTAACACATTTACTCGCCAGTCGTCTCGTGGCCTTCTTTTTGAACAACTCAAGACTGCCCTATTAGATGAAGAGGCTACACTTTCTCGCATTTGCGCTCGATCCCCGGCCGACCACGGCCATGCTCTTGCCGCTAACAATGTGCCGCCGGATTCCTTGGAGTCTAGTCAGGGCCGTGGAGGGCGTGGTCGCAAGGGTTGTGGACGTAACAACACCAATCACAATGGGAATAGTGGGGGACGTGGATCCCACGGTCATCCGGCCCATCACAATTCTGGTATAGGTATGGCTTCCACTGGAGCTCCTTCGTATCCACAGAACTGGGGTCGTCCCGCAGGTATGAATACTCGTCCGCCTCATGATGGTATACTCGATACTGGTCCCTTAGTTTGTCCAATTTGTCATCAAGCTAGTCATGCCCCCTCTCTTTGCCCTCACCGTTATATCAACTCGGATCTCTCCCAATCCCTCTCGGCCATGTCTATTAATGATAATGTTGATCCTACGTGGTACCCTGACTCTGGAGGGTCTAATCATATGACATCCAACTCAGGTATTTTAATAAAACACACTGTTTATCATGGTTCAAAATTAATTCAAGTTGGCAATGGGTCCTTACTACCGGTCACTCATGTTGGTTTTTCCAAAATGCGTACTAAAACTCGTGACCTCATGCTTCCTAATGTTATGTTCGTTCCTGGTCGCACATATAACCTCTTGTCTATTAGTTGTGTCGTGATAATAACTATGTCGTTGAGTCTGATTCCTCCTCTTTTTGTGCCAAGGACAAGGTTACGGGGATGCCTCTCCTCAGGATACGCAGTGAAGGCCCTCTGTATGGGTTTTCTCCGCACCCCACTGGACTTGTTGCACGGACCGTCACAGCTGAGCTCTGGCATAGGCGCTTAGGTCATTTAGGGCATGCTGTTTTAGACACCTTACGTACTCGTTCTTTGATTCCTTCTATTTCTTGTTCCAACTCAATCAAACATTGTCACGCATGTTGTTTGGAAAAATCACGTCGCTTACCATTTTCATGTGTGCTACATGATACCAGTTTACCTTTGCAATTAATTCATTCAGATATTTGGCAATCTCCAGTTGTGTCTGATTTTGCGTTTCGTTACTATGTGTTATTTGTTGATGATTTCACTCGCTTTACTTGGCTCTACTCGATGCAACGGAAGGATGAAGTGTACTCCATCTTTTCGGATTTTAAGACCCTCGTTGAAAACCAGTTTAATCTCAAAATTAAATGTTTTCAAAGTGATGGAGGTCGCGAGTTTGGCAATCAGCCTATGGCTGCCCTTTGTCACACCCACGGCATTCACTTTCGTTTTTCCTACCCTGATACTCCACAGCAAAATGGGGTAGCAGAACGAAAGCATCAACATATAAGTGAAATGGTACGGACCCTACTTTTTCAGGCGCGCCTCCCTCCTAAATTTTGGGCTGATATTGCTTGTTACATAATTAATAGGTTGCCTACTCCACTTTTACAAAACTTGTCCCCCTTGGAAAAACTGTTTAAAAAGGCACCAGACTATAATTTTTTCGGGTCTTTGGGTGTGATTGTTACCCTAACATCACATCCCGTACTCCTCATAAATTGGCTCCCCGCTCTATATCCTGTGTCTTTATTGGGTATGCAGGACGTTATAAGGGGTATCGTTGTTTAGACCCCACTAGTGATCATGTCTATACTAGTCAACATGTGCATTTCGTTGAGCATTTATTTCCCTATCCTGACATTGTGTCTAGCATGCATGCGCCGCCACGCTCAAGCCCAACCTTAGTTGACATCCCGTTGCCTAGGCCCCTTCTCACCCATGCTCACCACACACTGGGCCCGCACACTTCGGGACCTCCTCAGGTGATCCTGCCTGTGCTGGACCCCTACAGCCGCACCTCCGTTCCCCCCCGGGCCCTTCCCCGGAACCCGCAATCCTGGTTTCCACGGTCGGGACACTTGAAGGTGTGGCTTCAAGGGGCGCCCATCAGGAACCCCCGGCTGGACCTTCTGTGACATCCTTGGACCGTCTTTCTGGTCCCTCCCGTACCCCCCCCCCCCCCCCCCACCCGGTGTCTAGTGTCCATCCCATGCATACTCGTCTTAAGGATGGGATCCGCAAAACATTCTGCCCCTTAGCTCGGTTGTTGTGGTTCAGGAACCTAGTTGTTTTTCTCAGGCTGCTAAGAATCCTCAGTGGCAGGAAGCCATGACTGAGGAATTCTGTGCTCTCATTCAAAACCAAACATGGGACCTCGTTCCTACCTCTTCTTCTCAAAATGTGGTCGGTAGTACTGGGAAGTACAAAGTCAAGTGTAAACTTGATGGCTCTGTTGTTCAGTTTAAGGCTCGTCTTGTTGCTCAGGGTTTTCACCAGCATGAGAGCCTTGACTACTTTGAAACATTTAGCCTTGCTGTTGAACCGACCACCATTAGGTTCATCCTTGCCCTTGCTGTCACTAACAAGCGGCCCATTCGGCAACTAGATGTTAAAAACGCCTTTTTACATGGTTTTCTAAATGAAGAGGTATACATGCGTCAGCCTCTCGGGTTCATCCCCCCGAAATTTTCCACGCAAGTATGCTGCCTGTGTAAGGCTCTGTATGGCCTTAAGCAAGCACCACGAGCTTGGTTTCATAGGTTTATGTTACGACCCTAGCCATGACAAGGTTAAGATAGGCTAGCAATCGAGCCAAGACATTGTCTAGGTTCTGAGCCGGGGCCTTATCGTATTCTCAAGACATGGACGATATTGAATGTCATGGACTAGGGAGGTTCAGATGGGCCTATGTCCAGTTCACGGCCAGGACAATGTCATAACACAGCCGAGCCGCGCCTGGGCTGCGACCTGCAGCATCCATTGCCAGGCCAGGTTTGCACCCGATAGTGTCAAGGGTACGCCTTCAGCCCTAACCGCCACAGCCGGTCATCCGGTCAGCTTCCAAGGGAACGCCTCAGCTTGGAATAATCTAGAAGCAGCTGGAAGCACATGGGGGACGCTCCTCCGACCGATTTTCCCTCCAATATTTGAATAATTCCCTTTTCCCGCCTTTATTTGAATAGGTAGTTATTTCCCGCCATTTTATTTGAATATTTTTCAGATTGTGTTAAGCTAGGAAACTTTGAGAATTAGTTTACTAGATTGCTATAAATAGAAGGCATTATCAATGTAATAATTATGGAATCAAATATGAATGAAATTAAGAGTTTAACTCTTAACTCTCTCATCTAATATTTCTTTCTATTTCTCTCTCTCACCTGAACTCTATTTCTCTTCTCATCTAAAATCTATCTCAATTCTATCTCTCATCTTAATTCTAATTATTTTCTCATCTAAGTCTAATTCACCTTCTTTCTCATCCCAAATTCTCTAAAACTCTATCAATTCTCAATATCAATCAAATCTCGAACCACTAACTCGAGGTCACGAATCTTAGGCTCGTGACAAAGTGGTATTAAAGCCATCTTCGATCAAGAGGCTCGTTATTAAAAAAAAAAAAAAAATTCCGCTGCACTCATTCATTCACCCTGAGATCAAGATCTCATCATCAAAAAAAAAAAAAAAAAAAATTTCTGCAACAAAATTCAGAACCGATCAGGTTCGAACAGAACCGAACCGGCACTGCTGAGGAGCTGCGCAGACGACACCAGTAAGCTGACAGTGTCAAGGCCTTGGTTCCAGCCCAAGGAATGCAGCGAGTGAGCCAACTGAGATTGAGCAAGGTCCGAACCCAACTCTACTTGGATCTTATCGATCCGGTCAGGTATTGCTTGGTGTTTAGGAGATCTTATGTCATCGATCTCTGGTCGGTGTGATCCAGAGGTTAACCGAGACAATGAGGATCTGAATTAACTATATTAATTGATCCGATCAAGAGAGTTACCGAGTCTATGGCAATTGTGGGAGTTGATCATTGATCTAAGGCTCGATTGATCAAATAGTTGCTAAGGACCTAGCGATTGTGTGAAATTGAGCACTGACCGGAGTAAACCAGTATTCGATTGAGATACATCAGATCGGGCGTTGGATTTGGAGATTAAGCAGAGTGTGGAGAGGATCCTGACTTTACAATTTTCATCCGGTTCTAATTCGAGCTCGAAGGAGAGCAACGAACAAGACAACAACCACAGTGTTGGCTGTCACTTGTATCAATCTGGAATTTTGATCGAGAGCTATATTCTGCAATCAGAAGTTGTGGTGCACAGCTGAACAAATCAATATCCGAACTCATTACGGGAGGATCGCACTCAACTTGTTCGAATTAAGGCCAGCTGAACTCAACTCAGATCTGGAGCTGAAATTCTGTAATCTGAAGGTACTGGTACTACAGAACAGATCAAGTTTGATCTGGATCTGATTCTGGTTCTGTTCAGGTCCGAAAACGATCAGCTGAGGAGGACATTAGTTCTGGCTCGGGTGAGCATCTGCACTGGGAGCTGTCAAGCAGCGTACTGCTGCAGGCCGGGTGCCTGCGCTGGGAGCTAGAGGCTGTCACGCAGCAGTGCAAATTGGAATCTGTTGAAATCTATCCGATATTATTATTATTATTAAAAAAAAAAATATTCCTTGATCAGCTGGAATTTACCGATTGTGTGTTTCAAGGCCTAGCCGCGTGTGATCCGCACAACCCAACCGAGTGTAAAGGACAGCGCAGCAATGGTGAAGTGTCCAGCAGCAAATTCACTTCGCAAATCAGCTCAACGATTGCTATAAGGCAATCTAGGGCTGAACGTGAGTGATTGGTGTTTGGCTCCCTCATTCCAAGTCTTCCTCAATCCAAAACCATGCATTTAGAACTCAAGACAAAGAGTTCCGGGTGGTAAAATGGCAGCAAGAGTTGTCCGGGGAACTACACTCCTTGTCAGGATAGGGAACCTTCTCTATCCCATCACCGAAGTCGTTCTCCACCAAGTCTTCTCGCATTACGGTTGCCTTGAAGAAATCCGAATCCACGTAACAACTCCCTTAGAGGTTGAAGCTAAAGTGACCTTCACTTTAATGAAGGATGCAGAAAATGCACAAAAGTGGTTACATGGAAGAAACATCTACAACAATTGTAATGTGATGAACATCCAAGTCCACCGTTCGTCTCTTTGAGTGAGAATACCGTAGTCTGGAAGTAGCTTATGTTATAGAAGCAATTACGCCAACCCAAGAGGCTTGGCTGTAAGTCAAGACAGAGCTGGACAGCGTCACGATCCTTGTTCAAAAGCAGATCGAGATCAACAAAAAAATGAAGTCCTCCGTGGATGCCTTGACAACAACCTCTCAAGAGTTTAATGACGAGGCTAGAATAATGAGTTCACAGATTGAGAAGAAGGTTTCCACGACAGCTCAAGAATGGAGTTATGTTGCTGAGGATAAATCAGGAGAAAGATCCATATGTCCGGGCGCAGCAAGTACATCGCTGGAATCTGCGAAACACCAGCAACTTAGCATTGATCAGCCTTATGTTGACAGGCCACGATCAGACACAACCATGCCTTCGGCCGGGGAAGAGCACAACAACGCTGAGAACGAGATCCAGGCCACGCATAAAGAGTGGCTAGCTACGAGACCCGAGATGACGAGGCAACTCGAGAGCACTCATGAAGTAGCAACAGGAGGGAATCAAGACAAGACTATTCTTGACGAAGCCAAGAAAAATGTCAAGAGTTTGTGTGAACCAAATTGTCCAGAACATGAGAACAACCTTGCCATTGAAATAATCACCGTAGAAAAGACACACGGAAAAGATATTGATGTGGGCATCCTTGTTCACTTAGATGAGGAAGCACATCAAGTGAATGACAATCCTCAACCTGGCCTAAGCACGACAATGGCTAGACAACTACCTCAACCTGGGAAAATCGTGACTGGACATCTACAACAGCCCGTTGACAGACCACACAATGGGGCTCGGTCGGATACGCAGAACAGTTCATTTAGCCCTTGTCAAGTGCTATTCACTCAGGCCAAGAGGAAGCTGACAGGAGCGCAGCATAAGCACAGTATGGGCCATGTCCAAAAGGCTAGAGTTCAGCGGAAGCAACCAGTGAGGCGGCCGGGACAGTCGGGTAGCACTACCAGGTCATCAGCCCCGCAAAAGCGTCAAGGTCCGCAACAAAAGGAAGCAAGACCATGTCGAGACCACCGAAGAGGCTTCAAGAAAGAAGTGCAAGCATGGGTGCACTTCCCTCGTACGGGGATTGGCACATTCAAGAAGAAGACACTAGCAAGGGTACACTTCGCTTGGACCGGGTTTGGCACAAGAAGTGCCACTCGCATCAACCTACCTAGTTTTCACTTAATTGTAAGGGATGGGATTGGGTAGGAGACGAAATGCATTGTATAGAAAAGTACTTAGTAATAGCAGAAATGATGTAATAGAACTAAGTACTTAGCATATGATACTAGTAGTACATGTATTAGGAAAAGTATATTGTAATAACATCCTTGAGGACAAGGACAAACTGAAGGGGAAGGGATTGTCATGACCGTAGCTGTGACAAGGTCAAGATAGGCTAGCAATCGAGCCAAGACATTGTCTAGGTTCTGAGCCGGGCCTTATCGTATTCTCAAGACATGGGCGGTATTGAATGTCATGGACTGGGGAGGTTCAGATGGGCCTATGCCCAGTTCACGGCCAGGACAATGTCATGACACAGCCGAGCCGCGCCCGGGCTGCGACCTGTAGCGTCCATTGCCAGGCCAGGTTTGCACCCGATAGTGTCAAGGGTGCGCCTTCAGCCCTAACCGCCACAGCCGGTCATCCGGTCAGCTTCCAAGGGAACGCCTCAGCTTGGAATAATCTAGAAGCAGCTGGAAGCACATGGGGGACGCTCCTCCAACCGATTTTCCCTCCAATATTTGAATAATTCCCTTTTCCCGTCTTTATTTGAATAGGTAGTTATTTTTCGCCATTTTATTTGAATATTTTTCAGATTGTGTTAAGCGAGGAAACTTCTAGAATTAGTTTACTAGATTGCTATAAGTAAAAGGCATTATCAATGTAATAATCATGCAATCAAATATGAATGAAATTAAGAGTTTAACTCTTAACTCTCTCATCTAATATTTCTTTCTATTTCTCTCTCTCACCTAAACACTATTTCTCTTCTCATCTAAAATCTATCTCAATTCTATCTCTCATATTAATTCTAATTCGTTTCCCATCTAAGTCTAATTCACCTTCTTTCTCATCCCAAATTCTCTAAAACTCTATCAATTCTCAATATCAATCAAATCTCGAACCACTAACTCGAGGTCACGAATCTTAGGCTCGTGACAGTTTAGTACGTTTCTCTATAGTCTGGGCTTCTATTGTAGTAAGGCTGATCCCTCGCTTTTCATACATCGATCCCCTGCTGCCAAGGTTGTCAGAATCGGGATTCTACGTAGGGTCGGTGACGGGTACTCATGATCAGGATCGTAGAATCGGTTCGAAAAAAATAGGATTCTACTTTTTATGTAAAAAATAACTTGTATCCAATAAAATTACATTACAAGCCTCAAATGTATAATGAAGAATATAAAAAAAGTCCAAAAAAAAAAATCAAGCTAAAAATAAATAAAATAAAAATCAGAACAATTTCCCAAATAACTCAATACGCTAGAAAAATAAGAAATTAAACAAAAATCAATGATTTATCAAAAAGAAAATGAGCTATGTCTGTGTGTGGCCCGTGGGTCAGTGTCAAACCTTGGTGGGTGGCTGGGGCGGTTAGCTGCAATCGACAGTGGCTAGGGCTGCCGGTGAAGATAAGTGAAGAGTGTGATGTGAGAGAATGATTAGGGTTAGGTTATAAGAGGAGGAGGAGAAGGGAAGGGGAAAAAAATGAGAAAGGGGAAGGGAAAAGTAAAAAAAAAAGCTGAAAAAAATAAATTCAAAAAATAACCTATAGAATCGGAGCATAATCGGTAGAATCGTGATAGAATCGGAGTAGAATCGGTTTCAGACCTCAAATATGTTATTTTTTATTATTGACTCAGTAGAATCGGTGTAGAATCGGCGATCCTACCCCGATTCTACCGATCCTACACGATTTTGTTGCGAGTCTACTTTCTTACAATTTTTTACTCGATCCGGGTTGGTAGGGCATAGTGGGATCGTAGGATCGTACGATCCTACGATCCAACTCGCGATTTTGATAACCATGCCTACTGCCATTGTGTGTCTCCTACTGTACGAGGATGACATTATCCTTAGTGGTTCCGAACCTTCCCTACTCGCTCGCCTCACTGCCTCTCTTTCAACCCAATTTGTAATGAAAGATCTCGGTCCCCTTCATTACTTCATTGGCATCGAAACCAAATGCACCTGCCATGGCCTTTTCCTTTCCCAACATAAGTACACCCTTAACCTATTAGGTCAGCATGACATGCTTGAGGCTAAACCTGTACAAACCCCCTTACCAGCTCGGGCGCAACCCTCAGTGGCTGATGGGTCTCCTCTATCTGACCCAACCGAGTTCCGTAGTGCGGTAGGTGCTCTTCAGTACCTAATCATGACTCATCCGGACATTACATATGCGGTTAACCGTGTCTCTCAATTTATGCACGCTCCCACTACTTCCCATTGGCCGATGGTTAAACGCATCCTCCGATACTTGAAACCCCCGCCTGATCATGGCCTCACCATCACTCCAGGCTCCTACACCTCTGTTACTGCATAAGCTAATGCTGACCAGGGTGGCTGTCCTGACACTCGTCGCTCCACAACGGGGTTTGCCTTGTTTCTCGGTCCCAACCTCATTTCGTGGCGTGCTAAGAAGCAGCCCACAGTTGCCAAGTCTTCCATTGAGTCTGAATATCGAGCTATTGCTAAGGTTGTTGCTGAATGTGACTGGATCCGCTATCTCATGTGTGACCTAGGCTTGCTTCACTCAGGCGCGATCGTTGTGTACTGCGACAATGTTTCTGCTACTTACCTGGCTACCAATCCTATTTCTAATGATCGTAGTAAGCACGTCGACGTTGACTTTCACTATGTCCATGAGAACGTTGTTAGGGGTGATATCCAGGTTCGATACAATCCTACCACCAAACAGGTTGCTGACATATTCATCAAGGGATTGGCTACTGATCGTTTCCGCTACCATAAAGCCAATCTGTACGTTGGTCCCCCTCGCACAGATTGAGGGGGCGTATTAGGGATAATATTTGTATTGATATTAATGCCAATTATACCAAAGAGGGCACCAACACGCCGTCACCAGATCCCATTAGAACTTCGAAGTTAAGCGTGCTTGGGCGAGAGTAGTACCAGGATGGGTGACCTCCTGGGAAGTCCTCACCCTCAGGTTGGGGGCACTGGGAAATAACCTCTCTTCAGGTTAACACCCTGAAGGAGGAAGGCTGCGTACATCCCCCCCCCCGGACCTTGCGTAGGCGGGAGCCCTTGAGGCACTGGGTATGTTCCTTTTTTCCTTTTATTAGTGCCGATTATATGCTGAGAATATTCTGTAATTATTCCTACTCTTTCTATTATAAATATATGCCTCAGCAACTCTATTGGGCATGCTCATTAACTCACATTCTCACAAAAACATTTGTTCGAACTCGATTTGGTAAGATATATGTTAGTATCTTTGTTGCTCGACTTGACCAAGTTGATTACCCCAACGGAGTCGAGTTTGTCTCGCTAGTACCTAAGCATCCCCGGGAGTCTGAATAATTCGAACTACTATATAATAAAACAACAACAACAACATACCTAGTGTCTCAAGGGCTCCCGTATAACTAGGGTCTAGGAAGGGTGTGATGTATGCAGCCTTACCCCTTCATGGTGATACCCCGACAAGAGGCTGTTTTCGAGGACCCTATATATTAAAACATCATCGATATATTATTAAGTTAATATTGAGTCATTATCGAACTCTTAATTAAATTGATAGTGAAATAGGTTTTCATATTGAAATTCTGCGAACGAGACCTACACCTAGGGGCATATTTGAGCCGAGCCGAGCCCAAGCCTTAGCTTTAAGCATGGCTCGGGCTCGACTCGAAGCTCGTCGAGCTTTGAAAGTTCGGGCTTAAGCTCGACTCATCAAAAGCTCAGGCTCGGCTTGCCTCGATCTAAGCTTGGTGAACATCAAATTAGGCTTGCAATATTTCAGCTCATATAAGCTCAATATAGGCTCATTTGGGCTTGATCAAACTCAGGCTCGGCTTATTTAGGCTCCAATATGGCTTTATTGGGCAATATTTAAGTAAATATTTTGTAATAAAAAAAGCTCGCTTAGGCTCGTTTAGGCTCGCAAGCCTACGAGCTCAAGCTTCACTAGGCCCTAGCTCGACTCAATAAGCTAAACGAGCCGGCTTGGCTCAGCTTGAGCTCAAAGTGAGCCGAGCTTTTCAAGCTTTATGATGAGCCGGCTTGCGAGGGCTCGTGAGTTGACTTGGCTCATTTACACTCTTACCTAAATGACGTCTCACCTAAAGTGACTTGGCTTAACTCAATAAATACCAAGACCAAATTGAGGGATTGTTTGCTTGTTTGTGTGTTCGCAGTTGTCGTATATTTTAAGAAAATAAATTTCGAAAAGAATTTACTACGACTAGGGGGTAATTGAAGTTTGAACTGTGCATAATTGACCTCAACCAATCAATTCTTATATGTTTTGGTGTATTTGACTGCGGTTTGTACTAAAGTAGAACAATCCAGTGCTCCAAGTAAAGAGACTTAATTAATTTTAATAGATTAGTGTGTAGAACTAAAGATATATATGAACCTATCTTGTGCCACAATTCGGACGGAGAAGTACAAAGTGCTCCTTAGAGACATTACCTCGAAAGCTTAAGAATTGAGAACTGGGTGGAGATACATTTGAGAGCTTTGCAACACTAATTTTGAGCTCGATTCAATCTAGTGCGAGGCCTGACTATCTCAACTCAAGATAACTCAATCAAGATCAGATTTAACAAGAGAAAGAGGGAATAAATCAAATTGGGGTCATCAATTCAAGATCAAGGTTTGGTAGTTAAAACCTTCGACCAAAGGCACAAGCTAAATTCAATGTAAGAGATTATGACAGAAGACACATATACCTTCTTGAACATCATTTTCAGCATTCTAATTGTATTTGCAGAAGCAAAAGGAAGCTACAATTATGACTACTCCTACAGAAAAGGAAAAGAAAGATAAGCATAAGCATAAGCATAAGCATAAGCGCGCGTAGAGAAAAAACTTAACCCCGCAAAAAATAAGTGTGCAGAGATAAACTAAAGAAATTAGCAATGTAGTTGTGGAACCCTTTGCCAAACTATCAATTCTCTTACTTATGAACTGTAAACATTAAATACTAATCTGAGTTTCACCCAAGCACATTTCTGGCATCAATCTCTACATAATCTGTTGGAATTCCTCTAAAAACGAAACATGTTGAGGGTCAACATCCTTCTTCTCCACATATCCCACCTCTTCCTAAGTGTCCTTGAGACCAGTGTTTCTTATGGCATTCTAAGTAACTGCCTCAGACCCGAGGGCTTGCCCTTTTCCGGTATCCATGTTAGCTGCCTCGAGCTCAAAGAAGTATCTTTGTCATCATTGCCCTTAGGTGCATTCATTTCTCGATATGCTTCCAATCACACGTTATGATTTTGTTAATATCTGATCGGTCAAATATATATCCGATCGACTGGATCAACCTACGCAGAGTTTATGTCGGTATCCGATTGATCAGATACCTACCGATCGATCAAATCAGCCTCTGCCAGGTGGGAAAAGCTGTTTTTAACAAATTTTTGATGGTTTTTATTTTTTCAATATGTTCCCTTGTAAACTACAAATAGGGATTAGTCTTTCATTATAATTCATTCTTCACTTAATTAATGAAATTTCTATCTTGATAATAAATTTTAACTCTCCCTCTCTCTCAATTTCTCCAATTTCTCTCTCCAATTTCTCTTCTTCTATCTTCTCCCTCTTTCTTTAATACTGACTCTCCATCTAATTTTTACTTATTTTCCTCAATTTTTTTTCCTCTTATGATTGATATATGAAGTTTTGACTTTGTTAAAATATAAAACTAATCTTGACCCTTCACCTATCAGTTTAAGTTTGTGAGAAAGATCGGTTCCTTGATATGATATCAGAGCCTTTGTGATGAAGAGGTCACGAGTTCGAATCTCAATAGTCTCTACTTTTAACAAAATATAGTTTAACCACAAGGTATGAGGTGAGCCTATGTAATATTCATGCTTTAAGTCTAATAGGCATTTGCGTGAGGGGGTATGTTAGAGTATAAAATCAATTATGGGCCTTCACCTATCAGGTTAAACTTTACGAAAAGATAGTTTCTTGACATAATTACCTAAGACGGTACCAACACGCAAGCACCGGATCCTATTAGAACTCCAAAGTTAAGCATGCTTGGATAAGAGTAGTACTAAGATGGGTGACCTCCTGGGAAGTTCTCGTGTTGCACTCCTCAGGTTGGGGGTTCTCGGAAACAGCCCCGCTTCATGGTAGCATCCTAAAGAGGGAAGGCTGCATACATCCACCCCTCAGACTCTGCTTGGGTGGGAGCCTTTGGGCCGCTGAGAATGTTGCTTTCGATCTACCTTGTTAATCAAAATGGTATTGTTTTCTAACCCGTCCCTTTTTTGGATACTTGAATTAGTTGCCATTAAGAGAGAGAGAGAGAGAGAGACAACAACAACAGCAGCAACAGCAGCAGCAGCAGCAACAACAACAACAGGCCCAGTGCCTCAAAGGCTCTCACGAAAGCAGGGTCCGAGGGGGTACGATGTACGCAGCCTTACCCCTTCAAGGTGATACCCCTTACGAGAGGTTGCTTTTGAGGACCCCTAACATGAAAAGCATAAATATCATGGAAGAGCATGGAAAGCATTGAGATCATGAAAGCATAGAAGCATGGAAGCACAGAAGCAATAGTAAAAGTACGAATAAAAGGTAAAAGCAAATAAGCATATATTAAGAGAGAGAGGGAATAAAAATCATAGTATATAATGAAATGAAATCGGAACCATATATCTTTTTCATTCGAAGTTGCGTACATAAAATAAATTATTAAATTAAAAAATTCAATATAAAAATATAAGTGGATTCCGTGTTCATTTTTAATTTGTTCGACGACTTATTCTGGGTCTTCACTTTGATGTTGCCCAGCACCTCAACTTTCCATCACTATTTTTGCTAAAAAAATTTAATATTTATAGTTATTTACGTCAAAGTATTGGACTACAATCTAGAGTATTCTAGAATGTTTCTAGGGTTTTGTGTTTTACCCTTTTGTCCCTTGACTTATATAATCCCTAGGGTTATTATAGTATTTTAGTCATTGTACTTTGCTTATATATTAAGGCCTCCTATGTACTTGTTATTTATTCAAATACAATATTTCACATGGTATCAGAGCGATTACTCTGATTCTCTTCTCTTCCACTGTTATTTTGTCGTTTGTCGGGTTTTTCTCTCCTCTTATGCGTGTGAAGTGTTGAATTCTCTAGTAAGTCCTTCTTTTCTCTTCTCTTTTACGTTTTTCAAAATTTAATTTGAATAATGGCAACTAATCCGAATCGATCCTACGTTAATGCCCTAACCTCCCTCCCCTCCTCCCCCCCTAGCGCCGACCGCACGGTGGCTGCAACTGGCTCCTCTCACGCCGGCCTCCTGCCTTTACAACTTATACATTCTGATGTTTGGCAATCACCTGTTTATTCTAATTCCGCATATAAGTACTACGTTTTATTCGTTGATGATTTTTCCCGCTTTACATGGCTATATCCGATGCGGCGCAAATTTGAGGTTTATGACATTTTCACCGATTTCAAAATCTTAGTTGAAAACTAATTTAATCTGAAAATTAAGGTTTTTCAAAGTGATGGTGGAGGTGAATTCGATCATCGGCGCATGAATGCGCTATGCCGAGATGTTGGAATTCACTTTCGACTATCTTGTCCTGATACCCCCGAACAAAATGGGGTGGCGGAACGCAAGCATCGACATCTATCTGAAATGGCACAGACTCTCTTAATTCACTCTAAACTTCCTCATGAATTTTGGGATGACGCTTTTTGCACGGCATGTTTCACGATAAATCGTCTTCCCACGCCAAATCTTTCTCATTTTTCTCCCTTTCAAAAGCTTTTTCGTCTCAACCCTGATTATAATCGTTTTAGAGTCTTTGGGTGTGCGTGCTATCCTAGCATCACATCCCGTGCCCCTCATAAATTAGCCCCCCGCTCCATTCCCTGCATTTTTCTCGGGTATGCGGCTCGATACAAAGGTTATCGGTGTTTTGATGTCTTAAATAAACGAATGTATGTTAGTAGGCATGTTGTATTTGATGAAACTCGATTCCCTTACCCTGAACTTGTTAGTCCTCAAATGCCCGTCACTGATGCTTCCCATAATGCTCCGTTAGTCATCTACACCTCCCCTCCTCCGGGTACTATGTCGGGACTCCCAACTAACGTCCTAGCCACGGCCCTGCCGCCCGACAGTGGGCAACCACCGCTGCTGACCACGGCCCACCTTCCCCCTGCTGGTGTTGGTAATCCGACCCAACTACCCCGCAGCCCATGTCTGTGTTGCCATCGCCCGAGCCCGCAACCCCTTCCCCTTCGGTCTCCCCGAGCTCTGTCCCTACCGATGACGCTACCTCGTCATCCGTCCCAGGTGTCGTGTCAACCCCTAGCTCCGAGTCTGACCTACCACCCTCCCCACAATCCCTGGTTCAAAATGTGCATCCCATGCGTACTAGGCTTAAGGACGGAATCCATAAACCTCAGTACCCACTTTCCCTGTCCTCTATTACAGTTATATAGGAGCCCACGTGTTACTCGCAGGCCGCTAAAAATCCCCAGTGGCAGCAAGCCATGGCGGATGAATTTAATACCCTCCTTCTTAACCACACTTGGGACCTTGTTCCTCATGATCCCTCAAAAAACCTTGTAGGAAGTACTTGAAAATATAAGGTGAAGTATAAAGCGGATAGTTCGGTCGAACGGTTCAAAGCTCGCTTTATTGCTCAAGGTTTTCACCAACGTGAAGGCCTTGACTATAAGGAGACCTTTAGTCCCGTTGTCAAGCCCACCACCATACGCTTTATACTCACACTTGCTGTCACGTACAACTAGCCTATACAACAGTTGGACGTTAAAAATGCCTTCCTATATAGTCATCTTAAGGAAGAAGTTTATATGAGACAACCACAGGGCTTCATACATCCGAAATGTCCTAATCACGTATGTCGTCTTCGGAAAGTGTTGTATGGCTTGAAACAAGCTCCCCGGGCATGGTTCCAGCAGTTCAGTTCGTTCCTCATTAGTCTTGGTTTTGTTTGTCGCTGGGCTGACCCCTCCCTATATCATCCATAAAACACGTTCCGATCTCACCTGCCTTCTCCTCGACGTTGACGATATCATCCTCACTGGGTCTACCCACTCGCACCTAACAGCCCTTATTAAGTCTCTCTCCACCCAATTTGCAATGAAGTACCTTGGACCATTGCATTTCTTTCTCGGCATCCAAGCCTCTCGCAACTCCAGTGGCCTCTTTCTCTCTCAACACAAGTACACCGTTGATCTCCTCACCAAACACAGTCTTTGTGATGCCAAACCGGTTAAAACCCCCCTACCCACCCGAGCACACCTCTCCCTGAGTGACGGGGACCTCCTTGAGGATCCTACTGAATATAGAAGTGCTGTGGGTGCTTTGCAGTATCTCACCATGACCCGCCCGGACATATGCTATGCCGTTAATCTGGTCTCACAATTCATGCATGCTCCTCGCAACCCCCACTGGTAGGCTGTGAAGCGCATTCTTCGGTATCTCAAATCTACTCCTGACCATGGTCTCTTCATACAACCCGCTCAGACTCTCTTGCTCACCGCCTTCTCCGATGCCGACTGGGGCGAGTGCCCTGACACTCGTCGCTCAACCGCTGGTTATGCCATCTACCTTGGTCCCAACCTTATCTCTTGGCGCGCCAAAAAGCAGATAACCGTCTCTAAAAGTACAACAGAATTTGAGTACCGTGCTGTGGCTCAAGCTGTTGCCGAAAGTGACTGGCTCCGGTACATCATGCGCGACCTCGCCCTTCGTCACCCAGGTCCTATCATTGTCTATTGTGACAATGTTTCTGCCTCGTATCTTGCTGCTAATCAGGTATCCAATGATCGTAGCAAGCATGTGGATGTTGATTTTCACTATGTTCGAGAGAAGGTCCTCAAGGGTGATCTTCAAGTTCACTACACTCCGACCAACAAGCAGGTTGCCGATATTCTTACCAAGGGTCTTGCCGCTGATCGTTTCTTTCAACACAAGGCCAATCTTCGTGTGCTACCACCCCGCTCAGATTGAGGGGGCCTATTAGACTACAATTTAGAGTATTCTAGAATGTTTCTAGGATTTTGTGTTTTACCCTTTTGTCCCTTGACTTATGTAATCCCTAGGGGTATTATAGTCTTTTGGTCATTGTACTTTGCCTATATATTGAGGCCTCCTATGTACTTGTTATTCATTCAAATACAATATTTCACATAAAAGTCCTATACTTTGTTCATTATATTAATTTAATCCTTATAGTTTTAGAAAAACTTGTTATTGCTAGAATAATAATGTAACCCACAAATAATGAGAGCTACAAAATTACCTTGAAAACTAAGATTTTTATTTTGATAATAAAAATTTTGTCCTATCAATAACATTTCCCTTTTTAGTTTTGTTATTTAATTCTTGTACGAATGATATCGTGTCAATTTGATCTTTAGAGTAAAATTTATATTAAATTGTTTAGAGTAAAATTTATATTAAATTGTTAATAAAATTTTGGCTAAATTATAGAAAAATCCCATGTTTTTTGTTTCAAAAATAGAAACCTCCTTACAAATAAAAGCACTCACAAAACTCTCTCACTTTTAAAAATCTATCACTTGACCCTATGCAACTTATTTTTGACTATTTTGCCCCTAATATTTAATTTTATTTTTAGAAAAAGGGTTTTATATTATGAGACAAAAATTAAATATTTTATGTTTTTAGCAAAAAAATTAAGAAAATTTTCTATATTTATAAAAATATAATTTTTTAATTAATTATAGTAATATTATATAAGTTCAGAAGATAAAAAATATTTTAAAAATTTTTAGAAAAAAATATTTTAAGGGGGCAAAATAGTCCAAAAAAAGTTATTTGGGAGCAAAGTAAAAAATTTTCAAAAGTTAGAGGATTTAGTGACTGGTTTTATTTGTAAGGGAATTTTTTGTTATTGAAGCAAAAGTCAGAAAATTTTCTATAATTTACCCTTTTTTTTGATGGTTCAATCATGAGTTCAATTAAATTGAGTCAATGTTTGGATTTGTAGTGAGTTACTTACATTTAACGTGATTGTGTTATTAAAATTTACGTCGATAACTCAACCCGAATTCAATCAAAGGACTAAATTGACAAAATATTAATTGTAAAGGAACAATATTGATACAATAAAAAAAAGTATACAGACTCTTGTTGTAAATAACCCTAAAACTTATTCAATTTAAATATTATTATTATAGCATGCAATTATTCTTTATTTTTATCTAATAAGTTAAATTTTTGGGACAACTAGTTTCTTTATATACAGCATATAAGAGCATAATTGAAACAGATCACAAATTCAATTCCTAATAATTATGATTCGTAAAACTAAAATAACTCAAGTTAAAAGGACACCTAAGATAAAAAAGATCATTGTACGGGTTTTTTTTTTTTTTAAGAGGTGAAGACAAAACGTTTAAGAATGCCCTTTTTTTAGAGGAAATCTTAAGGTATCGGGGCGAATGAGAATGAGGAGGACACTGTGTAGTGGATGATCCCACAACGTAATGCCAGAACTCCATGACCAACGTTTTTCAACCAATTAACCGATTTGTTAGCTTTTCTATAGCAGTGTTTGAACAAGACATGATTACAATGAAAACTTAAGAGTTGAATGTCATCTACAATAGTTAGAATGTTCATCGAAACCAAATACGAACCGACAACAGCCTCGATGACCATCTCATTATCCCAAATAATTCTATCTGTACCCAATTGCAAAACATAAAGATAGCATATATTCCCACTACTGTCTCTACCATAATTACAAAAGTATCTCTCAGAGCGTGGGAACCAGAAAGAAGCACCTGACCTTGATGATCATGAATAATAAATTCTGCGGATGCTGACTCCTCCCACTTAGACCCATCGTCATATGGGATATACTCTTAGGTTAAACTCATTCATCTACGCTTTAACTGAATAATAATTTGAATTTAGAGTTAGTAGCCTAAATTTTAAAAGTCATCTTTCATATACGTCACATGACCCGGGTCCGAGATTGGTGAGCCTAAAGTCAATTCCCTAAACCGCTTGATTGATTGATGATCCCTACACGATAATTAAAACATGGTTATTTATGCTAAAAGTCCCTATACTTTACCCATTGTGTCAATTTAGTCTTTATAATTTTAATTGTGTCAGTTTAGTCCTTATAATTCAAGTTGTATCATTTTGGTCCTTAGAGTAAAATTTATGTTAAATTATTAATAAAATTTTTAATAATTCGACTGCATGTTGGCTTAAATTGAGTTAATTAGTAGATTTATAGTGAGTTATTTGAATCTAACATGACTGTACTGTTAAAAATTACATCATTAACTTAACTTTAATTTGAATAAAGGAATAAATTGACAAAATATTAATTGTTTAGGAACTAAATTAACACAAATAAAATATAAGGACTAAATTAATAAAATAAAAAAAGTACAAAGATCTTTAGTATAAATACCCTTAAAAATATCTAATAATTTATACTTTTAAGTGGTAGGGCTAAAGAGGAACACCCTCTTGCAAATTTCAACAAATTCATGACCATTATTGCATGTCTTTTTTGTCTGGACCTTAATCTTTTTTTTTACGGTAAATTACATATTAGTATCTTAAGATTTAGTGTATTAATTTTTTAGTTCAAAAAGTTATATATATTTAATAAAATAATCCAAATAACTATGTGTACGGGTACAAAACAAGCCCCCTTTTTCATTCTTTTATATTGCTATTTGGACTATTTTGTTTAAAAATTATTTCATAAAGTTTATGAACTAAAAAATTAATATACTAAACCTCGGGTACTAATATATAATTTATCCTTATCTTTAATTGTAAGTTTTGGCACTTTATACCTCTTTTAAGATTCTCAAATTTCAAAAAAAAAAAAAAAAGTTAGATGCTTAATGCAAAATTAAAGGGGATTGGGGGACTTGATTATAAACAAAGCTAAATTTCAAAGCCTTCTTAGAGAGGTAAAGTAACATTTGCAATATTTCAATGAATGGTGACAAGTGTCAAATTTACGATCAAAGAATAAAGGTGTGTATAAGTTGAGCTAAGCACAAGTTTGTCAAACTCGAGGCTTGGCTTAAGCCGTTTTGATGGATGTTTACTATTATGGGAAATCTCTGTGGAATGGAGGATCGAGCTGATAGATTTAATTCAAAGTCGATATGGATTGCTTGGTGCTCGTAGGCTTTTCTTACGGGTTTGAAAGTCTAGGCCCTAGGAATAATATTTTAGGACTTGTTTCGAGTCCAGCTTTATTTGAGAGTTTGTGTTTAGGCAGTTAGAGTTCTCTTTTATTGTTGTAACGAGTTTCAGAGAATTGTATCTACAAAAAAAAAAATAATAAATAAAAAAAAATTATCTGTAAGAACTTCTTAAAGTATTGAAAATTCCTGCGACTTCATGGATGTATGAAAAATTGATCAAGCCACGCATAAATCTTGCGTGTTACTTCTTTTTCTCGTTAAATTTTTCCATTGTTCTTTTGGATTCGTTTCCTTAACATGCCTCTAACCTAGCTCCAAACAAGTTATCAAATTTGTGCTCATTTGAGTTTAATCAAGGTTCATTTGGGATCGTTTATGCTCGAGCTCAACTCATTCAGGCTCAAACTTGACTCGGTTGTGTATGTTTAAGCTAGCAAATTATATTAAAATAAACTCACTTGGGCTCGCTTGCCTACTGGCTCGAGCTTCACTAACGCTCAACCTGCTAAATAAGTTGACTTGATTTGGCTCATTTATTGATATAGGATGAGTAGCCAAAGAGTTTCCCGAGAAATTAGACTAGCAAAAACCCAAACGAAAATCCGTATTCAGGGGTATTTTCATAATTTTGTATTTTATAGATATTTTCATAATTTTGCGTTTTAAGGTTTTTTTGTTTGCCTATTAATACTTGCTATAGGTATTATATGGCTCATTTTAGGATACGAAAACCCAAGTTATTTTCTCTCTTTCAGTGGATTACGATTTTATTCTTTGAATTGACGTGCTCAATTTGAATTCTACGTTTCCATTCTGCATCATTTATTCTCTTAACCAACACCAATTTAACGACAGTTTTGCCCAAAGGGCTACAGCTAGGGGTGTGCAAAATATGGTTTAAACCGTAATCCAAACCGAACCAAACCGTAAATTACAGTTTGATTTGGTTAATTTGGTTTATGGTTTGAAAAATTATGGTTTGGTTTAAGAAACTTTAGTTATTAGGATTTACGGTTTAGGTTTGGTTTAAAACCAAACTTAAACCATAAAACCATAAAAATCATAAACTAAAGAATCCAATGATTATTTATGACATCAAAATCATAACAAGTTATATTAGTGGTAAAATTTACTTGATAACTAGATAAAAATAATTAGGATTATTTACACCAAAGGCCTTTGTACTTTTCTGATCTTGTCAATACTTTTAATTATGTCAATTTAGTCACTTTATAATTTAGATTATGTCAATTTAGTTATTTAGCCAAATTTAACTTAAGGTAATAATGTAATTTTTAACGATAGAATCATATTAGATGCAATTAATATTTACTCATTGATTTAATTTAACCCAATCTGTAACTAAACTATTAAATATTTCAATAAGAACTTAACAAAAATTTTAATAGACCCAATGTTACTGCTGAATTTTCCAAAAAACGTTACTACTGAATTTAACAAACTAATTTTATGTGTTGTTCGTAGTTTTTGTTTATGTAGTATATAGTATAAACATATATTATACTATTAATTCGAAAAAGAAGTAAAGTTTTCCTATTTTTTTATGTTTTTGTAGTTAATGATGATTTTAATATTGATCAAATTATGTTTATATTAGTGTTAATAACAATTTTTATATTATAATTGTTAAAACCATAAACCGGACCGGACCAGACTAGAATTACGGTTTGGTCCGGTTTGGTTTGTGAGATAAAACTCCTTGGTTTTGGTTTAGAAAATTTTTAAACCGTATTTTTACGGTTTGGTCCGATTTGATAACCATAAACTGCCAAATCGGACTGTGTGCACCCCTAGCTACAGCAAAACTATATTGGTATTTTTGAGCCGTTGCCCGAAATAACATCCAAAAATAAAATATTTTCAAAAACAACATTTTTTAAAAATAATATTGTCCCTTTGATCAGTTCCAAATATTATGCTCCTTTGACCCAAAAAAAAAAAAAAAATTTATTATGCTCCTTTTGAAGTATTTTTCTCCGAATAATAAAAAGAAAATATTATGGATCTATGACTAGAAGTGTTCAAATACCGATCTGGACTGAAAATTCGGTCTGGTCTTCGGTCCTCAAGTTAACCTTATTTCGGGTTTTGGTCTGGTCCGGTCCAAACCCGAAAACCCTAGACCAGACCAAAAACCCAAATTATGTTGTTAAGCCTCCTATATATTTTATTAGATTAGACTCACAAAATTTGGGCATAAACTTTGTTTAAAAATAGTTCATAAATACCTAGATTAACTTATCTTGTTTGTTTTAATGTTAAATTATTGCATTATGCATATTGTTACAACTTACGTGCATAATTGTTTCTAGTTAATTTATGAAGAATTTCGTTAGTTATTAGTTGATAATCGAGAAATGTGAATCAAATCAAAGGGGCCGAATTATCGGGGTCGGGTTTAGTAAATATATTTTGTTGTGAGCTGTTGTATTTGAGGGATGATCATTTAAAGTTGTTGACCAAATCGTGCTAAATACTTATATTAGAAAAGAAAGAAATGATAACGGTCCAAATCGGTCTGGTCCGGTCCGGTCTTTGGTCTTCAAAAGAGGCCAATTTCGATCTTTGTTCTAGTTCGAGTTCGGACCGATGAACACCCCCATCTATGACTTCCTTACATGTATTTCAATTTCAACAAATAATACACACCACTGTTAAAATATAACAAAGTCTTATATTTTCTTATCCGTAATTTTTTTTTCTAGGTTGATAAGAAAGGGTACGGTATTTTACTACTACAGGAATTCAATCTCGAGTGACATTTACTTCAAAAATGTGACCGTTACCCACAACAAGATTGTGGGCAATGGCGATTTTTCTATTAAAAAGGTTTTACTGACAAAAATTGGTCTGTTGCTAAGCTGTTATGCGCGGTTGGCAAATGCTTTACCCAAAAAAAATTAAAGTTGTTGTTAATCGTTCCTCAATAACCACAGTTATTTATTTGTTAGTAAACGTTATACCAACAAAAGTTTTCTGTTGAGATAAGGTCTTTCTTATTTTTACTTTTTACTTCTTTTAAGTCATTACCAATAACAACATTTTGTTGTTAATAGTAATGCATAACCATTTTCAGCAGAAACTGAAATACTACTATTAGTAAAATGCACTTTTTTTGTAGTAGTTTTTGACTCCCGATAATTTTTACTACTGGATCAAGCTATGCTGGTTTTTTATAATCCACAAATACTTATATAGATAGTCAATTTCATATTTAATATAAATTTGACACTTGTGATAGGTTGTCTTTTGTGTTTGAATATTTATCTTAAATTTTTTAGCATTATTGCTCAGACAAGTCAAACCGATAGCATCATTTTTTTATTTGTCTTTTTTTACATATTTCAGAAACTAATTTAAAATCAATAATAAAAAAAGTCATAAACAATATATATATACCTACCTAAGGATATATTAAAACTTTAGATATCTAAGTGATAAAATATCTAAAACTCAAAGTACCTCATTATATGTATTGAAATATCGGGGTACTTAAGTGATAAACGCTCAAACCTTAGGGTACCTAAGTAATAATTGCCCTATTAAAAATGTCTTTCTCCAACGTAAGGACGTCATTTTTCGTCAACGGAGCTGACTTGGCGATCCTTTTTTTATTAATCTTACAGTAAAATGTGAAAAACCCTTTAATAGCCATATTTTTAAACAAATGAAGGTGAAAATAGATAATTTCTACACAGTAAATCTCGAATTTCATTCTTGTAAAGTAAAAATAAAGGTATTAAATAATACATTTGTTATTTTATTGCACCATTAATATAAAAAATAGTTATCACGTCAGCTCTATCGAGGGCAAATGACTTAATCCCGCCACTGATGAAACCTTTTTATTAATATGAGAAAAATTTAGTGTTATTTTTATTAATTCCAAAAGTTCATAACTTTTTTATTATTTTTAAAAACGCCAGTAACTAAAATATAAATAACTCATTAATTTTGGTAACGCTACTATCAGAATAAAAATATTATTGTCAAGATCATAATTTTTAAAATAATTTTATAGCTTTTACTATTTATAAGTTATATTAATATTTTAATAATAATAACTAGATTATTTATATTTTAGTACTTCGAGATTTTTAAAAATAATGAAAATGACCCCAACCTTTTTGAATTATTAAAAAAGCACCTATATGTTTTTTATATTAATAAAAAGGCCCCTCTTAAATGTGATGACATCATTTTTCACCGATAGAGTTGACATAACAACTTCATTTTATTAACGCTACAATAAAAGGAACCAAAGTACGCTTCAACATCCTTATTCTTAATTTATAAGCATGAAATTCGAGATTTTGTATTATATAGAAGCCATCTATTTTCGCTTAATTTATTTCAAAATATGGTTATTAAATGATATTTTTCTCATTTTACTGTAGCATTAATAAAACCAAAGCTGTCACGTCAGCTCTATCGACTAAAAATGAAATCATCACGTCAGAGATGATCTTTTTTATTAATATAACAAAAGCTTAGATACTTTTTTTATTAATACGATAAAAACTTATAGACATTTTTAATAATTCAAAAATATTAGAATTCTTTTTATTATTTTTAAAAATATCACATACTAAAACATAAATAATCTACAATAATATTTGTTCTAGTAATAACATCTTCCATTAACTTACCATAATAATATTAAATCAGATTTTCTAACATGTGTTCTTAGGGCACATATTAAGGGACATTTATTATACTTATATACATTAAATTTTTACTAAATTATCAAAATATTAAATATATATATATATATATAATTAATTTTATATAAATTAATAAAATACAAAAATTTAAATTAATATTTCTTTAACATATGTCTAAGGGCATATATTAAAAAAATTCATATAATAAAATCTGCAGCGCAGTTGCTCACACCCCCTACAATACAAAACCTGACTAATTTAGCATATTATCACAATTTAAAAAAAAATTTAGTAATATATTATATTTTTAAAAATATTTAGCAAATTATTATATTTTACTGTAGCATATTGGGTGCACGATGTATGGGAAGGCGGGCATCCAATGTGATAGTTTTTTAAATATTTTTAAAGATACGATATTTTGTTAAAATTTTTTTAAATTGTGATAATATACTTAAAAAAAAGTCTACAAAAACCCCCCACTCCCCCGTTCTCTCTCTCTCCTCTCTCTCTCTCTCTCTCTCTCTAAACTCCATTTTTTGCATTTACGCACTTCAATATCAAATCTGCAGTTCTTTCCATGCTTCTAAATTTTCACTAAAAAATACAAAATCAAAGATTAATTGAGAGGAAATGGATTGCTCGAAATTGATTCTTGTAGTATTGATGATTTGCTCTGTTGTTTATGGTAGAAATTCAAGAGGAAATTTGCCGATTATATCATTTGATGAAGGTTATTCTCATCTCTTTGGTGATGATAATCTACAGGTTCTTCGAGATGGAAAATCTGTTCATCTTTCTCTTGATCAACGAACAGGTCCCTTCTCTTTCTCGCTCTCTCTCTCTCTATATATATTGTAAATTCTACTCCGACTTAAAGAGTTGGCATATATAAGATTTAAATATAAGTTTAAGTACGGTTTCATTTAAATCAATTGATATTAGGTGAAGTAGGATTTTGCAGTTATGCTAGACACACTTGTAGGGTCCTTAATGTTTGAATTTGTGTTTTGAGGAATATTATAGATGTTGCGAAACTATTGCTTAAAATCAAAGCGTTGAGTGATCAGTTTGTATTTATCGAAGAATCTATTGTTTTAAAAGCTTAAACTCATAAAGATAGGGGTGAGCATCGTTTTCTTAGGTTGGACATAATCTCAAGCAATCTTCTTGGATTTGAACCCATGACTTTTCGATTGACAAGTTTTTGATACCATATCAAAAATCAATTATTTTAAAAGTTAAGCTGATTGATAAAGGCTCGAAAATAATTTTATACCCCAATCAGATCAATTGGATACTTTATTGTAATTTTTTCCACGAAACTATTGTACACGTCAAGTAGTTCAAATTTAGTAATTTGCATCACACCACTTGATGTTTATAAGATTTACATGTTAGAATTTTACATGATAATATTATATGGCCTCGGTATGTAGGAAATAGATGTGGAAGGTAGAAATTCATGTGAAGTACGGATTTCGGCTTGTAAGAAGTAATTTTCAAAATTCTTTATTTTTAACTAGTCTCCTGAAGGAAGTTTTATGTCCCATCATGGCAACCAAACTTGTTTAACTGCTTTCTAGGAAGTTGAAACAAGAATTGATTCCCGGAAAAGATCATGTTCCACAGGAATTCACTTCACGTGGCAACCAAACATGGCAACCAAACTAGCCTCTTGATGGAAATTCTATGTCCCATCATGGCAACCATATTTATTTAACCTACTTTCTAGGAAGTTGACACAAGAATTAATTCTCGGGAAATACCATGTTCCACAAAAATTCAATTCACGTGGCAACTAAACGAGGCCTATATATGTGTGTGTGTGAAAATTATGAATAATTGTGGGTATGCAGGATCGGGATTTATGTCACAAGATATATACCTGCACGGATTCTTCAGCGCCTCTATTAAATTGCCTGCAGATTATACAGCTGGGGTTGTGGTTGCCTTCTATGTAAGTTTGTTCAGGAATTTTGTTATTTTTTACTTATATTTTTCGTATTTATAGTTTCAGCTGAAGTGTTAGATTATAACAGAGTTCTTTATCGTAACCGGGAATCTAGGCTAGCTTGCATATGTCAACTATTTCCCGGGTCGTATTCATTGCCCATTCAAAAGTTTTCCTATGTGCGAAATGATAAGTCAGCCCTCACATGCCCAACGGGTGGCTTGAAGGAATTATTTGTGCCTAAATGTAGGAATAGAGCCCGAGACCTAATGCTTCATCAGGGTCAACAAGACTGGTCAAGACCCCAAACAACCTTATTAGCTACTTGGGTTCCCGAATTCTAGGGACCCCTAAAGTGTAAGGTCTTTAATTAAACACATACTTATATTTTTATATCATAATATTTGATAAATAATTATACTGCTAAAGAAAAATTTAACCTATGCAAAGGGCTTGTTTTAAGGTATCCATTTCGGACTCTCTAACTCTTACGACCGGCGCCCTAGGGTCAGGTCTAACTGTCCTATCACTTCAACTGTTCACTTGGGTTACTAAATTAAGAAATGCAAATCCGTATTAGGTTTCTCGCTGCATATTTGGGTGGAATTAGTTAATGGACTAATTGACTCAGAGTGAGTGAATTATAAGAGTTCTTTCCGAAGAATAAAGGGAAAGAGTTCTTGTTCTTCTTCTGTTGTTGTATCTTCGGTTCGATACTCATATTCTGGAATGGGGTTAAGGTTATGTATATCGATCCTAGATCGAACTTTAGTGGGAGTGTTGTGTATGGGGATGACGTTAGCGATTGTGTGAAAAGGAAACGAAGTACATGATACAAATGTTTAGGTCTATAATCATCTTGAATATGACAATACTTAGTTCATTATCCAGATGGTTGTTATGCTATTTATCTTGATCAATTGAAATTTGATTAGTTCATTTTTTAATATCACAATGCCTAGCACATATTAGGTTCATTTAAGATCAATTTAGGTTCGTTTAGGCTCGAATTTGGCTCATTTTAGTATAATTACGCTAATAAATTGTATTATGATAGGCTCATTTAGGGTAGAGAGTATAGAAGTTCGAGCTTCACTAGGCTTGGGCTTGCTTGATCTTGAAACGAGCCAAGCCTTTTAATTTTTATGACCAGCTAGCTTCATTCGGGTAAATTTCCTAACACTCAAATTGCAGATGTCGAATGCCAATATGTACGAGAAGAATCATGACGAGCTAGATTTCGAGTTCTTGGGGAACATCAGAGGTAAAGAGTGGAGAGTTCAAACAAATATATACGGAAATGGAAGCACGAGCGTTGGAAGAGAAGAGAGATACACTCTCTGGTTTGATCCTTCCGAAGAGTTCCATCAGTACAGTATTCTGTGGACTGAACATCAGATCATGTATTTCTTCATAACCCATCTTTTCTCTGTTCTTTTCTATGTTGCGGGTTCTCGACATGGTATCAAATAGCATTCCGCAGTTGCGTTGCAATCGCAATTGTGGTATCATAGAAATGGAGTGTCGCAGACATTATAATGATGTATCGTGGTCGCCACATAACTTCATGGCTAGCTCGAACTTGTTATGTTTCATCGTGATCTTATTTGAACCCATTTTTTTAATGGTATTTACGCTCCGTTTGTTTTGACAGAAAATATTTTCCTGTCAGTTTTATTATTTCTCTACCTTACTTCAAAGCAATAACCGTATGGAAAAATTTTCCCTCCATTGGGGAAAAATGGACTTCCACGCAACGGAAAGGAAAATATCTTCCTTAGTGGACGGGGAAAATGTTTTCTAAGGTAATTAGTGGACGGGGAAAATGTTTTCTAAGGTAATCTCATTTTATATGCTTCGCTTCAACCTAAATTTAACAAAGTGTGAATCTTATACAAGTTTATAGAGTGAACCCAAATCTTTAGCTAAAAATACAAAAAATTTTAAGGAAAAGTATTTTTAATTGAAAACGTTTGTGAAGAGAACTCGTAAGGAAAATGTTTTCATATGAACCAAACGGAGGCTTAGCTTGTTGAATTTTAATCACGGTAAGTATCTTAAAGACCCCTTGAACAATCGTTTGAAATCAACACGATCCTAGTCTTTAGTTCATTTATGAAACCCCCATTATCAATGCGTGTTTAATCGACACGGTTGAAATTTCATCTGAATTATGCAACTCCATCAACCCCCTCCATCACATTGACATCACGAGATGTTCACCTAGTCTTATTTAAGGCATTTGAGTTAATGTGTTAAAATCATGTGATATTCATGTGATTTGGTAGTGTTGCAGAGTTACACCATTCTTCATGTGATTAGATGTTCACCTAGTCTAATCACGGTAGGTATCATGTCAAGGAACCGACTCTACCATAAGGTCCAAAAATGGTTTTATACTACCATTTAGACAGACACACAATTTTTCTTTTGCTTAGGGAAGTATGTTGGTAGTCTCCAAACTTAGTTGTCGTACCGTTTTCTTCAAGTATCCATAGAATGTGTTACTCATGCTCGGGTATATTCCATAGGACGGATTTGGCTATTTTATGAGATTTTGTTACGCTTTTTGTCTAATTTGAAGTGTCTAATGGTATATTTACTTCATATAAGTGCTTTCTAACAAAAATAAAGAGTTGAAGTTGCTATGTCTATATATGAGTTGGGTAGTCCTTCGGATTTTCCCATGCTCTTGGTTTGATTTGAAGTGTTTTACAGTAATTTTTACCCAACAGACATAATGAGTAGGAGTTAACCAATTTATAAAGCTTTTCTGTGTTTGTGATCTAATTTGGAGTATTTGAGTGTATCCTTATCATCTGATACCAATATACTTATTAAATGATATGTTAGCTAATTTTATCACTCAATTCAAAGAATGATTGAACCGTTCCGACATCTTAGACGCAAATTTCTCCGTCATATTCATTCCAGTATTCAATTTTCTTGGTTAGTAATTACTATGCACTTTATATTGATATGTTATGCCTCAATGGTTCAATTGACGACATTTCATTAATTTTCTTTGTATATCTAAGTTGACGTAACATAAGCACTCTTCTTCCACGCTCCCAACCTTAGAAACGCTTGCTTTCCCTGCAGTTTCGGATCATTTTTTGATGAATCTTTTACCTTTTTTTCTTTTTGTAGATTTTATGTGGATGATGTGCCTATAAGAGAGGTTAAAAGAAAGGCAATGGAGCATGACTTCCCTTCAAAGCCCATGTCTTTATATGCTACAATATGGGATGGCTCCAATTGGGCTACCAATGGTGGGAAGTACAAAGTAAATTACAAATATGCCCCTTACGTAGCTCGGTTTTCCAACCTTGTCCTCCACGGTTGCACCGTCGACCCAGTTGAGTGGTCCTCGAAGTGCGATGCCCCGCCTAGTCTCGGGTCGATCCCTCATGGCATCACCTCTATGCAAAGAGTCAAGATGGAGAGGTATCGGAAGAAGCACTTGACGTACTCATATTGCTATGACCGGACGAGGTACAAGTCTCCTCTAGCTGAGTGTGTTATTGATGCTCGGGAGGCTGACCGGCTTAGGAAGTTTGACCCGGTTACCATTGGTGGTGGTCGCCACCATCACCACGGTAGACACCACCACCGCGGTGGAGCCACTATGGGTGAAGCATCCTCCATTTGAGCCACCTGCTCCACCCGGATTGCATTTGATCTCGTTACAGTTCTTCAATAGGGCATATGTTTGTTAAAAGGAACAAGAGGGTATTATGTTTGATAAATACCTAATGAAAGGGCAACGTGTCTTGGAAAAAGAATAAGAAGTGAGCTGATGTGGCAATTGGTTGATGAAATAGCGATATAAACTTTTTTAGGGTTGATTGTGTTGCTTACGTGGATGATATATTAATTTCAGACGATTATATAGGACTTGTTTGGTGTCGTTTTTAGTTTGCACTTTTTGATTTTTTTAGAAACTAAACACCAAATTTTCAAAATGGTTTTTTCTCCTTTTTTTTTCCTTTTCTGTTTTCAGTAGTTTGAGTGAAAACTGAAAATATGAAATAAGAAATCAAAAAAAAGAAAAAAATCGTTCATAAAACTCAACTTTTAGCTTTTCAAAACTAAAAAACTGCAAATAAAAAACGATCCCAAAGAAGCCCTTGAAACTTTTGCATGATTCTACTAGTTCACATCGGCAACACAAATCAATTTTCCAACGTCTTAGTGAGTTCTTTAAATAACCAGTTGTTTGTCACATCAATATCCTTACAGTTCCTTGCTCAAAACACATTGGCCTTCTCAGGTATTTAATAAGGCATGATGTCGTTTTTGTTCGTTTTTCGAACATAATGCTCTTGTAAGGTATTGTAGCACATTACATGTTGATCCATTGCATTGTTTTGCTCCATAGGCATTGTTGTGAATATAATAGACCTAAAAACAAAGGAGTGCATAGATATTGTTAAGTATATTGTGTATGGGGGTGATATTTTACATTTTTGTGCTTTTGGTGTTGTTACCGTGCTTGTTTGGTATCGTTTTCTGTTTCTTTTTTATTGTTAATAAATTAAATATCATATTTTAGAAATAATTTCGTGTGGTTTTGATCTTTTGGTTTGTAGTTTCTATAAAATTTTGGCCAAACTTGAAAATTAAAAATTAAAAACAGATAATGATACTGATTTGGAATTGATGATGTATGTTGAGTTTTCCTCTTTTAAATTTGGTTTTATATCTTCAAGTATGAGCAAAGTTTAAGCTCGGCAAGCTCAAATTTTATCTTGATAATTAAAATTACCCTGTTTCGAGATTTTGAGGTCTATTCATCTCGACCTGAGCTTAACCTGGTTTGAGGTCATGTCCTTGAGATTCAAATTTGGCAATTTTTCATGTATATTTGGCTCAAAATTTAACCAAAGAGGGTACCAACATGCCGTCACTGGATCCCACTAGAACTCCGAAGTTAATCGTGCTTAGGCAAGAGCAGTACCATGATAGATGATCTCCAGTAAAGTCCTCATCCTTAGGTAAGGGTATTCTGAAACAGCCTCTCTATAAGGGTAATACCCTAAAGGAGAAGGCTGCGTATATCCGCCTGCCAGACCCTGTTTAGGCAGGAGCCCTTGGGACACTGGATATGTTGTATTTGGCTAAAAATTTAGTTTGAGCTTTACTCCTTTTCACTCGCCATTGCCATAAAATATTTAGCAATGATTATGCTATATACATATGCATTCATGTTTTTTTGAACACTAGTGATATATATATATATATAATTTGAATGTCTAATTTGTGTAAAAACAAGACTTGTAAAGAATAATATTAATTATTTAATTTTAAATAAATTAATAATTCTTCATAAATATAGAGATACGCAGGAATATATGATATATATTTTTCCTAAAAAGTTCTTTAATTTTTATCTTTGCTTTTATTTTAAAGCATAATCATTATTTTTTCTGTTTCTTTTAAAAGTAAAACAATAGCTTATATTTTTTTTTTTTTCATAAAATCACTTATTTTCAAAAAAATATATATATATATATATTAAATCCTGAAAAAAAAGTCATTTTCATAAATAAACACTTTATTTATAGAAAAATTGAGCAAATAAATGTAAAAATAGGAACATTACCTGTTATAAGATACACTTTGTCAGATGCATGTTTGTTTAGTTTTAGATTTTATTTCCAATGTTGCACGTGATGTGTCACGAGTATCCACACCCTCATTACTTTTTTTTCATATTTTATTAATAATACTGATATACACCCGCTTTAATGATATAATAAGATGTTGGGCAAAATATAGTAAGACCCACTAAACTTTATAAATTAACATAATATATCTCTTACACTTTCACTTTTGAAAAATAGCTCTTTAAACTTTGCAATTAAACACAACAGACCCTTTGCACTATCAATATCATAAAATAGTTCCTTGAACTTTATAAATTAATACAACAAATCTTTGCACTTTTAATATAATAAAATAGCCCCCAGAACTTTGTTATTATGCAAACCTCACCCTTCAAACTTTGTTACTCAACATAATATGCTACTTAGACATCCATAAATTTCAAAATAAAAAGTATGAAATTAAAAATTTTGAATAAATTATGAAAGATATTTTTTTGGAAAAAGTATAAAAAATATAATAATAATTTTAAATTATATTTTTCAATATTTTTCAGTTTTTATTTTCAAAATTTGGATTTCATATATTTTTTTAGTTTTAAGTTTTTAATTTGATTTTAGAATTTATTTTAAAAAATTATTATATTTTCTCTTATAGTATTTTTTATAAAAATTTAAAAAATATTTTATTATCTTCTAAATTTATAATATTTTTACTATATTAATTAAAATAATTATTTTTTATAAATATTAAAAAACTCTCTTATCTTTTGTCTAGAAATATAACGCTTATACCTTGCATCTAAAAACATAATTTCCTGTCTTCTGTATAAAACTAAAAATCTCTCATTTTTAATTTGATACAAAGCTCTTATCTTTCGTCTAAATAAAACTAAAAAATTCATTATTTTTAATTTGATAATTTTTTTTATTTTAAGTTTATTATTCTAATTTTTATTAAAGTTTCAAAATTTTTCCAATTTTTTTTTCATAATTTGTTTTAAATTTTTAAGTTTCATATATTTTTTAAATTTTAAATTTATTAATGTCTAAGGGGTGAGTTATGTTTAGTAATAAAGTTGAGGCATGAGTTGTGTGTAATAACAATATTCAAGAGGCTATTTTATAAAATTAAAAGTGCAGGAGGTATGTTTTGTGTAATGACAAAGTTCAGAGGGCTATTTTAGAAAATTGAAAGTGCAAAAGGTGTGTTGTATTAATTTACAAAGTTCAAGAGACTATTTTATAAAATTAAAAGTGCAGGAAAGTGGTGTGTTAATTTATAAAGTTTAGAAGGCTATTTTTTAAAATTAAAAGCATAAAAAATATGTTATGATTAATTATAAAATTAAGGGATCTTACTCTATTTTGTCTTAAGATAATTGTATAATAAATGTGATGATTCTAAGTTCAAACTTTATGTTAAAAAAATACGAATTTTGTAAAAGGGAGAATTATTAAATACCTATCTAATAATGTTATAATTAATGTTGAGCAATTAACATCAGAAACCAAATAAAAGTTTATAAGTTGGTATTCCATTGGAGATATAGCTTAGTGGTGAAGAATGTAGGATCGAAAAAATACTCTGGTTTCAACAACAACAACAGGCCTAATGCCACAAGGGCTTCCACGTGAGCAGGGTCCGGGAGGGGTAGGAAGTACGCAGCCTTACCCCATCAGGGGAATACCCTAATAAGAGGCTGTTTCAGAGGATCCCCATCCTGAAAAGCAAGAGGGTATAAAAAGCATGAATAGCATGAAAGCATCTAAGCAAGAGCAAAACACGAAATCAACCAAGCATCTATGGAAGAGAGCCTACCTAACTACAACCTGCAAGTATATAAATGGTGTAAGTAACAAAAAGTAAGGTAAAAATATGTATAAACAGACAAAAAAAATACTATGGCTTCAATCCCCACAAAGAATATATTACCCCCTATTTATGGGGATTTTCTCCCCGATCCTAATAAATAAATACACACACACACACACACGTGTGTGTGTGTATGTATATATATATATATATATATTTTAATGATGGTAAGGACAAGGGGAGGGGGACGGGGATAATACCCCTAAATCACCTCATAAAGAGGCCCACTTAGAGCTTAATGGGAATCGAACCTGGGCCACCCCGTTAGCACCAGGTGTTACAAACCACTTTGCTATGTCCCTAAGGGACGTGTATATATATATATATATATATATATATATATATAAGCTCATGTGTGCGATTGTTGAAGCATTTTAATATATGACAAATTACAATATTCTATCCAGTGATCCTTATTTTTTAATTTTTTTAAAAGGATACTTGTAAATTAGAAAACTAAATACAACAACAACAATAATAACATACCCAGTGCCCTCAGGGCTCCCGCTAAATTAGAAAACTAAATAATCTGCAATAATTAACGTAACCTAGTTGATAATTGTTGGTTCAAGTATATCTAACTCACAAAATTCAAATGATGGCCTAAATACAAATATTATTTTGGAATTTTTCTGGCTGACAAATTCGAATAATCAACACCATCCATTCATACATACGAAGATATTGCTTTAAATCTCAATAAATATATAGATACATAATTTTAAAGTGCTTTGATTCCAAAAAACCCGATTCATGAAAATTTGAATATCGGTTTGAGTAAAAATACCACTTCGAGATACACAGCTTAATAGTACAATCCATCTACTAAAAATAATTAACAAAACACAAAGAAAGAAGTATTACATCGTTCAAATATAATACAAATACAGCCTACACGTACCCATACTAGTTTCGAATTGAAAGAAAAAGCGTACGAGAGCAAGAAGGAGAGAAAGAAAAGGGTATGAAGAAAGGGAGAATATGAGAAAGAAACCCATGAAAAACAAAAAGGAAAATTTCGAAAAATAGTTTCAAACTGTTTTTAAAAATTTTAAAGAATAGGGAAAATAGAAAAATCGTTTCGCAACTTCTCTAATTAGACATTGCGCTTTTGAACAACATTTCTAGTTCTCTTAGTTTCCCTCAAAAATTTATGATTTAAATAGTTGGAAGCATTACCCGCTGACAAAAAAACACCGCAGGACTTGTTTGATATTGTTTTCTCTTTACAATTCTCGGCTTTTGAAATCAAGAACAGGGTTTAAAAACGATCTTTCCCTAATCTTTATAGGGGAAAACACAAAATCAAAAACAAGACTAGGTTTTGAACAACGATCTTATCCCTGATCTTTATAGGTAAAAACTGAACACAAAACCAAAACAAGAAATGGTCGTTTTCAAAACCTCACTTTTAGTTTCCCAGAAAACCAAATAATGAAAATAGAAACGATACCGAATGCTGGCAAAAATGACATATTTTTTCAGACTGTGGATCATCAGCATGACATTGATTCCAACCACACCGGCGCCGAGTCACAAAAACGGTCAATATACTGTCATTTAAAAAGGGCTGTCGATAGTTACTTTCACTCTCCATTTTGCTTCTTCAAAAGTACCCTTGATCCGTAAGGAAAATTCGACATCAGTATGACACTTCAGCACTTCAGATTGGACCAGAACACAGAAAGATCGTAAGAAACGGCCAAGTACGATCTCTGAACACGTAGATTCCGACTCTACCCGAGTTAGGGTTCATCAGGATCAACCAGTGCGTCTTCGGTGCCGTCCCGAGAAGGACTAGATAAAAGAAACTGTTCCAACATGCTAAGGTCCAGTTCTGGCTCTGGGAGAATAATAGGCCCGTAATTTTCAGAAGACATAAAATTTTCTTCAGAGGGAAAATCCATGTTCATGAGAAAGTCCATATTATCAAACAGGAGTTCATTTTCTACATTTATCTCAGAAGATACTGATACCGGTGTCAGCGTTGGTGGCGGTGGTGGAGGCGGGGGCGGAGTTGCTTCCTCCGGGCGAGGCTGGTACCTCACTATCATCCCATCAGACGCGACTCTGCTACCATCTTCAGCACCACCTTGTGATGTAACACAGAAAAAGAGATTTAGTGAGTTCATAATATATATGATATTTTATTAGACTTTGTCAAGCTCTATGTTAGAATGAAGAAAGGATCTTTTGAATATCTTAATTATAGTTAATAGGATGACTATATTAGGACATGTTTGACATCGTATTTTGTTTACAGTTTTTGGTTTTTGAGAAGCTAAAAACCAGGTTTGCAAACAACTTTTTCCAAATTTTGATTTTTGGTTTCCAATTTTTAGTCAAATTAGCAAAAATTGAAAATAAGAAATCAAAAACTGGAAAAAAATTTCTCAAATATGCTCTTTAATTAGTTTCTAGAAAACCAAACTGCAAACAAAATAGATACCATACAAACCCTTAAATATCTTTATTTTAGTTTCTTATTTCTAGGAAAATAGTTTCTTGGCTGATTTAGGGCCTGTTTGGTCAAGCCACGAAAAAAACTATTTATTTTCTTCAGAAACACTTTATATAGTAGTACTTTTGTAAAAAGAACTTTCAAAAGCGGAATTTTCGTCTAAAATATTTTTAGTTCTTGCTTTTTCTACTTTAAAAGAGAACCACTGCTTTTTTGTTTCTGTCTTCGTTTAAATGCACTTTCCCTTCCAGACCAGACTCATGGAAACAATGATTTCTCCTGAAAAAGCACTTTCTTCTAGGGAAAAAAAAAAAAAAAAAAACCTTAGCTAAATATGCACTTCGTATCGATCTCCCCAGTTATCCAATACTACATAGGAATCAGTTTGTCCTCAATAAATATAGCTTTGTAATTTATTGCTTTAAGTTTTATACATCACCTTGTCTAAGGGTAATCTTCCCGGCATCAGTCATGCGCCAGTTACTTTCTTTAGGCTGAAAAAACTGAACCAAAACACCCGGGCTTTGAATGACCATTACTAAGAAAGAAAGCATCTGTTGCTGGTTCGTCTCCATTCCCTGAAGTCGATCTCGCAACAAAATCAACTTATTCTGCGAGATCCCTTGGCACTCCTGGAGTTCAACGAGTTCCTGCGTCAGAATGTTCTTGTCGATCTTGAGCGTCTCGACTTGTTTTTGCAAGTTGGAGTAATCAACTTCGTCGGGTAATTCAGTTGGTGGGGAATCCTGAGAGTTCTTTTGGGCTGAACCCGGAAGGTTTTTTCGTCTTTTGATAGTCTTTAATAGATGCTTCTGTCCTCTGACGAATCCTTCGTTCGCGAATTCCCAACGATCTGTGTCGACTTTTCTGAATCCCTGAAATGAACAAGACGCTGGTTTTTACATTTGATAATGGAACTAATAATGGTCCTCGTGTAATGGTACTTTTATGAATGGATTTTATAATGCAAAAAGATCATATTTTTGGTCATTAAAACATAGTTGTTAAAAGTATCAACTAAAAATAAAAAATAAAGACCGTATCATCTAAATTTTTGCAGACACAAAGCGTAAAAGCAGTTTATGTTCCCCAAAAAAAACCCAACACGATTGGCATATGACCAGTAAGTTTATGTCCACGTCACCACAAACTGCAATACGAATCAATGCATTGAGCCATGTTCTTGTCTTTCTTTGCACCATTAGTTTCAGAATGGCTAATTGCCAAAAGTTTGAAAGTGAATAATTGTTGTTGCTGGTGAGAAACAGAGAAAAAAAAAAATTATCTAAGGAGACGAAGAAAAAAAAAAACTCTATACATATGTGATTTCTAAAACTGACTTTACTGGTACATATTTGTAACCTCTAGATGCAAAACGACAGAATTTACTTCGATAGATTCTCTCATCAATCAGACAGAAGAATGTTCAGGAAACCAGGGAGCAAGGAACATACAAGCAACCTAGCACTCAGCACAATATTATACTCCGACAACTATTGCATAATATAGAAATTTGAAGTAAACAAGTATCATGCCATCTGCAATTCATAGATACCGAGTCTGACATAATCATATTTTACAAGGTATTTGGAGATATTTCTGGTTCATTTTCAGTGTTCATGCATAATATTCTGAGTATTTGCAGGCATGTGAGTAAAATGACAGAAATTGAGTAAATGCTGAGTACAAATATTCACAGTTTTGAAATCAATGGCATACAAACGTGACGATCTTTTATTATCTATACATGTGCTGGCTTCCACCACGGTGTGAAAATAAAGAAACAAAGGGAAACGAGAAACGTAAACAACAGGATCCGCTTGGACTCCAGTAAAAGTCGTGTCTTAGCTAGGAAGATGGACTACTAATCTTGTTTGAATACGGTATGAAGGATCATAAGTCATAGCACTTGGATACCTAGGGCCATTACCTCATAGATTTTGCAGCCAATTGTCACGCATTTGATCAACATAAATCTATTTGTGTTAAAAACTATCAAACAGGTAACAAAAACAATGACTACAGGGCTTCTATTTCAAATTTTTGCACGCATAAGGATTAGAAGTAACTTATGTTTTTTTAAAAACCCAATAAATGTCACAACCAGTTATATAAGGTACATGACACCTTGCTCCCACGACACTACAATCACATCTCCAAACTATAATTATTGTAATTGGCAGTTGGCACAGAACTACTTGTCTTGGAACTTGCATTTTTGTCAACACTCCTTCACATGACTGCTAGCATATAAGGAGCTCAAACCTAAGGATAAACTTGTGCAGATAGGATGCTCAATTTACCCTCTGTCTGTTGTACTAAAAAAAAATATTCCCTGTTTTTGTTAACAGCCAATGATCCACAGAGTGCATTTACAGCCTTTCAGCAAGGGCTTCCTAGGCGTTTATTCTCATGTGCTCTTGATTAAAAACTCTAGGTTGGGAGTCCTTAGACACAACCTCTTTTTAGGGTAACACCCTGAAAGAGTAAGGCTGCATACACCCCCGCCCCCCCCCCCCCCGGGGGACCCTGCATTCGCAGGAGCCTTTGAGACACTGGGTTTGTTGTTGTTCTTCTTCTTCTTGCTCTTGATTAAAAACCTAGATTTGAAATTCCGGAATTGGCTTTGTAATACTATTTACACAGGCTAAAATATAGCCTGGTCTAATTTATGGCATTTCAGATTGCTTTCCTTTCATTTTCAGTTATCTTAATCTCTTATTCAGAGACGTTGATCAGCCATCACTATGCATAGGCTTTGCTTGCAATACGTTCTTTTAGTCAAGAAAACCTCTCACCTATCAAAGAGGATGGAGTTACTACCTTGCTTATGTGAAATCACAAGACAATTGACGTATGAAGACATTGCTTTCAGTCTATGGATGACTTACAGCCAATGCTTATCACATACATTTTTTTTGTTCGGAAAAGAAATATATTAGAATCAAGAGAATATACAAAGAGTCAAGGACAAGATATCCTTAAAACTACCAAAAAAAAAAAAAAAAAGAAAAAATGATAAACTAATAACATAAAGCCCTCCAGTCCCTTTTCAAGTCAACTAAGGCTATATCAACGAAGCCTCTAGAGCTCTTTGCCCAAAGAGCTTCTAGAAAGGCCACATTTTTCCATAAGAAATTAACTAGCGTATGTTGATCTTTAAAAATCTTAGCATTTCTTTCAAGCCAAATACACCAAAGAATTGCAGTCTTGGCTATTGCTTATCATGTATATGAGGACATCCGCAAGCAACTTTAGCTACTCTCCCTGACCTTTTCTTTTCTACTCCAATGGAAAACTCAGATCTGAAGTAAGGGGATGCCAGATTTGGCAACAGTGTTAAAATATAGATTAACTTCATTGATTGATGCACCAAATTTGGTGTTCTAAGACACTTTACCATGCTCGATTGATCGAGTGTATGAGCCAATAGACTAAAACAATAAAACTTGCTGCATCCGCTAGCGCACCTAATTTCATCCGCTCTAAAATTGTCTGATCACCATTACCCAACTCATATTTTACACAATCGTCAAAAATTCGCCTGCTCTGCCAACATTTGAAGACTATAAGCGGCCACTCTAGCCAGTGCTCCTACGTTGCACATAACCCCAAGCGACCCAAGCAACCGCTTAGGGCCCCTGAATTTTAGGGGCCTCCAAAGTTTTGAAGTTGCGATTTTTAAAGTATCATGCATTAATATTTCTCAGTTTTGTTTACCAAAGTTTCTATAATTTGTTGTATATAAAGGGCCCCATTTACCAAAGAGGGTACCAACGTGCCATCACCAGATCCCATTAGAACTCCGAAGTTAAGCGTGCTTGTGCGAGAGTAGTACCAAAATGGGTGACCTCCTGATAAGTCCTTCCCCCTCAGGTTGGGGGCACTCGGAAATAGCCTCTCTTCAAGGGTAATACCTTGAAGGGGGAAGGCTGCGTACACCCGCCCCCTCCAGAACCTGCTTAGGTGGGAGCCCTTGAGGCAATGGGTATGTTGCTTTAAAGGGCCCCATTTGAAATTTTTATTTGGGCCCCCACAAATGTCAGGATCGGACATCCAAGCAACCCAAGAAACCACTTGGGACCTCCAAATTTTTGGGGTTATGATTTTTAAAATATTAATTTTTAATACTAATAAGTTCTATAATTAAAATTTTTATAATTTATTGTATTAATATTATGTTACTAAGCGAAACGTTATTATTTATGAAAAGTTGCATTTGAAACTTGCGCTTGAAACCCCGAAAATGCCAGGACTAGATAAATCACGCGTTAAACTAGATAAATCCACAAGATTACAAACAATAATCTCACAATCAACTGACATCAAACCCTAACTCACAAAATCAACAATCACAAACAAAAACCAAATTCAAACCACCAATTCAACACCGATTCACAAAATTCACCTAATAAACATATTCCTACACAAAATTAACAAATCATTAGGTACAATAAACTCACATAGATGTTCAACTGCCGCATAAAGCTGGAGAAGTTCCGATGCTTGAAGTACTTAGGAAGCAAATCGGTAGAAAAAGAAGTCATATCAGAAATTACAAAGCTGTCATTGGATTCACTCCAAGAGATAATCAAATTTGTAGACTGATCATCCACCATTTCATAGCATTTCATCAGGAATGGGGGTATGTTAGTGCCATTTTCGCTCGATTTTACCATGATTTTGTGGGGAATTGAATTGTGGGTATCAAAATTTTCTAGGGTTTGGAAGAAAAGAATCTGAAAAGGAGGAAAAGTTCAAATTTTGATTGACGCTATTGTGGGGAAGTTGCGGAGAAGAGAGGAGAGGGGAGAGAGGAGTGTCTGAAGGCGGCTAACAAATATCTCCCTGTATATGATATTTTGATATTTTTGATGACGAGGAATTTAGTTATCCGATAAATCTCGGTTCATGCGGTGATTTATAAATTATATAAATTAGTTAATTTCAGAGAATTGAACTTTAGATCTTTTAGTCTAACGTAATATTCTATTCCTTCTACTACTAAAGTAAGGCCTCTATATATGATAAAGAGATTTTTACTAAAAATTATCAAAATTTTATATCTAATTTTAAAAAAATAACTAGATTTTTTAATTTTTTAAAGTCACGCTTAAATTTTTCAAAAAATATCACGGCTTAATTTTAAGGTCGTTAACATCCAGTAGTTTTTGCTGACGTGGCTTTTGAACAAAAAGAGAAATAATTTTAAAAATTTTTAATTTACATTTAAAATATTTAAGAATATATTTTAAATATTCTTAAAAAGTGTAAATATTTTTTGTATTTAAAAAGAATATTTTTTTTAAATGACACATCGGCGAAAACCTAATAGAGATTAACAGTGTTAACATTAAAGTGTGACATTGAAAATTTTGGAAAGTTTAGGCGTAACTTTAAAAAATTAGAAAATCTGGATATTTTTTTTTAAACCGCATCTAAAATTTATGTGGCTTTGAGTAAAAAAACCCTATTGATAAGATATGCTTTGATATATGTGTATATATATAAAGTTACTATTGTCAAAGCAAAAATTATTTTTGTTATAGCAATAATATAACTTATAAACGATAAGAACTACAAAATTTCTTTGAAAACTACGTTCTTACTCTAGCAGTAACAATATTGCCCTAAAATTATCCTATATATCACTAAAATTTCCTCAGACAACGCACGATGTATAATTAAATTTTGAATAATTTTATTTATATGTTAATTTGATAAACTATATTATTAATATGAATAAAAATAGAGTTTTTATGTAATGACTTATGTATATTTATTCAAAAAAAGACATGTATTTTTTGTTTATCAACGACTTATGTATATTTAATTTAAGAAAAGATATGTTAATCTTAAGGTATTTTTTTTTTTTTTTTACTAAAACCACTTATATTTTAGGTGCGACATCAAAAAATACCTAATTTTTCTAATTTTTTAAAGTCACGTATAAAATTTTCAAAATTTTATAACATTATATCTAATGCTAACACCGTTAACTTTCCATTAAAATAAATAGGAAATTGCCAAACTACCTCAATATACTTTTTTTCTTGTTTGGTTTTTAATAAATTGAAAATTGACTTTTTTATGAAAATAATTTTTGAAAATTCAACCTTACCTTTAAATTTAATTTTAAAATATTTAAATTTTTTAAATATCTAAAAAATTTATAAACATTTAAAATAAAATTTTTATATTTAAAAAAATTTTAAATGCCATGTTAGCAAAAACTAAAAGAAGGTTAACGACTTTACATTAAGGTGTGACATTAAAAAAATTTTAAAAATTAAACAATTTTTTGAAACTGTATTTAATTTATGGAGTTTTTAGTAAAAAAATTCAAAATTTTATTTTATCAAAAATTACTAATCAGCCCTCTCAACGTTGGAGTTAAAAAAAGGTGAGAAGATCAGAGGTGAGGGTATAATATTACATTAGTTTCAGAACAGTGGGCTCTCAGATTTATTTTTTTTTAATTTTAAAGTTTAATATATTTTAAAAATATTAAAATTTTAAATTATTCATATAAATTTTTATTTGTTTGACTATTTATTATTTAGATAGCCGTTAAAATTTTGTTAAAAATATTGAAATGACGTTTATAAATTATTGTTATTATTCACTATTTAAAAAATTATGTAAAATATGCTAATATACTATATAATAACATAATATATACACGTTATTTTAATATTTTTAACAAAAATTTAACGGGTACCTAAATAAACAAATAAAAATTTATATGAATAATTTAAAATTTAATATTTTTTAAATATATTAAATTTTAAAGTTAAAAAATATATTAAACTTTAAAATCAAAAAGATTTAAATTTCTCTCTCTCTCTCTCCATAGGAGCAGTGGGCTAACTTCACCCTTCGTATAATCAGTGGAAAATCCTTAAAAAATTTATGAAGTATTTAATTAAGGAAAAAAAAAAAAAAAGAACATACTCAGTGCGTCAAAAGCTCCCGCCTACGTAGGGTCTGGGAGGGCGGATGTACGCAGCCTTTCTCCTTCAGGATGTTAACCTGAAGAGAGTCTGTTTCCCAGTGCCCCCAACCTGATGGTGAGGACTTCCCAGGAGGTCACCCATCCTGATACTACTCTCGCCCAAGCACGCTAAACTTCGAAGTTGTAATGGGATCCGGTGACGGCGTGTTGGTGATAGAGATAAAAGAAATATTGGAGTTGTCAGTTAAAAATTTTCCAGATAAAAAATAGGCTTATTATCATATTTCTGCTTTCCTTGTCTACTAGAGATGGCAATGCGACACTGGTATAGCTACAAACCAAATGAAGTAGCCGAAAGCAGTTTATAGCCTTTGTTCCGACACTCGAAGAAGTATGTGAAAAGATCGATGTTGAGCAGAAGTGGAGTCAAAGTGCCTTCTCGGTTCGGTCAATTCTTTCTAAGGCTTCCCAACCATTGAATTAAACATTGAACTTGACTTGACGAATTCAACAAATAGAACTAGGGGTGCACGAGCTCAGCGTTGCATATAGCTGGGGTTAAACTTAGCCCAAGCTCGCTGAACTTGGGCATTTTCAAGCTCGAGTTTGACTCATCATAGGCTCGGATTATGCTCAACTCAGCTCAGTTGAGCTCAAACCCAACTTGACAAGCTCCAAACTGAGCTTACCTTATCTAAGCTCATTTAAGCACAGCTTAAACTAGCCTCCAATTGCGCATATTTAAGTTCATAAATTGCATTAAAATAGACTCATTTAGGCTACGAGCTCGAGCTTCACAAGACTCGCATTCAACTTGATAAGCTGAACGGCTTCACTCAAACTCAAATCGAGCCAAGCCTTTCAAAAGGCAAGGTTCAGTTATGCAATAAAATGGTTGGGAGTAAAAGGCCTAGAGGAAAAGAAAGAGTTATTTTTATTTCTTACAAACAAAGAATTGTAGCCAATGAAATCAATATATTAAAAATCTGAATTAGTAACCAAAACCTCACAAACTCAAATTCGTTTTCATCTCCAGTATTCCGTATCTTAGTGCCCTGAGATATGAATAGAATCATGGCGGCTAAAATTATCTTAAAAGCGGTACTTAGTTAAAGAAAATAAACAAGAAAGAAAACGTGTTTCACATATACATAAAAAAGATAACATATTCTGATAAAGAAATGAGAAGGGCACTAATGTGTTAAACCGGTCTTCAAAAAGTAAACATGGCCCATATAGCTTGACATAAACGTATGACAAATGGATCGTCAAAAGACTTCTCTTCAGTAGTCACGTCAATGCCCTTCTTACTCTTTTTCCAGAACATGTTGCCCTTTTCATGTACTGAGAAATCAGGTTAATCTTCTGGTTCATTTTCTCAAACCTACTGTCTTTTCCAAGTATTTTTAGCAGGAAATTTCCATATCGGTAAGAGAGGGCGAAACCGCAAAAACTAGCATGTCACGTGAACACATTTTTCATCATAATTTTTTCTTCTTTTTACCTATTCCATGCGACCGCGTCGATCTCGTCTCTTGCTGACTTGTAGAGCTGTAATCTCTTTCCTAGAGATTCTCGTCTTGCCATAAGCGAAGGATCTTCATCCAACATTGCACTCAGTTGCTCTTTCTGCATGTTTTTTCCACGAACTATTATCAATCGAGTAATTTATCTTTCGGATAGCTTTTTTATCAACGTTTTATTTACTTTTTCGTAATCTTTTAGAGGGATACGAGTCCAATAAAGTTCGTTACATAATGTAATGTTCATCATGTAACGGGTTTTAAGCTAGTTTTAGTGATAGATGTCGTAACGTGTCACATAGCATCCGTGTTAGAGTTTAAAACTATTCTTAAGACTTCACCTCACAGCTAAAGCATTAGGTAGGTAGTTTCTTGACATAATATCGAAGTCTCTTTGACCAAGAGGACTTGGGTTTCAATTCTTGTAGTTCCTATTCTTAATATCAATATAATCAAACACGAGGGGTAAAGTACGCACATGCATTATTGAAGCATTTGTAGGCATTCGTGAGGAAGCATGTTAGAGTTTGAAACTACGGGCCTTCGCTTGGGCTTCATTTGTTTCAATGGAAAACATTTTCCTTGTGAAAATTTTTTCTTCACAGTTATTTTCAATAAAAAGTATAATTTTCTTTTAAGTTTTTTGTCTTTCTATCTAAAGAAATTGGTTTCATTCTCTGAATTTATATAAAATTTATGCTTGGCCAAGTTGAAGTAGAAGTGAAACATATGACATGAGATTACTGCTGAAACGTTTTTCCCTCCATGAAAGAAAATATTTTCTCCATTCGTTGAGGAGAAGAAGTTGATTCACCCGCAATGGAGGAAAATATTTTCTGTCGAGCCATTATTTGCTCCATTATTTTGGGGGGGGGTTGGGGGAATGCAGTTCTAAATGCGTGCAGATAATTTACCTCTCGCCTCCCAATTTGGACGTAGAAGTTGTTGAGCAACGCTCTCTTCGCCTCTCGGACTTGACAATAGACAACGGCCTTGGGAATTGAATTTCTCAATGTATCACACACCATGCCAACATAAGCTGAGACATTTGATCCTGAGACAAAGCAAAAAACAACAAATAAAAAAAAAACCTCGTTTAGAAAAACTAACAAAGCTTTTCTTTTGAATAAGAAAGAACAATGTCGTTTAAGACCCTAAGCAACCCAAGCGATGCTTGAGGCCACTAATTTGTTAACGTCCTCTTTTCAAAATATATTTATTATATTATGAGTTTGCTTCTATCATATACCACCACTAATAATAGGAAAAATGATGACCTATGTATAATACATTATATATGTATATATAGGGCTGGCAAAATCTGACACGATATGATAACACAACACGAGTAGATTCAGTTTGGGGTTTTTGAAGCCTGGTTGAATTTGGTTTAACCCATTTACATAATCGGGTTTAATTTGGGTTTGACCTGTCCAACACATTTTCAACACACTTCACCCGTTAATGTACTTATGTTAGGTATTTGAATGTATACTATTGTTATTACTTATATATTTTCGGTAGCCTAGTTATGTTAATTTGATTATTTTTTTAACAATAATAATTATGTCATGTAGTTATTGCTAATATCAACCATAACTTGTATCATTAACACGTTCGTAAGTTGACAAACTGACATTTAATAAAAAAAAATGTCACCCATATAACTAAATGGGTAAACAACAGGTTATCCGTCTAATAATTGGGTCGGATAAGGGTTGAGAGTTTCTAACCCGTTTAACAAACAGGTTGGGTTTGGGTTGATCCCATTTTTAAGACAACTCGCATAATGCAAACACGACACATTTGCCAGCCCTATGTATATATAGGGTTGAACCTAGGACATCACTGGACCATGGTGCCAACCTTTATAGAGTTTTACCACTTGACAAAGGACTCATAGGGGAAACAAACGCCAAATAGGCCTGAACGTGCAGTTGCATAGGCATTAGAACTGTAGGCATTGGCCTTCCAAGCCAGAGCATTTTTACAAATCGACATTGAAAATTGAAAGGAAAAAAAAAAAACTCCATCTGGAGTCCGTTGAAGATCATTCCCCATATGGCGTCCAGCTGAGAGCCATTTCCTAAAATGGCCTAAAAAATAAAAATATTATCCAAAATAACTTAGTTTAAAAAATATTTCCCCCACTAGCCTCCACGTGGCATTTCTCATGTTTTTTAAAATTTTGCAATTTTTTTTTTAAATCAGTACCTCCCTATTGGAGGGAGGTACTGGAAATGTAGCAGGCCCCGCACATTGCTTTGCATTTTTTTAAATAAAAATATTAATAAATTAAATATATTAATTCTAATCTTATTATTATATTATATTTAATTTTATAATATAACACTAACTTGCATGGTATTTATTAAATATTTTATTATAAATTATGTTAACTAAAATGTGCATTATAAAATTAAATATAATATAATAATAAAATTAAAATTAATATATTTAATTCACTAATAATTTTATTTTAAAAAGTTTTAGAAATTACAAAGAATTTGCAAGGCCTGCTTCATTTCCAGTACCTCCCTCCAACAGGGAGGTAACAATTTAAAAAAATTTGTAAAATTTTAAAAAATATGAGAAATGCCACGTGGAGGACAGTGTGGGAAATATTTTTTAAACTAAGCTATTTTTGGTAATATTTTTATTTTTTAGGTCATTTTAGGAAATGGCTCTCCAGCTGATACATATGCCCACAATGGTTGCGAGATCTTTATTTAGGTCTATGTCAGAAAAGTTGCTCAATTTTAGAGGCCTTGAATTCAAAAATCCATTGAAATTTTCAGCGACTTTGAATTGTAAAACAGCTGAAACTTCAGCGAATTTGGATACGGAAAATAGCCAAGCTCCGGGTTTCATCACCTGAACTGGTTATATTTCTCAGTGGCTGTACCAAATTTTACAGCATATTGTTTAACGAAAAAAACTACTATTTTTTTGATTCTCTATCCTCAAGGCTAGTCAAGACCCCAACAACAGAAGCAACTGCATAGGTCCCCAATCTGTTGAAGACTCCTTTTGAAATTAGTTACAGCATCAGTTTGCTTCTACCTATAACTATTTGTGATTGGAGAAACAACGACCTACATTTGATATATTATAAATGCATGTGTACATACATTAGACGAAGGGCCCCTACATTCCCTGATATTGTAACATAAAGTAAATTATTCGAGATATGTTTAAACTGGCTAGGAAACCTCGATTACCAAAAAAAAGGCTCATGGACCAAACTTGCTTTGGACCCCTAATATCCGGGAGCAGCCCTATCTACGTGGATCTAGAAAATGAGTTTGCTGCCAGCATGATCCGTATGTAAACACCACATCAGAAACAAATTTTTTTCCCGTAAAATCAGGAATTTATAAGTTTTCAATATTATTTTGGGAAAAGGTTCTACGAGGAGTAGCATGCATACCAATCCTTCTTAAATGGTTGTCTGTGTAGCGGTCTGAATTCGAGGCTGTTTGATTTTGATTCCCAGGGGTCTTCTCCGGCTCAAGTTGAAGCTTCCTAAAAAATTCAACAGTCAAGTAGCTAGATTCCATTTCCACCAGACGCTGAACTGTCTTTCGGCTTTCCTCACGGAACCTTTCTAACGAGTCATTTGCAGCAGTTGCTATGTCACTCTGGAGAGACGGGAATCGCTTCAATTCCTATCATTAAAAACAAAATCAGTTTATCAGCATAAAATGAAATGAGCGTAGGCATCCTACGTGATCAAACGAGAGCATTCACAACAAAAATGTCAAATTTTGAGGATGTTGTCAATTTGGAGTCTTGATGTGATAATACAATATTCAGTAACTGCATAAAGATTTCTATTTGATCGATCAAAGAGAAAATGCTTGGAACTATTGATCAAACAACGTATTTATTTGACCGAATTACCATTAGATCAAGTTACCCGACATTATCATGTTGCTATCAGATTTGACAGCACACAAGGCAGTGGGAAACAAGAATAGCCAAATTTCGAGATGCCATCTTTGGCTATTATGCTTTATGGCCTGATGTGCATTTTCCTTTTTCCTTTTAGTGACACCATCATAAGCATATAAACAAGCACGGCGTGAATAACTGATATAACATTTCCTAATTTAGCAGTGGGATCAGGAAAGGCCTCTTTTATCTATGTTCCAGTTGATTGGTTATTGTACAAAATAACTCTTACTTGCATGGATAAGTTAGATGCTCCTTGTCGGGCTGCTAGTTTAAATCTCAGAAGCAGGTTGGTTGTAGATCAAGCTGTTATCTTTTTTATTCCTAGTCTAGTGTATGAAGCATGTTTGTGGAAGGATCAAATGGTCGTTTCATGGCTAAATTAGGACATATAGTATACAGCATTAGGATTACGATCAATCACCTACATTACCCAAATTCCTAATTCCATCCTAAAACACCCATGTGGAATAAAAGTACTTGGACATTAAAATAACACTTATACACTTCAATAGGTACTAATATTTCAAATTGATGCATTTCAGTTAAAAGGCCCAAAGTAGCAAAGCCGTGGGTTAGACAAAAAGAATAGAAAAGTTGAAAAAGATAACCGAGGATGATCCTTGGACACATACATTCAACTCTCATACCCGAGTCTGGATATAGTCAATCAATCACTACACCTGTGATATCTACCGGTGTCTCTTCAACAAAATCTGACAACTTCTGAACCTCAATATTTCAAATGGAAATTCAAAATTCGAGCAGATGGATAGTGTTTTGCCAATCTTTAACCATGACTATGTCGATCTTTAACATTAATAGAACAGCCAATTATTAGATATGGCATCAGAAATGAGAGTAGCATCAACTACTTCCAGTCACAGAGATGAATCCAATGCAAATCTGTAATGAAGTGGATTCTTTTTCTTCTTTTTTTTGGTGTTTTTTATTTATTGAATGCAAGGTTACGTCCTTTTTTCATGCTTCTGTTTCTCCTTCTTTCCATATTACCATTAGCATTAACAAACTAAACTTACTAAGTACTACAAGCAAACTAGAGGAAGGCCCATTGCATGGCAGAATCACGACAAAAATTTATTTTCCTCACCTGTGTCAGGGCTATTGACTTCCTCACCAGTTCTTTCAAAACAAGGTGAACCTGCACAACTCAAGAAGAAAAGGAAGACTTGCATGAGCCATGATAACATATTATAAAATTTAAGAACTACAAGTTGTCATAAGATACCAACTATATTTCTATCACAACTGCCTTCAATATATTTGATATTACTAACTCCCCTTATTTCCCAACATCCAATTTCTAATTCAACCTGGTGACATCTTGGAATTATAAAGCTTGGACATCAATTTTTTTTTAAAACCAGACTAAACAAGCTGCCACAAAAACACAGTCTGGCCCCTGACATGAAGCTCACCTCACAACTAGAATAGAAGGCTACAGAAAATTTCCCATTCCTGTGGCTGATGCCAAGAAACCTTAGCATCAGCATACAACTTTTGCTGGTGAACGCAGAATCTTCTCATGACACCGGTTTGTCTATAAATTGAGCATATTATAATTCATGTTGATTCAGTGAAAGAGAAAGGAAACTATTATAAATAGGGATCCTAATTCCCTTTCTGTTTGTCTACTTGAGATAACATTTGAGTTGTTTGCGAACACCACCTCCTTAATCACTTTGCAATACCATAGCACTTGTTTCATGAGTGATAGGGCAAGTAAGAACGCAGGGTTGGTCAAGACCCAAGCACTTGCTTGGGGTCACCAATTTGTTAAGAGCCTCTTTTGAGAATTAATTAGAGGATGTGTTATTAACAGAGTATAGTTACAAACTACCACTAAATTGCCTTGACAATAACATTACCTTAATTATATTATAAGTTTATTTCTACTGCAAATCCTCATTCATAATTGGAGTAATAATGTATATACTACATTTTTTTCATGTTTAAGTACATATATAATATGAATAACCCGTATATTAGCTAATATTATAATATATATAGTTGATTATTTCATATGTGCTTAAGTTGTCTTGGACACCTCCATTATTAAAAAAGGGTCCAGCAATCAAAACTTGCTTCTGACCCCTAAAATCTCGAGACCGGCCCATAGCAAGAGATTTGACGGGGTAGATATCTTCCTTCTGTCTCAAATTATACCATTACTTTTGTTGAGTCTCTAATCTTAGAAAGAGAATAAGAGTGCAAAGAATTGACAGAAACATTACAGCATCAACTGTTGCTTCAGCTGGGCCTTTAAAATATCCAAGAGATCCATCAATGAGTCTTCTAATTCCTTGCTCAGGAGCAATCAAATGGGGCTGGTAACCATCAGCCTCTGATACAACTTTCCGGACATTTGATGTAGAAAGATGACGGTCTAGAGGAAGCTTTTTCAGCGCAGCTGGAAGTTGGTGATCAAAAACTCCATAGATACGATCACCTCCCGGCCTCCTGGATCAGCATTACATTGCTTAAAAAATTTTCAACAAAAAAGAAAGTCTACCGCGAGAAGATTTAACTTTTATTCTACTCTGAAAATATGTATGTGAATACAAACCGTAGGAGAGAAATCTCAAGAACCAAACACATAATTAAATATGTCCAGCAACAACAACAGACCCAGTGCCCAAAAGGCTACCATTTCAAAAAAATTTGGGCCATTTCTGGATTTCCCAATACGTCCAAGACAGTAATTTTTTTCATTACCAAGGCATCCACTTAACACTGCAAGGACATCACTTTGAACCACCAGAAGTCATTAGCAGACGCCAAGGCAGGTCATCACTTGACTGTTTGTCCATGACTCAACTGAACATAGTTGTACACAAAAATGAAATCCAGTCTTCAAGTGGTCCACAAAGGCTAAAAGAAGTGTTAAATGAAATCCAGTCTTCAAGCGGTCCACAAAGGCTAAAAGGAATGTTCTTTGATGCCATCAAGAAAGCAAAGTTTTGACAGCATACTAAGATACCATAAGAATAATCTATCTGAATGATGGGCATTGACATAGGCTAAAAGGGATATTACTCTTCTGCGCATAAAAGAAACAAATGTCTCTCTTAAATTAGCGCAAGCTCCAATTTATGATCAAAAGATGTGTGGATTCATCAATTTATACCCAAAGATACTATTGGTTATTGAATTGTGTTTCCCATTTTATTTGATTTCCAGTGAAGCAATAGGATGCCAAAACTCTATGACATTTACATTAAGATTGGAACTGATTCTGATTCTTTTTGACAATTAAGATTTAAATGAACCATACCTATCAATAATCAGACTTGGATAAGAGATTCACTTGATTTTTTTGTGCCAAATGTAATCTAAATGAAAAATAATGGTCAACTCAGAAATGATTATTGGCTAAGTTAGCCAAGATTCTGAACCAAAGAAAAAAGTTAGCGAAGATATTATAAACAGCTATTTCCAATTCGCTGTGTTCCAACAAGATAGTGACAACATGCTCTTTAGAACAGAAAAACCTTATTCAGAAAGGGAAAAAGAACTTTTTTTCATGTATACAGGTAACATCCACTGGAATACCAGGTGGTATCGGGTTACACACCCACTGCTAGTCTTTTCAATAATATTTCTTTCTTCAAATATACCCTGTAGATCTTGAAACACTCATGATATGATATCTCCCTTTAACCGAGAAATGGCGCAAGGATTCCCCTGAACCCTATAAAAAACGCAATCAATGGCACACAAACAACCAGGAGGGCCGGATCAACTTGGATGAGGGAGTTCTAGCCACCTTCCATGGTCAAAAGGTCTGCCATGCTAAGACGACAACAACAACAAAAAAACCCAATGCCTCGAAGGGCTTCTGCCTAAGCAGGCTGTGTTGACATGCTAAAAAAGAAATAGAAATGAAAAAATAAATGGCAACAACTCCAACAGCTCAGAAATATTACCCTCCATCAAGATGCTCCTTGAAAACCTTATCAAATGCTCGGCACATTTCTAAAATTGTGTACAGCTGGGCCTGCACATACAAGGAGGACACTTCAGATGTAAAGAAGTAGAATGAAAGAAAAGAATATCGTGTTAAGTGGGCCTCAATGATTACCCCTCCGTCTGCTGCAATAGGTCTTCCAATACGGTCTAACTCAGCATTGATCTCATCAATCGTCTTATTTATAAGGGAAATGATACTAGGTATTTTCTGTCTGATAACAATCTCCAAATGCTGGAAAAGATCACAAGGAAAATTCAATCCAGTCGACTATAAAACTATAATTGTAATTTCAGTTTAATTTTTCCGTATTTGGAAGCTGACCTGAGATAAAAGTTTGGCCAGATATTCTGAGCCCATCTTGTGAGCCAAATGTGAATAATCTGGGCTGTGTTCAAAATATTCACGCTCCTTCCGACGTGCAGCCATCATATCAACGTTCTTGTTAATATCAGCTTGTGAACGATTCACAATACCAACCCAGGGATGTTGCAACCTGTATGATCTTCCTTCAAGAACCTTTTACATTCACAAAAAGCAAAAGTTGAGTTTTTATATTGTTTCCAATAGTAAAACATACACATGTAACAATGGTATAATCTGGGTCAATGGAAACTAAAATCATTCACAAATTAATCAGATAAGGGACGGAGGAAGTATCGAAATTGATAAGACGAGCATATCATTGTTTCATAACAAATCTAAATTGATAAGACGAGCATATCATTGCTTCATAACAAGAGTTAAGTGCATACATCCAGAGCATTCGTTCCCTGGTCCATCAGGTCCAACTTCGTAATCACCCCAAATGTTCTTTCACCTAAGAAAAAGTAACAGATACTATTAATTTCTGGTACATCAGTGTAAGTTTGAAATCAGGAAACCTCAGCTATATACTCGCCTCGTTGCTGCGAAAGGAACAAAAAAAGAACTCAGAATACCTGAAGGATCAACTTCTCTTGCCAGCTTAATAGCATCTGAAGTGGCAATATCTTGATTAGCAGGAGAAATAGCCAGGATAATACTGTTCGGCTGCAAATAAAAAAACGTTTTATGACGGTCACGTACACGAAGTATCAGTGAATGCACTGACACTAATATATGCATGCAAATTTACAAAATGATGCACGCAATCTACAAACATGAATAGACTTTTATATAAGCATTAGAAGTAGCAACAACGTTTAAAAGATTTATATTTATTATTTTTGGTTACCAAAACTCTTCATGCATACAATTAACCAGACTATCATGCCGCTTTTCATTATGAGATAAGATTTTCCTGGGCTTTTTTATCATTATCAATTCATATTTATATTTTAATAGATACTAGTTGCTAAAACATGCTATTAATGTGGGATTTCTCCAAGAAAAAAATGCTGCTCTGGAGATGCTAGCCAAGTCTAAAACCAATAACGCAGATAATACTTTTGCACAATGAGTAGTCAGGTTACTTTCCCTGCATGTTGATATTAATAAATCATTTACGTACCTTCTCTACATAAGAGCGAACCATATTCTCAATATCTTGAACAATACTTTCAGGCTGTCCCTCTGCATAGTTATTTGACAAAAACATATCAAATACCTAGAAGATCATTTTTGTTCAGATCACAGGACGGTACAACATGCATCTATATTCTACATTTCCATAACATGCAATCAGAAAATTACCTACAGCAACCTTTGTCAGCCCGGGAAGATCTATAAGTGTCAGGTTCACGACTGCAATTACAAAAAGAAACAAAGAGATCAACATATTGCCCCACTGCAATCAAATATACATATAACTAGACCTATCAGAACAATGAATATGTAACTCATTCCTTCTATATTCATTTTCCCCCTTAATGTAAAAACAGATCAAATTTTGACAGGAAACAGTATGAAGCTTCAGTCAGATACCTGGAAAGAAACCTACCTACTTCATTTAGTAGCATTTAATAGTGATTCGGCTTCCTAGCTTTGCAGTGTATTTAAAAATACACCAGAAGGGCGCAAATTAGTAAGCAGGTAAACTCGAACCAGGGATGAACTCCAACATAGATAAGCATACACTGCACAGTACTTGGTGTTTATGATAGAAACAAGGAACTATACACTTGCCTAGCTATGACAATTTTCACAAATTACGTCCTGGATTTTCTAGCGTCTCGAGATCAAAGTCAATGGTTCATTAGTTTAGCCAATAAAGCCTTGGTAGTCCCTAAGACAAGAGGCCCTAGATTGAAATCCATCTCCCGCTACACACACTTAACAGAAAACCACTGAAAACCGGACATAAATTAGATTAAATGCATAAAAGTCCCACAAAATCTCACAAAAAGATGAACTATTTTAACTCATAACTCACATATCCTAACCATTTTATCGTCCAGTATAATGTTTATCAAATATCTGTATGAGCTAACTAGTCATGGTAGCTACAACAGCAGAACAAGAATGAGTAGAGGTAGCACAGGTGAAATGATTGTTACACAGAGTACGGAAAGAAAAATTAGTAAATGGAACTGAAAATATTCAACCATAAGAAGACGTTATGCATCAATAAGAAAGTTGTTGTTCAACATGAAGTTTGAAGAGATAACATCGTTAAACAGAAACAGTCTTACTCTGCCATCAAAGTATAATTAAAGCAAAAAATCACTTTTTTCATAAAATTAAACAGAAAACCGAGAAAACATACCATTCGGAGAGTAGATGCTCAAATGGATTGGAATGTTAGAAATTTGCTTTGATTTCCCAGTTATACGATCAGTCTCATCTTGAATTTCTCTACGTACAGCAGCTGCATAAGCAAAATAGTGCTTATTATATAGCCATGACAAAAGGTCATTGACGTCAAGTCATAAATGAAAATTCCAACTATAAATCGAGTCAAGGCCTCAACAGATTGGTCCCCCTAGCTAATGTAAAATCTTTTTCTACAAATGAGACTTCTTGTCCTTCTTCAGACTCTTGTTTCTGTAGTGAATGTCCTCTGAATTTACAGAACCAATACCAAATCCATCTCATGAAAGTTAAATTTATCAACTTCAGACCATGAAGCTTCTTCCATATTCAACTAAACAAGTGCTCAGTGCCTAATTGGAGGCACAAACATGAAATGCCAGGTCTACCGCATTTAAGCATAAATACAGCCCATCAGACGACACCCCGCGCACCATGTTCCAGAACAAAACACACTCTTTTAACCAGAGATCCCTTATAAACCACACATCAACGACCTTCTTCAGCATTATTGATTGCATAAGCTATTAGATTTGACTAACATTTATTGAACAAATAGTAAGAAAAAGGCTAAATACTGAGAAATGTTCAAATGGGATACAGTATCACTTAAGACAATTACTTGTCTATTTGGTATCGTTTTCTCTTTGCAATTTTTGTTTTTGAGAAACCAAAAATCAAGTTTTGGAAACGATTTTTTTCTTGTTTTTTTGTTTTATGTTTTCAGCTTTCATTCAAACTAGGAAAAAGCTGAAATTAAAAAACAAAAACCAAAAAGAATCATTTCTAAAATCTAGCTTTTACTTTTCAAAAAATAAAAATTACAAATAGAAAATAATACTAAATATACCCCAAACTATCATTACTTAAATTTGCAATGGACAAACAAGCTACAAGTGGTCAACTTCTGCCAAAACAACCAGTAGGAAGTAAGCATTAACATACCAAAATCAGTGAATCTCTTCTTTGGTGCATGAAGAAACTCGGCGTATTCAGTTCCACCATCGGTCTTGTGAAGTTGTAGAACCAATGGTCTCCTCGTCACAATGCCTTGTATTCAAATACCCAAAACATCAAAATCAAATCATATCCAAATGAAACCTAAAAAAACAAATCAAAAACCTATTACTAAGTGCATATTTTGTCAAGAGACCAACTTTCACAAAAGTTTGAGCTACTAGGTCAAGGCTTAGGAATGACTTTATACACTAACATGTCCCCTCATGCGACTCCTCACTGAGTTTGAAGCATGAATATCGATAATTCGACTTACCATATCAAGGAACCAAACTTCTCAAAAGTTGAAACCGATAGACAAAGGCTAAGGATGATTTTGTAGACTAATATAATCGGTAAAATCTTCTTTCTTAGCTTTTAATTCTGAAACAAAAGTATTGAAAACGATTTTACATCATATTTGGTTTCCTACTTGACTACAGTAAAATTTGAAACCAGAAATCAAATTTTAGAAAAATTCATCTTCAAAAACTAAAACTACACAAAAGATCATACAAATTGAGAATAACCCTACCTGATCCACGAGGGAGAAAGTCCCTTCCAACCACACTCTCCAGTACAGATGATTTTCCCGAACTCTGGAGTCCACAAACATTCATAATCAATTAATCACATCCTCTGTTAATAAAATTCGCGTATAATACATATTTCGAACACTTATTTGTTCTTTGCCATTTAAAAAGGAGTTTTATGTATCATTGCTAATAATTTGGTAAAACACGTGTTATTTGTACATATAATACACGTATAATAGCACATATCCATATTTTTTTAATTTAAAAATAAATAATTAAAAAAAGTCAACACTTCCAACTGAATTAAATATTCATATATTCTATATTTTACTAAATTTGTTACCTTAACTCTCAAATTATTGATTGAATCCTACCATTTACTAACATTATTCCTTATTTTTATAAGTCAAGTAACTGTAAACCAAAGTTTTCCTATATATATTAGAATAATACAAGTACATATCAGATCTCATGTAATTTCTCTACTGTGTTTTACTAACAGAGATTACATCAGATACAATTGAAATCTAGCTAGATTGATAAAAGCAATAACTCGATCTGAAGAAAGATAGAGAGAAAATACACCTAGCCATCTGGATCCACAAACATTCATAATCAGTCAATCATTTCAAATCTAGCTACATTCATAACAAAATAAATCTATCTGGCGAGAAATAGAGAAAGAAAATCAACCTACATTCATAACCAGTGAATTACATCAAGATACGATTCAAATCTGGCTACATTCGTAAAAGCAACAAATCAATCTGAAGCGAAAATCATTCATAATTACATCAAATTCGATTCAAATCTAGCTGCATTCATAAAATCAATAAATCGATCTGAATAAAGCGAAATAGAAAGAGAAAATCGACCAACATACATAATCAGTTAATTACATCAAATTCGATTCAAATCTAGCTACATTCATAAAATCAACAAATCGATCTGAATAGAGCAAAATAGACAGAGAAAATCGACCTGGCCACCAACAACAGCAACAGAAGGAAGAGCTTCCCAAAGAGATAAGCCTTCGCCTCCATGATCGCCAAGTACCGTACACGCTCTCTGGATCTTGTTCACTAATCCAATCAAGCTCTCCATTGTTGCCATTTTGAAGCTCTTTCAATGGCGGTTACTGCGGTGAAGAAATCAGGAAATTGAATTCGAAATGAAGTTACTTATCGATGGAGATCCAATGTGAAGCATCGAGGAGAGAGAGAGAGAAGAGAGAGAAAATGCGTCGGTTAAAGAGAACTAGACATGATGCCTGCAAGTTGTTTGAATCGCATTTCTTGTAATGTTGGAGGGTTTCTCGTTCTTTTTTACTTTCATCATTATTTGCCTAAAATTATTTTTAAATTTTTTTTATAAAAATTATCGCTTAGATAACTGAAGTTTGAGTATTTATTGCTTAGATATTTTAACATATTCATACAAACATATAATAGAGGTATCTTCATAAAAAAAAATAGTGAATGAAAAATATCATTAAATATCCTGAGGTTTTAACATTTATTATTTAGGTACTTTGACATTTCAATATATATAATGAGGTACTATGAGTTTTAGACATTTTATCACTTAGGTACCTTGAAATTTAAAATTTTATCAATCAGATATCATTTAGTCAAAAATTCGATCGATTTTCGTTAGAAATTACTAAAATTGAACATGATTTTTACTATATATAAGTATCATCGTTAGAATTTGATTTTTTTTTCCCAAAAATGCGAAAATAACATATAATTATGGTAATTTTTAGATGGTCTACATCAACATTTGGTGAATATTGTTCACAATTCGCTAAATTTTTTGTGAAAACATTGTCACTATTATATATATATATAATCGTGTTCATGTGTTATATCAATATTTTTTGTATAAAATTGATTAGATTCTTACAAACTTTCATCAAATTCCGTTATAGGATACCTAAGTGATAAAATATTCAAGCCTCATGGTACCCCATTATATATATTGAAACGTTAGGGTACTTAAGTGATAAATGCTGAAATCTCAGAGTGCCTAATTGATAATTTTCCAATATTAATTGAATATTGATACAAATTACCCAAATATTACCACAATCACGTGTTGTTTACGCATTTTTAGCAAGAAAATCATCAAATTCTAATGGCAATACTAATATATGGTTGGAATCGTGTTTAATTTTAGCATTTTTCAACGAAATCTATTGAATTTCGATAAAACAATATCTAATTGAGCAAATTGTAAAACTTCAAGGTGCATGATGTTTTGTATTTTTATATCTTTTATTCCCCATTACCATGACAATTTGGGTGATTACGTGCATAATTTTGATGCGATTTGTCTCTTAATAGGCGTGGAATATGCTAGAAATAATGGGCTCAACAAGGGGTGAAGAATTGTGAAAACGAACAAATTTGGAGACAGTGTAGAGAAACCCGTCCACATGTGATGAAAAGAATAAGCAGGTCCAAAATCGGCCAAAGCCAGCCTCTTCCCAAGCATGCGGATCAACCAGCCAAGCATTTTGGCAACTGGTGAAGCCTAAAACAAGCAAAAGGGTTAAAAAGAACATTCATGATCCAATAATATGCTGTCCCATTGGGATCACATAGATCACTTTGGGGGCTTTATTTTGATATGCAATTTTCCTTATAACTTTTTATGAATCAAAAGTTATGTGCTTTTTAAATTATATGCGCACTTGCTATTGGAGGCATTCAATTGATCGGATTTTCCACCCAATTGATTGCCTCTAGGCTGCGCTGCACGTATAAAATGGAAGGGGAGACATATTTATTTCATCTTCTTTTCTTACATCCTCCCTCCAGGAGTCACCTAAGAGACCAATTTGTTATGAAGGCCAAAGTGTAAGTGGTTTGAGTACCAGGGGATCCTTTTTTTTTTTTGGTAATTAGCGGCAAAACCGCAACAAAACAGGGAACTCGGCAAAACGAGCCCCTGGAAATCCCGAAACTGGGGGATCTGATACGAACCAACAATAATCTAGCTCACCCCTCACAGTCCAGCTCCACAATCACACAAATTGGTAACCACGAGACAATGAATGGTTGTCCTGGATTTTATATATGGATAATATACAAATGAAGTAATTACATGTAATATAATAAGAAAGGAGATCTAGAAGGTGGCACCCGGATAGACGTGGCACCTAAGCTGATGTGGCCGGTGATGTGAGCAATCATATCAGGATCAAAGCCAGAGTCGTGTCAACATCAGTCGAGGGAGTTTTCAAGCCAGGAGTTTCCTTTTTCTTTTTTCTTTTGAGTTTTGTGATTTTTAACTTCCCATTGAGGAGTAAACTCTTAGTTAAAACGATTACTCGTCAGAATCTTGGATTTATGTTTGGTTTGCCATAATTATTGTAGTTATACTATTTTCCACACCCATGTGGGAAGTTTTATATTTTAGATTGGTTTTTCTTTTATTTGCTTGCAGCCGTGAATTTATTTGCATGTTGTATATGCTTGCAACCTAAACTATAATATAACAGATTTTCATTCGCGATCAAAGTTGAGGTTGTACCCAACCCTAAAGCCCCATCTTTTATACAAAATTAAAGTTAAAATTGGGTGTAACAAAAGAATTAGTTAGTGCTATTGAGATAACTCGTGCAAGACCTAGAGTGATTAGATAAGTTATGTGCATAAACTAGTCCATTATCCAACCCAGATTTAAAGCTTATAACCTAAATCTGTAAAGTCAATATTAGTGATGAAATATAATGATATGATCCGAGACATGCTAACCCGAATTCATTCCCTAAATTACCCTTTCACTTGAGACTACAAGATATAGAAGAATTCCATGAAGACAATCCGACAGGATCTCGCCTACCTCAACCCAAAAGAAGTGACGGCTCTAGTTTGAGCTTAGTGGAGGAAGAGTATACGGATATCTAATGTAGCTGTGTCGGTGCATTCAGTATAGGTAAACTGTGGCGGGCTCGTTTGCGTACACGTAGTACGGGTGTTGGTTTAGTCGCTTAGGATTCCTAGGATTTAGCACCATGGGATATAGCGTCACTCTCTATACTCCACTCTTCTTTATTACGCTACACTCTCCCACTCTCTCTCTATCTCTCCCTCTTTCACTCCACCCCCCTTTTCTCTCTCTCTCTCTCTCTCTCTTTCTCTCTCTTCCCCTATCTCTCTACTCTCTGTTACGCTCTACCCACACTATGATTGCACTAGGCACATGTATAACCACCCCCCCCCCCCCCGGTGCTTGTATGCTCCCACGCGCATACACTTAGATACTTGCATATTTATTTCACTAATTCATGTGTGAATTCATTTGTGACTAATTTATTGGTGATAAACTGATTATTTACTTGCAGGCGTTCACACACTCATCCTTAATTGGATCAAATAAAAGGTTGGGGGACTTCGAAAACAGTCTCTCGTTAGGTTCTCACCCTGATGGGATAAGACTGTGTACATCTTTTCCCTCCCAGACCCCGCGCGAGCGGGAGCCCTCCAGGCACTGAGTTTGTTGTTTTTGTTGTTGTTGTTGTTTACTTCATTTAATTTCACTAATTCTTTAACTCACTCAACCAAACCAAATTTAATATTTAATCACTGAAATTAACTTCATACTAATTCCTTATGGATACAAAACCCATATATCTGCCACAGCTATGATCTGCCAGTGCATTTTTTTTTTTTGTATGCATTAAATCCACATCAGTACCTAGGTGATGAAATATTAAAAAAATAAGGTAATCCGTTATATATATTAAAACGTTATATCACCTAGGTGATAAATGGTCAAACCACATAATATCTAATTAACAATTTCTGTTCTTTAATGAATAATTATCACTTAAATACTACAAAATTTGACAATTTATCATCTAAGCATTCCGATATTTCGATATATGCAATGAGGCTAGATTTAAAATTTTTATCAATTGGACACCTTGAGGTTTTAAACTTTTTATTAATCACGTAACATTCGGTTGAAATGTGACAGATTTATTGGAAAATGTTAGAGTGGAACATGATTCTTACAATATAAAAATTCTGTTAGAATTTGATATACTTTTATTGGAAAGTACTAAAATGGGACATTATTCCAACAATGTAAAATATCTTTGTTAGAATTTGATTTTTTTGGCCAAAAAATGCTGACATTACACATTATTTTAATAATATATAGATAGTTTACATCAAATTTTGATAAAATTTTTATTGTAATTCGCTTAATTTTTGAGGCATAATCATGTAATATATTGACATATTTTGTATAAAGTTAGTCAAATTCTTACGAAACTCATAAAATTCATATATAGACTGTCTATGTGATAACATATTTAAAACTCAAGATATCTTATCATATATGTTGAAATACAAGGTAACTAGATGATAAGCGCTCAAATTTGACGGTACTTAAGTGATAATTTTTATATTTTTCCTTATTCACATCTTTTAAATAATTAATTATTTAATATTATTAATTTTTTAATTAATCAACTTCCGTTAATATAATTAGTGATTTAATAAATAAAAAAAAATAACATGTCATGTGCTTAAGCCACTAAATACTAAAAATATGTACATTTAGGGTTCATTTACTAGGCACTAAGGTACCGGATCCCATTAGAACTTCAAAGTTAAGCGTGCTTTGACGAGATTATTACCAGGATGGCTGACCTCCTGGGAAGTCCTCATGTTGCCAACCTTATAAGATTAGGGGTCCTTGGAAATAGCCTCTCGGCAGGGTTACACCTTGAAGGAGTAATGCTGTCTACCTCCACCCCCAGACCTCGCTTAGGCGGGGCCCTTGAGGCACTGGATCTGTTGTATAGCTTATACTAATGGTTCAGAAAAAATACTAATGGTTATCAGAATAGTTAACGTGTCTCTACGGGAGTAAATGAACCGAGTCGGTTCGTCAAAAAGCTGGAAAGGCTCGGCTCGCTTTAAACTGAAGCGAAGCAGATCGTTTAGCTTATTGAACCAAGCTCGAGCCTAGTGAAACTCGAGCTTGTAGGTTTGTAAGCCTAAACGAGCCTAAGTGAGCCTGTCTTATTATAATATACTTGCTTAAATATGGTCAATGAAGCCAAATTTGAGCCTAAATAAACCGAGTTCAAGCTTCAACGAGCCCGAACAAACCTAAATTAAGCTTGAATGAGTCAAAATATTGCAAGTTTAATTTAAAGCTCGCTGAGCTTAGATCGAGCTTGCTTTTGAGGAGCCGAGCTCAAGCTTGAACTTTCCAAACTTGGAGAGCTTTGAGCCAAGCCCGAGCCATACCTCGAGTCTGGGCTCAAATACACCCCTATGTCTATCCACCAATTATTTTTTTACATTCCTAAATATTGCAAGTTTAGCTATCACAAAGCTAGTTTTCTTTTCTTTCTTTTTTTTTTTATAATCAACAGTCACAAAAGACCAAAAAGGGTACCAACACGCAAGCACCGGATCCTATTAGAACTCCGAATGGGCAAAAGTAGTGCCAGGATGGGTGACCTCCTGGAAAGTCTTCACACCTCAGGTTAGGGGTACTCGGAAACGGCCTCTCTTCCACCCTAAAGGAGGGAGGCTGCGTACATTCACCCCAGACCTTACTTAGGCGGAAGTCCTTGAAACACTGAAAATGTTACTTTGCTTTTAGTCACAAAAGCTAGTTTTTATATTCTTTTTTCTACTTTAATTATAGTTGTTTCTTTAATCTATTTTTTTATTTTTTATCTTTTTAATGATAATGGAATGGGTGTCATGGACACGTTATGTCAATACAGGGCAGCCCGACACCCTTGGGTCCCTACGGTTGGGGAGACTTTAGGCCATTCCGGGGTCCCAGACTCACATCATATTGTCTCAGAAATATATATATGATGTAGAGGTTCAATAACAGTCTTTAAAATTTTTATTACAAAAAATAATTAAGAATAAAGAGGAATAAAAAGTCTAACCAAATTCTCACCCCGAGAACAAGAAAGATCATAAACAATGATAAAAATCTCTAAAACAATTAAATTAACTAAATTTTCCTTTTGTTTAAATAAAGGAACTAATTCAACTAAACTATAAGACTTAAAAATTAAAAGATAAATACAAAAATAACTATTAATTATCTAAGTAATTAATAATTATCTCTTAATCTAATTTAAGTTAAAAGTATTGTAATTGATATTAATTTTCTCAATCAGGTTCACCCTTTCGGATCTCTCCCCTCTATCCCCACCTCTTCCATATTGCCAAGTACCCATCTCACTAAGAATCTGAGCCGCCAATATACAGACTGTATATATATATAAAGCATTAATTTTTCACTTTTTAATGAAAAGGAAACATTAACACCCCTCACTATACTTTCCAAAAAAGGTGTACATCAATTATCTTATCTGCTTTAGTGTTACAAAAAATTATCTTACCTACTTTCTTGTGATGAAAAAAAATAAAATAATAATCTTATCCTCGTCTTATTAAACATAAAGGTAGAGATGACCAACGGGTCTGGCCAATCCGCAGACCGTGTGGGGGCCTAGGCTCGAGTCCAGCCCTGTTTGAACAATATAACTTATTTTATGAATGTATTTTTTATTTATATTGCTATAATTATATTTTTTAATAAATTATAATACGTTTTATTTTATAAAATATATTTGTAATTTTTGTAACGCACTATTATATTACTGTAATTATATTTTTTAACAAGTTATAATATATTTTATTTTATAAAATATATTTATAATTTTATAAGATACTATTATATATAAATATAATTAAAAGGGGTTGTTGGGGTGCCGGGCCGGGGGATGAAAAGTTAACTCAACTTCAACAAAGCTTCACCTGGACTTAAAGGCTGTGATAGGCTCCAACCGTTAACCGTCAACGCTTAGTATTTAGCTGTTAGCTATTAGCTGTTAACTAATTGATTAGGTGTTAACTGTTAGCTGACGGGTAATAATTTTTATGTAAGTGTTTGATAAAATTAGATGTTCAAATTAGTTGATTGCTGTAAAATGACATAAATAAACATAAGTAAACGAAATAGAAGATGGGTGGAATTGTTGATGACATTTTGGTAGTTAAGATAAACAAGAAGGGCAAAATAATAAATAGATGTTGATTATAAAAAATTTGAAAAGCTAAAAGCTAATTTGTTTAGCTTTTGAAAATCTCTTTTTCAAAAGCTAAAAGCTATCCTAAAAGCTAACAATAAAATTTATACCAAACAGCACAATTAGCTGTTTGATTAATCAAAAAACTAAAAGTTATGAAAAATGCTATGCAAAAGTGATTGCCAAAGATAACCAAAAAGATGGTCGTATTTAAAGACTTTTTATTTTTAGAATCAATTTTCTAAAATTTATTCTATTTAAAATTATGAGTGAGGAAATTTTCAACTTAAAAATTTATAATTTTGATTGAAGGAAAATTATTATTTTTAAACTTATCAGTAAAAATGATAAAAAAAAAATAAAAATAAAAAGATTTTGCATTTATTTAAAAATGCTTTACACAAAACATTTCTTTATTATAAAATGCTTTTACTTTAAGCTCCTCTATATTATGTTTAGGCAAGTTGTAAAAAAAAAAATTATTTTTTTGGAATTATTTTCTATAAAAGTACTTTTGAAAAAGATATTATAAGTTATGTTTTTAAATTTTTTTTGTTTCCATTTCTAGCTTTAAGGAGAAATACTATTTTTCTAGTTTTGCGTAAAAATACAAAAATAACTTCTATATCTATTTAAAAGTACTTTTTATTTCAAGCTAAACAACAACAACAACAACAAATCAATGCCTCAAAAAAACTCTTGCAAGACGAGGTCTAGAAAGGGTAAAAAGTACGCAACTTTATTCCCACATAGTGGTACCCTGCAGAAAAGATGTTTACGAAGGGTCTCCAACCCTAAAAAGAAAGAAGGAACGTATTTATAAAATCCAAGTCAAATAAAACAATAACATCAGACATGCAAGCATAATAAAAGCATCAACAATAACGAACATGCAAGTCTAGGAACACCATGAACTAGCATTAGTGTGCTCCACCCTCCAACAGATGTGCCGGCCACATATATTTTTAACCGGCACTTAACTCTATCTAAGGTCATCTCTTTAATAAGGTTTAGGTGGGTAAGATCATGTGTCTAATCGTCTCAATCCAACTACTCTTTGGCCTATCTCTACCTCCCTTCCAATGTACTAACAAGGAACACGGTTACCCAGTAAATCTCGGCCCATGCGGCAGCCCACACACCATAGGTGTCAAGAGCCAGTTAAATCAAGGATTCCTTAGGAAGATGTTCAAAGGGAGAATCGAACTTTAGACCTTTTGGCTTAAAGTAATGTTTTATCCATTCGCTTACTTTCTACTACTAATACAAGACCCTGGTAGATATCTCTCTTCCAATGTACATTATTTAATTGCTCACTTTTACTAATAGGGGTTGTTATTTGAAGCCATATATCATCTCATTTTTTCATCAATTTACGGTATTTTGATTTCATTTATACTTATTTTCTCTCTCTCTCTCACACACACACACATATATATATGAGAACGAGGTGAAGATCGATGTATCTACTAACAATAACAACAACAACAGACTCAGTGCGTCAAGGGCTCTCGCATATGTAGTGTCGAGGGGGTATACACAGCCTTACCCCTTTAAGGTATTACCTTAAAGGAAGGCTGTGTCTCAGGACCCCAATCTAAAATGCACGCAAGCATAAAAGCATACAAACATAGGAGCAAAACAATGGCACAAAACAAGCATAAAGCATACAAGAATAGGTGTTACTCTAAAGGAGGAGCAAAAAATAGCAAAAGGAAAACTCAGAATTATCAGGTCAAGTCAAATTAGATCAGTACAACGTTCAACAGGTCGAAAGGTATGATTTACCACATCGGATATTTATTATATACTGAGTTGACTTTTTTGTTGTATTAGAAATTAGGAAGTGAAAATGCTATATATTAAATTAGTAAGTTATATATTATTGCCTTAACGTATGAGAGTTGTGAACCCTTCAAAAAAAACATCTCTAAAGTATAGCACACTGTAGGGGCATGGTTGCTTACACCTTACTCTCCTCAGACCCTGCCTTAGCAGGAGCCTCAGAAACAACCTCTTATTAGGGTATCCCCTTGATGGGGTAATGCTGCGTACATCCTACCCCTCCCAGACCCTGCTCACACGGGAGCCCTTGTGGCACTGGGCCTGTTGTTGTTGTACCTTGAAGTTTGACATGTCAATATTTTAGCCAATTAACTCTATAAAATAATTTCTAATCCAAAATTTACACGTGTTTAGTTAAAAATAGTCCAAACCATATTGCGTAAGGGTGTAAGATAACCTTCTCATGTAACTCGTTTTCATTTGTGGTAGTACAACATTACAGTTCATATGTAAGATGAGAGGAATAGTGAAGGGGTAGTGGGATTATTAAAAAATAACAAGAAGTTTGGTGGGCTTATTAACAAATAAATAGAAGTTTTAAACTCGTTCACACCATCATTTGGACTGCTTTGTTAAATGCATGTAACTTTTTAACTAAGAATTATTTCACAAAGTATGGGCATTTAACAATTAATACACTAAATATTTTTTTAATAGAGGTAAAGACAGACAGCCTTAGGATCGTTTGCGTCGGACTAAGAGTCCCAAGGCATCAACTTTGATGAAAGAGGAGAGGGCTTTGTCCGGTGGACTCTGCCACACTGAAAGGCCAGACCCTCTATGACCATAATTTGTAAGCTAGTTTGCTAGTCTATTTGCTTCCTGAAAATAATGATTAAAAGAGACCTGAATACACTGCTGACTGATCAGATGTATGTCATCCACAGTATAAAATTTTGAAACCTCAGAGTACCTCATTATATATATTGAAATATCAGGACACTTAGGTGATAAATTAACTAAATCTCAGGGTACCTAAATAATAATTTTTCTCTGTAGTTTTATAAGCTATTTACTATAGGTAATGTTATTCCGACAAAAAAAAAAAAGTTTTATTATGACAATAACATTTTTTTTTTCCTAATAAAAAATGTTATTGTCCTGATAAAATTTTTTTTACCAGAATAAAATTATAGTTTTTAAGGTAATTTTATAACTCTCATGATTAGTAAGTTATATCATTAGTCTCACAATAACAAGTTTTGCTTGTCAATAACAACTACCTTTGCTATATACATTTAGAACATAAATCAAATTTACATACATAACTAAGGGTGTCCACAAAAACTTGAAACTGAAAAAACCAAACTGAAATCAAGAAAACTAAATTGGAAATATCGGTTATTGAGTTAGAAGAAGCGGTTCGGTTACCGAACCGATAAAAAATTTGGTTACTTTGGGTGGTTGCGGTTCATGGGTTCTAATAAATCGATTAACTGAATAAACCAATTAGTATATTTACCAGAGCATTATAATTGTGCATTATAAGTTATCGTTTAGTTGGTAAATACTCATGCTTAGTTCTATATAATTATAAGTTCAATTCAATTGAGTTTCAACCTTTTATATTTCTAACTTAAGGCAATTCAAATTAACATAATAATTGTATAGACTCAAAAATACAATTAACAACATAAATCTAAGTGGTTACTTGGTTTACCTGTTTTTAAAGCGCACAGTAACAAAATTTTAGGATTTAAATAAGTGAGAAAAATACTTAAATTTCTTTTTGAATAAGTGGTTAACTGATTAACCGAACTGAACTAACTGACATCGAAATTCCGATTAACCGATTTTAAACGGATAGCAATGGTTATTAAATTTTTATAAAATTTTTAAACAGTTATCGAACCAATAAGTTAAATAGTACGATTAAGAGTAACCAACACCCCTAACCCTATTTTCCAACCATTTCCCACAAAAGCAAAGAAAAAAAGCAACGAAATTCATTCATACTAAAAGGTCAAGAACTTGAATCGGAAAAAAACGGATTTGAATTTCTTTACTTCTGTCGCTGAATTTTCAGAAACTGAAAGAAAGAGAGAGAGAGAGAGAGAGAGAGAGAGAGAGAGAAACCCTAAGATTTCACAATTGAATCAACACTTGCTGCGATTTCTCAATTTGCTATACGAAGACCAGGGATCAGAGTCAAAAATCTTGATTCTCCACTGATTTTTTGTTGTTGTGATCGATAGCGAAGGATCGTTAATGGCGGACGCTCTATCTGTAATTCCGACGTCGGTGCTGCGAAATCTCTCCGATAAGCTCTACGAGAAGCGCAAAAATGCGGCTCTTGAGGTTCTTGATTGATTGATTGGCTGAATTTTGATCTTGATTTCGTTTCTGCAGGTTTTTTTTGAGTGATTATGGATGTCTGATTGTTGATTTTTGTTTTAGGTTGAAGGAATTGTGAAGCAATTGGCTATGGCAGGTGAGCATGAGAAGATTTCGGCTGTGATCAAGCTGTTGACTGATGAGTTCACCTTTTCTCCTCAAGCTAATCACCGCAAGGTTAATCTTGTTTTGGAATTTGGCAGTTGGATTCGCTTATTGATACAATCAATTTAGACTGTATCTAGATTTAGCTAGTTTACGGGGGAGAATATATTAGGAGAAGAAGATGAGAGAGAGACAGGAGAAGAAGAGTGGAACATGAAGAGAGTATGGGCAGAGAGAGAGAGAGAGAATAATAGAGAGAAGTGAGAAATTGGTTTGATTCTTGTTATTTATGCAATTCTTGTTGAGATCTTAATGACTAACTAAATCGAGCCATTTCAACTAATAGACAACCAATTAACAACTAACGCTAATTTGTCAATATAATGTATGTAACACCTGTTCTTTGAAAAAATTATGTTAGATCGTGATGAATATGAGTTGTTGTTATCACTTTCTTGAGTTTGTACTCCCTTGTTTGTCCTTCCTTAGGGTGGATTGATCGGATTGGCTGCGGCTACAGTTGGTTTGACTGCAGAAGCGGCACAGCATCTTGAGGTAATCATTCAATTTTCCATCCTGGATTTCTTGCTAGTAATAGTTGCTCATCTAACATCTTTTTTTGATCTGAAAAAGAGATAAAATTAAAAAAGAAGGAATGGACAAAGAGCTAAAGATAAAGTGTCCCCAAATTTACAAAAGATTCTACTTACAAAAGAGAACTTTCAACTTGCCTTCATCTTTTTCTTGCTACTAATCTATAATGGTGCCCGACTAAGCTTTCCAACTTATGTAAGAGAGCTTTCTCTTTGATTATCTGTCTTTTCAGCTGAAATGCTATTAGATGAACTTGTTGGACTTCTTGTACGGAGTCGGGTCTTTTTTTTATCAGAAAAAGAATTATCATTAAGGGAGAAAGAATGTACATAGAGTTAAGGACAAGATGTCCACAAAACACAATCAAGGAACAATAAAAAACCACAACTAATAACATAAAGCCCTTTGACCCCTTTGCAAATCAGTTAAGGCCAAATGAGTGAAGCCTCTGAAGCTCTTAGTCCAAAGAACTCCTAGCAAGACCACATTTTTCTATAAGAAATTAACTGGTGTATATTGGTCTTTTAAAAACCTTGTCATTCCTTTCTAACCAAACACACCAAATAATCACAATCTTGGTCGTGGAAAATAGCGTTGAGACATCTTTCCTCTTCCCTAATAGCATTAAGACGTGTTGGTTGTGTGGAGTCTAGTTTTATCTACTGTAATGGCCATTTCTATGAAGCAGTGATGAGTAGCTAAGGTTCTCTCTTGTAGCTATAAAACCCTGTTTAGGATTCAAGACAATTGTGTGTGAGCAGTTAAGAAAATTCTTTGTAAAACTTTCTAGAAATAGTGAATATCCCTGCAACTCTGTAGAAGTAGACACAATTGGCTGAATCATGTAAATCTTGCATGTTGTTTCTTTTTTCTCATTCAATTTGTTGTTCTTTTGGGTTCGTTTCCTTAACAGAACTGAGCGTGGCGTCAGTTGGCAATATTTGAGAACTTTTCTGCTTTACTCATATGGATTGATGTTGTACCTTTGGTGTAAGCACAAAGCTTGAGCGATAATGGATTCATGCTTGCCACTTCCCCGTTGCATCTGCAACTTTCACTTGTCTCTTTGCTAAATTGTTTTCCATTAGTGCTTAGGGCTGAATTTTGTTTAGAAATGATCTTGCATGGGAACCATATTGAGATATTAAATACAAAAATGCAGGACGAGTATCTGAGAGAATAGTAATATGATATCTGTCTCTCAGTGAGATGACAGTCTTATGTGCTCTTATTTGTGTCCTCCCAAAGTCAATCCTCTCCAATTTTTTCATGAAAAATCACTTTTCTAACTTGGAAGTTGTAGATGAAGAGGTAATGACACCATTTTTATATCTTAATTTTTTTTTTTTTTTGGGTTTTTTTTTATTACATCCATTTTGCCCTAAATGAGTGTACATAATTGGTTTTGACGTTTGTTGAGGCTAATAGATTGAGAGGCATGAAGGCTGCTTCCTCTTCTCTCTCTTGGTCTCTTATCTGAAAGATAAGCTGGTAGATTTACTGTAGAGAGAGTAGCAATTCTTTGATAAGAAGATAGGTTATTTTTTTATGTTTTAGGAGTTCTGTACCAGGGAATTGTTATCTTTTTGTTTTCTTCAAATTTTCCTGTCATGCCTCTCATCGTTAATCATCTTCTTCCTTCTATTCTGGAGTAAAAGATTTTTATTATGCCAACAAAAGTATTCAAGAGATACTTCCCAAGTGTATTCTATGATGGCAGCATTTATTTACCGGTATGTATTATAAACAAGAAAACCATAAGAATAAGTTGAATATGGTGCTAATTCCCTCATCAAAATTTATGAGTGCCTTCGTCTAATTTACGGACAATGAGTAACTAAAACAGGCGGGGAAGGGGAAATCTGCAAGTTCTGCTAACTGAGGTTTGTTGTCCAAACCTTTAGACGAGACTAAGGGCTGGTTATATAGCTACATTTATCTCAGTCTGGTAAATACACTACTGCAATTGCTTTTCTCTACAGAAGTACACGATGGAAGGAATTGTGACACTGATTTTGATTCATGTGAAGAAATGCTTGTTATTGCTTTTGACTTGGCATGTCATCCATGTTTCTGGGGCTTGGTTCGATCAGCTGTATTAGTTATGCTATCTTCTTTGATGTTCCTTTAAGTCACTCTTGATAGCTGGGTTTCTTTTTGGTTGAGTTCTCATTGTTCAAGACAGTTGTGGCCCAATGACAAGTTGACACATCATTAACAGACCATTTGCTGTGTTGATAACAACATATAAGCTAAAGGATGGAATCAAATTGAGAAACTTTTGTGGGAGGAGATTGAATGATATCATGCCAATGAGCTATGTTCTCAGGTTAAGCCCCTGGTAAATTGAGTTTTCACTAAATGTTTGAAAAGCATTAGGACGGAAGTCCCTGAGTGATGGGATAGGACCAATTACAAGTTGAAAATTGCCCAGAGTGAACTTGAGCAAGGAACTCAGAAGAATCCAGTTAAAAAAAATGAAAAAAGATTCAAAAAATTCAGTGAACATTCAAAAGGTGGTGTGCATACAGAAAAAGTTCTGGTGCGGGATGGATTAACAAGCCTTCATTGCTATGCTATATTATACATGGATTAACAAGCCTTCAGGGTGCATATTTTTTTATTGTTGGAGTTTTTTTGGAACTACGGGTTTTCAATTTTTAGCATCCATGTTCTAGAGTTTCTTTCCCTTTATTTGTTTCTGTTTGCTTATTTCCTTCCCTTCTCATCTCCAAATTATTTGTGTTTACATGGTCACTGTTGATTGAGTACTTAAATTTGTCTGTCCGGTTGCATTGTTGTTTTGTCTGTCCGGTTGCATTGTTGTTAAAGAAGTGGGTACTTATTTTGTTACTCTATGATCTCTTGTATTTTCAGTTGTCTTAACAAAATGATTGCTATTCATTGATTTCCTGCAAATTTGGTTAAATTGCATTGCTCTTTTATAGCAATGAATGCCCAGACTAATTCATGTGAAAGATAAATGAACTTCCACTCATCAGCTGAACTGTCCCCGAGGTGGTAGTGGAAATTTTAGAAAAGCGAATGAAAATAAAGTTAGCTGTTCCATTTTTTCAGGCAAACATATTCCTTAGATTCCTGATTGATTCAATATGGGCTAGCATATAAAACTGCATACTTGAAATTGCGAAGATTTAACAAAATATTTTAATATAGGGGACAGCCAGATTGTGTTTATAGGGCCCTGTCCGATCCTAGGGATATCCTTGTTGTTTCTGCAGCCGAGACGCCTATGCTGCAGGTTGCCTTTTGCATCTTTGGTTCTTGTTTTGAGAAAGCTATGGATGATTGTCTTAATTCAAATTTCATTGACTGTAACAATCAGTTGAGGAAGTTCAGCAAAGCACTCTTTTTTCTTTTAGATCTGTAAGGGAACACCAAAAGCATGTAAATATGGCATATTAATGGGATGTTCATTGCGTGGATAATGCATTTACTTCACACCCTGGGATTTTCCTTTTTTTTCCCTTTGAAATATCCTTTTCAATAAAGGCTCTACTAATATTCTTTTCTGGCAAACTGCAGCAAATTGTACCACCAGTGCTTAATTCTTTTTCAGACCAAGATAGCAGAGTTCGATATTATGCATGTGAAGCTCTGTATAATATTGCAAAGGTGAAAGTGGGATGCTTGTTCTTCATTGCAGTGCTTCGTAATGTTTCAATCGGAACTAACTTCTTACTTCTTTGCAGGTTGTCAGAGGGGACTTCATTGTATTCTTTAATCAAATTTTTGATGCTTTGTGTAAGCTTTCAGCAGATGCAGACGCTAATGTCCAAAGTGCTGCTCATCTCTTAGACCGGCTAGTAAAGGTAATGTGTTGACACCATGTTTGTATTAGATAATTTTTGAAGTCTTGTCTTTTAATCTTAAACTTTATTTTGAAAAGCAGGACATAGTCACAGAGAGTGATCAATTCAGGTGTGCCCTCTGCTAATTAAGTTTGATTTTCATTCTCCATGTGATCATTTGTCCAAAATTATATAAGATCATCAGCTAATCTATTATGCTTGTATCTTCTGATTGTTTTCACTGTCACTTTTACTCAGCATTGAAGAGTTTATACCTTTGCTGAGAGAACGCATGAATGTCTTGAATCCCTTTGTCCGCCAGTTTTTGGTGGGATGGATTACAGTCTTAGACAGTGTTCCGGACATTGATATGCTGGGTTTTCTTCCTGATTTCCTTGATGGTGATCGTTCTAATCAGCTCATATGTTGAAATTTTTTTTTTTCGCCCCTCTTTTTGTGGAAGCATGTAAACTCACAGGTATTCTTCCAGGTTTATTCAACATGTTAAGTGATTTCAGCCATGAAATACGGCAGCAAGCTGACTCGGCGCTATCAGAATTTCTTCAGGAGATTAAGAACTCCCCAGTAAGCTTTCTGCTTGCAAGATGGAGCATATATATATGAGGCAGTTTTTCATTCGTCATCTCATCACATACTTCATCTAAAAAGAAAATTTTGTAAAGGGCAGAAATTTTGTTGCATAAATAGTTACCAACAACAACAACAACAACCAACCCAATGCCTCAAAGGCTCCCACAAAGGTAGGGTTTGGGAAGGGTGAAATGTACGTAGCCTTACCCCTACAGGGTTCAACCTGAAGAGAGGCTGCTTTCGATGGGCTCCGAACCCAAAAAAAAAAAGGCAGTAGGAAACAATATTTATAAATCCATGTCAAATACGACAGCACTAGACATGCAAGCATGCAAACAGCAATAAAGCAATAATGACAGACGTGTAAGCCTTAGAGCACTATGAATTAGGATTGTTGTGCTCCTCTCTTTTAACGGCTATGTTGGCATCACGAACCGCCACATAGCTTTATTTAAAAATAGTTATCACTGAATAAAAAGTTTAGCTAGTTTAGCTGTTTCGCAGAAGTCTGCATAGTTAATGTTGCATCATACGCGCCATGCACTTTCCCTTTCTTTCATTCCTAATGTTCTGATTATAGTGCACTGTTATTGAAGTCTGTAGATTATGGTCGCATGGCTGAAATACTTGTACAAAGGGCAGCTTCTCCTGATGAATTCACTCGGCAAACTGCCATCACGTGGGTAAGGTTATTTTATGAGGAAGACTATTATTCCAATAGTTGGTCTTTTATCTGTATGTTGCAGGACCTTCCATATATTTAATGTTCTCCATTTCTTGTTTGGATTACCGATTTTGGTGCATTTTTGTTTGCAGATAAATGAGTTTGTAAAACTAGGTGGGGACCAGCTGTTCCCGTACTACGCTGATATTTTAAGAGCCATATTGCCTTGTATTTCAGATAAGGAAGAGAAAATAAGAGTTGTAAGCTGCTTTGATCTTGCTAGCCTTATGCATGCTGTTTTTTCCAACACCAGAAATGCCTGGTGTATGTTTTATCTTTGCTGTTAAGTAATACCTCTTCTGTTTATCTTGGGGGAGGGGCTGATGTCAGGTTGCTAGGGAAACCAATGAAGAACTACGCACAATCAAAGCTGACCCAGCTGAAGGATTTGATGTGGGAGCAATTCTAACTGTGGCGAAGAGGTGGTGTTATTTTGATCTATAGAAATCATAGGTCTTCATTGTTGCTACAGTTTTGATAGATAATGCTAGAGATCTTTTTAAGAGACAATGAGGGACGAGGCTGTGGAGTTTTTCTATGAGAATCATTGTCCTTCAAGACTTAATTTTTCACGATTTTCATCTCTGGTACCATTAGTGAATTGTGACCTTTTTCACTTGTCAGACATTTATCTAGTGAATTGGAGGCGACTCGGATTGAAGCATTGCACTGGATCTCTGCCCTGTTGAATAGACACCGTGCCGAGGTAGTTCATGAATTGATTGCTCAAGCTGTTCTGCTGCTTTGAGTACTTGTTGCGTCTCTCTAATAAATTCATGTATATAGATCTTAGATCTTTTGCCCATCCATGCACTGCTGTGATGGAAGTGAGTTCAATATCAACATGTAGGGCAAGAGCTATGTGCCAGTTGTTTTTGGTGCCTCTTTTCATTGGTTCTCATGCCTTCTACGTGCTGAAGGAATGTAATCCATGGACATCGGGTTGCTCTTAGATAGGCATTTGCACGTTTTCGGTTCATGGCTGATCCCACTTACTTGGACTCTTTCCTGGACTTGTGGAATGTTCAAGGGTCAGATCTGACTATTTTTGGGGTTTTCCATAAGTTTTTGGTCTAATTTGTAGTCGTCCTAAGTGTCATTACATATCCAAGTGAACGGTCGGACACTAGTGCTTTTGGGTGGAACAAGGAGTCTGGCAAACATGAGTGGGGAGAGTCCAAAGTGTCTTAATATATGCAACTGTCCAGGTGTTTAAAGTGCCATTCATGTTTTTTTTCCTAGCTTAGTTTGCTCTGGTTTTCATAAATCCTATTTCCCCGAAACAGGTCCTATCTTTGCTGAGTGACATATTTGACACACTTCTTAAGGCACTATCTGATCCTTCAGATGAGGTAAGTTTCTTTCCTGCTGTGTTTTTGCATAATCAGACACATGTAACATGTTGACATTCATTTTCTTACTTACTGGCTACTTGATGTGCATGCGGACTGATGATTGGATTACGTTTTCAAATTTATATTCTCTTTTTCTTTTGTAAGCTTTTGGATATCCCTAGACTTGCCAAGAAATATTTAACGCTCTACTTCAAAGAGTGAAATGATTCAAGTTCTGTTAGAAGTTTGCTAGCTAACAGTTCTAATTCTACTACTGGGTAGTTAGGCGATGACTGATGCTAATCACATGATCCAGTGATCGACAGATTGTTGCTCTGTTTGTCTGAGGTCCCCCTCCCTATCAAGCTAGAAAACATCTTGAGCTATTGGGAACAGAAAGTTACAGTTTGAATTAGTTTTAGACAACAAAACATCAAATCATCATGACAAAGTTAATCTACATGTTTTTGACTTCTCTGTTTCAAGGAAACATAGAGGGATTTGTTTCCTCTGGGTGATTGGAGGTGATTATTGTGTTCAGTGAACAAAAATGCAGACAGTAGAATGTGAGAAAATTAACCCATTGTAGAACGATCGAGCATACTGTTGCCTTCTCCTTTCCTGCACCTGCTCATCTTTTTTTTTTTCCCCCTGTTAGGGGATTGTGTGCACAGATAGTACTAGCAATATACCCAGTGCCCCAAGGGCTCCCGCCTAAGCAGGGTAAGGGGGGGGGGGGTGTATGCAGCCTTTCTCCTTCAGGGTATTACCCCTGAAGAGAGGCTGTTTCCAAGTGCCCCCTACCTAAGGGTTAGGACTTCCTAGGAGGTTACCCATCCTGGTATTGCTCTCGCCGAAGCATGCTTAACTTCGGAGTTCTAATGGGATCCGGTGACGGCGTGTGCACAAATAGTACTGATCTCTATAATTGTCATGGCATCCTTATGAAGAACCAATGCTCTATAACAGCAATGCACTATTAGTATTTATCTATCGCGTGAATTCAGAAAAAAAATACGGCATTTCTCTCATGCTGTATTGTATACTTCTGAAAGTGATCATCCGTCAATAGGACTGTCTTATCCTTGTCCGTTCCAGTGCCTCAACACTAGTGAGAAATCTTCTCCTTACTTTGGACACACTAGAGTGAAGCTCTCCCACTGCAATGAATAAGTAGTTCGGAAGTGAGAAGACAAATGGATTGTAGGCTCATGTGTTATGTATAACTTAAAAATTGGAGATGAATCTTTATTCTGTATTCTACGACTATATGGATTAAAAGTAATTTATATTTCATGAAAGAACGTGAGATGTCTGTGGCATTTAGTATTCTTTACGGTGACCCCACCCATGATACTGTGGACACCACAATTTGATTCTATGCCTGAGATCAAAATTTTCAACGTTATGGCTTGGAAAAGAGAGCTAACTGAGTAGTACATGAGATTCTTGGCTGGTTTTGGCATTCAACATTTATACATTTTGTTTCCCTTCAATTGTCGTATTCATCTCCACAGATGGGAATGTATAGCTCTTGATACAAGTTCTGAAATAGTGACCTCTTTGAAATGCATGGATAGGATGGCTGGAAATTTTCGCTTTTTTTCTTCATATTCGGCTTGTACAATGTGTCTGAAGGGGAAAAAAAAAAAAAAAAAAGTGGACTCTGATAATCTTTTGTGCCAACTAGAGTTAGTGGACTTATAATTGCATTGGTTATAGACGTCTCTGGTATTATCTTTGCTGATGTCAGAAACATCCGCTCGACTGTTTTTCATGATAAACGTTGTGATATCTTAGGTAGTGCTATTGGTGCTCGAGGTGCATGCATGCATCGCAGAAGACGCGCCACACTTTCACCAGCTTGTGGTTTACTTAGTGGAGAACTTTCGAGATGATAATTCGCTTTTAGAAAAGTGAGTTCTTTTGCCTGTGTCCAATTATAATTCTTAAACATCTAATTTTGGCCTCTTCTAGTCAAAACTAATACGTTGCTGGTTTTCTACCAAAGGCGTGGTGCATTGATAATCCGTCGACTGTGTGTACTTTTGGATGCTGAAAAAGTATATAGGGAGCTCTCTACAATCCTTCAAACGGAATCTGACCTTGATTTTGCGTCTATTATGGTTCAGGTCTTCCCTTCTATCCACAACCATCTAATATGTCTATTTGCTTCTCAAAAGACTCGAACAAAAGCAAGAAAGGGGAAAAGGAAAAATGGCAAAAAACAGAAAAAAGAAAAAAAGGGTGTTTACTACTGTGTAACGGTGTTCAAACTTTTTCCTCTGGTGTCAACTAGATGGATTTCGAGCAACCCGTTATCCAATTGGCTGTTACCAATGGTGCATTTTGAGCCATCATACTGCACATGTATTGCATTTTATTTTTATTAACTCATGGTATGATACTAGAAACATGGTTATATGTTTTAAAAATATTAGAGTGCTTGCTTAACAATTTTTGCAAAGGCTGGACTTGAAAACAACTTACGTTTTCTGGAAAGCTCAATGAAATTGCTAGGACCTGTTGCGAGCGTGACCTTGATTGCAACCGTCATTCCATTTCTTTGGTACTATATAACTTAGAGCTTTTATTGGATTCAGGCTCAGAATTTAATATTACTGACTTCATCTGAGTTATGCGAGCTGCGGGAGCTTTTGAAGAAGTCTCTGGTTAACGATGCTGGGAAGGATTTATTCCTTGCTTTATATGCTTCATGGTGCCATTCGCCCATGGCAATCATTAGTCTTTGCTTATTAGCTCAGGTGACTGTTCATCATCAGAGCTTGCTTTTCTTTTTGTGTGCGTGTGTATACATGCACATATACAGTACACACACGTGCTTCTTGCACCTTTTTTATGGGTGCAAATACTTCATGTGGATCATGGCATACACACACCCCCCTGCATTATTCTTTCTTGGGTGCGAATACTTTTATGTGAATTCTGGCATCATGTGATCTTTATTCAACAGACATACGAGCATGCAAGCGCTGTTATACAATCGCTGGTGGAAGAGGATATTAATGTCAAATTCTTGGTCCAGCTTGATAAATTGATTCGACTACTCGAGACTCCAACCTTTGCTTATCTGAGATTGCAGGTGCTTAATCTATACATTCTTGTCTGCATTGGTCTAATATATTTTGGGGACTGAGTTCACTGCCTCTGGTGGATCAGTTCTCTGATTGCTTACCTAGAGAAATCAGTGTCATCAAAGTTGTCACCTGATTTTATGAACATAAGAACACTTTCGCAACCACATTCAACGTGAAATCATGGATTCAAGTAACCACGGAATTTGAGCTGGCCGATACTTAATTGGCGTATGAAATGGTACTCTTGTAATGCCCCATATAATGCATTTATATAGTATATTATTTCTTAAAACATATATATAGGTGTGTTTACATGTTTAAAGCTATTAAAGTGGTATTAAGATTAAAGAGTGTATCGGCAGTCATTCAATTACTTGCAAGCATAAGGCTTAAAAGCAACTTATGTTCTCTTTTGAAATGCAATGCGATTGCTACTATCCGATATAATAACATCTACTACATCCCCTCCGTTACTGAACCACAAGCGGAGATCTGGTTACATGGTTCAAATTAGGAGGTCTATAGCATCTTAAATTATGCCCTCTAATTTGTAAAAGTGTTCCTAGGTGTATCATTGGCAGTTTCTTGTAATTTTTAGCATACTAGTTAATGGTAGGTGGTTTATGATAGCGTTAATTGATTTATAGAGGGATTAAAAGGTTCTGTGTTATTAGTTCTTGGTTTTTTGATGTTGCGTGGTTGTAAATTTGAGGATATCTTCACTCTCTTGATAATATTTCTTTGTTTGATAAAAAATGCTATTAGTTGGAGTAGGATTTGGTGCTGGTGACGTGACTACTGATTGCATTCTTACGATTTACGTGATCTCGAGTTCAGAAGTATTAGTGAAGACTTGTTGCTCTTGCAGCTTCTGGAGCCTGAAAGATACGTGTGGCTGTTAAGAGCCTTGTACGGCCTTCTCATGTTGCTTCCCCAGGTACTTTGTTGTCTTTTTGGTTTCCACTTCTCTTTCTTGCTTGTCCCGGGGGCAGCTTGACCATATGACAAAAGACACTAAACTAATTTCTAAATAAACTATTTAACTCTTAGAGTCAATGCATTCAAAAGGTATCTCCGTAAAGTATACAAAGGTTTTATTTGTAGTGAGGTACCTTGAACTCAAAATGACAAAGAGGCCTATTTCTAATCTAACTACCAATGAGATAATTGGAATCTTGAAAAATATACTACAATCCTAATCTAATTAGAAACGGGAAGATAGTCTGGAATAATCTAAATATAACCTCAATTAAATAAATCCTTAAAGATAAATTAATATGTAGCGAATATAAGAATAGAAGAATATCTAAATGGCCCCTAGAAGTTTCCTATTTTAGGTTATTCCCATACTGCATCAACCGATCATTAAGTGCATCCTTTAGTGAGATGCGGGGGAGTCTAAGGTACATGGGAGAGCTGTAAGATTGCCTGCACATAGGATTGTGAATAAGTTGAGTTGAGTCCAAACTTATCTAGCTTTCAACATTTGCTTAACTTGAACTCAGCTCAAAAGGTTGCCGAGCTTGTTGCAGCTTGGACTTGGCTCGTTTAGGCCTGTTTAAGCTCTAGCTTAGCTTATTAAAGCTTGAACATGGCTTGTTTAGATGCATTAAGGCTTACAATTTAGCTCGAGATTGGCTCATAGCGTTTGGCATCCAGTCAAGAATTGGGGCCCCACAATCACTAGGCTATTGGAGCAAATGATAGTCATTGTTGAGAGAAAGATGAACATCCCTTATGTCAATGTCACGAAACATATATTAACTGAATGGAATTCGGTTAGGTTCGTAATCCTTTGAGCTTGAGATTTACTAGGTTTGGGTTTTGGCTCACTTGACTTATAAAGTCTATTTTTTTGGCTTGAGCTCAAAATAAGATGACTCTGTCAAGTTAACAAATAAGCTAGCTCACAGGGCTTGCGAGTTGGCTCTACTCATTTACACTCGTAGTTGGAACCAACTGATCATAACTCTTACGAAGTAGCTTATGCATGGTGGGGGAAATAAACCCATGTATCTGACCCAACTAAATTGGAGAAATATTGTATGTTGCTTTGTTTAACTATTTGGAGGGATAACCCTTGTTGAAACTTGAGGACCCATTTTGAGGGTTCGATACCCTATTGAGTTGAAATGGTGTCAACATTCTTTGACCAATTGTGAAGCAAACCTCTTAAATTTGTGTTTATTTGCAAGCATGGAATCAGATCATGGTCGTACTTGCGATAGCATAGTGTCGTAGATGTTTAGTAATGGGTTGTGACTATTGTGTTGGGTTTTTTTTGGACATAAGCCTTGTATTCGCGAAAATTTGGATGAATAGTTGTACAACCATTAATTCCTATATCTCGTTTAAGTCCTTTAACATATAAACACATTTGTAAATATTTTTGATACATATACATACATATCTATGTAAGGTGAGCTTAAATGACCCTAAACAAGGCGAGCTTAGTCCAAAGCTCATCGAACGTTTTGAGCTCAACTGAGAGCCTATCTAGAGTTTATGATGAGCGGAGCTCTGGCTTGAATTTTCCAAGGTTGGCAAGTTATGAGCTGAGCCTCAAATCTAACAAACTCGGTCTTGGCTTTGCTTGGCTTATAAACCCCCCCAGCTAGAGAAAATAGACAAGAAACATATCATGTATTTTTAAATACATGAAATAGTAAATAGTTTTGAAAAAGAACAAGATGCGCATTGACGTGACAAATAGGTGACTAATAAGCTGATTGTGGCATAACAAGGCTATCATATCAGAAATTAGAAGAGCCTTGTCAGTCTTCTGGCGTTTCAATCATCTTTTCAATAACCGTTTGTTACATAATACCGTTTTGGCTGTTTACAAAGGTGTGTAACAAATTTACTTCTTGGGATCTTTTCGTGCCTATTTAGTATAACAAATTTACAAGGTTGGGGGTCCTCGGAAACAGCCTCTCTTCAGGTTGACACCTTGAAGGGGGAAGGCTGCGTACATCAACCCCCCAGACCCCGCTTTTGCGGGAGCCCTTGAGGCACTGGGATTGTTGTTGTTGTTGTTTTGTTTGTAGTTTTGGTTTTTGAGAAACTCAAAATCGGGGTTGAAAACTTTTTTTTTTTTTTTTTTTTGGTTTGTGGTTTTCTATTTTCAATTTTTGCCCAAATTAGGAAAAATTGAAAACAGGAAATTAATGCGTCTGTTTGGTTTTGTTTTAATTTATGAAAAGCCAAAACTGGTTGCAGTTTTTAGTTTTTAACAAAAAATTTTTAGTTTTCAACAAACAGTGCTAGAATGAATGAAAGAAAGAGGGATAATGGGAGAGGATGGTGGATGGCGGTGGGTGGAGGGCCAGCACTGCTGTCCGCAGCAGGTGGTGGTGGGTGGAGGATGAAAATAAACCGCTAGTGCTGGGGAAAAAATTATAAATAACATTTTAAAAGCACGTTTTTCCAATTCTGAATAAAGTGCTTATGTTTTCTAAAAGAACACTAGAATTACAAACTATAAAGCGGGAACAATTGAGCAAGGTTGTTCCCTTATTTAAAAAAGGTGAAACGACAGATTTTAAAGAAAACAAACGGACCCTAAGAAAAACATTTCCAAGATATAGTTTTTAGTTCTTGGCCTTCATTCTCTCGTTATTTGCCGTTGCTAATATGATCAGATATATGCAGCAAAGTTCTGCTTTCAAGATATTGAGGACTCGATTGAAAACCATACCTTTATACTCCTTCAATGGGGAGAAAATTCAAACTTCCTCTTTCGGAAACTCTCACTCTCTCATTTCCCATGGCGTTCGGGATGGGTCAACGATGACCAACACTGGCAATGTGAAGCGGGATGCAGAGAAAGCACACAACGGGATAAACTTTGCTTCACAGTTGCAGCAGTTTGAGCTCATGCGACAACGACATCGAGCCCATGCTAGATCACAATCACAGTTGCGCAAGACCTCGGTTTCCTCTTCTAAGGTTTGTGAACGTATCTCTTAGACTCTGTTGGTTGGAGAGAACGTGTTTTTCTTCCCAAAAATAGTTTTGTTTGAGCACATGCGACAAAACATTGAGCACAGGATAAATCATAGTCGCGGTTATGTGAGAACTTGGTTTCTACAAAGTATTGGGCTATCTTTTAGACTCCAATTGGTTGGAGAGAACATATTTTCCTTTTGAAAGATATTTCTCAGCCTCTTTTTGTGTTGACAGAAAAGGTTTTTCGTCACATTTCTATAGCTTCATTGTACAAATAAGTGACAATCCTGTCTTTAACTCCATATAAACATAGATAATGTAAATATTTTTCTTAGCTAAACAAACAAAAATTTTAGAGAAGAAAAGTTTTCAGAGAGGAAAATATTTTTCTTACTTTTAGTTCTTTGTTTTCGTTTTTTTCCTAATTTGAGTGAAAATTGAAAAAAAAAAAAGCTGAAAACAAGAAAAAAATGTTTTTAGAACATAGTAAAAACTGCAAACAAGAAACGATAACAAACACCTAAGGGCTTGTTTGGTATTGTTTTCTGTTTGCAATTTTCAATTTCTTCAAAACTAAATATTAGGTTTTGGAGATGATTCTTTCGGGTTTTCAGTTTTTTTGTTTTCAGATTTTTACTATTGAGTGGAAACTGAAAACATAAAATTAAAAACAAAATAAAAATATTTTATTTACCTGCTCTTTTGCAAGCAGAAAACGCCACTAATGAGGCCCTTACTAAAATCAATTTCAGATAAGGAAAGAGAATTGATTCTCTGGAGGTCTCAAAAGAGTTCAAATATCTCAGAAAGTTACCGTAATTAAGGAAAAAGAACTAGAAAGGTATTATGTTTCATGCTTACCTAACAACCGCTATATGTTCTGGAAAAGAACAAGAACAATATTGATGTGACAATATCGACCAAGGCATTGTTTAATTTTTTAAAAATTTATGCGGGTGATGTTAACATTCTCTTTATAGGGTAGCACCCTATAAGAGTAAGACTGTGTATATCTTATCCTCTCAAACCCTGCCTTGGTGGGTGCCTCTTTGAGGCATTGGCTACTGTTGTTGTGGACAATGTTAAAGCATAATAAATAGAATGTTATTAAAAATACTAATATGATGTTCATACAAGTAACACAATCAGTTCTTCGTTGTTTCAGTTTGTATCTCGATAACCAGTAGTCATATCAATTCTATGTTTGTTTTTTCTTGAACATATTGCCCTTTTAAGGTAGTGTTTGGTGAAGTTGTGAAAAATTATATTTTGCTTATAAAAGTATTTTTGCGAAAGGTGCTTTTAAATTTCAATAGAGATATTTTTGTCTGGAAACTTAGTTTTTACTTTTATTTCCGTTTTAAAGCAGAACCACAGTCTTTTTCTGCTTTTGCATAGAAGAAGAGAAACTGTTTCTGCTTCTATTTAAAAACATTTTTTTTAGGTTAAATACCACTGAATATTGAAAAATACTTTTACTAGAAAAATATATTTATCGAACATATTACCATTCTTATTCCTGTATGATATGCGCAGGAAGTTGAAATAGAAAGACCTGAAGAACACAATCAGCAGTCGTTGACATCGAATGCTAGCCAATCTCCTCCAAGATCATCAAGAAGAGGCCCAGGACATTTACGACTGTAACAAGATGCAGCACAATCGAGGTTCGGTATTATTTTGTAAAGTTGTATATTTTCTTTCTTCCATTGAAAATAGTCTGGAAGGGCACTCGGTTCGGGAAAATGAATAAGGATGATAACATCTCTAATGAATATATCAAAAGGGCAACATGTTTAAGGAAACTATACGAGAAGGGTATAGACGTGGCTATTGGTCATTTGCCTGTCACGGGACTTGGACAAAACTATGTGGTTATAATAACATCTCTGATGAATATACCAGAAGGGCAACATGTTTAAGGAAAATATACAGGAAGGATATAGACGTGACTATCAGTCACGTGACAAGCACGTGACATCGACAAAACTACATCGTTCTATATCATATCTACCAGAAGGCATCATTTTGTTGTCGTCTTGGTACCCTTTTTACTATTTCTCGGTAACATTTTTGATAAATACATATTTTTTTGGAGAAAAAAAAAGGGCGTTGATGTGACTATCGGTTTTATCTTCTCAAGTATATTCATCTTAATGCCTCTTCTTTTCCTTAAAAATGTTTGCCCCCTTTATGTATTCATAAAACATCTAGAGTGTTTTTTGTCTGGGTAAAAAGTATTGTTGCCAGAGTAATAATGTGGTTTGTAGTCACAAAATTTCAAAATTTTATTTTGATCTTAACAATTTTGCTCTGACAATAACGTTACTAAACATTTGACCTGTTTTACTTATTTTCTCGACCCTATTGCCCTTCTAAAATATTCCAAACTTATCTTTCAAAAGGAATTTTTTTTTTTTGCTTCTAGTATTGGAGGTTGATGGTGTTAAGTAGAGTTTTTTGTTTTTTTTTTTTGTTGTTTTTTAATAGTTAATTCATTCCCCTTCCCCCCCCCCCCCCCCCCCCCCCCCCCCCCCCCCCCCCCCCCCCCCCCCCCCAAAAACCCCAACCCCGCGGGAATATTGTAAAAGGGGGTATGTCCCCATGGTTTTTTCCTGTTATTTTTCCATTGGAAACCATGTGGCGTGTGATATTATGCGGCTATGTTACCCTGTAGAAATACAGTTGTATTTCCCTTACGTTTTTACTATCGATTTTTATTTTGCTTGTATTCGTATTCTATATGAGTAAGGCTGCATATGTCCTACCCTCCTCAGACCCTTTCTTGTCAGGAGCCTCTTTGAGGCATTGAGTGGTGGTTGCTGCTGCTCGTATTTGTGGTTGATGAGAGCTTGTTTATGTTTAGCTTGGGGTTTGATATGTTTAAGGAGTTGCGTTTGAATAGGACCTAAGAGGGTATCAACACGCAAGCACTGGATTTCATTAGAACTCCGAAGTTAAGTATGCTTGGTTGAGAGTAGTACCAAGATGGGTGACCTTCTGGGAAGTCCTCGTGTTGCACCCCTCAGGTTGGGGGTTCTCGAAAGCATCCTCCTTTCAAGGTAGTACCCTGAAGGGGAAAGGCTGCGTACATCCACCCCCCAGACCCTGCTTAAGTGGGAGCCTTTGGGGCACAGAGAATGTTGCCGAGTCGAGTTTGAATAGGCTAGTTAAAGCTTGTGAATAGTTCGTTGAAGTCTTATTAGGAGATTGTTTATTGCTCCGTAATAGATGGCTGGTAATTCATATGGTTCACTTGATATTGAGCTTGACCTTTTCTTTGGATGATAAGAGGTACAACAATGTTCAAATAAGGTCTACTAACATCCAGGAAAGAGGAGTTTCGAACTTAAGACCTTATGCTTGAAAGACTGAGTAACCTAGCTAATACTACACCAAATTCAACATCTCGACGTTATTGTAACCTCAGCTTGACGAGGAGTTAGACTCGACTTGAGACTCAGCCTTTTAATCTAATCAAGTCGAGTATTAAGCATACTAGTATCTTATTAAACTAAGTTCAAACGGAGGTCTGATAACACGTTAAGGACTTGACTTAAACTTAAGCTCAATAAAGCTTATTAAACTCAAGTTCAAACAAGAGGGCGCTGCTTAACCTAGATTGTTTACAAGCCTATTCAAAATGTCACTAGACGTGTTCTTTCCGTGAAAAATTTTGTTAGGGTAAAATTTTTTTATTACCCTATTTAGGAACCTCTATTGCATATAACAATGCGGTATGCATCCCACTTTACAGAATATGCAGGAAAACATGGTTTTTATTGTAAATATTGGATATTTTTTGGGTATAATTTTTATGGTTAAATTTGAATATTATTAAATATCTTAGAAAATTAGATATTATGTAAAAGACTTATAAGTATACATATACATATACATACACATATATATATAGTATATGTATATGCATATTTGTATTTATAGTCAATTTTTGCATGTCTGACACATAATTACTTGTGTGCGGCAAAACCAAGAGAAAGTGATGACTAATGAGTTTACGACAAGCGTGTATACATGTGAGTTCCGGTGAAAAGAAATGTAGAGGAAAAATTGTGAGTGAGGAAAAATTGTGAGTGAGAGGATAGTAAATTGAGAGAATTATTTCAATAGAAGAAAAATTTATCTTGTTCCTGAGTTCTGAAATAAAATACTTGCTATTTTTCTTTATTTATATTCGAGTTTTTATTTTTTATTCCCTATGTTTTGAGTATAATATATCCCTAGTTTTATAATAATTTTTTATTTTTTCTTTCATTTGAAATTTTTTTTAAAAAAAAGCATCCTTCCCCTATTTTTCGTTTTCTTTCAAATTGAGAATCATTTTTTTTCCATTTTCCCAACTTTTTGTTGTCCCTATGAAATACAACAAACCCAGTGTGTTAAAGAGCTACCGTCAAATAGAGTCTAAGAAAAATGAGATGTAGTACTTTACCCTTACAGGTGCTCTGTAGGGGAGAGGTTATCGAAGGACCCCTTGAAAGAAATCTGCACGAACTAACGCAATCCTAGCTTTTCACTCCAAACCTTGAATTTGGAGAAAATAAAGCAACATATTGTGAGGAAGTTAAATCAATATAAATAATTGAGCTAGCAAAATGTGATTTGACTCATTTGATTCGTTATCCGACCTGAAAAATTTAGAATTTGTCGGGATCCAAACCCGAAAATGACCCAACCCTAACTTGACCCAAGTTGACCCAAAGCCTGAAATGACCCGACCCGTGATGACTTGAGATCCGAATCAGAGCTGTCCTATATTTCAAAATGACCCAATAAAAATCAATTTTATCATAGAATTTAAATAAAATACTAATTATAGTCATTTTATTTTATAGTTTTAATTATAATTTTCAGGGTTGAATTAATATAGTATCAAAATAATCTAAGGAGTCAACTTGAAATCCGAACTGAACCTAAGGATACACGACCTAAGGTTAACCCGACTCACGGTTGACCTAACCCGATGTCAACCCACCCGAGACTGACCCAACTCAAGTCTGACTCAACCCGTTTCTGACCTGGCCCGGGATAAACCCGATGTGACATTAACCCAACCCGACCTGATTGCCAGGTCTAATAAATAACAAGCAAAGATTATACTCCATATATACATAAAAGTGTGAGACAATTGATCATTAAAAAGCTGAAAGCAATAACAAAATAAACTTTCTTATAGCTCATCATTTCTGACATAGAGTGTCGCTTTAGACCTGATCACTAATATCGCACCAATATCATCACGACTTGAGCTAATGGCTTTGTTGTAGTGGCTTAACCCCTGACCCCTCAAGCAAAAGGTCTTAGGTTGAAAGTTCATCACTCCTCACCCTAAGTTTCGGTTTCTCTATTTACAGAAGATACTGTACTCTCCTTTCCAAATCTAAATCAAAGGCCCAAACTTCCAAAATTGTTTTCACACATTTCGTTAAAGTCAATGGCTTGAATTTCCTTAAGTTAGATGATTCATATTCTCTCGTCTCACCTCTCACCCTTTCACGTGGGTCAATACCCGTGCATACACACACACACAAAGACGACTTTTCCTCTAATAGGTGAGCACAAACAAAGTACGACAATTTCAACATAGGATCACTTGTCATAAGGCTTCAACCTTGGTAGCATTTTTTCTACCGTATAAAGGCCTTGTTAACCCCTTGCTTTCTTTGCTGCTAATGAGAAACCCAGTTATATGGTAAAATCCGATTCATACAACGACCCACAAATCACATGAACCAGTTAAGTCAGGGTTCCTTAAGGAGAGGTTCAAGGGAGGAATCGAATTCCAGACTAGTTATTTTTTGAAACATACTATATATCTTTTGTAACATAATATCGTTCTAAAGTATTTTTAGCAACTTGTATATACGAAAAAAAAAGGGCAAATATGAGTACAACACTACCTTTGTCAACATAATCTACAATACAAACACACATTAACCAACATAGAGCCAAAAGCTACCTAAAAATTAACATCCATCCATCCACCCACCCTCCAATTACACTATCTACATACATAAAGACGATACAAATTTCGTTGAACTATTGCTTGAAATCAGAGTGGCTCATCAGCTTTCAATTCCGCTAAACACAATCCTTGAGGACTCGAGTGGTAATTGTTTTCTGTTTATAATTTTTAGTTATTTAGAAACTAAATAGCGTACTTCGGAAACCATTTTTTCCTTTTTTTGGTTTTTTGTTTTCAGATTTGTCCTAGTTTTAGTGAGGACTGAAAACATGAAGCTAAAAACAGAAAAAATCGTTTTCAAACCTCAGTTTTTAGTTTTTCAAGAGCTAAAAACTGAAAACAATAGTTTGTATCCATTGGACCCTCTATTACAATTTCTTCGAATATTTGTTGCTCCATGAGCCGTCCCATATTGGATACGGTCCGAAGAAACTTTAACGCGTTTGTAATATAGGGTCTAATTAATACAAAATGAGAATTTCGGTGTGCGTTTCTTTAAACGTTGAGTTGGTCCACTTTAATTTCAAGCAATACTTCACAAATTTTCAATCAACAAAAAGCGTACCGATTCAAAGTGCGTATATCCTCTTGTGATCAGAATTATACTCTTCGAGATCCGAAACATCCAATGAATAAGACCAAGAAAACGACTTACTCCCACTCGCCCGTTTAATCCGCCTCTGAGAATCGCTCCGCAAAAACCCAAAATGGTCTCGGAAAACAAAATAGCACATACTCGCAAGCGTCCCGATCATCATAACAGTACCAAGCAATGTCACAAGTGTCGCCATCCATGAACCCTGGCTCCCTACAACCGCAAACGAAATAGCCATAAACGCACCACTAGTACTTAAACAAGCAGCCCACATGAGCTTGTTTATGACACTAACCACTTGCTTCTGAGCCCGGGTGTCCCAAGCCACTAAAGTGATCTGAACCACAACGACGGAGAGAGAGGTAAAGAGCGACATCGCGTTTAATAGGCAAAAAGCCCGAAACGCTACCGACCGGGATATGATCGCTTTTCCGGGTTCGGATCTATCCGTTATGTACTGACCCGGGAGGTTGAATATGGCTAAGAAAGCGATGGAAGCGAAGAGAACGGCAACAACAGTGACGGAGTTTGTGGTGTTTTGGACTGCTTCGCGATGGAGTTTTCGAAGTTCTTTTGCTATCCCGGAAACCCTTATGTTGGTTTTCTCGTTCTGCCTGAGTTGTGATTGAACTTCGTGTTTTATGTCACTAACGGTCCGTTTAAGCTCCATGGTCTCGTCGAGTTGGTTGATGTGGCGGGCGTGTTTGGCACCGGCATCGAGCAGAGCTTCTCGGATTTCCAATGCGGATTCTCCATACTGGAGTTTTGATGCCAAGTCGAGGGCAGTTTCTTGTTGATTGTTAATGGCGTTTACTTCAACTGATGTGTAACTCAGGAGAAAGCACACTATCTGAAACACAGAGATAAGATCACTATTAGCTCTTTGGGGATTTCAGAGTTAAAGGTCCCCGTACTTTGTATGCTATGTTAATTTATAGTTTCTACTTTTACTTGTGTCAGTTTAATAATTATATCATTGACATTGTGTCCATTTAATCATATGGTGAAATGAAAATTAGGTTAACGAAATAATTTTTAATGGTCTGATCAAGTGACCCAATAGAATCTCATTCATTCACCCAGTTAAACCCACTTGTGACCGATCATTAATAATTACGTTGCCAACTTAACATCAATTTTACTCTAATACCACGTAACATAATTTTCATTGCATATGGACTAAATTGATGGAATTTAGAGTGCAATGACTAAATTAACACAATAGACAAATTACAAGAACCAATAGCATAGGTAACCTATATTTTAATATTGAAAGACATTTATGAGAGTAATGAATGACATGTCATACAATCATCAATCTTTTGTACCTTTTTTAACAGCTCTAAACAAAATAGATAAATATGTATTTATGTTCCAATAAATAAAGTGTAATACACATGCATTATGAACGCACCCTGTAGGGGTAAAGCTCCGTACATTTTAACCCCCCGACCCCGCCTTGGTGAAGCCTTTTAGGCACTGGGGGGTTGTCGTACACATGCATTATCAACACCATTACCAAAGTACCATTACTTAATGACCAATCATATAAGAGCTAGCTCAAAATCTTTTACAAAATAGCTACTATGTTATATACTGCCCTTTATTTCATTTTGTAGGTCGAGAACATGGAAATGTATCAAGAGCGTATGATGTAGTAGGACCTAAACATTTCTAGAAATACTACATAAAAAGAGTTTATGATCATTAATCAGGAGTCTTTTTCTGTTTAATTTTGTTCTCCTTAAGTTTGAGTCAAATTCAAATTCTTCAACGTTTGTTTCTGATTAGGATAAGACGATAATTCTTAAAATTCTAATTTTCTTTATCTTAGATTAAAATTACACTTCTTTATCTTTTTAGATTCAAGCTCCATAAATAGGACATTTTTATACCTTATGGAGAAATCTTTGAATGAAATGGAATCCACAGTTTATTGATAATTTAAATTTTAATTAAATTTCTTTGTGCTACATCAAATACCTGTGGTCGACACTTCCGAGTGGCTATGTGCAAAGCCGTATTTCCCTTCTTGTCACGTTCGTTCAATATTGAGCAATCAGCAAGCAACAAATCCTCGATTATCGAAGAATCCTGACCTTTAGCAGCCATATGGAGGGCCGTTTGACCTTTCTTATCCTTTATGGAGACAATGCCCTGATCTCTTTCTAAGAGAGCTTGTACTATACGAAGAAGACCGTACCTAGCAGCAGTATGCAACGCTGTTTTTCCATTTTTTCTTACTATTCTTGCAGATTCAACGTCCATGTCTAATATGGCATTAACCACCTCCAAATGGTCCTTAACAGCAGCTGAATAGAGAGGGGAAGTGTTGGAAGAATCGCATGATTTACAAAGCTCAGGCCAATGGCTGAGAAGCTGCTTCACTATCCCTGCAAGACCATGGGTGCTTTCTCAGTGTCTGTTTGGCCAAGCATTTGTGGAGCAAAAAAAAAGGAAGGGGGGGGGGGGGGGGGTGTTGTTTCTGTGAATTTTTTTGGGTATCTGGCCAAATATAAAAGCATTTTTAAGTAAAAGCAGAAGTTGTTTTTCAGCTTTTAAACAGAAGTATGATTCTCCTTTAAAATTTTATTTTGGATAGAAAAGAGAGATAATGTTAAGAGAGAGAGAATGTACAAAGGGATAAGGACAAGATGTCCTCAAAATTACAAAATACAACAATAAAAACCATATAAAATAAAGCCCTCAAATCCCTTTGCAAATCAACTAAGGCCATGTCAGCAAATCCTCCAAAGCTCTTCATCCACTTTTCCTTTAAAATAGAAGCCAAAAAATTTAAATGTTTTAAGACAAAAATGCCTTCAATTCACTATTTCTGCGAGACAATAACACAAAGAAGTAGGTTCCATCAACCATTGGTGCTTTCTTGGTGTCTATTTGGCCAAGCTCTTTCTGGAGCAAACAAAATGCTTTTTCACCGGAGAAGGCACTTCCATGAGTGTTTTGAGCGTTTGTCCAACATATAAATATAAAATTGTATTTAAGTAAAGGTAAAAGTTGTTTTTTGTTTTAAGTAGAAGTACAAACTAGTGATTCTTCTTTAAAATAGAAGCAAAAGCATAATTAAAAATTTCTCAGACAATGCAAGACAATAACAGTTGACTTGACTTTGATAGAACTAAGTGGCGGTAAAAAATACGTGCGGTCGACATAGCTGTTAGGAGTAAGTAGCACAATAATGTCGGTTCACAGCCCCCTTAGGCTTTCATGTTCGATATTGCTGATGTTTTATTGTAGTTAACATACTTGCATGTCTGGTAGTGCTTTATTTGACTAGACTTTGACTTCGACTTGATTTTATAAATATTGTTCTATTTTTGCTTTTTAGTATTGGGGGCCCTTGAAAACACTCCCTTTAGGCGAGGACCCTGTAGGGGTGAGGCTGCGTACATTTCACCCCCTCCCCAAGACCCTGCCTTGGGTTTGTTGCTGTGGTTGTTCTAAGACAATAACACGAAGAGTTGAGCTCCACCAGCTATGGGTGCTTTCTTAGGTAGGCATTACGAATTAATGGTTGTTACAAAACATAATGCCCGTTAAATAATGAGAATTAGCTAGTCCATTACATCCAAAAGTTACATGACGCCAGTGAAGCCTTCGTCCAGTGGGTCTAGTAGTAAAAACACTAATAATGTCAGTTCACAGTTTCATAAGCTCAAACGCATCTTCCTTGGCAGCACCTAAGCATGTGTCTCGTTTACCCATGCACTTATTTCTAATCTTATGTTTTCTCATGTCTCAACACATCCATCCAAGCATCCTCATTCCACTACACTCATCTTCTATTCACTAATCACAAATATCACATGAGAAATAAAAAAAGAGCCATAATCAAGTAGAATTGTACACAAAAGTTGGAGACCAAGCCTAAGAAAAGCCATACAACATCAAGGAACCAATTATCCCAAAAGTTTAAACCATCAAGTGAAAGTCGTGAATAGTTATATAGTCTAATATACTCCCTCAGGCGGATGCACATTAAAGCTTTAATTGGGTTTAAAATATATCAAAAGTGAAGGCCGTAGAAAATTGAACTCCTGGCCTCTCTCAATCAATAAGGTTCTGATACCATTACATAAAATTAATTATTCCAAAAGCTTAAGTTGTTCTGATAAGGTCCAACAATGATTTCATACTTAGAAAATACCCACTCTGCTTGCGGATACTACATGTACCAACCTCATACTCGTGCTTGAAATATATTGATACGAAAAGTGGGAGCCGTTAGGAACTGAACTTAAGACCTTTTGATCAACAAGACTCTAATATCAATAGCCCCAAAAGCATAAGTTATTAGATGAAAACTCACGAATGATTTTATACTCTAACACATGAAAAAAGAAAGATGAAAAAAGAAAGATACCAAAGTGCCCACGCTTAGCAGCGGCATGAAACGCATTCATATCGGACTTAGACCTGATAAGAACACACTGAAGATCACAAAACTCGATCAAGTACCCAACCATCTCTTCGAAATCATTATCCGCCACAATGTACAACGCGGTCTCTCCGGCGTCGTTTTGCATCGCCATTAACGCAGAAATCGAAGCTCGATCTGAAGATTCATCATCTCTGGCTACTCGATCGATGATCAACTTCAATGTTTCGATATCGTTGGATTTGACGGCGGTGAAGAAAGGCCGGTGAGTGATTAGACGAAGCGAAGTCAATTCCATTTGCAAAAATGATTGGAAATTAGGGTTAGGGTTAGGGTTTTGAGTGCGATTGTGAGTGAAATTGGAGAGTTGATGATGATATATTGGTGTGGTCAATGGAGAATTGACTGAAATAGAGTAAAGCTTTGCTGTCAACGCTGTTCTTGTCGCTTCTCATTCATGCAGGTGGAGGTGCCTGAATGAGCGGCCTGAGTCAAACTGTCTTCCAAACTGGTAACCCCCCTATTTGACAACAGTATAATAAAAGATAAAAAACGGATAAAAAGTAATAAGGATAATAGGAGATAAATTTTTATTCTTGTTCAACAAAGTTTTATTACTTGTTTGACAATTGGGTAAAGGGAAATAAAGAGAGGTAAAGAGGGGGATGAATGTTAAATTAAGAAGGGTAAGGATAAAAAGGAGTAAATGAGTTACCCGTGTTTGACAATTAAGTAAATAAGTAAAGGTAAGAGAGTTATAATTAAAATAACGATAAAATTATTCAAAATCTTTAAAAAATTAAGGATAAATTACAGAAAACCCCCGTGACTTTTGCTTCAATAACAAAAAAACCCCCTCATAAATAAAATTACTCACTAAATCCCCTAACTTTTGAAAGTTTTTCACTTTACTCCCAAATAATTTTTTTGACCATTTTACCTTTCAACAAAAAAAAAAAGTTATGTTTTATCTCATAATTTTTTTTAAAAATTTTAAAAATATTTTTTATCTTCTAAACTTATATAATATTACTATAATTAATTAAAATAATTATATTTTTATAAATATAGAGAATTTTCTTAATTTTTTGCTGAAAATATAAAATATTTAATTTTTCTCTAATAATATAAAATCCTTTTCTAAAAACAAAAATAAACATTAGGAGCAAAATGGTCAAAAATAAGTTACATGGGGTTAAATAATAAATTTTTAAAAGTGATGGGGTTTTGTGAGTGTTTTATTTGTGAGAAAATTTTCTGTTTTTAAAGCAAAAGACATAAAAATTTTCTGTAATTTATCCAAAAATTAATGCTACCCCCATTTTCCCCCCAATTTACCCTTTTTTGGCAACAGGGTAATTTCTTACCCCTATTTGACAAATAAAATTTTGGGGGGGGGGGGGGGGGGGGGGGGGGGGGTAATTTCTTACCCTCTCACCTAGGGATGGCACTTGCAACCGAATCCGTTGAATGTCCATCTAAACCCGCTCCATTTATAATGGATTTGAATGTAAGAAATGAATTTTAAATGAATTTGAATTTGAAAGTTGATAAATGGATTTTTGGTGGGGTTAGATTTGGATGATATCAAATCCAACCCAAACCCGACCTCCAAACCGAAATTATATTTATTGTAGAAGAAAATTTTAGAATTACTAAATTTTGAGTATTTAACACGCCAAACCATATTCTAATAACTTGTTTATTGTGTCAATATATTTGGAACTTGTTCTAGTACTATAATATTTTTTGTAAAAATTATAATATAACAAATTCATGTATAAAGTTTAGTAGTTAAGAGGTTTATGCTGCGGATCAGCTTCTCAGGTTGGGGGTTATTGGAAATAGCCTCCCTCCAGGGTAACTCCCGGAAGGGGAAAGGCTGCATACATCTACCCCTCCCAACCCTGCTTTTGCTAGAGCCCTTTGAGGCATTTGGTTTTTTGTTGTTGTTGTCGTTGTTTTTGTTGTTTAATATTGCATTAGTATTATGTGCATATTAAGGCTCCGTTTGTTTTGACGGAAAAGTAGAATATAAGAATTCATTTTTCTTCGGAAAAGGTTTTTCAAGAAAATATAAATTCTGAGTGGGGTTTTCCATTGTTTGTTTCAAAGGAAAACTTAATTCCCCATTGTGATGTTTTCGTGTATGTTTTAAAAAAATATTTTTCACCAATTATTTTATATCTTTTTATGAGATAACATAAGTAATAATACAATATATATGAAGTAACAAACTAAAAAGTTAACTATCAAAGCTGTATAAATTATGAAAATTATTTTTTAGGTATTCTAAAATTTGAACATTTATCATCTAAATACTCTGTCTTTTTATTATATACAATGAGGTGTCAAGAGATAAGAAATTTTATTACTTGTGTATATACTGTGTTAAAATCTGGTGAGTTTTTATTAAAATTTGGCTAATTTCTACTAAAAAACTAATGTGATATAAATATCATATTATAAAAAGGTTGTCTATATTCTAACAAAAATTACTTATATATTATCAAAAACTGTGTCATGTTAGCATTTTTGGATAAAAGAAATTATTGCATTATGATATAGGATACATATGGATTGTTGTTTTCATTTAAAATATACTAAATTTTGGCAAAAGATACTTAATTCATGAGAAAATTTTTACACTTCAAGGTACATCATTGTATATTACTAAAATATTACAATACCTATGTAATAAATGCTAAAATATTACTTAGATAATTTTCTTCTATAATATTATATAACAATTCAATTTGATTAAAGTTGTTCCATTACAACAATAATAAAGTAATATCCAAGCTGCTTGTCCGATATTGACATTAAATGTCTACAATGCAGTCTGATTTATTTTGATTCGATCTCAATTTGCATGATGATAATCGTGAACGTTTTTGAGCCACTTAGAATCACGACTTCCCCCATTTTGAAAGGGAAGTCATTTTTTCTCATTTGAGGGAAAAGATTTTCCGTCGGAAAATCTTTTCCTTGAGCTAATGATGAGCCAAATAAAGGAAAAGGGGAAAACCACTTCCTAGAATGTGGTTTTCCCCTGAAACAAACGGGGCCTAAATGAAAATTAGGGGAAACAAAGTGTATCGGTTTGTCCAAATATTAGTTTCTAAGGTATTATTATTGTTATATATATTAATACTAAGTTATAATATTTTAACTTATTATAGGATTTAAATGGGTTATGGATTTGGATTGGATATCCGTTCCTCCCGACGAATTTGGATTTGGATTGAGTTTTTATATAATAAATTGGTTTTTTTTTTTTTGGGTTGGGTCGGGCTTTTTTGGGTTGAATCTAGATGAAGGTAAACCGGACTCATTGCCATCCCTAGGTATATTACCCTTATTTGGCAATACGGTAATCAATAATGAGAAATAAAAAGGGTAAATCACGCAAATTTTATGTCTTTTATTTTAATAATAGAAATTTTTTCTTATAAATAAAATCAATTACTAAATTCCTCACTTTTAAAAATGAAATACTAAACCTGCATTTAACTTTTTTTTAACTATTTTGCCTTTTGAAAGTGAGGGGGTTAAGTGTTTAATTTTACTTTTAAAAAGGTTATATATTTAGGATAAAATTATGAATGTTTTTTGCTAGCAAAAAATATAAGGGGGTTTTCTATATTTATAAAAACATGATTATTACAATAAATTATAGTAATGAAATTATAAGTTTAGAAGATAAAAAAATATTTTTAAAATTTTCATAAAAAATATTATGAGATAACACATAACATTTTTTTTGTTTAAAATAATTTTAAATTAGATTTAAGAATTTACAAAATTAAAAATTTGAAACAAATAATGGAAAAATAACTTTTTGAAAAAATATGATAATTATTTTTTAATTTTTTTCAAAATTTTTAATTTAATCCATTTTTAAGTTTAAAATTTATCTGTTTAATTTTAAAATTTCTTTTTAACCAGTAATTATTACATATTATCTTATAGTATTTTTTTAAAATTAAAACATATTTCACTATCTTCTAAATTTATGACATTATTGTTATAATTAATTTAAATAATTATATTTATATAAATAATAGAAAATTCTTATATTTCTTGCATAACAATATAAAACTCATATCTTTCGCCAAAATATATAAAATCTCTATTCTTATATCTCATTTTTTTTCCTAAAAACATAAAACTTTTATCTAAAAATAAAATTAAACACTTAACTTCTTCTATTTTGAGGGACAAAATGGTCAAAAAATTATATTGGGGCAAAGTGTTTAATTTTTAAAAGTTAGGGAATTTAGTAAGTAATTTTATTTGTAAGGGGGATCTTCTATTATTAAAGCCAAAGACATGAAATTTTCTGTAATTTATCCAAATGAAAATAATGGAGGGTAAATTTTTAGGGTTATTTACATTTTAATCCTTCGATATTTTTAAAAATAACAAAATATATTTGACTTTTTGATTTAATAAAAAGACCTTTAAGTTTTTATCGTATTAATCAAATGTTCTCCAGCGTGCTGACGTCATTTTCTATCAACAGAGCTAAAGTGGCAACTTTTTTTATCAATACTATAGTAAAATAATAAAAAATACACTTCAATAACTATATCTTTGAATAAATTAAGTGAAAACAAATAGTTTCTACACAATACAATATATCGAGTTTCATGCTTGTAAAGTAAGAATAAATTTAGGAACGTATCAGTACTTTTGTCAATTTATTATATTATTAATAAAAAAAAGTTGTCACATCAGCTCTATCAATGAAAAATGACATTGTCGTGCTAGTAGGAGACCTTTTTATTAATATGATAAAAACCTAGGGGTCTTTTATTAATTCAAAATTTAGAATTTTTTATTATTATAAAAAATATATGGTTATTAAAATGTAAATAACCAGAGACCGAGGAACCACCGGGGGACCACTGGTAATGGTCTTGGTGTGCCACACCCGAGACCTGGGTTCGATTCTCATCTATCCCCTCTTCCCTCCTTGTATGTGGGGAAAAAAAAAAACCCAAACTTTTATCCCTATTTCCCTGCTCCATACCCACCCCACCCTACTTTATACCCGCAATACCCTTCATTTTGTATCTAATGAACTTCAAATTTAAAAAATACGTGCTTAAAGTTCAATTGCGTAAATTACTTATCAATGTTATAAAACAAATATAATTGAACTTTTAAAGATAGTATTAAAAAAATTAATATAAAGCGGATATTGATAATCATTTTGTATCCACGTTGAGGCGGGTACGGGCGTGTAATGGATACCTATGGGTATGGGTAAGAGTTTGCACCCGTCGGGGCGGGTGTGGGCATTCACTTTATACACATGGCAGTAACAGGGCATGTATGGGTATGGGATTTTTGGGGCGGGCACAGGTCTAAAGGAGGCACCCCCTGTTCCCGCCCTGCCCCATTGCCAACCCTACCTTTTGCCTCGTGTTCTTTAACTTTTGGGGTAAAGATGAGTGCGTAAAATTTAAAAGAGTTAGACAATTTTGCTTATTTAATTATGACTTCCTTTATTATTATTCTTTCATCCAATTGCCAGATAAGGATAACTCATTTTACTCATTTTTTTGATAATTATGGCATTGTTGTAATACAAACAGCCAGTTCGTTAAAGCGAGCCCTGGGCCAACCCGTAAGTGAGAGTGGGTACAATAGATAAGATAAAAAACGAACAGTGAAAGGACAATTGGGACAGGCACAAAAAAACTAAGACCGGGAAAAACCTAACAACCAAAAAACAGTGAAACAGACAGAAACCTAAACAACAAGGACATCCGACGAAGCCGGAGTAGAACCACCCACAAAAACATATGACTGAAGATGAACAATGACCTGAAAGAGGGTGGAGGATAGAAGGGGAATCCCCCCCCCCCCCCCCCCCCCCCCCCGGTGATGCAAGCAAAGGTACAAGGCAGGGAAGGTACCGGACAGGGAGGGTACCGAGCAAACATCATAGGAAGGTGGAAGAGATTCCGATTGGCAGGTGGAAGACAATGGATCGTCTGGAGACCTCTTGAGGTATTTCTTCTTCTGGAAGTGTATCAACATGAGGTGGGTTCGCTGCGTTGATACTTCACATCCGGGCCCTATATGCGAAGTGGATGTCGGGGTTGGTCAGGAGGTGGACGAAGGTAGCCGCCTCAATGGACGTGGAGGTGGCCATGGCAACCGGTGGTGGAACTAGAGGTGGGTTTGGAGGTGGATGAAACCATCGAGCTGGAGGTGGCGCCGGATCTGGTAGTGGTGCTGGGGCTGGAGGTGGAGGTGAAGGGACGGGAAGGGCGGGTTGAGGCGAAGGTGGAGAAAACCACCACTTGCAGAAGAGAGAGAGAGTGAAAGAATGAGGAGATGAAAGAATGAGGAGGCCCTCTCTCATATTTATGATAATACAATTTCTTACAACATATGGAAACATCTACATATTTAACCTATACAATATATACTTTCCATAATGTAATTTTTTTTTGGTAATTAGCAACCAAGTCGCGAAACAAAACAGCCGCTCGAACAAGCGAGCCTGAGAAAACCCGCACAATAACATGCCTCAGAAAAGAAAACAATAACAAAACAAACAGGGCTACAAATAAGACAAAACAGGACAAACCGAATCAAAGGACACACAACGCAAGACTCGGACTTGGGCCAAACCAAACAGGACAAAGGGGCAGTTAGGTCACCCTCTTTCAAGCATAGCGCTCACCATAGGCGAATCAAAGCCGTCAAAGTTGAAACCTACCCTTCTTTACATTGCAATTACTCGTTTAGCTTTCAGAATCTTTTCGATGTCTTGAGTGCGGCCACCCCGCTTCGCCTTATTCCCCTTTTTTCGCTTGCCTGAGGCCTTGGTCGTTTTCGCTCGCCTTATTCCATAATGTAATATATTCTAATAATGTAATCTTTCCATAATATAATATATTTTAACAATGTAATCTTTCTATAATATATTATATTCTATCATTATTCTAACATATTATTCTAACAAAGAGAAGAGAGAAGTTAAGTGGAGGAGAGGGCAAAGGTGGAGAAAACCACCGAGTCGGAGGTGGCACTGGAGGTGGAGGTGTAGGTGAGGCCGTAGGTGACGTTGAAGGTGGAGCAGAAGGTGGCATAGGAGGTGTCGGTGGCCATGGGAGGGGCCCGAGGTTATTAATGTCAGGCGGTATAGGGGAAGGACGAGCCCCCCCCCCCCGGGAGCTGCTTTTTTACAGAGAGAAAACATTAGGGATGGTAATAGAATGGATAAATTTTGTTATAGGTTGAATAATACCTTGTCCTTCCCTTCTTTATCTCCTTTACCGAGTTATCAACTAAAGTATTAGGAGTGGTAATGGAATGGGTAAAATTTGTTATTTGTGGGTATTTGCTTCATTTCGGGTATATGGGTGCAACTAAGACGGATAGTAGGTAGACAAGACCTGTCATGATTTTAGGACAGGTACGAGTAGAATATTGTACTTGTCCTGCCTACCAGTTACCTGTCATTACCTATCTCATACCTATCCAAATTTGCATTTTATTGATTTATAAATATAAAAAATATGTGCTCGATTTAATTACTCAATTTTGTATCAAACATTACAGTAAAATATAACTATATTCTAAAAAATAGTATTGAACATTTAATATGGTAAATATATATGGGTATGGATAATCATTTAGTACCTTTGTTAAGAATTTTGGGCTAATACGGAGTGGGTGTCAAAGCCTCTACTGGATAGTGGAGCTAGTAGGAGTTTGGGTTTGTTCTCGCCGAAGTGGGTATAAATACCTGCCTCATACCGAGGAAGGGTAATAGGGCGAGTGGTGGGTATAGATTGGACAGCGGATATGAATATGGAAAAGGCAGCCCCCGCACCTACCCTGCCCCATTGTCATCCTTAGATATAGGGGTGTAAATGAGCCGAGCCAAGCCCGATCGTCTTGTTAATATTTGGCTCGGCTCGAAGCTTGCCGAGTCTAAAAATTTGAGGCTTGAGCTCGACTCGTTATGTGCTCGAACTTGGCTCGCCATTGGCTCAAGCTCAAGCTTTTTCAATTTAAAAACACTCATCTTGAACCATTTTAGCTTCATATACCCAAATTTTGAATTGCGCACAACAAAAATATACAAAAATAATTTAAAATAAATAAATTTATGTAATAACAATAATCAATGTAAAATTGAAAATATGCATAATTTTCACATAATTCATGTATAAAAAAAAAGGGCTACAAAGCTCATAGTTGTTTATTTTTTATTTTGTTTTTTATTTTGCAAATTTAGAGAAAACATAATATGGTATGCAATTAATACATACCAAATTGCATACCATATTAATAACTAAATATGACCTTAACTTTAAATAAAATTGAATTTTATTCTTTTAATATTAATGTTCATTGAGGCTCCTGAGCTCACGAGCTCGAGCTTTTTCAGGTTCAAGCTTGGCTTGTTAGCTCAATGAGCGGGCAGCCCGAGCTAAGCTATACGAGCTTCTAGCCGAGCCAGCTCGCTAGCCAAGCTGAGCTATACGAGCTTCTTGCCGAGCCGGCTCACGGGAGCTCGCAAGCCCGCTCAGCTCATTTACACCCCTACTTAAATATATCGACCAGGTGTCTAAATAAATTGAAGATTCAATGAATCACTCGTGTTCGAAATCCCTTTTTTGGTAAGTTCACGTTCGAATTCGATTATTGCTTCTTTGTGTTATGGGGCTCAATTGTTCAGGCAAGTTCAATAAAGCTTGACGAGTCGAGTTTGAAAAAGGGGTACCCAACTCATTAATGTTTGCGAACAATATGTTAAGATCTCTTTATTGGCTCGTTAAGGACTTGTTAACAGCTCATTAACAATCCATATTAACTCAAAAATAGTTTGATAATGGCTCGATAGTAACCCGAATAGCTCAACTCTTTGGTAAGCTCAATTCAACTTGATAACAAGCCTGGCTTGGCTCAATAACGAGCTCGAATGGGCTAAATTAGGGTAATAAGTCAAGCCAAACTAAATATCAAATTCAAGCTCGAACAGAAGTTTGAAAGCTTGATAAGAGCTTGGCTCGGCTTGACTCATTTACACCCCTATTGCCTAAAAGTCAAATCAGGTCATGATGTAGATCAACAAATTGTTAGAAGGAAAGTGGGGAAGGATTCAACAGCTTTCTTGAATTCTTATTGCTTAAGCAAGGGAAGAACAAGGGAAATATAGGGTTCAATCTTACTTCTCACCTAGAGAAACAAAAGAAACAATTCAAATTAATCAAAATAAAGCTTTAAAAAAAATAAGAAACTAATTGCTTATTTGTAGGCACTACTAAACGCTACTCATAATTCAAATTAAATTCTAAAAATAATGTTATTCTAACTCCAACTAAACCTAATATAATCTTAATATAACTCAAAAACCATAAACATAATTACATAATTTATTAAAAATAAATCCTAATAAATAAAATATTAATTAAAGACCAAAACCTAATTAAGCTAAAAATCATAATTAAATCCTAATTAAACTATAAATCTTCTAAATTTGGTATCCAATCTTTGTTGCAACTCCCGTGTGATCAAACAGTCCAAAATTGCCCAAGTGATTGCCCAACAACTCCTTTTCATCCCAATTGTGATTCCAACTATTCTCGGGTTTTGTTTTCTCATTTTCTCGTCCCGATTGAGTTACTTAGTCCTCATTGCATCAAGTCAAATCTATTTTTACAATGGGTCAAAACGAGTCGGGTCTGAGAAGGAAAATTCTCTAACTCCATTTGTTCCAATGACGTGTGTTAAACGGGACGGGTTAAACCGGGTCAAATCCATCTGGGTTGAATTGGGCCGGACTGTTAAGAGCTTGGATTGGTTAAAACTTGATTTGACTTTTTTTAACAATTTTTTGAAAAAATTTTGAATACAGACAAATAAAATACACATAAATAATGCTGTATTTGGTGTAAATATTTGATATTTTTCGGGTACAAATTTTAGAGTCGAGTTTGGATATTATTATTATTATTATTTATCAGAACAAAGCCCGAGGGCTAGGAGCCACTATATAAATCATTAATAAGAATTTCATACAGATCCGATGGGGGATTTGACCACCAAAGATGATCACAGGACAACCTTAAAAGCAAAGACGCAACAAAATGGCCGCCTTGTTACAAACCCTAGGGGTCCAAACAAACTGAATCGAAGACAACGATGACTCGAGAAAACCTATATCATTAATAATCGCCGCAATTTCGTGAGGGACCATTGTGTCGCGACGAACAAAGGAGATGACATCCAAGCAGTCTGATTCAACGGTGATGCGCCACCAATCCTGGGATAATGCAAGAGAACACGCGGCCCGAATTTCCAAAGCTTCTGCCATACGAGGGGAGGACGCATTAACCGAGCCATACCAACGACCAACCATCAAACCGGTACAATCACGCACAATACAAGCGATTGCAGATGATCCCCGGTCAATAGACCAGGAAGTATCACAGTTAATTTGAAGACAATTCGGATTTGAAGGGGACCACCTAGAAGTGCTACAGGAAGGCTGAGGACCATGGGCTTGAACCGAGGCCGCTTCCCCTTTGAAGAGAGCACCTCCGAACTCAGCAGCTGGCGCGGAAGCCACCACCGCGACCTTAGAGGGGTCACATCGACGATTCTCAAAAATGAATTCATTCCTTGCTTTCTAAAGGCCCCAACAAAGATAGGCAATGCGGCTGAGATCATTGTATATTATTAAATATCATAGAAAATTAAAAATTATATTAAATAACTATTTATGTATATATACATATATATATATATATATATATATATATATAGGAGTCCTCGGAGAGTTCCGATGAAGTATTCTTTGACGCTGACTTCGAAATCGCTGGCGATGGAAGCAGTGATGACGTCAGCGTTGAGGTTTTGGGGGAAAACTTTGGTGATTTGGTTGAACACTCCGTTGATGGTGCTGATCTTAGACGCAGCAGTTCGAATTCTACAGGTCACATGCTTATTACGGCGGACCTGCTTCTCAGGTTAAGGATCCTCGGAAATAGCCTCTCTTCAGGATAGCCCCCTGAAGGGGGAAGACTGCGTACATTTATCCCTCCCAGACCCTGCCTAAGCAGGAGCCCTTGGAGGTACTGGGTTTGTTATTGTTGTTGTATATAAATGGGTATTTGTGACACTTGTCATAATAAGAGCCGTCCTTAAGGTGGCTCGTCCCCCTCCCTTTTATGTATATATATACACACTACACACACAACGTACACCAACAGGAAAAAGGGGAAAAAGAAAAGAAAGGAAAAAAGAAGAAGCGCAACGTGAAAGAGAGAAGAAAAAATTGAATAAAATAATCTCGTTTTGATATAAAATATTTGTTATTTTTGGTTAATTATATTTGGGTTTGGTTTTTTATCTTTTTTCTATAGAGTATAATATTTTTATAGTTTTATAACAGTATTTTTATTAATAATGTGCAACATATGAAATATAACGATTACATAAATTATAACATAAAATACAAAAAAATTTCAAAGTTATTGTTTAAAATAAAAATGAAATAAACGTGTAGAAAATAAAATAAGTAATAGTTTAATTTCATTAATAATTTACAAAATATAAAATACAATAAGTATAAAATAACAAGAGAACTTATGAATACATATAAAAATTCATTCATTTTTTCAGGGCAACGTTATTGCACTGCAAAATTGTTATCGACAAAGCAATGTTATAGTTTTCAAGGTAATTTTGTGGCTCTTATTGTTTGTAAGTCACATCATTAACCCACAAATAACAATTTTTGTTTTAGCAATAACAACTTCTTTTTTTAATTGAAATAATAATTAACAAGATAATGGTAGATCTATTTTTATATGAGAAATTCTAAAAAGCACGAGAAAAATTGCACGAAAATAGCACAAGTAGCGATTTGAACCCCAGCCCTCGCTTGTATTGGGCACCCTGTCCCCATCTAAGCTACCATTCTCTTAGTGATCCACGAGGGTAAGTGAAATATTTAAACTTTATTACAATAGCATCACCTTGTGTCCTTTCGTGTCCCATTTTTTCGTGACATATAGAAGCGTCCTTTTATATACCCAACACTGTGACCACACCATTTTTGTTTCAAAAAAAGTTGGACTCGTTCATGATGGGTCAAACCTATGTTTGAGACCCATAGCGGGTTGGGCACAAAAGCATGGCGCAGGCCAATGCAGCAAGTCGAGTTGGGTCGTGTCATTTTAGGGCACTTGTTCGACTTGACTCGTTGGCCATCTCTAGATGTAGGGTGCTCATGGCTTAAAACCAATAGTGTAAACAAGTCGAGGCACGTTAGGTTAGGAGTAAAAATGAGCCAAATCACATTGAGCATTCCTTCACTTAATCTCAAGCTTGACAAGCCTTAATAAGCTCAAGTTCGAGTCAAGCTATTATTAGGGTATTAAACGTCTATTCAAACTCCATTTGATAAGATACTCTTATGCTCGATATATAGCTCAACATGGCCCAGGCAGATAGTATAAGAGAGCCAAGTCAAGCTCATCACTGAGTTGAGTTGTCCATCAAGTGAGCTCACCACCACGCCTAGGGGTGTTCATTGGTCCAAACCCGGACCGGACAAGACCGGACAAGACCAAAGACCGAAATTGGCCTCTTTTAAAGATTGAAGGCCGGACCAAATTTAACTGGTCCGGTTTACTTCATGGATAGGACCGGATCGAACAGATTTGGACTGATTATTATTTCTTTATTTTTTAATGTAAGGTAAATTTAGCATATTTTGTCAATTTTGGTCAACTTTAAAGGCAATTAATAGGAAAAAATAATAAAGCATAAATAATAGAAATAATAGAAAATATAAAAATACAAGTGATCACCCACAAATACCACGACTCATCATAACAACTCGTATTTACCAAACCCGACCCCAACAATGTGGTCCCTTGATTTGATTATCATATTTCTCGATTCATTAATAATAACCAATAAAATTCTTCATAAATTAGCTTGAAATAATAATATGTGATAGCAATATACAAAATGCAATAGTTATTATTAAAACAAATAAGGCAATTTAATATAGGTGTTCACGGGCTATTTTAAACTAATTTTAGGCCCAAATGTTATTAGTCTAAAATAGTTTACTAATAATATAATAAAACATATAGAAGGCCTAACAACATCATTCGGGTTTTCGGCCCCGTCTTGGGTTTTTCGGGTTTGGACCGGACCGGACCAAAACCCGAAATTAGGTCAACTTGAGGATCGAGGACTGCACTGAAATTAAATCAGTCCGGTCCAGTTTTTCAGTCTGGATCGGTATTTGAACACCCCTAACCACACCGAGCTTGCTAAAGAGTCGAGCTTACAACTCAATCAAGCTATTTGAACTTCTATTGAGCCATCATAGACCTATTATTCAGCTAGTATTGAGCAATTAAAAAGTCACTAGCGAGTGTTTAACAAGCTCTTGTCAAATTGGTTCCCCGTTAACGAGTAAAGCATCCTCATTTCCGAACTTATCTTGTTAAACTTGTGGAGTCTACTCGAACTCAACTCAAAAAACTATAGAGCCTCCAAAATGAATATGAATGAGCTCTAATCAATTTCAAATATGAATAGTTCATCAACATCTTCATTTATACCCTTATGTATTATTCAAACTCGAACACAATAAGTTTTAACAAGTAAAATTTCAAGTTCATGTTTAACTGAACTTTGAAGCAACTAGTCGAACTCGTTTCTTTAAGATTCAATTATACTAGATGTTTGGCTCGTCTTGACTCGTTATTCTAATTGAGCTGTCGAGCTCAGTAAAGAATTGAGTTCACTTTAGAGTCAAGTTGTTTAAGATACTAACGATCCATTATTGAGCTAAATTAACCCATTAACGAGTACATACAAGCCATTAACGAGTCCTTAATAAGCATGTAATATTGGATTAAAACGAGACTGAACAATATTGGCCTAAGTCATTATGGAATTCATATCCAATGTGGTTTGTGTTTTAGTCCAAACCAGTATTTTAAAATCATAAAGATATTCACTACACTTTATATTGAATTCGAAGCATAACGAATATTTGCACAAAGTCGCAATACAAAACATGCATCTCGTGAAAACAAGATCCCAGTCAATGTGTATCCAGATGGGGATCAAAACAATGATAAAAGCAATAAAACAAACCAAAAAAAGAGGCATACATGATAGTTGCGAGAAAAAAAAACTAATAGGTGCTAGATAGCTACAACTATCATCGGAAAGGATGGTCCAGGAATAGGGTAAAGGCTTAAGGGCCAACATGCCAAAGCTGGGAGTAAGGCTGCAAGGGAGTTTGGTCGATTAACGTCTTAATCCATTATTACAATTTGATGTAAATAGGGTAAATTTTATATATTAGTTTGATGTATTAATTTTTTAGTCTACAAGAATTATAAAATAATATTTTAGTCAAAAAGTTACATGTATTTTAATAAAATAGTCCAAACGACAATGTGAAATGGTGTAAAACTTGTCATTATTGGTTAGTAGACTCACCATCCCTTTGCTATTCCTCTCAACCCATACATAAACTACAATATTACGACACCTCTAATGAAGAAACGCTAGGTGAGAGGCCTGTTCTAAACCCTTATACACCTTCATTTTGACTAATTTATTAAATATATGTAACTTTTGGACTAAAATATCATCTTAAAAATCTTGTGGACTAAACAATTAATACACTAAGCAATACAGTAATGTGTAATTTACCTAATAAAATATTCAAACCGAACCCGATTTTAGGGGTGAACAAATCAGTCTAGTCTTTGGTCCTAGTATAAGGCTTAATGGGTTTCCGGTCCTGTCCAAGTCCGGAAAACCTGAAGATCGGATCGGAGACTGATCAACATTAATTTTATATTAAATATTTTGGATACATAATTGGGGTTTTTTGCATTTTAACACCTAGGTTTTATACTAACTAGCTTTTAATCACTTAAATTTTCTTTTTTTGCTTTTAACCATCTAAAAATTTTTTTTGTTGCAAATTACCATCAGATGGAATATTCCATTAGTAAAAAAAAGAATATTCCATCCAATTTTGAAATATTGTGTGTTCCTTTTTGATTTTAGTATTGTTTACAGATAACCACATGTATTTTATAATATATATATAGCTTTTAATCATCTTATTTTATAATATACAGCTTTTGACCGCCTGATTATTTTTTTCATCATTTAACTAAAAGATTTTAACCACACTTTATAGAAACATAATCGGGAAACAAAATATGTGTGTCGAAACACAGGTTTACAGAACCAATAGCCTACATCTGTGTGTCGACACTAGGAGTGGCAAACGTGATGTGTTGTGTCGTGTTCGTGTTATACGAAGGGTCATAGAAATGGCGTCAACCTGAACCTGGCCCATTTATTATACTGGTTAGGAACTCTCAACCATGACTAGAGGTGGCCAACAGGCCGTGTCGTCTGGGGCCTGGCCCGAGTCCGGTCTACACCGGGCCGGGCCACGGGTCCTCCTAATTTAAAAAAAAAAAATTTATATTACTTTTACTTTGTATTTTTTGATAAACAAATTTGTACTTTTAAATATTAGGCTCCAACTGCGTTGTATTTGTACTTGTTACGTTATTTATTTACCATTATTTACTATTACTTATTATATATTTTATTTTATTACATATATTTAGCATTATTAGTGCTTGGGATTAAATGTATTTGTATCTCATATTATTTATCAATGAATTATAATAATTTTAGTATAAAACGACTTTGTATTTTTTTAATTTTGCATTTTTTTTAAGTTGACAAAAAATGGGCCAACCCGGACCCGCTTAGCCCGGCCCGGGTCAGGCCCTGGAGCCCTCCAGGCCCGGCCCGCTACAGTGCCAGGCCCGGCCCGACCCGGTCCGTGGCCACCTCTAACCATGACCCAACCCAATTATTAAATGAGTAACCTGCCGATTATCCATTTAAAGTATAATAGTATTTTTCTATTAAATACTAGTTTGTTAACTTATAAATATGTAAATAATACAGTTAATTGCTTATAATAGGAGTAAATATATTACATATCTTTAATTATTAGAATAAACTATCAAATTAATATTAATAAATATAGTTTAAATTATCTTATGTAGGATAGACTATTAAAAATCTATACATAACAACCATAGTATACTACTCAAATATCTAATATGTCTATATAAACAGGTCAAGCATGTTGAAAATAGGTTAAATGGGTAAAATCCAAGTTCAACCCAAATGTCTAAATGGGTTAAACGAGTCAACCCAAATTCAACCTGGCTTCAAGAACCCCGCCCTGGCCCGCTATTTTCGTGACTTGTTCGTGTCATGTTATTATGTCATGTCAATTTTTCCCAGGACTAGTCGACACATATGGTGCAGACAGAGATGAAGGGATCTCAGGGTTTTGAATGAGAGAGGGAGCGAGGGAGAAATGTCAAATGTATTTGACCTGTTTAGAAAAAATTAAGATTTGATTAAAAAATATGTTTTTTTATTCAAAAAAAAGTTTGAGGTAGTTAAAAGCTATACGTTATAAAATATAGGTGGTTATTTGTAAATAAAGCTAAAATTAGGAATAAATATGAAATATTTCAAAATTGGACAGAATATTTCATTTTTTCTAATGGAATATTTCATCTGGTGGTCATTTGCAACCAAAAAAGTTTTTTTGGCGGTTAAAAGCAAAAACATAATATTTAGGTGGTTAAAAGCTAGATAGTAAAAAACATAAGTGGTAAAATATAAAAAATCCTACATATTATATAATTAATATATACTATATGCATCTAAAAACATTAAATTCTTAGAGAATTAAACAATCATTTTTTATTATTTAATAATTATATATATATATTATTGCATATTATATCATTATCATTATTTTTAAGTTTTTGACTTTATATGGAAACACTTTTCGTCTTATAATTGCAATTGTGCTAGATAAAAAAGCAGTCCAAATTCGGTCAAGTCTGGTTTAGATCGGTATCTAACAGATCTTGGACTGGACCAACCTAGATTTAATAGATCTGGTCTTTGATCCCAAGATTTGATATAGTTCTGTCACGAACCTAAGTCCGTGACTTGAATTATTTTGGGAGAAAGAACCGGGAGAGAGTTGAGATTAAGAAGAGATGTTAGAGAATAAGATAAAGAAAAGGAGAGAATTTTAGTAGAGAAGAGAGTAAGAGAAAGGGGACGGTTGAAGAGGGAGAGAAAGAAAAGACTTAGTTCACTTCATTTCATTTGGATGGTTCAAAATACAAGTGAAGCATGTCAATTTATAGAGTTGGGAGGGGGATGCACCGGTTGACAACACATCCTCATGCCAACTACTACATTTAATGCTAAACAATTTCTTACAAGTAACAACTACCTAATCTACCTACTATAAGATGGGAAAACCGGTTAGGAAAGGCACCGGTACAAATCCCCTTTAACTAATCATATTTTACTAATTGATATTATATATTACATTCTTGTACAAAATTACAAAAGCAAAAAAAAAAAAAAAGGTTGGGCGTAACAACCCCCTCCTTTTCAAGCAATCCTTGTCCTCAAGGATTAAAGTTCAGAAATTGCTTGCGAATGAAAGTCCAATCTTCCCAAGTAGCCGAGTCTTTGGGCATGTTCTTCCATAGGACTTGGACTTGCTTGACCCTTCTTTTATTGCATGTCACGGTGCGCCGGTTGAGGATGGCCTGTGGTGACACTTCGGGCTGTTCATTCTTGTCAATCTGAGGGAGGTCAGAAGTGATGTGTATGTTGTCCCCCACCTTCTTCTTTAGTCTAGAAACATGGAACACAGGATGAATCTTGGAATCGGTTGGTAGCTCAAGCCGGTATGCCTCCTTCCCGATTCGGGCTTGGATGCGGTATGGTCCGTAGTAACGAGCGGCTAGCTTCAAGTTCCTCCGAAGGGCTACGGATGTTTGTCTGTATGGTTGCAGCTTGAGATAAACCCAGTCTCCTATTTCAAAGGTCCTTTCGGTTCTTCTTTGGTCTGCTTGCTGTTTATAACGTTGTTGCGCCTCTTTCAGGTTTTCTTTGAGTAAATTGACCAAGTTTTGTCTTTCGTTGGTGAAATCTTCAACGTCCCCGGAAGTGGAAAGGCAAGGAATGTCAATGGCAAGGACTCTCGGTTCATAGCCGTAGAGGGCAAGGAAAGGCGTGGCCTTCAAGGAGGAGTGGTAGTGAGTGTTGTACCAAAATTCGGCTAAGGGTAGCCATTGGGACCATTGCTTCTATTTGTGGAGGGTCATGGCTCGGAGGTAGCTTTCGAGGCATTGATTTACACGTTCAGTTTGTCCATCCGACTATGGGTGATAGGCACTACTCATCTTCAACTCGATTTCGGATAGGCGCATGAGTTCCTTCCAAAAGAGGCTTTGGAAAGAGGCATCTCGGTCTGAAATGATATCCCTAGGCAGCCCATGGAGACGATAGACATGGTCCAAGAATAGTTGGGCCACCTTGGTTGCGGTATATGGGTGAGCCAAAGTCATGAAGTGGGCGTACTTGGTGAGTCTGTCAACAACCACCAAGATGACGTCTTTCCATTCGGATTTGGGTAGGCCTTCTATGAAGTCCATACTAATGCTTTCCCATGCTTGATTGGGCACGGGTAGAGGTTGTAGGAGTCCCGGATAGGCCACGTTCTCATGTTTGGTGCGTTGGCAAGTGTCACACTTTTCTATCCACTCACGAATTCTCCTCTTGAGGTTGGGACAATAGAACATGCGTTTGACCCTCATCAAAGTGCCAAAAGTGCCGGAGTGACCCCCCATAGGAGAGTCATGAAGTGCTTGAAGAATCTTGTCTCTCATTCCTCCTTCTTCCTCGACATAAAGCCGCCCTTTGTATCTGAGGAGGCCTCCTTCAAATGAGTAAGGCCTATTGCTTGTTGGGTCGAGGATGAGTTGCTCGATCAGTTTGGCGGTGCGGGCCTCGTTGTCTTAGCTTTGAGAGAGCTCGTGCACCCAAAGAGGAACCGAGGTAGTCATGAGGGCATAAGAGGCATTGGCCTCTTCTTCATCATGCCTAGAAAGCGCTTCAGCGGCCCTGTTCTCATCTCCCTTGCGGTATTGGATGCTATAACGAAGGCTTATCAACTTTGACATCCCTTTGATTTGCAACCGTGTAGCAACTCTTTGCTCTAGAAGGTGGTGGAGGCTTGCATGGTCTATCTTGATTATGAAGTGATGGTCCATCAAATAATGCCTCCACTTCTCAATGGCCATGAGTATTGCTAGGAGCTCCTTCTCATAGACTGAAAGCCCAAGGTGGCATGGGCTAAGGGCCTTGCTAAGGTAGGCGAGGGGCCTGCCTTCTTGTGAGAGAACTGCACCAATCCCTATTCCACAAGCATCGGTTTCAAGTACGAAAGGCTTGGAGAAATCCGGAAGCGCAAGGACCGGGGCTGTTGTCATGGCCTTCTTCAAGGCCTCAAATGCTTGCTCGGCTTCCTCGTTCCAATGGAATCCCTTCTTTTTAAGGAGATTAGTCAACGGCTTGCTCATAGTCCCATACCCATGAATAAACTTTCGGTAGTATCCGGTGAGCCCCAAGAACCCATGGAGGCTCTTGACACTCGTTGGTCTTGGCCATTTATTCATAGCTTCGATCTTGCCTTCATCGGTTGCAACCCCCTCCTTTGAGATCACATTTCCCAAATACTCAACCCGGTCTTGGCTGAAAGTGCACTTGCTTCGTTTGGCATAGAGGCGGTGCGTGCGCAAGGTCTCAAGCACCTTGGTCAAGTGTATGAGGTGCGCTGGAAGGCCCGAGCTATAGACCAAGATATCATTGAAGAATACGAGCACGAACTTGCGGAGGTACGGTCCAAAGACTTCATTCATGAGGGCTTGGAAGGATGCGGGGGAATTGGTGAGCCCGAATGGCATAACACGGAACTCGTAATGTCCTTGGAGGGTCCTGAAGGCGGTTTTGTGCTGATCTTCCTTACAAACTCTGATTTGGTGATAACCGGCCCGTAGATCAATTTTGGAGAAAATTGTGGCACCCTTGAGTTCGTCAAGCAAATCATCAATTACCGGTATTGGAAACTTGTCCTTCACGGTGATTTTGTTCAACTGACGGTAGTCCACACAAAATCGGTATGACCCATCTTTCTTATGGACCAAGAGTACCGGCAAGGCAAATAGACCGCGGCTCGGTTGGATTATGGAAGCCTCTAGCATCTCCTTGACTTAATGCTCGATCTCATTCTTTTGTCTGTGAGGTATCGATAAGGCCGAATGTTCATGGGCTTGGCATCGGGCAGGGTCAGTATACGGTGGTCATGGGACCAAGGCGGGGGAAGGGACCTTGGTGTGTCAAAGACATCTTGATATCGGCTTAGGATGTGCTCAATCTCAGGATGGACAAGAGCATCCGGAACTTCCATGGTGGTGGCCATAAAGAGATGGCCCATAATATGGTCGGCCTTCTTGAAGAATTTGGTTAGGTCTTTGCCCGAAATGGATTGCAACGAAGCTCTCTCGGATGTGCCTTGTAACCGAACTGCCTTACCGTCCTTGTAGCATGTGAATTTAAGGTTGGTGAAGTCGAATGTCACGGGCCCATAGCGTTGGAGACAATCTACTCCAAGGACCATGTCACTGCCCTGGAGTTCAAGCACCCTTAAGTCATCAAAGAATGTCGTGCCTTGGACCTTCCATTTCACGCCCGGGCACTTCTGATAGCTAATAAGGCTCTCCCCGTTAGCCACGGTCACAGTCATGACAACGGTGGGCACGGTTTCGAGTTGGAGTTCTCGAACCACGCGAGCGTTGAGGAAACTGTTTGTGGACCCACTGTCAATCAAGATGTTTACCTCACATTTCTTGATCTGCCCTTTCAACCTCAAAGTGTTATGCATGATCTGGCTCGAGAGTGCATTGAGAGAAATTTGCATGGGCCCGTTTTCTTCTCCTTCGGTCTCTTCCTCAACCGCAACTTCTTCTTCTTGTTCCTCATTCTCAAGCTCTTCACCCTCCATGCTTTGTAATTGTTTCTTACAAACGTGCCCCGGAAAGTACCTTTCATGGTGCTTGTAGCATTGGCCGGGCTCCCGCTTGGGTGCGCTAGACCCGGTACAGGAGTCGGCACCGGATTGGGCTCCGCTAGGCTTGGATACGGACCCGTGGGACTGAGCCCAGCCCTAGAACGAGACTGAAGGTGCTGTCCGGTTGCTTTGGGCGGGCTTGGCACTGAAGTTGGGCCGTGCGATTGGCTTGCTTTCGGTAGAATGTTTGATTTCAGCTATGGCAACCTCTTGGAGTTTGGCTTGTTCAAAAGCCATACTAAGGTTGATGGGGCTGCTAGCCTTGACGGAGGCTCGTATAGCGGGTTTGAGCCCGCTCATGAAATTCGAGACGAAGTATGCCTCGCTTAGGGTCGGATGGTGAATTAACATCCAACTCTTCAATTCTTCAAACCTCATGACATAGTCTTCTACCAGCCCATTTTGAGCCATTTTACTAAACTCCTCCACGACATCTTGAAGTGAGCGATCCCTGAAACGTTTGCAAAACTCATTCATGAAAAACAGCCATGCCATTTGAGGGTGCCTAAGCTCAAGAGCATGATACCATATGTCCCCATGGTCGTGAAGATGGCTTGATGCATATTCTACCCATTCATTATCGGGAATTTGATACCAACGAAAATACTTAAGGCATTTTCAAATCCAAGCTCTCAGGTTCGTACCTTCAAACTTCGGAATTTCAAGCCTTGGCAACCATGTGCGGTTGCTTCCGTTGCTTCGGCTATAGCATCTTTCTTCCATGACCCGAGGTGGGCCACAGTTGGTCCTGAGCTCTGAAGAGCGTGCGGGTGGTGGTAGTATCCCATCCCCTGTCCGAGGATAATTCCTGGATCCCCCTTGAGCAGTGGCTTTCGTGGGCACCCACGGTTGGTGCCACGGGCGCGACTTCGGGTCTCTTTTCTTGGGCCTTCACCAACCGACCAACTGTTTTGGATAGGGCACTAATGTCCGCCCCCATATTCTCTATGGTGGCTTTCAATTCGGTGCTATTGCGGTTTTGTTGCTCGACAAGGTCCTCCAAGCGGTCCAACCTACCTTCAACGGCATCAGCCCATTCGTTGGTCTCGGTAGGTCCGATTGAAGATATACTTCTTGTGATGGCCAGCTTTTACGGATTGTAAGATGGCTCTAATACCACTTTGTCACGAACCTAAGTCCGTGACTTTAATTATTTTGGGCGAAAGAACCGGGAGAGAGAGAGAGAGAGAGAAAGAGTTGAGATTAAGAAGAGAGGTTAGAGAATAAGATAAGAGAAAGGAGAGAATTTTAGTAGAGAAGAGAGTAAGAGAAAGGGGACGGTTGATGAGGGAGAGAAAAAAGAGACTTAATTCATTTCGTTTCATTTGGATGATTCAAAATACAAGTGAAACATGTCAATTTATAGAGTTGGGAGGGGGCTACACCGGTTGACAACACATCCCCATGCCAACTACTACATTTAATGCTAAAGAATTTCTTACAAGTAACAACTACCTAGTCTACCTAAGATTGGAGAACCGGTTGGGGAAGGCACCGGTACAAATCCCCCTCAACTAATCATGTTTTACTAATTGATATTATATATTACATTATTGTACAAAATCACAAAAGAAAAAAAAAAAAAAACCGATTGGGCGTGACAAGTTCAGTCTTAAATCTGGTCCGAGCCCCTACTCGATTCAGATCAAACCCGGCCGAGAGAGGGACCGGTCCGGCCCATCCCCGGTTATGAGACCGGTTCGAACCCTTTTAATATACCTAAAACTTTTGGGAAATCGTACGGTTTAGACCCCCCAGCCCCCCCTTAATGTTTTTTAGACCCCTCTAACCCTAAATAGACTTTTTTGGACAAAAATGCCCTCCCACCTCACCCCCCCCCCCCCCCCCCCCCCCCCCATCCGTCCTCTCTCTCTCTCTCTCTCTTTCTCTCTCCTCATTTAATGCAAGGCAGGTAAAAGGACACTTTTTTGACTTTTTCACTCTCCTTTTCTTCATTTTTTTTCCTTTTGAATTTTTTTTTGTCAAAAAAAAAATATTATTTCCAAATTTGCCCTTTTTTCTTCTTCCCTTCCAGACCTTGTTTAGGTGTGCTTCAAGTAATTAGTGGTGTTTGAAATAAAATCATATACTGTGTATGATGCATTATAATGCTGTAAAGTGAACTTATACAGGTGTATCACAAGAAATTAGTGGTAAATGACTTATCATACACAATGTATGATAGGTTATAATGGCATAAAATTAACTTTTGCTGGTTTTTTCAAGTAATAAGGGGTACAGTGGTCTAAAATCGAATCATACACTGGGTATGATGCGTTTTAATGGTGTAAAATGAACTTATTCAGGTATATTCCAAGCAATTAGTGGTAAATGACTTGTCATACACAATGTATGATAGGTTTCAATGGCATAAAATCAACTTTTGCAGTTTTTTTATGTAATTACTGTTACAGTGGTATGAAATCAAATCATACAATGGGTATGACGAGTTAAAATGGTTAAATATGAACCTTTTCAGGTATATTTTAAGTAATTAGTGGTAAATGACCTATCATACACAAATTATTATAGGTTTTAATGGCATGAAATCAACTTTTGCAGATTTTTTTATGTAATTACTGTTGCAGTGGCCTGAAATCGAATCATACACTGGGTATGATACGTTTTAATGGTGTAAAATGAACTTATTCAGGTGTATTTCAAGCAATTAGTGGTAAATGACTTATCATACCCAATGTATGATAGGTTATAATGGCAAAAAATCAACTTTTACTGTTTTTTCAAGTAATTAGGGGTATAGTGGTCTGAAATCGAATCATACACTGGGTATGATGCGTTTTAATGGTGTAAAATGAACTTATTCAGGTGTAGTTCAAGCAATTAGTGGTAAATGACTTATCATACACAATGTATGATACGTTATAATGGCATAAAATCAACTTTTGCAGTTTTTTTATGTAATTACTGTTACAGTGGTATGAAATCGAATCATACACTGGGTATGATGCGTTTTAATGGTGTAAAATGAACTTATTCAGGTGTATTCCAAGCAATTAGTGGTAAAAGACTTGTCATACACAATGTATGATAGGTTTTAATGGCATAAAATCAACTTTTGCCCGTTTTTTAAAGTAATTATTGTTACAGTGGTCTGAAATCATCTTTCTTATGGTATGCTTATATATCATGCTTGGTATTGTATATTACAGAGATTTGAAGACCCCCTTTCCGTTACCTAATGATCAACGAATGGATTTCTCTGTTTTGACTGTGACGACGGGTCAATTTTGGTATCGGTTGAGAAACGAGGACGCCTGGCTTACTGATGAGGTATGTTTCCCATCATGATAGTTTTGCCGTGTGTCAACTAATAAGTAAAATCAACCTGTGTTAAATCTACTTATGTTATTGTGTATTAAGTAAGTAAGTGTTGTATTACTAGTCATACACCGTGTATGGTTGATGCTAAAGGTGTAAAATCAACCTGTGTTAGTATGTTTTGAATAAAGAGTGGTGTATGATTAGTCATAGGATTCAACTGTGTAAAATGAACTTGTTTATGTGTTTAAAATCAACTTGTCTCAACTAATTAGTTTTGAATCGCAGGAAATGGATGTAATTCTGCACTACATTTTGGAGAAGAAACATCAGTGGCCAGAGCAATTCGACCAGAAGGCAACATGGGCGGACACAACTGTTGCTCCTCAATTTGGACCCCTACTAAAACAGATTCAAAACAGTGGAATCCTGCTTGAGTCAGCTTTTACTGATTTTGATTCGTTGATCGTTAAGTTCCTTGCCGGGGATGCCACGTATGGGGTCAGCTGCCACAATGTGGATCGGATATACATGCCCATTAATCAACCTAATCAATATTGGTTCCTTTCTGCCATCCATCTTAATGATTGGCGGATACAGGTATTTGATTCCTTGTACTCCGCCAAATCCAGGGCAGCAAGATTAGAACATATGGAACCAATTGCAAAATTGCTTCCACATGCTCTAGCGTTGGTTAATTTTTGGGATGTCCAAAAGGACTTCATACAGTTCAAGGGCAAGCCTTTCTCGGTAACTTACAAATGGAATGAATGTCCACAGCAAAGGGGGTATGACATCTACTTCCCATGCAATTTTACTATTCCGTTCATTTGGACTTTTGGTTATGAAATGGATGCAAAATAGTCATTACTTGCAATGATGTATAATTTCTGACTGTGGAATCTGTATTAATATTAACTGCACGTCAGACTGTGAAATTTTTGTTGTAAAGTTCATAGAATTTTTGCTTACCAAAGGACTGAGCATCTCCCAATGCACGCAAGCGCAGATGGGGAAATTGCGGCTGTATACTTCTGTACACTTGTACAGACACGGAAGGAATAAACGGCTTCAAATGCATACATATTAATAAAATTACGTTATTCATTATACATTGTTTTCATTATACTGAAAGTTGTATGTAATAAAAATGCATACTTGTACCAAAGGATTTACATTGTATTTATTATATTGAAAGCTGTATGTAATATTGTATATTTCGATGTTGTTGTATGTTTCTATTGATGTATTTTCAAATGGTGTAATAAAAATGCATACTTGTACCAAAGGATTTACATTGTATTCATTATATTGAAAGTTGTATGTAAGTTTACAGATATTTCGATGTTGTTGTATTTTCCTATTGATGTATTCACACGTGCAAAGGTTGTTATTAACTTTTAAAACTCATCCTACACCGTTTATGATTGGTTATACACCACTAAGTACCTAAAACACAATTGTAGAACTTGATTTTTCACCCATATAACTCATCATACACAGCGTATTAATGGTGTGACACCAATAATTTCCAATAAACTTAAAAATACATGCACAGCCCGTGATTTTACCATACATAAAACTCGTCATACACTGTGTATGATACGTAGAACTTGACACACATTAAAACCCTGCATACAATTTGTATGACAAACTGGACATATATAACTGCTGGAACTATATACAGTTGTCCCTCTGCATATGTTGTCTGTAAAGTGCATCCACTGCATGCATACAAAGTTCAAGATCCTTATCATGCGGATGAACTTCACACCATTACAACTCATCATACACCGTACACCATGTGTGATTGATCATACACCACTAATTGCTTGGTAGGCCGTTGATGAAACATGATCCGTAGAAGTGCCACCTCTCTTTGTGTCTCAGCTGTCACTGGCCCACCACCGCCGCTGCTAAAGCCACTTACATTAGGAATTTAAACGGGTCGATATATTGAGGAACCGTATATGCTTGGCTTCCTGTCCATCTCATCCCTTTATAGGGGGAGAACCGTGGGAGAGGGGTATGATAAAGTAGGTGGTAGTTGAGGTTATTAAATGTCTTGCTTGGTAGTCCATTATGACCCCTGAACATTTAATGTTCAACCACCCCAACCGGTCAGCCTCATCCATATAAATCAACAAGGGCATTTATATTGCTTGGTACACAATTTCATTGATAGTTGTGGCAATTATAGTGTTTCAAATACTTAGTAGTGTTTTGCTTACCATACATAGTGTATGATGAGTCTTAATGGTGTGAAATCAACTGGTACAAATGTGTTTCAACTACTTAGTGGTGTATGACTTACCATACTTAGTGTATGACAAGTATTAATGGTGTGAAATCAACTTGTACAAGTGTGTTTCAACTACTTAGTGGTGTATGACTTACCATACTTAGTGTATGGCAAGTATTAATGGTGTGAAATCAACTTGTACAAGTGTGTTTCAACTACTTAGTAGTGTATGACTTACCATACATAGTGTATGATGAGTCTTAATGGTGTGAAATCAACTTGTACAAGTGTGTTTCAACTACTTAGTGGTGTATGACTTACCATACTTAGTGTATGACAAGTATTAATGGTGTGAAATCAACTTGTACAAGTGTGTTTCAACTACTTAGTAGTGTATGACTTACCATACATAGTGTATGATAAGTCTTAATGGTGTGAAATCAAATTGTACAAGTGTGTTTCAACTACTTAGTGGTGTATGACTTACCATACTTAGTGTATGGCAAGTATTAATGGTGTGAAATCAACTTGTACAAGTGTGTTTCAACTACTTAGTGGTGTATGACTTACCATACATAGTGTATGATAAGTCTTAATAGTGTGAAATCAAATTGTGCAAGTGTGTTTCAACCACTTAGTGGTGTATGACTTACCATACTTAGTGTATGACCAGTATTAATGGTGTGAAATCAACTTGTACAAGTGTGTTTCAACTACTTAGTGGTGTATGACTTACCACACTTACTGTATGATGAGTATTAATGGTGTGAAATCAACTTGTACAAGTGTGTTTCAACTACTTAGTGGTGTATTACCTACCATACATAGTGTACGATGAGTATTAATGGTGTGAAATCAACTTCTACAAGTGTGTTTCAACTACTTAGTGGTGTATGAAATACCTTTGATGCTGATATGTGTGGCGATACACCATCCATGCATGTCGACATACATCGTAACACACTTGAAAAACACATCAACCACTTAGAACACACAATTGGGACCAACTTCAAATCAATTCATTGACAGTTTTCATTACAGGAATATACAACAGTATGAAAATATACACAATTTTCATTACCCTATTACATACACATCACAACCTTTCGACAATTTTCAGTACACTGGATACAACGTAAATCCTATGGTAATGTACAATGTAAATCCTATGGTAAAACGAAATTATATAGGTATGTCACAAGTAAGATTTATACATTTGAAGACTATAAGTTAATTTGGAGGAGGGACTTGAGATGGACGGCCGGAGTTGGATGAGGTGCATTCGCCATTAGGATGCAGAGCAATTGGATTCTTGCACGTGGATCGGTTATGCCCGTGTTCCTTGCACCGACTGCACCTTTGATGAACACGCTCCTCACCGACAGATGGAATCCTCCTCTTCCGCCTCCTCCCAGAAGAGGTTCTAACGTCGGGTGGAAGAAGATTCATGTCAGCTACATCACGAGGGATACGCCAGTCACTTATGTGCGGCATCGGGTAGACGACACCTCTATACTACTCGTACCAATATTCTCTACTGTAGTACAATGAGCACAAGTCGTACAGAGCATAAGGACTGTGCTGTACCACTGCTAACGCATGCTTACATGGAAGCTGCTCAAGCTGAAACCTGCGGCAGGTACATGTCCAGAGCAACATATCTATTACAAAGTTTTTCTCCCCATCGATGACGTCGAATGTATGATCATCAGCTCGCAATATCTGCATTACCACAATAATAGACAAACGCGTCAAACAACCAAGGTGCATGCAAAATACAAAAATGTGAAAAAAATAAAAAAAATTAAAAAAACAACAAAACATAAGCAACGAAACACTCGAAGGGCACCAAAATTAGCGGATTTCACACTCGAAGAGCACCAACATGCTATAAACATGCTTTGTAGTAGGGATTAAACAAGACAATATGTACGGAGCTTACCGTCATCGTTCTTGCTAACTTGAATCTGTCTTGTAATTTTTTTTCGACGTCGGGGGACATTGTACTGATGCAAGCTTCAGCCTTGGCTCTCCTTTGGTGAAACCACCTCTGCAACAGTAGCCTACACTCATCAACAAGGGCTGTAATTGGATAGCCACGTACCCTGACCAATACAGCATTCAAGGATTCCGAAATGTTTGTCGTCATTATGTTGTACCGACGACATGGGGAGTGGGAACGAGTCCACTTGTCCAGTCCCACATCTTCCAAGTAATCTTTAGCCCCGGGTACAGCACAACATAAACTGAAAAACAAACTATGGAATTCTTGAATGTTGTATGCTTTGGCTGCTTTGTAGTAGTACTGATCCAAATGCTTGCTGTTGCTCTTGAATTTGGCCTTCAAGTTGTTCAGCAAGTGGTACATGCAGAGCCCGTGAAATGCGACAGGGAAAAGTTCTTCCACCGCGCGTTGGATGCTTCGGTGTCTATCGGATACAATGACATGGCCAGCAGGCTCCCCAGTTACTTCCTTCAACCTATTGAGGAGCCAATGCCACGATGCATCATTCTCTGAATCACCGATGCCGATAGCAATCGGGAAAATTTGCTGGTTGGCATCGTGGCAAACGGCCATGAACAAAACACCCCGGTACTTTCCCTTCAGATGTGTTGCGTCAATGCTCACAACCAGCCGGAAAAACCGGTACCCATTAAGTGAAGCACCAAACGCAATGAAGAGGTACTGAAACCTACTTTCATCATCTGTCTGTAAATAAAATGTGGTACCGAGGTCAGTCTGTTTGAGGACTTGCAGATAGGCAGGCAAGAATGAATAGGACTCTTCGGCCGTACCCAATCTAACATTGTCGTATGCAAACTCTCTCGCCCTCCAAGCAACACTGTAGCTGATATCGACACCGTAGCAACTGCGGATGTCATCTATGACATCCCGTGGCTTGAACACTCTCCCGGGGTTCACAAGTTTCTTGCGGACGCACTCCCCGACGACCCAACTGGTTGCCTGCCTGTGTTTAACAGTGGTGAGATCGCTAGGGTGGTTGTGGTTCTTTTCTACTTTTGTAACCATCCAGCAGCCACCATCTGCTACACACGTAGCCCGAACCCTCCATGTGCAGCCCTCTTGTGCGCAGCGGACAACCGTTAAGGATTTGTTCGACTTGTAGCTCCTGAATTCAAATTTTTCCCTAAGCGCAATCACTGCCAGGTTAGTCAACGAGTCCCTCTTCGTCATAAATATTTGATCGACTTCGATATCCTCAACCATCCGGCCCTGCGCATATACCTCGTTAATCCGGCTCCTCTCATCACCGGAGCCAGCCTCATCATCAGATAGAGGATCACCAGCAGCTTGGATGTCAGGGTGGACATTCGGTTGACCGCTGGGTTCCGCATTCCGTTCCAATTCAGGTTCGACAATCAGAGGGTCTTCACGGGAAATATTACGATGCTCGTAAGTGTGCCCCTCTGGAGGTGAGGCACCAGGTACAGTCGGTTGCACCTGGGATAAATTGATATTGTCCAAATTATCCCATGCACTTTGATTGGAATTTTCCCAATCTCCACCTGTTGCTGTTGCCTCAACCGTCACAGTTGGCATGTTCAAATCTACATCAGATGCATCTACACGGGCTGCTTCTTCCATCCCCGCATCCATACATCCACTAGAAGTCTCGGGAACCTCAGGGTGCGAACGGCCACTATTCTCGTCACCATCGGGAATTGTTTGAAAGGGAGTTCGTTGCCAATCGAAGCTAGGATTCATGTCACCGGATGACTCTACAGTTACGATCAAAGGATGCTTCGCCCTATCTTCTTTGGCTAGTGCCTGCCAAAACATAACGGACCTATCGTCAACGACATTGTACAAGGGCACGGCCGGAACGACGGTGAAAGATTGAAAATGCATCTTTGAACCCGCATCCAACTGAGCACCAATCACCTCAGCCACAGTGCTTTCCAAACCAGCGAAGTCAGTTTTCTCATCCACAAAAATATAAGCCAATTTTTCACCAGCGTACTTTGCCCTCTCCCTAAAGTGGCCACCGTACAGAACGCATGCAATAGCAGCATCACCCATTACTGTGGACAAGAAAAAAACATGATATCAAAGCAAAATTGACATGAAACACACTAGGGTGGAATGAAAGTACAGCATTGAAACCACTAAAAACGGTGTATGATTGGTTTAAAACCATAATACACAAATAACACTACTTTAAGAAAGAATACATGGTGTATGATTTGCGTTACAGTCATAAACAAGTTCATCACACACCTTTTAAAGCAATCATACACGATCTATGGTTAAGGATACCACATTCTATACACGAAAGACACCAAAACAGGTTCATCCTAGACCAATCAAAGCTATCATACACGGTGTATGGTAAGCCATACACCATTCTGTACTTGAAAGACACCAAAATAAGTTCATCATACACCCTTTGAAGCTCTCATACACAATGTATGGTTTAATATGCCCCATTATATACACAGTTAAAACCAATCATACACAGTGTATGATGGATTATTCACCATTAATTACTTAACATACACAAACACAAGTTGGTTATACACCATTAAACCCAATCCTACACAGTGTATGACTGATTATACACCATTAATTACTTAACATACACATACACAGGTTGGTTATACGCCATTAAACCCAATCATACACAGTGTATGGTTGCTCATAAACCACTAATTACTTAAAAAACGTCTGCACAAGTTGGTTATACACCATTAAACCCAATCCTACCCAGTGTATGACTGATTATACACCATTAATTACTTAACATACACATACACAGGTTGGTTATACGCCATTAAACCCAATCATACACAGTGTATGGTTGCTCATAAACCACTAATTACTTAAAAAAACGTCTGCACAAGTTAGTTATACACCATTAAACCTAATCCTACACAGTGTATGACTGATTATACACCATTAATTACTTAACATACACATACACAGGTTGGTTATACGCCATTAAACCCAATCCTGCACAGTGTAGGACTGATTATACACCATTAATTACTTAACATACACATACACAAGTTGGTTATACGCCATTAAACCCAATCATACACAGTGTATGGTTGCTCATAAACCACTAATTACTTAAAAAACGTCTACACAAGTTGGTTATACACCATTAAACCCAATCCTACACAGTGTATGACTGATTATACACCATTAATTACTTAACATACACATACACAAGTTGGTTATACACCATTAAAACCAATCATACACAGTGTATGATTGATTATACACCACTAATTACTTAATACACACAAACACAAGTTGGTTATACACCATTAAACCCAATCCTACACAGTGTATGACTGATTATACACCATTAATTACTTAACATACACAAACACAAATTGATTTCACACCATTCAAACCTATCATACATGGTGTATGATAGATCATACAGCACTATTTACAAGAAGCACACCTAACCAAGTTGATTTCACACCATTAAAACCTATCATACACTGTATGACTAATCATACACCACTAATGAGTTCAAACACACCAAAAGAAAGTTATAATACATCATTTAAACCAATCATAAACCATAAACGACTTGTAACACACCGACCTCATAGGGCAAGGATACATTAACGACAATGTCAGCAAATGGTCATGTTACCTTCAATATCTGATCTGAAAACCGTGAAATGTGTGTAAGGACTCAACGTTGAACCTACAGCAATGCCATGAAGCTTCAAACACGATCTTAAAACGGCTTCTTCTTCTTCTTCTTCCGAGGGCCCAATGTAGCAGATTGAGAGAAAAATGGACTTGGGGAATTCAGATTAAGAGAAAAGTAACAAATACCATGAATAAGAGGTGAGTAAATGGGCGGGAAATGAGAAGAAGGGAGGAATAGAGTGAGAAGCAAGTTACATGACATAAAGTAAAAATATGTACTTTTGCATTAAATGAAGAGAGAGAAAATGGAGTGGGGAGAGGCTAAAGTATAGTAATCGGCTGCGCATTAAATGAGGAGAGAGAAAGGGAAAGGGTTGGGGGGGGGGGTGAATGGGAGGGCCTTTTTGAAGGGAAATCGTACGGATTACTTTACTCAAAATGTATATTTTTTTTCTAAATACACATCCCAAAAATACACAAATACACGCTGATTTTACACAAATATAACCCATCATACACGGTGTATGAAGTGCATCATACACCAATAAAACTTGAAATACACGTATATAAGCAGATTTCAGACCACTGTACCCATAAATACATTAAAAAATCAGCAAAAGTTGATTTTATGCCAATAAAAACTATCATACATTGTGTATGACAAGCTCTTTACCGCTAATTACTTCAAGTATACCTGAATAAGGTCACTTTACACCACTATAACGCATCATACCCAGTTTATGATTCGATTTCAGACCACTGTACCCCTAATTACTTGAAAAAAACAGTAAAAGTTAATTTTATGCCATTATAACCTATCATACATTGTGTATGATAAGTCATTTACCACTAATTGTTTAAACTAAACCTGAATAAGTTCATTTTACACCATTAAAACTCATCATACCCAGTGTATGATACGATTTCAGACCACTATACCCCTAATTACATAAAAAAATCTGTAAAAGTTGATTTCATGCCATTAACACCTATAATAATTTGTGTATGATAGGTCATTTACCACTAATTACTTGAAACATACCTGAAAAGGTTCATATTAAACCATTTTAACTCATCATACCCATTGTATGATTCGATTTCAGCCCACTGTAACAGTAATTAGTACAAAAAACCAGTAAAAGTTAATTTTATGCCATTAAAACCTATCATACATTGTGTATGACAAGTCTTTTACCACTAATTGCTTATAATACACCTGAATAATTCATTTTACACCATTAAAACGCATCATACCCAGTGTATGATTCGATTTCAGACCACTTACCCCTAATTACTTGAAAAAAACAGCAAAAGTTAATTTTTTGCCATTATAACCTATCATACATTGTGTATGATAAGTCATTTACCACTAATGGTTTTAACTACACCTGAAAAGGTTCATTTTAGACCATTTCAACGCATCATACCCATTGTATGATTCGATTTTAGCCCACTGTAACAGTAATTACTTGAAAAAAGAGCAAAAGTTGATTTTATACCATTAAAACCTATCATACATTCTGTATGACAAGTCTTTTACCACTAATTGCTTGGAATACACCTGAATAAGTTCATTTTACACCATTAAAACGCATCATACCCAGTGTATGATTCGATTTCATACCACTGTAACAGTAATTACATAAAAAAAACTGCAAAAGTTAATTTTATGCCATTATAACGTATCATACATTGTGTATGATAAGTCATTTACTACTAATTGCTTGAACTACACCTGAATAAGTTCATTTTACACCATTAAAACGCATCATACCCAGTGTATGATTCGATTTCAAACCACTATACCCTTAATTACTTGAAAAAAACAGCAAAAGTTAATTTTTTGCCATTATAACCTATCATACATTGTGTATGATAAGTTATTTACCACTAATTGCTTGAAATACACCTGAATAAGTTCATTTTACACCATTAAAACGTATCATACCCAGTGTATGATTCGATTTCAGACCACTGCAACAGTAATTACATAAAAAAATATGCAAAAATTGATTTCATGCCATTAAAACCTATAATAATTTGTGTATGATAGGTCATTTACCACTAATTACTTAAAATATACCTGAAAAGGTTCATATTTAACCATTTTAACTCGTCATACCCATTGTATGATTCGATTTCATACCACTGTAACAGTAATTACATAAAAAAAGCTGCAAAAGTTGATTTTATGCCATTGAAACCTATCATACTTTGTGTATGACAAGTCATTTACCACTAATTGCTTGGAATATACCTGAATAAGTTCATTTTACACCATTAAAACGCATCATACCCAGTGTATGATTCAATTTCAGACCACTGTACCCCTTATTACTTGAAAAAATCAGCAAAAGTTAATTTTATGCCATTATAACCTATCATACATTGTGTATGATAAGTCATTTACCACTAATTTCTTGTGATACACCTGTATAAGTTCACTTTACAGCATTATAATGCATCATACACAGTGTATGATTTTATTTCAGACACTACTAATTACTTGAAGCACACCTAAACAAGGTCTGGAAGGGAAGAAGAAGAAATGACAAATTTGAAAATAATATTTTTTTTTGACAAAAAAATTCAAAAGGAAAAAAAAAGAAGAAAAAGAGAGTGAAAAAGTCAAAAAAGTGTCCTTTTGTCTGCCTTGCATTAAATGAGGAGAGAGAAAGAGAGAGAGAGAGGACGGATGGGGGGGTGTGAGGTGGGAGGACATTTTTGTCCAAAAAAATCTATTTAAGGTTAGAGGGGTCTAAAAAATATTAAGGAGAGGCTGGGGGTTTAAACCGCACGATTTCCCAAAACTTTTAAACAAACCGGAACCCTAACCCAAATTTTTGAACTCTCACTCTCTCTTACCTCTCTCTCTCTAGACAATCTTCGACTCCATTGAAGAGGAGCTTCAATGGCGACCAGTGGAATCCCCGAAGATGAAGCGAAACAATTAGCAGCGCAGCTCGGAAAAACCCTGAAAGAAGGAGAGAGAATAGTAGGTCCCACACGTAGACCTGACGGTACTCTTCGTAAGCCAATTCGAATTAGGGCTGGTTATGTTCCTCAAGAGGAGGTCGCAATTTACCAATCCAAAGGCGCTTTGGTAATTAATGTTCTTGAATTTTGATTCGAAGTTTTGATTTGTATATGTTGGTCTAAGTATATGCTTGTTTGGTTAATACTACAACAACAATAACAATAACAAACGCAATGCCACGAGGGCTCCTGCCAAAGCAGGGTTTAGGGGGTGAGATGTATGTAGCCTTACCCTTGCCGTGTCCGACAACCCTCAACCTAAATAGCAAAGATGAAACAATAAAGCAACAACAAAACAACAAAGCAACAATAAAGCATGCAAGTAGCAAGCAACAATTGCAACCATGGAAGCCTAGTGGTGCTATAAACTAGTTTCGTTGTGCTCCTCTATCCTAAACTGCTATATCAGCTTCATGTATGTTAATCCGCCATTTAGCTTTATCTAAGGCCATCCCCTCATTTAGATTTAGGTGGGTGAAGTCATGTTTGCTATTGTTGTATTTTTTAAGAATTTAATTCCTGTGTCAACTTTTCAGGAAGTAGGTACAAAGTGTTTGGTGATAGAAAATAAAACTTCTTGTGGGGGGCGAGGTAAAAAAATCAAGGCATAGAACTTATTTAGGGGGTTAGGTAAAAAAAAAAAAAAAAAAAGGAATTAGAGTGGACTTGGGAGTAGGTAACTTAGTTCTTGTGTTTTAAAGAGGTTGAAAATTACAAATGAATTTCCACTTCTCATAGTCAACCAATTTTCTCGTAACCAAACAAGAGGGCAAATGTCTACTTTCATGAATTTTGATTTCCTGCATTTACTTCCTGGTAACCAAACAAGCCCTTAAATTTTTATTTGAATTTTTGATTTGTATAAGTTTCTCTATGGCCTTGCTTGGTTAATATAGAAATTAAATTCATGTGGGAAATTATATTTACTAGGAATTTAATTATTGTGTCAACTTCGAAGGAAGTAAGTATTTATGTTTGGTTGTTGAGAAATAGAATTTATCAGGGATTCGAATTACCTAATTTCATAGGTAAGTTAATTCTTATGTAACAAAAGAATAAAAACTTTTCATAAATTTTCGCTTCCCATATTCTGCCAATTTCTTGCTAATCAAACAAAAGAGAAAATGCTCACTTCCCACGAATTCCAAATTCCTGTGTTATTTCTTGGTAAATAAACAATTGCTATAGATTATGCTTGTTTATCTTGATATTGATAGGGGAAAATTGGATAACTTAAGGCTCTGTTTGTTTTGGCATAAAACCTTTTCTGCCCCCAATTCTATTATTTCTTTGTATAACTATGTAGCAATCATCACAAATATGAAAAATGTTTTCCTCTTTCAAGGGAAATTAACTTCTGCTCTACGGAAGGGAAAATATCTTCCTTCATAAAGAGGAAAACGTTTTCCATCGTCATCTCACATAACATGCTTCATTCTATCTTAACTTGGTAAAGTGTAATTGTACAAAATTATAGAATGAAACCAACTTCATTAGCTAGAAGACAAACTTTAAGAAAAAAATATCTTTAATTGAAAATATTTTGTAAAGAATAATTTTCCATTGAACCACATGGGGTGTAACCCATTAATTGAAGATTGTTTTGAAAATTTCAATGCAGTTGAAGAAGGAGCTGGAGTCACAAGTAGGGCCACCTGGTTATGAACCTGAAGTGGATGCAAAATCGAAGAGCAAGTCCGTTAAGAGGAATGAAAGGAAGAAGGAAAAGAGAAATCAGGTAAATTGGCCATTTTTTCACTTCTATATGTTTTTAGGATTCATGTTTTATATTATTCTTCCTTGTTAGGCTGAGGATTCTAGAGAATGCTTCATATTTCTTGACATAGATGTTGAATCAGGCAAGATTTTGATTTTCTTTGTTGAAATTAGGAAGTGAAAAGTTGTAGGGGAAAATGTAGGGATTTTTGGTATGGTTTTATGTTTGCAAACTTTGAACTAGGTATTGGAAAAAAATAATGTTTCTGGTTTTCTGCTTCAATTTTTGCACAAATTAAGAAAAAGCTAAAAATAAAAATTAAAAATAAGAAAAAATCATTTCTAAAATATGGTTTTTGTCTCTAAAATCCAAAAACCATAAAGAGAAGACAATATCAAACAATTCCTTAAATAAAGGGTGGAAATGTGTGAAGTAATGGGGTAATGGTTAGAACTTGATGCACAAACTAGCGGAGATCTATGAATATGAAGCACCTAAAACCAGTATGCAACCGCGCCTGCTACAATGCATATGCGTAATCTTTGCCCCTTTTTTTAAATGCACTAAACATTGCTCCGCCATTGTCTTGGCCTCCATTTGAAGTAGATGACACATTAGGGTTCTTTTAATACCATGGAAGTATTTGGTTATTATTATACAAGCTTAGGTATGCTATGCTAACCCCATTTGGGACTACTCAGTAAAACTTATGTATGTGCATTTGAAGAAAGAAATTAAGAGGATGTACATCCGGTAGGTCAAATTTGGGTGGAGGGATTTGAAATTTGACGTTTTGGGCATGCATGGCAAGTTAATTGTTAAAAGTTCTACACTGCACGTCATCCGTTATTTTTTTCAATAGAAGCAGTTTCCAATCGATCGAATGGGGCGAGTATACATGCTTGATTTGCTGATTGAGTGAAAGATTTGTATAAACATTTGCTGATGGAAATAATAAATTTGAAAAGTGCTATGTGTATTTAATTATACAAGAACAAGGGTGATATCCAAAGCTGCACCAATTACCGGGGGATCAAATTGATGAGTCACACCCTCAAACTGTGGGAGAGAGTCATAGAAAAGAGAATACGACAATAGACGGAAGTGACCGAAAACCAGTTTGGGTTCATACCTGGGAGATCAACAATAGAAGCCATTCATCTTTTACGGCGGACGATAGAACAATACAGGGAGAGACAAAAGAACCTCTACATGGATTTGGAGAAGGCATATGATAGAGTGCCAAGAGAGGTACTGTGGAGGGTGTTGGGAAGGAGAGGCATCCCGATGCCTTACATTCGGGTCATTAGGGACATGTATGAGGAGGCACATACTAATGTGCGAACAGGGGAAGGGGAGACAGACACTTTCCCTATCACCTTAGGGGTTCACCAGGGTTCTGCCTTGAGTCCCTTCCTGTTCATTCTAGTGATGGATGAGCTCACTAGACATATCCAAGGAGAGGTACCTTGGTGCATGCTCTTTGCAGAGGACATAGTTCTGGTAGGAGAGTCCCGTGCGGACATAAACGAGAAGCTGGAGCTGTGGAGAGGTGCATTAGAATCGAGGGGTCTAAGGATTAGCAGATCTAAGACTGAGTATGTGGAATTCAAATTTGATCGCTCCACCACGGACAGCACTTAGGAGGTTAAGATTGGAGCACAAGCCATATCAAGCAAGGAGAACTTCAAATATCTGCGATCCATGATACACTAGAATGGTGAAGTCGATGAGGATGTCAGCAACAAGATTAAAGTATGCTGGCAGAAGTGGAGGATGGCATCCGGGGTGCTGTGTGATAGAAAGTTCCCTCTAAAGTTAAAGGGAAAGTACTATAAGACGGTAGTAAGATCGGCTATGCTATATGGGGCAGAGTGTCGACCAATGAAACAAAATCAAACACAGCGGATGGAGGTGGCAGAGATGAGGATGTTACGCTGGATGTGTGGCCACACAAGAAAGGATAGGATTAGGAATGATGTGATTCGAGGCAAGCTGGGTGTAGCCTCGATAGAGGAAAAATTGAGGGAGCAACGCTTAAGATGGTTTGGACATGTTAGCAGAAGACCGACTTCAGCCCCAGTCAGGCGGTGTGAACAGCTCAACACAACGATAAGCAGAAGAGGGAGGGGCAGACCAAAGAAGAGCTGGCTGGAGACGATTCGTCAAGACCTAACCCACCTAAACCTAAGAGAGGAGATGGCCTTAGATAGGACACGTTGGAGGGCTAGTATTAGAGTAGCGAAGATAGCAGAGTAGAGTAGGGCGGGGAGTGGCAGGTGGTCTAAGTTCCGTAGGTGAGCATAACCTGTAGTGTAACACTCTTAGGCTAGTTTAGACATCGATCTTCTTCCTCTTCTTCTTCTCCTCCTTCTTCTTCCTCTTCTTCTCCTTCCCTTCCTAATTTTTTATTTTTATTTTTTATATATTCCCCCCCCCCCCCCCCCCCCCCCCCCCCCCCCATGCACGAATGATGAATTGATGGTTTATCTGCAGGAACTCAACCACTCCAGGTTGGGGGTCCCCGGAAACAGTCTCCTTTCCTGCCGGAAGGGGTAAGGCTGCGTACATCACCCCCCCCAGACCCCGCGTTATGCAGGAGCCGCGAGGCACTGGGACTGTTGTTGTTGTTGTTGTACCCTGGAAAACAAGATTGGATTATATTAAATAGTTTCCATTAGCATTTGATTTTATCCATGTGTATAAAAGCAGTTTTTGCCATCCCTAACCGACGTGACCTTTAGGATTGAATGGAGCATTGTGCCATTGTTCCCGCATACCTTGGGATATTCTTCCAGGTAGTTCCACATGAATTGCAGCCTGGCTGCAGGCTTATGCCGCGGCTAATATAGCCATTCCATCCGAGGTGGCAGATTTGTTGCTTCGGTTGGAGTTGCTCTAATATTCCCATGCTCATGTACTCAAGTGTGTAAGTCTACTTTGCAAGTACAAGGAGCTATCTCATAGCAGGTTTATTGGTGTAGAATGATGCGATCATAGTTTCTCGTGCCTTTATGGGTGCATATGGTTTCTTGTGCCCACGAGTGTGTTGATCAGGCATTTTTGATAAACCAAGGTGTCCTCTGATGCATAGATTATTGCAAATGTTACGTATTAGCCCGTCTAGGGACTTTGCTTGCAAGTTTTCCATATATATCTTGTGTGATCAAATATTTGACAGAAATCATGCACCAATGTTTGTCACCCTACATGTGCCTCTTCGCTTATATTGCATCTACAGTTAGAAGATTCCGGAATTTGGTATGGTGATCTTCATTTGCGAAACCAAGTTTGATGCAAACCTTAGATAGAGCAATCTGATCTAGTAATCCCAGCATTGATTTTATTTCACAGACGTCCAAACTTTGAGATCTATAAATTTCCCATGTTGCAAACCTTTTGTTTAGCTACTTTATCCATTTACTGTTTCTTGCCTTAAAATTTCGACTCATGTTTATGAAAAGAGTATGCAATGATCACTTCTTAAATTTGTTTCCTGTATTATTTGTCTGGATCAGAATATTTTAACTTTGAAATTTGGATTACCTGGTTACCATATAGGAACATACCCAGTGCCTCAAGGGTCCCGCCTACGTAGGGTCTGGGGGGCGCTGATGTACGCAGCCTTCCCCCTTCAGGGTGTTAACCTGAAGAAAGGCTGTTTCCCTACGCACCCAACTTGAGGGTGAGGACTTCCCAGGAGGTCACCCATCCTGGTACTACTCTCGCCCAAGCATGCTTAACTTCGGAGTTCTAATGGGATCCGGTGACGGCATGTTGGTGCCCTCTTTGGTTACCATATAATTTCCGAAATTGAAGGCAACAAAAAGAGAAATGAGGAACATCGGATAATGTTTTCTTGGACTCACTAAGTCTAGGTCCGGTACAAATAGATCAATGATGCGTTTTCTGCCCTGCCATTACTTCTCAATCTCCATTCCTATTCAGGCACTCGTCAAAATTTGCAGGCATCCTCATTGTTTTTTCTACTAATGAAGTTCTTACTCGCTGCCATGATTCTAGATTCATGGAATTAAGTAAAGGAGATTATGGTGATGATTTTGAAATAGCTGTTGTTGGATATATTAAAATGGGTATTTTTGTAAAGGACTTAAAAATGAATGTGTATCATATTTTTTCCCCCTTAAAATGTACTTTTATATGTGTCTATACGTTACGGATATTCATTCAAATTATTACAATCATTAGGATTATAAGTAACTTATATGCTAAAAAACAACTAATGTAATTGTCGCTACCCGTTTGTAACATCTATGACACCCAAATTTTGTGCTTTGTGACCCGGAATGAGTTCGTAAAATGCTATTTGATTCTTGGTTCCTAGCCATAGCCCTACAGTGAAGGTGGTTAGATCACGTTGATGCTGTTGATATATGATGCATGATGTTTATGCCTGCTTATATGTCTAGCAATAGCCGTGTTAAGTCCAACTGATGTTGATCAACTTCTTCTTTTTTCGGGTAAGGTGGTGGTATTCTTTTTAGGATTAGGGGTCTTTCGGAAATAACCTCTGAAGGGTAGCAACGCTGTAGAGAGCGGTCCAAGCATTCTTGTTGTGGACAGAGGAAGGTGGGTGATTGCCTGATATGTTTTATGACCATATGCCGAAGTTTTATTTTATTAATAGCCCAAGAACTGGATATCCCATTGATCAAGCTCATGGCACGTTTGGCCTTCTTGTGAAAGTAGTTGCTTCTTTCAGAATCACTTTTTTTACGGACATTTTTGTATTTTTTTTTATTGTATAAATTCTGATTCTACTTTAAAGGAGAACCACTATTTTTTTTGCTTTGGCTTAGAAATAGAACAGAACTTCCGTTGGGAAAAGAAAAGCTCAGATTGTTGTCGTCATTGTTGGGGTGGGTTCGGAAATAGCTTGGTAGAATTCTGTTAGAGGGTATGAATAGGTTTTGGTCAACGTTCTCAAAAAAATTGAGTTGCGTGTGTAAAAAACCTAGAGTGATAAAAAACAGGAAAACATGTATTATATCTCCAGGAATAGCTCACTACAGGTCTACTACTACTAAAAGTAAAGTCTTGGGCATTGCTTGTATGCTTGTATCGAGGTCTGTAAATCACAGGCCGTTCTTTTCATACAGCACAAAAGAAGTGTATCCCATTCTTTCCTTTTAGGGTTGGGGGTCTTTTAGAAACAACTACCCTTCAGGGCAGCACCTTGTAAGGGTAAAGTTGTGTACATCTCACCCTCTCCAGACCTTGTCTTGGTGGAGCCCTTTGAGGCATTGGGAATGTTGTTGTTATGTGGTGGTGTTATTGTAGACTGAAGCATATTTTCAAAAGTTTGACAGTCTATAATCATCACATTGTGCTTAGAAAATAGTAACGGTCCTAGGGTCTAGGAATCGTGCAGCATGTGCTTCCTGCTTCGACAGCACATTAGCCTATGTTATAGATGGCTTTGAGCGCACACCGGTCTAAGGGAGTCGGACCCGTTGGATCCCAGGACGTTTGTGGGTGCGAATGTAGCGATGTTCCACTCCACTGATTACAAAGCTTGAAACGTAAACAATTTGCATTAATAGCATTGCGTGAGTATGGGATTCACAAGTTGAGCGGGCTCTTCCTGATACATTTGTCTGAGGAGCATCCATAGTCCTGATGGCAGAAAGCACGCCCCCTGTTCTAGCAATTATACACCCTTTCTTTGCTACGAATTTCATAAACTAATATATATTATAAGCTATCTTACAACCCATGGGGACAATGTGCCAAAGGCCTCCCATCGAGTAGGGCAGACGCAGGCGCTGGGATGTCGTAGATCGCAAGCTAATGTATTCAATTTTCGTAAAAGGTTCTGTACTTCCCTGCCCGCTTTTTATTTTTCCGAGGATGTAAATGGGAAAATTATGGAATGACAGGCTGCTCTTGAAAGGGATAAAAACTCGGATCAAACGACAAACGATAACGTTAAGGAAGAGTTGTTACATGCTGAAGATCCCGGTCAAAAAGTGGAATTTTTGGAATCGGTTACATCACAGATGAACGAGGTAGCTCTCTCTACAAACACAACTCCTGATGCATCTTCACAATTGCTGGAGGATTCAACTCCACCCTCCAACAGTATCGATATCAACAAAAAGATACGAGCTTTGAAAAAGAAGGTATTATTATCTTTCTGGGTTATTTACTCTATTAGTTCTTGCATTTTTAATTATATCAGTTTAATCCATATACAATTGAGATTGTTTCGTTTAAGTCCAGTGTTAGATTCAACTTTAATTTCTAGTGGAAACTAGCACTTATGCATGCTTTCTGTGTGAATGAAGTGTTTAGACAGGGTGAATCTTTACATAGAGTAAACGTGTTGTTACAATTTCAGTCGTAATTAATGTTCTTCCGACATTGGGTTTGATTGAAACAATTCAACGTTCGGTTATTTACTCTATTAGTCCTTGTATATTTTAATTGTGTCCGTTTAGTCCATATACAACTAAAATTGTTTCATTTAAGTCCAATGTTAATTTTAATTTCTAGGGGAAGTTAGCACTTACACGTGGTTTCTACGCGAATGAAGTGTTTCGGCAAGGTGAATTTTTACACAGAGTGAATGTGTTACAGTTTGAGCTGTAATTAATGTTAAGTTCAATATTAGACTCATTGAAACAATTTCAATTGTAAAGGGACTAAACTGACACAATTTAAAATATAAAGACTTAATTGACACAATAAGGCTGCGTTGGGTTCAGCTTTTTAACAGCTTAAAGTTGTGAAAAAGATCTAGTTGGCGGTAAGGCTTACGTTTGGTTGACAAAAAAGATTTTTTTATATCTTTTTCACAACTTAAATAGAAAGATGAAAGAACTGCTCTATAACTAGATAGAAAAAGATGCAAAACATAATTATTTTCATAGCTTATTTTAGAAGTATGTTTTAAAAAGGCTACATCAACATTAAGTCTTCATTTCCTTGACCTAGTTTTATTTGTTATTACCGCCTCTACCTACCACTACCCTTTTATGCCTATGAGTCGATATACTCACCATTTTTTCATGATTAACTAATTATGATTCTCTCTTCTCTGTTATTATTAAGTTATTTTTGTTATTATAATGGATAAATTCTTTTTTACTATTATTATTAATTAATTAATATTATTAAGTGATTTTTGTTATTATAATAGATAAATTCTTTTTTAAACTTATATCTAACCACTTTATTATATAAAAAAGATCCTTTTGCACTGTACAACCAAACACTTCACTGTAAAAAGATACAGATTTTAAATGGACAGATCTTATTGAAACAGATAAGCTGAAATAAGTTGGACCAAACGCACCCTAAGAATGGCGTAAATAACCCCGTCTTTTTTAACTTCTTTCCTATTACGGGGTGTAATTATATTCTGTTGTGAAATTAATTTGAATTGATAAACATCCCGGCTGCATATTTATCAGTGTAGGAGGAAAGGAACACTAAAATTGGTAACTAAAAACAGAAAACGGAAAACTAAAAACAAAGAGAAGTCCATTTTCAAAATCTAGTTTTTTAGTTCATTAAAAATGAAAAACTGCATATCAAACATGTCCTACCGTATTTGTATATCAAATGTACCAAACGGTATAAAAATTAATAATTTTTTTTTAATTGAAAACCACTTAAATTTTACGTGCTTTTTTAAAAAACTACCTAGGTTTTCGTATTTTTTAATATTACATCTAAACCTTCTAAACTTTTTCAATGTCACATCTTAATGTTAATGCTGTTAATATTTGTTAATTTTTGCTAACTTGGCTTTTAAAAAAAAAGGAAAATAATTTAAAATTTTCAGATCTACATTTAAAATAATTTTAGAATATTTTAAAAAATATTTTCTTTAAATGCCATGTCGGCAAAAACTAAAACTGACGGATGTTGACGACGTTATATTAAGTTGTAGAGTTAAAAATTTTTGGAAAGTTTAGGTGTAATATTAAAAATTAGAAAATTTAAATGGATTTTTAAAACCGCATCTAAAATTTAGGTTTTTTTTTTTTTTTTTTGGGGTAAAAGCCCACTTAATAATCATACAACTATTCATCCGTGATACTCTGCTTCCATGACCGCACATTGTCCTACTTTTTGCAGATTCGGCTTACAGAAGCACAGTTAGAGAAGGCCAGCCAAGACGCCAAGAAACCCGAGTTATTGGATAAAGTCACTAAATTGGAAGGGTGGCGCGAGGAGCTTAAGCTTTTGGAGAGTCAGAAGGAACAACTTGCATCTTTGTGAGTCATTTATTCGTGTTTTTGGGGAAATTATCACTTGTGGATCCTGAGGTTTGAATATTTATCACCTAGGTATCTTGACATTTTAATATAGACAATGAATGTTAAGAACTCCAAATGTGAGCCGCAAGAATTGCATATGGGAGTTTTGATAGATATAATATAAGTCTAATGGATTATTTTACCTAATTTCGATTGGTTTTATTATAAAAATCCACTTGAGTCCGTTGTAAGGTCGGTTATTTAACAACTAAGTACCTTGATATTTGAATATCTTATTACATAGGCACTCTATATCAAAATGATGAGAATTTAATCAATTCTATGTTTAGAAAATGTTGATGTAGTACATGGTTAGTGTAATATATTTAAGTCATGTTAATTTGTTTAGCCAAAGTTTGGTAAATTATGGTAAAAGTCCAACAAATTTCGATGTAAGATACTGATATATTACCGAACTCATGTGTCGTATGAGCAATTGGAAGATGCTTATATATTATCGGAATTATATTCTACTTTTGCATTTTCCAATAAAAATATGTCTAATTTCTGTGAAAGGATACATAATTGATAAAAGTTTACAGCTTTAAGGTACCTATATGATCAAAAATTGTAAACTTTAAGATATCTCGTTGTATATATTGAAATGTCATAATATTTTAGTTATAAATGATCAGACCTGCGATAAATTTTTTTTTTTTGGCGGGGGGGGGGGGGGGGGGGGGGGGGAGAAGACTGATGCATGTAAGCAGAGTACATTTCTATGATTTTGCTTCTTGGGCTATAAATGTTTGATTCTTATACTGTTTCTTTGTGTGTTTTCTAGACTATGAACTTGCACCAAACTCAATTTGTAAAGCACCGTGGTTCTGTTTGGTTGAATCTTTTCACCGTTTACCCCTGTTCGGTAACAAGGTAAAGAGCGGATAAGGGTAATTGGGGGTTGAACCCTTAACCTTAACAACCTTGTGCAAATTCTTTTGAGGGGTAAAACTTACCTCGTATTACCCCCGTTTCTGAACTCCAGGTTGTGGAGTAAAGAGGAGAAGGACAACTTTTTAAAAAAATTTGGACGCTTTTGCTCCTGTTACTTTCTTTGTTCTTTTCGTTTTTACCCAGTTGTGACATAATAGTAACTTATTTACTCTTTTTATTGAACATATCCAAACGAGAATATGATAATACCTTCGCTTTCTTTACTTCATTTTACCTAATTCCCAAGTAAGGCATTAAAGGCTCTATTTGGTTTGGTTCGAAAGGAAAACATCTTTGATGGGAAAATTTTCTCTCAACAGACCACTTGGTCGCTTGCTATCATTAAACCTTTTTGCTTAAAACTTTGAGTTGAGATGCAAAACCGGTTGGCTGATTCTTTGAGGATGAGATAAAGCGTACTCCTGCGACCTCTCGGTGGAAGGAAGAGGGAGAAAGCATAGTTCCTCTCAGCTGCTGGCGGGCAGATGGAGAATGGCCTACTTCGATTTGTAGCTGTTATGAAGTAAATGCAAATACAACAACAACAACAGCAGCAACAACAACAACAAATTCAGTGCCTCAAGGGCTCCTGCCACTGCAGGGAAAGTATGGAGTTGTGCAAATGAATAATATAATTAAGATGGAAATTGGCTGGTTGTATTAACACGAGAACCAACCCTATTTATAATACATCATACTACGAAATGAAAAGCACTTATTCCATTTGGAGGAGAATATAAGGCTAGAAGATGAAACACCCCATTCACAGCAATTGAACAAGGGGGCCGGCAGTTACAAGCAAGAGAAGCGGAGGAGCTTGATTGTCCTCATTAAAAAAAAAAAAACTTAATTACTACTAAGAAATAAAACACCTAATGACTATTCTAATTTAATTCAAAGTAATTACATAAAAGAAATAATACATGAAAAATACATAAAACACAACTAAAATAAATCTTAAATTTTAATATTTTTCTTCAAGTTGGAGCATATAAATTAACAATAAAACATGAAGGATCATTTTGTACAAAAGAAAAGATTATTTGAAAAAGATAAAGGACCAATTTTAACAAAGTTATAAAAATAAGGAACTAATTTGAATAAATTTAAAAAAAAAAATTAATTTGAACAAAATATAAGTTGAGAGACTAATTCAAATAAACATATAAACACGAGAGACCAATAATGTAAATAACTTCCAACACTATAACTTAAAAGTTAAAACATTTATCTTAAAAATTATAATATTATAATAATAATATAATAATTTTATTCTGATAATAATTAAAAAAAAAAAGGACAAATAAAGGGTTGTGCATCATGTAAATTCTTCCTCTCCAGTCGCACCAGCGTGGAGAGAGAGAGAGAGAGAGAGAGAAGCGAGCGAAGATGTTCCTAAGAGCAGTAGCGCGGCCATTAATGGCGAAAGTGAAGGAGACAACAGGGATCGTAGGCCTCGATGTGGTTCCAAATGCTCGAGAAGTTCTCATCTCTCTCTACACCAAAACCCTAGCTGAGATCAAGGCGGTTCCAGAGGACGAAGGCTACCGTAAGGCCGTGGAGAGCTTCACGCGCCACCGCCTCAAGGTGTGCAAAGAGGAGAAGGAGTGGGAGGCGATCGAGAAGCGGCTCGGTTGCGGTCAGGTCGAGGAATTGATTGAAGAGGCCAGAGATGAGCTTACACTCATCGGGAAGATGATCGGTTTGTTGTCCTTCTCTTTCGAACTTTGTTGTTAGATTTTGGTGTGATTGTGTTGTTGACAGTTTGAGATTTGTGTTTGTTCTAATGATTGTGGTAGTTTTTTGAATGTTGAAGATTTAAGAGGTAAATAAAGGATTCGATGAAGACATGCGATGAAATGTGTTAGTTCAGATGCTCAAGAACTGCTTTTTGTGATGATTATAAATAAAAAAAAAAAAAAAACCCTCAGGAACTGGATTTGATTTAGATGTAGGTGAAAAGAACTTACAGGCTCTGTTTAGAATTAAGAAAATGTGAAGGAAAGAAAAATGCGAGGAAAAAAAGTTGAATGGAAAGACAATATGGGAAAATTTGAAGTCAAAGAAAAACAAGAAAAAAAAAAAAGCTTTCTTTCTCCCATCGGGAAAATGATCAGTCTGTCTTTCGGTCTTTCTTGTTGGATTTTGGTGTGATTTTGTGGTGATTCTGGTGTTGATTTGGAGTTGTTGAAAGTTTGAGATTTGTGTTTGTTGTTATAATAATTTGAGACCTGGCAGATTATGGTGGATTTTTGAGCGAAGTAGATTTTAGAGGTAAATGAAAGGATTTGATCAAGAGCAAATGAGTGTGTTAGGTCAAAAACTCAGGAACTATTCTATGTAAAGGTCAAAAGAAGGGAAGAAAAAACTGAGGAACTAGATTTGATTTAGATGCCAGTGAAGAGAAGAGAGAGAGAGAGCAATGATCGGTTTTTTCTTCTCTTCTGATCTTTCTCGTCGGAATTAGGTTTTGTTTTGTGGTGATTGTGTTATTGAGTTTGGAGTTGTGGTGGATTTTGTTGTTGAAGTTTGGATTTGTGTTTGTTCTAATGATTGTGGTGGATTTTTGAATGCTAGAGATTTAAGAGGTAAATGAAGGGATTTGATGAAGAAAGGAAATGAAATGTGGTAGGTCAAATACTCAGGAACTATTCTTTGCAATGATGAAAGAAAAATTCAGTAACTGCATTTGAGTTAGATGCAAGTGAAGAGAAGAGAGAAAGAGAAATCAATGACATATGGATATACATTTTGAATCCTCAATTGAGGGAAAACTAGGGGTAGAGAAGAACACAATCCAACATATATAGAAGCAACTAAATAAACCCTAATTTTACCTAATGGGCTTTTTGGCCCGCAAATGTGATGGATGTTTGAATGTTCCACATTTCAGATCTAAATGAAACGATTTGATTAAGAAGAGCGCATTAAATGTGTTAGGTCAAATATCTAGATACTAAATTCGATTTAGATGCAAGTGTAAAGGGCTCAAGGAAATTGAGTAGAGAAGATAGAATGAGAAATGGATGACATATAGATTTACACTTTGAGCTCTCAATTGAGGGAAAAAACCATGGGTAGAAGAGAGCAAAATATGCTATATTTTAAGGAGAAGATACAACAAAAAGCCTCACTGACCAACATATATAGAAGCAGCTAAATAAACCCTAATTTTTCTTAACAGGTCTATTAAGCTGAGGCAAGAAAAAAGGTCCATGTACATAAATTTGGTTTAGAACCTAACGAATTGACTTTTGTGATGATTTGTCTGCTGACATTGGGATTTGATTGGTGTTTGCTCCAAGCATACAACAACAACAACAATAGGCACAGTGCCACAAGGGCTCCCAATGAGCAGGGTCCCCCCGGGGGGTGGGGGGTTGGATCTATGCAGCCTTCCCCCTTTAGGGTGCTACCCTGAAGAGAGGCTGTTTTCGAGGACTCCCTAACCTGAGGAGCGTGTCATCATGTCACCATAGAGGCTGAAAGCATGAAAACAATTTAGTATTAGACCAATACATAACACAAGTCTAGCATACGAAGCAAAACTCAAGGAAAACTCGATGGAAACATCAAGGGGGTAATTGAAGACAAATAGTCGGCTAGTAAAGACACCGATACCCAAATAGATGCTCCAATACGAGATTGCCAAAGAGGAAGTAAAGACCCCTAGAATCACTAGTGTAAGCAGTCAAAGGTGCTCTACTCTAAGCCGTTACATCGGCTACCCTTATGCTAGCCCTCCACTGGGTTCTATCTAAGGCCATCTCTTTTGGTAGGTTTAAGTGGGTGAGGTCTTGTCAGATCGTTTCTATCCATCTCTTCCTTGGCCTGCCTCTCCCTCTCCTCCCTAGCATAGTGTGAGACTGTTCGCATTTTCTGACTGGAGCAGTGGTTGGTCTCCTTCTACCCCATGGATTTTCAAATTAGAGTAGAAAATGATGTTGAAATCTATATTTGTTACTGCCAATAATTCGAGCTCTGACAAAATGTGCGGAATTTTCAAGCATTCTATGTTTAAGAGCAAATTAAATGGATCAGTCAAAATAAAGGAGCAAATGAAACAAAGTTTTGACCATTGTCAATGAGGCCTTAATCTAGTGGGAAAACTACCTAAAACAAAAAGAAAAGAGGCCATAGGTTTGAATCCTGCGACCCACTTACCTTAAAGAAAAGAATTTTCGACTATTATTTGTGTGGCGGCATATTTGGGATTTGATTGGTGTTTGATCCAAGCATATGATGGACAATATTCTGCATTTTTCTTGATAAGAATATTAAGCTGTAATTAGTTCAATCAGGGAGATTGAGTTTTGCATGGAATAGGATATTTGTGACCTTGTTCTGAGAGTCCAAGTTGTCATTTTCTCTTACACTAGAAAGGGAACTAATAGGAAAGAAGTATTCATATGCCAAGAAATTTCTTCATCCTTTGTTAGTTCTCACTGTTTCTGAATTTCAGAAGTTCTTTGTCGGTATGATGTTGTGGGTGTACTGCTGTAGGTGGCATTATGTCGTCAGAGTATGCTTGACAGCGTAGACTGTGTTTCAGAATATATAGGCGGGGTCGGGGAATTTTACCTAGACCTCTTATCCGAGGGACTCAACTTTGGACTTAGGTCTCATTCACATGCCTGAGTTGTATATGCTCTAAAACTTCTGCTAGAAGCTCTTTGGAATAGTAAAATCTATGGAGGGGTAATCCGAGGGCAGTGCTTACTCACAGAGGGACAACGAAAGATGTAATGACGATCAGAGTACTTTTAATACTGAAGACAATTGAGGAAATGGCCAAGGATGTTAAGTGCTCACAGAGGTTACTGAATCCAATGTGACTGTAAGACTTGATCATAAATAACTTTTTCACTTCACTCATGTTAGATGATGTAAGGCTGTTTGGTATGGAAGTTGTTTTTTCCTTCAAGAAATATGTCTTCAAATTACTTTTTCAAAGTTTTATTGGTCAAGTTTCGGAAATAAATTTCATTGCATTAGTTTGCACGTGTTGAGGTTTAGCGCATTTGAGATGGGACTTAGGATGAGAAGACCATGAAGATTGGGACGGATTTGGAGACCGGTGCAAAGGAAAATGATTTCTCCCATATGGGTTAAGAAAATTTCATTTAAAATCACTTTTGCTACTTTCATGTAAAGGAACATATTTATAAGTACACTTACATATTGAAACCTTTTAAAGGGCGTTAAAGTTGCATGGCTTTGCATTTATAGGTCAAGTTCTGTTACCTATGAAAAACTGAACACTATTGCCGTTGTCCTTTATGGGACATCCTTAACGTAGTGCTTATGTGCGCTGTGACCGTGAACCGTGATTGGATTCATGGTGAACCCTGACCATTGAATCAACTTAAAGTGTTGCATTTTTACCAGTGAATTGGAAGTTTTCTTGATGCCGTCTCCTGCTAATGATTGTTACATAATGAATTTTACACCGGTTCTTACCTGATGATATTGTTTTAATATCTTTCTTGTGTCTATTGTTTATTTATTGTAACATATTTGTAAATGCGTGTGCATAATTCAATCCGTGGTGAACAGTAACCATAGAATCAAACTATAATAGTTACGTAACTCAATGATACTGGTCGTTGCCCGTTGATTAGAGGTGGCCAACGGGCGGGCCGGCTGTAGCGGGCAGAGCCGGGCCAGGCCCGGGCCCGCTACAGTGCGGAGGCCGGGCCTAGGCCCTCTTTTTTTACAAAAATAAAAAAAATTAAAATAATACAATGTCGTTTTGTACTAAAATTATTGTAATTCATTGATAAATAATATAAGATACAAATACATTTTTTTTCAGGCACTAATAATGCTAAATATACATGTTTAAAAAAATAATGCTAAATATATGTAATAAAATAAAATATACAATAAGTAATGGTAAATATTTTATCAAAAAAAATAATGATAAATAACCAACGTAACAAATACAAGTACAAATACAACGCAATTAGGGCCTAATATTTTAAAAATACAAATTTGTTTATCAAAAAATACAAAGTTTGACATATGGGGGGTGCGGTCGTCTTTTGACGTAAATATTTAAAAGTAAATAATTGACATACAAAAGTGTTGATATCAGTCGCCTAGGAGGGTTTCTACGCCATCATTTGACGTATCAGTTGTGCGGTCGTCTTCTTCATCGCTCGATGAATCCAGCTTCATTCTCTGTTGATCTGTTGCTTCTGCTAGCAACCAATTCTTCAAGCACACGGACATCTCCAAGCTTGACGGCGATAGCTTCGCCCTCTTCGTTCCAAGCAACCTGCAACCAAGACTGAAAGCACACTCCGATGCTACTGAAGACACCGGACAACTTAGTATATCACGTGCCATGGTGGAAAGCACGGGATACTGGGTTTGGTTTGTGTTCCACCCTTGCAAAAGGTCAAAATGCGGGTTGACCGGCGGCCCGAAAATATGGACCAACGGTGTCCGCAAATAATAATCTAGCTCGTCACATGACGTGGGGGCTACTATGGGCGTAAATTGCTCCAACAGCTTCCACGAATATGACGTGTGTGAACTACTTCCACTACATGTGGAAGATCCTACTGCAACAGTACTAGGATTATTGGACGCTAATTTATGGGAATATTGAGGAAATAAACTATGCAAGTCATTATCGACATCGGCAATGAAAGTGTCGATATTAAGACTAGGATGCAAATATTTGAAAAAATATTGGCAAAACAAGTTTAAACCCTCGCGTTTACAACGAGGGTCTAAAATAGTTGCCAAACAGTATGTAAGAGGTAGTTCAGAATAATATTTGGCAAACTTTTCTTTCATTGCCTTAATCGATTCGAACAAAATGGGGTTGGATTCATTACCCACCATCCAATTGACTATATCAAGCAATCTTGATATTGCTTGAGGCATGGTCGGATAGTAGCAACCCGAAAAAAATGTCGTTGCCTCTTTAAATATGCTAAAAAGCTACAAATTTGATCTATTGTCTCCCAATTTATACCGGCCAGGTTGTAATCGCTCCATTCTGTACTATTTTCCTGGGCGAATTCCATCAGAACGTCTTTGTATGGTAGAATGCGCTCTAACATTTCTACCGTAGACGATCACCTAGTTTGGGAGTCTAATTTGAATTGTTTATATTCTATGTTATGCAACCTACATAAATTTCTAAATCTTCTTTTTCTAGTGCCTGATAATTTAATCGATATTATTACGGATCTTAAGGTGGTAAGGGATACTTTTATAAGATCTAAACCATCCATTACCATTAAATGCAAAATGTGACAAATGCAACGAATATAGAAACACTTCCCATCTAACATGGGTCTCATTTGCCTAATTAAATGTGTAAACGGCTGCAGTGTTATTGGTAGCACTGTCAAACGTAATACTGAAGATACGTCGCTCTATGTCCCAGTCGTGGACTGCCGACAAATCGCACCCGTAATTACCTCGGCATTGTGGGGGCAATCTAAAAGTCCAAAATGAATTATCCTCTTTTGGATGATGAAGGATTCATCGGTCCAGTGTGCCGTTATGCACATATAAGGTTGGCCGGGTTTCGACGTCCATACGTCTGACGTCAACGAGAACATGCTCGTGTTCGTCGCAAAATGTGTGAAGACCCCAGCTTTCATCCCGCGGTACAACGTAAAAGCGTCCCGCTTTACGATGTTCCAAGGAATCCTCACAATGCCGGGGTTCACATTTCGTTGGAGGTAGTTGACGAAATTTGGGTCTTCGCCGGTATTAAAAAGCCTTTCACTCAAAATTATATATTTAGCTAGTCCTTTTTGGATGCTCTCTTGAGAGAACCTAAAATTAGCAAGTGCATCGGTCACTTGCTGTACTAGACGTTGTTGGCTCTTTTTTGAGTATTGCTTGGGGTGGCACCTAAGTATATGTCTGTTTAATGTGCCCGTCCCACTGCCAGGTTGATGACTAAAATCCTTAGCTGGGTCACATAATTTATAAGTTGCTTTATTAGTTGTCTTATTAAGGGTAAAGTGCTTCCATACCCCACTAGTTGTACGCCTACTAGCACCGGTACTAGTTTCAGGCTGGGCTTCGGTGGTGGGCGTGGGTTCCTCATCAGTTTGTGAGTCTCCAATCCCACCACCACCTGACTCATGATAATCTTGTTGTTGTGAAAAGTCATAATCTATGCTATCATCAGTGTATGGGGGTGATGGGTCTGGTTGTATAAAAGCTCGTTCTTCAGTATTAAGTAAGACAATTCTAGTCCTTTTAGGAATTCTGGGTGGCCGAGAAGAGCTAGAACTAGCACGACCGGCTCCAGAGGATGATGAAGAGTTGTGTGTCATATTAGTATAAGTGATTAGTATTTATAAAATGCAAGTGGTAATGCAAATTAAATAACTAAAAATACGAATCAAATAAAATTGCAATACTAAAATTACCGAAACGAGAGAACAATGAAATTCAAACTTCAGCCAAATACTTTACGAACTTCGAACTTTAGAGCACAATTTTGCAATTAGCAAGATTAGAGAAGATGGGAGATGATGAATGTATAGAGAGAGGAGAGGATTGAAGATTTGGTGAGGAAATAGGTTGGGGAGGTTTAAGTATTTATAGAAAAAAAAAATATAATTTTTTTTTTTAATTAAAAGAGCCGTTGGGCACCCCGGGCTCGGGCCAGGCCCCGAGGCCACCAAAAATGGGCCCGAGGCCCGGCCCGGTGGCCACCTCTACTGTTGATACTATTTTAAATCATTTATATGTTTATATTGCATTTTATTTATGGTGACATATTTGTAAATATGTGTACATGTTAAGAGCTTTTAAAAGAACCTCGATTGGATTCGTGGCAAATAGTAACCATAGAATCAAATTAAAGTTGTTACATGACATAATGTAACATAATGAAATTCATAACACATAATAAAGGATACGGTGTAGTCAATAATTTGGGAGTTGAAGTGACAACTTTAACAAAGTATGGAATATGGTGAGTGTTTTCAATTAATCATTTACGACGGAAAAAATATAGATACGTATTGTAAGACATGTATTATTTACCATATTATTAACGATTATACATAAACACTCTTTTTGAATGGAAAAATACAGATATGTGTGCGTATTGTACACGTAATATTGATGTTTGAATTGGTTGTAGAGTGGAATCCGTGGGGTGTACCAGATGATTATGAATGTGAAGTAATCGAGAATGATGCTCCTGTGCCAAAGCATATTCCTCTGCACCGGCCCGGTCCTTTACCTGAAGAGTTCTACAAAACGATGGAGTCTCTCACTTCTGGCTCAAAGACCGAAAATCCGACAATCGCCGCAAGCGAGTCGAAGTCAAAGGAGTAATATGTCGCTGCGTTCTATGTTACTCAGACTCGGGTATGAGGATCGACACAGGTATGTGTTCAGAAGTCAGACTATGGTTATTTTCTAAGATTTTTCTACGTTTTTGGTCTAGTTTGAGCGTGCAACTGTGTTGTCAACGCCCAAGTATCGTTATTCGACACGAGTATTTTATGGCTAATGTTGCTTAGCAGCTCAGTTTATTCTATGAAAATGTTCGTTCATGTCGATTGGATGCTGGAGAACTTTGATGGTAATAATATAAAGTCCTGGTTTTGCACCTAAGCTTGACGTAGCTTGGAAAAAATATTTCAAAATGGCATTGTATAAAATAAAAGTGACAAGAAGCTTATGTATTACTAACAACAACAACAATAGACCTAGTGCCTCAAGGGCTCCTGCATAAGCAGGGCCTGGGAGGGACGCAGCCTTACCCCTTCAGGCTGTAACCCTGCCGAAAGGCTGTTTCCGAGGACCCCCAACCTTATAGGGTTGACAACACGAGGACTCCCCTGGAGGTCACCCATCATAGTACTACCCTCGCTCAAGCATGCTTAACTTTGGAGTTCTAATGAGATCTGGTTGCACTAGTGCGTGGTAAATGAACTCTAAGCTTATGTATTACTATATACTTAAAAATGGCAGTATCTTCGAGAAAAGAACAAGAAAGGCAATAAGATGCCTCGAAATGTTTTTTTTTTCCCATACATGTTACCTTTCTCATTCTTTTAGGGTTTTGGGGGTCCTTCGGAATCAGTCTTCCTATAGAGTAGTATTCTGTAAAGGTAAGGTACATTTCACCATTTCGAGACCCTGTCTTGGTTGGAGTCTCTTCGAGGCACTGAATTTATTGTTATTGTTGTTGCCTTTCTTGGTTAGAGTTGCATTTTGCCCATCTTGTTTAAACGTAGTACTCTTTTAAGGTATTTTTGTCCTTTGCGGGATATGCATCTAGTTGAGTTGTTTGGCATATAGTATTTTGTTGCAGGTTCGAACTTGACTTGTTGACCTTAGTATATCTGTTTGAACTTGGGTTGTATACTTATCGAGCTTGATATCAAACATAAACGAGCTTTTATCAATCTCGAATAGGAATAGTTTATTGAAAACAAATCAATAGTTCATTGAAAATGTGATTTGTTTATACCTCTAATGCTAATAATGATGATGGTAAAAAAATGTTCATTATGATTTTCCTTATGTAGCTCAGGAGACATTTGACAATAATTAAGAATAAACTTAAGACATTGCTAGGTAAATAGCAGTTACACTAGAATAGCTTATAAATGGTTCGAGATCATCCTTCGATTGATTCGGTTTTTTAGCCTTTGCTTAAATTTTCCGTTCCTTTACCCCTTTATTTTGTATTTTTTTGGTTTGCAATCTTTTGAAAGTGTGCGGATTGAAACGTGATTATGTCTGATAGGTAGCTTTCATTTTCTACTGATGTTGAGCATCATATCTTCAATTTCAAAATTTTCCAATTTAACGTCTTTATTGTAAGCTCTTTATTACATTGATGGAGGGGATCAGCCTTGAAACTAAGCCACCATCAAGCTGGATAGCTTAGGTACTAATATTTTTCAAGGTAACGAAGAACCTGGGTTGCCTCAGTAAACCCTGACCCGTGAGAAGGCTCACAATCCCCCATGAGCAGGTAAGTTACAGGTATATCCTCAGCGAGAATTGAACTCACGACTTCTGAGCGATGACCGCATGGGTAAGAGACGCCACCAACTGAGACATCCCCGTGATGGGCTTAGGTACTAATATGCCAAACTCTATGAGCTCTAGCTTGATAGTTGACTAAGGGAATCGGGTCGGTGGTTAACAACTAATCATGATCAAATTGCAATGACTGTGGATTACAACAACAGTTCTAGTGCCTCAAAAAGATTACTGTCGAGGCAAAGGTTAGGGGAGAGTGAGATGTATGCAATTACACCCTTACAGAGTTCTACCTTGTAAAGAGGTTGTTTTCGGAGAGCCTCTAACCCTAAAGAGCAAAGACGGAACGATATTTAATTTGCTTGGTCAATGAATCCTTAGGGGTTAGTTCGAGTGGTAAGACAAATCTTTTGGTTCATGATGCATTAGGTTTGAGATTTCAATCTTGTCAGTAGGTGTATGCAATTCTATAACCTATTTAAGTCTATGACCCTAACATACCTCGTTGCATATTGCAAAAGCTTCTAAGTGGACAGTTAAAATCTAGGGTCCAGTTGCTGCGTGTGCAAGCTGGCTTTGACAACTCAGTTACTGAAAGAAAATAAACAATTTATTGAGAAAGTAATTAGGTAAGGATAATAAGAGTAAATCAAATTTACTTGGATTGATTAATCCATTATGTTTGTTTAGCATTATCAAGATTAAGCTAATGAAAACGGGGAAGATAACTTAACAAAAACATTTTGTCATCTTAAGCAAGTTTGTAGACAATATAGCTTTCATATGAAAACAAGGAGTTGTTACAAAAAGAAGGGGATATTAAATTCTCTATTATCAAATATATTCCTCGTTCCTTTTCTCCCAACTAGATGTGGAACCAACTGGCCCAAAAGATTAGAGGGCTAGCACGGGAAGTTCTGGGCGTGTCAAAGGGAGAAGCGCCAAGCAACAGAGAGTCCTGGTGGTGGTGCGAGGAGGTCCAAGCGAAGATTAAAGCCAAACGTGACGATTTCAAGGAGTGGGTCCGCAGTGGAGATGAGGATAAGCGACATCAGTATCAACAAGCCAGGAAAGAAGCATAGAGAGCCGTCAGAGAAGTACAATCAAGAGCGTATGAGGAGTTCTACAAGAGGCTGGAGACCAAGGAGGGAGTTAGGGATATATATAAAATTGCCAAGGCAAGAGAAAGGAGGACAAGGGACTTGGGCCAAGTATAGTGCATAAGAGGGGAAGATGGACAGGTGCTCGTGGATAAGCAACGAATTAAAGCTAGGTGGAGAGCCTACTTCCACTATCTGTTCAATGAACAGGGGGATACAGAGATATCCTTTGGTGATCTTCAAACATCTGAGGACCACCAGAGCCACTATAATTATAGGCAAATTAGCCCCGAGAAAGTCATGGAAGCCTTAAAACATATGGGTAGGGGTAAAGCAGTTGGCCCCGATGGTATACCCATAGAGGCATGAAAATGCCTTTGACTGAAGGGCATCAGTTGGTTGACTAAATTATTTAACAAAATCCTCATGGGAGAGAAAATGTCCGATGAATGGTGGAAGAGCACATTGATTCTAATCTATAAAAACAAAGGCGACATCCAGAGCTGCGCCAACTATTGGGGCATCAAATTAATGTGCCACACGCTCAAGTTGTGGGAGCGGGTCATAGAAAGGAGGTTACGACTACAGACAGAGGTATCGGAGAACCAATTCGGATTTATGCCTGGAAGATCAATGATTGAAGCCATCCACATCCTAAGGAGGACGATCGAGGACTACATGGAGAGACAAAAGTACCTACACATGGTTTTCATTGATCTGAAGAAGGCATATGATATAGCGCCAAGGGAGGTTTTATGGAGGGTTTTGGATAGGAAAGGCATCCCCATACCATATATCCGGGCCATTAGAGACATGTATGAGGATGCACAGACTAGGGTACGCACAGTGGCAGGGGAGACAGATGCGTTCCCGATAGAAGTTGGGGTGTGCCAAGGATCTGCCTTGAGCCCCTATATGTTCATTCCGGTAATGGATGAGCTCACTAGGAACATCCAAGGAGGTGTACATTGGTGTATGCTTTTCGCAGATGACATAGTGTTGGTGGAGGAATCGTGGGAAGAGGTCAATGAGAAGTTAGAATTGTGGAGAAGGACCTTGGAATCGAAGGGCTTACGACTCAGTAGATCCAAGACCGAGTACATGGAGCTTAAGTTCGATCCCTCCACCATGCCTAGCAAAGAAGACGTCAAGATTGGATCGGACCCTATACCGAGAAAGGAGAGTTTCAGATACTTGGGATCTATGATACAGCACAACGGCGAAGTTGACGAGGATGTCGACAACCGGATTAAAGTAGGGTGGCATAAATAGAGAACGGCCTCAGCTGTACTGTGCGATAGAAAGTTTCCCTCAAAGCTAAAGGGAAGATACTATAAGACGGTAGTGAGGCCGGCCATGTCCTATGGGGCGGAGTGTAGGGTGATGAAATAACATCATACACAGAAGATGAAGGTGGCGGAGATGAGGATGTTGCGGTGGATGTGCGGACACACAAGGAATGATAGAATCAGGAATGACATCATAAGAGGTGAATTGGGCGTGGCCTCCATTGAGGATAAATTAAGGGAGCAACGTTTGAGGTGGTTTGGACATGTTAGGAGGAGACCGAGCATTGCTCCAATCAGGAGATGTGAGTAGCCCCATACGATGCTAGGCAGGAGAGGGAAAGGTAGGCCAAAGAAGAGATGGCTGGAGACGATCAGACAAGACCTTACCCATTTAAACCTTCGAGAGGAGATGACTTTAGATAGAGCCCTCGGGAGGAGATGAGTTTAGATAGAGCCCAATGGAGGGCTAGCATAGGAGTAGCAGATGTAGCAGCTTAGAGCAGGATAGCCCAGCCTTTTGTGTTATCACTAGTGTTCTAGGCTTTAGGGTAGTCCAGATTTGGCGTACTTTTGTATGATCTATTCTCCGATTGACTATCTGTTTACTGCCTATTTTTTTTGCCTATTATTTGCCTAACTTTGCTCTGCTTATATGCTTATTTGCTCTCTTGATGCCAAGCTGTAAGGCGTCATTGCTGTTGATAAGCTTATCAGGTTGGGGGTCCTAGGAAATAGCTTTTCTTCAGGGCAGCCCCGGAAGGGGGAAGACTCCGTACATCTAACCCCCAGACCCTGCTGATGCGGGAGCCTTTTGAGGCACTGGGCTGTTATTGTTGTTGTTCCTTTTCTCCCGACATCAAATTTTTTGATATTGTAGTTCTCCTTTCGGATATTGTGGGTGGGTTGATAAACTCTGTCTGGCTTCCCATTTGCCCACTTTGTATCGATGTGGAGCATTGATTTTTGAATAACATCATGCTCTTTTTTTTGGGGGGGGGGGGGATATATTTATGGTCAACAAAGGAAATATATTAGAAAATATTTTTGAAAATTGGACCTGTTTGATAATTTTTAGTTTTTGTTAAACTAAAGAACATTTAGGAGCACTTTTTGTTTTTCTTATTTTTAGTTTCTTTGAGGTTCCGTTTGTTTTGACGAAAAAGTAGAATTTAAGAATTAATTTTTCTTCGAAAAAAGCTTTTCAAGGAAATAAAAATTTCGAGTGGGATTTTTCGTTGTTTAGTTCAAAGGAAAATTTAATTCCCTATTGTGATGTCTTCTTTTATGTTTAAAAAAAAGATATATATTTTTCACCAATTATTTTATATCTTGTTATAGAACAATATAAATAATACATCTATGAAGTAACAAAAACAAAAAAGTTAATTATCAAAATTGTATAAATTAGAAAAATTATTTTTTAGATATTTTAAAATTTGAGCATTTATTATCTAAATATTTTATTATTTTAATATATAACGAGGTGCCCTGATATAAGAAGTTTTATCACTTGAATATATACTGTGCTAAAATCTTGTGAATTTTTATTAAAATTCGGTTAATTTCTGCCAAAAAATTAATATGGCATAAAGTATGATTATATTATCAAAAAGTTATCCACATTCTAACAAAACTACTTATATATTATCAAAAAAATGTCATATTAGTATTTTTGGACAAAAAGAATTATTGCATTGTGATATAGAATATATATATATTGTTGTTTTTATTTAAAATATATTAAATTTTGATTAAAAAAATGCCTGATTTATGAGAAATTTTTTAAACATTGGAATACATTATTTTATATTACTGAAATATTATAATACCTATGTAATAAATTCTAAATATTACCTAGATAATTTTCTTCTATAAGATTATATAATAATTCAACTTGATTAAAATTATTCTGTTACAACTATAACATAATAACATCCAAGCTACTTTTAATTATTTAGTCTAATTTTTATCTGATGTTGTGATATTAAATTTTTACAGTCCAGTCTGATTTATTTCAATTCAATCTAGATTTGCATGATGATTACCGCGAAGGTTTTTAAACCACTTAGAATCATAACTTCTTCTGTTTTAAAAAGAAAGTCATTTTCTCTCATTTGAGGGAAAAATATTTTCCATCGAAATTTTTTTTTTCTGTAAGCAAAAGGAGGGCCAAACAATGAAAACCACTTCCTAAAATGTGATTTTTCTCCTAAACACAGAGCCTTAGTTTAAGTAAAAATTGAAAACAAAAAATAGAAAACTAAAAGCAAGAAGCAATTTTTTTAAGACTAAATTTTATTTTCTCAAAGATCAAAGGTTACAAACAAAAGCCTTATCCAATAGACCCTAAACCTTTTTGAACATATTCCCGTCCGATATTGTTATCGGGTTATAGATTTTGGTTTTTGAAAGACTAAAAACTATATTCTAAAAGTGATTTTTTCTTATTTTCAATTTCACACATTCAATTTTTATCTATATTGAAAAAAAGAAAACGAAAATCCAAAAATAAGAAAGTGTCCGGTAGCTCAGCTGATAAAATTGTTGGGGAGTGGTACATGAAACCTATGGTGGCCTAATATAGGCAACCAAAATTTTTACCGAGCCACATCTGGTGTATCACAAGGGATTTGCCTTTTCTATTGATTCCTATAGATTGGATCGAAAACAATTCTTGGGAGTTCACCCGTAACGTAACTCAGCAGATAAATTACAATCTATTTTAGGAATTGGCAACTCATCTATTCAGTGACTTTGGCACTGTACGTTCCCAAAATAGATACTATACATATATGCATACAGACAAACTCGTTTGGTCAAAATAAACTATCAGCTAGTACAATTGATAAAATTCTTGGGGGAGTGATACACGAAACCCTAGATCAAATTCTGTCTTCATCAGGGGTGAAAACATCTCTAGAGTTTGAGGAGGTTACCCCTTGTACAACCCAATTGGACTTCAAAAAAATTATATCCGCCAAATCGACTCGAACGTGATGAAAAATTGGCAACTCGGATCACTTATATAGTCTAAATCAAGGTCACATTATACATCACTTTCTGCTAAAAAACCAAGTTTTTGAAAATGATTCTCTCTCATTTTTGATTTTCTATTTTCAATTGTTTTAAATAAACACTGAAAATTAGAAATCACAAGTAAAACAAAATCTGAAAAGCAAAAAATCAAAAGTAAAACTTCTCCGAAGTAAAACTTTTCCGGAGAACTCAGGTTTTAGTATCTCAAAAAACAAAAATTGATAACAAAAGACGGTACCAAATAGGGCTAAGTAACTTAATTTGACAAAAATAAATTATTATTATCTAAACAAAAACTCTTGAACAGTAAAATCTGCTACATATGCAAGTGCAACTGCAATCAACAAAACATTAAAAACCCAAGAAAATAACTTGACTCTGTTTTTTCAACTCCAAGTATTGAGATGGAATATCTCTTCAAGTATTTTTCCAAATAATAATAATAATTCAAATCTCAAAGATCCAACGGTCATGATTTTGGGAGATGCTTGTGTGAAGTTCCTCGGATGCATTTTGATGTAAAAAAAAACAACAAACAAAAAACAATATGAATGCCCAAAAACTCACATAAACTCATATTCATCAGCATCGTCGTATGTAGTCGCAACCAAATCATCGTCTGGTTTTTCAACATGTAGCTGCTTCTTCTTTGCACCTGCAAAGCAAGCACCCCCCATAAAACATTCGGGATTATAAAAGAAAGTCATTAGCTTATGAAATAGTAACAACAACAAACCTAGAGCCTCAAAAGGCTCCCGCCAAGGCCTGAGGAGGGTCAGATATAGATAGGGTGCTATCCCGAGAGGAGGCTGCCTCTAAAGGGCCCCCAACCTTAAAAAACAAAGACGGGGCAATATTTATAGATTAGCTTATGAAATAGTAATTCATTTGAGTGTACGAATTGGATACCCAATTCGAGTACATGTAACATTTTATGAAAACTAGTAGCCTTTTGGGGAATCGTTGCACCAACTCGATAGGATTGTATGTACTGATACACTAGGATGCGCTATCTATCGGGAGTTCGCCTAGTTAAAAAACTAGTTTTCTAACATGATTTAAGCATTATATTTGGAGAAATTTAAATGAGTATCCTCATTTAATTGCAGAAATATCAACTATTTGTAATTGAAATGATTAAGCATTATATGCAGATATTTAAATGACTTATCTTTTTTCATAAAATATTTTCTTCATATTAATATAAACTTCTGACATAAATTCAGAAGAATGTTTGTTCATAATTCAATTGTGAAAATGAAAATTTTCTAGAGTTTTCTCTAGAGAGAAACAAGAAAATAGTATTTTCAACCACAAAAAAGCACAAATTAAAATGACATAGAAGCAGAAAGAAACATGAACTCAAAATTAGTAGAGAAAACTATGAACTCCGATAATTCTTTTAGTCCAATCTCAGGTCAAAACTCGGGATTTTGGATGTAGGAACTGAGTACTGAAATGGTAAATGCACGCTTTCAATGAACATTTAAGATGAGATTTAGTGAATTTTAAAAGATAATGATATTTTAAAATATATTTTATAATTATGCTTCTCAGGTCGGGGGTCTTCGAACACAGCCTCCCTTTAGGGTAGCAGCCTGAAGGGAAAAGGCTGTATACATCCCACCCCTCCCAGACCCTGCATATGCAGAAACCCTTGAGGTGAGGTACTGGGTCTGCTGTTGTTATTGTTAGATTTCAAGAGGATTACAATAACTTCTTTAGATATCTTTATTTTAGCTAACAAATAATTTAGTTATCTTTGAGAAGTAGCATAATGTTTACTAATACTTATTTTCTTATTTTTAGAGAAGTAGTTTCCTAGTTGTTTTAGTATTTATCCCATTCAAATTTATTAAGATACCCCTTTTAAAATTGGTTATATTATCTTCCCCCCCTCCCCTCCCCCCCCCCCCCCCCCCCCCCCCCCCCCCCCAAAAAAAAAAATGCATATCACCATCCAAAATTGGAGAAATCACAATTCATGTATGATACATTATCAATACATTATGTACACATAGTATAAGAGACCACATATTGATCAGGATTATAACTTGAAAGTAAATTATTCAAAGCATTCTTAAGTTCTCCTTGACAATTGGGTTACCAAAAGGGGCTCACGAGCGAACTTATTTTAAGCTTCTAAAATATCAAGACCTGCCCTATTGAAAAGAACAAATATTTTTCATAATGTACAAAGTATAGAGAGTAAAAACGTGTACCTGACTTCTTTTTACCAGCATTAGCCTCTTTCTCTGCTTTGAGCTTTTCGTTTGCAATGGCGGTGACAGATGACGCAATATCTTTTGCATCCGCGCCTTTCAACGATGTCATAGAGAGCCGCATCACCGCCTTTAATAACCCCATATAATGGTAACTTTTCTGCACAGACAATTATGCAACAGATCGTCAGAGCTATTCCAGATCCAGGCGTAATTTGTTCTGTTGAACTTTTTCAGTTGCACTTCTATTATTTCTTTACAGAAAACATTTTCCTTCATGGACTTGAAAACTTTTTCTACAGTGATCTCACTTAATATGCCTCACTTAAACCACAATTTGGCAAAAACATTAACCTCACACAAATTTGGAGAATAAAGCCATTTTCTTTAACTCTTAAGGGAAAAAAATTATTAATTGAAAATATTTTGGAAAAAACACCATACGGAAAATATTTTGATTTAAACCAAACGGAACTGAAAGGAGACTGATTGCACCTCATAAGGACGAAGTTTATGGGCAATGAGCTCAGCATATTCAGCAAAGTCACTTTCGGATTTAGGAATGAAATTCTCAAGCGTCCTTTCGTCACCCCTCTTGGCAAACAGCTCGGCTGTGGACTTATAATCAGCTTCCTCCACCAGCCTGACATGAGAATCAAATTTCATGGTCGAGGTGCATGCACAAGTACAAGAGAAAGGGAACGAATAACATAACGTGAACTCTATCATATCGAATCTCTCCGTTATTTCTCAGAATCTCAGTTGCCAATCCTTGTTCTATACATAGGACCAAATGTAGGTATTTTTGTTAGCGAAGCAGTAGGATACAGTCATGATGGCAATGAAAAACATAAATGAAGGGATAAACTGGTACGCATTAGACCAAATTTGTATTACCAAAGCGAATACATGACTCCTTTTGTATCTTTTCAAAGCCAATTCTCAATGATTCAAGTTCCAAAGCTAAAGCATGTAACCTCATGCATGCAAATCATAAACCAGGACAAGCAGGCATAATTAGAACAAAATTGTTTTCACTCGGCGTAGCAGGAGGGGAAAGTTAATAAATTTCCATCTGGCTTCTTTCACCATACCATTTATTTGCGATAATTTTACTTGACAGGAAATGTTGTTGACACCACAACCAAGACCAACAACAGAGAACACTTAGAATCAAAATACTTACCGTTGCTGCCGAAGTTTCTCTGCTACAGGATCTAAAGGCACTTCCTTTGCCACCTCTGAAGTTTTACCTTTCTTTTCAGTTGCTTTTGCAGCAGCGGTGGGTTTTTTTGTGGCCTTCTCGGGTGCAGGTGCTGGAGCTGGCTCCTGAAAATATTAAATAAAAATGGAAAGATAGAATAATCAAAGACCTCTTCTAAAGCATCCTTCTCGCACAACCAGATCATTTAACTGCTCAGCACTTGATTATGCATGTTAAGAGCAAATTACAAGTCCAATATTTTCCAAGTTTTCGGGAGGTATTGTCACAAACATATGACCTTAATGCTGGAGAAAGTAGGATGTGATCCCCAGAAGACAACTAGTTGATCTCAAACGTGTACAAGAACTATGACATGAAAGGGATTTCTCAAACCCCAAAGAGCTTGTGAGTTTCTAGCACATGGTTGTACAGTTGTCCTCTCTTGCCTCCCATTGACAGCTAGTCAGCTACCCTTTTTGGGTAAGTACAGCCAGCTACTCTGTGCTCCATGACTATTCTTTTTCTTATCAAAAAAAAGAAATATTATTAAGAGAGAAAGAATGTCCAAAGTTAAAGATTAAATGTCCTCAAAATTACAATCATGCAACACAAAAATACCAAGAACTAGTGACATAAAACCCTCCAATTCCTCTGCTTATCAGCTATTGCTACATCGGCAAAGCATTCCTTGTCTATTCTTTCACCAAACTTCCAGTGTCCCTACCTTCTTTGTCTTCTCCCCCACCTTTCTACAAAACCATGCAACTGGCATCATCCTTCCTCTAACTTCTCTAGTCTCTCGACTCTCCCCTCCCATGTGGACAACCCATCCAAGTCACCAATGACCTCCATCCTCAATATAACCACACACTATTAGTGTCCACTTACCACCATTGCTGTTTCCTCAACACCTTTTCATCTATTTACTACTCTCACCAGTGAATTTGAAATTTGTGGCCCGTAGTTATACCTTCTCTCTATTTCTAACTAAAAAGTCGTCTATCTTTTTCCTTTCCATGCTACCAATTACCCCTTTCTCTTCTCCTAGACCAAGTAAGCACAGTTGGCAGGATACTTTTAGACCTAGAAACAATACTGCACAAGTAGTTGTTGGGATCTCGAAGGAATTGTGTGGTTTGGTAATGGCCCCGATGATGGAAGCTCGATATTCAGCGGGTGACTATTACAGGTTGTGATTTCTAGTTGAAAAGTGGAACATCAGAAGCAGAAGTAGACGGCAGTTGCAGACTAGCATTAGATGCTATGGTGCAATGGCCTTCTGAGAGGAAAGGAGACCCCTGGTTTCGGATTTGGAGGAGGGTTTGACCTACTTAGTACATATCTACTTAATTGTCATACTATCTCAAGGATTAGTATTTTGCTTACAAATATAATTTTGTAATTCATTATTTTTATTTTGGAGCTATTGAGTTGTCTTTGAGTAACAAGTTGTGCTATATCAATTTGGTATCAGAGCGTTTGTTTTGGACGGCTGTAGTAGTCGCCACCACAGTGTTGCCGCTACGCGTTGATACTACCACTGAGATACTACTACTTCGCGCCACTACTACGGTGTGCACTTATCCTTTCCTGAACTCCTACAAAAATCCTAGCTATTGCAAAACCAAAAGGAACTCTTAGACCCAAGCCACAATAACCGATCACCACCCACCAAAACAGTCACAACGGCTATCACAAGCAATGAACCAGGCTAGACATTAAGCTAGAAATTCCACTCCTAAACAAATTTACTTTTTAAAAGCTTGCAAGATTGTCAGAACAAATGAACAATCTTTTTCTTATCAGAAGAAATGAACAATCTTATCACAATAATATATATATTTTTTTGATAGCAAAAGAAATGCAATTAAGATAGAAAGGATGATCTTATCACAGTAACTTAACAAAGTGTCATCAGAAAAGCATCGAACTCAAAGTAGAACTTGACACCCTGTTTCACCACTACTTAGACATTGATCACATACAAGGGAGGGCACAGATTACCTACACTAAACACTTTAGTATATTGTCCTTTTATCATCTTATGTCACGTGAGGGATCACAGATAAATCAGTCATACTACATAATAGAAAGTGTCACGCACTACATGCCATGTCATATACGTACAAATTAACACGTTCATATCAGATGAACAGAGTGTGTAAAATTAAGATAAGAAAAATATAAAACTGTCTAGAAACAGAGATGTGTTTTATATCTGGTTTAAAACAGAAGAAACGATTTGTAAAACATACAGGAGCAGGCTCGTCCTCATCTTCCCAGGATTCCTTTACATCACTTTCATCCACATCTTCATCATCCCATTGTTTTCTGACCTGTTCCTTTTTAAGAAGCACTGGTGCTGGCTCATCCTCTAAACCAATTAGAGATACCATGCAGTCAGATACCATATTTCCACTATGATAAAAACAAGAGAAAAAAAATCTGCCCAATAAGAAAAAGAAATCAAACAACCTTAAATATGCCCGGAACCCTCCCCTTCCATAAGACTACAAAATCTAGCACAAATATATATAAAAGGTATCCGCTCTATATATACAACAACAACAACAGATCCAGTGCCTAGGATGTACGCAGCCTTACCCCTTCAAGGTGTTACCCTAACGAGAGGCTGTTTCCAAGTATCTGCTCTATATATGTGCTATTTATATAACCAGCTTTTTAAAACGATGTAACTTGGAACATACATCAACACATACAACAGAAAATGCTAATGTGCTCTTGACTTATTGCCATGCATATCATTAAGTTCGCCCATGAAATTCAAAGTCAAAAATCTAATGCATTGAAGTTCTGATAGATTTCCTTGCAGGATCAAGGATATCAGCTTTTGTAGTCACCTAACGTATCTGTCTTAAAGCGTTACATTTTAGTAGAAGTAATGTGCCTCCAGACCATGACCGACATGATAGATTTAGGATGCTAATCCTATCCAAATGTTAGAAGACCAAAGGCCTAAGGTGTCAGTTTCTAGTTTCATTATCACATGAAAAGTTATATTATTAGTAATAGACAAGTGTCATCTTAACAAAGAACACAATAGAAAGGAAAGGAGATCTGAAGGGATGACATAGAACATAATAATTAGGAGAACACGTAACTCCCATTATTCAAGCATTATGATGCAGGACAGAAACCACAAAGGCACCTCACAGGTGCTTTTGTCATTAAAACAAAATTTGTGGGAGCTCAGGCTTTATGGTAGAATATAGGTTACAGGGTTCTTTACCTCATGAGACCGAGAGAAAATGAATTGGAATAAAAAACTTATGTGGATGGAAATGGTATTGTGGGAAAAGAAAAATCCAATGCCAAGATCTTCAAGGTCAAAGTTGTGATGATATCAAATGAATTACCATAAAGGTGGTTACTTGTCAAGTGTTTGAGAGTGCATGACTGGAATTTTGAAAGACTAATCGCTCAAAAAGTACTCAAACCTTTCAAAGTGAAAAAGAAAAATCGATAAGCATTAATGGTTGATCAATTTAGAGAGAACTAAAGGAACGGTGTACCACCTACATGATAATTAAATGAAAGGTACAATATCTAGTAATGTCCTGGTCAAAAGAATAATATCTAGCAATGCAGCATCTTATTTCATTTGATTCTCAACACGGCTCTCAAGGAAGTGCTCTGGAAAAAAGCCAAGTAAATAAAGATAAAATTTACCACAAGATGCCTCAAGATAAAAATTACAACTATTCTCTTTCTCTCTTTCTTTCACGCCCTAATTGAGATGGAAGTTCTAAGCCATGTTCTTTAAAGCTGAGTTAGGCAAACATAAATAAGGTTCAAAGTTACATAATCTTTTGGGATTTTCATTTTCATTCAAGTCTAAGTGCTAAATGAAGGCAAATGGAACTAGGTATCCATTCATCAAGCGCGGAGATATCATGATAACTTGGGTTGGGATTACCCTGATAAGTACTATCACATATCAAATACAAATTAGACGACAAGTATTACCCCAATCCTCCATCTGTATTCGCTGTGTCACTACAAAGAACCGGCTGTTCAAGTACTCGTACAATTGAGCACCAACAATACACCTGCGCGTGCAAGACCACATCAAAACAGATATTTAGAAAACTTGCAAGCTAATGCAACTCAGTAAACATTAAATCAATGATATTCCTGTTTGTACTGGTAAAATCATATGCTACTTGAACAGAATACAGTTTATGATGGTTAGATCTCCATTCTTGATCGATATACATACAAACTCCTCGTAAAGTAAAGTCCTTTCTCTCTGTTCACCCACTTTCCGTCCTTCATATCTCCTTCTAATTCTTCTATTTCCTCTTCCTCTTACACAGTGACAATCTCTCTCTTTGAGTATGAACAAGAAATCAGTACAACTCTCTCTTGCTGTCTCTCTATGTTCTCTCCTTGAAATCTTCTCCCCTCTCTAATCTCCCCCCTCTCTCGTATTGAAATTCTCGGAATGTAAGCGTCAAACCCAAATCAGTTCTAACATCCCTTTACTTAACTACATCAATTTCAAGGAAAACCCTAGCATTGATACAAACCATATTGATCCACACACAAATAACAAATCGATCAATCAATAATCTCAATAAAAGTAGTATATTCTCATATAATCTGTATAAACGGTAGAGTACAGGAAGCTTTACAAGTATAATCTATAGTATAAAAGAAGGTAAAGGGGGAAGAGAGAACTCAAATCAATTCATCTATACTCCTCTATGATAAAGACCCCTATTTATTATATTAGGAGAGAGGTGTAGTTGAATTGAAGGACTTCGTCTATTTATTAATACCTAAGCTACCCCTCGCTTGGATTGTATCACCGCCGCCGTCTAGCCATAAAATCACGTCTTCCTTTCTCTCTCTCTTATCACTTCTAATTTCAGTATTTTAACTGCTTTTTAGTTACTTTCATTCTATTTCGATTTCGATTCGTGTCACACAACCATCAAACCAATCAATTAAGAGACAGAAAGATACAAAAATCGAGCTCGCCGAGTTATTCACCCGCAAGTACCTGAAACCCTCGCCGATTCTCTGAAATCACCGGCGTTCGAATCGGATTCTTCACGCTACGATGCAAAGATGCTTCTGCCGGAACCCTAACTCCCGCGCCGGGATCGGAGTTCCGACAAGGATTGAATCCCCGGCGGCGGCGGCGGTTTGAATTGCTTAGAGGAGAGAGAAGCTCGTGGGTTTGAACGGAGATGGATTCGCAATTGAATTGACTCGCAAAGGGCAGAGGCGTAGGTGAATTTCCCGAATAGTAGAGATTGGGGGTTTATATATAGCTCCTCTCTCTCTCTCTCTCTCTCTCTCTCTCTACAATCTTCACTAATTTTGCCGAGGTAGTGGGGGCTTTGTTACTTACCAAATTATTACTTAGATGTTATAAGGTTTAACTATTTATTATTTTAATATTTTAATATATATAATGAAGTATCTTGATGTTTTAAGATTTTATCATTTAGATATCTTATGTCAGGATTTTATGGGTTTTTAAGCGAATTACACCAATTTTATGCAAAATATGCTAATGCAGTACATAATTATAATAATAGATACAGGTAATTTTGTTACGCTCGGGCTTGAACCACGAACGTAAACTAATATAATTTGGGATAGAGTTGAGAGTATGGAATGAGAAAGAATATAGAATTTAGATGAGAAAGAAGAGTTTAGAGTTAGATGAGAGAAATAAGGGAAATTAGATGAGAAATAAAGAGAATGAGATGAGAGAGAGAAGTTTAATCTCAATTAAGATAATGTTTTAGATTTGTCATTGATTGAAATTGAATTACAGCTCGAGCATCTACTTATAACAAAACAAACCAAGCTAAGAACAATTTAGAAACATCTAGAATATACTAACTAACATTGAAATCCTAATTTTGGCGACAAACACAACAAATGTAACAGCAACTAATCAGCAGCAGCAGTAGCAACGAATAACAGCAGCAGAACAGCAAGCAACTACGCAGCAGCAGCATCATACCAGCAGACCATTTTAACAGATTTAACCAAATTTAACTACCAACCAATATTCCCGCCAATTCCCACGATTTGAACTCAAACCTCGGGTTCTCGGTTTGTAACATTCTCTTCCTCTTGAAAACATTCTTGTCCTCAAGAATGAAAGAGAATTGAGACTTTGGATACCACTTGTTGTCTTGCAAATTCATGCACCAGCAGAACATGTAAATAACAAGGTCTGAAGGGCAGCTGAAGAACTCCATGTTGTTGCAGGTTTTGAAGTAATTCCAGCCCAAGGTCTTTGTTGCCATTGCTTGCACCTGATTTAGGAAGTTCTGCTCCGGAGGCCTACCCAAATCAAACCAAACCAGCCCAACATGAACAGCCATTGCTCGCTGCAGAATTGGATTCATGGAAATGAGCCTTTGATTCCCATCAATGCATCTTTTCAGCATAAAATCGACTCTTCTCAGCTTCATATGGTCTCGAAAAGCTTCTCCCGGGTCAGGAGGCAACTTGTCACAAGCACTTGCATATGGACGAGTCGCAATTTCCTTCAAATAAAGACACAGTTCATCCCGATCTTGGGGATCGGCATGCCGAAGGTGCATTTCAGCCACTATACATTCATAATCATTCACGTAACACAAGGGACCTTGCAAGGCATCCATGATGAAGTTGTTGTGGTCTTGATTTAACACACCAGCTAGCCCAAAGGTGAACTTAAGCTTACTTTGATTTGTATTAGATGTCACTACAGCAGCAACTTGTAGTTGTCCCACTGAATTCATCAACTCTGCAGTAAGAGCTTCAGATGTGCACAATGCTTGAGTGATCCTTATACAAATTTGCGTAGCATTCCTTATAACCATTTGTTGACAAATCTCACTACCAAGCACGACGTTAGTGTCCTGATCTGTAAAAATGAGTGCAACAGCATCTGACTCCACACCTCTAACTTGCTGATCATATTGGCAGAACACATTGTGTTGAAGAACCTTAGGGATTTGTTCCCCCAATTCTTCTACTGCAACCTTCAAATCTTCATCTGAAACTAGCTCATTTGGATGTTCATGAGATCTTACAACTATTTCCACCTCTGAATTTCGATTTTGAGACCTATCTTCATTTGATTGAAGATGAACTTGAGGACTAACATTTACCTTAACAATTTGAGATCCTTCTTCACGCTTCAACTTCGGCTTTGTCAACTTCTTTTTACCCCCAACGTCTTTCAATGCTTTACTTAGGTGACTTCTCTTCGATTTACTCTTTGCTTTCTTTAACATTCCCTTGATATGGCAATCATATTCCCATTCCGGATACATGTCATCTTGTGACTCAACGTCATCAAGATACTCTAACTCTAGCAAAGGATCTTCAAAAGGATCATCCGGTTCCAACTCAGGTTCTTCACATTTGTGTTTAACAATTTCGGCATTATCGGGGACGAGTTCATCTCCAACAGTAGCAGGTTTCACTGTCTTTCCATGCTCAACATTGGACCTCCGTTGCCTAACGCTATCCGCTAGCTCCGGAAACTCATTTGCATCAAGAACACTAGCACCATCACAACTGATGTTAGGATAAGCTAAACATTGCCGAATCATGTTTCGCTGTATCATTTCGTCCCATTCGTGTCTCCTTTTCTGCTCATATTCTTGTTGTTTTTTCTGCCAATATTCCTCACGTTCTTGTCTAAATTTCTCAAAAAGCTCATCAAGCTTTGATTGAAAAGAACTCATATCAGCCTTATGGACAATGAACAACAATTTCAATCTTGAAACAACAGCTCGCAGGAGAAATGTAGAACTCGTTTCGCAAATCTTTAACAATCAATTGCTTAATGAAGTTTTACTCCTTCGTACGCACAAACGACCACTTGCTAACAGTTCGACAATCGTCACTGATTCCAAACCCTAGCTTGCAGAGTTTCGCGCACAACGAATTCGACAAACCCTAACTTCGATCGAACACTGACAGTGATGTTTTCTTGATTAATTCGGACTGAGAATCCGAAATAGGTTCGATTTCTATCTATAGTGATGATTTAAACACACGAAACACAACAATCTTCAAGAACAATATCGGATTTCAATCACCTGAGTTCGCTTGTCAGAAATCGCCTCTTGTCAGATATCGCCTCCGTGTCAGATGTCAGAAATCGCCTCGCTGAAAAAATCTGAATTGAACTCGAAATCTGTACTTTGATCAGCACAATCTGATTGTTTGAAATCTGCACAATCTGAGCAACACTAATTTGATTTCTGAAATTTTTTTTTTAATTTTTGATTACGCACTCGATCGGATCGAGGCTCTGATACCAATTGTTACGCTCGGGCTTGAACCACGAACATAAACTAATATAATTTGGGATAGAGTTGAGAGTATAGGATGAGAAAGAATATAGAATTTAGATGAGAAAGAAGAGTTTAGAGTTAGATGAGAGAAAGAAGGGAAATTAGATGAGAAATAGAGAGAATGAGATGAGAGAGAGAAGTTTAATCTCAATTGAGATAATGTTTCAGATTTGTCATTGATTGAAATTGAATTACAGCTCAAGCATCTACTTATAACAAAACAAACCAAGCTCAGAACAATCTAGAAACATCTAGAATATACTAACTAACATTGAAATCCTAATTTTGGCACCAAACACAACAAATGTAACAGCAACTAATCAGCAGCAGCAGTAGCAACGAATAGCAGCAGTAGAACAGCAAGCAACTATGCAGCAGCAGCATCATACCAGCAGACCATTTTAACAGATTTAACCAAATTTAACTACCAACTAATATTCCCACCAATTCCCACGATTTGAACTCAAACCTCGAGTTCTCGGTTTGTAACACATTTCAATATTTTTAACAAGAATTTAATGAATTATGATGAAAATATTCACTTAGTTTGAATGCAAACTACCGTTATAGTGCCAAAATCATATGTCATATCAGTAATTTTTGGTAAAAAATCATCAAATTCTAATGAATATACTTATGTATGGTCAGAATCATAGTTTCCTTTGACATTTTTCAACGAAAATCTATTGAATTTTAGAAGAAGGGTATTTGATTGATAAAATTTTAAAACTTTAGGGTACCTAAGTAAAAAAAATTGTCATCTTGAGGTACCCCATTGTATATTTTGAAACACGAGGGTACCTAAATGATAAATGGTTAAACCTTAGGGCACCTAAATGATAATTTTCCGTTTAAATTTGTTTGAATTAGATTCTCTTTTTTTTTCAATTGGTCTTTCATCTTTATAACTTTATTTAAATTGGTTCCTTAATTTCTTAAATTCGTTTAAATTAGTTCTTTATATTTTCTTTTGTTCAAAATGGTCCCTTATATTTTGTTTCATAACAAAATTAGTCCCCCGTATTGTGATCAAAATTACCCTGCTTATGCAGAAGCCCTTGAAGCACTGGGTCTATTGTTGTTGTTGTTGTATTGTGATCAAAATTAGGTAAAAATTTAAAAAAAATGAGGGACCAATTTTGTCAAAAAATAAAGCATGAGGTACCATTTTGAACAAAATAAAAGATGAGTCTAATTTCAAAAATTTTTACAAGACCAGGGACCAATTTGAACAAAACTAAAAACATGAGGGACAAATGATATAATTAACTCATATTGTGGTTTGGTACGTAGGAGTGAGAATATGGGAATGTGAGTGACTTTTGGCGAGTGGGAAAGGCTGAATTGTAACAATTATTTCTTATTTTTGGTAATTATGGAATGGAGATGATAATAAAGTTGAAATAGTCATTCTTATGTTCAGTATACACTAGTAAGAGTGAGTATGAATGAAATAATTTACCCAATGGAGGATGCACATTCACGGCACCAGGGTGCACGGACACAACAACTTTATCACTCGGCCGTTATAACATATATTTTTTTGGTGCTTACCTTTAGAAGTATATATGTTGATATGAAAAGTATAGATAAAATATATATTATGATGCAAATAGGGATGAAAATAACCTCATCGAGACAAGAAAGGAAGAAACTCGACCCGAGGGCGTTAAGGACCCTTATCCAACTACAAGAACTAAAAAGGTTTCATTTCAGTTTTCTGGTTTAATTAGGATTAGATATTTTGTTTAGCTTTCAACTAAGATTTTAATTAGGGTTTCTTGGTTGAATCAGGTAATTAGATTTAAGATTTTAGAGCTATATTATTATTAGGAGTAGTTTTTTTTTTAATGCCTATAAATAGACCATTAGTTTATAGTTTTAGGAAGCTTTTAATTACTTAATAAATTGGATAAATTATTTTCTTATGAGTTGATCTTTGTAGTTTGTATTTTAAAAGAGTTCAATAAAAATTACACATCTCTTCTTTTGGGTCATTACTCAGATATTCACAAAATTAACAAGTTTTAGCCGATCATCTCATTCCGACATCGTTTGGTATGATCAACGAGTAAGAGGCCCGTATCCTTTCCTAATTTTTATGCTTAATAGCCTCTCTTGCTTTTATCGAGAATGATGTATTTGAGAGTATCACTAATAATGCTACTATGCATCGCTTTTAAAATATGAAAACTCATTGAAGGCAATTGGATTAGTTATTTGATTTTACTTCTCTCATTGTATGGATTTTAATTTAATTTAATTTTGATAAGTAGGTATGTTCATATTTTTAAATTTTAAATTGACTTTATATTATATATACATAATATTTTATTTTCTATTTTTATTTTTTTTTAAATTTGGACCCCGTATTGTTGAAGTCGTGAGGTAAAACTGCGTACATCCTACCCCTCTCAGACCCTGCGCAAGCGGGAGATCTTGAGGCACTGAGTATGTTATTGTTGTTATTGTATTGTTGATGTCCTGGATCTGCCACTAAATTTACAAAAACATCCTCCAATGGGTTTTAGTATACAATAATAATATATTATTATTATCATTATTAATATTATTATTATTATTATTATTATTATTATTATTATTATTATTATTATAATACAATAATAAGAAGAGTATGATACAACAACAACAACAACAACAACAACAACAACAACAATAATAATAATAATAATAGTAATAAGGGTTATTTACATTTTAGTACCCCGACATTTTTGAAAATAATAAAAAGGATCCTGACCTTTTTGAATTATTAAAAAGACCCCCAAGTTTTTGTCGTATTAATAAAAACGCACCCAAGTTTTTGCCACATTAATAAAAATGCTTCTCTCTGATGTGATGATGTCATTTTTAGTCGATAGAGCTGATGTGACAGCTATATTTTTATTAATGCTGTAGTAAAATGACAAAAATACCTCCTAATAATCATATTTTGAAATAAATTAACCGAAAATAGATATCTTCTAATGCAATATCTTGAATTTTGTGCTTATGAAGTAATAATAAGAGAGTTGAAGCGTACTTTAGGTCATTTTATTGTAGCATTAATAAAAAAATAATTACCACGTTAGCTCTATCGATGGAAAATTATGTCATCACGCTTGAGAGATACCTTTTTATTGATACGACAAAACTTAGGGACATTTTTAATAATTAAAAAAGGTCAGGGTCCTTTTTATTATTTTTAAAAACGTTAGGATACTAAAATGTAAATAACCATAATAATAATATAATGATATTAATAAAAATAACATTCAAAACACCGAACTATTGGTTAAAATCAAAGTAAACGCCCGAAATTTTAATTTCATTAAAGGTATCCCTAAACTATTAGTGAAAATCAATGTAACCCCCTGATGTGTTTAAAATGTGTGTTTAAAACCGTTTACTCGCAAGCGTACTAGATCGTCGTAGGTTTGTCGGGTATACGGGTCGTATCCACAGGGAATCGTGTCAAGTTAGATTTACTGATTAACGAGCGGTTTGAATTTTTGGTTTTTAGTGTATTTGAATGAGTTGAAGTTAAATTACTGAAACTGAATATAAAGTGAGCGCGACAATTCGATTGAGGTTAGTTTAGGGTATGAATTCAGGGTAGCTTAACACGTATCCCATCATTATATTCTACTTAGGACGATAATTTGAAGGACTTAGGCTACAACCTCTAAGCCTGGGTTAATATATAAATTAGGGCTTACAGTAATGAACTAGTCTAAAGGCATAACCTATCTTAGCACCCTAGATGTAGCATAGGTTATCTCATTAGCACTACTTAATTCCTTTGTTACTCCTAATTCTATATTAACTTATATAAAAGATTTGGTTCAGGGTTGGGTACAACCTCAACCCTGACCACGCGTGAATTCCTGTTATATTATGGTCTAGGTTACAAGCACAAGACTAATCGCTGCAAAGTTGGAGATCTAGTCATGGCTACAAGCACACATACAAAAATATCCAACAATCATGAAGAACTCCCCACAGGGGTGCGAATATAACATAACTAAATCAATCGTCAAAATTATAATATAAATTAGGAATACGGGCGGCTACCCGCCCTTCATCTCTAAACTAAAAGTCTACTCCTCCATAGGAGTTCTGAACATCATGAAATCCAAGAAAGAAAACAATAATGATAAAACTAAGGATTTGAAGATTCCCCCAATTGATGTTGACGTTGATCCTTGCTTTAATTCCCACAGTACTCCGACCACTTGTGCTTCGGCGTTAGAGAACCCTTGGATCTCGTAGCGGCTTCGGAAAGGAGAGGATGAGAGGAGGCATGGCCAAAGATCCCAAATTAGGTCTAGCAATCTATATTTATAAGTGGCGTGCTGTGCGGCCGTCGTCGCCACGTCCTGCCCGTTATATATATAATATTATATAAATATAATATAATATAATTTTATAATATTAAATAATATATAATATACAATATTGAAATATATATAAATATATATATATATATTAATTATCCACGAGACCTATTTGAATTACCGAATTATAGTCCGATTGGTCATTTTTAGCGCACGTGGTCGGGTTTCTCAAAGCAGTCTTCAATTATGCCTTAATTATACTTGATTTTGCCGTTTTTCAACATTTGTTTGCTCCGTTGCATTCTAAGCCAAAACGTACTTAGATTACAACAAAACACACATGTAAAAGTCGAATATGTCGCAAGAATGAAGAATAAAATATGTAAAATATAAGGTACATTATCCCCCGAACTTCTAATTTCATTAGAGACACCCTCGAACTATTAATGAAGATTAATATAACCCCCTCAACTTCTTAAAAAGATGCCTAATGAAAACCAAGTTAATTCCTAATTATAAATTTATTCAAGATAATCGAAACTATTTAAAAATTTAGAAAAAAAACAGTTAGATACCCACTACTGTGCGGTGTCTCTAGGTGTGTATCTGCCTTGAATCCAACCGCTGACCTGCTTGTTCTGGTCTCTTCCTCTGTGTGTGTAGTTTTCCCGGTTTTGTTGATTGTTTTTTTATGCTTGTTGTTTTTCCTATTTGTTCTGGTCTCTTTTTATACCCACTACCGTTTAAGGGGTGGCTAAGGGCTTGTCTTATCAAGTTACTGGTATGTACTAAAGCTATGCCGTTAATTATCGAAAAAAAAGTCCGATACCATGTCATTTAGTAATATTTTTTTAGTTGCTGCAGTATTTTAAAATATTTTTCAGCTATGCTAAACTTTCATAATTTTTTTTTTCAAGTATGATTCTATATTGTGCTAATGTGACACATAAAATAAAAAGATATGATTCTATATTGTGCTAATGTGACACATAAAATAAAAAGAAAATACTTCAAACATAATTTAACTATCATTAATATTTAAAATGTTTAAATTATATAAAATTTTAAAATATAGAATTCCCTAAAACTACCAAATAAATAAGTTTAAAAATTAAAAAATTATATTTTTTATTTAACAATTTTTTAAAATATTTTTATGATATTTAAAATTATGTTTAAATGTCACATTAGCTTAATTTAATAGAATCCTACCAAAGTGACAGGGATGGTATAGCTGGATAAAAGGGTTATCAAAGTGTAGATTATCATAAAAATATTTTGAATACTTATGACACCTGAAATGTATATTATCATATCTCATAATACTTGAATTAATACAAATCTAAATATAATCTAGTTTATATCAATAGAATCACAAGCTAATAGTATATTTATTTAATAGATTTACCTCCAAAATGAAGAATTACAAGAGAAAGACGGAGAAATCAAGAGAAACATAAGGAGGAGAGAGGCTTGAGTATAACACTCATAATACATCAATGGCATATTCAACTGTTAGGGGGGGGGGGGGGGGGGGGGGGGGGGGGGGGGGGGGGGGGGGGGGGGGGTAACCCCTTATTTATACTAGTGAGGATACATTAGGGCTGAGGTGGCAAGGGAAGCCTCTCGAGTGTGCGGGTATAGACTCGGGTTGGTGGGTAGGAGATACTCGGTCTATATCATGAACCAATTTTTCTTTGAATTTTTTTAGTTGTTTTGGATGTCATTGATAAAATTTTTGAAGTTAGGGAATTAAATTGATTTAGTTAATAGTTCGGGGTGTCTTTGGTGAAATTAGAGTTCGGGGGGTCACATGTATTTTGGCCGATAACTCTAGTGGTCACTTCAATCTTGGAAAATAGTTTGAGGGGTCTATTTGAATATTATCCTAATAATAATAATAATATTAGTAGTAACAGTGCCAGTTCCCAAAATGTTATGAAAAAATTAAAAAATCTAGAAAATAATTCCTGAAAAAATTCATTGCCTCAATGTAGACAATGGTGTTGACGGCGAGCCATGTGTAAACCGCATTCCCAAAACATGGTTTATATATAACTAAACCGAGTTTTGACAACACAGGTTACAACGCGACATGCACACCATCTAAGCATAAACCACATTCTCAAATCATGGTTTTTTATATATTGAAACGAGCTCCTGAAGCTCCGTTTTTTTACCAATCGAACCGAGCTCTCAGAGCAAGGTTCTCTTCTCTATAAACTGCGCTCTGAGAGCTCGGTTCTGATAGAGATGAGCCGAGCTTGGTTTACCACCAACATGCCCCAAACCATTCTCGTATGAGAAGGCTTTTTTTGCTACATTGTATGCCAAAAGACGAAATATTTATATTATTTTTAGTGAATGACCAAATTCCATTTGAAATGAAATCTTTAGGGTAAACTAATGCAATTTAGGATGATGAATCAATTCAAATCTCGGATTTCTAAGCTGAGAGAGAAAAAATTCTCACTATTTCTTAAATTCCTGGACCCAACTCAATTCAATTCGGAGTATCCTACTTTCACACAATTCACATACAAGCATTCAAATATCAACTTTTTTTATATAAGACAACAATGATATTATATATTGATGCCCTTTATAGTATATTGACAATGATGATTGACACAGACAGTCACACAATATTGTTATAATAGGATTGGTCATTTTTACTGAGCTACCCTGATATTTCAATGTATATAATAATATTACTTAAGATTTAAATATTTTATTTGTACTCTCTGTCGAAATCCGATAAATTTTTGCTCAAAAATGCAACAATCCATAAGTACCCATAACTGTAATTTAGTGAACTTATACCGTAAACCAACAAAATGTATTGAAAATGCTGATATGACACTTATATAGTGTCAGATTCATGTGCTATATCAAAATCTTAGGACATAAGTCACATCGAGTTTCTATAAGAGCATATTTTTTTTGATAATTAGAGAGGAAAAACTCGCAATACAAAAGCCGATATTTCCTGAGGGAAATCCAAAGGGCACATACAAAGTGTAGAAAAGAAAAAATAACAAAAACACCAACAAGTACCAGACTGAGTATAAGTCAGCACCCAGTACCACAACCCTCCAGTCAAAACAATTACATTACAAAACTGAGGCAAAATACCTACATAATAAAACCGCAACCTCGCATTTGCTTACAGCAGTCAAAAATTTGAGAAGCAACAACAACAACAATAATCCCAGTGCCTCAGGGGCAAAAAAAAAATGAAAATATTAAGCAACTACCCAATTCTTTGACAATCAAATTCTAGAGCTAGTACAATAAAAACATTCCTAAAAATAAAAGAAATTACATTTTTTATGGGCAAAAATACTTTAAAAAGGTATAATATTTAAAATAAAGAATAACAATATTAATTTTATTATATATATACAAAATGAATAGTATATTTTGATAAAAATATAAGAAAGATAACATATTTTTTAAAAATATATATGAAGGATTTGGTGTCATCATAAGTGACCGAAAAAATAATGTAACAACCGGAAAAACAACGTGACAATTGGAATGACAAAATGGTGGATGACATGGCAATTGCCGAAGAAGAGATATTTTTGTTTCTTTTTTAAAATATTTTTTTCTTTATTTTCTGTTTTGAAAACATTGTGTCCTTCTTGTATATATATATATATAGTAGACAACGGAACTTTTTTATTCCTGATTTTCTTCAATATGACATCTTTTTAAGGTAATTTTGCCTTTTTTCTATCTTATTGGAAGAAAAATTAGCTAAATTATTTTTGTAGTCAAGCTAAATTACAAAAAGAAAATGATTAATACACTAAGAAAATTCTTAGTACACGACACTAACTTACGCGGCATTTATTTGTGAGAGTGAAATAAAAGAGGTAAGTACCAGAAATAACACGACATAAGTCATTACTTTTGAAAAATTAATTAATTCAGTATTACTTCTTTATAACATAATGGTTTTCAACAAAGAACTGTCTAAGTTGATGAGTTGCTCGCCGAACCTTGGGAAAGACAATGTTGAACGAGTTCTATACCTTCTTTGGTCCATTTGGAAGAGTAAGACTGACACAGTTTTTCGAAAATATAGAAGTAGAGCTTCGAAGGTTGTAGGAACTACAGAGCTGAAAGAGGAGGACTGGGAACAAAGGGATATGACGGATTCTGTTAGCACAATGAAAACGAGAAACGTAGATAAGAAAGCAAGAAGACTCAAAACTAAATTGAGCACCCCAGGCAAAGGATGGGCCAAATTGAATTTTGATTGCGTGAGAAGAGATAACAGTCCGACTCGTGGATTTATTGTTTGCGACCACGTCCTTGACTACAAATGGGAAATTATGGGCAATGCCTCAATCCGAGTAGTGGAAGCTATTGCACTTAGAAATGGATCTTTCAATGTTTATCTATGGGTTTCACGCATATTGAGATCGAGGAAAATAACCTTGTGGTAATCGATGCTGTAAATGGAAAGTTTTGTTGCCCAGGACAGATCAAAACTATTGTGGATGATATCCGGAACCTTCTAGTATGTGCAAAGAATTTAAGGTTATACATGTTTTCAGAGAAGGTAATAAAGCGATAGATTGGGTTGTAGCTAGAGTCTTCCAATGAATCAAGAAAATGATAGAATGGTTAAACTGCATCAAAACTTTACTATGATTATTTGCTCTAAAGCGTTAGGATGGCCCAACTCTTATAGGTGTCCTAGCGTTCGTTTTACCTCTAAAGACATTAACTGTTAAACTTAATATCGCGTAAATTAATACGTATACTGAGAATTTTCTTAGTGTATATATCATTGCAAATTAAAAAAAAAAAAAAAAAGAGTGGGAATAATAATAATAATAAATGAGTTTCACTTGATGGGCTTGGCATGACAATTGGTGAAAGTGGAGAGACCATTGCAAGACATGCACCTCCAACTTCTATTGCTTAACATGCGAAGACTTGGCTCCCTTGGTATTGTCAATGGCCTATTTGACCTGTTCAGATAAAAGTTTAAGCTGTCAGATGAAGATTTAGAAATAAAATGTCCATCGAAGTCTACTTTGATCCATAAAGTTGGCATCTAGAACTAAGAGTTGTGCTGTGTTTGTATTCTACCAGGAGTTTTATAAAGGGTCAATTCAAACCCGATAGTTTATTATTGGGTCAAGAAGCCCCAAATCTTAACCGTCGTAGAATTATATGGGTAATCTTTTTTGTTATATGTTTATTTGTCAACTTATAAGCTAATAATATGCCCTTATAATTGACAATAATAATAGATATTCTGATAAAAAAAAAATAATAGATATACGGCATATTTATAACTACGAGAATTAATTATTAATTCACACGAAGCATAGTTTAATCTCAAAAATCAGCTATGCCATTTTAGAAAATATTGGACTTAACTCTTCGTGGTAAATCGACTGAGTTTGAAGGGATGGGATGCTCAGCGCGAGATGTTTATGTGTACCTTTGGGGAAAGAAGGGTCGGTCGAAGAACGGCATGAGCTGAGCTTTTGGAACCATTTCCTTTCTGATTAAACGGATCTCCTCTTCTTCAATCATCTGTCCATTAAGTCATAGACTTTAGACTTAAATATGTACAATATTGTGCAATCGAAATACAAAATAGGCAACTCGAACAAGCGAAACTTTAGTGAACCCGTAAAAAAGCGGGAAATAAAAACATAAACAAAAGACACCTAAGAAAACAGGGAATCAAGACAAAAGCAACAAACATGCTATGCGGGTGAGCTTTACGGTGGAATGCAAAATAAAAGATAGAAATTGACTTAATGAGAGAGCAGCTAACTCTCACATTACAGATAGAGACAATGATACTCTTATTTCGAAACTTGATGCTTTGTACTTGTAGAATCCTTGATTTGAAGGACGTAGTCGTGAAGGGTCAGAGGAAGACCCAAGAATAATTTTATACTTCAACAGTAGTTACCTTTCGTATCCTCTCTGCCCGCTTCTTTTGCTCCTCAATGAGACATAGTTTGGTCGCCACCTGCATATATACATTTACAATGTTCACCAACGCACTAGTATAGTTTAGGCCTTTAGCGTGTCAAGTTATTCGTTATACTTTTAAGTATATTAATTTTTTATCTGTACTTTGAAAATATCCATTTGTGATGTTACTAGTAAAGTAGCTCATAAGAACTTCGACTTGTCAAGCACCTATATGTTATTAACATTTTTTCTTTTTTTTTTTTGCGGCCATGTTTTGCGCATATTTTTCTCTTTGTTTCTTCTTATCGTATGATATGACGTGTGACTATAAAAAAAAAAATTTTGTAGTCGTGAACCACTATATAGTTATACGCTTCATTATGCCTAGCTTATGTTTGTATTATGCTATTATCGGGCCTAGTGCGGCCTTGGGGAAGTTGCGAGAGATCACGGTGCCTGAGGATGGTCGCCAACCAGGTTGATCCAGTAGGTTGTCGCTAGCCGGGGTAGGGCTTGGTGGTTGTTGTCAGTTGTTGTGACTAGAAGGGATGATTTTCCAAAAAAACACATTTTGATATTTTTATTTCAAAAATAGCAAGTAAAAATTAAAAATTACTCACGCGAAAATTAAAAATTACTAAAATAGCACACCTAGTCAGAATGACATTGCCACCTAATCAAGGGCATTTTTGCCATTTTACGTTTTAAAAAATTTTAAAAAAGAAAAGAATTTTATTATAGCTGCGACAACTTTTCACCAAAATGTAAAAAAAAGAAATTAAATGTTGAGTAAATTTTTAGTTTTGTATTATATCGATACTATTATTCGATATGTCAAAATTTTAAAAATTGATTGTACGAAAAAAGTATATTTACTCTATTATTATTGTTGTTATATATCTAAATTTATATGTTATACAAAAAATTTAGGCAACATTTTTCTTTTAACATTTTGGTGAAAGGTTGTTCCAACCATTAAAAAAAAAAAAAACTTTTTTCCTTTTTTTGAAAAAAGTAAAATGACCACAATGACATTGCTTAGATGGCAATGGCATGCTGACTAGGTGTGCTATTTTGGTAATTTTTAATTTTTACATACTATTTTGATAATTTTGAATTTTCGCGTGCTATTTTAAGAATAAAAATGTCAAAATGTGCTATTTTAGAAAATCACCCACTAGAAGGGATATCCAATATCATAGCAAGAAGTCAATAGATTATCAACAAATAATTAATTTAATACTATTTTATAATCTAATAAGTTTTTATTATATTATTTTATACCGAAGATTAAATATCTAAATTAAAATACAAACAGTATTTAGTGAAAGTAGAAAATAGGCTTATTTACATATTTACTACTGTTTTCGTTTAATTTGTTTAAATATATTGTTATTGAAGGGTATTTATGTCATTTTACTATAACATTAACAAAAACACAGTTGTCACGTCAGCTCTACCGATGAAAAGTAACATCATCACACCAAAGAGGGGTCTTTTTTATTAATAAGACAAAAACTTATTAGCATTTTTATGAATTCAAAAAGATCAGTTCGTTTTATTATTTCTAAAAATATTGAGTACTAAAATATAAATAACCCTACAAGATACTCACAAAGTGATCAAAAATGGCGCGCTTGACAGCTCGCTGCTGGGTGTGGAGCTTCATTTCCAACGGCTTCGTATTCTCTTTTGCTGCTGGCTTTGGTGGAGACTACGCACACCCACATTTAACAAATCAATTTTTTTTTTTTTTTTTGTAAATTTAATTTTTGTTTTTCCTCCCTAAAAAATATTTTCTTTTAAGGAAAATAAAAAAAACTACTTGAGATTTGTCTGTGTTTGTTTCTTGTTGATGTATTTTCAAAATAAATGATTAGTAAACTATTTAGGACTTGTTTATAAAGTACTTGGTTTGAGTATGGTGTGTGTCGACACACAAATGTCACAGAACCGCGTGTGTTGAAGTGAGTGTCGACACTCACTTCGACACACAATCTTACAGTACCCTGTGTGTTGATTTGAGTGTCGACATTCACTTCAACACACGGTCTTACAGTAAGCCGTGTGAAGGTCTATGTGTCGACACACAGCCCTGTTTGTCGACACACATGATATTTTTGGCCGTTAATTTGTGCGGTTAATGGAAGTTTTGGCGGTTGTTTTTGGATAAGTTTTGGAATGGATGTGTCCGTTCAACATCTTTTTCTCTTCCTCTCTACTCATCATCTCACTTTATTTTTGGTTCTCATTGTATTCCCGAGACTATTTCACCACTCTTAAAAGTTTTACGGACAGTGATTACACGCCTTGAGACCCGAGACGAATTTGATAATACGTGATTTGTAAGAAATTCTCCTACATTTCTCGGGTTTGGGGTTCTTGAAAACAACCTCCTGTTAGAGTAACACCCTGAAAGGGTAAGGCTGCGTACATCACGTCCCTCCCAAACCGTGCTTATGTGGGAACCCTTAAAGCACTTTGTTGGTGGTGTTGTTTCAATGGAAAAAACGCTCACCTTATAATGTTTCCAAGCTTGGTTTAAGCAATAATATTTTTTACCGATTATTTTATTCCTTGGTTGAAAATGAAAATCTTTGAAATATAAAATATCAATCTGGACCATAAATTGGATTGAACTACATAACTCGGTCCAAGGTCCAAGGATCAGACTAGTCATTCTTTAGTCATATCCTTATTCAACAATTATGACCTGTAATAGCTATGATCTCGTTCGCTTCATTTCATATCGATTTAAATTCATACTGATAAATAGCCCGTTTGAGCCACTTCTATTGATAGATTCCCCCACTTTGTAAGGAAAATTATTTACTACCATTTTGGTGCAACATTCTTCCATAAAAAGTGTACAGCAACCCACAAAACAGAGGAAAACTAATATCTAGAATATAAGTTTTCCATACCAAACAGAGCCTCAATCTCTTGAAATTCCCGGTCAAGCATGGAGGCGTATTTGAGCGAGTCGAGCCTGAGCCCATTAGGCTTGAAGCTCAGCTTATTTGCATTAAGCTTGGCTCAGGCTTTGCTTGAAGCTCGACAAGCTCGGAAGGTTCAAGCTTAAGCTCAGTTCGGCTTGATCTAAGTTCATGAGCTTCAAATTAAGCTTGTAATATTTAGGTTCATTTAAGCGCAATCTAGGCTCCTTCGGGCTCGTTTAAGCTTGTGCTTGGTCCATTTAGGCTAAAATTTGGTTTCATTTGACATATTTGATCTAATAAATGATATTAAGAAAGGCTTGCTTAGGCTCGTTTACGCTTGTGAGCTTACGAGCTCAAGCTCCACTAGGCTCGAGCTTGACTCGATAAACTAAACAAGCCGGTTCGGCTTAGCTCGGCTCATGCTTAAAGCAAGCCGATCCTTTCAAACTTTACGACGAGCCGGCTTGCTAGGCCGCTCGGCTTATTTACATCCCCAGTCGAGCATGCCACCTCTAGCACACACACCTATCCTATCTAGGTCATATGACCAATGTTAGCCATCCAATCTACTGTTTGGTTACCTTCCTCTTAAATTAAACCAAGTATGTATATTTCCTTTCGACACAGAAAATTAGTTAAAAACACTGCCAAAGTCGATGCCTTAAACTAAGATATTATAGGTACAGATTCTCATTTTGCACACCACTTACCTACCAAAACGAAGAGAAAATGCTAAGATATTTCTTTCTTTACCTTCGGTTTGTCGTTGTGACGCTCCTTTTGCTCGTCCTTTACCTGTAGGATCACGAAAAAAATGTCGATAATGTGATTGCTCGTACTACTCAATAAACAAGACGATGATAACTATACTAATTTTTTTCCACGGTCTATCATTCTAAGCAAGGCTAGATATAACCTCAAACAACCAAAGCACTCGCTTAAGGCCCCCAAATTTTTAAAATTGTGCTTTTTAAAGTATCCATTTTTAGTATTAGCAAATTTTGTAGTCAAAATTATTATAATTTGTTGTATATGAAGGGCCCCTTTGAGAATTTCTCTTGAGGTCTCGGAAATGTCAGGAGCCCGGATGCTAAGAAGTACAAATATCATACGAAAGGTCTCGCCGTTAGTTTTAAACATCGTATACACTACCTAGTGTCATATAAAGAAAAATTTTATCAATGTACTAAACATTTTTAATTTTTATTTTTCCAATTATCACAACAACGATCCCAGTGCGTCAAGGGCTCCCACTTGAGCAAGGTTTGGGGGGGGGGGGGGGGGGGAAGGATGTACAAAGCCTTACCCCCATCAAGGTGAGACCTTGACAAGAGACTATTTCCGAAGTTGAAAAATATTTTAAGATTTTAGAAAATACGAAAATCGATACACTAATCAAAAATAATACAAAGCAAACGAGAGAAAAAAGTTTTTTATAATATTAATATAGTTAACTAAGTTCTTTGGGGTTCATTTATCAGGCACTAATGCACCAGATCCGATTAGAACTCCGAAGTTAAGCGTGCTAGAGCGAGAGTAGTACCAGGATGGGTGATCTCTTGGGAAGTCCTCGTGTTGCCAACCCTATAAGGTTGGAGGTCCTCGAAAACAGCCTCTCAGCAAGGTTACACCCTGAAGAGGTAAGGCTGCGTACATCCACCCCCAGACCCCGCTTAAGGGGGAGCCCTTGAGACATTGAGTCTGTTGTTGTTTTAAATAAGTTCTCTACTAAAAATGTAGTTCTCTTGAAAAAATTTTAAATATACAAAAGTCTTACATAAACTAAAATCGCCTTAAATTGATGCAAAAATGAAACAATTATCTACTATTAGCTGTTGATAGAGCACCTATGCAATCCTAAACTTTTTCGATGAATCACTTTTAGACGACGTAGTTAGCATTCCATTCAACAATTTCACGTGTCGTACATTTAATATATCAAATAACAATAATGTGTAGTATTTGGGTTAAGAATAGCTGACAGTTTCGTTGAAGCCAAGACTTCTAGTATACATGGCTCGGGCACGAATCTGCATGGTCCCGTTAATTCTAAATTGATGACACATATGAAAGGTATTTAATTAAGAAAATAAATTATAACAATGATTTTTAAATATGTAAAAAAAGTGTGATAAATAAGTGAAAATTGATTGCTTTTGAAGGTCGTTTACTTAAAAAGAAAGTCCTATAACAAATAACAGTATTAATTAGACTAAAATATTGAATAACAAGTCAACAAGTATTACATACTATAAACAAAATAAATATTATTAAAAAAATACATTAACTTAATAATATTAGATATTTAAAGTAGTTAAAATATTATGCTAATTACATTTATAACATATATTTAAAAATAATATACAAGAAATATATATTTAATAAAAAATAATACTAAAAAAGTGTTTTATACCCTACTATGACTAGGGGTACTAAAATAATAAGGATAATTTACAGAAAATTCTCCTGATCTTTTATTTAATAATAAAAAATTTTATTATAAAAAACATTAAATACTTTATTTCCTATTTTTCATAAAATTTTCAATTCACCCCAATACCTTATTTATACCCTTAATTTTATTTTTATAACTATTTTATCTTTCTTAAGTATAATTTGATTATTTTATTTTATAGGGGATCATTATAATTTTTAATTAAAAGATATAGGCTCTTTTTCTACAAATTTACCATTAAATTTATGTAAATATTTCTTCAATTATCATTATATTTAATAATGATTTCTTTTCTTATACCTTTTACATTAGCACTTTCATCTTAAAATAAATTTTCTATTACATTTTTTAAAGTAAAGCAATTGAAATTTGATAATAAATTTTTATATCACATAAGTTTAAGTAAGAATCATAAAATATTAAAATAAAAGAAAATTAATCATTTATCCCCCTATTTTGAAAGAAAAAAATAGTGATAAAAATAAAATTGATATTTTAAGCAAAAGATTGGAGGTGAATTGAATGGTTGTCAAAAAGTGGGAATTTTAAGTGTTTGATTTTATCTATCAGAAAAGTATTGTTTTTAACTGAAAAATCAAATAATTTTCTAGAATTGCCAAATAAATGATTCTTAATGTCATTCTATAAAGACCACTATTTTTAATCATAAGCATTTTTTTGTTACCAAATTAGAGTACGTACACAAAGTTAGTATTCGTATATCAAAATATGTTTAGTCTAGGACTGAACTAAACCGAACTACTACTTAGTTGGACACTCGGTAATTGAATTGGACTTTATCTATCTTGATTTGGTATGTGTAAGTTTTGAAGCAATAAACATTATTAAACTGTAAAATACCAATTTGGAGCAAAACTCAATCGAAAATATGCCCTACCTTTATCTTTGACTCGAGTTAAAAAAAAAAAAAAAAAAAAAAAACCCCTTTCAATTGGACCCATTTGTGTTCGATATACAAAATTTTATGTGTCATATTGAAAGTTCAAAAATTGGGAAGAATACTATGAAATAACGGATGGTCAAAAGTTAGATTTTCCATTAGAAACAAAAAAAATTTGGGCGCGACGGATCGGCACTTGGGTGACTGAGTCCTACTGAGGGGCTTACGAGAGTTGATTGGTCTAGCGTGATAACATTGATCGTGTGACCAAGTTGATAAGTCAAATTTACCAATCAACAACGCCAAAAATAATTAGAAAAGGTCGAGATGATAAATCCACAATAAATGTGTCTCCTCTGATTCCCAAATGTCTTACCATTCCTTTAGTTGAACTCCAAGAAACTGCATTTTGCGACGTAGCCTTCAATACCTTAGAAAAACGACAAAAAATGCACAAAAAACATGTGAGAACAAATTATGAGCACGTGCATGAACCCTAGAAGTGTAAATAAGTTGAGTCAGCCCCATTTGGTTCCAAAGACTTGACATGTTACGAGCTCATACTGAGATGAGCTAATTTATCTAACTCAGCAAATCGAGCCTAAATAACTTAATGCTTAAGCTCGATACCTCATGAACTTAATAAGCAAAATCTAAATTAAATTATGAGCTCCTACTTCGTGTACATATGTAAATTTTATCTAAATAAGCTGAGCTAAAACCTAAAGAAGTTCAAACAAGTAGAGTGTGGCTTCAAGCTTGTTGAGTTGAATCAAAGCACAAGCAAGCTGACCAACTCGAGCTTCTGGTCACTAAACTCTACAAACTCCAAGCCAAGCTAAAAACGAGCAAAATATTGCTAGACTAATATTCCAGTATGATAATTTCAAGTTCCGTTTGACTCGTTTGCAACAATGATATCAACCAGTCAGGCTCAACCCAATTAAGCCCGTGCCCTATAAACATGCTCGAGCTTAAACAAGTCAAAACAAGCCCAATTAACTTAAACTCATCAAGTTAAATTCAAGCACAATTGGCCCAACCTAACTCTAATTTCACATCTCCATACTTAACCAGCTTCAACCTGACCCTTGAACCCAATAAACTAAGTTCAAACTCAACTCTTCCCACAAACCCCACAAATTCAGACGACTCAACTCGACTCAACTCAACCCGATTCATTTCTACTCGTTAACAACAACGATATCAACCTTTCGGGCCGCTTTGGCCTGGAGCTTCTCCATGCTTGGATTATCAATTAACTTGCTCAAGTACTTTAATATAGCAAATTTGGTTTGGTGATGAACTATTTGAGCCAATTGAGGTGAATATATATACATAAAGCCATGCATCACAGTTTGGAAAAGCGTAATTTTCTTGCTGTTTGTTTTTGCTTCAGTTGCTTAGTCACAGCAAAAACACTTTTTTGATTGTTTTTTTGTATGAAAATAAATAGTGTATTATTTCATGTCATGTACCAAACTTCTGCTCAAAGCTCTTTCTCACTTGGGTTTTTTTCATACATGTCCATCAAGGGTCCCCTTCGGAAAATTGAGCAATGGGTTCGTTTTTCCCTAGAGGTGGCCAATGGGTCGACACGGATGGACCCGTTGCTTGTCCTGAACAAACAGTCTATAGTTCGATTGGATTGCTTGGAGGCAGGTCGAATATTGATTTAGGTTTTGGGCCCGGAAAAGGTCAAATAGTTTCAGATCTCCTCGGATCGAGCTAGGGCATGGAGAATACAGGTTAGATCCACACGGGTTTAGGTGGGTCGGATTCAGGTTATAAGTCAAACTCAGGATAGACACAAATCAAAGCCATGTGTACACGCTCGCGCATACACGTTTGTGTATGTATATTGGCTACATTGACTTCATTTAGCACAATTCTACCACAAATAACGACTTCTAATGAAATTTTGTAAAATAAAGTTCAATTTTTTTTTTTCTTTTTCTTTTTTGAGGTTCGATTTGTGTCATTAGACCTAGACCCTATTTATGCAGGAGCCCTTGAGGCACTGGGACTGTTGTTGTTGTTGATTTGTGTCATGAGACATGGATCTGTTCAGACCCATAATGAATATATGACATAACTCAAACCCATCAGTGACTAATCCGAAGCAAGGCAAGAAACTAGATGGATTCTCTTCTATTCTTGGATTCTGCAAGCTGGATGCAACTGGTTTGCTTGGAGCCCTTTTTTTCTTTTTATACATCAGTAATGCCTGCGGGAGGGGTGATATCAGATTCAGACCTGTGTTTGGCCAACTATCATTTTAACCGTTTAGATAAACCGAGGACCAGTGAGCTCACTTGGAGTTGGTTGCAATGGTTCTTATTATATTTAGTTTGTTGATTTTGTCTTCTTTTAGGGCGTTTATTTTTTGTTAGCCTGGTTCTTAGCGCTTATATTTGAGGTTGTCATCCAATTATCAAAAAGCATGGGTTAGAACCATGTCGAATCAGTTCACGAATGTCAAAATGAAAAAAATTTATTGACCCATAACTAGGTTGCTACAATAAACGAGCTGACTCAAGAGCTCCTTCAAGTGTGACAGGTCAAACTGAGTCGACTCATTTACGAGTCAGGTCAACTGGACCCAGTGGCCACCGCTAGTTGAACCCATTGTGAAGTTTTGTAGCTCTAGTTGCACTTGCAGCTATGTTGAGGCTTTAGCTGCAACCTTATTTTATAAATAGTCTAGGGTAAATTACACATTAGTATCCCAAGGTTTGGTAAATTAATTTTTTAGTCTATACTATAAAATAATATTTTAGTCTAAAAAGTTACATATATTTAATAAAACAGTCAAAATAATAATCTATAAAGGTTTAAAATAAGTTCCTCATCTAAATTTTCTTCATTATTAGTATCACGACATTTACTGGATGAAAGAAGTAGTGAAGGGATGATGAGTTTACCAACAAATAATAACAAGTTTCACACCATTTCACACCGTCACTTGAAATATTATTATATACATGTAAATTTTTAAACTAAGAAATTATTTTTACGAAGTTTATAAGTTAAAAATTAATATATCAAACCTTAGAGATTAATGTATAATTTATCAAACAATCTAGACCACTATTTGAATACCTCTACAAAAAAGCGAAGGCCAGAAAATAAATACAGTAATACATATTAGTATGGATTTTTTACTTTAAAACCACCTATATTTTAGGTGCGGTTTTAAAAAGTTACCTAACTTTTTTTATTTTTTTAAAGCCAAACCTAAACTTTTCAAAATTTTTCAATGTCACAGTTAATGCTGATACCATTGACTTTCTGTCAAATGAAACGCTGCGCTTTGGGGTATAAATAATTAAATTATATGAAATAACGTATTTTGTAAATGATGAAATTACCTTTCACCTATGAATTTATAAAGTTGTTAAGGTTTGGCCCGCTGCTACAATCTTTTGTGACCAAAAAATTTAGACGTATTTTGTATTTATAAAATTATTTATAATTCAATGATAAAAAACAAATTTTATGAGGAATAGTTTGGTAATTTTGTATTTATTTTCATGGAAAGTTAACGGTGTCAGCATTAGGTGTGACTTTAAAAAATTAAAAAAATTAGATGACTTTCTGAAATCACACCTAAAATGTAATTGGTTTTTAGTGTATATACATATATAAAATCTATGAATATTTTTTCCAATATTTGTTAAATATAAAAATAGTTCCACTATGCAATCTAGGTTACTTTTATCTTGTTTTTGTTTTATTTTTATTTTTATTTTTATTTTTGTTTTCATTTTATTACATTATACGCATTTTGTATTTATTGTAGGCTCTTCCTCTCTATTAATGATCTAAAATAAAATAAAATAAAAAACTATTCCCAACTCCAAATCCAAATCGGCTAGCTCTCCCCCGCTACTCGTCCGCCTAGACTTCCTCCACGCATATCACAGCCATCTTGTATCCCCAGTTGTGGACCATAGGCAAAATTGGTAATTTTTATCTCAACTTTGACCATGTTGTGCATCAAGACCGGACATAACCCCAAGCCATGCAGACACCCGCTTGGGACCCCCCGAATTTTAGGGGCCCCAGATTTTAGATGTCATCATTTTTTAAGTAATAATTTTTAATATTAATGAGTTTTAAGAGAAACATTATTAAATAAGAAGCACCCCATTTGAAAATTTTGCTTGAGGCCCCGAGAAAGTTAGGACCAGCTCTGTTGTACGTCTAGGTTTGGAGTTTTGTCCATTTCGCTCCTGCCCTTTTTTCTTCTTTTTAGCTCTTGTATTTTCTGAAAAACACTGTTGTTTCTTCTTAAAAACCTTTCCTCATAATTATCAAAAAGAAAAAAACAAAACGTTTTAGTCCTTTAAAAGGGGGAAGCCCCCTGAAGGGGGAAGGCTGCGTACATCTACCCCCCAACCCTGCTTATGCTGGAGCCCTTGGAGGCACTGGATTTGTTGTTGTTGTTGTGTTACTCCTTCAAAAGTTTCGTTTTTCTGTTGAACAAATGCAAATCAATTAAACACTTGATGATCGAAATTATTATTCAAAAAAAAAGGATACTAAAAGCATGATTCATGCCTTTTGGTTACTTGAAACAAACACAAGATGTGATAATTAAATAGCTTTATGTCAATGATGTGGTCCTCAAAAGTGTTTCGACATTTCCTTATAATTACCCAAAATAAAATTGAATTTTTCACATTTAATTACCTTTAAAAATGATTATTTTTGGCTTCATTATCAGAGTCGTAGTCTGAAAATTACCAATCAGGAGAGCGTCTCAGTTAGTAGTGTCTTCTACCCATGGGGTTATCGCCCAGGAGTCAGGAGTTCGATTCTCGTTGAAGATATACTCATGACTTATCTACTTATGGGGATTGTGGGCCTTCTCGTGGATCGAGGTTGGTTGAGGCAGCCCAGTTTCTCATTACCAGAAAAATTATAGCCTGAAATAACACAAAATAAAATAATGTTTCCAAAATTAATATTTTTAAAAAAATATTTCCCAAATTAGCACCCATGTGGATCGATTAGTCCACATGGATGCCACATCATTTTCTTAATAAACTTTTTCATAAATTTTTTTAAGGAAAATTTTCATAAGACCACCTTATTTTTTTGGTGCGTGCCATAAAATCACCTTAATTTTTATTTTTCGGAGAAAACTACCTTACTTTTGCAAAAAAAAAAAAACTTGTAAGGTTGCACCTTATGACAGTTTTCATTAGGTCTGTTTGTTCAAGTGCTGCGTATTGAGCTTCTTTTGACACTAACGATGTGTTTAGACATTATTAATTCAACAACATTTATCAAATTGTCATTAAAAATACCCATTGAAATTGAAAACATAAGGAATTAAGAAATATATGAAAATTTAGAAAAAATTAAAGAATTTAGATTTGATATTAAAAAATATTCAAAATTAATTAAATTTTAAACAACTTAAGAAGAAAATTTTGGAAAAATTTAGAAAAAATATAATAATATTTTTTAACTTTAAAAAAAACTAGATTAATAAATTTGAAACTAAAAATTGTATCAAATTAAAAATTAGAAATTTTTACCTTTATATAAAGGATATGAATTTTATATTTTTAAGTAAAAGATAAGAGCTTTATGTTTTTAAGAAAAATATAAAATTTTCTAATATTTACAAAAAAAAAAATTAGTTAATTATAGTAATAATATTATATATTTAGAAGATAATAAAATATATTTAAATTTTTTATAAAAATACTATAAAATAAAATATAATAATTTTTCAAAAAATATAAATTTCAAAATTAGATTAATAAATCCAAAATTAAAAAAATAGTACAAAATTAAAATTTTGAAAAAATTAACTTTTAAGAAATTGAAAAACCAAAGTTAAAAAATATTACTATATTTTTTGAACTTTTTCAAAAAATTATTTTTCATAATTTGTTTTGTTTTTTTAATTTCGTACATTTTTTTAATTTCAGAATTATTAACATTAAAGAGTATGTTATATTTAGTAACAAAGTTCGGGGAGTAAGTTGTATATAATAGCAAAGTTCAAGAGCTAAATTGAAACTATAAAGGATATATTATATTTAATTCCAAAGTTTAGGCGGCTGTTCTATAAAAATGAAAATGCAAGGAGTGAATTTTTTTTAAGCCAAGGCTACAATGGTCATTTGACAAATGGTGTTGAATTAATAATGCCTAAAAACGTCATTTTTGTCAAAAGAAGCCCAATATGCAGCACTTGAACTAACCAAGCTAATAGAAACTATCATAAAGTGTGACATTACAAATGTTTTGCAAAAGTAAGGTGGTTTTATACAAAAAATAAAAATTAAGGTTGTTTTATGGGATCGGACAAAAAAGTAAGGTAGTTTTATAAAAATTTTCCATTTCTTAGGTATTCTTAATTGTTTCCCGTTGCTAGGTATTCTTTTGTCAATACAACATTGTTATCAAAAATATAATTTTATGTATTTAAATTTCATTTATAAATTTAGTAATAATTTAATTTATATTTTACAAATATTAAAATTTTTAATTAAAAGAACATAAAATATGCATGCATGCATTAAAAAAGAAATTTTAAAAAAAAAAATTCACATGGTACATGGGTGACAGTTCAATAAATATTTTTTTTGAAAAATATTAATTTTGAAAATAATTTTTTTTTGTTTTGTATTTTTCCGAGCAACGATCCTCACTATCACAACTTCTATATTTTTCAAAAAACCACAAGCAGTAATCTATTTCTCTAATCAATCATCTATTGGAATGTCGTTAGCATTCTATTAAAACATTACATAATATGCACACGAGTTTTACATGTTGATAACAGTTAAAGTTTCAAAATTCAAAATGGAAGACAAAAATTGAGCTAGTAGAATAGATAATTTTAATGTCGGTCCTCGAGATTTCAAGGGCTGAATGCAAGTTTGATCCATAGACCCCCTTTTTTGTTAACAGAGGTGTTCAAGATAGCTTAAGCATATCTGGAATAATTTACTTTATATTATAGATATAATACGAGCTAATATATAAGTGTTATTTCTCCAATTATTAATAGTATGCAGTACAAGTAAACTGATAATATAACTAACTTTAAAAACGGCCCCTTAAGTTTGTGATAATTAACTTAGGTGCACTATACTTGAATTTTTTATTTTTTTTTAGCAAAATGCTAATTACAATCTAGGCTTGGTAGAAGGTGGTGAAATTACTTTAGATTGCAACAAATAATTTTCTTTAAAATGTAAATTTTGAATTACATTTTTTTTCCATAAAAATAAGGGATTTTTTTATTGAAAATCACCTGAATTTTAAGTGCGGTTTTGAAAACATCTAAATTTTCTAATTTTTCAATATTACGCCTAAATTTTTCAGAATTTTTCAAAACTTAATGTGACACCGTTAACAACTTGTTAGTTTGCGGATATGACATTTAAAAAATATATTTTTAAATGTATAAATTATTTTTCTGCAAATTTACAAATGTTTTAGATATCTAAATTATTTTTATAAAAATATTTAAATTAAGTTAAAATTATTTAAATGTAAATTCAATTTTTTAAAATTATTTTCTCTTTTTTTTCAAAATATCATGTCAACGCAAACTAACGGATGTTAATGGTGTTATATTATGGTATGACATTGAAAAATTTTTAAAAGTTTAGGTGTTAAAAAATCTAGATAATTTTTTAAACTGCACTTAAAATTTAGATGATTTTTAATTAAAAAAAAGGTAAATTTGGATGATTTCATGTCATGCACCAAACGTTTGCTCAAAGCTCCCTCTCAATTGATTTTTTTCAATGCATGATAATCCTAAGTTCCTGTTTTCTTGATCTGTTACACCGTTTTTGTCTCTGTTTTAACACTCATTTTTATACAGATTGACTCAGCTCTACTCTGTAAGAGGTGCCTGTTTTATATTACAACTTTGTCGCTAATTATTGAAAAAAATGATAATTATGGGTTCCTTTTAGTTTGTAACTATTAGTTTTAGTTGTTTTATACAAATAATCTAGACTCTGCCTACCTATCCTTTGATTTCTGCTTGATTTTTTATTTCTGCTTGATTTTTGATTTCTGCTTGATGTGGCTTGCTTGAGTTTATTGTTTTGCTCGCTGTGTGTTTTGCTTACTCATGCTTTGATGCTCTCCTGCTACCAGGTCATATGCTCTATGCTGCGGACCAGCCTCTCAAGTTGGGAGTCCTCGGAAATAGCTTCTCTTTAGGGTACCCTCTGAAGGGGGAAGGCTGCGTACATCAACCCCCCCCCCCCCCCCCCCCAAGACTCTGCTTTTGCGGGAGCCCTTTGCAGGCACTGGGTTTGTTGTTGTTGTTGTATACAAATAATCTAGTTAGATACGAGTTTCAACCCATACCAGTATTTGAACATCTCTACTAATAGATAAAAGCTTAATAATAAGTGCACTTAACTCTAAAATTAATTTCTTTTGTAGTATATATGGGGTATTAATAAGGGTTAAAGATTTTACATATGGGTATAATTTTTCGATAATTAGCGAGAGAGCTCAAAAACAGCAACGGGCGTACCCGAGAAGTCAGGGCCTAGAAAGGAACTACAGCCTATGCAATATTCTTCCGAACAGAAGAAAAGAAATCAACATATAATCTTAATGAGCCACTCCACCCCAACTTTATGAGTCGGATTCAATTTTAGATAAACTTTTAAACTAAATAATTAAATTGTATAACTCGAAAACATTTCTTTTTTTCTTAACCGTTTTTCCTTGAACTCGCGCAAATCGATTACAACTCCAAAATCTAAATTATCAAACGAAGAAAACACTCTTTATTATTTTTTTACTGAAAATCACTTATACTTCAGGTATGGTTTCAAAAAGTCACATAAATTTTCTTAAATTATATCACACCTGAATAGATTCTAGTGTCATTTAAAAACGCTTTTACATGTTGCATAAACTCCAAATGAACCCAAATAAAATATTTTTTAAATCAAAAAAATCTTTTTAATTCATGGAAACATGGCAAAAATACTAGTAAGAATTTAAAAAAAGAAATGGCAAGTCTAAATCAGAAGTGCTAATGTACAGAATCTGTACCTACAGAAATATACCCAAATCAGCAAAACGTACTCAAAAACCAAAAATGTACTCAAAATCAGGCAAAATCTGTGATTTGTGTGTCGACACACAAGTCACAGATTTTAAGCACAATTTTCGTGTTTTCGAGTACGTTTTTGGTGAGATGTGAAAACTAGCCATTATCTAATTCTTTGTATTAAAAATTTCAAATATGAATCTAGTTGAATCCCAAATTGGAATTTTGAAAGAGAAAGGATTAATATATAAATCTAGTAGATTACTTCGCCTAATGATAATTTGTTTTAGGATAAAACCTTACTTGAACTTATATATATCAACTCTATGGATCGAGCCTAAAAATCTGATGAAACTTAACACTTTATAAAGCAGAAAAATAGATTCTACTATCATTTAAAATCGCTTTTATATGCTGTTCAAACCACAAAAAATCCAAATAAAATATTTTTTAAATCAAAAAAAATATTTTTAATTCATGGAAACATGTAGTAAGAATTTAAAAAAGTGGTGGCAAGTCTAAATAATATATGATGTAAAAACTAGCCGTTACAACAATTAAATCAAAGTTTGTTAAAGAGAGTCTCATTATCACTTAACAAAAGGTTGTTATATGCCTTCCGCTCTTCAGTCCGTTATCTAACCAACAGAAAATGCCATTTTTTTGAATTTATTATTCTCGGTACCTTAAGATTTGATCATTTTTTATTTAGATATTTTAATATGTAAACTCGGGTGTATAATTAGCCAATAAATCATCTAATAACTGTCTTCGTTTCAACATGATTTTATGATCGTTTGAATCGTGGTCCGTCAAGTTTGATACGTGTTGGAGACCTGAATCTGACTTCGAAACGCCAAATTGCGGTTTGAGTGTGAATGTTAGCAATTTAGGAGTTTTATGAACTATGACGTAAAGAAGTTGATTATTAATTCTTCCAATAAAACTTTTCTAACGAACCGTATGAGGACAGTGTGGTTAGAAACATCCGATAAGATGTTTTTACTTTCTTGATTTTAGGTTTTTCTAGCAAAGTATCAGGTTTTTTTTTTTTTTTTTTTTGGCTTTTGTTATACAGTACTGGTTGATGCTTTGTTGTATGAGTAAGGATGTAAATGAATCAAACTAGCCTGTCAGTTAACTTGAAATACGTTGAGCTAATTTGAACTAGCTCGTTTAACTAAGTGACCCGAGCTTAAGCATGAAAACACGCATTTCTTCCAATTTTTTTCCATCTCATTTTCTTCTAATTTTCCCTTATTTCAAATTTAATTTTCCCTTATTTCAAATTCAAGAAAATATTTTCTACCAATAGTTTTCCATTAAATTTTCTTTATTGTAAACACGCCAAAAAAAAAAGCATAATATTAAACAACAGCAACCCCAGTGCCTCAGGGGCTCCCACATAAGCGAGGTTTGGGAGGGGTGGATGTACAGAGCCTTACTCCTTAGGGTGTAACCCTACCGAGAGGCTGTTTCCAAGGACCCCCAACCTTATAGGGTTGGCAACACGAGGACTTCCCAGGAAGTCACCCATCCTGGTACCACTCTCATCCAAGCAAGCTTAATTTCGGTGTTCTAATAAGATCTGGTTGCATTAATGCCTGATAAATGAACCCTGAATGAATTAAACAAATTGAAGGGAATTTACCACTTAGAGTAATACGAAGTTTAGTCTTCTATTATTTGGCATTATGATGTTTCAATATATATAATAAAATATTTTGATAATATATGGTTATCCTCAGTGGAAATGCTTTAGATTTTTATCGAAAGATCTTAACATGAAATATAATTTTAATAATATATAAGTATTCTTCGCTTAAGTTTGATGACTTTTTGTTGGAATTCAGCAAATTCTTTTTGCAAAAAAAAACTAATGACATATATTATCATAAATATAAGCCACGTACTGTTTAAGATTTGTTGGACCCTGAAAAAAACCATTTGATTCAATTAAGAGTATCTATACGATAAAATCTCAAAATCACAATGTATAGTACCTAGTTATATATATCGAAAGATCACTAAAATTAATCGGACATGATTTCAACATATAGATCCTTCTCAATAGAATCCAATAAACTCTACTCATATTTCGATGAATTTTATTGTTGAAAACACCGAAGTAACATATACATTACCATATATGCCAAGTCGACATCCAAACACCAAAACAACTAAACGTTTGGATAACGCTAAACGCACCAAAAGACAACATAAATGAGCTGCCTCAAAACACATACCCAAGAAGGTCAGCCCCAACGACAAACAACACGACCAGGCCAAAACACCCAATACAGATCATAACAGGACAACAACGATTTACAAGGACAAATCAGAACAGACGCTTAATAAAATTTGATAAGATACCTACACAAAGATATCGAGTTCATATACATACTCTAAACATAAGATAGCAAAGTGATAAATTCCCCGTACCATTAATTAGCATATATTCTGATAATAAAGACAACATAAATGGATTATAAAAACCATTAAAAAAACCATGGCACATTGTCAAGCTCAAAATTCATTACACATTTATTTTGATTCCAAGATGTGAAGCCCAGCCCTCACATGCTAAGTTTAAAATTACAGAGATTTCAAACGAAAATCCCATTAAATAAAAACTTCCATTCATTCTGCAACTGCAAACCTCAAAAGATCAGTTATTGTAATTAACAAAACAATTAAGATATCCTCCCCTCATTTCTTCATCAGCTGAGCACTGCATTGGGCCATGATCTTCGAAGCTCGAGTTATCGAATCTGTCATATAGAAGTTCTCGACTGCTGGCTTAAACAGCGTTTGGCTTGGTTTCTGAGATGACTCCGGCTTAAGCATAACTGTTGAGAAGGTAGCCGGCTCTCGCTCGTCCAAGCTCACGAGGTTCGGTGCCACGGTCCTCAGCCTTGATCGGATGTCATCGAGTGAATCATATGGAAGAGGAACACCCGCCACCTCGGACAAGGCTCGGATGATTTTCCAGTCGTCTCGCGCGTCACCCACAGTGGGGATCGCAGGGAGCGTTATCTGGGTGGTGCCATCGGTGTTCTCATAGGTTCCTTCTTTTTCGGCAAAAGCTGAGGATGGGAGAATGATGTTGGCACGGTAAACAGCTCGGTCTCCATGATGTCCCTGATAAACGACAAAAGAATCTCCCGGAATCTTGGAAATGTCAATATCGTCAGAACCCATCAGATACAAAAACTTAGCAGATTCCAAGGACTTGTCAGACTTGGGGACGAGCCCAAGATCAAGGGCAGCGGCTTGAGCGGCATGTAAGAGCAACACATTGAGCCCGTTCCAGTCAGGTCTAACAACATTTGCAGATTTTGAAATGGCCTCAACGGCAGCAAAAATGGCTTCCTTGTCGTCTCGGTCGAATACACCGGCACCAACGATGATGGCGGGTTTCTTGGCATTTTTGAGATCGGAAAAGAACGGGTGGCGGCCTTCAGCGAGTTCAAGGAGGGTTTTGGGACCGGTGCCGAGGTGTTGGTGATCGTAGTTGAAATCAGTAGCAGGTCCAATGTATCCGACCTTAGCGAGGTGGTCACGTGCTGCTTTTCGGATTCTAGCATTTACCATGGCAGCTTCAACTCTTGGCTGGCAAACATAAGGCACATGAAAATATCAGTAAAATCTATAGGAAAAGCAATGTAAAAAAATTGTCTAGCCACTTAAACTCGTGTTTCGGGGTGTGTGGATGATCCACATCTCAAGGTCAAGCGCTGATAAGCACATTGAACTATCCATTTAATTTTCATGCTACGGCGAATTCCATCTATAGAAAATGGAATAAACTCTAAAGTACCAATTCGTATGAATTATTCTTGATTATGAATCATTCCATTGCCTAGAAGATTTTTAACAACTTTGCTGTTCTGGGTGTTACGCCAACATATAAACTCGTATTTTTATTTTTGCTCGAAGGCAAGCGCATATCTTATTACTCTCAAAACCAACATACACTAATACAACTGATGACAAACTCCCAGGTCTCCACCAAGACAACACCTGTTATATAAAAGGGCTTTTAAAAGACAATAGAATATATTTTTCTAATTTTGGGGAGGAACAAAAGAATAGTGCTTCTTATTTAATAGAAACTAAAAATTTCAAGGTTTAAAAGTTGATTTGCATTTGAAAATCCTATCACAAACTTAAGAGAAACAGAATTCAGCCAATGGTTGGATCATTTGAGTAAGAAAATCTTTCATAGACTGGTTGATATTTATAGGATATTTATAGCCCCACCTAATGATTTGTTAGCTAATTATATGACTTGAATAAGAGACTTCTATATATTGGACTCAATTTTCTTGGTTACCACTTGGTGTTATCTTTGGTTTCGAATATTATGCTTCACTGAGTCAATTAAAAAGTTCAGTAGTCTTCACTCCCACTCCTGCTCTCACTTCATGCAACAATGAACCATTCCCGAAAGGCTAAAGCAATAATGATACCACAAACTTACCTGTGTGCCAACTAGAAGGAATGCATCTGCCTCTTCAAGACCAGCAATGCCGGTATTCAATAGATACCCCGAACGCAGATCAACTTGCAGGTCTGTGCCGTTCCCTTCGCACCATACATTATTTGATCCCATTTTGTTCAAGAGGTCCTTCAATGCGATCATGGATTCTGCATCAGACAACCGACCAGAAACACCGACAATTTCCTCTGGTTTAACTTGATGCATGACCTCTGCAACAACTGCAAGGGCGTCACGCCAACTGACAGCTTTAAAACGCCCATCAGCACCACGAATCATTGGGTCACTTAACCTTTGCCTCTTGAGACCATCGTAGCAAAAACGTGTCTTGTCTGATATCCATTCCTCATTTATGTCCTACAAAATATTGGCAGAGAAAACTGGACGGTTAGGTGCATGAAAAAACAGTCACGAAGTTGCAAATCTGCAGCGGTTTTGCTGGAATAACCGTATAAATCAATAGTTGTTCCTATTTATAATATTAGTTCTCATCCATGAAATAAAAACATGACCTGCAATTTCTGATTCAAGGTCATGATGAACCTGAAGTAACATGTTAAGGACATTATGTAATAGATCACAAGAAGGTTGGGTTTTTTAAGGGCACATATTACTTGCAAAACTTTAAAACAAATAGCACACAATCATTAGTTTTTACACTTCTTTAATAGTTCTTAACATGTCAATACATTAGTAAACATGTTTCAATAGAAAAAAGCACAATCTTTATGCATGATGAAGACTATCAAAAAAGCATATAGCAATCAATCATGTAACAACTAGCTCAAAATATATTGTGTAAGAACTATTATGTTATATAACAAACTTTATCTGATTCCACGTTTTTATTTTTATTTTGTTTCTCAAGCATTGGTCAAATTTCGTCCGGAAACGGAGAACCAATCCCTGCCTTCCTCCAGTAATAGGGTGCTCCATACCCAACCGAGAAGCATCAAGGCTAAAATAACTCTTAGGAGATTTGGTGTACTTGTCCATGATTTATTTGCTAAAATATACGGTATCTATATTCCTGAAAGTCAGACTTTTGCTCCCTCGACAAGTAGGAATACCTAAAACAGCTTTCTAGCAAGAAAATGACGGTACAAGCACGCAGAAAACTCAACCTAAAACCAATTCATTTGACTTCTCAACTTATGTAACATCTACATAGATAATCCTCAGCCAGTAATAGAAAAAGGGCAATCATATCAAGACTTCAGAATGCAAGAATGTAAATATTATGAGTAAAGCACGCAGCACTGCCAAATTCAACTACTGCACAAGTAAAGCATAAAATGAATGGAAAAATGATTACCTCATTCAGTCGTGGAACAATACGCATGACCTCCGGACCTCTACTATCAATTCGAATGTTGGAACCGACTGCATCAGTGACATCGATACTTTCTGTTCCCTTTAACTCCCAGTTTCTGGCCTTAAACGCAAAAGGCTTGGAAGTCAGGGCACCTACAGGACAAATATCAATCACATTGCCAGACAATTCACTTGTCATTAGCCTTTCAACGTATGTCCCTATCTCTTCTCCGCTTCCACGACCTAACATGCCAAGATCCTGAACCCCAGCTACCTCACTCGCAAACCTGACACATCTGTGGACCAAAAACACAGCTCATTAATCGTCACAGCAAACCAACGACCGCAAATGTAAAGAGGGGTAAAAACTTGGCTATGAAACAACTATGCAATAGTGAGCAAAGGATTCCACTAGTATTGATAAGAATGCTGCAGGCCCATCAGAATACCTACACATTAGAAGGTGAGTGCCAGGGGTAATTCTTGGTTGATGACACAGGATTTTTTTTGATCGAAGAAAAATAATGTTTTTGAGAGTCATTATATATAGGGGCAGCCATTGTCCCATGATACGAATCCGATAGGACATATCAGAAATAGTTTAGTTGAGGTGTAATAAAGTTGGTTTTAGCAACAGAAACCATCATAGGAAAGGCTAATGTTTCTTTTATCCATATACAATAATAGTGAACTATGCACGAGCTCGGCCTAAGCCAGATGAATATTCAAATTGATATGCCATGCTAAAAGGTAGACCACTAAGTTGCGGCATGTGCATTGAGAATACTTGATTGAAGTTTAGCAAAAAGAAGGAGATTAGGGGTGCTACACAAAGGCTTAGAATTCACAACAATTATTGTTAAGATCAGCAATGATCAAACTCAAGTTTGCACAAGATTGCAATAACAAGGTGCACAATCCAGAGATGTTTCCTTTGGAATTCCTTAGGAGATATTTCAAGTTTCATTGAGTGAGCTGGGATCTTAAGAAGCAACCTATTTCAAGAGAATGATTCAGCAAATTATCCTGCTTTGGTTAACCATGCTTCACTAGAGAAGATGCTCTTGAGAGCATGGAAGAATGGTGATTGTTCCCAAATATAGTGCGGCTGAGAATGGTCGGGGTGGCAATATGAAAAGAAGATCCCATGGTATGTGTGCTGGGGGAGATTAATAATTAAAGGGTGGGACGACTTGTTCGAGCTCACATCCTTCAAGGTGGTTGATGTCGCCTCTATATCTGTTGAAGCTACACTTGATGTGAAGCTGCTCCCTTAATGGCTCTGTTTCCTTAACTCTTCATGTTGGCAACTCTTAAAGAGGTGCTACTGCTGGCAAAAATCTATGAGGCTTAGTATGACGATAATACTACTTGGGCCCCAATTTCTTTAGGGATACTATCTGAGAAGGGAGTGTGAACATTGGTATCTTTTCGGGAACTCTTTTACATTAAATCTGAAGGGTAAGGCAAGATGGGTTCTCACTAGATCTAAGAGTTTCCCATTCAAGTGTCCCCCAACCCACCCTACCCCCCCCCCCCCCCCCCCCCCCCCCCCCAAAAAAGTTAAGGACAAGGTGTCATCAAACAACAAAAAGATCAAAAAACTAATAACAAGGCCCTCCAATCCCTCTACAAATCGGTCAAGGCTATGTCAAGGAAGCTCTCAAAGCTCTTTGTCCGGTTTCGCTTTCAAGTGTTTCTACAAGGACTCCTCCAAAGATAAGTTTGATTGGATGACCCAAGCTTTGCTTTGAGGATAATTTGGAGATCTAGGGCACTCCTCAGGATTTCAATCTTTGCTTGGTATGCTTCTAGGGAATGCACCCCAACTTTGGACGATATTTAGAAGAAAGGAAACGCTTTGGCTAATTATAATTATCACTACCATTTTTTTGTATAAGGAAAGCAGGAATAGTAAGTCATTATTGATTCAACAAAGGTCTTTTGGTATAGACTTTCATACAAATGTTTCAGGGGTTTAGGTTAATTCTACTCGATCAATCGAAGCTTCTAGTGTGGCAGAGCCTACTGGGTAGAATAGTTAAAAGGAGAAGGCAACCTGTCACATCTCCTAGGCAGTTTCATGGATTTAAAGGAACAAAGGAGATATTGAGATAGATGAGACTGCTGTTCACGTAATGAAAGAAAAATAGTCAAGATTCTCTCTTTTTTTGCAATCCCTATTTTTCAATAACTATTTATTTTTTATAGGTTTCACTAGTAAAACCAGAGTTAATTTCGCTTGGCCTTCTGTAGTTCTTGAAGATGCATGTCTCAGCATCCACCCGTTTCATCAGTCATCACAAATAATGCTCTTTTTCCCTTATGAAAAGAAGAAGATGGACACATGACAACTTATGAAAACATAACTGGCTTAATATTATCCACGAATCTCTAAGCTAAGGGATCAAATCTATCGATTCATGCCAAACATGCTCAAACCACAAATCAACAGACTGAAACGTAGGCTAAAAGTTGCTATATATATATATAAAAACACATAAAAGAGCATATATCATATGAATATTGGTAATAGATGGGTCAAGAATGATAACCAACCTTGTGCATTGAATACATCGAGTCATCACGGTTTTTACAAGGGGGCCTAAGTTCTTATCAACCACAGATCTCTTCATTTCTGTGAAGCGACCCCTATCAGATCCAAACGCCATAGACTGATCTTGAAGATCACACTCTCCACCCTGATCGCAAATTGGACAATCTAAAGGGTGATTCATTAGCAGGAATTCCATAACCCCCTCTCTGGCCTTTTTAGCCAGTGGTGTGTCAGTCTTAATCTTCATTCCTGCAATTCGAAAATAACAGAAATTACAAATTCAGTATGCATTAAAAGGACAATTAGAGCTTCCGCACATTTGCATCAAAAGACAAACAAGCCTAGATATTGATGACAAATACACCAAAAATGGGTATGAGCAATTAGCAATTGTTCTTTTTTGGGTAGCTAGACAAGGATTACGATTTGAACTCGGGACTTCTTGTAATAATTCCTCAAACTCGTTAGTTTTACTACCAAACCACAGATTCATTAGCAAGATTTACAATTCTGATTATGCCCATGCTAGATAATATCTCTGCTCATAACTCATCTAGTACTTTCTCTACATCTGAATTGAAAGTTCCATTCCATCAATCTATAACATTTTCGGCACACAGAAAGCTTAAAATACAGAGAAATATACACACAGTATCATTTCATCAGACCCTCCCCCCGGAACCATGCCATCATTCACCTCTCAGCTTCTTTAGCTTCTATGATGAGGCAAGTAATCACCACGAGCAAATACAATTCGCAAAAATTTTCTTAGTTTCAATGTTTAGTTCTCCATATATCTTCTGTAGAAATGATAAAATGCAAACTTTGCATTAAGGGGTGTGAACGAGCCCAGTCGAGTCGAGCACCCCTTGTTCGAATTCAAGCCCGATAAGCCTTATCAAGATTTGGAACCTTTGTTCAAGCTTTTTTCAATAAGCTTTAAGTGTATTTCATACTCGGCTCAGCTCGTTAGCCTAATTGAACCAATTTGAGCTTGCTACCGAGCTGATCTGAGCTCAATATCGAGCCTAGAACCAAGCCCAGCCTGCTACAAGTTGAGCTTGCAACCAAGCTATGCTATTCGAGTTACTATCGAGCCACCATTTTTGAGCTAATACCAACTTTTAAAGAGCTCTTAATGAGCTTTTAATGGCCCCCTAATGAGCTATTATCGAGCCCTTATCAAGGTGTTTGTGAACTAACGAGCGGACCACCCCCTTGTTCAAACTCAGCTCGATAAGCATATCAAACATGCTCAAACTCAGCTCAATAAGCTATCAAGCCTCCATAACGAACACGAACGAGCCATATTCAATTTCAAACAAGAGTAGTTCATCGAACGTTTGGTTAGTTTAGCTTCCACATAAAATCTTTGAAAACAATGGAAAACTGTTCTCCACATTTGAACTAGTTTTCCAGGCAAGCACGGCGTTCAATAATTTTCTTCAAGAAACGAAAATTTTCATGGACTCACACACCCAAGTAAGTCCACAAAACTAATATTCCTACTTCCTAGCAAATACCAAAAATTCAATAACAAAACAATGATTTCACCCAATTTCTACCTCCACACAACTAAAAATCTAGGGCACAGACCACAAAATCAACCCCTACTCCCAAATCAAAAAACAAATCAAACAATACAAAAACAAACCCTAACCCTAACCTGGAAGAGCAGGCATGGCGCAAGAAGCAACAGGCTTCGGAGACTTCTCCACTTCGACAAGACACATCCTGCAATTCCCCGCGATCGACAGCCGGCTGTGATAACAAAACCGCGGGATATCCACACCGGCGACCTCACACGCCTGAAGAACAGTGAAACCCTTGGGGATTTTAACCGAGTACCCATCAACGAAAACCTCGAGGGCGTCTTCCGGGTTGGGCAAGTGCACCCTGGCGCCCCCCACCGGCGGCCTCGGTGGCGGCGGCGGAGGAGCCTCAGCCTCAGCCGCCGCCGCGGCTTCTGGGTTGTTGAGCCCGGGGGTTGAAACTATGGGTCTGATGAAGGAATTGGAGAAAAGATGCTTGGCGGTGGATCCATGGAGGATTGATCTTCTCAGTGTCAATGCGCCGAAGCCCATCTCTCTCTTCACTCCCTCTATCTCTCCCTCTCCCTCTCTCTCGATCGCTGGGGGGAAATGGGTGATTTTATGGTGAGGGTTGAGAGTGTGGTAAGATTTTGGTGTGCTTTTGACTTCAAATGGGGTCACACAAAAACCGACTTATGCTTTGTTTGGCAACAGGGTAAAGGAGGGTAAAGAGGAATAAATAAAGGTAAAGATAAAAAAGGGTAAATGAAGGTAAAGGTAAAGAGGGGTAAAGAAGGGTAAAGAGGGAAAAGGTAAGGTAATATTCTACCTCTGTTTGGATATGTCAAATTAAGAGGAGTAAGGGTAAAGAGAGGTAAATAAATTACCCTTATTTGATAATTGGGTAAAGAGGTAAGAGTAAAGAGAGTTATAGTTAAAATAAGGGTAAAAATGTCAAAATTTTTTTAAAAATTACCCTTACCCCCTTTACCCCCAATTTGGGGGTGAACGAAATTGGGGGTAAAGAGGGGTAATGGGGGCAAAGGGAGATAAAAAATTACCCCCCTTTACCCTTCAAATAACTTTGCCAAATAGGGGTAGAAAATTACCCCTCTTTACCCTTACCCTCCTTTACCCCTCTTTACCCGGTTGCCAAACAGGGGGTAAGGGTAAAGAGGGGTAAAGAGGGGTAAGGGGGGAAGGTAAGGTAATATTCTACCCTTGTTTGAATATGCCAAATTAAGAGGGGTAAGGGTAAATGAGTTATCCTTGTTTGGCAATTGGGTCAAGAGGTAAGGGTAAAGAGAGTTATAGTTAAAATAAAAGTAAAAGTGTCAAAAAAATTTTAAAAATTACCCTTACTCTCCTTTATCCCCCAATTTGGGGGTTAAAAAAATTAGAGGTAAAGAGGGGTAATGGAGGGTAAAGGGGGGTAAAAAATTACCCCCATTTACCCTTCGAATAACTTTGCCAAACAGGAGTAGAAAATTACCCCTTTTTACCCTTACCCCCCTTTACCCCTCTTTACCCTGTTGCCAAATAGGGGGTTAGGTGAACAAAAGTAGGTCCGGACCGGTTTATCAAACTCGATCGGATAGACTATGAATGGTTACGGGGTGGGGCGGGGCGGGACGGGACGGGACGGGACGGGACGGGGCGGGTACTCGTCGTCTAAATCTATACCCATACTTATCACGAATATAAAGTGGATAGGGTAGACCTATTATTAGCGGGTATCCAATACCTATCATAATATGAGTACCAAAAGATTATTTATACCTATCTACATTAATTATTTGATACGATTTTTAAAATTTTAATTATATTTTTTTATAACATTGATTAATAATTTAGGTAATTAAATTAAGCTTGTATTTTTTAATTTAAAAGTTATTTAGAGACAAAATAGAGAGGATATGGGTGTACCCGCCACCTGCCTCATTTATACCTGCAGGTAACAGGTTTTACCCACCCCATTGCCATCCCTAAGACCGACCATATATCAGTCAAACTTTTGTCTCTAGTATATGGGCTTAATTTCTATATCTATTAAAAGGACAAGTTTTTATAGGCCAATGTAAACCCTACAGAATTATATTATATAACAGTTTATTACCATATGAGATTATACTCATACAGTGTTATCAACATTCAGAATATTGTAAACGTACGTAAGCTTTTAGATTCTAGTAAAAAAAAATATAAAGCATAATTTTTCTAATACATAAGAGAGAAATATTATGAATATGTGAATATGCATACAAAACTTGAATTATGTACTAGGAAGTATTGCCACAATTGTCACTCGAACATGCCCCGGTGACAAAATTTCCTAGATCCGTCGCTGATTCCCCCGTTCCTGTATCCATTTTCGTGCAACCATGCGTTACATGTCAATTGTTCCAATAAAACTATTTGGGCAAATCACCACAAAATAAAATAAAAGATTATAGTTCCATGCTATCAAATAAGGATTTACACAAAGGAACTAAATGAAAGAACAACTGGTACTCAAAAAATAATGAACCAACCATCGAGAAATTATTAGGCGACTCTGGGTCAGCATGCACTCTATGTGGATGACTGTTGATATGTTATGCAATTAAAATTAATGCAATAGTACGTTTGTAATGGCTTTAGTGTAAGTTCTTTTGAGGCATTTTATCAAAAATCTGTAGCTTCAACTCTTCAACATCCTCAAATTTTACACAGCAGAATTTCCTAGTCCAATAGATAATTCCCAAAAGAAAATTATGGGAAAAAAAAAATTCCACCGCACAAATCACAAATACAATAGCAGTGACAACCCAATATCTCAAAGAAACTCCTACCAAGGCGGGTCATAAATCACAAATCACCCTTGAAAATAATAATATAACAAACTTGACACCAACTTATGTCGCTTTCAAAGGATCAACGTGGTAGCTGCAATAACTTGCTTCTTTATCACGGTAACCATGACTGTGAGCCGCGATTTGATTCCATGGTTACATCTCATCTTTGAGCATGAATCAACAAAATAGATAATAACTCGATTTACTGCCAAGAAAAGGAGTAAAAAAGAAACGGGTGTCAAACCTTGTCGAATCTTGAACCATGGATCATATAATACATAATCATGGACAAGCTAATCACGACCCGACACATGGGTTTCAAGCAAGTTGGATGAAATGGAGATGTGCTTTGACGTTCTTTGTGATCGTAAAATCCCTCTTAAATTATACTAGAAATTTTACAGACGGGGGTTAGACATTTTATGCTTTATGGTATTGAATGTAGGAACAATCATTTCATTATGGTTATGGACGAGCTCACTAGGCACATCCAGGGATATGTACCTTGGTGCATGCTTTTTGCAGATGACATTGTGTTGGTGGGGGAGTCACGGGAAGAGGTAAATGAGAAGCTGGAACTGTGGAGAGGGGTACTAGAGTCGAAGGGTTTACAACTAAGCAGAGACAAGACCGAGCACATGGAACTCAAGTTCGATCCCTCTTCCACGCCTAGCCGGGAAGACATCAAGATCGAATCTGAGGCCATATCAAAGAAGGAGAGCTTTAGATACTTAGGGTCCATGATACAGTACAACAGCGAAGTGGACGAGGATGTCAACTACCGGATTAAAGAGGGATGGCATAAGTGGAGGATGGCCTCCGCGGTACTTTGTGATAGAAAGTTCCCTTTGAAGCTAAAGGGAAGATACTATAAGACGATTGTGAGGCCAGCCATGACATATGGGGCGGAATGCAAGGCGATGAAATAACAGCACATACAGAAGATGAAGGTGACGGAGATGCGAATGCTGAGGTGGATGTGCGGACACACAAGGAAGGATAGGATCAGAAACGACGTCATAAGAGGCAAATTGGGCGTAGCCTCCATTGAAGATAAATTGAGAGAGCAACGTTTGAGGTGGTCCGGACATGTCAAAAGGAGACCGGACAACCCTCCACTAAGGAGATGCGAACAGCCCCTTACTACACTAGGCAGAAGAGGAAGAGGCAGGCCGAAGAAGAGATGGATGGAGACGATCCGACAAGACCTCACCCACCTAAACCTTCGGGAGGAGATGGCCATAGATAGGGCCCAATTGAGGGCTAGCATAGGGGTAATAAAGGCTCCAGTTGGAGTAGGGTAATCGAGTTTACTAGTGCTAGGCCTTGTTTTCTTCTTGGCACACGTAGGTGGTGTACTTGCTTCATGAGCACCTTTAAGCTCTACCCTTATCTCTATCTTATCTTTGATTTCTGCTGACGTGGCTTGCTTTATGTTTGTTGTTTTGCTCGCTGTGTGTGCGCCCTACTCATTTGTTACTCTCCTGTTACCAGGTCACATGCTCTATGTGGCGGACCTGCTTTTCAGGTTGGGGGTCCTCGGAAACAGCATCTCTTCAGGGTAGCCCCCTGAAGGGGGAAAGCTGCGTACATCTACTCCCCCCCCCCCCCCCCCCCCGGCGACCCTGCTTAGGCGGGAGCCCTTGGAGGTACTGGGTTTGTTGTTGTTGTTGTTGTAATGTAGGAACAATCACGTGCCAACATCTGCAAAACCTTAGCATAGCGAAGATGATTATGCCACGATGCATGTGGACTCGCAAGAAAAGATAAGATTAAAAATAAGTCAATTATAAAAAAGTGAAAACGAATGTATTGGATAAAACGAGGAAGATGCATTTGAGATGGCTTCAGTATGCAATATGATGACTCATAGATGCCAACACAAGAACAATAGAGTTCATGGGAGTTAGGCATGTCGAGAAAGCATAGACGAGAAAAGAGATATAGTTAGAAAGCATACAGAAAGACCTCGTATCATTACAGTTTAACAAAGATATACCAATTCATCATAAAACATAACGCCACATTATGGTTGCGTACATAACAGCCTCTCAAGTTGGGGGCCCTCGGAAACAGCCTCCTATAAAGGGTAACACCTTGAAGGGTATGGCTGCGTACATCCCTGCCCCTCGAGACCCTGCATATGCGGGAGCCCTCGTAGCACTGAGTCGGTTATCATGTAGCCTAACCAGCAAGAAAAAGGCTTAAGACTGTTAATGTTTCCGTAATGGGGTACCATTAGCCAACTAAGTAATGAAATAAAGCCAAAATACGAGATCAGCCAACAAAAAATAGTCTTTCTTATTCAAGTGATTCAACTAATGTTTGAATCATACTTCTCTTAAATTTTGTATACCATTCAAATGAGAATTTAACTTATGTTGTATTATTTTTCCGAGAATGACAGGTTAGCATTTTAGGAATTTCATACGCTATGTTACCTTGCATCTCCACGTAACTTTGGTATCAGCAAGACTGCCAGTTTCCTGCTATGTTACATAGATTAGGGTATGAGAATCAGATATTAGTATGTCAAGGTCAAACTCGATTATTTTCTAAGATTTTTCAATGCTTGTAGTCCGATCAAAGTGTCTTAAGAGTCCTCTCAAAGTCCAAATACCATTACAATTGTCCGTAACAAGTACCTTAGAGCAGAATGTAGAGCTGAGCAACTAACGTACCTATACTTATGAGGGCTTTGGAACTAACATCTTTGACTTAACACATAATTTTTGGTACGTAAGCAAGGTTGAAAATTTGAACCTAAAACCGCTTGTCTCAAGACTACACCAAGACTACAAGTTGATTCATTTTACTTTCTTTCTAGAAAGCAAGATGCGTTTAGACCACCCAGTGCCTCAAGGGCTCCCACCTAAGCGGGGTCTAGAGGGGTGGATGTACGCAGCCTTACCTCTTTAGGGTGTAACCCTACCAAGAGGCTATTTCCGAGAACCCCCAACCTTATAGGGTTGGCAACACGAGGACTTCCCAAGAGGTCACCCATCCTGGTACTACTCTCGCCCAAGCACGCTTAACTTCAGAGTTCTAATGGGATCCAGTGCATTAGTGCCAGGTAAATGAACCCTATGTGTTTAGACTTACCTGAAATTGATTTATATTATCTAACATAATATATGTCCCTGGAACCATATCAAACTCATGATCACGGTTGTGGTACCATGGAAGTAGGATGTCACACCGTTATATTACACATCATCACAGTTTGCGTAAAGTGATTGCTAACTCGAAATCCATTATGAAAAAAATTGTTCAATAAAGTAACAACCTTCATTTGATTCCATGTACAATCAACGAACATATAAGCCAAAAACGATAAATGCAACTAATCTCTATCTACTGAAGTATCATAGAAATAGGAATCAACTCACTGTGCGTGCAAGCAATCTACCCTTGCTTCCATATTTCAGATCTTCCAAAGCGGGTTGCGTAGCTGCTCAACCTTCTTTTTGATCGGAAAAGGAAATACTATCAAGAGAGAAGCGGCTCGGCCTTCTTCATTTCAACAACCGTTATTCAATTCAAAATATGTATCAAACGTGGGCGATACAGGTCCTTCAACTCCATTGACAAGGATATGGAGCACAAACTGCAAACCTGCAAATCAATATAAGTTATTTAACACTATAGTACCTTGTACTATACGTACTGCGTCAATTTTAATCCTGATCCTATCTTAGTTCTAGCAGTGTAGTCCAAGGGTGCATCGTCGTCACTATCTTAATGAAGAATTAACGCGGCACATGACCTTTGTCTCCCCATCATTTTTTCATCACTTAAGTTCATTCCACCCTATCCTTGATCAAGCAAAATCAAGTGCAAACAAATTCCCTTTGCTTCCTTCACGATTTGTTACACTTCCCTAATCATTTTTATGCAAAATCTGTGTAAATTTGGACAAGAGGATTAGATCATTTAGCTCAGAAATGGACAATTTTAAGTAATTTATGATTCAGAACTATAATTTATGCATTATGTATGCATGCTTAAAAATGTATTTTGAAAAGCCTAATCTACACAATATTCTAGTTTGAGTTTACTTTTGCCCATGCTTCACTCGCTCAAGGGTTACTTAATCTTTAACTTTGTTATGCATTATCCTTGAACCATCGAAATCCGTGGCCTAATTGTATATATTAGTTGCCTTATGCATGTTCAAATCGCCATCAATTTAATATCTTTCTCCAAATTCGTCTAGAGGAAGATGGAGTACTCAAATATAAGGGCGGGTAAGTAAAGAAATATGAAGACTTCGACATTGACTACTAGTCAATTCTTCAGTTCAGGTACATGTCTATTAATCTTCGACACGACAACTTCGAGAAAATAGTTTACACAAGGCCATGGCATTTCTCCATATTCGAGTGACAATGATGTGTTAGGGATGGTGGAGCTTACAAAAGATGTGGGTTATGCGCATCTATATCTTGAACATTCTCACAATAACAGTAAAGTCATGAATGTTATGATTAGCCATAATATGACCGAGAATGACGTGGATATGAGCACTACATAGGATGGGAAAAATTTACGAAAAGATCCGGTTTTGAGTGATTGGGGCGGTACAAAAAGTACAGGTTCAAACCTGCTCGTACTTATGGAATATCCAGATTGGCAAGGCAGGTTGTAGCATATGATAGCAAGTTAATTGAGCTCAATACACCACATTCATCTTTAGTCGGCAACAATGTAAAGTTATTTATTGTCTCCATCATCTTCGCTGCTGCATTAGCACATAAAGTTGTAAAATTTCTTTCTTTATACATAGTATATTATCGTTAAAGGGCGACGGTGAAGCTACAACCACTAAGTTTGCTGCACATTAGCTAGTAGTACAAAGATTGAGAAACATACCTGTAACTCATAAACCATGCATTGTCACTGAGGCTGTGCTTTTCATATGTTCCGCAACTACATGCTTCACCGGGGAATCAAATGCCAGCAACGAAGACTAATGCAAAAGATGAGGTGTCCTTCGCAAACCGATGAAGTAACTCAGTAAGAGATTCATATAGCTCTTCATCCATCACATGGTCTTGGAATCGTTTGCTTGAAAAGCCTCAGCTATGTTCCTTCACAACCCTTTGATGTTCTAGAAATTTCATCGATCAAAGAAGTATACGAAGCATAATCGTTAACAAGTCCTTTCTCGCTATGCAATTTCGCAATATCCTCTAGATTACCGTGTCTGCAGTGCCCGTCCAACAGGATATTGTATGTTATGTCATCAGGAATGACACCTAAGTTAAGCATTGCATCCAATAGCATATTAGCGTTCTTCATCTGCCCATGTTTACATAGCCCGTTAAGAAGAACATTATACGTTATAACGCTAGGCACATGGCCATCGCTCTGCATCTCCTTAAGTAATTTAAAACCCATCTTTACATCCCCGATCTTACAAAACCCACCAATAACCATAGTATATGTGATATCATCCGGCTTCAAACCTGCCTTCAACATCTCTCTCAATGTTCTCTCAGCTTCAGTAACGTGCCCTTCCTTACACAGACCGCAAATTAGAGCAGTAAAAGTCACCTCATCGAGCTCTATTCCTGCTCGAACCATTTGCTCTTTAATTTTAATTGCCATTTCTAAATCCCCTTCTTTGCAGCTTCCATCAATAAGCGTAGTATAGGTGATATTGTCAGGTTCCAAACCTTCAACAGCCATTTTTTCAACAAGCTTTCTCGCCGCCTTCATATCTCTTGCCTTACAGAAACCATTGATTAGCGCATTATAAGCAACTAAATCAGGTTTGACGCCTTTCTTCAACATCTGCCCGTAGATTTTGATCCCTGAATAAATTCGCCCGTTTTTGCAATAACCATCTATCAAAGTAGTGAAAATGACATCATTCGGTACTAAACCTCGTTCATACATTTCCTCAAATAAGCAATCAGCATCCTCTAACCTACATTCCTTACACGAAGCGTTAATCAAAACACTGTAAGTGAAAACATCAGGAGAAACTTTCTCCTCCTCCATGATCCTCTTCAACCGAAAACCCTCCTCTACGTCGCCTAATTTACAATAACCATTAATCAAAGTATTGAAACTAACCACCGTAGGCCTCAAATGCCACTTCGTGATCTCATCAAAAACTATTTGGGCATCCTTAATTTTACCTTCTTTACAAAATTTATGCATCAAAATGTTGAAATTATACACATTTGGAGGATATCCATAATCCAAAATCTCCTTATAAAAACCAAAAGCCACGCCGGGGGGCTTGTTCTTCAACAAATGATCAAAAAGGCGACCACAAGACCGAATTGGCAACGGAATTCTATGCTTTCTGATCAGCCTGAAGCACTGTATCGCGTCGGAGACAAAACCAAACTCCAAATAAGCAGCCAAAAGAGCATCATACACAAAATTGGACATATGGGCACCTTTAGTTTCAAGGATTGCACTAAAAACCGAAGAAGCAGAGTCCTTACCTGTTACGAGCTAAAATCGAATATTTATTAGAGAACTTAGAGGAATTAGAGGGGTTAGATGGAAATTAGTTACAAAAGGGAAAGAGAAAGAAAATATTTATCTCTCCCAAACGTAATGAAAATCGACATCCACATGCTTGATCCAACTGTGAGCAAATTGGATTAACTAATAGGAAGTACATTAGCATACATAAAAACGACTATTGTAAAAGAAATTGCAGGGCTATTATTGTCACTACAAAAAATATTATTGTGAGAGCAATGATATAACTTGTAGTAAATAATAGCAATAAATTTCCTAAAGTTACTCTTACAATAATATTTTTGGTCTATCATTAACATTCTCAATTATATCCACAAATACAAGACTATAATGGTAAATAAAACATGTGGGCTCAACCCAGATACACGGGAGGACTTTATGTTATTAGTTTATGGTTTCTATTCTTGCTTCTAATAATTTTGATAACATTTTATTCTTAACTCTTTATATATTTTCTCTCCTGAAACCCATATAGGTGGCCTAAAGAAGGAAATTCTAATATATATATCCAAGAGTTATTCCATCAATTGTCAATTAGTTTTGAGATGGAACTTCATTTGCAAGGCATTACCTTTGCGAGACACCACAAACCGGATGAGCGATTCCGCCTCAGAATACAACCTATGATTCGAGAGAAACTGAACCATGGCGCAGTAAGACTGAACCGTGAGCCTAAACCCAGGTTGAGAAGAGACCCAATTGAAGAAACCAAGCAGAAAAAGTGGGTTCATAGAGAGGGAATCAAAGGCAACAAGTTGAGTTATATGGTGGGGTTTAATGGAAGGAAGAATGCGTTTAAGGGATGAACTGAAGGGGGTTGAATTTGAGTTTTTGATTGCGTTGGTGATGGCAGAGAGGATGGGATCGAGATGCTGCGGCGGCGGAGGCGGCGGAGAGTACCAGGGGAGGGCGGAGAAGACGGCGGAGCTCCGGCGAGGCGGTGGTGGGGGGCTGAGCCTAAGGGTTCGAGTCATGGTTGTGGTGGCTAATCAGCAGCGGGGTTGTGGTGTCGCCGTTTTGTATTTGAATTATAAAGTGTGTATTGAAGATACTACTAGCAAAATGGCACAATTTCGAAAAGAAAAAAAAAAATGAGAATATGGTATATTAGAAAAAAATTTAGTAAAATGGTATTATTTACTGTAGGTTTGTTATTGATACCGTTGAAAATAGTGTACAATAATAGATTGGTAATTTGTACGCCATTACAAACGGCATCCAATTTTGCAACTCCACCGTTGCAGCCATTTCAAACGATGTGCATTGAACAGTGTACAATAAATAGTGTCAGTTTGCTAATTTTTTTTCTAACATACCATATTCCCAATTTTTTTTTTTCCAAAAATGTGTCATTTTGCTAATTCAGTCTGTATTGAAACGGGTAACATAAAAAAACTCGTATTTTATCGTATTCTTGTAATCATATGTAAATGTTCCTTTTAAGCAAAAAAAAAAAAGCTGAATACATGTTTAATAAGTCAATTATACGCGCATTTTACTATCTATGGTAATATAACAATAACAGTCACAGTACCTCGAAGGCTTCCACGTACGTAAGGTCTGGATTTACTGTCTATGGCAATATGCGATAAATTATAGATTAATACTGTAAGAAATACCATTATATCGTGAAAGAAATACGATGCCTAAATTTAGCGATCTAGTCAACAGTTACATACTCATGTTTGCTTCTCTGAAATATAACAACAACAACAGTCCCAGTGCCTCAAGGGCTCCCGCTTGCGCGAGGTCTGGGAGGGGTGGGATGTATGCAGCTTTACCCCATCAAGGTGAGACCCTGATGAGAGACTGTTTCCAAGGACCCCCAACCTTGAAAAAGATTTTTATAAAAGCCTATATGGAGCATGTAAGTATAGAAATCATGCTAAGCATGTAGACATATAATCAAATACTCGGATAGGCATGTAAGCATGTAACTATGTATGTATGCAAGGGAGCAAGGAGACACAACGCGTGCAAATAAAGAGAATAGAGCGTCCAGGAAGTAGCGAGAGAAAGAGAGAGAGAGAGAGAACGGAAGAGAGAGAGAGACAGAAAGAGAGAGAGAAGAGGATAGTGCACCAAGTATCAGACAGATCCTAGAAGTACTAATTGGCCATCATACACCCATGCTATGTGTATGTATATGAGTATACAAGCAGCCTACGTGTGCTCGAGGCTCCTATACAGCTAAATCGGTCACCCCTAAACTAATACCACACTGAATTCTAAACTAAGGTCATCTCTTCATATATGTTGAAGTGGGCAATGTCCTGTCAAATTGTCTCTAACTATTTCTTTTTTTTTATTTGGCCAGCCTCTTCCTCTCTTCCCCTCTATAATATAGGGATTTTATCCTCTCCTTACAGGGGTCGTAGTGAGTCTCCCCTCGACTTTTCATTGGCCGGCCTCTATCTCTCTTCCTATTTTTCGAGTTGCCTCCATCCGCCGTAGGAGCATTGAGCCACTCACCCAACGCCATGCTGCGTACATACAACCAGGCAAATAGGCATACTCGTGATATACTAGTGTTTGATTCTCCTACACCGTTATATCGGTTACGCCAATACTAATCCTCATAATATTTGAGTTTGCTTCTCTAAAGTAATGTTTGGTATTCAAGTTCCTTATTGAGTTTTGGACCATCTGAATATCCTTTTAGGTCTTATGGATCCACCACTAGGGCTTGGAGTTCACCTTCAAGGTGCTAATCACAATTTGAATGTCATCTTCCAGATTGACGATCCTGAATCTTGTGCTTGCTGGCATCAAAGAATTATCCCTGAATGTCACTACTTCCAGTGTAAAATCGATGCTTTACCCAATTATTTAGATCCTTGTGCGATAAACCTACATATATGGTCCCTATCAGCCTTTAGCTTGTGCAAGCTTACACTTATAACCGCTTTATTACTCATAGGTAACCAACTAGTATCCAGTACCCACCTTGTATCCACCCATATCGCCCCAATTTGTGTACCCCGTCCATACTCGGTACTCACCTTACTTACACTTATATCCATTTCAAAAAGAGCAAATATCCTTAGAGAATGAGTTTTACCCACCCCCACTAGTGGTGTTTGTTATTCAAATTCAGTCAACAAATGAATTTAACTCCTTTTAAATGGTAAAAATAGGACTCTTTAAGATTGCCCTCGTCTTGAAAGAAAACCTCAAGCATTTAGCACTCATAAGAGAAAGGAGTGTTCACGTGGTGGGCTATCTTGCGCAAAGATGTTAGGACCCTGAAAATTTGAAATCGCCAATCAAACGATCAATCTACTACTTATTGTTAATTTCCACTAGGCTATTAGGCCTGACCTATGAAGTTGACAATATACGAGGTGCACATATAAATTTAAGCAAGGTTTCATCATAAAATCAATTAGCATTAGGTAAAGTAACTCTCTAGGCTTACAAATTGTTCTTTTTTTCTTATAACTCCAATATGAGATTATACTAACTTCACAGAGCCAAAGCCTGAAATAACACTAGAATAAATTTTTTTTTCTAAAACTAGCTTTCAAAAAAAAAAAAGTTCCCAAATGGCATCCATGTTATTTTTTGGCCTTTTTACTCTTTTGTTTTTTTTTTTTTTACTTTTTTAAAATTTTATTTTGTTTTTAATAAATATATAATTTTTAAAATTTATAATACTTTCTTAATCATAACAAATAAATTAAATTAAATTATTCATTAAATATTTAAATTAAATTTGTGTACAAATATTTTTATTTAAAATTTAATAAATAATTTGATTTAATTTATTTATTATAGTATAGAAAATATTATAAATTTATTGAAAATAAAATAAAAAAGTAAAAAAATAAATAATGATTGGATGTCAATTGGAAAAATAAATTTTTTTTTAAAGTTAGTTTTAGAAATATTTTTTTATTTTGGTATTATTTTGGATAATGGCTCCTTATAGTAAAACTCAAGTGGTCAAGCATTGGAAATAATAACTGCCCGTTGTGCTCTTGTTTCGAGGTGTGTGCTTTTAACTTTGGGTGTTTCTATTTTTTGTAATGGATCAAGTTATGTGTGGTACTATTTGGGGGTGGAGGTTATTTCGTTATTATGCTTAATACTGCTTGTGGTGGTATTTTGCTATCTTTTCTCATTATCCACATTTTGTGTGTGACTTTCGAGTTTTTTTTTTGTCAATGTCAACTTTTGCACTACGAGCTACTTATCCAAAAACACAAAAACCTAAACTCCCATGTCAACTCTACTACAAAGGACTAAATAGTCTCTCAGAGTTATTTACACCGTCGATCCTATATCTCTTTAAATTTATTTAAATTAGTCTCTTAATTTTTTCCCAAATCGGTCCCTTATTTTTATAACTTTGTTCAAATTAGTCTCTTATCTTTTCTATTATTCAAAATGGTCCTTCATATTTTATTTTGTGACAAAATTAGTCTCCATATTGTAACAAAAATTAGGTAAAAAATTAAAAAGACAAGGGAGCCAATTTTATAAAAAAACTATAAGAAACCATTTTTAACAAGAAAAAAAATAAGAAATTAATTTTAACAAACTTAAAAACTTAAGATATCAATTTGAACAAAATAAAAAACGAGCTACCAAATATATAAATAACTCTAGTCCCGCACAAAGGGCCACAACTTGACTTCACCCGCCACCAAAAATTCCCTAAAGAAATGCCAAGGCTTTCAACAAAGGACTTCTTCACATCCACACTCCCCTTCACTCACATTCGCCCACTAACATGCGCCGCCGCAGCCCACTCTGACCGGTTGGTGACTCACCCGCCGGACCTCATCAAATGGGTCCGAACCCAAGGTGGGTTCGTCCACCGAGGTGTGAAGATAGGGCATGTGGGGTCACGGGCGCTGGGGCTGGGGCTGGGGCTGGGGCTGGTGGCCTCTGAGGAGATCTCTCAAGGGTCTGATCTCATTGGGCTCCCTCATCATCTGCCGTTGAGATTTGAATCGGACGGTCCAGATGGGTCGTCTTCTGTATTGGTTGGTCTGGGTCAGCGAGTTCCAGGTTTGTAATTTGTTGTGTTTTTGTTTCGTGTTACTGAGTACTGTTATGACCCAATGTCGTAATTAGGTCAAACCTTCGTAAATTAATCATGGAAAGAGTAAGGGAAGAATTAGGGGGAGAATTCGATATTAGGGAAGAAGGGAGAAAGTAGAAGAAGGGAAATTGGAGGGAGAAATTGAGAGAGAGAGAGAGAGTTGGAATTAGATATCAAACTAGAAACTAGAAATTTTATCGATCAAGTGAGAAATTAACTACATGGAGGACTAAATTCCTATTTATAGAGTTTATGAGCCAAAATATTGAAAAAGTATGAATAAGAAAAAGAAAAAGAATTGGTAAAAACGGCTTTTCCCGCCTAGCAGCGGTCGATTTGATCGATCGGCTAGGTATTCGATTAATTGGATACCAACATAAATTTTGCGTAGGCTAATTCGATTGATCGGATATAAATCTGACCGGTCGGATATTGACATAATCATGACATGTATTTGTTTTGGTGTTAATGAGTCCACTTGTGAGTTGAGTACGAAATCCCAAGTTGGAGTTGGGGGGGAGGAAAGAAAAAATCAATGTATAAAATTGGTGGGTTATTTTGCCTAATGCCAATTGGTTCTGGGATGTAACGCCAATTGATTTTATGTGTTCATCTCGTATTTGTCAACTTATTTGGTGCTGTGAAATTTCACATTTCCACTAACCCTTTTGGAGAATAAACAATCTTGGGCGTTAGGACTGATCAAGAACCCAAGTAACAGAAGCAATTGTCTGCCCTCGGTTTCTTAAGAGCCTATTTTGAAAATTAGGCTCCGTTTGTTTTGAAGGAAAAATAGATTCTTGAAAATGGTTTTCCTTCTTTCCATTGTTTGACGTGAGCTTTCCTAACGGAAAACTTTTTCCAAAGGAAAAGCTTTTCCTCCCAATTAGTGGAAAATGTCTTTCTTTGTAAAAAAAAGGGAAGTCAGTGTTCCAAGCGGTTTAAAAAGTTTTGGGGTATACATTGGTTGTACCATGGATCATACCGAACTGAATAGACAGGATCATAGATAGCTAGAGGTAATAATGTGGGACAAGGATTGGACGAATAATGATCTCTCGAGACAGATCATCTTGGACTGAATTATGTGATTCAGTTTGATTTTCATTCCTAGCTGATATTTTATATTTTAAAGGTCTTTAGTACTTCATGACACGAGGAATATGTTTGCAAAACAATGTTTACATCGGTCCAACCACAAGAAAAACAATTTATAGATTATAACTTTTATTGGAAAATACTTTTTCTTTCTAATGTATATTTTTGAGAATCTAGCAATTAGGTACCCTGAGGTTTGAGGATTTATCACGTACATATCCCGACTTTTAAATATACAATGAGGTACTTGACGTTTTGAGACTTTATCACTTAGGTTCCTTGAAATTTAAAAACTTCAAGGTACTTGAGTGGTAAATTTTTAAACCTAAATGTGTCTCATTTTATATATTGAAATGTAAGAATACCAAGGTGATAAATACTCCAAGCTTGTAATACCCAAGTGATAATTCCCTGTTTTTTAATATATATCTCCATATGCTCCAAATCTTAGGAACTTTTATAACTGCTCGCTCCCTTTTCATGCAACTATAACTTGAACAACATTAGGAAATGACAATTTGCTGTTAAAATAGGATGAACTGAGTTTTGAAATGAGTAAAATGAGAGCATTTGACAGAGGAACTCTGGGCTATGAAGTTGGGTCTCAAACTCCTGCAAGAAAGAGCAAAGAAGGGGTCCTTTTGGTGGCCTTATATCAGCAATCTTCCTGAAACATACTCTGTGCCTATCTTTTTCCAAGGAGAAGATATTAAGAATTTGCAATATGCTCCCCTTCTTTATCAGGTATCGTTCCGTTTGATTCAGTGGAAAATTTGGATTGACAAAATATTTTCAGTTAAAAATATTTTTTCTTAAAAACTTTGTCTTTCTAATTAAAAGAAAACAATTTCATTATATGAATTTGTATGAGTGTCATGCTTGGTCAAGTTGAGGTTGATGTGAAATATGTGACGTGTGATTATGATGCTAAATGGTTTCACTTTCACGAAGGAAATGCTTTCAGCTTTCGTCGAGGGGAAGTTGATTTCCTTTCAATGGAGGAAAATATATTTTGTGTTTGTGGGTATTGCAATGAAGTTATGCGAAAAAAAGAATAGAATTGAGATGGAAGAGGTTTTCCTTCAAAACAAAAGGAAGCCATAGTCAATTTTATTTACAAAATACATTTTTAAATTGATTCATACGCTAAAACTTATCAAAGGGGAACAAACATTAATGAATGTATGACTATACGTTCAAACTTTTGAAAACATGAAGCATCAGAGCATCTTACTTTTTCTTAGAAACCTAATATGATGTCGTGACTCATTACATAATGTCCACAACACCCCACGTCAACGACGCTACAATTGTGACGGTGAGACAACTGCAGACCGGGATTTGATTCCAAGGAAGAGATTGCTAGAATTGGTTTATATTTACTTTTTTAGTACTTTATATTTTTACGAGATAGCATGTTGTTTGATGTCACGGTTAATCTTGTCAAAACAAGGTCAAGGTGGCTAGCTTTCTTTAGAATTTATACAACTTCTTAGAGCCTATTTGGCCAAGCTGTGAAAAAATTGATTTTTCATAACACTTTCGATAGTAGTACTTTTCCAAAAAGTGCTATCAATAGGGGTATTTTTGTCACTCTTTGCTTATGTTTCTACTTTAAAGAGAAAGCGATATTCTCCTCCTTCGACTTAAAAGTAGAAAAAACTTCTAATTGTATTTATAAACACTCTACTTTTTAGGCCAAATACCCTTAAATCTAAAGAAAGTGCTTTTTCCAAGAAAAGATCTCTTTCCTTTTCCCTTTTTGTAGGGTAGAACGTTGGCAAATCGTCCTTTAATATTGACTTAAAATTATGGTTTTATGTGGTACCAGGTAAACAAGAGATGTAGGTTTCTTCTTGAATTCGAGAACGAGGTGAAACAAATGGAGGAAAACCTAAAGCTTGCCGATCACCCTTTTGAGGGGCAAGCCGTTGATGCTTCTTCTCTCGGATGGGCCATGTCAGCGGTTTCATCAAGGGCATTTCAATTGCGTGGAGGTGAAGGACCTGATGGGACCCGCTCAAATATTCCCATGATGCTTCCTTTGATTGACATGTGCAATCATAGCTTCACTCCGAACGCTAAAATTCTGCAGGATCAGGATTCAGACTCGAAGTTGCTTGTAAAGGTAAGTGCCTTTTTTTTTTTTTTTTTTTTGTTTAGATTTTGCTACTTAATCAAGGCTAAGCACATAGTTGCATGATGCGTGAGTGAGAACGAGGGAGCGGGCAGTCATAGAATTTTTTAAGGTTGGAAGAGGGGGGAAGCGTTTAAGTTACTATATGTTTGATGTACAAGAAAAAATAATGAAATTTCATTAATTGAACAGTTAAAGCATAACTTAAGAGGGTACTAACACTCAAGCACCGGATCCCATTAGAACTCCGAAGTTAAGCGTGCTTGGGCGAGAGTAATACCAAGATGGGTGACCTCCTGGGAAGTCCTGGTGTTGCACCTCTCGGGATGGGAGTTTTCGGAAACAACCTCCCTTCAGGATGCTACCCTGAAGGGGGAAGGCTGCGTACATCCCTCCCCCCCAAAGACCCTGCTTAGGGGGGAGCCCTTGGGGCACTGGGAATGTTGGTTTTGAACAGTTAAAACATAATAGATGAGAACAAAGGCAGTATTAAGCAATGCCCAAGCAAATTGAGTACTCCGATGAATAAGATTAAGAAAATTTACTCCAGCATGTCCACATGATTCATTCGTTCTATGGATTTTTTTTTTATCACATTCGTTCTATGGATTGAGTGATATAATTAACCAACAAATCATTTGATAAGTATCTTCTTATCAAAACGATTCAATGATTGTTTTAATCATATTTCCATTGAGTTCCATACACGTTTGAAACATGAATATGAATTTGAAATGCCGAATAGAGTTTTTGAGCATGAAACGTTAGCATTTTAGGGGTTTTGTGCAGTTGTGGTTAAACATATAGTCCTTTTCTGGTCAACCAGTATGTAGTTCTATTCTTTCTTTTTTTCTCATGGTTCATTTCTTACCCCTGGAATTACATAACGGTTCACCCTCACGGTAGTGAGGTGTCTTAAACATTATCTAACCGATCATGAAAATTGTGTTGGTTTTTTTGGGAAAATAAGTTGCTTTTTAAGCCTTATTCTTGCGAAACATCTTTGATAGTTTTTAATAGATAAAACACATTTTTAAGTATGTTCTACGATTAAAATACGCTACATTTGCATCACAGAGTTTGTTACAAAGGTATCATTGCGTAACAACCAATCGCGTAACGGCTGGCTTAAATTACGTTATCTAATTTCATGTTTTTGGTATGTAAGTGAGTTGGGTGCAAAGAGATTTTAACTTGGGGCCTTTTTATCCAAAGACCTCAACAACAACAACAACAACAGTCCCAGTGCCACAGGGGCTCCCGCACGAAGCAGGGTCTGGGGGGGTGGATGTACGCAGCCTTCCCCTTTCCGGGTGGATGAGAGGCTGTTTCCGAGACCCCCATCCTGAAGATCGAGTTGTCATGAGAACATGGTATCTTGGAAACCATGGAAGCCACAAAGCATCAGCTTAGGACACGGCGTTAAACTAGCAGTATAAAAAATACCCTACAGAAGACAATTACAAGGCACATAGTAAAGCAAATAGTACATGGCCAATAATAGACGAATAATCGGGAAGTAATTAAACAACATATTAGTGCACTACCTGGGGTTATGACTGCCTAGAAATCTTAAACTACCAGTCACTCGCCGCACTGCTTTACGCTACCACATCCGCTACCTCTATGCTAGCCCTCCATCGTGCTCTATCTAAGGCCATCTCTCCCCTTAGGTTTAGGTGGGTTAGGTCATGTTGGATCGTCTCCAGCCAGCTCCTCTTTGGCCTGCCCCTCCCTCTTCTATCTAGCGTAGTATGTAGCTGTTTACACCTCCTGACTGGAGCTATGGTCGGTCTCCTGCTAACATGTCCAAACCATCGCAAGCGGTGCTCTCTCAATTTATCCTCGATCGAGGCTAAACCTAATTTACCTCTGATTACATCGTTCTTGATCCTATTCTTCCTTGTGTGGCCACACATCCAGCGGCGCATCCTCATCTCTGCCACCTTCATCCTCTGTGTTTGATGTTGTTTCATTGGGCGACACTCTGCCCCATACAACATAGCCGGTCTCACTACCGTCCTGTAGTATTTTCCCTTTAGCTTTAGCGTGAACTTTCTATCACAAAGCACCCCGGAGGCCATCCTCCACTTCTGCCAGCCTACGTTAATCCTGTTGTTGACATCCTTGTCAACCTTACCGCTCTGCTGTATCATGGAACCCAAGTATCTGAAACTCTCCTTACTCGGTACGGTCTCCGATTCTATCTTGACATCCTCTATACTAGTCGCGGTGGAAGTGCTCGGTTTTAGATCTGCTAATCCGTAATCCCTTCGATTCCAAAGCGCTTCTCCACAATTCCAACTTCTCATTTATGTCCGCTCGGGAGTCCCCCACTAAAACTATGTCATCTGCAAAAAGTATACACCAAGGCACCTCTCCTTGGATGTGTCTAGTGAGCTCATCCATGACTAGAATGAATAGAAAGGGACTCAAGGCAGAACCTTGGTGTACCCCAACTGTAATAGGGTGTACCCCAACTGTAATAGGGAAAGTGTCTGTCTCCCCTTTTCCTGTGCTCACATTAGTATGTGCCTCCTCACACATGTCTCGAATGGCTCGGTTTTATCCAAAGACCTCGACCTTGGTAATGCTTTAACCTCTAGACCAAAGCCTCATTGGTTGATTTCATGGTTTGACGTCATGTGAACTCATGCAAACTGCTGGGGGCATCTCTCCTTTTCTTCCTTCTCCCTCTCCATTGTGCTGGCACTTTCTGGAAAACGTAGCATTTGTACTTTTGCTTGGATAGAAGCACTCAAAACCTGGAATAATCACATTTCATTGAACGGTTGGTAAAAAACATTATCAAGATTGAGACCTTTAGATAGGAGGTTCTGAGCTCAAAACCCGCTTTGATGCAAGGCATGTGAATGGAAGCAAAGTTTGAATGATTCAACGGCCCTCCTCTATCAAAATTGCGAAAACAATAACGATCAAAGGGGATTTGATTAATTCGTTTGTATCCAAGAAACCAAAATAACACAAAGGGGATAATCAAATACCAAAATTTCAATTCACTAAAACCTGCTTTACAATGAGAAAGAAGACTCATATTTCAACAACAACAACAACAGTCCCAGTGCCACAGGGGCTCCCGCACAGAACAGGGTCTTTGGGGGGGGGGGGGGGGGTGGATGTACGCAGCCTTCCCCCTTCCAGGTGGAAGATAGGCTATTTCCGAGGACCCCCATCCTGAAGATTGAAGACTCATATTTATGGAACTTAAAAAGAAAGTAAATTAAAAACTCTTTAAATAAATTAAACTCTTAAAACTAAATTCCTAAACCAAATATAGCCTTAAAACAGGGACTCTTTAAACAACTTAAACTCTTCAATTAAACTCTTAAAGGAATTGTAATTATATTTGACTTCTAATAGGAAAATAACTCTTGTTGCAGGTGGTGGCAGAAACACAAATCAAAGAAGACGAGCCGTTGGAGCTCAATTATGGGTGCTTGAGCAATGACTTTTTCCTTTTAGATTACGGGTTTGTCGTACCTTTGAATCCATACGACTTGATTGAGCTCAAGTACGATGGAGCACTTCTTGATGCTGCCAGCATGGCTGCTGGAGTTTCTTCCCCTAATTTTTCTTCTCCCGCATCTTGGCAGCTTGAAATCTTATCCCAATTACAATTACATGGTGAACCTTCTCTTCAAAAGGTATTTTCTATTGCTTTCGTTTTGTTGCTTCTAATCTTCCTATTTTGATGCTTAAGGGTGTAAATGAGTTGATCTGGCTCAAAAGGGCTCGTCATACAGCTAGGCTCAACTTGCCAGCTCGAGTTGGGACGATTTGGCTCATTTAGCTTATTGAATTGAGCCCAAGCTTAATGAAGTTCGAGCTTGTAGGCTTGCAAACCTAATTGAGCCTATCTTAGTACAGTTTATTAGCTTACATAAGCCCAAGTGAGCCTAATTTGAGCTTAAAAAAGTCAAGCTCGAGCGTAAATAAGCTCAAACTAGTCTAAATGGAGCTTAAATCCTTCATACATGACTAAGTTGCGAAAACCTCTGGGATTTAAATAAGACAAGTAGTTCAGAACTTGTTGAGCCAAATTTGAATCAAGCCCAGCTGTGCCTAGTCCAAGCCTATGATGAATGAAGCTCGGTGAGCTTCGAGTTGAGCCTGAGCCGAGCTAAATGTAGAAGATTCTAGCCTCAAGGTTGACAAGCTCGGGCTTTCTTGATAGTTGCCAGTCGGATAAAATGTATTTGTCGACATGTTAAACTCGGTTTTTCTAAGATTTTTCTATGTTTTTTTTGTTCTAATTTACGTGTCTAACTATCACATCAATACTCTAGTACACTTGTTTGATAAGCTTATAACTAACAAAAAATGTTTATTAAAAAAAAAGGTGAAATGCTGCAAAAAAGCTGGGACCAAAAGTGACAAGTATATAATATTTATTAAAAGTCTAAATGGAAGCTTTTCCTCACACGAAACCTGACGATTGAGTCGGTTCGGTTGGATTAGAGTCAGGTCACTTTGAGTTTGAGACATGTCAGGTTTAAGTCATTTTAGGGTTCTACTTACCAAGCTCTTGACCCCATTCTAGTTTTTCGGTTCATTTTTGGGTCAACCCATCCAATCGGGTCGAAAATTGCCAGGTCCACTCAGGCAGCAAGATTTTTTTCCCCTCCTTTAATTCCTTATTATAACTTCGTTTGTTTTTATGACTATATTTTCCATCTCAATTTTATTGTTTCTTTTGTATAATTTCATTTCAATAATCACAAATCTGGAAAATATTTTCCTCCATGGTGAGAAATTTTGACCTTTCCTCACCAAAATGTTCTTTTACAGAGGGGAAAACGTTTTCTGTCGCAATCTCATGTCATATACTTCATTGTGACCTCAACTTGGTGAAGCGTAAATTCCATACAACTTTATAGAATGAAACACTTTCTTTAGCTAGAAAGATAGAATCTCTTAACAAAAAAATATTTTTAATTAAATATTTGTGGTTAATATTAGCCTTTTCTTTTTCTTTTTCATACAGGTGACACTCGGAGGTCCAGAACTAGTTGACGGCCGGTTACTGGCTGCCTTAAGAGTCTTTCTTGCTAGAGATGCAGAAACAGTGCATAAGCATGATTTGAATGCACTTCAATCCTTCTCGTTTGACGCTCCTCTCGGGATTCCAAATGAATTAGCCGTTCTTCGAACTATTATCGCATTATGTATGATAGCACTTGAACACTTCCCAACAAAGATTATGGAGGATGAGTCGCTGTTGAAGAAAGGTGTTTCTAGTTCATCAGAATTGGCTATCCGATTCAGAATCGAAAAGAAGTCGATGATTATAAACGTGATGAGAGAGATGTCGAAACGGGTGAAGCTACTACAGTCAAAGGAATCGGCTGCTGCTAATCAGGCATCATGATCTTGATTTATATTTATCAATCCTTAAACCTATGCATCAATGAATCCAGTAAGATTAAGCTATTAGGTTTGATGCAGTGGTTAGGTTATTCATCTCTAAGTATGAGTTCTTGTGTTCGAAGATTATCTCCCGTTCTCTGAATTTGATGATTGTTTACGGTAATATTGTACCTTCTTACCCATGTAAAAGAAAATTTTGGCAGGATTAGTATCACTTACTGTTTTAGCAAATTTACGACCAATGTAGCAGTTTAAGTGAGCCAAGTCACTAGCGAGTCATTATTTAGCTTGAAATGTTCAGCTTCTTCAAGCTGGAGCGGGCTTGACCAGCTAAGGGGGCCAAGTGTGAGCCTAGTAATCTTTAGGCTCGGTAGCTCGCGAGCTTAAATGAGCCAATCTTGTCCTTAATTATGAGCCTTAATGAACTGTGTTTTGCTTGAAACTCCCCAATCTAGGTTCAAGCTCAAAGTCTCTAGGCTCAGCGAGTTTCAAGTTGGGCTCGAGATGAGCAAAATGATGGCAAGAGCCTCAAACTTGACGAGATAGGGCTTGGGTCGGATTATGAACACCCCTAATTAAACAGATGAGTTGCCCCGAGATGGTAGGTTACTCTAGCAAGAAAGGAAAAAAGGGAGATGAAATGCTCTGTGTTAGAATATTTATGCTTTAATATTTTCTGAATGTTTCGACTATATATAAGTGAAGTCTACATGATACATGAGTTCTCGGCTTTGGTGTGATGATTAAGCTGCTCACTCTTCTAGTATGAGGTCTTGGGTTTCATCTTCCCTTTTGGGATGTCTATGGCTCTTATGAGGGTATTGTTGTACTTCCCTATCAATATATATATATATATGCTGCTACAATTGTAAATTAGTTCGATCAAGTCCGAGCTTACCAAGCTCGAGATCTTTCTTGGCAACATTTTATTGTTGAGCTGGTAGCACTCCAGCTCATGCTTGGTTGGTTAGTTTGACCTCCAATGCGAATCCGTGATCTTCATGTCGAGCTTGTATTTATGTTGTAGACCCTATTATGCTCATTATTCAGCTTAAACTCAGCTTTTTGAGCTTTTTTAGCTTGTAGGCTTCCAAATCTAAGATTTACCATGCTCGGTTTGAGCTTGCTTAGTTGAAGAAGTCATCTTAAGTTCAATTTACCATTGCCCCAAGAGCAATAGATTAAAAATAAAAAATAAAAATTAGGGCTTTTTTGCTATATATTTGATGTATTTTGTTTTTTAGAAATTAAAGTATGCTTTAGGAAAAAAAATTGTTTTTAGTTTCTTATTTTCCAATTTTTTTTTTCTAATTTGACTAGAAAATAAAAACCCAAAAAAAAAAAAAATCAAAAATTAGAAAAAAAAAGCGCTATTTTTCAAACAAGTATGTTTTATTTTTTTGTCCCCTGCGGATATATAGCCTATAACACCGGCAGCTTTATACGCCACTTGGGTTCGAAATATTCACTATGATACTTGTGGCTCTCCTTTATGAGGATTTTAAGGGTTATTCCCCCTGCAAACGTACAAAAAAATGTTTTCTTTTTCTTTTTTGTAACAAATATGGGGGAGAACCATTACTAAAAAAAGAGAATAAAACTTAACGAGAAATTATTTATAGGTGTGAAAATTTTAGGGAAATCGTACGGATTGGACCCCCCAGCCCCCCCTTAATGTTTTTTAGACCCCTTTAACCATAAATAGACTCTTTTGGACAAAAATGCCCTCCCACCTCACCCCCCCCCCATCCGTCCCCTCTCTCTCTCTCTCTCTTTCTCTCTCCTCATTTAATGCAAGGCAGGCAAAAGTACACTCTTTTGACCTTTCACTCTCCTTTTCTTCATTTATTTTTTCCTTTTGAATTTTTTTTTGTCCAAAAAAAAATATAATTTCCAAATTTGCCCTTTCTTCTTCTTCCCTCCCAGACCTTGTTTAGGCGTGCTTGAAGTAATTAATAAAATCATACACTGGGTATGATTCCTTTTAATGGTGTAAAATGAGCTTATTCAGGTGTATCACAAGAAATTAGTGGTAAAAGACTTATCATACACAATGTATGATAGGTTATAATGGCATAAAATCAACTTTTGCTTTTTGTTTCAAGTAATTAGACGTACAGTTGGATGAAATCGAATCATACACTGGGTATGATGCGTTTTAATGGTGTAAAATGAACTTATTCAGGTTTATTCCAAGCAATTAGTGGTAAATGACTTGTCATACACAATGTATGATAGGTTATAATGGCATAAAATCAACTTTTGCTGTTTTTTTCAAGTAATTACTGTTACAGTGGGCTGAAATCGAATCATACAATGGGTATGATGAGTTAAAATGGTGTAAAATGAACTTATTCAGGTGTAGTTCAAGCAATTAGTGGTAAATGCCTTGTCATACACAATGTATGATAGGTTATAATGGCAAAAAATCAACTTTTGCTTTTTTTTCAAGTAATTACTGTTACAGTGGGCTGAAATCTAATCATACAATGGGTATGATACTCTGAAATGGTCTAAAATGAACCTTTTCAGGTTTTATTAAAACAATTAGTGGTAAATGACTTATCATACACAATGTATGATAGGTTATAATCGCATGAAATCAACTGTTGCTGTTTTTTTTCAAGTAATTAGACGTACAGTGGGATGAAATCGAATCATACACTAGGTATGATGCGTTTTAATGGTGTAAAATGAACTTATTCAGGTGTATTACAAGAAATTAGTGGTAAATGACTTGTCATACACAATGTATGATAGGTTATAATGGCATAAAATCAACTTTTGCTGTTTTTTTCAACTAATTACTGTTGCAGTGGGATGAAATCGAATCATACAATGGGTATGATACATTTTAATGGTGTAAAATGAACTTATTCAGGTTCTTTTCAAGCAATTAGTTGTAAATGACTTATCATACACAATGTAGGATAGGTTATAATGTCAAAAAATCAACTTTTACTGGTTTTTACTTCTAATTACTGTTACAGAGGGCTGAATCGAATCATACAATGGGTATGATGTGTTTTAATGGTGTAAAATGAACTTATTCAGGTTTATTTCAAGCAATTAGTTGTAAATCACTTATCATACACAAATTATTATAGGTGTTAATGGCATAAAATTAACTTTTGCTGTTTTTTTCAAGTAATTGGGGTAAGTGGTCTGAAATAGTATCATACACTGGGTATGATTCGTTTTAATGGTTTAAAATAAACTTATTCAGGTTTATTATAAGAAATTAGTAGTAAATGACTTGTCATACACAATGTATGATAGGTTATAATGGCATAAAATCAACTTTTACTGGTTTTTTCAACTAATTACTGTTACAGTGGGATGAAATCGAATCATACAATGGGTATGATACATTTTAATGTTGTAAAATGAACTTATTCAGGTGTTTTTCAAGCAATTAGTTGTAAATGACTTATCACACACAATGTATGATAGGTTCTAATGTCAACAAATCAACTTTTACTGGTTTTTACTTCTAATTACTGTTACAGAGGGCTGAATCAAATCATACAATGGGTATGATGTGTTTTAATGGTGTAAAATGAACTTATTCAGGTTTATTTCAAGTAATTAGTTGTAAATCACTTATCATACACAAATTATTATAGGTGCTAATGGCATAAAATTAACTTTTGCTGTTTTTTTCAAGTAATTAGGGGTAAGTGGTCTGAAATCGAATCATACACTGGGTATGATTCGTTTTAATGGTTTAAAATGAGCTTATTCAGGTGTATTACAAGAAATTAGTGGTAAATGACTTGTAATACACAACGTATGATAGGTTTAATGGCATAAAATCAACTTTTACTGGTTTTTTCAACTATTTACTGTTACAGTGGGATGAAATCGAATCATGCACTGGGTATGATGCGTTTTAATGGTGTAAAATGAACTTATTCAGGTTTATTTCAAGGAATTAGTTGTAAATGACTTCTCATACACAATATATGATACATTATAATGGCAAAAAATCAACTTTTGCTGTTTTTTCAAGTAATTAGGGGTAAGTGGTCTGAAATTGAATCATACACTGGGTATGATTCGTTTTAATGGTTTGAAATGAGCTTATTCAGGTTTAGTTCTAAACAATTAGTGGTAAATGACGTATCATACCCAATGTATGATAGGTTGTAATGGCATAAAATCAACTTTTGCTGTTTTTTTTCAAGTAATTAGGGGTACAGTGGTCTGGAATCGAATCATAAACTGGGTATGATGCTTTATAGTGGTGTAAAGTGACCTTATTCAGGTATATTAGAAGTAATTAGCGGTAAAGAGTTTGTCATACACAATGTATGATAGGTTTTATTGGCATAAAATCAACTTTTGCTGTTTTTTTTCAAGTTATTAGGGGTACAGGGGTCTGAAATCGAATCTATATACGTGTAGTTCAAGTTTTATTGGTGTATGATGCACTTCATACACGGTATATGATGGGTTATATTTGTGTAAAATCAACGTGTATTTGTGTATTTTAGTAATGTGTATTTAGAAAAAAAATATACATTTTGAGTATAGTAATCCGTACGATTTTCCTTCAAAAAGGCCCTCCCATTCACCCCCCCCCCCAACCCGTCCCCTTTCTCTCTCCTCATTTAATGCGCAGCCGATTACTGTACTTTAGCTTCTCTCCACTCCATTTTCTCTCTCTTCATTTAATGCAAAAGTACATATTTTTACTTTATGTCATGTAACTTGCTTCTCACTCTATTCCTCCCTTCTTCTCATTTCCCGCCTATTTACTCACCTCTTATTCATGGTATTTGTTACTTTTCTCTTAATTTGAATTCCCCAAGTCCATTTTTCTCTCATTTTTCTCTCAATCTGCTACATTGGGCCCTCGGAAGAAGAAGAAGAAGAAGAAGAAGCCATTTTAAGATCGTGTTTGAAGCTTCGTGGCATTGCTGTAGGTTCAACGTTGAGTCCTTACACACATTTCACGGTTTTCAGATCAGATACTGAAGGTAACATGACCATTTGCTGACATTGTCGTTAACGTATCCTTGTCCTATGAGGTCGGTGTGTTACAAGTCGTTTATGGTTTATGATTGGTTTAAATGATGTATTATAACTTTCTTTTGGTGTGTTTGAACTCATTAGTGGTGTATGATTAGTCATACATCGTGTATGATAGGTTTTAATGGTATGAAATCAACTTGTTTAGGTGTGCTTCATGTAAATAGTGCTGTATGATCTATCATACACCGTGTATGATAGGTTTGAATGGTGTGAAATCAATTTGTGTTTGTGTATGTTAAGTAATTAATGGTGTATAATCAGTCATACACTGTGTAGGATTGGGTTTAATGGTGTATAACCAACTTGTGTTTGTGTGTATTAAGTAATTAGTGGTGTATAATCAATCATACACTGTGTATGATTGGTTTTAATGGTGTATAACCAACCTGTGTATGTGTATGTTAAGTAATTAATGGTGTATAATCAGTCATACACTGTGTAGGATTGGGTTTAATGGTGTATAACCAACCTGTGTATGTGTATGTTAAGTAATTAATGGTGTATAATCAGTCATACACTGTGTAGGATTGGGTTTAATGGTGTATAACCAACTTGTGCAGACGTTTTTTAAGTAATTAGTGGTTTATGAGCAACCATACACTGTGTATGATTGGGTTTAATGGCGTATAACCAACCTGTGTATGTGTATGTTAAGTAATTAATGGTGTATAATCAGTCATACACTGTGTAGGATTGGGTTTAATCGCGTATAACCAACCTGTGTATGTGTATGTTAAGTGTATAATCAGTCATACACTGTGTAGGATTGGGTTTAATGGTGTATAACCAACTTGTGCAGACATTTTTTAAGTAATTAGTGGTTTATGAGCAACCATACACTGTGTATGATTGAGTTTAATGGCGTATAACCAACCTGTGTATGTGTATGTTAAGTGTATAATCAGTCATACACTGTGTATGATTGGGTTTAATGGCCTATAACCAACCTGTGTATGTGTATGTTAAGTAATTAATGGTATATAATCAGTCATACACTGTGTAGGATTGGGTTTAATGGTGTATAACCAACCTGTGTATGTGTATGTTAAGTAATTAATGGTGTATAATCAGTCATACACTGTGTAGGATTGGGTTTAATGGTGTATAACCAACCTGTGTTTGTGTATGTTAAGTAATTAATGGTGAATAATCCATCATACACTGTGTATGAGAGCTTCAAAGGGTGTATGATGAACTTATTTTGGTGTCTTTCAAGTACAGAATGGTGTATGGCTTACCATACACCGTGTATGATAGGTTTGATTGGTCTAGGATGAACCTGTTTTGGTGTCTTTCGTGTATAGAATGTGGTATCCTTAACCGTAGACCGTGTATGATTGCTTTAAAAGGTGTGTGATGAACTTGTTTATGACTGTAACGCAAATCATACACCATGTATTCTTTCTTAAAGTAGTGTTATTTGTGTATTATGGTTTTAAACCAATCATACACCGTTTTTAGTGGTTTCAATGCTGTACTTTCATTCCACCCTAGTGTGTTTCATGTCAATTTTGCTTTGATATCATGTTTTTTTCTTGTCCACAGTAATGGGTGATGCTGCTATTGCATGCGTTCTGTACGGTGGCTACTTTAGGGAGAGGGCAAAGTACGCTGGTGAAAAATTGGCTTATATTTTTGTGGATGAGAAAACTGACTTCGCTGGTTTGCAAAGGACTGTGGCGGAGGTGATTGGTGCTCAGTTGGATGCGGGTTCAAAGATGCATTTTCAATCTTTCACCGCTGTTCCGGCCGTGCCCTTGTACGATGTCGTTGACGATAGGTCCGTTATGTTTTGGAAGGCACTAGCCAAAGAAGATAGGGCGAAGCATCCTTTGATCGTAACTGTAGAGTCATCCGGTGACAGGAATCCTAGCTTCAATTGGCAACGAACTCCCTTTCAAACAATTCCCGATGGTGACGAGAATAGTGGCCGTTCGCACCCTGAGGTTCCCGAGACTTCTGGTGGATGTATGGATGCGGGGATGGAAGAAGCAGCCCGTGCAGATGCATCTGATGTAGATTTGAACATGCCTACTGTGACGGTTGAGGCAACAGCAACAGGTGGAGATTGGGAAAATTCCAATCAAAGTGCATGGGATAATTTGGACAATATCAATTTATCCCAGGTGCAACCGACTGTACCTGACGCCTCAACTCCAGAGGGGCACACTTATGAGCATCGTAATATTTCCCGTAAAGACCCTCTGATTGTCGAACCTGAATTGGAACGGAATGCGGAACCCAGCGGTCAACCGAATGTCCACCCTGACATCCAAGCTGCTGGTGATCCTCGTTCTGATGATGAGGTTGGCTCCGGTGATGAGAGGAGCCGGATCAACGAGGTATATGCGCAGGGCCGAATGGTTGAGGATATTGAAGTCGATCAAATATTTACGACGAAGAGGGACTTGTTGACTAACCTGGCAGTGATTGCGCTTAGGGAAAAATTTGAATTCAGGAGCTACAAGTCGAACAAATCCTTAACGGTTGTCCGCTGCGCACAAGAGGGCTGCACATGGAGGGTTCGGGCTACGTGTGTAGCAGATGGTGGCTGCTGGATGGTTACAAAAGTAGAAAAGAACCACAACCACCCTAGCGATCTCACCACTGTTAGACACAGGCAGGCAACCAGTTGGGTCGTCGGGGAGTGCGTCCGCAAGAAACTTGTGAACCCCGGGAGAGTGTTCAAGCCACGGGATGTCATAGATGACATCCGAAGTTGCTACGGTGTCGATATCAGCTACAGTGTTGCTTGGAGGGCGAGAGAGTTTGCATACGACAATGTTAGATTGGGTACGGCCGAAGAGTCCTATGCATTCTTGCCTGCCTATCTGCAAGTCCTCAAACAGACTGACCCCGGTGCCACATTTTATTTACAGACAGATGATGAAAGTAGGTTTCAGTACCTCTTCATTGCGTTTGGTGCTTCACTTAATGGGTACCGGTTTTGCGTTAGCAGTGGTACAGCACAGTCCTTATGCTCTGTACGACTTGTGCTCGCCGTACTACAGTAGAGAATATTGGTACGAGTCGTATAGAGGTGTCGTCTACCCGATGCCACACATAAGTGACTGGCGTATCCCTTGTGATGTAGCTGACATGAATCTTCTTCCACCCGACGTTAGAACCTCTTCTGGGAGGAGGCGGAAGAAGAGGATTCTGTCTGTCGGTGAGGAGCGTGTTCATCAAAGGTGCAGTCGGTGTAAGGAACACGGGCATAACCGATCCACGTGCAAGAATCCAATTGCTCTGCATCCTAATGGCGAATGCACCTCATCCAACTCCGGCCGTCCATCTCAAGTCCCTCCTCCAAATTAACTTATAGTCTTCAAATGTATAAATTTTACTTGTGAAATACCTATATAATTTCGTTTTACCATAGGATTTACATTGTACATTACCATAGGATTTACGTTGTATCCAGTGTACTGAAAATTGGAAGGTTGTGATGTGTACGTAATAGGGTAATGAAAAATGTGTATATTTTCATACTGTTGTATATTCCTATAATGAAAGCTGTCAATGAATTGATTTGAAGTTGGTCCCAATTGTGTGTTCTAAGTGGTTGATGTGTTTTTCAAGTGTGTTACGATGTATGTCGACATGCGTGGATGGTGTATCGCCACACGTATCAGCATCAAAGGTAAGTCATACACCACTAAGTAGTTGAAACACACTTGTAGAAGTTGATTTCACACCATTAAGACTTGTCATACACTAAGTATGGTAAGTCATACACCACTAGGTAGTTAAAATACACTTGTACAAGTTGATTTCACACCATTAAGACTCATCATACACTAAGTATGGTAAGTCATATATCACTAAGTAGTTGAAACACACTTGTACAAGTTGATTTCACACCATTAAGGCTTGTCGTACACTAAGTATGGTAAGTCATACACCACTAAGTAGTTGAAACACACTTGTACAAGTTGATTTCACACCATCAAGACTCATCATACACTAAGTATGGTAAGTCATACACCACTAAGTAGTTGAAACACACTTGTACAAGTTGATTTCACACCATCAAGACTCATCATACACTAAGTATGGTAAGTCATACACCACTAAGTAGTTGAAACACACTTGTACAAGTTGATTTCACACCATCAAGACTCATCATACACCACTAAGTAGTTGAAACACACTTGTACAAGTTGATTTCACACCATTAAGACTCATCATACACTAAGTATGGTAAGTCATACACAACTAAGTAGTTGAAACACACTTGTACAAGTTGATTTCACACCATCAAGACTCATCATACACTAAGTATGGTAAGTCATACACCACTAAGTAGTTGAAACACACTTGTACAAGTTGATTTCACACCATCAAGACTCATCATACACCACTAAGTAGTTGAAACACACTTGTACAAGTTGATTTCACACCATTAAGACTCATCATACACTAAGTATGGTAAGTCATACACAACTAAGTAGTTGAAACACACTTGTACAAGTTGATTTCACACCATTAAGACTTGTCATACACTAAGTATGGTAAGTCATACACCACTAAGTAGTTGAAACACACTTGTACAAGTTGATTTCACACCATTAAGACTCATCATACACTAAGTATGGTAAGTCATACACAACTAAGTAGTTGAAACACACTTGTACAAGTTGATTTCACACCATTAAGACTTGTCATACACTAAGTATGGTAAGTCATACACCACTAAGTAGTTGAAACACACTTGTACAAGTTGATTTCACACCATTAAGACTCATCATACACTAAGTATGGTAAGTCATACACAACTAAGTAGTTGAAACACACTTGTACAAGTTGATTTCACACCATTAAGACTTGTCATACACTAAGTATGGTAAGTCATACACCACTAAGTAGTTGAAACACACTTGTACAAGTTGATTTCACACCATTAAGACTCATCATACACTAAGTATGGTAAGTCATACACCACTAAGTAGTTGAAACACACCTGTACAAGTTGATTTCACACCATTAAGGCTTGTCATACACTAAGTATGGTAAGTCATACACCACTAAGTAGTTGAAACACACTTGTACAAGTTGATTTCACACCATTAAGACTCATCATACACTATGTATGGTAAGCAAAACACTACTAAGTATTCGAAACACTATAATTGCCACAACCATCAATGAAATTGTGTACCAAGCAATATAAATGCCCTTGTTGATTTATATGGATGAGGCTGAGCGGTTGGGTTGGTTGGTGGTTGAACATTGAATGTTCAGGGGGTCATAATGGACTACAAAGCAAGGCATTTAATAACCTCAACTACCACCTACTTTATCATACCCCTCTCCCACGGTTCTCCCCCTATAAAGGGATGAGATGGACAGGAAGCCAAGCATATACGGTCCTCAATATATCGACCCGTTTAAATTCCTAATGTAAGTGGCTCTAGCAGCGGCGGTGGTGGGCCAGTGACAGCTGAGACACAAAGAGAGGTGGCACTTCTACGGGTCATGTTTCATCAACGGCCTACCAAGCAATTAGTGGTGTATGATCAATCACACATGGTGTACGGTGTACGATGAGTTGTAATGGTGTGAACTTCATCCGCATGATAAGGATCTTGAACTTTGTATGCATGCAGTGGATGCACTTTACAGACAACATATGCAGAGGGACAACTGTATGTAGTTCCAGCAGTTATATATGTCCAGTTTGTCATGCAAATTGTATGCAGGGTTTTAATGTGTGTCAAGTTCTACGTATCATACACAGTGTATGACGAGTTTTATGTATGGTAAAATCACGGGCTGTGCATGTATTTTTAAGTTTGTTGAAAATTATTGGTGTCACACCATTAATACGCTGTGTATGATGAGTTATATGGGTGAAAAATCAAGTTCTACAATTGTGTTTTAGGTACTTAGTGGTGTATAACCAATCATAAACGGTGTAGGATGAGTTTGAATGGTTAATAACAACCTTTGCACGTGTGAATACATCAATAGGAAAATACAACAACATCAAAATATCTGTAAACTTACATACAACTTTCAATATAATGAATACAATGTAAATCCTTTGGTACAAGTATACATTTTTATTACAACATTTGAAAATACATCAATAGGAACATACAACAACATCGAAATATACAATATTACATACAACTTTCAATATAATGAATACAATGTAAATCCTTTGGTACAAGTATGCATTTTTATTACATACAACTTTCAGTATAATGAAAACAATGTATAATGAATAACATAATTTTATGGACATGCATGCAATTGAAGCCGTTTATTCCTTCCGTGTCTGTACAAGTGTACGGAAGTATACAGCCGCAATTTTTCCATCTGCTCTTGCGTGCATTGGGAGATGCTCAGTCCTTTGGTAAGCAAAAACTCTATGAACTTTACAACAAAAATTCCACAGTCTGACCTGCAGTTAATATTAATACAGATTTCACAGTCAGAAATTGTACATCATTGCAAGTAATGACTATTTTGCATCCACTTCATAACCAAAAGTCCAAATGAACGGAATAGTAAAATTGCATGGGAAGTAGATGTCATACCCCCCTTGTTGTGGACATTCATTCCGTTTGTAAGTTACCGAGAAAGGCTTGCCCTTGAACTGTATGAGGTCCTTTCGGACATCCCAAAAATTAACCAACGCTAGAGCATGTGGAAGCAATTTTGCAATTGGTTCCACATGTTCTAATCTTGCTGCCCTGGATTTGGCGGCGTACAAGGAATCAAATACCTGTATCCGCCAATCATTAAGATGGATGGCAGCAAGGAACCAATGTTGATTAGGTTGATTAATGGGCATGTATATCCGATCCATGTTGTGGCAGCTGACCCCATACGTGGCAGCCCCGGCAAGGAACTTAATGATCAACGAATCAAAGTCAGTAAAAGCTGACTCAAGCGGGATTCCACTGTTTTGAATCTGTTTTAGTAGGGGTCCAAATTGAGGAGCAACAGTTGTGTCCGCGCATGTTGCCCTCTGGTCGAATTGCTCTGGCCACTGATGTTTCTTCTCCAAAATGTAGTGCAGAATTACATCCATTTCCTGCGATTCAAAACTAATTAGTTGAGACAAGTTGATTTTACACACATAAATAAGTTCATTTTACACAGTTGAACCCTATGACTAATCATACACTACTCTTTATTCAAAACACACTAACACAGGTTGATTTTACACCTTTAGCATCAACCATACACGGTGTATGACTAGTAATACAACACTTACTTAATACACAATAACATAAGTAGATTTAACACAGGTTGATTTTACTTATTAGTTGACACACGGCAAAACTATCATGATGGGAAACATACCTCATCAGTAAGCCAGGCGTCCTCGTTTCTCAACCGATACCAAAATTGACCTGTCGTCACAGTCAAAACAGAGAAATCCATTCGTTGATCATTAGGTAACGGAAAGGGGGTCTTCAAATCTCTGTAATATACAACACCAAGCACGATATATAAGCATACCATAAGAAAGATGATTTCAGACCACTGTAACAGTAATTATTTGAAAAACGAGCAAAAGTTAATTTTATGCCATTAAAACCTATCATACATTGTGTATGACAAGTCTTTTAACACTAATTTCTTGTAATAAACCTGAATAAGCTCATTTTAAACCACTAAAACGAGTCATACCCAGTGTATGATTCGATTTCAGACCACTGTAACAGTAATTACATAAAAATAACTACAAAAGTTGATTTTATGCCATTAAAACCTATCATACATTGTGTATGCCAAGTCATTTACCACTAATTGCTTAAAATACACCTGAATCGAATCATTTTACACTATTAAAACGCATCATACCCAGTGTATGATTCGATTTCAGACCACTGTAACAGTAATTACATAAAAAAACTGCAAACGTTGATTTTATGCCATTAAAACCTATCATACATTGTGTATGCCAAGTCATTTACCACTAATTGCTTAAAATACACCTAAATCGAATCATTTTACACCATTAAAATGCATCATACCCAGTGTAGGATTCAATTTCAGACCACTGTACCCCTAATTACTTGAATAAAACAACAAAAGTTGATTTTATGCCATTATAACCTATCATATATTGTGTATGACAAATCATTTACCACTAATTAATTAAAATACACCTGAATAAGTTCACTTGATACCATGATAGTGCATCATACACAGTGTATGATTTTCTTTCAGACACCACTAATTACTTGAAACACACCTAAGAAAGATGCATTCTAGAAACTTTTACATACAAATTATCAAAAAGCATCGTGCAAAATCACACTCACTTAGCGACCGTTGCGTGGAAACTTTTGTAAAAATCTTCAAAATCTTCTATGTCTTTGTCGGAGGGAGGCTGGAATGGATTGAAGGGCAGAACTGGCTCCGGTCCAGGAGGGGTAATTTTTGCCCGTTTGCTCTTACCCTCCGCAGTCCATTCCTCACCTTTGTACTTGGGGTTTGGCTTGGGGTCCCTCCTCTCTTGCCCCAAACTACACACTGTCTCGGACAATGTCAACAAGTTTTCAACGCCTTCGACATGCGGTGACGATGGTTTCTTGAAGACATTTTCCTCGGCCCTAGATGGCATAGCACATAGCAAAAGTCAATAAGCATCAACATGCATGAAAACATAACAAATTGGGACACTAACAAGGAATCTAGTGTCTTACCCAGTACGTACAGGAGAAACTATTATGGCTTGCTCAATCGGGGATGGATGAGCGGAAGTCGATGAACATAAGTGCGGCGATGCGGCCTGCGCTTGACGGTCTGAGAGCAGCTCCTTAATCAGTGCATCCTGAGCCTCAAACCGTCGTTCGTGCAGTTGCAGCATTCGCTGGTGCGCTTCAAGCTGCATCCGTACCATTTGCACCTCTTTATCCATCGCTTCGAGTCTCTCCATAACCTGCAATAAGTCCTCCAAATTGGCATAATCAGCAAATTTGAATAATGTAGTATCCACACGGATAAAAATACGATTAAATAAACACAAAATAATTCATCATACCGATTGGTCCGCCGAATTGGTTGACGTAGGATACGGGTCCTCCCTGGATGCCGGCAACGGAGGTTGAGTTGCCAATGGTTGTGGCTCCTCACCAAGCTCTGCTGGCATTGCCATAACAGGAGATTGAAACCCCTCCTCAGCATCCTCAGCATAGGGAATGCCTTGTAGATTAGGCTGACCGGCTTCCGCACTCGTCAGTCTAATCGGTTCGGCATTCAATTGCTGATCAAAGGAAGATACATCATATACACGTTAGTAAAATTACAAAACACACTTCTAACCCAAAATATATGAAACATACAGTAGTAAAACAATAACAACATAGTGTATTTATTACCTGATCAAATACCGTTGAGAGCAGAGCGGAGTACGGAGCCTTAACGGACATCTTCCAGTTAAGGATCCGCCCAAGAGGCTGGTCGCCAACCCTCACCGCCCCAACCTTGGCAAGTTCTGGAAGGGTTTCCAGGGCAAATATGGAAACCACATCGTAGAACCCGTGGACGGAGTAGGTATTCTCCAAACCGTGGTGCATTCTTGCAGCGAAATCCTTGAGCTTCCGCACCAAGAATTTCCAGCTCAAGGATCCCCATGCAACACGATTGAAAGAGTCCACATCGTCCACGAGGGCCAGGATGTTCGGGTCAATGCCCGTTCGCTTGCGTTTGGCGAACAGTAGACCCTCGACCAGGTACGCAACAGCAAGCTTAACCTGGTCCTCCATGATGGAGCAGGTTCTGCATGCATCAAAAAGCTGCTGCCTAGTCATCCTCCCCCTCATGCCATACTTGGCAACCAGCCTGTTGGGACCACCGCGTACATCTTCCACACCGGCATATCTCAAGCCGGTGAGAATGCAAAACTCCCTCCTCCCAAGGTGCACTACCTTCCCACCAAATAAGAATGATAACTCCTCGGGATTGGGGTTGGCCACCTGGTGGAGAAGGACAACGTGAATGAGACTATGCCAGAAGCTGACATTGGTCTCACTCAGCCCAAGCAGATGCCCGACATTGTATTGTGAGGCAAGGGCAAGCTGTAATGCAAAACACTTTTAGTTAATATGGTATCATAAATGTCATTGTCAAAAGTCAACATAATTAAAATGGATACAGTGTCAAACCTTGGCTTCGTCGTCCTTCAAGATTTCCTTTATCTCCGTGACAACCTTGGTTGACAAACCTATTTGGTTGATTTGGAGGAATTTCCAGAAACCCCTCGGGAAAATGTAATCAACCTCAACGGCAGGACGGCTCTTCCTACGTGTGTAAAATGCCATCTGAAATAAAAGCAATACACCATTAATTGAACACAAACAGACACACTTTGGTTCTACACCATTGAAACAAATCATACAGAGTGTATGATTGATTATACACCACCACTAATTACTTATAATACACAAACACAAGTTGGTTATACACCATTAAAACCAATCCTACACACTGTATGGTTGCTCATATGAAACATGCAGAAGTTCATTATACCACAAAGGTCGATTTTACGTGAAAAAAAACCACAAAACATGCAGAAGATCATTTTACACAAATAAAAAACACTAATCACAAAGCCACTAACACCAAAACCCTAAACCCTAACAAATACTATGCACTATGTTCAGGAAATGGTACGAAACAAACGGATATTATACATTGGAGCACCAAAACCCTAAACCCTACAAAAATAACTCTTACTCACCTTCGAAAATGGTGATTAAAGACTGGAGCAGCTATAGATCAAGGATCAAGGTGTGAAAACAGAGGTCAGACCCACGGGAACGACAATCGCAGCTGAAGTAGAGGAGAAAGAGGATGAACAAATTCGGAAAGAGGAGAGAGAGAATGAACGGGTGAGAGAAAGAGGAGAGTGACTGGTGGCTTGGAAAACAAGTTGCTTATGGGGAAGACAGAAAGGCGGGAAGGGGTTTTACAGCTGTAAGTAAATGAGGCGAGAGCAGGGGTACGGATGGCATTAAATGAGGAGAGAGAAAGGGGACGGGTTGGGGGGGGGGGGGGGTGAATGGGAGGGCCTTTTTGAAGGGAAATTGTACGGATATACTCAAAATGTATATTTTTTTTTCAAATACACATCCCAAAAATACACAAATAAACGCTGATTTTACACAAATATTACCCATCATACACCGTGTATGAAGTGCATCATACACCAATAAAACTTGAAATACACGTATATAAGCAGATTTCAGACCACTGTACCCTTAAATAAATGGAAAAACCTGCAAAAGTTGATTTTATGCTATTAAAACCTATCATACATTGTGTATGACAAGATCTTTACCGCTAATTACTTCAACTATACCTAAATAAGGTCATTTTACACCATTAAAATGAATCATACCCAGTGTATGATTCGATTTCAGACCATTGTACCCCTAATTACTTGAAAAAAACAGCAAAAGTTGATTTTTTGCTATTATAACCTATCATACATTGTGTATGATAAGTCATTTACAACTAATTACTTGAAAAACACCTGAATAAGTTCCTTTTACACCATTAAAACGTATCATACCCATTGTATGATTCGATTTCATCCCACTGTAACAGTAATTAGTTGAAAAAACCAGTAAAAGTTGATTTTATGCCATTAAAACCTATCATATATTGTGTATGACAAGTCATTTACCATTAATTTCTTGTAATACACCTGCATAAGCTCATTTTACAACATTAAAACGAATCATACCCAGTGTATGATTCGATTTCAGACCCCTGTACCCCTAATAACTTGAAAAAAAACAGCAAAAGTTAATTTTATGCCAATAAAACCTATCATACATTGTGTATGACAAGCTCTTTACCGCTAATTACTTCTAATATACCTGAATAAGGTCACTTTACACCACTATAAAGCATCATACCTAGTTTATGATTCGATTCCAGACCACTGTACCCCTAATTACTTGAAAAAAAACAGCAAAAGTTGATTTTATGCCATTACAACCTATCATACATTGGGTATGATACGTCATTTACCACTAATTGTTTAGAAGTAAACCTGAATAAGCTCATTTCAAACCATTAAAACGAATCATACCCAGTGTATGATTCAATTTCAGACCACTTACCCCTAATTACTTGAAAAAACAGCAAAAGTTGATTTTTTGCCATTATAACGTATCATACATTGCGTATGAGAAGTCATTTACAACTAATTCCTTGAAATAAACCTAAATAAGTTCATTTTACACCATTAAAACGCATCATACCCAGTGCATGATTCGATTTCATCCCACTGTAACAGTAAATAGTTGAAAAAACCAGTAAAAGTTGATTTTATGCCATTAAACCTATCATACGTTGTGTATTACAAGTCATTTACCACTAATTTCTTGTAATACACCTGAATAAGCTCATTTTAAACCATTAAAACGAATCATACCCAGTGTATGATTCGATTTCAGACCACTTACCCCTAATTACTTGAGAAAAACAGCAAAAGTTAATTTTATGCCATTAACACCTATAATAATTTGTGTATGATAAGTGATTTACAACTAATTGCTTGAAATAAACCTGAATAAGTTCATTTTACACCATTAAAACAAATCATACCCATTGTATGATTCGATTCAGCCCTCTGTAACAGTAATTAGAAGTAAAAACCAGTAAAAGTTGATTTGTTGACATTATAACCTATCATACATTGTGTATGATAAGTCATTTACAACTAATTGCTTGAAAAACACCTGAATAAGTTCATTTTACAACATTAAAATGTATCATACCCATTGTATGATTCGATTTCATCCCACTGTAACAGTAATTAGTTGAAAAAACCAGTAAAAGTTGATTTTATGCCATTATAACCTATCATACATTGTGTATGACAAGTCATTTACCACTAATTTCTTATAATAAACCTGAATAAGTTTATTTTAAACCATTAAAACGAATCATACCCAGTGTATGATACTATTTCAGACCACTTACCCCTAATTACTTGAAAAAAACAGCAAAAGTTAATTTTATGCCATTAACACCTATAATAATTTGTGTATGATAAGTGATTTACAACTAATTGCTTGAAATAAACCTGAATAAGTTCATTTTACACCATTAAAACACATCATACCCATTGTATGATTCGATTCAGCCCTCTGTAACAGTAATTAGAAGTAAAAACCAGTAAAAGTTGATTTGTTGACATTATAACCTATCATACATTGTGTATGATAAGTCATTTACAACTAATTGCTTGAAAAGAACCTGAATAAGTTCATTTTACACCATTAAAATGTATCATACCCATTGTATGATTCGATTTCATCCCACTGTAACAGTAATTAGTTGAAAAAAACAGCAAAAGTTGATTTTATGCCATTATAACCTATCATACATTGTGTATGACAAGTCATTTACCACTAATTTCTTGTAATACACCTGAATAAGTTCATTTTACACCATTAAAACGCATCATACCTAGTGTATGATTCGATTTCATCCCACTGTACGTCTAATTACTTGAAAAAAAACAGCAACAGTTGATTTCATGCGATTATAACCAATCATACATTGTGTATGATAAGTCATTTACCACTAATTGTTTTAATAAAACCTGAAAACGTTCATTTTAGACCATTTTAGAGTATCATACCCATTGTATGATTAGATTTCAGCCCACTGTAACAGTAATTACTTGAAAAAAAAGCAAAAGTTTGTTTTTTGCCATTATAACCTATCATACATTGTGTATGACAAGGCATTTACCACTAATTGCTTGAACTACACCTGAATAAGTTCATTTTACACCATTTTAACTCATCATACCCATTGTATGATTCGATTTCAGCCCACTGTAACAGTAATTACTTGAAAAAAATAGCAAAAGTTGATTTTATGCCATTATAACCTATCATACATTGTGTATGACAAGTCATTTACCACTAATTGCTTGGAATACACCTGAATAAGTTCATTTTACACCATTAAAACGCATCATACCCAGTGTATGATTCGATTTCATCCAACTGTACGTCTAATTACTTGAAACAAAAAGCAAAAGTTGATTTTATGCCATTATAACCTATCATACATTGTGTATGATAAGTCTTTTACCACTAATTTCTTGTAATATACCTGAATAAGCTCATTTTACACCATTAAAAGGAATCATACCCAGTGTATGATTTTATTAATTACTTCAAGCACGCCTAAACAAGGTCTGGGAGGGAAGAAGAAGAAAGGGCAAATTTGGAAATTATATTTTTTTTTGGACAAAAAAAAATTCAAAAGGAAAAAATAAATGAAGAAAAGGAGAGTGAAAGGTCAAAAGAGTGTACTTTTGCCTGCCTTGCATTAAATGAGGAGAGAGAAAGAGAGAGAGAGAGAGGGGACGGATGGGGGGGGTGAGGTGGGAGGGCATTTTTGTCCAAAAGAGTCTATTTATCGTTAAAGGGGTCTAAAAAACATTAAGGGGGGGCTGGGGGGTCCAATCCGTACGATTTCCCAAAATTTTATGATCTAAGTACTCTAGGCTAGAGTTGAGTAATTTTTGTGAGAATTCACTCGATCTTTACCATGACATGATTATGATTATATATATGTTCATATTAATATTTTTACTAAAAAAAATAGCAAATCAATAAATAAAATTTATAGAATTTTAAATAAAGATTCCTTAAATTATTCAAATTATGTGTTCCATCAGCATTTTTTGATTAAAAAAAATTATAAAAGTAAAAGGAACATAAAGGAACATACTTAGTGCCTCAAGGGCTCCCGCCTACGCAAGGTCGGGGGGGGGATGTACGCAGTCTTCCTCCTTCAGGGTGTTAACCTGAAAAGAGGCTGTTTCCCAATGCCCTCAACCTGAGGGTGAGGACTTCCCAGGAGGTCACCCATCCTGGTACTACTCTCGCTCAAGCACGCTTAACTTCGGAATTCTAATGGGATCCGGTGACGGCGTGTTGGTGCCCTCTTTGGTTGATTAGAGTACTTGGTTGATAAAAATTTTAACCCCCATATTAATAATTGTATTAATTTAATCTTTCTACAATTTATGTTGTGTTAAGTTAATCCTTAGTTCAAATTCAAGTTAAGTTTTTGATATAATTCTTAATGGCACAATTATGTAAAATGCAAGTAACCCACTATATATTCATCCATTAATTCAATTTAACCCAACATGTAGTTGAATCATTGAAAATTACAATCATAACTTAACATAAATTTTACTATAAGGACCAAATTGAAATAATATATTATATAAACTAAATTAATACAATAAAAATAAAAGAGCTAAATTAACACACAAGACAAAATACAGGATTTTTGATACAAAAAACCTAGTAGTATTATTGTGATTTATTACCCACTAGGGCCTAGTGTTATTTTAAGCCAAAAAGTTTGGAGTTTAATTCTCGCCTTGAACTTGTCCTTGAAGACTTAACTTACCTAGTTCTTGTGGTGTGTGGGTCATTGCATGGGCCAAAATTTACCATGTTACCAGGTTTCTCGTTAGGAAAAAAAAAGGGTTATTTATACCAAAGGTTCTTGTACTTTGTCCGTTGTGTTAATTTAGTCATTGTACTTTCAATTGTATTAATCTAATCCCTGTACAATTTAAAATATATCAATTTGGTCTTTAGAGAAAATTTATGTTATGTTTTTAGTGAAATTTTTAATGGTTCGGCCACGATTTTGGGTTAAATTGAATAGACAGATGAATTTATAATAGATTACTTATATCTAACATAATTTTACTATTTAAAATTACGTTATTAAATAACTTAAATTTGACCAAAGGATTAAATTGACACATTTTAAATTATGTAAAATCTAAATTAATATAATTACAAATATAAAGACTAAATTAATATAATAGATAAAATATAAGAAACTTTGTCATAAATACCCCAATAAAATAAATATTAGTGTGATTTATTGAATTTTGATGAATCATTTTGAGGCTAAACCCCCGAGCACATCATCCTGGGCGCAATTTCCCGCCAGCATCCAAAACCCTAAATGCCGAAATTCATCTCCACAAATCGCATTAATCTCTTTCTTAATCTAAATTCTCCCTTCAAAAACCACAAATTTCCCATTTCAATTTCCCAATTTCAATCTCAAGCTCGAACCTTCAAGCTAGGGTCCATCTCAAATGAGCTTGAAAATGTACAATCACAAGTACCCACTGAAGAAAAACCTCAATTACGATCGAAAACGAATGAAATTCAAGATGATAGGGGAGTTTCTGTGTCGTCATCATCAGGGGTAAAATCGGAAGTTCAGGTGGCGCAACCATGGCCGGAATGGGAGGAATTGATGAAGGTGTTGGTAAAGAGGGGTTACATTGATGAAATTGGGAACCCTTTTGGGAGTAGGGAAGTGGGTTCGAAGAATTTGAACTTGATTCGTACTGCTTGTCTCAATTTCAGTAGGGATAGGTGTGATCTTATTAGGTAATGCATCATTAGTTTTTGAGGTGAATGATTGATTATGTGTGGCATTGTTTTATGTTTTTGAATTTTGATTTTTGAGAAACTAAAAATCAAGTTAGTTACTATGTTGGACCTGGTGTTGTTATCTTTTCTTTCTTCAAAATGGTATCAAATAGTATTCTTGTTTCACGTATACGTGTATGATACGTGTCAGACACCGATATTCTGCCAGAAAAAGAGTGCCATTGCTTTATAGGTGGGTAGTTATAAATACTCGCTGAGGGTTTATGCGAATGATTATGTGAGAGAGATAGAACAAAATCTCTTGTACTTTTCCTGCAAATGTGTGAAAATCTGCAACTCTTTGGACGTAGGCACAACTGGTCGAACTATTTAAATCTTGTGTTGTGGTTTTCCTTTCCTTTTTTGATTTTTCATTGTTCTTTTGCTTCATTACCCTAACAACTCATCCAGTTTGTTACTTCAACTAAAAATTGCTGCAGATTTTTGTCGAGGAGAGATATCAAGGTTGCGGTTGGATCAGGATGCCTAAGCCTTGACAGGAAAGTGGTGAACTCAGGAAAACGTCTACGAGCACTTGTTGGCATCAATGAAGGAAATGTATGTGTTGGATATTCGTCGTTTGTTCCTCTTGTACTTTTAGCTGTCCTTTTAACGAGGGGAGACTGAAGATGTATTCCCTGTGAAAGAAAATGTAGCTAAATACACAAACACGAAGTTTACGGATTACCTCAATTGCAGAATAGGATATGGACTTGTCTTATTGCCTTGTAAATCGCCATGAGAACTATAGAATTAACCAAGAGTCGGAGATGGTGACTCTAGAGAAAGAGGTGAGTATTGGAAGAGTTACTAATTTCTTAATCAGAATGAATTAATTGACATGGAAAGAGGAAAGGACTCTATTTATAGGTACTAAATCCTATCCTCCTCTAACCAATACTCCCTCAAACCGGGGAGAGAATCCTCCCACTATATTAGTGGGATGATATCCACTATTCTCAACTGATGAGATATTAATTATATAGCGGTTGACCAAGTCAGTGTCCAACACCTTGCAAGTGCTACAAAGAATGGAACTTTAAATTATTTTAAGTAAGGAATAACAAATATGAAAATAAGTGCCTCCGTTTGTAAAATTTGTGAAAAATGTGTAAGGAGACTGGAGTAGGCTACCATGAGACCAAAGTTCATTCTAAAAAGATTCGATTCGGGACTATTATATGTCCAAGGTCCAATATTGAAATAGTTTTGGAGATTTTCCTTGACTTTGTCCGTGTCAACAAACAATTGTTCACCACTGCATTGCAGTCCTTGTCACAGTCTTGCGGTAGTGGGGTGTTTCGTGTGCTATGTAATGGGTCGTAGTGTTTGAGTTTGGTTTTTTTAAGGGAATGTAAGTTGCTTTTAAAACCTTATATTTGTAAAAAATTTTGATGAATAGACATACAATTCTTTACTATTATATTCTTTTGGTAGTTTTTAATATGTAAATACTATTATAGACATGTTTTGGTAAGTACAATAAATATATATGCATTGTTGGCTAGCTCGAGCTCCATTGAGTATCAACCTTTATTTAGGGCTTGTTTGGCTAACCTTCTTTCTCAGAAAAAGAAGTGTTTCTTTTAGAAAAGCACTTTTTCCAAGATTTGAGGATATTTGGCCCAAAAAGAAAGTGCTTATAAATAGAACTGAAGTTTTCTACTTTTAAGCAGAAGCCCAAAAAAAAAAAAAAGTTTTTCAGATAAAAGCATCCCTATTGAAAGTGTCTTTTACAAAAGTGCTTTTGAAGAAATTTTTTTTTTCACATCTGCCTTTCTGAAGTGATTGTTTTATATTCAATAGGTTTGTAGCTCATGCAGTTTTAGAGGCAACTGCGACAGGGCGTACACAAAGGCACGAGAAGATGAAGTTGGACGAACTGTGGACATCATGAGAATATTACTGACATATGGGCTCAATCCCATCACACGATGTGTGGAGAACGGGTCGTGTCAGACGAAACCAGTACAAGAATCAGTGAGAAGATTGCTAAAAGAAATGGTTGCCTTCTCCGAAAAAGAGCTTGATTCAGTGACCTCCATGGGAAGAAATTTAGCTGGAAAAGATTCTTCTTCAGTGCCTGTAAAAGATCGTATTAGTGTTCCGATGAAACAAGGTGATTGGATTTGTCCCAGGTAATTGCAATGAATCGTCTTGAACTGATTGTTCCAGTGCTATTTAGATATTGCGATTTGATCTATGTTACCTAGATTCAGTTACGAGTGTCAGTTATACAAAAGATACAAAAGGCGGTACTCGAGCCTTCTTGGGAGAGCTGTGTAAACGGTGGAGTCTAGATCTGGGCTGGGCTAAGCATCAGGAACCACTGAACCACTAAAGAGTTATGATGACCGAACCTCGTTGCCCAGTCAACAATCGTGTTCACTTCTTTAAAGCAATGATCTTCTGAATGTGACGGAGGCCGAAACTTCCATTGAAGGCATTAATTACAGTCTCGCTATCCCCTTTTAGTTATGGGTACATATCTAAGATGTATGACTACAACAACAGCAACAAGCCCAGTGCCACAAGGGCTCCCGTTAGGGTCTCCTGCGGGGTAGGGGGGTTATAAGATGTATGCAGGCTTACCTCTTCAGGGTGGTCTGAGATCTAAGGATATGACTCCCCAAATTTAAATTTTAAGGATAGGGGACATAGCTAAAAAGAGTCCAAATTTATGGCATCGGTATGAGAGTACTTATATCTTAAAGTGTAGTCTTCAACTATTTTCTGATTTGTAGTCCTTTTAATAGATTGCTTTTTGTTTATTATTGTTCTAACTAAATAATTATGCTAAGAGAGTAAGAAAAACCCAACTGTCATAATGATAGTGTATATTATTAGCAGCAAAGTATGGTTCAAGAGGACTCCGCAGCATCGATTGGGTTTTGGTGTGTACAAATATCCAGTATCTATTAATTTTATACCTGTTTGATCGTTTTACATGTAAGTATGTTTATAAATATGTTTTAGTAAATAAAATACAATGTAGTCTTTGTGAATGAGGAATTTCATATTGAAGGGTTAGAAGTGTGGGAGGAGGCGCACTTGATTATACATGCTTTTGTTGAATGATGAAGTTCTTTGATGGGCGTAATCGCTGATTTTTCAGTTTTGTTGATTTGGTTGTACTTACATTATTAAAAAAATGAAATACAAATATATATGCATTATAAAGGTCATTATAAACATACCCAATGCATACATAACAGTTGTTACGTTACGAAATGATTATCCTAGTTTATCTCATGACTTAGATTTAAGGTTATGTTTGTTTTGATGGAAAACATTTTCTATCTCAATCCTATTGTTTCTTTGCATAACTTCATAGCAACAACTACAAATACAAAAAATGCTTTCCGCCATCGAGAGAATTGACTTCCTTTGATGAAAAGGGAAACCATTTTCTGTTATAGTCTCATGTTATATATTTCATTTCAAAGTAAGACAAATTTAAGCCATGTTATAATTTTGTTTAGCTAGAATCGCCAAAATTTTTAAGGAAAAAAATATTACTAATTGAAGATAATTTTGTGAAGAAAAATTTATCGTAAAGAAAATATTTTCTATTAAGCCAACGGAGACTAAGATTTCATTGGCATGTTGTTTTTGCAGTTGCAACTTCCTAAATTTTGCTAAGAATATCAAGTGCTTGCGGTGCGATGGGCTATTTCAAGATAGACTGAGGAAAATGAATGAAGATCAAGATCAGCTTCCTCTTAAGAAAGGAGATTGGATCTGTGTCAAGTAATGTTTTCTGTTTTTTTGAATATTATTTCCTGTATGCTTGTATTATTTATTTCTTTATTATTTGTTTATTTTTCTGAATAAGAAATTTGATGTCCACAGATGCAATTTCTTAAACTTTGCAAAGAATTCAAGATGCCTGCAGTGCCAAGAGAAGCCTCCAAAACGACAACTCGGTCCTGGGGAATGGGAGTGTGACTCGTAAGTTAACGTTTTTGAACTCGTGGAAATATATGATGTTAGTACATAAAATTATTTTTCGACAATCAATTTATAACTTAAGATCTTAGTTTAGTTGGTTATTTGATATGGTATCGTAACTTTTTGGTCGAGAAATCTTGAGTCAAATCCTAATAACCCTCACTTATAGTTTAATTAATATAATGTAAGCACAATGTATAAGATAAGTATATGCATTAATTATGCCTTAAACCCGATGGGTATTTATGTGGGGGAGTTTGTTAGAGTATAAATTCATTCTTAACCTTCGTTGAACAACTTAGGCTTTTGGGATAGTTGAATCCTTTGACACACGAACTCTCATATTCATTAGGGACTGTATAGTATCATTTTCTTTTTACAGTTTCAGTTTTTTAGAATATAAAACCATATTGGAAATAAACTTTTCTAGTTTTTTGTTTCTTATCCTCGGTTATTTCCTAGTTGAGTGAATTGAAAACAGGAAACCGAAAACTAAAAAGACAATTTCCAAAACTAGGTTTTTAGTTCCCCAAAAGCCAAAAACTGCAAATAGAGAACGATACCAAACAAGTCCTTAAATTCCTTGCTTGTCAGCCTATAGCCAACATTTCAAGACAAAACTCGTTGATCGTATAAGATAACAGATACCTTGAAATCAATTATATAACGACTTCATTTAACTGCGTCCTTGTTAAGACATTTGGAGCATACTACTGATATAAACTTTTACCATGTAGGTGCCACTACATCAACTTCCGGAAAAACATGGTATGCTTGAGATGTGACTTTAAGCGGCCTAAAACATCGAATCCACCAAACCCCTCTTCAGAACTCAAACATGAGAATCTCGATCGATCAAACGATGTTGAACTCAAACCTACAAGCGAGGCATTCGTCAGAAAGGAGGGATCTGTACCGAAGAGAAGCTCGAATTTGTGGGATTTTGTAGAGGATGAGAGTCGAAACGAGGATGAATCAACGGTTAGAAATGATATACTAGAACTCATGGATTTTCCTATTGCAGGAGGTCGAAGCGCCATATCTCAAGATGAACAGAAGATCGAAGAATGGAAATCCAAGGTGTCAGAGAAAAGGGAAAGTACAGGAAGCTATCAGGAGAAGACCCATGAATCTCGTTCTGCAGTAAATGGTGGGTCGAATGTTCTTGAGCGCGTTGATGATGATGAGATGGCTGAATGGTTTCGGGGTTGTCGTTGAAGGTGAAAACGGAGAACTTCCTATTGGTATCTGAAGGTAAAACAAGGTTGACTTATGTTTACAGCCTTAGCTGTTGGGTTTTTGTGGTGGTTGGGCTGCCAATCCTAGATTGTGAGGTCTTGAGCTAGAGGCTCTCGTTTTCCTGCTTCCTAGTTGTTTTTGGCCCTTATTAGGGTGTTGTACTCCTTACCGTTCAAAAGAAAAGCAATGTTATAACCCGGAGGTTCCAATTTACAGTTAGCATCTTCATATACAAACTCTTTGGGCGTGTTCATGAAACTGTCTTGGTGTTTGAATAAAAGTTTTCCGAAATGTGGTTATTTTTTGGGGCAAATATGTCGAAGACATAACAGTTTTTCAAATTTTCTAGGAAGATACAGCTTTCCAGTTTTCCTCGGTGCTAAAAACTAGAAGCACCTTTCCCGTAATTTCTAAGCTTTCCTTTGTAATTGCAGCGTTATTCTCTAGCGTATCCATAAATTTTCAACTGTTTTTCAAAATTTTCATTTTGTATAGAAAATGTTGGAAGAATAGAGATAAAAGAAACTGAGATGGTTTGTACGAATTGACATCCCTTAATTTCTGAGGAAGAAGAATCCATTTGAGCTAATAATAAAACCTTTGTGTGATGTGATCACCCAAACCAAAAAAATTGCATTACATAATGCCGTATTGGAAAGTTTAAGATATGCATGGTGGTGTAACGGGGTTTTTTTTTTTTTTTAATACAAACTCTACGAGAAGGGTCATCAAATAAAGATTATTATTATACAACGGATTTGAGTTGAGTCAAGCTTGTTATCTAACGTATCGGTCATTACTTATTGGAGTTGAGTGATTAGCTACTATATAATAGTACTTTTAGACAAGCTCTAAGAGGGTACCAACATGCAAGTATCAGATGTCATTAGAACTCCTAAAATATTGATAAAGTGAAAAGAAATGTAATTTTTTAACTTTTAGTTTGTATTTAATGATATTACCTATAACAGCAATAGTTAAAAAAAACACAATACATAATAAAAAATAATGTATGAGTTAATAGTCTAAGAGTTGAAGATACAAATTTTGCAAAATATAGATACATAAGTGTAAATATAATTATTTCAACTAATATTATACCTTTTATTCGGAAAATAATACGAATATGTGTTATAGAATGTGTATTAAACAGCTAACATAAGAAAAACGCGTATTTTACCGTATTTTTAACAATCATACATAATCATCTTTTTAAAAGGAAAAATACGAATACTTAATGCGTCAATTATATGCGTATTTTACTTTGCCCCTGGATTGCACGGACCGTCCACTCAGGAGTATCCATATGAGCGCAACCCCACACTGGAAAATTATTTACACCCAATAATAGGATTCAAACCCTAAGCCTATTCGATTTACGAAAAAACCAGTCTAAACATGAGCATCAGTAGGGGCCCAAATGAGCAAGCTGGCTTGGCTCATAAAGTTCGAAAACTCGGCTCGTTTCGCGCTCGAACTAATCCATGCTGGCTCGTTTTACTTATCTAGCCGATGAAGCTCGAGCTTGCAGGTTTGTAAGTGTAGCCTACAAGCAAAACTGAGCCAAGTGTGAACCTAAATTAGCCAAGCCGAGCTTCAACAAGTTAATACAATGAGGTTAAATGAGCCTAAAATCACAAGTATAGTTCGAAACTCATCAAGTTGGGTTCAAGCTCAACCAAGCTGAGACTGAGCCCAAATCTATGATGACCCGAGTTCGAGCTTGAGTTTCAGAACTTAGCGAGCTTCGAACCGAGCCAAATGTAAACATGCCGGGCCTTGAGACTGACAAGCTCAGGCTCGGCTCAAATACATGTGTAAGTATCAGGTCCATGAAGACCGAGCTTTATTGCTTGCAACAAGATGTGAACATTTCAAACCATTTTCGTTCCATGGGAGTCGTGCACAGAAGAAGCTAGGCTAATGTTGTTGCAGTTTGGCTGACAATCTGGCAGAACAAGGGATTCGCAGGTCTGAAAATTTGTGTTCTCTTTTCCTTTGTTTCTTAATCTAAAATTCATATTGACGATCAATTTATATTCCAATTATCAGAAAAAAAATACTAACTAAACATGTTTGTCCAGAAAAGGATAACAGTAGCAGTCTAATGCTTCAAAGAGGCTTTCACCAGGACTGGGGATGGTAAGATATATGCAGCCTTAGCCCTATAAGGTGCTACCCTATAGAGCGGTTGTTTCTAGAGGCACGAACCAAAATCTGCGATACAAATGAGAAAGACAAGAACCAAAATTTATTCACTGTAGAATTGCTCTTACCCAAAGTTCCTTCAACTTGGCATTTTGCTCCCTTGATGTCGGTATAACACTTAGAAACTTCAAATTAGACCCCAAAAAAAAAAAAAAAAACACCCCCGTAAAAATGAACTTCGAAGGTAGCCATGTTAGACATCTGGATACATACCCATGTCGGAACTCTAGTATCCGAGTGCGGGTAACATAGGGCTTATCAATACAGAAGCTTTGTGAATTTTCTTCCAAATTTAGCCGCCTCCTCTGACCGAGGAAAAATGAAGCCAAGTACAGCAAACTCATATACCAGTTTCCACAAATATTTCTCTCCTCTGAACTCAAAAATGTATGTAACAAATCATGAATCCACAACAAATAAAAATACCGAGTTACCGGGTAAATAAGATATGGTTATTCTTGATCTGGGTATTGGAATTCGAGATCTAATTTTCGCTTCAGATGTGTTCGATCTGCACTGCAAAAGAGAAATGAAATTTCATGATAATGACATGAACGAGAAATCAAATGAATAAAAATTTATCAAAATAACTAGTAAGGTTATATCCATGATGGGTAAACAACTCCCATACCATCATACACTACCCGCATCGAGCATCGAACAAAGATACTTGGACGTTAACATGACACTTAGACACTTCAAATCAGACAAAAAGAACAGAGAATCTTAGAAAATAGCCGTGTCTAAGCTCAGGATACATACCCATGTTACAACTCCCGTAATCGAGTCTGGATATATTAGATTATGACAATCGTGTAAATGACAATTGAATATGCGGATCATAACAAAAAGCGTACCACATATTGTGAATAACTGTAAAATATACTCAAGCAGTGATTGGTGAACATCCGTGCTCTATTTGGTTCAATAGAGGATAATTTCCTTATGGAAGGTTTTCTTCTCAAAATATTTTCAATTAAAAATATTCTTGAATCACAGCGGGCCTTGCAAAGCTGTGTTTGTGCTGGTCGTTTCCAGTGCAGCATGGCTTACCACCTTATTCGAGCCCAAAGAGAGAAAACACATTGGGGGCGTATGGTCTGGGGTAAATTCTCTTTCCCTAGACATAGCTTTATATTATGGCTTGCAATTTCTGATGGTTTGTTGACTGATGATAATTTACAAAAGAGACGGGTAGTGCTTGCTAGTCGGTGTGTTTTTATGTCATCATGCTAGGGAATCAACTGAGCATCTATATTTCAATTGCGAGTGGGTCAAGAAGGTTTGGTTAGTGATTTGCAGTTGGAGTGGGATTTGTTATACAACAAATCTCAAACAATGTTTTGCATGGTTTGATAAGAAGATTAGAAGTCGTCTTCCTGAGTAGTTTATCAAGCGAGCATGTTTGGCAGCGACAGTTACATGATCTAGAGTGCGAGGAATGGAACTATCTTTAAGGATCAAGTCAGGAAACCGAGCTGGGTGATTAGAGAAATCTAGAAACTAGTATGGTATCGGGTCAATTTTGTCATCTAGATTCGGTAGGCTTTTTTGGTGTGATTTAATCTTGATAATTTGGGTGTATAGTGGCTAGATTATATTTTTGGTAGATGTTTGATTCTGATTGTATATAGACTTTTTGATATATGGGAATTACTCGCTTGCCTTTTTGGGGAAAAAAAAAAATATATATATATATATATATATATATATATATATTCTCACCTCAAAAACTTGTCTTTTTTGCTTAAAAAAAAAAGTTTCATTCTATAAATTTGTATGAGATTTACGATTGGCCAAGTTGAGGCTGAAGAATAACATACAACCTGAGATTAACGGAAAACCTTTTCCCCTTTTTGAAAGGAAGTGGTTTTCTTTCATTGAGCGGAAGTTGGTAGCTTTTGCTATTAAGTTATGTAAAGAAACAATAGCACTGAGACGAACTGTGTTTTAAATTAAAAAAACCGAAGTCCAACCTATTTACCTGTTAATGGTTGGTCTAGGAGGAGGCCTTGATCCAAAGACAGAAAAATCTATTGACATTGGCATCATATCATTCTTGCTTGAAGTTGCACCACCTGTTAGTCTATTTTCGTTTCCATGATCAACTTTCTCGTCGTTTCCATCACTCCGATTGGGCATGACTCTTCTCAACTTTCTTGGTGGAGACAGCACAGCCGGACCATCCAGTGGATTGAAGTCTGGAACCTTAGAGTTGGGATTTTCACCCTTACGGGGAGGTCTCGGTAAGGATGCTGGATTTGTTGGTGCAGGTGGAGATGTGAAATACCTGCAGATTAAAAGATAAAAATTAAATATCATGAAAAACAAATGAAAAAAATAAAGGCGCAGACTGGGAAGGGGTAGAGGAAATTTGGAACCGAATCATCAATCTAGACTTCATTTGTTTCACCGGAAACATTTCCGTCTCAATTTGATTGTTTCTTTACATAACTTTAGAACAACTACCACAAATATAGAAAATGTTTCCTTCAATTGAGGGAAAATTGACTTCCCCTCACCGAAAGCCGAAAACGTTTGCCTTCATAGAGGAGAAAACGTTTTCTGTGGTAATCCTATGTCGTATGTTTTACTTCAACATCAACTTGGCCAAGCATGATATCGTACAAAATTTATAGAATGAAACCATTCTCTTTAATAGAATGCCAAAATTTTTTTTAAAAAAACTTATTTTTAATTGAACATATTTCGTAAAGAAAAATTTTATCCATAATTCTTTTCCGCTGAAACAAACGGAGCGCTGGATAGTGAATTGACAGCACCTGTGCTCTAGTGCCTGCTGTGCTGAAATCCTTGCTTTTGGATCATATGCAAACATCTTCGATAGCAAGTCCAGAGCATCATCGCTAGCCATCGGGAATAAAGAACGCAATGAAGGTGCAGGCACATACTGATATTCCACATAATCAGGAAGATATTCCATATCGGGCCACTGAGACCCCTTTGGAGTCCCAAAAGCAGCAAATATTTTCCCTAATTGATCAATGTCACTAGAACCCTACACGAAGTCAAGCGCGACCAATCAGCGATGAATTGATAGAATATCAGATCTTTTATACCGGGACTCTTTTTGCACACTTTTTCTTCCAAGAAAATGCGAAATGAGACTGAAAACGTTAATGAATCAGGTATGAGTAGAACAAAGAGACAAGCGACAACTGTCATTGAACATGCAAATAAGGTTTTCGGCCCAGTGATGAAAACACTACCAAGGTTGAGGCCGTGAGATAAGAGATCCTAGGTTCAACCCTATAGTCCAACCCCACTTACCTATCAAAAGAACTGTCATTGAATTGGGAGAAGCATGGTAGATCGAATAATCCATAAATAACCAGGATGGATAGGCCTCGTAACCTAGATAGCATAAAATGAATTTAACGGACTTAGCATAAGTGAATGGTAACTGAGAATGACATGCTAGCACCTAGCTCAATCATATCAAATAACACAATTACCATATAACGGACAAACATATAAAAATTCCCAATAACAAGGTTCCTCAATATATTTGAAATAATGGTGTTTTATCGTTATGTGTGCCACATTGACATACTATACCGAAGTTCATTCTTTCCTTATCAGCTTTCATGTCTCCATATTTGCCTTTAAATCCTCATACTTACACTTTTCGCTTTATTACCCATTATGCTCTTTTGATAATCCTCCCCTATTTATCCCCATAACTTCCACTTCCTCATTGATCAATCACAAGAGGTGCAATTCTAAAAAGATAAAGTCCTATTGTTGTGTTCAAGCGTCAACACATTTGCCCTTTTTCATACAGAATGTCAACGCAAGCTTGCAAGAAAAACACAACAAATATCCTCTTGAAGCTATGAAATAAGAAACATTAAGGTGAGTTCTCACCTGTAAAAATGGTCTTCGCAATAAAAGCTCGGCAAATACACATGCAGCACCCCAGACATCCACTGCAGGACCATAATTCTTACTACCAAACAAAAGCTCTGGTGCTCTATACCATCTGGCAAAGACCTATACAAAAGAATTCGATACCCATTAGGTGTTAGAAAATGACTAGAAGAGACATTTACACCTACCTGTAGTAAATTAAAAGACTAATCAGTTGTAGTTCTAGTTTTGTCAAATTTTATCATAAACTGGTTCCTATATTCTTACTAGAAATACTTCAAACTCAAAAGAGAGCATTTTGATGCCTCATCCCATTCCCTTGCTCATGTTTCCCCATTACTTGTCATCAATCAATTGCCAGGATATGAATTAATGTAAGCCCAATTGACATTATCAAAAGTTTCATATTAAATGTCAAAGCTTCCAAGCCCCCTTTCTTAACTTTTGAATTTGTGAAGCTGGAAGTATTTTTTCTTACTTTATGGAGACCAAAGGATTACTAACACCTTCAATCTTTACACCAGGAAACTAGTTTGAGAATCAATACCCATCTTCAAATTATAAACAAGTGAAACAAATTCCAACTCGGATAAGAAATAACAATCAATATGAGGCTTCATTTGGCATTTGGAACTGGAAATGGATTCTAGCTTTGCAATTCCAATACCAATTTTGATAGAACTGAAATTAGGATGAAATTAAAATTCCATTGTTTGGTTAATTAAATGAATCAGAAATTGGAATTGTAATTCACAATTCAAGTGATCATGGCTTTTTGGCCAATTGGGTTGCACCATCTCAAGGTTTTTTTTGGGGCTAGGGTCAGGCTCAATTGGTCCAAATCACTTTGAGTTCAAGTCTCGAGTTTTGGCTCAACTCCGTTCAAGTTTTAGTCACTACATGTCATTTTTTTATTCAAGTCATTAAGCAGATAGGGTCTTCTAAAATTTTGAGTTACTCAGATTGGATGATTTTGGGATTAAGATTAGCATAGGTTAAATCTAAGTTGATTCCAGTCATCTCAAGCTCAAGTTATCTTGGATTTTGGGTCAATTAGGTTGCATCATTCCAACTTTTGATTATCTCAGGTCGGTCAAACTTAGGCCAGGAGTAAGCTCGGGCAGGTGGTTTTGAGTTTTTAGTCATCTTAGGTTCGGGTTAGGTCCGATCATTTCAATTTTTAGGTCAACTTCATTGCATCACATAGCAAGTTTATTTTTGGATTTGAATCGTCTCATGTTTTAGGTCAATCAGGTTGGGTCGTTTCAGACTTTGAGTCAGATCGGATTAGGCTTATGTTGGATCAGCTCATTTGACATTCAAGTCATTCAAGCTAGGTCATTTCAGGGTCGAGGATAAATTTAGGTCATGTTGGGCCTTTTGATTTTGAGTCATCTTGATCTTTGGGTAAATCAAGTTAGGTTGCAGTAGGTTTCAGGTTAGTGGAGTTAATATGAAGTTGCAATTTCTTTACCTCATCCTAAAGAATCCAAATGTATAATTTTTAATCAAAATCCAACTCCATAGAATTCGGCAATTGAGTTATAATTTTAATTTTAACAGGTGAATCAAACAAAATTGAAATTATGGACCCCAATTCTACTCAATTCTAAGTTCTAATTTGAGAAGCTAAACAGGCCCTCATGGATTAAGACATAAATTCATATCGTAACTTCAGAAAAACTATCAGCCATAGAAAGAAATTGGATAAGATATCAAGAAAGGTTTCGGACAAAAGAAAAGATGTCAGATTTATTGAATTATCTTCCAGCGGAACTGGTCGTGTGAATTTAACCACAGTAGGTCATTTAAATAGTTCAAAAGTGAAAATTTTACTACAGCACTTATCATCAATACTTTCATTTTACTCCACCTTCTTTTCATCTTCATCATCCAACGCACATAACTTAGATGACCTATCATAGAACTTACCTGATGAGTGAACCTACGATCTGGGCTACCGTATATGCGCGCTAAACCAAAATCTCCGAGTTTAAGCTGCCCATCAGCCGCTAGCAACAAGTTATTTGGCTTCATATCCCTACAACAATGAGTAGGTCATTGCATGAATCCAAGTTCAATCTAGGAAGCACCAAGAAAGAAGTTAATCTGCAGTCAAAAGAACTACCTGTGCAAAACCCATTTCTTGTGACAAAAAGCAAGCCCTTTCAAGGTCATTTGAAGATATGATTTTATGTCAGCTGGAGAAAGAACAATATTTCGATCACGAATAACCGCCTCAAGATCACTCTCCATGAACTCAAATACAAGATGCAAGTTCCCCTTGTGGGGGAAACAATCAATTAGCTCGATTATATTGGGATCTTTGAGCTCCTTCAACAGTTTGATTTCTCGGAGTGCAGTAAAATTTACACCTTCCTTCTGCTTTCCAAGACGAATTTTCTTAATTGCAACGGTTTGATTAGTCTGCAGAATACCATATAATTTATCAAAACAATGATCTAAGATAACCACAAACATTCGTTGCCAATTAGAAAAATTAAAAATGAAACGACAGAAAAAATTACACACAGGATATTCTGACAGACCAATAACTCAAGTAACATTTTATATCACCAAATATCTACAGACACTACCTCTAATCAGTTTTTGCGTAACTCGCACGACAATGAATCTAAAATCTTCCATCTTTTGCTCTACTTCCACCATAAGAATAACGCATACCATCAACTTAACACAATAATCCGAAACATACAACAGAAACCCTTTTGGATTTACACCTTTTTTTTTTTTTGGTAAGTAATTTACAACTTAATAGTTAATCTTCGTTACTAAAATCTGCGATACTGCCTAAAACAGCTCCGTATTCATTTGTCCTCTTTCGTACCAGAAATCAGCTTGTCATACAAAATGCAAGATAGAAAATTGAAAACTAGAGCAACAAGGAAATCCCAGTTTAGAGCTTTCCATATCGACACAAATGAATCCCAATAGGCAATTGGCATCAAAATTCAAACTCCCTGTAACTTTTTCCTCCGAAACTATCAATTCAAAACAGCTAATCTCACTCATCGCCCAAAGTTATCCATAAACAATATCTTTCAGGTGATGTTATTTTCGAGCAACTTTGTAAAATCTTGTAGCTATTATTCACTATAAGTCATATAATTATTACGACAATAACAACACCCTCTATTTCAACCTCCAGCTTACTGTCGTGAAGAACCCAACTGCAAACAAGAGACTCACACACAACTTTCTAGAACAATCTCTTAAACCCTAACTCACATATGCAAAATCAAAGACGAAATTCAAGCTCACCTTGGTGTCAATAGCTTTGTAGACAACACCATAAGTACCTTCACCAAGTACTTCACGCTTCAAGTACCGATCGGCGACTTTCTTCGTCAAAAGATTGTCAATCTCCGACATCGCTACCTTGCAACTTGACTTTCCCCCCTTAAATAAACCCTAGAATTTGTGCCTTCGTATCAGAACACTCATCGAGACGATAGCGAGAGTGCTGCAAAAATCTAGGGTTTTTCGCGTTCCAATCTTGTTTATAAACCCTAATTGCCGATCGAAAATGGCGTCAACACAAGATTATTCAAAATTAAGGAATAAATTGACCAAAAAGATGAGCAAAATCGCTCCACTACTGAATCTGTATGCGCATCTACAACATCATTAGGTATAATGCGAAGCACACGCACTAGTGCAAAAGATCGAACATTGTATGAATCATTCTTGTTCGAAACTCAAAAAAGTTTATATATGTTCTAATTTGAGGGTTGAGAAATAAAGAGATTCATTTGAGTAATTTGAGTAAGTTTGACTAGCGTGGTTCATATTGGAGTGCTTAGCTCGTCAAAATTTGGGAACATGTTGTTAAGAACTTGTGTGACGGCCACATGAATATAAGGTGTATACGAGCTAAGTCGGCTTGTGAATTGGCTTGTTGTAAAACTCAAAAGGCTCGGTTTGTTTTGACTGAGCTGAAAAGCCCGTATGAGTCTGCCCATTTAGCTTATTGAGCCCAGTTCAAGCCCAAAAAAGCTTACACTCATAGGCTCGTGAGCATTAACGAGCCTCAATGAATCTATATTGATACTATTTCTTAGCATAAATATGTTCAGTTGAGTTAACTTTGAGCCTAAATGAACTAAGTTTGAGTCTGAGGACAAGCCCAAACAAGAAGGCAAGCTATTTGGGAGCTTGTCAAGCCAAGTTTGAGCAGAATTGAGCCGAGCTGAGTTCAAGCTTGAAATTTCTAAGCTCTGCAAGTTTGAGCTAAGCCTCGAGCCTGATGAGCTCAACTCAGCTCATATATGTTTTTATCATCCCTAAGCCTAGTATCATGATCCTAGAGTCTAGGAACCATGCGCTATAGATTGCTTTGAGCACACAACGGTCTAGGGGACTCGAACCCTCCAAGACACGGCACATCAATGTGTGCGAATGTAGCAATGTGCTACTTCCACTCAAGTACAAGGCAAACACTCACGCATTGAACATGAAGCTTGAAAAGTAAACAATTTTTATTCAACAATATAACATACAACGGGTATGGGACTTACATGTTGAGTGGATTGTCCCTCATATATATGTCTAACGAGCGTCTATTGTCCCGCTAGGACGAAACATGCTTCTTGCTCTTACAATCATATACTCATTTTTAGAAGGAGGGGCAAAACTAACTACGACATGTAAGATGTCTCATCAGATAGGAAAAAAAATACAAAAATTACCTAACTGGTAACCAAGTGACAAAGCACTAGCACTAAGACTGGGCATGCAACTAGCGTTAGCCGGTGCATGTGTGGGGTGGCTAGTGCATGATGAAACACGCACTCTTGCTTGTGACAACCATGAGCAAACGAACGTGCACTCGGTCACTAGGTTGTGGCCACTTGTCAGATTATGACATCTTCCCCTACTTGAGTTGCCAACAACCTCATTGACTTCATCTTCATCTTCATCTTCATCTCACTAGGATGTCCCGCTTCATCTACCTAACATGTCTCTTCAACTAGTCTCCCCTTCCACGTCACCAAACTACCTAGTCTTCTTCTTCCTGGTTGAAGTAGTCACTTGATGCTCAGCAATAACTTCTTCAATGGTCGGTGTTGGAGGAGGCTTCATTCAGATGGTTGTTCGCGTTGACAGGTTGGGCGAGGTATCTTCTTCATCAACTTGGAATGGCTTCAAGCAGCTACCATGGAAGACAAGATGAACTTTCATCCAGCTCGAAGGCTCCACTTTATATGATACCTTACAAAACTGGGCAATGACTGGAACTGGGCCTTTTTACTTCCGGATAAGATGCTTGTCTCTACCTCCGAGGAATCTTTGTTATTCGAGGATGATTTTCACTAGCGCTAAGTCTCCTATCTGATACTTCATTGGTCGTTTTCGTTTATCAGTCTACTTCTTCATTCTTCGGGGGGTTTCTCCAATAGGGCTTTGGCAACTTCATTATTGTTCTTCCATTCTCTGGTGAAGTTGTACGACCTGGGACTTGCCCCTCTCTACGGTTCCATGATTGTGAGCGGCAAGAAGGCTTGTTGATTTGTGACAATCTCAAAAGGGCTCTTACTGGAAATAGAGCTCCTTGGAGCTTTGAAGCACAAATGGGCAACATGAAGGAGTTCAACCCTATTCGATTGGTTGGCATTCAAAAATGTCGTAGATTACTCTTCTAGCAACCCATTTACCCTTTTCATTTGCCCATTAGTATGTGGATGGTAATTGGAGGAGATGTTCAGCTTGGACCTCAACAACATGAAAAGTTTTGACCAAAAGGTTCTTGTGAATCGAGCAACCATGTTGCTCTTGATATTGTAGGTACACCCTAGTACTTCATAAGGTGATGGAAGAACAACACTGTTGTCTCCTTGACAAGATAAGAACTCGAGGTGAGATCAATGTTGCATATTTGGAGAATCGGTCAATGATCACCAATATTGAAACACCCCCCTTTTGGTAAACTAGTGATGCAATCCAGAGAAACACTCTCCCATGGCCAATTGAAAAAGAGAGTGGTTCTAACAACCCTATATGGGGCTACTCTACTACTTGCTCTAGTGTCGGTTCATCTAAATCTATACATAGGGTGGTCTTAAGCATCTTATGTTCCAACTTGTGCTGCAGAGCACTCAAAGCCCCTTAGTCTAGGTATTTGTGCCCCCTCTTAGGGCGTTTACATAAAAAAATACTATAGGGGATGACTACTGATGGAACCCTTATTACTTCTTCGATTGTGAACTAAGTGGCCTAGTCTTGATACGCCCTGTTTTAAAATTTTTTGGTCAATTGTTGTCATTACTGTTCGAGGTTATCAACTTGCTCCACATGGTGGCACCACAGTTCCCTTTCTTTTGGGAATGCAACCCCATCTAATTGAAAGTCCACTAGTGGTTCGATAATAGCTCGAGCAATTGCAAGATTCTTAGGATTCTAAAGTTGCAGTTCTCTCTTTGCCCAATCCTTTAATCCCTTGATGAAGTGGGGTAAAATATCATTATCTAACGTCTCCTTGATGTCCAATATGCAGGTTGAGAATTCCTTCACATGTTCCCGATGGATCCCTTTTGTTGAATGTTGCTAAGCTAAAGTTGAGTAATGAAGTCGTTGTTCTTAGGGTAGAACAATCGTGTTCTAAATCAGTAAGCACTTGGTCACGAGTCATGTTCGAGTAGCCTTATAAGTTCAGCAAGTTCGGATAAGGGGTGCTTGACTCGTTAAAGTTTGTGAATAACTTGTTAAGGGCTTGTTAAAAACTCATTATTAGTTTGTTAGTTGGCTGGTATTGACATAGTAATGAATTGATAATGACTCGTTAGCTTTAATACCTTGATTTCATAGTGAGCTCGACTTGGTAGTATATTTGGCTTAATACGATTTTGACTTGTCTCAATAACAAGATTAACTAAACTGAATGACGAGCTTGAATCAATTGATAACAAGCATAATTTGACCAAATTAGAGTAATAGGTTGAGTCAACATAAGCATCGAGCATATTAAATAGCAATTGAACTTAGCAAAGTTCAAAAGCTGGATTAAGGCTCGTCCCCAAGCTCATGTTTGTAAAGACTTATTGAGCACAAATTTAAACAAAGGGGTTCTCGGTACGGCTCGGCTCATTTACATTTCTAGGTATGTTTTTCTTGAGTTATTGCTCGTACCTTGATATTTCTATAGAGAAAAGTAAAAACGTGTTCTTATTGCCATGAAAGTTGTTCGATAGTTAGTACTTTCATATCCATCATTTTATTTCTTATCGGTATATGCGGGATGCACCAAGGAATGTTGAGTAGAAGAGTACGTAACTCCTTAGTTCAAGGTGACAAATATACACCGTGGTGGTACTATATCACTTAGCTTAACTTTATTATTTAATTTCTCTAAACACTTTTCGAATCAAGCCAAATGCAGTAACTTTTGTGCCATTTATTCTTCTCCTCGGAGTAATTAAGTTTCATATAAAATAAGGTACTCCTTATGAAATTAAGTTGTCATTTGTACTATAAATAACTAGAATTATCTAAACATACATGCTCCAATTTATGTCCTTAGGGACATAGCCGAGTGGTTGTGATCAGCGGTTGCCAACGAGGTGACCCGGGATCGAATCCCACAAAGCTCAAAGTGGTCTCCTCTTTATTGAGGATTTAAGGGGTTTATCCCCTCCTCCTTCCCCTTCTCCATGGCTTTACCATCATTAAAAAAAAAAAATCATGTTGACAGTGTCAATTTCTCAAGGATTTGTGAAAATTTATGATAAACTAACTGAAATTTTTGTTTATTTATCGGATGGCATTTAAGAATCAATTTCAAGACATTCTTCCATATTACTGTTTAGCAAATAAGTAACAGGTGTTTGGAAAAATTAGATTATTTATGTGGTTCATCGTAAATATAATATCCTTTTTTTCAAATTCTATTACAGTAATGACTAAAATTATGTTGTATATAATTTTATTGTAGTTTGTAAGTAAGGTGAGTAATATTATAAATATTTGTACAAAAGCGTTATTATTTTTTTTTTTTTTCCTATTAGTACAAAAAGCATGTTGTTGATTAGCTAGAATACGTCTGTACCAAAGAGGGCACCAACACGCCGTCACCGAATCCCATTAGAACTCCGAAATTAAGCGTGCTTGGACGAGAGTAGTACCAGGATGGATAACCTCCTGAGAAGTCCTCACCCTCAGATTGGGGGTACTGGGAAACAACCTCTCTTCAGGTGTTAACACCCTGAAGGGAGAAGGCTGTGTACATCCGCCCCCCCGGACCCTACGTAGGCGGGAGCCCTTGATGCACTGGGTATGTTCCTTTCCTTACTAACAAAAGAAAGTGTCGTGTTGTTAATGTTGGTAGTTTGGATACACTAAATAATGTCGTAAGATAAGCTTGCACTTTGCCAATAATTTTTTTATGGCAATACCATCACTTCTCGAAAGCATCGCCAATAACCTTGCAACATCGGGGCGCTTGTATAAGCGTCTAAATTGAGCATAAGCTTTCAAGTTTTAACAAGAAGTAAAATTATTAGAAAATATTTTTACACATTAAAAGTATTGTAGTTATTTATAAAAATAGTCATTTTTAAAAACATTTTAAATATTGTGAAAGATATATTTAAAAGTTTAAAAGCTAAAAAAAATAGAAAATCCCACTACAATTCTAACAACTTACCCCCACCAACATCGGTGCTGTTGTCAATGGCGGGGCCACGTACAAATGAGAATGGGAAATTACCCACACTGGAATAAATACTAAAATACATGTAATTGTGTTATATAGTTACAACTAATACAAGAGATAAATGTCAATTGCCAACACTAAGGCTCCGTTTGTTTCAACGGAATTTTCCCATGGAAAACGTTTTCCTTTGGAAAAGATTTTCCATGAAAAATGCTATTTCCGTTGAGGTTTTCCGTTGTTTGTTTTAACAGAAAACATGTTTTCACATTTTGATATTCCTTGCTTGTTTTAAAGGAATAATTTTTTTACCAATCATCTTATACCTATAGAACAATATAAGTAGCAATATAATATATTTGAAATTATTTAGATTCTGTGTGGTTGTAGAATTAATACTAAGATACCATGAGGTTTGAGCATTTATTACATATCCTAACATTTGAATGTATATAATGACGTACCCTAAAGTTGAATATTTTATCACTCAGGTACCATACATCAAAATTTCATGAATTTTTGTAAGAATCTGACCAAATATAAAAGTGCTAATATAATACATAATTACGATAATATTTATAAGTCACGTCAATATTTTTAGCAAATTACGATAAAAAGTTCATCATATATTGATATAAACCATCTAAACATGGCTAAAATCATATGCCGTATTAATATTTTTTAGAAAAAATCTAATGAGAATACTTATATATTGTCGGAATTATGTTTCTAGATCACTTGGAATAATGACTTCCCGTCTTTTAAAAGGGAAGTTATTTTTCCCCCATTTGAAGGGAAAGATTTTCCTTTGGAAAAACCTTTTCTGTCACTAATCTTACACCAAACAACGGAAAACGGAAAAATTACTTCCTAAAATGTGATTTTTTCCCTAAATAAACGGAGCCTAAAATACTAAAATAATAATTTTATTATAGTTGACCCCACTGGCTGCGAATCTTAACTCCACCACTGGCCCTCGCCACCCTCCGCCGCACACCATCCTCTCCGCCCTGCAGGGTTCCCTAACTCCTCGCAGGACTTTCTAATATTTTACATATTTAATAAAATATTTTAAACATTAAAAAATATATGATATATCTAAGAAATATTTTGAAGACTTCAACAATATTTTATATTTAAAAATACTTTTCTAACAACAATAATAAATTCGGTGCCTCAAGGGCTCCCACATATGCAAGTTTAGGAGGTGTGATATATGCAGCCTTACTTCTTTTGGATGCTGCACTAAAGGGAGGCTGTGTCTGAAAACCCCCAACCTGAAATACTTTTCTAAATTTTATATTTATGAAATATCTTTTTCATATTTAAAATTTTTTTCAAAATATTTAATATTTTGAATATAAATAGAACCTTTATATTTAAACATTTTTTCAATTCAAAATATTTTTGTAAACATTTTTAAATTTTAAAATATGTACAATAATTTTTAAGTACTTTAAAACATCAGTTGGCATTCACATGGCTCTATTTGGCACACAGAACTGGAATTGAATTGCGTAATTATAATAGAATTAATACTTTATTGCTTTGGCTAATCAAAGAATTAAAAATTGTAATTGTAATTCCATACCTAATCGTCTCGATTGTTGAGTCAATCGAGTTAGACCATTTGGGATTTCGCCCCAATTAGGGTCGGGTTTTGGTAGAATTGGATCATTTCAAATTGAGTAATTATGAGTTTCAGGTCAACTTTGGTCGGTTTTAGTAGGATTTAATCACATAGTGCTCAAATTGTATCGGATTTTGGTTAATTAGATGAGTTCATTCTATGATTTGGTGTAGTATGGGTTTGGGTCTGAGTTGGTAGCATGATCTAGCACTTGAGCCATCTTGGTTTCAAGTCAATCGGGTTGCATTGTTTCCAATTTTGGGATACACGGGATGGTCTAGTCAAAATTAGGTCGGACTAGTTTTAGTCATCTTTAGGTTTTAGGTCAATTAGATTGGGCTATCCCGAGACTCGACCAGCTTAGTTGGATCTAGTTCTAGTCAAACTCGAGACAGATAGAGTCATTTCAAGTTTAAGTCATCTCGAATTTTGGGTCTATTAGTTTAGATATTTCCAACTTTGAATTAGATTGGGTCAATTTCAGGTTGTGTCATATATATTCAATTTCGATTCATTCAAGTATGGTCATTTTTAATGTCGAGTCAAATTCAAGTGGGGCTAGAATTTCAATTTCAAGCAATCTCGAGCTTTAGGTTATCTGAGTTGGATCATTTTGCATTTCATGTCAATAGAATCAACATGGAATTATAATTCCTCACTTCCACTATCATGAATTGGAATGTATGCTTTTCACAAGTCATGGACAGTGAAATTATAATTTCAATTTTAGCATGTAAATCAAACAAAACAATTAAAATTTTAAACCCTAATTCCAATTTCAATCTTAATTTCATACTCTAATTTCATGTGTCACAGAATGTAGGGCCTGTTTGACATTATTGTGAAAAAATTATTTTTTTACGGAAGCACTTTTTATAAAAGCACTTTAGTATAAGGTATTGTTTTAGAGAAGCATTTATGTTTGGCCCTACTAGTAAAAAAACACTTATAATATAATTGTGAGTGTTTGACAATTGTTTAAGAAAATTGTTTTATTTATCTAATTATAAAAAATGACATAAACAGAAGTCTTTTGTAATTGAAAAAGCCTAAAAATCTTTCCAAACATTTAATATATATTTTTAAATATTTAAAACACTTTTTTATTATTTAAAAGATTTTCTAAATATATAAAATACTTTTAAATATTTAAAGCATTTGTTAAATATTTTAAAATATGTACATTTTCTTATAAATTTAAAATATTTTAAAAAATTTTTACACTATTTTTTACACATTGTAAATATATTATGATTGAAATATTTTTACTTATTTATTTTTTTTAAATTTATAAAATATTTTTTGAATATATAAAATGATTTTACATATATAAATTATTTTTAAAATATATTATCAATGTTCAAGCACGTAGAAAAATATATTACTAAATGTCGAATACCTTAACTAAGTTTTCTTAATTGTTTAATTTTTGTTTTTGCTTCTACTTAAAGGAAGAAGAGCCAAATTTTTATTTTTCCTTAAAAGCAAAAAAATAGCTTCTAATTCTAATAAAAAGCGCATTTTAATCATGACCAAACACCATTAAAATTTTAAAAAACTATTTTTTTTTTTCCAAAAAAAAGCAATCTCAAACATATTCTTAGTAGATATATTGTAGCATTGGAATTGTATAGAAAGTAGGGATGTAATTGAGTCGAGTTGAGTCAAGTATCTTAGTACTCTACCCGAACTCAATTAACTTTGTAACTACTCGAACTCAAGTTGGGTGTGTAATTTTTCTAGAACTCGTACACAACTAACTATTCAAGTACTTGACTCATTTCGAATACTCGTTTATTACGTAAACATATATTTTTTGACACTAAGTTCAACATATATTCTCCATTATAATTTTGGGATATAAATGAATTAATTTAGGATTAAAAAATATTTTACTTATTTAACCTTTATATGATTTTGTCTATTTACCATTTTTAATACATACAATTTCATTTATACTAAGGCTCCGTTTGTTTCAAGGAAAGTACGCTTCCCCCAGAAAATGTTTTCCTTTGGAAAATGTTATTTTCATTGTAGGTTTTTATTGTTTGTTTCAATGAAAAATATATTTTCACATTTTGATATTTCTTATTTATTTTAAATGAATAATCTTCTAACAATCAGCTTATGCCCATATATAGGACAATATAAGCAGCAATACAATATATTTGAAATTATCTAGACTTTGTGTGGTTGTGAAATTATTACTAAGATATCCTAAGGTTTGAGAATTTATCACATATCATGACATTTGAATATATATAATAACGTACCCTAAAATTGAATATTTTATCACTCAAATACCATACATCAAAATTTGATGAATTTTTGTAAGAATCTAACCAAATATAAAAATACTAATATAATATATAATTACGATAATATTTACAAATTATGCTAATATTTTTAGCAAATTACGATAAGAAGCTCATCGTATATATTGATGTAAACTACTTGAATATGGCTAAAATCATATGATGTGTTAACATTTTTAACAAAAATTCTAATAAGAATATTTATATATTGTTGAAATCATGTTTTTGGATCACTCGGATTTATGACTTCCCCTCTTTTAAAAGCGAAGTCATTTTTCGTCACCAAATTTGCGTCAAACAACGAAAAAGGGGAAAATTACTTCCTAGAACATGGTTTTTCTCCTAAACAAACGAAGCCTAAATTCCTCCTAATTAATACAAGCTATCTTTTGAGTACATCAAATGAGTAATTATCTAGTGCAATTCAAGTATGCCAAAATGAAATCAAACAGCGAGTCGTGTATCAGGTAGGGAATCGAGAAGAGTATTGAACTATTTGACTCGTACTCGTTTATTATTAGAGTATTTTTTTTGATATTCGAACTAAAACTCAGTTAATTTGAGTTTTATTTAAATTACTCCCAAGAGACTCCGATCAATTACAACTAGGGATGGCAATAGGGCGGGCCGGGGCGGGTACGGGGGGTGTCTCCTCCATACCCGTACCCTCCACCCATATCCTATACCCGTACCTGTCCCATTACCCGCCACGGGTATGAAGTGGACACCTGTGCCAGCCCCGGCGGGTACAAACTCATACCCGTACCCGCAGGTATCCAACGGCTATGCATTACCCGCCCCGTACCCTCTCTAATGTGCGTAGAAAACGATTATCTATAACGGGTCATATTAGTTATTTAATACTACTTTTAAAAATCAATTATATTTTTTAATAACATTAATAAATAATTTGGGATATTGAATTTAAACAAGTATTTTTTTTAATTTGAATATTAATTATGTACAAAATAAATCGGGTATGACAGGTCTGAGGTGGAGCGGGGTAGGTATGGAGCGGGGCAGGGCGGGAACAAAACTATACCCGTACCCGCCCCATACCCGTGATGGATACAGGATAGGTGCACCAAACCCGTATCTACTACCCATTCTATTTATACCCGTATCCGCTCCAAACAGAGCTAGTATCCGCCCCATTTCCCTCCCTAATTACAACCCTAGTACAAAGTGAAAGCAAATAATAAAAGAAAACAGAAAGAAACTATTAAATGGAGGACAGGTCACATATGAGGACAAACATACAGCGAAGCCAAGCACGTGAGCGGCACTCAAGTCAGTGCAAAAAGGAGGTTAAATTAGACCTTTTTTTTTTTTTTTTTTGCTAAATAGCCTATTTTTTAAAAAAAATTAAAAATTAAGTCATATTTTAAAAATATTTAGCAAATTAATCCATTTCACTACAGTAAAGTGGGTCGTACTGAACGTCATACAGCAGTGTTGCACGACGTTCTGTACGTTGTGCAACGGAGCTGCACTATTGCATGCCGTTCCGTACGCGTGTGCAACAGTACCAATTTTTTTTTTACCTCTTTAAAATTACAAAAATTAAAAAAAAAAATTAATTTAAATTGTTTTAATTTTTAAAATAAAAATATCCCGGGGGGGCATTTATCGGCTGGTTTATTTGCTTAGGTTCAATCACATACTGTTGACCTTGTACTATTTGCTTATTATGTGCCTTGTACTATTTGATGTGCCCGTGCTTATGCTTTCAGGATGCCTGCTCCCATGACGACACGATATTCAGGTTGGGGGTTCTCGCAAACAGCCTCTCTTCCACCCGGAAGGGGGAAGGCTGCGTACATCCACCTTCTGCGGGAGCCTTTGGAACTGAGACTGTTGTTGTTGTTAAATTATTTTAATTTTTAATTTTATAATTTGAATCACTAAATACGTATACGTTTTAAATTAAAAAGTATATGTATATTATTATTTGAACTATTAGTAAGGAAGATATAAATAAGGGACACATTTAAATGTGGAGATTGTGATATATATATATATTATTATTTAAACTATCTCATGCAGGAACTATGGTATTATAATACTATTAATAAGGAGGATATAAATGAGGGACACATTTAAATAAAGAGATATTGACGTTTTCAACAAAAAATTACGAGTTTACGCATTTATATATTATTATTTTAACTATTTTATTATATACATGTTTATAAAATATATTTTCAAAAATTCATATACATTAACTTTTGAGTTTTATAATTATGATACAGGGATTACTATGTTGAACTTTGGTGGTTGTTGTTAAAGAACCTTCGCCGTAGATGTTGTTAGAGTAGACAAAATATACTTTTAAGAAATTATAAAAGATGAAATGAATGTCATTTGCTGAAATAGTTTTCTTTATATGATAGTTTTGAAAATATTTTTTTTGTGTGACTCTATTTTGTACATGAAATTGAAGCATAAAATTCGAGTTAAGATTAAAATTGGAATTCAGAATTCTAGTATTATAATTCTGTTCATTTGAATTAAAGTTATAATTTTACTGTCTAATTTAATGAAATTGAGTTTTGATTTAAAATCATATATTTATTACCTAGTTCCTCTCATACTTGTGGTTTTTAAATTTCATTATTGATATTAGGGTTATTTACATTTTACTACCCTGACCTTTTTGGTAATTATAAAAAGAACCCCGAAGTTTTGAAATTATTAAAAAAGATCTCGAGATTTTATTGTATTAATAAAAAGGACCATCTCCGGAAAATAAAGGTAAATGACTTGCCTTTCAAAATGGGAAAAATTATGATTCCGATTGGCTCAAAAACCTTCACGGTAATTATCATGCAAATCCAGATCGAATCGAAATAAACCAGATGGCTCAAAAACCTTTTAAAATGACGTCAGATGGCCGGAGTGGGTACAACAACAACAACAACCCAGTGCCTGCAAAGGGCTCCCGCAAAAGCAGGATCTGGGGAGGGTAGATGTACGCAGTCTTCCCCCTTTAGGCCGAAGATGGTCTCTTTTATTAAAACGATAAAACCTCGGGGTTCTTTTTAATAATTTCAAAACATCGTGGTCCTTTTTATAATTACCAAAAAGGTCAGGGTAGTAAAATGTAAATAACCCTTGATATTAGGCCATGTTTGCTATGTAGGAAGTAGATACGGGAAGTATAATTTATGAGAAGTACGGATTTTGGCTCTTGTTTAATTGGCAATAATTAGGTAGAATGTAGAAAGTGAGCAATTTTTAATTCCTTCAAAATGTAAGAAGTAACTTAACTAATCTCCTAGATAAGTTCTAATTCCTTTGCTTTCAATTAGTCTCTCGAAGAAAGTTTTATTTCTCATAATGATAACCAAATATGTTTTACCTATTTTTTGAAAAGTTGACACAGGAATTGAATTCCTGGAAAATACAACTTCCCGAGACAAACAAACGCCATGTGTCAATGATCAACATTTTTCAGTAAATACTTTTTCAAATCTAATAAAAATTTACAAAATTGTAATCTATAGTATCTAAACGATAAAATTTTGTACAATTAAGAAACTCCAAAATGTCAACCAAATATGTTTTACCAATCACGCTACCCAGATTCGATTCTCACTTGCACTTCCCCTTTATGGGGTGAATTTAAGGAGTCGATGTAAAAAAAAAAAAAAAAAAAACACACACACACACACACTCTCTCTCTCTCTAAATATATATTCTATTTAAAAATTTATCATTAAGGTACCCCGAGTTTTGAATATTTATTACATAGGCACCTGAGGTTTGAATACTTTATCACTTAGGTAGCCTATGTCATAATTTAATAACATTTTTTAAGAATCTGACTAATTTTATACAGAACATGATGATGCAATATATTATTACAATAATATATATCAGTTATGTCGAGTTTTCAACAAAAATTTAGTAAAATATGATATAAATTCACCAAATATTCATATAAACTGCCTAAATACTGTAGAATTCACATGTTATGTTAGCATTTGTTTGGAAAGAAAACCATCACATTATATATATCGCCATAATCGAACACCATCTTAGCACTTTCCAACCAAAATTTATCAATTTTTCAAAAAAAATATCTAATTAATAAAATTTTAAAAACTTCATAATATTTAAGTAGTAAGATGCTTAAATCTCAAGGCACCAATTATATATATTAAAATGTAAGACTGTAAAAATAATAATTAAATTGTCAAACTTAAAAATATTTAAGTGAGAATTTTCCTTCTTTGTAATGGTTACCATTTTCAAAAAGGGAAAAATAAGTAGCAAGTTTGTTTTTTTTTTTTTTTAAATTAAAAATCACATAAATTTTAGGTACAATTTTAAAAACTATATAAATTTTTTAATTTTTCAATCTCACAATATTGACATCCATTAATTTTTATTGAGACGACATCTTAAAAAAAATTTAAATACAAAATTTTTTAACATATTTATAAACGTTTTAGATAATTAAAATTAATTTTAAATTTAAATATTTTAAAACTATTTAAATGTAAACTCGAGCTTTTTTAACATTATTTTTTTCTTTTGTATTAAAAACCGATATTAGCAAAACTTGGCGAATTCTAATGACATTAACATTAAGATCCAACCGACATAGAATTCTTTATAAACCCCTCCCACCCTCTCCCCATCTCACGCTATCTCTCGGCATTTTGTCTCTCTCCTACGATCTCATCCTTTCTCTCACTTACAATTTCATTTCTTTCCCTCGCTCTCGGTAAACTACTATAGAATTTTCTAACATGTACTCTAAGGGCATATGTTAAGGTGCATTAAATACACAATTTTCTTATATTTGATTAGCCAAATAATAGTGTATTAAATACACAATTTTCTTACATTTGTATTTGAGCAATCAAATGCAAGAAAATTGTGCAATTAATGCACCTTAACATAGCACATGTTAGAAAGACCCAATTACTATTTTTACTTCTTTTTCGGTTTCATTTTTTTTTTTATATTCTAACTGCATGTTATTTTGTACCACCTATTTACTACATTGATTTTTGCTAGACTAGTTTTTTTTTTCATGTAATAAATACAATTTTATATTATAAAATGGGTTAGTTAATGTGCCGAAATTATTGTAATTAAATGGGTTAGTTAATGTGATATATTTACATTTTTGGTTTTTTTTTTACTAAAAGTTAACTTAAATTTAGATGAAAAAATTGCATAGATTTTATAATTTTTTAATGTCATACTTTAATGTAAAGATGTTAACATCTGTGAATTTTTTTTTCTGACACAGCATTTAAAAGAATAATTTTTTGAAATATAAAAAATATCTTTTAAATATTTTAAAATTAATTTAAATGTAAATTTAAATTTTTAAAAATTATTTTCTTTTTTTAAATATATGTCTGGAAAAACTAAAAAGTGTTAACTTTAAGGTGTCACATTGAAAAATTTTGGAAAGTTTAGGTGTGAATTTAAAAAATTACACCTAAAACTTAGGTGGTTTATAGTAAAAAACCCTAAAATTTTAATGTAATATATTGTTCTGTAATTATGAATTGGTTAGTTAATATATTGTACATTTCTTATTGTGTAATATATTGTTAAATAATTTACAGCGTAATAAAATATTATTGCACATAATTATCTTAATATTTAATGTAATAAGTTTAATAGTATTAATTAATTATTACTTTTGTCGTGTAATATATGATTATTTAATTAATATAATATTCAATATAATATATTTATTTTAGGAATATTATAAATATGGGTAATTAATTTAATAATATATTATTTCATATAATTAATATAATAATATTAGCTAATTAATAATTTGTCATGTAATATATTCGTGTGTAATATATTCTTTTTGGGTAATTAATTTATTAATAAGTTGAACATTAATAATTAATTAATAGTTCATCGGTAAACATTGACTGATTTTGTTTGGTGTGTTGTTGGGTTATAATGCTATAAATTATGGGGCACACTGTAGTATTTTTAACATTTGTTTTTTAAAATGCTATAAACTGGGTTAATTATTTACTAATTTTGTTTGCTTTTGTTGTTGGGTAATCAAACTAGAAATTATGGCATGCAATGCAGTGACATTGTTATGTCATTATGATGGAAATATGACGCACAATGTTAATGGTGTTGATTATGCTGGCGGAAGACGGTTTGTACTTAGGGCTTGAACTAAAATTTCACTTGCGGAGTTGAAGGGGATGATGCATGAAGCTACTGGGGGGATAGTAACATGATTGATATAATGATTACATGGAGAATGTTGGTATTCCAAAATCCTAAGCGTTATACACATGTTGAGATCAGTTCTCCAGTGACTCTAAAGTCTATGTTCGAAGTGGCTATAGAAAGTAGGGCAATATAAGTAGAATTATAGTTAAATAGTGTGAATGTGGCTGGTAGATCTCAAAGTCATGTACCACAGTTTCAAACTCAAACTTCTGGCCCGTTCAAAGAGGTTGACTTTTCATTGATGGGTAGAATCGTTGCAAACGAGGATATAAGTATGTTTAATGGAGCTTATGCCAACAATGATTCTAATGTATTTGATGACGATGTAGATTTTGGTATTGATACTTGTGAGGCTAATTCCGATGTATCTGATGACGATGCAGATGTCAGTATTGATACTTGTGAGGTCGAATCGATTGATGCTGATGGGTCAACAGTTACCCAAGCGCCTGCTCCTGAGTTTGAAGATGTTACTTAGCTAGACCAGACAGTCTCTTCTGACCGAGAGGTAAATAGAAGACATAGGTCCACATAATTTGACTTAGAACATGGGCTATTACTCCAAACCAAGGAAGAGCTGGTCAATGCATTAAGCTTGTGGCACATAAAGAACACGCTGGAGTATAGGGTGTACAGGTCGAAGCCTCACTATCTAGCCCTAAGGTGTGCACAAACACCATAATGTGAGTGGTATCTATGTGGGGCACTGAAACAGAAGATTTGAGATATCAAGTTTGAAGGGGCCACATGCATGTTAACTACTGTTGTACTTGATTCACGTTGTTCATTTATATTAATCATTTTCATGTATTTTGACATTCATTATATGATATTTATTTGTAACATTTCGTAATTTTATGAGTTTTATGTGATTTGATAAAGAAAAATTACATAATATTGCGCCATTCTTATTGGCGCATTTAAGCTAACTGCACCATTCCAATTGGCGCATTTGAGCTAACTGCGCCGTCCTAATTTGTGCTATTAAGTTCATTGCTGACGTAGGTGTCATATCTATAAATTATCTCCAACTGTGCCAAAATCCCAAATTTCTTTTGCCATCGTTCCATTTTGAAAAATGAGTCTCCTACGGTCGACGTGGGTGTCACTTCAATCTTGATTTCTAGAAAAAGATATGTTATGAAATGATGAAAAAATATATATTAATACATAATTATTTCTAGAAAAATAGAAAGACATTATATATTATCATAAGGAATGCGATATTTTCTTTGAGTGAACATAAAATGAATAAGAGTACCTAAATAAGCATCAAACTGTAATTTATATCCACATGTATGCTTAGACAACACTATTAGTCTTCGGCTTCAATCTTCTCTCACTAACAACAATAACAACAATAGATCCAGTGCCTTAAGGGCTCCCGCATAAGCGGAGTCTGGGAAGGATAGATGTACGCAGCCTTACCCCTTCAAAATGTAACCCTGCTTAGAGGCAACACGAGGACGTCCAAAGATGTCGCCCATCCTGGTACTACTCTCGCCCAAGCACGCTTAACTTCAGAGTTCTAATGGAATCCGGTGCCTTAGTGCCGGGTAAATGAACGTTAATCTTCTCTCACTAATGCGAACTGATAAATCACAGTGGCAGTGACAAGAGTGTCGCCCCACCGCCGTAAAACCCACTATTAGTAGGTTATATGCTTCCATTAGTGCTGAGTACTCAACATAAGTATTTCTTAGTCGAATATGTGATTTTGTGTTTAAAACTTCCTCTGAAACTCAAACAGTAGAACCGACTTTTGCAATGCCAGATATAACCCCAAGCAATCCAAGCAAGCGTTTAGGGCCCCCAAATTTTTGGGGCCCCTAATTTCTGGGGTTGTGGTTTATAAAGTATCAATTGTTAATATTTGTAAATTTTATAGTCAAAATTATTATAATTTATTGTATATGAAGGGCCCTATTTGAGATTTTTGCTCGAGGCCTCGAAAATGTCAAGATTGGCCCTGCTTTTGTTGTATCACAAGGCGCATGAGAGAGCAATGATTTAAAACCTCACTCTCCCATGGAGAAATACGATCATATTATTACTCTATTCAATCTCCTTACATACCTTTTTTGAAAAATACTCATAATATTACACATCGTAAATGTTTCATTACTACTATGTACTCTGTTTTTATTGCAGGACCTTGTTATGCTGAATTGTCGACATCACATTGTCAACCTCATTTGGTTTAGCAGTTGGACGAGCATATCATATCATACATTAAATATGTGAAGTTTTTTGAGGTTTATAGATTGAGGCATGTTATTCTCGGTCGTTTCCTAATTAATGTCTTAGTTGAGAGATGGAGAGAGGAAACCACACCTTCTATCTCCCAGTTAGGAAAGCCATGATCACTATGCTGTAAAAAATTACAGCAAATTGGCGACAATTTTACAGCGAAAATCGGCAGAAAATTACAGCAAGTATCGCAAGAAAAAATATCGTAAAATTACAGCAAAACAGCGAAATACTGCCGTAAAATACAGTTTAAAAAAACCTAGTAAAAATTACAGAAAAATTTTGTAGTGAAACAGCATTAAAAACGCAGTGAAATAATCAGTAAAAATTCAGAAAGAAGTTGCAAAAGCAGACGCAATAAAATGTTGTAAGTCGCACCGCTAAATTCACGTAAAATTCCTAAACACACCAATCAAATAATACCGAGAAGTGGAGAAATAGATTGAATACCAGAGATACGGTGCCGTGGGAAATATCACTGTCCTAAAAGACGTATCGCCGCTGCTCCGGTGCAAACGTACCCGTTAAGAAAAAGAACACCCTCGCCCTCGCACGGCACAGCGGGTAGGCGGCATGCACGCTCGTGTGTGGTTTCCATTTTTTTCACCCATGACTAGGGCTGTAAATGAGCCGAGCCGAGTTGAGCCACAACTTGCTCGGCTTGTCTCGTTAACTAAATGAGACCGGCTCGGTATCAGTATCATTTATCTAATTAAGCCGCATATATGTGCTCAGCTCGGCTTATTAACTAAATGATACCGGCTCGGTATTGGTGTCATTTATGCTTGATTATTTGGCAAGCTGGCTCATTGAGCTTTGTTAGCTCATTAGGCTCATTTGTCGGACTTATTAAGCTCATTTATTATGTTTGTTAGACTCATTATTAAAATAATATATATGTTATTTAATTTCGCAATCTAGCCTTTCGAGCCTAGTCAGCCTCGGTTTGATTGGCTCGTTTATTTAAACGAACCACCTTAAACGAGCCGAGCCGGCTCTCGAGTTGGCTTAGACGAACACGAGCTGAGCCTTTAACGAGCCGAGTCTCATTTGCAACTCTACCCATGACTAAATTCAAAATAAGGGGGTTCGGTGGGTTTCTGTAAACCACACCCCTTTCTAGTATTTTTTCAATGTGGGTGTAGACAAGAAAATTTTATCATTAAATGCGCGCCCTGAACAAAAAGTGATATATACAAAAGTCAACATTTGACTAAGTTCAAATCACTAAAAGTCAACATTTTGACTAAATTCGGGTCAGTCCAAACAACCTCAAACTCTAAATGACTTCCAAGTCCAAGTCCAAATCCAAATGCAAATATTTCTTAAGTCAAATCTAAAATGACTCTCAAGTCAGATCAAGCCCAAAATAACTATCAAGTCAAAGTCCAAGTCCAAATGACTCTCAAAACGAATCAAGGCCAAATGACTCCTAAGTCGAAACTAAAGCCAAAATGACTTACAAGCCAAACCCAAGCCAAATAATTCCGAAGTCAAATCAAGCCCAAAATGACTTTAAAGTCAAACCTTAAACCCAAATGAATTCCAAGTTGAACATAGACCCAAATGACTTCCATGTCAAAGGTCAAAATTTAAGCCCGTAAAGCCTTGGGGTTAAAGTAAACTTGAGCCCATAAAGCCTTAAAGCTAGTTCGAGCCCACTACTACAAAATTAAGCCCGTGGCCCAAACCTAAAGAGTTCTTCCTCTATAAATAGAGGGCCCCCTCTTCATTTGGGGGGGGGGGGGGGGGGGGGGGGGGGGGGGGGGGGGGGGGGGCACCAGGGAAAAACAAAGGAGCCAAATACTCTCCCAAGGAAAATAAAAGAGAACTACTTGTACTCTCCTTCTCAAAGCCTCCAAATTTAAATGAAATAGACCATCTACCTTCAAAATTAGAACCCAAATCATCCTTCAAAATGAAGATCAAGCCATGAGCTCTCTACTTTGAAAAAAATCGCTTGATTGAGATCAAGCTTCATGTCCTCCTTCAAGTTTTCAAGTTTCAAAACCCAAATCATGCTTCAAGACAGAGATCAAGCAATGAGCCCTCTACTTTGAAGAAAATCACTTGATTGAGATCAAGCTTCATGCCCTCCTTCAAGTTCCTAAGTTCGAAAGCCCAAATCATTCTTCAAGATAGAGATCAAGCCATGAGTCCTCTACTTTGAAGAAGCCACTTGATTGAGATCAAGCCTCTTGCCCTCTTTCAAGTTTTCAAGTCCAAACCATCAACAAAGGACTCATCAAGTATCGTGGAGATCGAATCTGATGATTTTTGTATATTTGTAATTAGTATATGTGTACAAAGATTGTACCCATTTTCTACTGAAGAAATTCAAGAAATACTTCTCTGCGGTGCAAATATTTCGTTCATTTACTGCCTTCGAAATTTTGTGCTCTACAATGGGATGTGGGCTTAACATTGTCCAACATTTTCCTAATGTGGGGAGTGATTTTCTTATAACTTTAAGCTTTGCTTGTATCATTTTTTCAACATGTGCAAGACGTGGCTGTACTACTTGGGCTTAAAGTACATGGCCCTCCTATCACTAGTAGACGACAAAAATATAGAGAAGTAAGCGAGGAGCTATTTGGGATTAGATCTCCTAATGAAATGATGTTAGGGTCCGTTGTGAGGCTAGCATGGCTGCATCAACATTTCTCCCATCTACTTGAAGATGCTCCACCACTGATTATGTAGCAGCACGCTATCACATACATTTTATTATTGTTTGGTGGTAGTTGTTTCCCTATAAATCGGGCAACGAGATATTACTAATTTATTTGTATCTATTCCGCTGTTGGGGTTATGCGACCCAATTTAGTTGGGGGAGTGCAATATTAGCAAGTTTGTATCGCCCTATGTGTCAAGCTTCGCGCAAGGGGAGTACCAATTGGGAGGCCTATCATCATGTACCTATGAACTGTAGGAATATGTTTCATAATTTTGTTGTTATAGATGATTCAGATACGAGCAAATGCACTACCATAGCCCGTATATGGAATGCTATAGACACATCGCACATCGTTTTATCACTCCCCCTACTGCGTCTACACAGGCTGGATACCTGTCCATTTTCAACAATGAAGATATCCTAGTAAGTATCCCCTACGATTTTCAAAAAAAAAAAATTCTTTAACTCTTAGGTATGTAAAACTTTCTTTTTAGGTTGCAGGTCGAGTGTGTTATGAATATATGAAATGCACTACGAGACCTTATAACTTAGATCGAGAGTCACTTCACGAGGCTCCCATTTCAAGTACTAATATTTGGAACTAGCGTGACGTCAAAATATGACTAATAACCCTACTCATTAGCCTTGTGTTATACGTTCTTGAGATATCTTAGAACTATTTAATAACATACTGTGGTGCGCATTCATTTTTTTTATTTTATTTGTAAGTTTAAATATATTAATTTACGTTCTATAATCCATGAAAAACGACGATAATTAAAGAGTTTTTAGTAATGAGTAAAAACTATAAATTATAGTATGGAACGTACCTAGTGCCTTAAGGGCTCCCGCCTACGCAGGGTCTGGGGGGGATGGATGTACGCAGCCTTCCCCCTTCAAGGTGTTAACCTGAAAAGAGGTTATTTCCCAGTGTCCCCAACCTGAGGGTGAGGACTTCCCAGGAGATCACCCATCCTTATTACAAAATATTATAGTATAAATAATATAATTTAATATATAATAAATAATTTATTTTAATTTACTTATTACAAAATATAAATGTTGTTTAAATTTAAATAAAAAATCATGTTCCTTATGATGATACATGATGTAAATTGATTTAATTCAAGCATGTATTATAAACTAAAATATAACATGATCATAAAATATAAATATATGTATTTAATATAATTAAAAAATTATTAAAATAATTAGAATTAATATTATATATTTGCAAATATTTTAAAAGTTCAATAAATAAATATATATTAATATTATTTCATGCATGTAGAGGTGGCCAGTGGGCCAGGACGGTCCGTAACCCGGCCCGACCCGCGTGGGCCAAGGCCCGGTTCCCAAGCGGGTCGGGCCTCAGGCCCCAAAAAAATTGTGGCCAGGCCCGGGCCAGTTAAGGAAAGAGCCGTTGCTCCCCCTCTAAATTAATTAAAAAAATACTTTATTTTTATCTATAAATACCCAACCCATTCATTTCATTTTTCTCACAAACAAATACCTTATTCTCTCTTCTCTCTTCATACATCCATCTACATACTTCTTCTACTTGCAATATTGTGCTCTAAATTTCTAAAGTTCGTTGTTGACAAAGCATTCGGATCATAGAATCTTGCTCAAGTTCGAATTTCATTGTTCGCTTCGCTTGCTTCGGTAATTTTAGTATCGAAATTTCATTTGTTTTTTCCTTGTTATCTAGCTAATTTCATAATTTTGCATTAATAGTTGCATTTTTAAAATACTAATCAGTAATTTTATCATCATGGCACACAACATATCATGGTCTGGAGCCCGTCGTTCGAGTTCTAGTTCTTCTCGACGACGGCCTATAATACCTAAGAGGAGTAGAATTGTCGAACTTAATACTGATGAACGAGCTTTTCTAGAACCAGGACCCTCACCTCCATACACTGACAGTATAGATTTGGACTTTGAGCAACAGTCCTACAATGAGCAGGATTGTCTTGACTCGCAAAATGAAGAGGAACCCACACCCACCATAGAAACCCAACCCTCAAGAACTAGCACTACTAGTCGTAATACTAGTGGGGTTTGGAAGTATTTTAACTTAGATAGGAAAGTTAATAAAGTTTTTTGTAAATTAGGTAACACACCCAAGGCCTTTAGTCATCCGCCCGGTAGTGGGACGGGTGCTTTAAGTAGACATATAGTTAGGTCCCACACCGAACAAGACCCAAAAAGAGCCCAACAACGGTTAGTACAGCAAGCGACCGGTGCGCTTGCTAAATTAAATTCTCCCAAGAAACTAATAGATGGGAGTTAGCTAGATAGGCAATTACGGCTGAAAATCGTTTTAGCACCGGCGAAGACCCTAGATTCTTTAGGTATATGCAAACGGCGGTGAACCCCGCCATCGTAAGGATTCCTTGGAACAACTTAAAGCGAGACGCGTTTAAAGATTACCAAAGGATGAAAACTGAGATCTTTGAACTTTTTAGGACGAACATGAGCATGTTCTCATTGAAGTCCGACACTTGGAAGTCGAAACCTGGTGTGCCTTACTTATGCGTAATAGCACACTGGATCAATTCCTACTTCAACCTTCAAAAAAGAATAATCCATTTTGCAAATTTGGATTACCTCCACACTACCGACATAATCACGGGTACGATTATGGAGGCAGTCCGCGGTTGGAGCATAGAGCGACGTATTTTTAGTATTACATTCGACAATGCTACCAATAATAATGCATCCGTTAAACAATAATTAAGTATATGAGACCCGTGTTAGGTGGGCGGTGTTTTCATCTACGTTGCATTTGTCACATACTATATTTAATGGTTATGGATGGTCTAGGTCTAATAAACGCTTCTCTTTCCACCTTAAGAGATGTAATAATAGCTATAAAATTATCCGAAATCAGAAAGAAAAGATTTAGATCTCTATGTAGGACGTATGGCTTAGAGTATAAACAATTTAAATTAGACTCGCCAACTAGGTGGTTGTCAACGGTAGATATGTTAGATCGAATTTTACCATATAAGGATGTCTTGGTAGAATTTGTATGGGATACTCGTTCAGATTTAAGTGATTATAATCTGAACGATGTACATTGGGACACAATTGATGGAATTTGTAAATTTTTTTACCATGTTTAGGGAGGCTACCAACTTTTTTTTTGGGTTGCTATTATCCGATTATGCCACAAGCAATATCAAAATTTGATTGCTATTGTAAATTGGATGTCGAGTAATGAATCAAACCCCTTGTTGGCCGCATCAATTGCAGCAATGAAAATAAAATTTTGTAAATATTTTCTTGAACTACCCATTTTATATTGTTTTGCTACTATTTTCGATCCCCGTTGTAAACGAAGGGGTTTGAACCTGTTTGCCGAATATTTTTACGGAAAATTAGATCCGACTTTTAATACCTCAGTTTTCATTAAGCAAGTCGATAGGGACCTACACACTTTATTTTCTCATTATTCCCAGAGATTATCATCTGATAATCCACAAGCTACTTCTACTACAGTAGGATCTTCCACGTCTAGTGGAAGTAGTTCATAGTCGTCATATGCGTGGACGCTGTTACCAATTCACACCCACAAAAACTCCCATGTCATGTGACGAGTTAGATTACTATTTCCGAACCCCGATGATCCAGTTCTTCGCGACACCGGCGAATCCGCAATTTGATATTTTAAAATGGTGGTATACAAATCAAACCCAGTTTCTCGTGCTTTCCACCATGGCACGTGATATACTAATGTGTCCGGTGTCTTCAATACCATCGGAGTGTGCGTTTAGTCTTGGTGGCAGGTTGCTTGGAACGAAGAGGGCGAAGCCATCATCGTCCAGCTTGAAGATGTCCGTGTGGTTAAAGGACTAGATGCACGCAGAGGCTAGGGAGCAAAACGACTTGAGGCTGGGTTTATCGAGCGAGGATGAAGACGACCACACTACCGATACGTCAGATGGTGGCACAACAACCCCCTTAGTAGACTGATTTCACATTGTTGTACAAGTACGTCTATATCTTCTTTTTATTTTGTAATAAGTTTTTTTTTTAAACAGAACAACGCCCGAGGGCTAGGAAAAATTACATTAATTATCAGAAATAATAGAAGACAGACCCGACGGAACATTCCGCCACCAGTAATGATTACAACATAAAGAGGCGTGCATACGAGCCACATAGTGGGCCACCCGATTACATTCCCTAGGGGTCCAAACGAACTCTATTCCAGGCAAGGAAGACTCAAAAAAGGAAATGTCACTCACGACCGCAGCCACCTCGCTTGGAGTCACCGATTCCCCCAGTATGGAATAAATGAGGTCCTTACAGTCAGATTCAATGATAACCGACCTCCAACCTTGGGAGATCGCAAGAGAGCAAGCCACTCGAACCGCAAGCGCTTCCGCAACCCGAGGGGAAGCCGCCAGCACAGAGCCGCACCAACCACCAACGACAGTCCCAGTCCAATCCCTAGCCACACAAGCAATAGCAGATTTTTCACGACCTCTCAGCCATGAGGCATCATAGTTAAGTTTAAGACAGTTTGCCCTAGGGGGAGACCATCCGCGAGAACGAAGGGTGGACTGCTGAACCTGCTCCTGGTCTCTACCATGGGAGCTCGAGGGAAGGGAGGCCTGCGCGAACTCCGCAGCTTGCAGGAAAGCTGATTTTGAAATCTGTGAAGGATTCCGACACCTATTCTCATAAATGAACTCATTCCTGACTTTCCAAAGCCCCCAACAAAAGTAAAGCAATTTGACTAAGATTTTCATTTGTCATGTCCAAACCAATGGCAACATGTTCCCACCACCAGACAAACCCTCTGAAACCAATGACCGGGGGGCGAAAACCCCATTCGGACCCAAACCAAGTAGCTCTTGATGGAGGGCAAAAAAATAGAAGGTGCTCGGCGGATTCCACCGGGGCTTTACAACGAGGGCATCCTGGATAGTAGGATCCAACTGTTGTAGTCACATTTGTTACATTATTTACCGTTATTTACTATTATTTATTATATATTTTATTTTATATCATATATTTTATCAATAATGATTAAAAATTGTGATGGATTGTATTTGTATATTTTATTATTCATCAATGAATTATAATAATTTTTGTACAAAATGAGTTTATTTTTTCTTAATTTTATATTTTTTTATTTAAAAAATTGGGGGGGACCGGGTCAGGCCCGGACCCGGTCCAGCCTGGCCCGGGCCCGAGCAGGGCCCGGAGATTTTGGGCTCCAAGCCCGGTCCAGACAGGCCCTGTTTGGGAGTCAAGCCTGGCCCGCCACGGCCCGTGGCTACCTCTGCATGCATGCATGTCCGACTCTGGCTGACTTGCTAGGTGAAGATCACATGCGGTGTACAGCATGTAAACTGGTTTTTTTTTTTTTTAAAATTATTTTTATATTTTATTGTTTAATTAAAAATTATTATGTTATATAAAATATAATACATAAATTTTTTTTCTGCCACATGGCAAGCAAACAGATATATATATATATTTTAAGATGGTAAAGCCACGGGGAGGGGGGAGGGATAAACCCCTTAAAGTACTCAATAAAGAGGACACCACTTTGAACTTCGTAGGATTCGATTCCGGGTCACCTCGTTGGCACCCGACGATCACGACCACTTGGCTATGTCCGTAAGGGACAAACAGATATATAAAAACCAAAACCACATATTACACCCACAGCATCAACAAAACGTATCAAAGACAAACTCACAAGACCTAAACAAGGCACCCAAAACCGGTGCCGCACTCATTCAATGATTGGATAAGAAATTATAACGACACCAAACTATAGAAATAATCAAGTCGGCAAGAACACCTTCACTCCTCTTCGTACCTCGGAAGATTCTCCTATTTCGCTCCATCCAAATGTTGTAGACAGCTGCAATCACTGCAATCCTTTTGACTACACTATAGTGCTCTCGATTCTGAAACACGACCCCACGACCAAAGCATGATGTCCCGCAGCCTACGAACCATAGTAAGATTAAAGACCTCCGCCCCTCGCGACCAAACATGAGACGAGTAGCAGCAATCAAAGAAAAGGTGATCTAGATCCTCACCTTCAGCTTTACAAAGGTAACACCATGTCACGGGCCGCCTTTGGCTGACACTGTCCCCGGTGCTCAATAAGCAGACATATGCCATATGGGGTCTCCTAAGCCTGTCCGATACTAATGCGCATTGATTGTGTTCAGGTATGTTCGTGGTATGCCGTGTATTTCGTCTCTTGAAGGTGCATATTGCTGCTTGTTGACCATAGGGGGTAGGCTGGCCCGGGTGATCTGCGCTCATCCCGTGACAAGTGGTATCAGAGCGAGGCTCAGGATATGCGAGTAAGCAGCTGTAGTGGGACCGAGCTTTGTCCGTGGTGGTGGACACTCCTAGGGAATGGGAGTTGCTCGTGTCCTTGGTGCGTTAAGCGGGTTTGTCCGTGTATGGACACTCCTTGTGTGATAGGGGCACTCTAACGAGGAACTTTCGGAGTGAAGTTGAGTGGCTCGCGGTTCCGGATGTGGCGGAAGGCTCACCGTGTTGGGCGCCGGTCAGGCGTGCTGACCGTATGGCTGGCTTATTGCGTGGAGATTGGGCCGATCCTTGGGGTGCAGTGCGAAGTTCACAAGATGAAGAGTCAACAAGCATCGTGGAGCGAGACGTGTACGTGGTGCACTATGGTGCATGGAGCTGGCATGCTGCTTTTTGGGCACGCTGCTTATCATCAGGTGAGTGTCAATAGCATGTCAGGGGTGTCACGTTGGAGGGGATGATGATGTGGTCGTCCCGTGACCACTCAAGGCTGCTAGAGATGCAGGGATGCGATGATGGGCAGGCACCCGCAACGAGGACGTTTGCGGAATTAGGTGGGGGAGAATGTCACGGGCCGCCTTTGGCTGACACTGTCCCCGGTGCTCAATAAGCAGACATATGCCATATGGGGTCTCCTAAGCCTGTCCGATACTAATGCGCATTGATTGTGTTCAGGTATGTTCGTGGTATGCCGTGTATTTCGTCTCTTGAAGGTGCATATTGCTGCTTGTTGACCATAGGGGGTAGGCTGGCCCCGCCCTAGCCTCAGGGTCCGGACGCCGCACGGGTGATCTGCGCTCATCCCGTGACAACCAGCTCAGAAAAGACAAACCCATCCTCCAAAGGCAGTCCTGACTGAGTAAGCCACTCGATAACGCTTTCTACAGACAAAAGGCATGTTTCGGAATCGGATATCTCCAAATGGAACGTTGCCAGTGCCAAGAATTGCCTTTGCCCCGAGCACGATCATATGCTGCAGCAACAGAAAACCTGGAACCCCTAGTACAGTCCTTCAGACTGGCCGCAGCTCTTGACGCAGCACCAAACAACCCGAGCCACACATCCCGACACTTATAATTTAATTATTATATGATATATAATTTGTATATATTTAATTTAAAAATTATTATATATTAGTAAAGTATCAATTGATACTTAAATTTTTATCATATATGTAATTTACCTAATTCATTTAATATGTATAAAATAAATTTTTAAAACATTACACCTTAATATATAAAATTTAACAAAATAGTAATGTTATTGCAAAGACATGTTACCGTAGTTTTTAAGATAATTTTATAGATCTTATTATCTGTAATCACATCTAACAATAATAATTTTTATTCTGACAATAATAACTTCCTGTACTATATAAAGTAATAGCATTATTAACATATGAATTAATCTATAACATATTAAAGTTGAATTTACATAATATATAGATATGAATTATATATTATTTTTATATAGTACAATAATTTCTAATTTAATAGTATTTTATATAGTATAATAATTTTTAATTTTATAATAAAATATAAAAATAATTTAAAAAATTACAAAAAATTTATTGGCGTTAAACATTAATAATAATCCAATTTTATTTATTATTTTATAATAATTTACCAATTATAATATTTAATTTTACTAAAAATTACCTATTAACTAATAATTAAACGCTAAATGCGATCAGTTAACAAATACATCAAAAGAGAATAGTTGGCATCCACAGTATAAAAAGAAATTATTAGGTGACCCGTGATGACCACCCACTACTTCCTATAGTCATTTATATTGAAAAGTTAGTTTTAATAATTAAAATTTATTATTAAAATATTATTTAAACTAATTTTAACTTAAAAATAAAAAAATACTAAATTTCAAGTCACCTAATAATATCTCCCCGTATAGATAGTGCCGTCGGAAAATTAAATAGCAGAGAGAGAAAGAGACGTTAAAATTTAAATGGAAGACAGATCACAGATGGGGACAAAACGACCAGACAGCACGTGAAGATTCAGTCCCGAAAAGAATCTAAGGGCTAGATTCCCTAGAATTTGCCCTCACTGCACCCTCCTCAACGCATCACTTTTTGAAACTCACTAATTAGTCACTTAATAATCTTCTTAAGATAAAATTATTTTAATTTTTTACTAAAAATTATTTATATTTTTGATGAGTTATTAAAAAATTATCTAATTTTTTTTTTATTTTTTAAAGTAATGCCTAAAACTTTTTTAATTTTTTTTTTAATGTCATGCCTAATACTACAACAACAACAAAAAAAAAAAAATCCAGTGCCTTCAAGGACTCCCCATAAGCAGGGTCTGGGAATATCATACCTAATACTGATAACTATAATCATTATAAAAAAAATTTTAATTCTATAAGCATTATAAATTATAATTCTATAAGCATTATAAAAAATATTTTTTTAATGCTTTTTTGGATTTTGACAAGAACAATAAGTTATTTCAAAATTGAGGTTTTGCCATCGTGTAATGACACACTATATACAATTCGGAAAAATACAAAATAAAATACATAAATATTCTATAATAAATGTCAACACTACGTTCATGTCAACTTCCACCGATTGGCTTATAGTGTGGCCAATACTGGTAATAGCGTCCTGTTTATACCGATTGACTTACAGGTTGTAGTAATATGTAGTGTGTCATTTATAATGCTTATAGGAGTAAAAATAATTTTTTTTTTATAATGTTTATAGGAGTTAAAAATTTTTCACAAAAATAAAAAGAACAATTTTTTTTATATTATCTTTTTTTTCTTGACAATTTTGGTTGGATTATAAAATATTTTTTGTGATGTGATATTTTACAAACTATTTTTTAAAATTATGGTATTTTGTTAAATGGCTCTTCAACAGTTCACTTTTTTAAGGTCACTAATTAGTAACCTAATAATATTAGGGCGATGCTATCGGATGTCAATTGACACCAATTGACACAACAAAATCAAATGGAATCGCAAAAATAAAGAAAGGAAATCTATTTCTATTCTATTTTATTATAGTAAAACCTCCCCTTTTTCAAAACCCACAAAAATTATATTCTCAAAAATCTAGAACATTTGCTCTGCAATTTAAAAAAAAAAAAAACATAAAATCTTTCTATTATATTGTCGGCAAATAAAAAAGGAAATGGTGAGTATTTTGTAAGAATAATTATGTCCCACGTAATATTATTTATATGTATTTGATAATTAAATGGTTTTACTTAACATGTCTCTCTAGTATTATTTTAGTAAAGAGACATATTTTTTTAATAAAGAAACATATTTACTAATGAAGAAACATGTCTACTAATAAAAAAATACCCTTTTCTACTCTATAACTAAGCGTCCAATCCTCTCTCTGCTACAACATATAAACACAAGAACATAAAAGATGATTAAAAGTACGGTAATTCATCTTACATCGTACATTAAAGAAAGTGGTTAAGAGGGACAAATCATATTTTTCAGTGTCCATACTCAACGATTAATTAATAATTGCTATTAATTAAGGTATATTTTTAATCTTAATGTGTAAAAATCATAAAGTTCCATATCTCTGGGAATTATAGTTTTATGCATATAATTTAGAGATAAAAAGTTCAGTGATTTATGAAGTAATTTTTGTAATTAACAAAAAAAACTTTTTTTTATTTTAATTTCCTTATTTTCCTTTTTCTTATTTGCTTTTTCCACTTGATTTTTTTGTGTCTACGCGTACTCTAACCCATAATGTTATTCTTAAGATAAAATTATTAGGATTTTTTAAACTAAAAATTACCTAAATTTTGAGTGAGATATTAAAAAATTACCTAACTTTTCTTAATTTTTCACAGTTACACATAAACTTAAAAAAAAAAAAAAAATTCAATGTTACAACTGATGACGACATAGTTAACTTTTTGTTAAAATAAATATGAAATTATCAAACTACTCTCAATAAAACTTGTTCTTGTATCAATGTGTTATAAACAATTTACAAATAAAAAATACTTTTAACTTTTTTGGTGACAAAAATGTGTAGCAGCACGACGAATCCTTTACAATTTTACAAATTCAACCATAAACGGTAATTTTGTAGTTTATAAAACATATTATTTGAGCAACTAGCTCGTAGCCTAGTGGTAAGGCGCCCGGTTGCCGTGTGAGAGCGCTGGGGTTCGAGCCCCACTAGTGACCCCCCTCCCCTGCCTTTACCAACATAAAAAAATAAAAAATAAAACATATTATTTAATATAATTTAGTTAAATTAAATTAAACTTTATATTTTAATGCCGAGTTATTTAGCAAAATATTCCATTTAAAAAAAATTAAAAAGTAACCCATTAACAAAGTCGTTTAGAAAACTAACCCATTTGCAAGTAAAAGTTGTAGGCACCTTTTATAACAGTTTTTATTTGTAGACGCTATTTGAAATGGCTACTACAAAATTTTACTTGAAGGAGCCATTTAAAATAGTGCCCACAATTAAAACTTTATAATAAATAAATAAATAAATATTTCACACTACATATAACTCATAAAAATACAAAATAAAAAAAGAAAATAGATACTCTATAATAAATGTCAAAATATATAAAAATAATTAATTTGATTCTCTTTGGGAAGAGAAATCCATTTATGAGAAACTAAACCCCGAAAAGGAATGGAAAGAGCTCAAATATCTCCAAGGAAGATTAGCATATATACGACAGCTCATTTCCAATCTATCAGGAAGATGCCAATCGTTCTCCGGGTTAATGAAGAAAGGAGTACCATTTGAATGGGACAAAAAATGCCAACACGCCTTCGAAAGCGTGCAGGAATATCTACCTAAATCCTAAAGTCCTGACAGCTCTAGAGAAAGGAAAGCCTTTGATTTTACACTTAGTAGTTGTGGACATTTTCTTAGGCACTTTGCTCGCACAAAATAATGTGAGATGTAAGTTACAGTACAAATCGTGACGTGAATCTATGACTAGGTTCACTATTATCTTCAGAAAAAGAAAATATTCATCTTATTTTAATTATATACATATTGTCATATAATTCTTTACATATTCAATGAGATGGTCTATTCCACAAGAACTTAATGTATTTTTAGTCATTCTACATGGACCAATTTGATGTCCAACAACTTCATCAGGTATATAAGTGAAAATAGACACATTTAATATAATGACAAAGTTATTCTGTCTGTTTGCTAGGTTGATTGAATGCCGTACCGGCAACCTTGGTTAGTCTTTTTGCCCTATATTTGTTTCGAGAGTTGGCACATCTAGCAATATGTAGGACTCCTGATATGCTTTGATATTGTCGAACTACATTGTCTTGACAGAGTGTTGCATCAGTTTAGACTAACTCAACATATCCAAATATTCATCTATTTATATTAATTATTTTTATTTATTAATTTCTATATTTTATTTATATTGATAATTTTTATATATTTTGAAATTTATTATAAAATATTTATTTTTATTTTTTTAAGAGTTATATGTAGTGTGAAATATTTATTTATTTATTTACTATTAAATTTTTAATTCGAGGTGCCAGGAGCCATTTCAAAACGCCGAATGTTGCTTTTTTTTTTTTTTTTTTAATTTTTATCCCTTTAATACATTTATACCATCAAAACACGGCATTTATTTGACAGAAAGTTAACGGTATCAGTATTAGGTGTGACATTGAAATTTTTTTGAAAATTTTAAGTATGAATTTAAAAAATTAGAAAAGTTTGGTGATTTTTGGTACTTCACCTAAAATATAAGTGATTTTCAATTAAAAATCAAAATTATTAGGATAGGTTATATATTAGTATTTTTAGATTTGGTGTAATAATTTTTAAATTCAGAAAATTTGTGAATAATTTATTAGTTTATAGGTTTAGTATAATTATTTTTAGTCCAATTTTAGATGTATAACATCAGCATTCTGCCCAAAAGTTGACGTGTAAAGTTAAATGAATTCAAAAAAGTACTAAATTAGAAAAACGACGACATTTTGAATAAGGGTATGAATGTCTTTTTGTCTTTCAGACATTTTATTACCTAAAACTAGACTAAAAATTAATTATACTAAAACATGTGGGTTAATAAATTATTTCATAAAGTTTTTAGACTTATTACGCCAAACCTCAATGTACTAATATGTAATTTATCCTTAAAATAATTATTATCAAAATAATATATGTTGTTATTTTGGTGATAATTTCGTAGATATTATTCTTTGCAAGTCATTTTATTATCATCACAACAATAACTTTATTTTGATATTATTCTTTGTAAGTCATAATATTATCCTGAAACACCGCACCTCAACCTAAATTTGATATGAAATTCAAAACTATTTTACTTAATTAACTCAAAACTGAATTAATCTAACATGCCAACCTTCCTATGTGACTCTGTGGAACATCACCTTGTATACCTTTTGACAGTCAAAATAAAAGTTTAATTATCAAAAAAAAAAAAAAAAAAAAAAAATCTAACATTCCAACCTAAATGTGACCCAATCTAACTCAAAGGTGGAAGTACTTAACTTGATAGACCTAAAATTCAAAGTGACTCGAAATGACCATACTTGGCTCAAATCTTACTTGACCAATAGCAATTGAACTTATCTAAAATCCAATATAACCTTACCTAAATTTGACCTCACCCAGCTAACCTTGAGTTGGAGATTATAACCTAAAAACAATAAGACTTGAACCCAAAATCATATTACCCAGCTCAAATCCCACCTCTGCTACCCTAAATCATAGAACGAATCTATCTAATTAACCATAATTCCAATACAACTTGAGCACAATATTTATGGACCCAACTAAACCCCCTCCCTAGTTGTCTCGAAATGGCTCAAATATGAAATAATCCAATCTAACCGAAACCCAACCTTACTTCACCCAAAATCAAGAATGATCTAAGTCGATTTGCTCAAAATGCGCTACAATTAGTTATGAAATTATAGTTCTAATTTCTCATTATTTTAATTAGCTAAACAATGGAGTTCAGCTATTTTCCCTTGTCCGCACTTAGAGCGTGTTTTTTCGGGTCATAATGCATGTTTGGCAGGTCGACTTTTCTCTCACTACTTATCAAAAAAAAAAAGAAAAAAGCTTAACAACATCATTTCAATTAAAGATTATAATTGCGGTTGTCACTAGAATTAGAGTGCAAAGTGCTAATTCTATTATTTGGTTGATCAGTTAGAATTGGAAATACAATTTCGCTATCCAATTTTATTAAATTTGGTTTTAACTGACAATCATACTTTGAGATTCATTAAGGTGTCAGGAAGTAATTGTAATTTGATACTAATTTTATTGACTCACTGCCTTAAAGTCCTTCCATGGTTATCCTAGTGGTTAGGACAGCTATATGCCAACCCAAAGGTTAGGGGTTCGAGGGACATATCTCCCACCCCGAAGACGATAATATCGATTTAAGGAAAAAAAAAATTAGACTCAAAACCTAAAATGATGCAACTCAAGTATAATGAAGCCAAGATGACTTGAAACTAGACTTGGCAAAATTTAACACGACATGCTAACACGACGGGAACACGACATAAAGATAGCGGGTTTGGATTGGGGTTTTTGAAGCCGGGTTGAATTTGGGTCGACTCATTTAACCTATTTAGGTATTTGGGTTGAATTTGAATTTGACCCATTTAACCTATTTTTAACCCACTTGACCTGTTTATATAATTATGTTAGGCATTTGAATGGTCTATTATTGTTAGGTTTTAGGTAACCTATTCCACATAAAATAATTTAAATATATTTAGTAATGTTAATTTAACAGTTTATTATAAATATGTTGTGTATTTATTGCTAGTATTAACCATTAGGTGTATTATTGACATGTTCTTAAGTTATAAAAAAGTATTTATTGGGAAAAAAATTACCGATATAATTAAATGGGTAACCTGTGGGTCACCCATTTAATGATCGGATTGGGTCCGGGTTGAGAGTTTCTAACCTGTATAATAAATGGGTCGGGTTCGGGTTGACTTAATTTCTAAGACCCTTTGCATAACACGACACGACACGGCACATTTGCCACCCCTACTTGAAACTGAAACACCAGCACAAACCTAAATTTGACTCGAAACTCAAAATCACCCTTCTTGAATGACTTTTACTTGGATTATCTGACTGGACTTCAATCTGATCGCCCAGTCTAACTAAAAGTTGAAAATGCCAAACCATTACCGAAAATTCGAGATGACTCAAACCTAAAACGAACTACCAAATTTCAATATGACTTGAATTGGACCCAACTAAGCCAATCCACAACCCAAGATACCGAGCGTAATTAACCCGAAACCTAGAGATGACTCAAACACAACCTATGCCAACCCAAATCCTAGAATAAACCTATGTGGTTAACCAAATCCCATTCAACTTGAGCATGGCACGATTTAACCCAACTAAAACCCAACCTAAGTTGACCTAAAAGTGAAAATGACTCACATATCAATTTGACCGAAACTAAACTCTAGTTGACTCAAAACTTTTGTCCAAAAAAATAGTTGACTCAAAACTCGGACCGGTCTAACTTGATTGACTCCTAAATTCAAATGATGAGTTATAAAAGATTTACAAAATTTCAATTCTTTGATTAGCCAAACAATAAAAATTCAATTCCTTTATAATTCTAATTTCATTAAAATTATAATAAAAATTATTATTTTACAGTCTGGTTCTAATCTTATCTGTCAAACCCATTAAAAAACAAGAAAAGAAGTAATGATCACCACCACCACACAAGTGTAATCAAGCTCTATTTATAACCATCAACCAACCCCCACTACTCCTTGGCCCTTTCTTCTTCCCCAAACCCATCAAAACAGTATGTAAGTTTTCACTTCAACATCAGTACTTTGCACGTCAGTTAAATGTGAATTTTATGTAGGAGTTGAATTGGTTTTAAAGTGACTTATATGTGGATCTTATATACATTAACTCTGTAGGTCGACCTTAAAAAGACTTGGTAAAATTTAACAATATGTTTGCATCTTGTAACTTTTGAAGGGTACTTTAGCCCGAAGGGGTTCTTGATACCACCTATTATGATCATCCATAGGATAACACCGAACTATAAATCGAAGTAACAATCAAACACAATGGGGGATAGGAAGAACAGCGGAATTTACATAGTTCAACCAAAGACTACATCCATGGAGGGAAGCACAATAATTCCTCTCAACTCTCAATCCTCTCAACTCAAACCTTTAACTCTCAACCCTAATGGTAACATACATAATCCCGTGTATATATAGAGCCTTCCACACTAAACCCTAGTGTGTCATGGGCCTCAATAGGATTGGCCCAATCCTAACAACAACAGCAGCAGCGACCAAGTGCCTCAAAGGGCTCCCGCATCAGCAGGGTCTGGGGGGTAGATATACGCAGCCTTCCTCCTTCCGGGGCAGCCCTAAAGGGATGCTGTTTCCGAGGACCTCCAACCTGAAGAACTTGTCAGCCGCAATGACACCTTGCAACCTGGCATCAAGAGACCAAAAGCATATAAGCAGGGCAAAGTAGGCATATAATAGGCAGAGAAAAAGGCAGTAAACAGATATTCAATCAAGAGAACAGATCATACAAAAGTGTGCCAAATCTGAACTACCCTAGTGATAGCACAAAGGCTGGTGCACTCTAATATGCTACATCTGGTACTTCTATGCTAACCCTCTACTGGGCTTTATCTAAGGTCATCTCCTCCCGAAGGTTTAGGTGGGTAAAGTCTTGTCTGATAGTCTCCAGCCATCTCTTTTTTGGCCTACCTCTCCCTCTCCTGCCTAGCATGGTATGGGGCTGCTCACATCTCCTGACTGGAGCGGTGCTTGGTCTCCTCCTAACATATCCAAACCACCTCAAACGTTGCTCCCTTAATTTATCCTCAATGGAAGCCACGCCCAATTCACCTCTTATGACGTCGTTCCTGATCCTGTCCCTCCTTGTGTGTCCGGACATCCACTGCAACATCCTCATCTTGACCACCCTCATCTTCTGTGTATGATGTTATTTCATCGCTCTACACTCCACCTCATAGGACATGGCCGGCCTCACTACTGTCTTATAGCATCTTCCCTTTAGCTTTGAGGGAAACTTTCTATTGCACAGTACCACTGAGGCCATTCTTCATTTATGCCATCCTACTTTAATCCGGTTGTTGACATCCTCGTCCACTTCGCCATTGTGTTGTATCATGAATCCCAAGTGTCTGAAACTCTCCTTTCTCGGTATAGGGTCCGATCCAATCTTGACGTCTTCTCTGCTAGGCTTGGTGGAGGGATCAAACTTAAGCTTCATATACTCAGTTTTTGATCTACTTAGTCGTAAGCCCTTCGATTCCAATGTCCTTCTTCACAATTCTAGCTTCTCATTGACCTCTTTCTGCGATTCTCCCGCCAAGATTGGCCCAATCCTATATTTCACAAATAAGACCCAATATAAACAGGCTTTGCACATCACCTAACATCTTCCTATCAGTTATCCAAAAGAAAAGGTTGTTTAGGGAATAGAGTTAGGGGAGTGGAGCTCTTTGAAGTTCAAAGGAGGGGCAAGTGGGAGGGGGTAGAGCTGTTGATATATGCATATGCTTAAAGCTCCGATTCTTGTAAATATTGAATATTTTTCGGGTATAATTTTATGATGGAATTGGATATTATTAAATATCCTAAAAAAATGAGAAATTTATAAAAGATCTTTATATACATATAAGTAACCCAGGCATCCGCATGGAGCCCCTGAATTTTAAGGGTCCCATGTTTTTGAAGTTGTGATTTTCAAAGTATCAGTTCTTAGTTTTAGTAAATTATATAGTTAAAAATATTATAATTTATTGTATATAAAAGGCCCCCTTTAAAAATTTTACTTGAGGCCCCGGGGCTAGCCCTATACATATATATATATATATATATATATATATATAAAATATGTATATTATCCCCTTTTTCCTAAGTATACCCACCGTCTCACCGCCTCAGCTTATAAAAGAGGATTGCAACAATGAAGAAGAAAATTACACTGAGGAAAGTTATCGAAGAGAGAGAAATTGAGGAGATTTAAGAAATAATGTAAAAATGAGAATATTATTTGAATGGAAGGAAAATTTCTCTCGTTGTTGAGTTTTAGAATAAAACATTTGCTATTTTTTAAAATATATTTAAGTTTGTATTTTTATTTTCTTTCTTGTAAGTATAATATGTCCTTAGCTTTATAGATTCGTTGCTCGAAATGGCTTTAAAAAATTACCCAAAATAATGAATGTTAAAAATAATTCCTGAAGTGGCATCGACATGGCCAAAAAAAATTAATAAATTTTAATTTTTAAAAAAAAATTTGATTACCTCTGCCAGTGATAGAGGTAATCCATTACACTTGTGCAGCGGCTTTACATGCAATCGCAGGGTCTGACTTGTTGGAACAAATTATCGAAATACTTGCAACCGAGTAACCGAGAGATATCAAGTGTTGAGGCCGTGTAATCACTTTTCTTAAGGCTTATTTCGGTATACGAAATATCCTCGGGGATACAACAACAACCAAAAATGAAGTGAGAATGTGTAAAGGGAGAGAGAGACTGAGATATGAAGAGATTGGTGTTTTTTTTTAAGAACACAACACAAGAACAGTTGAAAGCAAAGATCTTTTAATCTTATATTTTCCTTGTGTTTTTCATCCAAGGAATTAAACCATCAAAGTGTAGAGATATATATATATGTATACATGTAAAGAGGCGTCCCAAAATGAAGAGCCAAAAGTGAAATAAAGAACCGGAAAAAAAACCGCGTAGACAAACCGTCAAAACAGACCTGTGTGTCAACACACAGTTTGACACACGGAGTTACTGTAGATCTGTGCGTCGACACACAGACTTCCTCCATGCGCTTCTGTAAATGGCTGTGTGTCGACACACGGACCATGTGTGTCGACACACGGGACAATCTCAAATACATCTTATACATACATAAACAACATTTAACATATATATACGTATTATACAACACATATTTTAAAAATACACCAATAATTCTCCACCATTTTCAAAATACAACCAATCTCAAAATGACATCTCGGTTAAAGGAGGCCTTATTGTGCATCAACGAGGGTGTCTCACAATTGAACCCCCAGGTAGTGAAAAGACCATACAGTTATTCGGATCGAAAATGGTAGACCAAGCTTTGAACCATACAACCCATTTGACTAACCGACTATCTAATCACGCATAAGGCGTACTCCCCGTATGCGCCCTACAACTCCCAGATCGACACATTTGTGGCCTTGTGTCCTGTACCCTTCGTGAGTGTTTTAGGACCAAACCCTTAGTCAAAAATCACCCCTTTGAGCGGCCAAACTTCAATACACACTAAGGTGGACCTCGTTGATCATGTCCTGCGACGCGACATTCAATAAGTTCTAGAACCAGGTCCATTAAGAGCTTTTGCTCATCCTTTAGAATCTCTGACGCAGGTATCAAGCACTTTCACACTCGGGATGGAAAATTTCTCATTTAGTGCTTGCAGTCACACAGATGAGAAGTCTCTTTCATTGAACCCAAGACCTAGCGTCATACTAGGCGTCGAGTTGAGGGCCTATCATGGGCGACTAAATATGACAGGTTTTAACCCCATCCCTTCATTTGTTTTCAGAACCAGGTCTCTAGCCAGGCCTTTCGTGAATGGATCCACTAGATTCTAACTGGTCCTCACAAAGTCCACAGTGATAATACCTTCCTGAATAAGATGTCTCACCATACTATGTCTTACACCAATATGTCTGGACTTCCCATTATACACCTCACTGTACGCTCTAGAAAGCGTAGCTTGACTATCACAGTGGATAGAAATTGGTGAGATCGGCTTCGGCCACAAAGGTATCTCATACAAGAGATCCTTTAACCACTCGGCTTTTTTAGCTGCAGAAGCGAGAGCTATAAACTCTACCGCCATAGTAGAATCAGATATGCAAGTTTGTTTATTGGAACCCCAAGAAACTGCACCCCCACCAAACAGGAATACCCATCCACTCGTGGATGCATGATCCTCCACATCGGAGATCCAACTTGCATCAGTATACCCCTCCAAAATAGGAGGATACCCAACATATGTGAGACCATAGTTCATAGTCTTCTTTAGGTACTTCATTACTCGGTGCACCGCATCCCAGTGCAACTTACTCGAATTGCTGGTGTATCTACTCAGCTTTCCAACAGCAAAGGCGATATCAGGCCTTGTGCTTGTCATGGCATACATAAGACAGCCAATTGCTCGTGCGTACTCCAGTTGTGCCACTGGAGCATCTCCATTCGGTACTAATTTCACACTAGGATCCATTGGTATGGATATCGGTGCACAATCAAAGAAATGGAACTTTTTCAACACCTTTTTGATGTAGTGAGACTGCGTCAAGGAAATGGTATCACCATTCCTTACAATCCTTATACCAAGGAGTACTTCCGCCTCACCTATGTCTTTCATAGCAAAGCTTTTAGAGAGAAACTGTTTGGTTCTCTCTACTTGTTCCATATCAGTACTGAAAATCAACATGTCATCATTATACAACCATAATATGACCCCTTTGCCTTTATCAAACTTGCCATAGACACATTTATCCGATTCATTTATAACGAATCCGTTGTTGAGTACAACTTGATCAAACTTCTGGTGCCATTGTTTCGGGGCTTGCTTTAGGCCATACAGAGAGCGTATGAGTTTACATAATTTTCTCTCTTGGCCTGGAACAACAAACCCTTCCGGTTGCTCCATGTATACTTCCTCCTCTAGCTCACCATTCAGGAATGCCGTTTTGACATCCATTTGGTGTATCACTAATTTAAAAATGGAGGCAAGGGCATTCAAAACATATCGTCGATATTCTTGCCACGAGGGCATACGTGTCAAAGTAGTCCAACCCATGCTTTTGGGTGAACCCTTTAGCCACCAATCGGGCCTTGAACTTGTCAATCGTTCCATTAACTTTCATCTTCTTTTTGAAGATCTATTTACACCCAATGGGCTTACTTCTTCGTGGAAGGTCCACAAGGATTCAGGTGTTATTCCCTAAGATGGAATCCATCTCATCATTTATAGCTTCTTTCCAAAACAAGGCATCATGAGACATCATTGTCTCATTAAATGTCATGGGATCAGCTTCCATGACACGACAATATGGAACCACTTGGTCCACATCGTTCCTCAAACCTTCTACCAAATATGTGTAGAGGTCCGAACCAAAAGATTTCTCTTTCCTCGCTTTCTTACTCCTACGGAGTTCTAGAGCACTTTCACGGACATCTTCCCTCTCATGACGAACATCGTCATTTGACACTTGTGTGTCACTTTCAACCGGTATATAATCCCTCGGTCTAGGGATAGAAGTAAACCGATTCTCATCAAATATCGCGTCTCTCGATTCTATTATCATATTCACATTGATATAATCATTAGGTTCAATTACATAGAACCGATATGCCTTGCTATGAGATGCATAACCCACAAAGATGCAATCAATGCCTCTTTCACCTAACTTTTTCGGTTTGGGTTCAGGGACTTTAACAACTGCCCTACACCCCCACACTTTCAGATAATTCAAATTAGGGGCTCGTTTGTTCCACAACTCATATGGGGTTATTTTATTTCTTTTGTTTGAAACTCTATTCAATATATGATAGGCTGTTAACATAGCCTCACTCCAAAACCCATCGATGAGACCGGAATATGACAACATGGAATTAACCATTTCAGTTAGAGTCCGGTTTTTCCTCTCAGCCACGCCATTCTGTTGTGGCGTATACGATGCAATTATTTCATGTATAATTCCGGTGGTTTCAAAATATTTAGGATCGTAGTACTCCCCACCCCGGTCTGACCTAAGGCATTTGAGGAAGGTCTCACAGTGTAATTCAGTTTCTTCCTTATATGCTTTAAATCTATTAAGCGACTCATCTTTGTTACTTATCAAATATACGTAACAAAATCTCGAACAGTCATCAATATATGTCACAAAGTAATTCTTTCCACCTAAACTCGGTGTGCGCTTGAAATCACATAAATCACTATGTACTAGGTCAAGTAGATTAGTCTTTCTTTGCACTGAAGGAAATGGTAATTCCATTATCTTAGTTAGCATACACGTTTTGCATTTCTCATCAACATTATCTATGTGAGGAATCAAGAAAGAAGTAACCATTTCATGTAATCTACGAAAATTCACATGACCTAATCTTTGATGCCATAAAAACGACGAGTCAAGTATATAAATAGAACTTCCAATTTTATTATCAATGTTCATGTTGAACATACCATTACATAAGTACCCTTTGCCAACAAAAACTACACTCTTAGACAAAATAAACTTGTCGGCCTCAAAGACCAACTTGAACCTAAACCTATTTAACAGGCCACCGGACACGAGGTTCTTCTTAACGTCAGGGGCAAAGCATACATCGGTTAAAGTAAGGGTTTTTCCCGATGTAAAAAGTAAATCAACTTTTCCCTTTCCTTTAACCGGTACGGACGCCCCATTTTCCATGAACAACTCAGTTCCGTTGTCCATGGGCTCAAAAGTCTTGAAGAACCCCCTGTCCTTACGCACATGTCTCGTGGCCCCCAAGTCAATCCACCAAGAGTTATCACTCTTGACTAGATTGACTTCTGATATCATCGCCACGAATCTCTCGTTCGAATTTTTAGCGCGATGATCAAGCCCCTTGCCTTTGTTCTTTTTAAGGCGGTAACAGTTCTTGTGTAAGTGACTGGGCTTCTGATACTCCCAACAGACCATTTTTGGCCTCTTGTCACGCTTCTTCTTTTGGAAGTGTCCGGTTCTCTTGGGTCCCTTGCTTGATTGGCCTTCTTCTGTGATGTTGATTTTACCAACATCACCAGGGCGGTTTTTGTTGTCATCCTGTATCCTGTAACCTTCCTCAACACGTAAATGGTTAGCCAATTTCTCAATTGACATATCATCCTTCTTGTGTTTAAGACTTTTCTTAACATCTTTCCAAGAAGGAGGGAGTTTGTCAATTAAGGAAGAAACAACTATTGTATCGTCCATGTTCATTTTGTGTTGTTTAAAATTGTTCAATATTCGTTCGATTTCATGGAATTGCTCCATGACAGGACAATCATCTACCATCTTATAATTGTTAAATTGACTAACCAGGAACTTTTTGCTTGTAGCATCCTCGGCCATATAGCGTGCCTCAATTGCGTCCCACAGTTCCTTCGCGGTCGGCACGTTCGAGTAAATGTCAAATAGGGCATCAGTCATACCATTCAGAATATGCCCTCTGCAGTTGTAGTCATCGTTCTCCCACTTCAGTCTGGCCCTTTGCTCGGCCAACGTCTCCTCCTCCTCAGAGATAGGGGATGGAGATGGTGTATTCAGGACATACACCACATTCAGCATCGTGATGAGGAAGTGCATCTTCCTCTGCCATCGGCGAAAGTTCCCGCCATCAAGCCGGTCCAACTTCACAAAGTTGGCTGTCACTTCCCTTAGTGATGAAGCCAGAACCCAAATCAGAAAATTAAGCCTTAAGATTGTTGGAACAAATTATCGAAATACTTATAAAATACTTGCAACCGGGTAACCGAGAGATCTCAGGTGTTGAGGCCATGTAATCACTTTCCTTAAGGCTTATTTCGGTATACGAAATATCCTCGGGGATACAACAACAACCAAAAATGAAGTAAGAATATGTAAAGGGAGAGAGAGATCGAGATATGAGGTGATTGGTGTTTTTGTTCAAGAGCACAACACAAAAACACTTGAAAGCAAAGATCTTTTAATCTTATATTTCCCTTATGTTTTTCATCCAATGAATTAAACCATCAAAGTGTGGAGATATATATATGTATACATGTAAAGAGGCGTCCCAAAACGAAGAGCCAAAATTGAAATAAAGAACTGGGAAAAAAAAAAGCTCAGACAAACCGTCAAAACAGACCTGTGTGTCGACACACAAAGTTACTGTAGATCTGTGCATCGACACACACTTCCTATGTGTCAACACACAGACTTCCTCCGTTCGCTTCTATAAATGGGTGTGTGTCGACACACGGGCCATGTGTGTCGACATACAGCTGTTTCCCCATCGTTCTGTAGGATTGCGTGTCGACACACATGGCCCATGTGTCGACACACACCCCTAACAAGCTCTAAACATTCAAAACAAGTATCGGGATAATCTCAAATACATCTTATACATACATAAACAACATTTAACATATATATACGCATTATACAACACATATTTTGAAAATACACCAACATGACTTAGGGCCTGCCTTGAGCCCCTATCTGTTTATTCTAGTTATGGATGAGCTCACTAGGCATATCCAGGGATGTGTAGCTTGGTGTATGCTTTTTACAGATGGCATAGTGCTAGTGGAGGAATCGCGGAAAATGATAAATGAGAAGCTGGAACTGTGGAGAGGGGCTCTAGAGTCAAAGGGGATACGACTAAGCAGAACTAAGACAGAGCACATGGAACTCAAGTTCAATCCCTCTACCACGCCTAGCAGGGAAGAAGTCAAGATTGGACATGAGGCCATACCGAAGAAGGAGAGATTCAGGTACTTGGGTCTATGATACAGCATAATGGAGAGGTGGACGACGATGTCAGCAACTGGATTAAAGCGGGATGGCATAAATGGAGAATGGCCTCCACGGTACTTTGTGATAGAAAGTTCCCTTTGAAGCTAAAGGGAAGATACTATAAGACAGTTGTGAGGCCAGCCATAACATATGAGGCGGAGTGCATGGCAATGAAACAACAGCACACACAGAAGATGAAGGTGGCGGAGATGCGAATGCTGAGGTGGATGTGTGGACACACAAGGAAGGATAGGATCAGAAACGACATTATAAGAGGCAAGTTGGGCGTAGCCTTCATTGAAGATAAATTGAGGGAGCAACGGCTAAGGTGGTTCGGACATGTCAGAAGGAGACCGGACAACGCCTTGGTTAGGAGATGTGAACAACTACTTACTACACTAGGCAGAAGAGGCAGAGGCAGGCCTAAGAAGAGATGGCTTGAGACGATCCGACAAAACCTCACCCACCTAAACCTTCGGGAGGAGATGGCCTTAGATAGGGCCCGATGGAGGGCCAGGATAGGGGTATTAGATATTCCGGTTGGAGTAGGGTGGGCCGGCTTCTACTGCTAGGTCCTCTTGGCGCACGTAGGGTACTGATGGATCGCATGAGGATGTACGCTACTACTTGTCCACTCATCGTTATCTTCCTCTTATCTCCTCTCTATCTATCCCTACCCCTACCCTACCCCTATCTCCTTCCCTTTCTCTTCCATTCTATCTCTATCTCTATCTCTATCCTTTTTCCCTATCATATGTTAATCTTCATCTTATTGTTGGTTTACGCTTGTTATGGCATGCTTTAAGCCTTTGAGCCTTTTGCTTTGCTTGCAGTGTGCTTGCCGTGAATATGCTTTACTCATGTACTTGCTGCTTCCTCTTTGCCAGGTCTTTGGCTCCTTGCTGCGGAACAGCTTCTTAGGCTGGGGGTCCTCGGAAACAGCCTCTCTTCAGGGTAGCCTCCTGGAAGGGGAAGGCTACATACATATACCCTCCCCAGACCCTGCTTTTGCGGGAGCCCTTGGTGGCACTGGGTTTGTTGTTGTTATACCAACATGACTTAGGGCGGCACATCGGTCCAAGACCGGATCGGACTGGACCGGACCGAGGATCGAATAACACTAAAATGGCGGACCGTTGACTGGACCGATTTGAATCAGGTCGATCCGGTCCAAGACCGATTTTAAACCGGTCCAAACCGAAACGACCCGATTATGGACCGAATTGAAAGAAATATATTTTAATTTGTTGAACTCTGAAAATTATATTAACCATACACTCAATTAAATTAAGCATTCAAAACATTTTTTTTTTACTCCATTCACATCCAATATATTATATTTTTCTTAGAAGAATATTACCTAGCAAAAAAATAAATAAGATAGATCTAATATCATATTATAAGTTCATACATAATCAATAGTACATGATGAGAAAACATAACATACATATCAGAAAATAAATATAAAACTTTAAATAAAACTAACAAACATTAGCAAAAAAAAAAAAAAAAAAAAAAAAAAAAACATCTTATCTATTAAATAAATCATAAATGGTCATGACAAAAATCAATATCATAAATGATTTCTCCTTAATTCTTCTCACAATTCCAAGCTATATCGAACTCGAACAAACATAATTAAATATCAATAAAGTTATCTTCAAATAAAAAATTAAAATAAGAAAAGGAATTTGAAAAGGCAAGAAAAGAGATGTCCATTATCATCATAAATAAGTAATTAATGTTAACTAAATATTTTTTCCCTTAATACTTTGCATTTAAATATTACTAGTGGGATCCCGTGCGATGCACGGCTGATATTTACACTTTGAATTGAAACGTGGTATAGATTTATTAAATATATAGTGCGTTGCACGGCTGGTATTTGCACTTCTAACGAAAATATGATACAAATTTGTGGAAGAAACACATTATTAAATAAATTACAGTCTTTTTATAAATTTCTACTGTCATTAACAGTATAGCAAATCAACAGATCACCTAAACATTCTTACCATACTTCTACCTATTATAGTATAACAAAACCAAAATGGAGGTATATTTTTTTATTATAATGTATCTATCATGATACTACATACTACATGGAGTACATAATCATCTATATTAGTGAATTATATTTTATTGTAACAATATTAATGTATATATTAAATTCCCCAAAAAATAATACTACATGATTATATTAATAAACTATATAAATGATCTATAGTATTACATGAAGAAGAAGTGGGCACCCAACATTTATTTCTATTATAGTACTACATAAAGCATGTTTGTATATAACCATTTATTTATTTTTTTAGCAACTATGTTTACGAACTATATTCATTTGCCACAAAAATAATGCTACATGATTATGTCCTCACCATTGTTAAATTATAATATACTACCAAATTTAAAACTACATAGGAACCCCAAATATTTTTTAATCGTGCTATACTTCCAGAAGCAATCCCCAAATCTTTTTTATTATTAATTTTTAACAAAATCAAAGAAAAATATTTCGAAATAATACATGTATGTACATAATGATTTTTATTACTAAATTATATTATTTTGGTAATTATATTAGTAAGTTATATTCATTTGGCCAAAAAAAAAAAAAAAACTACATGATTATATTACTAAACCAAATGATCTATAATACTATCAAAACTTAAATTATATTTTATATGTATGCCATCAAAATTGAAATATATTTTACATGTATGTACATAATAATTTATTTTAGTGATTTATATTTTTGTATACATTACTCAATTCAAAGCCCAAAATAAAGTAAAGATATACACAAGAATTAACTAACTTCTTAAGGTTATTGTACCTTTTTATGTTTGGTAATGCAAGCCCCACTCAATTGTAAAAGTTACAGCAAGTGAGATTCCACCGTTGGTTGTCTACACCAATGCGCGGCCACGTCATCTATCACGAAGCACAAATGCTACGATTCAAACCATCTCCGAGATAGTTCAACACTCATACCAAAATTTAAGTAGGGCCAACGAAACTTGATTGAAATGAGGGTTGTTGAACCAATGCAATTGTAGTTTTGTATGAGATAAATTAGTAAATTGTTGAACCAATTGCTCTTTGCTCTAGATTTTGATTTAATTATGTTAGTTTTTATTTTTCACAAAGAGAAGTTAGTGAATCTACCATGGTTGTGGGTTGTGGGAGAAACTACCATGAGTAGTGGGTTATTGGTTGTGGTAGTTTGAAACACAAATAAATGGTAACATAAGTTATTTTCGTAGGATGTGGGAAGTTAAAAAATATGGTAATTTTTTTAATTTATTTTGCTTTTTTAATTTGCTTTTTGTTTGATGCGTAGAATGCCTTGGATGTGAAAATGTAATATTTTAAATGGGGTACGAGTAGTTATCAACTTCTACATAAAGTATAACATAGATTTAAAAAAATTTATTATGATTCAAATTTAAATTATATTATTATTGTAAATATTTTATCGGTCTTCGGTCCGGTCCTCGGGTTTTTCTGTTTTGGACCGGACCGGACCGGACCGGACCGAAGACCGAATATCTACTAAAATATGGACCGTGGACCAAAACAAACTTCACTCGGTCCGTCCGGTCCGTGACCGAAACACCAAGTCCAGTCTGGTTCATCGATCTGGACCAATTTTTGTTCACCCCTAGCCTGACTTGTGTAGTCACGCCCTACACAAAGCAATTGCAGGGCCTAAACTTGTGTGTCCTTCCTTATTTATATTTAATAATGTATTATAACATTTTTAGATATTTTAGATTTATTAAATAATGTGTTCCAGCGAATATTTAACTGATTATGTTATATAATCTTTTAAATATAGTAATTTATACTAAATGGTGTATGAAGAAATGCCTACTATTATATAGCTCTAATAATAATTAAACTATAGAATTATGTATAGATAATATAATTTAATATTTAATAAATAACTTAATTTAAATAATTATTATAAATTATATATGTAATTTAATTAAAATATATATTATAAAGCTAAATATAATATAAAAATAAATTTATAATTAATATACTTAATTTAATTACTAATTTAATTTAAAATATATATATATATATATGCAGGGCCTGAGTTGCATGTCAAGCCGTTGTCTTGTGCAGTGGCTTACGTAATAGATTACCTCTTTAAATTTATTAAATTTTTTGGAATAAATTATCAAAGTGGCATACTTTGCAAAAAAAATTACCAAAATGGCATAGTTGAAAAAATATTTACCAAAATGGCACACTTTACTGTAGCATCAATAGGAAACGCCGTCGTTGATCGGTCGGAGACGGTACATGTCGGACGCCGTCAGAAACGGCGTCCCTCAAGTAACGTATATGGGACGCCGTTAGTACGCCGTTAGAAACGGCGTCCATCAACCGTCTCTGACTTTTGTCCATACGCGCACAGTAAGCACTCCGTGACCTGCTTTTTTTTCCCTCCATTTTCATCTTCTTCTTCAACCTACTCTTTTTCCTCCATTTTCATCTTCTTCATCCCCTTCATCTTCACTTTTACCTCTATAAATACCACCAATTTCTTTAATATTTTTCACAACACTCAATTACTTAAATACATCTTTCAACTTATTATCCTCTCAAACAAAACTTCCAATCTCCACTTCATTTTCACAGTTATATAAGTCATTATTGTCATTTTTAAATTTGTTAATACTTTTATATTATAATGTTATATTATTTTGTAGGAATTTGTTATTATAGTAATATTATTAGATTGATTAGTAAAGTTAATATAGTGATTATAAAATATATAATAGCAAATTATAAAATTTATACTGAAAAAATTATTAATTGTATATTTTATGTTATATTTCAATATATTCGTAATTTTTTGTAGCTTATATTATTTTTCAGTGTTAAACTTTATTATATGGCAATTTTAACTGTTTGTGATACCTTTATGTATTTAAAATATTCTATAGATTTTTAAATTCTATATTTTGACTATATTTTAACTATATTTTGAGCAATTTAGAGATGTAAATATTATCAGAATTGTCAAAAAAAATATTATCTGACATAATTATAGAATATAAGGTAAATTACAGAAAATTTCATTAACCTTTACTTCAAAAATAGAAAACTCCCCTCTCAAATAACTTTTGAAATTTTTTTCACTTTGCCCCCAAATTATGTTTTATCTCATAATATTTTTTTCTTAAAATTTAAAAATAATTATATTTTTATTAATATCAAAAATTTTCTTAATTTTTTTTTGCTAAAAATATAAAATATTAAATTTTTGTCTAATAATATAGAATACATTTTATTAGGTTTGTTTAGTAATATTAATGTAATAATTACAATATATATAATGGTTTATTATAAAATTTATTTATGAATATAATATTAAATAAGAGGTTGCTAGAATATATTATATATAATAGTATATCATAAAATTTATGTTTTATTTCAATGTAATAGAACACAATTAATACTCACTTATTATTGAGTACATGATTATTAGAATGTTATATATATTACAAATTTTGTAAATGTTTAAATTCTATATTTTGAGCAATTTAGGGATGTAATTTTATTTTTTATATGTAATACGATTATTTTAAAATTATTCGAATTTGTAGACATTAAGAATTTTTAGAAAAACTATTATATTATTCATATAATATAAAATTTTTATACTATAAATACAATTTAGACATGCAATTTAGAATTTTTAATATAAAATTGAATAAGAGGTTGCTGTAATAATTTATTTGTTATTATGAAAAAATGTGTGAGAATAGAATGATTATAAGTAGAATTAAAAATAATTAGAAAACGGTAATTTTGATAGAAAAATAAGGGACATTGTATGTTTTATATTATACGAATAATACAGAGTTAATATATTGCATTTCTTAGTTTGCTATAATATTGTTAGATACTCTGTAATGTTATTAATATTACATTGTATGTTTTTAATTGAGACTCAGTCTACAAATTATGGCGTGCAACATAGTCACATTGTTGTGTCATTATGATGGAGATGCGGTGCAAACTGTTGATGGTGTTGATTACATGGGTGGAAGGCAGTTTATACTTAAGGTACAGTCTGGAATTTCTCTTCCAGATTTGAAGGAAATGATGCATGAATTTACTGGCTGGGATCATAACACAATTGATATTGCGATTACATGGAGAATGTTATTATCTCATAATCCTATGCGATACACACCTATTGAGATCGTTTGTCCAACGGCATTGAGGTCTATGTTCAAAATGGCTTTAGAAAATAGGGCAACATACATAGAATTGTATGTAACTGCTGTGAATGTTGCGGGAAGAGCTCAACATCGTGTGTCGCATACTGTAGTTGAGGCATCTAGAGGTCCAATGGTGGGCGTTTCACTGGTTGCTAGAATGGTTGCAAACGAAAGCACAACCATGTTTGATAGGGCTTATGCCAACAATAATTCCGAGGCATCCGATGAAGATGCAGATCTGGGCTTGGACGATGACGAGGATGAACTACATGATAATGACGATGGTGCCGGGCCTTCATTTGCCCAAGCTCCCGTTCCTGAATTCGAAGATGTCTCTTGGGCAGACCAGGCAGTATGTTCTGACTGGGAGGAAAGTAGAAGAATTCGGTCAACGGGAACTATCTTGGAGGAGGGACAAGTGTTCCAAACGAAGGAAGAATTAGTCAATGCAGTTAAGGAGTGGCACATAAAAAACAAGCTTGAATATATAGTGCACCGGTTGAAGCCTACTTACGTAGCCCTAAGGTGCGTGGAAGCACCACAATGCAACTGGTATCTACGTGGGGCGCTCAAACAAAGACTAGGGGCATTTGAGATTTCGGTTTTGAGGGGGCCACATACATGTTCTACCACTGTATTGGCAGAAGATCACCGTGCCTTGACATCAAATTTTGTTGCAACTATGGTGTCTCCTATTGTGACTGCTGATCTTAAAATGAATATTGCAGCAATTCGAGCAACAGTACAACAACAACATGGATACAACATTTCATATCGGAAGGCATGGATAGCAAAACAGGAAGTGATTGAGCGGTTGTTTGGCTCCCATGAGGATGCATTTCCGATGCTACCTAAGCTACTCACTGCATTGCAACAGTCAAATCCAGGCACTATTGTCGATTGGCAATATAAAAGCGTGGTGGGAGATGAGGCAATCTTTCGTGGAGTTTTTTGGGCTTTTGGTGCATCTATTGAGGGATTCAAGAGTTGCCGTCCACTTATTAGTATCGATGGTACCCATTTATATGGGAAATATATGGGGAAGCTGCTGGTAGCTGTCGCATTTGACGCTAACAATGGAATATACCCATTGTGTTTTGCTCTTGTAGACCAAGAGGATGCATGGAGTTGGGGTTGGTTCCTATTTTGTCTGCGTACATATGTGACTGGCGATCGCCAGCCGATATGTATTATATCTGATCGACATGCTGGCATCAAGAATGGGATGTCAATCATTTGGCCTGAGCCTGAAGGGCAGCATCGTTACTGCACTCGCCACCTTGTTAGTAACTTCAATCACAGATTTAAAAACGCTACAATGAAGAAGAAGTTGAGTGAGATGGCGAGGGAACCTTCTAGGAGGAAGTAATGAGATCAGAGAGTGGATTGAACGGGAGCCTAAAGAACGTTGGGCACTTTCGTATGATGGTGGTTATCGCTATGGCAACATGACCACTAATATATCGGAAGTGTTCAATAGCGTTTTGAAAGTGGGGCGAGCCCTCCCAGTAACTGCCCTTGTGGAGATGACATTTTATCGATGCAATAAATATTTTGTCAATCGCAGGGATGTGGCAGGGGCATATTTTTCACAGGGTCTTTTATGGACGCCGAAAGTCTTCGCTAAAATAGAACTTGCCACCTTGAAATCAAGAAGACATACAGTGACGTTGTTTGATCGAAACACTATGGAGTTCCAGGTAACAACTCCGAGTAGGCAGACTGAATCAGGATACAGAAGGGAGACTCACCATACTGTAACGCTGAACGAATGGAGTTGCACTTGTGGTACATGGCAACTGTTTCATCGTCCATGCTCACATGTGATGGCATGTTGTACCGCTTCTCGGCTCGAGTTCGGACAATATGTTGATCCATTTTTAAGCCTTGCCATGTATGCAAGTGCGTATGCTCCATTGTTCCACCCCCTTCCCGATCAGTCTCTATGGCCGGAGTACATTGGACCTATAGTGGTTGCAGATCACACAAGGTGGAGGCATGGTAGAGGATGGCCACGCTCAACCCGACTACATAACGAAATGGATGCAAGGGAGGGCTTATCCAAAAATAAATGTAGCATATGTAGTGAAAGGGGGCATAATAAAAAAACATGTCCTAATAGACAGCAATAATGTTGTAGTTAGGTTCATACTTGCATTTGATGTATTATTTACTGTAATTACATAATAATAATAAATATAATTTCTTTCTTGTGTTGTGCTTGATAAGAATACTGTAATATGTGTAATTTTAGTGTTAGCCCCTTGGTTACTATTTTCAGTTTTTTTAGAGATATGGTAAGAACACTAGGAGGACATGCTTCGACTTCGACCTCGACTGCTCGGTATGGTGAGCAAAATCCAGGTCCAGATGACAGGTCTGTGTTGCGTCTTCAGGAGCGTCATCGATCGGAGGATGTTTGGAATGAAAGGTTATGCTGTTAATCGATATTTGTCATATAATTTTGAGTTATAATTATTCAAATAGTTGATTAATATATTTAATGTCTTTGTGTTATAGGGCAATGATGAGATCAGGGTGAGGATTCACCATCCATCAACCCTTCGCCCACAAATACGACCTTATGTCATACAAGCTGGATTCATTGGAGTGGCCCAAGTAGGTCACATCCAGATCGATAACGCATTGGTTGGGGCTTTATTAGAGAGGTGGAGGCGGGAGACCCATACATTCCACCTACGTGTTGGTGAGATGACACCAACACTGCAGGATGTTGCCATTTTACTAGGTCTACGTATAGACGGTCGAGCAGTCACCGGTAGCACTACCTACAATTGGTAGGACCTCTGTCATTATTTATTGGGTACAGCCCCCCCAGAATCAGCATTAAAGGGCAGCCTAGTAAGAAGTACATGGTTGGCGCAACTTTGTGCACAAGCCCCCCCATCTTACGCCGATGAGCAAGTGTTGTTACAACACGCCAGACGCTACATCCTTAATTTGTTCGGCTCCCTGTTGTTCACCAACAGCACTGGTAGTTGGACATCAATGGTCTATCTTCCATTGCTTGAGACGATGGAGGGGTGTAGTGAGTACAGCTGGGGGTCAGCTGTTCTTGCCAATCTATACAGACAAATGTGCCAGTGTTGCATGGCAGGCCGCGCCCAAATCGGCGGGTGTGTTTTATTGCTCCAGGTATGGACGGTCACTTATATTAATGTTTAATTCTTTAATGTATTAAATCCCTAATTCGTATGTGCCATTGCATGTGTAGTTGTGGTCATGGGAACATTTACATATTGGTCGACCGTTTATATCCGCGCCCCGTCCACTTCCACCTGCAGTCAATGATCTGTTGCTGCCTTTGGGATCTCAGTAAGGGAAAATATTTTGTACATCTTGATTTAATGAATATGTAATATTATGCATGTATTAAAATAATTTATTTTGTACTTGATCAGCTGGGTTGCGTCCTTGACATTCCGCGAGAATCCAAGGCAATGCCAATCCTTCTATGGGGACCAACTTGATATCCAAGAGCCACATCGGGTATATACATAAAAACAGACACAATTATATATTGTTAATATTTAATGTAATAACTAAGTTATTTTACCTGCACTTAGGTTCAATGAACGCCTTACAGGCAATCTCGGTTAAGCACCTTGCCAGCAATTTGTGTCGAGGGTCGTCATATCTGGCGATATCAGGGACCAATGATATGCTTTGGCATTGTAGAGCTGCATTGCCCTGATAGAGTGTTGCGTCAGTTTGGATTAACGCAACATATCCCGGATCACATCGACACCGTTGACTCCTTGCACAATACATCTCGTTTGGGCAGGTGGGACGAGAATTGGGAGGTCTACCATTCGAACTGGATCGAGGTCTGGAACACACGAATGGATTATATCGCCTACGTACGTCACCCTCCTACATCGCCTACAGATTACATGTGTTGGTACAACTCTATCACTAGGCGTTATATAGTACGGCGTGAAGTGCATGTTCAGCGTCCATCCCGGCTTCGTTATGATCCAAGTGGCAACCACATTCAACATGTGGTAAGCACTTTTACAACATTTGTCTCCTTATTTATTCCACAATATGTTTCGTTAACATTTGAATGTACTATTTTTTAGGTCGATATTCTTAAAAAGCATGCTAAAATGGCAGTTCAAAGGATACGTAATACTGTTGGCCACACTGTAGAGTCTGTCTCTACAGAATGGCTAACTACTTGCAGTACCGCAATAGATGTTGCCGGTGAACGATATCAATTTGAACAGGCTATGCAAGAAGAAGAGTTTGACTACCGTTCATTTTGTGCTCCACCCTCACAGCATCTTGGTGAACCTCCAGAAGGAAGTAGACGTGAACGTCCGCGACATAGTTTTCCAGTTCATATGGAAGGTTCACTCTCACAGCATCGTGGTGAACCTCCAGAAGGAAGTAGACATGAACGTCCTCGACATAGTTTTTCAGTTCATATGGAAGGTTCACCCTCACAGTATCATGGTGAACCTCGTCGTAGATCGACTTCATGTTTTGTACCATAACTTATGTTATTTATTTTTTGTAATCTATTATTACAGTGCATTTTTTCCTTTTTTATTACTTTATACATTAAATAATGTAACTCTACTAAATTTTTTTTCTACTTTATTTTATCATTTTATTGTTAATTAAGTTAGGAGGATTGTTCGCCGTTTCTACTTTACTTTTATACAAAGGCCTGTCGGACGCCGTCAGAGACGGCTAAGGGACGCCGTTAGAAACGGCGTCCCTTAAAGACGTAAATGGGACGCCGTTTTTGACGGCGTCCGACATGTACCGTCTCCGACCGATCAACGAACGCCGTTTGAAATGGCGTTTCCTATTGATGCTACAGTAAAGTGTGCCATTTTGGTAAATATTTTTTCAACTATGCCATTTTGGTAATTTTTTTTGCAAAGTATGCCACTTTGGTAATTTATTCAATTTTTTGTTGGCCACGTGAATGTCACTTCGGCAATTAATTTTAAAATACACCATTTTAGATAATTTTTTTTTTTCAAGTCATTTTGGGCAACTGCTCAATTTTATAATAGATAGTGCTTTTGGCTTTGCATATCTCAAAAGCTTTATTTCCCCTTTGTTATTCCTTGTTCTTTCTTTGGATTGAAGGGAGCTCTACCCCCTTTTCTCCCTTCTGTTCTCGAAAATAGCCTCTTCATAAGGTAGTATCCCATCTAATAGGAGTAAATTTGTGTAGATCCGTATCCTCCCTAGACCATGCTGGCAGTTTGGATTGAAGGGAGCTCTACCCCCTTTCTCCTTTCCCTTTCTTTTGTTTTGTTTTTGGTTGTTAGGGTTTTTGTTTTCGGAAACAGTCTCTCTATAGGGTATTGCGTACATCTTTACCCTCTCTGTACCCTGCTAGCGGATCCTCTCTAAGGCAATGGGCTATTGTTGTAATGCAGCACCCAAAAAACTTCACGTATGCAAAAGTTAGTTTACATATCATTGCTAATAATATAGTGAAATCCATATTTTCATGATTTTATCTTTATAACACATGTATTATTATAAATTATATCTGTAGTTTTTCAATTAAAAGAATTATTAATGGAAAATAATGAAATTAATGATTGTGTCTTATCATTTAGGGTGTGTTATTTTCTGCTATCATTATTATGATTAACATCTTTTAATTTTTTGTAAGTTAATAAGCTTTTGTAGTCGTTGTCTAAAATGGCGTGAAAAAAATATTATTCAAAATAACATATTTTAAAAATTATTTTCTGAACTGGCCTCCACGTGGCCAAAAACAGTAATAAAATTTAAAATTTTTTTAAAAAATTTGATTACCTCTGTTGATGATAGAGGTAATAAAGTATATAAGCGGCTGCCCAGGGAGTATTATTATATAGTTCTAATAATAATTAAATTATAAAATTATGTATCAATAATATAATTTAATATTTAATAAATAATTTAATGTAACTAATTATTATTAATTATATATATAATTTAATTAAAATGTGTATTATGAAACTAAATATAACATAATAGTAAACTTATAATTATATATTTAATTTAATTACTAGTTTAATTTTAAAAAATTCAATTATAAAAAAAAAATGCATGCACAGGGCATGCACAGTTGTGCAGGACTGACTGTGGCAGGGCCTGCACTTGTTGTAGGTAGCCTGCTGCCTTGGGTAGCGGCTTACATACGACTTTTTTTGCAGTTTAGTATAATTTAAATTTTTTTTTTTAAAACGTAGTATAGTTTGAAAAATATTTAGTAAAATAAGATAATTTATTGTAGCTTATTGGTTGCATGTCAAACCAAACATCGTTCAAAAGAGAAAAATTACAGCCCTGGTTCCGAGCCTGTTGCACGACGTACGGCACGTCGTGCAACCAGTGACGCAGCCCCCAGATCGTTGCACGATGTGCCGGAGGGCGTGCAACGACCCCCATCTATTATTTTATGTGCAGGGTTCTTGTTTGGTCGTTGCACGACGTGCCATACGTCGTGCAACAGGCCCGAGCCCCAGGCTGTAATTTAAAAAAAAATTAAAATTTAAAGGAGGAACCCTTAGGTTTTCGGGGCATTGGATTCTCACCAATGTTTGCGTTACTCAAGCCGACATTTTTGGCCACAAAAAGGCCAGTTCAGAAAATATTTTTTAAAATATACTATTTTGGATAATATTTTTTTAAGCCACTTGGAGCAACGACTCAAGCATTTGGCCGAAGTTCTTGTGCATATAGTCGGATGGTTTTACAATTGGTTTTTTTGAAAATTAGTTATGACATTATTAACTTGTTAGTCCTTCATGTTTGATTTGGTTTTTGGCCAAAAAAAAAAAACAAAATGTTTGATTTGGTTGGTTACATGACTTAATGAAATTTTTAAGGGATCAAAAAAAGCTTGTTAATAAACTTGTTACTAACTTGATATAAGAACTCGGTTTATGAATCACTGGGGTTGTATATTAGTCGAGATTAGCTTGATAATAAACCAATGATAAATGTTGCTTTCGTGTACGGGGATTCCCCTCTTCAAGCCTTACCAATGTAAAAAGAAGTTACTACCGGTGACCTCTTAGGACGAAAGAATGCCCGAAAAAAGCAATTTCGTAAAGTATGTTTTGAGGAAAATACTTATCAAACTGCCCCTTGGGTTTGGATATATGCTTCACAAAGTGCCTAGGTGACGTTTGTTTTTGTATTTATATAAATTACGCATATTACTTATATGTATGCAAAAATAACTGTCACGTGGACACTTTACCAAACAATGGAAATCCAAAGCCAAAGTCGCCGGTATTGCGTTATACATAACCTATGTAGCTGGTAATATAAAATAATTTAAACATATAAACACAATATGTGTAGATGAGTAATTCTGTAAACCATGAACAAATACCACACGAAATTGTACGAGTGCTATTGTTATCATGGGGCACACAAAATTTCAGCTCCACATATGAAAAATAGCGGGGAACTGCTGCGAAGTGAAACCCTTGCCTCTTTTATGCTAAGCAATATGGAGAGTGGGTATGAAGCGCGGGAGAACACACTTCTTTGAGCTGTTTCCTAAAATAGCATTCAAAAAAAAAAAAAAAAAAAACCTACACCGGCTCTTTACAAAAAATTATTCCCAAACTAGCATCCACGTGGACAAGAATTATAAAATTTTTTAGTTTATTTTTTATGAATACCTCCCTGTAAGAGGGAGGTATTTCCTCTATGTAAGCCGCCCTAAGGTTGAGCACCTTATATGATTGTCCCCTGCCGCACTGCAGGGGGCAAACAGGGGTCTGCTGTGTAGCAGGCTCCTTTATGCATGCATATGCTTGTATATATACATATATATATATATATATATATATAAAATTGATTAAATTATTAAAATAAAAATTGTAAGAAAATAAGCTTTAAAAGTTTAACTTTTTTAACCATTTTATGTAACATTGTCAACTTTTTGTTAACTATAATTTAATTTTAGAGAAAACTTTAGTTCCGTACCCTAAAATTTTATAATATATATTTTTTACATATGTTTAAGTTTTGAAATATTTTTGAGATATCATGAACATTTGAAATTTTTTTTCTACTTACACTTGGTTTAATTTCAATGAGATTCCGTTAGTTTTTAGTGCCACATTCTTTAAAAAAAAAGAAATGCCTAAAAATTTAATAATTTAATTTAAAATGAGTTGGAGTTTTGTAAAATATTTAGGAAAATATATCAAATTTTTCTAAAAGAAGTTTTTAAATGTCTAAAATTTTTTTAGTTATTATTAACAAATCTTAATAATTCTAAATTAATTTATATACTTATTAATTTATTGGGTGCAGCTGCCCCTCCTGGGCAATTGCGTGGTGGTATGATCAAAAGTCGATTGTTGAAGGAACAATTTCAACATGGCCCCCCAGATAACGCTGATGAGCAAGTGTTGTTACAGCACGCAAGAGGCTACATCCTCAATTTGATCCACTCCGTGCAGTTCACCAACGACACTGGTAGTTGGACATCGGTCATCTTCCTACCATTACTTGATACGATGGAGGAGTGTAGGTTGTATAGTTGAGGGTAAGCAGTGCTTGCCAACCTTTACAGACAACTGTGGGTGTGTTTTATTATTCCAGATATGGACCACAACGATATTTATGTTTAATTTTTTAATGTGTTATATTCCTAATTTTTACAATTTATCATATGTAGTTGTGGTTGTGGGAGCATTTACACATCGGTCGACTAATTGTTACCGTCCGTCGTTACAATCAAGCTGCAGCTAATTATCCGCCGCCGCTATTGGTTGCTCAGTAAGAGAAAATATTTTGTACATCTTACTTTAATGCCTATGTAATATTATGTATGTATTGTAATATAATTTACTGTATAATTAATCAGATTGTGTGTCGCCTTGACATTCCGCCAGAATCCAAGGCATTGTCAGTCCTTCTACAAGGACCAACTTGATGTCTAAGAACCTTATCAGGTATATATATAAAAATAGACATATTTCTTTATTATTTAATATTTACTTTACTGACCAAGCTATTTTGTCTGTTGCTAGGTTAATTGGACGCCGTACCAGCAATCTTGGTTAGAATCTTTGCCCAAGATTTGTGTCAAGGGTAATGACATCTGGTAATATGTAGGACCATTGATATGCTTTGTCATTGTAGAATTACATTGTCCTGACAGAGTGTTGCGTCAGTTTGGATTGACGTAGTATATCCCAGGTTCTATTGACACTTTCGACTCATTACATAATACATCTTGTCTGGGCTGGTGGGATGAGAACTGGGTTGTCTACCATGCGAACTGGCTCAAGTTGTGGAACAGAGGGATGCATCGTATCGCCAACATGCGTAATCCTCCGATTTCGCTCAGCTCCCGGCTTCCTTTTGACACAAGTGGCAACCGTTTTCAATGAGTAGTAAATACTTTGAAAATATAAGTCTTTTACTTATTTTACATTACGTTTTATTAACATTTAAAAGTACTATGTGCTAGGTCAATCTTGCTAAAAATCAGACACTGCATAATAGTGTTGGCCACACTGTACAGTCTATATCCATATATTGGCTTACTAATTATTGTAGCGTACTGGATGCTATCGGTGAGGAACATCAATTTAGACAGATTCTGCAAGATGAAGGTATTGACTACCTTTCTTTACCTACTGCGGAAGGAAGTGGACGTGAACTTGCTTCGCGACACAGTTTTTCGGTTCATATGGAGTTCACATACTGAAAATATCATGGTGAACCTAGTCGTAGATTCATTTCACATTTTGTATCATAATTTATGTTACTTATCTTTTATGTATTTTGATATCATAATACATATTTATTTCTTCTTCATTACCCTATATAAATATTTCCTCCACTTTTTATATATTTTGCAACATTTATTTACTAATATATATTACTAACTCTGACCACTTATATACACCCCGAGCACCAATATTACACATTTAACACCAAAAGATAGGGTTCATGGGAGGGTGATAGGCGATCATGGGAGGGTGATGGTACTGTATGCCATTTGAATGGCGTGCAAGTTCTAGGAGGAGGTGGTATATATAGAGGAGGATGAGAAGAAAGGGGGTCATGGGAGGAGAGTGTTGATGAAGAGAGGAGGAAGATGATGAAGAAGAGGGGGTGAGGTTGAAGAAGTCACAGGAGAGATGAGGAGGTGAGGTAGAAAAAAAAGGTTCACGAGAGGGTGGTAATGGAGGGAGTAAAAAAGGGGTCACGTGATGTACTGCATGAGAGTGAAGTGGGGGGTTATGGCATGCAAGTTTTGCACGCCATTTCAAAATGGTGTGCTTAGAGGTCGCCAATAGGCCAAGTCAGCCTGGAACTCGGCCCACTATTTTAGGGGGCTTTTACACCCCCCCACCTCCCCCCCACATTGGGAGACATTTAAAAAAAAATACTCATTTTTTTTTCCTATAAATGTTGACCACATTTTTTCATTTAACCACACAACAATCATCAATCCTCTGTTCTCTCTAATTTTTTATTCTCTAATTACATACAATTATTTGTTCTCAATCACTCAAATTCGAAGTTTCAATTGTGTTCTACTCGTAGGAGCAATTTCAGTTTTCGCTTCAGTAAAATTAGTATTGAAATTTTATTTTTATCACTTTTATTTACCTTGTATTTTTACTTGCATTTTATAATTATAAATTAACAATAACCAGGCACATAATTCATCTTTATCTAGGGTTGGTCGATCTAGTTTCAGCTCTTCTCGACCGCCTAAATTCGCTAAAACGAGTAGAGGAGTTGAGCTTAGTACCAAGGAACGTACTTTTTTAGAACCCGATCAGTCACCTCCCTACACAAACACCTGTAATTGGGAACAAGAACACCTCCATGAGCAGGATTATCCTAAATCGGGGGGTGCAGGATGTTCTAAACTTGAACCCACACCGACCACCAATGAAACTCAAACCCACACCTCTACAGGCAGATAAAACTCAACAAACTCTCGTACAGCAAGCGACTAGTGCGCTTACTAATTTTAAGTTTACAAATGAAACTAACAGACGCGAATTAACGAGATACGTCATTTCAACTGAAAGGCCATTTACCACCAGCGAAGACCCTAGATTCATTTGGTACTATAAAACCACGCTAAACCCCGTCGCTCTACGGTTTCATCGGAACATTTTGAAGCGGGACGCATTTAGAGAATTTATAAATATGAAAAAATGATCTTTAAGATATTTTAAAGGTGAACACGAGTATGTTCTTGTTGACGTCGGATACGTGGAAGTCGAATTTTGATGTACCTTTCATGTGCATAATGGCACATTGGATTAATTCTTCCTATGTTATGCAAAAACGAATAATTCATTTTTACTTATTGGAACCCCACAGTGTTCATATAAATCACGAGTGCCATTATGAACTCATGAATGGGGGATGGACCACAAAATTTTAGACATTTGATAATACTACTAGAAACTATGCATCTGTTAAACTATTAATCAGATATATGAGGCCCATGTTAGATGGAAAATATTTTCATTTACCTTGCATCTGACATGTACTGTATTTAATAGTAATGGATGATTTGCAACTTATAGATATTTCTCTTATGGCTTTAAGAAAAGTAGCTAAAGTAATTAAGACATCTGGAACTAGACAAAGAAAATTTAAATATCTTTTTAAGACATATGGCATTCCTTACAAAAAATTTAAATTAGATACATGTATTAGGTGGTCATCTATGGTTGATATGTTAAAAAGAATCATATCATACAAAGATGTCTTGATTGAATTTGTACAACAAAAACATTCAGATCTAAGTTCTTTTAATTTAGAATATGTAGATTGGAATATAATTAATGAAATCTGTAAATTTTTTGTTATTTTTAAAGAAGTTACGACATTTTTTTGGATGTTATTATCCAACCATTACACAAGCCATATCTAGACTGGTAGATAATATTGCTTGGAGGATATATAACTCTTCTAACCCGGCGTCATAGGGCTCCATTTCCGCCATGATAGAAATTTTTTTAAAATATTATTCTGAATTACTATTAGCATATTGTATTGCCACTATTTTTTATCCTCATCGTAAACATATAGGTTTACAATTATTTGCCCAAATATTTTACTAAAAAATGAATCCTACTTTGGATGTAGCATCTTTTGTTGCTAAAGTTGATGAAAATTTACGTAATATAATTTTTGTATATGCTCAAAGATTATCATCTGATACTAATGTTTCTTCTACATCATTTTTTTCGTCCTCTTCTAGAGGAAAATTATATGCGTGGGATATGTTGAACCCATTAAAGCCCAAACAAAGTCCCACGTCATTTGATGAGCTAAATTTGTACATGCGTTCGCCTATGCTGGACTTCAACCCGATAGAGGCGAATCCATATTTTGATATTTTGCAATGGTGGTTCTCAAATAAAACCCAATAGCCTGTGCTTTCCACCATGGCACGCGATATACCAATGTGTCCGGTGTATACAGTAGCATCGGAGTCTGCTTTTAGTGCAGGTGGTAGATTGCTTTGATCAAAGAGAGCAAAGCTAGCACCGGCCACCTTAGTGTTGGTGTTCTTGAAGAACTGGATGGCTACAGCGGATAGAGACTAAGACTGACTGAAATTGGGTTCATTAAGCGTTGAAGAAAAAGATCGTAGCACCAGTATAACAAGTACCGCACCAACTGCAACAAGTTTAGACTAATTTATTTATATTGTTATAATTCTACTTTTTTAATATATTTTCTTTTATAAAATATATTATAATTTTATTTGACACTATTATATTGTTATGGTTGTATTTTTTAACAAGTTATGATACATTTTATTTTATAAAATATATTTATAATTATAATTTTGTTGTATTATATTTGTATATTATATTATTTATCAATAAATTATATATAATTATTTTTTGGTCAAAATGATTATATATTTTTAGAATTTTATAAGATTATATATATATATATATACTGGAATGAGAATGAAAGTTCTGTAAGAATATGAGAAAATTAAATCTACATTGTTGGATCTTAAATAAGATTGATCAAATGTTCTAAGAGGCTCATCGTATCCACTCCTCTCTACTACTCCTGCTACCACCACCCATCTCATATCCCTACGCTCATCACCACCGCCACCCACCATCATAGTCACCACCGCCACCGCTACCCATTTGTCTCTCTCCATCCCATCTCAAATCCCTACGGTCACCGCCGCCATCACCCACCACCACTGCCGCCGCCACCCCCGCTATCTCCACCCATCTCTCTCTCCCTCACATCTCAAATCCCAATGGTCACCCTCGCCACATCCCATCACCAATGCCACCGCCACCTGCCACCACCACTACGAGCTTGGCCTTATAAGCTTCAGCTATGGACCCTTCCGGACGAGCTTTGTTGTGCACATATGATTTGTATGTACACATCTCTCTATAAGGAGAAGATGTAAAGATTTCACACTTATAACAAGATTATAACATGGACAAGAAAAAAACTCTTACCTTTCAATCTGATACATCCAACGATATTGCATAGGTCCACCAAGCTTGGCCTCATTCGCCAAGTGAACGGGCCAATGCATCATCATGTCAAACATTGACGGAGGAAAAACTTGTTCAAGCTTACAAAGGGTGATTACTATATTTCTTTCCAACATATCCAGTGATTCCACCCTTAAGGACTTTGAACACAAATCCTTGAAAAACAAGCTAAGCTCTGCTAGTGGCTCAAAGATCTCGTTAGGCAACAAGCCACGAAAAGTAGGTATTAGGACATCTTGGATGAAGACATGGCACTCATGGCTTTTCATTCCCGACAGTGTACCTTCCTCGACATTCACACATCAAGAAATATTTGATGAGTACCCATCTGGAAATTTTAGTTTAGACATGAATCTCAATACGTCCTTTTTCTCCATAGACTTTAAGGCATAAGAAGCTGGGGGAATTTTATATTTACCTGGAGCAATTGAAACAGGATGCAGCTCTCATGGACCCCCGTCTCCTTCATATCGAATCGAGCATTCATATTGTCCTTAGTCTTTCCAGAAAGATCCAGCACAGTTCCTAAGATAATGTCGCATATGTTTCTCTCTATATGCATCACATCTAAGTTGTGAAGAAGCAAAAGTTTTCTCCAGGAAGGCAATTCAAAAAGTATACTCCGCTTCCTGTAATGGTATGGCAATTTCGGCTCCCCTCTCTTGCGCTTTTTGAGGCGCTATCAAAAAACAACGTTGTCAAAGCCACTCAATTGTTCGATGTCCCCATATAGGCACTTAGGAGGAGGCCTCATTTCTACAATTCTATCGAAGGAATCAACGTCGAACCTCCATCTATGATCTTGCTCCAAGAATCGACAATGAGCTATGTAAACATCTTTACCGTAGTAGTTTAGTCTATGAGATGAAGTGTGTTTATTACAACATGGACAAGCAAGCTTGCCTTTAGTGCCCCACCCAGACAAATTTGCATATGCAGGTAAGTCATTAATCGTCCACAACAAAGCAGCACGGAGGTTGAATCTCCTTGATGTTCATGCGTCATACGTCGCTACTTCACCTTCCCACAACTGTTGGAGCTCATCTGTTAAAGGACGCATGTAGACATCAATATTATTCCCAGGACCTTTTTCATCGGGAATCAACAAAGACATCATGAAATATGGCTTCTTCATGCACATCCAAGGTGGCAGGCTATACGGTACTAATATCACAGGCCATATAGAGTTGCGACTATTCACACTGCCAAACGGGTTGAAGCCATCACTCGCCAAACCTAATCTTACATTTCGTGAGTCTGACTCAAATTCAGGATACATTTCATCAAAGGACTTCCAGACCTTTGAATCGGCAGGATGTCTAAGAACTCCGTCGTCAACTCATCTCTCTTTATGCCATCTCATGTGGGATGCAATCTTTGAGGGCATGAAAAACTTCTGAAATCTTGGAATGACAGGACAATGATGCAATATCTTTCTTGGAACCCTCTTTCCATAATCAGAACCTTCTTCATCTCCATCCTCATCAACAATGGCATCCTTACCATCTTGCCATCGTAAAAGACCAGTACGGGGCAGTGCTGATAGTCAGCATACTCCTTTCGGTATAGTACACAATTATTCTCACAAGCATCAATCTTAACGTAATCCAATCCTAAGTCCTTTGTGTATTTTTTGGCTTCGTACATGTTTTTTGGAAAATTAACATCAAGCTCATCAAATGTCCTATGTAAAATTTCAAGGATCGTACCAAAAGTTTTATCTCTCAAATTGTTCACAATTTTTGTATAAAGAAGAGTTATAATGAACTCTAGTTTTGTGAAACTCTTACACCCGGGGAATAATGGTTCCTGGGCATCTTTTATCAGCCCGTGAAACTTCTTTTAGTACTCACAAGACTCATAAGTCTCAAATCCAGAACTTTTGTGTTGCGTTTCAAGCCCCGCATGTTCCTCAGGATCAAAAACAGTCGTCCTTATATTAGTCAAATCATGGACCAAAGGCACCATATCATCACCTGCCACCTCTGTGTTCCCTTCTTGACTTCTAGAGCTCCCAATGTAATCATCACTCTCACCTATCGAGTCCCTTACTAAATCCCCCTCACTGTGGAAAATCCATGGATTGTAGTCCTTTATCATCCCATAAATCATTAATGCCACATGGTGGAGTGATCCAAGAAAACAAGATTGTTACAATTATTGCACGGGCATTTAGAAACCATTATTCGTTCCGAACGCCTTCTCTAAGAAACCATTTATCCCATTTACATACTCTGCTTTGGTCCTGTCATAAAACTATTTTAATTCATCCAAGCTCTATCCTGTTCCATCCTTCAAAGTAAAGGAAAGGAAACTAAAAGTTGTTCAGGTGCAACATATGTGAAGTAAATTTGGAAACTATATGTGTCGTTGTACTAGACATTCATACTTAATTTGCAAGAGGAGGTGATCTTGAGTATGTAACTAACTCCAAGGGTCAGTGATCCTAGCCCATTCAGAAATCATGTAGTACAGTTGAACTATTTGGTTACGCATTAGTGGTTTCTAGTAAAATTTTGGCAGCAATTCCCCATGGTTCTCCAAGTACTGATTTGAATATGAAGTATTAGTGCATGATAGTATATCATAGCATCACATATACTTCCATCTCCAAATCGTACCTAGAGAACAACACGAGAAAACGAGCCAAAATTGAACTCGAAATGTCAATACTTTTTGTAACCAAACAATCAACACTATAAGATTCCCAAACTGTCCAACATGGACAATTGAAGAATCCAAATAAAGCAAGTATCACTTATGTTCCATACGAGGAACATAGGATTTACTACAATACACAGATTCTCAGACGAATAATCTAAGCTGAAAAATCTTGATTTGTTATTTGTTGTATTGCTTATTTAGTTCTTTTTTGCTGCATTACTCATATGAACCTGAATATTTATTCTTTGTTACTAGAGTTCCACGGGAAGAAGTTTGGAAGATGTTGAGATGCAGGGATAGTAAGAAGAGCCAAATGCCAGCCCGTTAGATATTACTGAGGGCTTAAAGTTGTAAAATTTAGTTATAGTTTTGAGATGCAGAGATATAATTTAATTGTGTTCTTATAAGCACATTGTTTGCTTTGATACTTGAACTTATGACACGGTGATTGGTTTCTTAAAGATTAAGGGCATTGTTTGATATCGTTTGATACTTACAATTTTTGGTTTTTGAAAATTAAAAAGCAAATTATAAGACGCCATTTTTTAATGATAGTCAACTTCTTTTGCAGAATTTGAGTTGAAGTTTGTGAGGCTATTGAAGTACAAAGAACATACTCAATAAATGCAACATGATGATTTGAAGCTAAAATTAGAGAATAATCATGATTTAAAGCCAAAAAAAAAATACATAATTAGCACGTTGCGAAGCTATTGAGCTAAAATCATAGAATATTCACGATTTAAGGCACAAGAAACATACAAAATAAACGCATGATGATCATTTCAAGCTAAAATTAGAAAACAATCACGTTTTAAGGTCAAGCTACATACATAATCATTGCGCTGCAAAGATTTTAAGTTGAAATGAGACAACAATCACGATCTAGGGCAAATAACATACACAGTCAACACAATATGGTGATTTTCAACATGACAATAGAGGCTAGTCACCATTTAGGGCAAAAAACATATACAATAAATATAATATAATGATTTTAAGCTCAAATAAGACAAGAATCACAACATAGGGCAAAATGCATACACAATCAACACAATAAAATGATTTTCAATCTAACATTAGAGATTAATCACCATTTAGGGCAAAAAAATACACATTCAACATTTTCAGTCTCAAATTAGGGCAAAAAAAACATAATCACCTCTAGTGCTAAAGTCGAAGTATGTTCTAGGGTTAGATATCGAACATTTTCACTGAATTTAAGCTATAATAAGAAACTAATCAAAGAATGGGCGAAGATCTCACAATTCGAGCGAAGAGTGAGCGAACAGAGAGCTGAAAACGAAGCACGAAGAGCGAAGAGCAACCGAGAGCGAACTACCGAACAGCAAAGAGCGAAGTGCAACTGAGAGTGAAGGAGCGGAGAGAGTGAATGATGGAGACAGTGAGAGAGAAAGCGAAGAGAATACGGCAAACCTGGCCTAATACAGGATTGTTTTTGAAAAGGTCCCTAATACAGCGATTTGTAACGCCGTTTTAGATGACTTAAATACAACGATTTATAACGCCGATTTAGATGACTTAAATACAGCCCGCTCAACCGCCGTTTAGAAGACCTAATACAGCGAGATATAGCGCCATATTAGAGATGACCGAATACGGCGGGCTATTTTGCCGTATTAGAGAATATATAAATATTATAGTAAAATTATAATTTAAGTACCCTGAGGTTTTTAATATTTTATCATCCAGGTACTCTATAACAGAATTTGATGAAATTTTATAAGAATTTGATCAGTTTATAAAAAAAATGTTGATATAACAAATAAATACGGTAATATATACAGCTACTTGTCATTTTCGTATTTTTTGGGAAAATATCAAATTCTATTGAAGACACTTATATATTTTTGAAATCATGTCAAAAAATAACCTAACTATATCTGCTAATTAAAAAAAGACCAAATATAAAAAAAAAAATTTATTTTGGTGCAAGGAGACCTAATACGGCGTTTGTACTCGTCATATTAGGTGATCAAGATAGCCTGGCCTCTCTCTAAATAAATTTTTTTTTTTGTTTTGGCATGGGGAGACCTAATACGGCGTGTTTTCTCGCGCGTATTAGTTGATCACGGACAGTCTAGTGCCTCTCTCTCTAGATAAAATAAATTTTTTATTTTGGTACAAGGAGACCTAATATGGCGGGTTTCCTAGCCGTATTAGTTGATCTACTAATACGGCAATTTTGCTCGCTGCAATAAGGATATCTAATACAACGCTAATACTCGCCATATTAGTTGCTCTAATACAGCTGCTTTCTTGCGCCATTTCAGTTTTTTTGTAGTGTAAGAAACCGTTTTTCTAATTTATGCAGCTTTGATAGGTTTTTTTTTAATTTTTGTTACTTCATATATGTTGCATTGTTATTTATGTTGTTCTATAACAAGATATAAAATAATTGGTGAAGAATATTTTTTAAAACATACAAAAAGATATCACAATAGGGAATTAAGTTTTTCTTTGAAACAAAAAACGAAAAACTCCACTCGGAATTTTTATTTCCTTGAAAAACCTTTTTCAAATAAAAATCAATTCATAGATACTACTTTTCCGTTAAAAGAAACGGAGCCTTAATGTATCAATGTTATAATACACACTTTGCACCTTTTTCTGAACAACAATCTAAAATTTACTTTTATCTAATTTAATTAGTCCAAAAAATAATATAAAACGTATAAAATAATCCTTTCATTCAACTCTTATTTATTAACATTGTCACAAGAATGTGGCTCTTGTGCGAGATGAATGAAATAGCAAGAGAATAATGGATTTACTAACAGAAAAAGTTTTATCCCCTTATCCATCACTATTTGAATTATTTTATTTTTTATCAAAAAATTTTCTTATTAGATATATGTAATTTGAATTAAAAATTTATTTTATAAGATTTGTGGAAAAAAAATTTTAATAAAATTTACCTTAAAAAAGAGTTTTTTGAAAGTCACCTAAATTTTAGGGACCAATTTATCAAAGTATCATACTTTTCAAAAAATTTGCCAAAGTGGTATATCCGCAAAAAAATTTATTAAATGGGCACATTTTACTGTTCACTTGTCATTGTACGTTGTTTCGAATGGCATACAATGAACAATAATTTTTTTAGCGGAAACACATCTAATTTGTATTTTAACAATTATTGTAGAAAAACCATTTTACATAAATAATTTAAAATTTTGATAATTTTTTTAAATATAATAAATTTTAAATTTGTTTTTAAGAAAGTACATTAGCTTTATCTTAACATTGTATATGTAATAGTTTTGTTTGACACGTCATTTACCACATATTTTTTTTGATTGTCATGTTATTTTTTTAAGTCATTTATAAATAGTTGATACATTTTCTGGTCCTTTTTTAAATAATATTTTTCTTCTCGGTCGTTTTTGCAAATATGTTGTCCTTACTGTGTATAATATTATTTGTAAAAACTTTCACTATTTATGTTTTCATCCAAAAAGTAATGCATAATTTTCATTTATATAATATTGGTTCAACAAAATTTAACAAATACCTAAATAATTAAATGACTTATATATATTATCGTTATTATTCACTATATTAAATATAATAAATAAAAACGAACATACGTTCTCAGTGCCTCAAGTGCTCCTGCCTATGCAGGGTCAAAGGGGTGAATGTATGCAATCTTCCCTTTTCAAAGTGCTACCCTGAAGAATTTACATCTACCCCCAAACCCTGCATAGTCAGGAATTGTTGGGGCACTGACTTATATATCTTGTTGTATTTATGTACTACATTAATATTTTTTTGTATAAAGTTGATCAAAATTTTATAAAAACTAATCAAATTTTATTATAGGGCACCAAAGTGATTAAAAATATTAACATCTCATATTATTGTATTATATATATTAAAATAATAAATTTTTAATTTTTAAAATACTTAGATGATAATTTCTCTAATTTTAAAAAGGGTATTTCTAACTTGTGTCCTTTAGGCACAGGTTTAGAGCATTAAATTTAGCTTAAATTGATTGCATTTAAAGCTAAAAGTTCTTAATACTAAACAAAATTAATAATTTTTCAAGAATATAAGCATAACATTTTAATATCTATCGTTAGCTTTTGTTGTGGAAAACAAAATTAACAATAAAAACGAAATAAGAAAATTAACAATAAAAATGAAATAATAAAAAATAAAAACAAAACTACACCAGCAATAAGCATGGAATTTACAGAAACAAAACTGCATTAAATGATAATTAACAAATTTCTAGATAATTAGACATAATTAATGATATTTAACCTGTGCCCAAGGGTACAGATTAAACAAGCCCTTTAAAAAATAAGATCTACAATTTACGTAAAAAAAAAACAAAAAAACAAAATAGATCGTACCGTTGGAAAATGTAATACTTGAAAAAATGAAAGAAACGTTAAAAATTTAAATGGAGGACAGGTCATTAATGATGACAAACGGACAGCGGAGCACGTGACGAGGCTCGTGTCTGAAAAGAATCTAAGGGCTAGATTCCCTAGACTTTGCCCTCATTGGACCCCCTCAACGGTCCTCTCTTTGAAAGTCTCTATTTACCGAATAATTTACCAAAATATCATATTTGACAAAAAAAAATTACGAAAATAACATAATTAGAAAAATATTTACAAAAATAATATATTTTACTGTAGTTTTATCAACAAACGCCATTCCAAACGACGTCCGTTGAAGAAAAAAATTGATTAACATCGTCCGTACACCAGACCCCCCCCTTGCACCCGTGAACCGCTATACCCTAACCCCTACACCCACCCGTGACCCCATCTCTCCCCCTCCATTTTCATCTTCTTCATTCCCTTCATCTTCATTTTTTTTCACTTTTACCTCTATAAATACTATCAATTTATTTAATATTTTTTACAATACTCAATTACTTAAATATATATTTCAACCAATTATCCTCTCAAACAAAACTTTCAATCTCCCTTTCATTTTCACAGTTATGTAAGTCATTATTATTGTCATTTTTAAATTTTGTAATACTTTTATATTGTAATGTCATATTATTTTATAGGAATTTGTTACTATAGTAATGTCATTAGGTTGATTTAGTAAAATTAATAATAATTATAATATATATAATAGCATGTTAAAAAATTTGTTTGTTAATATAATATTAAATAATATGATGCTGAAAAAATTATTAGTTGTATATTTTATGTTATATTCCAATATATATATATATATATGATTTTTGTAGCTTATATAATTTTTCAGTGTTAAACTTTGGTGTAACACCATTAATATCCATTTATTTTTTATTATATGGTATTTTAAAAAACTATAATTTGAAATGTAAACTTATCTTTTAAATGTTTATAATACTTTTATGTATTTAAAATATTTTGTAGATATATTATAATTATTAAAATCTGACTTACAAATTTTTTAAATATATAAATTTGATATTTTGAACAATTTATAGATGTAAGTTTATTTTTTATATATATTACGATTATTTTAAAGTGATTCGGATTTGTAAGACATTAAGTATTGTTAGAAAAAATATTATGTTACATGGTTATAGAATATATTTTATTAAATTTGTTTAGTAATATTAATATAATAATTACTATATATATAATGATATATTATAAAATTTGTTTGTTAATATAATATTGAATAAGAGGTTGCTAGAAAAAATTATATACAATGGTATATCATAAAATTTATGTTTTATTTCAATGTATTCATTATTTTGGTAGCTTAAATAATTTTTTAGAGATGTAATTTTATTTTTTATATATGTTACGATTATTTTAAAGTGATTCGGATTTCTAAGACATTAAGAATTGTTAGAAAAAATATTATGTTACATGGTTATAGAATATATTTTATTAGATTTGTTTAGTAATATTAATATAATAATTACGATATATATAATGATATTTTATAAAATTTATTGGTTAATATAATATTGAATAAGATGTTGCTAAAAAATATATATATAATGGTATATCATAAAATTTATGTTTTATTTCAATGTATTCATTATTTTGGTAGCTTAAATAATTTTTTAGAGACGTAATTTTGTTTTTTATATATATTACAATTATTTTAAAGTGATTCGGATTTGTAAGACATTAAGAATTGTTAAAAAAAATATTATGTTACATGGTTATAGAATATATTTTATTAGGTTTGTTTAGTATATTAATACAATAATTACGATATATATAATAATATATTATAAAATTTATTTGTTAATATAATATTGAATGAGAGGTTGCTAGAATAATTTGTTTGTTATTATGAAAAAATATATGAGAATAGAATGATATAAGTAGAATTAAAAATAATTGGAAAAGGGTAATTGATGGACAAATAAGAGACATAATCAAGCTTTTATGAGGCTCAAACTAGCACACGTACCTTTTAAACATTAGGCTCAACTATGCACCCCGGTGCCTCCAACGTGCATTTGCCACTATGCAATAAAATCGGACTTACGAATTTTTTAAATATTTAAAGTTATTCGAATTTATAAGATATTAGGAATTGTATTTATAGTATAAAAATTGTATATTATATGAATAATACATAGTTAATATGTTGCTTTTCTTAGTTTGATATAATATTGTTAGATACTCTGTGATGTTATTAATATTACATTGTATGTTTACTTGAGATTCAGTCTAGAAATTATGGCGTGCAATATAGTCATATTGTTGAGTCATTATGATGGAGATACGGTGCAAACTGCTGATGGTGTTGATTACACAGGTGGAAGGCAGTTTATACTCAGGGTGTAGTCCGGAATTTCTCTTCCGGAGTTGAAGAAAATGATGCATGAATTTACTAGCTGGGATCATAACACAATTGATATTGCGATTACATGGAGTATATTGTTATCCCATAATCCTATACGATACAAACCTATTGAGATCGTTTGTCCAATGGCATTGAGGTCTATGTTTGAAATGGCTTTAGAAAATAGGGCGACATACATAGAATTGTATGTAACTAGTGTGAATGTTGTGGGAAGAGCTCAACATCGTGTATCGCATAGTGTAGTTAAGGTATCAGGTCCGTCTAGAGGTCCAATGGTGGGCATTTCACTGGTTGCTGGAATGGTTACGAACGAGAGCACAACTATGTTTGATAGGGCTTATGCCAACAATGATTCCGAGGCATCCGATGAAGATGCAGATGTGGGGTTTGACGAGGAGGAGGATGAACTACATGATGATGATGATGGTGCCAGGCCTTCATTTGCCCAAGCTCCTGTTCCTGAATTCGAAGACGTCTCATGGGTAGACCATGTAGTATGTTCTGACCGGGAGGAAAGTAGAAGAATTCAGTCAACGGGAACTGTCTTGGAGGAGGGACAAGTGTTCCAAACGAAGGAAGAATTAGTCAATGCAGTTAAAGAGTGGCACATAAAAAACAAGCTGGATTATATAGTGCATAGGTCGAAGCCTAATTACATAGCCCTAAGGTGCGTGCAAACACCACAATGCAAGTGGTTTCTGCGTGGGGGGCTCAAACAAAGACTAGGGGTGTTTGAGATTTTGATTTTGAGGGGGCCACATACGTGTTCTACCACTGTATTGGCGGAAGACCACCGTGCCTTGACATCAAATTTTGTTGCTACTATAGTGTCACATATTGTGACTGCTGATCTTAAAATGAATATTGCAACAATTCGAGCAGCAGTACAACAACATGGGTACAACATTTCGTATCGGAAGGCATGGATAGCAAAACAGGAAGTGATTGAGCGGTGTTTGGCTCCCATGAGGATGCATTTCCGATGCTACCTAAGCTGCTCACTGCATTGCAACAGTCAAATCCAGGAACTGTTGTCGACTGGCAATATAAAAGCCCGGTGGGAGACAAAGCAATCTTTCGCGGAGTTTTTTGGGCATTTGGTGCATCTATTGAGGGATTCAAGTGTTGCCGTCCACTGATCAGTTTTGATGGTACCCATTTATATGGGAAATATATGGGGAAGCTGCTGGTAGCTATCGCATTTGACGCTAACAATGGTATATACCCATTGTATTTTGCTCTTGTAGACCAAGAGGATGCATGGAGTTGGGGTTGGTTCCTGTTTTGTCTACGTACATATGTGATAGGCGATCACCAACCGATATGTTTTATATCTGATCGACATGCTAGCATCAAGAATGGGATGTCAATCATTTGGCCTGAGCCTGAAGGGCAGCATTGTTACTGCACTCGCCACCTTGTTAGTAACTTCAATCACAGATTCAAAAATGCTACACTGAAGAAATGGTTGAGTGAGATGGCGAGGGAACTTTCCAGGAGGAAATTCGATGCTTTGTATTACCATTTCATACACGCCAATGATGAGATCAGATAGTGGATTGAACGGCAACCCAAAGAACGTTGGGCACTTTCGGCGGGTGTGTTTTATTGCTCCAGGTATGGACGGCCAATTATATTCATGTTTAATTCTTTAATGTATTAAATCCCTAATTCCTGCGTGCCATTACAAGTGTAGTTGTGGTCATGGGAGCATTTACACATTGGTCGACCGTTTATATCCGCACCCCATCCACTTCCACCTGCAGTCAATGATCCGTTGCCGCCTTTGGGATCTCAGTAAGAGAAAATATTTTGTACATATTGATTTAATGTATATGTAATATTACATATGTATTAAAATAATTTACTTCGTACTTGATCAGCTGGGTTGCCGCCCAGACATTCCGCGAGAATCCAAGGCAATGCCAATCCTTCTACAGGGACCAACTTGATGTCCAAGAGCCACATCAGGTATATACATAAAAATAGACATAATTCTGTATTGTTAATATTTAATGTAATAACTAAGTTATTTTATCTGTACTTAGGTTCAATAGACGCCTTACAGGCAATCTCGGTTAAGCACCTTGCCCGCGATTTGTGTCGAGGGTCGTCATATCTGGCGATATCAGGGACCAATGATATGCTTTGACATTGTAGAGTTGCATTGCTCTAACATAGTGTTGCGTCAGTTTGGATTAACGCAGCATATCCCGGATCACATCGACACTCTCGACACCTAGCATAATACATCTCGTTCGGGCAGGTCTGACGAGAACTGGAAGGTGTATCATTCAAACTGGATCGCAATATGGAACACACGGATGGATTATATCACCAACTTACATCATCCTCCTACATCGCCTACAGATTACATGCGATGGTACTCCTCTATCACTAGGCGTCTTATAGTACGGCATGAAGTGCAAGTTCCGCGTCGATCTCGGCTTCGTTATGAGCCAAGTGGCAACCAAATTCAACGAGTAGTAAGCACTTTGAAAACATTTGTCTCTTTACTTATTCCACAATATGTTTCGTTAACATTTGAAAATACTATTTGTAGGTCGATGTTCTTAAAAAGCATACTAAAAGGGTAGTTCCGAGGCTACGTAACACTGTTGGCCTCAATGTAGAGTCTGTCACCACAGAATAGCTAACTACTTGCAGTAGCACAATAGATGCTACCGACGAGGGGCATCAATTTGATCAGGCTATGCAAGAAGAAGAGTTTGACTATCGTTCATTTGGTGATGTAGAAGGAAGTACACTTGAACGTCCGCGACATAGTTTTTCTGTTCAAACGGAAGGTTCACCCTCACAGCATCGTGGTGAACCTCGTCGTAGATCAACATCATGTTTTGTACCATAATTTATGTTACTTATTTTTTTGTAAGTTATTATTACAATGCATTTTTTCCTTCTTTGTTACTCTATACATTAAATAATGTGACTTTACTAATTTTTTTTTGATACTTCATTTTATTATTTTATTGTCAATTGAATTAGGGTAAGGGCTGCCATATGACCGGGAGGGTTATAGGGTCCACGTGGGGGGGGGGGGGGGGGGGGGGGGGGGACAAACGGCGTAGGAGGATAATGGCGTACGAAAGGCGAGCAATTTTTTTCTTCAACGGACGCCGTTCGAAACGGTGTTTGCTAATAAAACTACAGTAAAGTGTGCCATTTTAGTAAATATTTTTCCAACTATGTTATTTCCTTAATTTTTTTTTGGCCAAATATGCCATTTTGGTAAATTATTCCTATGTACTGCCCCTGTTAAAGCTGTAAAAAAAAATTAGTATAAATTATAATTTATAAAATAAGTTTTTAGTTTACAAAATTAACAACTAATCTAAAAGTACGGAATGAAGTGCAAGTTCCGCGTTGATCCCAGCTTCGTTAGGAGCCAAGTGGCAACCAAATTCAACGAGTAGTAAGCACTTTGAAAACATTTATCTCTTTACTTATTCCACAATATGTTCATTTGAATGTACTATTGCTAGGTCGATGTTCTTAAAAAGCATGCTAAAAGGGCAGTTCCGAGGCTACGTAACACTGTTGGCCTCACTGTAGAGTCTGTCTCCACAGAATAGCTAACTACTTGCAGTAGCACAATAGATGCTACTGGCGAGGGACATCAATTTGATCAGGCTATGCAAGAAGAAGAGTTTAACTATCGTTCATTTGGTGCTGTAGAAGGAAGTACACGTGAACGTCCGCAACATAGTTTTTTGGTTCAGACGGAAGGTTCACCCTCACAACATCGTGGTGAACCTCGTCGTAGATCAACATCACATTTTGTACCATAATTTATGTTACTTATTTTTTTGTAATTCATTATTATCATGCATTTTTTCCTTCTTTGTTACTCTATACATTAAATAACGTGACTTTACTAAATTTTTTTTGATACTTCATTTTATTATTTTATTGTCAATTGAATTAGGGTTAGGGCTGCCATATGACCGGGAGGGTCATAGGGTCCACGTGGGGGGAGGGGGGGACAAACGGCGTAGGAGGATAATGGCGTACGAAAGGTGAGCAAATTTTTTCATCAACGGACGCCGTTCGAAACGGTGTTTGCTAATAAAACTACAGTAAAGTGTGTCATTTTCGTAAATATTTTTCTAACTATGCTATTTCCTTAATTTTTTTGGCCAAATATGCCATTTTGGTGAATTATTCCTATTTACTGCCCCTGTTAAAGCTGTAAAAAAAATTAATATAAATTATAATTTATAAAATAAGTTTTTAGTTTAAAAAATTAACAACTAATCTAAAAGTAACCTAAATATATATTAATATTTTTAAAAATAAATCAACTCTAACTTTTCTACTAAAAAATAACTCAACTCTAACGTTTATATCAAAAAATAATCCAGCTCTAATTTTTCTACCAAAAAATAATGAAACTTTAAAATTAATCTAAAAATAACCCAACTCTAGAAATTTAATTTAAAAAATACTGAATTGCGGTGCGTGGTATAATGCTCCAACAATATATTTTTCTTTTACGTATATTTGGTTTGGTTTGTTCTCTATAGGGCTGCAAATGACCGAAGCCTGCTCGTGAGCCGGTTTGACTCTGCTCGTTAAGGACTCGGCTTTGGTTCGTCTAAACCCACTCGAGAGCTTGCTTGACTCGTTTAAGGGCGGCTTGTTTCAATAAATGAGCCAAATCAAATCGATGCTGACTCGGCTTGAAAGGCTCTTACAAGCTTGGTCGTTTATGGGCTCATGAGCCGGCTTAATTATTGCCTCGCATGTCTATATAGCGGAATTGATTACATGTATATTTTTTTATTTTCAATTTCCATACATGATTTATTTTATCTCCATTTTCTAAAAATTCAAGTAACAATAATTATAAATGAGTATCAAAAGCCTAATAAATGAGTTTAACGAGCCTGATAAATGAGCGCAATGAGTCGACAAAACTCAATAAGCCAGCTCACCAAATAATCAAGCCTAAATGATACCAATATCAAGCTCGTCCTATTTAGTAAACGAGCTAAGCCGACCGTTGATATGCGACTCGGTTAGATAACCAATGCCGATACCGAGCTGGTCTCATTTAGTGAATGAGTCGAGCCGAGCAAGCTATGGTTTGGCCTAGCTTCACTTGGCTTATTTGCTGCTCTAGTTCTCTGGTTGTATTCCTCTGTTGTTTTGCTTGTTCTGTGCCCCCAAATTTTTTTTTTGTTTTTTTGTGGGAATGTACTCAATTATTAAAAAAAATGTATTTTTTGTTTGGTTAGATGGAAAAAAATCAAGTAACCTAAAATATATAGAAGAAAAATATATTGTCAGAGCGTCTTACCACACGCCATGCTTAGCCATCAATTCAGTATTTTTTTTAAATTAATTTTAGATTACGGTTATTTTTTTATAGAAAAATTAGAGTTGGGTTATTTTTTGGTTGAAAAGTTAGAGTTGGGTTATTTTTTGGTTAGAAATTAGAGTTGAATTATTTTTTGGTATATTGACATATAGTTGGGTTATTTTTAGATTAATTGTTGTTTAAAAAATTATATATATTTAATATAATAGTCCAAACAACGATATTAAAAAATGAAAAGGGGCTTTTTTTTTAACAGATAAACAAGCGGGGTTACTTTCACTCTTACACATTGCTATATAGATTATTTTATTAAATACATATAGCCTTTTGGACTAAAAAATTATTTCACAAATTTTGTAGACTAAAGAATTAATATACCAAACTTTAAGATATTGATATGTAATTTACCGACAAAACTACTCTAAGGTTAGCATTTCATTGCAGAAGAAAAATTTGTATATCTTTTTAACAACTTAAATAGAAAGAATACCATATTGACATTAAATTTCACTACAACGATCTACCTTTACTTTTTATGTCCACCTGTCCTACCATAGGTCCACAATGCCTTTAACCCCATGTACCACTATACTCACCACCTTTTACTACCCTGACTAAATCATTATCGTGATTATTACTTATTTACTATTATTAGTTGATTTATATTATTTGTGATTATAATAATAAGTTTTAAAAATTTATATCAAAATACTTTATTTTGCTAATAAGATTTTTATACACTGTACAACCAAATAGTTTACTGTAGAAAGATAAAAATCTTACATGAACAAATCTCATTGAAAAGGATAAAACTAAAGTTGTGTTATTTTGTTTATTTATTGAAATTCGAATTACAATTTAAAAGCCCAATTTCATATAATTAAATAACTGAAAATCATAATTCTAATTCATTTGGGTGAGAGGATGAAATTCTAATTCTATATTAGTTTTACTCATCTAAAATTCAGAATGATCCAACTAAATTAACCCAAAACCTAAATTACTTGTAACCGAAACACTGTGCCTCAACCTAAATTTAATATGAAATTCAAAACGATCCTACTTGAATGACTCAAACATAAAGTAATAACCCACTCTAACTTAAAGGTGGAAATACCCGAACTGATACACCCAAAATACGAGATGACTCAAACTTGAAATGATTGTACCTAACTCAGGTATTACTTGAAAAGTATCAACTGAGCCTCTCCAAAACTCAAGACAACCCCGCCCATCAAATCCGAAACCCAACCTAAATTTGACCCAACCTAGCTAACCTAGAATTGAAGATGATGCAATGAAACCCGATTAACCTAAAACCAAGATGGCTTGAGGCCAAGATTACCGGACCCAACTCAAATGTGACCCTTTCTAACCTGAATCCTATAACAAACCCTTCTAATTAACCAAAAATCAGATGCAACTTGAGCACGATATGTTTCAGCAACCTAGTTATCTCGACACTTGCAATGATCTAATTTGACAAAAACCAATGCTACTAGCTCACAGAAAAAATATGGAATAATATAACTCAATTAACTCAAAACGTGAGACAATAAGTTATGATTCAACCAAACAAAAACCCAATCCCAGTTGACCCGAGACTTGAAAAGACTCATATCTAAAATGATAATCTGACCGAAACCCGATTACAGTTAACCCAAAATCCGAAATGATCCAACTTAGTTTACTTAGTAATTTAGGCGATGTGTTATAAAATACTTAGACAATTCCAATTAATCCATTTCTTTTAGCAGAACTTAATTTTATTCTGATCCCAAGTTTACTAGAATTAAATCAAAATTATAATTTCATAGTCAAATTCAAATTTAACTTGTCATACATAACCTAATATTTAGGGTAAATTACATATTAGTATCCTAATATTTGATGTATTAATTTTTTAATTCATAAATTTTATGAATAATTTTTTAGTCTAAAAATAAACGGCAGAAAAAACGTTGTGAAAAAGTTAAAAGCAGAGCGTATTTTACATCGTTGCACACCTGTATTTGGGCTATTTTATTAAATAAATGTGATTTTTAGGAGTTCATTTACCAAGCACTAATACACCGGATCCCATTAGAACTCCGAAATTAAGCAAGTTTGGGCGAAAGTAATACCAAGATGGGTGGTGTTCTGGGAAGTCCTCGTGTGGCCAACCCTATAAGGTGGGGGGTCCTCGGAAACAACCTTTTGGCATGATTACACCCTGAAGGGGTAAGGCTGCGTACAACCATTCCCTCAGACTCCGCCTAGGCAGGAACTCTTGAGACACTGAGTCTATTGTTTTGTTATTATAATTTTTTAGATTAAAAAATTTTTTCTTTAAAATTTATAAACTAAAAAATTAATATATCAAATATAAGAAATCTAATATATAGCTTACTATAATACTTAATACTTCCAAACACAAAAAATAAAAAAGAAAAGAAGTCACGATGGCCATTCACCATCACCACACAAGTCTGATCCACTCTATTTATAGTCATCAACCACCCCCCACTCATCTTATCTCTCTCATCTTCCCCATCCCATCTCTTAACCCTAGCTGGGGTTTGGTCCAAACCCATCACAAGATTATGTAAGTTTTCACTTCAACATCATCTCTTTTTTTTTTTTATGTGTTTAAAATTCTACATGTGAGTCAGATATGAATCCCACAATCATAGTTGTAGGAAAGAACAGACTGATGTCAATTGGTTTTAGGATGAAACTCTACTTGAACTTATATGTGGATTTCATGTGTGCAAACTTTGTGGGTTGGGCTTAAAATGACTCAGTGAAATTTAATAGTATGTTTGCATCTTGTAACTTTTAGAGGGTACTTCCTCCCGATTAGTTATCAAAAAAGGGTTGGTTAGAGATTAGGGTTAGGGGAGTGGAGCTCCTTAAAGTTCAAAGGAGGGGCAAGTAGGGGGGGATAGAGCTGTTGATATATGCATGCTTAAAGCTCCTATCTTTTTGTACAAAATTAGATAGGCTTTGGGCTTTGCATATCTCAAGAGCTTTATTTCCCTTTGTTTTCTTTTCTTGTTCTTTCTTTGGATTGAAGGGAGCTCTACCCCCCTTTTCTCTGTTCTGTTCTCGAAAATAACCTCTTTATAAGGCAGCATCCAACCTAGTAGGGATAAGATTATGTATATCTGTGCCCTCCCCTAGACCTTATTGGTAATTTGGGTCTCTTGTTCTCGAAAACCACTTCTTTACAGAGTGGCACCTTATAGGGGTCAGGTTGTGTGCACTTTATCTTCCTTATGCCTTGTCGCAGGAGCCTCTCTGAGGCACCGAGCTATTGTTGTAGAGGCTCTATGAGAAAAACCTGTGTATAATACATATTTTAGACACGTATGATGTTGACATGTTTTTTTCAATAGTACAATGAAATACATGTTTTCTCGAGGTTATTTGTGTAGTGTATGTATTATAAAACATATCCGTATTTTCAATTCAAAATATAATATTTTGAAATAATAAATTAAACATCCATGTTTTATATTTTACCATATTTGTCACTTGAACTCTGAAATTAGTGATTGTGTTGAGTACTAAAAGATTTCGCTTTAAGAAAACTAACAAGAATGATAATCAAACACGACATAAGAGTGAAAGAGATATGTTTACAAGGTCAAATTTTGAACTAAAATTTATCAGCTCTCAAGATCAATTTGCAGATGCACTCGCAAAAGTGCTGACTTGAGAAAAGTTACAACAGTTCATGTGTTCTCTTCACATTACAAATTAAAGAGGGGTGTCAAAAGTAATTTACAGTTTGGATAACGAAAATACCAATTTGTGACTTAAGATGAAGAATTTAAGTTAAATACTCAATCCATCAATTTGTTCTATCTATATCTTTGACCTAATTTACCAACTCATTTACAACATCAACACATTATCCCACATTTTAAATACTTATCGTTCAACTCGCATCCTTAACCATCCAACTCAAATATTTACCATTCTAACTCAGAATTTGCGTGAACACTTATCCATTATGTAGAGTCTGAGTTGAAATGGTAAGTGTTTGAGTTCGATTGCTAGTGATGTAAGTTCGAAGATAAATGTTTGAAATTTAAGATAATATTTTGTTGTTGTAAATGAGTTTGGTAGATTAGGTCATATGGACTGAGTGTTTAACTTGAATTCTTTATTTTGAATTATAAACTGATATTTTGTTTATTTAAATTGCAAATTACTTTTTTTATTGGTATATCATTTATTATGTTTTATTTTGAGCGTAACTATTATGATTGCCATTATTCTTTATTTTTATAGGTTGAGGGAGCCGCTGCCCGAAATAGTAGAAAAAAAGAAAATATTACCCAAAATAATATATTTGAAAAAATATTTCCCAAACTAGCCTCCACGTCAGCATTTTTAATTTTCAATTTTTTTTTTTTTTTTTTGGTGGCAGACCCTGCCATTTAATTTTTTTATTTTTTATTAGGGAATACCCTAATGAGAGGACTTTTTTTTGCTAAATAGCCTATTTTCAAAAGAAAATTAGAAATTTGGCTCTATTTCAAAAATATTTAGTAAATTGGCCCATTTCACTGTAGCCAAGTGGGTGCACGACGTATGGAACGTCGTGTAGCAGTGTTGCACGACGTTCCGTATGTTGTGCAACTGAGCCGCACTGTTGCACGCCATTCCGTACGGCGTGCAACAGTAACTTTTTTTTTTTTTTTTATACTTTTACCTCTTTAAAATTAAAAAAAATTTCTTTCTAATTTAAATTGTTTAATTTTTAAAATAAAAATTTTCCAGGGGGCGCACTTATCGGTTGGTTTATTTGCTTAGGTTCAATCACATACTATTGATCTTGTACTATTTGCCTATTATGTGCCTTATAAAATAGTTCATATAATAATGTAGAAATGCGTAAACTCGTGATTTTTTATTGAAAACGTCAACATCTCTTCATTTAAATGTGTCCCTCATTTATATCCTTCTTATTAATAGTATTATAATACCATAGTTTATGTATGAGATAGTTTAAATAATAATATACATATCACCATCTCCTCATTTAAATGTGTCCCTCATTTATATCTTCCTTATTAATAGCTCAAATAATAATATACATATACCTTTTAATTTAAAATGTATCCGTTTTTAGTGATTCAAATTATAAAATTAAGAATTAAAATAATTTAACAACAACTACAGTCCCTGTGCCAAAGGCTCTTGCGAAAGCGGGGTCTGGGGAGGGTGGATGTACGCAGCCTTCCCCCTTCCGGGTGAAAGAGAGGCTGTTTCCGAGGACCCCCAACCTGAATATTGTGTTGTTATGGAAGCAAGCATCCTGAAAGCATAAGTACGGGCACATCAAATAGTACAAGGCACATAATAGGCAAATAGTACAAGGTCAATAGTATGTGATTGAACCTAAGCAAATAAACCAGCCGATAAGCGCGCCCCCTCAGATATTTTTATTTTAAAAATTAAAACAATTTTAATTAATTTTTTTTTTAATTTTAAAGAGGTAAAAATAAAAAAAATGGTACTGTTGCACGCCGTACGGAACGGGGTGCAATAGTGCGGCTCTGTTGCACGACGTACAGAACGTTGTGCAACACTGTTGCACGACGTTTCGTACGTCGTGCACCCACTTGGCTACAGTGAAATGGGCCAATTTGCTAAATATTTTTAAAATAGGGCCAAATTTCTTATTTTTTTTAAAATAGGCTAAAGGAACATACCCAGTGCCTCAAGGGCTCCTGCCTACGCAGGGTCTGGGGGGTACGGATGTACGCAGCCTTCCCCCTTCAAGGTGTTAACCTGAAGAGAGGCTGTTTCCCAGTGCCCCCAACCTGAGGGTGAGGACTTCCAAGAAGATCACCCATACTGGTACTACTCTCGCCCAAGCACACTTAACTTCGGAGTTCTAATGGGATACGGTGACGTTGGTGCCCTCTTTGAAAATAGGCTATTTAGCAAAAAAAGTCTAAAGAAAGGCACATATATAATTATTTATGTATTTGTATAATAATTGAAAGATTATTGTTAAGAATGAAAGAAGAGAGTTGTATTAATAATTATAAATTTAAAATAGGCAAGGAGTTAATGGCCTTTTAAAGATAATAATTTATACTAAATTTTATTGTAAAAAATAACTCTTATTAGATAGTTTTATTAATGAGTCAAATATACAATTATGTATTTATAATAGAATTTAATATTTAATAAATAATTTTATAAAAAATAAAAAAATTAAGTGGCAAGGTCTGCATTTTTTTTTTTCAAAAAGGGGAGTGAGGTACCAAAAAACCAAAAAAAAGTAATAATAATAAATAAATAAAAAATTAAAAATGCTGACGTGAAGGCTAGTTTGGAAAATATTTTTTCAAAGATGTTATTTTTGGTAATATTTTCTTTTTTCGGGCTATTTCGGCCAACGGCTCAGATTGAGGCCGAAGTTTTTTTTTGTATCGTCGAATAATACAACTGCCAGTTAGATCTCGTTTTATTTCCATCCTCTATTTCTCTAATAGAAGTAAAACGTGCAAATGGATCGAATATTTAATATTCACACAAAAATACAGTACGAAAATAAAAATTCATCAAGGGACTAGAAAAAGGTTGTTAAGAAACTCGTTAGTGTCATGATAAGAACTCTGTTTATGACACACTTAGGGCTCATATAGGGTGTATTTGAGCCAAATCGAGTCCGAGTTTGGCAGGCTCAAGGCTTGACTCATCGAGCTCTAAAAGTTCAGGCTCTAACTCAGCTCATCAAAAGCTCGGGTTCGGCTCGGCTCAACTCGATCTAAGCTCAGCAAGCTTTGAATTAAGCCTGCAATATCTAGGCTTAAATAAGCTCAATATGGCTTGTTTGAGCTTGTTTAAGCTTGGGCTCAGCGTATTTACGTTCTAATATGGCTTCATTTGACAATATTTAAGCAAATGTATTATATTAGAATAGGCTTGTTTAGACTCGCAAGCTTACAAACTCGAGTTTCACTAGTCTTGAGTTTGGCTCGATAAGCAAAACGAGCCAGCTCGGCTTGGCTTGGCTGGAGTCTAAAGCGAGGCAAGCATTTTGAGCTTTATACTCACGACGGCTCCGCTCATTTACACCCCTGGGCTTGTATATTTGTTGATATTAGCATGTTAATATACCACCAATAAAAGCAATTGTTAAATGGTTTTTCTAACATGTGCCTACAGGGCACAGGTTAAATACATTAAATACAGTTAGTTCCACATTCATTAACAACATTAATACATTAACTAATTTCGCAAACTATCACAAATTTAAAAAAAAATTGAGCAAAATATCAAATCTTTTAAAATATTTAGCAAACTATCACAGTTTACTGATCACAGGTGGGTGCACGCCATTTCGGGTGGGGGATAAGAAAACACGGGTAGTTGCACGCCATGGGGGAAGTCGTGCAACAGTGAACGACTTTCCAAAATTCATGCACTGCCCCCCGCCATCAGGAATCCCGAATCCCGCCTGCACTGACACCGGGAATCTTGCTTTTGCTTTCCAACCCTTGACCCCCTGTCATGCACCCGTGACCTCAATTCTCTTCTTCAACCTCACTTCCCTCAACCTCAATATATACATCTCTCATTTTTACAATTTTTACAACACTCAATTACTTATATATTTCAATCTACTCCGGTTTCATCTAAGAATTTTACTTACTCTTCCTTTCCTTTCATGTATAATATTATTGCACATTAGATGCAACTCGAGTAGATTGAAATATGTAAGTAATCGAGTGTTGTAAAAATTGTAAAAATAAGAGATGTATATATAAAGGTTGAGGGAAGTGAGGCTGAAGAAGAGAAATGAGGGAAGGGAAGTCGCGGGTTGGAAAGCAAAAGCAAGATTCTCAGTGTCAGTGCAGGCGGGATTCCAGGTGATACGAGGCAGTGCACGACTTCCCCCATGGCGTGCAACTACCCATGTTTTCTTATCCCCTTCCCGAAATGACGTGCACCTACCTGTGAACAGTAAACTGTGATAGTTTGCTAAATATATTCAAAAATGTGATGTTTTGCGAAATTTTTTTAGATTTGTGGTAGTTTGCTAAATTAGTCGATGTATTGCAAATAAAACAATATTAATAATAAACAAAGCAATGTCTTGAATGCTAATTGGCACATAAATTCCAAGCATTAATTTTTTAAAAAAAAAATGAAATTGTATTATGATTTTATTATTATGTGATTTGATTTTATCTTGATTTTAATTTTGAATTAGCGTGATATTACCACGCTATTGACAAAAAATATTATATAAAACAAAAAATAGCATCTTGATTTATTATATACCCGAAATTTACTTTTCAAACAAAAAAATATTATTTGTATTCAATACAATTATACGTGTTTTTTAGACTCTTTTTTGCAAAATAGCATCTTTTTAAAAAAAATTTAGAGAAAGGCATAGTTTTGAAAATATTTAGCAAAATTGCGCACTTTATTATTCATAACCCGTTGCACGACATTTCAAACTGATTACAAGCATGTAAAACATGTTGCACGACTTTTGAAACGTCATGCAACCACCGTGCAACCTGTTGCATGACATTGTCGTGCACTATATTGTAATTATTAATTTTTAAAATTTTTTTATGTATTATAATTTATATTATACAAAAATATATGTGCCTTAAAAATAATGATGGAACTAGTAGTCTAGTGGCAAGAGAGTTTTTACATGCTTCTCAAGGTCACGGGTTCAAATCCCCTTATACCTACTTTTTTATTGCTTTTATTTATTTATTGTTTTTACACTAATGGTAAAACTTTTATTCAAATTTTATCTTGATCCTCTATTCTTCTTTTATATAATATTTTACTTTATTTTGAATAAATTTATTAACTTATAAAAAATAGTCATTAAATTTTATTTCCTATATGTTAATGTCTCTACTTTTTAATTAATAGTTTACTGTAATTTTATTTTAATAATTATATATTTAATTTTTTTTAATTAATTATGTAATAATAATCTATGAATATTATGTAATAACTAATATATTTGTAATTTTTTGGATATTTTTTTAAACTACTTCTCAATTTTGTCCTAATTCATGAATGATAACATTTTTTTAAATATGAATGATAATATTCATACATTATTTAGGACATAATTTGGGATTTAGACTATCATTCGTGAATTGGGACAAAGTTGAGAAGAATGTAAAGACTCTCTTGCCACTAGACTACTAGTTCAATCATTGATCTTAAGGCACATATATTTTTATATAATATAAATTACAATACGTAAAAAATTAAAAAAAATTAAAAATTACAATGCATTGCATGATGTCCCAAACATTGTGCACCATTGCACGACGTTCCAGAAGTCGTGCAACGTGTTTTATATCTTTGTAATCCGTTTGAAATGGCATGCAACAGGTTGTGACTAGTAAAGTGTGCCATTTTGATAAATATTTTCAAAACTATGCCAATTTTCGTGGGTTGCGTCTAAAGGTTTGGTGAAATTTAACATGGTATTAGAGTCAGGTTGATGATCCTGATTTCTTGTTTGTTGCACCTTGTTCTCGTAAAGCGGGGTGCATTTGTATTTGTTGCACCAAGGGCTTGGATCGGAGAAGGCGAGTGTTGAGATTACACATGTGAGCCTAATAATTAGAATCCCATATTGGAGTTGTTAAAGAAAAGAGATCATCTTATAAGTATAGTGAGTTACTTCACCTATTGTCAATTGGTTTTAGGATGAAACCTCACTTGGGCTTATATGTGGATCTCATGTGTTCCAACTCCATGGGTCGGGCCTAAAGGCCCTATGAAAATTAACAATGCCATTTTGCAAAAAAAAAAAAGTCTGTTTTTTAGTAATACATGTGTTTTTTAACTAGATTAGAAAAAATTCGATCAAGATAAATTCTAGTCACATAACTCACAAATTTTTGACATATAATCAGAGCCATTGCCTGAAATAGCTTGAAAAAAGAAAATATTTCCTAAAATGATATATTTTAAAAAATACTATCTGAAATAGCCTCCACGTGGCAAAAATTATTTTAATAGATTAAATTTTAAAAAAAAAAAAAAGATTGAGGGGAGCCGCTGAGCAACGGCTTACCAAAAGTAGAATTTTTTACCAAATTGGCACACTTTCAAAAAAAAATTATCAAAATGGCACACTTTCGAAAATATTTACCAAATTGGCACACTTTACTGTAGCAGTATCAACGTATGCCGTTTAAAACGGCGTACGTTAATAAATTTTTTTTTTTTTTTTTCAAACGGCGTCCCCCCATCCAATCTTTTTTATTTTTATTTTAATATTATTAATATTTTTTTTTTTTTAAAAATGGGTTAGATATGGGTACTCAAAATTTTTTTAGGTACTTTTACTTCTTTATAATGTGTGTCAACACATAAATTATGTATGTCGACACACACTTAACGTACTAAAAATTACTACTTAAGTACTCAAAATTCTTTTAGGTACTCTTACTTCTTTATAGTGTGTGTCGACACATAAATTATGTGTGTCGACACACACTTAACGTACTCAAAATTACCACAAATACTCAAAATCACTACTCAACTACTCAAGGTTTTTTTTTTGTTACTCTTATTTTCTTTATAGTGTGTGTAGACATATAAATTATGTGTGTTGACACACATTTCACTTACTCAAATTCACCACCAATGTATTTAAAATCACTACCTAAATACTTAAAATTCTTTTAGGTATTCGTATATCTTTATGGTGTGTGTCGGCACATATTTAACGTACTCAAATTCATCACCAATGTACTTAAAATCACTACCTAAGTACTCAAAATTCTTTTAGGTACTCTTATATTGGTGCTGAATTTGAGTAAGTTAAATGTGTGTCAACACATATTATAAAAAAGTAAGAGTACATAAAAGAATTTTGAGTACTTAAATATTAATTTTAAATACCCTTATTTAACCCATCTAAAAAAATAAATAATATTAATAATATTAAAATTTAAAAAAAAAAAAAAGATTGGATGGGGGGACGCCGTTTCAAACTGCGTCCCCCCATTTGAAAAAAAAAAATTTTTTTATCAACGTACGCCGTTTTAAACGGTGTACGTTGATACTGCTACAGTAAAGTGTGCCAATTTGGTAAATATTTTTGAAACTGTGCCATTTTGGTAAATTTTTTTCAAAAGTGTGCCAGTTTGGTAATTTATTCCCAAAAGTACAAGGCCTGCCATTGTGCAGGCCCCGTACAAACCGAGCTGGGCCTGCACACAATTACATTTTTTTTAATTAAATTTTTTAAATTTAAATTAAATTAGATGTATTTAATTATAAATTTATTATTACATTATATTAAATTTTATGATATACATTTTAATTAAATTATGTAAATAATTTATAATAATTATTTAAATTAAGCTATTTATTAAATATTAAATTATATTATCTATATGTAATTTTGGAGTTTAATTATTATTAGATCTATGTAATAATAGTCATTTTTTTTGTATATTATTTAGCATAAATTACTATGTTTAAAAGACTATATAACATAAATAGTTAAATATTTGTCGAAACACATTATTCAATAAATCTAAAATATCTAAAAAAGTTATCATACATTATTAAATATTAAAAAATATATATATATATTCTGCTACAAGGATATTGTATTATAGATGATCGTTATCTAATATGAACAAGGACAGAAGAATACGAGAAAGAAGGAATTTATTGATTGCAAGATTTGAACATAGTTTTAGTACAAAACAGAAATTGAAAATACAAGCATAAGATTAAAATACATATAAAACTTACAGAGATAGTAGCGGAAGTACAACACTGGAAAATAAATTTACAAGGAAAATTTTTCTGGTGTTTTTATTTTCTTGATTTTGTTGTGGAATCAACTCCTGGAATTCGCTCTGCCTTGAATGAAGTTGGAAAGTCTCCATTTATAGGCGAAGCAGCACCCCGGATTTGAATTGAGATCCGCGAACCCGGACTTGAAAATGAAAATTTGAATTCCGAACAGTGACCTCAATAAATCACCGCCTTGAATTTCAGCACATGTCTTCTGTTTGCTTTTGAAATAATTGAGCAACACTGTGCAACTTTTGAATTTTTGCCATTCATCCTTTATTTGAATTATATGAGCTTACTATGCAACTTTTTTCACGTAGTGCCTGTCTTGTATTGAGTATGGAAGGAAAGTCTTGAATTATCAAAATAAATTGAACGGATCACTCTGACTGGAACTGATTTCTTCATTTTCATCTTCAGAGAAAGAATCTTGAATTTGTTGAAGAAGTTGAGCCAGAAGTTCTTTTGAAATTTTTGTTTGGGATTTGAACTTTGTAGAGGAATTTGAGGGTGAGGCCTTTTTAGGATGAGATTTGGAAGGAGTTTTAAATATGCCTTGCGAATCATGACTGAAAATTTGAATGGGCTTATTTTTGTTTTTGAAAATTAGTCAATATGTTACAAAACCTCAAATGGAACACATCCTAGTTACAAGAGAAAAAGAACCCATGTCTCTTGACAGCATCAAAAATCTAGTCAAAAACATTTTCCCAAAAAATTTTCATTGGTTTCCTGATAACATTCAGAAAACCCGTGAATTTTATGAGCTCATTTTGATTGAAACTAGATCTGTTCAAATTAAACATCACAAGTATGATAATGAACAAATCTAATTTTCAAGCTGCAAAATCAAAACCATTTTACACCTCAAAGATTTTGATCAAAGTTTTTGTAGACCAAAACGATGTTCAAAATTCTTTACTCTAGAAATTTATACTTATCAAGATTATAAGTCTGCCTGGTTCAAAACTTTTCTTCTTCAACCATTTAATCATACTTGGTTCTTCCAAATTATAAACAAATCTCAAGAATTTCCAACATGGTTCTACGAATGGTGGAATACCTTTGGAAGCACAATTGATATTTACCCTGCTGTAGCAAAAAACTTGTTTAATATTTATTCAAACTATTCACAAGAAGAATGACTAGATTCAATTTTGCATTTTCATACAATTTTTCAAATTCTTAGGATCTTTTGCTTGTCCTAAGCCCATACACAATATTTAAAACAACTATATCCTCTTTCATTGGTTAGGGAATTCAAGCTTAAATGGTGGGATATTTCTTGTCTTCTTCTGTCCTTGTTCATATTTTTTCCGATTGTGTCAGTCATCATCGATCCTGCCCCCTAGTTGGTATCAGAAAATTCCCTCTAGCCGAACCCGTTTTCCAAAACAAATCATTTTCACATCTACCTCTTACGGTCACAAATTCAATTAAAGGACGGATGGCAAAAATTCAAAAGTTGCACAGTGTTGCTCAATTATTTCAAAAGCAAACAGAAGACATGTGCTGAAATTCATGGAGATGATTTATTGAGAAATCAAGAAAATAAAAACACTAGAAAAATTTTCGATTCTCGAAGAGAAACCAAGAAGTTTGGATAACAATTGAAATAAATTGGCCTATTATGTAGATTAGTTTGAACAATAGCCAATAAAGATTCTTCATATTGTAAATATGTTGAATCCCTAAGACTTAACATAACTGGTTGGTTATGTCCTGACCTTGCTAAAGGAACAACAGCAACTTGAACTAAACCATAGTGTATATAATGATAATCTTTTGTAATATATTTTTGGATAGATAAATTTGAAAGTAATTGAACTGTTTGGGCTTCTTGATCAATATTTATTGCTTGTTCATGTGTTTCACATGAAAAATTCATTTTAAAATCAAAAGTACCAATTTGATAAATTGTTTCTAATCCTCATTTGGAATGCTCCAATTAACAAAATCTTTTGGGTGTTTAATTTCTTTTGAAACTTCTTTTGAATTAACAACATGTAAACTTGTACTGGGTTGTTTTGTAAATATTTTCCTAAAGGGTCCAACGATTCTGAAACCTGACATGATTACAGCCTTAGTTGTTTGGGTTCAACAGTTACCTAACAGTTTTACTATTTAACACTGTTGAGAACGGGAACACCAGCAACATAGTAACGGGATCACCTCACACACGGGCTTACCAACGCTATCCGGGCTTACCAACGCTACACTACCGGCTTTCCAAACGCTCCTAATAAGTGCTTTAATAGCAAATCGTTCCTAATAAGTGCTTAACAGTATTTCTGTGAAATTACTATTGAAAACACCTTAAACTTGGCTCTGATACCAACTAGGGGCCAGGATCGATGATGATGGACACAATCGGAAAATATGAACAAGGACAGAAGAAGACGAGAAAGAGGGAATTTATTGATTGCAAGATTTATAGTTTTAGTACAAAACCGAAATTGAAAATACAAGCATAAGATTGAAATACATATAAAACTTACAGAGATAGTAGCGGAAGTACAACACTGGAAAATAAATTTACAAGGAAAATTTTTTTGTAGTGTTTTTATTTTCTTGATTTTGTTGTGGAATCAACTCCTGGAATTCGCTCTGCCTTGAAAGAAGCTGGGAAGTCTCCATTTATAGGTGAACCAGCACCCCGGACTTGAAAATGAAAATTTGAATTCCGAACAGTGACCTCAATAAATCACCGCCTTGAATTTCAGCACATGTCTTCTGTTTGCTTTTGAAATAATTGAGCAGCACTGTGCAACTTTTGAATTTTTGCCATCCGTCCTTTAATTGAATTATATGAGCTTACTATGCAACTTTTGTCACGTAGTGCCTGTCTTGTATTGAATATGGAAGGAAAGTCTTGAATTATCAAAATAAATTGAACGGATCACTCTGACTGGAACTGATTTCTTCATCTTCATCTTCATCTTCGGAGAAAAAATCTTGAATTTGTTGAAGGAGTTGAGCCAGAAGTTCTTTTGAAATTTTTGTTTTGGATTTGGACTTTGTCGAAGAATTTGAGGGTGATGCCTTTTTAGGATGAGATTTTGAAGGAGTTTTAAGTATGCCTTGCGAATCATGACTGAAAATTTGAATGGGTTTATTTCTGTTTTTGAAAAATTTTGATAAAGAATCTGTGGCTAAATCACGTTCAAGGACGTACTTTTCCCACCATTTGATTTTAAATTCTCGCACTAGAGATAAGGGATAAGGATTTTCCAGAAATTGAGCTGTCTTGAAAGACCAACAAAGTATCCATAGGATTTGAAAATTGGAATGAAAATTTATGACTGCATTTAAAGGATCATCCTTTGAATGTTTTGAATAAATATTGAATAACGCTTTTGCATTTGCTGGATAAATGTCAGTAGTACTTCCGAAAAAGTGCCACCATTCATAAAACCAACTGGAAAAGTTCTTGATTTTTTCTGGAATTGAAAGAACAAAGAATGATTAAAAGGTCGGAATAGAAAAGTTCTAAACCAGGCCATTTTGTAATCTTGATAAGTGTATCCAATTGGAATAAAAGTTTGAAAAAATTGTTTTGAAATAAAAGCAGTGTAGCCAAAATCTTTGATATCCCATACATTTAAAATTTTGTACTTTGAATATTGAACTTGCCTATTATCACATCTTTTATGTTTAATAAGGGCAGAACCTAAATCTACCAGAATGAATTCATAGAACTTTTGGGTCCTTAGAATATCATCTGGGAGTCATTGGAAATTGTCAGGAAAAGCTGTTTTGACTAAGTTTTGAATTCCAGTTAAAGGAAGAGGTTCGGTTTGTTTGGTAAGGAAAAAATGTTCAAGTTGAGGTTTTGAGAAATATTGATTTGTTTGAGAGGATAAAGTATTTTAGAGTCTCTGATTAAGAGATTGAAGAGGAGCAGGAGGTCCAATTAAGAGAGGATTTGGAGGTTTTGAAACAGCGGCAGAATAGGAAATTGGAGGAAAGTCTTCATTGAGAATTCCAAAAGTGTTTTGAGTTAGGATATTGATTGAAGAAGATTGAGGATGGGGTTTGAAGGTCATTGTATAGTCCTCAGCAGATTGAATCTTTCCTTTTCCTTTGTCTTTTGAAATTCTCCTAGGAAAGTAATTGAATTGAATTACGGTTTTGAAGAAATTCTCTCGAGAGGAAGTCTGGTAATGAGTTATTTTCTCCTTTTATGAATTCAATTTGAAAATCAAACACAGAAAGGATGGCTTGCCATCTTGCAAAGATTTGTTTTGAAACTAAATTTTTTACGTCATTTTGTAAAACTTCTTTTACAGATTTGCAATCAATTCTTAAGAGGAAAGTTTTGTTATATAAATTATCTTGAAATTTCAAAATGCATAAAACAATAGATAAAATTTCTTTTTTAATTGTTGAATAATTTTTTTTGGGCTCCAAGCCAAAGTCCTGAATGAAATCTAATTATTTGCTCAGGGTTGGAATTCACCTTTTGTTTGAGTATACCACCATAACTTATGTCCGACGCATCAGTTTCTACTATGAGGGATGCTTTTGGATTTGGAAGAGCAAAACATGGGAGATTTTTGACCCTTTGCTTTAGGGTTTGTACTATCTTAGTATGATCCTCTGTCCAAGGAACATGATTTTTTTGAAGCCTTTGGTATAATGGTTGACACAAATTGTGAAGGTTAGGGAAGAAATCAGCAACGTAATTTAAACATCCAAAAAATCTTTTGTAATTGAGTTTTATCTTTTAATTCATTTGGAAATTTGTCAGCAAACTCTATTGCGCTTACAATAGGTTTTATGGTTCCTTGGAAAATATTATGTCCTAAAAATCTAACTTTAGTTTGGAACAATTTCATTTTTGAAGCTGAAATGACTAAACCATTTCTTTTTATAGTGTTGATAAGGATATTTAAGTGTTTGAAATGTTGATCAACATTTTTTGAGAAAACTAAGATATCATCAATGTAAACAATGATGAAATCCGTATATTGAGTAAAAATGTCATTCATAATATTTTGAAATTTTGATGGAGCATTTTTGAGTCCAAATGGCATTACATTCCATTCATAGTGACCAAATGGAATTGTGAATGCTGTTTTGTAACGATCTTTTTCATCAATTTGAATTTGCCAAAAACCACTTTTCAAATCAATTTTTGAAAATGTATTTGAATCATGTAACATATTTAATAGGTCTCTTTTGTTTGGAATTGGATATCTTATCCATTGGAGAACTTTATTTAATGGTTTGTAATTGATGACTAATCTTGGGACTCCTCTTTCTAGTTCTGCTTGTTTGTTGACGTAAAATGCAGAACAGCTCCAAGGAGATTTTGAAGGTCTTATTAATTTTTCGTTTAAAAGCATTTGGATTTCAGTTTTGCAATGTTCTAACAATTCTTTGTTCATTTGAATAGGTCTGGCTTTTGTTGGGATATTTTTTTCATTAAAATCCTTTTCATAAGGTAATTGAATTATATGTTTTTTTCTTTCCCAAAAAGCATTAGGAAGATCAAAGCATACTTCTTTAATTATTTTGTTGTTTATTTGAATTATTTTTTCATTTGACTGGGCTAGTTGTTTTTCAATCCTTTGATACTCTATTTCTTTTTGGAGATATTGAATATGATTTACTAATCAAGTTTATTTGTTTGAATATTGTTGATTGTATGAGATTTATATCTCTTTGTTGAATTGGATTTAAGAATTAAAATGTTATTTTTGTGTCCATGACATGAATATGAATTCTTTCCTTTGTGACCGTAAAAGGGCATATTTGACTTATGAAAGGGGTTCCTAGTATAATTTGTTATTGAAGATCTTTGACTAAAATGAATGGTGTTTTGAAGCATATTCCATTATTACATATATAAGAATTTGAGAGTTTAAATTTGATATTCATCTTATTTCCACTGGCTGTGTGGAGACTTTCTAATGTTTTTTCATAATATTTTGATGGAACAAGTCCTTCTTGGATACAATTGAGATTAGCTCCTAAATCCAATAGGGCTTGAGTTTGAATTTTATAGTCTTTTAAAATATGAAGGGTTATATAGACATACCATTTTTTATATTCTATTTTTTCTATTATTTGAAGATATTTGTCATTTGAGATTGGTTCATCTGGTATTTGAAAATTAATGTTTTCTAATTGAGTTTCTATTGAATCATTTGTTTGAGATTCTGTGTATGATAACTTTGATTCTAATTGTGAGTCTTTTGATTCTAAAAGAGATAGTTTTGATTTCGTTTCTAAATCTTGATATTGTATTGTTATTAATTCTATTTGTAAATTTTTAATTTGTACTTTTAATTCATTGATTTCTCTTTGTAAATCTCCAGTTGAAATTTGCCTGGATATATTTGGTGTAGGATAGGTTTCAAATATTTGTTCTAAATATTTGGGTTATCTTGGTTGAGTTATTTCCTGTTCTTCGAATATCATTTCTTTTAGTATGAGAAGATATTCTTTTCTTATTTCTTGATCTTGAATTTTCTCTACCATATCTAAGAGATCTTCTTTATTTGCTCTTATTAATCCGTTGATTGATTTAATTTTGCAGGGACATAATTTTCACTTGATTTTGATTCGGATGATGTTTCCTCATAAGTTGAATTTTCTTGAACTTCAAATACGTAGTCTTCATTGTTTGAGCTTGAATCAGAAAGGAATAAATGGATCAATTTGTTTTTTAAGTCTTCATCTCCTATTTGATTTATTTTTTCTTTCATTTTGCATTCGATCCGGTAATGACCAGGTTTTTTGCATTTGTAGCAGATTGGAATTTTATTTGAAACTTTGTTTGGTTTTCTTTTTGAATATTTTCTCTTATTTTTGTAATATTGAGGTGGTGGTGGTTGTTCATAGTTATTTCTTCGTTTTTTTCTATAATATTTTAGGTCTTGTTGAAATAGTTTCTTTTTATATCGTTTTGAAGGAGGTTTAAAATTATGAATACTATATTGAGCACAGAAAGAACCTAGTTCTTTTCTTGTTTGTGCTTTTTTGAGATTATTACGTAGCTTTTGTTCTTAGCATAATTGTAATGCTTCTTTTTTAATAAAGGAAAATAATTGTCCATAGGTTATATTGTACCATAGAATTATTTGAGTTCCACAAACATCTTGAATTTGTCATTATTCTTTCTGCAAATAGTTTTGAAAGTCCAGTAACAAATCTTTCTTTCCAAAATGGTTGATTTGCATCTTCTCTTTTGAGTATACGGGTTAAAAATATATCTTTGTATCATCGAAAGTCTTGTAAAGAGGGACATCTTAAATTGGTTAAGCATAGTTTTGTTGCTTCTTGTTCTTCAGTTATGCTGCCAAGAAAGGCAATAGTTATTCATCCTCCTACAAAAAATCTAATAATTAATGTTCAAAATCAAGAAATGGTAGCTACTCCTTTCCGTGGGGCAAGAGAGGAAAAAGACGATTCACCATCTACAATAAAAAACATAAATAAAATTTATGAACAAAATAATTTTCAAACTTTAAATCTTAAAATAATTTCGGAATAATTAAATTCAATACATAACAACATAATAAATAACAAAGATAAGCAAAAATTGGAACAATCTCTTAGAGTTCAATCAATACCTCAACCAACATATACAAACTATACAATTCCTCAACCAATATCTCAAAGTTACCCTATCCAACAAGGCTTTCCAGCTCCACAATTGCAGACAAATCCATTTTTTCAAGGAATTCAACAACCATCTTTCCAACCTTTCAATTTAACTCAAAAAGATAAAGAACAAATAAAACTCAGAAAATCACAAGATTCTGATGATGATATTATTGAAAAAATAACTCAAAAACTCAAATTATCAGATAATCCAATAATTAGTAGCCCTACAATCCAAACTATCTCAAAGGAAGAAAATAAAGTCTCAAGTAAAGAAACTTCATCAATATCCTTAAGTGAAATAGAAATTCAAAAGACTGAAGAACAATTCAACACCAATATAATTGAAAACCCTGAATCTTCAATAAATAGAATAAGAAATAGTTGGAAAAATCAACCCACAAGAAATTATTATCCAAGACCAACTCCTCTTGATATACAATTCGAAGAAAGAAATCAATTTTCCTCTGTATTATTCAATGGAAATGATATCCATGAATGTAATATAGATGAAAAATCTGAATATAAAATCAAAAATACTCTACAACAAATGGCAATGGTTTGAAATATGAAGGGTTATATAGACAATTGAAAAGAAACTCTATTGTTTATATTTAACGAAGCGGTGATTTAAATGTATCTAATTTAATTTTTTAAAAAATGTAATTGTGTGCAGGCCCTGTACGGCTTACCTCAATTTTTTTAAAAAAAATTAAAATCTATTAAAATGGCATTTGTTACATGGAGGCTATTTCAGGTGATATTTTTAAAAAAATGTTATTTTGGATAATATTTTTTTTATTCAAGCCATTTCGGGCAACGGCTTATATAAACATGATATTGGAATAAATCTCCATATTTTTTATTAAATTCTGTCCAAAAAAATATTGTTTTTTTATAAAAAAAGTTGTTTTAAAAAAAAAAAATTAATGTTGTGAATTGTATATTGCTTTGTTTTTTAATCAAAGGTGTTCTATTTTGAATGTTATCATTAATATATTTAATAAAAGTGAATTAATTATTAAAAATTTATTTCTATTTAATGTCTCTATGTAATAATAGTCATTTCTTTGTATATTATTTAGCATAAATTACTATATTTAAAAGACTATATAACATAAATAGTTAAATATTTGTCGAAATACATTATTCAATAAATCTAAAAAAAGTTATCATACATTATTAAATATTAAAAAAAAAAATTCTACTACAAGGATGTTGTATTATCCCTATTACAACATAAACGATAGTTATCTAATATGAGTAACTTGATGTTTTAATATTTTGTCACTTAGTTACCATAAAATTTTAAAATTTTATCAATCAAATATTAATATTTTCTAGAAATTTGATGAATTTTTGTAAGTTAAAATTTGATTAATTTTTGTAAGAAATACGACCAAATTCTAACAAAAATTTTTGATGTGATACGTAACCAAAATAATATATAAGACATGCTTATATTTTGTTAAAAAGTTTAGTGAATTGCGATAAAATAGTCATCGAATATTGATGTAGTTCAATTTAAATATTTATTATAAATTATATATATAATTTAACTAAAATATATATCATAAAACTTAATATAATACAATAATAAATTTATAATTAAATGTATCTAATTTAATTTTTTTTTAAATGTAATTGTGTGCAGGCCCTGCATTTTGTACAGGGCCTGCACAATATAAACATGATATTGGAATAAATCTCCATATTTTTTATTAAATTCTGTCCAGAAAAATATTGTTTTTTTTAAAAAAAAGTTGTTTTTATAAAAAAAAAATTAATGCTGTGAATTGTATATTACTTTGTTTTTTAATCAAAGGTGTTCTATTTTGAATGTTATCATTAATATATTTAATAAAAGTGAATTAATTATTAAAAAGTTATTTGTATTTAATGTCTTTAACCTGTATCCATTAGGCACATGTTGCAAATATTGTTTGAAAAATAGGTCTTGGCAAAAAAAATATTTATCAAACCGGATACTAGGGAGTGACTTGAAGTCACTGCTCGATGCAGTGTGTTTTTACTCTCTCTCTATATATATATGTTACGTATATTATACTTATATATCTGTAAAAATAAGTGTCACGTAGGCGCTTTATCCTATAGTAGGTTTAATCCACCGCTCGGGATCCAAAGCCGAAGTTGCCCCTAGGGGGCGAGTGATATAAAAAATATATCATGCATTGTCTTTGTGGCATATATATTTTTTGATATATATTTATGTATAATATAATTATTTACATATGTATGTATGTATGAAAATATTAAAGTATGAAAAATCATTTATAATGTTTATTTAAATTATGTATGTGTTACTTATGTGAATTATTATATTTAAATGAATATGAGAGTACATGGAAGGCCTCAATATATAGGCAAACTATAAGAACCAAAAGACTGAAAATACCCCTAGGGTTACATAAGTCAAAGGGTAAAGGTGTAAAATACAAAACCCTAGGAATACTCTAGAATATAGTCTAATAGGCCCCCTCAATATGAGCGGGGCGGTAGCACGCGAAGATTGGCCTTGTGTTGAAAGAAGCGATCAGCCGCAAGACCCTTGGTGAGAATATCAGCCACCTGCTTTGTGGTTGGAGTGTAGTGAACCTGAAGATCACCCTTGAGGACTTTCTCCCGAACATAGTGAAAATCAACATCCACGTGCTTGCTATGATCGTTGGACACCTGGTTAGTAGCAAGGTATGAGGCGGAAACATTGTCACAGTAGGCGATGATAGGTCCTGGGTGCCGGATGGCCGGGTCGAGCGTGATGTACAGAAACCAGTCACTTTCAACAACAGCTTAAGCCGCAGCCCGATACTCAGATTTGGAAACGGTTATCTGCTTTTTGGCTCTCCATGAAATGAGGTTTGGTCCAAGGTAGACGGCATAACCAGTGGTCGAGCGACGAGTGTCAGGGCAACCACCCCAATCAGCATCGGCGAAGGCTGTGATAGTGAGAGTGCGAGCAGGTTGTAGGAGAAGACCATGATCAGGAGTGGATTTGAGATACCGAAGAATGCGCTTCACAGCCTGCCAGCAGGGATTGCGGGGAGCATGCATAAACTGGGAGACCAAATTGACAGCATAGCATATGTCAGGACGGGTCATGGCAAGGTACTGCAAGGCACCCACTGCACTCCTATACTTAGTAGGGTCCTCAAGCAGGTCCCCGTCACTCAAGGAGAGATGTGCTCAGGTGGGTAAGGGGTTTTGACTGGTTTGGCATCACAAAGACCAAGTTTGGTATGAAGGTCAACAATGTACTTGTGTTGGGAGAGAAAGAGCCCACTAGAATTGCGGGTGGCCTGAATACTGAGAAAGAAGTGCAACGGGCCAAGGTCTGTCATCGCAAATTGGGTCGAGAGGGGCTGGCTGAGAGGCGTGAGCTGAGAGTGGTTAGACCCAGTGAGGATGATGTCATCAACATAGAGGAGAAGGCAGGTTAGGTGAGAGCGCGTTTTATGGATGAATAGGGAGGGATTAGCCCAACAACAGACGAAGCCAAAACTAAGAAGGAACGTACTGAACCTTGGAACCATGCCCGAGGAGCCTGTTTCAATCCATACAACGCTTTCTGAAGGCAACATACGTGATTAGGAAACTTTGGATGTATGAAGACTCGTGGTTGTTTCATATAAACTTCTTCCTTAAGATGACCATGTAGGAATACATTTTTAACGTCCAACTACTGTATGGGCCAGTTGTACGTTACAGCAAGTGTAAGAATAAAGCGTATGGTGGTTGGTTTAACAACAAGGCTGAAAGTCCCCTTATAGTCAAGGCCTTCACGTTGATGAAAACCTTGAGCAACAAGGCGAGCTTTGAACGTTCAACCGAACCATCTGCTTTGTACTTCACTTTATATTTCCAAGTACTATCTACAAGGTTTTCCGGTGATCATGTGGGACAAGGTCCCAAGTGTTGTTAAGAAGTAAGGCATTAAATTCATCCGCCATGGCTTGTTGCCATTGGGGATTTTTAACTGCCTGCGAGTAACATATGGGCTCTTGAATTACCATAATAGATGATAGAGAAACTGGGCACCGAGTTTTATGGATCCCATCCTTAAGCCTAGTACGCATGGGATGCATATTTTGAGTAGGGGGAGGCGATGAGGATAGTGGGTCAGACACGGGACTAGAGTCGGACTCGACACTCGAAATAGGAGACGAAGGAATAATGTCACTGGATACTTGGACCGGGGATTCGAGAGAGGGGGAGGGGGTTGCGTCGGGTGGTGGCAGCACGGTAGGGACTGTGCATGCAGCCGGGCCGGAGTACCGACACCAGCAGGGGTGGGAGACACCGCAGGCACCAGCAGGGACGGCCCACAGTCAGGAGGTGCAGTGGCAGTTTGGGCCGGAGCCGGGGACGCCAAGGCAGCACCCGGGGAAGGGGAAGTGCAAATTACCAACGGTGCATTATGGGAAGCATCTGGTTTGAGCGCATCAGGGCTAACGAGTTCAGGATAAGAAAACTTAGTTTCATTAAAGACAACGTGCCTACTAACATACATTCGTTTATTTAAGACATCAAAACACCGGTGACCTTTGTATCGAACCGCATACCTGGGAAAAATGCATGGAGTGGACCGAGGGGCTAATTTATAAGGAGCACGGGATGTGATGTTGGGGTAACAAACACACCCAAAGACTCTAAAACGATTATAATCAGGGTTGGTATGAAAAAGCTTTTGAAAGGGAGAGAAGTTAGAAAGATTTGGTGTAAGGAGACGGTTTACTGTAAAACATGCAGTGCAAAAAGCGTCATCCCAAAATTCATAAGGAAGCTTGGAATGAATTAAAAGAGTTCGTGCCATTTCAGATAGATGTCAATACTTGCGTTCCGCCACCCCATTTTGCTTGGGGGCATCAGGACAAGATAGTCGAAATTGAATTCCAGCATCCCGGCATAGCGCATTCATGCGCCGATGATCGAATGCACCCCACCATCACTTTGAAAAACTTTAATTTTCAGATTAAATTGGTTTTCAACTAAGTTTTTGAAACCGCTGAAGATGTCATAGACTTCAAATTTACGTTGCATCGGATAAAGCTATGTAAAGCGGGAAAAATCATCAACAAATAAAACATAGTATTTATATGCGGAATTAGAAGAGACGGGCGATTGCCAAACATCAGAATGTATAAGTTGCAAAGGCATAGTAGTATTATGTAGCACACGCTCAAAAGACAGTTTTCTAGATTTGCCCAAACAACACGAAGAACATTTAACTAAAAACTTAACAAAAAGACAAAAATGTTGTTTACATAAAGTATCAAGAATAAAGTTGCCTAGATGCCCTAATCACTGATGCCATAATGCGCCGTGAGTGACCCATGCAAGGAGCCCAATATCATGTGGTGAGAAGTTATATAATGGTCCATTACTTGGCACTTGTAGAAGAGGTGTCCCCGTAGCTTGGTCCTTAACACAAAAAGAATTTGAGTCAAATTCAACTCGACATTTATTTTCACGACATAGTTGTTTAATTGACAGAAGGTTGTGAGTTAGGTTAGGGACTAGCATAACATTGTTTAAATAAAGAGGGGTTTTAGGTATTTTTGTAGAGCCCACATGTGTTACAGGGAATAATGCCCCATTTCCAATAAGAACACCTTTATGACCAGAGTAAGGAAGGAGATTATAGAGGATACCTGGGTTAGGCGTCATATGATTGGAGGCACCCAAGTCAGGGTACTAGTTGTAGTCATGTGGTTCCCCCATCGTCATTGTAGCGAAGGATTGACTGGGGTCCGGGAACGAGGAGTTGTCAAAGCGATGAGGGCAAGTAATGGCAGTATGACCAGTTTGTGAGCAGATCTAACAAAACTGGGGAGCGGGACCGAGCACACCTGCATTAGAGTGAAAGGGGGGACTGACCAGAGGTCGAACAAAGTAAGAAGCATTAGTGGGTGGCGCCTCGAGGTGAGACCCGTACGGTGGGCCGGTATGGGGTGGCTTGCCACCATGCCTCCACGACCCCCTTTCCCCTTCAGACCAGGACCACGGCCGTGGCCACCGTTCGTGTGGTTCGGTTGGGGGGTTGCTCAGAAGCAACCATGGCATGGGCGGGGTCCGGGTTGGTACGTCCATTGGTTCGGTTTAGGGCACCTTCCTCATTAAGTAAGCAGATTTTAACTCATCATAAGAATACAGTTTTGAAGTTTGTCGAGTAAAAGTTGCAAAAGCTGCGTATTCAGGGCGTAACCCATGAATAGCAAAGTGTTGAAATCCCCTAGCAGAGACAGGCGAGTCAATGGCAGCTAAATCATCGGCAATTGATTTGAGTTTAGAAAGGTAGGCATCCATAGTTTTGCCATCTTTACGTAGGTTTATGAGTTGAGTTCGGAGGTCATACTTTTTAGCCATGGAGTGATCCCGAAAACGCTTAGCCAAGGCATCCCACATGGCTTTGGAAGTTGGATAGTGGACAATATCATTAATAAGGGAGCGGGAGAGGGTGACGGCTATGCAAGATCGGAGATTCTGATCTGTGAGTAGCCATGTAATATAATCCGGATTAGAATAAGTTGATCCTGTTGGAAGAGTAATTTGAGCAGGGGACAGGGGTAAGATCCATCGACAAACCCTAATAATTGGTGCGCAAGGAGTAACATGTTGAATTGTTCTTTCCATGGGGGATAATCAGACGTTGATTCGAGTTTAATTGTAACAATGCTAGTTATATTTGATAAAGGAAGAACAATTGGGGAAGCGGGATGATTATAGACATTAGGGTTTAAGTAATTAGGGTTTAGGTAATGGGGAAGGGTGGCTGGTGGCGCCACACCAGCATCCCCACCGACATGGGAGAGAGTCGGGGAGAGAATTGGGGTAGGGCCACTGTCGGCTGGTCGGAGGCCACCGGACAGGGTGGGTCTGGCGAAGCTGACCCCATCCGAGGGTGAGGCGAACGCAGGGAAAGGGGGTCGACAAGGGTGGGATGCCCAGATTAAGTGCCGGGTTCGACAATGACCTCCCAAGTGGTGGTAGAGTACCGGAGATGACTACACCGGCATCCACCGACCGAGAGAAGGAAACACCAGTGGTGGTGGTTCCGACAATGGAAGTGGCGGTCACCACCCCCGGTGAGCTAGCAGCCGCGGTGGTGGGCAGAGTGCCTGCATGGGGAGGGCCAGGCTCTGCCACCAAGCGGGCAGCGCTGGGGGGGAGGAGGAGAGGGAGGTTAGGGCATTAGCGTAGGATCGATTCGGATTAGAAGCCATTACTCAAATAAAATTATGAAAAGAAAAAAAACAATAATAGAAGTAACTTACTAGAAAATTCAACACTTCAATTGCATAAAAAAAAAAAAAAAAACCAACAAACAACAAAAGAAAGGAAAAGAACAGCGGAAGAAAAGAGAAAAGGAAGAAAATCAGAGTAATTGCTCTGATACCATGTGAATTATTATATTTAAATAAATATGAGAGTACATGGGAGGCCTTAATATATAGGCCAACCATAAAAACCAAAAGACTGAAAATACCCCTAGGGTTACATAAGTCAAAGGGCAAAGGTGTAAAATACAAAATCCTAGGAATACTCTAGAATATAGTCTGATAACTTATAGAAAATTGTTATTATCAGAATAAAAATTATTACTATTAGAATAATGATATGACTTATGAATAATTAAAGTTATAAAATTGCCTTAAAAAATACGCTCGTACTCTAACATTAATAATTTTGCCCTCACCCTATTTATATTGTCAAATGCATAGTGTTACTAAAATTTAATGAACATTTATATATATACACTTTAATTTATATTGATATTTTCAAAGAATTATATTGTTTTTAAAATTTAATATTTTAATATATATTAAATATACAAGTTAAATATATGTATGTATGGGAAAAGATTGGAATCATTTAGCAAAATAGCATATTTGGAAAAATATTTAGCAAAATAACACAGTTTACTGTTCACTTGTCGAATGCCGTTTGAAATGGCTTACAATAACTTGCCAACTGTTGCACGACTTTCGAAATGTTGTACAATGTGTGCAATGGCGTTCACTGTTGCACGCCATTTGTAACGGTATGCAACAATGCATGCAATTTATTTTTTTAGTAATATATCTTTAAAATTAAAAAATTTTAATAAAATACTTTTTTAATTTAAAATAATTTTAAATTTAAATTATTTTAGTTTTTAATTTTATAATTTGAATCACTAAATACATATACCTTTTAAATTAAAAAGTAGATGTATATTATTATTATTATTATTTTGAACATTATATATATTATTATTTGAACTATTAATAAGGCAGATATAAATGAAGGACATGTTTACATGAGGAGATGGTGATATGTATATTATTATTTAAACTATTTATACAGAAACTATGATATTATAATGCTATTAAGAAGGAATATATAAATGAAGGATACAGTAAAATGAAGAAATGGTGATGTTTTTAATAAAAAATCACAAGTTTATGTATTTATGTATTATTATTTGAACTATTTTATTAGATATATGTAACTCAAAAACTAAAAAGTCATTTCATACAACTTATAAATTAATATATAGTTTAAAAGAAATTATCAAACATAAATACAACTAGTCTTAACTACTGAATAACACACCACTACAATACTCTATTTTTTCCCCTCCCTTCCTCTCTCCCTCTTCTCCCTTTCTCTCTTAGAGAGCTCTCTTCATGGCGGTCGTCAAACTTTTTACCCTTTTCCTCCTCTCTTTTTTTTACTCTTTCGCTCCATTATTCCCCCACTTCTAATATTGAATTTTTGCTCTTCAAGATCAAGCCTTCCTTACAGTGAAAGGAGCAAAATTTACTCTTATCTTTATGGAACACCATCTCCTCATTACTCTATTTATCTCGTACAGAAACAATAATATTATAATACTATTAATAAGAAAGATATAAATGAGGGACACATTTTACATCATTACTCATTATATTTTAAATTATTATATAAAATAATTTTTAATTTAAAAGATATATGTATTTAGTGATTTAAATTACAAAATTAAAATTTTAAATAATTTAAATTAAATATTATTTTAAATTAAAATTTTATTTATTAAATTTTTTATAATTTTAAAAATATAATACTAAAAAAATTTGCGTGCACTGTTGCACCCCGTTACAAATGGCGTGCAACAGTGAACGCCTTTGCACAATGTTTCTAACATCATGCAATAGTTGGCAGGTTATTGTAAGTCATTTGAAACAGTGTGCAACAACAAGTAAACAGTAAACTTTGCTATTTTACTAAATATTTTCCAAATGTGCTATTTTTTTATAAAATGGTGCTAGTTTGCTAAATGATTCAAAAGATTGTCACATAATTAAAATAATGTATACGCAACCCCACATGGACGAGTCATTTTGCATTTAGAAAAATGGGGGAAAAAAATTTGGGTCCCTGGCATAACAACAATAATAACGATAGATCCAATGCATCAAGAGCTCCCGTATAAGCGGGGTTTGGGTTTGGGTCCCTGGCATGGCTGAAGAAAATTTTAGGAGGTGTAATGTAAGTCATTTTTCGCTTATTGAAGTGATGCAATTAAGGGTAATTGCGCCAATTCAACCAGCATAGTTACACTTAATGGCGCCATTTCAATTGGCGCAAAATGACGTACATTCCACTCTCCTAATTCCACTTTCCTAAAATTTTTTTTTTTCCTATTATTCCAGTATGCTAAATGACTCGACTTGGACATTGCACTGTATGGGATCCTCACCCATGAAAAAATTCTGTAACCAACATGCGGAATCGAATTTTTGAAATACTGACCCAAAAATGCGGTTAACCATACAGACTTTTTGGTCTAGTTAATCGTACCAAATAAACCCCCCACCCCAATTTTAATCTTTTTCCAACCCCTCTTTCCTAAAACCAACCCATTTGGACCATTTTTTCCTTTTCACTCTACTCTTTCCCGTTCACTCTCTCTCTTCTCTGCAAGACCCTCTCTCTCTCCTCTTACATCCATCACTCTCTTGCTCCTCTGCAAGACCTTCTTTCTCTCTTCTTATGTCCATCCCATTCAGTCTCTCTCTCCTCTAACTTCTTCTGCAAGATTCGTTACCTTCCGTTGTGATCTTCTACCTGCTCTATCTTCCACAAGACGAGTTCGTCCGAAAATTTGATCTGTTTGCTCACTTCATCCTTGCTCTCTTTGTCACGTCCCTCGATCTCCGTTGCATTTTGTCGCTGGACTTTGTCGATCTAGGGTTTGATCACCATTTCTGAGAAGGTAACACCGATTTTCGAAGTTAGTGCGTGTGTGTTTGATGTGCGATGGGGTTTTTTTAGGGAAATGTATATGCGTTTGTTTCGTGTGTTGCACTGGCCTAGTATTGGTTTAGGGTTTTTTTTTTTGGGTTTAGGGTTTTGCTGTTAGTGGCCTTGTGAGTAAGGATTAGTGTATTTTGAGTGAGGTTTCCATACTGGGTTGGTTATTTGATTTAGTGGCTGATTTACTTTATTGTTCATCATTATACTTACTTTATTTTTCGTAGTGTGGTGGTTGAATCGGTTTTTATTGATATTTTCTAATACATTGTGTGAATTTTGGGGGTGGAAAGCAGATGTTGACGGTGAAGCATAAATGGTGTATGATTGATGATACACGGCGTGTGAGTATTAAAAATGGATCACTATCATATGGTGTTGGTGTGTTACTAGTCATTAGTGGTGTATGATTAATCATACACCATTTATGATTGGTCTAAATGGTATAATATTATTTTTTGTTGGTTGTTTCAAGCCATTAATAGTCTTAAATCAATCATACACCATGTATGATTGGTCTAAATAGTGTGAAATTAACTTATTTTATTGTATTTTAAGTAATTAGTGGTGTATGATTAATCATACACCATGTATGATAGGTTTTAAGGGTGTAAAATCAACTTATTTTAATGTACTTTAAGTAAATAGTGGTGTTTGATCAATCATACACCGTGTATAATAGGTTTTAATGGTGTAAAATTAACTTGTTTTAGTGTGTTTTAAGTAATTAGTGGTATTTGGTTAATCATACACCGTGTATAATGGGTTTAAAGGGTGTAAAATCAACTTATTTTAGTGTGTTTTAAGTAAACAGTGGTGTATGATCTATCACACACCGTGTATGATAGGTTTTAAGGGTGCAAAATCAACTTATTTTAATGTGTTTTAAGTAAATAGTGGCGTATGATCAATCATACACCATGTACGATAGGAGTTAAGGGTGTAAAATTAACTTGTTTTAATGTGTTTAGTGGTGTATGATCAATCATACACCGTGGATGATTGGTCTAAATGGTGTGAAATCAACTTATTTTAGTGTGTTTTAAGTAATTAGTGATGTTTGGTTAATCATACATCGTATATAATGGGTTTAAAGAGTGTAAAATCAACTTGTTTTATTGTGTTTTAAGTAAATAGTGGTGTATGATCAATCATACACCGTGTATGATAGGTTTTAATGGTGCAAAGTCAACTTATTTTAGTGTGTTTTAAGTGAATAGTGGTGTATGATCAATCATACTCCGTGTATGGGAGATTTTAAGAGTGCAAAATCAACTTGTTTTAATGTGTTTCAAGTAAATAGTGGTCTATGATCAATCATACACCGTATATGATTGATCTAAATGGTGTTATATCATTTTCTTTTAGTGTGTTTGAAGTCATTAGTGGTTTATGATCAATCATACACCATGTATGATTGGTTTTTATGGTGTGAAATAATTTTCTTTTGGTATGTTGTAAGTTATTAGTGGTGTATGATCGATCATACATCATGTATGATTGGTTTAAATGGTGTGAAATCATTTTCTCTTGGCTTGGTTGCAATCATTAGTGCTTTATGATCGATCATACACCGTATATGATTGGTTTAAATGGTGTGAAATCATTTTCTCTTTGTGTGTTTTAAGTCACTATTGGTGTATGATGATTCATACACCGTATTATGATTAGTTTAAATTGTGTGTAATAATTTCATCTTGGTGTGTTTCAAGTAACTAGAGGTGTTTGATCAATCATACATAGTGTATGATAGGTTTACTGGGTTGAAATCATGTTCTCTGGGTGTGTTTCAAGTCACTAACAATGTATGATTAATCATACACTGTGTATGATGTATTTAAATGGTGTGAAATCATTTTCTCTTTGTCTGTTTTAAGTCACTTTTGGTGTATAATCAATCATACACCGTATATGATTAGTTTAAATGGTGTGAACTCATTTTGTTTTAGTGTGTTTCAAGTAATTAGTGGTGTATGATCAATCTCACACCGTGTATGATTGATGTAAATGGTGTAATATCAATTTGTGTTAGTGTGTTTAAGTAATTAATAGTGTATGATTAATCATACACCGTGTATGATTAGTTTAAATGAAATGAACTCATTTTTTGTTGCTGTGTTTTAAGTAATTAGTGGTGTATGATTAATTATACACCGTATATGATTGGTTTAAGTGGTGTGATATCATTTTGTGTTGGTGTGTTTTAAGTCACTAATGATGTATGGTCAGTCATACACCATGCATGGGTGTTGAAATACGGTATATTATGAATGACACATGGTGTGTGATCAATCATACACCGTGTGTGATGAACAATGCTTAGTATTTGAATTCTGACAAAGGGTGTAAATTGGACTATTACATTATATTCAACTTTAATCTGGGGATTTGCGATTGTTGTTTTTCTTTTATTTTAGATAGCATCGGAGACACGTAAGAGGAGCCGAGAAGAAGAAGAGGTTGATTACATTTTCCCTAGGAGTTGCTGGAGATTCCTACATGTTAACCAAATGGGTATATCAACAAAATTTGTAACTGAGATTAGGGAAGTATTGAAGGACGACGATGCAAAGGTTTGACACAGTAACCATATGAATTATGTTGACTTTGTACTACTACATTTATGATCCCTTATTAACTAAAAGTGTTGTGCATTACAGCTTTCCTTTTTTTCAAAATACAATGTTGGGCATCTGCTTGAGCTGCGTGAGACTAATGTCGACTTCTGGCATAGTCTGATTCACGTTGTCCTTCTTCACCAATTGACCAACCCGAATCCCGTGGAGTTGTCGTTTTTGTTTGGTGGGAAGATGGTGAGATTTGGTAGCCTGGAATTTTGTCTTCTAACCGGATTGAAATATGCTGGTTTGCAAGATGTAAGCAGTGGTTCCAATAGGCTAATTGTCAAGTATGGCACGAAGGGGAGGATGAGTAGGCAGCAACTGCTTGAAGCATGCAGTACCTGCCCCATTATGGAGGACCAGGTTAAGCTTGTCGTTGCCTACTTGGTTGAGATTCTACTGTTCGCCAAACATAAAAGAACAGTCATTGACACAAGCACCCTGGCCATTGGGGATGATGTGGACGCGTTCAATAGAGTTGCTTTGGGGATCCTTGAGCTGGAAATTCTTGGTGCAAAAACTCAAGGATTTCATAGCAAAAAAGCAATAGACCTTGGAAAAGGCCTACTCCTTCCACGGGTTCTACGATGTGGTTTCCATATTAGCCATGGAAACCATTCTAGAACTGGCCAAGGTTGGGGTGGTGAGGATTGGCAATCATTCGTTAGGATGGGTCCTTAGTTGGAAAATGGGTAAAAAGGGTTCGTACACTGTTTTGTTTTCAACGGTATTTGATCAGGTAATAATGGATTATTTTGTTACTATTTTACCATTAGTCGTTTGATATCATTTGCATTAGAATTATTATTTGTACTTTTTTTAACATTTATATGATGTATCTTCCTTTGATCAGCAATTGAATGCTGAACCAATTAGACTGACGAGTGCGGAAGCCAGTAAGCCTAATCAACAAGGCATTTCCATTGATGAGGATGTTGAAGTGGGAGTTCAAACTCATGATGTGGTAATGCCAGCAGATCCTCATTTTGATCCAGAACCGTTGGCTACTCAACACCCCTTGCGCACATCCCACTATGAACTATCTACTACGACAACAAATTTGACGTTTCAATCGGTATTCACAATTCATTTTGTGTCTGTACAATTGCATTTATTCTTGCAAGTACTATATTAGTTAAGTTTAGGTTTATGACGATTTGAAGGATATACTGTAGGTTATTGAGAGACTTGAAGCGATGGAGAAAGAAATGGAAAACATACGGCAAATAAATCTGCAATTTGAAAGCAGACTTGAAGAACAACAACAACAGATCCAGTTAAATGAGAGCAATATTCAAGCGCAAAAGGATCGGTTGCAAGCATATGAAAAAAGGTTTGAAGCTCACGAGGCTAAGATTAAGGAGCTTTCAGACCTATTGCCGCATATCACAACTCCCCATCATATGATCCATCACCTTCATCTCCTCCCTCCCCTGTTGAAACTCCACAACAAGCAATTATTATTACTACTCCACATACTGTGTAAGACATTATGAATCTTTGTTATTGTCCCAATTCAGTGAGTATGTTTTCATGCATGTTAAAATTTATTCACTTTGATATTTGTTCTACTAACCCAGGGATGAGGAAAATATCTTCGAGCAACCAATGTCAACACATTTAGATGACAATACTAACTTGATGACATTGTCTAAGACACTATGGGAATTGGGATACTAGAGGAGGGAACCTAAGCCAAACCCCAAATATAAAGGTGATAAATGGACTGCTGAGGGTAAGAGCAAAGGGCCAAGGAAGACACCTTCTCTACCAGAACCGGTTCTGCCCTTAGATCCATTCCAACCTCCCTTCAAAGAACAACAAAAAGATTTTCAAGATTTTTACAAAAGTTTCAACGCAAAGGTTAAGAAGTGAGCGTATAATAACATTATGCTTTTTGATAATCAGTATGGAAATGTTTGTAAATTGCAATTTTTATATGGGATGCCTATATATCATGCTTCTTATTGTATATTATAGAAATGTGAAGACTCCCCTCCTACAGTTTTGACTACCAGTATGGGTCAATTTTGCTACCGGTTGAAAAATAAAGACATCTGGCTTACTGATGAGGTATGTTTGCTAAATTTTTATTTGGTGTGTGATTGTTGTAAATGGATCCCTATTAATTTTTATTGGTGTGTTTCAAGGGATTAGTAGTGTATGATCAATCATACACAGTGTATGATAGGTTTCAAAGGTGTAAAATCAACTTGTCTAGGTATGTTTCAAGTAATTAGTGGTGTATGATCAATCATACACGGTGTATGATAGGTTTTAATAGTATGAAATCAACTTGTATAGGTTTGTCTCAAGTAACCAGTCGTGTATGATTAATCATATACCGTATATGAATGGTTTTAATGGTGTGAAATGAACTTGTATAGGTGCGTTTCAAGAAATTAGTGGTGTATGATTAATCATACATCATGTATGATAGGTTTTAATGGTGTGAAATCAACTTGAGTTAGTGTGTTTAAAGTAATTAGTGGTGTATGATCCATCATACACTGTGTATGATACGTTTTAATGGTGTGAAATGAACTTGTATATGTGTATTTCAAGTAATTAGTGGTGTATGATCAATCATACACCGTGTATGATACGTTTTAAACCTATTAAATAAGCTTGTATATGTGTGTTTTGAGTAATTAGTGGTGTATGATCAATCATACACCATGTATGATGGGTTCAAATAGTGTGAATGAAATTGTATAGGTGTGTTTCAAATAATTAGTGGGATATGATCAATCATACACTATATATGATAGGTTTTAATGGTATGAAATGAACTTGTATAGGTGTGTTTAAAATAATTAGTGGTATATGATCAATCATATACCGTGTAGGATAGGTTTTAATGGTGTGAAATCAACTTTTATAGGTGTGTTTCAAGTAATTAGTAGAGTATGATCAATCATACACCGTGTATGATACGTTTTAATAGAGTGAAATCAACTTGTATAGGTGTGTTTTAAGTAATTAGTAGTATATGATCAATCATACACAGTATATGATAGGTTTTAATAGTGTGAAATCAACTTGTATTAGTGTGTTTCAAGTAATAAGTGGTGTATGATCAATCATACACTGTGTATGACTGGTTTAAATGGTGTGAAATAATTCTCTGTTGGCATGTTTTAAGTCATAAATGATGTATGATCAATTATACACCGTGTATGACTGGTTTTAATGGTGTTGAATCATTTTGTCCAGGTGTGTTTTAAGTAATTAGTGGTGTATGATCAATCATGCACTGTGTATGATAGGTTTTAATTGTGTGAAATCAACTTGTCTAGGTGTGTTTCAAGTAATTAGTGGTACATGATCAATCATACACCGCAATTGATAGGTTTTAATGGTGTAAAATCAACTAGCCTAGGTGTGTTTCAAGCCACTATTGGTGTATGATCAATCATACACCATGTATGATTGGTTTTAATGGTATGAAATCAACTTGTCTCGGTGTGTTTCAAGTAATTAGTGGTGCATGATCAATCATACACCGTGTATGATAGGTTTTAATGGTATGAAATCAACTTGTGTTAGTGTGGTTTAAGTAATTAGTGGTGTATGATCAATTATACACTGTGTATGATAGGTTTTAATGGTGTGAAATGAACTTGTGTAGGTGTGTTTCAAGTAACCAGTGATGTATGATCAATCATACACCGTGTATGATAGGTTTTAATGATGTAGATGCTTCTTGGGTTAGTGTGTTTCAAGTAAATAATGGTAACGTGATTAATCATATACCGTGTATGATTGGTCTTAATGGTGTAAAATCAACTTGTCTCGGTGTGTTTTAAGTAATTAGTGGTGTATGATCAATCATACACCGTGTATGATAGGTTTTAATTGTGTGAAATCAACTTGTATTAGTGTGGTTTAAGTAATTAGTAGTTTATGATCAATCATACACTATGTATGATAGGTTTTAATGGTGTGAAATGAACTTGCGTAGGTGTGTTTCAAATAACCAGTGGTGTATGATCAATCATACACCGTGTATGATAGGTTTTAATGATGTAGATGCTTGTTGTGTTAGTGTGTTTCAAGTAAATAGTGGTGACGCGTTAACTCATATACCGTGTATGATTGGTCTTAATGGTGTGAAATCAACTTATATAGGTTTGTTTCAAGCAACCAGCGGTGTATGATTAATCATACATCGTGTATAATTGTTTTAATGGTGTGAAATCAATTTGTATAAGCGTGGTTTAAGTAATTAGTGGTGTATGATCAATCATACACCGTGTATGATAGGTTTTAATGGCGTGAAATCAACTTGTGATAGTGTGGTTTAAGTAATTAGTGGAGTATAATCAATCATACACCGTGTATGATAGGTTTTAATGGTGTGAAATCAACTTGTGCTAGTGTGTTTCAATTAATTAGTGGTGTATGATCAATCATACACCGTGTATGATAGGGTTCAATGGTGTAAAATCAACTTATCTAGGTGTGTTTCAAGTAATTAGTGGTGTATGATCAATTATACACCGTGTATGATAGGTTTTAATGGTGTAAAATCAGCTTGTATAGGTGTGTTTGAAGTAATTAGTAGTGTATGATCAATCATACACCGTATATGATTGGTTTTAATAGTGTGAAATCAACTTGTGTTAGTGTGTTTCAAGTAATTAGTGGGGTATGATCAATCATACACTGTGTATGATAAGTCTTACTGTCGAACATACCCAGTGCCTCAAGGGCTCCCGCCTACGCAGGGTCGAGGGCGGGGGGCGAATGTACGCAGCCTTCCCCCTTCGGGTCGTAACCCGAAAAAAGGTTGTTTCCCAGTGCCCCCAACCTGAGGGTAAGGACTTCCCAGGAGGTCACCCATCCTGATACTACTCTCGCCTAAGCACGCTTAATTTCGGAGTTCTAATGAGATCCGGTGACGGGGTATTGTTGCCCTCTTTGGTACCGTGTATGATTGGTCTTAATGGTGTAAAATCAACTTGTTTTAATGTGTTTTGAGTAATTAGTGGTGTTTGGTTTATCATACACCATGTATGATGAGTTTAAAGGGTGTAAAATCAACTTATTTTAGTTTGTTTTAAGTAAATAGTGGTGTATGGTCAATCATACACCATGTATGATAGGTTTTAATGGTTTAAAATCAACTTCTTTTTGTGTGTTTTAAGTCATTAGAGGTGTTTGGTCAATCATACACCATGTATGATGTGTGTAAAGGGTGTAAATTCAACTTGTTTTAGTGTGTTACAACTAAGTAGTGGTGTATGGTCAATCATACACCATGTATGATAGGTTTTAAGGTTCTAAAATCAACTTATTTTAATGTGTTTCGAGTAATTAGTGGTGTATGATTGGTCTTAATGGTTTGAAATCAACTTGTTTGCATGTGTTTTAAGTAATTAGTGGTATTTGGTTAATCATTCACCATGTATGATGGGTTTAAAGGGTGTAAAATCAACTTGTTTTAGTGTGTTTTAAGTAAATAGTGGTGTATGATCAATCATACACCGTGTATGATTGGTCTAAATGGTGTGAAATCAACTTGTTTTAGTGTATTTTAAGTAATTGGTGGTATTTCGTTAATCATTCACCATTTATGATGGGTTTAAAGGGTGTAAAATCAACCATTTTTAGTGTGTTTTAAGTAAATAGTGGTGTATCATCAATCATACACCGTGTATGATTGGTCTAAATGATGTGAAATTAACTTATTTTAGTGTGTTTTAAGTAATTGGTGGGGTTGGGTTAATCATGCAACGTGTATGATGGGTTAAAGGGTATAAAATCAACATGTTTTAGTGTGTTTCTAATAATTAGTGGTGTATGATCTATCATACATGTGTATGATAGGTTTTAATGGTGTGAAACGAACTTGTCTAGATGTGTTTCAAGTAATTAGTGGTGTATGATCAATCATACATCGTGTATGATTAGTTTAAATGGTGTGAAATCCACTTGTCTCAGTGTGTTTCAAGTAATTAGTGGTGTATGATCAATCATACACCGTATATGATAGATTTTAATGGTGTGAAATCAAATTATTTTAGTGTCGTTTAAGTCATTAGTGGTATATGATCAATATTACACCGTGTATGATTGGTCTAAATGGTGCGAAATCAACTTGTTTGAGTGTGTTACAACCAATTATTGGTGTATGTTTAACCATACACCATGTATGATAGGTTTTACCAGTGTAAAATCAACTTGTTTAGGTGTGTTTCATGTCATTAGTAGTATATGTTTAACCATACACCATGTATGATAGGTTTTAACAGTGTAAAATGAACTTGTGTAGGTGTGTTTCAAGTGATTAGTGGTGTATGGTGTGTTTCAAGTAATTAACAGTGTAAATTCAACTTCTTTTTGTATGTGTCAATTGATTAGTGGTGTATGCTTAACCATACACCATGTATTATAGGTTTATACAGTGTAAAATGCACTTGTTGAGGTGGGTTTCAAGTGATTAGTGGTTTATGTTTAACCATATACCATGTTTGATAGGTTTTATAGGTATTTAAGTAATTAGTGATGTATGATCAAGCATACACCGTGTATGATTGGTTTAACTGGTGTAATATCACGTTGTTTTGGTTTGTTTTAAGTCATTAGTGGTGTATGGTTAACCTCACACCGTGTATGATAGATCTTAAGGGTGTAAAATCAACTTGTTTTTATGTGTTTTAAGTAATTACCAGTGTATAGTCAATCATACACGGTGTTTGATCGATTTTAATGGTTTAAAATCAACAATACTTAACTGTGTTTCAAGTACATTGTGGTGTATGATTAATCATTAATAATCCCTGTACTTTCAGGCATGATAATTGCTGGTTTTGTTTCTTGTTTTTTGCATTACCATGTGTGTCTATCTTTTATGCAAAGCAGATTTTGCAAGCAGATGAGTATAACTTCGATGTCATAGATGGAGATAAGAATTTTTGTGTTGATATGTCACTTTGGACTTGTACCTGTCGCAAGTTTCAGCTGGAGCAGCTTCCATGTGGGCATGCGTTGGCGGTTGTAAGACACGGTCCTTATGGCATGTACGATTTATGCTCGCCATATTATTACAGAGATTATTGGTATGAGTCGTACAGAGGTGTCGTGTACCCGATGCCGCACATAAGTGATTGGTCTATCCCTGCATCATATATCAGAAATGAATCTTCTTCCACTCGATGTTTGAACCTCTTCCGGGAGGAGGAGGGAGAGGAGGATTCCTTCAGTTGGTGAGGAACGTGTACCGCAAAGGTGCATTCAATGCAAGGAAGCCGGGCACAATCGATCAACGTGTAAAAATCCAATTGCATTGCACTCGAGTGGTGAAGGCACATCTACAAACACCAACGGTCATTCTTATCATGTCCCTCCTCCGAATTAACTTACATTCTTTTTTTTTCAGTGTAATTGCAATTAATATCGATAAAATTATTTACTATTAATAGACGTGCATTATTAATGACAGTTGTGTATTATCCATAACACATTGACATTTGTAAGGTTGGTTTAAATGGTGTAATGTATGATTGCTTTAAATGGAGGAGAACCAGTTGGGGTAGTTCAGCGTTGAACACTGGTTAGTTAAGGGGTCATAATTGGAAACCAAGCAAGACATGTAATAGCCTCAACTACCGCCTACTTTATCCTACCCCCCCACCCCACGGTTGTCCCCATGTATTTGTACCTTGTATGCTTTTGCCTATAACTGGAGGAGTTGGCCAAGAAGCCAAGCATCCAATTCTCGGTCTCAACGTTGTGTTGTCTGTGCCGTGCCGGTGGGTTCTTCAGTTCTGTACTACATCTTTGCCCTTGATTGTGAGTCACAAACCAATGGTGAAGATTGATGGGTTGGATGAGACGAAATTTGGTGTTGTGACAAGGGTTTTTCTCTTGTTTGTGACCCACAATCAACTGCTGAGATGTAGTACAGAACTGACAAACCCACCTGTGTGGCACAGACAACACAACGTTGAGAAACTATAAGATACGAATGTCCCAAAAACCAAAATAAAATGGATGAGAAACCGATTATTTTCAACAGTAGAACATCACATCCTTGACATTCTCCTTGATTTGTGAAAGTGCCCACACCTGCTAGAACCACTTTCATTTGCATCCCCTTCAACATAGTAACGTGCTCGGAATGCTGCCAGATGCACATAATATGCTGATAGCACAGTGATCCCAAGTAGGTATCATTAGTTTTTTTGGGTGATCGGGGCTAGAAAGATCAGAAACTACAAGTTTGTTTGGTGTCATTTTCTTTTTGTACTCTATTAGTGGTGTGAAATGAACTTGTATAGGTGTGTTTCAAGTCAATAGTGGTGTATGATCAATCATATACCGTGTATGATTGGTTTTAATAGTGTGAAATGAACTTGTATAGGTGTGTTTCAAGTCACTAGTGGTGTATGATCAATCATACACCGTGTATAATATGTTTTAATGGTGTGAAATGAACTTGTACAGTTGTTTTTCAAGTCAATAGTGGTGTATGATCAATCATACACCGTGTATGATAGGGTTTAAATGGTGTGAAATCAACTTGTATAGGTATATTTCAAGTAATTAGTGGTGTATGATCAATTATACACCGTGTATGATAGATTTTAATGGTGTGAAATTAATTTGTATAGATGTGTTTCAAGTAATTAGTAGTGTATGATCAATCATACACCGTGTATAATAGGTTTTAATGGTATGAAATCAACTTGTGTTAGTGTGGTTTAAGTAATTAGTGGTGTATAATCAATCATACACCGTATATGATAGGTTTTAATGGTGTAAAATGAAATTGTGTAGGTGTGTTTCATGTAACCAGTGGTGTATGATCAATCATACACCGTGTATGATAGGTTTTAATGGTGTGAAATCAACTTGTATAGGTGTGTTTCAAGTAATTAGTGGTGTATGATCAATCATACACCGTGTATGATTCGTTTAAATGGTGTGAAATCAACTTGTGTTAGTGTGGTTTAAGTAATTAGTAAAGTATGATCAGTTAACCATGGTGTATGATTAGTTTTAATGGTGTAAAATCAACTTGTATAGGTGTGTTTCAAGTAATTAGTGGTGTATGATCAATTATACACCGTGTATGATAGGTTTTAATGATGTAAAATCAACTTGTGGTTGTGTGTTTCAAGTAATAAGTGGTGTATGATCAATCATACACCGTATATGATTGGTGTAAATGGTGTGAAAGCATTCTATATTGATGTGTTTTAAGTCATAAATGATGTATGATCAATCATACACCTTGTATGATTGGTTTAAATGGTGTTAAATCATTTGGTGCTGGTGTAATGAGGTCATGATGCCCTGTCACAAATTGTAAATCTTCTAGTGGGCATCATGGCCTAATATTTGCTGTCATGTTGGGCCATGAAGCTTATCTGGAAGGAATAAGTGAGTTTTGGTTTGAGCCATGGAAGGGCCTCTGAGCACTTCTGTGAAGGGAAAGGGATGAGAGAGTGAAAGAATAAAAGCTGGCAAAGCAAAATCAATTTTGTATTTTATTGGATAAAATACATATATCCAATAATCAAGCTATTTACACTTAGTACAAATCTGATACAAGTACACCAAGTACAACATTGGTACATGTAATGGAACAAATATCTATAACAACCTCAACAAATTCACTAGCTAATACATGTGAAAGTGATTATTTTCCATAGTATAATGAATACAATGTAAATCCTATGGTAATATACAATAACATATACACATCACATAATTTTATTCACTTGTATACATTTTCATATGTTTCTTTCTTCCATGACTATACAAGTATACATAGGTATTCATTCGCAACTTCTCCATCTGCCCTTGCGTGCATTGGGAGACGCTGAGACCATTTGTAAGCAAAAATTTAATAAACTTTACAACAAACATGCCACACTATGACTTGCAGTTCAACATAAAATAGATGACACAATAGGATAATAGGCCTCATTGTAACATAATTACTAATTTTTTCCATTGAGTAATAATAAATATACAAGGGGATATATGGCATACCCCATTTGTTGTGGACAAGAATTCCATTCGTAGGCGATTCGGAAAGGTTTGTGTCACAGCCTTGCGGATGTGACGGCCAAAGTTCAAGACTTGGGCTCGAATGAAAGAGAGGTTAGGTGAGAAAAGAAAGAGAAACAGAGTTAGATGAGAGAAAGAATTAGAGTAAGTTGAGAGAGAAGTAAAGTAAGATGAGAATTGAGAGAATTAGATGAGAAATGAAAGAGATATTTCATTAATTGTCAATTGATGAATACAAATGAATACAAAATATCTATTTATAGAAATACAAGAATTACTAAAAATAATACTAAATACATCAATTAAATCTACAATAATATCTAAGGGAATATTCCTAACGGCTAGTAGGAGCGTCCTTGGCACGGGCTCAGGTGCGGCACGACACTAGGAAGGACAGCTGGGGACGCGGCACAGACACGGACTGGGGCGCGACCCGAACACGGGCTTGACAATGCCTGGGCGCGAACTGGACAAGGCCATGACAAGGCCTAGGCGCGAACTGGGAAGCAACTGGCACGGCACCTTGACAAGCCCGGCAGCGAACTGGACAGCGACTTGGGCAGCGACCAGCACGGACCACGGACACCTGTTAGTATCTAGACAAAGTAAAGGAAAACCGAGAGTGTCATGACCATGACAGTTTGCCTATGAATTCAGACAGCTCCTTCCTGATGTCCCAAAAATCAACCTTCTCAAGAGTGTATGGAAGCAATCTTGCAATTGGTTCCACAAGCTTTAACCTTGAGTCCTTGGTTGTTGCTGAGTACAGAGAATCAAAAACCTCTATCTAACATTCAGTAAAATGGATGGCAGCAAGGAACTAATAGTGATTAGTTTGATTGATGGGCATGTTTATCCTATCAAGGTCATGACATCGTAACCCGTATTTGTCATCCCCTGCAAGAAACTTGATTATCAACGAATCTCAATCATCGAAAACTGTTTCAATTTTTTGTTCACTGTTCTACATGCCAAAGAAAAGGGATCCAAACAGAGGAGCAATCATTGTGGTGCCCTCTTATGAAAATTATCGGGACATACGTGTTTCTTCTGCATAATATAATATATTATGACGTCCATTTCCTGCAAAATGATTAATCACACACTATTAGTGACTTAAAACACACCAACACAACACCATTACACATCATTAAAACCAATCATACACTACTAATTACTTAAAACACACTAACATAAGTTGATTTTACACCATTAAAACATATCATACACGGTGTATGAATGATCATACACCACTAACTACTTGAAACACACCTATACAAGTTCATTTTACACCATTAAAACCTATCATATACAGTGTATTATTGATCATACACCACTAATTACTTGAAACACACCAAGACTAGTTGATTTTACACCATTAAAACCAATCATACACGGTGTATGACTGATCATACACCACTAATTACTTAAAACACACCTAGACTAATTGATTTTACACCATTAAAACTAATCATATACCGTGTATGAATGATCATACACCACTAATTACTTAAAACAAATGACTGATCATACACCACTAATTACTTAAAACAAACCAACACAAGTTGATTTCACACCAATAAAACCTATCATACACAGTGTATGATTAATCATACACCACTAATTACATGAAACACACCTATACAAGTTGATTTTACCCCATTAAAACTAATCATATACTGTGTATGACTGATCATACACCACTAATTACTTCAAACAAACTAATACAAGTTGATTGCACACCATTAAAACCTACCATACACTGTGTATGATGGATCATACGCCACTAATTACTTCAAACACACTAACACAAGTTGATTTCACACCTGTAAAACCTATCATACATGGTGTATGATTAATCATACGCCACTGGTTACTTGAAACAAACCTATACAAGTTGATTTATTACCATTAAAACGTATCATACACCGTGTATGATTGATCATACACTATTTACTTTAAACACACCTATACAAGTTGATTATACACCATTTAAACTAATCATACACGGTGTAGGATTGATCATACACCACTATTTATTTGAAACACACTAACACAAGTTGATTTCACGGCATTAAAACCCATCATACACCGTGTATGATTTATCATACACCACTGGTTACTTAAAACATACTAACACAAATTGTTTTTACATAATTAAAACCTATCATACACTACTTTAAACACACCTAGACTAGTTGATTTTACACCATTAAAACCTATCATACACGGTATATAATTGATCATACACCACTAATTACTTTAAACACAGCTAAAGTAGTTGATTATACTCCATTAAAACCAATCATACACCGTGTATGACTGATCATACACCACTAATTGCTTAAAACACACTAACAGAAGTTGATTTCACAGCATTAAAACCAATTATATGCCATATATGATTAATCATACACCACTGGTTACTTAAAACACACTAACACAAGTTAATTTTACACTATTAAAACTTATTATGCACTGTGTATGATTGATCATACTCCACTAATTACTTCAAACACACTACCACAAATTGATTTCACACTAGTAAAACCTATCATACACCACTAATTACTTGAAACACACTAACACAAGTTGATTTCACACCATTAAAACCTATCATAGACGGTGCGGAAGCTCAAGGATTTCATAACAAAAAAGCAACATGCATTGGAGAAGACCTACTCCGTTCACGGGTTCTACGATGTGGTTTCCATATTTGCCATGGAAACCATTCTAGAACTGGCGAGGATTGGGGTGGTGAGAATTGGCAATCAACCATTGGGATAGATCCTTAATTGGAACATGGGTAAAAAGGGTCCATATACCGCTTTGTTTTCAACGGTATTTGATCAGGCAATAATACTTTATTTTTTTTACTATTCTATTACTCATTTGAAATCAGTTGCATTAGAATCATTATTTTTACCTTTACTAACGTTCATATGATGTATCTTCTTTTGATCAGCAACTGAATGCCGAACCGATTAGGTTGACAATTGTGGAAGCCAGCCAGCCTAATCCACAAGGCATTCCCAATGATGAGGATGGTGAAGTGGGAGATGAAACACATGATGTGGTAATGCCGGCAGATCGTCACTTAGAACAAGAACCGTTGGCAATAGAACGACCTGCATTGCACACATCCCACGATGGACCAACAACTAGGACATTAGATTTGACGTCTCAATCGGTATTCGCAATTCATTTTGTGTTTATACAATTGCAATTGTTATTGTAAGCACCATGTTAGTTAAATTCGGGTTCATGACAATTTGAAGGACATAATGTAGGTTATTGAGAGACTTGAAGCGACAGAGAAAGAAATGGAAACCATGTGGCAAATAAATATGCAATTTGAAAGCAGACTAGAAGCACAACAGCTTCAGTTGCAAGCATATGAAAAAGGTTTGAAACTCAGGAGGCAAATATTAAGGAGCTTTTAGACCTATTGCCGCATGCCATGACTCCCCATCATGATCCATCGCCTTCAGCTCCTCCATCTCCTGTTGAGACTTCACAACAAACAAGTATTATTGCTACTCCACATACTGGGTTGTTATTGTCCCAATTTAGTATGTTTTCATGCATGTTGAAGTTCATTTACTCTGATATTTGCTATGCCAACCCAGGGACGAGGAAAATGTCTTCAAGCAACCGTTGTCAACACATGCAGATGATGATGAAAACTTGATGATATTGTCCGAGATAATTTTGCAATTGGGATAAGAGAGGAGGGACACCAAGCCAAATCCCAAGTACAAAGGTGAAGAATGGACCGCGGAGGGTAAGAGCAAATGGCCAAGGAAGACGCCTTCTCTACCAGAGCTGGTTCTGCCCCTAGATCCATTCCAACCTCCCTCCAAAGATCAACAAAAGGAGTTACTAGATTTTTACAAAAGCTTCCATGCAAAGGTTAAGAAGTAAGTGTGTAATAACACTATGATTTTTGATAACTAGTATGGAAATGTTTTCATATTGCAATTTTCATATGGGATGCCTATATATCATGCTTCTTATTATATATTATAGAAATTTGAAGACTCCCCTTCTGTTACCTGAGGATCAACGAATGGATTTCACTGTTATGACAGCCAATACGGGTCAATTTTTGTATCGGTTGAAAAATAACGACATCTGGCTTACTGATGAGGTATGTTTGCTAAATTTCCATTTGGTGTGTGATTGATGTAAATAAAGGAAAAACAACAATCACAAAACCCATTATTAAAGTTCGATATAACATAAAATGATTTGACACCATTTAAACCAATCATACCCGGTGTATGATTAATCATACACCACTACTTACTTAAAACACACCAACACAAAATGATACTATACCGTTTAAAATAAACATACACCACTAATTACTTTAGACACACCAACACAAAATGATTTTACACCATTTAAACCAGTCATACATGGTGTATGATTGATCATACACCACTAATGACTTGAGCCATACAAGAAGAAAATTATTTCACACCATAAAAACCAATCATACACTGTGTATGATTGATCATAAACCACTAATGACTTCAAACACATTAAGAGAAAATGATATAACACCATATCAACCAATCATACATGGTGTATGTTGATCATACACCATTATTTACTTAAAACACATTAAAACAAATTGATTTTACACCCTTAAAACCTATTATACACGGTGTATGATTGATCATACACCACTAATGACTTAAAAGACGTTAAAACAAATTGATTTTACACCCATTAAACCCATCATACACTGTGTATGATTAACCAAACACCACTAATTACTTTAAACACACTAAAACAATCTGATTTCACACCATTTAGACAATCATACACGGTGAATGATTGATCATACACCACCAATGACTTGAAAAACACTAAAACAAGTTGATTTTACACCATTAAAACCTATCATACACGGTGTATGATTGATCATACACCACAATTTACTTAAAATATATTAAAACAAATTGATTTTACACCCTTAAAACCTATCATACACGGTGTATGATTGATCATGCACTACTATTTAATTAAAACACACTAAAACAAGTTGATTTCACACCATTTAGACCAATCATACACGGTGTATGATTGATCGTATACCAGTAATTACTTGAAAAACACTAAAACAAGTTGATTTTACGCCATTAATACGTATCATATATGGTGTATGATTGATCATATACCACTATTTACTTAAAACACATTATAAAAAGTTAATTTTACACCCTTAAATCCTATCATATACGGTGTATGATTGATCATACACCATAATTACTTAAAACACACCAAAACATGTTGATGTCACACTATTTAGACCAATCAAACACGGTGTATGATTGATCTTACACGAGTAATGAACTGAAAGACACTAAAATAAGTTGATTTTGCAACATTAAAACCTACCATAAGCGGTGTATGATTGATCATACATCACTATTTACTTAAAATACATTAAAAATAAGCTGATTTTACACCCTTAAAACATATCATACACGGTGTATGATTGATCATACACCGCTATTTACTTAAAACACACTAAAACAAGTTGATTTTACACCATTTAGACCAATCATACACGGTGTATGATTGGTCATACACCACAGTTTACTTAAAACGCATTATAACAAGTTGATTTTACACCCTTAAAACCTATCATACACTGTGTATGATTAATCATACACCACTAATTACTTAAAACATACTAAAACAAGTTGATTTCACACAATTTAGACCAATCATACACGGTGTATGATTGATATTACACTAGTAATGAATTGAAAGACACTAAAATAAGTTGATTTTACACCATTAAAACCTATCATATACGGTGTGTGATTGATCGTACACCACTATTTACTTAAGATACATTAAAACAAGTTGATTTTACACCCTTAAAACATATTATACATGTTGTATGATTGATCGTACACCACTATTTAGTTAAAACACACTAAAACTAGTTTATTTCACACGATTTAGACCAATTATACACGGTATATGATTGATTATACACCACTAATGACTTAAAAGACATTAAACAAGTTGATTTTACACCATTAAAACCTATCATATACGGTGTATGATCGATCATGCACCACTATTTACTTAAAACACATTAAAACAAGTTGATTTTACACCCTTAAAACCTATCATATACGGCGCATGATTGATCAGTAAATTTCACACTATTTAGACCAATCATACACGGCGTATGATTGATCATATACCACTAATTACTCAAAACATGTTAAACGAAGTTGATTTTACGCCCTTTAAACCCATCATACACTGTTTATAATTAACCAAACACGACTAATTACTTAAAACACACTAAAATAAGTTGATTTTACACCATTTAGACCAATCATACACGGTGTATGATTGATCATATACCACTAATGACTTGAAAGACACTACAGCAAGTTCATTTTACACCATTAAAACCTATCACACACAGTGTATGACTGATCATACACCACTATTTACTTAAAGCACATTAAATCAAGTTGATTTTACAGCCTTAAAACCTATCATACACGGTATATGATTGATCATACACCACTATTTACTTAAAACACACTAAAACAAGTTGATTTCACACCATTTAGACCAATCATACATGGTGTATGATACTCTTCAGGTTGACACCCTGAAGAGGGAAGGCTGCATACATCAACCCCTCCCCCCAGACGCCGCTTTTGCAGGAGCCCTTGAGTCATAGGGAATGTTGTTGTTGTTGTTGTTGTAGACACGGTGTATGATTGATCATGCACCACTAATTACTTAAAACACGTTAAAACAAGCTGATTTTACATCCTTTAAACCCATCATACACGGTGTATAATTAACCAAACACCACTAATTAATTAAAACACACTAAAACAAGTTGATTTCACACCATTTAGACCAATCATACAAGGTGTATGGTTGATCATACACCACTAATTACTTAAAACACGTTAAAACAAGTTGATTTTACGCCCTTTAAAGCCATCATACGCAGTGTGTGATTAATCAAACACCACTAATTAATTAAAACAGACTAAAACAAGTTGATTTCACACCATTTAGACCAATAATACATGGTGTATGATTCATTATACACCACTAATTACTTAAAACACGTCAAAATAAGTTGATTTACACCCTTTAAACCCATCATACATGGTGTATGATTAATTAAACACCACTAATTAGTTAAAACACACTAAAACAAGTTGATTTCATACCATTTAGACCAATCATACACAGTGTGTAATTGATCATACACCACTAATGACTTGAAAGACACTAAAACAAGTTAATTTTTACACCATTAAAACCTATCATACGCCCCCCGATGATTGATCATACACTACTATTTACTTAAAACACATTAAAACAAGTTGATTTTATACCCTTTAAACCCATCATGCACGGTATATGATTGATCATACACCACTAATTACTTAAAACATACTAAAACAAGTTGATCTCACACCATTTAGACCAATCGTATACGGTGTATGGTTGATCTTACACCACTAATGACTTTAAAGACGCTAAAACAAGTTGATTTTACACCATTAAAACCTATCATACACGGCGTATAATTGATCATACACCACTACTTACTTAAAACACATTAAAACAACTTGATCTTACACCGTTAACACCTATCATACACGGTGTATGATTGATCATACACCACTGTTTACCTAAAACACATTAAAACAAGTTTATTTTGCACCCTTAAAACCTATCATATATGGTGTATGATTGATCATACACCACTATTTACTTAAAACACACTGAAATAAGTTGATTTCACACCATTTAAACTAATCATACACAGTGTACGATTGGTTTAAGACCATTAATGACTTGAAACAACCAATAAAAAATGATATTACACCATTTAAGACCATTAATCACAGCATCAATAACAGCAAAACCCTCAACCCCCAAAAAAAATTTTAAACCCCCAAAAAAAACCCCCAACAAACAACCAAGAGAAAACAAACACACACTAATGAAATCGGTGTTACCTTTTTGGAAATGGTGATTAAACCCTAGATGAACAAGGTGCTGCGACGAAATGCAACGGATGGCGAGGGACGTGACAACGAGAGCAAGGATGATGTGAGCGAAGAGAAGGTCTAATGGAAGATATGGGAACTCGAAGGTCATAATGGCTCGGAATGAGAGAGACTGTATGGAAAAATGGGTCTAGGAGGAGAGAGAGAGGTGTTGCAGAGGAGAGAGTGACGTGTTGCAGTGGAAAGAGAGAGAGAGAGAAAGCAGGAGGGAAATAATGGCAGGGGCAGATTTGTCCACTTGAGTTGGTTTAGGGAGATGGGGGTTGGAAAAAGATTAAACTTGGGGAGGGAGGTATGTTCCGTACGATTTCCCAAAAATAATAGAAACATAACTTCTTTACAAAGTTTGAAAAATATAGTAATATTTTTTTAAAATTTAAAAATAAATTATGAAAAATAATATAAATTTTTTTTTGTAGAAATAGTATAAGATACTATATAATAATTCTCTTAAAAATATAAATTTTAAAATTAGATTAATAAACTTGAAATTAAACATAGTAAGAAATTAAAAATTCAAAAATAAATTGTGGAAAAATATTTTTTTGGAAAAAGTTTAAAAAATATAGTAATATTTAAAATATTTTTTAAAAAATTATTTTTTTTTATAATTTATTTGGTATAATAACAAAATACATGGATATTTGAATCGTTGCCCAAAATGGATTTAAAAAAATATATTACCAAAAATAATGTATTTTAAAAAATAATTTTCGAAGTGGCATCCACATGGCCAAAAAAATTTAATAAATTTTACATTTTTTTAAAAAAATTTGATTACCTCTGTTGGTGACAGAGGTAATCTATTACGTAAGCCGCTGGGAAGGGCAACAGCTTACAGGCCCTGCACAAAAAAGTAAGGGTGCATGCACCTTTATAATATATATATATATATATAAGGAAGAACATTGGTCATTAGCGTAATTAGAGCCTGACTTGCATGTAAGCCGCTGCCTTGTGCAGCGGTTTACGTTGACAGAGTTTAAAATTTTTTGGCCATGTGGATGTCACTTCGGGAATTATTTTTTAAAAGACATCATTTTGGGTAATATTTTTTTCAAGCCATTTCAAGCAACGTGTCACGGGATGACAAGTTCACTATGTCAAAACCGCGATGCCACTTGACTTCACTCCTAGAGTACCTCGTCAAGTCAAGCTAACCCCGAACCCAAGTGTAAAATGCCCCGGTTTTATGTTTGGAAAAATATTACAATGGGAAGTGGAGAGAAGAGAAGCACGGTCGAGAGAAAGAGAAAAAGAAGTAAAAGACACAAGTGTTTTGTTTTGGAATTGGATGGTTCATCCCATTGCATTGCACCTATATTTATATAAAAATAAAGCAAAAGACAAAGTAAAAAGTATGTACTATGTTGTCTCCTATGTCCCCTGACCGTACAACATGTAGGGAGGCTTTGGGTGGCTCATTAATTAAACTAAGTCAAGTTACTATAAAAAGGGAAGCAAGGGTATGGGGTTAGGGTGGCTCACGGCTCCCATGTCCAAATATCCTTGCCACTTACAATATTTTCCTAAGTACATGCTATAACAAAAAATACATCGAGAATTAAAAGCGAAAAATTACATAAATAAACATCTCAAATAAACGATGGGTGACAAACGGCTCTGGATATTTAGTGTAAATAAATATAAAATAAGTATAAAATGTTTTTTATTTAAATATTATATTTTTATGTACATAATTTATTTGGTTTAATAACAAAATACATGCATATTTGGTGTAAATAAATTTAAAATAATTATATAGTATTTTTTTTAAAATATTATATTTTTATCATATTATAAAATCATTAAAAAAAATTACATAAATAAGCAAAAGTTACATTCAAATTGGATAGTGGGATTGAGAGCCTAAAAAAATGAAAAAATGCGGCGAGTGTTAGTCAAACACAAAGGTTTGTTTGACACTCTCCTAACTATGTTTCCCCATAAATATGCAAGAGATTTTTCAATTTTTAATTTATTTAAAGAAAACTAGGGTTTTCAATTTGCCCCACCTATTTAGCATCATGTTCCTTCTTCTGCTCCCATCGCTCATTCTTTTCTTTCCCTCTCTCTCTTTCTGTGTCAAGTCTCTTTTGTTAAGAAATCATCTTTCTTAAAAGCTTAAGTTGATGGATAAAGGTCCAGGAATAGTTTTATACTCTAACATGCCCCCTTACACGAATGCCAATTGGGCTTGAAGTGTAGATAATGCACAGGCCCACATCATACCTTGTGTTTAAATTATTTTAATAACTAGGAGTGTTAAGATTAGAACTCGTGCCTACTTGGTCAACAAAACCCTGATATCATGTCAAGAAATCATTTTTTTCCAAAAGCTTAAGCTAAAGAATAGTTTTATACTCTAACATCTCTCTCCCGCCCTCCCTCTCTCTCTTTCACTCTATTAGCTCTCTCTCTCTTTCGGGGGCGAAGTGGCGATGATGAAATAGAAGATAGTCATGCACCACTCTGATTTGATTCAAATCTGTGCTTGCTAGGACCAAAAAATCGCATCCGAAAAAAGTCAACACGTGGCCCCCCCATGAATTGTAATGAAGGGATGACACATGGCCCCCGGCCACCGTGGCGACAAAGTGACGCATGGACCATGGCGTTTTAGCCTAAGACGCCCCTCGATGGCCGCCCTCGGCGCTCTATCCACGACTTGGAAGAACGGAGCACCTCTTGTTGGTAGTATACGTCTCAGAACCTGAGAAGAAAAAGAAAAGAAGCACGCCTACCGACTGCCGGTACAACTCTCTCCGAGATGCACCCTCGGAGGATAGCTCCGGAACCTCAGCCGCTCTTGTGAAGACGTTGGTGCATAAGACCTACAAGGAGCATTTCGATGGTCTCGCGGCAGCACTTCAACGGAGCACACACCTCACCTCCGAAAGGGGCATCCCGCCCCGAGATGCCCCCTCCTCCGGAAGCAAGCCAGGTGACAACGACTACACGGCACCGCCATTTGGATGGGCGACAACTCGATGCTCGAAACCCGAAGAGTCTTGCCGAACACCTCTTCCGAAGGTCCCAGGCGCAGCTCTTGCCGAACACCTTTTCCGAAGGACATAGCTCCCGTCCGACACGTCCCAGACACGCTTCCCAAGGCCTCGGACTCAGCTTTCGTCTGACGCGCCCCCGAAGACTCGTCGAACACATCTCCGGAGACCCGCTCTTCGAAGACTAGCCACACTATAAATAAGGCCCTAGCCCCTACATATGAGACATATACCTTGATACAGCCATACACACTCAACTTCACACTCACCCTCACTCTTGGGCGTTCTCACGACCCTCTCCCCGGGACCCGACCGAAGGACCCCGGGAGTAGCAAGACCCCCTCGTTTTTCTTTTCTTTTCTTGTCCCCTTTAAAAATCTGCGTAATAAAACCGTTACTTAATAAAAATATTAAAAAAAGATAAAGGGCCTGTATTATCGCCCTCCATAAAAGAGCCCCTATTACTGTTACCAAAACAATGGATTTTACTGTTGCAGTTGTTGTTTTTTTTGGCTTCCGGAGGTCTTATCCCTTATAAGTATAGGGGTCAAATCTTGCTTCACTCCTACCAAGTGTTCGTCTTTCGTCCTTTAATTCCTATATCATATTTCCTTATTCGCACTTATTCTTCAATAGTCCAATGGTTGATTCAGAAGACGTTAATTTCGACATTTTTTCACGCCTTCCAACCAAATCCCTTCTACAATTCCAAACCTTGTCTCGATTTCATGCCGAACTTATCAGCTCGTGTCGCTTCATCAAGGCTTAGGCGTCCCACTCGTTGTCTCAATACGTCGATGGCGTGTTGGTCCAGTCTCGGTATTATGTGAACCCGAACGGCATTTCCATCTTCCCAGGTACACCTGGGATAGGGCAAGTGATTCCTCTGTCTTCGGTGGAGTTCCTCTCTGGTTACCAGCGGATCCTTGGATGTAATGGGGGATTGGTCCTGTGCCTTGAGTTTGACCCGGGTAGTCCTTCTCATCTCTCCATCTTTAATCCGGCTACTCGTTTTTGGCTTCCATTGGATTCTCTAACCGAGGGAGTTCTGGCTCCGTTGGCCCCAGTGTCCTATGACGGCCATCACTGGATGTCAAGGCTGGGGTGAGTCATTCAACTTCCGGGTGCACTTGCTGGTCTATGATTCTGCCTTAGAGTCCGACTGGGGAAGGTGGTCGGACTCCCATAAGGTTTTTGCTTGGGAAGACAACTAGGCCTACAAGGGTGAGCTTTATGGCGGGGGTCGGAACCTATTGTTCCATGTCCCTGTTTGTATTGATGACTTGATCTTCTTGATGTCGGACTGGGGCTCTTATCTCTTGATTCGTTCCTCCTTCTACTATTCGTACGAAGTCTGCTAGAACATGGCTACAAGTACGACGGCGTTCTTTTTCTTTCCATCGCAAGTCCACCGGAGCATCACGGAGTGCAAGGATGCGGGCCTATTTCACTGGGATGGCCCTTTGACCGTTGGGACTTTGTTGTGTCTGGTTTTGGTTAGCGGTTCTCCTTCAGGATATGGCTGCTTCATGATCGGAGTGACTTTTCTTCATGGTTCCCAAATCGGAATATTGAGTATTGGTTCCCAGGGTCCGTTTTTGAGTAGCCGGGTTCTGCGTCTTAGGCTAATATTTGATCATGGCCTGTGGCGGTGGACTTTACCATTGCTGTATGGATGGGCCGGAGCACGGAATGCTGGAGCTTCTGGGAGCATTTTCATAGTGCAGTTTGCTTTCGTTGTTCCCGTATGGTGGAACCCTTTTTTCCCGAGTTGCTGAGAGCAGCTTAGTAGTAATGTCGCTTTGCTGTTTTCGTTGCTGTTTTGGTAACAGTAATAGGGGCTTTTATGGAGGGCGATAATACAAGCCCTTTATCTTTATTTAATTTTTTATTAATTAACGGTTTTATTACACAGATTTTTGAAGGGGCACAAGAAAAAAAAATAAAAACGAGGGAGGGTCCCACTACTCCCAGGGTCCTTCGGCCGAGTCCCGGGGGGAGGGTCTTGAGAACACCTAAGAGTGAGGGTGAGTATGAAGTTGAGTGTGTATGGATGTATCAATGTATATGTCTCATACGTAGGGGCTACGGCTCTATTTATAGTGTGGCTAGTTCTTAGTTAGAAGAGCCAAGTCTCAAGCTCTTTGGGAAAAAGGGTTTCCACATACGGGAACAACGAAAGCAAACCACGGTATGGGAATGCTCCCAGAAGCTCCAGCATCCCGTGCTACAGCCCATCCGTACAGCAACGGTAAAGTCCGCCGCCACAGGCCATGATCAAATATTGGCCCAAGACGCAGAACTCGGCTACTCAAAAACCACCTCGCCGGACCTCGGGAACCAGTACTCAATATTCCGATACGGGAACCATGAAGAAAAGTCACTCCTGTTGTGAAGCAGCCATATCCCGAAGGCAGAACCGCCAACCAAAACCAGACACAACGAAGTCCCAACGATCGAAGGACCATCCAAGCGAAATAGGCCCGCATTCTCGCACTCCGTGATGCTCCTGTGGACTTGTGGTGGAAAGAAAAAGAATGTCATCGTACTTGTAGCCGTGTTCCAACGGACTATGTACGAATAGTAGAAAGAGGAATGAATCGAGAGATAAAAGCCCCAGTCCGACATCAAGAAGATACAACAACAACAACAACAATCCCAGTGCCTCAAGGGCTCCTGCAAAAGCGGGGTCTGGGGGGTAGATGTACGCAACCTTCCCCCTTCAGGGTGTCAACCTGAAGAGAGGCTATTTCCGAGGACCCCCAACTTGAGAGATATGTCTTCATCGCATCATGGTGACCTGTGAGCAATGAGCTGTGAGCAATAGGGTATGAAAGCAAAAGAGTAAGCCATAGCATAAAAATGCCCTAAAGGAGACTACGAGGCAAAACCTTCCCTACAAGGCATCTAGTATAAGCAAATAGGCCAAATAAACAAATAAGCAAATAGGCCGATAGTAGACAGATATGCGTATAGGTAGATAAGTACAGCCTCATAAGCCTATACGCCTATGAACACATAAATAGCAGAATAAGCAGCGGTGTGAGGCCGCTATCTCTGCTACTCCTATGCTAGTCCTCCCTCGAGCTCTAGCTCTATCTAAGACCATCTCCTTCCGTGGGTATAGGTGGGTGAGGTCCTGCCGTACGACTGCAGCCGTCCCTCCTTTGGCCTGTTTCATCCTCTTCTTCATAGCGTGGTACGAAGCTGAACGCAATACCCGACTGGAGCAGTGGTCTCCTCCTGGCATGACTGAACCACTTTAAACACAGCTTCTTCATTTTATATTCTATCTTCTATCTAGGCCACGCCCCACAATGCCACATACCACATCCCTGATGGCTGCCCCTGGGACCGCAAGTGCATATGCCCAAGCCGCGGAATAGGCATACCTTAGAGTCATGGCACAAAGCTCACCCTTGTAGGCCCAGTCTTCTTCCCAAGAAAAAACATTATGGGAGTCTGACCACCTTCCCAGGTTGGACTCCAAGGCAGAATCGTACGCTAGCAAGTGCATCCGGAAGTTGAATGACTCACCCAAGCTCTGACATCCAATAATGGCTGTCGTAGGACACTGGGCTAACGGAGCCAGAACTTCCTTAGTCAGAGAACCCAACGGAAGCCAGAAACGGGTAGCCGGATTGAAGATGGAGAGAAGTGAAGCACTACCTCGGTCAAACTCATGATACATGACCAATCCCTTGTTACATCCAAGGATCCGTCAGTAACCAGAGAGGAACTTCACCAAAAACCGAGGAATCACTTGCCCTGTCCCAGGTGTTGGAAATGTCGTCCGGGTCCACATAACACCGAGACTGGACCAACACGCCATTGACGTATCGAGACAACGAGTGGGACACTTGAGCCTTGATGAAGTGACGTGAGCCGATAAGTTCGACATGAAATTGAGATGAGGTTTGGAACCGTAGAAGGGATTTGGCTGGAAGGTGTAAAAAAATGTCGAAAGTAACATATTTTGAATCAACCATTGGACTATCAAAAATTAGAGCAAAGAAGGAAATATGATGTAGAAATTAAAGGGCGAAAGATGAACATTTGGTAGGAGTGAAGCAAGACTTGACCCCTATACTTATAAGGGAGATGACCTCCGCAAACCAAATCGCAAACGAGAATCATTTGCGTAACGCCGGGGCACAAACTGTTAGGACCAAAAAATCGCATCAGAAAAAAGTCAACACGTGGCCCCCATGAATCGCAAAGAAGGGATGACACATGGCCCCCGGCCACCACGACGACAAAGTGACGCATGGCCCCTGGGGACCGTGGCATTTCAGCCTAAGACGCCCCTTGATGGCCGCCCTCGGAGCTCTATCAACAACTTGGAAGAACGGAGCACATTTCGCCGGTAGTATACGTCCCAAAACCCGAGAAGAAAAAGAAAAAAAGCACGCCTACCAGCCGCCGGTACAACTCTCTCCGAGATGCACCCTCAAAGGACAGCTCCGGAACCCCAACCGCTCTTGTGAAGACGTAGGCGCATCGGACCGACAAGGAGCATTTCGATGGTCTCGCGGCAGCACTTTAACGGAGCATGAACCTCACCTCCAAAAGGGGCATCCTGCCCCGAGATGCCCCCTCCTCCAGGAGCCAGCCGGGCGACAACGACTACATAGCACCGCGATTCGGATGGACGACAGCTCGATGCTCAGAACCCGAAGAGTCTTGCCGAACACCTCTTCCGAAGGTCCCAAGCGCAGCTCTTGCCGAACACCTTTTCCGAAGGACACAACTCCCGTCCGACACATCCCCAGACACGACTCTTGTCGGAAACAGCTCCCCCCCCCCCCCCCCCCCCCCCCCCCCCCCCCCCGGTTTTTCTTTTCTTTTCTTTTCTTGTGCCCTTTCAAAAATCTGTGTAATAAAACCGTTAATTACTAAAAAATTAAATAAAGATAAAGGGTCTATATTATCGCCCTCCATAAAAGAGTCCCTATTACTGTTACTAAAATAGTGCTAATACCTTCCTCTCACCCTTTTCTTTTCTGAGCCCTCCTCCCTTTCAGTTTACTTAAACTTAGGTCTTGTTCATTCTTTCTAACAACTCTAAAATCAAAAAATGTGAAACTATAAAACTTGTTTTTGAAACATGAATATGGGTTTTTCAAAATAAATATTGTAGTTAGAGTATGATACTAAATAAATTTGTTGTTTTGTTTTACGTGTCCTAATAAGAGGCAAGTCTTTATTTTTAAGTATCAGAAGGAGACCAAATGATGGGATCCTCATAGGAGGACTTTTACCATGATGCAGACTGTATTCAAGGGTTTTTAAAGTTGGTTAGAGATATTATTAGCATGTTAATGACTTTGTTAGGCAAGTTACTAAAGCTATAAATATTTGTAGTAATTGATGATAATAAAAAATCATAACAATTCTCTCTCTTCGCCTAAACTCTCTCTCTCTCTCTCTCTCTCTCTCTCTCTACTTCTAACCCTAATTCTTCTCTCAAATCCTAATTTATCTTCATTGCTTTCGATGTGTTTCTACTTGATGCATCATTTCTATAATTTAAATTGATTAATGTAATTGTTTGGATAAAATTGTTAATATCAAAGTAATTTGCTTGATTTTTGTAATTATTATTCAGTACAAGTCATATATTTTGCCCTAAATTTAATAAAATTCGTTGCTCATATTTTCTTTTATTCAAAATGTTTTATTTTGTTGCAAAATTGCTCCCTCGCGTTTCTAATTTTTACTTAATTTAGGTTATAATATCAAGAACTAATTTTGTTACAAAATAAAATGTGAGAGATAAATCTAATTTAAATAAAAGTTCAATTTAAATAAAAAAAATTAAAAAATAATTTAAATCAACTTAAAAACATAAAAGACCAACAACAACAAACCCAGTGCCTCCAAAGGCTCCCGCAAAAGTAGGGTATGGGGGGGTAGATTTATGCAGCATTCCCCCTTCAGGGGGCTGCCTTGAAGAGAGGTTGTTTCCTAGGACTCCTAACCTGAGAAGCTGGTCCGCAGCATAGAGCATGTGACCTGGCAGTAGGAGAGCATCAAAGCATGAATAGGGCAAAACACACGGCGAGCAAAACAACAAACTCAAAGCAAGCCACATCAAGCAGAAATCAAAAGATAAGTAGGCAAGTAGCAGCTCATGAGAGCAAGTCCACAACCTAAGTGCGCCAAGAGGATGTCAAGGCCTAGCACGAGTAAGCTAGACTACCCTACTCCAACTGGAACATCTATTACCCCTGTGCTAACCCTCCATTGGGCCCTATCTAAGGCCATCTCCTCCCGAAGGTTTAGGTGGGTGAGATCTTGTCGGATCGTCTCCAACTATCTCTTCTTTGGCCTGTCTCTTCCTCTCCTGCCTAGTATAGTAATGGGCTGTTCGCATCTCCTTACTGGAGCGTTGTCCGGCCTCCTTCTAACATGTCCGAACCACCTCAAACGTTGCTCCCTCAATTTATCTTCAATGAAGGCTACGCCTAATTTGCCTCTTATGATGTCGTTTCTAATCCAATCCTTCCTTGTGTGTCCGCACATCCACCTCAGCATTCGCATCTCCGCCACCTTCATCTTCTGTGTGTGCTGTTGTTTTATCGCCCTGCACTCCGTCCCATACGTCATGGCTGGCCTCACAATCGTCTTATAGTATCTTCCCTTTAGCTTTAAGGGGAACTTTCTATTACAAAGTACCGCGGAGACTGTCCTCCACTTATGTCATCCCGCTTTAATCCGGTTGTTGACATCCTCGTCAACTTCGCCATTGTGTTGTATCATGGACCCCAAGTACCTGAAGCTCTCCTTCTTCGATATGGCCTTAGATCCAATCTTGACATCTTCCCGGCTAGGCGTGGTGGAAGGATCAAACTTGAGTTCTATGTACTTGATTTTGACTCTGCTTAGTCGTAACTTCTCCGAATCTAGTACCCCTCTTCACAGTTCCAGCTTCTCATTCAAACAGCCGACGATGTAAATGACTCAATATTGGGACTATACAAGCATCAAAAGATTTCCAAGATAACACGCGCTGATTACAACGCGTGAGCCAGACTCTTCAAAATTAGGGTTTTTCCTTTGCTCATCCACACACACACTCTTGTCTCTCTCTGTCTCTCTCTTCTTCCTCTCCATTCTTTCTCGATCGAGCATCCATGGCGATTGAAACGGCAGCCATTGATAGATTTCAAAAGCACGTTGACAATCTCGAAGCAGAAAGACTCCTCCTTTCTAACTGCTTAAATCTCTACAAAACCCTAACCTCTCACTTCTCTTCCTTGGAGAAATCCATCCATGAGCGGAAGCAAAATCTCGATTCTCGAAACGCAAATCTACAATCGGACTCCGATAAAACCCTAGCGGAACTCAGCGATTTCGAGAAATCGATTCCCGAACTCGAATCTTCTCTCTCCTTGCAAGTTCAGGAGAAGAAAGATGCCGCCTTAGCGGAATTTGAGAATTCTACGGATAATAAGTTAGGTTTGGAGGAGAATTTGAGGTCTTTGTGTAGGAGGATGGATCATATAGGGTTAATAGGGTTTGTGATGTCGAGGAGGAAGCACTCGACGGCGATTAGGGTTAGGATGGGGAGTTGTTTATCGGAGTGTGTGGATCCGGCTAGACTGGTGTTGGATACGGTGGAGGAGTTTGTGAATAGGAAGGCGGGTGGCGGTGGGACGACGGAGCTGCGGTGGGCGTGTGGGATGGTGGCGAGTGGGTTGTTCTCTGTTGATGAGGTGAAGGAGAGGGAAAGTGTGGGGCCCACGTTTGCGAAGAGTACGGTGGAGAGGGCGGCAAAGGTGTTGAAGTGGTGGGGGGAGAAGATGGGGGATGGTGATGAGGGTTTGGGCGGGACTGGGGCGGCCGAGGGGGCTATGTTCTTGCAGTTGGTGGTTGGGTTTGGGTTGATTGACAGGTTTGAGAGTGAGTTTTTGAAGAAGTTGGTGAAGAATTTTTCGTTTAGAACTGAGATGCCAAAGCTTACAATGCGAATTTTCGGAGAGAAAGTTGCAGGTTTGTGTTTTGGGTTGTCACTTGATAAGTTCCTTTTGAGTTCTTATGCTTGTTAATGCATGGTAGGTCGCTTATGGTTGTGAATTTTTTGTGCTTGATAGTGTTATTGGCATTTTAGATTTAGTAGATTGCGAATTTGTAAGAAGACGATATTTGAAGCTCCAAGACCCGTTGATCCTACTTAAAAGTAGAGGGGTTAATAAACCAAACATTTGATGAACTACTTGTGTCTGAAATCAATTAGGGGATTGTTCTTATTCGTTTTGGGGGGCTCGATAGCTTATGGGGCTGATATCAAGTCAAGTTTAGTAGGCTTAATGTGTTGAATTCAAATAAGGCGATGCTTGCGCATTAACATCCGTGAATAATTTGATAGGGGCTCATGAAAAATTGATATTAGCCCAAAATGGTTCGATAATGGCGCAATAATATATTGAATAGCTTGGGTTGGTAGAAAGCTCAAATCGTTAGCAAACTTGGCTTGATTACGAGCTGACTAGGCTCTCGATTAGGCTATCGAGCCTAGTTGAACCAGGTGTTGAACACGCTTATATCTTATAGGACCGAGGTCGTACAAAGGTTTGAAAGCTTGATGTAAGTTTGCTTGACAAGGGGATGTTTGGCTCGACTTTGGCTCGTTTACACCCCTAGTTAAAAGTGCTTGCTTGATTGTTCCTGGTTTTTCTCTCCCATTTCTGATATCGTATGGTTGATCTGTTGGGTTGATTGTCCCTTGTCCCTGATGTGATAAGGAGATGTTAAGCATGAACTAAAGTTGTACTCTAGTTTAGGTGTTCAAGAAAACATTAGTTTAGGAAATATTTAATGTTTATATAACCAAAAGGGTTCCTGCCCCAATCTCGGATCTCTCGCCTATTAGAATTTGTGTGTTTTTGTGAGATGTTTTCAATTTAAGGGCCTCTTGACTGAACATCTACTTCCCGTAGTTCATAAGAAGGGACTAGGCATATGAATGAGTTGACCTGAGCCTGAGCTCATTAGGCTCAAGGCTTGGTTTGCTATTATTTTTCTTGGCACAAAGTTCATTGAGCTTGGAAACTTGGTGCTCTTGCTTTGCTTATTATGAGCTCAAATCTGGTTCTATAAGCTTGAAATAGTAGGCTCGTTTAGGCTCAGCTTAGATTTGTTTAGGCTCATTAAGGGTCTTGTTTTGCTCATTGAAGCTCAAACTTGGCTCACTTAGACATATTAGAAGAGGCTTTTGAGCTGCATGACAGGTTAGCTTACGAGGATTTGGCTCGGCTCTTTTACACGCCCTGCAAGTGACACTTTATTTTGAATGAGCTCTTTGGTCTGAGATTAAACCAAAACTATATTATAAGATGTTAAGATTGATTTCAATATTCCATTACATGTCAACCAAGCCGGACATAATGTAGAAAGCAGGACTGATTGTACTGTATCATTCACAGACATATAATTCCGCAGATCCATTTGGGCTCTGGCGATTTTGCTTGTGAGAGATGGGGGTATAAATCAACTGAGTCTCGAGCTTTACAAACTTAAACTTTGTTCATCATGGGCTTGAGCTTAGCTTGACGCAGTCAAGCTCAAATCCAGTTCCCAGTGCTCTGCTTTTTAGCCTCCAACTCGGCTTGTTAATGCTCAAAGTTGGCTTGTTAAGGCCCGTAAAATGTTAAGAGCATTGCTTGTTTAGGTGTGCGAGCTTTAGCAGGCTTGGGCTTCGTTTGCTTAGCTTAACGAGCCAGATTGACTTGGCTTTGGCTTGGGCTTGATATAGCTTGGGCCTTTCAAGCTGTCATCGCTAGCTGACTCTGCTCATTTCCACCCTTAACGAGAGAAATAGTATAAACCTTCCCTACTATCCTATGACTGGATAATTCAATGTAATGCCGCTAGGTGATCTACCATTCCTTCTAGTACCATTATGACAGTTGTTTAAGGTGTCATATAGTGTGCGGACATTGATGAAAGAGCATAGGCTAACCCAACTGAGTGAGAATCGTCATTCCAGTACTTCTATAGCAGGAAGTCTTATTTTACCAACTTGTGAGTCTAATTTATGGCATGAGATTGACAAATTCAGTATACAAGACATTTCGAACATGAAAAGAAGCAAATGCGTTAAATTGCTATGTTCACTAAAAGAATGATTTAGTTAAACCAACGAGGCGACTTTCTTTTGGGATAGTCGAAAATAGGAAGGTTGGAATTTGATTTCAGACAGAGGAATATTTTTTGTGTACAACAACAACAACAACAACATTCCCATTGCCTCACGGGCTCCCGCAAAAGTAGGGTCTGGGGGGTGGATATAGGCAGCCTTACCCCTTCCGAGTGGAAGAGAGGCTGCTTCCGAGGACCCCCAACCTGAAGATCTTGCCGTCCTGGAAGCAAGGCATCCTGAAAAAGGTTAGGTCATGTCAAAGACACATTAACGTGTGGGTTTTCAGGCCTTTCATTTTCATACTGAAATCTGAGGTATGGTCCCTCTATTTGGGTTATTTTCAAAGCATTGTTTTACGTTTTTGTTTTTTTTAAGTGTATATGTGTTGTATTAATATCCAAGTGCTCTTATTCAATATGGGCATACGGGTACTTTCAGGGGAATGTAGAGTTTGGCTAACATAGAATCTAAGTGAGGTGATTTTTAGCGTCTTTGTCTTTCAGTGTATATGTACATTCGTGGCATGTATCTAATTTGTTTGGCCTTTTTTTTTTGTTTTTTGGGTTTTATACTCATTTTGATATTTTCTCGTTGTTCTTGGTCTTCTGTGTTGTGGTACTGTTCATGTTCTTCAATTATATGGTGTCTTTTTTTTTTCTTTTTTTTTTTACTGTTTTGCTATTTTGCCATCCATCATCACATATTACATCCTCTTAGATCTAAATAGACAAGTACATAGCTCTAACCATTGCAGTACTCGTACTTGTCTGGATTGTAGCATGTTGTGAGAGTTATGTAACAAGTTGTGGTTGGGTTTTTCAAGGAAATATAAAGTTTTGTTTTAAGGGTCTGGTTTGTTAAATTTCTTTTTTGGAAAACAATGTTTCATTTCCTAGGGAAAAAAAAAAAAAACACTTTTACCAGCGTTTAAGGGTGTGTTTGGTTTGGAAAGGAGAGTGCTTTTAGATAGAAGTAGAAGTTGTTTTCTCCTTTGAAGTAATAAAGTACAAGTAAAGGCAAAAATAAAAAATTCTTCAGACAAAATACTCGATTGACAATATCATTTACATAAGTGTTTCTAAAAAAACCAGTTTTTTTTATAGCTTGACCGAACAAGCCTTAAGTCCCATATTTGCAGTGAACTAAGGTATATATAACTTCTATACCCTTTTGATAGTTTGTAAGATGTAAGAACGTTTAAAAGTAGGTTTTAGTAAACAAAATACAATATATACGCATTATGTAGGCTCATACAGAAGTACTTTCTCGTAACAGCCAAATACATAAGCGGCTAGCTTAAAATTTATGTAATCAATTCCATGCTCGGAAGTGTTTCTCTACTTCTTCCCCCATTAAACTATAGCTTCTGTTATTACAGATATAATTGAAGAATTTGTAAAAAGTGAGAAGGAGCTTGAAGCTATTCCATTCATATTGGAGTCTCGCTTGACTGAGAAGTTCCAGCCGGCGACTCTAATCAAGTCTTATTTACGTAGGGCGAGAAATAACGCCTCGGATGCATTGGTCAAGGGCAATAACAGCTTGGCTGCAAAGGTGTGTTAATCCCTCTTCGTCTCTTTTTCTTTGGAGATCAATTGTCAGATTTCCAAAAATGGATTGCATTAAGGATGGCATTGTGGTAGAGTAGGATAGGGACGGATACACTGTATTCGTACCTGTATTCGCTGTATTACGAACGTTGGTATCAAATGGATCCAAGTACTGTCCCTAGCAGTTAGTTACAGCCCTATCTCTACAGCGGTGCCATTACCGAATTTCACAAATGTGTTACTGTTACCTCTCTGACTCGACTTGTCAATTTGTTTGATGGAAAAATATTTCCTTTATCAATCTATTGTTTTTTTTTGCATATTTCTTAGCAACAACTACAAATAATGAAAATATTATTATCTTCCATTTAGGAGAAATTGATTTCACCTCAACAAAAGAGATAATGTGAAGGGAAAACATTTTTGATTAAAGTTATTCTTTTCCTAGGGAACATTTTCCTTTCTCGTCTTCGATTTATCATATCACCAAATTTGAGTGCGGAGCTCAGCATTCTCCAAAATCTGACATCTCCATTGTTGATGAGCTTCGTACTTATGTTCCATAGTGAAAGCCTTTGATCGGTCAATTTTAACCGTCTCTCTCTTCTGTCCCCTGACGTTTCAGGATGAATCCAACGATTTGGAGGCGAATGCCTTAAGAGCAGTCATCAAATGTGTGGAAGACAACAAGTATGAATCAGAATTCCCCCTTGATAACATGAGGAGACGACTCGTCCTTCTCGAGAGAGCCAAGCTTGAAAACAAGAAGCCTTCGGCGACCTCCTCTAAGCCTTCCAAGAAGCGTACCCGCGATAACCGAGGTGCTGGTCCGCCTCGTCACCCCGCCCTGCCAAGGCGGCCAAACCTTCAAACCCTTACCCACCATTCAGCCACAGGTACCCGGTTGAGCCACCCTCACCGCACCACCAAGTTACTAGATACCCTCCCCCTCCACACAGCTACCCGGGTCACAGTCCATATGCTGCTGTATATGGTCCAAATTATGGTGGGTCCCACGTTCCAGCCACTGGTCCTGGTCTGGGTCCAAGTCCAAGTCCGAATCCAATCAGTCATCATTATGGGATCCCGGGTGATGGTGCTGGTGTCGGTGGGGCTCATCTGGGTGGTTCTTATGGAGCACAAACGGATTATGCAGTACCTGGTGCTGGTGTCGGTGGGGCTCATCTGGGTGGTTCTTACGGAACTCAAGTGGATTACCCGGTGCATGGCTCTGCTGGGGCTTACCCGAGCGGTTCATATGCAACGCAGACGGATTATGGAATGCCAGGTGCCAGCGCTGGTGTCCAAACGGGTTACGCTGCGCCAGATTATGGCACGGGTGCGGCGCATACTTACCAACCTTCACTATATAACCCTTAGGAAAATACTGAACGCATGTAATTTCGACTTAGTTTAAGTACGTGACATTTGCGGTAAAAAATCATTGGATCATAGAAGCATGATATTATAAAAATCAGGGTAACGTTATTGTTAGGGCAAATTTGTTTTCTGTGCAACTCTATGAAATTTTGTGGCGATTATTCACTATAAGTCGCTGCATCATTGTGCTAAGAATAACAATTTTTGTCCTGACAATAACTGTTAAAAATTATCTTCTCTATATTCAATGTACTATTGTGACTTTGTTCAAGAAACATCAAGGGAAATGATCGAACCGCATATGAGGTATGTGCTTAGTTTGTAATGGACATGTAGATTTCGGATATCGCTTTCTCTTGAACTTGCAGGAGGGTGTAGCGGCAGAGTAAGTTTGTAGTTCAGTATAAAATTAGTTTTGCAAACATGTAGTTTCTCTTAAGTATTCATTGTGTTTTAGATTCTTGATTACTTTGTATGGTGATGGATGATGCATAAGATGATGCATGATGAAGATGATGACGTGATGATGACAACAGTTCAGGCGATGAGGATGATAAACCGATGGATGGATGAATTTGTCGGTTATAAATCATTGTGTTGATATACATTGGTATCTCGTTAATAGCTTGAATAACTTGATCGATAAAATCGCGTGATGAGCTTTAATGTAGGCTTATAACTGAGTAGGTAGATGAGCCAACTTCATAACAAGCATGGTTGGCTTGGCTTGCTGTCTCCATTCAGAGTAGAATTATGTAGGGATAAGGCTGTGTATATTTTACTCTTTAGACCCCGTTTTAACAGAAGCTTTTCAGATACTGGGTCTATTGATGTTTTGAGGTTTGATGTGAATTTAGTTAGAAATGCTCAATTTATTTCTACTTGTTGAATTTGATGCAGGTGGTGATGAAGTAAGAGCATATTTTACTTCTGTCAAATGCTGGGCCAAAATTTATGTGGGATAACCGAAGCTCTAAGCTCTATCTGGTTTGATGAAAAACATTTTCTTTCCAAAAATATTTCTGCTTTAAATATTTTAACTGAGCAACATTCCAAGTGTCCAAAGGCTTTCGTCTAAACAGGATTTGGAGAAATGAATATACGTTGCCTTCCCTGAAGGGAGACTGTTTCCGAGAACCCCCCACCTTGAGAGATGCAATACGAGGACTTTCTAAGAGGTCATTCATCTTGGTACTACTTCTGCCCAAAAACACTTAATTTTAGAGTTCTAATGAAATTCGGTGCTCTCCTGTTCGCACCTTTTTAGAGGACATTGAGATGTTTTTTTTTTTTTTTTTTTTTTAAAGTACGGTAAAGCCTTAGGGGAGGGGGGAGGGGATAAATCCTTTAAATTCCTCGTAAAGAGGACACCGCTTTGAGCTTCGTGGGATTCGATTCCGGGTCACCACGTTGGCACACGGCGATCATGATCACTCGGCAATGTCTCTAAGGGACATTGAGATGTAGTATTATAATAAAAAAAGTTTTCTCCTCGATAAAGCAAAATTCTTCCTCGTCTTGAAAGATCAATTTCTCCATGAAGGAAATAACTTTCTTTTAAGTAACTGTAATTTATGATTCATGTAAGAGAAAAATTAAAAAATAGATGGAAAAGAATTTCCACCAAACTAAATGTAGCCTTAATATTCGAATATCGTATAGCATAGATCTAAGAGTTCCTACTCATCTTTAGTTGTACTCGGTTTTTTAATTGGTAAAGAGATACAATATCACTGTAATACAGGCCACAAACATCAGGGGAAGTTGGGAGATGAACTTCAAGTATAAGACCTCATACTTAAGAGTAGATAGCCTTATCATTACATCAAATTCAATAGGTCTTCAGCTCTACTTCTTTACAAGTGCTCGTGTTTCAATTACATGTATTTTAAGTGAAAAAAAAATTGGGTCAATTTAATTCTTCTATGTTTAGTTATGTCAATTTAGTCCATCTATTAGTTATACCAATTTAATTTCATCCTTAGAGTAAAATTTTTGTTGAGTTGTTAATAATAATTTGTCCATGGGTTGGTTAAATTGAGCCAATCAGTGGATTTGTAGTGGATTACTTGCATGTAATATGATTATACCGTTAAAAATTACATTATTAACTTGATTTCAATTTGATCATAGAACTAATTGTTACAATATAAATAGTAGAAAGACTGCATTGACACAATAAACAAAATACAAGAACTTTTCGAGTAATCCTTCAGAAGGGCCAATGGGATCACCTTGGTCAAAATGACTAAGACTAGACGTCATCGTTTAAGTATAAAAATAGGCTCGCGTTACTCTCATGGTAATTTTTGTTAATGCTAAGGCAATCACAAAGACTTTTTGAACTTGCGTTGAAATTGCCTTGATATTAACCAAAACTGCCCTAAACAAATGCTTAATTATCTTTCCGCAAACATTATTATCCAAGACACACTAACTTAAACACCGGACAGATCTTCCAAAGATATACACCCATGGTTCAGTCCTTGTGATAGATTAAGATTTCTAGTTCATCACATCAGATTTCAGATTAGCTTTTTGCTCGGGTCACGACCAATTAGACATATTCTCATCCGTATATATTAATGACTCCATGTGTGAATTAAGTACGAAACCTATACTGGAGTTGTGAGAAGGACGAGACCAATATATAAGAGTAGTGTGCCAGCTCTCCTAATGTCAATTGGTTTAGGAATATCCCATTGAGATTTATATATGGATCTCATATATGTCAACTCCGTGAGTCGGTTCTAAGGTCTAATAAAGTTCAAAAGTGTTGACCCTTGATCTAAACAAAATTGACAAGTCCCTCAGGGCAAGTTTGGTATTGTTTTCGATTGTAATTTTTGATTTTTATGGAACTACAAGTCATATTTTGAAAACATTTGCTTTCTAGTTTTCGGTTTTGTTTCCTAATACGACTAAGAAGAGGGTAAACTCTGTCAACTTTTCTATGTTTAAAATAGTTTCTAATGTTCATAAATTTGTTCAAATTAGTTTCTTATCTTTTTCTTATTTAAAATAGTTTCTAATGTTTTACTTTATAACAAAATTAGTCCCTTCTCTTTTTGTTCACGAAGTGAGAGACTAAGTTTGTGATAAAATAAGCCTTACGGACTATTTTGAACAAAAGAAAAGATAAGGAATCAATTTGAATGAACTTAAAAATGTAAGGGACCAACCGAGTAAATAGCTCCACCTTAAAGACTATTTTCAAACAAAAGAAAAAACGAGGGACCAATTTGAACGAACTTAAAAACAATAGGGACCAACCGAGTAAATAACTCCACCTTAGGCACTATTTTAAACAGAAGAAAAGATGAGGGACCAATTTGAATGAATTTAAAAATATCGGGGACCAACCGAGTAAGTAACTCCACGTTCTTGAGATAGCCAAATTCCATTAATTGACCCCCTTCTTGCAAAGTCTCTTTCACATACAAAAACCAGCAGTGCAGAAAATCTTTGATCTATAGAGTAATGTAGCACAGAAGGAAAACTAATAATTTCAAACTCAATTCTCCCTCTCTGACGCACGCAAACCAACCCCCCCCCCCCCCCCCCCCCCCAACTGCTAGCTAACCGGGCCGGTCACCATGACGATCCTCTGAACACCACCACCACCACCACCACCGGCGCCGCCACCACCAACCCATCTCCCTTTTTCTCCCCTGCTACATCTCCCCCACCCTCCCCCCCCCCCCCCCCCCCCCCCCCCCCCCAAATTTCTCCTCCCACAGCCTTACCACCACCAACCCCGTGCACTCCCCCGACCTCTGGAGACACCGCACACACCACCGGCCCCCAACCCCACCTGACCTCCCCCCCCTCCACCGGCAACCCCACCTGACCTCCGCCCCCAACCCAACCCACAACCCCATCCTCCCACCCCACCACCGAACACCTCGCCCCACCGCAAGGCAACCGCAGCCAGCCGACCGGCCAAGGTAAGTAAAACCGGTCGGCACCAAGTTGCTATGATGCAATGACATGTCTCTCAAGTTGGGAATCCTCGGAAACAGCCTCTTTTCAGGTTTAACACCCTAAAGGGGGAAGGCTGCTTACATCAACCCCCCCCCCCCCCCCCCCCCCCCGGGACCCCGCTTCTACTGGAGCCCTTGAGGCACTAGGTTTGTTGTTGTTGTGTACCTAAAATACAAGATAATCCTAAATTATATTAAACTAAGCTAAACCCAATAAATCTTAAAGCATAAACTAATACCTAGAGAATTTAAAAGTTACAAATATACTTAAACTCCTTCTAATCCAAATATGTTCACAAATCCCATATTTTACATGATCCTCGTACTGCATCAAGAAGACATTTCATAATTGATGTTACTTGTTTCTATCTTTATAATAAAAACATAATGAAATACATAAACTGTATACGTAAAGCAGTAACTCACACGGGATTAGGGACGAACTTAGGATGAGTAGCTGCATAAATGGAAGAATTAACATCAGCCTTCAAATGGGAGAGGAGATGCTGCACATCTGGCCTTAGATTTTCTAAGGCCCTTCCAAATAATACCAACACTTCTGGTCTTGGCTTACTGTTTGATTGCACTGGCCCTCCCTGCCCTTCATAATGTATCACATGGTGCCTGAACATAACCGCGTGTCAGCCAACTCTATTTCGTAAATAATCAGAAAAAAAACTCGAGTGTATATATACGTATATATGTACGTTTGTATGTATATGTGTGTGTATGTACTGTGTGTGCGTATATAAGCCCAGCGTAAAGGATGACTTTCATGGTTGTGTATTTCATTGGTGTTCAAACATGTACGTTGGACTGTTTCAGAGCTCAACGAGTGACATTCATTGTGCTCTCGGCTCTAGGCCAGAGGACGACTTTCATCTTTGCACTCTTAGGCCCTGCATGATTGCATATGTTATTGGTTTTGCGACATTTATGTTGGACTTTTTGGGGACTCAACATTAACCGTGCTCTCAGCGCCAGCTCAAGGACGACTTTCCTCTTTGTGCTCGACCACACAAGATTAGGTTTTTTTTTTTTTTTCTTGGTGTGCTATTTTCTTCATCTTAATGCCCTAACATGTTTGTTTGACTGTTGGCGAGCCAAACAGATGAATTTCATCTTTGGGTACTCCATGTTTTTTGAATATTTTTAGGTGCCTTCTAGTATTAGACATATTTTTCTGAATACTTTCACCAGTTTTGCCATCTTTAGTCAACCATCAATAGCTACTAATCTTCATGTTCAATCAAGTAAAAAAGGCACGTTAGAAAAGCAATGTTGTTTAGTAAATAGCAGAAGCTTCATGTCTAGTAATGGAAGATTAGATTTTTTTTTATTTTTTATTTTTTCCAAAATTTTTCTCCCAACTGCTTTACCAACATATAAGTAGCTACCAACTGTTCGACGTATAGCATGATGGCAACGGTGCCCAAGAAAAATCATATATAATACTATTTGATACTTAAAAAAATTACAAAAACTCATGGTACCAGTTAAAGATTAAAGATTTCTTTTATTATATTATGACATGGCAAGTCCTTACAGGAAGTCGATTAGATCGGTAATATCAGATGCTTGAGCAGAAATCGATGGCTGTGAGTTCTTCCCAAATACATCCACCAAAGCCCCGAGTAGTAAAGAGAGTGTCTGCAAGATAATATTCAGAAAGCACAAATAAAATTAACATGATAATATTCAGAAAGCACAAATAAAATTAACATGATTAAGTTCACAAATCATGGGCTAAATTTAAGCGCGAGTAAAATGTTACAAGATGGAGTTTACAAAAGGCAAAGAACAAATGCCCCCTTTTAGTTTTCTCCAACAAGTCCGCACAGGATCCTAAAGGGTTGGTTCAAGTAGTAAGATTTTTCAACTTAGTGTTCCATGAAACATTAGGTTTGGTGTTCAAACCCTGCGATTCAGTGCAAATAATTTCGTGGGTGCACTCATGTAGCCCTAACTTACCCTGTTGACCATCGCAACTTGCAAGTGGACAGTATGTATAATTTGGGGACTCTGCGCATAAGTTGGCTAGGACATCCTGGTTATCCAAAAGGGGAAAAAAATGTCTGGGATAGAATTGATTCAAAAAATGGCATTATTCATGATAAACCCGAAAATTTAACGGTGAAGAATCCTAAAAATGAGAACAGCCCAGATTTTGAATTGTGCTTAAAAGACTGGACCGTTATTGGAATGCAGAAGTGCATTCTCAATAAATAAAAAGTTCTGCAGACTAACAAGGAACACACAAGGAACAAAACAGTGAAGCCCTACCCAGGAACATTGTGCAATGCACTTGAGCTTCCGCAAGAAAGTAGCTAATTGTGTATCGTAAAATCAAATAAAGGCTGTGGCGTAACTTAATGGCCCTTAGGTAATAAATTTTGAGCTAACCATTACACGATTGTTCTTATGTGATAGTAAATCCGTGAAAATCTCTAGATATGTTGTATTTTATTTGTCAAAACATGTTTATAGATATATTTCCATACTAAAATCTATCAAAAGGGTATAGAAGTTGACGAATGTATTGTTATTCTATTCTTTCTTTCGGCAAAAATGCAGTTCCAAAGCAACATATGTTTCTTAAGAGCACAACAAATCAACGCAACCCATTACATCACATCGTTCCCCTTCCAAGACACAAACTGCAAGTTGTGATTTGAGTCCACAATACTAGCATTAAATAGCCTTAGAATATCCAAAATGGAAAGGACTTTTGAATACCTTGGTGAAGAGTGCTTGAGCATTCGCCAATCTCGGGAGAAGAGGGCCCATTATACGGAAAGCTATTCGCAACATTGCAACCGATGTTATTGGTCTTAGCTGCTTAATTATTAGATGCGCCCCTTCCACCCATTCTTGTGGAAGGTTACTGAAGAATGAATGGAGCAAAGCAACTATATTACCTGGCAATATGACGATATTAAAACAATATAAGAATTCAATTCAGGAACGCGTGAAAGCTGTGGAATAATATCGTAATATAATCCACAAATGCACAATATGATTATACGTCAATGTTCAACATAGACTTGCACCATAAACAATACGAGTGTAAACAGAAGGTGTCAGCTAGTTGAGCGGATAAAGTCTATGGGGGTTGGTGCCTGAAACCCGGAATCGAATCTTGCCCTCGTAATGGAAAAGGGGTTAAGGGGATTTGGGGATGGTTGACCCTATGCAGCCTATGTGACTTCCTTATCATATATAAAAAGAATACAAAAAATAAAAAGAAAATGAGTGTAAACTAGAGTCCGTCTTGATTCAAGATTACAAAAGCCATCAACTGACAATGCCATTACTGCTCCAACAAAACCTATTAGATCCAAAAAGCTTTTAAGTGTAGCTTGTTAACTGGTACCAATGCAGATTCTTATAGTATTATATTATAACTCTAAGCAACCACCACCACCTTTCCAATGCCACAAGGGCTATCTCCGAGGAGGAGGGAGGGGGAGGGGGGAGCGGTTGTACCCAACCTTACCCCTTTAGGGTGTTACCTTAAAGGGAGGTTGTATCCGAGTGCTCCCAACTCTGAAAAGCAAGAAGCCAGAAGCAAACGAAACAATAAGTCGACAGTCAAACATCGAGCAACACAAAGCAAAGCACAGAGCACCAAGCACCAAAAGCGGGAACATGCCTCAAGCAACCACAGTAATGGACTCACTTCGTTGTACTCCCCTATCCTAAGTTGGCAACAATTTTCTTCATTAATGTCCTACATCATGACTAGATCATAACGAATCCACCATGGTTGCTCAAATCAGGGGCCACAGTCCAGTTCAGGAAGCTTCAAATCGGCTGCACTGAAGCAAACTCCACTTTGACCTTTGGAAAATCCACAGAATCAAATAAAGGCATGAATTTTGAGCTAGCTATTACAATAGGTAATTAATGGCCTCCGCAATGCATATATATTATTTATTCTCTTGATTGAACATATATATACTATTTATTTTCATAAATGCATTTATAAGTTGAAAACTATCAAGGGGTACTCGGTAACTCAATGACCATTCATCCAATTTTTACAAACATAAGGTTTAAAAGCAACTTATTTTCACATAGAAACCCAAATGCAGTCAACCCCTGCCTCAATGATACTATGAACTGCGACTTAATTCCATGGGAGAATCCATACAAAGCCTGCAGGAGAATAGCTGAGGTTTGAACGCAACTTCACTCATGTCCACGACCACTGATAAGAGTTCTTTTAGCCTTTTCTTCATTACCTATGACGCTTTTAATTAAAATATGGTCTGAAGAAGGGAGAACTACCATCCCCAAAAATTATGAGGAAAGTCTTCACAATGATGATCTCTAAAGGTGATTGGGTAAGGTGCTATCTGTGGATAAAAGAAGATAATAGAATAAGAGGCAAAACAAATTCAGGAGGACAAGATGCATAACAGAGGCCTTAAAAGGCATTTGACTTCCAGCTCAACAAAAGAACCTTTGTTATACCAATTTGATGGGCTGCTTTTTCAAACTGCTTCCCCAGACATAGTTGCACAAAGGCATTTGACACCCATGTCTCCTTGTTTAATCTGGTTTCCTAAGTCAAGCATGAAGCTTTTGATCTTACAATGTTGCATCAGGTTCCTCTTAAGTTTGCTCCAAATCTGAATTCTTGGACATAATTCCAAGTGTGTTCGAATGTGCCTCTAAGATAATGCTTCCTACATTCACACGGAGTAGGTAGAGATCCTACACACTTTTACTAGGCGCTCTTCTGCCTGTATACAATTCTCACGTACATGCACTTTTGCTGATGAATTATATCCGCAAGGGGGGGCTACAATCGGTCTTTCAAGGATTTATTCAACAAATATTTGTATTGGGTGGAGTAAAATCGATGCTGGTCTTTTAATGTTTCTAGAGCTGTTGAGAGACCAAATGATTAAAGCATGAACCTAATGTCATATGTTCCACACAGAAAATATCTCCTGCATGCTTTACTGTGGCCAGTCCTATGATATCCGGACTCAAGAATGAGGATGGAACACGAGTATGCACCTGCAGTTTAGACTTGACTATTTTATCAGAGTTTTCTATGTTTTCAGTCCAATGTAAAACATCCTAGTGTCAGTACCAACTTCAGTGTAGAATGAAGAGTTGAGGTAACAAAAGGCCAGAAGTTATTTACCAGGTGAGAGCTACGAGTTGAATATTATAAACCTAGAATGGGAATAACCATACTTGTGCAGATAAAAGTTAGTGCAGAAGTCATACCGATGGCGGTAGAGGTATTATCTTGAGCAGCCCATGTAGGATCTAACAAAGCATAATTAACGGCGGTGTCCAATTCACTGGCAGATCTCGTCCCATCTGTGAGCCACCAGCACTCCTTAATTAGGCGTGAAACCTCTATATAAAGTTGCACATGGAATTCTTGAGGAAGCTGAGCAAGTAAAAGACCACAGGCTTGAATCAACAAGCAAGATAATTGCTGACATGTGTAGCCACTTCGGGAAATGAAATTGGTAGTATTTATCCCTGAAACTGTAGGTGCTGATCTGCTTGCATTCAAGGAATCCGAGCTTCCACCCGAAGGGGAAGTAGGTAAAACAGAACCTTGCCCTGTACTACTAGAAGCACCATGTAGACCGTTACTGGACTGAATCAGAGTTGGCTGTATATGAACAATGATCTGGGCCAGTGACGTCACAATCTGGGCAGCTGGAATGGGTAGAGAGAGTAATTCTATAACCACTGTTTCAAGAACCAGCTGTGTGTAGGTACCAGGATCCTGGATTTGATAGAAAGCCTTCTGACCATCTCCTACATTCGTTGGCCCTGGCTGAGGAGCCACAGATGTTTTGTTTTGTGAAGCACGGCCTGACAAATATGAAGCATCTGATGTCGAACCCGATTTTGCGTAGCTAGTTAAAGGAGGGATCACATTGTTCACAAGACCCAGCAAGAGAGAAGCAAAATAATCTGGAGGGGGGCATGTTGCAGCATTTGATGGTGCAATGTGCTGGGGAAATGACTCTGAAAAAGGTATCTGAAACAAAATTTTTAATCTATAAAGGAAGCAACAACAAATTCATAGACATAAAACAAGAAAAAGAAAAAGCGTACCTTGGAAATATCAAGCACATTCAATATTCGGACAATGAGCTTTCCCGGAAGATGACCATAGAAATAAGCCAATATGTCACGAACAAATGTAAACCTTAGGGGATGGTATGCTAGCAATTGCTTATACATTGCCAGGACCCTCTCGGCATGATCTGTAGCATCATTCTCGATAAGTCGATAAACAATTAGGGGGATGACTGGGAGCAAACGGGCCGCAATATCATCAAAAAACACAGGAAACCTGCAAAATACAGATGGAAGAGTTATTTCTGCTGTAGTTACTTTAAATGAAACAAACAAACAATTTGTCCAAAGGCTTTAACACATTTGTTTCTCCAAGAAAATGGATTTCTGTAAAAAAAAAAAAAAAAAAAGGCATAACTTCGTATCACCAATAATTTTAAGACGTGCTATCTTTTGAGCTATAAACAGCATTTATGGGTAGTCTCCTGCAGCGTGTCATATATGGTTTGACAAAATAATAGCGGATAGACACCCAAGCAATTGGGACATAATATTTCAAAACAGGAATATATGATGGCAAGACCATTCTTTCTCAAAAGCAAAGAAAGAAATCTAGATGCAATTAGCTAGACGCAAATAAAGTCCCTAAAAGGGGAAATGGCACAGTTGCTAGTTTAGCACGTAATAGAAAGAACCAATGCCTGAAGCAACTTCTTGCCACAGGACAGCTGAGCAGAAAAATTTGCACGATGAAACTCCTAATTTCTTGCAAACCATAGAACCAAAGGTGCTGCGTAATGGAGGTGTCATGGACATTCATAAAGCGTTACAGTGGTCATGTCAAGTTCTTTTCTAAGTGAACATAAGTTGTTTTAAGCCTTATGTTAGCAAAAGAATTTGATTGAGTATTCACACAAACACTAATTTTAATACTCTTTTAAATAAATGTGTTCGATTACGAAATATCATTTCACACCCTGTTAAATGTCATGTAAGCCTGATGGATGTCATAGAAGAGAAATATAAAATTTTACCTGTCCTTCCAGGAGAGATAATTCCCAAGTGCCTTCTGCAAATCAACACGTTTAAACATCCCAGGGTACAGCCAATGCTCTGGAGGGCCACGAGTCAAATAGAATGATTTTACTCTTGGCTGAAGCTCTGGTCTGTCAAGCAAACTAAACTGCAACAAAGATTGTAAACAAACTTAAATATCCGACCAACTCTCCTTCCATGTAAATGTATGTTCAACTAACAAGAAAATGATGCCTATAATTTGCCAACATTCGAAGGAAATTATGGAAATTATGCTGAAACTTTAAGGCGGCCATGACAGAACAAAGTTCACATTTGAATGCTGACAAAGCCTGACTTCGTGAAATGCGGCTTGAGCCGTGAGTTCCCACTGTCTTTTGTCATGATTGATTAATCAAAACGTTTCAGTCGGTATTTTTGCTTATTCTCCCTGGTGGCCCCTTCCGCTCAAGGGGCATCGTCAGAGAACAAGGCGGCATAAGTTCCCAAACTAGAACAACACCAACCCGTAACCGCAAAATTCTACAGAAGCTCTTACGGAATCTCTCACAAAAATCCATGAAGTCAAACGCACTGGGAAGTGTTCGCAAGGCATACCGAAAGGGTAACAATCTAGGTGGCTACCCCGTCTCATATGGGCTAGTGCCTTACGCAAGTCCAGTGCTAGGGGTATGGTTGGTCTCAAACTTGCAAGCACTGCCATGAAACTTTATTTAAAAATAGGCAGCAATAGCTTTCTTATTATATGAATCCTGGACAATTATTTGACAAGGCTGCTATATCCAATTTTGAAGCATTAACAACACAATGGGGCCACCATTTGCTCTGTCTGGCCCAAGGAGAACTTGTTAATGTGGCATATAAAAACCAAGTGAAGCAGCAAAAGTTAATAATTTGAAATTGGAAAAACTCACCACAATATGTAAAGCATGGGGATCATCATCACGATCAATGAGTGCAAGAAGTAAAATATCCACAGGAAGCAATTCGTGTTTCCAAATAAAGAAGGATAAGTCGGTAGACGCTTTCATGAGAAGATCCTGGAGAAAAGAGAACCAGATAAGAGATTGAATTTTACTATTCTAGGGCAGTTGATAGCCAGAAAAATTACGGAAAAGCTTAGGTGATGATGTCACCTGCAAGGAATGTCCACGTTGAAGTTCCACATGAATATGATGAAGAAGGACATCAACCATTGTGTAAATATTAGCAGTCACTTCTTCGGGAGAAAATTCCCTGAGCACCCGTGCCTACAGTCAAATTCATGGACATTTCTCCGTGAAAAAGTAGCACAAAATATTTCAAAAATAGAAAAGCAAAAGAGAACAAAGATCCATTGCAATTGCAAGGGAAAAAAGAACATTTTGAAGCAAAAATGCGGCCGTACCAGGTTTACACTGTTTATATTTTCAGGGTGTGCATGCATCAGTATCCAAGCTCCAGCACAAAGATATTGTCGATGTTGAGGAAAGCTATGACTGATATACGTCATTACATAGGTAGGATCAGCTGACGGCGAAAGAAGCTGGGTACACTGATTGATGACAGTTGTCTCTGCCTGCCAGGAGGAAAAACAGGCATGGAAGTAAGGACATCCCTCATTCAACACACAATGGATGTAAAGACAGATGCATGCGAAAGTGAATTCCACTGAAGAGTAAGATGGTGAGAAAGCTCCCATTCTGATCCTTAACAGTACGGCCGTAAAGTAGCTATCGGCTTTAACGGACTTATTATTAGTTGCTTGCAGTTCAAATGCAAGTAACATTATGATTTGCTCTCCCAGAGCACTAGGCAGCATTCACCTTGTCCCAGCACAGCTCATTATATGTCTATACAAATTGCATTTCCAAGGAATATTGAAGTCTAAGTTCAAAGAACGTTGCCTTCCGTTCTCATCACTGCACTTTTTGACACCCAGATAGAAAAATTTTGTGACATCCTAACAATAAATGTAGAGTAATCAGAATGCTCTGAATGGAAATGCTTCAAGAGGAACAAAAGCTGAAGACACTAGATAGAAGCAGGTCAGACAACAAGGCATTCAATGCTTTAACAATCCAGCAACTAAACCCCTTCAAGACTATTGTTTGCAGAGCCAAATGCAGCAGGAGAAAGAACTTAATAGCAAAACAGAAAAGTTGCTTGAAAGTATTCCTCCAGCGATTAAGATTAGCAAATATAGTTTCTAACTGAACCACAAATTAGCACATATTCAAACTACTCATCTCACATCCACAACCCAAAAATCAGCATCAGCTTCATTGTCACAGACTATTTCTGCTATCACCGCCAAAATTATCTTCTTTTACTACACGTGTGAAGGAAAGCTCAATCCTCTATTGGGGACTCCAATAAAGCAGCAGCAATACAATCTATTGCAAGGGACTGAATCCTCCTGATTCAGACCCACCGAGGATCCACCGTTGCATCTAGAAAAGTTATTTTGAGCGCCTAAAACTTCTTGTCAACCAGAAATCAGTTGTTACTCATTCACTTGCATCATGGGACAGCTTTTATTTGCACACACCCCAAAAGAAGAATTTTCCACAATAGTGACCATAAGAAGGCATAAAGAGGTTATGCCAATAAGAGAACCATAAAAAGTAAATCACCATTTGATAGGCAGAGTTAAATAGGCCTACCAGTGTGTTTCAACAGCACATTTGAAATACAACACCCCCCCCGGCTTGGATGTATATGAAAGGGGAAAAAGGAAAAGACAGAGGCACAAAGAAAACCCTTCTAACTAAACCCCAAAGTTGACTCTACTTTGTAATTTACCACAGATCATAGCTGAGTGTCAAGATCTTACGATCAGGGTTTTTGAAACAAATGTATGCTGTTCTGATGGCTGGTATCTTGTGTTGTAAGTAGGCAATCTGCATGTCACTGACTTACGGTTGCGATTGGGGCAAGCTAAGTACTAGTCAATTTGGGATCCCATCATCGAGAAGTTTGAGAAAACACTTTTGGGGTGAAGGGCTTGTTAACAGTAAAAAGAGAAGACATACTCTTATCAAGAGTTTGCTTTCGAGGCTAGCCTTCCTATTTATATTCTATCTTTATTCCCATTCCCAGATATGTTCCTCAAACTGACACACCAATTTCTCTGGTTTGTTTACCAGTCAGAAGAGTGAAGAATGCTGCCTAGCAATCTTTTGACTCAATCCACAAGGTTTTCTTCTATATTCTAGACACTAGAGTCACTGTATTGCTACTTAGCAAATAACTCGGTCATTAGGTATTGAAATTGACAACCACAACCATTTTGTAAATATACTTCAGATTTACAGGGTTTATCCATGAGCTGATAGCAACAGGGTCCACTTTTTCCTGAACACGTGTCTGAGTATACTCAACCAAGAGGAGTGTTCCAGTGACTGAAACTTTCAGCAAGATGACTGGAAAAGCTTCTGAAATCACCTAGTCGTCGAAGAAGAATAGCTAGTAGGCATGTTGCTGATTTCCATCCACAAAACAGAAGTTGAAAATTACTTGCTATAGAGGCACAATATATTATGTCTAGAAACTGGGAAATTTGAAAATGCAAACATTTAGCAGCTCAGAACATCCTGGTTTAAGAAAGGACAACAAGATGTTGGCTGCTAAAATGATAAAATGTACCTGCTGCCATGCTTGAATTGCCAGACTTCTTTTGTCTGCTCGACCAATCAAGGCATCACGAAGAACCGGAGGAAAGTAGCGTAAGGTCTTCTCTGACCAACTATGTTGACTACTTGCCATTATCTGCTCCAGCATTGTTGGAAGATAAAGCAGGTGTTCAGCCTCGGCAATCCCGCGAGTCTTAATAATAATAGCAAGAGAAACAATAGCAATTCGGTTCAAGGTTTCTGTAAATTCAGTGGGTCCCTGCTCAAACAAGAAGCAAGATGAAATTAAATGTCTTGTAATAATAGTTAGATGTAGCGAGTACAAAAACTGCTTTACAAAGACCAAGATTTTCCACCTTCCCTTCCTTCTTCACAGAAAATAAATCTCTGAGAGACAAAATCAGGTTCATGCACAGGTTTTCAGCCAACCTAAACACACGATGGTCCCCTCGTTTTCCTTTCAGTGCTGCGACTATTTTTGTGACATCATACATTAAGCTTTTGCTTTTCCCTTCATACCTGCAAACAAAGAAGCAATGTCAAACCATGATTTGACTTCTAACTTCTTTTCCTCTCATTTTTTGGGGCATTTATAATAAGAAAACAGGTACAAGGACAGCCCTCTAAGAAGTTCCTATAAGAAAGGTAGAAGAATCCAACACTAAGGAAGCCCTGTCCTTTCTGGGGAAAATTCTTCCACAGGTGCTCAAATTTATCAGATGCAGAAAACGAAAATAAAGCAATTAGCATAACGTGATGTGTGTGTAACTAACTGAATGTCCTATAGCACTTTGCACGTGCACGTATTATTTATAGAAGGAAACAAAGTGAGATTTCCGAAAATGAGAAACACTGTTAAGGAGCATCCCTGCATGTCCAGGGGCATAATTAAATATACAAGCGCAGCATTGTGAATAGTAATCAAAAGGTTCCTAATATTCATTTCTGAGAATTTAACGACCAGAAAAGGGGGGAAATGAGAAAAGATTATGGTTTTTCTAAAAAAATGAAACACGGGTTTGGGTTTAAAATGGGACCAACAGGTGGACAAAAGGATTGTCTTTAACCATTCTATATATGCAGTTGCTAGTCTGCTTTAGTCTGAGTTACAGTTGAGACAGTGTGACAAAATTGAGAGTCAGGCATGACAACCGGTCGGTTGACTCTTTGAATTTCTTTTTTCCCTTGAGTGATCACGTGGCATATGGAGGGTGAGCGTTCTGAAGAAGAACAAGTTTTCTCGTCCTTGGATTAATCAGTAGTAAGTACAGATGAGGGATGGATTCCCTCAAAAGAGAGAAAAAGCACTTTGTTCAACCAAATGTATTCTGCCAGCAGTTATACAGGCATATCTCGACAATACATCATCCTAGTTCTCCCTTTCAAATCCAAACATGCAAAGAGAAGCAGACATCAATCATTGGGAAACCTGATCCCCATACACTGAAGAGAAGGCTAAAAGACAATAGGAAATCACGTGCAGCAAGAAGAAGTTGATTTGAACCCAAAGAGGGGGATAAATCTCATCAATCAGAAGAAGACATGGCACATCCATTTAAAAATGGACTCAGGACTTCTCACATTTGATTCAGAATATAATTGACAAATCTTAGTTCAATCAGAAGCTTATGAATTTGACATAAAGTTGCGATACAAAGACCAGACAAAAGGTTAGAGTCCATCTATTCTTCACTGGAATCAAAGAGACTCTCACAAATAATTTAAATTTTTTGTACCCAACAAAAATACTAACCGATAGAGTGGAAGCAATCGGTAGTTCAGAATTTCAAGCACCAAGAGAGTTGCACCTGGCTTACTTAAGGTACTTGGATTCCTTTGAGTCAAATGCTGCAGGCATCAAACCACAGGCATTACTCCTACCCAAGCAAGTTCATGCACATGTAGTTGAAAATAAGCTCATACATATTCTGATAGACGATTGTGGGATTACTATAACAAGAAAATTCAACAACTCCCGGACTTCCGTGGGAGATCAGTCCTCAGTCCTAACTTCATGCCCTTTGTTTTCTTAACCCTCAGGAAAAACACTTACTAAGAAGAAAATCAAAGCTACTCCACTGTTGAGGATAGGGGACACGAATTGAAAATGACAAAGACAAAAAACTTTTCCAGAAATGATGTTGTGATGAAGGAACACAGAGATCTAGCATGGTGATAGAATGCCACACCATAATCAGGATCCTATTGAGGACACGGAGACAGTATATCATAAGACTTCAAAATTGGCCTTTTTTTTATTTTAATTGGAAGATTGGCCATTTTTCAACCCAGTGAAGGTTGTTAAGAGACCTCTATTTCAAGTGGTTCCATCACGATCTTCTTTAATATTTCCATAGATTTCCATTTGTCAACAGACATCCTATATCAAGCATAAACCATACTACATTGAAGCTTTTAGTGTATCTTTATAATCAGCAGCATTTTCATCTGAACCTACATGGCAAAGAACTATAAAACTCACAATTCAGAAAAAAAGGGACCAAAAACTCGTCTCAACAGGCAAACCACAAACAAAATGCAATGAGTTAATCCATTGTTGTTAAATATCAGCCAAAACTTACATGAACACTCCATGCACAGAAACCCAAACTTAGGCCAAGAAGCTATTTTTCTGCACAGCAGACCAAAAGGACTAATATTTCCCTCAAAGATCCTACCACATCACAGCAATAGAAGCATGTGTAGAGCAGATAGCTTCAATCCTTTTATCTTGTTTCAAAACCCTAAATTCTAAGGGAGATAGTTTCCCACATTAGTAAAGTAAATTGAACAGCATATTTGGAATATGCTAGTCAACCCAAGGAAAAATCAAAAGCAGCAGTAAACAATGAAAATAAATAATCTCGCATTTAATCAATCTTTCTTCCCAGACACCCTGGAATGTTCCCACAAGTGTAGTAAGGTAAATTACAACTAATAAAACATCTCTGATAGAACTTTGAGCATTTTGGGGAGCGAAAGGGAAGCTGAGAAAGAAGCTCAAATTTCAATTAGAAGTTAAAGGAACTTACACTGAAATGTGAGCGGAACAATGAATAAGGTGCAACAAGCAGCAACCTTGTGTAAGTTTCAACCATAGCAATGCTAGGAACAACCTGCATTAAGAAGACAACCTTCAATTAGAAGTTCAAGGAACTTACACTGAAATCCCACAGAAGATATCTATTTATTCCATGTCAACAATGACCTCTGAAATTTTACTATGAACAAGTTCCTAACGAATTGAAGGGAATTAACCGTATCATTCTGACCAGATTCCATAACAAACATAGTTATAAAAGGCCATTTTGTAAGGAAGAGTTCCATTTTCATCTAAGAGATTCATTCTCCAAAAGTACCCATGTTAGCTTTTAGGATTGCACATAACTCATAGGAATCAGCATTAATTTCCTCCACATGTTTGTACTTTCATTTGAGATAGCAATCTTACAGATATATTACTCATTTTTCAAGGCACAATTCATCAAGATGAAAGAAATTAAAGAACAAAGGCTTGCAAACTCGCATCCAAGAAACATCAATTCTTTTATTGGCAGTAACTTTTAGAAACCAAAGGGCAAGAATTGATTCTTCTTCTCTTTGGTGTATTTGTAGCGAGACAAGAGAGCTTTCACTTGTGAGCTTTGTGGTCCATATTTTGTTTATTTTCATCCACTGGAAACATTGTATTTTCTCCCCGGACCCTGCTTACGCGGGAGCCCTTGAGGCATTGGGACTGTTGTTGTTGTTGTTGTTGTTGTTGTTGTTGTTGCAAACATTGTATTTTCTCCCTTTCGATACAAGTTCTTGTACTATCACAAAAGAAACAGAAGAATAGATACTCTGTTAACATATTCCATTGTCAGCTCAGTTAACACTACTCATTCCACCAGATCAAAACAACCGTTCTTAAGAGTTTTGCAATGTCGAAGGAACTCCGTAACATTCAACTTGCTGGCAAATAAGCTTTGGGACCCCAGATGAAGTGAGTTGCTACAACAAGTATCATGGATGCCCCCTGCCACTAGTATAAGGCATTGAATTAAAGCACAGGAGCAGGGTTTCGCAGACATCATGTACTGGATTGCGGCAATTGTGTTGGGTTTTTAGGGAAAATATATTGCTTTCAGACCTTGTATTTCCAAAATAATCAAGAAGCCATACTATCATTATTCTCAATGCCCCTTTTGATGATTTTTAACATGCAAATACATTTGTACATGTGTTTCAATTAAAAAAAAAAGTGCGATACATATGCATTACAGAGGCCCATGTGCAATTTCTCCTTTGATTTTTCAAAGCCCAAACAATCTCTCAGGTAAATTCCTCCCGAAATTTGTTTGGACTGGAATATGTGTCTCTACCCTCTGCACCACCTCCGCCCAGAAAGGAAAGAAAAAGAACAAAGTAATTAAACAGATAGAGGGCTTGTTAGTTCGTGCCTGTATTTGCCCACTTAAAAGAACTATTGTGTAGCTGTCAATCACGTAATGACTAGCTCAAAATCAACAACATAATGAGCATTATTTTATGTAACTGCCTCTATTTGTTTGGATACTGACTGTGATGTATACACCTCTACAATCTAGTGACAAAAGCATTATTCTGGCACACGCAAGGATACCAAAAGGAAATGAAGAAAGATTAAGAGATTACCTTCCAAAAAGAAATCTAGGGAAGTTCTCAATCGATATCTAAGACTTGGACAGAGAAACAAAAAAGAAACAACTTTAACTGCTTGTTGCTTTTCAATTATGATGTGGATTATCCATTCAGATGTATGTATCAGAGATTGCTTTTTAGGGTAGCCCTTCATAAACAATCTCCCTTTGGGTAGCATCCTGTAGGACCCTCCCCAGACCCTACCTTGGCGGGAGCCCGTTCAAGCACTAGGTTTGTTGTTGTTGTATGTATGTATCAGAGAGTTCAGTGGAGATATTGAGCCTTCCAAAAAACAAAAAACACAATGATCTAAGCTTTAAGATCAATGACTTGCAATGCCCATCAGTATCTCAGCACAGTTATACCATGAAGCTTAGAAATAATATTCCAATGGTCACCTTTAATCTAGGAACTTCAGTAAAGCATTTGACTAGTCTTGTGAGCCCTATAACATTTTATGGGCCAGCATGCTCCACAGGCATACTGCTTTCAAATATATGAATGGTACTCAAGCATACACTAAATACATGCTACGAATATGGAACTAATAATAGAAGACTTATATGAACCCGAACAACAACAACAACAACAACAAACCCATTGCCTCGAGGGCTCCCGCATATGCAGGGTCTAGGAGGGTGGAATGTATGCAGCCTTAACCCTTTAGGGTGCTACCTTAAGGAGAGGCTGTGTCCGAGGACCCCCAATCTAGAAAGCATAAAAACAACAGTATATAGATAGAAAGCATAAAACCGTAGAGCATAAACCATTAAGTATGAAGCACGAAGCAGCGATAACAATAAAGCAACCTAGCAACAGAGCAACAAGCAATCAACACACAACAATAGCAAATAGAGTCACACAGGCATACAAATAAGCCTATGAGCGCTAGCACGATCTTAGTTGCGCTCCTTTCTCCTAAACCGCAGTATTAGCTGCACTCACGCTAGCCCTCCACTCCACTCTATCATGGGCCATCTCTTCATTTAGGTTGAGGTGGGAAAGGTCATGTCGAATCATCTCCATCCAACTCTTCTTTGGCCTGCCTCTCCCTCTCCTTCTGCTTGTAGTATGGAGTTGTTTACTTATATGAACCCCGATTAACAATATCCTTCAAGGATCAAAAAGAATGTGCCTGTGTCTGTCCAAATCAATCTTTTTAACATTACTACAACGTGGATTTTTAAGGCCACTTTGTTAAGCTGATACTTTACAAACTCAAGGTTATAAATGTCTTAGGAAGTATATCCAAGGATAATAGGTTTTCATAATTGATTTACCTTGTTCACAGATTTTAGGAAACCCATTACTCTTGAAAGAATTCGTGTTATTGAGTTTTTAGTTATGTTTTGACTTTTTCGTCAAGCTATACACCCATTATAGAGTCAAAAAGAGGTTGTTAACGGCCATACATCATGGAGTTTGAGATAGCCATTATGCGATTGCTTGTTTCATAAAAGTACTTGAACTAAATCCTCCAAAATGCATATATTCTTTATTTATTAAATGTATTCATAAATATAATAATGATCACGTGGTTACTCACAAACTTTTGCTAACATAAGATTCATACTATGTTCCCTTAAAAACCCAACTCCATATCTACGAATTGTAACGTAATGCTTGCGACACCTCACTTCTACAGCATGGCAACTGTGAGCATTACGCAGCAGTGAAACCGCAATTTCGTTCCCCGGCATAGATGGAATCAAATAAAGGTATTACAAAATGTAATGATCACATGTACCATAATTTGAGACAGTCGTCGCCCACTTAATTACTAAATAACAGTACTTCGCAATGCCTCCATAACCAGTTTTTTATTCATTAACGTATTTGTAAATGTATCTACGTGTTAAAAACCATCAAAGAGTTTAAAAATTAATAATTGTATAGCTATTAAAAATGGTTTCCACAAACATTAGACTAAAAAGCAACCTATATTTCCTTAAAAAGCACAATGCTCTTACCCCAGCCTGTCACATGATGCTCATGACAACTCAGTTACTCAACACCGTGATCTTGAACCCAATCTCCATTTATGTACCTTATCCGAAGTGCTCCACGTAATGTTTTCCATGATTCTAATGATTAGCTTAGTCCTCCATTCCAGCCTGAAGGTTGAGGACTGAGCACATCTAACCTTCCCCATACCCACTTCGGTGAGGGCCTTGTGTTGTGCCCTTACTACCCTTTTATATATTTAAAAAAATGGTTTACTAACACATACTCACTCTCATTAACCATTAAGAATCACTCAGGATGAAGGTTCTATGAAAGATATCTTTGCCACTACTATGCATAAGTAGCCCAAATCAGGTGTAATGCTGCAAGTAGATGGTTAAAACTTAAGAATATGTTGATGACAAGGTTAAAATGCAGAGAATCCATCAATGTCCCATTTCTATCCCTTCACAGTTGATGCTCCCACACTATGCATTAATTTCTCTTCACATAGCAATCCGTCAGTGCATAAGGGATCAACATCGAATCAGCTTCTTAAACAAAATGTGGATTTATATGCAGTACACAGAAGATAGAGCAACAATAGCTAACAGCTACAGATTTTAGCCAAGAACAACAAAAGTGTAGCCAAAATAAATTTAATATAACGCAACTCCATACCTGTCCAGAGAACAAAGAATCCTCCATTTGAAATGCAAGTTTCAGGCACAAGTTAATCGAGAATCCAGATATCAGTGAAATTGGTAATGGGCTTGTTTCTCGCATCACTATCAGCCTCTCACTAGGCTGTAATGTAGAGGTTGCTAAAGGCTCTGTACCCGCTGATGTAAACCAATTCATCACCATGTCACAAGCGGGCTGTGCCATTGTATAAGACACGATCCAGAACATCCCAATTGATCTATCATCCATAGTCGTGAAATCAATCATCCGCTCCCCTGTGTCAGGACAAAATAAATTTAGAAGTTGCAGAAACAAAGTCATTTTAATACTCTGTTCGCAAGTGGAGGCAATATCATCAATAGTTTCTCAAGTGAGCATTACGTATGATTCTTATTATTTTTAAGCAGTGGCATCCTGTGGATGAGGACCAGCTTTTCACTTTTATCCATTTAATTTCTTCATTCTTGATAGAGCAAAAGAGAACATTTATCAAGAGGGGGACAGCGTACATAGTGAAAGACCAAAAGTTTTCTTCTTAGTAAGCATAAAACCGTCACATAAGAGCTCACCAATCTAGGACCACTTTGCCCGATAGCAGACAACATGGGAAATCTTATTTCAGATACAGGAAGAATTGTATTTAGGGAAAGGGTAAGAAAGAAGTACAAAAAGCAAAGAGCAAGATATCTGCCTTCAGAGAATACGAAAAGCTAAAGAAAAGAGCAGCCCGGTCCCTGTGAATATCAGCCGCAAACCCAGTACCCTGGGACCAAAATGAAGCAAAGTACAAAATATCATCCAAACAAGATGCAAAGAAAGCTCTCTCCTTGAAAAACACATGCATTCCTTATTCAATTCACCAAAACACCTGCAGAGAAAGCATTATGCCAGAGAACCTAGAGATACTTAGCATTGCCATAACGGGGTACATGCGGAAGCTTCTTTGGTGGAACCCATCACTCACCAACTCCAAACAACCGCCTCCAATAGCTCCCTTGCAGCCTTTCATGAAGAACTAGATGGGCATTTGTGCCGCTTTTGTAGTAGCACATATACAAAATCAACACAAATTTCAGCACTAACCAGTACACTTTCTATCCTTATCTTTGGAATAAAGGCCGTTAGATAACACAAAGCCCGTGCAATTGATTTTGAGCAAGTTGTTACGTGATTGGTTGATACATAATGGTATCCAAGGGCAATTACATAATGGCCACTAAACCCACTTCCACGACACACAACATTGGGACATGACTGTAGACTGTGCTTTGATTCCATGTCCCTTCTTGTAAAGAAACCCTAAACTTCTCCCAGCCGTAAGCTGCAGATTTGGGGTGATAGATTCATCAAAAATGATAGGGGCAACAGAGAAAGAAGGAATATCACTAACTTGTAGGCTTCGGTCGAGTAGAAAAAGCACTACCAAGGGTGACGCCTTAGTGGTCCTAGGTTTGGATCCCCTGCTTGCCGCCATGAAATTATATCATTAAATGTAGGACATAACAAAAATATTGGGAGAGTTATAAGGCCTCCTCTTAGCTGCAAATTCTTCATGCACTCTGATAAGAATAATTGTCAAGTGAAAGCTCTTTATCTTGGGCTGAACCTTTTTGTTAAGATGAAATTGACAGGGAAAAGGTGCTTGAACTGGGGGTAGAAATGAAGTGAAAGGGACATATACAAGAGTAGAACTTCTCATTCTCAACCCTATGTGAACCATATTCAAAAAAAAGGACAAGAATTTCAGGAAAGTTTCAATTATGGAATCGTGCTTCACCTACAGGATCCTTTTCTGCCAGATGGACCAAGTCAAAGGAAAAAAAGAAAATTTCAGGAAAGTTGTCTTCAAAAATGTAATCTTACTATCACCTAGAGGACCTTTTCTGCTGGCTCTCGCAGGTTTACTCCCCCTTGGACATTGGGCTCCTTCTCCACTCAGTAAAGATAACCCTTTCGATGACAGATAAGAATGGCGAGAATCCAGGCACATAGATAAAAATGCCCATATATAGCAAAAAAGCTCAAAAACAGATAGACCAATTTATTGTTATGAGCATACAGCCAATAGACTCGTGTTTGAATATCAAAAGCAGGACTCGATCTGATCATGAATGCTTATGCTACCCAACATCTTAGACATAAGTCAAACCCCAATTTATTTCCCCCTCAAACATCTAAATCAGTACAAGGACAAGGAAATTCAGCTATGTACACTATCACACCTACATTGAACTGGAATTGGTTTGCAAATTACCTTTGCTCATTTGCCTCCACCATTCATCTATTTGTTTTCCTTTCTGAAGTTGCTCATTATTCAAGTATTCTCTAGTTGATGCATTCAAAGACCAGATTCGCAAGTTCTGACAGCTGCTTACAAAGTCAAGCAGAAAACTTTGAGGACTGCTCAGATCAGAGTTTTTATCTTCCCTGTGGAATGACAAGATCTTTCTTGTTGTCTCTGCCTGCACATGTAAAATGGAACAAATTATCCATTATGAGGGTTAGCTAAACGACCACAGATCAAAAGAGGTTCTTTTTGGGAATGCTGTTCAAAAAGGGTAGACAATGCGTTCTCCACCAAACCTCCCCTGTCCCCACTCCCCAAGGTTGAAATAGTTGACAAAGAACTCAAATACCTTTCTGGCATCTACATTTAAAGCATCCATAACAAGCTGAATGCGAATTATCTGAGCAAGCAACCATGTGACATGATTTGTTCGCAGAATATGAGGATCACCTTCTATGAGACGTGAATAGAGCTTATCCACAAACTCAACAAAGTCAATGCATCCACTTTTCATCATAAAGAAGAATATATCTGAAAAGATGAGCCACTCCTGCCAGCAATTTGCCTCTGAAATAATATGCCAAATTTCTATTAGTTCAAGATAAAAGCAAGGCAATTTGAGGTGTGATGTCAATGAGTCATCACAAAGAGAAACTATGATGCATGTAAAATAAACAACAGTATTAATCAGTAAAAGCGTAAAAAAAGGTCAGACAAGAATAGCCAGATTATCCAAAAAGTAAGAGAAAGGGGAAATGGTGTATATTATAATCAACAATGAACTCTAGGAACATACCCAGTGCCACAAGGGCTCCCACCTACGCAGGGTCCCGGGGGGGGGGGCGGATGTACGCAGCCTTCCCCCTTAAGGGTGTTAACCTGAAGAGAGGCTGTTTCCCAATGCCCCCAACTTGAGGGTGAGGACTTCCCAAGAGGTCACCCATCCTGGTACTACTCTCACCCAAGCACGCTTAACTTCGGAGTTCTCATGGGATCCAGTGACAGTGTGTTGGTGCCCTCTTTGGTATAATCAACAATGAACTCTGAAGAGGTGAAATCCATTAACTTACAGCAGGACTATAGCTGCACACTACAGTAGTTAAAATGATTCTACAGGAATACAAATCACAAATGAAGCTACTCCTTGAATGGAGGGGCAATACCCAAAACTGTTGCACAAGACATTTAAGACACTGTTCCAGCAGTGGAAATATTAAGCTCTATATAAATACCTTTGGATTGCAACTAAGCCACAACTCACGTTGGGACCTACCAATAAGAATATATGAAACAACTATCAGATCAGATTGTAATTTTGACTATAGAATCAGATTGAATATGATCTTATATGGTTAAAGAACTCCTGGTGTACACAAAAGTTCAAAGGTCTTTTCAGTGTCTCCTTTCTTTTCCTTATATTTTTTCTTAATTTTTATGCGTCTAAGTACTGGCTTCAGACACTAAGGGGAAAGTGAATCACGAGTCAACTAGTTTGTGGACCAAATGTGCAGGAAGGAGAGGGAATAATTTCCTAGTAGAGTAATTCTCCTGCCCCCCTCCCACAGGACCCCAGTGACTTAATGGTATTACATCATGATGATTCCAAGAGCCAATTAAAGACTGGTGAGAAGTAGGGGTGTGCTTGTGCACAGGTTTGGGTTACCAAAAATCCATCCAATCCAAGCCTATTGGGCAGGATTAATTCAGGTAAATTTTATATATCGTTGCTACTTGAGTCAGCCATAGGTACACGAAGGACCAGTAGCACACAATGTATAACAATCACAAACAAGCACCAGTCTGGTACTGATGAAGGATAGCCAATGCATGGACATGGAGAGATTATAAGCCAAATGCATAACATACCTGAATTTGTTAGCTTCAATAGTTCGACAATTCTGTCAATAGTTGCCTCACATATCATTTCACACGTAAAAACAGCTCCAGGAGTTGACGGAACAGACTGTGGCCTGTAAAAAGGTGCCACAAGCAGCACCCTCTTCCACCAGTCTGGAGATGGAGTTGTACGCAAAGCATGCTTTATACAACGTAAAGCTCTCTCCCAGTCTAGTGTACCTTTCTGGATGCAAGCAGCAAGTTCCTACATTGGAGGAAAACAGGAATGAGCAAAGAAAAACATGTAGGGCTAATTTATCCACCGGTTAGGCCGCTATAATAATATATACACAGCCATCCCTGAATAAGAAGTTAGAATGAATACTATCAGCTTGAGTGCCACTTAAATAACAATTTGTAGAAGATGGGCCATCATGAGGAAGAAGGATTTTAATCCATATTTGAGGAAGTGGAACCCATAGATAAAGAACTGCATATTAGAATGAAAGGAGGGATATGCACTCATAATTCTTATCAGCACTCTCCATCCAGTGCCATTGTGAAACAAAACATTGACAAGCTGACAGCAACAGCGGCAACAAGAAGCCTTAGGTCACAGTAGGTGTGGGGTCGGCTACATGAATCCTCCATCTCACTACAGCTTATCTTGGAAAACTGCTCAATAGTATGAAGGGAAGCCAAGTATTCCCTTATTACTTCTAGCAAAGTCTTTTCAAGTCTATCCTAGCCCCTCCAAAGCCACTAATCTTTATTATTTACATATCCAACTCCCATTTGTTTGTTTGGTTTTGGGTTTTAGGAGCTCTTTAGCTAAGAGCTTGGCGCTTCGCTGATACAGCCTTACCTATTGATTAGAGGGCTTTATATTTTTAGATCTTGGTTTTTTGGTGTTGCATGGTGGTAAACTTTGACAACATCTTGCCCGCATCTCTTTGTGCATTCTTTCTCTCAATAATATTTCTTTTTTTTTTTTTAAATGTGCTAAGTTATGAGTATGCTTTAATAGATACAATACATCACATTTGTGTTATGGATTTTGTGGAAGTATAATCAATTGCCTAATGACTAGCAATCCATTGCGTAATGGTTGTCCGTTGGAATGGCCCTTTTCTATTTCTTTTCCATGGCTTAAGCATGACTAAGGAGAGATAAAGGCTCATAGTAGAACCCTACTGAACTTTTTTATAGGGAAGTCGTTACACTCACAATAGTTCTCACACACATGGTTATCATAAGGTAGATATCTTTAGTTATCTCAATATAATTGCTAGATACACCTTTCTTTTCTAGAACCTCTAGAGGAATTTCCAAGGAGCCTGTCATGGACCTTTCACAGATAAATGAAGACCAGGTAAAAATATTTTTCTTTTGCTATCTCTATTTATCTTTTGAATCTTTCTAATAGGTGGATGGATTCTGTGATATTTTCCTCATATACGACCAAATTGATTTCAAAAGACATCACTTTCTATGCTCATGCTTGTTCTATCAATCCTTCCGAGACACTACTTTGTACACAAATTTGTAAATAATATTGGTTCAGTTTCCCACACTTCTTTGCACTTCAATAGATATCCCTCAGACCTAGCGGTTTTCCAGATTTCATCTTTTCTAGTGCATCTTTTTACTTCCTACACAGTAACTTTGCAAATAAATCTTGATTTTCTACTTCTTTCTCGTTCAATTATGTCCACGATGTGGGTAGAAATATATTTGCCATCTTTCTTTTAATTCACCACTAGTTAGCACAGTCAAATGTCAAACTTACCTCTCCATGCAATGGCTCCCCTAGAACACTTGGATACGTGATCGGTGAGTACCGCAAATTTGTAATTGCTTCACCTCCGAAATTTGTTGCTGCTTGTGGTAGAAACCGATGAGTTCCAAATGTTGGACAGTGAAGGTGCTGATCAAGCATTTGCATCTGTATCGCCATCATGTCCCGTCGTCTATGAATCCCCAACATAAGTGTAAACAAAGATTCATCATCAGGAATGTTCTCTATGAACTGTAAACCGCTGCGCAATAACTCATAAAATGGTACTCTGCATTTGTCCTCCTCAACCAACAACCAGATAACATCTAAACAACTATGTAGCCATTCGATGAGAGCTTTGTTAGGTCTCCAAGATTTTGCACCGCCGGAATTATCATTACCTTGATGCCTGTGATCCCAATTGACCAGCCAATTTAGCATGTGGTATAAGATCTCAGCATGAGTCACTGGCTTCAAATTACACTCCAAACCAGTCAAAATTATCTTGCAACAAAGTTCACGAAGACTGCTTAGCGCACCATCCCTTACAGCTGGAACCTTCACGGCTGATTGTTGTAAATTGCCAGACATCTCATTTGATTTTACTGGAGACATGGCAACGAAAGATGACGGTTCATTGACTGACTGAACAGGGGATCCTATGCCCTGGAGTGATGTCAATGGCGATGCAGGAATAGATGACTGAAAGTTAGAAGAGACAGGTGCCGCATTAGCTGCAGGCAACATTCCAGATTGTGATATATTAGATGACGTGGAAGCTGGTGCAGTCTGGCTTCCCTGACCAAGTGATACCTCTGTGGAGGAGGGGACTGTACTAAGAAGAGACGACAGAAGGGTATCCCAATTTATATAACCTATGTTGTACAGGCTTCTTAAGGCAAACAGAAGAAATTCAGCTCGTGGTGCATGACCACTACATGGCATGACCAAAGATATGGCAACAAATTCGGTGACCCCTTGAAGCTGCTCCTGGTCCTGAAATATATCTCACGCGTTAATAGCAACAGGAACTAAAGGTCAATATCACATATCAAATACACGTAACATCAGTCGAACAAAAAAGCGACATATCTGCATTATAGATGTGAACAGAAGCATAAAGCTTACAGGGAATTGCCGCTGAATTTGCTCAAAATCCAAAATAAACTGCTCATTAGGAGGAGGAAGGTCTCTATTAAGAGCAGTAACACGCTTGTGTGCCTTGTTCCTGGTGATTGCTTAATTTGTCAGTTCATGTAAATAAATATGCAGGCAAAGACTACTGCAAAGTGAGCTAACGACAGAAGTCCTAACTGAAGTGATGGAATCCCAAGTACGGAATAAACTAAAGGTTCTGATGTGAGGTTGTCTTGTAACGGCACCCTCAAGAAATTATTATATTTTGTGCATTGTTGAACAACGATTTACACATCTACAAGTGGAAAACTATCAAATGACATTTGACAATATATGGCTACTAAGCCAAAGTTTAGCAAATACGAGGGTCAAAAGGTATCTATCTTCTCCAAGAACTCGCGAATGATTTTTCGGGGGGAAGGTAAGCAAGTTGGGTAAAGTTATGACGTTTTGTCCAAGAAACAAGGCCTCTACTTGTGTTTACTAGTAGACCAAGGTCTCATCGGCAACGTAAAATTTAGATAGGCCTTGAGCATGATCCCAATGAGTTGGCGTGCAAGGCCTAAATATAAGCCCAATGGATCCCCAAAGAGGTTGCAAGCGATTATATAGCATCATCCATGGCATATTGGTTCCTTGACCTACAAACAATCATGAGCACAAATGCAAACACAATTGAAATTTGATCCCCCGATCCTGCTGAAGCCTTGTTCACATAGGAGATCATAATAAATATAAGAACTTCGAATAGTGTTCAAGTGCATACAAGTGTTAAGTTCTCTCCTCATGTAGGACGGGTCCAATCACTTCCAAAACCTAGTAGTCTACTGATATAAAAATGTGCAGTTTGAAGGTCATCAGCCTAATAGTTGGTATTTCTATTGAGGGAAAAGTTGTATCCTCCTTGTTACAACCACCCGCAAACACTGAACCCTAAATCAAAATAGCAAAGACAAATTAAAGGCATTAAGGAAATTTTTAAAAGCAACATACTCAATACCCCAAGGGCTCCCGCCTGAGCAGGATCTGGGAGGACGGATGTACGCAGCCTTCCCCCTTCAGGGTATTACCCCTGAAGAGAGGCTGTTTCCGAGTGCCCCCAACCTGAGGGTGAGGACTTCCCAGGAGATCACCCATCCTGGCACTGCTCTCGCCCAAGCACGTTTAACTTCAGAGTTCGAATGAGATCCGGTGACGGCGTGTTGGTACCCTCTTTGGTGGATTAAGGAAATTTTTGAACACCGGAATTCAGTTGTTTGGCTTAAAGCCTATGTCCATTGAGGGGGAGCAAAAATAATTTAACTATAGGAATAGAGGTACTAAATCAATGTTTACACTCACACTCTAACTCCCGCTATTTTGCTCTTCATGCTTTCCCCTGCCAATAACATGCACGACAGGACCCTAGCCATAGGCCTCTACAATCATAATACTTGAGAGTCCAAAGCCACCTCATTTATGCAACACTTAATAATTCAAGCCATAAATAGGTTGTTTTGGAAGACCGCCAGTCTTCAAACCTTAACACTCCTTTCCTTGGTTAAAAACCAATTAAATCAATCCGCCAAACCAACACAAAAATAAATCATTTCCAAAGTGCAAAAATTTGCAAACAAGCATTGCACAATCCCTATTTACGCTTGATACTAAAATAATATGTTAAGACCTAAGAGCTTACCAACACGCAAGCACCGAATCCCATTAGAACTCCGACGTTAAGCGTGCTTGGCGAGAGTAGTACCAAGATGGGTGACCTCCTGAGAAGTCCTCGTGTTGCACCCCTTAGGTTGACCCTGAAGGGGGAAGGTTGCGTACGCCCCCTCTCCCCCAAGAACCTGCTCAGGCAGGAGCCCTTGGGGCACTAGGAATGTTGTTTTGCTTTTACTAAAACAATATGTTAACAACTCCACATGTGAGTCTAGTTAAATCTCACATAGAAGTTACACGAAAGAAGCATAGTTGCACAAAGCGGGAGTGAGAATGGAAGCGGAAACGAAAGGGGGAATGGGTGAGAAGCAGTCATAGAAGTTTCTAAGGTTGGGAGCATGGATAGATTATTATGTATTAGAAATACAAGAAAAAGCAATTAAATGTTATCAATTGAGCCATTAAAGCATAAGTATCAAAACAAAGTTAATATCAATCAATAACCAGGAAAATTAAGTACTCCAATGAATAAAATCTAGAAAATTGACTCAAACATCCCTAAATTATTGAATCATTCCTTAAAATTGAGTGATATAATTAGCCACCAAATAGTCTAACAAATATCTTCTTATCAAACCAATTCTATCATTGTTTCAATTGTGTTTTCGTTGAGTTTGGTACATGCTGGAAATGCGAATTTGGCTTTGAAACGCCAAATCACACTTCCAAAGCATGAAACGTTAGTATTTTAGAAGTTTCCTACAACTATGGAGAGAAAAGATCAATAAATAAATCTAGTGAGCTACTCTACCTAAGGTCAATTGGTTTTAGGATGAAATCTTACTTGGGTTTATATGTGAATCTCATGTGTGTCAACTTTGTGGGTTGGGCTATCAAGGAACCAGCTTTCCCAAAAGTTTAAGCTCGTGGGTAAAGGTCCGAGCATAAATTTTATACTCTAACATGCCCCCTTATGCATATGCCTATTAGGCCTAAAGTGTGATATTACACTTGTGCTTAACTTATGCTAATATTGAAAGTGGGGGCTGTTGAAATTTGAACTTGTCACCTCTTAGTCAACAATGCTTCCATACCATGTCAAAGAATCAACTGTTCCACACAGTGGCAGAGCCACTTACAACTTACAAGTAAGAGTGGGCAATTACCCACACTCAAGTACTAAAATACATTTAATTGTGTTGTATAGTTACAGGTAATACAAGAGGTAAGTGTCAGTTGCCTACACTGGAGTACTCAAATAATAATTCTCATTACAATTAACTCCACTGGCTTCAAATCCTAGTTCCGCCACTGGTTTCAAAAACTTAAGTTGATGGGCGAAGCCCCAATAATAATTTTAACGGTAATAGGTTTTAGGATGGAATCTCGCTTGGACTCATATGAATACCTCCAATATGCCAACTTCATGAGTTGTGACTAAGACCCGATGAGATTTAACACGATAAAAAGAAGAACTGCACCCAAAAGGAAAGAAAACTCACGGAGGCTCGCGGCATGGTTCTTCAGGTTTATGGCGGGAACTTCCCTGCAAATTCACGCAACAATTTCAACATCATTCAATCGAATCAAAATACAAATTAGTAGAGAAACCAAGAAAGACATTCAACAAGAGAGAGAGATTGAGAGAACCGTACCCCTAAGTAGAGATTGAAGAGATCGGTGATCAAAGGCCGAGCGGGATGAAATTGATAGGATCTTGAAGAACTTGGCCTTTGATTTTGGTCCATTTCTTGTTGAACTTCACGGTTTTCTCGTCAATTTGGGAGATTTGGCGATTTGAACAGGGAAGAACACGAAGAGCAAGAACGGTATGAATTCGCCAAGCAATACTGCCGGCTAAATACGGCAAAAAGTTAAGAATGTTTGATTATTAGGCCAAAATTTAGGAGGTAAACGAGTTGAGTTGAGTTGAGTTGAGTTGAGTCGAGTCGAGTCGAGTTCAATAATGTTTGTCAACTCGATTTTGGCCCGACCTCCTATCAAGTTTTTAGAGCTTTGTTTAAACTCAATTCGATAAGATTTTATTGTGTTTGGTACTCAGTGTGGCTCAGCTCGGTTTGGATAATCGAGCCAATTTGAGCTCGTTACCAAGCTAAGTCAAGTTTGTTATCGGGCAAAATCAAATTAGTAACCAACTCGATGAGTTGAACTATTCAAGTAACTATCAAGCCATTATTGAACAACTATTGAATTAATATTAATTGTCAGCTAGCATTTAAATATTAAATAGTATTTATTATTTGTTATAAAATTATAGAGATATTATACTATATAAGAAGGTAATAAAAAGACAAACCCAAATATAATTAACAAAAAATAAGAAGTATTTTATATTAAAATGAGATTATTTTATTTATGATTTTTTTCTTTTTTTCTCTTGTTTTTTTCTCTTTTCCTCTTCCTTTTCTTTTCTTTTCTTTTCTTCTTTTCTTGTTGCTTTTGTGTTGTGTATGTTGTGTGTGTTTACATCATGTCTATCTATATACATATAGAGAAGTTATCCTCCCCCCCTAAAAATCCTTCCCACCCCAAATACTAAATTTTGAGATTTTTTTTTTTAATTACTTTTTTTACCTAATCTCTTTTTATTTAATTTTTTTCTTTTTCCTTAATTTTTGTTCAATCCTAATTCTTACATATTTATTATTTTGTTTTTTTCTTATTTTGATTTTTTGGTATTTATTTATAGATTAAACAACAACAATTAATCTAAAAATAGCACAACTATATCTCATCGTATCAAAGGGATGGCAATGGAACGGGTATGATTATCTATACCAGAGTGCGGCGAGTAAAAAGCGGGCCAGGTCGGGCCCCCACTTATACTCATACCATACCATGCGTCACACTGAACTACTAATTCAGTATTTATTTATAGATTAAACAATAATAATTAATCTAAAAATAGCACAACTATATCTCAACGTATCAAAGGGATGACAATGGACGGGTATGATTATCTATACCCGAGTGCGGCGGGTATGGAGCGGGCCAGGTCGTGTCTCCACTTATACCCATACCATACCATGCGCCACACTGAACTACTAATTCAGTATCTTTTAAAATCAAATTTTTAAAGCTTCATTATTTTTGTGTACAAAAGTTGTAACTGGGTTATTTTGATGAAAACCCTAGAGCACTATGCCAAACGTATATTCCTGTATAAAGCAATAAATTTTTAATTTAAGACTTCTCTTACGTAATCCAAGAACAGGCCACGGGATAGACCTCCAAGAACCAAAAAAAAAAAAATGTAATTTAAGACTTTCGTATTTAGTCTACGAAAAGCAAGAAATAGTCTCTTTTCCTGCCGAAAGGGGTAAGGCTGCGTACATCACCCCCCCAGACCCCGCGTTATGCGGGAGCCGCAAGGCACTGGGACTGTTGTTGTTGTTGTATTTAGTATACGAAATACGGCATTTTGTGTGGCCACGGTAACGAAGGATTTATTTTCACCCGGTGAGGTATGTGAAGTTTGACTTTAGTTTATAAGATCTGTGCATTAGAGAACAAAACTAAGATACAACAAAACTTAATTCATTCAAGTTTCAAAAATTAAAAAAGAAAACAAAATTTCAATTTAAAATTTTTCGTATTTAATGTATAAAAAAATAAAAAAGGGTTCCCGCCACGGGTACGAAGCGCATACCCATACCCTCCCGGCTGATACAGACCCGTACCCCTACCCGCCTCATTGCCCGCGAGTATCCATTACCCGGCCCTTACTTCCTTAATGTGCATACAGAACGATTATCTATACCCGCTCTTATTAGTTATGTAATACTGTTTTTTAAAAAAATTATTTATTTCATAACATTGATAAATAATTAGAATTATTAAATTTAAACACGTATTTTTCACTTTCAAGGTTAACTATATACAAAATAAAGCTCGGAGGGTATGGAGCGGGCTAGGACAGGTACCCACTTATACTGGTACCCGACCCAAACGGGGTGGCTACCCGCAAGTAGCGGGTTTCACCCGCTCCATTGCCATCTCAATATCTCTTAATCAAAAAATTATCCAGCTCTAACTTCTCAAAACTTAAAATAGAAAATACTTTTAGTCATATTTTTTTTAATACTTTCTTATACTTTTCTTTTTTTTCTTTTTCTTTTTTTCTAATTGTACTCTTAAATACCATTTTTATCTTCTTCTTTTTTCTTCTTCATAGACCTCCAATAACCAAAAAAAATATATTTAAATTTAAGACTTTCGTATTCAGTCCACGAAATGCGGCATTTCGCGTGGCCACGGTAACGAAGGATTTATTTTCACGCGGTGAGGTATGTGAAGTTTGACTTTAATTTATAAGATCTACGCATTAGGCTACGAAGTGCATACCCATACCCTCCCAGGGGATACATACCCGTACCCCTACCCGCCTCATTGCCCGCGAGTATCCATTACCCGGCCCTTACCTCCTTAATGTGCATGCAGAACGATTATCTATACCCGCTCTTATTAGTTATTTAATACTATTTTTAAAAAAAAATTATTTATTTTATAACATTGATAAATAATTGCGATTATTAAATTTAAACACGTATTTTTCACTTTCAAGGTTAACTATATACAAATTAAAGCTCGGCGGGTATGGAGCGGGCCAGGACAGGTACCCACTTATACCGGTACCCTCCCCAAACGGGGTGGCTACCCGCTAAAAAAAAAAAATAAATAAATTTAAGACCTTTTGTAATTAGTCCATGAAATGCGACATTTCGCGTGGCTACTGTAAGAAAAAATTTATCTTAACTCGATGAGATATGAAAAGTCAAAAAAGGAAAAATAAAATTCTTGTTCAAAACTTAAAATAGGAAATACTTTTAGTCATATATTTTTTTAATACTTTCTTATATTTTTCTTTTTTTCTTTTTTTTCTTTTTCTAATTCTACTCTTAAATACCCTTTTTATCACCAAGCGAGGGTGGGTCATAATGATGGGGTGCCTGTTACAAAATTCAGGGCTACAAAATAAAGTAATTAATAAATACCACCCGCGCATCGCACGGGAACAAAACTAGTATATATATATATATAAAAGGGGAGGTGGGAGATGAGTCATCACATGGTGACTTAACGAGTGACAAGTGTCACAATATATAAATACATATTTATATATATATATATATATGTATATAGACGTAAATAGGTACTTTACATAATTTTTTATTTTCTATAATATTTAATAATATCAAAACTCGACTTTGAAATTTATACCCGAAAAATATCTAATATTTATAACACTCCCCCTTTGGATATTTTTCGTTATAAGAGGACACAATATACAAGCTAAATACGCCTACCTCGTTAAAAACCTTGCTAGAGAAAACTCAGTGGGAAAAACCATAGCGAAGGGAAAAAGAATACAGCTCGTATTTAACTCCCCCCTTATGTTAACATATTAGTAAGGGGCGTTTCTGAGTTAACGCATACCAATCTTGTAAACTAATTTCTCAAAAGTTAATGTCGGTAATGCCTTCGTGAACAAATCTGCCAAATTCTCACTTGAGCGAACTATTTTACCCATTTTCTGAAGCTCGTGTGTAAAGAAGAACTTCGGTGAGATATGTTTAGTTCTGTCACATTTAATGTATCCACCTTTGATCTGAGCAATACATGCAACATTATCTTCACATAATATTGTTGGACTCCCCCTATCGTTGGAAGACTTTATTCTTCTTGAACATGTTGAATAAGGGATCTCAGCCATAAGCATTCCCTACTTGCTTCATGAAGTGCAAGTATTTCGATATGATTTAAAGAAGTTGCTGTTGTTGTCTGCTTGTTAGATCGCCAAGATATAGCAGTGTCACCACAAGTGAATAAATATTCTGTCTGTGAATGGCCTCTATGTGGATCAGACAAATGTCGTGCATCTACATATCCAACCAATCTCGGGCTTGATTGTCTCTGATAGTATAATCTCATATCAGATGTACCACGGAGATATCGAAAGATATGTTTAATTCCATTCCAATGTCTCCGGGTAGGCGCTGAGCTATATCTTGCCAATAAATTAAGTGAAAAGGCTATATCTGGCCTCGTATAATTAGTAAGAGAAATCAGTGCATCTATTGCACTTAAATACGACACTTCAGGGCCAATAATTTCTTCATCATCCCCTCGAGATCGAAACGGGTCCTTATTCACATCAAGTGATCAGATGACTATCGGGGTGCTCAACGGATGTGCCTTGTCCATGTAAAAACGTTTAAGTACCTTTTCTGTATAACTAGATTGATGAATTAAAATTCCACCAAATAATTGCTCTATCTGCAGGCCAAGGCAATATTTTATCTTTCTGGGATCTTTCATTTTAAACTCTTTATTCGATATGTAATAGCTTGTTTAATCGCTTCAGGCGTCCCTATGATGTTTAAATCATTAACATAGACTGCTATTATAGCAAATCCAAAATTCAATTTATTAACAAAAACACATGGGCTAACATGATTGTTTACATATCCTTCTTCCATAAGGTATGTACTAAGACGATTGTACCACATTCACCCTGATTGTTTCAATCCATACAGTGATCTCTATAATTTCATTGAACTCAGCTCTCGAGGTTTTAAGCTATATGCTCCTGGCATTTGTAGCCCTTCAGGGACTTTTATATAGATATCATTACCAAGTGATCCATACAAATAAGCCGTTACTACGTCCATAGTACGCATGTAATTGTGTCCATTACAGGTGAATATGTCTCTTCATAATCAATTTCTGGCCTTTATGAGAAGCCTTGAGCTACAAGCCGTGCTTTATATCTCACGACTTCACTCCTTTCATTTCTTTTTCGCACAAAAACCCACTTGTAGCCTACGGGTTTCGTGTTTTTAGGCGTTTGGACTATAGGCCCAAAAATTGCATGTTTAGCAAGTGAGTTTAACTCTGCCTGTATTGCCTCTTTCCATTTTGGCCAGTCATCTTTTCTTTGACATTCTTGAAGAGATTTAGGTTCAAGATATTCACCTTCTGTGGTCAAATTAACGGCCACACTATATGCGAACACTTGATCGAGAATCATTTCATTTCTATTCTACCATATGCCAGTAATAGCATAGTTTATCAAGATTTATTCATTCTCAACATTTTCATCACTTTTACAATTCTCATGTATTTGATACCCTCGAGGAGCCATTTCACCATTTGTTTGTTTTTCTTAGATTTGCATTTGTACCACTTCAGGGGTTTTCTCTTTATGAGTTTTAATAAAGAAGCCAATTTGTTCATGTTACTCTCTTTTCCTTCTTGGATTCTTATTTTTAGAACCAACAGATCTACGACGCTTTTGGCATGCAGTAGATGTATTTGCCAATGTCTTAGAAGATTGTTCATTCGGAATATCAATTTCAACGGGGGCATTCATAGCTGGGACATGTGACTTGGTCACTCTTTTCGTATCAACAAATGCATCTGGTAATTGATTTGCAATATTTTGTAAGTGGATAATCTTCTGGACTTCCATTTTACATTGATTTGTACGTGGATCAAAATGCGATATAGATGATGCATTCCACACAATTTAACGCTTTTCTAGCTTTAATTTTTCTCCCCCTAATTATGGGAACATTGTTTCGTCCAATTTACAGTCTGTAAATAGTGCAGTAAAAATATCTTCAGTCAATGGTTCAAGATATTTTATAATTGACGGGGACTCAAACCCAACATAAATTCCCAGTCCCCTTTGGGGACGCATATTTGTGCGCTGAGGTGGAGCAATTGGAATATACACCGCACAACCAAAAATTCATAGATGGGATATATCTAATTCTTGACCAGACACGAGTTGCAGTGGGGAGAATTTATGATAAGCAGCTGGCCTAGCACGAATAACTGTTGCAGCATGTAAGATAGCGTGTCCCCATGCAGAACTAGGCAGCTTTGTTTTCATGAGCAATGATCTAGCAATTAGTCATAGACGTTTAATCGGAGATTCTGCAAGACCATTTTGTGTACGCTGGTGAGCCACAGAGTGCTCAACTGTAATCCCAATTGACATACAATAATCATTAAAAGCCTAGGACATAAATTCTCCTGCATTATCAAGACGGATCTTCTAAATGGCATAATCCAAAAATTGAGCCCGTAATCGGATTATTTGTGCAAGGAGTCTCCCAAATGCCACGTTGCGAGTAGACAATAGGCAAACATGTGACCAACGTGTTGAGGCGTCTATCAACACCATAAAATTTCGAAATGGTCCACATTATGAAATAATAGGCTCACATATGTGTCCTTGTATTATTTCCAAAAAGTTAGGAGATTCAATCCCAATTTTGGTTTGGGATGGCCTAGTAATCATTTTGCCTTGAGCACAGGTAGCACATGAAATTTTGTCAGGAGAAAGAATCTTCAGGTTCTTTAATGAATGCCCATGAGAAATTTCAATAATTTTTCTTATCATCGTTACACTTGGATGGCCCAAACGGTCATGCCAAGGGGTGAACGTTTTGCAATTAGTTAACTTCTGGTTAACCACTGTATTTGATTCAATCGGGTTTATGTAAGTATAATATAACCTGGAAGAAAATGCTGACAATTTTTTCACTATTTTATTTCTTCCTAAAGTAAGCGACGTAATATAAAGATATTCTATATCGCCTTCATTTATTGTCTCAATATGATAACCGTTGCGATGAATATCTCGAAAACTGATCAGGTTTTTCTGTGATCTGCTGTAAAACAGAGCATCGCTTATGTTTAGTTTTGTCCCTTCAGGGAACATAACATGTGCTCTTCCGAAGTCTTCAACCAAATTTGAAACACCCGATATTGCATCAATATTCGCTTCAGCTAATCGTAGTTGAGAGAAATATATTTTGCTTTTGAGAATAGTATGTGTCGTTGCACTGTCTGCTAAATATAAATCTCCATCTTTGATCAAATCCATGTTTCTATAAAATACATATGTATTAGTGGGATTCCATTTAAAATTTTATTAGAAATAACTGATTAAGATAAAACATCAAAGTATATTATTTTATTATACACATCCCAACCTATATTATTACATTAAAAATAGGACAAACTTAGTACAAAAGACATAACTGAAAACATAAAACTTTATTTCAGCTTAACACTTCCATCGCCTATCAGATGATCGATTCTCCCACTAGGATCCTCAAAGAAATCAGAGACGTCAAGATATGTCACATTAAGTGGAGAATGGTCTTCAATGAAATTTGTTTCTGGGAGTTTTTTTTTTTTCCTTTCAATGATGCTTGATGTAGTTTTACCAGATGGTCAGGTATACGACAGGCACGCGACCAGTGGCCTTTTGTACCACAGCGGTAACAACTTGTTTTAGCGTTTTTCGATGAATTTAGCTAATTGGTTTTCTCCCTTTTACTTTTCTCTTCATTGTTGCCAGACCCTTTAGATTTTGGTCCATTTTGATTACTTCGTCCACGACCACGACCAATACTGCGACCGCATCCACGACTCGCGTCCGCGACCACGACCACAACTACGACCACGGTTATATGTATTATTTTCACGAGAAGCAGCATTTACTTCAGGGAATAGCTCTGACCGAGTTGGTCGTGACTAATGATTTTTTATCAACAATTCATTATTCTGTTCAGCAACAAGAAGGCATTGAATTAACTCTTAGTATTTTTAAAATTTCTTTCTCGATATCGCTGCTGTAGAAGCATGTTCGAGACGTGGAAAGTCGAAAATATTTTTTCCAACATATCCTCCTTAGTAATATTTTCACCTCATGATTGCAGTCGGGAGGTAATTTTAAATACCACAGAGTTATACACGCTTACAGTAGCCGCAGGTGAATCCATTCATAGCAAGCTTCAAGAAGGATCACATTTTTCTGGTGATTAAACCTCTCATTTAAATTAAATCAAAGGACAAGCGGATCCTTTGCAGTAAGATATTCGGCTTTCAATCATTCGTGGATATGATGCCTGAGAAATATCATTGTTTTTGCGCGATCCTGCAATGATGTGCTATTATCCCTTTTAATCGTATCTCCGAGATTCATAACATTAATGTGAATCTCAGCATCAAGGATCCAGGGCAAATAATTCTTGCCACTTATATCAAGAGCAGTAAAGTCAAGCTTTGTTAGATTTGCCATTAGAAATAACAAAGGGTTAGAAAATTAAAACTTTACCTCAAGCTTATGATAATCCTTGTCTGACTAGAGACTCGTGTTGATAACGTGTTATAAAACTATAGAGCTAATATGCTCTATAAGAAGGTAATAAAAAGACAAACTCAAATATAATTAATGAAAAATAACAAATATTTTGTATTAGAACAAGATTATTTTATTTATAATTTTTTCCTTTTTTTCTCTTGTTTTTTTCTCTTTTTCTTCTTTTCTTGTTATTTTTATGTAGTGTACATTTGTGTGTTTACATCATATATAAGGGGAGGTAGGAGATGAGTCATCACATGATGACTTAATGAGTGACAAGTGTCACAATATCTAAATACCCATTTATATATATGTAAATAAGTATTTTACATAATTTTTAATTTTTATGATATTTAATAATATCCAAACTCGATTCTAAAATTTATACCTGAAAAATATCCAATATTTACAACATCATTATATTTCTGTCCTTTTTTATAATTTTTGACTGTAAAAAATAAAAATAATAGGTTTCAAAAGATATTTTCTACTTTTTTTAGTCTTAGTTAATTAAAAATTAAAATATAAATACAAAATGTTATTTTCATAATTTTACATTTGATTTCTCAAAAAATAAAAACTATAAATATAAAATCATACTAAATTAACACGTATTAATCTACCTAACACGTTAATATAACAACAATAGACCCGGTGCCTCAAGGGCTCCCGTATAAGCGATTTCTGGGAGAGGTGGATGTACGTAGCCTTATCCCTTTAGGGTGTAACCCTGTCGAGAGATTGTTTCTGAGGACCCTCCAACCTTATAGGATTGGCAACACGACGACTTCTCAATAGGTTACCCATCATGATACTACTCTCGCCCAAGCATACTTAACTTCAAAGTTCTAACGAGATTCAGTACCTTAGTGCCCAGTAAATGAACCTGTAGAAAAACAAAAATGAAAAACACCTTGAACAATATTGAGAGAATTGAATTGGATAATTCTCATTAACAAAACAATCTCCTACTTATACAAAACCTAAGGACAAGTGAATAGTCTACTAGCAAAAGGAATCCTAAGCCTAGTTAATTACATGATAAATGCAAATAAATAAAGAAATAAAGACAAAGCAAAACTCCCCCTCTCCCTCTTCACCTTAAAGTGGCCGGTTGCCATGGGGAGTAATGGAGGAAATTAAATTGATGTGTACCCTAATAAATACGTAGAATACTAAATACAATACGAAATACAAGGAAATACAAGTAAAATACTATGCAATAATTTCAACACTCCCCCTCAAGTTGGAGCATGTAAATTTACAATGCCCAACTTGGAGAGGAGAGAAGAAAAAGATGGAGAAGAAAGCCCTTTAGTAGAGACATCGGCCACTTGTCCTGATGAGCATATGAAAGATGTCGAGATCTCTTTGGTCATCAGCTTTTCTCGAACAAAATGACAGTCGATCTCTATGTGTTTGGTCCTTTCATGGAAAACTGGATTCGAGGCTATGTGAAGAGCCGCTTAGTTGTCACAGAATAAAATAGCGGGCTCTCGAACATCAACTGCAAGATCAACAAGTAAACGTCTCAACCAAACTAGTTCACTTGTAACAGTGGCCATCGCACGGTATTCGGCTTCTGCGGAAGAACGGGAAACAACTGATTTTTCTTAGAACGCCATGATATGGGAGCTCCTCCCAAGAAAACAACGAACGCTGTAGTAGATCGTCTGCTAGTAGGACAACCTGCTCAATCAGCATCACAATACGCACGAATGTTAAAATCAGAGTTATGTGGAAGGAAAATTCCTTGACCCGGTGTCCCCTTGATATATCGAAGTACTCGGAAGGCGACTTCAAGATGCGGAACCTGGGGATTATGCATAAACTGACTAAGTATGCTAACGGCATAACAAATGTCAGGACGAGTAATGGTAAGATAAAGAAGCCTACCTACGAGTCTTCTGTATTGACCTGGATCCTTAACTAACTCCCCCTCTTCATCACTCAAATGGTGATTTTGAACAATTGGTGTACTAACCGGTTTCCCACCTATTAGCCCGGTTTCACTCAAGATGTCGAGTGCATACTTTCGTTGACTCAAAATTAACCCCTTTGGAGAGCGTGCCACTTCTATCCCAAGGAAATACTTGACAGAACCTAAATTCTTAATGCCAAATTTGACATTAAGGTTTGATTTTACTTCTTCAATATGACTCAGACTATTCCCGGTGATTACAACATCGTCAACATACACTAGGATAGCAGTATATACGGTCCCCTTGGTGTAAGTGAAAAGCGAATAATCGGACTTAGACTGGACAAAACCCATTTCAAGAAGCGAGTTAGTGAATTTCTGATTCCAATTACGCGAGGCTTGTTTTAAACCATGTAGCGATTTTCGTAAACGACAAACTTTACCTGCATGTTGTCTTTCAAAACCTTGCGGTAATTTCATGTAGACCTCCTCATCGAGGTCACCATGAAGGAATGCATTATTTACATCTAATTGGTGCATTATCCAATTCTTTGCTGCCGCAACTGCAAGTACACAACGAACAGTAACTAATTTAGCAACAGGAGCAAAAGTATCATGATAATCTATGCCCTCTACCTAGGTATAACCTTTGGCAACTAGCCTTGCCTTATACCTCTCAATGCTTCCGTCAGATCTGTATTTGATTTTATAGACCCATTTCGAGTCTATTGCTCGCTTTCCCGGGGGCAATTCCTCCAATGTCCAAGTCTTGTTCTGTTCTAATGCCGAAATCTCCTTTTCCATTGCTTCTCTCCAATAAGGTGACTCGACCGCCTATGCAAAGTTCTTTGGCTCATCACACGATGTGATGGCTTGTAGCAAATTAGAGTGTGAGTCAGTAAATTGTGCATTAGAAACATAATTTGAAATAGGATAAACCGTACCTAAGTTAGCCGATGAAGGGGTATCACGAGACTGGGCTATAGAAGGCGGAACATCAATCACATAATCCTGATATATTTGTAGGCATTGTACGAACACGGATTGGCCTCCCGCTTCATCAATGACGTCCTCCCTCTCCCTGTGCTGACCGAGCACTGTTCGGTCACTGTGCTGACCGAACAGTGTTCGGTCTGTTTCTGCAGCACCGTCACCTGACGGTGCTGCTGGGCCCCGTACGGGCTCCATCACCCGTCTTTGTATCATACTCCCCTCGTCAACATAACGTATGAAATCAAAAACATCATCATGTGAGCTTTTGTCCTTCGTTTCTTCAAGATATGGGAAGACATTCTCGTGAAAAATTACATCACTTGAAATCACAATCCTCTTATTGTCTAAGTCATACACTTTGTACCCCTTTTTGCCATGAGGATAACCAACAAAAACACCACGAATCGCTCGACTTCCGAACTTATCTTTGCTACGATCCTTATTATGAACATAACATAAGGAACCAAAAACATGCAAATGTGTATATGAAGGAATTTTACCAAGTAGTGCTTCATACGGGCTTTTGTTTTGTAGACGGGGAGTAGGCATGAGATTGATGAGAAAGGCCGCTGTCAACACGCATTCTCCCCAAAACTGAATGGGAAGACCTGCTTCAAATCTAAGGGCTCGAGCTACCTCGAGAAGGTGACGATGCTTTCTCGCCGCTACCCCATTCTGTTGAGGTGTATCATTGCAAGAATTTTGCACTTGTATGCCCCTTTCTGCATAAAAGTCAAAGTAACGGTCCAAAAAGAAACTCCGCACCATTATCACTACGAACTTGCTTAACCCGCGAATTGTACTGAGTTTGTACCATTTCACAAAAATTCATGAGCATATTGTGTGACTGAGACTTGTCACGCATCAAATAGACCCAGGTACATCTACTATAATCATCAAAAATAATAAGGAAAAAACGTGCTCCTGTCATTGACAATGTTCGGTATGGACCCCAAATGTCAACATGAAGCAAATCAAAACAAGCAACAGATCTAGTAACAGAAATAGGGAAAGGCAACCGAGTTTGCTTAGCTCGATGACACGAGTCACAAACATTATCCAAAACAACACCAATGTTCAAACCGGAAAGACTAGATAATTTATTAAATGGAACGTGACCCAACCGACGATGCCACAATACACCCTTATTAGCACTCCTAGCAACTTGAGCGGACTTCGGAACAACACCGCCTTCCAACATGTATAGCCCATCTCATTCTTTACCCGCTCCAATCAGCTTCTTCGATGGCAGGTCCTGTATTACACAAAAAGTTTTGAAAAATGTTAATGCACAATTTATATCTTTAGTTAACTTGCTCACTGATAGCAAATTGCAATGAAAACCCGGAATTTGCAATACGTTCTCAAGTGTGATGTGGTCCGTGACCTTGGCACGCCCGACGTGTGTGACCGGTAAACAAGTGCCGTTAGGTAATTTAACGGGACGAATCTCGGTATTAACCCTTCTATCAAGTAGAGGAAAATCGGATGACACCATATGGTCTGTCGCACCCGTATCAATAATCCAACAATTATTACCAAACGAACCCTGACCTGTCAGGTTAACGCAAGGGGCACTACTTCCTGTGTTGAGTAGACCCAACAACTGTTGATATTGCGCAGCCCTGGCCTGCTGGTTGACTGGCTGCTGCTGCCGATCTGCAGCGTCTGAAGCCTGCTGCGCTGCAGCCGCAGCGGGCTTTCCGTTACTGCGGCGTGGCTGCGTCCATCCCGGTGGGTACCCAATTAGCTCAAAGCACCTGTCTCATGTATGTCCCTGCTTCTTACAATAAGAACAAATTGGGTGATTATTGCGTTTGGGTTGTGGTCCATTTGTTGAAGACGAACCACCCCCAAAATTCATATTAGTCCCTTTAGCAACAAGGGCAGCAGCCTCGGGTATGACAACGCCTCCGGATGCAACACTTTGTTGTTTTTCTTCTTGACCAAAGTGTTGAATAGGCACTAGCTACCGAGGGTAAGGGTTTGGAGTTCATCAACTGAGATCTCACAGTAGAAAAAGATGGGTCTAAACCCATTAAAAAATCAAGTAGCCTCTCCATGTCTCGTATGGCCGCAAAAGCCTGACCCGATCCACACGTACACGGAGGAATGGCTACTAGTGTATAAAGCTCATCCCATAGAGCCCTCAATTTTGTAAAATAGTCGAAAATTGACTTATTTTCTTGCTTTAAAAGTGAAATTTCGTGTTTGATTTCATAGATATAAGGAGCGTTCCCTTGAGATTTAGATCTAACCAAATGTCGCGCGAGGTTTCAAAATATGCTATACTAGCATTGATTTCCTTAGAAACAGAATTGGTGAGCCACGAAGAGACCATGGAGTCACAAGCGCTCCAATTTTCGAAATCCGGTGAAGACTCATCCGGTTTGACAATGGTTTCATCAAGAAACCCGAGCTTTCTTTTAGCCTTAAAAACTTTAAAAATAGAACGCCTCCACGCTGGAAAATTAGGACCCGTTAAAATGTCTTGCACAAAAACGAGACCTGGATGGTCCGAAGGATGTAAGTAATAAGGTGAGTTCACATCTGGAACACCCTTTGATTCAACACTCGGTGCAACGATTTGATTAGTATTTTCTTCCGCCATTATGAATTAATCACGAAAAACACAAGTAAAAACAAGAAAATAAGTAGAAACTCACAAGGGGAGGCTCGGCTAGAGTGCACGGCTGAAGTGGAAAAAAAAAAAACTTTGATGATCCCGATTCAAACCCGCTCTGATACCATGTAGAAAAACAAAAATGAAAAACACCTTGAACAGTATTGAGAGAATTGAATTGGATAATTCTCATTAACAAAACAATCTCCTACTTATACAAAACCTAAGGACAAGTGAAGTGTCTACTAGCAAAAGGAATCCTAAGCCTAGTTAATTGCATGATCAATGCAAATAAATAAAGAAATAAAGACAAAGCAAAACTCCCCCTCTCCCTCTTCACCTTAAAGTGGTCGGTTGCCATGAGGAGTAATGGGGGAAATTAAATTGATGTCTACCTTAATAAATATATAGAATACTAAATATAATACGAAATACAAGGAAATACAAGTAAAATACTATACAATAATTTTAACAGAACCCACCTAACACATTAATAAATTACACAAATTTCTCAATAAAATCACTCCATTCCAACCTACAAAACAGTCCAAAATATTGATTAGTAAAATTATTATATATATTAAAATTATCATACACATTTTTTTTGAATATTAAATTATCATATAAATATACATACATAAATACATACATACATACGTATATATTAAATCATACAAAAAGGACAAGAGTATAGATACGTTAACCCTCTTAAACCTCTTTGTGTCGTCAAATCAGTCACAGCAGGCCCATATGAAGCCCAGGTTTGTGTTGGGCCGTTGGTGGGCCCAATGCAGCTTTAGTGGGCCTGCCAGCTTATTTTTCGCCCCATCCTAATTAATACATTTTAGATGCATTTGGTTCATAGACAACGTACCCAATGCCTCAAGGGCTCCCGCCTATACAGGGTCTGGGGGGGCGGATGTACACAGCCTTCCCCCTTCAAGGTGTTAACCTGAAGAGAAGTTGTTTCCTAGTACCCCTAACCTGAGGGTGAGGACTTCCCAGGAGATCACCCATCCTGGTACTACTCTCGCCCAAGCACCCTTAACTTCAGAGTTCTAATGGGATCCGGTGACGGCGTGCTGGTGCCCTCTTTGGTTTGGTTCATCTGTTTTTAATTTTCACAATATCAAGTAAAGAGACTTCTATCACTATCTTCTGAATTTGCAACTCTTTTTATTGAGCGAAACTCTATTCAGATTTAGAGTACCTGTAAAGAGTCCTTTTCTAACTAGGAGAGTTAGTAAGCTATCGAAAGCAGAGCCTTTTGCTCCCCTTTTGTCTGTTCTTCAATCAAACTCAAGTTTCGCCTTTTGGCAACCTTACTGATAGGAAGGGAATAGATGCGTTATCTTTATTCAGCTTATCTGTTTTAATAAAACTTATATGTTTGCAATCTGTATTTTTTTCACAATGTCATGTTTGATTATGTAATGCAAAAGACCTTTTTTGTATAATAAATTGTTTAAATACATGTTTAGAAAAGAACTTTCTATTGCAATAACAATAAAGGATATAATAAAATAACATAAATTAACTAGTGGTAGCAAGTGGCGGTGGTGACTCATGGTTGTATCAAGCAACGATGATGGATAATAAAAAGCATTAAAAGTATCACATGCTAATTGTAAGCCGTGGTGATAAAGAGGGGTTAGTCGTGCTAAAGGTGGATAGTAGCGATAAACCATGGTTATGAATGATGGAGTTGAGGTGAAATTAAGGGGGTGTCAAGCCATGGTGGTGGTACGCCACAGTGGTGGGTGGTCCATGGTGTGGCGAACTCATGGTAGTGGATGATGATAGATGGAGTGGCGATCCTGGTGAAAGGGTAGTAGTGACTCGACGATGAATTATGATGTAGTGGCTAGTCAGACAGTGAAGGCATGCGAGTGTAACATGCTGTAATAGTGAAAGGGGTGATAGCGAGAGCAGACAGTGGTGGGAAGTAAAAGGAAATCACAGTGACAAAAAATTATAGCTATTTAGCGTAGCATTTTTAGAACATCTTTACGAATAAGCTCTAGGAAAAAGTTTGTATTTGTTATGAAATTATTTATCTCAAAATTAATATTAATTTGATTTGATTTAGATATAATTTGGGAGGATATTTGATATATGATTTAGTTTGTGATTATGATTGGATGACTCAATTATAAATAGAGTTTAAAGGTTATTGTTTTAGGTAGAGAAAAAGAGAGGAAAGATATGAGAGCTCACGGATTTTATAAAGGGGTGCTTAGGGGGTGCACCCGGGCAGGGGGAGAGATGTTTGATTGAGAGATGAGAGAGTTTAGTGACTTGCCGTGCAATAGTTACGGTTTGAGAGGGTTGGTGGCTCACCGTGCAGCAGTTACACTTTGGAGAAGGTTGATGACTTAATGTGCAATAGTTACACTGATGTTGATGATTGATTGTTAATGATGATGATTTTGTACGGGGATTGGGGGTTATAATTAGAGATAGTAATCCTTAATTTCATAGTGGCTTGAGGCATCCGTTGGGAATTTTTCTCTCTAATTGAGAGAGGGTTTCTACGTTAAAATATCATGTGTTGATTTTCGCTGTTTTTGTTATTTTTTGCTTCCTTTGTGCTTATATTGTGTGAATTTTCCCAACAATATCTTTTTTTTAGAGTTGTTTACGCTAAAGGGCCTTATACTTTTTTCACCGTGTTAATTTAGTCTTTGTACTTTTAATTGTGTCAATTTAGTCCCTGAACAATTCAAAGCGTGCCAATTTAATTCTTACAGAAAATTTAATGTTAAGTTTTTAATAAAAATTTTAATGATTCGGTCACGAATTGGGTCAAATTCAGTAAATGGATGAATTTATAATAAGTTGCTTGCATCTAGCATAACTTCGTCGATCAAAATTACGACATTAACTAACTTAAACTTGACACAATGACTAAATTGACACATTTTGAATTATTCAGTGACTAAATTGACATAATTAAAAGTACAAGGACCAAATTGAAATAATGGACAAAGTTCAGAGACCTTTGGCGTAAATAACCCTTTTTTTTATTTAGTTAGATAGAAGAGATAATGAAGACTCAAGGAGAGAGAAGGAGAGGTAGAAAAATGACGACAACAACAACAACAACAACAATCCAGTGCCTCTAAGGGCTCCCGCATAAGTAGGGTCTGGGGGGTTAGACGTACGCAGAGGACGCTGCCCTGAAGTGAGGTAGAAAAATGACGACAACAACAACAACAACAAACCCAGTGCCTCCAAGGGCTCCCGCATAAGTAGGGTCTGGGGGGTTAGACATACACAGAGGGGGCTACCCTTAAGAGAGGTAGAAAAATGAGGGGGGCCAAAAATGGTCATTTTTTGAGCATTTATGGCATGATCAACGGTGAGACATTAGGGACATACTACTCGCTAACTCAATTTAATGTAAATGAAATGAGTCGGCTTACGAGTCCGCTAGTTAAAAGACTCGAAAAGGTTCAACTTGTTTGGCTAAATAAATCGAGTTCAAGTTTGATAGAGCTCTTGCCCGAAGCTCAACAGAACGAACATAGTTGCGTCAATTTATGTAAATTATGAATCTAAATTGCCTAATTGAGCCAAATTCAAGCCTAAAGATGGTGAGTTAGAGTTTAAATGAGCCTAAACTATATGAACTTGGCTCGGAGTTCATCAAGTTAGGATTGAACTTAACTGAGTTGAGCCGGCCTGAGCTCAAGCTTATTACACTGCGAGCTCGCGCTTGAAGTTTCCAGACTCGATGAGTTTTGAGCTATTCCGAGCTAAGCAACATGTTCTCCAGCTGAGCCTCAACACTAACACACTTGGACCTAGCCGGGTTCGTTTACACGCCCGGTTATTTGAAACTCTATTATCAACAAACCAACAATCTTAGAAAGTTAAGCTGATTAATAAAGGCTCGAAATGGTGTACACTCTACCATTCATCCTTACGTAAATATTTATCAAGATTGAAACGTAGATAATTCATATGGTAATTTTATATATTGCGTTATTAATTGTATGAGTTATTTATGCTAAAGGTCCCTATACTTTGTCGGTTGTGTGAATTTAGTCCCTGCACAATTCAAAATGTGTCAATTTAGTCCTTAAAGAAAATTTTATGATAAGTTTTTAATAAAATTTTTAATGGTTTGGCCACAATTTGGATTAAATTCAGTAATAGATGAATTTATAATAAATTGTCTGCATCTAACATAATTTTGCTGTTCAAAATTACAACAATAACATAACTTAAATTTGAACAGATGACTAAATTGATACATTTTGAATTGTTCAGGGACTAAATTAACACAATTAAAAGTATAAGGACTAAATTGACATAATGGACAAAGTACAAGGACCTTTAGCGTAACTAACCATAATTATATTGATGTTTAGATTAGGAGTTATTAAGAATCAAATACGTGACCCCAACAAATCTGTAATATCATGTAAAATAACCAAGAAAACTAAAAGTTGTTGAAGGTGTAGAAATAATTTTATACTCCAAGGCTTCGCTTTGCTCAACAGAAAACATATTCCTTATGAAAAATTTTACTTCATAAAATATTTATATCAAGTAAAATTTTATCTTAATTTTTTTTTTTTTGTTTAGCTAAGGAGAAATAATTTAATTCTATAAAGCATGTAGACAGTTGTTATTTTCGATGTAAAAAAAATATTATTGTCAGAATAATGATGTGACTTATAGATAATAAAAGACACAAAATTGTCTTAAAAACTAAATTTTTACTATGATAATAGTAATTTTGCCACAGTAATAACAATTTTGCGCTGATAATAACGTATCCCAACATATAACATGGCCACTTTCGAGAGTACATATTTTTCCTCTCGATCAAAGAAAATGTCTTCCCTTTTATCACGGGAAAGTCAATTCTCTCAATAAAAGTTTTTGTTTTCTTATGTACAATAATAAAATTAGATAAATGTTATTAGCAAAACAAAAATTGTTAATAATATAATAATTTTTTGAAAATTTGTCATCACAAATAACTCTATTACTCTGAAATAACAAATTGTACCATAATAATAACAGATTTTAACCTAGGAAGATACCAACATGCAAGTATCGGATCCTATTAGGGTTCTGAAGTTAACCGTGTTTGAACGAGAGTAGTACCAATATGGGTGACTTCCTGGGAAGTCCTCGTGTTACACTCCTCAGGTTGGGGGTTAATGGAAACAGCCTTTCTTCAGGGTAGCACCCTAAAGAGGGAAGGCTGCGTACATCCACCCCCCAGACCTTGCTTAGGCGGGAGCCATTGGGGTATTGGGTATGTTGCTTTACCTAAGAGGGTATCAACATACAAGCACCGGATCCTATTAGAACTCCGAAATTAAGTGTGCTTGGGTAAGAGTAGTAACAAGATGGGTGATCTATTTGGAAGTTCTCGTGTTGCACCCCTCATGTTGGGGATTATAGGAAACAACCTTTCTTCAGAGTATCCCGAAGGAGGAAGACTGTGTACATCCAACCCCCCAGACCCTGCTCAGGCGGCAGCCCTTGGGGCATTGAAAATGTTGCTACCTTAATAATAACATCATTCTATTGTAAATACAAAAATATTTTCTATAAGAACAAATCGATCCTAACTGCAAATAAAAAAAGAAAGAAGGGCAAATTACATAAGTACCTTTAGAAGGCAAACTTAATAAAATAATATTTTAGTATAAAAAGTTATATATAATTAATAAATAATCAAAAAAATAATGTGTAAAGATGCATAACAGGCCTTGCTTTTATTTTTATATTATTATTTAAACTATTTATTAAATATACGTAATTTTTAAATTAAAAAGTTATTACAAAAAATATATAAATTAAAAAATTAATAAACTAAAGGGTTATTTATGCTAAAGGTCATTGTACTTTGTTCATTGTACCAATTTAGTCCTTCTAGTTTTAATTATTTCAATTTAGTTCCTGTATAATTCAAAATGCGTCAATTGGATCCTTAGAAAAAAATTTATATTAAGTTTCTAATAAAATTTTTAATGATTCGGCAATAAATTGGGTTAAATTGAGTAAACAAATAAATTTATGATAAGTTATTTGTATCTAATATAATTTTGCCGTTCAAAATTACGAAATTAATTTTTTTTAAATTTGACCAAAGGACTAAATTGACACATTTTAAATTATTAAAAGACTAAATTAATATAATTAAAAATATAAAAACTAAATTAATATAATAAAAAATATAAAAATTCTTGATATAAATAACTATAAATTAAATCTTACAGTACTAATATGTAATTTACAATAAAGAATTAAAGAAGCGGGGATGGGGCACTTTTCCCCAGAACCCAAAGCGGTCAAAACTCATAGAAAACCGGTGACGCACCTGCACCTTCACTTTGGTCCCCTCCCCGACCACTCACATCCCTCCACGTGTCACTCTTCCATTGGCCCCCTCTCCCCACATAGAATCCAATGGCCTCGCTCCCTTCACTATAAAAAACGACACCGCTTTCCTCTTTCCTCCCACCAATAAAAATAAAAATAAAAGTAAATGGCGCGAAGAAAATTAATTTTATTCGCAAGGGCATTTCCGTCATTTTATACACTCTCTCTCCTCGCCGTGGCCGGCGTTGTTCTGTTGCTAGCCTGCTCCGGTGGAGTCGCCGGCGGTGGACATGACTACCGTGATGCGCTGCGTAAGAGCATTCTGTTTTTTGAAGGGCAGCGGTCTGGTAGACTTCCTGCGAATCAGCGTGTTCGGTGGCGTCGCGACTCTGCTCTGCACGATGGGGCGTCGGTCGGGGTAATTTCATCATTTGCAAATCAGCATTGCTTATATCAATAAATACATTTTGTTTGATTTGAAGATTTGATATGTGTTGTAAATTATAATTAAATCGCATAAATAACATCCTTTCGCACAGGATTATATAGGTCTATTTTCATACTCTATATGAGACTCATATTCATATCTATACTGTTATATTAGAGTATAAAATTATTTCTAAGCTTTTACTCACCAGTTTAAGTTTTTGGAAAAGATAATTTTTTTAAATGATATCAGATTCTTGTTGACCAAGAGGTCACGAGCTCGAATCTTAACAACCCCCACTTTCAACATTAAGACAATTTGAGCACAAGGTATGAAGTGTGCATGTGCACAATCCACGCATCAGGCCCAATTGGCATTTGTGTGAGGGGACATGTTAGAGTATAAAAATATTGTCGAGCCTTCACTCACTGGCTTAAGCTTTTAGAAAAGTTGGTTTCTTAACATGGTATAAGAGCTTCTGGACGAAGAGGTTACGAGTTCGAATCCTATAGCCTTTACTTTTAATATTGACATAATTTATGTATGAGGTATGAGGCCTATGCAAAATCTACGTTTCAAGTTAAGGAACAACTTTCTCAAAAGTTTAAACTAATGGGTGTCGGTCCAGAAATAATTTTTACCTATAAGCTTAAGCTTTTGAAAAAGATAATTCTTTGACATGTTAAATCTATGCTATTATTGTTCTATGAATTTTTATTGCTAATAATATACGTTTAAATGCTATACATTTCAAACACATTTCTTTTCTTGTATCGTCTTAGTTAAGAAGACTCTGATACTATATTGTAAGGAATTAATTATCCAAAAAATTTAAACTGATGGATCATTCTTTTGGTATCCTTTTATGCTCTAACATTATTAATTTTAGACTGGTATTATGATCTAACAATAACCAAACCGAAAATTTCACAATCTCTCCACCAACAGTGTAACCTGAACAATTCAATTTCACAGGTAGACTTAACCGGTGGCTACTACGACGCGGGAGACAATGTAAAATTCGGCTTTCCATTGGCATTCACCACCACGATGCTCTCATGGAGCGTAATTGACTTTGGCCGCACCATGGGGCCCGAGCTTCCCCATGCGGTGGCAGCAGTGCGGTGGGCATCGGATTACCTCCTGAAGGCCACGGCGGTGCCTGGCGTGGTGTTCGTCCAGGTAGGCAGCGGCGGATGCAATGTTATAGCATTGGGTCTAATCTAAGTGCCCCAATGCATTTTAGACAAAATTCGTATTATATATAATTATATAAAAACTATTTATTTGTATAAAAAGCTAATTTTTGGAGCCATTTTTCAATGTTTCTTTGGGGTGTAAACGACCCGAGTCGAGCCGAGCATTCCCTTGTTCAAACTCGGTTCGTTAAGATTTATCGAGCTCGAGTTCGAGCCGAACTCTTAATCAAGCTTTCCAACCCTTTGTTTGAGCTCGTTTCGTTAAGATTTTGTTGTGCTCGAAACTCGGCTCGGCTCGGCTCGGCTCGTTAGGCTAATCGAACCAATTCGAGCTCCTTATCAAGCCGAGCCGAGTGCGTTACCGAATGAAATTGAGCTCATAACAACATAAGCTTATTATCGAGCCGAGTTATTCGAGTTACTATCGAGCCATTATCGAACTATTTTAGAGTTAATATTAACTGTTAATGAGCCTTTAATGAGCTTTTAACGAGTTTTTTAACGAGCTTTTAATAAGTTCTTAACGAGCCCTTAACGAGCTCTTATCGAACTGTTCACGAACATTAACGAGCCGAACACCTCCTTGTTCGAACTCGACTCGTTAAGCTTATCAAGCCTGCTCGAACTCGGCTCGATAAATTATCGAGCCCTAATTATGAACACAAACGAGCCATAATCGATTTCGAACACGAGCAGTTCATTAAACGTTCGGTTCGTTTACACCCCTAAGTGTTTTCTTTTATTTCTATATTTGTTAGATGGATATAAATTTTTGTATAAAGTCCTTATACAGGTTTTAAAAAATATTTTCCAAACTAGGAGCCATGTGGATGCCATGTCATTTGTTATGTTTTTTTTTAAATTTTTGTTATTTTTTTAAAGAATACCACTCCCTCGAAGAGATATTTTACACTATTAGCCGTTGTATGATTAACTTATAGATGGAAATGTTTTTATATACTCAATTTTTTATTTAAAAATAAATTATAGACTTGAAAGTATTACTACAATTACGATCCGAATGTACTCTATACAGGTAGGGGACGCATACTCGGACCATAACTGTTGGGAGAGGCCGGAGGACATGGATACATTAAGGACGGTCTATAAGATTGACCGGAACCACCCGGGGTCTGACGTTGCCGGTGAGACCGCTGCTGCATTGGCCGCCGCGTCTATTGTTTTCCGGTCACGGGATCCGGCGTACTCTCGGTTGTTACTTGATCGTGCTGTTAGGGTCAGTCCTGCTCTGCCTCCTCACTTTTGTTTGATTTTAAGTAGATTTATTATTTAGATATCTGTTTAATCATTTATTATTTAAGTATTAATTTTTTATTATATAAAAATTGATAAATGTTAAAAGTTTTAAAGTTGAAATCTTACGAATTTTTTTTCAGAATGTCAAGAGGTTTTACGTAACACATGGTTTTAGCAACGTATAAATGATGTAAGAATTGTCTATAAACTTTCGTAACAAAAGTTCATTAAATTCAACTGTAAGGTAGCTATATATTGTAGGAATTGGGTGTCACGTGTATTTAGACAAAAGAACACTGGATTTTAATAAGAAAATATATACTATATATTATATTTTATTAAAATTATGGTTAATGATTTATTAATAAGACCATTTTAGAATTAGTATAAAAAGTTATGTAGAAGTGTTAACGTAGGAGTTATTGTTTGAACAAAAAATATTATTAGACGAGTAAATGTGTAAATTATAAAAAATGATAATTATAAAATTACTCTAATAATAATAATAATAATAATTTGCTTTACTATAAATAATTTTACCAGGATAATTTTAGGGTAATGTTGATATCAAAGCAATTGTTGGAGCAAAGGCCGCAGTTTTGGAGACAATTTTATGGCTTTTATTGTTTATAAGTTATATCACTACTCTAACAATAATAATTTTTTTCTGTATAATAACAACTCCCTAATTTTATTATTTTTAGACTGTAAAACTAATCATGGATTTTCACCCATCAACTTGAACTTTTGAAAAAATTGATTCTTTGATATAGTATCAGAGTTTTATAACTAAGAGGTCAAAAGTTTGAATCCTAACAACCTCTAATTTTAATATTAATATAATTTAAATATAATAAATAATATAAATTTATGTATTATTCATATTTTAAGTCCAAACGGCACAAAAAGACATATTAAAATATAAATTGAAAGCAGAGGAAGAACATGAATATTATAAGGTGTAAATGTAAAATACATACATACCCTATCGAGAGAGATTGTACCCAGACCAGACTAGGGAATACTTAATTCTGACATTTATTTATTACTTTATATTATAAAATAAAAATGTCATTTTTGTGGGCTCCATGCTCTTGAAACTGATGAATTTGGATATCTTTTATATCTTTTGTTAACGAACCATCTATTCTAAAAGTTTAAGCTGATGAATAAAAGTTCAATAATAGTTTTATACTTTAATATACCCCCTCACACGAATGCTAATTGGGCTAAAAGTGTGGATAGTACACAGGCCCATCTCATACCTTTTGCTTAAATTATTTAATATTGAAAGTGGGGGCTGCAGAGACTTAAAATCGTGACCTCGTGGTCAACCTAGCTCTGATACTATGTTAAGAAATCATCTTTCCCAAAAGCTTAAGCTGATGGGTGAAGGCTCAGGATTGGTTTTATACTCTAACATGCTCCCTCACGCAAATGCCCGTTTGGGCTTGAAGCGTGGGCAATGCACAGGCCCACCTCATACCTTATGCTTAATTATTTTAATATTGAAAGTGGAGACTGTTGAGATTCGAACTTCTGACCTCTTGGTCATCAAGGCTCTGATATTCTGTTAAGAAATCATCTTTCCAAAAAACTTTTTATCTTATATTATAATATATATATATATAGATTAGGTGAATTTATTATTATGGTTGGTTTCTGCGGTTGCAGTAGCAGGGTGTTTCATTTGGTTCCTACTTGTAAAGTGCCCAACCCGAGTTCATTGCTCCAGATATATGGATTATTATTTTGGCTTTACATGATGCAATACAACCCTTCATTGTACTTTATATTATATTATTCATATTCATTTTATTTTTGAATATTGGATAATTATATATATATGGTTCATTTACTAGACACTAAGGCATCAGATCTCAATAGAAATCCGAAGTTAAGCGTCGTGTTGCCAACCCTATAAGGTTGGGCTCCTCGGAAACAGCCTCTCGGCAGGGTTACACCTTGAAGGGGCAAGATACATCCATCCTAAACCTCGGTTAGGCGGGAGCCCTTGAGGCACTAGATTTGTTGTTGTTGGATAATTTTATATATGTATATATCTCTAAAACTCATTGATAAAAGTGCATGCTGGTAAGTGTAGGGTCGGTTATAACCCGTAACAACCCAAGTAACTGCTTAGGGCTCCCAAATTTTAAGGATTTTTGGGTTGTGATTTTAAAGAACCAATTTTTAATATTAATAAATTTTATAATAAAAATTTTTGTATTATGTTGAATATGAAGGGCTCATTTTGAAAATTTTACTTGAGACCCCGAAAATATCAAAACCAACCCTGGGTGAATGGGTGAGAGTGAATATTGAATCACTCATTTGGTTGATCAGAGGGTGTAGAATGATGTCAGGTGGGAGGAGATGATATCAGCAGTCAAATAAAGAAAGGAACATACCCATTGCCTCAAGGGCTCATGCCTACGCAGGGTCTGAGGGGGCGGATGTATGCAACCTTCCCCCTTCAGGGTGTTAACCTGAAGAGAGACTGTTTCCCAGTGCCCCCAACCTGAGGGTAAGGACTTCCCAGGAGGTCACCCATCCTGGTACTACTCTCGCCCAAGCATGCTTAACTTTGAAGTTCTAATGGGATCCGGTAACGGCGTGCTGGTATCCTCTTTGGTTATCAGCAGTCAAATAGGTGGTCCAAAATTCACTATCACCTACCCACATTCTCACATGAATTGCTAATATATATATATATATATATATGTGGAATATTAAAAATGATAGATTTATTTTGATTGTACGTTTTCTTTTGTGTGAATTTGACAAGAACTTTTTCTTTTTTGGTAGTAATTCAAAGATGCTAAAAGTAAAGATTTTTATTATCAGACGTGTAATTTTGTATTTTCTATGAATGAAGCATGTAGATAACGGCTCTATGTTTGTTGATGATAATGTCGATTTTTTTTCTAGGTGTTCGAGTTTGCAGACAAGTATCGAGGTGCCTATAGCACGAGCCTCGAAAAAGACGTCTGCCCGTTTTATTGTGACTTCAATGGTTATCAGGTTAGCATTCTTCTCGATTGATTAGGAGAGTAGAGCATTGGGCTTACACGTTAATCTCTTCATTCTTACAAGTCAGACATAAAATTTTTGACTAGACTCACGTATGGATGTAACAGGATGAGCTGTTATGGGCAGCAGCATGGCTGCACAAGGCGACGAAGAGAAAAGAATACAGAGAGTACATAGTGAGGAACGAGGTGATATTAAGAGCCGGAGACACTATCAATGAATTTGGGTGGGATAATAAGCATGCCGGTATCAACGTCCTTATTTCCAAGGTATCTCCACATTTTCCGCTTTTTATTTCAATCTATATATTACAGGTTTTTATATTTTGTTTATTACATTAATTTGATGTCTATACCTTTAGTCACATTACTATGATTCTTGTATCGTTTAAATTACCTGTGCCTCGAACTGTATATCCGTAATACATGACATTGTACTAGGTCTTAGGACTGATCGAGTGTTAGATATGTATGTCAATCTAAGTAAGGTCTCATCGTAAAACCCATTAACATTAATCAGAGCAGTCTAACAGTCTTGTATATTAATATTTTCTATTTTATAACTCAGAAATTTGAGTATTTCTTACATATATATGGCCTATCCCGAGATTTTAGTGGCCAAAGTAAGTTTTGATCATTAAACCCTTTTTCATAATGAAAGTCAATTTTTTTTTTATTTTTATATTGGCAAGTCTAGGGAGGGGAATTACTTCGAGTCTTAACTGGCTTTATTAACATATAAAATATAACATAACATATAATATATAATTTATTTATATGAATAATGCTATATACAACAAAAACAAGGACACCAAAAGGGACACGAGTGAGATTCAAGCCCCAGGCTTCCATGTGTAAGACATTTTCCACTACCATTTGTGCTATAATTCCCCTTATGATCCACTAGGGCAAATAAAATACTTAAACTTTATTAAGATGGCGCCGCCTCGTGTCTTTTCATGCGCCATTTTTTCGTGACGTGTAAAAGCGTGCTATTTATATAATTATAAAATTTAATGAGGTTTTAATTATTCAAGAATGTCTTAGCTGGACATAAAAAATCCTGGATGGAAATTATTCTCCCTGTCTTGTTTTTTTTTTTTTTTTAAATTTATTTTAAATCTCTCTTTCTCTCTCTCTCTTTAAAAAAAAAAAAAAAAAAATTGTTGTTGCCAGTCACGTGAAGGGGGGAATATCAAATCATGTGCTCACATTGGTTGGAGGGGGGGGGGAGATTCTTGATTGTGGGCCTCCACCTGGTGGGCCCTCCTAGTTATGGGCCATACGCCTACATGTGATAAGCCCATTTATCCCTCTTCATTTATTAAACAAACTATTTTTTTATTAATTTGAGGTAAAATATTTAACAAATTGTTTAAATTATCGAGACCCTTTGGAAACGGCTTCCTTTCGAATTAACATCATATAGAGGTTAGACTGCGTGCATTTTGTGCTTCGTCCCGTAGACTCTGCTTTGGCTGGAGCCTCTTTGAGACACTTGGCTTTTGTTGTTGTTATTGTTTAAATTTTTCTCGAGACTTGATGTTTAGTTTATCTAGAACCAAAAAGTATAAATGCTTAGTTTTTCAATGTCGTATTAGAGATTTGTGATCGACGAAGTTGTGAGTCTGAATCCCAAAAACCGCTAATTCTAATGTTAATATAATTTCTTGCATATATATAAGATTTGCATAACCTATGCTTGAAACCAATGGAAGATTTGCTCGTAAGGACATGTTAGAAACTGAAAACCCAAATCTCAATTTTTAACTGATTGATAAAAGTTTTAGGACTTGTTTGGTATTGTTTTCCCACTGAAATATTTGGTTTTTTAAAAAACTAAAACGAGGTTTTGAAATGATTTTTTTCTTTCTTTTAGGGTTTTTATCAATATAAAAACCCAATTTTTATTCAGGTAATTAAAAATTAAAAACTACAAATAAAAATAATATTAAATATATATAAAATTGTGAATTAAAAAAAAAAAAAGTCAAAAATGGAAGGAAAAGCAAGATCTAAGCACAGATGATTGCACATGATAATTGTTCGGATCTTGTTATAGTGTTTACATGTGGACACTTAGGGATTACATAGAATATAACACAAAAAAAAAAAAAAAATTTGCTGTTCATAAAGACATTCATGTTGGGCTTCTTGTGTGGAGTTCGATTTTATACAGTTACGATTCAAGTCCAATGGAGTTCCTCTCGGAAAAATTTTTGTGGCTTGGTTTGGGTTTAGGTTGAGGTCTAGGCCCGTTTTGGAGATCTCAACTTAATAGAATTAGGATTTCTTATGTGTGCGTTTATAAATCCTGTTTTAGGGATTGAGAGAGTGTAGAGCGTAATTAGAAGAACTCTTTGTAAAACATCAAAAGGCAATAAAATATCCCTGCAACTTTGGGGACGTAGGCATTTTAGGTCGAGCCACGTAAATTTTGTGTGTTTGTTCTTTATTTTTCTCGTTGAATCTTTCATTGTTTAGTTGTTGAGTCTCCTAATAATTCGGCCCTATGTTAATTTGGTGTCGTTTCCAAGTGTTAGTAGGGCTTATTCGGGTGAGATACGCCTAGACCTTATCTTTTCCCCTTCACATCATATGCCAAGGGACAAACCTAATCAGGAATTTCCGAGTTGCCTAACTTGGAAATTCTTAATAATAAGAAGAAATTAACAAGCATGTGCCGTTACGTTCACATGCAAGCATAGGATTATCTCGCCTCGCCCACAGATTGAGTCATCCGATTATGGACCTACTATAGCCAAATGAACTCCTCCTTTCCAATAAAAGTTTGATAAACTTACCCGAGGTTTTAAATTTGAACCTCAATATGGCTGTACTCGAACCTAGTTTAACAAGTATTGGACCATGCTCCTCGGTTATTTTCATTTTAGGTTCCATTTGGACTTGTTCGGCTCATTTATGGTTAGAATTTGATGAGTTCCGAACCGTGCTCCTCGTTTAGTCTCATTTTAGGTTTGATTTGGGCTTGTTGGCTCATTTAGAGTAAGCATTTGACTCAACTTAGTGTAATAGTTTACCTTAATTGATTAGATCAATTAGGACTCAATTTAGCTCGAGCTCGAGTATTGAACACAATTTTTTGAACTAAGTAATGAGCTAGCTTGTTATGGTTGGTGAACCGATTAACTTCATTTGTAATATCCCTATTCATTTGTGAAGTCATAACGGCTTTGGCACAAAAATTACGATTTGACTAGTTTGATAGTTCGATAAAACCTTAAAACCTTCTTTAGAAAGACATATCGAATCTAATACCTTCTTTAGAAAGACATATCGAATCTAATACGTCCACCATAGTAATACCTCCAACGTTGATGATATTCCCGCATCCAACGTTATATGTAATGTATTTAATATATGTATGTGTATATATATATTATTGTTACTGCCACTGAAAATGTTATTATTGTCAAAGCAATGATGCGGCTTACAAATAATGAGAGGCACATGTTAAAAATAAGAACTCCGCATATGAGTAAAAATGTCAATTCCACATAGAAGTGTAGGAAAGAAGAGACCAGCTGATAAGTCTAGTGGGTAACTCGATATAACACTAATTAGTTTTAGAATAGAACCTCATTTGGGCTTATATGTGGATCTCGTAGGTTCCAACTCCGCGGGTCATGCCTAAAGGCCCGGTGAAGATGTAAGAACACAAATTGTCTTAAAAACTACAATCTTATTTTAACAATAATAATTTTATAATACTTGTATATATAAATAATGTAAAGATTAAAGATGTAACATAAGAGTATGTTGACTAATGAGTAGTAGTGCATGTGCGTAAAGCCTGTTTTCATTTTTGCATTACATCCCCACCTTCTGCCATCTATTAAAGCTGCACTTCTTTCCTCTACTTTACCAAAGAGGGCACCAACACGTCATCACTAGATCCCATTAGAACTTCGAAGTTAAGCGTGTTTGGGCGAGAGTAGTATTAGGGTATGTGACCTCCTGGAAAATCCTCACCATCAGGTTGGGGGCATAGGAAAACAGCCTCTCTTTGGGTTGACACTCTGAAGGGGAAATGCTGCATACATCCGCCCCCCAGACCCTGCGTAGGCGGGAGCCCTTGAGGCATTGGGTATGTTCACTTGTTTCCTCTACTTTGTTTTTATATAATTTTATATTTTAATATCTATCTATCTATCTATATCTATATATATATATATATATATATATATATTAGTGTTGTCATGAGAGGGTAAGAGCATGAAAGAGGCAAATCCTGGCCTTCCATTGTAATGGACAGCCAAATTTTGTTGAACATTAAAAAAAAAAATAATTTACAGCCTATACTCCTTCACGAGGCAGAAAGAAAGAAGAGGTAGGGAACAGAAATTGTTTTTTTTTTTTTAATATTCAACAAATTTTGGCGGTATATTGTTATTTTTTTAATGTCCAACAAATCTTAGCCGTCCATTACAATGGAGGGTCAAGATTCGCCCCTCTCACGCTCTCACCCTCTCATAAGATTGCCACTATATATATATATATATATAGGGTTATTTACACCAATAGCCCCTGTACTTTATTTATTATGTCAATTTAGCTCTTGTACTTCTAATTGTGTCAATTTAGTCCTTCTACAATTGATATTGTGTCAATTTGGTGCTTGGAGTAAAATTTATGTTAAGTTATTGACGTAATTTTTTGTGGCATAAGTACGTTAGATGCAAGTAATTTACTAAAAATTTATCTTTTGACTCAATTTAAACCAACTTATGGCCGAATATTTTACTCCAAGGACCAAATTGACATAATATCAATTTTAGAGGGATTAAATTGATACAATTAAAAGTACAAGGATTAAATTAATACACTGAAAAAAGTATAGGGACCTTTGGTGTAAATAACCCATATATATATAGTTTATTTATTGTATAGTTTATTAGATATTAGAGCATTCGGGTCAACTTATTTGTACATTAACTAGTCCCTCGGTTTTTTTCACGTCTGCTCAGAAGTTCCCTTATGCATAACATGATTAACTTGAAGCCATAGATAATAGCATGATTCAAATCCGAGACTTAATGCTTTACACATACAACAAAATTATAGTAAAATAATGTTCGAATTGGAAAAAAATTCTCTAATATAATATCAAGTAACCGGCAGTTCTCTTCGTTATAGCTTTTCAACATTGATCTCCACCGAGTTCATTTTTGGGCTCTTTGCGTTTCTCGTATTTCTCTCTAATCATGTAAATGTTGTTAAGTAACTTGACCTGCATTGAGCTGTCGAAGATTGAGTAAGCCGTTACTTTATAGAATCATCGGCTTGTCATGTTATAAAACGCCTCGTGACATCTTGGTTTTCGTAAAATGTTATCGAGACGTATGATTTATAATGTGCAGGAAGTGGTAATGGGGAGGGCAAATGACTTGAGATCGTTCAAGGTGAATGCAGATGCCTTCATTTGTTCTATTTTGCCTGGTGTTGGTCATCCTCAAGTTCAATATTCTCCTGGTACGTATGACATCCTTTCGAAATTACATTAGTTACGGACAAGGCCGATCCTGACATTTCCGAGGCCTTAAGCTAAATTCTCAAAGGGGGGCCTTCGTTTATTAATACTAAGAATTGATACTTTAAGCACAACTTCAAAAATCTGGGGTCCTTAAAATTTGGGGTTCCAAGCGGGTGCTTGGGTTGCTTGGGGTTATGTCCGACCCTGGTTATGGGGGGACCCCAAAATCTATAAACATAAACCTAAAATCAAAGATACTCTAAAATGTTACGCGACTCTGATTTGTCTTGAATTTGACCCAGATTGGAATGATGGAACTGAATTAACGGAATACAGACAACTCAAAATTGCCCCAAACCGAAATGACTCCAATGGGAAATTATAATTGACTTAGACCTATTATGATAGACTAAGAATTCGAAATGATCTAACCCCGATTAAGCTTTGAATTTGTTTTGGAATTACATTTCTAATTTTTGATTCGAGATATTATCTAAACAACGTAATTTCAATTCCACCCTAATTTTAATGTTATTAGAAATGGAATGGAGATGGCAATTCAAAGTAAAACTCCAATTTTCGTGTTTCAAATAATATGCAAGAAACTAATGCAGCACGAATACGAAAATTATAGAAACGGAAAGTTTAACAGCCTTTCTTTAATTTCTTATTGCGAAGACAATTAAGAATGAAGGGAAAAAAGTCTAACTGAATTCTCACAACCCAAGAACTAGAAAGAACGCATAAAAAGGGATAAATTTTTTTTAAACACACAATGAATGAATAAAGACCGTAGGTTTCCTCTCCCTTAAATCGGGGTGCTAATTTATCTAGACTGAAACACTTAAACATTAGAAGGATAAATACAAAAATAACTCTTAATTATCTAAAACAACTAATAATTATCTTCTGATCTAATCTAAGCTAAAGCTTTCTAGTAATGTAAAACTCTACCGCGTATCCACCAACTCGCCAAGTCAGGCATCCGACCCGCCTAGATCCATTCCATACATAAGCCGCCAAAGCTGAAATGCGGCTGCATTAGAAACTAAACAGTTGTTAGAGTATAAAACTGTTCTTGGGCATATAACCTATTAGCTTAAGCTTTTGGGAAAGATGGTTGCTTGACATAGTATCAGAGCATTGTGGACCAAGAGGTCACAAGTTTGAATCTGAACTGCCCCCACTTTCAATATTAGATAAAAAAAAAAACCAATTTAGGCATAAGGTATGAGGTGAACTTGTGCACTATCCACGCTTCAAACCCAATTGACATTTGCATGAGAAGGCATGTTAGAGTATAAAACTATTCCCGAGCCTTCACCCATCAGCTTAAACTTTGAAATAGTTGATTCCTTGACAACAGTATATCATGCTCTAAAATAAACCAACATTCTGACTATGATTTATCACATCAATAACAAATATTTTAGTAAGTGTTATTATTTTTATTATTATTATCTAATGAGAATATAATATGAAATGAAGGGGGATTGATATTCAAGACAGGAGGGAGCAACATGCAGCATGTAACGGCATTGTCGTTCTTGTTGCTGGCCTATTCTAATTATTTGGGTCACACCAATCAGCACGTGCCATGTGGCCCCGTCCCCGCCTCTCCTTCTCTCCTCCGACACTTGGCCAAGCGTCAGGTACTTTCTTCTCGTTTTCTCTTACTCTATTTTCCGAGCTAAATGTGTCGGTGAAGTGGTTTGTCTTCTTGCTCAATTAACTTGGCGAAGAAAAATTTTACTGGATCAGCTTAAGAATAGAGTACATTTCGATTAGACCAGTAGATGGATTTATAACGGGCCGCTTGCATTTAACATGACTAAACTTTTGAAAGTAATGTCATTAACTTAACTTTAGTTTCATTACAAAAATAAATTGAAACAATGTAAATTGTACATTAAATAAATTAACATAATTAAAGTACAAGAACTAAATTGACAAAATGAACAAAATATGGGAAGTTTCACAAAAATAACCCTTAAGTTAATATAAAATTAAATTATACACAATTGTTAAATGGGAGTTTTAATCAAAGTAATAACATGACTTACAAATAAAATTGCTTTCGGCATTAAGATCTTGCTCTGCAAATAACAATTTTACCTTGTCAATGACATTACCATATTAAATTATAAAAAAATAATAATTTAATTTAATATTTTATAATTCGGATAATATGTTTAAATGTAGAAAAATTACGTAGAAAGTAATACTTACAAAAATAAAATAGTGGGGTCCAATATGAGCAAAGTTAGGATAGGTTTGGCCCATGACAATCTGAACCTGAGGGGTTCACAGACTTTGAGTTGCCTGCATTAATGTGACACCCTCCTTCATTTTCCCCCTATTGCCTCGGAACACTCGGGTGTAGATAAACCGAGCTGGCTTATAATTTATAAGAATATCAGGTAGTTGAGACGGATGAGCTTAATTGAGCTGATCTTGAGTTAAATTATAAGACTGAATATACCAAATCGGACTAGGTTGAACCAAAATAAGCTGAATTCGAGCCTAATCGAGACTAGATGAGATTGGACTGATGCTAAACGAGCCTAAATAAGAGGAGTTTAACTTGGAAGTTGCTAAGTCAGAGCTCAAAGTCTCCGAACTTGGTGAGATTCAAAAACAATTGGAGCTAAACCAATTATTAATCGATAAACCGACATGATTCATTTTTTTAATCTCTTCATAACTCAAAAATCTCCAACACCTGACAAGTGCAATATTTGATCCCATGTCTCGAGTATCCACCCCTGAAGACTTTATCAATAAAACTAGCTGACACCTTCGATACACTTCATTTACACCCTCATCTTTTCTCCCCCGTCATCTCTTTGCCCATATTTCCTACAATCATTTCATATCTATCTAAGATCTCGGGTCTCGCCTCAAAAACTTTACCAATTAAATTAAATAGCAGCTTTCGCTGTTGTCCTTTCTCCCCATTATCTCTTTGAGCTATACATGGGCCTTGCCCATACCCTGAAGTCATTTCTTATCCATAAATACTTATAAAGAATTTTTTATTATTTATTTACATAAATATGTGGGAAAAATATTTTATTCACGAGTTTTAAACAGTCTTGAAAAGGAAGTACATAAATATGAATGAATCAACGATTCTAACAGGATGGTTGGTAGACGAAAGCTTAATAATAAATATAACAACAACAACAACAGACTCAGTGCTTCAAAGGCTCTCTGTGTGGGTGTTTAGCCAAAATATAAAAAAGAGTAAAAAAAAAAAAAAAGATATACCTTTTGCTTTAAAGCTAGAAAAAAAAAAAAAAAACAATGGGAAAAGTAATTCTTAAAAAAAATAAAATAAAACAAAAGTGATTATTTTCATAGCTGTATTAAACATAATGTATTCTTTCTGATCGTTCACTAACTTTACATACGATCATCAAATTCTGTTGATCTCAAAATGGCTTACATATATATGCAATTATTTTCTTATATTAATGTTGATATTAGTATTAATTAATGTATAGATTAAGTAAAAGTTAATAATAAAAAAATGAAAGAAAAGTGTATCCAAAAATATAGGAGGGCAAATATAATAGTGAACATAGGATACTGCTGGTCAATTGTGTAACAGTAGTTACATGTGACATTATATGTGCAATTAGAGAATCTTAAGTTGTATATCATAATCCCAATCATTACCCTTCTCATTTTTATAGTACCTTAAAAAAAAAAAAAAAAAAAAATTCTTATGATGCTTTTTTCGGGTTTCTTTTACGGAAGAAAGCGTTCGTTTTAAGAAAATACAGTTTCTTAGGATTTGAGGGTGTTTAATTTGAAAAGAAATGTGTTTTTAAATAACCAAAAGTACAAAAATAATGCTTCTCTTTTGAAGTAAAAGCAAAATAAAAATTAGAAATGTTCGGACAAACAAAGGCTAAGAACGGGTAATAACACTTGTATTGCGGGAGAGTTAGGTCCTACAGGCTACAGTTATTGAGAAATAGTACTTTGATTTAATTGATCGCCCTAATTCCAATCCCACTAGTCCGCATGAAGTAAGGAGGTACAACACTGCCTTAAAACGAACGACCAACTGAGGGAAGGGGGGAATGAGGTTCAAATTTGAAGCTCGTGCTTGGGAGTAAGTAACAGCCATAAAACAAAACCCAACAGCTCATACACAACCCCACATGCTCAAACTACAATGTAAATATTGAAATATTCTTTTCTCTGGTACCTCACTGTATTGAACATTTATGGTATTTCGGTGATGACTGCTTAAATCTCATGATACGTGGAATTTCTTTATCTTTTTATTTGTCATCAAATTATTCCAATCAATTCCAAAGTTAAAATTAGAAATTTTAGTATCCCGATATTTTTAAAAATAATAAAAAGTATCATGATCTTTTTGAATTATTAGGCTTCTAAGTTTTTCTTATATTAATAAAAAGGCCCTTATTAATCGTGATGACGTCATTTTTTATCGATAGAGCTGACATGACAATGGCATTTTATTAATGTTATAATAAAATGATCTAAAGTACGCTTCAACATCTATATGCTTACTTTATAAACATGAAATTCGAGATCTGTATTATATATAAGTCATCTATTTTTTCTTAATTTGTTTCAAAATGTGGTTATTAAAGGGTATTTTTATCATTTATTGTAGTATTAATAAAAATATAGCTGTTATGTCAGCTCTATCAACTAAAAATGACATGATCTAGTCAGAGATGGACCTTTTTATTAACGTGATAACAACTTAGAGGCCTTTTTATTAATATGATAAAAATATAGGGGCCTTTTTAATATTTTAATTCTGTAGACCGGGTCTAAAAAGGCCCGATGAAATATAACAGAAATCATAACATTAACTTCATATCGTGCTATCGAATCATGTCAGATGATCCTAATATTTTTTTATTTTCTTTTTTTTTTTAATGTTGACAGGTGGACTACATACTAGGGAACAACCCACTAAGAATGTCATACATGGTGGGCTACGGCCCACGTTATCCACAAAGATTACACCACAGGGCCAGTTCTCTTCCTTCTATTCAGGCCCATACGGCCCATATTGGCTGCAAAATGGGCTCTCGTTATTTTTTAAGCCCAAATCCAAACCCTAATTTGCTTGTTGGGGCCGTCGTTGGTGGGCCCAATCTCCATGATCTCTTCCCTGATTCCCGGTCCATTTTCCAACAGTCTGAGCCCACTACTTACATTAATGCCCCCTTGGTGGGCCTCCTAGGTTACTTTTCGGCCCATCCCAATTGAGACAGGCCCGTATAAGAAGGAAATTATGTTTGGAAAGGAATCAAAAGGATATACTATTGGGTGAATTACATATTGGTACTCTATGATTTAGAGTACGAATATTTAGTGTACAAACTTTATAAAATAATTTTTTAGTCTAAAAGTTATATTTATTTAATAAAATAGTTCAAATAATAGCGTAAAAAAGTGTAAAATTTGTAGTTATTTGTTGGTGATCTCACCATCTTTTTGCTGTTCCTCTCATTCCTTCATAGGAACTGTGATATTGTGACACTTTTAACAAATAAGAGTTGGATGAGAGGCATGTTTCACACCTTTATGTAATGCGGTTTGAACTATTTTATTAAATACATGTTACTTTTGAGCTCAAAAAACATTTCATAAAATTGTAGACTAAAAAGTTAATGCATTAATTTTTAGGGTACTAATTGTAATTTACAATATAGTATTTACTATATACACAAGAGCAATGTCTTTTGAGGAAAAAAAAGTAACAAGTTTTGGGGAGAAAAAAAGAATAAGACAGGCATTGTTTACATTATAGATAACTGAAATGATGACATGACAGATGAAAAGATGATGTGGAATCAACGATGACATCAATGCTCTTTTTGTTATTTTTCAAAGTATGTTGCCGTTTTTTGCAAATATATTGTCGTTTCTTGTGTATATTAAATATAATACTTTTCTTGTTTGTTTTCTCAAATAAAATGCGTTTTTGAGGCATATTTGCCCTTTAGTAGCGACACATAAAATAACGATTTCTTTTAGTGTGGATATTAGTGATCTAGCAATACTGTTTTTTGGGTCAAAAAGGCCCTAAGGTGCTCAATTGCACTTGATCATTTACAAAAGAGGACAAAACCGAAGGAGGTTGAAACTCCACCCAATTATGCGAACAAGCTCCCGAAACATGATACTTAGCCACAGTTTGGGCTACCATATTAGTCGATCTAGGACACCAGGAAAAAATGACAAAATCAAAAAAAGGTAACAGAAGTTTAATATCTTCCACAATAGGAGCAAACTCCCACGCAGGCAGCACACTATCACGTAAAACCCCAATGATATCAAGACAATTAGATTCAAAAATAGCACAATGAACCCCCAAATGATGAGCCAAGACACAAGCAGCTCTCAAAGCAAGGCACTCCGCAACCCAAGCCGAAGTGGCGAACGATGAGCCACACCAACCAGCCATCACAACAGCACGATCATTACGACCAACCACTGCAAGACCCGCAGCTGAAATAGAAGAGGACCAGCAAGCGTCCATATTGAATTTAATCCACCCAACAGTTGGGGAGCACCACAGCAGAGGAAGAGCCATGTCGGGGTTGGGCTGAATCGACTCAGCAGTAGCTTCTAAAGCCTCTTTAGCTTCGAACATAGCACGAGAAGGCACCCAGATAGGATCATCAGCAACACCCTCAAAAACGAACCTGCATCGGGATTTCCTAATTGAGAAGAAGGAAGACACATTTTCCCACCACCCCGGGAAATCTCGAAAAGCGATCGGATCAGGCTTAAACCTAAAATCAGAAGCAAACCAAACAGCCTTCATGAAAGGACAAAAAAAATATGATATGATCAGCTGTTTCTTGGTCACCAAAAAAAACAACAACAACAACAAAGCCTAGTGCCACAAGGGCTCCCACGTGAGCGGGGTCTGGGAGGGGTATGATGTACGCAGCCTTACCCCATTAGGGGGACAACGAGGACATAAAACAGAAGGAATAGAAACTCTCTTCGCACATCACTTAATGTTGTATACTAAGTGTTGTAAAATTGATCCCTATATGACTTAACTATGTCAAGAAAATTTAAGTCAAGAAATGTTCAAATATTATAGATCAAAGGGTGTAAATGTCTAGTGACATAAGTTGTAATTTTTTAGGTAAAAGTTATTATTGAAGCAGCAGGTTAAAATTCATTTAAATAAGGTCATGTGGTAAGATGACTTTGCTGCCCCTGCCCGTGTGCTAAATTTACCTGCCCGTGCCACTGCCTGCTGCCCGAAGCTTCTCAAGGAAGCTACCCAGAATCTGTTATTGATGGCTGACACGCGTCAGCCATCCGGGACTACTATTTGTGTTTCTTGTGGGCTTTTATGGACCGTTGATCTGGATCGTACGAACGGCCGAGATTGAACCTGGAGCCTTGCCATGGATCGGGGTTTTGTTGCCTATATATACCGACCCTTTTTTAGGGTTTGTCGTACGCTTTTGCATTTCTCTCTGTTTTTCTCATCAGCCACCGCCTCTTTCATTTTACTCTGGCGATCTTGAGGCGATCGAAGGCGATTGAGTAAATCCGTGGGTGTTAAGGCTTGCTCATTCAAATCTTGGTAGTTTGGAGCACGTATGAAGCCTTGTAGGCTTCGGTTGTGAGCTTTCTCTTCCCTTACTCTTTATTTCGTTCGTCTTTAGGTTTCTGTCTTAGAAGCCTTAAGGATCGGTTTTGTATAAAGTTGTATATCGTTGAATTCTGGTCTGTAATACTTGAACTCGACTTATAGTGGATAGACTTCCCTAGAAATAGGGAGCCGTGGAGTAGGTCCTTATTTTAAGGCTGAACCACGTAAAATCTCGTTGTTATCGCTGTGTTTTTTGTGCATGTGTTCGGTGTTGGATGAATCTTGCTAAACTACAGGTACAGGTTTCTTGAACAAGATCTGAAGTGTTGAATGTTTGTTGTTATTGTCGTTTTTTCAAGAACTAAAGTTAATAAGTTTAAACCCTAGGAATACGACCTAAAACTTAACAAGTGGTATCAGAGCATCAGGTTCTTTACCTTAAAGAAACAGTACGGCGTCTGCTAGGGTTGATATTGAAAGGTTTGACGGTAGGAATGATTTCAATCTATGGAAACTAAAAATGAAAGCAATCCTTATGGCACAAGGTGCTGGAACTGCACTTTTGCCCGAAAAGGATCAACCAACTTATCTAACTGAAAAGGAGAAAGTAGAAATCGAACATAAAGCTTATGCTTCTTTATTACTTAGTCTTGATAACTCGGTACTTAATCAGATCCGCTCTGAAAAGACCGTAGCAGATATATGGGCTAAGTTAGAGGAAATCTATAAGTCTGAGTCATTGTCCAATAGGATGCTGTGCATGGAATCCCTTTTCACCTTTAAGGTGAGTGAGACTAAACCCCTAGAGGACTCTATAGATGAGTTCCATAAAATCTGTCAAGATCTAGAAAACGTTAAAGTTACTGTTGCTGATGAATTGTTGGCTGTATTGTTGCTATGTGCCTTACCTAAATATCTTAGGTCCTTTAAAGACACTAAGATATGGACGTGACACTGTAGCACTGAAAGATGTTACAAAGGCCCTAAGATCTAAGATCCTAGAACTTAGGAAGGAAGGGAAGTACCCACCAACTAGTAACAGTGGGGAAGGGCTGTCAGTCAGGGGCAGGACAAAGACTCGAGACAACCATAACAACCATAACAACGATAATAACTACAACAATAAAGATAGGAGAAGAAGTAAGAGTCGAAACAGATCTAGTTCAAGACCTAGAAGAGATTGTAGTAAAGTAAAATGTTATGAGTGTGGTAAACTAGGACACATTAAAAGATACTGTCCAGATGACCAAAGAAAGTTTAACGGCACAACTGACAACACTGAATTTAATGACGGATATGACTCCGCTGAAGTTTTAGTAGTATCCACAGACCAAACTACACATGAGTGGGTTCTAGACTCAGGGTGTAGCTTTCATATAACTTCAGATAGATCCTTCTTTACTGAATATCGGACTGTAGCTGGGGAAAAGGTGCTGTTGGGAAATAACCACGAATGCCAAGTAGTTGGGATAGGGTCAGTTAGGGTTAAAGGGTCAAATGGGATTGACTTTACCCTAAAGGGAGTTAAGCATGTGCCTGAATTTAGAAGGAACCTAATTTCTCTAGGACAATTAGACCAGGCTGGTATGACCTTAAAGGCACAACAGGGGGTAATGAAGGTCCTTAAGGGTTCCCTTGTAATGCTAAGAGGAGAGGTCAAGAACGGTCTATATGTGCTTAGAGGTGACGTAGTTCCTGCTGGCTGCTCTATTGTAGAGAAAACTGACCTAACCAACCTTTAGCACAAAAGATTAGGACATGTATCAGAGAGGGGCCTGAATGAGCTAAACAAGAGGGGGCTATTGGGGGGTGGTTATGTGTCTAAACCTGATTTATGTGAGTCATGCATATTTGGAAAACATCATTAACTATCTTTTAAATCTGGAATCCATATAACTAAGTCACCCGTAGACTATATCCACTCTGACCTGTGGGGACCAGCAAGGGTACCCACTTTAGGTGGAGCATACTACTTCCTATCTATGGTAGATGATTTCTCTAGGAAGGTTTGGGTTTACCTACTTAAAACAAAGGATGAATGTTTTAGTGCCTTTGTTAGGTGGAAGAACCTTATAGAAAATCAAACAGGTAGGAAGATTAAGGTACTTAGAACTGATAATGGACTTGAATATATAAACACTGAATTTGATAGTTTATGTGCTCAAAATGGTATTAAAAGACACAACACTATTACGAAAACTCCCCAACAAAATGGACTAGTTGAAAGAATGAACCGTACGCTCCTAGACAGGGTAAGATGCATGTTATTTGCATCAGGACTTGGTAAAAACTTTTGGGGGGAGGCTGTAGCTACTACATGTTATCTAATTAATCGAACTCCCTCCTCTGCAATTGACTTTAAAACCCCTGAGGAAAAATGGACTGGAAAAACAAGCGACTATTCTATTTTAAAGGTCTTTGGATGTGCTGCGTATGCACATCAATCTGAAGGAAAACTTGAACCCAGGGCTGTAAAATGTGTTTTTCTAGGCTATCCGGATGGTGTAAAGGGGTATAGGGATGGAAACAGGACCAAAATCATAATTAGTAGGGATGTGACCTTTAATGAAGAGGAAATCCCTTACTTGGAGAAAACAGCAGCCACTTCCTCCAACCCTAGGAAGTTTGATCCTGAACTCTACGAGTTCGAGATCAGCCCACCAGAGCCTATATACCAGGAAAACCAGACCTTAAATCCTGAGGAAGAGGTGACCGATAGTGCTGAAGGGAGCACTGAACCTCAAGAAACAATTGAACAAACGGACCTATCAAACTACCAACTAGCTAGGGATAGGGAGAGGAGAGAAATTAGGGCACCAGTCAGGTTTGGCAGTGCGGATTGTATTGCATTTGCCCTAAATACTGCCCTAGAGTATGTAGAATCAGAACCTCTGACTTATACTTAGGCTATTAGTGGGGCTGCCTTTGAACAGTGGCTCAAAGCCATGACAGAGGAAATGGAGAGCCTCAAAAGGAACAAAACTTGGGTTTTGGTTCCTAAACCAATGGATAGGAAGTTGGTAGGTTCTAAGTGGATTTATAAAGTAAAAGAACCCGATACATCATCTGGACAGCCAAGGTTCAAGGCTAGACTAGTTGCAAAAGGTTTTTCACAAAAAGAAGGGGTAGACTATAATGAGATTTTTTCTCCCGTTGTTAAGCACACAACTATAAGAATACTTATGGCACTAACGGCTAAGTTTAGCCTATTTCTGGAACAAATGGATGTTACAACAGCTTTCCTTCATGGTGAGCTGGATGAGGAAATCGTTATGGCCCAACCTGAGGGCTTTATTGAACCAAACCATGAGAACCATGTTTGTCTACTTAAGAGGTCTTTGTATGGCTTAAAACAATCCCCTAGACAATGGTACAAACGTTTTGACCAATTTATAAGAAGTAGAGGCTTTAGTAGATCAATACATGACACTTGTTTTTATTATAAACATGCTGATACTGTTGATGCACTGTATTTGCTGATTTATGTGGATGATATGCTGCTGGCCAGTAAATCCATGAACCATATTAATAATTTGAAACTAACGCTTTGTGCTGAGTTCGATATGAAAGATCTAGGGAAGGCCAAGAAGATACTTGGTATGGAAATTACCAGGGATCCAGCAGCTGGAACAGTGCACTTATCTCAACAAAGGTATTTGGAAAAGGTATTGGTTAGGTTCAACATGTCTGAATGTAAACCTGTAAAATTGCCCTTAGCAAGTCAGTATAAGTATACAGTTCAACAGTGTCCCACGAATGAGATAGAAAAGAAACAAATGAAAAGAGTCCCATATGCTAATGTTATAGGTTCCTTAATGTATGCTATGACTTGTACACGTCCAGACTTAGCTTTCCCTTTAAGTGTTTTGTCTGGGTTTATGAGTAACCCAGGAAAGGAACATTGGGATGGAGTTAAGTGGCTGTTAAGGTACATTAAACAAACCTATAAACCGGGACTTACTTTTGGCCGGACAAAAATCTACCTTAGATTGATAGGTTACACCAATTCTGACTTTGGGGGAGACGTAGATAAAAGGAGGTCCACTAGTGCTTACATTTACACTTTAAATGGTGGAGCTATTTGTTGGAAGTCTAAGTTGCAGCCTGTGACTGCGCTGTCGACCACTGAGGCTGAATTTGAGGTCCTCACCGAAGCCATAAAAGAAGCTATCTGGCTGAGAGGCTTACTGTCAGAAATAAACCTCGATAACGGGCCTCCCGTACTGTTTTCGGACAGTCAATCAGCCCTTGCATTGTGTAAAAACCCCGTGTTTCATGATAGGACTAAGCACTTAGCTGTCAAGAGGAATTTTGTAAACGACATGCTTGAAAGGAACACTGTTGAACTGCGAAAAATCTGTACTGCTGAAAATCCAGTGGATATGGGCACAAAAATTTTGACTTTGGACAAGTTACTTAAATGTATTAACTTGGTTCAAAGTAATTGGGATCATGGATGACGAACCCAATGTGTTTTGCTCCTATTACTCGGGAATGTCCAGTAGTTAACCCATATAGGTACTAAGGTGGAGAATTGTTATAAAATTGGTCCCTATATGACTTAACTATGTCAAGAAAATTTAAGTCAAGAAATGTTCAAATATTAGAGATCAAAGGGTGTAAATGTCTAGTGGCATAAGTTATAATTTTTTAGGTAAAAGTTATTATTGAAACAACAGGTTAAAATTCATTTAAATAAGGTCATGTGGTAAGATGACTTTGCTGCCCCTGCCCGTGTGCTAAATTTACCTGCCCGTGCCACTGCCCGCTGCCCTAGGCTTCTCAAGGAAGCTACCCAGAATCTGTTATTGATGGCTGACACGCGTCAGCCATCCGGGACTACTATTTGTGTTTCTTGTGGGCTTTTATGGACCGTTGATCTGGATCGTATGAACAGCTGAGATTGAACCTGGAGCCTTGCCACGGATCGGGGTTCTGTTGCCTATATATACCGACCCTTTTTTAGGGTTTGTCGTACGCTTTTGCATTTCTCTCTGTTTTTCTCATCAGCCACCGCCTCTTTCATTTTTTTCTGGCGATCTTGAGGCGATCGAAAGCGATTGAGTAAATCCGTGGGTGTTAAGGCTTGCTCCTTCAAATCTTGGTAGTTTGGAGCACGTATGAAGCCTTGTAGGCTTCGGTTGTGAGCTTTCTCTTCCCTTACTCTTTATTTTGTTCGTCTTTAGGTTTCTGTCTTAGAAGCCTTAAGGATCGGTTTTGTATAAAGTTGTATATCATTGAATTCTGGTCTGTAATACTTGAACTCGACTTATAGTGGATAGACTTCCCTAGAAATAGGGAGCCGTGGAGTAGGTCCTTATTTTAAGGCTGAACCACGTAAAATCTCGTTGTTATCGCTGTGTTTTTTGTGCAAGTGTTCGGTGTTGGATGAATCTTGCTAAACTACAGGTACAGGTTTCTTGAACAAGATCTGAAGTGTTGAATGTTTGTTGTTATTGTCGTTTTTTCAAGAACTAAAGTTAATAAGTTTAAACCCTAGGAATACGACCTAAAACTTAACACTAAGAAAATAAATCGAGGTGAAGAACATTTTCTCTAATACATTAAACGATAAGAAAAATGATACATTTTGCAAAAAACAATTGGATTATTTAAGTTTTTTCGGTAATTTTATAAGTTTTTATCATTTGTGTTGATAGCGCAGGATGTCGCATATGTTCGTCAATAGGGGTATATTTGAGCCGAGCCCAAGCTCGAGCCTGCCAGGCTCGAGGCTCGGCTCATTTGCATTAAGCTCGGTAAGGGCTCGGCTCGAAACTGTTGATGTATTTTCAAAATATTCGTTGTATAAAATGGATATATGTGTGTTAAATATTGTTTATATGTATATAAGATGTATTTGAGATTGTCCCGATACTTGTATGAGTAATTAGAGCATCATTGGGAGTATGTGTCGACACATGGGTCATATGTGTGTAAGCCTTGGTGCCCCCATTTTGGGGAGATAGACACGGAGGAACCTGTGTGTCGACACACGGGCTTACAGTGAGCCAGTGTGTCGACCTGTGTGTCGACAGTATCGACACACAGGCTTACAGTGAGCCAGTATGTCGACCTGTGTGTCGACAGTATCGACACACAGGCTTACAGAAAGCTGTGTGTCGATACTGTGTGTCGACACACAACTTCGACACACAGGTCGGTTTTGACGGTTTTCTGCGCGGTTTCTTCCCAGTTCTTTTATATATTGATGCTCTTGGTTTTGGGACGTTTTTACAGAAGAGAATAGACCAGAGATTCTCCCCTCTCATCAATAAGAAGAAAACATATAAATTGAAGTGGAATTTCACAAGAAAGAAATTTGAAGAACATCTTCATGGTTCTTGTGTTCTATGTGAGTTTATCAAAGGGTGAGTTCTCTAAATCAACTAATCTCTAGACATCTTCATCAATCTCTTCCCATACACTTCTTCACTCCATATTTTGGTAGTTGTTGTATCCCCGAGGATATTTCGTATACCGAAATAAACCTTAAGGATAGTGATCACACGCCTCAACACCTGAGATCGTTTGGATACCTGGTTGCAAGGTTTTTGCAAGTATTTTCTGAATTTTTCCTAACAATCTTAAGGTTTATTCTGGTTTGGGTTATGGCTTCATCACTAAGGGAAATGACATCCAATTTTGTGAAATTGGACCGGTTTGATGGGGGAAATTTCCGACGGTGGCAGAGGAAGATGCATTTTCTCATAACAACGCTGAATGTGGTGTATGTCCTGAATACACCGTCTCCATCCTCCGTTTCTGAGGAGGAAGAAACGCTGGCCGAGCAAAGGGCAAGACTGAAGTGGGAAAACGATGATTATATTTGTAGAGGGCACATCTTGAATGGGATGACCGATGCCTTGTTTGACATTTACTCTAACATGTCAACCGCGAAGGAACTATGGGACGCACTTGAGGCTCGTTACATGGCCGAGGATGCAACAAGCAAAAAATTCCTGGTTAGTCAATTTAATAATTATAAGATGATTGATGGTCGTCCTGTCATGGAGCAATTCCATGAAATAGAACGTATATTAAATAATTTTAAACAACATAACATGAATATGGACGACACAATCGTTGTTTCTTCCTTAATTGACAAACTTCCTCCCTCTTGGAAAGATGTAAGGAAAAATTTAAAACATAAGAAGGAGGATATGTCAATTGAGGAACTCGCTAACCATTTACGTATTGAGGAAGGTTACAGGGTGCAAGATGACAACAAAGAACGCCCGGGTGATGTTGGTAAAATCAACATCGCAGAGGAAGGCCAATCTAGTAAGGGACCAAAGAGAACCGGATACTTCCAAAAGAACAATAAGCACAAGAGGCCGAAAGTTGTTTGTTGGGAGTGTCAGAAGCCCGGTCATATGCGAAAAGACTGTTATCGCCTTAAAAAGAACAAAGGCAAGGGGCTTGATCATCGCACTAAAAATTCGAACAAGAGGTTCGTGGCGATGATTTCGGAAGTCAATCTAATCGAGAGTGATAATTCTTGGTGGATTGACTCCGGGGCCACGAAGCATGTATGTAAGGATAGGGGGTTCTTCTCCACTTTTGAGCCCATGGACAACGGAACTGAGTTGTTCATGGGAAATGGGGCGTCGGTACCGGTTAAAGGGAAGGAAAAAATTGACTTACTTTTCACATCCGGAAAAACCCTTACTTTAACCGATGTATGCTTCGCTCCTGATGTTAAGAAGAATCTTGTATCGGGTGGCCTGTTGAATAGGTTTGGGTTCAAGTTGGTCTTCGAGGCCGACAAGTTTATTTTGTCAAAGGGTAGTGTATTTGTTGGGAAAGGATACCTATGTAATGGTATGTTTAAACTAAATGTTGATAATAAGAACATTGATTCTGTTTATGTGCTTGATTCGTCGTTTTTATGGCATTATAGACTAGATCATGTGAATTTTCGTAGATTACATGAAATGGATAATTCTTCGTTGATTCCTCACATAGATAAAGTTGTTGACAAATGCAAGACTTGTATGCTAACAAAAATAACGAAATCTCCATTTCCTTCTGTGCAAAGAGAGACTAATCTACTTGATCTAGTCCATAGTGACTTATGTGACTTCAAGCGAACACCGAGTTTGGGTGGAAAGAATTACTTTGTTACATTTATCGATGATTATTCAAGATTTGGTTATGTTTATTTGATAAGTAACAAAGACGACTCGCTTGATAGGTTTAAAGCATATAAAGCAGAATCTGAATTACACACCTTCCTCAAGCGTTTAAGGTCGAATCGTGGTGGCGAATACTACGATCCTAAATATTTTGAATCCACAGGAATAATACATGAAATAACTGCACCTTATACGCCACAACAAAATGGCGTGGCTGAGAGGAAAAACCGGACTCCAACTGAGATGGTTAATTCCATGTTATCTTATTCCGGTCTCAGTGATGGATTTTGGGGTGAGGCTATGTTAACGGCCTGTCACATATTAAACAGAGTTCCAAACAAGAGAAATAAAATAACTCCATATGAGTTGTGGAACAAACGAGCCCCTAATTTAGATTATCTAAAAGTGGGGGGGTGTAGGGCAGTTGTTAGAGTCCCTGAACCTAAACGAAAAAAATTAGGTGAAAGAGGCATTGATTGCATCTTTGTGGGTTATGTGTCTCATAGTAAGGCATATCGGTTCTATATTGTTGAACCTAATGATTATATCAACGTGAATACGATAGTAGAATCGAGAGATGCAATATTTGATGAGAATCGGTTTACTTCTATCCCTAGACCGAGGGATTATGTACCGGTTGAGATTGACACGCAAGTGTCTAATGACGTTGTTCGTCATGAGAGGGAGAATGTCCCTGATAGAGCTCTAGAACTCCGAAGGAGTAAGAGAGCAAGGAAGGAGAAATCCTTCGGTTCGGACTTCTACACGTATTTGGTAGAAGGTTCGAGGAATGATGTGGACCAAGTGGTTCCATATTGTTGTGTCATGGAAGCTGATCCCATGACGTTTGAGGTCTCATGATGTCTCGTTTTGGAAAGAGGCTATAAACGATGAAATGGATTCCATTTTAGGTAATAATACCTGGATTCTTGAGGATCTTCCACGAGGAAGTAAACCCATCGGGTGCAAATGGATCTTCAAAAAGAAGATGAAAGTCGATGGATCGATTGACAAATTTAAAGCCCGATTGGTGGCTAAAGGATTCACCCAAAGACATGGACTGGATTACTTTGATACCTATGCCCCAGTGGCAAGGATATCGACGATAAGGGTACTTATTGCTCTTGCCTCCATTTTTAAACTAGTGATATACCAAATGGATGTCAAAACGGCATTCCTGAATGGTGAGCTAGAGGAGGAAGTATACATGGAACAACCAGAAGGGTTTGTTGTTCCGAGCCAAGAGAGAAAAGTGTGTAAACTCATACGTTCTCTGTATGGACTGAAACAAGCTCCGAAGCAATGGCACCAAAAATTTGATCAGGTTGTATTGAACAACGGATTCGTTATAAACGAATCAGATAAATGTGTCTATAGCAAGTTTGATAATGGCAAAGGGGTCATTATATGTTTGTATGTCGATGACATGCTGATTTTCGGTTCTGATATGGAGCAAGTAGAGAGAACTAAACTGTTTCTCTCTGAAAACTTTGCTATGAAAGACATGGGTGAGGCGGAGGTGATCCTCGGTATCAGAATTGTAAGGAATGGTAATTCCATTTCCTTGACACAGTCTCACTATATCGAAAAGGTGTTGAAAAGGTTCCATTTCTTTGACTGTGCACCGATTTCCACACCGATGGATCCTAGTGTGAAATTAGAACCGAATGAGGGTGCTCCAGTGTCACAATTGGAGTACGCTCGAGCTATTGGCTGTCTCATGTATGCCATGACAAGCACTAGGCCTGATATTGCCTTTGCTGTTGGAAAGCTGAGTAGGTATACCAGCAAACCGAGTAAGTTGCACTGGAATGCAGTGTACCGGGTACTGAAGTACCTAAAGAAGACTATGGATTATGGTCTCAATTATGTTGGGTATCCTCCTATTTTGGAAGGATATACTGATGCAAGTTGGATCTCCGATGTGGAGGATCATGCATCCACGAGTGGATGGGTATTCCTGTTTGATGGGGGTGCGGTTTCTTGGGGTTCCAAGAAACAAACTTGCATATCTGACTCTACAATGGCGGCGGAGTTTATAGCTCTTGTTTCTGCGGCTAAAGAAGCCGAGTGGTTAAAGGATCTCTTGTATGAGATACCTTTGTGGCCGAAGCCGATTTCTCCTATTTCTATCCACTGTGATAGTCAGGCTACGCTTTCTAAAGCATACAGTGAAGTGTCTAATGGGAAGTCCAGACACATTGGTGTGAGACATAGTATGGTGAGACACCTTATTCGGGAAGGTGTTATCACTGTGGACTTCGTGAGAACCTGTCAGAATCTAGCGGATCCGTTTACTCAAGGCCTGGCTAGAGATTTGGTTTTGAAAACAAATGAAGGGATGGGGTTGAAACCTGTCATAATTAGTCGCCCATGATAGGCCCTCAACTCGACGTCTAGTATGACGCTAGGTCTCGGGTTCAATGAGAGAGACTTGTCATCTGTGTGACTGCAAGCACTAAATGAGTTAGTTTCCATTCCGAGTGTGAAGTGCTTGATACCTACGTTAGTGATTATAAAAGGATGAGCAAATGCTCTTAATGGACCTGATTTTAGAACTTATTGAATGTCGTATCGTAGGGGCATGATCAATGAGGTCCACCTTAGTGAGGGTTGAAGTTTGGCCGCTTCAAAGGGGTGATTTTTGACAAGGGTTTGGCCCTAAAACACTCACGAAGGGTACAGGACACAAGGCCATAAATGTGTCGATCTGGGAGGTGTAGGGAGTGTACGGGGAGTACGCCTTGTGCGTGATTAGATTGTCGGTTAGTCAAATGGGTTGTATGGTTCAAAGCTTGGACTACCATTTTCGATCCGATTAACTGTATAGTCTTTTCACTAGCTGGGGGTTCAAACCCTCGTTGATGCACAATAAGGCCTCCTTTAAACGAGATGTCACTTTGAGATTGGTTGTATTTTGAAAATGGTGGGGGATTGTTGATGTATTTTCAAAATATTCGTTGTATAAAATGGATATATGTGTGTTAAATATTGTTTATATGTATATAAAATGTATTTGAGATTGTCCCGATACTTTTATGAGTGATTAGAGCATCATTGGGAGTATGTGTCGACACATGGGTCATATGTGTCGACACAAAATCCTATAGAACGCAGAGGAGATAGCTGTGTGTCGACACACATGGCCCGTGTGTCGACACACAGCTCGTTGCGGGTGCGCATGGAGGAACCTGTGTGTCGACACACAGAAATTGTGTGTCGACACACAGGCTTACAGTGAGCCAGTGTGTCGACAGTATCGACACACAGGCTTACAGAAAGCTGTGTGTCGACACACAACTTCGACACACAGGTCGGTTTTGACGGTTTTCTGCGCGGTTTCTTCCCAGTTCTTTTATATATTGATGCTCTTGGTTTTGGGACGTTTTTACAGAAGAGAATAGACCAGAGATTCTCCCCTCTCATCAATAAGAAGAAAACATATAAATTGAAGTGGAATTTCACAAGAAAGAAATTTGAAGAACATCTTCATGGTTCTTGTGTTCTATGTGAGTTTATCAAAGGGTGAGTTTTCTAAATCAACCAATCTCTAGACATCTTCATCAATCTCTTCCCATACACTTCTTCACTCCATATTTTGGTAATTGTTGTATCCCAGAGGATATTTCGTATACCGAAATAAACCTTAAGGATAGTGATCACACGCCTCAACACCTGAGATCGTTTGGATACCCGGTTGCAAGGTTTTTGCAAGTATTTTCTGAATTTTTCCTAACAGAAACTCACCGAGCTCGGAAACTTCAAGCTTGAGCTCGACTCGTCAAAAGCTCGGGCTTGGCTCGGTTTGATCTAAGCTCAGCGAGCTCGAATTAAACTTGCAAAATTTTGGCTCATTTAAGCTCAATATAGGCTCGTTTGGACTTGTTTAAGGTTGGGCTCGGCTCAATTAGGTTCAAATTTTACTTCACTGGTCATATTTAATTAGATATATTATATTAAGAAAAACTCGTATAGGCTCGCGAGCTTACAAGTTTGAGCTTAACTAGGCTCGGGCTCGGCTCTATAAGCTAAACAATTTGGCTTCGCTCAGCTCGAGCTCAAAGCAAGCTGAGCCTTTCAAGGTTTATGATGAGCCGGCTCGGCTCATTTACACCCCTAGTCGTCAATGTTCTCCACTACTAGGCTATGTCCTTAAGGGACATCTTTAATTGAATTAAAAGTTTGTTGATCACATCGATTTTAACTGGTAATTCAATAAGTCTTTATGATATTTATCTTTTTAAAAATTAAGATACCTTATTATATATATTAAAAAATAAAAAAACGATAAAACTTCAAGTTAACTTCATGAAAATTTCCTTTTCTATATATATATTCCAAAATTGAGAATTCCTATTGCTTATAATTATTTTCATAAATTAATATCCTTTCAGTATATATATAATCAACTTATATTATACAACAAACCTAAAACGGTACCAACACGCAAGCACTGGTTCCTATTAGAACTTTAAAGTTAAGCGTGCTTGGACGAGAGTAGTACCAAGATGGGTGACCTTTTAGGAAGTCCTTGTGTTGCACCCCTGGGGGTTCTCGGAAATAGCCTCTCTTTAGAGTAGCACTCTTAAAGGGGGAAGGCTGCGTACACCCACCCCCTCAGACCCTGCTTAGGTGGGAGCCCTTGAGTAACTGGAAATGTCGTTTTTTTTTTATATTATACAACGATAGCAACAAATCTAGTGCCTCAAAGGCTCTCGTCTGAGCAGGTTATGAGGGGGTGAGATATACACAACCTCAAAGAGAGGTTGTGTCCGCAGGCCCTCACCCCTAAAAACAAAGGTAAATACAAGCGAAAAGTAAATAAACGCAAGAAGATAGAGCAAGAAGAACATAACAGGGTAACACGCAGCAAGAAACTAGCGTGAAAGCCCAGGGCATTATGTACCACTTTCCTTATTGCCCTCCATCCTAAACCACTACGTCAACTATACCTACTCTAACTCGCCACTTCGCTCTATCTAAAGCTATCTCCTCATTTAGGTTCAGTTGGGTACGATCGTGCTCCATCCAACTTTTCTTTGGCCTGCATCTACCCCTCCTCTCATACATAATGTGAAGTTGATCGCATCTCCTAACAGGGGCAGTGCTCAGTCTCCTCCTAACATGATACCGAATTTAATCATAATATGTATAAAAGTGAGTATAATATTAAATAAATTTAGTATAGAATTAGGTAGAAAGTAAAGTTATAAAAAAATTTTTTTTTACCAAAGTAGCACAATTTTTAAAAATATATACCAAACTGGCATAGTTTACTGTAGCATATTCAGCAAACGCCGTCTAAAATGGCATACGACAAGGGGTGTTGGACAGACGCCTTTTGAACAATATATTTTTTTTTTTTACGAATGCATAGCTAATTTGTATTTTAAAAATTATTACATTAAAACTATTTTACATAAAAAATTTAAAATTTCAATATTTTTAAGGAAGTATATTAACTTCATCATAATATTGTATGTGTCATCTTTTTTATTGTTACGTTATCTATCACATATTCTTTTTAGTTGCCATGTTATTTTTTCGAGTAATGCATAATTTTTATGCATATAATATTGATTCAACAAAAATTTAACGAGTATCTAAATGATGAAATGATCTGTATATATTATTGTTATTGTTCACTATAGTAAACGGAAAGTAACATACATTCTCAATACCCCAATGGCTCCGGCCTATGCAGGGTCTAGAGGGGTGGATGTATGTAGCCTTCACCCACCTATGCAAGGACTCGGGGTACTTGAAAACAGCCTATCTTAGATACTCGTTAAATTTTTATTGAACCAATATTATATACATGAAAATTATGCATTACTCGAAAAAATAATATGATAACCAAAAAGAATATGTGATAGATGGCGTAACAATAATAAAGATAACACATACAATATTATGATGAAGTTAATATACTTTCTTAAAAAAATATTAAAATTTTAAATTATTTATGTAAAATAGGTTTAATGTAATAATTTTTAAAATAAAAATTAGCTATGCATTCGTAATTAAAAAAAAAAAAAAACCTGTTCATGGATGCCATTTTAAACGGCGTCTGTCCAACGCCCCTCATCGTATGCCATTTCAGATGGCGTTTGCTGAATATGCTACAGTAAACTGTACCAATTTGGTAAATATTTTTTTGATTGTGCTACATTGGTAAATATTTTTAAAAATTGTGCTACTTTAATAAAAAAATATATAAAAAATTGCAAAAGGCACGCCGGCATTAGTGGCCCGCTTTTCGTTCGCATCTTCCATGCGGGATTCATGGTATCATGTCCATTATTATTATTAATTAAATTTAAATTAATTCCTAATATTAGTAAGTTTATTGAAAATATTTTCTTATATTTTATTTTATTACAAAATTGATATCGTATTTTTTCTTTTTTATGAGGGCCGTTTGGCCTTCTAGTTGTAATCTCATCATTTCAACATGAATTTTTTCTAAACGTATTTGAACACGCTAATAAAAAAAGCGAGTTTGATTAGTGTAATGCAGTGGCAGATTTAGGAATTTAGCAGTACAAGATCCATATTTATACTAAATAATAAAATAAATAAATATATAAAAATAATAATCAATACGTGGGTTTATATTATGCATATATATAATATTAGAATAAATTTATATTAATATCTAGTAAAAAGAAAATTATATTAATGTCTAAATGGGATTATTTTTAAAAAATAAATGTTACTTTTAGTGTTCGAAGTTATTGGAAAATAAATATATTAAAAAATTATTCATTATATATCTGATGAAACAGTGCTAAATAAATATAGATCTTAATTATAATTTTTATATTGACATATATATACTTCGAAAGGTCGGGTGGGTGGTGAAGCTGCTGGATCCTTGCATCTCGATAGGTCCAATGTATGTTCACCACTGGTGCAGTGGTTGCAACTACCCACCTCCAAACATAAGGTCTTGAGTAGACTTGGCAAAATCTGACACGACATGAACACCACACGAATATAGTGGGTTTGGGTTAGGATTTTTGAAGCCGGGGTGAATTTGGGTTGACGCGTTTAACTAGTTTAGGTATTTGGATTGAATTTGGGTTTGACTAATTTAACCTGTTTTCGACCCGCTTGGCCTGTTAAATAATTATTTTAGGTATTTGAATGGTCCATTATTGTTATTATATATAGATTTTGAGTAACGTATTCCACATAAGATAATTTAAATATATTTAATAATGTTAATTTGACAATTTATTAGAAATATGTCATATATTTATTGCTACTATTAACCATTAGGTGTATTATTGACATGTTTGCAAGTTAGAAATAAACATTTATTGGAAAAAAAATCACCGGTATAATTAAATGGGTAACCCGTGAGTTATCCGTTTAATAATCGGGTTGGGTCAGGGTCGAGAGTTCTTAACCCGTATAATAAATGGGTCGGGTTCAGGTTGACTTCATTTCTAAGACCTTTCACATAACTTGAACATGAACACGACACGATACGACACATTTGCCACCCTTAGTCTTGAGTTTGAACTTATCTTTCCCATTTCGACATGTTAGTACTATACTTAGATAAAAATTATATAATTGGTACACTATTGGAAAAAAGAACTTTAAAAAGCCATTAAATTATTGGGTTCATGTGCACAAAAATGATGAGTTGTGTTGTCACTAATGCTAAATTAATTATTTAGTGAGGTTGGTACTATTGGAATACTTGGGACCATTACCAACAATATATTGGATCGAAGCTCTTGTTAGGTTGGCAGGAAGTTGACAGACTGCTTCAAAATGTAAGAAGTAACTTACTTAACCCTCCAGATAAGTTTTAATTCCATCATTTTTAATTAGCTTCCGTAAGAAAGTTCTATTTTCCATCCCGCAACCAAACATCTCTTACTTATTTCCTAGAAAGAAGACCCACAAATTAAATTCTCGAGAAATAAGTTTCGCAATAGTTCATGACTCAATAAGTAGATCCTATAATTGGATTACGAGCCCTTCGTAAACTGTTAGTTTTTACGATGGGAAAATGTCTAAAAAGATAATCTCTAGTGGTTTGCAAACTACAGTGCGTGAATAAAATTACTCGAGTATGGTGTAAGAGGCGTTCACTCCAAGCCTATCTACTATTTGAACCTTGTATAAAGGGATGGGAGCTTGATGTTGATACATGTATTAGTGTTAAGTAAAAGTGTAATTAGGAGAGTTAGTTGAGTTGTTGGGTGAATTAGTATAAATACTTGTAACAAATATCAAATTGGACATTCAATAACAAAATATCTTCTCTCTCTATCTCTCTCTTCCTCTAAACCCTAACCCTAATTCTCTATCTCTCTCTCTCTCTCTAATTCTTCACTATTCTTTATCAAATTCTAGATACAATCTTAATTGATTGTATCATTTGGTATCAGAGCTCAGGTTCGTGCTGCATTTTCTTACTCAATCATGGTGGATGGCACACGAAGTGTTACAGATTTGTGCCGGATTGAGGCCCGATTGGACAATACTAAGGCTCATTTACATCGTTCCATGGATGAGACGTTTCAAGCAATTAAATCGGATCTCACTTCAATTAAGCAAGGACAAGGCAAGATTATGGATCTTTTGCAAGAAATTTGTCAAAGAAGATTGGCATCTAGTGAAGCTACACTTGCGGTAAGGGTTACTTGTGTTCTCTATCCTATAAATGACGATATCCTTTACCAAGTATTCTCTCCATTTGGCCCACTTGAAGAGATCAAAATAATCTCATCATCAATTTTGGAGGTTAAAGCTCAAGTCCGTTTTTCATCAAGAGCTAATGCAATTTCTGCATTTTTCTTAAATGGAAGAGCTATATATGATGGTTGTTGTTACATGGATATTCAATTTTTCAATCTTGAACCTCAAGTATATAACATGACACAACGTATTGGAGGTACACATGATGCCTTATTAGATTGTTATAAGCAACATATGGTCGAGGAAGTACAATCGATTCATGTCAAGAGTGATTTATGTATTAAAAGTGAGAGTAAAATTTCAATAATGCAAGTTGAAAATAAAGTTCCACCCTCTTATGTTGAAATAATCGAGCCAACACCTACACATGAAGTTGTTGGAACTACCTGGCTGAAGAAACATGAGCAAGTACAGATGGGCACTATCAACGTGGATTCAAGCATTAAGAGGGAACTTGAGGGGTTTGAAAGCTTAGAAATAAATTGACTCATTGGAGTTTCTAGTAAAGCTGAGATGACAGAAGAGCTCAATTTCAGAAAACTGGAAGCTACTTTTCAACCAGAGGCATCTATTGTTTGTTACCCACTGATAGATAAGAGAGCTCAGTTCTCTGGGTTGGATCTAACATTTGAATTTGCAGGTGATGATTACATTCCGATAATCACCTTTGCTATGACAGAAAGTGAGGTTAAAGCATATATTATATGTTCTATCTTGTGTGTTGATTTTGTACTTCGGGATGATATTTCATCAAAGGCTGTAATAGAACTTCATGAAGAGATGTCTCAACTTCAAAACTTTGTCAACCAGATATTCGTCTTTGATCCTGGTAGAGAAATGTTTAAGGGACTCCTAATTGTGCCCTTTGCTAGCAAGAATACTACGAGTTCCAGATTTGTTTCCTAAATTTTCGACCTTGAGGGCAAGGTCGTTGTCGAATGGGGGATAATGATACATGTAGTAGTGTTAAATAAAAGTGTAATTAGGAGAGTTAGTTGAGTTGTTGGGTGAATTAGTATAAATACTTGTAACAAATATCAAATTGGACATTCAATAACAAAATATCTTCTCTCTCTGTCTCTCTCTTCCTCTAAACCCCTCTTCCAACGCCAACGGTTACTGATTGTGCCAGCTACGTCCTTCCTCTATGGGACTTAGCCCAGACAGGCTAAACTTATCACCCCACTGACATGGAAGAGGAGCGGAGGGACTGATTACTTTCCTGCTAACCCTAATTCTCTCTCTCTCTCTCTCTCTCTCTAATTCTTCACTATTCTTTATCAAATTCTAGATACAATCTTAATTGATTGTATCAGATGTCAAGTAAGTCACAACAACAAAGCTCGAATGGATGTGAGAGTTGTTGCGAGGTCTAAGTGGTCGAGATCAAAAGGTCTTTAAATGTGTTCGCAGAGAATTAAAAAAATCTTAGGAAACACATTCAAATCTTGTCTCTTTTTATGTGGATAAGTGTAAACAAATTTGGATTTGCAGCTTTGTCAAATCCGTGGAATGGGGTGCGAGCATGGCACCCGATTGACTGATCGAGCTGACATTAGCTCTTAGACAGACCCATAGGTTAATGGGGGTGTTACATAGGTTATCTTAATAATGCTAAGGAATTCCATGCTTCGCTTAATGGGTTGAGTTATAGAATTGAATTTGAGTGTTTTTGATAATCTCAATACGCCGAGTCTGAGTTAGGGGGCGCAATTCATCAATGTACGTAAATAATTCAAAAAAACTCGTTAAACTTATTAATGGCTTGTTGATGTTCATAATTAGCTTGAAAATGGTTCTATAATGGCTAGATAGTAATTCGAATGGCTTGACTCTGTAGTGAGCTTTATCCACAATCTTTACTAGATTATGAGCTCGATAACGATCTCGGCTTGACTCTGTACCAAGCCCAACGCAACTCGAAACGACGTGAGTTGGCAGAGTATCAAACACACTAGTTTCTTATTGAATTGAGTGCAATCAAAAGTTCAAAAGCTTGGATCATGCTCAACTCGACTAGTTTACTCCCTTAATAGCGGAAGGATGAGTTGGATTTGGTAAAATGAACCATATATTTTATCATATTAAGTAACTTTATATATATACACACACACTCAATATGGCAAAATACATGGTGATCCTTGTTTGATGGGAGGTTTGCCTACAACAGTAAAACTGAAAAAAAAGTAAATTACAGATTAGTAACATGAGGTTTAGTGTATTAATTTTTAGTTCAGAAACTTTGTAAAATAGTTTTTTCTTCTAAAAATTATATATATTTAATAAAATAGTCCAATTAATGATCTGAAAGGGTGTAAAAGTTATTGCTACTTGTTAGTAAACCCATCGTCGCTTTGCTATTTTCCTCATTCCACACATGAACGCAATGTTGTAACATTATTAATAAAGCTCGGGCTTGGCTCGGCTAGATCTAAGCTCAGCGAGCTCGAATTAAACTTGCAAAATTTCAGTTCATTTTAGCTCAATATAGGCTCGTTTGGGATTGTTTAAGCTTGGGCTCGGCTCAATTAGGTTCAAATTTGACTTACTCTAGTCATATTTAATTAGATATATTATATTAAGAAAACCTTGTATAAGCTCGCAAGCTTACAAGTTCGAGCTTCACTGGGCTGGGGCTCGGCTCGATGAGCTAAACAATTCGGCTTGGCTCAGCTCGAGCTCAAAGCAAACTGAGCCTTTTGAGCTTTATGATGAGCCGGGTCGGCTCACTTACACCCCTAGTCGTCGATGTTCACCATCACTAGGTTATGTCCTTAAGGGACATCTTTAATTGAATTAAAAGTTTGTTGATCACATCGATTTTAACTGGTAATTCAATAAGTCTTTATGATATTTATCTTTTTAAAAATTAAGATATTTTATTATATATATTAAAAAATAAAAAAAGGATAAAACTTCAAGTTAACTGCATGAAAATTTCCTTTTCTATATATATATTCCAAAATTGAGAATTCCTATTGCTTATAATTATTTTCATAAATTAATATCCTTTCAGTATATATATAATCAACTTATATTATACAACAAACCTAAAATGGCACCAACACGCAAGCACTGGTTCCTATTAGAACTTTGAAGTTAAGCGTGCTTAGGCGAGAGTAGTACCAAGATGGGTGACCTCTTAGGAAGTCCTTGTGTTGCACCCCCTGGGGGTTCTCGGAAATAGCCTCTCCTCAGGGTAGCACTCTTGAAGGAGGAAGGCTGCGTACATCCACCCCCTCAGACCCTGCTTAGGTGGGAGCCCTTGAGTCACTGAAAACATCGCTTTTTTTATATTATACAACGACAGCAACAAATTTAGTACCCCAAAGGCTCTCATCTGAGCAGGTTATGAGGGGGTGAGATATACACAACCTCAAAGAAAGGCTGTGTCCGCAGGCCCCCACCCCTAAAAACAAAGGTAAATACAAGTGAAAAGTAAATAAACGCAAGAAGATAGAGCAAAAAGAACATAACAGGGTAACAAGTAGCAAGAAACCAACAATGAAATAGCAACAATACTGCATGCAATCAAGCAAGCAACAATCAGCTATATCTAATGTGAAAGCCTAGGGAATTATGCACCACTTTCATTATTCCCCTCCATCCTAAACCACTACGTCAACTACACCTACTTTAACTCGCCACTTCGCTCCATCTAAAGCCATCTTCTCATTTAGGTTCAGTTGGGTACGGTTGTGCTTCATCCAACTTTTCTTTGACCCGCATCTATCCCTCCTCTCATACATAATGTGAAGTTGATCCCATTTGCTAATAGGGGCAGTGCTCTGTCTCCTCTTGACATGATATCGAATTTAATCATAATATGTAAAAAAGTGAGTATTATATTAAATAAATTTAGTGTAGAATTAGGTAGAAAGTAAAGTTATAAAAAATTGCAAAAGGCACGCCGGGATTAGTGGCCCACTTTTCCATTCGCATCTTGCAGGCGGGATTCATGGTATCATGTCCATTATTATTATTAATTAACTTTAAATTAATTCCTAATATTAGTAAGTTTATTGAAAATATTTTTTTTAAAAATAATTTTTTATATTTTATTTTATCACAAAATTGATATCGTGTTTTTCAATTTTTACGAGGGCTCGTTTTGTCGTCTAGTTGTAATCTTATCATTTTAACATGAATTTTTTCTAAACGTATTTGAACACCCTAATAAAAAAAGCGAGCTTGATTAGTGTAACGCAGTGGCAAATTTAGGAATTTAGCAATACAGGATCCGTGTTTATACTAAATAATTAAATAAATAAATCTATAAAAATAATAATCAATACGTGGGTTTATATTATATATATAATATTAGAATAAATTTATATTAATATCTAGTAAAAGAAAATTATATTAATATCTAAACGGGATTATTTAAAAAAAAATGTTACTTTTAGTGTTGGAAGTTATTGGAAAATAAATATATTAAAAAATTATTCCTTATATGTATCTGATGAAATCAGTTCACTGCTAAATAAATATGGATCTTAATTATAGTTTTTGTATTGACATATTTATACTTGTAAAGGTCGGGTGGATGGTAAAGTTGCGGGATCCATGCATCCTGATAGTTCCAATGTGTGTCCGCCCCTACTCTTCCAAACATTAGGTCTCGAGTTTGAACTTATCTTTCCCGTTTTGACATGTTAGTACTGTACCTAGATAAAAATTATATAATTGGTACCATTATTGGAAAAAGAACTTTAAAAAGCCATTAAATTATTGGGATCATGCGGACAAAAAAGGAAAAGGGAACCTAGTTATTAGTAGGAGTGTAAATGAACCGAATGTTCAATGAACTATTCGTGTTTGAAATCGATTAGGGCTCGTTCGTGTTCATAATTAGGGCTCGATAACTTATCGAGCCGAGTTCGAGCAAGCTCGATAAGCTTAACGAGCTGAGTTCGAACAAGGGGATGCTCGGCTCGTTAATGTTCGTGAACAGTTCGATAAGAGCTCGTTAAAAGCTCATTGAAAAACTCGTTAAGAGCTCGTTAAAGGCTTGTTAGCAGTTAATATTAACTCCAAAATAGTTTAATAATGGCATGATAGTAACTTGAATAACTCGGCTCGATAGGGAGCTCGACTCGATATCGTGTTTGTTATGAGCTTGATTTCATTCGATAACGAACTCGGCTCGACTTGATAAGGAGCTCGAATTGGTTCGATTAGCTTAATGAGCCGAGCCGAGCCGAGCCGAGCTTCGAGCACAATAAAATCTTAACGAACCGAGCTCGAACAAGGGGTTGGAAAGCTCGATAAGAGCTCGGCTTGAACTCAAGCTCGATAAATCTTAACTAACCAAGTTTGAACAAAGGGATGCTCGCCTTGCCTCGACTCAGCTCAGCTCATTTACCCCCCCGGTTATTAGGTATGATGAGTTATGTTGTCACTAATGCTAAATTAATTATTTAGTGAAGTTGGTACTATTGGAATACTTGGGACCATTACCAACAATGTATCGGATCTAAACTCTTGTTTGATTGGTATGAAGTTGGCAGACTTCTTCAAAATGCAGGAAGTAACTTATATAACCCTTCAGGTAAGTTCTAATTCTTTCATTTTGAATTAGCTTCCGTAAGAAAGTTCTATTTTCCATTCCGCAATCAAACATCTTTTATCTATTTTCTTGAAAGTCGATACAGGAATTGAATTCTCGAGAAATAAGTTTTCTGTAGGAATTTAATTCATATGGTGACAAAACAAGCCCATTGTCTAAGACGAGTCTCGCAATAGTTCATGACTCACAAGTAGATCCTATAATTGGATTACTAGCCCTTTGTAAGCCCTTAGTTTTTATGATGGGGAAACGTCTGAAAAGATCATCTCTAGTGGTTCACAAACTACAGTGTGTGAATAAAATTACTCGAGTGTGGAGTAAGAGGTACTGTTTGAACCTCGTATAAAGGGATGGGAGCTTGATGTCAAGTAAGTCACGACAACAAAGCTCGAATGAATGTGAGAGTTGTTGCCAGGTCTAAGTGGTCGAGATCAAAAGGTCTTTAAATGTGTTCGTAGAGGATTAAAAAAAAATTTAGGAAACACATTCAAATCTTGTCTCTTTTTATGTGGATAAGTGTAAACAAATTTGGATTTGCAGCTTTGTCAAATCTATGGAATGGGGTGCGAGCAAGGCACCCGATTGACTGATCGAGCTGACATTAGCTCTTGACAGACCCATAGGTTAATGGGGGTGTTACCTAGGTTATCTTGATAATGCTATGGAATTCCATGCTTCACTTAATGGGTTGAGTTATACGATTGAATTGGAGTGTTTTTGATAAGTTCAATACGTCGAGTTTGAATCAGGGTGTACGCAATTCGTCAATGTTCACAAACAGTTTAAAAAAACTCGTTAAGCTCATTAATGGCTTGTTAATGTTCATAATTAGCTCAAAAATGGTTCTATAACTACTTGACAGTTATTCAAATGGCTTGAATCAGTAGCGAGCTTTATCCACAATCTTCACTAGATTATGGGCTCAATAACGAGCTCGGCTTGACTCTATACCAAGCTCAACACAACTTGAAACGACGTGAGTTGGCAGAGTATCAAACACACTAGTTTTTTTATTAAATCGAGTTCAATCAAAAGTTCAAAAGCTCGGATCATGCTCCAGCTTAATAAAGCTTATCAAACTTGAGTTCAAATAAGGAGGAGCTCAACTCGACTCGTTTAATCCCTTAATAGCGGGAGGATGAGTTGGATTTGGTAAAATGAACCATATATTTTATCATATTAAGTAACTTTATATATATATATGTACACACACACACTCAATATGGCAAAGTACATGGTGATTCTTGTTTGATGGGAGGTTTGCCTATGCCAGTAAAAGTGAAAAAAAAGTAAATTACATATTAGTAATATGAGGTTTAGTGTATTAATTTTTTAGTTCAGAAACTTTGTAAAACAGTTTTTTCTTCTAAAAATCATATGTAATTAATAAAATAGTCCAACTGATGATCTGAAAGGGTGTAAAAGTTATTGCTACTTGTTAGTAAACCCACTGTCGCCTTGCTATTTTCCTCATTCTACACATGAACGCAATGTTGTAACATTATTAATGAAGAAGTATTGGATGAAAGACCTATTTTATACCTTTATATATCATCGTTTGGACTATTTTATTAAAGTAAAAAAAAGGTTGCCCAGCTTTGCCCATTTTCCGCAACTGAGGCGCTGTCTAGGAAGAGAACTGAGGAGTATAAGTAGTGGACATTCTAGATTTGGATTTCGGAGTAGCATTGACGGTCAATCTACGAGAATATTTCATGCAATGGTGGACGAAGATGCAAGTGACACCAACTAGAGCTTGGAACCAAAAGATAACCCTTAATTTTATGTTGTTGATGATGCGAGGCCTACCAGGATTTGAATTATGAAAGATTCGAGTGTTTCTCAATTCAAATGTTGCAGAATTAAAACTTTATTATGTCTCAGAATATTAATATATAATTTATACTTAAAATTAATATATAAAAAGAGCTATTTACATTTTAGTACCCTAATATTTTTAGAAATTATAAAAAATAACCTTGACCTTTTTGAATTATTAAAAAGCCCCTAATTTTTTATCGTATCAATAAAAAGGTCCCTCCCAAGCGTGATAACGTCATTTTTCATCGACAGAGCTGACGTGGCAATTACTTATTATTAATGCTACAATAAAATAACATAAAGTACACTTCAACGCCCTTATTAGTATTTTATAAGCACAAAATTCGAAATGTTGCATAACGTAGAAGCTATTTTTTTTCACTTAATTTGTTTGGTTATCAAATAATATTTTTGTTAGTATTAATAAAAATACAGCTGTCACATCAATTCTGCCGATTACAAATGACATCATCAAGTCAGAGAGCAGCCTTTTTATTAATACGATAAAAACTTAGGGGCCTTTTTATTGATACGACAAAAACTAAAAGAATTTTTTGTTATTTTTAAAAATATCGGGATATTAAAATATAAATAAAAAAAAGGGAAAAGGATGGGGTAGTTGGAATTAGTTAAGGAAATAGACAAGAATAGGGAGCTCCCGTGAGTGAGAAAAGCGACAATAATCATTGCTGTCATCCATCATTTTCAATGTTTCCAGTTCACATGCATTCCTTCTTCACTTTATTTTTTTAATTTTATTTTTAATTTTTTACTTTTTGGTTGGCATTTCGATTTTGTGTTGTGTTTAGGTGTATTTCACGATCCCCGATCTGTCCTAATGGTAAGGGATGGCAGTTAGTCGATCTCGTGACATGGGTTGGAATCCAACATCCCCAGTTCACATGGTTTTGAGTTGGTGAATCGGATTTAAACATAGTTAACTCGATAACGTGATTATGTAAGTTATATGTATTGCTTATCACATGCATGAAGATATACTCCGACATACATGTATGCATATATTTTGTTTACATTGGTAAAGCAAGGGAGGAACGAAATGCTGGTATTGGGAATTGAATTCGAATGGCGCCTTTGGCCCGTGAAATTTCTCACTATTAGGCTGTGTCTATGATAGACACATAGGCTATATTTGGCTGTAACTATTAGTTGCTACCCTTTAGCGTTTAGCTGTTAGCTAATGGATAATGTGTTTGGTAAATTAAGATGAAAGAAAGAGGCAATATGATAAATATAATTTAATTATATAACGTTTGAAAAGCTAAAAGCTAACTTTTTTAGCTTTTGACAAGCTGCTTTTTAAAAGCTAAACGTTATGAAAAACGTTAACAACAAAGTTTTTACTAAATAGCGCTACTAACTTTTTGATTAGTAAAAACGCTAAACGCTAAACGCTACAAAAAACTACTTACCATATATATCCATATTGCAGCATATCCAGGGTCATATGACTTTGTTAATTTATTTTAAAATTATTAAATATTATGCATATATAATTATTAGTGTCAACACTAAGAACAAAGAATTAGCACATTTATAATTTACGAACAACAACAACCATCCCAGCACCACAAGGGCTCCCGCCGAGGCAGGATCCGGGGGGTGAGATGTACACAATCTTACTCCTTCAGGGTTCGTTACAAATGTAACTTACTACCATAGAACTCCGGGGGGCCCACAAAGCCACTCAGATTCAATCCCTAATAAAATAAAACAAAAAATCTAACGTGTAAATAATACGCTTTTCACACACGAAACCGTATTATAACGATGTGAAGTGTTAACGGCAAACCGTTATTACCCCCACTCTATAAGTATAACGTTATTTAGCTTAAAAAAAAAACAAACATAGCGACTTTAGCTAGAGCCATTTATCAAGAAACCCCGAGGGCGAATCTACATTGCAGCGAAATTCGTTAATACAATCGAACGGAGCTGAGGAGGAGTGCTGGACCACCAATCATGGTTACAACAATTTCCAAGACGGTGTTGAGTAATCCAATGAGCTACCGTATTACAACATCGCGGAGCCCACACAAAAATACAAGAAGAAAAACAACGAGCCAAACATCTAACATCGTCAACAATAGAGGCAATTTCCCAAGGCAGAAGAATGACCACGGAAGATCAGGCGTTGATCGCTCTTTTCTTATCCGATTCAATAATAATATCCTTCCATTTGCCACCTCAACCATTTGAACTGACCGATACTAGGACCGGCATGTTTTTAGGTTAGAGTGAAGGGAATTGCAGTTTCATTATTAATCCAAGACTTGGATGGCCAAATCCGATTGATTTAAAATTTGAGAAGACTCAAACTCAAAGTGAGATGACCTGGAGTCGATGCTTTAAAAAATAATTTTTTTTTCAAAACTAGTTTCTAAAACGAATTATTTATCCAAATGGTATCCGTATCAGAATGTATATTTGTTTTAATATGATCATAACAACCCAGAGCGAATTGCATTTTTTTTAAATTCAAAATAATTTCATAATTTATAATAAATAAATTAATTTACATTATTTATCAAATATTTGAATTAAAGTATTTATACATAAATTTAGACTTTTAATCCTTATTAGTAATCTTCAATTATATTTATTTGTTCATTCAACATTAAATTCAGCTAATTCTGAGAACTAATTAATCATTTACTCGAGATAATTAATTTTTGGAGAATGCCGGAAGCATTAGAGTCTAAAACAAAGGAAATTAATTATGACCACACAATATTGAATAAAAATCCAAAAACACTAAACACCATACATACATATATATATATATATATATATATATATATATACATATATATATACACACACGCGTGCGTAAAAACTGTTGCAATGACATATAATTTAATTTAATTTAAATATTTAACAAATAATTTAGTTTAATTTATTGTATTCTGTTTTTATTTTTTTTTTGTTTCTATAGTATCTCGACGATATATATTTGTATTCTATATTCGATAAACAAACAAATATAATTAAAGATGCTAAAGTCCCCTACCCCAACATACACAATAAAATGGCATCGCATACTTAACAAACATTTTCCATCCCCTATAACACAAACTCCTCCCTTCTCTCTCTCTCTCTCTCTAAAACCCGCTATGACATTCCCTCTCCCCTCGTTTCTCGTATCCTTATCTCTCCTTCTTTTCCTCTACCCGTCGCCATTGGCTGCCACGTTCTCCACCACTCCCTTTGACTTTATTCGTGTCAGCTGTAATGTCACCCTTTATCCTTCGCTCTGCTTCTCCTCTCTCTCCCCCTTTGCCACCTCTGTCCATCACGACAATGCCCACCTCGCCCTTTTTGCCATTCGCCTTAGCCTTTCCAATGCTCGCCGTGCCTCTGCCCATTTCGCAGCCCTTAGTCGCCACGCTGACTTCGCTGGCGACCATCGCGCTGCTGCTGCTCTCCACGACTGCTCCTCGGTCTTCTCTGATGCGGTTGACCAGATGCGCGGGTCCCTCAGGCAGATAAACCAGCTTGGCACCCCCACCGGAAGCTCTGAGGAGTCGGTGAGATTTTTCGCTGTATTGAAAAATTTGCGTATAATACATATTTGCAGCAAGGGCCGGACATACACTCAACAACGCCCAAATTTTAGGGGCTCCATATTTTAAGGATTGTAGTTTTAAAAGTCTTTATTATTAATATCAATCGGTTTTATGATTAAAAGTTTTATAATTTGTTATACTACTATTGTATTTTTAAAAGGAATATTAACATATATATATATATATATATATATGAAAGGCCCCATTCGTAATAATGGCTCGGGGCCCCAAAATTGCAAGGGTCGGCCTTGCTATTAGTAAATAAGCATATTTTGAACACATATTAGTAAATAAGCGTGCTTGTGCTTGTGCGGGAGTAGTACCAGGATGGGTGATCTCTTGGGAAGTCCTCACCTTCAGGTTGGGGGCACTGGGAAACAACCTCTCTTCAGGTTAACACCCTGAAGGGAGAAGGCTGCGTACATTCCCCCCCCCCCCCCTCGTAGGTGGGAGTCCTTGAGGCACTGAGTATGTTCTTCCTATTCGTAAATGAGCATTTTTTCTGGTTTAAAAGGAGGTTTATATATCATTACCTTTAAGATAGTAAAATTCGCAGTTACTTGATATTATTTGTGCAATACATGTATTATTAAACTTAAGAGCAATGTGCTCAAAAAAAAAAAAAAAAAAAAAAAAAAAAAAAAAAATCCTAAAAGCAATATTTCCAGTGCCCTAAAGGCCCTTATCTAAGCAGGGTCCTGGGGGAGGGTATGAATGTACGTAGCCTTTCTCCTTCAGGATGCTACCCTGAGGAGAGGTTGTTTTCGAGAACCCCTAACTCGAGGGGTGCAACACGATGTCTTTTTCAAGGAGGTCATCCATCTTAGTATTACTCTCCCCCAAACACCTATATGTATTATTTCATTTAAAAAAATAATAATTGAAAATAATAAATATTTATAACTAAACTAAATATCCATATTTTTATATTTTATAAATTTATCTTTTAACTTTTAAATTATTGATACTTAATCATTTACTAGGGCTTATGTTTTTTGTTACTTCTACAGTGATTAACTCTATCTTTTACTTTCCACAAAATTTTTACTAAAATTTTTGTAAATATTTTCAAATATTACATATACATATTAGATCCCGTTTAATTTTAGTACTGTATTTTTGTTTATAGAGGTTCCAGGTCAGCAATGTGCAGACGTGGATGAGTGCGGCGCTCACGAATGAGGACACGTGTACAGATGGGTTTGCTGACGTGGCGGATGGGCCCGTGAAAAGGGACGTGTGTGGGCGCGTGGAAATTGTGAAGGAGTTTACTAGTAACGCGCTGGCGTTAGTTAACAATTATGCGGCCACTCTAGGATGAAGGACAACCGTTGGATTAGATTTCAACGGTTGTGATGATGATGGACAAGGTACTAGAAAAATATTGTAAAAGTAGGGGGTAAAAAGGTCAACTAATGGTTGACAAAATTGTGATTTGAATATTAAGTAATTTTAGTTTATAATCTTTGTAAAATAATTTTTTAATCTAAAAGTTATATATATTTAATAAAATAATTCAAGTGACAGTAAAGAAGAATATAAATTTTGATTATTTGTCCGCAAAAGCAACATTGCCTTAATATTCCTTTCCTCTGTTTATTTTACACCTTTACATATTGTCGCTTGGATTATTTTGTAAAATATATATAATTTTTAGATTAGAATATTAATTTACAAAATTTACATTAAATCTTAAGGTACTAATATATAGTTTAGTCGTTATGTTTTTAATTTTAGTTTTAAAATTAGGTGACAGCTTATATAGGTCTTATTTTGATTATAATTGAATGATTGAATTTGATTCTCAAAAGTTACTAATATATTATTAAATACTATCGATGAATTGTCTTTTCCAAAAGTTTAAACTAATGGGTGAAGGATCAAGAATAATTTTATACTCTAACATGCCCCTTCACATGAATGTCAATTGGACTTGAAGCGTGGATAATGTATAGGCTCATCTCATATTTTGTGTTTAAATTATTTTTTACTATTAAAAGTGGGGCTACTGAAATTTTATAGCTTGGCAATTTTATTTATTTTTTTCAATAATTAAAGAAAGAGGATGAAATCTTTAAGAATTACAAGAGTGCTTCCATTGGAAGAAGTAAAGCAAAACAAATAAAAAATAATAAAATAAAGTTGCGCGCTATGATCAAAACCAGGCAAACACGCCATGACTGTAAAGATTAAGGATTGAAAGTAGATTTTGATCAAACGAAAAGCTTGCCAAACGTACGCTAAGAAGGCCTAGCTGTGGAGATAGCCCACAAACATGGCTGGCTATCTATGGCTGTGCGAGGGGACAACACTGGTGTAGTGAAGCTAAACAAGGTGTGCGCGGTAACTAATCTACGGGGGTCTCCATGCAATGATGAATAGAAATGGTAGGACATCTAACAAGTGCTTGAAACCATGAGATAATCCTCAATTTTGTGTTATCAAGTGCCCGGGACCAATCAGGAGACGAGTTCTATCATAATACTAAAGGGAAAAAACAAAAAAGGATCGTACTATTAAAAATGAACTTTTTAATCTGTTTAATGTGTATGGTAGCGTTTGATTTAAGGAAAGGAAACAAAAACGTGTTCGTAGCAATTAGGCCAATTAGACCTACTATACATTGCTAACCTACGAGTTAGGTCACGGGTCTCCCCGTTGATCACCACTACATTATAATGAAAATACTTACGTATCTTATATGTATTAGCACAATGTAATCAATGTGCCATATTGACATTTCTTAATGAAAAATTGATAGAAATTTTGTAAACACTCACTTGCTTCGTATATAGAGTAAATGCAAGAATACTTAAGTAATAAATACTCAAATCTTAAGTAAAAATATTCGTTAGCATATAAATATATCAGATATAAAATTTGGGTAACAGTACATTTATTCCAAAGTCCATGTTTTTCCCATTTTGCCCAAAAAGTCAAATATAATATGGTTGTGGCGTAGCTACTGAAGTCCAAAGACAATTGTCAAGAGTAAAATTATTACAATCAGAGTAATTTTTTGACTGTTATTTAGTATAAGTCATATTATTAATCTAGTTATTATCCTGATATTTCTAAAATAAAAGTAAAAAAAAGTATTATAATGAAAAAATAATTATTTACATTTTAGTATATCGATATTTTTGAAAATAATAAAAATGACCTTGACCATTTTAAATTATTAAAAATACTCATAAGTTTTTATCGTATTAATAAAAAGGCCTCCAAGTTTTTGTTATATTAATAAAAAAGCTTCTCTCTAATTGGATTTTAGTTGACAGAGCTAATGTGATAGCTGTGTTTTTATTAATGTTATAGTAAAATGAAAAAGCACCCTTTAATAACCATATTTTGAAACAAATTAAGTGAAAATAGATAGCTTCTATGTAATACGACATCTCGAATTTTGTGCTTATTAAGTAATAATAAGGGTGTTGAAGCGTATATATTATTTTATTGTAGCATTAATAAAAAAGTAATTGTCACATCAATTCTGTCGATAGAAAATGATGTCATCACGCTTGAGAGGGGGCTTTTTATTGATACAACAAAAACTTATGGTCCCTTTTAATCATTCAAAATGGTTAGGATTTTTTTTTATTATTTTTAAAAATATCGGATACTAAAATATAAATAATTCTCGAAAAAATCACATAATTTGCAATAGGGCGCCATGATTAACGGCCAAATTGTGCTGCTTTTCTCCCATTATATCTGATTTAATAACCAAAAAAAATAAAGCAAGAAGTGAGTTCATGAAATCTACCACTTTTCGAAAAGTAGTGGTTCCTTTTTTTAAAGCGAAAAGAGATGTCTCATCTTCTGTTCGTGGTCGGGAACAAGCCTAAAGCATCCGCCATAATTAAAGTAGACAAGGAGCAGTCTCAAATCGAAAGGCTCGCTCTCCCAGTTCTATGGTTTGCAAGCCTGTTTCCAACTTTATTAGTTTCCTGCAAACAACGGATGAAGGAGATTTGAACGCCCTTATTGCTGAACATGTGAATATCAGAAGATAACACACATAGCGGATGGCTTTAAAACTATAAATGAAATTAACATTCTATTTTATTTGTCTTTTTTCAAAAGATCTTGCCTTTCTTATTTATATAAATATTACACCCCTTTTTTTATAAGTAAATACGAGGATAAAGCGCTCGGTAAAGCGTACAGAGGATCATATATAGGAAAGAATCAAACTATAAGGCAGACGGTGAGATGCACCATGATCAAAGCCACACAAAGAAAGAACAACTGCTCGAGATTTCTTAATTTGCAAAATGGTCTACAACAGTGTTTGATTGGCTATGTGAACGTACAAAATGAACAACTTTTAAGAGTATAAAACCAATCACGGGTCTTCACCCATCAGCTTAACTTTTTGGAAAAGTCGATTCCTTGACATAATTTTAGAGCTTTGTTGACCAAGAGCTCACGAGTTCGAATCTCAATAACCCCCCTTTGGATATGAACACAATTTAAGTACAAAATATAAGGTGCACCAGTGCAATATCTTCTTAATAGACATTTACGTAATGGAGCATGTAAGCATGTAAAACTAATAACGAATCTTCGCTCATCAGCGTAATCTTTCGAAAAAATCGGTACCTCGATAAAAAGTAATGGGAGACATAATAGTAGGATATAGTAACCTCAAAATCAAATCAATGGATTCTTCTTTATCTTTTGCTTTTTTTTACCATGCTTATCTAGACTCATCATGCCATGCATACCTACTCTTTTCTTTTAGGGTTTGGCATTATGATTTTAAATAATATCTTATATTAATATTTTAATAAAAGGCATAAAATTTACTTGCTACTTTAGTTAATAATAATTGATTTCCCTTTTTCACATTTTGTATGTGACTTTCAAACTTTCATCCGGAGATGTTAACTTTTATATCTCGAGTTTTTCTTCACTAATAATCGAAAAAAATTTATTAATAATTGGTTTTAGGGTTAATTATGTCAAAGGTCGATGTAATTTGTCCGTTGTGCTAATTTAGTTCTTATACTTTTAATTGTATCTATTTAGTCCCTGTACAATTTAAATTGTATTAATTTGGTCTTTAGAGAAAAAATTATATTAAGTTTTTAATGAAAATTTTAATAGTTTAGTCACGTGTTGGGTTAAATTGAGTAAACAGATAAATTTATTATAATAAGTTACTTGAATATTAATAAATCCTCAATTATCGGGAAAAAAATAAGTTATTTGCATCTAACATAATTTTTTCGTTCAAAATTACGTTATTAACATAACTTAAATTTGACCAAAGGACTAAATTGACACATTTTGAATTGTTTATGGATTAAATTAACACAATTAAAAGTACAAGGATTAAAGTGACACAATGGGTAAAGTATGAGGACCTTTGACGTAAATAACCCTTGATTTTAAGATCCAAAACTACCTTTTTTAATTAAAAAAAAAAAATAAAAATAAGAAGAGGGGAGTCTCATTGGTACATAAAATTTCCGAAAGGAAAAAAAGGCCGAAAGAGAATGAAAGTACAAATCTTTGATCTAAGTGGAAGCCTTGTTTGGTTGTCATATGAATTGAATTCTTGCGGAATGTTATATTTCCTGGGAATTTAATTCCTATGTCAATTTTCCATGAAGTAAGGAGGACGTATTTGGTTGTCATAATGAGAAATAGAACTTCCTTCTCAAGGTTGGCTAAAAACAAAACAATTAGAGCTCACCTAGAGGGTTAGGTAAGTTACTTCCTGTGTTTTGAAGAAATTAGAAATTATTTAATAATTTTCAATTCCTATATTCTACCCACTTCCTGCCAGCCAAGCAATAGTTTAAATCTGTACTTCCTATGAATTTTTACTTCCTGCATCCATTTTCTGCATACCAAACAAGGCCTAGATACGCAACATGATCAAAGCCAGGGAATTGAAGCGTCCAACTTTGATCATGGTCCACGTCAAAGCTGATTGAGGAGGTACAGAGAAGTGTCCAGGTAAATGATACCAATTTTCTAGAAATGAAGTACGAGTTAGTGTATCTAATTAAGCTGGTGGTAGCTTTAGTCGTCCTGGGTACAACAACAACAACAGCAACAACAACAACAAGCCCAGTACCACAAGGGCTCCTGAGTGAGCAGAGTCTGGAAGGGTAGGATGTACGCAGCCTTAGACCCCATCAGGGGCATACCCTAATGAGAGGCTATTTCCGAGGACCCCCAACCTAAAAAGCGAGAAGGACATGAAAAGCACGGAGAGCAAGACAAGCATGGAAGCATCGAAATTGTGTAAGCAACAAGAAGCAAGGTAGAAAAGCGTAAAAACAGACATGTATGCAAGAAGCCTGGTGGCACTAGTTCTAGCCTAGAAGTGCTTGTCGTTCCTATACCGCTGTATCTGTTACCCCTATACTACTCCTCCACTGAGCTCTATCTAGGGCCATTTCTTCACTTAGTTTGAGATAGGTGAGGTCCTGTCGAATTGCTTCCATCTAACTCTTCTTTGGTCGGCCTCTTTGTCTCTTCCCGTCTGTAATATGGAGTTGTTCGCACCTCCTGACAGGTGCAGTGCTCGGTCTACTCATAACATACCCAAACCACCTCAAACGTTGTTCTCGCAGCTTATCCTCGATTGGGGCCACGCCTAATTTACTTCTTAAGACTTCATTCCTGATCATATCCTTCCTTGTTTGTTTACACATCCATCTCAACGTCCTCATTTCTGCTACCTTCGACTTTTTCTATGATGGTGCTTAACTGGCCAGCACCGCGCACCGTAAGACATAGCCGGTCTCAGTACTATCTTATAGTATTTTCCCTTTAACTTGAGCGAGAACTTCCTATCACACAGTACCCCCGAGGCCATCCTCCATTTATGCCAACCCACTTTAATCCTGTTGTTAACATCTGCGTCCACTTCGTCGTTTTGTTGCACCATGGAACCTAAGTATTTGAAGCACGCTTTTTGCTGTATGCACTCTGATCCAATCTTGACCTCTTCTGTACTTGGCATGGTAGATACATAAAACTTGAGTTCCATATACTCGGTTTTAGATCTACTAAGTTTTAGACCTTTCGATTCTAAAGCCAATCTCTAGAGTTCTAGCTTCTCATTCACCTCCTCCCTGGGCTGTCCCATCAGGACTATGTTGTCCGCAAAAAGCGCATTGAATTAAATAATGATGCTCAATTTAACATTAGCCAGGATGCGCTCTCAATCAAGAGTTCTGTTCAACAATATGGATTCGCTTCTAGATTCCCAAGTTGCACTAATAATGGCGAAGAATGACATGAGTCAGACTTTCTTGATTAAGCCTCTAATAAAAAGAAAATTGCTAATATTGAAAAAGTTCTTTTAGATTGTTTGTGTACATAAAAGAGATGCCCTGCCATCGCATAACAGCGGTCCCAACTCCACTTTTTAGCACTTGGTAAAAGCTGTTATATTTGTATAAAAATGTAATTGCTTGAGTTTTTTTATGTAGTTTGATTTTGATAACCGAAGTTCGTTTTACGTAAAGCGAAAACAGATAAAATCAAAGGGGAAAACAAAGCGAAACTATATATTATCATGTTAACTGAACGCTTAAGCGATTAGAGGTCCATATCTTTAAACACGTTACCTTGCTTTGCTCGATCAACTACGCCATTACTTCTTATCTGGATTAGACGCCATCTTTTGATTTTGAAATGAGTCTAAGAGCATTGATGCTCCATTCATTTCAAATGAAAACTTGTTCCTTATAAACCCTTTTTTCACAAAATATTTTCAATTAAAAATATAAGGTTATTTATGCCAAAGGTCCCTATACTTTGCCCATTGTGTCAGTTTGATCCTTGTACTTTTAATTGTGTCAATTTAGTCCATAAATAATTCAAAATGTGTTAATTTAATTATTTGGTCAAATTTAACTTAAGTTAATGTTATAATTTTGAACGGCAAAATTATGTTAGATGCAAGCTACGTATTTTAAATTCACTATTTACCCAATTTAACCCAATTTATGACCGAACCATTAAAAATTTTATTAAACACTTAGCATAAAATTTTCTCTAAGTACGAAATTGATACATTTTTAATTGTACAAGGACTAGACGGACACAGTTGACAAAGTACAGCAGCCTTTAGTGTAAATAACCCAAAATATATTATCTTAAGATATTAAGAAAATGGTTGCATTTTATAGAGTTGTACAATTTAGCTTTTGGCGAAATTGTGGTTAAAGTAGGGCATATAACGTGAGATCACTGTGGAAAATATTTTTTCCCCTATGGAAGAAAAATATTTTCCACAAATATGAAGGGAAAGTCTGTTTCCCTTAAACGGAGGAAAAATTTTTAATGTATCTGCAATTGTTTTAAAATCGTGCAAAAAAAGTAAAAATTTAAATAAAAAATATTTTTGGGCAAAACAAACGGACCCTAATGTCGAACTTCAAAACAATTTTTTGTACTAGCCATGTGGATAACATGATATATATGGTTATCTTTCGCAATCACATCATGTTACCATGTTTGCCAGAACAGCAAAAATGTGTTCTTCCAAAAGAAAATGTCTAGCAAAAATTATTGTACCTTTTTCGATAATTACAGTATAAATGAAAAAAAATAAAGAGACATTCTGCACTAGAGTTCGGAGTACAGAATAAGAGTATCAAAATAAGAATAAAACAGTATGAGAACTAAAATAAACAAGCTGCAAAACAACAACGTGTGGCTTCTACAACAATATATAGTTACATTCTCGTCCTTATAACTCACACCATAAAGGTTACATTTTTTTAGTAATTGGATATAAACTTCATAAATAGGATGCAACTTAACGCACCCGGAAGGAAACAAGCAACAAGAAATACAGAACAAGACTAATAGTGTGTCCATAATTTGAGCTGATCAATACATATTGGGCAACTTCCGTTGTCATACATGCATTAACTCAAAATCCTAATCTCATAGAGGTCCTTCAGAAAATGTCTTTTTCGATCTATTGCTCATTCTTAAAGATAATTATGTTCTTTTTACAATACATGATTTATATTGTAATGAAAATGGTGCCATCGAAACCCAATTCTGAAATCTTCTTCATGTGCAATAGGACACCCACTACTCAAAGGTTGTGTTAGGTACGGTGAAATTGATTCCCCACTATGCAAGGCATAAGAATTCACGTCATATTGAAATGTGAGAAAGAAAAGATCAAGATTAAACGAAGCGGGTAATACATGGTTTAATGTGTTGATTTGAGGACAGATCTTTATTTAGGCATAGTTATGTGTGTAGGTCGTCAAATTTGAAGCTCGTTGCTTTCTCTGTTAATGTACTTCTTAATGAAAATGAAAAAAGATGTTAAGAACATTCAAATAACAAAAATTGGACACTTTTGGTGTTCATGTAATGGTCAAGATCCCAACCTCGACACTAGACATGTTGAGTTCGAAACTCATCCCTCATTCCTCAAGAGAATAATGTTTCTAATTAATGAAAAAATTTATGCTCCTCACTAATATTAATCAAATACAAAAAAAGGAGCCATGTTGGAAAAGTAACAATATTTTCAAGTAAGACGATGATAAATACACTTAAAAGTGAGACGATAAGGATTATTACTTAGTTTCAAGTGATAGTTGGTTTTCCAGGCATTTCCATTCGTCACTGCATGGAGAATTCCCACTGATAGATCTCCACATCTGCTCTCATACCTAGCAGGCCCCGTGATCAGGTTCACTCCTAGGATAGTAGTTCTTATTCAATGCCATTAGTCTTGCAGACCATCATTAAAGCTTTGCACAATGTGTGCGAACATTGATCAAGCTGCACAACTAAGCTTTGGGAGCTGACTTTTTCTACTATCCTTACTTTTTTATTGTACTTTGCTTCATCAGAAATACATTTTGTATTTCCTTGAGGGTTTACTCCTTCTTTTATTTTAATTTTTTATTTACTTCCATTTTAATATGTATTGCTAAAAAGTGTAGATGTAAAAATAAAATAAAATAAAATACATAATTCAATATAATTTGATGAGTCCATCACATTTAGTACCATAGTTTAAGAACATTTTTTGGTGAATTGGTTATCCTATTTAGTTTTTAAGGTAATTTTGTGACTATTATTATTTATAAGTCACATCATTATTATATATTTATAGTTTTTATATCTTAAAATAAAAGTTTGTATTTTGTTTAAGACTTTACTTTTTTTTTTAATTTTAGAATCTTTTTAATTTTAGTAAAAATTAAAAATAAGAAACTAAAACAAAAACAAAAAGAACTATTTGTAGAAACATAATTGTTTTTTTACTAAAAATTAAAAAGAAAATACAAAAGAGGGCTCAAAGAGATTCCTTTGCTTTTATTTTTTTTGTTGATAAGACAATTATAATTTCCTTTTATAAGAAAAACAACTTAAAACACGATGGTTAATAAACTTTAGTCTCAAAACTGAATGCAAATCTTGTTTGATTGATAGGAAGTAGACGCAACAAGTACGAATTTATAGGAAGTACAGATTTATCCTTGTGTTTGACTGTCAGAAAGTTGACAGAGTGAAAATTACTAAAAGCAAGAAGTAAATTATATAACCCTTTAAATAAATTCTAATTCATTTGTTTTTAGCTAGCCTTTCAAAGAAGTTTTATTTTTCATTCTTGCAACGAAATACTTTATACTTACTTATTGAAAAATTGACACAAGAAATTAAATTTCTGAAAAACATAATTTTAAAAAAAAAAAATCACAATTCAATTCATAAGATGTTAACCACTAAAAATTCATCATTTTGGACTTTATATCAATCACTAATCGTACGATTCGGTTTAACTACTTTTGACCAAACAAAAGCTAACTTATTATTTAGTTATTTCTAAGGTTATTGTACTTACCAAGCTCTTTTAAATGCAACATACCCAGTGTCTTAAGGACTCCCACCTAAGTAGGGTTTGGGGAGATGAATATACACAGCCTTTCCCCTTCAGGGTATTACCCCTGAAGAGAGGCTGTTTCCGAGTGCTTCCAACCTGAGGGTGAGGACTTCTTAGAAGGTCACCTATCCTAGTATTGCTCTCGTCCAAGTACGCTTAACTTCGGAGTTCTAATGAGATTCGGTGGCGGTATGTTGGTACCTTCTTTGGTCTCTTTTAAATATACAATCAATATATAATGTACATATATCGGTTATTGTAAGTAATGGTAAAAATTTTCTACAATTGTCAAAAACTAGTATTCCATACTATGTTTTTTGGTTCACCGAATTGTGATAAAAGGTTGTCCATATTTAGAATATTTGAATAATAAAATTTTAAATTCTTAAAATATCATATGTTATATATATATATATGTAGTTTAACGTTATTGTCAGAATATTTTTTTTGATGATGTTAGTGTTAAATTTTATGCTGGACCCACGGATATGGCACATATGACATTCACACATAAGCTCAAGTGGAGTTCCATCCTAAAACCAATTGGCTTTAAGTGAAGTAACTTGCTAAACTTATAAGGTGATCTCTTCTTTTTCTCAACTCCAATGTGGGATTCCATAAGACTCACATGTGGAGTTCTCAACAGTTAGGACAGTCTCAATACAACCAGACTCCAAAAGTGTTTGTTATTGTCTTGACATTGACAAAAATTACTTAGTCGATAACAGTATTCTATTTTTATTAAAAATATAAAGGTACATAATAAATTCCGATAGAAAAGCAAACCCTATAAAGCAAGTCCACTACCAAAAAGGAAAGGCTGCTTGCTTCAATTCATATATATTGTTGTCTTTGTCGACATAGCCTAGTGATGAAAAATGTTGAGAACAAAAGCGCTGCACGAGTTCGATTCCCACTAGCATCGTTTCCACCCTCCCTACTATACAAATGTAACAGAAATTTCATATCTATTTTTTAAAGGAAGCGTTACTAAAATATTTGAAGTTATTTATCGTCTAAAATTATTTTTAGGATTATTTATGTCAAAGGTCCTTTTATTTTGCCTATTGTGGAAATTTGGTCTTTGTACTTTTAATTATTTTAATTTAGACCCTGAACAATTTAAAATGTATCAATTTAGTCATTTGGTCAAATTTAAGTTAAGTTTATGATATAATTTTGAATTGCAAAATTATTTATGACACAATTTTGAACTGCAAAATTATGTTAGATGTAAATATTTTTTTATAAATTCATCCATTTACTCAATTTGTGGTCGAACCATTAAAATTTTTATTAAAAATTTAACATAAAATTTTCTTTAAGGACCAAATTGACACATTTTGAATTGTACAAGAACTAAATTGATATAATTAAAAGTATAAGGACTAAATTAACACAATGGACAAAGTACAGGGATCTTGGGTGGAAATAACCCTTATTTTTAAAAGTGACAATTTTTTTATTTAGAAAATTATTTGATGTAGTTTAAATTTTTAATAATCAACTGCCTTTAGTAGATGTGAAATACAATTAATTTTATTACATTAATGTCTAAAATGGTATTTTAATATCTTGTAGCACTTTCAATAATTAATAATTCACAGTGTAGCCAAACAGAGCCCTTGTTGTCACTTATTAGTAGACACATTCAAATAATAAAATATTTGACCTAGGACCGAACCCGAGTGATTGCTATTGAATTCGATCTGTGGTCCGATGGAAGGACTTTTACAGGCTTCGTTTGGTTTAGATTTAGAGCTTGTTACTCGAGTATTTTTCATCTCCTTAATTATAAAAAAAAATTGAAAACTTATTTGGTCAATTTGTGGAAAAAATTATATTTCTCAGAATCACTTTTTACATAAGCACTTTTTTAAAAAGTGTTTTCTGTATGGGTATCTTTGTTCTAAAAATTTTAGTTTTCGCTTTTATTTCTATTTTATAAGAGAAATACTGTTTTCCTACTTCTTTTTAAAAGAAAAGAAAGTAGCTTCTACTTTAATTTAGAAACACTTTTCTTTTTAGCTAAATGCTCTTGAAATTTAGAAAAAATATATTTTCTCAAAAATAACACTTTTTTTTTTTCAGAAAAGAAGTTTGCTGAAACAAGCCCTACTGTGAGAATAAGAGTTAATGAGCATGCCCAATAGGGTTGCTGAAGCATATATTTATAGTAATGAGAGGAGGAATAATTACAGAATATAATTGGAATAATATCAGAATAAAATCAATATGGATACTATCCCTAATACCTACGATTAATAAATATATTTAAGGTGTGAAAATTATGATATTATTTGATATAAAGAGTAAAGATTGAATCAAATAAGACCTTTCGACCAAAAAAAAAAAATCAATTAAGAACTTATTTGGTTAGCAAGAAGTAATTAAACGCACGAAATCAAAATTCATGGAAAGTAGGTATTTGCCGTCTTATTTGGTTACCGAAAAATTGGCAGAGCATAGGACGTCAATTTTTTTGGCAATTTTCAATTCTTTTAAAACGCAGAAAGTAACTTACTTAGTTCTCCTAGGTAAGATATAATTCCTTTGTTTTTTAACTCTCTTTCTCTAGGGAGTTCTATTTCTCATCCCAGAAACTGAATATTTTGTACCTATTTTATACAAATTTTATACATAAATTAAATTCCTACAAAATATAACTTTCTATATGAATTCAGTTCGGTTCTTTACCGACAATTAGTATACTTTAGTAGTTCTTATGATCTAGTTCGATTCTAGCTATTGGGCTTGGGCTGGTTAGAGAAATGGGCTGGGTTTCTTGTTCTTGTAAACTCACTTGCTTGGGCTCAACCTTCTAAGCCTACACTTGTGCGTACCCTTTTTTCTTAAGATTATATATATTTTTTTAGAAATTTTAATTTTAATTCTTTTTTTTTTGTGGTCCAAAGAAAATTTATTGTTCAGATTGTATAAAATAATTAATTATATTTTGTATTTATTGTATTTATGTAATATTCTCGATATTTATTAGGCAATTAGGGTCAGTATAATTTTCTCCTCTTTCCTCCTTAGCCGCTGGTCCCTTGATTAGGAAGGAGAATATTTGTTTTCCTTATTTCTTGATTTATATTAATTGCATGTATTTACTAGTTTAGGATTTTTTTTTTCTTTCTTTGTAAGATTATTTTCATTTTTCCCGTTTGTATATAAGTTGAGAAGAGATATCAATGAGAATCATCTAATTCTCACCAAAATTCTAAGTGTTATTTTCTAGTTTCTTGATTTAATTTTTTCATGGTATCAGAGCAAGTATCGATCTTGTGTTGATTATTCTTGCATTTCCTTCACTTTGGCCTAAGCTCTACTGCATTTTTGTTCTCTTCGGTCCACAGTAGCAGAACAATCACCACTGTTGATTTTGCAAGTTCCTTTTTGAGGTTTTGTTAACATTCATCTCTACTGCAAGTTTCCATCACTTTGAGGTTTTGTCCATTTTGAGGTTTTGTTAACATTCGTCATTTGCAAGATTCTTTTGTTTTGCTTTGCTGTTGATATTGAGGTTTGGTCCATTTTGCAGTGAAGAGTTCAATTGTGATCCAAATTTTAGTTTGGGTTTTGAGTATTGTCTGCTTCACTGTTGGTGTTTTGCTGTAAGAACCTTAGAGTTGAGGTTCGATTTACTCTGTCTTCATTGGTAATTTTAGCATTGGTATAAGTGTTAATTATGTCTAACACTTCTTTTGGTAAAGATTTAGTGGCACTTTCCATGACAGGGGGAGTGATTAATCTCCATCTTTTGGAATGCCCGAAGATGAATTTCATGCCCAGTGTTGGGACACCCTGTGTTAACTTGATAGGTCAAGGCTCGTTTGATAATAATAGTTGGATTATCGATACAGGTGCGACCGACCACATGGTGTCATCAGATTTTGTTTTGCTTGGTAGAGAGGTCAATACCAAGATTTGACCCGTTAGGTGCTTGTTTGCACGTTTCGCACGTTGGATGTGCCAAAATCACAGACGATATTATACTCGAGAATGTGTTACAAATTTCGGGTTTTCATTGCAATTTGTTGTCCGTAAGCAAATTAACGAGAGATATAAATTGTGCATTAACATTTTTCCCAAAATTTTGTATGATACAGGACCTGCCATCGAGGAGGCTGATTGGAGCGGGTAAAGAATGAGATGGGCTATACGTGTTAGAGAGCCATGCCATTTCGAAATCTACTCAGGTAGTTGGTACTACAAATAAGGGAGCTTTGTGGCATCGTTGGTTGGGACATGTTCCGTTTAACAAATTATCTAGTTTTTCCAGTTTGGATGTTGGTACTGTTTTGGATGATGTTTATAACTCATGTCATCGAGCTAAACAAACTCGATTGCCTTTTCCCATTTCCGTTAGTAGATCTGTTGTTTGCTTTGATTTACTTCATGTTGATATTTGGGGTCCATATTGTACTTGATCAGTGACAGGAGCTCATTTTTTCCTCACTATCGGTGACAATTTCAATAGGTGTACTTCGTTTTTTTTGATGCATGACAAGTCTCTGTCAAACAAAATTCTTATGGATTTTTGTGAAATGGTACAAACTCAGTACGGCTTACATGTTAAACAAGTTCGTAGTGATAATGGAGCGGAATTTCTATTTGGACATTGTTTGGTTTCGATGCAGGAAAAGGCATACAGGTACAAAATTCATGTACTGACACACCCCAACAAAATGGGGTGGTAGAGAGGAAGCATCACCATCTTCTTGAGGTAGCACGGGCCATTCGGTTCGAGGTGGGTCTCCCTATTCAATTCTGGGGAGAATGTGTTTTGACGGCGGCCTATTTGATCAACCTCATGCCAACTCCTCGTCTACAAAACAAGACTCCTTATGAAGTGTTACTCAGTAAAACCCCTTCGTACCATCATTTTAGAGTTTTTGGTTCCTTATGTTATGTTCACAATAAAGATCGTAGTAAGGACAAATTTGGTAGCCAAGCTATACGTGGCATTTTCATTGGGTATCCTCATGGGAAGAAAGGGTACAAGGTTTATGATTTAGACAACAAAAGAATAGTGGTTTCTCGTGGTGTAATTTTTCATGAAAATGAGTTCTCTTATCTTAAAAATTTGGAAGATAGTGTTGCTCGTAATGACACATTTGAGTTAGTTCGTTATGTTGACGATGGGGGTTTGGTGAATGTACTGGGAACAAGGGTGCTACGTGACGCCGCAGCACCGTCCGATGACGGTGCTGCTACAGTACCTGACTGAGCACTGTTCGGTCAGGACAGTGACCGAACAGTGTTCTGTCAGAGGGTAGAGGGGGAGCAGCCAAGGGAGGCCTCGGGGAGGCCTAGTCGTGTTTGTTCCATGCCTACAAAATATCAAGATTATATTGTTGATGTTCCTTCTTCTATAGCCAATCCTCGTGACACCCCTTCGTCAGCTAACTCAGGTTCGGTTTATCCTTTATCAAATTTTGTGTCTAATGCACGGTTTACTGACTCGCATGCTAATTTGCTTCAAGCCATCACTTCTAGTGATGAGCTAAAGAATTTTGCATAGGCCGTAGAGTCACCTCATTGGAGAGAGGCAATGGAGAAGGAAATTGCGTCATTGGAACAAAACAAGACGTGGTCTCTAGAGGTGTTGCCCCCGGGAAAGTGAGCCATAGACTCAAAGTGGGTCTACAAAATCAAATATAAATCCGATGGTACTATAGAATGGTATAAGGCAAGATTGGTTGCCAAAGGTTAGGTAGAAGGCATTGATTACCATGATACCTTTGCTAAGTTGCTAAATTGGTTACTGTTCATTGTGTTCTTGCAGTTGCGGCAACTAGAAATTGGGTAATACATCAACTGGATGTAAATAATGCTTTCCTTCATGGTGACCTTGATGAGGAGGTCTACATGAAGTTGCCTCAAGGTTTTGAAAGGCAACATGCCGGTAAAGTTTGTCATCTACGAAAATCGCTTTATGGTTTAAAACAGGCTTCACAGAATTGGAATCAGAAATTCACTAATTCACTCGTTGAAATGAGTTTTGTTCAGTCCAAGTCTGATTATTCACTTTTTGCCCATAACAAGGGAGCCGTGTTCACTGCTATTTTAGTATACGTTGACGATGTTGTCATTACCAGGAATAATTTAAATCACATTGAAGAAATAAAGTCAAAACTTAATCATAAGTTTGGCATTAAGAATTTAGGACCACTCAAGTACTTTCTTGGGATAGAGGTTGCTCGTTCTCAATATAGATTGGTTTTAAGTCAACGAACATATGCTCTTGACGTTTTGAGTGAAACATGACTTTTAGGTGCAAAACCTGTTTCCACACCCATGATACAAAATCACCATTTAAATGATGAAGACGGTGAGTTAGTTGAAGACTCAGGTCAATATAGAAGACTAGTAGGTAGACTACTTTACCTTACTATTACTCGTCCTGATATTTGCTACGTGGTTAGTATACTTAGTCAGTTTATGCATAATCCTCGAATTGCACATCTCAAAGCCGCTTACCGAGTACTTAAATATATCAAAGGAACACCTGGTCAAGGCATATTTCTTCCTCATAATTTCGATTTTAATATCCGTGCATATTGTGATGCTGATTGGGCAGGTTGCCCTATTACCAGACGATCCACTACAGGATATGTAGTATTTTTGGGAGGAGCTCCTATTTCATGGCGCTCTAAGAAACAGTCAGTTGTTTCACGTTCTTTAGCCGAAGCAGAGTATCGTGCAATGGCCATCATTACAAGCGAGTTAGTCTGGTTAAGGCGATTACTAGTTGATCTCATCATTGATGTTCAAGAGCTTGCTATCTTATTTTGTGATAATCAAGCGGCACTCCATATAGCTTCTAATCCGGTTTTTCACGAGAGAACCAAGCATATAGAGATCGACTGTAATTTCATACGAGAAAAGTTGCTTGCCAAAGAAATCTCGACTTCATTCGTTCATTCATCAGGACAAGTGGCCGACATCTTTACCAAAGCGCTTTCTTCACCATCTTTTTCTTCTCTCCTTTTCAAGTTGTGCATTGTAAATTTACATACTCTAACTTGAGGGGGAGCGTAGAAAATAATTAATTATATTTTGTATTTATTGTATTTATGTAATATTCTTCACTTTTATTAGGCAATTAGGGTTAGCATAATTTCCTCCATAATTTTCTCCTCTTTCCTCCTTAGCCGCTGGTCCCTTGATTAGGAAGGAGAATATTCTGTTTTTCTTATTTCTTGATTTGTATTAATTGCCTGTATTTATTAGTCTAGGATTTTTTTTCTTTCTTTGTAAGATTGTTTTCATTCTTCCCGTTTGTATATAAGTTGAGAAGAGATATCAATAAAAATCATCTAATTCTCACCAAAATTCTAAGTGTTATATTTTAGATTTGTCCTGATTCAATTTTTTCATAGATGTCCTGATTTCTGGTCTTTTATCTCATAAGTATCTTGATATTTTAATATATATAATAAAGTACGCTATAGTTTAAAAGTTTATTACTCATCTACCTCTAAATTTAAAATTTTACCAATCAGACATTCTCTGACAAAGTTTTGTGGATTTTTTTTGGAAAATATTGATGCAAAATACATGTATAATAATATAAATGTAATTTCTCCTAGATTTTGACTTTTTTTTTTGACAAATATTGTTTCGACATATAATTTTTTGGCATATATATATATGTAGCTATTATTAGAGTTCAGTAAATTTTATCGTCATCCGTTGAACTTACTTGGCCAAATTCTAACAAAAATTATCAAATTTCGGTAAAGGATATCTAGTAATAATGTTTTTCAACTTCTACCTCCTTATATAAACTGAAATATCAGGATATCTAAATAATAAATGTTCAAATCTTAAGAAATGTAAGCGATAAGGAACAAAGCAAATGTAAGCGTTGGTGATGAGGTCAAAATCCATGTGTTTAAATATTCATAGATTAAAAGAAGTTAAATATTTATTAAATAGTTATTATTATAGATTAATCATATTACATTTTCAACTATTGTTATGTAATATAAATTATATATTATTATAAATGCTAACATGAATGATAGATAGCTTAAAAATAATAAACTTCTAATCATAGTGACGAAACAAAATATATTTTTGAAAATGGTTTCCAAGTAGGCATGGTGTCCACGCGGATACCCTTCTAATCAGACTTCGTTTTGAAGTACACAAGGCAAGTTTGTCAGTTGATTGTAAATCATGAAGGCCGAAGCCAAAATCGACCCAAAAAGCTCATTCATGACGGTATTTAACCCAAAATATTGTTGGGTGTTATACCAAATAACGAATGATAAAGACAACATATGATATTTTGGTTAGTTTACGATTCTATAGTCCCATCCTTGTACAAAAGTAATCCAAGATAAATTTATGAATAAAGACATTTATGTATAAAACATTTAAAACATACAGTTCCGTTCAAAAAAAAAAAAAATTTTTAAACATACAGTAGGAACCCCAAAGTGATTCTTAACTTGATCTCGACTGCTAAGGAAAGAGCTAGGCAATTTAAGAGAAATTGGAGCCAAATGACTCAGGATCAAGTGTTTTTTCACTCGTGCATCAAGATTTTGCTCTGTTTTGGATAAAACAGAAACCTGCTAGGGTCAAGAAAATGTTTTATGTCATGTCATATTCGTGTTTATTGATTGGACCGATAACTCTCAACTCTTATGCAACTTAATTTATGTGCTTCACTGTGGAATATGTTCTCCATAGTAATCCCGCGTAATGTGGTTCACTGTAACATTAAATTAGCCAATACTTGTACATGTAATTCAGTGATTTCTGAATGGGATAAACGTGTTAAAAATATATTAACCCGACACAAATTTAAATTTAACTTATTCACTTAATGAGTTAAACATACCAAAGAGGGCACCTGCACTCCGTCACTGGATCCCATTAGAACTCCGAAGTTAAGCGTGCTTGGGCGAGAGTAGTACCAGGACGGGTGGCCTCTTGGGAAGTCCTCACCTTCAGGTTAGGGGCACTGGGAAACAACCTCTCTTCAAGTTAACACCCTGAAGGGGGAAGGCTGCGTACATTCGTCCCCCCCAGACCCTGCATAAGCGAGAGCCCTTAAGGCACTGAGTATGTTCTTTTTCTTTGCGTAACGAGTTAAACATCTCAACCCAAATTATATATTTTCATGGAGTATTGGATTGATATCATTTAAGATTTTGTCAAGTGTGACGTGGAAGAGCGAGCCAACAAACAAGAGACACGTAAGCAGCGAGACACGTGGCAAAACAGGAACTAGTGGCATCAAGGATGTAACCGTTCACCTAAAAATTTAAGGATAAACAAAAAAAAAGAAAAGAAAAAATCTTTAAGTAGCTCAAAGCCTAACTTATTTAAAGCTAATTAAGAGCTTCACGAGTTTTTTTTATTTTTCTATTTTTATTTATTTATTTATTTTTTTTTGCTTTTTGATTTCCTCATTTATGCATCCTTTTTGAATCTTGTTAAGGAACTATCTTTTCAAAAAGTTTAAGCTGATAGGTGAAGCTCTATGAATAGTTTTGTAATCTAATATGCCCCCTCACACAAATGTTAATTGAGCTTGAAGAGTGGATATTACACATGTCCATTTTATCCCTTGTGCTTAAATAATGTCGAACTCGTAATCTCTTGGTTAACAAGGTTACATGCCCATTTTATTTAAATTATGTTAATAGTAAAAGTGGAGGCTGTTGGGATTTGAACTCGTGACCTCTTGGTCAACAAGGCTCTGACACCATGTCAAGGAACCATCTTTTCCAAAAGTTTAAGATGATGGGTGAAGGCTTATAAATAGTTTTATACTCTAACAAATCTCACTGTATACATTATTATTTGTATACTTCATAAGACGCAACAACAACAACAACAACAACAGACCCAGTGCCTCAAGGGCTCTCGCAGAAGCGGGGTCTGGGGGAGTTGATGTACGCAGCCTTCCCTCTTCAGGGTGTTAAACCTGAAAAGAGACTGTTTTCGAGGACTCCCAACCTAAGAGTCATGCCATCATCGCATCGTAGCAACCAACTCTCTTCACGAGAAGAACTTTTTAATTATATTAAAACGCAGTTATTGTTTTTCACTTAACCTTCACAACTTTTTAATTTATCAAAAAATCACCTCCAAAAGTCTAATATTTTCTAATTAGCCATCTTGTATCACACTATTAATAGTGACTTTTACATAGACTTTAGAGTGCTTATTAAGCACGACTTAAAATATATAAAGTCGCAAAGCATTTTTCACTGCCTCCCACGTGTAGGTTTGTATCCCGTCTCTTTTAAACCCCCCTCCGGATGAGACCTAGTTGGGGGAGAGATGCATGTCAATACATTACCAGTTTGATTAGTTTCAATTGATATTTTATATGCACAATAAAAAAGGAAAATAAGCTAAAATTCACATTAAAGTCATATATAATATATGACAGATAGTTAACAACATGATTTTAAGTGGTTGATTAAAATATTCTAAACTTTTGGAGATTTTTTTTCCCTGATAATTAGTAAGGAAAACTCGCGATACAAAAACTAGCATTTCATAAGAAAATCTAAAAAGCGCACATAGTGCAGGAAAAGAGAAAATAACAACAAACATCTACGAAAGTTATATGTAGTGACTCAAAAACACCCACCATAATCCTAGTATCACACCACATTGACTCTAGCTCCCAAATTACACATTTTCTATCTTTGATACGCAGAGCTCGTTGGAACAACCATAGATGCATACAAGGAAGGTCAGAATTACAGACAGCGTACTGAACTCCCTCCAAAGCATGTTCCTCCCAATCCAAGTGAAATACGCGAACAAACCCTTGTGGCTAGGGCACCCAGAGCCGGTCTGTTAATGACTCTCCTACCTATTCTTCTTCCTTTTTTTCCGGGCAAATCTGGCAAACTTTGTTATCTTCAAAAATGATTCAAATTGTGAGTACCCTTTCATCCTCTTCCTAATGTAAGTACCTACAGATCCACTGTTAATGGCCAAAAAGCCTTTTTTTTTTTTTAACACCAAGAAGCCACACAAAAAGCCTTCAGTCCAAGACTTCTCCTAAAAAGTTGTGGTATTTAAGTGAAAAATAATAACAATATAATATAATTTTCTGTAAAAAAGCTCTAAAAACAATATTAAATACCTTTTTTTTATAATAAATTAAGTACATATAATATTCACCTTTCATTTTATAATAGCCGCAAAAGATAACAAAACAATGTCATAAATACACGTATTTTATATAGAGGTGGCAAATTCAACCCATGAAGAACCCGTAAACCGACCCGATTTAAAACGAAAATAAGTCATAAATAATTGAACCTGAAATTGAAATGACCCGACCTGTAACTAACCTGACCCATTCTTTGCCTGACTTGAAAAACCCGTTACCAGTTTGACCCAACCCGGCCCAACCCATCATTGACCTAAACCAACTCTACCCAAACTAACCTGAACCCGAACCCAACCTAACCTGAAAGTTAAATTTATCCAAGGTCTTTAAATTCAACGAGAATTATTAGTTGTCAAAATTATAATTGAACTTCATGACATATTATTGAGCACCTATATTAGTAATCTAATAAATATATTAGTAAAAATATAAATTATTTGGTACAATTTAAACTTTTGTAACTGGTTCATACCACAAAGGCACTAAATAGTAGGATTATGAAGGCTTGAAATCTATACAACCAGACCCAAGATTGACCCAAATCGAAGACCACTCAAAATTAAAGTGACCCGAACTCGAAATAACTTGGCCTAGACCCAACCCGACCTGAGTACAAGTAAAACCCAAAAGTGATCCAAGCCTAAATGGGTCTACCCCAGCCCAACCCAACCCGAGTTTATTATAAACCCGAAATGACCCAAACCCGAATGAGTTCACCCGAACCCGATCCAAATGGCCCGATTGCCACCTCTAATTTTATATACTCGGTGAAAATGTGGGGAGTTACTCTCTTTTGATCACTTTTATGTGGAGGTGGCAATCAAGTCATCTGGGTCAGGTTCGAGTGTATTCGTTCACGTTTGGGTCATCTTGGGTTTACAATAAACTCGGGTCGGGTTAGGTCGGGCTTGACCCATTCGGGCTCGGGTCACTTTCGAATTTAACCTATGCTCAAGTCTGGTTGGGTTAGGGTCAAATTATTTAGGGTTTGGGTCATTTCAATTTCAGGTTGTCTTGGGGTACGGGTCAATCTTGGGTTGGGTTATAGGGACTTCAAGTGATCATAATTCTACTATTTGACCTTTATGGCATGTACTATTTACAAAAATATTAGTTACATTTCAAATAATTTTTATTTTTGTCATTATTTTTGATGTATTACGAATATAGTTGTTCAATAATCTCTTACTTTTACCATTACATTCAAAGATCTTTCGTTAATTTAGGTTTCAAGTTGAGTAGGGTTATAGTTTGGGTCATTTTGGGTAGGGTTGGTTTGGGTCAATACTGGGTTGGGTGAGATCAAATTGATAATTGGGTCAATCGGGGTTAGGAACGGATGGGTTAGGTTAGTTTCATATCAAGTCATTTGAATTACGGGTTCAATTATTAAAAGACAATTTTCCAATTCGGGTTGGGTCGGTTTATGAGTCTTTAAGTTCAGGTTTCGGGTCAAGTTCGATTTGCCACCTCTACTTTTATCCCAAATATTCAGCACTTGGAATTACAAATATTTTTCTGAAAATTATGTACGTAAGATAATATATAGGTACAAACACAAAATTTAGATATACCTTAACTGCAGAATAAAGTAACTTGTCACATCATTTTTTCCATACAATATAACATTATGACACCAGAGAGGGTCCTATAATTAATAGAAACGAAATCCGAGATATTAAAAGAATAAATCAAAAAGGTTATGGACCGTTTTATTATTTAAATAAATGTCGGGATACTAAAATATGTATAATAGAGGGGTCGATATCATGGAGTTGGGAAGTCCTTATTTGCTTCATGCATGCAAATTATCATCCTCTCATCGTCCCCCTAACTTTTCCTTTAATTTATTACATAAATTAATCTATTTTATTTCATTTATTAGGAGTTTGGATTTGAGAAATAGTATTAGACAAAGTAGGTTTGTTTGTTCATAAATGCGCGATCGACTAGATTTAGGGGTGATATTGAGTTGAATTTGGGTTGCGTTTTCAGTCCGTTTTCATTTAAATCTTACCCTGAAAAAATCGAGCCCAGCCCAAATTTTGAAAAGGTCAATTATTCTAAAATTATTCATACTCGATCCAAAAATTTACCAAGTGGAACAGATATCTGACTGAAATCCGTAGCACATTTTGATTCCAGAATGAATTGTAATACTATAATTTAGTATTAACATATATAAATTTAATATTACACAAATTATAATTTTGATTCGGTTTTGGATCAGATTTGATGTAATCCAAATCCAAACCCGACTCGAAATTAATTTATCAATTATATCCAAATCGTAATCTATTTAAAACTCATTTTTTACATTCAAATTTGTTGTAATTGGATCGGATTGGATGCATATCCCACAAATTCAACTATTGAAGTAATACATATATGAACAAGCACACCACTTTGGGATCTCTTCCTCCTGATGTTCATATAGTGTAGGAGGGCTTTCCGCAGACACGCTTTGGGTGTCAAAGTATTGATGTGAGGATCGATGAGCGGAGTCCGGGCCATATTGCTTTACATGTTGACGGTCATCTTATTGGTAGATGGCCCTAGGATTTCCAAACTCCACGTTTAGCTATCTTTCATCCTTCTACTCAGTTTGTATTACAACCGCTAGCAACACCTATTCAGGTAAATCGAGTCAGCCGAAACCCTCCATTTCTCTTGCCATGGGTAGTGGAAAGTAGAGCCAATTCGCCTGGTCCTTAAGATCAGTTGTCTCCTCAAGGTAACCGAGGTCCAAAAGCTATAAGTGATATTGAGTCGGTGTCCTCAGAAACTGAATTTTCACCGGGTTTTCAGCTCATTGCTTTAGAAAGCCAGTTGTATGATGATGGAAATTCCTTGAGAATGACCATGGTGCAGCTTATGGGGAAGTCTAGCAAGGCTAGGGAAAGAAAGAGAAAAGTGGGGTTCGGTCATCAAGATCCCAATGCTTGCCTGACCAGAAGGGGCCGCAGAGCCCTAAAATCTAGGAAAAAAGAGCAAGTTAAGCGAGACCTACACTGATTTCTTACAGACATGTCACCTGGTAGCAGTACGAGAAGGTTACTTGAGCTTCCAAGTGTTGAAAGAAGAAAAAGAAAGGAGGGAAAAAGGATAAAAAAGGTAATAACAGTTGAGAAACTTCTTGTGGAGAGTGTACGTGAGAGACTAGAAAGAAGCTCGGGTTGCGCTTTGATGGTGACGAATCTATCAGGATCGAGCAATTTGCATTGATGGACTAGGTAATTTCTGATTTGAGTACCTCCCATCCCTCCTAGTCTTGATGTTGTCCTTCATTTCCTGCCCGATCTTGGCACGCACTATTTTATTTTCAGTTTTAGGGTTTTTTTTCATTTTTATTTTTTTCAGTTTCTAAAGTCCTCTAGCATTTTGTTAGGCCTATTTGTATTTTGATGTGCTTTCCCGTCCTCTTGTTTTGGCGTGTTGTTTGTTCTTGTCCTTCTTTGGTCTCCGTCTCCTTACGGGTGTCCTAAGCCTCGCTTTGGTCGAGTGTTCTATCTTGCATTGTGACCTTGTCGCTATTATTAAAAAAACATATTTTATTAATCATGCAATTTCTCCAACCTTTTTGACGTATCATAATCCCCAATAAGAGATTAAAATTTTGAGTGCATAGTGGCCGCAAACCAATACCTATTAGCTTCGAAACATTAATCAAAGGACAGCTAACTCTTTTTCTCGACAAGTCATAATATAAAATAGACCACTTATAGAAGCGAGGTCTTAATGAACCCATATAAAAGACAGAAAAAGAAACAAAAAAGCAACTTACAGCCACTAAAACAGAAATATAATACAGAGAAAATATAGTTTATTGATCATAAAACAAGTGCTGTTTTTTTTGTATTCCCGATTAGATTAGTACATAGTGTGATTTTGTATTCCAAATTAGACTGGTATACCAATTTCTATTTTAAAATTGTTTTGAAAAATATTATATATTTTACATTTTTCATTCTCTTACATCGTATTTGTTTACTTAGCAAAACTGAAATGTTGGGAACGATTTTGTTTTACTTAATGAGGTACATGTTTAGTACGTGATTGAGAAGTCGACTCAAAAGAGCACGTATGTACGTCATGATTGGTCATGTTCGAGTTTGGAATGCGGCATATGACGTGAGAAATTAACATACGCTGACAAATTAGCATTTTGGTAAAAGAATTTGCTAGATTACAATTAAAAAAAATAGTGAATTTAGACAAAATATATATATTTTTTCAAAATTTTGTGTCCTGTTACATTTTCAGGAAAAAAAAAAAAAATATTTGGATCTCACAGAGGAAACCTATATAATGTCATAAATATATTCAAGAATATTATTTTCTGACGAAAATCCATCATACTCTGACTGAGGGTATTTAGAATTCATGGGAATTGTACTTTTGTCGTTTTGTGTAGTTAGCAGAACATGGGAAGCGAAAATTTTTATAAACTTCTAATTTCTTTGTTACACGAGAATTAACTTATCTGGGAGGCTAGATAAGTTATAATTCTTGGGAAATTCTAGTTTCCATCCTAAGAACTAAATAATAACAATACCTACTATAGTTGGATTCTTGAAGAAGCAAAAAATAACACCTAAAAAATAGCTCCGTTCTCTCTCCTGCCCCAAACCCCCAACGGCCACTTTCACCCTGCCTCCCCCGGCACGTGGGGGCACGTGACCGCCCACCCAGAGACCGGAGCTCGATTTTCGAGGTCGTCAAGGCCCTACGGTGCTGGTCGTACAATGTTCGAAGGATGATTGCTGACTCTTAGAGGGTCCAACCCTTCGTCTCCCTCCTCGCCGCTCCTCAGCTCATCCTCCATCTCCATCGGTTCTACCTACACCGTGCTCCCCCCAGCTCCGACCATCCATCGCCGGCCCCCATCAATTCCCACCTTCAATTTCACCCCCCAACCACCAACCATCATCTCCCTTCACCTCCCATCATCACCACCACCTTCACCACCTCTTCATTTCCACTATCAGCCATCACCAACTCCATCTTCACCATCACCCTCCGTCATCCACACCCCTTCCTACCTAAGGCCATCTCCGTCACCACCAGGTGCAAACCCCCTGCCCCAACGGTACTCTTGTCTCTTCTTTTTTTACCCATCTCCGACGTTATGGGGGTGTTTATTTTCGTTGATAGACTACCTGAAAGAACGACTAATTCTTGACTTAAAGCTATTTTTCATGGCTTTAAGTGAATTTACGATACTTTTGTGCCCCTTAAGAAAAGGTTGAGGTCCAGATTGTCTTATGGTTTTGTCCGGTTCTCGGAGTACGGCGAAGTGGCGTGGGTGATTACATCCATAGATGGTAAATGGGTGATGGGGGTCAAACTCAGAGTTCAATGGGCTAACCCAATCAGAAGTTCATTTGCTCCTACAGTGCGAAATCAGCCTCAACCTAGGGCTCCCATTCAGTTCAGGAACGCGGAAGACACTCAGGATCAGAGGAGGACCGAGGACTCTGCATCTGTTAACATTCCGAAGATTGTGGTATCAAATACCAATAACAGCGTGGAGGCTTGGCTTGAGCGGGCTTTAATTACGCATACGTCTGAGGAGGCTAGCCTTGATGATATTCTCACGTTTATCACCGAGAACAATCTCTACGGGTTAACCCCTAGAGGGTTAAGCACTTCCTCCTTTATCTTGGTTTGTGATTCTATGGACACCCTTGAGTCCTACAGTGGACCGCGCCTTGGGATTCTTTTGAGGAAATTTAAAGAGATATATAAATATAATAGCGAGACCCTTGGCTCTGTTGAGAGAAGGGTGTGGATTGAGGTTTATGGATTGCCCCTTCAATGTTGGTCTAAGAATTGCTTCACAGATATCGCAAAATTGTGGGGAAAGTTCGTCAGACTGGATACTAGGACGTTCGCTATGAGGTGTGTTGATATTGCTAGGTTCCCTATTGACACTTGCTCAACTACATACATTCATCAGACAGTCCAAGTTCAGTTTAGTGGGGGATCACGTTTGATTCTAATCAAGGAGGGTAATTCTGAGGTAATTCCGGCCTATTCATCTAGAGTTGTTACTTTAGCGGCTTCAGCTAGATTGGCCAAGGAGTAGGCCTCATCTGTGCCGCTCAATCGAGATAGTCATGACACAACAGTGACATGGCAATGCTCACGGGTTGAATCTCTTCCTGTACGAATGATGAATGCTGTAGAGTTCTGGTCAGAGCCTAATTTAGATCCCCCTAGGAGCAAAAATGAGGGTGTGTGGGTCTTAGAGCATCCGTTGGGACATGTGTCTATCCATCTCAACGGTCAATACTCTTGGAGATCGGCTTTGGAGTGCTTCTTTCCGCAACTGTCAATTCTTCCTACCGTTGTGCATCCTATTTCTCTTCTCCCACACCAGGATGTTCATGAAAATCAATATCTTCCTCTCCTCCTCCTGTGGGTCGAGGAGGCTAACTCTGAGGCTTTACAGCTTCATGCTCAGATATCACCTTATGAGAGTGAAATTCGAGAAAACATCAGCAACAATGACTCTTCAGACCCTGGTCCCGAATTCCCACTAGGCTTCGAGCCACCAGACTCGCTTAGGTACCATCATATAGAGGCTAGTACACCTGAGAACTACCACGTGCCTGTGCCGTTTGGGGAGGGACTTAGCTTAACTCGGAGGAAAAACCAAAAATTGCAGATGACAAAAAGGGGGTGGCGAGCCCTAAAGCGTAAGGCGGAAGAGAAGGAGAAGCCGAAACTTCAGGAATTTCTGAAGGACATGTCGCCCGGTAGTAATTTGCAGAAGCGGACAGAGAACACTAGAAAGAAGAAGAAGAAGAACTTGGTGAATCGGGGCAACCACGTTGCTGATGCTGGTCAAATCGAGAAAGCAGTCCAAACAATAGAGATGGGAAAAAGATTATGTTTGAATTTTGAGGGTTTCGATCCAACTATTGTGAGTGTTATTCTTCATGGAAGGCTGTGATGGGTTTTTATTGGCTTCTTGGTGCCTTGCATTCAGTTTTCAGTTGTGAGTGTCTTGGTCTTCTGTTGGTTTCTGTGCATCGGTTTGCTCCCTGTTCCTGCCGTTTGATTGGTTTTTTGTTTTCGTTGTTTTTGTGTGCTCGTGTTTGTGGTGCGTTTGTTTTCCCTATTTTGTTTTTTCTTTGTGTTTTTTTTTTGGTTGGCTCTTGTTTTCCCCGCTCTTGTTCGAGTGGATTCAAGTCTCGCTTTGTCGAGTGGCTTGCTTGTTCCGCGACTCTGTCGCTAATTATCAAAAAAATAACAATACCTACTTCATGGAAAATTGATAGAGGAATTGAATTGATGAAAAATATAACTTTCTTTAGGAGCTTAATTCTTGTGTTAACCAAACAAGGCCAAAAATTATTAAAAGAAAAAAAAAAACAAGACATTATTTTCCAAACATATATTTAAATTTCTCAAAAATAAAAATTTGCAAAGGAAAAAAAAAAAAAAAAAGCAAACATGATATGTACAGTGTAAAGTAATCCAGTCTTAGAAGTATGGGGTTAGTTGAATCCAAGCAATAGTGTATCATTCAGAGAAGCATCTCAGTTTGTGGGAGTTCGTGTTTCGATACCGGGAGTTTTTCGGGTGGTTTGATTATTGGTGTGTAATGGTGCTATCTTCGTGTAGGCATCTTTGACAGGCAACTTTACTCGTGAGGTCTTTAGGTGTAGTGTTTTATCTGGTTTTTGTTTTGTACTCTGTATTATAACAGGTGTAAATCTATAATATGAGTTGTGGGCGTAGGTAGATCTTACATTTTTTTGATTTTTGTTCTATTCTTGTATTGATCTCTACCCATTCAAGTGTGGGTTCCGCTTTTGTGGGACGACGGTTTTGTATCGGAAAGAAAAAAAGAAAGATCTAGAAGCACTAATAGATTTGCTTGGCCACTCCCGCAGGTTTGTGATCACGTGCGGTTACAATGACGTATGATGTTGACGTGTTAATTAATATACATAATCAGATAGTTTGAGGTTTGAAAATTTTATTTCATGGATATTTTGAAAAATTTTATCACTTAGATAACTTTTTAGTCAAAATATTTTAATATATATAGTGAAATGCATCAAAAATTAAAAATTTATCATTTTGATACATATTATTACAAAGTTTTGATGAAATATATTTATATTTATAGAGTTGAAATTATGTGGTATATCAATAATTTTATCAAAAATCATCGATTCCCGGTGATTGTACCTATGTATTGTGAAGAATATATCTATATTAGTATTTTTCGACAAAAAATTATTGTGTCCCGAACCGGTGTACATAAGTTGAAAAATTCACGAATGTCAAGTTTGAAAAAAAAAATAATATGTGTTTTTTCTTTGAGTTTGCTTTAATATATGTAGTAATAGTTGTTATATTATTAATATTAGTAACTACATTAATGTTGATGCCATAACGAGTCAAGATACCCTTGACAGATTCAAACCATCGCCAAGAATATCTGGAAGATGTTTGATGAGCTTCACTCTATCTAGATTCCTCATATCTTCAAATAAGGTTGTAGGCCATTTTTGACGTGGAGTCAAAGGTGAATCACTTTGACATCTCGAGAGAACTGTTCCTCCCGACACACTGAATGTGACTATATATCGATAACTCGTCTAGTATTCTCGTTATCCTTTTATTTTACGAAAATATATGGTAACGAAAGCCAAGTTGGCATGGGAAAAGCACCACACAATAATGTTCACGTAAAGATGAAAGCCCCACTTCAACGCTTTGCCTTTTTCATGCATGCAATTTTCTCGTAGAAACGCCCTCGGGCTACTATGATGTTTCAGTTCGTCAGGTTGTCTGTAATATAACATCGATCTTTGCTTCAATTTAAGCAAATTCTTTAGCGCGCGTTCGGTCCTATGATAGCAGTGTGTGTCATTTTCCGTCTCACAACACTTTCAAATACTTTTCTTAGAAAAAGTTACCAAAGATCTTTGCTGTTTCTTCTCATACCAGAACACTTCCACAACGCAGTTACAGTAGCATGAAAAATAAAAGTTTAGTATTTAAGTAGTCAATTTCTTTATATAATACTACAGTCTCTTTAACTCGAATATTTAAATTTAAATTTTAACTTTTTCAGTCTTACAATTGTATAATTTCAAAATAAGATATGGTATAGGTAGTATTATTCATATTTCAAATTCAATGAGCATTTATAAGAAGGGACATGTTAAAATATGAAAGATTATCGAGGCTGCATTTGGTTCAGCTTTTTTACAGTTTTAAGCTGTGAAAAAACTCTTTTTGATTAAGGGCTTGCGTTTGGTTGGCAGAAAGGTCTTTTTATATATTTTTCACAGCTTAAATATAAAGATGAAAAAACTATTTTATAACTAAGTAGAAAAAGATGTTAAATTGGATCTTGTTCACAACTTATTTTAAAGAAATGCTCTAAAAATATTATATTAAACTTAAATCTTCACCACCATTACCTACTTTTACTTGTTATCACCACTCCCACAGACCATCACACCTTTTATATCATGGGTTGCTACACTCACCATTTTCCACTATCACGACCAACTATTATCATGATTCTCCTTTACCTACTATAATTAGATAATTTATATTATTATGTCATTTTTGTGATTATAATAGGTAAGTTCCTTTTTTTAACTCGCATTGAAATGTTTTATTTTGTAAAAAAGATCTTTCTGCATTGCACAACCAAACACTTCACTATAAAAAAATGCAGATCTTAAACAGATAAATCTTATTGAAACAGATAAGACAAAAAAAGATAAGTTAAAATAAGATGAACCAAACGCACCCTGAATCTTCATCAGATAGCTTAAGGGTTTGTACTTTTTTAATTTATAAGACAATAAAACCTAAATATTAATTTTTTTTCTTTTCTTTTTCTATTTTAATTTTCACTTAAATTAAAAAATTCTTTTCATAATATGCTTATAAATACCTTATTGACTTGCCCTCTTAGGCATCATTTGATTGAGCAATTCATAACATTTTAAAAAAAAATACACAAAAAATCACAATTTATTAATCAAGTCAACCAAGCTTGCATTAATTTCATGGATAATCTTGTTTTATTTTATTTCTTAATCATTTTGATCTCCCCAACCATTCTAAAGGGTCCTTCGGTCTCGCACTGCGCCTTATTATCGTCCTGTGATCAATCCCCATATCCTGAAATGTGTGATCTCTACCTCCGCAGCAGTCAGTTGTCAACATCTGATAACACCCATTTCGTGCTTCGTGATGTAGCGGTCCAAGCTGCCCTGAGCCAGGCCCAGGAAGCACACAAGTTTGTGTCATCGATGGGTCCGGGTTTTATGGACGAGCGAGCCAAGATGGCGTGGGAAGATTGTCTGGAACTTTATGAGGACACTGTGTATCATCTTAATCAGACTATGTTGTCTAGAAAGCTGATTGATTTTCAAGATGTCCAAACGTATTTGAGTGCAGCTGTTACAAATCAAGAGACATGCAAAAATGGGTTTACTGATTTTAACTTGTCCTCTCATATAGAGCCCTTGGCGTTCACAATGACCAACTTCACCAAGTTACTCAGCAATGCACTTGCAATCAACAAGGCTTCAATACCGTCATCACATACCGAATACACCAGGAAAAAAGTTAATGGGCGACGATTGTTAGCCGCTGGATTCCCATCATGGGTATCTGCGGTTGATAAAAAGCTCCTTCAGTCATCTGGGCCAGCACGAAGGGCTGATCTAGTGGTGGCTCTCGATGGTTCAGGCAACTACAGGACCATATCCGAGGCAGTAGCTGCTTCAAAAAAGCGACGAAATGGTAACAAGAGATTAGTTATATATGTCAAGGCAGGCGTATATAAGGAGAATGTCGTGATAAAGAAAGAGATGAAGAATTTGATGCTAATAGGAGATGGGATTGATGCCACAGTTGTGACTAACAACAAGAACGCTAATGATGGATCGACTACCTTTCGTTCTGCTACTGTTGGTGAGTTTCTTACCTTAACTACTCCATTGTATTCTCTCACATATGACACAATGATATAATCAAAATCGCTATCCTCTATCCTCTATCCTCTATCTCTACCATTACCTTCTTCTTATCAGTGATGTGTGCTTGATGTGGCTTACTTTGAGTTTGTTGTTCTGCTCGTCGTGTGTTTGGCCCTACTCATGATTGATGCTATCCTGCTGCCAGGTCTTTCGTTCTATGCTGCGGACCAGATTCTCAAGGTTGGGGGTCCTCGGAAACAGCCTCTATTCAGGGTGGCCCCTTGAAGGGGGAAGGCTGCGTACATCTACCCTTCCCAGGCCCTGCTTTTGCGGGAGCCCTTAGAGACACTGGGTCTGTTGTTGTTGTTTTAAATCAAAATTGCTATAGACTATAATTCAACACGATTAAAGGGGAATCTCTTTTGGTGGCTTATGATTTATTCATTTGCTCAAACCTAATCAAACAAGACTTAAGTGCAAAAGGTTTGAACACTGCAATAAGAGTGGGACTAGATCATAATGATTCAATCAAATCTCGAATCGAATAACCTTATCCTACTAGGGCTTTTGTTGAGACTACTAGTGCTGCCTGTCGGGGGTGGATGTACACAGCCTTACCCCTTTAAGGTGTTACCCTAGAGAAAAGCTTTTTCCGAGGACCCTTGGCCTAAGAATCATAGAAGCAGCTTATGCACGTATTAATGTTAGTAAATGCATGCATACGCGGATTGGCTATTTTTAATTTGGCAAATGATAAATAACGCCCCGGGGTGAAGTTTAGGGGATTATTAATTGCCCTTTTTGTTTCCATGTAAATATTAAAAATATTTTATTATATATATTATATTTTGTATCCTAATTAATAACTTTTTTAACTACATTTTCTCTTTGCCTCTCCATCTAATTGATGTATTTAAGGTAATTAATACCTCTTATCTATTGCTCCGGTGGTGATGAATAGTTTTAATTTATCAGGACAACAATTTGACGTATCATGCAAAATCTAAATTTATTTTTTTCCGTGGGCTTTTTTGGACTTTGTTTTGGTGGATGCATCTATTTTATACTGAAAGTTACTTCTCTAATTATCGAAAAAAGCAAAATCTAGTATAACGGTGTTTAGAGGAAAAAAAATGTTTTAAGAGTTATTTAATTCATAATGTTTGAAATTTATTTAAATTAATTTTGATCTTTTTTTTCTATTTAAAATGGTCCTTAATATTTATAAATTTATTTAGCCGGCCTCACTTTTTTTTATTGTTTAAAAGAGTCCTCGATATTTTTTTGGATAAATTTGAATATTACAGATTATTTTGAATAAAATAAAAGATAGAAGATCAATTTAAATAAACCTGAAAACATTAAGGAACAATGCAGTTAATAACTCCGATATTAATTTTTAAATTATTTTATTAATATTACGTGGATATTTGTCGAGTATAAGTTATTTTTGGGTTTTCTGTGTAAAATTATGTTTAAAAGAGATCAATTTTCTCTTAAGCACATCAACTTTATAGTTTCTTTTAGAAAATCACACGTTTTTTTGACTTGTTATAAAGCTTGAAAGATTCTATTTATTTTGTACTTGAGCAAAGACGAGCCATCTCGTTCAGATTTAGTCAAGCCCATGCCACAAGATGTTGGAGCTCGTGGGCTCTTGATCGATCCCAAATGTATCTAAATGAGACTATTTTGATATAATTTACTACCTTAACAGAATAAAGCCAAATTCGGGCCTGAATAAGTGGATTTCAAGTCCTAAAGAGCCTATCGAGCTTAAACTAGCCTAAATAAGGTGAGCTTTGAATTGAGCTCAAGCCAAGCTAAGTGTTGGCAAGTTGTTGCACCTGAAGCTTGACTAGCTTAGACTCGTATTGGTTCATATATTCACCTCTCTGTACGCTCAAACTTTTGAGATAATTGGTTCTTCGACAAGTAGTTTCTCATTTATTACTCTTATCATCACATATTCAGGTGTCTCCGCCGATGGCTTCATAGCAAGAGGAATAACATTTGAGAACACTGCCGGGCCGGATAAGCACCAGGCAGTGGCACTTAGATCAGGTTCAGACTACTCAGTCTTCTATGGTTGTAGCTTCAACGGCTACCAGGACACCCTCTATGTCTACGCCAAACGTCAGTTCTACCGCGACTGCCTCATCTCTGGCACCGTCGACTTCATCTTCGGAGATGCTACTGCTGTCCTGCAAGGTTGCACCATCCATGTCCGCAAGCCCATGCCCCACCAGCAAAACACAGTCACCGCCCAAAGCAGATCTGACCCCAATGAGAACACCGGTATCGTCCAATGGGAAATGTCATGTAGTATCTAATTTGTGTAACTAATCGTGTGGCTGAAAACCGTCCTTCTATAGAAATAACCTTAAACTGGTTACTATTTAACAATTTAGTAACGTTTGCCATGCATATCCGGCACACAAATTGATTCATTTTACAACAACGACAAACTCAGTGCCTCTAAGGGCTCCCGCATAAGCAGGGGCTCAAATTGATTCATTTTATAAGTATTAATGGCGAGCCAGCTATACTCATATGTTAACCTTTCTTTGATACTAGTCATATTTGAATTTTTTAAAACTTTACTTACGTGTAGGCCTTTCCTCAACCATATCCCTCCCCGTCTTCTAGTCTATATTTTTACCAAAGAGGGCACCAACACGCCGTTACCAGATCCCATTAGAACTCCAAAGTTAAGCGTGCTTGGGCGAGAGTAGTATCAGGATGGGTGACCTCCTGAGAAGTCCTCACCCTCAAGTTGGGGGCACTCGGAAACAGCCTCTCTTCAAATTAACACCCTGAAGGGGGAAGGCTGCGTACATCCGCCCCTCCCAGACCCTGCGTAGGCGGGATCCCTTGAGGCACTGGGTATGTTCTATATTTTTGGTTATAGACAGTTAAATCCACTATTAACTGTAAAAGCTATGTACAATCCAACTCTATTAGAGACTTGGCATTTGAGATTCACGTATAACTCCTAGCGAGTTTTCGTCTTAGTGTTAATTGGCATTAGGTAGATAGTCCACTATGAAAATATATATTTTGTTCGTTCTTTCTTACAACACAGACATTTGACTTTTTATTAGATGCACATGTAAAATCCTTAATACTCATCTTCTGGATTTTATTATAATCTGTTATTAAGATCTTGTGTTTTTTGGCCTTCCTTTCTCATGATTTGATGTGTGACGTCTTAATGAACTCACATTTACATTTCTTAATAGGTATTGTGATCCACAGCTCCCGAATTACAGCTAGCCCAGACTTGGTTCCAGTCCAGGAATCATTCCGGACATTTCTAGGCAGGCCATGGAAGGAGTACTCAAGGGTGGTCGTGATGAGAAGCTACTTGGGCAAGTTGGTGAACCCGGAAGGTTGGGCCCCTTGGAATGGTGACTTTGCGCTTAAGACACTTTACTACGGTGAGTACATGAACATCGGGCCTGGGGCGGGGACTTCTGGCAGGGTTAAGTGGCCTGGGTATCACGTCATAGGGAGCCAATTGGAAGCCGAAAAATTCACCGTCGGGAACTTTTTGGCAGGAGATCAATGGATTCCTACCACCGGAGTTCCCTTCACGCCTGGGTTGTGAAGTACACATTTAATATATTTGTGTATGGTATGTGTGTATTAAGGAAATTTATATAGAAAATTTAAATAACAGACTGTTATTGTCAAGGTAATAAGTATTATTATCAGAGTAATAATGTGACTTATAAAGAATAATAGCCACAAGATACCCTGATACTAATAATATTGCCTTGTCAATAACAGATCCATTTAAATATATAAATGTATAAATTGTATATATTTTACTTGCATATCTAGTGTTGGTCTAAGTGTATAGTTAAACAATCACTTAAATAAAGAGCAAATTTTATTGTTAAATAATTAATTTACAAAGTCTCTGACGGTATAATCAGGGTTCATTTACCAGGCACTGGATCCCATTAGAACTTTGAAGTTAAGCATGCTTGGACGAGAGTAGCACAAGGATGGGTGACTTCCTGTGAAGTCCTTGTGTTACCAACCCCATAAAGTTGGGTGTGCTCGAAAACAGCCTCTCGGATATATCCACCCTTCCCAGAGCACGCTTATGCGGAAGCCCTTGAGGCACGGGGTCTGTTGCTGTTATTGTTGTCGTCGTCGCCTAAGGGGTATAATCCTCATCAAGTTTAATCAAGATAGTGTCTTACAACTGTGCTATGAAGGTCATGTGTAAACGAGTTGAGTCAAATTACATATTTAACATGTTGATTCGTTATTTAGCTCAGAGTCTCGGCTCCTTTAAGCTTGAGAAGAGCTAAGCTAACTCGTTTAACAAGTTATTTACTCCATTTGTCGCTATTACTTTTAAATTTGTTCTAATCGATCTCTCTCTCCCCCCCTCCAAAAAAAAAAAAAAATCCTTAATGTTAATAACTTTCTTCTAATTAGTACCTTGATTTAAAATGTTCCCCATTGTTTAATCTTGTAAAAAAAAAATAGTAGTTGGTGACCAAAATCAAATAAATATTAAAGAAACTGCCTTTTTTTTTTTTTCTCCCCGATAATCAACAAAAGACAATCATACAGGGTTATTTATATTTTACTACCCTGACCTTTTTGGTAATTATAAAAAGAACCCTAACGTTTTGAAATTATTAAAAAAGGACCCCGAGGTTTTATCGTATTAACAAAAATGACCCTCTTCAGCAAATAAGGGAAAATGACTTCCCTTTCAAAACGGAGAAATCATAATTTTGTGTGGCCCAAAAACCTTCACAGTAATTATCATGCAAATTTAGATTGAATCGAAATAAACCAGATGGCCTAAAAACCTTTCAAAATGACATCAGATGGCCGGAGAATGTCCTTTTTATTAATACAATAAAACCTCGGGGTCCTTTGTAATAATTCCAAAATGTCAAGATTCTTTTTACAATTATCTAAAAGGTCAGGGTAGTAAAATATAAATAACCCAATCATATATATAAGGTGACGTTCTTACAAGAGGATGAGAGGGGCGAATCCTAGCCCTCTATTTTAATGAACGGCCAAGATTTGTTGGACATTAAAAAAAAAATTTATGGCCAAGATTTGTTGAGTATTGAAAAAATAATAATAATAATAATTTTCTTCTCTTACACCTTCTTTCTTTCTGTCCTATGACAGGGTATGAATATATATATATGGTGTCGTTTTTATGAGAGAGTGAGAGCGTGAGAGGGACGAATCCTGGCCCTCTATTGTAATGAACGGCCAGGATTTGTTAAACATTAAAAAGATAACAGTTTATGACTCATATCCCTTCATAGGACAGAAAGAAAGAAGGGATAAGGGAGGAAAATTAATTTTTCCCAATACTCTACAAATCTTTGCCGTAAATTGTTATTTTTTCTAATGTTCAAACAAATCTTAACAGTCTATTATAATGGAGAGCCAGAATTTGCTTATCTCACGCTATATATATATATATATATATACACAAAAAGAAGATGGATCAAATTGTATAAACTTGAAAACATCAATCACCAATGAAATAAATAACTCCTCGTTTAACTCAATGAGCTCAATCTTAACTTGTTTAAATGACGCGTTAATACAACAGCAACAACAACCTAGTGCCTCAAAGAGGCTCCCACAAAAATAGGGTCTAAAAAAGTAATATGCACGCAGCATTTTACCCCTGCACAGAAGTGGTTTTCGAAGGGACTGCAATCCTAAAGAAACACTATACAAGTCAAATGAAAAACACTTTACAGGTCAAATGAAAAACAGACACGTTTAATACATACAAGCAAACAAGCATTACTCAAGTCAAATGAAGCAACGACAATAACAGACATGCAAGCTTATTGCACTATGGATTGGCATCGGTGTACTCCTCTCTCCTAACAGCTAGGTTGACCACACGTAATTTTAATTGCGACTTATCTATATATGAGGTAATATCTTCAGTAAGGTTTCAATGGGTAAGTCCCACCTAATCATCTCCCACCATCTTTCTTTGGCCTGCCTCTACCTTTTTTCTATAGTATACTACATAGTTCATATTTCCTCACAACGGCAGTAGTCGACCTGCTATTAACATGTCTAAACCATTGCAGACGTTGCTCTCGCATTTTATTTTCAACGGGAGTCCAGCCTAATTTATTTCGAATAACGTCTTTTTTATCACGTCCTTTCTAGAATGTCTACACATCCACCGCAACATCCTCGTCTCTATCACCTTCAACTTCTGGGTGTGATGTTGTTTAATTGACTAACATTCAACGCCATATAACACAGCTAGTCTCACTATTATCTTATAATATTTTCTCATCACCTTTAGGAAAAAGGTTAAATGGCACATTAGTAATGAGCCTAAATGTACCCTAACGAGCCAACTTCAAGCACAAATGTACAGAGCCCAAAACTCAATAAGCCTAATGAAGCTTAATTGGGAGCTCGTTAAACCACTTCCGAGCTTAATTCAAGTTTAAGCCAATCCAAACCTTTGAAACATAGGACTTGGCTCAGCTCAGCTTATTTATAGTCCTACGCACGAGGCCCACACGAAAACCAATGGTTTTCAAACAAAAAAAAAAAATTGCCCCTTCTCTAGACCAGCTCTCGACTGATCGAGAATTTTTCCGCCTATTTGGCCAAACTTCTCTTTTAAGACAAATGCATTTAAGAAAAAATTTCTTTTTCACAATTTAAGGATATTTGATTTAAAAAGAAAAATAATCTTTAATTCAAAATAGAAATTGTTTTCCTGCTTTTAAATATAAGTAAGACAAAAATTAAAAAAAAATAAAAACAATCTCTCTCCATTGAGATAAAAGAAGTAAAAATGAAAATTTTCAAAATAAAAATACCATATTCTATTGAAAGTACTAAACACAATCAATGGTTTCACTCACCTTAAATGTGCCAAATTCATCCGAGGTTCAGATCAAATTTGAAGGTGGAGCGTAACAAAATAGCAAAACTAAACTCGACGAAAGCAAGACGCGCATTAAAATCATCAATAATATTCTCAATGGATCATTTGACCAAACCAGTCGATCGAACGAGAAGTTTTGTTACAAAAATACACAATAAAGGCAGCATTCTTAACGACCGCCATTTTCGATGTTAAGAAAAGGTAAGAGAGAACAGTATTTTTATTCAAGACTACAAAATTGACATAAGAAAACGTGCTCAAAACGCAGAAGTGAGAACCAGAAATGGCAAAATATGCAGTGTTTAGTTCACCTATGGGGATGCAGAAAAGCATCGATACCCCGTTATGTAACTGTAACTCAAAATGGACATAGCATTAGAAATGAAAACGAAAACGAAGGAGGAAATATAAAGGGGGTTTAAGCAGACACAAAAAAGAGCATATATTATGCAACTTAACTGCAAACTCCACCAATTTGTCTATGTAATGACGGTGGGAGCATCTCGGCCTGTGAATTCCTGCATCTTCGAAAGCTTTATAGCGACATCGACCTGCGATTACATTGTATTCCAGCTCATTAACCATATTTTTTGGGTAAGTAGAGAGATTTGAATGTGTGAAACAGTGCCGGTTAAGACCCTAAGTAATCCAAGCAGTCATTTGGAGCTCCAAAATTGTTAAGGATCTCTTTTAAAAATGAATTATATGGTTATCTTACCCTCCCAAACCCTGCCTTAGAGGAACCTCTTTGAGGCGCGGGGGGAGATGGTTGTTTGTTGTTATTTGCCAGCAGCGTCAATGTAGTCTTTGCCCATATAATTTACAATGCGTCAATTTAGTCCAATGATAAAATTAAAGTTACGTCAATGACGTTTTTAACGGCACAATCATTTTCGATATAAACAAGCTAATAGAAACCCACATGTTGCCCCAATTTAAACCCAACCAATGATCAGGCCATTAAAAATTCTATTGCTAAATTTTACTTAAGAACCAAATTAATTCCATTGAATTGACACAACAGGCAAAGTGCAGGGACCTTTGGCATAAGTAACCCTTAATTATAATATGTTTTTATTCCATCACATGTCACCATTTATAATTGGAAAATAACGATCTATGTATAATACAACAAATATATGTAAAGTACCCACATACTAGTAATTATTTAAAATGCGTTTAAGCTAATCCATACATCATGGTTGTTAAAATCGTGATTTAAATTGCAAAATCGTACGGTTCTACGATTTTACTTTGCCCCAGCGATCCAAATCGGTTAAAAAATCGTACTCATGTAGAATCGTGGTCGAATCGTACCAAAATCGGTAGAATCGCAAGTAGAATCGCGATTCTGATGCGATTCTACCCGATTCTACTTAAAGGCTTGTGCTCACGTGCAAAAGTCACGATTTTAATGTTTTTTTCTATATTTTTGTATAATATATTAAGCCCTAACTTTCTATATTAATCTCATCTTTGATTTTATATTTTCTATTAACTATTGAAGTAAAAATCTACTATTAATTGTACATCTTGAGGAGGTTTTACTGTTTTAGTACTGAAATTGAGAGTGTAATCGTCGCCTCAAGTGATATGGAAGGTTTGGTTGGAGATGATGCTACCATTGAGGATGATTCTCTTAATGATGGTGGAAATACAGACACTAGTACTGCAAATGATATTGACGACAGTAACTTTAATTTTGGATATGAGTTTGATGGTGCTATGAGTTGAGAGACTTGAGCGTATGTTTTATGTTAGAATGATGTTACTCTTTTTCCTACCTTTAGGTTTCCAATGTATTGTAAAACTATTATCTTGTGGACTTTTTAATGTTCTTTATCATATATTTAAGAATTGTTATGCTAATTTTGTCAATATAAATAATTTATTTATACAGAAAGTAGAATCTTACAATTCTCGATTCGATTCTACGATTCCGATTCTACTGACCCCTTGTCGATTCTACGTAGAATCCCGATTTTGACAACCTTGCCATACATGTCTGTTATCGTTGGCCGTAGTCATATTATGATCTTGGCCGTGGTGTCACGGACGTTATAAAATGGCTTGGTGCTGATTATTCTTTAAAAATATAAGTTACAAGGTTTATTTTTGCAAAAAATTAAAGAATGTGAATGCCTCTTTGATGCTTCGCATGGAAACAAATAAAGCTCATTAGGCACCTGATTTGGAGCTAAGCATTCATGTTATTAGTGGCTTCCTAGCAATACTTCTACTATGGCCGCCATAATACATATATCTTATATTTTATTTACTAAAATATATTTACAAAAATATGTACATATTAAAAAACAATCAGAAAGTATGAAATTAATGATGTTACGACTATTTACTCCAAAAAACCAATGAGATCCTAGTGACCTCAACAACACCCTCACTTTCCTGACACCACGACCATGACCATTATGCAACCATGAACCACGATTTCTTGACTCTACGAGTAAACTCATTCATAATTTACGTTTAGTGAAGAAAATACAGTCAGTATATATTTTAGAGGCTATTACTAAAATAGCCTCACGCAATAGTGTAAAAGCTAGTCAAAGGTGAAGAAGAACTCACAAGAGGTTTGAGAGCTTCTTGGGAATCACGGCCGATTTTTGATGGGTCCTTCTCATACTGCTCGATGTAAACACGGATTGTTGCGCCTTCTGAGCCAGTTCCAGAAAGGCGGAACACCTGCACTTCGTAAGGACGACCATATTATTTGTCTAGCACGCACATAGTAGTAGAATGCAGGTGTCATGAAAGAAAGCTATACTCTCTCAGGACACACGTTCAAGAGGATCTGCTTTTCAAGTTTAGGGAAATTATCACTAGTTATCATGAGGTTCGACCGTTTATCACCTACGTACCCATCGTTTCAAAATATACAATGAAGTATCCTGAAATTTGAATATTTATCACCTCGGTATCTTGTGTTGCAATTCAGTGAATTTTTCTTAAAATCCGGCCTAACTTTGATACTGATTATGTTAATATACAAGTCAAATAAGTGTTTTCGACAAAAGTTCAACAGACTATGATAAAATTCACCATTGATGTAAAAACTACCTATACATAACTTAAAATCATGTTGGAATTCAGTGCATTGACAGGAGGCCTTGAGGTACTGGGTTTGTTGTTGTATATTACTGAAAATCAGGTGTCATACCAACACTTTTCGAGAGGAAAAAAAATCAAAATTTGACATAAATACTTATATATTATCAGAATCTAATTCCTTGATAGATTTTCCAAGGTAGATCCACCAAAATTTGGGCAAGGTACTTGATTGATAAAACTTCTAAACTTCAAATATGAGTGAGAGAATTGTTAAATCTCAAAGTCTCTCATTGTGTATATTAGAACGCAAAGTATCTACATAATCAAAGACCAAAACTCAAGATACCTAAATGACAAGTTCCTTAATTTTTGTATGGAAAGACTCGGGAAAATAGAGAGAGAAAACAATTCATAAGCTGAAGATGCAAGTAATGATTTCTACATTTCCAAAGAATGCAGCCTCTCATGTTAGTGCTACATGAAAATGAAAATCGGTGAATAGCTCACTTACCAATCGGGAACCATCTTCAAAGAGATAACGAATACCCTGATGCTTTGAGACAGATCCATCAACTGGGTCGGTGTATTCGAATTCATCAGCAGTTTTGACATTTGACACTTCTGAGTGTGTCCCCTTCACGATCCTGGTCAACAGCGCAAGGCCCCAAAAGTTCAACACATAAGAGAAGGGAAAAGCCATAGGACCAGAGGAGTGATAAATGAAAGAAAGAGCATAAGTAGCCATCGGACACTTCACTAACGTATAGCATCTTATATAAAAGCCAATAAAATGCAGAAAATAGATTGCAAAATAGAAACAAATCTATACGAACTTTGCATCGATCAGATATGAAGGCATGAAACAACTGAAGAACTCATGAAATCAAATCACATGAAACATGTAATAAGTGCAATAGTGGTATTGCAGAACCGGGTGTCATATACATCATGTAACAAGTCATGGCTATTATGTTGTGTTCCTTTAAGAGAACGTAAGTTGCTTTGGAGCCTTCTATTTGCAAAATTTGAAAGAACTGCCATGCAATAGCCAGCTATAGTTTTCAACATAGAAATACAATAAATGTATTCAATTAATAAAGAAAGTGACATTATGGAGGACATTACAAAGTTACTAATTGTTAACAGCCAGCTTGAAATGTGTTATATAACGGCAATTAGATCACGTAACAGCATGAGCACTGCTGCATCCACACGTGGGCTATACCTCAGTACAGTATTCAGGCATATATATATATATATATATATATAGTATGTACTTACTCGTTAACTTTAGCTAGGTCAGACTGCAAATTGACCAAATAAGCCATAAGCTCTTTTGCTGCACCTGCATCAACATTCTGCGGAAAATAAAATAGTACGTAAGAGACCAAGCTTGTATCACCAATAACATGCATACGAGGACACAAAACTGTGGCTATACACGTATATTACCTCATAATCATATCTCGTATAATAGTGTCTACCATATTTAGCCCAATGCTGGCGAACAATGTCTTCAACAGTCACAAGCTTATCACCACCCAAGTTATCCTGGTTTTTGTATGCTAGAATCGATAGCCAAGCCAAAACGGCCCAGATACCGTCCTTTTCACGTACGTGGTCAGACCCTGCTCAAAAAACAAGTCACAAGAATTCCTAACAGAGAAGAATATACATGATTGTAAGAAATGCCTCAAATGCTAGAATATCATATGCTCTGAAGCACAATTCAGTGTCTCAAAGTTAGAATTGTGATTTAAACACATATCAGACTTAACAGAAACCTAACTCAAACAATATTTAGAGTTGTTTGTTTAAGAAAGAGTACCCTTCATAAGCCTATTCATATTTGGCCTTACCCAATCATTTCTTGGTGAATTGTATTACTTGAACAAGAGATTTTTACGTGTTGGACTCGTTTTTCTAAATCCTATACACTAGAGTCTTTAGAGAATAGAAGTGTGGAACTCAATTTTGTTGGTAGTGCTTAATAACTTCTTTTAGATGTTTTACATGAATGGTTGTTCAATTAACGAAATTTTAGCGTTTTAAATCTTCGAAGCTGCCATGCTGCTTGCTCCCTTGCTCCAGCTTCATGTTACTATGATTCAAACAGGTATTTTACATACGGAAGCAAACAAGAAGCACAATTATTACCAGTTCCAAAACTTTCTTCACCACAAATTGAGCATTGCCCAGCATCCATCAAGTTTCCGAAAAATTTCCACCCAGTGGGCACCTGGATATTGCACACTGATATATTTAAGAGTCCTTGACCGGAAGCATTAATAAAGAACAAATGAATAAAGCCAAGCCAACAATCATTCAGAGAAAAACATTAGAAACTTGATTATGAACAGCAATATCACCTCAAAGAATTTCAACTTGAGATGTTCTGCTACAACATCAAGGGCAGCTGAAGTAGGCATACTCCTGTAAATTAAAGCAAATGTGAACAATGTTAAGATCCGCACAGAAGTTTGGACATGAAAGAAGAGAACTCGTACAAAAACAAGATAGAACAGTACGGCGAGGAACCCGAGCAGTAGAGTGAAGGGAAAGAAGGTTGACTCAAAATTATTTAAGCTCCTTTTGTCTTGGCTGAATTTTGTTTTTTTGGTCGCAATTATATTGTTTCTTTGTATAACTTCACAGCAACAACTATAGATAAGGAAATTGTTTCCTCCATTGTGCGGAAATTGACTTCCTGTCAACAAAAGGGGAAAACATTTTCCTTATAGAGAGAGAATGTTTTCCATTGCAATCTCATGTCATATATTTCACCTCAACCTCAACTTGGCCAAGTGGGAAGCTCGGACAAATTTATAGAATAAAATGTTTTCTTTAGCTAAAAAGACAAAAAAATTTAAGAAAAAAATTTGTAATCGAGATATTCTATGAAGAAAAAAACTTCCATAAGGAAAATGTTTCCTTTGAACCAAACGGAGCCATAATTGGGTGAAAGGCCCATATCATTCACTTGATCCAAAATGAAGTATTTTGCAAAAGTTGGATGCTCATCACATAGCATTGCGGACACAAAAGTAACATTTTGGATGCAGGACAGACGTTCATACCTAGCAACTCCTTTCAGACCACCAGAAAAATATGGTATCGACTCCACCGCATTAGCAGCAATGATGGCAACAGAATCAGATGGAGTCACAAAAAACCTACCAAAATGAAATAAATAATTAAACTTAGGAATGGAAGTTCCTCGACATGCACCTTCTCATACAAATAAAGTCATATTTACCTTTTACCGAGAACCATGTTACGATCAGCATCACCATCAGCAGCAGCACCAAATTCCGGTGGCTCAGCCTCAGAACCGGACTTGCCCAAGCCCATGCGTTGAACCAACTCTTTCGCATAGGTTAAATTGGGATCAGGATGGCCCCCACCGAAATCTTCCTGTTAATTGCAACTCATAGACGAATGTAATGCTCAAAAACTAGATCTCAGTAGTGCAAGAATAATTGAACAATGATCACATATAACAAGTTAAGTTCCCGCACCTTGGGAGTGCAGTTCAACAGAGAACTTTCACTGGCACCAAGCTCATCCACAAATATACGCTTGGCGTAAACACCAGCTGCTCCATGAAGTGCATCGTAACTACAAAATAACAAAACACACCCAATACAGGCAATTAATAATAGCCAGCCCACGTAAGGCCGAAGCGTCTAAACAAAAAAGCGATTGTAAAGATACCAGAATGAGAATTTTGGGCATGAAAGTAGCTTCTGAATGGCCTGGAAATCAAAGATTGACCTGCTCATACCAAAACACGACATTGCAAGTTATGGATATTTTATTTGCAAGCTGATATACAAAGCATGTTACGTATATAATGTACGTCACATACGAAAAATATTAACTTTTCTCCATTAATCCATGCCAAGTATAAATGAACATCTATCTAGACATCAGCCCCGACCAAATAATATGTTTCAGACACGCTGAGTCCGCAAGGAAAAAAGCACAGATATGACTAAAACAGGTATAGCATTCTTTGCCGCATGATATCTGCAACGACTCATCATGACATTCAAAGCCAACTAAAATAATCATGAAGCTCAAAGGTCAGATTTTCCACATGAACGACTGATGCAACAAAAGAGAACTGCAAAATAGTATTAACTGTAACAAGATTTTGTCATCTTCACTTGAATCAAGCAAAAGATACGTGAACTCAAGATGTTGCAAGCATAGAACAAAATTGCAGACCACTGTCATGTCAGAATCGCAGCCGTGGTGACATGCAACAGTAACTCTGGCTTTTCAGGAATTAAGTTGCTTTTAAACTTTATGTTTGCAACAATTTGAACAAGCAAACCATTATAATACTCATTCCCCTTGATAGTTTTAACTTGTAAACACATTTACAAATCTAGTAACTATGTATAATGCAAAAAATGTTTTTGTATTATGAAGATCCTTACAAAAATACCCCTAATATAATAGCCAAAATCAGCTCAAAATCACCGTTTCACTACATAACGGCCTTTATTTGACTTCATGTGGCAGTAACTACGTTAAACCATAGGAAAGACATACTTCATCAACTTCACATATGTCTCAGTGGAATCAAAAACTTCCACGTCAAATTGACCTTCAGGCCCCGAGAAGCTACTCCGGCCAACTAAAGAAATATCCACCTGAAATGTACATAAAACAGAAATGATGCATCGCCAATTAAACAAAATTTAATGGTCAAACTCAAAAGAGACGGGCAATACATCAGGTAAGTCTTCTGCAATCAAGTACTCCTTTATGGTAGTAGTATTCTCGTATATCTTATTAGTAACTCCCTCTGGAGCAGGTCCACCATTTTCCATGTTGTATTTTATTCCAAAATCCTGCACAAGGAAACAAAATAAACAGATCTTAATGCCTGCAGCGATCTACATAGCACTTTAGCAAATGGTTCCAACGTCTACCTCAAGCGTAGATTCCTTCCATGACATGTTTATCAGTAAGACTAAACATTAATGTATATATACCACCAAGCAGTTATAATCCAACTCAACAGATTGCTTCTAAATGTTCACAATATTCTGAGAGAAGCATTGCTTGAATTCCATGGATGCAAAATATTATGAGGAAAGGGAATGCTATAATTTTTAAAGACCATATACACTACCAAATTTCTTATGTACAAGGTGGTGATTCTAGGAGCTCTTTGTACAAACAGTTTTGAGGGCTTCTCTAACATAGCCGTAGCCAATTTGCAGAGGAATTGGAAAGCTTTATGTTATTAGTTTTTGGCTTTTGGATGTTTGAGCTCGTCCTCAGCTTTTTGGATGTTATTCGGAACACATCTCTTAACTCACATACTCCAGTACAGAAAAGCAGGCAGCTAATGACCCATGGTCAGTGAATGCAACAATTAGTGACATTTTCAATATGTTTTAAATCTAATCTCCATATTAAAAGACTATGATTGTCACCCAAAGGCATAAAATACTGAGTATGGTTCCTGAATATTTATATTTTGACACATCACCTCAAGAGAATGCCTTATAGACTTGAAGCGAACAATGTACATGTAGCTTATATCTTATGCTTCATTATAGAAGATACTAACAATATCCTCAAATTCAAACTCTATGACGATACAAGAGACCCCGATATCTTGTCGTGGCATCACCTCCTTCCAAACGCTTAAACTGCTAGGTTGAAGCATGGGGATGGCTTTACAGTCATAACGAATAGCAAAGGATTTTGCCAATATTAACAGCCATAGTTGTCATAAGTGGTGTCTGTGAGGGCTATTGGTCATTGTAATTGGCCGTCAGTGAGGCTGCTGCTTCCTAGACAACTAACACAAAAGCAGCTCTGTCAATAAGAGTTTCAAAAATCTCAGAACAGGCAATTCCAAATGGGCCAACTCTTGTCTTTTCTTTTTTTGGGATTTGTATTGATAATCTAATTGAAAAAAAGGGAGAGTTTAATATTTTATGGTACTAAGACTATCGAACAAACCTCATTAGGACCTCCGGGATTGTGGCTTGCAGTCAATATGAAAGCACCAGATGCTCTAGATCCCTGGAACCAGAGTTCATAATAAAAGCAAAGATTTCAGCATTGATACAAATCCGTTCTACTGAAGAAGAACACTTAAAGTCAATCAAACTTACATCTGTGCCAACCCTCTCACGGATGACAGCTGACACTGCAGGAGTAGACAGCAATCCATTTTGACCAACCCAAACACATCTTACTCCATTCGCAGCGGACATCTTGATGATGATCTATTGTGGAAAGTGAGCACAAATCCATTAGTTTATAAGATGGATAGTGAGCATCCATAAATTTTGCAAGAAACCACACAATAACAGAAGAGCATAAAAAAGCACGAACTACACTGGGCATGACAAACCAGGCCTAAGGATTTCAAATTATAGCAAACCAAGCACACATCTCATTCCAAATTAATCTAGATGGGCAAATTTCTCAGGGAATATCTAACCAACGCTGAGTCATAACATGACGTTTTCCAACCTCCATAAAAGGCCAAATCAAAGCAGTAAGCAAAAAGCAGAATATCAGAAGTTTCACGCTTTGGAAGGAGGAACTGCAGAGTTGTTCATACCACAGCAATCCCCTCAAATAACAAGATTTCACCTTTTTGTACACAGTCACCGTTCATCATAGATGTAGGAAAAGCCAAAATGCCAAGATATCATACCCTCATATCATACTCTGGAACTCAAGATCAGCATCGCAAAAGTAAGATCCGGGTTTGAAATACATATCAAACTTAAGAGAAATGTGATTCAACCCATGGTCATGGATTCATACTGACTTTCCCCATCTCCATGTGTTGGTCAGCCTACTTAGAACAAAATTATATTTCTTACTATTATAGAAATAAATGATCTCTTAGCAATTTTTGCTTTGGCACAAATTTACATTTTCCCATAGACGTGTTAGAAACATAAATTGAGCCCCACTCAGTCATTAACTTAATGTATAAGAAAATAACATTTCCAAAACTACCATTTCATGGACTAACAGAACTAAGCAAACACAAGAAGTGGATGGCTTTCCTTTCATGACTCAAGTACATAGACATGGAAACTATATGTTGACCTACAAACCTGGATAGCATCTTTCGAGAAATAGCGCCCATCACCGGAAACAACAAGCGTCTTACCTGCATGAACCCCATCTCATTAGAGACAAATGAGAAACCCAACAGAAGCTAAATCAATCAAAACACCATCAGTGCGAATCAATGAAACATAGAAAGTATATAGATCGCAGAAGGAACATACAACATGAGCCATATGAAAAGAACATTAGAAAAAGGATCCACACCATGAAAACTAAGTGAGACAAAAGTAGGCAAATGGAAATTAGCCACCACAAAAGAACACTAGCAAGATTTGAGACATAAAACAAAGAAAACTAATGCAAACTAAAGGCGGGCAAAATTGCTTGCTTAGCTCATCTAAAACAAAGACTGGCAAGTGGTAAGCACAGTTCGTAGCTAACTGAGAAGCAGGAAAACGTTTCTTTCTTGGCGGTTTTCAACAGAACTCCTCACTGAGTTTTGCCTTGGGCATTACACAAACAACTGGGAGCAAGAAAGGCCTCAACGAAATATTTGGCCCATTTGATTTTCATGATTGAGCCCGGAGTCGTGAATGTGAAGCTATCCATAACACCCCCAAAGAGAAACTGTCATCTTCCTTCCACAAAGCCACAATTGAACACCGTCAGCAACCCTCCCTCTAAGATTGTGGAGGGAAGAAGTGAGAGCATTTTGCAGTTCTAGGTGGATAAGCTAAGACTCCAATTATAATTGACTTGAGTTTTTCAATAAGTTGATAGGAAAGAGTAAAACAATTAAGTTGACTTATGAAAGAACTTACAAGAGGAAAAACAGTGATAGGAAAGAGAGACTGCAAGGCCTAAAAATGAGTTGAAACCTGGCATTGTAAATTGAAATGCAACTTCACAAATTATGGACAGAGATGACGTTATCTTCTTAATCTAGACGGTAATGATATGTCAAAAAATACAAATATAGTGATCACATCAACATAGAATCATAAATAACGCTCTGGAATACAAGCAGATGATATTGACCTGACAAGATAAGGGGACGATGTATAAGATGTACTCAGGCAACCGCATCCTAGACTAGGTCATGCATCAAGAAGACAAGGAAATTGTATTGTCATATGAGCCAATACAAAGCGGAAATGTAAGCACGCTTTCCAATTATTTGGTAATATCACAACCCGGGGGAAAGAAGGAAAAGATATGGTGCTGACCCCACAATAACCTTGGATTTTATGTCAAGAGACAAAGAATGCAATAACTTGGCAATCCAATCATTGACTTCAAAGGTTTATGAGTGTGCTATCATTCATCTTGTCAAGGACAACCAACCCAAACTCCATACCATTTGATGTCACTTGACCATGACTACTCAAGATAGAGCCTTGTTCCCCTCACAAACTTAGGCAAATTCCAACCAGCGACAGCATAGGATTGCTCAATGAGATCAACTCCAACGAAACAACTTCAGCACTACTAGTCAAATTCCTACAGATTTCTTTCGGATTTCAATGTTTTCCAAAGAAGGAAACACATTTCACAACTGGTTGTCCATCTGCAATCCACTTAAGAATTTGTCCATCTGTAATCCACAATAATTTGATCTTATTCATCTTAAAGGCTCTAATCACATCTACGTCCAGATTTTCTAATCATATCTAAATTTTTGAAAAGGTTTCTGGGAACATGCTGAGGTTTTTGTTGGAATCTTCAAACTATCAAACTCTTTGTACGAATATCAAACTCGCAAGATCGTTGCATTATTAAAAAAGAAACTCGAATTTACTTTAAATAAGAGGTCATTAGGACTGCTTCTTTTATTGCTTTCAGGGAAAAAAAAAAATAAAGAACAAAGTATTTTGTGTATGCTTAACACACTGTCCAGAAAAATCAGGCTAGGATAATAAAGCGCAGTAAACAGACCTAGATCTGTCAGGAAATTTCTGTTATGCTCTAAACAGCCTCAAAGAATCTTAAGCATCAAGTTCGTGTAATAATGTTAATGGAATCCCAATACAGCCAATTGCAGAAGTCAAGAGACCGAAAGTATCCCTTCAAAACCATAACTTTAACATGGAGAGCCTGCCTCAAAATTTTCGTTTCAACAAGACGGAATGCATGCTAGAGTATAACTAGCAGAATCAGTTTACATCAGATATCAAAGATCTCAACCACAACCAATATATCCAGAGAAATTCCAGTAGAAAAAGCCATAGCCCACAGAGAGCCTACCTCGGACTTTTTCAGCTGAAAGGGCATTAAAGGTTGATTGTACAAAATTGTGCAAGTAATGAGGCTGAGTGAACACTTTCACCTGGAAAAAAAAAATTAAGAAAAAGAAAAAGATCATTTAAACATGAAGTTAACTTGCTTAAGAATATTCTAGGAGAAAAGAAACAATGGAAGAGAGGAAGCAGTGCATCACTTAAAGTTAGTGTACAATTAAAAGGTTGAACACTTCTATCACGATAGAGAACTGTTTGCACAATAATATGTGTGTGTTTGTCACGTGAGCAAGTACAATAGATTGCTTTGCAATTCAAAATGCAAAACAGGAACAATTTTAATTTCTCACAAATCTTAAGGAAATGAAGAGAAAGTAGAATTCAAGCTGCCAATAAGCTGTTAAGTAAACATCCGTACTACACCGCATACAAAAAGTGGCATAGCTATATGTGGTTCAGAGTGGGTAGTTGCCCAGATCACACTGAAGCTCCAAAATCTATCTAATAGTACGGTATATTTACTTGTAATACACTTATAGATACTATATTGTCCACAGAACAATAATACATAGGGTGGATATGAATTGTTAAAGCTACAAAGATAAGAATAATTTCTAGCCAGGAAAAGGGATATAATAGGGAAAAAAAAAAATCAGGAAAATGTAATTTCTCTTGTTACATTATGCTATTGGAGAACTTCTCTTTTCCTTTTCAGTTTGGAGTGAATAAGTGAAGGAAACGGAAAGAAAGGAAGTTAAACAAACTAAAATTTTTCATAACCTTATTAAGAAATATGAACAACATATATGTAATTTGTAATCAATTGACAACTATAAAACCAATTTACATTGGTCTACATAATCAGACATGCAAAAAGTTGCTGAGCAAATAAGTGATTGTAATCATTTTTCTTTTATTTTGATAACTTCTATAATCAAAGAATCATGCCTTGAATAAACTCATATTTTAGGCTGGTTATGCTTTAAAATTGATGATGTCATTAGATTTTATTTTTTTTTTAAAATGCTCATAGATTAGTTTCGCCCTACTGACTCCACATCCTAGCTCTACCATTGCACACCAGAAACAGGATGAACAAATGAAAAGAATAAAAAATAGGAGAGGCAACAAGCACTCCTTCAGAAGCAATTAAAATAGGTACATAGACAATTTTTAAATTTTCTTTGCAGAATGCATTTTCCATGCTCATTTTTATCAGCATCTATATTAGCAAAGTGACTTCTAGGCTCAGTTGGGGGAATTCTCAACAGGATATGACAAGGAATAAAGAAATGAATATTCCAACAAGTTAATTTTTTCCTGTCCACCAACGATTCAGCGCTTCCGAACTGAGTGTTGCTATAAGATGCAAGGGATTGACCTACCTTCATCCAAAGGCACGAAATTGACATAAATATGGCTAATCAGATATCCATACAGCACAACTCTATCACATTAATAACTTACACTTCACAGCAAAGAACTCATGAACAACCCAAAAATCATACTATCAGTAGAAATCGAGTAAAAGAAGCACCCACTCAGTCGGGCAAGGCCGGTCCTGATTTTAAGGGTCCAAAACAAATTTTGATTAGTGGATTATTTTTTGATAACAGAGCTGTCCAAATCAGCTTAAATACATTTCAACTAAGTTATTTTATATTATAATACCAGCTAATATATAAATTCTTTCATAATCTTTTATTTTTCTTTTTACAATGTTAAAGAGGTATAACACTAACATTTGTGAAAGGAAAGAGATGAGCTTGGAGCCCAAGACCTCACGCTAGGGAGATAGATAGCTTGTCCACTAAAACAAACCCCAACTGCTTTGGTTCTTTTATATTATATATATGCACATATACATTTATATTGTATTATATAGATATCAATATCCCTCCAATATTAAATAGTAATAAGCAGTAGAAGCAAACTTATAATACAATTATTTTCAAAATGGGGCCCTCAATAAATTAGGGGCCTCAAACAACTACTTCCTTTGGCTAACATGAACGTACCGATCCAAGTTCCAATTGTTGGATATTTTAGTAAAATTAGTATTTTAGTTATGATTTCGAAATTGAATATGATTCTGATGGCACTTAAACCGAGAGCCAGATCCATGCCTCACCCAACTGCAGCATTGGCTCTTGAAGTGTGCCCGGGAACAACACCAATTACGAAAGCTACATTTATTACACTGATTATCAAAATAAACACATCGTTTGAGTTGCATTTGCACACTATCTCTACTGAAAAGCTCCCGAATTGGTCTACAGCTATAGTTACAGTCACTATCAAGATAAGATCCAATGAAGTACCATCACGAAAGTCTAGATTAGTCTGAACGGTTGTAAGCAGCTTCTAGAATCCAACCGTTTCAAAAGGATTGAGTCAACACCAAAAAAATTAGCATCACAGAAAAAAAAAATCACATTGAAACCGACGTGCATCGATCGACGACATCATCAATCAGATCAAAATCCAACTAACAAATTCACAAAATTGCAACCTTCAGTGCACATAATCAATCAAATTAAACACGAGAAACATAGAAACATTTGAATCAACCTTCTTTCTGAGACCAGAAGTCAACAACTACAATGTGACATCCCAGAAAAAAAAATCACATTGAGACCGGCATGCATCGATGGAAAAACATCATCAATCAGATCAAAATCTAACCACAAAAATCACAAAATTGCAACCTTCAATGCACATAATCAATCAAATTAAACACAAAATTAACGATTTGAATCAACCTTCTTTCTGAGACCAGAAGTGCCAGGTTTCTGGCCATCGTAAGGCTCGGTTTCTACACGAGAAACTTTGAAAGACGCCATTTTTTTCACGCGATTTCACTGCGAACACTGAAATTGTTAGTGAGATGCGATCAAAGATAAATAAAGATCTGGAAACGGAAGAAGCGTGAAACTTACGATGAGATTTGAAGTCGGAGATGGAGCGGTTACGAGCAAGGGATCAACGTATTGAGTGAAAGAGAGAGAGAAAAGGTGATCCACTTAATTACACTGAGTGCGAGACAAATCTGGGGATTTTTTTATTTTTAGATGATCGCATGTAAGAGTCGTGCTTAGGAATAGCGATAGGGCTGGTAAAATCCGTTATCCGTGTATATCCATCCTATTGGAGGCGGCTATGGGTATAGATGATGCAAATAACGGGTATGGATAGAGTACACGTTTCAATATCCGTCACGGGTATGAGGCGGGTACGGGTATAAGCTTGTACCCGCCTCGACCTGCCTCGTACCCTCATGTATCCGCCCGCTCTTCCTCGTACCCGCATGTTCCCGTTGTGTTATTTTATATAAAATAAATTTCTCAGGCAATTTATAATTATGAAGTCATGGTTATTATTAAAGGGAAAAAGAAAAGAATTTTAGGTATAATAAGTTGGACAATAGATAGATAACAAGGTGGGTACAAGGAGCGAGTACGGGGCGAGTAATGGGTATGGGTTTGTTTCCGCCGGGGAGGGTACGGGTATCCACTTCATACTCGTGGCGGGTAATGGGGCGGGTACGAGTATAGAATTTGTATGGCAGGTAAGGGTATGGAAGAAGCGCCCCTCGTATCCGCCCCGCCCTGCCCTGCCCCATTGCCATCTCTAGTCGTGCTGTTATTAGCAAATGTCTTAAGACAATGCCCATGCTTATGGGCCTCGTCTGGTCGCCAATATATTAAATTTCTGCGAAAAGTTATATTTTTTAGAAATTTAATTTATGGGTTAATTTCTTAAAAGGTAGTTAAAATATGTTTGATTGTCATGATTAAAAAATAAAAAAAATGAAAGAATTAGAACATACTTGGAGGGCTAAGTAAGTTCCTTCTTACATTTTAAAATAATTAGAAATTGCTTAATAATTTTTACTTCCTACATAGGCTATAATTAGTAAAATAAGCTACGGGAATTAAACAAAATTCAATACGTTCGTATATTATTCGGTTCTATATATAAAAATTTTGGTCAAAAGTTCGTTGACTCATAAAAAACTTATATATGATTATATTCATGTATGCTAAAATACCAATAGAGCGGAGAGTTATGTTATTTTGACTTTTTATTTGATGATATTACCTATAATAACGGTAGTAAAAAACATGATACATGGTAAACAAATAATGTATAAATAAATGGTTGAAAGTTGAAGCGTGGAAGCTTCAAAATATAGATTATGAACCTTCAGCTTAGGTATAAACATAATTATTTTCAACGATCTTTTGTTTTTTATTCGAAAGAAACTATGAATATGCGTTATAAAATATGTATCAAACAACTAATATAAAAAATTCGTGCTTTACCATATTTTGAAAAATCATACATAAAGGCCCTTTCTAAAAGAAAAAAATACGGATTAATACGTTAAAAATATGCGTATTTTACTAACTATGCCTATGTTAAATATAGGTTCCCCATAGGCGTGTAAATCGAGCAGCTAAAATTGGTGTAGTGGTTATTTTTTTAATTTTTAAAGTTAAAGATTTTGGATTCGAAGCTTATTTTTCTTTGTCAAGAATTTGTGGTATTATATAAAGAAAAAATTGTACTCTCCTTACAGCTAAAAATATAGCGGGTGTGTGACTAAGCCACCTCATGTAGCTTAACGAGATGGGTTAAGCATGAGCTTAGACTCACAAGTGTAATTAGCTAATGAGCCTATTTTAATACAATTTAATGGCTTAATGTCGATTTTCCTCAGGTCTGATTACAGCATAGTTAGACCATATAATTTGGTAGAAGTTGATTTGAGTAGGCTTTTTAAGACGTTGCTGGTTGTAAATTTTTATCAATTCCTAAATCTAACTATTGGAGTTACAGTTTGAGCTCCAATTATAAGTTCAAAGAAAGTCATTATCTCAAAATTAACTGATACCTGATAAAATATCTTACTAAACTTATATATTAGTTCTTTTAGTTTCTTAACATTCCATTATTCTTAGACATTTATTAGTAGATTCACGTGTAAAGTTCCATCTTAAGCAACAACACTACAAGTCAGCTTAAATAAGCATTTATAAGGTGGGTTAAGCATGAGCTTAGACTCACAAGTGTAATTAGCAACAACACTTTAATCGACGAGTGAAGGCGCGTGCAGCGGTCCATGTCACAGGCGTTGCAGCCCCGGACTCTCCGCCACACCCTCTTCCCTATCGTACAACTCCCGTCCTCGTCCGTGCTCATCTCGATGGCTTACTTTCATATCTAAAACGGCCCCTTTTTCGACACCACCCAGTCGTGCGTGACAGCTCGTAACATCGCACCTCCGTCTCCGGTCATAGTTCTGGAACCGCCGGTGCCCAATCTACAAGCTAGTCACCTTGGAGTTTGCTTCTCCGGCTGCCTAACCACCACCACCTCCTCTCCTACACTGTTGCCTCTACCACCACCACTGTCTCCTCGACTCCCTCACCACCGCCATATCCTCTACCCCCATCTCCTCCACCACCTACCTCCATTGCTGCCACCATCCCACTGCCAGCTTCGTTTCTATCACAAATGGCAGCTCTGGTCGAGGCAAGTTCAGTTTTAGTAGGGGATCTTCCGGCAAGAACCTCAAATTCATGGCTTAAAGCCATTTTCCAACGATTTAGTTCGATCTACGACACTTTTGTTCCCCAAAACAAAAGGGTAAGTTCAAGATTCTCTTATGACTTTGTAGATTCCGGCACCGGAGTGAGGCCTTTAGGGCAATATTGTGCATGAATGGCTGCTAGATAGCGGGATACAATATCAGAGTGGAATGGGCAAATCAATGTAGAGGGTTTTGTCCCACTTCTCATCGAAACTATGCACGTATGTGAGCTCAACGTCCGAATAGTCAAGGTAGAACCGAGTTCTCATATTCTAATCGTGCCCTTGATGATACGACTCCAAGGCCTCAGATGAGGGCTGTTGCAGACCAGAATGGCCCCAAGATCGTGGTGGCCAATACAAACAGCTGTGTGGAAGCCTGGTTGAACAAATAATTAATAACTTATTCGTATGAGGACGACATGCTTGATAACATCCTCAAATTTATTACGGAGAATAACCTTTTTGATCTAATCCTTAGAGGATTGAGCTCAAATACCTTCATCCTGAACTGCGATTCTACTTACTCTCTGGAATCCTACCTCAGGCCACGGAAACCACCCCTATTTTAGTAGTTCAAGCGGTTGTATAGATATTCAGGTCAAACTCTTTGATCTTTAAGTAGAAGAGTTTAGAATGAAATTCATGGTTTTCCTCTACAGTGCTGGTCGAAGGAGTGCTTCGCTGATTTAGCTAATATATGGGGAAAGTTCATTCGAGTGGACTCCAGAACAACTACCATGAGATATGTGGACGTTGCAAGGGTTCTCATTGACACATGCTCTCTGTCAGTGATTCAATAGGTGATTCAAGTAAATTATAATGGAGGCGCTTGAATTGTATTTGTAAAAGAAGACAATTCTGAATTAATTCCACACTACTCTCCCGAAGTTGTCACTCTCGCTGCATCTTCCAGATTAAACAAGGAACGAGCTCTACTCCCTCAACATGGGCATAGTGCTACAGATTGGATCACCCAAAGACAATCTCCTCCTGCTGCTCAGCCACTACAAGAGATGTTTCCGCAAACATGCTCTAGATCTGGAGCTGTTGATGTGAGGTTTGATGAACTGTGTGCGGGCCATTTTGCAATTCATATTGACGGTCAACTTATTGGTAGATGGTCCTGGGACTTCCAGTTCCAATGTTCGAATATCACCCACGCCGCTGCACAGATTGTAATCCAACTATCAACAATACCCATTCAGGTAATTCCGAATAACGAGAACCAGAACCCGCCATTTCTCTTGCCATGGATAGTGGAAAGTGAAGCTGAAGCGCCTAGATTGCAAGATTAATTGCTTCTTCTCAATAACCAAGCCCCAGACGCTATAAGCAACATGGAGTGTGTGTCCTAGGGACCTTAATTTCCACCAGGTTTTGAACCCCTGAGTGTAGAAAGACAATCATATGATGATGGAAACTCCTTGGGAGTGACTCCGGTACACCACAAGGAGGAGTCTAGCAAGATTGGGGAGGAATCTAGCATAGCTGGGCAGAAAAAGGAAAAAATGTTGGTGGGACGTCAGACCCTGAAGCTAGGTGCTACAAAAAGGGGTAGGAGAGAGTTGAAGCGAAAGATGAAAGACCAAGCCAAGAGGGAGTTACGGGATTTCCTAAAAGACATGTCACCCAAGAATAGTGCGAAGAGTTATGCGAAAGGCTCGGGCAAACAAAAAAAGAAGAATCTGGTGAAAAAGGGCAACAACGCTAAAAATGCCGGCAAGATCCATGCCGCGGAGCACATGTTGGAGAAGGGGAAAAGACTAAGGCTGAATTTTGATGGTTTTGATGCGCTTTAGCTGAGTGCCTTACTTCAACAGAATTATGGCTTCGTTGTCCTGTCTTTTAGTTGGTCATGTTTATGTCTCTTGTCTAGTGGTGTTAGAAGCTTGTTGTATTTTGCCTATATTTACTTGTCTTCCTGTTTGTATGATTTTGTTGTTTTGGTCCCCGTTTTTTTTTTGGGTTGACTCAGGGCTCACTTGGTCGAGTTGCCTGCTGTGTACCGTGACTCCATTGCTAATTAACGAAAAACTACAAGTTGACATAGGGATGGGTTCACATTCATATTCCTAACACGTATTATTACTTTGTCGATAAATCTATAAGCGCAAATAAGAGAGATGCGGATAAATACTTAAAAGTTTTACTTTTGTCTATTTTGCCCTCCCACCAATTGATACGAATATTCCCGAGTTCAGTGTCCGATTTAGCTCTCAGTCTTCACCCGTGTCATGTCATTGCTGACTCATCGCTGATGCGTGGGGTGCACATCATCTATCCTTAATTATCTACTTATACAAATATGATTAATTATTGTAATTAGGGTTTTATGCTTGTTAATGATGATGATGTGATTTCTCTCCCTCTCTCCTCAATTCTACTCTATGTTCCTCCGCCCTTCTTCTATGTATTTCTCCCCTTTCATACTACTAAAATAAATCAATTATACTTATAATTTCCTTTGAGCTCATTTATAGAGCCTATACTGGTGCAACACAATACAAATCTTTGTTGATTGATATGTGATTGAGTTGATTGATTCCTTTTTGGCAATTGTTATTATACGTCGAGATTGGATTTGAGGTTTGTGGTGTAACAGATTGGGCCAGATAATCTTAGGTCTAATTGATTGGTGTTACTGTCCCAGTATCGATCTTCACACAAATCTTCTAGGTGATGCATTGGCGTGCTCCTTATTTTTTTACTGTTTGTTAGAAGAAAAAAATTATTTATATTTCCTCACTTATCTACTTAATTTTTTGGAATAATTGGTTTCTTGGCATAATATTAAAGCCTTCTTAACCGATTCAGTCCCAACAAGTCTCACTCTTAATATTAATATAATTAAAGTATAAACTATAAGGCGAGTCTATACATCATCCACGGTTCAAGTCTAATGAGTATTGCATGGACATGTTAGTGTGTAAAATCATTGGAACACTTTCACCCATTAACTCAACCCGTTGGGATAGTTAGTTTATCAACACTTTATGCTCTCTCTCTGCTATTGCTTTTCATGATTTTCAAGTTGGGGGTCCTCGGACACAGTCTCCATTTACAGTAGCACCCGAAAAGGGTAAGGCTACGTACATCTTACCCCCAGACCCTATATTGGTGAAAGCCCTTGAGACACTGGGTTTGTTGTTGTTGTATTTAGTAACAAAAGTTATATTTTTCTTTCTTTTTTTTTTTTCCATTAGTATATACTTATATAGCATAGATCTAGCAATTTTTTTTGGGTTATTTATATTTTAGTACCCTGACTTTTTTAGAAATAATAAAAAGGACCCTGACATTTTTAAATTAATAAAAAGGCCCCTACGTTTATGTTGTATTAATAAAAAGGCCTTTCAAAAGTGTGATAATGTCATTTTTCATCGATAGAACTGACGTGACAATTGCTTTTTATTAAACCTACAAAAAAATGACCTAAATGTGCTTCAACACCTTTATTCTTACTTTATGCGCACAAAATTCGAGATGCTATATTATGTAGAAACTATCTATTTTTTATTAATTGGTATAAAATATGGTTATTATAAAGTACTTTTATCATTTTACTATAGTATTAATAAAACTGTAGCTATTACGTCAGCTATATCGACTAAACAAAACTTTGTCACATCGAAGATGGACCTTTTTACTAATGCGACAAGAACTTATGGTCATTTTTATTAATATGACAAAAATTTAGGAGCCTTTTTAATAATTCAAAAAGTTCAAGGTCTTTTTTTATTATTTTCAAAAATATCAGGGTACTAAAATATAAATAACTCATTTTTTTACATTACTTAAATAATTTTGGTTCATAAAAGTACTCATTGAACAAGGCCCAATGGGCCCAAAGGAAAAGGTTCAGGGCCTTAAGGCCCATGAGTCAGCATTAGGACGCCTAAATTCATATTTTTGGTAAAGTTAAGGTGTTGTTATTATTAGCGCAAAAAAATATTATTACTAGAGTAAAGATATGATTACAGTAAATAGTAGACACAAATTTTTATGAAGTTACTCTATCATTAATATTTTAATCCCGACAATTATATTACTCTAAAATTATTGGAATAACTATTCTTTCTACAGCATTAAAATAGTAACTGTTTACGCATAAAAATGTTTCTGGCATATTTGGTATCGTTCTATACATGTGATTTATGATTTTTTTAAAATTAAAAAGTATATTCTGAAAATAATATTCTTTTCTTATATTTATTTTTTAGTTTCTTTTTTCAAGTTTGAGTTAAAATTAAAAATAAAATAAAAAAAATCATTTTTCGTTGCCTAATTTTTAAGTTCACAACGACCAAAATAAAAATTTTCGATCAACAAACTTCAACACGTTATTAACTATCTATTAAATATTACTTGACTTCCACATGAATTTTGGCTTACCTTTTAATTTTTAAGTGTACATAAAACATAAGTTGAAATTAGTCAAATTGGCTATACATTCACGTGCCTCTTCCCCCACCTAGTCTGTTCCCGAAGGGATTTAAAAAGAGTCGGTATTTGAATGTTTTGCTAAGCTTAGGTATTTCAAGTCATGCTTATTGGGTATTCAAAAATCTATATAAAAGCTATTAGCAGGTAACGAACAATTAACGGTTTGATTTAAAAGGATTAATTGAAAATTTTCAAACTTCTAAATGTGATTTTCTAAAAAGTCAAAAAATTATGGTAATTAAGTAAAAATAAAAAATGACAACTTTTCAAAGTAATTTTTCATAAAATTACCTATATTTAATTTTTTTTAATCAAAATTTACCTATATTTAATACCGATAAATTAATGGTAGTTTTATAATGCATGATCAAATTATTATTAGCACACTAACACAACACTTTTTCTTGTACCAAAAAGTCACATTTTGTTTCATTAGAATTGACATTCGGTTTTCGTTGTCATGATAAAATAGTTATTATTGTAACAAAGTTGTACTTTTTAAGGCAATTTTGTATCTCTTATTATTTATAAATTATATTATTTTTTAACAACACTGAAAATAATAATTTCATTTATTTTTTGAAATTAAAATTAGCCGAAAAGGTGACTCCATTATGTGTACATTAATCTTAGCAAAAGGCATAAATTAAAGCAGCACATGCATGGAATAATTCGTGGTAGTGACTAATTAAGCAATGAAATAAATAAGAGTACTTGTCATAAACTTTTTTTAAATGATTTTTTTTTTTAATTTTCAATTTTCACGTAAATTAGAAAAAAACTAAAAATTAGCGTAATTGGTACTGGAGGCTGTTTGGTATCGGTTTTTTGTTCATAGTTGTTGGTTTCTAGGAAACCAAAACCCACGTTCGAAAATGAGTTTTTTTTTTTTTTCCTTATTTTTGAGTTTCTGTTTTCGATCTATACTCAAACAAGGACACCCTTCACCACTTCACCTTAGACCTCGACCGAAAACGGTCTGTACTGCATAGGGCTACAGATCTACTTCAAGTCGAGTCCATGTTCAAGTTACAGTTTAAAGTTTATCATGTCAAACTTTACTTGTCATGGTAATCCAGAGTGGCAACAGCTTTAGAGGAACATAAAGATATTGATTAAAGATTGTTTGGTAGAGGCCGTAGGTTGTTGCACATCACACAAGTGATCAAAATAAATGGTATGTGGAATTTATTCAGTCAATCGATTCAAAGGTAAGATAAATTGGAGAAATAAACATAGTCGAATTTGAGCTGAACAAGTTTAAGGTTGGTCTTAAAGTTTTCGAGTCAAGGGGTCGGATTAAATTGGCTTTGTTGAACTTTAATATAACTCGTTAAGTTGTGCCATATGCTAGACTATTATGGACGTTTAAACTCGATATTGACCTATTTATTAGGCTTGGCTCGGTGTTGGAACGTTAAAACAATCTTGCGTCTTCACCCATCAAGTAAGCTTTTTCGAATAGTTAGTTTCTTGACATTGTATCAAAGCCTTATTGACCAAAAAGTTGCGAGTTCGAATCCCAACCGCCTCTTTTCAACAGTAATATAATTTAAGCACGAGATATGAGATGATCGGTGCAAAATCTATGCTTCAAGCATAATGGGCATTTCTATGAGGAGACAGGTTAGAGTATAAAATTAATCTTGAATTTTCACCTATTAGCTTACGTTTTTGGGATAACTGGTTCCTTAATCCTTGGCTTATTTTAACTCATTTAAGCTTACAGTTTCTTTTAAAATTAGATCGTTTAGACATGCAAACCATCGAACTCGATAGAAAACAAGGTAATCGGTTCATGCCATGCCTTAATCTCTACCCATCCATGCCATGTGTGGTCTCGAGTTCTGGCCTTCATGGGACGCTGATTTTTGTATTGTGATTTTTCGCTAATTATCAGTAAAAAAAGAATAGTTCATACCACACTTAATATATTAAGTCTTTTTAGTGAATTATTTTATAAAATATGTGCAATAATATTTACTATTTATATTTATATGTTTACTTGTCAAATCTGTTGTTGATAAAAAAAAAAAAATATATATATATATATATATATATATATATATATATATATATATATATATATATATATATATATATATAATTATATTTTGAATAGTTTTTTCATTTAGATTAAGTTATAGTATATATTTAAGAGCAAAGTCAATAGGTGGACTTTTCTTAATAAAATCGTATACTCCAAATATAAAATAAATTATTTCACTAAAAATTAAGATAAGCATGGAGCATAACAACATTATATTTGTTTTCATATATTGATATTTTATAATTTATGATGCATGCCTTCAGACTAGACTAATACATTCTACTGCAGATAAATTGCAGAAAATTTTCTTGTCTTTTATTTAAAAATTGAAAGCTCCCCATATAAGTAAAATCAATCACTTAACTCCGGCACCTTTGAAAAATCAACCACTTACCCCTAGTAATTAATTATAATAATGATATTATAAATTTAGAAGATAGTAAAATATTTTTAAAATTTCCATTAAAATACTATAAGATAAATGTAATAATATTTTGTTAAAAAATTATGAAAAAATAATATGTTTTTGGAAAAAATTTGAAAATCAAACTTTAAAAAATATTATTATATTCTTTTAAACTTTTTTTCCAAAATAAATCTTTTTTCATAATTTTTTAAAATTTTTTAATTTCATATTTATTAATATAATTTTGAATATATTTTTAATTAAAAAATATTATATTTTATCTAATAATATATTTTTAAAAAAATTTAACATTATTTTTAAAAAAATTATAATATCTTTATTATAATTAATTAAAACAATTATTATTATGTAAACACTGAAAAACTCCCTTATTTTTTGCTTAAAAAATGAAAACGTATAATTTTGTGTAAAAACATAATACCCCATTCTAAAAATAAAATCAACACTTACTCCTTACGTTTGAGCAAGGTTGTTAAAATCGGGATTCTACTTAGAATCAATAGGAGCTTTTATAATCGAAATCGTTGAATCGAATCGAGAATTGTAACATTCTACTAAATTTGTATTATAATTAGTTTTTCGTATTAATATCAGTTATATAATTCAAAAAATTATTAATAACATATTTATTTATATAGGTATATATAAGAAATATAATCAAATATGATAAAAATACTTTCATGTAACATACGTGTGTTATTTTATATTATAACAATCGTGAGAGTTTTAGGATGGATGATGCTAATCATACTTTATATTAAGGTTAAAATATAAAACAAAACATAATTTAAGCTTCTTAAAAGTATATAAAGCTTAATTAATTTTCTTTTACTTCAAACTAATAAAATAAGTTCGGCTATAATATATGCTTATTTTTTTACATTTTAACTGTTTATTTGTATAAGTTGGTAGAATTAAGGTTGAATTGGTAGAATCGTAAAACCGTATTACGATTTTGTGCAATAGTTTCATATAATATCAATGAATCGTAAGATTATACAAAATTAAGATTCTACTTAGGATTTAGATCGATTATCACTTGTGAAGATCGTAAAATCGTAAGATTCTAATATTTAAATCAGGATTTTAATAACCATGCTTTTGAGGGGAAAAATGATCATAGAAAGTTAACTTTATTTGTGAGGAAAATTTCATGCTATTCAATTGAAAAATACGGAAATTTTCTTCAATTTACTCTAAAATAAATATACAGTATACAATATATATATATATATATATATATATATATATATATATATATATATATCTTATTTATTAAGCATAAGTTCCTCACTCCCTCTAAAATCTTCAATCTATCAACCTAAAAATTCTAGGATATAACAAATTTTAAAAATTTTAAAAATAATAAAATACATTTAACTTATACATATTTTTATATTCCATTGCATGTTATGGGCTTCTCCATAAATCCAAGGTAAGTTACTTATACATCTTTTAATCAGTTCTTGTATTTAATTTATTAAGCACTTAGATTTATTAAAAGTCGAAAACAATCACAACGTCGCCAATAGACAACCCCGTGCATTGAGCTCTTATTAGTGCGCTTTAGCAATGGCCTCCATTCTATGCCTTAGCAGTATGGATTGTTTTCCTAGCAAACTGGGGTGATCCATATCGTAGGCCCCGTGAAAACTATGGGATGGTTTAAAACGTTGTACAGTCAACTATTAATCTAAAGTGATGTGCAAAACAATCCACAATAGACAAACTTTACTAAAAATATTAATGAATGAAATTTTTAGTGGAAATATAATAGACAACTATTTATTTATTTTTAAGTTTCTTATTAAAAACTCTTAAACTTCTAATACAGCAATTAAGTAAATCAACATGATATTTATCTTTATCAACTCCAAACTCCCATGTTCTCTAATATTCGAATTATTTAAATAATAAAATGAGAAACGAACACTCCATAAAGCATAGTAAATCTGCAAATTTTATTATCACTTCGTCCTTCGACTTCTTTCTTTTAGAGATGAATATAATATAAGAAGGGTGAGAGATAACTATAAAAAAGAATATAGGATGAATATATTCTTCAACAGTTAAACAATATAGGTTATTTATGAAAATACGAATCCGATGATAATGTTACATATAAAAATATATTTAATATTCAATTAATTCATAAGAATATATTTAATATGTACCTAATATGAAAACTTAAAGAAATAATTTCTATTTAAAATTAATATGAAAATTTTGGAGAAATCCAAAACTAAAAAAAATAAATCGCCCAGATAATAATAATGTAACCGTGCATTGCATGGGGTTTTACTAGTATATATATATGATAATGTTTTTAACATATTAAAAATAATTATCTGATATTATATTTTATAATAAACTACAATTTTTTAAAAAATAAATTTAAAGATAATGAGAAAAAGGGAGAATAACTTGGGCAGGAATGTCTTTGTTTACCAACCCACAAAAGTCTCTTTGCTTTAAGAAAAATCAACCATGCCTTCTCTGTTGCCCCCACATGTCCCTCATCCATTCAAATTAATCAAATATTTTTTCTAAGAAGGAACCCAACAACAACAACAGACTCAGTGCCTTAATAACTCCCGCCTAAACAGAGTTTGGAAAGGTGAATGTATGCAACCTTATCCCTTCAGGGTGTAACTTTGCCGAGAGGCTGTTTCGGATGACCCCTAGCCTTATAAGTTTGGTCACACGAGGACTTCCCAGGATGTCGCCCATCCTGATACTACTCTCGTCCAAGCACACTTAACTTAGAAGTTCTAATAGAATCCGATACATTAATGACTTGTAAATGAACCCTTCTAATGTTTTCTCCCCCTTATAGGAAGGAACCCAAAATAAGGAGAGGGGGTAATTTACAAGATTAGAGGTTTAGATTTCAAAAATTAAAAATTGCAAACAAAAAATCAATATCATATGTGTCTTTGATTATGTACTTAAGGATTGTTAGTTTATCAAAAAGTAATAAAGAAATTTAGAATTCATGAAAAGTGGCAAAAAATTGATAGAATTTAAGACGTGAAAATTATCACAAAATTCCAGTTCCTTTTTTACTTAGGAATTAACTTAATTCTTACGAAAATCAAATAAGGCCTTAAATGGTGGCATATATGCCTATATTTTCACAAGCATCTTTATCACTACAACTGAAAAAAAGGCAAAGCAGAAAAAAGGGGAAAAAAAAAAAAAAAAAGCAAAGTAGAAAGAGAAAATAATGTCAGAATATGTTACCCGAACTATGTTACAGTATAAAATTATTTATGAATCTATACCCATCAACTTAAACTTTTAAAGGAATTGGTTATATACCTGTAATTTCACAAGCATCTTTGACACTACAACAATAATAAGCCCACCGTCTCAAGAGCTCCCGCATAAGCAAAGTTTGAAAAGGGTAAGATGTACACAGCCTTACCCCTTCAGAGTGATAAAGAAAAAAAAAAAAGCAAAGCAGAAAAGGAAAACAATGTGAAGGAGGAGCCATCATAAGCAAAACACTCAAAAACTTTTATATACTTTTACAGACTGATTCATACTTTATAATATACAACTAAGCCAACTCAACCCCCTTAAGTATATATAAAATATAAAAAGAACACATTTAACCCATTAATGCAACCGACACAATAACCAAAAAAAAAAAAAAAAAAACAAAAACAAAAAAAAAAAATGAGAGTTAATTTACTCTTAAATTCCCACACCATTCAAAAAAAAATTCTTGAAAATTGGGAAGAAAAAGAAAAAAAAAACAAAAATTCCTGTTCAATTACTGTGCCTGACAAACTTGTGATCTGTGCCTGACAATACAAATCATTGTTGGATCTGATCCCAAGATCTCCGTTTTAAAATACCCGTGTCGGATAATGGATACTGACATCTTATATAGACGCTTACCAAAATGTGAAAAACCCAAAAACGAACTGAGTTTGAGCTTCAGACACGTGGGCATATACCCGAGTCTGGGCAACCTCGAGAGGTTGTCCTCAACTCACTATTACGTAGTAAAGTAACCGTGTCAGATAATACACAACATATTTGGATTTTTGCGTAGACGCTTCAAATACGACCAAAATGTGAAAAACCCAAAAAAGTAGCTGAGTTTGACCTTTGGACATACTGAGTTATACCCGAGTTTGAGCAACATAGACTTCATTACAAGAGAGGGTGTTTTCACCTATGTCCTACAGTACCCGTGTCGGATAATACACGGATATTGGCATAGATCCTTAAAATACGACCAAAATGTGAAAAACCCCAAGAGTAGCTCAGTTCAACCTCATACACAAGTTTGAGCAACACAGACCACATACGCAACACATTGTTTTCTCCTCACTATCATGTCCTACAGCACCCGTGTCAAACTAGCCGAGTTTGGCCTTTGAACACGCTGGGTCACACCCGAGTTTGAGCAACACAGTTGTCCTACAATACCCGTGTAATATAGAACATAGGTACTTACATTTCGCGCAGACGTTTCAAATACGACGAAACCCAGAAACTAGTTGGGTCTGACCTGTGGACACACTCCACAAACATACACAAGACATGTCCTCATCACCTCACTAACCTACAGCACACATAAAAACCCATCATCCCCTTTTTCTTTTTACCTTAAAAGGGGGGAAATGGGCAAAACCCAAAAAAGAAAAAAGTTGGGTTTTTTTTTTAAAAACAGAAAACCAGTAAAAAAGACCAAGGGTGGAGGCAGAAATTCATTTTGCTGCCCCCCACCAAGGGCAAACCTGAGAGCCTCCCTCTCCATTTGGGTGACTTCCCACTGCACTTTACACGCTATTTTAGCTGCTTATCACCATAGAATTGCGAGTTTTTACTGTAAACTTGCAGTTATAAGCAGTGAACTTGACATTGTGGATCTGCGTTTACATAAAACAGGATCGAAATGGCATTAGATTTGGCAAAATCTAGCAAGACATGAACACGATGCAAAATAGATAGCGGGTCTGGGTCGGGGTTTTGGAGCTGCGGCGAATTTGGATTCGCTCGTTTAACTTGTTTAAGTAATTGGGCCAAGTTTGGGTTTGGTGTACCCGTTTTCAATACGTTGAACTCATTTGTACAATAATGTCAAGTTATTTGAGTTTTATACTAATGTTGATATATATACCTTTTTGCAGCCTACACAAACATGAGACAATCTGAAGTATGATAGGTCGTGTTAATTTGATAATTTATTTTGATAGTCATATATATGTCCTGTATTCATTCTAGCGTCAACCGTAAAGAAATATTATTGGCATATTTGTAAGTTGACGAACTAACATGTAACAAGAAAAGCCACCAATACAATTAAATGGTTTGCTAATTGGGTTGGTAAGGGTTGAATGTTCTTGACCAATTTAATAAACGGGTTTTTACAAAATCTCACAAATGTGAACACAACATGTCACATTTGATGGCCCTCAATGGCACCAATAGAGGCTCCAGTAATTCACAAAACATGTCTATCCGCCAACTATGCGGATGAATGTTGCAAAATGAACATGAAAGGGAGGGAATTTACCTGTTATAATTGCGGAAACTTATACTACTGCAGCGTGATGATGGATGTTGCCCATCGCTTGGAGCTCGACATTCTTCAAATCTCGAAGATGGTACAAGATCTCTTGAAGGAGGTCAAGACCTTTATCGCCTTTCCGCAACGAGCCAACGCAATGCTTAAGAAACTCCCTATCCGCTTCCAATGCTTGTAGCCTTTCATAGACATGATCGACCTCCTCTTCTATAGCAAGCCGTTTCTTTTCCAACTCAAACTTTGTGATGGGAGATTCACGCAGTACAATAGCTTTGCGCTCTTCATCGTCTCCATTGATTGGCTCACCATCCTCGACTTCAAATTCAGTTGCATCGAACAGAGGGAGAAGTTGCTTTGGTTTCGAACCATTGATTCCTCTATGGGGAATTCCGTTCTCGCCTGCAATAGCGTTATCCAAGGAATGCTCGGAACTTTTATCGAAATCTTTCCCGTTTTCTTCGTAGAACTGATCGAATGGTTTCATCCTCTCGATGTGACCCTCCTCTTCTTCGGCCAAAGTAAAGAGCTTTTCTTCTAGAGCCTTAAGTTGCTCAAGAATCGACATTCTCTCCTCTTCAAAGCAAGTCAATGAGTCTTGCAAGCTCAACACAGCATCAGTAGGAATGCCATGGTGCCCATTTTCTTTGCAACTTCCTGGTGTTTCTTCTTCCTTTGCCTCATGATTCAAATCTATAGACAACCCATCGCTGTCCTCTTCGTTGCTGCAAGTACCAGAGGAAGTCCTACTTCCCCTGCTCCCTTCGATTCTCCTCCTAACACGCTCTCTCTCCTCGTACTCCATCACTTTCTTTCGGTATATCTCGAGCTCCTTTTCAAGTTCTTGCTTTTCCTTGTCTCTTTTCACCATTAACTCGTTCATCATTTGCCACGCTTCTTGATCATACTCAGATTGTTCCTCCATCATCCTCTGGTACTGAAGAGCTTCCATTTGTATCGTCGCCTTCTCTTCTTGAAGCCTATTGATCATCGCCATCGTCTGGCTAGCTGCCACCGCAGCAGCATTCCTCTCTTCCTCTAGCTCTGCGTACAACAAGTGCAACGCCTTTCTCTCAGCGTGGAGAGCTGATTTGAGCTTCTCCACCGTTGCACCACCTTCAAGATCACTTACTATGCTTCCATCCAGCGATTCCTCAGTCGCTGATTCCCTCCTCCCGAGAGGTAGCAACTTCTTGTGCAAATGGTTCAGGCTTTCTACTGATGTGGGTGTGCCGGGAATTCTCTCTTCCTCCCCCTCGTTATGCTCAGGAGACGCACAACCATCATTAACCTCAGCTGATATGCCTTCACATTTTTCAGTTTTTACCTCGGTTTGAACATCATCTGAAATTGCTAACAAACAAGTCATTAGCTTTGTCAAATAGAGAGGTTTTTCATTGATAAACCAAACACCAAAAAGGGGATTCAGTAACGGGATTTAAGTTACACATTACCATCATTGTTGTCATTTGGTAGCGAACAGGCTGAGGTAGCGGAGGCTTCACAGGCTTCATCTTCAGTGGCAGCAGGACCTTCCTGTTCACAAGGTATAGACGACTCTTCGACCTGAATCGAATCCGTTGGCTTTAAACCGTTCTCTACTTCAGTACTTCTCACGTGGAATGTAGTCTCGGAAGCTGGATGTATGATTCAATTAGATACATTACTTGTATCAGTCACTTGGATAAAGAATGAGACCCAAAAGGGATCAAATTCCAACAAAGAACACAAGCCAAGTATTTTCCAAGAAAAAGGAAAGCAGAAATTCAAATCCAAACTGTCACAGTAACCAACTATCCAAACGCTTAAGCTAAAGGGTGAAAACCCATGAGTAGATTTATACTCAACATGTCCCCTCAAGCAAATGTTTATTGGGCTCACCAACAATGGGTAAAGCAAAAATTGCACTAATATTAAGAGTGGGGTTTGTTAGAATTCAAACACGTGATCTCTCAGTTAAAGTCAATAAGGCTCTGGTGCTATGTCAAAGTAAACAACTACCCTGAAAGCTTTCTTTATAATGGTAAGGAGTATAGTTTTCGTCCTAAGTAGGGACACCAACACATGGGGACGGAAAAGTGAGCTTGAATCCAAGACCTCATACTTAGAGAGAGAAGCCTTAACTAGTACATCAACGAGTCTCGCTCACTATGCCAAAAACTTAAGATGATGAGTGAAGGTTTATGAATGATTTTATACTCTAAACACAAACTACCTGGAAGATCACAGGTATCAGGCTCAGTCAGTGCTGGTGCTTCTGTTTCATCAGCACAAGTAGAAGCAGAAGGAACATCAGTAGACTGAGTACCACCCAGAAGATCATCACACTCTCTCTTTATATCCTCCTTGTGGTCCTCAAGGCTATGAGAATTGGGCAAATTCTCATCCTTTATCTCCTCTTGAGGTTGTGAATCAACGGGTGACTCTTCAATTTTGCTCTCTCCTTCCCCATTTGAACTCGGAAACATCTCAATTTCGTCATCCTTTTCCTCCTTTATATCAGAGTCTTGGGCTCCTAAATAAATGGCTAAATCTTCAATTTTGCTCTCTCCTTCCCCATTTGAACTGGGAAACATCTCAATTTTGCCGTCAGGTTCCTCCTTTACATCACATGTAAAAAGCACCTCACCCGACCCAGAAATGGACTCTACCTTTGCACACGTTTCTTCCAAACCCAAAACTGCCCCCTTTCCAGCGAAATGTTCCCTTTTACCTTCACTCTCACTGACGTTCCGATTGACAGATTCAACTGGAATCAACCGATAATCGTCGTGATCAATATAGAATTCAAGATGCTGGGGTTGGATCTCTGAAGATGAATCTTCCTTTCTAGGATTATCTTGACTCACCAAGTCATCAGAACATGAAATTTTCATAACAGTAGTGGGATTTTCCTCTTTAAGAAGAGGCTCTTTCTCTGCTTCTAAACCCACATCCTCTCTTTCAAGCTCATCCGCATCCACAATCTGATACCCGAAATCCGAAAACATAAACTCAAACTCCCCACCAGAAACCTCTACTTTTCTAGTATCAGAACAACCCATCTCCTCTACCTTGCAATCTTCAGTTCCATGATCAAATTCACCCTGATTATTCACCAAATCCCGGGATTTTCGACCCAATTCCTCGTCCAAATCCACATCTTCTCTTTCAAGTTCATCTGCATCCACAATCCGATACCCAAAATCCGACAACAAAATCGAAAAATCCCCACTTTTTCTGGGATCCGAAGAACCCATCCACTGTCCCTTGCAGTCTCCACTACCATGATCAAATTCACCCTGATTGATCACCAAATCCCGCGTTTTTCGAACCAATTTCTCCTCCAAATCCACATCCACCAACACCCCACTTCCTGTAATTAAATCCCCTTTCTGAACACAACCCATCTCCTCTCCCTTGCAATCTTCACTCCCATGATCAAAATCACCCTGATTGATCAACAAACCCCGTGTTTTTGGATCCGATTTCTCCTCCAAACCCCTACTTTCTGTAATCAAATCCCGTTTCTGAACACAACCCAAAAAATCCTCAATCACAACACCATCAGTACACAAAGCTCTTCCCTTTATCAACCCACCACAACAAGAACAACACCTCAACCCCACCTCCCCATCAACTCTTACAATCCCAATCTCCTTAACCCACTCAACAAAACTCAAACTCAAACAATCATCAACAAGATCACTCCTTTCACAACAACCCTCACACAAATCCCTAGATTCAACAATCCTTCTATGATTCCTACAGTAACCCAGATGGGAAATCTCACTGGCATGATGATCACAAATGATATTACTGTAAATTGACTTAGGTGTTTGCGAATTAAAGAGATGGTCGAGTCTTGAGCAGAATAAACAAGGGGGTTTGAGACGAAAGTAAAGTGCGAATTTAAGGATGAGAAAGGAGAAGAGAGAGTTGAGAAGAAGGAGAGAGATTAGGGTTAGTTCGAGAGTTGCGTGGGTTAGAACTAGGGTTAGCTTGTTCGCCATTGTTGTGAGCTTGGTGGGCGCCATTTTTAGGTTTGTATGTACAAGTAGAAGATTGAATTGAAAGAGATAGAGATAGAGAGAGTATGGCTATGGCGGATGAAGAGAGAGAGAGAAAGAGAGAGAGAGAGTGGCTATGGCGGATGTGGAGAGAGAGAGAGAGAGAGAGTGGCTTTGGAGGTTGGAGAAGGAAAGAGAGGGAGAGGGAAAAAGAGAGACACAGAAGGAAGAGCGGGGGAGAGGGATTTAGCATCGAAAGGGAAAGGCGGCTTTGAATAGTGAGGGTGGCATCGGAACCTCGTAAAATCTAACACGATATAATAGTACGGTATAAAGATAATAAGTTTATCTCAAAATTTTTGAAGTCGGGTTGAGCATGGATTGATCCGTTTTTTCCCTTTAGGTAATTAAATTAAATTTGGGTTTCACCAATTTGACCTGTTTTCGATACGCTTGACTCGTTTATATAATTATATTAGGCGTTTGAATGATATACTATTATTATTATACAAAATTTTATTAGTTTATTCTAATAGTTATAAATATATTATGTATTTATACTAGGATCAACCATAAAATATATTATAGACATTTTTGTAAGTTAATAGACTAACATTTAATGAAAAATTATCAATATAATTAAATCGGTAACTCGTGCGCTACTCGTTTAATAATATACTTGAATAACACAAACACGAACATGACATAGCATGACATATTTTCGTGTACCAGTGGCAAATGCTCCAAGCTTGGGTAAGGATTGTATTAGTAAAACACAGTGCAAAAATTAAATGAGATCTAATATATATATATATATATATATATATATATATATATATATATATATATATATATATATATATATATATATATATATATATATTGTTGGTATGTAAAAGTAAAGAATAATGCTAGTTATAATAAAGATGGAAGAAAAATAATGTGTAGTAAATGAGATATTATGATCAATAGTTTGAGAGTTAAAAATAATAAATTCAGCGAAATATAAATACGATATTTGATTTTGATGTATGTATTAATTCTTTTCAATTATTATTTATTTCAAATGTGAAAAATAAGGTATTTATTAAATACATTTATTGTACAAATAATACCAAAAATTGCATATTTCACTATATTATTAGCAATTATACGTAAACGTCCTTTTTAAAGGAGAAAGTATGAGTATGTGTGCGAATTTTGTATCATACACGTCTTTTACTATCATAAAATTTGGAAGTTTTGACTTGTTTTGAGCTAAGAGTTGAGCTTCGTAGCTTACTAAATCGAGCTCAAGTCTAATGAATCTCAAGCTCGTTAGTTCGCGTGCCTAAACAAGTTTAAATAAGACTATCTTAATACAATTTAAGGAATTTATTGCTTAAACACCGTAAGATTTGAGCATTTATCATCTCGGCATGTTGACGGTGTAATACATACAATAAGTTACCTTGATGTCTAAAAGTTATATCACCTAAATGAAGTTTAAGAATTTATTGGTTAGTAAAAATTCGACAGATTTTAAATGGACATGGTTGATATAAAGCATGAGTCAAGCAATACAGGAAACCGAACAAGGTTTCTTTCGACTGCTGAGGATCGCTTTGTGCCTGACTCCACTCACTACCTTATCGGTGTTCGACATAACATATAATTTTGATAATATATACATAATTTTCCTCAGAATCTGTTCATTTTTTTTGAAAATCTGCAAGATTTTAGTAAAAACACCGACATAATGCATGTATATGGCAGTATTCATATACTACATCATAAATTTTGACGAAGATTTACCAAATTCGGATGTGAGTTGATAACCATTGTGTATATTTGAAATGCTCGAGCATTTAAGTGACAAATACTCAAATTACGAAGTGCTAAGTAATAATTTTCCTACAACTTTTTAGCTTATGCTCAATCAAGCCTAATCTGGGGTCAAACGAGATAAGCTGGAGCCCGCACAAGCCCAAACAAGTCTAAGTCAAGCTCCAATGAGCCTAAGGTTGCATTTGGTTCAACTTTTTAACAGCTTAAAGCTGTGAAAAAGCTCTTTTTGACCGCAAGGCTTGTGTTTGATTGGCATAAAAGATTTTTTTATATCTTTTTCACAGCTTAAGGCTGTGTTTAGTTCAGCTTTTTAACAGCTTAAAGCTGTGAAAAAGATTTAGTTGACTGTAAGGCTTACGCTTGGTTGACAAAAAAGATCTTTTTACATCTTTTTCACAGCTTAAACAGAAAGATGAAAAAACTGTTTTATAACTAGGCAGAAAAATATGCAAAACTTGATCTTTTTCACAACTTATTTCAGAAATATGTTTTAAAATTGTTATATTAACATTAAATCTTCATCACCATGACGTAGTTTTACTTACCACCACCCTTTGTATGTCCATGGGTTACTATACTCACCACCCTGTACTACCACGACCAACTATTATTATAATTCTCTCTTACTTATTATTATTAATTAATAAGTCATTTTTATGATTATAATAAATAAATTTCTTTTTTAAATTTGCATCCAAACACTTTATTATGTAAAAAAGGTCTTTTTGCACTGTGTAACCAAACACTTCACTGTAAAAAGATATATATCTTAAATGGACAGATCTTATTGAAACATATAAGCTGAAAAAAAAAAAAGATGAAATAAGCTGAACCAAACGCATCCTAAATAAGCAATCTTAATTCAGAAATTATCAAATTGTGTTCAAACTCAACTAAATCGAGTCAAGCCTGAGCTTATGATGATTCAAGCTCGAACTTGAATAAGCTCGGCGAGCTGCAAGTTGAGCCCATCCAAGGCCAGTCCTGACATTTTTCGGACCCCAAGCAAAAATTTCAAATAGGACCCTTCATATACTACAAATTATAATCACAAAATTCATTGATATTAACAATTGATATCTCAAAAGTCATAGCCCCAAAAATTCGGGGCCCCTAAAATTTAGAGGGTCCCAAACAGTTGCTTAAGTCGCCTGGAGTTATATTCGGCCCTAATTCCATCAAATTCGTATTTGACTTGAGAGCTTATTTGGGGACTCAATAAGTAAAGAAGTCGAGCTCAAAGTCGATAAGCTTGAGTCAAGTTCGAATAAAGAGGTACTCAAATTGTTAAAGTTTGTGAATAGTTCATTAGAGGCTTGAACGAACTCGTTAATGACTCATCAAGAACTTGTTAATCGAGCAAATCAACTCAATAATAGATGAACATTAGCTCGACAATAGCACAAATCATGTCTTCGTTAGTAACAGATGTTTGGTGCAAGATCAAGGCTCACTAATCGCTCAAATATTGCTGCTCAATAGTAGACTTGACTACATAGCAAGTTCGGCTTGATTATGAGCTGAAGTCAGCTTGAAATGAAGGATGAGCTAAGTTGAGCCAAGTATCAAGCATATTAGTATCCTATCAAACCGAGTCTAAACAGAAGATAGAAGCTCGTAGAAGTCTTCGGTTGAACTTGAGCTCGTTGAGACTTATTAAGCTCGATTTTCAAATAAAAGGATGCTTAGTTCGCTCAACTCATCTATACTTCATAAACAAATAATTTTATATCTTATAAACATAAAACTGATTTATATTTATGTTTATTTGTAATATTGCTAATTACACAAAAATGAATCTTGCTTATAATTCACTTATCTACTAAAAATAAATTATTAAATTATCATTTATTGATTATTTATATTGAAATTACTTTTCTCCATCCTTAGTATTGGTATCAATTCTATAAGTAAAGTGGTTTTCAAGTCGCTATATATGATTTAGATGATAAACACATAAATAATATAAATATTTTTTGATGGAAATTTATCATATTTACCAAATTATATGATTTATATCTTAAGATTTGAACATTTTTTACCTACATATCTTGACATTTTAATATATAAAATAAGGTACCCCAAGTTTTAAATATTTTATTATTTATATACCTTAGTATTGGAATTCGATTAATTTTAGTAAGAATCTGACTAATTTTATATATAAAACATTGATGTAGTACACAATTATGATATTATATACACGTTATGTCAATATTTTTAACAAGTAACGATAAAAAGTCCGCTAAAGGTTCATTCAAATCACCTAAATATATCCGAAATTATATGTCACATGAGCATTTTTGACAAAAGATATCAAATTCTTATGGAGATACTAATATATCATCAGAATCATGTTTTATTTTCAGCATTTTTTAAAAAAAATCTATTAAATCTCCACAGAAAGATATTTAATTGATAAAATTTTTATATCACAAGTGCCTAAATAATTAAATATTTAATCATTGAAATATCTTCTTATATATATATTAAAATATAGGGATATCTAGGTAATAAATAGCCAAACTTTAGGATATATAAGTAATAATTTTTCTACAAGAATTTAAAAACAGTACAATATAAGTGATAAATTTCTTAATGAATATTTTAGAATGTAAGAAGGTACTAGAAAAGCAAATTGAAAATGGATTAAGCATGCGACGAAGTTGATTTATTTTTTATTAATTTATTAGCTTTTTTTTTTTTTTTTTTGACTTCTTCAATTCAAGCAACGTTTCTTTTATTTTGACTCTTTTAATTAATTATAGGGTTATCGGATAAAAATATTAATGTTGAATATCAAAGAAGGTTTCATCATAAAATTAATTGGCAATACGTGGAAGTAGCTCTTTGGATATATAGAGTGGTACTTCCTTTTCTAAGCCGCCAACGTGGGATTGCATTTTTCTATTATTCTTTTAGCTCGTATCAAATATTAATGTTACAGTAATTTTAGGTAGTTTACATTTTAGTATTCTAACGTTTTTTGAAATAATAAATAGAATTCTGACCTTTCTGAATTATTGAAAAGGCCTTTTAAGTTTGTTTTGTATTAATAAAGTGACCTTTAAAACATTGTCACATAAATAAAAAGGCGCCGTGATGATACCATTTTTAGTCAATAGAGCGGATGTGACAGCTGTATTTTTATGTATACTACAGTAAAATGACAAAATACTCTTTAGTAATTATATTTTGAAACAAATTAAACGAAAACAGATGGCTTCTATATAATACAATATCTTGAATTTCGTGCTTATAAAGTATGAATGAGATGTCAAAGTGTACTTTAAGTTATTTTATTATAGCATTAATAAAATGCATTTATGATGCCAGCTCTGTCAATAAAAAATGACATTATCACCCTTAGGAGGGACTTTTTTATTAATACAAGAAAAATTTAAAGGTCTTTTTAATAAATAAAAAAGGCAAGGGTCCTTTTAATTATTTTTAAAAATATCGGAGTATTAAACTGTAAATAACCCTATTATTAATTATAAGTCATATTTTTATTTTGCTAATAATATTTTTTTACTTTGATAATAACGGCATCCTAATTGTATACCCACAAAGTAATAGGAACGTACTGGAGGTTAGCTTTTAAAGTTTTTGAGGAATGAAATACGAGATTTGGGATCAATCCGGCTTTATTAGGATTAGGGGATTTGGGTAACGGTGTTCATATATTGGCCCGGACTAAAAATTTGGACTAAACCAGGTTATTCAATGTCAGTCAAAACTTCGACAATTTTAACAGGTACCTTCATGTAAAATCCAATGAAATTTTTTTCGTAATCCGACAAATCTTTAATAAGACACTGACATAGCTCATATATAAAACAACAATCAAGTGTCCCGCCGTCATTTCAATTTGGTCAGATTCTTGGAAAAATTTATCCAATTTTGACAGATGATGCTTATAATATAAAATTTTTAAGCCGCAATATATCTGATTATAAATATTAAAACACTCAAAGTATTTAGTTTAGGTAATAAACGCTATAATCTTATTATATATACAAAAGATCTTGTTTGGTTACATGACAGTAAATGCAGGATTGGGAATTCATAAGAAAGTGGCTAATCGTGGAATTTAGAAATTTCTTAATAATTTTTAATTCCTTTAAAATGTATAAAGTAACTTATCTAACCTTCCAGTAAGTTCTAATTCCTTTATTTTTATCTAATACTCCTAGAAATTTCTATTTTTATTATGACAACTAAACACTTTGTACTACTTACTAAAAAATTGACATAAAAATTCAATTCCCGTGTTAACTAAAATTAGGTGAAAATAGTTTTTAGGGTCATTTACGCTAGAGGTCTCTGTACTTTGCTTATTGTGTCAATTTGGTCATTATACTTTTAACTGTGCCAATCTACAACAACAACAACAGCAGCAACAGTCCCAGTGCCTTGCGGCTCCCGCAGAACGCAGGGTCTGGGGGGGTGGTGTACGCAGCCTTACCCCTTCCGGCAAGAGAGGAGACTGTTTCCGGGGACCCCCAACCTGAAGTAGTAGTTGAGTGCCTGCAGATAAAAATTTTAACTATGTCAATTTAGTTCCTACGTAATTCAAAATGTTTCAATTTAATTTTTAGAGAAAAAAAATTTATATTAAGTTTTTAATAAAATTTTAATAGTTCGGACCACAAATAAGTTGCTTGCATTTAACATAATCTTGCCCTTTAAAATTATATTATTAACTTAACATAAAATATTTTCTTAAAACTAAATTGATATATTTTGAATATATAATGACTAAATTTTAACATAATTAAAAATATAAAGATTAAATTAATATAATAAATAAAGTATAAAAATATTTAACATAAATAATGGTAGTTTTTAATTTGTTGGGGCGCTCCACATTGAAATCTTTAACGAGGCAAGAAAAAAAGGGGTGGGACCTAATCCATATGAAAATGAGTTGGGTGTACCCCCCCGAATATAATTATAAAAAATAAAAATAAAATAAAAATAAACAATGGGGGGACCCACAACGATACTTTTAAGATGCATGTGTCATCATGAATCTTGGCTTTTCTTTTTCTTTTTTTTTTCTTGTGGCTAATTTTCCGAGGAATTTATTTTAATAATTTATTATTTTACATTTTCAGTACTTAATATATATATATTTGCCCAAAATGACCTAAGATAAAAAAATTTACTCGAAATAGCTTATTTTAAAAAATATTTTTTTCAAATAACCTTCATGTCAGCAAAAATTTTTAAAAAAATTTTTTATTTTGATTTGGGGTTTAGGGTTTTAAATTAAATTTTTTTTTTAAATGTACTGACATAGATGTCATTTGGGAGAAATAATTTTTAAAATAGGTCATTTTGGATAATATTTTTTTTATTTTGGGCAATGGCTATATATATATGGGTGGGATTCTTATAAGAAGGTAAGAGCGTAAGAGGAGTCAATCTTGGCCCTCCATTGTAATGGATCGTCAAGATTGTTGGACACTAAAAAAATAATAATTTACAGCCAATATTTGTTGAGTATTTAAAAAAAGAAATAATTTTTCTCCCTTATTCCTTCTTTCTTTTTGCCCCATGCAGAGGTATAGACCGTATATATATGTATAGGGTGATATTTTTATGAGAGGGTGAGAGCGTGAGAGGAGCGAATACTAGCCCTCCATTATAATGGACAATCAAGATTTATTGAACATTAGAAAAATAACTATTTATGGTTTATACCCCTTCATGAGGCAGAAAGAAATAAGGGGTAAGGGATAAAAGAAAATTTTCAATACTTAATAAATTTTGGCCATAAATAATTATTTTTTTAATGTTCAACAAATCTTGGCCGTCCATTACAATGGAGGGCCTGGATTTGCCCCTTTCACGCTCTTATAAGAACGCCGCCCTATGTGTGTATATATTAGTAATTGAGGTTTGGCATATTAATTTTGTTAATCATAAATTTTGTGAAATAATTTTTTTGTCCAAAATTTACTTGTATTTTATGAAATAATCCAAACAACAATATAATAAGTTATAAAATTTGCCGTTATTTATTAGTAACTCCACTATCCTCTTGATATTAATTTTTGGTCCACGCACGAAATGCAATGGTCTAACACTGCACATGAAGAATATTCAGATGAGAGGTCTATTTTCAGGCCGTTACATACTGTAAATTATAGTATTTTATTAAATATATAAAACTTTTGAACTAAAAAAGATAAAACAACAACAACAACAATGTCCAAGTGCCTAAGGGGCTCCCGCCATAGGGTTCGGAGAGGAGGATGCACGCAGCCTTATCTTTACAGGATGTGACCCTAATTGACTGCCGTTTCCGAGGCTTTTGAACTAAAAAAATATATTTCATAAAAATTATGGTATAAATATTAATACCCCATATCTCAAAATAAAAAGCAATATTTTCAATGCTCTAAGGACTCCCGCCCAAGCAGGATATGGGGTAGGGTAGATAATACTAATATATAATACACATAATTTTATTATTTTTCCATATTTTTTGTAGTGTAGGGGTTAGGCACATGTGCAATCTCTCACCGGCCTTGAGTATGATCATATATCTAGACAAAAAAAGATTTTAGCATTTCTTCAGTTTTTTTTTTTTTTTTCCGATAAGTAGGGAGGCAGACTTGCAAAACAAAAACTGGCATCTTATTGAGAGACCCAAGATGCACACATAGTACGTGTTTCGGGAAAAAATGGTCCAGGTTGCCTAATCGTCCCCGAGTAACAAGAATTAACAAGTTCTTTAGGATGAGACCCGCGCTCAAACTCTCGCTGGGAAGTCAGTTGCTGGCGCGTTTAACCCGAGCTTGCCTACAAAACGAGCAAGACCGTCAAAGGGACCCGCGGTGGTTTGGACCGCAGGGGACCCCTCCGATGCCTGATAAGCACAAGTGAGCTTGAGGAGAGAGGAGTGAATGAGGTGGCAACTGTGGAGGGAAGGGAGCAAACCCGGGCCTTAAGTGAGGGAGAGTGGTGAGGTAGAAGTTAGTTCAAGAGGGGAAGGAGTCCCATGGGGGAGTTGGTCCGGATGGGTGAGGGGTGGCTTGGTATTTATAGAGGAAGGTAACGGTATGGCGGTCGGTCAGGGTTAGCGGCATTGGGTGTGATCAGTGGCAGATCCACGTTAGGCTGAGGAGGGGCTTAAGTCCCCCTGAATTTTAAAATAAATATTACTAGGCATATATATGAATCACAAGTAACAGGTTGGCTTGGTGGCTTTGTCCCTTTAAGCAATTGAGGGAGCCTGGGTTTGAATCCCATGTTTCTCATCCCCCTTTCTTTTCTTTTTTTTTACTTTTATCTTTTTTTTTATTAAAAATAAAATTAATTTTAATATAACAAAATATCCCACCTTCCCTCCACCCCACCCCATTGAACGAAAAACCCCAAAACCCACCCCCACCCCCCGCCGCCCCCGCTGCCTGGCCACTGGTTCACCGGTCCCCCCACCCCACCCTACTGAACGAAAAACCCCAAACCCCAAAACCCACCCCCACCCCACGCCGCCCCTACCACCTCCGCCGCCCCCGCCGCCTCACCACCGGTTCACCGGTCCCCCCAACCCACCCTACTAAACGAAAAACCCCAAACCCCAACCCCCAAAACCCACCCCCACCCCCGCCGCCCCCGCCGCCTGGCCACCGGTTCACCGACGCCTCCGCTTCGCTGCTAGTCAGATCCTCCTCTCGCACCCACCACCAGGCATCAGCCATATTTAATGTAAGTTTTGTTCATTTTTTGTCCTATTTAATAATAATATACAATACTTTTAGGTTTTTTATCTCACGTATCTCTAATTAAAATTCTAATTTTATAAATTTTAGTAAGAGATATCAAATTTCTTTTTAATTGGAGAATAATTACTTGTAGTTTAAATCCTTTATCGAGTTTGGAATTATATGGTCTTTGTTGCTTTGCTTGATATTTGTCATTAGTATATAAATTGATTGACAATTATTCTTGTTTATAACATAGTTAACAATGTTTATTTTATAGTAATTTAAGATATAAAAAAATTATTTTCTGTAATTTTTTTAATTTTTATAGTACTTTTCTATTTGATTAGATGCGTTTTTTCTATTTTTTTTGAGTCGTGAACTATTAAAAAAATATCGATTGTAAATTTTTTAATAATTTTTATTATGTAATTTATTATTTTTTATTCAAGCCCCCTCTATACCAAAATCCTAGATCCGCCGCTGGGTGTGATGTTGGTTAGTGTAGGAGGCAAGGGCAGGTGTTGGGATGTGATTGGTAGGACGTGGGGTGGATGATGATTGAATGAAGAAGTGGTGGTACCGTGAGGGATATGCGCTTGGCGGTATAGAGTGGGTGAGTGTGCACCACAAGTGGGGAGATGGCGGTGGCCGTGGGCTGGCGAAGTGGTGACTCTCCGTGATAGGGGGCGACTCACGGTAAGCATTGTCATTAAGGGGATGAGGCATTGGCGGTAAGGAGGTACTACCGTGAGGAGGAAAGTGTACCGTTGTGTGCGGCCGTGGCCCTTGCGGTGGCGCCAATTTATCCATAACAGTACGGAAAGGGAAATAACAAAAAACACCTAAACAAATCGAAGATATCGACTCGAAACACCCAAGCCACAAATCACAGAAGCCCGCACCTAACATTCTATACCCCACCTCAGTTAAACATCCCACATCAATGAACACAAACAACATTCTTAGAAATATCCTCTGTCATGTATGAGAAGTCCCTAAACCGTGTCTGATATGTCTTGCAGATCGAAAATCAAACCTGTTAATATTCCAAATACAGTAGCCTTTTTACTAATCCATGTTCATGCACCTACACACCCATAATAGATTATTTCGAAACTAAAGAGTATATTTAAAAATATTTTAATTTTTTTCTTTTATATTTAAACAAAAATTTGAAATCTGTTCAATAAAAACAAAAATTTGAAAGATAAAGTAGAATATGAGTATTTACAAGGTCTTTTAGACCCGACCCACGAAGTTGGAATATAGTATCAAGGCATCGGTATCGTATAATTCACCGTAAATATGAGTATTTACAAAATATTGTAAAGTATATTGAGAAGATTTGAGTAAGAAAGGAAGAAGATAGCTCGAAGATAGAGAGTGAGAAGAGAGAGACAGAAGGAAGAGAACAATTTGAGCTTATAATTAACTAATACTCTTCTGAGTATTGTTTGTTGACGTGTCACGAAGCATTGACGTGTTCAGGGGTGATGAGGTATCAGCTGGAATACCGGGACCTCGGGATCGTATCAGCCCAAGTGGAGTTCCATTCTAAAACTAATTGGTAGTAACTGAAGTAACCTATTACGCTTATAAATTTATCTCTTCATTCTTACAACTTTAATGTGAGATTGTTATAGTAAACTCACATGCGGAGTCTTTAACAATATGTACAGTAAAAATTTGTGTTGTATATGTACATTAAATGATGTGATAATATTCGATAAAAGGATAATATAAGAGATAATTTTTTGGTCAAGAATATAACTGATACTTGAAAAGATTTAAATTTAGCAACATATTACACATGTTTTATAGAAGTTCATATATGATACGAATATTCCCAAAGGCCACATCCCGACTTAGTCTCGTAGCCTAACTAGGATCTGGGCTCCATTGTAAGTGCTGAAATGTTTGGTACAGTTATACCTAAAAGGCTCTCCTAACACGTTTCCCCCTGTTACCATGACCAAAAAAAAAAGAAAAAGAAAAAATGGAATATTGATGTTATTATTGCACTAACCTTTAATAGGATATCATTAAAGTCGAGATCTTATTATAAGAATCTATTTATTTAAAAAAGTAACTTTAACAAATAAAATTTTCCAAAGAAACTTCAATCTAATACTAAAATATTATCGAAATTGAAGTTCTAGGTCAAGTGATTTTGTTTGAAATTGTCAAACTCTTTGTCTAACAAAAGAAAATTTTAATTGAAATTAAACTCTTTACTTGTGTATATTTAAAATTTGAATGTCAAATACACACTATACAAAATTATTAGGGCTATTTACGCAAAGAATCTATTTACTTTGTTCATTGTGTCAATTTAGTCCTTATACTTTTAATTGCGTAAATTTAGTCCATGTAAAAATTGATATTGTATTAATTTGGTCATTTAAGTAAAATTTGTGTGAAGTTGTTAACCAAATTAATTTTTGATGGTTCGATTGAGTCAACAAGTGATTTGTAGCGGGTTACTTGCATCTAATGTAATTGTGTCGTTAAAAATTATGTTAATAACTTAATTTAATTTTGACCAAAGTCTAAACTAATATAATATAAATTATAAAGGAAATAATTTGACACAACTAAGAGTATAAGGGCTAAATTGACACAATAAAAAAAATATATGAATCTTTAATCTAGAACCTAGATAAACCAAATTAATATGTTATAACAAAGGTAATTATTATTTTTTTAAAATATTAATATGTTATAACAAAGGTAATTATTATTTTTTTATTTAATTGTTTTTATCACATATATGTTACATTATATATATAAACTGTGTGCATAGAGTTTTATCTTTTTATTATTTTAATTTTCTCATGCTGTTTTTTTATTGTTCTTTATTTTTTGTAAAGATGGTACCCAATACAACTACCCTGCATATGCGAGAGCCCTTGAGGCACTAAGTTTGTTATTTTTGTTGTACCCAGTACAACTAAGAGCCATATGACTGGTGGAGGGGGAAACCCAAGACGTTACGCTTTTAGATGGACAGTCTAACCACTATACCAAATTCAATAATTCACAATATTCTTTATGTTTCCAGGGTTTCATTGCATATCGCATGTGGACGTGATTGATAGCTTTAGACCGATTTTCAAATAGCAAGCACAATTGTAAGAACAACATTTCCGAATAGAAATTAAAAAAAACTTAGAAATAATAATAATAATGTGTAATGTCTGTAGTTTATGTAACATAAAGATAATTCAATAAAATATATATCATCATAAAATTATAAAAATATAAATATTTAAAGCTTTTAAAGATTTGATTTTTTTTTTTTTTTTTTTGATATCTATAGTATATTGCTTAATTATATATTATTATTATGTACCAAAAATATTGAATGCAAAGTTAGTGTAGCTTCTGTTCTATCATCTGGTTTTTGGTCTTGGACTAGACCGAACTAAAGAAAGATTAGGCTCATATATTAGGACCAAAGAGCAAACTAGTATATTGTTAGTCTGGTACAATCCTTAAACGAAATGACCAGTTGGATCATACTAACATTCCTATAGAACGAGGAATTTCAATACTTTTTTTTTGGTAACGAGGAACCTAGGTTACCTTAGTAAACCCCGGCCCATGAGGAAGCCCACAATCCCTATGAACAAGTAAGTTACAGGTATATCCTCAGCGAGAATCGACTCCTGACCACTAGGCAATGAACTTCAATACTCTCTTTCCAATTGATTATCGTTTTCTATGGACACGTTCGATCTCATTGTCTATTATAATTTCTTCATTTTAAAACTAAAAACTTATATTACGGGAATGATCTTTTCATGCTTTTGGTTTTTGCATTTAAATCTTTTTTTTAATTAGAGAGTAAATGAAACCACAATAAATCATTTTTAAAATTCAATTTTCAAATTTTCAAAAATCAAAAACTACAAATAAAAACCGACACTAAATAGGCTCCAAGCTGATCTAAAAAAACAAAAAAAAAAGTTTCCAAATTTTTTTTCATATACATTTTGCTCTTTTTTTATTCATTTATAAGTACTTGCGCATCTAAAAAATTGGGTTTTATTATTAAATTATTAGAAGTGTTGATTAATAATCATTCCAAGAGAACTTTTAATTTTTTTTAAAATTAAATCCGTACTATGATTATTTAGAGTTTTCTTGTAGGATACTTAATACACTGTAAAAAAAATAAAACTAGACTAACATTTCTGAAATAAAAAGAGCAAAGGAACAACAACAGATCTAGTGCCTTAAGGGCTCTCGCATAAGCGGGGTCTGAAAGGGATGGATGTACGCAGCTTTACCCTTTCAGGGTATAACCCTGTCGAGAGGCTGTTTTCGAGGACCCCCAACCTTATAGGGTTGCCAACACGAGGACTTCCTATAAGGTCACCCATTGTGATACTACTCTTGCCCAAGCACAGTTAACTTCGGAGTTCTAATGGGGTCCGGTGCCTTAGTGTCTGGTAAATGAACCCTGAAAAAAAAAAAAAAAAAAAAAGCTCAAAGGAAGAATGATGAAAAAAATATTAAATTAGGCCTATATGAATTTTTTTAGCACTGTATTTGTGAAGTTAAAAAGAAATGTATTATATTAGTATTAATGAATTTTTTTGGCATCGAACTAGAAATAAGCTAAATTTTTTAGCACTTATGGTAAGGTTTGAAACCCACCAGCCATCTTTGCAAGTGGGGAAGAAAATTAGCACATTTAATATATAAAAAATAATTAATAAAATACCAAACTATCCCTATATGAATTTTTTAGAACTATATTTACAAAAGTTGTTAAAATTAATATTTATTTAAGAAATTCAATCATTTATACATGAAGAATTTAGGTCCTTGAATTAAATATACTAAGGCATTGTTTGGATGCCGCAAACAATTTCCTATGTCAATTTCACAAAAAACAGATACAAAGTATTTGGTTGTCAAGATAAGAAATAAATTTTTTACGGTGGATTGGTTGAATTAAATCTTATCTAAAGAGATTAGGCAAGTTACTTTCGCCAACTTTCTGACAATCAAACAAAAGTGTAAATCCTTATTTTCCATGAATTTGTATTTTTTGTGTCTACTTTCTGCTAACTAAAGAAGGCCTAATATTTTTCAAAAATTAAAATTTAAACAACAACAAACTCAATGCTTCAAGGGCTCCAGCGTAAGCGGGGTTTGGGAGGGGTGGATGTACGCAGCATTATCCCTTCAGGGTATAATCCTGCCGAGAGGCTGTTTCTGAGGACCTCCAACCTTATACAGTTGGCAACACAAGGACGTCCCAGGAGGACACCCATCCTGGCACTACTCTCGCCCAAACATGCTTAAGTTTAGAATTTTAATAGGATCTGGTGCTTAGTATCTGATAAATGAACCCTAAAAGTTAAAATTTAAAGAAGTAAATAGATGCATATGATCAGGGGGAATCTCCACTTTAGGGTTGGCCTCCCCACCATTTCATAGAGATTCACATGCTTCTCTATGATGCTAATCATCCTAATTTTGCTTTGCTTTACTCTTTTTTATTTTTTATTTTCTTAATATTGAAAAATATGAAATATTTTTGGGTTATTTATGCCAAAGATCCCGGTACCTTGTCCATTGTGTCAATTTGACCCTTGTACTTTTAATTGTGTCAATCTAGTCCCTGAATAATTCAAAATGCGTCAATTTAGCCCTTCGGTCAAATTTAAGTTAAGTTAATGTCGTAATTTTGAAGGGCAAAATTGTGTTAAATGCAAACAACTTATAATAAATTCATCCATTTACTCAATTTAATCCAATTCGTGACTGAATCATTAAAATTTCATCAAAAACTTAACATAAAATTTTCTCTAAGGACCAAATTGACACATTTTAAATTATACAGAGACTAAATTGACACAATGGACAAAGTATAAGTACCGGTAGCGTAAATAATCCAATATTTTTTTTACAATGGTAATGCTTGAGGGAGGGAAAATACCCCATAAAATCCCCTTAAACGAGATCCATAATAACCGCAAGGGGGATTGAATCCGAGCCGCACTGTTGGCAGTCGGAGAATTCTACCACTAGGCTATTTCCCTACAAGAAAAATGTAACCCAATATAGATATTCAATTTATACCATCGGTTTTTTGCTTTGGTGTTGTGGTTAGAACCTCAACCCTGAAGCATGGTTAGACTTTTCACTCGTTAAGCATGAAGTTTTAAGTTATTTCGATGATAAAAATTTTAAAACTAATATTAGCTAACATCTGGGATGAGCAGCCTAACGGTGTTTGTTATTATTAGTTAATATCTAACTCAAAACCTTATGCTTAAGGGTGATTAGTCTAACCGTTACACCAAATCCAACAAAGGGAACTACAAAACATATTTTTTTTGGAACAGAAAATAATTTTATTACAAACACCATTATTGGACACACAAACATACAACAATAACGATCAACACCCAGTACCTCGTAGAGGCTCCCATCACCATAAGGTCTGAAGATAAGATATACACGACCTTACCCCTACAGGATGTTATAATAAAGGAATGCTGTTTCCGAAGAATTCCCAATAGTAAAAGAAAAGAAAAGAAGAAAAAAAAAATTAGAAAGAGTCAAATAAAGCAATATCAATCATGCAACTAATAGTAAACAATAGTAACAGAAATATAGGCCTAGGGCCAGGGGTGTTCGTTACCAGTTAATCGTACCGTTTAACTTATCAGTTTGGTAACCATTTAAGAAATTTGTGAAAATTCTAACCGTTACCACCTGTTTAAAATCGGTTAACCGGAATTTCGGTATCGGTTAGTTCGGTTTGGTTAATTGTTAACTACTTATTGAAAAATAAATTCAAGTATTTTTCTCACTCATTTAAATCCTAAACATTTGTTACTGCCATACGCTATAAAAATAGGTAAACCAAGTAACCACTTCGGTTTATGTTGTCAATTATATTTCTAAGTTTACACAATTATTATGTTAATTAAGATTGGCTTATCTTAGAAATATAAAAAGTTTTGACCAAAAATAAAATATAAAAATAAGCATGAGTATTTACCCACTAGACAATAACTTATAATGTACAACTATAATGCTCTTATAAATATACTAATCGGTTTATTCGGTTAACTGTTTTATTAGAATCCACAAATAACAACCACCCAATTTAACCGAATTTTTTATCAGTTCGGTTTTCTCGATTTCAGGTTTTTGTGGAAACCTTACCTAGGGCTACTATGGACTACTGCCGACGCACAACAACATAACATCTCATATTCAAAAGATAGAGACTTACCCCCAGTATCATTTTTCTACAACTTTGGTGGTAAAACGCTATCAAGAATGAAATCCTATGTTCAAATTCTCAACCCTACTTACCTACCCAAAAAAAAGATAATCGCGTACAAGCTTACGGATTAACACTGTACATAGTAAAATATGAAACGAGAATTAAACGAGAATTCATATGTACACGTGTTAATCGGCCATGAATTCATTCGTGTCAAGAATAACTCATTCTTTTAGAATACGAACAAAGTGGAAAGGGATAAAATTCTACGGTTCGACTGTGGTTTAATGGTGCTTGCCACAATAGTAGCAACAAAAGACACATCACACAGTAAAATATAGGTTATATTCGATACTTTGGGAACTGAAGTAACAAATTTAGTGAGGTATAAAATGCAAATACTTAACTTAGGGGTAAGTATGCTTATTTCCAATTAATCGTTTATTTTTTGAATGGAAAATATGCAGATACAAATAACATCCAAAACCGCCCATTTCGCCATATCAATCGCAATCCTACATAAACGCCCCTTTCTAAAAAGTAGAATATAGATACATGTTCAATACGCATATTATACACGTTTTTCACTAACAGAAGCTATCGTCATACTGGTAATGTCCTCAAGAGCCGAAGCGCCCGATGCCAATGAGGCCTTTCCGCAAGAACGATTCTCCTCAAAACCGGGACCGCCCCAGCTGCCAATATCGCCGGGTGATTCTCCTCATCCATACTCAGATTATACAAAATCGCTAAACCGGCTTCAACCGCTCTTTGGCTTCCCTTCTCGATCACTGTCACCAACGGAGAAATCCCATCTCCAGCTACAACAGCTCGAGAAACGTTTCCCCCCTCCCCTTCTGAAACTATCCGGTTTAGCTCAACCACAGAAGTTTCTATAACTTCTTCGGAAGATGAGGTTCGGATTTTCTCAATCAGTCGCGGGATTGTCTCGTAAATGGTGACCTCGGTTGTGATAACCGGGTCGTTCTCGAGTGGACTAGATAGGGTGGTGAGTTTAACGAGGCATGAAGCGACCCAGTCTTTGCAATTAAGAGGGATGTCGGACTTGAGAATTGAGCGCAGAAGTTTCGTGAACCGGGTTGAATTTATTTTGTTCCGAAATGTTTCGAAGGCGAGTAATCTTGTTAGTAGTCTTGAGGCCGATGATATAGCTTGTCCAGCTTCTTCGGAGCTCGCGGTGTCAAGTTCGAGCTCTTGACCGTCCAGTTCGGATCCACCATCTATAAGATAGTAAAACACGGAATTTTGAGCTAGATGTAACGACATAGAATCAAATAAAGGTCTTTATGTGACATAACTGTTACATGACAAATTTTGAGTAAGATGCTATACAATAGGTCATTACGTAATAATATTTATAGTATTTACTTTAATATATTTACAGATGTATTTACAAGTTAAAAACTATCAAAAGCTTATAAATTCATAATTGCATGGACTATGTATTTATGAGATCTCATGAGGCATGCTTTAAAAATGTGTCAATCCCAAATCAAACTGGGAGATAGTTGGTTCCTTAATATGGTTTTTGATCCAGTACCCTAAGTTCAAATCCCAGTAGCTCATAGTCTTTATATCAGTTTAATATAACTGAAACATAAGATATGAAGTAGTCATGTGCATGAGTAACATTTTAAGTCCAATGGGAATTCCAGTGAAGAAACACGGAGTTAAACAAAGACTATTACATTATGTAGCAGATTTTGCGTTAGCACGACGCTATTGAATACTAAGCAACAGTACTTTCATAAAGGCCTACAAAATGCATATATATTGTGTTTTATTTAATAAAGCATACTTATAAATGTTATTTATATGCTAATTAATACTTTACCAAGTGTATCAATTTAGTCTTTATATTTTTAATTGTGTCAATTTAGCCTTGTACTACCGTAAATGCTTTAGCGTTGTCTCTGTATGTTGTCATCTAACGTGTGTTGCATGGGATCTCTCTCCTCTAATCCGGAGCAAAAAGCGCATGCCACGCATCAATAAAGTTCGAAGTTTGAATTCATAACAATCGTCCACTTTGGCATCGTTGAAACACTATTATATGAATTAAATTGACACGATTAAAAGTAAGAGACTTAATTGACATACTAGGTAAATTTACAACGTAGCGTGACATGACACAAATAACCCTAAAAACTATCAAATTAATCTAAAAATAAATAATTTATATTTGCTATTCATGTAAATTTTTACAACTAAAAGACTACAAATAAAAAGATTTTTTAAGGTTGGGAGTCTTTCGGAAATAGCCTCTCTACAGGGTAGTACCCTATAGGGTTAAGACTGGTACATCTTACACTCTCAGAACCTTCATCTGCAGGAGCCTCTTTGAGGCTCTAGGTGGTTGTTGTATAAGACAAAAAAAGAAGCCCAACAGGAACGGTAAGAACCAGTATCTGACATTTGTGACACCGCAACCGTTACCCCAACCATGAAGAGACCATAAGCCACCATTTGATTCAGCAGAGTACATGCATGCCAGGGACAGCGAGAGGAGGGCCAATCGAGATTCTAAGCAATCAAAGGAGTTGCTTGAGGCCTTTTGTTTACGGATTCTTTTTGAAATTAGTTATATTATCAATCTGCTAGTACCACCTGTAACATTCCTAACTTGAAGAAAGAACAACCTATATGTAATATATTATAAACGCGAATATACGAACATATATAACATAGAGACACACATTAGTTAGCATTATAATATTGGGATCAGCTCAGAGCAAGAGCGAGAGAGAGATGAGGGGAAACACGACGGGAAAATAACATTTCGCTGACCTCTTAAGGAATTCTGTTGAAAGACGGCTACCAAACCAGATTCAATGTCAACAGCAAAAACAGCTTCCAAGCATGGCTCAGTTAATGTGACAAACTCCAAGATTGATGCCGCTTTTCGTTGTAAACTTGGAGGTGAGTTCTTTAGGATCTCGACAAGGCGATAGATGAAGTCTGAATCCAACAAATTTTTCCTGTTACCAGTATAAAATGTTTTTAGATTGTACCCAAATACCCTAATAAAGGCCGTTAACATTGAGGGGATGGGAAGATGACCTTCAAACCGAAGACTTCATGCTTCAGAGCTAGGTAGCCTAACCACTATAGTAAACTCAACAACTCCTTTAACAAGTACAAAAATCCTTTTTTTTTTTTTTTTGGGTTTACGTTGGTGTCACTAGACACCAAATAGAAGGCTAAAGTCGCCTAGAAAAAGCAATATGTTTGAAAAACAAAAAAGAGGGGATAATGTACATGTTCGGGGAATAAGAACAAGTGTAACGAGTTTGAAAAAGGAACAAGATTCTAAAAAAAGAGCAAGAACTGCATCGATTTCATCATTTGTCGCCCAAAAGATAATGTGAATACTTAAAAGACGACACGGAAAATGATGACACCGTTAACGAATTCAATGCCCTTCTTTCCAGAAATGTTACCCTTTTTGTTATTTTTTTGAAACATGTTCACAATCCAGTGTCTCATAGAGGCTCCTACCACTGCAAGATCTAGAGGATAAGTTGTACGCAGCCTTACTTCTATAGGGTGCTACCTTGAAGGGAGGTTGTTTTCTACATATTTTCCCTTATAAGGTATTTTTTCTCAAAATAATCCTAAGGACAAGAAAGGTAATGAGTCCCAAGTGGAACAATAAAGAATAAAAAACAAACATTTACATTTCCTCCTATAATGAAATCACACTTTTTTATTGTATTTAAGGGATCAGGAAAAATAAGACGAACCGCAGAGCACTATACCTAATCCAAGTACCACATAAAGTTGCACAATGCCTATCGAAATCGCATTTTTTTTTATTTTTTTTTTAAACTTGCCTAAACATTTAGCCTCTCTTTAGGGTAGCACGCAAGGCCACGTATATCTTATCTTCCCCAAACCCTGTCTTGGCAGGAGCCTCTTTGAGACATGGGCTATTGCTGTTGTAGTGGCCTAAACATCTAACCCTTTCACAGATAAAGCATCAAGATGATGCATTCATAGAAAAGTGCAGCAGATCACTACCCGAATGAACAACTATATCATTAAATCAAACAAATATCATTATGTAATATAATGAATGTTACTTGATGTTTCATGAGATAGTTGCAGCACGATTAGTCATCCTGAAAATACTTTTTTTAATTGCCTCCATAATGCATAATTATTATATTTTCATTATTAGAACATATTCATAAATGTGTTTACTCATTAAAATCATCAAAGGGCTATCCAATTGATGAGTGTATGGATTGTCATTCAAATTTCTTAAACACAAGGTTTGGAAGCAACTTATATTCCAACTCTTAGAACCCATGACCCTTAAATAACGACGGCGACACCAACATCCGTTGCCCAACAACTATGAATTTGACTCAAGAATGATGCAAATGTTGTATTTGACGTCGAAACACACCTAATGACTGGGTTTCTTCAACATGGAACCTCAAATAAATTCTTTATGTTTTACTGCTCTAGGAAATTTTTAAGCGAAAATGTCTGCAAAGATTTGCATATGAACCAATTCTCCCAAAAGTTTAAACTAAATGCCCATGAATAATTTTATACTCTAATATGCTCCCTCATACGAATCCCACTAGACTTGAACTGTGGATAGTGCACGAGTTCACCTCATATCTAGTGCTGAAATTATATTAATATAGAAAGTGGGGGCTACTGGAATTCAAGCTCGTGACTTTTGGATCAATATAAAACTCTTTTTGGGCCTCCACCCATCAGTTCAAACTTTCTGGAAGAGTTGATTCCATTAGTTTTATAGCCTTTGATAGCTTTTAACAGGTAATTACATTCATAAAAAAGTTTTAATAACTAAGACACAATATCCTTGCATTAAGGAGGCAAGTAATAGATTATCACATGACAACAGCTCAAAATTCATTACATAATAGTCGTTCATTTGACTCCATAGTATCTAGACTAACAAAGCCATCCATAATCAAATGCTTCATTCTCCACGATTTTGCTATTTTTCCCATTTTCATTTGTTTTACACAAATACCGATAGCTTCATCAAGGCTCCATTTGATTCAATAAAAAATATTTTCCTCATGAAAAAATTTTCTTCACAAATGTTTTCAATTAACCTTTGTTTCTTTTTCCTTATAATTATTTTTCTTTTTAACTAGAGAAAATTGTTTCATTCTATATATTTGTATGGGATTCATACTTGGCCACGTTGAGGTTGAAGTGAAGCATATAATATGAGATTACAACAAATAACATTTTTTTTTTCCATAAAGGAAAATGTTTTCCTCTTTCGTTGAGGTGAAATCAGTTTCCCCTCGATGGAGGAAAACATATTCCGGAGTTATGATTGTTGCTATGAAGTTATGCAAAGAAATAATAGCATTGTGACAGAAAGTGTTTTCAGTCAAAACACAAAAAAGTGTAAGAAAGAATGAAAGGAAGGAAATTAACCAAACCGGATAAATGAGTTTGATTCATACATGTCCAAGTTTCCAACTGCTCTTGCATCGGTTGCTTTCCTCGATCCATTAACGGGTTCTTCATAAAACTGAAAATTGACATAGTACACAGAGTCAGACAAATCACCAAGTGTCGAAGACAGATCACAGGTCTTAACTAACCAACCTTCGATTTCATCTCTCCACTGGGATCTAAAACCCTTGATAGAATACTCAATGCCTGCATAGAAAATTTTAGATCATTTTACCAAAATGTTAAAAAGGGTTGCTACATAATTTATTTTTTTGATCAAAAAAGAAATATTATTAAGAGAGAAAATATACAAAGAGTTAAGGATAAGATGTCCTCGGTCATCAAACAGAAACCCAAAACTAATAAACCAAAGCCTTCCAATCCCTCTGCAAATCGGCTAAAGCTATGTTAGGGAAGCTCTCAATACTCTTTGTCGATGCGGAAAGAAGTATTTTTAATTGAAAATATTTTGTAAGAAAAACTTCAATAGGAAAAATGTATTCCTCTGAACCAAATGGAGCCTTACAATCAAACCTTTTCGATAACACTTTCAGGGGACTTCGTGTCCTTCAGGATGAAGACCAAAGGATACGTGATGCCCTCTTCCTCAAGAGCCGGACGAACAGTGTTACTGCAACAATAAAAATATAAGATCTGCAATCAATTCTCAAGCTCTAACATGCAGAACCCCAATTGAAGCGAAGTAATAATACAAGTAGAACACTGAACAATATTGTCCCTCATTCAAGAGGGGAATGAGATTTTACATAGGAATTTTACGCATTCATTATAGCCTCGTCCCGCTAAGTGCATCAACGACATAAATTCACTTTTTGGGCAACGAAGGTGCTCAAGTTAGCTTAAGCATAAATTCACTTTATATTGTAATACCACCTGAAATATGGGTGGTTTATATTGTAATACCAACACGCCGTCACCGAATCCCATTAGAACTCTGAAATTAATCATGCTTGGGCGAGAGCAGTACTAGAATAGGTGACGTCCTGGGAAGTCCTCACCCTCAGGTTCGGGGCACTCGGAAACAGCCTCTCTTCAGGGGTAATATCCTGAAGGGGGAAGGCTGTGTACATCCCCCCCCCCCCCCCCCCCCCCCCCCCAAAAAAAACCCTGCTTAGGTGGGAGCCCTTGGGGCAATTATATTGTAATACCACCTGAAATATGGGTGGTTTATATTACATGTATATATATACGATTATAATGTATGAAACCTAAGTCGTTATTTGTTCAATTGTGAATGATGAATACAATAGAAGCAAACTCATAATATAATTAATTTTTAAAAGGGTCCTTCAGAAATTAGGGTCCCAAGCAACTGTTTGTATTGCTTGGGGTTTTGACTGGCTTGACCGAATGCAAACTTCTCTTGATGGATTGGGAGAATTTGGATATAAGGGAGTGGTATGTAGAGGTAACCACTGATAAAGTCCAGTAGGAAAGCAAACACCAAGAAGCAAAGAGGAAAAACAAAGCAATCAAACTAGAATAAAAACACAAAAAAAGACATGGTATTAAGAGAAGAAATACGGATGGCAGTAGTAAATAAACTGATAAATAAATCACATAGCGTGTAAATATATAGACGCACGAACCTTGGAATCAGATAAAGCCATCACGAAACATAAAGATTCTTAATGGATTTTGAGCTGGATGTCATACGGCTGGCTATCACATAGTGTTAATTTTGTAACGATATCCATAATGCATACAAATTGTATTTTATGTATGAAAACAGATTTTAAGCTCAATAAAACAACTTATGCAGTCTTAGAACACACGAAGGAAAGGGGAAAACCATAATAGCCACATGAAAAGCTTTCTTAACCTACAATACCTTGCCATGAAATCAAACCACAGTTCTAGGTCAGGGTCATAGTGTTGCGACGACAACAACAACAAGCCCAATGCCTCAAAGGCTTCCGCTAATGCAGGGTCATAGTGTGGCGAATGTCATATAATGGGTCAATGTAATTACATTGGGTTTAAAGGGAATACAAGCTGCTTTTAAATCTTATGTCCGAAAAAATATGAATAAATAACCATACAGTTATTGAGTTCGATACAGCTTTGCCAGTTGTTAGCATATGAATATGTTTTAGCAAGTGAAACATAACATACATGCATTAGGGAGGGCATTACAGATACCAATACCTGACGACCAATCACACAATGGCTAGCTCAAATGTATAGCCAAAGCTGAAGAAAGTGTATTAACTTTACCTAATAGATAGCTTCTCTAGTGCGCTCACAGCCGCCAATTTAACACTATCAGTCTTATGATTCAAAAGCCGAACTAGATGCTTGACTGCTCCAGCTTCTTTGAACGAGACTCGCATGCGCTCATTCACTGATGCAACTGTAACAAACTCAGCAGCTCTTTCAAGAGCCGATTCATCCTCAAGCCCAAGAATCAAAACCAACCGAGCAACACCATCCTTCCATGGCAAAAGCGTAAATCTAGGTCCAGTTGTGGGACCCACGTCAGACATCATCTCATCTTCAGTTTCTATGGAGCCTATGCGGGCTAGAAATTGTTGTTGCGTTCGTCCAACAATGGCATTCATTTTGGATTCGTCTACTTTATCATCGTTATCTTTGATGTTTAGTCCAAGGAGAAGCTCAGAGGCACCATATCGAGAAGGAACCTTTGAGGTTCGTCTAAACTCGGTGCCATCAGGTAGCGAAGGCCAGGAATATAAGGCTGGCTTGAACGAGCCGTACGCAGCAGGACCGACCAACGGTACAAGAATGAGACCTTCTTCCATGATGAGGATTTTATAGTAGTCGTCATTGCAAAGTTCAAGGAGACAATTTTTCGCTTCTTTTTTAATGATTTTAGATCCTTCAACTTCATTTGTTAAGAATTTGGCCTGCAATAAAATAGTTCATGTATCATTGCCAATGAAACAGTAAAATGCGCGTTTTCCTAATGTTAACCGTATAAACACATTTTTTAACATGCATCTGTATTTTCCTAATTGAAAAGCAAATGATCAGTTGCATTAATCTAATCATACTTAACCTTAATTAAATATTCATATTTTATACTTTGCTAATTTGTCATATCAACTCCCAAACTATTGAATTGTATTCTTTTTACTATGGGTGATGCTTCTTGCCACCGATATTATGGGCAACACCATCAAACAAAAGTCATAATGGCAGAATTATGTACCTCTCCACTCTATTAATATTGTGATAGATATGAATATAATTATATATAATTTTTTATAAGTGAAAGAACTTTTGACCGAATTTTTTATGTATACAGCTGAATAATACACAAATGTATTAGATCCTGTTAATTCTTGTACAGTTTTTTTACTAACTAGTACTTCCGGCCGTGATGTTGCATAGCAGTGTGTCATGAGGGGTCATGCGGACTGTTTTGGAGCTTTTAGGAATATAAGTTGTTTTAAGCTTTACCCTTTTCTGCAAAAACTCGAATCAATAACCATACAATCAATAACTTTATTCTTTTCGTAGGTTTTGACTCGTAAATACACTCATAAATGTGTTTTAATAAATAAATAAAGGCAATACACATTATGGACACCATTACAAAATTACCATTATATAACGTCTAGCACAAAAGTATGTTACATAACTCTGTTAACTATCGGGGAAAAAAAAATGTTGCATAACTCTGATCAAACAAAAAATGCGGCCTTATGCAGCATAATTTCCTGCAATCAAACACCATAACTCAGATTTTTCAGAGGATAAGTTATGTCTCACCAGTTTAGGAATGACACCGGCTTCAACCATGACATTGTGATTCGATCGACTTAGTGCCAGATTTGCCAAAACCCCTCCAGCTGCTTCAATTATGTTCATATCTTCATCGTCCAAAAGTTTTATTAGTAAGGGTAAAAGATCAGAATTAATCATCTTTACTCTATGCTTTTCATCCACAGACAAATTCCACAAAGTGCATATACTTTGTTCCTTGACCTGCAAAAGCCAATCCCTGCATCAGCCTTCATCAAGAAGTAGACATGGAAACAAGTCAAGCTGGGTCGAGAGGTAAAGCTCGAATGGCTCGGCACATTTCTAGCTCCAGCCGAACACATCTGGCTCACTTAGCTAAGCAAGTTCAGTCCAAGCCAAAGCTCGAGCTCAACATCTCGCAAGCCTACATGAGCCAATCTCAAGCTAAATGTGTCCAATCAAGTAAAGTTTGAGACTACATGAGCCGAGTTCGAGCATAACCAAGCCCAAACAAGCATAGAGCTTATAGATGAGCTTATGCGAGGTGACCTTAGCTCAGAGCTGACTAATTCAGGTTCAACCTTAACAAATCTAAGCCAATCTCAAGCTCAAAGTCTTTAGAATCCAGACTCTAGAGAACTTCAAGCCAAGCCCAGACTGAGCAAAATATTAGCGGCCCCAAACTTGAGCCTGCCGAGCTAGGGCTCAACTTGGCTTGTTAATACCCATATCAAGAAGAAAAGAGAAGATTCATGTTTCAGACAAATTTTACTACCGGCAACCAAGTCAAATTAAGGACGTCATAACATAGTGGTTATTACATATTTTGAACAAGCCATTATGTTATGTGATTGTCGCAACATGTTATGTAACATCCAAAGATGGAGGCTAATTTAGCCGCTGACAACTTTATGAAGTAGTTTCATAATATCAGTTCTATGACCCACTTCTTTTCTCAGTCTACGCACAAATCTAAGCTTTATTGTTACATGGCTGATGCGTCAGAACGGACCCTTTCTAAAAGATACCTCCAACACTCTTTTCTTACCCATGTAATTTAAGTTAGATACATTGCAATTGAAGTGCTGCTAAAGGATATTTTTTTTTTTTTTTTTTTTCACCTCCGAAGCCGAGGAAAATCTGATCAACAATGCCACAATCTCCTCTATGGCCCCGCTTTCTGCAACTATATCCCTGTATACATTCACTGAAGATATCATTCTTAAAAGCCCTGCAGCCGCTTCACACGCAGTCCTAGATTCAGATCTTAGTAGATTGACGGTGAGATTCACACAACCACGAAACTGCATGATGTTATCAACGTACTTCTTTCCTCCAAGTGAATATTTCCACAGAGCTACCACTGCTTGTTCTCTGTCCCGGGGATCATTGTCTAGCCCCAGGTTTCTAATGAAGATAGACACGTATGCATCGGTAGATTCTGATGAGGTGATATCTGTTGGGTCGATATCCTGAATTTGATATTGGAATCCTCGAGTTAGAAATAAAGAATGAAGAGAAAGATCATAAATTTGTAATGAAAGAACAATCAAAAACTAGAACAGAGATTATTAGTAAGGGCTACAAGATGCATAAAACTGACGGAATCTAAGAAATTATTTTTGAGCATATTTTGAGCATAACATAAGGTCTTAAAACTAAACCCATATTCCCTTTGATAAACTGACCATCCGAAGGGTCGACTCAGCTATTTCAAAGATTTTTCTCTCTTTTGCTTCTTTTATGTTTAACCAACATCCATGTACCTTTATACAGTGCGGATACTTTAGTTTATGGAAAAATAAAAGTTGAGGTAACTATTTGCTTTGGTTAAGTTTCAACACTACAGTGATGTTAACGAAATCGAAAGGATGCAGCCCCCTCAAATGTCTGTTTCAATGCATCTGATGTCCTGCCAACTTACTAAGCCCAAATTAATGCTTGAATTGCTCATAATACAGTACAAATGGATGAGTTTTTCAAAATCTGTCCTAAATTTAGAAGGTATATTAAGTCACCGAGAGGTGATCAGCATGCACTAATAGCTGCACATCCAAAGGGGCACAGGCCAAACGGCCACTAATGTTATTGAAACTAGAGGTATGACTGAGCTAAGTTGGCTCATGAGATGAACTGTTAAAGTTCGAAAATCCCAGCTTGTTTTAAGCTCGAGTAGAACTAAGCTTAAGCTTGGTAAAGATTGAGCTTGGAGGCTTGCAAGCCCAAAGCAACCTAAATGAGCCAGTGTTGATAAAAATATGAACCTAAATATAATTAATCGAGCCGAGTTTGAGCCTAATTAAGCCAAGCTCTAGCCTGGACAAACCTAGATCAAGCTTAAATGATACTGAAAATGCTAGATTAATTCTGAGCTTGACAAGTTGGGTTCAAGATCCATGGAACTTGAGCTCGAGCTCAAATTCCCGAGGCTCAATGAGCTTCGAGCTGAGCCCAAATTGAGCAAAATGTTGGCGAATTGGGCCTCAAGCTTGATGAGCTCAGGCTCAACTTGCCTCTTTTCCCCTTAGATGAAATAGCTAGTGCTCAGATTGCACACTGCTTCGCTGTTTTCCAGGGTATAAACACCTGCAAGTAACAGCAATTTATACCTACAATTGCTATAGATCTTCCCCCTGATATTGTGCTAAGTAAAGAAAAATTCTAAAAGATCCCTAGTAGCATCATGAAGCACAGACACGTAACCATGGTCATCTATGCAAGACGAAAATACCTACCAGAATATAATAATGAAACTTCATCTTTCTTTTAAAACAACCAACGGAGGCAACGAGACTATAATTGCCCCATTCTATGTTCCACAACCCACAAGAACAACCTTTTAAAACCTACCCATCATCTTCTTCAAGCTGAGGTCAATCACAGTTCTTAATATTGCTCTAGACCATCAAATAAAGGTCATTATGTAACAAGGAAGTCTCATCAATTCCTTAAACATGACTGGTTCAGATTAGACTGATGCCAAATGGAAAAACAGAAATGGGAAAATGGCTAGAATAGACGTGTTACCACTCAACTACGTGCCTACGTGCTTCGCTTTAAATAGCCCTATGCTTACGGAAACGAAAATTGATTGTATTTAATTCAAACAATCATTGTCCATCACTCAGCTTTCTACGATGACACACACACAAAGAGGAGGAACTATAAAAAACAATACTAATATAATAGTAACAAACTAACCTCGTTAATGAAAATATAAAAACTAGACTATAAAAGATAGATTCTAAATAAAGTCTAACTCTATCCAAGTGTTTCTATTTGTACAGGGAAGTATATCCAATATCCTCTAGAATTTCCATCAGAAACAACAACAGCAACAATAACCAGAATCTGAGTTCATACCCAAGAGCAGTACCATTAATTTACCGCAAATCTGCCAGCTAAATCCACACAGATGGAACTTGAATCTACTGCAAAGCTAAGGGCTCTTTTTTCTTTTGGGGGAGGTTTGAGTATGGAACTTTTTCTCCCACAGCTTCAATAAGGTTGCAAAGGTACCAAGTTGAGCCAGCATCCCTTTTTAAACTCGAGCTTGATAAGTCTTAATTGGTTCTCCTTTGTGCCGAGCCTTAAATGAGCTTTTGAACCTTAAGTCGAACTTAGTTCAATAAGACACTTGCAGTATTCTCAATACTTAGCTTGCTCATGCAATCAAGTCGAGCTTGCTACTAACCCGCCATTGTCTTTTTTTTATGACCAAACGGGAGGTTTTCATTTAACAAGCTACTCCGCATACTATTGAGCCATTTTATATCCACTATTAAGCTAATAACAACCAAATAACAAACCCTTAACGAGTAATCGACCCAGCATTCTTAAACTTCACTCGTTCACTCATCGAGCACCACCAGTTCATTGAAAGTTTGGCTCACTAACTCCCCTAAGCCTAGCTTCTACATTCCTATCCTGAAATAATGAATTGAGTTCGCATAGGCATTTTTGATGCCGCTAGTGAGATAGCCCTTCGGGCTATATTTTCTGCTACTCCGCTTATTTCATAAAGTATTCGACCTGGTTTGACAACAGCTACCCAATATTCGGGGGATCCTTTCCCCGAACCCATACGCGTTTCTGCAGGCCTTACTGTAACCGGTTGATTGCACCAAGGTCGCATTCGCTACTATGATGCTAACTTCTCAGTTATACAACACATAGAACAACCACTAAAAATTCACCCAAAAGAGCAGAAACTATTAGAATATAAACCCATTATTCGCCTCCTTCTTCAGCTTAAACTTTTGATATAGTTGGTTCCTTAAACCTTTGTATCATTCACGCTTTAAGTCCAATGAATATTCGTACAAGGGACCCGTAGACTATAAAATCAATTATGGGCTATTAGCATAGCTTATACTTGTACTGTATTTGACTCAATACTATAAATAGCATTCAGTATACCCAGACGAGTACGTTCTATTCTGCCTGCTTCTTTACCCATCAGCTTAAATTTTTAAAAATAATTAATTTCTAGAGAAAAACAATCCAAGAAAATCTACCAAAATTCAGAACAGAACTTACAGAAACGGTAGGCTGCTGAGCATTGGAATCCCCATCACCAGAAACCCTAAGAACACCACATTTTCTAGGGTTTAAGAAACGGAAATGGCGATACGAGCAAAACGAAGCGGGCACTGGATTATGCTTGAGGGTTACATGAACAGATTTCTGCAAGTGCGAATTGAAGAATTGGCGCTGAAAATGATGGAAATTGAAATTTAAATGGTTGAATTGGATGGTTGAGTTCATCGTTTGAGCGCTAAATCAAACTGCCATGGCAGACACAGAATTGAACAGAAATTGGGGAAAAAGGGGGTAATTAATTGGATGAATGTAGTAGACTGAGAGATTTTTATTTTTTTTATTTTTATTAAAAACTATCAAAATTTTAGGATTATTTATATTTTAATATCATGATATTTTTAAAAATAATAAAAAGAATTCAAACCTTTTTGAATTATTAAAAAGGCTCCTAAATTTTTGTCGTATTAATAAAAAGGCCTCTAAATTTTTGTCGTATTGATAAAAAGGCCTCTCTCCCACGTGATGATGTCATTTTTAGTCGACAGAGCTGATGTGATAACTATGTTTTTATTAATGCTATAGTAAAATGATAAATATACTCCTTAATAACTATATTCTAAAACAAATTAAGCAAAAATAGATAGTTTCTACATAACACAACATCTCGAATTTTGTGTTTATAAAATAATAATAAAGGAGTTGAAGTGTATTTTAGGTCATTTATTATAGCATTAATAAAAAGCAATTACCAAGTCAACTCTGTCGATAGAAAATGACGTCATCATACTTGAAAGGGATTTTTATTGATACAATAAAAACTTAGGTGCCTTTTTCATAATTAAAAAAGGTCAAAGTCCTTTTTATTATTTTCAAATTTATCGGGGTACTAAAATGTAACTAACCTAAAATTTTACCCATGTTTCGCAATAGGGTAAAAAGGGGTAGAGGGGTAGTTTTTTATCTCTGTTTGACAAATTTATTCCAAGGGTAAAAGGGGGTAACGGAGGATAATTTCTTACCCCTATTTACCCTTAATTTCTTGGGAAATCACCCCCTTTAGACCCCCCCCAGCCCCCTTTTAGCCTAAAATAGACCCCCTTAACTCTAAATAACCCTTTCTGGACAAAAATGCCCTCCCACCTCACCCCCCACCCAACCCGTCATCTTTCTCTCTCCTCATTTAATGTGCATAGTAGCCCCCGCCCATCCTTCTCCCTTCTCTCTTCTCACATTTACTTTCACAGCTGTAAGAAGTTGAATTTACCCCCTCCCCTCCCGTCTTCTCTCTTCCCCATAAGCAAACGTGTTTTGCAAGCCAAAACTCTCTCTCCTCTTTCTCTCCCCCGTTCATTCTCTCTCTCCTCTTTCTCCCACCCGTTCATCCTCTTTCTCCTCTAACTTCAGCTGCGATTCTCGTTCCCATGGGTCTATCTGCAGATGTGTGTGTTTGTCCGGCGATATCCTCTGTTTTCACACCTTCATCCTTGCTCTCTAGCTACTCTAGGGTTTAATCACCATTTCCGAAGGTGAGCACCAATTTCCGAAGTTATTTTGTAGGAAATGTATAATATGGGTTTGTTTGGTACGATTTCCTGAACACAGTGCATAGTATTGGTTAGGGTTTAGGGTTTTGGTGTTAGTGGTTTTGTGAGTAAGGGTTAGTGTATTTTATTGGTGTAAAATCAACTTCTACTTGTATTTTTCAAGTTTTGTGGTATAATGATGTAAAATCAATCTTTATAAGTGTGTTTCATGTAATTCCTGTGTGTCAACACACCATCCACGTGTGTCGACACACATCATAACACACTCCAAAAACACATCATACACTGTGTATGATTGGTTTTAATGGTGTATAACCAACGTGTGTTTGTGTGTGTTACGTAAACAGTGGTGTATGGTTAATCATACACTGTGTATGATTGGTTTTAATGGTGTGAAATCAACTTGTGTAGACGTTTTTTAAATAATTAGTGGGTTATGAGCAAGCATATACTGTGTATGATTGGTTTTATTGGTGTATAACCAACGTGTGTTTGTGTGTGTTAAGTAAACAGTGGTGTATGGGTAATCATACACTGTGTATAATTGGTTTTAATGGTATAAAATCAACTTGTGTAGACATTTTCTAAGTAATTAGTGGATTACGAGCAATCATACACTATGTATGATTGGTTTTAATGGTATAAAATCAACTTGTGTAGACATTTTTTAAGTAATTAGTGGGTTATGAGCAATCATACACTGTGTATGATTGGTTTTAATGATGTATAACCAATGTGTGTTTGTGTGTATTAAGTAATTAATGGTGTATGATCAATCATACACTGTGTATGATTGGTTTTAATGGTGTAAAATCAACTTGTGTAGACATTTTTTAAGTAATTAGTGATTTATGAGCAACCATACACTGTGTATGATTGGTTTTAATAGTGTAAGATCAACTTGTGTAGACGTTTTTTAAGTAATTAGTGGGTTATGAGCAATCATACACTGTGTATGATTAGTTTTAATGGTGTATAACCAACGTGTCTTTGTGTGTGTTAAGAAACAGTGGTGTATGGTTAATCATACACTGTGTATGATTGGTTTTAATAGTGTAAAATCAACTTGTGTAGATATTTTTTAAATAATTAGTGGGTTATGAGCAAGCATACACTGTGTATGATTAGTTTTAATGGTGTATAACCAATGTGTGTTTGTGTGTGTTAAGTAAACAGTGGTGTATGGTTAATCATACACTGTGTATGATTGGTTTTAATGGTGTAAAATCAACTTGTGTAGACGTTTTCTAAGTAACTAGTGGGTTATGAGCAATCATACACTGTGTATGATTGGTTTTAATAGTGTAAAATCAACTTGTGTAGATGTTTTTTAAGTAATTAGTGGTTTATGAGCAATCATACACTGTGTATGATTGGTTTTAATGGTGTATAACCAACGTGTGCTTGTGTGTGTTAAGTAGTTAATGGTGTATAATCAATCATACACTATGTATGATTGGTTTTAATGGTATAAAATCAACTTGTGTAGACGTTTTTTAAGTAATTAGTGGTTTATAAGCAACCATACACTGTGTATGATTGGTTTTAATGGTGTGTAACCAACGTGTGTTTGTGTGTGTTAAGTAAATAGTGGTGTATGGTTAATCATACACTGTGTATGATTGGTTTTAATGGTATAAAATCAACTTGTGTAGACCTTTTTTAAGTAATTAGTGGGTTATGAGTAATCATACACTATGTATGATTGGTTTTAATGGTGTATAACCAACTTGTGTTTGTGTTTGTTAAGTAATTAATGGTGTATGATCAATCATACACGATATATGATTGGTTTTAATGGTGTAAAATCAGCTTGTGTAGACTTTTTTTAAGTAATTAGTGGTTTATGAGCAACCATACACTGTGTATGATTGGTTTTAATGGTGTATAACCAACTTGTGTTTGTGTATATTAAGTAAACAGTGGTGTATGGTTAATCATACACTTTGTATGATTGGTTTTAATGGTATAAAATCAACTTGTGTTGACGTTTTTTAAGTAATTAGTGGTTTATGAGCAACCATACACTGTGTATGATTGGTTTTAATGGTGTATAACCAACTTGTGTTTGTGTGTGTTAAGTAATTAATGGTGTATGATCAATCATACACTGTTTATGATTGGTTTTAATGGTGTAAAATAAACTTGTGTAGACGTTTTTTAAGTATTTAGTGGTTTATGAGCAATCATACACTGTATATGATTGGTTTTAATGGTGTATAACCAACGTGTGTTTGTGTGTGTTAAATAATTAATGTTGTATGATCAATCATACACGATGTATGATTGGTTTTAATGGTGTAAAATCAACTTGTTTTAATGTCTTTCAAGTCAGTAGTGGTGTATGATCAATCGTACACCGTCTATGATAGGTTGCACTGGTGTAATACCAACTTGTCTTGGTGTATTTGAAGTAAACAGTGGTTTATGATTAATCATACACCGTGTATGGTTGCTTTTAATGCTGTGAAACGAACTTACCAAGGTGTGTATCAAGTAAACCGTGGTGTATGATCAATCATAGATCATGTATGGTAGGTTTTCATTGAGTGAAATCAACTTGTCTGGGTGTGTTTTAAGTCAGTAGTGGTGTATGCTTAATCATACACCCTGCATCGCTTGTTTTAATGGTGTATCATGGGTTTAATCTTTGGTTTTGTGATGGTTTGCTTTTATTTCAGATGGCATTTTACACACGCAGGAAGAGCCGTTCAGCAGTGGAGGTTGATTACATTTTCCCAAGGAGTTGCTGGAAATTCCTGCAAGTTAACCAAATGGGAGTATCAACCAAAGTTGTGGCAGAGATTCAGGAAATCTTGACGGACGATGAAGCCAAGGTTTGGCACAGTATCCATATGAATTATGTTGACTTTTTACAATTATATTTATGATCCCTTATTAATTAAAATTGTTTTGCATTACAGCTTGCCCTTTTTTCACAATACAATGGCAGGCATCTGCTTCAGCTGAGTGAGACTAATGTCGGCTTCTGGCATAGTCTAATTCACATTGTCCTTCTCCACCAGGTGGCCAACCCAAATCCCGAGGAGTTATCATTCTCATTTGGTGGGAAGTTAGTGCACCTCGGGAGGAGGAAATTTTGCATTCTAACCGGCTTGAGATATGCCGGTGTGGAAGAGGTATGCTGTGGTTCCAACAGGCTGATTGCCAAGTACGGCATGAGGGGGAGGATAACTAGGCAGCAGCTATTTGAAGCATGCAGAACCTGCTCCATCATGGAGGACCAGGTTAAGCTTGTTGTTGCCTACTTGGTTGAGGGTCTACTGTTCGCCAAACACAAGCGAACAGGCATTGATCCGAACATCCTGGCCCTCGTGGATGACGTGGAATCTTTTAACAGTGTTGCCTGGGAATCCTTGAGCTGGAAATTCTTGGTGCAGAAGCTCAAGGATTTCGTGGCAAAAATGCAACACGGTTTAGAAAGGACCTACTCCGTCCACGGGATCTATAATGTGGTTTCCATATTTGCCCTGGAAACCCTTCCAGAACTTGCCAAGGTTGGGGTGGTGAGGGTTGGCAACCAGCCTCTTGGGCGGATCCTTAACTGGAAGATGTGTTTTAAAGTTTCGTACGCCGCTCTGCTCTCAATTGTATTTGATGAGGTAATAATACATTGTGTTGTTGCTGTTTTACTACTAGTTGTTTCATATCATTTGGGTTAGAATTATGATTTGTAATTTTACTAATGTTCATATGATGTATCTTCTTTTGATCAGCAATTGAATGCCGAACCGATTGGACTGACGAGTGCGAAAGTCAATCAGCCTAATCTACAAGGCATCCCCTTTGCTGAGGATGGTGAGGAGGGGGTTCAATCTCCTGTTAAGGCAATGCCAGCAAATCCAAGTGATGAACCAGAACCATTGGCAACTCAACACCCGTTGCCGGCATCCCAGGAGGAACTATCTACTATGTTACCCAATTTGGCGTATCAATCGGTATTGACATTTTGTTTTATGTTTATTTAATTGCATTTTTATCCTTGTAAGTACTATATTATTCAAATTCATGTTTATGACAATTTGGAGGACTTATTGCAGGTTATGGAAAGATTCGAAGCAATGGAGAAAGATATGCAAATCATGCGGATGCACTTTGAAAGCAGACTTGAAGCGCAGCAGCTTCAACTGCAAATGTAGGAACGACGGTTTGAGGCTCAGGAGGCAATGATTAAGGAGCTCACAGACCGTCCACCGCATGCCACATCCCCACATTTCTATTCATCGACTTCCGCTCATCCATCCCCAATTGAGCAAGCAATTATTATTTCTCCTGCACGTACTGGGTAAGACACTACGGATTCTTGTTATTGTCCCAATTTGGTATGTTTTCATGCATGTTGAGGTTTATTGACTTTGGTATTTGCTCTTCCAACCAAGGACGAGGAAAATGTCTACAAGGAACCAATTGAGCAAGCAATTATTATTTCTCCTACACGTACTGGGTAAGACACTACGAATCCTTGTTATTGTCCCAATTTGGTATGTTTTCATGCATGTTGAGGTTTATTGACTTTGGTAGTTGCTCTGCCAACCAGGGATGAGGAAAATGTCTACAAGGAACCATCGTCAACCCGTGTGGATGGCGTTGAAAACTTGATGACATTGTCCGAGACAGTTTTGAGATTAGGGCAAGAGAGGAGGGACCCCAAGCCAAATCCCAAGTACAAAGGTGAAGAATGGACCGCGGAGGGTAAGAGCAAACGGGCAAGAATGACCCATCCTGGACCGGAACCGGTTCTGCCCTTCGATCCATTCCAACCTCCCTCCAAGGAAGACAAAAAATAGTTTGAAGCTTTTTACAAAAGTTTCCACGCAATGGTTAAGAAGTGAGTGTGATTTTACACTATACTTTTGATAATCAATATGTAAATGTTTTCAGACTGCATCTTTCTTATGGGATGCTTATATATCATGCTTCTTATTGTATATTACAGAGATTTGAAGACTCCCCTTCTGTTACCTCCAGATCAACGAATGGATTTCACTGTTTTGACTGCCACGACGGGTCAATTTTGGTATCGGTTGAAAAATGACGACGCCTGGCTTACGGATGAGGTATGTTTCCCATCATGAAAATTTTGTCTTGTGATTACTGTAATTGGATCCCAGTCTTTTTTGTTGGTGTGTCAACTAATTAGTGGTGTATGATGAATAATATACCGTTTATGATAGGTTTTAAGGGTGTGAAATCAACTTATATAGGTGTATTTCAAGTAATATGTGATGTACGATCAATCATACACCGTGTATGATATGTTTTAATGGTGTAAATCGACTTATGTTATTGTGTGTTAAGTTAGCAAGTGATGTATTATTAGTCATACACCGTGTATGATTGGTTTTAAATGTGTAAAATCAAATTATGTTAGTGTGTTTTAAGTAAAGAGTGGTGTATGATTAGTCATACACCATGTATGATAGGGTTTAATTGTGTAAAATCAACTTGTTTATGTGTGTTTGAAGTGATTAGTGGTGTATGGTTAACCATACATCATATATGATAGGTATTACTTGCCTAAGAACAACTAGTGTTAGGGTGTTTCAACTAATTAGTGGTGAATTGTAGGAAATGGATGTAGTTCTGCACCACATTCTGGAGAAAAAAGATCAGTGCCCGGAGCATTTCAACCAGAGGGCAACATGCGCGTCTACGTCGGTTGCTCCTCTATTTGGACCCCTACTCAAACGGACTCAAAACGGAGAAATCCCGATCAAGTCAGCTTTTTATGATTTTGATTCGTTGATCATTAAGTTTCTTGCCGAGGATGTCACATATGGGGTCCGCTGCCACGACTTGGATCGGATATACATGCCCATCAATCAACCTAATCAACATTGGTTCCTTGCTGCCATCCATTTTAAAGATTGGCGGATACAGGTAATTGATTCTTTGTACTCCGCCGCATCCAAGGAATCAAGATTAGAACATGTGGAACCAATTGCAAAATTGCTTCCATATGCTCCAGATATGGTTAATTTTTGGGATGTCTGAAAGGACCTCAGACATTTCAGAGGCAAGCCTTTCTTGATCACTTACGACCTGGGTGAATGTCCACAACAAATGGGGTATGACATCTACTTCCAATGCAGTTTTACTATTCCGTTCATTTGGCCTTTGGGTTATTAAGTGGATGCAAAATAGTCATTACTTACAATGATGTATAATTTTTTATTGTCTCATCTGTATTATTATGAACTGCATGTCAAATTGTAGCATTTTTGTTATAAAGTTTATTAAATTTTTGCTTACAAATGGACTCAGCATCTCCCAATGCACGCAAGGGCAGACGGGGAAAATGCGGCTGAATACCTGTGTACACTTGTACAGACATGGAAGAAAGAAACAGATGCAAATGTATACATGTGAATAAAATTATGTGATGTGTATATATTATTGTATATTACCATAGGATTTACATTGTATTCATTATACTGAAAATTGTATAAAGGTTGTGATGTGTATGTAATATTATATATTTTCATATTATTGTATATTCTTTTTTTTTTGAACAAAATATTATTGTATATTCCTGTTGATGTATTTTCAAATTGTGTAATGAAAATTGTCAATGAAAGTGTTTCGAAATTGGTCCCAATTGTATGTTTTTGGTGTTTGATGTGTTTTTGAAGTGTGTTACGATGTGTGTCGACACACAGGGATGGTGTGGCGACACACATTCCTACAGATAATGGATGCAGAGGTGTGTGTCGACATACAGGGAACGTGTGTCGACACATATTCATACAGAGCAGCGATATATCCCAATATTTACGTCAACCACACCGATATATGTTGATTTTACACCTATATAAGTTCATCTTAACCCAATATAACCCAACATAAACCAATTATTAATTAGAAAACACTTAATAAAGGTTGATTTTACACCTATAAAACTCATCATACACCGTGTATGATTCATCATACACTGCTATTTACTTCAAACACATCAATATAACCCATCATACACGGTGTATGATTCATCATACACCAATAATTACTTCAAACACACCTATATAAGTTGATTTCACAGCATCATATCAGCAAAACTTAAAAATACATGCAAAAGTTGTTTTTACCCATTAAAACTCATCATACAACGTGTATGATTTATTATACACCACTAAGTGCTAGAAACACATTGAAAGGAGTTGATTTCACACCATTTAAAACTATCATACACCGTGAATTGTGAACAATTGCAGGAAATCCTTTGTACATTTCTTCACGTTATACATAATTTAAAGGTTTATAGGCTAGGGATATAGTGTAGTGATATTAGCCTACATGTAACTTTAAATTACCCTGCAGACAATTTGAAGGACAAACTGGACATATTTCACTGGCCCACCACCGCCATTGCTAGAACCACTTATAGTTGTCCCTCTGCATATGTTGTCTGTAAAGTGCACGCACTGCATGCATACAAAGTTCAAGACCCTTATCATGCGGATGCATTTCGCACCATTACAACTCATCATATACCGTACACCATGTGTGATTGATCATACACCGCTAATTACTTGAAACACCGTTGATGAAACATAATCTGTAGAAGTGCCACCTCTCCCTGCATCTCAGCTGTCACTGGCCTACCACCGCCACTGCTAGAACCACTTACATTAGCAATTTGAACGACTAGATATAGCACAAAATTGAGAAATCGTGTATGCTTGGCTTCCTATCCAACTACTCCATTTATAGGCAAAGGCATACAAGGTAAAAAGTAGGTGGTAGTTGAGGTCATTAAATTGAGGAACCGTGTATGGGGAGAACCGTGGGAGAGGGGTAGGATAAAGTAGGTGGTAGTTGAGGTTATTAAATGCTTGCTTGATAGTCCATTATGACCCCTGAACATTCAATGTTCAACCCCCAACTACCCCAACATGGTCAGTGTCCTCCATGTAAAACAATTTCATTGATAATACACAACCTCACTATTTCATGATTATTAAAACGTATCATACACAGTGTATGATAAGTCATACAGTACTAATTATTTGAAACAAACCTATATAAGTTGATTTTACACATTTAAAACTTATCATACACCGTGTATGATTCATCTTACACTGCTATTTACTTCAACCACACCTATGTATGTTCATTTTACACCAATACAACCCATCATACACCAATAGTTACTTCAAAAACACTTATAACTGCTGATTTAACACCATTATACCAGCAAAACTTGAAATAAACATGCAAAAGTTGATTTTACACCCATATGGTCAATCATACACCGTGTATGATAAGTTATACAACACTAATTACTTGAAACACACCTATATAAGTTCATTTTACACATTTAAAACTTATCATACACAGTGTATGATTCATCTTACACTGCTATTTACTTCATACACACCTATATAAGTTGATTTTACACATTTATAACTTATCATACACCGCGTATGATTCATTTTACACAACTATTTATTTCAAACACACAAATATAACTTGATTTTACACCAATATAACCCGTCATACACAATCTAAACTTGAAAAACACTTATAACTGCTGATTTAACACCATTATACTAGCAAAACTTGAAATAAACATGCAAAAGTTGATTTTACACTCATATGGTTAATCATACACCGTGTATGATAAGTCATACAACACTAATTACTTGAAACACACCTATATAAGTTCATTTTACACATTTAAAACTTATCACACACAGTGTATGATTCATCTTACACTGCTATTTACTTCATACACACCTATATCAGTTGATTTTACACATTTATAACTTATCATACACTGTGTATGATTCATCTTACACTGCTATTTATTTCAAAAACACCAATATAACTTGATTTTACACCAATATAATCTGTCATACACCAATCTAAACTTGAAAAACACTTATAACTGCTGATTTAACACCATTATACCAGTAAAACTTGAAATAAACATGCAAAAGTTGATTTTATACCCATATGGTTAATCATACACCGTGTATGATAAGTCATACAACACTAATTACTTGAAACACGCTTATATAAGTTCATTTTACACATTTAAAACTTATCATACATAGTGTATGACTCATCTTACACTGCTATTTACTTCATACACACCTATATAAGTTGATTGTATACCACTAATATTTTTTTTTTAATTACAATGTAATTGCTATTAATATACGTGCATTATTAATGACAGTTTTGTATTGTCCACAGCACACTGACTGGTATGAGGTTGTGTATTATAAATGCCCTTGTTTTAAATGGATGATAATAAACAGTTGGGGTAGTTGGGGGTTGAACACTTAATGTTCAGGGGTCATAATTGACACTCAAGCAAGACATTTAATAACTTCAACTACCACCTACTTTATCCTACTCCTCCCCCACGGTTCTCACATTGTATTTGTACCTTGTATGCTTTTGCCTAAAAATGGAGGAGTTGTCCAGGAAGCCAAGCATCCACGGTTCCTTAATTTCGTGCTACATCAAGGGTTCACACATCAAGATCAATGTCAAGGAAGTGATGTTTTACTGCTAAGTGGAGACTTGCTAATTACCTGTGCTTAGTTTCCCGACTGATCATAATTCATCAAGGGTTTTGCTTAATCGGGTTTTAAAGGAAGTATGTGATCAAGCAAAACCCTTTATGTATCATGATCAGCCGGTGAAGCTGAGCGCAGGTAACTAGTGTGTCTCCACTCAGCAAGGTCAAGAAATAACTATGCTTTTTGATAGTCAGTATATCCTACTCAGCAAGGGTTCCACACAGGGCTCTGTGTGTCGACACAAACCTCTGCATCCATGTTTCTGTAAGAATGTGTGTCGACACACATCCCAATACACTAACCCATCATATCAAAACACTTATAACACACATTTGGAACTAACTTCAAAACACTTCATTCACAAATTTCATTACATAATTTGAAAATACATCAACACGTCACACCAGTCAATGCGGTATGGATACTATAAAATTGTCATGAGTAATTACATTGTAAAAAATAAAATAAATAAAGAATGTAAATAAATAAAGAATGAAAATATATCAACACGTCACACCAGTCAAGGAGGGACTTGAGAAGAAGGACCGCGGGAGTTTGATGAAGTGCCTTTGGCACTAGGACGCAAAGCAATTGGATTCTTGCACGTGGATCGGTTATGCCCGTGTTCCTTGCATCGATTGCACCTTTGATGAACACACTCCTCACCGACAGACGGAATCCTCCTCTTTCGCCTCCTCCCAAAAGAGGTTCCCACATCAGGTGGAAGAAGATTCATGTCAACTACATCATGCGGGATACGCCAGTCACTTATGTGCGGCATCGGGTAGATGACACCTCTGTACGACTCGTACCATTTTTCTCTACTGTAGTACGGTGAGCATAAGTCGTACAGACCATAACGACTGTGCCGTACGATGGCTAACGCATGCTCACAAGGAAGCTGCTCAAGCTGAAACCTGCGGCAGGTACATGTCCTCTGCGACATATCTACGCAAAAATTCTCCTCCCCATCGATGACGCCGAAAGTATGATCATCAGCTCGCAAAATCTGCACGGCGCAAAAACAATAAAAAAATAAAAAATAAATTAAACAAAAACCCAACAAAACATGCACGTATCATAAATTATACAGAGCTTACTGTTATCGTTCTCGATAATTTCAATCTGTCTTGTAATTTCTTTTCGATATCGTGGGACATTGTACTGGTGCAAGCTTCACCTTGGCTCTTCTGTCATGAAACCACTTCTGCAACAGTAGCCTAAACTTGTTAACGAGGGTAGTAATTGGATAGTCACGCACCTTGACCAATACAGCATTCATGGATTCCGAAATAATTTTCGCCATTATGTTGTACCGACGACAAGGGGAGTGGGAACGAGTCCACTTGTCCAGTCCCACATCTTCCAAGTAATCTTTAGCCCCGTGTACGACACAACATAAACTGAAAAACAAACTATGGAACTCTTGAATGTTGTATGCTTTAGCTGCTTTGTAGTAGTACTGATCCAACTGCTTTGTTTTGCTCTTAAATTTGGCCTTCAAGTTGTTCAGGAAGTGGTACATGCACAGCCCGTGAAATGTGTTGGGGAAAACTTCTTCCACCACGCGTTGGATGCTTCGATATCTATCAGATACAATGACATGGCCAAGAGGCTCCCCAACGACTTCCTTCAATCTACTGAGGAACCAATGCCACGATGCATCATTCTCTGAATCACCGATACCAACAGCAATCGGGAAAATTTACTGGTTGGCATCGTGGCAAACGGACATGAACAGAACACCCCGGTATTTTCCCTTCAGATGTGTTGCATCAATGCTCACAATAGGCCGGCAAAACCGGTACCCTTTCAGTGAAGCATCAAACCCAATAAAGAGGTACTGAAACCTGCTCTCGTCATCTGTCTGTAAATAAAATGCGGGTACCGGGGTTAGTCTGTTGGAGGACTTGCAGATAACTAGGCAAGAATGCATATCACTCTTCGGCAGTACCCAATCTAACACTGTCGCATGCAAACTCTCTCGCCCTCCATGCAACACTATAGCTAATATCGACACCGTAGCAACTGCAGATGTCATCTATGACATCCCGTGGCTTGAACACTCTTCCGGGGTTGACAAGTTTCTTGCGGACGCACTCCCCGACGACCCAACTAGTTGCCTTCCTGTGTCTAACAGTGGTGAGATCGGTAGGGTGGGTATGATTATTTTCAACTTTTGTAACCATCCAATACCCACTATCTGCTAGACACGTAGCCCGAACCCTCCATGTGCAACCCTCTTGCACACAACGAATAACTGTTAACGATTTGTTAGACTTGAAGCTCTTAAGTCAAATTTTTCCCTCATGGCAATTACTCCCAGGTTAGTCAACAAATCCTTCTTCGATTTAAGTACTTGATGCACCTCGATTATATCAACCATCCTACCCTGCCCATATACCCCGTCAATCCAGCTCCTCTCATCACCGGAGCCAGCATCATCATCATAACGAGGATCACCAGCAGCTTGGACGTCGGGGTGGACATTCGGTTGACTGCTGGGTTCCGCATTCCGTTCCACTGCAGGTTCGACAATCAGAGGTCTTCAGGGGAAATATTACGATGCTCGTAAGTGTGCCCCTCTGGAGGTGATGCATTAGGTACAGTCGGTCGCACCTGGGATAAATTGATATTGTCCAAATTGTACCATGCACTTTAATTGGAGTTTTCCCAATCTCCACCTGTTGCTGTTGCCGCAACCGTCACAGTAGGCATGTCCAAATCGATTTCAAATGCATCTACGCGGGCTGCTTCTTCCATCCCCGCATCCAGACATCCACCAGAAGTCTCGGGAACCTCAGGGTACGAACGGCCACTGTTCTCGTCACCAACGGGAATTGTTTGAATGGGAGTCCGTTGCCAATCGAAGCAAGGATTCCTGTCGCCGGATAACTCTATAGTTACGATCAAAGTATGCTTCGCCCTATCTTCTTTGGCTAGTGCCTTCCAAAACATAACTAACCTATCATCAACGACATTGTATAAGGGCGCGACCTGAACGGCGGTGAAAAATTGAAAATGCATCTTTGAACCCGCATCCAACTGAGCACCAATCACCTCCGCCACAGTCCTTTGCAAACCAGCGAAGTCAGTTTTCTCATCCACTAAAAAATAACCTAATTTTCCACCAACGTACTCTGCCCTCTCCTTAAAGTGGACACCGTACAGAACGTATGCAACAGCAACATCACCCATTACTATGGACAAGAAAACAACATGATATCAAAGATAATGACATGAAACACACTAGGGTGGAATGAAAGTACAGCATTGAAACCACTCATAAGCGATGTATGATTGGTTTAAAACCATAATACACCAATAACACCTAACATAGACTGTGTATATGTAAAGCTACAAAGCTAAAAACCTGTAACACAACAATGCAAATGATTTTACAGAATTTAAACCCATCATACCCGGTCTATGATTAATGATGCACCACTAACTACATGACTTAACACACACCAACAAAGCATGGTATTACATGTCAGCTATAGCATGGTATTACACACCAACACAGCGTGGTATTACACCACTTTAAGAAAGAATACATGGTGTATGATTTGCGTTACAGTCATAAATAAGTTCATCACACACCGTTTAAAGCTATCATACACGGTGTATGGTTAAGGATACCACATTCTATACATGAAAGACACCAAAACGGGTTCATCATAGACCATTCAAAGCTATCATACATGGTGTATGGTAAACCATACCCCATTCTGTACTTGAAAGACACCAAAACAAGTTCATCTTGCACCTTTTGAAGCTATTATACACAGTGTATGGTTTAATATGCCCCATTCTATACTTGAAAGACACCAAAACAAGTTAATCACAAACCTTTTAAAGCTATCATACACCGTTAAAACCAATCATACACGGTGTATGATTGATCATACACCACTAATTACTTGAAACACACCTAAAAAAGTTGATTTCACACCTTTAAACCCTATCATACACGGTGTATGATTGATCATACACTCCTACTTACTTGAAACATGCCTAAACAAGTTGATTTCACACCAATAAAACCATTCATACACGGTATATGATTGATCATACACCACTAATTACTTAAAAAAACATCTACACAAGTTGGTTTTACACCGTTAAAACCAATCATATACGGTGTATGATTGATCATACACCACTAATTACTTGAAACACACCTAAACAAGTTGATTTCACACTATTAAAACATATCATACACGGTGTATGATTGATCACAAACCCCTAATTACTTGAAACACGCCTAAACAAGTTGATTTCACACTAATAAAACCAATCATACACAGTGTATGATTGATCATACACCACTAATTACTTAAAAAACATCTACAAAAGTTGGTTTCATACCATTAAAACATATCATACACAGTGTATGATTGATCATGCACCACTAATTTCTTGAAACACACCTAAACAAGTTGATTTCACACCATTAAAACCTATCATACACTGTGTATAATTGATCATACACCCCTAATTACTTCAAACATACCTAAACAAGTTGATTTCACACCATTCAAACCTATCATACACGGTGTATGATTGATCATACACCACTGTTTACATGAAACACACCTAAACAAGTTGATTTCACACCATTAAAACCTATCATACACGGTGTATGACTAATCATACACCACTCTTTACTTAAAACACACTAACACAAGTTTTTACACCATAAAAACCAATCATACACGGTGTATGACTAATAATACACCACTTGCTTACTTAACTAACAATAACATAAGTCGATTTACACCATTAAAACATATCATACACGGTGTATGATGGATCATACACGGTGTATGATTGATCATACACCATTAACCACTTGAAAAACCCCAATACAACATGCGAATACACCATTTAAACTAATCATACACGGTGTATGATTAATCATACACCACTAATGAGTTCAAACACACCAAAAGAAAGTTATAATACATCATTTAAACCAATCATAAACCATAAATGACTTGTAATACACCGATCTCATACGACAAGGATACATTAACGACATTGTCAACAAATGACAATTTTACCTTCAATATCTGATTTGAAAACCGTGAAATGTGTGTAACGACTCAACCTTAAACTTACAGCAATGCCACGAAGCTTCAAACACTATCTTACCAGGGCTTCTTCTTCTTCTTCCGAGGGCCCAATGTAGCAGAACGACACACGGAGGATGAAAAAAATGGAGCTTGGAGAATTCAGATTGAGAGAAAAATAACAAAGAAGGGTGAATAAGAGGTGAGTAAAATGGGCGGAAGTGAGAAGGGAGGGAGAGAGCGAGAAGCAAATTACATGACATAAAGTAAAAATATGTACTTTTGCATTAAATGAGGAGAGAGAAAATGGAGGGGGGAGGGGGTAAAGTAAACGGCTGGGCGTTAAATGAGGAGAAAGAATGGGAGAGAGAGAGGACGGGTTTGGGGGGGGGGGGGTGAGGTGGGAGGGTATTTTTGTCCAAAATAGTCTATTTAGGATTAATAGGGTCTATTTATGGTTAAATGGGGGATTGGGGGGGAGGAGGGGTGGTGTCTAAAGGGGGTGATTTCCCTAATTTCTTTAACCCCTAAATTGGGGGTGAGTGGGGATAAGGGTCATTTTTGAAAAAAATTGGACACTTTTATTCTTATTTTAACTATAACTCTCTTTATCCTTACCCTTTTATCCAATTGTCAAACAAAAGTAACTCATTTACCCTTTTTTAACCTTACTCCTCTTAATTTGACATATCTAAATAAATGTAGGATATTACCATACCCTCCCCCTTTTTACCCCTCTTTACTCCCTTTACCCAGTTGCCAAAAAAAGTACCTAAACTTTTTGAAAATTTTCAATATCACACTTTAACGGCGTTAAAATTAAGGTTCAAAATTGAAAATTTTTGAAATATATATATGATTTTTTTTAAATTTGAAAAATGTAGTGCTTTTTGAAAGCGTTTATAAAATTTAGGTAGCTTTTAGTAAAAAAAACTTTATTTTTTATATATTCCTTCGGAGGGATACTTAATGTCTTGTTCAACAATTGGATAAAGGTAATAAAGAGCGGTAAACAAGGGGAGGGTAAAGTATTATCTTACTCTTATTTAGATATATTAAATTAAGAGGGATATATTAGTTATCCTTATTTGATAATTAGATAAATAGATAAGGATACAACAAGTTATTGTTAAAATAATATGTTTTTAAAAAAAAGATAAAACGACAACTTATTTAAAAGCCAAAAATAATTCAAAGGATCGGTAGCCATCTCTAATTTGAGATGGTAGATGTTGTCGAGACAGAAAAATCATTCCAACACTATCTCAAATTTGAGACGGATTCGCAAATCCATTTCTATTCAAGATGGATTCGCAACAACTAATTTTCCTGTGTCAAATTTGAGGCGTCATAAACTATCACGATCTTGTCTCTATCTGAAGAGACAGTTTATGGTACAACTCGGCTATTTCTCAAAGTCAGTTACAAAATCTCCGTCAAAATGCTGTTCTAAATCAGTCATAAATTGCTAGCAATCAGCGTATTTGCCACGAGTTTTTGATTACCTTTTTTTCCACTATAATACATCTTTGATATGAACTAAGCTTCAAAAAACTAAAACTAATAGAATAACGACAACGACGACGACAACAGAACCAGTGCCTCAAGGGCTCCTACATAAGCAGAATCTGAGAGGAGTGGGATGTATGCAGCCTTACCTTTTCAGGATGATACCCTAACCAGAGGTTGTTTCCGAACTAAAACTAACAGAATGACAAACAAAAAACAAAGAAGAAAGAGAGGAACTATTGCTTGCCATGGGTTTTCTTTTTCTGGTTTGATTCTCACGTTGTTGGGTGGGCCAACATTGGGCCTCATATCTCTGGGCCCAGGCGTTTCAATTTTGCATGAGAACTCATAGGGAATATCACTTTATATTCTTCCCTTTTAATACGTTTGGTGGGCCACACGTGTGCATGCCTTGCTCGACTGCATCGAGCGGGTTGGTGCATCATGGATGCAGTGTGAACTTTTTCTGACTCGGAATTTTATCTTACAGCCGGTGATATTATGTCTTTACAAAGTCATTTCTTGGTTGGGAATACGGATTCGAGTTCCAGTTGATAAATGCTTTCATAATCATTCATTTCATAACGAAGGCCAAATTCTTCATTCTGTAATATTTTTCTAGTTCTTCCGTATTCATCCTCTCCTTCCATGAGTAAGCCAGATTTTTCTCATTTTCATAAATGGTCAATATACCAAACGCGTGTATACTTGGCCTATAAATTGGCTGCTTTTCATCTCTTATGAGCAGGGACAGGTTTTGCACTCTGTCATATCCTCTATTTCCTCCTATAAAACGAATGCTATGAGGTATGAAAAGTGAACACACACATAAATTACGAACAAAGCCTTTCCTCAATGGTAGGAGGCAAGTGATGGGATAGGGTGTTACTTTAGGACCAAAAGTTTGGAGTTCGATTCCCCATTCGAACCTCTCCCTGATGAAATTTTGACTTAACTAGCTTATTTGGTGTGTGAGTCACTGCACGAATCGGGGTTTACCGAGTAGCCGGGTTTTTCGTTAGATAAAAAAGAAAAGAAAAGAACACATTACTCGCCTCTGTTCTACATATACCACTTTTCCTCTCATTCAATATACCTCTCTGCTTAAGATTCTTCCACTTCCATTACCTAGCATTTTTTCGATAATTAGAGATAAAAACTTTGATATAAAAACTGGCAAAATCATTGAAGGGGAGCCAGAGAAAACCCACAAAAACAGGAAAAAAAGAAACAGAGCACAACAAAAAGAAAAGCAGCTCTCAAAGCTAGAAGCAAAACACCCAAAAGCTAGACGTCTACACCCACGAATTTTAGTCTTCTACTCAAGAGTATACTTCAGTGTTAGGTGTTGTATTAAACTTGGAGCCAGAATTCCAGTTGGTCCTATTTGTATCCATGTGGTGGCATAAACAGCTAAGGACAATGGTGAACTTCATGATGCGACGATTAGCCATGCTTTCAGGTTGTGCTCGAGACTGACTCTGTTTGGTTTTATTCTTTTTTGAGTCTGATTTGGTTCAAGTTCAATTGTTCAAGGTTGTTTTTGTCCATGTTCGAGATTGGATTTGTTAGGGATTGAGGCTGCCTCTATTTGAGGGTATGAGGAGGTGGATGTACGCAGTCTTCTTCCTTTAGGGTACTACCCTGAAGAGAGGCTGTTTCCAAGTACCCCCAACCTGAGGGGTGAGGACTTCCCAGGAGGTCACTTATTCTGGTACTACTCTCACCCAAGCACACTTAATTTCAGAGTTCTAATGGGATTCGATACTTGCGTGTTGGTACCCTCTTTGGTAATAATCAACGTCATATTAAACTCGATTATTATTCGAAGGTTCACATGAATCACATCTACTTGACCGCGCCATCCTCAATGATGTTTACACTAGATCCACATCCTCTGCTCTCAGGGAAGCCCTAAAAGGTAATATTTCAATGCGGAACGAAAAATTAAAATTGATCAAACACTTTGAAATCGAAAGATGAACTCGGAATCAACTGAAAAAGAGAGAAAATTAGGGCCTTCGTATTTCAAAAACTGATGAATTAACCATACAACTATAATAAGTATTTACAGGCAATAAGAAACCCTAAAACCCAAAATTACGAAAATGCCCTAAAGTACAAAATTATGAAAATGCCTCTAAATTATGCGGAAAACATAAAAGTGCCCCGAAAACACATTTATAGACTGAGTTTGGGGAAAATAGGCAAGGTCAGCGGCAAAGCAGCTGGGGTTGGATAGTACAGTCTGATAGCTTCTTTTTGACAAGTTATGGGCCTTGTAACTCCTTAGATCAAAAGTTATGGCCGTTTAAAGTTGCCCGGGCAAATTAGTGCTTCTAGCCTACCCGTTTGGGTTTCTAGAGGTCCAACTACTTCAGAAACTCTTTGACTACTTGTCTTATTTTATATTTAGATCGGTCTTTATTAAACAAGTGAAATTGCGCTACGAGATCATCGGGTCGGGTTTAGGCTTCAAAAAAGAGACAACACCACCAAACATGAATACAAAAAATGGAAAAAAAAAACAAGAAAGTGACTTAACAAAGGTAGGACTACCATTAGTAATGAAAATAGTAATTGAACTTATCTGTAGAGTTTTTGATACCGTTTTTATTTACAATTTTTCATTTTTATAGATTGAACTTGTAACTTAAGATGAGATTACGGTGTAACCTCATATTAAATATCTACATTGGATTCTGAAACTCTTAGAACTGTTTTTAGATCCCTTATATATTGTCACATTTATAAAATATATGTAAGACTATATATGGATGAAAAAAAAATTTAGATCTTTTAATTACAACTAATTGTATACATTCAAATATATAGATGAGTGTTGTATCTGCAATCTCTACGTTATTTAATATTTAAATGATATTTTTTTTTATAAAATAAATAGAGTAATATAATATATTAAGTCTTACATTTTCTAGAATATATATTATTTGGTATTTTGTACTTAAAAGTTTTACGGTTACATAAAAATTAAATATATTTTACCTATTGCATTAATTTATTCCTTTTACTGTTGATTATTATGAATTTAATACTCATAATGTCAAACTAGTCATTTAATTGAAGTGTTATTATTCATTTTTACGAGCTTGGTCATATTAGTTGCAGGTGACCAACATAACAACCCGACAATTAAAATTTATCCTTTAGTAGGTGATTCTATTCCAAAATTAAATTGACAAGTTGTAAGTTTAAATCAATCTAATAAAATATATTTTTTTCCCAATAAGTAGTGATAAAACTCACGTTATAAAATAGGCAGGGATGGCAATGGGTTGGGTTTGGATCGAGTTTGCTGTCATCCATATCTAACCCAAAAAAAATCCATCCCAATCCAAATCTAAAAAAAAAAAAAAAAAACCCATTTATTTCTTAAGAACTCAATCCAAGTGCAAATCCAAATCCATCGGGTGGCCCAAATCCATAATCCGTTTAATTCCTAGAACAAATGATGAAATTACAATCTAATATATATATATAACAATAATAATGCAATAACAATATTTTAAGAACTAGTATTTAGATATGACAAATCAATACACCTTTAGCCCTTTTCATTTAATACTTGTAATATATATATATATAACAATAATAATGCAATAACAATATTTTAAAAACTAGTATTTAGATAAGACAAATCAATACACCTTTTAGCTTTTTTTCATTTAATACTTGTAATAATAATAATGTTTCAGGTTGAGGGCCCTCGGACATAGCCTCCCTTTGGGGTGACACCCTGGAGGGGTAAGGTTTCGTACATCTCAAACCCCCCGACCCTGCATTACCGGGAGCCTTTGAGGCGCTAGATTTATTGTTGTGGTCGTTGTATTTGTAGTAATAATAATACAATATTAGATAATAGTTCAAACACATTTTACATACTAATATTTATACATAGATTTGTTAATTATGATTTTTACAAAGAATATTATAGTGCTAGAACAAGCTCCAAAAATATTTTGTTGGAATATTCCCTGGCATGTTAAATACTCAGAATTTAGTAAGCTTAAAATTTTATTCTGCACTTAACATAATTTCGAGTTGGATTTGGGTCGAGTTTGGGTTAGGTTTGATGTCATCTAAATCCAACTCAACCCAAGACCCATTTATCAAAACCCAAATCCAAATCCATTTTTTTATATCCAAATCCATCATAAGTGGATCAGATTGAATGGATATCCAACGAATTCGGGTCCAATTGTCATTCCAACCTGGAAATTGGGTCGGGTGGGGTCGGGTCGAGTTAATGTCAAGTCGGGTCAGAATCAGGTTGGGTCAAACTCGGGTTGCGTGAGTCTCAGGTTGGGTCGGGTCAACCTTGGACCAGGTCGGATTTCAAGTTGATTTATCAGGTTATTTTGATAATATATTTATTCCACCTTGAAAATTATAACCAAAACTATAAAATAAATGATTGTAATTAATCTATTATTTAGATTATAAGATAAGTTGGATTTCTATTTGAATCCTTTTGGGTTATAGGACATATTTGGTTCAAGTCTTGGGTCATCACGAGTCGGGTTTAATTCGAGTCAGGTAATTTTGGGTTCAGGGTCAGCTTGGGTTGGGTCAAATCCAGGTCGGTTTATTTTTAGGTTTGGGTCCCAATAAATTTAGAATTTTTCAGGCAAGTAACAGAACGGGTAATGAATCGGATCATCAAATTGGGACATGTTTTGCCAGCTTGCATAAAGGTACACGACAAAAATAATAAAAAAAATGACAGTACAAAACGAAACATAGAGAAAAAACAGAGGACGGTTTAGTCGAACACTTAACCTAACCGCCAACAATTTTGAATACCACAACAAACATAACATATAACATTAATGCCTATGAAATCGACATGAAAAACTGTCAATTTAAATGTCATTGTCTTGACACGTCACCATTACTCTCTCTCTCTCTAGAAATTGGGGACACCCCCATGTTCCGTACTGGACGGTACTGCCGCGTACGCTCACCGTCCTTTTTTGTCTTTTTTATACAATGAAAGCTAGTGGCTGGGGGCACTTTTATTTTGGATAAATTACTAAAAAAAAATTATTTTTTATTTTAAAATAGAAAACTTTTTTTATAAATAAAAATACTCATAAAATTTTTTTATTTTTAAAAATTTATTATTTAACCCTCATGCAAATTATTTTTAATCATTTTGCCTCTAATGTTTAATTTTATTTTTAGAAAAGAGTTTTATAGTATTAGATAAAAATTAAATATTTCATGTTTTTAGAAAAAAAAATTAAGAAAATTTTCTATGTTTATAAAAATATAATTATTTTAATTAATTATAGTAATATTATATAAGTTTAAAAAATAAAAAAATATTTTTAAAATTTTTAGAAAAAAATTTCATGAGATCAAATATTTTTTTGTTGAGGGGCAAAATGGTCAAAAATAGTTATTTGGGCAAAGTGAAAAATTTTTAAAAGTTAGAGGATTTAGTGAGTGATTTTATTTGTGAAGGGGGTATTTTGTTATTGAAGCAAAAGTTAGGGGTATATTTGAGTGGTTTAGTAATTTACCCTTTTATTTTTTATACAAATAAATATACGTAGCTAGGGGTGTATTTGAGCCGAGTCAAGCCCGAGCCTGCTAGGCTTGAAGCTCGGCTCATTTGCATTAAGTTCGCCGAGTTCAGAAAGTTCAAGCTCGAGGTCGGCTCGTCAAAAGCTCGGGCTTGACTTGGCTCGTTCTAAGTTCGGCAAGCACGAATTAAGCTTGTAATATTTCGGCTCATTTAAGCTCAATCTAGTCTAGTTTGGACTCGTTTAAGCTCTGGCTTGACTCATTTAGACTCAAATTTGGCTTTATTGGTCATATTTAATCAAAAATATAATATTAAGAAAAGCTCGTTTAGCCTCGCGAAGCTCGAGCTCGATTCAATAAGCTAAACGAGCCAGTTCGATTCATTTACACCTCTATCTATCTAAAACTTATCAGGGGCCCCTGCCCTCAATGCTTACAAGTTGGCTTCACCAGTGCTTACGTTGGGTACACTTTCCAAAAATCCGGTGAATTGAAAATTTTAGCGTTAAATATAATTTTATATACTTTTTATTAAAAATTTAGTAAATTATTTTTTAAAAATTTGTTAATATTGTTAGAGTGTAAAACTATTCATGAGCCTTTACCTATCAATTTAAGCTTCTGGGCGAATTGGTTCCTTGATATGGTATCAGAGCATTGTTGACCTAGAGGTCATTTGTTCGAATCTTAACAACTTCCACTTTCAATGTTAAAATAATTTAAGCACAATGTATGAGGTGGGCTTGTGCACTATCCACTCTTCAAGCCCAATTGGCATTTGCGTGAGGGGGTATTTTAGAGTATAAAACCAATCTTGGACCCTCACCCATCAGCGTAAGCTTTTGGAAAGGATGGTTCATTAGTATGGTATCAGAGCCTTATTGACCAAAAGGTCTTTCAATGTTAAAATAATTTAAGTACTATGAGATGGGCCTGTGCACTATCTATGCTTCAAGCCCAATTGGCATTCGCGTGAGGGAAATGTTAAAGTATAAAACTATTCTTAGATCTTCACCCATCAGCTTAAGCTTCTGGTTAAGTACTATATAGATACTGTGGATTTTTTTGGTCAAAAAATATTCTACTCTATATGAAGTTTTATGAATTTTATCACCTCCACTAAATTTTGTTTTTAACTAGTGATAAATTCTTTTTTTTTTTTTTTTGGTAATAAAACTTAAAGAATTCATCAGGTATTCTATGTTTAAGTATTTATCACTTAAATATTTAATATTTTAAAGTAGGGGCGTTGATTATCGTTTAAGTGTATCGTTTAACTTATGGATTCGATAACCATCAAATAAATTAGTGAAAATTCAATTGCCATTATCACCCTTTAAATTGATTAATCAGAAATTTTGTTATTGGTTAGTTCAGTTCGGTTAATCAATTAACCACTTATTGAAAAGAAAATTTAGGCTCCGTTTATTTTGGGGGAAGTATTTTTTCCCCCGGAAAACATTTTTCTCAGAAAAGGTTTTCCAAGGACAACTAAATTCTAATTAATGTTTTTCGTTGTTTGTTTGACGAAAAAAGTGCTCCCGCCTCATAATATTGCTTATTTGTTCTAAAAAACTAATCTTCTATCAATCATACTATACCTTGTTATAAGATAACATAAAGTAGAGAAACTATATATTATAAGTTATATAGGCTTTCTTTGGTTGTGAACAAGTTATTTTTGATGGAAAAATATGGGAATTTATTTCGAAACCTAAAGTTTGACCATTTATCACCTAGATAACTTACATATTTCGAAATATACAATAAGTCCCTTGATGTTTCAAAATTTTATCATCCATGTACCGAGCTTGGTATTTTTTATCAAAATCTAATTAATTTTCATCATAGAACGTTGATGTGATATATGATTACAATAATATATATAAGGGTTATTTGCATCCAAGGTCCTTGTATTTTATTCATTGTGTCAATTTAGTCCTTATACTTTTAATTGTATCAATTTAGTCCATCTACTATCTATATTGTGTCAATTTAGTCCTATGATCAAATTAAAGTTAAGTTAATGATGTAATTTTTAACGGTACAATTATGTTAGATGTAAGTAATCACTACAAATTTAACCGACTTGTTGCTGAATCATTTAAAAATTCATCAAATCTTAACATGAATTTTACTCTAAGACTAAAGTGACAATATAAATAGTAGAGGGACTTAATTGACACAATTAAAAGTATAATGACCAACTTGACAATATGGGCAAAGTATATGGACCTTTGGTATAAATAACCCTATATATAATTATATCAATATTTTAACAAAAATCCAGCAGATTACTGAAAGAAGTTCATTGAATTATGAAGGAATATATCTACATATTAATGAAATAATGTGTCATATTACGACCGAAGTATATCCCAAAACTTTTTAAACCACTTGAAATATTGACTTTCGTTGTTTTACAAAGGAAAAACATTTTCCTCATTTGGGAGGAAAAGCTTTTCCTTTGAAAAATATTTTCCGTCAAAAAGTGCGAGCCAAACAACGGAAAGTAAAAAAATCATTTCCGATAAATCTCTTTTTACTTCGAAACAAACGGAGCTTTGAATTTCTTCTCTACCCATTTAAACTCTAAAATTTTATTACTTTCACCTGCTTCAAAAAATTAATGAAATATTTAAATATCTATTATACAATATGGCGCATGGGATCGGATATGATAATAAAAGCCTTTTATACAAATTTAATTTTAAAAAAAGAGTGGAAAACGAGGATTTAAGTTTAGATTGTCAATTGGATTTCTGAGTGTACATCATTATCATGGTTGACGTAGATAAAATCAAACTCGTAACTATAAAATAAGTCTGGATGCTTATCCACTAAGCTACAACTTGTACCACAGCAACAACAACAACCGACTCAGTGCCTCGAGGGATCCCGCATAAGCAGGGTGGGGGGATGTACTCAGCCTTATCCCTTCAGGGTACTACCTTATATGGAGGCTGTTTCCGAGTACCCCCAACCTAAGAATATAATAATCAGTTTATTCGGTTAACTGATTTAGTGAAACTCATAAATCGCAGCCGCCCAAATTAACAGATTTTTTTACCAATTTGGTAACCGAACCATTTTTTCCAACTCAGCCAAAGTTTTTGGTTCAATTTTCTCAGTTTCAATTTGATATTTTTGGTTTTGAGCTTTTGTGAACACCTGCATTTTAAAGTGATAAATTTAATTTACCAGTTATCATATCTGCCCCCAATAACATAAATTCGAAAAGACAGCACCATTCTCTTTCTTTCTTTAACTGTTCCGATTTGGACAAGTGGGTTGGTTTGTTTGCTCTTGATCTACACAATTTTCAAGTACCAATAACTTTTTTAAACGGATAACGTCGTCATGGCGTGAGGTAGAAATGATAATAGGACGGGTAAAACTACCTACTTTTGGGTACTCACTCACCCCAAAGTGGGATAGTTAGTGGATACGAGTTAGGTGTACCCGCTCCCTAACAAGATTGTTTGTTTACCTGGAAATATTTATCCTCTACTTTGATTAACAAAAAATTGACAAAATATAAGAAATAAAAAAATGCTAAAATATTCTAATTCCTTTATTTAAAAAAGACCGGATAACAATTCTTCAATGTTCTAATTCCATCCCGACACAACTAACTACTTAGAAAATTAACACGAGAATTGAATTTCCGAAACGCATTCGAACACCCATAAAGCCAACGTTCTAATTTTCAAGTCCCACTTGAGAACATGTTGCTATATTGCGTACAAACTTTTTACCAATAATATCCACAAGAATGAAATCCCAATTTTTCCTTTTTTTAAAAAAAAGGAAAATTAAACCAAACAAGAAATCAAACCAACATATTGTCATGTATATTATATTATTTTATTTCCATTTGGAATCTTGAACAAAGAGGTCAAGCAAATGGAACAATGCGAACAAACAACACACATGCTGAAAAATTATGAGTTTTTATAATATTAAAAAAAAAAAAAAACTCAGAAAAAGAAAATAAAAACAACAAAATCTCAGAAATTGGAGATTTTAATCCTGGAAAATAAACTCACAATAATATAAAAGATAAATCCAACTGTGCTTGACAAAGGGTGTAAATCCAAGCTCGGCTCAGCTCGTTTACACCCCAACAGGTTATTATTGACTTAGTGAGAGGCGACCTTGAGGTTGAGGGTCTTGTTCAACCATGCCTTCCAGCTTCCACTTCCCTTCCTAGTAGTGATCCCGGGGCTCGGTGTGTCGCTGCCCTCTTCTTTACGAGGTTGCGGTTTCTTGCATAGGAGGAAGCTGCGGCTTCCGCGTGCACCGATAGTCTCCCATGGGCTCAAAGCTGCAATTAACAAGAGAAAATCAAAGTATCAGAATCGGTTTGTGTATCAATGGAGCATAAGAAAGCAAATCAGATTTCCTAAGATTAATTTAACAAATGACTCAATGACAATCAACAGTAGAGATCATTCACATATAATAATATCTGATATGGTCTGATTATACTACGATAAGGTGCCTTTACAGACAGCAGTAAGAATGATGTATCAAATCGAACAGAACGAAACCTCTAAACATGAACGAGAATAGCACGTGATGAATGAATACGAACATTACACCTACAAAGAATGTGGAAGAAAGGTTCACCTCGCAAATAATGATAATTTAAATGAGATACCAGGTGAGTTTCATTCAATCAGGTACCACGCTCGTTAATCAGATATACTAAATTACGATCCAACTGCCAATTGCTTTTGGCAGATGAATCTTGAGATGATCCATAGAAGGAAAATTTCTTATGAGGGTTTCATATGATCGTCAAAATCTAACTGAACCCATAAGGGAATCCTATATAACGACAAATAAACTTGCTATGCTTTATAATTCGATGTAACCAAGCACCAAATTGTAGAAAAGATGGATGTAGCGGAGTGAGGATACTGCACTAGATTTCTGCGCGTGTACGAAAAGCTAAAGATTACATAAATAAATTCAACATAAGGCAAATGTGGGAGTGGGAGTCATGTTTGGGCACCAGACGCAAAGAATATGATTCCCGGGAGAGGAATATGCATAAAGATATGATCATCGACTTAAAGAAGTCGTACTCAGTTTAAGTTTAACACAAAAAGTATGATAAGAGTCCAGTTCTTCACCTCTTTATCCATATAACCGACCACACGTGGCAAGGGAAAGTCGTAGATGCCGGGCCAGGGCCAGTCTTGAGATTTTAGGGGACCAAAGCAAATTTTGATGGGTGGGCATAGGCCATTTTAAGCACATCTTAAATAATTCACTTTATATTGTAATATTAGCTGACATATACACACACGTTTATAATGTATCATATGCACGTCATTATTTCTCCATTATAAATAGTCACGTACAGTAGAAGCTAACTTATAATATAATTAATTTTCAACAGGAGCCCATAACGGATTAGGGCCCCAACCCTTGGGATCTTAACCAACCTTCATGGAGTTGTTATGCAAAAATACGAGCCGATCAATCAAAAACATCACCTTCTATAATGAATTCACACAAAACGAACATAAAACTAAAAGAAACGCAATAAATATCAACGAAAACGATCCTCAAACAACAAGACACCGAACAAAAACACAAAATCAACCCAATCAAAACAAGAATTCAACAAGAATGAACACAAAGAGATAGAAAGAATTGATACCATCAGTTGCAGCACCGGGGCAATACAGCAAGAACTCGTTAAGATCCGAACCAAGAACCGGTAACCGTCCCTCGCGCCCATACGATTTCAACGCCATATCAATCACACCAGCCACAAGCTCCTCCTCGTTCACCACAAATCTCAACGGCCCCGCGCTCCCAAGAACATTAATCGTAATCAAAACGCGGTTTTGCTTCGCATTCTGACTCTTCTTCTGCTTGCTTAGCAACATCTTTCCCCAATTTTTGTTCAAATTATCAAAAATCGAACCAATTCAGAAAGAAACCCTCAGATCTAGATCAAATTAAACCGAAAAATAGATGAAAATCAAGGAAACTTGACGAAATCAAATCAAATCGACCTCCAATGAAAGATCTAAGGGTCGACGCCGAGGCAGCGGTAGTACCAGCCTTCCATGCAAGATCCGAAGGCGAAAGATGAGAGAGAGAGCACAAAGATCCCCTTGGTGAAGAGGAGGGGAGAGGATCCTATACAAGAACTTGAGATTTCCACCATTCACAACGAATTTCGAGCAAATTTTCGAACAAAGTTTCGACCTTGAAGAGAGAGAGAGGAGAGAGAACGAGAGCGGTGGTGAATTGAATGGGTTGTAATTGGGGATTTTTATAGGATTAGGGTTAGGGTTTGGTGAAATTGGGGTAATTGGAGTTGAAATCGAATTAGAATTTCTTTTTCCTTTTTATTTTTTATAATAATAAATTAAAGGGTATTTTGGTAATTTTAATGTTTTATTTTCACGTGGGTCAAGTTGGCGTCGTAAAATTCAATTTTGATCCGTTTAAAAACTCGTCAAAACTAGCTGACGGCGCCGCTGACGTTTGTCTCTACGCTCGTTTTATTTTTATTTTTTTATTATTTTTTATGTTGATAACTTAATAAAAGATTTAGCTATTATTATCTGTTATACAAAATAGAATTATTTATAATAAAAAATTTTATATTTTTTTATTATGTCAATTTAGTCCTTTTATACTATATTATATTAATTTAGTCATTTGGTCAAGTTCAAGTTTAAGTTGTAGCTAAGTTCACCGTGTGTTTGCCTTACTTATTTGTTACTCTCCTGCTGCCAGGTCACATGCTCATTGCAGCGGACCTACTTCTTCAGGTTGGAGGTCCTCGAAAACAGCCTCTCTTCAGGGTAGCCCCCTGAAAGGGGAAGGCTGAGTATATCTACCCCCCAGATCCTGTTTAGGCGGGAGCCTTTGGAGGCACTAGATTTGTTGTTATTGTTGTTGCCGTTAGGGATGGCAATGGAGTGGGTAAAATTCGTTATCTACGGGTACCCACTCCTTTTGGGGTAGATATAGGTACCGGTGAAGCAGGTAGCGGGGACCAGTTGGGTATAGTGTTGTACTTATCTCGCCTCGCTCTATACCCGCACTGTCCTACCATATATCCACCATATAATTGTTTCATTTTGTATCTAAGTAACTTTTAAATTAAAAAATTCGTGTTTAAATTTAATTATATAAATCATTTATCAATACTATAAAAAATATAATTGAATTTTTTAACAATAGTATTAAACAATTAATAGGGCGGATATGGATAATTGTTACATTAGGGCGGGTACAGGATGGATAATGGATATCCATGGGCAATGGGGTAGGTATGTGTATGGGTTTGTACCTACTGGGGCAGGTATGGGTATTCACTTCATATCTGCTGCGAGTAATGAGGTAGATATAGGTATGGATTTAAATGGTCGATACTGATATGAAGAAGGCAAACCCCATACTCACTCCGCCCAATTGCAATCCCTAGTTGGCGTAAGTTTTAACGACATAATCAAATTAAATGTAACTAATTGATTACAAATCCATTAATTGACTCGATTTAATTCAATTCATGGGCGAACTATTAAAACTTTCATTAACAATTTAGTGGAAGTTTTACTTTAAAGACCATTACAATATACCAATTGTACAACGACTAAATTGACATAATTAAAAGTATAAGACATATATTAATACAATGTACTGATCAAAAAAAAAAATTGATACAATGAGTAGAGTACAGGAAACTTTGGTGTTAATAATCCTAACAAATATTATGATTATTTACTATTTGGCACTTCAATACAACAATAACAACAGTCCCAGTGCCTTAAGGGCTCCCGCGTATGCAGGGCCTGGGAGGGGTAGGATATACCAGCCTTACCCCCTCAGGGTGAGACCCTGATGAGAGGCTATTTTCGATGACCCCCAACCTGATAGTTACTATTTGACACTTCAATGTTTATTTAAATAATAAAAGCCTCCTAACTCTTTTTAATGTATTTTTTAATATTTTAAATTTTGTATGTATTAATAATTAATGAAAGAGGGAAACCCAAAAAAAAAAATTTCCATGAGTGAAAATGCTTCAAAGTGTCACGTTTCGTTCTCCTCGAAGACACAAGAATAACCATGGCACCAAGGTTTAGCATCGAGCCTCAATACGACGTTTTTATCATGGGTAATTATGTCTTTAAAGGTTTCTGATATTGGGTTTCGCTAAAGATGTTACGTAATTATTGATACATATAAAATCTAAGGTACTAAAAAAAAAAAAAAGGAGCTCTTTTTATTATTTACAAAATGTAGGTAATAAAAAGTAAATAACTCAAAATATTATTATTGAAATAATGATATAATATGTAATGAATAATTACATTAGAATTTTATACAATTGCTTTGTTATTAATATTTTTACCTTGTAATAAAATTACCAAAGATTTATTTTGCGTTCTTTCTATAATTTTTTAAGTTTAAAAAAAATAGAGAATTAGTAGTATGTTTCATATTGTTGTTAATTTTTAGTTTTAGTTTTTTAGAAATTAAAAAACATATTACATAAATATTTTTTTAATATTATTTATATTTTTTAGTTTAGAAGAAAATTAAAATTAAAAATAAGAATAGACCCTTTTTAAATATGTTTTTTAATTGTTCAAAAAATACAAATTATAAAGAGAATCCCGATATCAAACGAATAATAAATTTGGAAAATAGTTTTTTCCGACTTTTATTTTCTACTTTTCCTCGGAAACAGTCTCCTTTCCACTCGGAAGGGGTATGGCTGCGTACATATACCCCTCCCAGACCCTGCTTTAGCGGGAGCCGCGAGGTACTGGAATTGTTGTTGTTGTTGTAAAAAAAAATATAACCAAAATTAAGAACAAAATATTATTTTTAAAATTTATTTTTAAGTTCCACAAAGTTAAAAATTCCAAATAAAAATTATACTAATATTTAATATAATAAGAAATTATTTTCATATATAATAAGGAATAATATCTACAATGAAAACATGTGGCGTGGGTAATGATAAAAAAACATATGTTGAGGCTATCATATTATATTGTATTCCAATCTATCATATTATATGAAAAAAAATTATTTTCTTTTTATATAAGTCAACCTAGTGTGTAATTGAATTTTAAACAATTATATTTATATATTATAATTAATAAATTTTATTTTTTAACATAAATAAAAAAAATTACCATTGTAATAACTTATATAGATTAAATTAAGAGAAGTTAATTGATCTTATTAGTAATTAAATCTCTTTTATAAATATATAGATAGATAGAGGAGTGGAGGTTTAAGAACGAATAGAAGTGATAACCTCGAAATTGAAGTATAGAAAAGTGGAGATTGTATACTGCAAAAATTTTAATGCATAACTATAATACATTTTATAATTCAATGAAATAATAATTAATATGTAGCATAGATATACATCAGTATATTCATTAAATGTTTCTAAAAGTAATTTATACTACAGAAGTAAGATAATGGTCAAGAAAATTTTAATGCATAACTATATGAATAATAATAATATTATACAGTCAGATGGCTTGTTGATTGAGGATAGATTATAGAAGTGGGGGGTTATGCTTGCTAGTTGGTGTGCTTTGTGTCATAGCGCTAGGGAATCGATTGAGCATTTATTTTTTGAATGTATGTGGGCTAGAGAGGTAGCGAAAAATATTTATTGTTGGAGTGGGACCTATTTCTCAGTGAGCCTTAAACAATCCTTTGATTGGTTTGGTAAGAAGGTTAAAAGTCGTCTTCCAAAGTCGTTAACAAGATGTACGTGCCTGGCAGTGACGGTTTATACTATTTGAGCTACGAGGAATGCGGCTGTTTTTCAAGATCTAGTTCGGGACCCGAGCTTTAGTTTGTATCATAAAAATTTTGTGAGTTAATTTTATGTTAAACGTCGAGAATGTTAGCAGGAGAGTTTGAGGCCTTGGGCCTGTATAATTTTGATACATATTGTATATTTTTTGTTTTTTTGATATAATGAGAATTCTGCACTTGCCTTTTGGCAAAAAATAATAATAATATAAAATATAATTATTTGATTGTTTATTTTTATTTATTTGTGTGCTATATGTAGTTTATATATTAAAATATATAATAACAACGCTTTCTATTGTATAATTGATTTTTTAAAAATATTAAATGAAATTTTCTTTATATATTATTTATAGGGTTACTTACGTCAAAGGTCCCTCTATTTTGCCCATTATATCAATTTGGTCCTTATATTTTGTGTCAATTTAGTCATTGAATAATTCAAAATGTGTCAATTTAGTCATTTGATCAAATTTAAGTTAAGTTAATATCATAATTTTGAATGACAAAATTATGTTAGATGCAAGCAACTTATTATAAATTTATCCATTTATTCAATTTAACCCAATTCGTGGCCGAACCATTAAAAATTTCATAAAAAACTTAACATAAAATTTTCTCTACAGACCAAATTGACACATTTTGAATTGTACATGGACTAAATTGACACAATTAAAAGTACAAGAACTAAATTGACACAATGGACAAAGTACATGAACCTTTAGCGTAAATAACCCTTATTTTTAAGTCTTTTGATCATTCAGAACCTCTTAAATATTAAATCTTGCAATTCTAAAGCTTGACATAAGAGTTAACAATTAATAAGAAGGGAAAAATAAAAAATATAGGTATTCATGTATGCAAAAATTATATTTTTAAAAATAAAACATCTTCCGTGAATCGAACAAGACAACACTACTAAAACAAATTATTTGATTATTTAGTAATATTTATAAGTTGACAATTATTTTAATTTTAACATATATTAATTATTTGAATAAATGATAATGTTGTAAGACCATCTTCTTAGGCTGATGGATGCAAGACTATTTTCTTAGGCTGAGGATCCTAGAAAACACCCTCTCTTCAGGGTAGCCCCCTGAAGGGGGAAGGCTGCGTACATCTATCTTCCTCAGACCCTGCTGTTGGCGGGAGCCCTTGGTAATACTAGGTTTGTTGTTGTTGTTGTGCGATGTTGTAAGAATATTAAAAGTTTACATGCTGAAGTTGTCATGTCAAACAAAATATATATGAATATGCCAAGTTTATGCTAATATTTAAAGTCACACCTAACTTTTTAAAAATATTTTAATATTACACCTAGTGCTGACATTATTAGATTTTTATAATATAAAACACTGCTTTTTTATTATAAATGCATCAAAATACTAAGTTTAATTTAATTAAATTAAATTATATTAAATAATATATTTTATAAATAATAAAATTACCCTCTACCTCGGAATTTATTAAATTGTTAAGGGTTTGGGCGCTGCTACAGTCTTTTGGCCCAAAAAAATTTATAGTATTTTTTATTTGTAAAATTATTTATAATTCATTAAAAGTCCTTGTTACTAAAGGTGGCCAGTGGGCCGGGTCGGTTCGGAACCCAGCTCTACCCAGTCGTTTGGGCTTGGCCCGGCCCGCCCCCTACTGTAGCAGCCCCAAAAAATTTGGGGTCTGGCCCGGCCCGGCCCGGTCCGAGCCTGTTTGGGTTTTTTTTTTTTATTCTTATATATGTATATATATTAAATTTACCTAATAAAATTATTAAAAAATTATAGCTTACATGATAATTGTGAATTTTATATGTTAGGGTTATTGGGTTCAAATCCCACTAATGTCAATTTTGTATCAAATTTTTATCATTTTTTTATAAAATATATTAAATTATTTTTATACCTAATAAAATTACAAAAGAATTCTAACTTATATGATAATAAGGATGCTTTGCATGCTAGAGGAGAGTGGGGTTCAAATTTTATTAGTGTCATTTTTTATAAAATTTTTAATATTTAAAAAAAAAAAAAGAAGAGAAGAGGGGGGGCGGGAGGGAGACGACCAGGCCAACCCGTCCCGGCAATGTTACAAAAAAAAGGGAAGGATGCAAAGTGTTACAATGAAACAAAAAAATTAATTTTTAATTCTTTTTTGTTTGGGTCGAATTTTTAATTGATTGCAAACTTAAAAAAAAATATTATATATATATACATATATATATATGTGTGTGTGTGTATGTATAAATAATATAACACATAATACAATTATAATAGTGCCTTATAAAATTAATATATTTTATAAAATAGAGTATATTATAACTTGTTCAAAAATACAACTATAATAATATATTATAAAATTACAAAGATATTTTATAAAATTAAATGTATTATAATTTAGGAACATACCCAGTGCCTCCAGAGCTCCCGCCTATGCAGGGTCAGGGGAGTGCGGATGTATGCAGCATTTCCCCTTCAGGGTGTTAACCTGAAGAGAGGCTGTTTCCCAATGCGCCCAACCCGAGGGTGAGGACTTCCCAGGAGGTCACCCATCCTGGTACTACTCTCGCCCAAGCACGCTTAATTTCGGAGTTCTAATGGGATCCGGTGACGGCGTGTTGGTGCCTTCTTTAGTAAATGTATTATAATTTATTAAAAATATAATTATAACAATATAAATATAAATTACAATCATAGAATAAGTTAAAACGTCCAAATAATCTATAAAATTCGTGGGGGAAAAAAAGCCCCTAGTGGGGCTGTGAGGAGCTGAATCGGGCCCGGGCCTAGGCCCATGCCAACGGGGGCCATACCGGGCCGGGTTCCGAGTCCGGTCCAAACGAGCTGGGCCAACCCAACCTACCGGCCACCTCTAAAAGGGAGTGGCATTTTAAGTAATTTCCGGTTTTCCTTGGAGAAAAGGAATTGATGCTTTTATTTGTTTTTTTTTTTTTTTTTTTTTTTTGGAGCACAGGAATTGATGCTTTTAGCGGTAAAGATATCTCGTCACATTTATATGGATGGCCTACAAGTTGCATAAACACATGAATTTGATGTGGCATGGCATCTCAAGATAAAGACCAGAGCATCCTCTTGCTCGGTGATAATCTTCGATCAATTACACGTGTTTGAAATTAATTATAATTTATTATATTATTTTAAATTATATTTGATTTAACTTATTTATTTTAATAAGATCTGTATTTGTTGGAGCTTCTGATGCCATCTATAAAGATTACTTACAGGATAATATCGAACTACGATTCAGAATAACAATAATAAACAATAAGGGGATGGGGAGAATACAAGAATTTTCGTAGTTCAGCGGAAGCCTACATCCATGGAGGGGAGCACGATAATTTCATTAATATTATTGGAGTTTATATGAGACGTTTCAACTTTCAATCCTCTCAAACCCTAATGGTAATATACAAATTCCCGTGTATTTATAAAGCAACCACACTAAAAGTCTAGTGCGTGATTGGCCTAAATAGGATCGTATATCTTATGACTCAGACCCAATACAATCAAACTCCACACATAACCCAACAGTATCTTTTTACGTTGAACTATTTAGTTGTGTAATCCAGAAATATCTTTTTTACATAATAAAATATATGGATGCAATTTTTTGAAAAATTTATCTATTATAATTACAAAAAATGACTTAGTAATATAATGGTTGACCATGTTAAAGGAGAGTGGTGAGTATAGCAAGCCATGCAGGCGTGATAACAAGTAGAAACAGATAATTGTGGAGAAGATTTAGTGTTAATGTAGTCTTTTTAAAGTATTTTTTGAATAAGTTATGAAAAAGATCAAGTTTTGTATCTTTTTCTACTTAGTTATAAAATAACTTTTTTCATTGTCTTATTTAAAAGGTGAAAAAAAATATCTTTTATGTCAACAAAGCACAAGGCCTATGGTCAGTTAGAATTTTTTCACAACTTTAATATGTTAAAAAGCTGAACCAAATGTAGCTGTAGAGGCTTGAGATTTTAACTTGCCAAGTTTGATCAGACTCAATAATCTGAATAAGTCAACTTTGAGCAAAGGAGCGCTCAACTCCTTAATGTATCAAACCCTTTATGTCAATATTAATATTTTTCAACAAAAATCTATTAAATTTAAGTAGGGTATTTAATTATTTTTTTGATCAAAAGGGTATTTAGTTGATAAAAATTTAAAACTCAATACATGAAAGTTTTAAATTTTAAAATACCCTAGTATATAAATATTAGGAAATTGTTATTGTTAGGGTAGGAAGCATTATATTAAGAAGAATAACGTTACTTACAAAAATAATACTTTTACTCAAATAATTATAATAATATCGCAGTGAAAATAACATAACTCGAAATTGTTATCCACCTTCAAAAGGGGAGAATCTTTCTCGTACAATAATGTTTAGTTACTGTATGAATTGAATTCCAATAAGAAGTTGTATTTATTAGGATTTTAATTTCTATGTCTACTTTTCAAAAAATAGATACAAAATATTTGATTGTCAAGACAAGAGATAGAACTTTTTTAAATGACTAGATAAAATAAAGAAATTAAAATTTATTTAGAAAATTAAGTAAGTTATTTAAGCATTTTAAAGGAATTAAAAATTACCAAAGAATTGTATGTAGTAACCAAACAAGACCATCATAAGTCACAAGGTAAAACAATAGAGCAAACCAGACGATAAAATTAGAGTTGGCAAATGTAGTCCGACCTGATGACTTCGCCCATGTGGCTCGCAACTTGACCCTTCCCCCATTTCAAAAAATTTAAAATTTATTAGGATCCCAACTCGAAAATGAATCTATCGGAACTTGACCCAAAATCCAAAATGATCCGACCCGTATTCCTTGAGACCCGAACTAGATCCGCCCTATATCCTAAAATAACTCAAATAGAAATTCAATTTATCGTAAAATCTAAATAAGATGCTAATTATAGTCATTTTATTTTCGTAGTTCTAGTTATAATTTTAAGGTCGAATAAGCATATTGTCAAAATAATCTGACGGGTCAATCTGAAATTTGACTCAAGGATACCCGACTTGAAGTCGATCCAACTTGAGACTGACCTGACCCAAGGTTGACCCAACCCAAGGATGACCTGATCCAAGACTGACCCTATCTGAGATAGTCCGATGTGACATTAACCCGACCCGATTGCCCCGCCTAGGTAAAATCGGAGAGCTGCAAGGAGATTCACCAGTTCATCATCATCTCCGAATCCCCAAAGTAACCGTCTCATTCCGATCCACAGAGAGAGAGAGAGAGAGAGAGAGAGAGATGGGGGATGTGAAGGGACTTCTGCGAGTTCGAGTGCGCAGAGGCATCAATCTCGTTGCCAAGGACTCCAATTCCAGTGATCCTTACGTTCTCATCACCATGGATTCTCAGGCCTCTCTCTCTCTCTACTTTGTTCATTTCGAACTTGTTTGTTCTTGCTGCTGTAGCTCTGAAATTGAACCCTAGAATTAGTCTTCTGCATTTCATTTCCATATTTTTATGAGAAATTATCACTTATGCTTTGTTTTGCAACTGGGTAAGAAGGGGTAAAGAAGGAGAGGGTAATATGCTACTCTTGTTTGGATATGTCAAATTACGAGGGGTAAGGGCAAAGAGAGGTGAATTAGTTACTCTTGTTTGGTAATTGAGTAAAGTGATAAGAGTAAAGAAAGTTATAGTTAACAACAACAACAACAAACCCGGTGTCGTAAGGGCTCCCGCATAAGGGTCTGGGAGGGGTGGCATGTAAGCGGTCCTAAAGAGACGCCGTGTCTCAGAAAGAGAGTTATAGTTAAAATAAAGGCAAAATTGTCCAAAATATTTTAAAAACTAACTCTACTCCCGTTTTTCCCCAATTTGGGAGCTAAAGAAAATAGGGGTAAAGGGGGGTAAATATCCCCGTAAATATCCTCATTACCCTCCGTTATCTTACAAAATTTTGCCAAATAGGGGTATGAATTTACCCCTCATCACCCTTATCGTCCTTTACCCTTGTTGCCAAATAAGGGGTTAGTACTTCGAGGTTTGAGCACTAGATGCTCTGTCATTTCGATATATACAATGAGGTATCTAAGGTTTGAACATTTTATCACTTAGGTACCTTGGGTTGAAATTAGATGAATTTTGTAAGAATCTAACAAATTTTATATACAAAATGCTGATCTAGTACATATACATTAATACATAAAAGTTATATCAATATTTTCGATAGATATTCAACGAATTACTATAAAAAGTTCATTGAATTTTGATGTAAATTAACTGCATATGTTGATAAAGTACGTTCAATGAATTACGGGTATGGTTGGCTTGATTACTTTTTAGTTTTTGAGTCTGCGCTTGCCATGCTCGAGGCTTGTTAACGTTTAGGTCACCTTGGGCTTGGCTAGAAGCTCACTGAACCTAGAGACATATGTTCTTCTCGCACTCGCTTGAGCTTGGCTTGTCCTAGGTTCAAGCTGTAATTCTTGATATGTTGCTCAATAAGGGGAAAAAACAGATCGTTTTGAACTCATGCTAAGTTACGGCCAATAGTTGAACTGGAGTCTGATAAAGCTTGGGCTCACTGATTGAAGCCTAAATAAGCTTAGACGAGCCAATCTCAAGCTAGACTATTAACCTAAATATGCTAAATGAGCTAAGCTTGAAATTCTATTAGCCAGGCTCGAGCCTAAATGAGCCTTAATTAGCCTAACTCGAGTCTAAAGAAATCGAGCTTGAGCCAGTTGGCTAGTCAAGCGTCGAGCCTTACATGCTCGGGCTTTGCTCGACTCATTTGCACCCCTATATGACTGTTTCCGTTAGATATCAGCATCAAATGCTTGAATTCTGTGCTTTTTTCATTTAATCTGTATTTGAAACTAGTCCATAACGAATGCAGAAAGTGAAGACACGAGCTGTTAAGAACAGTTGCAACCCGGAGTGGAATGATGAACTAACTCTAGCAATCTCTGATCCCGATCTCCCTATTAATCTGGTGAGTATTTCTAATCTTTTCGAACCATTTTTAGTTCGCGTCCTTGTGGACTAATGAATATGCTAGCAAAAGGAAAGCAAAATAAATAAGGTAGACACACTATCCGTGTTACAGTTTCACCTTCAATAGGCTAACGAAATTTGGATGGTGACAAAAATTTTAAACCTCGGGATATCTTATTGTATATACTAAAATGTTGGTACTTGACTGATTAAAGACCAAATCTCAGGTAACTAAGGAGCAAAATTTAGGGCTTATTCAGCGTCAGCTTGATGTAAGCTAGTTGGTATGCGGGAAGTACTAATTCATGGGAAGTATGGAAGTAGGCAAAATAGCAATTTCCAGTTCCTTCAAAATGCATACCTAGCTCCCCTAAGCAAGTTCTAATTCCTTTAATTTTTAACGAGCCTCTTGAAGCAAGTTTTATTTCCTATCCTAGGAACTAAACATGCTTTACCTATTTCATGGGAAGTTGACACATGAATTGAATCCCTGGGAAATACTTCCCATAGGAATTCAATTCACGTGGTAACAAAATCACCGGCCTACCACCATGCACTATCTCACCCACCGATTGATCAAACCACCCACAAGCACCTTCATAGCCTACTGGCTGCTTACACCACCATCCCCGCCCCACCCATCACCCACCACCCACAACCACCACTCCGCCCTATCGGATTTTCCATACTCAAAAGTTAACTACAAACGAAGGTTTTTTGCTCTTTTGTAATCCATAAGCTACAAACTTAGGCCTTGTGTGGTTAACACAGGATTTGAATTTCTATGGTGAAGAAAAATATAGGTAAATACACAAACACTAAGTTCACAGAATACCTCAATTGCGGAATAGGATCGAGACTGGCCTTACTTCCTCGGTAGATTGCCATGAGAATGTAGTATCAATGAGAGGGCTACTAGAGTCCTCTAGATTTCCACCTCACCAAAACCAAGAGTCTTAGATGGTGACTCTAGAGAGAATGTGTGTGAATAAGGGAGAGAGTTTTTCTGATAATTCGAAATTAGAAGAATGAATTTTTAATTGAGAGGAGGACCTTATTTATAGGCTTACTGCTCTAGTCAACACTCCCTATGAAAGGGGGACAAAATCCTCACACTACATTAGCGGGGTGATCTCCGCTATCTTAACGTATGAGATATTAAATAGTGATTGATCAAGTCAGCATCCAACGTATGGGAAGTTGTATTTCTCATAAATTCAATTCTTGTGTCAACTTCCCAGAAAATTTGTACAAAATGTTTGGTTTTCATGATAGAAAATATGACTTCTTTGGGGGGCTAGGGAAAAATAAAGGAATTAGAACTTACCTAGAGAGAATTAAGTAAGTTACTTCCCGTGTTTTAAAAGAACTGGAAATTGCTAAAGAATTTCTACTTCTTATATTCGAACAATTGCTTGGTAACCAAACAAGAGGCAAATGCCTACTTCTCATGGAATTTCGATTTCCTACACTTACTTCCTGGTAACCAAACAACGCCTTAGTATGATACAAGAGTCTAGAGAAGCCTTAATCATTCTTCCGCAACCACCCGAAGGATTCAAAAGGGTTCAGCGAGGAATTAATCCGAGCCTCGTGCTTTGTGCAGACAGTGTACGACAAAGATACATTTACAGCAGATGACAAAATGGGGGAAGCAGAGATAGACATAAAGCCATACCTGGATTGTCTAAAGATGGAATTGGAGAGTGTCCCAAATGGAACTGTTGTCGGAAGAATCCACCCAAACATGGAAAATTGCCTTGCTGATGAAAGCCAAATTGTTTGGAAAGATGGCAAATTGATCCAAGACATGGTTCTTCGCTTGAAGACCGTGCCCACGGGCCAAGTCGACCTCCAACTCGAGTGGCTTCATATCCATAATCCGTGAATGTAAGTGTTTTTCCTGTTGAACTATCTGATATCTCGTGTGTTGATGCGTTAGAATGATCCTATGTTAGGAGGGGGTTCTGATGGTTTTGCTTACCTTTGTAAAAAGAAAGTTTGTCCGTGTCCAATTAAGTATAGTTCTGGAACATATTCGAGGTAGTTGTTGTGACTGACTATTAGGTGAACTTGAGTGGGTTCACATCCACAGTATGTAATCGTAAATGTAAGTCGTCTTCCTGTTGAACTATCTGGTATCTTGGATGTTGATGCGTTAGGATGATCTTTCGTTAGAAGGGGGTTCCGATGGTTTTTCTTACCTTTATAAACGAAGTCTTCCTTAATCGAATAATGGCGGTTGTGGAATAGATTTTGAGGTGGTTGTTGCATGATTGAATGTTTAGATTAGGTGACCACTAAAAGTGCAAGGGTTGTGTTTCGGCTGTCATGAGGGTGGTTTGGTCAATGGAGCAATAAAATTGCAATGTTCACGGTCTCTATTACTGATCTAGCAGCATAATAGATGGACGCTACTTTGTGAAGAGGGTGTTCATTTGCGATATATATTGTTAGACTACTTTTGCCACATTGGAATAATTTGTGGGCTTGTATAGATGTATAAGCAACGGTGTATACTTGACTATGATATTAAGTTAAACTCCCCATGGAAGCTCCATCATATTATTTTAGAAGCAGAGGGAAAAATGACGAGTTAATTATATTTAGTAAGAGTTAGAAGGAGACATGTTAATTGAGTACAAGTCTCACCTGTATTGATAACACCATGTGACCTCGTTGTTGAGAGTAACAAGTAGATTGGGTGGTTGTCATGCATCATAGTACCGGTTGATGGACTCCAAATTTTGTTTGTTGAAATAAGAAAAATATGTTTTTTAAGTTTTCAGAGGGTTATTGCTTATTGCTGCTTTTTGTTTGGGCTTGCTTTGGGCCATTATTTTATACTCTTATACTCTTATGCGTTGATGCTTTATACTTTATGTTTGTAGACTGTCATACTTTTGTGCTTCTTAGGTTGGGGGTCCTTGGAAACGGCCTCTCTTTAGGGTAGCACCCTGAAGGGGTAAAGCTGTATGCATCACCCTCCCTAAAACCCTGCTTATGCGGGAGCCCTCGAGGCACTGGTTCGGTTGCTGCTGCTGCTGTTGTTATTTGTATTTTCACCTTAAGGTTTTTATTTAGTTCACTGATCGTGATAAATAATTTTGTAGTCCAAAATCCGGCAGTATGACATTACCTTTGCAACCTATGAAGTCATCTTATAATGTCACCTTTTATAAAATCTAGTCGAAGAATCATTGATTATTTCACTATAGCCAAGGAGTTAAAATTAAAATACAAGTTCCTGTAAACTGTAAAAAGAATTAATTTTCAAATCTCATACTATTAAAGTATAATTTCTCTCTCTCTTTTTTTTTTTTTTTTTTTGTATAGTAATACGAACGTGGAAGTGTGGCTAGGGATAAATGAGCCGAGCTCAAGTTAATGGGCTTTTCAACCTAAGTGAGCCTAAGTGAGTATTATTTTATATATATATTTTTGCTAACGAGAAACCCAATTACTTATAAACCACGGTTTATATGGTGATCTATACACCATAGATGCCAGTTAAATCAAGGATTCCTCGGGGAGAGGTTTAAGAGGGGAGTTAAACTCTATATCTTTTCGCTTAAAGCAATACTTTATTCCCTTACTTGCCTCCTACTACTGAAACAGGACCCCAGTTGGTGTATTTTATATAACTTATTAGCTAAAAATGTTAAAAGCCTAGATTGAGCCAAGACAAGCCCAAATAAAGCAAGCTTATCTTAGAACTCGACGAGTTAAGTCCAAGTTCAACTGGCCCGAGTTTGAAATTTCCAAACTCGGCAAGCCTTAAAGTGCTCGGTTCAGCATATATATATATATACATCCTTAATTACAAGTCTATACAAAAAATAATAAATTAAGCCAAACATGATTGCTCATAAATTTTCCAAAAAAAAAAAAAAAAAAAAAGAGAATATGAATAATTATGATAACTCTGAAAAGTGAGAACTAGCCAGATTGTAGTGCGAAAGGCAGTACCACAACTGGGGTACACAAAGCATCCGAAAAAGGATTGATTAAGAGCCTCTTTTTTTTTTTTGTGATAATTAGCGACATAATTGTAATATTAGCAGGCTACTCGCTAAGCGAGCCCCGAGTCCAGCCGTTATAAAACGGAACCAAAACAACCAGCACAGAAGTAAGAAGACAAGATAACACAACAAGTAAGAAACAACAAGCAAAACAGAGTGACTTTTTTTAAAAAAAAGTACTTTTTGAGATTTAAAAATGTTTAGTCACCATAAAAAAGTATTTTTATTGAAAGCACAAGTTGTTTCTCTGCTTTTAAATAGAAGCAAAAATTTAGTGCTTCTCCTTTTAAGTAGAAGCAAAATTTAAAATATAAGAAAATTTAGTTTAAATATTTTTATTAATATATAGAAAAAATAATTTATATATTTAAAAAATAGCTTAATATTTTTAAAAAAAATATATATTAAATATGAAAAGAATTTAATAATTAATAATATATTTACGATATTTGAAAAATATATGGCAATAGTTTTTAGGTGATTGTTTTCAAATGGTTTTTAGATGATTGTTTTCAACTATAAAAGACTACTGTTAATATCATTTTTATTAATTTTATAAAATGAACTTTTTAGAACATTGGCCAAACACTCACATCGTTACAACAAGCGCATCTTTACTGGTTGGGCCAAACACAAACTACTTATTTAAAACAGTACTTTTTACAAAAAAAACTTATACAAAAAATAATTCTAAAAAAAGTAATTTTTTGACAATAATACCAAATAGGCCCTAAGGAAAGAAAGTCTTGTAAATGCAAAGTGGAATCAAATTCTAGTGGCTTAAGTGATAAATGAAAGCTTGACTTTAAAAAAACTCAAAAGTCGAGTGAAAAATGACTGGGACTGGATATTATGTTAGGCAAAGGTGAAACCATATCCAATGTAATCCATAGTTGGATTATTTTTACGGGTAAAATTGGATTTAAAAAAATAAAAATAAAAATAAATTTAGGCCAGACCACAAAAATAGGGTTGAATTAAGGAAAAAAAGAACATATTCAGTGCCTCAAGGGCTCCCGCCTACGCAGGGTCGGGGGGGCAGATATACGCAGCCTTCCCCCTTCAGGGTATTAATCTGAAGAGAGACTATTTCCCAGTGTCCTCGACCTGAGGGTAAGGACTTCCCAGGAGGTCACCCATCCTGATACTACTCTCGCCCAAGTACGCCCCTAAAAATAGGGTTGAATTGTCGTCTCTAATTCTTTTTCCTTTTTTATAACGGAAAAAAGGGAAAAGTAGGAGGAGAGCCTCCTCTGTATAGCTCTTTTTAGCGCATCGAAACACACAATGTTGCCTAAATCTGAGCTAGTCAACGAGGACCACGAATGGTATATTATGACCAAATTTCAATCTAATCAACAATCATATTTGCTTCTCTAAAACAAGCTCATGTTGCTACACATCTTTTATTACCAAGGTATCCTAAATTGTGGTCCAACTCAAGGCACATTGAGTTCTCAAGCCATTTGACAGTATAAAGATCGACGGGCACCGACAAAAGTCATGGAATTAAGCCGTAGTTTACACCTGAATCGCCATTACATTCAAGGTTTTGAGGTGTTGTAGAAGCTCAAATCGCATGATACAACGGCTATCTTAAATTCTATACCATTTTACCAATAAGAGAGACGGAGAATATGTTAAAAGAGAATTTTCAATTATAAAAACAAGAAAAGTTACTACGTCATAAAAGAAAAAGAATAAAAGATACAATACAAAATACATATATATATATATATATATATATATATATATATATGTGTGTGTGCGCGTTTGTGTGTTTGTGTCTGAGATATTTGTCATTCTAGATACACGTAGTTTGAAGGGGTGGGGAAAAGAGGGGCGCGTGGCTATTGTACTTGTACTCGTCCCAATACCTGTATCAAGTGACGCCATGTGCCCCGAGCAACTTGCCCCAACTACCCCATACCCGCTCCAAATATAGCAAATATCCACAAATGATGGATTTTACCCCCCCAAGTACCGACTCTAAGCGTATACCTATGTCGCTTTTAAGAACCAGGGAGAAAGAGAGAGAATTATATACAAAGTGTAGCGGTATTTTTGCAAAAGTACTTCTTGTAGAAACACTTTTGTAAAATGTGTTATCAATAGGAGTATTTTTGTCTAGAAATCATATAGTTTTTTCTTCGCTTTTACTATAAAAGCAGCTTTTACTTCTATTTAAAAGCGCTTTTCTTTATAGGTTCAAACTCATTTAAAATTTGAATAAGTGTTTTTGTCCACTTGTTTCCAAGACAGAAGCTTGACCAAACAGGCTTTAAGTATATGCTTACTTGTTATGCGTATCGGATCTATACTCTCTGGACCTCACAACAAGCGGCGATGCAGTGACGCTGTTCAGTTCATCTGAAGCGTGTTTTTGGGAGTCTTAGTTATCGTCCTCTCTGGACCTAACAACAACTGGAGATGCAGTCAAATGGTCCTCAGTCTTGCTCTTCTCGTCGCCTCTTTCATTTTTGCCATGTGGCATAGATCCGAACATTTGCACTGTCAGGCTTCCACCTAGGGAGACGCAACAAGAAAACCGAACAGAATCTAGAGTTATATAACTTACATTGTGATTATAAGAATCAAAATAGAGTGTTCCGAAAGAGATTATGTTGAGAGAAAATTAACGGTATTATCAAAACCACAAAACTAAGGCTCCGTTTGTTTCAAGGGAAGTACTCTTCTCCCCCGGAAAACGTTTTCCTTTGGAAAATGTTTTCCACGGAAAATGCTATTCCCATTGTGGTTTTCCGTTGTTTGCTTCAACGGAAAAACATTTCTTTAGATTTTGATATTCCTTATTCGTTTAAAGGAATAATCTTCTAACAATCAACTTATATCCAATTATAGGACAATATAAGCAGCAATACGATATTCGAAATTATCTAGACTTTGTATGGTTGTGGAATTATTACAAAGATACCCTGAGGTTTGAGTATTTATTACCTATCCTAACATTTGAATATATACAATGACCCTTAAGTTGAATATTTTATCACTCAGGTACCATATATCAAAATTTGATGAATTTTTGTAAGTGTCTGACCAAATAAAAAGTGCCAATATGATACATAATTACAGTAATATTCACAAGTCATGTCAATGTTTTTAGCAAATTATGATAAGACGTTCATCGTATATTGATGTAAACTATCTAAATATGGCCGAAATTATATGTCGTGTTAGCATCTTTTAGCAAAAATTCTAATGAGAATATATATATATATATATATATATATATAGTCGGAATCATGTTTTTGAATCACTAGGAATGACGACTTCCCCTCTTTTAAAAGGGAAGTCATTTTCCCCCATTTGAGAGACAAGGTTTTCCTTTCCCGCCACAAAACTTGCGCCAAATAACGGAAAAGGGGAAAACCACTTCCAAAAATGTGATTTTTCCCCTAAAGAAACGGAGCCTAAATATAAGTCATTATGTTGCTACGTAGTGAATTTTGGCCTACTGAGTATACAACTGACTATTATTATGTAAAGGTAATTCTGTAACGACCTTCCTAAAGTGTATATATTTTATGTTACTACAACACATTTTAACAAAAGAGGGCACCAACACGCCGTCACCGGATCCCATTAGAACTCCGAAGTTAAGCGTGCTTGTGCGAGAGTAATACCAGGATGGGTGACCTCCTGAAAAGTCCTCACCCTCAGGATGGAGGAACTGGGAAACAGCCTCTCTTCAGGTTAACACCCTGAAGAGGGAAGGTTGCGTACATCCGCCCCCTCTAGATCCTGCGTAGGCGGGAGCCCTTGAGGTACTGGGTGTGCTCCTACTACAACACATTTGAAAATGTATTTACACACTAAAAATTATCAAATGAATAAAAAAAATTGATGAATATGATTACTCATTCACTCCTATCAGCTCGTTCATTTTTTGCAAAGATAAAGTTTAAAACTTATGCCCTCCTGAAAGCCATGAAACCCTGCTTCTGTGATGCCATGACGAGGATACAATCAAGTAACACAATCGCTTTCATGCTCTAAACAACGTCTGTATTTAGCTTTTGTAACTACGGACTAATACGTGTCAAACCACTCTTCACACAATAACCCAAGCTTTTTGGATAGTTTATTCCTTTAAATAGTATTAGATCCTTCTCTCTCCGAGATTCACTAGGATTGGAATGGCTGCCATAAGCCACCCATTTAATTATTCATATAATTTTGTACAAGGTATAAGGAGAATATGTAGGGTTGGGGGCCTTCGTTCCCTTCAGGGTAGCACCTAGTGGGAGTAACGCTGCGTACATTTCATCCCCCGACCCTGCCTTGACGGGAGCCTTTCAAGCACTGGGTTGGAGAATATATGCATTATCTACGCTTTAAGGGCCTGTTAGTACCGTATTTTGTTTGTAGTGTTTAGCTTTTGAGAAACAAAAAACCATATTTTGGAAATAATCTTGTATGATATTGGTTTCATGTTTTTATTTTTTTTAATTTAAGTGAAAATTGAAAACAAAAAACTAGAAAAACTTGTTTACCTAGTTTTTAATCTCTCAAACCGAAAATTGTAAACAGAAAATGATAGCAAGTAAGCTCTAAGCTTTTGGGATATTGGAGTGCAACAATACAGAATTCCTAGATCTTCACCTAGTAGTTTAAACTTTTAGAGCATGAATCGATTGGTTGAAGGGGATGAAAACTAACCGAGCACGAGAGCAGCGCCGATCCAGCCGGCAGTGCCCCACCTTTCACCAAGCAGAAACCAAGCGAAACCAGCACCCCATACTGGCTCTAGTCCGTAAATAATTGCAGTTTCAGTTGCTGATACATCCCTCATTGCTGTCATCTGCAAAGTTTATAACCTAAATTCCTTCAGAAATCCATATTTCTACGCACTTGCAAAATTTCAGGAATCTTATGATTTATTTGGTATGAATTTTTTGTTTGCAGGTTTTAGTTCATCAAAAATTAAAGACTATTTTGCAAACTATTTTTTCTTGCTTTTGATTTTCTGCTCTCCAGTTTTTTTTTTCCCCCTACTTTGAGTGAGAACTGAAAACAACAAACCAAAAACAAGAAAATTTTTAGTTTCTCAAGAATCAAAAACTGCAAAAAAAAAATGATATCAAACAGCCTCTTAAATCTTATAACGGTTTTTTCTGCAACTTACTCATGATGTATCATACATTTCAAACTAAAGCATGAAGTGGGAGCAAGTTCCTAAGGTTGGTTGCACAGAGGGAACATTGGTATCAGAATATGTCTGGAATAGAAAAACAGTAATCTACACTTTCCAGTCCTAGAAATTCTAGCGCATAAGACCGAAAAGATTGAACCCGTCATATTTGCAAGGAGTCTCATCAAGGCTGGAAAAATGGATCAGCCTGCCATGTGTAATTACTAATCCAAATGATTTAACCATCGGTTGAATCCTGTTTCACTTGAGTTTAATGCACGTTTCAAATACGAATCCCACTCTAGAGCATTAAGTTGCATTTCCATGCATGATACAATAGCGTTTTAGGCATTTCTAGCAACCACGTTGCAACATGAAACTATGCCTATCAATCATAAGTTTGGCTTAATGAAAATATAGAACCATAACTCCAACGGGTTGGATCAAGAGGTAAGATCCTTGGACTTGACGCCTCATAAAGCATCAATTATCAAGTTCAATTTTCTATCATTGAATGTAAATAATTACTGCAGGCCATCCACTGAGTTGGTGTGTCCCAACCTACCTTGTTGCATGTAAGTGACCTTTCAAGTAGGTTGATACGTGCAACCCGAGGATTAGTCAAGGTGCGCGGAGGTTGGTCCGTGCCCCCTGATTTAAACAGAAGAATATATAACAGTGCAATCCTATAAGAATCAATCAACACTACTCTGGGAAAGTTGAGGACAAAGCTCACTAGCTCAGCTTGACAAAGAAGCCGAATATTAAACATAGGTGGGCCAGACACTTATAATTTCTATAGCCTGAAGGCAGCCAAATTTTCAGCTTTGGCAAACACAAGGATACAACAACAACAACAACAATCCCAGTGCCTCAAGGGCTCCCACATAAGCAGGATTTGGGAGGGATGGGATGTACGTAGCCTTACCCGGCTGTGTCTGAGGACCTCCAATCTGATAAGCATAAAGCATACAAGCATCTAAGTGTAAGAGCATGAAAATAATGACACACAGCAAGCATATAGAGGGTATAAAGCATCAAACAGCCAATAAAACAACAAAATGACAGAACAATAAGCAGCCAACACATAGCAAAAGTGCGTATAATCAAACAGGCATACATTCAAGATATTATTTCAACTAATAGTTATAAGAGTTAAAGGCGTTGGTGCAGTGGTTTTGTCTCCCATTCCCCCAAGCCAGAGGTCATGGGTTCAAAATTAATCACTCTCTTCCCTTAAGTGCTAGTTTCCCTCTTTAGGGAATAATATTGTACTCCTAACCAATGTAAAAACAAATGTTATCAAAACGAATTTTGAGGTGCTGAAAGCCTGTCCAGTCAATTTCAAGACAAACATAATTCAAGAACAAACCTGCAAGACTAAAAGTATTAGGCTATAGGCTATAGACTTAGACATAGTTCTTTAAGCGTACCCTTGTACTAGACTAGCAATACATGTATATTGTATTTTATTTATTAGAAATCCTCATACATAAATTTACTTGTTAACGTTTAAAAGCGACTTATGTTCTCAAAATATCCAACGCAATTGTTACAACAAGCCATAGAAGATACATAACAATGTTGGTAGTGAAAGAAATACGTCGGTTTTATAAAATGTCTTTAAGTTTAGAAAGACTGGTTATCCTTTTTAACCAAGAGGCACTAAGATCATGCTGACATTTGCTGATTCACTTCTGCAACGTTGCAACACCCTGCTTTGATTCCACAACAAAGAGAAGACACATACCAATGTTGACAGTTAAAGATGGCATCTAAAAAACAACAACAATAGCTTAGTGACTTAGAGAGGTTCCCGCTAAGGCAGGATCTGGGAGATAAGATGTGCATAGTCTTACCCTTACAGGATGTTACCCTGAAGGGAAGTTGTTTCCTAAAGGCCCCAAACCTAAAAAGAAAAAGGAACAATATAAATAAAAAACAAAGTCAAGTCAAATAAAGCAATACAAGGCATGTAAGCAATAATAAAACAACCACAATAACAGAGATACTGTGCGCTAAACATGAAGAACAACAAAGACGTAATTTAAACATGAATTACAACAAAGAACATAGGTATCACTCATCCATGCCAAGCTTCACAAAGAGCAGTACCTCAACCCACAGGCATAAACCAGTTGAGAATATGCCTGTATAAAGCGCAGGTATCCACGGAAATGAAACCAACGAAGCCCAGAAGAATTCCCATGTCCAAGCATGTTGATACAGTCCTTGGGATCCGCTAAACCAGCCTCCAAGTAAGTACCACATTACTGATAAGAATGCAACAACACATACCTGGACAAAATCCACTAATCAGAGAATCAATTATATCATTTATGTATGTATACATTTACAATGCATAATATATAAACCGTTATTTCTCCAATTTTGATTGATGGTGTAATTGGATTACGGGATGTTTTGCCAATGTTTTCTATTCAGTTATTGTTAACGGAATCCGAAAGATTGGTCTTCGGCCTCGCGTGGTTTAAGACAAGGTGATTTTTCCCCTTTTCTCTTCACTCTTGTAGTTGACGTTCTGAGTCATATGATCTCTCAAGGACAAAAGCATAATTTTTTTCGTGGGATTGAGGTGGTAGAGTCTGTGTTTGTGTCTCACTTGCAAACTGCAGATGACACCATTCTCTTCTTGGAGGACAATCTAGAGGAATTTAAGACTCACCTGACAATCATCGAACTATTTGAACAATTTTTAGGCCTTGAAATCTACTTTGGTAAGTCTAGCATCTTAGGGGGTAAATCTAAATGATTCGACTTTGTCCACTTACTCTTCATTGTCGGGTTGTGTGGTGCATCAGTTGCTGCTTTCTTACTTTGGAGTTCTTTTCGGTGGTGACCCTAGGTCTTCTAGCTTTTAGGAGCTTGTGATTAGGAAAGTTGCTAAGAGGTTGGATGGTTGGAAATTTCTTTTCTTTAAGGGGATGTATTACTCTTGTTCAATCATGTGTTTCAAGCATTCCCATTTATTAATTGTCCCTCTTTAGGATTCCCATGCCAGTAGCAAAACGTATTGAGTGGATTATGAGGGACTTTCTTTGGTCGGGGGTGGAGGAGGACCATCGGGATCATTTGGTGTGAGCTGGGCTAGAGTCTGTAGGCCGCACAGTCATGGAGGGTTAGGTACTGGTAATTTAGTGTCTAGGAACATGTCCCTTTTAGGTAAATGGTTATAGTGACTTCTCAAGGAACCTAATTCCCTTCAGCACTCGGTGATAAGGAGCGAGTATGATCTTCAAGAGAATGCGTGGGATGCAAGGTTGGCAGATGTAGTGGGTTGTTCCTTGACTTGGAAATTTATCTCTCATCTTTACCCTTTTTTCCTTCCCCATACTCGTCTTATATTCGGATCTGGTGACTGCATTCGTTTTTGGGAGGATATATGGGTTGGGAATACTACTCTTTCTCACCAATTTCCACTATTCTATCGATTATCCTCTATTCATGGTTTCTTCCTTCACTACTCAGCGAGTTGGTTCACTTTCTTGGAACATGCATTTCCGTAGGCACCTTACTATAAGGGAACTACATGAATTCACACAATTAAGCCACATTTTGGATCAAGTTTGTTTGTCTTTGTTGCCTGACAAGAGGGGTTCAGTGCTGGATGGGTCTAACACTTCCACTTCTAAATCATTTTCTCATCATCTTACATTAAATAATCGATTTCCAGTTTCCCCTTGTGCTCCTATGTTTGGAAACTAAGGTTCCCTTTAGAATCAAGGTCTTTTCATGGCCTTTACTTCTTAACAGGTTCAATACTCATGATTGCCTGCAGAACTGTAGGCCTTTTAAGGTTTTGTCTCCAAGGATCTGTGTTATGGGCTTCCAAAGTGGTGAGATGCACAATCAATTTTTTTTTTTTTTTTTTTTTGGCATTGTATAGTGGCTAGGATTTATGGGCATATTTTTTTCTCTCTTTGGCCAAATGTGGGTGGCTCCAAGATTGATTAACAATGTCCTTACGATGAAATTTCATGGCATAAGGAAGAGAAAAAAATGTCTTAACGCTATTCTCCTCGATCAAGATTGTAATTCTTTGGTGTAAATGATTAGAAAGAAATGCTAGGATTTTCAAATATTAATGCACACCACTTCATTTCTTGTGAAAAAAGGTGCTCTTTTTGGGATCTTTTGTGGACCAAGAGCTTCAGGGACTTTGTTGATATAGCCTGACCTGATTTGTAGAGGGATTAGAGGGCTTAGCGTTATTAGTTACATTTTCGTTTGTTCTTTGGTTGTGTTTTGAGAACATCTTGTTCTTAACTCTTTGTACATTCTTTTTGTTTTAATGACATTTCTTTTTTAAATTAAAAAAAGGGCCTTTAACAATATGGGGGCCCAGTTGCTTGGGTCTTGATTAGCCCTGCCTAGATATTTCAGACTATGAAGCTTTACATGTAACTCGGAATTTTGCATTCATGCATGGAACCAAATAAAGGTTGTCACGTAACAAATATTCATCAAGCAATTATACTATTAGCCATTGCATCACAATAATTTTGTAATAAGATTCACAATGCTTGCATACACATTGTTTTATCGATTAATAATAATTATAAATGTAACTACTTGCTAAAACTATCAGAAAGGATATAAGAGTTGGCCCTTATATTGCTGTTTTATTCAAAATTTTGCAAACAAAATTTTGTAATGGCCATTGCATCCTTGAACACCATGAACCTTGATTTGATTCCACGCATTCATGATAGCATAGTAGGCATGATAAAACTCACCTCATATCCAAGGAGAGCTAGAAAATTCTTTTTCTCCGTGATTCTTGATATTCGTTCGGTTCTTAGCATATGGATACCAAAAAATACTGCACTCATGAAATTCAGAAAGTCTCCAACCTGAAAAAGTAATCAAGACAATTCAGAATGCTATCATTCAGTACAACTTAATTCCAGTAATAAGATCTTTTTAACACAAATTAACCATAATATGAAGAAAGAAACGCCATTTATGCAGAAAAAGTCTTACACTTGGTGGAGATCCACTGGATTCAAGCATACCAACCCCTATCACAGACATGGTAGCTCCAAACCATGTAAGAGGGGACACTACTGCTCCTAACAAACCATCCAGCAAAGGAACCACAATCACCTGATGAAATGAACAAAATATGAAAGCAATCACTTTTAGGATAAGCCATATAAGAAGCTTTGACTAAGGGTTCGTTTAGTTGGAAGAAAGTCCTCTTTCGCCTTATAGTTAATGTTTGATTATGTAAATGAGTACAACAACAACAACAACAACAACAATAACAAACCCAGTGCCTCCAAGGGCCCCCGCAAAAGCAGGGTCTGGGGAGGGTAGATGTACGTAGCCTTCCCCCTTCAGGGGGATACCCTGAAGGAAGGCTGTTTCCGAGGACCCCCAGCCTAAAAAGTTGGTCCGCATCAATCAGCCAAAGACCCGGCAATAGGAGAAGCATAAAAAATGCATGAGTATGGCAAAAAAAAAAAAAGAATGCTGCACAGACACCGAACACAGATAAGGTGAGATAAAGAAAATGACATAAAGAAAAAGATATACAGAAAAGAATATAGATAGAGGATAGAGATAGAGGTAGAAGAGATAAAGAAAGAGAATGAGAATGAGATAGGGATAGATAAGATAGAGCTAAAGATAAGGTAGAGACAAAGACTACCCTACTCCAACCGGATCATCTAATACCCCTATGCTAGCCCTCCATTAGGCCCTATCTAAGGCCATCTCCTCCCAAAGGTTTAGGCGGGTGAGGTCTAGTCGGATCGTCTCAAGCCATCTTTTCTTTGGTCTGCCTCTGCCTCTTCTGCCTAATGTAGTAAGCGGCTGTTCGCATCTCCTGACTGGAGCGTTGTCCGGTCTCCTTCTGACATGTCCGAACCACCTCAGACGTTGCTCCCTTAATTTATCTTCAATGGAGGCTACGCCCAATTTGCCTCTTATGATGTCGTTTCTGATCCTATCTTTCCTTGTGTGTCCGCACATCCACCTCAGCATTCGCATCTCCGCCACCTTCATCTTCTGTGTGTGTTGTTGTTTCATCGTCCTGCACTCCGCCCCATACGCCATGGCTGGCCTCACAACCGTCTTATAGTATCTTCCCTTTAGCTTCAAGGGGAACTTACTATCACAAAGTACCGCGGAGGCCATCCTCCACTTATGCCATCCCGCTTTGATTCTGTAGCTGACATCCTCGTCCACTTCGCCGTTGTGCTGTATCGTGGACCCCAAGTACTTGAATCTCTCCTTCTTCGATATGGTCTCATGTCCAATCTTGACTTCTTCCCGGCTAGGCGTGGTAGAGGGATCAAACTTGAGTTCCATGTGCTCGGTCTTGGCTCTACTTAGTTGTAAACCCTTCGACTTTAGAACTCCTCTCCACAGTTCTAGTTTCTCATTTCTCTTCCCGCGACTCCCCCACCAGTACTATGTCATCTGCAAAAAGCATGCACCAAGGTACACATCCCTGGATGTGCCTAGTGAGCTCGTCCATAACCAGAATGAACAGATAGGGGCTCAAAGCTGACCCTTGGTGAACCCCTACTGTTATCGGGAAAGCGTCTGTCTCCCCATCCACTGTACGCACCCTAGTCTGTGCCTCTTCATACATGTCTCTAATGGCTCGGATGTATGGTACGGGGATGCCTTTCCTGTCCAACACTCTCCAAAGGACCTCCCTTGGCACTCTATCATATGCCTTCTCTAAATCAATGAAAACCATATGAAGGTCCTTTTGTCTCTCCCTATATTGCTCTATCGTCCGCCTTAGGATGTGGATGGGTTCAATTGTTGATCTCCCGGGCATAAATCCGAACTGGTTCTCGAACACCTCAGTCTGTTCCCTTAACCTCCTTTCTATGACCCGTTCCCACAACTTCAGAGTGTGGCACATTAGTTTGATACCCCAATAGTTGGCGCAACTCTGAATGTCGCCTTTGTTCTTATATATCGGAATCAATATGCTCTTCCTCCATTCCTCAGGCATCTTGTCCCCCTAGAGGATTTGGTTAAATAGTTTAGTCAACCAATTGACGCCCTTTTGTCCAAGACATTTCCATACTTCTATGGGTATCCATCTGGGCCAACTGCTTTACCCCTTCCCATGGATCTCAGGGCTTCCTTGACTTCGTCGAGGCTAATTTGCCCACAGTCGCAGTGGTTTTGATGCACCTCAGATGTTTGAAGATCACCCAAGGATATCTTTGTCCCTCATGTGGGAGAAGGTGACTTCCTCTCAACAATAAGGAAGTCATTTTCCTTCCCGCTCCATCTTCACCCATCCTGAGCTCTATACGGTTGTGTTTGGCCATCCAAGTACACCCTAAAGTATGCTAAACCCAAGCACATATGCAGTTTGCAATGAAATTTATTTCTAAAACTAAAAAAAGAAATTTTGGAGAACAAAATATTCAGTTTAAAGTACCTTGATCAGAAATAATCCTAAGGGAAAATGTTTTCCCTTCGAAAATAATTCTCTTTCAACATATTTTTAACTAAAAATATGTTTACTTCAAAATTTCCTCTCAATTGGCATGGGAAATGAATTTCATTGTGAATATGCATGGGTTAGAGTTAAGCACATGTTAGGTTGAGCTAGGATGGGAAGGGTATTAGGTTTGGGGTAGGGTCAGGAGTAGTAAAGCAAAGAAAAATAATTCCTTGAGACGAAGACAAGTTCTCCCATATAGAGGGAAAGTGTTTCTCTTTAAATTATTTTTTCTACTTATCTATATCAGCAAAATTAAAAATAAGGTCGAAGACTACTTTCTAAGCGAACAGAATTTCTAGTCATTCCTTTCCACTCTATCAATATTTTAGAAGAAAATGCTATGGATATGAATGTAATCATATATAATTCTATAAGTAAACGAACTTTTGACCGAAATTTTTATTTATAGCTACAATAAGCGAACGCATTAAATTCCGTTTAATTCCTACAGTAATTTACTGACTATAATGGCGAGGACCCTCAGCCAACCAAACAGAGCATAGAAAAATAAAATAATATAACAAGACTAGTAAAAAAGCTTACAGTAAGCATAGAAATAAACGACGCACGTCCAGCATCTGAAGTGAGCAATCCAAGCGCCTGCATGAGGTACCCTAAACTGACCCATAAACCCAACTCCAATCCTGCCTTACGTGTACGAGAGTGACGTCTAGCACGAAATATAAACGGAAGAAATGGAATAACTGAGACAGCAAACCTTACAGCATTAAAAGCTGCTGGGTCCATAATCGCTTCCACCTCTTTCACAACCGGAATATTACTGGCTACAACAAAAATTGAAAGAATTTTCTGTTACAAATGGAAATCCGAGCATTTTTACTGCATGGAATAGAAAATATGGCCTGAAGAAAAAGGAAGGAGCTCTTTTATCTTAATCATTGACGACGAGACTAATGTTCTACATTTCAATGCCATAACGCACGTAGGAGACGTAAATTAACTATCCACAGGAGCTGTAAGCTATCTTCATACTTTCAGCCTTTCCATAAGCCGAGAAGATGACATGAAAATGCATGTCCGACTGTTTTAAGGCGGTTGCAGAGCTGATTTTCCACTTGGGTCAAATATACATAGAGCAGACTACTGCCGCAAAACGTAAATAATGAACTAATAGCGTCAAGATCATGCTTGTGTATGTTTGTCAACTTTAACAAGCCAAGCATTTGGCACTCAAATTCAGCATGTTAAGCTTATTGGTCATAATCAAACTCAGCTCATTTACTTATCAAGCCCCCAAAATAAACACAAATGAAGCTTAATTGATCTCAAACAATAATAGCTCATAGAACACTTGATTGTTTACACCTCCAGGTAACATATCGAATACACAATTGGCTTCCTAAATTGTACCCATGAAACATTGAATAAGCACAAGAAAATGTACATGATAAAATAATAGAAGATAAAGAAAAGCCCATCAACACAAATTGTCAAGAAACCAGTTGTCCCATAAGGTTAAGCTGATGGGTAATGGTTTTATACTTTGACATGTCCACTTACGCAAATGCCCAATGGGCTTGAAGTGCAGGTAATACACAGGCTCACCTCATACCTGTGCTAAAATTATTTAACAATGACGTTGGGGACTCCTGAGATTCGAATTTATGACTCTTGGTCAACAACCTTTAATATCATGTCAAGGAACCAACTCCCAAAAATTTTATCTATGACTAAAGGCTCGCATAGGTCTATACCTTGGTTAGTAAAATTCATGTATAATAGACATTTTGGACATGTGTCGATATTATATCATTTAAAAAGAGCGTTAATGTATCATTGCTAATAATATGCGTTTCCTTAACAGTATCCATATTTTTCTCATTTAAAAAATAAATGATAATTGAAAACAATCAATTTCTACAACTAAATTAAATAATACTTTCCTAAATTTATCACTTTTAACTCTTAAATTATTTATTGTACCCTATCATTTACTATATTTAATATTTCTATTACCGTTATCATGGATAACATTTTTCCTTACTTTCTTAAGTCAACAAACAGTTGACCAGCATTTTCTTGTATGTAGGTGAATAATACACGTACATATTGGATCCGATTTAAATGCTTTACCGCATTGTGCTAACAGAGGTCTATACTCTAAGACAAAGGAACAAAATAACGCAAGGTAGAAAACAAAGCCTACCGTAAATGAGAGTTGTCACATTAAGCAAGATTATGCTACGAACTTTCCTGGACGCAAACAAAATCCTCCGCCACAGAGATTCCTTATTGAACAACGATTTCAAATTCATGCGCCGCCCATTCGCCTTCTTGCTTCCATTTACCTCTAATTTGATCGATTTCAATTTAACTGACGATTTACAACTCCTAAACGCGAAATCAGAATCATCAGATGATAAAATTTGGGTTTTCGACGAACTTTTTTCAGATTTTTCAGAACTGTTGCAACAATAATGAGATTGAGAGAGAGAGATGATAGAGAAATCGGAGAATTTACGATTAGAGCTGAAATTGAGCTGGAATTTGGAGGAAGAGATGGATGTAGCGGTGATTTTGTTCTTCCATGAGTAGATGTTTGGCGATGAAGAAGCCATGGCAGTTTTCTCCATCAAGCTCTGAAGATCTCGTCGTTGATTCCTCTCTCTCTCTCTCTGCAACAGAAGTATCTTGGTTTGAGAAATGTGAGCGTCGTGCTTCAATGTAGGGGGTAATAAATTATTTTATTTTAACAAGTAAATTATATATTAGTACCATAAGGTTTAAGCGTATTAATTTTTTAGTCTGTAAATTTTATAAGGTAATTTTTTAGTCCAAATAGTTATATTTATTTAATAAAATAATTCAAATAAAGATGTATAAAAATATAAAATAGTCTTTATTTTTATTTTTTTTATCTTTGTTTGGATTATTTTATTAAATAAATATAACTATTTGGACTAAAAAATTACCTTATAAAATTTACAGACTAAAAAATTAATACGCTTAAACCTTATGGTACTAATATATAATTTATACACCCCAAAAAAAAAAAGTTTATCAATTATGTATTAGTTTATATAATTAATATTATTTAAGAGAACAAAGCACCAAAGTGGGCGTGCCGGAGTGGTTATCGGGCATGACTAGAAATCATGTGGGCTCTGCCCGCGCAGGTTCGAATCCTGCCGCTCACGTTTTTATTTTTATTATTTTCTAACAACTCTTGCTTGCATTTTAGCCTAATTTGGCGGATATTTATACGTAATTGTTTTAAATATGGGATATTTACCGGTATAATTTTTATTAGGAGCGACAAATGTGTCGTGTCGTGCTTGTGCTATGTGAAGGTTTTTTAGAAATGGGGTCAACTCGAACCTAACCTGTTTATTAAACGAGTTGGGAACTCTCAACCCTTACCCAATTCAATTATTAAATGGATAATTTGTGGGTTACCTATTTAATTATATTGGTGACTTTTTTTTATTAAATGCTAGTTTTTCAACTTATAAATATGTTAATAATGTACTTCATGGTTTATACTACCAATAACTAGTTATATTTATAACTATTAAAATAAATTATTAAATTAATATTACTAAATATGTTTCAAATTATCTTAACTCCCAAAAATATATATATAATAACAATAATGTATCACTTAAATGCCTAACATAGTTATATAAACGGATCAATCGTATCAAAAATAGGCTACACGGGTCAAATCCAAATTCAACCCAATTACCTAAACGGGTTAAACGGGTCAACCCAAATTCAACCCGCCTTCAAAACCGCCAACCCAAACCTGCTATCTTTGTATCGTGTTTGTGTCGTGCTATCGTATTGTGTCAGATTTTGCTAGCCCTAAATATTGAATATTATCAATTTTCTAAAAAATTAGAAATTATATAAGAGATTTTTGTACATATATATACATATACATACAGGTACATGTATATTTAAAAGGGTACCAACACGCAAGCATCGGATCCCATTAGAACTCCGGAGTTAAGCGGATGAGAGTAGTACCAAGATTGGTGATCTCCTGAGAAGTCCTCGTGTTGCACCCCTCAGGCTGCGGGTTTTCAGAAATAGCCTTCTTTCAGGATGCCCTAAAGGGGAAAGGCTGCGTACATCCATCCCCGACTCTGCTTAGGCAGGAGCCCTTGAGGCACTAGGAATGTTGCTTTTTACATACAGTTACATGTATGGACTACACGTGTAATGTGAGGCGGCAACGTTCCATATTCTTTTTATGCATATAAATATGAGCCTACTATGCATATGATTTACAGATATGGAATATAATAATATCACCTCTATTTCTATCCTCTATCTTTATCATCTTCTTTATCTTTATCATTTTCTCTATATCCTTTTCTTTATATCCTGATGCTTCTCCTGTTGCCAGGTCTTTGGCTGATTGGTGCAGACTATCTTTTTAGGCTGGGGGTCCTCAGAAACAGCCTCTCTTCAGGGTAGCCCCCTGAAGGGGGAAGGCTGCGTACACCTACCCCCCCAGACTCTGCTTTTGCGAGAGCCTTTAGAGGCACTGGGTCTGTTGTTGTTGTTATTGTTGTTGTTGGAATATAATAATATCAAAATACAGTTTATGCAATTCCCTCCAATTATATTTATGTTTATATTTTTATTCTCATTTTGTTGAATATTTTATGTCCCTAGTTTTATAATAATAGAATCAAAATTTTGTACTTGTTTATAATAGGCATACACACAAGGCCTATAAAATTTTCTTTCCTTTTACATTGGCAAAGTCTGGGGATGGGAAGATGTCAGATTTGAACCCGTATCCCGGAGTTGACCAATTGCCACTCCAACCATTGGAACAAATCAGAGATTGGCACAAGGCCTACAAATAGCAAAACAAAACAAAAGCAAACTAAGCACGAATAAGATGTAATAAAGCAAAACACATCCATACAACAACAAACCCAGTACTTGCAAGGGCTCCTGCAAAAGCAGGGTCTGAGGGGGGGTAGATGTACGCAGCCTTCCCCCTTCAGGGAGCTACCCTGAAGAGAGGCTGTTTCAGAAGACCCCCAACCTGTAAAGCCTGAGAAGCTAGTCTGCAGCATAGAGCATGTGACCTGGCAACAGGAGAGCATCAAAGCATGAGTAGGACAGAGCAAAACACATCCATAAAAACAAAAAACCGAAGAATCCAAGCCCAGTCTTTAGAGAAGATGTGAGAGTGGTGAACCAATGAGACTTTGGTCGAATGGTAAAATATTGGCAAAGTTAAAGCCATATTACAAGAATTTAACGTTTAAATACACTCTTTCTACTTAGTCCAGCTATTTACACAAATAAATGCCACCTAGAAACTTTTCATGATAGAACTAAAATCGAATGCAGTTACTAAAATTAATCAATCGAAATAACTCTTTTTCAAAAAATACAAAAGATATTACTTTACTTAAGATAGTACCAACACGCAAGCACCAGATCCTGTTAGAACTTCGAAGTTAAGTGTGCTTGGGCGAGAGTAGTACCAAGATGAGTGACTTTTTAGGACGTCCTCGCGTTGCACCCCTCATGTTAGGGGTTTCTTAGAAACAGCCTCCCTTCAGGGTAGCAACTTGAAGGGGGAAAGCTACGTACATCCACCCCCCGACCATGCTTAAGCGGGAGCCCTTGAGAACTTAAAAATATGTACAAATGTCATCTGTCGTGTCAATTTAATTACGCGTAGTTGTCACTCATTTTCTACATAGGCAACAAATCTGTTAAGAGTAGAAACTCCGCATGTGAGTAAAAAATATCAATCACACAGAAACTATAGGAAAGAAGAAAATAACATATAAACTCAATAGGTTACTCCACTTATTGCCAATTAGTTTTAAAATAGAACCCTACTTGAGCTGATAAATGAATCTCATATATTTGCCAACTCTGTGGGTCGGGCCTAAGGGTAGCAAAATCCTTTCAGACAGAAAGAAATTGAAATCAAGAAAAAAGAAGGAAAAAAAAAACCTTTTAGCATTAACTATTTATATATTTCATATACTTTTAACTGTATCAATTCAAAAAAAAAACAGCAACATTCTCAGTGCCCTAAGTGCTACATCCATCCCCCCTCAGGGTATACCCTAAAGAGAGGATGTTTCCGCAAACCCCCAACTTGAGGGATGCAACACGAAGACTTCCCAAGAGGCCACTCATCTTGGTATTACACTCACCCAAACACACTTAACTCTACCAATTCAATCTACTAGTAATTAAAAACATATAACAATGTTAGTGAAAGGACAAATTATTAAATTGATTGCATTTTGATATCCCAAGATTTGTTCAAATTTTTTTTACCACAAACTTTATCATTGGATCCTTTTAATCTATGAATTAGTGTGAAATAAATTAATAGCCAAAATAAAAAATACAATATACATTTCTGGCATACAAGGTCACATTTTCGGTGTATGACATCATTCTTCCGTCACACAATGTTAACTTCTTACAAAATCTAGTCAAGAAATCGTTGACGGTTGCCAAAGGTCAATTTTGCTAGCAGTATCTATTTATTGGACGATATTACCACATCTAAACCAGTAAAACAACTACATTAGCACAATTACAAGTCTAAAAGATCAAAACCAAAACCAAAATATCCCAACCAACAACAACAACAACAAACCCAGTGCCTCCAAGGGCTCCCGCCTAAGCAGGGTCTGGGGGGGTAGATGTACGCAACCTTCCCCCTTCAGGGGGTTACCCTGAAGAGAGGCTGTTTCCGAGGACCCCCAGCCTGAGAAACTGGTCCGCAGTAGATGGCATGCGACCTGCCAGCAGAAGAGCATCACATCATGAGTATCTCAGAACACACGGCGAACAAAACAATAAACTACCACAAACAACAACAACAAACACAAAACAGGCCACATCAAGCAGAAATCAGAGGATAAGTAGAAATAAAATGATAGGTCGGCAGGCAAGCAAATAGTAGATCGTGAGAGCGAGAACACAACCTGAGTGCGCCAGGAGGATAACACGGCCTAGCCCTAGTGAGCTAGACTACCCTACTCCAACTGGATCATCTTTAACCCCTATATTAGCCCTCCATTTGGCCCTATTTAAGGCCATCTCCTCCCGTAGGTTTAGGTGGGTAAGGTCTTGTCGGATCGTCTCCATCCATCTCTTCTTGGGCCAGCCTCTTCCTCTCCTACCTAGTGTAGTAAAGGACTGTTCGCACCTTCTTACTGGAACGTTCTCCGGTCTCCTTCTAACATGTCCGAACCACCTCAAATGTTGCTCTCTCAATTTATCTACAATGGGGGCTACGCCCAATTTGCCTCTTATGATGTCGTTCATGATCCTATCCTTCCTTGTGTGTCCACACATCCACCTCAGCATCCGCATCTCCGCCACCATCATCTTCTGTGTGTGTTGTAGTTTCATCACCTTGCACTCCGCCCCATACATCAAAATATCCCAACCAAACATGCACTATATCTGAAACGATAGGAATCTCAAGCATATCAAAAGAAAAAGTACTCTAAATAATGCACCTTTGAACTTTCTCCAAACCGAATGGAGCCTAAGTACAAGTCATAAAAAATCGTCTAGCTATCCAACTATAAACTCACAAAAGAATGTACCAATTGTAGTCTCGGTTGGACTCGAACCCAGTTTAAGTATACAGACCAGAGTACTTTAACGAACTGAACACCCCCTAGTTTCAAAACATATACTAATGGAGGATCGGCTATTGCCCTTCGTCCATTGGATCGTTACCTTGAGCTCGTGGTCTCGAATCCTTGCTGTCATGCCTAGGTATCTCGGTTTCCAAGTTTTTCAATACTGAATCTTCAAGTGCCTCCAAGAATGAAAGAACTGTAAGCTTATCTGCAAAAGATCGAGATTATATTAAAAAGCAAGTAAAACACCAACAGTATACAGTAACAACTAAAGGTGTAAATGAGCTGAGCTAGCTAGAAAGCCCTTGCAAGTTGACTCGTTATCTAGCTGAAAAGAGGCTTAGCCCGTTTTGAAGTTGAGCTGAGTCAGGTCAAGTCGTTTAGCTCAACAAGCCAAGGGGGATATTGGAGATGCTCAAGATCAGTGGCTTGCAAGCCTCAACAATCCTAGAGGAGTCAATATCAAGCTAAATTATAGGCCCAAAGGTTTCGAAATGGGCATGAACGAGTTGAACGAATTTATTCCATTTGTCCCTAATATTGAATATACTCCCTAACATCCATAAACTTATTCAAATTAGTCCCTCATCTTTTCCATCGTTCAAAATAGTCCTTAATATTTTATTTCTCAATGAAATTGGTCCTCATCTTTTTAACTTTAACTTAATTTCATGCACTAAATGAGGGCCAAATTTTGTTACATCATAAGATATCAGGAAATACTTTGAACAAAATAAAAGATAAAGGACCAATTGAACAAACTTGAGAACATTAGAAACTATTTTGAACAAAAAAAGAGGGGGAATCGGTTTGAACAAACATACAAACATCAATGACCGACGAAGTAAATAACTCTGAGATAAACTCGAGCCTAAAAAAGCTGAGCTCGGCTTTTATCATTCTCTCATTAGCCAATATCAGTGATAATTATCAGGTACACATCACCAATGCCATCTATTACTAAAAAAAATGAAAATCAAAGAATCAAGATGATGCTTACATTTACTTGGATCAATGCCAAACTGAGATAAATCTATTTGGCCCGTACGAAGCACCTATTAAAAAAAAGGAACAAAAAATTAATAGGCGTAAATCAAATGAGTTAGCTTACGAGGCTAATTATTTAGCTCAAAACATTTGGGTCATTTCAAGCTCGAGCTGAGTTCAGCCGGCATGTTTAGCAGGGAAGGCCAAGCATGAGCCTGGTCAAGCCTGTGTTCAGTAGCATATGAGCACAAACCAAGTTTAAGGCTCCATTTGTTTAGACATTAAAATTGTCAATCTTAATTCTATTGTTTCTTTGTATAACTTCATAGCTACAACCACCAATATGGAAAATTTATTCGGGTCGCCTATTTTGTATTGCGACTTTGTCGCTAATTATCGGAAAAAACCACCACCAATACAGAAAATGTTTCCCCCGATGAGGGAAAATTGACTTCTGCTCAATGAAAACGGAAAATTGACTTTCGCTTAATGAAAACGAAAAATGTATCCCTCCACGAAGGGGAAAACATATTTCGACATAATTTCACGTTATACTTCATTTTATCCTTGGCCAAGCATGAACCTCATACAAATTTTTAGAATAAAATCATTTTCTTCCACTAAAAGGACGAAAAACTTTTGAGAAAAAACTATTTTCAATTCAGAATACTTTGTTAAGAAAAATCTTCCACAAGGAAATATTTTTCGTTGAACCAAACAGAACCTTAATGAGCCGATCACAACTAAATTATGGGCTTCAATGCGCCCATACGAGCCAACTTAAAGCATAGATGAGCCAAACTCGAGTTATAAGCACAAAGTAGTCAAGATTTGAGTCTAAATGTACCAAAATGAAGTGAGCTCAGCTCAAATTCCTTTGAGCTGGGCTTGAACTCAAACCAGCAAATTAGAAGTTCAAAGTCTTTAAGCTTCGAGCCAAGCTCCATTCGAGCAAAATGTTCGGTAGCCAAGGCTCGATGCTCTATGAGCTGGGGCTAAGCTCAGCTCGTTTACACCAAATCTTTCTCATGCACAACAAAAAGGATAAAGGAACTTGTATTTCTCACATAAGTAAAGGTATCAACTTGTTGGCGAAAAGGAGGACTCTGCAATAACTCTATCATGTCATCTAATGTTTGTTGACCCTGAAACCACAACAAAATTTCATTAAAAAGGCATTTTGATGTGATACTAGATCTTCTGTCAAAATCCCACATCGTCTAGGAGTGCTACTGTGTGTGATCCAGTTTACATGATGAGGACATCCCTCCCCTAAGGAATTGGTTTTATGTTTGGTATCATTTTCTGCTTGCAATTTTTGGTTTTTGAGTGACTAAAACCACGTTCCAGAAACAAATTCTTGTAGTTTTATGTTTTCATTTTTCTCTCAAATTAGGCAAAAAACAGAAAATGGAAAACCAAAAATCAGGAAAAATCGTTTCCAAATCATAACTTCTAGTGTCTGAAATATCAAAATTGCAAACAAAAAATCATATCAAACATATGTCCTAAGTGAGGTCCAATATCCTTTGATACGATAGCAAGAAAAGGAAGATGGTTTTACCTCGGGCAAATACGGTGCCAATCGCTCTTCCACAGGTAGCATCTCGAGCAACGGTTGTATCAAATCAGGCTTCAAGAGATCCCCTAATCCCAGGCCTGCAATTTGAAAACTTCGGTAGCTATTCAACGGGTTTGTGAATAGATGAAAAGGAACAACCAGCTAAGGGCCTATTTGGCTAAGCTCCTTTTCTAAAATAAAGGTTTTTTTTTTTTTTTTTTTTGGGGGGGGGGGGGGGGGGGGGGGGGGGGGTTGTACTGAAAAGAAAAGTATTTCTAAATAAAAGTAAAAGCTATTTATATGCTTTAAGTAGAATCAGAAAAATAGCAATCTCTACCCTATCCCTATGTCTTAGTTGTGCTTCTTGTTTAAAGAACTAAAAACTAAAAAACATTTCAAACAAAAATACTCTATTACAACACTTTCCGCAGAAGTGCTTATGAAAAAAGCAATTTGGTTCACAACTTCGCAGAACATGCCCCAAGTCGTAAACATGATCTGTCGCAATCACAGTGTGGTGTTGTGGAAGCTTGATGGCATGGACGTCATGTCATTGACGTCGAAATCACAGTGAGATTTTGAGAATAGGAGTTTCTTTACAAGTGTTATGTTAAAAAAAAATTAATGAAAAACCATACAATCATTGTTATTCATGTCTTTGATAACTTTTAAACATGTCAACACTTCATATGTATATATTAATTAATGAAATACAATACATATGCGTCACCAAAAAAACCCAGTAACGGCTAATAGCCTAACAACTATCTCGAAATTCATTACGTTATTGCCCTTACGCTAAGAAACTTTCTAATCATCAAAAATAAATGCTACAATGGGGCAAGAAAATGGTGAAGAATAAATCTCTCCCCCTGACCGCCGATTGTAACAGATTTTGAGCTAGCCGTTACGCAATTAGCAATTAGGTGATGTCATTTTGGGTATCCATAACAGATATATGTTCTATTTTATTCATTGAAACATATTTATAAATATGTTTATATGTTAAAAATTATCAAAGAGTATAATATTTAATTATTGTTAGCAACTTATTGGGCTTCACTTTCCAATTGCATATTTTTTTATAAAACTAAAAACTAGGTTTAGAAAACAAATTTTCCTAATTTTTGGTTTTTTGTTTTTAGTTTCCAGTCACTTCAAGAAAAAAAAAAGGAAAAAAAAAAAAGAAAACAAGAAACCAAAACCAGAAACCCATTTCTAGAATTTGCTCATTAGTCCTGTCAAACCGAAATGCAAACAAAAAACAATACCAAACAAACCCTTAAAAGCGCAAAGCAATCGCCATGACACAATACATAACATCCATGACTGCAAGCTAAATCAAGCCGTGATTCAATTGCACTTTCAAACTAGCCGTTAAATTTATTAACGTGATAACAAGTCAGATCATTACCTCCATCTGGATCTCCAATATCATCTGAAGCGCCTATCATACAATAACATAAGATTTTCAGAGAGGCAATCAATTCATACAATTTTCAAAAAAAGAGGGAAATGAACAAATTACGAAATACGAAAACACCTGCAGAACCAATACTACTCAAAATCCTCTGCAAATCTGCTAGCTTAACTGGACCGGGTGCAGATGTTACGTCGCTTGCTACTTCTGCACCGATGCTCGGGCCAATCAAATTTCCAGCTCTGGAATTTTCATTAGGAAAAAATAAGAGAAAGAAAGGTTTTATGATGAGATAATTACAACATTCCATAAGGAAAAATGGAAATAAATTTGCAATATTGAAATTGTAGTTGGATGAAGCAGGAACGGAAGCAAGAGCAAGGGAGAGAGAATGTTCATACTGATATATATATATGGGTATGTTGGAAATATATAGAAAATTACTGAAATTTTATTAACTGAACTAATTAAGTGTGACAGTTTGAAACGAAGTTCATATTATGCACTAATCAAGAAAATTGAGTCCTATGTTCATATGAAAAACAAGATCGAACAGGAAACACAAGATCAAATAAAATGATGATTAGAGAGAAACTAATCCTGATGCTTTTTGGCTTCATCATCGCTTGGATCGAGCTCGAACTCTGGCATCTTTTTGTCCCAGAACAGTTGAGTCCTTTCTTGGTGAACATGATCTACCACAGTGCCTAGCCTTATCGGATTTTTCCTTCAAACCTCAACACGATCTACTTGAACAAGAGTTTGCATTTCCGGTTCGTGGTGCGAAATTAGCAATAATTTTTCTATGAACTTCCGGAAGTCTTATCGGAATTCAGGAACGGCCTGCTGGGATGAGTCGATGTCGGTTGATGGTAATTAGCCAGAAAGTCATTGGATAACGCGAGTTCACAAAATGCATTCTCTTTATCTAAGCAATTCAACCACTAATTGACACGAGCTTCTCTTAAATTTTTTATAGGCATTTCAAATGCAAATCGAACTTTGAAACATAAGAGGAAGTTCGCATCGAAGGAAATGGAACATTGATGTATAATGACTTGAAGCATCTGGCAGAGAAAAATTAAGGTGTGACATATCAAATCATGGTAAGAAAAAATCACATAACACATGAAAGCAACGTCCAGGACGGAACATCACTATTATCGGAAAAATAGGACTCAGTCGTAAACATAAAATATAAAACAAAATAACTCAAACTGCCGAGAAATACAGATAAGAACTTCAAAAAGGCGTACCTAGATGATATATCATCTTCAGCCATGTCTTCGGTCTGAATAGGGATAGAGGCTTCCGAATCCTCTTCCTCAAGAGAATCTGCCACAAAAAAGGTAAGAACAATAGCTATAGGAAACTCCTGAAAAACTAATATTTCATACTCAAAAATGTGATTTTGTCGTTTCAAAGACAAATTCACATTTCAAACGTGTATCAAACTCAACAGAAAACCAATTCAAACGATTGTTGAATCATTTTGATAAGAAGATACTTATCAATTGATTCATTGACTAATTATATCGCTTGATTAATAGAACGATTCAATCATTTGGACATGCTGGAATCAATTTTCTTGATCTTATTCATTGGAATACTCAATTTTCTTAGTTATTGCTTATTATTGACTTTGTTTTGATATGTTATGCTTTAATGGTTCGATTAATGGCATTTCTTGTATATCTAATGTATAACAATACAAACGCTCCCTCCATGCTCCCAACTTTAGAAACTTTTGTGATTGTCTGCTCCCCCTATTCCTGCTTTCATTCCGTGCAACTATGGTAAGAACATATTAAATTTCCATAAAGAAGTTACACATCTTACTGGGACTTTGTTTCACTTTAAAGTACCTGTGTCAGATAAGGATATTTGGACATTGGTTGATACTTAGATGCTTAAAATTAGATCAAAAGAATAGAAAATTTTCAAATAGTATGCAAATTTGACCTCTAGACACATACCTGTATCAGTGAGGTAACATGGAAAGTTGCCTAAAAGCTACTATTCGACGGAAGCAGTTTCGTTGTAGTTACTTGTACGATTTGGAAAGTGGGGCAACTTTACAAGCCATGAAGCCCAAAAAAGGTGTTGATTTAATATTATGATGCTTCATATGGAATTGTCAATAAAATTTATATTTGCAAAGAAATCCTAAAATGCTATCGTTTCATGCTCAGAAATGCGATTCGGCGTTTCAAAGCCAAATCCGTAATTCAAACATATATCAAACTCTAGGACAAACGATTCAAACACTTGTGGAATCATTTTGATAAGAAGACACTCATCAAATGATTTTTTGGCTAATAATATCACTCGATTGAAAGAATGATAGAACATATTGGAGTCAATTTTCTCAATCTTATTCAGTGCAGTACTCAATTATCTTTATCATTATTTAATATTGACCTCGTTTTGGTATTTAAGTTGTAATGGCTCAATTAATGATATTTCATTATTTTTTTCTTGTACATCTAACATATAACAATATAATCACTCCCTCCACACTCCCAACCTTAAAAATTTTTAAGACTACCCACTGCCATGTTTCTACTCCTCTCCATCTTCCGCTTCCGCTTTGTGTAACTATGATAAAAGTTATTGTTCTATACTAAGGCATCACTTGAATTCTTCATGCTACAAAAGATTGTCTTGGCAAGAACTCAAGGTATTATCAGTTTGCCACTACCGAAATCCATCTCAACAAAGAGAAGATAGAGAGAAACAAAGGCAACAATGGTTAATGGGCCGTGCTCTAGGCTTTGTTGATAGAGGAAAACACGAGGTACAGGCATGGTATCAAAAAAGGTTGCTGCGTCACGTAACACAGTCTGAGATAGCCATCACGCAGTTGACAACAAAGTTATTATAGCTATCCTTTAAGAGTTAAGAACAACTTACGTTTCCTTGAAATAACCAACCCAATAGCACTAACACGAGTAATGGGCAATGTCTGTCTGAAAATCGCCTCTTTTCCCTAAATCTTTCGACCAACTTTACTAGATAATAGATCTTATCGTATGCATGAAAATTTGGACCATTTCTCGAGCCCAACCATTTTTCTCCAGAGACTCATAGAGAGAGGGTGGGGGGACGTAGATTATGGAACGATGGGATGTGGTGGAGTAGACATATTTTGTAAAATTGTGCAACAAGTTTGCAAGCAGAGCTGTTAGAGTTTGTGTAGTGGTTACTATTGAGGCTACCCACCCCCAAGCAAGAGCCCATAGGGAAGCCCATTCTTCCCATCCCCTAATAATTGGTGTCCCTGTTGAGTGAAATATTTTATCTTCCTTATTATTAAAGAAAACAAAGTTTGCAAGCATGCAGCAAGCCGTTGATCAAAATGAATGCATCCCTATGTAATAACAATTTGTCTTCCGTCCCATCAACTTGTTTAAACTCTTTTTTTGCTAAATCTTTCAATTATTGCACATTCATTACATTAATCTACCACATCACAAGAAGAAAGTAGAATCAAATGTATCTCAACCAATCACGAGCTTCATTACCCAAATCATACCGCTTTTTTGGTAAGTGAAATTCAGTGTCAAAAATTGAAACCCAACAGACAACATATCACAGAATCACAACCCCCTCCTCAAATTTTCACAACCTAACCTTTTTAAGAATTAAGGCTGTATTTGGTTCAATGGAAAATTTTATTTACAAGTTCTGATCGAAAAATTTATTCTCTTGAGCATCCATTGAAGAACTAGAAGATTCTTATATTAGATTAAACATCATGCTGCTTGTATTTGAGGCAAAGTGATTATATGTCATACTCAATTGAAATTGAGTTTGAATCCCATATATTTGAAGGAATACAAATGGGATATATGTAGGTCAATGATTTCATAACATCGACCAATTGTTTATAAAATATTAATAAATGCCTCTACCCGTTGGTCACATGTTTGTAAATAATCCACCTGTGATATGGCATTTGTGGAACTCCTTGCATAAAAGATCCTACTATGAGCTCAAGTCGTGGATTGTATGAAAATGCAGGAGAATATACATCTTAAGAATTTTGTGATAGAAAGTTTCCCTTGAAGCTAAAGGGTAGATACTATAAGACGGTTGTGAGGCCAGCCATGACGTATGGGGCGGAGTGCAGGGCGATGAAACGACAGCACACACAGAAGATGATGGTGGCGGAGATGCGGATGCTGAGGTGGATGTGCGGACACACAAGGAAGGATAGTATCAGGAACGACGTCATAAGAGGCAAATTGGGCGTAGCCCCCATTGAAGATAAATCGAGAGAGCAACGTTTGAGGCGGTTCGGACATGTTAGAAGGAGACCGGAGAACGTTCCAATAAGAAGGTGCGAACAGCCCCTTACTACTCTAGGCAGGAGAGGAAGAGGCAGGCCAAAGAAGAGATGGATAGAGACGATCCGACAAGACCTCACCCACCTAAACCTACAGGAGGAGATGGCCTTAGATAGAGCCCAATGGAGGGCTAGTATAGGGGTTATAGATGATCCAGTTGGAGTAGGGTAGTCTAGCTCACTAGTGCTCGGGCGTGATATCCTGCCTATCTATTCTTTGATTTCTGCTTCATGTGGCCTACTTTGTATTTGTGTGTTGCTTGTGGTAGTTTATTGTTTTGGTCGCGGTGTATTTTGCACTACTCATGATGTGATGCTCTTCTGCTGGCACGTCACATGCCATTTGCTGCGGACCAAATTCTCAGGTTGGGGGTCCTCGGAAACAGACTCTCTTCAGGGTATCCCCTTGAAGGGGGAAGGCTGCATACATCTACACCCCAAAGACCCTGCTTATGTGGGAGCCCTTGGAGGCACTGGGTTTGTTGTTGTTGTATATGTCAATTGGGATTACAATTGAATACCATATAACCCACATATAGACACAAAATTGTCTTGTAGGTTTTCTGATTAAACGCCTGCAGCAATGGGCTAGACCATTATTATTGCCTACTTACGGGTATATGTTATGGTACAGGTTGCAGTACTAATATGTATTAAACCAACTTATTAACATGGATCTCCCCAACATAACTTGTCTTTGATAAGAACCAGATATATATCCCATCTATAAATTTTGGTTATATAATGTATGTCCCAATTACTCTACCTCAATACTAAAAGATGGGTCCTACATGGGGACTTGAATTTTATATCAGGTTTGAATTCCCATCAAGTACAAAATATCTAGAGATATTGACTGGAAACATTTTACAGCATAGTTTGCTAATTGGCAATTTGACAAAATACGGTTTCCAGAATTAGAAGGAGAAAAACGAAAGTTGGGAAATAAGAAATTTATGTGGAATGCATCATTAACCAGAAGTTCAAAGAATTGCTCACTGGTAAAATATTACAAGCCAATACATAGATGTATTCATTACTAGAAATAGAGTGACCAAATAGTATATCCCCACTATAGATGGTCCTACTCGAATTAATATCCCGATCGAGCGATATTCTAATTTATTGACAAATGCATCCATTGCACGCTAGAAGCGTTGTAGGCATATCGGCTCCAAATATATAATCTGAGAAAGAAAAAGGAGCAATAGAAATGAAATTGTATAAATGAAATTCCTCAAGATTATCAAGTACCTGAAAGTACTGAAACTATTGAGACTATTGAAATTCTGATGATAAAGAGATCTCTATGAATTATGGGATATGATGGAACTGAAAGGAAAATCAATCAAATGTTTGTATATATAGTAGTTACTGATATGGTCGAAGAAATTGGAAATCTTAAACTAGTGTTTGTTCAAAAATGCTAATAAAGAATGACTGGCTAAAATAGAAAGACGCAATTCAGTCAGAATCAATAAAATGTAGTTTTTGGACCTATAATCCAAATGCCTAAAATGCAAACCTGTAGGCTACTTGTGAATATTGATGCAAAGAGAACAAAGTGGTGCAAAGTACAATTTATTATAGAGACCAGAAATAGACGGGACATACATAAGGAACGGATGCACTTAATCCGAGGGTCTCTTTATGCGTCATATATATATGGTAACAGCTTATTTGTATTTATTATTTACGATGATATTTATATGAAAGTCCCTAAAGGACCAAATATGCCAGAAGCATATAGTTCAAAACCATGGTACTTATCTACTAAAAGAGAGATATGTTAATATCATCATGTCTCTTGAAGAATTTAAAGAAGCTATTATACACCTAAACTAAGAGTTCGAGATTAAGGATCTCGGAAAAGAAAAGATTTTGTCTTGACCTATAAATCGAGCATTAATATGATAGAGTATTACTCTATTAGTCAACTTATACCAGTATGGTACTTGAATGCTTGCCTCAATTAAAGACTATTTCGTCCTCAATGAGGTAATGGTCTCAATAAGGTAACGAATAAATTCTTGGTCTTAAAAGTACCACACTTTGGTATAATTGTTGCATTAATTTAACTGTCACAAGACCAGGTATAAGCCTCATTCGATTAACTTGTCACTAGTATATGATATGATACCAGTATGAAGGTATGGAAATGTGGTTAAATGCTCATCTTAATGAATCAACCAGTATACATTATAATGTTATGTCAAACTTACAGTTGATTTTGTATGCAAGTACTGGTTATTCATTTGAACCACAAAAGGTAAAGTGACAAAGCGTGATATTTCTATAGCTATACTGCTATGTTTTGGCGATCTACTAATAATTGAAGCTACTATTAAAACATTTGCGCTTTATGAGCAGGTACAGAATGGGTATTGTCAAGACCCTTGATTCAACATATTTTATAAGCTTCCAATGATCAGGGGAAGTCCAATAGCACAATATGAAGATAAGTCTACATTGTTCAAGCTAAAGAGAGTTCATAGAACCAAGTGCACTTCAAAGAAGTTCTTTTCACTCTCTAGCTGTATGAAGAGAGATGAAGTACATGTTTGCTTAAGAACCTAGAAGAGTTATTCAAGAAAGCATCCACAACAAACTTTCAAGAAATTGACACAAGATTGGCATTCGCTGACTCCGAACATCTTTGATTCATGTGCGCCCATGAGGGAGAGTTAAATATGCACTCTACTCTTTTTCCTTCGCTATGGTTTTTTCCACTGGGTTTTTTCCTGGCAAGGATTTTTAACGAGGCAGTTTAAGAAAGCGTATATAACTCAGACACTATACACTTTCAAGAGTGTTTGTCCCGCAAATATCTTTAAGGAAAATATCCAAACGGGAAGTATTGTAAATATTGGATATTTTTTGGGTACAATTTTTTATGGTCAAATTTGGATATTATTAAATATCCTAGAAAATTAGAAATCATGTAAAAGACCTTTTTATACATATATACATATAACATATGTATATATATATATATATATATATATATATATCTACTTTCTTCATGATTAAGCAAACCCCACCACTAAAATTCTGTATAAATAGCGATGCAGCAGCAGCAGCAATAATCACAAGAGAATTTCCAATGATTCTCTTAATCATCTTTACACCTGAATGACTCAAATAGTCATTAGATAGAGCTCGATGGAGGGCTAGCATAGGGATAGCCAATGTAGTGGCTTAGATTAGGACATCTAAGTATTTATAGCACTAGTGCTTCTAGGTGTCTTGACTTCCATGTTGGCGCACATATGGGTGCACTTACTTACATATCTGTGTACTGATCACTTGTGCACTTGCTAATTATTTTCCTGTATTTGCCTGTAGTTACCGTCCACTGAGTTTTGCTTTGTTATGCTTGGCTTGTGCTATGTGTTGCTCTGATACTTTGCTGGTCTCATGCTTACAGGCTACTATGCTTCCATAACGGCACACTCCTCATGTTGAGGGTCCTCGGAAACAGCCTCCCTTCAGAGTAGCACTCTAAAGGGAGAAGGTTGCGTACATTCACCCCCCCCCCCCCCCAACCCTGCTTACGCGGGAGCCCTTGTGGCACTGGGACTGTTGTTGTTGTTGACTCAAATAGTCAGGCCACAAAATAAAAGCCTTTGGGTCTGTTAACTTCTGGTTAACCATCCCGACGGGTATCTCGGAACTAAAGATTGTTTCTTCAGGAAACATAGCATGTGCTCTTCTGGAGCCTTTAATTAAGTTTCAAATACCTATTGTTGTTGTACCGCCTTCAAGACATGAATTTCCACCATTCATAAAATACATATAATCATTAAGAAAACATAAGCATAATATCACAAAATATTTTAAATAACCGTATTTCGATAGTGGATTTTGTAGGTCACACAAATTGAGACTTTAATTTTGTTCAAGGATTTCTCTTTTCTATGTTTTGAGGTTTATCATATTTGGATGATACTATAGAAGAAGATATTCTTGGTAGGTTTTTTATGGTTTTACGTCCCGCTCCTTTGTTTTGTAGCTATGGAGTATGATTATATGTTTCGCTAGAAAAAACTGTAATTTACTATGATGTAATGAAGTTCTTATTTTAATTTCGTGCATAGCATCATATGTACACAAACATATCGTGAAGTACATTCTAAAACGAATATCATTGTTATTTTAAATGAGTGGTGTATAAATAGATTGGCTGAGAAATATAGCCCTATAAATAACTAATAATAAGTAGGTGGCATAGCCGACCATATGAATAACTGATATCAAGTAGGCGGCATAGCCAACCATATGAATAATGAACAAGTAATAAAAATTAGGCGATTTAACCAGTCATGAATATGCAAAGTAGAAAATAAAGGAACATACCCAGTGCCTCAAGGGCTCCCGACTACGCAGGGTCTGGGGGGGCGGATGTACGCAGCCTTCCCCCTTCAGAGAGTTAACCTTAAGAGAGGTTGTTTCCCAATGCCCCCAACCTGAGGGTGAGGACTTCCCAGGAGGTCACCCATCCTGGTACTACTCTCGCCCAAGCACGCTTAACTTCGGAGTTCTAATGGGATCCGGTGACAGCGTGTTGGTGCCCTCTTTGGTAATATGCAAAGTAGAAAATATGAAAACTAAAGTTTTTCTCTTTCCTTCAGTTTTCTATTTTTCTATTTTTCTCCTCGTCAATTTGTGAACTTTTAAAATTTTGGTCTATTCTGGGTACCATAGTGCCAGTTATTTTGACTGCGAATTGTCCACGACTACGACCACGTCTACGACCTCGAACATGTCCGTGATGGTCATATGTCGAAGCATTCACTTCGGGGAATGGTTCGGACCCAATTGGCCTTGACTGATATTTTTTATCAACAGTTTATTGTTTTGTTCAGCAACAAGGAGACATAATATCAACTCTGAATATTTTTCGAAATTCTGCTCTCGATATTGCTGCTGCAGAAGCATATTGGAGACATGAAAAGTAGAGAATGTTTTCTCTAACATATCCTTCCCAGTAATATTTTCTCCACATAATTTCAATTGGGAGGTAATATTAAATACTGCAGAGTTATACTCGCTTGCAGTTTTAAAGTCCTGCAATTGCAAGTGAATCCATTCATAGCGAGCTTTAGAAAGGATTATAGACTTTTGATGATCAAACTTCTCCTTTAAATTCAGCCAAAGGACATACGGGTCCTTTATAGTAATATACTCAGCTTTCAATCCTTCAGGGATATGATGCCTGAAAAATATCATTGCTTTAGCACGAGCCTACATGGATGCGCTATTTTCCCTTTTAATTGTATCTCCGAGATTCATAACATCAAGGTACATCTCAGCATCAAGGATCCAAGGCAAATAATTTTTGCCAGATATATAAAGAACAGTAAATTCAAGATTAATAAGATTAAATATTATAAATCACAAAGATTAGGGAATGAAACTTACCTCAAGTATATAGTGATCCTCAATTGGCTAGAGACTCGTGATGATAATATGTTATAAAACTATAGACGTATTATAGTCAAAAGGAAGGGAATAAAAATATAAACTCAACTATGCTCGAAGGAAAATAGCAAGTATTTCATATCAGAACTAAAGAACCAGAGAAGTTTTTCTTCGATTCAAATAATTCTCTCAATATTTTATTATTTTTATTTTTCTCAATTCTTTCCCTCAAACTCTCAGTTTTCTCTTTCTCACTCACTTGTGATTACTGCTGCTGCCACACCGCTATTTATATAGAATTTCTGCGGTGGAGTTTGATTAGTCACGAAGAAAGTAGATATACATATACATATGTTATATGTATATATGTATACAAAGGTCTTTTACATATTTCTAATTTTCTAAGATATTTAATAATATCCAAATATGACCATAAAAATTTGCTTGCTACCCAATCGAGCTCACCATTGAGCCAAACTATTCGAGTTACTATCGAGCCATTATCAAAACATTTTTGAGCAAATACCAACAATTAACAAGCCATGACAAGCTCTTAACGACTTTTTAATGAGCTCTTATCGAGCCCTTATCAAACTGTTCACAAACCTTATCAAACAAAAAAAGTCATAATCGATTCCAAACATGAGTAGTTTATCGAAGTGTGGTTCGTTTACACTCGTACGGTCCTACCCATCACACAAAGTTTGTCTCTCGTAATAAGACATCTCCATCAACAATACGAACATTCTTCTTATTGCAGCAAAATAACCCAGTCAATCATTTAGCATCATAATCAGTATTTTTCCTACGGAAATACTTAAGATGTCAAACTACATCACTCTCCACTCCTGAGAAAATGGAAAATATACCTTACAATTGAAGGGATAAATCTGTGCTCAAAAAAAAAACTGAAGAGATAAATCCTCATATCAAACAGGAAAATTATTGCTTTAGAACAAAGTAAGAGTGCATAAAACGCAAGAAATTGAAGCAAGAGAGAATCTACCAATAAGCAATGCAATGTTTCTCAAAAACATGCAACTAGCAAGACTACGTTTTGTTCACTCCCTTAGTTCCATTTTGTTATTTACTTCCAGAAAACACAAATTGTTCGGCAAAATACCCAAGAACATGGCTTGATTTAGATGTTAATGAACATATCTAAATGAAATTGAGAAGAGAAGATAAAAAGAGAAAGCGGTAACACATAGATTTGTGTGGAAAATCCTCAAATTGAAGGGAAAAACTTTGTCGGGTGAAGGAGAGCAATCCACTATATAATATGAATGGAGGATCAAAAACTAGGTTGTACACTTGAAGCTATGGAAGGAAGCTGAAAACCCTAATGGGTTTACATGAGTCAAGGCAGCAGAAAAGGTCCATAATGGTCCCGGGTACAGATTCCCTTTGCTACTAACACATACCTGCGTTTCTGAGTCGAGACATAAATTCGAGACACAACACAAACTTTAGAATATATTGAAGATTGTTCAATTGGTGCAACACCCTATTTTGTCACCTTTATCTCTATCCTTCTATCACTAACAAAGAAATTCATAATGATGCTTTCTGGCAGAGAACAGCGAACACTGATGACAGGAAGCACGTTAGTTGAGGAGCTCCTTCTCGATTCCATGGATGCCATCCTCATCTTGAAACTCAACAATTGTTATATTATATGAATATAGAAAATGGAAAAAGAGCTACAGTCTTGGGCTCGATTTAAGAATATCTCCGCTCATAGCATATATTCAAATGTCAAGGTATAGATTTGATAAATGCCCAAACCTTAGGAGACCTAAGTGGTAAATTTTTGTCCAACCAAAGTATCTGTGATCCTCAACATTTGGACCCCTAGCAATTCAAATATGGATCATGAGAGAATTTATGTCATCACTAAATCTCTCATTAATTAACCTTCTTCACCAAAAGAGAAACTATCTAGAACCTCGTTGCTCAAGAATTTCTCAGACAGTTTGATCGCGAGAACTGAATTACTTGCCCTTAGTGCTACTCGCCATACAAATACTAGATATCCCATGACCTACATTACATGCAAACCATGTGATATTAGTCCTATAAATACCTCCTAACTCACCATGAATCATCATAAGAACAGCCCTCAAGACCCCCCTAAAATGCTCTCAAATCCTCCCAAAATTCCCCAAACTCTCTAGTCCCGCTCTTCTCTAGAACTTAAGTCCAGCTCTTCTAACCCAAAGAACTGTACTAAAACCACCAAGGATATTTGTCATGTTCCTGCTTCACTAGAGCTCCCCATTTAACCTTGATGTCTAATACTTTTGATTTTCTGAGCCTTGGAAACTAGAAGCTTATTTGACGGCCTCATCATATGGACTGTACGTTGCAGCACAGAGAACTTTCATCCATCAAACAAAGAACACGTATTGGTAGATCATCAAATCCACCGTCACATACATTATTCCAAGTTTTATGTCCCAACATTGGTGTTTGAACGGTATAATGATTTTGAAAGCCGGTAACTTTGGTGCCTAGATGATGCAATTTCTTTTGTAGGTAAGCGGGATCAAGGATTTGAACTGATAACCTTTATTCCAAGGCTTCGATTAGGATGGTGCAATCTAATTTTGCTACAGGCCAAACGAAACATAACTGTTAAAAGTTTTCACCCAAACTGCTGCTGACCAAAGTTACTTCGAGTATCCATCCCCCTATAAAGCATTCATGTTGAATAAGGGTATTTGGACCTTTACAAGTTTGTATGACACATGCACACGAAAAATAAGATCAAATATATAGAGAAATATTAGAAAATAGCTAAGTCTAAGTTCTAAACTATACGTGTGTCCAACTCTCTTGTACAAATTTGGGTACATGGTCGTTACTCACCCCTAGACAATACTACATGACAATCCTACATTAATTTCAGACGTACTTTCACTATCACAACACACTTAATCCCATTTTATCTAAATTGATTGTATTACATTCCCAAACGTAGTGCCCCAAGGCTTGGTTTTATGGAAATTATTTTGCATCCTATTTCAAAAATTCTACATTGTGAATAGCTAGTAAAAATAGCTTAAAGAGAGATTCTTTTCCCCTGCCAAGAAGAAGATGACTTGTGTCAAAGAAAGGGAATGGTATTTTCCTTTACAAGAGGAAAAACTTTTTCCATTTTAATTTTACACCCTCGATTTCATATCGATTTTCAATATATCAAACATGATTCATATACAAATTTATACCAAACAGAACAAAATCTTAAAGAAAAGATAATTATTAGTTAAAAATCTATTTAAGAGAACGGAGCCTAAGACTAAATCCAAGAAGCTTTTATCTTTAGAATACAACAAACATTTTTTAGACATCCTCAAAGGGAATATATAAATAAAGTAAAAGGCAAACATGGAAGCAGACTTGGTTAAGACCAAAAGAATTCAATAACAAATTAACAGCCTTATTTACCAAAAATAACCATCATACAAAATACCTACCTAATGGTTGATTAAGTTGGAAGTTGACTGAGCGGCATAACTCTTGATCATTGTCAGCATTGGGCTCCTAAAAAGTGCGAGGCAGACGTCAAGTGAGAACAAAGAAAATTGGAAGTACACATAGGGGTTGTTTAAATGAGTTGAGCCGGCTCTCCATAAAACTCAAAATGCTTGGCTCATTATGAGCTCAAGTTGCACCGAGCTGGCTCGTTTAGCATAATGAGCCAAACTTGAGCCTATGCGAAGCTCAAGCTCGGAGGCTTGCGAGCTCAAACGAACACAAATGAGCCTATCTTGTTACAATTTATTAGCATAAATATGCCTAATTGAATCAGGTTCGAGCCTACAAGCTAGAGCCTAAATGAGCACAAATGAGAATAGAATGACTTTAAATGGGCCTAAGTAAGGCAAGTTTAACTTGAAACTTGCCAAGCTAAGTTTGAGCTCAGCCGAGTAAAGTCGAACGAAGTTTGAGACTATGACAAGCAATTTCCAAGCTCAGCAAGCTTCGGGTCAGGGCCGACCCGAGCCAAGCATCAAGCCTCACAAGTTCAGGCTCGGCTTGCATCATCTCATACACACCCCTTACTACACATCCAGGACATGTAAACTATAAAAAAACATGATCCATGAACCAACCTGTATCCAAAAGAAGAACTTCCGATCATCTGCGTTGAACTTCAATATGTAAACCCTTCCAGAAGCTTGCTCAACCTGCCAAAACACAATATTTGCGGGGCCCAAAATATGTCATAAAATAAAACACTATTGAAGTCTAATTAACAGAAGAAGTGATACCTTCTCGAAAGCTGCCTCGTTGGGAAAAACAATTTGGTCCTGTAGTTAATTAAGGCAAACTAGGAACGATGTAACAGTAGTTGAAAGGATGGAAATAAACAGTATAAAGAGAACAGCTAATAAACTCAATAAAGGAAACCACCAACCCAGTCAAAATCCATTTAAATCTTTACAATTCTTTTTTGATATTCGGAATAAAAGCCCAAAAAGGCACCATAGTGCATGGTAGGGCCTGAAGGCAAACAAAAACCAAAGACCATGTAAAAAGAAAAATTGCCATATGAAAAGTTACCTGTATGAACAAAGACCAAGTTTACAATCAAAATATGGAGTTTCATTACCCAGACTAATTTAAGCAAACATTGGACATTGAAGAAGAATTGCACCCACTAGTCCGAAACAGGCAAGATGAATCTGAAAAATCTGGATTCTAAGCCAAAGATAGAAAGGGTTTAACAATAACGCCTATTATGCAATCAACCTCGATGAACAGCCTACGGCAATGCAAATTTCTAATTTCAATTAATCTCATTAAGTAACAAATTCTCAATGCTACAAAAGGAAAATCAGTTTGATCTCCTTTTCCTTGAACTCTTATGTGTAACTTTAGCCATCCAAAAAGGGAGGGAAGGAGAGAACGCGAAAGGATGTATAACAACACAACCCACAATAAGTGGGAAATCCCCATCTGGGCCCATAATGGACCACTTAAGCCCGGAAGGGGAACGTCTTGTTACTTTAGTGTAGAGGTGAAGTCACACATAAATTGGTCAAACTCCACAGATATATCTAATGTAGGATTGAGATGTCACAGGAAACAAACTGCCAGTCATGCCAAATGCCAGAAAAAATTGCATTGATACATGGATCCTAGTGGTCCATCGCTTCACATGAAGCAACATGACAGAGATGCCCTATCGTGTTTACAACAACATAGTCAAACACTAAAACAGAAAAGGCAATAAAGTGTCCTACGTAAGTGAAGAACAAAAAGTATTTACACAAGTGAAGACCCAAAAGTCCCATTTACTTGCCAAACAAATCAAAAACCAAAAGTAAAATTGATTACAGAATTACAAATTAACTCATTTACTATTGGGCGACCATCTCCAGTAACTTATACATCACATGGTTAAATAGTTCAAAACGACTCATTTAGTCTTAGGTAAAATGAGAAGAGATGAGCATAAGCCATAGAGATGAAGCTATAGAACAAAATCATATACAACCAGTTAAGCATTCAGCATATCAAAATCTGAAAATTATTTCCCTCCATAAATAACGCGTAAACTCAAAAAAAGAAGGATACATCTTCAACCACGTTTTGCACCCGATCAAGCCACTTAAAGTGGACCAATCCTTCCTCGCCCTAAAATGATGTCAAATTAGGTAACATTGGCAATCAAAGCTCACAATAAGAGAATTCAAACCACCAAGACTAATCTCAAATTGGAATAAATAATCTACATCCCAAAGGCACTCATTTACAATAATTATTCATACCCTTTCTATGCGAACAAGCCCCTTACGGGTATCTGGTGTGACACGTTTGCCTTCAAGATTCATTTTACCAGCACGGAACTCCAACATCTTTTCCTGTTATATGAGTAATTAAACAAAAATCCATAAACACATCAGAACATAGGTCCAAATAAATGCTATGTCATATCTATTCATAATTGAATGACAACTCCACACATAAAAATAGGAAAGGGAACATTAAACAATATGGACGAGTCAGTTGATTTGGAGACTAAAGTTTCAATGTATCAACATATGTTGTCTGTCTACATAAATCATTGTAAAATATGAACTCTCATCATTATACTATCTTGAAATACAATAAAAACGCTATGAATCATTTGATTTTTGGACCCATGGAACATGACTAACTCTTGGACCGAATGAAAGCCACAATTACAAAAGGCCAGATTTTAACGGAAAATTTTACCTTGAATTCAGCAATGATAGGAACACTTCAGTTCATAATATTTTGCACTACCCTCATGAGGTGGTAATTCAGTAATTTATATGCCATTAAAGCTAGTAATAAAACAGAACATAAATTTTATGTATTACATCACATAGAGCCAAAAAAAGATGAAAGATCATTTTTGAATACAAAAGCAATAAGTATCCATCCCATCATCGTTACATTGACATGAGCAAAATGGCTCCTCTATAGTATTATCTCAGACCTGTTTTCGCATTGAACTCAAAATATAATGTTACTGGCAGTAGGAAAAGAGATATTTTAAGCCAACATCGTCTCTCTCTATCCCATATAACAAGATATCACAAAAGAAAATCCCCCCCCCCCCCAACTATTATGCAATTAATTCACATATATAAAAATGGAAGACCTCCCATCCATTGACTACAAGACTAACACCCAAGTTAGCTGTTGTTTCAGGCGAACACTACCCATATTTTCCAGTATATCATGACACCCACAGAGGACTAAAAGTACAAAATTAGAAAAAAACAAGCAGAAACATTGATACGGGCAAAAGTATGGAAATGGATAGAAGAATCTAGAAATTAGTATATTGCTGTAAAGATTGTAATATTACATTTACAGTATTATTTTTCTTATACTTGCTTTTAGGCTCCTAGTTTCATTTATAAATATAAAAGAGGGCACCAACACGTCGTCACCGGATCCTATTAGAACTCCGAAGTTAAGCGTGCTTGGGCTAGAGTAGTACCAGGATGGGTGACCTCCTGGGAAGTCCCCACCCTCAGGTTGGGGCCACCGGGAAACAGCCTCTCTTCAGGTTAACACCCTGAAGGGGGAAGGCTGCATACATCCGCCCCCCCAAACCCTGCATAGGCGGGAGCCCTTGAGGCACTGGGTATGTTCCTTAGTTTCATTTATAAATATGAAAATTGCATAAAAGAAAATATGCTATGAATGAAATGAATTTGCCTCGTTTTTGTCTCTCTCTCTCCCCCTCTCTAATTTATATCTCCCCGTCTGATTCAATCTCTCTCTCTCTCCCCTCTAATTGCCACCATTCCAATATCAAAAATTTGGGTTCTTAACAAGCATATATCAAAAAGGAGATTTAGGCCAACAACATCAGTCACCCTTTAACTCAAAATAATCGATTCACCGACCATGTTAGGATGACCAAGTTTTCTTTTTTACAATGGCAAAGAGGTATAACGTTTTCCTAGATAGGGCCACCAACATTCGGGGAAGAAAAATAAACTTCGAACCCAATACCTCGTGCTTACAGGTGGATAGCCTAACTAATACACCTGTTAGATCCAACCCATATTTTTATTTGTGTTAGCTTTTATTGGATGTGATGTAAATCACCAAATTGCCATAAGGACAAACCCCCAACGACTGTTCGGCCTAGCTGGTTGCCAAATAGCTCCTTTTTTTAGCCCAGTTATGATTTCGACCATTCTCGGGGTCCGTTTTCTCCTTCTCTAGTCTCGATCAGGCAATTCTCGTTCCTAGTTGCATCAGGATCCAACCCAATTGGGTGGCGATATTTCCCTCTAGTTGAGAAAGGGTTTCTAAAGAAAAACTATGTGCTTTGCTTTTTGTTGTTCGTTGTGATTTTACGCTTCCATCTGTGCTTGATTTGCAATTTTCTCAACACCACCAAACCCAACAGCTTATGATGACCCAATACAATTTTCCATTTTTCCCCTTTTTTTCAATCAATCTTTTTTATAAAAGGTAAGGACATACAACCTTAGGACCATCCACGAGAGACGGGGAATCCAAAAGCTCTTATGAGAGGATAGAGGGCTATGTTTGGTCTTCGGTGGGTTACGCCAGTTTTGTACTGAAAATTATCTCTAATTATCAGGAAAAAAGAGAACTTCGTCTGATGGGCAATGCCAATTTTGCTTAATCAATTTACACACCAAACAAAGTCACTCAATTCACCAAAACTAAATTCAAAATCTTCAAAACGACCCAAATTAATTCCTCTGCACATCTAACAGACAAAGCGCTATATAAACATAAAAATATAGAGCATAATTAAAAAGAAGCATCATAATCCAATAGAAATACATAGAAGAACTAGATTAAATACAACAAGATAGATGAAAATTGAAAAACAAACTCAAATATTCATTATCAATTAAAAAGGAGAAATCAAAATAGAGAGAGAGAGATTAGAAATTGAATACCTTTGATAGAGTGGCTTGCTGGTAGCTGAAGAATAGAGAGAGAGAGAGAGATGCACGCCGTGTGCTGCTGGGGGCGCGAGAGGGGAGAGAGAGAGAGAGAGACGAGTGCGGGGCCGATAGATTGGTTTTTGAGTTTTATTTTAGGTTTTTTTTTTTTGAGTGTTTTGGTTTTATATATTGGTTAAAAGTTCGGATTTATTTACATTTTAGTATTAGTGTTCGAATTTTTTTGGAAAATCGTACGGATTGGACCCCCCAGCCCCGCCTTAATGTTTTTTAGACCCCTTTAATCATAAATAGACTCTTTTGGACAAAAATGCCCTCCCACCTCACCCCCCCCATCCGTCCCCTCTCTCTCTCTCTCTCTTTCTCTCTCCTCATTTAATGCAAGGCAGGCAAAAATACACTCTTTTGACCTTTCACTCTCCTTTTCTTCATTTTTTTTTCCTTTTGAATTTTTTTTTGTCAAAAAAAAAATATAATTTCCAAATTTGCCCTTTCTTCTTCTTCCCTCCCAGACCTTGTTTAGGCGTGCTTGAAGTAATTAATAAAATCATACACTGGGTATGATTCCTTTTAATGGTGTAAAATGAGCTTATTCAGGTGTATCACAAGAAATTAGTGGTAAAAGACTTATCATACACAATGTATGATAGGTTATAATGGCATAAAATCAACTTTTGCTTTTTGTTTCAAGTAATTAGACGTACAGTTGGATGAAATCGAATCATATACTGGGTATGATGCGTTTTAATGGTGTAAAATGAACTTATTCAGGTGTATTCCAAGTAATTAGTGGTAAATGACTTGTCATACACAATATATGATAGGTTATAATGGCATAAAATCAACTTTTGCTGTTTTTTTTAAGTAATTAGGGGTATAGTGGTCTGAAATCGAATCATACAATGGGTATGATGAGTTAAAATGGTGTAAAATGAACTTATTCAGGTGTAGTTCAAGTAATTAGTAGTAAATGCCTTGTCATACACAATGTATGATAGGTTATAATGGCAAAAAATTAACTTTTGCTGTTTTTTTCAAGTAATTACTATTACAGTGGGCTGAAATATAATCATACAATGGGTATGATACTCTGAAATGGTCTAAAATGAACCTTTTCAGGTATTATTAAAACAATTAGTGGTAAATGACTTATCATACACAATGTATGATAGGTTATAATCGCATGAAATCAACTTTTGCTTTTTTTTTCAAGTAATTAGACGTACAGTGGGATGAAATCGAATCATACACTGGGTATGATGCGTTTTAATGGTGTAAAATGAACTTATTCAGGTATATTACAAGAAATTAGTGGTAAATGACTTGTCATACACAATGTATGATAGGTTATAGTGGCATAAAATCAACTTTTGCTGTTTTTTTCAACTAATTACTGTTACAGTGGGATGAAATCGAATCATACAATGGGTATGATACATTTTAATGGTGTAAAATGAACTTATTCAGGTTCTTTTCAAGCAATTAGTTGTAAATGACTTATCATACACAATGTATGATAGGTTATAATGTCAAAAAATTAACTTTTACTGGTTTTTACTTCTAATTACTGTTACAGAGGGCTGAATCGAATCATACAATGGGTATGATGTGTTTTAATGGTGTAAAATAAACTTATTCAGGTTTATTTCAAGCAATTAGTTGTAAATCACTTATCATACACAATGTATGATACGTTATAATGGCATAAAATCAACTTTTGCTGTTTTTTTCAAGTAATTAGGGGTAAGTGGTCTGAAATCGAATCATACACTGGGTATGATTCGTTTTAATGGTTTAAAATGAGCTTATTCAGGTGTATTACAAGAAATTAGTGGTAAATGACTTGTAATACACAACGTATGATAGGTTTAATGGCATAAAATCAAGTTTTACTGGTTTTTTCAACTAATTACTGTTACAGTGGGATGAAATCGAATCATGCACTGGGTATGATGCGTTTTAATGGTGTAAAATAAACTTATTCAGGTTTATTTCAAGGAATTAGTTGTAAATGACTTCTCATACACAATGTATGATACGTTATAATGGCAAAAAATCAACTTTTGCTGTTTTTTCAAGTAATTAGGGGTAAGTGGTCTAAAATTGAATCATACACTGGGTATGATTCGTTTTAATGGTTTGAAATGAGCTTATTCAGGTTTAGTTCTAAACAATTAGTGGTAAATGACGCATCATACCCAATGTATGATAGGTTGTAATGGCATAAAATCAACTTTTGCTGTTTTTTTTCAAGTAATTAGAGGTACAGTAGTCTGAAATCAAATCATAAACTGGGTATGATGCTTTATAGTGGTGTAAAGTGACCTTATTCAGGTATATTAGAAGTAATTAGCGGTAAAGAGCTTGTCATACAGAATGTATGATAGGTTTTATTGGCATAAAATCAACTTTTGCTGTTTTTTTTCAAGTTATTAGGGGTACAGTGGTCTGAAATCGAATCATACACTAGGTATGATACGCTTTAATGGTGTAAAGTGAACTTATTCATGTTTAATTCAAGAAATTAGTGGTAAATGACTTATCATACACAATGTATGATACGTTAAAATGGCATAAAATCAACTTTTACAGTTTTTTTTCAAATAATTAGGGGTAAGTGGTCTGAAATCGAATTATATACTGGGTATGATTCGTTTTAATGGTGTAAAATGAGGTTATTCAGGTGTAATTCAAGAAATTAATGGTAAATGACTTGTAATACACAATGTATGATAGATTTTAATGGCATAAAATCAACTTTTACTGGTTTTTTCAACTAATTACTGTTACAGTGGGATGAAATCAAATCTTACAATGGGTATTATACGTTTTAATGGTGTAAAATGAACTTATTCAGGTGTATTCCAAGCAATTAGTGGTAAATGACTTGTCATACACAATGTATGATAGGTTTTAATAGCATAAAATCAACTTTTGCTGTTTTTTTCAAGTAATTAGGGGTACAGTGGTCTGAAATCGAATCATACACTGGGTATGATTCTTTTTAATGGTGTAAAATGACCTTACTTAGGTATAATTGAAGTAATTAGCGGTAAAGATCTTGTCATACACAATGTATGATAGGTTTTAAAAGCATAAAATCAACTTTTGCGGGTTTTTCCATTTATTTAAGGGTACAGTGGTCTGAAATCTGCTTATATACGTGTATTTCAAGTTTTATTGGTGTATGATGCACTTCATACACGGTGTATGATGGGTTATATTTGTGTAAAATCAGCGTTTTTTTGTGTATTTTTGGGATGTGTATTTGGAAAAAAATATACATTTTGAGTATATCCGTACGATTTTCCTTTAAAAAGGCCCTCCCATTCACCCCCCCCCCCCCCCCAACCCGTCCCCTTTCTCTCTCCTCATTTAATGCCATCCCATCCATACCCCTGCTCTCGCCTCATTTACTTACAACTGTAAAACCCCTTCCCACCTTTCTGTCTTCCCATAAGCAACTTGTTTTACAAGCCACCAGTCACTCTCCTCTTTCTCTCACCCGTTCATTCTCTATCTCCTCTTTCCGAATTTGTTCATCCTCTTTCTCCTCTACTTCAGCTGCGATTGTCGTTCCCGTGGGTCTGACCTCTGTTTTCACACCTTCATCCTTGATCTATAGCTGCTCCAGTCTTTAATCACCATTTTCGAAGGTGAGTAAGAGTTATTTTTGTAGGGTTTAGGGTTTTGGTGCTCCAATGTATAATATCCGTTTGTTTCGTACCATTTCCTGAACATAGTGCATAGTATTTGTTAGGGTTTAGGGTTTTGGTGTTAGTGGCTTTGTGATTAGTGTTTTTTATTTGTGTAAAATGATCTTCTGCATGTTTTGTGGTTTTTTTTCACGTAAAATCGACCTTTGTGGTATAATGAACTTCTGCATGTTTCATATGAGCAACCATACAGTGTGTAGGATTGGTTTTAATGGTGTATAACCAACTTGTGTTTCTGTATTATAAGTAATTAGTGGTGGTGTATAATCAATTATACACTCTGTATGATTGATTTCAATGGTGTAGAACCAAAGTGTGTCTGTTTGTGTTCAGTTAATGGTGTATTGCTTTTATTTCAGATGGCATTTTACACACGTAGAAAGAGTTGTCCCGCCGTTGAGGTTGATTACATTTTCCCGAGGGGTTTCTGGAAATTCCTCCAAATCAACCAAATAGGTTTGTCAACCAAGGTTGTTACGGAGATAAAGGAAATCTTGAAGGACGACGAAGCCAAGGTTTGACACTGTAACCATTTTAATTATGTTGACTTTTGACAATGACATTTATGATACCATATTAACTAAAAGTGTTTTGCATTACAGCTTGCCCTTGCCTCACAATACAATGTTGGGCATCTGCTTGGGCTAAGTGAGACCAATGTCAGCTTCTGGCATAGTCTCATTCACGTTGTCCTTCTCCACCAGGTGGCCAACCCCAATCCCGATGAGTTATCATTCTTATTTGGTGGGAAGGTAGTGCACCTTGGGAGGAGGGAGTTTTGCATTCTCACCGGCTTGAGATATGCCGGTGTGGAAGATGTACGCGGTGGTCCCAACAGGCTAGTTGCCAAGTATGGCATGAGGGGGAGGATGACTAGGCAGCAGCCTTTTGATGCATGCAGAACCTGCTCCATCATGGAGGACCAGGTTAAGCTTGCTGTTGCGTACCTGGTCGAGGGTCTACTATTCCCCAAACGCAAGCGAACGGGCATTGACCTGAACATCCTGGCCCTCGTGGACGATGTGGACTCTTTCAATCGTGTTGCATGGGGATCCTTGAGCTGGAAATTCTTGGTGCGGAAGCTCAAGGATTTCGCTGCAAGAATGCACCACGGTTTGGAGAATACCTACTCCGTCCACGGGTTCTACGATGTGGTTTCCATATTTGCCCTGGAAACCCTTCCAGAACTTGCCAAGGTTGGGGCGGTGAGGGTTGGCGACCAGCCTCTTGGGCGGATCCTTAACTGGAAGATGTCCGTTAAGGCTCCGTACTCCGCTCTGCTCTCAACGGTATTTAATCAGGTAATAAATACACTATGTTGTTATTGTTTTACTACTGTATGTTTCATATATTTTGGGTTAGAAGTGTGTTTTGTAATTTTACTAACGTGTATATGATGTATCTTCCTTTGATCAGCAATTGAATGCCGAACCGATTAGACTGACGAGTGCGGAAGCTGGTCAGCCTAATCTACAAGGCATTCCCTATGCTGAGGATGCTGAGGAGGGGTTTCAATCTCCTGTTATGGCAATGCCAGCAGAGCTTGGTGAGGAGCCAAAACCATTGGCAACTCAACCTCCGTTGCCGGCATCCAGGGAGGACCCGTATCCTACGTCAACCAATTCGGCGGACCAATCGGTATGATGAATTATTTTGTGTTTATTTAATCGTATTTTTATCCGTGTGGATACTACATTATTCAAATTTGCTGATTATGCCAATTTGGAGGACTTATTGCAGGTTATGGAGAGACTCGAAGCGATGGATAAAGAGGTGCAAATGGTACGGATGCAGCTTGAAGCGCACCAGCGAATGCTGCAAATGTACGAACGACGGTTTGAGGCTCAGGATGCACTGATTAAGGAGCTGCTCTCAGACCGTCAAGCGCAGGCCGCATCGCCGCACTTATGTTCATCGACTTCCGCTCATCCATCCCCGATTGAGCAAGCCATAATAGTTTCTCTTGTACGTACTGGGTAAGACACTAGATTCCTTGTTAGTGTCCCAATTTGTTATGTTTTCATGCATGTTGATGCTTATTGACTTTTGCTATGTGCTATGCCATCTAGGGCCGAGGAAAATGTCTTCAAGGAACCCTCGTCACCGCATGTCGAAGGCGTTGAAAACTTGTTGACATTGTCCGAGACATTGTGTAGTTTGGGGCAAGAGAGGAGGGACCCCAAGCCAAACCCCAAGTACAAAGGTGAGGAATGGACTGCGGAGGGTAAGAGCAAACGGGCAAAAATTACCCATCCTGGACCGGAGCCAGTTCTGCCCTTCAATCCATTCCAGCCTCCCTCCGACAAAGACATAGAAGATTTTGAAGATTTTTACAAAAGTTTCCACGCAACGGTCGCTAAGTGAGTGTGATTTTGCACAATGCTTTTTGATAATTTGTATGTAAAAGTTTCTAGAATGCATCTTTCTTAGGTGTGTTTCAAGTAATTAGTGGTGTCTGAAAGAAAATCATACACTGTGTATGATGCACTATCATGGTATCAAGTGAACTTATTCAGGTGTATTTTAATTAATTAGTGGTAAATGATTTGTCATACACAATATATGATAGGTTATAATGGCATAAAATCAACTTTTGTTGTTTTATTCAAGTAATTAGGGGTACAGTGGTCTGAAATTGAATCCTACACTGGGTATGATGCGTTTTAATGGTGTAAAATGATTCGATTCAGGTGTATTTTAAGCAATTAGTGGTAAATGACTTGGCATACACAATGTATGATAGGTTTTAATGGCATAAAATCAACGTTTGCAGTTTTTTTATGTAATTACCGTTACAGTGGTCTGAAATCGAATCATACACTGGGTATGATGCGTTTTAATGGTGTAAAATGATTCGATTCAGGTGTATTTTAAGCAATTAGTAGTAAATGACTTGGCATACACAATGTATGATAGGTTTTAATGGCATAAAATCAACTTTTGCAGTTATTTTTATGTAATTACTGTTACAGTGGTCTGAAATCGAATCATACACTAGGTATGACTCGTTTTAATGGTTTAAAATGAGCTTATTCAGGTTTATTACAAGAAATTAGTGTTAAAAGACTTGTCATACACAATGTATGATAGGTTTTAATGGCATAAAATCAACTTTTGCTCGTTTTTCAAGTAATTACTGTTACAGTGGTATGAAATCATCTTTCTTATGGTATGCTTATATATCGTGCTTGGCGTTGTATATTACAGAGATTTGAAGACCCCCTTTCCGTTACCTAATGATCAACGAATGGATTTCTCTGTTTTGACTGTGACGACGGGTCAATTTTGGTATCGGTTGAGAAATGAGGACGCCTGGCTTACTGATGAGGTATGTTTCCCATCATAATAGTTTTGCCGTGTGTCAACTAATAAGTAAAATCAACCTGTATTAAATCTACTTATGTTATTGTGTATTAAGTAAGTGTTGTATTACTAGTCATACACCATGTATGGTTGATGCTAAAGGTGTAAAATCAACCTGTGTTAGTGTGTTTTGAATAAAGAGTGGTGTATGATTAGTCATAGGGTTCAACTGTGTAAAATGAACTTATTTATGTGTGTAAAATCAACTTGTCTCAACTAATTAGTTTTGAATCGCAGGAAATGGATGTAATTCTGCACTACATTTTGGAGAAGAAACATCAGTGGCCAGAGCAATTCGACCAGAGGGCAACATGCGCGGACACAACTGTTGCTCCTCAATTTGGACCCCTACTAAAACAGATTCAAAACAGTGGAATCCCGCTTGAGTCAGCTTTTACTGACTTTGATTCGTTGATCATTAAGTTCCTTGCCGGGGATGCCACGTATGGGGTCAGCTGCCACAACGTGGATCGGATATACATGCCCATTAATCAACCTAATCAACATTGGTTCCTTGCTGCCATCCACCTTAATGATTGGCGGATACAGGTATTTGATTCCTTGTACGCCGCCAAATCCAGGGCAGCAAGATTAGAACATGTGGAACCAATTGCAAAATTGCTTCCACATGCTCTAGCGTTGGTTAATTTTTGGGATGTCCGAAAGGACCTCATACAGTTCAAGGGCAAGCCTTTCTCGGTAACTTACAAACGGAATGAATGTCCACAACAAGGGGGGTATGACATCTACTTCCCATGCAATTTTACTATTCCGTTCATTTGGACTTTTGGTTATGAAGTGGATGCAAAATAGTCATTACTTGCAATGATGTACAATTTCTGACTGTGAAATCTGTATTAATATTAACTGCAGGTCAGACCGTGGAATTTTTGTTGTAAAGTTCATAGAGTTTTTGCTTACCAAAGGACTGAGCATCTCCCAATGCACGCAAGAGCAGATGGGGAAATTGCGGCTGTATACTTCCGTACACTTGTACAGACACGGAAGGAATAAACGGCTTCAATTGCATGCATGTCCATAAAATTATGTTATTCATTATACATTGTTTTCATTATACTGAAAGTTGTATGTAATAAAAATGCATACTTGTACCAAAGGATTTACATTGTATTCATTATGTTGAAAGTTGTATGTAATATTGTATATTTCGATGTTGTTGTATGTTCCTATTGATGTATTTTCAAATGTTGTAATAAAAATGTATACTTGTACCAAATGATTTACATTATATTCATTATATTGAAAGTTGTATGTAAGTTTACAGATATTTCGATGTTGTTGTATTTTCCTATTGATGTATTCACACGTGCAAAGGTTGTTATTAACCATTCAAACTCATCCTACACCGTTTATGATTGGTTATACACCACTAAGTACCTAAAACACAATTGTAGAACTTGATTTTTCACCCATATAACTCATCATACACAGCGTATTAATGGTGTGACACCAATAATTTCCAACAAACTTAAAAATACATGCACAGCCCGTGATTTTACCATACATAAAACTCGTCATACACTGTGTATGATACGTAGAACTTGACACACATTAAAACCCTGCATACAATTTGCATGACAAACTGGACATATATAACTGCTGGAACTAAATACAGTTGTCCCTCTGCATATGTTGTCTGTAAAGTGCATCCACTGCATGCATACAAAGTTCAAGATCCTTATCATGCGGATGAAGTTCACACCATTACAACTCATCGTACACCGTACACCATGTGTGATTGGTCATACACCACTAATTGCTTGGTAGGCCGTTGATAAAACATGATCCGTAGAAGTGCCACCTCTCTTTGTGTCTCAGCTGTCACTGGCCCACCGCCGCCGCTGCTAGAGCCACTTACATTAGGAATTTAAACGGGTCGATATATTGAGGACCGTATATGCTTGGCTTCCTGTCCATCTCATCCCTTTATAGGGGGAGAACCGTGGGAGAGGGGTATGATAAAGTAGGTGGTAGTTGAGGTTATTAAATGCCTTGCTTTGTAGTCCATTATGACCCCCTGAACATTCAATGTTCAACCACCAACCAACCCAACCGATCAGCCTCATCCATATAAATCAACAAGGGCATTTATATTGCTTGGTACACAATTTCATTGATGGTTGTGGCAATTATAGTGTTTCGAATACTTAGTAGTGTTTTGCTTACCATACATAGTGTATGATGAGTCTTAATGGTGTGAAATCAACTTGTACAAGTGTGTTTCAACTACTTAGTGGTGTATGACTTACCATACTTAGTGTATGACAAGCCTTAATGGTGTGAAATCAACTTGTACAAGTGTGTTTCAACTACTTAGTGGTGTATGACTTACCATACTTAGTGTATGATGAGTCTCAATGGTGTGAAATCAACTTGTACAAGTGTGTTTCAACTACTTAGTGGTGTATGACTTACCATACTTAGTGTATGACAAGTCTTAATGGTGTGAAATCAACTTGTACAAGTGTGTTTCAACTACTTAGTGGTGTATGACTTACCATACTTAGTGTATGATGAGTCTTGATGGTGTGAAATCAACTTGTACAAGTGTGTTTCAACTACTTAGTTGTGTATGACTTACCATACTTAGTGTATGATGAATCTTAATGGTGTGAAATCAACTTGTACAAGTGTGTTTCAACTACTTAGTGGTGTATGACTTACCATACTTAGTGTATGACAAGTCTTAATGGTGTGAAATCAACTTGTACAAGTGTGTTTCAACTACTTAGTGGTGTATGACTTACCATACTTAGTGTATGATGAGTCTTGATGGTGTGAAATCAACTTGTACAAGTGTGTTTCAACTACTTAGTGGTGTATGACTTACCATACTTAGTGTATGATGAGTCTTGATGGTGTGAAATCAACTTGTACAAGTGTGTTTCAACTACTTAGTGGTGTATGACTTACCATACTTAGTGTATGATGAGTCTTGATGGTGTGAAATCAACTTGTACAAGTGTGTTTCAACTACTTAGTGGTGTATGACTTACCATACTTAGTGTATGACAAGCCTTAATGGTGTGAAATCAACTTGTACAAGTGTGTTTCAACTACTTAGTGGTGTATAACTTACCATACTTAGTGTATGATGAGTCTTAATGGTGTGAAATCAACTTGTACAAGTGTATTTCAACTACCTAGTGGTGTATGACTTACCATACTTAGTGTATGACAAGTCTTAATGGTGTGAAATCAACTTCTACAAGTGTGTTTCAACTACTTAGTGGTGTATGACTTACCTTTGATGCTGATACGTGTGGCGATACACCATCCACGTATGTCGACATACATCGTAACGCACTTGAAAAACACATCAACCACTTAGAACACACAATTGGGACCAACTTCAAATCAATTCATTGACAGCTTTCATTATAGGAATATACAACAGTATGGAAATATACACATTTTTCATTACCCTATTACGTACACATCACAACCTTCCGACAATTTTCAGTACACTGGATACAACGTAAATCCTATGGTAATGTACAATGTAAATCCTATGGTAAAACGAAATTATATAGGTATGTCACAAGTAAAATTTATACGTTTGAAGACTATAAGTTAATTTGGAGGAGGGACTTGAGATGGACAGCCGGAGTTGGATGAGGTGCATTCGCCATTAGGATGCAGAGCAATTGGATTCTTGCACGTGGATCGGTTATGCCCGTGTTCCTTGAACCGACTGCACCTTTGATGAACACGCTCCTCACCGACGGACGGAATCCTCCTCTTCCGCCTCCTCCCAGAAGAGGTTCTAACGTCGGGTGGAAGAAGATTCATGTCAGCTACATCACGAGGGATACGCCAGTCACTTATGTGTGGCATCGGGTAGACGACACCTCTATACGACTCGTACCAATATTCTCTACTGTAGTACGGCGAGCACAAGTCGTACAGAGCATAAGGACTGTGCTGTACCACTGCTAACGCATGCTCACATGGAAGCTGCTCAAGCTGAAACCTGCGGTAGGTACATGTCCAGAGCGACATATCTATTACAACGTTTTTCTCCCCATCGATGACGTCGAACGTATGATCATCAGCTCGCAATATCTGCATTACCACAATAATAGACAAACGCGTCAAACAACCAAGGTGCATGCAAAATACAAAAATATGAGAAAACAAGACAATATGTACGGAGCTTACCGTCATCGTTCTTGCTAACTTGAATCTGTCTTGTAATTTTTTTTCGACGTCGGGGGACATTGTACTGATGCAAGCTTCAGCCTTGGCTCTTCTTTCGTGAAACCACCTCTGCAACAGTAGCCTACACTCATCAACAAGGGCTGTAATTGGATAGCCACGTACCTTGACCAATACAGCATTCATGGATTCCGAAATGTTTGTCGTCATTATGTTGTACCGACGACAAGGGGAGTGGGAACGAGTCCACTTGTCCAGTCCCACATCTTCCAAGTAATCTTTAGCCCCGGGTACAGCACAACATAAACTGAAAAACAAACTATGGAATTCTTGAATGTTGTATGCTTTGGCTGCTTTGTAGTAGTATTGATCCAAATGCTTCCTGTTGCTCTTGAATTTGGCCTTCAAGTTGTTCAGCAAGTGGTACATGCAGAGCCCGTGAAATGTGACAGGGAAAAGTTCTTCCACCGCGCCTTGGATGCTTCGGTGTCTATCGGATACAATGACATGGCCAGCAGGCTCCCCAGTTACTTCCTTCAACCTACTAAGGAACCAATGCCACGATGCATCATTCTCTGAATCACCGATACCGATAGCAATCAGGAAAATTTGATGGTTGGCATCGTGGCAAACGGCCATGAACAAAACACCCCGGTACTTTCCCTTCAGATGTGTTGCGTCAATGCTCACAACCGGCCGGCAAAACCGGTACCCATTAAGTGAAGCACCAAACGCAATGAAGAGGTACTGAAACCTACTTTCATCATCTGTCTGTAAATAAAATGTGGCACCGGGGTCAGTCTGTTTGAGGACTTGCAGATAGGCAGGCAAGAATGCATACGACTCTTCGGCCGTACCCAATCTAACATTGTCGTATGCAAACTCTCTCGCCCTCCAAGCAACACTGTAGCTGATATCGACACCGTAGCAACTTCGGATGTTATCTATGACATCCCGTGGCTTGAACACTCTCCCGGGGTTCACAAGTTTCTTGCGGACGCACTCCCCGACGACCCAACTGGTTGCCTGCCTGTGTCTAACAGTGGTGAGATCGCTAGGGTGGTTGTGGTTCTTTTCTACTTTTGTAACCATCCAGCAGCCACCATCTGCTACACACGTAGCCCGAACCCTCCATGTGCAGCCCTCTTGTGCGCAGCGGACAACCGTTAAGGATTTGTTCGACTTGTAGCTCCTGAATTCAAATTTTTCCCTAAGCGTAATCCCTGCCAGGTTAGTCAACAAGTCCCTCTTCGTCGTAAATATTTGATCGACTTTAATATCCTCAACCATCCGGCCCTGCGCATATACCTCGTTGATCCGGCTCCTCTCATCACCGGAGCCAGCCTCATCATCAGAACGAGGATCACCATCAGCTTGGATGTCAGGGTGGACATTCGGTTGATCGCTGGGTTCCGCATTCCGTTCCAATTCAGGTTCGACAATCAGAGGGTCTTTACGGGAAATATTACGATGCTCATAAGTGTGCCCCTCTGGAGGTGAGGCATCAGGTACAGTCGGTTGCACTTGGGATAAATTGATATTGTCCAAATTATCCCATGCACTTTGATTGGAATTTTCCCAATCTCCACCTGTTGCTGTTGCCTCAACCGTCACAGTAGGCATGTTCAAATCTACATCAGATGCATCTACACGGGCTGCTTCTTCCATACCCGCATCCATACATCCACCAGAAGTCTCGGGAACCTCAGGGTGCGAACGGCCACTATTCTCGTCACCATCGGGAATTGTTTGAAAGGGAGTTCGTTGCCAATCGAAGCTAGGATTCCTGTCACCCGATGACTCTACAGTTACGATCAAAGGATGCTTCGCCCTATCTTCTTTGGCTAGTGCCTTCCAAAACATAACGGACCTATCGTCAACAACATCGTACAAGGGCACGGCCGGAACAGCGGTGAAAGATTGAAAATGCATCTTTGAACCCGCATCCAACTGAGCACCAATCACCTCCGCCACAATCCTTTGCAAACCAGCGAAGCCAGTTTTCTCATCCACAAAAATATAAGCCAATTTTTCACCAGCGTACTTTGCCCTCTCCCTAAAGTAGCCATCGTACAGAACGCATGCAATAGCAGCATCACCCATTACTGTGGACAAGAAAAAAACATGATATCAAAGCAAAATTGACATGAAACACACTAGGGTGGAATGAAAGTACAGCATTGAAACCACTAAAAACGGTGTATGATTGGTTTAAAACCATAATACACAAATAACACTACTTTAAGAAAGAATACATGGTGTCTGATTTGCGTTACAGTCATAAACAAGTTCATCACACACCTTTTAAAGCAATCATACACGGTCTACGGTTAAGGATACCACATTCTATACACGAAAGACACCAAAACAGGTTCATCCTAGACCAATCAAAGCTATCATACACGGTGTATGGTAAGCCATACACCATTCTGTACTTGAAAGACACCAAAATAAGTTTATCATACACCCTTTGAAGCTCTCATACACAGTGTATGATGGATTATTCACCATTAATTACTTAACATACACAAACATAGGTTGGTTATACACCATTAAACCCAATCCTACACAGTGTATGACTGATTATACACCATTAATTACTTAACATACACATACACAGGTTGGTTATACGCCATTAAACCCAATCATACACAGTGTATGACTGATTATACACCATTAATTACTTAACATACACATACACAGGTTGGTTATAGGCCATTAAACCCAATCATACACAGTGTATGACTGATTATACACTTAACATACACATACACATGTTGGTTATACGCCATTAAACCCAATCATACACGGTGTATGGTTGCTCATAAACCACTAATTACTTAAAAAACGTCTGCACAAGTTGGTTATACACCATTAAACCCAATCCTACACAGTGTATGACTGATTATACACTTAACATACACATACACAGGTTGGTTATACGCGATTAAACCCAATCCTACACAGTGTATGACTGATTATACACCATTAATTACTTAACATACACATACACAGGTTGGTTATAGGCCATTAAACCCAATCATACACAGTGTATGGTTGCTCATAAACCACTAATTACTTAAAAAACGTCTGCACAAGTTGGTTATACACCATTAAACCCAATCCTACACAGTGTATGACTGATTATACACTTAACATACACATACACAGGTCGGTTATACGCCATTAAACCCAATCCTACATAGTGTATGACTGATTATACACCATTAATTACTTAATATACACATACACAGGTTGGTTATACGCCATTAAACCCAATCATACACAGTGTATGGTTGCTCATAAACCACTAATTACTTAAAAAATGTCTGCACAAGTTGGTTATACACCATTAAACCTAATCCTACACAGTGTATGACTGATTATACACCATTAATTACTTAACATACACATACACAGGTTGGTTATACACTATTAAAACCAATCATACACAGTGTATGATTGATTATACACCACTAATTACTTAATACACACAAACACAAGTTGGTTATACACCATTAAACCCAATCCTACACAGTGTATGACTGATTATACACCATTAATTACTTAACATACACAAACACAAATTGATTTCACACCATTCAAACCTATCATACATGATGTATGATAGATCATACAGCACTATTTACATGAAGCACACCTAAACAAGTTGATTTCACACCATTAAAACCTATCATACACGATGTATAACTAATCATACACCACTAATGAGTTCAAACACACCAAAAGAAAGTTATAATACATCATTTAAACCAATCATAAACCATAAACGACTTGTAACACACCGACCTCATAGGACAAGGATACGTTAACGACAATGTCAGCAAATGGTCATGTTACCTTCAGTATCTGATCTGAAAACCGTGAAATGTGTGTAAGGACTCAACGTTGAACCTACAGCAATGCCACGAAGCTTCAAACACGATCTTAAAATGGCTTCTTCTTCTTCTTCTTCCGAGGGCCCAATGTAGCAGATTGAGAGAAAAATGAGAGAAAAATGGACTTGGGGAATTCAGATTAAGAGAAAAGTAACAAATACTATGAATAAGAGGTGAGTAAATGGGCGGGAAATGAGAAGAAGGGAGGAATAGAGTGAGAAGCAAGTTACATGACATAAAGTAAAAATATGTACTTTTGCATTAAATGAAGAGAGAGAAAATGGAGTGGAGAGAGGCTAAAGTACAGTAATCGGCTGCGCATTAAATGAGGAGAGAGAAAGGGGACGGGTTGGGGGGGGGGGGTGAATGGGAGGGGCTTTTTGAAGGGAAATCGTACGGATTACTATACTCAAAATGTATATTTTTTTTCTAAATACACATTACTAAAATACACAAATACACGTTGATTTTACACAAATATAACCCATCATATACCGTGTATGAAGTGCATCATACACCAATAAAACTTGAACTACACGTATATAGATTCGATTTCAGACCACTGTACCCTTAATAACTGGAAAAAAAACAGCAAAAGTTGATTTTATGCCAATAAAACCTATCATACATTGTGTATGACAAGCTCTTTACTGCTAATTACTTCTAATATACCTGAATAAGGTCACTTTACACCACTATAAAGCATCATACCCAGTTTATGATTCGATTTCAGACCACTGTACCCCTAATTACTTGAAAAAAAATAGCAAAAGTTGATTTTATGCCATTACAACCTATCATACATTGGGTATGATACGTCATTTACCACTAATTGTTTAGAACTAAACCTGAATAAGCTCATTTCAAACCATTAAAACGAATCATACCCAGTGTATGATTCAATTTCAGACCACTTACCCCTAATTACTTGAAAAAACAGCAAAAGTTAATTTTTTGCCATTATAACGTATCATACATTGTGTATGAGAAGTCATTTACAACTAATTCCCTGAAATAAACCTGAATAAGTTCATTTTACACCATTAAAACGCATCATACCCAGTGCATGATTCGATTTCATCCCACTGTAACAGTAATTAGTTGAAAAAACCAGTAAAACTTGATTTTATGCCATTAAACCTATCATACGTTGTGTATTACAAGTCATTTACCATTAATTTCTTGTAATACACCTGAATAAGCTCATTTTAAACCATTAAAACGAATCATACCCAGTGTATGATTCGATTTCAGACCACTTACCCCTAATTACTTGAAAAAAACAGCAAAAGTTGATTTTATGCCATTATAACGTATCATACATTGTGTATGATAAGTGATTTACAACTAATTGCTTGAAATAAACCTGAATAAGTTTATTTTACACCATTAAAACACATCATACCCATTGTATGATTCGATTCAGCCCTCTGTAACAGTAATTAGAAGTAAAAACCAGTAAAAGTTAATTTTTTGACATTATAACCTATCATACATTGTGTATGATAAGTCATTTACAACTAATTGCTTGAAAAGAACCTGAATAAGTTCATTTTACACCATTAAAATGTATCATACCCATTGTATGATTCGATTTCATCCCACTGTAACAGTAATTAGTTGAAAAAAACAGCAAAAGTTAATTTTATGCCATTATAACCTATCATACATTGTGTATGACAAGTCATTTACCACTAATTTCTTGTAATACACCTGAATAAGTTCATTTTACACCATTAAAACGCATCATACCCAGTGTATGATTCGATTTCATCCCACTGTACGTCTAATTACTTGAAAAAAAAAGCAAAAGTTGATTTCATGCGATTATAACCTATCATACATTGTGTATGATAAGTCATTTACCACTAATTGTTTTAATAAAACCTGAAAAGGTTCATTTTAGACCATTTCAGAGTATCATACCCATTGTATGATTAGATTTCAGCCCACTGTAATAGTAATTACTTGAAAAAAACAGCAAAAGTTGATTTTTTGCCATTATAACCTATCATACATTGTGTATGACAAGGCATTTACTACTAATTGCTTGAACTACACCTGAATAAGTTTATTTTACACCATTTTAACTCATCATACCCATTGTATGATTCAATTTCAGACCACTATACCCCTAATTACTTGAAAAAAACAGCAAAAGTTAATTTTATGCCATTATAACCTATCATATATTGTATATGACAAGTTATTTACCACTAATTGCTTGGAATACACCTAAATAAGTTCATTTTACACCATTAAAACGCATCATACCCAGTGTGTGATTCGATTTCATCCAACTGTACGTCTAATTACTTGAAACAAAAAGCAAAAGTTGATTTTATGCCATTATAACCTATCATACATTGTGTATGATAAGTCTTTTACCACTAATTTCTTGTGATACACCTGAATAAGCTCATTTTACACCATTAAAAGGAATCATACCCAGTGTATGATTTTATTAATTACTTCAAGCACGCCTAAACAAGGTCTGGGAGGGAAGAAGAAGAAAGGGCAAATTTGGAAATTATATTTTTTTTTTTGACAAAAAAAAATTCAAAAGGAAAAAAAAATGAAGAAAAGGAGAGTGAAAGGTCAAAAGAGTGTACTTTTGCCTGCCTTGCATTAAACGAGGAGAGAGAAAGAGAGAGAGAGAGAGGGGACGGATGGGGGGGGGGGGGTGAGGTGGGAGGGCATTTTTGTCCAAAAGAGTCTATTTATGGTTAAAGGGGTCTAAAAAACATTAAGGGGGGGCTGGGGGGTCCAATCCGTACGATTTCCCAATTTTTTTTGAAATATTGACAATAATTATGATATTTTTGAATTATTATCGGAGCAAAATGAAAGGGTAATTGGCAAACCAAAAACAGATAAAGCATCTAAATTGTAAGACAAGTAAGCCTCTCCCGACCATACAAGTGCGCGGCGAGCCCATGCAAAAGGTTTGGTTAATATATGCCAGATTCCAATTTTTTATCATTTTAATTAAAAAGACCCTCTTAAAAATAACGGCATTTTCTAACAACATAGCTGACTTAAAAATAACTTTTTTATTAATATTACAATAAAATAATAAAGGATCATTCAATGCCCTTATTCTGACTTTATAAACACATAATGCAAGATGTTGTTTATGTATATACTATCATTTTCACTTTATTTGTTTAAAAATATGGTTGTTGAATAGTATTTTTTATCATTTTACTGTAACATTAATCAAAAACAGCTGTTATATCAACTCTATTGACGTAAATTTATTTTTATTTTTTTTGAACACTACAATGCCCTCAATTATATACCACTAGTGTCCATGGTTACAAAATCAATCAAGGGAAAGGGGATAGTGTTCCACCAATCATGATTACAGATGCCTAAGAAGTGCCCCTTAGCTACAAAATGGGCTACCCTATTACAGTTCCTATGACACCAAACAAAAGACGAAGCGTTGAAATAAACAACAAAGGAGAAAATATCATCGACAATAGCAGGGATCTCCCACGGGCATGACCCTCTGTCCAAAAAAGCGTCAATGAGGGTCTTACAGTCAGACTCGAAGACGATGCTGCGTGTCACGGTCCTAGGAACTAGGAGCCGTGCGACGCGCCTTATTCACTAAGGACAATTCGCAAGCCCGCGCTATAGATCACTTTGAGCGCACAGCGGTCTAAGAAGTTCGGACCTTCCGGGTCCCGGGACGTCGGGTGTGCGAATGTGGCGCTGCAACTCCCACTTAAGTGCACGACAAACAATCACACATGAACACAAAGCTTGAAAAGAAGGCAATTTGTATTCATTAACAAAGCATATAACGGATATGAGGTTTACAAGTTGAGTGAACTCTCCCCCATATATATACAAAACGGGACTCTATACCCTTGACAGGAGGAAACATCAAGGGGGTCTCTGCAATCATACACCCCTATTTTTGAGGGGGACAAAAGATAAAAATAAACTAAAAATTTCCTAAGCTAATATATACATAAGGCTATCCTAGGACTCACGGGGATGACGTGCAAGACGCCCCATCGAGTCAAACAAAAATAAGAAAAATTGGCAGTGTCACGGGCCCTGCGGAAGGCCCCGGGCCTGCACTGGGGCACGCCCGCTCGGGTGTAGGCACGGGCGGAAGGGCCCCCAGGGTGTGACCCGGGCCCGAACTGGACACGCGCATGGGCCTGGGGCAGCGAACCTGGGCATGCACATAGGCCCGGGGCCGCACGGAGGGGCCTCAGCGCACCTTGCGGCTTGTCGAGGGGTCACGGACACTAGGCAAGCCTAGGACCATGACATCCTCCCCCACTTGAGTTGTCGACGCCCTCGTCGACTTCTTCTTTTTCTTCGTCTTGGTCTTCACCCTCTCCCTGTCAAGGAGGTCTTCTTCGGCAATCCAGCTTGTTTCTTCCACAGGTCTTCCCTTCCACCGTATCAAGTACTATGTCTTCTTGTCTCCCTTGTGATCTTCAATTTGTCTATCAGCAATCACTTCTTCTACTTCGGGTGTAGGAGTTGGGCGTATGCGGATGTCAACCCTCGTGGACACATTATGTGCAGGATCTTCTTCGTCTGCATGGAAGGGCTTTAGGCAACTCACATGAAACACTGGATGGACTTTCATCCACTTCGAGGGTTGGACTCGGTAGGAGGCTTGTCCCACGCGGGAAACCACACGAACTGGGCCTTCGTATTTGTGCATGAGTCGCTTGTCCCTGTTTCTAAGAAATCTTTGCTGATCATAGTTGATCTTGACCTGCACCAAGTCCCCTGGTTGAAGCTCCATCGGTCGTCTTCCCTGATCTGCCCACTTCTTCATTCTTTTGGAGGCCTTCTCTAAGTAGGCCTTAGCAGCTTCATTGTTGTCCCTCCATTCCCTTGTGTAGTTGTAGGCTCTCGAATTTTCACCCCTTACGGCCCTTCCATGGTGTGAGGTAAAAGAGGTTGTCGGTCGTTGACAATTTCAAAGGGGCTCTTATTGGAGGATGAGCTCTTCTGGGAATTGAAACAGAATTGAGCGACATGGAGGAGCTCAACCCAGTTGGACTGATTGGCACTCACAAAATGTCGTAGATATTCCTCCAACAACCCATTGATTCTCTCCGTCTGACCATCGGTCTTGGGGTGGTAGCTCGAGGAAATGTTCAGCTCAGACCCTAGCAGCTTGAAGAGTTCTGACCAAAACGTGCCGGTGAACCACGGATCCCTGTTGCTCACGATACTGCTTGGTATTCCCCAATACTTTACAATGTGTTGAAAGAACAAAGACGCCATCTCCTCAGCAGGACAGGAACTCGAGGTAGGGATGAATGTAGCATATTTGGAGAAACGGTCAACAACCACCAATACTGCGGAGAACTCCCCCACTTTTGGCAGGCTGGTGATGAAGTCCAAAGAGACACTCTCCCAAGGTCGCGACGGAACAGGGAGGGGCTGTAATAGCCCCACCTTCTTCTGTCTCTCGATCTTGTCTTGCTGACAGTTAAGGCAGGTCTTTATGTAGCTCATCACGTCTTCCTTCATTCCGAGCCAGAAGTAACCCCGCATCAGCAAACTCAGAGTTCGTTGCCAACTAGGGTGTCCTGCCCAAAGGGTGTCATGGCATTCCCTCATCAAGGACCTTCTGAGTCCCCCTACTGCCGGAACAAACAACCTTCTCCCCTTTGTCAGCAGAAGTCCTTCCTCCTCCCAGAACCGCCGGGGTTTTCCTTCTTGAATCAGTCCACAGATAGCTTTGGCGGACGGATCATCCTTCAAATGTTGCTTGATTTTCTCTTGAAGTAAGGTTGTCACACCGCTATAGGAAAGGGAAGCACACATGCTCAAAGTTGCTAAGTCGGATCGATGGCTCAAAGCATCGGCCACTTGGTTGCTCTTCCCCGCTTGATATTGCAGCTCCATGTCAAATTCGGCAAGAAATTCCTGCCATCTGGCTTACATAGAGGATAGCTTTGGCTGGGTCAGGATGTGGCTGGTAGCTGAATTGTCCGTTTTTACCACAAACCTTGACCCCAAAAGGTAGTGTCTCCATACCCGCAAGCAGTGAACCACGGCCAGGAGCTCCTTTTCCTGTGCAGCATAGCGGTGTTCAGCGTCCTTGAGTTTTCAGCTTTCGTAAGCTATAGGGTGTTTCTCTTGCAGCAAGACTCCTCCGAGGGCAAAGTCGGAGGCATCTGTTTGGACCTCAAAGGGCTTTGTAATGCCGGGAAGGGCCAAGATAGGCTCTCTCATGACTGCCGTTTTCAGATCTTCAAAAGCTTGTTGGCATGAGCTCGACCACTCCCATTTGTGATCCTTCTTCAACAAATCAGTCAGCGGGGTAGTCTTTTTTGAATAACCCTCGGTAAATCTTCTATAGTAGTTGGCAAGGCCGAGGAAGGATGGAAGCTCGCTGACATTCCTCGGCACCGACCAATCTTCAATAGCCTGTATCTTCTTCGGATCCATCTTGATTCGCCCTTGTCCAATAATATGTCCTAAGAAGCTGACTTCTTCCTGGGCAAAAGAACACTTCTCTGGCTTCACAAATAGATGATGCTCTCTCAGCTTCTGGAAGACAGCTTCAAATGCCAATGGTGTTCCTCCATGGTGGTGCTATAGATCATAATGTCGTCCAGGTATACCATGACAACTTTGTCAAGGTACTCATGAAAGGCATGATTCATCAAGGTGCAGAAGGTGGCTGGAGCGTTCGTGAGCCTGAAGGGCATAACGAGCCATTCAAACGCCCCATACCTGGTCACACACATCGTCTTAGGCTCATCCCCTTCATCAATGCGGACCTGATGATAACCTGAGCAGAGGTCGAGCTTAGTGAAGAATTTGGCTCCCCCTAGTTGGTCAAATAGATCAGCCACCAACGGGATGGGATAGTGGTTCCGCACAGTCACCTTGTTAAGAGCTTGGTAGTTGATACACAGTCTCAAGCTGCCATCTTGTTTCTTCTGGAACAGGACCGGGGCTCCATAGGGAGCCTTAGAAGGGCAGATGAAGCCTGATTTGATCAACTCCCCAAGTTGTTTCCTAAGTTCAGCCAACTCCGAGGGAGCCATGAGGTAGGGTGCTTTGGCGGGGGCCCTGGCTCCTGGCAACAACTCAATTTGGTGATCCACAGTATGCCGAGGAGGGAGCACTTTCGGTAATTCAGCTGGCATGACATCTCCATACTCCTCTAGTAACCCCTGAATTCGGGGGTGCACAACGGTAGGTTCTTCGTCTTGCTTTGCGAACAATGCTACCAGGAAGGTAGGTTCATGTTTCTTTAACCCTTTCTCCAACTGCATAGTTGACCACTGAGGACTCGTGCCCCCACTGACCCTTGCCCTTGTAATCAGGGAGGCCTTGACCAGACACGGATTTTTACCCATCAGGAGGAGTGAATTAATGTGTGGCATCGGGACTCCCTTGGCCCGTTGGAGGAACTCCATACCAAGAACAAGGCTGAAGTCATCCATTGGGGCGGCGGTGAGGTCCACCCGACCTTCCCATTCTTCAAGCTTCACGGTTACCTCTTTTGCTAGCCCAAGAATCGGCTTAGCACTAGAGTTAACTGCCTTTAAGCTTCCACCCTCTCGGCTAAGCTTTAACCCCAGTCTTTTCGCCTCTTGTCCCTCGACAAAGTTGCGTGTGGCACCAGTGTCAATCATGGCTCTACTCCTTCGACCATTCACTGCCAGCTCCACGTGCATCAGTTCATTGGATCGAGGGGGTGCTGGATCGGTCTTCTCCGTGGCATACATCAAGTGGATTGCCCCTCTCTGAGGTTGCTCCACGGAGGGTTCTTCTGAATCTGAATCCAAGGTGGTCTCGGCCATCTTTTGTTCTATTTTATGTTGAAGGGCACTAAGGGCACCCTTGTGTGGGCACTCGTGTACCCGATGAGGCCCCTTGCACAGAAAACATTGTAGAGGGCGATTGTTCGTAAACCCTTCATTGTTCCTTCGCAACTGAGAGCTTTGTTGCCCCGATCCTCCACCCCACGGCCTTGGTCGGTTGTTGTTGCTACTATTAGAGGCGGCAGACTTGCTCCCCATAGAGGTATTGTTGGTGTTTCCCCTCTTTTGTGGGGGTGCTCCATCCGAATGGAAGTCCACTAGTCTTTCAGCGCCTGCTTGAGCATCTGCAAGTTTTTGAGGATTCTGACGGTATAACTCCTTCTTAGCCCAATCTTTCAGGCCTTCGATGAAGTGAAATAATCTATCCTTATCAGAAATTTCCCTGATGTCTAACATACAAGCTGAGAAGTCTTTCACATAATCACGGATGGAACCGGTTTGTTGGATGCTCCTTAGCTGGCGGCGAGCAATGAAGTCAGTGTTCTCGGGATAAAACTGATGCTTTAGTTCGGCTTCCAAGTCGTCCCAAGTATCTATTCGGAGTCGGTTCTAAAGGATGTCCTCATGCTTGGTACTCCACCACAGTTTGGCGTCACCACTTAAGTGCATGGTAGCGAGGTCAACTTTGCACTTCTCATCCTCTACATGGCATATTCTGAAGTACTAATCCATGTCGAAGAAGAAGTTGTCAAGCTTTTTTGAATCTCGCACTCCACTGAAAGGTTTTGGTTCTGGGGGCTTCACTTTGCCGAACCCAAAACTGGAATTCTCAGTGCCCATGGCACGAACGAGCAAGCTGACCTTAGCAGAAAGTTCGGATAGCTCCCCGCGCACCACCTCAATGGCATCATACATTTCCCCACTAAGTTCCTTGAAGTTTTCCTTTACCTCCGTCACAGAGGTCTCAAGGGACTCCACAAGAACCTCCAAGTTCCTCAGGAACTTCAGCTCGGGGCTTAAACTGGCCCAGCGATTGGAGACGCTCCTCATGTCGTCCCACTTGTTTGACCAAAGTTTTGAGGCCTTCAACTCGGCCCTCCAACTACTCTACTCTCTCCCTCATCGGCGGGTTAGCCATAACTAGGCTAGTAGAAAACACTCGAGCAACGGGTCAACGTAACCTGGCTCTGATACCAACTGTCACGGTCCTAGGAACTAGGACCCGTGCAGCGTGCGTTATTCACTAAGGACAACATGCAAGCCCGCGCTATAGATCACTTTGAGCTCACAGCGGTCTAAGAAGTTCGGACCTTCCGGGTCCCGGGACATCGCGTGTGCGAATGTGGCGCTGCGACTCCCACTCAGGTGCACGACAAACAATCACACATGAACACAAAGCTTGAAAAGAAGGCAATTTGTATTCATTAACAAAGCATACAACGGATATGAGGTTTACAGGTTGAGTGAACTCTCCCCCATATATATACAAAACGGGACTCTATACCCTTGATAGGAGGAAATATCAAGGGGGTCTCTGCAATCATACACCCCTATTTTTGAGGGGGACAAAAGATAAAAAGAAACTAAAAATTTTCTAAGCTAATATATACATAAGGCTATCCTAGGACCCACGGGGACGACGTGCAAGACGCCCCATCGAGTCAAACAAAAATAAGAAAAATTGGCAGTGTCACGGGCCCTGCGGAAGGCACTGGGCCTGCACTGGGGCGCCACCCGCTCGGGCGTAGGGACGCGTGCAGGCGCGCGAGGAAGGGCCCTTGGGGCGCAACCCAGGCCTTGCCCGGGAGAGAATTGGACGCCCGCACGGGCCTGGGGCAGCGAACCTGGGCACGCACATAGGCCCGGGGCCTCACACAGGGGCCTCAGCGCGTCTTGCGGCTTGTCTAGAGGTCGCGGACACTGGGCAGGCCTAGGACCATGACACTGCGCCATCCTTGAGTTTGAGCATAACAACAAGCCGCCCTCAAAGCGAGGGCCTCGGCAACGAGAGGGGAAGAAGCCTGGAAGGAACTGCACCAACCTCCGACAATCCCACCAGAAGAGTCCCTAGCAACCACAGCAGCCGCCGCCAAGGCATCTTTAGAATTTCACGCAGCGTTGGAATTGACCTTGATGAACCCGTCCGGAGGTCGGGGCCAATGAACCAGAGCTGATGGGGGGGCCCTTCCGGAGAAAGATGGGGAGGGAGGAAGGTTAAGGAACTCCGTTGATCCACACAATGCATCCTGAGCAATCCTCTGAGGCTCCTTGGATAAACCTTAAAAACAAACGAATTCCTGTTCTTCCAAATTTCCCAACAAAAGAAAGCAACAAAACTTAGACTATTTTTACAAAACAAAAACTCATTACAAATATGTTCCCACCACCACCGAAAACCGCCAAAACCTTCTCTTTTAAAACGAAAACCGAACATAAAGCCAAGCCAAGCCGCCCTAGCTGGGGGGCAGAAAAAGAGAATATGATCGATTGATTCCGAATTTTCGCCACATCGAGCGCAAGCAAAAGGGTCTGGAACTCTCCTTTTCCCAAGATTTTCCTGGGAAGCGAGAGCATTGTTGAAGGCTCTCCAAATAAAGTGCTGAATTTTGGGAGTGGCATGAAGAGTCCATATAGCTTTAAGAGCTCCTGAAGAAGGGGGCGTTGATGAAGAAGGGGTGGACGGAGAAGGGGATCCCCTTCTAATGCTTTTGCACTAGAAGTTGTATCCCGAACGCACAGAGAAAACCCTGAAGAATCAAAATGCCAGACTAATTGATCCGAGCTCCCCGGCCTCCTAATCGGGATAAGAGAGACCCGGTCAGCAACCCGAGAACCGAGCCAACGACGAACGAGTGTTAAGTTCCATCTTCGAGCTTCTGGAATCATGATTTGGTCCACCAAGACCAAAGGGTAGCCCTTTGGTCGGGGGACCGACACAGTGAAGTCCGGAGATAAATCTTTTTATTAATAGGACAAAAAAATTAAAGGTCTTTTTATTAATTTAAAAGAATTATAATCTTTTTACTATTTTTAAAATTTTCAGGTACTAAAAATAAATAATCCTTAAAAATTTTCATATTTTTGGTTGTTTTTAAGGTATGAAGTTAATTAGTCTTTCTTTATTTAGGAACTTTATAATTTTATTGTCAATTTACAAAAGAAAACATTAGTCATTTCTCATGCGACACACGATTGAATTTTTCTTTGTTATTTGTTTAAAATACTTATTCGTGAATTATTATTGGTTTGGAATTATATTTTTTCTACATAATTATATGGTACAATGCAGTAGTTGCAGCCATGTAATCCACTATAATTTCCTTCAGTATTGGAAAATGATATAACTGGGCGAGGACAAATTTATGCTTGGGGGGAATAAGTCAATTGAATATTTGGTTTTGAAAATAATTAAAATAAAATTACAATAAAATGATTAGGGTAATGTTATTGTCAAAGTTCTTTTTTTTTTTGTTCGTTAATGTTATTGTCAAAGTTAATTGTTGTTATCACGACAATTTTGTAACTACCATTGTCTAAATGTCACATTACTATCGTGATAATAAAGAACTCCTAATAAATAAAAGGGTAGTTTTATTGTTATAACAAAATTATATTTTTTAAGATAATTTTGTATATTTTATTATTTATAAGTTGTATTATTTATCTAGTAATAACAACTTCCTGAATAACCGATAAAATGAAAAGGAAAGGTAACTAAAGCTAATGAACATTTTTTTTCTTTTTGGTTTTTGATAATTTGAATCATGAAATTTCAATATGAATCAATTTTACTTATATTTTTCTCATAGAGAATAATGTGAAAAAATATAAAATTAGGTTATTAAAATAATATTAAATAATTAATTTTATGGTTTTTACATCAATGGTCATTTATTTTTCTCGTTATGTTAATTTAATCTACGTACTTTTAATTGTATTAGCCTCTCATTATGGTATCTCCCTGATGGGGTAAAGCTGTGTACATTCTACCCCTCCTAAACCCTACTTATGCGGGAACTCTTGTGGCATTGAGCCTGCTGCTGCTTACTTTTAATTGTACCAATTTAGTCCCCATGCAATTTATAGTCATTTTGTCAAATTCAAATTAAGTTATATATGTAATTTTTAGCGACCTAATCATGTTAGATGCAAGTAACCCATTGCAAATGCACTAATTGACTCAATTCAACCGAACCCATGGCCGAGCCATTAAGAATTTCATCAAAAACTTAAAACATAAGTTTTATTATAAGTACTAAATTGACTCGATATAAATTATAAATGAACTAAATTGATAAAATTAAAAGTATAAAGACTAACTTGACATAACCTTTAATTTTATATCATACTAATTTTATTAAAATTTAGTTAAAGATACTTAATTTCTTAACTAAGATCTCTCATCCTAAGTTTTTATGAATTAAAATTTACAATTTTCTCTCGTATTTTTCACTAAATACTTTTAATAAGAAAGTCCTTTACTTTCTACTAAAAATTGGACAATTGCCAAACAACAGGTACGGGGGGTTTCTCATTGAAGACTTGTTTGACAAATGGGTAAAAAGGAGAGAGTAAAGTAATATTTTACTCTTATTTGGATATATTAAATTAAGAGGGGGTAAGGATAAAAAAATGAAAATGAGTTATCTTTATTTGACAATTGGATAAAGGAGTAAGGGAAAGTTAAAATTAAAATAAGAGCAAAATTGCCCAAAATTTTAAAAAAATTAACCTTACTCCTCCTTTATCCACCTAATTTGGGACTTAAAAAAAATTAGGGTTAAAGAGGGTAGACCGGGGTAAGAAATCACCCCATATTACCCTCATTTATCCCTCAGACACATTTGTTAAATTAGAGGTAAGAAATTATCCCCTTTACGCTCTTTATTTCGTTGTCAAACAGGGGTTAAGAGGAGTAAATGAAGGTAAGGTAAGTTTTAAAAAAGGTAATGGGGGTAAGGTTCTAAAAAAATATTTTTAAGAGGGGTAAAGGGGGTTGAGGTAAGTTTTTTAAAAAATTGTACAATTTTGCTCTTATTTTAACATAATTTTTTATCCTTACTCTTTTATCAAATTGTTAATCAAGTATAACTCATTTACTATTTTTTATGTTTACTTCTTTTATTCTTTTTACCCCTCTTTATCCTCCTCCACTTTATACCTATTTACTCAACTGTCAAATAAGGCATAAAATATAAATAAATAGTAAATAGCCCGGTAAAATTATTGCTGCAAAAGATCGAACCTTTGGGTAGTTCTCCCGCGCGCCATCTTCAAAGTTGGAACTGCTTCACCCTTCTTTGCTTACCCACGAATTCGACACTTGAACCTACCCAACTTCCATTTCAGAAGAATTGCACCATTGCGCATAGGTAAGCATCTAACGCTCAATTTATAGCAGTTTGGATAGATCAATTGTTGCTCCAAATTGAACGAGTGTAAGAGAATTTTGGGATCTTAAGAGAAGATTTTGGTGAATACATGTGTAAATTAGGAGCAGCTAGGAATGATCTTGTTTGAATTTGAATTGAATTTGTGAAGGAAATAGCTATTTCTAAGAGTTTAAGCTGACAGGTGAACGGGTTTTGGCCCAAGAATGGTTTTCTACTGATACATGTCCCTTATGCGGATGCCTATTGGGATCGAAGCGTGGATAGTGTATAGACTTACCTCACACCTTATGTTAAATTAAGTTAATATTAGAAAGGGTTGTTGGGATTCGAACTTGAGACCTATTGGTCAATAAAGTTTCTGATAATATGTTAAGGAATCAACTGTACCAAAAGTTTAAGCTAATGAGTGAAGGCCCAATAATAGTTTTATACCCTAACATGCCCTCTCACGCGGATGCCCATTGGGCTTGAAGCACGGGCAATGCACAGGCTTACCCATACTTCGCGTTTGCAATAGATTAACATTTAGAGTGGGGCCTATTGGGATTTGAACTCGTGTCCTTTAGGTCAATAAGACTTTGATGATACATCAAGGAACCAACTTTCCAAAAAGTTTAAGCTGATGGGTGAAAACCCATGAATGGTTTTTTACACTAACAATGTTAAAACTTCACATTTAAGTCTAGTTAAATCTCATATTGGAGTTTTGCGATAGAATAAATCAATATATAAGCCTAGTAGGCTACTCAACCTAATGTTATTTGGTTTTAAGATGGAACCCACTTGGGCAGTGTTATATGTGGATCTTATGTATGCCAACTCCCTATTTTTATTTTACACTCAACATAAAATTTTGGTGAATGGACGTGTAATAAATTTTGGATGTGTAATAAAATTTTGCTGAATGGATGTGTAAATTAGGAGCAATTACAATCTCTCATCGGAGACTTGCTTGAATTTGAATTAAATTGAAGAAGAGTTTGATTTTCCAGCCATTTTTGTGGTTGTCGATTGAAAGGAAGGATGGGAGGGAACTCAGCGGAGGAAGCCCTAATTTTACTACGGAGCAGGCTTTGCAACCCTCAGGAGATCTTCTTCCCTCTTTGTCTCTCACCTGACAGCAACTACAGGTCTCTCTTTCTTTTTTATGTTAAGAATTTTATATGCAAGTCTCGTAAGAAACCTCGTATTGGAGTTGTAAGAGTGAAGAAATTGATATATAAACTTAGTGAACTATTTTGCCTAAATGTCAATTTGTTTTTAGGATAAAGTCTATATATATATATATATATATATTTACAAGTATATGACATGACTCTGAGAGGGTGAGAAGTGAGAGGAGATAATAGCGACCAAATTAAATCGAGGAAATCTGAGCCATTGATCATAATGAGTGTTGTAAAAATAATTTTGAAATCTGAGCCCTTAAGTTAGATGTAATGGTCACTATTATTTCCTTTTACCCTTTTCATGAGAGTCCTTTATATATATATATGTGTGTGTGCGTGTGTGTACACACACATATATTTTACATTGGTAGGGTGGGGAGGGTGAAAATGCTTCTAGCAGGGATCAAACCTGAATGGCGCCTCCGGTCCTTGGAGTTCCCAACCACTAGGCTATGTCCTTGAAGGATGACTCGGGCTTATATGTTACCTTTATATATGCCAACTCTATGAGTCCAGTTTCAAACAACTGAACTATTAAATTGAATTCCTAAAACAACTGTAACAATGAATAGACTTCTAATTAGAAAATTATTAGATCACTACTAGGAAAATAACTCAAATTATATTCCTAGTTGGTTCATAACTGGAGAGTGTGAACAACAATTAGCCATAATTTTATCTCCTAGACCTGTTGAAATTTTACAGTTCCATTTTGTATCGAGAAAATCGCTAGAGAGTTATCAGTTCTTGATATTCAAGGGGTTTTGCTTGTATGCAGCAAGTTGAAGTTCATGATACAGAGTTCGATAACTGAAGCCTGCAATAACTCCGTCTTGTTGCTTGGTCCACGGGGATGTGGAAAAACTGCGGTATTGCCATCATTTTGGTTATTATTGTTTTGGATAGATACCTTTAACCCTGTAAGCTATTGTTTGAAATCAAAGTGGCACCTGTAGACGGTCTAACTTGTCAAGTTATATTGATTAGATCCTGGATTGTAGGTTTTTCATAGCTCTGTAAGCAGTCACAACTACCAGTACATTACTTCTGGTTAATTTGGATTCACGTTTCCGCATCACACCATGTGATGTGCACATTATTCTGGTTGTTGACAGAGTTGAACAAATGCGACAGCTTTTTAGATCAAGGGTTTAATTGATACAAATTAATAGTTTGGTTCTTGTATTTGATTAAATTTGAAGTTGAAAGAGTCGCTTTGATTTCAAGTATTAGTTTAGAAGCTTCTAGGGTATTTATCTTATTGTTTTTGTTATCATTGAGTTTCTTAATACTTGTGTAATTTTCTCCTTCAATTTTGTAAGTTTTTTTGGGTGTTGTGATTAGGTTATGGAGCTTGTTCTCAAGGATCTATTGACGGAGTACCCTGATATGATATCTGTGGTAATGCTGTTTTTGTAGCATTTCTTTAGTGTTCAATGAAATGAATGTTTAGTGTTCAATGAAATGAATGTGTTGACTATCTCATGGGATCACTTGACGCCTTATTATGTTCTAATAGATGATTTTATGATAGGATTAATCAATTTATCATATTTCATTAGTACATCTAGTGATTATGATCCCTAGTAGTTACAATGTATGGTTATTGCATGAGTTGGTTACATGACTTAGTGTTTCCCTTAGAGGTTTGTATAAGCTGAGTCGAGCCTGAGCTTTTTCGGCTCGAGATTGGCTTGTCTACATTTAGCTTGGTGCTTCAGGTTAACTTGAAGCTCATCAAATTTGGAAATTTTAAGCTTGAGCTCAACTCGTTATGGGTTTGTGTCACAAGCCAAGGAACCGAACAACAATTTTTGCTTTTATTATTTTTGTATTAAATATGTAATGTAAAAAAATGTAAAAAAATTAATTAGTTTGAATTTGAATTTTGTATTTGGGTGCCGGTTAGGGGACAAGAGGTTTAGGCAAAGATTACTCATGTTGTAAGATTGTATTAAGCATTAATTAAATTGTGGGCTAGTAGGGGGGTTCTAGGGCCTAGGGTGACCGGTTCTTGTCTCCTCCCCAACCTCTATATAATCACTTGTAACCCTTGTGTTTTGGCATCAAGAAATCAAACAACAATTCAAACTTTCCCTCTCTCTTTCTCTCTTCTCTAACTGTCCCCCTCTCTCGCCTTCTTCTAACTTCTAAATTTCTCTTCTTCCCTCTAATTTATTCTCTAACTTTCTTTCTTAATCTCTACTCTCTTTCTCTCTCTTGATCCTTCTCAAAAAATTATCCAAGTCACGGACTTAGGTTCGTGACAAAGTGGTATCAGAGCCATCTTCCGATCGAAGAGGGCATATCCTATCCTTAAATCCATTCGGTTAAAACCGAATAAAAAAAAAAAAAGAGGCTATTACAAGAAGTATGTCTTCAACCGGACATACCAAGACCAACGAGTATCTCTTCAACTGGACATACCGAGACCAACGAGTGGGTTGATGCCGTAGACGGAAGGTTGGTCCGCTTGGAGGAGAGGATGGACCGCCTGGAGGAGCATGTTGAGCAACAAAACCGAAATAGCACCAAGATGAAGGCCACCATGGAGAATATGGGGGCAGACATTAAGGCCCTAGCCGAAGCCGTTGGTCGGTTGGTAAGGGCCCAAGAAAAGAGGCCCGAAGTCGAGACTATGGCACCAACCGTGGGTGCCCATGAAGCTACCGCACAAGGAGGGTCCGGGAATTATCCTAGGACCGGAGATGGGATCCTTCCGCCACCCGCACACTCCTCGGAACTCAGGGCCAACCGTGTCCCACCTCGGGTCATGGAAGAAGGAGATTTTAGCCGAAGCCATGGGAGCAACCGTACATGGTCCACACACATGCCGAGGCTCGAGATTCCGAAATTTGAAGGTACGAACCCGAGAGCATGGATTCGTAAGTGTCTTAAATATTTTCGTTGGTACCAAGTGCCCGAGCATGAATGGGTGGAATATGCCTCAAGTCATCTTCATGAGCATGGGGACATATGGTTCCATGCGCTTGAGCTTAGACACCCTCAAATGACATGGCCATTTTTTTATAAATGAGCTATGCAAACGTTTTGGGGACCGTTCGCTTCAGGACATCGTGGAAGAATTTAGTAAAATGTCTCAAAACGGGCCGGTCGAAGACTATGCCTTGAGATATGAAGAGTTGGATGTTGATCCACCACCGACCTTAAGCGAGGCATACTTTGTCTCGAGTTTCATTAGTGTGCTCAAGCCCGCCATCCGAGCTTCCGTCAAAGCTAGCCGCCCTACCGATCTTAGTATGGCCTTTGAACAGGCCAAACTCCAAGAAGTTGCCATAACCGAGATCAAAAACGCCACCAAACCGATCGCCTGACCCAACTTCAGTGTCAGGCCTGTCCAGAGCAGCCGGACAGCACCTTCGGCAGCGTCCCAGGGCTCGGCCTAGTCCCAGGGGTCCGTGTCAAGGCCCAGCGGCGCCCGGTCCAGCGCTAGCTCCTATGCCGGGTCCAGCGCGCCCAAACGAGCGTCCGACCAATGCTACAAGTGCCATGAAATGTACTTTCCGGGGCACGTTTGCAAGAAGACATTACAAAGCATGGAGGGTGAAGAGGTTGAAAATGAAGAACAAGAAGAGGAAGCTGCGGTTGAGGAGCAAACCGAAGGGGAAGAAAATGGGGCCATGGAAATTTCTCTAAATGCACTCTCGGGCCGCGTCACACATAGCACCTTGAGGTTGAAGGGACAGATCAAAAAACGAGAGGTGAACATCTTGATCAATAGTGGGTCTACCAACAGTTTCCTCGATGCTCGCGTGGTTCGAGAGCTACAACTCGAAACCGTGCCAACCGTTGTGATGACCGTGACGATGGCTAACGGGGAGAGTCTTGTTAGCTATCAAAAGTGCCCGGGGGTGAGATGGAAGGTCCAAGGCACAACGTTCGTTGATGACTTGAGGGTACTTGAACTCCGTGGCAGTGACATGGTCCTTGGGGTAGATTGGCTCCAACGCTATGGGCCCGTGACATTCGACTTCACCAACCTCAAGTTTGCATGCTACAAGGAGGGCAAAGCAGTTCGGTTGCAAGGCACGTCCGAGAGAGCTTCCTTGCAATCCATTTCCGGTAAAGGCCTAACCAAGTTCCTTAAGAAGGCTGGACACGTTATGGGCCATCTCTTTATGGCCACCACCGTGGAGGTTCCGAACGCCCAAGTCCATCCGGAAATCGAACACATCTTATGCCGATATCAAGATGTCTTTGACACGCCCCGGTCCCTTCCTCCGCCTTGGTCCCATGACCATCATATACCGACCTTGCCCGATGCCAAGCCCGTGAACATCCGACCCTACCGGTACCCGCACGGGCAAAAGAATGAGATTGAGTAACAAGTCAAAGAGATGCTTGAGGCATCCATCATCCAACCGAGCCGCAACCCATTCGCATCACCGGTGCTCTTGGTCCGTAAAAAGGATGGGTCATACCGCTTTTGTGTAGATTACCGACAATTGAACAAGATCACCGTGAAAGACAAGTTCCCGATTCCGGTAATCGATGATTTGCTTGACGAGCTCAAGGGCGCCACCATCATTTCCAAGATTGATCTCCGGGCCGGTTATCATCAAATCAGAGCCTGTGAGGAAGACCAACACAAGACCGCCTTCAGAACTCATCAAGGACACTACGAGTTCCGTGTTATGCCGTTCGAACTCACCAATGCACCCGCCTCTTTCCAAGCCCTCATGAATGAGGTCTTTAGACCATACCTCCGCAAGTTCGTGCTCGTGTTCTTTGATGATATTTTGATCTACAACCCGGGCTTTCCAGCGCACCTTGAGCATTTGACCGAAGTGCTTGAGACCTTGCGCACTCACCGCCTCTATGCCAAGCGAAGTAAGTGCACTTTCGGCCAAGACCGGGTCGAGTATTTGGGACATGTGATCTCAAAAGAAGGGTTTGCAACCGATGAAGGCAAGATCGAAGCTATGAAGAAGTGGCCGAGGCCAATGAGTGTCAAGAGCCTTCGTGGGTTCTTGGGGCTCACCGGGTACTACCGAAAGTTCATCCGAAGCTATGGAATTATCAGCAAGCCGTTGACCAACCTCCTTAAAAAGGAGGGATTCCATTGGAACGAGGGAGCCGAGCAAGCATTTGAGGCCTTGAAAGGGGCCATGACAACCGCCCCGGTCCTTGCACTTCCGGATTTCTCCAAGCCCTTTGTACTTGAAACCGATGCTTGTGGGATAGGGATCGGTGCAGTTCTCTCACAAGAAGGCCGGCCCCTTGCCTGCCTTAGCAAGGCCCTTAGCCCACGTCACCTTGGGCTTTCGGTATACGAGAAAGAGCTTCTAGCGGTGCTCATGGCCGTTGAGAAGTGGAGACATTATTTGATGGATCATCATTTCATAATCAAGACGGACCATGCAAGCCTCCGCCACCTCCTTGAGCAAAGAGTTACTACATAGTTGCAAATCAAGGGGATGTCAAAGTTGATGAGCCTCCGTTATAGCATCCAGTACCGCAAGGGAGTTGAGAACAAGGCCGTCGACGCACTTTCTAGGCGGGATGAAGAAGAGCCCAATGCCGCTTATGCCGCCTTAACTACCTCGGTTCCCCTTTGGGTACACGAGCTTGCCCAAAGCTACGACAATGAAGCCCATACCGCCGAGTTGATCGGACAACTCATCCTCGACCCAACAAGCAACAAGCCTTACTCGTTCGAGGGAGGCCTCCTCAAGTACAAAGGGAGGCTTTATGTCGGGAAAGAAGGAGGTATGAGGGAAAAGATACTTCAGACATTGCATGACTCTCCTATGGGGGGTCACTCCGGCACTCTTGGCACCTTGATGAGGGTCAAACGCATGTTCTATTGGCCCAACCTTAAGCAAAGCATCCGTGAGTGGGTAGAAAGGTGCGACACTTGCCAACGCACCAAGCATGAGAACGTGGCCTATCCGGGACTCCTACAACCTCTACCCGTGCCCAACCAAGCATGGAAAAGCATTAGTATGGATTTCATTGAAGGCCTTCCCAAATCAGGAGGGAAGGACGTCATTGTGGTGATCGTGGACAGATTTACCAAATATGCTCACTTCATCGCCTTGACTCATCCTTATACCGCAAGCAAGGTGGCCCAATTGTTCTTGGACCATGTCTACCGACTCCATGGGTTGCCCAAGGATATCGTTTCAGATCGAGATGCATCCTTCCAAAGCCTCTTTTGGAAGGAACTCATGCGCCTAGCCGGAATCAAGTTGACGATGAGTAGTGCCTACCATCTGCAATTTGACGGGCAAATCGAGCGGGTTAATCAGTGCCTTGAGAGCCACCTCCGAGCCATGGCTCTCCACAAGCCGAAGCAGTGGTACCAATGGCTTCCCTTGGCCGAATTTTGGTACAACACTCACTATCACTCTTCATTGAAGGGGACGCCATTCCTTGCTCTGTACGGTTATGAACCGAGGATCCTTGCCCTTGACATTTCTTGCATTTCCACATCCGGGGATGTGGAGGACTTCACCAATGAGAGGCAAAACTTAATCAGTTTACTGAAGGAGAACTTGAAGGAGGCGCAGCAACGCTATAAACAGCAAGCCGATCAACGAAGAACCGAGAGAACTTTTGAAGTGGGTGATTGGGTTTATTTGAAGCTACAACCCTACAGGCAAACCTTAGTCGCCCTTCGAAGAAACTTGAAGCTGGCCGCCTGCTACTATGGGCCCTACCGAATTGTAGCCCGAATCGGAGAAGTGGCATACAAGCTCGAGCTCCCCGAAGGTTCCAAGATCCATCCAGTGTTCCATGTCTCCAGGTTGAAGAAAAAGGTAGGAGAAAACGTGCGCATCACTTCGGATCTTCCTCAAATTGACAAGAACGATGAAACCAAAGTCACTCCACAAGCCATCCTCAACCTTTCTTTTTTTGAACCCGTAACCCGCAACAAGCAAAGAGTCAAGCAAATACAAGTCCGATGGAAGAACATGGGAGAAGACGCCATCACTTGGGAAGATTGGACATTCATTTGCAAGCAATTTCCGAGCTTTAATCCTTGAGGACAAGGATCGTTTGAAGGGAAGGGGATTGTCACGAGCCCAGGAACCGAACAACAATTTTTGCTTTTATTATTTTTAATGTAAAAAAATGTAAAAAAATTAATTAGTTTGAATTTGAGTTTTGTATTGGGCGCCGGTTAGGGGACAAGAGGTTTAGGCAAAGATTACTTATGTTGTAAGATCGTATTAAGCATTAATTAAATTGTGGGCTAGTAGGGGGGTCTAGGGCCTAGGGTGGCCGGTTGGTGTCTCCTCTCCAACCTCTATATAATCACTTGTAACCCTTGTGTTTTGGCATCAAGAAATCAAACAACAATTCAAACTTTCCCTCTCTCTTTCTCTCTTCTCTAACCGTCTCCCTCTCTCTCCTTCTTCTAACTTCTAAATTTCTCTTCTTCCCTGTAACTTATTCTCTAACTTCTTTCTTAATCTCTACTCTCTTTCTCTCTCTCGATCCTTCTCAAAAAATTATCCAAGTCACGGACTTAGGTTCGTGACAGTGTGGGCTCAAGCTTGGCTTGGTTTAGCTCAGAGATATCTCGGCAAGCTGTGAACTTATTCAGGCTCATTTAGCCTTGATTTAGGCTCATTTGGGCTGGTTTTCTCTCGTGCTTGGCACCTTTAGTCTCAATTTTACTCGTTTGAGCATATTTTTAAGCTAATAAATTATATTAAGATAGGTTCATTTAGTCTCGTTTAGGATCACGAGCCTACAAACTCGACCTCCACTAGGCTCGGGCTCGGCTTGGTAAGCCAAACGAGCTAACCCAGCTCATTTGGAGCCTTAATCAACATGTCCTTTATTAGATATTCAATGGGACGCTAATTCTCTCTAACTGAGCCCCTGAGCACATACATTCATGTCGATATGCATTTGAAGCCTTAATTGTTCACCGCAAATTCTGTATGGGCTTGCTTGCTAAAATTTCTCGGACACGGCCTCCCTTTAAGGTAGCATCTTGAAGGGGTAAGGCTGCGTACATCCTCCCCCCGCGCGACCCTGCATATACGGGAACCCTTGAGGCACTGGGTCGGCTGCTGCTGCTGCTTTCTATTTGGTGAATGTTGGTTCTTTCTTCAGGATTTTCACTCATTTTTCTTCTCCGTCTTTCATTTCTTGTATCAAGGGACGTCTCTCTTCTATTTTACAAAAGGGAAGAAACATCTTGGCTTGTTCCCTTTTGATGTTTACTTACAATACTTACTAGCCTAATGCGGGAATCGGGGCTGTTTCCCCAGGAGGGGGGATGGTTGGGAGGGTTGCAGTGATGACTTGCTTTGTGATCGTGTTTGATTTTTTATATGTAAACTAACTTTTTGATAAATGTTCATTTTAGATTAAACTAAACGGGCTTTTGCATAATGATGACCATGGTGCGCTTAAGGTAATTCTGCACATCCTTTTTTCATTTGCAAATTTATCTTGAATGATGATGAGCCAGAATTCTTTGATCTTCCTGAGAGACCTAGGCCTCAACAAGCTTCTGACTGCTTGTCAGTTCTTATCATTGTTCGGGATTCTGTTTGCTATCTTTCGTGGCAATGCTAACTGTAATTGATGGGTTTGTCTGTAAATGCTGTATAGGTCACTAGATATTCATATCTAATAATCAAAAAAAAAAAAAAAAAAAACAGAGCCCCAAAGTAGTTAGTGTGCCTTTAAATCAACTGTATGGACGTTGATTCATATGTCTAAAATCAAAGCTGAATGTACTGACAGCAATATCATTTTAATAGATTATGATTTTGTTTACTTGCTCCTGGCAACAACTCGATGTAGTTTTCATGCCAGATGTAGGTTAGCACATGATCAGTTGAGATTATCCTTCTGATAAAGTTCCATGGCATAGGAAAGAGGAAAGGCGTATTAATGTTATTCTCCATGGCTAAGATTGCAATTCTTTTGTGTGTTTGGCTAGGAAGGAATGTTAGTCAAAGGATCAATATACACCAACTAATTTCTTACGGAATAAGGCGGTCTTTCTAGGAGTTCTCTAAACAACCCTTAGCTGGTTTGCAGAGGAACTGAATAGCTTTATGTTATTAGTTTGGTTCTTTGATGTTTGAGAATTTATTATTCTTAGCTCTTTTTACATTTTTCTCTTTAATAATGGTTCTTTTTTTGCTAAAAACACGTTCAACTGAAGAGGAGCTATTTACTGGCTCTCTATGTAGATCGTTCACTGCTCTTTTTCCTGCTCTTTGACATTCCTACCATTTTTCCAGGAAATTGCCAGACAATTGTGTTTGGAGCATGAGTTATCGTTTTCAAAAATGGTAAATTGGGTTTTTTATGCTTTTTTTTTTGGTGCTTATTTAAGCCTGAACAATTGTAAACTCTTAACATCCTGATTACTATTGCAATGTGTTTCAGGCATCATTTGACGATAATTCTCAATTCGTGGTTTCTATGTTAAGGTGAGCTTCTTAAATCTAGTAGAGCTACTCTTTTGAGTCGCTAAGAGGCGTATCCTTGGGGCTTGATTGAAATTTCAAGACTCAGGCTCTGTTTGTTTTGACAGAAAATGTTTTTCGTTTTAGTTTGTTGTTTCTTTGCATAATTTTATAGCAACTGCTAGAGATACAAAAAATGTTTCTCTTTTGAAGGGAAATTGACTTCCTTTGAACGAAAGGGAAAACATTTTCCTTCAAGGAGGGGAAAATGTTTTCCGCATTTATCTTATGTCATATGCTTACTTCAACCTCAAGTTGGCAAAACTTGAATCTCATACACTTCATAGAATGAAACCATTTTCTTTAGTTAGAAAAACAAATTTTTTGAAAAGATATTTTTAATTGAAAATATTTATGAAGAAAAAGTTTCCGTAAGGAAAATATTTTTGTCGAACCAAACAAAGCCGGAGGATGAGCAATTGGCTCCTTTCTTTTCTTGTCTGTTTCTTCTTGTGTACTTTCTGATCCTTGTTATCTGTTCCAGAGAGTGTGGCTTGGCACATAAGACTATAGTCTTTGTTCTGGATGAATTTGATTTCTTCGCTCAGGTGGGATTTTGATCGTTTCTTCTCTCAACTAGGGGTGTATATGAGCCAAGCTAAGCTTGAGCTCTTCAGAGTCAAGACTCATCTTATTTGAATCCAGCTGGGTTTGAAGCTTGTGAAGTTTGGAAACTTTGTGTTCGAGCTTGACTCGTCATAGGCTTAGGCCGGCTTAGCTTGATTGAGCTTGAACCCACCTTGGAAAGTTCCAAACTAAGCTCACCTTATTTAAGCTTATTTAAACTTGATCTAAGGTTGTTTGCGCTTGTTTAGGCTCGAGCTTATATCATTTAGGCTCAAATTAGGCTCAATTTGGCATAGGTAAGCTAATAAATTGTACTAAGATGGACTCACTTAGGCTCAGATAGACTCATGAGTCTATGAACACAAGCTTCACAACATCCCTGTGCAACTTGGTAAGTTAAACAAGCCAATATGGCTCGGCTCGAGCTCGAAACAAGTTGGTCCTTTCAAGCTTTTCTCCTTGCAAATCGGCTTGATTCATTTACACCCCTACTCTCAATGAGTGTTTTGTTCCAGTGTCTCGATCATTGTATTTTAGTAACAATTTGAGGTTTCCAAATGCGTGTTACTGAGTTCCTTGATGCTTTGTAGGGAAAACAACGTTTACTTTATAGCTTGCTAGATGCAATGCAGTCAGTAACATCGCAAGCTGTTGTAATTGGTATAAGTTGCAGACTGGTATGTTGCCCTTTGAAATGAGCTAAACTTACGCCTCTGCTTGTGCTTCTTGAGCTAGCTAGCCGTTACGTGATTAGTTGTCATATAACAATACTTTTTTAGTAACTTTTATAATGCATATATATGTATGTTGTAATTTTTATTTATTAAGAACATAATTATCAATGTATCTACATGTTCAAAGCTGTTAAAGAGAGAGAAAATTTATTCCGTCACATTTCTATGGTTTCATCGGACAAGCAATCCGCTTTATTGGAAAATATTTTCGTCGATATAGAAGAAGTTAGCTTCCGCTCAATGAAAACGAATCTCAATTTTATATGGAATGGATAACATTTTCCATAGTAATGTCTCATCCGATATCTTACTTTGGCCTTAATTTGGTTAAGCATGAATCCGTATAAACATAGATAATGAAATTATTTTCATTAGCTAAGCAAACAAATATTTTTCAAGCAAAGAATATTCACCGATTTAAATATTTGGAGAAGAAATTTTCGCAAAGGAAAATGTTACCTTCGAACCAAACTGAGCTTTGAGTTTAATTCAAAGTTTTTGCAAATATCCGGCTTAGAAGCAATTTATGTCCGCTTATTGTGCAATTACCACTGCGAACAGCAATTTGATTCCATGCAGTACCGTATTAGATGTATAAATTAGTAACCTTGCAGGATGCTGATCAGCTTTTGGAAAAAAGAGTGAGATCCCGGTTTTCACATCGAAAGCTTTTGTTCTTGCCTCCATCTAAAGAAGATATGGAGAGGTAGTTTAACTTACATTATTGCTTGTTCTCGGCTTTGTAGCTCAGAGGTTAGCAATTTATTGGCAGCTCTCTTCACGGCGATTTTCATTTCCTTGCTTTGTAGATTGCTGGAGCATATCTTGTCCTTGCCATTAGACTCAAGCTTTCTGCGTGACTATGCTGTTAAATTCAACGCGAGTACTCATGTATCCTTTATTTTCACGAATATCTTTTGCAGTGATTCATACACAACTCTTGCTTACTGTACACAAATATTTGCAGTCATAATTGACCAATTACATGTCGTTTTCAATGGCGGCCTGGCTGCCCCCTCGCCTAACCCTTCTCATGTATGATGGGATTCTGAACATTCCAGTCTTAGGGTGCCAATGAGACCTCTTAGTACAGACGATGCCAAGGTTGAGACCGTTAGATAAAAGGTTTTATGTTTTAATCTACATCTCAGCTTGCCTATAAGAGAAGAAAGTCTTAGGAGATTACATGCCTTGAGATAGATGAATGTTTCATTGGAATGAAATTTTAAGTTTCTGTTAGTATATGGTTCTACCTATTACTTTCACATTTTGGCAAATCTTTTAGACTCCTTGATGGTTTACAGAAGATACTTACGGACGATAAATTCAAAGACATCATCAATACACTGTTGAACTGCGATTCAACAGTCCACCATTTGACAAGATTTATGTGAGTTTCTCTTTTGTCATTCAGAAGCCTAGACTTGGAATCACATATATGCCGTACATATTGTTACAACCTTGACATGATGAATTTTGAGCTACCCGGTATGGTGGATTGGTTTTGAGATTATAGGGGCTCAAAGCAAGTCTTGATCGATAGGGCGCCCTTTTTGGTTATAGAAATGATTAGGTTAGCTTGAGCAAACCTTGAATAATTCACCTTATATTGTAAACAACAAAACCCAGTGCCATAAGGACTCCCTCCAATGTAAGGTTGGGGGGGGGGGGTTGAGATGTGCGCAATCTTACCCCTTCACAGTGCTACCCTAAAGGGAGGCTGTGTCCGAGAATTCACCTTATATTGTGATACCAATTAATACATGAGTTTCTTATATATATGTTACGTATCCGTTTAAAATGTATTATAATAGGTGTTTATTTCTCCAGTTGTAGATAATGATATAGATTAGAAGCAAACTTGTAATATAATTACCTTTTTGGAATGGACCTTTTACAAATTGGGTGCCCAAACAACTGCTTGGGTTGCTTGGGGTCTTGACTAGCCTTGCTGTTATGTTATCAATCCTAGTGATATGTTGTGCAAACGAATTGTGATTTGATTCCATGACCCTGGGGCTAAGTTATTTTGTTTTTGTTTTGGTTATTTAAGTGCATGATTTTTTGATCATAATAAGTGCATGATTATGATAACTAATGTTAACGGTTCCAGGTTCTTGGCTGTTTCCTCTGTGGACTTGAAATTGGGGCTTTTGGCAGTTGAAAATTTCAAGACTGCACTTTCTGTCTTGCACAGACAACCAAAGCTTGAATATTTAAAAGGTTTGAGTTCGTAGGCTCTTAGCTTTCATAAGGTTAAATGGAGCAACTGAATACTCGGTCTTGACAGGGTTATTTTGTTAAGAATCTACTTGATGGGGTCCTCAAAATTGTTGAAATACCAGTTTGATATGAATCCCGGACTGTACCAGTTTCAAGGGTGAACGTTGGTGCAATCATTAAAGTTGCTCCAAACCTCAGAAATAATCTTTTCTAACAGGGATAAAATTGTATATATCTAACTTTTTTTTAACCCAACTTTTGGTGGGAGCCTTGTGCACTTAGTTGGCCTTGAAAACCTAGACTCTGGGTTTCCCCCTTATTTCCTCATGCTACTAGGGGTTTATATGAGCCTAGTTGAGCATGTAGCTCCACTCATGCTTGGCTTGAATGTTGCTGAGCATGGAAACTTTGAGCTCGAGCTTGAGTTGGCTCTGTTGAGCTTGAACCTTGCTTTTTAAGTTTCAAGCTGAGCTTGCTTTATTTAGACGTACTTGGCCTTAATCTACATTTCTTTGGACTTGTGGCTTTATTTTGGCTCATTTAGGCTTGAAATTGTCCTGATTTAGCGTATTTAAACTAATAAATTATACTAAAACAGGCTCATTCAGGCTCACTAGCCTATGAGCTTGAGCTCCTCTAGGTTTGCATTCAGCTCATTAAGCTAAATGAACCGACTTGCCTCGAATCAAGCCAGGCCTTCAAGCTACTGGCTTGGCTTATTTACACCCTAACGTGCGAGTCATAGAAAGCTAGACCCTGGGTTTTGCTGTGTGACTCAATTTGTTGAATCAGAATGCTCGATTTTGGAACTTTATCTACTGGTATGCATGAAGAGACTGGAAACAAGAGAGCAAAATTCATACAATTTCAACTCTGTTATGAAAGGTTTGTATCGTATACCAATTCTTACTTCTTTCTGAACCCTTTTTGTTAATTTCCTTATCTCTGACTAAGTATTTGGGACAGAATACAAAGCCATACATGATTCATTCCAGACTCCTGATTATTATGGACGAAGCATTTGTCAACGGGTGCGTATGTAATTCTTTTGTAATTTAACTTGTTGACTTTTTTGCACTTAAGTCTAATAACTAGTCCTCGCGGTTACTGGTCTTTTTGGAAACTAAAAGCTATATTTCTGGGACGACTTTTTCTAGCATTTAGATTCTTGTTTTTAATTTCTACCTAGTTTGAGTAAAAATTGAAAACAAAAAGTCAAAAACCAGAAGAAACCGTATCGAAAACATATTTTTAAGTTTCTAAAAAACTAAAAACTACAAATAGAAAGTGATATCAAACAGGCTTTAAGTTTAGCAAGCTACTCCACCTAATATTAATTGGATTTAGTGTGAAATTGGACTTGTATGTGGACTTCATGTACTACCCATAGATTCAAATAAAGGCCTGATGCTGCATAACAAATTTGGCGTTAGTCATTACCTGATTGACCGTTGTGAATGGTGCTTTTTTAATACCTCCATATGTATATTCTTGGTTAATACGTATTTTTAGGTGTATTTATGTCTCAGAAACTATGAAATTGGGTAAAAAAGCTAATGGTTTTTATGGCTATTCATTTAGGGACTATTTGGTATTGCTTTTTGGTTTCGGTTTTTATTTTCTCGAAACTAAAAACCATATGTTGAAAATGATTTTTGCATGGTTTTTGGTTTTAAATTTTCAGTTTTTTCTTTATCTGAGTGAAAACTAAAAACCAAAAAGTAGAAATTTTTTTTCAAAATTTTATTTATAGTTTCTCAAAAATCAAAAATATTGTCAAACAAACCCTTAATTTTACAGGTGAAATGCTTAAGGGCATCTTCAAATACCAAAGTGATCATTGGGAACGGTTGCATAATGTTCACAACACTGCAGTTCCACAACACCACGACCTTGTTTGTGACGCAACTGTGAACTATGATTTGAATCCTAGGCAAAGTTCATGACAAGAGGAATTTAAGAGAACTTGACGCATCTTTCATCCTGTTTGTGCTTGATAATTTCTTCTATTTTTTCAAGAAATTAACTATTCCACAAGTTTAATCGAATGGGTGAGGGCGCAGAAATGGTTTACACTATAAGATGCATCCTAACAAAAATGTCCATTAGGCTTAAAACGTGAATACTGTATACGCCTAACTCATATCTTGTACTAAAATATTATCAAACTGAGAGTGGAGCTTGTTGGAATTTGAACTCGTAACTTGTCGTTCAACAGAACTCTTTTAGCAGGTTAAGAAACGAATTGTTTCAAAAGCTTAAGCTGATGGATGAAAACTCATGAATGGTTTTATATTCTTACGATTTTGTTTCTACATGGACAGGCATTTGAGCACCTTGTTCAATATGAACTAATAGGATTCACGGATAGTAAGTCATACACCCAGTCCAGTGAATTTCGTCCTGTGAAGTTGCTAATCTCACCCCATGAACTCTCTCAAGGATTGAAATTCAACCCATTTTGTCCTGTAAGTTGCATCATTACTTGGTTGCTTTTTTTTTTTTTTTTTTTTTCCCCTTTTAAGCTTGAATATGTGGCATCGTAACAATGGTTGTTACGTGACAGTACTAAGGGTCTAAATGAGCCCTAGCTCACAAGGGTTGAGGCTCGGCTTGTCAGTGTCTAGCTCAACTTGGAGCTTGCAATGCTTGAGAGTTTTGGACCTGAGCTTGACTCGTCATAGGTTCAGACTAGGCTCGAGCTTGGTTGAGTTGGAGCTTAACTCTATGAGCTCCGAGCTTAGCTTACTTTGTTTAGGCTTATTTAAGCTTGAGTAGGCTCGTTTAATCATGTGTCATGTTAATAGTTTCCAACCAAAAAAGTCATTAGATTCTAACAGATACCTTTAGATAATTGAAATCATGTTTTACTTCAATATTTTTCAAAGAAAATCCACCGAATTTCGACAAAGGGCACCTGATTACTAAAGTTGTTTAAACTTTAGGATCTTGAGCGGTGGAACTTTTAAACCTCAGGGTAATTCATTTTATATATTGAAACGTCCGGTACCTACTGCATTGCAATACATTTTTGAGTAGACTGTAATGTGACAAGCTTCTGACATGAATTTTGATAATTATGCAGAACATTCTTCAAAAATTAATTGATCAGACGGGTCAGAAAATATAAAAAAAGCTAAAAACTCACTGTGAGTTAATTTTCCACCTTGAATTTTGATTGTGTTGTATTTAGAAACTTTTTAAAGGAAAGGAACCCTTTCTAAGAAATTACTTGGCTTGACTTGTGCTTGCTTTTAGGGTAGGGGGCTCTTCAGAATTAGTCTTCCTTCAGGGTAACACTCTGTAAGGTCAAACTGCGTATATCTCACCTCAAACCGTGCCTTGGCAGGAGCCTTTCAGTCACTAGATTTGTTGTTGTTGTTGAACTCTTTCTAAGAAAGTAGCAACTTAGATGTTCTAATATTAGAGAGTGGATGATGAGATTTGAATCCAGCCCACTCCCAAGTTAGGATAGGATAGTTATCGTTACACCAATCTCTTGTTCTCAGTTTGGTGACTCAGTTCGTGTGCATTTTGATGGGTTGTGTACAAGTGACTCAGCAAAAAGCATTTTTCAAGAAAAAAATTATAATATATGAATAATTTTTGTGTTATATATTTTTATCAAACCAAGCACACAAAAATTATTTATATAAATATTGCACTAATGCAATTGGATCTCATTAGAACTCCGAAATTAAGTGCGCTTAGGCGAGAGTAATATAAGGGTTGGTGACCTTTCGGGAAGTCCTTGTATTGCCAACTCCATAAGGTTTGGGGTCCTCGAAAATAACCTCTCGGCAGGGTTATACCCTGAAGGGGTAAGGCTGCGTACATCCACCCCTCCCAAACCCCGCTTATACGGGAGCTCTTGAGGCACTGGGTCTGTTGTTGTTGTGTTGATTTGATATAAATATTATTTCCTAGTTATAGTACTTAGCGATATTCACTATTAAGCCCTGCCCTTGTTCTTTGGGCTGGACTTCCGTAAATTTGTCTTTCAATTTAATGCAAAATTACTGTAGTAAACATCTTTAACATGATAAAATATCGGTTTAAAATAAAACTTGGATCGAACCAACTTGTTTAAGGCTAGACCAAATCTGTAATGTAAAATTAATTCTTCAACTTTGATTGGTCTGGCTCGAGTTTGGACCAATAATTACCTGAGTTACTTTAAAATGGTGACTTCCAAGTTAGATCAAAAAATTAAAATTTCATGCTAGTCTGCTAGCAGTGGTGTTTGAGTAACGGTCTAAATTGTAAACCCGAATAGGACATGACTATTTAGCTATGAGTTGACCAAATTGATTGTGACTTGGTTTTGTCCTTGATCCTTGATTTTGATTATTATTGATCTTCGATCTACCTCGATTTAGGTGTGAAGTAACATCAATCTTTAAACTATAAAATATCATTGAAGAATGAAGATCAGATTGAACCAGATAATTTGGTCCACCTTGGACAACCATTCTTCGGTCTAATCTGACGTTACTATCTTTAACAATATATGATCTTATCTACTTCATTTGGCCCAATTCATATTTGGATCGACATGGATTCTGAAACTTTTTAGACTATTTGGAATGATAACTTTCCTCTTTTTTATAAGAGAAGTCATTTTTCACTTATTAAGTCAAAAATTTGTCCTTCGCCAAATATTTTCCATCAAAAAATGTGCACGAGATAACCAAAAAAATGGAAAATTAATTCCTACAAGTACATTTATAAAATGATTGAAATACTGTCAAGGAATCAACTATTTTCAAAGCTTAATTTGATAGGTAAAAGGCCTAAGAATAGTTTTATACACTAACATATCTTGAAGCGTGGATAGTATATAGGTCCATCTTATATAGCAACATTCCCAGTATTCCAAGGGCTCTTGCCTAAGCAGGGTTTGAGGAGGTGGATGTACGCAACCTTCCCCCTTTAGGGTATCCTGAAAGGAGGTTGTTTCCGAGACACGAGGACTTCCCAGGAGGTCACCCATCTTGGTACTATTCTCGCCCAAGCATGCTTAATTTCGGAATTCTAATAGGATCCGGTGCTAGCGTGTTGGTATTCTCTTAGGTATAGGTCCATCTTATATCTTGTACTTAAATTATTTTAATATTAAAAGTGGGGAGATTGTTGAGATTTAAACTCATGATCTTTTAGTCAACGAAGCTTTAGTATCATGTCAAGGAACCAAAACTTAAGTTAATAGATAACGGTTTAGGATGAGTTTTATCCTTTAACAAATACACTTATAAAACTCTTTTTACGCTAAAAGAAGCTTGGTCAAATCGACACTGATATGCAATAGAGAGAGAGAGAGAGAGAGAGAGAGAGAGAGAGAGTGGGAGTGGGGTGAAAAGAAGGGCTGGCAAGCACGAGGGAGAGCCACATGATGAAGATGAATAAGTCCGATGATAATAAGTAAGTGAGAAAGTGGACAACTGAATCATTATAAAGATAATTAATAATTAAAAAAAAAAAAGTATAGAAAATAGAGAGATGCTTCCAAATCCCCCTTTCTCCAAGTCAACCCTTTCCTCCCCTCCTCTTTTGCCTTTTTGCCCCTCCCCATTATTTTTATTGTGTGGCTCGGGTGTAATCGAGTCCGGTCAAGTCGATCCGAGTATTTTGGTACCCGATTTGAACTCGATTAACTATTCGGACACTTGAATTTATGCTCGAACTTGAACTCGATTAGTTATTGGAGTACTCGACTTGACTCGAGTACTTGTTTGTTTGTGCATATGGATGTTCAACAAATTAGCTCATTTGTAATATTATTTTATATAATTGAACATTAGTTATACTCAATTTGGATACTCTGTTGTTGCCCATATACTATATTTTAACATGTACAACCATAAATCAGCGATATATTAAGAGCAAATATGCTTCAGAACTAAAGTTTCAAAAAATACTAGCAAACCAAATACAAGTTCTTTCACTCTACTACAAATATAACATGTCATCTTTTGCAAGGAATTTAAGCTTTCTTCTTTCATTCTACTATTAAGGTAATAAGCTATCTATTTCAAAAGAAAATAATATATAAGAATTATTTCATACGAGTCGAATACCAATTCGACTATTGAGTCGAGTATTTAATTGAGTATCGAGCCGAGTGGTTCACTACTGGACTTGTACTCGTCTATTAATCGAGTATCTTTGATACTCAAACTCGGTTAATTCAAGTTCGAGTCTAGTTTTATTAGAGTTATTCGCGAACGGCTGGAATCGTTTACACCTCTATTCTCAGGCCTCGTTTGGTTGCCACACCACATGAACTAAATTTTTACGAGAAATTGTATTTTTTTTTTTTAACATTCAATTCATGTGTAAACTTTCAAGAAGTCGGAATAATGTGTTTGGTTGCTGGTCTAGGAAATAAAACTTCCCTGGATAAACTAGTTAAAAACAAAGGAACTAAAACTTATTTGAGAAGAACTAGGTAAATTATTTCCTGCGTTTTAAAAGAATTAAAAATTGCTAAGTAATTTCTACTTCCCACATTTTGTCAAATTTCTGCCAATCAAATAAGAGCTAAAATTTGTACTTTCCGCGCTTACTTTCTGCATTCCAAATTAGGCCTTGTATTGTTATTAAGGTCATATTTGACCGAGCTGTGAAAAAAAATATTTCTTTTTAAGAGTATGTCTTATAGAAGTACATTCTTTCAAAAGTATGCTTCTAATAGCGTTATTTTTGTCTGAAAAATTCTTAGCTTTTGCTCCATTTTTGCTTGTAGGTGCAAAAATTATTTTTTTATTTTTGTTTAAAAGCAGAAAGGTTACTTTCACTTTTATTTAAAAACATTATTAGTACGTTGTAGGGTCGGATATTTATATTTAAAATAATTTCTTATTGCTTGTTATTATTCTTTAAATAAACTTATTTCCAGGACCAAACAATTGAAATCTTAGGGGAAAAAATTTCTTTTTCTGGAAAAATACCTTTTTCATAAAAGAAGCTTGCTCGACCGTTACTAAGTTTTTAGGACGTTTGGTATTATTCCATATTTATATTTATACTTTTTTATTTTAAACTTTAAAATTACTTTTGAAAATAATTATTTTTAATTTTCGTTTTTAATTTTTATTTTCATTTAAATTAGAAAAATTAAAAATAAGAAATTAAAAATAGAACAAATTATTTTTAGACTTTGTTTGAAAAATAATGTCTTTTTTGAAGTGAAACATAAGTCATATTTAAGGTAAAATCCTCCTCTATAACTTAAACAATTATCTCTCAAAAATAATTAAAAAAAAAGAATATGACTATTTATGTTAAAAAATTTTAAACTTTGTCCCTCTTTAATTTATAGGGTATACTACATATTATTATCCAAAGGTTACGTGTATTAATTTTTTAGTGCACAAACTTTATAAAATAATTTTTTAGTCCAAAAATTTATATAAATTCACTAAAATAATCTATACAGTGATGTGTAAGGATACAAAATGTGGTTCGTTTTCATTCTTTCATATCAATTTTTGGACTATTTTATTAAATACATGCCACATTTTGAACTTAAATATTATTTTACAAAATTTATAGAGTAAAAAATAATACATTGAACCTTGAAATACAGATATGTAATTTATCCTAATTATATCGTATTTAAGTTTCCAACTTAATTTTTAATTGTCAAATCATACGAAATGCACATACAAACCCACCAATTAGCTAATTAAAACACCTATAATTCGATCATTAAAACCCCATCAACTAACATTAATAATTTAATATTACCTAGCAACAAATTTGGCATAATATAAAGGATTTTTTTAACATGTGTCTGTATTAAGGAACATTAATTACACTTAATTTTTATATTTTATTGGTCCATATAAAAATAATAATATTTTTTTAATATTTAAATAATTTAGTAAAAGGGATTCTAACATGTGCTCGGACGCATGTTAATGTGCATTAATTGCACCATATTTTTACATGTGATTGGCCAAATACAATTAGCAATAATAATAAATTTTGCATTAGTTAATCAAATGCTAAAATATAGTGTATTTAATACACCATTGGGCGCATGCTAGAAAATTTCTTAGTAAAAATTTAATAAATACAAGTGTAATAAATGTTTGGGCACATGTTAGAAAATCCGTAATATAAATGATAAAGAGGCATTAAATTTTTTTTTTTTTCTAAAGCCACGTAATGGATGTTAGTATCGTTAACATTAAGGTGTAACATTAAAACATTTTGCAATGTTGTAAATTTTTCAAAAATTAAAAAATTATAGGTGGTTTTTAAGACCTTGTTAAATAATTTTTTAATTCAAAAAGTTATTCATATTTAATAAAATAGTCTAAATAATAATCCGAAAGAGTAAAAATGGGGCCTATTTTGCATTCTTGCACATCACTATTTAAATTATTTTATTAAATTTATGTAACTTTATGGACCAAAAAATTATTTCATAAAATTTTTAAATTAAACAATTAATATATATTAAATCCTAGGATATTAATATGTAATTTACCCTAACTATTATTACCCACACCAGAGCCTTGTCTTAGTGGTTGGATGCAAGCAAGAGAATAGAGTATTGTTTTAAACCAAAAAGGTCTGTAGTTCGATTTTTCGCTTCAATCTCTTCCTAAGCAATCCCTAACTTAATTGGCTCATGTGAAGTGTGGGTTGCCCATGAGTCGGAGTTTATTGGGTTATCAAGTTTCTCGTTAGCTAAAAAATCTCAGAAATAGAAGTGAAAGGTTTGGAGTTCGATTTCCTGCTCAAACCTCTCCCCGAGAAATTCTTGACTTAATTGGCTTATGTAATGTGTGGGTTGCTGCATAGGTCGGAGTTTACTGAATAACTGAGTTTCTTGTTAAAAAAAAAATCCCAGAAATAAAAGTGAAAGGTTTGGAGTCCGATTCGCTGCTCGAACCTCTTCCCGTGAAATCTTTGACTTAATTGGCGCATATAATGTGTGGGTTGCCGTATAGGTAGGAGTTTACCGAATAACAGAGTTTCATGTTAAAAAAAAAATCCCAGAAATAAAAGTGAAAGGCTTGGAGTTCGATTTCCCTTTTAAACTTTTCCTGGAGTAATCTTTAATTTAACTGACTCATATAATTTATAAATTATTATATAAATCAGAGTTTACCGAATAATCAGGTTATTTGTCAAAAAAAAAAATCCAAGAAATTAAAGTGGGGAGTGAAGAAAGTCAAAACACCCGTGCGCAGGATAAGGAGAAATTGGTAAAAACGCCTCCTTTTTAATGCTCTCTCTCTCTCCTTCTCTTTCTCTTTCTCTTTCTCTCTCTTTTCTGCTTTTAAATTTACTCATTCTGGGAGCAGAGTGGACTATTTATTTTTGATTTTCCTTGTGTGTTCTTGGTAACTGCTGTGATGGAAGGTCTTCCTTCTGGTTACCGTCCTAATGTTGGAATATGTCTTGTCAATTCCGATTCTCAGGTTAATTTTGACTTCTTAATTTTGATCTTGTTGATTAAAATTTCTGTTTTTATTTTTTTGTGTGATTTTTACTACTAATTTTATGTTGAATTGTTTTGATAATCATTTATCAGGTAGATTTTGAATTCTTAATTTTTAGTTTTGTTGATTTCAATTCCTGTTTTTGTTTTTTAAATTTTTCTGATTTTTACTAATTTTTATATTGAATTGTGATAATCATTTATAAGGTAGATTTTGAGTTCTTAATTTTTAGTTTTGATCTTGTTGATTTCAGTTCCTTTTTTTATTTTTTTTCATTTTTACTACTAATTTTATGTTGAATTGTTATGATAATCAATTATCAGGTAGATTTTGAGTTCTTAATTTTGAGTTTTGATTTTGTTGATTTGAATTCCTCTTTTTTTTGTGATTTTATACTAATTTTTATATTGAATTCTTATGATAATCAATTATCAGGTAGATTTTGAGTTCTTAATTTTTAGTTTTGATCTTGTTGATTTGAATTCCTGTTTTTATATATATATATATATATTTTGTGATTTTTACTACTAATTTTTATATTGAATTGTTATGATAATCAATTAGCAGGTAGATTTGGAGTTCTTAATTTTTAGTTTTGATCTTGTTGATCTGAAGTCCTGTTTTTTTTTTTTTTTGTGATTTTACTGCAAATTTTTATATTGAATTCTTATGATAATCAATTATCAGGTAGATTTTGAGTTCTTAATTTTTAGTTTTGATTTTGTTGATTTGAATTCCTGTTTTTTATTTTTTCTTTTTGTGATTGTTACTACTGATTTTTATATTGAATTGTTATGATGATCAATTATCGGGTAGATTTTGAGTTCTTAATTTTAGTTTTGATCTTGTTGATTTGGATTCCTATTTTCTTTTTTTTTTCTTTGTAATTTTCACTACTGATTTTTGATCGAAGAATCTATTTGTTTATATTGAAATTAATTCCGATAATCAGGTAGAATTTGAGTTTTTGATTTTTAATTTTGATCTTGTTAATTTGAATTCCTACTTTTTATATTTTTTTTTACTGATATAATCTAATTTTTGATTTTGTTGCTTTGAATTCCTCTTTTTTTTTTTTTTTTTTTTATTTAACCTTTTTTGTTGTTGTCATATCTACTACTAATTTTTGATCGACAATCTATGTGTTTATACTGGATTATAATAATCAACTCTGATAATCAGGTAAATTTGAATTCTTAATTTTGACTTTTGATCTTGTTGATTTGAATTCCTATTTTTTATTTTTGGTTTGGAAATTTCTATTACTAATTTTTAATCAACAAATCTATTTTGTTTATATTTTACTATTGTGATAGTCAACTCCGATAATCAGGTAAATTTGATTTCCTAATTTTTACTTTTGATCTTGCTTATTCCAATTCCTATTTTTTATATATTTTTTGTAATATCTAGTACTAATTTTTAATCGAAAAATCTATTTGTTTATATTGAACTGTTGTATTTAATGGATTCTTATCGTGAATTTTATATTAACTTTTGATAATTTTTAGTCGATAAATCCGTCTACTTATGTTGAATTTATCTAATCGAAATAAGTATTTTGTTTCCCGTATGGAGCCAGCGTCGCTTCGAGGCACGTATGATAGGGACCATCACCCCCCTAGAGCATACAGCGGGAGGGATGCACCGACTTTTAGTTCACACATCCTTAGTACCAGCGGATTGGTTCTCGCGTCCTTGTGCCAAAAAGGATGAGCGAGTTCGGTTCGAGTCTTCATCGATCGGGTAGATCTATATGCTTCGGAGGGTGAGACGAGGTGTAGCGCAGTCTGGGTCGATCCTCCCCTCCCGTTTGTTTTAGCAACTTATCCTAAGGTCTCCTCGCCAAGAGCTCCCCGGCGACGACAGAGGAACCAACCCGCCTGCTGTGCCGGGGCGGCTTTTTTGTTTCACAATAAGACCTGGACGATTATCCCTGCTCCTCCCCGAGGATCACTTCACTAAAGTTATTAGAAAGCGGGACGGAAATGGTAGTTGCGAGAAGATGAATAGGAAATAATTTTCGCATAATTACTCCAAAACCTATGCCTTTGGTGCATAAGGAGTCCCAAGAATACTCGTCAAACCTTATGTCGTCGCCCAAGCGCAAAAGGCCTTTTTCTAAGGCCGTTCACGGGTCAGGGCGAGCTGTACTTCTACCGATGCTACCATACTAGAATCCGGTGTACTATCTTATTCTGCCCGAAAGGCTCCTCCGAAGGGAGCTCGGGTCACTCAGTAAACCGTGTGCCCCTCATCCTGTGGGCTAGTTCCTTAGCCCTCCGGCTCGAGGATATCCTGGCAAACCAGTCTGATCCTCGACTGCGGGAAGAGCTTTCTTCCGAAATGCTTTCCTCCCTTGTCCCTGAAGGATGGAGCCCGGGCATTGAGAAGGAAGGACGCTTTCAGAGGCGAAAGGCCATGGGACCGTATGTGATCCATGGATCTCCGATCGGGAAACCGTATAAGTCTGATTCCTCATTTATTTACGATCTTGTTGATTTTCGTCGCAAATTTCAATTTACTAGAACTCTGCTCCTAATTCTTAATCGACAAATCTGTTTGTTTGTATAAGACTGAATGTGTTTGAACGAAATTCTTTTTCTGAAAGACTGTTTTTTGCGAGAAAAATGTACTCTATAGAAGATTTAAGGGTATCTGACGTGGAAAAAAGTGTGTTTGAATGTAAGTTTTTTTTATTTGTTTTTCAATAGAAGCAGAGAAAATATTGATTCTCTTTAGAAGCAAAACATAAGTAGAAACTAAGGCCTCGTTTGGTTGCTATATGAATTGAATTTCTACGGGAAATATTTCTCAGGAATTCAATTCCTATGTCGACTTTTCAAGAAGTAAGTATGAAGTGTTTGGTTGCCGGGATAAGAAATAAAACTTCTTGGGGAGGCTGGTTAAAAACAAAGGAATTAGAACTTATCTAAAGAGGTTAGCTAAGTTACTTCATGCGTTTTGAAGGAATTGGAAATTGCTAAGTAATTTCCACTCCTCGTATTTTGTCAATTTCCTGCTAACCAAGTAAGAGCTAGAATTTATACTTTTTATTAATTTCTACTTCCTGCGTTTACTTCATGCATACCAAACAAGGCCTAACAATTTTTGGGATAAAATAACTCTATTAGAAGTACTTTTTACCGAGTGTTTTATAAGAAGTGCTTCTTAACAATGCATTTTTTTTCCAGAAATTGGCCACGCAGGCTCTAATGAATCGTTGGATGACTTATTATGAATGAGGATGCAATTTCTCTTTTAATATCTAAAAGAAAATCGTTTTAATAGGTTTTCTTTTTAATATCCAGGCTCTGTTTTATTTGGACAAAATACTTTCTGTTTAGGCTAAAAGTATGATAGTGTAAAGGTTCACCTCGTATCTCATGCTTTAATTATATTAAGAGCGGGACTGTTGGTATTAGAACTCATGACCTCGTGGTTAAGAAAACTCTGATATCATGTCAAACAACCAATTATACAGAAATTTAAGCTAATAGGAAAGGCTCATGAATGGTTTTATAATCTAAGTAGCTTGTCTACATGTAGCTTGAGATTTCTCTTAGTTGTTTACTGCTTCATCATGATACTAAGAAGGATAAAAAATGACCATATTCAACATGACTGCAGGTTTTTGTCGCTTCGAGGTTAAATGTTCCTGGAGCATGGCAAATGCCTCAGGTAATGCCAAACGATATTGTATTCTTTTTCTTCAGCATAAACACTAAACGCGTCGTGATGTTTCAAAGTTTAATTTCTGGGCATCACATCAGGATTCATTTCTCACTTCCTGTTTGGTATCATTTTCTGTTTCCAGTTTTTGATTTTGAGAAACTATAAGCCAGGCTTTGCAAAAGATTTTGTTCTTTTGGTTTCAGTTTGTATTCGAACGAGGAAAAAACAGAAAATAGAAGATAAAAAAATAGCCAATTCTAAAACTAGTTTTTGTTTTTAGAACACCAAAAATTGCAAATGGAAAACAATACCAAACTGTTAGATAAAACGCACATGGATGGTTTTCTATACTCGCCTTGCGTGAAGTTGTATTATTATAAAGTGCAGGGAGTAGTTGGAACTTAAACTCTCAACTTCCATAAATCATCATAGAGGCTCTTATGTAAGGAAACCCACACTTCCAAAGGCTTAAGTTGTTGAGTGGAAAAACATGAATAGGTTCACGTATGCCTCATTTTTTATGTCTCCCTGCATTCTGTGCCCCTTCGTCTTGCAAAGTAGAACGGAATGGTTCTTCCTTTATTATTTGCTTTTGTTGGGTAAAAATTCAAGAATTAGATTCGATTTAGAAAATCTAAGAGGGTACCAACACGTAAGCACCGGATCCCATTACAACTCCGAAGTTAAGTGCTTGGGCGAGAGTAGTACCAAGATGGGTGACCTCCTGGAAAGTCTTCATGTTGCATCCCTCAGGTTGAGGGTTCTGAGAAACAGCCTCTTTCCATGGTAGCACCCTAAAGGGGGACGGCTGCGTACATCCACTCCCCCCAGACCCTGCTTTGGCGGAAGCCCTTGGGGCACTGGGAATGCTGCTTGCTTTAGATTCGATTTAGATGAGAAAGAACATATTTGAAAGAAATTGAGAAGAGAAGAGCGAAAAAGAAAGCAGTAACACGGAGATTTAAGTGTAAAATCCTCAAATTAAGGGACAAACTATGAGCAAAGGAAAAAGCAATCTACTAAGAAATCTGAAGAGAAATATAAGAGGGCTTCTGCATATTACGTATATATAGGCACAACTAATCCTAGGACTCTCTTAATGGGCCTGTTAGGCTGAAGCTGCAAAGAAAATTCACATTGTAGGGTCCTGGGCCTGGGCCCTTTACTGCCACCATAGACCTTTGTTCTCTAAAACGAGACATAAATTCGAGACAAGCACAACAACTTACATGCAGAGTAGCAAAATGGATTTGAAGATAAATTTTTCTTTATCCGTATAGGAGTTATAAACTTCCTCTCAAGGAGAGTAGCAAGTTATTTTCCTTTGCTTCAAAACTTTTTCCATCCTAGCTCAACCTTAGATTTTCTAAACCTAACCCAATTAAAGTTACACGATGAAATTGATTTTCTGAATTGGACATAAAAATGAGAAGAACAAATATTGTTATTTGAAAATATCTTGACGATAAAGATGTTTCTAAGGAGAGCTCTTCCTTTCCACCAAAGTCGGCCCTAAGCTCTGTTTGTTTTTAGGGAAGACACTTTCCATTCCAATGCTATTGTTTCTATATACAAACTCATAAAGCCACAAATACGAAAAATATTTTCCTCCATTGAGGAAAGTTTGAGTTCCCCTCAAAAAAAGGGGATAACATTTTCTTTTATGGAGAGGAAACATTTTCTGTTGTAGTCTCACAACTTGGCCAAGTGTGAACCTCATATAAATTTATAGAATGAAACTATTTTTTTTAGTTAGAAAGATAAAATTTTTTGAAAACAATAAAGTAATATGTAAGGAAAATTTTCTATAAGGAAAATGTTTTCCACTAAACCAAATTAAGCCTTATATCTTCACTTTCTCCCATGGGCTTTTGTATTACTTTTTCTCCGTTTTGATTGCTTTAGGGGGGCATTGAAGATGGTGAAGACCCTAAGTCCGCTGCCATCAGAGAATTACGTGAAGAAACCGGAGTAGTCTCTGTTGACATCATTACTGAGGTTAGTTTTAAACCCCATATATGCGTCTTATAGAATCCCACATTGGAGTTGTGAGAGTGAAGAGATCAATTTATAAGCTCATTGGGTTATGCCACCTAATGCCAGTTGGTTTTAGGATGGAACCCTACTTGGGTTTATATATGCATATCATGTATACCAACTCTGTGAGGCCAAGTGAATATTTAACGAACCCAATGTCCTAAAACTTACACGCGCCTCAACTAATACCTCGGTTACATTTGTTGTCTACTTGGAATTTTCCCTTATATGCAATAGGGTAGGGTAAGTTGGGGTCTGAAGAATTAAAGGATAGCGAACAAGAAAAGTTATCAGATGTGATGAAAACATATAGTTTGGTCATTCGGCTAGTCCCGATATTAAGGGTCCAAAGCAAATTTGACCAATAGCCATTTTTGGTAAGAGGTTCAAGCCAACTTAAGCGCTCCTCGAATAATTGACTTTATATTATATCATCAGCTAATATGTGAATCATTTATAATATATCATAAATACGTCGTTATTTCTCTTATTCGATCCCAAGATTCTAGGGGCTCGGAGTGAGTTCTGATTGATGGGGTGTTTTTTTGGTCCTGTTGCTGTTCCGGACACCTTAAGCACACCTTAGATAACTTACTTTATATTATAATACCAGCTATAAGTGGGTCCATTATGTTATATGTGTACGTATACGTTTATAATGTATCATATAGAAGTCTTTGTTTCTCCAATTATGAATAGTAATATGCAGTGCAAGCAACTGTTTTTGGGGTCTTGACCAGCCCTGCTACAAATAATGATGTATGATAGAAGAAAACTGATAACACACCTAATTTTCAAAAAATGCCCTCATATGCATTTTTCCGAAAAAACATTCCTTTTTTTCAGGTTCCGAAATGGTTGACTTATGATTTCCCCCCTGCGGTTAAGGCAAAGGTGAATCGTCTATGGGGAGGCGAATGGCATGGGCAAGCACAGAAATGGTGAACACTTGTATCCTTTCTCTTCTAAATTATAATGAGACCAATCTGGATTAAAAGCTTTTAGTTGCTTAAAGACGTTACATACCATTCAAGTCGAAAATTGCTGATGGCTTCGTTTCGTGCAGTAAACATGTCGTGTTGTCAATAAGTTAACTGTGTTAAATTTGTATTTGCTTTATACCTGAAACATGAGAAAAAAATAATGAAGAAACAAATTATTGTGTTTAAAATATTTGACAGGAAGCATTCTTAAGAAAGATGAATGTTTTCTCCTCTAACCAAACGGACTCTTAAATAACGTCTCATAGACTCCATAAGGTTCAAAGTTCTATGCCGTCAGATGTAAAGTTGTCATTCTCTCATATTGTCAAGAAACCAACTTCTCCAAAAGCTTAAGCTAATGGGTAAGGCCAATGAATGGTTTTATATTCTAGCATGTCCTCTCACGTGAATGTCCAATTGGGTTTAAAGCATGGATAATGCATACCTTGTTCTTGGAATAGATTAGTATTTAGGATGGGGATGTTGGGATTCGAACTCGTGACCTCTTAGTTAACAAGGCTCTGATGCCATGTCAAGGAACCAACTTCCCCAAAAGCTTAAACTGATGAGTAAAGGCCAAAGAATGGTTTTATACTCTAACACATGTACTTTGTTAGCAGTTGGTTGCATCTAACACGAATTTGAAACATGGACAGGTTCCTAATGAGATTTAAAGCAGATGATACCGAGATCAATCTGGCTAATGACGAAGCAGATTCCGAGTTCTCAGACTGGAAATGGTCGAGCCTGGAGGAGGTCATCGAGCAGGTCTTGATCAAATCTAACTCTCCATTTTTCGTGTACTTTTTAGAACTGGTGGTGCAAATGAATAGAGTCAAGTCCTAACTTGTCAAGCTCGAGGTTTCTCGTGCCGTTATTTTGTATGGCCTGAAGCTCATGGAAGATGGAGAGTGAGCTTGAGCTTGGCTCATTTAGGCTGAAATTCAGTTTATTTAGGCCCAAATTTGGTTGCTTAGTAGGCTCATAATTTAGATTGAGATTGGTAATTTAGGTTTGTTTAGACTGACGAACTGTCGAGCCCGTGCTTTACCTAATTTATGCTCGTCTCACTTATCTAGCTAGAGGTCCAACAGAGTCAAGCCAAGCCCTAGAGCTCACCAGGCTTGAGGCTTGTTGTCATTATTTCCTTGCTTGAAGCTCACTAAACCCGAAATTTTGAGCTTGTTCTTACTGTCCGATCATCTAGGTACATTTAGGCTCGATCTAAACTCGTTTAGGCTTAAGCTTCAGCTAGTTAGGCTTAACTTGGCTCATTTAGGCACACTGAGGCCATAGTTTAGCTTAACATTAACTTATTCAAACTTACTTAAACTATTGAGCTACCGAACCCAAGCTTTTCTATGCTTGAGCTTCGCTTCTTCAGCTAAACCAAGCAGTTTCATCCCGAGCATTTCGAGCTAATAACGAACCATCTCACATATATTTCACGAACAAGCTCAACTCATTTACACCTAGGTTTGAACATAAGCCCCTGTTTAGAACTGTAGAACAATTTCCATTCTTTATTTCTAGTTTTCCTTTTCCATTTTTTATTTGAAGAACATGTTTATGAGTAGAAAATTGTTAATAATTTTCAAATTTAGGAAATTAGAAAACGCATTCCAGTGATCATAATTTTCCAAATTTTTGAAAATTATAAATTTTATATATAAGTTTATGCTTTATGCTTCTCAGGATGGGGGTCCCTGGACACAGCCTCCCCAAAGGGGTAAGGTTGCGTTCATCCCGCCCTCCCCTCCAGACTCTGCTTAGGCGGGAGGCCTTCGAGGCACTGAGTTTGTTGTTATTGTTGTAAATCGTATATATAAGTAATACTCGTAAGTTTGAGAAACCAATAATTTGATCCGAACTCGATCCGTACACTTAGGGTAATTGATTCGAAAATGACAGGTTTCCAAACAGCCCCTAAATCTTTAGAGAACTAAAAATTAGCCAATAAACTACAAAATTCTCTTCTGTTCAAAAAAAAAAAAAAAACCTACAAAATTCTCTGTTTCTAAACAGTCCCTAAAACTTTTGCAGGCGGTAGACTACAAGAGGCCAGTGTATGAAGAGGTTATGAGAAGCTTTCAGCCATATTTCAATGCCAACGGAAATGCAAGATCAGCCAAATGCAAGTCTTCTAAGTGGTAAACACCTTTTAGGTCTCCATAAATTTCTAGTTTCCTCATTTGCTTATAAATATTTGGGGTGTAAAATATTGGGTAAATTAAAAACCTCTCGGTTTTTTACTCAGAAACAGAAAATCTTTAGAAATAAAAGCAAATATTTCACTCCTCACTTTTCAGAAATCAATCAATACGATTGAATCTATTGGTTAAGGTATTCCTTTTATGTTTTTGACTATTTTACCCTTCTGGAAAATGGATAAATGATTAATTTTTATTTAAAAGTATGCGATATTTTAAAGTTTATTATAAGATTTCACCTACTTCAATTTGAAAAATCAAATATAAAGTTTGCCTTATGATGTAAGGATTAATGTAAAAGATAATAGGACAAGTATTCGTTACTAAAAATAAAATATATAAATAAATATTTGCTTAAACCTAAGGCTAAATTTTTAAAATTGATCCATATCATTTAACTGAAAGCTATAAAAAATTTTCACAAAATAAAATTAATCATTTCACCCTTATTTTAGAAGGGTAAAATAGTCATAAAAATATAGATACAGACATAAATAACTGTTTCGAGGGTGAATTGAAGAGTTTTTGGAAAATGAGGAATTAAAGTGTTTGATTTTATTTGTAGAAAAAGTTGTCTAATTTTAGTGAAAAATCCGGGGTTTGATTATGTAATTTATCCTATAATATTTTCTTAATTCTTATGTAGATTCACATGAGAAGGTCTTTGTTGTTTATCAAATTAATGGGAATGTGATTAGAAACCAAGTTTTAGCTCTTATACTTTGATGTTCTCATACTTTCATGCTACCATGCTTCCATGTTGTAATGCTTCTCAAGTTGGGGGTCCTCGGAAACAGTCTTCCTTCACGGTAGCACCCTAAAGGAGGAAGACTGTATATAGGGGTGTAAAGGAACCGAACGTTCAATGAACTACTTGTATTCGAAATCGATTATGGCTCGTTCGTGTTCATAATTAGGGCTCGATAGTTCGATTAGGCTCGATAAGCTTAACGAGCCGAGTTCGAATAAGGGGGTGCTCGGCTTGTTAATGTTCGTGAACAGTTCGATAAGAGCTCGTTAAGGGCTCGTTAAGAACTCGTTAAAAAACTTGTTAAGAGCTCGTTAAAGGCTCATTAGCAGTTAATATTAACTCCAAAATAGTTCGATAATGGTTCGATAGTAACTCGAATAACTCGGCTCGATAGGGAGCTCGACTCGATAATAAGCTCGTGTTTGTTATGGGCTTGATTTCATTTGGTAATGAACTCGGCTCTGCTTAATAAGGAGCTCGAATTGGTTCGATTAGCTTAACGAGCCGAGCCGAGCCGAGCTTCGAGCACAACAAAACCCTAACGAACTGAGCTCGAACAAGGGGTTGGAAAGTTCAATAAGATCTCGGCTTGAACTCGAGCTCGATAAATCTTAACGAACTGAGTTTGAACAAGGGGATGCTAGGCTCAGCTCGGCTCGTTTACATCCCTAGCTGCATACATTCATCCCCCATATCCTGCTTTTGCGAGAGCCCTTGAGGCATTGAGATTGTTGTTGTTGTTGTGATTAGAAACCGAGATTTAAGAATTGCTTGACTATTCCGATAATTCCACGCTGCTCTCCCACCATGAAACTGTTTCATGAAACTGAATTTTTCATAGAGTGTTGAAAAATTTCGGAATGCGTCGACCAATGTATCAATTATATCAAAAGTTTAGATTTCCTAGTACAAGTATGTTTCATAAGTCGCTTATTTGGTGATAAATCATTGAAGTTCTAGTTGACAACGTCTAACATTAGTAGGATAAAATGTCATCTTGGATGTGTATGGTTGGGTACAAGTTGGAGTTAAACTTTATATAGATTAGGATTTTTTTAATGGGCGTGCTGGGTTTTTTTTATATAAAGGTTGCTGGTCCCTATTTATGAGAAGCATAATATTATCTGCCCATTGAGATACTGAATCGAATGAGTAGAAGGCTTATAAGCTGTCAACCTATCATTCATTTGCTCTTGTTCTAAACTCAAACAATTTTTGTGGATCCATGTATGTATTATCTTATTTATAAAACTATAAATAAATAGGATACCTAAGAAGGTACCAACACGCAAGCACTGGATCTAGAGTAGTACCAATAGAGGTGCCCGCTTGGAAAGTTCTCGTATTGCATCCCTCAGATTCAGGGTTCTCAGAAATAGCCTCCCTTCAGGGTACCTTAAAAGGGGAAGATTGTGTACATTCATCCCTTCAGATCCTGCTTAAATAGGAACCCTTGTGGCATTGAAAATGTTGTTATAAATAAAGAGGATGCTTAATTGATCTTTAAGGGTTGTTTTGAATATTATTGTTTATTGATATTTTATTAACAACGGCCTCTGTGTTTAGAGGAATGCAATGAGTTGTATAATGGAAAATGTTGTACTAAATTTATTTATTAAATAATACGATAAATTAGATTCTAACCCCCTATTTGGCATCGGGGTAAAAAGGGGTAATTTTTTATTCCTATTTGGTAAATTTATTCGAAGGGTAAAAGGGATAATGAGGGGTAATTTCTTACCCCTCTTTACCCTCCATTGCCCCCTCTTTACCCTATTTTTTTAACACTTAAATTGAACGGTAAAGGGAGATAAGGGTAATTTTTAAAAATTTTGAACATTTTTATTCTTATTTTAACTATAACTCTATTTATCATTATCCCTTTACTTAATTGTCAAATAAGGGTAACTTAGTTACCCCTCTTAATTTGATATATCCAAACAAGAGAGAATATTACCTTACCTTCTTCCTTTTTAACCCTCTTTACCTCTCTTTACTCCCTTTACTCCATTGCCAAATAAAGCATAAAAGGTAATATTAAAGAAAAATGCTAGATTTATTGAATTTGGGTACTGAATTTATGTATCAATGATACGATAAAAAGTTAATTGATTGTAAAACGTAATATTATAGAAATTGCGGAATGTACCAAATTTAGTTACTAAGGATGCAGTAAAAATTTATTGCATCATAAAAAGTGATATTAAATTAATTTTTGTATGTTAATAATTTTTTGGCATGTACATTTGATACACAAATTAGGTGTAATTTTTTTATACATATCATCGCTTTTAAGTTAAGTATACTTTATACGCACACTAAAATGTCGTTTAGTTAGAGTCTAAAACTAATTCTGAACCTTCACGTATCAGCTTAAACTTTTGGGATAGATGGTTCCTTAACATGGTATCAGAGCCTTGATGACCAAGAGGTCAGGAGTTTGAATCTCAACAGCCCCCACTTTCAATATTAAAACAATTAAGCACAAGGTAAGAGGTAAGTCTGTGCATTATCCACGCTTCAAGCCCAAACGGGCTTTTGCTTGAGGGGGCATGTTAGAGTATAAAACCAATCATGGACCTTCGCCCATCAGCTTAAACTTTTGGGATAGATGGTTCCTTGACAATTTTAGTTTATCTATTTTAATTGTATTGTATTTATCTCGAAAACAGTTTCTCGTTAGGGTCTTATCCTGACGGGGTAAGGCTGCGTATATCTTATCCCCTGACCTCGCACAAGCGGGAGCCCTTGTGACACTGGACATGTTGTTGTTGTATTGTAATTGTATTAATTTAGTTGGGTTATTTATATTTTAGTACTCTTACATTTTTTTAAAATAATAAAAAAGGATCTCGACATTTTTGAATTATTAAAAAACCCTAAGTTTTTGTTGTATTAATAAAAAGGCCCTTAAGTTTTTGTTATATTAATAAAAATGTCCCTAAACTTTTGTTATATTAATAAAAAGGCTCATCTCCGATATGACGATGTCATTTTTAGTCGATAGAGCAGACGTGACGGCTGTTGTTTTATTAATACTATAGTAAAATGATAAAAAAAAACCATTTAATAACCATATTTTGAAACAAATTAAGTAAAAATAGATGGCTTTTACATAATACAATTTCTCAAATTTTTTGCTTACAAAGTAAAAATAAGAATGTTGAAGTGTACCTTGGGTCATTTTATTGTAACATTAATAAAATACAGTTGCCATGTTAGATTTATCGATGAAAAATGATATCATCACACTTGAGAGGTGCTTTTTTATTAACACAAGAAAAATATAGGGGTCTTTTCAATAATTCAAAAAAGTCAGGATTCTTTTTATTATTTTTAAAAATATTAGGATATTAAAATATAAATACCCCAATTTAATTTATGTTTTTTTAACAAGTACGTGGGTTTACCACTTGAGTGTTATATTTTTATTATAGTCAATCTTTTAATATTCAAAAATTTAGATTTATTCCAAAATTTAGGTGTTACATAAATTAGAAAGTTACCCCCTGCTTGACAATAGGATAAAGGAGGGTAAGGATAAAGAGGGATAATTTTTTACCCCTATTTAGCAAAGTTATTCGAAGGGTAAAGGGAGATAATGGGGGGTAATTTTTTACCCCCCTTTAACCCCCATTACCCCTCTTGACCCCCAATTTCTTTAACTTCAAATTGGGGGGTAAAGGAGGGTAAGGGTAATTTTTTAAAAAAATTTAAATTTTTACCCTTATTTTAACTATAACTCTCTTTACCCTTACCCCTTTACCCAATTGCCAAATAAGGGTAATTCATTTACCCCTCTTTACCCTTATCCCTTTTAATTTGACATATCCAAATAAGGGTAAAATATTACTCTATCTTCCCCTCCTTTACCCCTCTTTACCCTTATCCTTATTTACCCCTGTTTATCCTCCTTTACCCTGTTGCCAAACAAAGTAAGGTAATTTTTCATAAAAATAAAAAAAATATAGTAATTTTTTTTAAATTACATTTAAAATTTAGATAATTTGCAATATAAAGAACATAAATCGATGTGTCTATTCTATCTATTCAAATTTTAATTTATTTCAATTTTAGTTGTTAATAAATTAACTCCTGTAGGTTGCATTATTCCTTGTGAATGGGTCCCGCTAACTAAGATCATAATGTGGAATCCTGATCCAAAAATTCCAGGTGGATCCCTCAATATTTATTCATTCCTGTCCGAATTAATTTGAGGGTTATTTATATTAAAGGTCTTTATATTTTATCTATTATATTAATTTAATTTTTTTACTTTTAATTATGTTAATTTAATCTTTGAATAATTCAAAATGTGTCAATTTAGTCCTTTGGTCAATTTAAGTTTAATTAATGTCGTAATTTTAAACGAAAAAATTATGTTAGATGCAAGCAAGTTATCATAAATTTATCTGTTCAGTCAATTTAACCCAATTCGTGGCTGAACCATTAAAAAATTGATTAAAAACTTAACATAAATTTTTCTCTAAGAACTAAATTTGCACATTTTGAATTATATATGGACTAAATTGAAAACAATTAAAAGTAAAAGGACTAAGTTGATACAATTGACAAAGTATATGGACATTTAGCGAAAATAGTCCTTAGTTTAAAAGTAGTGTTATCCTATGCAATGCATTGAGAGGATTTATATTTTAAGAGCAAAATTAATATATTACGTTGACATTTTTTTTGATAATTGAAGGTTTATTAATAGTAATAGGATACATAGACCCGAATAGAACAAGCCAAACCGCCGCGTAAACAACGCCGAGGCTAAGAATGCAAGAAACTGGAATTAAAACCCAAACGCGGACCAGAAAACCAACAAGACACACCACTATACATGACAACCCAACAAACCAAAAAAATCCATAGACAAACAACTCAAGAGCACCAACAACAAGACCCCGGAGCAAGATACAGAGTACCAGCAACCAAACAACTCCCAAGAAAACCACACCGCCAAAGCCCAAGGAACAAACGCCCACCGGTAACCAGAAAGAACAGCAGCGCGCCCATCCAGGGCAAGGAGCAGAGGCAACCCCCAAGAGAACCAAACAACTTCCAAATAACAGGTGCAAAGACAGGATAGCCAAGAAGGAATCAGTCCACCAAAAACCCCATGCAAAGACAGGACAACCAAGAAGGAAGCAGTCCACCAAAAACACCTAGCCACACAGCACTTGCCCAACCACCCACCTAAACAAAAAAAAAGGACGAAAAGAACACCACATCAGCCAATCTCTCAGACTCTAAAGGAAACCACACAAAGGCCCAAGCTGCCTCGTAGACCTTATGGTTTCCTTTTCCCTTTATCTTTCACCTTCTTGCTCCTTTTAACAACTCTCTTGATTTCCTTAACATTTGTCACTTATTTTTCTATGACTGAGTTATGCATATCCTTCCAATCTATACCCACAGCTTCCCCTATCTTGATTCCCTTAGCATTACGTCGACATACAATTAATAAGTGACTATAATATCATGTTCTAGTGCCAATAAAGTTGTAATTTTACCTTTTTAAATATATTTTAACAAATAAGGGTCACCACATTAGAAATTAAGAGATAAAGATTTTTTGATAGAAGCGTTAAAGTTGGGTTATTTTTTAGTAAAAAAATTAGACTTGTATTATTTTTTGGTTAGAAAATAAAATTAATTTTTTTTAAATATTAACCTATAGTTAAATTATTTTTAAATTAATTATTGTAATAATAATAATAATTTTGTATTCAAAGTTAAGAGTAACACTGGTCCACGACAATGCCAGCCACAAACCTACCCCACGCGGCCACAGACACTTGAAAACAAAACGTAAACGCTTTCCTCCCTCCCTTCCTGTCTTCCCTGTCAAGCACCAGGAGAGAGAAACTGCCTGCCAATTAAGCTGAGAGAGAGAGAGAGAGAGAGATAAAGAAACCGCCAGAGAGAGAGAGAGAGATCGCCAGTGGCGGCTACGGCGGGCAATGCTGAGCGCGATCGGCGGCGGAAGGAGCATCCGAAGGCGTTTATGGGCGGCGGAGGAGCATTTGTTGACGGTTTTCGTCGCTGGTTCCAGCGGCGATCTTGTGTGAGTTCCACCACGTCCGATGAGTACTTCCAGTCCAATGCCGCAGCCGATGATGACGGCGGCGCATCGTCGTCAATGGTGGCGCCGGTGGTGGTTGACTTCGATTTCTCTCGGTTGAAGCTCGTTAAGGTTCCTAAGAGGAGTTATCACCACAAGCTTATGCCTGCGGATCCTCAGAAGAAGGTCCTCTCTCTCTAGAGTTTTTGATGCGGCTTTGAAATGAGTTGAATTGAGTGCTGATTGATTCAATCTATGACTCGTAAAGTGTGGAATTTGATCGAAAAAGAAGCTTTCTCTCTCTATCTAGAGTTTTTTTAATCGAAAAGATAAATTTTATTGAGAGCGAAAGAATGTACGCCAAGCTATGGACAAGCTGTCTTTAGTTGTGAAAATAACACAAAAACTAATACCCCAAGGCCTTCAATTCCTCTATGAATCTGTGAACGCTATGTTCGGGAAGCTCTCCAAGTTCTTAGCCAAAAGAACTCCTAAAAGACCAGTAAAAAAATTACTGATATATCTTTTGAGTTGAGTGCTGATTGATTCAGTCTATTACATGAAATGTTTTTGGAATTTCATGTGATTATGTCATCTGGTGTTGATTTGGTATTTCGATTTTTGTTCTTTATGTCGAGTTTACGTTAATTCCTCTTACTTGAAATGGAATTTTTCTAATTAAATTCTAACGTCTTGATTGGTCGTGACGAATGATGACACGTATTGAGTTTGACTGCTTCAAAATTATCGCCGGTGAGAGAGAATGAACTGGCTTGTTTTTTATTTGGTAAGTACTTGAGATAGAGGAGGGAGAGAAGGGAGAGTTTCACAAAGAAGCTCCTCCATTAAGATCGGACTCGAATTTTTGGGGTAAGCAAGTGGGTGAGGGATTTGAACCTAAGACTTCTAGTTGTAGGGCTTAATCTCAGTAGTTTTACCACCAGACCAAGACCTTATAGCCTGGATCAAATTAAAATAAGGTGATATTTTTACGTTCGTACAAATTGCTTATATTGATGTTTTCCTGTGTGGCTATTCATTTCTTTCAATAGTTATAACAATAACAAACCCAGTGCCTAAATGACTCCCCCCAAGGTAGGGTCTAAAAGGGTGAAATACATGCAGCCTGATCCCTATAAGGTGCTATCCTAGAGGAAGGCTGTTTCCGAGGGCCCCCAACCCTAAATATGCAGTTATGTTGGAAATATAATTACGATTAATTTCAAAATCTATGGATGTAGCTTCAAGCTCTTTGATAATAACTAGGATAGGAGATATTCGGGTCAAAAAAAGCAAAAAGAGAGATTCAAGATCAAATTTACAATTTTATATAAATCTTTATGTGATTTGGCTTGTCGAGATGAATTATTTGTCTACATGATCTTCTTCACCTGTGGTGGATGATGTCGGGTGTTGTTCACTTCTTCTGTTCATTGATTATTTCTAGATTGAGATATTTCTTGATTGCTTGCAGATTTAGATTATCCAAGGTGTATATATGTAGCTCTCACCTCATGTAACTCAATAATTCATGTAAACGGTTGTTATATCTCCAAATGAATGAAGAATGTGTCTTGTATGATTATATGCAATTTCTTGCAGATGTTCATGGCAGTTTATATTTGTCTTGCTGTTTGCTTAAACTCAGAAATTGGTCTCCATGTGTTGAAGCATTATCAAAGTGGAAAAAAAAAATCTATTTTAAATACTTGTGAAGCCGCTAGCTTATAAGCGCAGCAATGACTATTTACTTCATCAGAGCTGTATGATTTTGTGGATACTGCTCTCTCATGTTAAAACATCTAGTTAATTGTGTCTTGCTTTGTACATGTAATATAAGATAACTATGTAACTGCATGTGAACTTAACACATAATTGTAGAAAGAAATAGGTCCCCAATGTGTACCTCCTGATCTCTGCCCTGTCTTTGTTCTTCTATAGTTTTTGTTAGGAAATGCAACAACTAAAGCACAACGAAAGATTCAACGACAAAACAAAAACAAACACATAAGATTTACGTGGTTTGGCCTAAAATTGCCTACTTCCACGGAGTTGCAGGGGTATTTTTATGCTTGGAAGTTCTGGAGAGAGTTTTTTTTTTTAATTTCACTAAACAGGGTTTTATGTAGGCACATGCAGAAGAAACTCTAATCACCCCATAATAAATCACCAAAATGGGCCTGGACCTTCACCTAGGCCAAAAATAAGGCCCAGAACAGTATTAAACAAGGCTCCACACAGGAAGCTCAACAGTTTTCTTCCCTCATATTTACTTAATTTTTTTCTTGTCAAGGATTGATTAGGATTATTTAATTTTATGCAGAACATGCTTGACAAAGAATTCTTCTCTGAGTATGGTGAGGCTAGTCGATATGAAATTCAGGAGGTAATCGGTAAAGGCAGCTATGGTGTCGTTGCCTCTGCGATTGATACTCACACTGGAGAAAGGGTGGCCATTAAAAAGATTAATGAAGTTTTTGAGCATGTATCTGATGCCACACGCATTTTGAGAGAAGTCAAGCTGCTTCGGTTGCTCCAACACCCTGATATTGTGGAAATTAAGCATATAATGCTTCCTCCATCCAGACGGGAATTTAAAGATATATATGTAGTTTTTGAATTAATGGAATCTGACCTTCACCAAGTAATAAAAGCGAATGATGATCTGACTCCTGAGCATCACCAATTTTTCTTGTACCAGCTTCTTCGAGCCCTAAAGTACATACATTCAGGTTTTAACTCCTTTTCTTTTGGAGACAAGTTTTCTTCTACACTTGGAATTTATTCCTTTTTCGCGACCAAAAAATTTTGACCCTTGAATTAGGCATTATGTGGACCTGGGGAATTCATATACAAAAATTTCAAAGAAAATATCTCAAATCTCTAGAATGCCAAATTTAGAGGTCGAAAACTTTAGCACCAAACTAAAGATTTATACATGCTCTTCATGATTTCGGCTATATGTATCTTGCAGCAAATGTATTCCATCGCGACCTGAAGCCAAGGAATATCCTTGCTAATGCTGATTGTAAATTGAAGATTTGTGATTTTGGGCTTGCCCGTGTGTCATTTAATGATGCACCATCAGCTATATACTGGACAGTAAGTGTTTCTCTTTGGCAATGAACTGCCTTTTATTTCAGAGTTAGTACTTCTATTCTGAGTAATTGATCTTACAAGTTTTGAATTTACTAACTTTGCCTTGATGTTTTTAGGATTATGTGGCAACCCGATGGTATCGTGCGCCTGAGTTATGTGGATCTTTCTTCTCTAAAGTGAGTATTGATATCAATCTGCATTTGTTTCCTTTCTTGTTCCTATTATTGGTAATAGATTGGCCCAAAATTCATGGACTTACATTATATTGCGAGTCACACCATTTGCCTAATCTGGTTGACGATTTGGTGGATTAGTATTATCAATTTAGTCTGAAAAAGTCAGCTCTGTGTCACTGGTTTCAATACTACATGTTCTGCATTTATTTTTTTAAATTTTTTTTTTGCTGTATATGAAAGGCCACTCATATGCACCATTTTCATCTCAGTTTTTGGTTTGCTATGAAAATTTATTGTCATTGATTGTCGATGTCGGTGTGGAAGGATTGGATTGATGCATTTTCTTTAACACTTGCAGTACACGCCTGCTGTTGATATGTGGAGCATAGGGTGCATATTTGCAGAAATGCTTACTAGGAAGCCAATTTTTCCTGGGAAGAATGTGGTGCACCAATTGGATCTGATGACTGATTTACTGGGCACCCCATCAGCAGAATCCATTGCAAAGGTTTATTACTTCTCATATTTATTATAACTATTCATACTGTCCAGAGATCCTTTTGTGATACATAAGAAGCTTTCTTTGCAGATCCGAAATGAGAAGGCTAAAAGATACCTTAGCAACATGAAGAAAAAGCCAACCGTACCTTTATCCCAAAAGTTTCCCCATGTGGATCCATTGGCCCTTCGGCTACTTGAACGGTTGCTTGCTTTTGATCCAAAAGATCGGCCTACTGCTGAAGAGTTAAGATTTAGTTAGTACCTCTATTTTAGGCTCCATTTGGTTCGACATTACAAAATATTTTCAATTAAAAATGTTCTTTTATTAAAAAATTTTGTCTTTCTATCTAAAGAAAACAATTTTATTCTGTAACTTTGTAAGAGGCTGATGCTTGGCCATATTGAGGTTGAAGTGAAGCATATAATGTGAGATTACAACAGAAAACGTCTTCCTTTCCATGGAGGAACATGCTTTCCCCTTTGGTTAAGGGGGAAGTCAATTTTCCCTCAACGGAGAACTTTTTCCGTATTTGTGGATGTTGTTGTAAAGTCATACAAAGAAACAATGGAATTGAGATGGAAAATATTTTTCCGTCAAAACAAATGGAGCCTCCATGTTGAGTTTTATTTCCCCCACAAATGCGCTTTAGTTATATTATTGTGTGATTCCTGTTTCCTGATGTTGCAAGATTTGGTTTTACAGGCATTAGCAGATCCATATTTCTATGGTCTGGCAAATTCAGAATGTGAACCTTCCACAACACCCATTTCAAAACTTGAGTTTGAGTTTGAGAGGAAAAAATTAACAAGAGAAGATGTAAGAGAGCTCATATACAGGGAGGTATGCTCATTTTGAACGCGCTTTTTGCTTTCATCGTTATCATATTTCCATTACACTTGCATTTAGTTTTGAGATTCACTGCACAGATTCTTGAGTATCATCCACAAATGTTAGAAGAATACCTTCGAGGTGGTAATCAGACCAGCTTCATGTATCCAAGGTAAGGAATCTACAATATGTCTATGTCCCACTGTATATTCTTATGTCTTCGACGTGCTTGATAATCGTTATCGTATTCACTTCTCATATGTATTTTCTTCTCTGGTCATATTGTCTTTAGAAAAAAAGCAATATCAAGCGTGTTTTCTTTTTTGGTAAGTCAATGTTAAGTATTCCTTTGCCATGTTGAATGATTAATAATTTTGGAGGTATTCTACCTGATTAATTATGTTACAACAACAAACCGATTGTCACAAGGGCTCCCGCCAGAGCAGGGTCTGGGACCTGATTAATTATGTTACTTTGTAAAATTTTATGTTGATGTTTTTATAAATGATTTTTTTGTTCCCATAATGTTTGTGTTATTCCACTTATGAGTGCCCAAAAGTTTGTCCTGAAAGATAACAGCATTGAAATTTTCCAGCTGCAAAAACTCGAGTAGTGGGAATGAAACAGACTGTTGTCGGCTAAGATTTTAGGTTTGAGGCCTAACACTTTTTGGTTGGCATTCAAACGGTCAGTGTTTCTAATAGCTGGAAGGTGAATTTGAGAGAAGAAGGTTGTATTTTGAAGTAGAAAAAGTGGAAGGAAAGGAGGCAGAGAAGATGAAGAGAAATAGCTTTCTCATGTTTGGAAGTCAATCGAATTTAAAGAGAACTTTAATTGAAAGATGACAATGAAATGAAGAAAGAGACTATTAGTGAACGAAATAAGAGAGAGATGGCACAATGGCTCTAACCTTTATCCACCATAAGAAAAATTGCTTTGCTTATATCACTTGATATATTATGTACATTTCTTTCTTGTTTTCTCTCTCTCATTATCTGTTATATCCAGCTATAGGAAAATAATTCCTTCAATTTTTGTTCTTCATCCAAATTTTCCCAAGTCTGACATACTCTTAGGATTGGTGGTCTTTGACCTTCTTGCGTCACTGCCATAATCAACTTAGGACGCTACTGTGACTTAGTGGCTAGCAAGTCTAGGATGCTCCTATTGAGAGACAAGAGTGAATGAAAGAGCCATTCATTTCGACCAATTTTTACATGCTTCCCAAAGCCTCTATTGCATATACAACCTCAATTATACCAAAGATTTCCTTTGTCAAGCATTAAGCATCCTAGCCATTTTCCATATCATGATTTTGCTCAGTGATATTTTCTGGTAAACGGGGTGTCTGGATCAGTTTACAAGCATCTTGATTGGTTCCATTCACCTCCCATGCATTGGCATTTCAAATTTTGAGTAATGGAATTGATAATGATGCTGACTGGCTTGTCGTTTGGTCGAATTTGCAATATTCACCCAGTTCTCTCACGTTTGCCCTTATAAGATGATCGGTAATCAGATTGTTAGTACCTTTCACATGTTCAAGTACTTCAAAAGAATATTGAGCACTTTGATTGAACGATTGTTAACTAGGAAATCTCCCTGCCTTAGGATCAGGTCTAGTTAGAAATATTTTGGTGCCAAATAAGTAAGGTATCTGTTATACATTTCTAATTCCTTATAGTTCTTTTCAAAAATTATGTATTTAACTTCATGAGGCTTGAATTTTCTTTAATTGTTTCCAGTCCTCAAATGACCTTTCTGCTTAGAATCCGTTTAGGAAACAATCATTTTCTTTCTCATACAATATAACTCTCAAATGTTAATAAAAAATTAGAAATCATTTGCATCTGCATAGCATAAACATTTTTCTTCTTTGTTTTATGTCAATCCAGTGCAGTAGATCGTTTCAAACAACAATTTGCCCACCTTGAGGAAAATAATGGCAAAGGAGAAAAAACCACCCCTCTTCAAAGGAAACATGCATCCTTGCCGAGGTAAACTAATATTTTTTCACATTCTTCGTGTTAACATTTTGCTTGCAAGGCAACTTATTATTTATCTATAAAGGCTCAACTCTTTCCGGGCTCAAGGGTAGTCGACCTAGCTTGTTTAGCTAAGTAAAGCTCAAACTCCGTGGCATGTGAGTGTAAACGAGCCTAACAAGTTAATTTTCTACTAAATTATAAGTTTAAATGTGTGCTAATAAGCCAAGTTCAAACCTTTGTAAGCCAAGTAAAGCCTAAATAAGGCCCAAAACAAGCCAATGTAACTCAAAGCTTGTCGAACTGAGCTTGAGCTTAACCAACCCTATCTTAAGCTCGAATGAGCCAATCTCAAGCTCGAAATCATTAGATGTTGGCAAGCTGATACTCAAGCATAACAACCTTGGGCTTAGTTGTGTTTTTGTCAGGATCCTTATGTGACAGCGTGTTTCACCTGACCTAGCTATCATAAATGTTGATTTTCAGGGAGAGGGTTGTTGCTGCTTCTAGAGGCAAGACTACTCAACAAAATAATAGTGACGAGGAGGAAAAAGGTGCAATAGCTGCTGTTAATGGCACAAGCCAAGAGGTTCCCCTTGGTTCCGAGGAGACCTCGGGATTAAAATCTGTCAGTGAAGATGTGCTGCCCTTGCAAAACAGTAGCCGAAGTCTGATTAAGAGCGATACCATGAGCTCTTCCAAGTGCATTGGCGTAACAGAGAAGGATCCGGAGGTTAGTATTTTCAGATGTTTTTGACGTACTGCATTCTGTAATTCCTAATTAATTCGGGTGAAACATTGGAATATCTAAGTAATAAAAGACCAAATCTCAAGATATTTAAGTGACAAAATCAAAATCTTAGTATAGCCATAACTTCCAAAAGCCGAGATGAGTGAAATTGACCCGAGTTTTAGAGAAAAGAGGAACTGTGATGAGTATTAGAAATCTAGAATCAGAAGCTGTCAATGAAATCATATGGATGGGCCTTCAGATGATTGAATGATGATTAAAGGCAGAATTGGTGTTTTTTAAATTTAAGCTCTATTTGGATTAAAGGAAAATATATTTTCTTATGAAAAAGCTCGTCACAAAATAAATATTTTTCCTACAAAATTTGTCTTTCTATCTTAAAAACATGGTTTTATCTTATAAATTTGTATGAGATTCACGCTTAGTCAAGTTAAAAGTAACACTTATAACATGACAACTGCCGCATAGAACATTTTCTCCTCGTGAAGGAATATGTTTCCCTTTTGGTTGATGGGAAGTCAATTTCCCCTCGATGGACGAAACATTTTTCATATTTGTGGTTGTTTTCTGTCAAAACAAACAGAGTCTTAGGTGTGCTTGTCCCTATCGTCCATCCTCGTTCTTTGGTTTCTTATGTTAGTTTTTTCTCCCCGAAGATTTATTTTCCAGCGTATGTTCCTATAAATTTGATGTATCTTACGTGGTGATGATCGATTTGATCAATTCGTATGAGAGAGGAAAAAAAAAAACAGAAAATTCTGTTACATTCGATGCCATTTACTAGTTTGAGACATTGGAGCATATGTTCTTCTCCATTCCTTTGCCATGGAGTTATTTACTTCTGTTGGTCCTTAATATTTGTAAGTTCATTCAAATTGATCCTCATCTTTTTTTTTTTTTTTTGGCTTAAAATAGTCATTCATGTTTTTCAAAAAATTCATTCATGTTTTAATTGGTCTCCCATCTGGTTAACGCTAAGTAAAAATTTGAAAAATGAGAGACTGATTTTGTCATAAAATAAAATATGAGGGACTATTTTGAATAACAAGAAAAGATGAGGGATCAACTTGAACGAACTTACAAAAATTAGAGACTATTTTGAATAAAAAGAAAAGATAATAGATCAATTTGAACAAACTATAAACATTAGGAACCGACATAGCAAGTAACTTTTCTCCTGTGTAAGGTCGTACTTTATAATTTTGAAGTGCAAGTGGACCTTGTATTATGATGGCATAAACTTATTTGTTACATCATAATGTAAAGTCCGTTTCATTCATGTCAATCATTGAAGTGCTCTCTTTGTCGATTACATTATATAGATGCTATTCTTTTCAAGGGTTTATTTACTAGCCACTAATGCAACTGGATCCCATTAGAACTCCGAAGTTAAGCGGGCTTGAACGAGAGTAGTACTAGGATGGGTGACCTCCTGAGAAGACCTCGTGTTGCCAACCTTATAAGGTTGGGGGTCCTCGGAAACAGCCTCTTGGTAGAGTTACACTCTGAAGGGGTGAGGCTGCGACATCCACCCCTCCGAGACCCCGCTTAGGCGGTTGCCCTTGAGGCACTGGGTCTTGTTGTTGTTGTTGTTGTAGATGCTATTTTTTTCAAATTTAAACACAAATCACGTGTCTCATGGGCAAACTCTGGTTGATGTTGATGTTCTGAAACGCCCCATTTTGTTAGGTAAAGTGTCTTAAGATTTGGGTTCAATTTAGATGCAAAAGAAAAAAACTGAAAGATTCAAAAAGGGAAGAGTAAAAGCGAAAACGATGACGTGATTTACGTGAAAAATCCTCGAAATTGAAGGAAAGACCAATAAATTTGAGACACGATACAACACATTTTAATGTGTTTATTTTCATTTGTTTCGCAGGAGGAGACGGTCGCCGACAAAGAAAAGTGACAAACCAGTTATGTGATGATGCAGCATCACTATACAATGATGTTAAGAGTCCAAGAAATCTACTTACAGTATGGTGCTTCTTTATTTGCTTATTTATATAAATTGTATGTTAATTATCGAAACCATGAATTATATATGTGGGCAAATTTGAAGCTATGTGAAAAATGAAATTAATAGTAAGAAAATCGAGCGAATTATGGAAAGACATTTACGAGTACTTTTGCAGCTCGTGGAGTTTGGCAATAACTATTGATCACCCTTTTTTAGCGTTGGTAAGAGGTTCGGGCTCACTTTTTTTCCCAAATGTAATCCTTGTTCTTCGTTTACGGGGACTTTTGACTTGGGATTGCTTCGTTTTGGAATGTTATATTGGCTCTCGTTATCCCTTGGATTCTTTGTGTTTTTATGGTTAGTGTAGAGTTTGCTTGGTTAAGCGTGTTTGGGCGAGAGTAGTATCAGGATGGGTGACCTCCTGGAAAGTCCTCACCCTCAGGTTGAAGGCACTCGGAACCAGCCTCTCTTCGGGTTAATACCCTTAAGGGGGAAGGCTGCGTACATCCGCCCCCCGACCCTGCATAGGCTGGAGCCCTTGATGCATTGGGTATGTTCCTTGTTCCTTTTAGAGTTTGCTTGGTATCAGTTTTAGTTTTTGAGAAACTAACAGTGATATATCGAAACAATGTCTTGTTTTGATTTTTCAGGTAAAAAGTTAAAGTTAAATTTTATATGGATATCTTAAATAAAGTACGCTAAAATTCACCTACTTAGAGGTGGTTTTCTAAAAAAATAAAAAAAGTTATGATGGATAAGTTGAAATGATAACTTTTTAACGTGGTTTTCTATTAAAAAAAAAAACTCTTATTGTGTATAATATAAAAAGTTCATACATTAATCCATATAATCATATAAATTGAATAATTCAAAATCTTTTAAAGCAACCTAAATACTTCAATTACTAACCAAAAAAAGGGCCAATAAATCAAAAATTATTATTTTTTTGATTAGAATTTTAAATAAGCGAGATCCGACCCTGTCGCAGATAAAAATGTAATTACATATTTATGATTTGTTTATTGTATTAATTTAGTAATTGAATTAAAAGTTATCCCAATTTAAAAAATTATTATATTTATTAGTTTTCTCCAAAGTTTTGAAATTTTTTTTTTTTTAAAGGTAAGAAGATGTCAGACGAACTAAATGAAGTTAGTAAAACCTATTGATTTACTAATAATTAGCCGATGTAGAGCCGAAACATGATCAACTTTGTTATCAGCCCACAAGAGATCCAAATTTGCAACTCTATCTGCTACCATAGACGTGTAGGATACGGACTTCCACAAACTGATTAAGTCCCAGATATCTTCAATGATAGCTCTGATATATCAGGCACATTGGAATTCCTTCACAATGGTTCGAAGAACTGTAAGATTACCTCTTTCTATATGCAAATGGGATATACCGAAATTCAGACATTTCTTATATTTGTTATTTCTTAAATATTACTATTCGGGCAACGGTTTACGAAATTCTTGTGTGTTAAGGACTTGATATGCAAGTATAATAACAAAATTTCGTATTAGAGTTGTGATAACAATATCAAAAAATATGTTCACTAGAACATTTCACTTTTAGGCTCCGTTTGTTTTGACGGAAAAGTAGAATCTAGGAATTGATTTTTCTTCGGAAAAGGTTTTCCAAGGAAATATAAATTCCGAGTAGGGTTTTCCGTTCTTTGTTTCAAAGGAAAACTTAATTCCCCATTGTGATATCTTTGTGTATGTTTTAAAAAAATATTTTTCACCAATCATTTTATATCCTTTTATAGGACAATATAAGTAATAATATAACATATATGAAGTAACAAAATAAAAAGTTAACTATCAAAGCTGTATAAATTAGAAAAATTATTTCTTCGTTATTCTAAAATTTGAGCATTTATCATGTAAATACTCGGTCAATTTATTATATACAATGAGGTGTCATGAGATAAGAAATTTTATCACTTGTGCATATACTGTATCAAAATCTGGTAAATTTTCATTAAAATTCGGGTAATTTCTGCCCAAAAATTAATGTGGTATAAATATCATATTATCAAAAGATTGTCCACATTCTAACAAAAATTACTTATATATGATAAAAAAATGTGTCATATTACCATTTTCGGACAAAAGAAATTATTGCATTATGATATATGATACATATGAATTGCTATTTTCATTTAAAATATGCTAAATTTTAGTAAAAGATACCTGATTTATTAAAAAAATTTTAAACTTCAGGGTAAATTATCGTATATTATTGAAATATCATAGAACCTATGTAATAAATGCTAAAATATTATCTAAATAATTTTCTTCTATAATATTATGTAACAATTTAACTTGATTAAAGTTGTTCTGTTACAACAATAACAAAGTAATATCGAAGCGGCTTTTAATTATCCAGTCTAATTCTTATCCGATGTTGACATTAAATGTTTATAGTGTAGTCTGATTTATTTTGATTCGATCTCGATTTGTATAATTATAACCGTAAAGGTTTTCGAGTCACTTAGAATCACGATTTCCCCCATTTTAAAAGGGAAGTCATTTTCCCTCATTTGAAGGAAAAGGTTTTCCGTCGAAAAACCTTTTCTGTGAGCTAATGACGCGCCAAACAAAGGAAAAGGGAAAAACCACTTCCTATAATGTGATTTTTCCCTGAAACAAACGGAGCCTTAATTCTGATATGAAATTCTAAAATTCACATATTTGTTCTTTTTTTTTAATTATCAAAAAGGATAATCACTAAAAAATTATCAAAAACTATAAATGGCACATATCAACTCAAGATCTAAATATAGAAATTTATATTTTGACCATTTATTAATAAGATATCTATTAAATTTTTGTTGTCATTTGATATTTTTAACAAAAATTTAATGGGGTAGCTAAATGATGAAATGACGATAATTTATACAAAATATTTTATCATTTATATAGCCGTTAAATTTTTGTTAAAAAAATCATATGACAACAAAAATTTAACAAATATCTAATTAATAAATAGTCAAAATATAAATTTATATATTAAAATTATTTTATATAAATAACTAACATTTAATAATTTAAAAATAATTAAATTTTAAAATTAGAAAAAATAAAAAAAAAACCACTAATTTTTAAAATTAAAAAAAACCCACATCTCTCTCTCTCTGCAACAGCCAATAGTGCTGTGGTTTTGCCCACAACGCTCGACCTATACCCAACTCCATTAGAATTTTACGGGATTTTTCTACTTTCACCGGCTTTATCCTTCCAATTTTATCTGATGTCTCTGAAGAGACGACTTTATTCTTGTGTTTAGGCTTTTCTTTCTTGGTTCTTTTTTGCTCCATTTTGTTTTGATTCCCTTCACACTCTACCCTACTAATCTTGTGTCTTTTAGGCTTGTATTCTAATTATGAAAAATATTACAATTTTTTTGGGCCTTCTCTTTTTACCATTTATAAAAAAATTATACGACAAGATACTCAAGAGATTTTAAAGTTTGATTTTTTTTACTAAAAATCACCTAAATTTTAGGTGCATTTTTTAAAAAAAACTACCAAGATCTTGTAATTTTTCAAAAAAATCTCCCAAAACTTTACAAAAATTTTCAGTGTCACATCTTAATATTAACGCCATTAACATCCGGTAGTTTTTGTTGAAATGATAACATTTAAATACATATTTTTTTAAAAATATATAATTTATTTTTTTATGTATTTAAAAAATTTTCAGATATTGAATAATTTAAAACTATCTTCAAATTATTTTATATGTAAATTCTAATTTTTTTAAAAATTATTTTCTTTTTTTTTCTTCAAAACCACGTGAGCAAAAACTAACGAATATTAACAATGTTAACATTAAGATGTGACATTAAAAAATTTTATTAAATTTAGGTGATTTTTAAAAAAAATAGAAAATTTAGGTAATTTTTTAAATCCATAAATTTAGGTAGTTTTCAGTAAAAGATCCTTCAAAGGTTTATCATCTAACTATTCTCTAATTTAATCAAGTGAATTGTTGAAATCTAACAAATTTTAGATAAAAATCACCAATGTGACACATGATTAAGCATAATGTCATATTAGTAATTTTGACCACAAAAAAATGTTGGATTCCAACAAAAAGTCACTGAACTAGAGCTTAGTGTCATGGGCCACCTTTGGCAGACATTGTCTCTAGTGCTCAATAAGCAGTCATATGCCATATAAGGTCTTCGTAACCTGTTTGGTACTAATGCGCATGTACTGAATGCAGGTAAATTCCTTGGTATGCCGTGTATTTTGTCTCTTTAGAGGGTATATTACTGCTTGTTAACAATAGGAGGTGGGTTGGCCCAACCCTAGCGTTAGGGGGCCTGGGGGCAGCACGGGTGATCTGTGCTCATCCCGTGACATTAGGGTACCTACATAATTGTCAAAATCATGTTCCATTTTTACATTTTCAATCAAAAATACATTAGATTACGGTAAAGAATAACCATACGTTGTCAGAATCATGTGCCAAGACACCATCTTTTTATCAAAAATTCTTCACATTCCGTCAAAAGATAGCTAGGTATAAAATTTTAGAACTTGGATACTTAAGTGATAAAAATTTCAGATTACAGGGTACCACATATCATATTATATATTAAAATCTCAGAAGATTTAAGTGATAAATGATCAAATATTAGAATACTAAAGTGACAAATTCCTTAAATCATAAGGTACGAAAGCACAAATACTTCATGAAAAACAGAAAGTTAGAAATAAAAAATGATACCGAAGATGCCCTCAACTACATAGATTACACAATCATTCATTCGACTATATCATGCTCGTACGAACTTTAATAAGCTCAAGTGAGAGAAAATGTACCGTTCATCGACTGCTCCACGTGAATCTAACGCGCTTAAATTGTGTACATAAAGCATTTTTGTTCGGCCAATTGAGTGCTCCATGAGGATCCTCTTATCCACTTCCATCAAGTTGGCCAAGAGATAGAAGATGTGCCATATATTGCTGCAAATCATCCATTAAGCATCTGTTTGGTCATACTATAAAATTTTTTATTTTTTATTTTTTTTAACAAAAGTACTTTCCAGAATCTTTTTTTTCTTTTTTTTTTTTTGATAATTGGAGTACAAGCCGAGAAAACACAGCAGTGCGGGGCAAGGCGCAAAGGCAAACAACCATAAAGGTCTTTCTGAATCGTGTTTTCAAATTATGAGTCAAGGTTTTTTTGTCGTAAAAGTTTTTAGTTTCTATTTTTTATTCTACTTAAAAGGGCAAACACAGTTTTTCATTTCTCTTTTTTTGCTAATGAAGAACCCAGTTACCAGATAAACCCCAGCCCATGCAGCGATCCACACATCACATAAGCCAGTTAAGTCAAGGATTCCTCCTGGAGAGGTTCAAGGGGGAATCGAACTCCAGACCTTCTGACCTAAGAAACACTTTATCCCCTTGCTTGCCTCCTATTATCGAGGCAAGGCCTTGGTGGGTTGTTTTTCATTTCTCGCTAAAGCATAAAAATAGAAGGATTATTTAAGTTAACAATGGAAAGTTCTAGATTTCAGTTTGCACCCGAAATTTCAATGGTTAAGAAGAGTGAGGCCTTTCCAAACACGATTCAACGAAAACGATGAGAAAAGAATTCAGACAGAAGATTATGAGTTTTATTGACATTACCGAGTGGTAGGCATACGGTGACTTCCCCTGACGCTCGAAATGTTTAGCCATGATGCAAAACTCGATCGGGCCCCATTCTTCCAGCTCGAAGCAATTACCAAGCGCGGTTTTGTATAACTATGCACAATCATACAAGTCCTATGTCAAATGAGTAGTTCTAACTTACATACACGGAATATAGGCGTAGAAATTAGACAGCAAATTGTGGCCACTCACAGCAATCTTGTTGGGCTTTTAGAGAATATAAGGGTATAAAAAAGTCGAACTTTTACCAAGCTTCTTATTGAACTCAGTTTGATAAGATATTCGCGTGTTTGATATGTGGCTTATCAACTTAATCGAGCTGAGTCAAGCTCGTCATTGAGTCGAGCCAAGCTTACTATAGATTCGAGCTCGAGTCAAGTTATTTGAGTTACTATTGAACCATTATCAAACCATTTTCAATCTAATATTGGCCATTAACGAGCCCTTGATGAGCTTCCAATGAGCATTTATTGAGCTCTTAACGAGTTCTTATCAAACTGTTCACTTAATATTAACAAGTCGAGCACCTCCTTTGTTCGAACTCGACTCTTTGAGCTTCTCAAGTTTGCTCAAACAAGGCTTAATAAGCTATTGAGCCCCAAACGAACACAGACGAGTCCTGTTTGATTTCAAACACGAGTTGCGCATGTTTCGTTCTTGTACAACCCTAAACGTAAGGTCCTCTTAAGCTTTATCCTAGCATAATATGTCATTAATTACGGTACCTTTTCTAACAGCTTTCATAGACGCACTGTGTAATCTAATATAGAGGTACCACTGTACAATGACCCAGAAGGGGGAAGGCTGCGTACATCTACCCTCCCCAGACCCCGCTTTTGCGGGAGCCATTGAGGCGCTGGGTGGTGGTTGTTGTTGTTGTTGTTGTACTGTACAACGACCAATGAAAAAATGGTCGACTCAAAGTCCATTACATAACAACCTTTATCTGACTCTATGAGTATAAGCAAATTACAAACAGGCATCACCTTAGTGGTGTCTGTTAGAAGCTCAGTTCCTGCGGGATAAGATGCATAGAATTGGTCGCCTCTCGAGTAGCCAGCTCTTGTCCTGCAAAGCCCCAAAAGAAATGTGTACTATGACTTAGTCTCGATTTCGAGCTCATCAGTCTCAAAACAGAATTTAGAGTAAGACGCGTGGCACTTACGTGTTGTTTGTGTACCCATAGCTCAAAACCGCAACAAAGCAATAAAATCCAGCATATGACACCACACGACGAAACTTCTGAATCTTTAGTATCTCATGAAACGTATCGTAAACTCTCATGATCAGCAAGAGCTTAACCTTCTGCAATTTACAAAGGGCCCACTCAGTATATTCAAAGGCATCGCCGTTGGCAATTTTTGAAAGTTGAAACACTTGAAGCTCCAAACTCAAGACTAATTAAGAGTGAGCTTATTAAAAAAGAAGAGATTTTATACGATGTAGAATAATGATCTCCTGAACAAAAAACAAAGGATTACTTACACCAGAAGACCCGATACTTCACTCATTGTGTTAGTTTAATCCTTGTACTTTTAGTTGTATCAATTTAGTCAGTGTACAAGTTACACTGTGTCAAATTGGTCAATGAGTAAAATTTATGTTATGTTGGTGATGAAAATTTTAATGGTCTGTTCATGGATTGGTTTAATTGGGTCAATGGGTAGGTTTGTATAATTGTATTGGATTACTTGGGTCTAACATAATTGTGTCGTTAATAATAACGTCGTTAACTTAACTTTAATTTGACCATAGGACTAAATTGACACAGTGAGCAAAGTATTGGGACCTTTGGTATAAATAACCCAAAAACAAACCTGCAGGGGAAGGAAGCAGAAAACTAACAAGTTCAATGATAAACCAAAATGTGGGATTATGACACAATCATAGTATTTTTAACACATTTGCATCTTTTATATTCATAGAATTTTAGCAATTCTTTAAGACTCGAAGGAAACTTTTTATGTCTCAGTTTTATTGTTTCTTTGCACAACTTCATATCAACAATCACAAATACGGAAAATAGTTTCCTCCATTAAGGAGAAACTGACTCTCCTAAAAGAGAGGGGAGATCATTTTCCTTCTCAGAGGGGAAAACATTTCCGGTCATAATCTCGTGCTATGTGCTTCACTTTAACTACAACTTGCCCAAACGTAAACCTCAAAAGAAATTTATAGAATGAAACTATTTTCTTTAAATAGAAAGACAAAAATTTTGAGAAAAGTTATTTTAATATGAAAATAATTTGCTAAGAAAAATTTTATATACAACAAATGTATTATGTCAAACGAAACAGAGCCTTAAGATTCATCACTTTCTATTTTATTTGATTTCGATTAGATTTGGATTGTTCATGATATAAGCATGAGTTTCCAATTTCATGACGTTCAACAATATCCTTTAAATCGCACAAGTCATGTTTTAAGCTCATCAACATCATTGAACAATGTAGGATCATTATGCAAGGTGTAAATGAGCCGAGCCAGCTCGCAAGTCAGCTAGTCATAAAGCTCAGCTCGCTTTGAGCTCGAGTTGAGCCGAGCCGACTCATTTAACTTATCGAGCCAAGCCTGAGCCTAGTGAAGCTCGAGCTTGCAGATTCGCGAGCCTTTCTTAATGTAATATATTTGCTTAACTATTGCCCAGTGAAGCCATATTGGAGTTTAAATGAGCCGAGTCCGAGCTTAAACGAACCTATATTGAGCTTAAATGAGCCAAAATATTGCAAGCTTAATTTGAAGTTCGCCGAGCTTAGACCGAGCCCAACCAAGCAGAATCAGAGATTTTGACGAGCAGAGTTCGAGCCTGAACTTTCAAAGCTCGGCGAGCTTCGAGCCTGGCAGGCTTAGGCTCGTCTCAAATACACCCCTATGCAATGCATATTCAGTACGTTACTTTCTCATGACCTATATGGTAACTCAGTTACTACAAACTATATAATAGATAAACAATCAATTTAGCTCATAGGCAAATCTAAGAGCTAATTTGATATTATTTTCTGTTTACAGTTTTTTATTATGACAAACTGATCATATTTTGGAAACGATTCCTTCTTCATTTTCGTTTTTCGATTTCAAATTTTTCTTAGTTTAATGGAGACCGAAAACAGAATTAGAAAAACTAATTTTCAAATAAAAACTATAGCAATAACGATATCAAACAAGAAATTCAAGTATAGATATGATATAGACTGTTCAAAAACGCAAGAAGAATTAAATTTAAATATGAAGAACCTAATTGAATTATTGAATTTAAAAACACACAAAATCACTAAATAATTGCTCAATTTAAACAACTTGTACCTTCAAAATCAAAGCACCTAGATTGAATTCTTCGAGCTTGATATGAATCAAGAATGAAAATTAACACTTCTCCAGCCAAAACTCGATTGCATTCTTTCCAGAAATCGAGAAGCTTCTCTATTCAACTATCTTCGGGCTTTTAAACTTCAAAAACCCTAGCGAAAGATATCAAAAATAAGGGCTCGTCGGCGGAGACCGGCAAGGGAACGATGGCGACCGGCAGATGGCAGTCAGTGAAGCCGATCAGAAGCTGACTGGACGGTCGTGCGACGGCGGCTCGAGAACGGCGTGCCGGTCGCTGCTGGGTTTAGACCGAAAAGTTTGAGATTTTTTGCATTTACAAAGGAATGCAAAATAAAATAGAAATGATTTAGTATCTAAGTATTTTAATATTTTAGTATATATAATAAAAAATCTTGATAATTCAAAATTTATCACTTTTAGGTATTTTAAACGAGAATTTAATAAATTTTTGTAAAAATTTAAATATTTTTTACCCTAAAATATTGATGCAATATATAATTACAATAAAATGTATGAGCTATATTAAAATTTTTAACTAAAATCAAACAAAATAACAAAAAAAGGCAATAAATTGTGACAAAAAAATATTAGCATATTGGTGAAATAATATGACGTGTTAGCATTTTACGATAGAAAATTATAACATTATGATGAAAGACACATATATGTTGCTATAACTATGTCTTATGTTTTTTAATAAAAATCTATATAATTTTAAAAAACGATATCTAATTAATAAAATTTTTAAACTTCGAGATACTTAAGTGATAATTTTTTTAAATCTTATGGTACTTTATTGTATATATTAAAATATCATGGTATCTAAGTAATAAATCCTCAGACATCAGGGTACCTAAGTGATAAATTCCTAATAAAATGATTTACTATAAGTACTGGTGAGGAAAAATACCTGAAAATGTGAAAAATAGAACTAAACTTGATCGGAAGAAGTGAGGTAGCCAATTCAAAAATATCCTATTAGAGTATATCTGACCGGTTAAAGTTCATATATTTGTTCAGATACAGATATCATTTTGAAAACTTTTTGGGAATTTAATCTAACTGAATATTAGTTATATGTTGTTTTAAGTAAATGTTTAATATTGTACTTAAAATAATTGTCTGTGTTATTATTATCTTTATTAGATAAAAGTTATAGGTCGAATTCTAAATTCAAGTAAATAATTTTCAACCGATGCATTTTTTTTTCTTTTTTTCAACAAAATCTTACCTTATTGTTATGTAGACATATCGTATTTTTAAGCAATCTCTCTCGAGAAAAAGACTTATTTTAACTCTTGAATAAATTTGTAACAATTGATTAGTAAAATGAAGATTGTTGCCACTGCTCTATCTCTCTCCGTGTGATCATTGAACATTTTTATATTTAGAGTTCGATTTATGTGTCATGGTTACTTATAATTTATTTATTTTTTCAATACTAGCGATAGAAATTGCAGGGTTATTATAATTTACTGATTCATAAGTATCAAAATATGACAATTCTGTGTATTATCTTATTTAATTTTATATTATGAAGTTCATGTTTATACACAAATGAATTCATAGTACATGGGTAGAAATTGTTTATGTCGTTTATAAATTTAATTCTATAAAAAATGTTAATTAAACAGGCGATTGCTTGACCCAAATTTTTAGGATAATTGATCTGTGTACCCAACTTTTTAGGTCACATTATGAGTAATAACTTTGGTGATTTGATTGTACTGGATATCAGAACCGAAACATATTTAGGATCCGATATCCAACCCATAGTCGGCCTTATATCTTATTATATATTTTAAAATGTTACAATACTTAATTAACAAATATTTAAACCACGTGCTACCTAAATGCTAAGTTTCCTTTCTGTTAAAACAAAGAAAGAGAAACTCAGGGAGGCTTAGGCGTTATTTGATATGCAGAAAGTAGAAATTAATAAAAAAATACAGATTTGACTATTATTTAGTTGGTAGGTGGTATATAGAACACGGAAAGTGAAATTGCTAAACAATTTTCAATTCGTTTAAAATATAGTAAGTAATTTATCTAACCTCCTAAAAAATTGAAAAAAAAAATAAAATTTTAAAAAATATAACTTTACGCGGAAATTTAATTATCGTGGCAATCAAACGAGACATTGGAACTTTATAAACGCACGCATAACTATATAAATAAATAACCTTCTTCAAGATTGCCCAGCAATCTCTTCTCTTTTCGTTCTCTCTCTCTCTGCAAATTTCGAATAGCATTCTCTCTTCAAAAATCAATTTTAATGGCTTCACTCAAGGATCTCCAGTAACTGTAAGCAATGCTTTTAAGAATTTTGTTCTTGTTCGAGTAACTGTAAGCAAGAAATTTCATAACTGTTTTTTATTTATTATATTTTTGCAAATTAAAGTTACATGGCGCCGAATCTCAGTGAATCGTGGTAGCAGGACCATTCTTTCACCTACAATATCCGACCGTGTATTTTGTTTTTGGAGGGGGATTTCGGAATTGTAGTACTGCGTTTTGGCTCCATAGATGCATGATAGAGAGAGAGAGAGAGCTACTTTATAGTAATAGGCAAATTAATTCCCAAATTTACCGTTTTTCACTGGTATTTCTGTCACCGTATCGAGATTAATTTGACTCAATTGGTGCCAAATTAAGCAGAGAGTTTTATTGACAGCGCAAATAATGTTATTGTTAGAGTAATTATATGACTTATAGTGAATACTAGCCGCAAAGTTTGGCAAATTTTCTCCGTCATTAACAATTTTGCCCCGGTGAAAGCATTACCCATTACGCAAAATCCGAATTTTGTTTAACTCCAGTTTGAGGGTTTCTTGAGTTCCTAATTTTATCCTAATTTGACTCAATTGGCGCCAAATTACTGCAGAGTCCTAGTTTTTGTTTGACCCAATTGCCTGCTTCAATTGCTTGTGGTTTTGGCTTCACAGGTTGAATGCTGAGTTCTTGAGGAATGTTGTGGTGCTAGAGCTGGATAATTGCTCATGGCACTGCCTGTTTCTGTAGTGCAATCATGTGCCAAGGTATTTAGGCCAACTTTTTTTTTCCTCGATATAATAATTGTTAGGGTTATTCAAGCCAAAAGTTTCTGTATTTTGCCCAATGTGTTAATTTAGTCCTTATACTTTTAGTTGTGTCAATTTAGTCCTCATACTAATGATATTATGTCAATATGGATGGTCGTTAGAGTAAAATTTATGTTAAGTTGGTGAAATTTTTAATGGTTCGGCTACGGGTTGGGTTAAATTGAGTCAACCTGTGGATTTGTAGTGGGCTACTTGCATCTAATGTGATTATGTTGTTAAAAATTAACACAATATAAATTGTAGAAGGAAAGGACAACAACAACAACAGCAAACCCAGTGCCTCAAGGGCTCCCGCATATGCAGGGTCGGGGGGGGGGGGGGGGGGGGGGGGAGGAATGTACGCAGTCTTATCCCTTTAGGGTGCTGCCATATGTAGAGGGAAAGTAAAAGGCCTAAATTGACACAAAGTGCAAAGTATAGGGGTTTTTGGTGTAAATAACCCTAATTGTTAAATTTCACTAGGCCTTTAGACCCAACCCGCAGAGTTGGCATATGTGAGGTCCGCATATAAGTGTAAGTGGGGTTTCATCCCAAAACCAATTGACATTGGGTAGACTCACTAAGCTTATATACTGAACTCTTCTCTCTCACAAATTTTATGTAGGTTTCTGACTAGACTCACTTGTGGAATCCTTAACAATAATTAGGGGGGCTCATGTTTTGAGAGAGAAGTGATTAACATATAAGCCCAGTGAGGTACTCGTACTCCGCCTAATGCCAATTGGTTTTAGGATAAAACCTTACTTGGACTTGTACGTGGACATCATATATTCTAACTCCATGAGTTAAGTCTAAGTCCTAGTGAAATTTCATCATGTGTGTCTTTATCCCGACTGTGATTCATAAGTTAATAGAAAATTTTCCCACTAGGAGGAATATAGAGGTACTGCATCATATAAGTGACTGGTTTTCCTTTGCAGTATTTGAGTGAAAGAGGCTTGAGAAGTGCAATAGCATTTGAAGCTGAAGGTGGTTATCAGAATGCTTTGGGAAGAACAATGAGGTATGGCCACAACATTTTCCTGTTGTATGGTTGATGGTAAATCTATACAGAAGAAGGGTTCATGATAAGGCATTGTTGTATAGAACTGCTCACAGTTTCTTTTTGACCTCCGTATTTTTCAGATTTAACAGTATCCTCATCTCAAAGATATCCAAATTCTGTCACCGATCAAAGCATAAGTCGGCAGAAAAGCTGTTGGAGGAAGCTAACAACTATGTCGGAGCAAGCGTCTCGGATCGTTCTAAGCTGCTTAATAAGGTATCTTGTTGCTTGTCTTGTATATAATTGTTTTTGGGTGAGTTCTCCATGTAGTCATTTATCGTTCAATTATGTTCCAAATTTCTTTCTTTCTATTACAGGAGTTTATATGCTGTATTTTTTTTGTTTTGTGCGTATACTTGGGGATCGTTCTATGCTTGTCTGTATGACCCAGTTGATGTGTGATTGAGAGCTAAAAAAATGATTGTGAACCAGGTTATTACCTGAAGCTTCTTCATATGTAATTAGTGTTACTATGTTGTGATTGATCATGTAACTAAGGAGCTAGCGCCAATAGGCTTTTCAAGGGTGCCTAATAGGTTTCTCAATTTCTCAATCCCCTCTCGGTTAAACTCTCTTAGTTCCTGAGATTTCTCCTCTTGGCTTGGCTGTGTTATAATCATGTGGGCTTGTCCTTGGCTTTTTGGCTGTCCTCCTTTATAGCCCCATTCGTTGCTTGAAGTTCGAGGTTTTTCATGCAATTTCCAGCAGCGTTCTTTGGTGTGTCTTGGTTTCTTACAGTAGGTACACCAGAGTTTGTCACGATCATCCTTGTCCCGACTTGGAGCTTTAGACACATCAGCCCTCTCACTGAACTGTGCTAGGTTGAGGCTTTAGTTGTTTCCACCCTTTGACACCATAGCAGATCCTTCCAATGCTGGATTTTCAAGCATCACACCTCTTCCGCTCTCTCCTGCTCTCATAGTGGAGATAGCTTCATTCAAAGAGGGAAATTCTGCCTTTCCCAAGATTTGGATTCTGACCTGATCAAATTTGACATTAAGGCCAGCAAGAAAATCATAAACTCTTATCTTTTTCAATGAATTGCGTCAAAGTTGATGCATCTTCGCTGCACTTCAATTCTATGCACTGGTAGTGATCCATTTCTTGCCACAGGTTCTTCAAGAGATTAGCATACTCTGTGATTGATCTTTCCCCCTGTTTGGTAGCCGAGATCTTAGTCTTTATCTCATAGATTTGAGCAGCATCCTTAACCTTAGAGTATGTTTGTTGAATTGACTCCGAAATGTCCTTGGCAGTGGGTAAGAACATACAAGTATCACTAATTTCTGGTGTCATGGAATTCCACAGCCATGACATGATCATGGATTCCTCTTCATCCCAAGCCTCAAATTTGGGATCTCCTTTTCTTGGTCTAGTACCAAGAAGATGGCTTACCTTTTCCTTTGAGAAAGGTTCGAACCATTTGAGACCATTTTAAGTAATTTTTTCCGTCCAATCTGTATGTAACTTGAATATTCTGTAGTTCTCTGTTAGCTTCCAATTAAGAATTGAAAGTCTAACCTAGTAGAAGAAAGAGTTAGGTGAGAAGAGAAGAGAAAGGGGATGAGAAATAGAGAAAGAGATGAGAAAAGAGAGTTAATTCCAAAAGGAAATCAGTTTATATTTCATTGAATGATTGAATTACAAGCTTAAGATCCTATTTATAGACCTTTGGATACAAAGCATCAAGACTAACCGACATAACCTCCAAAAAACAGATTTTCCCGCCCAGCATCCCCGAACTTGCCATTTTGGCGCCTAAAAATGACTCAACTAATTTTTAAAAGCATACAACTCCACTCTTGAAACAATACTCGGCCACTAATACAAAAATTACAATTAAATTCTAACGATTCATAACATTCCCTCCCTCTTGAGAAGCTTCTTGTCCTCAAGAAGAGAAGCTTGGGAATTGGCTCTTCAAGAAATTGCAATCTTCCCAAGTCATCAAACCCTTGTCCAAGTTGCTCCAATTCACCAAAAATTCTTGCACAACACCATGATCATGCTGCAGCGACCTCCGAGCCTTTATAGCAGCAGGCTGCAGCACCAGCAGACCGTTCGCTTCTGCAGCAGGAGGATCCCGAGCAGCTAAAGCTCCCTTTTTAACCTGCTTTTTAAGTCAGGACACGCGAAACACGGGGTGAATGGATGAATGGCTAGGTAAGTCGAGCTTATAAGCAACATTGCCAATTTTCTCCAGAATTTTGTACGGGCCAAAGTATCGGGCACTTAGCTTGACATTACGCCTGACAGCCAAGGAGGACTGTCTATACGGTTGTAATTTAAGGTAGACTATGTCACCAACGCCTTAGCTTTTGTCTACCCTTTTCTAGTCAGCGTAGTACTTCATCCGAGCTCGAGCTTGTTGAAGATTGTCCTTAAGCACTTGCATAAATTGCTTCCTCTGCCGAACTAAATCAGTTGCTGCAGAATCGGTGGCTTTCGGTTGTTGTAACATCATAGGAGAGGGTGGAGGATAGCCATACAATGCTTGGAAGGGTGAAGTGCCAATGGATGTGTGGAAGTGGGTATTGAACCAAAATTTGGCTAAGGAAAGCCAACGGTTCCACTCCTTGGGCCTCGAGAAGACCATACTCCGAAGGTACTGCTCTACATATTGGTTGACTCGTTCGGTTTGGCCATCCGTTTGAGGATGATAAGAGGAACTGAGTGCCAATGTAGTACCCATCAACTTAAACAACTCCCTCCAAAACGTGCTTGTGAAAATCTTGTCTCGATCGGACACAATGGATTGAGGCAATCCATGTAATTTGTAAATGTTGTCAAGGAAGACCCTTGCCAATTTTTCAGCAGTGATGGGTCGAGCAAGAGCAATGAAATGACTATACTTGGTGAAACGATCCACCACTACCCATATGATCTCCTTGCCTTCGGACTTCGGTAGTCCCTCAATGAAATCCATGCTAATGTGAACCCAAGCCCCCTCCGGAATGGGAAGAGGTTGAAGAAGTCCTTTGTAACGAGGATCTCCCAACTTCGTTTGTTGACATACTTCACAAGACTTCACGTAATCACTTACATCTTTTTTCATACTCGGCCATGTAAAATATGCTTTGATTCATTGATAGGTGCCTTCTACACCCTCGTGACCACCCCAAGCAGCATCATGTGAAGCTTGGATGACCAGTTCTCTCAGATCAGTGCAGAACCAACATACAACAGCCCTCTGATACGGATCAGCCACTGCTGCACAGTGATATCAGTGTCTGCAGCAACGATCTTTGCCTCGCGTGTAAGGACAGCAGCGACCAATTTTTCCTGGGTAAAAGGGTCTCTCTCATAGGACTTATGTAACTCTTCCACCCAAGAAGGAATTTCCACGGTAACAGCAACACAGGTGGCCTGATTATCGTCCTCAAACTGCCTTGACAGAGCATCCGCAGCAGTGTTCTCCTTGCCACTTCTATATTCGATGTCGTAATCAAGGCCTAACATTTTCATGAGACCTTTCTTTTGAATCCTCGTCACGATCTTTTGTTCAAGGAGATACTTGAGGCTTTGATGATCCGTTCGAACGATGAACTTGTGACCCTCCAAGTATTGCCTCCATTTCTCCACGGCTAAGAGGATGGCTAGATATTCCTTCTCTTATGTTGACATAGCTTGATGTTTAGGGCTAAGAGCTTGGCTCAAGTAAGCAATAGGCCTCCCTTTTTGAGAAAGAACAGCCCCTATACCAGTACCACTTGCATCGGTCTCCAAAATAAAGCTTTCGGTAAAGTCCGGCATTGCCAAAACTGGTGCAGCACACATTGCGGCTTTGAGGGCTTCAAATGCGGCTTGAGATCTCTCGTTCCATGTAAAAGCATCCTTCTTCAAGAGCTCGGTTAAGGGTTTGGCAATAGAACCGTATCCCTTAATAAATTTTCTATAATACCCGGTCAACCCCAAAAAACCCCTCAATTTCTTCAAGGTGATCGGAATTGCCCATTCTTGCATTGCACGGATCTTGTTAGGATTAGTAGACACTCCCTCGTGTGAGATGATATGACCCAAATACTCGAGCTTATCTTGAGCAAACAAACACTTGGACAACTTTGCAAAGAACTTGTGTTGCTGCATCAATTCAAACACTTGTCGGAGGTGAGTGAGATGAGCTTCATATGTTGAGCTGTAAATCAGTATGTCGTCGAAGAAAACGAGCACTGACTTCCTCAGATAAGGCTTGAAAATGTCGGTCATGGCTGCTTGAAAAGTGGCCGGAGCATTTGTCAAGCCGAAAGGCAAAACAACAAACTCGAAATGGCCATGGTGAGTTTGAAAAGCTGTCTTGTAAATATCCGGCTCGAGGACCCTGATTTGATGGTATCCTTGCCTCAAATCAAGCTTTGAAAAGAAGCACGCACCATGTAATTCGTCGAGCAAATCATCTATGATCGGAATGGGAAACTTATCCTCCACCGTTAGAGCATTCAACCGGCGGTAGTCAATACACATTCTAGCCGAGCCATCTTTCTTCTTCACAAGGATCACGGGTGAAGCGAAAGGACTATGGCTTGGTCTAATAAAGTTCATGTGAAGAAGTTCCTCCACTTGCCCCTCTATCTCTGACTTTTGGCCGTGTGCATATCGATAAGGCCTAATCTTCACCGGATCAGCATTTGCACGCAAAGGAATGGCATGGTCCACACTCCTTGGAGGAGGAAGACTCTTAGGCGGCTCAAAGATGTCACCAAATTCATCCACTAAGGACTGCACTTTTGGTTGAAGTCCCTGCTGCAGCTCAACTGTAGCTACCATGAACATATGACCTATTTATTGTATTGCCTTCTTCTTGATCCCCTCGTGCGCACGTTTTCCATCAATTATCTTGAGTTGAGCTTCCTCTGACATGCCTTTCAAGGATACTTTGGTGCCATGAACCTCAAATGCCACGGTCATCTTATCAAAATCGAATATAACCGGGTTGAAGGTCCTCATCCAATCCACCCCTAGCACCATATCACAACCTCCCAAAAGAAGAACTCTGAAATCAAAGGTGAAGTGATGTTCTTGCATAGACCATGGGAATGCTATGCACTTGTTATGAATGGTTAAAGAATTGCCATCAGCCACCATCACTTGGAAAGGATGAGTCTTTATCGCTTCATGCCTTGCCTTCTTACTCAACTTGGGATCGATGAAACTATGTGTACTCCCACTATCAATGAGGATAATGATGGAATGTTTTCCAGCCTTACCTCTGATTTTGATAGTGTTATGAGCTCCACTACCGGTTAAAGCCTTCATTGATATCTCCACTTCATCTTCACTCAATTCATCTTGTGAAGAATCACCAACACTGTTACTTTCTGCTGCTGAATGTTCACTGCCTGTTTCAGCTTCAACACGGGTCCCTTTAGCACACATTAATGCTTGTGTTTTGCACCTATGTCCAGGCTGATATGGCTGGTTACAACGAAAGCAAAGTCTCACCGAGCTTCTGTCAACAACACGTTTATATCCTGCACCTGCACCAGAACCTGCTTTCGGTTGTGGCTTGAACTTGCTGCTTGACTGCTTAAATTTGTCACTCGGTTGGACATGAGTGGCTTCAATCAATTTTGCCTTGTTATAAGCACTTGACAAGGTCTTAGGACCAATGGCTTTCACCATGTTCTTGATCCTAGGTTTTAATCCACTTATAAAGCAAGACACATAATATGACTCGGTATCCTTGGGAGCTATAGACAAAACGGACAGCAAGTTGGCTCTTAAGTTCTCAAATCTAAGCATGTACTCACTCACGGTTGAAGTTTGAGATAATTTGTTAAAATTATCCACAACGTCCGTTGATTCACCTTCTCCATAACGTTCACACATTTCTTCTACGAATTGGCCCCAAGAAAGATTCGGTTTGCTCTTCAACAAACTGTAATACCACACCTCATGGTCGCCATGTAGATGTACTGCAGCTAATTGGAGCTTTTCATCATCAGATATGTTATAATACATGAAGTACCGGTCACACCTTCTAAGCCATGATTCCGGTGACTTGCCATCAAAAGGATCAATTTCAACTCTTGGCTGCCTGTGATTACCACTCCTACCACCAGATAACATGTCATTACTCACGGTTCTATGCTGATAATGTCGATCAGGAGGTCTGTCCAAATGATCGAACTCATCAAAATCAGCACTGCGTTGCAACACTGAGTTCTGTGGCCTGCAATTGTGGTCTGAATTTGAAGCTTCAGGTCTGCAATGTGCCTGTCCAGAGACTCGATTCTGATTGTCTACATCAAATTCTTGTTGCAGAGGTTGATTTGCTGCTGATCTAATGTTAATTGAAGGTATTGTAGTCGCTTGAACTATCGGAGATTTGTCACGGTTCCTCACCAGAATCTCAGGCCTGTCAACATGTTCTTGCTGCTGATCGAACTCTTTTTGATGAAAAATCTGACTTGCAGGCTTCAAGATCACATCAACACTTGATTCTTTTTGTTTATTAACCTGATCTTGCAATTTTTCAATTTTTTCTTCAATTTGTTGCAGGCGTTCTTCCTTGTTCGAGTCTCTATCCAAAATCAATTTCAACATTTGCTGAATGCTATCACTCTTCTGCATACTCTCGAGTTGCTGCCGATCAAACTTAGCTTTAAGCTCGATTTGCTGTTGCTCAAACTTAGCATCAAACTTAGCATTCAGCTGTTCTAACTTGTCATTCCAATCTCGGTGATGATCACTTGATACATTAGCTCCAGAACTCGTAACCGCAGCCACAAAATCCAATCCAGAACCTGGTACATTGGCACCTCCAGCTCCAGATCTGGTTCTCATGCCTTCAATCATATTTTTCTTTGATTTTGCCAGCCTCAATCAATCAATTTGATTGTAGAACCGGCTCTGATACCACTTGTTAGCTTCCAATTAAGAATTGAAAGTCTAACCTAGTAGAAGAAAGAGTTAGATGAGAAAAGAAGTGAAAGGGGATGAGAAATAGAGAAAGAGATGAGAAAAGAGAGTTAATTCCAAAAGGAAATCAGTTTATATTTCATTGAATGATTGAATTACAAGCTTAAGATCCTATTTATAGACCTTTGGATACAAAGCATCAAGACTAACCGACATAACCTCCAAAAAACAGATTTTCCCGCCCAATTCTGCAGCAGCCTTGAACTTGCCATTTTGGCGCCTAAAAACGACTCAACTAATTTTTAAAAGCATACAACTCCACTCTTGAAACAATACTCAGCCACTAATACAAAAATTACAATTAAATTCTAACGATTCATAACATTCTCCTGTGGTTTGACGAAGTGTGACATCAGATAGGGTAGTAGTAGAGGCCTCAGTGGTTTTTGTCATGGTGGATTATTAAGGGCAGTACTAGGGCTGAAGGGATGAACAAAACTGACAATGAAGGTCAGTAAAGAGGGTTGGCTATGAAGGCCTAAGGAAGGAAAAAAAACAGCAACGAAGACTGAAAGAAAGAAAAGAAATGATTCTCAAGAAGAGCCTAAAGCTCTGATACCATGTGGAAATTTAAAGTATTGTATTGAATTATTGGATAAAAACATACATAAGAATGATACAATTCTCTAAGGCATATATACAATTATGGTTGAGAGACAAAAAAGGAAAGAATAAATTGCTCAGACATAATCCCTTTTATCAAGGGATCAATATTTAGGGATTGATACTGATTTCCTATCCTTTATTTTAGGAAAGTAAATATTTGCTATGATGTACACGGTGCTTTCCCACCTTTTGTCTCCTGATGTGTGCATATTGTGTTACAATAGTAGCAAAATAAATTCTCTCCATTTTCTTCGTAGCCGGGCTTCTGTAGATCCCTGGAGTCAATTAGTTGGTGTTGTAATTGTTGGAGTTTTTCCTGCTATTGAACAGATAAGGTTTGTTGGATTTGTGAAGGCTGGGGAGCACGAGATGCTTTGCCCTAGAGCCTTTTTGTGCAGTGTTTTGGTGCATTTGGGATGAGAGGAAGGCTTACAAAGTTTTCCCCCAAGCCCTGTTCCACAGCATGTTGTGTAAGATTCTGTTTGATTGTGTTTTGCTGATATCCATATTTTCCCAACTTTCTGAGGGTGGCTTTACTAGTTGAAAATCAGCATAATACAAAGTCAGAAACTGATTATGGATTCTTAGAATCAACAGATCGTATGGATAAGGCGTAATTTGGTATGCTGGCACTAGGTCAGTGCATAAGGAGTTTGTAAATTGGAAACGTTTAAAGGGATTGAAGAGCTTTTTGTGTCAAGTTGTATGTTTCTACAAGAGGGTTACAATCTAAATCCGTGACTCCATATTCACTGCAGCCTTCAGGCCAACATTCTATTGTGGAATCTTGTACAAGATGTTTGAGACCACACTCTGCAACAAACATAATGCAATTTGACCAAGTGTACCCGTGGTTCTGTCCCCTTCTGTTGGCTTCTTAGTATTATGCCAGGATTATCAAGTAATACCAATATTTCAGGCTTTCATGAATGTGTCTTAGGAAGTAAGGTACTTGGACTTGCCTTCTCATTAAGCTGTAGGTAAGAAGTTCTAATTTTGCCATTGAAAATAATTCCTTAGGGCCTCCCATTGGGTCTAAAGGCCTCAACTTACCCCGTTGTATGTTGGAAAGCTTCTAAGTGAATGATGCATGTAACCCTGGATTGATGCAGCAGCATAAGTGCAGATGCCTTTGTGACCATACTCTCCATCGGTGCACTTCTGTTGCTTTCTAACTTCTCCTTTGTATTGGCGATTGCTGCTGCTGTTAAACATAATACTCAAAACATTACTTTTTTATTATTTTGATCGTTTAATGAGTACTGGTGGAGCTTTCAAAGCATTTAAATCTTTGAAATTCTTAGGGGATTGGAGGAAATGTTAGATCTGTGTTATGTTTTCTCTGTTTTTGTAATGTTTTGCCTTGAGGAAACTTTTTCGTGTATAGCTGTACTTCTCATACTAGAAATTTCTTTTTCGTATTTGTTTATTGGACTTGTCAAGCTGAGGGCGGGGGTACAAATAGAAATTGCCAAATTAGCTGCACTAATTTGATTCGTTATATTCTTTTATGCCACATTGATTTGCTCCTTCTTTACATGTTTATATCCTTTGTTGTTTCAACTTTGCTTTTATCAGGTATCTGTTTTAATGGGATATAATAGTCTGCATGATCTAATTGAGTTTGAGAAGACCCAAGAACAGTCTGGTTTGAGTCTAGAAGATGAGGTGGATGATCCTTATCTCTCTCGGGCATGTGAAAAGTTTCCATCCATCATTTTAGGTAGTTCACCACCTGTAGAATTGTATAACGGTGGTGCCGAAACAAGCAGAGAGGGGAAATGGATATTGCCATATAGCCTTCCACCGATGTGGCCTTCATTTTATCCTAGCCTTCCAAGCATGGATATCCCCACTGTCAGAGGGGAAGATTCTTTCTTCTTGTCTTCACAACCTCCACCGCAAGCTCCAGAACCTGAAGAAAACAATCTGCCTGTTCATGTTGCTGTTGGTGCGAGGCCTGAAAATAGCACTTCAGTAGAGTTAATTCTTGACAAGGCTATCAGCAGCTTAGTTGGAATAAGTAAAAGGCACTGTCATCAGCTGGAGGATTGTGGCTTCCATACGGTAGGTGCTGTGTGGTTTATATAGCAGAGTAGTGTGTATATATTGGTTGGTTTGGGCTTTTTTTTTTTGGGGGTGGGGGGGGGGGGGGGGGGGGGGGGTTTGTATTCTGTTACGCCACTTATTTTTTGATGATGAACCACATTCACGCCTGGTCTCATGCAGTTGCGCAAACTATTGCACCATTTTCCTCGAACCTATGCAGATGTACAGAATCCTCATTTTGGAATTGATGATGGTCAGTATTTGATTTTCGTTGGGAAGATCATGTCATCCAAGTAAGTCCGCTTGTCATCTTGAATACTGCCTTTTCATATTTGTAAGCATACCTGGTAGTACATGCATTCATGCTAAGGACATGATGTGGGAACATGGTTTTATGACTCTTTTCAATAGATAGCGAAGCATTTGTGTTGTGACAACGACATTGTGACATTTGCAAAATCAGGATGCTGCCTATGCAGTGTTATCTTTGAATTGGCAATGCTTTTCCCTGAAACTGTATGGTAAACATTATAGTGAAGAATAGTTTTTGCTGATGTTATATTGAATTTAGTGCCTTTGATGTGATGGTTTAATGCCATGGTCCTGTGTTTATCATGTGTCATCTCTTTGTTTATTGGTTGAAGAGAGGGAATCCTTAAAGAGCATAAATAGCCGTAGGGAAATTGGTTGAAGAGAGAGAATCCTTAAAGAGCATAAATAGATGACGTAGGGAAAAAAGGGTCTGACACAGGTTTCAAATTTTCTAATGTGTTCTGTCACTATGAAAGTTCTGCCTTTTACTATAGGGATTCCCTGTGTTTGAATTTGTGTTTCTGTAGAACTCTTTATGCTAAGAGAGTTAGAGAGATTTGATATCCATTCAGTCTTAGATCTTTATCATTTGTCTTTGATTCTGTGTAAGAAGGTTTAAGTTGCTGATCCTTCTTGGTTTTCCTGTTGTATATCCTTATATTCTCACATGGTTCAGTCCAAATGCCCATCCTTTGCTTCTGCTAAGTTTATTTGGAAGTCTAAAACCATGTTCAGTGCATTTAGTGAAAGTCCATTGGAAGTATTTACTTGGAAGTCTAAAATCAGCCAGGAGAGCGAATGGTTGGAAGTGTTTTATGTTTTCAGTGCATTTGGATGGAGAGGAATGCAAGGATTCTTATAGTTTAGTATCTCCTTTTCATCTTCTTTGTGATAGATATTTGATGTTTTCCGTCTCCTTTGTTCTTGTGTTTTTTATACTTTTTAGGATTTTCTACCAAATGCATATCAGATTTTCACTTTTCCTTCACTTATTGAACTGCAGAAGAATTTCTTGCATTTATTGCTATTTCTATTGCCACCATATGAATTGTGATATGTTTGAAAATATGGGCGTGTGAAGCTTGCTACTCCTCACTTTCCCTCCCACTGCTGGCCAACATAGGTGTGTGCGACGCCAACCTGGTGTCAGGCCTGGGTAGGGATGGCAATGGGGTAGGGTGGGTACGGGGGTTGCCTCCTCCATACCCGTACCCGCCACCAAAATCCTATACCCATACCTGCCCCATTATCCGTCACGGGTATGAAGTGGGTACCCGTACCCGCCCCGGCGGGTACAAACCCATACCCGTACCCGGCCCATTACCCATCCATTACCCGCCCCTAGCCGCCCCCTGCTTGCCCTTACCTGCTTCGTACCTGTTTTGTTACCTATCCATGTCCAACTTATTACCCATAAATTCTTTTCCTTTTCCCTTCAATAATAACCAAGAATTCATACTTATAAATTGCATAAGAAATATTTTGTATAAAATAACTCAACGGGTAACTCCAAGATGTGATTATAAGGCGGGTATATGCAGGTACGGGGTGGGGCGCGGCGGGTACATGGGGGTACTGGGCGGGGTGGGGGCGGGTACAAGCCTATACCCCTACCCGCCCCATACCGTGACGGGTATTGACAAGTGTACCCTACCCGTTACCCTTTACCCTCCTCATCTATACCCGTACCCGCCCCAAACGGGGCAGATACCCTTGGGTAACGGGTTTTACCCGCCTCATTGCCATCCCTAGGCTTGGGCATCACTCGTCTGATGCCTAATGTTTGACCACTGAGCTTTCATGGAACTTGTGAACCTGCAACTAGATGTTCAAGTCAAGAGAAGAACATTTATATGAAAGACTCTTTGCATCTACCAGCTAAATTGAGGATGTTCAGCACTTCAAACAAATTAATATTCAATGCTGTCTGTTGCATCTTTTAGGGGTTTGTACTTACGAAAAAACCGGGAAGGAATTTATTATCTGCTTTGTCCTTTACACAACTAGTTCGTTTATGTCCTTGACTGATTTTAGTGGTTTGAAAGGATAAGGGGTCATTATGCAAGTCTTAAGCTGATAAGAAGTAGCCAAAAAATAAATGTGGATTTTTAACTTTTGCGTTTATGTGTGCATGCATTTCGTCTCATTCTATTTCTTCGGTTGATTCGGTGCAGTGATAGATATCTTGTAATTTGCAGGGCAGTTAAAGCTAATTATTCCCTTTCATTTCTTGAGGTCATTGTGGCTGGTGAGGTTGTTCATTACGGGCGAAGCTCAGAAAGTGAGGTGGATGATGTTGAGAATGTGGGAAAAAAGACAATTTATTTGCATTTGAAGAAATTTCTGCGTGGTGTTCGCTTCACGAGTCAGCCCTTTCTCAGAAGTATACAAAAGAAGTATAACGAAGGAGATGTTGTGTGCGTCAGCGGCAAGGTGAGTTTCCTCGGTTTTTGCTGCTGCTGTTGTTAGCGGTCGTCTGTTATTTAGAATACTGTTTTGTAGCATTGCTTGAAGAGGGAACTCCTGTGTGAACACAGCTGTTGCTAAAATGTTGATATTTAAGGCCTGATAATTTATATATGGGCAGGAATTTCAAAATTTTTTACATACTTATTTTGTTACTTATCGATGTTGTTTAAGAGAAAAGTCCCATTTTGATCATCAAAGTGACCAAAAATGGACAAGTTAGTCACCCAACTCAAAATTTGAAAAATTTAGTTACCCAACTCTTAAAAAATGTTCTATTTAGTCACCCAAGTCATTTAAAATTGAAAAAGTTAGTTACCCAACTCAAATTTTAGAAGATTTGGTCACTTAACTCTTAGTTAAAATCTCATTTAGTCACCCAAGTAGTTTAAAATGGACAAGTTGGCCACCCAAATTAAATTTTGGAAAACTCTATTATCCAGGTTTAAAAAATCTATTTTGATCACTTACGTGATTTTAAAATGATAAAATTTATCGTTTAAATATGAAAATACCAAATTTAATACTTCTAAAAATTTTAATGACTTATATACTTTTAAAATGATAAAATTTATTACTTCTCAAAATTTTAATGACTTATATATTTTTAAAATGATAAAATTTATTACCAAAGTGCATAAAATATTTTCAGTTTAAGTACTAAAATTTATAGGACACAATAAATAATAAATATATGAATTTTTTTGAGCAGTTATGGAATTTTAAATAATTTTTTGACAACATACATTGATATTATAATATCTATAATCTTTTGCTAATTATATTGTTTAGGTGTGAAAGGCATAAATACCCACATTTCTAACAATGTCAAAATATTAAAAAAAAGATGAATTATAAACTACAACAACAACAACAACAAATCCAGTGCCACCAAGGGCCCGCCAAAAGCAGGGTCTGGGGAGGGTAGATGTACGCAGCCTTCCCCCTTCAGGGGGCTACCCTGAAGAGAGGCTGTTTCCTAGGACCCCCAGCCTAAGAAGATGGTCTTGCATCCATCAGCCAAAGACCTGGCACAGGAGAAACATCAGAAGCATAAGTATGGCCCACACTAAAAAAAAAAAAAAAAAAAGGTAGATGAGAAGAAGAAAGAGAACGAGAAAGAAGAATGAGATAGGGATAGAAAGATAGAGATAAAGACTACCCTACTCTAACCAGATCATCTAATACCCCTATGCTAGCTCTCCATTGGGCCCTATCTAAGGCCATCTCCTCCCGAAGGTTTAGGTGGGTGAGGTCTCGTCGGATCGTCTCAAGCCATCTCATCTTTGGTCTGCCTCTACCTCTTCTGCCTAATGTAGTAATAGGCTGTTCGCATCTTCTGACTGGAGCTTCGTCCGGTCTCCTTCTGACATGTCCGAACCACCTCAAACGTTGCTCCCTTAATTTATCTTCAATGGGAGCTACGCCCAATTTGCCTCTTATGATGTCGTTTCTGGTCCTATCCTTCCTTGTGTGTCCGCACATCCACCTCAGCATTCGCATCTCCGCCACCTTCATCTTCTGAGTGTGCTGTTGTTTCATCGCCCTGCACTCCGCCCCATACGCCATGGCTGGCGCCGCACCACCGTCTTATAGTATCTTCCCTTTAGCTTCAAGGGGAATTTCCTATCACAAAGTACCGCAGAGGTCATCCTCCACTTGTGCCAACCCGCTTTGATCCTGTAGCTGACATCCTCGTCCACTTCGCCGTTGTGCTGTATCGTGGACCCTCAGTACCTGAATCTCTCCTTCTTCGAAATGGCCTCGTGTCCAATCTTGACTTCTTCTCGGCTAGGCGTGGTAGAGGGATCGAACTTGAGTTCCATGCGCTCGGTCTTGGCTCTGCTTAGTCACAAACCCTTCGACTCTAGAACTCCTCTCCACAGTTCCAGTTTCTCATTTATCTCTTCCCACGACTCCCCCACCAGTACTATGTCATCTGCAAAAAGCATGCACCAAGGAACACATCCCTGGATGTGCCTAGTGAGCTCGTCTATAACCAAAATGAACAGATAGGGGCTTAAGGTAGACCCTTGGTGAACCCCTACTGTTATCGGGAAAGCATCTGACTCCCCATCCACTGTACGCACCATAGTCTGTGCCTCATCATACATGTCTTTGATGGCTCGGATGTATGGTACGGGGATGCCTTTCCTGTCCAAAACTCTCCAAAGGACCTCGCTTGGCACTCTATCATATGCCTTCTCTAAATCAATGAAAACCATATGAAGGTCCTTTTGTCTCTCCCTATAATGCTCTATCGTCCGCCTTAAGATGTGAATGGCTTCTATTGTTGATCTCCCGGGCATAAATCCGAACTGGTTCTCGGACACCTCAGTCAGCTGCCTTAACCTCCTCTCTATGACCCGTTCCCACAACTTCAGAGTGTGGCACATTAGCTTGATACCTCGATAGTTGCCGCAACTCTGAATGTCACCTTTGTTCTTATATATCGGTATCAATATGCGTTTCCTCCATTCCTCAGGCATCTTGTCCCCCTGGAGGATTTGGTTAAATAGTTTAGTCAGCCAAATGGCGCCCTTTTGTCCAAGACACTTCCATGCTTCTACGGGGATGCCATCTGGGCCAACTGCTTTACCCCTTCCCATGGATCTCAGGGCTTCCTTGACTTCGTCTAGGCTAATTTACCTACATTCGCAGTGGTTTTGATGCACCTCAGATGTTTGAAGATCCCCTAAGGATATGTCTGTCCCTCCTTGTTCGTTGAACAGCTCTTGGAAGTAACTTTTCCACCTAGCCTTGATTAGATTCCTGTCCACGAGTACCTGTCCATCTTCCCCTCTTATGCATTGCACTCTGTCCAGGTCTCTGGTCTTCCTTTCTCGCTTTGGCGATTCTATATAAGTCCCTCGCGCCTTACTTGGTCTCCATCCTTTTGTAGAAGTCCTCATAAGCTCTTGATTGTGCTTCTCTGACTGCTCGCTTTGCTTCTGTCCTGGCTTGAATATACCGCTGTCGCTTATCCTCATCCCTGCTATGGTCCCACTCTCTGAAACAAGCTCGTTTCGCCTTAATCTTCTCTTGGACCTCGTCACCCCACCACCAGGATTCTCTGTTTCTTGGTGCCCTTCCCTTAGACGTGTCGAGGACTTCCCGTGCCAGTCCTCATCTTTTGGGCCAGATGGTTCCACAACTGGTTTGTGTCCCCTTCAAATTCCTCCCTGATTTCGGCCTCCACTTTTTCCTTGTATACCTTATACTTCTCCCCCTTGAGCTCCCTCCAACGAGTGTGCGAATGCGCAGGTTTGCAGATTCTTTTGGCCCTCCCCTTGGCCTTTGTATCCGCTCACAGCACCCTATGTTGCGTAGACAGGTCTTCGCCAGGGGTAGTCTTGCAATCCCTGCAGTCTCTTTGCACCCTTTTCCTTAATAGTATGTAGTCAATCTGTGTTCTTGTCCCGTCGCTTTGGTACGTGACGAGATGTTGGTCGTGCTTTTGAAGAAGGTGTTGGCCACCGTCAGGTCGTAAGTAACCGCGAAGTCTAATAGGGCTTTGCCCTCTGCATTCCTGGTTCCAAAACCGAATCCTCCGTGATGAGGAGCATACCCATCCTCCGTTGCGCCAACGTGTCCGTTGAAATTCCCGCCAATCATTACTTGTTCGGTTGGGGGTATGCCCTGCATCATTGTGTCTAAGTCCTCCCAAAAGGTAGCCTTCTCATGCTCCGACAGTCCAGTTTGAGGTGCGTAGGCACTGATGACGTTCAATACTTCATCATCCAGAACCATCTTGATACTTATGATCCTATCGCTAGCTTTTGATACTCCAACTACTTTATCCTTAAGGCTGCTTTCCACAATGATCCCAACTCCATTCCTGCCTCTAACCCTGCCCGCATACCAGAGCTTATGCCCTAGCACCTCCCTGGCTTTCGTGCCAACCCATTTAGTCTCTTGCAGATAAAGGATGTTGATGTTTCTCCTTATCATCATATGGGCCACCTCAAAACTCTTCTTCGTTAGTGTCCTGACATTTAGTGAACCTAATCTCAAGTTCCCCATCCCCTTTTGCCTCGTCCTCCTTCTCCCCACCCCATTTGAAGATGGCCTCAAAGTCTGAGTTCCATAGCTGTTCGCACTCATCAACTAGCTGTCCTAACGCGGGTAAGTGAACAACATAGGCAAGAAGCAGAATAAGTATATACACCAAAGAACCCACAGTCAATAAGACGCACACAATTCACAAAACTGAAATGAGACAGAAACGAGTAAACCAAAGAAAATACACAACAATGGTAATCCAAACACTACCCTGTTGTAAAAAAGGTTAGATCAAACCTGGGGCCGGTGCGTTGGTGGAACTATGACCCGGCTAAACTTACCTGGGCCCCCTCTTGCTTGTCGGCTACGGGCTGCCGGCTTAGGATTGTTGGCGGTAGTGGAGGTGGAGGTGGGGCTGGTGGTGGTGGTGGGGTGGGAAAGGTGTGGTGTGGTGTGTGTGTGTGATGTTGTTGATGGGGCTTCACGGGGTGCGGTGGTGGTGGTGGTGCCGGTGTCAGAGCGGGTGTGCAGTCGGGGAGGTGGTGCCTGGTAGTTGGGGCGAGGTGGTGGTGAGGTGCGAGAATCGGTGGGTCGGGCGAGGTCAGGGTTGTGGTTTGGGATGGGGCCAGTCCTGGGTTGGGGTGGGTGAGGCGAAGCGGGTGGCGGGGTGAGAGGTCAGAGGTGGGTGTGGTGGTGGGTGGGTGGTTGGGTGAGGCTAGGTGGTGGTTGGGCTCAATGTCGGTGTGGGTGTGGTGGTTCGGTGTCAGTGGTGTATGGGTGTGTGAGGTGAGGTGCGGCGCTTGCCCGGCGGTGGGTCGTCGCCGTCACGGTGGCGTCGCTGGGGGGTGGAGGTGAGTCGGCGAGGTGGCCGACGGTGGGGCAGTGGGGAGGCGGGGTGGTGTGAGCGAAAACGGTGGGGGGGGGTTAGTATACATTAACTTGCGTAGAGGAGAGAGAGAGAGAGAGAGAAAGAGAGAGAGGTACATAGTACTATGTGTGAAACAGATTATGAAATTCGCAAAAAAAATAGATTTTGGGAGGGAGGGGGTTGTTAATTCAAAATGGGTTTTGGAGGGAATTTGATTTTTATGATTAATTTGGGAAGAAGTTTTAGTAAAGCATTTATTTTAGATGAATATTTTAGTTTTTTTATAATTATAGTATATTTAAGTTATTTCATTTTTTGTTTAATATAGTTTTTATATTTTATTTTATAACAAAATTAATTATTTATTCTTTAACTTTTACCCAATATTAACGATCAAATAAGGACTAATTTGATTACAAAATAAAAGACAAATGACTATTTTGAAAAAAAAATGATAGATAAACTTCAATAAAGTTACAAAATTAGATCCCAATGAAATAAGTAATTCGAAAAATATGATTAAATTTGTTATTTTTTATTTAAGCGGTGAATTTAATTAATTTTAAAGTACTTGGGTGAGTAAATGTGATTTTTATTAGGAGTTGGGTGACTTAACTTATCTAATTTTAAATAACTTGGGTGACCACTAAATCTCCTAAATTTTGAGTTGAGTAACTAAGTTATCCATTTTGGTCACTTTGGTGACCAAAATGGGACTTTAGTCCATTGTTTAAAGGAAGGGTAGCCTGGTATACGAGGCTTCCCACCCTTGTGCAATCTAAGGAGGGTCAAATCTACATATTCTTACCCTTTCTTTTGGGTTTGTAAAAGGCGTTGAGGGAGAGAAGATTCAAACCCAGGATCTCTAATCTAGAGCCCCAACCTTGGTAGTGTTATACTGTTAAACCAAGACTCTATTGGCATATGTAATCTTACCTCCCTTATCGTGCAGAGGTTATTTCATAGACTTGAACCCATAACCCTAGGTCAAAGTAGATCAACCTTAGCCTTGCACCAAGGTTATATAATTTTGTTTACGGTAATTACATTTCAATACCCTAAGGTTTGGTATATTAATTTTTTAGTCAATGAACATTGTGAAATAATTTTTCAGTTCAAAAGTTACATGAATTTAATAAAATAATCCAAACTGTGGGGTGTAAGGGTGTAAAATATGCCCCTCATCGAACTCCTCCATTAGAAGTGTTACGATACCCTAGTTCATGTGTCGGATGAGAGGAATAACGAGGAGGCGATGAGGTTAGTAAAAAATAACGGCAAGTTTTACACCCTTTTATACCATTGTTTAGATTATTTTATTAAATACATGTATCGTTTGGACTAAACTATTATCTTATAAAGTTTGTGGACTAAAATGTTAATACACCAAATCTCAAGATACTAATATGTAATATAGCCTTATGTGTACTATTGATATCATTACTATGTGGCGAATAGAAAGCATTGAATCTGCATTTGGATATAGGTGAAAAGCACATCTACTGAAGATCACTTTGAAATGAGAGAATATAGTTTGGATGTGATTGGAGATGAAGGGGATTCATCCGTTGAATCAAAGGGTAAACCATACCCCATATATCCCTCTAAAGGAGGGCTCAAGCCACAATTTATCAAGGACACAATTGCTAGGTATGTCACTTCTATTCTATTAGCTTTTGCTGTATGATATTTGTATCTCAACTTAGTGGGAAAAAGAGGCTTCGTTTGCTATCTTTTTTATGGCGTTTCACTTAATGTTTTCTTACCCAGAGCACCTTACGTTGGAGCGTGATGCCTGAACACTGTTCAATTGTTTTCCCTTTTTTTTTTGGGGGGGGGGGGGGGGGGGGGGGGTGTTGTTTGGTTGGCTTTTTGCATTCCATGGTAACAATGGGTGTTTACGTAGGAGTCCTCCTGTTACACTAACTTTTGTGTTCATCATGAATTTTTAGGCTTCTTTTTTGCAGTCCCTCTCGTCTTCCTTCTAGATTTGGCTGTGGATCGATTATTGATAATTATTTTGAGGCTCTTTTGTCTATTCAAGATGTATATTTGTTACGGTCTTTTTTCTATTGCATGTACACCACCACCACCACCAAACTCAGTGCCTCAAGGGCTCCCGCTAATGCAGGGTCCCGCCGCGGGGGGGGGGGGGGGGGGGGGGGGGGGGGGGGGATGTACGAGGCCTTACCCTTCAGGGTGCTACCCCAAAGGGAGGCTACGTCTGAGGATCCCCAACCTAAAAATAATTGCTATCAAGTAACATAAGACCGTTCTATCATGGATTTTGAGCTAGCCATTTGTGATCATTTATGGAATTATATGGTCAGAAAGCTGACAAGACGCAAAAAAGATTGTGAAACTGATATATGAAGTGTTACTTTTCACGTGAACGCCTTTGTGATAATTTAAAAATCATTGCCAATGAGGCCTTGATTTGGTGGAGAAGTACTACCGAGGTCGAGGCATTAGATTCAGCGGTTCCAAAAGTTCAACCCCTTCAACGAAATAAGAAAAACACTATTGCTTCATCGCCTTCCGCCATCACTCCCTAGTATGAACCATCATTCCTCAGCTTCATATCTGCGTCACAATGTTCATAAGCCCTCCATATATGTGGTTTAAGTTAGGAAAATGAATGGTGAATTTGAGGGATAATTAGAGTGATGCAGTCCTTTTTCTTTGAATCTTATAGATGCCTTATTGAGAATGTTGTAATTTCTTCTCATTCTTCCTTTGATTCTTACGAAAGCTTATTCTTTGTAAAATTCGTTTTAATGTCATCTTTGATTCAGAGTTTTGCACTCACTGCCTACTGATTATGATCCTATCCCTAAAGACATCACGGGGGAGCTTGGACTGATGAATCTCCATGATGTAAGCAAACCATACTAGCTTTTGTTTGCCATTCGTTGTCATGTTTGATAATTTTCATAATTTTGATGCATGTTGAGTCTGAGCAAAAAGATAAGAATATTCCATTAAAGATGTTTACCAACTATGGAAATCTGTAGGCTTTGAATCCCTAGTATGTTTGTAGTATGATAAAGTCATTTGCAGAAGGTAGCGGGAAATATGACCTCCATATGATTATATATATCCTGCTTTTTCTTGGATAAGAATTAAGAAAAGAGATTTTTGTGGAGGAATAAGAACTATCAAGATGGGCTAAAGACCATCCTCTAAATAGACAAATAATGATAAGCTAAAGAAACATGACCTTCCACTCCCGCTGTTCGTGTTAGGGAGCCGGTCCTCAGAAGGAATCACTGACAACTTTTTTTTCCCCGGATAGGTTTCACCTTGGCAGTTTCCCAAAGAATATATTAAAAAGTAATCTCGGTTCGATGAATGTAAAGATGATCAGCTCTCCACTCAGTTCCTTCTACTTAGCAGTCCATGCACGCCTTTATCTGCCTTCTTAGCAACATGTCCATGATATTGACGAAGGAAAGCTTCAAAAGAAGATGATACATTAGATATAACCCTAAAAGATCAATTCACAGACTATGAACTTTGGAAGTATAACAATGCACCAACAAAATTCTCGTTGGTCTCACTGTTCCTCAAACATACACAGTCCCACATAAAGGAATAGTGACATATAAGGATGCCTTGCATCAGAATGAAATTGTTAATTTTGTTAAAGGAAGTTGTATGAATAGGGACTATGTAGTATTATCATCATTTTTGACATCTTAATCCAATGTTTAATGTGTTCAGATATTTCAGCAATATGGTTGAGTGTTCTGCAATTGGAGATCTTTTGCCATTTCTTTTGGCTACCAAGTACCAGGAACTAGAAAACTAACATTTGATTTAACTTTAGAGATGAATAATACAATTTCCTTGTCATTCCCTCTAGCAAAGGCATAGCTCGTGGATCCTTGTGTGTGGTACAACTTTTAAAGTCTTAGAAGCCCAGCTTTTTGGAAAAATAGTGATTACCGGACTGAAAGCAAACGCAGGTCGTGAAAGCTTGTGTGTTGTGATCATTATTCCACTGGAGCCTTTCTCTTGTTCTTTGGAGGCAAAGGTAGTAGTGGTTGGTTAATTGTTGTCGCAGTTTAGCTAGACGGTGATACATATTGACTTCTCTTGATACAACTAGATCGTGACGTGTTGATCATGACGGTGCTAATGATGACCCAGGAAGACTAATTAAATTGTCTGCTTAAATACTGTACTAGAATTGATCGTTTATAAAGGAGAGTCCGTGGTAGTTGCATGTCATTCCTTCAAGCAGCACCAATGGTTTTCGCTATGATGAAAAATAAGGATCACTGATAGTTTTAATATGAACTAATATACACTAGCGATTTCTTATGAAATAAGGTGTTATTTTTTGGAGCTCTTTGGATTAAGAGCTCTGGGAGCTTCCCGGCCATAGCTTTGGCATATATGCAGAGAGATTGGTGGCTTTGTGTTATTAGTTTTTGGGTTTTTATTTTGAGGACATCTCGTCCTTATTTCTTTGTACATTCTTTTTGTCTTAGTCTTATTTCTTGTTTCAATAAAGAAATGGAAAATTGCATATGTCTCTTTTTACATTTTGTACATGGGTGTGAGTAATGCTTGCTTTTCTGGATGGGGTCCAGTGTGTTGTTTGCAATGTTTGCAACAGACTTGTGATGCGTACAGATCAAATAAATTTTTTCACTCAACTGTTGTTTTGTTCAATGAATGAGTTGTGTTCTTGTCCATAAAGGAGAAAAGTACAATATATACGTTTTTCTAAATTTTGAATATTGGTAAGGAGGGTACAACTTCTAGTCTAGACATAGACACAAACTTTTAGGGATGGGAGATGAGCTTCAAACCCAAGACCTCTTGCAGCTGAGCATGTGTGTTTGCCCCCTTTTTGTACACATTTACATGCATCTTGTGTATGGGCAAGTAATGGGTATGGATATGGGCTTGTGCTTTTTGGGACTGGTATGATTATTCACTTCATACTTGTGGCTGGTAATGCGGCGAATGGCGTATATAAATTTGAGTGGTGGGTACGGATATGGGGAGGCACCCTATACCTGTTGTGCCCCCTTGCCATCCCTAATCTGGTCTTATACATAAAACTATGTTGTTATACTTGGAGTTGCTCTTGCCTGTATGGAGTACTATTTCTTCTTGTCTCTTACTCTTGGGGGAAGGTTTATCTGTTTGTTTCTTCTTAATATCATTTAGGCTTACACTGGGATACACCAGCCTAAGAACTTCAATGAAGCTGATCGAGCTCGAATAAGGTTCATATTTGATGAGTTCTTCTATCTTCAGGTAATCATAGTTGATACATGCATCGAAGAATTTGCCGTTTTCAACTTGTTCACATGTTTCTTTGTTTGAATCTGATCTCACACAAATATTATATGTGCCTCTACATTGTTCATCTTTTGATAGGCATTGAGCATCCCTGTGCCTAATCAAGGATGTTCCTACCCATATTTCTACCTAGGAGTACTGTTGAATAGCCCTGTGCCCAACGAAGCATCCTTGTACTTTGTTTTAAGCAACACTGCGCTTAAAAATATACTTAACTGACTTTATTCAAAGTTGTCTACGATCCGCCTCTAAGCTTTAATTACATCAATATTTATAGAGAAGAAACCAGAATTCTAATTGAAAAAAAACTCCTAAACTGATAATAATAAACTTCTAACAAACAGAGTTAATAAAAGTCAAATTCAATTCTAAAGTAATTCTAACTAATCATATATCCTAAAAGATGGAATTTACTACGATTCAAATTATTAGCAAATATCCAAGATCTAAAACTTGGTCTTTATCCTCATTCTACATCTTTATTGCCGAGTGATTCCTGAAATTATATTTGCTTTGTCAGCTAGGACGCTTGTACCAAATGCTTGAAGGTCTCGGTTCACGGATAGAGAAAGAAGGGTTGCTTGATAAGTATAGAAATCCAGTATTGCATGCTGTGCATACTGATGAATGGTCTAGCCTGGCCAAGAAGTTTCTGAAAGCACTTCCGTATTCATTGACTAAAAGTCAGCTAAGTGCCGTTTCCGAAATCATGTGGGACTTGAAGCGTCCAGTTCCTATGAATCGGCTTTTGCAGGTATTGCATCTCGTGCTGGAGCTTCTTTTGTTCACTCGTCTAGTCCTGCTATCATCCTAAGTTGGTCTGATTGATAGGCCCCCTTTTTTGGTATGGAAGTGTTCAGGCTAACTTAAGCACACCTTGGGTAAACCATTTTATATTATGATGTTAGTTGGTATGTGGGTGATTTATGCATATATATATAGAGATATATATATATATATATACATATATACACATATGTATTTTATAATTTATCATATGTAGGTTGTTATTTTCTCCGATTTTCCATGATAATATGCGGTAGAAGTATTATAACTGATTTCCAAAGGGGCCTTTGACAAATTGGGGGCTCCAAGCAATTGCTTCCATTGCTTGGGATCTTGATTGACCCTGCCTCCTTCCTCTTATTTTTTCTCTTTTTTTTTTTTTTTTCCTTCTTCTTACTAGCTCTTTGTTCCTGCTCCAGCCGAGGCTTCTTGTTGATAACAATAGCAGCAATTTTGTAAGCCTTAGGTTCTATGAAACTTCTGTTTGAATTTTGTTTCCCCCATTGTATATGGGACTTGCGTCTCGTTCTTTCCACTCCAATAGGAAGTTAAATTTCTGAGAGAAAAAGAGGAAGATAAAGGTGTAGCAGGTTATAAGATCACCAACATCTCTTGTGTGCCTATTTTCATAATCTAAAGGACATTGCCAAATTAAACGTTGGAGTCGTGGTTTCTGTTGCATTAATGTGAATGCTGGTATTCAACTACATATGTGGTCAAACTAAGATATCACCAGTTGCGATATCGAGCCATTGCCCAAAATAACACAAAAATAAAAAATATTTCCTAAACTAGTTTTTTAAAAAAAATATTTTCCCAAATGGCATCCATGTTATCATTTTTTAATTTTTTAATTTTTTTATTTTTGTCACATTTATAAATTTATAATATTTTTTGTATTATAATAAATAAATTAAACTATATTATTTATTAAATTTTATATAAAATTATTTGTAGACAAATTTATTCTAAATATTAATAAATAATTTATTTTAATTTATTTGTTGTGATTAAGAAAGTATTATAAATTTAAAAAATTATAATTATATTAAAAATAAAATAAGAAAGTAAAAATAAAAAATAAAAAAGTTAAATGATGACATGAATGCCATTTTGGGAAATATTTTTCTTAAAAAGCTAGTTTAGGAAATATTTTTTATTTTTGTGTCATTTTGGGCATTGGCTCTGCGATATCATCCTAAGTATATTTTCATATTTTAAGGTGTATGGCCTAGGAAAAAAAGTGCTTTTGAATAGAAGCAGAAGCTATTGCTGTTAAGCAGAGATAAGGAGAATAGTGCTTCTTCTTTGAAGGAGAAACATAAGTAAAAGTTAAAAATTTTTCAGACAAAAATACCCTTATTAACGATACTTTTTACAGAATTATTTGCAAAAAATGTTCATGAAAAAAAAGAAAAAAAGTTCATTTCGCAATTTGGCCAATAGGCCACAAATACCCCTCCAATTGATTTCACCCCCTCCAATCTATCAAACTGCTATTTCTCTCTTCAACTTCTTCTCTTTCTTACTTTGTTTTTATTTTTTGTTTCTTTCTTATTGAAGGGTGGTATGCTAGTTCTCACTTTTGATAATCCATATAAAATGAAGCCCATTGTTTCAGGGTGATGTTGGCTGTGGGAAGACGGCTGTTGCTTTCCTGGCATGCATGGAAGTTGTTGGTTCTGGATATCAGGTTTGTTGTTGTAGCACTTCATTCCCTATTTGGCAACTGGGTAGAGGGTCGTAGAGAGGATTACTGTTTGGAAATTTTTTTTGAGGGGTAATGATGGATAAATCGCTATTTTCTTTATCGCCCAAGTTTGGGTGTACAAAGGGGGGAGGGTAACGTTTTAGAAAAAATTTGGACAATTTTATCCCTGGTTCTACTATAATGCTCTTTAGCCTTACCTCTTCATCCAATTGTCAAACAAGGGTAAACCGTCTATCTCTCTTTACTCTTACCCTTCTTTAGTGAACGCATTTAAGCAAGGGTAGGATAATCCGCTATGTTCTCCCTCCTTACCCCTCTTTATGATGCTCTCTTGTGCCTCAATGAAGTAAAAGCTAACAGTTTGTAGAATCTCTTTGCAAAGCCTTTAGGTTGACTACATTTGTGATACTGATTAAATGTTGTTCTCCGCCGTATTTGACCGAATTTATGACAATACGTAAACGCCATTTTTAAATGGGAAAATACGGACACGTTTACTCGTTTTCTACTAATAGAGCATGAGGGTGCTGCCTCACTTTTTATGGAGTACTTATAAATTATATCACCAAATAAGCCTGCTCACGTGCAGATGCCATATACAGTGCTGCATACTGTGAAGGTATTATTGATTATGATTATATCTAACTTCAGTATTACTGTGCATCACCTTAGGCAGCCTACATGGTTCCGACTGAGTTACTTGCAATTCAGCACTACGAGCACCTACACGATCTTCTGCAGAGTATGGACAAGTCGGATTGCAAGCCATCCATCGCTCTTCTAACCGGATCAACTCCAATGAAACAAGCGCGGGTGATTCGCCAGGCATGTGTTGTCACCATGCTCCATATGTGTCTGTGTTAAGAACTCTAGATGTGAATCTAGTAAAAAATCTCAGATTGGAGCTATGAGAGAGAATAAATTAACATATAAGTCTATAGATTGCTCCATCTAATGCTAATTAATTTAGGATGGAACCCCACTTGTACTTTTATGTGAATCTCTTGTATGCCAACTCCGTGGGTCGAACCTAGGGCCTAGTGAAACTTCGCATGGTATCAGAGTCTTGTTGACCAAGAATTCACGAGTTTGAATCCTAACATATTGCAATATCCACCTTGAAGTCCAATAGATTTGTATGATAGGGCATATGTTAAGAGTATAAACTATTATTGGACCTCCACCCATATGCTTAAGCTTTTGGGATAGTTAATTTAGTAAATTTGTCATGATTCTGATTATTTCTTGTTGTTAATAGGGTCTGCAATCGGGTGACATTTCACTAATCATTGGAACTCATAGTCTGATAGCTGAAAGTGTGGATTTCTTATCTCTACGTCTCGCTGTGATCGATGAGCAGCACCGTTTCGGTGTCATCCAAAGAGGGAAGTTTAATAGTAAGGTAATCTAGCTTATGGCTTACAGCTTGGTATCTCTATGTGAAACAACCGATTGACAATCTATTACATTCTTGACTGGTGATACAAAGGGAAAAAGAAGAATCTTTTGCACTGCTTCTACCATTTTCTATAAAAAACCAATTATCCAACTAAAAGTTCCAATCCTGCGCTTCCGTTACCACTTCCCGCCCTCATCACTGTCCATCTATCGTCAGCCATCCTCCACTTAACTCAGGAAAAAAAAAAAAAAAAAATCTACCTTTTGCACTTCTTTGAAACTGAGGCCCTGTTCTTCTCCTTCACCCCCACGCCCGAGAAAAATAAAACATTACCAACCCCCCCCCCCCCCCCCCCCCCCCCCCCCCCCCCCCCTCCCTCTTGCGCCCCCCCAAAAAAAAAAGAAAAAAAGAAAGAAGGAACTGGGCCATTTTGAAAAATGGAAAACTGGAGATGATTTGAAAATTTAGGAAAACATGGGAAAGCATTCTCCTCAGTTATAAAGGAAAACTTGGGAACAAGGATAGATGTTTTCAGTTCTTAATGTGCAAGAAAATTGGAAAATTATGTTTTTTGGACATAGAAAATTAGATTTTTGAATGCATTTTTGTAGAGAACACGAGTGTTTGAAAATTTTTCTTAGAAATGAGAAAAAGTCTTCTATGAGTAGATAGATCATCTGATAGATCTCTTGCATCCGAGGCTAATTTAGATCTTGCTTCAGTTATTTCACCCGTGCCAAACTATTTATCATATATGTACTTTTCAATTTGTTTTTTTAATCCCAGTTCAAACTTCATTGTATATTCCTAACTTTGCAGTTGTATTATACATCTGGAAGATCAGAAATAGATGCAAGTACTTCTGTTGATTCATCGAAAGGCAATATGCAGATGGCCCCACATGTTCTTGCTATGTCTGCTACTCCTATCCCGAGGACACTAGCTCTGGCTTTATATGGGGACATGTCATTGACACAGGTACGTAAGCCTTGCTTTCTCTACTTTAAGTGGTGACATGTGGATCTAGAGGTGTATGTGAGCCAAGCCGAGCGCTAGCTTGTTAGGATCGATGCTCTACTTGTCTACGTTTTAAGTCGTCCCGGGTTTGGCTCGATTGAACTCGACGAGATACGAACAAAGCTTGCTTTAGGCTCATTTAAGCTCGATCTGGACTTGTTTAGCTCGTTTTGTGCTCAAGTTGCTTATTTGGGCTGAAACATAGCTAGACACATTTATACTTGTTTAGTCTGGCTAATATAGGAGCTTGGTCAAAACAATCCGAGCATTAGCATAAGAAATTTGTCCAAAAGGGATTTCAACTTGTGAAGATTTTAATCGAAACATTTATTGTAATTTAATTACAGATTACGGATTTACCTCCTGGAAGAATACCCATTGACACTCATATTATCGAAGGAAATGAGATCGGCTTTGAGAAGGTTTACCAGGTAATATTTTTCATTTCGTTCTAATCCATCACTGATTCATTATATTAAACTATTTCCCTCTTCTTATGATATGCTCTGATCCTTTTTCCCTTTTTTGTCTTGTAGTATGTTTCATGGTGTAGGATTTTCTTTCCTTTTTAGTGTGATTTTTGGGAGGTTGCTAATATAACGACCCCACTCAACATTGCTGCAGCATAACCACAAAAGGAGGAAGTTTCCTACTAGGTCGATAATAGACCATTTAAGCCTAAAGGGGAATGCCTTGTTACTTAGTCACTTGTAATTGGTTGAACTTCACACATCTATCTGAAGTGGAATTGTGGTTTTATAGCTATTGTGAGCTTTAACTTACTAGTTCTAGAGCATCTAGAGTTGCTGTTGAGTCTCATGTAGAGGACGGGAAATTTTCTCTTTGCATGACTAGGCTGTTTGCAGTAGCAGGTTTGGATTTGGGTTATTTTCATCCCAAGTAATGACCAGAAGACTCCCATGCCCGGGCCGATGAAAAATGTGTTAGGTTTGGAGACTGGTGGTCTTCTAACAACCAAATTTATGGATGCAATTATTGAGGGCCTTGATTGTGATTTTTGGGCTTTCGAGTGTTATAGTTGTAGAAGCCTATAAATAGGATTCTTTTGTGCCTGGTATTTGTAGGGGAATGCAGGAAGAAGGAAACAGTGAAAGGTAGAGTGTGAGTGATCCACTTTTGTAATACCTCTATTTCTATAGTGAATACCTGGGATTTGGCCAAACCACATAAATTCTGGTGTCCCCAATCCCTTGTGTTTGTGTTTGCTATTTCAACTTAAGGTTCGATGTTTGTGAATGGTCTTAATAGAATGCATCGAAAAGTGATCCATGATCACTTACTAACCGTATTTCCAAAATTTGGAAACGAAGCTGTCCGAAAAGTGACGATTTCTGACATTGAATTCTGAAGGAAATAAGTGCTGGCTAGGGAATTTTAAGTCCATAAGATTTAATGAAACTCACAATCAAGTGCGTTTGGCTTTATGGGTATGTATTGTATCAATTTTTTCAACTTTAATCTTTTAAGTGGTCCTCTTGAAATAATATATATCACGTGGAGATGATGCATCACCATCTTTCATCAGATGACACATTTTTTTCATGAAAAATTGACTTAAGAGGATCATATTGTTAGAAAAAGGTTAATATGAAGAAATAACAGTATCAGAGCTTTGTTTACCGAGAGGTTAGGAGTTCGAATTCCAACAATCCCATCTCAATATTAATATAATTTTAACACATGGTATGAGTTAGTCCTGTGCACTGGTCTAGACACCTTGTTTCCCAAAAAGGGCTTATTGTTTAAAACTCGCTTTGGTCCCTGACGGTCCAGGACTAGCCTTGTAATCCAGAAACTTGCCCTGACGCTGGTTGTCTTTGGGTCCTTTCCTGTTCTTCTGTCTTTCAGAGTAACAAATGGAACTTCATCTCTTATCTCTCTTCCTCTTATGGTCATCTTTTTTTACTTATTCAGTACTCTGTACTCGCTCTGCTGTCTAGCCGGTCTCCATTTACCCAAGCATCACTGCCATCTTCAATTTCACTCTAGCAAGTTTCACATGCTGGTGAAGTTGGTGCAGTGGTTAAGCTACTCGTCCTCCAATTGATAGATCTTGGGTTCGAAATTCATCCTCTCTGTTCAGGAAATGTTGTAATCCTCCTCACTGATATAAAAAGAATAGGAATTCACATGCTTGGACCTAAAACCTCATCGTTGTATTTTTCCCTCATCTCCATCCCTCTTTCCCTATTAGAGTGTAAAGCTATTCTTGGGATTTGACCTAACAACTTGTACTTTTAGTGTAGTTGATTTTTTGACATGGTATTAAAGCCTTGTTGACCAAGAAATCTCGAGTTTGAATTCTAACAACCAGCGCTTTTAATATAAAATTTCTTTGTCATGAAGTGTAGCATTTGTGTGAGGGGCAGGGCCTTAACCTAACAATAAAGCTCATGTTAAATAGAAAAGAATAAGTTAGATGCCCGAATTATTAAGTCAGAAAACAGTATCCTTATATAAAGTTTTTCTTCACAAAATATTTTCAATCAAAATATTTTTATCCTTGAAAATTTGCCTTTCCAACTAAAGAAAATAGTTTCATTCTACAAATTTGCAATAGGTTCTTGCTTGACCAAGTTGAGGTTGAAAGACACATATAATGTGAGATTACCATAGAAACATTTTTCCCTTTCATGACAGAAAATATTTCACCCTTTTGCGAGGAAGTCAATGTCCTCTTGATAGAGGCAATATTTTCCATATTTGTAACTATTGCTTTAAAGTTATGAACAGAAATAATAGAACTGCAAAGGAAAAGGTTTTTCTTTAAAACAAAGCCTACAAAGGTTAAAAAAACAGATTTCATGCCTGACAAGTATAATTTTTATCTGAAAAATCTATAAGCTGATGTTCTTGATCCCTCTTATCTTTTTTCTTTATTGCCTTTTTTTTTTTCTCCTTCTCCATATTGTTAAATAAAACCTTATATTTATTAACAGATGATGCTGGATGAGTTAGAAACTGGAGGGAAAGTGTATCTTGTCTATCCGGTCATCGAGCAATCTGAGCAGTTGCCTCAGCTTCGTGCTGCTTCTTCCGATTTTGAGACTATATGTATGAAATTTCCGGGTTACACATGCGGTTTATTACACGGGAAAATGAAGAGTGACGAGAAAGACGAAGCGTTAAAACGGTTTAGACATGGACAAACACAAATACTTCTATCGACTCAAGTTATTGAGATCGGTGTAGACGTACCGGATGCTTCGATGATGGTTGTAATGAACTCCGAAAGATTTGGGATTGCTCAACTACATCAACTTAGGGGTCGGGTGGGACGTGGGGCTCGGAAGTCCAAATGCATATTACTTGCCTCAAATACAGGTAAGGTTGTAAATGAGCTAAGTGGAGTTGAGTAGCCTAATGTTGGGAATCGAGCTCGATAAGCCTTATTGAGCTTCTTTGTTTGGAGCTTGGTTGATAAAATATTATTGTGTTTGATGTTTGGCTTGACATGACTTGGCTCGTTAGCTTAATTGAGGTGATTGAAGCTTTTTATCAAGTTGAGTTAAGTTATTTGAGATACTCTTAAACTATTATTGAACCATTTTCGAGCTAATACCAGTTTTTAACGAGTTCTTATCGACCCTTTATCAAATTGTTTGTAAATGATATCTATTCTAGTAGAGCTTTTCGAGTTACTATCGAGCAATTGTTGAACCATTTTCGAGCTAATTGCGACTTTTAACAAGCCATTAACATAAAAAACCTCAACACAAATGTTAATGATTCGAGGCCCTGTTTGTTTGAACTTAGACAATTAAGCTTATCGAGTCAATCGAGCTCATTATCAAGTGAAATGAAGCTACTACAGCACGAGCTATGCAAATTACTGTTAAGCCCTTTTGAAGCCACTTTCAAGCCAATAGAGACTGTTAATGATGCCTTATGAAGCCCTTAATGAGCCCTTGATGAGCTTTTACCGAGCCCTTATTAAACTAGTCTTGAGTGTTAATGAGCCAAGCATCCCTTTGTTCAAACTCGACTCCTTAGACTTATCGAGCTTGCTCGAATTCAGCTTGATAAGGTATCGAGCCCCCAAAATGAACACAAACAAGCCGTAGTCGGATTTCAAACACAAGTAGTTCACCGAACATTTGGTTTATTTACGCCCCTAAACACAGGTAGCGTAAACCGATTGAAGGTGTTGGAGCTTTCGTCAGACGGGTTTCATCTCGCAAAAGTCGACCTTCTTCTACGAGGACCTGGGGATTTGCTGGGGAAGAAACAGTCAGGACATCTTCCAGAGTTCCCTGTTGCTAGATTAGAGATTGATGGAAATATTTTACAAGATGCTCATACTGCTGCACTGGTACGTTAGTTTTCTCTTTTGAAATCTATTCTTTCCATTCCAAATTAAATGTTTTCGTTCAGGGTTTTTTGTTAAGGAAAGCCAAGCTCAGGCTCTGGAGAAAGGAAACGAAACCAAGGTTCGGGGTTGCTTTTTGGTGTATGTAGTGTAAGGTGCCAAGGATTGCCCTTCCTTTAGTCGGGAGCTTAATATTTATAGGGAAAGAAAATTGGGACGAGGTATTTTTAGTGTTTATCTTACATGTGTATATGGTACCCCCTGCACTCTATAGGGGTAAGGCTGCGTACACCTTACCCTCTCCAGACCTTGCATTGGCGGGAGCTTTTTTGAGGCATTGGGTGGTTGTTGTTGTAGTAGTACCTGGTATGAACAGTGGGCAGATAATTATGATCCGAGCCTCGAGCCTGTTGAATACACCCCGGACCCGGCATACTCAACTTTGGTTGTACTCATGTTTTTTCAACGATTCACTCGTGCATAACCATTGTGTTAGATAATTTTGGTATCCTCTTATTTAGATTCATTATTATCATGGTGTATGGAGAGTTTATCTTCAGTGCTGCTACTCGTGCTAATTTATCTTCATGATGAATCTAATTATTTTAAAAGCTTAAAATGATGGTTGAAGACTTAAGAATTGATTTTTTTTTATACTGTAACACGCCCTCTTTCGCAGATGCACAGTGGTTTTGAAGCATGATAATACAATCCCTCCTTATACCTTGTGCTAAAAATATATTAATATAGAAAGTGAGGGCTAGTGGGATTCGGACCTAAGACCTCTCGGTCAATAAGGTTTAGATACCATGTTAAAGGACCAACTGTATCAAAAAGATTTAAGCTAACGGGTGAAGGCCCATGAATGATTTTATGCTCTGACAAAATATGCTCATTTCAAATTGCAGAGAATACTAGGTATGTCTCATGATCTAGATCAATTCCCAAAGCTGAAAGCGGAGCTTAGCATGCGTCAGCCACTCTCTCTCCTTGGTGACTGAGGTGCGCGTTTCTTCTTGTTTACCGTTGTCGACTAGCATCGGTGACATCTTGTTTCGCTATTTGAGCCCATATCTGACCCGGTTCTCTGTGGGTTATTTTGTCACTAAGTTTTATGTGCAGGCTATAGATACGCATAGGACTAAAACTTTCGGCCTTCGCATTGCACTCTTCTTTTGGAGATAGTGAAAGATCGTTGCTGCTCCACGGATATAGGTACACTTGGTTGAACTTTGTAAATCTGTGTGCTAAGTAATTTTTGCTTAAGGTGAAGCACTTGGTGTATTCAAAGGTAAAACAAAGTTCTCTGTTTCAGAATATAAACTTATTACTGGGTCTTTGCTTAACAATTAAAGGACCTGTTTGATATTATTTTTAGTATGAATTTTTGGTGTTTTAGAAACTAAAAACTCCTAGTTCAAAAAAAAAAAAGAATCTTAGAATCATTTTTGAGAAGCAAATTTTTCGTATTATTGGTATGTTATTTTTAATTTTCTCCTGATTTGAGTAAATTCTTACAAAAATTCAAATTACAATGCATAGTTCCTTAAATTATCAACAACAAGAACCCAGTGCTTGAGAGGCTCCCACTGAGGCAGGGTCGGGGGGCAAGTGGATGAAATGTATGCAGCTTATCCCTACAGGATGCTACCTTAAAGGGAGGCTGGTTCGAGGAGACTTCAACCCTAGAAAGAAAAAGGGATCAACAGTTATAAAGTTGTGTTAAGTTAAAGTCAAATCAAGTCGTTTCAAATAAAGCAATACCAAACATGTAAATAACTATAAAACGACCGCAATAGCAATAAAGCACATGGAAGCCTAGATACACAATGGCCTAGCAACAATATGCTATCCTCCTTTAATGTCTATGTTGGTTACATGTATTTTTGACCGCCATTGAGCTTTATTTAAGGCCATCTCCTCATTAGACTTTAGGTGGGTAAGATTATGTCTGATCGTTTTCTTCCAACTTTTCTTTAGTTTGCCTCTGCCTCTCTTCTATTGTGTAATATTACTTGCTCACGCTTCCTAACAGGGGGCAGCCATCAGCCTTTTTCTAACATGTCCAAACCAATGCAGGTGTTGCTCCCTCAACTTGTACTCAATTGGAGCCACACTTGATTTACTGATAACTTTATTTCTGATCCGGTCTTTCCTAGTATGTCCACACATCCACCAGAACATCTTCATCTCCGCCATGTTCAGCTTCTATTTGTAGTACTATTTAACCAGCCAACATTCATATGATATAACCGGCTTTACTAACGTCTTATAGTATTTTTCCTTCTTTTTGAGAGGGAACTTTCTATCTTAAAGTATCGCTGAAACCATATTCCACTTTTACCTTCTTACTTTGATCCGGTTGTTGATATCCTCGTCTTATTGTACCATTAATCCCAAATATACGAAAAGAATAATTTTATTATAAAGTTTCAACATAAAAGGTAAAAAGATAAGATGATTGGACCCCACATGTTAACCAACTGAAAATGTGAAAGGAGGGGACAGGGTGGGCCCAACATGTTCCCTGCTTAATCATCAAATGGGGTCCACCTTTCCCCGACATGTCTCTCTGTCTTTATATTTTTCTTTCATCACTCTTTTCTAGGTTATGCACTTAATTGTATATATAATATAAAGGGTAAATTATGTATTATAGTTTTTTTTACTAAAAATTATCTAATTTTAGGTACAATTTAATTTTTTTAAGTTACACCTAAACTTTCTAAAATTTTTCAATGTCACACTTTGATGTATCCGTTAATATTCTTAATTTTTGTTGATGTGGCATTTTAAAAAATATAAATTTATCTTTTAAATATTTATAATTTTTTTAGATATTTAAAATATTTAAAATGTAAATTTGTATTTTTAAATTTTTTTTAAAGCTATGTTAATAAAAACTAACGGATGTTAATGGTGTTAATATTAAAGTGTGACATTGAAAAATATCGGTGGTTTCTTGAAACTGGACCTACAACTTAGATAGTTTTTAGTAAAAAAATCATGTATATGAATATTCTAGGATTTAATGTATTAATGTTTAGTAGTTCATAAAATTTTAAAAATAATGTTTTATTTCTAATGTTATATGTATTTAATAAAATAGTTCAAATAATAATATATAAGGGTGTAACAGTAGTCTTTCATCCGACCCTTTTTTATTCTAAGTGTTACGACATTATGGTTAACGTATTGGATGAGGATAATATCAAAGGGATGGTATATTTATCGGCAAAAAATGACAAGTTTTATACCTTTTTACATTGTCATTTAGGCTATTTTACTAAATACGCATAACATTTGGACTAAAATCATATTCCGCAAAGTTTATGGACTAACAAAATCAAACTATTCATATGTAATTTACCGAAATATTAATTATTTGCCCTCAATTCATATGTTTCGCATGTCATCGATAAAACTAAAAGTTGAAGGGATTAAATTGATTTTAGAATTTAATAATTTAGAGGTGTCTTTAATAAAAATTAGAAATTATGGGAGTTACATTGATTTCGAACAATACCTAAGAGGGTACCAACACACAAGCACCGGATCCCCTTAGAACTTCGAAGTTAAGCGTACTTGGGCAAGAGTAGTGCCAAGATGGATGACCTTCTGGGAAGTCCTCGTGTTGCACCCCTCAAGATGGGGGTTTTCGGAAACATCTTTTCAGGGGAGCATCCTGAAGGGGGAAAGTTGCGTATATCCACCCTCCCAGAACCTACTTAGGCGGGAGCCATTGGGGCATTGGGAATGTTGCTTTTTTTTTTTTTTAACATTGATTTTGAACAGTAGTTCAGAGCGTCTTTGATGAAACTAAAACTTCTGGGATAACTTTAATTTTGACTAATAATTTACTGGTCTCAATGAAATTAAAACCGCTACTTTTGGGTTTTAAGTGGTCAATTATGGGCTCAGTGACAGCCAGCTCATCATAAACTCGAAAACCTCAATTCATTATGAGCTCGAGTAGAGCCAAGTGGCTTGTTTAACTTATCGAGTTGAGCCTGCTGTCACGGGATGACACTTTCACCAGTGTCACGGCCTCCCAATGCCCTTAACTTCACCCCTAAGGTCCCTCGTTAAGACCCGTGATGCCACTTAGCTTCACTCCGAAAGTACCTCGCTAAGTCAGGCTAACCCCGAAAATGTGAGAGTGTTAAGTTACGCAGCGGAATAATATAATTTGGGAAGGAAAAGAAATAGAACCACACATACACATAGAGAGAGAGAGTCACGGTTTTAGAGAGAGAGAGAGAAGATGGAAGAGTTTTTGTGAAATGGGGAATTGCTTCTACCCTTGGTAATTACACTTGTATTTATATACAAATTTACATGGGACAATAAAGCAAAAGCATTGTACTCTTGTCTCTCTTGTCCTTGCCTAGCCAACCACCCTATTGTCCTTTTTGTCCTAGGCTTACCTTTTTTGTCTCTACTTTTCCTACACTTCTTTTACAAGTGTTGGGTTTTGGAGGGAAAACTCCTTGCCCTTCTTTTCTTTGTCTTGGCCGTCCCTATTGCTCCCCTAAGTGCACATCCTACACTTTTATTTTATTTTTACCCGATACGATATTTACACGTATTTTACATAACGTCCTATGGACCCGCCCCTTTACGGATTTGTGTCGAGCACTTCACCAAAGGTTCGCGTCCTTACAAAATTGGACTACGTACATAAATATATCCGTAAGAATATTCTAGAAGCGCCTAGAGCGAACCGTGGCCTTCTGGAATATTCCCACCGTACACCGATACATAATAATAATTATACAAAATTATTACGGAATTAAGCGATCCGTGACACTGCGCTTAGTGAAGCTTGAGCTCATACGCTCGCAAGCCTAAGCGAGCATAAGTTAATATAATTTATTAGTTTAGAAATGTCCATTGAACTAACTTTGAGCCAAAATGAGTCGAGCATGAGCCTAATCTAGTCCAGATCGAACTTAAATGAGCGTAAAAATTACAAATATAGTTCATAGCTCACCGAGCAGTAGTTGAGCTCAACCGAGCAAAGTCAAACCCCAGCAAATAAGGTGAAGGGAATTTGCATACGAGCTTTGACTGACAAAATCCCCATGACACCTTGTGTCCCGTGAAATAGAATTGCGTGCTTCCCCCCCGCCCCCCCGGGCCCCTTTTTAAATAACTAGACATTAAAATATAAAATCATTCATGTATTTGTATTAGTTAATTTAAGTTTTTAAAATAGTTGTTTTCTTTATATGGTATTAGAATATTATTGATTGAGAGGTCACGAGTTCAATCCCGACATCCTTGCTCTCAATATGAATGTAATTTTAACACCGAGGTTTGAGCTGATATGTGCGTTTATCCACGTATATGTGTGTTTATCCACACTCCGATGGACATTCTTATAAGAAGACATGTTAGAGTACAACAACAACACACCCAGTGCCTTAAGAGCTCCTGCATAAATAGGGTCTGGGAGGGGTGTGATGTACGTAGCCTTACCCCTTCAGGGTAATATCCTAATGAGAAGCTGTTTCCGAAGGCCCCCAATCTGAGAACTCGAAAAGCACGACAAGCATGAAAATCATGGAAGCATAAAAGCATACAGGCATCAAGTAGTAATAGTAAGCACAGTCCCACATAACAACATAGCCACATAACATGCATAAAGATATTATATAGTAACCAGTATGCATTAGAACAACAAGACGACAAACAATAAGAGCACGAAGCAGCCAACATACGGCAACAATGTGTAAGAATCAAATAGGCATGCAACAAGCCTCGGGTCCTTTGTACTAGCTTAGAGGTGCTTCTCAATCCTACACCATTATATCCGTTGCACCTATACTAATCCTTCATTGAGCTTTATCCACGGCCATCTCCTCATTTAGGTTGAGATGGGTGAGGTCTTGTCGAATTACCTCCATCCAACTCAAGAAGACGTGTTCAGAGTATACGTCATTATTGGTCCTATACTCGTTAGCTTGAACTTTTTGAGTAATTGATTTCTTAACTTTAGGTTGAACTCTAAAAGATGTTATATATACAGGGATTGAAGGTTAACAGAATCAGATAAAAATAAGATTATAAATATTAAAAGACGAGGATAGGCCGATATGGAACGAGTATCTCACAGACCAGTAAGTCGAGTACATTTAGCTGGATGAAGGTTGATATTGTAACTAGATTACATTGAATTATGTGTCCAGTCACTCTTATTAGAGGATAGTTCTTTCTAACTAAATCTATATTTATTCTCACTATCCCATCCATATTTTTGTCTGTATTATCTTGATCTTTAGACATAAATGCTATATTATCCAAATTAAGGATATTTCCGTAATTTTACATACCATGTAACTCTATATATTCATCATTCATTTTAACAAAACTTATATTTTTACAAGTCTCTCTTCGTCTTTTGTTTTGCCGTTGTGTATATCCACAGGGTTGCTAATGTGACTGAGCCTTGAGCGGGTAGTGTTTTCCAAGTTGGGACCGTGTGCTCCTTTCTTTACTCAAGCCCGACCTCTGGCCTTAAGACTCTTTCTTACAATCTTCACCCATCTTTACAAGCTTTAGCCTTGAATCACGATACAATGTTGACCCGTGTTCCATGACGCATGACATCAATTCAATGAAGGGTAATTCGTAGCTACACTAGTAAGATTCTCAAAAGCAGATCGAATGTTTTTCTTATCGAATTAAATTTGAATTCAACCTTCAAAGAGGGGACAAAAAAAAAGACAACACAGTACACATAATCCGACCAAATGGTGGTGTCTAGAAATGATTAGTTGTAATAAATTAAATTTATACTTTTATGAATAGGCAAGAAAGGAAGAAAGGATCATTACAAAAGGTATAAAGCGTCAGTTTGATACAAAAAAAAGACCCATATATATCAAAACTTGGAACATATTCAGTGCCTCAAGGACTCCCGCCTACGCAGGGTCTGGTGGGCAGATGTATGCAGCTTTCCCCCTTCAGGGTGTCAACATGAAGATAGGTTGTTTCCTAGTGCCTCCAACCTGAGGGTAAGGACTTCCCAGGAGGTCACCCATCCTGGTACTACTCTCGCCCATGCACACTTAACTTCGGAGTTCTAATGGGATCCGATAACAGCGTGTTGGTGCCTTCTTTGGTGCCCATATATATTAAAACTAAAACCCATAATTCGTGTATTTTAAGGAACCAGACTCTGACATTATTAATAGGAAAAAATATAATAAGACTCCTTGAACTTTGTAAGTAACCATAACATAAACATTCAGTTTCAAAAATTAGCTCCCTGAACGTTTCAAATAAATATAATAGACTCTCTGCACTTTCAATATTAAAAAGTAGATCCATTAACTTTGTTCTCTTCTGTGCCTTCTCTCTCTCTATCTCTCTCTTTCCCTCACCTCTCTAGACACTTTATTCTCTCCGTATGTATGCGTGTGTCGCAGGTAGGATCTTCCCACCTACATGCTTGTTTGCTTTTACCTGTTGCCTTGGCTGCCATGCTTCTATGCTCTTGGGCTCCCATGCATACACACCTAATTACATGTTTACATGATTATCTGATTAGCTGACTATCTAATTAGCTGACTATCTGATTATTTGATTTTGTGCCGACATGATTACATGCATACATGCTACCCATGCTCTTTGTGTTTTACATACTCTTTTTACGGCCCCTTAATAATTATCAACTAATAGGTTGGGGGTCCTCGAAAACAGTCTTTCGTCAGGGTCTCACCCTGATGGGGTAAGACTGCGTGCATCCTACTCCTCCTAGACCCTGGGCAAGCAGGAGCCCTTGAGGTACTAGGTATGATGATGATGATCCCTGAACTTTGTAATTGAACACAATACACCCCCTACACTTTCAATTTTATAAAATAGTCCCATGAACTTTATACTTAAACATAACACACCCCCGCACCTTAATTTCATAAAATAGCCCTCTCAAGTTATTACACAAAATTCACCCTCCCAAACTTTGTTACTAAACACAAATTTATCCCTTAAACATTAATAAATTTGAAATTAAAAAAATATATGAAATTTAAAATTTTCAAACCAACTATGGAAAAAAAATTTGGAAAGATTTAAAAAAGATATAATAGTATTTTTTAACTTTAATAAAAATTAGAAAAATAAATTTAAAACTAAAAAAATCTATCAAATAAAAAATTAGACATTTTTTTTAGTTTATATAAAATATAGGAATTTATGTGTTTAGACAAAAGGTAGAAGCTTTGTATCAAATTAAGAATCAGGATTTTGTAGTTTTATACAAAATATAAGAAATTATATTTTTAGACGAAAGGTAGGAGCTTTATGTTTCTAGGTAAAGATAAGAGGATTTTTTGATATTAACATAAAATAATTATTTTAATTAATTATAGTAAAAATATTATAAATTTTAGAAGATAATAAAATTTATAAAAATTTTTATAAAAAATACTATAAGATAAAACGTAATAATTTTTTAAAAAAATAAATTCCAAAATAAGATTAAAAATTTAAAACTAAAAAATATACGAAATTAAAAATTTAAAAATAAATATTGAAAAAATAATTTTAGTAAAAAATTGAAAAATAAAATTTAAAATTATTATATTTTTTCAAACTTTTTCCCAAAAAAAATGTCTTTCCATAATTTGTTTAAATTTTTTTAATTTCATACTTTCTTGTTTTGAAATTTATTAATATCTAAGGGGTGTGTTATATTTAGTAACAAAGTTCAAGGGGTGAGTTGTGTGTAATAACGAAGTTCAGGGGGCTATTTTCTGAAATTGAAAGTGCAGAAGGTGTGTTATATTAATTTGCAAAATTCAGGGGCTTATTTTTTGAAATTGAAAATGCAAAGGGAGTGTTATGTTTAATTGCAAAGTTCTGAGGGTTATTTTTCAAAATTGAAAATGCAGGGGGTGTGTTATGATTAATTACAAATTTCGGGGAGTCTTACTATGTTTTGCCTTTATTAAAAAAAAGTATTCAAAATGCTTACAGTCAACTACAACAACAACACCAGTCCTAGTGCCTCAAGGGTTCCTGCGTACGCAGGCTCTGGGAGGGGTAAGATATACGCAGCCTCACCCCTTCAGGGTGAGACCCCGACAATAGGTTGTTTCTGAGGACCGCCAATCTCATATATATGAAGAGCATGGAAAGCGTATAGATCCTGAGAAACATGTAGGAAACATGTAAGCATATAAACATATAAACATGTAAGCATATAAGCATGTAAATAAGGAAGCAAGGAAATATAGCAGCCAAAGCAAAAGGCAAAAGCTACCAATCATGAAGGCAGTGGTGGATCCAGAATTTGTAACCACTGGGGACACATTATAGACAAAAATATATATAAAGATGAACAAATAAATAATTAATTATATATACACACACACACGAAATAAGCAAATGAAATTAGAAATTAATAAAGCAAAATATTTCTAACTTTGTTATAAATTTTATGAATAATCATAAAAATAAAATTAATTGATTTATCAGGTGTAAGCCATGATAGTGGGTAACAGGGATTTATATTAGGATACTATTTATTGACAAGAAAAAAGAGCAACAGCAACATACTTAGTGTCTCAAAAGCTCCCGCATAAACAGGGTCTAGGGGGTGAGATGTAGGCAGCCTTACCCCTTCAGGGTGATACCATAACGAGAGACTGTTTTCGAGGACTCCCGACCGAAGACGCATTGACAAGAAAAAGAAAATGACACCTAACTTATGGAGAAAAGTAATGAAAAAACAACATATTAAGATGGTATATGGAACACTTTCATAGTTTTATTTGGCATGGTCTTCAGCCGCGGGATATACTCATCAGTTATAGCTAATACTTAATAGGGGGAGTGGTAATATCAGATTCATAATTATAATCAGGGCCAATCCTGATATTTCCGGGGCCTTAGGCAAAATTTTCAAAGGCGCCCTTCATATACATCAAATTATAATGATTTTTACCATAAAATTTACTAACACTAAGAATTGATACTTCAAAAACCATAACAAAAATTTGGGGCCCTCAAAATTTGGGGCCCCCAAGCGAGCTGGTGCTTGGGGTGCTTAGGGTTATGTTTGGCCCTGATAATAATAATAAAAAAAAAAATTTATTATGCAATTAATTAATTGAAATTAAATATACATATAACCACTTAAATAAAATAAAATAAAATATTAATTAAAAAGTAGAAAAACTAGAATATTAAAATTATTAAATGATTGTTATTTTATATGTTAATAAATTTGTACAATTTTGACAAAAAATAAATTTGTACAATGTAAAATATAAGTTTTATGAAGGGGAATAGTAGAGTAAGGAAAAAAAATTGAGAAAAGATCAAACAAAATGGGAGCACCAAGGCTTGAACCCACAACCTAACATGGTACTGGGGACACCACCCAAGTTGTGATATATGGCCACACATTCACATATATATAGTATTTATGCACTGGGGGCACGTGCCCGCAGTGCTTTAACGTTGGATCCGCCCCTGCATGAAGGGGAAGGATCTAACATATGACACAACGCAGGCACATAAAGAGAATAGGGCGTATAGAGAGTATAAATAGAGAGAAAGCAAAGAGAGAGAGAGAGAGTAGACGGAGAGTTGAGAGAGAGTGAGAGTGAGAGAAAGTATAAAAAGTATCAGCAGTGAGTAGCAAGTAGCAAGTATCAACGCACCCCAAAGCGGCAAACCCTAGGAGCACTAAGCATCCAACATCCACCAGAATTGCGTATATACAAACAGGCATACAAGCAATTTCAAAACGCTTATAGTAATGCGTAAAAAAGCATAACTGGTTTTTACTTTATACCAATGCGCTCTCACACGAATATCACCCGGCCTAGAAGTGTAAACAGTGCATAAACCCACCTCATGTCTCATGTTAAAGTTATATCAACATTGAGATTATGGGCTTCCTGGATTTGAACTGATGACATCTTGGTAAATATAAGACTATGATACCATGTCAAAGAATCAATTATTTCAAAAATTTATACTGATAAATAAAGACTCATAAATAATTTTACACTCAAACACTGTAAACCCTGAACAAAAATATAAATGACCAAGTAAAAGGAAAGAAAAGACAAAGAAGAGTAGTCAAGAGTTTGATTCAAACTATGAGATTTGATTTTCAAACCAAGAAAATTCATTTCATATAATTCTCTCTCTTTGTAATAAGTGTAATGTATGAAGCTTCCGACATTTTATTCAACCATTTCGGTACTATCATTTGCAGACTAAAAATTTTAACGTTCATTTATCAAGCATTAAGACACCTAATATCTGGATGGGTGACCTTCTGCGAAGTGCTCGTGTTACCAATCCTGTCATGTTAGGGATCCTCGGAAACAGCCTTTTGCCAGGGTTATACCCTGAAGGGGTAAGACTGTGTACAACCACCCCTTTCAGACCCTGCTTATGCTAGAGCTCTTGAGGTACTGGGTATATTATTGTATTTACAGATTAAAAATTTTAAATGATATTTAAAAAAAAAAATAAGTGAAAAAAAACAATGAGAAAAATAAAAATTTAAACTATTACTGTAGATTTAACTTAAAAACGACACTAAAAAAAATGACACTGAAAAAAATTAAATAAAGTAAGTATAAAAATCATATTGCAAGTAAAGTAGAGTTATAATAATTAGAGTTTCGTCGTGCAATGCACGGTTGGTAATTAAATTTTAGTAATTGTATTTATATGTTATACTTGATAAATCATATTGTTAATATAAATAAAAATAGAGTTGATGTTACTCTTACTTATTTATATGTAATACTGTATAAATATAGATATAAATATGAGAGTAGAGGTGTAGTGATAGCCTAGAAATTCAAGCACGGTGAATTAGAGGCTTTCGAAAAGGAAAACTTCTAATTAATATACTATATATATAAATAAATAAGAAAAGGAAAAAAAAAAGGGATAATGATGAATGAACACACTCAAATAAAGTAAGTTTGCATGAAAATATTGACATCCAAATATTCTATCAACTTTGCATGCGTGCGTGCCACGACGTGCAATTTGCACATTTATTTTTTAAAAGGGTTCCCCCCGAACCACTTATATTTTAGGCGAGGTATTAAAAAATTAACTAATTTTTTTAATTTTTCAAAGTAAGATTTAAACTTTTTAAAAAATTTTCAATATCACATTTAATACTAACACCTTTAAGATAAATTGGGCGTAGCCTTCATTGAAGATAAATTCAGAGAGCAACGTCTGAGGTGGTTGGGACATGTTAGAAGGAGATCGGATAACGTCCCAATTGCGAACTATCACTTACTACACTAGGCAGAAGAGGCAGAGGCAAGCCAAAGAAGAGATGACTTGAGACGATCCGATAAGACCTCACCCACCTAAACCTTCGGGAGGAGATGGCCTTAGATAGAGACCAATGGAGAGCTAGTATAGAGGTATTAGATGTTCCGGTTGGAGTAGGGTAGTCCAGTTTACTAGTGCTAGGTCCTCTTGGAGCATGTAGGCTGTTTCTGGCTCTCATGAGGCTGATACGCTGCTACTTGCCTACTTATCTTTATCTCTACCTCTATATCTATCCCTATCTCATTCCTTTTCTCTATCCTCTATCTCTATCCTTATATTTATCTTTATCTTATATTTTGATCTGTGCCTGATGTGGCATGCTTTGAGTCTGTTGTTTTGCTTGCCGTGTGTTTTGCTCTACTCATGCATTTGATGCTTCTTCTATTTGCCAGGTCTTTGGCTCATTGTTGTGGACCAACTTTTCAGGCTGGGGGTCCTCGGAAATAGCTTCCCTTCAGGGTAGCCTCCTGGAGGGGGAAAGCTGCGTACATCTACCCCCCCCCCCCCCCCCCCCCCGACCCTGCTTATGCGGGAGCCCCTGGAGGCACTAGGATTGTTGTTGTTATTGTTGTTGTTGTTGTACCTTTAAACATTCTCAGTACCTCAAGGGCTCCAGCCTAAGTAGGGTCTAAAGGGGTGGATGTACACAGCTTTCCTCCTTCAGGGTAGCACCCTGAAGGGAGGCTGTTTCTGAGAACCCCCAACCTAAGGGGTGCAACACGAGGACTTCTACCCTGAACGGAGGCTGTTTCCGAGAACCCCCAACCTAAAGGGTGCAACACAAAGACTTCCCAAGAGGTCACCCATCTTGGTACAACTCTCGTCCAAGCACGCTTAACTTCGGAGTTCTTATAGGATCCGGTACTTGCGTGTTGGTACCTTCTTAGGTGCAACATTATTAACTTTCCGTTAAAATAAATGCAAAATTACCAAACTATCCTCAATAGAACTTGTGTTTTATGAATGAATTATAAACAAGTTTGCAAATACAAAATACTTCTAAATTTTTTGGCGGCAAAGGTTTGTAATAGCGCGATGAACCATTAACAATTTTACAAAATCAAATGTGAAAGGTAATTTCGTCATTTGTAAAATATATTACTTAATATAATTTAATTAAATTAAGTTAAACTGCGTTTATACTCCAAAATGCGGTGTTTCATTTGACAAAAAGTTAACGATGTCAGCATTAGTTGTGACATTGAAAATCTTTTGAAAAGTTCATGTGTAACTTTAAAGAATTATAAAAGTTAGGTGATTTTCTGACACCTCATCTAAAATGTAGATAGTTTTTCAGTTAAAAAAAAAAAAAAAACCCTTTTTTAAAAGAACATGTCTAACCGTCACTGCCTTTGTTACAATGATAGACGCATTTTTTAACATTCACCCGACCTTAATGATCACGAATAATAAATCACGGAAATATCGACTCCCCATGCTTAGACGCATCAAAATTTACCTTTATCCGTTCAAAAGTGGGATTTGATAAAATCAATTACGTAATATTAGGGTCGTCAACAAAGTAATGTGTCTTTGGTTTGCAATTCAAATGACACACTTTTTACTTTTATTTTTGTAGTAATATAATTCATAGTTATATAATATAGTGAAAGTTTAATATATAAAATATTTATTTATGGTCCAAATTCTAAAGCTAAAAATCTTGACCAAATCGATTGAGTCAAACTAATGATAATTTTAATTGGGGCCGGAGAAAAAGATACTAATCATTTTTATTTAAAAAAGTAAGAATTCTATGCAATATTATGTGTATAAACAAAAAAAAATGAATATATCTAATTTGAATATTTAATTTAAAAGAGAGAAACAGAAACAGAGACACCGAGATTTACGTGAAAACTCCCCAGAGGAGGCAAAAATCACGGGCGTAAGGATGACAGTTTTACTAGATTCAGATTTAGAGGATTACAAGCGCTTCTCTCACTCTCTTTCTGTGTTTTCGCTCTAAACTGGGCAGAAGCCCTACATGCAGGGCCGGACATAATCCTAAGCCACCCAAGCAACCACTTGGGGCCCACGAATTTTAGGAGCCTCAAAATTTAGAGGTTGTGATTTTTGAAATAACAAATGCTAATATTAACAGATTTTAAGAAAACTATTTTTAATATGAAGGGCCTCATTTAAAAATTTTACTTTGCGCCCCGAAAGTATCAGGATCGGCCCTGCCTACATGAAGCATATATAACAGCAAAGAAAAAGAAATACTAGAAAACATAGGTATAACAAACCCGACCAGAAAATGAGGTTCGTACGCTCCACCATAGGCCTCTGCTTGAAATCTGGACTAAAATTCGAAACATAACGCAACATAATTAATAAATTATATTCTATATATTTAAATATGTTATTAATGTTAGATATATATTTTTCAGTGCATGTAGTATTTCGCTATTCATAGTCATGCCAATTTTTCTTTCCCCTTCTTTTACTTGCTATTTTGACTTTCTTATCATTGCATTCATAGTTGTTGAAAATATTTGGTTGAAAATAAAATATAATATTTAATTCTGAATTTTCAAATTATAATAATTTCATGTACAGATGTTTTTAGAAAATTATATATATATTTTTTTACCTAAAACGGTAACAACAAGCAGGCACCGGATCCCATTAGAACTTCGAAATTAAGCTTGTTTGGGCGAGAGTAGTATCATGATGGGTGATCTCCTGGGAAGTCCTCATGTTACACTCCTTACGTTGGAGGTTCTCGGAAACAACCTCCCTTCATAGTGCTACCGTTGAAGGGGGAAGGCTGCGTACATCCACCCCCGACCTTGCTTACGCGGGAGTCCTTGGGGCACTGAAAATGTCATTAATTTTATATTATTTAATTTTTAAATTAAGACTTTTTGATGTCATATTTTGGTAATATATTATACAATAAAATATATGATAATTGAAATCTATAATATTATTATATTTTGGATTCATATTGAACAAGCTTCCATATTTCATGTCAAAACAAAACTGATCTCGAGCTTTTAATTTTATTAATGTCACCCCAAATTATTGGTTAAAATCAATATTACCTTTCAACTACTAATTATAATAAAGACACCTGAACTATTAACTAAAAATTAATTTAATTCCCCTAATTTCTAATTTTGTAAACTAGTAAAATTTTTAATTAATCTATTTAGATATGTGTAGTATCAATATAGAAATTTATTAAATTATTAATATTGACATCAAAATAATTAATTTTTGTGGATTAATTACTTTTATTATATATATAAATGCACAAAATAGATATAATTTTTAATATTAAATAATTTACTAAAAAATCAAAACATGTTGTTCTCGTCAAATTTATATTCTATACCTACCAATATTAATAACAAAATTGAACCCCCGAATTCAACCCAACAACAACAATAACAGATCCAGTGCCTCAAGGGTTTCCGCCTAAGCGGGGCCTGGGGGGTGGATGTACGCAGCCTTACCCCTTCATGATACAATCCTACCGAGAGGCTATTTCCGAGGATCCCCAACCTTATAGGGTTAACAATACGAAGACTTCCTAGGAGGTCCCATCCTAGTACTACTCTCGTCCCAAACACACTTAACTTCAGAGTTCTAATAACCCTACACAATCGTTTTATGGACACAATACTTTTTACTTTAAAAGTTACTTTATCTTTAATTTTCATCATTAACCCTAATTTTAAAGTCCTCTTTGTTAAAACTTTAATTTTATAATCAATTAAAACAAATTTCTCAAATAGTTGCAATCATAAATCGTAGGTATTTTCATTTTTTTTTTATATTTAAGGGGTATGAAATTAGAAATTACAGGATCGCATTAATTTATCATCAAATTAAAAAGTTGAGAGTAACACATGAGTTTTAATTAATAATTTAGAGGGTATTTGATACAAGCCAAAAAGATTAAGAGAAAAATGTAATCCCATATTGGTGGGTTAGAAGAAGAAGTACCACTTTATATATCTAAGGAGCTACTCTACCCATTGTCAATTAGTTTTGAGACGGAACCTCCTTTAGTATATAACAGTATTCTGTTAAAATTCAAAGTTGTGGTAATTATCATATCGATTTTGATGAATAGCTTAGAGTGTATCTTTGACAAAATTAATAGTTCAATGGCTCATTTTAATTTGAACAATAATTTGGAAATACTTTTTATATTTATCCTTTTTTTTTAAACGAAATGGTGTTTCTGTTATATTATTTAATACAAATATAGTATTCAAATTAAGGCACATTTAGGCCTTGTTTGGTTACCACATAAATTAAATTTCTATAGGAAGTTATATTTTTTAGGAATTCACTTACTGTGTGTCAGCTTCCCAAAAAGTAGCTATAAAACATATTTGGTTGCCAGGATGGAAAATAGAATTTTCTTCATGAAGCTAATTAAAAACAAAAAAATTAAAATTTATCTACGGATTGGGAAAAGTTTACTTCTGACGTTTTGAAAGAACTAGAAATTACTTAGTATTATATTATATCTATATAATGTAATATATAATATTATTAAATATATATTAATTATTCACGAAATCTATTTGGGTTACCAAATTACAAACAACAACAACAATAAAAAACCAAGTGCTTGAAAGGATGTCTTAAGTGGGAATCGAATCCTCACCACATATATGGACAACTAAGCAAAGGACCACTTGGCCAAAGGTCATAGAGCTGGATTACCAAATTACAACTTGATTAGTTATTCTTTTCCACATGTGGTCGGGTTTCTCAAAGTAATCTTCAATTATGCCTCGATTACGTTTGATTCTGTCACTTTTCAACTTTTGTTTGCTTCGTTGTATTCTAAGTCAAATGTACCTGGATTACAACAAAACACACATATAAAAATCAAATATTTCACAAAAATAAAGAATAAAATATATAAGTATAAGATACATCACTTAGTAACTTCGACTTCTTATATTTTATCTACTTTCTACCGATCAAAAAAAAAAAAAAATATATATATATATTTTATAAAAATTTATATTTTTTGCGTCCACTTTATTAACGTCGAAAATGAAAACCCCGCTGGGGATTCTCCCACACGAGGGTGTAACAAGACTGACACGTGTCGTTAGTCAGACGAATGTGTCAAAACCCATTTGATCCTGCGACCGTAGTCAAACTACAACCCTTCAACTTTGACTCAAAAAGTATTAAATACTCAATTTATATATATTAAATAATATAATTAATAACCATTAAATTATAAATAAAAATATTAAATTAACAATTTACAAAAATTTAGTGATAGAACAAATCTATCTATTATATTATTACAAAACTCTTACTCTTTGTAAACCCCCTAAGATTCTTCATTTTAAGAAACTTACAATTTTATTTTATTTAATCACAAAGTGATTTTTCTAACAAAAATAAAAATAAAAATAAAGCATCTATTAATAAAAAGACATATGTCTTAGTGAAAAATATATCTTTTAATAAATAGGTGTATTTCTTTGATATGTTCTTAGTAAAGAGAAATATCTTTTAGTGAAAAGACATATCTATTGAATAAGAGATATGTCTATTAGTAAAAAGACATGTATATTAACGAAAGGACTTGACCATTGGTATTTTAATGGAAGTCATCCATTTTCTCTATAAATAAGATCATAGTTCTTTGTCTGGCACAATATATAAACCTATGAATATGAAAGATAATTAAAAAGTGGTTAAGAGGAAGAAATTAGATTTCTTTGGTATCCATACTCAATGGTCAATCAATAATTACTATTAATTAAAGTATGTTCTCAATTTTAATGTATCAAATTATGAAGTTTAAAATCTATCAAAATTTTTATTGTATGCACTAATATTTATGCATAATACAATTATAACGCGATAATATAGAAAATTAAAAAATTACAAACACCTCCGTACGACGCACGGGATAACACTCATATGTGAATAATAGAGCAATTTTTTAAAAAATTATGATAATTATTCTTTTTAAATAACCTTATTATTCCAACAATAACATTTTTTTAAATTTTATATTAACAATATCTTATATTTATTTTAGACTTATAGCATCTTTTATGAGTTATGTACTTCAGTTCTTAATATTATATGTTTTGTTTTAAATTGATTCCTTATTTTTCTTGAAAATACACTTTTATATTTACCTTATGATATATTTATTCCTCATCTTTTATTTTTATCTGACACTAATTTTCATATAAGGGACTGACTTAGTCAAAAAAGGATTAATTTGAGTAAAAGTAACGGATCTGTTTAAATAAATTTATAAATATTTGATATCGTTTTTTATGTATAGTTTTTGGTTTTTAAACAATAAAATGTGATTTTTATAAATGACTCGGATTTTCGTTTCATTATTTAAGTTTTCCCTCAAATTATGAGAAAGCCAAAAATAAAAGAAGAAAAATTATTTCTAAAATATAATTTTTTAATGGACATTGCTGTTATCAATGTTAAACTGATAAATATCAGAGCAATTTTATAAAATTTTATGGTTATTATTTACTAAAAGTCACGTTGTTGCTATGATGATAAAATTTTTAATCTGACTGTTATAAACCAAATGAGGTTCCATCCCAAAACCAATTGGCAATGGGTAGAGTAGCTCCTTAGATATATAAAATAATACTTTCTCTTTTATTTTTACTCGACGGCTAGCTTTACTTTGAGTAGGTGGTCCTTTTTTTCCCGTGGATGACTTCATTCTACTTTAGGTAGCCCTTTTAGAAACTAAGGCCCGTCACATGTGGCTTATAAAGTACGGCCATCGAGTACGGCTCATCCCATACTAGACTGAGCACAACTTCAGAGGGGGGTCCGTTTAGGAACGCATTGTTGACAAGAACAATACACTTCTTGTTTCAAAAAATTAAAACTGCAAACAAAAAACAAAACAAATAACTGCAAAATAATTAAATAACTCAATCCGTTATTAAAGCCCCATAATTAGTCCAACCTTGGTCAGAAAAATAATTAAAATCCTTGAATTGTTGACTTTTACTTACATATATATATATATATATATATGTATGCATGTATGTATGTATGTATGTATGTATGGTGATGTTTTCATAAGAGGGTGAAAGAATGAATGGGGCAAATTCTAGCCTTCCATTGTAATGGACGGTTAAGATTTATTGAACATTAAAAAAATTATAATTTGCGGCCCATACTCCTTCATGGGATAGAAATAAATGTGTAAGAGAAGAAAATTATTTTTTTTCAATACTTAACAAATGTTGGCTGTAAATTATTATTATTTTTTTTAATGTTTAACAAATCTTGGCCGTCCATTATAATGGAGAGTCATGATTCGCCCCTTTCATGCTATTACCCTCTCATAAAAACGCCAACTTATATATATATATATGGAGAGAGAGAGAGAGCGCATATAAATTTATAACAATAAGTTTCACTAATTATATTTTGCTCTCTCTCTCTCTACATCTCTCTTTCTCTCTCTAGATCTCTTTGGGAGGTATTATCAGAAACAAAACGATGCGTATTGAGGAGGGTCCAACTTCAACTTGGCTTGAACTCACCATTTCCCTGCCTTCATGTCTTCATTCTTCTGGTATTTTTTTCACTTATTCTGTTTGTTTTGACAAAAAATATTTATATTCTTTCAATTTATTTACTCGATGTTTGGTTCTTAATGTTTGCTTCAGCTAGTTTATTATGTTTTATTTTATGACAAAATTTAGTATTTATTTTGTCTTTTTTCTAGTGTTTGTTGCTGGATATGAATTGATTTTATCAGAACATATAACATGAGAAATATTTGGAAAAAAAATAAACCAATTTGAATAAATTTACAAATAATGAAAAGCAACACCTTTTTTGGTAACAAGGGACTGGGTTATCCCAGCAAATCCCGACCCATGAGAAAGTCCACAATCCCCATTAGCAGGTAATTCATGAGTATATTCTTAGTGAGAATCGAACTCCAGATCCCTAGGCGATGACCGCATGAGTAGGAGATACCACCAATTGAGACGCCTTCATGATGGGCAATGAAAAATAACACGATAAATAAATTTTTTTCTTTATAATAACAGTTTCATTTTTACGTCACAGAAATTCAAAAAATGATTTCTTCAAATTTTTACGATTTTTAGAAATATTGTATTTGTATAGATCACAAATTAATTTTTCTAAAATCTGTTGTTTACACAGAGACTATATTTTAAAGGTTTTTCCTCCTAAAATATTTTTAGTTAAATTATTTTTTTAAATATAAATTTAGATTGGACTGTATATTTTTGATTTAGTTGAATAAAAGAGATTAAAAATTAAGTGATTAAAAAATAAAAGAGTTTTCTTCTTTATAAAGTCAAACGTCTTTTATTTCTTAGAAGGTAGTCAAAATACCTTCTTAATAGGGTAAAATATACGCAGTTTTATTCTTATAAAGTTCTGCCTTGTAAAAAGATTGTTTTCGAATAGCCCTAACCCTAAAAGAAAAGCGGATCAATGATCTCATCAGCAAAAAAAAAATATATTTTCTATGTAAGTTATTGTTGTCACTCACGCACGAAAGAGAATATAAAATATGAGACAAATGTATTTTTCCATAAATTTTAATCCAAAAAAATTATTTTGGTATATAATTATAGAGAATTTCCTTCATACTATCAAGAAATCATCTTTCCCAAAAGCTTAAGATGATGGATGAAGACTCATGATTGGTTTTATACTCTAACATATCCCCTTAGGCAAATGCCCGTTTGGACTTGAAGCATGGATAATGCATAGGCCCGCCTCATACCTTGTGCTTAAATTGTATAAATATTGAAATTGAAAGTTGTTGGGATTCGAACTCTTAACATCTTGGTCACAAGGCTCTAATATTATATCAAAGAACTATCTTTCTAAAAGTTTAAGCTGATGGATAAAGGCCTAGGATTGATTTATACTCTAACACACACTTACAAAGACAAAAAAAAAATAATAATAATAAAAAATCCAAGCAATTATCGAAGAATGATTAAGATATTCTCTTACAATAGTAGTATCCAATGTCTATCTATTCATCTGTCTACATAAATATTTGTATATTTGTTGATTAATGTGATTTTTAAAATTAGAGATGTGATGAAAAATGACACCAAAGAGGGTACCAATACGCCGTCACTGGATCTGATTAGAACTCCGAAGTTAAGCGTGCTTGGGCGAGAGTGGTACCAGGATGGGTGACCTCCTGGAAAGTCCTCACCCTCAGGTTGGGGGCACTGGGAAATAGCCTTTTTTCAGGTTAACACCCTGAAGGGAAAAGGCTGCGTACATTCGCCTCCCTCCCCGAAAAAAAAAACCCTGTATAGGCGGGAGCTCTTGAGGTATTAAGTATGTTCCTTTTTTATGAAAAATGGTATAGAAGGCAGGATCCAAGAGTAGTTGAATTTAACATGATTTTATATTTTCTTTTGTTTAAAAATTTTGAGTTTTAAATTTACCTCCGTATGTCCAGCTCTATTTTAGAACCTGGTCTGTCGAATTGTTCTTTTGGAAAAAAAGTATTTTTTTTAAAAAAAAAATATTTATTTTCAAAATTTAATGGTATTTGGCTTTGAAAGAAAAAAGTGCTTATAATCTTTAAAACAGATACTAATGCAAAAACTAATAACTTTTCAAGAAAAAATACCTCTATTGAATGTATCTTTTACAAAAGTGTTTTATGCAAACAATGGTTTTGAAAATTTTTTTTTTTTGACAGCCTGACCAAGCAGTATGAAGGAGAAAAAAATACATTTATGTTTATTCTTGTTTCAATCTTAATTATGTTCTTCAACGTTTACTTAGTTGAAAGTTTTAACTTTTTGGGATAACTGATTCGGTGACAGCAAGCATGGAAGTAGAGGAGGAAGAGAACAACAATAGCGGAGGGCCTCCGCGTAAGAAGCTAAGGCTAACCAAGGACCAATCTCGCTTACTAGAAGAGCGTTTCAAACTCACTCCTACCTTAAACCCGGTATGTTAGAATACAAAATTATTTTTCAATTCCTCATTAATCATTAGTTCATGCTTTTGAGATAGTTAATAACGAGCAATCAATCATTCCAAGTGAAGGTTCAGCAATGGTTTTTACACTCAACATGTATTCTCTCGTAAATGTCCATTAGGCTTAGCATGGATCATGCACATGTCCACCTATATCTTGTGCTTGAAATATAATGATCGATGTTTAGAGTGAAGGCTGTTGCGATTCAAACTCGTGACCTCTCAGTCGACAAAACTTTGATACTATAACAAAGATCTAATTGTCACAAAAGTTTAATTTAATGAGTGAATGTCCATAAATGATTTATACTCTAATAATACACCTGATTAGTTTTTGAGATATACTTGGTATCTCAAGTTGATATCGAAGGCTTTCTGATAGTTTAGCTGAAATGTTTCTGTATAGTCCTTTGTTTATTATATCAGTATAATGTCAACATAATATAAGAAATATTTTGTGCATTATTCACACTTCAAATCCGGTTGATATTTGCTTCATATGTATGTTAGTTTATCTGACAACATAAGCTTTACAGTGTTATTGCCAAAGTAATTTTTGTTATTGCTGCTGGGTACTTAAAGCATTCATATTGTTTACTTTTAGAAAAGTACTTTGACAATAACAAAATTGCTCTTTCATCGGTAATTGTTTGAAGCATACTTTGTAGAGAGTTTATTACTTGAATATCCTGAAATTTCGGGATTTATTATTGAGGTACACTTGCATTACAATAATATAGGTAGCTTGTAGTTTTACACTTTAATGACTTAGGAACCATGAGGTTTAAAATTTTATCAAGCAAGTACTTTGTTTTAGGATCCGAGGGGTTTTTTTTTTAAATGCTGACTTGGCATATGGTTACTTCACCACTGTCTAACGTATTTTTGCCAGAATATGTTAACTTGGAACTTGATTTTTGCAGTATATAGCTAGGTATCTTTTGCCCTAGGCCATTGACATTTTATTGGAACTCAACAAATTTTAACCAAGAAATACAAATATAGCATATCATTAAGTTGAAGGGCAAATGATAAAATTTCGTTAGAGGAAAATTTTAGAAGAAAGCTTGGATTACTGTATTCTTTGTGGTGATCAGGGTCATATGGAACACTAGAAATAAGGTAAAGTTTGGAGGTGGCTAGTGGGTTAGAATGAGATATTTTGGAGTATTAAAATGGGGACGTGATTTTGGATAAAGCCATTGTAGGAGCTACCACACTCATTGGAGGAGATTGCACGACACATCAAACGCATCAAGAGTTAGAGACACAAGTATTGGGTCTAACCGAATGGCTTTGTGTTTGGGTAGGATGTTTCTTAGTTCTTGATGTCTTGTCGTTGCTTTTCTTTATTTTGTTCTTATTGGAGCCGTGTTTCTCGTGGGTATTGCCCTATTCTAAATAGCAAGTCTTTTGTAGGGCTTTCTTAGCACGTCATCACATGTCTACTCCTATCTGGAGATTTGGGTTTTGCTGTTTTGGTGCTTTGGTGTTCTAGGGGGTTTCTTAGCATGTCATCGGGCGCCTACACCCGTCTAGGGATTCGGCTTTTGTTGTTTTGGTGTTTTAGGGCTTTCGTTTTATTGGTACAATTGGTTTTACTTTGATCCTTTTGTTTTGGTTGTTCTTATATGTGGTTGCTTTTGTCTGTTAGTCTCGGTTTACTTAGGTTTTGGGTTTCGCCTTTTGTTGGAGTTAGGATGTTGGTTCAATTGTTTCGATGTTTCTTGCCTTCGAGCGTTATCCTGTACGTTTGTGTCTTTTTGAGCTTGTATCAAGCGGAATAAAAAAACAAAACTAATTAATATTTAATTTAATTTTGTGTTGGGGGGATAAAGAAACAAAAGGAAGAGTTGGCAAAGGAGCTGAAGCTGAACCCCAGACAAGTAGAGGTCTGGTTCCAAAACCGTAGGGCAAGGTAAAATTACCTTTCTACCCTTTCTTTTTTTTTTAAATTTTCTTTATTGATATTAATTTATACTAAGGCTTTATTTGGTTGCTGCATGAACTTTAATTCCTCTTAGAAAGTCCTCACCCTCAGGTTGGGGGCACTGGGAAACAGCCACTCTTCAGGTTAACACCCTGAAGGGGGAAGGCTGCGTACATCCGCCCCCCCAGTCCCTGCTTAGGCAGGAGCCCTTGAGGCACTGGATATGTTCTATGAACTGTAATTCCTAAAGTTGTATTTTATAAGAATTTAGTTTCGGCGTTAACTTTTTAAAAGTAGGTACAAAGTGTTTATCAGAAATAGAATTTCATTGGAGGATTAGGTAAAAATCAAGGAATTAAAAATTATTTTAAAAAAAATTAAAAATTGTTAAAAAAATTTTACTTTCCATGGCCTGCCATTCTCTTGATAGCAAAACAAGAGGGCAAATACCCACTTTTCTCAAATTCCGATTTTTGCATTTACTACTTGAAAATAAAATCGGGGTTTATATTATCTTTTTTTTTTTTGGGTAATTGAAGTAGAAGCTATAAAAGCACAATAGTGTAGGGTAAGGCCGAAAGGCAGAAAACCAACCACACCAGCAAAAAACTACCACCTAACTGACACAACACCGCACGAAACCAAAGGCCGCCCACGAACCAAAACCGCACAAAAACAATACAAAAATAAAAGTATCCAACAAAAAGCAAAAACTAGACCAACCTCAAAACAACAAGCCCCAAGCAAAAACGCAACGCCAAAAACAGGAACTAGGACATCTCTACTGCCTCTGCCTTGCGTTATCAATCGTCCTAAAATTTATGGTCGTCTCACTTTCATCAATCGTGTTTTTCAAGATACTTGATCATAAAACTAAAACTAAAACTAAAACTAAGGCCTTGTTTGGTACGGGAGAAAGTAAATGCAAACTTTATGAAAAGTAACGGATTTTGACTAATGTAGTTCTATTTTTCACTTTAACAACCAAATATATTTTACCTACTTTCTGAAAAAGTTAACATAAGAATTAAATTCTTATAAAATATAACTTTTAGTACGAATTTAATTTATATGGCAACTAATTAAATTGTAAAAACATAAATTAAAAGGAAATGTCAGGAGCACATAAATTCAACCGAAAAGCACTATCCTCGAGGAGCAATTTCTCCTCCTGTACGCTTGAGTTGACTTTTGGCAGCCAGCAGGTCGTTCTTTAAGGTTGAATATCTCCAAGATTTACGACTAATTTAGCAAATTGGCATATTTTAGCGACACTTTATAAAAAAAAAGAGCATATTCAGTGCCTTAACGGCTCCTGCCTACGTAGGGTCGGGGGGGACGGATGTACTCAGCCTTCCTCCTTCAGGATGTTAATCTGAAGAGAGGCTGTTTTTCAGTGCCCCAACCTGAGGGTGAGGACTTCTCAGGAGGTTACTCATCCTGGTACTACTCTCGCCTAAGAACGTTTAACTTCAGAGTTCTAATGGGATCCGGTGACGGCCTGTTGGTGCCCTCTTTGGTTTAGCGACACTTTACTATACGTTATTTATACACGGCACTCAAAATGGCGTGTATTGTAAGCCATGTGCAACTTTTGCACGCCATTTGGAATAGCTTGTATATTAATTCTTAATATATGTATTTATATTAAAAATTATTATGCAATAAATTAGTTAACAACGGTATGCTTTCATGTTAGCGACATTAACATTTGTTAATTTTTGCTCAAATATATTGAAATATATAATAAATCTATAACTTTTAACTTTTAATATCTTAAAAATTTGAATTTTACTCTAAAATAATTCTAATATATATTGGAAATAATTTTAAATATCAAAAACATTTATAAAATTAAATTTAAATATTTAAAAATTGTGTGAGTCGCTTTAAAATAATTATAATTTGTTTATAAAATATTTTAAATATGTAAGAGAATTATAAATATTTAAAAGATAATTTTATATCTAAAACATACTTATTCGGCTATTAATATATGTTCATTTTTGCTAACATGACATTTAAAAAAGTATTTTTTAAATATAAAATTATCTTTTGAATATTTATAATCCTTTTATATATTTAAAATGTATTATAATTATTTTAAAGTGCCTGACAAATTTTTTAAATATTTAAATTCAATTTAATAAATATTTTTGATATTTAAAGTTATTATTAATATATATTAAAATTATTTTAAAGTGAAATTTGAATTTTTAAGATATTAAAAAGTTCAAATTTATAGATTTGTTAGAGATTAAAATATATTTGAGCCAAAACTAACAAATATTAATGTTGTTAACATTGTTAACTAATTTATTGTGTAATAATTTTTAATACAATATATATATATTTTAAGAATTAATATGTAACCATTCCAAATGTTGCACGCCATTTCGAATGGCCTACATAAGTAACGTACTGCAAAGTGTCATTTCACTAAATTTTTTTGTGGATGTGTCAGATTCCTAATTTTTTTTTTAAAGTATGCCAATTTACTAAATTAGTTAATTACATGCACTTTTGAATACATAATGAGTCAAAAACACTAATATTACCACAATTTAATATTTTTAAATTAGTTATTGTTTCATTAAATGTTCTGGTATTAGTTTTTTCGCTCTGAAATTATAATTTCCATATATTATATACATACATATATATTCGGTTCAAAAAAAATACATGCATACGTACATACATACATATATATATAAGGGAGCAATTCTAGTGAAAAGGTAAGAGGGAGAGATCTTAGTCGTCCATAATAATAAACGGCCAAGTTTTGTTGGATATAAAAAAAAAAAATAATTTCTCTCTTATACTCCTTTCTCTTTCTTTTTCCCATGCCCCTTCCCTTGCAAAGTCACCAGTAGTTGTGCTGCCGCCGCCCCCTTCTCTCTCTCTACCCCAAAACCCTCTTCCCTCGCAAGCTATGTCTGTCTCGGTGGTGGAGCGATGGCGCGGCGGCAGGATAACGGTCAGTAACTTGGTGGGGGAGGGGGTATGGGGGTGAGAGAGAAATAAGGGGTATGGGAGGGAAATTATTTTTTAATACCAAACAAATCGTAGCCCTTTATTACAATGGATGGCCAAAATCTCTTCCTCTCATCTTCTTACGTTTTCACTAGAATTGCCCCTATATATTTATATTGTTTGATATGATTTTTTGTTTGTCTATAATTTTAATTTTTTAAAAACTAAAAGTTAGGTTTTAAAAATAATCTTTTTTTGGTTTTTGTTTTCTATTGCAGTTTTTTTTTTCAAACTAGAAAACTTGAAATACAAAAAAAAAAAAAAAAAAAAGCATTTCAAATATGGTTTTAATTAAATTCATTAAAAAAAAATTGCAAAAAAAAAAAAAAAAAAAAAAGCTCTAATGCAATAAAACTTTTAAACCTTGAAGTTGCTAATAATATATATCAAAAGATTAAGATATATAAACCTAATATATCTAACTAATAAATTCTACAACAACAACAATAATAGATTTAGTACTTCAAGGGCTCCAGCATAAGCGGGGTCTGGGAGGGGTGGACATACGCAGTCTTATCCCTTCAGGGTATAATTCTGCCGAGAGGCTATTTCCGAGGACTCCCAACCTTAGAGAGTTGGCAACACGAAGACTTTCCAGGAGGTCACCCATCCTGGTACTATTCTCGCCCAAACACGCTTAACTTCAAAATTTTAATGGGATCCGGTGCCTTAATGCCTAGTAAATGAACCCTCTAACTGATAAATTCCCATAGAATATAAATATACATACACACATGTATCATGATTATGGTTATTCAATTTGGATTTATTGGAATTGAAAAGCAGGAGCAAGTTGAAGCAGACAGAAATGGAGTGCGAGTACTTGAAAAGATGTTTCGGATCTCTTACTGAGCTCAACCGCCGCCTTAACAAGGAGGTGGCGACGCTAAGGGCGCTCAGGGCGGCATCGCCACCTCCCCATCCCCTCCCTCCACTCTCCTCCCTTACTATGTGCCCCCGATGTGAGCGTGTCACCGCAACCACAGCTGCCACCGCCATTGCCATGAGCCCTGCTTGGGCGACTGCTGCCTCACCAGCCGCCACATCAGCTAAAGCATCGCCTCTGCTTCTAGATTCTCGATAGCAACACGCGGCTTTTTTTTTTTTTTTTGGTCATGCCCTTTGTGGCTTGTTGATAAGGTGAAATGTATGTAGCCGGTGAATTTACGTAATTAATTTGTGTATCTAATATATATGGTAAAAATTTGTTGGTTTATTAAATAATAATTATTTTAAGTAGTCCTCCATTTGGCAATGAGTCAGTTAAGAGTTCAATTAACCCGAATGGTTGCTTGGGAAACCATGAATTCTAGGAGCTCCATAAATTACAAAGTCCCTAATTTGACACAGATTTAAATTGCATTTTATAATTTATTTGATTAGTGTTTATATTGATAAAAGAACGATTGCTCCTATTTCGACGGCATTTGTTTCCCACATAGGCCAAGCTCCTTTAACTCGTGAATTATCAGTGAACGTGCCCTGGATTTGCTGTGCTCGAGCATATTTCTTGAAGCCCTCATTCGCTTTTTTTGACTGAAGTCTTTTCTTGATGCTACGCATCCGAAATTGTGCTCCAAGTAACTGCTTGGAACTTGGAACTGCCTGTCTTGCAGACTTCTTGGAAGTCCCTTTAGTTGCAGCTCCTTTTACCCTTCAACCATCTCGACTCGAGTGGCTGATATCCTTACTTCGGTGATAAACTTTTCAAACGGTTGGGCACGAGAAGCCGTTATCTCAGCACCTAGAGGCCTGACTTTTCTCAAGGAGGACATCACGTGACAAGCAAGTGGTGCTTTCCTTAAAACGATGTCGTTCCATCCCTCTCAAATTTAGGGTGTAAACAAATAGAATGCTTTATATATATATAATAACATGTTACTTAACAATTTAAATATCAGTTAGCCTCTGGTCTTTTTCTGTTTGCGTGATGTTGCCTCGTTTATCTTTGGTGTCTGATTTTTCCCGTTTTGATCTGAAATTTTGTACCCATCTTCATTTATGGGATGGTTGCGGTCTTGGCGCGGCGAGGACGGGTATGTACTATGGCTTTGCCGATAATTATCGAAAAAAAATTAGTTAAATAAATGAGACAACAAAAATTTGTCCCAATGCCTAATCAAGTGTTATATAATTTAAGGGCCCCTAAACAGACACCATAAGCAATCACTGGCACTGCTTGGGGTTGTACTCGGTCCTGGTAATCGGTGTTTACGTACACCCGTTAAACAAGAACCATCATTCTGAACTTATATTTCAAAAGCTAAGGGTTTGTTTTCTATCGTTTTGTATTTATAATTTTTGGTATGATATTTTTTCTCAATTTTTGTTTGGATGTTTTCGACGTTATTGAAAATTGCAAATAAATAATTTAAAAGGAAGAAAAACCGTTTAAAAACCTAGTTTTAAATTTCGAAAAAGCTAAAAATTGTAAGCAGAAAACGATACTTAATAGACTCTAATGATTTCTTATTACATAATAGACATAAATACGTACCGTATTTTGTAAAGCGGTGTGTGCAATCTAGAAATTATTTAAGGGGCATGTAAGTTGGTTCGGACTTCACTGGTCTATACCGATTGCCTAGCTAAGCTTAAAAGAGCCCATCTTGCATACACGTGTTCTAGGGCCCTTTTTTCTCCTTTACTAGTAGGGTTAACAGATGTGTTGTGTCATGTCGTAATCGTATTCATGTCATGTGAGCAGTCTTAGAAACGTATTCAACTTGGATCCACCCATTTATTAAAGGGTTAGGAACTCTCAACCTTTACCATACCCAATTAATATATGAGTAGCATACAGGGTACCTGTTTAATAATCCGGGCATCTTTTTTCCATTAAATGCTAATTTGTCAACTTACAAGCATGTCAATGTTACACCTCACGATTGATACTAATAACAAATAGATGGCATATTTTAATTGTTATAATAAATTATGAAATTAATATGGCCAAATATAGTTTAAACTACCTTGATAACATAGACAACCAAAACATATGTATTGATAGTAATAGTAATATACCACTCAAATACCTAAAATAACTGTATAAATGAGCCAAGCGTTTTGAAAACGGCCTGATCCAATCCAAGCCCAAATTCCACCTAATTGCATAAACGGGTTAAACAAGTCAACCTAATTTTAACCTAGTTTTAAAAACCTTGATCCAAATCCGCTATCTTCATGTCGTATTCTTGTTATCATATGGAGTCATTACATTTTTTCAGTCATATTTAGGGGTTCACTAGACTTCTAATTATGTGGGCTTTTAGAGAAGGCCCATATTTTCTAAAACTTTACGAACTAGGCCCAATTAGTACTCGCATACGTGTGATGAATATAATGAGTTGGCCCAATTGTTTTAATTTGCCTCTCTTCAACTCACCCCGGGTTTGAGGGCCTGTTTGGCATTACTGTTAAAAAACTACCTTTTTTAAAAATATTTTTTGTAAAAGTGCTTTTATAAAAAGTGTTGTTTCAAATAAACTGTTTATGCTTGGCCAACTAGTAAAGAAGTGGTTATGGTATTATTGTGAGTATTTCGTCAATGTTTAAAAAAAAAATTTTTAATAAAATTACCAGAAAAGATACTAATAAAGGTGTTTTAAAGTTAAAAAGATTACACATAAATTATTCTAACAGAAACAAAATCAAACACAGAGGATGAAGGTGGCAGAGATGAGGATGCTACGATGGATGTGTGGCCACACAAGAAAGGATAGGATTAGGAATGATGTGATACGAGGTAAGCTGGGTGTAGCCTTGATCGAGGATAAATTGAGAGAGCACCGCCTAAGATGGTTTGAAAATGTTAGCAGAAGACCAACCTCAGCCCCAGTCAGGAGGTGTGAACAGCTAAACACAGAGATAAGCAGAAGAAGGAGGGGCAGACCAAAGAAGAGTTGGCTGGAGACGTTTCGTCAAGACTTAACCCACCTAAACCTAAGAGAGGAGATGGCCTCATATAGGACACGTTGGAGGGCTAGCATTAGGATAGCGGAGATGGCAGAGTAGAGTAGTGAGGGGAGTGGTTGGTAGTCTAAGATTCTTAGGCAAGCATAACCTCTAGTGTAGCACTTTTAGGCTAGCTAAGTCCCTAATCATGTCCATTCTCCTATTTCTTCTTCTTCTTCTTCTTCTTTTCCTTCTCCTTTTTCTCTCCTTCTCCTACTTTTTCCTCTATATGCATGTTATTGATTGGTGGTTTATCTGCAAGCACTCTACTACTTCAGGTTGGGGGTCCCAGGAAACAGTCTCCTTTCCTGACGGAAGGGGTAAGGCTGCGTACATCACCCCCCCCCTCCCCCAGACCCTGCGTTTTGCGGGAGCCGCAAGGCACTGGAATTGTTGTTGTTGTTGTTGTTGTTATTCTAAATATTTAATATATTTTTTAAATATTAAAATAATTTTTTTGTTATTTAAAAAATATTCTCTAAATATATAAAATATTTTTTAAATATTTAAACTAATTTTAAATATTTATAAAATATTTTATCAATGTTTTGAAATATTTATTTTCTCAAAAGATTAAAATATTCTTTTTACAAATGTTTAAATATTATAATTATATTATTAATTACTAAAATATTTTTTAGATTTAATATATTTTTTAAAATATATAAACTATTTATAAAATAGATAAATTATTTTTTAAATATATTAACAAACTTCAGGCTACCTGAAACAAGTTTTTCTCAATTGTTTAATTTTTTATTTTGTTTTTGCTTAAAAGGAGAAATACCGAATTTTTGCTTCTGCTTTTAATAAAAAACTCTTTTTTACAGTTGTCAAACACCTCTCAAATCTCAAAAAAATGATTTTTCTTTTTTCTCCCAAAATGAGCAATTCCAAACTTTGTTTTAGTTAACACATGAATTGAATTCTTATTAAGCAATATATTTTTAAAAATTCGATTCGTGTATCAACTTCTTAGGTGGTTGGTACAAAGTGTCTGGTTGCCAAAAATGAGAAATAAAACTTCATTTAGGAGGCTAGTTAAAAACAAATGAATTATAATTTACATAGAGTTAGGTAAGTTACTTCCTACATTTTAAAGAAATTAAAAATTCATAAGAAATTTTCACTTCCCATGTTCTGCCAATTTCCTGTTAACCAAACAAAATTGTAAATGCCCACTTCCTACAAATTCCTATTTCCTGCGTTTATTTCCTAGTAATCAAACAAGGCCTAGTGATGTATCGATATATCCAGGGCCTATTTAGTATCATTTACTATCTCTAATTTCGGTTTTCTAGAAACTGAAAAAATATTTTGAAAATAATTTTTTTTTTGTTTTTTTTTATCAATGTAAGTGAAAATTGAAAACAAAAATACAAAGAATAAACCTAATTTATAATTTCTTAAAAATAAAAAACTGAAAATAGAAAACGACTATCGGGCTCAAGGATAAACGAGCTGAACGAGCCTAATTCCGTTAAATTAAACTAAGTGATCCTTAGAGTATATATAGCTCCTCTTTTCTTATGATAAGATGAGTAACTATCAAGTTCATACGTTCAATCCTCTAAAACTACCCCACTACCCCAACATTTAAGCTACTACTTCGAGCTCAAAATAGGAACCCCACCAGTAGAGTTTATAGAGGGTGATTTTTTAAAATAACATATTTTGATATTTTTATTTTCAGAACAGCACTTGATAATTAAAAATTATTAAAATAGCACGTAAAAATTAAAAATTATCAAAATAGCATGCTCAATCAGCATGTCACATGGCAAATTATCATCTAAGCAAGAACATTTTGGTCATTTTATATTATTCAAAATTAAAAATAATTTTTTTATGGCTGCAACACCATTTCACCAAAATATGGAAAAAAATTAAGTGTTGCCTAAATTTTTTAAATTGTGTTATATATATACTATTATTTGATATTCAAAATTTATTGTAAAAAAAGTGTATTTAGTATTTATTATTATTATTATATATCGAAGTTTATTATTATCATTTTACTATAACATTAACAGAAAAGCAGTTGCCACTTCAGTTCTGTCCAAAAAAATGTCGTTATCACATCGGAAAATGGATTTTTTTTTATTAATACGACAAAAACTTAGGGATCTTTTATTAATACAACAAAAATTTAGTGGCCTTTTTATTAATTCAAAAAAGTCAAAATCTTTTTTATTATTTTGAGAAAGGTCGGGGTACTAAAATTTAAATAACTCTAAACTATTAAAAAGAATATTTTAGGGTAATGTTATTGTGAGGATAAAAATAATAATATCATACCAACATTACAAAATTTTATAACTGTTATTGATTATAAGTCACATTATTACTTTAACAATAAAATTTTTTTGCTATAACAATAAACATCGTTTTTTAATGTACCTATATTAATTAATATGACAGCAAATCTAAATATTAATTTTTTTTTTTTGGATCAAAAGGCACCAGCTAACCTACCGGGACAAAATTACATTACATCACGAACTATTACATCTCCTAGTTTCTGCAGGGGACTTATCCACCAATTGTGATTACAATCTTTACAAAGATGAAACTTTGCTCCCATATGAGCTACCTGATTAGAGTTTCGAGGAACCCAACTAAAGATGATGCATTCAAAAAGTGATTTACAAAGCAAAATATCATCAATTACTGTAATAACATTCCATTGGGGTAATGAACTAAGATTGAAAAAAATTAATTGCCTCTAAGCAATCTAATTCAATCATCACTTTCTTCCATCCGCGCGACAGAGTAAATACACATGCTCCACGTATAGCGAAAATCTCGGCCAAAAGAGGATCACTTGCTTTGATCGAACTACACCATCCATCTAAGACTTCTCCATTCTGATTTCGAGCCATTGTTGCTACCGCTACCTCTTCTTTTCTCCAAGCTGCATCTACATTAATTTTAACAAAATGTCGAGGAGGCGGAGTCCATCTGATGATCCTATTAACACAGCTCTGTGAACTCGAAGACTGGAGTGACGCCATAAGCTCCACAGCTAGCCCCTCAGCTTCAGAACATAATTGCTTTGGTGGGCGATTTTTGTTCCTGAAAACAAAATCACAACGGCTCTTCCAAATAAATCAACACAAATATGCACGTTTAGATATAATCCAACTGTCGTTAGTAAATATTCTATTAAGCGAAAACCACCATTTTAAAAATTCAGGAAAACCAATGATCTCAAGTTTAAACCCCAAATTTGGTACTCCCCAAACAGCACGAGCAAAAGGACAAAAAAAATATGATGTGCTCCATAGATTCAACATCCTTTTGACATCGGTGACATTGGGGAGATCGGATGAGCTTCCTACGGAATAAATTTTCATTGGTGGCAATTGCATTTTGACATAAACACCATATGAAAAATCGAATTTTCGGTTCACATGGAGAATTCCATATTAAGGAAAATGCTTTGGAATATTGGTTTAAACAGGAAACATCACCTCCCTTCACATGATCAGCCTTTTTACAAATCCAACTTCCATACCCGAATTTAACACTGTAAGTGCCATTTCTTACCCCCATCCAAATTTGTCTATCTTTGGGCCTAGGAATTTCCTCAATTTTATCAGCAACTGATTTTGGGAAGAGGCTTCTGACCTTAAACGAATCCCATCTTCTAGCATTGATGTTTATTAGATCCGCAACCATTATAGGGGAAGAACTGGGCTGAACAGGTTCGATGTTCAAAGCATTCTTTAGTCCTGGGATCCAATTATCTTCAGAATATTAATTTTTGCACCATTTTCTATTACCCAATATAAGTCTTTTGCTATAAAGTATCTTCCCTCTAAAACGGTTCTCCACCACCAGGATGGGTTACTCCCCAGTTTAGCTTTAATAAAAGACTCTTTCGGGAAATGTAAGCCTTCCCTCTAAATCAACAACTAACGCATTAATCTTTTGACATAAACTTTTAGGGAATTTAAAACGTTGTATAGTATAAACAGGAATTGAGGAAATGATAGATTTAATAAGTACCTCTCTCCCCGCATGAGACAACAAAGAATTTGTCCAACCTTTCATCCTGTTTCTAATTCTGTCTGTCAAAAAAGTTAGGGCTTTAGTTTTAGATTTGCCCCACATTAGCTGCACTCCGAGATATTTCTCGTTTCTGCTCATAGGTTCGAAGCTAAAAAATCTGATACATTGTTCTCTCATGTTTGCATCAACATTGGAAGAGAAAAATACTTTTGATTTGGAAAAAATTATCTCCTGGCCCAAAGTCGAGCAGAAAAGATGTAATAAATCTTGTACTTTTGCTGCAACTGATAAATTTGCTTTTAAAAACAAAATGCAATCGTCCGCAGAAAGAAGATGTGAAATGGGTGGAGTGTGCTTATTTATGTGTAACGGCACCCAATTAGGATATGTTTTGTACATTTTTCTTTGGCTTATTTACTATTTAGTGCTTTGACGTTTGTAAAATTAATAAAAAGGTTCCTAACTATTTTGATTTATTTTTTAATTCTTTAGGTTTTGTTCTACTTAATAAATATGACCTTTTAGGCAAAACTTAATATCGAAAACATGAACAGACAAAATTGCCTCTGATCAAAATGACGTCATTTTGATGCCTGACACTGGAAGTTTGGCCCCATGATTATTTTTCAGTTCTCGAGGACAACGAAATGCAGCATTGGAAGTATTTTGTGATCGCTTTAAAAAGTCTCAAATGTTATCAAGAGGTATTTTAGTCAACATACGTTATTGTCATTTGAACTTTCTTTCGAAAATGATGCCATCTCGCCTAGAGCATCGTATTTATTAACATACAAAGAACATAAGATGCTAAAAAATTAAATCAGAAAGGTCAGGAATTTTTTGATTATTTTTACAAAAATTAAGGTACTAAGAAGTAAATAACCTCTTTGTTTTCCCTTTTTTTTCATTTTGAGAAACTAAAAATTAGATTTTAAAAATAAATTGTTCCTATATTATAGTTTTTTGTTTTCAATTTCTACTCAAACTAAGAAAAGAATGATAACCGAAAATAAAATGCAGAGACAATTAATTATAAAACTTAGGGGTTGTTTGTCTGTCGCGAAGTAACACGTGAATTTGAAAGCCACATCAAGTGGGTATTTGTCTTCATTTTTGGTTGCCATAAAATTTATAAAATATAGGAAGTGAAAATTTCTGAGAGCTTCTAATTCATTTGTTACACTGGAATTAACTTACATAAGTAGGTTCTAATTTCTAATAAGTTTTAATTTCTATCTTGAAAAGTAAGTTAAAAGTGTTTGGTTTTAAGAATGAGAAACAGAACTTCCTTGGTGAAGGCTTAGATAAAACAAAAGAATTAGAACTTACATAGTACATTAAGTAATTTACTTTTTACTTCTCATATTCTGTCAGTTTCTAGTAACCAAACAAGTGTAAACATACCCACTTTTCATGATTCCTATTTCCTACACTTAATTTCTAGAACTAAACAAGACCTTGCTTTTTGAAAAATTGACACAAAAATTAAATTAATAAGCTAGTACTAGTGCCCCGCGACTTTTTTTTGCAAGTCTGTTTGATTTTACGTACTTTTGCCGTATGCTGGCGGCTTAGTATTCTTATTGTCTATCGCCTTGTTGTTGTATTGCCTATTTGTTGCTTTAATTATACTCTCTATATGCTTGCTATATATCGTTGTGTTTGTCCTTACACCTAGATGCTTGTATGCTTTTATACTTTATGCTTTCATGTTTCCATGCTTTTCATGCCTCTCAAGTTGGGGGTCCTCGAAAACAGCCTCTCGTTAGGGTATCACCTTGAAGGAGTAAGGCTGCATATATTCCACCCCTCCTAGGCACTGCTTATGCAGGAGCCCTTGAGGCATTAGGCCTATTGTTGTTGTATCGAAAATAAAAATTATAAATAAAAAAAAGAAAAATTATTGTTTAGGTATTATAAAGTTTGGGCATTTATCACCTAAGTACCTTAACATCTGAATATATACAATAAAGTATCTTGAGTTTTTAAAATTTTCCATTAGGCACCCTATGTAGGAACATAGTATTTTTTTTGTAAGAATCCTACCAATTTTCACCACAAAATACCAACGTAGTTCATCATTATGGCAATATATATGTGTTAGATCAATATTTTCAGCTAAAATTTAGCCAACAACAAAAAATTTAGTGATAATTTATATATTAATAAAATAATGTTTTATATTAGTACTTTAAGACAAAAATTCTTAACATTATAAAAGAAGACACCTGTATATTATATTATAGCTATATTTTACAACATCAATTTCTAGTACAAATTCACCGAAATTTGGTAAAGAATGCCTAATCAATAAAATTCTTATAATATAAGATATAGAGTACCTCATTACATATATTAAAATATTAAAATAATTAAGTAATAAATAATCAAAACTTAGAAACCTATGTGATAAATTCGCTAAAAAATAATCCATAACTTTCTCCCCTATTCTCCCCTATATATACCACTCCCCTAATAGTTCACTCCCCCTATTAACCCCTCTCTCTCTCTCTCCTCTCAGTTAGTTATTCAACTCCTTCCCATTTTCCCCATTTTACCCTCCTCATCCTCTTATATTTACCTCCGCTGCCCCTCTCTCTCCTTCAACCACCTCCGGTAACCGTCTCCGTAACCGCCGCCGCAATGATCTCGTGGCACGACATCTACACGGTTCTAGCCGCGGTGGTGCCACTCTATGTAGCTATGATCCTAGCCTATGGCTCCGTCCGCTGGTGGCGTATCTTCTCGCCGGAACAGTGTTCCGGCATCAACCGATTCGTCGCGATTTTTGCTGTTCCACTTCTCTCTTTTCACTTCATCTCTACGAACAATCCATACACGATGAACCTCAAATTCATCGCCGCGGATACACTTCAGAAGTTGATTATGCTGGCGGCGCTAGGAGTTTGGGCCGGCGTGTCGAAATCGGGGAGCTTAGAGTGGTTGATTACGATATTCTCGTTGTCGACGTTGCCGAATACGCTGGTGATGGGGATTCCGTTGTTGATTGCGATGTATGGGGAGTATGCGGGGAGTTTGATGGTTCAAGTTGTGGTGCTTCAGTGTATCATCTGGTACTTAACTGTTCATTTTGTATTACGATTCAATTATTGAGGTTTTCGAATTTTATAATTAGATATTATTTTGTTAAAAATTAATAGATTTTCATTAAAATATAATAGATTTTTTAAGAAATTAAATGTGAATAAGTAACATATTCTGACGATATATTGATGTATTTATTGGAATTCAATAATTTTTTTGAAAAAAATGCTTATTGATGATCTGATTTCAGCTATATTTAGATGGTTAATATCAATTGTTGATGAGGTTTTTATTATAATTTCATGAATTTTTACTTATTTATCATAATCTTACACTAATATTATTTTTTGCCTAAAATTTATCAAATTTTTATAAAAAATTCATCAAATTTTGAACTGGATTAAAATGTTAGAATAAATATTCAAATCTCAAAATATTTAGAGATAATTTCCTTTTTTAATTTTTTGAAAATTCAAAGCTATGTTTTTAAATCATTTTTCTAGTTTTGGTTTAATTTTTTTATTTGAATGAAAATTGAAACGAAAAAATTTTAAAATAAAAAACAATTTCTAAAATTTGAGTTTTATTTTTTAAAATAACTAAAAACTACAAATATCAACGATACTAATCATGCTCTATATTTAGATATTGGTTTTTTTTTTTTTTTTTTGGTTTGGATAAAAGATATTATTTTTTTAACAAGATTTATAATATGATATTTTAATATGAGTCCTATGTGAGGTCAATAATGATTTCCGCAAATGGAGCATTTTTATATTATATCCTTCACCTTTTGCAATTTAACTATTTGATTATTTGAAATTGGATTCATCATTGATTAAAAATACCTTTTTGGCTGCATCAAATATAGGCTAAGAGTCAATAATCTATTGTTATAATATTAAAATTAAAATGTTCATTTAATTTAAACTTTGGTTATGGATTTAGCACGGAAGATGCATGTATAAGCCTAAGTTATATTATAAAAGAATTGATATTACATTATATAATTCCTTAATTTTATATGTTAGTTAATTTAGTGGTTTAGGGTACGTAAACAGCAGAGTTGAGCCAAACATGCCTTTCTTTGAACTCAATCTCGATAAGTGTTTATCAAGTTTGAGTAAAAGCCAAGCTTTTATCGAACTTTCAAACCTTGTTCTAACTCGGTTCGATAAAATATTAATATGTTCGATAGTAAGCTGGTTGGCTTAGTCGAGCTGAGTCAAAGTCATCATTGATTCAAGTTGATTATCGAGCAGAGCTTGCTACTGAGTCGAATTGCTCGAGTTATTATCGAGCCATTATAAAATTATTTTAGAAACATGCCTTTCACAAATTTTTAAGTAGCCTTTATCAAATAGTTCACAAACATAACATGAGTCTAGTGATCCACCCCATACTGACTCAGCATGTTAAGCTTATTGAGCATGCTCAAACTCGACTCAATAAGCTACAAAACCTCTAATATGAAATTGAATGATCCCTAATCTATTTCGTAAACGAGTTGTTTATCAAATATTTAGTTTGTTTAGGTTGTTGGTTAGGACATTGTTTTTAACGAGTGCAATACGAGATGCTCTTTTTTTATCATAAATATTAACACGTAAGTTGGAGTCCTAACAGGTACACACTACTCTTATTCCTGTTTGAGTATAGAGGTGCTAAGATCCTTATAATGGAGCAATTCCCTGAGACAGCTGCCTCAATTGTATCCTTCAAGGTAGACTCCGACGTGGTTTCACTAGACGGCCACGATTTCCTAGAGACCGATGCAGAGATTGGCAATGACGGAAAACTCCATGTTACCGTTAGGAATTCGAACGCCTCACGACGGTCCCTAGGGTCAATGCCAGGATTGACCCCGCGACCGTCAAATTTGACAGGCGCTGAGATATACAGCCTGAGCTCGTCAAGGAATCCAACCCCAAGAGGGTCAAATTTCAACACTGCTGATTTCTACTCAATGATGGCTCAGCAAAATGGGTTTGGTGGTCGGCTATCCAATTTTGGACCAGCTGATTCATACCCTTTTCAGGCTCGAACCCACTCAGCGAGCTTCGAGGACAACTCGTCCCCGAGGTTTGGTTTCTACCCAGCGGCAGGGACTCAATATCCGGCGCCAAACCCTGAGTTTGCGGGCCCTACAGTAGGGAATGTCGGGCAGGGTCAGGGACAAGGGACAACGGGGCAGGGGAGTGAGGGTAATTATAAGATGAATGGGGAAAGAAATGATGCTAAGGAGTTGCATATGTTTGTTTGGAGTTCAAGTGCTTCGCCAGTGTCGGAGGTCGGTGGGGTCCATGTAATCGGGACCGTTGATCTAGAGACGCCCGATCAATCTGGAAGATCTGATCATGGTGCCAAGGAAATTCGGATGTTGGTCCCTGATCATCCTCGTAACGGGGAAGCACCCAAAGGTACATTCAAATTAAATTTAGTACTTTTAGGATTAATTATATTTTAGCACTACAAGATTTAATACAAAATATATTCTTAATTTGTAAATTTTGTGTTTGGTATTTTTTTTTTTCCCCTCTCTATACTGTTAACATGTAATATCAACTTTTTAGTAACACGCTGACATGTGTAAAATATATTTTTTTCATAATATATCTAGAACATATACTAACTCTATATAGAAAATAATTATTTAATATGAAAATGAAAAAATAGCCAGCGGATAAACTAAAATATTAAATACAATAAAGATGTAAAACTTAAAGAATCAAATATAAAATTTTTAATTTTTAAGCTAAGTTGAGGGTAATTGGATCACTTTAACAAAATTGGCACATTTTTAGGTAATTGAGCACATATTTGATCTGGTCAGAATATTTATAAAATATTATCCCTAACCATATTGTATTCAAAAGCTAATTCTTTTCTAACTTTTACATAGACAATAATTATTAATATATGAAAATAAAAGTGTAAGTTATAAGTACTCGGGTTTAGTATATTAATTATATATTATAGTGGAAAAATTAAATATATTTAATAAAATAATTTAAATAATACTGTTAAAGTGTGTAAAAGTTGTAGTTATTTGTGGGTAAGTACCATTATTTTTTTATCTTACATGCAAATTGCTGTATAGTGACACTGATGATGAAAAAAAAAAAAGTTGGATGAAATGCCTCATTTTGTCTATTATTTTAATAGTTTTATTTTTGCCTTAAAAAATTATTATTAACAGATCAGAAAATTATTTTCATGAAAATTTTATAGCTACTATTTTTTATAAGTGATATCGTTGCTTTGATAGTAACGGTTTTTACTCTGTTTAATATCAACTTCCTTTATTAAATTCATGTAATTTTTTGACTAAATTATTATTTCACAAAGTTTATAGGCTCGAATATTAATTTATAATTGTTAGAGTATAAACCCAATCCTGGACCTCCACCCATCTGCTTAAGCTTTTGGGATAGATGGTTCCTTGACATGATATCAGAGCCTTGATGACCAAGAGGTCAGGAGTTCGAATTTCAACAGCCCCAACTTTTAATATTAAAACAATTAAGCACAAGGTAAGAGGTGAGCCTGTGCATTATCTACGCTTCAAGCCCAAACGGGTATTTGCGTGAGAGGGCATGTTAGAGTATAAACCCAATCCTGGACCTCCGCCCATCAGCTTAAGCTTTTGGAATAGATGGTTCCTTGACAATAATTTATCGAAAACAAATTTTCCAGTTATAATTTCTATTTTTTTTTGGGTTTAAAAAAATAGGAGGCGGTCGGGAAAGTGAGGTGTACGGGGCAGAGACAATGAGCTTGGGAGGGAGAGGAGGTGAGGTGGAGGAGAGAGAGAAGGAGGGTAGTGGTGGTGGTGGGCCCATTGGACTTCTGAACAAGGCGGCGGCGGTGGCGGCAGGGGCGGAGCTGCACCCAAAAGCCACCGGAGAAGCAGACGGAGGAATAGGAGGAAAACAGATGCCGCCGGCGAGTGTAATGACGCGCTTAATACTGATAATGGTGTGGAGAAAGCTGATAAGGAACCCCAACACCTACTCCAGCCTTATTGGTCTTGTTTGGTCCCTCATTGCTTTCAGGTATGCCACCCCTCCCTAATTATTGCATCCATTTCACTTCTATATTAAAATATATTTCACTTTTATATAAAAATATTATACGTATAATAATTTAAATGATTATTTACGCTAAAGGTCGATGTACTGTGTATTGTGTCAGTGTAGTCACTATACTTTTAATTGTGTCAATTTAGTCCCTGAATAATTCAAAATGTGTTAATTTAGTCATTTGATTAAATTTAAGTTAAGTTAATATTATAATTTTGAAGGACAAAATTATGTTAGATGCAAGCAATTTATTATAAATTCATCTGTTTATTCAATTTAACCTAATTCGTGATCGACCCATTAAAAATTTATCAAAAACTTAACATAAAATTTTCTCTAAGAACCAAATTGACACATTTTAAATTATACAGAAACTAAATTGATATAATTAAAAGTACAAAGATTAAATTGACATAATGAACAAAATACAGAGACCTTTAACATAAATAACCCTAATTTAAATAAAGAATTTTTAGTTAGATATCTGAGATTCAATTATTTAAATATCCGAACCTTTTTCATTTCATATAATACGGCAGCGTTGAATTTTAAAACATTTTAACTTAGATACCGTTTGCTGCCCTCTATCCCCTAATAACTGCAACCAATGTAGTTATTTTTAAAAATACTAAAGGAAAATATTATTAGCATATGGTAAAATTATTATTGATAGGATAAAATTATTATTTTTAAAGTAAATTTGCGGCTCTTATTTTTGATAAATTATTTTATTGTTTAGACAATAATATTTTTTTTAAGTTAATACCAACTGCCATACTAAATTTGCATCATTTAAATATTTAATTTATATATTATGGTTAGAATTTATTTACTAATAAAAAGTAATATTAAGTTAGTTATTTTTTTCCTAAATTCAGTGATATCTAATTACGCATATTGGATATAGAATTTGAATATTTATTTTGAGAGTATAAATATACAGCATTATTTCCAGTGTCTCAATGGCTCTCGCTTAAGTAGGGTCTAGAGGGGTGAATATAAGCAGCCTTCCCCCTTTAGGGTACCCTGAAGGGAGGCTGTATCCGAGAACCCTCAAGGTGAGGGATGCAACACGAGGACTTTCCACGAGGTCACACGAGGTCACCCATCTTGGTACTACTCTCGCCCAAACACATTTAACTTCGGAACTCTAATAGGATCCAGTGCTTGCATGTTGGTATCTCTTCTAGGTTTTTGAGAGTATAAAAATATATTTTTTTTAATTTGTAAGAAGATCTATTGGATTGAATAAAGAGTGACCCTTCCTCAATTCCCGTAAATTCTCTCATTTCTAATGAAAGTGGGGTTTGATTACAAGTCTTGAGTACCACCTTAAGACTTTACTAGCTGAGTTATGCAATAATTTTGAGCAATGTTACGTTTTTATAAAAAGTGTCCACAATTTCTGTATATGAAATTAATTTCTAAAAATGATAAATGATTATTTAATATAATTTTTTATAATCTAATAAATTTTACTATTCGAATACTCAATTTATGTATCTAACAATGCGATAGAAACTATTGAGTTAAAAAAATAATTAGTATTTTTGTAGGTTACTGATATTTTAATATATATACTAAATATATAATTTTTGCTTGGTTTGATTTTGAAATAATATTTTATATTGAAACTTAAACTGGTAGATAAAATAGAAAGTTTATAATACTAGAATAATTGTTTTAAATTTCTATAGTTTAGTATTCAATTAAGAATAGGGTTCATTTAACAGATACTAAGGCACCAGATCCCATTAGAACTTCGAAGTTAAGTTTGCCTGGGCGAGAGTAGTACCAGGATGGGTAACCTCTTGCAAAGTTCTCGTGTTGTCAACTTTATAAAGTTAGGGTCCTCAAAAACAGCCTCTCGGCATGGTTACACCCTGAAGGGGTAAGGCAGCGTACATCCACCCCCAAGTTCCGCTTAGGCTGGAGCCATTTAGGCACTAAGTCTGTTATAATTGTTGTATTTAATTAAGAATGTGAAGCAAATTTTTAATATTATATGTGAAAAATTGCAGGTGGCATATGGGCATGCCCAAAATAATAAAGTACTCAATATCTATATTATCTGATGCTGGCCTTGGAATGGCTATGTTTAGCCTTGGTGAGTCTCCCTTATTTCTTTTTCCTCTCCATTTTTATTCTATATAGACTCACTTTATATCTTATGCTTAAATTATATTAATACAAAGAGTAAGTATTATTAAAAATTGAACTCGTGACCAATTAATAAGGGACTTCGATTCAAAAATAGATGTTTAAATTACTTTTAAATGAAGGTAAGTGCAAAAAAATCAGTTGTTCTAAAAGTTTACGTTGATGGTGGAGCTTCAAAATTATTTTAGTATTGAAAATTGGCATCGTTGATATTCAAACTCATCACCTTCTGATTAATAAGGCTCTTCACAAGCTTAAGATAATAAGCAAAGATGTAGGAATTATTTTATACTGTTACAGTAACGGTATCTTAAAAAAAGAGAAAAGAAGACTTTAAATAATTGAGGAAGACGAAAAAGATAAGAGGGAGAGAGGGTACAGCACCAAACGTGAAAGGGCACAATTGTTTAAATCAGTGGCCTAACAAAGAAATGGCTTTTCCCAAAAGTGTGGGACCCCTGCCTCATATGCCCTGTTTTGTGGTCCTTCCTTTTGTTCTTTTTCTCTATTATTGGCCTGCCTTATTAGTTTTCTTTTACTCCAAGGTCTCGTTTGATTATCACATTAATGAATTCTTATTAGAAATTGTAATTGTCAAGAATTCGATTTGTATGTCGAATTTTTAGAAATTAGGTTAAACATGTTTGGTTGCTAAGATAAGAAATAAAACTTTCTTCGGGTGGTTTGTTAAAAACAAAAGAATTAGAACTTATCTAGGGGGTTAGATTTTAAACGAACTTGAAATTGCTTGGCAATTTATACTTCCATATTCTGCCTACTTCCTACCAATAAAACAAGAGCTTAAAACTATACTTTTTATTAATTTCTACTTCCCGCATGTACTTCTTGCATGCTAAACAAGGCGTAATTTGATTTTTTGCGCTTTTAATTGGAAGTTTTTCAGCTCAAATTATAATAGTCTCACTTCTAATATTAATATAATTTTACTATGAATGTGCTCGTTATTTGCTTTTCAAGCAAATACATGTCTGCTTAATGGGACATATTAGAGTAAATTTAAATTTTGGTGCCTTCATCTAACCACTTAGTAGCGCTCTATTTTTGCATTTTTTGATTTTTAAAGAACTAAAATTTAGGTTTTTAAAATGACTTTTTCTTATCTTTGAATTCATGTTTCCAATTTTCATCTCAAATAAGAAAGAACCGTTTCAAAAATATAACTTTTAGTTTTTTAAAAATTAAAAACTGCTAACAAAAACTGATATTAAACAAATTGATAATAGAACTTATTCCTTCATGAGTACATTACAAGCAAATTCAAGTTGATTGTAGCATAAATATATATTGAGTTCTTTAATCTCGAAATGAGTTTAATTTTGTAACTTTTTTCCCCCTTATGGAAGGTTTATTTATGGCTCTACAACCGAAGATAATCGCATGTGGGAACTCGGTAGCCAGCTTCGCCATGGCGGTGAGGTTCCTTACCGGACCGGCCGTGATGGCGATTGCTTCCATTTCCATCGGCTTACGGGGTAACCTCCTTCGAATTGCCATAGTCCAGGTAATTATAATCGTCTCCTCTATTATAAATATTAAGCACAAAGTTCAAGCATAGCTTATTGCACAATTGGATTTAAACTTGTCATCAATACTTAAGAGTAGTAAACGGTAATTGTAGAGATAGTTTGAGCTCTATGATATACTAATTAATTATTCAATAAGATCGTTTATTATGAGAGAAAAACAATCTTATATATCCCAGTAGAATTTTTTTTATTATTATATCAATAGATGAGATAAGTGGTTGACTGTTAACGTATATTCAAAATCTAAAAATTTATTTATTGAACAGGCAGCACTACCTCAAGGGATCGTTCCATTCGTGTTTGCCAAGGAGTACAACAATCATCCTACAATTCTTAGCACTGCGTGAGTACTTGCAATCTTATATTTATTCTAATTATATTTTTTTAAAATTTAAAGAAATGACCTAAAAAATATTAATTCTCACTTAGTCACTATAACTTTTATATTTTTCAAAAAGTCACTGCAAGTCTGCAGCTTATCATTTATGTCCTAAAAAACCACATGCCATTGTACATACGTTTTAGGGTTGACCTCAAATACAAATAAAAGACAAAAAAGCTAAATTTGGACGGAAATATACGCAAAAATAATTGAAAATTTGGGATATATGCATTCGAGTTTGAGCTACAAAGATAAATAATCTTGGCTTAAACCACTTTGATAGTTGTCTCTACAAGCTATTCTTAGCCGAAATGTTATATATTTTCGTTATTTAATTACTTAGGTGCATGACGCATGGAAATTTTTAACGGATGCTAATTATGTTGACTGAAAGGACTGCTTAATAAAAAAAAAAACTTGGATTACAACAAACAGTTCTCTAAAACATATAACTGGTTGTTTTCAAAGATGATTTTACATAAATAACTTATCGACTTAACTTGAAATATTCCCAAAAAAGTTTTATCTACTCAAAAATGTTTTACGTAAGTGATGAACAATTTTAGTTACCAAACATTTGTCTGAATGAGACTCTTGTCAAGATAGGATATGTAATCTTACATTGACATAGTGTTATTATGTAGAGAGGTTATTTTGAAAAATATTTTATCATTGTACATTGATAATTAAAATATTAATAATATTACAAGATCAGAACTCGTAAATAATGTATTAATTGAATTTAAACGATGTGGGTGCAGGGTGATATTTGGAATGTTGATAGCGCTGCCAATCACATTGGTGTACTACATTCTTCTTGGACTGTAATATTCTATTTTTTTTTTAATTTTAATTTTTACATCACAAATCCAATTTTAATATTAATTCAACCCAGTGCTGCCGTATATATAAAATTTATATGGGGAGTGTTAGTTAACATTTTTATATGTTCGGGATGTAAATGAGTCCAGTTGAGCCTCAACATGTCAACATTTAGTTTGGCTCAAACTCGGTTCAGTTCCGTCGAGTTTGGATCCAACTCAAGGAGTTCGAAGATATGCTAAGCTCATTGAAGCTTGATCTTGCTCATTGGGTTTTACTAGGCTCTAGCTGAGCTCATTTAGACTCGAATTTGGCTTGATTTGGCACAATTAAGCTCATCGATTTTATCTCATTTGGCTCATAAGCCTACCACTAGGCCTGGGCTTGACTTGTTCAGTTAAACAAGCTGACTTGGCTTTGCATTGAGCTCAAAGTGACTTGAGAGCATTTCAAGCTTTATGACGAGCTGACTTGGCTTATTTACTCATAATTACGTTGTATTAGCTCTTACCAGAGTTGTGATTGTCAAAGCTGAATTTATTGATTCTAAGACAATTATGTAATGAAAAGATGAACTTTTGCTTTCTTGACTTGAGTAAGTTGTTTCAGTAATGTTCAGTTTAATCGTTCTCAGAGAGAATATAATATTGTAGCATAAGATTTCACAAAGCAAGTTATTTCGAGACACAGTTTCTCAAAGTCCGACCTAAATTATGGTGTGTCACCTTGGCTCTTTCTATTTCATGTATCTTCTTTTTATTTGACTATATTAGGTATTCTCTGAATAAACCTTCCTTATTTCTTAATCAAGTATTTATTTACATTAAAGTACCTTGAAATTTTTTTATTTTCTCAATTTAGTTCTTATACTTTTAATTGTATCAATTTAGTCCTTTTATAATTGATATTTTATTAATTTAGTCTTTTTTGAGTTAAATTGAGTTAATGAGCAGATTTATGATAGGTTATCAGTATTTAACATGATTGTATTCTTAAAAAAAAAAATATTAATAATTTAAATTAATATAATTAAAATTACAAAAATTTAAAACTGTAAGAAAAGTACAAAAATGTTTTGTGTAAAAAACTTTTTTTTAATAATGGAAAAGAAATAATAGGAGGAGGGGTGACGTGGGTAAATAGAGCCCTAAAGTAGAGGGGATGAGAGATTGAATGCCCCTTCACTTCACGCAATAACCTTTGTTTCTTTGACTTTTTTTTAATAATAATATCCTTTTTTTAACAATTTTTACGTACTGTTATAATTATTATTTCGGATTTTTTAACATTCAGGATATATATTAAAAAATATTTATTTAATTTTTACTAAATTATTTAAGTATTAAAAAAATATATTATTATTTTTATATAAACTAATAAAATATAAAATTTTAATTTAATAAATATATTTTAATATATGCTCATAAGGACATATATTAGAAAATTTTTTATTATTACTAGAGTAAAATTATAATTTTTAAGATAATTTTTTACTCTTATTTTTTATAATTTATATCATACTTTATTTTTGGGTTAACTTACATTTATTACTTTGACTTTTGATAAACTATTCTCTATTGTAACTTTATTTTTAAACTTTGTTTATTCTTAGTTATGGGAACATGATTTTTCAGTGCAACAGTCATGATTTATCGACTAATCTTTTTTATAAAAAAAGTTATGTTATACGATGAAATGGTAACATTAAACGTCGAAAAAGTGATGTGATACATTGAAAAGGTGATATTATATGCTGAAGTTTGAATTTAAAAATTATTTGACTTGTATTACAGGACTAAAAATTTCGAATAATGAAGTTTATGAACTAAAACATTAATTCACAAAACCTCACATGATAATAAAAAGTAATTAACCCTTTTTTTTAATAGTGATAAGGAGATTACAGTTGTTGTCCCTAGTACGACAATCAACACATAGGAACGAAGGAATGTGATCTCACAGGCTGTATATATGTCGTTACAAGTCTTCAGTGATGTTGATTTGACTATAAGTTACTTTCCGTGTTGTTTTTTCTGCTTCATTTTGACTCGTTCTTTGCTTCTTCTTCTTCTTCTCTTTTTTTTTTATCAGAGGAAAACGATTCTTCGCTAAATTTAGACCAAATACTTCGTATAACAATTAAATATCTTTTATTCTCGTCCAAAATTACAAATTAAATGAATAAGTTTTTTTTAAAAAAGCATAAGTGAAATTTTTAACCACCAGGGCTTTGCCTCAGTGGTTGGAGGTAAGTAAAGAAATAGAATGTTATTTTATGCCAAAAAGTTTGGAGTTCGATTTCTCCCTTGAACCTCTCCGTGAGAAATCTTTGATCTACGTGGCTCCTATGGTGTGTGGGTCACCGCATGGGTCGAGGTTTACTGAGTAACCAAGTTTCTCGTTACCAAAAAGTGTTTGTCAAAAAGGCAAACCCTAAAGTGAAATAGCTTGAAAATGTAAATATCCCTAGTCTAACTAAAGTTAAGAGTCCCACTCAACCTTTAAACACATGTTAATTGAAATTTGTAATAGGAGTTGTTATTGTCGGAGAAAAAATTATTATTATCTAAGTAATAATATGATTTATAAAAAATGATAAACAAACATTTTTTTGCATATAACAACGGTGCTCTAGCAATAACAATTTTGTATTGGCAATAACATTAACCTTTCTAAAATAACACGACCAGCTATTGAAAAGAGAGAAAATTTTCAATGAAAAATGTAGTTTAACATTTCGAGTTAAATAATTACAAAATTAAGTTTGAAAATATTTCAACATTTCTATCCCGATATGCTAGTGTTCAAGTAATGTTGGATTTGGTTTAGTAATTAGGCTACGTATCTCGTAGATATTAGATCTAAAGTTCATCGCTTCGTTCCTTCAAAAGTTTGTGGCCCTTACTAGGGCATTATTACACCTTCTTATCTTTAAAAAAAATGTGAATATTCGAGTTTACATGTTTCAAATTGCATATTTATATTATGGGTACAATGATCATGTGATAATTGTTATTGAATAAATAATGCCTAAACATGTCGTTTCTTCAAAAGAGGCCCAATACGCAACACTTGAACTAACGGAGCTAACGGAAACTGTCATAAGGCGTGACAATTGCAATTTTTTTTGCAAAAGTAAGATGGTTTCCTACAGAGAAAAAAATTAAAATGGTTTTATGAGACTGCTCAAAAAAGTAAGATAATTTTATGAAAATTTTCTAAATTAGAATAGGCTTCAAAACTTTTAGCTAGAACTAGAAGTTCTATTATCAACAAGAACTTAAGAGGTAAAAAAGTCGATGATATATGGTGTTGTTCTGACAAACTCTCAAAGTGGATTTAAATAATTATATAAAGAGTAACCTTTCTTTCAATAATTACAAATCGACTTACCCATCGAAACAGAGTCCGAGAAAGCCCACAAAAGCAGCCAAAAAAAAAAAGAAGCAAAGCACAACAAAAACTGAAGTAACTCCCAAAAGCAGAAGTAGAACACCCCAGTAACCTAGATGCCTACATCTGAAATATTTAACGTCTAATATTAATTCTCATATAATAGTAAATGTCGTATTTTTTGTATGCACGATTGTTATATTAGAGAGAGGGCCAGTTATTTATTTTAGAGAACCTCCTTAATTGAAATTACACGGTCTAAAACATAGAAAAGGTGAGCTGAAACAGTAAAAAAATTAAATTTAAAAATTTAAACTACTTCTTATTGGGCTCAGTATATATGTAGATCAATCAGTGGCTACATGTCCAATATTGACTATATGTCCTCTTTTGAATGATCTATCAAATAAAGATTCTGACTGATTGCAAACATGCATGCGATTGATGTAAGCTTCACTTGATCGGTCACATTGCTAGCTCAAAAATAGTAGCAGAAAAGATCAATTCAAAACTGCTAGTCAGACATCAACCTTGCAACGTCCACCCTCATTCGATTAGCAGGGTCTATTGTTTTGTTTTACTTTTTTCCTGCATCTGCGGGCTTCTTTGGGCTTCGATTCATTGGGTGCATCGCTTTGTACCGAGAGTTACCCTCTCTAATTATCGAAAAACCCTTCCAAAAAAAAATATAAATAAAGTTATATTGGTATAAATAAGCAATTAATTTAATATTAGTATTTTTTTTAGTAATCAAATATCGAAAAATAATTCCTTGGGAAAATCGTTTGGCTTCCAAGAAGCCAAATCAAGGCATTCAATCTTGGCTAAATTAAGGGCAAATTTGCAAACAACAATGCTTTACATTAAATAAAATGTATATGTATATGTATATTATAACGTTAATAAGTATTTGTGAAGAAACTAACTTGTTCAAAAGTTTAAGCTGATGGATGAAGGTTTGGAAATAATTTTATACTCTAAAAGTTTAGATAATTTTATTTTAAAAAAATTCACCTATTTTCAAGGATAAATTATAGAAAACCCGCTTAACTTTTGCTTTAAAAACATAAAATTCCTTTGACATTTGCTTAAAAAACAGAAAACTCCCTTACAAAAAAAAAATCACTCATTAAACTTCCTCACTTTTAAAAAATTATCACTTTGTCTCTAAATAATTTTTTTTGATCATTTTGCTCCTTAAAATAAAATAGTTAAGTATTTAATTTTATTGTTGGTAGGGTTTTATATTTTAAGAAAAATAAGAATTTTTTTTATATTTATAAAAAAAGAGTTTTGTATATTTATAAAAAATATTATTTTAATTAATTATATAATAATAATATTATAATATCAATAAAAATATTATATTTTATCTTATAATATTTTTAATAAAAATTTTAAAAATATTTTTTATCTTCTAAACTCATAATATTATTACTATAATTAATTAAAATAATTATATTTTTAAAAATATACAATATTTTCTTAATTCCATTGCAAAAAATATAATTTTTTTTAATAATATAAAACTCCTTCTAAAAATATAATTAAATATTTAACACCCTCATTTTTTAAGGATAAAATGGTATAAAAAAATTTATTAGAGTTAAGTGATAAATTTTTAAAAATAAGAGAGTCTTAAAAATACTTTTATTTATGAGAAAAATTTTTTATTTTTAAAACAAGAAATAAAAACAATTTCTATAATGTACCCAATTTTTAATTAAAAATGACAGGTGAGAGTAAAATCATGGAACGATGTTTTTTGATGGACGTAAATTTGGGCGTGCGGGAAGTGTTAAAGTCACCCGGGTTAGGCACAGGAATGCGTAACCGAGGGGGCGTGGCACAATGATTACTCGCCACGTGGCATCAGTTCCGTGACCTTCACGTCTCTCCAGTTCATGGGGATCAATCGATATTTGGGATCAGCGCAATCTACCTCGTTAAAGCACGCCACTTTTTGCTGCCCATTTTTTGAGACTCTATGCCTAAGGATTATTTATTGCGAAAGGAACGTATTCAGTCTTTTACGGGCTTCTATTTATGCAGAATCTGAGGGACGGATATACGCAGCCTTCTTTTTTTAGGGTATTAAACTAAAGAGAGGCTGTTTTCGAGTGCCCCCAACCTGAGGGTGAGGACTTCCCAGGTACTATTTACGCCGAAGCATGCTTAACTTTAGAATTCTAATGGGATCCAGTGACGGCGTGTTGGTGCCCTCTTTGGTTCTAAGGATTATTTATTGTATTTGTAGTTATTAAGTTTTTATTAAATTATTTAAATATTAAAAAAATATTATTATTTTTTTATAAATTAATAGAATATAAGAGTTTAATATAATAAATATTCTTTGGACATATATTAGAAAAATTCTAAGATTTATTATTATCGAAAAAAATTATTATCATTAGAGTAATGTATAGATAATGAGAGTAATAAAATTATTTTAAAAGATATAATTTTACTTTGACAATAACAAGTCTAATTGTTATTGTCAAAACAAAAAAAGAATGCTCTCATGTTTCCATGTTGTCATGTAAGGTGTAATCGAGTCGAGCCGAGTCGAGTATCTCAGTATTCGAACTCGATTAACTATTCGGGTACTCGAACTCGATTAACTATTTGAGTACTTGACTCGACTCGACTACTCGTTTATTTTGCATAGGAACATTCTCAAATTAGCTCCATTATAATATTATTCTATATACTCAAATAATATTAATACTTACCTATACTATATTTTAACATATACAACTATAAATTACCAATAACATATACAACCTAAGTTTAAAAAAATATAAGCAAACCAAATACAATTTTTTTTCACTCTACCATAAATGTAACATGTCATCTTTTACAATGAATTCAATCTTCCTTCTTTCATTCTACTATTAATATCACAAGCCATCTATTTCAAAAGAAAATAATATACAAGAACTACTTTATACAAGTCGAGTATCAAGTCGAGTACCACTTCGAGTATCGAGACGAGTATTTAATTGAGTATCTAGTTGAGTATTTAATCAAGTATCAAGTCAAGTATTTATTCGAATATCGAGTCGAGTATTTAATAGAGTATCGAGCTGAGTAGTTCACTACTCAACTCGTACTTGTTTATTAATCGAGTATCTTTTGATGCTCGAACTTGAACTCAAACTTGGTTAACTCGAGTTTGAGTCGAGTTTTATTCGAGCTGCTCACGAGCTCTCGTGAGCAGCTCGGATCATTTACACCCCTATTGTCATGCTTCTCAGGTTGGGGATCTTTGGACATTGCCTGAAAGGATAAAGCTGGGTACATCTATCCCCTCGGACCCTGCTAATGCGGGAGCCCTTGAGGCATTGAGACAGTTATTGTTGTATTGTTAGATCAAAAATTATTATTGTCTTAGCAATAATCTATCTTATAAATAATAAGAGTTATAAAATTATTTTAAAAAATTTTAATAATAATAATTTTGCCTAATAATAATATTATCCACATATTTTGGAGAATTTATAATTTAGATACTCGGTTGGAGGATTTATAACTTAAATATTCTAATATTCTAATATATACAATGAGCTATTCAAGTACAAAGATTTTATCACTTGGATGCTTTGAAGTTCTAAAATTTTTCTCAATTAGGTAGTATTTTGCAAAAATTTGATAGATTTGTATTAAAAAATTGCTAATGTCAACATAATTATTTGTTTTGATAATTAGAAAAAAAAACTTACGATATAAAATCTGACGCATCCACCGAAGTGGAGCTCGAAAAGCTCACAAGAGCGAGATAATAATAAAAAAAAAAGATGTGGACATAATAATTGTAACAATATATAAATATTATATATCATAATGTTGTGATTTTTTATCATAAATCTTATGGTAGAAATTAATCACAATTTAACCCATATTTGCTATAAGTTCTAACAAAAGGTATCAAATTAATAAAATTTTGAAAGTCTAGGGTATCTTATTTTATATATTAAAATATTAGAATAAATAAATAATAAATATCTTAAATTTTAGAATAACTAACTGATAAACACTTAACTCCAAAAAAAAAAAAAAAAAAAAAAAAAGAGAGGAGTTTACTTTTTGAAATTTGGGGGGAGCATGGGGAAAAGTTGCAAAGAGCCCAATATCATGTGCAGCCTAGAATCCTACTTCATCATCATCATCTTGGGATTTCTATACTTATTATTTATTTCGATAATTTATCACTTAGATACTGCGAGAGTATAAAATTATTTTTGCACTTTAACTCATTATTATCAGCTTTTGGAATAATTGGTTCTTTTGTATGATATCGGTATCTTCTTAACCAAGAGGTCATGAGTTTGAATCCCAACGATTCCCACTTTCAATATTAACATATTTAAACATAAGGTATGAGATAGATTTACACACTATCCATGTTTCAAACTGAATGGTTATTCACGTAAGGGGGCGTGTTAGAGTATAGAACCAATGGTGAATCTTATCCATCAATTTAAACTTTTGAAAAAATTGGTTTTCTAGCACCATTTTGTCTTACATCGGAACCGGGTCAACTTTGGTCAAAATCTAGCCAATTTTAATCAAAAATATTGATATAGTACATGAATAATATATATGAGTTATGCTGGCATTTTCTACGAATATCTAGCGCATTACGAAAAATTCATCGGACTTTTAACACAATATTATATAATTAATAGCATTTCCAACCAAAAAAAAAAGGATTATAATAGAGGACACTTATATATTGTTGGAATTCCATTTCAGGTCACCAATTTTCAACTAAAACTCATTAAATTTTGGTATGGTACATGATTCATACAATTCTTAAGTTTCAGGATATTTAAGTGATAAATAATTAAGTGATAATTCAAGTTTAAAATCAAAACAATCTTCACATTCAATATTAATATTATTTCAGCATAGTTCGGTGGGCCGTCACACTATCTATGCTGTCTTGAGGATATTATTGCCTCAAAATTATATATTGTCACGATTTTTGAGTCATATTTGATTAGCATCTAATTTGGATGCAATTTTGATAAGATAATTTAGTCGCATAATTAGATTGGAATTTGATTTAGACTTATATTATGTAACTTGATTATAAAGGGGTTATAATGGTTTAGTAAAGAGAAGAAAAGTGAGGAAAGATGTGAGGCTTTTGGGATTTGTAAAGGCGTGCTCGAGGGCCGCTTGAGCAGGGGGAGAGTGTAAGTTTTGTTTAGGAGCGTTCTGATTGAGGGTCGTGTAAGAGTTTGTACTTCCCTCCGTCTAAATCTATGTTAAGAAGGGTTGCTGGTTCATTATGCAGTAGTTACATCAAAGAGGCTTGGTGACTTATTCTGCAGCCTAAGAGATGTGAGATAGGATTTGGGAGCTACAATTGGAGATTATAATTTCTAAATTTCATTGTGAATTAGTCACCTGTTTGGGTCCAGTGGTTTTTCCTTCTTATTCAGAGAGGGTTTCCACGTAAACTTAGATGTCTTGTTTCGATGTTCTTTTGTTGATTTTATGCATCTGTTGTGCTTAATTTGTGATATTCCCATCAGCTTCGTACTCAATGAGTATTTATTTGTGGGGACACGTTAGAGTAAAAAGCTATTTGTAAGACTTCACCACTTAGGACCATCCACAAACGTTAACTCCCTAAATCCAAATAGCAAGCACAAAGTAAGGGACGTGAGAAAAAGTAATAAATCTTCTCACTCTTAATCAAGGCAGGATTTAAATCTATGTCTCAGATACCGCTCTTAGTGTTAAATTTCATTTGACTTTTAGCCCTGACCCACGGAGTTGGCACATATGAGATTCATATATAAGTCCAATTACCAAAGAGGGCACCAACGCGCCGTCACCGGATCCCATTAGAACTCCGAAGTTCAGCGTGCTTGGGCGAGAGTAGTACTAGGATGGGTGACCTTCTGGGAAGTCCTTACCTTCAGGTTGGGGGCACTGGGAAACAGTCTTTCTTCAAGTTAACACCCTGAAGAGGGAAGGCTGCGTACATCCACCCCCCCCCCCCCCCCCCCCAAAAAGACCCCGCGTAGGCGGGAGCCCTTGAAGCACTAGGTATGTTCCTTTTTTTTATATAAGTCCAAGTGAGGTTTCATCATATTCTAGTTTTGGGGTTTTTTTTTTTTTTTTTGATAAGTGACACCGGAGTGCCGATACAAGACAGGCAAGCTCAAAAAAACGAGGCCTGAGGCTAGCCGAAAGACGACCAGACAGCAAGAACGAGAAAAAACAAAAGAAAGAAGAAAACAGGACCTCAAGCAAAAGAAACACGGAGAGGCAAAGAGCCAAATGAAGACCAACACAGCCAAAAACAAAACAACGCGAGCAGACCCAAAGAAGACAAAAACCAGCCACACAACCGAAACGGCAAGCCTGGAGCACACACAAAACAAACGGCCAGAAACCACCAAAAAAACCCAAAGGAGCCGGAGCTGGGCCAGCAAACACGAAGAACTCCAGCAGCAACCAGAAACAAACAAAAGAAAACAAGCCCTAAATGCACACCAAATCAGTGAGCAAGGATGTCTGCCACCTCAACCGGATCGAGGCCATCAAAGTTGATGCCCACCCTTTGACCTATCTCTAAAACCCGCTCCACTTAATCGCTTTTCTCTGTCTTTTTGTTGTGTGCACTTTTCCTTTGATTTTCCAGCCCGGGCTAGGCCCTCCCATGGGAGGAGCTAACTCTTGCTGACACGACAACATGCTATCCTCTACTTGGGAGTGACCCATTGCTGTTATGGGCTCAAATTCTAGTTTTGGTATGGTTGGCCGTTTCTCCCTATTCTTGGCGTATCTCATCTTGTAGTAATATATCCATGTAGTAATTGTTTCATTTTTTCCTGTCTGTTTTCTTTTTTTTTTTGGGTTATGTTTTCCTGTTTTTCTTGTTTGTTTTTGTCTTTATTTCTTGATTCACTCTTTTATGTGAGTTAACTGTGGCCTAGTCTGTACGAACTGCCCGTTTTGTACTGCAATCATGTCCCTAATTATAAAAAAAAAAGTTTTATCCTAAAACCAATTGGCAGTATGTGGAATAACCCACTAGGTTTATATGTTGGTCCTTTCACTTTCGCAACTACTACATGGAATTCACATTAGACTTTGATGTAGGGCATAGATGAAAATTTAGGGAACGGAAAGGTTCAACGGCCTTTCCTTTAATTTTATTACAAAAATAATGAAACAAAGGGGAAAATAGTCGCTCAATCTCTCACAACTCGAAAAAGAGAGAAAATCCTAAAAATTTTGAAACTAAATCTGAAATTATGAAAGCTAAATTAATCCTATCTTCCTCTTGTTTAAATAGAGGAGAAGACTTATCTAACCTAAAAGACTTAAAAGATAAAAGATAAATAAAAGACTTAAAGATAAGTATAAATAATTATTAATAATTATCTATAACCTACCAGCTAAATACTCCAAAATATGACAAACTCCTCCAGCCATATCTCTAACCGCTTATCTCCAGCCGCATTTATCCGTAGCTCGCCTCGCCCGAGATCACGCCAAGTTATTAAGCCGCCAAGTCCCATCTGCCAATTATCGGGCTGCATCGGACTCACAAGTGCAATTCTTAACATTTAAAAGATTTTACCAGTTGAGTTAGCTGACAGCTTCGAGATTAATAAGATAAGAGGCCAAGAAAGTAAATATAAAAGAGAAAGGGACAAGCATATATGCATGGACAAAACCATGCATGGCCAAGTTGGCAACACCCCCTCATGCTTTTAAGGGGAGCATCCGCACGTGACCAAAGCCTTCTATTGGGCCCATTCTTATTTACAAGCCCATATTGTGTCCACTTCTTTCTTTTCCTTCCCTTTATTTTTCCAGCTATTTATATTTTAATACCCAATATTTTTTAAAATAATAAAAAAGATCTAATGTTTTGTTTTAAATTAATAAAAAGGCCTATAAGATTTTATTGTATTAATAAAGAGGCCCCTCTCCATCGTGATAACATTATTTTCCGTGGACGGAGCTGACATGATAATTATTTTTTTTTACTAATGCTACAGTAAAACTTCAAAAATACCCTTCAATAACCATTTTAAAACAAATGTAATTTAAATAGATAGTTTCTACATAATATGATATCTCGAATTTCGTGCTCATGAAGTAAGAATAAGGGTACTGAAGATTGCTTTAGTTATATTACTTTAGCATTAATGAGAAAACAATTGCCACAACAGCTCTGTCGATGAAAAATGACGACATCACTCCGAAGAGGGCCCTTTTTATTATTTCGACAAAAAACTTACGGGCCTTTTTATTAATTCAAAATGGCCAAGGTCTTTTTTATTGTTTCAAAAAATGTTGTGGTAGTAAAATCTGAATAACATTTTCCTTATTTCCTTTTTTAGTATCATTTTATGTTTGAAATTGAAATTCCAATTTTGAAATAAAGGGTCTATTTAGTATTATTAATTATTTATAGTTTTAAATTTTGAGAAATTAAAAATTAAGTTTGAAGGCGACCCTTTTTTTTCTTTTGATTTTTTATTTTCTGAAAAGTATAAAATGTACGCAACTTTACCCCTATAGGTATTTACCTAGTAAAGAGGATGTCTTTGAACGTCCTGAACCCTTGAAAAAATGGAAGGAATAATATTACAAGACAGTGCCCACAACTAATCATTATGACCAAAGTTACGAGCTTTATATATGAGTACAGTAATAAATTCATATCAGAATTTTATGAACAGCTAAACTAAGAAATAAGTCTGGTAAATTAAACTACTCCATCTATTTTCAGTTAGTTTTAGACATAAAATCTTCCTTAAACTTATTTATAAACATTGTGTACCAACATTTTTGGTGTGGCCCAAGCCTAACCTAACACCACATTTATTAAGAAAAAAAGTGTTGGTGCAAAGAACGTTGGAGAAGAGTGGATATGGAAATAAGTGGGGACAACCTATATGAAAGGGGATCGGGGACAGTGATCTTTAGTCTATTTTAAAATACCTTAAAAATTGATGCGATAAGTACTGTTGATTTCTTGTGTAGAGCCTGATTGTATTCTGTAATGAGTCATGTCTATGGAGCTGAAAGATCATGAATTGGTGCCCATGGACATGCCTTGTTGGGGGGGGGGGGGGGGTTCAAGGGTTTAGGTCCCGGGAAAATTTTAAATTTGGGCTTTATTTGGGTCCGGGCTTGAAGGATTTTGAGGATTGTTTTGAGTGCACTGGGGTTTGCGTGGCTGTATATATTCTTTCGTAGTGTTTGTGAGGTGTGCTATGAAAGAAGAAAACGAATTCGTTAATACTCGTCCCGGAATAATAGTGAAAAAATATCTACATGCAACTTTGCGGACATTGGCAAGATGAGAAATTATATTTGAAAGAAGCTTTTTATTTGTTTGTGTGAGAAGCGTCGGAAAGATGAGAAATTGAAGATAGACAAATACGCACCATAATCAAAGCCAACGGAAGGATGCCTAAGCAACTTTACAAAATGTTCCTCGATAATATTGGCTACGAATGGCTTCTATGACATCAAATATAGACAAAGTAGTACAAATTTGAGAGTAGCTAGGAAGACTAATCTACTGGGACTTTCCATGTAGTAGTAAACAAGATGTGAAAACATCCAATCAGCTAGCACTTAAAACCATGTAACAACTATTAATTTTACTGTATCAAGGATGCGAGAGCAATCAGGCATTAATTCTAGAATATGACGAGAATTGCCACATACTAAACATGTCTTTAGGGCTGCTTGTGCAACCACTGCATAACGGTGCATCAAAAGCTAGACTCCTAAGGTTTTACAAGTATAAAATAGGTGAATGTATAGCTCATTGCTATCGGAGCAAAATTAACAAAGAAGCTGATTAGTGTCGAGTATCCCAATTTTCACTAGTCTTTCTTTTCTTGTTTTGTCACTCAAGAAGAGCTACCAAGCCAATAATTTAATTCTAGGTCTTTTGTATATTCTGACCACGACTATACAAACCGAATATTTAATAACAATGAAAAAAATGATTTTTTAAATGGATAGACTAAAATACAACAATCCAGTGCCTTAAAAAAGTTCTTACCAAGGCGGGATTTGCAGAGGATAAGATATATGCAGTCTTACCTCTACTGGTGTTACCTTGCAAAAAAGCTATTTCTAAGGACCCCAACTGTGAAAAGAGCAGAATAGATAGACTCAAATAATTTTATAATATATTGTTCGTAGGGAGAAGGGCCTTTCATTCTTTAAATACAATGAAATTGACACCACAAATTTGAAATCGACAACATCTCAAGTGTCTCCTCTCTTATCAATATACTTACCTATAATATTTATGATTCGAGTACAACTGCGTATATCTCACTCTTAAGATCTTATTTAACGGGAGTCCTTATGGTAGTACGTTTGTTGTTATATATAATTATAAAGAGTTATTATTATTAGTGCAGAAATTATTATCGTCAGAGGAATGATGTGACTTACAAACAATGAGAGACACATAATTGCCTTGACAACTATATTTTTGCTCTGACACTAACAATTTTGTCTTAACAATAACATTACCCTATATATTGAATTTTATAATTAATGATTTTATTAGCTTATGAAAAAATTATTATTTAATATTATTTTATATAGAATTTATTATTTAGGTTTAAGATTAAGTCTTTTGTCACCTAAATAATCTATGTTTTAATATTATATGCCAAAATGTATCTTGAGGTGTAACAATTTACTACTTAGATTCTTTGAAGTTTAAAATTTTTATCAATCATCTACCTGCTATTGAAATTTAGTGGATTTTCAATAAAAATATTGATACATGATTATAATAATATATAGGTATCATACTTCAGATTCTGATCGTTCTTTTACTGCAAAATGATAATATGATTCTTGATTTTGACAATATAAAGGCACCTTCCTTTAGAATCTGGTGATTTTTTTTATCAATAATCCATTGAATTTCTAATAAAAACAATGTTATAACTTATATATATTGTCGTAGTCATGTTCCAACTTAGCATTTTCTTGTAAAAATTGGTCGAATTATGATAAAAAATTATCTGATTTAGGTGTAGTTATATCTCCGTGATAAAAATCTTCGAACCTCAAGAAATCGCATATTATATATTTAAATGTCAAGATATTTAAGTGGTAGGTGCTTGAATCTCGCCAAATCTGAGTGTTATATTCCTCATCTTGTATGGTCTTACTGTACTTTAAATATTATTGAATACATCAGTTGAATGCAAGCTTTCTCCGCTCTCCTTAGGGTCCATCAAACTTGGATATCTGGGAAGACGTTGGGCTTAAGCTATGATGGTCCCGATTGTAACATGCATCATCTTTTTGCTCATTTGAAGATGATGTCCCTGGCGGGGTTTCCCATATGAAAAAGAAGCGTTGTAAGAAGAAGTTAGCCCATTGTCACGGGATTAAATTTTACCCATGTCACGGCCTCCAAATGCCCTTAACTTCACCCCTAACGGTTCCTTGGTAAGACCCGCGATGCCACTTAGCTTCACTCCGAAAGTACCTCGCTAAGTCAGGCAAACCCCTAAAATAAGAGAGTGTTGAAATAAGCAGCAAAATAATATAATTTGGAAGGAAAAGGAAATACAGTAACACACACAAAATAGAGAGAGAGATACGGTTGAGAGAGAGAGTGGGAGAAAGAGTTTAAGTATGGGAAGTTAAAATTGGACAAAGGTGGGATTGGATTAAAGTGGGGAAGTGGATGATCCCCTCATCTATTTACACTCATATTTATAGGCAAAATGTATGTACAAAAGGACAAAAAAAAAAAAAAAAAACAAAAAGGCTCGGGGAGCAAGGAAGCGGGTGGGCGCCGGTTCTCCCCTTCCCTCCTTGCACTTTGAACTTAAATTTTCCCTCTTATTTTTAAATCTATGTTTCGGAGGGAAACTCAAGCTCTTGGCCTTTGCCTTGGCCGCCCCTTTTTCTCTCCTTTTGGCTTCCTCATCAAGCTAACTTATTTCGACACTATTCTAGATTATTCTACCCTATACAAGACTTAGATATATTTTACAATACGTCCTATGGACATGCCCCTCTACGGATCCGTGCCGAGCACTTCACCAAAGGTTTGCGTCCTTACAAAATTGGACTAAGTACATAAATATAACTTCGTAAGAATATTCAAGAAGAGCCTAGTAAACACCGTGGCCTTCTAGAACATTCCCATCGTATTACAAGACATATTAAAATTAAGCAAAATTTCTACGGAACTAAGTGGTCCGTGACACCCTCCCCCACGTAAGCTATTGACGTCCTCGTCAATGTTAGACGGTCTTGAGTGCTTTAGACGCCGTTGCTTGTTGGTTTGAGCCTTCCTCTTCTTCTTCATGTCTTCAAGTCACTACAACAAAAAGGGGCAATTCTCGGCGCATAATTATCGGCGTTTATACAAACGTCGAGAAATCTCGGCGTTTAAATGCTTCGAGACAAAGCGTCGAAAATTCTCGGCGTTTTTAAACGACGCAAAAAATATTGGCGCTTATAAGCGCCGAGATTCTCTCGGGGTATAAATACCCCGAACAAACCCTTGCGCTCTCACCGTCGTCTCTCACCCCCATCTCCCGCAAACCCTAACCCTCGTCTCTCACCCTCACCACCCGATTTTCAACCGCGTCGCCGCCGGCGTTCTCCTGTCACCGTCGCAGCCCGGCTTCGCCTCTCACCGTCGCGCCCGGCTTCGCCTCTCACCGTCGCCGCCCGGGTTCGCCTCACCGTCGCTGCCCGGGTTCGCCTCTCACCGTCGCCACCAGCGTTCGTCTCTCACCCTCACCTTCCGATTTCACAGTTGCTCTTGCTTTGCTGTTAGTATGTGATGTCCTTGCCCTAGTTTCGGTTTTTATTTTTATTGGACTGCTTATTCTTCTACAAGTGTTATATCATTTGAGTTGGTTGAAGTAGTTTTATTATAGTTTTGTATTATCGCCGTTTCACACTTTCCCTTGCTTCATGCGCATCCTTAATGCTATGGTTCGAATGATTCTATCGTTGCATCTCATCATTTCAATTGATTAATACAAAAAATTATTGTTTTGACGAAATTCTTGTGTTACTGTGTTTGATTGATGTTTAAAATTATGTGTTGGTGGCGCTTGTGAGTTCAATTTGTTAATGTCAGGGAGAATAGATATCGATTTCATAATTTTTAAATTTGGAAAAATAAAACTTTGTTGCTGTATCCCTTGTTTAGATGGATCCTTCACATTAGAGGATTAAAATTGATTATAAGGAACTCATGTATCTTACTTTAATTTCTCACTTCTCCTAAGTCCCATTAATTATTTGTTTTTGTATTTGTATATATTTTGATTGGTTGATTAAATATTTGTCTTATGAACTCTATCTTTTTTCAATTTTTAGGTAATTTGATTGCACTACTTAATATTTAGAGATATGGATACGAGTTGGATCACGCAACCAAGGATTAGTCAAGCTTATATTGATGGTGTCATTGAATTCATTAAGTTGGCTAAAGAAAACCTTATAGAAGGAAAAACTCGATGTCCATGTAATAAATGCAAAGTAGCCAAATGGTTCTCATCAGAAGATGTGGAATATCATATCCTTTTTAAGGGTTTTTGGCCAAAGTATAAGAAATGGATTCATACATCTACTAATTCTTTTGTTTTCGGAAAAGCGTGGATTCACAATGAGGAGGTTTTTTAGAAGTAGCAAATCAGTGCAGTCCTCAACAGCAACACCGAAAAATGAAGGAGGTGATGACAGTCGGCCAAGACCGTCAACATCTGAAGCAGAGGGACCAGTCAGGGAAGCTGGTGTTTGGTCCACTGACGTGCCATTTGATGAGAGGGAGCTACTTCAACTTATCGGTAAATGTTTTCAATTTTATAGCATTAATTATGGTAATAATTTTCCAATCAATTAGAAAAGTAATGATATATCTTAATCGTTAATAGATGGCCAAGGTAACTTAAGTACCTTAAGGACGATACCAGTTAAGGAAGTATGGCATCTTCCTGAAGGTGTAAGAATTATTGTGCGGTTCAATGACCTACGCCAACCAATTAGAAAGGGTGGCGATTTGTTGATCCGGTTTATTGGAGAGGTTGCAAAACCGGGACGGTTTTGTCCGCTCGGAGTAAGGGATTGGCGTACAATGAATAACCAATACAAAGCAGAAGCTATTGAGGTTATCCAAGTAAGTATTATTTATGTCTGAAGTTTACTTTATATATACGATATAATATGTATGTCTGAAGTTTTTGAACTTTATCATTGTATTAATTAAGGTTTTATTCCTTTGCCTTTTTGTGACATTATTGTTGGATTTTATGTTTTAGGAAAAATTTTCAATACCCAGTGATGTATTGATTGATAAATCAATACTACAGCATCTTGGCAAAATGTGGAGGGGTTATAAGACGAGCTTGAAAGTGCAATATTGCCAAGGGAACAAAACTGAGGCTGAAGTTATTGCAACAGTGCCACGAGGAGTTAATCGTGACCAATGGATAACTTTGGTACATTTTTGGTTTTCTCCACAAGGCAAGGTAAAACAATTTCTTTTTAAGTAATTTTTGATTGGTCAAAAAGGGGGAAGCAGATTGATATTGATTATGAATGTAAAGTTTTTCTTGGATTGATGTTGATTTCCAATATCAAGAGAAGAGTAAATGCGGCAAAGAAGCACGTGCCAAGCAGAATCAGTTTCACACGACTGGTTTAACAAGTTATGCCAATAAAAGACATAGTTTTGTAAGGACTTAAGTATATGTTTAGTGTATTATTACTATCTACCTGTTAAATTAGTTAAGACTTATGTTGACGTGTTGATTGTAGGAAATTAATAAAGGGAGGAAGCCCACGAGTATAGAGTTTTACCAAGAAACTCATACCAGGAAAAGTGGTGGCTTTTTTGAGAACACGGTTTCACAAGAATTTATGGTGGGTTTTATTATTATCTCACATTTCTTTTAATTTAAATATATTTAATGTCTTTTTCTCTTCTTTTTAGTATACAGCTAGAGAAATAGTTGAGGCTCGACTTGGACTTTCTTCTAGACCTCGATCAGAAATTGAGGAGGAAGTATTTGCAGAGCTAATGTATGAACAGGAAAATCCGGGCTATCGAGCGGTAGGCTATGGATTTGGCGTGAAGAGGAGTGATATATACGGAGTCAGGGGTGAACTAAAGAAAAAGGGACTCTACCGTACCGGTGATCATGTCGAATTACAAAATATGAAAATAGAATTAGCCAATGTAAAGAAGCAAATGAGAAGGCTCCTACCCATCTATGATGCTGTTTCTTCTGGCCAAGCATCATATGAAATGATAGCAGAAGGTCGAGCAATTATTACTGCGGTTGCTGATCCGGTAAGATAATCTATTTAATTTGTATTTATTTGTACTATAATGCAAATAATCGCCTTTCTCATCCTTTGTAAATAATAAAATTGATGATGTGAATGATTGAGACAAAAGGTGGCATTGGGGTTGGTACTTTTGGGAAACTATATGAATTTACCATGTGAAGTAAAATTTTAGATCAGATATACTAAATCTATTGTGTTGTCTATACAGGGTAGAGATGAATCGGGATCAGGTGACGGTGAACACCCAAATTTTTTTGCATCTCCAAGCACGCCAAGCTCATTTGGTTGATTGATATATTTGTGAAGAATGTACTTGACTAAGTTAGCATTGTATATATTTTTTTTTTGTTATTAGATTAATTATGTTGATATTTGGAGTGGAAAAAATCTCAAATTTTGTCTTGAACTATCGAAGTACATTGACAATGATGTAATATTTTGATCGTCGAATTCGGAATTTTATGAAAAATTTATCAGTTTAGTTGATATTTTTTTATTAAGTAATTTTGTATATACATATATATGTGTGTGTGTGTGTGGAAAATATGCACAAATAAATAGACAAAAGGTCTATGCTAAGAAGTAAAAGTAGGGTATTTAAAAAACTCGAAAAATCTAGACAATAAAAAATGCCGAAAAATATCGGCTTTTATAAGCGCCGATAGAGAACCGGCGCTTATAAACGCCGAGAGAATACCGGCGCTTATAAGCGCCGACAATCTTGGCGCTTTTATTTTTCGGCGTTTTTTTCTCTGCGCTTGTCCTAAGAGCCGATAATAAAATTCTTGGCGCTTTATTTGCGCCGAGATTTACTCCTTTTTGTTGTAGTGAGTCCGGAAAGCCCTTCCAATGCACCAAGGACATAAAGTAATTAATTCGGTTCCTGCGTCCCGAGTCTCGTTCCGCAGGTTCCTTTATTGTCTTTGGAAGCTTCACACGTTGCTTCAATGCCTGTCGTGCTGCAGAACTGTAGTCCAGCAGCGTGATCCGGTTTCGAGTGCTTTCGCACCCCAAAAGTTTTAGGTTTTGTTTGGCAAAGGTCTAGGCACCTATGCTTCCTCCATAAGTGCATAGATCTTCAAGCTCGTTGGATATTCAGCTCCTCTTGAGTCATGCCAGCCCCATGTCAAGCCATGCCCCAAGTTTTCCCATCACTACAACAAAAAAGGATAATTCTCGGCGCATAATTATCGGCGTTTATACAAACGTCGAGAAATCTTGGCGTTTAAATGCATCGAGACAAAGCGTCGAAAATTCTCGGCTATTTTAAACAACGCAAAAAATATCGGCGTTTATAAGCGCCGAGAATCTCGTCGGGTATATATACCCCCAACAAACCCTAACCCTCATTTGCTCACGTTCGTCACCGTCATCTCTCACCCTCACCTCCCGCAAACCCTAACCCTCGTCTCTCACCCTCGTCTCTCACCCTCACCCTCGCCGCCATGTTCGTCTCTCACCCTCACCTCCCGCAAACCCTAACCCTCGTCTCTCACTGTCTTCTCTTACCCTCGTCTCTCACCCTCACGCTCGCCGCCACGTTCGTCTCTCACCCTCACCTCGCGATTTCCAACCGCGTCGCCTCTCACCGTCGCAGCCGGCGTTCGCCTCTCACCGTCTCCGCCAGCGTTCGTCTCTCACCCTCACCTTCCGGTTTCACAGTTGCTCTTGCTTTGTTGTTAGTATGTGATGTCCTTGCCCTAGTTTCGGTTTTTATTTTTATTGGACTGCTTATTCTTCTACAAGGGTGATATCATTTGAGTTGGTTGAAGTAGTTGTATTATAGTTTTGTATTATCGCCGTTTCACACTTTCCCCTGCTTCATGCGCATCCTTAATGCTATGGTTCGAATGATTCTATCATTGCATCTCATCATTTGAATTGATTAATATAAAAGATTGTTGTTTTGACGAAATTCTTGTGTTACTGTGTTTGATTGATGTTTAAAATTATGTGTTGGTGGCGCTTGTGAGTTCAATTTGTTAATGTCAGGGAGATTAGATATCGATTTCATAATTTTTAAATTTGGAAAAATAAAACTTTGTTGCTATATCCCTTGTTTAGATGGATCCTTCACATTAGAGAATTAAAATTGATTATAAGGAACTCATGTATCTTACTTTAATTTCTAACTTCTCCTAAGTCCCATTAATTATTTGTTTTTGTATTTGTATATATTTTGATTGGTTGATTAAATATTTGTCTTATGAACTCTATCTTTTTTCAATTTTTAGGTAATTTGATTGCACTACTTAATATTTAGAGATATGGATACGAGTTGGATCATGCAACCAAGGATTAGTCAAGCTTATATTGATGGTGTCATTGAATTCATTAAGTTGGCTAAAGAAAATCTTATAGAAGGAAAAACTCGATGTCCATGTAATAAATACAAAGTAGCCAAATGGTTCTCATTAGAAGATGTGGAATATCATATCCTTTTTAAGGGTTTTTGGCCAAAGTATAAGAAATGGATTTTTCATGGAAAAGAAGATATTGTTCAACAATTGAGATGCAATAGTCAAACATCTACCAATAATAATGAGGGAAGGGCCATAGATCAAGATGATATTGGTGGATTACTACGAGAAAGTATCGGAGTTGATATTCCTCCCTCCACAAGTCAACCCCATTTGTCTGATGAACATGATTGGTCGGACCAAGTTCCTCTTGAACAACCCAACCAATCTCCTGAGGAGAAAGCTAAGTATAAGAAGATATTGGAAGCTTCTAATGAAGAACTATATCCAGGCTGTAGCGCATTCTCCAAATTGTCATTTCTTTTGCACTTGTTTCACTTGAAATGTATGCATAGTTGGTCCGCTGAGTCCTTCACGATGTTGCTAAGACTTCTTGTTGATGCATTTCCCCAAATTATGGTATTTCCATCATCTTATTATGAAGCTCAGAAAATGATCAATGAGTTGGGTCTTGGATATGAAAAATTCATGCTGTCCAAATAATTGTATGTTGTATTGGGGTGAAATGTCTGAAAAAGAGAGTTGTCATACATGCGGTACCTCAAGATGGAAGACAGTTAAGGGTAAGGAAGATGACAGTTGTAGTGATGAAACTATGTCAACCAAGAAAGGAGAACCCGCTAAGGTTATGCAGTATTTTTCTTTGATTTCAAGGCTCAAAAGATTATACATGTCATCTAAAACAGCCGAAGATATGAGATGGCATGAGATAGACCGTTTGAAGGATGGGAAATTAAGGCATCCTGCAGATGGCTTAGCTTGGAGGGCATTTGATGCTCGGTATCCGGAGTTTTCTTCAGATCCTCGTAGTGTTAGGCTTGGTCTTGCTAGTGATGGCTTCAATCCGTACCGTCTTATGAATACTACTTATAGTACATGGCCAGTGGTGTTGATCCCGTACAACTTGCCCCCATGGCTATGTATGAAGCAATCGTCATTCATTCTTTCTTCGATTATTCCTGGGAAATCGGGCCCTGGACTTGACATTGATGTGTACCTACAACCATTGCTGCATGAGTTGAAATTGTTATGGGAAGGTATTGATGCATATGATGCCTATAGTGGACAAAACTTTAGGATGCAAGGGGCTATAATGTGGACTATCAATGACTTTCCTGCATATGCTATGTTGTCTGGTTGGAGTACAAAGGGCTACACAGCTTGTCCTTATTGCACTGAACATACACATTCTTATAAGTTTAGGGGCAAGATTTGCTATAATGGACACTGTAAATGGTTACCTAATAATCACCCTTTTCGATCTCAGAGTCAATTGTTGGATGGGACAATGGAGTATGCTTGTGCTCCTACTCCTGCATCAGGGACTGATATCTTGAAAGCACAAGAACAAGTTCGTTACAAGTACGGAAAAACCCAAAAGACTAGTAAGAAGAAAAGAGAAAGGCACCACATAGACAGTTCAATAGATAGAGTGGACAATGAGGAAGTGCTTTGGAAGAAAAAAAGCATATTTTTTGACTTGCCATATTGGGAGTACAATCTCCTTCGACATAATCTAGATGTCATGCACATAGAGAAAAATGTGTGTGATAATGTTCTAGGGACGCTATTACATATGGAGAGAAAGACTAGAGATGATGAAAAGGCAATAAGGGCCCTTGAAGAAAGGAACATAAAGCCACATCTTTGGCTACAACCTCGTCCTAATAGAGATACGTACATGCCTCCAGCTTCTTACTATATGTCTTCAAATGATAAAGAACGGTTTCTAAGAGTTCTACAGAAACTTAGGGTCCCAGATGGATATGGATCTAACATCTCTAGATGTGTGAAGTTGAAACAAAGAAAACTCTTAAACCTTAAGAGTCATGACAATCATGTTCTTATGCAAGATATTCTTCCTGTAGCTTTACGAGCATCCAATGCCACACAAGTCATTGAGTTGCTTTCAGACTTGTCTTCCTTTTTCAAATACTTGTGTTCTACGACCCTCGACCCAAATATGCTCGATCTTCAACAATCGAACATTATTCTTACACTTTGTGAGATGGAGATGGAATTTCTACCTACATTTTTCACAGTCATGGTTCATCTACTAATTCATTTAGTAGAGGAGGCTAAGCTTGGTGGGCCTGTTCACTATAGATGGATGTATCCGATTGAAAGGTTAGCCGATAATGCTTCATTTACTTTTATCTCTCATATTTGGCATCCAGTAATTGATCTCACGTGTTATTTATATTTATGTAATAAAGGTATTTGTCCCATTTGAAAGCATACGTAAGTAACCAGGCGCGGCCAGAAGGGTCCATTGCTGAAGGCTACATCATGGAGGAGACTATTACATTTTATTCTAGATACTTAGAAGGTGCTACGACCATTTTTAATAGACCTAAAAGAAATGATGATAATGGTTCAAGTATGGGTAAATACTTGTTAAACTCTGGGGGTCGTGCAATTAGAAAAGAGAAAATTGTTCGCCTTGATATGAGAAGTAAGGAACAAGCGCATCGTTATGTGCTACTTCAGCTAGATGAAATCAAGGAACTTCGTGAGTAAGTGTTAATAGAAGCAACTTTGTCAATATTAACTATTTTTGTTCAACCTGCTAATAATTTCCTTATTATAGTGAATTTTTAAGTGAAAAACGACGAGCATATTTCCATAGAGGTCAATCTAATGCAACATTAGAAAATCAGTGAATTGTTGAAGAGTTTTCTGAGTGGCTTCAAAACCAGGTTAGTATATTTTATTCGATGTTAAAGTTGATATTATATATTCACCATTAATTTTGATACTACATTTTATTCTATTAAGGTGCACAAAATTGATGCAACTACCGAAGAAGGCCGATTGAGAAGGGCTTTAGCTGGTGGGCTAAATCAGTATGCTAAAAGAATGAAGGGCTTTGTCCTTAATGGATACAAGTTTCATACAGAAGATCGTGAACGCTATATGAGGACACAAAATTCTGGGGTCATGGTCGTAGCTGATGGACAAGTTTACTATGGCAAATTGACAGACATATATGAACTAGACTATTATGGGAGTTATAAAGTTGTCATTTTTCGTTGTGATTGGGTAGATATAAATAGAGGCTTAAGAATATTTAGAAATAATGGTGCTTGTGTGAACTTCTCTAAGTTGATGCATACGGGTTGATTGTTGAAAGATGATCCATTTGTCATCTCATCTCAAGCAAAGCAAGTTTTCTATATTCAAGATGAGATGCAAAAGGGATGGTATCACGTCATTAAGACTAAACCTAGGGACTTGTATGATCTAGGCGAGATTTGATCTTTGTTTTTTTAGAGTTGTGAAATAATGTTACGTGTTGTTTTATTTTGTCCAAGTATGTTAATTTTCTTTTGCACGTATTGTTTCATTTTGTCCATGTATGTTAGTTTTTTTTGTACATGTTGTTTCATTTTGTCCATGATCTTTGTTTCATTATTGATTATTTATTTTACGGAATATATTTGCTTCTCATTTTATTTTTGTAAGTTCTATTATACATCTACTAATTCTTTTGTTTTTGGAAAAGCGTGGATTCACAATGAGGAGGTTTTTTAGAAGTGGCAAATCAGTGCAGTCCTCAACAGCAACACCGAAACATGAAGGAAGTGATGACAGTCAGCCAAGACCGTCAACATCTCAAGCAGAGGGACCAGTGAGGGAAGTTGGTGTTTGGTCCACTAACGTGCCATTTGATGAGAGGGAGCTACTTCAACTTATCGGTAAATATTTTCAATTTTATAGCATTAATTATGGTAATAATTTTTCAGTCAATTAGAAAAGTAATGGTATATCTTAATCGTTAATAGATGGCCAAGATAACTTGAGTACCTTAAGGACGATACCTAATAAGGAAGTATGGCATCTTCTTGAAGGTGTAAGAAGACCTACGCCAACCAATTAGAAAGGGTGGCGATTTGTTGATCCGGTTTATTGGAGAGGTTGCAAAAACGGGACGGTTTTGTCCGCTCGAAGTAAGAGATTGGCGTACGATGAATGACCAATACAAAGCAGAAGCTATTGAGGTTATTCAAGTAAGTATTATTTATGTCTGAAGTTTACTGTATATATATGATATAATATGTATGTCTGAAGTTTTTGAACTTTATCATTGAATTAATTAAGGTTTTATACTCTTAATTGTGTTAATTTAATTCAATAGTATAATTGGCAATAGGTTCTTCTATCAAATTTTACTGTTCGAGTGAAATTTGGATATAGCACTGAAATGTGGTTGCTCTCTTACTAGTACAACTACTGCTTTATGCCTTCTTACTATTCCTTTGCCTTTTTGTGACATTATTGTTGAGGGAAAATTTTTAATGCCCAGTGATGTATTAATTGATAAATCAATACTACAGCATCTTGGCAAAATGTGGAGGGGTTGTAAGACGAGTTTTAAAGCGCAATATTGCCAAGGGAACAAAATTGAGGCTGAAGTTATTGCAATAGTGCCACGAGGAGTTAATCGTGACCAATGGATAACTTTGGTACATTTTTGGTTTTCTCCACAAGGCAAGGTAAAACAATTTTTTTTAAAGTAATTTTTGATTGGTCAAAAAGGGGGAAGCATATTGATATTGATTATGAATGTAAAGTTTTTCTTGGATTGATGTTGATTTCCAATGTCAGGAGAAGAGTAAATACGGCAAAGAAGCACGTGCCAAGCAGAATCAGTTTCACACGACTGGTTCAACAAGTTATGCGAATAAAAGAGATAGTTTTGTAAGGATTTCAGTATATGTTTAGTGTATTATTACTATCTATCTTTTAAATTAGTTAAGACTTATGTTAACGTGTTGATTGTAGAAAATTGACAAAGGGAGGAAGCCCACCAGTATAGAGTTTTACCAGGAAACTCATACCAGGAAAAGTGGTGGCTTTTTTGAGAACACGGTTTCACAAGAATTTATGGTGGGTTTTATTATTATCTCACATTTCTTTTAATTTAAATGTATTTAATGTCTTTTTCTCTTCTTTGTAGGATACAACTAGAGAAATAGTTGAGGCTCGACTTGGATCTTCTTCCAGACCTCGATCAGAAATCGAGGAGGAAGTATTTACCGAGTTAATGTATGAATAGGAAAATCCGGGCTATCGAGCGGTAGGCTATGGATTTGGCGTGAAGAGGAGTGATATATACGAAGTCAGGGGTGAACTAAAGAAAAGGGGACTCGATCGTACCGGTGATCATGTCGAAGTGTAAACTATGAAAATAGAATTGGCCAATGTAAAGCAGCAAATGAAAAGGCTCCTACCCATCTATGATGCTGTTTCTTCTGGCCAGGCATCATATGAAATGATAGCAGAAGGTCGAGCAATTATTACTGCGGTTGCTGATCCGGTAAGATAATCTATTTAATTTGTATTTGTTTATACTATAATGCAAATAATTGCCTTTCTAATCCTTTGTAAATAATGAAATTGATGATGTGAATGATTGAGACAAAAGGCGGCATTGGGGTTGGTACTTTTGGGAAACTATATGAATTTACCATGTGAAGCAAAATTTTGGATCAGATATGCTTGTCTTGCTGCTTTATAAGATGGTTTGGTTTTTGGATGTTTTGACACTTCTTCTACTAAATCTTTTCTCTAATATCTTCATTGATAATCCTCTTTCAATTTTCCCCATATGAGGAATAGCCTAACTTTAGACAACAAGATATAATTTGAATCATGTGTGTTGTGCTTTGCAAGATGTGGCAGAGAGTGGAATCTCATGTGCTATATTGTCGCCTTAAGATGTTGCAGACTCTTCATTTGCTTCAAGCACATACTAGATAGAAATGAGAATGGAGGGCAAGCTAAATAGGTGGCAATCACATGATATGAAAGTCATGAGATGCAGCACAACCTAGGCCTCCCTCTATCTACTCCTACTTCCCTTCCAAAAGGGATTGTGGACACTTGAGGGTTGACAGGTTCCGATAAATGATTTCATGTGCTCATTATTGTTGATTTATGTGATAGTAAACTGGTAGATTGATATTTTGTACATAAGTAATGTTATTATTGTGTTGTCTATACAGGGTAGAGATGAACCGGGATCAGGTGACGGTGAACCCTCAAATTTTTTTGCATCTCCAAGCACGCCAAGCTCATTCGGTTGATTGATATATTTGTGAAGAATGTACTTGACTAAGTTAGCATTGTATTTTTTTTTTTTTTTGGTTATTAGATTAATTATGTTGATATTTGAAGTAGAAAAATCTCAAATGTTGTATTGAACTATCAAAGTACATTGACAATGTTGTAATATTTTGGTTGTCGAATTCGGAGTCTTATGAAAAATTTATCAGTTTAGTTGATATTTTTTTATTAAGTAATTTTGTGTATATATATATATGTGTGTGTGTGTGTGTGTGTGGAAAATATGCACAAATAAATAGGCAATGCAGGCTGTTTGTAAAATGTCCATGCTAAGAAGTGAAAATAGGATTTTTAAAAAACTCAGAAAATCTCGACATTAAAAAATGCCGAAAAATATCGGCGCTTATAAGAGCCGAGACATTCTCGGCGCTTATAAACGCCAATATATTCTCGGCCCTTATAAACGCCGAGATTCTCGGCACTTTTATTTCTCGGCATTTTCTTTCTCGGCGCTTTTTTGCGCCGAGAATTGCAAAAAAAAGTGCCAAGAGTCTACCTTTTTTGTTGTAATGCATCCTTGAACCCTGATCTTGCTACCCACGGTCTGTGTCTCCCCACTGTTTGTCCCAAACCTCTGCACTTCGATTTTTGGTTCGGTCTTCAGCAGCCCCTGTGCTGAAGAGTGATGCGCACCCGTGCACATCTCATGTCCAACCACGTGCAAGCCTTGCGCATTCAAACGCAAGTCAAGTGCACTCCAATGCAACCCATGCCATCCCAAGCATAAGTCATGCGTAACCATGCGCAACCCATGTGCACCTATGTCCGAGCCAAGAGCCATCGTGCGTAACCCACACGCACTCAAGCCCAAGTCAAGTGCCTTTGTGCACAGCCCCTGTGCACTCCAGCCCGTGTCATGCACACTCCCGAAAAAGTTGTGCGCATCCAAGTCCATGTCAGGCACGTCCAGCCCCAGTCTTGTGCATCCGATCTTGAGTCTTGACAATGCCCTCCACAACTCAAGTTGTGCGCTGCAGTGCGCAACCCTTGCGTCTTGTTTCGAATCCAGTGCACTATCGATGACACTAAGCGGTCCGTGACACCATGCTTCGTCCCATGTCGGATCCTAATAGGAAGTCTAGCTCATATTGATGAGGGTTTCTGTGAGGCGGCTCAAGTAACATCAAGAGCCTATCTGATCACAGGTGCTTATATTATATTTGGGGGTTTATGCTATGAAAATGTCATCCATTTAGCGTTTTGTGTCTCAGGAATTGGTAAAAGTTGTGATCGGTTTAGCTTTTCTTTTCGTGTTTTAGAAGTTGGTGTGCAATAGACACAAATGTTTTTTGTTTATGTTGTTGTACTTTAGGAGTTAGCATGGTAGTATGCGTCTAGATATTTTGGGTTTGTTGCTTTGTTTCTTCCAGCTCTTGTGGGCTTTCTCATGCTTCGCTTTGGTGGGTGTGTCGGTTTTGTACTGAAAATTATATCTCTAATTATTAAAAAAAGGTACAAATCATATCCAAATAATCATTTTTGATTGATGATTGGATTTTTGAATTCACATATATTATTGATGGCTATAATGTTCAATTTTAAAAATTGAAATTACTTAAGCAAAATTTTCAGTTTTTTATATCGAGAAATTTTTAAGGATCTTCCATTATTAAAAAATTTTCCAAATGAAAACTAAAAGAGAAATAAGAAAATAAAAATATTTCCTATTTCTAAACAGAGCCAGATTATTTTCAAAAAGAAAAACACCTTAATGCTGCCCATTTTCAGAGGAAACCCTATGACATCAGCACGAATAAAAAGGAAGAAGATACCATTTGCAAACCACTCGGTTTATATACTAGTATTTAAAAGAGATATGGTCATACTGAAAACTTAAGGGCTTAATATCTTTTACAATAACAACATATCCGGTGCCTCAAGGGCTCCCGCCTAAGCAGGGTCTGTGGGGTGGATGTACGTAACCTTATCCCTTTAGGGTGTAATAGTACCGAAAGACTGTTTCCGAGGACCCCCAGCCTTATAAGGATGGCAACACGAGGACTTTCCGAGAAGTCACCCATCCTAGTACTACTCTCGCCCAAGCACGCATAACTTTGAAATTCTAATAGGACCTAATACATTAGTACCTGATTTAATATCTTCTACAATAGTTAAAATATCTTTAAAAGAAAGGTACAGATTTTGTTTATAATTTATAAGAGGCTGTAAATCGTACGTGGACAAATCATAATAAAAAAAGGGGGACCCCTTTTTAATAATAAAAGAAAAGGAAAAAGAAAAAGAAAAAGAAAGCGTCGTTGGCATCGTAGCATGCAAGCATGCTTGTACTAACATACATGTATTATGTGGATAATGGCAAACACTTTGTTTTGTTACGTTAAAAAGTCTTCTTTTATTTTTATTTTATTTTATTTTTGGTCCCTTTAATAAATTCATGCCTTTATATTTCTCAGGTCCGGATTCCTCGGACACAGTCTCTCTTTGTGGTAGCACCCTGAAGGATAAGGCTGCATGCATCCCACCCCTCCCAAACCTTGCATATGCGGAAGTCCTTGAGGCACTGTATTTGTTGTTGTTATTGTTTGATAAATTCTTATTCATAATTAAAATTATTTTAAAGAAGTAAATATTTATTTTTCTTTGTTTCACTTATTATTATATCCAAAGTTAGGTAATAAAATTAAGAGTTATTTATGTCAAATGTCTCTTTATTTTTTCTCATTGCGTCAATTTAGTTCCTTTGTAACTTATATTATGTCAATTTAGTCATTTGATTAAATTTAAGTTAAATGCATAACTGTGTCAAATGCAAGTAACCCCCTCAAAATCCATTCGTTAAATCAATTTAAATGTATCTTAACATAAATTTTACTCCAAAGAACAATTGACATAATATGAGCTGTATAGGGCTGCATTAACATAATTAAAAGTACATGATTGAATTGACATAATTAGCAAAGTATAAGGACATTTAGTGTAAATAACCCTAAAATTAATTCTTATTTTTTTCTACAATGTAACCTTTGCATGGAAAGCTAAAAATCACCCCAAATGTAACTTTTCGATGACAAAGTTGCAAATTGTAAATCAAAACATTCGAGCGTGACTTCCTTTGTGCTCGGGTGAACCACACTAAAAATCAAACAACAAAACTGTTGGAAAAATCCACACAATCAGGCACAACGGAACCCAAAAAAAATAAAAAAAACCATTGAAATAAGGACACCAATATTTACGTGGAAACCCTCTCTCAACTAGAGGGAAAAACTACGGGACCCAACGGGTACCTCAATCCACTATGAAATTAAGGATTACAATATCTAATTATAACCTCCAAACCCATTCAAACATCATCAATATTAGTGTGACTATTGCACGGTAAATCATCAACTCTCTCCAAGTGTAACTGCTGCACAACGAGTCACCAACCCTCTCAAAGTGTAACTGCTGCACGGTAAGCCACCAGCCATCTCAAAGTATAACTACTGTATGGCGAGTCACCAATCCTCTTCAATGTAACTTTTGCACAGCGTGCCACAAATTCTTTCAAAACATAGTTTTGGAAAGAGGAAGCTACAAAAACTCTCTCATTTCTCAATCAAACATCTCTCCCTCTGTCCGGGTGCCCCCGGGCACCCCTTTACAAAACCCTTGAATTCTCGCATCTTTCCTCTCTCTTTCTCCACCTTAAACGATAACCCTGAACTTCTATTTATAATTGAGTTACCCAATCATAATCACAAATAAATTAAATAACTAAATCATATATCAAATATCCTCCCAAATTATATCTAAACTAAATTAGATTAATATTAATTTTGTGGTAGATAATATCCTAACAAAAGCAGAAATTGGGTAATAATTTTTGTTCTTTTATTTTATTTTTTTTCATTTTCTTTCCTTTTCTTTTTGTTTTCCTTTTTCTTTTTTGTTTCATTTTTAATATAATAATTTTAACAAATAATATTACACAATATATGATAATGCATGGTGTTTCACTGTATCTTATACTTCTAAATTTTAAAAAGGGCAATTTATCAGTTAAATATCTTGAGCTTTGATCTGTTTATTTGGTGGATTTTCGTTAGAAAATATGGAGGATCATGACTCAACAATATATATATATATATCTTTCATCAATTTTTTTCCCCAAAATATTTACATAACATATGATTTTGACAATATATAAATAGTTTTTATTAAAATTTGACAAATTTTTATTGTAGTCTGTTAAAGAAACTAAAACCAAAAGACGTCAAACAAAACCTAAGAACCTGTTCAGTATCATTATTTGTTTGCAATTTTTGTTCTTTGAGAAACTAAAAATAGAAAACCACAAATAAGAAATTATTAGATTATCAAAAACTAACAATCACAAAACAATAATATAATACTCCTAAGTAATATATTACTTCATGTTTCTTTTTCCTTTTTAAGCCATTTGACAATTCATATAAATCTTACTATTGTACTTTATTGGGCTCCGACTCTATAGGTGCATCGATTTTATATTGAAAGCTATCTCTTTAATTATAAAAAAAAGTATATATATTATTGTAAAATGCAAGGATTTTTGCAAGTTAAGCGTGCACCAAAGAGGGCACCAACACGCCGTTACCGGATATCATTAAAACTTCGAAGTTAAGTGTGCTTGGGAGAGAGTAGTATCAGGATGGGTGATCTCCTGAGAAGTCCTCATCCTCAGGTTGCGGGCACTGGGAAATAGTCTCTCTTCAGGTTAACACCCTGAAGGGGAAAGGCTGCGTACATCTGTCCTCCCAGACTCTGCGTAGACGAAAGCCTTTGAGGTACTTGATATGTTCCTTCCCAAGGATTTTTGCTAGTTAATATTTAGAAAGTGATATATCAAGGGTAGGCTGGACAGGATGAAAGGAATAATTGGTGGTGGTGGTGGTGGTGGTGAGTGCTTTTATGGCATGGTCCCCCCTTGCCTTTCAATATTTTAACTCTAATATGTAATTTATATATATATTAGCATTCTTATGAAAAAATAAAATAAAAAGCAAGTTCCTTCCCTTACCCTTTCTTTCTTTTTACCCACATGAAGGGATATAGCCCGTGAATTTTATTTTTTTTAATATTCAACAAATTTAGGCAGTTGATTACAATGGAGGGTCAGGATTCGCTCTTCTCACGCTCTCACCCTCTCATAAAAACCCTACCATATATATATATATATGTGTGTGTGTGTGTGGCATAACTTCTATAAGACGGAGAGAGTGAGAGGGAACATTCTGTATCACTCTGCTAATATCGTCTTCTTCTTACGTGACACCCTCCCCTCCCCTACTTTAACCAAATGTGTGGCCTATAATTCATTCTCTCATCTCTCACCCATCGCACGAGATTCATCCCCATCGAAGGACCATCTGATCCAAAAGTTTAAGCTGATGGATGAAAACTCAAAATTGGTTTTATACTCTAACATGCCTCCTCACGCAAATGCCAATTGAGCTTGAAGCATGAATGGTGCACAGACTCACCTCATACCTTGTGCTTAAATTATGTTAATTACATTTAAAGTGCAGGCTGTTGGGATTCGAACTTGTGACCTCTTGGTCAACAACCTTATCAAAGAACCATATATCCCAAAATTTTAAACTAATAGGTAAAGACTCGGCATAGGTTTTATACTCTAACAAATCCCGATATTATTATGATAAATTTTGATATAGAATATGATGGGGGAGGAAATAAATAAAAACAAAGAGACAGAAAGTGCTCGTGTGCATGGATCCATGGCAACGCTAGATAACACATGCAAATGTCAAAACATATCCCTCTTATTATATGATTTGATTATTCTTCTCTCTCTTCTGCGTGGGCCCTATTTTTCACTACTTCATATTATTCATGCATAAAGTTTATATATAATTTGTTGGGAAGATAACGTAAATACGAATAATTAGAAAACGAACTTGACAAGGATGAAAGAACTTGAGATAGGCAAATTTGAACTCGAACCGACTGATCGAGTGTTTCCTAACAAGAAGGTCTCAAACTGAACATATTTGACCACCACCTAAATGACCAAAATGAGCTTGAGTCAAGATAATTACACAACATAACGGAGTAGAAATAGAGAGAAAAGATCAAACCAAGGAAATTATTCGCGCTGCGGAGCTCACCACTGCCATAAGTTGGTTGTACCCCGCTTAAGTACATATGGGATTTACTGGCCCTCGAACTCTTAGCCTTAATATGGCGCCTGCGGCCAGTGAAGGATCAAACAAGTTAATAACGCGGGTCTAGCACTAGATACACTCGTGTTGAATTGGATCTCGGGGTTATTAGGACGACCTGCACACTGAAAATCTAAATCGAAAAAGAAAGCACACATTAGAAGAACACGATAAAGAATTACAGCCAAATTTATGTGATTCGATTAAAGTCTATACATCTACTTAATACGCGCATTCCTAATAGCTATAAGTAGTCATACACCAAATCATATGATGTTATAAAGCGTATGTTGGCTCCATAGATAAATCCCAGTACGACAAGACTTGGCATGTAAACTCAACACTCATGAGTACAAGGCTGTAAGTTTGGACCCCGGCTAAATCAAAATGTTATTAAACACATAACTCGACATGCTTACTCTAGCAATACAGATTCAATTTGGTCTCGTCATAAAGACAGATTGGCCAAGCTGTAAAACAAACTGTTTCTTTTATAAATCATCTTTTATAAAAAGTGCTATCAATAAAGGTATTTTTGACTGAAAATTTTTTAGTTTGTGCTTCTACTTCTACTTCTACTTCTACTTTAAACAAAGAGTCTAATGTCACGCTTCCCTTGACCTCGATACACAGAAGCAAAGACAACTACTTTTATCTAAAATCACTTTTCATTTCGTAACAAACATTCTTAAAATTTAAGTAACAAACATTCTTAAAATTTAAAAAAAAAAAAAATCTCTTTTATAGAAACTTTATTCAAAAACTTTTTTTACCAAAACAAATCCAATTCAAAATGAGTTACAGGTCGACCCGATCCACTCGTCCGATAGACAAGGGAAATGAAGCCGTGGGTACAGATAAGATACAGAATAATTGCCGGCTTACATTTTCTGAAACATCTATACTATACTATTGGTCTTCAAATAGTATTTTCAATTCTTTATTTAATATATATAACATAAATTGGGTAATATTATTATCGTAAAAAAATATTATTGCCAGAGCAATATTATAGTTTTTAAGGTAATTTTACGACTCTCATTGTTTTTATTTCATATCATTGCTTTGATGATAATAATTTTTGCTCTGGCAAAAGCAATTTTCTAAAAATTTATTACTTCATAAAAAATATAATTAATCAATGGGGTAAATTAAATATTCGTACTCAAGGATTTGATGTATTACTTTTTTAGTCCACAAACATTGTAAAATATTCTTTTAGTTCAAAAGGTTACATAAATTTAATAAAATAATCAAAATAACAATGTGTAAATATGCAAAATAGGCTCATTGTATGGATTATTTTATTAAATACATATAATATTTTGGAGTGAAAAATTATTTCATATAATTTATAGACTAAAAAGTTAATATACTAAACCTCAAGAGATTAATATATAATTTACCATAACCAATTTAATAAATTTAGCTATTTGGTAGTGTTAATGTAGGGATAATTTTTATTAATGTTAGGGTAATTTCAACATAAAAAGAATCCAAAAGTCTTTATAATTATTCTAAAATTAATAAAAATTGCTCTGTCAATAATATTAGCCGTGTTATTTTCTATTATAAATTAATTAAAATAGACGACTGTAAAAAAAAGAAAAAGAAATAATTAAATTAGGAGACAGAGTGACAGAGAAATGTCATAGTCCTTCTGTAGGGCAAAGTGGGGACATGGACCAAAACATGGCCCACACTTATGGGCCTGGGGCCCAATCTTAAGGCCCAAATTCAATGCAAATTTAAGATATTATTTGGATGTTTGTAGAAATTAAATATGTTTCCTTTTCACTAATAAAAGATTGAAAGTTACCTTTCTACTTTACTCTCTTTGCTCCTCCTTCTTTACAACGTTACTTTATTGTATCAGTTTAGTCGTTTTGCATATTCGCGCTTTAAGTCCAGACGAGCATTTACATGAGAGGACATATTAGCGTATAAAATATTTGTAAACCTTCACACATCAGTTTAAGCTTAGCTTAAGCTTTTAGGACAATTGAGTCTTATTAACTCGGGGGTTACGAGTTTGAATTTCAATCGCCCCCACTTTCAATATGAATATAATTTAAGCACAAAGTATGAGATGGACCTGTGCAATATCCATATTTTTAAGTCTAATGGGCACTTGCTCGAGCGGCATCTGTTTAAGTTTTTGGGAAAGTTAGTTCCTTTGACTTGATAAAGATATTTAGGGAATTTTAAATTGCTCTGATAAAATGTGAAATCATAAATTATATTTAACTGAATAATAATGGGGTTAAGCATCGTTATATATCGAGAGTACAATGGTAGTGTAAAGATAAAATTAACTCTAACTAGATAATAAAAGATGTAGATCTAAATATAGAAGCAGAGTATAAGTACGTCATAATCAAATGACTATATCAGATGTAGATCTAGATACTTTAATACAGTGAGCCATGTCAAATTTAGTCTCGAAGCAACTGAAATTGTCTCAATTAAGTCCAATGTTAATATTAACGTTAATTTTCGACTAAGAGTATTGTAACAACACATTTACTCTTTGTGAGTGTCAACCCCCTTTGTGAACAACCCTTTCACATGGAAAACAAATGTATGTGATAATTAAAGTTATAGTTTCGACCAGGAGTTAACATTAATTTTAATATTGGATCTGATTGAAATAATGTTAATTCTAAATAGATTAAATTGATACAATTAAAAATATATGGCTAAATTAACAAAATAAATAAAGTATATAAACTTTACTTTTAGTAAGATCGTGAACTTTAAGAGATTATTTAAGGCAGTGTTAGTGGTACGTAGAAAGCTTGAAGCCATTCAAACTGTGAAAGAGTCTACATTCATGATATTCTACGCCAGAAAAAAACTGAAAACAAAAAACTAAAACTTAGCAAAAAAATTGTTTAACTAATTTTAAGTTCTTAAAATAACAAAAAACTGTAAAAATAAAACCATACCAAATATTTTTTAGCAAGTAAGAAAAATGTCTGGTCAGCTAAACAAAGTTAGAGAGATCTAAAAATTCATGATGGGTTATCCCATGAAAATGCTTATGAATATCGTTGTTGTAATTTTGCATAGCTGAAGCAACGTTACCGCCCTATCTGTTGCCTTATTTCCCTCTTGAAACACGTGAGAGAGATTCGAAGTTCCACAAACTGCTGTAACATATCTCAAATATCCTTAATAACCGTTTTCATTTTCCAAGGGCACTAAAATTCACGTCTTATGATTCGAATCACCTGAATTGTCACCCATAATATGCAACTGATTTAAACCTTAGTTAAGACACCTCTTAGTGTCTTCTCTAACTGTGCAAGCTTCTGTTCAAAAAACTGGAGGATTACCAATACCTTCATAATCAAAGTCAAGTGTTTCCACTACTATCTCGAAATATGAACCCGTAAGATGATAAATTCTTTCTTCTTGATCCATCAGAATTAACTTTAACCCAATCTATTTTCGGGGCTTACTTTTCTACCTTTTTGGCTCGGATTAATATTTTAATCCGACTTTTGGGTCCTATATTGATGTTTTGCTTGAGTTATAGGGGAAATATATTTTAGAAATAGAAAAACAAAAGTTGAATTATAGGTAAGTGTGCATAGGGACAAGAGGATTCGACTTAGGACCTTATAATATAGAGCCTCAATCTCGGTAGTACTTTGACCACTATTCTCGTCTACATTTTGTTTCTATATTACCTGCGGTGTCTCTATATTGTCATTTTCTGTTGCACGCTTTGTGTATGTGTATTGGTTCAGGCCTCGTTCTCGCAAGTGTGCTTATTTTTGTATCGCAGCTCTTATCGTTAGTCATTAGGGGGGGGGGGGGGGGGGGGGGGAGGGGATGGGATGAAACCTCTTGTATCTAATGTTAATAACCACCACTCTATAAGCAAAATATTATTAGATCATAAGATAATTGTTCAGGACTATATTCTGCCATTAGATTTGAGTATTTTTAACCAAGGAGGGCACCAACACTCCGTCATCAGATCCCATTAGAACTTCGAAGTTAAGCGTGCTTGGGCTAAAATAGTACCAAGATGGGTGACCTCCTGGGAAGTCTCCACCCTCAGGTTGAGGGCACTGGGAAACAACCTTTCTTCAGGTTAACACCCTGAAGGGGGAAGGCTGCGTACATCCGCCCCCCCCCAAAGACCCTGCGTAGGAGGGAACCCTTAAGGCACTGGGTATGTTCCTTTTTTTTTTTTTTTTTTTTTTTTATAGATTTGAGTATTTTTACCTAGATATCTTGACGTTTCGAGATATCGAGGGAGTTAATTAGAACTTCAAAAATTTGATCACTAATGTACCTTGAGCTCTAAAAATCATATCAATCATGAACCCTTTGCCAAAATTCGATGGATTTTTATTGAAAGATATTGATATGGAACATAATTATAATAGTATATAGGTATTCTCTATTAAAGTTTTTTTTATTTTTTTTGCCAAAAAATGTTAATATGACACATGGTTTCTGATGTGTATATATTTAAATTAAAATTTGGTGAATTTTTATCATAACTCACTGAGTTTTTGTTCAAAACACTGATATAACTCATGAATATTACTGTAGTTGTGTACGACATCAACATTCTCTAGTGTAAATTGGTTTAATTCTGATATTATATTAAAATATCAAAAATACTCGGATGATAAATAATCAAACTTAGTATCAGAAATTCCACAAAAAGATTTTTATAAGAAGCTATGAGGATAAATAACTTGATTTTATTAACTCAACTTCTGTCCCTAAGCCCAGTCCCTTTAGTCAAGGCCCATATTTCATCATAGGCCCGGCCCATCCATTGAAATTAGTAGTACTTAGATATCATAAATTTTAGTTTCATGCCCTAGTATTCTATCATATATAATACTTCCTTAAAGGTTTAAAATTTTATCACTTATTAATTTTAATGGTTTCGACCCACCTATGATGACAGACATACTTGCTAAATGATGTGGAAGGATTATTTTGTCGAGGCAATTGGGGAGCATCAATCCTGCTGTCGGTTCATGTACTGATCTTCTGTTTCATCTTCAGTTGAGGTCCCTGTCTGTGTTGTTCTATCTCGTTGTATTGTCCTGTCTCCCTATGTCTTGTTTGGACTTGTACTCGGTGTCTGCTGTGTCGTGTTTGGGGCGAGCGTCTTTACCTGTTGTTCTGTAATTTTGTTTTGTGTTGTCTGTTTTTGGTCCCCATCTCGTTGCGGTTGGACTCAGGCCTCGCCTAGCGAGTGGTCTGTTGTATGGCTACTTTGTCGCAATTTATCAAAAAAAAAATCTACTTTATTCCAAAATCTGTGGATATCGTTGTAAAATGTTTGTGCACATCAATTTCAACAATTTATAAATATTTTCAAATAAAATCTACATCTTTTTAGAAAAATGAGCACGTGACACATGATTTTAATATGCAGTGATTTTTTAGTGTAATATGCGCCTTTTTTTTTTTTTTTGGAAAACCTATACATATTACTATACTTATGTACTATTTTTTATATTCTAATAAAAATTTACTAGATTCTTGTATAGGAAAATCTCAGCAACAAAAATTTAAAACCTTCTCATTATATTAAAATGTCAGTATATTTTATTACTCAAATCTCTTACCACGGGATGATATTGTTGAAAGGGTACCCAAGGAGGCACTCGGGTAGGGGCAGAGAGAGGTATTTAGATTGAGTTTTGTAAGGCATTGATGAGAGTTTTGTGAGGCATTCTTTCCAAAGCTACATTGAGGAAGATTGGTGGCTCGCCGTGCGGAAACTACATTAAAGAGGGTTGATGGCTTGCCATGCAACAGCTATATTCTGAGAGGGTAACTCTTCGTGCATTAGTTACATTATGAGAGGCCTGGTAACTTATTGTGCAATAGTTACAATGCGATTGATAATGTTGATGATTGTATGGGGATGAGATATCCATTTGGGTTCGGTGGTTTTTCCCTTTAGCTGAGAGGGAGTTTCTACATAAATCCTGATGTTATTATTTCAATATTTATGTTATTTTTTTAATTTCATTGTGCTTGATAGTGTGAATTTTCCAATAGCGAAGTATAAAATCGATAGTCAAAGAGGGAGAGAGAGCATTGAGATTCTTTAATTACAGGCTTATTACAAGATTTATCCAAAATGTGCTTTATAAGACTATCAGTTGACAACTTCAATTAACTGACAAAGGGACTTGACTGCAACAACAACAACAACAACCGTTTCAATATTATAAGGGCTCTCGCCTAAGCAGGGTCTGGAGGAGGTGAGATATACATAGTCTTACCTTTTTCAGGATGTTACCCTAAAGAGAGATACCCCCAATCTCTAAAAACCAAGAAGCAAGAAACAAGAAGCAAACGAAACAGTAAAGTCACAATAGAGCCTTGAGCATAACAAAGTAAAGCACAAAGCACGAAGCACCAACAACAATAGAGTAACAATAGGTCACGCCCGCAACAGGCTCTAAGCAACCATAGTATGAAGACTAAGGGCATCGTAGGCTAGCTCCGATATGCTCCCAAATCCTAAATTGCTATGTCCATTGCCCCTATTCTAGCTCTCACGCTACTCTATCTAAGGCCATTTTCTCATTTTAGGTTTAGGTAGGTGAGGCCACGTCTAATCGTCTCCATCTAGCTCTTCTTTAGCCTACCTCAACTTTTCCTTCCTTGCATAATATAGAATTGTTGGCATCTCCTAACAGGTGCAGTGGTCGGTCTCATCCTAACATGCCTGTACCATCGCGAACGCTGCTCCCTCAATTGATCCTCGATTGGGCCCACACCCAATTTCCCTCTTATAACATCATTCCTAATCCGGTCTTTCCTAGTATGACCACACATCCACCGCAGCAATCCTCATCTCTGCCACCTTCACCTTCTGTGTGTGGCACCGTTTAAGTGGCCAACATTCGATACCATAAGATATGGTTAGTCTCATTACTATTTTATAGTATTTTCCCTTCAGCTTGAGAGGGAACCTTCTATCGTATAGTATTGCTGAGGTCATTCTCCACTTATACCATCGCACTTTAATACGATTGTTTACATCTTCCTCCATTTTGCAATCTTGTTGCATCATGAAGCCCAAATATCTAAAGCATTCTTTTTCAATATGCTTTCAGATCCAATCTTCGCATTCTCTCTGCTTGGGTTGATCGTGGTGCAAAATTTAAATTCTATATACTTAGTTTTTGTTCTACTGATCCTAAAGGCTTCTCCAAAGTTTCAGCTTCTCATTTACTCCTCGTATTGACTCGCTCACCAAAGCTGTATCATCAACAAAAAAACATACACTAAGTTACCTCCCCTTAAATGTGTCCAGTGAGCTCGTCCATAACTAAAATAAATAGGAAAGGGCTCAAAGCTGACCCTTGATGCAACCCAACTGTGATCAGGAAAGCATTACTCTCCCCTTTCGCTGTACACACGTTTGTTAATACACTTTCATACATGTCTTTAATGAATTGGATATATGCTACAAGGATGCCCTTCGTCTCCAAAACTCTCCAAACCACCTCTCTTGTTACTCTATCATATACCTTCTCCAAATCAGTGAAGATAATACATAGATCCTTTTACTTACTTCTGTAGTATTCAATGGTACGCCTTAGGAGATGTATTACTTTCCTAGTAGATCTACCCAACATAAATCTAAATTAGTTCTCTGATTCACAGAATTAACATAGCAAAGGGACTTAACTACCAACAACTACATCAAGCATTCATCATGTGCTAAAAAAAGGACGAGAAAGTGCATCGAAACAACTCCGTTCCATTATAACATAACAAAGAAATCATCCATGCTGTACAAGATTGACAAACTTTAAAACATTTAGTCCCACCATACCCAATCAGAAAAGTCGCCTAGACTGCATTCTGGAATGGACATAGCAATGGAAATACAAAATTAAGCATGATCAGGGCTCCAGTGTCATGTTGAGACATCTCAAGTAAAATCTTATGCTGATACATGATCACGGGTCCACATTCCCTCATCACATCATATCACATCCCCACACACCAAAATGGCTCTTTCCTGACAGATAGCAGTGTCCTTGGAAAACTATCCTCCCCCTCTAGAACAGCACATATATGTACACGACATATGACATTTTGCCTCTTTACAATACTTATCGACAATAGCTGCTCATGCCAAACATACCCAGATTCGATGCTGACATGGGGGATTGCTCCATCATTGGGTTCGTTTCCTGCTGCAACGCGCTGAAGCATCCTTGATTGTTTACGATTTGTGGGGTTGTGAAATCGAAACCTTGAGCCAGCTCCATGAACATGTTCTGGAGGTCCTCCATGCTGCCTGCCTTTTCCTGCATTCATGCTCCAAATAAGTATCACGTTCCATCAAAGCCGACTATCATAGAAGTGTAAGCTATGAAGTAAAAGGTTTTATACTCTAACATGGGCCTTCACGTGAGTGCGTTGATTCACCTCATTAAAGAACCCTACCACCAGCACAACAATGAAATAGGAATATGCGTAAAGCCAGATTGTATTGGGTCAATGTTTATATGGTAGAAGCTTGGGCCAATATGGAACCTCACCTAGCACTACATACAATGTGTTGGGTTAATGCGTGTAGAGGTTGGTTTTATCAGGACTTACTTCTGACATAGAAGTTTTGGGTCAATCCGGTTTGACCCACGAGAAGCTAGGTTTTGGTGAGTGACTATTTATATGCCCACGAACCGTGCAAGTTAAGCATTTAGGCTTTAGATGTCGCATGTAATCTTTTTCAGATAAAGTTAAACATCCTTCTATAGATTTAGGCTTCAGTAGAGCGACATAAATTTGGTGACCTTTGTTCTCTCTCTTTCTATATTGTATGCTTGTTATTTCACTTTTGAGGTTTTAATATATGTGACTCAATCCTAATGCAGTGTTATTCACCTACTGAGCATCAAGAAGAAAATTTAATCATCACATGACCACACTAAGGAATCCCAGCACCAGTACTCATCAGAAAGTTAACTAAACTTGATTAAAGGGAAAACTACAGAGATCGATTCATAAAAGTTAACTAAACTTGATTAAAGGGAAAACTACAGAGATTGATTCATAGATCAACCTCAGCAGAGGATAACTACTTTTTTCCATTGAATAAATCAAAACCAAATGCAACAGAAGAAATAAAGAGTGTGCCTACCTCTTCCTTAACCTGGGTCATAAGAGAGAGCATTTCTTCCACAAAATCATAGAAACCCTGAAAATGCAGTAACCCAATGCATTAATAATCATGATTTCTGAGTTATAAATACCAAGGACCTGTTTGGTACCACTTACTCTCGAGAAACTAAAAATCAGGCATTGGAAATAGTTCTATATGGTTTTTCCTCTCAGATTTCAGTCGAATAAGAAAAAATTGAAAAGATGAAACTAACAACCAAGAAAAATCATTTCTGACCCATAGACATTAGTTTCTAAAAAACTAAAAACTAAAAAAAAAAAAAAATAAATAAATAACACCAAAAATGCCACAAATTAACAAGTTGCTTGACTACATCTTGGCAAAGAGCAATCCTGTGGGGTAGACTAGCTTTGTGCGCAAATCATGTACGAAATATACATAACGAGAACCACTGGCCAATGAAATCTTTTGTGTATCGAGTATGCAATTGGGTACTCAAATCATCAACCAAAAAAAGGGTAACATAGGGGCAGGAAGGTGAATGCAAAGAAGGGACCGAGACAATACCCACCTCGTCCTCCTCCTCGGCGGGATCATACATGCCTGCATTATACAATGTCCTCTTCCTTGGATCCGACAACACTGTCCCACAAAGAGCAATTTATCCTTAATCAGTCTCCCACTCCAATCACACCAAACTCAATGTGACAACTAAAAGAAACTAGAGCTATAATGATTTTATGACATTAAAAATTCATAATGAATTCATGCAAACAATTCACTAGAAATTTGGAAACTTAACGACATAAGAACAGATGGATGCATGTCCTTGTACGTGAGCAAATGAACTATGAATATGATTGCATCATTACAGTACTGAGACACCCAAGATTACACTTTTCATCCTTATCATACTTGAATTGATAACATGCTCTGTTGTATTTATTTCAACATAAGTATATGAAAGCAACGTCAGTGTATGGAAAACATGCTCTATTGTATGTACTTCAAAACAAATCAATGATAGCAAGTACTATAAATCCCACATTATCCTCAATAGGTAACATGGACTAAGTAACACTCAACACTTTCTCAAGCGATTTCATCATTGCAAAATGTCTTAACACTTACTTGAGTGATTCCATCATTGCAATACGTAATTAAACATTTGCTCCATTATTATCTGAAGCATTTCGGATAACAATGGAGCAAATGAACATAACAGACACACATCAGGAAACCATTGATTACCTGAGTAGGCTTGTTGAATCTTCTGGAATTTCAGCTTTGCCTCCCCTAATAGCGATGGGTTTTTTGCCCAACGATCTGGGTGCCATTTCTGCAACCAAAACACACACCATAAATATGATCTGGCCAGAACAAACTTAAGTACACATAAAAGCTCCGATGTGCTTTATCCAAATTAATAGGCATTAGCTGCAATCAAATCCCTAGAGGTCCTGTACTTCATCGCATATAAGCTCAAATGAGTTTTATCACAAATTTCCATCATTAAACTTGTTACTAAAATCATAAGTAGAATGCTCAATCATCCCATATAAGTGTTCTTCGAGCACAGTCCTCGTCTTTTTGAATCCAATTGGAGTTCACCAAGTATAAAATCAAAATTTTATTCTACTATCATGTGAAGGTTCTTAAAGCCCCAACTTTGTGCAACCCAGTTAGTATCCACTTTGTCCTCTTATAAACTTAAATTAAGTTCCCCTGAAAACTTCAAGGGCGAGAGTATACAAAATGTCCCACGTAGGAGTTGCAAAAGAAAAGAAATCAACATATAAGTCTAATAAGTTACTCCACCTAATGTCAATTGATTTTAAAATAAAAACCCACTTGGGCTTATATAACTACGCTAACTACCTAGGCCGAACCTAATTTTACATGGTATCAGAATGGGTTCGAGATTATCAACTCTCAGTTAAGATGTTTCATATTAGAGTTATGGGACAAAAGAAATCACAGCTGCTCCACCTCAAACCCCAATTTAGCTTATATGTAAACCACACTGAGTGGAATTTTACTATCCTAAAACTAATTTGCAATGAGCCAAATAAATCATCCAACTTGTAATAACATTCATCACGAAATTTTGCTAACGACTCCATATGTAAGTCTAGTATGATTCCCACTTAAAAAGTCGTCAGAGAAAACACATCAATATACGAGCTTATTGGACTACTCTCCCTAATGGCAATCGGTCTTAAGATGAAACCCCAACTTAGGCTTATACATTGACCTCATATATTTCAACTCCATATGTTAGCCTTGAGACCCGGAAAATTTTAACAGTTCTCATCTACCATTTAAAACCAATCTCATAAACAAAGTAGAAACACAGAATCCAACAAAACAAAGGCCTTGTTTGGTAGAAAATAGGCACGAAAAATAAAAATTCATGGAAAATATAAAATTTGACTCTTGTTTGGGCAGCATGAAATAGGTAGAATGCATGAAGCAATTTCCATGTCCTTCAAAACGCCGAAAGTAACTTATCTAACTACCAAGTAAATTCTAATTCTTTTATTTCTAACTAGCCAATTGTGTTTTATATTATGTCAACCAAACATATTTTACCTATAAAAATTGAATTGCGAGAAAACACAATTTCCTATAAAAATTCAATTTATGTAGTAACCAAATGAGACTAAAGAATAAAACGCACCATAGCAAGCTTACGATAAGCACGACGAATCTCTTCAGTAGAACAATCCATACTCACACCAAGAACTCCATAATACGACTCCACTCCCTCCTGCGCTTCCATCGGCACCGTCGATTTCCGAAACGTTTCGACAACTGATCCCCACACTTGGCATCAGACGAAGCGGGGGAATTAGGGTTTCGATTGGGTATATATAGAGAGAGCGAGAATGGCGGTGAGTGGTGGAAAAATGGGGATTGCATTTGACACTTCCAAAATATCTGAGGAGAGAGAGAGAGTCGGTAAAGTTCGAGAAGAATGATACGTAGACGATAAAGGAAAGATATTTTGGTTTTGTATGCTGATATTTTTGAGGTAAAGGATGCTTCTCGTGCTTTGTGTAAAGCTCCATTTTTTTTTTAGACTTTGTTTGCAGCGTGAAATTGGAGGTTAAAATTAATGTTGAGATTGAAATTAAAGCTTAGAATTTTAATTATGCTATTTGGTTCACTTGTTAGAATTAGAATTACAATTCTATTGTCCAATTTTATAGAATTAGATTTTAACAGAAAATTATACTTTCTAATTCCTTAGGATGGGGGTAAGGAATTACAATTCCATATTAACTGTATTGACCTAAAATCCAAAATGACCCAACTTGATTAACCCAAATCCAAGATGACCCAAACACAACCTAATATTTGATCTGAACATCGAAATCACTCATACGAATGACTTGAACTTGAAATGACCGAAATCACCTTAGCTCAAAGTCCGAAGTGAACCAACTCGATTAACTTGAAATTCAAGGTAACTTAAATCCAGAAAATAAAACTACATGACTTGAATGTGATGTAAACAAGCTCTGCCGAAGTGGAAATGACCCGACCAAATTGACCCAAAACTTAATACGACTCTACCCCAAATGACCCTGCCCATCTCAAATTCAGCCTAAGATGACCCGAAATTTGAAATGATACAACTTATTTGTCCCAAAATTAAGATAACTTGAGTTTGAAATGACCTAAATGAACTCAAACCCAATCATAACTAGCCTGAATCCCCAAAACTCCGAACTTGTTAACCAAAAATCCGAGGTAACTTGAACACCATAAGATCCAACGCGATACTTGACTCAATTTGACTCGAATATCAAATAACTCAAACTCAAATTGAATCAGTCCAACAATTATAACTTGAATACAATGTGAACCACTCCAACCTAAATCTAACTATAGTCGATTTAAAACTCGAAATACTCCAACTTAATTGACCGAAGACCCTTAATGATTCGAATCATTATGTAGTTATAATTCTGACCTCCAATTTCTTCGATGAACCAAACAATAGAATTTTAATTCCACCAGAATTTCAATTGTAATTTCATAGTTCAATTCCAATTCCATGTGCTAAACAGAGCCTTAGTCCATTGATAATATAAAAAAGTGAGAATTTATTACTTAAATATTTGTTAAATTATTTATATTATTAGTTCTTTACGTTTATAAGTTTGTTTAAATTAGTCTCTCAATTTTTATTCTGTTAAAATTGGTCCCCTTATTTTTTTAAATTTGTTCAAATTAGTTCCTAATTTTTTCTTTTGTTTAAAATATATGTTATATTATTAAAAATTTGGTCCCTCGTCTTTCTAATTTTTAACTAATTTGGTACACCATGTGGAAGAATAATTTTATCATAAAATAAAACATGAGGAACCAACAAAGTTATAAACATGAGGGACTAATTTGAACAAACTTAAAAAGACGAGGGACCAATTTAAATAAAATAAAAGTTGAGGGATCAATTTGAACAAACTTATAAAGATGAGGGACCAATGGGGTAAATAACTCGATATCTGTTAATAAAATATGGCACGAAAATTAAATGAGGTTTAATACATATGTTTATTGTTTGACTGGAAATGGAAATATTGATTAAAAGGTCTTAACTTATAAAGTAAAGGATAATCTTAGAGATAATATTATTAGCTGGAATATAACTTATAGTAAATAATATGGTACAATTAATAATTAAAAATATAAAATGATAGCAACTTAAACAAGACAAATCCTCCATTTTTTTAGTCTATTGATATTGGATAGTTATTTGCACTATTGGTCCCTCATATTTCTAATTTTGCTTAAATTAGTCTTTTATTTTTTATTTTATTCAAATCGATCTCTCATCTTTTTAAATTTGTTAAAACTAATCATTTATCTTTTCTTTTATTCAAAATAATATATAATATTTTATATTTTGATAAAATTGGTTCCTCATTTTTTTAACTTTCACCTAATTTTGGTCACAATATAGGTTACTAATTTTGTTATAAAACAAAATACGAGAGACTATTTTGAACAAAAGAAAAGATAAGGGATTAATCTGAACAAACTTAAAACATTGAGGGACCAATTTGAACAAAATTACAAAGATAAAGGATCAATTTGAACCAAAAAAAAAAAGAAAAAAAAAGAGACTAATTTAAACAAACTTAAAAAAATAAGGAACGAATGATATAAATAACTCGATATTGGAGCAAGGGGTGTAATTGAGTCGAGGTAGCTCGCGAGCCTTTGTGAGCAAGCTTATCATAAAGGTCAAAAAAGCTCAGCTGAGCCTCGCCGATTTGGTTAGCTTATCTATTCGAGTCTGAGCCTAAAAAAGCTTGAGCTATAAGCTTGCAAGCCCAAATGAGCATAAGCGAGACTTATTTTAATACGATTTATTAATTTAGATATGTTAAATTGAGCTAAGTTTGAACCTAAATAAGTAAAGCTCGAGCTCAAATAAGCAAAACCTAAGACAAAACGAGCCTGAATTGAGCTAGAATGAGCTGAAAAATTTAATGTTAAATTTGGAGCTCACCGAGCCGGGTTCGAATTGAGCCTAAGCCCAATCCTTTGACAAGTCGACCTTGAGCTTGAATTTTTCCAAGTCGGTGAAGTTCGAGCAGAGCTAAGCTAGATGTAAAAGAGCCGAACCTCGAGCCGGATGAACTTGGGCTCGGGCTTGATTTGACTCAAATATACCCTAATTTGCAACTCAGTTTTTTTACTTTTTTTTTCAACAAGTCGCAGTACAAGCGGGCTACTCGTCAAGCGAGTCTTGAGTCCAGCCGCTGAAAAGCGGGGACCAAAACAACCATCACAAAGGTAAAAAGACAGGATAACACAACAACAAACAAGAAACAACATGCAAAACAGACGCCCCAGAGAGCAGTAAAAAGACACCGAAAACTCAACTAGACACAGAGGAACCGAGAATTCAACCAGGACAAGCACCGCCCAGAAACAAATAAACCGGGACCTCAGCAGAAGTGGACTCTCTCCCCGTCTTCAACTTCTATCGAGCATGGTTTTTATCATAGGCGGATCAAACCCATCAAAGTCAAAGCCCAGCCTTTTCCCCATATCAAGTGTTCTCTCCGCTTCTAAGATCTTCTTAGCATCAGAAGCTGTATCTCCCCGATTATCCCAATTTCTCTTTTTCTTCTTCTTTCCAGCGGTCTTTGTCGTTGTCCTTGCGTTATTCCCGAGTGACATGTCCTTCAGGAATTCAAGTAGCTCCCGCTTCTCTCTTTCCTTCATCTTACGCTTGAGCGCTCTTCTACCCCTTTTTATTGTACGAAGTTTCTCTTGTTTTCATCGGTCTGTGCTAGGTCCTTCCAAGGACGGCAATGTTACTTGGTGGTCCCCGGGCATACTTTCTTCTGCATGGGAGCTTCTGATCAAAGTAGTGGGCTCGAAGCCTGGAGGGAATTCGGGACCAGAGGCTGCTGTGACTCGATTAATATAATGTTTAACTTGTATTATACGTTAAAAGGTAATATAAGATAGGGTTTTTATTTGGTAAATAACCTTTTTTTTTTATTAATTAAAGTGGAGGAGGATACTTTTGATGTGTTACGCAAATGACTTGTCATTTTCTTATGCATGGGATTTTCCAGATATGGAAATGGTGTGAGACGTGGATGTACGGGTGTATTTGAGCCGACTCGAGCCCAAGTCTATCAGGCGCAAGGCTCGGTTCGGGCTCGGCTTGAAAATCGCAGAGCTTTCAAAAGTTCAAGCTCGAGCTCGCCTTGTTAAAAGCTCAAGCTCGACTTGGTGAGCTTCAAATTAGGCTTGCGATATGTCAATTCATTTAAATTCAATATAGGCTCGTTTGGGCTCGTTTAAACTCGAGTTCGACTCATTTAGACTCCAATATTGCTTTAGTTGGCAATATTTAAGCAACTATATTACATTAAAAAAAGCTCGCTTAAACTCGTTTAGGCTCCCGAGCCTAGGAGCTCGAGCTTCACTAGGCTCGGACTTGGCTCGATAAGCTAAACGAGCCGGGTCGGATCGGCTCGAGCTCAAAGCGAGCTGAACTTTTTGAATTTTATAACAAGCCAGCTCGCGAGGGCTCGTGAGTCGGCTCGGTTCATTTACACCCCTTCTCGGATGGCATTGTTCTAGGGACAAATGTGATGAGGAAATTGTCTTCTAGGGTTATAGTTTAATGGTGGAGAACACCAACAGTCAACCGCGCCACCCGGTTCAATTCTCCACTTGTATAAAAGTGGCTCCCCATTTATGGGGATTTAAAAGGGAATTTTTTTCCCGCCCCGCCCCCATCCCCCACGTCATTACCATTGTTAAAAGAAATATGACGAGTAAAGAGCATTGTTTTTTTCTTTCATCAACAAAACGGAACAAGGTCGCACCAAATTATATAAATCATCCCGAATTACACTCAAAAGTTCAAATGGTGAACAACTCCACCACCTATGATTACAAGCCTTACGAAAATGAAGCTGAGTCACAAAATGGGCCACCTAGTTACAAGAGCGAGGGGCCCAACTAAAAGATGAGAAAATAGAAAACGACCTCCAAAAATTACATGTTACATATTAGTAACTTGCAGTTTTATGTAGCAAATTTTTTAGTTTATAAACCTATGAAATAAGTTTAGTTCGAAAGTTATATACATTTAATAAAGTAGTCTAAATAACGATGTAAAACGGTGTAAAATTTGCTTTTAAATGTTAGTAAATCCAACATGTACCAGCTATTTCCCTTGTTGCACACATGTGATTAAGTCCTAACAACCCAACTTTTAATATTTATATAAGTATAAGGTATAATGTGGGCTTATAATCCACACTTTAAACTTAATAAGTATTTGCGTAAGGGGACATGTAAGAGTACAAAACTATTTCTTAGGCTTCATTAAAGAACTTAAATTTTTGATAGTTTGCTGATAGCAGTGAATATGTGTTTCGGAATTTATATATGAGACTCAATTTTTGGGTTCTGACATCGAGATAGATTTTCCATAGAGATCTGAGGAGATCTAAAGAAACATCAAATGAATTAAGAGTTGGACAAACAAACACAAGCCAAGGCCGAACTACTTCCATTCTTTCTATTGTTTATGTTGTTCGATTATCAGTACAAACACAGAGCTAAGATATGATTTAGAATTGCAGTAAGATCTTGAACATGTATCTTCGACCTTCATATGAACCTGTTGCACTTCCTAATCCCTTATAGAATCGCGTATGAACATTGAGAGAGCTATTAGGGTCTTTTACATTCCACATTGCCAGAATCTAGAGTGTTAAATAGTGACTCTAATGCAAAGAGCGCACGTTTTAGGAAAGAATTATATATAGTAGCGCTTTGATACCACTTGTTAGGACAATCAATAAAATACGGAAACCCTAAATCGAAATAACAATCAACATTGCTTTTCAACCTTGTTGAACACAGAAACTTTACGTTGAAACATGACTCGACTGGCGTTGAACCTAGTCTAGCTCGATCAGGCCTATTTATGCTTGAGATGAGCTAATTTACTCACGTATTTGCTCAAACTCAAACATAGCTTATTTAGACACCTATAAACTCCTAATTTATCACAAGATCAGCTCATTTAGTACCACTAGACTTGAAAACGAACATACCAAAACTTTACTCGGTGCAGCTCGGCTTGCTTCAACTCAATGGGTCAACTTGAATCAAATCAACCAAGAACCCAATAAGCCAATAAGTGTGTACCTTTGACTCAATGACACCCTAATTAACTAATTGCAATACAAATTATAATATTTTCTTTTAATATAAGTACCGAATGACAATTAATTAATTTGCTTCTTCCTAGTTTGGTGGCTAGATTAGGTTTGCATGATCCCACCCCTTCCCTATTATATTAATTAATGTCGGGATTAGTAAATGTTTAATCAACATATTAGTTGTGCAGCCAAAAAAAAATTTACACGATACGATATTACGATATGAATGTGATATATGAATTAAAATGGCCGGTTGTCATTGAGGTTTTTAGAGTCAGGTTCAATGTGGATTCTGAATTCACGTGTTTGATTTGTTTAAGTAATTGAGTTTAGTTAATTTGACCTGTTATTAACATGATCAACATGCTTGCATATATATATATAAACCACACAAGCGTGTACTAAGTTGAATTATGAGTTAATTAATAACTTATTTAAAAATTTATCAAACATTTTTTTTTTTTTATCGAATGTCTCTGAAGAGACGCAATTTATCAAATGTATATCTAGTGTTCGTCACAACCGTAACGGTGTATTATTGGTATATTTACAAGTTGATAAAATTAGTATACATCAAACAAATACAACAACAACAGATCCAATGCCTCAAGAGCTCCCGCATAAGCGGGGTCTGGGAGGGGTCAATGTACACAGCCTTGTCCCTTCGGGGTGTAACCCTGCCGAGAGGCTGTTTCCGAGGACCCCCAACCTTATAGGGTTAGCAATACAAGGACTTCCCAGGAGGTCACCCATCCTACTACTACTCTCGCACAAGCATGTTTAACTTCGAAGTTTTAATGGGATCTGGTTGCATTAATACCTGGTAAATGAACCCAGGTTATTATTATTGGGAAGGTAAGAGATTAAAATTTCTAACTCATTTAGTATAATAATTGAGATCCTTGTCAACCCTCTGATTTCTAACTCAAATTTTGTTATTAGTTGTAAACAATTCTTCGATGTCACTTACCGATGTCACTTACCAACAACAATAACAAGCCCAGTGCTACAAGGGCTCCCGCGTGAGCAGGGTCTAGGAGGGGTAGGATGTAGGCAGCCTTACTCCATCAGGGAGATACCCTAATGGGAGGCTGTTCCGATGACCCCCAACCTGAAAAGCAAGAGGGCATGAAAAGCACTTACCAATTCTTTAAACTCCAACTTATCATGTTGCTTTTTTAAAAGAGGAACCGGTTTTGTACCATGATTAAAGCCGGTGCACATGGTAATCCCCTATAAAAGAAAAAAGGGAATCATCTGTAAGTCCTGCCCTAATAGCCTATTAATCTCGGGTTGATGGGAGAAATTGTCGTTTGAGTAGGCTCGTGTTTCGACACCGGGAATTCTTTTGGGAGGATTGGCTATTAGGGTGGAGTGGTACTATTGTTGTATAGGCATCTTTGGTAGGCATTTTTGGTGATGAGATCTTCTGGTGTGACGTTTTGTTTGGTGTCTATGTGTACTTGTTATTGTAGCGGCCGGTGTTGATATATATCACGAGATGTGGCTATCGGTAGATCATGTTTTTTTTTTTTTTTTGTTATATTTTTGCCTTGATCTCTACCCATCCATGTGTGGTCTCGAATTTTGCCTTTATGGGACGCCGGTTTTTATATTGCGATTTTATCGCTAATTATCGAAAAAAAAAAGAGACATCTAAATGATAGTAGGTAGTACAACTCAAAAAATAATTAGATATACGCACAAATAGGTTTGAAAACCCTAATTACCAAAACAAAAATTTTGAATTATCAATTGTTGAGGACTCCATATGTGAGTTTATCCAGTAGAATCCCACACAGGAGTTATGAGAATGAACAGATTAATTTATAAGCTTAGTGGATGACTCCATCTATTGCCAATTGGTTTAAGATAGAACTACACTTGGACTTATATTTGGACCTCGTATATTCAAACTTCATGGGTCGGGCCTAATAATTTATAATTTGTAATTCATATAGATTTTGTATAATAGATATATACAATAAAAAATAACTCTAGAAAAATAGCACAATTCAGTGCAGTGGAGGCGAAAATCAACAAAAAAATTAATACAAAGTTTATTCTAAAATTGTCTTTCATCTAGAAGAAAAAATCACACGATTTAAACAAGTACCTGATCAACTATCAAATTTTTGTATCACAATCTCCAATTATTATGCCAAAATCCCGTCTCTCAGTCATGCATTCCACTGTTTAGTTTTGTACAAAGGAAGCCGTAAACCCTCTTACAATAATTTTAGAGCAACTCAAATTGCAAACCCTCGTTTTAAAGTACCCAAAAAAACAAAAAAAATTTCTGAGTCTCTCTACAACCCGGGTTTCCCTTAGGTACCCCTTTATAACTAAATCCCACTCAACTTCGATAAATTACATTTTAATTAAATCTCAACTGAGTCATACCATTTCTTTTTTTTTTTTTTTTTAATTAACGATATCTAATTTTGAATAAGTATTATATTAACAAGTACTTATGTTTTAAGAAAATAATAATTAGTAATAATTTCGTTGACTCGATAAATTAAGACCATGTATTCGAGGGTTATTTATAGTTTAGTGGCCTGATATTTTTAAAAATAGTAAAAAAGACCCTAATTTTTTTAATTATTAAAAATGTTCCTTTCCAACGTGATGATATCATTTTCCATCGATAGAGGTAACATGGCAACTATTTTTTTGGTAATGCTACAATACCCTTCAATACACTTATTTTTACTTTATAATAAACATAAAATTCGATATGTTGTATTATGTAGAAGATATTTGTTTTATCTTAATTTGTTTAAAATTATAATTATTGAAAGATATTTTTATCATTTACTGTGCTATCAAAAAAAAAGTAGTTGTCACTTAAATTAAATTATGTCGACAAAAAATGGGGTTATCATGCCTGAGAGTGGGCTTTTTATTAGTACGACAAAAAAATAATACATTTCTATTAATATGAAAAAAACTTAGAAACCTTTTTATTAATTCAAAAAGGTCGTAATCTTTTTTATTACTTTAAATATATAATCAATATATAAATTAGTTATTTACTGTGTCATACACTAAATTAACTATTGCATGTAAATAGTTTTCATCAATCACTTTCCAATAGGACAGCCGTGACAAATAGTGGAGAGCAGGAAGGCCATTCCTATGGTACTAATTAATTAATTAATTATTTATTTAGTTATTTAAATATATAATACAAACATATAATATAAATAATTAAATAATAAAAGATAATGTCTAATAATTATTCATCATTATATGCATTTGTAACATGGCTGCTTCCACCATGGTAGATTGGGTAAAAGTACTTTATAAAATGATAAATGTATCAAAAAGAACAATATTATATATAAGATTTATTTTATTTATTATATCAATTTAGCTCTTATATTTTTAATTATGTCAATTTAATCTCTATATTAGTGATATTGTGTTAATTTAATCATTAGAGTAAACTTTACATTAAGCTGTTTATGAAATTTTTAATGAGTCGACCACGAGTTAGGTTAAGCTGAGTGAACATGTGGATTTGTAGTGGATTATTTGTATCTAACGTGATTATGTTTTTAAAAATTATCCAATGCGATTAAGTTTTTAAAAATTATGTCATTAATTTAGCTTTATGTTGATCATAGGACTACATTATGATTCATTTACCAGACACTAAGGCATCGGATCCCATTACAACTCCGAAGTTAAGCGTGCTTGGGCGAGAGTAGTACCAAGATAGGTGGCCTTTTGGAAAGTCCTCATGTTGCCAACCCTATAAGGTTGGAGGTCCTCAGAAACAGCCTCTTGACAGGATTACACCCTGAAGGGGTAAGGTTGCGTACATTCATCCCTTCCCAAACCCCGCTTATGCGAGAGCCCTTGAGGCACTGGTTCTGTTGTTGCTGTTGTTGTTCATCATAGGACTAAATTGACGCAAGTAAAAGCACAAGAACTAAAATTACAGAATAAACAAAGTATATAGATCTTTGGTGTAAATAACCGTAATATTTATTATATTCACAAATAAAGCTATACGTTTTAAAAAAAGAATTAAGAAAGACAATATGTATTGAAAAAAGACGAAGAGAGGCATCGGTCACATCACAAATAATCAAAACGATGACGTGACAAATGCGATGGATAATGTTACAATAAAAAAGATGGCGTTATCCTTAACATAAGAACTATTGATAACTCCATCAACAACAACAACAGACCCAGTGCCACAAGTGATCCCGCATAAGCGGGGTCTGAGGGGTGGATGTACGCAGCCTTACCTCTTCAGGATGTAACCCCACCGAGAGGCTGTTTCCGAGGACTCCCAACCTTATAGGGCTAGCAACACGAGGACTTCCCATAAGGTCACCTATCCTGATACTACTCTTGCCCAAGCCCGCTTAACTTCAGAGTTCTAAAAGGATCCGATTGAGGGGAAGTCAATTTTCCATTAACAGAGGAAAATATTGATAACTCCAATTTTCTTTTTTATCTTTTAGATGTTTTCTTAATGTCATTGCATGCCAAAGCATTAATAACATGACAATTTTGTAAGATTTTATGGTTATTATTCTGTAGAAGTTATATTTTACTCTAATAATTACACTTAGAAAAACTATCATTTAGTTACCTTATATCTGAGCATTTATCACCTAGGTACCTTGACATTTAATATATACAATATAATATCCTGAGGTTCGAAAATTTTATCACCTAAATACCCTATGTTGAAATTTGATAAATTTTTGTAAGAATGCAACAAATTTTATGCAAAAAATACCGACAAAATACATAATTACGATAATGTATATAAGTCATGCCAATGTTTTCACCAAAAATTCAATAAATTATTATAAAATATTGGGTTATTTATATTTTACTACTCTGACCTTTTTGATAATTATAAAAAGAACCCTGACGTTTTAAAATTATTAAAAAAGACCCAGAGGTTTTATTATATTAATAAAAAGGACCTTCTCCGGTCATCTGACGTCATTTTGAAAGGTTTTTGGGCCATCTGGTTTATTTCGATTCGATCTGGATTTGTATGATAATTACCGTGAAGGTTTTTGGGCCACTCAAAATCATAATTTCCCCCCTTTGAAAGGGAAGTCATTTTCCCTTATTTGGCGGAGATGGTCCTTTTTATTAATACGATAAAACCTCGGGGTCCTTTTTAATAATTCTAAAACATCAGGATTCTTTTTATAATTACCAAAAAGGTTGGGGTAATAAAATGTAAATAACCCTAAAATATTCCTAAAATGTTGATATGAATCGCCTAAATATTGCCGCAATTATGTGTCATTTTTGCATTTTGGGCAAAAAATATCAGAGTCTAGAAAAGATACTAATATATTATCGAAATTGTGTTTACTTTTAGCATTTTTCAATTAAAATACATCGAGTTTCGACAAAAAGGTATCTGATTGATAAAATTTTGAAACTTTGGGGTACGTAAGTATACAATGTTTAAAATTTAACGTACCTCATTGTATATATTAAAACGTCAGGATACTTAAGTAATAAATGCTCAAATCTCAAGTTACCTAAATGATAATTTTCCTTATACTTATTGTTCCGAGAACAACAACGCTCTTTTTTTTTTTAATTAGGTCTTCTTTTATAATTATAATTATTATGTATTCTCTTTTAACCTAAGAGGGTACCAACACGCAAGCACCGGATCCCATTAGAACTCCGAAGTTAAGTGTACTTGGGCGAGAGTAGTACCAAGATAGGTGACCTCCTTAAAAGTTCTCGTGTTGCACCCCTCAGGTTGGGGGTTTTCGGAAATATCCCTGAGGGAGGAAGGCTGTGTACATCTATCCCTTTAAACCCTGCTCAGGCGAAAGCTCTTGGTGCACTAAAAATGTTGCTTTTACGTATTTTTTAATAACATTTTAACATTATCTTGAGAGGAGGGGGGGAGAGAGAGGGATGCGAAGAAAAAGTCAAAAGGGTGCAGTTGGTGGAGAAAGAGAATCAGTGTATTAGGTGAAACATACCAAAGCCATCACCAAAGGTTGCGTCATACGCTAGCCTAGCTTACTAATAATATAACCCATTAATTTGCATATTCAATATTTATAATAAAATTATTATTATTATTTTTTTAAATAATTTAATATATTTTGTTCATTTATGCTATATAATTTAATTTACAATTTGGATTTTTAAGTTATTTAATGACTTACTTACATTACAGATTTTTAGGATTCATTTACTAAACACTAATCCACCAGATCCCATTAGAACTCCGAAGTTAAGCGTGCTTGGACGAGAGTAGTACCAGTATGGGTGACCTCAAGAGAAGTCCTCGTGTTGCCAATCCTATAAGGTTGGAAGTCCTCGGAGATAGCCTAGGCAAGGCTAACCCTGAAGGGGTAAGGCTGCGTACATCCACCCCCGACTCCGCTTAAGCGGGAGCCCTTGAAGCACTAGGTCTGTTATTGTTGTTTACATCAAAGATTTTTGTAATTCTTCTATTGACTCTAGTTTTTCTATTTTTAGTTGTATCAATTTAATTTTTTTTTTTATAGTTTGAATCGTGTCATATTAGTCATATGGCGAAACTAAAAAGTAAGTTAATAACAAGTTTTTTTTTTTTTTTTTTTTTTACAATCACGTCACTGCTGGATTTAGATTGGGTCGACAAGTGGGTTCGTTTCGGGGGACTTGCATTTGACTTGAATCACACGGCCAAAAATTATGTCATGAACTTGGCAACAAATTTCATCATACGACTAAAGTGAAACAATGTAAATTGTACATATACTAAACTAACCCAACTAAAAGTACGAAGATAAAATTGACATAATGGACAACGTACAAGGACCATTAATGTAAATAATACTCAATTATATTTAACATTTTTCAATTAGATAATGTTTGAACATGAAGCAAATATTTGGTCAAAAACTAATCGAGAACAATTATTATTAAATGAAAACCTTATGTTATGTAGGACCATGATATATTTCTATATATATAACATGTTCCTCAACCCCATTTTGCCATATTACATAGTTTTGCTTTGCCAAAACAATATCCATCAAATTTTTCTCATTAGTATTTCATATATTGCAACTAAGTTGATTAGAAAAGTTATGGCAAAAATTGGAGTTGCCATTCTTGTCATCTTCGCGATCGCTCCATCGATCTACGCTACCGATTACCCCATTGATTGGACTTTGGGGAAAGATTATTCGTCTTGGGCTACCAAAGACCTCAAAGTTGGTGACAAGCTTGGTGAGTTTTTTTTATTCGTTTGTCCATACAGGTGTATTTTTATATCGCTTTATATGGTTCTTTTATGACCGGCCCTAAGCCTGACTCATGAAGTTGGCATTATATGAAATCGACATATAAGCCTAATAAGGGTTTTTTCGAAAACCAATTGACATTAAGTGGAGGTCCAGTGGGCTCTTATGTTGATCTTTTCTTTCTCACAACTCTTTTATGAGATTCTTACTAGACTCGCTTATGAAATCCTTGACATTTCGGGTACGTGAGATTGAAAATATGCGTCGTTTTGTGTAATTAAACATGACTGGAGATTGGAGGATCTGAATCTAACTAGGACACATGACCGGAGATTGGAGGATTTGAACCCAACTAGGACATCTTGTTATAGGAAAGAGAACATAACCAATAGGGCCATCAAAAAGTTGTAGGAAAGCAATCATCGAGACAACAGAACCTAGTTTGCACTGCTCTCATTTAAACCGGCCTGAAATGGATTGGTTTGAACTAGTCTGATTTGAAACATTCCTAAAGGAAAATGCTTCTATGGTTATTAAAAAGCAACATTCTCAATGCTCCAAGAGCTTCAGCTTAAGCAACCCTTCAGAGTGTTACTCTAAAGGGAGGCTGTTTCCGAAAATCCCCAACCCAAAGGGTGCAACACGAGGACTTACCAAGAGTGTCACCCATCTTGGTATTACTTTAGCCTAAGCACGCTTAACTTCGGAGTTCTAACAGAATCTGATGATTGCTTGTTGGTACCCTCTCAGGTTTTATACTTATTTCATATATCTAAATTATATGTTCACGCATACGATAAGAGATATCGAGTTACAAAAGAATAATTATACTGATCTCGTTTGATACATAGTGTTCACTTATGGGAGCTCCCACACGGTGGACGTGGTGAGCAAAAGCAACTACGACAGTTGCTCGGCGAGCAATGCAATAGAGAGCCACAACGACGGCTCCACCACCATCACCTTGAAAGAAGGCGCTACATACATCATTTGTGGCACTCCAGGCCATTGCCCCGGCATGCAACTCCAAGTCAATGTCAAGGCTGCCTCCTCTTCTGGAGGTGGCTCCACCCCTTCCACGCCTTCCACCACCCCGTCCACCCCCACAACCACCACCCCGTCTGGGTCCAACGGGGCAGGTGCCATCTCGGCTATGACTCCCGTGCTGGGGGCCGGAGTCACGCTCGGTTTGGGGATCATCTTGGGTGTAATGCTCAACTAGGGAAGAAGCAGTGCAATTGCAGTTTGTGATTTGACGTAGTGGTAATTATTTACTATTTGACAGTATTGTCAGAGCATGTAATTTCTTGATGTGTTTATAAGAGATGATTTAGATCATGTTCAATACGATGGGATGATTAATAAGTTGTTTTGTTTGAGATTTACTTCTTTCTATTTGAGAAAATTTTAGTGTCGCTTTGAGTTTACATTTTCTAAATCATAAAAAATAAATAAATAAGTATATATATATATATGTGTTTTTCCCCTTTATTTTTCTAATTTAAAAGAACAGTTCTTCATTTAAAAAATAATGATGATGTTGGGTACTACCCCATGTTCAAACCTACCAACTCTCCCAATATAATAACTAAAACTTTAATATCCTAAAGTTCGTTAAATTAATTTTTTAGTAGATAAATTATGTGCTTAAATTTTTGGTCCACCAATTAAATGAAATAATTATTTCGGTGTATAACATTACCTTTCAATCATGATATCACATTTTTAATATATGAAAACACAAAATTTATAAACGAAAAAATAATTTTAGATAAGATTCAAACCTGTAAATTAGCCACCATGATGTGTTACTCCGAGTGGTTGGATTAGCGCTCCTTGCTATTGTTGCTCAACTAGGCATAAATATCAACAAAGATATAGATCAACAAAAGAAGATACGAAATAGATCATGATTTGGTGTACTAGACTATGGTTCGATAATATAAGATGAAGATACGGAAGATATAAAATAAATCATCGAATGTGGTCAAGCCACGATCTTATCTACTACGTCATGATTTGTTTTATATCGTCTTTTGTTGATCTTAACATGATTCAATTTACAAGTGAACAAGAGATTTGAAAGAAATAAAGAAGAGAAAAGAGAAAGAAAAGAAATGATAGCACACAGAATTGGGTAAACCCCTCAAATTGAGGACAAACTACAGGCAAATGTTCACTAAAAAATCTAAAAGGTGGACACAAAGGGGAGCAACAAGATACACCGTACAAATAAAACACAAGCAGAAATCCTAGATGTAATAGATGGGCGTTTGTCTAACTCGAGACATAAATTCGAGACACAACACAACATACCCTTATCACAGAACTGCCTCTACCAGTGATCTACTGCTACGTAGAGGCGGGTTTGGGAGTGGCAATGGAGGTGGTTGCAGTCGAAATTCACCTCCCTTATTTGATGGTGGTAACTTCTCGTTGTCATCCGTTTTAGGCTTCGACAAACCAGCCTTTTCCCTCAACTTCTCGAGTTTCTCCATCGCTCTTTTCTTCATCTCAAGCCTCGAAACTCGTGCTTCAGCAGAATCCGTCAGGCCAAACCCCATCAGAGATGCAGTCAAAGATATTACTGCATCTCGTCTTTTGAGATTAAGGGTTTTGGATACCTGGCTGTTCACATCTCCAATACACCTAACCTACGTTAAAGAACAAAAACACAATTATGAGAATGTACCATGGATCTCTCTATTCCTCCAAAAAGTCCCCGTGTCCGATACGGATAGCAATTGAACCCCGAACTATGGATATCCATCCATCCCGACACATTTATGTTTAATTTGAGTCCAAAAAATGGGTACTAAATAGATTTGAATTTGAAATTGGATATTAATAAATAAATTTTGATTGAGTCAAGTATGGGTGACATCAATCTAACCCAATACCCAACCCAAGAACGACTAGAAACTATATTAAGTGCAAGCCGAAATTTTAAAATCATTAAATTTTGAGCCTTCAACTCACTCGATCATATTCCAACATGCTTATATTGTTCCAACATTTTGGAGTTTGTTCAGGCACTATATTGCTCTTTTTTGTTACTTAAGATTTTTTGAAGCCTAACATTACATAGTTATTGTTATACATATTAAAATGGGGTTTTTCTTCATATTCAAGTCGGATCAATTTTTTTCTAGGTTAGATCTAGACAGAGGCAAACCTAACCCAAATCTGACCATTAACCGTGTCTATTGACAAAGGGATATTTGCACGTTGGGGTAGCACTTAGCACTTCATAGAAGACCAAAATGATAGATTCGTAGAAAATGGACGAGTTTGGCCCTAAACACATATCCCTGTCCAACTTTCATGCCCGAGTCTTAAATAACATAAGCGTAAGCTTTCTTTTCTTCCATAAAACATTCTAAGCAAAGGTTTCCACTATATAGCTCTCTTTTTGTGATACCTACATAAATTAAGATGACTTGAACCCAAGACGCGTATTTTATGCCTTTGCAAATATGGCAAGGAAGTAAAAGCGAAGACGCAAACAGCAGCAGTCTCAGTTTTCCTGTCATGCATATGTAAACATAAACATAAAACCTATTTTGTTGGGCCTTGTGAAATTTCAACGTGTAATAAGCCTACTCTCGAAATTGGCACATATGAGGCCCCCATCCTAAATCAATTGACATTAGGTGAAGCAGCCTACTAGACTTATATATTGATCTCTTCTCTCTCATCAACTCCAATGTGGAATTCTGCACGACTCACATGTAGAGTCGTTAACAAGCCTTTGTATTATTAGTTTGCAAATCAGTATAGAATATTTTTGGAATAGAACAGTGGTATCATCAAAGGAGATGCATTTGTTCAGGCACATAAACGATTTCTACCAAGAATTTCAGATAAGAACACATGAGAGTAATTTTCTGAAGAATTTCCATATTCTACGGTAAAGGAATAAAATAACCTTGAAAGGGAATTACGTTTGAGAAAAGGAACATGGGTCTAAGGTCTACTATATACACAAGAAGGGAAACACGTTTCGAAAAAAGAATAAGAAAGGCATCAACATCATTTGATAGGTAGCCAAATTGATGATAAAACTAGAAAAATGATGTGGCAACCAGAACGATGACATGGCAAATGACAAGGCAACCAACAAGGTGATGATGTGGCAAATGACAAGGCAACCAACAAGGTGATGATGTGGCAATTGCAAGCAAAATCAATGCCCTTTTTGTTCTTTTTATTTTTTTTAAAAACAAGTTGCCATTCATGTTTACGGAGTTGTCAGAGTCTCACTAACCAAGACAACTCAATTCCGAATTCCATTAGACCCTAATTCAATTATCAATGTAACTTCTTATAAGGTACGAGAAGAGTCTACTTGTTCAAGCTTCACGAACAACAAACATTCGCTTAAGGAGACGTACTAGAGAATACATATAGAACCATTCCCAGACCTTTATATAACAACTTAAACTTTTGAAATTATTAATTTCTTGATACTTTATACCCATCATTCCTTTTACATTCTTAAGAACTTTTTGCATAGCCATTGATTCTCCTGGTAAAGGGCGTTCATAGCATCATTCAATTATCAGGGCTACTCACATTCCCTGGCATTGCCATGGAAACTAGAGATGATTCCACACCCAGCAAATTAAAAAAATTGGGAAAGGCCACTATCCGTCCGGTCATGATGATTTTTTCTTTACAATAGTAAAGAGGTACGACATTGTGCTACATAGGGCCACCATCATTGGGCGAGGGGGAGATGAGCTTCGAACTCAACATCTCATGCCCAACCACTACACTAAATGCAACTAACTCTTCCAATCATGAAGATATTGTCAATCCCCTCATCTTAAACTCGTCTAAGCCTAACCATATTACATTTCAGCTAAAATGCCAAACACGCCCATCAAATCAGCCATTCTTAGACCTACAGTCAAAGAATCCAAACATTCATTCTTATACCCACTGTGAAAGAATCAACTATCCCAAAAGTTCAAATGAATAGGTGAAGGTGTGATTCATATTGTAGGGATTTGAAATTGATACCTCTTGATCAAAAGGATTTGATATCATGTCAAGCAACCAGTCATTCTAAAAGCACAGCTATTAGGTGAAAACATGATAGAGTTTATACTTCGACACCCATTATTACAATGCAGAATGCAAAAGGTTCCCATCCATATGGTTGAAGTATAAAATCATTCTTAGGATGGTTCGATAGTTTCTTGACAATGCATCATAGCTTTGTTAACTGAAAACCTGAGGATTCGAATCCTATAATTGAAGCACATGTTATGTATTGTCATCGTGCATTATCCATAATTCAAGTCCAATAGGTGTTTTTGTACAATAGAGAATATTAGAATAAAACCAACTGATCAACATTCACCAGTTGTTTCTTCACACATACAACTTAAGTTCTCTAACATAATTAAAAAAGAGTAGAGGCTACAAGGATTTCAAGAAAAAGAAGTACAAAAATAGAAAGAACAAATTGACAACTTTAACATCTAACTATTGTTTAGGGGGAAAACATATTATAGGAAGTGGGTTTTCCCTTTTTCATCGTTTGGCACGCATTTTCTGATGGAAAAGATTTTCCGAAGGGTAAGCTTTTCCACCCAATGAGTGGAAAATGACTTCCTTTATAAAAGAGGGGAAGTCACCATTCCAAATGCCTAAAAAGTTTCAGGGTATACACGGAGAATTCAGACCGAAATGAACTAGATAAGATCATAAGTCATTTAAGATCATAAGTCATTTAAGGTAATAACGTCTAACAATTGGATCAAAGAATGACCAACTAGATCCTCCTGGACTGAATTATATGATTCGTTATGATTTTCGTTCCATATTGATATTTTATATTATATTTTGGAGAAAATATATTTTATACTATTTGCAGCTTGAAAAGTGTTCGATTTTATGTTCTATTATATCATTTGTCAAGTATATTAATGGCTACTTCTATTATCTTCTAATAAGGTATAGGAAGATTGGTTGAATATATTTTCTCTTATAACTACCAAGGAAATATCATACGATAGAAGCATGGTTTCCAGTGCAACACACAACATGATACAAAACACATCGATCCACACACAAATAAACAAATCAATCAATCAACCAATCTCAACGTAGTAGTATATTCGTATATAATATGTTGCAACCCAACTCTCTCAAGCAAATTCAATAATGAACAATCAATCACTTAAACATACAATCAAACAATCCACCATAGATAAGGAAATCGGAACCCACTATTGTAATAAATTGCATAGAATTGGCTTCAATATAAATTGTACAATAATAGTAGTATTGAAGAAGGAGGGAGGAAGATTGAGAGAAAGATGTAAAGATCAAACGGAGGGAGAAGATAGAAGATAATTAGTAGGGAGAAAATGAACTTCAATCACTCTAAAACATGATTTTAACATAAACCCTCATCTCTTATTTATACTAGGAAGTAGCTACTAATGGTGATGTGGCACCCAGGCGACGTGGCGCTTAAGTGACATGGCGCTCAGGATGATGAGGCACAAATGATCGCAAACATTCGTATCATAATCCGTACAAAGTTTAGGGAATTACGGGGAGCTATAGACTGAGAAAGCGGAACTGCTTCACATTGCATATTAGAACTCATTAAAGCCTAATTTGCATCATTATGCTCAATATTATAGATTTATGGGAGAAGTATAGTTGAAATAAATAATTTAACTTATTTATTAATACTTAAACTACTCCTCACTTAACTATTATATTTTGGATTGTATCACAATGCAAAACCTAAAATAAAATTTGATTTTCTAAAGAAAATATTTTCGGAGAGAAGAACCTCCACGCTACCAAACGGAGCCTAAGTCATAAATTTGAATCCACTTCCTTTCCGAAATTTCCTTCACATAAAACAAAATTCACCAATCGATTTCTCTTAATTCTTTCACCAATCACAACTGAAACATCTTGCAAGAGATGACTTACAATCAGATTCAAACCTGAAATGGCGTTAGTTTGGAAGGCGTAGAACGAAGACGTAACCGTCGTTCACCGGAAAATGAAGAAAAAGTGGAAGCGCCGCTAGCTATCGGTGTAGAGCAAGCCATTTCCTTCCGCCGGAGGAATAATTTTCCAGTGAGATCGTCGGAGATCGGCTCCGATCGGTTTTCGCTGTCTCCGCTTCTTCGCCTGCAAATGGGGAGAAAGAGAGAGAAGACGAGAAATATTTGAAGAGAAATAGGCCGGAAGCCCATATACTATTTTTCGGCCCATCAAGTGAGCAGCAGCACCAACAACAAACTCAGTGTCTTAAGAGCTCTCACAAAAATAAGGTCTAAGAGAGTTAATATACGCAGTCTTCCTCCTTTAGAGTTTGAAGCTGAAGAGAGGCTATTTTCGAAGACCCCCAATTTGAGAGTTATGTCATCTTCGTGTCATGCTGACCTGTGAGCAATAGGGTATTGTTTTCGCCTAATAGGTCTGGTGTTTGATTTCTCTTGAATTTCTTCCAGATAAATTCTTGACTTAACTTGACTTAATCTTTAGTGTGTAGATCACTGTATGGGCCGACATTTACTGGGTAAATGAATTCCTGGTTAATAAAAAAGAAAAATTTAAGTTATGTGAAAACTTTTTATAAAATGTGATTTAATGAGTGTTTTATTGTCCTCCTTTTTTTTTTTTTATTATAAGTACTAAGAGGATAGAATCTTCAAGTATGTGTGTGATGTATACAGGGTTGGGCAAAAACCCAAGCCAACCAAACAACTGTTCGGGGCCCCCGATAGGGAAGGCAATGAGGCGGGCTCAGGTAACGGGTATAAGTGGGGCGCGTAGTGGGTACGAGTTAGGTGACGGGTATGGGGAGGGTATGGGTATAGTTTTGTACCCGCGCCTCCCCGCCCCACACCCGCCCTGCCCCACCTCATACAATAACCCAAATTATTTATCAATGTTATAAAAAAATATAATTGGTTTTTAAAATAGTATTAAATAACAAATATGAGTGGGTATAAATAATTATTTTTTATGCATATTAGGAAGGGTATGGGGCGAGTAATGTATACCCGTTGGATGCCTGGGGGTAATGAGATGGGTATGGGTATGAGCTTGTACCCGCCGGGGCGAGTACGGGTATCCACTTCATACCCGTGGCGGGTAATGGCGCGAGTATGGGAATAGAGGAGGCATCGCCCGTACTCGCCCCGCCCCGGCCCATTGCCATCCCTAGCCAACGAATTTTAGGGTCCCCAAAATTTTGAAGTTTGTGGTTTTTGAGATAACAATTGATAATATTAATAGGTTTTAAAAGAAATGTTATTATATATGAATGGCCTCATTTGAAAATTTTGCTTGGTGTCCCTGGAATGTCAGACTAACCCTGGATATATAGTGTATTACAACAACAACAACAACAACAATAACAAACCTAGTGCCTCCAAGGGCTCCCGCATAAGCAGGGTCCCGGGGGGGGGGGGGGGGTAGGTGTACGCAGCCTTTCCCCTTCAGGGAGCTAACCTGAAGAGAGGCTATTTCCGAGGACCCTCAACCTGAGACGCTGGTCCGCAACATAAAGCATGTGACCTGGCAACAGGAGAGCATCGAAGCATGAGTAAGGCAAAACACACGTCGAGCAAAAACAATACACTCGAAGCAAGCCACATCAAGCTGAAAAAAGATAAGATAAAGATAAGGATAGAGATAGAGACAAGTAGGCAGTTAGCATCTCATGAGAGCAAGTACACAACCTATGTGCGCCAAGAGGATACCAAGGCCTAGCACTAGAAAAGTAGACTACCCTACTCTAACTAAAGCATCTATTACCCCTATGCTAGCCCTCCATTGGGCCCTATCTAAGGTCGTCTCCTCCCGAATGTTTACGTGGGTGAGGTCTTGTCGGATCGTCTCCAGTCATCTCTTCTTTGGCCCGCCTCTTCCTCTTCTGCCTTGTGTAGTAAGGGGCTATTCGCATCTCCTTACTGGAGCATAATCCGGTCTCCTTTTAATATGTCCGAACCACCTGAAACATTGCGCCCTCAATTTATCTTCAATGGAGGCTACGCCCATTTTGCCTCTTATGACGTCGTTTCTGATCCTATCCTTCCTTGTGTGTCCGTACATCCACCTCAGAATTCGCATTTCTGCCACCTTCATCTTCTATGTGTGCTCTTGTTTCATCGCCCTGCACTCCACCCCATACGTCATGGTTGGCCTCACAACCGTCTTATGATATCTTCCTTTTAGCTTCAAGGGGACTTTCTATCACAAAGTACCGCGGAGGCCATCCTCTACTTATGCCATCCCGCTTTAATCCGGTTGTTCACATCCTCGTCCACTTCGCTGTTGTGTTGTAACATGGACCCCAAGTACCTGAAGCTCTCCTTCTTGGATATGGCCTCAGATCCAATCTTGACGTCTTCTCGGCTAGGCATGGTAGAGGGATCGAACTTGAGTTCCATGTGCTCGGTCTTGGCTCTGCTTAGTCGTAAACCCTTAGACTCTAGAACCCCTCTCCACAGTTCCAGCTTCTCATTTACCTCTTCTCGCGACTCCCCCACCAACACTATGTCATCTGCAAAAAGCATGCACCGAGGTACACATCCCCGGATGTGCCTAATGAGCTCGTCCATAACCAGAATGAACATATAGGGGCTCAAAGCAGACCCTGGTGTACCCCAACTGTTATCAGGAAAGCGTCTGTATCCCCAACCACTGTACGCACCATAGTCTGTGCCTCCTCATATATGTCTCTAATGGCTCGGATGTATGGCACGGGGATGCCTCTCCTGTCCAAAACTCTCCAAAGGACCTGCCTTGACACTCTATCATATGTCTTCTCTAAATCAATGAAAACCATATGAACGTTTTTTTGTCTCTCCCTGTATTACTCTATCGTCCGCCTTAGGATGTAGATGGCTTCTATTGTTGATCTCCCGGGCATAAATCCGAATTGGTTCTCGGACACCTTTGTCTGTTGCCTTAACCTCCTCTCTATGACCCGTTACCACAACTTCAGAGTGGCATATTAGTTTGATACCCCGATAGTTGGTGCAACTTTGGATGTCGCCTTTGTTCTTATATATCGGAATCAATGTGCTCTTCCTCCATTCCTCAGGCATCTTCTTCTCAGAAAGATTTGGTTAAATAGTTTAATCAGCCAACTGACGCCCTTCTGTCCAATGCACTTCCATACTTCTATGGGTATGCTATATGGGCCAACTGCTTTACCCCTTCCCATGAATTTCAGGGCTTCCTTGACTTCCTTAGGGCTAATTTGCCTACAGTCACAGTAGTTCTGATGCTCCTCAAATGTTTGAAGATCACCTAAGGATTTCTCTGTCCCTCCTTGTTCATTGAAGAGCTCGTGGAGGTACGTTTTTCACCTAGCCTTAATTAGTTGCCTGTCCATCTTTCCCTCTTATGCATTGTACTCTATCCAAGTCCCTAGTCTTCCTTTCTCTAGCTTTGGCGATTCTATATAAGTCCCTCGCACCCTTTTTGGTCTCCAACCTTTTGTAGAAATCCTCATAAGCTCTTGATTGTGCTTCTCTGACTGCTCTCTTTGCTTCTCTCCTAGCTTGCAGATACCGATGTTGCTTATCCTCATCTCTGCTATGATCCCAATCTTTGAAACAAACTCATTTCGCCTTATTCTTCTCTTGGACCTCCTCGCACCACCACCAGGACTCTATGTTGCTTGGTACCCTTCCCTTTGACGTGCCGAGAACTTCCCGTGCCAGTCCTCTAATCTTTTGGGCTAGTTGGTTCCACATCTGGTTTGTATCTCCCTCAAAGTCCCACTCGAGCTAGGTCTCCACTCTTTCCTCGTATACCTTATATTTCTCCCCCTTCAAATCCCTCCAACGGGTATGCATCTGGGCAGGATTTGTAGATTCGTTTGGCGCTCTTCTTGGCCTTTATATCCCCCCACAGCACCCTATGTTGTGTAGACAGATCTTTTCCTGGGGTAGCCTTGCAATCCCTGCAGTCTCTTTGCACCCTTTTCCTTAATAGTATGTAGTCAATCTGTGTTCTTGTCCCGCCGCTTTGGTACGTGATGATGTATTTCTCACGCTTTCTGAAGAAGGTGTTGGCCACTGGTAGGTCGTATGTGACCGCGAAGTCTAGTAGGGCTTTGCCCTCTGCATTCTTGGTTCCAAAACCGAATCCTCCGTGGTAAGAAGTGTAACCGTCCTCCATCGCGCCAACGTGCCCATTGAAATCCCCACCAATCATCACTTGCTCAGTTTGGGGTATGCCCTGCATCATTGTGTCTAAGTCCTCCCAGAATGTTTCCTTCTCATGCTCAGTTAGTCCAGTTTAAGGTGCGTAGGCACTGATTACGTTTAATACTTCTCCATCTAGGACCATCTTGATACTTATGATCCTATCACCAGCCCTTGATACTCAGACTACTTTATCCTTGAGGCTGCTATCCACAATGATACCAACTCAATTCCTGCCTCTGACCTTGCCCGCATACCAGAGCTTGTGCCCCAGCACATCCCTAGCTTTCGCGCCAACCCATTTATTCTCTTGCAGACAAAGGATGTTGATCTTTCTCTTCATTATCATTTAGGCCACCTCGAAACTCTTCTTTGTTAGTGCCCCGACATTTAGTGTCTCTAGTCTCAAGTTTCCTGTCCCCTTTTGCCTCCCCCTCCCCTTCCCCAACCCCTTTGAAGATGGCGTCACTCTCTGAGTTCCATAACTGGTAATGTTCATCAACTAGCTGTGACTATCGTGGGTAAGTAATCACACGACAGAAGCTTATTATAGCATATACGAATGAAAGTACCACCACAGTCAATAAGATCAAACTATTCAAAATAATGAAAGGAGAAAGAACCAAGTGAAAATTGCCCAACAATTGTAAATTAAAACACTACCCTGCTGTAATAAAGGATAGATCAAACCTGAGGCTGGTCAAGGTTGATACTCTGACCCGGCTAATACTTACCTGGGCCAGCTCTTGGTTGTTGGTTGCGGGCTACTGGCTTAGGAGTGGTGGCGGTGGCGATAGTGGTGATGAGGGGCTGCTGGTGGTGATGGGGCGAAATGGGGTGTGGTGGGCTGCGTTGGGGTAGGGTGTGGGTAGCGGTGGTGGTAGTGCCGGTGTGTGGGGGGTTGATGGTGGTGCGTGGGGTGGCAGATGGTGGTACGGTGGGGTGTGGTGGGGAGGGGGTGGGGTTGGGGCGGGTGTGCGGACTGGTGGTGGTGTCGGTGTGTGGGTGGGTGGGGTGCTGTGGTGGGACCCGGTGGTAGAGCGGTGGAGGCCCGTGGTGGTGACCCGGGGTTGGTGGGCCGGGGTTGGAGGCATGGGAGGAGGGAGAGTGGCGGAGGAGGGAGGGAGAGCGAAGAGAGTAGGGAGGGCAGGGGGAGGGAGGAGGGATGCGGGGACTCGGACCGGCGGTTGGGTGTCGCTGTCTGGGGTCATCGCCGGCGTGGTGGTGGGCAGCAGTTGTTGAAGAGGTGGCCGACGTGACGTGACGTGAAAGCAGGGGAGAGCAGGTGGACGTTGCCTATTGCAGAAGAGAGAGAGAGATATAGTGTATTACAAAGAATAGGTATTTTTGGCTTAAAATCTCTTTTTTCTTCGCGCCAAAAGGCCAACGTTTATATCATTAATTCTTTCAAAATTTGCATATATACTACCTTTGTTGCTATTAAAAACAATTTTCTTTTCAATTCATATATCCTCAGATACTAGATAAGGTTAGGGGTTGTAGGGTATATTTTATACCTTAAAATTAATTATATGTAAAATAAAAATAGAAAAAGAAAACGAAGGAAAAAGAAAAATGGGAAGTCCACTTCCACAAGTCATATAGGGGTATAGGATTAGATTTGTAGGTTGGGAAGTTAACTTCCACAATTAAACTAGCATGGGGATGTCTTCTTTTTGTTTTGGTTATAAATAATTGGTTGTTGTGTTGTGTTGTAATTGTGGTGGAGTATAAAGAAAGAGAGAGAGAGAGAAAATATAGAGTGAGTTGGGGCACCCGGGTAAGGGGAGAAAATGAGTGAAAAATGTTTGTGAGTGTTTGTGTGATTTTAATGTTGAGTGGGTTTACCCAAACATGAAGAGAGGCATGTTTAGGTGACATGTGAGAGTGGTGCACCCTGCGTATAAAGAGAGTCATACTCGGGTGCCTTGATTGAGAGTGTTGAGAGAGTTTTTGTAGCTTCCTCTGTCCAAAGCTGCGTTGTTGGAGGGCTGATAGTTTGCCGTGCAAAGCTACATTGATTCGAGGGTGGTAGCTTGCCGTTCAAAGCTACACTGGAAGAGGGTTGGTGACTTACCGTACAATAGTCACATTGATGTTGATGATGATTGTATGGGTTGGGGGGTTTCAATTAGAGATTATAATCCTTAATTTCATAGTCGATATTTGGTACCATGTTGGGTCCCGTTGTTTTTTCCCTCTAGTTGAGAATGGATTTCCACATAAAAATATCGTGTGTTCATTTTTGTTGTTTTTGTCGTTTTTTCACTTCCCTTGTGCTCGATGTGTGAATTTTTCCAACAGGGTTTCACTTGAGTCGAGCCAAGCCCGAGCCCGCTAGGCTCGAGGCTCGGCTCATTTCCATTAAGCTCGAGCTGCATCAAAATCTCAGGCTCAACTCGGCTCGATTTCAACTCAACGAGCTCAAATTAAGCTTGCAATATTTATGCTCATTTAAGCTCAATTTAGGCTCGTTTAAGATCGGACTCGGCTCATTAGGCACAAATTTGGCTTCATTGGTCGTATTTAATCAAATATATCATATTAAAAAAAGCTTGTTTAGGCTTGCGAGCCCATAAGTTGGAGCTTCACTAGGCTTGGGCTCTGCTTGATAAGCTAAACGTGTTGGCTCGGCTCGGCTTGAGCTCAAAGCGAGCCGAACCTTTCGAGCTTAATGACGAGCTGGCTCATGAGGGCTCGCGAGTCGGCTCGGCTCATTTACACCCCTAGGTAAGGTGTTTATTTCTAAAAGAAATGTTTTTTCTAGGAAAAAAAAAAGACCAAATATGCCCTTATTTTAACCTAAAAAGTAGTTTTTTGGTTCTTTTTTTAATTTGTTATTTTGGTTGTTGATAAACTAAAATTAAATTTGAAAAGTACTTTTTTCTGATTTTTATATTCTTTTTATTTAAAAACTTATTACTTAAGTATCCTAAGGTTTGAAATTTTAACGAATTACCTTTTGTCTAAATCTGATAAATTTTTGTTAAAATTAGGCATTTTCACCGAAAGTACTTACATGATGTATGAATATAATAATATATATAATTTATGTCATTATTTTCAATGAAAGTACATCAAATTATGAAAAAAATTCGTTGAATTTCTTAAGGTAACTATATATTAGTATATTGTCCTAGATTAAATAATATATTGTATTTATCCTTTTATGCATTCATCTCTAATCTAGGTTCAAAGTATCTAAGGGTACTCATGTAATTTCTTACGATTGATTCGTTTATAAAATATTAGCTCAACTATCATATTGGAATTGCTCTCTGAAATTCCTGTCACATGGTTTCAAAGCTTCACACACTACAACAAAAAAGGGTAATTTCCGGCGCTTTTTTTTTGAATTCTCGGCGCTTAGGACAAGCGCCGAGAAAGAAAACGCCGAAAAATAAAAGCGCCAAGAATATCGGCGCTTATAAACGCCGATACTGTATCGGCGCTTATAAACGCCGAGAATCACGGCGGTTATAAGTGCCGATATTTTTCGACTTTTTTTATTGTCGAGATTTTTCGAGTTTTTTAAATACTCTATTTTTACTTCTTAGCATGAAAATTTTATAAACAGCCTGTATTATCTATTTATTTGTGCATATTTTCCACACACACACACACACACACATATATATATATATATATATATATATATATACAAAATTACTTAATAAAAAAATATCAACTAAACTGATAAATTTTTCATAAGATTCCGAATTCGACAATCAAAATATTACATCATTGTCAATGTACTTTGATAGTTCAATACAAAATTTGAGATTTTTTCCACTCCAAATATCAACATAATTAATCTAATAACCAAAAAAAAAAAAATACAATGCTAACTTAGTCAAGTACATTCTTCACAAATATATCAATCAACCGAATGAGCTTAGCGTGCTTGGAGATGCAAAAAAATTTGAGGGTTCACCGTCACCTGATCCCGATTTATCTCTACCCTGTATAGACAACACAATAATAACATTACTTATGTACAAAATATCAATCTACCAGTTTACTATCACATAAATCAATAATAATGAGCACATGAAATCATTTATCGGAACCTGTCAACCCTCAAGTGTCCACAATCCCTTTTGGAAGGGAAGTAGGAGTAGATAGAGGGAGGCCTAGGTTGTGCTGCATCTCATGACTTTCATATCATGTGATTGCCACCTATTTAGCTTGCCCTCCATTCTCATTTCTATCTAGTATGTGCTTGAAGCAAATGAAGAGTCTGCAACATCTTAAGGCGACAATATAGCACATGAGATTACACTCTCTGCCACATCTTGCAAAGCACAACACACATGATTCAAATTATATCTTGTTGTCTAAAGTTAGGTTATTCCTCATATGGGAAAAATTGAAAGAGGATTATCAATGAAGATATTAGAGAAAAGATTTAGTAGAAGAAGTGTCAAAACATCCAAAAACCAAACCATCTTATTAAGCAGCAAGACAAGCATATCTGATCCAAAATTTTGCTTCACATTGTAAATTCATATAGTTTCCCAAAAGTACCAACCCCAATGCCACCTTTTGTCTCAATCATTCACATCATCAATTTCATTATTTACAAAGGATTAGAAAGGCAATTATTTGCATTATAGTACAAACAAATACAAATTAAATAGATTATCTTACCGGATCAGCAACCGCAGTAATAATTGCTCGACCTTCTGCTATCATTTCATATGATGCTTGGCCAGAAGAAACAGCATCATAGATGGGTAGGAGCCTTCTCATTTGCTGCTTTACATTGGCCAATTCTATTTTCATATTTTGTAATTCGACATGATCACCGGTACGGTCGAGTCCCTTTTTCTTTAGTTCACCCCTGACTCCGTATATATCACTCCTCTTCACGCCAAATCCATAGCCTACCGCTCGATAGCCCGGATTTTCCTGTTCATATATTAGCTCTGCAAATACTTCCTCCTCGATTTCTGATCGAGGTCTGGAAGAAGATCCAAGTCGAGCCTCAACTATTTCTCTAGCTGTATCCTACAAAGAAGAGAAAAAGACATTAAATACATTTAAATTAAAAAAAATGTGAGATAATAATAAAATCCACCATAAATTCTTGTGAAACCGTGTTCTCAAAAAAGCCACCACTTTTCCTAGTATGAGTTTCCTGGTAAAACTCTATACTGGTGGGCTTCCTCCCTTTATTAATTTCCTACAATCAACACGTCAACATAAGTCTTAACTAATTTAACAGGTAGATAGTAATAATACACTAAACATATACTGAAGTCCTTACAAAACTATCTCTTTTATTGGCATAACTTGTTGAACCAGCCGTGTGAAACTGATTCTGCTTGGCACGTGCTTCTTTGCCGCATTTACTCTTCTCCTGACATTGGAAATCAACATCAATCCAAGAAAAACTTTACATTCATAATCAATATCAATCTGCTTCCCCCTTTTTGACCAATCAAAAATTACTTAAAAAGAAATTGTTTTACCTTGCCTTGTGGAGAAAACCAAAAATGTACCAAAGTTATCCATTGGTCACGATTAACTCCTCGTGGCACTGTTGCAATAACTTCAGCCTCAGTTTTGTTCCCTTGGCGATATTGCGCTTTCAAGCTCGTCTTATAACCCCTGCACATTTTGCCAAGATGTTGTAGTATTGATTTATCAATCAATACATCACTGGGCATTGAAAATTTCCCCTAAAACATAAAATCCAATAATAATGTCACAAAAAGGCAAGGGAATAGTAAGAAGGCATAAAGTAGTAGTTGTACTAGTAAGAGAGCAACCACATTTCAGTGCTATATCCAAATTTTACTCGAACAGTAAAATTTGATAGAAGAACATATTGCCAATTATACTATTGAATTAAATTAACACAATTAAGAGTATAAAATCTTAATTAATACAATGATAAAGTTCAAAAACTTCAGACATACATATTATATCATATATATAAAGTAAACTTCAGACATAAATAATACTTACTCGGATAACCTCAATAGCTTCTGCTTTGTATTGGTCATTCATCGTACGCCAATCTCTCACTCCGAGCGGACAAAACCGTCCCGTTTTTGCAACCTCTCCAATAAACCGGATCAACAAATCGCTACCCTTTCTAATTGGTTGGCGTAGGTCATTGAACCGTACAATAATTCTTACACCTTCAGGAAGATGCCATACTTCCTTAACTGGTATCGTCCTTAAGGTACTCAAGTTACTTTGACCATCTATTAACGATTAAGATATACCATTACTTTTCTAATTGATTGAAAATTATTACCATAATTAATGCTATAAAATTGAAAACATTTACCGATAAGTTGAAGTAGCTCCCTCTCATCAAATGGCACGTCAGTGGACCAAACACCAGCTTTCCTGACTGGTCCCTTTGCTTCAGATGTTGACGGTCTTGGCTGACTGTCATCACCTCCTTCATGTTTCGGTGTTGCTGTTGAGGACTGCACTGATTTGCCACTTCTAAAAAACCTCCTCATTGTGAATCCACGCTTTTCCAAAAACAAAACAATTAGTAGATGTATAATAGAACGTACAAAAATTAAATGAGAAGCAAATATGTTCCGTAAAACAAATAATCAATAATGAAACAAAGATCATGGACAAAATGAAACAACATGTACAAAAGAAAACTAACATACATGGACAAAATAAAACAACACGTATAAAAGAAAACTAACATACATGGACAAAATGAAGCAACACGTACAAAAGAAAACTAACATACATGGACAAAATGAAACAACACGTAACATTATTTCACAACTCTAAAAAAACAAAGATCAAATCTCGCCTAGATCATACAAGTCCCTAGGTTTAGTCTTAATGACATGATACCATCCCTTTTGCATCTCATCTTGAATATAGAAAAATTGCTTTGCTTGAGATGAGATGACAAATGGATCATCTTTCAACAATCAACCCGTATGCATCAACTTAGAGAAGTTCACACAAGCACCATCATTTCTAAATATTCTTAAGCCCCTATTTATATCTACCCAATCACAACGAAAAATGACAGCTTTATAACTCCTATAATAGTCTAGTTCATATATGTCTGTCAATTTGCCATAGTAAACTTGTCCATCAGCTACTACCATGACCCCAGAATTTTGTGTCCTCATATAGCGCTCACGATCTTCTGTATGAAACTTGTATCCATTAAGGACAAAGCCCTTCATTCTTTTAGCATACTGATTTAGCCCACCAGCTAAAGCCCTTCTCAATCGGCCTTCTTCGGTAGTTGCATCAATTTTGTGCACCTTAATAGAATAAAATGTAATATCAAAATTAATGGTGAATATATAATATCAACTTCAACATCGAATAAAATATACTAACCTAGTTTTGAAGCCACTCAGAAAACTCTTCAACAATCCACTGATTTTCTAATGTTGCATTAGATCGACCTCTATGGAAATATGCTCGTCGTTTTTCACTTAAAAATTCACTATAATAAGGAAATTATTAGCAGGTTGAACAAAAATAGTTAATATTGACAAAGTTGCTTCTATTAACACTTACTCACGAAGTTCCTTGATTTCATCTAGCTGAAATAGCACATAACGATGCGCTTGTTCCTTACTTCTCATATCAAGGTGAACAATTTTCTCTTTTCCAATTGCACGACCCCGAGAGTTTAACAAGTATTTACCCATACTTGAACCATTATCATCATTTCTTTTAGGTCTATTAAAAATGGTCGTAGCACCTTCTAAGTATCTAGAATAAAATGTAATAGTCTCCTCCATGATGTAGCCTTCAGCAATGGACCCTTCTGGCCGCGCCTGGTTACTTACGTATGCTTTCAAATGGGACAAATACCTTTATTACATAAATATAAATAACACGTGAGATCAATTACTGGATGCCAAATATGAGAGATAAAAGTAAATGAAGCATTATCGGCTAACCTTTCAATCGGATACATCCATCTATAGTGAACAGGCCCACCAAGCTTAGCCTCCTCTACTAAATGAATTAGTAGATGAACCATGACTGTGAAAAATGTAGGTAGAAATTCCATCTCCATCTCACAAAGTGTAAGAATAATGTTCGATTGTTGAAGATCGAGCATATTTGAGTCGAGGGTCGTAGAACACAAGTATTTGAAAAAGGAAGACAAGTCTGAAAGCAACTCAATGACTTGTGTGGCATTGGATGCTCGTAAAGCTACAGGAAGAATATCTTGCATAAGAACATGATTGTCACGACTCTTAAGGTTTAAGAGTTTTCTTTGTTTCAACTTCATACATCTAGAGATGTTAGATCCATATCCATCTGGGACCCTAAGTTTCTGTAGAACTCTTAGAAACCGTTCTTTATCATTTGAAGACATGTAGTAAGAAGCTGGAGGCATGTACGTATCTCTATTAGGACGAGGTTGTAGCCAAAGATGTGGCTTTATGTTCCTTTCTTCAAGGGCCCTTATTGCCTTTTCATCATCTCTAGTCTTTCTCTCCATATGTAATAGCGTCCCTAGAACATTATCACACACATTTTTCTCTATGTGCATGACATCTAGATTATGTCGAAGGAGATTGTACTCCCAATATGGCAAGTCAAAAAATATGCTTTTTTTCTTCCAAAGCACTTCCTCATTGTCCACTCTTTCTATTGAACTGTCTATGTGGTGCCTTTCTCTTTTCTTCTTACTAGTCTTTTGGGTTTTTCCGTACTTGTAACGAACTTGTTCTTGTGCTTTCAAGATATCAGTCCCTGATGCAGGAGTAGGAGCACAAGCATACTCCATTGTCCCATCAAACAATTGACTCTGAGATCGAAAAGGGTGATTATTAGGTAACCATTTACGGTGTCCATTATAGCAAATCTTGCCCCCAAACATATAAGAATGTGTATGTTCGGTGCAATAAGGACAAGCTGTGTAGCCCTTTGTACTCCAACCAGACAACATAGCATATGCAGGAAAGTCATTGATAGTCCACATTATAGCCCCTTGCATCCTAAAGTTTTGTCCACTATAGGCATCATATGCATCAATACCTTCCCATAACAATTTCAACTCATGCAGCAATGGTTGTAGGTACACATCAATGTCAAGTCCAGGGCCCGATTTCCCAGGAATAATCGAAGAAAGAATGAATGACGATTGCTTCATACATAGCCATGGGGGCAAGTTGTACGGGATCAACACCACTGGCCATGTACTATAAGTAGTATTCATAAGACGGTACGGATTGAAGCCATCACTAGCAAGACCAAGCCTAACACTACGAGGATCTGAAGAAAACTCCGGATACCGAGCATCAAATGCCCTCCAAGCTAAGCCATCTGCAGGATGCCTTAATTTCCCATCCTTCAAACGGTCTATCTCATGCCATCTCATATCTTCGGCTGTTTTAGATGACATGTATAATCTTTTGAGCCTTGAAATCAAAGAAAAATACTGCATAACCTTAGCGGGCTCTCCTTTCTTGGTTGACATAGTTTCATCACTACAACTGTCATCTTCCTTACCCTTAACTGTCTTCCATCTTGAGGTACCGCATGTATGACAACTCTCTTTTTCAGACATTTCACCCCAATACAACATACAATTATTTGGACAGCATGAATTTTTCATATCCAAGACCCAACTCATTGATCATTTTCTGAGCTTCATAATAAGACGATGGAAATACCATAATTTGGGGGAATGCATCAACAAGAAGTCTTAGCAACATCGTGAAGGACTCAGCAGACCAACTATGCATACATTTCAAGTGAAACAAGTGCAAAAGAAATGACAATTTGGAGAATGCGCTACAGCCTGGATATAGTTCTTCATTAGAAGCTTCCAATATCTTCTTATACTTAGCTTTCTCCTCAGGAGATTGGTTGGGTTGTTCAAGAGGAACTTGGTCCGACCAATCATGTTCATCAGACAAATGGGGTTGACTTGTGGAGGAAGGAATATCAACTCCAATACTTTCTCGTAGTAATCCACCAATATCATCTTGATCTATGGCCCTTCCCTCATTATTATTGGTAGATATTTGACTATTGCATCTCAATTGTTGAACAATATCTTCTTTTTCATGAAAAATCCATTTCTTATACTTTGGCCAAAAACCCTTAAAAAGGATATGATATTCCACATCTTCTAATAAGAACCATTTGGCTACTTTGCATTTATTACATGGACATCGAGTTTTTCCTTCTATAAGGTTTTCTTTAGCCAACTTAATGAATTCAATGACACCATCAATATAAGCTTGACTAATCCTTGGTTGCGTGATCCAACTCGTATCCATATCTCTAAATATTAAGTAGTGCAATCAAATTACCTAAAAATTGAAAAAAGATAGAGTTCATAAGACAAATATTTAATCAACCAATCAAAATATATACAAATACAAAAACAAATAATTAATGGGACTTAGGAGAAGTTAGAAATTAATGTAAGATGCATGAGTTTCTTATAATCAATTTTAATCCTCTAATGTGAAGGATCCATCTAAACAAGGAATACAGCAACAAAGTTTTATTTTTTCAAATTTAAAAATTATGAAATCGATATCTAATCTCCCTGACATTAACAAATTGAACTCACAAGCGCCACCAACACATAATTGTAAACATCAATCAAACACAGTAACACAAGAATTTCGTCAAAACAACAATTTTTTGTATTAATCAATTGAAATGATGAGATGCAACGATAGAATCATTCGAACCATAGCATTAAGGATGCGCATGAAGCAGGGGAAAGTGTGAAACGGTGATAATACAAAACTATAATAAAACTACTTCAACCAACTCAAATGATATAACACTTGTAGAAGAATAAGCAGTCCAATAAAAATAAAAACCGAAACTAGGGCAAGGACATCACATACTAACAGCAAAGCAAAAGCAACTGTGAAATCGGAAGGTGAGGGTGAGAGACGAACGCTGGCGGCGACGGTGAGAGGCAAACCCGGGCAGCGACGGTGAGAGGAGAACGCCGGCGGCGACGGTGAGAGGCGACGCGGTTGGAAATCGGGTGGTGAAGGTGAGAGACGAACGTGCTTTGCGAGGGTGAGGGTGAGAGACGAGGGTGAGAGACGAGGGTTAGGGTTTGCGGGAGGTGAGAGTGAGAGATGACGGTGAGAGCGCGAGAAATGAGGGTTAGGGTTTGTTCGGGGTATATATACCCGGCGAGAATCTCGGCGCTTATAAGTGCCAAAAAATATCGGCGTTTATAAACACCGAGATTCTCGGCTCTTATAAACGCCGATATTTTTTGCGTCGTTTAAAATCGCCGAGAATTTTGGACGCTTTGTCTCAACGCATTTAAACGCCGAGATTTCTAGACGCTTGTATAAACGCTGATAATTATGCGCCAAGAATTGCCCTTTTTTGTTGTAGTGACAAACTCTAACCCTAATTTCCCTCTCTCCAAATACACGACCACCCATATTCTCCAACCACAACCTGGCATTGAAAACCTAGGCTTAAAACCGGTGATCCCATGACTGCACCAACCTCAACCCACCTATCCTCTTCCCCAAGTTCACCGCCACCAACACCGCAACTTGTGGCCGCTGCTACACCGATCACCGCTCTTCCCCAACCTGTAGTGGTCCGGTCACCACCTCTCCACCCTCCAAAAATTGGATCCTATTCCATTAGTATGATTTCTAATCCCATCCCCTCTTCTTTTGGTCAATCTCTCCCTAGTTCATCCCTCACTTATGGTTTAATTGGGTCCTCATCTATTCATTCTAGTATTGAGGGCTTTAATTCCTTCCTTGGGTTTTCAAATTCAATATCCGGCTACCCCTCTCTCTTATATTCCTAACCCCCCGATCCCCTCCTCGTTTGGGCTATCGGGTACACAACATCTCTTCCCTCAACCGGTCCCTCTTTCTAGTTCTTTGATCACTAGTTTAGTCACAGTTAAACTTGAATCTCCCGCTGACTATACCACATGGCATGAACAAGTTTCTATGGTGCTTAGGGCTAATCATGTCATGGGATTCGTAGATGGATCACGTCCATGGGGATTATTCTCATGATGAGCCTAGGAGAAGTAAAAGAGCTAGAAAATCTAAAACATTTGGTAATGACCTTTACACATTTTTGCTAGAAGATGATCCTAAAACTTATAGAGAAGCAATGCAATCGGTTGATGCTCCTTTTTGGAAAGAAGCAGTAAGAGACGAAATAGATTCCCCTATGTCCAACAAAACTTGGGTCTTGACTGATTTACCCTATGGGTGCAAAACAATTGGTTGTAAATGAGTTTTCCGCAAAAAATTAAGAACGGATGGGTCAATTGATAAATTTAAAGCAAGACTTGTAGCTAAGGGATTTAAACAAGAGGAAGGAGTTGATTATTTTGACACATATTCACCAGTTTCAAAAATTACTACAATAAGAGTTTTATTGGCTCTTGCCTCTATCTATAAGTTAGAAATTCACCAAATGGATGTTAAGACGACATTTTTGAGTGGTGATTTGGAAGAAGAAATTTACATGGACCAACCGGAAGGGTTTGTGATTCCTGGGCAAGAAAATAAAGTGTGTAGGCTTGTAAAATCTCTTTATGGTTTAAAACAAGCTCCTAAACAATGGCATGATAAATTTGACCAAGTGATACTTTCAAATGGTTTTCAAATAAATAGTGCAGATAAATGTGTATATATTAAACCAATTGGTGACAAATGTGTTATACTTTGTTTATATGTTGATGGCATACTAATATTTGGAAGTAAACTTTGTGATGTTGTGAATACTAAATCTTTCTTGTCCAGTAGTTTTGATATGAAAGATCTTGGTCCGGTTGATGTAATACTAGGAATGAAATTAATTAAAAATAAAAATGGCATTATATTGTCTCAAGCACATTACATTGAGAAATTGTTGTTTAAGTTTGGTTATGCTAATGCTTTGCCGGTTTCAAGCCCTTTTGATCCAACAATAAAGTTAACGAAGAATATGGGTGAAGGTGTTTCACAATATAAATATTCCCAAATTATTGGATATTTGCTGCATTTGGCCAATCATACTAGACCTGATATATCTTATGCTGTATCTAGATTAGGAAGATATACACATAACCCAAGTATTTTACATTGGAGTGCTTTAGAGAGGGTATTTAAATACTTAAAAGGAACTCTAAATCATGCCATTCACTATTGTGATTTTCCTGCTGTGATTGAAGGATTCAGTGATGCTAACTGGATAGCAGACTCTGAAGACACTAAATCAACAAGTGATTATGTGTTTACATTTGGTGGTGGTGTAGTATCTTGGAAGTCTGGAAAGCAAACAATTATCTCTCGTTCCACTATGGAGGCTGAAATAGTGGCACTAGATGCTGCTAGTACCGAAGCTGAATGGATTAAAAGTTTTATGGTCGACATACCATTATTGCCTAAACCCGTACCTCTGATTTTATTACATTGCGATAGTCAAGCTGCAATAGCTAAGACTAAAAGTAAAAAGTTTAATGAGAAAAGGAGGCATCTAAGGGTAAGGCATAGATCGATAAGACATCTAATTTCTCATGGTGTAATTGCTGTTGATTTTATCAGGTCAGAAGATAATGTAGTGGATCCGCTAACGAAAGGACTGGCCCGCCAACAAGTTGTTCAATCATCGAGGGGAATGGGACTGAAGCCCATAAACTAATCACCACAATGGAAACCCGTCCTCAGAGGTATGGCGATCCCATGAATGAGGTTCAACGGGTACAAAAGAAACTGATGGGTGATTGAAATAGCACAAATTATACTATTTATAGCGGGGTATTCCCGGGTTCCATTCCTAAAGTGAGGTGCTCTTTACTGTGATGTTCAAGGAAGAGGTAAACTCTTAATGGACCTGATGGCACGATATGTGCGGGGTGATGATCACAGATCTTATTCCCTGAAGGGTTCACCTACGTGGGTGTGGTGGTGGGGTCGCCACTGTGGGAAATGGGTTGTTCCCTAATGACACTCATGAGGCAGGATTTGTGCGCATGACCGTAACGCGCTCCACTGATAGAACTTTATAATTACCAGCATTTTGTGTGTGTGGTGGGTCTAGACCTAGTTATAAGAGATCTAGTTCAAAGCGTCTATGCTACTATGGCTTCTTCAGGTTAAATCTCATTTACACTAAGTGTTGGTTCAAACCCGAAAGGTACCTACATGTATTAACGGAGTACAATGCTCACTAAGTTTTGTAATTTTTAAATCATGTGGGGGATTGTTGGAAAAAATTATATATTTTATTGATTTAAAAATTATTTCTTATTTTTAAGGTAAATAATTACTTATAAAGAATTAGTTATAAAGTATTTAAGATTCAAAATTAATGTGCTATTAAAATTGTTCCAGTGTTATAACGCCTGCAATAAAAAATTGAGCCGTTGGTTTTACATGCAATATCATCATTCATTACATTGGAATCAGTCAAGATGAAGGGCATTAACATTTCTTGCTGACCAAACGTTGCATATTGAGAATTTAAGCATATAGAGTTTATATCTATATAAGCTTATGAGAATGGTAGAAAATATATACAACAAAAAAATATTTTATTTCTTCAATCCCTTCTATTTTTTGAAAAATTGCGAGCTTGGTAATTATAGTTCGGGGATCTTTGATCGCTGCACTGATAGAGGTCCGACGGGTTGTTGAATCCTAGAAAATGAGCGTATACAAATACAATACTCGTGCAAGAGGGGCGTTTCCTTTCTAAGGAGAGCGTTCTCACATGCCTCAACCCAACACAGGCGTTTCTTAACCCTTTCTGATTTATCTTGTCTTTAGATTGCTATTGTTATTTATGCTTCATTGAGCATCTCTACTCTGTTATAATTTTTGTTGAATTTTTGTGCATTATATATTGTATAGTTTCTAACAGATTCCTCCTGGAATAACAAGTATTATTCAGGTTGGGGGTCCTCGGAAACAGCCTCGCTTTAGAGTAGTACCCTAAAGGGGGAAGGTTGCGTACATTCACCCCTCCAGACCCTGCTCAGGCTGGAGCCCTTGTGGCACTAGGACTATTGTTGTTGTTGTGGCATTTGAAAAAAGATAGTAAGCTGTATAATGCTCCATGATCAAAAGCCAAACATAAATGGCTCCAGTTTTGATATGGTCCACTATAAGGGTGGCTTTGCTGTAAGTTTTTACATAAACGTAATGGTTTGGACTTGGATCTAACGGACAATTGGAGGGACTATGCTATAGGGATTCTTCATGTAGTGATACTGGGTGGTAATGCTGGGACAACTAACTAAAGCTCGAAACCATATAATGACTCTCAGTTTTTGTGTTATTAAGAATGTGTGACTAATCAAGGGTTGAAATCTAAAATAAAGAGGCGTTTCTAGATTCCGAATTGTATTAATGACAGTAAACTAGTTCATACACAATGCTTTTCTGATTGAGCCCTTGAGAAATAGGAATTGCTATTGGTGGAACAATTCCCTACAATTAATATATGGAATGTGAAAGTGGTTTCACACCAGTGCACGACAATAGTCCAAAAACTCCACGAGGTCCTACAAGTAAGAAGTGGATGCCGACACGATTCATTGTTAGTTGAATAAAGGAGCAAAGGATTTAGTTGGTGTCAAGTATCTCAATTCTCACTAATGAATTCTCTGAGGAATAAGACTGCACCAAAAACACTCTATTTGAACTGTGGTTGGGTTACAAGAGGCTAAGATTGTAGTCTGAAAAAGAGATAATTAAAAAAGCATTTCTTAGTCCATGTTGCCATGTCAACACGTCTTCGACAGTAGGGCAAAGAGAAACTTCTTGAAGGCCACGAGTGAGCACTAGCTAGAGTTCGCTCTCACGACCGAAAAGGCTATGATGCGGTCTTATGTTCCGCTGCCAAGTGATACTATCCCAAAGGCCCATGTGACCTACAAAAACAACTTCTTTTTCCTATAATTAGGATATAAGTCCGATAAAGTACAGAAGTGCAAGGCAGGGCCTGACAACAAGCAGCCATAACACCAAAACACCCAAGTCAATAGACTGTCCGCAATCCGGACTCTAACACAAAAATCGCCTAAAGAAGGACTAGGATGGCAGAGAGGCACTTCGCCAAAGGAAACACATCCGAAAAGAGAACCCTAGCTCACAACCATCAATCGAACAAGCCACAATGCCCAAACACCTAAGACAGTCCACAACACAATACCAGCTATTTATAACAATCACCAGACTAGGTGTAATAATAATAACTAACAACAGCAAAAATAACAATAACAATAACAATAATAATAACAACAATAATTGTTGAAGTATAAAACTATTCGTAGGCCTTTATCTATCAGCTTAAGCTTTTGGGACAAATAGTTTCTTCACATGGTATCAAAGCAAATACTAAAACCCTAATACCAAAAAATAATTCCCCTCCTTGGCCGAACCCTAAATCTCATGGCGCCCTCCCCCCTTTCCTATCAGCGCCGACCTAACCAAGTTCCTTGACATGATATCAGAGCCATGTTAACCAAAAAGTCACGAGTTCGAATCTCAACAGCCCCCAATTTTAATATTAAAATAATTTAAACACAAGATATAAAGTAGGCCTCTGCACTATCTACGCTTCAAGCCCAATCGGCATTCATACGAGGGGACATATGTTGAAGTATAAAACTATTCTTAAACCTTCACCCACCAGCTTAAGCTTTGGGAACAGATGGTTCCTTAACAACAACAATAACAATGATACAAACCGGCTTCCACCCACGCACCAACAAGATGTGCCACCTCATCCCGTTCTAGAATGTTCCCGGCTGCCACCTCACCCCCTTCCCTACTTGTATAAATAGATAGTAGTGGTAGTGTAGAGAGTATACCAAATATGATGCAGAGCTATTGAGCTCAAGTCTCTCTCCCTCCTTGTTCTCTCTAATTTCTCCAACCCCCCTCTCCCCCCCCCCCCCCCCCCTCTTTCCCTTATGTAAAACCTTCATTATTGGAGCTTATCCTATTAAATACTATATTTAGCTTGTGCTTTCATTTGGTTTGTATCAATTGATATCAGAGTGGTCTTTCCTCGGCCCCGATCACCGCCGTCGTGATCACCGATCATCATCTCGTGGGTACTATTCATCAGCAGCATCATCTTCGACAAGCTGTTCCCACCGTTCATCATCAAGGTATCTCCATCATCACCACCATTCTCGTTATCTGCATCATCAGCTTCATCTTTGCCTCCCCTATTTTTGTTTACAAAAAAAAAAAAAAAAAAAAAAAAAAAAAGGGGAGAAGCAAAAATCCTCAACAACCTCATCACCATCTTCACAGCATCGGTTTACAGCTCATCGTCATCATCCTAAGCAACTATCGTCGACCTCCTCACTGATTTTTGAACATCATCACCAATCCCCTCAACCACCACTGTTTCGTTTATTCCCCCAAAAAAAAAAAGAAAAGGAAAAAAAAAGAGAGAAAAAGAGAAACAAAAAAAAAAAAAAAAGAGAAGGAAAACCTCAAAACACAACTTGCATATAAGGTGTTTGATAAAATGTCTTAACCAATTTTTCCATATTTCTACCGCCAGTAATCACCCATGGCTGATGGAGGTCGGCTCCAGACAACGGTCGTGTCACTCGAGCGTAGCAGGCAGAGGCTCGCCCAAGATATGGACCCCTCGACGGGTCAATACACCAGAAACCATCAGCTCAACTCAATCATAGAGCTCATGAGGCTTCGCCAAACAGGAAGTGTTGGCGAATATTTTATCCAGTTTGAGTCCCTAGTGGACAAGTGTTGGTTGAAGGAAAGAGATAAGATGAAACTGTCCATAGGCGATTTGAGGGACGAGATAGCAGAAGGAGTCACCATATACATGCCACAAATAGTACGCGACACCAAAATTTTGGCCAAACAATAGGAATGTAATCTCGCCTATCTAGCGAAGTTAGCTACAAAGGAGTCTCTCAGTATGGCACCAATCACGCTATCGTCAAGCCTTGGGAATGACCGTCCCGCCAACCCTTCTATCCAATAGCTTCCACCAACACCTGTCACAACTGAGAAGACGCCTGCCCCACTCGTTGAAGATAACGACATCTCTCCGCCTCAGCCAGCCCTAGACTCGGGCCCCGACCCCATCACAAATACCGCCATCACTCCAACTCTTGGCGTCTCCGGGGATGCCGCCATCTCCACCGCCTCTCCTTCACCGCCAGCTTCAGATCAGGGCCCTAAATCCATTCCGGATACCGCCCCCGCTCCACTTCTTGGCATCTTAGTGGATGACGCCATTAGCCATTCAGTGACGGTAACGGATGGACATCAGATTGTCTCTACAACCGCTTTACTCCCAGCCATCTCTGTGACTCCCACCTCTGTTCCATCTCTATTCTCCACATTCAGCTTAGGGCTGCCACTCGAGTCAGATCTTCAAGCGCCCCACCAGCTGATTTCCGAGTCTGAGGGCGTGGACACCATTTCCACCTAGCTCCCTCTCGCCCTTCATCTCTTCAGCCGTGAGGAGGAACGCCACCCGGATGACTTCGCGGATCCCGTACTGCCAAGGTTCCAAAAGTTAGTATTCGACCCGAGAGGAACCTCTACCTTCCAGAGTTGGCTAGTTGTCCGTGACCTTTGGGGACAAGGGTCTTTGGAAGGAAATGAAATGATACGAGCCAAAGTGGGATTTGGCGCACAGCAGAACGCCATCGCTCTAAATCCCCACCTCCCAGGCGACTACCTTGCTTCTGATCCTCGAGGACGAGAATCTTTTCAAGGGGTCGGTATTGATACAAACCGGCTTCCACCCACGCACCAACAAGATGTGCCACTCATCCCCCTTCTAGAATGTTCCCGGCTGTCACCTCACCCCCTCCCCTGCTTGTATAAATAGAGAGTAGTGGTAGTGTAGAGAGTATGTCAAATATAATGTAGAGCTATTGAGCTCAAGTCTCTCTGTCCCTCCTTGTTCTCTCTATTTCTCTCCCCCCCCCCCCCCCACCCCCTCCCCCTTCCCTCATGTAAAACCTTTATTGTTGGAGCTTATCCTATTAAATACTATATTTAGCTTGTGATTCTATTTGGTTTGTATCAATTTGTTTTTTTAACGAGAAAACAAAAATAAAGCAGTGAAATAGAAAAGAGAGATGAGAGGGTAAAAAAAAATACCTTGGGAAATGAGCTTAAAGCATGGTAATTAGGGGAGATGTTGAAGGTGTTGAAGGCCATGCAAAAGCTTGTCAAATTCAGTCTTTTGCTCGTCCACCTCGCATTCCTTGTCTGTTCGACCTTTTCATTATCCCCATATCTCTCTCTTTATGGTAAACATAATTTAATATATTCTCTTTATTTTATTTATTATATATATAATAATAATAATAATAATAATAATAATAATAATAATAATAATAAATATGATTGTATAATTAAATTAAATGAACTTAACATTAATTTTTATCTATCTTATACATTATTGCAAAGTTCCCATTTCTCTCAAAAACCTTCAAACTCTAATTCTAAGTATTATAGGCTATGACTTCCTTACTAATGGATTCATCCTTTCATTTAAGTTGGAGACTTGTATTTTTTTTGAACATTTGCATAAAAAGTTTTAAGTCAACAAACTTTAGGCTAATTTAGCAAGATATTTTTTAAAAAATAGCTAAAGAATTGAAGGAAAATTTCAATACGAAGTTAGTGGTTAAAAGTGATAATTTAAGTTTAAAACAACGAGACATGTGGATGTAAAATTTTATTTTTTTCAAATTATGAACATCCTCCGTGCATCGCACATGATAACACTAGTTATTATTATTGTTATTACATAGTATGTATAGTGGATGTACATTATATCTATGTTATTTGTTCCAGAAGTAATAATTTTACAATTAAAAATTTGGATTTTTTAATTAAAAACTACTGAAATGTTAGGCATGGCTTTAAAAACTAACTGGAGATTTTATTTTTTTTAATGTTACCTGTTAATGTTAACGCCGTTAGCATCCATTCATTTTTACTGACGTAGCATTTAAAGAGTTTTTTTAAATATTAAAATTATTTTTTAATATTTAGAAATTATTTAGATATTTAAAATGTTTTTGAAATATTTCAAATATTTTTAAATTATTTTAAATATAAATTTGAATTTTTTGAATTATTTTCTCTTTTTTATAAAAATGCCATATCAGCAAAAACTAACGGATATTAATTGCGTTAACATTAAGATGTTGCATTGAAAAATTTTTGAAAGTTTAGGTGTGACTTTGAAAAAGAAGAAAATTTAGATGATTTTTTAAAACCACACTTAAAATTTAGGTGATTTTCAATAAAAGAAATCCTAAAAAATTGTGGCCCAATCATGTTAACCAAGTTAGAATGACTCAAGATTCTCTTGTTCTCGCTTTTGTGGGCTTTCTTAGGCTCCGTTTTTGGTGAATTCATAGTTTTTTGTATTTAGAGTTGTCTCTAATTATTGAAAAAAAATTATGCAAAATTAGCGAGTTTAAGGGAATGAGTCTAAGCTCGACCTTATGGTCTTAGCTCATGCTAGTTGTAAGTCGAGCTCAAGCCATGACAACCTGAGCCAACCTTGCACGAAATTTCCAAGTTTGGTGGGTTCGAGACGAGCTCAAGTCAAGCCTTGAGTCTGACACCTGGGAAGTAACTGAAGATAATTTAACTTTATTACAGTAATAAATATAATCAACATAATATCTAATATATACTTATAAAATTAGTGATGGAACTTAAGGTCTTTTTGGTTAAGTTTCATGTATAAAAAAAAAATGTTATTTTTTAAGGAAAACTTATTTTTCTAGAAATTAAAAATATTTAATCTTAAAAGAGAATTTATTTTAAGTTTAAGTAGAAGCATAATCACTTCTGATTATTTTTTCGATTAAACTAGCTTTTATAAAAAATTATCACTTAGATACCTTAATGTTTAAGCACTTATCACCCTAGATACTTTGACATTTTAATATATACAATGAGATATCCTATAGTTTGAATATTTTATCACTTAGGTACCACCAAAATTTAATGACTTTTTATAAGAAAATGATAAATTTTCTAAAAAAAATATTGATGTAATGCATAATTATGATATATATATATATTCATTAAAAATTTAGTGAATTGCTATAAAATACTCCCTGAATATTGATGTAAACTATCTAAATTTTTTCGAAACTATGCATCATGTTAGCAAGTTTCGGTGAAAAGTCAGCAAATATTAATGAATATACTTACATATTATTGAAATTTTAGAGGGCTCATTTACTAGGCAGTAAGACACCGGATCTCATTAGAACTCCGAAGTTAAGCGTGCTTGGGCAAGAGTAGTACCAGGATGTGTGATATCCTGGGAAGTCCTCGTGTTGCCAACCCTATAAGGTTGAAGGTTCTCAAAAACAACCTCTCAGCAGAGTTACATTACATCCTGAAGCAGTAAGGCTGCGTACATCCATCCCTAGCAGACCCCCACTTATACGAAAGTCTTTAAGGCATTGGATCTGTTGTTGTTGTTGTATTATAGAAATTTTAGCATTTTAAATTTTTAGAGTACCTAAATAATAAAATTTTTAAACTTAAAAATATTTTTTTATATGCTTTAAAATATTAAAATATTCGGATAATAAATAATCAAACCTCGTGCATGCAATCACGTAATGCGCTCCCACGTGTCAGGGGTTACACACGTGTGCCTTCATCTTGTCAGATTCTCCCCCGATCCCATGACACAAACGCTAAATACATCTAACTAGTATTATCCCGTGTGATATATATAGTGAATATTTATATTTTTTTTAAATATAATTTATGCATTATCAATATATTGTTACATTAGAATTTTATTAATTTTATAAATGATACAACATTATATATATTGCAAAATAACGTGGCAAAAAATTTAAATTCTTTTTTTTCCCTTTTTTATAACCTAAAATATTAAATAATACTCTTTTAAAATTGCTTAGATTAGAGCTTGAAAGTTTTTAATGACACCCTTTAAAATTACTTGAACTATAATTCATAATAAAATAGGTGAGGCTAATCGGTGCAAATTGACACAACTTAAGCCAACAAAATAAGAAAGAAGAAGTTGTTTTTTTTTTTGTAAATTACAGAAAACCTCCAAACTTTTGCTTCAATAACAGAAAATTCATCACAAATAAAATCACTCATTAACTCCCTCACTTTTATAAAATTATCACTTTGCCCTTCAAAATAAAATAGTTAAGTATTTAATTTTATTTTGAAGTAGAATTTTATGTTTTGAAGAAAAATAAGAATTTTTTTATATTTATAGAAAAAAGTAATTTTCTATATTTATAAAAATAATTATTTTAATTAATTATATAGTAGAGATATTATAATATCAATAAAAATATTATATTTTATCTTATAATATTTTTTATAAAAATTTGAAAAATATTTTTTTATCTTCTAAACTTATAATATCATTATTATAATTAATTAAAATAATTCTATTTTTTTAATAAATATATAAAAATTTCTCAATTCTATTGGAAAAAATATAAAATTTTTGTCTAATAATATAAAATTTCATTCTAAAAACACTTAATCCCCTCACTTTTGAGGAGCAAAATGGTCAAAAAAAAGTTACATAGAAGTTAAGCAATAAATTTTTAAAAGTGGGGGATTTTGTGAATGTTTTTATTCGTAAAGGGGTTTTCTATTTTTGAAATAAAAGACAGGAATTTTTTATAATTTATTTTTTTTTTTTTTAAGCACTAAGAAGTAGTAAGTTAAGGTAAGGGAGATTTTGGTGAGTTTAAGAACAGAAAAGCTATTAAAATTTTTATTTTATTTTTATAAGTATATATAAAAATATTTCGATAATTTTAAAAAAAGTATATGCATAAAAAGAAAATGCAACTTAACTTCGACACTTTTAACATTTCATTCAATGCATCAAAACATAAATCAAAGTGTAAATAAACTATAAAAAAATGTCTATTTTGTATAAATACATAACTAAAATTAAAAAAAAAAAATATTTGCATTAATTCATCAAAGAAACACAGAAAAATCTCTTCGAGGCCGGACATAACCCCAAGCTATTCAAGCACCCGCTTAGGGCCTCTAAAATTCAAGGGCCCCAAATTTTAGGAGATTGTGCTGTTAAAATCTTAATTGTTAATATTAATAAATTTTAATATTAAATTTTCAGAATTTTATTATATATAAAGTGCCCCCATTTAAAATATTGACTTGGAGTTCCGAAAATGTCAGGACGGACCCTGAATCTCTTGGCCTTAAATCACTGCGCCCTATATTTTCTTAATTTACCACAGCTACCTATTTTCTAAGATTGCCCTCCATTTACTTAAAGTCAAAGTGTAACTAAACTATTAAAATTTGCCAATCAATTACTTATAGAAATGTTTATTAAAATTTGAATCAAATCTTAGAATCTTACGATTCTACAATGTCATAATTGCCGACCGATCTGAATCCAAAGTAGAATCTTACGATTCATTGATGTTACATTAAATTAAAGGATAGAACCGTAATACGATTTTATGATTCTAGCTATCTGACCTCGATTTTGCTAACGCATATAAATAAAAAATTAAAAAAATAAAGCATCTATTATGAACAACCTTACTTTATTAGTTTGAAGTAAAAGAAAGTTAATTAAGCAATATATATTTTTAGTAAACCAAATTAAGTTTAGTTTTATATTTTAACCTTAATATAAAGTTCGATTAGTGGCATCTATCTTAAAAATTTACATGATTATTATAGTATAAAATGACATATTTATGTTGCATGATAATATTTTTACCATATTTGATTATATTTCTTATATATATATATATATATATATATATATATATATCCATATAAGGTCTTATTAATAATTTTTTTAACTGTATAATTGATACTAATACAAAAAATAAGTATAATATACGTTTAGTAGAATATTACGATTCTCAATTTGATTCTACGATTCCGATTTTGATAGCCCCTACCGGTTCTAAGTAGAATCCCGATTCTAACACTTGCTTACAAAGGTAAATCTTCAACTCCTTACTAGGTAAATCTAAGTAGAATCCCGATCCAAATAACTGGGGCTATGTTTGGGTCAGAAGTGGAAGGATGTCAATCATTCTGAATTTGAATCATTTGAATATGATGAAGTTTGTGAAATTTCCCAGGAAAAGGGGGAAGAAAGACAGAAAGTACAGTCATTAATAAGCCCGACGTCGGGTGCACTAACCATCTGAAATGAAGCTAACGGTATGGAATGTCAATTGGCTCAAAACAGGAGTTAGAGGAGTATGGTCAGTTCATTAACCGGTAAAAGGACTAACCACCTCTTGCCTTTCCTTAAAAATAAAGTGACATCTTTTAAGCTAAGGTTGGTTGTTATGTTACGAGGAATTGACTCAACTTCATTATGGCTTTTGCGGAGGGCTCTGGCGGAGTCCTAATCATTTTGGGAGCGATGATTCTTGAAGACTGTTATTGTTAGAATATAAGGTCGCACATAAAGTATGTTTTTATTGGTTTGTACGCACATTGCAGTAGGAGTGGGATGATAGAAAAAGGTATAATCCCAGGTACTTGCAGTATGGAGGATTCAAAAAAGTCCATTCATGGGTGTGATTACATTGATTGGGTGCAAATTTGCTAGATTTCCAATTTTGTACTCAAGTTTCACACATACGAAAGCAGAACTCAGGGTTGTTCAGAATGGTGTGTTACGTAGCAGGATGATGACTATAGGAGTGTAGTAGCTTGTCGTTTGGATAAATCTTTTGAAGTGTTCTGATTAGGTGTGGTACCGGTGCTTGGGTTTAGGGGTTGTGATTCTTTTTTCAGCTTTATGACCACTACTTTTGGTGTTTTATTTAGTTTTTTTTTTTTTTTCCTTTTCCACACTGTGTGTCATGCGGATCTCCTTGTGAGAGGCCGGCTTCTATATCGCAAGTTTTCCCTCGATAATTATCGAAAAAGAAAAACTAACCACACAATACACCCGAAAACAAAAATACATTAACTTCCACAATACTCCAAAAGCCACACCAGAAGCAAATAAACAACCGAGGGGACTTGTCAATATAATTATGGTTAACTCATGATCAAACCAACAAATGTTAGGATTAATTTTAACGTGTCTTCATTTTTTTTAATTAGTTTTTTTTATTTATAATTAGTTAGATATTCAATGAGTTTGCAATATATAAAATATAAAACATAAATATTTTATATTTATGTTTTTTACTTTTTAAATGAAAAACTCATCACATTGTTTACACTATAAGATTTAACTAATTTCTAATATAAGCTGGTATATGTCAATATATATTCAGATTATGCGAGATATTTAACACACTCTTTCACATATAGCGTAGACCAGAGTAAACACAACATACCCCAATATGCAGCGTGAGATGTTCGATGCAATGATTTTAATAGATTTTTAAATTTAAACGCAATTTGGGGAATCAAGAAACAACTACCGTTTCCAAAACTCTGTCTCAGATTGGCCGTGCATGATCAACACTGTAAAATTAAGGATCATGACTTGGTTTCAAGCAATTGTTGGCCCCACTGACATTGCCATACACCAGTATACATGAAGGAGCCCCGTAGATTGATTTGCAATTCCATTCCCAAACCAAGACAAAGATGGGCCATTCCATACTTTACATAGACTACTATCTTCACAGTAGCGATTCTAGTCACGGACCATAGGCAAAACCGGCATCTATTGCTTTGCTTTGCCCATGTTGCGCTTCCAGCTCGTGGTTCTTTTTCTTGAGATTTCATTTTATTTCTTTATTTTGCTTCGATATTATTATAGGGACTCTCTCTGTACTCCTTCTAATTATCAAAAAAAAAAAAAAAAGATTTGTAACTTAATGTTTTTGTTTTGATTTTATAATGAAAAATAAATTAGAAACTATGAATAATTATAATCAAATATATTATTTTTGTTCGAGCTTTTAGAGTTGAAGAGATCTTAGGTTTAAAGCTTGTATACTCGATAAAGGAAAAGTTGTATCATATCTACCATTGTAAAAATTAGAGTAAATCACATATTAATACTTTAAAATTTTAGTATGTTAATTTTTTAGTGCAGAAACTTTGTATAACAATTTTTTAGTTCAAAAGTTATATGTATTTAATAAAATAGTTCAAATAACAGTATATAAGGATGTAAAATAAGTTTCTCATGTTGAGGAGAATAGCAAGGAGATGGTGGAGTTACCAACAAATAACAAAATGTTTTACACCAGATTATATCATTATTTGAATTATTTCATTAAATGTATTTTTTTTGATAATTAGAGAGAAAACTCTCAATACAAAAACCAACGTACACATTGAAGCAGAGCTTGAGAAAGCCCACAAAAGTAAAAAAAAAAAATAGAAATACACGTATTGAACTAGAAACCAATTCTCAATTTCCGCCTATTTTATTAAATGCAATTAACTGTTGGACTAAAAAAAATTAATACATTAATCCTTAAAATTAGACCTAGCAATCGGGTCAAGTCGAGTTGGGTTCGGATCGAGTCAAAATTGGGTTGGGTCAGGGTACGGTCGGGTCATCGTCAGTTTGGGTCAAGTTCAGGTCGGGTCAGTCTCGGGTTGGGTCGACATCGGGTCAGGTAGACCTCGAGTCGGCTCAGATTTCAGGTTAATCCATTAAGTTATTTTGATAATACATTTATTCAACCTTGAAAATCATAACTAGAACTACAAATTGAACGAAATGACTATAATTAGCATATTTTTTCGATTTTATGGTTGATTGCATTTCTATTTGGTTCTTTCCGTATTACAGGACGAGTTTGGTTTGGGTCTCGGCTCATCACGCATCGGGTCAATTTTGAGTCAACTCTAATTCGGTGAGGTCATTTCGTGATTCTGCTCAGCTTTGATAGGGTCAAGTTCGGGTCGGTTCATTTTCAGGTTCAGATTCCAACAAATTTTAAAATTTTTGATTTAGGATCGGGTCAGATAGCAGATGAAATGGGTCGAGTTATCGAGCCAGGTCACATTTTTTCAACTCTACTCAGAATACTAATATACAAAGAGGTAAGGCTGCGTACATCCCATCCCCTCCCCCCCCCCCCCCCCCCCCCCCCGACCCTGCATATGCGGGAGCCCTCGAGACGTTGGATTTGTTATTGTTGTTGCACTCAAAATACTAATATGTAATTTAACCAAAAAATAATTTATTTTTATTTTCATATAGATATTTTCTGATGTCTGAGGTTAGGTACGTAGGTATAGGAAACCGTACAAAATATAGTAAGGTACCTAACACGGTACCATACAGATTTAAAGATGGGGGCCGTTTTATTGGAGCTTTTCATTTATATTTGCTCAACTCATCCTTGTGGTCATAAACCAAGTCTACGTGGGCACTTTCTCATCGAAAATGCTATCTAACTTGTTACTACTATTACCATAATTTACATTGGCCCATTTTTTCCCGATAATTAGCGACAAAATCGTAATACATAAATCGAGAAATAGAAACACAAAAAAGTAGACACTCAGGTAAACAAGAAAAAAAGGTAAAAACACCACACATGAACAAAGGAACAAAAATAGGCGCTATACGGCTATATCGGCATTGGGAGAAACGGGCACGGTGCATGAGAAGATTTCGAACCCTGACAGAGCTGGAGAGAGATTAACAGGGGGACTGGTTGAAATAAAGCCCTACTCTAACCTTGGAAAAAGCTCAATCATATACGATTCATCGTCATCATATGCCAAACCAAGCCTTTTCCCGAACACTCACCTATGCTTCGCATCAAAAGGCTTACCAACATCCGTGGCATTGTCATTATTGTCTTAGGTTGTGGTTGTAATTTTTTAAAGTTTGTTCATTTTTTGACGTGTAATCATCCTAATCCTATTCCTTGGACTGTTGTATTATTGTTGTCATTTAATCCTCGCTTTTATACATGTTGACTCAAGTCTCATTTATACGAGATGTCTGTTTTGTAACATAACTTTGTCACTAATTATTAAAAAAAATTAGGCATTTTGATAGTCCAAATCTGTTTCATCAAATTTCTTTTTTTAGAAAATTATTTTTCTGAAATTTTTTTTTTTTAAAGATCTTTTGTTAGAATTTGAGCATATTTGATCTGAAAAGAAAATTGATTCTCTTATAAAAGTTTAAGCTCTTTTTTTAGTTTTACGTAGAAACAGAAAAATAATATTTCTTATTTAAAATAGAAATAGAGGCACAAATCAAAATATTTTCTCAAAAATACTTTTCACAAAAATAAATTTGTAAAAAGTGATTTTATTAGGAATATTTTGATTTGAAATTTTTAATTTTTTTCTTTTGCTCTACTTTATAGGAGAAATACTATTTTTCTACTTTTATTTACAAGCAAAAATCTTTTTTATTTAAAAGTACTTATCTTCAGGCCAAACATCCTTAAATACAAGAAAAAAAAAATCATTTTCTTCAAAAAAGAAAATTAACCAAACATACCTATTTGGACAATAAACACATTCTTTTTATAAGTAAATCGAGGATTGATCTACGGCCTCAATATGCTAATATTTTATTACCAAACTAAGATCTCGACAACAAATAATAAAAAAAAATCTCACTAAAATTAAAAATTGTAGGAATTTAAACTTAGAAAAACAAAAGTCTACTATCGTGAATCAACTGTCTTAATAATTGTAACAGTCAAAATATTGAATAATAAGAGTAATTTTATACCATAACATAACATTTCTGTCGTAATCTATCGATGTAATGCAAAACTGATGTACATTTAGAGGTGAAAAATGCTTCATATAAATATATAATTTAAATACTGATTCAAATGCATCAGTGTCTGTAAATGAACCCTATAAGGTTGGGCGAGAGTAGTACCAGGATAGGTGACCTCCTGGGAAGCCCTCGTGTTGTCAACCCTATAAGGTTGGGGGTCCTCGGAAACAGCCTCTCAGCAGGGTTACTCCCTGAAGGGGTAAGGCTGGGTACATTCACTCTCCCTAGACCCCGCTTAGGCGGAAGCCCTTAAGAAACTGGGTATGTTGTTGTTACTGATTCGAATGCATAAATAATATGGAAAATGTTCATTCAACCATACAAAAAATATTAAATTATATTTATTATATATATTATAAAGTTTTATATATACATATAGTTATTTATAGTAAGAAATATTGGTAGGTAATTTGGGCTAGCTTCCTACCCCTCGCAAAGGTGAAGAAAATGCATCTTTCCCACCGCATATCCCACCTACCTCAACTAATTTCCTCTTAATTTAAATTATTTTCACTTTATTTTTGAGTTATTTACGTCAAAGATCCCCATAATTTGTTTATTACATCAGTTTAATTTTTATATTTTTAATTGTGTTAATTTAGTTCCTGTATAATTCAAAATGTGTCAATTTGGTTTTTAGAGAAAAACGTATGTTAAGTTTTTAATAAAATTTTTACTGGTTCGAATTGGGTTAAATTGAGTAAATTAATGAATTTATAATAAATTACTTACATATGACATAATTTACCCGTTCAAAATTACTTCATTAACTTAACTTAAATTTGACTAAAGGACTAAATTAACACATTTTAAATTATTCAAGGATTAAATTGACACAACTAAAAGTACAAGGAGTAAACTGACGCAATGGGTAAAGTACAGGGACCTTTGGAGTAAATAACCTTTTATTTTTTTATATTAAAAGACAAAAATATAAAATAGATATCGTGTACAGATTGTTAAATATAAGATATCGTTAATGAAGAAAAAATATAAAACTATAAAACTAATGAAGTAAGATACTCTAATTTCTCTACTGTTATATTTCACAAGGCCTTAGGCCAACTCACAGAATTGGTATACATGAGATCTATATTTTAGATAATTAGCGAGAAGACTCGTGATACAAAAACCGATATCTCATAAAATGAGACCCGAGAGATACACACACAGAGTGTGGAAAGTAGAAGAATAACACAACATACCAGAAGATAGCCCTATAGAAGGCAGTCCTCTCAAAAAAATCCTAATACAGACAAAAATAGTAAAAGCAGAAGCATATCACGCTTAGGCAAAACAAATAGGCATTATATAGAGTAGTTAACTAAACTTATATATCAGTCTCTTTTCTCTCAGAATTCCGACAAGGGATTATTACTAGACTTATATGTACAGTCTTTAACATCTATAGATCAATCGAGGGTGTGTCCAAGAACCCTTAAAAATTATTTTGCCCAGAGTGAGTCCAAAAAAATCACCTTCTTCCATGAAAGATTCACCAGAGTGTATACAGATCGACTTTGTTGGCTAATACGATTACAAATTAGTTTAAGTGAGATAGCTGTCAAAAAATAGGGGCCCGTCTTGAATTTTGTAATGTAGCCGAAAAAGAGTAGGGAATTTACCACCAAGCTAATCAAAGAAACTCGTTTTGTGACCAATATATTCTTGTTTAATGCTTGTAAATCCTAATAAAATAATTCTTAATTATGTTTACCTAACAACCAAGTTTGTTCAGTATTTTCTTCAATATTGGTTTTTGGATTTTGAGAAACTAAAAACCCAACAAGTTTTTGAAAACGGGTCTTTCGTGGTTTTGATTTTTTTTTTTCCTTTTTTGTTTTGAGTTTTTATTCAATTTAGGAAAAAATTAAACAAGAAACTGAAACTAGAAAAAATCGTTCCTAGAATCTGGTTTTTTATTTGTAAAAAAACCAAACACAATAAACGAGAAATAATACCAAATAAATCTTAAGTTTTTGATATAGTAAATTCTTCAACATGATATTTTAGAGCTTTATTTCACGGGTTTGAATTCCAATGGCTTTCACTCTGAATTATTAATATTAGTATAGTTATAATATAAAGTATGACATGAATTTGTACATTAATTACGCTCCAAGCGTGATGGTGCATTTGCATGAGGTGGAATATGAGATTATAAACAATTACTGAATATTAATCTGACAATCTAAACTTTTGAGATAATTTGTTCATCGACAAAATACTTCTAAATTACATATGTTTAAAAAAAAATAATAAAAAGATATAATATACATGATGGCATTCTTATGAGAGGGTGAGAGCATGAGAGGGGCAAATCCTAGACTTTCATTGTAATAGACGGCCAAGATTTGTTGAACATTAAAAAAAAATAAAAATTTACAGCTAAAATTTATGGAGTATTTAAAAGAAGAAACAATTTCCCTTCCTTTACCCAATCTTTCTTTCTGCCCCGTGAAGGGTATGAGCCATAAATTGTTATTTTTTTTTCCAAATTTGATAACTATCAGTAGAACTCACACTACATAAGTCGGCGCACCAATAAGGATGGGTCCCAAAGAACTCGACAAAGTGAGAAAGAAGCAACAACAGAAAAAAAGGAACACCAAAAAAAAAAAAAAAATTTGATTGAATCCCCTAAAACAACAGCCTCAACTCAACCCAACTTCTGATGCATTCAATATTTCTTATTATTTCATCCCTAAAATAAGGGATTAAATCACAACAGGTAAAATATGCCCTTATTTTTTTTGTGTTTTTCATTTTCTTTTATTATTTTGAAGCAATCAAAACCTATGAAAAAAAAAAAAATTTTGCATGTTTTATAATAACTTGGTATATCTAACTTTTAACGTTCTACAACAATATAAAAGGAACAATTAGAAAGATAGACAAGTATGCAAAACTTACCCATAATAAATCAAAAATATAATATATATGATACCTCAGCAACTCTGTTGGGTCATGTTCTCTAAAATAATCTTTCACAATATGGATGTTTTTACAGTGGATGTAACGATATAAAAATTTATTTAGCTTCCTTTTATCCATCTAAAAGAACTTTTTATGACTAAAGAACAGAAAATTTAGTTAGTTATTCACACAATATGCAATTATCACGAACCTAAGTTAACTTTAAATAGATATACCTTTTTATTTATAGAATCTCATTTGATATTTCTATCAATTAAATCTTCATTCCATATTCTTCAAAAAAAAAAAAAAAAAAAACTTCCCATGAAACTTTCCTTGGATAGGGTTTAATTTTTCAGCGATGGAATTATCTTTTTCTTCTTCAAAATTGTTCGTTTTACTGTAAATGATGTCTTATCGAGATCCTTTCATACAAAGGGTTCATAAGATTTTTCTTATCCGTTAGGAAAATTCAAGTGATTATGAACCGTTGTAACGCTTAGTTTCACTAAAACTGCAGGTAGTTAACGCATGGTTTATGCACCCATCGACTTTATATTAATTTCACGTATTATCTCTTCACGTACTAGAGAAAAAGGTTGTATATACATAGACTGAATTATCTATAAATTGATGTAGCAATAGTGTTCGATAGCTTAATAGGTTACCGCTTATTGAGTTAATCATATCGATTATACGAAAAGTTTCCCTCTTATTATCTAATAGTGTTAAGAAGAAGAAATAGGAGAGTATAGTTTCAAGGTCGAACAGACAACGAAGGAGAGGTTTATCTGCAAGAAGACTGTCTACTTGACAAGCTCAGCATGGAATTCACTCACCCGAATCTTCAACTCTTATGGTCGATGAACAAAGAAGAAGCCCATATTGTCCTTTTTCGTAATCATCCCTGCCCAGTACTTGGATCTACAACAGATAAGAGAAACAACAGAATCATAAGCTTTCCTAGTCAGTAAGGAAACACCCAGTTGAAGGAAGACAATAAAAAACCCTAAAAAAAGCAGATAAGCTACTAGTTTGCAGATAACGAGCTGAACTATACAGTAAAACTGCAATATCATAATACAGTAAAGAAAAAACTAAACGAAACAGTACCGTATGCTATTTTCCATCTGAAGTTTGGATTGAGGATTCTCATTGGTGTCCTTTCCTCTAGGACTCCAACTAGGTTTTTATAGAAGAAATAAATTATTTTTATTTTCTAGAAAATATATTATTTTATTTTATTTTATTTTATTTTTTCATCAAACGTGTGGAGTTGCAGATGCGTACAAGCCACACGTGAGAAGTGGTTTCAATTTTGACTGATTGGTAACACACACTGTATCTCCTATTGCATCCTCACTCTACAAACTGTATTTTTTTCGATGATTAGCGAGCCAACTCGTAATATAAAAAGGACGCGTCTATGAAAGCGAAATCTGAAAATTATGAAAAATTCAAGAATCTGTAAATGAAAAGAAGAAAGTAGTCCTTCATTAATAAACTGAAACAAAATATAGAAAACTCACGTTTTACATTGTTGGCAGTCTCGATGTATTTCAGTTTTTGATGCGCTTAATGTTTCTTGTAAATATATGCAATTCCAATAACCAATATATAAAGCAACATTCCCAGTGTTTCAAGGGCTCCCGCCTAAGCAGGGTCTTTGGGGGGTGGATGTACGCAGCCTTTCCCCTTCAAGATACCCTGAAGGGAAGCTGTTTTCGAAAACCCCCAATCTGAGGGGTGCAACACGAGGACTTCCCAGAAGGCCATCCATCTTGGTACTACTCTCGCCCAAACACGCTTAACTTTGGAGTTCTAATGGGATCCGGTGCTTGCGTATTGGTACTCTCTTAGGTCGAATAATCAATATATATATATATATATATATATAATAAAGTTATTTTTAAGGAAATAATCATATTACTGAAACGTAACAATAAGTAATTATTGTTATATAAATCAATAATATTTTTTTCATATAAATTTGGTACCCATTTAGATATAATTTATCTGTAATATGTCTACAACAACAGCAACAGACCCAGTGCCTACAAAGACTCCTGCATAAGCAAGGTCTGGGAGGGGTAGATGTACGCAGTCTTCCCCCTTCAAGGGGCCACCCTGAAAAGAGGCTATTTCTGATGACCCCCAACCTTGAGAATCTTATCTGTAATATGTCTATATATTAATTTAAAATTTTCACAGGTTCATAGAAATATTGCTTTTAAAAATTTTAAAAATAAAACATAATGTCCGAAGTTTTGTTTTTTTCCCACTTGGGTGAGTTTTCTCGGCCTCAACTTCAGTGGGTGCGCTAGTTTTGTATTGAAAGTTTTCTCTCTAATTATCAAAAAAAGAAGCGTCTGGGATTAATAGGTTCGAAGTTTTAAGAGTTTTGAACAGGGGAAAATTTTCAAATTGATATATAGTTGGATTATTTAATATCGATCTTGATAAGAAGCAGGAAGGAATCCTCATGTTCATGGGTGGTCTATGATTTTATCGCAGAATGCTGGTATTCACCGGTGGCTACTGGGTTTGAAAAATGACAAAGATAAGAATAGATCTAACAGGCTTGAATTAGTGATGACAACTCTTTAGATCAGATGGAAAGACAGGAACGAATTAATTTTTAAGGGCAGGATCTCTAGTGCTGGAAAAGTATATTCTCTAATGAATGGAAGTCTTACTGAGTGGAGATTTAGGAAAGAAGTGTTGGCCAATCCAGGGGATCACTACAGGACTGATAAGAAGGGTGGGAATAAACAAGGAGTCAAATGGTGTCCTCCTTAAAGGGGTCGGGTTAAACTTAACTTCGATGGGGCTGGATATAACGATCAACAAGGTTTGAATTTGTAATAAGAAATGGTTGTGTGAGCAAACTTGGGTTGGACTTTGGGAACATTATTAATGCTTCCACTCTTCTAGCGGAAGCTTGGGTAGCTTATCAAGAAATGTTTGGATCTTGGTATAACCCATTTGTATGTAGAAGGGGATAATCTTACAGGTATTTGAACTACCGCAAAGGAATTTCAATGTGTCTGGCAGATTAGGACTATCGTTGAAGATATCTAGGATTTACTTCATCAATTCATGGAGGTTCGTATCTCGCATATCTATCGGGAGGGTAATGTGATGGCAGATGGGTGTACGGCATCGTGTCTTATGTCAGCTGACAATGAAGCTAATCATTTTTTGTCTCTGTATCAATTAAAGTTTAATAAATCGCTAGGTTATACTAAATGTATTTAGTTGGCCTGGTGTGCCCTTAACTTCATAAAAAAATATAGATTAGTGATTTCATCTTAGCTTTACCATTCAAAAATGTGCAAGAGAGAGGATAAATCACGATAGTTATATTTTTTATATTGGGTTCCACGAAAGGTAAGTCGTATATGCTGTGACTGTTGGACCAAAAAATCAACTCACGAGACAGGTAAACGGTTAAGGACAAACTCTTTGTACTGTCCTTGCATGGGAGACCTTTCCGGTGCTTAAATTATTAATTACTATAAAAGAATGTATGTGTTCGAAAAGAAGTTTATGAATGAGAGCGATATCAAAGAGTACATGTATTTCAAATTACGTCCTTCACATGTGTTATTCCAAAGACAAATATAACTGAACATAGGACTTCGGGTGAGAATCCTAACTCGGTTTTGAGGGAAACAGTATCGAGATGAAATAGGAAAATGAGATTTCGGCATCTTGTAAACCATTCACCACTCCAAACTAATGACTTTTTCAATATCGTCTTCTATTTGTAGGGTTTTTTTTTTTAGTTTGTGTAAAATTTGAGAATAATAAAATCAAAAAAATATTATTTTAAATTTTAATTTAATTTCTCAAAAAATAAAAATTGTAAACAAAAGACAAATCCTAAAAAAAAACTAAATCAAATCAATAAAAGATTTTGTCTAACTTGCGTCCTATTGTGATTTCAAATAATTATTCACTTTTTCAAAAAAGTGCAATTTGAAAAGGATTATAAGGGATGACATTAATAATAATATATACTATCAACATTGTTCGTAAAATATATCTGTTAGAATATAAAATTATTCGTGAATTTTCATCCATCAAATTAAACTTTGGGATAGTTAATTTTTTTAACAAAGACTCTGTCACGGACACGATATTCCCTGGTCCGTGACAGTGCCAAGACCGTGCCCAGGTCGCTGCCCAGACTTGTCATGGTCGCTGCAAGTGCCGTGCCTCAGACTTGTCAGGGTCGCTGTCAGTGCCGTGCCCCAGCTTGTCATGGCATTGCCTCAGTCGCTGCCCAAGGCCAGTGCCAACCATGTCAAGACATTGTCCCAGTCCGTGCCCAGCCTTGTCAAGACACTGCCCAGGTGCGCAGCCCAGTCCGTGCCCAGCCTTGTCATGACAATGCCAGCCTCTGCCCAATCCCGTGTCCCAGGCCCGCGTCCCCAGCAACCTTGACCTGTGCCGCGCCCCAGCCTAGCAGCGCCCAGGCCCGCTCCACCAGACCGTTGGATGCTCCAGCCTGGCCTAGCCGTTAGGAAGATTCCTTTTTGATTGATTTCGAGATTTAAATGTTGTAATTAGATATTTTAGATATCTTTCAGATTTATTTTGATATTTTTAGTATGTTGTTGTATTTCTATAAATAGGGAATTATAACCCATTTTGTAATCATCCAATTAATAAAAATACAAGAATTATTCTTACTTTCTCATCTTTACTCTCTATTCTCTCATCTCATCTCTTATTCTAATTCTTCCTCATCTAACCTCTATTGTCACTCAAATGGGCCTAAGTTCTACATTAGGCCGTCACAACCAAGAGGGTTTGTGACAGACTCTAGACCAAGAGGTCGTGTTCTCAAATTCCAGCAGCCCAAATTTCAAATATTAATTTATTTCAAGCACAAGATATAAGCGAGCTTGTATATTATTCACACTTAAAACCTCATAGACAAATTCGCACGCGTGAAGGGGTGTGTTAGTACAAAATTATTTTTGAATCTTTACCTATCAGCTTTAACTTTTGTGATAGTAAATTTTTTGATATTATTATTATTATTATTATTATTATTATTATTATTATTATTATTGTTATTATTATTATTATTATTTCATTCATAAATTATACACTGAGTCGTACGTGCAATAAACTTATTATATCTAGAGGAAGTACTTCAGAAATCCTTTCTAGCATGCATTTAGAATACAATATATATGGTAAAAAATAAAATAAAAAAAATAATCTTCACATATATTACAGTCAAGTTTATTTTATCACAAAACTGAGCAAAGAACTCCGAAATTAAGCGTGCTTAGGCGAGAGTAGTACCAAAACGGGTGACCTCCTAGGAAGTCCTTATGTTGCACCCCTCAAGTTAGGGGTTCTCGAAAACAGCCTCCTTTCAGGGTAGTAACTTGAAAAAGGAAGGCTGGATACATCCAACCCCCAGACTGTGCTTAAGCGGGAGCCTCTGGGGCACAGGGAATGTTGCTACAAACTGACCCGAGAAAGACATTTCACATTCCAAATACATTTTGATATATTTTCTTATATTTAATACATTTCAATATTCTTGACCTTTCACATCTTAATTGTGTTTCTGGATTCAAAATATGAGTGGAGAAAAAAATAGGGATGAATACAATAAATTTTAAAATACAAAGAAAAAAATAAAATATTTTTTTGGACTATAAATGCATTAGATTAAAAATATCGGTGGAGTTATGAGTACCCTTTCGTATCCAAAATTTATGAAAATGAAGTAATTCAAATCATTCCAACTGAACAAATATTATTTTTTAAAAATATAAATATTTTTGTTCATTGCACGAGATAAGACTAGTAAGACAATTAATATTTAATATTTTCATAAAATTTAATAACTTTTTGTATTTATAATAACTACTTCTGTCAACTGTAATATTACAAGTATTTCAATATTGTCCAAATAATACATACTTGTTTTCTTCAAATAGTAAGAAATTGGGTTGAACAATGAGGCACTCCCTGAAATCCATAAATCCTTTATTACGCTATATGCTTTACGTGTTGACTCGAGCCTCGTTTTTATGGGTGTGTCTGCTTTTGTCTTTTGAGTTTTTTCGATAATTATCAAAAGAAAAAGATTCCAAGTCTTGGATACCACCACGTAAAAAAAAAAAAAAAAAAAAAAAAAACAATATTCACAGTGCCCCAAGGGCTCCCGCCTAAGCAGGGTCTGAGGAGGTGGATGTACGCAGCTTTCTCCCTTCAGGGAAGGAAGGATGTTTTCGAGAACCTTTAATCTAAGGGGTGCAACACAAGGACTTCCTAGTAGGTCACTCATCTTGGTACTACTTTCGCCCAAGCACGCTTAATTTTGGAGTTTTAATAGGATCCGATGCTTACATATTGGTACCCTCTTAGGTCTTGGATACCACGACTATAGAGACTTTATCAGTTGAATCAACATATGACATCTACCCTCGGTTTACCAAAAAAAATGGCACTTTTTTCATGAATTCGTAAGGTGTGCTTTCTACCGTAAAGAGCAATTTGTGTCTGGCCAATACATAATATATTTAAATAGATTTTATTAAAATTTATTTTTAAAATTTCCAGAGAGAAGTAAAAATTAATATGGTTTCTCAAAGAATCAATTCAAAATCCAAAATTTTTTAAGGAAAAAATAACTTTACTAAGAATAAACTAATTTTAAGCTCAAAAAAAAAAAAAAAATCAGGAAGTGGATACAAACAACAACAACAACAACAAACCCAGTGCCTCTAGGGCTCCCGCAGAAGCGGGGTTTGGGGGGGTTCATGTACACAGTCTTCCCCCTTCAGGGTAAGCTGAAGAAAGGTTGTTTCCGAGGACCCCCAACCTGTGAGCAATGATGACCTGTGAGCAAAAGAGTATCAAAGCAAAATAGTAAATTATAGCATAAAACGAGTAACACAAAACATAAAGCCCGAGAGGAGACATCGAGGCAAAACCTACCATATCAGGCAGCAAGTAAAAGCAGATAGACAGATAGTAGACAGTAGACAGTAGAAGGAAGTAGATACAGATAGTAGAAATTTATGAAAAGTACGGATTTTAGCTCTTGTTTGGTTGTTAGGAAGTAAGGAGAATGCGGAAATTAAAAATTGCTAAGCAATTTCTAATTCTTTTAAAATGCGTGAAGTAATTTACTTAACCCCCAGGTAATTAGTTCTAATTTATTTATTTTTAACTAGTCTCCCAAAGGAAATTATATTTCCCATAATGCAAACCAAACATATTTTATCTACTTCCTGAGAAATTGACATCCCAAAAAATATAACATCCTATAGGAATTCAATTCATGTGGCGATGAAATAAGGCCTAACTTTAAACAAGTAACTTTACAACATGACCAACTCTAGTTGATATGGTTTTTTTACAATTTTTTATCCTTGAGAAAATAAATATCGGTTTTCAAAAACTTTCTTATTTTCAGCTTTTACTTAAATTAAAAACTCTAAATAAATATAAAAACTCTTTTTTAGATATTGTTTTTAATTTTAAAAATACAAATTATAACAAAAATAAGAAACTTTAATTCAGATATCGAGAAGTTCGATCATTTATCACATAAATATATTAATACTTTAATATGTATAATAAAATACCATGAGGTCTAAAATTTTTATCGCTTATACATGCTAAAGTTTTAAAATTTGTACCCTTCTGCGAGAATTAGTGAATGTTCATTGGAAAAAGCCAAAATAGAACACGACTCTGATAAAATATATACACCTTCGGTTAGAATTCGAATGAAACTTTACCAGGAAAACGCTAACATGACACACAATTTCAACAATATATACAACAACAACAACAACAATAATAGCCCATGTGCCACAGGGGCTCCCGCACGAAGCAGGATCCGGGGGAGTGGATGTACACAGCCTTCCCCCTTCTGGGTGGAAGAGAGACTGTTTCCGAGGATCCTCATCCTAAATTCATGAATTTTACATAAATTTTATTATAATCTGTCAAATTTTGGCTGAAAATATTCCGTAATCATGTATTACGTCACCACTACTTTATATAAAATTAAATTAGCCAGATTTTACACAAAAATTCATCACGTTCCGATACAAGATACATAAGTGATAAAATATTTAAAATTTAAGATACTTATATATTAAAATATCATATTATACAATAAATAAATATTTAAATATCATGATATCTAAGTAATAATTTTTCAATCAATTTCTAAATAATCAGGTGGGTTAGGTTGGGGGGTGCACATAGCCAAACCCCATCACATGTTGCAACTACCTTCCCCCTCCACCCCTTTTTAATTAATATATTTTGTACTTTCCTTCAATATATTTAATATTAATAATATAATATAAATTTAAAAAATAATAAAATATAATATTTATTGTATATTTAATATATTAGCTAATAAGAAAGTGTGCGCATGTCAAGGAGTCACTGTCCGAAATAGCACCAAAATAAAAAAAAAGATTTTCAAAATTAACTTTCACAGAAAAGTATTTACTTAAATGACATCTACGTCATTATTTTAATTTTTTTTTTCTTTTCTTGTTTTTTCTTTTATGCATGTTTTATTTATTTAAATTTATATATTTAAATTAAATTTGTATATAATTTAATGCAAATATTTAATAAATAATTTGATTTAATTTATTTTTATAATTAAAGAAATATCATAAATTTTAAAAATAAAATATCTATGCATGTGCATTTATGTATTGAAAAATGTGCACTGAATACCTTCCCTAAGATATTTTGGAAATAAAAAAAGTAAAATAAAGAATAAAAACTTTTAAAAGATGACATAGATGCCGTTTGGCTAAATACTTTTATTTGGATATTACAACAACAATAAACTCAGTGCCTCCAAGGGCTCCCGCCTAAGCAGGATCTGAAGGGGTAGATGTACGCAGTCTTCCCCCTTCACGGGGCTACCCTGAAAAGAGGTTATTTTCGAGGACCCCCAACCTGAGAAATTAGTCCTTTTATTTGGATATTAGTTTTAAAAATATTTTTTCTTTTAATGCTATTTCGAATACCGACTGTATGTCAAGACACATCCCTTTTTCATTTCTTGTGGTTCCAATTCTTTTGGCAACTTTGATCATGACTGTGAGAGGAAAACACTCATATTTATTATTATATTATATTAATATTATAGATATATAGTATTTGAATTTATGTCATATTGTGCTCACAAGATGAATTTATTTTAAAATTTTAATTTTAATTTAAAAAAAATATTATCAAATGGGTGGTAAACTCCTACAACTTTTAAAAGAAAATTTAAATATGATAATTAATTTATATTTAAATATGATAATTAATTTATTCATACACTATAATATATATATATATATATATATATAAATAGATTACTAATTTAATAAAATATAACATAATATTGTCACAATATATTTTATTATTATTATAAACTTAATTCTATTATATTAATTTTTTTTTTAAAACTGATCTGGGATTATTATTTCCAAAGAAAAAAACAAAAAAAAAAAGAGAAAAGAGAGAGGATCCCTTCAAACATTAAGTCCAAGGGATTAGGATGATGTATCCTACCAATAATGTTGCGATCAATCTCTCTCCACCTATAAAGGAATAACTAATAATCACACGATAACGAAAAAGCCACATAACTAAGATACTGCTCAGCTCGTAAAGTTTTTGGGAGGTGGTTCTTACAAATCGAGATAGAAACCTTCCTTTGTCGTGCAGAGAGGTAATAGACTTTCAATGTTCACTCTCAGGCGAGTCGACTACAGCTTCCATTACCTTATATTTGATTCAGAATTAGAATGCTCACTCCTTATACTCCACAGTTTCCTCCCTAAGTAGCGCCTTCAATTGTGGACCTGGAACAAAACTAGGCTACTGTTGCTCGGTTTCGCCCATGCTGCGCTTCTCATTTTGGGATTTTCTTTTTGATGTGCTAATTTATTTCTTTTGTTATTTTTTTTTCCTCCTAATTATCAAACGAAAAGGGGTCAGGGATTACAACCCCGCTGACTTGTTTAACTCTTCAATGTTTTGTTGGATTTAAAGATTTTCAGCTCAAGTTCAACTCGGGCTGCTTTAGTTTGAACTCAGCTTGGGGAGCTCCAAGTCAAGCTAGCTAGGCTTGTTTAAGATTGAGCTAAGCTCAATTAGGCTCGTGGAAAATGCAAATGCATGACTGTATAGATTAATGGGATTTCCTTGAAAATGTGTTAAAATGTTCAAGGTCTCGCAAGGATGATCCATTGGATCATGTAAGTTCCGCTTGTTTAGACGGAAAAAAATTTTCTCTCATATTTCTATAGTTTTATTATATAAATAAATATCAATCCTTATTTTAATGGAAAATATTTTCTTCTAATAAGAAAGAGTGACATTTTCCTTCGTGAAACGAAAAATATTTTCTTGCATAATGTTATGTCATATATATATATATATCTTAACTTAACCTAAACTTGATCAAACCTGAATATAATCTCATGTGAATGTAGATAATAAATTATTTATCTTTGGTACAACAACAATACCAGTCCCAGTGCCTCAAGAGCTCCCGTGGACGCAAAGTCTGGGAGAGGTAAGATGTATGTAGCCTCCCCTTCAAAGTGAGACTGTTTCCAAGAACACCCAACCTAATATATATGAAGAGCATGGAAAGCATACAAATCCTGAGAAACATGTAAGCATATAATAACATATAAACATGTAAGCATATAAGCATGTAAGCAAGGAAGTAAGAAAATATAGCAGCCAGAACAAAAAGAAAAAGCATTATTTATCTTTGGTAAACAAACAAAATTTTTAACAAAAGAACATTTCAATAGAAATATTCAGAGAAGAAAAAATTTACAAAAGAAAAATATTTTCCTACAAATCGAACAGAGGCTTCACTTGGTATGCCGGAAGTAAAAGCAAGAAGTTGAAATTCATGGAAAGTACGAATTTTGGCTTTTGTTTGGTTGGCAATAACTAGGCAGAATGTGGTAAGTGGAAAGTGCTTATTCCTTCAAAATGTAGGAAGTAGCTTACCTAGCCCCCAAGACAAGTTCTAACTCCTTTATTTTTAACTAACCTCCCTAAAGAATTTCTGCTTCTCGTTCTGGTAACCAAATATTTTTTATCTACTTGTCCGAAAATTAACACAAGAATTAAATTATCAAGAAATATAACTTTTTTTGGTAATTTAATTTATGTGACAACCAAATGAGGCCAAAGCGTAAATTATTACCAAGGTGTCATATTCGATTGTAATCAATGACCATAAAAATTTATCAGAATTTTCTGGGCTATTCACGTATTAAAAGATCCCTATAATAAATACTTGAATGAGAAATGTGATTTTTTTTTTTTTTCGTAACGAGGAATTCGGTTACTCGGTAAATATCGGCTTATGTGGCAGTCCACACCCCATAGGTGTCAGTTAAGTCAAGGATTCCTTATGGAGAGGTTTAAGGGAAAAATCAAACTCCACATCTTTTAGCCTAAAGCAAGACTCTATCCCCTCACTTGTCTCTTGCCACTAAGATACCTCTATCATATAACTTTTTTTTTTTTTAATTACCCTCTCTATCATAATATCAAACAGTGTCTAACCAAGTAAGAATGTTTTTTTTTTCCTCGATAAATAGAGAGAACACTCTCAGTATAAGCCAACGCACCCACTGAAGCGGAGCCCTAGAAAGATCGCAAGAGCGGGGAAAAAGCAAAACAAAAAGACTTAAAAATTAAAAGACGCCTAAAAATACACTTACACCAACTCCTGAGGATGGAAAACTCCTAGAGAACCACTCCAAACTAAACCAAGTAAGAAGATATAACAACTATAGGCAAAAATGATATTATCGTTTGGTATTAAGGCTTTCTTTTGAAAATTAGTTATATTATCACCGGACTACATAAATCACTATCTGTAATTGGAAAAATAATAACTAATGGCGAAGTCAAGTATAAGTGAGAGTGGGCAATTGTCTACACTGGAGTACTAAAATAAATTTAATTGTGTTGTATAGTTAATATAAGAGTTAAGTATTATATTCTCATAGAAAAATAATAATTCTTATAGTTGACTCCACTGCCTTTAGGTCCCCATAGATAAATAATACAACAACAACAACAGTCTCGGTTAGGGGTGTAAATGAGCCAAGCCAGCTCACGAGCCCTCGCGAGCAAGCTCGTCACGAAGCTCGAAAAGCTCGGCTAGCTTTGAGCCCAAGCCGAGCCAAGCCAGCTCTTTTAGCTTATCGAGCCGAGCCCAAGACTATTGAAGCTCGAGCTCGTAGACTCGCGAGCCTAAACGAGCCTAAGCAAGCTTTTTTTAATGTAATATATTTGCTTAAATATTGCCCAATAAATACATATTGGAGCCTAAATGAGCCGAGCCCGAGCTTAAACAAGCCTAAACGAGCCTATATTAAGATTAAATGAACCGAAATATTGCAAGCCTAGTTTAAAGTTCACCAAGCTTAGATCAAACCAAGCCGAGCTTGATCCCGAATTTTCAAAGCTCGGCGAGCTTCGAGCCTGGCAGGCTCTGACTCGGCTCGACTCAAATACACCCCTAGTCCTAGTGCCTCAAGGGCTCCCGCATAAGCAGCGTCTGGGGGGTAGATGTACGCAGCCTTCCCCCTTCAAGGTTTCGAGGACCCCCAAACTAAGAAGCGTGTCATCATAGAAGCAAGTCAGCCTTGCTGTGGTGTTAAATAATAATTCCTAATACAACTGATCCCATTGAGGGTTCATTTACCAGGCATTAATGCACCGGATCCCATTAGAACTCCGAAGTTAAGCATGCTTGGGCTAGAGTAGTACCATAATGAGCGACCTCCTGGGAAGTCCTCGTGTTGCCAACTCTATAAGGTTGGGGGTCCTCGGAAATAGTCTCTTGGCAGGGTTACACCCTGAAGGGGAAAGGCTGCATACATCCACCCCTCTCCCCCTAAACTCAGCTTAGACGGGAGCCCTTGAGGTATTGGGTCTGTTGTTGTTGGTGTATAACTGATCCCACTGGCTTCAAGTCCTAGCTCCGCCAATGATAATAACCTATTTGTCATGCATTATGAACACATATGGTGGCTTGGTTTACTTTATATTGCAAATTTTGTGTTTTAATATTATGTTTTATAGTTTTTTTTATTAAAAACTTCCTATATTTTAGTGAGGTATTAGAAAACCACCTAACTTGTCTAAGTTTTCAAATTCACACCTAAACTTTCCAAAAATATTTCAATAATGCTAACACCATTAATTTTTCATTAAATAAAACACAACGAATTGGGGTAAAAATGCATCAAAACATCAAGTTTAACTTAATTTAATTAAATTATATTAAGTAATGTATTTTGCAAAAGGCGAAATTACCCTTTGTCTTTGAATTTGTAAAATTGTTAAGAGCTTGACAGATTGCTAAAGGCTTTTGCCACCAAAAAATTTAGAAGTATTTTTTATTTGTAAACTTGTTTATAATTCATTGATAAAAAATGAGTTTTATTAAGGATAGCTTGGTAATTTCGTATTCATTTTAACGGAAAGTTAATGGCGTCAACTGTAGGTGTGACATCGAAAATGTTTTGAAAACTTTAGGTTTGACTTTAAAAAATTAAAATAGTCAAGTGATTTTCTAATACTTCACCTAAAGTATAAGTAATTTTCAGTTAAAAAAAATCCTATTTTATAATTAGCTGGTAATGTAATGTGAATGATATCAGATTTCCTCGATTTCCATATGTATGTAATATAAAGAATCACATATTAGCACGTAATTGTGAATTATAAGAGTTGCGTTTAAAATAACCTAGATGTAAAAACGGGCCCATAGGGCTGCAAATGAGCCAAGCCGGCTCTCGAGCGAGTTTGGCTTGACTCGTTAAGGGCTCAACTCAGATTCGTCTAAGCCAACTCGAGAGTTGACTTGGCTCGTTTAAGGGCAACTCGTTTAAATAAACGAGCCAAATCAAACCGAGGCCGGCTCGGCCCGAAAGGCTCACGAGCAGGCTCGTTTATTGGCTCATGAGACAGCTCGTTTATGGGCTCATGAGCCAACTTAATTATTAGCTCACATGTCTAGATTGCGAAATTGGAATATATATATATATATATAGATATATTAATTTCTAATTTTTGTGCATGATTTATTTTATTTCCCTTTTCTAGTAATCCAAGTAATAATAATCATAAATGATTCTAACAAGCCTAATAAATAAGCCTGATAAATGAGCCAAAAAAGCTCAACAAGCCAGCTCGCCATCATGCCTAAATGATACCGGTACCGAGTCGGTCTCATTTATTAAACGAGCCGGTGTCATTTAGTAAACGAGTCAAATCAAGCACAGTTATGCGACTCGATTAGATAAATGATACCGATATTGAGCCGGTCTCATTTAGTCAACAAGCCGAGCTGAGCAACCTATGGCTCAGCTATTGGCTCGGCTCGGCTCGGCTCATTTGCAGCCCAGGGCCCATCAATCAAACTTACTTTAAGGCTCCATTTTTGTTTCGAGAGAAGGAAAATATTTTCCATGGAAAATGAGATTTCTCTTGAGATTTTTCATTAGTTGTTTCAAAGGAAAAACATGTTTTAGCCTTATGATATTCATTATTTGTTTTAAAGGAAAACACCTTCTACTAATTGTCTTATTACTAGCCATAGGACAACATAAATAGTAATACAATATATTTGAAATTATCTAGAAAAATTATTACTAAAGTACCTTGAGTTTTGAGCATTTATTACCTATGTTAACATTTTAATATATACAATGAGGAATCTGATGTTTAAATATTAATAATGTTTACATGCTATGTCAATGTTTCAACAAATATTCACCAAATTACGATAAAATATCGATCGAATGTTGATATAAACTATCTAATTATGGATGAAATCATAGGTCATGTTAACATTTTTTTGGCAAAAAATATCAAATTATAATGAATATACAGGTATATTTTTAGAATTATGCCTCATTTTAGCATTTTCTAATGAAAATCTATCAAATTTCAACGAAAAAGCACTTAATGATAAATTTTTAAAACTTCAAAATACCTAAGTGATAAAATGTTTAAAATCAAGGTATCCCATTGTATATGTAGAAACGTTAGAATACCTAGTTGACAAATGGAACCATATAATTTACTCTAAGATTTGGAGCTGACTGATCATTCTTCATCCAATTATTGTCTCAAGTTATTACCTCTAGCGATCTAAATCCCATCTAGTTTATTTTGGTCCGATTTATATCCCTTTTTAAAAAGGAAGTCATTTTCCTCCATTTGGGAGAAAAACTTTTCCAGTCAAAAAAAGTGCCAAATAACAAAAAAGAGAAAAATTAATTTCGAGAATGTGTTTTTCTCCCGAAATAAATGGAGCCTAAATCTATCAAATATCTGAAGACCCTTGGTTGTGTATAATGCAGCTAATTTTTCTTCATCCCCATAAAATTAAAATAAAATTATCTTATATGACCACCATTGGCCTAGCCAATAAGTAAACAACACTACAACAAACAATAATAACAACAGATTCAGTGTCTCAAAGGTTTCCGCCCAAACGGGGTGTGGAGAGATGGATGTATGCGGCCTTATCCTTTCAGGGTTAACCCTACCGAGAGGCTGTTTCCGAGGATCCCCATCCTTAGAGGGTCGACAATACGAGGACTTTCCAGTAGGTCACCCATCCTAGTATGTCACAAACCCAAAGGTTGGTGACGAGCTCTGATACCACTTTGTCACGAACCCAGGCCCGTGACTCGGTTAGAATTTGAGATAGAGGGGAGATTAGATGAGAGTTAGAGGAAGAGAGTAGAAATAGAGAGAGAATTAGAAGAGTTAGAAGGGAGAAGAAGATAGAATTAGAAGGGAGAGAGAGAGACGGTTAGGGAGAGAGAAAGATAAGAGGTAAATTTGGTAATTTTCATTGATGATTCAAAATACACAATCACATGAGCTTAAATAGACCAAGGAGGAGGGGGACAACCGGCCACCTAGGCCTTCCTACAACAACACAATTTCAAATTCAAAATTTAAATTATCTTTCCCTCCTTCTTCTTCCCTCCTAACCGGTTCCCTCCTCTTCCTAATTTTAAAATTTAAACTAATTTATACTTAACTAATTTTACAGTTTTATCCTACATATTCGATACAAAAAATAATAAAAGTAAAAATGGGTTGTTGGGTACGAGGTCACGGTCAAGGATCGTGACAAACCCTTCCCCTTGAAAGCATCCTTGTCCTCAAGGATGAGTGGTACGCGCAACCTTCGTCCTTCGGTTCTCGTCCGCTTAGTATCTTCATTCTTATCCCTGGGTCATATGGATAAGTCTTGTCCTTAAGATCCTCTGGCCAAGGTTGAACTCGGTGGGTTGATCTCTTAGTGCCAATTCTGGTTCTAGGAAAATGTCCCCAAATCGGCACTTCCCCATTTTCTTTGTTCATGCCTCGGTTTGACCTCCTGCACGCACCCTGCCGCCGCCGCTGCTGCTGCTGCTGCTGCGTGGGTCCCGGCTGTGCAAACTCACCACGCTGTTGCTGCGCTTCAGTTGGCTGTGTCCATGACATGTGCTGCACCATGGAGTCCAGGCTTGGCGCATGGTGGGCGCTGGTATGTGGAGGCGATGCGCATCCCAATGCAAGTGGTGCGCACGGCTGCGCACCCTGAGTGAGCTCGGGTGCCTCTGGGCTTGATTCAGGCTGCTCCACTTGGTGCGGATGCATTGTCTTGTCCAACCCTTCCGGAGGTAAACGAGCCAAGTTATGGTTCTCATCCCCGGGTGATTTATCCGTCCTTTTGTTTAAGCTCTTGCGTGCGATGTCGGCTTCTTCCTTTGAGGTAAAGGTCACTAGAGCATCAACCTTATAGTTCGATGTCGAGTTAATCTTTATCTCTTCACGGCGGCCATAGGGGAAGAACACTTGGTAGAGGACGTCTTCGGTAACGGGATAGAGGAGATCCCACACTCGGACAATGAGCGTAGATCCTTGTGGATCCATGACAATTCGGTTGAGGGTGCGTTCTATCTTCGGATGAATGACGGACTCGGAGGCCTCCTCGGCGGTAGCCATAAAGAGGTGACCCAACAGATGTCCGGCCTTCTTGAAGAGCTTGGGGAGGCCTTTACCCGAAATTGATTGTAAGGCGGCTTTCTCGGATGTGCCTTGTAAGCGGACTGCCTTACCCTCTTTGAAGCAAGCGAACTTGAGGTTGGTGAAGTCAATTGTTACGGGCCCATATCGTTGGAGCCAATCAACCCCAAGGACCATGTCACTGCCCCGGAGTTCCAATACCCTCAAGTTATCAACGAACGTTGTGCCTTGGACTTTCCACCTTACGCCCGGGCATTTCTGATAACTAACGAGGCTCTCCCCGTTTGCCACTGTCACGGTCATGACGACGGTGGGTATGGTTTCGAGCTGAAGCTCCCCGACCACATTAGCATCTAGGAAGCTATTAGTGGACCCGCTATCGATCAAGATTTTTACCTCTCGCTTCTTAATCAAGCCCCTCAATCTCAAGGTGTTGTGCGTGACTCGGCCCGAAAGTGCATTTAGAGAAACCTCCATAGCTCCATTGTCTTCTTCTTCGGTTTGCTCTTTACCTGCAACTTCCTCTTCTTGGGCTTCGTCTTCGACCTCTTCTCCTTCCATACTTTGTAAGGCCTTCTTACAAACGTGCCCCGGAAAGTATTTTTCATGGCACTTGTAACATTGGCCCGGCTCTCGTCTCGGGGCGCTGGAACCTGTGTTGCTGCTGCCGCTGGTTTTGGACACGGACCCGTGGGACTGGGCCCAGCCCTGGGGTGCTGCCGAGGACACTGGTCGGCTGCTGGGGATAGGCCGGGCGCTAAAACTGGGTTGGTTGACAGGTCGGGCAGCATTCCTGATTTCGGCTACCGCAACCTCTTGGAGTTTGGCCTGTTCAAAGGCCATGCTAAGCTCGGTTGGCCGGCTTGCCTTGACGGATGCTCGAATGGCGGGCTTAAGTCCGCTAATAAAGCTCGAGACAAAGTATGCCTCGCTCAATGTCGGGTGATGGATAAGCATCCAGCTCCTTAATTCTTCAAATTTCAAAATATAATCTTCCACCGGCCCGTTTTGTGACATCTTGCTAAACTCCTCCACTATGTCTTGGAGTGATCGGTCCCCAAAACGTTTGCACAATTCGTCCATGAAAAAGGTCCACGTCATGTGAGGGTGTCTAAGTTCCAGCCCGTGGAACCAAATGTCCCCGTGTTCATGAAGGTGGCTTGAAGCATATTCAACCCACTCAGTTTCGGGCACTTGGTACCAACGAAAGTATTTAAGGCACTTACGGATCCAGGCTCTCGGGTTCGTACCTTCGAACTTTGGGATCTCGAGCTTGGGTGCATGGGAGGTCAAGGTGCGGTTGCTTCCGTGGCTTCGGTTAAAGTCCCCTTCATCCGTGACTCGCGGTGGGGCCGGGTTATTTCGGAGTTCTGAAGAGTGTATTGGAGGCGGTAGGATCCCATTGCCGGTTCTCGGGTACGTGCCTGACCCTCCTGGTGCGGCATTGTCACGGTTGGTGCCACGGTCTCCACCTCGGTCCTCTTTTCCTGGGCCTTCACCAACCGACCCACGGCATCGGTTAGGGACCTCAGGTCAGCCTTCACGTCCGCCATGTCTGCTCTTATCTCGATGTTGTTTCGGTTTTGTTGCTCCTCCAGTCGGTCCATCCTTTCCTCCAAGCGGACCATCCGATCATCAACGGCGTCGACCCACTCGTTGGTATCGGTGTGACCGGTTGAGGACATGCTTCTTGTTATAGCCGTTTTTTTTTTTTTTTTTTTTTTTTTTTGATTCGGGTTAACCGGATGAGAAAAAAAAGGATAGGTTAAGCCCTTTTCCGGATCGGAAGATGGCTCTGATACCACTTTGTCACAAACCCAAAGGTTGGTGACGAGCTCTGATACCACTTTGTCACGAACCCAGGCCCGTGACTCGGTTAGAATTTGAGATAGAGGGGAGATTAGATGAGAGTTAGAGGAAGAGAGTAGAAATAGAGAGAGAATTAGAAGAGTTAGAAGGGAGAAGAAGATAGAATTAGAAGGGAAAGAGAGAGACGGTTAGGGAGAGAGAAAGATAAGAGGTAAATTTGGTAATTTTCATTGATGATTCAAAATACACAATCACATGAGCTTAAATAGACCAAGGGGGAGGGGGACAACCGGCCACCTAGGCCTTCCTACAACAACACAATTTCAAATTCAAAATTTAAATTATCTTTCCCTCCTTCTTCTTCCCTCCTAACCGGTTCCCTCCTCTTCCTAATTTTAAAATTTAAACTAATTTATACATAACTAATTTTACAGTTTTATCCTACATATTCGATACAAAAAATAATAAAAGTAAAAATGGGTTGTTGGGTACGAGGTCACGGTCAAGGATCGTGACATAGTACTACTCCTGCCGAGCACGTTTAACTTCGGAGTTTTAGTGGAATCCGGTGCATTAGTCCCTAATAAATGAATCCTCAATAAATAAACAACATTAAAAAAAAATTAAGGTTTTATAAGTAAAAATCACACCTTACAAAGGCATTAATTTTCACTTAATCGTCATAATTTTTTAATTTTTCAAAAAATTACCCCCAAAATTCTAAAAATTTTCAATTAATCATCTTAAATTACACTATTAATTGTTTGTTACTCGTTACCAGCTTTTATATGGATTTTAGAGTGTCAATTAAATATTATGTAAAGTACCTAAGCTCTCAAAGAATTTTCCACCCTCTTGCCCTACCAAGGTTCGAATATTGTCTCTTTCAAACTCCCTCGAGATCGGTGAGTGCATTTGCTAGCTTAACTAATTTCAACGCATATTATATGTGCACTTAAAAATAAAAAGGTACGTTAAATTGCATATAGAATTCACGTAAGCAAAGGGTTAACAATTTGATGTAAGGTGATTAATTGAAAAATGTTTAGACTTCTACAGATAGTTTTCTAAAAAGTTATTAACTTTTGGTATTAAATGAAAAACGACAACTATTCAAGGTAATTTAGGGGGGGAAAAACCCAAACAATTATGAATATTAAATGATATCTGACCCTAAAATAATAAAGAGATATGTAGTTATTAGTACAAAAATTGTTATTGCCAAAGCAATAATGTGACTTATAAATAATGAGAGCCACAACAACAATAACAGCCCAATGCCTGAGAGGCTCCTGCCAAGGCAAGGTCTGGGAAGAGGTTAAATATACGTAATCTTATTCCTTCAAGATATAACCCTGAAAAGAGGCTCTATTCAAAGGGCCCCTAACCCTAGAAAGCAGAACAAATCAATATTTATAAAGTCAGTTTAGGTTACGTTAAAATCAAATCAAGTCAAGGCAGGTCAAGTCATGGCAAATGAAGCAATATCAAACATGAAAGCATGCAAACAACCATATAATGACCATTGCAACAACAGAGCACATGAAGCCCAGATACACTATGGCCTACCAACAATGCGCTACCTCCCTTAACATCTAAGTCGGCTACATGTGTTTTTGACTAGGGTTGGTAATGGGGCCGGTAAAATCCGTTATCCTTGGGTACCTGCCCTGTTTGGGGTAGATATGGGTATAAGTGAGGCGGGTAGCCCCACACCCGCCCCATACCGGTAAAGTGTTGTACCCACCCCACTTTATACTTATTATACCCGCTTCATTTTATATTTGATTAACTTTCAAGCTAAAAAATACAAGTTTAAATTCAATTACCTAAATTATTTATTAATGTTAAAAAAAAATTGAATCGTTAAGAATATTATTAAATAATTAATAAAGGCAAGCATAAATAATCATTTTGTACTTATATTGGGACCCATACGGGGTGGGTAATGGATCCGTTTGGATACCCGCGGATAACGGGACAGATATAGATATGGATTTGGGTATGAGTATCTATTTTATACCCATGGCCGATAATGAGGTTAGTATGAATATGGATTTGGTTAGCGGGTACGAATATAGAGGAGGCATCCCCATATCTGCCCCACCCTGTTACCATCCCTATTGTTTACCCTCACTTGGCGCTATCTCCTCATCTAAGTGGGCTACATGAAAGCCATAAATTTTCTTAAAAATTATAATCTTACTCTAATAATAATAATTTTATAATGTAAATAATATTACCAAATAAAGAAATGTTAGAATAAATTTCTCGGCCCAGTATATCTTATCCCCTTTCTCTGCCTCAGCTCAGTTCTATGCTCTCGTAAAAAGGTAACTGCTCTTTGCTTCACTTTTGCGATGAACTCGATTCAATTATCTCTTTGATAATTTCAATTGTTTGTTGAAAATTTGCAGTTCCATTTGAAATTCAGCGATGTCTGAGGCGAAATCAATGGCGATCAACCCCCCTACACATCCAACTTATGACTTGAAAGGTGTAATTAAGCTCGCTCTTGCTGAAGATGCCGGCGATCTAGGTTGACTTTCTCTCTCTTCGTTTCTTCAATTGGTTGATTTGATTCTTCATATTTTCTGCTGTTTTTGGTCAATTTTGCGTGGTCAGGCATGAGATTTTAGGGGTTTAAAGGTGGTGTTGACTGTTCGGTTCCTTTTTTTTTTTTTTTTTTTTTTGGTCATTGAGGTGTTCACACCACCTTAGTGTTATGGAAAAGATTCCAAAAGAACAATGAAAAATCAAGGAAGAAAACAAGGGTGAATTACATATTAGTACACTGAGTTTTGATTTGTTAAAGTATAAAATTATTCCCATGTCTTCACCTATCAGTTTAAGTTTTTTGGATAGTTAATTCTTTGGCATAATGTATATATTTTTAGTTTATAAACTTTGTGAAATAATTTTTTAGTCCAAAAGTTACATGTATTAATAGAATAATCCAAATGATGGTATAGAAAGAGTGTTAAACCTGCTATTTTTTGTTGATAAACCCACCATCGCCTTCTAATTCTCTAATCTCAGACACGAACAATAATGTCGTGAGACTACTAATGAAGAAGTGTTGAATGAGAGATCTATTTTACGCCTTTAAATGCTGCCATTTTTGGACTATTTTATTAAATATGTGTAGCTTTTGAATGAAAATATTGTTTCACAAAGCTTGTGAACTAAAAAAATAATACAATAAAACTCAAGGTACTAATGTGTAATTTACCCAAAACAAAATAACAGATAAGATTTACTTGTTTCTGCCACCCATATCTACGTCCACGAAGTTGCAGGGATTTTCACTATTTCTGCAAATTTTACGAATTCTCTTCATGCTCACTTTGTTTTGTCAAACCCTAAACAAGATTTTTATAGCCACATGAGCAACCCTGCTCGTCTCAGACCTAATGCTTAAACGGGTTTGAGCTTGAAACAAGCCCCCAAAAAATTTATGTCCATGGATATGAACCCATTATAGTATATGAAAAACTAGGCTCCACATAAGCGCACCTTGAATAATCTACTTTATATTATAATATTAGGTAATATCAGAGTCATTTGCATTTTATATTTTATATGTATCATACATTCATTGCTACCTATTCAATTATAATTGATAATATGTAATATAAACAAATTGATATTACAACTAATTCTTATAAGTGACCACTTAACAAGTTAGGATCTGAAACAACTGCTTTTATTGCTGGAGTCTTAAACCGCCCTGAATTATGACCCTATTTTGTCAAATTGGGAAGGCTTTTTTGGTTGCAGTTTCAAAATTGTAGGAGAAAAAGGGCTCTGGAATCACTTCAGCTAAAATTTTTCAAATGGGAATCAGATATGCTGGTAGGGTTTGTAGAGTTTAGGTTTTATTTAGTGGACATCTGTGTTCTTGTAGTTTTTACGATGCTTTTGAGCCGTTTTTGCTTTGTATAAATTATTGAGTCAAGAAGGAAAAGGATACTTATGTTTGGAAATACAATAGGATTGAAAGGAAGGGAAAGGAAAAGAAAAGAAAGTGGGCAACAAAGAGGGCAGTGACTAAAATCAAATGGATGCCGTAGCTGGCTTATGGTATTTAATCACAGTTGCAATACGATAAGTTTGTGTTGTGGAGTTCTGAAAGCTGATATCATGAACATTATGTAACAGGTCACAGTGATTATGATTGACTGCACTGTAATGGCTAGGCAAAATTTCGTTATTTGAGGGGAAGTACGTTGGATAATGGTTATTATTTGATTCCATGAGCATGCATCTCGGAAAAAAACTTTTTGCACAATTACAAGTAGTGGTGTGAAAGAGCTGAGAGCTTGCGAGCCAGCTTGTTTCAAGCCCTAGTACAACCCGAGTTTAGTAAATTTCGAGTTTGAAGGCTTGCAAGCCTAGAAGAGCCAACCTTGATATAATTTATTGATAAACTAAAAGTGCCCAGTTAACCGGAGTTCAACCATACTCGAGCCTAAATGAGCATATATCTAGCTAAAATGAGCCTAAATCAAGTGAGCTGGGTTCGAGCACGACCAAGTTGAAGTTTTTGACAAGTGAAGCCAGAGTAGAGCCAAAAGATGGCAAGCTGAACGTCAAGAGCTTGGGCTTGGCTCTGAAAGATTCTCGTGTCTCTAGGTGACAAATTCTGAAATTACTGACTCCTACAATTTTAAACCTGAATCCAAGTCTGTGTCTCTCCCTGTATTTTTATTTTTATTTATTTATTTATTTTTTTTGTTTCTCGCGTCAATAGCCATCTGGATAAGGGAGGGGCACACCCTTTCTTTCCTCCATTGCCTTTTTTGCCTTCGGAGATCACCTATTTCAGTCAAAAATTTGTTGACCTATAACACTAAAGTATAGTGTTAGCTACAATAAGTAGGAGCATAACATATGGGATATGATAAGATATAATCAATAATTTGAGAGTCAAAGTGACAAATTTAACAAAATATAAATTATGGATACTTAATTTAGGTGTAAATATCAATTATTTTCGATTATAATTATTATTTTCAAATGGGAAAAACACGAATGTGTGCTTTCAATAAAAAGAATACGAATAGGTTCTAAATAAGTGTTTTAGAAGGATAACTTCAAGAAAACGTGTATTTTACCGTATTATTGACAATTATACGTGAATGCCCTTTTAAAACAAAACAATACGGATACGTTTCCAGTATGTGTATTATACATGCTTTTTACTCCAGGGGATGTGACATCAATGGCGACTATACCACCAAATATGGAAGTGGAAGCCCATTTTCTAGCAAAGGAAGATGGGGTGATTGCAGGCATTGCACTTGCGGAGATGATATTCCATGAGGTTGATCCCTCCTTAAAGGTATGGGAACACTACCGTTTTGAAGTTTGATCTGTCATCCCGTTTAAACATAGTTATTAAAATCTTGATCTAGAACTTAGAATTTATGATTCTATGTTTTAAAAATTGTCCATCAAAGTCTAAGTAAAATCTTATGATCTATTAGAATTTGACGAAACTGACGGATATGTCATTACAATTTTACAATTATGTCAATCTATCCTACCAACACATATATATGAATCAAAAGTGAAAATGCAAAAACGGAACCATATATTGTAAGCGAACTTACTTTCCCACCCTGGAGTAAAAGGAAGTTAAAATAAAGCGTTTATAAACTCTCATGAAACTTAAATTAAATTAGTTTAACGTGTAACATTAAATTAGCCAATTTAGAACTTGACGAAGGTGTATCGTCTTGAAAGCTCTTATGATCATTTGAGCATGGATGATACATCTATGTTACATGTTATTATATTAATGTATTACCTTATTTGATTACATTCCTTGTATTTATTATTGTAAGTTAAGGTCTTATACGATAATTTTGTGAACTATGTAACGAACTTGAATACCAAAATCAATCATATTATACATTCATTAGAATCTTATGATTCTCGATCCAATCCTGAGATTCCAATTTTGAAACCATGTACATTTTGATATCAGATGGAATGGTCTCGAAGAGATGGAGATCATATTCACAAAGGAATGCATTTGGGCAAAGTATATGGTAAAGGAGTGGTCAAAAAACCGAAAAGTTCTTTTTTTTTTTTTTTTTTTTTTTAATTCGAAAGTCTGTGGATATTATCTGAAATTAAAGCATTTCTAAGCAAATACATGCAGGAAGGGCACAAAGCATTGTGGTAGCAGAAAGGGTGGTGTTGAACTTTATGCAAAGGATGAGTGGAATTGCTACTCTTACCAAGGTGTGTTTTACTCTAACCTTATTTTAATAGGCACTCGCATGAAATTTTTGAGTGATAAGTTGGTACTTAATATTATCCTCCACAGCCAAGTTTGCGATTCTCTAGTTTATTTGACTAAAAAGGAATGCAAAGATTTTTAAAAACCAATATACACCCGTTATTTTTCTATTGGAAAATGTGGTATTCGTAGGAACTCTTTGGACAAAGAGCTTTAGAGGCTTTGTTGACAGAGTTTTTGCTAATTTATAGAGGGATTGGAGGCTTTATGTCATTAGCATGATTTATAGAGGGACTCTTTGTACGTTCTTTTTCTCTTAATAATACTTCTTTTTTCGATCAAAAGAAAAAGTTGGTGCTTATTGGTAGAGTAGCTTAAAAATTTAAGTTACAACACATCACACAATATCGAAAGTTGAAACTCGAAATGGCTGCTCTGTAATATGTATATAAGCCTGAATATGATTAAAAAACTGTGTTGACATGTCAGTCGACGGTTGATCTTTGAGTTTGAGTAAATTAGAGTTTTACTAGCCTAATGTATTGTGAAACTGCTAAACTTTTCACTCCTCACATATCGTGGTTAACTATTTACCCTCACCGCCAATACCACATCACCGCTTTACTTCAATCCTCCATTCACACCATGCCTCCACTACCCCGCGAACAACTTTTTAGCGACATCGTTAGCTTTGTGGCATCCTCAGTTGCGAGTGCATTACAACCGCTTCCACATTTCCTAACCAATTTCTCTTGAATGTTTAACGAATTTGAGGTTATACCCCCTGAAGAGAAACAATGTTGATTTAACATTAAAGCGGTCATCATGAGATTTTCATGGAAGCTGTCGATGGAGACCTTGGAATCCAATCACAATTCATGGAAGCATGATGTCATGGACATTACCTAATGTCCCGTGGTGATTGCGGAACATAATGACTATCCCGGAATCTTCTAAACTTCACCTTATAATGCTCTACTCTGGATAAAGATTTGTTCTCCCATCCCAAGATCAATTGAAGAGAGTTATCTCGTGTGACCAGCATTGGCATTCGTCGAGTCATTTAATAACTTGATTTTGCTGCAAAGAAAAGCTAGGAGCAAGCCAAAGAGCGATGCTGGTACCATTTCTATGCCATTTGGTGATATTGTGCCAATTCCAATTTTTAGATGTTTTTATAAATTGGAAAATGGCATTTTCGAAAAGCCATTTCCAATTTTTGCCCTATGGCGAACCGTTTCTCTTCCTCCTCTTCTACCGACCGCCAGCTGCTGGCTGCCCATAGTCCTCCGTCCACCATCCTTTCTTATGGTCACTCTCTCTTTTTTTCTCTAGTATTGTTTGTTGAAAACTCAAAATTGTTTGTCAAAACTAAAAAATACCAACAATTTACAGCAAACAGCAAACAGCAAACAGCAAACAGCAAACAAAACCAAATAGACCCTAAGAAATACAATCGCACAAAAGGATTCTCTTAGGCGGTGAGACACAATCCTTGTATAGTAATCTCAGTGTATAAAGGAAAGGAGTGAACATCAAAATGGTATATATTTTTCAAATATGCTCAATGCAGTAGATACAGTAAAAAATGTAAGACTTTAAGTTCGATTATTTGGTAGAATTATCACCTGCTAGCTGAATCTGTTAGTAGTTTGTATAGCGTAGAGTAGTGTAGGGAAAAAGTCCCACATAGGAAAGGAAGAGGAAGAGACAACACTTTATAAGTGTTTGTCTCGGCTATCAGACTAGTGATGGGTTTAAAGGCTCCTTGTTGCTAGTTGAATTATTGCGTGCGCGCTCTAATGGCGCTTGCAGGGGTTTAGTGGAGTCTACACCGCAATGGATAATAACCTTTTTTTTATTTATTAACTGGATTAATTAATTAATAATTAAATTAATTGATTTAGGATTTGATTAGTAATTAATTCAGTTATGTGCGAGTCGTGGATTTGTCACTGAATTAAATCCGCTTATGGTGTTTAAGTCCTTAAATAATTGTTGTTGTGACCAACAATGTTCAGTCAGTTTTTCTCCACTATCTTCTTCAACAATTCTCTCATTCATTCTCAGGAGACTTCAGGGTATTTCCCTCCTAATGTTCTCCCTAAAATTCAAAAGGCTTATTGTATCTTATGGGTATATTTGCCTAAACTAAGAACAATCTTAGTATAGAGCTAGGAAGCACGGATATGGATATGGATACGAGATATGATGCGACACGTAATTTTTCAAAAAACTAGGATATGACACCTTCGGGATACGTTACTTCCATGTAATTGATTGAAAAACATGAGTTATAGACCCTTAAAAAAAGAAAAAAAAAATTATAATAGCTTAAGGGAAAATATCTTAACTAAAATAGGACAAATTCAAGCATATGCAATCAACCAAAAAAAAAAAAATAACACAGGCTCAAGCCATGCCATCTCTTTCTCTATCCTCTTGACTTAAAATAGGCTTCCTTCTCTTTTGTCATCATTTTCTCTCTTTCAAATTGTACAAAAATATTAATTTTTTTTATCAAAATAGTTATAAAACATTTGAAAATATTATTTTATTGTTAGATTTAATTTAAATATAATTATATTAAAGTTTATGAAATATAATTTAACTATTTAATGTGTATGCTATTATATTATATACATATAATAATATATTGTAATATTATGTTTTTAAAGTCAAAACATAAAAAACGTGTCGAAACGTATTGGAAGCGTGTCAGAAATTCAAAATTCAAAAAAATGAAACGGGTACTCCTTTTGATGTATGGGCCACTTGTCGGAAACGTATTGAAAATACAAAATTTAAAAAAAACGTATTGGATGCTTTTTTCACGTATTGGACACTTATCGGAAACTATTGGAAGAGTGTCAATGCCGGATACTTTTCGAACACCGATACTTTGGCCAAAAAAGAGTATCGGTGCTTTCTAGATAGAGAGAGCAAATAATACCTTAAAGAGAGTTTCAACCGCACCTTAAACCCTAAGAATTTCCAATATCATAATCTGTCAATACCCATCTCTCAATCAAGGTTGTCAAAATCGGGATTCTACATAGAATCGATGAGGGGTCAGCAGAATCGGAATTGTAGAATCGAATCGAGAATCGTAAGATTCTACTTTGTGTGTATCTAAATTATTTATAGTGAAAAATTTACTATAATAATTATCAAATATAAGATAAAAAATATCAAAAAGTCTAAAACACATTAATTTTACAGTAAATTGGACCCAAAGATAAGAAAAAGAGTATCATCATTCTAACATTAACATGGTGGTGGGTGTCCAAATGACAATGGCGGCCGAGAGTGTGGTAGTTGGACGCATGGATAGCCAGAGCGCGGTGGTTGCATTTGATGGTAACTGAGTGGGAGGAGGAAGAAGTAGGAGTCGGGACTCAGGAGGAGAGAGACTGAGAGAGTGTTTAGTCTTAGGGTTTTTTGGCATTTGTTTAACTTTGTTTGATTTTGACTTCTTTTATATATTAAATAAAGCTGGCAGTAAGTATATTACTAACCTTGAACAAAAATATATAACTTATATGATCTAAGTACAAAGTTGAGAAAGTTAAAACAATTTGAAGTAATTCTGTACAACCTAAAATTTTTGAAAAGTGTGTATGAATAAATCATTTGTAATTTGAAGTAATTAGCATATAAAATATTATTTATTTTAAATTTTTGTTAAAATATCTAGCATTTAATATTATATACAAAAATACAAAAAAAAAGCTCTAGAATTAGAAATGTATGTAAAGCTCAATGATCTATATAGAATTGGAAATATATGTAAAGCTTTAAAATTTTTGCTAAAATATCTAATATTTAATATTATATGTAAAAAAAAAGCTATAGAACAAAAATATAAAAAAAGGGACCCAAAATGCTTAGTTAAGGAGTCGAACCCGCGTGATACAACTCCCATACTGGGCCACTCACCACTAGGCTATGGCGCACAGGGCTGCATTACTTCTTCACAATAAAATATCTAAAGTTTTTTTAGCTTACAGCTTGAATCGGTAGAATCGCTTGTAGAATCGCGATTCAACCGATTCTATTGCGATTCTACCAATTTTGGACCGATTGTACTTAAATACGATTTTTTAAGCGATTTGAATCGATAGACTAAGATAGAATCGTACGATTCTACAATTTAAATCGTAATTTTAACAATCATGCTCTCAATACAATCATATGCCGTACAGTATAGTGTTCGGGGTTGGTGAATGTCCAGTATTTTCTTGCAGGCAATGGCCGATGCTGCAAGTCCTGCTGTCATTTTGGAAACGAGAAAGACCGCACCAGGATTACGTTTGGTGGATAAGTGGGCGGTATGTCTTTGACATGTTTTTTGCTGATCAAGTCTTTTCTGGTTTGGTGCGTTAAATTAAATTAGTTATTCACTTTTGTTAGGTTTATGTCTTCACAGGTATTAATTGGTGGAGGAAAAAATCATAGATTGGGTTTATTTGACATGGTGTTGATTAAAGATAATCACGTATCAATAGCTGGAGGAGTCACAAACGCCTTGAAATCCGTGGACCAATATTTACAGCAAAATAATCTTCAGATGGAGGTTGAGGTAGTATTCTAGTCTGTGAGAGTTACTGTAAGTATGCCTCTATGTGTGTGCGTGTGAGTACTGGAAGTAGAAGTGTAAACAAACTACCTCAACAGACTACTCTGTGTTCAAAGTGGGTTGTATCTCGTTTGTGTTCCTTGTAGGCGCTTGATATCTTACTGAGCCGAGTTCCAAAGGGGGGAGGGGTACTTGACTCGTTAATATTTGCTAACAATTTGATAAAGGCTCGTTAATGGCTTGTTAAAAACTTGTAAGGGTTCGTTGAGAACTCGCTAACAGTCGGTATTAACTTGAAAATGTTTCAAGAATAGCAATCTCTGCTTAGTTGTAAACTTGATTTGGCTCAATAATGAGTTTGAATCTGCTCAATTAGATTAAAGAGACGAGCCAAGCCGGGTATCAAATACACTAAAATCTTATCAAAATGGGCTTGAACAAAGATCCAAAAGCTTGATAAGAACTTGGCGCGCTTATCGATCTCGAGTTCAAATAAAGGGTCCTCGACTCAAAATAAAGGGATCTCGAGTGCATATGAGGTTTTGGCCTAACGGCTGCAACCTTCTTTAGCTTCCATGTTTTACGTTCTCTCTCTTCCACAGATTGAAACAAGAACCTTGGAAGAAGTAAAAGAGGTATTAGATTATGCATCACAGAACACATCTTCACTGACGAGGATTATGTTGGATAACATGGTTATCCCACTGCCTAATGGAGGTGTTGATGTTTCCATGCTTCAAGAGGCTGTGAAGATGATCAGCGGGCGATTCGAAACTGAGGTAATTGGTGATCTTCAGTTAACAAATAATTATAACTCTCCAAGCTTATAATCCATGTTAGTAAATATGGTACAAGAATTAAACGGGATCTAATACATAAGTGCATTGGTCGGTTTTTTTTTTTTTTTTTTTGAACACTAAACAACGCCCGAAGGCTAGGACTGAATTACCATACTATCAAATCTACCTGATTTGGCATTAGTCGGTTTTGTACATAAAACTTTCTATTACAAATCCGTTGATGTATATAAATAAAGCATATCGTAAGCCAAAATAGTGCTAACAAAAACATAACACCTAGTAAATGATGGAGTACAATCAGTAATTTAAGAATTAAATTGACAAATGTTGCAAAATATAGAATATGAATACTTAATTTAGGTGCCAAAGTTAATCATTTATTTTAAAATGGGAAAATCCGGATCTGCTTTAAGTTATTGTAAGTTTTATTTTTTAGAATTTTAAATTAATAGAATTTTGTTCAGTCAGTATTTGTCATTTTGGTTTTAGATGACTTGTTTCTATTAGTTTAGGAATTCCTTTTATATTAGGATTATAGCTTGCAGCAACAATAACAACCCAGTGCCTCATAGAGGCTCCCACTATGACGAGGTCTGGGGGATAAGATATAACAACCTTACCCTTGCAAGGTGCTACCACGAAGGGAGATTGTTTCGGAACGGCCCCCAACCTTAAAAGAAAAGAAAAAGAAGAAACAATATAAAAAGGATTCAAAGATTCAAATAAAGCAATACCAATCATGCTAACAACAATAAAACGACAATAATAGACAAGCATGGGTGTGCTCCTAAAGGAGATCATTAGAGCATTTGAGTAAACTCAGTTATCTATTTCTTAAGTATAGGCTACTTAAAGCTAAATGCAGGGACGATTAGTTAAGCACGGGGTTGTTCAACCGTCTTTTTAGGCACTTGTATGCCTAGAAAATCGTCTCAATTAGGCACAGGATACTTAATCTTTATCAAATCATGATTTGCATGTGGCTACAATTACAACTCCAAGAGTAATAGAAAACACTACATCTTGAAAGTATTCGGATTTGACTTTATTATTCTGTTGTTTTCTTTGCAATTTGCACGTGTATTTGGACTTCTATGAGACTGAAGTTTCGACCTTGCACATGTAATTTGACTAGGATCAACAGATTCCAGAGCATTCTACTTGCATGCTCAATTATGTTTGTTTTGTGGCCTAATGTTGGCAGGCATCAGGAAATGTGACTCTTGATACAGTACATGAAATTGGACAAACTGGAGTCACGTTCATATCTAGGTATGTACAAATTGTACATCTTTGGCCTTTTTTTTTTTTTGATCAACGAAATGGACCAAGGCTGAGTACATCTTTGGTTACGATAAATGAAAATTGGCTTGAGGTGAGCCGTAGAATCCTATATTTTGTTCTCCATGTTAATTTAGTCCTTCAACATTTAATTATGTCAATTTAGTCCCTCAACAATCTACATTGTGTCAATTTAGTCCTTCGAGTAAAATTAACAGTAAATTGGTATTTGAATTTTTTATGGTCAGGTCAGGGGTGGTTTCGAGTGGGTTTATATTGGGTGGTGTCTAGTAATCCAATTCCACATCACCCCCCACCCCCCAACCCCCCAAAAAAAAAAATGGAAAAAAGTAAAATAACAGTTGAGATTGAACTTCTTAGGGTGGCTAAACGGGTTATATGAAGTTGCATACAATTGTCTGCCTCTGCTATTTTCCTGTTACACGAAGCGGAAGTGAGAGCAGGAAAGGGAATGCATACAAAGTGCTTATATTACTATATATTAGATATACAAGAAAAATTAATGAAATGTTATTTGATTAAGGCCTTAAAGCACAAATATTCAAAACAAAGTTAATATTATGTAATAACTAAGGTAACTGAGTACTCCAATGAATAAGATCAACAAAATTGACCCCAATATATACACACAATTCAGTCATTCTTTAAGTTGAGAGATATAATTAGCCAACCAGTCATCTAATATAATATCTTCTTGTCAATATGATTCCATAATTGTTTGAATTGTAATTCTGTCAACCTTGATACATGTTAGAAAGGCGAATTTGACTCGGAACACAGAATCACGTTTTTTACCATAAAACGGTAACATTATAGGAGTTTCCTAAAACTATGCTTACATGGCATCTTGAATCTATATACTTGTTAGCGAGTTTTGTTGGAATGCTTAAATATTGCATAATTAATTACCAATTCCATGATTTCTGATGATGCACAATATATTACTGTTTGATAGTATATGATACATAAAGAGTTATGTCTGGTTGTTTTCAGCGGGGCGCTTACGCATTCTGTGAAAGCGCTGGACATCTCTCTGAAAATCGACACGGAGCTGGCACTCGAAGTTGGGAGGCGCACTAATCGAGCATGAATCTCTAATCTCTTCACATATGAGGTATAAGCTGCTTGAATCCATTCTCTCTCTCTCTCGAATCCTTCTGCGCGTTTTTGATCATTCCGATTGTTAAGAATGAAAAAGATTGAATTTGTCATGGCAGTTAAATTATTAACTGAAGTGCCATAACCTTAGTTGATCATTTCAATTGTTATTCCTGTCTATAATTCTCACTACTTAATTGTCTCTGCGTTATTCTCGTCTGTTAGACGCCTGTAGAAGTTCTAGCGGTTGGCGTAGTGCTAACTACCTACCCCAACTCGGTAGTAATTGACGGTCGAACCTCATCGTTCTTTCTCCCTTATAAAAAACATAAAAATCGTGTACGCCTCAGATGCATGATTCATGATAGGTTACAGTGTCATACTTTGACCCATATGTCTGACTTACCTGGTAGAGAAGAATCGTATTATTTTTATTGTTGTTGTCTGTAGTCTTATGGTTTTGTTGTCGTCCACAGTGTTGTATCGACACATCTAATTATGTTACTCGGATTCTGGGAGAAGGATCAAGTCGAGTATCATACATACTGAGGGTCATATGAGGCTGCTTTCAGGTATTTCTTTACGTTTTTGTTCTAATCGGAATGTCAAGTGTCATTATCATATCCAAGTGTCTTTTCCCCAGGACGGGTATCTTGAGTTGCATAAGAGTCTGAAATGAGTTCCTCATATACCGTCAGTGTGTTGACCTATATACGGTAGAAAAAATAAACTTTCAAAGGAAGATTGGAGATGTAATTGAATGGATTCCCGTACCCGTATATCATGTATTTATACTAGTTAAGCTTATTGTCAAACTGTTCGCGGACATTAAGAAGTCAAGCACCTTGTTATTCGAACTCGACTCGTTAAACTTATTGAGCTTATTCGAACTTACCTCAATAAGCTATCGAGCCCCCCATAATGAATATGAAGGACATGTAAAGTTCATCTACTGTTTGGTTCATTTACATCCTTATCTATCTGTATCTCCAACTTAGGTCTATCCATGTTAGTAATAATATGCTCAAAGACTTAACGCATGTTGCAATGTTCTCGATTGTTTTGGACTAATGTCAAGCTAATGATTCTCCGATAATAAGAGGTGTCATATCAATGTCAAAGTATCCTTATATAACATGTATCGTGTAGAACTGCACAACAGGGTATTTGCCTAATGTCCTTAATATATTGTAAGATTTTTTTTTTTTTTTTTTTTTGTTTTGTTTTTGTACAAGGTATAAAGGTACAACACTGCCCTAAAAAGAGGCACCGATCTATAGGAGAGAGGGAGATAAGCTTCGAATCCAAAACCTTATGCTTATGGGGTGGTTAGTCTAATGTGTCGTAGTATGTGATGGCTCGATACTTTGCAACTCATCTAGTTAAGTGAGTGAAACCCGAGTATGGTTAAGATCAAGGTTGGGAACTCAATCTTAAACAAGCTACAATTCAAGCTAAATTATGGGTCTAAACTAAACAATCCACTCTCTCAAAGAGGCTCATGTTAAGGTAGGGCTTGAGGGGGGTAAGATGCACGCACCATTACCTCTACAAGGTGCTAAGCTCGTTGATTGAAACTCAAAACTCTAAACAGTCAAGCCCACATTGTTGTTGCTAAGTTGAGTCTCGACTTCACAAGCTCGGATTCGACTAAGCATACTGACAACTCTAAGAATACGTTTTGGTCTTGGAGTAAAGGGATTAATGACAAAAAAAAAGTTGCTCTAATGTGGAATTAGAGTATTGCATTATCTAAGAGTAGTGGAATGCTCATAATTTTCTATATGATTGTGAAAAGTTCACTTACACATCATAAGATGACATGCAAATAACTGGTCTCTTTGAAGACATCTGATAAAATTGGAAAGGTACAAAGAAGATTAACATGATCCTTACGCAAGAATAACACTCAAGTCGAGGAATGGTCAAAATTTGAAAAAACATGCAAATCACCAAAAGGGAGGGATTAGAGATGCATTAGTAGAGATATTGCACTCAAGCTTGATAAGCTTTATCGAGTTTAAATTTAAGTCAAGTTCTTGTCGAGATTTATAACCTTAAATTGAGCCTAATTTGATAAATATTGATTTGCTCTTTACTCACCTTGTTAGCTTAATGGAGCCAATCCGAGCTCGTTATCTATCGAACTCATTTTCAAGCTAAATCGAGCTCATTTTTGATTAAGTTTGCTATCAATGCGAACGTGCTATCTTATTCAACTATTTTCAAGCTAACGCTAATTGTTAATAAGCAATTAATAAGTCCTTAACAAGCTCATTACATGCTCTTATTAAGCCCATTAGCAAACCTTTAATGAACGTCAACCAATCGAGTAGCCCGTTGCTCCAAAACGAATATAAACGAGGCTTTACTAATTTTGAATATAAACAGTTCATTGAACATTTGATTCACTTATCCCCTTAGGTCTTAACACGCAAGTACCGGATCCCGTTAGAACTTCGAAGTTAAGCGTGCTTGGGCGAGAGTAGTACCAAGATGGGTGACCTCCTGGGAAGTCCTCGTGTTGCACTCCACAGGTTGGGAATTCTGGAAAATAGCCTCTCTTCAGGGTAGCACCCTGAAGAGGAAAGGCTGCATACATCCAACCCCCATCCCGGGGAACTCTGCTTATGCGGGAGCCCTTGAGGCACTGAAAAATATTGCTTTATCCTTAGGTAGGATTACCCTTTCTCCAACATCCCAGGATGGGCCCTATAGAGTAAGAATCGTCCAACTAAAAGGTGTACCCAGAAAAATTAATAATTAATCCCATAATTTAAATCTCGAATTTCAATTAATTAATAAACGAACATAAAGGAACATACTTAGTGCCTCAAGGGCTCCCGCCTACGCAGGGTGTTGGGGGGAGGGGGGGGTATACGCATCCTTCCCCCTTCAGGGTGTTAATCTGAAGAGAGGCTGTTTCTCAGTGCCCCCAACTTGAGGGTGAGGACTTCCCAGAAGGTCACCCATCTTGGTACTACTCTCGCCCAAGCACACTTAACTTCGGAGTTCTAATGGGATCCGGTAACGGCGTGTTGGTGCCCTCTTTGGTCAATTAATTAATATAATGTGTTATTACTTTTAGACTATATATTTAGTCAAATACTTTGTATTAGTTCCCCCCACTCCCACGTTTTCTTGACCCCTTTTCTATTTGAAGAATGTGCATAGACTGGACAACAAAAAATGCTTTTTATATGCAAATACGCTCGAAGTACACGTTAGGAAGTTGGCAGAATATGAAAGTGGTAATTTTTTAACAATTTTTAATTCTTTTAAAATACAAAAAGTAACTTACTGAGCCTCTTTAGGTAACTTAGCTAAGAAAGTTTTATTTCTTATCCTAATAATTAAATATTTTGTACTTACTTTATGAGACAGAAATTAAATTTTTAATAAATATAACTTTTTATAAGAATTTAATTTCTAGTGCAAGTAAACAAGCGTCAGATCTTATTCCTTTGAATTTACTTATCAACTAGAAAAAAAGAAAAAAAGAAAATGCATTAACTAGCTAATTTACGGATTCATTGGTTAAAAAAAAAAATTTAAGGATTTACTTTACCAATTAAATAATATAATAAAATATTATTAAATTATAAAAAATAATAATTAATATTTATTTAAATAATTTATATATTAAAAAGGCCATATAATTTATTTCTCTTTTTGCTTTTCCTCTTCTATTTTGTTGGGGGTTGGTGGGGCATTAGACAGAAGGAATCTAATTTGCCTTGGTTTGAATGAAATTATGAATAAAGGATGTATAATATATGTATTTTAGGTAGGGGTGACAAACATGTCGTGTCGTGTTGTATTCATATTCGTGTTATACAAGGAGTCTTAAAATTGGGGTCAACCCCAAATCGAACCCGTTTATTAAATAAGTTAGGGACTCTCAATCCTTACCCAACCCAATTATTAAATAGATAACCTGTAGGTTACCTATTTAATTATATTGGTGACTTTTTTTATTAAATGCTAGTTTTTCAATTTATAAACATGTTAATAATGCACTTTTTAGTTGATTTTCGGATATTCAAATTATTTATTCCTATTTTCCTTTTTCTCCTTATTATGTAAATATAGATCAACTACCCTTCACTATTTCAGTGCTAAAAGGTAAAAAAAAAAGGGAATGTCAACGCATCTGGGAAAAAACGATTGATTTCTATCAATAAGCCTGCTAAAGACCCTACTTTTCCGGGCCGGAATCGAGAAATGGAAGTCATAAAAAAGAGATCTTTCTCTTCGCACCTCAGATCAAGAGGAAGGGCAGCTTGTCAAGCTGGCCTATATATAAATAAGAATAAAAAGATTCGCTGTCTTTTAACCGGCTGTTCTTTTTTGTCAAGGCTACTAAGGACCTATACTACCAATAAATACTTGTTATATTTATAACTATTAGAATAAATTATTAAATTAATATTATTAATTAAATATAGTTCAAATCATCTTATAACTACCAAAAATATATATACAATAATAATAATGTACCACTTAAATGTCTAACATAACTATATAAACAGATCAATCGAATCAAAAACAGATTGCACAGGTCAAACCCAAATGAAACCCAATTACCTAAACGGGTTAAAATGGTCAACCCAAATTCAACCCGTGTCGTGTCCGCGTCGTGCTATCGTGTTGTGTTAGATTTTGCTAGCCCTGATTTTAGGCTTTGCTTGGTTGTCTCGTGAATTGAATTCATGCATAAAGTTATATTTTCTAGGAATTTAATTCTTATATCAACTTCTCAGGAAATAGGTAAAATATTTTTGGTTACCAGTATAAGAAATAGAACTTTCTTCAAGAGACTTGTGAAAAACAAAGGAATTATAGCATATCTAGGGTTATAGGTAAGTTACTTTCTGTATTTTGAGGGCAATTTTTACCAAAAAAGAACCAGAATCCGCACTTTTATGAATTTATATTTCCCGTATTTATTTCCTGCATAACAAATGAGGCCTTGATATGAAAAATTACTTTGATAAAAAGAAACTCAACAACAACAACAACAACAACATTCCCAGTGCCTTGCGGCTCCCGCAGAAAGCAGGGTCTGGGGGGGGTAACATTAAAAGAAACTAATATCGGAAATTAAGTTTAAAAGTTTTTTTGTTTTTAATTAGAAGTCTAAAAGTTTCAAGATATATATAAGAAACGTGGGCTATTGACTATTATATGGGAGCTCCTAGTAAACTTAATACCAAATAAATAATATATTTAGGGATTTATAGTTTGGATAACATTAAATTTGAGCATTTATTATTTAAGTATCCTGAAGGTACAATACATATTTTGAGATACCTTAAGATTTCAAAGTTTTACCATTTTGTCTAAGAAAAGTTTTATCATTTATGTACAGTACCTTTTTTTCTATAAATTTCCTTGATTTTCACTGAAATATGTTGATATTGTAACTGATTCCCTTCATATATGGGCATTAATTGTCAAAATACAATCAATTTTTACTCGTAAAATGTTGTCATAAATGATTTAGACAATATATATGAGTCATGTCAATGTTTTCTGCGAAAATCCCGCAAATTAAAAATACTATTTACTAGATTTTGACTGGAAATACATAAATGTTACCGGAATAAAGTATGAGGCTAGTATTTTCTGGTACAAAACTATAAGATCATGTAGAAAACACCTGCATATAATTAAAAAGTTATATTTCACGTCAACAATTTTTTTTATATATTTTATATAGTAGTTGTTATTGTGATATAAAATAATTTATTCAAAGTGTGTTTAAATTGATATTGATACCTCCATTATTAAATAAAAAAAAAAAGAAAAAGAAAATACTCATCGATCAAAACTAACTGTGAACCCTAAAAATCTCGGGATCGGCTCTAGTTATATCTTGGGATCTTTTTTAGTATTCATTATTTATTTGCATTGCCCAAGAAAATGCATGTATTGCATTAGATCGGAGGTGGGTAAGATGTACGCAATCTTACTGCTTATGAAATTTAAGTCAGATAAACGAACGACAAACATGCCAAAAAAAAAAATGTAAGCATAGGGGCACTGTAAACTAGGACTGTGCTTTTCTCACTTAACAGTTCTGTCAATCACACGTATTTTTTAACTGTCGCTTATCTCTATATAAAGAGTTCACATTAGAAAAATATATTAAATTAATTATTATTTAATAAATAATTAAATATAAAATAAATGCAACAACTGGGGGAGATTCTTCTTATCTGGAGGAGGAATACATACGAATCTTCTACGAAGCAACAGTATAATTATGGATTATCCTTTCATATTAAATGAGATTCGATTTTTTTATATATTAATTAATTGAGGAATTTATTTATTATTTTCTTATGAAAAATAATAAACTATTTAATTCCTAGATTCTTCATTTGTGTCAAAATAAATGCCATCATTTATATGTTTGGCTCATTTTTTATTTTTATCGTTATATAATTTTCTTATTGTGTCAATTTAGTCTTTACATTTTTAATTCTGTCAATTTAGTCTTTTTATAATTTATACTATATCAATTTAGTCCTTTGGTAAATTAAAGTTAAGTTATATATGTAATTTTTAACAATACAATCCTATTAAATACAAGTAATCCACTAAAAATCTACTCGTTGACTCTATTTGAGCCCACCAATGCCGAACCACTAAAAATTTCATTAACAACTAAGATCGAATTAACACAATATCACTTATACAATGAATAAATTGATATAATTAAAAGTATAAGGACTAAATTAATACAATGGGTGAAATACATGGACCTTTGATACAAATAACCCTTTTTATATGTCTAATGCACCACAAAAACTGCAGACCCAATGCCTCAAGGGATCCAGCATATGCAGGGTGTGGGGGATGGATATACACAGCCTTACCCCTTTATAGTGCTATCCTAAAAGGAAGTTGTATCCGAGAACCCCTAAATTAGAAAGCTTTTTTTTTTTTTTTAAATATGTAATGTGACACTAATTTGATTTTTGATTACACATTATTTTCAATGGTACATAGAGTACTCAATTTTAAGGTTATGTTTATTTTGGCATAAAATATTTTTTTTCTCATTTTTATTTTATATTTTTGTATAACTTTATAGCAATAATCGCAAACTAGTACGGGAAATTGAGTGGTCCTCGCCAAAAGGACCAATTTTTTTCCTTCTCGTGGAGAAACATTTTCCAATTATAATCTCAAGTCATGCGTTTTAGTTCAACGGCAACTTCGCCAATTGTAAAATTTTAATACAAACTTATAAAATAAAATCATTTTATTAGCTCGGAATGCAAAAAACTTATTAGAAAAAAATATTTTTGATCAAATATATTTTGTAAAGAAAAATTTTCGATGAACTAAATGAAAAAAATTTACTCTATCATTTTCACTTAATCTCAAATTTGTTAAACGCCAACTTTAGCAAAATTATTTTTTGTCTGAAATAAAAGAGAGTTTTCAGAAATAATAATTCGGGTAAAAATATCTTTCCTCCAACCGAACGAAACTTGTTATACATTAACAAATGCAGTTTGCATTATCATATTGAACCCCAACGGTCACTTCTCACCTTGCCTCTCCCGGCGCATGGGGGGGCATGACCACCCACCCAGAGGCCAGAGCTCTGTTTTCGGGGTCGTCAAGGCCTTCTTGTGTTGGTCGTACAACGTTTGAAGGGTGATTGCTGACTCTCAGAGGGTCCAACCTTTCGTCTTCCTCCTCGTCGCTCCTCTGCTCATCCTCCATCTCCACCGGTTCTACCTACATCGTGCTCCCCCCAGTTCCAACCATCTGCTTTTAAACACGCACCATCGGTAACTCTTCCCCCATAATCTCTTTTCTCTTCTCCTCACTCTCACTTACTTATCCCGCTGCAAGGGTCACCTCCTCAACCTCCGGTGACCACCGGCATAGTGTCCGGCTAATGTCGGCTTTTAAGGATTCAATGTCATTTTTTGTTGACAGTCTCCCGGAGTTTACTTCAAACTTGTGGCTTAAGGCTGTTTTTTGGGATTTTTGATCAGTTTATGACTGTTTTGTCCCGAAAAATAGAAGGGCCAAAACCAGACTTTCTTATGGTTTTGTTAGATTCCGGCAGCAAAATGAGGCCCTAAGGGCAATTGATTCCATGAATGGTCATTGGATCATGGGATACAAGATTAAGGTTGATTGGGCTAAATAACGCAGTGGGTCGAATAGCAGGCAGTGTCAGAATCAGAATCACATAAGGGTACACCATTCAGATCGAGATAGGAGGGTTGATGATAGAGTCATCAATCAAACTCCAAAGGACACCGATCAATCGCCCCTGGGAAGGGGTGCATTGGAACATAGTGGTCCCAAGGTCATAACAGCTTCCATAAACAAACAGGTGGAAGCTTGGATGTGTAGATCGATAATAGCCCATTCATATGGGGATGATACGCTAGATAATGTCCTGAGATTCCTTACAGAGAACGAACTTTTTGACTTGACACCGCGAGGTCTGACCTCAGAAACCTTTATTCTTACGTGCGACTCGACCACGGCTATGGATGAATATCTCCGTGCCCAGAAACATGTACTACTTGGTAAATTCAGAGAGGTGACCCGCTACACAGGACAAACTCTTGGTCCTATGAGAAGAAGAGTGTGGATTGAAATCCATGGTCTACCATCACAGTGTTGGTCGACGGAGAGCTTTACTAATTTTGCGCGAATCCGGGGTAACTTCATTCAAATGGATTCACGAACTTCGGCAATGAGATGTGTGGATGTGGCAAAGGTTCTCATTGATACTTGCTCCCTATCTACTATCCAACAGGTTGTGCAAAGTCAACTTTAAAGAGGGAAGCCGAATGGTTTTTGTAAAAGAAGGGAACTCCGAGCTAATTCCAAGCTACTCTGCGGAAGTTATCCACCTCGCAGCGTCTGCCAGATTAAATAGGGAAGAAGGTTGAACCCTACGACAAGCTCCTAACGTGAATACTAACACCAACCCGGATCCTATTGAACGTGATATGTACCCGATCCAGGAGATGGGCCCTTTGACACGCCCGAGGACTGGGTGTATGGATGTGTGTATTGATAATCTGAGTGCAGGACACGTTACGCTACATGTTAACCTTCAGGCTATTGGTAGCTGGCCCTTGGGTATGCAGTCTCTTTACTTTACTGTCTACCTCTCTCCGCCTCGAACCTGTGAACAGCCTGTTGTTATACAGGGCCAAGTTAACAGACCGTATGTAAGATCACAACTGCTTTTGCCTTGGGTTGAGGACAGTGGAACCAGTTCACATAGGATGCAAATTCAAAGCACACCTCAAGCAGATCAATTACCAAACACTAATAGTGACTGCGAGTCTGAGTCGTCGGGTCCAACCTTTCCACCGGGATTTGAACCATTGATTGATCATACTCATGTCGAGGACGTGGACCTAGGTGTTAATTTGGCTCAAAATATTGCTGAAATCTCAAAGGCAGGGGGAAGGAGAAGAAGAGAGAGACAGGGGCGTCAGGAACCTAATGATGGTGCCACTAAAAGGGATCGCAAGGCTCTCAAGCGTTGGAAAAAAGATCAAGAGAAATGGAACATCCAAGTGTTCTTCAAAGATATGTCTCCAGGTAGCAGTGGGAAGAGGAGGCCTAAGAAAGTGACTAAGGCCAAAGGGAAGAAAAAGACTCGAAACAAGAACAAGAAGTGCTTCACAGCTGAGCAACTGCTCAAGGGAAAACGCACTTGGGTAACCGAGAAGTTGCTTGGGTTGGGATTTCATGGGGATGAATCTCTTATAATTGAGCGCTTTGCTCTAATGTACTAAGGATTGGATTCGTTGTGCTGTTCTCCCCCAGATCTTTTTGGATTTGGTCTCTTCTTCTTTCTCTTTCCAGTCCGGTTCTTGCCCTGTCTTGTTGCATCTTGTCTTCCAGTTTTTGGTTTGCTTCTTGTCCGTGTTTTCCTTGTTGCTCTTGGGTCTCCTTTTTTGTGTTGTGTTGTTCGTAGGTTCGTTTCCTGTTTTGTTGTTTTCTACCCTGCTTTCTGTTGCCCCTCCCCCGTTGTTTTTTTCTCTGTTTTGTTTGCTTGTTCCGTCTCCGTTTTTCGGAGTTTTCAGGGATCGCTTTGTCGAGGCCCCTGAGCTGTTCTTCGGCTTTGCCGATATTTATCGAAAAAAATATTGAAAATTTGAAAAAAGAGAGAGAGTGTTTCCAACAAAATAAACGCATGCATAGTCATGAAGTTGTATGTGCTCCAAAAGCTTAGTTTATATATTACTACTATATATTAAATTGATGTGACATTATAAAAAAAAAATGTTCCACTAATATATTTGTTAAGTTAATTTGAACAAATAATTTGAGCAAAAGGGCAAAAAATAAAAGGGTTGCAGATGCTGATAAGTTTTATGGTGCAAGACGTGAGTGGAAGATCGGAAAAAGGCTCGGCTTGAGATTTGATGGTGATAAATCGATTGTGATTGGGTGCACTGCCATGACGAATTAGGGTATTGGTCGATTTGTTTCCCTGTTGACCTCAGTCCTAGTTTGGTACACTGGATCTTTCCCTTTTTCCAAGTCCATACTGTCCAGTGTTGGTCGTAATCTTATAGTCTATGTTGGTTGTTTGCATATGTTTTATCCTGTAATCATGTCAATTGAGAGTTATTTTTTTTCTGGCCCTTGTTTTGTTCCCCATTTTGCTACAGGTTGAATCATGTCTCGTTTGTATGAGGTGCCTGTTATATCGTGACTTTGTCGCTAATTATCCTAAAAAAGTAAGAGGGCGAAAAAGGAAATGTATCAAGGAATCTATCTTGAGAACTTCACATGTGATCCTAGCAAGAATCGCATAACAGAGTTCTGAAAAAGAAAAGATCAACATAACACCAACCATGTTTTAGAATCGAACCTCGCCTGACTTATAAATAGACCTTGTACATGCCAATTGTGGGTGAAATTTTCACAATTATGGTTAAATTCTAACTCGATTTCGGAAGAGTGGTTTGGTGCAACAGGATAGTCTATTATATACCCGAGGAAGTAGAAAGAGGTGTCAACCACCTTACATGCATGACGATCACTCAGAGGAGAGCTAAATTCTTCATTGCAAGGGTCTGTTTTACTGTACTGTGGAAGTAGTTTCTCTTTTTAGAAACAATATTTTAAAATTATAAGTCGGGCTATTTTATCTTAAGACGTTTTAATTTATTTCTTGCTTAGAGGAAAACGCCTTTTTTCTACATCTTTCTAAAAGCAAAAAATTAGCGTTAAATGCGATTTTGTGTTTGTTGAACACTTACAATCTCAAAAAACGCTTTCCTTTCAGTAAAAATGACGTTTTAGTCCAAAAGAGCTTGGCCAAACAGGCACTAATAACTAGCTTGATTGTATTTTTATTTTGTTCTTTGAACCTTCAATCATCAGTTTAAACTTGCAGGACACAATTGGTTCCTCAACTTGGTATCCGAGCTTTACTAACCAACGGGTCTCGAATTCCAATCCCAACAATCCCCACCTAGATATTAACGTATTTCAAGCACAAAACATGGGTATGCTTGTCATCCACGTTTCAAACCCAATCGGCATTTCTATGATGGAGCATATTAGAGTACAAAACAATTCTTTAACATTTAACCATCAGTTTAAACTTTTGAACAGTTAGTTCTTTTACGCTTTTATTCCTATTTGCTTCCCTAGTTCTTGTTTGTAAAGCTACCTTTTCTTTTTTGCAGCTTAAGCTTACAACAACAATTACATCAAATCTAGTGCCTCAAGGACTCCTACCAATGCAGGGTCTAAAAGGTGAGATATATGCAGCCTTACTCTTTCAGGTGTTATCCTAAAAGAAAGGTTGTGTCCAAGCGACTTAAGATTGTAATTAAAATTAATTAAAAAAAAATAGTTCTAAAATATCAGAATATTAAAATAAACTCATGAATTTTGCCTTTTTGTTGAACGAAAAGTCATTAAAAAATAAAAAATAAAAAAATTAAAGGGGTGAGACATGAGTAATGGGGGCATGATCCTGACCATGTTGTGTAAAATAAATCACTTTGCAATTGTCATTTTCCCTCTTTTTATTGAGTCGGTTTCCAAAATAATGCTAAAAACTAAAAAAATACAAAAAATAATGTCAAAAAAAAAATATTTTCAAATCTACTGTTAAACCGCGTTTACTAAACGCGGCTTTGATAAACCGCGTCCAAAAATAGCGTTTAATATTAGCATAAACCGCGTCTTAAAGACGCGGTTATACATATTAAACCGCGTCTTAAAGACGCGGTTAAATTAAGTAAACCGGGTCATAAAGACGCGGTTTATGCTAAATAAAAACGCGTCTTAAGGACGCGGTTTTATGTTGTTATAACCGCGTCTTTATGACCCGGTTTACAAGGTTTACCTAATTCACGCATGTTCTATCTGCTGCTTTCACCATCTCTCTGCCTCTTTCTCGTTAACCCACCACCAGTCACGTCGTTCGCCTTCTCCTTTCTTTTGCTTATACACTGGAGATCTTTCAAGTACTATTATTGGAGTTATTTGACCTCCACTTATGATGTTGGAGCTTCGTTAAGAGAGATATGGGATCAATATCATAATCATCATAAATTGCGGCATAATAAAAACTATAAACGAACAAAAAATTGGAGAATTGCGGCATAATGGTAAGTATAAGTGAAAAAAAAGGGGCTTTTGGATTACTGACATTAAACCGCATTTTGTAAACGCGGTTTTCAGTGGTATAAACCGTAATATTTTATCCAGTTTTATTGAAATTTAAACGCGTTTAGTAAACGCGGTTCAACAGTAGATTTGGAAATATTTTTTTTCAGCATTATTTTTTGTATTTTTTTATTTTTTTATTTTTTAGCATTATTTTGGGAACCGACTCCTTTTTATTCTATTTTACCCTTTTTATCCCCTCCTTTTGTCTTTTAGAACTACAATTTTTACTAAAAATCACCTAAATTTTAGGTATAATTTTAAAAATTAACTATATTTTCTAATTTTTTTAATATCGCACCTCAATGTGATAACCACCCGGAAGGGGAAAGGCTGCATACACCTACCCCTTCATACCCTGCGTATGCGGGAGCCTTTTGAGGCACTGAGATTGTTGTTGTTGTACATCTTAATGTAATCACGTTGACATCCATTAGTTTTTGTTGATGTGACATTTGAAAAAATATTTTAAAATATATAAGTTATTTTTCTTGCAAATTTTTAAGATAATTAAATTATTTTTAAAAATGTTTTAAATTTCAAAATTTTATTTTAAATGTAAATTTCTATTTTTTTAATTACCGTGTCTTTTTTTAGAAATGATAGGTCATCAAAAACTAACGAATATTAATGGCGTTATATTGACGTTTGACATTGAAAAATTTTAAAAAGTTTAAGAATGACATCAAAAAATTAGAAACTCTGTGTGGTTTTTTAAAACTGCACAATTTTGGTTGTTTTCAATTAAAAAAACCTTATGAATAAGATTAGTTCTGTATATGGGTGAACATCAATTTAAAAAACTGATTAGATTGAGTATTGAATCAGTTCTAACTAAAGATCGAATAAATTTGAGGATATTTGACCTAGAAATAAAAGTGCTTTTCAAATAGAAGTAAAAATAGAAATATGGTGCTTCTTTTTTAAAATAGAAATGCAAAAACCAAAACCTTTTCAGACAAGGTGACCTATTAACTTTACAAATGAAACAAAAAACTCACAAATTATGTAAACGTGCGACCTTTTATGAGCATTCAATTCAGTTTCGCACCAATTCGCTCCTCAAAGTCGGCATTTGTGGGTGAATCCCACGCACGCAATTGTATCCAAACTTGTTTCGAAAATCAGTATTTTATGTTAGTCTCGCCTTCAGAATTTTTTCTGTTCGAAAAATAGAAATTGGCATTTGTCAAGGATCGATCTACTCTTAAAATTAAGAACTAGACCAGTATAATCCATTTATACCAATCTCTTTCAAAATTACATCTTCTCACTATAACAACAATAACAATAACTGTCCCAGTGCCACAGGGGCTCTCGCACGAAGTAGGGTCTGCGATGGATGTACAAAAAATTACATCTTCTCACTACTTACCAAAAAAAAAAGGTAATTATTTATTCAACCCTAACAATTAATAATTTAATAAAAACGTGCTTAGTGGTGTAAATATCTATAGAAAAATAAAAATAAAAATGGACTCACTATATTAATATATATATATATATATATATAATAAAATAAAAATAGGGGGGGAGTGCAAGTTGCTGTGAAACAGTTTATGCCAGCAGGCTGACTAAGCAATGACTCCACTCTTTTTTGGATTTTCTCCTTTTGTTTTAAAAAATAATAATCTCAACATATTTTGAAAAAGAATTAAAATATATTATGGGTACCCACATACAAGCACTCGATCTAATTAGAACTCCGAAGTTAAACGTGCTTGGGTGAGAGTAATACTGAGATGGGTGGCTTCCTGGGAAGTCCTCGTGCACCCCTCAAGTCGAGGGTTCTCGAAAACCACCTACCTTCAGGGAAGCACCCTGAAGGGGAAGGCTGTGTACATCCACCCCCGACCTTGCTTAGGCATGAACCTTGGGGGCACTGGGAATGTTGCTTTTACTAGGCGAGATAGAGGGCTGGCAAGTTGGGACATGACAGGGAAAAATGAGTTTAACTAATAGGTCTTATTATTTATCTTTTATTTATCCATTTTAATTTTTTTAGTCTTTTATTTTAGATAATTTCTATTTTAAATTTTAGTCTTTTATTTTAGGTGAAATAACTTCTCTATTTAAAGAAGGGGAAGACTAGGGTTTTTCTCAGGTTGGGGGTCCTCGGAAACAGTCTCTCTTTAGGTTGACACCCTGAAAGGGGAAGGTTGCGTACATCAACCCCCCCAGACCCCGCTTTTGCGGGAGCCTTTGAGACACTGAGATTGTTGTTGTTGGAAGACTAGGGTTTTCAATCATTCAATTTCTTAGACTTTTAATTTTTTCTATGTGTTTTCCTCTATTTTCGAGGTGTGAGAGTTGAGTTAAACAATGTTTCCTTTGTTTTCTTAAGGCTCTATTTGGACTGTGGAAAATGTTGATAAAGAAAAAAAAATTTGGAGGAAAGTGATTTTCCCATGTTTGAAATACATGAAAACTACGGAGGAAAAAAAATTCAAGGAAAAATTTTCAAAGTTTATAATAGAATTTGAGGAAATTGATTTTTCTCTTGGATAGGCCCGAACCATGTTAACCTTTTATGTATTAGATTTGATCTCAATTGTTTAATTAACAAAATCTGCTTTTTTTGTTACCTAAGTCCACTAAACATGTATATCCAGTGTAGTCAAAAAGCATAAACCGAATAAAATATTTATTATTTAAAATACCCTATTAATAAAATATTTAAATTCGAGATACCTGAATGTAATAATTTTTTGAGAAAATTTGGTTAAGGTACATTGAGACTTGATACATATTTTTTAGGTACCTTGAGATTTAGAAATATTTTTGATATACCTTTAACTTTGTGAACATTTTTAGCTACCCTACGTATAACTTTATTGGAGTTCCATTTTTTTTATGATGACATGCACTTAAAAAAATAGAAAATTATCACTTCTATGCCCCGAGATTTGAACATCTGTCACTTAGATACGCTGACGTTTTAATACATACAATGGGGTACCTTAAGTTTTAAACAATTTATCACTTAATTACTTTGAAGTTTTAAAATTTTATCAACCAGATACATTTTTTGTTAAAATTCGATAGATTTTCATTACAAAATGCTAAAATTGAATATTTGACAATCTATTAGTATCTTCACCAGAATTTGATATTTTTTGTCCCAAATTGCATAAAAGACATTGTGGCAATATTCAGGTAATTCATATCAACATCGGTGAATATTTTATCACAATCACTGAATTTATAATGAAAATATTGGCATGACACATAAACTATTTTGATTATGTATTATGTCAATATTTCTTGTATACAGTTGGTTAGATTCTTACAAAATTTCTGGTATATAGTGATAATTAAACTCAGGGTGCAGTAAATAATAAATTCCTAACGGAACAACCATCAAGATCGGTGACCAAAAAATCACACAGCTTAGCCGATATAAAGAGAACATAATAAGTTCTTCTACCAATCAAACAAAGGAAAAAAATTGATGTTGAACGCATGTTTTTTGTTCCTTGTTTTTCCTTCACTTCTAACCAACAGGAAAAAAATCGTTTTCATTTATTTTCTTTTTCATCAACTTTTTTTCTCGCATTTTTCTTTCTTTCAGATTTTTCTTAATTCCAAATAGAGCCTAATTGTTTTAACAATAAGAACCCGAAGAAAAGCTGTGAACCTTCTGTTTTCCTAAATTTTTATATTCGCGCTGCATTATAAATAGAAAAAAATAACATATTTTGGTGCTTCATAATATGTTATTTTTCTCGTATGTATAATAAACACTATATTTTTCTTTTTCTAAAATACATATGCTCTCGAGGTATTTTATCCGATCTTAATTTTCTTTTTCTTTTTTTTTGGTTAAGCATTAGCATATTGTTAGAAGTCTCTCTTTTTTTTTTTAAATAAGTAGCGAGAGAATCCGTGATATAAAAATTGACATCTCACAAAAGGAGACCAACAAAAGGAAAAATTACATTTCCTTTAATGGAGGGAAAACATTTTTCTGTGCACAACTCTTAAACTCGAGCACTTGGTCAAGCTTGAAACTCATATAAATTTCTAAAATGAATTACTTTCTTTAGTTGGAAAAATATTTTTTTAAAAGAAATAATATTTTTAGTTAAAAATATGTTATACAGAAAAAATATTTTTTTCTCTCTCTTGCCCATAATATATTATACATGATGTCACGTGCCTTAAAATATTTGGAATATTATTTTTTTTAATATAGATAGAATTATTTTTCTACGCAAAAAATTAAATTTCATGATATATCTTATCAAAATATTAGAAAACAAGTTTATGATATGAATGAAGTTTAATGCCTGGTGACCTTTTAGATTTAAATATTTCAATTGGCGAATTTATTTTTATTGTGTTGTGTCTCAAATTTCTTTGTCGAGATTTTAAGTAAATGTTTGTGGTGGGTTTGTTTTTTGCTGGCTGCTATATATAAGTTTCATGTCGGGCTTTTGCTCAATTCAGAGAGAGAAAACACAGAGAACAGATAGAGGGGGAGTGCGTAAAAAATCTTGCAATACTCCATTTTCTATCCAGTGAAGTTTTCTACCTCCGTCTATAGTTTTTTCCTCTCTTTGAGGGTTTTTCGCATAAACATTAATGCCTTTGTTTTTCTTTCTCCCTTTTCTTCATAATTTTTTAGATTTTATTTTGGTATCTAAATCGAACCCAGATCTTAGGGTATTTCGCCCAACACTCTTTATATAAGTGAGGATTTCCCAAAAAAAAAAAAAAAGAGTTTCTATTTTTCATTTGTTTTGGATTTTATTTGATTTTGATTATCTTTGATCCCGTACCCTTTTATGTATAGTCCTTTTGGAGTTGTACCATAATTATTAAGAAAAACTATTAGAAAATGACTTACAATCAATTAACAGTCTTTCATAAATCAATGTCTCGTTTGTACCTTTTGTCTGTTTTATACTGCGACTTTGTCGCTAATTATCGAAAAACATAAATCAATGTTTTTCAATATATATATTGAATATATAAGTGGGTAAAAAATAAATGTATACATGGAATTAATCGATCCAAAAAGTAAAACTCAAAGAACCATAAATCAAAAGCCATAGCCTATATATGTTTGTGTCATGATCAAACCTACGCAAAGTTGCGCCTAGCTTTGAAACATGATTCGAGATTGAGGTAACTTATTACGGGTATGGAACTGTATGCGATGGCCTGGATTTGCTTCTTCTCTTGCTAAGATCCCTATTTGTGTTGGTTTTGCGCGTGTTGGTGTTTCTTGTCTCCGTGTTTTTTTTGGTCTTATGGTCGCAGTCTGATATGTTGTGTTTTATAGCGAGCGTTTCTGTTCCGATTTTCTTATTTTGTATTGGATGTTTTTGGTCCCCGTGTTGTTGCGGTAGGACTCTGGCCTCGCCTAGCAAGTGGCCAGCTTGTTTAGCGATTTTGTCGCAATTTATCAAAAAAAAAAACGTAGATGAATAAGTTCTCTAAGAGACCAAAACCCCCGCAACATCTCAAAATTCACACGTAAATAGGGAAATTCAAAATACTAGGAAGACAAAATAAGGAACGAGCTTTTCAATGGCCAGAAGATGATTTAACATCGAGAAGCTAAGAAGTTAACAGTTCGATCGGAACACCTTGTTCAACTCATTCAGCTGTTACATCTAGTAAGCGACAGAGTCGCAATACAAGACAGGCCACTCTACCAAAGCGAGGCCTAGGACGCCCGCAAGGAAACGGGGACCAAAAAAGGACCAGCACAAATACCAGACCATAACAAGAGAATAGGAATGCAAAAATGAAATACAAACAGGGCCAACATTTACTAAAAGACTAAAAATTACCTAGTCTATCAATGCAAATCGCTCGATCATAATAGAATCGTCATCATCAAAGCTTAACCTGAGCTTCTTCCCATTATCCCATGGACGCTCCCCCGCATGAAGTTTCTTAGCCGTTGTAACCTTTTTGATCCTTTTTTTTTACTTCCTCTTTCTTCTTACATTACTCATAGACTAAGATAATCTCTTCGCACTGCTTCCGAGTGACATATCTTTAAGAAATTCCTGCAAGTCTCGCTTAACTTGCTCTTTTTCTCTTGCGGTTTAAAGCTCTACTGCCTCTTTTAAATAGGCCAACATCGGGATCTTGATGACCTGACCCCACTTTCCTTCTTCTCTCCCCAACCTTGCTAGACTCCTCCATAAACTGCACCAGAATCACTCTCAAGGAGTTTCCAACATCATGCGATTGGCTTTCTAAAGCAAGGGGCTCCAAACCAGACGGAAATTCAGGGCTCGAAGACACTGACTCAATATCACTTATAATATCTGGAGCTTGGTTACCTTGAGTAGACAGCTGTTACATCCAATGAAAAGAATAGTTCAAGAGACAACTTAGGCCGCTAAAATTCTTTAATAATTGACAGTAAAACAAAGTCATTGTTATGAAAGGATTAGTGATAGATATATGTCATTAGTAAGTTAATACATCATTATAGAAAGGAAAATGAACATGCAACAACAGCAATAGCAACATTTCCGGTGCCCCAAGAGTTCCCGTCTAAGTAGGGTCTGGGAGAGTGGATGTACGCAACCTTCCCCCTTGAGGGTGCTACCCTGAAGGGAGGCTGTTTCCGATAATCCCTAACATGTGGGGTGCAACACGAGGACTTTTCAGGAGGTCACCCATCCTAGTACAACTCTCGCCTAAACAAGCTCAAAATAAACATGACTAAAAAAGAAAAAAAAGGTCAAAAAATTCCATAATGGAAGGCTAATTTGCATCAGCTTGATGGAGAAATATACCAAATAATAATAATGTTGAAATTTGGTAAAAGAAATGAAATAACAATCCTATTGCTAGTGCTTGTCCATTCTTTTGTCACCTGATTTGCCATTTGTGTTGCCGACCATGTTTTGCATCACTATTTACACCTATATATGTATAGCTTTTCTTTTTCGGTAATCGGTACAGTCGTGTAGTGTAAAGGGAAACAAAACGAAGAAGAACGAGCACATCATGGAAAAGGGTGATTGCTGTTGTACAAACCCGCTAACACTAAGATAGGTCAAAACACCCTAAGCACAAGATGAGTCCCACAAATTTATGCCCGTCAAAAAAGATCGAGGACAGAGGACAAAGCACGACAAGAAGGCATATGAGCAAGGCTCACTCGTACTATCAGACTAATGTATCCGTTAATATGTTTTGGTGAAAATTGGTCAGCTTCTAATAAAAATTCACTTTGATCCCAATGTAGGTGAAAAAATTGTCAAACCTTGGAGTATCTCATTTGTATATATTGTGTTAAGAATATGCCTCAAATTTAGTGTTTTACTATTGATGTTGTTGTCGTGAGCTTGCCGATCGATCGGGTGTTCCACCGATCTATTAGGCAAGCGTACTGGAGAGAAAAAATAGGCAAGCAGCAAAGGCAGGGTTGATCGATCGGGAGTCTATTTTTCACGCGGGTATATATATGTGACCCTAGGGTTCACATGTTCAGTATCCACTTAAAGAGAGTGCCGCCGTCATCCTTGAGACAGAGAGAGAGAGAAGTGAATTGTAATTCTTCTATTCTCAAATCAATAAAAGTCTCCATCTCCGCCCGTAGTTTTCTCTCATTTGGATTGAAGAGGGGTTTCCACGTAAATTATTGTGTTTTTATTTTTGTTCTTTTTTATCTGTATTACTTCTCGTTTGGTCGTAGTATTTAATTCGAATTAAGTACTTGGAATTCCGTATTTCCGCACATTGAAATGTAAAGATATATAAGTGATAGATGTTCACACCACAAGGTATTTAATATCGAATGTCTTGTGTAGAGCCTTATTTTATACAATAATGGTGATGTTTATGGTGCAGAGGATCGGGCTAATAAGCCCAACCTAAAGCGATTATGGATTGGCCAATGCTCATTGGTGATTTTTTAGGGGTCCTGGGGCATGGCCACTGGGAAAAAATTTTAGGGATTCTTTTCGGCTCAAGCGTTCATCTAAGGGTATTCTTGAGGCATCTAGGCTTTCCACAATAGCTTTATATACTAGCCTCGGGAATATGAGGCTACAGTATGAGTGAAGAAGAATCTTTTGTTCGCTTTCTGAAAATAGTAAAAAATCTCTATAACTGAGTGGCACAATTCGTTGAACCATTGTCGTTGAATTTTTTGCTATTCTTTTGGTTTGTTGATAATTGGTATTAGATCATGGTTAAATGGGTGGAGCAGGAGTGAGGCACGTATTTCAAGTATTAGAAGATGTAGATCGAGGACTTTATGGGAAGATAATTGAGCATTTTAGGGGGCGTTGTACATGCCGATCTAGCTAGAGATGCTGATAATGAAAAAAATTACAACTAGGTAGTTGTACACCCTAGGTGGTACAACTATGTCTCGTAGAAAGTGTTTGCCCTTTAACACTAAATCTGAGCATGTTGTCGTGTCCGAAATAGTGAAAGAGTTGGTTTGGCTATGAAATTTCTTAAAGGAATTGGATAAGAAAAGGGAGAGCATCGAGTCTCTATAGTGACAATTAGAGTGCAATATCCTTTCCCGAATCCAACATTTCATTCCAAAACCGAGCACATTTTGAGAAGATATTTCTTTATTCACAATATTCTTAAAACAGGGACAACTGAAGCTTAAGAAGATATGTGGATGTAAGAATGACAAACATGTTGACAAAAATAGTGACACTTGACAAACTAGAGTTGTATGCCATTTCAATGGGTCATCGAGCTTGAAGGCTAATGCTTGAGTTGCAAAAATGGTTATTTACGTCAAAGGTCCCTGTACTTTGCCTACTATGTCAATTTAATCCTTTTACTTTTAATTGTGCCAATTTAGTCTCTGTATTATTCAAAATGTATCAATTTAGTTCTTAGAGAAAAGTTTATGTTAAGTTTTTAATAAAATTTTTAATAGTTCGGCTACGAATTGGATTAAATTGAGTAAATGGATGAATTTATAATAAGTTACTTACATCTAACATAATTTTGCCGTTCAAGATTACGTCATTAACTTAACATGAACTTGACCAAAGGACTAAATTGACACATTTTGAATTGTTCAGGGACTAATGTGACACAATTAAAGGTAAAAGGACCAAATTTACATAATGGTGCACATGGATGAATCAATCTCCAAGTGCTGAGTTATTGGACCTTCTATGTAAAACCGAGTTTTATATTTTGTTATAGGACGTCTATTAAGTGGGAGGATCGGGATAACATGCCTTATCTGTTGCTCCCTGAAAAAAATAAAAAAAATTAAAACTTGTTTTGACGAGCGTCCATTTGATGGCATTTTTAAAGCGCCTAGAGTTTATAAGGAAGCAATTTGAGTGAAAAATCTCCGCAACTCTATAGACATAGGCGTAATTGCCCGATCCACGTAAGTATTGTGTGTTGTTTCTTCTTTTTATCATTATTTTGGTTCGTTTCTCTGACACTTTAGTGATAAATTCTCTAAGGCTCCGTTTGGAATTAAAAAAATTCGAGATAATGAAAAATGTGAGGAAAAAAAATTGAAAGAAAAGAAAATAAAGGAAAATGACTTTTTTTTCCATTGTTCGGAAGTTAGGGAAAAAAAATGTAAGTTTTCAAGATTAAAATTTTCCTTTGCCTGGTTGGAGGAAAATTAAATGAAAAAAACTATTATCTAACGTATATTTTCCTTATGTAGGTTGGGTCGTGTAAACTTTTCTGATCAGCTATCTTAATATTCTATTTGAGATTTATTATTTAGTTACCCTAAGTTTAATCTTTTATTACCTAAATACTTATAAATAAAATCATGTACCTTAAGGCCTACAAATTTAGAGAAAATTTTGTTAACGTACTCTGAGGCTTCGTAATATATTTTTTAGGTGCCTAGATATTTTAAATGTATTATAGGTACCTTGAACTTTGGAAATCTTTTTTCAGGTACCTTCCCCATAACTCTGTTACCTTAAACTTTGGTAATCTTTTTTTAGATACCTTCCCCATAACTCTGTTAGGATTTCGTTAAATTATATTAATATGACACATAAAGGAACTTAAAAAATAATCTGACTAAAACTAAAAATAATTCTAATATTTAAAATATTTAAATATTAAAAAATTAAAAATAGCGAAAAAATAGGTAAATAGTTAAAATTATTTTAAAATTTTTTATTTAAATTAAATGTTTTTAAAAAATATTACTAATATAAAAACATAAATATAAATATATAATTTTTTAAAATTTATTAAATATTTTTGAAGATATTTTTTAAAAATTTACAAAAAATTTTAGACATTTAAAATATTATGTTAAATTGTTAAAATATATTTTAAAAATTTTTGGAGTTATTCTAAACGTAAAATTGAAAATGTTTACGTATTTTCCTTTTAACTTAACGTGTCAGCATAAACTAACGTAATGCTAATAGAGTCATACCTAGGGTAATTGAAAAAAAAAATTACCAATTTTCCGGTTATATCAAAAAAACATTTCAATATCTTAGGATAGTTTATGACACTCAGATACCTCCAGAAGTTTTAATATCTACCAATTATGTATTTCAACAAAAAATGCTATATCTGGTTTATGATTAATATATCGAACATAATTAATATATTCAACGAACTTACGTTACAAGCAAAGTGAGTCATGTTGATGAAATATAAAACTCAAATCAAGTCTATTAAACATTGGATTGACATCATTTGAGTTGATACACATTTTTTTTTTTCCAATTTTCCTCTCAGTTTCAGAGGAAAATGACTTTACTCAAATTCAATTGTAAAGTTTTGAAATTTTTCATTCAAAATTTTCCTTAATATTTTCCTCGTACTCCGAACATGAGAAAACCATTTTCCTTCATTTTTTTTTCCTTTCGCAATTTTTTTATGTTTCAAATGGAGCGTAATTGAATATTATATAAATTTAATCCTCAAAGTAGAATTATTCAAAATTAAAGAAACATAAAAAAGGAACATACCCAGTGCCTCAATTGCTCCCGCCTATGCAGGGTCTGGGGCGGATGTACGCAGCCTTCCCCCTTTAGGGTGTTAACCTGAAGAGAGGCCGTTTCCCAATGCCCCTAACCTGAGGGTGAGGATTTCTCAGGAGGTCACCCATCAGCCCAAGCACGCCTAACTTCGGAGTTCTAATGGGATTCGGTAACGGCGTGTTGGTGCCCTCTTTGGTAGAATTATTCCAAATTCCTGGGCTAAATTAATATAATTATACGTGAAGTACATAGATTATTGACGTAAGTAACCCTAATTTTTTTGATAATTTAATAACTTTAGATTATATATATTAATTAGACAAATATAAATATTATATATATAGGTTACGGCTAATTATGTCACTAAAAAGTGGATTATGACAGCTTAACATCAATCCTCACCTAGGAGAGGGATTATCGCATATATTTATTTCATTTTTTAATCTTTGATTGTACAATTAACACCAATTAAATAATAGGGTTGTTTACGTCAAAGGTTCCGTACTTCGTCCATTGTGTCAACTTAATCCTCGTACTTTTAATTGTATCAATTTAGTTTCTAAACAATTTAAAATGTATCAATTTAATCATTTGATTAAATTTAAGTTATGTTAATAATGTAATTTTAAACTATAAAATTATGTCAAATGCAAGTAACTTATCTCATTTGTTGACTCCATTTAATCCAATTTATAGTCGAACCATTAAAATTTTTATTAAAAACTTGACATAAATTTTTCTCTAAGGACCAAATTGATATATTTTGAATTGTACAGTGACTAAATTGATACAATTAAAAGTATAAAGATTAAATTGATATAATCGCGAAAGTAACGGATCTTTGACATAAGTAACCTAAAATAATATTTATGTCAAATTTCTATAAATAGTGTCTATGTATAAAATTATTTTTTATATTTATTTCATACCTTTGGCTTTCTATTTGGTTGAAAGTAAAATATTTTTGTTAAAAAAATTCCTCTTCAAATATTTCCAATTAATATTTTTTAATTAAGTTTTTTTTAAATTAAAAAAAAAGTTTCATTGTGTAATTTATGAGTTTCCGCTTTACCAAGTTACGTTAAAATGAGATGCCATATGATACTAAACGGAAAATGTTTTCCTTTTAATGAAAAAATTTTCTTCAATTCCTAAAGAAAAATTAATTTTCACATAATGAAAGAAACATTTTCTGTATAAGTAGCTACTACTGTAAACTTATGCAAACACATAATCGAAAAAGACAAAAGAAATTATTTGTCAAAATGAATGGAGTCTTAAAATTGTTGTTTTCTACAGATACGCTTTCTTCAAATTCTTCGTAAGCAGTTATGTGTTCAAAAATTTTGATTTTGCCTAAAGAAAAAACTTATTCTATATCTTTATCTCAAAAAATTAAAAAAAAAAAATTCTATATTCATTTAAAAAGCACTTTTACTAAATGACCAAACATTTGTAAAACTTAATAATACATTTTTATATGTTAAAAGTGCTTTATTATTCATTACAGCACGATCAAATAGACAACACCAAAACTCTAAACAATACTTATCGAGATTCACGCACACAATAGTCGATGTGTCATTAGTTCTCTTTCACGGATCGAATATGTAAAAATTATAAAAAAGGAAAAAAAAAATTTATCAAATTAAAAAGCACAATCGAGCAAGGTCAAAAGTAAATATCTCATGTAGTTGTTTTTTTAATATTTAAAAAAATATTTATAGTTGCCTGGTTTGAATTATTACAAGTTTGACGAAGAAATTGGATTTTTTTTACTTTTTATTTTTTTTCAACTTAAGAAAATTCAAAAAAGCATAATAAAACCAATAACAACCAAAATTAATACTGAAATTATGTGGAAATACTCTCTTAATTAGAGGAAAAAAATCACAAATCCACTCAGTATCAAATTCTCACTGTGAATTTTAGAATTATAATTTATAATTGTACGTAAACTCAATACAACAATTTGCACACTGAATTACGTGTGCTCAATCACATTTTGAGTAGATTCTGTCAAGTTTTGCTCCGCCAACCTGAACTGTGCTTTTTTTAAGGAGGTAAGGAAAAACATTAGGTATTTTGTCAAAAGATGACTCTACCTAACGCATCATTAGTTAGAACAAAGCAAAGCTCGGATTGAAGAAAAAAGAAGTGGTTTATTAGAAGATTAAAAATTAGTCTATGATTAGCAATAATCCATTCAATAGCATGATTGCCTTTACAACCGGTGTAAGAAACAAAGACAACCAAAGCAGGAGTCATCTAACATCGAAGATGATAGCTCTTCCTTGAACCGAGCTAAAACCGTGCATGTCTTGCTTTCTATTACAAAATATGGGCTTTACTCCAAAATCACTCTCGTAAAAATCATTTGCCAAAAGTGTTATAAGGCTCACACATATCGAAATTCTAGATTGGGTCCCTAATTCAACAAATAAGCGACAAGGGAAGAAAATGAACATGAGATTTACGTAGTTCGGTCGAATCTTATGTCCAAGGAGGAAAAGCAACGAAAATCACTACGTAATATAGTTATTACAACAGCATTTTCCTAATTTTTTTTTATTCTTTTGACTCAATTTTCCTTGTCAGGCACAACCCTTAACAACTAAAATTACTTGGAGTCCAACCATCATCAAATATTACCGACTTAACATTTGACTGTTAAGGGAAACCATCAATCTCGGGACTAAATACCAACACCAACCTATCATAAATTTGTACGAGTCTTTGCTTATGTTTATAGAACTCTTTTTACAAAGCTCTGTACATGTACATCTGATTACTTAATGAAGAATTAATAGCGCCAATTTAGGTATTTAAATTGAAAATTTCAGACCCTTTTACAATTTTTTTTTGATAATTAACATCATAGCTGAAGTACAAGTAAGTCACTCAAAAGAGAGAGCTCTGAGCCACCCCATAAACAGTAGTGGATACAAAAAAAAGCCAAAACAAACAGGAACTGGAAAAATTTAACCAATATATAGTAGATAATTATTTTATTTAATAGAATTTATTATCACCCTAACGTTATAGACCTTGATGTTTAAAAATTTTATCAATCAAATATTCTATAGAAATTCAGTATATTTTGTTAAAAATATATTAACATAAAACATATTTCTCATAATATACCAGTACTCTACATTAAAATGTAAAAATTTTGTTTGCTGAAAAATGCTAACATAAAACATACTTTTAGTAATATATAGGTATTTTTTATTAGAATTCAGCGAATTTTTTTCCGTAATATGCTAACTTTTTGTTGGAATCACCAATGCTGCTCAAAAGGATAATCATAATCATATACTATTATCAAAAATCTACGATCAAAATTAGCCAAATTCTTACAAAAAATTCATTAAATTTCCGATGTAAAATGTCTTAACTATAAATATTAAACCGTTGGAATACCTGTATATTCAAAATATAGAGTAACTAACTGATAAATTTTTAATTAATTTTTTCTATTTACATGATAGACATGCACAAGTGGGCATTGGTACTCTAAATTAAGAAGCATTGAATGAATGTAAATGTGATAAAGGTGAAGAATCACAATAAATAAGTAAATAAATAAATAAATAATTATATTCACTAATAAAAAGGTAAATAAAGAAAATAAATAAAGAAAAGTTGACTAAAAATATCACATGAGAGATGAGTCATGCATCATGATGGATGAATGCCTAACTTTATTTATTAATACTATATATTAAAATAAAATTACCTTTTTTTTAAAATAAAATTACTTTACACATATGTTCCATGTATTTATTCAATATGTATTTTAAGGTTTGATTTTTTATCTTTTACTGAAAATTATCTGAATTTTAAATGTAGTTTTAAAAGATCACCTAAATTTTTAAATTTTTTAAAGTCACACCTAAACTTTCTAAAATTTTTCAATATCGCATCTTAATGTTAATGCTGTTAACTTCTGTTAGTTTTTGCTAAGATAAAATAATTCTAAAAAGTTTGAATTTATATTTAAAATAATTTTAAAATCCTTTAAGTACTTAAAAAACAGTTTAAATATCTAAAAAAATATTTTTATATTTTTTAAAATGCCATGTTGGAAAAAACTAAAGGATGTTAATGGTGTCTCATTAATTAAGGTGTGACATTAAAAAAATTTAAAAAGTTTAGGTGTGACTTTAAAAAATTAAAAAATTTAGGTGATTTTTTGAAACCGTACATAAAGTTTAGATTATTTTTAGTTAAAAAACTCTTGTTCTAACGAAGAGGTTTATTTTTTATTATTTAGGTATCATAATAATCTTATAATATATATAAAAATAATGACCATTAAATCTAAATTAATGACTCATAGTTCAAAATTGGTTTTACATCTCTCACTAAAGTTAATGTGTATTTATTAATACAAATGTGATTAATTTCAACTAATAATTTATTTTTAATTAGGAAAAAAAAAAGAATATATGTTATAAAATATGTATTATACGTTTAATCATAAAAAAAATATAGTTTACTATATTATTAACAATGATATGTAAACGCTCTTTTCGAAAGAAAAGATACGAACTCATGTTTAATAAGCCTACTATAATAAATGTATTCTAGTAAGTAACAATGGTTTAGTGATGGAAAATACTATATTTTATAATTTATTAAATTTTAATATGGTATTACATAATTAAATTGAATATATTTACAGCTAAACAAAAATTAATGGAATCTTTTCTTGTTTAGATTGATTCCTAAACCTAACGGCGGCAGTTATTGGACATCCTAGCTAGTGGTTGGTCTTCGGATATAAAAATTCTACGATATATAGAGGTATAAACGAACCAAACATTCTATGAACTACTCGTGTTCGAAATCAATTAAGGCTAATTCGTGTTTTTTATAGGGCTCTATAGCTTAACAAGCCTAGGTCAAGCATGCTCGATAAGTTTAATGAGTCGAGTTCGAATAGGGAGCTGCTACACTCGTTAACGTTCACAGTTTGATAAGGCTCGATAAGAGCTATTTAAGGGGCTTGTTATAAGCTTGTTGAAAGCTCGTTAAGAGGTTGTTAACAGTTGGTATTGGTTCAAAAATAGTTGAATACTGGCTCGTAACTTGAAAAATTTAGCTCAACAGCGAGCGCAAGTCGATAGTAAATTGTTATTTTTTTTTAATATCCAACAAATCTTTTCCGTCCATTAAAATGGAGGGATGAGATTCGCTCCTCTCACGCTATCACCCTCTCATAAAAACGACATCCTATATCTATGTATATATATATAGGGTGGCATTCTTATGAGAGGGGCGAATCCTAGCCCTCCGTTTTAATAGACGGTCAAGATTTGTTCAACATTAAGAAAAAATAATAATTTACGGCTAATATTTGTTAAGTATTGAAAAAAAAATAATTTTCCTCTCTTACCCTTTCTTTCTTTCTGCCCCATAAAGGGGTATAGGCCGTAAATTATTAAATTTTTTTTAATTTTTGACAAATCTTGGCCGTCCATTATAATGAATGCTCAGGATTTGCCATTTTACGCTCTCACCCTCTCATAAGAACGTCATCATATATATATATATATATATATATATATATATATATATTAAATATAAAAATTAAATACGTCTATTACTTTTTGAAGAAAAAAAAAAAAAAACAGACAGCAGACTTTGCAAACACAACAGCTGATGTTGTCCTCCAACCAAACACATTCTCCACCGACCCTATTCTTTTTTTTTTTTTTTTTTTTTTTAATGTTTTATTGTATCCCATTTCTCTAATTTATTTACTTATAAATTAAAAAAATTCTTTAAAATTCGATAATATATTTTTCAATTAATGTACGAGGATCGAAAATATTTGTCAGTTACTTAAAAAAATGGATAGAGGTGTAAATGAGCCTAGACGAGTCCAAGCTTGTGGCTCAGGCTCAAGCTTTGAACTCTAGTTCAACTCATCAAAGGCTCGGACTTGACTTGACCAGATTGAGCTCAAAGCTAACTTAGCAAGTTTCAACCAACTCACCTTATACTCGGGCACAGTTTAATCAGGCTCGAACTTGCCTCGATTAGAAATACTTAGGCTAATAAACTAAAGACTAGTAGCTGAAGTTTCACTGTGCTCAAGTTTAACAGCTAACTCATTACACTAAACAAACTAGCTTATTTACAAACTCAGTTAGGAAATCTAATTAATTGTCAAAAAAAAAAAAGGTTAGGAAATCTAATTATAAATGAAAATATCAACATATTATAATCATAAACATATATTACTTTGATTACGAAATAAAAATATTATATTAGCTATGATGACACATTAATTGCGTGTAAATTAACTATGGTGACGTATTAAATATTGAAATTAATGTTATTATAACTTTCATAATATTCTTGCCGTTAAATTACACGTGTTTCTTCTTTTAATATTTAATTTTTTTTAATTAGGATTGCTTTTACTTAAAGATAATTAAATCACAATTAAGATTGTGAAAATTGTAAACATAATTAAATAAGTTCAGCAATGCTAAAATATAATAAAAAATATATAATTAATTATAGGTTTTACCTAAATTTTAGTTGCGGTTTTACAAGATTAGATTTTCTAATTTTTCAATATCATATATAAACTTTCCAAACCCAGACCCTACTTTTGCGGGAGCCCTTTGCAGGCACTGGGTTTGTTGTAGTTGTTGTTATATAAACTTTTCAAAATTTTTCAATATCACACCATAAGGTGACGTAGTTAACATTCATTAGTTTTTGCCAACATAAAATTTTAAGAAATTTTTTTTTTAAATATATAAATTATTTTTCTAAATAATCACAAACTTTTTAAATATTTTAAAATTTTTTGAAATATAAATTCTAACTGTTTAAAATTATTTTCTCTTTATTTTCAGATTGCCACATAAGTAAAATTAATTGATGTTAACGGCCATATATTAAGGTGTGCATTGCAAAGTCTTTGAAAATTTTAAATGTGACATTGAAAAGTTAGAAAATCTATATATTTTTTTAAACTGCACTTAAAATTTAGGTGGTTTTTAATAAAAAACCCTTAATTTATATTAATTTACATATGATTTAAATTCATTGAATTAGTAACGAATATAATATTACTTTTTATGGAAATTATCACTTAACTAACCGAAGTTTGACCATTTATTATCTAGATATCTTGACGTTTTAATATGTATAATAAAGTAACACGAGAGTATCCTATGTAGATATTTGATAAATTTTGTAAGAATTTTACCAATCTTATAATGAAAATGCTTAATGCTAATGTAGTACATAATTATGATAATATATATAAGTCATATCAATATTTTTAAGTAAAAATTTAGCAAATTATGATAAAGTTACTAAATTTTGATTTAATCTACCTATATACCGCAAATGTCAGCATTTTGGGCTAAAAAAATCAAATTCTAAAAAAAAAAAAAATTTTTGACATTTTCATAATCATATTTTACTTTAGCATTTTCTAATAAAAATCTATTAAATTCAGTAAAAGGATTCTTAGTTGATAAAATTTAAAATTTAATAGTACTTAAATAATAAAATTTATAAATCTCAGATACTTTATTGCATATATATTGAAATATTAGAAATACTTAAGTAATAAAACTTATAATATTCTAGTATTATATTCACATCGGTTTTATGTTATTAACTTTTACTTAATTAGGAATTTTTTTATTTCTCAATAAAAAAAGTAACTCTTAATATTAAATAATTTTGTTTACCATTTTATAAAGTAAGAAAATAAAAAATAAAAAAAAACCCTCAAACGATAGAACTACCACGAAGGATAGTGTACTTTTTTTTCCCCATTTTTATTCTCAAAAAGCAAAGTAGGAGTGTAAAATCAAAGTAAAGCCATTCCCTATGCAATACATGGTTCATACGAGCCAAATAGGATTAAAAGTATTGATATAAATATTCTTGGGTCTAATCCCGAGCTCGTCTCTTTGGATGCCATGTGGCTCCACTGAAATGGCATGCTTAGTTACTTCATTTAGATATTTTATATATAAATAAGGGGTGGTTATGTTGAGTATTATGATGTGTTTATGCTCCCATTTCTTCTATCAATATAATACTATTTTTATATTTTTATGCTCGGATACCCTGATTCAATTATGTATCGTGACATGCATGGTTGAATTTTAATATTTGTGCAATGCAATTACTAATTAAATGTTATTGCTCGAAATTTATTTTTTTATTTTTTTCCAAAACTCTAATATACATGGCATAGTATAGTAGTTGCTACAAAGTAATCTGTTATAACTTGTTTGAGTGATGGAGATTAATGATTAAGTATTTAAATAAGATTATTAATAAAATTTTTGATATATGTAATTTATTATGATTTATATTTAATTTTATTTTTTAGTTTTTTTAATTATCTATTTGCAATTTTTGAGATATGGTTATTTGATGTATGGAAGAAGGAGAAGGAGAGAGGACACTGTAGAATTATATATTAGTTAAAATTAATATGATTAAGATACTCTCAAACTATTAAATAAAATTAAAATGATTTCCTAACTTTTAAATTTTTAATGATACTACAAATTTTTAGAAAAGGTCTAAATTAATTGATTTAGATATCTCATTTATGTATACCCGATATTATGACAGAAAAATATTAAAGTATATATATATATATATATATATATATGATGTAATACTTTATTAATCAATAATTTGCTAAAAAACTGTAAAATTTCATTACCCTTTTTAAATTAATACCATTATCATAAACAATAATAGTATATATATTTGTGTATGTTTTTTTATTTCAAAAGTTATTTTGTCATTAATTTTAATCTTTTTTATCACAGTTAATTTTAATCTTCAACCATAATCTTAAGTACTCTTTGTTAGAAATGCTGATTTCAAAATCAGTTCAAATAAATACCTGAAATAACTACAAGGATAAAATGAATTTTAAATTATATTTAGTTTATAATCTCAATATATACAATAAAATAATTTAACATATTTTATAATTTAGTAATTTTGCCACAATGTTAGGTATAGAATTTAAGTATTTAAATTGGTTAATTTAAACATTTTTTAATAGTTTAGCTGATTTTAGCTAATAATTTGGGTTTTTGATAAAAATAAAAGGTGAGGAGATAGAGATGGCAGTAGAGTAGATAAAACCTACTAGCCGTAAGTACCCATTTTGTTTGGGGCGGGTACTGGTATAAATGGGGCAAGTAGTGGGTATGGGCTGGGTATATCCACCTCGTACCCGCCATGGGTATAGTTTTATATCCGCCCCGTCCCACCTCGTATCCACCATACCACCCCTATTTTGTACATAGTTAACTTTTAAATTAAAACATACATGCTTAAATTCAATACCCAAATTATTTATCAATGTTATGAAAAAATACAATTGGTTTTTAAAAGTAGTACTAAATAATTATTATGAGCGGGTATAGATAATCGTTTTCTACGCACTTTAGGGAGGGAAAGAGGCAAGTAATGGATACCCGTTGGATATCCGCGGATAATAGGGCGGGTATAGATATAGGTTTGTACCTGCCTGTACGTATCCGCTTTATACCTGTGACAGGTAATGAGGCGGGTATGAGTATAGGATTTGGGTGGCGGGTGAGGGTATGGAGGAGGCACCTCCTGTATCCGCCTAGCCTCGTTGCCAACCCTATGAGGGGGTCGCTTTATTTTGAATAGTAGTTCAAAGGAGTATGTTTGGTACTAATCTGGTGTTAAAAGTTCAAAGATCTAATTTTTCTTAAAAATTCATATTTTTATATAAGAATTAAAAACATTTCTCTATTTTTCAATTCTATTTTTGATTGAGGACTTATTTTGTATATTTTCAAAATTTTATAAGTGTTTTTTAGTTTTTTTTTTTTCACTTTTGTAGAACACTTAATAGAATAGATGTAAAAAACTAAAAAATTTGCATCAGAGATATATATATATATATATATGTAATTATTTATTATTATTGGCTAGTATTTACTAATACCATTTAGTTGTTTGGCTTATATATACATATTACTTTGTTTAGACAAATATCAATAATATAATACATTTGATAAAAACTTATAATTTGCATATTTAGTACACATAATATTCCATTGTACAAAAATTGTTTATTATAAAATCATAAATACTATATATTATGTTTTTTATTTTATGTTAAATTCATAAGTTCAAATATATTTGAATGTTTAAATTTGAATGAACGTTTTGATGACTTTAATGCTTATAAAATATTACTCTATATAATTGATGTTATTTTTTTCTAAAATAATATTTCGATCCGAGGATAAACATTAGAAGTCAGAGTTATAAATAATTTAATAGCATGCCTCAGGTGGACATTAAGAAGTAGAAAATAATTATAAATTTTTGTTACATCATTTAATATAAAATTTTAGTTTATAAAATTAAATATGTAAAAAGGTTATGTTACATCGTGTATTTGACATTATGAGTACAAAAATTACTATAAAAAGTACATAAAAAAATTCACTAAAATTCAAAATAGATTAAAAACTTTTAGTATATGATGAAAATATATTACTAAAGCTTAAAATTATTCAACCAAATTTCTGAAATTATAAATTGTATAGTTTTACTATTGCATCAAATTTATGCTTCGTCCATGCTCGCATGACGACTCGATCTTCAGGTTGGGGGTCCACGGAAACAACCTCTCTTCTACCCGGAAGGGGGAAGGCTGCGTACATTCACCCCCCAGACCTTGCTCGTTGCGGGAGCCTCTGTGGCGCTGGGACTGTTGTTGTTGTTGTTATGCTTCGTGGGAATTAGATAAAGAGAGATAAAAAAAGGAAGAGAGTTAAAAAATAAGGGTAAGACATTATTCTACTTTTATTTGGATATATTTAATAAAAAGAGTTAACAATAAAGAGGAGTAAATAGTTATTTTTATTTGCGGATTCTATAAATAGATAATGACAAAGATAGTTATAGTTAAAATAAAAGTAAAAATGCTCAATTTTTTTAATATTATATTAGGGTAAAGAGGGATAAAAAAGAAAGGATAAAGTAAAGTAAATAAGTTACTCTTATTTAATAATTGAGTAAAGAAATAAAATTAAAAAAAATTATAATTAAAATAAAGGCAAAAATATTCAAACTTTTTTAAAAGCTTACCTTACCACCTTTTGTCCCTTTTATTTAAGGGTTAAAAAAATTGAGGTCAAAGGAGTAAAGAGAAGTAAAAGGCATTAATAATGGATAAATTTTTACGCACAATTACTCTCCTTGACCCCCTGTTTGGCAACGGGGTAAAGAGATATAAGGGTAAAGGAGAGTAATTTTTTTACCCCCGTTTGGTGAATTTGTTTACCCCCTTTTACCTTCAATTTCTTTAACCCTCAAATTGGGGGGTAAAGGGGGATAAGGGTGATTTTTAAAAAAATTTTAGACACTTTTACCCTTATTTTAACTATAATTTTCTTTACCCTTACTTTTTACCCAATTGTCAAACGAGGGTAAGTCATTTACCCCTCTTTACGCTTACCCCTTTTAATTTGACATATCCAAACAAGAGTAGGATATTACCCTGCCCTCCTCCTCTTTAACCCTCTTTACCCCTTTTTACCCAGTTACCAAATAAAGTATTAATATTTTGTAGAACGAAGATAAGAATTTACTTCTTATTAACTCTACCCCCATTTTACCCTCTCTTACTCTGTTACCTAACAAAAGATTAAAATTGGGTATTTGGTAACAAGGTCAACTGTAATAAGAATAATAAGGGGTAAATTTCTAACTTTGTTTGAAAAATCTTTTTAAAGATAATTAAAAATAATAAGAGGTAAAAACTTACTCTATTACCCCTCTTTACCCTCTCTATATTTTTTTAACCTCCAGTTTGGGGGTAAAGGAGGATAGGGAAAAATTTTAAAAGATTGTAAATAATTTTAATATTATTTTAATTATAACTTTTTTTATCCTTATTCTTTTGTCCAATTTTTAAACAAGAATTTCATTTATTCTTACCCTTCTTACTTTAACATGTTCAAATAAAGATAAAATATTACCTTATTCTCTTGCTATTTATTCATATTTATCCTACTTTACTCTATTATCAAATAAGATATTAATACTCTTACATTCTTCATGTTATTATCGTATTGTTAAATCGGGGTAAGATTTTACATTTGAAATAATAAAAAAAAAAAAGTAAACTATTGCAGCAACTTTTGGGCGCTAAGTGGCTTCCACGCCAAAGCAAAGTTATGAATTTGATTGTCTGAAAACCCTAAAAAAGCTTCCATTTTTACTGGTTGAACCCCCCCCCCCCCCCCCCCCCCCTTTTCTCTCTCTCTCTCTCTCTCACCTTTACCTCTCTTCTAATCTTCTTCTTCCCCTTCAAAAAGGAGCCCACTTTTCCAAACCCTAGTGAGAGAAACTAGAGAGAGAGAGAGAAATCAACATTACCCTGTTTGAGTACTGGTCAAGCATACCCAAAATTCAATTCAATTGAATATAGACACAAATAGACAGAGAGAGAGAGAGAGAAACATTTATTTTAATAGAGAAGAGAGAGAGAGAGGCCTGAAATTTCAGTGCTAGAAATGAGGTTAAAGAAGAGAGAAGAGAGAGAAAGGGCTCTAATGGTGGTGGGTTGTGGTTCATTCTTCGAGATTTCTTCTTGTTCTTCTTCGAAAGGAACCTTCTCTATACTCTTCCTTTTCCTTCTTTTTATTCTTGTTCTCTTTGTTCTTTAATTTCTCTCTCTCTTTCACTTTTTTTAGTCTTCACTCTTTTCTCAAATTTTACTCAATATACTTACCCTTTTGGGTAGAGAGAGAGAGAAAGATTCTTCATTTTGAAGTTCTTGGTGAGATCTGAGGAGTTTCATGAACTGGGTTTGTTGTTTCTGATTAGGGTTAAGTAAAGTAGTTTGGGATCTTGGTAGTGGAATGCTCAAATTGGTTCTAGAGTTAAGTCTTGATGATTCTGGGATTGGTTGATTGAGTAATTTGGGGTTGATTTTTTTGTCATTGTTGCATATTTTGTTGATTTCTTTGTGGTTGTTTTTGGGTTTATTTTGGTCTAAATTGTAAATAATAGCAAAAAAATTTGGCCTTGATTTCCTCCTTTCCAGTATTTTGTTGGTAGGGTGGAAATCTTACAGAACACACCACCCCACCATTTTTCTGTTGGGTCGGATCGATTTTACGGGCTCGATCCATTGTGTTGATCATACTTTGATCTGGGTATACTTGAGCTGAATCATAGGTTTTGAGTTTATACTGAATTCTGAAGAGGCTGTATTATATGATTCTGCGTTTTGACGTGAGTTCCTGGTGTTTGTGCTTGGTGGGTCATTGCATTTGATGGGAGTGCCTTGTAATTCACTACTAGATCTACTTGAGAAGGTTAGGTCTTGGATTTCGTGGGAGGGAAACGGCATCTTGTCTTTGTCTTCTGAGTTCAACATGGCTGAAAATGGTTCCGAAATCTGTAAGGATTGTGAATTGAGATTTACTGAGTTCTACCACAAATACAATTGTCTAGGTTGTGGGAGTTTGTTGTGTGGTTCTTGTATTCGGAACAACGGTTCTCTTGTTATCATTGCAACTTCTAGTGGTCTGAAAAATCTTGATCGTGTCGAAAGGGTTATTAAGGCTTGCAAATTCTGCTCGAAAACATCGAAGAAGCATGTTGAGAAGATTCATCCTTCTGAGTCACCACCCGAAAGTCCTGAACCCCCATCACCTTCATCCAGTGGTGAAAAGATGTATTCTGACAGTGATCCTAAGGCAGTTCAAGAAGATTGTGCTTCAGATGCACTTAAAGTTCAAGAACAAAGTTTTTCTCTTCATACACTAAGCAGTACCAGCAGCTTGATTTTATCTACCAGCCATCCATCTCCGATGTCGCTTCATCACTCCCCTATCCAGTAAGTTTTTTTTTGGGTTCTTTTTTGCTTTATTCTACATATAGTTATACTCAATTTCTGATGATTAGTTACATCTTATTTCGTTGCGATGCTAACCCTCATAGATATCTGGTGCTGCTTGAGCTGTTCGATTTGATGTAGTGTTTAAGCTACTCACCTCTCCAACTAGAGGTCTTGGGTTCAAAACTCGTCCCCCCATCTCTCAGATGTTGGTGCCTTTGTCTCGGAAAACTGTTGTATCCTCGTTATCATTAGGAAAAGAAAAATTGTTGTGCTTGAATAATAAGTCTTTCTGTATGGCAATAATGGAGGGCCTGTAAATGATTTAAGTTGTCTCAGTTTTCTCTACTTTCATTTTGTTCTAGTTATTATTGTTTTTGTTTCTCCTTCACAGACTTTCTTCCTGTAATAGATTTATTGACGTAGATGCATTCCATACGTAGGAGTGACGAAGAAGCTGAGGATTCCGGGAAGCACTTTTTCAACTCATTCAGTGAATATTACCATGACGGTTCAGATATAGATACTAGTGTTAGTTTTAGGAACGAGACTTATAGTTTCAGGTCAGTGGGGTCAACACCCACAGACAGCCCCTCTAGGATCAATATTAATCCACCTAGAGCCGGGTATTCTGTACAGCACGCAAGAGACAGGAGCCCAAAGATTCAGAATGACGGTCCTGTTAACCAAGAATCAACGGCTATTTTAGCATGGCCTGAGAGAAGGACCCAGGATCCAGACAACTGTGTCTCCTACTCTGATGATTTTTCCACATCGGGAGATCAGGATGAGAAGTTTCAAAAGCTTTTGGGTTTTGAATCCAACAGTGGTATTTGGCGTCCTCCACCACCTGAAGATGAAGATTACGAGGCAAAAGGAAAATATTTTGAATATGATGATGACGACGACGAAATTGGAGAGTCGGGTGGTGTGTTTTCTTATAGCAGCAGCCTTGCGAGTTTGTTTCCGGCAAAGGAGAAACAAAATGATGAACAGAAGGAGCCCTTGAAAGCCATAATACAAGGGCATTTTAAAGCGCTTGTATTACAGTTGTTGCATGGTGAAGGCATCAACGTGGGAAACGAGATCAGAGCTGAGAATTGGCTCGAAATCGTCAGCAATTTGGCGTGGCAGGCTGCTAATTTTGTTAGGCCAGATACTACTAAGGGAGGCAGTATGGATCCCGGTGACTATGTAAAGGTTAAGTGTATAGCATCAGGGACACCGAGTGAAAGGTATAGTAGTTTCCAAACGGGTTTATTCTCGTAAGTTAGCCTATGTTCTTGTGGATGAATTTGCATCTAATGCCGTTATCTTTCTATGCTTTTTTTTTTTTGTGTTTGCAGCGTCCTTGTAAAGGGAGTAGTTTGTACAAAGAACATAAAGCACAAGAGAATGACTTCACAGTACAAGAATCCTAGATTGATACTATTAGGAGGATCGCTCGAATACCAGAGAGCTCCTAACCAGCTGACATCATTCAATACATTACTCGAAGAGGTTCAAGTTTATGATTGTACATCAAATTCATTGTAAATACTTGTATTAATGAAAGTAATAATAATTATGTAAACCTTTGAGCCCTTTTGTTTCTTAAACAGGAAATGAACCATCTCAAGATGATTGTTTCAAAAATTGAGGCGCATCGCCCAAATGTCTTACTAGTTGAAAAAAGCGTATCTCCATATGCTCAGGAGTATCTACTTGAAAAGGAAATTTCTTTGGTGTTGAATGTCAAAAGGCCTTTGCTGGAACGGATAGCACGGTGCACCGGAGCTTCAGTAAATCCATCAGTTAATGGTATTTCGATGGCACGAGCAGGCCATTGTGAGCTTTTCCGGTTGGAGAAGGTTTACGAAGAACTTGAGCCTCTGAATCAATCTCATAAGCGGCAATCAAAAACCTTAATGTTTTTTGAAGGCTGCCCAAGACGTTTAGGTTGCACGGTAATCTCTTTCTCTGATCCCATATATAGTGTTTATCTTGATTCTTGATACATTTAAGGCTCATGTCATCAATTACCTTTCGAAGGCCTCGTGTGTGATCCCTTTCATCCTGTTGTATCTTTTCTTTGGTAAGGTGCCGGGTTTGATGCAGAAGGGATTTGAAGTTAGGACCTCTTGTCTTAGGGCCTTAATCTGGGTTGTGTTTTACCACTATACTGATGCCTCATTCGTTTATCTTGTTATTTGGCTCATATGCAGCCTTCTGTTGCATCCGTCTTTACCTTGAAATTATTGATCTTGATCTTTCTTTCTTTTTTTTTTTTTTTCGTTTCATTTCTTTTCCCTTCTTTCGTTTTCAATCGGTTGTCAACTTTGTCTAGTAATTTGTACCAATGCATCTGTCCCTTGAGTTAGAGATGCCATAGCAATGAGTCTGCTGTATGTCATCTGATTTGTTTAATCTCACTAACGCAAGACATCTTAGAACTATCTTCGTTTCTTTCTTTCATTCTGTTAATGTGATCGTTTACTTACTGTTTAGCTTATTAAATTTTCGTATTCTAGTTCTCTTGGTGATCGATTGTGAATTCTCTCTATCTTGTTAGCATGAAAATTAAATTATATTATATGTTGTCTATTGTTGCTTGTATTCGATTTTGCTAGGCTCCTTATTTAGAGTGAGAATCATACAAGCATGAGTGTTGTATCAATAAATTCAAATCTTGACGCTTTTTTAACATCTGGTCTTTCTGACTAACCTGACTTACCAAAAAAAGTTGTATTTCTGACTATTATGATAAAATTTTCTGCTATACGATGATTATGCAGAAATCCATCGTGCCTTTCTTACCTATTATCCCACTTCTTGCAGGTCTTATTGAAGGGCTCAAACCGTAATGAACTTAAAAAGATTAAGCATGTCGTTCAGTATGCCGTCTTTGCAGCTTACCATTTGTCATTGGAGACTTCGTTTCTCGCTGATGAGGGTGCCCATCTGCCCAAAATGACGCTGAAGCCCTCATTAACAGTACCCGAGAAGATAGCTTCTCACAGTACAATTTCTACCTTAGCTGATGCTGATGGAGTTGAATTCTCCCGGGCGCTAATTGATTTTCTTCCTTCAGCTGAAAACTCCGTACATCACAGGTTGGATGATGGCGAAACTGAATCATCTTTGCGACATGTTCGTTCTGCTCCAGTTCTCGGTCAGGTAGAGTCTCGAGCTGGTAATGGAATCTCGGGATTCTGTGATAGCTCCATCTTTGAAGATGCCACGGAATGTTCTTTTACACCAAGGAAATCTTCCCCAGACCTAACGGAAAGCATGAGTCATTTCCAGTCTGATCTTGGTGAACCTGAAAAGATTGACGAAAATGAAGTCTCCGGTGGGTACTTCTCAGCGACAGACAGCCACCAGAGTATATTGGTGTCCTTTTCAAGTCATTGTGTTCCCAAAGGAACTCTATGTGAACGTTCCCGCCTCTTGCGCATCAAGTTCTATGGATCTTTCGATAAGCCACTTGGGAAGTACCTGCGTGATGACTTACTTGATCAGGTACCGTTCTTAGTTCAATCCTTTCATTGAAAATGTTGATGATCCTTGTTAATGAACCTTGGGTTTTGGGAGGCAAAGGGAAAAATTTGAATGAATGGCCGTACAATCATTAACTTTGATATCCTGATTATGTTTTTAACATGGAGATGCATTTATAACTATATTTCAACTATGGAAGACGTAATACTTATGCATTGGAATGTCAGTAAAGTAGTACCATTACATAATGGCAGATCACCTATATCTGTTATGTAACTATCTTTATTTGATTCCTAGTAAACTCTATTATGCTTTTCCAGGCATCGTACTGTCGAACTTGCAAGGAACCAGTTGAGGCTCACGTGCAGTGCTTTACTCATCAGCAGGGGAGCTTAACGATAAATGTCAGACACCTCAAATCTATTAGTCTTGGTGGAGAACGAGATGGAAAAATATGGATGTGGCACCGATGTTTGAGGTGCGAACACGTGGATGGGGTCCCACCCGCCACTCATAGAGTCATTATGTCTGATGCAGCGTGGGGACTTTCCTTTGGGAAATTCTTGGAACTTAGTTTTTCCAACAATGCGACTGCCAATCGTCTTGCTGGCTGTGGCCATTCTCTCCAAAGAGATTGTCTTCGTTTTTATGGGTATCTGCTTGGTTTAAAATTTGAAACTTTTTATAATTTTATTGAGTTTGATTTTAGTGATTCCTTAGTATCTAATTTGTAACAGGTTTGGAAGCACGGTGGCTTACTTTCACTACTTGCCGATTGATATTCTTTCTGTTCATCTGCCTCCATCAGTTCTTGAATTTGGTGGTCGCGGGAAATTGGAATGGCTAAAAAGAGAAGCAGCTGAGGTACTTTTAGAGATAATTCTGTTCGAGTTAATTATTCCTGGGTCTTCAGTTATCTACTTAAGCTTTTGGGATAGTTGGTTCCTTGACATGTTATTTGAGCTTTGCTGATCGAATTCTCGAGTTCGAATCCAAACGGTCTCTACTTTGACATTATTGTTTAAGAAATTAATAACAAGGCAGCCGAGGACTTTTACCTACGCTCACATTTGATTAGCAAACGATTCGACCCGTTAGTTTTTATTAATCGTGGCGAAATTAGACCAACTGAATGAGTTTCAAATGCATTTGGGCAAAAGGGTTTCCGAGTTTAGGAAACTGCTTATGTGGGTTGACTCTTTATTTCGACTGCAACCCGGTCCAACCCATCCGTTGAACTCCATCAATATTTGCTATTTATCTTCCTTTTTCAAATGGCTCTCTTATCATACTCATGCCTTCGTCCCTGCAGCTCACAAGTAAAATGGAAACCGTGTATGCGGAAATATCTGATGTACTTAATGGAATAGAGCAAAAGAGTAAATCCCTCGGGCACGCGTCCTTGGAGTCAAGTGACTTACACGAACACATTTTGAGGCTGAAGGATCTGCTCGATAAAGAAAGAAGTAACTATCGCGTAAGTACTCGAGAATAAATAGATTCTACTTGTATTCAGAGCGTATTCAATAATCATCTAGCATTCACCTTTCATGTCTTTGCCGACTCCTTTCTTTCTTGTTGTATCTTACATTGGTTTCCTCTTCTCTTCAAAGATAGAGGTGCATTTGCTTTAGTTCCAAGAAAGCCTGATAAGGTTAGGGCCAGTTTGGTATCCTTTTGTATTTTTCAAAGATTAAAACCATATTTTGAAAACGATTTTTTCGTGTTTTGTTTTTATTTTTAGTTTTGGCTCAAATTAGGAAGAAACGGAAAACTAAAAACCGAAAAAAGAAACACTTGTTTCCAAAATATGGCTTTTAATTTCTAAAAGACCAAAAACTAAAAACAGAAAACGATATTAAACAAGCTGTTGTTATTTGAAGGAAAAGATTTGCTGAATGTCTCGAGCGAAATAAAAACTATAACCTAAAGTTTAGGTTACAACCCTTTGTCCTAAATGACTAGCTTTTTCCATAGCTTTTTGATTCTTCATTTTGCTCTAAAGTACCAGACTCGGATGAGGATACTTGGATGTTGAGACGACACTTAGAAACTTCAAATTAGACCAGAAGAAATATCTTAAAAAATAACCGAGTATGACTTATGGATACATCCATGTCCAACTCTCGTATCTGAGTCTGGATAACATAGTTTCTTTAACTTAGCGAAAATCGCAGGCCATTTCGTTCATTATGAAATATTTAGGATCATAAACTTAATGTTATTTAATATGCTTCTCAGACTTTGCTACTGCAAGCTGGAGGAGAAACACCAAAACATGTTTCAAGAACAGTTGACATATTGGAGCTTAACCGGCTAAAACAATTGCTTTTACTCGGTTCTCAATCTTGGGATTGTCAGCTTTATTCTCTTGATTCGCTTTTAAATTCAACGAGCATCACCACTGACGCTGTAGATGGAAATGCATTGAATGTCGACCCCAAAGGGTCCGTAAACGAGTCATCAAAGGATACCACTAACGATACCGAACAAGCAGAACATGTCTTGGAGTTCACAAAAGTAGAAGAATCTTCCTCCACCGACGAAGAATCTCCTACATCTGATTTATCAGAAAAAATAGATTCTGCCTGGATAGGCACTGACTCTGATGTTTCTCAACCGGGTTCTGGTCATCATACGAGCCAAGTCGATGTTCCTTTCAGAAGGCTTCTGGGTCCCGAACGGGTTTATTCCTTTGACTCAGCAATGAGAATGAAAGAAAGATCCCACAAAGGCTTACCCCCTTCTTCATTGCACTTGTTAGCAGTGAAATCTTTCCATGCTTCCGGGGACTACCGGAACATGCTCCGAGACCCCACCATCTCCCGAACTTTCTCCCAAGTATCTGTCCGTGATACTCAGCAGCACAGGTTCACCCCGTCTTATGTATTCTCCTCAACCCAGATCGCCGAAGGGCCTCGACTTCTGCACCCACAACCTGATCAGAAAGATCTGGTTGTCGCGGTTTACGAGGATGAACCCACCAGTATAATATCGTACGCTCTTTGTTCAAAAGAACACGAGGACTGGGTTTCAGATAAGTCAAACGAGCACATATTTGGGACCGACATCAATGGCGAGGACTCCAAGAGATCCCCTCACTTGCGGGTTTCATTCGAGGACAACTCGAAGTTTTCGGTCATGTGTTACTTTGCTGAGCAGTTTGACATGCTTAGAAAGAGATGTTGCCCAAGTGAAGTTGATTTCGTATGTTCATTAAGCCGATGCAGGAGATGGAGCGCGCAAGGCGGGAAGAGTAATGTGTATTTTGCAAAGTCCATGGACGAAAGATTCGTAATAAAGCAAGTTACAAAGACCGAGTTGGATTCTTTCGAGGAGTTTGCAGCCGAGTATTTCAAGTACTTGTCCGATACTATTAGCCAAGGAAGCCCTACTTGCCTTGCCAAAGTTCTGGGTATCTATCAGGTTAGGCTATGTTACTAATACGCGTGTTTACTTCACGAAAATTTTCCGGTTTTCTGAGGAAGTTTTGTAAAACCTCGTTTTTTTTAATTTGAGAATGTATTTAAAAGGCCAATTTAGGCCTGCTTGGTATGGTTTTCTGTTTTGTATTTTTGGTTCTCAGGATTCTACGAACCTGGTTTGGAGCCTACTTTTTCGCCTTTTTTAGTTTCCTATTTTCAGTATGTAAAATACGGTTTTTAGTTTTTGAAAACCCAAATGTTATGAATAAAAAATAATACCAAACAGGTCCATTTGCTTTCATTTGTACGGGAAAAACACATTACTCTTTCTCCAAGTCCTCCTATACTCTCTACAATTTTCGTTTTACATACAAACTATTAGTACAAAGATCGAAAACTAAAGAAAATTTTTGCGAACCGAACGCATTTATAGCTAATTTACGTGTTTTTTCGAATGACTGTTGTGATCACAGGTAGCTGTCAAAAATTTGAAGGGCGGAAAGGAAATAAAAATGGATGTGATGGTAATGGAGAATCTGTTCTTCCAAAGAAACATATCCCGCGTCTATGATCTTAAAGGCTCGTCTCGATCTAGATATAATCCAGATACAACAGGTGGAAACAAAGTACTGCTTGATATGAATCTTCTGGAAACACTCAGAAAAAATCCCATCTTTCTTGGAAGTAAGGCGAAAAGATGGCTCGAGCGCGCTGTATGGAATGATACGTCTTTTCTTGCGGTAAGTCGCCTGTAATCATTAGTTGATACATTTGAGGAATTCGGTACCGTTTAGGATCCGTTTTTTCGACTGAAAATATTTTTCTTCCTAGTTGTATTCATTAGCATAACTTTATTACAACAGTCATAAATACGGAAAATGTTTTCCTTTATTAAGGGGAAATTGACTTCCCTTCATTGAGAAGGAAGAACATTTTCCTCCTCGGTATGGAAGATGTTTTTCTTTGTAATCACACATCGAATTCTTCACTTCTACCTCATACAAATTTATAGAATGAAACTATTATATATAGCTAGAAAGACAATTTTTTGACAAAAAATATTTCTAATTGAAAAATTCCTTCGGAAGAAAAATTTTCCGTTAAACAAAACAAAGCCTTAATGATGTAATAAATGAAGATTTGATTGCAATCCTTGGAAATGCGGCATGGGATCTAATTTATACAAATTGATAGTTCGAGAGGTGTATTTGATGGAAACGAGGATTGAAAGGTTACTTTGGTACTAAAATTACAATACCGAGAGAACATTAGCGGAGTTGTTGCGTTCGTCTTCAGTTTTCCATGGGCGCACCAAGCATATAAGAGTTGCAAAAATGGGGTTTATGTGTGGAATCTTGTTGTATTATGCCTTATATATAGGTACCGGGGTTCTGCATATTGAGTAGGTTGTACCCTTGAGACTTCTTACGTAATCTTCCTCAGATTTAATGCAATTGTTGTGCGCCTCTCTATGGACTTAGGCTTCGATTTAACCGTGTAAATATATTGTCGTGTTTTCTCCCCTTTGTTTGCTGTCATGTGTCTGAGATTTCGATTTTGGGTTTTGGTATACGTGGGTGGTCCTAACACCGTCATGCTCCACCTCTATTTCAGTCAATCGACGTAATGGACTACTCGTTGCTAGTGGGAGTGGACGAGGAGCGAAAGGAGCTAGTACTCGGAATCATCGACTTTATGAGACAGTACACATGGGACAAGCACCTCGAGACGTGGGTCAAAGCTTCCGGTATCTTGGGAGGCCCCAAAAACGCTTCCCCAACTGTCGTCTCTCCCATTCAATACAAGAAGAGATTCCGGAAGGCAATGACGTCTTACTTCCTCACGGTGCCTGATCAGTGGTCATCATAATGCCCTTTATACATTCATTTTTTTCACGGGGCCCATATTATGTCGTGTCATGTCGTATTACGTGAGGATATATTTGGAGAGGGAATTCCCTCAATAATTGATAAGAAAAGCTTAGGTTATAATTTTTATTTTTTGTAAAGTGGGGATATGGGACAAGTAGCAAGTGTCCCAAAAGAAAAGTGTGATATAAAATAGAGACCCCCCACCCATTGGAAGGGCCTTTTTGTTCTGTACATGTGCCCTCTTATGCAAATCTACATCAACATTTCTTTTTTTCTTCCCGTTCGGGTTCACGGTTACCATTACGTCAACTCCTGAAACTTCTTGATGCTCTTTTATTTTCTTACCAAAGAGGGTACCAACAAATAGTCACCGGGTCCCATTAGTAACTCCGAAGTTAAGCGTGCTTGGGCAAGAGCTGTACCAGGATGGGTGACCTCCTGGGAAGTCTTCACCCGCATGTTGGAGGGCACTCGAAAACAGCCTCTCTTCAGAGGTAATATCCTGAAGGGGAAAGGTTGCGTACATCCGCCCCCCTCCCCCCAAAGACCCTGCTTAGGCGGGAGCCGTTGGGGCACTGGGTATGTTGCTTTTACTGCGGTTTTGTTTCTAGAGAAACTGGTCTGAGGGATTCAATGAAAAAACTAGTAGTTTCATCCCTGATGGTATAACCTGTAAAAAGAGCAAACCATTTTTTAAATTGTGGCTTGTTTTACCCTTTAAACTTAGTCTATGTTTGCCAAGCCATTTTTCATAGGTCTTTTTATAATTTTTAGCTTTTTGACTAGTCAAACTGTTAACAATGCTGTTTGGTAAAGTTTTGTTATTAGCGTTTAGTTTTTGAAAAGCATCTTTTTAAAATATAAATAATTTAGTTTTTAGCTTTTTAAAAGCTATGAAATCAAATTATATTTATTATTTTGCCTCTCATTTTATCTTAGTTTACTAAATACACTATCTATCAACTAATAATTAATAATTAACAGCTAATAGATATAGTCAAATATGGCCTTATTTCTTTTTTAATCTTTCTAGATTAGGACAATTACTTTATTTTTAAAATTATGTCTTATTTGAAACTTTATTCATTTATCAAGTTAGGTTTTCAATTTTTATTTAGATCGTGGAAGATCACTTACTGCATATGTAACTTTATTCTCTATACCTATCTTTTAATTCTTAAATAACTAAAAATTAGATTTGAAAAAATTATTATTTATTTTTTTTGATTTCTGATGTTGAATATAAGGGAAAATTGAAGAGATACAAAGAAAATTTAGAAAAATTCGTTTTTAAAATATGATCTTTACTTTTAAAAGAACTTAAAACTACAAATAAAAACGATATTAAATGTTATTAAAGGCTTATTGACCAAGACATCATAAGTTCAAATCCCAATAGCCTCACTTTCAATATGAATATAACCTAGGCACAAAATATGAGGTGAATCTGTGCAATATCCATACCTCAAGCCCAATAAACATTTGTGTGAGGGGGGCATGCTGGAGTATAAAACAATTCCCGAGCCTTCATATATGAGTTTAAACTTTTGAAATAGTTAGTTTCTTGACAGATGCGGCTATAACTTGTTTTTATAATTGAACAAAAAAAAGAGAGAGGACATGATGTGCTAATCCACCCACAAATAATTGCTTCCATAGGAATGAAAAGGAGTGGGCATTTTGGCCAAATTTTTAGTGCCTAACTTCTTTCATTTTCACTTGGATAACTCTTTTTCTTTTTCAAAGATATGTTCGAAATATTTCGGATGTGTGGACCAATGTATCAATTACGCTTAAAATGTTTTAAGTTTTTTTAGCAGTACAAGTATGTTAAGATGTGAGTCTAATTGAATCCCTCATTGGAGTTGTGACAAAGAAGCGAGCAGCACATATGTCTAGTGGGTTACTTCAACTAATTCTAATGGGTTTTAGGATAGAACCCCATTTGGGCTTATATCTGGATCTCATGTATGCCAACTCTGTGAATCGGGCATGAAGATCTGGTGAAATTTAAGAAAGTATGTTTCTTAAGTTGCTTGTTCAATGGTAAATCCTTGGAGTTTTAGTTGTCAATAAAGGGATAAAAGGTCGTTTTTGACTTGTATAGTTAGGTACAAGTTAGAGTCAAACTCTATACTGATTAGAAGTCTTTAATGTGTTTGAATCCTTCCCGTTTCCCCAATTTTCCACTTACACTCTGTATCATCGTAATACTTTTCATAATAAAATATTATAATAAATTGTAAAAAATAATTAAGTACTATAGATTGTAAACATTATAATACAAATACTTTACACAGAATAAGCCATTATATCTTGTTGGTCCCCATGTCTTGTCTGGTCCTATGCTCAGTGTCTGTTGTGTCGTGTTGGAGGCAAGTGTTTGTTCCTTTTGTCCTGTTTTTTGTTTTGTGTTGATTGTTTTTGGTCCCCGTTTTATTTCGGTTGGACTTAAGCCTTGCTTAGCTAGTGGTCTGCTTGTATTACGATTTTGGCACAATTTATCAAAAAAAAAAAAAAAAAAGCCATTATATCAAAATTTATTACATTATGACCAAATGGCCATCACTCATTCTTACCACCCGAAACACATTCATTATCAAATAAAATGCACACCAAATAACTTTGAACTATTTTTTTCCCCCACAACACACATATCACCTTATCGACTTTGAAGAAAATAGATACAAACACGGAGTTCATATATCAGCTCAAATTACGGGAACTTAATCTAAAATACGTCTTACCTATCTGTATATGAACTAAAAAAAAAAGTGACATTTTCAGTGCCCCAAGGACTCCCGCTTAAGCAGGGTCTAAGGGGTGGATGTACGCAGCCTTCCCCCTTTATGGTGCTACCCTGAAGAAGGGAGGCTGTTTCCAAGAATCCCTCACCTGCGGGGTGCAAAGGAGATCATCCGTCTTGGTACCTTTTCTGTACCTGTGTTAAAAATTTAAAAAAAAAAAAAAAAAAAAAAAAACCTTAAAATATAACGAGAAATGTGTAATGGGATCTCAGGTCGCCCACTTAGGGAATTAACTTCAGAGGCCTCATCATAACATTATCTTCATGATCCAATATCTGCATCCATTCCCAGTCAATAACACATTATTAACACATTGATTAAAAAAATAGTTATTTACGCTAAAGATCTCTGTACTTTGCTTATTGTGTCAATTTAGTCCTTGTACTTTTATTTGTGTCTATATAGTCCCTGACAATTCAAAATGTGTCAATTTAGTCCTTTAATCAAATTTAAGTTAAGTTAATGGCGTAATTTTGAATGGCAAAATTATGTTGGACTCAAGTAACATATTATAAATTCATCCGTTTACTCAATTTAACCCAATTCGTGGCTAAACCTCTAAAACTTTCATTAAAAACTTAACATAAAATTTTCTCTAAAGACCAAATTGACATATTTTGAATTGTACAGAGACTAAATTGACACAATTAAAAGTATAAGGACTAAATTGACAAAAAGAACAAAGTACATGGATCCAAAAGAAGATGTAATATAGAATTAGTTTACTAATTTGAACATGTTTGATATGATTTTCAATTCATAATTTTTATAATTTTTTAAAACTAAAGCTAGGTTCGTTTTTGTTTCTTGTTTTAAATTCTTACCTAATATAGAGGGAAAAACCCAAAATTAAAAATCTAACACGTATAAAAACCATGTAAAACTAAAACTTGCAAATAGAAAATAACACGAAACAAACCCTTAGGGCCAATATTGATATAGTTATTCATTTGTATTTTTGCTCTTTCATAAATTTATGTTTTTAGCCTCTATCAAATTATTCGCGAACATTAACAGGTCAAGCACTCTCTTGTTTGAACTTGGTTCGATAAACTTATTGAGCAAGCTCAAACTCGAGTTACTTTACTTGATAAGTTAATAAGCTTCCAAAATTTTGTTCGAGCTCGGTTTGATAAGCTTTTAGAGTGTTCAATACTTGGCTTGGCTTGTTAGTCTGATGGAGCCAATTTGAGCTTGCTGCCAAGTCGAGTCAAGCTCATTATCAAGCCAAATCGAGCTTGTAACCAAGCTAGGCTTGGAATTAAGTCAAGTTCGCTATTTGAGTTACTATTAAGCCATTATCGAACCATTTTTGAGTTAATATTGACTATTAATAAACACTTAATGAGCTTTTAACAAACCCTTGATGGGTTCTTATCAAGCCTTCAGCAAACTATTCGCGAACGTTAATGGGTCGAGCATCCCTTTATTCAAACCCAACTCAATAAACTTATCGAACGAGCTCAAACTAGAGTCATTCGACTTGATAAGCTATCGAGCCTCCATAACGAACACGAACGAGCTATAATCAATTTCAAATACGAGTAGCTATCGAATACTTAATTCGTGTACGCCATATGTCTACGTAAGCAAGAGAGTACTTACATGGCAATGGTAGACATAGCCAGGCTCGGCCGTTGCATCGAAAGTGTATGTCATATTCGAATTTATATAAGCAAATCTCACTAATATCTTTGTAATAAACCCGGGTTTAATCTTGTACACGTTCTTCCACCCCGTCTCGTGCTCCTTCACCGCTTTCTTTTTGCCACGTGCATGCTCGTCCACGTGGCACTTGGTCGCATCGTTTATTTTCATCATGCACTCTTTGAACTTCTCCATCTCTACTAGCTCGGTTTGTTCCAATGCAACAAATAAGGCTAAGTGGATGTGTAGTGGGTGATTGTCGTCCGTTAGATTTATCACGTACCTGAGGTGTAAACGAATCAAACGTTTGATAAAATATTCTTATTTAAAATTGATAAGGCTCGTTCATGTGTGATTTTTGTTGGTTGATAAGTGAACAAATCAAATTTGAGCAGACATGATAAACTTAACGAGCTGAATCTGAACAAGAGGGTGCTTAATCAATTAAAGTTCGTGAACAATTCGTTAACAGCCGTTAATGGGTTGAGCTTGTTTACTGCTTAATACTAGCTAGACAATGGACCGATAATAGCTCGTTTGTAACTCGAATATCTTTGCTTGATAACAAGGCCAACTCGGCTAGATTAAACTAACAAGCTAAGTAAGATCGTGAGTTGAGTGTACTACAACTTTGAAGTTCTAATTATCGGGAAAAATAGCAAATTGATTAAGTTTAAACAAAGTTTCTAAGGCTTAATTAAGGCTCGACTCAATTAGATATAAAAAGAAATTAACGATCCAAATTAAGCCAAATATCAAATGAGTTATAATTTTATCAATCTAACTTCGAAGAAAGTTCCGAAAACTTAATTTATGTTTCTTGTTAATGCTATAACGAGTAACACGATCAAGCAAAAGTTAAATTGACACATTTATATCCCCTCAACTGCCAACATTTTATAAGTTGTTATAATACAAATATGATCATATATAGTTTTTTTTATAAGTTAACAAACTTTTGATCGAATGTGCTATGTAAAAAGTCCAATAATACGTACCAGATCTCAGAGGACCCCACCTTGGGGGTTTCGGTGACAGGGTCGTCGTAAGACAAGCCGTTGATGTAAAGGTGAGTTGGCTCATCAGACGGTGTAGTGTACTCGTACATAGCGATGCACCGTGTGCGAGAAGCACTGGATAACTCCGGCCTCGGATATTTGACCAGCCGTGCTGGAATACGTGATGGATCGATGACCTTTTTAAGTGAGATGATAAATTTCATCACCTTACTGTTAGCGTCATTAACTGGGTCACCTATATCACCCACAAAATATACATTAATCACCTTATTAATTAATGACTCTATTAGTTAAAAAGATATTTATAATTTATAATAACATTATTGGTATTTATTGAACATTAACAAGGTTTGGGACCCAAATTAATACATCCGAAACTAAGATATGAGTCTAGCAAGAGTCCCATATTTGCTGAGAGAAAGACAATCAATGTATACGTCTAGCGAGCTACTCCGTCTAATACTGATTTGGTTTTAGAACTGAAACCGCTTAGACTTATATGTGAATCTTTTTTATTTCAACTTTGTGACTTGGACCTAAGGGATATTTTTCCTGAAAACGTTATAGTTTTGGCTCCTACTTTAAAAAAGTATTGTTAATTACCTACATATAAAAAATAGAAAAAAAATAAGTTCTACGTTTTATATCTTTTCTGGCCAAACAACCATAAAATCTGAAATTTCTTCGTAGAAATGATTGGTCAAACCCTTCCCATATACCTTGACTTGATATACGAATTTAAGCACATGATTTTTTAACAAAATGCTAACGACGTTAATAAGAAGTGATTGATTGAAGAAAAATTCAAATTCCTACTGATAGTTTTCACGAAAGGTATATAAAAATTATAATAATTAAAAAATCCAAAATGACTATGCAAAGAAAAAAAAATTTTCATTCAAAAGGTACCAGGTGCTAAAACACTCTTATGGATTTACTTGCTTGAAACACATAGACTACAAGAACCAATTAGTGATGAGTACCACCAAAGAGGGCACCAACACGCCATTACCGGATCCCATTAGAACTCCGAAGTTAAGCATGCTTGGGCGAGAGTAGTACTAGGATGGGTGACCTCCTGGGAAGTTCTCACCCTCAGGTTGTGGGCACTGGGAAACATCATCTCTTCAGGTTAATACCCTGAAAGGGGAAGACTGCGTACATCTGCCTCCCCAGACCTTGCGTAGGCGGGAGCCCTTGAGGCATTGGGTATGTTCTTACCTGACGGAAATGGATAAGGAGCATCATTGGCCAAAATGGCACTATTTGACTTTGACTTGGAAAAGTCAACGATGATGTCAGCAATTTCGGAGGGGGCCAATAGGGTCTGATTTGTCACTACGGGCTTCTCAATGTATGCTGAGTCAGATGCCACGTGGACAAACTTGAGGCCGTTGGTGAAGTAGAAATTGAAGAAACGAGCGTTGCTGGTGTTGATGATACGAAACCTGTATTTACGACGTTGTACTGTCATACGTGGCCACGCTTTTCCGTTCACTATGATGATATCGCCGAAGTACTCAGGTTGCCATTGTGGATGTATGTTTGGATTGTTTCCTACAAGTGTAAATGAAACATGGAAACGAGAAACTTTGATCAATAGACTCGTTTTAATAAAGGAGGGTGAGTTCAGTAACTTAGCTTGATAACTTGCTATGCTCCATTTGGTCCCACTAACGAGCAAAGTCGAGCTGAATATCAAACACACTAATACCTTATCAAACAAGTTTGAATAAAAGTACAAAAGTTAAGATTGAAGCTATGCTTGAACTCGATCTTGCTCGATCAGCCTTATTGAGCTCAAGTTTGAGCAAAGGGAGCTCATTTACACTTCTACGTCCCGACAATGCAAACACGTAAGAATACCATACACAATACAAGTATCCGATACATACCTGTACGATTCATGTAGAGGGACCCATTAGCATAAAACCCTCGATCAAACACAACCAAAACCCGATCAAACTCCTCCCCGCTTGGCAACCCAAGCGGACCCTCGACGTCATGTTGACGTATCACGTAGGCCCCACTTAATCCAGCCAAGATATTAACCCTAGTTAACCCCATAGCATGATCATGGTACCAAAGCGTACCCGGCTGCTGCATATTATTGTACTTATACGACGTCGTTTTCCACGTGGGCCCCTTTTTTTTAAATCGACTCGTAAACCACGCGCCAGAATGGCCGTCGCTTTCTGGCGCGTGGATTCCACCGTGGAGGTGCACCACTGTGGCGATCCCCGTGGATGGATTAGCTATTGGGATGGTTGGGTCAAATGGGAGGATGTGAAATGGAGGGAGGAGATTTTGCCACGTAATGTGTGTGGGGACTCCATGGACGGCCTCGATTGTTGGTCCGGGGATTGATGCGCTGCGTTTTGTTGTCCCATATGCAAATACTGGTGTTGGTGGGAGGTCCCTGTGGAATTTCTGAAATTAAAAAAAAAAATATTAGGGTTATTTATATTAATAGTCCTTGTAAATTTATATTAATAGTCCTTGTACTTTGTCCATTGTATCAATTTAATCCTTGTATTTTTAATTTTGTTAATTTAGTCCCTCTATAATTGATATTGTGTCAATTTGGTCCCTGGAGTAAAGTTTATGTTCAGTTTTAAATGAAATTTTTACCGGTTCGGCCATAGGTTGGGTGAAATTGAGCCAAAGGGGGGATTTTTAGTAAATTACTTGCATCTAAAGTAATTGTGCTACAAAAAATTACATCAATAACCTAACTTGAATTTGAGTGAAGGAATAAATTGACACAATTTGAATTGCAGAGGGACTAAATTGATACAATTAAAAGTATAAGGACTAAATTGACACAATGAGAAAAGTATAGGGACCTCGGTTGCAAAAAATTGCTGCAAAATTAGTCAAGAACATGTTAGGCAAATAGATAAAGAAATTTTTTTCGATAATTAGTGAAACGAATTGCACTACAAGAACAGGCACAGCTGTAAAGACAGGCCTTGAGCCAACACGAGTTGAAATACTGGATTCATTAAGATAGGAAAGATTGTTTTAAAAAAATAATACAAATTTACGTGAAAAATCTTCAAATTGAAAGAAAAATCACGGGCAAAAGAGAAAATTATCAACTAATAATGTAAAGGAGTGGAGACAACGGAGTGACATCCAAAACAACATATATAAAGGCAGAAGTTGAAATCGTATATCTCTTTAAAAGAGTCTATTACATCGATCTCTATTTATAAATCGAGACATAAATTCAAGACACTATACAACGGGATATTTGTCCCTAGAATTGTGTATGGACAAAATTATTTAAAAGAAGTATGACAAAAAAATATATATTTACAGTAACAATAGGTTTCGGAAAAACTTAAGAGAAGGCATCAACTTGATGACGGGTGATCAGAATGACTGTTTTTATAGTTCGAACTTTGAATCACACAAAATTTGCCATAATAATAATAGAAGAAAAAAGGAATTCGAATATGTGATACAGTAACTATATCTGAATCATTTTCTTTCTCTTTTAACATACATAAGGAAGACACATTAACTACACATCGAAGCAGCCCTTCACGCATAATAAAGGCAAGATTTGACCCCACGTCACGGGAACTATGTCTCCAACTTTATGAGTTGAGTTAATTAGCACTTTCGTACCCAAAGCACCAATTTGTCTTTACTTGAGCTCCGAACAGGCCAAACCGTCCAAAGCAAACTAGAAGTCAGCTCGTAGAAACTCACAAGCTAACTCGACTTACTAGCGGTTTATTTATTTCCTAAAAATAGGGAGATTATTTCAATGCGAGGATGTTGTTTTAACAAACATATTTTTAGACAATGATTTGACTTGAGTTTAACCTAAAAAAAATATGTACGTTACTTTGTTAATTTACATAATGATAATAGTTCTGTCCCAACTTAAAAAGGGCTCGAAGATAAAATTATGGGTTATTTATGTTAAAGGTCCCTGAATTTTATTTATTGTGTCAATTTAGTCCTTATATAATTCAAAATGTATCAATTTGGCTCTTCGAGAAAAAAATTGTGTTAAGTTTTTGATGAAATTGTTAATAGTTCGGCCACGAATTGGGTTCAATTGAGTAAACAATATAAATTTATAAGAAGTTAGTTGCATCTAAAATGATTTTACCATTCAAAATTACGTCATTAACATAACTTAAATTTGGCCAAAGGATTAAATTGACACATTTTAAATTATTTAGAAACTGAATTGACACAATTAAATGTATAAGGACCAAATTGACACAATGGATAAGTACAGGAACAACAACAACAAACCCGCTACCTCAACGGCTCCCGCATAAGTGGGGTCTGGGGGGTGGATGTATGTAGCCTTACCCCTCAATAATTTTACCCTACCAAGAGGCTGTTTCAGAGGACCTCCAACCTTATAGGATTGGCAATACGAGAACTTCCAAGGAGGTCACCTATTCTGGTACTACTCTCAGCCAAGCACGCTTAACTTCGGAGTTCTAATAGGATCCGATGCCTTAGTGTCTGGTAAATGAACCCTGCAAAGTACAAGGACATTTGACGTATATAACCCTAAAATTATTTTAGGTTACTTTATTTAAAAAAAAGACTCGAAAAATCATTTTTTCTTTTTTTATTAAAACAAAAAAATATTGCTTGGACAATTCCAAGACTTAAGAAAAGGGAGTGAGAAAGGGATATAATTTGAATTATTTTAATGCCTTTTTGCCAAGTATATATGAACTGTCAATTACCCACTAATCCCACTCATTGATGAGTTGAAATTTATTCAAAAATATTATATTAAGAAAAGCTCGTTTAGGCTTGCGAGCTTATAAGCTCGAGCTTCATTAGGCTCGGGCTTGGCTCGATAACCTAAACGAGCCGAGCCTTTCAAGCTTTATGACGATCCGGCTCACGAGAGGTCGCATGCCGGCTCGGCTCATTTACGCTCCTAATCAACTTGATCTAAAAGGCAGCTATATTTATAAAGAAACAAATTATTCTAAGAGTTTGTTATTGCATTATTTGGCTTAAATTTCATAAATACTGTTCCGTTTAGGGTTAGGGGTCCTTCGAAAATAGTTTTCCTACTGGGTAGCATCTTATAGGAGTAAGGCTGTCTATATCTTAAAGTGGTGTTCGCTTCCCAACCGGTACATGAACTTTCATGGAATCGATATTCGAGTTTTGATGAATTGGATGTACTCAAGTCAGTCTTTTTTGGACAGATTACCCTAATTTCGGACAACATTGTTGGATTTTCGGATTTAAGAGTATCACTAATTTATTTTTCAAAAAATTGGGAAACTAAGATAAATTGAATTCATTTTCTAGTTTTTTATATTAGAAAACCATTTGTGATATTTTTCACTGGTAAACATGTTATCCGAATGAAAAATATAAAATATAAAAGGAAAACTAGACATGAGAAGAAAAAGTAGAAATAGAAAAGGAAAATTGTTTTATGTTTATAAACAAAGCCCAAGAGGTGGAAAGAGAGTTAGCGAGTTTCCGACTTGTACACAGCCAAAACGGGACAAGAATTTAAACCATCAAACTAGCTCAAGGAATTGAAAGTGTTAGAGTATAAAACCATTCATGAGCTTTCACCTAGGGATGGCAATGGGGTGGGGCGGCTACGGGGGGTGCCTCCTCCATACCTGTACCCACCACCCAAATTAATATCCATACCCGACCCATTACCTGCCACAAGTATGAAATTGATACCCATACCTGCCGCATTACCCGCAGGTATCCAATGGGTATTTATTACCCGCCCTAATTATGAGTACAAAACGATTATCCATACTCGTCCATATTATTATTTAATACTATTTTTAAAAATTGAATTATGTTTTTTTGTGACATTGATAAGTAATTTAGGTAATTAAATTTAGGCATGTATTTTCTAATTTGAAAGTTAATTAAATATAAAATGGAGCGGGTATAATGGATATAAAGCGGGCTGGGCTGGTACAACACTATACCCATACCTGCCCCATACCCATGGCGGGTACGGGGCAGGTACATCCAACCCGTACCCGGTACCCCCCTCACTTACACCCATACCCACCTTAACTGGGACGGGTACTCACGGGTGATAGATTTTACCCGCCCCATTGCCATTCCTACCTTCACCCATCAGCTTAAGCTTTTCGGTAAGTTGGTTCCTTAGAAAGAACGATTTTATATACTAAGCAGCTCCAGCACACAGATACTCAAACCTTCTTATTAATATTAATATTTAGTTGGGATGTCGGGTTGAATTTGAGGCGCAAACCTCTTTGTCAAGGAGGCACTGATACTATTTCAAAGGACTAATTATCGTTTATGCTTAATCATCTAGATGAAGGCTAAAAACGATACATATTTTAAGAAGATATTGAATCTAATTCCATTTGAAATACAAACACGATAAGGAAAGAATATGCTTGCTAAATGAATAGGCAAATGACAGCGATACCATGCTAAATAATTGCGGACAATGATATTAGGAACTTAAATATCAAAGACTGTGTTTCACTATGATACCATTTGAAATTTCATCGGATTCAAACCACGGAGTTGACATACGTAAGATCTACATAATCTTAAAACTAATTCGTTCTAGATGTAGTAACTCACTAGACTTATAGATTAATTTGTTCTCTCCTCCAATTTTATTATGAGATTCAACTAGACTCATGGAGTCTTCAAAATGTCAAGGAACCAATTGACCCCAAAAGTTTAAGTCTATAAATGAAGGCTCGTGAATAATTTTATATTCTAACAAAAAGTACTCATATTAGCCTCTCTCTACCTGCATAATTCTCGTCCCCCTCAGACCCTGCATTAATGAAAGTCCTTGAGACATTGAGTTTATTATTGTTGTTGTTAAATGAACTATTCAAAAACCTAATTCTACAAAAAGTACTCCTAGAAAACCATTTTGTTAGAGTATAAAACCATTCATCAGTCTTTACCCATCAGCTTAAGCTTTTGGGACAGTTGATTCCTTGACATGTATCAGAGCCTTGCTGACCCAGAGGTTACGAGTTCGAATCTCAGCGGCCCCCACTTTCAATAGTAAAAACAAATTAAGTATAAGATATGAGGTAGGCATGTGTACTATCCACGCATCAAGCCCAATTGGCATTTGCGTGAGGGGGCACGTTAGAGTATAAAACCATTTATGGGCCCTCACCCATCAGCTTAAGCTTTTGGGACAGTTGGTTCCTTGACACAATTTCTTTTCGTTTTTTCACAGCACGACCAAACAGGGGATAACCGAGAGAAGAAGAAAGAGAAGACGAACCCAAGTCTTGAAGAACATTCCAATGGAGAAAGTCGTAGGCAAAGGCTTCTTGCTCTTTGAATCCATTTGATAAGCAAACACTTTAGGCATACAAGGAAGCTCATCTACAAACATCTTCAACTTTGAAGGCGTCAATAACATCCCCTCTTCTCCTTCTCCCTCTACTGTTTTCATCCCCATTACTACGATTATTGACATCACAAACACGCTAATTGCACTACTGGGAACACTTTGTTTAATTTTATGAACCATTTTCAACTTCGATTAAGCTCTCAAATGGGATCAGAAAGAAGAAGAAGAAGAAGAAGAACAAGAGAAATGTGAATGTGGTACTTAGAATTATTTTTTGTCGCAAAGAAGTGATAGGCCAGTGGAAAAGGCAACGGGTAATGTGCTCCATTACTTTTCATCCTTGCGGAAAATTAAAAAAAAAAAAAAAAAAAGCTGACATTAATTCACTTGTTTTTTTTTAGTGCCAAGCCGATGCTGTCCAGGAACCAATTATCCGTACTTATTAAAATTTTGATTTGAATCTTAAAATTTTTACTATTTTATAATTTTATAATTGTTGATCGATTTAAATTTTGAGTAAAATTTTAATTTTGTAGAATTTTACAATTTATTGATATTACATGAAACTAACGGATAGAATCGTAATACGATTCTATGATTCTACCGATTTAACCTTGATTATATCGACATATATTAATAAAAAGTTGAAATGTAAAAGTAAATTATATTATGAACGAACTTACCTTATTAGTTTGAAGTAAAAGAAGTTAATTAAGAATAATATATTTTTAAGAAACTTAAATTTAGTTTTATGTTTTAACTTGAGTATAAAGTTTGATTAACAGCACCTATATTAAGAGATCTTATGAATATTGTAGCATAAAATGACACATCTATGTTACATGATAATGTTTTTATTGTATTTGATTATATTTTTATATATATACCAATGTAAGTAAAGGTCTTTATAATAATTTTTGAACTATATAACCGATACTGATATAGAAGAAATTATAATATACATTTAGTAGAATCTTACGATTCTTGATTTGATTCTATGATTTCGATTCAAAAAACCCCTACCGATTCTAACAACCTTGCATATATCCCAAATGCTTAAGCTGATGGGTGAAGGCCCATGAATGATTTTATACTCTAACATGGCCCCTCACGCGATTGCCAAATGGCGTGGATATTGCACAGGCCCACCACATACCTTGTGCTTAAATTATTTTAATATTAAAAGTGAGGGCTGTTGAGATTCAAACCCGTGACCTCTTGGTCAACAAGGCTCTGATACTATGTCAAGAAAATCTCTCCCAGAAGTTTAAGTTGATGGGTGAAGTTCCAAGAATGATTTTATACTCTAACACATGCTTCTAATATAGGGTTAACCATATTTTTAAATAAGTAAGCAAAAATACATAATTTGTATATTATATAATATCTCAAGTTTCGTACTTATAAAATAAGAATAAGGGCATTAATAAAAAAAACAATTGCCACTTCAACTTTGTTGGTGGAAAATGACGTTATCACATTTGAGAGTAGGCTCTTTTTATTAATACGACAAAAACCTTATGGACCTTTTTATAAATTCAGAAAGGTCAAAATCCGTTTTATTAGTTTCAAAAAATCCAAGTACTAAGGCCTCTTTTCGTATGCAAGAAGTGGATGCAGAAAAAAAAATCATGAAAAGTACAGATTTTTGCTCTTATTCAATTGGTAGGAAGTAGGCAGAATTGTAATTCTTTTGTTTTAGCTAGTCTCCAAAGGAAGGCGTTCAGTCATAATCCAGGGCACGGTAGCTTCCAAAGGAATACTTACCAAAAAAAAAAAAAAAATAGTCTCCAAAGGAAGTTCTATTTCCTATCTTGACAACTAACCATATTTTATCAACTTTCTAGAAAGTTGACACCAAAATTTAATTCTCGAAAAATACAACTTTCTACAAAAATTTAATTTATATAGCAACCAAACAATGCCTAAAATGACTCACCAAGGCTTTCCTCAATGATAAAAGGCAAGTTAAAGGATTAAGTATTGCTTTAGGCTAGAAGGTCTGGAGTTTGATTTTCCCCTTGAATCTCTCCCCGAAGAATTATTGACTTAAATGGCTCCTGTGGTATGTGGATCGTTGCACGGGCCGGGATTTACCAAATAACCGGGTTCCTCGTTAACAAACAATGCCTAAAATGTAAATAACTCTACGTAATATGTGAAAAAGATGAAGACAGGTAGGGATAGCAACAGGACAGGGTGGGTACGGGGGGTGCCTCCTCCATACCCGTACCCACCACCCAAATTTCATAGCCATACCCGCCCCATTACCTACAACAGGTATAAAATGTATACTCATACCCGCCTCGGCGGGTACAAACCCGTACCCATACCCACACCATTACCCGCCTCGTAGCAGAAACAAAACAATTATTCGTATCCACTCCAATTTATAACATAATTGATAAATAATTTTTGTTAATTAAATTTAAGTACGTATTTCTCAATTTGAAAATCAAGTAGATAAAAAGGAAGCGGGTATAGTAAGTATAAAGTGGGGTGGGGTGGGTACGGAGCGGGTACATCACTAGACCATACATGCCCCGTACCCGTAGTGGGTACACCCGCCTCAGCTATATCTGTACCCATCTCAAATAAGGTGGATACCAGCAAGTAATCGGTTTTACCCATTTCATTGCCATTCCTAAAGATTATTTTTTATTGGGTGACTAATAATTTGGCTTTTTTAAAGGGGACAAAAGTGAATGTGTTTGCTAGCAACTCGTTTTTTCATTCACATGATGTTCATTGGTGAATCTTAACTCTTTATTTTCTTTGACCAATTATTTTTTCTTATCTCAAAAACCCTTTTAAAAAAAAAAAATTATCTAACATATTTATTTTTACAAGTCGTTTAATCTAATTAAAAAAATTACTTTTTACAAAAAATAGGAATAAAATAATAAATTACAGATTAATACCCTAAGGTTTGGTATATTAATTCTTTTAGTCCACATTGTAAAATAATTATTTAATCCAAAAAATTACATGCGTTTAATAGAATATAGCGATGTATAAGGGTGTATAACAGGCTATGCTTTCATTTTTTTTATATCATTATTTGCATTATTTTATTAAATATATGTAACTTTTTGGACTAAAAAATTATTTAACAAAATTTATGGACTAAAAAATTAATGCACTAAAGCTTAGAGTACTAATAGGCAATTTCTCCTAAATAAAACACATCGACAGACCAATATGGCCTCTTTTCATTTTAGTTCCATTTAAAGCATGTTTACGAGATATTTTTTATGCCTAATATTAAAGTAGCAATTATAGTTATATATAATTTATTAGGAAATTTATTACTTAGGTATTACAAATATTAGCATTTGTTACTTATGTACTCTCATATTTTAATATATACAATGAAGTATCTCTAAAAGAATATAACAACAACAAAAAACCCAGTGCCTTCATAAGCTCCCGCAAAAGCAATGTCTGGGGGGGTAGAATATACAACAACAACAACAAACTCAGTGCCTACAAGGGCTCCAGCAAAAGCAGGGTATTGGGGGGGGGGGGGGGGGGGGGGTGGGTTTAGTAGATATACGCAGCCTTCCCCCTTCAGGGGGCTACCCTGAAGAGAGGCTGTTTCCGAGGACCTCCAACCTGAGAGACTGGTCCGCCGCAAAGAGCATGCGACCTAGCAACAGGAGAGCAACAAAGAGATCAAGACAACAGACACAAAGCACACAAGACACAAGATACAAAACAAGCCACATGAAGCAGAAATCAAAGGATAGGTAGGCAGGTATGCATGCAGGTAGTAGCTCAAGGGAGCAAGTACACAGCATAAGTACGCCTGGGGGATAACACGACCTAGCACTAATAAGCTAGAATACCCTACTCCAATTGGAGCATCTATAACCCCTATATTAGCCCTCCATTGGGCCCTACCTAAGGCCATCTCCTCCCGAAGGTTTAGATGGATGCGGTCTTGTCGGGTAGAATATATTATCTCTAAAAGAATATATTAAGAGTAAAAGAAAATATTTTTCGTTGAAATAAATAGTGTTTAATTCTTGATCTATGATAGTATTGATGATTATAATCTTCTATATATTATTGTACAACTGCTCTAAGTTCGCAATTAAAAAAAGAAAAATAAAATAAAATGATGAGTATTAATAGTATATATTTAAAAGAGTAAATATGATTGGCAAAAAGAAAAGAAAATAAAAACTTAACAAAATTGTAAATATTTTGACATCACAATGTCCGATGACAATATATACGCAGCCTTCCCCCTTCAGGGGGCTACCCTGAAGAGAGGCTGTTTCCGAGGACCTCCAACCTGAGAGACTGGTCCGCCGCAAAGAGCATGCGACCTAGCAACAGGAGAGCAACAAAGAGATCAAGACAACAGACACAAAGCACACAAGACACAAGATACAAAACAAGCCACATGAAGCAGAAATCAAAGGATAGGTAGGCAGGTATGCATGCAGGTAGTAGCTCAAGGGAGCAAGTACACAGCATAAGTACGCCTGGGGGATAACACGACCTAGCACTAATAAGCTAGAATACCCTACTCCAATTGGAGCATCTATAACCCCTATATTAGCCCTCCATTGGGCCCTACCTAAGGCCATCTCCTCCCGAAGGTTTAGATGGATGCGGTCTTGTCGGGTAGAATATATTATCTCTAAAAGAATATATTAAGAGTAAAAGAAAATATTTTTCGTTGAAATAAATAGTGTTTAATTCTTGATCTATGATAGTATTGATGATTATAATCTTCTATATATTATTGTACAACTGCTCTAAGTTCGCAATTAAAAAAAGAAAAATAAAATAAAATGATGAGTATTAATAGTATATATTTAAAAGAGTAAATATGATTGGCAAAAAGAAAAGAAAATAAAAACTTAACAAAATTGTAAATATTTTGACATCACAATGTCCGATGACAATATATAAATTTTTAAAATTTTAATATGACAAAATATAAAAAAAGCAACATTTTCAGTGTCCTAAGAGCTTCCGCCTAAGCAGGGTTGGGGGAGAGGGTGTGGATATACGCAGTCTTCCCCCTTTAGGAGCAATTTCCAAGAATCCCCTAATCTGAGGGATGCAACGCGAGGACTTTCTAGGAGGTCACTCATCTTGGTACTATTCTTGCCCAAGCATGCTTAACTTCGGAGTTCTAATAGGATCCGATGTTTGCGTGTTGGTACTCTCTTAAGTTAATATGATAAAATATAGAATTATAATTTTGAAAAATATAAACACCCTCCATGTATAACACGTAATGACTTTTATACAAAGTGAGTCCCTCTTTTTCTTTTCACAAAGCCAACAAATTAATCAACACTAATGATGTTTATCATTACTCATCTTTAATTAGTTATAAATCTAGGTTTGTTTAAAAATAATTTTTTTAAAATATTCTCAAATAAAAGTATACTTTTAAAAATTTTTATTTTTCTATAGATAAAAAATAATTTTATTATATAAATTTGTAGGCACTCATACTTCACCAAGTTAAGTGAGGCGTATAATATAAAGTGAGATTATAGCGTAAAACATTTTTACGAGCCTGTCCTAGAGGGTAGTTCCACTTTCTTTTTTCCTCTTTTTTTTTTTTTCTCTCTAACGAGGAACCCGATTTCCCCGGTAAACCTCGACCCATGTAGTGACACACACACGCACCACTAGAACCAGTTAGGTCAAGGATTCCTTAAGGAGAGGTTCAAGAGAAGAACGAACTCTAGATCTTTTTGGTTTAAAGCAACACTCTATCCCCTCACTTATCTCCAACCACCGAGGCAAGGCCCTAATGGGTGGAGAAATGTATTTTTCATTTAAGTAGTAGTTGCTATAAACTTTTGCAAAAGATATCCCGATAATAAAAAATTGCCTAAATTCAACGATACCCTAAGAATAAGATTACATATGTTTTCCATCACACTAAACAAAGCCTAAGTGTTAAGAATAAGAACTCTACATGTGAGTTCAATGTGAATCTCACATAGGAGTTGTAGGAAAGAAAAGACCAACATATAAGCCCAGTGAATTACTCCACTTAATACCAATTGGTTTTAGAATGGAACCTCACTTATACTTATATATGGATCTTATGTGTGCAAACTCTATGAATCGGGCCCAAAGGGTTGGTAAAAGTTAACACTTAGTGTACCATGTACAATACACCCCTAATTAGTGAACATATAATAACAAAAATAAATACTATATGTCAGTTTTATTTGTTAAGAAAAATATGCTAATTAGGACACAAAGCCCAAGAGCTCATAATAAAAGTAATGAGTTGGGCCTAAAATTTACATGAATAAATGGGCCTCTTTGGGCCTTACTATCTCTCCAATCATAAGGGTGCTGGGCTGCTGGCCTAGGTTATCCCTGTCAATTTTCTTTTTCTTTTTTTTTTCGTGGGATATTTGGGAAGCCTGTTTGATTTTTACGCACTTTTGCCGTATGTTAGCTGCTTCGCATTCTTATTGTCTGTTACCTTGGTGCTGTATTGCATGCTCGCTGCTTATATTCTCTATATACTTGCTACGTGGCAGTGTGTTTGCTCTTGTACCTAGATATTGTATGCGTTTGCCTTTGCTCTTATGCTTTCATGGCTTGCATGCTTCTCGGGTTGGAAGCCCTTGGAAACAACCTCTCGTTAGGGTATTATTAGGGTAAGGCTGCGTACATCACACCCCTCCTAAACCCTACTTATACGGGAGCCTTTCAGGCATTGGGTATGTTATTGTTGTTGTGGGATATTTCTGAAAAATAAAAAGATAAAAAATAGATAATAATGTTAGCCTAGAGTAAATGGTACATATTTGAATTTGGAAAAAAAATATTGAAACAAAAAAAAAAAAAAAAATTAGAGCATATTGGTATTATTTTTTGTTTGTTTTTATTTTTTTACTGTTTGAGAAAAAAAAAAGTAAATTTTAAAAAGAAAAAACTAAATATAAGAAAAAATCATTTCTAAAATATAATTTTAATTTCTACAAAACGAAAAACTTTTTTTTTTATTTTTGTAACGAAGGACTGGGTTGCTCCAACCAGCCTCGGCCCATGAGAAGGCCCACAATCCCATGAGCAGGTAAGTCATAAGTATATCCTCAGTGAGAATCGAACTCTTGACCCTTGAGCGATGACCGTATTAGTAGGAGACGCCACCAACTAAGACACCCTCATGATGGGCTACAAAACGAAAAACTACTAATGAAGAATTACCAAATAGGCCTTTAGGTTATCATAACATGTTGAACAAATTGTATAGTGACTTGATTATTCAATCAATTATTTTATGCAATCTATCAAAGAAAAATAGTATATCTTAGTACTTATGTCTGTATAAGGTAACTGTAATCTAGGAATAACCAAACAATGAAATAACTATCTTAAAAGTTTAAATATTTGCAATTTAAGTATTTATTATATTCTTATTAGAGCACGTCTGCTAGATTATATCATCCTAAAAAGGTGCCACCTTTGCCTAAATTGAACGTGCTCGGTTTCGCTCCTAATGTAGCGGCCTGCTCAAAATTTATCATATAACACGAATACGTCATAAAATAAACCTATGACAAACATATGAAACTCACTTAAACAAACAGGAAACAAAGGTATATAGATATTGTTGATTTATGTCTCTATTTTGATCCCCGTTTTGATACGGGATGACTTGGGTCTCACTTGTTCGAGGTGCGTGTTCTGTATTGCGACTTTCTCGCTAATTATCGGAAAAAATGTGTCGCAATTGTCTAGAAGCGTTTGTGACATAACTGGTAGGCTAACTTTGGTTGCACAACAGTCACAATGCTTGAAACAGAATAGACCTGTGCATCAACAATAACATGTAATGTCTGGAAGACACGCTTTTCGATGACAATGCCGAGCCTAGAATTGCGTTAAATAAACAAGAAATAAGGTTGGAAAACTCGCACCAGACTGGATTATTTGTTTTACAAGAAGACGAAAGTAGGAAATCATCGATTCAAACCTTGGTTTGAACCTTTACTGGCTTTCATCCCTACCAAATTTTAAAGTAAGAACACTTGGACTAGGCTAGATAATTCAATGCAAGACTAAACCAAACCACTATCATTTGGTTCAGTTGTTCAGATCTTTACTAAACCTAAGAGAGTACCAACACGTAAACACGGGATCCATTAGAACTCCGAAGTTAAGCATGCTTGGGCGAAAGTAGTACCAAGATCGGTGACCTCCTGGAAAGTCCTCGTGTTGCATCCCTCGGGTTAGGGATTCTCGGAAACAGCCTTTCCTCAGGGTAGCACTTTGTCCACCCCCCAGACCTTACTTAGGTGGAGCCCTTGGGGCACTTTAATGTTGCTTTTTGCTTTTGTTCAAATCTTTACTAGTTTTTTTACCAGATCTTGTTCGAACCAATGTAACACCCGAGGGAAGCCACTAAAACCTAACTAAACAAGTCAATACATAAAAAGAGCTCGATGCAGCTTCATTCCGAGCTCATTTACTCATCAAACTACGGGAAAAATAAACAAATCAGAGCAGAAAATGAAACTAAACTATTCAAGAACAGAACTTTCATATATGTAAGTATGAGAACCATTCATGATTCATTAAGAACAATCAGTTAACAACAGCAACAGAACATCAGCATACTATCGCCTCGATCCCACTATATGGGAGGATCTAGATCTCGAACATTATCGCTAAATTCAAAATCGAAAAGAGCAACAACAATTTTAGATACGCTCTTCAAAAATCATATCAGTTAATGCTAGCAATGCATATCCTAACTCACCCAACATCACATTTCTAACATTCACCTATACATATTAGTATGGATTTTCATTTCAATCCTCGTTTTTTCTAAAAGTTGGAGAAGCCTAGGAGCATTATCGATAGACAACTCTGCCTTTCAAGAGTTCCTAGTGACTCCCCGTAAATTCTTATTTCTATCATCGCTAACAAGAACTATTTCTACTTGTTCTTGATCGTAATACCGAGCTCGCCAGCAACAATAACCGTGCTAGCCATACCGAGAAACATCCCGTGCTCAACAACACTAGGCAACCGCAAAATCGCATCACTAGCAGCATTCAGATCACCAATATCCTTCTTAAAATACAAATCTATGATATAATTTCCATTGTCAGTCACGAAAGGCTCACACTTTTCACCACAAATCCTCAATTTTGCCACACAATTCGCGTCCTCAAACAAGTTCTTCAACCTCTCGGCCGTCGATTTCCAACAAAATGGCACAATTTCAACAGGCATAGCCAATCCACTACCACCCAAATACTTAACCAACTTAGATTCATCAACAATCACTATGAACTTCTTGCAAGCACTTTCAATCATTTTTTCTCTTAACAATGACCCTCCTCTCCCTTTAACCAAATTTAAATCGGGATCGACCTCATCTGCACCATCGATTGCAAGATCGACAACCGGGTACGAATCAAGATCCGAAAGAGGAATCCCCAATGAAAGAGCTTGTTCATGGGTCATTTTTGAAGTGGGTACTCCAATAATGTTCTTAAGTTTGCCTTGTTTCAAAAGCTCTCCAATTCTATCAACAGCATGTTTCGCCGTCGACCCGGTTCCTAGCCCAATTACCATACCCGATTCAACAAATTCAACAGCTTTATAAGCTGCAATTTTCTTCAATTCATCTTGGGTCAGAATCACAGGAGAAATTGAAGGAGGAGACCCCATCAAAATCCCATTCTCCAAGGCTAATTTCTCTGTAGCAATCAAATGCGCACTAGGAATCGCCATATTCTTCCAATTCAACAACTTGAACGACGAAAACCAACACAGAAAATCAACAAATTAGACCAAAATTTATCAGAACCAGACGAAAAGAAATCCAAATTTGAGACCAACCCTTTTCCGGATTCTTGATCAAAACCCAGAAAGGGAATTCAAATTTTGAAATTGGGTGATGAAATTTCAAAACTGGGGAGGTCAATTTTATAGAGGAGAATGGAAAGATCTTATCTTCGGGTAATGTATGTGTGTGTGTGGTGGGGAAGAGAAGAGGACAAAAGAGGAGAGAGAAAGAGAAATTAGGGTTTGGAAGAAAAGAAAGGAGATTGAAATTGAGGGAAAAGAGATGACATTCGGTCAATTAAATTAAATTGGGGGGATTTTGTGATGTGAAATTAGGGTTTTAGAAATTGGGGATAGATTTATTTATTGGGGGAAAGGAGAAAAGTTTGGACCTTTGGAACTGGCGGATTTCACGTGGTTGTAAACCTCAGATTCCTCCAAGTTACGTGAGAGAAAGAGAGAGAGATTCATTCTGGTCCACCACCCCTGTTTACACGCTACTGCTGGCTTCGCGGGTGTTGTTTTTAATAAATTTGTAAAACTTTAATAGTCGTTACCATCCGTTTAAACTCACCAAAGAGGACCCCAACACACCCCGTTACTGAATCCCATTACAACTCTAAAATTAAGTTTGCTTGGATAAGAGTAGTACCAAGATGAGTGATCTATTGGAAAGTCCTCACCCTCAGGTTGGGAGCACTAGGAAACAGCCTCTCTTCAGGTTAACACCTTGAAGAGGGAAGACTGCGTATATTCCCCCCGACTTTGCGTAGGCAGGAGCCCTTGAGGCACTGAAAATGTTCCTTATCCGTTTAAACTCGATTACCCGGGACTTTGGTTATCAATTAATTTAGTTTGATTAATCGATTAATCACTTGTTAAACATGAAATTTAAGTATACGATTCACCCTTTTTTGGATAAAAAAACGGTATATAGTTCTCCCTTTAATTTTTAAAATTTTGCTAATATTACTTTCTCAAATAAAAAGAAAAATGAATAAAACATGTAAGGGGGAAAAGCCACATGCCGTGGCCATGGGAGGAGCCACAACATGTTTAGCAGCGATTTAGTGAAAGAGATTGATTTTTTATTTTAAAATTATTTAAAAAATTATTTTGTTGAGAATATTAAAATAAATTGTATATATTATCATTATTATTTAATTTAAGGATTATTTGTTATTTAAGTATCTATTAATATTCCCAACAAATTTTTAATAATTTTAATATTATTCTAAAAATAATTTTTAAGTAAAATCAATTTCTGTCTCTGACTCTCTCTCTCTCTCTCGATCGCTACTAAACATGCTGTGGTTCTTCCCGCGGCATGTGATCCTCCCCCAACATGTAATATCCAAAGTACTAAATAGTGCTCGAGGGATTATGTTATTAGAAGTCTTATATCTTTTATATGAAATTAACAAAAAAAAGAAATGAAGATTTGGAGTGGGAGAAGAGAAAAGCAGAATTTAGTGATTTTTATTTTCAAATCTTGTAATGCCCAAACATAATGCTTTTGTAAATATACTAATCAGTTGATTGCGTTAGCCAATTTAGTAACCCACGAATAATAACCGCTCAAATTAACCGAAATTTTTGCTGGTTCGGTTAACCTACCGCTTTTTCTAGCTCAATAACCAGAATTTCCAGTTCGATTATCTCTGTTTTATAATTATTAGAACCTTTTTATTAAAACACATCTAAATTTTATGTGTGGTTTAAAAAAATTATAATCATTGAAATTTTCCTATGTCATACTTTAATATTGACACTGTTAATATCCATTAGTTTTTACTGACGTAATATTTAAAAAATATTTTTTAAAAATATAGAATTTGTATTTTTGTGTATTTAGAAATTTTTAATACATTTAAATATTTTTTAAATACATTAGAATTGTTCTATATATAAATTTGAATTTTTTAAATTATGTTCTCTTTTTTTTTTTTTCCAAAAGCCACGTAAGCAAAAGCTCGCAAATATTATCGCCGTTGACAATAAGGGGTGACATTGAAAAATTTTATAATGTTTAGGTATTTTGAAAAATTATAAAATTTAGGTGATTTTTTGAAATTACATCTAAATTCAAGTAGTTCAGTAAAAAAATTCTAATTATTATTAACAAAGGTATTAGAAATGATAAGATATTATAATGCTTGATACTTTTATCTATTCAAACTAAGTCGAGTTGCGAATTGAGCCAAGCTTCTCATAGAGTTAAGCTCGCTACCAAGAAAATCTATTCGAGTTACTATCGAGTCATTATCAATCAATTACTAAGCTAATACCGAGTCATTACAGATTTTTTGAGGGTCCCTTAATGAGTTCTTATCAAATTGTATATAACAAGCTCGAATAGCATTGCTTGGGAGCGAGTAACTCGTTTATGATCTTGACTTGGCCCAATTAGCCATATTGAACTAAATATTTGAATCGAGTTTGAACAACGGCTCAAAATCTTAACAAAAGCTTGGGTCTATACAAGCTTAATAAGACTTATTGAGCTTGAGTTTAGGCTCCGTTTGTTTTGACGAAAAAGTAGAATCTAGGAATTGATTTTTCTTTGGAGAAGGTTTTTCCAAGGAAATATAAATTCCGAGTGGGGTTTTCCGTTGTTTGTTTCAAAGGAAAACTTAATTTCCCATTGTGATGTATTTATGTATGTTTTAAAAAAATATTTTTTACCAATCATTTTATATCTTTTTATAGGACAACATAAGGAATAATACAACATATATGAAGTAACAAAATCAAAAGTTAACTATAAAAGCTATATATAAATTAGGAAAATTATTTCTTAGTTATTCTAAAATTTGAGCATTTATCATTTAAATACTCTGTCATTTTATTATATACTATAAGGTGTCGAGAGATAAGAAATTTTATCACTTGTGTATACACTGTATTAAAATCTGGTGAATTTTCATTAAAATTCGGCTAATTTTTGCTAAAAAACTGATGTAGTATAAATATCATATTATCAAAAGGTTGTCCACATTCTAAACAAAATTACTTATATATTATCAAAAAATGTGTCATGTTAACATTTTTGGACAAAGAAATTATTGCATTATGATATAGGATGCATATAAATTGTTGTTTTCATTTAAAATATACTAAACTTTGGCAAAAGATACTTAATTCATGAGAAAATTTTTAAACTTCAGGGTACATTATTGTATATTACTGAAATATTACAATACCTATATAATAAATGCTAAAATATTACCTTGATAATTTTCTTCTATAATATTATATAACAATTCAACTCGATTAAAGTTGTTTTGTTGCAACAATAATAAAGTAATATCCAAGCTGCTTTTAATTATTTAGTCTAATTCTTTGTTACACCGAATTGGTGTAAGGACCCCAGGGTTAGGGTTTAAGGGAGTTAGAGTTAGGTGAGAGAAAGAAATAGAAGAAGGGGATGAGAAGTAGAATTAAGATGAGAGGGAGTTTACTTTTTATTCAATGATTGAAATGAGACACTTACACCCTTATTTATACTTTCACACACTTAATTCCACTAATTGCACTCTATTATGCTAAATACATGTAACAATACCCGCCGCTCGAGCACTTCCTTGTCCTCAAGGAAGAAAACTCGGAAAACGTAAACGCAGCTCAAAAGCGTCCTCCCAAGTTGCCTCCTCTACCGCGTGATCCTTCCACTTCAAAAGTAGGCGAGTAGTTGCAACATTGCGGCGCCGGACAAGACGACGGTCCAAGATAGCCTCGGGTTCCCATTGTTGCCCGGGAAGATGAGGAAGAGCACTTGGATGTCCGGAAATCACCGATCCCACATGTCGACATAGCCGCAAGAGACACGGCTGGTCGATGACCCTGCAGCACACACGGCTTCCCTTGCCATTCAAACGACATAAGCAATTTCCCGAAATCCCAGACAATGGAGCCAAGGGTAGCGAGCCACTGAACACCAAGGACCATATCGCATCCTCCGAGATCAATGGTGAGAACGTCACAAGTAAATTCAGTCCCTTGCACAGACCACCTGAAATCACGACACATTGCACGACAAGAAATGCGGGTGCCATCGGCAACCACAACGGACGTTGTAGAAATAGGTGCAAGAATACACCCAAGCCAACGAGCTTTCCCAAAATCGAGAAAGTTATGCATGTTTCCACTGTCAACAAGAATATGCAAGGATTTGCGGTTGTGAATCCCCGTCACACGCATCGTATTATAAGTAGCTAGACCGGCCAAGGCATTACAAGAAATCAGGGGAACATCCTCGGGACTGTGCTCGGCCAGATCAAGCGAAGGTTCCTCGGTAAATATAACGGGCGGTTCATCCGAATCCCCAAAAATCATACGTAACTGTGGATTCTTGACTTTACAGACTTTCATATGGCCGGGTATAAATGGTTCAATGCAAAAGAAACAAAGACCACGTTCACGTCTATCCTCAATCTCAGCCGCTGAAATGGTTCGCCCCTCACGGTTAAGAGGTCGGAAATTATAACTGGAATCCAACGAAGATTTGAGCACAGACCCGGGGGCTGGGGTTGTCGCACGTGCGGCAGGTTGGGGCCTAGAGCCCCCAGAATAGGATGGACGAGAGCCCGAAAATAAATTGTCCTCTTATAATCGGGACAAGTGCATAGCCTGTTGTAAACTACACGGTTGTAACATCAAGATCGGGTGTCTAATCGAATCTTTAAGGCCCGTGACAAAACAAGAAACCAAATGTTCCTCAAAAAGGTTTAAGCGCGAAATCAAGCGCTCAAACTAAGTCTGATAAGCAGAAACAGTGCCAACTTGATGTAAATTCATTAAATCAGACATAGGATCTTCATAACTACAACCAAACCGAGCAATTAACAGCGACGAATACTCAGGCCATGTAATAGACTCAATCGGACGCCCTAGGGTTCGAACCAAGGCACGATGCCATTCTAAGGCATCATCCTCTAAATGTATCGAAGCAATTTTAACTTGTGCCGAAGAAGGAGTATTATCAATCTCGAAAAATTGTTTAACCTTCCAAATCCAATTCTTGATGTTTAAACCACCGGAGAATCGAGGAAAATCAACCTTAGGCATTCGTGTACGAATTGAATAGGGAGAAGATGCAGAAGAATTAATACCAGAATTCGGCTCTGCCGAATGTACCGGAGAAGGTGGTGGAGGCGGTGGCTGGGCGAGATCGATCGGTCGAGCAAACAAGCCATTGCCGGTGCGCTGAGATTGACGAATTTCCTGCAGGATGTCTTTAATCACAGACAACTCCGAATCCAACCGCGACTCCAATTCGTTGAATCGATCATCAATTCGAGTTTCGGTTTCATCCAAACGACTCTCTAAATGACGTAAATCGGACAGACTACGAGTGCCTTCCGCCATTGGTGAACGAACGCAGCGTGAGGCCTGAATCTGATACCAATTGTTACATCGAATTGGTGTAACGACCCTAGGGTTAGGGTTTAGGGGAGTTAGAGTTAGGTGAGAGAAAGAAATAGAAGAAGGGGATGAGAAGTAGAATTAAGATGAGAGGGAGTTTACTTTTTATTCAATGATTCAAATGAGACACTTACACCCTTATTTATACTTTCACACACTTAATTCCACTAATTGCACTCTATTATGCTAAGTACATGTAACATTCTTGTCTGATGTTGATGTTAAATGTCTACAGTGCAGTCTGGTTTATTTTGATTCGATCTCGATTTGCATGATGATAGCCGCGAAGGTTTTTAAGCCACTTAGAATCATGACTTCTCTCATTTTGAAAGGGAAGTCATTTTCCCTCATTTGAGGGAAAAAGTTTTCCATCAAAAAATCTTTTCCTTGAGCTAATGATACGCCAAACAAAGAAAAAAGGGAAAATCACTTCCTAGAATGTATTTTTCCCCTAAAACAAACGGAGCCTTAATTGCAAAGTTTAAGAGATTTGTTTTGTGTACATGTTCTTTTAATGGGAGGCTAGTCTCGAGCCACTTTTATTAATTTCCTGGTATAATACCAGAGTGTCTTATTTTAATACAAGAGTGTTCTTCTTTTTTTTTTTTTTTTTTTCCTTCAGAATGTCCCTTTTCTCTAGATTTTGGCTTGTATTTATAGATTTTTTGATGGTGGACCGCCTTCCTATGCTAAGTTGGGGAGTCATTTCGCCTTGTTGTATATCGGGGCATGATGACTGCTAAGTCTGAGATGCTTGTTTTCCAGCAATTGTTTCATCGTTCGCGTTTGCATGTAGTCGTCGTTTGTTTGGATATGGGCAATTTATATCTAGGTACCTAGATGTGTCTCGCGCCCCGAAGGTCTTCGTTTGCTTTCCGTGCTCTTGCCTAGGCGTTGTTGTTTTTTGTTGTTATTAGGACCGGGCCAGTCCTGATATTTCCAGGGCCTCAAGCGAAATTCTCAAAAGAGGCCTTTCATATGCAATAAATTATAATAATTTTGACTATAAAATTTACTAATACTAAGAATTGATAATTAAAAACCACAACTTCAAAAATCTGGGGCCCTTAAAATTCGGGGGCCCCAAGCAGGTATTTGGGTTGCTTGAAGTTATATCCAACCCTAATCAGGACTATTTTATAAAATTAAAAGTGAAGATAGCGTGTTATGTCGAATTATTATATATTAAATGATGAAGATATTTGCATAAAAATAATCTGATTTAATCAAAAATAAATGGCGATGATGTCGTAAAAGAGTGCAGAGGCGGTCCTCCGATTCCCATTCATTATCATTGGTGACACTTTCTGCTGTTGTTATTTAATGTGGTACCAATATCATATTATATATATTTTGAAAATTATCATTTGGATATTCAAAATTTAAACATTTATTATTTAGATATTCTGATATTTTATCACTTAAATATCTTGAAGTTTTAAAATTTTATTAATAAAGTACTCTTTTGCCAAATGTTCGATAGATTTTTGTTAGAAAATACTAAAATTGAACATGATTTTAACAATATGTTATATCTTCAGTAGAATTTGATATTTTTGCCGAAAAATGTGAAAATAGCACATAATTATGATAGTTTTTAGGTAGTCCATATTAATATTCGGTAAATATTTTATTGCAATTCGTTGAGTTTTTGATAATAACATTGGCATTAGTTTATATATATTATCTTACTCATGGTTTTTTGTATAAAATTGATCAGATTATTACAAAAATTCATCAAATTTTGATACAGGGTATCTGGGTGATAAAATATTCAAACCTTGGGGTGCCCCATTGTATATATTGAAATGTCAGGATACCTGAGTAATAATTTTCTTATATATTTAATATATATAATGAGATATTATTATATTCCACAATCTAGTCATTCTGCGAAGTCCTAGCTCCCAACACCTTTAGATTTACAAACCCGATTTCCGCCACCAGATTCATATCCTTTCTCAAAAATCTCGGAAAACGGTATGAATCTGGTGGCCTGGAAGCAAGTTAATAAACCCAAAGGTATTGCGGACTAGGGCTTCGTAGAATAGAAATGATTAATTTGGCTTTCTTGCGTCCGCTAGGATAAAATTTTCTTAATAACAAGAAAAACCTTTGGGTTAAGATTATCATGTAGTTGACGACATGAATCTTTTTAAGGACCCAAAACTAAAAGTAGTTGATTTCATATCTAACAGTGAGTTGAATTCAAGGACACCGGCTAGAATATTGCTAGACATATCCTCCCATTGGTCTTACGGGTTCGTGTCCCTCTTTGTTGTCCTCATGATTAATAATATAAGGGTTTCACTGCGAGAAGTTTCTTTTTTTTTCAGCAAAGTCCGCTGCATAGCTTGCTCGTGTTATTAATCCTTAGCAGGACGTTGCTCTAAAGATTAAAGTATATTAGATTTTTTTATAAACCTACTGGGTGGCTTCGATTTGAAGTTTAGACATTGCTACAGGAATCGGTGAAGTCAAAACTTCGAATCCATCTAGAGAAATATTGTCGGTGAAATCTGTCCATGGAGGTCCATTAGCCCACCGTTGCTCCAAATGGACTTGAAGTTTAGACATGGCTACAAAGATTAAAGTATATTACAGATATTTCATATATATTGGACCTCGCAGGAAAAGAAAATCATTTTCATGAACGGTAATCAGGTATCAAATTGAATGGCATTTACTAGTTATAACTAACAAAAATATGAGAGAATATAATACGATTTTTATTCAATCTAAAGCAATCAACCAACTCGACCAATCAAGAAATTCTAAAACAGTAATATATTAGTATATAACTAGTATAATAGTATAGAATTTACATGTAAAATATAGCATCGGAAAGATAGGAGGGATAATAGAAAGGGGTGTGAGAGACTTAGAAAGAGAGGGAGAGAGAGAGAGACAATCAAACAAAATTCATCCATATCTCTCCTCTAATATTAAGTCCCTATATATAGAGTTAAAAGAGGAATATAACCGTAATTAAATACTTAACTTATTTTTTATACTTAATTTACCCCTCACTTAATCTCTATATTTTAAATTGTATCGAAAAAGGGCAGACAAGTCACATACATACTATATGGCATTGTCTATCCATACATCAGAACGGGTTACCTATAAATAGTGCAGCCAGTGTTTTCACCCGATCTTAAAATTATAATATAATATTTCTTATTTTAGGGAGGCAACTCATGAGACTATGTCTCATAAAGCAATATCACTATCATATTCTATATACCATCATTGCATGTCCGCTTATATGTTATGTATGAAACTTTTAAGAAAATTAAATAAGTATATTAAAATGGTACAATTTAAAAAATAATAGTCACTGAGAAATATTTTAGATATTAATAAATAAGTTAAGTTATTTGTACTAACTGTACCTCTTTTTCTAACCCTATATATAGAGGTTTTTAGTGTAATAGAAGGTTGTAAATGGATGAATGTTCGAGTTTCTCCCCCCCCCCCCCCCCCCCCCCCCTCTCTTGAGGTCTCTCCCACCCCCTTCTCTTTAATTCCCAGTCTCGATACTAACATATACCGTCATCAGATCCCATTAGAATTTGGAAATTAAGTGTGTTTGGGCGAGAGCAGTATCAGGATTGGTGACCTCCTGGGAAGTCCTCACCCTCAAGTTGGAGGCACTTGGAAACAACCTCTCTTCATGGGTAATACCCTGAAGGGGGAAGGCTGCGTACATCCACTCCCAGACCTTGCTTAGGAGGGAGCCCTTCGGGCACCGAGTATGTTGCTTTTTTTTTTTTTTTTTTTTATCTTTCTATCTCATCCTCCCTTCGTTCTTACTATACAATCTTATTTTTACTTGTAGATCTTTGTGCATTGTATGGATTATACAAGTTATACACAAAAACACTACTATCTTTGAGTTGGATTGCTTGACTAATTGATTAGCTGCTAGATTGATATGCTTCGTATCAATATGTATCATATCGATGTATTTGTACTATATCACTTTCATCTGACATGATGAGATAGTTAGAAATTATATTATTAGCTCAATTTTATTTTTATTATAAGGCTAAAATAACGTAATATATATAAATAATATACAGACTAAGCTAATATAATTAAAAATAAAAACTAAAACGACCTAATATAACATGACTGAAAAAAAATAACTAAAAAAATAGTGAAGGGACAATTGGTTCTTTTTTCACCGAATATCATGCCAGCCATTGCAAGTTGACAAACAAGAGTGGCTCGCAAAATCCCCTTTTTCAAATTATCAACTTTATATATATATATATATATATGATAGCATTTTCACGAGAATATGAGAACGTAAAAAGGGCGAATTCTAACCCTCTATTGAAATGGACAACCAAGATTTGTTAAAAATTAAAAAAAAATAGAAATTTATGACTCATACCCCTTCATGGGGCAAAAAGAAAGAAGGGGTAAGGAAGGAAAATTGGTTTTTTTTTTTTTTTAATGTTCAATAAATCTTGGCTGTAAATTCTTTTTTAATGCTCAACAAATCTTGGTCGTCCATCACAATACTCTCATCCTCTCATAAGAACGCCACTCATGGGGCGAATCCTATCCCTCCATTGTAATGAACGGTCAAGATTTGTTGAGCATTAAAAAAAATTAATTTACGGCCCATACCCCTTTATGGGACATAAAGAAATAAGGGATAAGGGAAGAAAATTTTTTTTTTTTTCAATACTCAACAATTGGCCATAAATTATTATTTTTAAAATGTCCAATAAATTTTAACAGTCCATTATAATGGAAGGCCAGGATTCGCCCTCTCACGCTCTCGCCCTCTTATTATTTTGTAAAAAGGATGCATAATTTCTTTTTTTTTATTTTTTATGCTTATATTAATTTAATTTCTGTATAATTTACATGATGGAATAAGAAAATATAATTTTAGAGTGAATTAACGCTAAGTTGGTTCCAATTTTTCAATGGAATGCTATATCAATATTAGAAATATTGCAGCAAATATAATGGTTATAGCAAAATTTTAGTAAGAACAAAAAGCAATTTTAATTTCCCTCCAGAAATATATTGTTATACTTTGAATTATATACCTAAATTAATATAAATTAAAGGGTTATTTGCATAAAAGGTCTATGTATTTGTCATTGTATCAATTTAATCCTTATGTTTTTAATTGTGTCAATGTAATTCATGTACGAGTTACAATATGTCAATTTGGTCCTTAATTAGAGTCAGATTTGTGTCGACTTAATAATAAAATTTTTAATAGTTCGACCATAATTTTGGCTAAATTGAGTCAATTGGTGAATTTTTAAGATTTGTTGGATATTAAAACAAATAATAATTTATGACAAAGATTTGTTGAGTATTGAAAAAAATAAAAAATAAAAACTCTCTCCCTTACCCCTTCTTTCTTTCTGGCCCATGAAGGGGTTGGGCAATAAATTGTTATTTTTTTTAATATTCAACAAATCTTGGCTCTCTATTATACTGGAAGGCCAAAATTCGCTCCTCTCGTACTCTTTCCCACTCATAAAAACGTTACCCCTAAACACAATTTACGTAAAATTTAATATATTAATATCATACCATATTGTAAAGGGAATTTTATCCTATCTATATGGCATCATTTATTTATGAATTTAAAGCAAAGAGTATTTGGACCGTCAAATTAAATAAATAAAGATAGAAATATGCTATATGTACCCTATTTGCATATTTCAATTTACGATCATTTACATTTTAATACCTCTATATTTTTAAAAATAATAAAAAAGAACCCTAATCTTTTTAAATTAATAAAAAAGACCTTATGTTTTATCATAATAATAAAAAAACCCGTAAATTTTTGTCATATTAATAAAAAGCTCACTCTACGACGTGATAACATCATTTTCTGTCCATAGAGCTAAGTAGGCAACGGCTTTTTTATCAATACTACAATAAAATGATAAAATTACCCTTTAATAACCCTATTTTTAAATAAATTAAATAATAATAGATAATTTCTACGTATTACAACATCTCAAATTATGTAATAATAATGTAGCTACTCCGCCAATAAAATATTTAGTTCAGAAAACATATACTAGAATATTATGAATTTTGTGGTGATAAATATTAAAATTTTATAGTATTTTTATTTAAGTAGTAATATAATGGGGTAACATAACATTAGGTTATAAGAAGATAATTTTATGATATTTTTTTTTTTTCCGATAATTAGAGCAGTGCTCGATACAAAAGCGGCGCCCTCAAACAAGAGGACCCCGAAAATACAAATAGATACCAGTATGATTCAAATACAAAAAGTTAACACCCCAATAAAACATTGAAGCCCACCCATGCTTAACAGCCCAAACCCCAGCAGATACACCTACAATGACAGAAACAAGCTTAGCGATGATCAGCAAGAATCAATCAGGCACAGGTAATTCCAACTCTTGAAACACTCCACGTTGTATGCAAGCTCGGCTGGTGAGTACGGGAATGCAGGGCACCATGTTTTAATCCAAAAGCCGAGCCTAACTTTTGCCGACCATATCAGATCCCGCAGGTTCCACTGTCCTTCCTCGAAGACATTCTTATTTTATTTTTATAAGCAAATAAGGTTATTTAAACGAAAGGTCCTTGTACTTTTCTCATGGTGTCAATTTAGTCCTTATATTTTTAATTATTTCAATTTAGACTATTTACAATTAATATTATGTCAATTTAGTCCTTTAGTTAAATTAAAATTAAATTAATGACGTAATTTTTAATGGCACAATCGTGTTAGATGCAAGTCACACATCGCAAATTCACCCGTTGACTCAATTTAACCCAACCCGCTCCCAAACCTTTAAAAATTTTATTAATAACTCAATATAAATTTTACTCTAAGGTCGAAATTGACACAATATTAATTATAAAAGGACTAAATTGATGCAATTAAAATTACAAGGACTATTTTTTTCAATATTATAAGAACTAAATTGACAGAATGAATAAACTTCAAAGACCTTTGACGTAAATAACTATATAATTTATATAATATATTAATTAAATTCCATTTGCAAACGTTTCCGATTATATCCCACACATTGAATGGAGGAGGATGACGATGTAATTATTCCATTTCCAAGCCCCACCCAAACGTCAAAATGGAATCATTTAAGATGGGTGCAACTAGAATAACAACTGCATACGAGAGTACCAACACGCAAATACCAAATTCTTTTAAAACTCCGAAATTAAGCATGTTTGAGGAAGAATAGCACCAAGATGAGTAAACTCCTGGGAAGTCCTCGTGTTGCACCCCGTAGGTTGGGGGTTCTTGGAAACAACCTCCCTTTAGTACGCAAGCACCGGATCCTATTAGAACTCCGAAATTAAGCGTACTTGGGCTAGAATAGTACCAAGATGGGTGACTTCCTGGGAAGTGCTCGTGTTGCACCCCTCAGGTTGGGAATTCTTGGAAACAGCCTCCCTTCAGTACGCAAGCACCGGATCCCATTAGAACTCCGAAATTAAGCGTGCTTGGCCAAGAATAGTAATAAGATGGGTGACCTCCGGGAAGTCCTCGTGTTGCACCCCTCAGGTTAGGGGTTCTCAGATACAACTGTTAGAGTATAAAACCAATCCTGGGCCTTCACCTATCAGCTTAAGCTTTTGGGACAGATGGTTCCTTGACATGGTATCAGAGCCTTGATGACCAAGAGGTCAGGAGTTCGAATCTCAACAGCTCCCACTTTTAATATTAAAACAATTAAGCACAAGGTAAGATGTGGGCCTGTGATTATCCACGCTACAAGCCCAGACAGGCATTTGCGTGAGGGGGCATGTTAGAGTATAAAACCAATCCTGGGCCTTCACCCTTCAGCTTAGGCTTTTGGGAAAGATGGTTCCTTGACAACCTCCCTTCAGTATGCAAGTACCATATCCCATTAGAACTCTGAAATTAAGCGTGCTTGGGCGAGAATAGTACCAAAATGAGTGACCTCCTGGAAAGTCCTCATGTTGCACCCCTCAGGTTGGAGGTTCTTGGAAATAGCCTCCCTTCAGTATGCAAGCACCGGATCCCATTAGAACTCTGAAATTAAGCGTGCTTCGGCGAGAATAGTACCAAGATGGGTGATCTCCTAGTAAGTTTTCATGTTACACCCCTCAAGTTGGGAGTTCTTGAAAACAACTTCCCTTTAGGATAGCACTCTGAAGAGGGAAGGCTGCATACATCCATCCCCAGACCCTACTTAAGTGGGAGTCCTTAGGGCACTGAGAATGTTGCTTTGCAACTAGAATAACAACTCTCTATGGATAAAGATTCGGTACATTTGTTTCTAAAAATATATGATGCAGCGCGTAGATGAAAATTTACAGGAATGGGAAAACTCCTTTAACCTAATTCTCACACCCCAAGAGTAGAGGAAAAACACATAAAAAGAGATAAATTCTTTAAACAATTGAATGCCTAAGACCCTAATTGGCCTAACTAGACTCAAACTAATACGAATTTTAAATTAAAATCAACAGTGGAGATTGCAATCCGTGTGTTATATCTAGCAATCCGTATGATCTTTCTAAAATAAAGATTAAAAAAATACAAAATAAAATTAACTAATTAGATTTTAGATCTAAGCTTTCCTAATTAAGTTCAAATTCTATGTTCTCCCGGCCATACGCCTCCCTTCTCGCCATCTCGAGCAACTCGCCAATGCCACCCTCCAAGCTATCCGCCAATTAAAAGGCGGGGCTGTATCAATATATCAGATATTTATTGTTCAAATAACTTTTAAACCATTTATATAAATGTAGAATTCATTTTTTTTTTTAAATTTTAGGCAGAAATAGAAGCAAAAACAAAAAGTTTTCAAAAAAAAAAAAAAGACGCCATTGAAAATCAATTTTCATAAAAGCATTTTCAAAAGGGATGCAACTAGAATAACAGACCGTTAAGGATAAAGATTTAGTACATTTGTTTTAAGAATATATCAAATATTTTATCATATTAAATAACCTTTAAACTATTTATATAAAAGCGGAAGTTGTATTACTGCTTTTAAGTAGAGGTAACAGCAAAAATATAACGTTTTCAAAAAATAGATGCTATTGAACGTACTTTTATATAAAAGTAATTTTTTCACAGTTTGACGGAAAAAAGGTCCCTATAAGTTGGTTTGGATATCAAATATTTTGTGTGAGAATCATTACGCTAGATTATGAATAAGAAACTCTATCTTAGCCCAACTATACTATTGGGTTGAAGTTCATGGCCCATAGCTTTCACCATTTGTGGGCTTTAAATGGGCTTTGACTTTTAAATGGGCCTATATAAGCCCAGTTCAGATTCCAACCCAAAACGGAAAATTAACACTAAAAATAATCCAACCAATTTCCTATTATTATTATTTTTTCTTTTACAGAGGTTAGCACTTAGATATCCTACAATTTCAAAGTTCTATAAGAAAAAGTATAAATTATAATGTGACACATGGTATCCTAGTTGTTTTTTTTTTTTTTTTTTTTTTGCTAAATCAATTATGGTATCCTAATATGTATGTGTCATGTGAGCATTTTTTGGACAAAAATTTACTAAATTCTAGTGCGACTATTTTGAAAAAAGATAAAGTCGTGCCGCGATAGCATTGCCCTCGTTTTAGAGGGAACCCTAAGGCACTAACATGTATGAGAAGAAGAGCTCTATGAAAAAGGCAGATCCCACACCTTGATACCGGATCTCTCTTGACAAGCACTAGCCATACAATCTGCTAGTCTATTCGCTTTAGTGTTTGAAAGCGATGTGATCATAACAACGACTTAAAAGATATGTAAGGATGTCAACCGGAGTAAAATGCTTGCCTATGCCAATAAAGATACCCATACATCGTTAGAATCATGCGGTAACTCAAAATATTTTTGATTAAAAATTCCCCAATTTCTAGTGCAAGTATATACACTTTACATAATGTATATGGTTATATCAATCATCATCATCATCATCATCATCAAACCCAGTGCCGCACGGGCTCCCGCTTGCGCAGGGTCTGGGAGGGGTAAGATGTACGCAGCTTTACCCCATTAGGGTGAGACCTTGACGAGAGAATGTTTCCGATGACCCTCCAACCTGATAGTTGCTAAGTTCTAAAGATCCTGTCAAATGTATATGGTTATAGCTAATATAATATATACACTTCTTATCATTACTAACCAATTTTTTTCTTATTATAGCTTTTCGGTTTAATTATGGGTTTTTTTAAAAAAAATTAAGGTAAGGAAAACAGTAAAACTACTAAATAAAATTAATAAGACCTAGCAAATTATGATATGAAACTAGTGAAATTGCATGTAAACGCCATTATGCTGATCTTGTGGGAAAGAACTTAACGCTTCCATTCTATTTTTCTACCAAAAAATAACTCAACTCTATTTTCTAACTAAAAAATAACACAGCTCTAACTTTTTTACAAAAAAATAACCCAACTCTAACTTTTGTACCAAAAATAACCAAACTCTAAAATTAATTTTAAAAAAAATACTGAATTGATGGCTAAGTATGGCGTGTGGTATGATGCTCCGACAATATATTTTTTCTTCTATATATTTTTGGTTTGGCTTGATTTCTTTTCTCATCTAACCAAACTAAAAATACATTTTTTTTATAATTGAGTACAACTCTGCAAAAGGCAACATCCCAAGGTAAAGAATAAGTGAAATAACCAAGGAATATAATCAAAGAACTAGGGCTGCAAATGAGCCGAGTCGAACCACAACTTGATCGGCTCGGCTTGGCTCGTTGACTAAATGAGACCAGCTCGATATTGGTATCATTTATCTAACTAAGCCGCATACTTGTGCTCGCTCAGCCCATTTACTAAATGCACTGCCTAGAGAGAACAAGCCAAGCCAAAAATACGTAGAAGAAAAATATATTATCGGAGCATCACAATTCAGTATTTTTTAAATCAAATTTTTAGAGTTGGGTTATTTTTAGATTAATTTTAGAGTTTTTTTATTTTTTGGTTAGAAAATAGAGTTGGATTATTTTTTGGTATATTGATATATATTTGGATTACTTATTAGATTAATTGTTGTTTATTTATATATGTAATGGAATATCATATTGACATTTTATATTTTAAACTTATTATCCAGAATAAGTCACAACCCTCCCCCTGTGGCTAATTGCATCATAACATATTTTATTAAGAATTAATCATATGTTAACCTAAATTTATTTCAACAGATAATATTCATGGAGACTTCCCGATCTATTTATTAAAATCAAAGTGACCCCCAACTTCTAATTTCATCAATGGCACTCCCGAACTATTGGTAAAAATTAATGTAACTCTCTTAGCTACTAAATTATATATAGGAGATCGTCCAAATTATTAACGAAAATTAATTTAATCCCCTAATTTTAAATTTTTATCAAAAATATTCAAAACTATTTAAAAAATTTAGAAAATATTGGTTTAGGTGCCCTACATTTGTTAATATATTTTAAAAGTAGCCCAAGATTTAAAATATTTTTGAATTACTCTAAACTTTTTTAACTTCTTTTTCAAATATTCTCCCCTTAATTCTATTAGAACTCCATTAAATTGTGCTCATATGCCACATAAAATAAAAATAAAATATCTCAAACATAATTTAGCTATCATTTATATTGAAAATAGTTTTAAATATTTAAAATAATTTTAAAATTTTAAAATAATCAAAAATATTTAAAATAATTTTGAAATTTTAAAATATATAAATCCATAAAACTACATTAAAGAATTTTAGAAATAAAATTTTAAAATTATTCAAATTTTATTTTTGTTATTTAATATTGTTTAAAGTATAAATGACATTTTTTTTCTTAGTTATATTATTTTTTTAAGTATCAAGTTAGTTTCTTTCAATGAAATCCTAACAAAATTACGAGAATGATACCTAAAAAAATATTTTAATACCCCCGAAAAATATATTAACAAATCTTAGAATACCAGAATTAATTATTTTTTGAATTTTTGTATGTGTTTCAGATGTCTTTGATGTAATATTTGAATTGGAGGATAAAGTGGATTTGAGTTAATAATTTGGGATTGATTTGACCCACAGTTCGAGAGTATCTTTAATAAAATTAAAAATTTGAGAGTAACTTTAATTTTGACCGGCATATATATATGAATTTTATCCCAAATATTACATATAACAAACAGTATCTCCATGGATATCATTAGCCACATATATAGGTCACATGCATGGATCGTGTTAGTTAAAAAAAATTAATTCGAATTTATGTATACGACTAGGTAAGTCATTTCTCACGTCTTAAAATTTTCATGTCTAATGTTCTGCTTATTTCATGATAACCAAATAAGAGGATAAATACCCACTTTTCATGAATTTTAATTTCATGCGTTTATTCTTGGTAACCAAACAAGGCCTTAGTTAGCTTTATATTGCTGTTTCAATACTTATTCGATCTCAATACTCAACTCCACTTATAAGTCTAATCAAGTTGAGTCTATTTTATAGACAACGGTGTTGCCAATGAGACGAGCTATTCATGCTATTGACGAATGATTATCAATCAATGCGCAAGTTCATACTAAATAATACACAAATTCTTAGAACAAATAATTGAGCTCTTACAGGCATTTAATGACTTCTTAATGAGTCATAAACAAGTTGTTAACAAGTTCCCAACAAACAATTCATAAATTGTAATGATCCCATCACTCATATGTACGGACTCTATACATTTACTAATCGAGTTCCTAAATTAAACATAATCAAGCACTAGTTAGAAAGAAAACATTAAAAAAAACACTTAACGAGGAAAGAAACTAAGAATCTATTTGGTATTGTTTTCTATTTTAAATTTTTAGTTTTTAGAAACTAAAAATAGATTCAATAAAATCTATTTTTAAAAACTAAAAAGTTAAAAAAAAAATATCAAATCCGCCCTAAATCAAACATAAACTGAACACTTGATTTGTTCAAACAGATTAAATGATCAATCAGAAAAGATTTAAAAAATTAAGCAGAGAATTAATAAGGAAAGAAACTACCAATGTGTTCGTCATTATTCTTTATTTACAGATTTTTACTTTTAAAAAACCGTAAAAATGGCATTATTGAGATAAACTAATAAGTAATAACTATTTCTAAATTCTAATATATACTTTCTTAAAAACTAAAAAGTACAAAAAAAAAAAATGATACCAAATAAGTCCAAATACAAGATTTCAGTGAAAAACAGAAATGACCATAATATCCTTAAATCGAGCATAGCACTTGGATTAAAAAAAGAAGAATTAATGAGGAAAGAAACTACCAATATTATTTTCTATTCGCAATTTTCAATTTCAAGAAACTAAAGCATAGCTTTTAAAAATGACTTTTTCGTATTTTCAATTCGTCAACTTTTAACATTTCGATTGATTCAATATCGATGAATTTAGAAAAGATGATTGATGGTTTGACTAAACGTATAACAAGAATCCTTGGAAGTTCGCGGGGATTTTTAAATATCATTTTTAAAATCCAGTTTTCACTTTTTCAAAAGAAAGGAAACGACACCAAACCGATCCTAATCCGACCATTTCAGCGAAAAACTGAAATGACTATTTTACCCCTACATAATCGTCACCTAGTAAAAACAAGCTCCTCGGGAATGGTCTCGAGTGTCGGCCTCCTCGACCGACAAACGCTTAATCTGTGCCCCATCTCCCCCACCGGATTCAATCCCCACCGTCCATTCATGTCTTCAATCTCAGCCGTCGATCCCGCTGGCGAAATCCTCCCCTTACCCCTCTTCGACTTCCCCTTTGCAACCACCGGAACATCCATGTCAGAAGCGGTGACGCAGGAGTTGACTCTTTTCATCGGAAAGATGACGTAGACGTTGCCGGAGAGGAGTTGATCGTTGGCGGAGAGGGGGGAGAAGCGGCGGCCCACTTGGAGAGAGGTGTAGTTAACGAGGAAGGAGATAGGAGATTCTATCATGAGATCCGCCGCCGTGATTGGGTGGTGGAAGCGGCGGATTTCGTCGCCCGGAAACACCACCGTCGCCGGCTCCGGCAGGGAGTTCGATGAGGCGCAGCCCATTTTTTGGGGGAGTTTGAGGAGAGAGAGTGGGGATCATATTTATATTAGAGGAGTGAGATGCAAATTTTTTTTAAGTTAATACTAATAAAAGATAAATATTTGGATAATTTGAATTTAAAATTAAAAAAATATATATTATTTATGCCTAAGGTTCTGTAATTGTCCGGTGTGTGAATTTAGTATTTTACTTTTATTTATGTTAATTTAGTTCTTATACTACAGATATTGGGTCAATTTGGCCCCAAAGTTTGATAATTTATCACTTAGGTGCCCTGAATTTTTAAAATTTTATTAATTATATAATTTTTTGTCGAAGTTGGATAGAATTTTATTGGAAAATGCTAATATAATAGGTAATTTCGACATTATATTAGTATATCTATAATGACATATAATCTCGGCAATATTTAGGTGATTTATATTAACGTTTGGTAAATTTTTATCATAAATATTAAACCTTTCATAACTATTTTAGCATTATCTGCATAAAATTGGTCAAATTTTGCACAAATTTATCAGATTCTGATACAAGATATTTAGTTATATACAATATTCGAACGTCAGGTTATCTTACTAGAAATAATTATGTGGATAATTTGAAATTAAAATTAAAAACATAAATCATTTTTTTTTTTTTATAATTTTGAGCACTAAATAGAAACCAATTTGGTTTGAGGAGATAGGGATTGAATTTTATTAGGGAAATGGATAATATTTTTAACTCATATTAACCTAAAAATTGGGTTTTGAGAGCAGTTTTTAGTTGTTATAGTTAAAATTTCGGTTTAGATTATTTCGCTTTAAACTTTTAGTTAGTTAAAATAGATATTGCGCTAACTAACACGACTTACGTAGATATGGTGAATATTTCTGTAACTTAACACGTGTTTTAAGGTCTGTATTGAGATTTTAGAATACAAAAACTAGTTTTTTTTTTTTTTGTGGTAGCAGAAGGACGATAGTCAGCTAAGCGCGTTTTGAATAACTCAAATTATAATATACCACTGGTTAATATAAGTTTCATTTATATTATATTTGTGCATCTATGTTCATAATACGGAGCTTGATATTTTTTTTTAAAGTATGAATGGTGATATATAATAAATATCTTTGATAAAAGACTAGATTTCATTAGTTCTTCTTTAATTAATTGAACTCGATTTACGTAGATATGATATCTCTTAATATCTGTATATTTTGTTGTACGTATAAATTCTGTATCTTTTTTTATTACTCTTGTATGAGAAGTCGGTGAAATAACTAATGTAAAATATAAATATCTAGATTATAGTTTGTTTTTATACATAAATATATAAACATAGTTTAACTTTATCTCAGAAATTTAAATTTTATGCAAATTTTTCTTGTATTTTCCGAATTCATGTTGTTTATATAGTTTCCTATTTTAAACAAATACATTCAATGTATATAGGTTGGTATATGTGTATATATACGGCATGATTGTTACGAGAGCGTAAGACAAAATATTACACGTAAGAATATGAGCAAATCACAAGCCTCACGAGCTTAAATAAGCCTCCTTTAGTATAATTTATCAACCTAAAAATGTAAAATCAAGCCAAGTAAGCCTAATTGAGCCAAGTTTATGCCTGAAAATTCAAGTTTGAGCCTAAAAGATCTCAAACGAGCTTAGATTTAGTTAAATGAGCCTAGCCAAGGCGTGCTTAGCTTAAAGCATGCCAAGTTGAGTTCAAGTTTAATCAAACTAAGCTGACCCTCAAACATAATAAGCTCGAACTCAATTCGACTCATATACACCCTTTTTCTTAATGCCGACATGCTCAACAATACCATACAGTAATAATTATTCAAAATATAAAAGATATTTTGAAAATTAAATTTTAAGTGTAAATTAAAGATTTTTTTTGTTAGCTTAGAGATCCTTTTTTACTGGGACGGTGTTGGTTGGCGGTGACCGAAAAGAAGTTGAATTCAGAAACCCTTTTGCAATTTGACCTAACGACTCAGTCAACCCAATTTGGCTCTAACGCGTTGACTTTGTTTTTGGTTAATTTCTGACTTGGTACATGTAATTTGCATATAATAATATATATGCTAAATTACATAATATTTAAGATTTAATGTATTAAAACTTTTTAATTATAAATTTCATAAGATAACGGTTTAGTTCAAAAGTTACCTATATTAAATAAAATATTTCAATCGATGACGTAGAAGGCTTTAAAACTTGTTGTTATTCGTTAATAAACCCATATACATACTATTATATCGAAATTACGAGTACCAAGTCAGAAATTAACCAAAAAAAGTCAGTGCATAAGAGTTAAATGACTGAGTCGTTAGGTCAAACCGCAAAAGGGTATCTGAAGTAAACTTCTCTTCGATTATCGCCAACCAACTCCTTCCAAGAAAAAAAGATTTCTAAGCTAATAAAAAAAATCTTTACTTTACACTTAAAATCTAATTTTTAAAATATTATCTTGAGTAAATTACATATTAGTACCCAAGATTTGATGTATTAATATTTTAACCCATAAATTTTGTAAAACATTTTTTTAGTCCAAAAAGTTACACAAATTTAATAAAATAATTCAAATAGCGATGTGTAAGGATATAAACAGGCCCCTGTTTCATTCTTTTATATCCTTGTTTGAACTATGTTATAAACTATGTGTAACTTTTTAGACTAAAAAATTATTTCACAGAGTTTATGAAATAAAAAATTAATACACTAAACCTCATGGTACTATTACATAATTTATCCTATTATCTTTTATATTTTTAATAATTATTACAATATTATTTAGCATATACGCATTAAAAAAATTCTTAAAAACTAAAGTATATCACAATATTTCCGATAAGGATGTATATAAATTGAATCGAGTTCAAGCTTATTAGTTTTGAGGCTCGGCTCCGTTTGATTAAACTTGAACTCAACTCAGCATGCTTTGAGTTAAGCTCGCCTTGGTTAGGTTCATTTAACTCAATCTAGGCTCATCTGAAATCATTTAGGTTCAAACTCGACTTTTCAAATGTAAACTTGGCTCGATTTAACATTTTTAGGTTGATAAATGGTACTAAAGTTCAATTATATTTATATAAATATGCTTAAAAAATAAACTGTATTCTAGATATTTATATTTTACATTAGTTATTTCACCTCTTCTCATACGATAGTAACAAAAAAGCTAATAGAAAATACTACGTACAATCAGATATTAAAAGATAACATATATCTACATAAATCGAGTTTAATTAACTGAAGAAGTGCTAATAAAATCTAGTCTTTTATCAAAGATATTTACATTGATTTTGCCATCTTTCTATTACATGTTAGTATGCTCATATTTGGTGTACTAAATTTTAGTTTATAAACTTTATGAAATAATTTTTTTACTCTAAAAGTTATATGTATTTAATAGGATAGTCAAAATAGCAGTGTAAAAGAATCTTAAACTTGGTGTTGTTTGTTGATAACTGCACCATCTCCTTCTTATTACCTTCATCCTACACCTGAACTGTTAGCATCTTTATACACCGCTATTTAAATTATTTTATTAAATATATATAATGTAACTTTTTGAACTAAAGAATTATTTCACAAAGTTTATAAAACAAGAAATCAATACACCGAACATCAAGTACTAATACATAATTGACCTTTCTATTATTGAAAAGAGGTGCTAATTGTACAAATTTAGTAAATTAATTAAACCATTTGAATTCAAAAGAAAAATGAAAAACATGTGTAAAAAAAATAAAATAAATAAGTTTCCTATATAAATTTTACGTTATTATATTCATAGCTTATTTATCATTTGTAAAGTATCTCCTTTTCAAAAGTTAATTATATTAAAAGTTTATTTTTACTGCATTTATAAACATAAATGCAGAAATATAATATAAATGAAACTTATACTAACCGGTATTATAGTAAAATTGAGTTACTCAATGCATGCTTAGCTAACCATCATCCTTCCGTTACCCAAAAAAAAAAACTACTTTTTGTGTTCTAAAATCTCGATATAGACCTTAAAACACATGTGAAATTTATAGAAATATTCACCATATCTATGTAGGTTGAGTTAATCTGCTATCACAATATCCATTTTAACTAAAAACTGCATTTTAGTTCAATATGAGTCAAAAATTTTATCCATTTCCCTAATAAAACTCAACCCCCTATCTCTCGAACCAAATTAGTTTTTATTCAATGCTCAAAATGAAAACGAACTTTTGATTTATGTTTTTAATTTTAGTTAATGCATTCAGCTATATCCTTGAGTTTGTATGGGGTTTGAGATTTTCAAAAATTCCTTTCACGACTAAGTTAGTGCTCGTAATTGAACAAACAACAGAGAGAACCACAGAGAACTTACAAAAAACGAAGTCCTTTAGAGGATGCTCAACTTTATATTCATATCAGGCAAATGCCACATCAAGGTCCCTAGAATTGGATCTCCTCTTTTCTGTGGTCTGGCGTGCATTCTTGACGGAAAAGATTTTTCAAAAGAAAAACGTTTTCAACCCATCGGGTGAAAAATGACTTCCCTTATAAAATAGGGAAAGTCATCATTCAATCAGCCCAAAAAGTTTTCGACCACTCATCTATCAGAATATGAATCAAAAACAAATGAACCAGATGGGAACATAGATCATAAAGGAATGGGTGGAAGAATAAATAGCCAATTTGATTTTCTTTGATATGATGATTATATATATAACTTATATAATTAACTTTATTTTTCTATTACTTGTCATACGTATTGTATTGCTACTTACATTTTGGTGTGAACTAAGAAGGGAATATCATAACAAAGGAACATGCTTTTTGAAACATGGATTCTAATTTTCCTTGAAAGACTCTACCAAAAGCCTAGATGAATATTTCGATTTGAAAGGATAAGAAGTTTATTTTTATTAAGGATACGGGTAAATTATTTAACTCATATAAATTCACAGGCACTGAGACTGTTATTGTTGTCTATACTCCAACAATATACCTAATGCCCCAAGAGCTCCCGCCTAAGCAAGGTCTGGGAGAGGCGGATATACACAGCCTTCCCCCTTAAGGGTATTACCCCTGAAGAGAGGCTGTTTCCGAGTGCCCTCAACCTGAGGGTGAGAACTTTCCAGGAGGTCACCCATTCTGGTACTGCTCTCACCCAAGCATGCTTAACTTTAAAGTTCTAATAGAATCCAGTAACGGCATATTGATACCCTCTTTGTTTATGTTGTTGTCTATACTCCATCAAAACAAAGATTTTGAAAACAGTTCTCAACTATATTTTCAAAAAAATGGTTTGGTAGAAATGGTTAAAATTTGGTTTTGAACAATCATTCGCACTTGCAACTATTGAGTTAGTTTGAAATTGGTGTCGTTCTAAAGTAAACACTCTTTAGTCATCAGTCCCGAGTCCAGCTATTATCCGAATAATAGCAAGACATACGGAAAATGATAACCATAAAATTGACAATAATATTACCCCAACACTGATATTGTCCATCTAATGTACGTTTTACATTTTATAATGTAACCTAAATGGACTTACCATACGTCACATCAAAATAGCTTATTTGAAACCGACGCCAAAATTGGTGTATGAGATGAAGGTGCTCTAATTAACCTTGAACAAACAAGCATAACACGAAGCCAAGTGCAAAGCACCAAGAACCTAGAATTTATGTCTATCATGAGAGCGTCTCAGTTGGTGACGTCTCCTACCCATGCGGTCATCGCCCAAAGGTCAGAAGTTCGATTCTAGTTAAAGATATACTCATGACTTACAAGTTCATAGGAATTGTGGGTCTTCCCATGGGCCGGGGTTGGTTGGGGCAACCCAGTCCCTCGGTACCAAAAAATAAAATCCATATATGGGTGTTCCTTGTTTGAGACCGACCCCAAAATTGGTGTATGAGATGAAGGTGCTCTAATTAACCTTGAACAAACAAGGATAACACGAAGCCAAATTCGTCATTGTCAAAGAGAGTTACCATCTCTATAAATACACTCATTACCCAGAGAGCTTGAACGCAAAGGTATTGATGTGACAATCGGTTTATTTTTATCGCTCCAAGCCGAGGCGGTTTGACCCCTCAGTGCCCAGAACAAATGAATGCCTCTAAAACCGAGGACAAGGATCTGGAACTGTATAACCCTTAACCTTGTGGTAGAGAGAGAATCTGCGCACACGTAGAAAATCTACGTGATGTGAGCTCCAACTCTCTCGCTGTTCCACATATGAAGGTGTTGTACAACATTGGATTCTCATTGGTGAAGCGAATTTTCGCTAAAATAAATACAAAAAATATAGATATAGAATGGGAGTTAGAAGTTCTTGAGTATCTTATCAATGGAGACTCCGTCAGCCACCAGTATTGAAGTGACCTCCTGCAAAACAAGCATTTCATTATTATGTTAAAATATCTCAAGAACTGGATTCAATTTAGATGTCAAAACCTAATCTAAGAAGAGTAGAAAGAAGAACAAAACGATAAAACAGATATTTATGTGGAAACCCCTCAAATGAGGGAAAAAACACGGGTGGAAGAGGAAAGCTTTGATTAGATTTGAGAATGGAGGATACAAGTTTTTCACACTCGGGCAAACCACCTTAGCACGAATATATATAGGCCACAAGATAAACCCAAGAAAGCAAAAGGGTATTACTGGGCAGACCCAGGAACAAAATTCAGACTTCAATTTGAGACACAACAAAACAAATAGCATTATGCATTTGTGCTCGAATATCAATCTGGACTGAAAATCAAGATCAAAATGGGTAATTTTATAATCCGGGTGCTATCAGGTCTGGTCTTCGGTCCTTGATTTGGCCCATTAATGGTCTTCAACATTGGTAAATACAGCCTATTAGTACTAGGGCCAGCACCCCTAATGAATTGCTCGGTGCTATTTTCTAATATTTCCTTTGTTTATCTACAACAACAGACCCAGTGTCTCAAGGCCTCCCGCATAAGCAGGGTCTGGGAGGGGTGGATGTACGCAGCCTTACCTCTTCAGGGTGTAACCCTGCCGAGAGGTTGTTTCCAAAGACCCCCAACCTTATAGGGTTGACAACACGAGGACTTCCCAGAAGGTCACCCATCCTAGTACTACTCTCACCCAAGCACGCTTAACTTCAGAGTTCTAATGGGATCCGGTCGCATTAGTGCCTAGTAAATGAACCCTATTTCCTTGGTTTAACTGTTTGCCCCAATTTCTATATCAAGTAAAGGGATAAAAAATTTTATAGATCATTGTTAAGTCCTGCAAAATTATATCAAATACCAGCTCAGTACTATATTAGGTTATAGTCATAATACAGGAGAAATTATCAAATACCAGCTTAGTACTATATTAGGTTATAGTCATAATACAGGACAAATTTCTCAGGTGACTGGTTCAATAGCACAAGTAATGAAAATATATGGACCAATATACAATCTAAAACTATGTGCAAAGAATCATAATGTTGAGTCCAACCCATATTTTTCGGTCATAGGGCCCTTTTTTTTTTTTTTTTTTTTTTAATGAGTAACATAAAATTTGTAAAAAAATGAAAAAAGGGAGGTTTTTTTTGAGTCCCACATCCCTAGCAGCGTGCACGAGTGTAGTGAGTTTCAGGGGTGAAAGAGAGACAGAGCGAGCGATGTAGCATAACTACATTCAAAACGAAGCTCAATTTTTTTCATTCAAACTGAAATAGTAAATTATGAAGTTATATTTATAAGAAAAAAACTAATTCCTAAGATAATATAAGATAAAATAAATACTAAATCAACTAAGAACCTACTTCCCTAAAAATAAGATAAAATAAATATCCTATTAACTAAGTTAAAGATACAGAGTTTATTCTCAACTAAACAAAATTGTCTATCTAATAAGATATGACTCAAAATAATATCTTGTTATGCCCAAACATTACAGGGACAGTTGAGAGAAGAAAAATTGTGAGGTGGTGTATTGTGAATGTATTTGATCAAACACAACTGACAGTAGAATTATTGGTGTATTGTGTTCTCGATACAATTAGAGATTGTAATTCCAAAATTCAGTGAAGTTTTAATACCGAACTGGGCATATGATGTTCCCGGCTACGTAAAAGAAAGTCTCCACGTAAATTTCGTTGTTTTGTTTTGCTTTTTCTCGTCATTGTTTGTGTGTGATTCTTTTCCCTTTAGCACATATAGAGATACCATCTAAAATGCGAAGTAAATGCATTTCCTGAAACAGAAAAAAATAATAACAATAATAATTAAAGAAAAAAAATGGAAAATGGAAAGGATACCTCGGTCATCTGTTTCTGACCACAAAGAACAGCACCAGTAGATTTGGGGCTTAATATTTTCTTGGCTCTGCTGAAAGCCGCCTGTCGAAACAAACACCATCCCATTCTCATATAACTAATTAGCCACTGTAAAGGAACTAACGGTTCCAAAAGCTTAAGCTGACGGGGTAAAGGTCTAATAATGGTTTTATATTCTATCATTATCCCCTCACGTGAATGTCCATTAGACTTGAAGTGTGGATATTACACAGGCCCTCTCACACCTTGTGCTTGAAATATATTAATATTTAGAATGGAAGTTGTTGGGATTCGAACTTGTGACCTCCGAGTCAACAAAGCTCTGATACCACATCAAAGAACCAACTGTCCCAAAAGCTTAAGCTAATGGGGTGAAGATCCGGTAATGGTTTTGTACTCTTAACCACCACCAATGAAAAACAAAACCGGGCATGGAATCAAATCACGGTTTATAGTTGCATCTCAAATGTGTAGTGGAAGTGGGTTGTTAAGCAAGTTATTTAACAAGTCATGGCGACAATATTGGGTTTTCTTAACATAAGTTTTTTCATTAAGCTTTATATTTGTAAAAATTTGAATGAATAGCTGTTCTAGAAGTGTTGAGATAAGTCTTTCAATCTTGCTAGTATTTACCACTAGACCACTGGCGAAGCCATCGTTTTTAACACTGGCAGGTGCCCCAAGTGATTTGGGAGTTTTTGAGAGATAAATTGAGTTTTACCGCTGGTCTTAGTAAAAGTAAGATTGAATCCGGTGATTTTTATGAATTTTCTCTCATACGAGATATTATGTGATGTACAACTTGTATTGAAAATAACTATTTTTAGGTATTTAAGTTCCGTAGCATTTTCTTACTCATATATATTTCATTCCTCTCTTTCATTTTTTTCAATTTTTATTACATGCCCATTTTTAATTTTAATAATTTACTGTAAATTTGTATGTAATATTAAATACATTATTTGTCATTTATTCTTACCACTACGCATAACAAAAAAGATTTCTAGATCCACCACTACACTAGACTGAGGCCTCATTGACTTACAACCAGTATAGACGTATCAGAACTGCAACAACTACCTCAAAATCCATTATGTAATGCCTATAACTTTACGCAATGTGCTTTATTTGATTCCATTCATACAACCATGAACGTCAAAGAATATCGAGTAACTAGCTGAAGTTTTATAGTACCTGCACATATCCAGTTTCACCTCTCCACCTCTCATCCGGTTGTGATAATACTGGAACAATTGTAACGCCAGACGCTTCCCAATTTTTGAACTTATCCTGTATCAAAAGAAAATCGCAAGAAGGTTGAAAACTATAACAGAATAACATAATGGAGTTACTTCCTCTTTGGACCCAAATGTTTGAAAATTTGTTCAAAATGGTCCCTCGTCTTCTTTCGTTTTGTTTAAAGTAGCTCTTCAAGTTTTATTTTATAACAAAGTTGGTCCTACGCCTTTTAATTTTTACATAGTATCGGTCACTAGTTGGAGGATCAATTTGGTCACCAAATAAAGCCTGAAGGACTATTTTGAACAAAAAAGGATGAGTGACCAATTTAAACAAACTTACAAATATTGCGAACTAACACGGTAAATAACTTGACTCCATAGGATGCTTTTTTAATTCACAGATTACTTATGAAACAAATTTATGTAATCATCAAAGATGATGAGCCATTAAACCTGATAAGCCATTCTCTGAAGATTCCTAGCTCCATAATAGAGCCTCACATCTGATCTTTTGTCTGCATCGAAGCCGGACTCTATAAGAGATCTGATTGGACTGCAAGTGACAAATCGAACAGAATAGATAAGTTAGAACTACACACATCACTAAAATGATAGTAAGAATCTAAGTTAGGTTGAGTTGGATATGAGAATCGGACATGGGATGTGTTCAAAAGTTAGATTCGGTCATTTTTAAGATTTTTGTACTTTTTTGGTCTAATTTGAGGTGTCCAAATGTCATAACAACGTCCAAGTTCTCTTATAGGACATGGGTACTTTATAGTCGAATGGAAATCAAAGTAACTAGAGACGTAAGATTGTTCAAGAGATGAGAGATTCCACAAAAGAACCCAATAGTAAAGAAATTACCGATTAGACCATTGATATCATATGAGTGCAACCAAAGGAAATCCACATTTACCCCCAAACACACACATACTCATAGATAAGCATCTTGCACCTAATCTAAGGATTCTTATGTATCTCTACCTCGGGGACGATGGTTGAACAGCCCCATACCCAACCAACTAAGTATTAGGTACTTAGTTTTAAGCAAACATGTGCTTGACAAATAGAAATAACCGAGTTTATTCAAATAATCGAATAATATGCCTCCAGGCTCTTATTAAATTGTAATACTAACAATCCCCTAATAAGATAACAAACAAACCAACCTAAATAGAAGTCAAATTCTAATCTTAAAGAAATCCTAATAATTCCTAAAAGATAGGATTTACAACAATTTAAATTATCAGCAATTATCAGTAAATAACAAACTCCATCACACTCAATTTGAACCCTCAGCTGAATTTATATCTTCAGTCAAATTGGAGCACGCATCTCAGGTTCCTCTCCCATTTGTTTTACCTTTGCTTGCAGGTTAAATATTGACAGTTTTACACGTCAATACCGTAAATGACGTTTCATTGACTTCATCTTCCTCGACATTTCACATAGCATCATCTTCCCTTACGCTCCTACCCAAAGTTGTAATTTGCTAATACATGCAACTTTTGCAGAAGTAGACATCAACAGAGAATTACACCAGCGATATAGAAATGCCTATAAAATCTTTACTGACTGAATAGTACCTAAAATTTCTTATCGAACAAAAGGAAGCAAAAAAAAATCCAGTATTACCCTCAATGAGCTTATGGAAAAGTGAGAAAGTGATTTATTATCAGCATCAAATTTGAATTGCCATCATAATTTTAATGATATTGATGACAGCATGGAAGAAAAAGAGCACCAAAATAGTCAGTGGAAAATGTAACATTGTATATGATATTTCTGATATAATTTGCATTCCGACACAGAGGGAGAGCTGCTCCAAGCATATTATTTCAGTATTTCAAAGCAGTACTTAAAAGGGAAGTTTCAAACCACAGTAGAATCCCAACCTACTTTCAAAAGCACCCAAAACCCTGCTTCTCTTCAACGGCCAAAAGTCAAGACCTCCCTCCCTCTATGTTCTGCAGTGTGACAGATTCTGGTTGGACCCAACGAAAAAAGTGGAGCTTCTCAAGCTCCTTTCTTTCGATTGAAAGCATTTTACATCTCAATTCTATGGCAATAACCACGAATAGGGAAAATGTTATCCTCATAATCCCACATCATATGCTTCAATTCAATATTAACTTGGCCAAGCGAAACCTCATACAAATTTATAGAATGAAATCTTTTTAGCTACAAAGACAAATTTTTGCGAAGAAGCTACTTTTGATTGAAAATATTTGTGACAAAAAATTTTCAACAAGACAATGTTTTTCTTTGGACCAAATGGAGCCTCAGTGGTGTTGTAAATTAGCAACAAAAACAGACCCTTTTCTAACAATATGTCAACAATAGCAGGGACCAGAATCTGGTTTTCCTTAAACAATAAAACGCATCAATTATGATATCACTTTACTAAAGATCTGTTGGTGGATCAAGGAAGAACTTAATTAACAATTCAAAATTGCTCATGATAAACTTGCTGACTTGCAAACGAATGCAAAAATTGCAACAGTTGAAATGTCTCGTATGCATTGAAACTTAGAGAAGGGATATTGAAATGTGGCTAGGTCACTCAATCTGTGAGGTAGAGACCGGTATGCTCCACTCTAGCAGGCCAAGATGCTACTTCTAGTCTATTGCAAGAAGAATTATGGACAACGTAGATACAACGAATAGGCAAGATGCAACTACATGCAAATGAGTTTGCCTTGTTACTTATAATGGTATCAGAAATTTTTGAACAAGAGATTGCAAGTTCAAATCTCAATCATGCCTAATCGTTATATTACTATAGATCAAACACAAGGATGACATGGCAGGAGAAGTATCCATACTTCAAGACCCAAGAGCATTAAAATGAAGGGTGTGCAATACCATAAAATTATTCATACGCCTTCACCTAATAGTCTAAAGTATTCAGATAGTTGATTCATATCAACCGACTGCAATTCATTCTCCAACGTACCCCACCAGCTAAGCAGCATTGTGCTTAGAGGTTACCATAAAATCAAGTGCTAACTGCTTACTAAAAACAATATACAAATGAGACCTTCATTTAGCAGTATAACACCAGCATAAAGAGGCAATAGGTTCAAATCCTAAACCCTGTTTACTTGAAAAACCGATCGTAAATTTGTCACAAATCCCTTGAAATATTGCTTGAAATCAAGGTGACCCAATGAGTGTTTTATTTCATCAAACACACCCCTAAAGTATCAATTTGTATTAATTCGACATGCTATCGCAGTTTCATCCTATGGCTTTAACTCCATTAGCAATAAGAATAATGAGCGTGTTATGCCATAGTTAGAGTTGGATCGGATGGAATCACAATGGCTTTCCATTGATACTACTTGATATTATTATTCTGATAAAACTAATGCTCTATTTGGTTAAAGAGAGAACATTTTCAATACGAAAATTCTTCTCCATAAAATATTTTCAATTAAAAATATCTCTTCCCTTAAATTTGTCTTTCTATCTGAATAAAATGGTTTCATTTTATAAACTTATACAAGGTTTATGCTTAGGCAAGTTGAGATTGAAATAAAGCATAAGATGTGAAATTAGAACAGAAAATATTTTCCCTCTGTAAAGGAAAATGTTTTCCCTTTTCACTGAGGGGGGATGAAAATGTTTTCAGTATTTGTAGTTGTTGCTATAAGGTTATAGAAAAGGCAACGGAATTGAGAGGTAAAATATTTTCAACCAAAACAACAGAGCCTAAATGTTCAATCTACATAACAATCCACAAAACGAAGCAAAACCCAGAATTTCAACTATCAAATCAGCAGTCCAAATGACAAATAAATCTTACGGAAAAAAAAAGTACATACATGAAGTTTTGTCAAAGAACCAACTGGGGCAAAAGCTTAAGTTAATTGGTGAACGCCCAAGAATAATTTTATACTTTAACATGTCTCCTCGTGCAAATGCCTGTTGGGTTTAAAGTATGGAAATTACACAAGCCCACCTCATATATTGTGCTTAAATTATATTAATATTGAAGGGGGCTATTAGGATTCAAACATGTAACACTCAAATATCATGTCAATGAACGAACTCTGCCAAAAGTTCGACAAACTAAGGAATGATTTTATATTTTGACACATCCTCTCACACGAATGCACATTCATTGGGTTTGAAGCATAAATATTTCACAGGTCTATCTCATACCTTGATACCAGGTCAAAAACTAAAGGAACCAATTATCTCAAAAGCTTAAGTTAATGGGTGAAGACACAGATATTGTTTTATACTCTATGAAGTCTAAATTCAAAATCATGAAAATCATACCTAATCCCAGAACCGGTGGCGAAAATCAACACACTCTGGTACTCCTCAGGAGGCGAAATCTGACCCAAATCGAACCCATTCCCCATAATCGGGCTGAGCTCCACCAAATCGCCCTTTCTCAACCCACAAAGCAGCTCCGCCGTCGATCCCGCAACGCTCTTCACTAGACACTCAAACTCCCCTTTCACGGCAGCATGCTCCGGCGCCGACGAGATCGCCATAAACGCCGGCTTGGCGGCTCCGGCTACCCGGATCTGGAGGTACTGACCGGGCCGAGTGTGGGACGCGGCGAGGTCAGGCGTGTCGGAGACGTCGAGGGTGACGTGGAATAGGGACTCGGCGGCGGGTTCGACGAGGGAGATAGGGGAGGAAGTCCAGGATGCAGTGGCGTCTTGCCGGACTGCGGCGGAGACAACGGATAGGAAGCGACGGCGGTGGTGGTGGTGGTGGTGGTGGGGGATGGGGAAGCGGGAGGTTAAGCGGCGGAGGAGAGACATGGGAGGGGAGGGGAGGGAAACGCGAGCATGAGGGGAAGAGAGAGAGAGAGGGAGAGGAGGGTGAGAAGAGAGAGAAATGGCCATGGCTCTTCAGGTAGAGAAGGTTATATGTTAGAGAGAGAGAGAGAGCGCCGCCGTGGAAGGTGGCGGTGAGTGGTGGCGGTGTCAAAAATGGTGAGCTTGTAGGGGGTGCGTCAATGTGGGACTTCTGTGGATTGATATTGAGAGGCCACCCATGATGAGGATTGCCTTCGTAAAATTTGACACCATATGGTAATACAATACGATAAAAAAGAGTTTGGATTAGAGTTTTTAAAGTTAGATTGAGTTTGAGTTTATCGGTTTAGGTGAATGGATTAAATTTAAGATCGACCATTTAACTCGTTTTTAACATACTTGACCTGTTTATATAGTTATGTCGAATATTTGAGTGATGTGCTACTATTATTACATATAGATTTTGGTAGTATATCCTATATATGATAATTTAAATTATATTTAATTATATTAATTTGATAGTTTATTTTAAGAATTATAGATATGACGTATATTTATTGTTAATATCAATTATGATATGAGTTATTGGTATGTTTGTAAGTTGACATAATAGCATTTAATAAAAAAATTATCAATATAATTACACATGGGTTAATAATTTGGTTAGTAAAGGTTGAGAGTTCGAAACTCGTTCAATAATCATGTTAGGCTCGAGTTAACTCAATTTCTAAGACTCCTGGCATAATACAAACACAAACATAACCCAACATGACACATTTGTTAGCCCTAAATTAGGCCCAAAGCCACGAGTTTTTCCAAATGTTCATCAAAAGAATCAAATATTCAGTTAATTATTTTTGATTAACAACTTATTCTTAATGAAGTTTCATTTTTGTTTATTTCACAGGTCCAATAAGTGAAAAGCGAATTTAAGTAACAGATGTTTGGCTTATTAAACTAACAATTTGTCAACACATGGTTAATAGATTGTCAAAATATGCTCTGCTTGTGCTATGTACTACTATAATACTATATTGCTCTCATGCTTTCAGGCTTCTATGTTTTCATGACGACACGCTCCTCAGGTTGGCGGTCTTCGGAAACAACCTCCCTTTAGAGTAGCACCCTAAAAAGGAAAGGTTACGTACATCCACCCGGAACCTTACGTATGCAGGAGGCCTTGTGGTACTGAGATTGTCGTTATTGTTATTGTATAAGCTTGATAGTACATTGATAATGATTCATTAGTTGCTCAAATAGTTTCGGATACCTGATGTAAGATAATGGCTTCTTAGTATCTTTTGAGCTCCAATCGGATTAATTGTATTACTAAATTGAGTGAAGAAGAATCTCAAACATACAAATAGCTTATCAAATTAAGTTCAAACAAAGATTCAAATTCTTGTTTATGGCATGACTCGAGCTCAAATTAGTCAAGATTTAACTAAAAGAGATGCTTTTCTTTTTTTTAGTTCTCAAACACTTAATAGACAAGCATAATTTAACTAACACTAGTGCCCCTAGACTTATATGGCTACCCATTTGATTTACCTGATATATCTGTGAGCTATTTTATTACCTATTATTACTTTATGCTTTCTATATGCTTAACCTGTGCCGTTCTTTATTTGCTCTTATACTTAAATGCTTTTATTACTTTTTGCTTTTATGCTTTTCAGGTTAAGAGTTCTCGGACATAGCCACCCTAAAGGGGTACATCTGCATACATATCATCCCCGAAACCTTGCATATGCGAGAGCCCTTCCGATATAAAATAGCTAAGGAACATGTGATGTAATATTAGAATTTATATTTGCAATTGTAATTGTAATCTAGTATAAGAAAAAAGATTGATATCCAGATGAAAATGTTATGGTAAGAAAGGCGTTCTCATATAACTTTTTACATTGAAAAGAAAGACTTCCGAGCAATTCCTGATAAAAGATTTTTCTAAAACATTACAACCACAACAACAACAACAAACTCAATGTCTTAAAAGCTCCCATATAAGCAGAGTCTGGGGAAAGGAGTAAGATATATGCAACCTTACCTCTTCAGGGTACTATCATGAAGGGAGGTTGAGTCCGAAGACCCCCAACCTAACAACAACAACAACAGACACAGTGCCTCAAAGAATCCCGCATAAACAGGGTCTGGAGGATGAGATGTGCGCAGCCAAGGGAGGTTGTATCCGATAACCCCCAAATTTAACTATTCAATCAGCTGTCATGTTTAACATTACCATAGCAATGAACTAATTGAACTGTTGTCGCATTCCCAAAGCCATGCACAATAGACTATTCAAGATGAAGATTCTCTAAAACCCAACCTAAAATTAGTTATTAATATTTTTGAAGTTTATAGTATTTTAAGGCATGTTTGGTATCATTCTCTTTTAAGATTTTTAATTTTTCAAAACCTAAAAATAAGTTTTGAAACTATCTTTTTTTTTTAATTTTAAATTTTCTATTTTTAATTTTTAATTAAATTAGAAAAAACAAAAAATCAAAATCAAAATCTTCAAGGAAAAAAAAAGCATTTCCAAATTAAGGTTTTTAATTTCTCAAAAGTTAAAAAATTACAAATAGAAAACTATAGCACACTTTGGTCAAAAATATATATATATATATAGCAAACATATTCTCAACGTTTTCAAAATACCCTTCAATATTTTAACGGGTACCAAGAAAAAACACATTAAATAACAGAAGGGACCTCCAACAACTATCTCAAAAAGCTCCCGCCAAGTCGGGTGCCAATGAGGTTGGTAAAACCCATTACCGCCTAATACCCGCATAGTTGGGGCAGTTATGGATATAGCGGGTAGCAAGTACGGGTTGGGTGTATGGGGCTAATAAAAGTATAGTGTTGCACCCGCTTCGCCCCGGTCCATATCTGCCACGCACCACCTTATACTCACTATACCTACTCCATTTTGTATCTATTAACATTCAAATTAAAAAATACATGTTAAATTTAATTATCTAAATTATTTATCAATGTTATAGCACACACAAAAGATGAAGGTGGCAGAGCTGCGAATGCTAAGGTGGATGTGCGGACACACAAGGAAGGATAGGATCAGAAACGAAATCAAAAGAGGCCAATTGGGAGTAGCCTCCATTGAAGATAAATTGAGGGAGCAACGTCTGAGGTGGTTCAAACATGTTAGAAGGAGACCGGACAACGCTCCAGTAAGGAGATGCGAACAGCCCCTCACTACACTAAGCAGAAGATGTAGAGGCAGGCCAAAGAAGAGATGGCTTGAGACAATCCGACAAGACCTCACCCACCTAAACCTTCGGGAGGAGATGGCCTTAGATAGGGCCCAATGGAGGGCTAGCATAAGGGTAATAGATGCTCCGGTTGGAGTAGGGTAACCCAGCTTTTTAGTGCTAGGCCTTGACGTCCTCTTGGCACACGTAGGCCGTGTACTGGTTATCTTGAGCTGTTACCTGCTACTTGTCTACTTATCTTTATCTCTATTCTCTATCTCTATCACTATCCTCCATCTCTATCATTACCTTCATCTTATCTGTTGATGTGTGCTTGATATGGCTTGCTTTGAGTTGGTTGTTCTGCTCGTCGTGTGTTTTGTCCTATTCATGATTGATGTTATCCTGCTGCTAGGTCTTTCGCTCTATGTTGCGGACCAGATTCTTAAGGTTGGGAGTCCTCGGAAACAGCCTCTCTTCAAGGTGGCCCCTTAAAGGAGGAAGGCTGCATGCATCTACCCCTCCCAGACCCTGCTTGTGCGGGAGCCCTTGGAAGCACTGGGTCTATTATTGTTGTTGTTGTTGTTGTATTTATCAATGTTATAACAAAAAATAATTGAACTCATAAAATTAGTATCGAATAATTAATGCGGGCCAGTATGGATATCCAAAGATAATGAGGCAGGTATGAATATAGATTCGCACCCGCTAAAGTGGGCATAGGTATCCACTTCATACTCGTGGCAGATAATGGAGTAGATAGGGGTATGGATTTAGGTGGCGTACGGGTATGGAGGAAGCATCCCCTGTGCCAATCCTATCCATTGTCATCCCTGCCGCCAAGGCAGGGTCTGGGAAGGATGAGATCTACGCAGTCTTACCCCTACCCTATAGGGAGGGTTTTTCCCAAGGGCACCCAACCACAAAAAGCAAGAAACATTTAAGCAGCAACAAGAACAGACATATAAGCTTAAAGGGCTGTGAACTAGCACTAGTATGCAATGCCGGCCTCTCCTAAAAGCTATTTTCAAGTATCACTTAACTCTATCTAAGACCATCTCGTCATTAAAGTTTAGGCGGATAAAGTTCATACCTAGTCGTTTCCATCAAGCTTTTCTTAGGCCTGCTTCTACCACTCTTCCAGTGTTGTATTATGTAAGAAAAAAGGCTAAATGAAAGAGCCATTGCGCAGAGAAAATCATTGCAATTTCAATAAATTCAAAATCTGGCCATCAAAAAACCAGCAAAAAAAATACAGAGGTTTCCAACTTTGACTCATAACTCCCTTATTCAATAACAGGGAGAGAGAATTGGGAGATACTGCTAGCTCAGCTAGCCCCCTCACCTCCACCTTACTATCACACACTCTTGAACAACCCAAGAACGAACACAGATAATTTCAAATTCTTGGTATTTTCAGCTCCCAATAATAAAAAAATGACCTATTAACTGAATTATTTCATTTCTGCAATTATCGAAAAAAAGGAACTAACCGGAAGAACGAAGGAGAGGAAGAGAGGCGGATTATGCTGCAGATTCCTTGGCGATCTTCTCAGCCTTGGCAATGACCTCCTCGATTCCTCCAACCATGTAGAATGACTGTTCAGGGAGGTCGTCATATTTGCCGTCCAAGACTCCCTGCAAATTCACCACATAACTCAAGATCTGTTGATATGCCATTCGGGTTCAGTTTGTTTGGCCGGAAAAGGTTTTTCCGTCTCAATTTTATTGTATCTTTTTGTAACTTTGTAGCAAGAATAGAAAATGCGGAGAATGTTTTCCTCAATTTGCATAAACTTTGAAATATTAAAGACTATTTTGAACAAAAGAAAAAAAAAATTTAATAAATTTACAAAATTAAGGATCAATGAAGTAAAAAACTCGACTTCCCGCCAATCACCTACATCCATCCAACCAAGGAGCCAAAGCAAACTCACTTCCCACAACCCGCTTCTTGTTGTTGTTGAATGGTAAGAACGATATAACTTTTTCTCAACTGGAACACCAACTATCAAGGGATGAGGAAGTGAGTGTGAAACCTAATATCTCTAGCTTGGACGGTGAATAGCCTAACCACTAAACCAACTCCAACAGCTCACAAATCCAAATATGTGTTTATAGCTCATAATTACCTGGAAGCTGTTAATGCTCTCCTTCAACTCGACATACTTGCCAGGGGCACCCGTGAAAACTTCAGCGACGTGGAAAGGCTGACTCAAGAACCTCTGGATCTTACGAGCACGAGCAACAGTCAACTTATCGTCTTCACTGAGCTCATCCATACCCAAGATGGCGATAATATCCTGAAGGTTCTTGTAGTTCTGAAGAACCTTTTGAACCCCACGAGCAGTGTTGTAGTGATCCTCTCCCAGAATGTGGGGTGAAAGCATTCGAGATGTCGAATCAAGTGGGTCCACTGCAGGGTAGATACCCAGCTCGGAGATCTGCTCAAACATAAAGGAAACAGGATCAGGGAGGGCCAACAAATGTGCCTTGTTAGGGTTATACAAGGGTTTTAGAAAAGGGATCAACCTAAACCCAACCCGATTATTAAACAAGTCAAGAAACTCTCAATCCTACCCAATTTCATAAATAAATGGGTAATCCATGGGTTATCTGTTTAATTATGTGGACCTTTTTTGTGACACTTTAGTTGCCAACTTACAAACATGTGAATAGTACACTTTAGGGTTGATACTAGCAATGAACATTACATATTTATAATTGTCAAAATCAATGATCGAATAAACATGAAGTATAGTTTAAACTACTACCTTATGTCAACATAGGTTATAAAAAATATATATAATAGCAGTAGAGTATCACTAAAATAACCTATTATATAGCTATAAATGAGTTAAACATATTAAAAATGGGTTAACCCAACCCAAATCCAAATGCAACCCTATTGACTAAACAGTTCAACCCCAACTCCCAAAAACCCAACCCAAACCCACTATTTTCATGTCGTATTCGTGTTGTATTATCGTGCCTTGTCAAATTTGGCCAACTATAGCTTCAAGCAAGGAAAAAGCATCCTTTCAAAGTCAATTAACAATGAACATAAGAAAATTAATTACCTGTCGAGATAGCACGGTCGTAGCATCCAAGTGAGCAAACGTTGTTGCAGGAGCAGGATCTGTCAAGTCGTCAGCAGGCACGTATATGGCTTGCACCGAAGTGATGGATCCCTTCTTGGTAGTCGTAATACGCTCTTGAAGACCTCCAAGATCAGTAGCCAATGTTGGTTGGTAACCGACAGCAGATGGAATACGCCCAAGCAAAGCTGACACCTCTGAGTTAGCCTGAATGGTATAACCGATTCACAATTATGATAAATATCACCAATCTTCCACAAAATGGGACCAAAATTGGCAAGTACAAAAAAATTTTACGGGTTCAAAGCAATTTTGTCGATGGGCCATTTTTTTGGTAACAGATGTGTTCTAGCCAGTTCAAGCACACCTAAATTAATTCATCATATGTTATAATTCTAACGAGTATAGTGGTTCTTTATATTGTGCATGTACATATATATTATATAATGTATTGATCGTTACTTCTCCAATTACGAATAGTAATTTACAATATATGCAAACTCATACATAATTATTTTTCAAAAGGGATCATTCACCGATCTTACCTGGGTAAAACGGAAAATGTTGTCAATGAAAAGGAGCACGTCTTGTCCCTCAGCATCACGGAAATGTTCGGCGACAGTCAAACCGGTAAGACCAACACGGGCACGAGCACCAGGAGGCTCGTTCATTTGACCATAAACAAGAGCACATTTGCTGTCAGCCTGTGAAATGAAGAGTGGAAATGTCAACTTAGAACAACAAATGAATGGTACTCAAAATAGAGACTGATTTGGGATCTTGCATTATATCAGCAGACCTCGACTTCTCATTAATAAATGTAAACATATCAAACGAATTATTAACAAAATAATTCGAACTGTTTCAAACTCAAAGCAAATATAATAAACCTGCTTGTCTCCTAGCTTGATGACACCACTCTCGATCATTTCTCTGTACAAGTCATTACCCTCTCGAGTACGCTCACCGACGCCAGCAAAGACAGAAAAACCACCTAATGATAAGAAAACCAGACAGGTACCAGAAACATAGTGAATCTCAATTAATACACGCTCACTAACTTTTACTATGTCCAGTAACTTGGGATTTGTGGTGCAGGGTAGTTGTCTCATTTCAGATAGGTGTGTGGGTCACCTCAATATACTCTTTAGTGTATTTGACTAGAAAGAAACGACAAAATATTTAAGAACAAATACACTCCGGTGAATTTTTTATGAGAGGGTGGATTTTTTAAGCTCATTTTGGGCGAAATGTTTTAAAAAGGCTTTTCATATACCCCCCTTGGTTGTTTTCCAGAGAAACTGGTGTCCTTGACTTCGTTAGTTCTATAGTTTTGTATTTCTCCTTTTTTTTTTTTTGGTTTGAGGATACCTTGCTCTCAATCTGATTATCATTTTGTACATATTTTCCATGATAATCCTATTTCTTTTGCTATAAAAAAAACAAATCTCAGTTAACAGTTGAAGACTATAGGAGTACAAACCGTGAGCTTTTGCAACGTTGTTAATAAGTTCCATAATAAGAACAGTCTTCCCCACACCAGCACCTCCAAACAGTCCAATCTTCCCTCCTCTTTGGTAGGGAGCAAGAAGATCAACAACCTGTAAACGATGCCAAATGAGCACATAAATTTACTATACATGCATATTGATAAAATCGTACTTTAGACTTAACCCACAGAGTTGGCATATAGTGTGAAGTTCTAAACACATATGATCTGGATTCTTGAGAGATGAAAATGGATTCCAGGTCCATGTGCATCCTAGAAAAAGAAAGAAAGTAATATCAAGAATACCTTGATTCCGGTAACAAGGATCTGTTGCTCGGTTGCCTGATCAACAAAAGCAGGTGCTTCTCTGTGGATTGGCAGATGGTGGTCCGTTTCTGTTTGAGTTTAAATTAATGTAAATATATCGCCACAAGGACATAAAACATACTCCGGAGCTCTGTTAGTAAAATGACATGTATAATACTCGTGCTGAACACATATCCGTATTTTCTTGTCTACAAAGAATCTTTACGTGTAATTGTCAACAATGAGGTAAAATATGTGTTTCCTTCCTTTAGTTCTCCATTGCATCTAATACATGTCTCATAACACTTATCCTTATTTTTCACGTTTAAAAAACAAATTATTAATTAACAATAATCGTACTTACACCTAAATTAACTATTCATATTCTATAATTTGCCAAAACTATAACTTCAACTCTCGAATTATCAATTATACGCATTCATATTCTATAATTCGCCAAAATTCACTTCAACTCTCGAATTATCAATTATGCCCTATCGTTTACTACGTATTAAACTCCCTGCTACCGCTATTATAACCAACACCATCAAACAAAAGGCGAATTGATATAATTGTATCCCTCCCTACTCTACTCATGTTTTATAAGAATGAGTTGTTTTGAGCATGAATGTACCCATATAGTTATTAAGTCAATAAACTCATGACTGATATTTCCATGTATAAAGCCAAATAATACACAAATGTATTAAGCCCCGTTTAATTCCCGTACCTTATTGTACTAACTATGCTTCAGATTTAGAGCAGCGAAATAAACCAGAAAAACACAAAAAGAGTTTCTCTTTTACTTACTAATATCTCCCTTCTCATCGATGGGCTCTCCAATAACGTTCATAATACGACCAAGTGTAGCTCTTCCCACAGGAATCTAACAAGCGTATTGTAGACTAGGTTAGAGAAGGAAGAAAGGTAATATCACCATAAACCCGGCCCCGCAGGGGGGGGGGGGGGGGGGGGGGGGGGGGGGGGGGAGGGAAACTATAACGTTATGGAGTTCAGCAACTTATCTATTACTTAAGTTAACAAAGGAAATGCAATAATAACATTTGCCAATACATTCAACAAACCATGGAAGGGAAGATACTTGTAAACATATACAAACAATCAAACATAAACCTAACAAACCCAAAAATCAACACTTTGTGAGAAAAATCAAACCAACCTTATGCATAATCGAGCAAGGATAACTAAATAAGGCTCCATTGTTTCGATAGAAAATCTTTTTCATCTCAATTCTAGTGTTTCTTAGCATAAATTCATAGCAACAACCACAAATATGGAAAATGTTTTCCTTCATATTGGGAAAATTGACTTTTCCTCAACTAAAGGGAGAAACATTTTCCTCCATGAAGAGAAGAAAATTTTCTATCGTAATCTTCCGTCATATGATTCATTTCAAACTCAACTTCGACCATGTGTGAACCACATATTCTTTAGCCAATAAGAAAGAAAGTTTAAGAAAAACATTTTTAAATCAATAATATTTTGTGAAGAAAAATTTAACAAAAGGAAAATATTCTTGGAAAATGTTTTTGATTGAACCAAACGAAGCCTAAATGAATGCCAAGCCCAGGAATGAACATTCACACATATCTAAAACTCTGATCCATATCCAATCCAAACAACACGCATCATTATACCTCATTAAACCCTACAAGACAAACATTATATCCATCCAAAGTACAAAATCTAACATTTCTAATGAGTTATTTACATCGTTGGTCCTTCGTGTTTTTACAACAACAACAACAGCAGGCCCAGTGCCTCGTGACTCCCGCAAAAAGCAAGGTCTGGGAGGGGTGGATGTACGCAGCCTTACCCCTTCCGAATGGAAAGGAGGCTGTTCAAATTGGTCCCTCATCTTTTCTTTGTTCAAAATGGTCCTTAATGTTTGTAACTTTGTTCAAAATGGTCTAATGTTCGTAAATTTGTTCAAAATGGTTCCTCATCTTTTCTTTTGTTCAAAATGATCCCTAATGCTTTATTTTATGACAAATTTAGTCCCCAACTAGAGACCAAATTTTGGTAAAAATTAAAAAGATGAAGGACCAATTTTGTAATAAAATAAAACATTCGAAACTATTTTGAACCAAAAAAAAAATATGAGGTATCAATTTGAACAAAATTGCAGACTTTAGGAGGCATTATGAATAAAAGAAAAGATGAGGGAGCAATTTGAAAAAACTTAAAAACATGAGGAATGAACCAACGGTGGTGTGAATAACTCAAAACTCCGAGCCTCAACATATCTGATCATAGACACTTAGGTATCCGAACCATGAAATGAACGTTTGCACATATATAAAACCCCGATCCATATTCAATTTAAAGACATGCATCATTATACCTCACAAAACCTGAAAGACCGACATTTTATCCATCCAAGGTACAAAATCTAACATTTTTTATTTTTGGGGGACATTGACTATGAGCTAACAAGCTAGTCATTTGTTTTATATGTTCAGATAACGTCAATGAGTTTTATCGGAATAAGAAGATGATTCAGAAGAGGATTATGACTTTGGTGCCTATAAGTAAACCCTCTTCTCTTCCGCTAATATTATTCATCTTACTAGAAATCAATAGAACTATCAATACTCAACTCTCTCTCTCTCGAGTCACCATTTATTCGTAAACTTTATGTTCATTTACGTGTATTTTTTCTTATCCATCAAAATCAAATAAAAACCTAGAAATCTCCTTACAGTGACAGGAGATCCTCCAAAACGAACATTCACACATATCTAGAGCTCCGATCCATATTCAATCCAAAGACACAAGTAATTATACCTCACAAGACCCTAAATGATCAACACTTTATCCATCCAAAGCACAAAATCTAACATCTCTATCCATCAAAACCAAACAAAACCCCAGAAATCTCCTTACAGTGATGGGAGATCCATTGATGGCAGATTAACATTTTGCCTCGTAAAACCCTAAAAGATCAAAACGTCATCCATCCAAATCACTAAATCTAACATTCCAATCAACCAAAACCAATCAAAACCCTAGAAATTTCCTTACAGTGATAGGAGATCCAGTGTTAAGAACTCCTTGACCACGAACAAGCCCTTCAGTCCCATCCATAGCGATCGTTCTCACCATATTCTCCCCCAAATGCTGCGCCACCTCGAGCACGAGCCTCGTCTGATTATCTAAAACCTCCAACGCCGTCAAGATCGGCGGCAAACCCTCGTCGAATCTCACATCGACAACGGCGCCGATCACCTGACACACCTTTCCGACGGCGCCTTTTCCAGTGAACTCGTCGGTGATCTTTCCTCCGGCGACACCGCTGCCCTTTGACGGCGGAGGAGAGGGCGGAGATGCGGCGGCGGCGGAGGAGGTGGAGAAGTCAACGGCACGATGGAGAAGGTGGCCGGCGGGGGAGACACCGTGAGGTTTCGCCGGAGATCGGCGGAGTGCGGTGGCGGAAGAGCGGAGGAGAGAGGAGAAGAGGCGTCTGGAAGCCATCGGAGGAGAGAGAGAGAGGTGGAGAGAGACTAGGGTTTGGATGTTCGCAGTTTATAGAGTGTTGAGATGGGGGTGGGGAATCTGGGATGGTCGTAAACGACGTCGTTTGGAGGTGTTGAAATTATTCCTCTTTTTTTTTTAAGCACAATTCTTTTTTGTTTTCAATGCCGCATTTGATAGCCATATTAATTAAATTTTCATGAAAAATTATAATTCTCAGAAATTTATTTTTTTATCAAATTTTTAAGAAGTAGATATAAAATATCTAATTATCATAATAAAAATTAAAATTTTCTTTAAAAATCTTGTAAAAATATTAACTCTTACAAAAACTTACCAACGCAGTTAAATGGGACATGGTTTCCCTGGCATTACGTCATTTCCATTAAAATTTAAGTTTACAAGAATAAATGCAATTTCATATTTGCTACATAGAACAAAATTTGTATTTCCACGGCAGTAAAAATTAAACAAATTTTGAACAACTTTACTCAATTGTTTTTCTCACTTTACCCCTCTTTATCCTTTTTACCCAATTATCAAACAAAGCATTAGTGTCAGCTAATGATATACTCTTGAATTGTCACTGCCTCTGAGGCATAACCACCTGCACCAACATTATTCTATTTGTGCAGCTTACCATATTTATATACGATTTTTCCTGGTGTAAGTGATCCGAGCTATTTGTAAGTAGCTTAAATAAAACTTGACTCCAACTCAAGTTAATTGAGTTTGAGTTTGTCGAAATGATATATTATTAATAGATGAGTATAAGTCAAGTTGTTTAATATTTTGACTCGATACTCGAATGGATACTTGACTTGACATTTAGCTTGGTATACTTGTGTGGTGGATTTAAGGAATCCTAAATCTCCTAGAACTGTTTGTATTTGGTTTGCTTTTGTTTTTAAAATTTAGCTCCCCAAGCATGTCGGGAAATGATATGTTAGTGATTATGGTTGTTTTTGTTAAAATATAGTACATGCAATAATCGAGAAATCGAGTTGTGTATATCTAATAGTCAATGATCATACAGATCATAAGCAATAATGGAGTAATTGAGCAAATATGTTGAACCCTTATCTACTCAATAAACGAGTACTCAAATAGTTAAATCACGTGCAAGTTGCAACAGGTTTAAGTCCTCGACTCGAGTTTGAATACGAGTACCAGTTTGGGTATGAATTATAATTAATCAAGTTCAAGTCGAGTTCTAAGATACTGCACACCGCATCCCTGTTAAGATCAATGACACACTAATCATATGTGTGGTATGCCTGACGCATTGCTCCTATTTTTGTGTTCAATTCTTGAAAAGAAAGTTGCAAGATGGACTATTTCCTGTAAGACGAGCAAATAGCAAGATCAAGCCATGGGGCCGAAAGTGTCGATCCAAGGGCCACCATGGTAAATTTATCGAGTTCTTATGTGATGTAACTGACACATGAGAAACAAGACGAGTGGCCTTGGCAAACCATCACTGAATTCGACAAACTTTGGTTGGTTTAGTTCGTTTACAGTATGTTGGGTTTTCTTGAGTGCAACAGAAGTCATTGATGAGTATTGTGTTATGTTACGAATTTTAGTCGGGATTTAGAAGTGGAGTACTGTGATGGAGCAGAGCATTCGGGTCAATCAATATATCCCTTTTTGGCATCAAAGTTTTGGAGCATTTGTATGGCTTAAGAAACCAATTGTAACACTTTCTTCGCTCGTGTTTTCCCTCATTTGATAGTTTTCTATGTAAGTCTCATCGTCATTGTTTTTTTCTGTCTCCTCTTCTCATATCAAGTTCATATATATTTCAATATTTAAGTCGAACTAAGTTCATATGGTAGACATAAAAACTATGTTGTGTTTTCATTTAACGTTACAACTATTTAAGAGTAGGGCTTTGATATCATATTACAACTGATGATTTGCTCTTGGATGATGTCTAAATCTTAAGTCGAATGGATATTTTACTCGATGAAATTTTAGATCTGTATCTAATACACGCTTTTGTAATAATTTGCTCCATCATAATAAACTTAAAATTCAGTGTGTTTAAAATGACAACTGATTGACATATATTGTTCAATTTATAGGCAATATTGGGATCAAGTGATGTTAAGAGTCGTAAGTATATGATAAATGTCTTTTTCATTATACAATGTTATAATATATGTAATAGGCTATCTCGAGACCTAAAAAAGTTATCACTTAAATTTTTTTGAAGTTTTAAATTTTTATCGATCAAATACTTTCTACTAAAATTTGACATATTTTTGTTGAGAACTATTAAAATAGAACGTGATTTTGAAATATATATTTATTCTTTCATTATAATTTGAGATTTTTGGTAAAAAGCTTTGATGTGACACTTGATTGCGACAATGTAAATGTAATTTATTACATCAAAGTTCAATGAAAAATTTTATGGCATTCCGTTAAATTTTTACTGAAAATATTTACATAATTATATATATATATATATTATAAAAAGCATACACTACGAAAACATTATATATGTAAAATTGGGAAAACTCTAGCAAAGATTGATAAACTTTTGACATAAGATACCTAAGTAATAGAATTTTCTTTCTAATTTAGTAAAGATTTCTATTTTCCCACAATCAACTTGATACATACCCAAATTAGGTATTTGGGTCTATAATATTAGAATAGCCTAATAGGTATAACTTATAAGTAGTATAATGAGCCTCGTCTAGGAAGGGGATATTCTATAAGTAGAAGCATTTATTGTAATCAAGGCATCCAATGAAATCAAAGGTCATCGTTTACTTTTTATTTCTTATCTCTTTATTTTCAGTATTTTACATTTTTTCTTTAGTTTCAGTATATTTGCTAAAAAATAACATTCTCAGTGCCCCAAGGGCTCCGGCCTAAGCAGAGTCTGGGGCGAATAGATGTATGCAACCTTCCCCTTTTAGGATGCTACCTTGAAGAGAGGCTATTTTTTAGGACCTTTAACCTTATAGGGTTGGCAACACGAGGGCTTCCGAGGAGATCACCCATCTTGGTACTACTCTCACTCAAGCACACTTAACTTCGAAGTTCTAATAGGATCCGATACTTGTGTATTAGTACCCTCTTAGGTAGTTTCAGTATATTTTATAATTTAGTAAAGATGTCCATTTTCCCACAATTAACTTCCTCCGGAACACGTCATAGAAAGGATTCCCGCCAAATTTTGAATCTTCGCTCTCCGTTACCGGAACCGCCAATAGCCGGTAACCCTCATCCCCATCCACACCTCTCGCACTGCCCCTAAACAAATCCTCTTTCTTCTACCATTGCTTCTCAATCGCACGCAAAATCATCCATTCAATTTCAAAAATTAGGGTTTTTTTTGGTGAAGTATTTGTCGAAATCTAGGGTTTCAATTAATCAACCAAGATCAAGCAGTGGACTGTGAAGCAATAATGAGCGCCGTAAATATCACAAACGTCGCGGTTTTGGAGAATCCTGCTCCGTTTCTGAATCCTTTTCAATTCGAGATCTCTTATGAGTGTTTGATTCCGCTTGAAAATGGTACTATCTTGACTTCTTTGTTCGTTTCTTGGTTAGGATTTGGAGTCATTTGTTCTGTGTTCTTGATTTGAGCTTGTGTCTCTGAAGGTTTTTAGTTGATTAGAGATTCTTTTTGTGGCCTTGTTTGGTTAATATAGAAATTGAATTATCGCATCAACTTCCTAGAAAATAGATAGTTTTTGGTTATCAAGATAAGAAATAAAACTTTATTGGGGGTTTGGCTAGTTAGAAAAATGGAAATAGAACTTATTTTTTTGGGAGGATAGATAAGTTACTTCCTTGGAGTTTTATGCTTTGTTTGGCAACAGGGTAAAGAGGGGTAAATGAGGGTAAGGGTAAAGAGGGGTAAAGGGGGGTAAAGGGGGGAAAGGTAAGGTAATATTCTACCATTGTTTGGATATATCAAATTAAGAGAGGTAAGGGTAAAGAGGGGTAAATGAGTTACCCTTGTTTGACAATTGAGTAAAGGGGTAAGGGTAAAGAGGGTTATAGTTAAAATAAGGGTAAAAATGTCAAATTTTTTTAAAAATTATCCTTACCCCCCTTTACCCTCCAATTTGGGGGTTAAAAAAATTGGGGGTAAAGAGGGGTAATGGGGGGTAAAGGGGGGGTAAAAAATTACCCCCCTTTACCCCTCGAACAATTTTGCCAAACAGGGATAAAAATTTACCCCCCTTTATCCTTACCTCCCTTTACCCCGTTGCCAAATAGGGGGTAAAGGAATTAAAAATTGCTAAAGAATTTTCACTTTCTACGTTTTGCTTATTTTTTGGTGATACAAGTTAAAAATTGGGCAAAAAGTAGAATATCACATAGGTGAATTAGAAGAGAAAATACCACCTTATATACTATAGGAGCTACTCCACTCATTGCCAATTAGTGTTAGAATAAAACCTCTTTTGGTATGTAACATCTGGTAACCAAACAAGAGAGTAAATACCCATTTCTCATGAATTTCGATTTCTTATGTCTACTTTCTCGTAACCAAACAAGGCCCTGTGAATGTTGATAAAAAAAAAGGCCTGTGAATATTTGTGTGGATATTAATGTAATTTCATAGAGTTATTTATATCATTGGTCCCTCATGTTTTTAAATTTATTTAATTTGGTCTCTTATTTTATTTTTTTTTTGTCTAAATTGATCCCTCATCTTTATAATTTTTTTTCAAATTAGCCCATTTCTTTTGTTCAAAATGGTCACTGATGTTCTAATTTACTCGTTGCGCTTGCTAACCAACTCTAGGCAAATAATGTAATGAACAAGTTGTGTAACACAGTAATTTTGTGCATCTTTATTTACAACAATCTATTTTTCCTATGATCCTAACTCTTTGATTCCCTTTGATCTTTGTGCCTTTGTAACTACAGATTTGGAATGGAAACTCATCTATGTGGGATCAGCCGAGGATGCGACCTATGACCAAGTGTTAGAGAGCGTGCTTGTCGGGCCTGTCAATATTGGGAACTATCGTTTCATTCTTGAGGTTATCTATCTTGTCTATGGTCTTGATTCAGATTGTAAACGAGTCCACTGCGCCTGAGCTTGCCATGCTCGAGGTTTGGCTCTATCATTTTACAAGCCCAAAGAGCATGGGCTCAATTTTGGTTCATCTTGGGATGGAGCTCAACTAGTCATGAGCATCAGACGAGGCTCATCTCGCTCAACTTCACCCACCTTAGCTTGTTTGAGTTTGACCAGCTTGGTTCGGCCCAAAAATTTTTCAAATGCAAAACTGCAATCTTCTACAATAAGTTGGGTTTGAGGTTAGATTTGGTGATTAGACACAGGCTGATTTTCTTGACTCATTTAGGTTCTATCTATTTCGACTGAAAGATTTTTGTCTTAATTTTGGTTTTTTGAATAATTCAATAACAATTACTACAAATACAAAAATGTTTTCCATTGGGGGAAATTGACTTTCCCTCAAAAAAAGGAGAAAATATTTTCCGCCGTTATTTCACTTATATACTTCACGTTAACCTAAACTCAACTTGGCCAAGTACGAATCCCGTACAATTCATAAAATGAAGCCATTTTCTTTATCTAGATTGATAAATTAATAAGAGAACCATTTTCTTGGTTTCGGGCAGGCCAACCCACCAGACCCATCAAAGATCCTTGAAGAAGATATACTTGGCGTCACAGTTATGCTCTTGACATGCTCATATTCGGGAGAAGAGTTCGTTCGAGTAGGATACTACGTGAACAACGATTATTACGACGAGCAGCTCCAAGAGGAGCCGCCTGAGAACGTGTTGATCGATCGGGTCCAAAGAAATATTCTGGCTGACAAGCCAAGGGTCACTAAGATTCCCATCAAGTTTCACCCAGACAGCAATGAACATGAAGAGCCGCCTGCACCATCGCCAGAAAACACCACAGAATATGGCGAGCAAGGACAATCAACAGTCTCGAATAGCAACAGCCAACGCGAGTGTCGAGAATGAAGGTAAATTCTGTGTGCTTTCTGACATAGTCTTACAGAAAACTAGGCGATAGCGACGCCTCTGAGTATATAGTTTGGCTTGTGAGGATATGGAGAAGTTAGAATTGTCAGTTTATTGTGACTTAGGCTGAGGCCAAAATGAGTTTGTACAATGTGGCTGAAACTGATGTGAAGTTCATTCTTTTTTGATACATGTGTGACGATTGTGTCTTGTTATGTTTGTATCAACAAGATGAGCTTGTCGGATTCGTGTCTGTCGATGGTTCCTCAGATGTTAATTGTTTCAACTTGTTCGGGCTTTGGAAGTTGTGCTTGAAATTCAAAACAAAATCTAGTTGTGTTCAAGTTCTCTTAAGACCTATTGGGTAACGTTTACTATTTTCAGTTTTTAGTTCTTTAGAAACTAAAACATCGGTTTTAGAAATGGTTTATTCATATTTTATGTTTTCTATTTTTTAGTTTTCACTTAAACTTAAAAAAAAAAATGAAAACCAAAAAAAAAAATAGTTTCCAAAACCTAGTTTTTAGTTTCTTAAAAATAAAAATTTGCCAACAGAAAGCGAAACTAGATTGTTGGTAATTTCTTATCGTTTTCAAGTTGTGTTAGATCTTGACTGATGTTGTACTTCTAGATGGTGCCTGGGGCTCAATTCGTTCACATTTTGTCTGCTTGCTTAGCTTAACGAGTTAGCTTGCCTTGACTTGTGAATAGTCGAGTAAATAAACTCAAGCTAAACATTTATAACTACAGAAAAACACAAATTATGCAAACTATACATATGACACGATATTAATATATTCGAGAGCAATATGAATGTGAACCCCAAAAATTATTCCAAGTTAGCAATATGAATGTGAACCCTAAAATTATTCCAAGTGCATAGACTATTTTATTTCCGTATAAAATTTTGTACATCTAGCACTGTTGGAATTTCATAACGATTTCTTACAAGATGTTCGATGCAGTTGCCATGACCAGACCGCCAAGAAGATCATAAGAGAGGCAAAAACCGACGACCAAAAGATTACCAACCACATTGGCATCGGGTTTTGGTAGAGTCCTGTCATTCAAACAAAGTTTGACGTTAGACGGTGAAAGAAGTTGTAACTAATATATTTTCATTTATTTATGAGGTTGATGCTCAGTATTAGCATAAAGTATATCAGTAAAAAGATGAACAGAGTCTGCAAAGTAGTGGAACTAGACGTAGGCGACAAATAACGTACTTAACATTTTGTACAAATTTATACTAAGCTGAGTAAATTAAAAAAAACAAATGGGCAAACACTAAACCATTAAAAAAGAAACAAAGGATATTGAAAACATGATGATGTCAAAAAAATGTCACAAGACTTCAACATGTAGAGGTTGTTTACTCTATTAGTTCTTGTACTTTGCTTATTATGTTAATTTAGTCCTCATATTTTTAATTGTGTCAACGTAGCCATATATAATTGAAATTGTTTCAATCAAGTCTAATATTGAAATTAACGTTAGTTTCCAACTAAAATTGTAACAGCGCGTTTACTCTATGTAAAGGTTCATCTCTTTCTCAATGCTTTTGTCATGTGGAAAGCACATATAAGTGCTGATTAATGTTATAATTTCCACTAGAAATTAAAGTTAACTTCAATATTAGACTTAATTGAAATAATTTCAATGATATATAAACTAAATTGAAACAATTAAAATACAAAGACTATATGGTTTGTGAACTAAGAGATTTTCTCGATCAAATAAAGGCAATTATGTGATGCAGTAGCAGATAAATAATAGATTTTGAGGTAACCATTATGCTATTGTCATAATTGTAACATGTTATGTACGTAATGATACCTCGCTTCCACGACATGGCAATGTGACAACGAACTATGACTCCATGCAACGGCAAATTGTGCAATGGCTAGTTTTATCATATATAGTATTCACTGCTTCTTACAGGACGTAACGACGTTTATTTGATTTCATGATTGATATACAAACATGGAAAACTCACCGTGGCCAAACTTTATACAGACTAGGAGTTCGATGATGCATATAGCCAAGGACAACCAACAAAACGCTCCAACTTTCTTTACAGGCTTTCTGTGGAGAGAACAAAACACAGATATATGAAATGAGAAATTAGAGAACGTTTGGAAAATATTGAAAATACTAGGGGAGCCAGCTCATTTTATAGCTCGAAAGGCTTGGCTCAGTTTCAACTTGAAACAAGCCGGAGCATAGTGGGCTTGTAGGCTCGTGAGCCTAAACAAACCTAAATACACTATTTTAAAACAATTTATTAGCCTAAAAATGCTGAATCGAGCAAAGTTCAAGCATAAATAAGCCAAGATCGAGAATAAACGAGCATTAACCAAGCCAAGCTTAAGTCTAAGATGAGTTGAGCTCAAACTTGAAGTTTTTAAGCTCTGCGAGCTCTGAACTGAGCTAATGTTGCGAAGCCGAGCCGAGCTCGTCCTCGAGTTGGCTCATATACATCCCCAGAAAATAAAGAAAATGACCCCCCTTGATTGCAAAGGAAATCAAATTGAAGAGATCTCTGAAGGCAAAAGAATAAGCAACATTCTCAATGCCCCAAGGGCTCCCGTCTAAGTAGGGTCGGGGGGTGGATGTACACAGCCTTCCCCCTTCAGGGTGCTCCCCTAAAGGGAGACTGTTTCCGAGAACCCCCAACTTGAGGGGTGCAACACAAAGACTTCTCAGGAGGTCACCCATCTTAGTACTACTCTCGCCCAAGTATGCTTAATTTCGGAGTTCTAATGAGATCTGGTGCTTATATGTTGGTACCCTCTCAGGTTTGAAGGTCGAAGAATGCTTTCCTTAGAAACTAAAAAACAAATAATTTCGAACGCAATTTTTATCAAAAAAACGCAATGTCCTTAGAAAATTTTCAAGAAAACTGGAACTCTTCCGTGAACACACTCCAAACTTATGGGATGGTTAGTGTAAAGTTAAGCACAGAAAAGAAGAGTACATATACCTGTCTTGAAGATAAGAATTGTACTCTCGAATTGTCGGAATAGCGATTAGCCACCACAATATCAACCGATAGATAATAACAGGATTCCGAGGAGGAATCCATAGACAATATTTGAGGAAAAATGTGTTGAGCTCCACCGTCAAGAACACAATACACAGACTTAGAACTTGTATGAAACGCCATGGACCGAGCAAGGGGTGCCACTCGTCTTTGTCCCATCGCGCTGGTGTGAACTGTCCTAACGTGCGCTTAACCTGATCAAACATGAAGAGCACCACTCCATAAACAACAACGAGAAATAGGTCATCAGAGATTCCAAGAAACTGATGCAAGGCTGTCGGTCAAGACCACGAACAAATAGAAGCAATTGTTCGGGACCCCAGTTCGCTAAGGACCCTTTTTTAAGATTAGTTATATTATCATTTTATTTCTATCATATATTATCATTCATAATTGGAGAAATATGTACATACAACAACAACAATAACAACAACAGACCCAATGCCTCAAGGGCTCTTGCTTAAACGGGGTCGGGGGGGTTGATGTACGCAACCTTACTCCTTCAAGGTGTAACTCTGCCGATAGGCTGTCTCCGAGGACCCCCAACCTTATAGGGTTGGCAACACGAGGACTTCTAAGGAGGTCACCCATCCTGGTACTACTTTTGCCAAGCACGCTTAACTTCAAAGTTCTAATGGGATCTAGTGTATTAGTGCTTGCTAAATGAGTCATTGGAGAAATACGTACATATATAATAAAAAGGATCTACATGTTAGCTTATACCATAATACAAAGTGGATTATTCAATGTGCGTGCTTAAGTTGGATTGGACTCCCCAATTACTAGAAAAGGATACATAGATTAAACTTGCATTGGGATCCTGAAATCTTGAAATCGACCATAAACTGAAGTTCAATTGCTACCATTGTAGGGATGACAATGACGTGTGGTGGGAACAAAGGTGCATACCCTGTACACCTACCCACTACATATCTCCACCCTTGCCCCTGCAACATTACCGATACAACAACAAACTCAGTGCCTGAAAGGCTCCAACCAAGGCAGGAATTTTTTTTTTTGGGGGGGGGGGGGGGGGGGGTTGAAATATACACAGCCTTATCTCTATGGGGTGCTACCCTGAAGAGAGGCTGTTTTCGAGGGCCCCTGCACCATTACCCATGACGGTATTAAATGCGCCTATATCAAATCCCGCAGTTTGCTCAGTTAACCGCTAGACCAACCTCACATTTTTTACTATTTTACAACAGTGAAAGATGGGTTAGCTCTAGGTTTGGTAAGACCAGTTGGGATGAACATGGGTCAGATATCTGTTCAGGTTTATTTTTTTCAGATTATATGTAGGTTCATCATAATCTGACCTATATCTGCTCCTTTGTCATTCCAAGAATCACATCATTAGTGCCACCAGACGACAAGGCGAGAGAATTTTAAAGCCAAAAATAACAAAACAACTAATAGTAGACTAGAAATCTATTAACATTAAGAAGTACCTTGCTAATTATATTTGGCTGGCGACTTATTCCAACCCACTGATATGTTTTTCCATCAAAGTATCTGACAGTGCGCATACCAGCCCAAATACCTGTTGCAGGAAAATATAAGTACAAAAATTAGCACCGATTTGCTGACTAAATATCGTGTAAATTTAAGGGATAAATCCTTAACTAATCAGGGTTTTTGTTCGCAAAATTGAACAGATCACTGATCCACACATTTTAGAAAACACTCTTCTAATCATAGAGGAAAGGTGTTTTAATGTTATTCTTCATAGCCAAGATTGCGATTCTCTATTGTATTTGGCTCGAAAAGCTTCTGTTATCTCTCTAGAGAAAGAGCTTTGTGGACTTTGTTGACATAACTAGTTAATTTGCAAAGAGATTGGAAGACTTTATGCTATAAGATTTTGGTTTTTATTCTAGGCTTTTGTAAATTTGAGGACATTTTATCCTTAATTCTCCGTGCGTTCTCTTTTTCTTAATATTATTTCTTTTTCTGCTATAGTATAGAAGACCAATAAATAAGGGACAAGTTTGTGTCTCACCGAACCAATTGCATATCAAAATGTCAAGAATAATGCTGTCCCACCAGCACTCGTTAAAATTCGGTAGCATGTGGCGAAAGGTTAGCTGAAATCCAAAAAACAACCATTAGTGTCGGATTCAGAAATTTTTTCGTGGGGGCAGTGGTAAGAACAAACACTAAATGACGTACTTAATACCCAAACCAACCAACCACCCCCCTGTGCCTCAAGAGACTCTTTGTCAAGGCAGACATTGGAGAGCAAGATATATGCTGCCTTATCCCTACAGGGTGTATCCTATAGAGAGATTATTTTCGAAGGTCCCCCACCCCTAAAAAGAAAAAAAAAATGATGAGTAAGAAAATAAAGCGATGCTTAACATTTACAACATTATTTATACTAAACATCACTAAATATTATTTATCTCAAAGAAAATTCATAAGAATCACTGGATGCAATCTTATTTAACAGCGATAAACAGTAAAAATCCTTATTATCCTTCAAATTTTATATTGGACACTGATTACAGGAGCCCCTAGTTTCACAACATTGGCTTTGCCAGTGCCAGCAATTTTGATCCTCGGAAACAAACACAAAGTGACGAGTTTTGAACCACCTCCATCAACTCAAAACCAATGGATAAAACCCAGAGAAGGGGTTGATTACGAATCATAATCGCCTTTCCCCACCATCCAAGTATATGAGCCAGCACAAACTCATCAAAAATTGTTGCCTACAAGAGAAACACAATATATAAATGACTGATAACAACAGGTATCCCCTAAGGTAAGATGATCAGAAATGAAGAAGAGTGAAGAAAGGGTGATGTAGGCGGATTATGAAAGAGGATATCATACATAAACATTCTTAAACCTGTTTGTTGGGTCTTCAGGAACATAAATTCGGCAATCAGCTCCATATGATCTTTCAGGAAGCTCTGAATAAGGATGAACAAAGTCGAAATAAAAATGACATTGATGAGTGCATCCATGTGGACAGACTGATAACGGACAGCAATGAACATATTGTGTTAAGTTATGATAAGTAGTATAAGTACTCCAACGGTAGACATATCACAGAAATACTTGATTAGTACATTATAAAGAGACTATTCAAACTTACAGTTTGAAATACAGAAGTGAATTTTACGAGCCTAAACAAGTCCAAATGAACCTATTTTAGTATAATTATTAGCTCACATATGCCCAATTGAGCCTAAATGAGTTGAGCTCAAGCTTAAATGAGCCTCGGTCAATCTTCAATGAGCCTAAATAAAGGAAACTTAGTTCGGAACTTGCTGAGTTGGGTTTGGCCCGAGCCTATGACGAACCAACCTCGACTTGGCTCATATACAACCCTAGGATTGACAATGTCTCTACAGTATCTTGTGTAACTGTAGTAAAATTATTTAGAATAATTTCTGAATATGTAGGTAATTGGAAGCAGTATCTAATGGAAGCTAAAGCCTTAGAAGAAACTCTTGCTCCCCAACGCATCAGGAAGGTTTACACAAACTGCAAAAATTATCACCAGGTCCAAACTCAAATCATCCAACCAATAGAAAAGCAACAGTTCTGGAGCTTCAGCACTAACCAGCACCAAGATCAGGGTGAAGATATTTCATGAATTGCTGAGCATCGTCACGCTTCTGAGAAAACACAAATATCAGAACAACAGACTACTATTTGAAATGTTCATTAGGACAAAAAAAACAAAAAAACAAAAAAAAAAAACCATGAGCAAAGAGATAAGATTCAGAATGCATTTAAAGACAAGGGAGACATACGACTAAACTATAAAAGACATGTTCATGAGAATAATCCCTGCACAAACGGCAAATCTTCTATTCTTGCATTTTTATTAGTAAGAAAGTGGCGACTTATAATTGAGACAAGTTGGAAGCAAACATTCTGGAAGATCTTATGAAGAGATTGGATGCACTGTTAAAATTGCATAAACATTACTACTCATTGAATAAAACTCACTTGGAAAAGCAAAAACGTTAGCGCAACGAGGTAGACAACGGCCATCCCATGAACTAGGCGCCAAATTGCAGGATGTGGCCTGGTAAGTACCCTGCAAGAGCATTACATAATTGTCAGCTTTGACACAGGCGTGTTGCCTTCCTTAAGAGCAGAAGTAAAAGCAAACACATCCTATCACTTTTTAATCTCTAGAAGCATAAAACCAAATAAAGGCCGTCACATAATATGACACCCATTGAACTAGTTGTTACATGATTTGCAGTACGAATCAAAATTTTGTAACAACCTCCATAATAAGCATATGCTATATTTTAGGATTACTTACATCATTAGTCCTTGTACTTTGCTTATTGTGTCAATTTGGTCCTTAACGGAAATTGTTTCAATCAAGTCCAATGTTGAAATTGATGTTAGTTTGTGGCAGAAATTTTAATGTTTATTTGCACATAGATATGTTATCTATGTGAAGGGGAATGTTTAGATAGAGGCCAATGTTTACAAAGAATAAAATGTGTTGTTACAATTTTTAGTTGAAAATTAACATTGATTTTAACATTCGACTTGATGAAACATTTTCATTGTATAAGGACTAAATAGACACATCTAATAATACAAGGACTAAATTCATATAATAAACAAAGTACAAGGACTAATGGTGTAAATAACCCTATATTTTATTTACCAAAACATGTTTGTAAATGTACTCACGTTGAAGGTGCTTGCAGCAAACAGTAAGAAAGGAAAACTGCTATCATTGCCCATACTCCCCTGCACAGAGAAGGAGTTTATCAATCTCCATCATGTTCCAAAAGAAAAGACGAGAGGGGGACAGAGAAAAGTATGCAAATGCACCAAACAAGAAAGCAAATGTGCCACACCTCTTGACCGAAGTAACAACATCACTGGATGCACTTTTCTCAGAATCAAGTGCTCCGCTTGCCCAACTACAGAAACCAACAAACTATAAGAGAGAGAAAGGTATATATCAATGACGTGAAAAGTGAAGGAAGCAATAGCAAAAAACATAAGTTTCCCAAGATACTGGGCCATCTATAACACTCAGTAATAGCCAGTTCAAGTAGCTCTGATCTCATGTACGCTTGTCATTCTCTTTCGTAGAATTGAGAATCAACCGGGGCAGCAGAAAGAGAGATTCAATTACAAATAAAACAATGCACAGGGGGAAAAAAAACCCAAAGAGAAGAGGGAGGGCCACCATTCTGAACATAGTTACTAAGTAGAAGGTCCTAGGTTTCTAACTCGTCGTTAATAATACTATTGCTTCATTGTTCCCTAATTTTGCTCGTGTAAATCAAATAAATAACTTTTAGCATTATTTCTAACGAGAGAGTCTCTCAATAGCTATTCAGCTAGCAGACAATCATCAAATTAATTAAATTACTTATGCCCACTTCTAGGATTATTTTTCATCATTTTTATTTTTCAAATCTATATAAAGACGCTCAACATAATGTTTTGTTTATAAGGAATATTCCACATCAAAATGGGCGCAAAAAGGAGTACAACAATAAAAACAGAGAAAACAAAAGGTAGGAAAAAGGATAACGACTCACATTAAGAAACATGCGCCAATAAGCAACAATGTAATCGTACGAGGCTTGTATGCCCAAGCAGTCCAAGGGTCAAGGTCATCATCAACACAAGATGTGCTCACATCACCATTTTCTTGAACACTGTCCTTTCTCCTCGTTCTTCTATAGCCATTGGGCTCCATAAGTGCACAGCCCAAGGGGCACAGTCCCTTCACTGTGAAAGTTGATAAACAAGTAAACCAACACCAGTGCACCACTCTAGCTCAGGCTACAGAAGCTAACAACATATTTATAATTAGAAAAGAGACTCCAAGAACGATCAAAACATGTTCTCGATACTACACAGAACTTCTTCTTCATACATGTCAGAAGATTGCAGTCATCATCGAAAAGCCAACAGGAAAAAGAAGAAAATACTAGAAATAGATCAATGGCATAGACTAACAGCTGATCTGCAGTTAAATTTTAACTAAACTCTAATGGCCATTTGGCATGTATTCACATGGAAACAGTCCGTTTGCCATATCATCAAATGTATGTGAAGTTCCTCACCCTACCGCATGACTTAAGACTAATTATAGCTCAGTACGGTAACATACAGGTCGGGAAAATATACAAGATTGTCTCCTCTCCCGTTATTCTGTCCGCCTAAGCAGACACTACAATACTAGGAATAACATAACTGAAGAGCCAAATCCTTTGAATGCACCGTATTTAAATTTGAAAGGTGATAAGAAAGGTAGAAGTGCACTGCGGATGAGAGGAAAGAAAAAGTCTGCACGACACCAACAAAACAGACAAACTAATTGAAAATCAACAAAGCAATGGGTGAATGGTTCAATCATTTGCATATCCAGTGGAACCAAATAAAAGAACATAATAAATTTTCAGAAAAAAGAATTACAGCCATCACAGAATCATATTAAATTTCTTTTAGAACCCCTCAACATTGATAGTGATTCACCGTTGGACTAAGTCCTTGAGTTGATTTCTTTCATAAGCAGCATCTCAAAAGCAAACTAGCATGATTTTAAAAAGTTACCAAGAAAAAAAAGGATTCTGATGCAGGAAAGTAAAATGAGTGGCTATATTGAAGCTCCATAGGAAACATATGTTCATTTAAGCTTACTGGTACAAGATTTTAGCCAATTTCCTTGATTTATGCTTGGCATTTTGAATTTGATTTTGACAACAGCCCTGGATCACTGTGCGGCATTGCAAACGCCGAAAATTATGAATTTGATCTTTATAAAATGATCGGATTGAGTAATGTGGCCAATTTTCCAATATCTTTTGAAACTGCTTACTTGGGAGATGCAAATTGCAGTGGGCATAAATTTTGCTTCTGATATATGAATCAGAATTAGACATTAGCTTAGAACTGCTCTTTGGTGGAGTAATTTTTTGCTCACGATCATGTTTCAAGTAACGCCATTCCGAAGATAAATTGGTAACAACCATTTACAATATCTTCTTGATGACGCAAGTACCATGAGACTTCTTGTTCGTTCGAAAAACGTGATTTTTAGGTGTTGAAAGTCAGAAAAGGCAGAGTGAACAAGAGGTTTGGCTTGATTTCCAGTTTTCTCTTTTACAATATTACACAGATGTTTCAAGATTGGAAACGAACTGCATGGTGATTTAACAAAAAAGGAACTGCATGGTGCTTGTCATTTGGTTCTTAATTGTTGTATCTCAAATTTTTTTGTTATTTCAGGTTGGGTTGTTATACCCGTTTGTTGCTCTAGGGTTTCTCTTTGTTACGTGGTGTTATAAATACACCTTTAGGGCTTCTGCCATTTTCGGTGTGAGAAAGACACACAGAAAGAAACGAAGGGAGTGAAGAAATTCTTGTAGTATTCCAATTTCAGTCTAGTGAAGTTCTTTACCTCTGTCAGTGGTTTTTCCCTCTCTTTGACGGTTTTCCATCTAAATACTGGTGTCTTCGTTTCTCTTTCTCCCTCACCTTCTTATTTGTTTTTCAGATTTCATTCAGTATCTAAATCAAACCCAGATCTTGAGTATTTTCGCCTAACAGCTTCCTACAATTGACATCCTGGACACAATCTCCCTTTGGGATAGCACCCTGACGGGGTAAGGCTGCATACATTTCACTCCCTCAAGACCCTGCGTTAGCGGGAGCCTTTAAGGCACTGGGTTTGTTGTTATTGTTGTAGCTTCCTCAAATTTACATGGAGGAATAGCTCAGTGCAAGGGGTTGAATTTGAATTTGAATTTTTTTTGGGTTTATTTTTAGAGGCGTCTTTTAGGAAGGGTGCACACCTAACGCATCAACCATTACAATTAAGCCTAGATCTGGACTAGGCCAAGAAAATGAGTGGGTCACAGGACCAACATTATGACACTACTTTTCAACCCAATCAGCCGCCGAATTAACCATTACAATGAAATGTTTTATATTACCCACTGACTTCTTTTTTTAAACAATTACCCTAAGGTTGCATGCTTTGCAAAATTATTCCAGAGTCTATTTTAGTAAAGAGGTCCCTCAGACAGATTTTGCGGGAGCCCGTGAGGCACTGGGAATGTTGTTGTTGTTGTAGGTCCCTTAGACGGATTAAAGAGATCCAAATACAGTGCTTCCAAATAATTAGACAGATACACAAACCCTTCAAACAGCATGTGATATCGCAACTACCATTCACTGACTAGTGAACACAGGCAGAAAGTATACGGGAATCCACAACAACAACAAACCTAGTGCCATAAGGGCTCCCACCAAAGTAGGGTCTTGGGGGGTGATGTACACTTCTTACTCTTACAGGGTGCTACCCTAAAGTGAGGCTGTATCCGAGAAAGTATACAAATGTCCTATTAAACAATATCAATAAACGATTAGAATGACTTCATAAATACCCGTAGATAAAACAAGAACGTAAAAATTAATGTATAAGTACCCTAAATTAAATGGACAGTAGAACAGAGCTACATGAACCCTAATACCCAAAATTCAACAACCTTCCATATAGCCAACAAAGATACACCAGCAAAATAATTCCAACCAATCCACCAGATGAAGATGATATTTAATAGTTACTTCAAATTCTCAACAACTGCAAATCCAGAAGCCCAGAACATATATAATTATAAATTATGATCACTAAAACAGGACAATAAAATTGACAAGAAAAGATAAACAAACCAAAAGACTGAAGGGCTTCACTCAAATGTTAATATACTTAGGCCTAACACCTCACAAAGCATTAAGTTTGAGATTTGAATCCTATCATTGGGTTTAAACAATTCTCTGCAGTCACCCAATATCGTGTAGGAACTTCCAAGTGATAATCTGGGGCTAGTCACAGCGTACATGAGATAAGACGCCAGGATCTGTGCCTTTTTTTTTATTTATGTTCTTCTGTTTGGACCCCGAGGCACTGTAATAGAACTTCCTATTTTGTGGCTAAGATGCATTGTAGCTTCAATCGTAATCATGATTGGTGACGAGTTATCCCGCCAAACTTGCTTACTCTTGTATCTTTTAAGGCTGGTTTAATGTATTTTTGGGCCCTGGTGCTTTTTAGTGTTCAAAAAAAGGGCGGGACGCCCCTGTTGAGAAAAAAAGAACAAAGCAAATAACGCTTACAGTTCCTGAAGAAGCAGATTCACAGAAACGATGGCCAATAAGAAGCTGCCTGAACTTGACAAGACAATAAAGAAACACTCAATAAATGATTATGGGTTAGCATACCAACCAACTATGCAAAAACTTAAATTAATGGACAAAGGTCCCACAATAATTTTATACTTTAGCATGCTCCTCACACGGATGTCCGTTGAGCTTGAAGCACACACATTGCACTGGCTTATTCCATACATTATGCTGAAATTAATGAATGTTTATTTTTATGCTCTAATATTGCCCCTCACGCTCATTGGACTTGAAACATGGACATTGCACTGGCTCACTCCATGCATTATGCTGAAATTAATAAATATTTATTTTTATGCTTTAACATTGTCCCCTTAATTGAATGCCTATTGAACTTGAAACGTGAACATTGCTCCAGCTCACCCATACGTTATGCAGAAATTAATAAATATTTATTTTTATACTTTAACATAGCCCCCTCATTCGAATACCCGTTAAACTTGAAGCATGGATATTGCAGTGGCTCACTCAATACGTTAAGTTGAAATTAATAAACATTGAGAGCGAAGGCAATTGGGGATTCAAACTCATGACCTCTCGATCAATAATGCTCTAATATTATGCCAAGAAACAAATTATACTAAAAGTTTAAGCTAACGATGAAAGCCCAACAACGGTTTTATAGTCTAACAACGAGTTACGCCTCTAAGCCCAAGACGATTCCATTCCAAAATCAAATTTCCAATAGATTTAGTAGCTTGGTAGACTTATACATTAAACTAAACCCTTTCTCACGTCCTTAGCAATCTATACTATATATTAATTAGAAGTTTTCCCTCTCAAAATTCGCCACTCCCTCATACTTAAATTTTTAGGTTATCACTTAGGTTTAATTTATGATAGGATCAACTCTCTTCTCTTAATTTAAATATACATGAGTCATTACATAGACAAACTCTATTTTTTATCTATATTAATAATATATTTTGTCAATAACAACATATAAATAAAATTATTCAACATTTAATCACAAACTCTAGAGAGATAGAGATTCTGAGAGGATGAATTTTCAAAAAATTATATGTTCACTAACATTATTATCAGCGCAAAATTATTATTATCAGAGAAAGATATAATTTTTAAGACAATTTCACAACTTTTATTATTTATAAATTACGTTATTGCTCCATCAATCAATAACAATTTTTACTGAAAAATAACTAATTCCGTATATTTTCAAAATCAGAAATACATACAGAAAGAAAGCAGACAAAGCTGAGCCCTAGCCGTACGATAACCAGACAAGAAGATGAAAATCGTCCGATCAGAAAGCGAGGAATTTCATTTCATTTCAGAGAATAAAATGATCATTATACTATTCAATTTCTCTCTTCATGTATGGAGTATGAGAGAGAGAGAACGAGAGAGAGAGAGGGAGAGAGAAAGAGAGGTGTTCAGAGATGCCGGCTTGTGGTAGGGGATCTCCTCTCCAGCTTCAAGAAAATGTTGAATATATATATTTGAAGAATTGTTCTTGTCAGGGCAAAAACTGTTATTATTAGATTAATGAGAGTCACAAAATTATCTTAAAAACTGCGGAAGGACCGGTGGTTTGCTGTTTAAAGCTACATTGCGCGAAAGTTGGTGGCTTACCGTGTAATAGTCACAATTGAGATGATGAGATTGTAATATGGGTTTTAGGGTGTTAGAAATTGTAATCCTTTAAATTTTATAGAGGCATCCGTTTGAATTTTATGGTTTTACCTTTTAATTGAGAGATGATTTCCACACAAATGTTGGCGTGTTGATTTTTTGTTATTGTTGTTGTGTTTTCGCTCCCGCTACTTGTATGCTAATTTGTACATCTACAGCACGGGTGTATGTTGTTTGCTTAGTACTCCTAGAATTCGTACCTTGGGGTAGAATTAATTCGATACTAATACTTTCTATACTCTCTATCTCTCTCTGTCTTCCCCACCTCCCTCTCTCGCTTTATCTCTATACTGTCTCCCTCTCTCCTCTTGGCCGACATGCGCTAGATGTCACATGTTGTTTGCTTTTGTCGTTGCTCTGGCTGCTATGCCCCTACGCCCTCATGCGTACATGCTTACATGAGTATTTGATTATATGTTTATATTGCTTATATGATACTTGTCTGTTTACATACATGCCTCGAGTGACATACAGGTCCAACATGCTCCCTTGCAAGCTCCTCACATGCTCCTTATATACTCCCTACTTACCCCTTTCATGCTCTTTTTACAGGTCGTTACATCCTTTCAACTATCAGGCTGGAGGTCTACGGAAACAGTCTTTCATTAGGGCCTTACCCTGATTGGGTAAGGCTGCGTACATCCTACTGCCCCCAGACCCCGTATAGGAGCCCTTGTGGCACTGGGAGTGTTGTTGTTGTTGTTTTTTCACTCCCACGTGTGCTTGATGTGCGATTTTCTCAATAAAAACTACAGTTTTGCTCTGACAGTAGTAATTTTGCTCTAATAATAACATTACGGGATATTTGATATATATTGTATATCAGTAGTGTTATTGTCATAACATGTTTTGTCAATTCAAAACAATTTCAAGACAATAAGAGTTAAGAGGTTCATTACACATACGAACAATAACATAACCTTATATTTGATATAATTGATATATATTTGTATATGGGTTCATTTACCAGGCACTAAAGCACCGGATCCCATTAGAACTCTGAAGTTAAGCGTGCTTGGGCGAGAGGAGTACTAAGATGGGTGACCTCCCGGGAAGTCCTCGTGTTGCCAACCCTATAAGATTGGGGGTTCTTGAAACCAGCCTCTCGGCAGGGTTACATCCTGAAGGGGTAAGGCTGCATATATTCACCCCTTCCAAACCCCCCTTATGCGGGAGCCCTTAAGACACTGAGTCTGTTGTTGTTGTTGTTAATATATATTTGTATATATGAAAGGTTGTTGTTATCCAAGAGTCTTATTTTGTTATGTAATGACCCCCATAACTCCTTAAAGATCAAAAGTTATAGTTATTTTAAATCACAAATGTATATTTTTAGTTTACATGTTTGAATTTTTGATGGTCAAACTGCTCCATAAATTATTCAGTTACTCATCCAATGCCATTATTGGATCAATAATGATTCATAAATAACTCATATATCTTGGGTTAAATGACAATCATGTAACCTAACACTTGATGGCGCACTTAGTTCTCTAACAATGTCGATTAAGCTCGGTATGCTAATGAGCCAAGCCAAGTTGAATATCGAGCATATTACTATCTTAAGGGTCAAGCCCAAATTTATACTCATTATATATCAAGCTTTGTTTTTGTCTATATCTAACTTAAATATCAATATAACAACAACAATACCTCAAAAAGACTCCGGCCAAGACAGTGTTTGGAGAGCATAAGATGTACGCAATATTACTTCTACAAGATGCTGCTGTATAGACAGACTGTTTTCCAAGGACCTTAACTGTAGAAAGTAATTTAAATATTCAATATATTTAAATATGTTTATTGAAAATTATAATTTGTTTATGGAAACGAATTATTGAATAAAACAACAACAGATCCAGTGCCTCAAGGGCTTCGGCATAAACGGAGTTTGGGAGGGGTGGATATACGCGGCCTTACCCTTCAGGGTATAACCCTGCAGAGAGGCTGTTTTTGAGTACCCCCAATATTATAGGATTGGCAACACAAGGACTTTCCAAGAGGTCATCTATCTTGGTACTACTCTGTTTCAAGCACGCTTAATTTCAGAGTTTTTATGGAATCTGATGTCTTAATATCTGGTAAATGAATTATTGAATAATAATAATTATTATACCTTTTGTAGTAAGAATTGCCAGCACTTTGATTACAAGGGCACCTGGCCATGATAGCTTTTGGGACACTTAGGGCAAGACACAAACTATGTATGGAACTCTGATTACGACGTGACAATATTTATTTTTCAACAAACTTAGGCCTTGTTCGGGATGAGAAATAAAATTTTCTTAGAGAAGTTAGTTAAAAATGAAGGAATTAGAATATATCTCGGAGGTTAGGTAAGTTACTTTATGCGTTTTAAAAGAATTGTAAGTTGCTCAGCAATTTCTACTTCCTTCATTCTGTCAACTTCATGTCAACCAAATAAAAGTCGGAATCTGTACTTTCCATGAATTTTTATTTCTTGTGCTTACTTCCTATATACCAAACGAGGCCTCAATATAAGTTATGTTTAAGTAAATGCAATTAATTCAGGGTAATACCAAAGTAAAAATGTTAATGTCAAAATAACGTTTTCTACTATGACAATAACAACATCATTAATTCATATGCTTCCTATGCGTTTTTACAATTTGAGACAAATGGGTGAGATCGACCCGTGATTTAGTACTACACATTTACTATGATGTTCTGGGTTATGAGTTGAAGAAATTTTTGTTCTGCTCTACGTCAACTTGACCCACCCTATGACCCTCTAACCCGGTTCGACATGGGTTTGACTTGTTCCACCCTTGTAATTGAAAGATTCAACCCTAGTCAGCACACCAATGCCATGACCAAAATGATGATGGACCCATGTCTCATGACACGGGCCTAACCCTTACAAGGGTCACCCAAGTTTGACTTGTTTGGACCCATGTCTCATGACACGGGCCTAACCCTTACAAGGGTCACCCAAGTTTGACTTGTTTGGACCCAACATGAATGTGACACTGTTGGACCCAAGTGTGTCTGACCTATATCAGATCTGTGATCCAAGTCGACCTAAAGCGTCTAGGAAAAACCAGGTTTGTAAAATTTTTTTCACCAATCTAATTCAGTTTGACCCATTTTAAGAAAAGTTTTACCGATATTGATCTACCTGTATAAGCGGGTCGACCCGGATTAACCCATGGGCCATCACATGCACCTGGTTCAGTTTTTTGGAGTTGTTCATAATCTTGGGTCCATCATTAATAATGATTGGTAGGCCATGACAGATTAGCCACAAAGCCTAATCTTTAATTAATTATTTTCTTATTATTAATTAAATATAATTTTATCATCAAATTAAATAGAATTTCCATTATAATTATTATATTCATTATGAGGACAGGAGTTATTTACACAGTTAGTCCCTCATGTTTTTAGTTTTATTCAAATTAATCTTTCATCTTTTATTTTGTTCAAATTGCTCTCTCATATTTTTAAATTTGTTAAAATTAGTCTGTCATCTTTTTTTTAATTCAAAAGGGTCCTTCATATTTTATTTTATGACAAAATTGGTTCCTCCATGTTTCTAATTTTTACTTAATTTTGATCACAATAAGAGGGACTAATTTCATTATAAAACAAAATAGGAGGGACCTTTTTTTGATCGAAATAACCTGCGATGAGGGACAATTTTGAAAAAAAATGATAATGGATGAATTTTAATAAATTTAAAAAGTTAAGGGATTAATTTGAACAAAATTATAAAAAAGAGAGATCAATTTAAATAAAATAAAAAATAAAAAATTAATTTAAATAAATTTAAAAAGATAAAGAATCAATTGTATAAATAATTTTACGGAAAAAGCAGATAGGAACAGATTCTACCAAGCTGTCTCCTACACACTGAGAAAAAAAGATAAATTTTTTTATGTAATCTTCTGCATTTTTTAAATCTCTATCAACCGCCACAATTATGTAAACTTTAATATAATATTAACATCTATATAAAAGTTTTTTTTAAAAGAAAAATCATCTTGAAAAATTGCTATTTTTTATAATTTTTAATTTTTCAGACAGCCACCTCTAAAAGTCTGAAAAATCTCAATCAACCATCTTAAATCACGTTGTTAATTATCTGTTACTCACTAGTGACTTTTATATGAATCATATATTTTTAGAATGTCCATTAAGTATGACTTAAAATAGCTAAGTTTTTTTTCCCTTTTTTATCCCTACCAAGGTTCAAATTCTGCTTTTTTAAAATCCCCTATGAATTAAGCGTGAGTTGGAAAGGAAAACAGGTGAATGCATTATCAGTTTGACTAATTTTAACTCATACTTCATGTGTACTCAAAAAATACAAAAGGGTAAGATAAAATCCACGTGAAAATCACATGATGTTTGATCGACAATTAACAACATGATTTAACTACGTAGATTGAAAAAAAAATTACACTTTTGAAGGTGATGTTTTAATTAAAAATTGAGATGATTAAATAAAAAATGATCACTTTTTAAAATAGGTTTTTGTAACAACAACAATAACAAAAAAACTCAGTGCCACAAGGATTTCTGCCGACATGGGTTTCTGTAAAAAAGACCCTTTATATAATTATGACTGCTAATAAAGTAAAAAACTCAAAAATAGAAATTCTATAGATTATATAATCATTACAAATTGATATTTAAAAAAGTCTGTTGAACTTAAAATCAAAAGTCATAAAGATTCACATTTTTGTATTATGTAGGAAAGTACAAGATTGGTTTACGTAAGGCCATCAACATTTAGGGAAGAAGAAACCGAGCTCTAAATCCAAGGCTTCATACTTTAAAATGGATAGTCTAACCACTACAATAAACCAAACAACTCAAGAACGCACGTACTTTCTAGGGGTAGGGCTATACCTCACCATTATCGTCAAGAGAGAGACAATAGTCTAAGTGACTTGAATGATAAGACACTTCATAAAACATTAGCGTTTTCATGGGGCTATTCGTTGCCTCCATGGGCTCCATTTTATCCTGTTGCACATATGAAAACTTTTAAATAAACGATGTGTGCAACCTCGAATTATCCATAGATACTTAAATTTGTGGGTTAACAGCATTTAACAATACTCCTCTCTCTTGTACTGCATATGAATGGCCGCATCTAAAAACCACCGCCAATATTGTTTATAAAATAATCACGAAGTTTGAACAAATACCCTGTCCGTCGTTATATATATACATTTGACTAATATAAGAAGGCGAGAGATGAGAGGAGATAATAGGAGCCATTAGATCTAAATCAAAGAAATATGATTCATTGAATCTAATGAAAGATATAAAAATAATTTTAAAACTTAGACTCTTAATTTAGATCCAATGACTCCTATTATCTCCTCTCATTTCTGACCTGCTCATATGTATATATATATAATAGTGTTCTTATGAGAGGGTGAGAGCGTAAGAGGGGCAAATCATAGCCTTCCATTGTAATAGATGGTTAAGATTTGTTAAACTTTAAAAAAAAAAAAAATCAATTTACAACCCATACCCTTCCATAAGGCAGAAAGAAAGAAAGTGTAACGGAGGAAATTTTTTTTCAATACTCAACAAATCTTGGCCGTCCATTACAATGGAGAGCCAGAATTCTGCCTCTCTTACGCTCTCATCCTCACGTAAGAACGTCACCCTATATAAATATATATATTTACAATCTCATAGTAACCTCGATTCTCCATTTCACCCAAAAGTACCTTCTTTAGATTAAGTACTAAGATGCTAGAAATGTCACGTCAACGCTCTGAAACAGACGAAAACCAGTGAAAAAGATAATAGATAATAGCCGAGTCTAACGTTTGAACACGTACCCATGTCTAACTCTCGTATAGAAAAGAAAATAATATGGATGCAATCTCACAGTAACCTCAATTCTCCGCTTCACCCAAAAGTACCCACGTCAGATTAGGTACTATGATAACGGTAAAGACATTTCAACACTTCCAACAGGATAAAAAAAACCAACGAAAAACTAACAGATAATAGCCGAGTCTGACATTGGAACATACCGGCTTCAAAATCTGGCTCATCAGTAGGTGTAGCCCTTGACAAACATGCCCTTCTTGGCATCTTCACCCTCGCCCTCGGCTGAGTACTTTCCGAGTTGAGCCATGGAGTTAGCCTTCGCGCGAATGAGGAGGGCTTTTTGGGCGGCAGTCACATTCTCGGGGCGCCCCTGCCACGTCTTAAGCACGCTGTTTTGAAGTGCACGTGCGTAGGAGAACGACACGTGCCATGGGTTAGGGCTTTGGTTCATTGCATTGAGGTTTAGTGTTGCTTCCACTTCTGATTGTCCTCCTGACAAAAACTACATAACACGATATACAAGTCAGTCACAAGTGAAGATGTCGATTAGTTTAACCTGTAAAGTTTTCCGGGACTTGGGATTGAATCACGCCTTCAACAAGGGTGAGCAGTTAAAGGAGATTTGGAAAGGTTTGCCCCTTAGTGCAGCCCATGTGGTTTCCTTACACTACGTTGTAAAAAAAATGTTACCCATATTTGTAGTGGCAATATAGTGTGGATGCTAGGAGCGTTCAAATACCAGTCTAGACTAAAATCCCATCCGCTCCTGCTGATTTGGACTGAGAACGAACCAAACTAGTATTGTTTGGTCCGATCCTTGACCCAATATATAGACCTTTTTCGTCCAGTTGGGTCCAGGCTTAACACCCTAGCAGATTTTATGTAACGGATAACAACTATCGCATTATTTCATTAAAGGGAATGCAAGTTACTTGTGAGCTTTATATTCGCACAAATTTAAACAAACAACAATACAATCATGAACTTTTATAACAATCTAAAAGTTTTTATATGTAAATAAATTAAGAAATAAATGCACACAAGCCAAGTCCTGGGCCTTACGAGTAAGTACATACCATGATTCCAGGAACAGCAGGAGGCACTCTCCTCTTGAGCATCTGAAGTGTGTATTTGGCATTGGTCTCGGGAGACGCCTTCTCTTTGTGTTCGGCTCCTGGGGTCACCATGCTGGGCTTGAGAAGAATTCCTTCAAACATGACATTGTTTTGAGCCAAGTAGTAGAAGACTTCTGCCCACACTCGCTCCGCCACTTCAAGGGTCCTCTCAATTGCGTGGTCGCCATCTAGAAGAATCTCTGGTTCCACTATGGGCACGAGACCATTGTCCTAAACGTAACCGAGCGTAACACATTAGTACATTAGTGTGAAAAGATTTGAGATTGTCGTTAGCTTATGCTACCTCAGATGCATAGAGAAGGGCACCTTTCCCTCACAATCTATGTTACTGAAATTTGCGCATCAAAATTGGACATGGGTTTTGTGTCTAAGAGTCAGACTCGGCTAGTTTCTAAGATTTTTATACACTTTTGATCTAATTTGAAGTGTATAGATGTCATACTAATGTCTAAATATCCTCGTCCAATATGAGTACTTTTGAACGGATTTGAGAGTCGAGATGACTGTGCTTGCAGTACCTTTGAAGTACTGGGACAATACACAGTTCCTAATATGCCTTACCCAATTCTACCTTATCCAACACTCTTCAGTGTTTCCCTCAAATTCACAAACAGGAACTGACAAAAAGACGCCAAAAATCAGCGCGTCCGAGCCTCAAATCAGCTTCTTTGACGCTAATTCCAAAGGACATTTCTGACCAGCTTTCCTTGAACCAATAGCCTGTTCCATTAAGCATAACAGTATATTTCTATTTTCAGAACCAATCAAGTTCAAAAGCGATCAATCTACTTGCAAAACCTAGCTGTGAGAAGCACCCGTGGAAAACCCCATGTATAATCACGAACATCAGCTTTCAGATACGTCCAATATCAAGTATCTAACCGTTCGAATATTCTGCTTTGGTTTGATAGCTAACATCTCCAAATTGACTAATGATATCAAAATGTCATGAATTTGATGTTTGAATCAAAACAGATGTCAATGACAGCGCTGTTTGATGCTTTTTTATTCAATTTTAGGATTCAGAAACCATTAAATGAAATTTGTTCGTCTAACCTTTCAGGTTGGGTAGCCTACTGACACATGAAGTCGGGAGACATGAGCTCCGAAAACATTAAGGCTTCGTTTGTTTTGACACAAAAACATTTTTTTGGCTCCATTCTATTATTTCTTTGCATGACTTTATAGCAACAATTACAAATGTGGAAATGATTATCCACTATCAAGAGGAATCCAACTTCCCTCAACAATAGGGGGAAACATTTTTCTACGTAGAGGGGAAAATTTTTTCCTCAACGGTCTTTTATTATATGCCTCATTTCAACCTCAACTTGACCAAGTGTAAATCTCATATAAATTTTGGAAATAAAACCACATTCTTTAGCTAGAAGGACAAAAAATTTTAAGAAAAATATTTAATTGAAAATAATTTGTGAAGAAGAATTCTTCATAAGCTAAGAAAGTCACAAACAGTGACAATGCTTTGTCCAAAAGCTACTTTTTAATATACTTTGCCTCATAAGTTCACCTAAGAACCATGAGAAGGTAAAACATACCTGAGAAATAGCAGCGTAACGAGCTAGTCCCCATGCAGCTTCCTTAACAGCCAATGCAGATGGTCCACATGGAATGCTAACGACAGTACGCCTGTAGTCAGGGACCCAACCAAGAGATGCACAGTATTAAACAAAAGTGAATGATAAAATCAGCAAGAACAAGGGTCAGAATTTCCTCCCAAACGATTCCCTATACACGGTAACAGGTGGGACGGGGATGGGAAAATCATATCATCTCTCATAGTATATCTAGACTCTATGTATTACCTAGATCTACTTATGTATTAGATACATCTATATCTAGATTATGGACATTATTATACTTCACATACTTTTGAAGTCTATGTATATCATAACCTGGTACCCCATTTGGTACACTATTCATTCTTAGTCATAGTTTAACATGGTATTAGAGCTAAAATAACCTTAATCTAAACATAGATCTGGATAATACAAGTATGGACTTAGATAACATATAGAGTCTTAAATATACTTTAATATAGTTCCTACATTTGGTTTGTAATCATAACTTTGCTTACCATTTTGCAAAACGAGCACCTTGTTTATAGTACTCAGCAGATCTTGAAGCCAATCCATCTAACCCTTGACACCAAGATTCATTGTTCGAACCTGGTAGTGGAGACAAACCCTGCCAAACAGAAGATGGAATATGAAAATATAGCAACATAGACATCATGGATTTCAACAGCAGGCGAAGCAAATATAAGTGGAATATTACAATACCTTGTCGACCTTAATCCCAGGCACGATGTTCTCATCCCGTAGACAGTCAACAAATTTCTTCCCATCTGTTGTAGACTGGTAGAGTGTCTCCTCGAAAAGGATGGCACCAGAAATATACTCACCCAGTCCAGGAGTTGTAAGCAACAGCTGCCTGTAAGCCAGTCGATTGGCTTCAGTGTTATCCAAGCCGATCGATGCTAATCTCTTCCCACAAGTTGCATTAGATTCATCAATGGCGAGGATGCCACGCCCACGAGAAGCGATAGATTGCTGCAGGATCAAAAGCAGTTATTGAATATGAGATTGCTAAGAAAATCAACTTCACAGGGAGCATTTTTGCATTTCTCAAATGATATTTTCAAAGAATGGTAAAGGAAATCATAAGCAAGATCAATGATTCATAAGACGCACCGTTAAGGACCCCACCTGCGAGTTTAAGAAATCCCACAATGGAATAGTGCAAGAGAAGAGATCAATATATAAGTGTAGTTCTTTACTCCACCTAATATCAATTGGTTTTAGGATGGAACCTCACTTAGACTTATACGGACCTCATACATATGAACTCTGTGAATTGGTGAAATTTCACGTGGTATCAAAGTAGGTGGATGATCGTATGAACTTGTTCGACGCACCAAGTCCTCTAGAAGAGGGATGCATTTGCCTCTCTGATGAATGATTGCTCTAATTGGACGTAATTCCCAACTTAAGCTCAAAAAGAGCTATTTATGCTGCTGGTCCCCAATGTTTTTAAATTTTTTCAAATTGGTCTCTTATTTAATATTTTGTTCAAAATGGTCCCTTATGTTTTTAAGTTATGTTCAAATTAGTCCCTCTTTTTTTCTTTTGGTAAAATGGTCCCTAATGAATTTTTTGATCCAAAAATAAGTATCATTAAGAAAGAAAGAATGTATAAAGAATTAAGGAAAAGATGTCCTCAAAATAGAACAAAAAAAAAATAAAAAATGAAGATGCAACTAATAACACAAAGCCCTCCAATCCCTCAGCAAATCAGCTAAGGGTACATCAATAAAACCCCCCGAAGCTCCGGCCCACAAAGATCCTAAAAAGATCGCCTTTTTCTCCCTAATGATTTATGACAAAATTGGTCCCTTATCTTTTTAATTTTTACCTAATGGTGCATTTAGTTTATCTTGTTTCCGCTTATCTGTTTCAATAAGCCTTGTTTGTTTAAGATTTGTATCTTTTTATAATGAGCCATTTGATTGTTGAGCGCAAAAATATTTTTTTTATAAAATAAAGTATTTTGATACAAATTTAAAAAAGAATTTATCTATTACAATTACAGAAAATGACTTAATAACATAAATCAACTAATAATAGTAGGTAGGAGAGAATCGTTATAATGGTTGGTCATGGTAGCGGATGATGACGAGTGTAGCAACCTAAGGGGTAAAAGGGGTGGTGATAGGTGCAGGGGATGATAAAAAGTAAAGGTAGATCAAGGTGATAAAGATTTAATGCTAATATAGTCTTTTTTTTAAATAGTTTTCAAAAAGTTCTGAAAAAGATCTAATTTTACATCTTTTTCTACTTGATTGTAAAATAATTTTTCATCTTCCTATAAAGCTGTGAAAAAAGATGTAAGAATATCATTTTTGTCAACCAAAAGCAATTCTTATAGTCAAATAGAGCTTTTTTCCAACTTTAAGCTATTAAAAAGTTGAACCAGATGCAACCTAATTTTAGTCACTAGGTATAAGACTAAAATTGTTGTAAAACAAAACGTTAGGGACCATTTTAAACAAAAGAAAAAAGAGACCAATTTGAATAAATTTAAAAACATTATGGACTATTTTGAATAAAAGAAAAACACGAAGGACACATTTGAATAAATTTTAAAATATTAGGGACTAAGGGAGTAAATAACTCGCTCTAAACATATAATTAAACATAATGGTCAAATGATGGCTAGTCCAACGCCGAAAGAGAAGCATGTCATTTCAGGTTCAGTTCATTTGAGGCCGTATCCTAACCCTAATTTTTCATTTCAGAAATCGCCAGGTCTAATCAGATCCGTTTACCAACACATTCTCAACAAAACAACAACAACAGCAACAATCACAACACAAGAACTGACAACCAAATCAAACAAATCAAAATAAATCCAGATCAACCACAACATCGCAAATCACAATTCAATCAAACGAACAATCAGAAAAAAAGAGAAATTTATACAGCGGTTTTAACGAGCTCATCAGCGTACGCAACGGAGCTAGCGCGTACGGGAACGGAGAGTCGACGAGTGGCGATGAAAGAAGGCGATCCGCGGCGTTGAGTGAAGGATTGCTGCCCGATCCACTGTGAAGACGCTGCGTTTAGCTTCAACAAGCTTGTAGATGCGGCCATGGCGATCTCTCTCTCTCTCTCTCTCTCCTCTCTGTGAACTGCCGGCGGAGTTTTGATAGGAGAAAGGGGGGTAGGTGAGAGAGAGAGGGGGAGAGAGAGAGAGAGAGGTTTTCTCGTAAAATCGGCGCCACTTCAACAAGTTGACAAATTAACAAACTTTTCCTTGTATTCCCCACACGAGGAAAATTAATTTTAAAATATTTTTTATTTGCAGCAATGATTTTAGTTGTATCAATTTATGAAAGAGAGTACCAACACGTCGTTACTAAATTCTATTAGAATTTTAAAATTAAGCATATTTGAGCGAGAGCAGTATCAGGATGGGTGATCTCCTGGAAAGTTCTAGCCCTTAGGTTGTGGGCATTCGGAAACAGCCTCTCTTCAGGGGTAATGCCCTTAAAGAGGAAGGCTGCGTACATCCGCCCCCAGATTCTGCTTAGTCGGGAACCCTTCGGGCACTGGGTATGTTGCTTTGCTTTGTTATTTTAATTGTATCAATTTAGTTTCTCTGCACGCATTAGGGTCTTGCCTCAGTGATTGGAGGCAAGTAAGAGAATAGAAAATTATTTTAGGCCAAAAGTCTGGAGTTTGATTTCTTGCTTGAACCCCTCCCTGAGGAATCTTTGACTTAATTGGCTCATGTGGAGTTTGGGTCGCAATATGCCGGGTAACCGGGTTCCTTGTTAGCAAAAAAATTAGTCCCTTTGCAATTATATTGTATGCATATAATCATTTGGTAGAATTTAAATTAAGTTTTTGACGTAATTTTTAACAACATAATCACGTTAGATTTAAGTCATCTATTACAAATTCATTTGGTAACTCAATTTAATCCAACTCATGTTCGAACCTTTAAAATTTTCATTAACAACTTAACATAAATTTTGTTTTAAGGACCAAATTGATACAATATCACTTGTATAAACTAAATTAGCATAATTAAAAGTAAAAGGACTAAATTGTTCTAATGGACAAAATACAAGGACCTTTAGTATAAATAACTAATTTTTTAATTACTTTGGGTTATTTATGTGAGAGTCTCTATACTTTGTCAATTGTGTCTATTTAGAAGTTATACTTTTATTTTATCAATTTAGTCGTTATACTTGTTACTATGTGTCAAATAAGTCCTTGTCTAAAATTAGTATTAAATTGGTGATAAAAATTTTAATGCTCGGGTGACTAATGAGTTTAAATTGAGTCCACAAGTGAGTTTATATTATGTCATTTGCATTTTACATAATCAAATCGTTAAAATTATGCCGTTAATATAACTTTTAATTTTCACTACATGACTAAATTGACGCTTTGTATTGTATAGTGACTAAAATAATACAACTAAAAGTAACCGAATTAAATTGGCACAAATGGAACAGTATGAGGACTTTTCACATAAATAACCCAATCATTTTTATTGTAATGAGATTAGAGATCAATTACTATTTTCTATCGAGGACTTATTTGGTTCGATATAGAGATTAAGTTACCTACCTTTCAGCATGAAATGTTAGATTCGAATCTCAGTTCTCCTCCGATAGTATCTTCTTACCTTGTAAAAAAGTTTTGAAAAAGTTTCTTAAAACTTTCTTATAAGATATGTAATAATAGAAAAGAAAACTTTTTAAAAATTTTGTAAACTACCTTTAATATTTGACTAAATTACAAAATCAATCAAGCTCGAAAACCATCTATCCTTATTGGCGTCCTCATGTTATCACCACCGTCGGTTCTATCCTCCAGCCGGATGCGCCCCAATGCCCCTCTTGGTAGTAAGAATGGTGCTTGCAAGTCAGCTCGTTATAAAACTCCAAAGACTCGGCATCTTTTGAGCTTGAGCCAAGTCGAATCAGCTTGTTTAGCTTAACGAGAACATAAACCTTCTAAAAACTCGAGTTAGTAGGCTTTCAAGCCTAAGCGAGTATAATTGACTTAGCTCGGAGATCAAATATGCCTAATTGAACCAAGTTTGAACCTATAATTAGTCAAGCCCAGGCCCAAATGAGCCTAGATTGAATTTAAATGACCTAAATAAAGTGAACTTAGCTCGGAGATCACAGAGTTAGGTTCGAGCTCTATTGAGCCAAGCCAAGTGTTGTGTATTTATTATATCAAAACTAATAATTGTAGAAATGAAAAATGATAAGAGAAAAAACAAAAACGACAACAAAAAAATGGAAGAAAAATATAAAATAAAAAATGAAAAGTAAAGACAGATTTGTTGCCCGAAATAACATAGAACATAAAAGTACTTCCAAAAATAACATTTTTCAAAAAATATTTACAGAACAGCAACTCACTATACCACATATATGCCACGTCGTTTGTTTTAAATTTCCGTAACTCTTTTAATACAATGTCAGTTGGTAGCGATTAACAGTATGTGTATACGTTTATACATGCATGCATGCTTTTACGTGCATGCATGCATATTTATGTTTTTTGAATTAAAAACTTCAATATTGTAAAAAATAAATTAAATGAAATTATTTACTAAAATTTTTAATTAAATAAAATATATAAACCTATATTTTTTTTAGTCATCGTATAGTAGTTACAAAAGAACACCTAGCAGTGGCTAATAGTGTAAGAATACTTCCCTAAGGGGTCATATTCTTTAAAAAATTATGAAAAAATAAATAAAAAAAGAAAATATCGATACGGCATCCACATTGACCAATCAGTGAGCCAGATCGAGAAATATTTCTTAAAAAATATCTTTTAAGAAATATTTTTTATTTTGTGTTATTTCTGGTAATGATGCTTAAAAACATGGAAATAGAAGATTTCCTTTTTGTGTTCTAGCTTGGGTAAGATATGTTACCCAAATTGTATTGAGGTTTGACTTTTGAATTAGTTTGTTAATTTTAATGGTGTTGTGAGTTTTATTGAAAGAGTTGTTATTATCAGGATAAAAATTATTATTATCAGAGTAATAATGTACTTGCAAACAGTGAAAGCTATACAATTACCTTTAAAATTATAATCTTGCTTTGACATTAATAATTTTCTCTGACAATAACATTATTAAAGAAGCTTATTTTGTGGTGAGAAGTGTAAAGAAGATAAGATAAAGAGAAGAATAGTCTTTTTTCCCTTAGACTTTATACTTATAGATCCCGATGTGAAATGTAGAGAGATTGAGTGTAAAGGTAATTTTGAAATATTGGCCCTTGGTTTAAATCAATGGTCATTATTTTCTCATCTCATGTTTCACCAGATCAATGGTTCATTTACTAGGCACTAAGGCACCAGATCCTATTAGAACTCTGAAGTTAAGGGTGCTTGGGCGAGAGTAGTACCAGGATGGGTGACCGCCTGAGAAGTCCTTATGTTACCAACCCTATAAGGTTAGGGGTCTCGGGAAACAACATCTTGGTAGGGTTACATTCTGAAGGGGTAAGGCTGCGTACATCCACCCTTCCGACCCCACTTAGGCGGGAGTCCTTGATGCACTGTGTCTGTTATTGTTGTTGTTGTTGTTGTATCTTTCGCTGTCTTGTAAAAGTCATGTTACATACACACATACGTATATATATATATATATACCCTTCCATTTTTTTTGATAATTTTAATATTAGCCCTAGAAAGAACGATGGTGTAAGGCATGGACTGAAGACAAGTCAAAAATCCAAAACACCTAGAGCAGCATGTTGCCCATGATTAGACACCAAAAACAAAACGAGCACCTAGACAAAAAGCAAGCCTAATGCTAAAGACATCAACAATAAACACCAAAAGAAAAAAGAAAAAAAAAAATTCCATAAGGGCCTATCCCAATGACAAACAAAATGATCAAGCTACAAAAGGCCAACACGATACTACGATAGTGCAATACGAATATAACACAAAATAGCGTGGTTGAGTTATGTTTTATTTTGAATTTGAATCGACACATTATTTATCCATTTAGGTACTTAGGTTGAATTATGTTTTATTATTTTGTCGACTTGTAATTAAATTGGAAGAAGGCGGTTGCAAGGCAACAGTGATCAATGTGAAGGGTATGATTGGCTGTTATTATTGTTGGGAGATGTTAAGCATAAAAAAAACTAAATAAATTTTAAAGTTATATATCAAGGCAAAGTTCTCCTTCTCATATCTGTTCCCCTCTAATTCTCGAACTCTAAGAATTTGGAATCCAATTATCTAAGGCTATAACAATTATAAAAGCATCACAAACCCCTCTAATTAGTAATTAATATACGAAATTTATCACTTACATATCCTAATATTTTAGCATTTATCACCTACTTACCTTGATATTTCAATATATAAAATAAGTTATCATTTAAATATAATACAAAAATATAATTACTTTAATCATAAACCGTGCATCGCACGAGGTAGACTCTAAACTATCTATCTATCGATTATATTATTGCCAAATCCCCCCACTTCAAAAGCCTTCAAATCCTAGGTTGTGCATTTCTAAAATCCCACCAAGGAAAAGATTTACGTCTTGATAAAAGAACATATCTTTTAATAAAGAAGAATGTTCCTTTGATATGAATCTTAGTAAAGAGAGATGTCTTTTAGTGAATATACATACCTATTAATGAAAAGACATGTATATAAATAAAAAGACAGGTCTACTAATGAAAGGACACGACCATTGGTGTTTCGACGAAAGAAACCCCTTAATCTTCTATAAATAATATTACGGCCCTCTCTCGACCACAACATACAAACACATGAACACAAATATAATTAAAACTATACCATTCCTCATCTTATAACGTATATTAAAGAAAGTGGTTAAAAGGGAGAAATCATGTTTTTTCTGTGTCTGTACTTAACGGTCAATCAAATATTGCTATTAATTAAGATATGTTCTTTATCTTAGTGTGTGCAAATCATGAAGTTCAAGATCTATGGAATTTGTTATTTTATACACTAATTTATGCATATAATTTAAGTTTTACATATTTATGGTATAATATAAAACTTAGAAAGTAAATACAATTGACAAAATAAAAAGGAATATCCGATACAATTGCAATATATAATTTAGAAGATTGAAAAATACAAATACTTCTATGCATCACACGGGATAACACTCGTATGAAATTATGTCCAAAACCCGATACGCTCAAATTCCAAGAATCACCTTGACTCCTAGTCATGTTCAACAAGTCAAACTCCTAGTCATGTTCAACAAGTCAAATTTAAAGTAGGGCTGGCAAAATCTGACACGACACTATAGCACGACACGGACACGACACGAAAATAGCGGGTTTGGGTTGGTGCTTTTGAAGGCGGGTTGAATTTTGGTTGACCCGTTTAACTCGTTTAGGTAATTGGGTAGAATTTGGGTTTGACCGTGTAACTTATTTTCGATACGATTGATCCGTTTATATAGTTATGTTTGACATTTGAGTGATATATTATTGTTATTATATATATATTTTTGATAGTTAAGATAATTTAAACTATATTTAGTAATATCAATTTAATAATTTATTTTAATAGTTATAAATGTAACAAGTATTTATTGGTAGTATCAACCATAAAATGCATTATTAACATGTTTATAAGTTAAAAACTAGCATTTAATGAAAAAAAATCACCAATATAATTAAATGGGTAACTTGCGGGTTACTCATTTAATAATTGGGTTAGATAAGGGTTAAGAGTTCCTAACCCACTTGATAAACGGGTCGGGTTTGGGTTGACCCCATTTCTAAGCCCCTTCACAAAGCACGAACACGACCACGACACGACATGACACGACACATTTTCTACCTCTAATTTAAAGTAAAACAACCAAAATCTACTCCAAATCACACCATATCTAATATCATAATTCTATTCAAATTTTTAGTTGATAAAATCTCATTACAACAATAATAACAACAACCCAGTGCTTCAAAGAGGCTCCCATCAAAGCAAAGTTTGAAAAGGGTAAGATGCACATAGTCTTAAATCTTTTTATTTTTATTAAACCTTACATGGCCTTTAAGCCCGACTTATAGGGCTAACATACATAAAATTTATATACAAGTCCAAATAAGGTTCTATCATAAAATTTATTTATTAGAGAAACTAACCCACTAAGCTTATATATTGATCTCGTATCTCTCATAGCTCTTTTGTACGATTCGACTAAACTTACATGTTAACCGTTTATTATATTTTTATACTTATAAAAAATTGGATTTATTATTATTAAGATAAAAATAATTATTATCAGAATAATAATATGACTTATAAATAATAAGAATCATAAATTTGCCCGAGAAACCAAAATTTGCTTTCTTGTGCCCTACAATAACATTGTCCTAAAGGGATGCATTATGGGCCTAAAAGCCCACGTGATATTTCCTCCCCTATAAATGTCAAAGCCCAACTGGCCCACCTATAAATGTCAACCCACATTCACCCCACAATTTCTCTCTCTCTTTCCTCTCTTTCTCTCTCTAACCGGTCAAGCCTCCCCCCCCCCCCCCCCCCCCCCCCTCCCTCTCTCTGCTCCAGATTCGCTAGCAAACCCACTCTAAGTACAAGGATCTCCTTCGTGGACTACTCGTATTCAATCTCTCTGCCTCTCCTCTCTCTCTATCTTATGTTCGTTTGAATTTAATGTATTGATTGATTACTTCAATAAATTGTTTCTCTTTCGTCCGCAGATTTTATCAATTTTTGCTGCAATTGAACCTATACGGTGATTTTCTTTTCTTTTCTTCTCTAATTGATGATTCTTTATATTTTTGAATCTTATTCTACTTGCTTTGTTAGTGTCAATCGCAGATCTCATGTGAAGTGTCGAAATTTTGAATCTAGGTTTTGCTTAATTTGAGTAATTTGTTCTCGATTTGGATAGACGAAATGAATCGAGTGATTTTTTTTTATCAAAATTAGGTTAATGAGGATCGTACGATGTGTTCTTCAAGTTATTATTTGGCAATATTTGATTGTTTGATTGGTAGTTTTTGATTGTTTGAGGTTACGAGTGTTAGGTTTGATGGCAATACCTATAAAGATTTGCATGAATTGTCAAGAAGTAAGTACACGGAAAAATTAGGGTTCTTATGTTGTGTTTCCTCATCATTGTTATCTTCTTAGTTAAATATTATTGTAGGATTTTTCTTAATTCATCTAAAGGTTTACGTCTCATAAATGTTTAGAGGATTAATTTTTTTTTTTTTTTTTTTTTTTTTTCTGCATTTGCATGAATTGTCAAGAAGTAAGTATACTGAAATTTAGGATTCTTATGTCTGCGTTTTCTCATTGTTGTAATCCTCTCACTTCAAATATTCTTGTAAGATTTTCTTGAGTCATTTAGAGGTTTAAGTCTCGTAAACAACGTATGCACAAATCTGGGGCTAGTATTGGGAGCATCTGACTCTATCCAAACCTCACTTTCATGGGAGATTTGTACATTAGTTTGGGCTTTATTTTCTTAAGTCATGTTCTTATGAATGAGAAGTCTCTCTATATTCTTTCTTGTGGACTTTTATTCATTTAATAGCAGCAAATAGCGTAATATAATATATTTTTCGATGCTGCTTAATTTACAACCTACATATGCTGTGTCAAGGACTCTTATATGTTTGAAAAGAGTTGAATAGTTAAATTAAGTTTTTAGAGTTTGCTCTGTGATTTGCAGAATATGGAAGATCACATAGTTGATCCCATATGTTTTTACCTATTTTCATGTCTGGTTTCAAACGAAGGTTTTTGTTAGGACCACAAATAGTTTGCCACGACATAGTATCTTGCATGCATAAGCAAAGGGCAGAATGAAGGAAAGTATATCACATAAACCCTGATGACGAGTCAATCTTATTTTGTGGTAGTTTAACAGTCATTTAATTTAAAAAAAGATAGATAAAATTGATGTAAAGAGCCAGTAATTCTTCTTAAATACAGCTTGAAAAGGAGACAAGTTAACCATCAAAATTCACTTACCATTAAATCCTGCTGTATACCATTGAGGCTTAACTGTAAATTGGAAATGCTCTCTGTTTTTCAGTTTTCCACTTCGTACCAATAATATGGAGACTGAACCTTTTTTTTTGTGACTAAACCTTTCAATTGTCTTACTATTGATGTCTAAGGACAGTTGATACAGCCACCCATTACCATTTCCCTCTCGTTTCCAAACAAACAAGTGATGTGATTACATGAAACAAGTGCACAGAAATACGTTTTGAAGAACTTATTGTTAGTAACATGAGTAAGAACTTCGCCTTTCACTAGGGTTTTTCGTGTGGATTCTCATGCACAAAAAATTGAAGAGGAAACAAGTATAATGTCTGCAGTAGTATTTGTTGGTATGCATCAGAAGTGTAGGAATCCTAACTTACTGTACTTGAAGTGTAAATTTATGTTGAATTTGTGAGAGCAAAAGTATTATTTCCATGAATGGACCAAAACCACTAAGGTTCTGGTTCCTGCAAATTCTTCTTCCCGGTCGCTGGATCGGCAGGCATTTTGTTTTCAGTTGATGTATAACGAGAGAGAGCACCACTCCAGGTTGGGGGTCCCCGGAAACAGTCTCCTTTCCTGCCGGAAGGGGTAAGGCTGCGTACATCACCCCCCCCAGATCCCGCGTTATGCGGGAGCCGCAAGGCACTGGGACTGTTGTTGTTGTTGTTGTATAACGAGAGAGAGCACCTGCTGTTATACAATAGCACCAATCTCTTGATGATATGATCACTGGATCTTCATTGCGTTATCAGTTTTTTTGAGCAAACATTGCGTTATCAGTTTAAACTAGGGAAACAATGGAGATCTAGTTTAGAGGGAGAGGATTGATTTGATAGTACTATAATTATTGGATTTTGAGTGGTTTTTTTATATCAATTTTCATCAACAGTAGAAACCTTTTGCCTTTGCAAAGGTCTGTCTTTGGGCACACTCAAAATTAGTGTGATTACCCTACTTTCCCAGACCACATTGAACAAAATTTATCTGTATGCTCTTCTTTCCTTTTTTTTTTTTTTGGGCGGGGGGGGGGGGGGGGGGGGGGTGGGGAGGGTGTTGAATGTTCTTGTCTTCACGCTTCAGGTATTATCAGGTCAAACAAAGAGAACAGTGGAGATATGGGTTGGAGGTAAAAGGTTGATGCGATGTTAATTTATTGTATTCTAAGTTGACTTTTGTTTTTAAAATTGATTTCATCTGATGGTTTGTTCCATACCTTCAATTGGGTTTTGTTTTAAGTTTCACTGCTTTTTCCCCACAGATATACTGAGTTACTTTCTAAACCCCTAAACAATCATGCATCTTTGAAATCATATTATTTATGGAGCATTGTTTAATGAAATATGTGGTCAAATGTTATGAAGCTGTCTATGAGGTCATCTTTGATAAATTATCCTAAATGTGATACCAATTTTAATGGGACTGATGTATCAAAAGTGAATGTTGAAGTATCTACGGATTTTCAAGCCATCTGTGGAGAGAAAACAACATTTCACTTATGCTGTTATCCTTGTTTTATCTTTCTAAAATGGAATTTCCGATCTAAAAATTGCACATATTGCTTTCCCTTTTGAAAAATAAAATATGTCAGGTAAACAACCTAAATTAGAAAAAAACAGATTAAGTGTCAAACGTCCAATTGGGGAAGTTGAAATAATTATTAGACATGCAAGTTATCTTGGAGGCGAATTCAGTATTACATGAATTCTCTTAAATTGAAGACATAATTATCTTGCCATTCTTTTTTATGTGATCACCATGCTTCAGCTCTCTTTAATTTTTAGCTTCTTGTTGACTTTGACCTATATGTGACGTCCCAGCCCCAGTGGCTGTCCAAACAATCCGTGTAACAAGGTGCTGTTGGTCATTCTGCTGGATACCTGACTGGATGCATCATTAGTAGTGCACAGAGAGTAGATAAAGCATGTGCAACAGTTTGATGACTTCTGTTATGCATCGTTTTTGCCATTTTTTTTATGCTATATTATTGGGAAAGCTTGGAGAGCCTGTTATCGAATCTCTCTTCCATGTCAGTTTGTGTTGGTGTTCCTGGGCTAGCTGAGTGTTAGGAAGATCTTCCATTCTGAGGAAGGACTGTTTCCGTTCCGAGGAAGGACTGTTTCCCTCTCCCATGTTTGCATGATGGTGTGTTAGTGCCTGTTAATTGGCACGGTTACCATATTCCCTTTTTTTTTATTCAATACTTGCAGCCCTAAGTTGATCCAAAGCGTTTTATTGGGCTTTAGTTCCCTGCTTTGAGTTCTATTGGCAAGGTGGTCATCCACTTAAACCACAATTGAATGGTCGATCTGTGGCCACACATTGCACTGCAACCCTCTTTAATAACATTTTTAGCGGGGTTTATTGGACTTACTAATATGATGACTGCAGTGTGACACTAATATACTTAGTCTATTGCCATATATATGATTCTGGCTTTGGATTGAGTCTTTACAAGTTTACTAGTATTTCTTCCTCTCTTGATTGTTTTGATCTTTGACAATAGTGCGATTCTTCCCATAACTAGTTGATTAGTTGAAGCTGCTGGGTTGTCAACCTTCACTTTTGATTTTGAGCATCTTCTGTACTTCTGTTTAGAAGAACCTAATTTTGAGTCGCTTGCTCACATATTCATTGTAGGTTTATGCATTTATATATGAGATGGGATCTCGAGGAAAGCCATTGTTTGATCTTAATGAAACCCCCATGGATGAAGATGAAGAAATTGATGGTTTGGCCAGTGTCCAGCCTCAAAGAGCTCTTCCATCTGCAAGTTCCTCCACTTCTGGTCTGCTTGCAGCAGCTGTTGGTCCACCCAGCATTGTGAATAATGCATTTTCTCATGCATCCTCAGTCTCTGGTTTTCAACCATTTGTTAGACTTAAAGTTTCTCCAGGTTTAAAAAAGAATGATGATCAGATGAGTACGGGAGATCAGAACTCTGTAGTCAGCTCATTTTCTCAGATTATTAGCAATGACAGGAAAGAGGCGTCCATGCTGAATATAGGCTCTGTGAGGACCCAGGCTACTGAGAAAGAAGAAGGGGAGTGGTCTGATGGAGAAGGGTCTGCTGATGCTTATGTGCACACCAGCAAGCAAGAGACGTCAGCTTCTTGTGAAGGCAAAGCTACTCGGGAGCAAGGAACATCTGGTGTAACAGATTATACGGCAGATTTGTTTGGTAATAAAATGTGTCACGATCCTAACAGTAGTGAACCGACAAAGAATGAAAAAAGCAATTCTTATGCTTGTTTGGACGCCAATCTAGAAGGTGGGTCAAAGCAGATAATGAATGGCCGTACAGAAGGTTATGTAGCCATGGATGGTCAGGAAGACCTGGAGTCAGTTTCTAAGGTGAAGGAAGCCAAAGGAATTGAAGCTAGCTATGCTCTGAAGTGCGCAAATAATCCGGTAAAGCACAAACTTGATGAGCACAGAGAAGCAATGCTAGGGAAAAAGCGTGCTAGGAAGACCATGTATTTAAATATAGAAGATGTAAAGCAAGCTGGTGCCGTTAGGTCTTCAACCCCTAAACGGCAGTCCATCCCAGCACCTAACAGCAATCGTAACGTCAAAGTCAGCCGTGGCGTGCGCTCTCCCAGTGAACGCAATGGAGAAAAACAGAATGACGCTACTGTAAAGGATCAAAATCAGGTCGATTTGCCATGCAATGAAGAAAGTAGTGCCGTGGAATCTAGTGATCGTAAATCTGAATTTAATACTGACGTAAACGCAGGACTTCTAGCCAGGCCTAGAAAGATAAATAGTTCAAATGATCTTACTGCGGAGGGGATTGCTCGGAATAATTCCTGGAAGCAACCTGCAGATATGAGGCAGTTTAAGGACTCGTCAGTCCCTTTGAGAAAGCCAGCTTCCAATAATCAAGGGTTAGTAGATCTGAAAGCGGGCAATAAGAAAAACCCTCCAAAAAAGCAGACTCTGAGCAGCATCCAATATCAGGATACATCTGTAGAACGTCTATTACGGGAAGTGACAAGTGAAAAGTTTTGGCGTAATGCAGGTATAACTTAATTTTTCTCATGCTCATGAGTGGGCCCTGGATGTTCTATGTTTAGCTTTTGGCAATAATCCTACGCGCTTGTCTTATTAGTTTATTTCACGGGCTGGTTATGGTATGTCTTTATGACTTGTGAAATAGTCTTCATTCTAGATAGAGACACAAGAGTTGAGGTGAAGGATTCATGTAGTTGACCTGTGGCTTCTGCAACTTAATGGAGATGATGGTGATCCTAGATAGAAACACATGTGAAACTAGCTGATGTGAAATTCATATTTAAAGACGAAGACATAAGATAAATTGGTGTATTTATCTTGTAGTTTTTAACCACAATGATGCAGAACTCGTTGGCATCAGAGCCTTCTGTTCATTATCAGAATCCTTTTACAGGTCACACAGATGGAAACGTGGAATGACTTGAATTGGACATTATTCTGTTTTGCCTAAACTGTCTATATCACGTGGTAATTCATTCTACATGAACAGTCTCTGAGAGAGTAGGCATGATGGTTATGGGAATGGCAGCAGGGAACATTTATAGTACACTATAAGATATGGTTTTTACAAGATTTACACCTAAATATCCATAGGTACTATATCTCATATTGGTGTTTACAAGATTTACATCTAAATATCCATAGATAATCTTAATGCAATGTAAGATTTGGTGCTACAAACTTGAACTTTGATGTGTAATCCACTATTTAGCATCTCCCCTGGGTTTCATATGTAACTTTGATTATTTACTACCTATATTATAGAGATTTGATTTTTCCCCTCTGTATTTTCTTCTTCTGTTATGCATAGGCGAGCAACTGACGGGTATTAAAGTCATAACAGAATTAGGTTAAAGGTTCAACAAGTTAAACGTGGAGGACTGCGCTTCTAACTCAAATCTGAATACCTTGGTCTTGCAAAGAAAATATGTCCCAGCCATCAAAAGTAGTAAAACTGACTGTAGAGACACATGTGGATAGAAAAGGCTATTTCGATCTATCAAGTAGCCTTTTCCAGGTTGTATGCTCTCTGTTTTCCTGACTCTATGCTCTTTTCTTTTCTCTTGGCAGAGGAGTCTGAGCTTCAGTGTGTCCCTGGCCAATTTGAATGCGTAGAAGAGTATGTTAGAGTATTTGAACCATTGCTTTTTGAGGAGTGCCGTGCACAGCTGTACAGCACTTGGGAGGAGTTGAGTGAAACACCATCTCGAGATTTGCATGTTATGGTCCATGTTAAAGGTGTTGAAAGACGAGAAAGAGGTAATACTGTGTATGATTATGTTCAAACAAGGGCTTAACTGTATTGATATGGGTATTTGAGTGACCAATTTTTGTTTCTTCCATGGGTGGATGTTAATATTTCAATTTGTTCAAGTAGTTTCTTGGCTTTTAAAATTTTGTAAAGCCCTATTGCCATTTACTACTGCTGCAAGGCACGCTGAATCATTTGAGGGATGTTGGTTAATTTTCCTTCTCAAGTTAGCCTGCGTACTTTTCCCACTCTCTTTCAAGTTGTCAGCCTTACCGCTATGAATTGCCTCTGTGGTGGCTACATAAGTTTTCAAACGCTAATTGTTTTTGCTGTTACCAAGTTCCTAATATTGTATTGTTTCCGTCCAGTTGAGCGCATTTTACCAATTGCATTATAGCTTTTACTTCTTTCTCTGCTAACTTTGAAATTTTTATTGGGGTTTAGGATGGTACGATGCGATAGTTCTACCAGCAAAGGAGATCAAGTGGAATTTTAAGGAGGGTGATCTTGCAGTTCTTTCTTCTTCAAGGCCTGGTTCAAGTTGAGTGCTGAATTTTTTTTTTTTGGGTTATAATTTTGGTTTCTTTGTTCACCAAAAAAAATAAAAATAAATGATTTATTGGGTTGGGAAGAGGCAGGCCAAAGAAGAGATGGCTGGAGACGATCCGACAAGACCTCACGCACCTAAACCTTCGTGAGAAGAGATGGCCTTAGATAGGGCCTAATGGAGGGCTCTTATAGGAGTTATAGATGCTCTAGTTAGAGGAGGGTAGTCTAGCTTACTAGTGCTAGCCCTTAACTTCCTCCTAGTGCGCTTAGGTTGTGTTTTTGCTCTCATGAGCTCCTACGTGCCTACATATCCTTGAATTTGCTTTGATTTCTTTGATTTCCTTGATTTCTTTGATTTCTGCGTGTTCTGGCTTGCTTTGAGTTTGTTGTTTTGCTCGACGTGGCTTTGCTTTACTCATGCTTTGATGTTCCCCTGCTGCCAGGTCTCATGCTCTATGCTGCGGACCAACTCTTAGGCTTCTCAGGTTGGGGGTTCTCGGAAACAGCCTCTCTTCAGGGTTGCCCCTTGAAGGGAGAAGGCTGCGTACATCTACCCTCCCCAGACCCTGCTTTTGCGGGAGCCCTTGCAGGCACTGGGCTTGTTGTTGTTGTTGTTGTTGGGTTGAAAAATTGTTTGAGTGACGATATTCATGAATCTTATTTGCATTGTTGAGCAGTTAGATCTAGAAGAAGTATTTCTTCTTCCGCTGAAGCATGTGAGGAGCCTGAGGTAGCTGGACGTGTTGTAGGAACAGTAAGGCGGCATATACCTGTTGACACCCGGGATCCACCAGGGGCAATCCTTCATTTTTTTGTTGGGGATTCGTACGATCCAAGCAGGTTTTCTATAAATAATTTTATATGTGGGAAAGATTCAGATTTTCATGATATTTTGATGAATGTGTATATTAGATCCTGATGAATTTGTTCCTCCTCAGCAATGTTGACAATGATCACATCTTACGGAAGCTTCATCCCAGAAGTATGTGGTTCCTTACCATTCTTGGTTCGCTGGCAACAACTCAAAGAGAGTATGTTGCACTGCACGCTTTTCGTCGACTGAATTCACAGGTTAGAGCTTGCATCTTTCTATCTTATCTGATGAAGAGATGGCTTCTTGATCAGTTTCCTTTTGCCAAAATATGTTGGAAGAGCATTATGTTACGGAAAATGAACAAGAAGGCATTAATGTGACTCCTGATGGCCGGAAAGCCAACTTGGACGTGGAAAAGCTGATAGAACACAGTTTCTGACATAGAGCTCTTGCTTTTCGGTGTCTCGGTGAGTGCTTTGGCGACCGGTTGTCACATCGATGTCTTTGTTCTTTTCCCAAAATATGTTGCCCTGATAAACATGCTGTCCTTGTATATTTTATGTAATACATTGCCTTACCTTCATTAAAAAATTTTCTAATAAAAGTCTTCTTCCAAAACATTGTCATAGACTATTGAGGTCTGATATCCTTCTTCTTTGACAGATGCAAAGTGCAGTCCTCCAGCCCAGCCCAGAACACTTCCCCAAATATGAAGAACAAACACCGGCTATCCCTGAATGCTTCACTCCTCATTTCATTGATCATCTTCATAACACCTTCAATGGGCCCCAGCTATTGGCAATTCAGTGGGCTGCAATGCACACAGCTGCTGGTACTAGCAATGGTATGACAAGGAGGCAAGAGCCTTGGCCTTTCACTTTAGTTCAAGGTCCTCCTGGAACTGGTAAAACACATACAGTCTGGGGAATGCTAAATGTCATTCATCTGGTTCAGTACCAGCACTACTATACTGCGTTGCTCAAGAAACTAGCACCTGAAAGCTATAAGCAAAATAACGATAGAGGCATTGACAACATTACTTCAGGGTCCATTGATGAAGTTCTTCAAAGCATGGACGAGAACCTTTTCCGAACTCTTCCAAAGCTCTGTCCTAAACCTAGAATGCTTGTTTGTGCTCCTTCAAATGCAGCAACTGACGAGCTTCTTGCACGTGTTCTTGATCGCGGATTCATTGATGGTGAGATGAAAGTTTATAGGCCTGATGTTGCTCGTGTTGGGGTTGATTCTCAATCACGAGCTGCACAGGCTGTCTCTGTTGAGCGCAGAACTGAGCAGCTTCTGGGAAAAAATCGTGAGGAAATTTATGGATGGTTGCAACAGCTCAAAAGCCGTGAGACTCATCTAGCCCATCAGATAGCCTCTCTTCAGAGACAGCTCAATGCTGCTGCAGCGGCTGGTCGTTCCCAGGGTTCTGTTGGTGTAGACCCTGATGTCCTCATGGCTCGTGATCAGAACCGGGATGCTTTGCTGCAAAACCTAGCTGCAGTGGTCGAGGAAAGAGATAAAGTTCTAGTGGAGTTGTCTCGTCTTCTCATTCTAGAAGGAAAATTCCGTACTGGCAGTGGCTTTAATTTGGAGGAAGCTCGTGCTAGTCTCGAGACAAGCTTTGCCAATGAGGCTGAGATTGTGTTCACTACTCTCTCGAGCAGCGGCCGCAAGTTGTTTTCTCGTCTTACTCACGGTTTTGATATGGTTGTGATTGATGAAGCTGCTCAAGCTGGTGAAGTGGCTGTCCTTCCTCCACTTTCTCTCGGCGCAGCTCGATGTGTCCTTGTCGGTGATCCCCAGCAGCTTCCTGCTACTGTCATCAGTAAGGCTGCTGGAACCTTACTGTACAGTAGAAGTCTTTTTGAGAGGTTTCAGCAAGCTGGCTGTCCAACTATATTGTTGTCGGTACAGTATAGAATGCATCCTCAAATCCGGGACTTTCCTTCACGTTACTTTTACCAAGGCCGCCTTACCGACAGTGAAAGTGTTGCTAAGTTACCTGATGAGATGTACTACAAGGATCCTCTACTCAGGCCTTACATTTTTTATGATATCACGCATGGACGAGAGTCCCATAGAGGTGGATCAGTCTCATATCAGAACATCCATGAAGCACAGTTTTGTCTTCGTTTGTACGAGCATCTTCAGAAGTCTGTAAAATCTTTAGGATTGGGCAAAATTCATGTCGGAATTATAACACCGTACAAGCTGCAATTGAAATGTCTTCAGCGTGAGTTTGAAGAAGTCCTTAATTCCGAAGAAGGGAGAGATCTATATATAAATACGGTAGATGCTTTCCAAGGACAGGAACGTGATGTCATTATCATGTCTTGTGTTCGTGCCTCAAATCATGGGGTTGGCTTTGTTGCTGATATCCGTCGAATGAATGTTGCACTTACTCGAGCAAGAAGGGCTCTTTGGGTATAGTAAAACTTTCCTCTGTTAGTAATGAATGAGGGCTCGTTTGGTACCACTTTCTAGTTTTACATTTTATAGATTATGAAAATCCAAATGTCATTTTTTATTTTTAGCAGTTAGTTGTTTCGTTTTTTTTTTTTTGGGGGGGGGGGGGGGGGGGTGCAGTTCTCAAATAGCTTATATCCCAATATTATTAGGTTTTGCGACCAATCTTATTTGAGTGATGATGGTGGTGGCCGATAAGGGTGGTGGTATTACAATTGAAACCTTTTTTGGCATAAAGACCACCTTTTTTTTTTTTTTTTTTTTTTTTTTGGTTTCCGGTTTCGAGTTTGTAATCGAGGAAGGAATTAAGAATTATGAGCCAGTTTTGCTGAACATGTTTGGTTTCAGTTTTTTAGGAAAAACAGAAAATTCAAATTGAAAGTAATGCTGAATGAGCTCGTGGTGATTCATACATAGGTTACAGATAATATTGGTTGCTTAATATGTTTTCTAACTGTAGAAAATGTTTTGACAGGTAATGGGTAATGCTAACGCTTTGATGCAGTCCGAAGATTGGGCAGCGCTGATTTCTGATGCAAAGGCTAGAAACTGTTATACGGACATGGAGTTGTTACCAAAGGACTTTCTCGTTGCGAGAGGACCCACATACGCTTCATCTCCAAGTAGGTTTACAAACAGAGGCCCCAGATCAGGAGGCCCGAGACCGAGATTATATGATATGCCCCGGGGATCTAGGCCAGGAACACCATCAGAGGAGGATAAGTCCAAACACTTTCACGATCGCAAGGAATGATGGTTTGTTCATTGAGTCTAATAATATTTCCTTGCGGAATAGCCATTGCTCCGTGGAGAGTGGTATTATGGGCATAATTTTCTGAGCATGATCCATCCAAAGACGAGCAACTCGAAAGAAATTTTTTTTGTTTTGGGTGATTATTAACACAGAGATCGCCTGTTTATTAGCAGCTTCGCATTCAGATTGCTCAATTGATTGCTACGATAAATGGGGCTCGGGGAGGGAAAGTCCAGCTACTGCTAAGTTATGGAAGAGTCATTTTGACGTGTGCACTCGAGGATGAAACCTACTTACGAGAATACTCTAGCATTGATTTCACACATTGAGGATTTTCTGAAGTTTCATTGTGAAATCCAATTGCCTGAAGATTTCGCTTACTTGCGTCGATGCCTGAAATGTTGTCTCTACTCACAGAAGTTCCCTGTGAGTGTTAGGTGTAGGTTCCTTTCAAAAGATGCTATGCACATTTTTGCTCCGTGCGTCTGCATTTGGACTTAAAGTCGATTATCTGAACTACACGAAAACTACTTTTAACATTTTTTTGATAGGGGAAGGAGGGAGGAGGAAGGAGTACATTATTTGTACAAGAAAATTCTGCTTCACGGGGGGGTAAAGAAATGTTGCAACTATTTGTACATATTCATTTGGTAATAGATTATAAAAGAAATTTTTTCTGTTCCATCTTTTTTCATTTGCTTCTGGTATCTCTTCAAGGAAAGTCTGTTTGTAAAGCAGTCTGAACTTTTTTCTTTACACTTCCATCTTGGGCTTTTTGAATATGCTGAGTATTGAAGTTCATATTAAGCTTTTTACAAACTGAATTAATTCTTGAACATGTCTGAATGTGTAGACCCTGTTTTCCCCTATGTTACTTGCATCCTAAATCTTGCCATGAAGTATTTGTGTCAGATAAGAGTACTTGAATGTTGGTGTGACACCTAAAAACTTTAAATTAGACTGAAAATATAGATAAATCTTAGAAAATAGTGGAGTCTAACCTTTAAACATGTACCAGTGACTTACTCACATATCTGGAATCTAGGCATGACCGACTCACATATTTGGGGTCTAGGTAATATGGCTTTTTTCTTCCACTTATAATTTCCGGTGTTCTTGGCCTTACTAATGTATGCCTTGCTGCTTTAGTGAGGATGTGACATGGTTCCAGAGCTTTCATCATGGTTGCAGTCTTGGTGTTGTAAAAGCAGGTGGTGGTTGATGTATGTGAGAGATAGTGGATGTAGCGAGGTGGTTTTGACATAGTGGCCGAGCAGATATTCATTATTAACGACTGATATATTATTCAATTCCATGATAAGATTGCACCAAGTGGCTGTGATAAGTATTCCGTTGCATAATGGATTTTGAGCTATTAGCTATGTTATGCATTCACGGCAACATATTATATAACTTCCTTGACATTCTGAACCGAGATTTGGTTCCATACTATTTGGTGAATTTGGCCTAATTACGTTGTTCCCTGCTTACAGTATCTAATGATTTTTGTAGCTGCTGTTTATCTGACAGATGCCACCTGGCCGAGAACTTTTCACCCAGTTACATGTTTCTGCACAGAGTCAACTACTTGCTTTGATTAGGTACTTGTATCGTTCCACAAACTGCCTCTATTTGTACCTTATAAAGTGTAAATGAGCCGGACTCATGAGTCGGCTCATTATAAAGTTGGAAGGGCTTGGGTTGCTTCGAGCTAGAGTTGAGTAGAGTTGGCTCATTTAGTTTACCAATTCAAGCCCAAACCTAATGAAGCTCGAGCACGTAGGCTTGTGAGCCTAAACAACCCAATTTTGATACAATTTATCAAGTCACGTTTGAGTGTAAATGAGCAGTGTTCGAGTCTAATGAGCCTAAATGAGTCTAGATTTAATCTTAAACGAGCCAAAACGAGGAGAACTTAGCTTCGAGCTCATTGACTTAGGTTTGAGCTCAACCCAAAAGGATCAGTGATCTTCAAGCCAAACACTAGCAAAGCTAATGTTCCCAAGACTTAGGCTCGGCTTATTTACTCCCCTATTTGTGCCTTAAGTTGATTCCTCCATAGTATGTTGCAGTGTGATTTGTCAGTTTCCTTTGGAAAAAAAAAAAAGAAAGCAATAGCATATTATATTATACTGACAGGAAGAACATTCTTGTTTATATTGACTGGGAAATTTCTATCTGACAGATCCCAGTCGCTTCATTCACGCTCCCAAGTTTCTCAGGTTGCCAAATTCTATCACCGATGAATGATCTTCCTAAGTCGAGAATCAGAAAAAACGGACCCTCTTGCTGTATGTATCTGATGTCCTTGACCTTTCTATTTGGCTTCGTAATCATTTTGACCCTTTATTTTGCCTTAAATTACTGTGTTGGATCCAAGCACCAAAAAACATGGAAAAATCTTAAAGAACTCCCAAGTCTGACCTGTAATTCCCGCCCATGTTTGACTATTTACCTAGTTAACATTGCTTTTGTCCTGGGGCCTGTTTGGGATTGCTGTGAAAAATTTATTTTTTTCAGAAACACTTTTTGTAAAAGCACTTTTGTAAAAAGTGTTGTTTCAAATAAGTAGTTTGTGTTTGGCGAACCAGTAAAGAAACACTTATGGTATTATTGTGAGTGTTTGGCCAATATTAAAAAAAATGCTTTTTTTTTCTATAAAATTATCAGAAATGACACTAACAGAAGTCTTTTATAGTTGAAAAAATCACCCATAACTATTCTAAATATTTGATATATTTTTTAAATATTTAAAATATTTATAAAATATTTTCTCAATATTTTAAAAATATTTAATTTTTTAAGAAAATTAAAATATTTTTTCAAATATTCAAAATATTCTCTAAATAACATAAATATATTATTAATTGTTAAAATATTTTTTCACATTTAATATATTTTTTAATATATATAAACTATTTGTAAAATATATAAATTATTTTTCAAATGTATTAGTAAATTTTAGGGTACCTGAAATAAGTTTTCTCAATTGTCTAACTTTTGCTTTTACTTAAAAAAATAAGCACCAAATTTTTGTTTCTGCTTATAAGTTCTGCTTTTAATAAAAGTGCTTATTCGTGTTTTCCAAACACCCTTAAAATTACAGAAAAATGCTTTTTTCTGGAAAAGTGCTTATTTCCCAAAATTAAGCAATGCCATACAGGCACTTATTCTTTTCTTTTTGGTTTGGTAAGTCTGCACTGCATCACCTGCGAAGTTTAGGTTGCCCTCTTTTGATGTGAAAAGTCTCTCCCGCACCTCTAGTTTTGAAGAAGGAATCTATTACTTAGGTATTTTAAAGCTTGAACATTTATCACTTTGGTATTGCAACATTTCAATATATACAATAAGGTATCTTAAGGTTTAAAAATTTTATCACTTAGGTATTTTAAGTTGGAATATGATGAATTTTTAATCGGAATTTGACAAATTTTTCAAAGGGAAATATTGAGATGGAATATGATTTCCACTTCATATAAGAGCCATGTCAAAGTTTTCAGCTAAAATTTACGGGATTATAGTGGATGGTACTTATATATTGCCAGAATTATACTCCAGCTTAGCATGTTCCATAGGTATCTATATAGTGCCGGAATTATGTTCGAATTTTAACATTTTCTGACTAAAAATCACGGGGTTCTGCAAGGGTACCTATGTGATAATCTTAAGTCGTAGGGTTCCTTGTATACATTGCAACGCACTAAATCTCAAGGTATTAAAGTGATAAATTCTCCTTTTTTCCCCCCCTTAACTTGGATGTCGTTCTTTAACTGGACTTATTGATAGAGGCTAAAGAGAAACTTGCCAAGCAAAGTTAGTAATTGCTGTTGGCAGTATCCATGACTGAGTCGTATCGTTTAGAGCTTGTTATATGTGTGTGATAGCTAGTTAATGAGGATTATTTCAACTCACCATCGAGATCGAAAGGGTCATTACTCTTTTATGGTGTATCTCGAAAGCTAGAGACTAAAAGTGTTAGATCTGTACAAGAGAACCCCCTTCAAGTTCTCGCTACCTGGGTGATTCATTTTAAACGGTTGGTTTGTGATGATCCATAGTTTTGTTCGCTAGAAATCGCCCCCTGTCAACTTTGTTAAAGTGGCTCTAAATTCCTTGATAGGTCTGCGCCAGGTTCTGTGGTTAGAGGTCATTGTTTGTTCTGATTGCTGAAGCAGCTTAGGTTATGACATAATTTTTGTTGAAGGTGTTCATACAGTTATTATTCAATCTATTTGCGATGAAATCCAGGTACCTTGGAAGTTCACAATATTGTTTCTCATGTGATTTTTCAATCTATAAGAGATATCTTGACCCTCGTGTGATTTTTCTGTTTCTCATGTTTCCAGTGGGTAATGAGTTTGGGCGATGAGCTTTGAACCACTCCTCAAACTCAAGTGTTATCAAATACCCGGTATTCTTGATACTCTGACTCTTTTTTATAATTGAGCTAAGTCGATCTTGTTATCAGTAGGGCTCATTTATCTACTGAACCACAATAGTAGCCAGTCTATGATTTTGTTTCTTGGTAGTTAAAATGTTCGAGATTTGAATTTAGATCCTTTTATTCTAGGATCTTGGCCACTACTAGTATTTTACCATTAGATCAAGGCTCCATTGGTGCAAATTTACAATTAGTTAACGATGGATAAGAAACTTCGTATAATATGATTTTCAAGGTTCCCCTCCCCCCGCACGGATAATTAGCCGGGGAACTCAAACAACCAAGAGCACACCTGAGGAGTTGGGGCCCAGAAAATGATTTTCAAGGTTGCCGTATGGTAAGAAATAAAGCAATCTAAGGCTACTTGTTTAGAATGCTTACAACATTAGGGTACCTCACCTTATATATTGAAACGTAGACTGTTTAAGCGATAAATGTTCAAAGTTTAGGTACCCTCTTTCAATAACTAGAATTTGATACTTAGCATCAATATAAAATAACAAAGTGCTTGTAAAGCCCACAAACTTTCAAAAGAGGCAGCTTATTTAAAGTGTAAATATCAGCCATCTCATTCCAATTTCCGTGCCAAGTTTTTCAAATAGCAATTCAACAAAAATTCTCCCCGGGGTGTCGAATGTCCATTTGTTGAACAGATTAAGCAAATTTGTGCCTAATCTAGAGGAATCCTAAATAACCGTATGCTTAGAAAGAAAAGTCGAGCATCCAACCTTTGCCCTACAGATTAAACATCCTCGTGCCTAATACAGAGTTGCCTTACAATGTGGCACAAAATCTCTACGGAACAATAAAATAGGATGAATAGCTATGGTTCCAACAATCACCTATTATTCCAAACGGGTCTTCATCCAGTAATCCCGATCTTCACGACTCATAATTCAAGGTGTTTGTCTGCAGAACGAGCCTGCCTGTTGAGTTGGGGTATGGCGACCTCTTTGAAAATGGACGGGCGTAGACAAGGGTGCCATTGACGAGATTGATTGTACCTGTAGATGTACAACAAATCTTTGTGTTGTCGCCATCCAAATGCAAAACTTGTGCCCGGAATCTCAGAATTTTTAGAATATGTTGAGATATAGAGGGTTGAAGACTCGATCTTTAGGATGGGGGTCCTCGAAAACAGCTTCTCTTCCACCCGGAAGGGGGAAGTCTGCGTACATCCACCCCGCAGACCCCGCTTAGTGCGGGAGCCACTGTGGCATTGGGACTGTTGTTGTTGTTGTTGTAAAAGGGTGGGTCATATTGTGATTAGGAAGGTTAAAATTCAGAGTTTTCATATGACATTGCTTTTTTTTTTTTGGGGGGGGGGGGGGGGGGGGGGGAACTTCTTGAGTCATTTCTTTTTTTTGGATAATTGGTGTAATCCGAACAAAATGCGCTAGAGTGCAAGAGGAAACATTCCTTAATCAGTAGCAGAAGTCGTTGATTCACTTCTTTTTCAGACCTAGTGAGTCATTTCTTGATCAGTCAAGTTTGCCGCGTTATCCTTTTGATGTTGGCCATGAGATTTCGTTGGGTTCTGGGCACGAAATAAGAGATCTACATATAAGTTCTAGCGAGTTTCAATTCTAAATTGGCATTAGGTGAGATAACTCACTATGTTTATATGCTGATCTTCTTTGTAATAAGACTGATGTAGAATTTTGTTCCCATACTTGCACGTGTTTGGCAATTACTACTCGCATTGATACTCTTAATTGATTTTACTAGAAATCCTTCCTTCCTTGAAAGAATCAAGGATCGAGTTACTTCTCTCATAGAAGAGCATGGCAGATAACTGTGAGTTAGCCGTTGAGCACCCATATCAGGTGGCATGACAGGTCTTGTTCCCGATAAAGGAAAAACTTGCGGTTGAGTTTACGTTGATGCTTGCCCTTGTAGACATGGTTAAAATCCCGAGCCTCGATGAAATGGTAAGGTTGCGGAAGGGAGGGATATCCAAAAGGATTGACATGAGTTGAACCCACTCCACAGCAGCTGGTAGTGCCAGTGCCCATTCGAATGGGCCTCGCCATCATTGGCATGAGTGTAGGTGATGAAATATGAGAATCTAAAATGCTGGGATGTACCCAGTTTGGAGCTTGGCTATGCCACCCTCTGGTCATCAACAGGGTCTGTATCGTGGAATCAAATAAATAACGTTATTTGAGGAAAAATACCGAGGAAAGGGAAAGGGAGGGACATAGAAGGACCGCATAGGGGTGTAAATGAGTTGAGTTAACTGGGACATAATTTAGCACAAAAAGCTCTGCTTTTTTCAAGCTTGAACTAAGCCAAGCTGAATTGTTTAGTTAAAAGGGTCGAGCCTAACACTCGAGTTTGGTGGCTCACAAGCTTGTAAAGAGCATAAAGGAGTCAATTTTGAGCCAAAAAAAGCCCCATCAAGCTAAGTTCAAGCCCAAATAGGTGGAATAATGTAGTTGGGCATTACTTGTATTTGAAGCTGTAGGACTTTGATATACTTGATGACTTCGTATACTATGGATGCTTGGTCTCTCTGCAACTTGATAAACATTGTTAATTGGTATCTCTCTCTCTCTCTCTCTCTATATATATATAGGGCACTGACTTTTACGAGAGGGTAAAAGATAAGAGGAGAAAATAATAACCGTTGGATTTAAATCAAGAAAATCCTGGCCATAGAATTAATGAGATGCTGCCATGTTATTCATGCTTTTTGTGCTCTTCAACTATCTCAGGTTGGAGGTCCTCAGAAACAGCCTCCCGTTAGGGTATTACTCTGAAGGGGTAAGACTGCGTAGATTTCACCCTCCCAGACCCTGCTTATGCAGGAGCTTTTGAGGCATTGGGTATGTTGTAGACTTCAATGAGAGGTGTAAAAATAATTTAGAAATTTTATCTCTTGATTTAAATCCAACGGCTATAATTTTTTGTTCTCATTTTTTACCCGCTTATAAGAGTCATGTCATATATATATACATGTATATATACACATGAGAGACATGTGAGTGGAGATAATAGTGACTACTAGATCCAAATCAACTAAATTCGAGTCATTAACCTTAAGGAGAGGTCTAAAAATAATTTAAAAATCTATGTGTTTAATTTAGATTTAATGTTCACTATTATTTCCTTTTAGTTCACACACTTTCACGAGTCTATACTTATACATTATCAGTGTGTTCCATTAATCACACCAAATTTGAACATATGGAATTGCTATATATATATATATATATATACATATATTATAGGACAATTTTAGCACAAAAAGAACTAAAAGGTCTTTGTTGTTGCCCGTCATATTATCAAAAAAAAATGCTTTGGTAATAGCACTAGTCCAAATATAATTAATATTTACCTTCACAAAAAAAATAAATTAAAGGAACATATCCAGTGCCTTAAGGGCTCCCGCCTACGCAGGGTTTGGGAGGGGTGGATGTACGCAGCCTTTCCCCTTCAGGGTATTAACCTGAAGAGAGGCTGTTTCCTAGTGCCTCCAACCTGAGGATGAGGACTTTCCAGGAAGTCACCCATTCTGGTACTACTCTCGCCCAAGCGCGCTTAACTTCAAAGTTCTCATGAGATCCGGTAACGGCGTGTTGGTGACCTCTTTGGTAAAAAAGAAAAAAAAAAGAAAAATTAGTAAAATATAATAGAAGATTTATATATAAACAAATAGAAAAAAAAATAGAAAAAAATAATGTTTACTGTGTATATATTAATTAAATTTTAATGAAAATAAAAAGGACAATATTTTATTTTGGAAAAAAAAAAAAAAAAGCTAGCGTGACAATTTTTCACTAAAGAAAAAAGGACGGTGGCGTCAATATCTGAAGTTTGTTTTGTCTTTTTAAAAATATATATATATATATATATATACAGGAGCCATGCAGTAATCTGCATATTATAGAAGTTAATTAAGTCAGAGATTTTTTAGGGAAAGGTTTAAGGAGGAATCGAACTTCAGACCTTTTGACCTAAAGCGATGCTCTATCCTTTAATTTGCCTTATAGTACTAAGGTAAGGCCCTGGTAGGCAAGATGTTATGCTTTTTATGCTTCACTTCGTGTACATAATGTCTTTTTAAGATATTTTTCCCTTCTATGCCGCAAAAGTTTGAACTAATAGGTAAATATTCAAGAATGATTTTTATACTTTAATATGCTTTCTTACATGAATACCTATGCGGAAAAACTATAATTCTCAATATGCAATCCAAATCAAATACCACGACAATATGAGAAGTAAATGGACTAAAAGAGAAAAGAAACAAACAACACAAGGATTTACGTGGAAACCCCTTCACAATCGAAAAGGGAGAAAATCACGGGCGAAGATTGGAGCTTTTATTACTGAATAGAAAAAAAGAATTACAATCACTCTTTTTTTCTCTCTCTCTCTCTTTTCTTTGGCGGCGCCAATGGGAAACACTCAAGAATAATTTTTTGGATACGAACGTACAAACCCTACGTCACAATTTATACCCGCGTGAAAATGCGGTTCCCGATAGATCGGTAGTTCACCGATCGATTGGCGAGCTTACTGCAGGCGTCCCAAACTTACGTAACATTTTCGATCGATCGAGCTTCACCCGATCGATCGGCCTCCTCACGGCATCCTTCTTGAACTTCCAAGGAATTTTGAGACATTTTCCTAACAAATCTCCACATTGGCTCAAAATTAACATCAACAATAATATAACTCCACTTTCTCCACAAACGCTCCCTCAACCAGGGCTAACACACATCAAACGCAAAGACCCACCAAATTCAAGCTCCCTGTTAGAACCTTAGTGAACATGTTAGTCCCCATCTTTTTCAACTCCACATTCCGCTCATCAATTAGATATCTAATGAAGTGATGCTTCACATCTATATGCTTCGTTCTGTCATGACGTGACATTTGATCCTTCGGTAGGTGAACGGCGGACTGACTATCACAGTAGACTCTAACAGTACCCTGCTCAGCACTGATATCACTAATCAAACCTCTCAACCAGACGGCTTCTTTGAATGCTTCTGTGACTGCCATATGCTCAGCCTTAGTAGTAGACTGTACTGTAACAGATTATAGACACGCTCTCCAACTGATAGCTGTGTCCCCTAAACAAAACACATACCCTGATATGGACTTCTTCTTATCGAGGTCTCCACCATAATTAGAATCTACATACCCAACCAAGCAACATTTACTTTTCCCATATTCCAAACAAATATAAGAAGTTCCACGAAGATACCTGAGAATCCACTTCACCGCATGCCAATGCTCTTGACCTGGATTCACCATGTACCTACTGACTCTGCTCACTACAAAAGCAATATTTGGACGCGTATAAACTATCGCATACATAATACTGCCCACTGCACTAGAATAAGGAATCTGAGACATGTACCTAACATCCTCCTCAGTCTGAGGTGAATCTAATGCTGAAAGTCTGAAGTGAGCTGCTAAGGGCGTGCTAACTGGATTAGCATCCTTCATTTGAAACATGTCTACTACCTTCTCAATATACTTCTCCCGAGACAAGTATAATTTTTCGGTCTTTCGGTTTCTACGAATCTCCATGCCTAAGATCTTCTTAGCTGCTCCAAGATCTTTCATCTCAAACTCACTCTTCAACATAGACTTCAAGTTATCAACATCCTTCATGTCTCGTGCTGCAATCAACATATCATCAACATATAAAAGCAAATAAACAAAGGAGCCTGTATCAGTCTTTCTGAAGTACACACAGCTGTAGTATTTACTCCTAATGTAACCATGACCTGTCATGAACTGATGAAATCTCCTATACCACTACCTAGGAGACTGTTTCAGACCATACAAAGACTTCTTAAGCAAACATACATGGTCTTCCTTTCCTTCTACAATGAAGCCCTCGGGCTGATGCATATAGATATTCTCTTCTAGTTCACCATGCAAAAATGCAGTCTTTACATCTAACTGCTCAAGCTTAAAGTCATGCATGGCAACTAAAGACAAAAGCACACGAATCGAAGTATGTCTAACTACAGGTGAAAATATATCATGAAAATCAACACCCTGTACCTGACTGTAGCCTTTAGCTACCAAATGTGCCTTGAATCTTGCATCTTCAACTTCAGGAATGCCCTCCTTTCTTTTGAAGACTCATTTGCAACCAATCAGTCTTTTCCCTGTTTGAGGCTTCAGCAATTCCCATGTTTGGTTCTTATGAAGAGATTACATCTCTTCATTCATAGCAACGAGCCACTTTTAAACATCTGATCTCGATACAGCCTCTGAATACGAAGTCGGCTCACTGTCATCTAAAGACTCAGCAGTAGTAAGGGCATAAGCAATTAGCTCCTCATACCCATATCTCTCTGGAGGCCTAATCTTTCGCCTCGGTCTACCACCAGCTATAGTATTATTCTCCACCTGCTGACCTGTTTTTGCATTATCAACAACATCAGAAACCCGTACCTGAGGTGCCAGAATACTCTCTAGTTGAACTATCCGTTGATCTGACTGTATCTGTGTAACATTAGGTATCTCAACCTGACTGAATCACTATCAATGGAGGGTGTGTGTGGCGGATGTAATAGAGCAAACTCATTAAATGTAACATTTCTACTAGTCAGAAACTTCTGAGCACTGGGATCCCACAACCTATATCCCTTCACACCTAACGAATAACCAAGAAAGATGCACTTCTTGGCCCTAGGCTCCAGCTTTCTATCATTGACATAAGCATATGCAGGATAACCAAATACTTTAATATGAGAATAATCAGAAGTAGAACTAGACCATACCTCTTCAGGTGTCTTCATCTGCAATGAAGAATGCGGTGTCTTGTTCTCAAGGTAGCAAGCCATGCTAACTGCTTCTGCCCACCATTCTCTTTTCAAGCCTGCATTTGAAAGCATACATCGAGCTTTCTCAAGTAATGTCCTGTTCAATCTTTTAGCCACTCTATTTTGCTGAGGTCGACCAGTACATGTCCTGTGTCTGACTATACCCTGATCTTCACAAAATCGGGCGAAGTCACCTTCAACAAACTCAAGACCATTATCAGTCCTCAACCTCTTTATCGGCTTCCCTGTCTGTTTTTCAAGGAGAATCGTCCATTTCTTAAAGACATCATACACCTCGTTTTTCTGCTTAAGAAAATAGACTCAAATTTTACGTGAATAATCATCAGTAAAGGTTAGAAAATACCTGGACCCATCTTTAGAAGCCACTTTGGAAGGTCCCCACAGATCAGAATGTATATAATCCAACGTTCCCTTTGTCTGATGCATTGCTGGCTTGAAGTTGACTCTCTTCTGCTTCCCATACACACAGTGCTCACAGAAAACCATCAGTCCTGTTGATTGACCACAAAGCAGTCCCCTTTTACTCAACTTAGACAACGCCTTATCACCAATGTGACCCAGTCTCATGTGCCACAGTCTCGTGATCTTTGCATATGTCATAGTAGATATGAAAACAGCAACTGAACCTGTCACGGTAGTACCTGCAAGCTCATATAAAGTACTTACCCTTTTCCCTTTCATCACAACTAAGGCACCCTTACTGACCCGCATGACTCCACCTTCAGGAGTGTACTTATACCCACTAAACTCAAGGGTACCTATAGAAATCAAGTTTTTCTTCAACTCCGAGATGTGACGTACATCACTCAAAGTTCTAATAGCCCCATCAAACATCCTCACACGAATTGTCCCAATCCCGACTACCTTACAAGCAGTGTCGTTACCCATCAAGACAACTCCACCTTGTATAGACTTAGACGTGGAAAACCAGTCTCTATTTGGACTAACGTGATATGAACAACCCGAATCCATGACTCACTTATCCTTGGACCTGGACTGAGAATCAGCAACTAAAAGAAACTCCCCATCACTATCATCCTCTACAACACTAGCCTCAGTAGATTTATCTTTGCCCCGGTCACCCCTGTTATCTTCTTTCAATTTATTTTTATATTTGTAATAGTTTTTCTTTATGTGCCATTTCTTGTGACAGTAATGACACGACAAGTTCTTATGTCTAGATTTAGACCTAGACTTTTTCCCACCATCGAATCCCCTATGTTTTGATCTACCTCTCACATGCAAACCACTACCTGAGTCATTCACCGAGTCAAATAACTCCCTATCTACCCGTTCTTTACTCACAAGGTTTTTTTTCATCTCATTAACAGTAATGGTCGGCCTACCCCCGTATATCATGTTTTCTACAAAACTCTTATACGAATTAGAGAGTGAACATAGTAACAACATAGCTTGGTCCTTGTCCTTAGAGACATCATCCAATTTCTTTAATTCTTGTATGATAGAAGTAAACTCGCTAAGATGGTTTTTAAGAGATGTACCTTCTGTCATACAGAAAGTGAATAACCGACGTTTCACTGTGAGTTTGTTGGAGACTGACTTGTGGCAAAACATGTCTAGTAATTTCTCCCATAACTCCTTAGAGGTTTTCATCTTCAAGACCTCTGTCAAAACATCATCAGCTAAACACATCTGTATCGCTGTGAGAGCCTTATCATCCAACTCTTCCCACTGTGCCTCGGTCATAGTCTCGGGTTTCTTCTCTTTTCCTCCCAGTGCTTTCTTCAAGCCATTATGAGTCAAAAGTCCTTGCACACGGACCTGCAATAAGCTAAAGCTTCCTTGACCTCCAAACTTCTCTACCTCGGTCTTAATACTTGATGCCATTGTACCAATTCGAATAACCAGGCTCTGATACCAATTTGTGCGGAAAAACTATAATTCCCGGTATGCAATTCGAATCAAATACCACGACAATACGAGAAGTAAATGGACTAAAAGAGAAAAGAAACAAACAACACAAGGATTTACGTGGAAACCCCTTTACAATCGAAAGGGGAGAAAACCACGGTCGAAGATTAGAGCTTTTATTATTGAATCGAAAAGAAGAATTACAATCACTTATTTTCTCTCTCTCTCTCTTTTTTGGCGGCGTCGCTGGGAAACACTCAAGAATAATTTTTTTGGATACGAACGTACAAATCCTACGTCACAGTTTATGCCCGCGTGAAAACGCGGTTCCCGATCTATCGAGGGGTCCCGATCGATTGGTAGTTCACCGATCGATCGGCGAGCTTACTACAGGCGTCCCAAACTTACATAATATTCCCAATCGATCGAGCTTCACCCGATCGATCGGCCTCCTCATGGCATCCCTACTTGAACTTCCAAGAAATTTTGAGACATTTTCCTAACAATACCTATTGGGCTTAAAGCGTGGATGGCGCACAACCACCTTACACCTTGTGCTTAATTATGTTAATATTCAAAGTAAGAGAGGTTGGGAAGTAAACTCGTGATCTCTTGATTAACAAGACTCTAATACCATCTGCTTCATAAGTTTAAGTTGATTGGGTAAAAACCAAAAAAAATTTTTATATTAAAACAAAATCATATTCAAGGTTATGAATTTTGTGAAAGATAAAAAAAAAAAAAATTCAGAAATTTGATTTTTAATTTTTCAAAAATGAAAAACCAAAACTTGACAAACATAAAACCGAGCTTTTAATTCTACTTCTTATTCTAATTCTAACGCATTAAATCTCATAATACTAATATATAATTTATCAGAACAGATAATACCTTATCCGAAGTAGGAGGCAAAAGTTCTTCTAGAGCTCTCGGCCTGGAATTGAATCGCTCCCTTCGCTTCTGCTCACTACTTCTCCTCCGCTTTTCATTTTACCACACAACACCATATTGTATAAACATTTAATAAATCATATTATAAATTATAATCAAATTCATTATTATGCAATGTTTATATATATTAAACTCGATATAAGATAAACTAATATTATTATCGGAAACAACCTCCTTTCCACTAGGAAGGGGTAAGGCTGCGTACATCACCCCTCCCAGACCCTGCTTTCTGCAGGAGCTGCGAGGCACTGGGACTGTTGTTGTTGTTGTACTGTAATTTTTTATAAGTCATATTATTACAGTAACATAAGTACCTTTTGGGAAGGATGTGGTGCATGTGTGTCACGTGCATGTTGCTGCTGAGTTGGGTTTACGTCAGAGTGACGTTTACTTGATGTGCCTTCTTCCCCCTATATACATATATACATATCGTGTATATCGATCATATTAAAAGTTTAAAAGTTTATCGTTGGAGGCTCTTTAAAAACAGTTCGTCTTCAGTATAACACCTTATAAAGTAAGGCTGCGTATATCTCACCCTCCATAAACCCTACTTTAGTAAGAGCTCTTATTGTTGTTATATTAGGAATACATAAGTTATATTCAATAGAAATATAATCATTAATATTCTTTCACAATTCTATAATTCATAATTGTATATTCGAATTATATTTTTTAAATATTTTTCTTATTTATCTCCACATGGCCTATTTGGAATTCTTTTCTGTTCATAAATTTTAAAATTTAAAAGTAACAAATGTTTTTTTTTTCTTGTTTTGATTTTTCTGTTTTCAGTTTCTTTTATCAAAAAAAAAAAAAAAAAAAAACCATGAACAAGAAGAAAAGTTTGTTCTTGTACGAGATTGAAAGAACATAACTAAAAATCAAGTTAAAGCGGAAGTATTGTGAACTTTGAAAGAGAATTTGTTTGAATTAAGTGGAGTCATTTTATGAAGTTACATAAGGTGTTTTGCATTTTATAGAGTAAATCAAGAGAGAAGGGAAAAAAGTACGGGGAAAAGGTTCATCGTGATACTCAACTGTATTGCGAGAATGATGAAGTTCGATCTCACTAGATATTTTTTATCTTTCCTTTTTCACGATATGATTTCCATCCCTCCACCCGAACTGATTCACTTTTTGTCCTAATATCATGAGTTGAAGATTTTGGTAGAGTTCGTGGCTGAGACTGTGGTTGATGATCCATCCGTAACGTGTCTTGTGATTGCTCCATTTGTATGCCTTCATGTCCCTATTTCAGCAAAAAGGTTAGTAACAACGAGAATTACTTAACATAAGTATATAAACGGGACAAATGTGTTGCGAGGACCCAACTTATTAGGGCATAGGCCAACAAAACCGATCCTTCATCTAGTACCTAAAGAGTCACCCATGATGCATAATCATTAACTCCAATGATCCAAGCATTCCATAGGGCACGCACCACTCGGTTCCTACTGATTAGACCTTGAAAAACCTATTAACGCCTTAATCAAATCACACAACTTAGTCTATTCTTACCGTTGTAACAGTGCTAGTCTGGGCCGGCTCGATGGGAAGATTACATAACATAGTGAAGATCTCATCCAATCCATCTACACTATGCTCCTCGCTCGTCGTAGTAGTTGGATTAGTACTGCCAACACTTCCACTGCCATCATTCGTGGAAACTGGCAATTGCAAGTCGGGATCATCCACAATTGGATCCAACATCCAATACAGGACTTGCTCGCTCATCGTATTTACATATATGTATATCTAAACGTATAGGGTGACTATATACTTTGATTTTGTAGGGTTTGGTTTATATAGGGGAAGAATTGTGGGACCCATTAAGAAGGTGAACCAATAGAAATTTTAGTTTTTATTTTTATTTTTTATTTTTTATTTTATGGGAAATGAGGAAAACAGCCACCTTTGTCTATGTTTCATGTTACTTCATGACATGGAAGGGATTGTCTAGAATATTCCATTTTGAGGACGTAAATGAGTTGAGTCGGTTTATAAGTTCTGTAATTATCATTATTTTCATTTCATACAGTCTTTGGGCGTTGGTTTTGTAGATTAAATTTTGTATATACGCGTGTCCTTGAAGCGCATAGGCTAATAGTTGGGAATTGTGGAAACCAGAAAAGCTGCTCATGTTCGATTCTCCATAATGTCATTCCCCGCTCCCCTGGCCTAATTTTAAAAGATATTCACATATGTACACCAACGTTTAGTATGATATGTTAATGAAATATCAATAAGATACTGGACACTTTAGTAAACATCATGTTAACTAATGGTTATCAGTTATATAATACGTACTTTGATTTATGTGTGGATAAGAATTTGTTGAACGTTGAGCAAGAGCGAAATGATGATGAATGGTGTTTTGTAGGCTTTCTATTTACGTGATCGAGGATTTTAGTGGAAGTTAAGATAATCCTTTTATCTTAGTAACCGTAAAATTTGGTGGCAACTCAGATTCAAAGAATTTGATACACACTTCAATTAGAAAACTCAAAACTTTTTAGGTATAATCGACACATTGGTCTATTTGTTCCAAAATTTTTCAACATAATTGTTGGAGTATAAAACTATTCCTAGGGTTTCACTTATCAGCTTAAGCCTTTGAAAAAATTGGTTCCTTGACATGGTATTAGAGCCTTAATGACCAAGAAGTCAAGAGTTAGAACCCCAACAATTTTCACTTTCGATATTGATGAAACTTCAGCACAAGGTATGAGGTATGTCTATGCACTATCAACGCTTTAAACTCAATGAGCATTTGCGTGATGTGGCATGTTAGAGTATAAAACTATTTCCGGGCCTTCATTCATCGGTTCAAGCTTTTGCAAAAGTTAGTTTTTCGATATTAGTATCTTGATATCCCATAATATTTCATATAAATGTCAATTAATCAACCATTCCAAAAGCCTAAGCTAATAGATAAAGGTAAATGAACGATTTTATATTATCACATGCCCTCTCATTGATACCATCGTTGAACTTGAAGCATGGATAATGCTCAGACCTACCTCATACCTTGTACTTGAATTATATTAATACTAAAAGTGGGCTATAGGGATTCGAACTAGTGATCTTTTGGTCAACAAAAAGCCGATACCACATCGTGGAACCAACTATCATAAAAGTTTAAATTAATGAGTGAGAGTCGATTAGGGTTCATTTATCAGGCACTAATGCACCGGCTCCCATTAGAACTCTAAAGTTAAGCGTGCTTGGGTGAGAGTAGCACCAGGATGGGTGACCTCTTGAAAAGTACTCATATTGCCAACTCTATAAGGTTGGAGGTCCTTGAAAACAGTCTCTCTGTAGGGTTACACCTTAAAGGGGTAAGGCTGCATACATCTACTACCTGGAGACCCCACTTAGGTGAGAGCCATTGAGGCATTAGGTCTGTTATTATTGTTGTTGTAGTGAGAGTCGATTAATAATTTTATATTCTAACAGTCAATACCCTAAATTTTAAAGGTGTATTTTTTCTTTTTTCTTTTTTTTTTTTCCGAGTAGCTTCTAACCTGCACTTGTCCTATTACATTCGATGAATGTGTAACAGAGCTTCACGATATTTATACAAGTTGACTAGTGAGTGACGTAAGCACAAGTAAATTATTTTTAGTTTATAATGTTTGTAAAATAATTTTTTAGTTTAAAAAGTTATATTTATTTAATAAAATAGTTAAAATACTGGTGTAAAATCAACAAAAAATGATAAATTTTATATTATTTTATATTGTTTTTTAAATTATTTTATTAAATATATATAATTTTTTGAACTAAATAAATTATTTCATAAAATTTGTACACTAAAAAATTAATACAACAAACCTTAGAGTAGTAATATGTTACCCAAAATGAAGGCATAATTTTAAGTGAGGTCGGAAAGGATTGAGACACCTCATTCTCCAATCGAAACTATGCTCAATCCGAGAAAATATGTACTAGATATTCTAAGTGAGGTCGGGATGGACTGCTTGACCCTCCTTGACACCTATAGCTTAGAATATGTTCATATTCTAAGCTAATTTATGTACAGCTTACGAGAATTGCTTGCTGATGCCGTGATGTAGCGGTGGCCAACGGGCCGGGTCGGCCCGGGCCTCCTCAAAAATGGGGAGGCCCGGGCTTGGGGCAACAAAAGTCCATTTTTGGTTCCTAAAGTGATCAAAAAATGACCTTTTAGTCACCCAACTCAATTTTTGGACCTTTTAGTCACCCAACTCTAAAAAAAGTTCCATTTAGTCATTCAAGTGATTTAAAATGAACAAATTAGTCATCCAACTCAAATTTTGGAAGATTTGGTCACTCAACCCCTAATAAAAATCTCATTTAGTCACTCAAATAGTTTAAAATTAATTAAATTCACTACTCAAGTAAAAAATAACAAACTTAATCATATTTATGAATTATTTATTTCATTAATCTATAATTTTTTCAAAATAATATCTTTTATTTTATAATCAAATTATTGTTTTGCTATTTATATTACGTAAAAATTAAAAGATAAGTAATCAATTTTGTCATAAAATAATATAAAAAATAAATTAAGCAAAAAATGACCAAAAATAATTTACATATAGTTACAACTGTAAAAAAAAAAAAAATTAGGGTTCATTTACAAGGCACTAAGGCACCAAATCCCATTAGAACTCCGAAGTTAAGCGTGCTTGGGCGAGACTAATATCACGATGGGCGACCTCCTGGGAAGTCCTCGTGTTGCCAACCCTATAAGGTTGGGGGTCTTTGGAAACAGCCTCTCGGCAGGGTTACACCCTAAAGGGGTAAGATTGCGTACATCCACCCCTCCTAGACCCCGCTTATGCAGGAGCCCTTGAGGCACTGGGTCTGTTGTTGTTGTTATAACTGTAAAAAAAATAAAAAGTAAAAATATTTACTTTAAGTTAAATACTTAATCAAAATTCAGGTTGGGGGCACTAGGAAACAGCCTCTCTTCAGGTTGACACCCTGAAGGGGGAAGGCTGTGTACATCCGCCCCCCCGACCCTGCGTAGGCGGGAGCCTTTGAGGCATTGAGTATGTTCCACTTAATCAAAATTCCTTCTCACATTCATCCTAAAAATAATTTTCCTCCCAAAATCCCCCCAAAGTATCCTTCAAAAAATATAATTAATAAAGAATTAGATATATTGCAACATCAGCCTATATTGTTAAGAAAATATTCAAATGGTAACTGCTTAAAATTTTTTTCATAAATATAATTATTCATATATTTATAATTTATTGCAATATATCTAATTATTTTTTAATTATATTTTTTAAAGGACATTTTTTGGGGAGGGGGGATTTTGGGAGGGAAATTGTTTTTAGGATAAATTTAAGAGGGAATTTCTATTAACTGTTTAACTTAAAATAATTTTTTCTATTTTTTAATTTTTTATAGTTATAAATATATGTAAATTATTTTGGATCATTTTTTGCTTAATTTATTTTTTATGTTATTTTATGACAAAATTGATTGCTTATCTTTTAATTTTTACGTAATATAAATAGCGAAACAATAATTTGATTAAGTTGAACAATTATTTATCTTAATTTATCTTTTAATAAAAGATGTACAATTATTTTAGAAAAATAAAAGGTAAATTTTAATAAAGTCAAAAAATTGCAGATTAATAAAATAAATAATTCATAAATATGATTAAGTTTGTTATTTTTCACTTGAGTAGTGAATTTAATTAATTTTAAACTATTTGGGTAACTAAATGAGATTTTAATTAGGAGTTGAGTGATCAGATCTTCTAAAATTTGAGTTGGGTGACTAACTTGTGCATTTTAAATCACTTTGGCGACTAAATAGAGTTTTTTTTGAGAGTTGGGTGACTAAAAGGTTATTTTTGGTCGCTTTAGGGACCAAAAAGCGACTTGTCGGCTTGGGGCCTGCCCATTGGGGGCTTTGCCTCCAATAGCTAGTGCTTGTTTGGGCACCATAACTTATCTTATAATTGTATATTTTATTTATGTTGTTATAATTATATTATTTTAATAAGTTCTAATACATTTTATTTTATAGGCAAAATTTAGTAACACACTCTGAATTTTGCAATTAATCACAACACACCTCCTGCACTTTCTATTTTGAAAAATAGCCCCTCTGAACTTCGCAATTAAATACAACGCACCCCATGCACTTTCAATTTTAAAAAAAATAGCTACCTGAACTTTACAAATTAACACATACCCTCTCCACTTTTAATTTCATAAAATAACCCCCTAAATTTTGTTATTACACACAACTCACCTCCCGAACTTTGTTATTAAACATAACACACCACATAGACATTCGTAAATTTCAAAATAAAAAAGTATGAAATTGAGAAATTTGAATAAATTATGAAAGATATTTTTTTTTAAAAAGTATGAAAAATATAATAATAATTTTAAATTTTATTTTTCATTTTTTTCAGTATTTATTTAAAAATTTTTAATTTCATATATTTTTTTTAGTTTTAAATTTTTAATATGATTTTAGAATTTATTTTTTAAAAAATTATTATATTTCTCTTATAGTATTTTTTAATGGAAATTTTAAAAATATTTATTATTTATTAAATTTATAATATTTTTTCTATATTAATTAAAATAATTATTTTTTGTAAATATTAAAAAATTCTATGATATGTTATCTAGAAATATAAGCTCATATCTTTCATCTTAAAATATAATTTTCTAGCTTTTGTATAAAATAAAAAAAAATCTCTCATTTTTAATTTAATACAAAGCTTTCACCTTTCGTCTAAAAACATAAATTCTTATATTTTGTATAAAACTAGAAAATCTCTTATTTTAATTTGATAATTTCGTTATTTTAAATTTATTATTCTAAGTTTTATTAAAGTTAAAAAATATAAATATACTTTTTCAAAATATTTTTCATAATTTATTTTAAGTTTTTAAATTTTGTATATTTTATAAAATTTAAATTTATTAATGCCTAAAGAGTGAGTTACATTTTGTAATAAAGTTCTAGGTGAGTTGTGTATAATAATAAAGTTCAGATGCCTATTTTATAAAATCAAAAGTGCAGAGAGTGTGTTTTGCATAATGACAAACGGGGCTATTTTATGAAAATTAAAAGTACAGAAAGTGTGTTGTGTCAGTTTAAAAAGTTCATGGGGCTATTTTATGAAATTAAAAGTGTAGGGGGTGTGTTGTGTTAATTTACAAAGTACATGAGACTATTTTTTGAAATCAAAAGTGTGGGGTGTGTTGTGATTAATTATAAAGTTTAGGGGATCTTACTATATTTTGCCCAATTTTATAAAATATATTTGTAATTTTATAGGGTACTATTGTATTATTATAGTTGAATTTTTAACAAGTATAGTACATTTAATTTTATAAAATATATTTATAATTCTATAAGGCACTATTATGATTGTATTATATATTATATTATTTATTAATAAATTATAATTATTTTTTGGTCAAAATGATTATGATGCAGCACGATAATTGGCGGATGGGGTTTGGCGGCTTGATGGCTTGGCGTGATTCCCAACGAGGCAAGCTACGGATAAATGCGGTTAAGGATACGCAATTAGAGATATGGCTGGAGGGGTTTGTCATCTTTTAGGATATTTTAGCTAGCAGGTAGATAATTATTATTATTATTTATCTATACTTATCTTTAAATCTTTTATTTATCTTTTATCTTTTAAGTGTTTTATGTTAGGTAAGTCTTCTACTCTATTTAAACAAGAGGAAGACTATGATTAATTTAGCTTTAATAATTTTCAGATTGATTATCAATTTTCTAGGGTTTTTTCTTTTTCTCGGGTTGTGAGAAATTGAGCACCATTGTTCCCCTTATTTTTATTATTTTCGTGATAAAATTTAAAGGGAAGGGAGGTTCTTTCTGTTCCCAAATCCCACTTGACATCTTGCATAAGATTATATATGTATAGGGTGACGTTCTTATAAGAAAGTGAGAACGTGAGAGGGGCGAATCTTGGCACTCCATTATAATGGACGGCCAAGATTCGTTGAACATTAAAGAAAAATTAATTTACGGCCTCTACCATTTCATGGGACAAAAATAAAGAAGGGATAAGGGGAGAGAATTATTTTTTTTTTTCCAATATTCAATAAATTTTGGGGGTAGATTGTTATTTTTTTATAATGCCCAACAAATCTTGGCCTCCATTGTAATGGAGGGTCAAGATTCGCCCTTTTTACGCTCTCACTCTCTCCTAAAAACGTCACTTATATATATATATATGGGTGGCATTCTTATGAGAGGGTGAGAGCATGAGAGGAGCGAATCCTGACCCTCTATTGTAATGGACGGCCAAGATTTGTTGAATATTTAAAAAAATAATAATTTATGGCCAAGATTTATTGAGTATTGAAGAAAAAAAAAAAATTTTCCTCCCTCACCCCTTCTTTCTTTCTGCTCCATGAAGGGGTATAGGCTGTAAATTTTTTTTTTTTTAAATGTTCAATAAATCTTGGCCGTCCATTACAATGGAAGGTTGGGATTTGCCTCTCTCACGCTTTCACCCTCTCATAAGAATGGCACCCATATATATATATACACATTCTAGGCCAGTCCCGCTGGGCTTAGGCCGGATCGAGCCCATGGCCGCCTCTACCGTGATGTGTGTTTCGCGGTGTTTGAAATCAACATCCGGCTAGGTTTATTTCTTCCGGCATGGGGTGATCTACAATTATGAACTTATTATTGTGATACAAATTGGCCAGGGTGTGTAACTACTTATCGTTCCACTATATACTTTGTAGAGTTTCGTAGGATGCCGCCTATTTGTTTGTGACCCAAGAAATAATCCGCAGTCTCCTAATTATCCATTAAAAGTGAATATTGGGCCATGACTAGTAATGACAAGTGATTTAGTTTAGATCTGTCGATTATTTGTTGACTTTGTTGTTCCGGTCTATAATCCAGCTCTTTTGTTTTGAAATAATCAGGTTGCCTTACATATTATCTCTAACTTAGTCTTTTATGAGAGAAACAAACATATTGAGATTGATTGTCATTTCGCTCGTGTATGTCTTAAGGCCAAAGAAATTGAACATTTCCTTTGTTTGGTCGACCAAATAACTTGCTGATCTTTTCATCAAGGCACCCGATTTTCCTTTATTTTACCTTTTATGACGGTGGATGACCTTTTTTGTTTTCTATTTTATATTTTATACACTGAGTAAGTATGACGTCATTAGATCCAGGTGGCACAGATATTTGCTGACTTGGCAACGGCTATATGCTGAGGTGGCATTAAGTGCCATGGTGACTTGTGAATTTTACAACCAGCTTCCAATCACAATGCATGGCTAAGCATCTCATCACGTGAGATTCACATGATTGGCCCAAGTTACCTTACCCTGACCAATTATATATATATATATATATATATATATATATATATATATATATATATATATATAAGATTATAGCTTTTAAGATAACTTTGTGACTGTAATTGTTTATAAGGTACATCATTGTTATAAAAATAATAATTTTTATCCTGTCAATAACAACTGCATATATATATATATATATATATATCACAATTTATGTACTTAATAATATTAACCTAAATTTATAAATTGTAAAAAGTACGGTTATTAATATAATTATAAAAAAGGTTATTAGTATTACAGATTTTTGTGTTTTATATATTATGTGAATTTACCCCGTACTTTTATCGAATGGTTCGCCGGTGAATTTGAATTGATATATGGGGACATTTGCATTTGAAATAGTCATACCAATAAAATTAAGTTATAGCCTAATTTGATACAATGAACGACATATATAAATATTTAGTATAAGTAACCCTGAAAGTAACATGAAAATAATTAGTTTTATTAACTAATAACTTTTTATTATATATGCTAGGGACAGTTTATATATATTTTTAATAATATTTTTTTTAAAAATATGATAAAGAGCTCACAAATCCTCTTTTTTTTTTTTTTTATAATTAGTGACAAAAATTACAATATAAGATAGACACATCCACAAAAGCGAGGCTTCAGCTAGCGCGTATAAAAGTGCAGAGCAAAAAGAAATAAAATAAGAACATGAGAAAACTGAAATACAGGAAAATTACAGACGATACTAAAGGCACTAAATAACTATACAACCTCCGGAAAAAACTGGAGAAGATCAGGAACAGGAAGAGAAAGAACAAAAGTTAAGCTGGTGAGATTCGATTATAGTCTTGGATACTGTTTTTATAAATTTTATCGGTTAAATTAGCTGATATTATTGTATTTTTCAAACATATAACATTATTATTTTTGGTATATATGATATTATTGTCGGTATAGTTTGGTGTTATTAGTTTCATTATTTTATTGGTTCACAATCAGACGGATCATCTCTCTATTTTTTACATTGACACACACTATTATAAATTTTCTTAATTAATTGTGTACTTTTAATTATGTTAATTTAAATCTAATTCCTATATAATTTAAATTATATTAATAAAGTTATACAATGAAATTAATAAAATATTTTAAAAATACAGACATATTCTGTTAAAATACATGCAAAAGAAACCAAATGATTCTTGGACGGTCGAGAGAGTTAGGAAATGCTCAAATCGTGGTAGTTGAAGCAGTGGCAGCTAGAGATGCCTTATATCATGCAGCCTGCCGTGAACCTCACAAGATTATTATAGATGGGGATAATGAAGTGGCGATTAAAGCTATTATGAGTTTGTATGCGACTCCAACGGATATCCAAACTATTGTCGATGATATTTATCTTACCACTTGTCCACGTGGTAAGTCTCTTTCAATCACTATTTACATGAAGCGAATGGAGCTATATATTGGTTAACAAGTTTGGGTTTAAGGGTTCTGGCCTTTCAGCGTAGCAATATTCACCAGACAAAGCCCTTTCTACTTTCATTTGTGCTGATACTTTGAGTTACCGTGTCTATTGTGGATGGTCCTATAGTTGGTCGCCCTTAGCTTAAAAAAAATGTAAAGGAAACCACAATTCAATTATAACAAGGATTAGCACACGACTCCGAGAATATAAATGTAAAATATTATCAAATGTATCAAACGTTGGACTAGGTTTTCACCGGTATATTAGATAGAAGGGCTACTCCGTTAGTCCTTAGGATGTAGTTTTTGAAGTTCTTTTTCTCAACTTTCTATGAAGTATTGTAGTTGCTTTCAAATCATCCGTTCTCCTCTTTAGAGCCAGTTCCGAGATTTCCAAGGTCCAAAGCAAGTTTTGATTGATGAGTCCTTTTTTCTGAGAACAGAGATATCCATGTTAGCTTTAAACGCATCTCAAATAATCCATTTTATACTATAGTACAAACTAATATACAGATCCTTTATGTTCTCTATGTACAAATAGGTTTATAAGATGCTATTTTTCCAATTATAAAAGTAATGCGTTAGAAGCAAATCCATAATATAATTAAAGTTTCAAAAGGAGCTCCTTAACAAATTCAGAACCCCGAACAATTACTTGAATTGTTTGGAGTCTTGAATTACCCTGATCCTCTTCCCCTTACCCCCATTTTGCCAAACAAGGCATTAGAAATTTCAAGCACCGATCCGCCTGAAAAGGGAAAGAGACTATTTTTACAATGAAACTTGGTTACAAACAAACGCATTAGCATATTGTTCTATTTTTACAAGCATTAAGTATTTCATCAGATCATGCACCCGATTGGCGCAATCTTAGACTTTGGAGCAGCCAACACGGAGAAAAGAATGAAATGTTTTTTTCTGAATACTAAGTGGTTGTCTGGACCGTGTAGGGTCAGGTAAGGGTCAGCCTTGCGACTGATTTAACACGAGATTTTGAGATTCACGTCTCTCGGGCATATAACCTCAAAATTTGGCTCCAAGTTCGTCATGATCATAAGCAATCAGGATCAGAAATTGAGTTTCATGGCATAGAGTTAACATCGTTGATGTGATAAAGCACTGTTAAGGTTGAGCTCCTGAGACAAAAGGTCAGAGTTACTTTACCTGAAAGAAAGCTAATGTCAAACAAAGTTATAGTCCGCGGCTTTTCCTTATTTCGGTTGAAGAAATGTCCATACGGAATTGCTCAGGTGGGATTGAGATGAACATGTCTTTTAATACTTCAGGAATCTCTAGATCTTCAAGAACCTGCAAAAAAATCATGGAGGGAAAAATTACAGGAAAATGAAAGGAGCGATATTCTGATAATTAAGATTATGAGAATTTAGGGTGTGTTCAGTTTATAGAAAATTTTTTAATTTTCAAAGAAGTTATGAGGAAAACCGCATTTTGTAGAATACAATGATCCGATTTTCCGATTTTCTGGGAAAACACTAGTTTAGCCTGCCTTTCACTTAAGAGGAAAACCCCATTTCCGTGTTTTCCAGTTTTCTTTTGAGATCATCATTTTTCCTTGTTTTCTAAATTTTCCAAGTTTCAATTATCGTAGAAGATTAGAAAATTTTCTCGAAGTAAATGCTTCTTTATTGTCTAGGAGAGTAACTTGGAATCAAAGAATGCTGGTTGCGTGATATAATAGTCGTTGTCTGTCAAAAATCCTTTATAGTTTTGAGGAACAATACCACAACAAATTTGATAAGAGTCAAATAAAAGTCACTATGTTAACAGTCATAACAGGACATATTTTGAGCTAATTGTTACCCTACCAATCACCTGATGCATTATATAATGTTCCATGACAACACGACTATAAATGGAATGTGACCGCGTACCGTAACTTGATTCCACAATTGCAACTAGGGATAGAAACGAGCCAAACATTAATGAACTACTCACATACAAAATTGACAAGGGCTCGTTTCTGTTCGCATTGGAGGCTCAAATATGGACCTGAGTTCGAGCAAGCTTAATAGGTTTTACAAGCCATTTCAAACAGGGAGTGCTTGACTCCTTAAAGCTTCCAAACAATTTGATAAGGACTTATTAATAGTTGGTTTAGCGAAAACGGTTTGATATTAGCTTGATAATAACTCGAGTAGATTGACTCAATTATAGCTCGGCTTGATTATGAGCTCAAATAAGCTCAACAGTGAGATCGGATTGACTCAATAAAAACACGATATTGAATATATTAATATCTTATTGAACCAAGGTGGATCAAAGGTTCAAAAGCTCAACAAAAGATTGGCCCAAATTCAAGCTTGATAAGGCTTATCAAGCTCGAGTTCCTACACAAGAGTGCTTGGCTCAGATCGACTCATTTACACTCCTAATTGCAACCAATTACCTTAAGTCAACCACATTCCAATTTTGCAGTCCCGCAATCGCAATTATAATTGCAGCCCCGACCACGATTTAAAACCATTGCAGTCGCAGTAACCAAACAATTGAGTAATCCCTAGTCTCCTTCATGTGGTCATCGTTAATAGAGAAAAGAATACAAGAACCAAAACCAACTGGAAGAGTGACACTACCTTAACAGCACCATCGACAATGCGGCCACCCACAAGAAATGTGCACCCGGTATTCTTGCATCCCAAGAGTATATCTATCATCTTATTGTAATTCCCATCATAATATTTTGGCTGAGATTCAAATTAAAAAGTACTGTTAACAGCTATTGTACTATAGAATTGAAATATTCAATAAAATGGAAATGAACCCTGTGCCAAAATGTTCCGGCACCATAAATTTTAAATGCAAATATGCGGACAGAGATTAGGTCAAGGAATGGAACGGATAAAACCTGTTACCCGTGGATATTGGGTATAAGTGAGGCGGATAGCAAGCACGGGTTGGGTGTACCTGCCCCGTACCTGCCATGGGTATGGGAAGGATACATGCATAGTTTTGTATCCGCCCTGCCCCACCTTATACCCACCATTCCCGCTCCATTTTTTTGCATCTAACAAATTTGAAATTAAAATTACGTGCTTAAATTCAATTATCTAAATTATTTATCAATATTATAAAAAAAATATAATTGAATTTTAAAAAAAGTATTGAATAATAAATATGAGCGGATATGGATAATCGTTTCGTACCCACGTCAGGGCAGATACGCGGCAGGTAATGTATACCCGTTTAAACCTAGGGGTTAATGGGGTGGGCATGGGGTACAAGTTTGTACCCGTCGGGGCAAGTATGGGTATAGATTTGGACGGCGGGTATGGGTATGAAGGAGGCACCCCTGATACCTGCCCGCCCCATTGCTATCCCTACCCGGGATCAAGAATAAAGGCAGAGAACTAAATTTAGAATATTAAAGAATTTCTTTTACTTATCACTATAATTTTAACTATTTCATGGAATATATAAATTTAATTATTTTAAATGCAAATATACAATGTCTAATTGGCAAATCCCACATTATAATGATACGGAGCATCAATGGTTGTTCATCAGAAAAATTGATGATTGAAAATGACAGATGCAATCAGGAATTCAGTTTCAAAGAACATAAAAGGCACAAAAGAACATACATTCACAAGCCTCACAGCTGTATCTGCACCAATCACGAAAGCACTTCCTGGAAAAAGCTCCGCTTTCTTGTAAAAGAAGGGCTGGCTGGATATTATTACCGTCTTACCTGCCATTCAGTAATAAGCTATCAACCTCGCGTTCTTATTTCAAACACAACAGAAAAGAGAGAAAAGAGAAAAAAAACAGAAGAAGCCCGCAGTTCTAAGACCACCTCCAGAAAAATGATCCTAAGAAAATGACTGGTACCGTCATAGCGAAACAAATGTTACCCTTTCGATTTTCACCCTTTTAGTTTGATCAAATTTACCAATTTTGTAAATATAACATCAAATTTACCAAAAACATAGGCCACTGTCACAAAAAGATTATCTCATCAATCACACCAAACAAGTCAAAATGACTATCAAATTTTCAAATGAGAAATGAACTGTCATTTATTGAGATGTTTTTCCAATATTTCAATAGTTAAACCTATTATTATTATTATTTTTTTAATATTTACAAGTACACAAGTGAATAGAAAGAATGTCAATATAATTATCAAAAAAGAAGGTCAATATATATTAGGAGAAATTTTGCGCGAAAAACATTCTTAGTGATGTATTAAAAAGTTAATAACCATAACTGAAAGTAACTAAGCCAGAAAACCAGGTGCCAGCCCATCGATTTTAAACAGGTAAAGCTACTTGTGCTCAAGTCCCATCATGGCCAGCATATCGAAGCATCGTTCAAAGAAGAAAGAAAGCAAACACCAAGGAGATTATGGAAACTGTTTAAAATTTTCTATTTCAATTCTCTAACTTTTGGATTTTATTTCACTAAAAGATGTCTCCATAAAGTATATAAGGGTCCTATGTATAGAGTAGGAACCTGAATCCAAAAAGATAAAGAAGTATAATGTAAATCTAATTAGATAATAAAAATAATCCAAATCTTAAATATATAATCCTAATCTAACTAAATTAAAAGATAATCCTAAATAACCTTAATCTAATCTAAATCCAATAAATCCTCAAGGACAAACTAATATGTAAAAAATTTAAGAGTTACAAATATTATTTAAACTCATTCTAATACAAATATTTTCACGAATCTTATATTTTACATTATCCTCATATTGCATCACATAGGCTAAATGCACACAATGAATTCAATCCAACTCTCCAAATGGAAGTTACTCGGAACATAGAAATGGGAATTCTATTTCTAAAAGCGGCAGCTAATAATACCATTTTGCAGTGTTTAAAAAGCGACATCCATGCCTTCGTTTTCCTGGGCCAGTCTCAGGATTTTAGGGACCCAAAGCAAGTTTGATGGGGCAGGGCCCTTTTTTGGTAACCAAGATGCCCAAGCCAACTTAAGCATACCTTAATTAATCCACTTTGTACGGTAATATCAGCTAATATATAGATTATTTACATTATATATACGAATATATGTTTATAACATATTAATGTATAGGTCATTATTGCTTCCATTACAAATGGTGATATGCAGTAGAAGCAAACTGATAATATAATTAATTTTCAATGGCATGTGTTAACCAATTGGGACTGGAAACAACTAGTTTTGTTGCTTGATATCATGACTGACCCTAAACTTCTCTATCAGTCTATTCACACATACTATAAACAGGCCATATCAAACAGGAATGCAGCAGGCATTAAAACAAATTGCAGAATTAATTCTCACCAGCTTTCTCGAATTGCTTTACACGCCCCTTGATTTGGCATAGTGTTAGAGGTGGCTTATCAGCATTCACTGCTGATATCTCGAAGCAAGGATACCCATCCTTACAAATGCTGCATATCCAACCTTGAAAAATGTGAGAGTTGCAATCCAACTTAAATAAAGTCGTATATTTTCAGGACATGAAGGAGAACTTTTGATTTGTAAAGCAAATCAAAAAAACTTAGTGACATTTTACCAGGCTAGTCTATAGTTGCACTAAGTGGAGCAAAAACTGGATCGGGAGCCGGGAGCAGGGAGCCGGAAGTCTTAGTAGCTCTAGTGGTTAGGAATGCCGAGGAAGCATTTATATTAAAATATATGGTTATTCACGCTATTATTCCCTATACTTAGCTTATTATGTCAATTTTAGTTCTTGTGCTTTTAATTGTGTCAATTTAGTCCATGTAGTTTTTGTCATGTCCAATCTTAAATTAATGCTCATTGTCGGATGAAATCATAACAGCACATTCATTCTTTTTAACTGTTGACTCATTTATGAACATTCCCTTCACATGAAAAGCATATGTAAGTGTTGATTAATGTTAAAATTTCTACCGCAAGTTAATATTAATTTGAATACTAGAATTGATTGAAATAATTACAATTGTACCACGACTAAATCAAAGTAAAAAGGCCTATATTAACACAATAAACAATGCACGACGATTACTGATGCCAACAAGCATAAGACATTTTAGATAGATACAAAAGTTTGAAATTCTTTAATTAAACCATTTAAGTACAACAAATTAAAACATAGTTACCATTAAGCTCTAACCAAGGAAATGGAGTCCAAAATACAACATCTCTTATTCAACTAATATGATCAACAAACAAGTCATCTAATAAGGCTAGAAAATCTAATAGGCCTACAAAAAGCTACTCTTTGTATCCAAACAATTCAACAGTTGGTTGAATTGCGTTTCTAATCTATGCATTTCCTCAAACATGGGATAGGCACTTCGAAAGGTAAACGTGGGAAGATCAACATACCTGCTTGCAACTTCCAAGAGCTTGAGATGACCAACATGTAAAGGATTAAATGACCCAGGAAGTATAATTTTTCTCTCTTTTCCAAATGTTTCTTCACCTGCAGAAATGTTTCTGGTGAACCAATAAGAAGGGAAAGAAACAAATAATCATAATCTATATAGCCGCAATACGGTCTAATCCAGTCCAAACATACCACTTGAAAAAGGATAAACCTTAAAAGATATTTGCCCATTTAAAAGCTGCTCGAGTTCTTCATCTTCACTGAACAACTTTTCAGTTTCAATTGATACATCTGACTCATTCAACTCCGGAGTATACTCCGCAGAAACTCTGCAAGCATTTGCAATAGCCTTTGGCGAAGATAAAAGATGAAGTCTTCAGTCACTTCATCAGGAAACATATTGAGCAAGCAAAGAGAAATGACGAAAATAAAGGTGATGAAGCACAATGGAAGTAACTAATTAATTTCAAACTCAACTATGTAATACTTGGATTCGGTTCACTCAAGAATATTTTTCATAAGGTACTCCTATTTATAAGTACTAGGTACCCTAAATTGAAAAGATAAATGAAATCTCAAAGAAGTCTAAATCTAAGCTAACTAGGAAATAAAGATAATCAGAATATTAAAAGGTATAATCCTAACCTAATTAAAATAAAAGAAAATCCTGAACAGTCTTCATCTAATCTAAATCAAATAAATCCTAAAGTAATATATAAAGAAGGTAAAGGTTACCAATATATTTAAATTCTTCTTATCCAAATATCCCTACGAGTCTCACATTGTACATTATCCCCATACAGCATCAAAAGGTTCTGCTCCACTTCATGCATATTGAACTTCCATTTTTAATCTAGAACAATGTTGCCCCCAGTCAACAGGGGGGAGGGACAGTAAGTTTTATGCTATACACTTTTTTCAGTAAGTAAGCGAGATTGGGAATTTAAACCTATAACTTCTTGACCTAGAGCCTCAACCTTGGTAATTTTACCATTAGAAGAACGCCTCGTTGGCAAGTTTTATGATATCCACTCCAACAATGACAACATGCTTAACAATATCAAATCCAACAACAACAACAATCCCTGTGCCCCAAGGGCTCCTGCATAAGCAAGGTTTGGGGGGGTGGATGTACACAGCCTTCCCCCATCAGGATGCTAGCCTGACGAGAGGCTGTATCCGAGGACTTCCAACCTGAGAAGCGTGGCAGCATGGAATCCATATAACTATAATCCAAACTCATCTCTATTCCCCTTCCTCAAAACCTACAGCCCCAATCATAAAACTGAGATTACGTCACTCTTGTGCTTCTAGCATACTTCGTACATGGAACTAGACTGTAGATACAATACAGGCCATCCCAAACAAAATAAAATTTCTAGCATTAGAGAACGAAAATTTCACACATATTAATCTCTTGGAAATAACGTGCACCAAAAGTTCTTCCGCAAAATTTACAACACACCTTGAGTAAAAGTCGACTCGAAAGGACTTCTTCCTTCTCACGAGTCCGGAGTCCCTACAGAATTTTAGGAACAATAACTTCAGCAATCTAAAAAAAGGCATAAGCTAGTGACCATAAAAAAGGCATAAGCAATCTGAAAAGAAACAGTAAATTCAATGTTGATTAATATCTCATATAAGCCCCAACTGGTCAGAGTGAGTTGTTGACTGAGCACCTGAATCAAGATTTCCTTGCTTCAGTTAAGTACTTTTAAGCAAGGAACAATAAAAGGGACCTGTGAGTCTGTGACACATCAAAAATTCCATCCAAAGCTCCTAAGAAAGCTGATATGGCACACAAACTGGACGTAGAAACCAAATTCACTAGATGACATGGAATCTTGATCACGTACCAGTTTAGAAATATAGAATATCCGCATAAGGAGTTTAGATTAATGAGTTCTTATTATTGGCAAAAATCACACAACTAAAGCAAAAACAAAATAAAGCAATACACAAAAGTTTATGTGGAAACCTTCTTTCAACTAGAGGAAAAACCAGTGGCTCAAATGAGTGTCTCATCCACTACTGAAAATTTGGAATTACAATTACTAATTATAACCCCGAAAAACAAACTCTCATCTCAAATGTAGCTCTTGCATGATAAAGCTACAAACTGGGACCTGTGAGTCTATGACACATCAAAGATTCCATCCAAAGCTCCTCAGAAAGCTGATATCGCACACAAACTGGACGTAGAAACCAAATTCACCAGATGACATGGAATCTTGATCACGTACCAGTTTAGAAGTATAGAATATCCGCATAAGGAGTTTAGATTAATGAGTTCTTATTATTGGCAAAAATCACACAACTAAAGCAAAAACAAAATAAAGCAATACACAAAAATTTATGTGGAAACCTTCTTTCAACTAGAGGAAAAACCAGTGGCCCAAATGAGTGTTTGATCCAATACTGAAAATTTGGAATTACAATTTCTAATTATAACCCCAAAAAACAAACTCTCATCTCAAATGTAGCTCTTGCATGATAAAGCTACAAACCCTGTTCAATGTAGGTTTAGAACGGTAAAGCTGCTAACCCACCACAATGCAACTTTTGCACGCTTGAAGTTGCAAACCTCAATCAAAGCACCGGACCTTGACTTCCTTCATATTCAGGTAAACCACACTCAACATCAACATAAGAAACACTCACAAATAGAAACACTCTGAATCTATTTCTCACTCTCCCCCAACCCAAGTGATCCGCCCCCCACCCCCCCCCCCCCCCCCCCCCGCTTCAAAAAAAAAAACCAAAAAAAAGGCATCCGTTTACCAATACCCACACACTCTACCTTTATCTTCTCTTCCTCCTCCTCCTACTCTCATTTATTTATAAAAAAATAAAACATAACCTAACTCCAATTCAAAATTTGAATTCCAATCTTATTTGGCAAAGAAACATACAACTTTCTTTACTTCCTTTTCCAATCTCCTTCATTATGACTTCTTTTTTCTTTTCATTTTCTTTTTCTACTTTTTTTTTTTTTTTCTTTTCTCTGTTTTATTTTTAGATATAGTAATTTTGATGTAATAATACTTAACACTTACAAGACAATCATGGCTTCAGCCAAATAGAAGAGCTAACTCCCAAATGATGTCATTCACAAGCAATTGTTGACAGCCCTTGAGTCAAACCCAGCTTCTCAGATCCACATCAAAATATGGTCAGATCAAAGATCACACGCCTTACGATAGTGGCCTAGATCATAGATCAATGCTTAATGCACACAATCAAAGGTGGTAGGCAATGCTCCTACCTCCTGCACCCCCAAGGGTAACAGAATTTGAAGTTACCCGTATGCATTTTCAAAGCATCAAGGAAAATATATTGGACTGGCTTTTTCTAGTTTGCACCGTGAAGCAAGGAGTTCACTGGATAAGAGGGCTGACAGAAGAGTAATATTTGAGGTGAGTGGTACTTGTGTATCAAGGTTTACATTATAAAGGCACATTAGAAAGTGCTGATTTTCAAGTCAAAAATTTGATTGATGAACATCATTCAACTTATGCATTGGTGAATCTGTGGAAGGCATTTAATTAACAAGAAGCTGAAAATGAAAGGAAAAAGTGTGGTTTTCGGAGTTGCATGTGTCAATCACATGATAAAGCTTGCATGTCTAGGTAAAAATTTCAAAAGATAACGTATCACATCAACTTTACAGTGAGCACATCCCCTTGCTCGAGACTAGGTGGAACCTCTACTTAAATACAGGTCCCTTTTTTCAAGGGCTTGAGTCCTTATTTTAAGGATGAATCCAAGTTTCAAGGTTCACTCAGAAAATACAAACCTTTGACAGGGTGACCTTGGAAAGCCAAAGTCGATCAGATGTTCTAGTCGACATGTGGATCCTAACATGTAAGAATAACAAGAAATTAAGTATTCAACCCATAAAATGACAGCAACATACAAAGAATTCTAAACTGGTAACATATATGTACAGCAAACATATTCAGGAAACCCAGGTGACTCCATTGAATTGTTAGGAAAAAACCGCTGTTTACCATTTCACACTGAAAGCAAAGCTCTCCCAGAAGTTAAAGAATGAGAACATCATTTTAATATAACCGCTCTCAATACAATTTGTATGTAACAAATGACTGGATAAAAGTTATCTGCTAGGCATTGAAGATTTATAGATAATTCACATTAACGACGATTGTGTGCATCGATTCAAGTACCACAATCAAGGAGTTTGAATGAAAAACAATAAGTTAAATAACTATATGCAAATCAGAAACATTCCAAGCCTTGACCACTTGAGAACATTCGCCTTTGAAACTTCATTAATTTTTCATAGCTTGTCCTTGTTTAAAATTTCCTTCTTGTGTGAAACAAGATGCTCAGGTCTCCTATATGTCAGGAATCATAATAACACAAAATTTGTAACAATAATTATGGTGCATGCCAAACATGAAAAAGAACTTTAAACACTTCCAGACGTTCCAACTTCTCAAAGATGTCACAATTGTTTGAATATTTCAAATCAGAGAATGCATATCAAAACTCAGAACCAGATGAAATGTAAGAAGCCACTTAGCTCTAAATTCAAGGTTCACCGATTCTATTGTATACACTTTAGATTCATACACAAAAATGTTGACATTCTGAAAAACGGACACATAACATCTACTGCTCATACACATAAAAGGGTGCTCTCAAAGTAGTAAGCAGCTCTATCAATGTAAAATCACATAAGGAATACCTATGATCACCATGTTTCATGTGAGTTGTCGCTAGAGAACCAGTGAAGCCCACACCAATTGCAGGGCAACCTGTTCAATACAACGGTACAAATTAATATCACAACATACTCATTTTACAAAGAAATTTGAACCAAATCATGATTATAAATTAAAAAAAGAAAAATAAAGGCAACATTATTTATTTAACCAAATTCCATAACTGAACACACATGTAACTAATAGAGAGAACAAGAAGAAACTTCAGTGATTAAGGCCAGGGGTGTAAACGAACCGAACGTTCAATCAACTACTTGTGTTTGAAATCGATTATGGTTCATTTGTGTTCACAATTAGGGCTTGATAAATTATCGAGCCGAGTTCGAGCAGGCTCGATAAGCTTAACGAGCCGAGTTCGAACAAGGGGGTGCTCGGCTCGTTAATGTTCATGAACAGTTGATAAGAGCTCGTTAAGGGCTCGTTAAAAAACTCGTTAAGAGCTCGTTAAAGGGTTGTTAGTAGTTAATATTAACTGCAAAATAGTTTGATAATAGCTCGATAGTAATTCGAATAACTTGGCTCGATAGCTAGCTCGACTCGATAATAAGCTCGTGTTTGTTATGAGCTCGATTTCATTCGATAACGAACTCGGCTCGGCTTGATAAGGAGCTCGAATTGGTTTGATTAGCTTAATCAGCCGAGCCGAGCTGAGTTTCAAGCACAACAAAATCTTAACGAACTGAGCTCGAACAAGGGGTTGGAAAGCTCGATAAAAGCTCGGCTCAAACTCAAGCTCGATAAATCTTAATGAACCGAGTTTGAACAAGGGGATGCTTGGCTCGGCTCATTTACAAGGCTCCATTTGGTCAGAAGGAAGTCTATTCTACCCATTTGTCATTACTCGTTTACATGAACAAGGAATACAAATCTTCAAAGAGAAAATCTAATCCCATATAAGAAAGTCCATTCCCTATAGTAGATAAGTCATTTCGCTTTGCACCACTTCTCCTGATCCACCCAAAGCCTCACAAGCTTCCAATCAAATTACACTATACGTTTGCTAAAGTTCCAACCCTACAAAAAGTTATGTAGTCAAATTTATCACTGAAATTGGAGAAACGAAAATTTTAAGGTGAAAATATTTTAAGCAGTTAATAACTCGACATGTGAGCCTAATAAGAAATCTCACATCGGAGTTGTAAGAAAGAATAGACTAACATATAACCTAGTGGGCTACTCCACATAATGTCACACGAAATATATATTTTCATTCAGAAGTAAAATGTCTTCCCTCCAACCAAATGGTTTTCCGTCTAACCAAACCGAACAATGTTAAAATGAGTAGAACAGAGAAAAGAAACCTGGTTTAGAAAGCTTAAGCGCGCGATTATAAGCCAGCAAAGCCATGTCCTCAGCAGTTCGCTGGCTCGCAAACTGCGACGGTATCTGATAACACCATTGTCAAACAGCAAATGATTACCACGGTCCAAGGTGATCAATCGAAACACGAGGTATTTCCTCCATTGGTCCCTCGTGTTTCTAAATTTGTTCAAATTGGTCCCTCTTTTTTTCATTTTTTCAAAATGGTCAATCATGTGTGTAATTTTGTTCAAATTAGTCTCTCATCTTTTCTTTAATTCAAAATGGTCCCTCATGATTTATATTATGACAAAATAAGTCCCTCATCTTTCTAATTGTTACCTAATTTTAATTATCAAATGGCGGACTAATTATTAAGTATTCCACATGTGAGTCTAATAACAATCTCATATAGGAGTTGTGAGAAAGAAAAGAAAAATATATAACGCATAGTGACTCCGTGGGTCAGGCCTAAGGCTCAATGAAATTTAACTCTAATTTTGTTATAAAATCAGACATTATGGAATATTTTGAACAAAGAAACAATGAGGAACTAGTTTAAACAAAATTACAAACACTTGGTATCATTTAAACGGAAGAAAACGGGAGAGATCATTTTCAACAAATTTAGAAACGCTAGGCACCAACGGAGTAAATAACTCATCCAAACAATCGAATACAGGTAAGAAAAGATCAAAGAGACAAAAAAATGAAAATGAAAGGGACCTTTCCGAGCAATTGAATCGAGGACATCCTAGAGTAAGGAACAAGAGCTTCAAGAACTGTGTTGGAGGCTCCAGGAACTGATGTCAACCATCCGATCACCTGATTCAATTATATATTCAAATTCAACCATCATTTTCGAATTTGAAGTGAATTTCGCTGAATTTAGACTGATGTCAACCATCCGATCGCCTGATTACATTATACATTCAAATTCAACAGGTATTTTTGAATTTGAACTAAATTTCGGTGAATTTGAACTGAATGTCGATGAACTTCAACTGATCTCAACCATCATTTTTGAATTTGAACTGAATTTCAGTGAATTTGAATTGAATTTCGGTGAATTTGGACTGATGTCAACCATCCGATGACCGGATTACATTATATATCCCAATTCAACCATCATTTTTGAATTTGAATTGAATTTCAGCGAATTTTAACTGGATTTAGGTGAATTTGGACTGATGTCAACCATCCGATCACTTGATTAGATTATATATTCAAATCCAACCGTCATTTTTAAATTTGAGCTTAAATTTCGGTGGAATTCGAATTCAACAGACGCAATTGCAGATCGAGAGGAGAGAGAGAAAGAGAAGACCTGAGAGCCGCCGCCGGAGAGGTAAAGGACGGCCTGGGCGGGGGTGGAGTGGATGGCTTCGATCACTGCTCTCACGCAACAGTCTGTCATTTTTCTCCTCTCTCTCTCTCAGCTTGGTTTATTCTGTCGTATTGAAGGGTCCCCCCCCCCCCCCCCCCAAAAAAAAAAAATTGACAATTGAGTAATATAAGATTTGACAATTTATAATCTAAGTATTTTAATATTTTAATATTAGAGTTTTTAAATTTTTTTAACTTTTTTTTAAAATTTGATAGATTTTCATTACATGCTAATACTACATATAATTTTGGCAATATATAAGTTTTTACATCCAAATTCAATGAAGTTTTTATCATATTTGGGTTAATTTTTGTTGAAAATATTAACTTGAGTTATATATATTATTATAATAATGCATTACATTAACATTTTTTTGTATAAAATTAGTTTGATTCTCAAAACAATAAATCAAATTCAGATATAAAATACCTAAATAATAACAATTTCAATTATTAGGACATCTCATTATATATATTGAAACATCGGGATACTTAAGTAATAAATTGTTAAACTTCAGGTACCTAAATGATAATTTTTCTTTTATTTTTTACACTGGTAATGACTTTGAGAAGGAAATTCTCATATGGGGAGCAACATGCCCTTAATGGATATCGAATTAAAGTGACTTCTCTTACCTTTGACGTTTTTTGTGACCAAACTATGACCTTATGACACGATATCCCGCATAGCTTAGTTGTGTCTTTTAGTGACATTATGTTTCTCTAATACTATACTGTTGTTTATTACTGAACGTTGATGTTAGCAGGAACAAAATATTATTGATAAAGTAATGATGTGATTTAGAAAATATATAAGTTATATAATTATCATAAAAATTGCTTTAACAATAATAATATTGCTCTCAGTGTAATTTAAATTAATCTTAGATAAAAAAAAAATTTAGTTAATTATTTGCTATTTTTTATTTAAAATAATTCTTAATGTTTATAAATTTATTTCAATTGATTTCTTTTTTTCTTATTTAAAACAACTTTTAATATTTTGTTTTACAATAAAGTTAGTATCTCATTTTTATTAAGTTTCACTTAATTTCATAACTAAATAAGGGACCAATTTTATCGTAAAATAAAATATTAGGAAATATTTTAAGCAAAATAGAGGATGAATGACCAATTTGAACTACCTTAAAAATATATATTAAGGATTATTATGAATATCATAATATGTCGTTGGCATATTTAGTATTATTTTTTCATACTGTTTATTTTTAAGAAATTCAATGTTTGGTTTTTAGAATTTTTTATTTACACGTTTGTCACGCTCATATGATAAGTGTCAATGGTTTACATAGCATGATAAGCGTGTTTTTCTAATATATGTTTGTAAACACCGGTTTATAATTATTTTTCCTGTTTTTGAGTCAGTTCTTTAATAGGGAGGGTCAAACTCAAGCTCTTGCAGAAAGGAAATAGGATCGGGGCTCTTTTACCGGAATGTGCTTGTCCTCCTTTCTGGCTTTTTCCTTCATATTTATAGCGTGGGTGTATATTGGACACATGGCCTTAGCACAATGGCTAATCAGGCAAATAGTCAAACGCGACAGTCTCAAGTGGTGTGAGGCAAACATAGTAATGGTGGTCAAGAAGGACGAGATCCTTGTTGAAGCCAGGTCTTAGGCACTCTGCCAAAAGGGTTATCGGTTGGGAACTCATCTTTCTCATAAAAGCTCTTACGTATGCTTGACTCTACTCACTCGGTCTATTATAACTTGGTTACCAAACTGATCACTTTTTCCCCTAACAATAATTATAGATAACCAAAGGTCCATGTACTCCATCCATTGCGTCAATTAGTCCTTTTATTTTTAATTGTATCAATTTAGTCCCTGTATAATTTAAAATGTGCCAATTTGGTCCTTAAAAAAATTTATGTTAAATTTTTAATGGTTCAGCCACGAATTTGGTTAAATTAAGTAAATATAATAAATTACTTGCATATAACATAATTTTATCATTCAAAATTACGTCGTTAACATAACTTAAATTTGATCGAAGGATTAAATTGATATATATTGAATTGTTAAGGAACTAAATTGATACAATTAAAATTACAAAGACTCAATTGATATAATAGATAATGTACAGGGGTCTTTGGTACAACCCATAATTATATTTTTCTAAGTAATTATTTATTACTACCTTTTGAAAAATAAGAAATATTTAGATGCTAAATTTCCTTAGCTTAAAGCCTTTGGGCCCTATAATGGATAAGAAAGGTGACAGGCCCAGTACAAGTAAAGAATATACTATGAACTATATAATTTTTATTTCTGATAAATAAAAACTATATAACTTTTATTTATCCAAAAAGCATAAAAGGGCAAATGGAAAGCAGAAATTTAAAGCTACTGACCAAAAAAAAAACTATTTAAAGTTCTAATTCTTTTAATCGATACATATTTTTATACAGAATTTTTTCATAAATATTTTTAATTAACTTTGTTTCTTAAAAGATTTTATCTCTCTGGATACAGAAAATAGTTTTATCCTTTAAATTTGCATAAGATTCACGATTAATCAAGTTTAGGTTGATGTGAAGCACGTGACATGAGATTCTTGCGGAAAACGTTATCTTCTCCATTAGAAAAATGCTTTGAACTTACCTCCAATGGAAACAATATTTTCCATATTTATTATAAAATTATGCAAAAAAAAAAAAAAATTGATACAAAAATATTTTTCGTTGTAACAAACAATCATTTTTACTGGATGAAAGTTCATTTATCATAAATATTATTTAACAATAGTCATATCATATCAATTCTAAATTTTAAAATATAAATATTTGTTATAATCTATTTATTTAATTATATATAGAAAGAAACTTTTTAAAAAAATTATTAGAAAAAAGAGATGAGAGGAAGCCAAAAGGTTGGGAATAAAAAAGGAAATAAAATCGTGCCGTGTACTTTAGGCATAAATAAATATGTTAAGTTCTATATTATAATTATACCCTTCTCTAACTTTATATATAGGGATTTAATTCAGAATAGAGGTATTATGAATGATGAATTATTAAGTCTGTAAAATTATCACAATAAAATAGAGCAAATATCAAACACAGAACACAAGTAGATGGAAAATTTTGGATGATCTATTATTCACACGAAGAAACCTATTTATGTTTTTTGGTCAAAAAGAAACCTATTTTTAATATAACGGGATCAACCAAAAGTCATGAGGAAGAAACCATAAAAGAATACTAGGACAAGAACAATTACAAGAGTAATTGACAAAATAATTGCAAAATGAAACCTCCCATGGGCATTAATGTTTTGTTTGGCAACTGGGTAAAGGCGAGTAAAGAGAGGGAGGATAAAGAGGGTTAAAGAAGGAGAGGACAAAGAGGGTTAAAGAGGGAGAATGTAAGGTAATATTCTACATTTATTTAGATATATCAAATTAAGAAGGGTAATAAGTTACCCTTATTTGGTAATTGAGTAAAGGGGTAAGAGTAAAGAGAGTTATAGTTAAAATAAAGGTAAAAGTGTCCAAAATTTTTTAAAAATTACTTTTATCCCCCTTTATTCCCCAATTTGGGGGTTAAAAAAATTGGGGGTAAAGAGGGGTAATGAGGGTAAAATTACCCTCTTTACCCCTCGAATAAATTTGCCAAACATTGATAAAAAATTACCTTTATTTACCCCTTTTTACCACGTTGCCAAATATGGGGTAAGGTGTCGGTTATGGAGGGAGGGGAAGACATCAAGACCAAATTGAATGTCCTCCATCAAAGCTAGATCTAGAAATTAAAACTTATATCTAATAAATTAAAATACAAGAGAAATACAAAACTACATCAAAATACTAAATACCTTAATTTCAACAAAATTCTCTATCTAAGTTCTCTATATATAGGGGCTTAGTTCATAATAGTGATATGATGAATGATAAATTATTGAGTTCTTTATTTGAGTTCTCTATATATGGGGCCTAAGTTCAAAAGAAAGGTATAATGAACGATGAATTATTGAGTTCTCTACCTAAGTTTTTTTATATATACAAGCTAAGTTCTATCTTTTTGCCAACAATGTTGGAAGTTTAAAGAACACCAAAAACACAGTGTTTCTCTATAAAAGAGGGGTAGGGGACACGGTTGGTTTGAGTGAATGGAAGAAAGGTGAGAAAAATTCGAGCTATTGTATTTGATCAAATACAAGTGAGTATGATCTTGTGGGTGTATTGGATTTTATGTTAATTAGAGACTGTAATCCAAAATTTTAATAGTGAGAGTTTGATACCGGATTGGATCCATGGTTTTTTTCCTGTAGTTGAGAGATGGTTCTCATTGTGTTGTTTTGCGCTTGATTTTTTGTTTTTATTGTGCTTGTTGATTCAATTCAAAATATAGAGGTTAAATGAAGGGTGATTTAAGTATAAATAAATAAGTTAAGTCATTTATTACAATTAGACACATCCCCTAACTCTATATATAAGGGCTTAAAAGTGGAAGAGAGGTATGGATGGAGAATTGTGTTGAATCTCCCTCCCTCTCTCTCTCTCTCTCTCTCTCATTAAAGTCTCCCTCTCTTTTCTATCTCTAGTCTATCTATCTCCTCTACTTTTCCTCCTATCATATACTTATAAATTCTATATTGTTATAAAGATTATCAAATTTTTCAAGCCGGGGGTTCTCGGAAACAGTCTCTCTTCAGAGTAACCCTCTGAAGGGGAAAGTCTGCGTACACCTACCCCCCAAACCCTGCGTATGCAGGAGCCCTCAAGGCACTGAGTTTGTTGTTATTGCTATTGTATTAAGATTATCAAATTTATGCTAATATACTGCTATTATTGAGTGGATTGATTGCCCGATAGTTGATCTTTTAAGTTGTGGTGACAATAAATGGGGTGGGTTAATGTCAAATGCTAATAATAATTTATGATTTGACTCCAATTACAAGTGATGTGCTCGTTTTTGAATTGCTGAAGGTCATTTCTAAACATTATTAATAGGGCCTGAGGGAGGATTGAGTGGTGTAGTTCCTTCTCTAATTACAAATAAAAATATTTTTAAATATTAAAAATTATTAATATTTTTATAATATATAATTTGTATATAAAATATAAATTTAAAAAGTTGTTTTACGTTAATAATAAATAAATCTCTATATATTATAGATAAGTTACTCCTCTCTAAAATTCTCTAAACCTCACTTCTAATGATTTTAGAATAAGTATTTTAAATTTTCATGAAAAATAAAAGAAACTCAAAAATAAGCTATAGAAGGCTTAAATCTTTTATAAAAGAAAAGAAATGATATAATCAGGATATCAAAAAAATAAAATAAGGATATTGAGAAGTTAAGAATAACAATTCAAGTTTGAAACATTGAGAACATACTGATGTGACATATTACACTTTTTAACAGTAAACGTCCTTCGTGCATTGCACGGGATAACACTAGTTAGTAATAATAATGTATAAGTTTAAGTTTATTGTATATAAAGATATATGAATTAAATATGTTATAAATATAGATTATAATTTTTTATATTTGGATAATAAAATTTATTTTTTAATATTGTTTGTAATTTTCCTTTATACCTGTTTTCTCATATTGTGATGCTGTTTTGTTTTGCTTTTTCAGCTACATACTTTTATGCAGGTTGGTGCAGACTTCGCTTTTATAAGCCGTGTCTGTTTTGTATCACAACACGAAGGTAACAGTTAGGGTTGGAATTTTTGAAGCCAGGTTGAATTTAGATTGACCTATTTAACCCATTAGATAATTAGATTAAATTTGAGTTTGACTCGTATAACTTATTCACAACACACTTGACCCATTTATGTATTTATATTATATATTTGAATGATGTAGTATTAATTTAATAATTTATCTTACAATTATAATTATGTTACGTACTTACCCACCAGGGCCTTGCTTTAGTGGTAGAGGCATGTGAGGGGATCGAATATTGCTTTAGGTCAAAAGTTTTAGAGTTTGATCTCCTCTTTGAACCTCTTCTTAAGGAATCCTTGACTTAACTAGTTTATATAGCTTGTGGGTTGCTATATAAGTCAGGGTCTATTAGATAACTGGATTTCTTGTTAGCAAAATATTAATCGCAACATGTATTATTGATATATTTGTAACTGACAAACTAAAAAGGGTGACAAAAATAAAAAAAAATAAAAAAGCGAAAAAAAGTGGGAGCCATTGCTCAAAATGGCCACATCAGCAAATTTTAAAAACATAATTTTTTTCGTTTTGAATACCTGACACTTTAAACCTTTTTTTTAATTTAATTTTTAATAAATTATTAATTAAATTAAATATATTAATTATATTTTTATTATCATGTTATATTTAACTTTATAATATACGTTTTAATTAAATTATATATGTTATTTATAATAAAATTTTAAATTAAGTTATTTTTTAAATATAAAATAATATTATCTATACATAATTTTTTAATTTACTGATTATTATTATTATTTAATAATAATAATTTATTTATATAATATTTAACATAAATTATTATCTTTAAAATTATTATCAAATGAAGGGAGATACTCAAAATAAAAAAATAATTAAAAATTAAAAATTTACTGACATAAAAACTATTTAGATAAATATTTTTTAAAATAAATTATTTTAAATAATATTTTTTTAATTTTAAGCTATTTTGAGCGAAGACTCAAACATGGAATGCTTTATATAAAGTGGTAGGGGACAGATTTTGAAAAATCAAAACCCATTTTAGTGCATTTTGAATACATTTTCGAATGTCAATTTAACATTTTCGCCATTTCCAATTCAATTCAATCATTTGTTTCAATTTACTCCACTGACGGTTTTGAAGATCCACTGCTTGTGTCTTCTCTCCCTCTCTCTCTCTCTCTCTCTCTCTCTCTCGATATTGTTCGATTTTAGTTTGTAATTGAAAGGTAATTTCATCTTCGATTGCACTTTTCGACACTGATTCTGTGTTTTTCTCTTTAATTTCTGAGAATTTTGAGGGGAGATGGGGAGAAATGGATTGAAGTTATGTTTAGTTTGTGTTAGTGAGTTTTCTGTTTGACTTTAGCGGATAATTTTGCGAACGATGATGTGATTCTGGCGAATTTCGAGAAGAAATGGATTAAACTTCTCTTTAGGTTGTTTTAGCGAGCTTTCTGTTTGAATTTAGTTGATAATTTGGACGATTTTGCGAATTATGATGTGATTGTGGAGGTGAAGTTGCGGTTCTTATATTCAAATTTGGCTTATTGAATTTCCTGACGTTAACGTAGATGGAAAGAAATAAGTAAATATTCTCTTTAGTTTGTGTTATTGAATTTTTTGTTTGATTGCAATTGATACTTTGTGATTATTATGTGACTGGCGAATTTCTGAAGATGCGGTTGCTTGATAATCAAATTTGGCTTATTCAATCCCTTAACGTAAATGGAGATGGAAAGAAATAAGTGAATCTTCTCTTATAGTTTGTGTTGGCGAGTTTTCTGTTCGAATTCAGTGGAGATTCTTGATAATCTTGCGAATTATGATGTGAATGTGGAGGATTTCGATAATCTGGAGAATTTACTTGAGAATTCCCCTCAATCATCAATGTTTTTCTCTTTAATTTCCAAGAATTTTGAAAGGAGATGAAAAGAAATGAATTAAAACTTCTGTTTAGCTTGTGTTGTCAAGTTTTCTGGTGTTATTTAGTTGATAATTTTGCAATGTCGTGACTGTGGCGAATTTTCATAGTTACGGTTCCTGATATTCAAATTTGGCTTGTTGGATTTCTTGACGTAGACGGAGATGGAAATAAATAAGTGAATCTTCTGTTTAGTTTGTGTTGGCGAGTTCTCTGTTCGAATTCAGTGCATATTGTTGAAAATTTTCGATAATCTTGAAATTTGGCTTATTGAGAATTCCATTCTTGAGAATTTATTTGAGAAATGATATTTGCTTCCCCCTCAATTATGGATGTTTTGCTATTTTCTTTCCGTTCAAGTTGGAGCTTCAGTTTCTTGAAGTTAAAGTGTTACAAGTGTTATACTTCATACAGTTTCCTTCATTTTCCTTTGAGTGAACTCCAAGGTTTTCCAAATTTAAATTTGGAAATTCTTGCTTGCACGAAGAGTTGTATTGTGAGCTCCGTCTCGTATGAAAATAGTGAAAATTTTCTACAGCTTCGTCGATGTAGGTGCAATTGGTTTAATCATATAAATGTTTGTGTCAATTCTCTATTTTTTTTTCCTTTGATTTTTTCGTTTTCTACTTGTTGTTTCATATCATTTTCCTACAATGAACCTATTTGGTTTCATTTGTTTCGGGCTTCTAAGAGAATCTAGTTTTGCCCACATAATTTTGTTATAGTTAGTAGTAGTATGAGTCAAAAGCTTGACCAATTGATCGTTGAATCATTAAAATCTTTGTCTCAATTCTCTATTTTTCCTTTGATTCTTTCGTTTGTACTAAAGAGGGGACCAGCCCTAAAGCACCGGATCCCATTAGAATTCCAAAGTTAAGCGTGCTGGGGTGAGAGTAGTACCAAGATGGGTGACCTCTTGGGAAGTCCTCGTGTTGCACCCCTCAGGTTGGGGGTACTCGGAAACAGCATATCCTGAAGGAGGACGGCTGCGTACATCCACCCCCCCAGACCCTATTTAGGCGAGAGCCCTTAAGGTACTGGGAATGTTGCTTTTTGCTTTCATATCATATACCTACAATCTGCCTGTTTGGTTTCATTTGTTTGAGAGCTTCTAAAAGAATCTATTGTTGCCCACATAATTTTGTTAGGAGTATTAATCAAAAACTTGGCCGATTGGTTCTTGATTCTATAGACTCACCAGCATTACACGTATGAATGAATGTGTGCATACAACCTCACTTGATCTTGTATTTCTGCTCTTTATAAGGATAAGTATACATATTTGTGTTCGTAAGTATTTGGATTTCAGCTTCATATAGCTTCACTAATTTGACTTTATTCTCAATGGTCTTTTGTTATGTGATAAATAAGTGTTTAATGTATGTCGGACAGGCAGAAAATAGTGTTTTTAGTGAAATTACCACGTTAAAGAATGCATGTGACTAGTTATTGTTGTGGAACTTTTATGTTATCATATTTTGCATTCACTCCGGGGAAAAGAGTGGCATGTTCTATTCCTTTTATGTATCTTTTTGTTAAAGAAGTTGTTTCGGACACTTTGGTTACTCAAAAGAATTATCTTCTTGTTGAAGAATACATAGTTGGATTATGGAATGATATGCTACTGACTGGTTTCTTCCACTTGTAGTCCGTGAAGATGCCAGAAATTCAACTAGGTGCTCACACTATAAGGTCCCATGGTTTACAAGTGGCTAGAATACATATGCATGATTGGATCATACTTTTCCTTCTTGTGATACTTGATGGTGTCTTGAATGTTATCGAACCGTTTCATCGATTTGTTGGCAAGGGGATGATGCAAGACCTCATGTACCCGTATAAAGGCAATACGATTCCCTTTTGGGCCGTCCCAGTATGTCTAGACTTTACATTGTACTCTTAATGTCAGTAAAATCGTGCTAAATTCTTTATACTTATGGGATTCTTTTTCCTCTTCTTTTGACAGTTCATTGCAATCTTGTTGCCTTTTTGCATCATTCTTACCTACTATTTCATCAGAAGGGATGTCTATGACTTCCATCAAGCGACTTTGGGTATATTTTCTTATCTTCTGATAGAAGATGTATGCACCCGATTGTGGAGGGCTGATGGTTCTGTATGGTTTTTGTGTATAGGGCTTTTATTTTCTGTGCTGATAACTGCTGTGATAACTGACGCGATCAAAGATGGTGTTGGTCGACCTCGTCCTGATTTTTTCTGGCGTTGTTTTCCTGATGGAAAAGGGGTATGTTATTTGATGGGCTTCTGCTGTGTGTTCTGTTACATGTTAATCCGGTCGCTAGATTTGGTCTAATACTTTCCGTGTCAATGTTGGTATTGTTTATCTAGGTGTTTGATAATTTGACGGGAAAAGTGAAGTGTACTGGACTTAAGGGCGTGATCAAAGAAGGTCATAAAAGCTTTCCGAGCGGGCACACTTCGTGTGAGAATTGCCATTACTATCTATCTACTGTTCATTATGCACTCCATTATAGAGGCCATTACTTAACTCCTATACTGGATTTTGAGATAGTTGCTACAAAATTAGTGATTTCTCCATAGTACCTTTATGGTATACATAACGTCTATATATTATATTCTATTTACTAGAATATACTTATAAATGTGTTTACTTGTTGAAAAGCTATTGAAAGGGGCATAAAAGTTTATGGTTGCATGACTTCTTATCGAAGTAGCTTATGTGTTAATCTAGATAATCCAATGTGATTGCCGCAGCTTGCTATGAAGTGTCCTCGACACTGCATTGCATCGACTGCGAATGATGTGCTCAACTTCTCCCCATTTAGGTGCCATTCTGTTTATGTATTTTTTTTGTGTCCTTACCGTGTTTCTTGATCCGTCCAGTTCAAGTTTATGCATTCTGCATTTGATGTGAGATTTGTCATATTGGATCAAGAAAATAAGAAAATATACCCAAAGTTGCTTGATGGAAGTCGTAGACATCCCTTCTGATGAAATAGTAGGTAAGAATGACACAAGAAGGCAACAAGATTGTGATGAACTGTCACAAGAAGAGAAAAAAGAACCCGATGAGCATCAAGAATTTAGCAAGATTTTACTGACATTAAGAGTACACTGTAAAGTCTAGACATATTGGGACGGCCCAAAAGGGAATCGTATTGTCTTTGTAAGGGCACATGAGCTCATCCATCATCCCCTCTCCAACAAATTGATGAAATGGTTCGATAACATTGAGGATACCATCAATTATCACGAGGAGAAGTATCACCCAGTCATGCATATGTATTCTAGCTACTTGTACACCATGGAACCTTGTAGTATGGGCACCTTGTTGAATTTCGGGCATACAAGGGAAGAAACAAGTCAATAGCGTATCATTCCCATAATCCAACTATGTAATCTTCAACAACAAGATAATTATTGTTTTTGAGTACCCAAAGTGTCCGAAACAATTTTTCTAACAAAAAGATACATAGAAGGTATAGAACATGCCACTCCTTTGCCAGAGTGAGTGCAAATTATGATGGCATAAAAGTTCCCAAACATTGGCAAGTTAGTCACATGCATTCTTTAACGTGGTGATTTCACTAGGAACACTATTTTCTGCCTGTCCGACGTATATAAAACACTTATTTATCATCTAATCAAAATCCATCAAGAATAAAGTTTGAAATTGATGAAGTTATATAAATCTGAAACCAGATACATGTGAATAAAAATATGTGTACTTATCCCTCCAAAAAAGACAACTATGCTGAAACACAAGATCAAGTGAGGCTGTATGCATACATTCTTTGCGGGAGCCTCTTTGAGGCACTGAATTTGTTGTTGTTGTTGTATAACACTCAAGAGCAACTTATGTTCCCATGAAAGAGAACACTTTGACATCTAGGCTCATTTGTTTAAGGTAAGTCTTCTTCCATTCCATTTCATCATTTTCTTACATAAATGAACATCAACAATGACTTCAAAACGAAATATATTTTCCTGTATGATGATGAAGTTACCTTTCTCTCAGGGAAAATGTTCTTAGTCCAACAAAACGAAGCCCCAATGTTGATTCTGATCCAGATGATTTACTGTTTTCGTGTCCCCAGGGTCCTTCGCTGGTCTTGGTTTCCTTGCGTGGTACCTATCGGGGAAGATCAAGGCTTTTGACCGAAGGGGCCATGTTGCAAAGCTCTGTATCGTTTTCACACCTATACTTCTTGCTGCGCTAGTGGCTGTTTCTCGTGTTGATGACTATTGGCACCACTGGCAAGACGTCTTTGCTGGAAGTCTCCTAGGTATGTAGCAACAAATGTGTAGTCTTGCCCCTATAACGTGCAATACCTTTTAGGGTGTCTCCACCTTGACCTCTAGTTTCAAGGAATTTTGCCTTTCCACACAAGCTATTATGTTCGATAAAAAGTAGATCTCGATAGAACAAATGTGCAGCAGTAGGACTGGACATAATCCCAACCAACTGCTTGGGACCCAATTTGAAAAACCCCAACTTATAGAGGTTGTTTTTTAATTTACAATTATTAACATTAATAGTTTTTAAAAGAAAAGTTATTATATATGAAGGGTCCCATTTAAAAATTTTGTTTAGCACCCCGAGAATGTTAGGACTGGCCCTATATAGCAGATTGATCAAATGGAGGCAGGTGATTGCCGCATGTAAAGTTAAAAGCTTTTGCTACATGAAACAGAAAAAAGGATCAAAATGGCATAATTCGATCAATCGACTTGGTTATGATGGATTGAAACAACATTCGGTGAATTGAATGTTGAATAGAAATAATGAGACAAGCCTAATTCATTTTGTTATCATTGCTTCCGTTAGTAAAATTCGCATATAATATACATTGTGGACATGTATCCCTACTTTCCTGTTTTATGTATTTTCAATAATATAGTAAAGTACGAATTTTCTTGATGGTGTGCGAATAGCGCACGTATTATATGACACATCTGTTTTTTTCCATGTAAAATATCCATATATACTATATGTTACATTATATTTTACTAAATTTATCACTTTAACTTTCAAATTATCGATTGTACCTATTATTTAATGTTCTATGTTTCTGCTATTATTATGATGACTAACATTATACTTTACTTTTATAAGTCTAAGAACTTTCGACCAAAGTTTTTATATAGCGGAATAATACAAGTACATATTAGATCCCATTTACTTTCCGTACCGTATTTTGCTAACAGACATCATTGTTGCTTACTTTGTGACGGGCAGGGTTAGTGGTGGCTTCATTTTGTTACTTGCAGTTCTTTCCACCACCCTATGATGTTGATGGATGGGGACCACACGCGTACTTCCGGATGCTCTCGGAATCAAGAAACGGTGCTCAGGATATCAATAACAACGCGAACGCTCTGAACATACGGCCCACAGAGCTCGAGAGCGTGCAAGTCGAGTCGCATCACGGCTCGGAATCATCCAGCTTTTCTAGGCCAATTCTGGAGACAAGGGATGTTGGAACAAGATCGTGAGCTTTCTTCTTACTTAGCAGGTATGTGGATAGGTGCTTTCTTGTGAATTTGTGTAGCAGTGAGGTTTCTTTTTCTGCTCAAAAAAAAAAAAAAAAAGGATTTCTTGTCATGCTAATCACGAAACGTTTTTTTTTTATTTAGAAAATGGGCACTGTAAATGTCAGATTTGATGTAGGGTTCTCTTTTTGGGTAATATAAACCTTGCCTTGATGGTAGCCACCTGAGGCATTGGGTGGTTATTGTTGTGTGCTTCGTTTTTCTATTTCTCTATTAGCAAAAGAGAGAAATCGCGGTTTTAAGTAGTATCGTGTTCGTGTTCGTGGTAACAATGATGTCGAGTACTATGTTACCTAAAGTTAAGTAGATTAGAGTTGCAGGTGTTGGTATAGTGGTTTGTCTCTTAATTAATTTTTGTTAGAAAATGTTAAAATTTAACATAATTCAAACAATATATTCGAATCTTTATTAGAGTTTGATTTTTTTTTTTTTTTTTTGCGGAAAAATGTCTAATAACATGTAATTCGACAATCAACATTCGGTGAATATTTTATCACAATTTGTTAAATTTTTTATAAAAATATTGACTTTACGTATGCATATCATCTTAATGATGTGTCATATCAACAATTTTTGTATAAAATTAGTCAGGTGTTTATAAAAATTCATTAATTTGAGACATATGGTTTATTTCTAAATAAACTTTTCTTTTCCTTTTCTATAAATGGTAAAGAGAAAAGCGTTAAGCATGCTTTCTGGATATGCTTTATCTAACGCATTAGCAGAAACAATGGGGCTTAGCTCTTAGCAAGGCATCGAAAACCACTAAATTACCGAGGAAATATGATGACTAAATCTCGCCGTCCAATTTGTAACCATATTAACCCCTTAATTTTCTTCATTTTCTCAACAATCTCTCTTTCTTTACCCCCGTTTCTTCAAGCTCCATTGTTTTTTTTGATGCGGTAGACAAAGTCTTTCATGTAAAGCATGTTTAATACTTTTGAAAAAAGATAATGTTATTATCAGAACAACATTATAATTTTTAATACAATTTTGTGACTCTTATTATTTATAAAATATATCATTACTTTGACAATAATTATTTGTGGCATAGCAATAACGACGTCCTTTAAAAAAACTCGGAAAGAGATGCTTATTTAGAAATGAACCATATAAGAATAACCGCCCAATTCTTTTGAAGGTTAGGTATCCGAGCCCATGTGACGGGCCATGTCTTGGAGTACTTAAATTAGGAAATACAAGCAAGTTATATTTCTAATTTTATGAAAATAAAGAAGTAAAAATAATATTTTTAGTGTCTCAAGGACTCTTGCTTAAGCAGGGTCTAGGGGATAGATGTACGCAGCCTCCCCCCTTCAGGCCCCAACCTAAGGGGTGCAACACGAGGGCTTCCTAGGAGTTTATCTATTTTGGTACTATTCTTGCCCAAGCAAGCTTAATTTCAAACTTCTAATGGGATCCGATGCTTAAGTGTTGGTACCCTCTTAGGTAAAAAGGTTATAAGTAATACCTAAAATTTTGAGAACGCAATAATTCCCTTTGAAACCGATCCAAGCAATTAGAGTAGTCGGTGTTACAATGACAAGTTTGAGTATATCTGATTTGTAAAAATTTAAATATCGGTTCAGATATAAATACTACTTTGGATCATCTACTCATTATCACTACAATAAAAAAGGTAAATTCTCGGCGCTTTTTTTTGCAATTCTCGGCGCAAAAAAGCGCAGAGAAAGAAAACGCCAAGAAAAAAAAACGCCGACGTTTTCGGCGCTTATAAACGCCGAAAGCTTCAGCTCGCCGAGATTTTTTGGCGCTTATAATCGCCGAGAGCTTTGGCGTTTATACGCGCCGAGATTTTTCGGTGCTTATTAATGTCAAGATTTTTCGAGTTTTTTAAATACCCTATTTTCTCTTCTTAGCATGAAGATTTTACAAACAGCCTGTATTGCCTATTTATTTGTGCATATTTTTCACACACACACACACACACACACATATATATAATTACTTAATAAAAAAATATCAACTAAACTGATAAATTTTTCATAAAACTCCGAATTCAACAATCAAAATATTACAACATTGTCAATGTACTTTGATAGTTTAATACAAAATTTGATATTCTTTCCACTCTAAATATCAATATAATTAATCTAATATCAACCAAAATAAAAAAATAAAAAACAATGCTAACTTAGTCAAGTACATTCTTCACAAATATATCAATCAACCGAACGAGCTTGGCGTGCTTGGAGATGCAAAAAAATTTGAGGGTTCACCATCACCTGATCCCGATTCATCTCTACCCTATATAGACAACACAATAATAACATTACTTATGTACAAAATATCAATCTACCAGTTTACTATCACATAAATCAATAACAATGAGCACATGAAATCATTGTTCGGAACCCGTCAACCCTCAAGTGTCCACAATCCCTTTTGGAAGGGAATTAGGAGTAGATAGAGGGAGGCCTAGGTTGTGCTGTATCTCATAACTTCCATATCATGTGATTGCCACCTATTTAGCTTGCCCTCCATTCTCATTTCCATCTAGTATGTGCTTGAAGCAAATGAAGAGTCTGCTACATCTTAAGGCGACAATATAGCACATGAGATTCCACTCTCTGCCACATCTTGCAAAGCACAACACACATGATTCAAATTATATTTTGTTGTCTAAAGTTAGGCTATTCCTCATATGGGAAAAATTGAAAGAGGATTATCAATGAAGATATTAGAGAAAAGATTTAGTAGAAGAAGTGTCAAAACATCCAAAAACCAAACCATCTTATCAAGCAGCAAGACAAGTACATCTGATCCAAAATTTTGCTTCACATGGTAAATTCATGTAGTTTCCCAAAAGTACCAACCCCAATGCCGCCTTTTGTCTCAATCATTCACATCATCAATTTCATTATTTACAAAGGATTAGAAAGGCAATTATTTGCATTATAGTACAAACAAATACAAATTAAATAGATTATCTTACCAGATTAGCAACCGCAGTAATAATTGCTCGACCTTCTAATATCATTTCATTTGATGCTTGGCCAAAAGAAACAGCATCATAGATGGGTAGGAGCCTTCTCATTTGCTGCTTTACTTTGGCCAATTCTATTTTCATATTTTGCAATTCGACATGATCACTGGTACGGTCGAGTCCCTTTTTCTTTAGTTCACCCCTGACTCCGTATATATCACTCCTCTTCACCCCAAATCCATAGCCTATCGCTCGATAGCCCGGATTTTCCTGTTCATACATTAGCTCTGTAAATACTTCCTCCTCGATTTCTGATCGAGGTCTGGAAGAAGATACAACTCGAGCCTCGACTATTTCTCTAGCTGTATCCTACAAATAAGAGAAAAAGACATTAAATACATTTAAATTAAAAGAAATGTGAGATAATAATAAAACCCACCATAAATTCTTGCGAAACAGTGTTTTCAAAAAAGCCACCACTTTTCCTTGTATGTGTTTCCTGGTAAAATTCTATACTGGTGGGCTTCCTCCCTTTGTCAATTTCCTACAATCAACACGTCAACATAAGTCTTAACTAATTTAAAAGGTAGATAGTAATAATACACTAAACATATACTGAAATCCTTACAAAACTATCTCTTTTATTCGCATAACTTGTTGAACCAGTCGTGTGAAACTGATTCTGCTTGGCACGCTCTTCTTTACCGCATTTACTCTTCTCCTGACATTGGAAATCAACATCAATCCAAGAAAAACTTTACATTCATAATCAATATCAATCTGCTTCCCCCTTTTTAACCAATAAAAAATTACTTAAAAAGAAATTGTTTTACCTTGCCTTATGGAGAAAACAAAAAATGTACCAAAGTTATCCATTGGTCACGATTAACTCCTTGTGGCACTGTTGCAATAACTTCGGCCTCAGTTTTCCCCTCTTCGCAATATGCTGCTTTTAAACTAGTCTTATAACCCCTCCACATTTTGCCAAGATGCTGTAGTATTGATTTATCAATCAATATATCATCGGGAATTAAAAATTTTCCCTAAAACATAAAATCCAACAATAATGTCACAAAAAGGCAAAGGAATAGTAAGAAGGCATAGAGCAATAGTTGTACTAGTAAGAGAGCAACCACGTTTCAGTGCTATATCCACTCTAGCAGGTACTTACTGTAACCTAAATAATACATTTTATACATTTCACTCGAGCAGTAAAATTTGTGTCACTAACCTACTGTCAATTATACTATTGAATTAAATTAACACAATTAAGAGTATAAAACCTTAATTAATACAATGATAAAGTTCAGAAACTTCAGACATACATATTATATCATATATATAAAGTAAACTTTAGATATAAATAATACTTACTCGAATAACCTCAATAGCTTCTGCTTTGTATTGGTCATTCATCGTACGCCAATCTTTTACTCCGAGCGGACAAAATCGTCACGTTTTGGCAACCTCTCCAATAAACCGGACCAACAAATCACCACCCTTTCTAATTGGTTGGCGTAGGTCATTGAACCGCACAATAACTCTTATACCTTCAGAAAGATGCCATAATTCCTTAACCGGTATCGTCCTTAAGGTACTCAAGTTACCTTGGCCATCTATTAATCATTAAGATATACCATTACTTTTCTAATCGATTGAAAAATTATTACCATAATTAATGCTATTCATATGTAAATTTAATGCTATAAAATTGAAAATATTTACCGATAAGTTGAAGTAGCTCCCTCTCATCAAATGGCACGTTAGTGGACCAAACACCAACATCCCTCACTGGTCCCTCTGCTTGAGATGTTGACGCTCTTCGCTGATTGTCATCACCTCTTTCATGTTCTGGTGTTGGTGTTGATGACTGCACTGATTTGCTGCTTCTAAAAAACCTCCTCATTGTGAATCCACGCTTTTTCAAAAACAGAAGAAATAGTAGATATATAATACAACTTGCAATCAAATTACCTAAAAGTTGAAAAAAGTTCGAGTTCATAAGACAAATATTTAATCAACCAATCAAAACATATACAAATATCATCTCGACATATGATTAATGGGATTTAGGAGAAGTTAGAAATTAAAGTAAGATACATGAGTTCCTTATAATCAATTTTAATCCTCTAATGTGAAGGTTTCATCTAAACAAGGGATATAGCAACAAAGTTTTATTTTTCAAAATTCAAAAATTATGAAATCGATATCTAATCTCCCTAACATTAACAAATTGAACTCACAAGCGCCACCAACACATAATTTTAAACATCAACAGTAACACAAGAATTTCGTCAAAACAACAATCTTTTGTATTAAACAATTCGAAGGATGAGATGCAACGATAGAATCATTCGAACCATAGCATTAAGGATGCGCATGAAGCAGGGGAAAGTGTGAAACGGCGATAATACAAAACTATAATACAACTACTTCAATCAACTCAAATGATATAACACTTGTAGAAGAATAAGCAGTCTAATAAAAATAAAAACCGAAACTAGGGCAAGGACATCACTTACTAACAGCAAAGCAAGAGCAACTGTGAAATCGGAAGGTGAGGGTGAGAGATGAACGCTGGCGGCGACGGTGAGAGGCGACGGTGAAAGGCGAATGCTGGCGGCGACGGTGAGACGCGAACGCTGGCGGCGAGGGTTGGGCGGTGCAGACGACGCGTTTGGAAATCGGAACTTGAGGGCGAGAGACGAACGTGGTGGCGACGGTAAGACGCGAACGCCGGCGGCGAAGGCTGGGCGGTGGAGACGACGCGTTTGGAAATCGGAAGGTGAGGGTGAGAGACGAACGTGGTGGCGAGGGTGAGAGACAAATGGCGAGCTCGAGGGTGAGAGTCGATTTCGCAGTGGCGGCGAGGTGAGAAATGAGGGTTAAGGTTTGCGGGGGTATATATACCCGATAATATTCTCGGCGCTTATAAGCGCCGAGAATCTCGGGGTTTATAAGGGCCGAGATTTTTTGCGTCGTTTAAAAACGCCGAGAATTGTCGACGCTTTGTCTCGACGCATTTAAGCGCCGAGATTTCTCGACATTTGCATAAACGCCGATAATTATGCGTCGAGAATCACCATTTTTTGTTGTAGTGTATGTTAACTAAAAGACAAAGAAAAAGAGTAATTTATTGTTGGAATATATGTAAATATAGCTCGACATACAATGTGCTTAATCTTTTCGTATGTTAACTCACATGGTTCTCTTATGCATCTTTGACTTTGAAAGTTATTTGTGTGATATTGTTCATCCCAATATGGTGCCAAAAAGTAGGAATTGAATAATTATAATCGATAATATAATAATAATTTGCAATTAATTTATGACATTACTATAGAATTGATTGCAAAGTGTGTGAGCTAAAGAAATCTGACATTTCAAATATATACAACGAGATATGTTGAGGATTGAATATTTTATCACCGAGGTACCATATGTCGGAAATTAGCGAATTTTTATAAGACTCCGACAAATTTTACACAAAAAATTGCTGAATCATAAAAAATTTAACAAATTGTGATAAAATATTCACTGAATATTGATGTAAACTACCTAAATATTGCCGAAATTATATGCTATGTCAGCATTTTTTGGCAAAAAAATATCAAATTCTAATAAAGATATTAGTATATTGTCGAAATTACATTCAATTTTAGTATTTTTTAATAAAAATCTATTAAGAGACAAACCACCACAACAACACCCTCATCTCTAATCTACACAACTTTAAGCAACAAAGCCCTCAACGTCCTATTACCATGAACCCTATATGACTAACCGCAACTTTTCTTTCATGCTAACACAGAAATAGAAAAACGAAGCGTACAACAGCAGCATCAACAATAACAATAACAACCATCTAGCGGCTGAAAGAGGCTCCCGCCAAGGCAAGGTCTGGGAGGGTAAGATGTATGCAACCTTACCCTTATAAAGTGATTACTTTGTAAAGAGGTTGTTTCCAAAAAAACGGAGCATATTACCCAAAAGAAACCCTACATCAAATCTAGCAATTACAATGCCCATTTTCTCAAAAAAAAAAAAAAAAAAAAGGAAAAAAACGTTTCGTGATTAGCATGAAAAACAACCTCATTGATCTACTACACACAAATTCAATAGAAAGCACATATCCACATGCCTACTAAAAGCTCGCTATCTTGTTCCACCATCCCTTATATAAGAACTGGCCTCGAATAGCTTGATGATCCCGAGCCGTGATCTGACTCAATTTGCATGCTCTCGAGCTCTACGGGCCATATGTTCAGAGCATTCGTTGTTATCGATGTTCTGAGCATCTTTTCTTGATTTCGTTAGCATCTGAAAATGCGTGTGTGGTCCCCATCCATCAACACCATAGGATGGTGGAAAGAACTGCAAGTAACAAAATGAAGCCACCACTAAACTTGCTTATCACAAATTGAGCAACCATGATCTCTGTTTGCAAAATACGGTGTGAAAATTAAATGAGATTTAATATGTATGTGTATTATTTAGCTATGTATGCGAAAACTTTGGTCAAAGTTCATTGACCTATGAAAGAAAAAGCATAATGTTAGCTACAATAGCAGTAGCAGAAATATAACATATAATAAATAATATGGTACAATCAATAAATAATAGGGCAAAATATAAAGTAACACATAGTATAATAACGATACTTTTATATGTGAAAAATATGGATAAGTGCTATAATACTTGTATCATGTGAATAACATTAAGAAAATTGTTCTTGACCATATAATCAGTAATAATATGTAAACACCCATTTTAAAAGGAAAAGTACAGACACATGTCCAAAATGTGTATTATGTGCAAATTTTTGTAATAGATGGGAAAAAAATGAATTAGGTTTTTGCCTCATTTTGCTTTGTTGGCGAAGCTGGAAAGACATAAACAATTTGGTGTTTCGAGGTGACCAGTTTAATTCCCGGAAACTAGTTATTCTCGCCAAACCCATGCATGTGGAATGGTCTCTTGGTCATAAGTTGGTCCACGAAGCCCATCCTAAAGAGGAAAAGACGGATCATTGAAGAGTTGGAAGAAAAAACTGGATATCTTCGACTCCTCCTCCAATAGGTTGGTTTAAGGCAAATTTTGATGGCTCAAAGTGAGGGGATTCTGCTGCTGGTGGTTTCTTTATCCGTAATCAAAGTGGGAAGATGCTCATAGTTGGGTAATGCTCCTATTGTGGTAGAGATGGTAGCACTAGAGATGCCCTTCTCTATGTCGAGTGCTGGGTGCTCATAGTGTTATCTCGGAGGATGACAACAAGATGGTTATGAAAGCAATCATTGGCTTATGTTTGACTCCAATGGACATTATCACTATTGTTGAAGATATTTGTTTATTGAACCACTAATATGGCGAAGTCTTTTTCATTCAATTTTATAGGGAAGTTAATATGCTGGTAGACTGGCTAGGAAATTTGGCCATGAAGGGTCTAGCATGTGTGGGATTGTGTTCCATGCAAAGCCTTTCTCTCTCTTATTCGAGCTAATGCCTTAACGTCCCCTCTTAAAAAATTGCAATTTCAAGGGGCCTAGTCTTTATCATTTATAAAAAACAAAAATATAGATTTATTCCGATCAAATAATATTTGAACTTCAAGGCCCCCACGTGATAAAATGTCTAAACTAAAGATACCCTATTATATACATTAATATGTAAGGATACATATGTGATAAAAGTTCAAACCTCTAGCACCTACGTTTTAATTTCCCAGAAGGTAATTAATGTCTTGCTTGGCGATTGGGGGGGGGGGGGGGGGGGGCATTGTTCCATATTATCCTACTATTATTTGGATATGTTTAATTAGGTGATGGAAAGATAAGAAAGAGTAAACAAGTTATCCTTATTTAATAATTGAAGAAAAGAGTAAAAATAAAGAGAATTATGGTTAAAATAAGGGCAAAATTATCCCCTTTTTAAAAAAAAATTATCCTACCCCCTTACCTTCCAATTTATGCCTTATTTGCCAACTGGGTAAAAAAGGGTAAAGAGGAGAAATATAATATAATATCTTATCGTTGTTTGAATATGTCAAATTAAGAGAAGTAAGGGTAAAAAAGAGTAAATAAGTTATCTTTATTTGACAATTGAGTAAACGAATAAGGATAAAGGGAGTTTTAGTTAAAATAAAAGAAAGTGTCCAAAATTTTTAAAAAATTAACCTTACCCTATTCACTTTAAAGAAGTTGAGAATAAAAAATTACTTCTTGTAGTTCTCTTTATCCTATTGTCAGACAATGGGCAAGGATTTACTCGTGATTACCTTCAAATAAAGGGTAAAAAAAAAAAAAGAAAAAAAAATTAATAATTCGACGACACGACCCCAATGATAAAATTTTACGTTTTCAAGAACTGCTGACTGATTCCATTCGAAAGAAGAGTTCATCTTTGACGCCCTACCCCAACGGTCAGTTTTCAATTCGAGCTCCAAATTTGCTTCTTACACTTCAAATTCTACCTTTTATCATTAGGGTTTCTATAGTTTGCGTTAATACTGTCTGTTACTGAATGCTCGCTATGTGTTCGATAGAATGCCTCAAATTTTTTTGATCAAAATTACTTTTAATTCTACTTTTCATTAATAGGGTTTTTATAAGGTAATGTTATTATCTAAGCAAAATTGTTATTGTTAAAGCAATATTGTAGTTTTTAAGGTGACTTTGTGGCTCTTATTGTTTGTAAGTAAGATTATTGCTATGATAATAACAACTTTCCGATGGTAATGACAACTCTTCTGTCTGTTATTGAATGTTCGCTACGTGTTCGACGAAATGCCCGAGACTGTTACTTCATTTCCTGGTAGTTCTCTTGCTCAAAATGAAAATTCTATTAAAATTAAAGGAAATGAGTAAAATAGTGAAAGTAAAGAGATAAGGAAGAAAACATAAAAGATAACATTTGATTTCGTTGATTGCGTTTGTAATACAATGATTCCCCTATTTATAGAGTGCCCCCTTTCATGACATGGGTCCGCTATACGCTACCCTAATACTATAGACTCGTATACCTAATTTGGGCATGTTTTGCAAAAATGCTGATTTTTTAACCCAATTTGCTTTTTTTACTTCTAATTCTACTTTTTGTCAATAGGGTTTTTATATTTTGTGATAATTATGTCTGTTATTGAATGCTCACTATGTGTTGGATAAAATGCCTCAGAGACTGTTGTTTTGTTTCATCGTAGTTTTGTCGCTGAAAAATTGCAGATTTTCCGTCCCAATTTGCTTTTTTCACTTCTAAGCATTGTTTGATTACTAGGAAGCAAACACAAGAAATCGGAATTCGTAGGAAGTGGGTATTTGCCATCTTGTTTGGTTATGTGGAAATTGGCAGAACGTGGAAAGTGGAAATTACTTAGCAATTTTCAATTCCTTTAAAACACAGGAAGTAACTTGTCTAGCCTCCTAGGTAAATTCTAATTCCTTTGTTTTTATCTAGCCTTTCAGGAAGTTCTATTTCCTTATTATGGCAACCAAATATTTTGTACCTACTTGCTGAAAAGTTGATAAATGAATTGAATTTTTAGGAAATACAACTTCCCATTGGAATCCAATTACTGTGTTAACCCAACAAGGCCTTGGGGTTTCTCATATTATGCAGTAATACTGTCTTATTGAATGCTCATAATGTGTTAACTGTTCGATAAAATGCACCTGAGACGCTTTTATTTCCTCTTACTTTCTTGCTGTCCCAATTTACTTCCTGTAATTCCACTTTTGCCTTCTATTTTAGTATTGTGTGATGTTATTGTCAGTGCAAAAATTTTAATGCTGGAACAATTTTTTAAAAATTTGTGGCTATTATTTACTCCAAGTTATATCATTACTCTGACAATAACAATTTCTGTTTTGGCAATAACAATATCCTTAATATTTTGTATCATATTGTGTGTTCGGGTATCTGCGGTATGCCTGCAATTTGTTCCATAATATGCCTGTGAGACTGTTGTTTTATTTTCTCATACTTTTCTTGCTGAAAATTGCAGATTTTCTAGTCTAAATTTGCTTTTTGTACATACAATTCTACCTTCTATCTATAGGGCTCTTTGTATTTTGCTTAGTACTTGATCTTGGATGTTACCCAACGAGTTTATTACAATGCCTCTGAGAACGTTGGTATATCGCCTCCTAGTGTTCTTGTTGAGAAATGCAGATATTTAGTGCCACATTAGTTTGTTCTTTGAAGTAATTTCTCTCCCTTCGATGTTATTCTTTGTTTGTCTATCACTAGCATATACCCGTAACCTAAAGAAGTCAAAAAGAGAACTTACGAATTGAGTGTCAGGATAAGGGGTTATTCACATTTTGTAGTTGTTGATATATAGGAGTGTAAGTGGGCGGAGCTGAGCTTAATCCGAGTTCGCCATGCTCTTGGTTCGCTAACATTTTCCTTGGATTGGGCTTCACTCAGAACTGGTTGATTTTGGAGACTATGTGCTCAAGTTTGGGTTGTCTTCATCTTGAGCTAGACTTGGTTCGGCCAGCTTGAGTTCAACGCTAGTTAGGCGAGCCTAGAGCTAAGTCTGCCTCATTTATATTCTTTAGACTCGATCTAGGTTCAAGAGCTTGACTCATTTAGACCCGAATTTGGCTCGATTGGGCATAATTGAGCTTATAATTTAGATCAACAGTGACTTATTTAGGCTCGCGATTCCTCTTTGCTCAAGCTTTACTCAGCTTTGGTTTGGTCTGTTTAGCTAAACAAGCGAGCTCCACCTAGCTTGAGCTCAAAATTAGGCAAGCTTTTTGAATTTTAAACTTTATACCTCGTGAGCTGGCTTGCCTTATTTATGTCTTTATAATCTTTTGAATTTTACATTTCATGAAATGTATGTTTTTGGACTATTCTGCAGGTTGTCCTCTTTCCATTGTATATCTAGCTGAAATGTTGTTCCTAAAAAATGGGATAGTCCTTTAGTCTGTGTAATCAAATAAAGGTTGTTATGTTACTTAATGGATTTTGAGCTAGCCATTATACAATTGGCTTGTTATGTAACAGTATTTTTGTAATGGCTTACCTAATGCACTTATATTATGGTTTATTTGCTAACTTTTTTTTTTTAAATAAATGTATTTACAAGTTAGAAACCATTAAATGCGTATAAATTGATGATTGTATGATGGTTCACTCCTATTTTTGCAAACATAATTTTTAAAAGCAACTTATATTCTCTTTAAAAAACCCACACGATTGCTGTGCCGCTACATAATCCCTACAACATCGTGCTTCCGCGACATTTGCAACCAACTGCAATTTGATGTAATGCTTCAATGCAAGGAATATGTCATGACCATGATTAATCTTTGTTGACTTAAGCAGATCCTTTTATCGTTTAGATTGTAATGTTTGTCATCTGATTTTCCTTTCGTGATTTGTTCTAGAAATTACTGAAGGGGGTGTACTCAGATTTGTCTAAGCATGGGTTCAACTGCGCAATCACCGTCGTCTCTCAAGAGGCGAGATTCTCCAGCCACGAGAGAAGGGGATCAGCTTATAATAACTCCATTAGGGGCTGGCAATGAAGTGGGTCGATCATGTGTTTTTATGTCATATAAAGGGAAGACTGTACTGGTATGGTGCTGTAACCATTAATGTCTCACACCTTGATAACCGATAACGGAGATTTTTACTTATTGTTTCTAACTTTTTCTCTTTGCTGCTTTTTCAGTTTGATTGTGGAATTCATCCCGCCTTCTCAGGCATGTCTGCTCTACCATACTTTGATGAGATTGATCCTTCAACAATCGATGTCCTCCTCGTCACGCAGTATGTTATTTTTCTTGACCTATTAAACTATCTAGCTTTCTACATCCTCGCAACTCTGGTTTCAATTCAGTATCTCTAGCTTATACTAACTAGCAAGGCTCTGTTTATTTACAGAGAAGTATTCTCTCATCTCATTCTTAGTATTTCGTTGTGTAAGTGAGTAATGATAATTGCCTTAATGGAAAATGATCTCCTCCATGGAAAGGAACCTGACTTCCACTCAAGGTGGGGAACATATTATCCTTTAAAAAGGGGAAAATATTTCCCGCCATAATTTATCATCCAATATCTTAGTTCCATTTCAACTTAGCTGAACGTGAATGCCATACAAATTTATATGATGAAATTATTTTCCTTAGTTAGGCGAATGTAGATTGAAGGAAAAATACTTTTCATTGAATATATTTTGAGAAAGTGTTTTTGGGGGGAAAATGCCTTTCTTTCAACCTGGGATGTATGCGTAAAAATCGAGATGTTTTTCTCTTATTTTCTTGTTTGTTGCTTGTATAATTTGCTTAAAGTATTCATTCTTCTGTGCCTTGGTGCTTCATATCTGCAGCTTTCACTTGGATCATGCTGCCTCTCTCCCATACTTTTTAGAAAAGGTATGTCACGTTTATTACAAGTGTGTCATTATGCTTTGTATATGTGTTAATCTGCTTTGTTTCAATATCGTAATCAGACAACTTTCAAAGGCCGAGTTTTTATGACTCATGCGACGAAAGCCATATACAGACTGCTTTTGTCTGATTATGTGAAAGTTAGCAAAGTTTCAGTTGAAGATATGTTGTATGATGAGCAAGACATCCTTCGTTCGATGGATAAGATAGAGGTTAGCTTCCTTTCTTCTTTATTGAGACATCTTATTTGTGTGGTGATACCTCTGCGAAGTACTGCATCCATTTCTTTATTTAGTTCGGTATTTTCGTTGGTTTTCATTTCTGACCGCAAAGAAATTACTCTTAAGGTTGGGGGCATGAAGGGAGTGTTTACCTTACTACATGTAAATTAAACCGTTAAAGTAGGATATGAAAGTAAAGTCAATACTCAGTAATGTCCAAGAAAAATGAGCACTTTAATGAATACGTTTAGGAATATTGACTCCAACATAACCTCACGATACGTATTATCTTATCAAATGATTCAACATTGCTCGACTCATGTTTCTATTGAGTTTGAGATGAGTTTGAAACATGGATATGACTTTGAAATGTCGAATTGTATTTTTTGAGTATGAAACGTTAGCATCTTAGGAGTTTCCTGCAATTGTGATCTGACTGTAATGCACGTATCCTTCATCTCCAGGTTATTGATTTCCACCAAACTGTGGAAGTAAACGGTATTCGCTTCTGGTGTTACACTGCTGGCCACGTCCTCGGTGCAGCGATGTTTATGGTTGACATTGCTGGAGTACGAGTGCTTTATACTGGTGACTATTCCCGTGAAGAGGATCGCCATCTTCGCGCTGCTGAGACCCCTCAATTCTCTCCTGACATATGCGTAATCGAGTCCACTTATGGTGTTCAACTTCACCAGCCTCGACACATACGCGAGAAGCGTTTCACTGACGTCATCCACTCGACCATTTCCCAAGGGGGTCGGGTCCTAATTCCCGCTTTTGCCCTTGGCCGAGCCCAAGAACTTTTACTAATTCTCGATGAGTATTGGTCGAACCATCCCGAGCTTCATAATATTCCCATATACTACGCATCTCCTCTTGCAAAACGGTGCATGGTGGTTTACCAGACCTACATAAACTCCATGAACGATAGGATTCGAACCCAGTTCGCAAACTCAAACCCCTTTGACTTTAAACACATATCCCCGTTGAAAAGCATCGAGAACTTCGACGATGTGGGGCCCTCTGTGGTGATGGCGACCCCAGGCGGACTTCAGAGTGGGTTATCAAGACAACTATTCGATATGTGGTGTTCTGACAAGAAAAACGCCTGTGTTCTTCCTGGTTATGTCGTTGAAGGGACTTTAGCAAAGACCATCATAAACGAACCAAAGGAAGTTACGCTCATGAACGGTCTCGCAGCGCCTCTGAACATGCAGGTTCATTACATTTCGTTCTCTGCTCACGCGGATTTTGCTCAAACGAGCGCGTTCTTGAAAGAGCTTATGCCTCCTAACATAATTCTCGTCCACGGGGAAGCAAACGAGATGGGTCGGCTTAAACAGAAGCTTATAAGCATGTTTTCTGACAGAAACACCAAAATCATGTCCCCAAAGAACTGCCAATCCGTCGAAATGTACTTTACCTCTGAAAAAATGGCAAAAACTATCGGAAAATTAGCGGAAAAAACCCCAGAAGTCGGTGCCACTGTCAGTGGCTTATTGGTCAAGAAAGGGTTCACTTACCAAACAATGGCACCCGACGATCTTCACATATTCTCACAGCTCTCCACATCAAACATCAACCAGAGAATCACAATCCCGTACTCGGGGGTGTTTGGAGTATTAAAGCATCGTCTTAAGCAGATATACGAGAGTGTCGAGTCAAGCACTGACGCGGACACAGAGATTCCAACTTTACGGGTCCATGACCGGGTGACCATGAAGCAAGAATCAGATAAGCATATTTCGGTTCATTGGACCGCTGATCCAATAAGCGACATGGTATCAGATTCTATAGTAGCCATGGTCTTAAACATCAGCAGAGAGATGCCTAAGGTTGTGGTTGAATCTGACACCGTTAAAACCAAAGAAGAAAATGAAAAGAAGGCTGAGAAAATCATCCATGCGCTCCTCGTTTCACTATTTGGAGACGTGAAGCTCGGGGAAGATGGCAAGATAGTGATAAAAGTTGATAATAATGTGGCGTATCTCGATAAGCAAAGTGGTGATGTGGAAGGCGAGAATGAAGGGCTCAAAGAAAGAGTTAGAACAGCGTTTCGACGAATTCAAAGTGCTGTCAGGCCAATCCCTCTTTCTGCATCTTCGTGAGCGCTTCGTGTTATTCTCGTCTTTTTCAGGTAAGTTTTAGAATTACGAGATTGTATGTAGGTTTTTTAAGTGTAACTTACATCTTGCATTTGTATAATCTGGAATTTGTTTGAAAAATGCAGATCTCTTGATATTTTCATGAAAATGCTTCTACTTACTAGTTTTTGCTTTTGTTTTCCTGTATGTATTGCAAACTGCTTATGAATTGAACTCTGCAGCAGCATATATCTTGACTCGTTTTCTTTTAGTGATTTGGTTGTTTTATTATTGCTTGCATACTTGGTATTGCTTTATCTTACTCTCTTTATATTGTTCCTTTTTTTTCTTCTAATGCTGCGGGGCCTTCGGAAGCAACCTCCTTTTTGTTTAGCACCCTGAAGGGATAAAGCTGCCTATATCTTACCCCTCAGACTTTGCCGTGGCGGAGCCTCTATGAGGCATTGGTTGTTGTTGTTGATGATGATCTTGAGTTTCTAAAACTATTGAAGACATCCGTTTATTGAGTCACAAATGTGGCTGTTATAGGGAAGTTAATATGCCTGCGGATTGGCTAGCGTGGCAGAGCCTTTATGAGGCATTGGTTGTTGTTGTTGTTGATGATGATCTTGAGTTTCTAAAATGATTGAAGACATCCCTTTATTGAGTCGCGAATGTGGCTGTTATACAAAAGCTAATACGCCAATGGATTGGCTGGTAAATCTGGGTCATGATGGTTCTGGTATTTCTGTGTGGGATTGTGTCCCGTACGGAACCTTCCTCTCTTGTCCTAACTGATGCCTTATGGTTTCCTTTCAAACGAAGGTAATCTGAAGGAGTCTTGTTTTTACTGTTTAGAAACAAATGAAACATTAGTTTAGTAATAAAACTATCAAGCTTAGTGTTTTAAGAGTCAAATATTAGGTTTTTTGCTTTGTTTTTTCATTTGTTGACATTTGTTTATAGCTTTATGAATAATATTTTTTTGACATTGGTAAGAGGTATATATTTTCAGGTTATTTGCGTTAAAAGTTCTGGTACTTTATCCATTATGTTACTAAAGTCATTTGAATTTTAATTAATTGAATTTGGTTCCTAGATACACTGTCAAATCAAAGTTAAGTTAATTTGTTTATAGTCTTAGATTTTAGGGTTCATTTATCAGGCTGTCTTAGATTTTAGGGTTCATTTATCAGACACTAAGGCATCGGATTCTATTAGAACTCTGAAGTTAAGCGTGCTTGGGCGAGAATAGTACCAGGATGGTAGCCTCCTGGGAAGTCATTGTGTTACTAACCCTATGAGGTGGGAGGTCCTGGAAACAGCTTCTCTGCAGGGTTACACCTTGAAGGGGTAAGGCTGTGCACATCCACCCCTCACAGACCCCACTTATGCGGGAGCCCTTGAGGCACTGGTTTGTTGTTGTTGTTGTTGTTGTTTATAGCCTTAGATTTTATTCTTATGCCTGCTGAGTAATAATATTCCAATAATATTATTAAAAAAAAAAAAAAAAAAACTTTGCCACTATGAACTTCCCCTCTAAATTTTTTGGTGTCCCTCTTGGGGCTAACTCGAGGAGCATATGGCAACCGGTTTTAGAAAACATCGAAAGTAGACTCGTAGGTCGGAAAGGTGCTATGCTTTCTAAAGCAGGGAGGTTAGTCCTCGAGAAACCGGTTCTCAACAACCTACCGATGTCAATCTTTCTATTTTTGAGATGTCGAAAGCAGTAGGAAAGAAGATTATCGGTCTTCAAAGGAATTTTTTTAGGGGGTGACCTTACAAAAGACTCCTTTGTGGGTGAGGTGTAATGTGGCCTTGTCCGAGGTTGAGTATGCTCGACTTGACTCAAACAACTTGGATATAGAGAGAAGTTCAAAAACTCGAACGTCCTTTGTCTTCTTTAGCTAGAAGGATGAATTGCTAGATATGAAGTTGTCTTCAAAGAAAAAAGCCTGAAAAAGAACAATGTATATGAAACATATGTCCACGAGGTCGTAGATGAGAGGAGGAAACTCATTACGAAACTGTCATAGCTGAGTGTGTTAAGGTGATACAGTCCAAATTATAGGGGTTAAATGAGGGGTAGTTTAAATATGGGCAAATTATAATAAGATTCTTTCAATTTTGCAACTAATTACAACACACCTTTTTCACCTTTAATTTCAAAAAATGGCGCCTTTAACTTTGCAATTAAACATAACGCACTCCCTGCACTTTCAATTTCGTAAAATAGCTCCCTGAACTTTGTAATTAAATATAATATATTCCTTACACTTCATTTTCAAAAAATAGCTTCCTAAACTTTGTTATTACACACAACTTATTCCCCCGAACTTTCTTACTAAACATAAACACCCTTTAAAATTAATAAATTTGAAATTAAGAAAAAAGTAGGAAATTAAAAAATAGAAACAAATTATGAAAAAATATTTTTTTGGAGAAAGCTTGAAATATTTTTAAACTTTATGTTTCAATGTTTTTAAAAAATATTTTTTTAGTATTTATTTTGAATTTTTAATTTCATAATTTTTTTAGTTTTAAATTTTAATCTAATTTTAGAATTTATTTTTTTAAAATTATCATATTTTATCTTATTGTATTTTTTATAAATATTTTAAAAATATTTTATTATCTTCTAAGTTTATAATATTTTTACTATAATTAATTAAAATAATTACTTTATATAAATATAAGAAAATCCTCTTAATCTTTTACCTAGAAATATAAAGCTCCTAACTTTCTTCTAAAAACATAAATTTTTATCTTTTGTATAAAATTTAAAAATCTATAATTTTTAATATAATAGGTTTTTTAATTTTAAATTTATTAATCTAATTTTTATCAAAGTTAAAAAATATTATTATATTTTTAAAAAAAAATTTCGAACTTTTTTTATAATTTGTTTTAAATTTTGTATATTTTTTTATTTCAATTTTATTAATGTCTAAAGTGTGAGTTTTGTTTAGTAACAAAGTTTAAGGGGTGAATTGTGTATAATAACAAAGTTTACCAGGCTATTTTATAAAATTAAAAGTGCAGGGGATGTGTTTTGTTTAATTAAAAAGTTCAAGGGGCTATTTTATAAAATTAAAAGTGCAGGGGTGTGTCGTGGTTAATTGTAAAGTTCAAGGGGTCTTACTATAATTTGCCATTTAAATATTAATACAACAACAACAACAAATTCAGTGCCTCAAAGCCTTCCGCTAATGTTGGGTCCCCTGGGGGGTGATATGTACGTAGCCTTACCTGCTATTGCAGTTTAAATATTCATAAATAGGCAAAATTATTTATACCAGTCATATCCCTCCTCTGACTCTATATATAGAAGCCTTAGTAAAGAGAAGGAGTAGGATTGATAAAATTGAATTGAGTCTCTCTATCCCTCTTTCTCTCTACGTCTCTCCCTCCCCCTTCTTTATCTGGTATTCCTCCCCCTATCTTTCCCTATCATATACCTTATTCTAGATAAATCTTTCTATACTTTATAATATATATAATATAATACTTTGATTTATAGATTTGTTGATTGATTTAGTTGATAAGTTGATTGATTGATTTGAATCGTAACACAAGAGATCCTTTGTAGTTTGTAGTCATTTAGTAAAAATGGACAAGAAAAATCAAACAAACAAAAATAGGTGAAACATGGCAAATTAGGAGCTTTGGGGTAGGGGTATATTCGAATCGAGTCGAGCTAAGACAAGTATCTCAGTACTCGACTTGAACTTGATTAACTACTTAGATACTTGAACTCGTACTCGAACTCGATTCGAGTAGTTAATTTTGCTCGAACTCGAACTCGATAAACTATTTGAGTACGCGACTTGACTCGAATACTCGTTTATTGTGCATATGATCGTTCAATAAATTGGCTCCTTTATAATATTATTCCATACTCGAACATTAGTCATACTCAATTTGGATACTCAAATATTGCCCACACTATATTTTAACATATACAACCATAAATTACCCATATATTAATAGCAAATATGCATCAAAACCTAAGTTTTAAAAAATACAAACTAACCAAATACAAGTTCTTTCACTCCACCACAAATGTAACATGTCATCTTTTACAAGAAAATCTTCCGTCTTTCATTCTACTATTAATATCACAAGCTATCCATTTCAAAATAAAATAATACAAAAAAACTACTTTATATTAGTCGAGTATCGAGTCGAGTATCAATTCGAGTATTGAGTCGAGTATTTAATCGAGTGCTTAGTCGAGTATTTAACCGAGTATTGAGCCCAGTAGTTCACTACTCAACTCGTAATCATTTATTAATCGAGTATTTTCTGATACTCGAACTTGAACTTGGTTAATTTGAGTTCGAATTGATTTTTATTCGAGCTACTCACGAGCAAGCGGCTTGGATCATTTCCACCCCTACTTTGGGGAGATGGCATGGGTGGCAACAAGGGGTGTACTTGAGCCAAAGCCTCGCATTAAGCTCGGCTCGGGCTTGACTTAGTAAGCTAAATGAGCCGGCTCAGCCAGCTCAGCTCGAGCTCAAAGCAAGCCGAGCATTTTGAGCTTTTGATGAGCCAGCTCGTTAGCGACTTGTCTCATTTACACCCCTATTGGCAATTGGCGATGAGGCAAACGACAACGACATAAACAAATGAAACTTAAATATATTCATAGATTTAAAAAATAGGATAATGTTATTATTAGAAAAACATTGTTAATAACAAAAGCAAATTTATAAGATTTTATTACTCTGACATGAACAATACCTAAAAAATATCCTATCAATTGAATAAGAAAATTAAACAAAATAAAAAAAAATTGAATAAAAAATAGGGAAAAAGAGGGTTAAGGGTTACTGTCAAGGAACCATCTATCCCAAAAGTTTAAGCTAATGGGTGAAGGTCCATGATTGGTTTTATACTCTAACATGCTCCCTCACGCAATTGCCCGTTTGGGCTTGAAGCGTGGACAATGCACATGCCTACTTCATACCTTTGTGCTTAATTGTTTTAATATTGAAAGTAGGGGCTGTTGAGATTTGAATTACTGACCTCTTGGTCATCAAGGCTTTGAAACCATGTCAAGGAACCATATTTCCCAAAAGCTTAAACTGATGGGTGAAGGTCCATGATTGGTTTTATACTCTAACAGTAATGCAGGGTAAATCCATGCCCTTGTTTGGCTATTATTTGGGGGGTAGTGAAGGGGAATCCATATCCAAAATAAGTATATAAACCTATAGTAATAGAATAGCTTAATAGGTAGTACAGTGGGTCCTGCTTAAAGAGGGAGACATTCTAATTAGAGGAGTCATTGTATCACAAATTAGTCAATGAAATCAAATATCATCTTTTTATCTTTCTCTCTTATCCTTTTATTTTCAGTATTTTACTGCTTTCCTTTAATTTAAGTATATTTTCTATTTAGATCTTATCAGTTCATTTGATATTTGAGCTTAAGTGTAAAACGCTGAACTGGGAAGATAGAGAAGGGGAGGGAGTATTCAATTAATTCTTGATGATACACAACTGATACAATTCCATATTGGTAGGTAGAGAAGAAATATAATAACTTATATACCATATAAGCTACTCCATCTATTACCAATTAGTTTTAGAATGAAACTTCCTTTGATATGGAACACTCATTTGATGTTTGAGCTGAAGTGTGAAAGATGAACTGGGAAGATAGAGAAAGAGGAAGGGAGTATTCAATTAATTCTTGATGATACAAAATATACAGTTTATCAGCGATTCTAACTCATTAATACCTCCTAAATAGTCATTCCCGCCTAAAATTCAAGTTTCCCACTCGAATTTGAATTTGGGCGCCAATAATGCCAATTTGAATTGTAGTTAGTTTTATATTGAATTTCAATTAGTATGATTGTACGTGTAAGCTTAATATTTTCTCCTTCTCTCTTTCTCCTTAATTCTCTCTCAATTCTTCTATGTCTTCTCAAATTCTCCTTCTCTAATCTCCTTCTCATTAATTCTTCCCTAAAGGTAATTCAAATTAAGATACAATCATAATTGATTGTAGCACTAATTTCCATTGTGTAGGGATCGTTCAATTAATTCTTGACGATACATGAGCTGTGATCCTTCTTTCCTGAGTTTTGGTATCTAGCAAGTTTTTGCGTGACGTTTGCTCCTTGTTCCTGCCGTTTGGTTAGTTTTGTTGCTTTCGTTTGCCTTGTGTTGTCGTGTTTATGGGTCGTAATCTTCTTTTTTTTTTTATTCTCTTTTTGTTTTGATTTGTTTTAGTGTCACTTGTTTCCCCGCTCTTGTACGAGTGGTCTCAGGTCTCGCTTTGTCGAGTGGCCTGCTTTGTTCCGCAGCTTTGTCGCTGACTATCGAAAAAAATTCTTGACGATACTAGTTCACCAGCTTTTATGCTTTTATGCTTGTGCGTTTCTATGCATTTATGCTTTTATACTTCTCAGGTTGAGAGTAGGATGGCAATGGGGCGGGTAAAACCTGCTACCTGCAGGTACCCGAATATAAGTGGGGTGGGTAGCGGGTAAGATTTGGTGCCACCCCGCCTCGCCTTATACCTGCCATACCCGCTCCATTTTATACATAGTTAACTTTCAAATCAAAAAATACTTGCTTCAATTGAATAACCTAAATTTTTTATTAACGTTATAAAAAAATATAAGTGGATCTTTAAAAGTAGTATTAAATAATTAATCTGAGCGGGTATATAAAATCGTTTTCTACAAATCCAAGGGCGAGTACGTGGTGAGTAATGCATACTCGTTGGATACTGGCGAGTAATAGGGCATGTATGGGTATGGATTTGGTTGGCGGTTACGGCTATGGAGGAGGCACCCCCGCACCCGCCCCGTTCCGCTCCATTGCCATTCCTAGTCGGGGTTATTGAATACAATCTCTCTTTAGGATAGTAGTTTATAGGAGTAAGGCTGCGTACATCTCACCCCTCTCAAATCCTACATATGCGGGAATCCTTGAAACACTGAGTTTATTGTTATTATTGCAGTACTAGTTCACCAGCGAATCTAACTAACGGATTCCCACCGTGTAGGGAATATTCAACTAATTCTTGATGATATGATACTAGTTCTCCAAGAACTCTAACTAACCGGTTCCACTCCTTTGTAACAACCGTTACGACCCGTAACAACCATTGTCCCAACTAACGGCCGTAACAAACCGTAACAAAAAGATGTCTTGTAATATTTCTAAAGCCTATTGCACTGCAAGAACCTATACATTTGAGTTCTTGTAATACTACCTGGTTCCAATCTCTCTCTCCTCCTCGATCTCGCCGTAACCGCCACCGGTGGCGCTGTTACTGTCGTCTAACAGGAGATCGCCGCTGTAACCGCCGTCGGACAGAGATCGCGCCTTCCTCTCATTACCGTTACCGTCATGTAACGGAGATTGCTGCTTCTTCTCATTGCCGTAACCGTCATTTGACGGAGATCGCTGCTTCCTCTCATCACCGTAACTGTTGTAACCGCTCTCTGACTGCGATCTTCGATGCTTGTCGCCGCCGGCGATCTTGACGCATTGAAGCACCTTCTGGCGGCCCCAACGGGGACGAGGAAGAGTGAAGTTGTGGAGGCTTCTAGATCTTTCTGGATGCATCTCGATCTTATGAGTCTTCACCTCCTCCTCCTTCTCCTTCTTCTTCACCGTCATCGCCGTCAATGCTTCTTTCTCCGCCGCTGCGCGGCCACTCACAATCACCATTACCAAACAACAACCTTCGCGAACTGAAAATCAGAGTTTCAAATTGAAAATTCACATGAAAATCAAAGAACAAAAAAATGAAATTCGAATTGGTGTTTGTCGCTATGAAAAATCGCCGGGAAGGAAAAATTTATATGAAAGAGAGAGAGAGACGTTCGGGGGAGAACCTTTCCCCAAATTGAACTAATATAAAAAAAATATTATTTAAAATAGTCTATTTTTAAAAAATATTTTTTAAATGACCTTTACGTCAGCAAAATCTAAAATTTTAATTTTTTTTTATTTTGTTTTGAGGTTTAGAGTTTACAATTTTTTTAAAATTTGCTGACGTGGAGGTCATTTGAAAAAATATTTTTTAAAATAGATCATTTTAAATAATATATTTTTTTTATTTTGGGCTATTTTGAACAAAAGCTCTTGAAGGGATTAGTTAGAGTTGAGCGCACCATTTTTTATGTTGATTCATTTATTTTGATTGTTTAGGCAGCATATTGTTAATATATTTTTGGGGAAAAAATCTTAAAAAATATTAGGGTTATTTTTAACTAAACCTCATTTAAATTTTAGTTATGATTTTAAAAGTTATCTATATTTTTTTAGTTTTTTAATAATGTATTTAAATTTTTTTAAAAGTTTGCAATGTCACCTCTTAATATGACATTACTAACATCTGTTAGTTTTTACTAACGTGATATTTAAAAAAAGAATATAATTAAAAATTTGAAATTTATATTTGAATAATTTTAAATTTAAATATTCAAAAGGAATGATTTATATATCAAAAATTTTACAGATATTTAAAAAAATAAATTTATATATTTTTAAAAAAAATGTCACGTTAGTAAAAACTAATAAATGTTAACGATATTACGTTAAGATATGACATTAAAATTTTTTGTAAAGTTAAATGTGATATTGAAAAATTAAAAATTTTAGGAAATTTTTTAAAACTTCATCAAATTTTTGAATAGTTTTTGGTAAAAATCCAGAATGTTAGTAGAAAGTTGTTTATTTAGTGTTTTGATGAAAATATAAGTAAATTGATATTGTGTCAAAGTTAAGTATTAGAGTGTCACGGACCAAATACAAATCTAGCCTAACAACAGTAGAATCCAAGCTATATATATATATATCTATATATATATATAATAGTATGCCTCTATTAATGGAGGATTATAAAAGAAAGGAGGAAGAAAACCTAGAAGAAGACGGGGGAGACATAGAAAAACATACGGGGAGAGAGAGACTTGAGCATAAACACTCTTACATCATATTTGCATACCTTACCCTAATCCCTAATTTACTATATATACTACTAAGGAAGGGGGTGAGGTGGCAAATCATAGAAGGATTTAGAAGGTGATGAGCTGGATGTAGGTAGCGGATAGGTGGGTACTGTATATTGTCGGTAGCTGCGTATGGGTTGAGATGGCGCCAAGTATTGCAATGGTTGCCGGCAAGGTTATTGGCGTTAGCATTGAAGGAGACCTTGGCGGCTGGAGGTACTCGGTTTGTATCATAGGAGTGCACATGAATTGGGTAATACAAAAGACCCATCGAACCCATTTCAATTAGGTTGGGTTGGATTGGGCAAATTTTCTATATTGGGTCTAATGTTTCCCGTTGCTTTGAACCCATGAGTATAGAGTATAGTTCTGGATTATCCATAGATTGGCAAGATTATTTTACATTAATAATATATTTTTTTTTGGAAGCCATTATCCAATATACCCCGAAAATAAAAAAAATATTTTTAAAACTAGCTTTTTAAAAAATATTTTTCCAAATGGCATACATATCATCATTTGTTCTTTTTAATTTTTTTATTTTTTAATATATTTATAATTTTAAAAATTTATAATATCTTATGTGTTATGGCAGATAAATTAAATTATATTTTAAATAAAATTATTTATACATAAATTTAATCTAAATATTTAATAAATAATTTAATTTAATTTATTTCTTAGGATTAAGAAAGTATTATAAAATTAAAAAATTATAAATAAATTAAAAACAAAATAAGAAAGTAAAAAAAAGTAAAAATAAATAAATAAAAAAGTCAAATGATGGCATGGATACTATTTGGGAAAATATTTTTCTTTAAAAGCTAATTTTAAAATATTTTTTATTTTAGTGTTGTTTTAGGTTTTGTCTATATATATATCACTTAACTACTATGAGATTTGACTATTTATCACTAGGTGTAAATATATTCTATATGAGATTATTAGGATTGTCTAGAAATAGACAACTTTTTCACTTTTTTTGTGAAAACTTTTTTCAAGGAAACTGGAAGATTAAAAAAGTTGTTTAAAAGCCGATTTTCGGCATAAGTTGGAAGATAATTTTTCGTTTTTCCACACTTTTCTAAAAATTGTGAAAAATAATTATTTTCTAGAATTTTTCACCTCCGTGTTTTCTGTTTCTTTCCACACTCTCTTTCTCTTTCTTAACTCCACTCTTCTCTTTTCTTTCTTTATTTCGTATTTCTATTTCTTGTTTCTCTCAAGTTCTCAAACCCATGTTACGAATCTCATAATAGTGCCATAAATTAATTGCAAATTATTATCATGTTGTTGATATTGGTTATTCAAAATTTTCTGGGTTCTTGGCACTATACTGGGATGAATGGTATGACATATATGACTTTCAAGGTCGAGGATACATAAGAAAACCATGCAAGTTAATATATGATTAAGCATGTTGTATGTACAGCTAAATTTATATTCTATTTGTAGTTTATGCTTGAACCAGGTTCATATTGAATTATCGTGTTATCAATTTTTTCTGTATTACTTATAACTATAGTTTCCAAATTTTATAAAATTGGAAATCTAGAGACCAATTGATCACATTTTCTGGGTTTTTATATTAAAAAACTATTAATAATTTTTTACTCTCAGGATGGGTGACCTCTTGGGAAGTCATCACCCTCAGGTTGGGGGCATTGGGAAACAGCCTTTCTTCAGGTTAACACCCTAAGCGGGGAAGGCTACGTACATTCGCCCCCCCCAGACCCTGCATAGGTGGGATCCCCTGAGGCGCTGGGTATGCTCCCCTATTAATAATTTTTCACTCATGAACATGTTTTCTATATAGAAAAAAAAATAAAATAAAGACCAAAAATTATTTTTTATTTCTAAATATATCTTGTAGAACATATATTTATTTATGAGTTATAATTTAACATTTGCACTAATATTTTTCAGTTTATGATGAAAAAAATACCTAGTTTCTCAAAAAGGAAATATTATATGAGCATTCAAAATGTTCCATCCTACCAAAATGAAAAATCTTTCAAATGGATATTCATAAACACTCATTAATGATAATAAGTTTTACTTTTTTAATTTGAGCAAATTACATATTACTTTTTAAGTTGGCAGAATTCACGATGGCTTGGCCATGTCAAAAAGCCTAGTAATTAGAGAGCTCCAAAACTCAAGTTTAGGCCCGAAATATATTGGTGTAAATCTCACAAATACTTGCAAAATTTCTGCAAACGGGTAACTAGAAAATCTCAAGTGTTGAGGCTATATAATCACTTCCCTTAAGGCTTATTTTGGTATACGAAATATCCTCGGGGAAACAACAATAACCAAATATAGAGTGAGGATGTGTAAAGGGAGAGATTGACAAAGATGTAGAGAGATTGATTAAGTTTAACAAACCAGACACTTGAATTTCACACAAGAACACAAGAACACTTGTAGTTGTTCTTTAAATTCTTTTTCTCAAAGATCTTTTGTTCTTCAAGTCTTATCCACAAGAATGAAATTTGGGGAATATATGTGTATTACATGAGAAGAGACGTCCCTTTAAAAACAAGTAAAAAGGGCCACAACATTTGGGGAAAAAACCGCGCGAACTGTCAAAAAATCTGACCTGTGTGTCGACACACGACATTCTGCCGTGCGCTTCTGTAAGGCTGTGTGTCGAGACACGGGCTATGTGTGTCGACACACACTATATTCCCCAGTGGTACTTTTGGATTGTGCGTCGACACACATGGCCCACGTGTCGACACATACCCCTAATATGTTTCAAACACGTGAACAAATACCGGGACTATCTCAAACACTTCTTATACATATGTCAAACAACGTTTTGCATATATTTCAATTCACATTTTGAAAATACATCAACAAAATATAGCAGCTTTCTGACAACACAGATCATCTGTTTCTCAACTGCTTGGGATCTAATATTGGAAAATAGCAGTTGATAATGGAAAGATCAAGAAAAGGGCCAAGTCTGAACTCTGTCATCAAAAAGTTCGAGCTTAGAAGAGCAAGCAAAGGGTTGAACTTGAATGAGGATCTCATCAACATTCATTGCTTTAAACTGATATACTTAGAAGGGCGTGAATAAAAAAGTGTGTAGAAAGGGCTTCGAGTCAATCTGCCAAACCTTTTTATCTTGGCTAAATAGAATGCATTATCATATTAGATTTGACAATATGGGCGAAGATCACAATAAAGGCGAAGGCCAAATCTGGGTCAACTGGAAGAACCATAGGGAATGTTTAACTTAACTTCAATAAAAAGAAAAATATTCAGTGTCCCAAAGCCTCCCGCCTAAACAGGGTCGGGGGAGGAGGCGGATGTCTGCAGCCTTCCCCCTTCAAGGTATTACCCCTGAAGAGAGGCTGTTTTCGAGTGCCTCCAACCTGAGGGTGAGGACTTCCCCGGAGGTCATACCCATCCCGGTACTGCTTTCGAGCAAGCACGCTTAACTCCGGAGTTCTAATGGGATCCGATGACGATATGTTGGTACCCTCTTTGGTGTTTGAATTAACTTCTATGAATTAAGGAATTAGACTTTGGCTTCAATAGGTGTTACCATTAGAGGTTTTATCGCTTCCTGAACTAACTCTTGGGAAAGGCCTTGATACTGGCATGCAAACACTATGTCTGCTAGAGATTGGATTCATCAACCTTTCATAACAGAATTTAGGAAAGTTTAAGTGCAGGGTGATGGCGAAATCAAGATTATGCCTTAAGAGGATGCTTTGGGGGCTAACGGATGTTAACAGCGTTTTTAAAACTAAAGGATGTATGTTAACGGCATCACATTAAGGTATAACATTGAAAAATTTTACAAAGTTCAGGCGTGACATTAAAAATTAGAAAATCTAGGTGTTTTAAAATCACACCTAGCATTAGGTGGTTTTTAGTAAAGAATTGTATTTAGTAAAAACCCTAAAAAAAAATGAAAATTATAAAGAAAAAGAATTTCTGTTTAAAAATATTTTGAAAGGAAATACATAAAATAGCAGAGAGACCTAAGAGGGTACTAATACGTAAGCACCGAATCTCATTAGAACTCCGAAGTTAAGCGTGCTTAGACGAGAGTAGTACCAAGATGGATGACCTCCTGGGAAATCCTCATGTTGCACCCCTCCGGTTGGGGGTTATCGGAAATAGCCTCCCTTCAGGGTACCACCCTGAAGGGGGAAGGCTACGTACCTCCACCCCCTAGACTCTATTTAGGCAGGAGCCCTTAGGACACCGAAAATTTTACCTTTTTTACATAAAATGGCAAAGAGGAGAGTGAAATGTTTGATGAAAATTGTTTTCTTTTTTTGTTTAGTGGGGTTGTAGATATTGATTGTAGTTTGTTGCGGTCAATTTGGTTCATGTAAATGCTGCCCCACTTGGTCTTCTTAAGCTTCTTGTTTGTTATTTCTTCATTATGTTTTTTGTCTTCAAATGCCTTTCATTTTCCTTTTATACAACAATAATAACAAACTCAGTGTCTAAAAGGTTCTTGTATAGGTAGGATTTGGAATGGATGTGATATACGCAGCCTTACCCCTTTAAAGTGCTCCCTTAAAAAGAGACTGTTCGTTCAATTTTCTTTTATGTTTATCCTAAAACATGACATAATATAAAAAAAATTCCCTCAGTTCAATTTTCTTTAAAAGCCAATAAATGACGTCCAATTTGAGTCGCTTTAAAAACTAGTAAACGATGACCAATTCAAGTCAACATTAAGTCATTGTCTCGTCATGTTACTTTGGTTTTCACTCGTCCAAAAGCGCCCCATATAACAAGGGTGCTTGGATGTTGGTGTATATGACATTTTGACGCTTATAAAATAGTCGAGTTTGATCTCAGGACACGTTCATGTTCCCGAATCTAGGTGTGTAATAGAAAAGCTTTAGAGATTGTCCTTACCAAAATATTTAAGGAAATTTCTCAGCATTCAACGTTCTCATTTAGGCGTGTGCAAAAAACGGTTTAAACTGTATTTCAAATCGGACCAAACTGTAAATTACGGTTTTGTTTGGTTGATTTGGTTTATGGTTTGAAAAATTATAGTTTGGTTTAGAAAACTTTGGTTATTAAGATTTATGGTTTAAGTTTGGTTTAAAACCAAACTGAAACCATAAACCATAAATTAAAAAAATTCAATGATTATTTACATCATCCTAATTATAACATGTTAGTGACAAAATTTTACTTGATAACCGAATAAAAATAATAAGGGTTATTTATACTCAAAGTCTTTGTACTTTTGTGATTATGTCAACTTAGTCTTTATACTTTTAATTATGTCAATTTAGTCAATTTAAAATTTATAGCCATTTGATCAAATTTAATTTAAGGTAGTGATGTAATTTTTAACGAAGGAATCATATTAGATACAAGTAAAATCTACTCGTTAATTCAATTTAACTCAATCTCTGACTGAACCACTAAATATTACATTAACTTAATAAAAATTTTAACAAACCTAAAGTTACTGCTAAATTTGTGCAAAAAACGTTTCTTATGAATTTAACCGACCCATTTTATGTATTATTTGTAGTTTTTATTTATGTGATATATAGTATAAACATGTTTCATACTATAAATTAGGAATAGAAGTAAAGTTTTCATATTTTGGGATATTTTTATAGTTAATGATGATTTTAATATTGATTAAATACGTTCATATTAGTGTTAATAATAATTTTTCTATTATAGTTAAAACCATAGACCAGATCGGACCGAATCATAATTAACACTTGGTCCGCTTTGGTTTGTGAGACAAAACTGTTTAGTTTTGTTTTGTAAAATTTTCAAACCATAATTTTACAATTTGGTCTAATTTAATAACCATAAACTATCAAAACAGACCATGTGAACCCGTATTTTTTTGTTAAAATCCTACACTGGTAGCAGCTTTGGACCATTCAATAATTGAAGACTTGAAAAGTCAAAAATAATAAGAGTTTTCTGAAACTTCACAATTTTTTTCATTTAATAATATACTTTGCTCTCTTTCTCTTCATTCCGCATTTCCCTTCTCACTACATTGAGCTCAACTCAGCATGTCCAAATTCTATCATTTCATAAGCTTATATATCCTAATGTTCTTCCTTTTACCTCGAAATTCTCGACCACTAGATCCCCACTTTCAAGCCTGCATGCCCAGGATGTGTGGTGCGCTAACCATACGATTCCCATTTTACATCGAGGGTCCACAAGAACCCTATTGCGGGTACCCGGGATTTAATGTTTCTTGCTACAATAATCAGACAGCTATCCATCTATCAGATGACTCATATGTCATTCAAAACATCTCTTATGAGGATCAATCTCTTCGAATCGTTAACTCCGCCTTTCTCGATGAAATCTTTGATTGCGTTCCTACATTGCACAACTTCACATTTGATCATCGGATGTTCCCTTCTAAGTATTATGATATTTTCTTGTTTTTCAATTGTCGGGATTCGAAATTGACAAACTTGTCAACATACAAGGAGATGATATGTGCACACAAGGGTAAAGGTGGCATGGTAGTGGCTGTATATAGGCACGATTTTGTGGGCTCGGAGAAAGTGCCGGGTGAGTGTCAGAACGTTGTTACAGTACCATATCAAGGTGAGGACGGGAGTGATATTGAAGGAGTGATGAAGAAAGGATTTGTCTTGAATTGGCGAGAGCTTAATTGTAGTGCATGCATTGATAGTGGGGGGTTGTGTGGCTATGATGAGAGCACTTCCGAGATCAAGTGTTATTGTCCTGATCGAGTTCATTCGCATAGTTGTCATTCCGGTTGGTATCTTTTTGATTATGCTCACTCTTTATGTTTTTCATTAGATTACTAGGTTCGAATACTGATGATGAAGATGTGATGTCAATTTTTGTTTTCTTTTTTTTTTTAAAGATTGGTAAGGAGATTACAGATTCAATAAACGGGGGTAACAACTTGTGAGTAAGGGGGTTGGTGAGTTTCGAATTCGAGGTGTTGAAATGGGGCAGGGATTTTACCACCGAGCTAACCCGAGGAAGATTGATGCAACGTCAAAGTTGCTCTGTCCTCCTTCAGTTTCGGATTATTTCCCATTCTTTCTTTTTCCTTCAAGAACCAATTAATTTACACAAATTAGCATCTGCAAGAAACGGGGAACTCTGTAAAGTCACCTCAATTTCTGACGATGAAGATGCAACATCAAAGTTGCTGAAACGGGAATCTATAAAGTCATCTAAACTCACGATTCTTTCCTGGAGTACTCACTTTGAATAATGGCAATTTGATGTTGGCATAATACTTGAGCACTTAAAATTCGACAAAAGAACTTGGAAAAACTGTAGACAATAGCTAAGTCTGATCTCTAGACACTTGCCCATTTCGAACTCTCATTGTCGACTCACATTGCAGACTCTAATATCAGTTCATGTCTGCTAGTGGCTTTACTGTTCTTTTTAAAATAGAACAAGAAAGTTTCATCCCTGTATTGGAATTACAGTATAATTGTAGTCCTATTTATAATTTTTAAAACAGATTACTGTGGTAAAGTTGCAAGTGGTTTCAATTTACAGTCAAACTTGTCAGATCTCTCCAGGCCAGACTGAAAACGGATAAAGGTCCATATGTTGGAATGTCGACTAGGTTGAATATAACAAGTCTAGTCCGTTTTTGAACTAATTAACCGGTATGGTCTAGGTTATGGTCTGGATCAATAGTTTTAAACTACTAAGATGTTGAAGACTTTGAACTAACCCAAAACCGATAAAGGTCCATGTCATGAACCAAGGCGCAAGTAATTGGTCTAATCTGATCCTAGACCAAACAACTGGATTCGTCACTCAAAGGATAATGGATACCTCCTCTGAAGAATAAAGTTCCGGTTTCTCTTGTATTCTATTCCTTTTCTATTTCGGCCACCATTAAAAGCAACATTTCCAGTGTCACAAGGGCTCCCGTCTAAGTAGGGTCTAGAGGGGGGGGGGGGGGGGTGTATGTACGCAGCCTTCCCCCTTCAGGGTACCTTGAAGGGAGGCTATTTCCGAGAACCCCCAACCTGAAGGGTGCAACACGAGGACTTCCCAGGAAGTCACCGATCTTGGTACTACTCTCGCCCAAGCACGCTTAACTTCAAAGTTCTAACGGGACCCGGTGCTTGCGTGTTGGTACCCTCTTAGGTAGTTTTGGCCACCATTGATGTAACAAATTACTTTAATTTCCATTTCTAGAAATGTTTAGGGAAGGCGTCAACTTTATGGCTTATTCAAATCTGAAGCTCTGTCGTCTTTTTCTTGCTCTTTCAAATCTGACTGCTTATTCAGTGAGTTAATATTAAGTTTTTATAAGAAAATGTTACTACCACAATATAAAGGTGTTTTCCTTATGAGAACTTTTCTACGGTTGATAAGAATATGAATCTGCACCCTCTCTCTCTCGATCTCATGCTCCCCCTAACATTCAAATTTTTACAAATGTAAGACTTAAAAGCAACTTATATTCAGTTAAAAAAAAACATAATGCCATTAGTAAGACTTATTGTGTAATGTTCATGACTTTCCACTTCTGCGAATTTTCACGTGATTCGCATTGGTTATATCATGCAATTTTAGTATCTCTTTTGAGTACTTTCAAATAGTTCTAACAGATACGTAGTTTCTTTTGCAGAAAGGGGAAATTTGAAACTCATTGGATTAGGTATAGTTTTCTTCTCACTCAAGCTTCTTGTTGATGTTCATCTGAATTTGCATATTTAATAAGACAACAATACCTTACAAGGATAAAAGAAAAGAAAAAAAAAAAAAAAAAATAAGAGCAAAAAATTGTTATGACATGCACAAAAAGGCAACGTATTTCGGAAAAAAAAAAAGGATATCGTTTTAGTGCGTAACTTTACAGCAATAACCACAAACACGGAAAATGTTTTCCTCCGTTGAGTGGAAATTGACTTCCTTTCAATGACCGGGGAAGACATTTTCCTTCACAAAGGGAAAATGTTCTGCTTTGTAATCTCACGCTATACGCTTCACTTCAACCTCAATGCAGCCAAACGTGAACGCCATGCAAAGTTATAGAACGAAACCACTTTTTTAGCTAAAAAGACAAAAATTAAAGAAACACTATTTTTAATTGAAAATTCGACCAAAAGGAGTATCAAAGAACCAACTATCCCAAAACTTGAAGCTGATAGGTGATGACCTAGCATTAGTTTTATACTCTAATATGCCCCCTCATGCAAATGTCTATTGAGCTTGAAGTATGAATATTGCACAGACTCACTTCATACCTTGTGCTTAAAGTATGTTAATATTGGAACAGGGGGCTGTTGAGATGCGAACTCGTGAACTATTGGTTAATAAGGCTTTGATACTATGTTAAGGAACCAACTTTTTTTAAAAGCTTAAGTTGATGGGTGATTGTGTAGGATTGGTTTTATACTGTAACATGGAGCCTTAGGCACGAGAAAATTCATTTTCACAAGCTCCTCCTTATGCAAATCGTAAATATTCTGTCTGTCTTATTCTTTTCCCTCCTACATGCTACAGGTGTTGGTGGTTTGGGATTTGTAATTGTAATTTTTGTGGGAGTTTGGTTGTGTTTGTTTGTAAGAAGGAGAAGAGAAATATGGAAAAAAGCAACTTACTTCAAAAGAAATGGTGGGTTGCTACTACAACAAGAAATGAATTCTAATGATGGTGTTTTGGAAAAAACACAAATTTTCACTATCGATGCATTGGAAAGTGCCACTGACAACTTCAATCAAGATCTAATCCTCGGTCAAGGGGGTCAAGGCATCGTCTTCAAAGGAGCGTTAGCTGACGGAAGAATAGTTGCCATTAAAAGGTCAAAAATTATCGAAGAAACCCAGTTGAAAGAATTCGTCAACGAGGTTGTCATTCTGTCACGAATCAATCACAGGAATATCGTCAAGCTAATAGGATGTTGTTTGGAAGTAGAAGTTCCTTTACTAGTTTATGAGTTCATCCCCAATAGAACTCTTTCTCATCACCTTCATAACTCAGAGGAAGAGTTTCGTATTACATGGAGAATGCGCTTACAAATTGCCACTGATGTCTCCGATGCACTTGCCTACCTGCATTCCTCATCATCGAGGCCCATCTACCATAGAGATATAAAATCGTCAAATGTACTTTTGGATGAGCAATATCGAGCCAAACTATCGGACTTTGGTATATCAAAGTCCATTGCTGTGGGTCAGACTCATTTAACGACCCGGCCTATTGGAACGTTTGGCTATCTGGACCCAGAATTTCTTGAATCACAAATGTTTACAGAAAAAAGCGATGTTTACAGTTTCGGAGTGGTACTTATTGAGCTTTTAACTGGGCAAAAAGCAATCCGTTTAGTGGAAACTGAAGACGAGAGAAGCTTGAAGTTGTGGTTTCTAGCTCGCATAGAAGAGTCTTGCTTGTTTGATATCATAGATAGCCAAATTCAAAAGAACGGTAAACAAGAGGAGTTTCTTGCCGTTGCTAACCTTGCAAAGCGATGCTTGAGCTCGAATAGAGTGCAAAGGCCGACAATGAAACAAGTCCTAACGAAAATAGAGGCAATCAAGTCGCTTAATGAGTCGGTCATGCTTGAAAAAGAAATTGAGTGATCATTAAGTAGTGCAAGTGAATGTATATGATGGATTACTCTCTAGCATCAAGTTTTCATTGTGTCTATTTTTCCTTCTTTGCTTTGGATCTTATGAATGGGTTGTGCAAACATTGTTCGCCCTCCGTTTTGTCCATCTTGATTGATGTAGAACATCAACCTTGATTATCAATAAAGTGTCAATTATTAATTATCGAGAAAGGTCTTTTTTGTTCAACACTAGAGGATCATACGATAAAAAACAGGGTAGTTATTATTGTCAATGCAAAATTATTATTACCAATGCAAGATCATAGTATTCAAGACAATTTTGTGGCTCTTATTATTTGTAAGTCACATTATTACTCTGATAATAACAATTTTTGAGCTAACAATAACTACTTCCTAAAAGTATAGTAGAATACGAACTATGTATCTTTGTTGGATGATTGATAGGCTGCCCCTGATTCTTAATAGGATTTGTGCATATACCCATTTATGATGTATGAATGGGCGTAAATCATTCAAGTCAAGCCAACTCCAACACCCCTTTCTGAACCCGAGATCGAGCTGCGCCTTTATTGAATTTACGAACCTTTATTCAAACCTTACTTGAAAAGATATTAATATATTTGATACTCGACTTTACTTCTTTTATTAGTTTAATCGAGCTTAGTTGAGCTGAACTTGTTATTAAATCGAGCTTGCTAAATTATTCAAGCTACTAATTTGTCAATCTGTTATTCGAGCTTGTTAATATGTCTAGTCTTTTTGGTGTTTATTTTTTGCTTGTGAGTATTTATTTCATCCGAAATCCCATTTTCCAAAGCAATGCTCAAAAATAAAATAAAAATTCTCATTTTAACGTTCAAAAAAAAATATTTTCTAGGATGATGTCACGGTCTAAAATGGGAACTTTACTTGCACAAATTCGGTACCCAAACAAGTCACTATCCTTGGTTGTGATTTTTCCATTGTAAAGTCGGTACAACTTTTCCTTGAGAAATGACTAAAATTATAGAGCGACTTATTTGTTAAATTTTTACTATAATTGTAACAAAATTGACTGCCTAAAATTGTAAAGTATTCTCCTTGAGGTCAAAGGTTTAAATCTCTATCTTTTTTCTTTTTCTTTTTTGTATTTTTTGTTGTATTAGCTTTGGTCAATTTGAGATCTATTGTCGATACAACTATTTAAGTCATTATCCTCCACTTTTGGATATGCAGTGTTTCTTGGGGCCAATCTTTTCTACTGAAAGGCCAATAAATAGCCAACGATGTCCAAAACCACTACTAAGTCAAAGTATTAAGCGTTGGCCTATTGTGTTGCTGAGATCTACTGGGTCTTCCACCTTGTGGGTACCTTCGTGTGTTCCTTCATCGCCTTGTTGGCCTTCAGTGTAACAACATCTCTACCACATACCAGTCCATAAACCTCACTCACAGTCGCACCAATTGAGCATATGTCGATTTTGATTTCCATTGTGTTCAGGAAAAATAAGTTCAATGTGATATTCAGGCCCTAGTATGTCCCTACTGAGGATCAGCTTGCAAACATGTTCACCTAGGGTCTCTCCGGCTCATTTTGTATATTTTTGTGATGAACTATTTATAGTGTCTCTTGTTGGATTTTGGAGGTACTTTGCTTCAATTTTGTTCCAGGAGCACAAATTCTCGTATCCCACATATATGTTTTTTAAAAGATCAAAAAGCTACTTTGTATACCTGTTTCGGGGTTTTTTTTGGTTGGGTACGAAGAGGGAAAACAAGGCTCAAGTCCCTTACCTTATGCTCTATGATTTACCTCATATTTATAGGGGGGAGGGAAGATAGGTGCCATTCGCTGAGAAGGGTGGTGTTGATCATTGGCTGAGAGGGGTGGCGTTAATCATTGGTTGAGAGGGGTGGCGTTAACAAAGGGACGGTATGGGCAGAGAGACAACATGGATGGGTGTTGAGACCAAAAAATCCCATCCGGAAAAAATCGATACGGGGCCTCTAGGAACTACGACGAAGGGATGACACGTGGCTTCCGGCACCGCAATGACGGACTGACATGTGGCTCCTGGGGACCGCATGCGTCTCGCCCTTAGAAGCCCCCTCTAGAAGCCGACGGAGCAGTAAACGACAACGCGACTTCACAACTCGGGTGGACGACGACTCGATGCTGAGAACTCAAACAGTCTTGTCAAGTAGTACCTTTCCAAGGGTTACGGGCATAACCCTTGCAGAATAGCACCCTTTCCGAGGGTTTTGAGCTTATCCCATGTCGAATAGTACCCTTTCCGAGGGTCCTGGGCGTAACCCTTGCTGAATAGTACCTTTTTCGAGGGTTCCGGACGCAGCCCATGTTGAGCGGCACCCTTTCTGAGGGTCCTGGGCATAACCCTTGCTGAATAGTACCTTTTCCGAGGGTTCCGAACATATGCCATGTCGAATGGTGCCTTTTCCGAGGGTTCCGGACATATCCCATGTCGAATATTGCCTTTTCCGAGGGTTCCGGACATATCCCATGACCGAAAAGGCGGAGAGAGGGAGAAGGCCTCTAGCCGCCATGACCGACCCGGGGACGCAGCCACGCGCGCCTCACTCCCGACCGAGGCAAGCTCTGACACTAACTCACACGATGTGGTGTATGGGCTCATGGGGACAATTCCTATCACCCATTCGCCCTTCACCCCTTGTATCCTCGCCGCCCCCATTGGAAAGTGAAGATGCCAAACTTGGAGCTGTTCGACGGGACACAAGACCCAGACAATCACATCTCGGGATTTCTGGCACGCATGTACATACAATACACCTCCGAAGACGTGTGGTGCAAATGCTTCCCGGCCCCTCACAAGGGCACGGCCCAGGCCTGGTTCGCATCACTCCCCAATTGGTCCATTCACAACTTCAAAGAACTGTTAGAAAAGTTCACTCACCACTTCCTCGGCAACAAAAGAAAAAAGAAGACTGCCGCCCAGTTGATCCAGCTACAACAAGCCAAGAACAAGCCGAGGACGAGTCCTTGAGGGGGTTCGTGCGGCAGTTTTTGAAGGTGATGATCAGCATCCAAAACTTTGATCAAACCGCCATTACCACCTTCATCGACGAACTCTAGAACAACGACTCCAAATTTTCCCTTGCAAAAGCCCTCCCCACAACCATGGATGCACTCTGGACGAGCGCCAACAAATACATCATTGCCAGGGACGTGATGGCCAAGAGAATGACAAAAGGCATAAAAAGGACGCGCAACCCCAGCCCAAGAAGAGTACCCGGGTTACTCTTGAAGGAAAAGAAGCCTGAGGCAGAAAAGACCAAGCTAACACGGACCTGAACTTCGGGATAAACCGGGAAGGAGTGGTGCGAGTACCATGAAGCACCAGGGCATGACACCAAAGATTTTCGGGCGCTCCGGTGCCGAGTGGACGAGTTGGAGAAAAAAGGTGATCTCAGAAAATTTGTGGACATGAAGAGACTCAAGCACGGAACTTCTGGCCCCGCCCGTGAGGAGTCGGACAACGCACCTCACGCGCCAAAACATGTGATCTCGGACATAAAACAAAAGCGAGATGACACAAGTCTCGACACTACGAGGAAAGGACGAGGCACAGTCAGGAAATGCCAGCCTTTAACCTTTACACAAGATGACCTTAACGAGGTCAGGACTCTGCATGAAGATCCCATGGTCATCGCTACGGAGATGGGTAATCACACCATTCGAATACAAGAAATCCGGAGATCACCATTGGAAACTTCCCGTTAATTGGGAAGGCCCTTACTGGGTCTCTCGGACAACTAGAGGCGGGCATACCACTTGCAACAGTGGGACGAAACCCCGATCCCAAGAACATGGAACATTCTGAGTTCACAAAAATACTATCTGTAAGGTTATGACTACAATGAAGATGTATCCCGACCTTTACAAAATAAAAACGCATTGTCTCCTGCAAAAATAATGGATCTAATCAAAGCCATAAGCCCTTCTCAGGCAGGCGGAATTCATCTCAAGCCATAAGCCCTTTGATAGGTTGGCGAGGTTCACTTTAAGCCATAACTCCTTTCGAGACCGGTGAAATATAAAAAGCAAAGCCCGTCGGTCTATCCATGGCAAACAAAGCCTGTCTGTCTATCCACGGCAAACAAAGTTCGTCGATCTCGCCCACGACAAAATATGAGCTCTTTCGAAGCGGGCATAACAGAACTAGCTCGGATAGTAGTAGCTTGGTTATTAAATGCGCCCTTTCGAAGCGGGTCAAATACAATGACCATAAGTCCTTTCAAGGAGAGTGGGATATAAAAAAACAAAGCCCGTCGGTCTTGCCCATGGTAAATAAAGCACGTCGGTCTCACCCACGGCAAGCTAACTCGAAGTTCGTCGGTCTCACCCGCGGCAAAATATGTGCTCTTCCAACACGGGCATACCAGAACTTGGTCGGATTCTCAATGGCTCGGTTACTATACACCCCCTTCCGAAGCGGGTCAAACTAAACCGTAAGTCCGTTGATCCGTCTGCGGCAGGCTAAGCCCGTGGACCTGTCCACGGCACAAACCTTAAGCCTGTAGATTCGTCTGTTGTAGGCTAAACCCTAGGACCTATCCTAGGCACACCAAGAACGTAAGCCCGTGGATCCATCCACGGCAGGTCAAAGTCCGTAGATCCATCTGCAGCAAATGATGGTCCCTTAAGCCCTCTTCAGGCCGGGTTATGCGCTTAACCTCGCAAGTCCTCTTTAGGCGGAGGGACGCGCCACAACATAGGCCCGTGGATCCATCCACAGCAGGTCAAAGCCCATAGATCCATCCACGGCAAACGATGATCCCGTAGGCCCTCTTTAGGCCGGGTGATACGCTTAACCTTGTAAGTCCTCTTCAGGCCGAGGGACGCGCCACAACGTAAGTTCGTGGCACCGCCCGAGGCAGGATATAAACCCGTGGATCCGTCCGCGGCAAGCGAAGACCATAAATCCATAGATTCGTCTACGGTAGGCATAAAGCCAGATGGTCCAGCCACGACAAGCTAACCCGATTTTGACGGGTGTTGCACCATTACTCACAAACGGAAGCACGCTCGAAGCGGAGAAGACATGAAAGCCATAAGCCCGCCTAATGCAGGCGACAAGCCGACGCATGAATTACACGCCCCTTTAGGACGAGAAAAAATATGTCAACACAAGGCAAAGGACCTCACGCAACGGCACAACTCGAAGGGCCACACGTGTCAACGCGACCCGAAGGTCCGAGCCCATACAACCCGAAGGTCCGCGCGCCGCGATACAAGGCAAAGACTCGCACACAACAAAACCGAGAGCCTGCACGGAGCAACTCAAGCCGAAGGCCGGCACATCGCTACTATGCAAGTCGAAGGGCCATGCATGGAACGCGACCCGAACACGCCACTCACGTTACGATGCCAGCCGAGAGCCCGCACACCGCAACATAAGACGCGGGCTCACGGAGGGCGAAGCAAGATGCTGATCTACGAGGCAATGCCCCACCTTAAAACATGACAAGTTCCCATACTTGGTCAAAATCAAGCAAAAGGATGAAGAAAGGCAAAAATGTGGATATACGTTACAATAACAAATTACACATTACATCCGGGCTTATTCTTCACCTCCGATAAGACAAAAGGGAGGGACAAAAAGAAAAAAGCGCCGATACTCGAAGCCGTAAGCCTCGCGCAAGGCATAAAAGACATCTATACGAAAGATCGTAAAACTCTTCGAGGCAGCAATTTCACGAGCAACCTGCTCCGGGACTCGAGAAATAATGGAATCCTGCTCTGATATGCGTTGCCCTTGCTCCCGAAGCCGAATGGCTTGCTCCGCAACACGAGTATGTAGCGCTGAGGTAGTAGAACGAAGCTCCCTCACCCTCTGCCCGCTCTGCCTTCAGCTAGAAACAACACACTCCGACACACATAGGTACAATAAATAAAACCAAAATCCGAAATAATAATAATAATATACTTGTTAAAAATAATATCTTGTTGTTGCATCAAAACATACAGTGGCGGATTCAGAAAAAATAATCACCAAGGGCACTATTATAACAAATCTAATTCAAGACGTTTTATTACGGAATTACTATCTTATAAGGATGGATATTTTCTTTTGAAAAACCCCTCCATAATTTTATCTGTCCAAAAATAATATATTTCTCTATTGTATATATTAAAATGTTTAAATTGATAGTACCTAAACGATAAAATCTCTAATTTGTACATCAAAACTGAATTGTAAAACATAATTTTTACATCAAAACACTTTTCATTAAATGTGTAAACAAACCCTAAACCAATAGAAAGACAAAAAATACAATAAAACAAGAAGAAACCAAAATATGAGAGAGAGAGAGAGAAAGAGAGCGAATACCTTCAATGGTAAAGAAAGAGAGTCGGAGAGAGGGAGAGAACAACACCGACTGGCTTCTGGGGACCGTTCACGGCGGGGAGTGAGAGATAGTCTGTCAGAGAGAGAGAAAGGCGTTGGCACACTGGGAGAGAGAGAAAGAGCGTGTGTGTTTCTAGCGAGGTTTAGGTTAGAAAGTGAGAGAGGAGAGAGAGAGAGAGAGAGTCGTGGGGGTGGGGGTTGGGGCGGGGTTTGGCTTCTGGCTTTTGGGTCACGTGAGGGGGAGGGGGGCACGGGGTAAGTGGGGTTGAGATCCCCTGCATTTTGGGCTGGAGCAGTGGGGGCCCAAAGTCTAATTTTAATTTTTTAATCTAAATTATTGGCTTTTGGGCTTTGGGGGCCCCCAGTCATACAAAGCTGGATCCGCCCCTGGAAACATATAAATGTTAACAAATCTGGCTAATATTGAACTTGGTAAAATGAAATGATTGAATAATTAAAAAATTAAATTATCCAGGAATACATATTGAATGCTGAGATTACGCATTGAATTTCTGTTAGTAGATCCATAATCAAAAAAATGTTTGTGATTGTTCTAGAAGAAATGAAACAGAAGATAGGGTAGAGTTAGGACAGTTATTGTATGAGGTCTACCCAATGCTAGATGCAGAGGTGTATAATAGATTGATATGAACATTATTAACTGTCCCATAATAAAACCCCCTGTTGCTGATACCTTCTTCTCAGTTCCTTCTTCTCCTTCTTGTATAACCTGAGCTCTTAGAAGGAAGAGATAAGAGAGTCCTATGGAAAATGTGGTCAGAAATACATAATAAAGTCCGACTACAACAACAACAATCCCAGTGCCTCGAGGACTCCCGCATAAACGGGGTTGGGGGTGGGGGGCCTAGATGTAAGCAGCCTTCCCCCTTCAGGATGTCAACCTGAAGAGAGGCTGTTTCCGAGGACCCCCAACTGGAGAGGAATGTCTTCATTGCACCATGGTGACCTTAATCAGACAAAGAAGAGAGAGGGAGAGGACAATAGCCCACCGGCCGGTCCGTCTACAACGACCGAATTGATTATCTTCATGCATAAAGATACTAGATTATCTAATAGTTGAAAAGATTTAAAAATCATCGCAAACCTCCCTTTTTCTTTTATATTGCAATTTTTGGATTATTATATGATGATTTTTAAACTTGCCATATACAGAAATAGAAATATATATATATAGCAAAAGACTTAAGTTAAAATAAAAATCAAACAAAGTCCGGGACCAGGGCCTCATCTCGCCCCCGGTTCGCACAAAAATAATAATAATAATAATAATAATAATAACAATAATAATAATAATAATAATAATAATAATAATAATAATATTGTCTTTAACCAAAAAACTTAAGAACGACAAAATCAAGTTAAAATACTACAAAAATCAAACGGAGCCGGGGACGAGGCCCTGCTCAGCCCGGTTCAAAAAAAATAAAAATAAAAATAATTTCCCATATGGAAACGCCATGCATGTCCCCTATACCGAGTCCCCACTCGAAAAATGACCCTATTCGGATCAAAAACCCAATAACACTCTCTCTCTCTCCTACTCACCCCCTAGCCCGGTTACAAAAATACATAAATAAAATAATAATAATAATAATAATAATAATTTTTTCCATATGCAAACATCATGCATGTCCTCGGAATCAAAATCCCATCAAAAAACGACCCAAAATGGGTCCAAAACTCGAAAACATTCCCCAAGGAAAATGCCTGGGACAAGATAATATCTTCTCCAAAGAACAAGCTCATTTTAACTCTAAAAATGACGAAATAAACAAAAATGTACTTTAAAACCAAGCTCACCTGAAACCCAAGCTTAAACCACCGCAAAGCGATGGAAAACCAAGCCAAAAAGGGGGGAGAGGGATAGACGAGAGAGAGAGAGAGAATGAGAGAGGCAAGAGAGAGAAAAGGGGTGGTTACTGGTAAGAGTTAGCTTTATCATGAGTGATGGGACATATCTAGTCCCATCAACAGATGAAAGAAACTTGCTTCGAATCGAAAAAGCGACCTCGGCCAAACGTTTCTTTGGGCAACCAACTCTTACGAACACTATAAAACCCAAAACAAACCGGGGAAAAAAAAGAAAGATAAAATCCGAGAACGTTCTCGGGTTCAAAAAGAAACCCGCCTAAAAAAAAAAAAAAACTAACTATGAACAATGAAAAAACGCCAAGATAACAAAAAACCCGAAATTCATTAAAGATCCGTCACAACACATGCCCCCAATGGGAACATAAACAACAACTACAACAGCAACAGTAAAAACCAATAAAACAGCAAAACATCGTTACTACTACGCCACTTCCGGCAGCTCGGGAAAAGATGTTCCCACATACGGGAACAAGGAAAGCAAACCACGATAAGGGTAGGCTCCTAGAAGCTCCAACATGCATGATCCGATCCATCCATGCGACAACGGTAAAGCCCGCCACTATAAGCCATGATCAAATACGGGCCCGAGACGCAGAACACGGCCACTCAAAGACTGCTGCGCCCGCCAGACCTCGGGAACCAGTACTCGATGTTCCAATACAGAAACCATGAGGAAAAGTCGCTCCGATCATGAAGCAGCCATATCTTAAAAGAGGAGTTGCCGACCAAGACCACGCATAACGACGTCCCGACAGTCAGAGGGCCATCCCAACGAAACAGACCCACATCCTCACACTCCATGATACTTCGGTGAACTTGCAACGGGAAGGAAAGGAACACTATTGTACTCGTGGTCGTATCCTAACAGACTACGTACGACTAATAGAAAAGGGAATGAGCTAAGAGATAAGAACCGCAGTCCGACATCAGAAAGATCAAGTCGTCGATACAAGCAGGAACGTGGAACAACAGGTTCCGGCTCCCAGCATCAAGCTCACCTTTGAAGACCCAGTCGTCTTCCCATGCGAAAACTTCATGGGAATTCTACCATCTTCCCTAGTCGGTCTCCAAGGCAGAGTCGTAAACCAGCAAGTGCACCCGGGAATTGGACAACTCACCTAGACCTCGACATCCGATGATGGCTGTCAGGGGACATTGGGACAACGGAGCCGGAACTCTCTCAGTCAGGGAACCCAACAAAAGCCAGAAGTGGGTAGCCGGTTTAAAGATAGAGAGACGAGTGAAACTACTTGAGTCAAACTCCCGGCACAGGACCAATCCCGCGTTGCACCCAAGTATCCGTCAATAACCGGAAAGGAGGTCCAACGAAAAAGGAGGAATCACCATCCCCGTCCCAGGTATACCCGAAAAACAGAAATGTCATCCGGGTCTATATAACACCGAGACTGAATCAACACGCTGTCAATGTACCGAGACAGCGAATGGCATGCCTAGGCCTCGATAAAGTGACGAGAACTAATGAGTTCAGTATGAAACGGAGACCGGGTTTGAAACCGTAGGAGGGATTTGGCAGGAAGACGTGAAAAGATGCCGTAAGTAACATCTTCCGAGCGAACCATCGTGCTATCAAAATTAGGAGCAAAGAAGGAAACGTGATAGGAATTTAGAAGACAAGAGAATGGCGTTTGATGGGAGAGAACCAAGACTTGGCCCCCATACTTATAAAGGAGAAGACCTCTGCAAACCAAGTCGCAAATGAGAATCATTTTCTAACTGGCGGGGGACTAAATGTTGAGACAAAAAAACCGCACCCGGAAAAATTCGACATGTGGCCTCTAGGAACTACAACGAAGGGATGACACGTGGCTTCCGGCCACCGCAATGACAGAGTGACGCGTGGCTCCTGGGTGCCGCAAGCGTCTCGCCCTTAGAAGCCCCCTCTAGAAGCCAGCCGAGCAGTAAACGACTATGCAGTGTCACAACTCGGGTGGATACACCTAAAGGCTCTAGACACAGCCCCGGACATATCTTCGGATATGATTTCCATCTGACACCTCCCCTAACACCGTCCAAGGCACCGAAAGCAGCTTCGAGCACATCTTCGGATACAGTTTCCTCCGGACATGCTGCCCAAGGCTCCAGGTACAGCTCTGGACACCTCTTCGAATACAGTTTCCTCCGGACACCTCAACGGATACGCTTAGAGGCTCCGGATACAGCTCTGGACACCTCTTCGGACACAGTTTCCTCTAAACACCTCAACGGATACGCCTAGAGGTTCTACAACTCCGGACACACGCCACCCAAGGCTCCGGGTACAGCTCCAAACACCTCCTTGGACACGGTTTCCTCTGGACACCTCAACGGATACTCCTAGAGGCTCCAGATACAGCTCTGGACATATCTTCGAACACGGTTTCCTCCGAACACCTCAACGGACACGCCTAGAGGCTCCGGAAACAGCTTCCGACACATTTTCGGACACGATCTCCGACTGACATGCCCCGGAAACAAGCTGGATCTGTTTCTGAAGACCCGTCTTCCGAAGACCCGCTTTCCGAAGCCCAGTTTTCCTATAAATAGAGGGCTGATCTCCTCATTTCAACCATCCACATCCAAACCTCAACTAAACACAAGCCAACTCCACCCTTCCATATTTCGATACCCACTCTACTCTTGGACGTCCTCTCAGCCCTCCCCTAGGACTTGACCGAAGGGCTCTCAGAGTAGTGGGACCCCCTCGTTTTTCTTTATTTTCTTGTATCTCATAAAAAATCATTGTAATAAAAACGTTCATAATTAATAAAAATTTAAATAAAGATAAAAGGCCTGTATTATTGCCCTCCATAACAGAACCCCCTTACTATTGTCCGAAACCGGGCGGGGGGGGGGGGGGGGGGGGGGCGCAGTATGGGTACAGAGGCGGTAATGGCGGAAGGACGGTAATGATTAAGGGACGGTAAGGGTGAGGAGACGGTATGAGTGAGGGAACAGTATGACGAAAGGGAACGGTATGAGTGAAGGGGCGTTGTGAGTGAGGGGACGTTATGGACGAGGGGGCGGTATGAGTAGAGGAAGCGGTAGTGTTCTGGTGCTACTTTTACCGTCTTCTAGAAAGAGCCATTTTTGTAGTTACCAATACCCTACTCGGATTCTTACCAATTAACACGAGGAAAATTTTTCCCAAGATCTCGCACCCCCGTAAAATGGCATAGTTTGAGATCTCGTCCATAACTACCCCGATACATTCACGCAAGTGATCAACGTCCACATCTAGAAATATCCTAGCAGTGCTCACCTTATATACCCCCCTCGACCTCGCTTCAAATTCCCAATTATTAATAAGATAAATGCTCTACTCTTTCTCTCTTTCGATCAATATCCACAGAGAGTTAGCTGACGGAGGAGAGAGAAACCGACGCTGCCGAAGCAGCCCGATCTCGGTGATTGCTGCGAAAGTGGGATGAGTTCATTGTGTTTGGGATGTTATCATGAGGATCTTGATTCGTATAATTATCAGGTGAAGGAATTTGATTATCATGATAAATTGGAGAGAGAAAGAGCAAGAGTTTGATTGGCTTTGAGTATATCATGCAAATTCCAAGGGAATCTCCATGGAAAACTATGAAATAAAATGGAGTGAGAAAGAGCTCTCGATCCTGTGGACTGAGAAGGGTTCATCTTCTTGGTCTTTCTCGCCATTGTTTCGTTATTGAGCAAATTGGGGCGTACTCCAATCCATCACCCAAAAGTACACGCCGGTGTTGGATACTGTGTTAACCCTGGGAGTTGGAGTGCTAGAGATCCCCTTCGTACCCTTGCGGGGCATAAACAACTGAGGGTAGAGGCTTACTCCTCGGGGCGGTAATTCTTCGGTTTGACTACTTTCTCTGCCCTTTTAGACACTTACCTACTACAGTTTAAGTTTTGTGTTGCTCAAGCTTATGATTGTTTGTTCATCTTGAGACTAACCATTTTGAGTACAAGCTTGGTCGTTTAAAAGTTTATGATTAACTCCCTTTTGAGTATAAGCTTATGATTGATTCAGTTTTAGGTTAATATGTTCCTTTCCTAAACTTAATTTATGTATTTCAAGTTCTTATGTTTAGCTTGAGTCCATTTTTGATTGCTCATTAACCCCTAATTTTGTCATCATCTCTCTCTATAGGTTGTGGCAGTGTATTATCAGACACAAACTCTATCGGATTGATTCTGTTTCCTCTAAGTCCTATTACTTTTACTAATCTTTTTATTTTGTATCTTATCTTTTTAAAAATCCAACAATTAAGAGGGATATTATGGAAGAAGCACACAGTTCCCGCTTTTCGGTACATCCTGGAGGCACGAAGATGTATCGAGACCTGAGAAGCTGCTTTTGGTGGAGTGACATGAAGCGAGATATTGCTGAGTTTGTGGCTAAGTGTGTGATCTGTCAACAAGTAAAGGCCGAGCACCAAAAGCCTGGTGGATTGCTACAGTCATTAGAAGTGCCTGAGTGGAAGTGGGATCGAATTTCCATGGACTTTGTTGTTGGCCTACCGAGGACAGTTAGGAAGAATGATGCGATTTGGGTCATTGTGGATAGACTTACGAAGAGTGCACATTTTCTTCCTATTAGGTTTGGTGCTCCATTAGATAAATTGGCAGAATTGTACATTGATGTTGTGCTGCGGTTGCATGGTGTGCCAAGCGAAATTGTTTCTGACAGAGACCCGAGGTTTGTGTCTAGATTTTGGGAGAGTTCGCAGAAAGCTTTGGGAACTAAACTGAGTTTGAGTACTGCTTATCATCCTCAGATAGATGGGCAGACTGAGAGGACTATTCAGACATTAGAGGACATGCTGCGTGCTTGTGTTATAGATTTGGGAGGTAGTTGGGATAACTACATGAGTTTGGTAGAATTTGCCTAGAACAACAGTTACCATTCTAGTATTGGGATGGCACCATATGAAGCTTCGTATGGGCGGAGATACAGAACTAGGTCCTGAGATTGTACAGGATGCTGAAGAGAAGGTCAGGCTAATCAGAGATAGAATGAAGATAAGCCAAGATAGGCAAAAGAGTTGGGCAGACAAACGAAGAAGACCGTTGGAGTTTTCAGTAGGTGAACATGTCTATCTAAAGGTATCCCTAACCAGAGGTGTGATGAGATTTGGAAAAAGGGGTAAATTAAGCCCTCGATTTGTAGGACCATTTGAAATTTTGGCGAAAGTTGGAGACGTGGCTTACAGAGTAGCCTTACCGCCGGAACTGTCTAGATTACATAATGTATTTCATGTTTCTCAATTGAGGAAGTATATCTCGGATCCTTGTCATGTGATACGACATGAACCGTTGCAAGTGCGAGAAGATTTGACTTATGTAGAGCATCCAGTTCGCATAGTCAACCGAAAAGAACAAAGGTTGAGGCATAGAGTGATCCCATATGTCAAAATCCAATGGAGTAATCATACCCTAGAGAAGCAGTGTGGGAGACCGAAGAGGAGATGAGAAGCAAATACCCAGAATTATTCGAAAACGAAGGTGAGTTTCGAGGACGAAACTTTTGTTTAAGGGGGTGAGGATGTAATACCCAGTCTAATTAAATTAGACTAGGTATTATAATACGATTAAAATTCGCTATTATTTCGATTGAATTATAAATGAATTATTGAATTAATTATCAGAAAGGGGTCCATTAGTAGCATTAAAGTAATTAAAATAAGTAAAGGTATATATATATATATATATATAAAACAAAAAAAAAAAGGGGAAAGGAAAGGGGGCTGTGAAGACCCCCTCCCAGAAGCCCAAAACCCTCTCCCTTCACCTCTCCCCTGCGCCTCCCTCTCTCTCGCTTTCGTCTCTCTCTCTCGTTCTCTCTCTTTCTTTTTTCATCAAACCCTAAATTTCGATTCTCGCTTTATAGGATCCGACGCTAACCCGTAATAGGAGTTCAACTTTTGGATTAAACGTTAGTAAAGGTAAGTATACCACTCCCCCTACTTGTTTATATACGAAAAATCTGATTTTTAAGGGTTTATATGTGAGACTTATATTTGAATAGTTTATTATTTTGTTAAAATAGGTTCAGGCATATATATTTGGTTAATTGCGTGATTTCTACTCTTTTGATTTAACATGTACCGATTTATACGTTGATTTGTTGTTTAAATATGTGATTCCTACTATTGTTTGATGTGTTAAAATGTAGTTTGAATTGTATTGATTTATACGTTGAATTGATGTTTAAACAAGTGAATCTTGAAAGGAATTATACTTGTGAGTATGCGAAAGAAACTATTGTGAACTTGCTATTTGAATCAAAAGATTTTATGGGAAGAGCTTACAGATAACTACGTTGACCCTCCGGGGTTTATCGACGATAGAATGCGAAATGTGAAATGTGAAAGTCGACCTGTGACCCTGTCGCGGGAATAATACCGGCACATAGATCTATGTTCGATCCTAGCGGATTTGTCGACTTAGAACCGGTTCAAATTTGTGAAATGTGAACGTCGATTGTGACCCTGTCGCGGGAATAATACCGGCTGTAGTTTTCGTTTCGTCTGTGAGTTTTACCAAAATGAGCTCTTGTGAAATAAGTTAAATTATAAAGTATTGGTTTGGTGCTACCTCAACATGATTTCGAAATTGATTTTACTTGCTTTGGTTGGAGTTTTATTCATTTAAATAATATGCCTGATCCGGGTAGGGCGTATGGTATACTTGCTGAGCCGTTGTTTGTTCACCCTATTAATTTATCTTTCAGATTAGTAGCCGGTGGCAAATTCTAGAGGAATAAGGATCATGCAGCGACTCTCTGTTTCGGAATTTAGTCTATTTTTGTAGTTTAATTATTTGATAGTTTTGTAGTGGGATATTATAGACCGTTTGAAATATTGTAATTTGAGCTTCCGCACTATTAGTTTTAAAATGTTAGTATCGTTGTATTTGGACTTGAGGTCATATATGTTGGCAAACTTTATGGAATTTTGACAAATTCTCAGAGAAAAATTTTGGGCTTCGTACTATGATGAGGGGATTTATTGTAGTACGGCCGTGTAGCGTCCTCTTAACTTAAGCCTATTTGGTTTATCGTTTGGGGGCGTTACAAAGGGTGTCGTGGGCATTGATGGGGCTAGGCACTCCTGCCCAGAACAACGTTGGCACTAGGGGCCTTGACACTAAGAATGCCGCTTCCCTTGGTAAATTGACACCATGTCAAATCTAACTTGCCTAAACTGACATACCCAATAGAGTTGCTGCCATTGATAATTATAGAGAGGACGAAGAACAATAATGTGAAACAGATATTGACCATGGGGATACAATTCAATCCTTATATGCTTTAACATACACCAGTATTTACATATAATCAATATATAATGTCATGATATACTGTAATGGCAGTGAGTGGTTACAAACTGACTAGTTTGGTCCAGGCTTTGGTTTAAATCAATTGTTTCAACACTTTGAAAGTATTCATCACTTTGAATTTGGACTAAACGAGACCAAGAAAAGGTACAAATATAAATCAATGACCAAAGATAGTACAAACTAGTTACCAGTTTAATCTATTCTTGGACAAGAAAAGTGATTATCGATAAATGTTGTGTCACTCACATCTTCAAATGTTCCATTTTTTAAACTCTGCAGGATCAGAAGGCACAGAGAAAGCTACGGGTCAAGGTAGGTAATATGATATGTATTTTGGTCGTTTATTTGTTTCCTTCTCATGGTTTTGTCTACAAAATCAAATAAAAAGTTGTTACATTATATGCAAGTGTTACATATTGTTCGAAAGTGATAAAAAATGATATAGTAGAAGTAAATAGTTTTTGCTTATTGTGTGACTAAGACAAGTTAGACCTTTCACTATAGAATAATAGGTTTACCAAAAGATACTATCAAGGCAAAAGAGAATTACAATAGCATATCTTTACTTGAGGCTAATTCTATAGTTTCTTCTCAAGCTCTTTGTTCTTTTTATGTTTCTCGTTAAAATGTGATTGATGATCTATGGAGTTACGATTAGGTTTTTATGAGAAAATGTTATCGCCTAAATATAACTAGTGATTCCTGTGGCAGTTTCTATGATTTATAAGATTTTGAATCCTCATCCGCTCCCTTCTACATTTGTGTCAAAACCATGGAAGGGATCAACTCTCTTTTTCTAGCTTCTTTGTTGAATAATCTTTCCTTTGGAAAATCCGAATTGTATATGTTTCCCATTTGGAGTGGTACTCGATGGCGATGCACTAATGATTCACACATGTCTGACAATGAATTGAGAAGCAAAAGTGTTTATACTTCGTCATTAAGCACCATCTTTTAAGGTTGTTAATTGATTGACAGCCCTTGAAAATTATTGAGATGCTCACTATGCTTTTGTCGTCTTTGTTTCGTAACTTGACAAGTCTTCTTATTAATAAGGCTTTATGTAAAGGTGTTTTTCCATCTTACATCATTTCAAACTTCTCCCAAAGCTTGTAAGCATTTTCATCATTGGCAATGCGTTGAAAAACACTTCGATCAATAAATTGTCAATTCATACCAATGGTCTTGTGATTCAACAACTTCCAATCATCTTCGTTTGTGAGTTGGCTTGATGTCACTCAATATGGGTTCTTAGAACTCTTTGCAATAGAGTATATCCCGGCTTCCATATTGAGTAGTTGGTGAATGTCTATATGATCATGCTGCTATTGAGGGTGACACTCTTTTCCATTTCATCCGACAAAATACAGCAGGCCTAAAACAATTTGGCTCTGGTACCACTTGTGGGGAAAGTATTAAAAAATGATGTTGTGCAAGCAACTGACATTCTCCTTTTTATGTGACTAAAATTAGTTAAACCTTCCAATATAAAATAAGAGGTTGAAAAATGATACTCTTTAGGCAAAATTAGAGGATTACAATAGTATAGGTTTACTTAAAAGCTAACTCTCTATCTCGCTTCTCAAGTTTTTTTATTGGGTTTATGTTTCTCTTTCAAATGTGATCGATGATTTATCAAAGCTAATGTGAGGTTTTTCAAGAAATTCTTACTACCTAAATGTAACTAGTGTTTTTGGTACTACCAAGGAACCAAGTATCCTAAAAGCTTAAGCTAATAGGTGAAGGCCCGTAATTAATTTTATACTCTAACATGTCCCCTCATGCAAATGCTAGCTGGGCTTGAATCGTGGATATATTGCACATGCCCACCTTATGCCTTGCTCTCAAATTATGTTAGTATTGAAAGTGGGGGTTGTTAGGATTCAAACTCATGATCTCTTGATCATCAAAGCTCTAATATCATGTCAAAAAATCAACTGTCCTAAAACCTCAAACCAATGGGTGAAGACCCATAATTTTTTTATACTCTAACAAGTACCAAAATTCTTCTAAAAAAGAAAAAAAAAGAGAGGGACCCCAACATGTACTGAATCTGGAGCTAGTCATTGTTATTATCCATCACATAATAATACTTTTGTAATCGCCTTCATAATTAGTAAAAAGTATCATAGGGGTAAAACTCTTGATAGTATGGTCATTCATTTAAATTTTTACAAACACGAGACTTAGAAGCGACTTAAGTTTGGCTGCAAAGACAAAAATCCATTGCTATGACATATTGTCACACAATTTGCATGGTTATATCATAAAATGTTAGTATCTCTGACTCTGGATACTTTCAAATAGTTCTAATACATACATCATTTCCTTTGCAGAAAGTCGAAAATTCAAACTCATTTGGTTAGGTAATATTTTCTTTTCACTCAAATCTTTTTGTTGATGTCATCTGAATCTACATATTCATTAAGACAAAAATACCTTATGAGGACATTTTGTTTGAAAAGGAAAAACAAAAGCAGAATAGTTACTACATACACAAGAACGACAACATTATGTGATAAGGGCAGAAGATATCGTTCTTTTATTCAGGCTCTGTTTGTACTGACATAAAATATTTTCTACCACAATTCTATTGGTTATTTGCGTACTTCATAGCAAACTCCATGGAGGGAAATTGACTTTGTGAAAGACATTGTCCTTCATGAAGGGAAAATGCATGTCATGTGCTTTACTTTACCCTCAACTTGGTCAAACGTGAACCCATGTAAATTTATAGAATGCTAGAAAGACAAAATTTAAGGAAAAGACTATTTTTAATAGAAAATTTGACCAAACAGAGCCTTAGGCATAAGAAAATTCTTTTTTGCAAAACATGTACTTCCTTTCGTGTAAATCATAAATATTCTATCTTTCTTATTCTTTTTCATAAATTTACCATATTTTTCTTTTTCAAATTCCCTTTTACATGCTGCAGGTGTTGGTAGTTTGGGATTTATAATTGTGATTTTTTTGGGAGTTTGGGTGTGTTTGTTTGTAAGGACGAGAAGAAAAATATGGAAAAAAGCAACTTACTTCAAAAGAAATGGTGGGTTGCTACTACAACAAGAAATGAACTCTAATGATGGCGTTTTGGAGAAAACACAAATTTTCACTATCGACGCGTTGGAAAGAGCCACCGACAGCTTCAGTCAAGATCTAATCCTCGGTCAAGGGGGTCAAGGCACCGTCTTCAAAGGAATGTTAGCTGACGGAAGAATAGTTGCCATTAAAAGGTCGAAAATTATCGAAGAAGCCCAGTTGAAAGAATTCATCAACGAGGTTGTCATTTTGTCGCAAATTAATCACAGGAATATTATCAAGTTAATAGGATGTTGTTTGGAAACAAAAGTTCATTTACTAGTTTATGAGTTCATCCCCAACGGAACCCTTTCTCATCACCTTCATAACCCAGAGGAAGAGTTTTGTGTTACATGGAGAATGCGCTTACAAATTGCCACTGAAGTCGCCGATGCACTTGCCTACCTGCATTCATCATCGTCGAGGCCCATCTACCATAAAGATATAAAATCGTCAAATATTCTTTTGGATGAGCAATACCGAGCCAAACTATCGGATTTTGGTATATCAAGGTCCATTGTTGTAGGTCAGACTCATTTAACGACCCGACCTATTGGGACATTTGGTTATCTGGACCCAGAATTTCTTGAATCACAAATGTTCACAAAAAAAAGTGACGTTTATAGTTTTGGAGTGGTACTTGTTGAACTTTTAATAGGGCAGAAAGCTATCCGTTTAGTGGAAACTGAAGACCAGAGAAGCTTGAAGATATGGTTTCTAACTCATACGGAAGAGTCTTGCTTGTTTGATATCATAGATAGCCAAATCCGAAAGGGGGGCAAACAAGAGGAGTTTCTTGCCATTGCTGACCTCGCAAAGCGATGCTTGAGCTGGAATAGAGTGCAAAGGCCAACAATGAAACAAGTCGTAATGGAAATAGAGGCAATCAAATCGTTTAACGAGTCAGTCATGCTCGAAAAAGAGATCGAGTGATCATTGAGTAGTGTAAGTGAAAGTATGTGGTGGATTACTCTCCAGCATCAAGTTTTGATTGTATCTATTTTTAGTTCTTTCCTTTGGATCTTAGGAAGGGATTGTGCAGACATTGTCCACCTTCTGTTTTGTTCATCTTGATTTATGTAGAACATCAATCTTGATTATAAAAAAAATGTAAATCATTAATTGTTGAGAAAGTCTTTATTGTTCAATACTAGAGGATCATACGATAAAAAAGGGGTAATTGTTATTGTCAATGCAAAACTATTATTACCAAAGTAAGATTGTAGTATTCAAGGCAATTTTGTGGTTCTCATTGTTTGTAAATCACATCATTACTCTGGTAATAACAACTTTTTTTTCTGACAATAACTGCTCCCTAAAAAAATAGTAGAATACGAACTATGTATCTTTGTTAGACGATTGATTGGCTACCCTTGATTCTTAATAGGATCTGTGCAAATGCCCATTTATGATGTATGAATGGGCGTAAATGATTCAAGTCAAGCCAAAGTCCAGCACCCTTTCTGAACTCATGATTGAGGCGAGCCTATACTGAATTTACAAACCTTCATTCAAACTCCACTTAAAAAGATATTAATGTGTTTAATACTCGACTTTACTTAGTTTATTAGTTTAATCGAGCTTAGTTGAGCTTGAGATTGAGCCGAACTATTTATTAAGTCGAGCTTGTTAAATTATTCGAGCCACTAACAACTTATTCTCAATCAGTTGTTCGAGCTTGCTAATATGCTTGGTCTATTGGTGTTTATTTTTGAATTTTAAGTAGTATTTATTTCATCAAAAATCACCATTTTCAAAAGAAATGCTCAAAATTAAAAACAAATTCTCATTTTAACGTTCAGAAAAAAAAATATATTTTCTAAGATGATGTCACTATCTAAAATGAGAACTGAACTTGAACAGTTTTGGTACCCGATAGGAACTTTTCTATGACAAGTCACTACCCTCCACTGAGATCTATTGTCGATACAACTATTTAAGTCACTACCCTCCACTTTCGGTTATGCAGTCTTTCTCGGGCCGAATCTTTTCCTTTGGAGGGCCAATAAACAGCTAACAATGTCCAAATCCGCCACTGAGTCAAAGTATTAAGCCTTGGCCTATTGGGTTGCTGAGATCTACTGGGTCTACCCCCTTGTGGGTGACCTAGGTGTGTTCCTTCGTCACCTAGTTGGCCTTTAGTGTGACAACATCTCTACCACTTACTTCTCCGTGAACCATATTGTTCACAATTACACTGATTGAGCATGTCAATATTGATTTTCAATATGTTTAGGAAAAACATGTTCAAGATGATATTCAGGTTTAGTATGTCCCTAGCAAGGATCAACTTGCTAACATGTTCACCAACAATCTCTTTGGGCCATTTTGTTCATTTTCGTACAAATTGTCTATGGTCTCTCCCCATATAAATTGTGGGGGTGTATTATTAGATACAAACTCTATTAGATTGGTTCTATTTCCTCCTATACTAAGATATTCTTATTACCCCTAGTCTTTTATTTTGAGTAGTACAACAACAATTATCCCAATGCCGTAAGGGCTCCCACCTGTATGCAACATTCTCCCTTCAGGGTGCTACCCTAATGGGAGGCTGTATCTGAGAACCCCTAACTTGAGAAGCCTGGCAGCATGGAAGCATGGCATCCTGGAAGCATGAGAGCAACAGAGTATAAGAGCGGAACATAACACAAGGCAAGCATTATGAAGCAAAACACAATGGAAGGCAACTGCAAGACAAGTAATAGTGAAGTAGACAGATAAGCAAATAAGTGCACCCAAAGAGAAAGTCATATACTCCTAGAAACACTAGTGTTAGCAACTATAAGCACCCCTTCGCTAAGCCGCTACATTGGCTACCCCTGCACTAGCCCTCCACCGAGCTCTATCTAAGGCCATATCCTCCCGCAAGTTTAGGTAGGTGAGGTCTTATCGGTTCGTCTCTAACCATCTCTTCTTTGGCCTGCCTCTCCCTCTCCTGCTTAACGTAGTATGCGGCTATTCGCATATCTTGACTAGAGCATTGGTCGGTCTCCTCCTAGCATGACCAAACCACCTCAAACATTACTCCTTTAATTTATCCTCGATCAAGTCCAAGCCCAATTTGCCTCTTATGACGTCATTCCTGATCCTATCCTTCCTTGTGTGCCCGCACATCCACCACAGTACCCTCATCTCCGCCACCTTCATCTTCTGAATATGATGTTATTTCATTGGTCAACATTCCATTCCGTATGACATTATCGGTCTCACTACCGTCTTATAGCATTTCCCCTTTAGCTTTAACGGGAACTTCCTATCGCAAAGTAGTGTAGAGGCCATCCTCCATTTATGACATCCTACTTTAATCCGGTTGTTGACATCCTCATCAACTTTGCCATTCTGTTGTACCAGGGAACCCAAATATCTGAAACTCTCATTTCTCGCTATGGTCTCAGATCCACTCTTGACATCTTCTATGCTAGACGTGGTGGAGGGACCAAACTTGAATTCCATGTACTCAAGTGTTGAATTTACTGAGTCGTAAGCCCTTCGATTCCAATGCCCTTCTCCACAATTTCAACTTCTCATTTACCTCTTTTCGAGACTCCCCTACCAAAACTATGTCATCTGCAAAAAGCATGCACCAAGGCACATCTCCTTGAATGTGACTCATGAGCTCATCCATGACCATAATGAACAGAAAGAGACTCAAGACAAATCCTTGGCGTACCCCGATTGTTATAGGGCAGGCGTCAATCTCCCCTTCTATTGTACGCACATTAATTTGTGTATCCTCATATATGTCTATAATAGCCCAGATGTAGGGCATGGGGATGCCTTTCCTCTCCAAAACCCTCCACAAGACTTCTTTTGGCACTCTATCATATGCCTTCTCCAAATCAATGAAAACTATGTGGAGATCCTTTTATCTCTCCCTGTAGTGCTTGATTATCTGCCTTAGGAGATGGATGGCTTCTGTTGTTGATCACCCATGCATAATTCCAAACTGGTTCTCAGACACCTCTATCTGTTGCCATAACCTTCTCTCTATGACCCGCTCCCACAACTATAGAGTGTGGCACATTAGTTTGATACCCCGATAGTTGGCGCAACTCTGGATGTTGCCTTTATTCTTACATATTGGGATCAATGAGCTCTTCCTCCATTCGTCAGGCATCTTCTTCCCCAAAAGGATTTGGTTAGATAGTTTTGTCATCCAACTGATGCCCTTGTGTCCAAGGAATTTCCATACCTCTATGGGTATTCCATCGGGGCCAACTATTTTACCCTTGTTCATATGTTTCAGGGCTTCCTTGGCTTCCTTAGTTCTAATCCGCCTAAAGAAAAGATAGTTCTAGTGCTCCTCATATGTTTGGGGATCACCTAGGAATATCTTTGTATCCCTCTGTTCGTTGAACAGATTATGGAAGTAGGCTTTTCACCTAGCTTTAATTAGTTGTCTGTCTATGAGCACCTGTCCATCTTTCCCTTTTATGCATTGTACTCGATCTAAGTCCCTCATCCTCCTTTCTCTTGCTTTGGAGATTTTATATATATCCCTAGCTCCCTCTTCGGTGTCCAACCTTTTGTAGAAATCCTCATAGGCTCTTGATTGTGCTTCTCTGACTGCCCTCTCATAGGCTCTTGATTGTGCTTCTCTGACTGCCTTCTTTGCTTCTTTGTTGGCTTGCTAATACTAATGTCGCTTGTCCTCATCGCCACTACGATCCCACTCCTTGAAACAGTCTCTTTGGCCTTAATCTTTTCTTGATCCTCCTCGCACCACCACCAAGACTCTCTGTTGTTTGGTGTCCCGCCCTTTGAAACGCCCAGAACTTCACGTGCCAATCCTCTAATCTTTGGGCCAGTTGGATCCACATGTGGTTTGTATCTCCTCCAAATCCCACTCGAGCTCGGACTCCGCTCTTTCCTTATAATCATTATAATTGTCCCCCTTCAAATCCCTTCAGCAAGTATGGGTTTGCGCTGGTTTCCAAGTTCTTTTGCCCCTCTTCTTGGCCTTTATATCAGCACACAACACCCTATATTATGTAGAAAGTTCTTCCCCTGGGATAACGTTACAATCCCTGCAGTCTCTTGGTGCCCTTTTCCTTAATAGTATATAGTCAATCTCGGTCTTTGTCCCAATGCTTTGATACGTGATGATGTGCTCATCACGCTTTCTGAAGAAGGTGTTGCCAACCGTTAGCTCGTAAGTGACCGCAAAGTCCAGGAGTGCTTTGCCCTTCGCATTCCTAGTTACAAAGTCAGACCCTCCATGGTATGATGCGTAACCATCCTCAATCATGCCAACATGCCCATTGAAATCTCCGACAATCACCACTTGTTCGGTCTGGGGTATGCCTTGCATCATTATGTCTTATCCATTTATCCTTATATATATATGACAGACTAATGACTGTGTATTCGAATTTTGATCTAATTTTGAACTATTAAAACTAAAATTTTCATAATAAAAGATACTATATTGAAATATCTTAGACACCGCCTCACCTTGGAAAAAAAAAAAAAAAAGTAGCGGCATCTCAATATATTATAGCGAAATTTCCCCATTCTTAAAACTCTTCGAGCTCTATTTCCTACAATATCAATGGTTGTCTTTAATCTTCCATGAAAAAGGGAAAAAGAAAAGTTTAGAATAAGTTATAAAAGTCATAAATCTCTCATAAAAGGAAAAAAACAAAAAAAAGGGAAGAAAAACAACATAATTTAGAAATATCATAATGAAACCGCTTTGATAGGTAAAATTAGGTCAAACTTCTCTATACATTAAGTTCAGTGTAACAAGTCAAATGAGTCAAAAATGGGTCACAACAAATCCTAGTTCAGCAGGTGGGCTAGTAAAGCCAGCTTCAAACCAAAATTTGACGACCCATAACCCACCTACTATGATGCATTCAGTGTAACCACAACTTTTTTCTATGGAAAGGAAGTGAATAATATGAAATTCAACGGTCCAAAAAATGGGGCTCAATAGAAGGGAGCCACAATACCATTAGGAGTGTTCGTTATTGGTCAACCGTATCGTTTAGCTTATCGGTTCGGTAATCATTTAAAAAATTGGTCCAAATTCCATAACCATTACCACTCATTTAAGATCGGTTAACCAAAATTTCAGTTTCAGTTAATTCGGTTCGGTTAATAGAGCAACCACTTTTTTTAAAAGAAAACTAGATACTAATTTATATGAATATGATATGATTGATTAAGTTTCAAACAGAGGTAGTGCTTGTTTGAAATGGTAATAAAATTCTTTTATATGAATTGTCTTTTTTTAAAAAAAGGAAAATAGATACTAATCTATTGAATATGATGCGGTGGATTTGGTTTTGATTGTGGTGGATTTAATATTTGATCCACTATACTAATATATAGGGTATGGTGAGCTTGATAGTTATGAAGAAAGCAAAACTACAAATATAGAAATTCATGAGGGGGAATCAAACCCCGCCACCTCTTAAACTAAGGAGTAAGCATTTCTCCACTGAACAAAAATTACACTTATGCTTTTATAGTAGTCTCAAAAAATATATATATTTTGTTTTGATTAAAAGTTTAAGTCAAACCCGTAAACCGAAACCACCCAAATTAATTGGCTTTTTTATCAGTTCGGCAACCAGATTGAACTTTCTAACTCAATAACCAAAATTTTCGGTCCAGTTCTCTCAATTTCGTCATTTTTTTTTATTTTTTATTTTTAATAAACACTCCTAAATATAATCACTGCAAATTGTAGGGGTCAACTTTCTGACCCCCCCTCTGTTCAAAAAAAAAAAAAACTTTATGACCCCCAAATCAAACACTATACCCCTTTCACAAGTAACAATAATAATACCCCTGACTAACTTTGCATATATTCGGCCTTTTTATTTTAAAGTTTGATTATTTATTATTTTAATATATATAATATAATATTTTAAAATTTAAAACTTTTATTATTAGGTATTTTAAAATTTTATTATTTATGTACTTTTTTATCAAAATTTAATATATTTTTATTAGAAAATATTAAAATAAAATATAATTATGATAATTTATGATTATCTTCATTAGGAATTTGATATTTTTTGCTAAAAAATATTTGATTTTTCCCACAATACATAGGTAGTTTGTACCAAATTTTGGTGATATAAATTTTATATGTCACTGTAACTAATATACTACGTCAATATTTCTTATATAAACTTGGACAAATTCTTTTAAAAAGTTCATCAAATTTTAACATTAAAATATTTAAATCTTAATATATTTTAATATATTTATTAAAATATCAAATCCCTAAAATTAAAATTATATGTTTCAATTTTAATCTCAACTTTAATTCTAAACTCCAATTTTATGCCCCAAACAAAAGCGGAATGAAGACATGTCTCCACCTTTCCTTACCAACTTTTCAAGCATTATAATGTAATTCAATTTCCACTTTGTCTTCCCATTTTCTTTTACTTTCCATTCTCAAAACTCACTCAAATCTCTCATGTATGTTCATCCAATTCCAATATGAATGAACTCATTTTACACAAATTAACCCTTTTTCTCTTAATTTTTTTCATTTTCTCATCAATTTCTCAATCTTTATCCCCATTTTTTCAAGCTTGTGAACCCAGAAATTGTGGGAATTTAACCATAAGTTACCCTTTTTACATTGATGCCCTTCAAGAACCCTACTGTGGGTTCCCTGGATTCAAGTTATCTTGCCAAAATAATCAGCCCCTTTTGAATTTATCCAATGATAATTACATAATCCAAAGTATTTTCTATGATAATCAATCTTTTGTAGTTTCTAATTCCGGGTTTTTGAATTTTCCTTATGATTGTTCATTTAGGGTTCATAATCTAACCCTAGATCCTGATAAGTTCAATTTTGCACTCAAGTACGGCAAATTGTTCTTATTTCAAGGTTGCCCACATGAGATTTTGAGGGAAAATGTGAAGTTTGAGGTGAAATGTAGGGGCGAAAATGCAAATAACAAAAGTTTGATGGTGAATGGGGAAGAACCAGATGTGAAGAAGATTGAAGGGAAGTGTAGAGAAGTAGTTTCAGTGGTGTATGATGGGGGGTTTTCAGCAAATACTGATTTTGGGGTGGTGAAAAGGGGGATTATGATAAATTGGACGGCTAATAGTTGCAATAATTGTAGAAATAGTGGTGGGCGTTGTGGGTTTAATCAGAGTTCTTCTCAGTTTTGGTGTTTCTGCCCCGATCGCCCTCATGCTTCTCACTGTTCTAGTAAGTTCTATTTCTCGTGTTTTGTTAAGAACTCTACATGTAAGCCTGATTAGAATAACTATTAATTTTAGAATAAAATCTCATACAAAGAAAGCCGTCAGATGTATTTATAAGCTAGGAATGGGTTTTTTAAAAGTGTCGTGTCTGCCGTACGCTGCCACACAAACCAAGTGACGCTAAATGACATGGGTCTGACCCATGTCCGGCATGTGTTTGACATCATCATGTGAAATTCGATCTAATTAAATTAGATTAAATATTATAATATATAATATTCGGTGTGATTAAAAATAAGTTAGGCAATATAAAATAATTAGAATTTACTATTATTTTGTTCGAGCTATAAATATAATAATGTGCTAATTTAAAAAGTGTCCATTAATAATAGGGCAAATTGTAATAAAATTTCCTAAACTTTGCAGTTAATTATAACGCACTTCTTGCACTTTTAATTTCAAAAAATAGTCCCCTAAACTTTACAATTAAACACAATACACCCCTTGCACTTTTAATTTCATAAAATAGCCCACTGAACTTTACAATCAAACACAACACACCCCTTATACTTTCAATTTTATAAAATAGCCCCCCGAAACCTCATACACTTTTAATTTTATAAAATAGCACTCCAAGCTTTGTTATTATACACAACTCACCCCTTATATATTAATAAATTTAAAATTATAAAATATACGAAATTTAAAAACTTAAAACAAATTGTAACTTTGATAAAAATTAAAATAATAAATTTAAAATTAAAAATTAGGGATTTTTTAATTTTATACAAAAGATGGGAATTTATGTTTTTAGAAGAAAGGCAGGAGCTTTATATTTCTAGATAAAAGATAGTAGAATTTTCCAATATTTATATAAAATAATTATTTTAATTAATTAAAGTAGAAATATTATAAATTTAGAAGATAATAAAATTTTTGAAAATTTTCTATAAAAAATACTATAAGATAAAATATAATAAATTTTTTAAAAAATAAATTCTAAAATTAGTTTAAAAATTTAAAACTAAAAAATATACGAAATTAAAAATTTGAAAATAAATACTGAAATTTTTTTTTTAAAATATTGAAAAATAAATTTAAAAATATTATTATATTTTTTCAAAAAAATATTTTTCTATAATTTGTTTTAATTTTTTTAAAATTTTATATCTCTTCTTAATTTTAAATTTATCAATGTCTAAGAGGTGTGTTATGTTTAGTAACAAAATTTAGGGGGTGAATTGTATATAATAACAAAGTTCAGGGGGCTATTTTTTAAAATTAAAAGTGTAAAGGATGTGTTATGTTTAATTACAAAGTTCAGGGGCTATTTTAAGAAATTGAAAGTGCAGGAGGTGTGTTATGTTTAATTAAAAAGTTAAAGGGGCTATTTTTTAAAATTAAAAGTGCAGGGAGTGTGTTATAATTAATAGCAAAGTTGAAGAGATCTTATTACATTTTGCCTTTAATAATATTAGGGTTATATAAATATGTGTGTGTATATATATATATATATATATATATATATATATATATATATATATATATATTTCTAACCTTAATTTCTTCTTCTTCCCCTCTTCCAATCTCTCCCTCACGTCTCTCTCGTCTCTCTCTCTCTTTCTAGCGTCAATTGTTAATCTCGATTCCTCTCTTCCTTCATAAGTTTTCGAAACTAATTCATAATAGAAGTTCGGATATTGAATTAGAAGGTATTGAATGTTAGTATACCACTTTCCCTGCTTGTTTGTAAAATATGAAAATTATTTTATATGATTTGATGTATAAGACTTATATTTAAACAATTTATTAGTTTGTTAAAGTAGGTTCAAGCATATGTGTTTGATTGATTGCATGATTACTACTCTTACGATTTGAACTATTGATTTATACGTTGATTTGATGTTGGAATATATGAATTTTCGAAAGAATTGGTACTTGTGATAATGTGAAAGAAATTATTATGAACTTGTGATTAAAATTAAAAGATTTTTATGGGAAAAGCTCACGGATAACTACGTGACCCCCAGGGGTCAATTGACGATAGAATGTGAAATATGTGAAAGTTAATCTGTGACCCCATCACGGGAATAATACCAGCACGTAGTCTCCGATTGATCTGTGAGTTCTTCTGAACTGACAGATACTACGTTGACCCTGACTGGTCTATCGACTATAGAATCGATCCGAATAAGAAATTTGTGAACATCGATCTGTGACCTTGTCGCGGCAATAATACCAGCCGTAGTCTCCGATTGATTTGTGAGTATTATCAAGGAGCTCTTGTGAAATAAATTAAAGTACAAAGTGATGATTTGTGCTTCTTGTAACATGTATACTGAAGATAAATTGGTTTTACTTATTTTCGTTGGGTATTTTTCTGTTTTAAATAATATGCCTGGTCCGAGTAGGGGGTGTGGTGTACTTACTGAGCACGTTGTTTGCTCACCCTTTTTCCTCCACTTTCCAGATTAGTAGCTTATGGCTAAAAGAGGAGGAAGATAGAGTGGTATCCTATTTAGAGCTTTATTTAGTTTCGTAGTTTTGGATATGGAATAAATTCTATGGTGGGATGTTACGAACTTTTGTGGATTATTTGATAAGATTGTAATTTCGACTTTTCATATCATTAGTTTAAATCGTTAGTGTTGATGTATTTGGGATTTGATCTATTATATATTATGGGAACTTTTATGAAAATTGAGGAATTATAAATTAAAACTTTTCGGGCTTCGTACTATGACAAGGGAATTCATAATAGTACGGTCGTGTAGCGTCTTTGTAATTTAAAAATCTATGCAAGTAGCAGCTTTCGACCACTCAGTAAAGGAAGTCAAATTACAGACAAAAAAGCAAGTAAGATAATATTGACTTCTCTGAAACTTCCCATTTTTCACTTAATTAATAATATTATCCATTCTCTCTTTCTCTTCATTCTGCACTTCCCTTCTCACTACATTTAGCTGAACTCAGCATATCCAAATTCAGTCATTTCATGAACTTTTATATCCTAATGTTCTTCCTTTTACCTCGAAATTCTCGATCTTTGGACCCACACTTTCAAGCCTGCTTGCCTAGAACGTGTGGAACACTAACCATACGATACCCGTTTTACATCAAGGGTCAACAAGAATCCTGTTGTGGGTTACCGCGATTTCAAGTCTCTTTCAACAAAAACCAGACCATTATGTATCTGTCAAATGATGCGTGTGTCGTTCAAAACATCTCTTACGTGGATCAATCTCTTCACATGGTTAACTCTGCCTTTCTCGATGTGATGTTTGATTGCGTTCCTTTGATTCACAACTCCACACTTGATGATGGTCAGATGTTAGTTTCTAATTATGGTGAGATTTTCTTGTTTTAAAATTGTCGGGATTCAAATTTGACAAACTTGTCAACGTACAAGGCGGTGATATGTGCACATCAGGGTAAACAAGGCATGGAAGTGGCTGTATATAAGCACGATTTTGTGGGCTTGGGGGAAGTGCCGAGTGAGCGTCAGAGTGTTGTTATAGTGCCATATCAAGGTGAGCGAGGGAATGATATTGAAGGAGAGATGAGGAAAGGGGTCGTCTTGAACTGCTGAGCTCTTAATTGCAATGCTTGCATTGATAGTGGCGGGATGTGTGGCTATGATGAGAGAACTTCCGAGCTCAAGTGTTATTGTTCTGATGGAGTTCAGTCGCATAGTCGTGATCTTTGTAGGTATCTTTCTATTCATGCTTGCTCTTTGTGTTTTTGTTAGATTACTCGATTCAAACTCTGACAAAAGGAAAGGAACATACTCAGTGCCTCAAGGGCTCCCGCCTACGTAGGGTCCCGGGGGGGGGGGGGGGGGGGGGGGGGGGGGGGGGGGGGGCGGATGTACGCAGCCTTCCCCCTTCAGGATGTTAACTTGAAAAGAGGCTGTTTCCAAGTGTCCCCAACCTGAGAGTGAGGACTTCCCAGGAGGTCACCCATCCTGGTACTACTCTCGCCCAAGCACGCTTAACTTCGGAGTTCTAATGGGATCCGGTGACGGCATGTTGGTGCCCTCTTTGGTGATTCAAACTCTGACAATGAAGACGAAATATCAAAGTTGCTGAAGCAAGAAATATATGAGTTATCTCGAACTCGTGATTCTTTCCTTGAGCATTCACCTTGAATAATGGCACTCTGATGTTGGCATAACTTGGACCCTTAAAATTTGACAAAAGAGCTCGGAAACACCGTAGATAATATCCAAGTCTGATCTATAGATAGTTGCCCGTGTCTGACTCTCATTCTCAACTGACACTCTGGACTCTAATAGTTTATCTGTGCTGATAGCCTTGCTATTCATCATAAAACAGAACAAGAAAATGTAGTATAATTTTAGTCCCATTTATAAACTTTTTAAAATAGATTAATGTGGTAAAGTTACAAGTGCTTTGACTTGCAAGTCAAGCTTCTCGTGTTTTGGTATTAGTTTGTTTGTTGGTCCTAATCAACACTGGACTGGATTAAAGACGAATAAAGGTCCAAACGATGGAATTTGGACACTTTTAGGTTGCGGTCAGTAGTTTTAAAGTACGAAGATGTTCAAGACTTTGAACTCAGACTGAAAACCGATAAGGGTCCATGTCATGAACCAAGGATGAAATAGTTGGTCCAAGCTGATCTTAGACCAAACAACTGAATACGTCACTTAATCGATAATTGATACATGCTGTGAAGAATAGAGTTCTGATTTCTCTTGTATTCTGTTCCATATCTGTATTGGACGCCATTGATGTACCAGATGTTTACTGAAAGTGTACTTTACGATTCTATTTGGTTGGACTGAAAATATTTCCGTTTAGAAAACATCTTATCTCAATATTTTTTCTTTAGGAACTTTTTACAGATAAAGTTTGTTGCATTACTTTCGAAAGACTTGCTGGTTTGCACGTCAAGGCTAGACTCAGATGGAAACAATATAACGCTGTAGATGGGTAGGAAGTGCGAAGGAAAATGACTTCCGTTATTCTTGAAAGTCATTTTCTCAATATAGGGAAAATACTTTGCCTTGAAATTGTTTTCTCGACTTATTCATATAACCGAATTTTCGTCCAACGAAATGGAGGCTAGGAGTCCAGTTTCAGTGCAATATGAGGAGGAAATTATGTGAATAATGATGTTGGTATGGTGAAAAGGGCAATTATACTAAATTGGACTGGTTATAATTGCAATATCTGTAGAAAATTAGAAATTATGGTGGGCGTTGCGGGTTTAATTAGATTGAGGGCCTGTTTGGCCAAGTTTTTTTTAAGAGAAAAGTGTTCTTTTCTGAAAAAACTATATTCTTTTTTCAAATTATAATGGTGTTTGGAAAAAAAAAATACTTTTAAATGGAAATAAAAGTTGTTTCTCTACTTTTTAGTAGAAGTGGGAAAATACAGTTCTTCTTTAAAGTAGAAATAGAAGTAGAAGCAAACTAAAAACTTTTTTAGACAAAATACTTCTGCTGATAGCACTTTTTACAAAAATAATTCCGCAAAATATACGACTAAAAGATTGTGTTTTCTCAACTTGGCTAAATAGGCCTTACATCTCTACTTTGGTGTTTCTGTCTCTATTGCCTTCATGATTTTCAGTGTCCTTCCAGTAAGTTTCGCATTCATACTTAATATTCAATTTGATTATGAAATATATGTGGTGAAAATTTGTTTAATACAGTATATTTAATGTGAGGTCTTTGATAATTAATTTGGGTATTCAAACTTGTTGCAACCCAAAATTATTTTCTTTTTAGTTACGGTGTTATACATGTTTGATGGTGAATTTGTCCTGTTTGATAGCCTACTTGGCTATTAGTGATGATATTTAGGGTACTAATAATAGATTTAAGAGACTTATCTACCTTAATAGTTGAAGTTACCTCTTTCTTTAGGTAGCTAGTATGTTGCGCACTTCTAATATTCTGAAGTTGCACAAGTTGCTGACTCAAAAGTTTCCTTACGTATAATTTGGTAAGTTGGAGCTACATGGTGGACAATGTGCAGATTGGCTTGCTGATCACCATTGCTATGGGAGGTTTGGGTCAGCAAGGGTGTCGCGGGCATTGATGGGGCTAGGCACTCCTATACCCAGAACAACGTTGGCACTAGAGGACTCGACACGAAGAACACCGCTCCCCTTGGTAAATTGACACCATGTCAAATCTGACTTACCTAAACTGATATACCCAATAGAGTTGCTGCCATTGATAATTAGAGAGAGGACAGAGAACAATAATGTGAAACAGATATTGACCATGGGGATACACTACAATCCTTATTCGCTTTAAGATACACCAATATTTACATATAATCTCTTGATATACTGTAATGGCAGTGAATGGTTCCAAACTGACCAATTTGGTCCAGGTTCTGGTTTAAATCAATAGTGTCAGCACTTTTAAAGTTTCATCACTTTGAATTTGGACTAAACGGGACCAAAACTGGTAATAAATTGAATCAATGACCAAAGATTGTACAAACTAGTTATCGGTTTAATCTATTCTTGGACTAGAAAAGTGATTACCGATAAATGTTGTGTTCCTCACATCTTCAAATGTTCCATTTTTTTGACTCTGCAGGGTTAGAAGGCACAGAGAAAGCTATGGGACAAGGTATGTAATATGATATGTATTTTGGTCGTTTATTTGTTTCCTGCTCTTGGTTTTGTCTACAAAATCAAATAAAAGCCGTTACATTATATGACAAGTGTTACGTATTGTTGGAAAGTGAGAAAAAAATGATATAGTACAAGTATATAGTATTGGAAAGAAATTCTCTCCCCAAACGGTCAAAAGCAATATGACCCACGCCCCACCAATATCCGGCGAGTGAAGGCGTGTCACCCACCCTCCCGGCACCGGCGTTGCATTGGCAGAGTCGCCTCTGTCTCGCCAGTCGTGTCATGCAACTTCTAACACCGTCCATCAGCAAATCAAGGGACCATCAACCTCAGCCCCCCTGCTTCATCTTCTCCACCGCATCACCACCACCATCTACCTTCCTCCTCAATAAAGACCCACCATTCACCTCCCCAGTAATAAAGTCCAGATCAGAGGCCAACCTTGGTGCCACCACATCGTCTCCCCAACTCCTTCGTCTCCCTTCTGTATCCCCCAATCTCCCTCCAGAATCGTCAATCGGGGGCTGGTGTCACCTACCGACACCTAACCGGAGGAAAAATGTCTGGTGCCGTTGAGGCGGTGTCCATCTTCGTTGATGGGTTGCCTGTAACGACGTCTAACTCGTGGCTCAAAGCCGTCTTTAGGGAATTTAAATCAATCTACGATGTTTTTGTCCCTACAAAGAAGAGGTTGAGGTCTAAATGTTCCTATGGCTTTGTTCGGTTTCATGATCCGTGTGAAGTTGAAAAGGCAATTTCATCCATGAATGAACAATGGGTGGCGGGTGTTAAGCTCAGGACTGAATGGGCTAACCCTAACAGAAGATCAACAGAATCATTCGTTTGGGATATATCCAGATCGAGGGAGCCCCAGCAATCCAGAGCTACTACAGGTGACCCGGGATCTGAGTGTTGATTCTCCATTTCGGGCCGAGGGGTCTATGGCTTCTAACATGCCGAAGTTGGTGGTTTCTAACACTAATAAGGGGGTAGAGGCTTGGCTCAATCGATCTATAATTGCGCATTCATCTGATGAGGTTAGTTTGGATGATATCCTCACTTTTATAATGGAAAACGACCTTCACGGTTTAACCTTTAGACGGTTAAACACCAATACCTTTATCCTGATCTCTGAGTCGGTGGATACTTTGGAGTTCTAACTGGACCTGCATAAAGAGATTTTACTTCAGAAATTCAGAGAGGTATATAAATACACTGGAGAGACTCTTGGTTCTCTCAATAGAAGAGTATGGAACAAGGTATTCAGATTGCCTGTCCAATGCTGGACCAAGGACTGCTTTATGGATCTCGCTAAATTATGGGAAGTTCTGTCAGGATAGACCCAAGGATGTCTGCTATGAGATGTATTGATACCGCTAGGATCCTCATCGACATATGCTCCTCTACATTTATTCACTAGATGATCCAAGTGCAGTTTAACAGGGGTTCCCGCTTAGTCCTTGTCAAGGAGGGTAATTTGGAATTGATCCCTGATTATTTGCGCAGAGCTGTTGCTCTTGCGGCTTTGGCTAGATTAGCAAGGAAGCAGGCCACTTGCTATACGCATCCACACCGTGACAGGCAGTGCACCACCCTGGTGCGACATAACACATCGATTTAACCCTCTCTCGTACAGATGACGGCTGTCAGCGATGTTTGTGTGGAGTCTGGAAGACGCCTTACAAGGTCAATGAATAAAGGAGTGAGCGTCATAAAACTGTCGCTGGGTCAGACTGCTATTCTTATTCGCTGTCAGTATGTCGGGAGGTGGCATCTAAAGCGCTGTTGGCCACGTGTATCTCTTCTTCCTACGCTTCCCCAGTCTGTTGTTCAAAGACCAATTCAGGAGTTTCGAGAAATCCAGCATGCTCCTCCTCTTCTCCCGTGGACTGAAAATGATAAAGCCCAATCAATACAAACTCATGCTTAGACCTCGCATCATGACAACGAAGCTCGAGACATCGCCAGCGATTATGATTTAGGGTCCTCTGGGCTTGAATTTCCATCAGGTTTCGAGCCCCATGCCCTAAACAGAGCAAAGCCACTCATGGAGGGACCTAGCTTTCGTAGGAAGAGTAAAGGAAAAGGTTTGACGACGAAAAGGGAAAGGAGAGCTTTGAAGCCCAAGAAGAAGGAGCTGGAGAAATGGGAGCTTCAGGAGTTCTTGAAGGATATGTCGCCTAGAAGTAGCGCGCAGAAATCGGATAAGAACTCAAGTAAGCAAAGGAAGAGGAATATGGCGAAGCGGGGTGGTAGTGTGCATGAGACCAGGAAGATCCTTAAGGCTGAGTGAGTAATTGAGATGAAAAAGAGGCTAGGTTTGAACTTCAATGGCTTTGACTCGCCTACGGTGAGAGCCATAATTGATGAAACGGTGACCTGACTGCCTTTTATTCTATTCTAATTGCCCTAAGATCTGAATCAATTATAGTGGTCAGTCAGGTTCGTCCTGTTATACCGGTAGTTGTTTGAGTTCCTATTTGATCATGTTCTTATTTTTCTGTGCCCTATTATTTAACGCGTTTTATAAGGGCTCGCTAGCTCGAGCATCTGGATTGTATCGTGACCTGGTCGCTAATTATCGAAAAAAAAAAAATAGTATTGGAAAGTGATAAAAAATGATATAGTAGAAGTAAATAATTTTTGCTTCTTATGTGACTAAGACAGGTTAGACCTTTCACTATAGAATAATAGGTTTACAAAAGATACTATCAAGGCAAAAGAGAATTACAATGGCATATCTTTACTTGAGGCTAATTCTACAGTTTCTTCTCAAGCTCTTTGTTCTTTTTATGTTCCTTGTTCAAATGTGATTGATGATCTATGGAGTTATGACATTAGGTTTTTATAAGGAAATGTTACTGCCTAAATATAACTAGTGTTCCCGTAGCACAGTTTCTACGGTTTATAAGATTTTGAATCTTCATCCGCTCCCTTTTGCATTATATTTGTATCAAAACAATGGAATGGGTCAACTCTTTTTTTCTAGCTTCTTTGTTGAATAATCTTTCCTTTGCAATATCCGAATTGTATATGTTTCCCATTTGGAGTGGTACTCAATGGTGACGCACTAATGTTTCACAGCTGTCTGACAATAAATTGAGGAGCAAAAATGTTTATACTTCGTCATTAAGCACCATCTCTTAAGGTTGTTAATTGATTGACAACCCTTGAAAATTATTGAGATGCTCAACTATACTTTTGTCGTCTTTGTTTCGTAACTTGACAAGTCTTCTTATTAATAAGGCTTTATTTAAAGGTGTTTTTCCGCTCTTACATCCTTTCAAACTTTTCCAAAAGCTTGTAAGCATTTTCATCATTGGCAATGCGTTGAAAAACACTTTGATCAACAAATTGTCAATTCATACCAACGGTCTTGTGATTCACCAACTTCCAATCATCTTCGTTTTTGAGTTGGCTTGATGTCACTCAATATGGGTTCTTACAACTCTTTGCAATAGAGTATATCCCGGCTTCCATATTGAGTAGTTGGTGAATGTCTATCTGATCACGCTGCTATTGATGGTGAAACTCTTCATTTTATCCCACAAGATACAGCAGGCCTGAAGCAATTTGGTTCTGGTACCACTTGTTAGGAAAGTACTAAAAAATGATGATGTGCAAGCAACTGACTTTTTCCTTTTTCCTTTTTATGTGACTAAAATTAGTTAAACCTTCCAGTATAAAATAATGGGTTGACAAATGATACTCTTTAGGCAAAACTAGAGGATTACAAAAATATAGGTTTACTTAAAGCCAACTCTCTCTCTCTCTCTTCTCAAGTTTTCAATTGTGTTTATGTTTCTCTTTCCAATGTGATCGATGATTTATCAAAGTTAATATGAGGTTTTTCAAGAAAATCTTACTACCTAAACGTAACTAGTGTTTTTGGTACTGTCAAGGAACCATGTATCCCGAAAGTTTAAGCTAATAGGTGAAGGCTCGTGATTGGTTTTATATTCTAACATATCCCCTCATGCAAATGCCTGTCGGGCTTGAAGCGTGGATATATTGCACATGCCCATCGCATGCCTTGCGTTAAAATTATGTTATTATTGAACGTGAGAGTTATTAGGATTCAAACTCTTGACCTCGTAGTCATCAAGCAAGCAAGTAACATTCCCAGTGCCTCAAGAGCTCCTGCCTAAACGGGGTCCCGCAGGGGGGGGGGGGGGGGGGTAAGCAGCCTTCTCCCTTCAGGGTGCTACCCCTGAAGAGAGGCTGTTTTCGAGAAGCCCCAACCTGAGGGGTGCAGTACGAGGACTTTCCAGGAGTTTACCCATCTTGGTACTACTTTTGCCCTATCACGCTCAACTTTAGAGTTCTAATGGGAACCGGTGCTTGCGTGTTGGTACCTTCTTAGGTCATTAAAGCTTTAATATCATGTCAAGAAACCAATTATCCTCAAACCTTTGGGTGAAGATCTATAATTGGTTTTATATTCCAACAGGTATCAAAATTCTTCTATAGTTTATAGGATTGGGAAACACACCCCCCCCCCCCCCCCCAAAAAAAAAAAAAAAAAAAAGAGAGGGATCCTAACATGTACTGAATCTAGAGCTAGTTGTTGTGTGATTATCCATCACAGAAATCACATAATAGTACTTTTGTAATTGCCTTCATGGTTAGTAAAAAGTATTATAGTGGTAAAACTCTTGCTAGTATGGTCATTCATTCAAATTTTTACGAATGCGAGACTTAGAAGCAACTTATGTTTAGTTGAAAAGACACAACAACAACAACAGTTCCAATGCCTCAAGGGCTCCCGCTTACACAGGGTCTAGGGGGGGGGGGGGGGGGGGGGGGGGGTAGGATGTACGCAACCTTACCCCATCAGGGTGAGACCCTGACGAGAGACTGTTTCCGAGGTCCCCCAATATGATAGATGATAGTTATGAAGAGCTTGTAAGCACAGAGATCATGTAAGCATATAAGCAAATAAACATGTAAGCATGTATGCATAGGAGCATAGCAGCCAGAGCAAAAGGTAAAAGTAAAGAAGCATAAATGAGCATATAAGCAGTCTCGTGGTACTAGAACCAGCTTACAGGTGCTCGATGCTCCTACCACGCTAAATCGGTTACCCCTATACTAATCCTCCACTAAGCTCTATCTAGGGCAATCTCTTCATTTAGGTTGAGGTAGGCGAGGTCCTATTGAATTGTCTTCGTCCAACTCTTCATTAGCCGGCCTCTTCCTCTCTTTGCGTCTGTAATATAGAATTGTTTAGTTGAAAAGACATATATCCATTACTATGACTTATTGTCACACAACTCGCATGGTTATATCATAAAATGTTAGTATCACTGACTCCGGGTACTTTCAAATAGTTCTAATACATACATTGTTTCCTTTGCAGAAAGTCGAAAATTCAAACTCATTGGGTTAGGTAATATTTTCTTTTCACTCAAATCTTCTTGTTGATGTCATCTGAATTTACATATTCATTAAGACAAAAATACCTTATGAGGATATTTTGTTTGAAAGGGAAAAACAAAAGCGGAATAGTTACTATATACACAAGAACGACAACATTTTGTGCTAGGGGAACAAGATATAGTTTTGCATTTAGGCTCTGTTTGTACTACAATAACATTCCCAATGCCCCAAGGGCTCCCGCCAAAGCAGGGTCCCGAGGGGGGTGAATGTACGCAGCCTTCCCCCTTCAGGTACTACCCTAAAGAGAGACTATTTCCAAGAACCTCCAACCTAAGTGTGTAACACGAGGACTTCCCAGGAGGTTACCCATCTTGGTACTACACTCGCCCAAGCACGTTTAACTTCGGAGTTCTAATGGGATCTGATACTTATGTGTTGGTACCCTATTAGGTGTTTGTACTAACATAAAATATTTTCCGACATAATTATGTTGTTTATTTGCGTATTTCATAGCAAACTCCATGGAGGGAAATTAACTTTGCGAAAGACATTGTCCTTCACAAAGGAAAAATGCACATCATGTGCTTTTTAAGGAAAAAGACTATTTTTAATCAAAAATTCAACCAAACGGAGCCTTAGACACAAGAAAATTCTTTTTCACAAAATATGTTACCTCCTCTCGAGTAAATCATAAATATTCTGTCTTTCTTTTTCACAAATATAATGTCTTTTTCTTTTTCAAATTCCCTCTTACATGCTGCAGGTGTTGGTAGTTTGGGGTTTATAATTGTAATTTTTGCGGGAGTTTGTTTGTGTTTGTTTGTAAGGAGGAGAAGAGAAATACGAAAAAAAGCAACTTACTTCAAAAGAAATGGTGGGTTGCTGCTACAACAAGAAATGAACTCTAATGATGGTATTTTGGAAAAAACACAAATTTTCACTACTGACGCGTTGGAAAGAGCCACCGACAACTTCAATCATGATCTAATCCTCGGTCAAGGGGGTCAAGGCACCGTCTTCAAAGGAATGTTAGCTGACGGAAGAATAGTTGCCATTAAAAGGTCGAAAATGGTCGAAGAAATCCAGTTGAAAGAATTCATCAATGAGATTGTCATTCTATCACAAATTAATCACAGGAATATCGTCAAGTTAATAGGATGTGGTTTGGAAGCAGAAGTTCCTTTACTAGTTTATGAGTTCATCCCCAACGGAACTCTTTCTCATCACCTTCATAACCCAGAGGAAGAGTTTCATATTACATGGAGAATACGCTTACAGATTGCCACTGATGTGGCCAATGCACTTGCCTACCTGCATTCCTCATCATCAAGGCCCATCTACCATAGAGATATAAAATCATCAAATATACTTTTGGATGAGCAATACCAAGCCAAACCATCGGATTTTGGTATATCAAGGTCCATTACTATGGGTCAGACTCATTTAACAACACGGCCTATTGGAACATTTGGCTATCTAGACCCAGAATTTCTTGAATCGCAAATGTTCACTGAAAAAAGCGATGTTTACAGTTTTGGAGTGGTACTTGTTGAGCTTTTAACAGGGCAAAAAGCGATCCGTTTAGTGGAGACTGAACACGAGAGAAGCTTGAAGATTTGGTTTCTAGCTCATACGGAAGAGTCTTGCTTGTTTGATGTCGTAGATAGCCAAATCCAAAAGGAGAGTAAACAAGAGGAGTTTCTTGCTGTTGCTAACCTGGCAAAGCGATGCTTGAGCTTGAATAGAGTGCAAAGGCCAACAATGAAACAAGTCGTAACGGAAATAGAGGCAATCAAGTCGCTTAACGAGTCTGTCATGCTTGAAAAAGAGATCGAGTTATGATTGAGCAGCGTAAGTGAAAGTATGTGATGGATTACTCCCTAGCATCAAGTTCTCATTGTATATGTTTGTGCCTTCTTTCCTTTAAATCTTATGAGTAGGTTGTGCAGACTTTGTCTAACTTCCCTTTTGTTCATCTTCAGTGATGTAAATATCAACCTTGATTATCGGAAAAAATGTCAATTATTAATTATCACGAAAATTGTTTAACGCTACATGATAATACGATAAAAAAGGGTAATTGTTATTGTCAGCACAAAATTATTATTCCCAAATCAAGATTGTAGTTTTCAAAGCAATTTTATGGCTCTCATTCTTTGTAAATTGCATCATTGCTCACAAGGAGATCATGGGCATACGTTGATTGAGACAGAAATAGACGTGTAGAGAGATGAGAAACTAAAATCCCGAGAAAATAGTTAAGACGCCCAAATTTGTCATATCAAACTCACAGCCAAGTGAGTGAAGCAAAGGATGAAGCAGGGAATCAGAAGAGGTAGTGATAACATTATCGTCGACATACATCAATAAGATAGCCATATCAGTCCCTCGATATAAAACAACTAATGATGAATCGGACTTACAACTGTGAAAGCCAAGATGATGAAGAAATGAAGCAAAGCGATTATACCATGCACGAGGTGCTTGCTTAAGGCCATATAGAGATTTGTTCAACTTGCAAACATAATCAGGAAACTTGGAATCCACAAAACCAGGCGGTTGCTTCATGTAAACTTCTTCATGCAAAGTACCATGCAAGAAGGCATTTTTAACATCAAGCTAATGAATGGGCTACTTACGAGAAGTGGCGATAGTGAGAACATTACGAACTGTAGCAAGCTTGACAACAAGATTGAAAGTTTCACCATAATCAATTCCATAACGTTATGTAAACCGCTGAGCCAACAAACAAGCTTTATAGCATTCAACCTGACCTGTTAGAGTCTGCTTGACTCCGATACCATGTAAAATAATAAGGAAATCCCTGAATTATGAGAGTCCTCTCATATATTTATAGGAGAAGAGTATAATAAAGAATACACAAGCCCAGGGCCCACAAGGCCCAATATACAAATAGTTACTTCCTATACATTATATTCTAACACTCCTATTTTTTAGCTATAAATATATACTATAAAAATAATAATTAATCTATATTACAAAAAAAAAATCTATATCTATAATTAACCATTATACTTATCAAAAAAAAAAAAAAAACTATTCATTCCCCTTTCAAAACCTCCTTGATCCCCTCTTTTTAGCAGATGAAAAGTTCATATTTCTTATTTATTTTCTATCACCTCATTCTATATTTGAAATTGAACATTTAAGAAAGAATTATTTAAAAGTTGTCTCCATAATTTGATGTATCGTGTGATTTATCTTATAAATTATTTTTCGCATGTTTTTATTTGCATAATTCATCTCTCTACATAATTATTTAAAAGTTGTCTCTACAATTTATCTCCCCATCCATCAAACATTAGAGTTTTGATTTCTAATTTTTAGAATAAATGAATATTAGAAGGAAAAAAAAATTTCATATAATACATATTCATTTAACAAAGAATTATAGCCAGTCAACTTTCTTTGAAATGATAAAATAAAATAAAAAATATCAAATAAAGAAAAAAGAATCAAAATAGTTAAAAGTGTATCTTTACCCAAAAAAAAATAACTTTATTATGAACTTAAGTAGATTGACGTGACTAGAGAAAAAAATAATAATAAGTGAATCATTTTAGTTTGAATTGCATAAAAGCAAAATGAACATGATAAGAGAAAAATAGAAAAATAAAAAACTAAAAATATTGATTAGAAAAGAATTTTAGAAAATCTAGAAGTGAAAATAAGTAAATCATTTTTTACAAAATCAAGAAAAATGAACATAACAAAGATAAGAAAAAAAAAAAAAAATACCCAGTGCTTTAAGGGCTTCCACCTACGCAGGATCTGGGGGGCAAATATACGCAACCTTTTCCCTTTAGGGTGTTAACATAAAAAAAATATTCTGATAAAATATTATTTAAAAACAAATTAATGTCTCTTCAGTAACATATTATCATGAAATTTTTTTCACATGTTACGGTAATATATATGAATCATCTACATATTTATTTAGAAGTAGTCTCCTTAATTTATCGATTTTTTTTATCAAAATGGCCCCATTTGAAAAATATTTAGCAAAATGGCCCCATTCACTGTAGCAAGATGGGTGCACGACGGTCCGTATGTCGTGCAACATAAGGCCACTATTGCTCACCGTTTCGTACGGCGTGCAACAGTAATCCATTTTTTTTTAAGCTTTAACTCTTTAAAATTAAAAAAATTAAAAAAATTTCTTTTTAATTTTAAAATAAAAATATCTCTAGGGCACTGACTGGTTTTTTTGCTTAGGTTCAATCACATACTATTGACCTTGTACTATTTGCCTATTATGTGCCTTGTACTATTTTAAGTGCCCGTGCTTATGCTTTGTGCTTTTGCTTATGCTTTCAGGATGCCTGCTCCCATGACGACACAATATTCAGGTTGGGGGTCCTCGAAAACAGCCTCTCTTTCACCCGGAAGGGAGAAGGCTGCGTACATCTACCCTCTCCAAACCCCGCTTTCACGGGAGCCTTTGGCACTGGGACTGTTGTTGTTGTTAAATTATTTTAATTCTTAATTTTATAATTTGAATCACTAAATACGTATACATTTTAAATTAAAAGATATATGTATATTATTATTTAAACTATTAATAAGGAAGATATAAATGAGGGACACATTTGAATGAGGAGATGGTGATTCAAATTTAAAATGTATCCCTCATTTATATCCTCTTTATTAATATTATTATAATAATATATATATATACATTTTAATTTAAAATGTATACGTATTTAGTGATTCAAATTATAAAATTAAAAATTAAAATAATTTAACAACAACAATAGTTCCAGTGCCAAAGGCTCCCGCAAAAGCGGGGTTTAGGGAGGGCGGATGTACGCAGCCTTCCCCCTTCCGGGTGGAAGAGAGGCTGTTTTCGAGGACCCCCAACTTGAATATTGTGTTGTCATGGGAGTAAGCATCCTGAAAGCATAAGCAAAAGCACAAAGCATAAGCACGGGCACTTAAAATAGTACAAGGCACATAATAGGCAAATAGTACAAGGTCAATAGTATGTGATTGAACCTAAACAAATAAACCAGCCGATAAGTGCCCCGGGGATATTTTTATTTTAAAATTAAAAAGAAATTTTTTTAATTTTTTTTGAATTTTAAAGAGTTAAAACTTAAAAAAAAACACTGGATTACTGTTGCACGCCGTAAGGAACGGCGTGCAACAGTGGTCTTATGTTGCACGACGTACGGAACGTCGTGCAACACTGCTGCACGACATTCGGTACGTCGTGCACCCATCTTGCTACAGTAAATATGGCCATTTTGCTAAATATTTTTCAAATGGGGCTAAATTTCTAAAAAAAATTTCAAATGAGGCCATTTTGATAAAAAAAAAAGTCTAATTTATCTTCCTATTCAATGTATTCATCAAATGTTGGGTCTTCGGTACTAATTGCTACAATAAATTAATATTATAAAAATAAAATAATATGTATTCTTTCAACAAAAGAATATACCAAGTCCACCAACTTTGAATAGATAAAATAAAATTGAAAAAATTGCAAAGAAAGGGGAAAAAGGTTAACACCGTACATTTACCAAAAAATAATTACTTTATGAATTGATACAGATACATCGAAGATTATAAGATAAATATAGAAAAATATAAAATATAAAAAGTTGATTAGAAAAGTTAAAAGATATATTCACAGTATTTCACTAAAATAAAATATAAGTAATATACCTATCAAAAAAAAAAAAAAAAAAAGTACACAGTCTTTCACTAAAATAAAATATAAAAAAACTCAATAAATTGAATATTTTTTTTGAAAATTATTAAAAAGTAGTTAATTTATTATGAAAAATTAAAAAATTAAAAAGATAAATAGGACCATTTACCAGTAAAAATAGATTTAGAATAATATTTTGGTGAGAAATCATTAAAAAAATCAATGTTCCTTCAATAGCGCACTACAATAAAATTATACTGTTATTACCGTCAAATATAATATAATCCATTTTCAGAATGCCATGCTTACAGGACAACAAGATATTCAAGTTGGGGATCCTCGGAAACAGCCTTTTTTCCACTCGAAAGGGGCAAGGCTGCGTGCATTCACCCCCCGACCTTGCTTATTGTGGGAGCCTGTGAGGCAATGGGACTGTTGTTGTTGTTGTATTGTTGTCAAATATAATAATAATAAACATATTAAAATTCCAAAAATCAAGTTATTAAGTTTGCTAAGCACATGCCGAACTTAACATTGTAATCAAGACTGATATACCAACGTATTTTATAAAAATTAGGTATATTCAAGATATTCATACAACTCAAATTATTTTAAAATCTTTTCTTAAATATCAAAAAATATATAATCTCAGACACCTTGTTTTATTTAACTCATCAATAGTTTCAAATTTTGATAAATTTTGCACTTACCTTTTATATAATATAGTGAATCAATTGGTCACAAATATTATTAAAATAACAAGGTTTTTATAAAATAATTAAAGTATATAAAATATAAAAGTGTGACCGTGCATCGCACAGGGAGCGCCTAATCTATATATTATAGAGAAGTTTTCTCCTCTCCTAAAACTCTCCAAACTTTATTTCCTATAATTTCAGAGATTGTATTTAATCTCCATAAAAGAAGAAAGGAAAAAAAAAAAAAAAAAAAAGAAGCTAAGAACAAGTTACAAAAGTCATAAATCTCTCATAAAAGGAAAAAAAAAAAAAAAGAAAAGAAAAGTGACATTATTTAGAAATACCATAATAAAGCCGCTTTAATAGGTCGAATTAGGTCAAACTTGTATGTACATTAAGTTCAGTGCAACGTGTCAAATAAGTCAAACATGGGTGATAGTGGGTCCTAGTTCAGCAGGTGGGCCAGTAAAGTCGGGTTCAAACCAAAATTTGACGACCCATAACCCACCTACTATTTTAAATTAATGTATAAAATAAAAAGGGTTATTTACATTTTAGTATCCGACGTTTTTGGAAATAATAAAAAGGACCTTGACCTTTTTAAATTATTAAAAAAGTTCCTAAATTTTTATTCTATTAATAAAACGACTCCTAAGTTTTTGTTGTATTAATAAAAAGGCCCATTTCGGACTTGATAATGTCATTTTTAGTCAAAAAAACTGAAGTAATAGCTGCATTTTATTAATGATGCACTAAAATAACAAAAACACCTTTTAATAACCATATCTTGAAACAAATTAAGCGAAAATAGATGGTTTCTACATAATACATCATCTCAGATGCCGTGCTTGTGAAGTAAGAATAAGGGAGTTAAAGCATACTTTAGGTCATTTTATTATAGCATTCATAAAAAATAGTTATCGTACCAGCTCTATCGATGAAAAATGACATCATCGGACTTGAGATGAATCTTTTTATTAATACAATGAATACTTAAGGGTCTTTTTAATAATTTAAAAAAAATATAATCCTTTTTATTATTTAAAAAAATATTAAAATATTAAAATATAAATAATCTAAATAAAAACAACTCAACCGACTATTCAAAATGCACCACAACTTTTATTCTATAGAAAGGAAGTGAATAATACGAAGTTCAACGGTCCAAAAAGTGGGCTCAAAAAGAGAGCCGCAAGAAACTACACTGCAAATTGTGGACGGTGGGGCTCAACTTTATGACCCCCCCAGTCAAGCACCAAACCCCTTCACAGGTAATAATATTAATGATTGAATTATTTACATTAAACATTTTTGTATTTTATTTATTATATTAATTTAATTCTTATACTTTTAATTATTTTAATCTAGTCTTTTTGTTATTTAGATTGTGTTAATTTGGTCCCTAAAATAAAATTTATGTTAAGTTATTGATAAAATTTTAATGATTCGACTTTAGGTTGGGTTAAATTAAGTCAATGGGTGGATTTGTAATGAATTATTTATATCTAACATAATTGTACCTTTAAAAATTGCATCTTTAACTTAACTTGAATTTAATAATTGGACTAAATTGACGTAATTGAAAGTATAAGGACTAAATTGACACAATGAGCAAATTACATGTACCTTTAATACAAATAACCCTTAATAATAATGCCCTGCATGACTAACTTTACATATATTACTCACCCTTGCTTTAAAGTTTGATAATTTATTACTTAGATACTTTTGATAATTTTATATATATATATATATACATAGAGAGAGAGAGACAGAGAGAGAGAGAGAGTAGAGTACTTTAAAGTCTAAAACTTTTATTATTTAGATACCTTAAAGTTTTAAATTTTATCAATTACTTACTTTTTTTGTCTAAATTCTTTATATTTTTATTGGAAAATACTAATGTGAAATATGATTATGATAATGTAGGGTTATCTTCCTTAGGAATTTGATATTTTTTTGCTAAAAAATGCTAAAGTTTGCACCAAATTTTGGTGAATGTTTTATCATAATTCGTTTAGTTTTTACTAAAAATATTGAAATGAATTTTATATGTTACCGTAATTAATGTACTATGTCAACATTTGTTATATGATCATGGTCAAATTCTTCTAAGAGTTTATCAAATTTCAAGATCGAGTGTATATGTGATAAAATATTCGAATCTTAATATATTTTACTGTATTTATTGAAATATCAAGTCCATAGGTGATAAATGCTCAAACCTCATGATAATTTCACTTTTTTACATTTTCAATATAATATACTTTAAAGATGTAAACATGCATAATTACAATGGGTGTAAACTAGCCGAGCACCTTCTTGTTCGAACTCGAGCTCAATAGGGCTTATCGAGCTCAAGTTCGAGCCGAGCTCTTATCGAGCTAGTCCAACCTTTGTTTGAACTCGGTTCGATAAGATTTTAATATGTACGATACTCGGCTCGGCTTGGCTAGTTAGGCTTATCAAGCTGAGTCAAGCTCGTTATAGAGCTGAGTCGAGCTCATTATCGAGCACAATTGATCCTAAAATCAAGTTGAACTTCCTATTGAGTTGAGCTCACTACTGAGCCGAGCTTTTCAAGTTACCTTCGAGCTATTATCAAAACACTTCCTCACCAATACTAATTGTTAACGAGCCGTTAAAAAGCTTTTAATGAGCTCTTATCGAGCTCTTTAACGAGCAGAGGGCCTTTTATTCGAATTCAGCTTGTCGTGCTTATCGAGCCTACTAGAACTTATCGAGCTTTTGTAATGAACATGAAGGAGCTTTAATTGATTTTGAAAACGAATAGTTCATCAAACGTTTGGTTCGTTTACACGCTAATTATAAATTAACAATTTAGATTTATCTAGAGTTTTTTTTTTTTTTTTTTTTTTTTAGAAGACTAGCATATCCGGGAAAAAAAGGAATAAAATTAACTAAAAGAAAATCATGACAACACTTTACACTTAATTTATTGTAATAAAGAAAACATGAGCTTACTTTTTTATTATTTTTAGTAATCCTTTTTCTATAAATAATGATGTAAGTATTTACTCAAACTTTACACTTTTGCATAAGTAAGCAATGTTATTTCTTTTTGAACAATAAAATCTCAATATTAATAATGTTTTACTATTGAATAAAAATATTTTTAAATTATCCTTAATTTATAAATTTAAATAACGTGAAATTTGTAATTAAGATTTGAACATTTATTACATTTGTAGTTTGTTATATATATATATATAATAAAGTGAGAGCGTGAAAGGGGCGAATATTGGCCCTCCATTGTAATGGAAGGCCAAGATTCATTAAACATTAAAAACAATAATAATTTACGGTTCATACCCCCTTACGGGGCAGAAAGAAATAAGGGGCAAGGGAGGAAAATTATTTTTTATTTTTTTTAATATCCAACAAATCTTGGCTATCTATTATAATGGAAGACCATAATTCACCCCACTCACACTTTCACCCTTTCATAAGAACGCCACTATATATATAATGTGTCTTGATGTTTTAAATTTTATCATTTAGATATCATATGTTGAAATCTAGTGAATTTGTGCTGGAATCCGACCAAGTTTTACCTGAAAATATTAATACGGTACATAAGTACAATGATATATATATATTATATCAATGTTTTTAGAAAAAAATCAATAAATTACGATAAATACTCATCGGACTCCGGTGTAAGACATATGTATATTGTCAAAATAAGCAATTTTGGGGAAAGAATGAATCAGTTACTGGTAAGAAGATGCATGTATTTTATTGAAATCATATTCTATGTCTATATTTTCCAATGGAACACCACTAAATTTGGCTGAGGGTATCTAGCTGATAAATAAGAAAAGAATTTTTAAACTTTAAGATATCTTATGCATAATAAATACTTAAAATGAACATTACATGATAGATGGCTAAGGTGACCCACCAGTGTCTGGCCTTAGTGGTTAAGACAGGGACAAGAAATGTGTTATGCTTTCGGCCAACCTCCCCGGTAATCTTTAAGGAATCCTTAACTTACTAATTGCTGAATTTATCAAATAATCGAATTTTTCGTTAGCAAAAGAAAAAAAAGGTAAAGATAAAATCAAATCTTTACCTTTCCTTACTAATTTGTCAACCTTTCTTTACTAATTTGTCAACCATTATAATCAGACCCCAAAAAAAAAAAAAAAAAAATTGTCAACCATTATAATATAATCTAGTTTCCAACTTGGTTTTTGTCTTCTCACTTCCTTGAGCTGTCCCCAAAATAACACAAAAAGAAAAATTATTTTTAGAAATAACTTTCAAAAAAACTAGTTCTCAAAATGATATTCGTATCATATTTTGACTTTTTTTAATTCTTTTTTTCAAAAAAATTGAATTTTAGTGCACAGTTTTCAATATACATTTTTTAAATTTATAATAATTTCTTAATTATAATGAATAAATTAAATTATTTATGTATAAATTTAAGTTTGATGTTTAATAAATAAATAAATTTATTTATTATAATTAAGAAAATACTATAAACTCTTAAAAAAATAAAATACTTATAAACAGACGTGTATGCATATATTAAAAATTGTGCACCGAGTACTTCTTCCTAAGGAAATGTATTCATTTTCTTAAAAAAACAAAGATTAAAAAAATACAAAATGGTGCCATTTGAAAAAATAATTTTTTTAAGAGGTTAATTTTGAATGTATTTTTTTCTTTTTGTGTTAATTCGAGAATCGGCTTTACTTTCTTACCTAAACTCACTCCCATTTCAACTGGAATAAAGCGGAGTCTCCCCAATTACAGTGCCTTAAGAACTCTCGCAAAAGCGGAGTCTGAGAAAGATAGATGATAAAACTAAAATTATATGCTTTAATTTTAATCTTAATTCTAATTTTAAACTTTAATTTTATACTTCAAATAATAGTGGAATAAAGTCGTATCCCTGCCTTTCCTTGTCAACTTTCCAAGCATTATAATATAATCCACTTTGCCATCTCCAATATGTCTCCCCACTTTCTTTTACTTTCCATTCTCAATACTCACTCAAGTCTCTCATGTTTGTTCATCCAATTCCGATATGAATGAACTCATTTTACACAAATTAACCCTTTTTCTCTTAATTTTCTTCATTTTCTCATCAATTTCTCAATCTTTATCCCCATTTTTTCAAGCTTGTGAACCCAGAAATTGTGGTAATTTAACCATAAGTTACCCTTTTTACATAGATACCCTTCAAAAACCCTACTGTGGGTTCCCTGGGTTCATGTTATCTTGCCAAAATAATCAACCCCTTTTGAATTTATCCCATGATAATTACACAATTCAAAATATTTTCTATGATAATCAATCTTTTGTAGTTTCCAATTCTGGGTTTTTGAATTTTCCTTATGATTGTTCCTTGAGGGTTCATAATCTAACCCTAGATCCTGATAAGTTCCATTTTGCATTCAAGTACAGCAAATTGTTCTTATTTCAGGGTTGCCCAGATGAGATTTTGAGGGGAAATGCGAAGTTTGAGGTGAAATGTAGGGCTGGAAATGCAAATAACAAAAGTTTGGTGGTGAATGGGGAGGACCCAGATGTGAAGAGGATTGAAGGGAAGTGTAGAGAAGTAGTTTCAGTGGTGTATGATGGGGGGTTTTCTGCAAATAGTGATTTTGGGGTGGTGAAAAGGGGGATTATGATAAATTGGACGGCTAATAGTTGCAATAATTGTAGAAATAGTGGTGGGCGTTGTGGGTTTGATCAGAGTGCATCTCAGTTTTGGTGTTTCTGCCCTGATCGACGCCATGCTTTTCACTGTTCTAGTAAGTTTCTACTCCTCATGTTTTGTTATGGACTCTGCATGTGAGACTAGTTAGAATAGGTATTGTGAGAGAAAAGAGATTAACATATAAGCCATTGGTTTTATAATGAAACTCCACTTGGAGCTTGTATGTGGACCTCGATGTTTCAACGTTGTGGGTCGATTGAGCCTAATGGGCAGGTGGAATTTGACACATTACTTTATTCTCAATTTGAATATTCAATACTTGTAATGAATAATTATTTGATATGAATTATTTAATATGGGTACTTGAATATGATACAAACCGAAAGAGGTTCCATTTGATAGACGTAATTGGCAAATGGGTGGAATAGCTCCATTAGTATATATTTTGGTGCTGTTTCTCACATTTGGTTGATGCGAGATGTATCAAACCATCACGCTCCGCTTTCGTGTCTATGCGAGTTGGCTTTGCACTGGGTCTCTAGTCTTGGGCAGGCATTGTAAGTATGATGTCATTATCTTCAGTTTACAGTCTGGCTTTACATTAGGTATCTAGTTGCGAGCGAACGCTGCATACCAGCGTCACCATTTAAAACTGTGGCTTTGGATGTGAGGCTTGAATAGTTTAAGTGGGAATCAATTTTGCCACACGTCAAACATCAACCCCCCATATAACCAGAGAATGACATTGGTCCCCGTAAGGCTGGTAATCCACAGCGCAATTATCGAAAAAAAAATTCCACATTGCAATATGGATTGCTTTGATACCAATGATATATACCAAATGAGACTCCATACCAAATCCATTTGGTAATAGATGGAGTAACTCCCTTATTGTTTGGTGTTTTTCCTCACATCTGGCAGAGGCATTTAACATGGGTGCATAGAACTTTTTCCATTCCTCAATTATATACTTGTAGCTATGGTGTTATACATGTTGATGGTTGATGGTTGACGTTGAGTTCTTCTTTGATACTGATGGTCTTTGAGGATACTAATAGTTCATTTTTGTAAATAGGAAAAAAAGAAATTATCTTTAGGACTGACTTATGGACACTTTGACTAATCTTTGGGTTACATACAATGATCACTCGAATGTTTCCTTAAATGCAATAGTGTTGTACATGGTTGATGGTGAATTCTTGTTTAATATTGATGCTCTTTTAGGATACTAATAGTTCATTTTTGTAAATAGGGATAGAGAAATTATTTTAGGAACTACCTACTCAGAAGTTCCCTTACATGCAATAGTGTAAGTTAGGCCCACATACCCAGCGGATTCCCCGAGAAATTGTTTGCACCTAATGGTAGGACTCAAACCCCTAGTTTTGATGCTTCATGGATGAGTCCAAATACCTCACCATTCAAGCAACTATTAGATAAAAAAAACCATTTATGAGTCTTCATCCATTAACTTAGGCTCAAGTTTTTGGGTAGGCATGTGCCTTATCTACGCTTTAAGCCCAATGGGTATTTGCGCGAGGAAGCATGTTAGAGTATAAAACCATGCATGGAACTTCACCCCATTGATTTAAGCTTTTGGACGGTTGATTCCTTGATATGATATCAGAGCCTTGTTGACCGAAATGTCCCGAGTTTAAATCCTTGTAGCCTTCACTCTTATATAATTTTAGCACAAGTTATATAGTGGGCCTATATGTATTGCCCACGCTTTAAGTTCAGTGGGCATTCGTATGAGGGAGCATATTAGAAATAAAACAATATATGGGTCTTCACCCATTAACTTAAGTTTTTAGGATAATTGCTCTTTAACATTTTCAATATATATTTACTATTTGTTTTACTCTTTGTGATGCCTACTTGTGCCTTGTGTTCTTCTACTCTTATATTGCACATTAATTGTCAAGTATGGTAATGTTATGGAAATTTGGGTCATCTTTAGAGATTATACTTGTGGTTAGTTCGAGCGGGGTAGGGATGATAAAGGGTCGAATATTGGGTTGGACACGAATCGTTATGACGAACCTGTATGCCCTAGTATATGCTCTTTGACTCAATTTGAGGCTCAAAAATTTGCTTGAAAAAAGCTTGGTTCGACCTATTTTTATTACTTTCCTACATAAATAATTAGCAATAATAGCATATCATCTTAACCTTGCATCCTCAACATCACTTTCACCCTTAGACCAAATGCGAGCTCCATGCAAATTTATTTAGTGAAATGGGTTTCCTAAACCAAAAGAGGGTAAATTGTGAAGAAAAATATTTTTATTTAAAAATTTTTAAGGAAGAAATATATGAAAAAAAAATCCTTTTTTTTGCTGGTGGTGGTGGTGGTGGGTGGTTTCATATTAAGTCTAGCTTGTTGTGGTCAATTTGGTTCATAAAGTTAAGGACCCACTTAGTCTGCTCAAACTTCTTCCTTGTTTATTCTTTCTGCATTAGTTTTTTGTCTTCATATACACTTTCTTTTCCTTCTTCACCCTGTTTTCCCTTACTAGGGGATGACAATTGTGTTATCTTCTATCATGTTGTCTCAATAATTAATCATATTGAAATTGTGCTCGTCTTAAAAACTGTTTCTTTTTTCAATTTACTTTAAAAACTAGAAAACCATTAACAATTTGAGTCAATTCAAGTTATTGTCTAATCATGATAGTTACTCAGGTTCCCACTATGTCAAGAAGTATTGTATCGGATGAGGGTGCTTGGATGTTGGTATGACACTTTTGACACTTGTAAAATAGCCGAGTCTAACCACGGGACTTGTATCCGTGCCCCGATTCTCATACCCGACTATATGTAAAATAGGTATGGACATAAGAATATGAGTAAATTACATTTTCGTATCCCAAGGTTTGATGAAATTATATTTAGTTCATAAACTTGGTGTTCGAAATTTTTTAGTCCCATGGTTATGCTGAAATATTTTTTTAGTCCAACCACTAGTGATTCCTCGACTGCAACTTATGACTAAGGGTATTGACATACAACGGAAAGGTGATATCATTCTCCAGATTTTGGGCTAGAAAAAAATTTCACCCTAACCGGTGGACTAAAAGGTTTCACATACAAAATGTATGGCCTAAACAATTATTTCACCAGACCTTAGAATACTAAATTATAACTAAACATAAGAGTGTACTTCACTCAAAGCAGAAAATGATAGCTGTAATGGAAAAGCTTAGAGATTCTTCTTACCAAAATATATGAGGAAATTTCTCAGCGTTGAATGTTCTCATTAAAAATCTATGCAAGTAGCTGATTTAGACCATTCTGTAATTGAAGTCAAATTTAAGACAATAAAAAAAACAACGTCAAGTAAAATGACTTTTTTGAATGTTCTTATTTTGCATAAAGTATTATCCTCTCCTCACCTTCTCTTTCTTCATTCTGCAGTTCTTTCTCTCTTCGCTCAAGCATGTGCAAATTCAATCATTTCATAAACTTATATATCCTAATGTTCTTCCTATTACCTCGAAACTCTCGATCGTTAGACCCACACTTTCAAGCCTGCACACCCAGAATGTGTGGAACGGTAACCATACAATACCCGTTTTACATCAAGGGTCAACAAGAATCCTATTGTGGGCTCCCAGGATTTAATGTTTCTTGCTGCAATAATCAGACAGCTATCTATCTATCAACGGACAAGTATATCATTCAAAACATCTCTTATAAGGATCAATCTCTTCAAATCATTAACTCCGCCTTTCTCGATGTGAGATTCGATTGCATTCCTTCGTTTCACAACTTCACACTTGATGATCGGATGTTCGCTTCTAATTATAGTGAGATTTTCTTGTTTTACAATTGTTGGGATTTGAATTTGCCAAACTTGTCAACATTCAAGGTGATGAAATGTGTGCACAAGGGTAAATCGAGCACGGTCGTGGCAGTATATGAGCAGGATTTAATGAACTCAGGAAAAGTGTCTGATGAGTGTCACAGTGTGTTGATGGCGCCTTATCAAGGTGAGCGCGGGAGTGATATTGAAGGAGTGATGAAGAAAGGATTCATCTTGAATTGGCGAGCGCTTAATTGTAGTAAATGTATTGATAGTGGCGGGTTGTGTGGCTATGACGAGAACACTTTGGAGATCAAGTGTTATTGTACTGATCGAGTTCATTCGCATAGTTGTGACTCTGGTAGGTATCTTTTTGTTTACGCTCATTCTTTATGTTTTCCATTAGATTATTAGGTTTGAATTCTGATAATGAAGATGTGATGTCAGAGTTTTTTTTTTTAGATTGGTAAGGAGATTACAGGTTCAATAAATGGGGTTTACCAGCTTGTGGATAAGGGGGGTTAGTGAGTTTCGAGTTTGAGGTGTTGAAATGGTGATTTTAACCACCAAGCTAACCCAAGGAAGCTTTATGCAACATCAAACTTACTCACTTCTCCTTCGGCTTCTATATATCTCGTTCTTTCTTTTTTCTTCAAAATCCAATTAATTTACACAGATTTAGCATCTGCTAGAAACAGGAAATCAATTATTTCCAAGAGTATCCACGTTGAATAAGGGTACTTAAACGTTGAAACAGTACTTGGACACTTAAATTAGACCCAAAAAAAGGCTTGGAAGAAACTTTAAATAATAGCTGGGTTTGATCTCTAGATACATACTTGTTCCAACTCTTATTTGTAGTAGAATTAGAGTATAATTTTAGTCCCATTTATAGTTTTTTAAATAGATTAATGCGGTAAAATTGGAAGTTTTTTGAGTTTAGAGTCAACGCCTCATGTTGTTGGTATTAGGTTGTTCATTGATTGTAATCCGGGCTGGACCAGACTAAAGACAGATAAAAGTCGAAATGCCAGAATTAGAACTGGATTTTATATAATCAGTCTGGTCTGGTCTTAAATCAAATTAACCTAGACCATATAAACGGGACCGAAGACTCATAAAAGGTCCAAGTCAAACCAAGATGGAAGTAGCCGGTCCAATCTGATCCTAGATCAAACAACTGGGTTTGTCTGTTTTGGCCTCTAATAATGTGCGAGATTGCTTTGATTTCCATTATGGAAATGTTTAGGGTAAATGTCAATTTTACAGCTCCGTTTGGCTGTACTGAAAATATTTCTTATTCGGAAAATATTTATCTTAGTATAAGTTAACTAAACTATGTTTTTTTCTCAATTTTTTTTTAACATCAAGATTCAAAAATAAATTATTGAGTTACTTTGCATGGACTTGGTATTTTGCACGTCTGAGGCTGGATTAGATTGAAACAACGTAAGGCTCGGAATGTGTAGGAAGTTGTGGTTCGAAGGAAAATGACTTATCTTTGAAAGGAAGTCATTTTCCCCTAATACTATTCTCTCTCTGAACTTTTATATTTTCTGCGAATGGTTTCTATTAAGGAACCAACTATCGGAAAGCTTCAACTATTAGATGAAGAAGTCTAGACATAGTGATGCAGTACAAGGATAACGTAAATATGACATTTGTGAGGATATTTGGTCAAGAAGGAATTTAAATATATTTGTAATTTTTATATTCTCTTGACTTTAGTTTATCTTTTTGGATTTATTATGTTTAAGGAGTTCTCATATTTTGAGATTCTAAATATTTTAGAAAGTTTCCGTATTTTGATATTTTAAACATTTTAGCAAGTTTTCATATTCTAGGAAGTTTCTTTTTTTGTTTTTTTTTTTTTGAGATTTTTGATGTTTTGTGAGTTCTATTTTTGCTCTAGGGATGTCTATATAAGCTCGCGTTTGTTTTTATTATTGATAAGGTGCAGTGAGTTACATTATAATTTCCTAAGTCTCCTTTCCTCTGTCTTACAATTCTCTCTACTCCTCTCTCGTCCCCCCAATTCTCTCTTCTTCTCTTTCTCTTCTCCATTACCTCTCACCTTTTGTTGTCTTACGCTACATGTTTTATATTTTAGCACATGCCCTCTCATACAACTGTCCATTAGACTTGAAGCGTAACTAACACACAAACCCACCTCATATTTTATGTTAAAATTATATTAATATTGAGAGCTAAGACTGTAGGGTTTCGAACTTCGGACCTCTTATCCAGCAAAGACCCTAATGTTATGTCAAGGAATCAATTATCCCAAAAATTTAAGCTGTTAGGTGAAGACCCATAGCCAGATATCATTTTATATTCTAACAATTCATATCTGGAGTATGTAAAAATACAAGGGACTAATTTTTCCAACTTAAACTAGCTTTTGAAAAGTTGCTCAAAGCAGTTTTCTAAATTTTGTTTTGTTAAAGGACTCTGCATGTGCGACTAGTTAGAATCTCGTATAGGAATTGTGAGGGAAAAGAGATCAATATATAAGCCATTGGTTTCAGAATGAAACCCCACTTGGAGCTTGTATGTGGACCTCGATGTTCCAACTTCGTGGCTCTATTAAGCCTAATGGGCAGGTGGAATTTGACATATTTACTTTAGACTCAATTTGAATATTCAATACTTGTAATGAACAATTATTTGATATGAATTATTTAATATGGGTACTTGAATATGATACAAAACAAAAGAGGTTCCATTGTATAGACGTAATTGGCAAATGGGTGGAATAGCTCCGTTAATATATATTTTGGTGCTTCTTCTCACATTTGGTTGATGCGAGATGTATCAAACCATCACGCTCCGCATTCATGTCTGTGCGAGTTTGCTTTGCACTGGGTCTCTAGTCTTGGGCAGGCACTATAATTATGATGTCATTATCTTCAGTTTACGGTCTGCCTTTACATTAGGTATCCAGTTGCGAGTGAACATTGCATACCAGCATCAACATTTAAAACTGAGGCTGTGGATGTGAGGCTTGAATAGTTTCAGTGGGAATCAATTTTGACCAGAGAATGACACTGGTCCCCATAAGGCTGGTAATCCACAGCGCAATTGTCAAAAAAAAAAAAAAAAAAAAAAAATCCACATCGCAATATAGATAGCTTTGATACCAATGATAGGTACCAAATGAGATTCCGTACCAAATCCAATTGGGAATAGATGGAGTAACTCCCTTAATAATTGTTTGGTGTTTTTCCTCGCATCTGGCAGAGGCATTTAACTTGGGCGCATAAAACTTTTTCCATTCCTCAATTATATACTTGTAGCTATGGTGTTATACATGTTGAGGGTTGATGGTTGATGGTTGATGGTTGATGGTTGATGTTGAATTCTTGTTTGATATTGATGGTCTTTTAGGATACTAATAGTTCATTTTTGTAAATAGGAAAAAGAGAAATTATCTTTAGGACTGACTTATGGACACTTTGACCAATCCTTAGGTTACACACAATGATCACTCGACAGTTCCCTTAAATGCAATAGTGTTATACATGATTGATGGTGAATTCTTGTTTAATATTGATGCTCTTTTAGGATACTAATAGTTCATTTTTGTAAATAGGGAAAGAGAAATTATCTTTAGGGACTGACTTATGGATACTTCAACTAATCCTTGGTTTACACACAATGACCACTCGGAAGTTTGCTTACATGCAATAGTTTAAGTTGGGCCCACATACCCAGCAGATTCCCTAAGAAATTGTTTGCAGCTAATGGTAGGACTCAAACCCCTAGTAGGGATGGCAATGGGGCGGGACGGATACGGGGGTTGCCTCCTCCGTACCTGTACCCGCCACCAAAATCCATACCCATGCCTACCCTATTACTCACAATGGGTATGAAATGGATATTTATATCCACCCGGAGGGTACAAATCCAGACCTGTACCCGCCCCATTACCCGCGAGTATCTAACGGGTATGCATTACCCAACACGTACCCACCCTTGTGTGTGTAGAAAACGATTATATATACCCGCTCATATTAATTATTTAATACTTTTTTTGGAGATCCACTTATATTTTTTGTATAACACTGATAAAAAATTTAGGTTATTGAATTTAAGCAAGTATTTTTTGATTTGAAAGATAACTACATACAAAATAGAACGGGTATGGCAGGTATAAGGTACACTCGTACCCGCCCCATACCCGTGACAGGTACGGGGCGGGTACACCAAATCTTACCCGCTACCCGTCCCGGGGCAGGTATTCGCGAGTAGCGGATTTTACCCGCCTTATTGCCATCCCTAACTCCTAGTTTTGATGCTTCATGGATGAGTCCAAATACCTCACCATTCAAGCAACTATTAGATAAAAAAAAACCATTTATGTGTCTTCACCCATTAACTTAGGCTCAAGTTTTTGGTAGGCATGTTTGCTTGAGGAAGCGTGTTAGAGTATAAAACCATTCACGGAACTTCACCCCATCAACTTAAGCTTTTGGACGATTGATTCCTTGATATGGTATCAGAGCCTTGTTGACCAAAATGTTATGAGTTCAAATCCTTGTAGCCTTCACTCTCATATAATTTCAGCACGAGTTATGTAGTGGGCCTTTGTGCATTGCCCACGCTTTAAGTTCAGCGGGCATTCGTATGAAGGAGCATATTAGATATAAACCAATATATGGGTCTTCACCCATTAACTTAAGGTTTTTTTTAAATCAAAACATTAATTTAAGTTTAAGTTTTTGGGATAATTGCTCTTTGACATTTTCACTACATATTTACTATTTGTTTTACTCTTTGTGATGCCTACTTGTGCCTTGTGTTCTTCTACTCATATATTGCACATTAATTGTCAAGTATGGTAATGTTATGGAAATTTGGGTCATCTTAAGAGATTATACTTGTGGTTATTTCGAGCAGGGTAGGGATGATAAAGGGTCAGATATTGGGTTGGACATGAATCATTATGACGAACCTGTATCCCCTAGTATACGCTCTTTGACTCAATTTTAGGCTCAAAAATTTGCTTGAAAAAAGCTTGGTTCGACCTATTTTTATTACTTTCCTGCATAAATAATTATCGACAGTAGCATATTGTTCCTCAATCTCACTGCAACCTTAAATAGATCAAATGCGAGCTCGACACAAATTTATTTGATGAAATGGGTTTCCTAAACCAAAAGAGGGTGATGAAAATTCATTTAAAAATCTTTAAAGAAGAAATATATGAAAGAAAGTCCTTTTTTTGTTGGTGGCGGTGGTGGGTGTTTTCATATTAATTCTAGTTTTTTGCGGTCAATTTGGTTCATAAAGTTAAGGACCCACTTAGTCTGCTCTACCGTTTTCCTTGTTTGATCTTTCTGCATTAGTTTTTTGACTTCGTATGCTCTTTCTTTTCCCTCTTTACCCCGTTTCCCCTTATTAGGGGATGACAATCATGTTATCTCGCATCATGTTGTCTCAATAATTAATCATATCGAATTTGTGTATGTCTTAAAAACCGTTGTTTTTTCAATTTACTTTAGAAACTAGTAAACCATAAACAATTTGAGTCAAATCAAGTTATTGTGTAGTTCATGATAGTTACTCGGGTTCCCAATATGTCAAGAAGTATTGTATCGGATGAGGGTGCTTGGATGTTAGTACGACACTTTGACGCTTATAAAATAGCCGAGCCTGATCATGGGACTTGTACCCGTGCCTGACTCTCATACCTGACTATAGGTAAGATAGTTTTGGACACAAGAATATGAGTAAATTACATTTTAGTATCCTAAGGTTTGATGAAATTATATTTAGTTCATAAACTTTGCGTTTGAATATTTCTAGTCTGTTGGTCATGGTGAAATATTTTTTTAGTCCAACCACCAGTGATTCCTCGACTGCAACTTACGACTAAGGCTAATGTCATACCACGGAAAGGTGATATCATTCTCCAGATTCTGGACTAGAAAATAATTTCACCCTAACCAATGGACTAAAACTTTCCAAATACAAAATTTATGACCTAAAAAATTAATTCACTAGACCTCGGGATACTAAAGTGTAACTTAACATAGAGTGTACTTCACTCAAAGCAAAAAATGATAGCTGTAATGGAAAAGCTTAGAGATTCTTCTTACCAAAATATATGAGGAAATTTCTCAGCATTGAATATTCTCATTAAAAATCTATGCAAGTAGCTGATTTGGACCATTCAATAATTGAAGTCAAATTTAAGACCCAAAAAAAAAAAAAGAAAAAAACAAAGTAAAAGTGGCTTTGAATGTTCTTATTTTGCATAAAGTATTATCCTCTCCTCTCCTTGTCTCTCTTCATTCTGCAGCTCTTTCTCTCTTCGCTCAAGCATGTCCAAATTCAATCATTTCATAAGCTTATATATCCTAATGTTCTTCCTTTTACCTCGAAATTCTCGACCACTAGATCCCCATTTTCAAGCCTGCATGCCCAGGATGTGTGGTGTGCTAACCATACGATTCCCATTTTACATCGAGGGTTCACAAGAACCCTATTGCGGGTACCCGGGATTTAATGTTTCTTGCTACAATAATCAGCCAGCTATCCATCTATCAGATGATTCATATGTCATTCAAAACATCTCTTATGAGGATCAATCTCTTCAAATCGTTAACTCCGCCTTTCTCGATGAAATCTTTGATTGCTTTCCTACATTGCACAACTTCACATTTGATCATCGGATGTTCCCTTCTAAGTATTATGATATTTTCTTGTTTTTCAATTGTGGGGATTCGAAATTGACAAACTTGTCAACATACAAGGAGATGATATGTGCACACAAGGGTAAAGGTGGCATGGTAGTGGCTGTATATAGGCACGATTTTGTGGGCTCGGAGAAAGTGCCGGGTGAGTGTCAGAACGTTGTTACAGTACCATATCAAGGTGAGGACGGGAGTGATATTGAAGGAGTGATGAAGAAAGGATTTGTCTTGAATTGGCGAGAGCTTAATTGTAGTGCATGCATTGATAGTGGGGGGTTGTGTGGCTATGATGAGAGCACTTCCGAGATCAAGTGTTATTGTCCTGATCGAGTTCATTCGCATAGTTGTCATTCCGGTTGGTATCTTTTTGATTATGCTCACTCTTTATGTTTTTCATTAGATTACTAGGTTCGAATACTGATGATGAAGTTGTGATGTCAATTTTTCTTTTCTTTTTTTTTTTTAAAGATTGGTAAGGAGATTACAGATTCAATAAACGGGGGTAACAACTTGTGAGTAAGGGGGTTGGTGAGTTTCGAATTCGAGGTGTTGAAATGGGGCAGGGATTTTACCACCGAGCTAACCCGAGGAAGATTGATGCAACGTCAAAGTTGCTCTGTCCTCCTTCTGTTTCGGATTATTTCCCATTCTTTCTTTTTCCTTCAAGAACCAATTAATTTACACAAATTAGCATCTGCAAGAAACGGGGAACTCTGTAAAGTCACCTCAAACTCTCGATTCTTTCCAAGAGTATCCACATCGATTAAGGGTGCTTGGATGTTGAAATAACACTTGGGCACTTAAATCAGGCAAAAAAAGCTTGGAAGAAACTTTAAATAATTGCCGGGTTTGATCTCTAGATATATACTCGTTCCAACTGTTATTTTCAACCAGAAAGTGTGTCAGCCTGGAATTAGAGTATAAGTTTAGTCCCATTTATAGTTTTTAAAGCAGAATAATGTGGTAAAAATTGCGAATGTTTTGAGTTTAGAGTCAAGCTTCTCATGTTGTTGGTATTAGGTTGTTCATTGGTCGTAATCCAGGCTGGACCAGACTAAAGACAAATAGAGGCGTCCGAATGCCAGAATTAGAACTGGATTTTATATAATCGGTCTAGTTTGTCTTAAATTAAATTAACCAGTCTGGTCTTGGTTTTGGTCCGAATCAATAGTCTTAACACTACTAACATGTTCATGACTTTGAACTTAGACCGAAGAGCGATCAAAGGTCCGAGTCATAAACCAAAATGTAAGTAGTCGGTGCCAAATTCTTTTAATTCCTTCCTGGAAATGTTTAGGGTGAATGTCAATTTTTTGACTCGATTTGGCTAGATTGAAAATATTTCTTGTTCGTGAAATATCTATTTTTAATATTATTTTAGCTAAAATATGTTTTTCTTCAAGATTTTTTTACATCTAGATTCAAAAATAAATTTGGTTAGATTAGTTTGCATGGACTTGGTATTTTGCACATTTGAGGCTGGATTAGGATTGAAACAACGTAAGGCTCGGAATTTGTAGGAAGTAATGGTTCAAAGGAAAATGACTTTATCCTTGAAAGGAAGTCATTTTCTCTTGTAATTATTCTATGTCTCTCAATTTTTCTATTTTTTGAAAATTGTTCATGTTAAGAAACCAACTACCGAAAAGCTTCGGCCATTAGATGAAGGCCTAGGCATAGTGGTATAGTACGAGAGATAACATGAAATATGAGTTTCGTGGGAATATTTGGACAAGAAGGAATTTAAATTATTTGTAACTTTTATATCCTACAGATATTAGTTTATGTTTTTGGATTTATTATATTTAAGTAGTTTTTATATTTTGAGATTTTGAATATTTTAGGAAATTTTCTTAGTTTGGATTTTGAATATTTTAGCAAGTTTTTATATATATTTTTTCTGAGATTTTGTAAGTAAAGTTTCTTTATTTTAGGCTATTTAGTTTCCTAATTTAAGAATGCCTATATTAGCTCTTGTATGGTCTCATTATTGATAATATGCTATTGAGTTAAATTATATTTTCCTAAGTCTCCTTTCCTCTGTCTTACAGTTCTTTCTACTCCTCTCTCGTCCCTCCAATTCTCTCTTCTTCTTTTTCTCGTCTCCATTCCCTCTCACCTTCCGATGTCTTACATTATATGGTTTTATATTTTAACATGCCCTCTCATGCAACTGTCCATTAGGCTTGAAGCGTAACTAACACTCAAACCCACTTCTTATCTTATGTTGAAATTATATTAATATTAAGACCTTGATGTTACGTCAAGGAATCAATTATCCCAAAAAGTTAATGACGCGGTATGAGGATAATATAAAATATGGGATTCATGAAGATAGTTGGATTATAAGGAATTTAAATATATTTGTACTTTTAAATTCTGTAGATATTAGTTTATCCTTTAGATTTATTGAGTTAGGTTAGTTTTATATTTGTACGAGGTTTCTTATTCTTATAGGACTTCCTTTAGTTAGATTTCCTTTTTGGTTTAGTTTTTATATTCCTATTCAAATTGATATTGTTTAGATTTCTATCTCTATAAATAGGGACCCTAGGTTATTGTAAGAGGTAATTTCTTTATGATTATTTAATAAAATATAACCTGAGGGGTTTATTATTTTCCTGAGTTAGGGATTTCTTCTATTGATTCCGAATACGTCCGTTCAAGCGAAATTCAAGCAAACACCCGTTTATGTGTTTTACTAACTTAATAATTCTAAAACCCGCTTCTTCAGTTAAGCTGTTAGGTGGTGAAGACCCATCACCCAGATATCGTTTTATATTGCCACAGTTCATATTTGGAGTTCGGAAAAATACGAGGGACTAATTTTTCCGACTTAAACTAGCTTTTGAAAAGCTACTCAGAGCAGTTTTGTAAATTTTGTTTTGTAACTTAAACAGAACGGGAAAGCACGGAGAAAGTGCCGGAAAAAAGGGGATTAGATAATATTATATGCATTGTGGGTCTTTTATATCTTTTCCCATTTTCGTTATATCGTATAACTTTCGGCTCTGTTTGGTTTCACGGAAAATTTCTTCTGTCTTATTTTTATTATATTTTTGATAGGTATATAGTAATCTCTATTTATATTAAACATTTTTTTTCTATTTGAGGGAAATTGACTTCCCGACAAGAAAAGGCAGAATATTATTTTCATGAAATGGAAAATGTTTTCTATCATGATCTTGTGTTATGTCTCATTCTTGGTCTCAACTTAGCCAAGTGTGAATCCGTTTAATTTTATAGAATAAAGTTATTTTTTAATTTGAAAGCAAGAATTTTAGTGAAAAATATTTTTGCTTGAAATCTTTTTTGAAATTTTTTTTTCCCCCAAACAAACGGAGTCTTAGGGCTTGGGTTTTTCTTTATCGTCTTCCATTTGGAATAGAATCCAATATCAGTTACCACATATAGAAAATTAGAAAATGCGTTCAAGTTAGTGTGTTTCCTTTGATATTTCCTATCGTTATACACAATAATACTTGTAAATTTCCCCTAATAATCTAATCCGAACCCAATCCGAACAATTAGGGTAATTGATCCATAAATGACTCGTTCTAGTATGTCTAATTTGTAAAATTTTGAGTATCAGTTCGATTACAAATGCTATTAGGACCGCCTACATAGACCGAACCTTAAACCAAATAACAAACTCCGTAAAAGGGATTCGGAAAATTAAGACATCAGAATTTATATGGTTCGGTCGAAAGCTACAACCATGGAGGGAGAGCAATGATGTTCACTATAAGAACGAAGGTATTGTATTAGCGTTTCACTCATACTTTACCCCTTACCGTTTTTCTTCCCTTGCTTTCCCTTACCATACCATGGCGTATAAGAGGACCCTATTTCTAGGTCTCTACAATTATAACCCCTAGAAGCCTAAGAGTTACCATTAAGAACCTCCATAATTTCAGTCATAAATTGGTTGTCGGGCTGACCATCAGTCTCAAAACCTAACAAATACCATTTTAGAACTTCGGGATTGAGTGCAGGTGTATGTGATTTAGCACTAGGGGCCTTTCGAAAACAGTCACTCAATAGGGATCCTATAAAGCTTACATTTTACCCTCCCCAGACGCTGCTGAGAGCCTCTTTGAGGCACTTGGTCATTGTTGCTGTTTCTTCATATGCTACGGAAAATAGTTCTAATACATACATTATCTCCTTTGCAGGAAAGAGAGAATTAAAACTCATACTTGGATTAGGTAATATTTTCTTTTCATGCATGATTTCTTGTTGATAATCCAACTGATTTATATTGTGCATTATGGTTAAAATAATTTAGAATCGCATTATGTTCTGAAAAAAGAATCAGAAGGGTGGAATAGTTACCAGACATGGAGGAAGAAGAACATGTTTTAAAAGGAAGAACAAGAGGGAAACATACGTTAAAAAAGAACTAAGTACGCTTTGTATTTAGGTGGTGGTGGTTGTTAGGACAATAGCGTGAATTAGAGCCTGTTTTGCCAAACTTTTAAAAATTTGTAAAGCACTTCACTTTTGAAAACAGTGCTTTCAATAGGGATATTTTTGCCTGAAAAATTTTTAGCTTTTGTTTATGTTTTTGCTTTAATGGAGAAGCACTATTTTCCGCTTTTGTAAAAGCACTTTTCTTTCCAAGCCAAGTACAATCAAATCACGGAAATAGTTCTTTTTCCTAAAATAATTTTTTTTTTTCCAAATAAAATTGTCCGGCAATAACATTGCCGTACATTTACCCTGAAAACTTTTCTGAAATCATTTTTCTTTTCTCTTCTCTTCTATACAGTAAACATTATACCCTTCTTGTTCTTTTTCTCAAATATAATACCCCGTTATTGTATTTTTACTTGTTAATTAACAACAACGACGACGACGACAACATTCCCAGTGCCTCACGGGCTCCCGCAAAAGCAGGGTCTAGGGGGTGGATGTACGCAGCTTTACCCCTTCCGAGTGGAAGAGAGGGTGTTTACTTATTAATTAACGGGTCGTGTTAATATTAACTGGTTACGTACCCTTTGCCAGCCATTCCAGGGGGAATACTCCTGCTTCTAGCTGCAATTCTTTTTTGGTGTCGCAAACGGCTCAGTCTCAGGTCAACTCGGTTCTTGAGAAGGACGATTTCATCGGACACGGCAAAATCGGACCTCGAAAATGATGGAATGTACTTTAATGTACCAATATTTACATACAAGGAGCTGGAAGAAGCCACCAACAAGTTTGATAGTGCAAGAGAGCTTGGAGATGGAGGGTTTGGAACTGTTTATTATGGTAAGATTTTGGAATTTTGCGTTGTTGTAATACTAGCACTATAACTAAGGGCTTGTTCGTTTTCATTTTTTGCTTGTAGTGTTTCGGTTTTGAGAAATGAAAATCAAGTTTTGGAAAACGATTTTTTTCTTTTTTTAATTTTCAGTTTTCAATTTTTACTCAAATTAGGAAGAATTTAAAAACAAAAAACTAGAAAACTAGAAGAAATCTTTTTCAAGACCAAATTGCAAGCAAAAAATGATACCAAAACGACTCTTAGGGTGATCTAATGTTGCTTTTGACTGAAAAGTTATCGGGTCTTTGGTTCGGTTTGTGCGTAAAGTGATGAATGTGCTTAGAAGTGTTAGAATACTATACTAGGCTGTGTCGGTCTAAGATCGGACTGGATAAGTTATTGTTTGGTCCATTTCTAGGTTAGGCGTTCGGATATTTATCGTTGTTCAGTTCTGTTGGGTTTGGAGTACCGAACATACTAGAAGTAAGAAAGCAAAATATTTTCCCTTTCGTTCAGGGAAAGTTAAATTTTCCTTTCGTTGAAAAGGTTTGGAGTAATGTTTGTGCCTTTCATTGAGAGTAAGTCACATTTTTCGTATTTGGAGTTATCGCTACACAAAAAATAGTAGAATTGAGGCAGAATATTTTCCGTCAGAACAAGTAGAGCCTAAATCTTTCTTGACTTGTGTGCAGGCAAGTTGAAAGACGGAAGGGAAGTCGCGGTGAAGCGCCTATATGAGAGAAACTACAAACGTGTCGAACAATTTATGAATGAAGTCGAAATCCTTACCCATTTGCGCCACCCTAACCTTGTCTCCCTCTATGGTTGCACCTCCCGCCACTGCCGCAATCTCATCCTTGTCTACGAATACGTACCCAATGGCACTGTATCCGATCACCTCTATGGTGACCCAGCACAGTCCCAGGTCCTCCCATGGGCGACCCGTTTGAGAATCGCCATAGAAACTGCCATCGCATTATCGTACCTTCATACTTCCGGTATCATACATCGAGACGTCAAGACAAACAATATTCTCTTGGACATCAATTTTAGTGTCAAAGTAGCGGATTTTGGGCTCTCTAGGTTATTCCCTACTGATGTTACCCATGTCTCGACTGCTCCTCAAGGGACTCCAGGATATCTTGATCCAGAGTATCACCAGTGTTACCAGCTGACAGATAAGAGTGATGTTTACAGTTTTGGTGTTGTTCTTATTGAGCTGATATCGTCGTTACCTGCAGTCGACATAAATAGGCATCGGCACGAAATCAACCTATCAAACTACGCCATGAACCGGATCCAACAATCCGCATTCGAAGAACTCGTGGACCCACAGCTCGGGTTCAAATCAGATTATCAGGTTCAAAAAACGACGACTATGGTGGCAGAGCTTGCATTTCAGTGCTTGCAAAACGATAGGGATTTTAGGCCGACGATGGATGAGGTTGTCCAGGCGCTAAAGAGTATCAAAAGCATGGATTTTGTTGTGTCGGGAGATACAAAGAACGAGGATGTCGAGTCGTTGAAACCCGTGTTGGAAGACACAGAGACCGAGGATGCCGGGTCGTTGAAGAACATGAAGAAACCGGGGTCACCGAGTTCGGTGATGGATCAATGGACCAGTAGAAATACTACACCTAGCACTAGTAATTGAGAGAGTATATTTTCTTTTGTTTAACAATACATAAGATAAATGATGAGAAAAATGTAAGATAGTTAAAATTGGCTGTAAATTTATAGGCTTACTTGTATACTTTGTTATTAATTTTGTTACTTGGTGTTTAAATTACCTTTTGTGTAAGATTAAATAGTTTTTAGTAGGACTTTACTCCAAAAATCCTGGAAGAAAAGCAGTATTATGGAAATTTAAAGTAGAGTGTTCTCGACTTAGCAAGATTTATTATTATGATTAGAGTAATGACGTGACCTATAATAAATACTACCTACGAAATTGTGAAAACTTGTTCTGTTATTAATGTTTTTGCTCTGTTAATAAAGTTACGTTTTTAAGTATGTATATGTCATTAGTTAACTCACTAGCTAGCGACATCTTGATTTAATGGTTATAGACTAAATAAAAAGAATGAGGGAATATGATGAATGAGAGACGCCGAGAATGGCTAAAAACAACCATTTTCGACCTAAATCTATGTCGAAAGGCTTGGGTTTATAGACATAAAGCTTTTGAGGAGAGCGAATAACATGACAATCAAATTATCTTCTAACTCGTGCTCCAAGAATCTGAGCTCGAATATTGTGTTAAACTATCTGCTATTCTATTTGCTTCTTAGTTCTTACAATGAATAACTTTTATATATGAACGAACATCTTTCATTCTCAATACTAAGTAAGGGAAGTAGTTTCCTAATACGTAAAAGGCAATATTTAAAATCATTATCTATTTACAATTTTAATTTTAAGAATCTAAAAACCTATTCTTGAAAATAAATTTTCTAGTTTTTGGTTTTCTATTTTCAGTTTTTACTCAAATTAGGAAAAAATTAAAATCAAAAATCATAAACAAGAAAAATTATTTAAAATATGGTTTTTAGTTTCTAAAAACCAAGAAATAGTAAGTAAAAAACGATACCAAATAGACCATAAACTAGAGACTTCATGATGAAAGAGGCTCTATAAATGTATTCAAAATTTAAATGCTATCATATGAAAGTACATATATAAATCCCTTCGTGTTCTACCCAGTAAAGCATAAATGAGCCAATCTCGAACCAAATTATAAACTAACATATTTTGAGCTAATTATATTTTTCATCTCTTTTCATCAAAACAATTACTACTTTAGTTCTTAGAATTTAATTTTTGAACTACATGTTCTGTAGCAAAAAGAGGATACCAACGCACTGTCACCGGATCCCATTAGAATTCCGAAATTAAGCGTGCTTCGGCAAGAGCAATACCAGGATGGGTGACCTCCTGGAAAGTCCTCACCCTCAGGTTGGGGGTACTCGAAAGTAGCCTCTCTTCAGGGGTAATACCCTGAAGGGGGAAGACTGTGTACATCCTGTCTCCCAAAATCCTGCTAGGCTGTTATGTTGTGTGAATATGTTTATTTTTAACTTATCCCATTTGCAATAGCAAAGCTCGTAAAGGAAGATCATTTTTGGGGGTCGTTTTTGAAAATGAATTATATTATTAGTTTATTGTCACCGCATATTACTAACTTACCATTCGTAATAGGAAAAATAAATACATTATAAACACATGTGTGTAACGTCTACTTAAAAATGGATTATTTGAAATGTGTTTAAATTTTTTGCATGACATGGGTTATCAAAAAAGGACCCATTAAATCAAACTTGCTTTAAACTGGCCCTAAAATGTATACGATACAGTGATAAAATAATATGACTCGATTTTGACTTCAAATCTACATGATTTAGTTTTTTTTAATAAATTGAGCTAACTATCCTATTTTTTTAAGGCCTAATCATATTTTATAATAAACACAGATTCAACATAAGTAATAACCCTTTGACACTTATAAATAGCCGAGTCTGACCATGGGACTCATACTTGTGCCCGACTGTCACACCCGACTATAGGTAAGATAGGTACGGACATAAGAATATGATTAAATTACATTTTGGGATCCTAAGGTTCAATGAAATTATATTTTGTTCATAAACTTTCTTGGTTACGGCGAAATATTTTTTTAGTCCTGCCACCAGTGAATCCTTAATTGCAACATACGACTAAGGGTAATGTCATTCAACGGAAAGGTGATATCATTCTCCAAATTCTGGACTGGAAAATAATTTCACCCTAACCGATGGGCTAAAAATTTTCAAATATAAAATTTATGACCTAAAAAATTAGATCACTAGACCTCGGGATACTAAAGTGTAACTTAACATCGAGTATAATTCACTCAAAGCAGAAAGCGATAGCCGTAATGGAAAAGCTTAGAGATTACATACGAGGAAATTTCTGAGCATTGAATATTCTCATTAAAAATCAACGCTAAAGTCAAGTAAAATGACTCTTTGTGAATGTTCTTATTCTCATATCCTCTCCTTCACTCTCTTCATTCTGCACTTCCTTTCTCTCTTCACTCAAGCATGTCCAAATTCTATCATTTCATAAGCTTATATATCCTAATGTTCTTCCTTTTACCTCGAAATTCTCGACCACTAGATCCCCATTTTCAAGCCTGCACACCCAGGATGTGTGGTGCGCTAACCATACGATTCCCATTTTACATCGAGGGTCCACAAGAACCCTATTGCGGGTACCCGGGATTTAATGTTTCTTGCTACAATAATCAGACAGCTATCCATCTATCAGATGACTCATATGTCATTCAAAACATCTCTTATGAGGATCAATCTCTTCGAATCGTTAACTCCGCCTTTCTCGATGAAGTCTTTGATTGCTTTCCTTCGATTCACAACTTCACGCTTGATGATGATAGTATGTTCTCTTCTAAGTATGGGGAGATTTTCTTGTTTTACAACTGTCGGGATCCGAAATTGCCAAAATCGCCAACGTACAAGGAGATGATATGTGAACACGAGGGCAAACGTGGCATGGTAGTGGCTGTATATGACCATGATTTTATGGGCTACGGAAAAATGCCGTATGAGTGTCAGGGTGTTGTTACAGTGCCATATCGAGGTGAGGACGGGAGTGACATTGAAGGAGTGATGAGGAAAGGATTGGTCTTGAATTGGTACCCACTTAATTGCAGTGCTTGCGTTGATAGTGGCGGGTTCTGTGGCTATAATGGGAGCACTTCCGAGAGCAAGTGTTATTGTCCTGATCGAGTTCATCGGCGTAGTTGTCATCCTGGAGGTATCTTTTTGTTTATGCTCGCTCTGTGTTTTTTATTCGATTACTGGGTTCGAATTCTGATTAAGATGTGATGTCAAAGTTGTCTTTAAATCGGTAAGGAGATTACAGATTCAATAAACGGGAGTAACAACTTGTGGGTAAGGGGGTTGATGAGTTTCGAATTCGAGGTGTTGAAATGGGGCGGGGATCTTAACCACCCAGCTAACCTGAGGAAGATTGATGCAACGTCAAAGTTGCTCTCTTCTCCTACAGCTTCTGATATTTCGAATTCTTTCTTTTCCTTCAAGAATCAATTAATTTATGCATATTAGTATCTACAAGAAACGAAAAATCTGTAAAGTTACCTCAACTCTTGATTCTTTCCTAGGGTATCCATGTCAATTAAGGGTACTTTGATGTTGAAATAGCACTTGGGCACTTAAATTAGGCAAAAAAAGGCTTAAAAGAATCTTTAAATAATAGCCGGGCTTGATCTTTAGATAAATACTTGCTCCAACCTGTATTCTCAACTAGAAAGTGCGTCATACTGTTACTAGAATTAGAGTATAATTTTAGTCCCATTTATTGTTTTTTAAACAGATTACAACAACAATAAACCCAGTACCCGAAGGGCTCCTGCCTGAACAGGGTCTTTTGGGGCGGAAGGGGTGAGATGTATACAGTCTTATCCCTTCAGGGTACAAGCCTAAAGATAGGCTGTGTCCGTGGGCCCTCAACCCTAAAAGCAAAAGGCAAAAACAAAGTAAAATTTGGTAAAATTGCAAGTGTTTTGAGTTCAAAGTCAAGCTTCTCATGTTGTTGGTATTAGGTTGTTCATTGGTTGTAATCCAGGCTGGACCAGACTAAAGACAAATAAAGGTCCGAATGTCAGGATTAGAACTGGATTTATATAATCGATCTAGTTTGTCTTGAATAAAATTAACCAGTCTGGTCTTGGTTTTGGTCCGAATCAATAGTCTTAACACTACTAACAAGTTCATGACTTTGAACTTAGACCGAAGACCGATCAAAGGTCCGAGTCATAAACCAAAATGTAAGTAGTCGGTGCCAAATTCCTTTAATTTCCCTTCTGAAAATGTTTAGGGAAAATGTTAATATTACGGCTCCGTTTGGCTGGTTTGGAAATATTTCCTGTTCGTGAAATATCTATTTTTAAAATTATTTTAATTAAAATATGTTGTTCTTCAAGATTCTTTTACATAGATTCAAAAATGAATTTGGTGAGATTACTTTGCATGGACTTGGTATTTTGCACATCCGAAGCTGGATTCGGATTGAAACAATGTAAGGCTCGGAATTTGTAGGAAGTAGTGGTTCAAAGGAAAATCACTTCATCCTTGAAAGAAAGTCATTTTTCTCAAGTAAAGACCCTAATATTACATCAAGGAATCAATTATGCCAAAAAGTTAAGCAGTTAGGTGGTGAAGACCCAGCACCCAGATATCGTTTTATATTCCAACAGTTCATATTTCGAGTTTTGAAAAATACGAGGGACTAATTTTTCCAACTAAAGAGTTATTTACCAACTTGGCACCTTTTGCAAAAAAAATTACCAAAATAGCATAGTTGAAAAAATATTTACCAAAATGGCACACTTTACTGTAGCGTCAATAGGAAACGCCGTTTGAGACGGCGTTCGTTGAGCAGGGGGAGATGGCTCCTAACGGACGCCGTTTCGAACGGCCTCCGTACGCCGTTAGACCACACACCTTTGTATAAAGTAGAAAAAATTAACAATCCTCCTAACTTAATTAACAATAAAATGATAAAATAAAGTAGAAAAAAATTTAGTAGAGTTACATTATTTAATGTATAAAGTAATAAAAAGGAAAAAAATGCACTGTAATAATAGATTACAAAAACCCCCTGATGTAATAAAAAAGGGTGTCGATGTGATCCGGGATATGTTGCGTTAATCCAAACTGACGCAACACTCTATCAGGGCAATGCAGCTCTACAATGCCAAAGCATATCATTGGTCCCTGATATCGCCAGATATGACTCAACGAACGCCGTTTCAAACGGCGTTTCCTATTGACGCTACAGTAAGGTTTGCCATTTTGGTAAATATTTTTTCAACTATGCCATTTTGGTAATTTTTTTTGCAAAAGGTGCCACTTTGGTAATTTATTTTGCATTTTTTTCCTTTTTATTACTTTATACATTAAATAATGTAACTCTACTAAATTTTTTTTCTACTTTATTTTATCATTTTATTGTTAATTAAGTTAGGAGGATTGTTAATTTTTTTTACTTTATACAAAGGTGTGTGGTCTAACGGCGTACGGAGGCCGTTCGAAACGGCGTCCGTTAGGAGCCGTCTCCCCCTGCTCAACGAACGCCATTTCAAACGGCGTTTCTTATTGACGCTACAGTAAAGTGTGCCATTTTGGTAATTTTTTTTGCAAAAGGTGCCAAGTTGGTAATTTATTCACTAAAACTAGCTTTTGAAAAGCTACTCAGAGTAGTTTTCTAAATTTTTTTTTTTTAAACTTGAACAGAACAGGAAAAAATGGAGAAAGAGCCGGAAAAGAAGGGACTACGTAATATTATATGCATTGTGGGTCTTTTATATCTTTTCCCATTTTCGTTAATATCATATAACTTTCAGCTCCGTTTGGTTTCACAGAAATTTATCTTTATCTAATTCTTATTATATTTTTGATAGATATCCAGTAATCTCGATTTATGTTAAACATTTTTTTCTATTTGAGGGAAGTTGACTTCCCGACAAGAAAAGGGAGAATATTATTTTCATGAAATGAAAATTGTTTTCTATCATTGATCTCATATTATATCAATATGTCTCATTCTTAGTCTCAACTTGGCCAAGTGTAAAACCGTTTAAATTTATAGAATAAAGTTTTTTTTTTAATTTAAAAACAAAAACTTTAGTGAAAAATATTTTTGCTTGAAACTCTTTTTTGAATTATTTCTTTTTCTTTTTTTTTTTTTTTTTGCAAAGAAAAAAAAAATTTTCCCAAACAAACGGTGTCTTAGGGCTTGGGTTTTTCTTTTTCATCTTCCATTTGGAGTAGAATCCGATATCAATTACCCAATATAGAAAATTAGAAAAAGCTTTCAAGTTCGTGTATTTCCTTTGATATTTCCTATCATTATACACATAAATCTGCCCCTCCGAATAATTAGGGTAACAGATCCATAATGACTGGTTCTAGTGTATCTAATTTGTAAAAATTCGAATATCAATTTTATTACAAATACTATTAGGACCGCTTACATAGACCGAACCTTAAATCGAATAACAAACTCCATAAAGGGGAGTAGGAAAATTAATACATTAGAATTTATGTGGTTCGGACGAAACCTACAACCATGGAGGAAGAGCAATGATGTTCACTATAAGAACAAAGGTGTTGCATTAGCGTTTCACTCATACTCCACCCCTTATTGTTTTTCTTCCCTCACTTTCCCTTACCATACTCTGGCGTACAAGAGGACCCTATTTCTAGGTCTCTACAATTATAACCCCCTAGAAGCTTCAGAGTTACCATTAAGTGTTGGTTTATTTTCAAAATGTATGTGATTGTCCTATACTTGGTTAAGTGTTTTGAACTTGTATGGGATGTGTGTCGACACACAGGGCCCGTGTGTCGATACACAATCCAACAGTGCCATTTGTATGTTGACACACAAATCTTACAGAATTACAGTAACATTTTGATAAGTTTGGGACGTCTTTTGAACCTTATTTTCTTATATTATTTTCCCCTATTATTTAAGAGAACACATATGAAATGTGTTTACTTGCAATAATTGTGTACTATTAAAAAAGAAAGTGACTCTTCATGAAGGGATGTGTCCCTTCTTGAAGAGACACTTGAAAAACTATAAATAGCCCTTTGGGGGATTCATTTAAAAAAAGAAGAAAAGAGAATTCTTTTTTCATGTTTTGAGAAATAAAATACAATTACAAGTAGCACTTGAAAAATTCATATTTGTGAAAGTCTTTGAAAAGGTTATTCTCATTCATCTCACTATGTCTCTCCCTTTACATATTCTCTTCTTTATATATGGTTGTTGTTGTATCCCCGAGGATGTTTCGTATACCGAAATAAGCCTTAAGGAAAGTGATTACACGCCTCAACACCTGAGATCTCTCGGTTACCCGGTTCCCGGTATTTTGGGAAATTTTGCAAGTATTTCAATAATTTGTTCTAACATTAAGAACCTCCATAATTTCAGTCATAAATTGGTTGTTGGGGAGACCATCAGTCTTCAAAACTTAACAAATACCACTTTAGAAATTCTGGATTGAGAACGTGTGTATGTGATTTAGCATTGGGGGCCTTTCGGAAATAGTCCATAAAGCTTACATTTTACTCTCCCCAGACGCTGCTGAGAGCCCCTTTGAGGCACTTGATCGTTGTTGTTTCTTCATTTGCTATGGAAAATAGTTCTAATATAAACATTATCTCCTTTGCAGGAAAGAGAAAATTAAAACTCATACTTGGATTAGGTAATATTTCCTTTTCATGCATGATTCCTTGTTGATAATCCAACTGATTTATATTATGCATTATGGTTAAAATAATTTAGAATCGCATTATGTTTTGAAAAAAGAATCAGAAGGGTCGAATAGTTACCAAACACAGAAGAAGAACATGTTTCAAAAGAAAGAACAAGAGAGAAACGTATGTTAAAAAAGAGCTAAGTACGCGTTATATATAGGTGGTTGTTATTGTCAAGACAATAGCGTGAATTAGGGCCTGTTTCGCCAAACTCCGAAAACCACTTTACTTTTGTACAAAATGCTTTCAATGGGGTATTTTTGCCAGAAAAAATTTAGCTTTTGTTTATGTTTTTGGCTTTAAAGGAGAAGCACTATTTTACGCTTTTATAAAAGTACTTTTCTTTCCAAGCCAGATACTATCAGATCCCGGCAAAAGTGTTCTTTTCTTTTTAAAAAAAATATATATATATTTTTTTTTAGATAAGAAGGTTGGCCAAACAGGCCCTTAGAGAGAATGATAGCCATAAAATTATCCTAGCAATGATAATATTGTCCGGCAATAACATTGCCGTACATTTACTCTGAAAACTCTTCCGAAATCATTTTTCTTTTCTCCTCTCTTCTATACAGTAAACATTATACCCTTCTTGTTCTTTTTCTCAAATATAATACCCCGTTATTGTATTTTTAATTACTAATTAATGGGCCATGTTAATACTAACTGGTTACGCACCCTTCGCCAGCCATTCCAGGGGGAATACTCCTGCTTCTGGCAGCGATTCTTTTTTGGTGTCGCAAACAGCTCAGACTCGGCTCAACTCGGTTCTTGAGAAGGACGATTTCATCGGATACGGAAAAATCGGACCTCGAAAATGACGGAATGTACTTTAATGTACCAATATTTACATACAAGGAGCTGGAAGAAGCCACCAACAAGTTTGATGGTGCAAGAGAGCCTGGAGATGGAGGGTTTGGAACTGTTTATTATGGTAAGGTTTTGAATTTTGCATTGTTGTAATACTTGCACTATAACTAAGGGCTTGTTCGGTTTCATTTTTTGCTTGTAGTGTTTCGGTTTTGAGAAATTAAAATCAAGTTTTGGAAACGAATTTTTTCTTTTTTTTAATTTTCAATATTCTGATTTCTATTTTTACTCAAATTAGAAAGAATTTAAAAGCAGAAAACTGGAAAACTAGAACTTTTTTTTCAAGACCAAATTGCGAGCAGAAAATGATACCAAAACAACTCTTAGGGTGATCTAATGTTGCTCTTGACTGAAAAGTTATAGGTCTTTGGTTCGGTTAGTGCTTAAAGTGATAAGTGTGCGTAGAAGTGTGAAAATACTATACTGGGTTGTGCCAGTCTAAGATTGGACTGAACAAGTTATTGTTTGGTCCATTTCTGGGTTAGGCATTTGGATATTTACCGTTATTCAGTTCTTTTGGGTTTGGAGTACCGAACATTCTAGAAGTAAGAACACTAGACTGAATCTAGCTATTTGGTTCAATAAAGCAAAATATTTTCCTCTTTCGTTCAGATAAAGTTAAATTTTACTTTCGTTAAAAGGTTTGGAGTAATATTTGGCCTTCAATGAGAGTAAGTAAATTTCTCTTCAACAGAGGAAAACATTTTTCGTATTTGGAGTTATCGGTACAAAGCTACACAAAAATAATAGAATTGAGACAGAATATTTTCCGTTAGAACAAGTAGAGCCTAAATCTTTTTTGACTTGTGTGCAGGCAAGTTGAAAGACGGAAGGGAAGTCGCGGTGAAGCGCTTATATGAGAGAAACTACAAACGTGTCGAACAATTTATGAACGAAGTCGAAATCCTTACCCATTTACGCCACCCGAACCTTGTCTCCCTCTACGGTTGCACCTCCCGCCACTGCCGCAATCTCATCCTTGTCTACGAATACGTACCCAACGGCACTCTATCCGATCACCTCTATGGTGACCCAGCACAGTCCCAGGTCCTCCCATGGGCGACCCGTTTGAGAATCGCCATAGAAACCGCCACCGCATTATCGTACCTTCATACTTCCGGTATCATACATCGAGACGTCAAGACGAACAATATTCTTTTGGACAACAATTTTAGTGTCAAAGTAGCCGATTTCGGGCTCTCTAGGTTATTCCCCACCGATGTTACCCATGTCTCGACTGCTCCCCAAGGGACTCCAGGATATCTTGATCCAGAGTATCACCAGTGTTACCAGCTGACAGATAAGAGCGATGTTTACAATTTCGGTGTTGTTCTTATTGAGCTGATATCTTCGTTACCTGCAGTCGACATAAATAGGCATCGGCATGAAATCAACCTATCAAACTACGCCATGAACCGGATCCAACAATCCGCATTTGAAGAACTCGTGGACCCACAGCTCGGGTTCAAATCGGATTATCGGGTTCAAAAAACGACGACTATGGTGGCGGAGCTCGCATTTCAGTGCTTGCAAAACGATAAGGATTTTAGGCCGACGATGGATGAGGTTGTCCAGGCGCTAAAGAGTATCGAAAGCACGGATTTTGTTGTGTCGTGGGACACAAAGAACGAGGATGTCGAGTCGTTGAAACCCATGTCGGAAGACACAGAGACCGAGGATGTCGGGTCGTTGAAAAACATGAAGAAACTGGCGTCGGCGAGTTCGGTGGAGGACCAATGGGCTAGTACAAATACTACACCTAGCACTAGTAATTGAGAGCTTATGTTTTCTGTTTTTTAACAATACATAAGATGAATGATGATCAAAATGTTGGCTGTAAATTTATAGGCTTACTTGTATACTTTGTTATTAATTGTGTTTAAATTACTTTTTGTATAAGATTAAATAGTTTTTTCGAAAAGAAAATGGGACTTTGCTCCAAAATTCCTGGAAGAAAAGTAGTATTGTGAAAATTTAAAGTAGGATGTTCTCGACATAGCAAGATTTATTATTATTATTAGAGTAATAACGTAACTTATAATAAATAATACCCATAAAATTGTAAAAATTTGTTCTGATATTAACATTTTTGCTCTATTAAAAAAGTTACTTTTTTAAATATGTATATTTCATTAGTTAACTCACTAGCTAGTGACATCTTGGATTTAATGGTCATAGACTAAATAAAAAGAAGAGAGAATATGATGAATGAGAGAGGCCGACCATTTTCGGCCTCAATCTATGTCGAAAGGCTTGGGTTTATAGACAGAAAGCTTTCGAGGAGGGCGAATAACACGACAATCAAATCATTTCCTAGCTCAGAATCTGAGCTCGTGTATTGCGTTAAACTATCTACGATTCTATTTGCTTCTTAGTTCTTACTAGGAAGAACTTTTATGTACAAACGAACATCTTTCGCTCTCACTACTAAGTATGGAAGCAGTGTCCTAATACTTCAAAGGCAATATTTAAAATCATTTTCTATTTACCGTTTTTATTTTTCAGAAACTAAAACCTATTCTTTGAAAAGGGTTTCTCTAGCTTTTGGTTTCCAGTTTTCAGTTTTTACTCAAATTAGAAAAAAATTAAAATAAAAAACCAAAAAACAAGAAAAAATTATTTAAAGTATGGTTTTTAATTTCTAAAAACCAAAAAGTAGCAAATAGAAAACGATACCAAATAGACCATAAACTAGAAACTTCATGATCAAAGATAAATGTATCCATAATTTAAATGCTATCATATGAAAGTACATACACAAAACCCTTCATGTCTACCCTTTCAAAGTATAAATAAGCCCATCTCAGACTAAATTATGAACCGAAGTGTGTCTAAGCAAGCCAATTTTGGGCTTCAACAAGCCCAATCAAGCCTAAAAGAGCCAAGCAGAAGCTCCAATGAACCCAAATGATTCCAACTTGGCTTGAAGCTCATCAAGCTTTGTTCAAGCTCAATGGAACCCAACAAGCACCAGGTCAAAGTCTCCAGGCTCAGGAGCTCCTATCCAAGCAAAATGTTGGTAAGCCAAACCTTGAACTTTACGAGTTCAACCTTGAGCACGACTCAGCTCATTTACACCCCCAAATGTATGTAAATAAAAAAAATGGGTAATAATCTTCTTGCTATTGTTAATGCCAGAGCAAATCTATGACATGTTGTGGCTCTTATTCACTACAAGTCACTTCATTACTCTGACAATAACATTTTTTTTCCTAGAAATAACAATACCCCAAAAAACAAGTATTGAAATGCACAATTTCTTTTACTATCTAACAATAGTTTTTTAAAATTAAATAAGATTCAGTAACTGTATAATTCTCACCTCGAGGTCAGAGCTTTCACTTCAGATTCTCATCCCCTGTGGGCACACAAGGTCTCCAAACTGTGTCCTTGCCAATATCCATTAAAGCAATGCCCTTTGCACTCAAACTACTCCGTATCTGGTCACTCTTCGCGAAATCCTTGCTATTTCTTGCCATTGTTCGTTCTTCGATTAAATGTAACACTTCTTCCTCTTTCATCTCGGCTCTTGTTAGAGCCTTCTCCTTCAACTGCTTTAGCACCTGTGTATAAATTCAATGAGTTCTGATAACAAAGGTTGATAAAATCTGACATAACATAATAACACAACTAGAAAAGAAGATTCAAGCTGTGGGGTTGGATTATAAGCCAAGATGGCTCATGAGGTCATGAAGCTCGAGCTGAGCAGGCTCATGCAAGTTACCGAGCCAAACCCTAGCCTAACGAAACTCGAGCTCAAAGGCTTGCGAGCCTATCTTAATATTCTTTATTAGCTTAAATATATCCAACCAAACCAATTTTGAGCCTAAATGAGTCAAGCTCAAGCCTGAATGAGCCCAAACAAACTTGTATTGAGCTTAAATAAGTCTAAAAATTGCAAGCTTGGTTCAGGTTCGAGCTCAAACGAGTGTGACCTCGAGCTTGATGTAAAAAAGCCTATGTGATAGTGTTAACCATAATAACAGTAGCAGAAAGTATAAAACATAGTAAAAAAATCGGGTCAATCAATAATTTGGGAGTTAAGGAACAAACTTAGCAAGGTATAGAAAATGGACACTTAATTTAGGTTTAAGTAATGTCATTTCCAACTAATCATTTGGATTTTAAACACGAAAAGTACAGATGTGTGTTATAAAAAGTGTCGTTACACGGATAATATCAAGAATACGTATATTTTACCGTATCACTAGTAAAGGATATGTACGCACCTCAGAGCACGCCAAGGTGGACAGGAGACCGAGGACATCCAACACTTCTCTGACTTGTTGATGTAATGCATTGAGAGAGTGAACATGTGATAATTGTTGTTGCTTCTGCAGCTTCTTCTGTAATAAGAACAACAATGGTTTGTGAATTACTAAGTTTGTTTCTGTCATTGTTTGAAGTGTTATCTATAGAAAATGAAAAACTAAATAATACTTGGGTGAACATAGAAAACGCGGTAAAAGCATACTATTTTGAAAGCACCGAAATAAACACCTTGAGCGCATTCACGGAAGTATTCATACACCTGAACGCTTCTTTAAGAGAGTCATTCAACAGATACGGAGTATGCAAGTCATCTGACAATTTAGTATCCAAATCACTCTGCAGATTCTTGAGGGATTCTTCAGCAGCCGGGATCATTCGAGGCGTTTTGATATTTGATCCGGTCTTTTCGTTTGAGTTACCGTCTTGGAATTGAGATAAAGCATCTTCGGCGTCTTGCAATGTCTACATGTCCACAGAGAGATTATAATTGCCAACATACATGTCCACAGAGAGATTATAATTGCCAACATATGGGAAGAAATACGAAGGAGTACATGAGCCGAGTCAAGTTGAGTCAAACCGAGCACCCGCCCTGTTTGAACTCATCATGTTCGAGTTCGTTTGGACCTTTGTAGTTTGTTCAAACTGAATTCGATAAAATATTAGTGTGCCCGATACTCAGCTTACTCGGCTCATTAGCGTGATCTAGAGAATACACGTTAATGGAATTATTGCTTTTACCCGCTGGAAGACAAAAGGAAAAGAAAAATCTCGGATGCTACAACCAGAACAAACTGAATCCAAACTAGCAGGATTGCTTTGCTAAAACAGATTCCATACATAATCTGACTATATACCAGTCCAATTAAATAAATAGTCAAAATACGATTACATACCTGATAAATATAGAAGACGGCCTCCGATGCAATGTCAATTTGTGCGATTGAATAATTTACAGGAGATCTATAGTGCATACTCATCAAAAAATACCTCAAAGCCAAGGGATGATACTTCTCCGTTACCTGAAAGCGAAAAAAAAAATGCAAACTAAATAACAGATCCATAAAAAAATTAACAAAAGACCACAGGCTGCAGAAGGGTCGAGAGGCATCAGAATTATGGATACAAAGGAGCCGATGTGGCTCATTGTAAAACTCGAAGGAATGCACATTTTAAGCGCAAGTCGAGCCAAGCCAACTCGTTTAGCTAGCTGGAGCCTGGCAAAACTTAGGCTAGGAGGCTTACAAGCTTAAACGAGTCTAGATATCTTATATAAATTATGAGCCTAATTTAACCATTCAAGCCATACTCAAGCCTAAATGAGCCGAGCTCAAGAGTGATCCAGCCTAAACGACGCTAGATCAAGCTTAAATGAGTCTAAACAAGGCAAGGTAAACTAGAAGCTCGCCCCTAAGCTAGGATCGAACTCAACCAAGTTGAGTTGAGTCAAAGCTCAACGTCTCAAACTTGGCAAGCTTCAAGCCGAGCAAAATATTGACGAGACAAGCCAAGCCTCGCGGCCTGACGAGTTCATGCTAACTCAGCTAATTTACACCTCTAATCAGAATAAAAGAAATAAAATTAGTAATGCACATCATACCGTCCGTATGGTGAAAAAGTTTCCAAGCGACTTTGACATTTTCTCATCATCTATGGTGACAAACCCATTATGTACCCAGTAACTTATGTGGGTCTCAGAGCAAGCAGCGCAGCTTTGTGCCAACTCATTTTCATGATGAGGAAAGATTAAATCCATTCCACCGCCATGAACATCGAAAGAAAAGCTCAGATAATGCGCGCTCATGGCACTGCATTCTATGTGCCATCCAGGTCTTCCAGGGCCCCACGGACTATCCCAACTTGGCTCCCCAGGTTTTGCAGCCTACATATGGTAAAGGTTCTTAGACTCGGTGATGAAGTAACCATAAGTGATATAGAACAAAAAAAGTAAACAATTATTAAAAAAAGAACAAAATAAGTAAACAATTATCGAAAAAAAAAAGAACAAAATAAGTAAACTAAATTATAGATGATACAAACAAATTCTGGATTCAAGTCATTCAAAGGTGGGTTCAATAATGATATGTGAAATCTTTAAGGCTCCATTTGGTTTGACAAAAATCAAATTCCATCTTATTTCAATAACTCTATTGTGAGAATAGCAAGTAACAATAAGCTACAAGAAAATAATTTCCTCCATTGAGGAGAAGACGACTTTCTTTTAATGAAAGATAATGAGATTTTCCTTCATGGGAGGGAAAACCTTTTCCGTTCTAATCTTATACATTTGCCCTCAAAAGGACTTTAATCCATTTGGCAACTGGGTTGAGGAGGGTAAAGAGGGGGAAGGTCAAGGGTTATCCTCACCCTTGTTTGAGTACGTTTAAAGAAAAAAGGCTTAAGGGTAAATAGGAGTAAATGGGGTATCCTTGTTTGGCGATTGAGTAAAAGGGTAAGGATAAAGAGAATTATAGTTAAAATAAATACCAAATTATCCAAAATTTGTTGCTCCCCGTTGCCAAATAGGGGATAAATAGATCCATCATAATTCATATGTTCAAATTTATATAATGAAACTAATTTTTTGAATCAAACAAAACAAAATCTTAAAGAAAAAACAATTATTAGTTAAAAATCTTTGATGAAAAAAGTTTTCCTGCATGGAAAATATATTACACAGAGCCCCAAAATTAAAACTAACCTACAAAAGATAGCATAATCTAGGAGAATCCAAGTCTAACCTAATTAGCGAACTAATATCCAGGAATATGAATTTTTGAACTTCTTTAAAATCTATCTTATTATAATAGGCCTGCAAATCCGGCACTTTGGTTATCCTTTTACTGCATCAACTGTCATTAGGATTCAAATAGAAAAGAGACCAAGTATCACTACCTTCCACAAAGCAAAGTCGGCAGGGTTTCGCTTTCTAGAATCCACAGAAATGCGTTCACCGGCTCTATTGTCCTCCAACTTGCGTCCAGATAATTGACCATAATTTGGAGATTTATCAACGGAGAAATACACATCCCCATCGAGAGCATATGCACAATCTTTTTCAATAATCTGCAGAATAAGAGAAGCAAAGTTAAGAGACAGAAAACAGCAACTAATGAACAGTAAGAAGCCAAGCAAAAGGCAGAAAAATTACAAATATTCCAATTTTATGTGGTGATTCAAATGGATAAGCATCAAATGTACAATTTCTTCCAATGCAATAGGCATCAAAATATTACAAGACATCTTTTTGTGATTGTTACTGGCCGCTAGCTGGGACAATGGTTATTACAGGCTGTAACGGTTGCTACACAGGATGGGAACCAGTTACTTAGAGTTGTCGGTGAATTTTAGGTTGTTTTGTGTATCATCAAGAATTAATTGAATACTCCCTACAAGATGGGAATCAATTAGTTGACGTCGTTGGTGAACTGTAGATTGTGTACCATCAAGAATTAATTGACTACTCCCTTTCTCTATCTTCCCAGTTCATCGTTCACGCTTCGGCTCAAACATCAAATGAGCAGCACATAAGAACATTTGATCTGATGCATGTTTATGGGGGCATAACTTATAAGCTCGAGCTTGTAATTTATTAGAAGGAACTTACAGTAGATTAACATAAGATTTGTACCTGTGCGATCATATCTCTAATTTGATCCATGTGATCAGAAACGCGGGGCTGGTGCGTGGGAGAAAGGCACTGAAGATCATCCATGTCCCTGATAAATTCTTGGCAGTATCGGTTACTTAAACTTAAAGGATCCTCCCCGAGATCATTCGCTCTGCGAATTATCTGAAGAATCCCATCATGGAAGTCGCATATTAGTGCTCATTAGCCAAAGGGGAACATGAGTTACCTTTAAGAAATATGTTCGCAAAAAGTTGAAAGGATAACCCATACAAACACTAGTTCTTACTCATTTGATAGTTTTAACATACGAACAAATTTGTAAAAACTCTACAGTAGATAACATACAATATGTGTATGCGTTATCGAGGCTGGTATAAAAGTATTCTACATACAGCCAATCACGTAAAAACAATAAACGCACTTTATTGAGGCTGATACAAAAGTATTTTACATACAGCCAATCACGTAAGAACTAGTAAATGCACTTAAAGTAGGATATGTTTACCGTATGAGGAAACCCATTTCACTGGCATCAGAAAATTTTCATTAATTGATCAGAACTAAATGCTATAGGAGATCCCATTAAACAAAAACAAGATCATCTACGAGTTTTACCATTGTACAAACACATACAGAGCAGCAAAAGAAACAGACAGGATTGCGAAAACATTTACTAGGCAGGTTTGGAATATATCAAGCCGATTGTTCTGATGAAATATGCTCATATAGCTAACGGGGATTTGAAGGGAAGTCAAAATAAGGAGTGAGAAAGAACAAATAAGATAGTAAAGAAGCATCAGGAATTCATGGTAACGGTTTTGGAAATCAACGTGTTACTTGTTGAGCAATAAATATCCCGAATAGCTTTGAAGAATGCGGCAAGCTGCCTTCAGATATGATATTAGGGCTCATTTGGCCAAACTATGAAAAAAACTGCTTTTTTCAAAAGTACTTTTGTAGAAAGCATAAATTATAGGGGTACTTTTGTCTGAAAACTAAACACTATTTTCCTATTTCTACTTAAAAGCAAAAAAAAAAGCTTTTACTTCTACTCAAAAGCAATTTTCTTTTCTAGTCAAACACCCCCTGAGAAAGCACCTATTTCAAGAATAAAGCACTATTTCCAAAAACGAAGTTGGACTAAACGGGCCCTTAGATGCCAAAGAGAATTTAGAGCTGAAATGCTTCGAGTATGTGCAGTAGCACCTAGATTACACTATAATGGGTTTGGATAAATGGAACAGAGCCAAAACCACATGAATTTGTACCTCCAAAAATCCTTGTGACTAAAATACCAAAACCTCATAAATTATTATCAACTTTGATTCGCCACACGCCATTACTTACAATTATTGTCAACTAAAATGCCAGCAAACTCCAGTCAGGATGATGCTAACAGGAGTCTAATACGGTAATCATAGCAATTAAACAAGAAAATTAAAATGCGTTCAGTACTCACTTTGTCATCAACATCAGTGAAATTCCGAACATAAGTAACTTCATAGCCCAAGTGCTGCAAGTATCTGTAAATTTGCAGATAGATTAATAAAAGTATCAACATGCTCAACAAAAGGGAACAAAAGCAGTAACTGGGGCACGGAAGATTATCCTTTTTTATTAGGTGCAAAGCGTAACATGTCCGAATAAATTATCAGACTAAGCAAGCACGTTTGATAAGCCGTTTAGAGGCACATATTCTAATTTGACATTGAATCCATAGAGAACCCAATCGAAACCTATTAATTTAAAACTATGATGACTAAGGTCCTGTTTGGGTAAGGGATTAGAGCTTGGAATTAAGGCAGAAATTGGAATCCAAGTCCAAAATTCCATATATGTTGTTTGATTCACCTATTGGAATTGGAATTACAATTTTATATTCCAATTTTTCAAGATGGGAGAAAGGAATTACAATTCCACATTAACTAATGACTCAACTTAGTTAATCCAAAAACCAATATGGCATAAAACTGAAAGACCTGATACAACTTAAAGTTGACCAGAAACTCAAGATGAACCAACTTGAATGGCTTGAAACCTGAAATGACCAACTTCAGTCCGACCTAATTAGACTCAAAGGCTAAAGTGACCCAACCCGATCGACCCTAAATTCAAGATCACTCAAATCCAAAAATGAGCCTGTGCTACTTGAATGTGACTCAACCAAGTTAATTCGAAACTGACCTAATTTGACCCAAACCCTGAGACGACTCCAAAAATGACCCAACCAGCTCACTCTTTGCCTAAATTTGACCGAACCTCAGGTAACTTGAAATTTGATATGATGCAACCCTACTAACCCAAAAACAAAATGACTCAAGCTTGAAATGACACAAATCAATCAAACCTGACCCATGCTTACGTAAATATCAAGATGACCCAGCCCAATTAACTCAAATCCAAGATCAATGAAACACGAAATGATCGTGCCACCTAAAACTCAACCCAAGTTTACCCGAAACCCAAAATAGCCTGAACTCAAAAGTGATATGGCTGGACTTAAACCTGCCCCTAGCTGGCCCAAAATGCTCCAACCCGATTAACCCAAAACCCGTCATGACTCGAACTGCTATGGAATAAAAATTCCAATCTTTGATTACTTTGATTGATCAAACAATGGACTTCCAATTCCATCCTAATTTCAGTTCCACCAAAATTGGAACTAAAACAACAATGCAACAATACAATTCCAATTCACCAAACAGATCAAAACTACAATATGAAGACACAAAGATCAAAACTTAGCAATCCCAATACCAATTCCAATTACAATATGAACAACCCCACATCAAAAACTAGGCAATCTAAGCATAACCGACATTAACACAAACAAGATTAGAAAGTAAACTATAAACGCACACCTGTAGAGCACGTCAAAGGCAACGTAAGCTCGAGCATGCCCAATGTGGCTGAGATCGTAAGCTGTAACGCCACAGACATACATGCCAACTTTTCCAGGAACCTTCGGTTTGAAGATCTCTTTCTGCTTCGTCATCGAATTGTACAGTACGAGCTCTGGCTTCTTCGCCATTGTTGCGATTCGAAAGCTAGCAAAAACCCTAACCCTAATTGAAAAGCCCTTTGCGGAGTAAGAGGGAAGTGTGAAATTGGGATTTCCTTTTTGGTGGAGACCGGAGAGAGAGAGAGGGCGCGCGTGGGAGAAACGCGCGGATTCGTGGCGCGTCGGGGGGAAAGGGAGTTAGGCCACTTCTAAAGTGTAACCCTTTTTTTTTTTTTTTTCTTTTAGTAACGAGGAATTTAATTACTTGGTACATTCTGACCCGTGTAAAGACCCATATACCATAAGAGGGGTGCGGATCCCATGCGGCGCCACATCCATATTGTCTTTTTTATATTTTTTATTTAATTAAAAATTATTATATTATACATAAAAATAATATACATTATTGCAAAGCCGAACTTATTATTATAAAAGTAACATTATAGTTTTTAAGACAATTTTATAAATCTTACTATTTGTAATAATTTTTATTCTAAGAATATTAACCCTATATTATATGAAGGAATAGTATTAGTAACATATGTATTAATATATGACATAGTAAATTTGAGTTTATATAATATATAAACAAAAATTATACATTATTTTTATATATAATATAATAATTTTTAATTAAATAAAAAAATAGATATTCTAGGTGCGGCGCCGCATGAGATCCACACCGCCACAGGTAGGGGTGTAAATGAGCCGAGCCGGCTCGTGAGCCGAAGCTCGAAAGGCTCGGCTCACTTCGAGCTCGAGCCGAGCCGAGCCGAGCCGAGCCGAGCCGGCTTGTTCAGCTTATCGAGCCGAGCCCGAGCCTAGTGAAGCTCGAGCTCGTAAGCTCGCAAGCCTAAACGAGCCCAAGCAAGCTTTTCTTAATATAATATTTTTGATTAAATATGACCTATGAAGCCAAATTTGAACCTAAATGAATCGAGCCCGAGCTTAAACGAGCCCAAACAAGCCTAGATTGAGCTTAAATGAGCCGAAATATTGCAAGTTTAATTCAAGCTTGCAGAGCTTAGATTGAGCTGAGCCGAGCCCGAGCTTTTGACAAGCCGAGCTCGAGCTTGAACTTTCCAAGCTCGGCGAGCTTCGAGCCGAGCCCGAGCAGAGCCTCGAGCCTTGCAGGCTTGGCTCGGCTCGGCTCAAATACACCCCTAGCCACAGGAGCTAGTTAAGTCAGGGATCCCTCGAAGAGAGATTCAAGGGCAAATCGAGGTTCAAACCTTTTGAACTAAAGCAAAAAATATTATATTCCCTCGTTTGTCTCCGACCACTAAGATAAGACCCTAATGGGAAATTGTATTCCAAATCTTGTAGCTCTATTTTTGTTATATCTAACCGTATAATCTAAACTAATCCAACTATTATATAATTTTAAAATTTGTATTTCATTTAAGGATTATATAAACCTATCCTGATTTTATGGGTCATGATTAAAAAGATAATAAAAAAATAAAATTAATAACATACTACGTGATATTTAAAAATAAGAAAATTTATTGCCAAAGTAAAATTATTATTGTCATAGCAAAATTGTAGTTTTCAACGCAAATGCGTAGCTCTTATTATTTATAAGTCACATAATTACTCAGTCAATAACAATTTTTTTCCGGACAATAACAAATTCCTAAAAATAAAGATTAAATATAAATAATTTATAATCTAAAAGTAATATAGCAGCATTCCCAGTGTCCTAAGAGCTCCTGCCTAAGAAGCGTCTGGGGGAGTGGATGTACCCAGCCTTCCCCTTCAAGGTGTTACCCTGAAGAGAGGCTGTTTCCGAGAACTCTCAACCTGAGGGTGTAACACGAGGACTTCCCAGGAGGTCACCCTTCTTGATATTACTCTCGCACAAGCACGCTTAACTTCGAAGTTCTAATCTAACTATATATACAATTATCTTTACTGCTATCAAAACTAATCAACCACTTATTATTATAAATATTGTCTCTATTTCATCGGAAGACTTGCATTTGAATGACATAAAATATCTTTTTACATTTTATTCACAACTTAAATTGAACGATTAAAAAGTTATTTTACAAATAAGTAGATACAAAACGCGACCTTTTTCATAACTTACTTCATTAAAAAAAATTAAGAAACTATGTTAACATTAAATATCTTTCGCCGTGACTCACTTTTACTTTTATCATCATTCTTTATTACCATGACTAGTCATTATCATAATTCACTCCTAATTATTGTTATTAGTTAATTTATATTATTAAGTCATTTTTGTAATATAACAGTAAGTTTTTTTTTAAACTTATTCTCAAACACTTTATTACGTAAAACTTATCTTTATGCGCTGCATAATCAAACATCAAACTATAAAAAGTTATAAACTTGCATGAGCAAATCTTATTAAAATAAGTAATTTGAAATAAAATGAACCCCCTCGCCTTTAAAAAATTGAAACAAATAAGGTTATTTGCATTTCATTACCGAACGTTTGTGAAAATGATAAAAGTATCCCTTGCTTTTTTAATTTATTTTCTTAGTACCTTTGATTTTTTTTGTATTAATAAATATGACTCTTTTCAGCACGATGATGTAATATTCCAAGAAAAAATATGACGTGACATATCACTTTTAATACGCACTATAGTAGATTGAAGAAAATACCCCTCTTGCTCCTTTATTTTTCTAAAAAAAGAAAACCCTTTATAACTCAACCGTTAATAACTTTTCATTTTAGCAGGTATTTAAAGTGATCTATCATGTTAAGAAGCATGCTTTCATCAATATACTGTAATGGTTGCTCTTTCCTATAATATAACGTCGTTACATCAAATAGAGTCATATTTTAATACTAAGAAAATCTGGATACTAGAAACATAAATAAAAATGATTAGCGATCTTTTTACTATTTTCACAAACGCAAAGAGGAATAACAAAAATATAAGGGTAAAGAGGGAGAGGGTAAAGTAATATCTTACCCTTGTATAGAAATAACAGGAATAAATAAATTACCCTTGTTTAGCAATTGAGTAAAAGGGTAAGGGTAAAGACAGCTTTAGTTAAAATAAGGGTAAAGTTGTCCTAATTTTTTTTTTTAAATTTACCTTATCTTCCTTTACCATTCCAATTTTGAGGTTAAAGAAAATGGGAGTATTACCGCCTTTTACCCATCTTCTAAATTGTCAAACGAAGATAAGGATTTATCTCCAATTACTCTTACCCTCCTTTTCAGCACAAGTGTAGTCGATATAGCAGTTTAGGATCGAGGAACACTTCTAAGCTAATACTAGTGCCCCGAGGCTTTTATGTATGCCTGTTTGATTATTCGTACTTTTGCTGTATGTTGACTATTTATTATTATGTTCTATTTTGTTCTATTGTTATGTCATTTTGTCGTTTTTATTGTCTATTTGCTGCTTTTGCTGCTTTTACTCTCTATATGCTTGATATGTAATATCGTTTTCATGCTCTTACACTTAGATGCTTATATATATATATATATATATATATTTTTTTTTTTTTTTTCTTTTATGCTTCTCAGGTTGGGAGTCATTGGACACAGTCTTCCTTTAGGGTAGCATCTTGAAGTGGTAAGACTGTATATATCCCACTCCTCCCAAACCCTATTTATGCGAGAGCCCTTATGGCACTGAATTTTTTTGTTATTGTTGTTGTTGTACTCTTATCCTCTTTTACTGCCCGTTACCCTATTACCAAACAGGGAACAAACAGTCAATCGATGATTTTATGTCACGTGCGGACGGCGTGTGGAGGCTTTACGTTAAAGACACGTAATCTTTAGGGCCTTTCTTCTTGTTCCTGAACACTGTTTGATCCTCTTTGACGGCTTGTCCAAGGTATCTTTTTGTCATGAATCTTATGTTATTTATTTATTTTATAAATTGTATATTTTACTCATTAATATTTGTATTTTTATTATATTATTTAGATATTGTAAAATTTATACTATATTATTTTAAGGATCCTATTGTCTAATGTATTAACTATTTCAAAAGTTTAAACCGATGGATGAAGTAAAATATATATATATATATATATATATATATATATAATTAAGGAGTTACTCCACTCATTACCAATTGGCTTTAGGATGGAATCTCATTTGGTTTGTATCATTGGCATCAGAGCCGTTGATCTTGTGCTATGGATTGCCGGTCATATGGGGGATCGATGCCGTTCACCGATCATATGTGGGCCAATGCCATTCAGTGGTTTTATTGGGGGCCTATATGTGACGTATTGTAAAGTTGATTGCCACATTTCAAGGAGCTAATTCTCGGTCTTATAGAAGTCCTCGAGTCTGCTCTAGAGTTGATCTCGTCATGGTAAAGTCACGGGCCCTGGTCGACGTAGCTGTACGATCTCTCATTCCGAATCTCAAGCGATGATGTCGGTATTGCAGTGTTCGCCTGGAACTAGAATAACTCTAGTGTAAAGCTATGTCCATTACGCAAAGGTGACGTCAGAATTGCAATGTTCGCCCAAGACTAGAAATCTAGTGCAAAAGCCAACTTGGGTGAACGCGAGATGTGAAAGTATGGTGGTCTAATACAGGCAAAAGTCATCCCACATCTGGTGGGTTAACTAATATATATAAAGAACAAAGGAACATACCCAGTACCTCAAGGGCTCCCGCCTACACAGGGTCTGGGGGGCCGATGTACGCAGCCTTCCCCCTTTAGGGTGTTAACCTGAAGAGAGATTGTTTCCCAGTGGCTTTAACTTGAGAGTGAGGACTTCCCAGGAGGTCACCCATCCCGGTACTACTCTCGCCCAAGCACGCTTAACTTCGGAGTTCTAATGGGATCCGGTGACTGCATGTTAGTGCCCTCTTTGGTTTTAAAAGGGGTGCAACACGAGGACTTCCTAATAGGTCACCCATCTTAGTACTACTCTCGCCCAAGCATACTTAACTTCGGAGTTCTAATGGGATCTGGTGCATTAGTGCTGGTATGATCGCACCCGTTAACTAATATATATATATATAAGGAGTTGCTTCCCCCATTACCAATTAATTTTGGGATGGAATCTCCTTTAATCTGTATCATAAACTTCCTAATTTAATAATATAGTAAAAGTAACGTTAAACTCAAATGCGAGCAGAGAAGGGCAATCAACAGTAGCAACAACAATCCTATTGCCACAAAGAGATTCCTACCAATCTATTTTTTTCGTAAACCCTAAATAAATAATTTTTTAATAATATTTTTCGGGTTTTTTTCCCCAAAATATATTAACAATATGTTGCCTTACAACAAATTACGGAGAAGAAATATAAAAGGCGCATATGGGTTGGGTTTAAAACCTCTATAATCCCTCCAATATTTGACCCAAACTCATAAAACGGTAGAATAATGGTTTTGGGTTGGGTCGACATTCATCTAAATTTCAATTTCCACCAATTCTGTTGCAATTTTAATATAAATAAACGGTTACAGAGCCAAAAGGGGAATCTAGTTATTCGATTATGATTTGAATGATAATCCATTAGCAATGGTGGAGCCACATGAAAGTGAGGGAGTGCAATTGCCTACGTTAGAGTAGTGAAATACATTGAATTATGTTATGTAGTTATAAATAATACAAGAGATAAGTATCATATTTTCATAGAAAAATAATAATTCTTATTAAAGTTCACCTCATTGACTTCAGGTCCCCAAAGAAAAATAATAATTCCTATTATAATTGACCCCACCGATTCAGGTCCTAACTCTGCCACTGTCCGTTAGTATTGTTCTACGTTTGATCCATTCGCACAAGTGCGCGTATACATAAGTACCCTAAAGTTTGAACATTTATTATATAGATATCATGACATTTTAATATATACAATGAGGTATCCCGAGGTTCAAATATTTTACTACCTAGGCTTCGTATGTTGGAATTTGATGAAATTTTTAAGAATATGTCCACTTTTGTATAGAAAATGTTGATTTAGTACGTTATTACGATAATATATAAAAATCATGTCAATAATTTCAGCATAACTATGACAAAATTCATCAAATTTTGATGTAAACTACTTCAATAATATCGAAATAATGTGTCATATCAGCATTTTTTGGCAAAAAGTTATCAGATTTTAATGAAGATCCTTGTATATTATTTGAATCATGTTCCATTTAAGCATTTTCTAATAAAAATCCATCGAATTTCGATAAAAGGGTAGCTGATTAATATAATTTTAAAACATCAAGGTACCTAAGTAATAAAATTTTAAATATTAAGATACCCTATTGTATATATTAAAATGTTAAGGTACATGGTAATAAATAATCAAATCTCAGGATAATTAAATGACAATTTCTAATATATATATATATGTTTCGGTGTACGTATGTTTGTGTCGTGTTTGGGTGTTTTGTTTTTGTTTCTGGTGCCTGTTTGTCCTTTGTTTGTTCTGATCTCTTTTTATGCCCACTTTCGTTTACGAGGTGGCTTAGGCCTCGTCTTTTTAAGTTGCATGTATGTTCTTCTGCTTTGTCGATATTTATCCAAAAAAAAATATATGTACGTATGTATATATAAAAGCTTGTCTTTTTTAGGATCATTTAAGGTTGATTTGGGCTCGTTCCAAGATAATCATTGCTAACCTATGGGTAACTCAGAACCATACTCGATATTTATGGATACGATGAAGTCAATCCCATTGGATCTAGTATAGAAAATTTGCCCAACCCAACCGATATGAGTTGGGTGAGTCTTGTGTATTATCCAACCTATATGCACCCCTGATTACTTGACTTTTACACGGTATCAAGGTACTTATGTTTTCATCATGCTAAATAAATAACTTTTTACTGATGTTTTGGGGGTTTTTTCTACTAAAAATCACATAAATTTTATGTATGGTTTTAAACAATTAACTAAATTTTCTAATTTTTTAATGTTACACCTAAACTTTTAAAAAAAAAAATTTAACTTCACACTTTAATGTAATATCGTTAACATCTATTAGTTTTTGTTGACGTGATATTTTAAAAAATATATAAATTATTTTTTAAAAATATTTACCAACTTTAGATATTTAAAACATTGTTTTAAATATTTAAAATATTTTGAATTATTTAAATGTAAATTCTAACTTTAATTATTTTCCTTTTTTTAAAATACCATATTAGTAAAAACTAATGGATATTAGCGGAAGCCATATTAAGGGGTGACATTAAAAATTTTTGAAATGTTTGCATGTTATATTAAAAAATTTATATAACTTCTTAAAACCGTAACCACAATTTAAGTTACTTTATGTTAAAAAAAAAAACCCTAAGGTTGGCAAAATCTGACATAACATGATAATACGACACAAACACGACAGGAAGATAGCGAGTTTGGGTCGGGGATTTTAAAGCCAGGTTAAATTTGGGTTGATCTATTTAACCCGTTTAGATAATTGAGTTCAATTTGGGTTTGACCTTATAATTCGCTTTCGACACGATTGACCAGTCTATATAGTTATGTTAGACATTTAAGTGATACAATAGTGTTATTATCTATATTTTTGGGAGTTAAGATCATTCAAACTATATTTTGTAATATTAATTTGATAGTTTATGTTAACAGTTATAAATATAACACGAATTAATTCCTAATATGAACAATAAAGTGTATTAATTAACATGTCTATGAGTTGAAAAACTAATATTTAATAAAAAAAGTCACTACTATAATTAAATGGTTATCCGTTACCCATTTAATAATTGGGTTGGCTAAAAGTCGAGAGTCCTCAGAAACAGTCTCTCTTCAGGTTGACGCCCTGAAGGAGGAAGGCTGCGTACATCTACCCCCTAGACCCCGCTTATGCGGGAGCCCTTGAGGCACTAGAATTGCTGTTATTGTTGCTAAAAATTGAGAGTACCTAACCCATTTAATAAACGGGTCAAGTTCGGGTTGACCCCGTTTCTAACACCCCTCGCATAATACGGATATAAACGGCAACACGAACACGAACACAATACTACATATTTACCGCCTAAAAACAAACCCTAATATTTTTCTAAACAAACCCTCACCTCCACAAAGAAAGACCCTTTTTTTTTTACCCGCGAAAAATAAATCCCAATAAAAAAAAACAAAATTAACAAATCAACACGGAAAATGGTGCGCTCTATTCTACGCACCCTGGGCGCATTTTAGCCCCAGCCCCCCTTCAAGTAATCCCCAACGTTAAATTCTCTCTCTCTGTCTCTATCTTTCATATAAATTCATCCTTCCCGGCGATTTTTCATAGCGATAACACAATCACACAGAATCCCCTACCTCTCTCTCTCTCTGTCAATTGAATCCGCAAACCCTAATTCGAATTCCATATTTTGTTCTTTGATTTTTATGTGAATTTTCAGTTCGTGGTGGTTGTTGTTTGGGAATGGTGATTGTGAGTGGCGGCGCAGCGGCGGAGAGAGAAGAATTGGCGCTGGTGTCTGCGGTGGAAGCGGCGAAGAAGAAGAAGGAGGAGAAGGTGGAGACTTATAGGATGGATATGCTTTCAGAAAGATCTAGAAGTCTTCATAACTTCTCCCTTCCTCGTCCTCGTTGGGGCCGGCAGAAGCAGCTTCGTTGCGTCAAGATTGCCGGGGGAAAAGAGCAGCGCAGATCGCCGTCAGATGGAGGTTCCAGCGATGAGAGGAAGCGGCGATCTCCGTCTGACGGCGGTTACGGCTCTGCCGGTGGCAGTTACGACGATGAGAGGAAACGGCAATCTGCGTCAGACGGCGGTTATGGTGATCAGAGGAAGCAGCGATCTCCGTCCTACGGCGGTTACGGTGGTGATGAGAGGAAGAGGCGATCTCCATCTAACGGTGGTTACGGCGCCACCAGTGGTGGTTACGGTGGGATCGAGGAGGTCAGAGAGAGGCTCATGATCGATCTACGGACAGAGATGGATCAGATGAAGTTCCAGATTTGGAGTGAAGGCGGTGCCGGCACTGGTGATTACAACAATAACTCCGGCGGCTCTCCGGCAGAGACGAGGCCGTGGAATCTAAGGAAGCGTCGAGCTGTGTGTAAGGAGCCAAACGGTGACAGCGGTGGTGGCAGCGGTGTAGGAAAGAGTGTGAAGGTGTATGATCGGAAACCTAGGCCGTCACCGGCGATTGGGGTCTCCGGTGAAGGGCCGAGAGCAAAGTTCTCGGTTTCTCTCTCTAAGGTCGAAATCGAAGAGGATTTTATGAAGATTATGGGGATTAGACCGGCAAGGAGGCCGAAGAAGAGGGCGAAGTACGTGCAGAAGCAATTAGATGTAAGGAATTTTTGGGTTGAGTTTGATTTGTTTAAGATTTTGATTTCAAATTGGGAAGTTTTGTGTTGGGTTTAGATCGCAGGTGTTAATGTATAGAACCATTTATGGGTTTTTACCCATTAGCTTAAGCTTTTGGGATAATTGGTTTCTTGATATCGTATCAGAGATTCAAAGCCTTGTGGCCAGGAGGTTACGGGCTTGAATCTCGACATTCCCACTTTGAAGTTAATAATTTAAGCACAAAGTATGAGGTAAGTCGGTGCAATATCCACGCTTCAAGTCTAATGGGTATTTGCGTGAGAGGGCCATGTTAGTGTATAACCAATTATGGGTCTTCATCCATTAATTTAAGCTTTTGGAGTAATTGGTTTCTTGATATGGTATTAGAGGTTTAAAGACTTGTTGACCAAGAGGTCACGAGCTTGAATCCCGACATTCCCCACTTTCAAGTTAATAATTTAAGCAACGGATATGAGGTGGGCCGGTGCAATATTCATACTTTAAGCCCAGTGGGTATTTGCTTGAGGGGATAATGTTAGAGTATGACCAAATTTTTCCATCAGCTTAAGCGTTTGGAAAAGTTGGTTCGTTGATAGCATTGAAATGCGATAAAGAATTGATTGATAGATTAACTAACGTTGTATGGTTCAATTTTGCAGGCATTGTTTCCAGGATTGTGGTTATCCGAAATCACAGCTGATATGTACAAAGTAAACGAGAATCCTGATGCTGGCAAGGTACTACAAATTCACGTTTCTCCAAAGCTTAAACTAAAGGTTTATATGAGCCCGAGCTTGTCAGGCTCCAGTCACTAGGGGTGTATATGAGCCCGAGCTCATAGGCTCAAGTTCAGCTTGTCTACATTTAGGATAGGTCAGGCCCGGCTTTAACATGCTAACATTGGAAGCTTCAAGCTCGAACTCAGCTCATTATAGGTTTGGGCTCAGATGGAACTCGAAATGAACCAAACCTTTTGGGCTTTATGACAAGCTAGCTTGTGAAGGCTTGCGAGTTGGTTTGGCTCATTTTACACCTTTGGCTTAGACTATTAGCTAGAGGTCTAAGAATGGTTTTATATGTCATATGCCTTAAAGCGAATGCTCAGTGAGCTTGGACTGTGGATGATGTATAGGCCCTTTTTATACCATGGTTATGAAATTCCAACTATTCCAATAGTTTAAACCATTAGATGGATGTTCATGAATAGTTTTACATTTTAATTTACTCCCTCATACAAATGTCCATTGCGGCCATAAGCCCGACCCCACTGAGTTGACATACACATGAGATCCACACACAAGTCCAAGTGCGGTCCCATCCCAAAAAAACTAATTGTCATTAGATGGATTAGCCTATTAAACTTGTATGTTAATCTCTTTTTTCTCACAATTCGGATATAGGTCTCATATTGAACTCACACGAGAAATCATTAACAGAAAATAGTCCACACCCTTTATTTGTCCAATTATCCCGAAAGTTTAAGCTATTATGTGAAACTCTTTGAATGATCTTATATTCTAACATCGAATGTTTTCTAGACTTAAAAGATGTCAACAAACCCACAATCCCGAAAGCTTAAATTGTTTGGTGAATGTTCAAAAATAATTTTATGCCATACCCAATGATAATTAGTTTCAAAATACTTCTGACATTGGGTGACGCAACTTCTAACCCTGTTCCTTTTTTTTTTTTTGGGGTGATTCCATTTGCAGAGATAGTGAATTTGGGAATTGATCACTAGCCAAATGCATCAGAAATCTCAAGAGTTTTGTCTACTGATAAGGGGGTAAATCTTCTATACTACTAGTTAGAGGTGTAATCTAATTGATTGTTTTGTGAAAGATTTCTAGAACTTTCTACTTGAGTGTTGAAATTCCTGTTAGTTCTTGATGTAAGTATGATCCCAATGGATGCTATTATTTTTAATTCAAATTAATAATAATAATAATAATAACTTAAACTTTTCTTTTTCATCGACATGGAGTCGGCTATATGGATGAAAGTATGTTATTGCATCTTATCTTAAAATTGGTTTAGGTTGTATTTCGGGATTTTGTACATGGATGATGTTGTTTTTGGTAATTTATTTTGTATGAATATTATGTACGGTCAAGAGTCCAGGTATTCTTGTCAAGGTAATCTTATAGTATTTTTGTAAGTCATATCATTGCTTTTTGAATAACAATTATGTATATATTGCTCTTCAAAGTAATGCCATTGTTCCCTTTTCCTTCAATGCGTGAAATTTCATGAGGGCTTAAGATTGAGCTAGAGAGTTAAAATTGTGTGAGGTCTACATATAAGACTGGTTGAGGTTTCATTCTAAAATTAATTAGCATTAGATACAATAGTTCTTTAGATTTATATGTTTTATCTATTCTCTATTATAACTCTTATGTGGAACTTCTTGTTAGACTTACATGTAGAGTTTCTATCATGCATCTCCCACGGGATTATTAGAGAGATTATGAGGTGCTTTTGGTGGTAAGATGACCGAACCATCCAAACAATTTCATTGATATGTGCAAAAAATAATGTGAGGTCCACTTTACCCAATTACCGAACAGATTTTTGCTTGTGCCTATAAAGTACTCGGGTGCTTGATGTCGGAATATGATTAGGAGCACCTGATAATATCCCCTGTTATCATGTCTATCCCCTTGTTTGAATGTTCATCAATGTGGTTGTAACAGTAGTATGAACTAAAGCTGTACTTGTGTGAGTAAGTTGTACATTACTATTGTTTTATGTGTTAAGAGTATAAATTTATTTTTGAAGTTTCACCTAACAGATTAAGCCTTTGAGGTAGTTGAATTCTTTGACATAGCAGCACATGATATCAAAGAGGATTCTGGGCCTGTAATGGAATGAGAGCCTCCAAACGGGGCGAACTTCAGTTGAAGCGTGTAGGACCTATTTGTCGATACCCAATTGGACTAAAGTATTGAGAATTCTATGTGTGAGTTCAAATAAACATTAACATATAAGCCTAATATATTGCTTCGTCTACTGTCAATTAATTTGGGGAGAAGTCCTTAAATTTATTCGTGGATATGGTGCCCCAACAAAATTTTCAAATCCTCCACGGTGGCGCGAGAGTGGCTCTTTGACCAGCGGCTATTGGCAAAAATGCAAAAGCAACATTCCCAGTGTTCCAAGGGCTCCTGTCTAAGAAGGGTCTAAGGTGTGGATGTACACAGTCTTCCCCCTTCAGGGCACTACCCTGAAGAGAAGCTGTTTCCGAGAACCCTGAACTTGAGGGGTGCAACACGAGGACTTCTCAGGAAGTCGTCACCCATCTTGGTACTACTATCGCCCAAGCACGCTTAACTTCAAAGTTCTAATGGGATTCAGTGCTTGCGTGTTGGTACTCTCTTAGCTTTCGCCCAGGCATTGTCGTTAATAATGCTTTACGTGTATTTTCGATCACTGGCTATCACAAAGTCGAAAATAGCATTGGTGTAAATACCCCTCAATCAATTGGATCTACTTGTGATTCATAGTCAATTCCGAGCTTTTAGGGTCCCAAAGTAAGTTTTGTTTAGTGGACCCTTTTTCTACTAATGAAGATGCCCAGATCAAATTAAACTCACCTTGAACCATTCACTTATGACGTAATACTAACTAATATGTGAGTCTTTTATATTACAGATATACATGTACGCGTATTATAGTACACTCGTTACTGTTGTATAATAAGACCTCATTTTAAAGCCGCGTTGTACGGCTGCTACGTGCTTATGCCCCCCGTTTGAAATATAATTTGACCGTTGGAAATTCTGACGGATGCTTCTGTTTGGTCGGGTAATTTAAAATTTTTGACTAAGTATATGAATTGGCGTCTGCCTTCTTTTTTTTTTCTCTTTATTTTTCATGTGTAGACAAATTGGTGTTTGCCTTACTATTCATTCGAAAAATACTAGCCATTTCCCGAGCGAAACATGGTTGCGTTTTACATTTTGTACAACATACTTATTTGCAATCGTTGTTATTTTCAATCGATTTTTTTTCTCCGGAACCTGTATAGTATTATAGTAGTTGCAACTAAATATTCTGTCATAATTTATTCCAACACTGTCTTCGGATGCTTATGAGGACATCACATGTAAGTTAAAATCTCGTATTGTAGTTGTGAGAGAGAAGAAATCTATGTATAAGCTTGGTGAACCGCTTCACTATAGCCAATTAGTTTTAAGGTGAAACTCGTTTAGGCTTATATGTGGATCTTATATATGCAAACTCTATGGGTTGGACTTAAAGGCCCTGTAAAATTTAACAGTTTGGCCCTTGTTTTAACGGTGCTCACTCAAAATTGTGTAGATGAATTGATAAAAACAGCTACAAGCTCTAGCTCTCGATCATGGTTATTAAAATCCTGATTCGAATCTTAGAATCGTACGATTTTACAATTTCACAATTGCTTATCGATCTAAATCTTAAGTAGAATCTTAATTATGTAGAATCTTACGATTTATTGATATTACGTGAAACTAACGGGTAAAATCGTAATACAATTTTACGATTCTATTGATTTGACATCGATTCTACCAACTTATACAAATAAAAAATTAAAATGTAAAAAAATTAAGCATATACTATAAACGAACTTATTTTATTAATTCAAAGTAAAAGAAAGTTAATTAAGCGTTATATATACTTTCAAGAAACTTAAATTAAGTTTAATTTTATGTTTTAACCTTAATATAAAGTTCAATTAGCAACACCTATCTTTAAAACTCTCATGATTATTACAACATAAAATGACACATATATGTTACATAAAACTATCTTATAGATATCCATATAAGTAAAGATTTTATTAATAATTTTTTGAATTATATAACTGATATTAGTACAAAAAATAATTATAGTATACATTTAATAGAATGTTACAATTCTCGATTCGATTCTACGATTGCGATTCTAAAAGCCCTATCGATTCTAAGTAAAATCCTGATTTCAACAACCTTGCTCTTGACGACCTACATTACTTTTCAAAAACCTATAAGAAATAAGCGGTAAAAATCAGAAGAATAAATACGGAAATAGAGATGAATAAATGAGAAGAAAAGAAGCAATTATATGTTAAAAAAAAAAAACGTACTAGAGCATTGACAATGGGTACAATTACTACTGTTACAGTATAAAATTATTAGTGGCTCTTTATTTATCAATTTAAACTTTGGGACAAGCTGGTTTCCTGACAACTACGTTATTGGATATTACTTCATAAATAAATAATACTAACTTTTGTATGCATGGACAATATTTATGTTTATAAAAATTTAAATATGCATAGCAATTTTTTGTTAGAAAAATCAATTGTATTTATTATATTAACATATATATAATAAACAACACCATTATATTTGAAAAATCTCTCATATCATAATTTTTTATATATTGTATTTTTTCTGTCTCTCATGTATTTATCTGCATAAATTTATTTACATATTTAACTCAATATAAAATACTTATATACTACCAAAGTAATGTATTATGTTAGCTTTTTTTGGCGAAAAATATCATATTATGATATACAACACTTTTGTGTTCACAAAAAAAAAAAAGTATATACAGTACTTATATATTGTTTATTACACATTGGAAATTTTTAACGAAAACTTGTCAAATTTTGGTAAAGATATCTAATTAATAAAATTTTTACACTTCAGGTATTCGATTGATAAAAATTTTAAAGCTTGAAATACTTCGTTATATACATTGAAACTTTAAGTCATTTGATTGTAGATGTTCAAACCTTATATATTTAACTGATAGATTCCCATAAGATAACCAAAGAGGGCACCAACACGCCGTCACCGGATCCCATTAGAATTCCGAAGTTAAGCGTGCTTGGGCGAGAGTAGTACCAGGATGGGTGATCTTCTGGGAAGTTCTCACCCTCAGGTTGCGGGCACTGGGAAACAGCCTCTTTTCAGGTTAACACCCTGAAAGGGGAATGCTGCGTACATCCGTCCCCCCAAACCCTGGGTAGGCGGGAGCCCTTGAGGCACTGGGTATGTTCCTTCCTTTTATTCCCATAAGATAAATATTTATCATTAATTCAAAAAATAAACGAAGAAACTCATATCTTTTAACTAAACATTACAAAGTTTTTTTATAAAATAAAATAAATTATTTTAAACCTTATTTAGAGGTATAAAACATTTATAGAAATAAGGCTTCTTTGGTTGCCACATAAATTAAATTTCTCTAGAAAATTATATTTTTCGGGAATTCAATTATTGTGTTAATTTCTCAGGAAGTAGATAAAACATGTTTGGTTGCTCCGGATGGAAAATAAAACTTCCTTCGGAAGGCAGGTTAAAAGCAAAGACATTAGGACTTATCTAAAGGGGGTTAGGTAAGTTACTTCATGCATTTTTTAAGGAATTAAAAATTGCTTAGTAATTTTCAGTTCCGGTATCTTGCCTGCTTTTACTAACCAAACAAGAGCCAAAATTTATACTTTCGATTAATTTCTACTTTCTACATATCAAATTAGGCTTCGAGTTAGGATTTAGGGGATAAATAACAAAGTGATGCTAAATTGAAAACTTTTAATTTTAGGAGTTTTACTTTTGAATTAAAAATTAGTTTTCTGTAATTTATTTTATCTTATATTATATTTACTTGGGGTGCACGAATCAGATCCTTCTTTCTTTACCTTTTTTTTGAGCATTTATAAACATTTTTTTCTTTTATATCGACAATATCGGAAGAGAGGAAATTCCCTTACTCTCCTGTTTGGTAACAGAGTAATGGGGGTAATTGATTATCCCCGTTTGACAAAATATTAAGAGGTGTAAAAGAGGTTAATAGGGAGTAAAATCTTGCCCTTCTTACCCCTTTACCCCTATTTTCTTTAACTTTCAAATTGGTGGTAAAGGAGGGTAAGGTAAATTTTTAAAAGATTTTAAATAATTTTGCCATTATTTTAACTATAACTCTCTTTATCCTTACCCTTTTTACCCAATTGCCAAACAAGGTTAACTTATTTACCCATCTTTACCCTTACCCTCTTAATTTGACATATTCAAATAAAGGTAAGATCTTACCTTACCCTCTTTATCTTTACCCATCCCCTCTTTACCCCCGTTTGCCCAGTTGCCAAATAAGGCATAAATTTCCTATAAAAAGGAGCCACAAGTTCCTAGTGGAGGTCGAACGCGGGTGGCATGATTAGCCGCCGGCACTCTCCGCTGCCAGGCTATATCCATAAGTACATTCCAATTTTTTTTACTTCTATCAAGAACAAAAGCCTATTTGATACCTTTTTCTATTTATATTTTGTTTTTTTAAACTGAAGCCTATATTTTAGAAGCAATTTTCTTTCTTGATTTTTGTTATATTCTCTCAACTTTTCCTAATTTTGAAAACAAAAAAAAAATAAATAAAAAAATAACAATTTCAGTGCCTCAAGGGCTCCCATATATGGAGGGTCTGGGAGGGGTAGGATGTACACCTTGATGAGAGACTGTTTCCGAGAACCCCTATCTTACTAATTTTTTTTATCATTTGATCATCTAGTGACAATAATAGAGACTTTTCCTTGATAATTAACAATTGACATTCTTTTTAATAATCAACGTTGATGTTTACATTAATGAAGATGAACAGAAGCAAAGACAGACAATTGCACAACGCGCTCATAAAATCTAAATGAAAGAAGTGAAAACAGATACAACCAGAACTTGATTCTGGAGAGTAATCCATCACATACTTTCGCTTGAGCTACTCAATGATCGTTCGATCTCTTTTTCGAGCAAGACAGACTCATTAAGTGACTTGATTGCCTCTGTTTCCATTACAACTCGTTTCATTGTCGGCCTTTGCTCTCTATTCGAGCTCAAGCATCGGTTTGCGAGGTTGGCAATGGCAAGGAACTCCTCTTGTTTACCCTCCTCTTGGATTTGGCAGTCTATGATATCAAACAAGCAAGACTCTTCCATATGAGTTAAAAACCACATCTTCAAGCTTCTCTCATCTTCAGTTTCCACTAAACGGATAGCCTTTTGCCCTGTTAAAAGCTCAACAAGTACCACTCCAAAACTGTAAACATCGCTTTTTTCCTGTGAAAATTCGTGATTGAACATATTCCGGGTCTAAGTAGCCAAATGTTCCAATAGGTCGGGTCGTTAAATGAGTCTGATCCACAGCAATACATCTTGATATACCAAAATCTGATAGTTTGGCTCTGTATTGCTCATCCAAAAGTATATTTGACGATTTTATATCTCGATGATAGATGGGCCTCGACGATGACGAATGCAGATAGGCAAGTGCATTAGCCACATCAGTGGCAATCTGCAAGCGCATTCTCCATGTAATATGAAACTCTTCCTCTGAGTTATGAAGGTGATGAGAAAGAGTTCCATTGGGAATGAATTCATAAACTAGTAAAGGAACTGCTGTTTCCAAACAACATCCAAGTAACTTGACGATAGTCCTGTGATTGATTTGTGATAGAATGACAACCTCGTTGATGAATTCTTTCAAATGGGTTTCTTTGATAATTTCTGACCTCTTAATGGCAACTATTCTTCCATTAGCTAACGTTCCTTTGAAGACGGTACCTTGACCCCCTCGACCGAGTATCAGATCTTGATTGAAGTTGTCAGTGGCTCTTTCTAACGTGTCAACAGTGAAAATTTGTGTTCTCTCCAAAACACCGTCATTAGAGTTCATTTCTTGTTGTAGTAGCAAACCGCCATTTTTTTTGAAGTAAGTTGCTTTTTTCCGGATTCCTTTTCTCTTCTTTACAACCAAACACAACCAAACTCCCACAAAAATCACAATTATAAATCCCAAACTGCCAACACCTACATCATGTAAGAGGGAATTTGAAAAAGAAAAAGACGTTATATTTGTGATAAAGAATAAGAAGGATAGAATACTTATGATTTAGACGAGAGGAGGAACATATTTTGTGAAAAAGAATTTTCTTGTGCCTAAGGCGCCGTTTGGCCGAATTCTCGATTAAAAATATTCTTTTTCTTAAATTTTGTCTTTTTAGCGTTTTATAAATTTTCATGAGATTCACATTTGACCAAGTTAAGGTTAAAATAAAGCACATGACGTGGTAGTTTCCCTTCGTGAAGGACATTGTCTTTCACACAAGTTAGTTTGCCTCCATGGAGTTTGCTACGAAGTACACAAATAAACAACGGAATTGTGATGAAAAATATTTTTTATCAGTACAATCAGAGCCTAAATGCAAAACGATATATTGTTCCCTTATCACAAAAGGTTTTCGTTCTTGTGTATATAGTAACTATTCTGATTTTGTTTTTTAGTTTCAAACAAAATGTCCTCATAAGGTATTTTTGTCTTAATGAATATGTAAATTCAAATGACATCAACAAGAAGATTTGAGTGACAAGAAAATATTACCTAACCCAATGAGTTTGAATTTTGGACTTTCTGCAAGGGAAACGATATATGTATTAGAACTATTTGAAAGTACTCAAAGTCGGAGATACTAATATTTTATGATATAACCATGCAAATTGTGTAACAATCATGAAAGTGATTACAAAAGTACTATTACATGACGAATAATCACACAAGGATTAACTCAAAATTGAATACATGTTAGGGTCCCTCCTTTTTTACTCGGGGGGAGGGACAGGAGTCACTGCGAATTTGCAATCTTATAAACTAGAGAAGAATTTTAATACATGTTAAAGTATAGAACCAATCATAGGTCTTTACCCATTACCTTAAGGTTTTAGGATAATCGGTTCCTTGTCATAGTATCAGAGCCTCAATGACCAAGAGGTCATGAATTTGAATCCTAACAATCCCCCCTTTCAATATTAACATAACTTGAGCACCAGGCATGGGTGGGCAAGCTTTAAACCCGACGGGCATTTGTTTGAGGGGCACGTTAGAGTATAAAACCAATCACAGGCCTTCACCTATCAGTTTAAACTTGTGGGATAGTTGGTTTTTTAACATTATCGAAAACACTAGTTACATTTAGGTAGTAAGATTTTCTAGAAAAACCTAATGGTAACTCGATAGATCATCAATCATGTTTAAAAGAGAAACATAAACACAATAGAAAGCCTGAAAAGAGAAATAGAGAGTTAGCTTTAAGTAAACCTGCTTTATTTTTTAATCCTCTAGTTTTGTCTAAAGAGTATCGTTTGTCATCCCAGTTGAGAGCGTCGTGCTCTTGATGTTCCACGCATTGACATTACCCTTCACTAGGGGTGTATCTGAGCTGAGCCCAAGCTTGCCAGGCTCAAGGCTCGGCTCGTTACCATTAAGCTCAGCTCGGGCTTCGCTCGAACCTCGTTACACCCCTACCCTTCACCTACCTTAAATCACTCCTCTTTGTGGTTTTCCTTGTAGGGACTCCACAAGTGAGCTTTATAAATTAGAATCCCACGTACGAGTTGTGAGAGTAAAGAGATCAAGTTTTAAGTCTAGTGGGTTACTCCACCTAATACTAATTTGTTTTACGATGAAACCCACTTAGACTTGTATGTGAACCTCATGAATGTCAACTCCGTGGGTTGAACCTAAAGATCCAATGAAATTTAACACCCCTATCACGACCAAGTCCAGCCACCGCAAGCCCTAAAGTGCATGCAACTCATGTAGAGGTGCGCAAAGAATGGTCTAAACCGTTATCCAAATCGGACCAAACCGTAATTTACAGTTTGGTTTAGTGTATTGTTTAAAAAATTATGGTTTGGTTTTGAAAATTTTGGGTAATAGGATTTACGGTTTAAACCAAACCTAAACTGTAAACTGTAAAAACCTAAATAAGGAAGGTTCAATGATTATTTATACCATTCAAATCATAATAAGCCATGTTAGTAGCAAAGTTTTACTCGATAACCTCATAAAAAAGTCACAGTTATTATATTAATGGTCTTTGTACTTTTTTTTTAGTGTGTCAATTTAGTTCCTCTATAATTTATAGTGTGTCAATTAAATCTTATGATCAAATTTAAGATAAGTTAAGGATTTAATTATTAACGGTATAATCATGTTAGATTCAAGTAATCCACTACAAATCACCTATTTAATCCAATCAACACAATCTCTGACTAAAAGTAAAAAACCTATACAATACACTTATAAAGGAACTAAATTGACACAATAAAGTGCACGGATCTTTAGAGTAAAACACCGAACAAATTATTATTGTTCCAATTTTGTTACATTAATGTTTATATATAAATAATTAAGGTAGAAACTACAGATATATTATTACCTAATTGAATGTAACAAAACCGTAATATGTATCGATAACTAATCTACATTTTATTGACAAAGTAGTAACATACTTAATATTATGGTTTTAACCGTCACCAAACCGGACCAAACTGCAAAATGCGGTTTGGTTTGGTTTGAGAAAATTTTCAAACCGTATTGTAATGTTTTGATCCCATTTTAATGCGGTTTTCATAAAAATCGGACCGTGCACACCACTAAAATCATGGCAGCAGCTTCAGCATCCAACAGTGCACCACTGGGAACACTATTTAAATTGGCTGCGACTTTGCAAGTGAAACCACTCCACACTGGACCTCCTGTCCAGCAAACAACCCCTTTTTTTGGATAATTAGTAAAAAAATTGCGATACAAAAATTGACGTCCCATAAAGGCGGAACCTGAAACCACGCATTGGTTGGTAGATGTCACGAACCTAGGCCCGTGACTCGGATAGAATTTTGAGATAGAAGGGAGATTAGATGAGAGTTAGAAGAAGAGAGTAGAATTAGAGGGGAAATTAGAAAAGTTAGAAGGGAGAAGAAGATAGAATTAGAAGGGAGAGGGGGAGACGGTTAGAGAGGGAGAGATAAGAGACAATTTTGTTAATTTTCATTGATAATTCAAAAGACATCATACAAGTGTTTAAATAGACAAAAATGGAGGGAAGGGGTTTAGACCTAGTACATAGCTTACATCATCACAATTTGAATTTACCCTTTGCCTCCCTTTTCTTCCTCAATACCGGCCCCTTCCACCTACTTTCAAAATTCAAACTAAATTTTTGTACTTAACTAATTCTATATTTTTACATTACATAATTGTTACAAAATTACAAAAATCAAAAGCAAGAAATTAGCCGGTCGACTTCCTCGGGTCGTGACAATCCCCTCCCCTTAATTTCATCCTTGTCCTCAAGGATTGAAGGTCGGAAATTGTTTGCGAATGAAGGTCCAATCTTCCCAAGTGACGGCGTCTTCCCCCATGTTTTTCCATCGGACTTGAACTTGCTTGATTTTTCTTTTGTTGCGGTTTACGGTCCGTTGATTGAGGATGTCTTGTGGAGTGACTTCGGTTTCGTCGTTGTGGTCAATCTTCGGAAGGTCCGAAGTGATGCGTATGTTGTCTCCTACCTTTTTCTTCAATCGGGAAACATGGAAAACGGGATGGATTTTGGACCCTTCGGGGAGCTCGAGTTTGTAGGCCACTTCTCCGATTCGGGCTTCAATTCGGTATGGCCCATAGTATCGAGCGGCCAGCTTTAGGTTTCTTCGTATTGCAACGGAGGTTTGTCGATATGGCTGCAGCTTAAGGTACACCCAGTCACCTACTTCGAACACTCTCTCGGTCCTCCGATGGTCGGCTTGCTGTTTATAGCGGTGTTGAGCCTCCTTTAAGTTTTCCTTTAATAGGCCAATCAAGTTCTGCCTTTCATTGACAAAGTCCTCCACATCCCCGGAGGTAGAGATGCAAGGGACGTCGAGAGCGAGGAACTTGGGTTCATAACCATAGAGGGCGCGGAACGGGGTCCCTTTCATCGATGAGTGATAGTGGGTGTTGTACCAGAATTCTGCCAAAGGAAGCCAGGGAGACCACTGTTTCGGTTTATGGAGGGCCATGGCTCGGAGATAACTTTCGAGACACTGATTGACCCGTTCGGTCTGTCCGTCGGATTGTGGATGATAGGCACTACTCATTCTGAGAGCGACCCCGGCTAGGCGCATGAGCTCCTTCCAAAAGAGGCTCTGGAAGGATGCGTCTCGGTCTGAAATAATATTCTTGGGCAACCCATGAAGTCGGTAGACCTGGTCCACGAACAGTTGGGCTACCTTGCTTGCGGTGTACGGATGTGTCAAGGCGATGAAGTGAGCATACTTGGTGAGTCGGTCCACAACTACCATAATGACATCCTTGCCCCCAGATTTGGGCAAGCCTTCGATGAAGTCCATACTAATACTTTCCCATGCCTGGTTGGGCACGGGTAGTGGCTGTAGGAGTCCCGGGTAAGCCACATTTTCATGCTTGGTGCGTTGGCAAGTATCACACTTCTTTACCCATTCTTGGACACTGTCTTTGAGGTTGGGCCAATAAAACATGCGTTTGACCCTCATTAAGGTGCCCAAGGATCCTGAGTGACCCCCCGTGGGAGAGTCGTGAAGTGCTTGTAGGATCTTTTCTCTCATTCCTCCATTCTTTCCCACATAAAGCCTTCCCTTGTATCGGAGGAGTCCCCCTTCGAAAGAGTAAGGCTTGTTGCTTGTTGGGTCAAGGACAAGTTGCTCTATTCGTTCGGTTGTATGGGCCTCATCTTCGTAGCTTTGGAAGAGCTCTTGTATCCAAAGGGGAACCGAAGTGGTCATGAAGGCGTAGGCGGCAATAGCTTCGTCTTCATCCCGTCTCGAGAGTGCATCCGCAGCTCGGTTTTCGGCTCCCTTGCGGTAAAGGATGCTATAATGTAGGCCCATCATCTTCGACATCCCCTTGAGCTGTAATTGTGTGGTGATCTTTTGCTCGAGTAAGTGACGGAGGCTGGCATGGTCGGTTCTGATGATGAAATGGTGGTCCATCAAATAGTGTCTCCATTTTTCCACCGCCATGAGTACTGCAAGGAGCTCTTTCTCATAGGTCGAAAGCCCCAAGTGGCGTGGGCTCAGGGCCTTACTGAGGTAGGCGAGGGGTCGGCCTTCTTGTGATAGGACCGCTCCAATCCCTACCCCGCAAGCATCGGTCTCAAGGACAAAGGGCTTGGAGAAGTCGGGAAGTGCCAGGACCGGGGCGGTTGTCATGGCCTCTTTCAAGGCCTCGAATGCGTGATCGGCCTTCTCATCCCAAAGAAATCCCCCTTTCTTGAGGAGGTTGGTCAATGGCTTGCTCATGGTTCCATATCCACGGATGAACTTCCGGTAATATCCGGTGAGTCCCAAGAACCCACGGAGGCTCTTGACATTCTTCGGTCTTGGCCACTTCTTCATGGCCTCGATCTTGCCTTCTTCGGTTGCGACCCCTTCTCTCGAAATTACGTGTCCCAAGTATTCTACCCGATCTTGTCCGAAGGTACACTTGCTCCGTTTTGCATAGAGGCGGTGCATACGAAGGGTCTCGAGCACTTCGGTTAAGTGCCTAAGATGCACGGAAAGGCTCGGGCTGTAGACCAAGATGTCATCAAAGAATACGAGCACAAACTTGCGTAGATATGGCTCGAAAACTTCGTTCATCAAGGCTTGGAAGGAGGCGGGGGCGTTAGTGAGTCCGAAGGGCATGACTCGGAACTCATAATGCCCTTGGTGAGTTCGGAAGGCGGTCTTATGCTGGTCTTCTTCATACACTCGGATTTGGTGATAACCGGCGCGGAGATCGATCTTGGAAAATATGGAAGACCCCTTGAGCTCATCTAGTAAATCGTCGATGACCGGTATCGGAAACTTATCCTTGATGGTGATGTTGTTGAGTTGCCGATAGTCCACGCAAAAACGGTAGGACCCGTCCTTTTTGCGGACCAAGAGTACCGGGGAAGCAAATGGGCTTCGGCTCGGTTGGATGAGGGAGGCTCCCAACATTTCCTTGACTTGCCTTTCGATCTCGTTCTTTTGCCCGTGCGGGTAGCGGTAGGGCCTTATGTTGACGGGCCTGGCTTCGGGCAAGGTGGGAATGCGGTGATCATGTGAGCGAGGAGGCGGAAGGGTCTTCGGTTCCTCAAAAACATCTTGATAGCGGTCGAGGATGCGTTCTATCTCCGGATGAGTGACGGATTCGGAGGCCTCCTCGGCGGTAGCCATAAAGAGGTGACCCATTACATGTCCGGCCTTCTTGAAGAGCTTGGCGAGGCCTTTACCCGAAATTGATTGTAGGGCGGCTTTTTCGGAGGTGCCTTGTAAGCGGACTGCCTTTCCTTCTTTGAAGCAAGCGAACTTGAGGTTGGTGAAGTCAAATGTCACGGGTCCATATCGTTGGAGCCAATCAACCCCAAGGACCATGTCACTGCCGCGGAGTTCCAATACCCTCAAGTCATCAACGAACGTTGTGCCTTGGACCTTCCACCTTATGCCCGGGCATTTTTGATAACTAACGAGGCTCTCCCCGTTCGCCACCGTTACGGTCATGACAACGGTGGGCACGGTTTCGAGCTGAAGCTCCCGGACCACATTAGCGTCTAGGAAGCTATTAGTGGACCCGCTATCGATCAAGATATTTACCTCCCGCTTCTTAATTAGGCCCTTCAATCTCAAGGTGTTGTGCGTGACTCGGCCCGAGAGTGCATTTAGAGAAATTTCCATAGCTCCATTGTCTTCTCCTTCGGTTGGCTCTTCGCCTACCATTTCCTCTTCTTGGGCTTCGTCTTCGACCTCTTCTCCTTCCATACTTTGCAAGGCCTTCTTACAAACGTGCCCCGGAAAGTATTTTTCATGGCACTTGTAACATTGGCCCGGCTCTCGTCTCGGCGCGCTGGGACCCGGGTTGCTGCCGCTGCTGGTCTTGGACACGGGCCCGTGAGACTGGGCCCAGCCCTGGGACGCTGCCGAAGACACTGGTCGGCTGCTGGGACCTGGTCGGGCACTAAAACTGGGTCGGTTGACAGGTCGGGCAGCGTTTCTGATTTCGGCTACCGCAACCTCTTGGAGTTTGGCCTGTTCAAAGGCCATGCTAAGCTCGGTCGGCCGGCTTGTCTTGACGGATGCTCGAATGGCGGGCTTAAGTCCGCTAATAAAGCTTGAGACAAAGTATGCCTCGCTCAATGTCGGGTGATGGATAAGCATCCAACTCTTTAATTCTTCAAATTTTAAAATATAATCTTCAACCGGCCCGTTTTGCGACATCTTGCTAAACTCCTCTACTATGTCTTGGAGTGATCGGTCCCCAAAACGTTTGCACAATTCATCCATAAAAAAGGTCCACATCATGTGAGGGTGTCTAAGCTCTAGCCCGTGGAACCAAATGTCCCCGGGTTCATGAAGGTGGCTTGAAGCATATTCAACCCACTCGGTTTCGGGCACTTGGTACCAACGAAAGTATTTAAGGCACTTACGGATCCAGGATCTCGGGTTCGTACCTTCAAATTTCGGGATCTCGAGCTTGGGCGCATGGGAGGTCCAGGTGCGGTTGCTTCCGTGGCTTCGGTTAAGGTCCCCTTCATCCGTGACTCTCGGTGGGGCCGGGTTGTGTCGGAATTCTGAAAAGTGCATTGGAGGCGGTAGGATCCCATTGCCGGACCTCGGGTACGTGCCTGACCCCCCTGGTGCGGCATTGTCACGGCCTCCCATGGTAGGTGCCACGGTCTCCACCTCGGTCCTCTTTTCTTGGGCCTTCACCAACCGACCCACGGCATCGGTTAGGGCCCTCAGGTCAGCCTTCACGTCCGCCATGTCTGCTCTTATCTCGAGGTTGTTTCGGTTTTGTTGCTCCTCCATTCGGTCCATCCTTTCCTCCAAGCGGACCATCCGATCATCAACGGCGTCGACCCACTCGTTGGTATCGGTGTGACCGGTTGAGGACATGCTTCTTGTTATAGCCGTTTTTTTTTTTTTTTTTTTTTTTTTTTTTTTTTTTTGGTTCGGTTTTAACCGAATGAGGAAAGTAAGGATAGGATAAGCCCTCTTCGATCGGAAGATGGCTCTGATACCACTTTGTCACGAACCTAGGCCCGTGACTCGGATAGAATTTTGAGATAGAAGGGAGATTAGATGAGAGTTAGAAGAAGAGAGTAGAATTAGAGGGGAAATTAGAAGAGTTAGAAGGGAGAAGAAGATAGAATTAGAAGGGAGAGGGGGAGACGGTTAGAGAGGGAGAGATAAGAGACAATTTTGTTAATTTTCATTGATAATTCAAAAGACATCATACAAGTGTTTAAATAGACAAAAATGGAGGGAAGGGGTTTAGACCTAGTACATAGCTTACATCATCACAATTTGAATTTACCCTTTGCCTCCCTTTTCTTCCTCAATACCGGCCCCTTCCACCTACTTTCAAAATTCAAACTAAATTTTTGTACTTAACTAATTCTATATTTTTACATTACATAATTGTTACAAAATTACAAAAATCAAAAGCAAGAAATTAGCCGGTCGACTTCCTCGGGTCGTGACAGTAGAGATCAAGGAAAAGTAGAATAAAAATAAAAAATATCAAGATCTACCTATAACCACATCCCAAAGATGCCTACCAAAGATGCATACACCAAGGTAGCACCATTTCACCCCAACAGTCAATCCTCCCAAAAAAGCTCCCCGTGTCGGAATACGAGTCTACCCCTTACAGTGCCAATGAACTTAATCAGGACAATAACACAAAGAGCGAGTGTATACAAAAAGATACCTACCTGAATGACAAGTACGCGAATGAACTCGATTAAGACAATAACACTTGAAGCCCTGATCATAGCCACAAGACCCACCACTATCAATGCACGCACTACAATTAAGCTCTTGCCAATTCAAGACGACTCCTTTCTTCATGACTCCTTCAATATCACTCCCGCTTTCTTCTTGATACGGCGCTCTAACAACCTGACATGAATCCAACAATAATCCCGAGTTCCTAAAATCCTGATCATATACTGCCATGACCGTGCTAGATTTACCTCCATGTGCACAAGTTATCGCCTTGAATGTTGAAAAATTTTGAAAATTTGAATCCTGACAATTGTAAAACAAGAAAATATTAATGTAATTAGAAGTGAACATCCGATCATTGAGTGTGAAGTTGTGAAATGGAAGAATGCAATCGAAGATCACACCGAGAAAGGCGGAGTTGACGATGTGAAGAGATTGATTCTTATAAGAGATATTTTGAACGACATATGTATCGTTTGATAGATACATAACGGTCTGATTTTTGTAGCAAGAGACTTGAAATCCCGGTAGCCCACAATAGGATTCTTGTTGACCATTGATGTAAAATGGGTATCGTATGGTTAGATTTCCACACGTTCTAGGCGAGCAAGCTTGAAAATATCGGTCCAATGATCGAGAATTACGAGGTAAAAGGAAGAACATTAGGATATATAAGTTTATAAAATGATTGAATTTAGACATATTGAGTTGAGCTAAATGCAAAGAGAAAGGAAATGCAGAGTGAAGAGAGAGATAAAGGAGAGGATATCACTAAATGCAAAATGGGACGTTTACAAAGTCAACGTTACTTGACTTGGTTTTTTGTCGTTTAATTTGACTTCAATTGTTGAATGGTCAAACCTACCAGTTGTATATTGGTTAAAAAAAAAGAGAGACTTCTTACAGCCTCGATAAATTAATACTTTTGATATCATAAAAATTTATTAATTAATTGAGAAATTATTTAATCAAGATATTATGTACTACATTGGTTCCAAGCCGGGACTGGCCAAAAATAGTACTTAATCGATGTTATTAATTTATCGAAGTTATATTGTAGTTGTATAGATTTTTGGCAAGAGGGAACCGACCACTGTTTTTGTTAGGAGATGCGAACAATTCCATACTACGCACAAAAGGAGAGGCATGCCAAAAAAGAGTTGGATGGAGATGAATCGATACGACTTCACCCATCTAAAACTAAATGAGAAGATACCCTTAAATAGAGTTGAGTGAAGGTTTAGCTTAAGTATAGCCAACACAATGGTTTAGAATAAAGAAGCACAACTAAGCTAGTCATAGTGTGCCTGCTTGCTTATACTTGCGATTGTTGTGTGATGTCGGTTGCTTGTTTTTTGTTGCTTATTGCTCGTGCAGTGTATTGTTGCTCTGCTATGCTATGTGCTTTGTTGCTTGTAACTTTATTACTTATTGCTGCTTTATACTCTCTGCGTGTCATTGATTTTTTTACTTTTTAGGATGAGGGTCTTTGAACACCGAACCCCTTTAGGGCAACATTATGAAGGGGTAAGGCTGCGTACATACATCTCACCCCCCGACCCTGCATTTGCGGGAGCCATTCAGGCACTGGACTTATTATTATTGTTGCATAGATTTTTAATGAGAATGTTGAATGCTTATTTTGGTAAAGAGAACTCTTTAAGCTTTTTCATTACAGCAATCGTTTATTCTTATAGTTAATCACACTTTCGTATCCCAAGATTTTGTGTATTTGAATGTTTATTGGGTATTGGATAACGTGAAATAATTTTTAGTCCAAAATTCCGATTATGACGTCACATTTTTAGTATATAATGTCACATTTTCAACGTATGACATCTTTCTTCCATGGTATATAATACCACCTTTTTGTAAATTCCAGCTGAGGAGTCACCGACAATGTGACTGAAAAAGTATTTCACCGTCATCAAGGAACTAAAAAATTTAAACTTAAAGTTTATGAATTAAAAAATAATTTTATGAAATGGAACTAAAATATAATTTACCCACAGTCCATACCTACCCATATTCAAACACAAAGTAAGTATCACGACAATGACTTGATTTTGACTCCAATTGTTCATGGTTTACTAGTTTTTTAAATTAAATTATAGAAAATGACACCAAAAAATAAGAGAATAACTCCCTATTAAACCTCATATCTTGTGTTTAAATTATATTATTATTGAAATTGGGAGCTGTTGGGATTTGAACCCGTGATCACTTGGTCAACAAAGCTCTAATACTATGTCAAAGAACCGGCTTTTCCAAAAACTTAAACTGATGGATAAAGGTTTAGGAATAGTTTTATATTCTAATAGAATGTGCTATAACTTAGTGTGTATCAAATATATATTTGTAGGGCAATTGGGTCTGCCTACACTTCAATACGTTAGTTCTCGCATAATAATTTAATTTCTTTCCTATATTCTGTCAATTTCCTGGTAAATAAATACGAGAGGTTGAATATTCACCTCCCATGAATTGACATTCTCGTGTTTTAGATAGACAAACAACTCTAAAGTATTATCAAGGAACCAACTATCTCAAAAGTTTAAGCATGATGGGCGAAGGTCTAGGATTTTATATTCTAACATGCACCCTCACACAAATGTATGTTGGACTTAAAGTGTGGATATTGCACAGATTTAACTCATACTTTGTCATTAAATTATGTTAATTGAAAGTAGAGGTTGTTGGGATTTGAACTCGTGACCTCTTAGTCAAAAAGTCTTTGATATTATGTCAAGAAGTTGACTATCTCAAAAGCTTAAGCTGATAGGTGAATATGATTTGTTTTATACTCTAACAAGTATACATAAATATAATAAAGAATAAGATTAACATTCGTCATTAAATACAAATTATAAATAAAGGAATTTCTTCATATATTTTAAGTAACAATTATAAAGTTTTTTATAAAATGAAACTAATTAATTTTTGAACCAAAAAATTAATTATTTTTAACCACATCTAAAAGTGTAAAACATTCATATTCCTATTGCCCAAGTCCAGAAAGCCAGTGGTGATATTAATTCTGAGTCTTTTCGATCCGAGTATCTGTCGGGCTTTGAACCGCCTCTGGTAGCGATGTTGCATGTTGCCGAGTTTAGTGGGACAGGAAAGCAAAGAAGGAAGAGGGTGGCGGGCCGTCAGGATACTAGCTTTGCGTCGTCGAAAAAGAGGCAAAGAGCTCAAAACCGTAAGATGAAACAACAAGCAAATTTGGACTGGCAATAATTCATAAAAGATATGTCTTCATGAAGCAGTGCGAAGAAACTAACCAAACGCTTTATGAAACAATGTTGGTAAGGAAGACAGAAAATGCCGATGATGTTAGTAAGCTTTTTGATGCAAAGTGTCACGGTCCTGTTGTGGACCATGACACGGTGCGTTTGTGTGAGCCTTTGTGTCTCGTGCGCGCACCCTAGCATCGGGGTGCGCGACCCAGTGTCATGCGCTGGGCGCAAGCCAACTCCGGTGTGCTTCTCAACGCGAGCATATGGGAGCCCGTGTATGAGTGCATGTCGTGCGCTGAATGCAAGCAGTTTCACGGGCTGTGTCGCAAGTCACGTTCCGATTGCGGAAGTTCCCTTGTTAAGTAAGACAAAGGTCATTGAAGTTGGGTTTGGGGGCATCAAGTGCCCTGACCCCAAATAGTGGTGTTAAATGGATTACCCCGGTAACGGGGGCCGGCCTCAGTGCAGCTATGAGGGCGGCATGAGGTCTCCACGTGAGTAGGACACTCCGTGGACACTGTGGTGGGCCCAAGGTCGACAGTGCGAGTAATTCGTCCAAGGAAGGCTTGGTCCCTCGTCTGTGCTGTGCGACGCAATGTCAAAGCACTCCAGCTTGTAGGATTCAACCTTCAATCGGCAAGAGCACTCGTAGTGTTCGAGCCCTCTTGTGAGCAGCGGTGTGCACCAACCCCGCCTACCGGTCTCGTGGCTTGATGGCACGGAGGTGGCAACATCGTGTCTGAGGGTAAGGTAGGGGCCGTTGGTCATATGTCAACAGGCACCCAGGTTCGACGTTGGCTACAAGATGGTTGCCCACTCGGGTGAGTGGCGTGCTACTTGTGCGGGATCATATGAGCTCCCCATAAGGACAGCGGCCTCGAACACGAGGCGCGCCTAAGGGACATTGGGGCCCTTGGGTGTTGTTCTGGAGTAGGACTATGTCAGTCTGCTCTTAAGAGTGAGCCGGCACTGTGAAGGACTTGTGGCATTGAGAGTGATCCGAGTATTTGAGACGCAGGACTGAGACTCAAAGGGGTGCCAGTGAGGTCCGACATAGTGATGGTGTCCGGCGGGTGTGTCGGCTCACCGAGCAGGGACCCTAGAAGTTGAGATGCATTGTCAAAACAGAAGGGTCATCGGTGGGGCACGACCTAAGGAAAGGAGGGCGGCCGAGGTGCCGGCCCTTTAGTAGGCCCATGGGTGCCCAAAGAGCTTCATGGACCGATGTGGATGACAAGACATTGGGGCGCTGGTATGCGTCTAAGTGTTGTGTTGGCAAGGGAACCTAATGATGGGTCACGCTCCAGGGTTTGAGGCCTTGAAGTTTGGTTGGTCATCCGTATGCCACTAAGTGGGGTTTGCTTTTGGGGTCATGAGACTTGAGTGAATCTGTGACACATGGTGGGACTCTCGGGTAGAGAGGGGTTGTGCTTGTCAAGTCATGTGCATAGCAAGAAAGAAAAAGTATGTCATTAGGGGTGAAAGAGCCTCTCTCAGGGTAAGGCTAGCCTTGACTCAGTAGAGTTTTAGTGCCGCACGGTCCTTTGCTCCTCTCAGCAAATTGGGACCGTGACACAAAGCATAGGTGGGCGTTTGGGAAAAGGCTTCGTTTGGCATATGATGATGATGCTGTGAATATGATTGAACTTTTTGCAAGGTTAGAGTAGGACTTTATTTTAACCAGTTTCTCCAATTCTGTCACGGTTCGCTGCCTTCCCTCACACCGAGCTCGTCTCCCCCAGCGTTGATATAGCCATGTAGTGCCTGTTTGTTATTTTCCTATTTTCTTGAGTATCTTTATTGTGTTTCTTTGTCCCGAGTTTATCTAGGTTCTCTTATGTCTCGTTTGTTTGAGTCGCTCATTAGCTATTGTAACTTTGTCGCTAATTATCAAAAAAAATTCATAGAAATAAGATTAGTGCATAAATAACAGAGTGAAGCTAAATTGAAGAACTTTTAAATTTATTTATTTTATTTATAAAAAAGGATATTTTATTTTAAGAATTAAAAATTAGTTTTATGTAATTCAGTTTACCTCGCGTTACACTTGGAGTGCACGAATCGGATTCCAACACATTACTTTCCGTCGACCCCACGGTAATCTTATTAAAATCTTCCGACTTTTGTTTTAAAAATAGAAAATCCTCTTCATAAATAAAATTATTCATTAAACTCTCTCACTTTTAAAAAATTATCACTTTGCACCTAAATAATTTTTTTTGGACCATTTTCCCCTTAAAATAAAATAATTAAGTATTTAATTTTTTTTTTTAGGTAGGATTTTATATTTTGAGAAAAAATAAGAATTTTTTTATATTTATAAAAAAAGGGATTTTTTATATTTATAGAAATTATTATTTTAATTAATTATATAGTAGTGACATTATAATATCAACAAAAATATTATATTTTATCTTATAATATCTTCTTTGAAAAATTTTAAAATATTTTTTATCTTCTATACTTATAATATCATTACTATAATTAATTATAACAATTATATTTTTTATAACTATATAAAATTTCCTTAATGTTATTGTAAAAAAATATTAAATATTTCTAATTTTTGCCTAATAATATAAAACCCCTTCTAAAAATATAAATAAACATTTAACCCCCTCACTTTTGAAGGGCAAAATGGTCAAAAAAAAAGTTTCATGAGGGTTAAGTGATAAATTTTTAAAAGTGAAAAGGTTTTATGACTGCTTTTATTTGTAAATGGGATTTTCTGTTTTTGAACAAAAGACAGAATGTTTTCTGTAATTTACCCTTATTAATATATAGTTTCATTTAAACTCGAGCTTGATAAGTTTTTGTTAGGTTTAGAGATTAATAATATATTTTATATTTATAGCTGGATTAAATTAAGGGTTACATAATGACTGTAATATTTAGACTTCTTAGAGGTTATAATTGTAAAGGCTTATAAATAAGACCTCCTATACCATGGTTTTGGTAAGGGGGTGAAAATGTAGATTCAATAGTCGGAGACAAAGTGTGCGTGAGAAACTCTATTGTAATACATTTATTCCTAATAGTAAAATATTGTTGCTCCCCCTCCGTGGACGTAGGTTTCAACCGAACTACGTAAATTTCGGTATCTAAATTATTTTCTTAATCCCTTTATTATGTTTGTCATTTCGATTTGTGGTTTGGTGATTCATGGGGGATCCTAACAACCGATATATTAGTTGTTGTGAAGGTTTCTAATAGTTTTAATGGGGTACAAGTTTAATTTAGCTTTTGAACCTTATCAATAAGATATTTGTATGTTTTACATTCCGTTAGACTTATTTCGTTAGTCTAATTCAGTTGGATTGAGTCTGTAATTGGGCTAAGTCCAAGAGCCATTTTCTTGCATTAAATGATTGTAATTTGAAAAGCTATTTTAGAAACCGACAAACCATTATCCAACTAATATCAGTGAATTAATAAGCTATTAGAGAGCCATGTACTGAGTTTTTAATGGGGTATTAATGAATGCTCAGTGAGTTTTGACGAGCTTTTTGGTAACTGTTTTGCGAAATTTTAAAAGTGAGTGATCTTTTATTTATATTCGACTCTTTATGTTTCTCATTCTTATTTGAATTGCACATATAAAACAAAAAAACTATCTTGAATATCTAGTTTTTTATTCGGTAAAATTATTTTATAGGTTGGTAAGGAGGGAATATGAAGTATTTTGTTACTAATGATTGGATAAATTATATATTAGTACCATAAGATTTTGATGCATTAATTTTTTATTTCATAAATTTTATAAAGTAACTTTTTAATACAAATAAATAATTCAAACAACAGTATAAAATAATATAAAATTTATTATTATTTGTTGATAACTTTACTATCTTCTCATTATTCTCCTTATCCTACACGTTACTGTCATTTTGTAACATTACTAATGAAAAAGAGACAGAAGAAGGATTTATTTTATATCATTTCGTACTGTTATTTGACCTAACTTATTAAACTCATGTAATCTCTTAGAATAAAAAATTCTTTTACAAATTTATATACTAAAAAAGTAATGGTTTGCAAATAAACAGAAATGTTATATATTACTAATTTATATTTTTTTCTTTATTTTATATTTTAAAGACATTTTACTCTTACCTTTTTAATATATTTTCTTTTCTGATCAAAAAATCAATGTATTGAAAAATTAATATATCAAATCTCACATTTTCATCTATCAAAATACAAGAAATTCAAGGAAAAGTTTCTTGTAAATATAGTCTAATAATAAAGAACGCCAATAGTCATATACGTTGCTCGAGTTTGAATCCCCACTTAGATAAAAATAACTCCCCATTGACGAGAAATTTAAAAGAAATTTCTTTAAAAAAAGATTCGAAGAAAAAAGATTCCAAACGGGAATAATTATTCACATACATAAAACCCCCAAAACGCAAACCCAAAACCCTCTCTAGATTCTCGTTCTCTCTCTTCAACACCTTCTAAATCGAACCCCCATTTCAATTTCTCAAATTAGGGTTCTTCATTTCATCTAAAAATGCCCTCGAAAACGGAGAATCCCGAAGATGTAGCGGCGTTGTTCATCAGAATCGGCCTTGATGAACGCACTGCTCGTAATACCGTTGCTAACACCAAGGTTACCAATAATTTGATTGCTGTTATCAATGAGGTAATTTGATGAATTTGTTTTGGTGGATTGAACCCTAACTTGTTGAATTTGAATCTTATTTAGTGTGTTTTTGTGTGGGTTTTCAGGCTGGTGTTGCAGATGGTTGTAATCGGAGTACTGGGAATTTGATATATACGGTAATTTGTTTGTTTGAATGGGAATTAGATAAGATACGAGATAGCTGATTTGAGTTTTAGCTGCTGTTGTTGTTAGAGTAGATAATGATTCTGACTGCTCACCAGAGGTGGCCAACAGATCGGGTGATTCATGACCCGACCTGACCCCGCAAAATGACCCAACCTGACCCACAAGGGAGGACCCAGATTGACCCGCCTCTTGTAGCGGGTCAGGTCATGAGTCACTTTTTTTCTCATTGAACCCGGATCCGGTCCGACCCATATGGGCGATACGGATCCATTTTGACCCGTGTCAGACATGAGTCTGACCTGGTAACAAACCGTTACCGGGTCTTCAGGGGTCGATCCCTTACCCATGTCATGATGGCAAGTTATTATTTCACATGTCCTATCAAATTAAAAAAGTTCCTTAATTGTTTTATAATAATACTTATAATTTATGTATTGTATATTTGTTATGTTTAACATTTTATAAAATTATAAGTATTATTTAATTGTATTTTATAAATTAGAAAAAAAAAAAGTGTTTTGACAAGAAAAAAAAAAAAAGAAAAAATAGGGTAAAAAGTGGCATACCTGGTCGGGATCCGTTAATGACCCGTCAGACCCGCAACCCGACCCAACCCGACTTGGTCCATCCCCAACCCGTGTCACGGACCGAACAGGGTAAGGGAGTTTTCCCTCCCTAACCCAACCTGGCCCGTGTCAAACCGTCCATACCATTTCAACCTTTGGGTTGAGTCATGGGTTGACCCGTTGGCCACCTCTTCTGTTCACCCATCAACTTAAACTTTTGGGACAGCTGAGTATTAGAGTCCTGTTGACCGAGGGGATGTATTAATATAATTTCAGCACAGAGTAGCCAAACTTCAACCCCAATGGTCATTTGTATGGGAGGATGTTTTCAGTATAAAATCATATTTGGACGTTGACCCATCAACTCAAGCTTTGAGACAATTGGTTAATTAACGGTTATTTTCCCCATGAATGCTAATTTTATGGATAAATGGAAGTTCCATTTGGATTGGTTTCTGGCAAGGAAATGATAATAGAATTAGTGATGTGCTTAGCTTGCTAAATTTTGTAAAGGGTAAATACTAATGAACTCTCGTGCTTGAAATCCAAGTGACCCCTCAACTTTCAATTTTGTTACACGCCCCAGGTATCTATTTGTATTAATTAGACCTCTATTTCATTTCTGTCAACTTCTTTTGATAAGGAAGCTGTGTGCAATTCTGTGCATATTTCAACTACGTCAACTACTGAAATCCTTTACCAAGTTTGATAATAATATCACTTGCATATCATAAGATGCGATGTGTGTCACAATCTCGGGATTGTGACGGCCCAAATCTAGGACTTAGGCCCAAATCTTGGAAAAGATAGAGGTTTAGATGAGGGAAGAAGAAGAAAGAGAGTTTAGATGAGATAGAGAAATAGAATTGAGAAGATGAGAAGTAGAGAGATTAGATGAGAAAAGTAGTAATCTTTATTAATTGTCTCGAATGCCTTACAAATGAATACAAATTACCTATTTATAGAAAATACAAGAATCACTAAACAATACTTTGAAAATACTAATTACATCAATTAAATGAAAATAATATTTGAAAAGATTCCCTCCAACGGCTAGTGAGGAGCGTCCTTCTAACGGTCAAGAGGCGCGGCACAACAGCTAGTACAGGCTGGCAGGGAAGCGTCCAGGCACGGCTCAGGTGCGGCACTGCCCTGGGAAGGAAGCTGGGGACGCGGCCTTGACACGGGACTGGGGCGCGACCTTGGGCACGGCATTGACACTCGCTGGGCGCGAACCGGGCGCGCACCAAGACAAGGCCTTGACAAGGCTGGGCGCGAACTGGACACTGGTGAGGCGCGAACTGGGCGCGAACCAACACAAGGTCTTGACATTGTCATGACAAGGCTGGTGCGCGAACTGGGCAGCGACCATGGCAAGGGCTGGGCGCGACTGGGACGCGAACTAAGACACGAACTGGGCAGCGACTTGGGACAACACCTTGACAAGCACGAACCACGGCACCTGCTCATATCTAGACATAGTAAAGGAAAACCGATGGTGTCATGACCATGACAATGTGGAGCGTCCAATTTAAACTACTAAAGTGATGCGACTAATTTTAGTATGGAGGAGTCAAATAATTTTGAAGGGCATTGCAATGTGGATCTAATTGATACAAACCGTTGATTAAATGGTTCTATTTGACATTACAAGTTAAGGAGTCCTTTTATTTCAAGCAATAATTGATGGGGGGTCTCTATGATATTTACTCTTTGAAAATAGAGGCAACTCGTCAAATTGAATATCCATTTTATTTACTGTGTACTTTTCATTGTTCATGATCCAACGTAGGATTGGTTAACTTATTTTCGTCTGTTGTTGCACAGGTCGCCACAAAATTTCCAGCAAATGCCTTAGCTCATCGCCCCAAGTTGCTGGAATATATCGTCTCATCGAAGGTACTATAAATGACTGAAACATTACTGCTGGATAGGGTCGTTAAGAATTTGTGCTGGAAGCATGTATTAGCGGCCTTCAGATTTTTGGTTCTTTGAATGTTAAAAACACTCTTGTTACTTGCAGATTAAAACACCGGCTCAGTTAGAGGCTGCCTTTTCATTCTTTTTGAGAATTGGTTCAGAGAAGTTTAACATAAATGAATTCGAGGAATCATGTGGTGTTGGTATGATGACTTCAGACTGTTCAACTCCTTGCTCTGTCTTTCTTGTTTTGGGCTTGGGATTTTTTTGGGTTTTTTTTTTTTTGGGGGGCGGGGCGGCGGGGGAGATGGATATTGGATGGAGAGTGGAAATTTTTGCATCATTATCATTATCTTTGTTAGGCCAGGGGCGGAGTTTTTGTTTTGAGATGAGGATTGTGTATACTATGTTCTCCTTGCATATTATTACTTTTAGTAGTTATAGCTGTGATTTGATTTTTTGCTTCTTTCTTGACAGGTGTTGAAGTTTCTACAGAAGATATCGAGCGGACTGTTAGTGAGGTTTTTGAGGAGAACAAGAATTCTATTTTGGAGCAGCGGTATAGAACAAATGGTGGGTATTTTGTCTCATGTTGTAAGTAAAACTATTATCCATATATTAAAACATAAAAATGATAATTTATTTCTTCAATTTATTTCTCATGTCACAGCCCCTTGTTTTTCAGTTTTATTAAGGAGGTAAAGAGCAGTGATAAGGTCATCTTACTGTCTTCTCTACCCTGATAAATCAAAGAACTTATTCTCTTCATTTTTTTGCGCACAGCTTAATCTGTCCCGCAGCTGAAGCTTTGATTACCTATTCCTATCTTGTATTTTCTGCCATTTATTCGCCTCACCTCTATGAAATTTGACATGCGATTGTTTGCTGACTAGTTGGCGAGTTATTTGCTGGTGTGCGCAAGAAGCAGCCATGGGCTGATCCCAAGATTGTCAAGGTGATTCTTGCCTTCCTCTCCCTCCAAGTACTCTGGATAAATGAAATAAGTTCGATCTTTGATGTTATTGATTGGATTATTTGTTGTTTCCATCGTCCACGATGTCTTCCCATATTACAGCAAATAATTGATACAAAATTGCGCGAGTTACTTGGTGAAAGAACTGCAGCTGATAATGAAAAGCCTCAGAAAAAGAAGAAGGAAAAGCCTGCGAAAGTGGAGGTGGGATGAATTGATACATGACTGCTCTATACTTTTCTCCCAGATAAATTTTCCGTTGTATTTCTTGCTGACATTGTTTTCATGTAGGATCATCCTGTTGCTGCTGATTCTTCTCCAGCTCAGCCATCTGAGGAAGAACTTAACCCATTTTCTATCTTTCCATCTCCAGAAGAAAATTACAAGGTTTGAAAGAGTAGTTCTACTTGCATTCTGCTTGCCATTTTGTTGTTAGTTTATTCTGAATTCTGGGTTCTAATTTTCACCCTTTATGAGTATGGGAAACCTTTCCTTTATTTCCATTTTTCATTGACACCTTTTTTAGTTAGGATTGTTTTTAACTGGAAATTTGCAATGGTTTGTTGATAGATTGGGTGAATGTACAAAAAATTTGCTCCTACTACTATTGACATAATCGACATCTACTCTACTTTTATTGGTGATATTTACTGGATACCAAATTTTGGATATAATAGAGATTTTGGGACTCTCTGTTGGATATTTATAAACATTTGGAATAGGTGGATTTGATCATGTAACGTGATATGCATGCTTTTTGAGGTCTTGAAGTTCAGTGTTAGGGTAGTTTCTATTGGTGTTGCCTGATATATTTTCAATGACGTAAAACTGCAATGATGGTCTTTGTTCTGGCCTTCTGGTTCTGTTGTTGAGGTTGTCCTCCAAATATAATCCTACATCCATATCTCCCTGTATGGTTGCTACTACATGTAAGGATCTGACGCAAATGTTCCATCCATCATCAGGTGCATACTGAAATCTTTTTCAGTGACCGTCCTGTCTTAAGAGCTTGCAATACGAGGGAGATTCTTGACAAGCACTTGAAGGTTACTGGAGGAAAAGTTTTTACCCGCTTCCCCCCTGAGCCAAATGGTTATCTCCATATTGGTCATGCTAAGGTGAACTTGCCTGTTCATTTCTGGTTAATTTGAGCCTTACTCTAGCACTGGTATGGCTTTTTATTTGTTTTTCTATGTAATAGGCAATGTTTGTTGATTTCGGATTGGCAAAGGATAGAGGTGGGCACTGCTATTTGAGGTTAGTTTTCTTTGAACAATCCTGCACTGCGAGGAAGAAATTTATCCGATGCTAAGTTGACAAAATAAGCGTGTTTTTTAAATAACAAAAGCAATAGAATAAGATCAATGGGTTTTCTAAAAGTGAGCTTTTAGAAACGTGGTTGTATCTTTTGGTCATGATGTTTGTATTGAGGCTCATCAATACTCTCCTTTTGTTGTTGAGATGAAGTGCATGCCATACTTAATAATTTATACGAGTATCAATAAATTTCCAGGTGAAATATATACAGCATCATCATGTATTTTGAAGTTCTGATAATCGATACGAGATCTTTTCAGAATAAAGAATTTATAATCACCAAACCATATGCTTTAAAAGGGAAGGAATGAATTTGGCTTCTGAATATTATTAGTATCTCTTATTGACAATAGCAGTTTCAAAATGGTGACTGCATATTCCACACATCTTCGAACTATGCTTACTCGAACCATGAGTAGATGTTAATACCATAATGGGTTGGTTGTGACATGAAGCTTCTAACATTGCCTTCTTTTAGGTATGATGACACAAATCCTGAAGCTGAAAAGAAAGAGTACATTGATCACATTGAGGAGATTGTCAGATGGATGGGATGGGAGCCTTTCAAGGTATATACTCTCTCTCTCTTTCTGAATCACAGTGACTTATTTTATTTAATGCATCTCTTAAGGTTTGACAAGGGTGTAATTGTTTGCAGATCTCCTACACCAGTGACTATTTCCAAGATCTATATGAGCTAGCAGTTGAGCTTATAAGAAGGGGTCATGCGTATGTTGATCATCAGGTTGTGACTTTGGAACATACTTAATTTACTGTTTGTGATGCATTTCAAAACACGTACACTAATTCCATTGCTACTTTCTTTTTTGTCATTGCCTTTGATATCTTCTCTCATGCTGGATTTGTCATTTCATTCATTATAATCTGAAAAGTTGAGTAGATCAAGCAGGTTTTTGCATTTTGCTGCCTGACAAATTTGAGCCTACCATCCCCCCATTTCAATTCTCTTCCTAGGATCGAACATCGTCAACAGACCCAATTTCTAGACATATGTTCCGTGGACTATTTTGAGCAGTGCTATTCATTTACGGGATTTTAAAAATAAGCAAGGGCAAGTGCGTCCTGTGAGAATAGGTGTTTAATTTGTTGAAGTCATGTGATTGGCCCTCAGATGGTGAGATTGTGTGAACTATTGAATTGACCCAGTAGGTGAATCCGTATAGGAACAAATCGGTTAGGAAAGTTTGATTTCTTCTTGTATTCATGATATTTTTTCCAGAAATTGATTTACATGACCGGGAAAATGCTGAGATTTACTTGTCTTGGATTACAGACTCCTGATGAGATAAAGGAGTACAGGGAGAAGAAGATGAATAGTCCATGGAGGGACAGACCAATTGCTGAATCTCTGAAGCTATTTGAAGAAATGAGAAGGGGAATGATTGAAGAAGGTAAAGCGACGTTGAGAATGAAGCAAGACATGCAGAGTGATAATTTTAATATGTATGATCTTATTGCATATCGTGTCAAGGTAAGTCCCATGTTGACTTCATTGTTAAACTTTTTGTTACTGATTACGTACAGATTGTTCAACATCTTATGCTGTCTGCTGTTTCTGCAGTTTACTCCTCATCCAAAAGCTGGAGACAAGTGGTGTATCTATCCCAGTTATGATTATGCACATTGTATTGTAGATTCACTTGAAAATATCACACATTCGGTGGGTTTTCTTTAACTCTGAAGTTTTTCCCTTCCCGATTTATTTTTTTACTTGTGTGTGTAGGCCTTTCTTTGGGGTTTTCTTCGGTTGCAACCCATAAATGGTGTTGGCACTACGATGTCCATGCAACCACGACCAATTTGCACCTTAATTAATATTGCTTTGATCATGCTGTATACTCTTGCGTCTCCGAGGTTCTCACCTTCAAATTCGTTGGAGAACATTGAACACTGAAACCATAATTTTCGATTCATGGTTGCTATTGCATTTTGGTGGTCAAGTTGCAGAAAGGGTGCCATGGTCATAACATAATGGGTATTTTTTGTTGTGAGACGATTGCAACATGTTGTGTTGGCTAATTTTCGTAACAAATAACTTTTACATCACATAACAACCACTGTTTGAATTCACAGTCGACATGAAGAACACTATACTTAGTTACTGCTCTCGTGTGTGTGGCTCACAAGGGTCAGTTTGTGACAAGGAAGCCCCTTGATGGATCAATTGATGAGGAGAATTGTATCCCTTGTTCTCAATAGGCACTGTTGCACTGAAATTTCTTAGGGGATAAAGTGGTCTTTAAGTGCTCTTTAGACAGTTTTGGGGCTTTCCCTGGTATAGCCTTGATTGATTTGTAAAGGGGCTGAAGTGCCTTATGTCATTAGTTTTTTGGTTTTTTGATGTTCGGGGCACCTTATCCTTAGTTCTTTGTATATTCTCTCTTAACAATATTTCTTTTTATGCTTCCAATAAAAATGAAAATCCAGGAGTTCGGACTCTAGGAAAATGGGGTTTCAATTACCTTCCAGATGTTGTTTACGACAGCTTTTCTTTCCTGCTCTTCATTTGTCTTTGATCTGTAATATCTTAATGTATCTTTGACATATTTGGTTTCATATTTGTTGAACTTCTATGCAGCTGTGTACATTGGAATTTGAGACACGGCGTGCATCCTATTACTGGTTACTAGATTCACTTAGCCTGTACATGCCTTATGTATGGGAGTATTCTCGATTAAATGTCACCAACACAGTTATGTCGAAGCGTAAAGTAAGTCAAATCGATCTTTTTTATCCTTCAATAGATAAATTCTTTAGATTCAGCGTTCGACTAAATATGCTTTTGCAGTTGAACCGACTTGTCACAGAGAAGTATGTTGATGGTTGGGATGACCCTCGAATGATGACGCTTGCTGGGTTGCGACGTAGAGGGGTAACTCCCACTGCAATCAATGCTTTTGTTCGAGGAATTGGGATCACTCGAAGGTTCGAGAAATTATTCTTTTAGTTTTTGCTATTTTTTAGATTTGTTTCTGCATGCTAGAAAGTTGTCCTTTTGATACTGCTATTCACTGTAGGAGGTGAGTTAGGATCCATATGGTCAAGCAGTGAAAAAAAAAAAAAAAAAAAAACTTTTTTTTTCAAAAGTATTTTGTTATAAAGTGCTTTCAACAAAGGTGTTTTTGTTTGAAATGTTATTAGTTTTTGCTTCTGCTTTTGCTTAAAAGAGAGACTATTTTCTTACTTTTGTTTAGAAGCAGAAACACCTTCGTTTTCTATAGAAGCACTTTTATAGGGCTATTTTTCTTTAAAATAGCATAAAAGCACTTTATACAAAAGTGCTTAAAAGCCTTTCGTATGAAGTGTGTTTCGCTTTTGTTAAAAAAATTTAGTTTCGTACTTTTGCTTCTGTTTTAAAGAAGGAACTATTTTCTTGTTCATGCTTAAAAGTAGAAAAAACATCTTTTTCTATTTAGAAGCACTTTTCTTTCCCGGAATACACTCTTAAAATTTGAAGAAAGTACTTTTTTAGGGAAAAAAACACCCTTTTTTTTTCCCAGAAAAGAAATTTGGCTAAATAGGCCCTAAATATGTTGTAATTATACTATTTCTTTGTATCTTAGACATCTCTAATATTCTTCATGCTGCAGTGATGGTAGTATGATCCGGTTAGATCGGCTTGAGTATCATATCCGAGAAGAGCTAAACAAAACAGCTCCTCGCACTATGGTGGTGCTAAATCCTCTTAAGGTTGTCATTCTGTTTGAGTTTAATACTTGTGGAGCCAGCATCTTTCCATGTATGTAGCTCATCTTTTTTTTTTTTTTTCCTTAATGATAATTTAGGTTGTTATAACCAATCTAGATGCTGGTTCAAAAATGGAGGTTGAAGCCAAGAAATGGCCAGATGCTCAAATGGAGGACTCGTCTGCTTTTTACAAGGTTTGTGGCCGTTTCTTCTGATGTTTTTGCCGTTTCTTATTCATATAAATGTTGAAATTATTAAATTTCAGTTACTGTATGACGAGGCACCTAAATTGATTTTCTGATTTTTGCCTCTTTTCACTGAAGGTACCTTTTTCTAATGTTGTATATATTGAAAGCTCTGATTTTCGGATGAAAGATTCAAAAGATTACTATGGTCTGGCTCCTGGAAAGTCCGTTCTGCTCAGGTTTGTGGCTGCTCCTAACCCAGTTTTTTTTTTTAAAAATCAAAACCTAACCTAGTTCATTTCCCTTCAAACTCTAGCTCAATCTGTCATGGGTTCGGGATCAACTCAGCTTGATTGAGTTCTGACCCAGCTTAGAGCTCTAAAGTAAACTTGTGATATTTAGGCTCATTTAAGCTCAATGTAGGTTCATTTGGGTTCGGGCTCAGCATCAGCTCATTTAGGCTCATCTTGATTCACTTGGGGGCATATTTAAGCTAATAAATTGTATTTAGATGGGCTCGATTGGGCTTGTTTAGGCTCGCAAGTGTACAAGCTTGAGCTTCACTAAGCTTGGGTCGGCTTGAGATTCTAAACTAGTTGGCTCTACTCGAGTTCGAATTCAACCGTGCTTTTCAAGCTTTAAGACGAGCCAACTTGCGAGGGCTTGTCACTTGGATCAGCTCATTTACACCGTTAACTAAGACTATTTGAACGAATGTAGATACGCATTTCCCATAAAATGCACGGATGTGATCTTGGGAGATGACAAGGAGACCGTTCTTGAGATCCGGGCAGAGTATGATCCTGAAAAGAAATCAAAACCTAAGGTTTGTTCTCATTTTCTCTAAAAGCCATTACTTGAATAGGATTTGTTTTATAGGCTCGTACCTTTGTATCTTGAGCTCTTGGTAAATTCTTTGCCAGATTTCTTATTCCTGCCATTGCCATAGTTGGTTTCACTAAATTTTGTCTTTTCTTGTAGTAACTGGAAGGATTATTCGCGCCATTGCTCTTTGTGTTTTGACTATGGCGTCATCCTTGTACAATTTTACATTGTGTTAATTTATTCATAGAGTAACATTGACGTTAAGGTTACAACGAATTTTTTATGTACCGGTCATGGGCGGGTTTGAATTGCGGTAGTGGGTGGGCATGTATTAAGTCATCTCATATGCAATGACCAGGCTGACGTCATTAATTGAATTTGTACGAGGATTAATATAATGTAACTTGCACAAGGGCTAAATTTACACAATTAATAGTAAAAGGATTAGATTGATATGATGGGTAGAGTGTAGGGACCTATTACACACCGTCATTTGGACTATTTCATTGAATATATATAACTTTTGGAGTAAAATATTATTTCACAAAGTTTGTGGATTGAAATTAATACCCCAAACCTCAGGGTACTAATATGTATTTTACTTGAACATATTTTAAAAATATTTTGTGAAGGAAAACTTTTCGGAAGGAAAGTGTTCTCTTTTAAACCAAACAGACCCTTGAGAGTGTGTTTTCTGGCTTGATGTTCTGATCTGAGTTCATTTATTTCATTGCAGGGTGTTCTTCACTGGGTTCCTGAGCCTTCATCTGGGGTGGACCCACTTAAAGTTGAAGTTAGACTATTCGATAAATTGTTCAATTCCGAGGTTTGCTATTGCTTATCTTTTTCAGGGTTTTTATGTTTTCTCTATGTTAATATCGCAGTCGTGATATTCGTCATGTTGTCTTTCTAGAATCCTGCTGAGCTTGATGATTGGCTCGGGGATCTGAACCCGAATTCTAAAGTTACTGTAAAGGATGCATTTGCTGTGCCTTTGCTTGGGAATGCTGCCATTGGAGACAAATTTCAGTTCGAACGGCTCGGTAAGTTGCAATCGTTTTCTCGAAAGTTCTGTAAATATGTGAACGGGGTAGTATAGGGTGTCGTTATAGCCAATGCATTTTTTGTTAATGTCAGAGCTATGTTTGACATTTTTTACATATGGTAAGAAAGTTACATGGGCTGCATAAGAAGACAACCCTGTTCAAATCCCCTTAACTCCTATCTCCAAATGATGAAGATGGGTTTCGATCCTAGTTTTCGGGCATCACCTTTAAAAGATTTTATCAGTTAAGCTAGTTGACACCTACAGAGCGATGTCAATATAATAAGACTGCAGTCGTCTTTGTTATTTCCTTGACACAACAACAACAAACTCAGTGCCTCAAAGGCTCCTGCTAATGTAGGTTTTTCTTGTTTAGGGGTGCCGGGGGGGGGGGGGGGGGGGGTGGGGGGGGGGGGGGGGGGGGGGGGGGGGGGTACGCAGTCTTACCCCTCGAGGGTGCTACCGCAAACGGAGGCCGTGTCCAAGGACCCCCAACCTGAAACTTGGAAGCATAAGATACATCGAAAATGTCTTGAGAATAACACTACCCATAATATATCGAAAATGGTTTGGAAAGACATTGATGAGACAATTGGTGAATTGTGGATTGGACCCCCCCCCCCCCCCCCCCCCCCCCCCCCCCCCCCCAAAAAAAAATGATTTCTTGGACGGGAAGGCCCATTCAACCTTAATATTTAGCCTTGTAAAGCTCTGCCATTTAGCTTGAGGAGCTTGGTTCATTTAGTTAAATAAGCCAAGCCCAAGTCAAATAAAGCTTAAGCTTTAGTGGCTTGTGAGTCCGAATGAGCCAATATCGAGTTGAATTATGAGTCTAAATGTACCAAATCAAGCCTATTCTGAGTTTAAATGATTCGAAATCTAGCCTGAATAAGCTCAAGCCAGCCTTATTGAGCCTAAAAGGGGCTAAAGGAGCTTGGAGCTTGCTGAGCTAGATTTCCAGCTAGCTGCATGAGCCAAGCTCGAGCTCAAAGCCCCTTGGCTGGGCTAATTATTAGCAAACTCAGGTTCGGCCCAGCTTATTGGTGTATGTGAAATTTATTGTATGGACACGTGTCGACATCTGATTGGAGGGTATTGGGTCAAATGGGTGATGCAGGGTACTTTGTGGTGGATAATGATACAACGTCGGAGAGGCTGGTATTCAATCGTACTGTTACTTTACGAGACAGTTACACTAAGGCCCCCAAGTAAACCCATCCACATGTGAGTTTGTCCTTCCTCCCTTCACCTATTTATTGTTTTCTCCGATGATTTCTCACCCTCTCATAAGAGTTATGTCCTATATATATATATATGTATATATGGGATATTTATTATGGGGTTATTTAGTTTTTAGTATCTCAACAATGTGAAAATAATAAAAAGGCCCTTGATCGTTTCGCTTTATTTTTTAGTATCTTAGGTTTTGTATGTATTAATAGTCAGGTAACCTCTCCGGGGAAACCCAATGTCTGAACCTAAAACGACAAATTTCCCATGACACGAATGACATTGTATTGAAGCCTGATGCTAAAATTTGCGCCATGATTATTCCCGTGTTCTTGAGGAGAACAAAACGCACGGTTCTGAAGTATTTTCCAACAAAACGGCAACGTTTTTGATCTATTTAAAAAGTCCCATGTCATCATCTTCTCCAAATCCTAGTAAACGAATTATGTCTTCCCTAAATCGTCAGGTTTCAATATGATGTCGTTTTTGTCGTGGGCAATTTTATTTTTCCAGTTTCCGACATTAGGTTTTGTTGAAACAACTGCGACATACCTGGTGCCTTTGTTGAAAATGGTACCTAATTATTAATGTATACAAACCTAAGGTACTAAAAAAATAAATTGAAAGGGTCAAGGGTCTTTTTATTATTTCACAAAAGTCGAAGTACTAAGGAGTAAATAACCCTTTATTTTTTAGATATTTAGAAGTTTGAGTATTTATCATTTAGATAGCTTAACATTTCAATATATATAACGAAGTGGTCATATTTGAAACTTGGAATTTTGGTCACCAAAATGGTGATGTGGCATATAATTCCTGTTATATATGTCCCACGTCAATGTTTTGAGCAAAAATTTCGTTGAATTAAAACATTAGTGAATTCCTATGAAAGGAGCGGATATGTTATTTGAATTATTTGTCATTTCAGCATTTTCCAACAGAAATTACTGAAGTTTTGCAGAAAACGTCTTTATATTGTTTGAAACACGTTTTGCATTAGCATCTTTCAATGAAAATTTACCATATTCCAGCTAATGGTTCCTAAGTGATCAAAATCAAGTCTTCAGAGTACTTAATTGTATATATTGAAGCGTTAGAATATCTAGGCAGCATATAGAATTGCAAGATACTACAACTTGACCACAATCCGAGAGGGAGGGGGAGAGAGAGAGATCGGAAAGGCACACGATAATACTTACTTTTCAGCAAATTGAGTTAGTTAACATGTTTGTTATGTTTCGTTATATTTTAAAGTTAGGGAAACTATCACTTAGGTACCCAAATGTTGACATTTATCATTGAAGTACCCGATATTTCAATGCATACAATAAAGTACCCCGAGTTTTTAAATTTTATCATTTTTTTAACGTAACTCTTATTGTTTTTTTTTTATAACATAACTTTTATCGTTTTGATACCTTGAAATTTAAGAATTTTATCAATCAAGTACCCTCTATCGGAATTCAGTAGATTTTTTATTATAAATTGCTAAGGTGAAACATAATTAAAACACTATTTAGGCGTCCTCTATACGATGTTAAGATTTTATGTCGTAAAATGCTAGCATGATATAGTATTTTGCTAACATTTAGCATCTTTAGTGATAAATTACTGAATTTTTTAGTAATTGGTTGAATTTTCGCTGAAAATATTGATACATCACATATATATTGTCATAATTATATGTCACATCAATATTTTATGGTGAAAATTTGTCGGATTTTGATTAAAATTACATAAGTGATATAATTTTGAAACCTCAGGGTACCTCATTGTATATATTGAAATATCAAGGGTACCTAATGATAAATGCTCCAAACGTCAGGATACCTAAGTAATAATTTCTCGTAAAGTTAATACCAATATGGTACGATTTAATTATCGACATAATATGGCAATGTTATTACAGGCCTCATCAAAAACACACTGATTTTGAGTTCTAACAGTGATCAAGCTTTTGGTTGGGATTGTTATCTGTAAGTTTGATTTCCTCTTATTATATGATTTTATTATATTTACTTTTACTATATGATAATTATGGGTGTAAATGAACCATAAACACCATAGATTTGCATATTGCTACTTCTATAACTTGTAAATTGCTTGTACCAATTAATATTATTTAGGGCTCATTTGGTTTCGGTTTCGGTTTCTTTGGTATCGGTTTTTTTAAACAGGAATCTGTAATGTCCCTAATTTACTTTTAATAGGGGTGTAATCGAGTCGAGCTGAGTCAAGTATCTCAGTATTTGACTCGAACTCGATTAACTGTGTTCGTACTCGAACTTGAGTCGAGGATTAAATTTTGCTCGAACTTGTACTTGATTAACTATTCGAGTACTCGTCTCAATTTTGGTACTCGTTTATTATGTATATTAAGGTTTGATGTATTTGCTCTATTATAATATTTTTTCTTATACTCGGCCATTATTTATGCACAATTCAGTTATCCAATTATTGCTTACTCTACGTTCTATCCAAAAAAAAAAAAAAAAATTAAACCTATAAATCACCAATATTCGTTTCCTCTTTAATCAATGCAAACTAAATTTGAGTACATCAAACAAGTAATTATCAAGTGCATCTCGAGTATACCAAATAAAACCTAACATTGAGTCGAGTACTAATTCAAATATCGAGCCGAGTATTAAACTACTCGACCCATACTTGTTTAATAATTGAGTTTGTTTCGATACTCATTAACTCAGTTAATCGAGTTCGAGTTGAGTTTTATTCGAGATATTCACTTGTTGTTCGGATAATTTAGACCCCTACTTTTAGTTAAACAAAACTTAAAATTTGAAGAAGTGTACAATTATATGAAGTAGTTAAGACTAATGAAGAAGAAGAGTGAAAGATATGTGTTGAGTGGCTTCAAGTTAATGAGACTCAAACTACATTAATCTTAGCAAGTTAGCTCTATCGCAAAGCCAAGCTACCATTCGAGCTCGAGACTCGGTTTGTCTACGTTTAGCTCTGCTTGAATGTAGATGGGTTTGGAAATTTCAATCGTCATCTCAGCTCGATAGGGGATTGGGGGGAATAATGAAATTTACTTGGTTTAGTCGAAATCTACTTCCACGGACAGAAGCACAGTAATTTCATTATATTTTTAAAAGTTTATATGAAACGTCTTAACTCTCGATCTTCTGTCAACCCTTGCTCAAACCTAATGGTAACATATATAATCCTTGTGTATATATAGAGTTACGATATTAAAGTCTTAGTGTGCCATGAGCCTTAATAGAATTGGCCCAATTCTAAACCTTATAAACAAGACCTAATAGAGTTAGCCTTTAATAGAGTTATTAACACCATTAGTTCCTTATTTTTTTAAATTTGTTTAAATTGGTCCCTCATCTTTTTAACCTTGTTCAGATTGATCCCTTAACTTCTTAAGTTTGTTGAAATTGGTCCATCGCCTTTTCTTTTGTTTAAAATGGTCTCTCATATTTTGTTTCATGAAAAAATTAGTCCCTTGTATTGTGACCAAAATTAGATAAAAATTAAAAAGATGAGGGACCATTTTGAACAAAAAAAAAAGATTAGGGACCAATTTTGACAAAATAAAAGATGAACCAATTTGAACAAAAATCGAAACATGAGGGATCAACGTTGTAAATAACTCGGCCTTAACATAACCCAACAAGCTCGAACCCAGCTCCACGAGCTCCAAGTTAAGCTTACCTTATTTATGCTTATTTTACATCGATTTAGGCTCGATTAGTCTTCGACTTGGCTCGACTTTCCACATTTAGACCAAGACTCGTGAGACACATTTTACCCAAATATTTATGAAATTTGAAAATGACAGGCAAAGTTGATATAATAAATTGGAAAATGATGGACCCATTTATTAAATTAATTAAATTTAATTTATTTTCCCCAACTAGGTTTCTTATGGTCGGCTTCTATTTGTTATTGGTGCACCTTTATTCTTTATTTTATTATTTTGCTCAATTATTGAATAATATTATTTATACATTCACATTATTTTATTTAGTACCCAGAAACATTACTTTATAAAAAGATAGAATAAATTATCTATTAGTATAATAACATTTGATGTATTAATTTTTTAGTCCACAAATTTAGTGAAATTATTTTTGATAATTCTTAAAAATTACATGTATTTATTAAATTAGTGTAATTAGCGGTGCAACAACATTTCTAGTGTCCCAAGGGCTCCCGCCTAAGCAGGGTTTGGGGGGTGGATGTACACAGCCTTCCCCCTTGAGGGTGCTACCTTAAAGAAAGACTGTTTCCGATAACCCCTGACCTGAGGGGTGCAAAATAAGGACTTCCAAGGAGGTTACCCATCTTGATACTACTCTCACCCAAGCACATTTAACTTTAGAGTTTTAACGGGATCCGATGTTTGTGTGTTGGTTCCGTATTAGTTAGTGTAATTAGCGGTGTGAAATCAACAAATAAAGATAAGTTTAACATCTTTTTACCCTACTGTTTGAACTATTTTATTAAATATATGTAACTTTTGAATTAATAAATTATTTAACAAAATTTATTGACTAAAAAATTAACACACTAAACTTTATAGTACTAATATGTAATTTACGCTAAAAACAATATTTTTTTTTACATATTGGGCAGTTAAATTCTACATATTTATGTTTTATATTTTGTCTGATTTTACATACTTTCAGACCCTACCCTTCACATATTATGTCTTTCAAACTTGTATTAAAATAGGATTTGTAATTTCAAATTTCGGATTTAATCTTTCAAAAACAAAAAATTAATATTAATTTCCTAAAAATTAAAAATTATAAACAAAAAAGAACTCTTATCTAAAAAAATTAAGTATTTAATTAATATAAATTAAAAATTATAAGAATATCAAAAATAATGGACATCATCACTGTACACAAGAGAGACGTAAGGGAGTCAGCCACCCAAGCACCTCCTATTTAAATTAAATAAATATAGTTGGATAATATATTAACTTAAATTATAATATTAATATTTTATCATAGAATAAAAATAATGATAATAATAATTATAATATTAATAGTTACCTGTATCATAGTACGTTTAATAATAATTATCAAACGATAATATTTGCAGAGACCCCAAATTATTTGTCAAAATCAGAGTGTTTTAATTTCGTCTAAGGCACTCCCGATCTATTGACTAAAATCAAAGTAATTGTCAAAATTTTTAATTCAAAGACACCTATAAACTATTAGTCAAAATCACTGTAAGTCACCAACTTCTTAATGAAATCAAAATTCGACACTACTTGATGTATTTATTTGCATGTAATTTATTAACTAAAAAAACATAATAGTAAACTAACAATTATATATATGATAATTTTATTGTTAGGAAAAAAATATTTATTATCAGAGGAAGATTGTAGCTTTCAAAGCAATTTTGTGACTTTTATTAGTGGTAATCACATCCATGGTTATTAAAATCCGATTCGAATTTTAGAATCTTACGATTCTTTGATTCCACAAGTGCCGACCAATCTCAATCATAAGCAAAATCTTAATTTTGCAGAATCTTACGATTCATTGATATTATATGAAATTAACGGAAAGAATCGTAATACAATTTTATGATTCAACTGATTCAAGCCCGATTCTACCAACGTATACAAATAAAAGTTAAAATATCAAAACAATCAAGCATATATTATAAACAAACTTACTTTCTTAGTTTGAAGCAAAAGAAAGTTAATTAAACGTTTATGTTTTAACCTTAATATAAAGTTTGATTAGCAATATTTATCATAAAAGCTCTCATTATTATTGTAGTATAAAATGACATATCTATATTGAATAATAATATATCTACATATTTGATTATATATTTCTTATATATACATATATAAGAAAAGATCTTATTAATAATTTTTTGAACTATATAACTAATATTAATACGAAAAATAATTATAATATACATTTAATAAAATCTTACAATTCCCGATTCCATTCTAAAAGCTCCATACTAGTTCTAAGTAGAATTTCGATTTTAACAACCTTAATACTATTTTTACCATGATAATAATAACTTTTTATATACGATATGATTAATAAAATATATTTTTTTTTGGATATTACTTAGCACGCGAAGCCACCGTCAAAAATAAAATAAAATGATAATACAGGCTGTAAATTCGCACGTTGCTTAATCCATGTTACAATTTGACTAGATCCTCATATTAATGTATAATACTTATTAATATTATTATTTGAACAAATATTTTTTTAACAAAGCAAAATTGTTATTTTTCAGAATAATTTTTTGGCTATTATTTTTTTATAAGTCGTGTAGTTACTTTAATAATAATAACTTTCATCCTAACAGTAACAAACTAATATAATTATGTATCCAATTACATTGTTCAGTATACGTAATAAACAATAATTGAATTATTAAAAGTAAATAAATATTGTTTTTATAAATTTTAATATTTTTCTCTATTACCACCTATATAATTCAATATTTTAGACATACTTTAACACTTTTACTCTGGCCTTTTTGAATTAATAACGTTAATTCAATGCTATAGTAAAATAAATGCTACAATAAAATGACAAAAGAACATTCACTGCTCTTATTCTTATATTATTAGCACAAAATTCGAGATCTTCTACTACGTAGAAACTTTTTACGGCAACAACAACAACAATCCCAATGCCTCGAAGGGCTCTTGCAAACGCAGGGTCTTGGGGGATAGATATACGGAACCTTCCCCCTTCCGAGAGCTACCCTGAATGTAGACTGTTTCCAAAGACCCCCAACAACAATAACGTGTGAACCTTTCTATTTTTGCTTAATTTATTTAAAAATATGGTTATAAAAGGCTGTTTTTTTATTTTATTGTAACATTAATAAAAAAAACTAATTATGATTCAGTTCTGTCAATAAAAAAATAACATTTTCACCCCAAAGAGTAGACTTTCTATTAATAAAAAAATTAAGGATCTTTTTTTATCGATACTATAAAAATTTAACGTTTTTTTTATTAATTCAAAAAAATTATATATTATTTTTCAAATATACCAGGATAGTAAAACATACAATAACAATAATAGTCTCTAATATCTTAAGGACTTTCGCATACGTCGAGTCTAGGAGGATAGTAAAATGTATATAATTTAATTAAGTATTTAGATATATTTTTAACACTTTTTGGCACAAAATATGAAGTCCATCTGGTCCCTTCTAGCTAGACACTGTGGTGACGCCACGTGTCGAAAATTAAGCGGAAAAGGCCGTCAAGATGCTGACAGCCACAAATGGGGGCGTGGAGGTGACAGCCGGGGGAACACAGGCAGGTAAGAATATCAGAATTCCGTCACGGCACACTAGCCATGAGATGCACGCATGTCTGCTGAGTCACGTCAACTACGAAACAAAGCCGTAATGTTTCTTCAAAAAGCGCGCTCACTTTTGCTTACGTGTCTCCACGTTTTCTGTTTTTCTACCGTCCGCTTATTAAATAGTTAATAGTACTGTTTGATAAAAAATTTATCGTTATCATTTTTTATAGCATTTAACTTTTAGCCTTTTAAAAGTTATATAATCAAATTTTATTTATTATTTTGTCCCTCCATTTTAATTTACTAAACACATTACCCATCAGTTAACAGCTAAACGCTAACAGTTAACAGCTATAACCAAACATAGCCTTGGTTTCCTAGGACTCTTTTTAGGGGTGTAAACGAATTGAGTTGTTATTGAGCTTTTAAAACTTTGTTTGAGTTTGATTTCATGAGATTTTAATATGTTTGATATCAGATTTGGCTTGTTAGCCTAATATAACTGATGTGGGTTCGTTAACAATCCCATTGAGTTGAGCTTATTACAGCTGCAAATGAGCCAAGTCGGATCGTGAGCTAGTTCGACTCACTTTGCTGAGGGTTTGGCTAGAAAGCCACATTGGCTTATTTAAGGCTGACTCAATTATATAAACGGGCCAAATTGAACCGAGACCAATTTGGCTTGAAAGGCTTACAAGTCGGCTCGTTTATCGGCTCGCATGAACAAAATGCACCACTTGGTCCTCCCTTCATTGTTTGATGCGTGTTTCTATTTGGGTGTTTGAATGTCCCTTACGGTTTTACCTTTTAAACCCTAATCCCTCACCATGTTAATGAGCCCAAAAAGTCAACCTTTAAATGACCTAAAAAGCTCGATAAGCTGGCTTAACAAATACTCTAGACTAAATTATACTGATACTAAGTCGATTTGACTTGTTAAGGAGTAAATGAGCTAAATCGAGTTGAGTTGAGCATCCTTTTGTTTGAATTTAAAATTGATAAGTTTTATTAAACTTATATTTAAGGCGAGCTTTTGAACATTTGTTCAAGTTCGGTTTGATAAGATTTTTACTGATTTGATACCCAGTTTCACTTGTTAGCCTAATCGCGCTGATTCAAACCCATTATCGAGCCAATCGAGCTCATTATTGAGCCAATCGAGCTCATTATTGAGCCAATCTTGTTATTAAGTTGAGGTTATTAACGAGTTAAAATATTCAGGTTATATGAAACACTTTTTGAGCTAATAGCAACTATTAATGAACTCTTAATGAGCATTTAATGAGTTCTTGATAAGCTTTAACGCGGTCTTAGCAAGCCCTTAAGGAGTACTTATCAAATTGTTAGTGAACGTTAACGAGCCGAGCACCCCCTATTCGAATTCGACTTGTTAAGTTTATCGAGTGTGCTTAGGATAATAGTTTAAATCCTTACCATGTGTTTTGTATCTTGATCAAACATTTTATCTAATAAAAAACCCTATATTGTTTATTTCAAATTTGATGGATTTCGAGTTTCTTTGATTTTAACGTGTTCAATATCAAGTTTTATGTTCCCGTTCGGCATTATTTAGAAATGTCTATATAAATTAATTTTAATATGTACATACATATATAAAGGGTAATGTTATTATTACGGTAAAATTATTACGAAATTTATCACTTAGTTACCTTGAGATTTAAAAGTTTTATCATGTATATATTCTGAAATTTAAGAATTTTATTAATTAGATATCGTTTGCCAAAATTAAATAGATTTTTATTAAAAATTGTTATCGTGAAACATAATTATAACAATATGTAAGCGTCATCTATCATAATGTTACGATTGCTTAATTTTCTAACATGCCCGTATGTAGATATATTATATGATAATTCAATGAATATGTTTCCACAATTTATTGGATTTTCGTTGAAAATTATTAATTAGCTCATATATATATATATATATATATATATATATATATATATATATATATATATATTTTTTTTTTTTTTTGTAATCACGTATCACATCAACATTTCTTAGTGAAAGTTGATAAGATTTCTATAAAAATTAACCAAGTTTCGGCATAGGATACCTTATTAATATAATTTGAAACCTCAAATACGTTATTGTGTATAGTAAAATGTCCGGGTACGAAAGTAATAAATGACTATATCTCGTGGTACATAAGTGAAAAATTCCCAAATTGTTACTGCCACTTTAAAAAATTTTATGATTATTATTTAATACAAGTTGTATCATTATTGTTACAATAACGATTATTAACCTCACAATACCAACAATCTATTTAATCGATGAATTTCCTTGCAATTAAATACAACAACGGCAATAGCCCAGTGTTTTAAAGAGGCTCCTACTAAGGTAAGATCTAGAGAGAGTAAGATGTACGGAGCATTACCCTGTATATATAACTATTATCTAGAGAGATTATTTTCAAAGGACTCTTAACTATAAAAAAAAAAGGAAAATTGAACATTTATAAAATTTTAGTCGGATAAAGTAATCTGAAATAAGACATATCTTCTAATTATAAGGTTGTTATTATTAAGCCAAAATTATTATCGTCAAAGCAATGATATGACTTATAAGTAATAAAAGTCACAAAATTATCCTGAAAACTATGGTCTTGATTTGATAATAATAATTTTTACTTTGGTAATAATATTATCTTATGATTAAATATACAAACTAAAATGTATATAAAGGGAACACACATATCAATACAACAACAACAATAACAATAGATCCAATGCCTCAAGGGCTCCTGTCTTAGCGGGGTCTGGAGAGGTAGATGTATGCAACCTTACCTTTCAAGGTATAACCTTGTCGAGGCTATTTCCGAGAACCTCCAATCTTATAGGGTTGGCAACACGAAAACTTGCTAGGAAATCATTCATTTCGATACTACTGTTGCCCATATATGTTTAACTTTGGAGTTATAATGAGATTCGGTTCATGTCAATGTCATTTTGAAAAGTCATCGCCACCAACCACTCCATAGCGGTTTATTTAAACCTAATCTTCTTCCCCTTTCTCTCTCTCTCTCTCTCTAATCTTCTGTAAAACCCCAATTTCTTGAATCATCTTCATCAAATTCTCTCTCAAATCCGCCATGGAAATCACTGCAATCAGCGAATTCGATTCCACCATCACCTCCATAACCACCACCTCCTCTTTGTTCTCTCGCTTCCTCTCCAATTTGAAGTACGGCGCTCTCCTTATCGCTCTTCTCTACGCCTTCAATGGCGTCGCTTACAAGCTCAAGCTCTTCCTCTTTCCACTTCACAAATTGAACTTAGCTACTGCTGATGGCGTTCAGCTTGATCCAGACGACGAGTTTTCTAGCGATGATGATGAAACCGATACCGTTGAATCGCCGTCGTCGTCTGATGATGAAGAGGAGGAAGATTTAAGCCGATATGATCGCGATTTCCGCGTTGCAGGTTCAAGTAACCGTAAATTCGTACTTAAACGACCTCGTAGCATCGGTGAATTCAATTTCTCCTTGTCTGAACTACTGGACGGAAACAAAATCGTGAAGTTTTATGATAATCTAGGGTTAGAATTAGGTCTAGATGATGATTCTTCCTCTCGAAATAATAACGGTTTAATTTCAGTTTTTGATTTGAATAAAGATGTAAAGATCGGTTCTTTCTCCGGCGAAATTCCGGCTATATCGTCGTCATCACCGGCGGTTATTTTAACGGCCGGAAACACCGGCCGGGAGAACTGTGCGGTGAATTTTTGGGATATCAGACTCCGGCGGCGGTTACCGGCGGTTAAGGCGGAGTGGACGACGCCGGCGCGGCGGGTAACGGTGGATTCCGGCGGTGTTAAGAAGGTTTACGTAAGGGGTGACAGAAAAGGGTTGTTGACGGTTGGGGATGTGAGGAAGGTGGGGACGCCGTTAGAAAATGTAACGGAATTTGACGGAGATACGTGGTGGGATGCTGACGCCGTTGTCGTAACGGAGGAAGATTAACTGTGAATAGCTGTTAATTATAGTTGGAATAATTAATATGTTGTAAAATTTGTTATATTGTGAACTGTATTTTTTGTTTTTTTTGGACAAAAAAATTATAAAATGTATTTGTTTAATAATATTTAGAATTTAATGATTTTAAATTTCTAAATTTATTAAGTGAATAAGTTGTAAATATACGCTTGTTTGTCAATTTCAAAGTTTAGGCTTTGACAATGTTTCGTTTCTGCACCAAAGGAAAATTTAATATTGACGCACTTGATATCGGACTATTTATTATTTATGTATTAGAATATTTTAATACACAATTGAGACCTACATATTTATTATATGTTAGAATTAAGTCAATTTTTATTAAAAAATAATACAAAAAAGGGTTTTATTTTAAAATTAATTGATAATAAATAAAGTTATTATAATGTATAAGATGATATATTTCTTTTCTACCCACCTATGTGGGATTATATTAAAAACGATGACTGAAAGCACAATTATGATAATTTATAAGTTTCATATGTCAGGTTGTGACAGATTTTTAAACAAAATTGTTGATACAATATATAATTTAGGTAATGAATCGGTAGCTTTCATTAGAGCTCAGTTGACTTTTATCGGAATGAGTTAAAATTTCATAAAAAATTTGAAACAACTGAAAAGACTCATACGTATTGTTATAATTATGTGTCACATCTTTCGATAAACATTGGCCAAATTGCTCAACATATAAACTGTATCAACTGACCTGACTCTAAAACCTCGAGATTTATTTATATCTTTGTGTCAAGTTCGTTTTGTGCTGTAGTAACGTATCAAAGTTGGCTAATATTGCTAGTACTCGATGACATATAGGGACACATTCGTCTTCCCATTTGTTATGGACGGTCTTCACTTTGCTACGAACATATCAATACTTGTACTTTTCTGTCATTTCCTATTATCATTATCAGTTTGTTTTTTTTTTATTGTAAATTATCAAAATTTTAAATATGGTTTTAAAAATTACCTTAATTTTTTAATATCTCGTCTAAATTTTTAAAATTTTTTTTAATATTATATCTTAATATTAGCACTTTTAACACCTGTTAGCTTTTACTAACGTGCCTTTTGAAAAAAAGATAAAATAATTTAAAAAAATTTCAAATTGCCATGAAAAATAATTTTAAAATATTTTAACTAACTACAAAACTTATAAATACTATAAAAATTAATTTTTATATTTTAAAAAATATTTTTTCAATGCTTCCTTAGCAAAAACTAACGGACGTGAACGACGTCAAATTAAGGTATAATATTAAAAAATTTAGGTATAACATTGAAAATTTAGAAAATACATGTGGGTTTTAAAAATCACGCCTAAAATTTAGATGGTTTCGTAAAAAAAAAAATGCTTATTAATATCATGGCAAAATGTGTATTTCATCAAATATTTATTGCACTGCAATGGTTATTAGTTTATAAAATAATTGTCTGTAATTAGTATTTAGAAATTAATAATTTTATAAATATTAATCATAGTACTCCATTGGCAAATCTTAATTATATTTTCGTATTGGGCTTCTTAGATTGACTTAATGGTTAAATCTCCACCTCAGTAAGTTCCATATCGAGTTGAGATTTTCAGGTTAAGCTCACTAATTGTATTTATTTTCTCAAATAATTGGCTTTGATTAATTGTATTCTCCTTACTAGTACCAACAAAATAAAATACTATTGTCATTTCAATAATTAGCAATGATGCTTATTTTTATATTCTTATTTTTTATTTTTTTATCCTATTTTATTTTCTCTCATGCTTTCTGTGAAAATTTTATCGGGTCTTAAATCTGACTATACAGTTATTATATTTTACTGTACTTATATGTCAATCTTCTAAAAATTTCACTATATAATACTCTAACTATACATATATGTGAAGTTGTCAACACTTTCTTCGCGCACAATTCTTTATTAAATGTCCATCATACACCAAGTACTGAAGTACTTGATTTGTTGAAAAATAGCATGAGATTACATAATCATTATTATGTGAGGAAAATAAATTTAAAGTAATATTGTTGTCAATAAAATATTATTATTGTGGGAGAAGAATTGTAGTTTTTAAGATAATTTTGTGACTTTTATTATTTATAAGTCATATTATTGTGGCAATAATAATTTTTGCCTTGATAATAACAATTTCCAAAGTTTAACATAGATATCCCTTTTGAAGTTCCTGCATAAAACCTATTTAACGTTACTGTAAAATTGTTATTTTTTTAAGCAACTCTTCAAATTATTAAAAGAAAAAAACTGTTAGGTTATGTCTCAAATTACTTGTTTTATTTTATATGGGGCTACCGCGTGGTCACCAATCGATCGGGAGGGAAAGCCGATCGATTGGGTGATTTAAGGAAAGGATTCAGATTTTTTGGCCGTGAAGGGGCCGATCGATCGGGAGTCATTTTTCTGCTGGCCCTAATTATTTTCTATAAATAAGGGTTTAGGGTTTCGGTATTTGGTGAGAGGTTTCTCCCATACGTATCCAATCAAAGTGAGGTGAGCCACCATTAAGAAAAAGAGGTGATTTCGTAATTCCTCCAAGATATTCGAGTGCTACGAGAGTTCAGAGGGAGTGATTGTAATTCTTCCATATATCTCGTTTGGGAAGTGTCGTTGTAATTCTTCCGTTCAGTTAATAAAGAATCTTCATCTCCGCCCGTGGTTTTCTCCCCTCTCGATTGTAGAGCGGTTTCCACGTAAATATTGCGTGTTCTTGTTTTGTTCTTTCTTTCTCCACATTTGTTTACTTCTCGTTTTGTGTGAGTCATATTATTTGAATCGAATCAAGTTATCAGTGTCCACGCTTCCGCATTAAGTTTTCCCTAACAAATTGGTATCAGAGCATACTAGATTTGTTAAGTTTCATTACAAATTGGTATCAGAGCCCAGTTTATTTCGATTTGATAATATGACGTCCGCAATTAGATCCGAAATTGAGAAGTTTGGTGGTCAAGGGAGCTTCAGTTTATGGCAGGTTCGCGTTAAGGGCCTCTTGACTCAGAATGGCTTGAAGAAAGCTTTAGATGGGAAAGAGAAGAAATCAGAGAATCTTACAGAAGCACAATGGGAGGAGTTGGATGAGAAGGCGCTCACAACAATTCAGATGTGTCTTACCGATGACGTTTTGACAGAAGTTCTGGAAGTGAAGACCGCTAAGGAGTTGTGGGAGAAATTGCAGGATATGTTCTGTTTCAAGTCTATCTCCAACAAACTCGCAGTTAAGCGCTAGTTATTCACGTTTCGTATGTCAGAAGGTATGTCACTTAAGAACCACGTCAGTGAATTTAATTCAATTATTCAAGATTTGAAAGAATTGGATGATGTTCCTAAGGATGAAGATCAGGCAATGTTGTTGTTATGTTCTCTATCTACTTCATATAAGGGTTTTGTCGAAAGCATGATTTATGGGGGTAGACAAACCATATCTGTTGATGAAGTTAAGAGAAACCTATCGAGTAAAGAACGAGTAGATAGGGAATTATCTGACTCTGTGTATAACTCAGGTAGTGGTTTATTTGTGAGGGGGAGAACCGAGTATGATCATAGTGGAAACAAGTCTAAGTCTAGGTATTAAGACCTAACCTGTAACTACTGTCGTAAGAAAGTGCACATTAAGAAAGACTGTTACAAGCTTAAGAGAAAATTAGAAGCAGTTAACAGGTCTGACCAGAGATCCATAGCAGCTAGTGTTGAGAATGAAGATTTTCTTTTGTCCGTGTCTGAACCTCAGTTCAACTTGAAAGATAGTTGGTTTTTGGATTCGGGTTGCTCCTATCATGTCTGTCCCAACCGGGATTGGTTTTCCACATACGAGTCCGTTCGAGGTGGAGTTGCTTTGACGGGTAATGATAATCCATGCAAAGTTCTGGGTATAGGAACAATTCGTTTTAGGATGTTTGATGGCACTATCAGGGTTTTGGACGATGTTCGTCATGTTCCTGATTTGAAGAAAAATCTCATCTCTTTGGGTACTCTTGAATCTAAAGGGTACAGGTGCACAACTGAAGGTGGAGTTTTGAAGGTCGTTAAGGGTGCATTGACAGTTATGAAGGGCAGAAGGTTAGATACGTTGTATGAGCTTGTCGGTTCCACATTTGTTAGATCTGTTGCAGTATCTTCATCATCCTTGTTGTTGACAGAACTAGGGTTCACAAATTTAGGACGTTTGAGATTGGATCGTTCAGGGGATAGGTGTCTATCTGAGCACAGTGTAAGGGGCTCTTTGTGTGGTCAGTCCAGAGGACTGCTGGTATGTGAACAAGGGCTTTATGTGAAGCCGAAAGGTTTTCTCTTCAAACAATTCCTGACGAGACGTGTCACGTTTGGAGAGTCTTCATTATTGTTATCTCCACAAAAGATGTCATTAGTTGATTGTGATTCAAGTCAGGTGAGTAAGCCAGAGGGAGTTCAGTTTAGTAACACAGTTCAGCAGCGGGTGGCTGTTTCAGTTGATGTGTCAAGAGCCAATTCAGAGAATAAGATTGACATTGCTGATAACCTCTCAGATATATTCACTCAGTTTCTACCTAACAGGAAGTTCAAGTTTCGCATGGTTAGGTTTCGTACTTCGTTGTGTTAACCCCGTGTGTGGGGACTTTGTGGAGAAGGTGGAGGTAATTCTTTTATGTATGTAATTTGAGCCAAGGTGGAGATTTGTTAGGTTATGTCTCAAATTACTTGTTTTATTTTATATGGGGCTGCCGTGTGGTCACCGATCGATCGGGAGGGAAAACCGATCGACCGGGTGATTTAAGGAAATGATTCGGATTTTTTGGCCGTGAAGGGGCCGATCGATCGGGAGTCGTTTTTCTGCTGGCCCTAATTATTTTCTATAAATAAGGGTTTAGGATTTCGGTATTTGGTGAGAGGTTTCTCCCATACGTATCCAATCAAAGTGAGATGAGCCGCCATTAAGAAAAAGAGGTGATTTCGTAATTCCTCCAAGATATTCGAGTGCTACGAGAGTTCAGAGGGAGTGATTGTAATTCTTCCATATATCTCGTTTGGGAAGTATCGTTGTAATTCTTCCGTTCAGTTAATAAAAAATCTCCATCTCCGGCCGTGGTTTTCTCCCCTCTCAATTGTAGAGGGGTTTCCACGTAAATATTGTGTGTTCTTGTTTTGTTCTTTCTTTCTCTATATTTGTTTACTTCTCATTTTGTGTAAGTCATATTATTTGAATCGAATCAAGTTATCAGGGTCCACGCTTCCGCATTAAATTTTTTCTAACAAATTGGTATCAGAGCATACTAGATTTGTTAAGTTTCATTACAAAAACTTTAGCTGGAAGCAGATTTAGTGTTAGACCAAATAATTTAAGAAATACTTTTGAGGTTGATTGTTTGGTTATTATATTTTTAATTTTTATTGTAAATGAGAACATATGTATCTTAGAAGTATTATTTTTCTTCAGCTGTTATTTTATACAATGACTTCAAAGTTGAAAATTATACACTACTATCATTTGAATAAGTCGTTTTATATATTGAATAATCGCTTATAAAAATTAATAAAATATTTTTTGTGCTAAAAATTATATATATATATATATATATATATTTTTTTTTTTCCACATATACATAGGGGTGTATTTGATCCTAGCTGAGCCTGAGTTTATCAGGGTCGAGGCTTGGCGAGTTTACATTTTCCGAGGTTGGGCTTGGCTCAAAGCTCACTGAGCTAGGAAACTTCAAGCTAGAGCTCGAATCGTCGTAATCTTAGCCTCGGCTCAAATCAGTTGAGCTTGAACTCGGTTCGGTGGGCTTCAATATAAACTTGCAATTTTAAGGCTTATTTAATGTCAACTTAGTGCATTTGGGTTCCTAAAGCCTTGGGCACAAACTCATTTAGTGCCAAGCTTGGGCACACTAAGGCTCTTGTTTAGGCTCATGAGCTAATTAGCTTGAGCTTCATTAGGCTCGAGCTCGACTCAAGAAGTTAAAGGAGCTAGATTAGCTCGACTTGAGCTCGAAAGCAATCCAGTGATGCAGCCCCGCCTCAACCTTTGGCGGGTTTCGGGGCGAATGAGTCTTGGCGGGTTGATCTTGGTGAGATGGATCTATCGGCAGAATCGAGAGAGAGAAGCAAAAGAGAAGGAAAGACTCGGAGACAGGTAGTTGAAGGAGGAGTTTAATTTTAAATAGGATTAGTTTTCATATTTAAATTTTGGATTATCTTTTAGTGTTTTTTTTCTTATTCAACTCGCTTCTGTATTTAAACAAGAGAAGGTCAAATTTTTTTTTTTTATTTTTATTTTTAGCTTTCATAATTTTCAGATTTGAGTATCAATTTTCTAGGATTTTCTCTCTATCTCGGGTTGTGAGAAATCCCTTATTTTTATTATTTTCGCAATAAAAATTAAAAGGAAAGGCCGTTGAACCTTCCCGTTTCCGAATCCCGGCTCGAGATTTATGATGAACCAGCTTGGCTCGTGTACACCCTTACATATATAATACAAGCAATAGTTAAAGCCTTTATGGGCCATTGGTAGCTCTAAGGCCCATTACAAATGTGGGCCTCTAGACATTTCTTTTTACTAAAAGAATCCTCTTTTTTTTTTTTATAATTCCCCTTTGTTTAGCTAAAGGCAAAACATTACATTATATAAATTTGCATTAGGTTCGTTTGCTATACTGATTACGTTAAGAGCGAAGTGAGATATAAGACCCGAGATTATGTCAGAAAATGTTTTTCCATCCATGTCAAAAAAAAAATTTGCTTAGTACCAGTTATTTTGTTGATAAATAAAATTCTGTTTCCATATTGAAGGTTCTAAATTGTAAAATTCTTAATTTGATGCATATTTAAATATAATGCTTATTTAAATAAAATTATTTCAAAATATATACATAATTTGGTTTAATACATAAATTAGTTTATATAATTTATACTATTACATCGATTTCCATAACCGTAAAGTATTCAATTGATACTTTATGATCAAGAGGTTTAAATGACTTGAGCTGAAACAAAGACGAATCAAGCCTGAACTCAGGGCTGATGACATCTTCGAGTAGGCCCTTCATATATAATAAAATTTTAAAAGTTATTCATATTAATAATTAAGAATTGAAAAACATAATCCCTTAAATTTTGGGGTTCCAAGTGGGTGCTTGAGTTGCTTACAGTTATGTTCCGCCGTGCCTGAACCCAATAAAGATCAATCTTGGAGGCCTACGAGCCTAAACAAACGCTTGAATGAACACTAGCAATTGAGTACCAATAAGTTCAATCTCGTAGTGAGTTAAGCTTGAGCTTGAATGAACACTAGCAAACGCTTTAAATGAATAGAGGTGTTCAAGTACCAGCTATAAACCAAAACTAGGACCTAGACAATTACTATTTGATTAGTTCGAACAGTCTCGTATTTTATCTTTGATTAGAACCTTAATAAGTTTTTAGTGCATTCGGGTTTAAAATAATGAACAACTTTAATGCGTTAAAGTATCGCCCCAGACTAAAATTTGTGTCATAGAAGCTAATCTAATCCAAGATATACGAATGCATGTTATACAATGTGATAGTTCTAATCTTTACAATTGACCTAACTCCATCGGGAGTTAGAGCCACTGAGCACCCTTATAATTCTTTTAGAAGGCAAAGACGAAGGTCTTTAGATAGTCGATCCCTCATGCCCCTGATTAGCTGCCTTATTGGCCGCTCGATACACTACAACAAAAAAAGGTAATTCTCGGCGCTTTTTTTTTGGAATTCTCGGCGCAAAAAAGCGCCGAGAATTTTATTATTGGCGCTTAGGACAAGCGCCGAGAAAGAAAAGGCCGAAAAATAAAAGCGCCGAGAATACCGGCGCTTATAAACGCCGAGAATCTCGGTGGTTATGAGCGCCGATATTTTTCGGCGTTTTTTATTGTCGAGATTTTTTGAGTTTTTTAAATACCCTATTTTTACTTCTTAGCATGGACATTTTACAAACAACCTGTATTGTCCATTTATTTGGGCATATTTTCCACACACACACACAGATATATATATATATATATATATATATATATATATATACACAAAATTACTTAATAAAAAAATATCAACTAAACTGATAAATTTTTCATAAAATTTCGAATTCGACAATCAAAATATTACATCATTGTCAATGTACTTTGATAGTTCAATACAAAATTTGAGATTTTTTTCACTCCAAATATCAATATAATTAATCTAATAACCAAAAAAAAAAAAGAATATACAATACTAACTTAGTCAAGTACATTCTTCACAAATATATCAATCAACCGAATGAGCTTGGCGTGCTTGGAGATGCAAAAAAATTTGAGGGTTCACCGTCACCTGATCCCGATTCATCTCTACCCTGTATAGACATCACAATAATAACATTACTTATGTACAAAATATCAATCTGCCAGTTTACTATCACATAAATCAATAACAATGAGCACATGAAATCATTTATCGGAACCCGTCAACCCTCAAGTGTCCACAGTCCCTTTTGGAAGGGAAGTAGGAGTAGATAGAGGGAGGCCTAGGTTGTGCTGCATCTCATGACTTTCATATCATGTGATTGCCACCTATTTAGCTTGCCCTCCATTCTCATTTCTATCTATTATGTGCTTGAAGCAAATGAAGAGTCTGCAACATCTTAAGGCGACAATATAGCACATGAGATTCCACTCTCTGCCACATCTTGCAAAGCACAACACACATGATTCAAATTATATCTTGTTGTCTAAAGTTAGGCTATTCCTCATATGGGGAAATTGAAAGAGGATTATCAATGAAAATATTAGAGAAAAGATTTAGTAGAAGAAGTGTCAAAACATCCAAAAACCAAACCATCTTATCAAGCAGCAAGACAAGCATATCTGATCCAAAATTTTGCTTCACATGGCAAATTCATATAGTTTCCCAAAAGTACCAACCCCAATGCCACATTTTGTCTCAATCATTCACATCATCAATTTCATTATTTACAAAGGATTATAAAGGCAATTATTTGCATTATAGTACAAACAAATACAAATTAAATAGATTATCTTATCGGATCAGCAACCGCAGTAATAATTGCTCGACCTTCTGCTATCATTTCATATGATGCTTGGCCAGAAGAAACAGCATCATAGATGGGTAAGAGCCTTCTCATTTGCTGCTTTACATTGGCCAATTCTATTTTCATATTTTGTAATTCGACATGATCACCGGTACGATCGAGTCCCTTTTTCTTTAGTTCACCCCTGACTCCGTATATATCACTCCTCTTCACGCCAAATCCATAGCCTACCGCTCGATAGCCCGGATTTTCCTGTTCATACATTAGCTCTGCAAATACTTCCTCCTCGATTTCTGATCGAGGTCTGGAAGAAGATCCAAGTCGAGCCTCAACTATTTCTCTAGCTGTATCCTACAAAGAAGAGAAAAAGACATTAAATACATTGAAATTAAAAGAAATGTGAGATAATAATAAAACCCACCATAAATTCTTGTGAAACCGTGTTCTCAAAAAAGTCACCACTCTTCTTGGTATGAGTTTCCGGGTAAAACTCTATACTGGTGGGCTTCCTCCCTTTATTAATTTCCTACAATCAATACGTCAATATAAGTCTTAACTAATTTAACAGGTAGATAGTAATAATACACTAAACATATACTTAAGTCCTTACAAAACTATCTCTTTTATTGGCATAACTTGTTGAACCAGTCGTGTGAAACTGATTCTGTTTGGCACGTGCTTCTTTGCCGCATTTACTCTTCTCCTGACATTGGAAATCAACATCAATCCAAGAAAAACTTTACATTCATAATCAATATCAATCTGCTTCCCCCTTTTTGACCAATCAAAAATTACTTAAAAAGAAATTGTTTTACCTTGCCTTGTGGAGAAAACCAAAAATGTACCAAAGTTATCCATTGGTCACGATTAACTCCTCGTGGCACTATTGCAATAACTTCAGCCTCAGTTTTGTTCCCTTGGCAATATTGCGCTTTCAAGCTCGTCTTATAACCCCTCCACATTTTGCCAAGATGCTGTAGTATTGATTTATCAATCAATACATCAGTGGGCATTGAAAATTTCCCCTAAAACATAAAATTTAACAATAATGTCACAAAAAGGCAAGGGAATAGTAAAAAGGCATAAAGCAGTAGTTGTACTAGTAAGAGAGCAACCACATTTCAGTGCTATATCCAAATTTTACTCGAACAGTAAAATTTGATAGAAGAACCTATTGCCAATTATACTATTGAATTAAATTAACACATTTAAGAGTATAAAACCTTAATTAATACAATGATAAAGTTCAAAAACTTCAGACATACATATTCTATCATATATATAAAGTAAACTTCAGACATAAATAATACTTACTCGGATAACCTCAATAGCTTCTGCTTTGTATTGGTCATTCATCGTACGCCAATCTCTTACTCCGAGCGGACAAAACCGTACCGTTTTTGCAACCTCTCCAATAAACCGGATCAACAAATCGCCACCTTTTCTAATTGGTTGGCGTAGGTCATTGAACCGCACAATAATTCTTACACCTTCAGGAAGATGCCATACTTCCTTAACTGGTATCGTCCTTAAGGTACTCGAGTTACCTTGGCCATATATTAACGATTAATATATACCATTACTTTTCTAATTGATTGAAAAATTATTACCATAATTAATGCTATAAAATTAAAAACATTTACCGATAAGTTGAAGTAGCTCCCTCTCATCAAATGGCACGTCAGTGGAGCAAACACCAGCTTCCCTGATTGGTCCCTCTGCTTCAGATGTTGACGGTCTTGGCTGACTGTCATCACCTCCTTCATGTTCCGGTGTTGCTGTTGAGGACTGCACTGATTTGCCACTTCTAAAAAACCTCCTCATTGTGAATCTACGCTTTTCCAAAAACAAAAGAATTAGTAGATGTATAATAGAACGTACAAAAATAAAATGAGAAGCAAATATGTTCCGTAAAACATATAATCAATAATGAAACAAAGATCATGGATAAAATGAAACAACACGTACAAAAGAAAACTAACATACATGGACAAAATAAAACAACACGTACAAAAGAAAACTAACATACATGGAAAATGAAACAACACGTACAAAAGAAAGCTAACATACATGGACAAAATGAAACAACACGTAACATTATTTCACAACTCTAAAAAAACAAAAATCAAATCTCGCCTAGATCATACAAGTCCCTAGGTTTAGTCTTAATGACATGATACCATCCCTTTTGCATCTCATCTTGAATATAGAAAACTTGCTTTGCTTGAGATGAGATGACAAATGGATCATCTTTCAACAATTGACCCGTATGCATCAACTTAGAAAAGTTCACACAAGCACCATCATTTCTAAATGTTCTTAAGCCCCTATTTATAACTACCCAATCACAACGAAAAATGACAACTTTATAACTCCCATAATAGTCTAGTTCATATATGTCTGTCAATTTGCCATAGTAAACTTATCCATCAGCTATGACCATGACCCCAGAATTTTGTGTCTTCATATAGCGTTCACGATCTTCTGTATGAAACTTGTATCCATTAAGGACAAATCCATTTCTTATACTTTGGCCAAAAACCCTTAAAAAGGATATGATATTCCACATCTTCTAATGAGAACCATTTGGCTACTTTGCATTTATTACATGGACATCGAGTTTTTCCTTCTATAAGGTTTTCTTTAGCCAACTTAATGAATTCAATGACACCATCAATATAAGCTTGACTAATCCTTTGTTGCGTGATCCAACTCGTATCCATATCTCTAAATATTAAGTAGTGCAATCAAATTACCTAAAAATTGAAAAAAGATAGAGTTCATAAGACAAATATTTAATCAACCAATCAAAATATATACAAATACAAAAACAAATAATTAATGGGACTTAGGAGAAGTTATAAATTAAAGTAAGATACATGAGTTCCTTATAATCAATTTTAATCCTCTAATGTGAAGGATCCATCTAAACAAGGGATACAACAACAAAGTTTTATTTTTCCAAATTTAAAAATTATGAAATCGATATCTAATCTCCCTGGCATTAACAAATTGAACTCACAAGCGCCACCAACACATAATTTTAAACATCAATCAAACACAGTAACACAAGAATTTCGTCAAAACAATAATTTTTTGTATTAATCAATTCAAATGATGAGATGCAACGATAGAATCCTTCGAACCATAGCATTAAGGATGCACATGAAGCAGGGGAAAGTGTGAAACGGCGATAATACAAAACTACAATAAAACTACTTCAACCAACTCAAATGATATAACACTTGTAGAAGAATAAGCAGTCCAATAAAAATAAAAACCGAAACTAGGGCAAGGACGTCACATACTAACAGCAAAACAAGAGCAACTGTGAAATCGGAAGGTGAAGGTGAGAGACGAACGCTGGCGGCGACGGTGAGAGGCGAACCCGGGCAGCGACGGTGAGAGGAGAACGCCGGCGGCGACGGTGAGAGGCGACGCGGTTGGAAATCGGGTGGTGAGGGTGAGAGACGAACGTGCTTTGCGAGGGTGAGGGTGAGAGACGAGGGTGAGAGACGAGGGTTAGGGTTTGCGGGAGGTGAGGGTGAGAGACGACGGTGAGAGCGCGAGAAATGAGGGTTAGGGTTTGTTCGGGGTATATATACCCGGCAAGAATCTCGGCGTTTATAAACGCCGAGATTCTCGGCGCTTATAAACGCCGATATTTTTTGCGTCGTTTAAAACCGCCGAGAATTTTCGACGCTTTGTCTCGACTCATTTAAAAGCCGAGATTTCTCGACATTTGTATAAACGCCGAGATTTCTCGACGTTTGTATAAACGCCGATAATTATGTGCCGAGAATTGCCCTTTTTTGTTGTAGTGATAGCAATGGTTGAAGGAGATGTGCACACAGTCGTTGCTTAACAATCGAATATCTCCCATTAGGATTTCGCTATTTGCTGGTAAAATAAGCGATCCAAGGATTGCCTTGATCATAGCCTCATCGACACCATCCATGATTATCTCACAAGATTCTAACAAAATAGCATAGAAAAGGGCATCTCTAGCCACAACAGCCTCAACAACAATTATCAAATCCTATTTCCAAAGGTATTCACCCTTTTAAGGGTCTATAAAGGTGAACACCAATATAAATAAGATCAAATAAGCTAACACAACAAATTACAAGATTTTAGGAGTTCAAAACAAGTTTGACTAATGAGGCCCTCTTTTGGTAACCGAGAATGTTCATACGACCTTAAGCATGCATCGAATCCACTCTGTAAAATAATATTAGCTAATACATGGGTGTCTTATATTACACATGCACTTATACGGTTATAACATATTATACTTCAATTATTATTTCTCCAATTTCAAAAGCTGATATATGATAAAAACAAACTGATAATATGACTTATTTAAACTTTTAAAAGAAAACTAAACCTCCTAGGTAAGGGATTTTTGTTCATGTTTTTGCCTTTTGATTTCCTTTCTTTCTTTTCTTTTGTTTCATTTGTCTCTTATTATTGTAAAGAATCACCTCTTCAAAAAAAATTTGCCCATATGAATTAATTTTTTACGAGAAGTTGTATTTTACGAGAGTTCAATTCCTGCATTAACTATCAAGGAAGTAGATACAAAGTATTTAGTTGTCAGGGTGAAATAAAACTTTCTAGAGAGGTTAGTTAAAACCAAAAGAAATAAAACTTACCTAAGAAGGAGATTAAGTAAGTTACTTCAAATATTTTAAAAAAATTAAAAATTACTAAGTAATTTCTACTTCTGCCATTCAACCGACCTTCTACCAATTGTACAAAAGCTAAAACTCACAGTTTTAATAAATTTCTACTTCCCACGTATCAAACGTGTCATAATAACTGAAGTTGAACTCAAACTTATTGAGCAAAAAGAACATACCCAGTGCCTCAAGGGTTCCCGCCTACGCAGGGTTTGCGGGGCGGATGTACACAGCCTTCCCCTTTTAGGGTGTTAACCTGAAAAGAGGATGTTTCCCAGTGCCCCCAACCTGAGGGTGAGGACTTCCCAGGAGGTCACCCATTCTGGCACCACTTTCGCCCAAGCAAACTTAATTTTGGAGTTCTAATAAGATTCAATAATAACATGTTGGTGTCCTCTTTGGTAACTCAAACTTATTGAGCATGGAACATATACAAAGAAGTAAAAGGGGGTGCATGGGGAGCAGTTGTCAAAAGTGGTCTGCATGCTCGCCACGTGTCCCTCCCGTTCTGCATGTATTTCCCATCACTACCTGCCAGATCCCCGCTGACATACACTCCTCTCCCCTTTCTTTGGCGCTTTTGGTTTCTAATTTCTGACATCCTGATATAATATGTATTATTTACGTTAAAAGTCTATGTATTTTACTCGTTACACTGGCCGGTAATTTGGTAAGAAAAATATTTTTTTTTTTATCAACAATCTTCCTTTATAAATGATTAATCAATGGTTGAAGATCTTGTTCTCAGATCATAGGGTGGTTGTGAATTCTTTTGTGCCTCACAAATTACGAAAGTTGAGAAAAGATATATATGGATTTGTGAGGTATAACCGTATAATAGTAGGGAAGAAGCCGTAATAGGCATTAGGGATGCAAATGGATCATGACTTGGTAATAGAAGATTAAGGGTGTGTTGGCCTAGATTCAAAAGAGGTATTAGTACGGACAATAGAGAATAACAGAGTAACGGTGACAGTAATGTTAATGTTCGGCCTAACTTGAATTAGAATAAGAGAACCTTTGTGAATGTGGTCAGAGAAGGTGATCAAGGGAGAACTGGGTTAAACTTAACAAGCTCCAAGAGTGGAAATGCAGAGGTGGTATTTGATAAGAAATATCGACCCAAATTGAGGGAGAAGTTTGTGAAAGTCAAGGGGATTGATCGAAAAACATTCACCTGGAAACAGTAGATGAGAATGTTAATAAGTTGAATAGGAGTCTAGTTATTAAAACTATGCTGGATATTAAATTGGAAACAATCTCATCAAGACTGCATGAAGAGGGGTTCAACTTCTCAAAAATTTGTAGCATAGGTGGTAGAAAATTTCTTCTCATTTTTCCGTCCATAGAAGAAAAGGAGTTATTTTTCAGGTGGATGAGCCTTGGATAAAAAAAAATTTGTTTAAGAAATCATCTATCTCGACCAAGTTTGAATGAAATATGAAGAAAAAGGCCTGAGTCGCTTGTTATTGAATGCCTATTCAAGCATGGTCCACTAATAATTTTCATAATTTGTGTGAGCAGTGGGGTTCAATCCTAGCAATGAACAAGCTTTGCTTTAACTTGAAATCCTTTGAGGTTGGAAGAGTCGACTGAGTTACTTGATCCTATCAAGAATGTCATGGTCCTATCAATTGGACAATCTCAACACATTGTTCACATGTTTGAAACCAACCGGGTTACCTCTGAATGGTTTCAGGAGTAGGCTTTTGGTAATCATGTCAATGGGACTGATCCTACTAAAGGAAGCGATTCGACAAGCCCTTGTGAAGAGGAGAGAGTAGATAGGGGTCCCACAGTAGAGGGTGTTGGGGGTGAATCTCATGGAGCTGGTGATGCTGTGGGTGCACCCCCTGCTTTGGGTGGCTTGCTTGCTCTCACAGATTCCCCTCAATGCCCTCAAAATGTCGATTCTATTGGCGCCCTCAAATTGGTTGAGGATGTAGATCTAAATCTTGGTGTAGAGACGGAGGCTAATAATGATGTGGATGAGATGACTGCTGTTGAGGTGTTGGGTGGAGATGATATGCATGAGGCTAATACTATTGATGATTTTTCTGCTTATGTAGGCCAAGAGAATATTAAGTGCTTTGTGGATCTTAACTACAATTGTTCTGATCCGGGGGTGGTCCGTGTTGCCGATTCTGAGGATCGTCAAACCCCTCCTCTACCTCCCGGTGTTATTGGTCCTACACCCTATACTGGTTTGCCCTTTGCCGAGCCTTCCTTTGCCCTCAAACGGGCTTGTAGGGCATGGGACATGGGGAGAAGATTGCGCCTTAATTATGATGGTCATGAGTCTGACATGCATTGTCTTTTTTGCTCTCTTGAAGGCAAAGACCGTGGTGGGATTCCCCCAAAAAAGAAGAAGTCTCGTAAGAAAAAGTCAAGCTGTGCTTAGTCCCCCGTTAGATATTGACATTAGTGTTGCTCTATGGTGGATTACTTGGGGCGGGTGCGTGCTAGGTACCGGTAGGAGTTCTCGTGGCAAATTCAGAAAATGTGTAGTCCTCTAAGTATTGATTACAGTATTTGATTGTTTGGTCTTCTAGGTGTTTGTTCGTATTAGGGGTTATGGAATGAGTTTGGATTGTTTTCTTTTTGTAGTATTAGGTTTAGTTTTGGTGTTTGTTTCTCTGTATTTTAGGACTTAATGCCTTTAGAGTTCTACTGGTGTAGGCCTTTAGGTTTTATTTTTTTTTTGGGGGGGGGGGGGTTGCTATTCTATTTTTATCTTTTTGTCCTACTCTTGTGAGCTTTCTCGAGCTTCACTTTCATGGGAGCGTCGGTTTTGTTTCGAGAGTTTTCTCTCTAATTATCGAAAAAATTTATTAATTTAATCTTGTACTTTTAGTTATTTTAATTCAGTTTCTATATAATTTAAAATATACCAATTTAGTCTATTGGTTAAATTTAAGTTAAATGTAATTTTGAAAGGCAAAATTGTGTTAGATGCAAGTAACTTATTATAAATTTATCTGTTTACTCAATTGAACCCAACTCATGATCGGACTGTTAAAATTTTTTTCAGAAACTTAATACAAATTTTTTTTAAAGAACCAAACTAACACATTTTGAATTGTATAGCGACTAAATTGACATAATTAAAAGTACAATGACTAAATTGACACAATAAACAAAGTACATGGACCTTAAGCGTGAGTAACCCTATTATGATATCAATTATTTATATATTAGTAATCCGATATTTGTCACAATAATAAAAAGACCTATGAAAAAAGTGGGCAAAATGGATTCATAACTTTGAGAAAATGATTGGCTTTGAGGGTTGGGCATGGGTCCCGGACCCTAACCCGCTGGGTGTCGAAGGATTGCTCGTGCTGCTCCCGCGGTAAGAGCAAGTTGCCTCGTGCCGGTTGGGGAATGGATTGGGAGCGGCTCCCTCAATTTTCAATAGGACCCCTTACGACGTGAGACGTCATATTCGAGGGAGAAAACTTATATGGTATGTAACTGTAAATACTCAATATAGTATATTGATGAAATACCTCTCTTGAAGGGTATTAACGTTTGGGAAGAAGGGTTTTTCTTTCTTTTTTAAAAAAGAAGTCAAGAGAGATATTTTCATCAATATATCGTAGTGGGTATTTAAAGTCAAGCGCCACATCAATTTTCTTTTCGAAATTTAATGTCATTATCGAAGAGGGCTCTATTTATTAATATTAAAAAATCTAAGATATTAAAAAAATAAATAAAAGTCAGGAGCCAATTTATCATTTTCACAAATGTCGAGACGTTAAAATGCAAATAAAACTTATAATATCATATAAATATAATAATATTAAGAGGAGTTATTATTAATAGAGTATTATTAATATAGAATTTCTTAAAGACATGTCTCCTGGAAGCAGTGCAATGAGGTTGCCTGAGCATTCAAGTAAGGTAAGTGGTAAGAGAAAGGCGGATAAAAAGATCAAAAAGGGTATTACGACTGAAAAACTTCTTGCGGGAGAGTGTACATGAGAGATTGGGAAGAAGCTCAGGATGAGCTTTGAGGGCGACGATTATGTTATAGCATCTTTTGGCCTAGGATATGATTTGTATCGAGTACCTACCACTCCCCCTGGTTTTTGATGATGTGCTCTCACTTCTCAGCCCGATCTTGACCTCTCACCTCTCAGTCTTATAGCATCTTTTGTCCTTGTTTGCTTTTCGTTCTACAATCCTATTTTTCTTGTTTTGGCCTGTTTGTGTATTGTGTTTTGTCCATGTCTGATCCCCCTTTCTTTAAGGGTGCCCTAAACCTCGACTTGGTTGAGTGACCTGACTTGTATTGCTACTTTATCGCTAATTATTAAAGAAAAATTAATAGAGTATTTTTTTTTTTTTAAACTCTACAACTAATATGACACATCATCACTATATATCCCACCCTCCAATCCTAAATCTTTTGTAAGAGAAACTATTAGTTATTAATTATTTACATTGCTGCCCCTAATTTAGAAATTTTACTTCTTATAATTTATTTTATATTGTAATCTATGAAAAATAATAAACCATAAAATTACCTAATGACAATAACAATAACTTAGTATCTTAACGAGACTCCTGCCAAGACACAGTTTGTGAAGGCTAAAATATACATTATCTTACCTCTATGTAGTGTTAACTTGTAGGAAGGTTGTTTTCAAAAAATCGTATTCATTAACACATCTGGCAATAACATTACCCAAAAGTTATTAGTGTGATTTGAAGTTAATTATTAAATCATTATTGTTAAGGAATAAACTTTTCCAAAAGTTCTGGGTAAGATGGTTCTTTGATATGGTATTAGATTTTTGTTGACCAAGGGTCATGAGTTCGAATCTCAACAATCCCCACTTTTACTACTAATATTAATATAGTTTAAACACAAAGTATGAGGGAGGCTTGTGTAACATCGACACTTTAAGCCTGATAGGTATTTGTGTGAGTGGGCATGTTAGAGTATAAAACTAATCATAGACCTTCATCAATCAGCTTAAGCTGTTGGGTAAGATGGGGGATTAAGTCTGCAAACATCGTACATGCATCTCACAGGAAATCAATGCTCCATTAATTAACAAGCATAACTCAAACTGGAAATTTGATAATATACGATCATGGTTATTATGTTTGTTTATCGATCCCTTGTCCTTTTTTTTTAAATAATATTTTATTTCTGTAAATTTGTTCAAACAGAGTCCTTATCTTTCTTTTGATCAAAATAGTCTCAATTTATTTTAATAGCGAAATTGGTCCCACATCTAGTCATCAAAAATAGGTAAAAATTTAAAAAATGGGGGATTAATTTTATTATAAAATAAACCATCCTGGGTTATTTTGAACCAAAAAAAACGATGGCAAATCAATTAATTTAAATACAGTTATAATTTACGGACATTAAAGATCAATGATGTCAATAACTCGATATTGAGCAAACAGGAAGGAACATACCCAGTGCCTCAATGGGCCCCGCTTACACAGGGTCTGGGGGAGCGGATGTACGCAACCTTCCCCCTTTAGGGTGTTAACCTGAAAAGAGGCTGTTTTCCAATGCCCCCAACGTGAGGGTGAGGATTTCCCAGGAGGTCACCCATCCTGGTACTAAGCACGCTTAACTTCGAAGTTCTAATGGGATATGATAACGACGTATTGGTGCCCTCTTTGATGATATTGAGCAAACAACGGACCCAAATTAAAAAATAATAATAATAAAAAAAATTTATTCCTTCAATAAATTTTTATTTAAATATTTCTCTTTTAATTTGTCTCTCTCACTGTCATTTTTAAGACATCCAATCCTGTTCAGCCGCCAAAACATTTACCCTTCATTCCCACGTGATCCTCACGTGATCCCCCCTACCCAACCCAACCATGGTTAAAATTTAACCCAAGAGTCAACTCCAAATCCATACTCATATCCGTCTCATCGCTGTTACCTGTTAACCCATCCAACTCCGGGTCGGCCTCCCCTTCAGTAGTGGAAAACACGCTCTCGTTCGACTCCGAACCGGTGGGTACTGCTCCGGGTTGGGCCTTCCGAGCCGTCCGAGTTCGAGTCCGGAGGGGCTCAGTAGGGTCCACGAGGGGTGACACGTGGCGGATGTCGTAGAGCTTGGGAGGGGGGTGCGGTGGTGCGGCTGCGGCGGAAGAGGGGAGAGGAGAGATGGGTTGGCCTTTGAGGACAGCGTCTACCGCGGCGTGGCAGTGGTGCCATTGGCCGGACCACATAAGTCCTACTGCACCGTAGACTGGGTCTACGACGCGTCCACATGCTTCGTATAATAGTGATTTGAATACCGCTGTTTCAAAAATTAAATTATTGATTAGTCAGACGAAAATGATATATGTACTCAATTTAGAAATATGCCACTGTTATTGTCGGGATAATTTTTGTTAACATTGGGGTAATTACGAACACTTTTGGTGTTTTAAATCTCAGGTACGAGGTGTGTGAGATTAATGAATACAACATTTTTGGTGATGACTTTAATAAATTCCACAAAATGTCAGAGTATTCAAATAATAAATGCTAAAATTTTAAAATATTTAAGTTATAATTTTTTTAAAGTAACTGCTAAAGACCACACCTGACAATCTAGTAATAAACTCTACGCTAAAGTTGTGAAAGTACAACAACAACAACAATCCCAGTGCCTTAAGGGTTTCCGCGTAAGCAGGGTCAGGTGGGGGAGGGGGGGTAAGATGTACGTAGCCTTACCCCTTCAGGGTGAGACCCTAACAAGAGGATATTTTCGAGGAACCCCAACCTGATAGGCAGAAGTTGAGAAAGTGTATATACTTTACTTATTATGTCAACTTAATCCTTGTATCTCGAATTATGCCAATTTAGTTTTTGTACAAGTTATATTGTGTGAAATTGACCCTTGAGTAATTTAGCAATGAAAATTTAATGAACCGATCACTAGTTGGTTTAAATTGGATCAACACGAGAGTTTATATTTGGTTTTCTCATCTAACTTGATTGTTCGAACTTAATTTGAATTCAACTATTGGATTGAATTGATACAAGATAATTTATATAAAAGCTAAACTAATTCAATTAAAATTATAACAAAATACATATATTTTTAGCCGTGATTTTTTCAAAATAGTACATTTTGATATTTTTATTCTCAAAATAGCAAATAAAAATTAAAAATTATTAAAATAGTATGTTCAGTCAGCATGCCATGTGGCAAGCTGCCACCTAAGTAAGTGCAATTTGATCATTTCACCTTTTTTTTTACACAGCTGCACACAACCTTTCAACAATATGTAAATAAAACTACGTGTTGCCTAAATTTTTTGTATTTTTACATTTTGGTAAAAGGTTGTTGCAATCTTAAAAAAAGGGCTAATTTTTCTTTTCTTTTTTTGATCGAATGACTGAAATGTCCTTATTTAGGTGACAGATTGCCATGTAATTTTTTCATACTATTTTCATAATTTTAAATTTTTGCGTGATAGTTTAAAAATAAAAATCTTAAAATATACTATTTTAAAGAATCATCCGATTTTGGTGTAAATAAATCGAAATTTTATGTAATTGTTTTTCATTTCCAAAATCTTTTATTGCTAAGAGTTGCATGTAGTCAGACTTTAAATGAACCAACATAAATTTAAGAATTTATTAGCCATTATGAAAAACTGCGCCTAACTTCACTTATAAGATCAACTTGTGTCAATTTAATCTTTATACTTTTAATTATGTTAATTTTATTTATTTATAATTAATATTATGTCAATTTAATCATATAAGAAAAACTAATGTTAAATTTTTAATAAACCAACCATAAGTTAGGTTAAATTGACCGAAACGGAAGGATCTACAATAGGTTGCATGTATATAATGTGATTTTGCTATTAAAATTCACGTTTATAACTTAACTTGAATTTGACAAAGGATTAAATGAATGTTATAAATAGTAGAGGTACTAAATTATTATAATTAAAATATAAAAATTAAATTAATAAAATAAGAAAATTACATAATCTTTTTTTTTCTACGAACTGACAGACAATTTAAAAACATCTTGAATATTTCACTCTATATAATTTTGTTTATATTACATATCTAAATATTTAATTATAATATATTATTATATTATATATATATATTTTTTTGGACACAAATATATCACATTAAATTGATGATACGTAGTAGAACCGAGTTTGTCATATAATTAATTTTCAAAATAAACCATCAACAAGCACCTATACCTAAGTTCCCACATTGTGACATGCACCAAGTACTTTTAAATTTTCCCGAGCCTTAAGCATAACTCTCGAGTAGTTGAAATATACGAGACTTATATATAATGTTAACGAACCATCTTTTTTAAAAGTTTAAGCTAATGAGTAAAGTTTTACGATTAATTTTATACTCTAATGTATAAGTCTAAGCGGGGTTCCATTTTAAAGCTTATTGACGTATATGTTGATCCCAACTTCTTCACAACTTTAAAGTGTGATTCTTACTAGACTCATATGCGAAGTCTATACTAGCAGCGTCGAACGTAACCCCGAGCAATCCAAATTTTAGATGTTGTTTTCAAAATAATAATTGTTAATATTAATGTATTTTAAAAGAAACGTTATTATATATAAAGGGCCTTATTTTAAAATTTTGTTTAAGGTCCCGAAAATGTTAGAACCGGCCCTGAATAACAGTAAGTCGGGTTTTCAGGTAGAGTTAGTGGAAGACTAACCGGGGCGAAGAGGGGGAGAGGCGGAGGAGAGAAGGTTGAGGAGGCCGGCTCGGCCGAAGAACTTGGCGAGGAAGAGGGTGGCGTTGGATTGGGAGTCGGGGGACTTGATCCACTGCAGGCAGGGCCGTATGGTGCAGTCCTCGCTGCACCCTTTTCTCAGGACCCTGCAACCATTGCAGCTCGTTCTCATTCTCTCTCTTCTTCTTCTTCTTCTTCTTCTCCTTCGAGAGAGGAGAGAGAAAGTGGTGGTGCAGAGTAGGGAGGGGTGAGAGGTGGGGGGGGGGGGGGGGGGGGGGGGTGTTTTATGGGCACTGCACCCTTGCCGTTTCTCATTTTTTGGTTGTCTATATATTTGGGATTCCTACAAAATATATTGTATAAGTCTAGTTGAAGGGTAATTTTTTTAAAATAGTACTTTTCGATATTTTTATTTTTAAAATAATGCGTAAAAATTTAAAATTATTATAATAGCTTATAAAAATTAAAAATTATCAAAACGGCATATCAAGTCAGCGTGTCATTGCTACCTAAGCAAGAACATTTTGGTCATTTTACTTTTTTTGAATAGCTGGAACAACCTTTCACCAAAATCTTTAAAAAAAAAATAAACGTTGCCTAAATTTTTGTATAACATATAAACTTAGATATATAACAACAATAATAATAATAACTAATAATTTTTTCTTACAATAATTTTTAAAATATTGATAAATTTTGACATATCGAATAATAGTATCCATATAATACAATACTATAAATTTAATTATTTTTTCATATTTTAGTGAAAAGTTGTTGCAGCTGTAAAAAAAATCTTTTATTTTTTTTTAATTTCTAAAAAAGTAAAATGATCAAATGTCCTTGCTTAGGTGGCAATGACTACTGTTTTGAAAATTTTTAATTTTTGCGTATTATTTTGGTAATTTTAAATTTTTACATGCCATTTTGAAAATAAAAATTTCAAAATGTGTTATTTTGTAAAATCACCCTCTAGTTGAATCTCACATTGTCGTCATAAAAAATAATTGATATATAAATTTTTGCAGTTACTTTATCTGATATATAATTGAATCAAGCCAATTTGATATCAATTATATTAGGATAGTATTAAAAAGCAGAGAAATACATAAAAGAAGGGGGAGAAACATAGAAAAAGGTTAGGGAGAGAGAAAGAGCTAAACATCACAAATCTCATCATACTCAGTGCCTTACTTTAACTCTTATTTATATTAATTAATTAGGGTTTAGATTAATGATGTGGCGTTGCTAATGTGGCACGGTGATGTGGCAGTCGGGAAAGCTCGAAACTAATTCAGGTGTGACCCTAGACGCTAATCGTATCACATTCAATTGGTTTTAAAATAGGTTTTTATTTAGTTTATACAGAATATAAAGATTATTTTTTAAGCCAAAAAAACAAAAATAAAAATAAAAAAAGGAATATACCTAGTGCCTTAAGGGCTTCCGCCTACACAGGGTCTGAGGGGGATGTACGCAGCGCTCCCCCTTCAGGGTGTTAACCTGAAGAGAGGCTGTTTCCCAGTGCCCCCAACCTGAGGGTGAGAACTTTCCAGGAGGTCACCCATCCTGGTGCTACTCTCTCCCAAGCACGCTTAACTTCGGAGTTCTAATGGGATCCGATGACTGCGTGTTGGTGCCCTCTTTGGTAAAAAAAAATAATAATAAAGTAAAAATAAAAGGCAAATTTTAGTAAAACTACAAATACGAGGGTTATATATTTTGAATAAAAGAACCGACGAATGACCAATTTAAACAAATATGAAAACAACATAGAGGGACAAATAAATTAATGAGGATAGATAGGTTTGATCACTTTATCACAACTAGGTGTTATGATTCGGAATGTGATATTTTTTATTAGAATCCATATAAATTCCATCTATATAATGTTGACGTAAGCATGATTGCGACAATACATACGAGTTGCGCAATCTCAACATTTTTAGAAAAGAACCATCCAGTTACAGTAAGCGTAAAAGAAAAGTTTTACAAGGCCATTTTAATAAATGACAACTTACGGCATTTATATCAGGAAAGGCCTGTAACAAAGTTTGCGCCTTTATAATTTCTGACTTAGAATACAATAATTACGACTGTATCAATTCGTAATACCTCATATAAGGGGAAAAAAATTATAGATTAGTTATTAGAAAATACTTTCATATAATTTTCTTTGAAGTTGTTTTTTTTTCATAATTTTTTTATTTTAAATGATATTTTTACATTTTTCATATAAGACTGGATTTAAGTAACAGTGAATGTGACAATTAAAAAGATTATTTTATAATAAAGGTGTTTCATATAATTTATTTCTTTGGATCAATTTTTTTGAAGATTTAGTATTAAATTTTATAATTAAAAACAAACCTTAGAATCTATTTAGTATTGTTTTTCATTGTACTTTTTATTTTTTAAAAGCTGAAAGTTCAAAATTTAATTTTGATCTTAACTATATAGTTTTAAAAAAAAATTTAAAAACTGTAAAGTCAAAACAATATCAAAAATACTTAAAACTTGTTTCTTTTTTTTTTAGATATTTTTTTACAGAAGCACTTTGGTAGAAACGGCTTTTAATAAGAGTATTCTTATTTGAAAAGTTTTAAGTTTTGCTACTACTTTTAATTTAAAAAAAAAAAATTATTCTTAGTTTCTATTTAAAATTCAAAAACATATTTTTATTTTTTTGCCAAAGGGTAAGCGATAATTCCATTACTCTCGCAAAATCTACAGCTCATCGAATTGCAAATAGACCAACTCAACCAAAACCCAACAAAAAGTGCCCAAAAAACCTATACAAAACTGAAATCAAGAATAACCAGATCTAGTAAAGATCGCCATTGGTGACTAAACCTAGAAAATTAATTCTCGACCACACTACCACCTGTATTTCTTCAAATTACTTGCTCCGGCGTCTTCTCCTAACCTTCATATATCCACTGTCAAATAAAACATATTTTATTTTGATTAAAAGTTACTTTTCTTTTTAGGCAAGCCAAGTTTAATTCTCGAAAAAATGCTTTTTTAGGCAATTTATTTCTTTTTAGATTTTAGTAAAGAAACTTGATCAAATAGACTCTTAGATACAAGATATATTTGAGTTTTTTTTATATTATTATTTTTGACTTGCCAATTTTTGTAGTCCATTTTAAATTTTTTTTTAATTACTCGGAAAAGCTTTATTAAATTTTCTTGCTTACCAAAGAGGGTACCACCACGCCGTCACCGGATCCCATTATAACTCCGAAGTTAAGCGTGCTTGGGCGAGAGCAGTATCAGGATGGGTGACCTCCTGGGAAGTCCTCACTTTCAGGTTAGATGCACTCCGAAATAGCCTTTCTTCAGGGGTAATACCCTAAAAAGGAAAGGCTGCGTACATCCGCCCCCTCCCCCCCCCCCCCCTCTCCCTTAGACCCTACTTAGACAGAAGCCCTTAGGGCACTGAATAAATTTTCTCGGAAAAGCTGAATGGCCCTTCTCTTCTAAAACTACTCCTTCAATTTGGATTTTATTACACATCTGCCATGCTACTCTAAAATCAGGTTATTTATTTAATATTTGATTTTTTAAGTTGCAATAAAATTGAGCTAATTAAGTTGTTCACTATAAAAATTTTATTTTACTTTTTTTTAATATTGATTTGGTTTTAAAATGGAACTGGCCTACTCACATATGTCGACATTCTGGTTTAGAGTTGAAGCCTCGGTAAAAGTTTCATAAATAAAAGTTAATAGTTAATCAGATCTGGTTCAACCTGAAATGAGTTCTAAATTAAAAGTCCAAAATGACGTTCATGTAGAATATATATATATAGTCAAAGTTAAGCCCAAAAATAATAGGCATGTAAAATTAAAACACATCATAAATTATATTTAGTACCTTTAACTGAAATGTTGAAAGGAAAGTAGGGTCAATAAAATTGATTATGACAAATAGTTCAAACGGGTCATTTTAATTTTGACTAATAGTATCGAGTATAATTTGCCTCTGCGTTGACCTACTCATATGCTTATTGCTCTCTTGCTGTCTGACTGCCACGCGTTAATGCTGCTGACAAGCTTATCAAGCTGGAGTTACTTTGCATAAAAATGACTCAATGGCACGAAAAGTAATTTTTGCAAACGCTGAGGGTAAAAAGAAAAGGAAAAATGACAACAAGAGGTCGAAATGGGACCCGCCAAGTGCCACGGGATTCATACTAGGACGAGGTCCCCACTTCTCTGGAAAATAAATATTATTTTATAAATTATTATATTATAAAAAAAAAGATATTAAATTACTATTATTATTAGGTTAAATTACAGAAAATTCCTCTATTTTTTACTTTAAAAATAGAAAATTTTTCTCAAAAAAAAAAAGCACTCACAAAACTCCCTCACTTTTAAAAATTTATCACTTAACTCCCATGTAACTTTTTTTGACCATTTTGTCCCTAATATTTAATTTTGTTTTTAGAAAAATATTTTATATTATTAGACAAAAACTAAATATTTTATGTTTTTAGCAAAAAAAAAAAAAAAGAAAATTTTCTATATTTATAAAAATATAATTATTTTAATTAATTATAATAATATTATATCAGCTCAAAAGATAAAATGTATTTTAAAAATTTTCAGGAAAAAATATTATGAGATAAAATATAACTTTTTTTTGGTTGAGGGGCAAAATGGTGAAAAAAATTTATTTGGGGGCAAAGTGAAAATTTTTCAAAAGTTCGGGAGTTTAGTGAGTGATTTTATTTGTGAGGGAGTTTTTTTGTTATTGAAGCAAAAGTTATGAAGATTTTCTGTAATTTACCCTTATTATATTAGAATTTAGCCGGATATAAATGTCTGGGAGTTGTTTCAACAACAACAACAATAACAAACTCGGTGCCTGCAAGAGCTCCCGCAAAAACAGGGTCTGGGGGATAGATGTACGCAGCCTTCCCCTTTCAGAGGGCTACCTTGAAGAGAGGCTGCTTCTAAGAACCTCCAACCTGAAAGGTTGGTCCGTAGTATAGAGCATGTGACCTGACAGCAGGAGAGCAACAAAGCATGAATATAAATGTTTGGGAGTTGTTTATGGTCCAAATTTGCTTCTTGCTTCTTATTTCATGTTTCATACTTTATATCCTTATGTTGTTACTTTTATACTTTATGCTTAATGCGTGTATGCTTCTAAAATTGGGGATCCTTGGATAGAGTCACACAGCCTCCTTTTAAGGGTAGCATTTTAAAAGAGTAAGGCTGCGTATATCCCTCCTCTCCCAGACCCTGTATATACGGGAGCCCTTGAAGTACTGGGCTGGTTGTTGTTGTTATTTATAAATTCAAGCAGTCCAAGCAACCATTTTTAGTCCCAAAACTTTGAAGTATCAGTTGTTAATTTAATAAGTTTTATGATTAAAATATTTATTTATTTCTATATGAAGATCCCATTTTAAATTTTCGCTTGAAGCTAGGAAAATGTCAGAATCGGCTATGATTAGAATAATATTTATCATTGTTTTGTTTTTTTTGGACAAATAATATTTATTATTGTTAGAGCTATGATATAATTTATAGTAAATAATAATCACAAGATTTTACTACATAAGTTTGTTATTTATATATATATATATTATTTCAATTATCTTTTATAAATCAATAAATTTTTGTATACAGGTTTAAGTAGACTTTTTTACCCAATTGGCACCTTTTTAAAAAAAAAAAAAATACCAAAATGGTACCCTTTCAAAAATATTTACCAAAATAGCACCATTTACTTTACCTTATTTACGACGTACGTTGAGTAAAATTTTTTTTTTTGTTCATAGTTTACTCAACATACTCCATTTGAAATAGAGTATGTTGAGTAAAATTTTTTTTACCTTACTCAACGTACTCCATTTGAAACTGAGTACGCTGAGTTATTGTATTTTAAAAAAGAGAGGCTGTTTTCGAATACCCCAAGACCTTGCATAGGTGGGTGAAGGCTAGCACTTTCATTCCCAATAACGCCCAGAACCTGATATCTCTTTACCCACCTATGCAAGGTCTGGGGTACTCGAAAACAGTCTCTCTTCATGGTAGCACCCTGAAGAGAGAAGGCTGCGTACATCCGTTTAACGTACTCGATGTACTCCGTTTTAAATGAGTGGTAACGGTTATTGAATTTTAAATAGGTAGCACCCTTGAGTAATTTTTTTTTATAGTTTACTCAACGTACTCGATTTGAAACGGAGTACGTTGAGTAATTTTATTGAAGAGAGACTATTTTCGAGTATCCCAGACCTTGCATAAGTGGGTGAAGAGATATCAGACTCTAGGGGTTATTGGGAATGAGAATGCTAGCCTTCACCCACTTATGCAGGGTCTTAGGGTACTCGGAAACAACCTCTATTTTTTAAAATACAATAATTTTAATGTAATAAATTAGTTGTACTTTCGGAAAAAAAATAAAATTACTCAACATACTCCGTTTTAAATGGAATACGTTGAGTAAGCTAAAAAAAAATTATTCAACATACTCCTTTTCAAATAGAGTATGTTGAGTAAACTAAAAAAAAAAGAAAAACCCCTCAACGTACGTCATTACAAACAGCGTACGTTGAACAAGCTACGGTAAATGGTGCCATTTTGGCAAATATTTTTGAAAGGGTGCTATTTTCATAATTTTTTTTAAAAAGGTGCCAATTGGGTAAAAAAATCGTTTAAGTATATGATGTTATATTTATTTAATATATGTAATGAAACAGAAAAAGAAAAAAAAAAATTAAGTCATGTAAAACTTAATACAGCCTGACCAACATTCCCGCTTCTGTGGAGTCCGTACAAAACGAACCGCCCGAGTCTGTTTGCATTTGTATAAAAAGATTAGGAAATTCTCTTTTAAGTATAATGAGGTTTGAACATTTATTATTTAAGTATTTTAATATTTAAATATTTATAATAAAATATTATGAGGTTTAGATATTTTATTACTCAGGTATCCTATGATGAAATTTGATAAAATTTTATAAGAATCTGATTAATTTTATACAAAAATATTGATACAAGACATGAATACGATAATATATATAAGTTAGTACTAATATTTTCATTAAAAATTCAGCAAATTGTGATAAAATATTCATGAAATATTATGCAGACCACCTAAAAATTACCATAATTATGTATCATTTTCGCATTTTTGGGAAAAAATTATTCGAATTCTAATAAAAATACTTATATATTTTTTAAATTATATTCAATTTTAGTATTTTTTTAACAAAAATCTATCGAATTTTTTACTAAAGGGTACCTAATTAGTAAAATTATGAAACTTCAGGGTATCTAAGTAAAAAAATATCTAAAAATTAGGGTATCCCATTGTATACATACATTGAAATGTCAGGATATCTAAGTGATAATTTTCTAATGTTTGAAAAATTGTTCAAATGCCCCATTTATCTTTTTTTTTTTTTAAATAGCTCAAAATATTTTATTTCATAACATAATTGATCTCCCATTTGGTGACTGGAATTAAGTAAAAATAAAAAAGATGAAAAATCAATTTTGTTATAAAATTAAAATGTATTGATTATTTTGAATAAAAGAAAAAGATCAAAGATCGTTGAACAAATTTACAAACACTAAGAACTATTTTGAAGGAAAAGAAAAGACGATGGATCAATTTAAACAAACTTATAAATATGAGGTACATACCAATGTGCACAAATAACTCTAAAAAATAGAGTGACCTTGTTTATCTACAGTAAGAAAGTCATACGAGCTACGCTGTATTATTTAACTTAAATAAATCAAGAAAACTGTATAAGAGAAGACTGCATATATCTTACCCCCAGTTCAGCCGTGACAGAAGCCTCTCTAAACTACTGTGTTGTTGTATATTAAAAAAATTGTTAAATTTACCTGAATAATGTACATGACAAAAAATATTAGTTTATAAATAATTACTAAATAATATATTCTTTTAATTTTATAAAATTTTATCGTATTATTAAATATATAAATTAAATATTAAAAATATATGTATTTAACATTTTATTTAATTTTATGGGTTCCTGGTATTTGGGTTCTCGGACTGTGGGCGCCCCACGAGTTTGGGCCCGCGGTTTATTCTCTCCTTTTTTCACAAGAAAATCGCTCCCAATTAATAACCACTACAGATAAAAATATTAATGTCAGAATAATTTTATGTAAATTTATAAAAATTATTTTCCAAATAATATATTTACCCTGACAATAATATTTTTTACCCAAACAATAATAACATCCAATTATACTTTCATATTCTGAGATTTGATGAAATTATTTAGTCCATAAATTTTGTGTTTGAATTTTTTATTATTTTATTGGTTATATTGAAATAATTTTTGATGTCATATATCGAATTTTGGATCAAAAAATTATTTCACTCTAACCAACAGTAACAGTCCATGTGACTCAAGGGCTCCCACAAATGTAGGGTTTGGGGGATGGATATACGCAGCCTTCCCCCCTTCAGGATGCTACCCTGAACGGGGTTATTTTCGAAAGCTCCTAACCTGAGAAGCATGACAACGTGGTAGCATGACAGCATGGAAGCAAGGGAGCATCTATTTCACACTAACCATTTAACCAAAATATTCAACGGATATTGGATGTATACGCATTAAACGGACTTTGTCTTGCGCGCTATCTCACACGTTATGTTCGTGTTGGAAATCAGCTTTAATTATATAGAAATAGAGTACTTAAGATTCTATCATATTTAGGAAGTCTATCTTATTTAGATCCCGATTATTGTCGCTATATAGAACTCATCTTGTATTCTCTAAAAAATATCGTGGGTTGTAACTCTTTTTATTTATTCTAATCAATACTGATCTTTCACATGGTATACGAGCAAAATATTTTAACGAATTTTTTTTTTCTTTTTTCACCTCTCTTTCCCTCTTTCCCTCTCACGATCTTATGCCGATTCTGTATCTAATGCCATAGCCTCCACTGGTTGTGTCATTATAGTAAACGTTATGTGAATTTGACTATAATTTTTTTTGTGTCAAGGACAAGGAAATGAAGAACACACTTCCTCGAATACACAATACTTGTCCTTTGTATAGCTTCTCATCTCGTCTCGTGGTCTTCTTGCCCGTGTTGTCAAATTTGTTTATTAGGTAAATCAAATCACTTACATTTTTATTGATGATTACTTGTGATTTACATGTTTATACTTGACTCGCCACAAATATGAAGTTCCTTGAAAATTTTGGTCGACTCCAAACTTTTGTTGAAAGTTAGTTTTCCTTCTCAACTAAAACTTTTCAAAGTGATGGTAGTCGTAAATTTGACACTCAGCATGTGGCTAGCCTTTCTCAAAACACGCATTCATTCTGATTGTCTTGTCCTAATACTCCATAACAAAATAGAGTGGCGGAATGAAAACATCGACATTGAAATAAAATGGCACAAACTCTTCTTTTCATCTCGTCTTCCAAATAGCTATCGGGTAGATGTGATTTTTACCGCTTGCTTGTTATATTGTAAACCATTTGTCCACCATCTGAAAAACTTTTCTATCAAATTTGGGATTATAATTTTTATATTTTTGAGTGTGCATGTGTCCAAACGTCACACTCTGTACCACTCATAATTCATGCCCCCGTTCCAACCATTGCATTTGTTTGGATTACCCCACATGTTACAAAAAGCATCGATCTTCCGACCCAAAAACAAGTCATAACTATCTTATGAGTCACGTTAAGTTTGTTGATTCTAGTTTCCTCCATCTTACGAGTTGTATCTATCTTCTTTTTCGGCATGTTATAAAGTGAAAGTTATAAAAACTCAAATAGAGCATAAATCTCTTCATACTCGGGTGAACCTCACTCAAACATTGGAACACAAAAACCTCTCAAACACAGATTACTCTTACAATCAAAATGTTTCATTCTTTCACCCTACCCGGGTACTCCCCGGGCACCCTATTAGAAAACCCCAATAATCCTAACATTTTTTTTTTACCTTCAACTCTTCTCTACTTCTCGCCTAATACATCAGTTTATAACAAAAAAACCACCCAACTTGAGAAAACTATTTTGAAAAGAAGTCAAATTATTTTTCATTCTCTTTCTTTTTTTTTTTTTTTTTTTTTTGATAATTATAGGCAGAGCCGTAGTACATACCGGGTCTCGACAAGGCAAGACCTTAACCATCCCCTAAACGGAGATGGGTACAAAAATTCAGAACAAAATGGGTAAAAATCAGACACCAGAAACAAACGGGACAACATCGCACAAACAGGAGAGGACCAGAAACTAGCAAGGCACCAGTTATATCCGAAGCAGGCACACACACAGCCACACCTTCCATTCAAAGACAGATAACCTCAAGAGAGTGGAAAACAGGAAAGGGATTCCCCCCTCCCCCACGTTGCAAACAAGGTACCAGACATGGGACTAGACAGGGAGGGTAGCAAGCCCACATGACAAGGAAGGGAAAGGAAAAAACCCAGATTGGCGGGTGAGGTCAGGAATCTTCTTGAGGAATTACATTGTCATTGCAATAAAGGTGTAACAGGTGGTTCACATCAGCGAAATCACAACTGGACCCTATTAGACTAGTTCTAAGAACAAAAATGATGCACACATTGGAAAGATTCACACAATCAAGTACAGTGGAAGCGTAAAATCAATGAAACAACGAAAAATAATACACGATAGTTTAACTTGGAATCCCTCTCTCAATTAGAGGGAAAAACCACGGGACCTAACGTGTGCATCAATCCACTATGAAATTAAGGATTATAATCTCTAATTATAACCCCCAACCTCATACAATCATTATCAGCATCGTTGTGACTATTGCATAGTAAGTCACCGACTCTCTCGAAGTATAACTGCTGTAAGATGAGTCACCAACCTTCCGCAATGTAGCTTCTGCACTGCTTTTTTTTCTTTTTCTAGTATTCACATATATTAATTCTGAGATAAAAATACGAAGAAATTATTTTTTATATATATATATTTTTTTTTTGCAAGAAGTATATTTTTGTGATTTAACAAATACATTGGAATGCATATTCTCCTATTAAAAGATGGATATAGACGTATAGATAATTAATCCACGAAAATTTACTTAGATAGTATTTTTTTTTTTTTTTTTTAAGTGGATGAGTTACGTTAAGAATATAATCTTAGAAAAAAATAGATTAAATTTCCCCAAATTGAAATATGATAAAGAATGACTCCAAAACTTAGGATATACTAAAAATAACATGTTTAAGGCGTATTAATGTCACTAATTTAGGTTGGCCATCATTAATTAAATTTCATTTTCAACTGTGACATATAAGATTATGGAATGTATTTAAAATAAAACGGTTGGAGATTTACTCAAATTGGTCATTCATTTATGCCATGACACATATGCATTAAATATCTGATTGGGTTATTTAAGTCAAAGGTCCATGTACTTTGTCCATTGTGTCAATTTGGTTCCTATACTTTTAGTTGTTTCAATTTAAACCCTGAACAATTCGAAATGTGTCAATTTAGTGCTTTGGTCAAATTCAAGTTAAGTTAATGTCGTAATTTTACAAGAAAAAATTAAGTTAGATGCAAACAACTTATTATAAATTCATCCATTTACTCAATTTAACCCAATTCGTGACCGAACCATTAAAAATTTAATTAAAAACTTAACATAAAATTTTGTCTAAGGACCAAATTAACACGTTTTAAATTGTACGGGGACTAAATTGACACAATTAAAAGTACAAAGACTAAATTGACATAATGGACAAAGTACAGGGACCTTTAGTGTAAATAACACTGTCTAATATCATTTGGATTCATTGACATTAATAGCTTATATGGTGAGGATCAATGGCGGATTCGGAAAATTTGTTTACTTTGGGCATATTTGAACTGTGGTTGTCGTGATACTCTTATGTATATAGTTTGAATTTATAATTTATTTAAAAAAATTCAATATATAATAAATAATGATGCTATTATGTGTTACTTATTATGACTTGTAAAAACTTTTGTCATTTTAGTAAGAAAATATTGAAAAATAACTAGAGGTGATTTTACTTTTACACAAATAAATAAATTATATATACTATATAATATGTATTTTTTTAATATTCGGAGCCAGTGCTTGAAATAATGTTAAAAGAAAAAAATATTTTTCAAAACTAACATCCAAAGAAAACTATTTATCTAAACGATATCCATGTCATCATTTGAAATTTTTTTATTCATTTACGAGGCCTTAATGCACTAGATCCAATTAGAACTCCGAAGTTAAGCGTGCTTGGGCGAAAGTAATACCAAAATGAGTGACTTCCTGGGAAGTCCTCGTGATGCCAACCCTATAAGATTGGGGGTCCTCAGAAATAGTCTCTCAGCATGGTTGCACCTTGAAGGGGTAAGGCTGCGTACATCTAACCCCCCAGACCCCGCTTAGGCGGGGCCCTTTGAGGTACTGAGTCTATTGTTATCGTTGTTGTATATTTAGTGCACAGTTTTCAATACATTGGATTTGCCAGTGGTTAGGACACTAGCAAAATTAGTGTTAAACAACTGTTGTATATTTATCTTGTTGTACAAATAGTATTGTAAGTTCTTTTTTATATATCTAAGTTTTGTAGTTTTTTTTTTCCGATAATTAGCGACAAGGTCGTGGTACATAACAGGCCACTCGACTAAGCGAGACCTGAGTCCACCCACAGAAGAACGGAGACTACAAGGGACAATAAAAATGTAGGGAGACAAACAAAAACATGCAAAACATAAGCCTCAAACACGACTACTCAATACATCGAACTACATGTCAACCGAACTGCAGGAAACTAGAACAACGACGGGTCAAAACTATTGAAGCAAGGGACTCAGGGAAGGTGGATCTAAGTTTTGTAGTAGTTCTTACACTATTATATTTCAATATTTATAGAATTTTTTTTTCACTTTTTGATATTATTTCTTTTAATTTTAGTCGTCCGAATTTAAGTTTATATATTATATTATGTATTTTATGAATTTATCATATATTATATTATAGATTTTGCCCATTTCTAGATTTGCCGTTGGGTGAGGATCTCTTACATAGTTCAAGTACACCATTCGATTTTCTGCGTTTCAGAGCTAATGTTTCACATTCCTTTTCCCGTAATTTTGTACCTTTTGGATTTAATCGTTTGAATGTGTAAGTTTAGCGGACTTTGCTCGGGTTGTAAATCACATCGTATATTGATTCCGAGCATCAATCACTTGAAAATGTTGTGGACATCCTTTCACTGACGAGTTGGATTTCACGTAGAGTTAGACCCAATATCTTTTGAAACTCCCTAAAAATGGGATGCATATTTCCACGCCATGCTTTATACATTAAAACTGTTGGATTATATATAAAGCCTGATTGTATTAAATTTTACTTATGAGATATAGGATTGTACAAATCCTATTGAGACCCATGACATACTAGAGTTTTGGTGTGGTGGCTTTATGTATACATAGGGGTTGTATACGTTACCATTAGGATTTGAGTTAGAGTTGAGAGATGTCTGATGTAAACTCCAATTGATGTAATAAAATTATCATGTTCCCTTTCGTGAATATAAGTTTCGACTGAACCACATAAATTTCGATGTTCTCATAATCCCTTGTCTTTGTGATAGTTATTTCGTTTTAGGATTTGCGCATTTTATGGGTGATCTTAACAAGTGGTATCAGAGACCCGTACAAAAACTTCTATTAATGTATGTATATTTAATAGATATGACAATGAATAAAGAGATGAGTTCATAAGAATAAGAGGTGTATATGAGCAGACCCGAGCTTGAGCTCGTTGGACGCGGCTTGCTAATGTTTCGCCTGGATCAAGCTCAACATGAAGCTCACAAAATATTCATTACAGACTTACATGGGTTGAATAAACCATTAGGGAAACATTACAAAAGAACGATACAAAATTTACATGGGCTGTCCAATTGTGCTTGCATACATGGATTGTAGAGCGTTTTTACTATCTTTTGGGAAGAGTACAAAAGCATTCTCCTCTCACATTACCCATAGCAAACTTACACAAGAGTATATATAGCTACACGAAACCCTAGCGTGCCTCAAAATATCCCCAATCAAGTTCTACCCAACATACGTCCAAAAAGATTTTACCTAAGGAGTATACTCCACGGACATATGACCCATTACAAAATAACAAAATTAGACTACACACAGAAAATCCAACACGATGGTGAACATTGTGAACTTCAATTTGAATTCATATGACCAATGATCGATGCTCAAAGCATTATTCAATTTTGTACAAAAATGAGCAAGCAAAATGCTACATGCACCTAATTTACGCACCCAAATTGACACCCAATGATGTCACAATGAACATTCAACACAGCAAAAGATTCAAAGATTACCTGGATTACTTAACACAAGGCTGAGAATTTGTGACTTGTTCTAAAGAGGAGCAGCATCTTGAGTCGAGCCACGCGACAATATCATCGAAAACTTCGAAAATTCGTTCATCGGGCTCGCCTTCCAATATGGCATGGTAGCCTCCTTCATATAGCTTCAGTGTCCTGTCCTTGCTTGAAGCCTTATCGTATAGAAATTTGCTGATCTTTGGGTCTGTCACTTTGTCTGCTGCCCCGTGAAGGACTAGTAGAGGAGAACACACCTGTAATCGATGTCCCGTACCATGCATTAATGAGGTAGCTATTTCAAAAGTTTAAATTGTTGGGTAAAAGGACGGAGTCAAGTTGTGGTATGTGGCATCATAGAAGCAGGGTCGATTGTGTTGAGAGTTATGGTGGAGACTGTTTCCCATCACTTCTTTATTATGGATTTATGGAACCCATGAATTTCGTATTGAAGGGAAAATAATGACACCCCTCTCTCTCTCAAAATTGTTACCGAAATCAGCATATAAATTTAGGTTGTGTTCGTGTGTTCTATGTTTAAAGTGAGAAGAGTGAAATTTCCAGGCTCTCCTCTGTGGATATAGACTTACAATTGAACGGCATAAACTTTTAGTGTTCTATTTGTGTTTGTGCTAATGCAATTTAGAGTTCCACTATGTCTGAGTGGTCATAACATCTTGAATATTGCAAACAAGTCATGGACTTCATGTTGAGTTTTCTTATTGGAACGAATGTTGTTTTCTATCCTCACGTTCACAAATAGGTGAATAAATAACCATATAAGTTTTCACCGTGTAAATACATTTATAACTATGGTCGGTAAAATATGATGTAAATGCACTATGAAAGTTATTACAAAATACCGTACATAAAAAGTCCATCACGCAATAGCTAACCCAAAGTTCATTACCTAACATAAACAATCTTTATTAACACACCTTCTCATTCAAATGCAGACACAGTTTTGAAACTTGAATAGTATGCAAGCACTTTTATACCTAGTTAGGGGTGGATCCACACTTCTAACATTGGGGGTATGGGCCCCCGGTGGCTCATGCATTGAATACTTAATATTGATAAATATTTAGGCTTAAATTATGCAAATCTCCTTCTAATTTTGTGAGGCCCCCAACCCCAAGGACCAACTCACTGCCGTGCCCCCACTGGTGACCATCCGGCCCGTCCACTAGGCTCATAGTCGGTCAACTTTAGCAAGCAGTAGGTACAAGCCAGGGAATTTTGCTTCTGAGTATTGTTTTTGGGTTGGGCGTGTTGAGTTTTCATACAAAAATTATGTTATTACTATGGATAATTAGCATTTTGATGTTATTGTGTTTCCATCGTTTACCGTGAGTGCCCCCCTATGGGTGGTTTTTCTGAATTCGCCACTATACCTAGTGCTGAAATTATAGAAGTATTAAGAGTGGGAGCTATTGGGAGTTGTAGTTTGAACCTCTCAGTCAAATAGGCTTTGACATTTATACTAAGGAATCAATTATTCTAAAAACTCGCGTTAATAGTCGGAAGGCCCAATATTAACGTTTTTCTTTTCAGGTAAGTTTTAAATAAGCTTTTGTTCACAATTCACAGCGGAGATGCAGCAGCAAAGACTAACCTTTTCGACCTGCGACTCAATTTCCTGTGTGGCTTTCAGCAATTCCAAAGCAGTTTTCAATCTTACATTGCCAGAGTAGGAAATCATATTGTAACATGCCTGGAAAATCAAAGAAAATAAGCACTTTGATTATGAACAAGTTATTCCCAATGTGGAGTCATTCATCTAAAGTGATGGGATAATGCTCGGGAATGATTTTATAATCTAACATACTCCCTCATGCAAATTGCCATCAGTCTTGAAGCATGAATAGTATACAAGCACACTTTATACCTTGTACTACAATTATATTAATATTTAATATTGAGCGTGGGAATTGTTAAGATTTGAACCTGCAATTTCTCGGTCAACAAGACTTTAATGTCATGTTAAGAAACCATTCCGAAAGCTAAAACTAATGGGCGAAATCTCTTTAATGGTTTTGTACTTTAACATGGCCTGGTGGTTAAAAGACTAATAAAGTTGAGGCCCTAGTATAAGAGACCCTAGGTTCAAATCCCCTTACCCCAACTCGCTTACCTACTAAAAAAGGCAGCAAAAGCTTAAATTTAATTGTTCAAAAACACAAAAGCTTAAATTTAGAATATTTGATGTGCTGTTTACCCAAATTGAAATAGTTTCACGATATTCTGAATTTGGGGCTTTGTCGCTTTTTCTTCATCTCCCTCCGTAAGAGGAAATAACTTCAGCGGGTTGGCTCAAGGGTTAACGCACTCGAACTTAGCGGCTTATAAGGGATGATGTTGCAAACAATTCCATGAGGTCGCTTAGTGGGGACTATGAGCCCTATGTACCTTATTACACCTAGAAAAACTCTAAAGTGAGCAGTGTGTAAGGAAACATAACGACTAAACAACGAAAAATTCAATGAGAAAATTAAATACTAAACACACAAATTTACGTGGTTCGGCCAAAATTGCGGGAGAATTTTATTTCTTGGAATTGTCACAGCAAGGTTTTTTTTTTTTTCCAATTCGCTTTACTCTTTCAAACCCTAAAACAAGGGTATAAATAGGCGCACCACATGAAACCCAAGATATTTAGTTGAACCACCAATTAGGGCCTGAACTTCAACCTAGGCCCAAATCGAGGCCTATCGGCCCAATCCTCCTCCATCGGACTTGGCCCCTTGCACCATGAAACCAGGCTCCACAAAGTAACCCAACACAGTGTATGAGACTTGGGGATTAGCTGAGGTCCGCAGAAAGTGGTCCAAGCATCCTAATTACTGAAAAGAAAGGAAAAAGAAGAGAGAAATCAGGGACAAACCATTTTCCGGTATTGTGGGTCTCTGAACATAAGCTCAGCTAGATCAGGCTGAGGAAAGAACTTGCATTTTGGTGTAACATTTGACAATATATTTGCGGCCCACAATGCTGCTGCTGGAGGCATCACTTCGTCCGATATCTTGGAAATGTAATCCAATGTTAGAAGTTATTCACATAGATTTTGAGCTCGCATTATAAGATTAGCCATAACTTAATGGTACTTTTGTTACAGCATCCATAATACTATTGTCATGCAAAATACTCCAAGTGGGTACGATTAGATACGAAAACAAGATTTCAACTTCAAATAAAAAGCGAGAGAGAGAGAGAGAGAGAACAAAGATACTAAGATTTATGTGAAGAACCCTTGAATAAGAAAAAAAACCGCTGCCAAAAGAAGATGGGGATACACTAAATTCACGCGGAATTAAGGGTTCATATTGCAGGGGACCTCTGCTTCTAAATCTAGACTTGAGATATAACCCAACACATATATACTGTATGGCATTCATTACAACATATTTATGAATCCTTTCACATGTCGAAAACTATTAATAAGCGCAAAAGATAATGAATTCACGACTATTTATTCAAACGTTTGCTAACAACAGGCTTCAAAAGAGGCAGCTGTGTTCCACTAGAAAAAACAACTTGATTGTCACGACACGTTATATAGTATCATTAATATAGCGATCGCGTCCCGCGATTCAATTTTATGCTTTAAATTATACTACGATTTCAGTATAAGCAACTATTTAGAGACCATAGAACATGACGATAAGCTTACTTTACACATTGGCGCAACAAGAATTACTCCATCCCATTGATGAGGTTCTTTAAGGTGAACTTTTAAGGCAACTGCTCCTCCCATTGACTGTCCAAATATAAAGCGAGGCAATCCTCTCAGATCTGGTCTTCCTGTCATTAGCACCTGAAAAGTCAGCCGATCCACCCAGGGGATAAATTAGCCGAGCAAGCTTGCGAGCCCGAGCAAGCCAGCTCATTTACAGAGCTTGAATTATTGGCTTGCTTGGGGCTCAAGTTAGCTGATTTAGCTAAATGAGCTGCACCCCGAAGCTACTAAAGCTCAAGCTCGGAGTTTTTGTGATGTAGGATAAGTAGTCGAGAAGTTTATGGAGTAGTGGGACAGGAAGAAACCTAAATAGGGGGGTCAAAAGTATAGTTGTGACTTAAAAAAGGGTCATAACTTTTGACCTATAAGAAGTTATGAGGCCCGTAATATATCAAAAACAAAGCTCTCGGATCTAATTATGCAAAGCTAGATGCTTTGTCATCCGTATCTCACTCCCTCTCTCTAACTCTCCCTCCCTCACTCGCTCGCTCGCTCGCTCTCGCTCTCTCCCCTCCCCTCCCAGATGCGCTACTACTTCTATATGTTTCCATTGTCGTGCATGTTAGGTCTTCCCATTACTTGCTTGTTTGCTTTTTACCTCTACCTATAGCTACTAATGCACCATGCGTACTTGCTTACATGCTTACATGATTGTCTGCTCATATGTTACATGTTCACATACGTACATGACTTACATGCCTTGTATGATCTCTATGCCATTCATCCATGCTATACAGGCTATACAGGCCCTTGCATGCTCATACTCTTTAGATGGGCTCTCTACAATTTAGTAACTTATCAACTATCAGGTTGGGGGTCCTCGGAGCCAGTCTCTCATCAGGGTCTCACTCTGATGGGGCAAAGCTGCGTACATCCTACCCCTCCCAGACCCTGCGCAAGCGGGAGCCTTTGAGGCGCTGGGCTTCTTGTTGTTGTTGTTGTTGTAGATGCTTTGTCATAGGGCCCACCAATTTTGACAACGCGCCTAAGATGCGCTTTAGGCACTTTTTTCTTTTGAGATTAGTTTAAGGGCATTTTCATAATTTTCTAGTTTTAGATTTTGATGTTGCCTATAAATTCTTAGATTTGTTGCATTTTGCTATTCATTCAAGAATCCCCAAATACAATACCCGTAAAGTTTTCTTTCTCAATTTCCGTAGATTCTGAGTTTCTTCGTTTTTGACGAGTTTAATATCAAGTTTGCGTTCCCGTTGCGCATCACTTTGAGAGCCTAAATAAGCAAATCTCAATATCAATTATGTGCCCAGTGTCTTGAATTGAGCTAAGTTTGAGCCTCAATTAACCCAACTCAGGCTTGAATGAGCATAGGCTTAAGCTTACACGATGGAAGTTCAGCTCAGATTCCATTGAGGCGAGCTTAGCTTAGAGCGAAGTCAGCCCAGTTCAGGAATTACAGAGTAAGACCAAACTAGAGCCAAGCACAATGTTGGCATATTGAACCTAAAGCTCTTTAGTTCATTTACACCCCCTAGATCCACCATAGTTGAATCTCAAGAATACATGAACTATAATGGTTATATCAAGATGACGCTCGTCCCATAGCATACCTTTGATTTTAGTGAACTGTTCGATTGCATTCTCGGGCAAGTCATCAAAGCTAGGAATGTATCCGTGCAGCCCATCAGAAAGGCCAAAACCAGGATGATCCACAGCAAACATAGCATAGCCTGATCCAGCGATTCTTCGTGCAATGCCTATAAGACCAATTTTCTACGATTAGATCTTTGTGGTAATTCAATGAAGGCGCTCAAAAACAAATGAAAGCAATGACAATGCTCTTCAATCCAGAGGCTTTTAATTTACTCTGAGTAGGTCTAAAGTTAGTTAAATGTACACAGCTTTACCCCCATTTTTATAAATCAACTAGTTTCTATACTTGAACTCCTAGAATCAAACAAAGGTTATTACGTAATGTAAAGGTCGTCATGTAGTAGATTTTGAGCTAACCGTTGTGTGATTGGCCGTCATGCAATAGTACCTTTTTAAGGTTATTAATATTGCATATATACTATATTTTGTTTATTATAACGTAGTTACAATATTTAAAGCTAATAAAAGAATTGCACGGCTTCTCATTCAAATTTAAATGACTTAGGTTTTTGGTTTCATGTGTGAAGCCTGATTTTATTCTAGAATGGGAAATGACCATGGAGTGGAGGACTGGGCCAATAAGTTAAGGCCCAATTGAGAGTGTTATTAGGCATATTAGGGGTTTGGGGGGTCACATATAGTCTCGCCTAAGGTGCTATCTGAGAGAAAAGGAAAAAATCTCTTGTACTCTTCCTACAAAATAGTGAAAAATCTCCACAACTCCATAGAAGTAGGCACAATTGCCTGATCCATATAAATCTCGTGTCTTGTTTTCTTTTTTCTTTTTTGGTTGAATTTTTGTTGTTCTTTGTTTTATTTCCCTAACATAGGTTCCAAACGAAAAATCCAAAGTGATAATTGCAACTTCTTATGCAATGTTCATGATACCAACCACAACCATGAACCAGACCTCACATCGGAGCAACCTTATAGTCCAACCTCAATGATTCCCTCACAAAATAAATAATTGCATATGTATGCTCTTGGTAAGTTAAGGTAAGAACACATTACCTTCAACAAAATAGGTGCAAGTATCACCATAACCATGACAAAAACAAATGACACCTTTGATTTGATCACCCTCCTTCGGCATCCAGCTTTTACAGAAAATTTCCAAGCCATTCGAATTCGTTTCGTACCACTTCAGAAACCAAAACGCACTTCACATTAATACTGTATACAGATTTAAACACTTAAAATTATGGTATTCTATTTGCTCATAAAAAAATCTACATTTTTGAGGCTGAACGTTTCCATTTAGAACTAGATTAAAATTTTCTACCAAGAAAATTCTATATGTACAGAACTAAGTTCAAAACTATTACGATACTATCCTAAATCTAGATATATAATGACACTATAGCATCTTTTATAATCTAGGTTCAATGTACCTTAAAGATACAATTGTACTTTTCTCTCTCCTTCACATATGAAAAGTAGGAAACCCCACACCCCCCGCGGGGGCGGGCGCCTCTTCTAATTACAAAGAAAAACTTGAAAAATAAGGGAAATGCTTATTCCAATCCTCAACATAAAGGGAAAAAATTGAAAATCGTATTTCTCTAGAAATTCTGAAAATGGGGATCTTTTTGAATTCATTTTCCAAGAGTACTCGGAATTTTGGAAAATTTACTAAGGAACTAGAAAATTTTCATAAGATGCAGTGCCCCCCACTTGTAATAAGCATTTTCAGCTTATAGGATGTGGGTGTTTCTTACGCTAGAGCATTTTTCAGACACTTGTAGGATAGTAAGGTGTCTTACATATACAAAATGATCGATCCTCTACTTTCAAATGTTACTCCCTCTATCTAAAAATAATATTATGTACAAGTAAAATTTTCAATGTAGCTCAGTTTAGAGAAATATGTTCCGCTTAAATAAATTTCCTCCCCTATAAGTGGTGAAATGAAATCAAATAAGGAAATTTTAAAATTTTAGTATGAGGAATTCTAAAGAACATCATTCAAAGATAATTAAAATTAAAATCCTGCTGTACTATGATTAGCACACTATTTCAGTTCATCGATATCAACAAACTAACTATCCAATAGTTTAACATATCAGATGAAGGTTTCTAAATAATTTTATGCTACAACGACCTCATAATAGTAAGCTGAACATCTATTTACAAGAAAATGTTTTATATGCATAATTTAAGTATTCAATCAAGCACTCAATATTACAAATGAAAAATAGAGAGATTATTATCATAATACCGTTGGGATCCTACTAAATGCCCACCTTAATATTACTGATATCTAATTACCTCTACGACAACACCACCACCATAATTTTATACTGTAAACCGAAACATCTTTGATTCATAACAGTAGCAGCAGTTACCTCATGTGTTCTAATCCCTGGTGGAGCCATCTGCACACCATGCCAATGCACAAATTACATACAACAAAAAACAAAATCAATATCATCAGCAACCAATTTGAACTCCAACAATCTCAGATTCTTGATTGTCAACAAACCAACTCTCCCAAAAGCTTAAGCTGATGGGTGAAGGCCTAAAAATGGATTTATATTCTAACATACCCCCCCAGACAAATGCCCTAAGGACTTGAAACGTGGATATTACATAGATTCACTTAATATTTTATGCTTAACTTAAATATTGAAAGTGACGCTACTGGGAATCAAACTCGCGACCCCTTATTAAACAAGGCTGTAATACCATGTCAAGTAACTCATTATCTCAAAAGCTTAAGTTGATAAGTGAAAGCCCAGAAGTGGTTTCACACTTTAACATATTCTCTCACGCGAATGCTTTTTGGATTTAAAGTGTGGATATCGCACAAGTTCACCCCATATCCTACGCTTAAATTATGTTAATATTGAAGTGAGGGATATTGGAATCCAAACTCGTGACCACTCAGTCAACAAGACTTTAGTACTATGTCAAGTTAGTTATCTTAAGCTCATAGGTATAGGTTCGGAAGTAGTTTTATACTCTTCGAATGCCTTTTTGGAAAGCGTGGATATTACTCATGTTCGCCTTATATGTTGTGCTTAAATTATGTCAATATTAAAAGTGAGGGTTATTAGAATCCAAACTCCTGACCTTTCAGTCAACAAGACTACAACTATCCAAAAAGCTTAAACTAATTAGTGAACGTTTGGAGGTGATTTTATACTCCAACATTAATCTTCACTAAAGATCCAAAATTAGCAACACTACACAAAATCAACCAAACAACCAAAGACCTTAAACAAGCAATGATCAAGCTGGTTATGAAACTCAATGAACGCCGATCGAACTTGTCTCCTAGCAGGGGCATAATCAAGATTCCACGACGCCATCTCGTTGAGTTCGTCGCTCAGATCTTCAAGTCCTGGCTTCTTCTTCACAGTCTTGTTGGCCATGAGCTTGAGGCTGGATCTTGCGATGTGAGCCGTCGATTTGGAGTTCCTAGGGTTGATCGACAGCTGAGATTTCGCCGGATTGTGGAGTACAGAGCCAAAGAGGAGGGAGGAGGATGAAGGGAGAGAAGAGGAGAGAGAATGGTCCATTTGCAGAGGCGAGAGGACAGTCTTCGTTGTTTACTTGGTGTACTGCTTTGGTTGTCTTAAATATCTCAAAGCTTGATTCTGCTTTGGTCAATATAATGTTTTATATATAATATATGGTTATTTATGCTATAGATCTTTATATTTTTTTAATTATATTAATTTAGTTTTTATATTTTTAATTATGTCAATTTAGTTCTTATATAATTTAAAATATGTCAATTTGGTCTTTAAAAAAAATTTATGCTAATTTTTAGTAAAATTTTTATTGGTTCGGCCACGAATTGGGTTAAATTGAATAAATTGATGAATTTATAATAAATTGCTTATATCTAATATGATTTTTTTGTTCACAATTACGATATTAAATTAACTTAAATTTGATTAAAGGACGAAATTGACACATTTTAAATTATTCAGGAACTAAACTGACACGATTAAAAGTATAAGGATCAAATTGACACAATGAACAAAGTAAAGAGACCTTTGGCATAAATAATCCTATAATATGTTACATATATTGGGGCAATTGAGCAACTAGCTCGTAGCCTAGTGGTAAGGAGCTCGGTTGCCGTGCGAGAACGTCGGGGTTCGAGTCCCACTAGTGACCCCCCTCCCCTCCTGCCTTTACCAACATAAAAATATGTATATATATATTGGGGGGCAATTCTAGTGCATGGGTGAGAGGGAGACATCTTAGCTATCCATTATAATAAACAGCCAAAATTTATTAAGTATTTAAAAATAAATAATTTCTCTCTCATACCTCTTCTTTCTCTCTTCTCCTATACCCCTCCTTCACCAACTCACTGACAACAGAATGTCTCCAATAAAATATGTAAAAGTAACTTTAAAATTTGGATCCTTAACTTCAATTGAATGATTCGGATGCTTTCATCTTACCTTCATTAATATATATATATATATATATATATATATATATATATATATATATAATTTAGTTACATACTTGACATTTAAAAATAACTTTTACTTGTATTAGTTGAAATCAATTATTTAAAAATTAGAGCCCTTCAACATGATTTTTTTTTATTTTTTATTTTGAGTTTCTTAGTTATAATAAATTAAAAATCAGATTTGAAAATAAATATTTTTTAATATGGTGTCTTTGAGGAGACAATAAATATTACCATTTTTATTTCAATTAATATTATAAAGTATCGTGTTATAAAAAATAAAGAAATTCAAAAATAGAGCCTCATAAACGAAAAGACATTGATATCAGTTGAGGCAAGGCTGATTTTAAGATTTTTGATATCTAAAATAACTTTTTGTACTCTACAGGTTCTACTTTTGTGAGATGCCGACTTTTGTATCACGACTAATTATTACAAAAAGGTGTTCCAGATCATCATAAACACATCTAAAATAACTTATTTTATATAATAATACAATCTTGCCTATATTTCATGCTCTAACAATATCAATTATAAAATATGTAAAATTTATTAGATATATATAATAGGCAAATGCTAACAATTACTTTTTAGGTTCATGTTCAAAAAAAAAAAAACTTTTTAGGTTAATGTATAAAATCGTATTATTTTATTTTTATATTTTGTTCTTCAGGACAAATAATAGATTATTGCATTTATAATCATTATTATTATTTTAATATTTACATCTTTAGTTTTTATATTTTATCTATTATGTCAATTTATTTCCTTAACTTTTAATTATATCAATGTAGTTATGCTATTGATATTCTTCCAATCAAGTTCAATATTTGAAATGAAATACTTTTTTTTTATTTATTGAACTCATAATAAAAATTAGCATTTGCAAGGTATATATTCACTTTACGTAAATATTGATCTACACCTCCTTAACGTGGAAAACATATGGAAGCGCTGATTAATGTCATGACTTCAATCAAAAACTAATGTCAATTTTAATCTCAAACTTGAATGGAATAATTTTAATTATACAATGACTAAATTGACCCAGTTAAAAATTTAAGCACTGAATTTACACAATAAGTTCAAACACTAAGGACATAAATAATGTTATTGTTTATTAAATGAAGGTTTTTTTTTTAAATTTTAAAACAACCTAACTTTTAGGTACGGTTTTCAAAAGCAACGTAGATTTTTAATTTTTTAATGTCACACCTTAATATTAACGCTTTTATCATCCATTTTTATGCTGACGTGGCCTTTGAAAAGCAAAGAGAACATAATTTTAATGTTTGAATTTATATTTAAATAAATTGTAAATATCTAGAAAGCTGCAAACAATTTTTATATTTTAAAAATATTTTTTAAATGTCAAGTCATCAAAAACCAATGGATGCTAATGTCGTTAATATTAAGATATGAAATTAAAAATTTTAGAAAGTTTAGATATGACATTAAAAAATTAAATGTATTTAATAACGTACCTAAACTTCAGGTAATTTTCAGTAAAAAGAACTTAAATTAAAATAACTAGCAAGACCATATATATAAAAGAATGTGTGGTTACGATTGGAGATCCTCGGAAACAACCTCTCTTCAGCTCCATACCCTGAAGGGGGAAGGCTGCGTACATCAACCCCCACAAACCCCGTTTTTGCGGGAACCCTTGAGACATTGAGTTTGTTGTTGTTGTTGTGGTGGTCATGATTCACATGTTATTGGTAGCTGCGCTGGGTATCATGCTAGTCCGGTCCTGTTTTCATTGTCTGCGGATTCGTGTTTTGGGACTGTTTTCTTATTTTGTGTTGGCTTCTTTTTGGTCCCCGTGCTGTTGCGGTCGGACTTCGGCCTCGCCTAGCGAGTGGCCCGCTTGTTTTGCGATTTTGTCGCAATTTATCAAAAAATAAAAAAAATAATAATCAGGCTAGTCGTGTACGCACTGAGCACGTGACAAGTGAGCACGTGACTATGGCCGGCTAGAGAAAAGGAAGCACGTGAATAGCGTGGTGGAAAATGGATACCGGAGAGGGACCCACCAACCAATTATGAAGTTATGTCAGGACAATAAACTGATAAGGCTCTCCATTCACATTAATGAGTCAAGTTCAACGTCAGCGAGCGTGTGGACTCGTGAGCCTAAATGAAACCTAAACGAGACTATCTACGTGCCGTTCATCAGCTTAAATATTACCCAATTGAGTTAAGTTTGAATCTAAATGAGCTAAACTTAAGCTTTAATGATCCCAAACGAGACTCCATAGACATATTTGGTTTATAACGGTAATGAATCGGATATGGTTGAATTGTTTGTAATGATGAAAAAGGGTTTTAGGTATTTTGACCCCCTATTAATCTTATATCTAGTTTTGGTACGATTGACCGTTTTCTCCTATCCATGACCCGTTTCAACTTGTAGTGTTGTATACATGTAATACATGTTGGATTTTCATATATGTTTGCCTTTTTATTTTTAATAATGTTTTCCTGTTTTGTCTTGGCTACTCTTGCATTTGCTCCCTGATCCTTGCTTTTATGTGGATTGACTTTGGCCTTGCTAATTATTGAAAAAAGGCATATTTGGCTAAGTTGAGGAAGAACGAGTTGTTTCATAAACACTTTTGTAAAAAGGCTTTCGTTATTGATATTTTAATCTGAATAGTTTTAAGTTCTTTTGCTTCTACTTTAAAAGAGTAGCATCAAAAAAATAACTTTTACTTCTATTCAAAATATTTTCTTTCCACACTGATCAGGCATAATTCCTAGGAAAAAGTGATTTTTCCTAAAACAAAAAACAGTTTTCTAGAGAAAAACTTGGCCAAATAGGCCGTCAATTATCCTAAATAAGGTGAGCTCAACTCCAAGCTCATCGAGCCAGAGTTAAACTTAACCGACACTATACTTATGACAAATTGAGCTGGAGCCTGTTGTTTCAAAGCTCACCAAACTTCGATCTGACTCCGAATCGAGCTAAATGTATCTAACTCCAGCCTTAAGCCCAACAAGTAGTTATTAGGAGCATCCCACCCAATCTGTCAAAATTTGCCGGAAAAGCATGACCGTCAACCATATCTCGACTTTTTTCTGCTTTCCGTGTATGCAATCAATACTTGTCAGAGTATAAAATCAATCATAAGTTTTTACCCATCAAATTAAGCTTTTGAAAAAGTAAGCTCCTTGACAATACTAACTAACATGTCAGGGAAACTACGGCACTCATCTTGTGCTAGTAGTCTCCATTTGATCTTCTCGAATATTGTTCATGGAGAATAGCAATAATAACTTTCACGAACCTCTTCAGGGATTTTGTTGTCGTGCTCTCTCCAATTCTCGCATAGTCATTCACAACGTCCGGGTGAACACTATAGGCAAATGTTAACGAATGTCGATAGACACATTCTTAGATGAGATTCGGTACACTATCAAGGAATTACAATAGTTCTGTTAAGGGGCTAGCTACGTTTTATATTCCAACACATTCCTTCACGTGAATGTCCATTAGACTTAAAACATATATAATGCACAGGTTTGCCCCATATATTATGCTTGGATTACATTAATATTAAGAACAGAGGCTATTGGGATTTAAACTCGCAACCTCTTAATCAATAAATCTCTGATACCATATCAAGGAACTAATATTCCAAAAACTTTAGTTGTTCGGTAGATTTCTTTTTAAGACTGTGTATTTGTACATTTTTGGGTTATGTCTTTCACCTCATGTGGTTATTAGCTCTTGTATTATTTGTTAAAAGGGGTAAACCAAGTTCGCTAATGTCAGTTGGCTTTAAGATAAACCAGATCTTACATTTTCGTTCGTAAAGGTAAGGGGAGAAAAAACAAAAACACTAGGCCATTCGCAACAGTGGCCCATTTTCTTGGGACACCCAAAAAAAGCCATAAAATGGGGCTCCAACGAGAGCCCCATTTTATTTTTTTATTAATATTATAGTTTAATTTTTTTTAATTAATAAAATATATCTAAATTTATTTTAAAATATATTTTAAATATCAATAAATTCTTATATATTAAATTTGAATAATTTTTTCTATTTAATTATTCATATTAATTTATTTTTTACAACATAAATTCTAATTTTCATAATTTTAATTTATTTTCTCCATATATAATGCATTTTTGCCTTTTTTTTCTTGAATTAATTAAAATAGTATACATTAACTATTAAAATAACTAAAAAATATAAAAGATGGGGTTAAAAAATGAAGCCCTATTTTTAAAAAATAGGGTTTTAAAAAGAGGGCATAATTGAGAGCAGCGTTAGGAGCCTTTTCTAAGAAAGTATCTTCCTAGTACATCGGCCCTAATGACAAAAATAATTGAGTACCTGGTGGCGACAATCACTAAACAGAAGAAAAGGTCACGTGACCACGCGTTGCTACCCAATCAGCAGTCATATTGGCTTCTCTAAAACAATGTTTGAATTTAACATTAAGCCATGAATACATCATTCATCATGTATCGATCGCGCCCACGGAGCCCTGCATTGACCATTAAGAGCCGTAATCACAGTTTTGTATCCCCTTCAACTTCAAAATTTCGGACTCCGATACAAGAAACCATTGCTTCAACAACCATAATAGAACCATTGCCGAGATTCCTAGTGCTTGCCGCTGAAAATTGTTTTGATACTTCCCCAACTGGGCTTCTCCCTCTTGACCAACTCATGGTCCCGCCCCTCGAAGGGGTGGCATTGTCGGCATGGCAATCTTGCCCCAACGCATCTGTCCCGTTATGATCGAGCCACTCCGTTACAATCTGCTTAGCAAGAATGAAAGGTTTGGTCGATTGGCTAATCTTTCCCTTGAACATCGTTTCGCACTCTCAATCTGCAAGATGACACAAAACGGAATTTCACAAAGGAGCTGCACGCCCCTCAAAAAACGAACTACCTTACAAGCTTAAATTGTTAGGTAAAGGCCCCATGAATGATTTAATTCTAACATATGCCCTTCACTTGAAAGTCCATTGCACTTAAAGTGTGGATACAACATAGACCATTAAATTGTTGAGATTTGAATTTGAGACCTTTATATCAAGGAAGCCTATACTATGTCAAGGAACAAACTATTCTAAATGATTATGTTATTATGGGAAGGCAAACATAGGGGTGCAATTGAAGGTTTCAGCTAGCTTAGCTTGGAAAGTTGTGGGGAATGGCACCCGAGATCTAGGATTGAATCCCCGCCTTCGAGATCTAGGAGGGTTGCCTCCTTACGCAATCCTATTAGACTTCTTACCATTCGTAAAGAAAAAAAAAAAAAAATGGGTGTAATAAGCTAACCCAACTTGACCCAAGCCAAGCTCCTACTTGTCTAGCTTGAGTTTGGCTCGTCAGCATTTTGCTTGGCTTGGGCTCACCTGGGCTTGATTGAGCTCGAACCCAACTCGGTGAGCTCCAAGCTAATTTCACCTTCTTTAGGCTCATTTAAGCTTGATCTAGGCTCATTTAGGATTGCATGCATCCAAGCTCAAAAGCTTTACTAGGCATGGCGACTCAGCTCATTCAACTACACAAGCCGGTTCAGCAAGAGTCAAAGCAAGTTGAGCCTTCCAAGCTCTATAATAAGCCAACTTACAAAAGCTCGCAAGTGGGCTTGATTCAATTACCCAGTACAAGAATGATTTTACACTCTAACTCGTGAAGATAAGAGATGTACCTATTAAACATCTTTGTCAATGCAATTTGGTTTCCTCATCTTGGATTTCCAACTCTTCAAACCACTTTCTTTCAGCATTGAGCTTATTCAATCTGGGCAAACTTTTTGGGCCATGGGGAAGCACCTTCAGCCTTGAACAAGATATCACTGTTATTTCTTCCAAAGAAGGAAACTCAAAAGAGAATCGGGGCTCGATAACAGATCTCAAATTCTGTAAATGATTCAGATTTATTGTCTGCAACTGCGGAAAAAGGACACCTGCATTGGTCCAACTCGGTCGTCTCAGATTCTGTTAGGTATGAAACTTTTTCAAGGAGTTGGCATGTGAGATCTTCATATAGGTTCAAGTGAGGTTGTCCTAAAACTGGTTGACATTTGGTAGTGTAGCCCACTAGGCTTATATGTTGATCTCTTCTCACTCACAACTCCAATGTAAGACATTTTAACTAGGGTATTGTAAATGAGCCGAGCCGGCTGGCCAACGGGCTCGATATAAAGCTCGAAAGGCCTGGCTTATTTAGCTTAACAAGCTAAGCCTGAGCTTCAGCCTAGTGAAGCTCGTGTAAACAAGCCCATCTTATTAAAATTTATTAGCAAAAATTTGCATAATCAAGCAAGTTCGAGCGTAAACAATTATAAATGAGCCTTGATTGATCTTAAATGAGCCCAAAAAAGGCATGTTTAGTTTAGAACACGCCATGCTAAGTTCAAGCTCAACCGAGTATAGCCAAGCTCGAGCTCTATGATGAGCCGAGCTTGAGCTTGAAGTATCAAAGCTAGGCAAGCTTCGAGCCAAGCCTTGACCCTCATGAGGTCAGGTTTGGCACGTTTCATATATATCCACTCCTATTAACTATACTCACGTGCAGAGTTCTCAATAGATTGCAATGACATTCGACCTTGAAATGCACGATCCTCAACTTCGTCGCAGATTAATGTCTCCATGCTCTCACAGTGTGACACTTCCAGAGATTTCAACTGGGTGAGTGATTTAGCAAGAGCTAAGGGGAAAAGAATCTTTAATCTCCCACAAAATTCAATTTTCACATGTTTCAAATTCTGCAAGCATGTAGATGAGACACTTCCCTTCCATATACTAGTCAGCTTCGGTAAATCTTGAATATGCATTCTCTCTAACCCCAATAGCACACTTCTAGGAGGATCATTCTCGTGAGCGACAAATACGATTTCCAGTTTAGAGCAAGAGATAATTTCCATTTCTAGCAACCCATTTAATCTTTCTGACATAGTAGATGAAAAGCACCTCAAAATCCCGCATTCTTGGATGCTAAGGGATTTTACGCATAGAAAATCCTCTGCTTGCATCCGTTCAAGATCTGATAAACTCATCCATTTTACCAGGGACAATTTTTCGGTTCTTTCCAGCAAGTTCTTGGTCCAACCCGTTACAGGATTCGGGGTTTTGAATCGACCCGGTATATGGAAACACAAGCTCGTTGCATTCATAGTCTGCATTTCGAATTCTTCTCCTATTTGTATGCGGAATTTCTTCAAGTTCTGCAGGTGATCAATGACTTCTTCATACAAGCAATTGCAGTTGCTTATATGAAGAGAGAGAGTATTCAAGTTCTCCAAAGAGAAAATCTCTGCTAGCAAAGCCTTATCCTCACTTTCTGATTCTCTTAACTCCCAACAACTATAGCTCTTCTCCATGTACAGTTCCTCTAAATGAACAAGGCTCGATATCACATTGCGGGGGATTGTCTCCATTCGAGATTCTGTCAAATCCAGCAGTCTCATATTGGTTAATCTCGCTATTTCTTCTGGAAACTTGGAGAAGGACGACTTTTGTAGGCTCAGAATTTCAAGTGAGGTTAGGCTTCCAAGTACAGATAAGTCTTCGAAATGATCATTTTCTATACAGAGCGTCTTCAGATTCGTAAGACACGAGAGTGATGGAGGTAAAAGTACTATATTCGGGATACTACTGAGATCTAAAACTTGAAGTGCCCTCATTCCTGCAAAGAATTCATCTTGGATCACACTTAATCTTCTGTTATTTTGCAGGAGTAAAAGCAAGAGTTCCGGATACACTCTTTGACCTCTCAAGATACTAAATTCATTATTAATCAGAGACATTCTCATAACGTATTCTAACTTTAATCTTCTCGGCCATTCCTTCAAACCTGAGCTGGCTTTCACCATAAAGCAGTAGTCATCGCTCGTTGCAATCGTGATGGCCAAATCGCGAAAAACATCATGCATTTTGACAGACCCTTCTGTATTACTGCTCATCAGAAGGCAAGATGCTTTGAGGTTGCTGATTATGGCATGAACCCTTTTCCTTGCTTCATCAACAGTGTCGACATCAGAAAAAAGTCCCTCACCGAACCCATATCTTACGATATCTTCTACTCGAACATCATATTCTTCGGGAAAAAGGGAAGAATACAAAAAACACAGCTTTGCTCCTTCACTTCGAACATGATCAAAACTCAGTTGCAAACATGAGAAGACCTTTTCATGCATTCCTTGGATGTTTACCGGCTTCGATTTCTTTAGTTCTTCAGCTGCATCTAGCCATATGTTTTGTTCCTTGTTTCTTAGGATGCGCGCGATTGTGACGAGTGCAATTGGAAGACCCCCGCATTCTTTAGCAACAGCCTTCGCCACAAGATGCAGATCACGAGACTCGACATTGCTTCCTGCTACCTTCTTGAAAAGGTCCCATGAATCCTGTCGATGCAGTACAAGAACTAGAAATCTTGGGTTAGTGGGGTGACCTTTGTTGTGAGGTACTCAGAAATATAAACGAAAAACACACCCAAAGGAGAAAAAAAAAAGGTGCCAAAACACGTGGCTTGGCTCATTTCAGGCTAAAGCTGTGCCGGAGCCTAATGAATATGGGTCTCATAAGTTCACAAGCCTAAACGAGCTCAAATGAACCTACCTTAATACAATTTGTTGATGACTTGAATATGCCCAACCAAGCTTAGTTTGAGCCTAAACGAGCAGAGCTTGAGCCTAAACAAACCTAGATCGAGCTTAAATGAGCCCAAACAAGGCAAACTTAGTTTGAAACTTGCCAAGCTGGCTCAAGATCAACCTAGCCAAGCTGAGCCCAAGCCTATGATGAGCTAAACTCGAGATTGAAGTTTCCAAACTTGGCTCAATATACATTCCTAGCCTCATATGCCAACTCTCTGGGCAAGTTTAGGGCACACTAAAATTTCTCACTTACTCTACATTGTTCTACATCACCTTATGTTCCTCAAACTCTCCATTTCACCTTAAGGGAGCCATGCATGCTTGGATGTTGGCTTATAACACTTTTGACACTTTAAACTATACCATAAACACAAGAAAGAAAACCTTAGAAAACAGCCGAATCTAATCTCCGGACACAATATTCATGTACAAACGAACACAATACGCATGTTTGAATCTCATAACCGAGAATGGGTAACATAGACATCACCTGCTCTGAGAGGACATCAACCATTATACTGACATCACAATCCATCTCACTGCATACATCCAGGCTTCTAGTTGTGATTGCGATTTTGCAATTACTTTGATCCTGCTCTCCCAAAGGAATACCCATCTGATCCAACTCCACCCTATCCCAAACATCATCGAGTATTATTAGAATCCGGCTCTCCAGCTTCAACCTGTTAAAGGAACACATATGTGAGTTTAGTAACAAGTTACATGTCGAACTTGTGGGAATGAAGAGATCTGTATATAAATTTAGTGGCCTCCACTGGTTTGATTGACCTTTTAGCTAGCCTCATTGCTCTGATCGGTTCACTCTGCCCTGATAGCTTGAAGCCTAGCCCTTCTGCTATTTCACTTTGTGTTTTCTTCAAATCGGGGTTTTGTGACACCGTTGCTATAACAATTTCATCAAACATGTTCATTTGCTTGGCCTGCTTTGCTACTTGTTTCATCAGAGATGTCTTCCCTACACCTCCCATCCCATACACTCCTATGATCTTGGTATTACCCTGATCTAGTGCTTCAATAATCTTCGTCATTGCCATCTGTGTCGACTCGAATGCCTTGAATTCACCTGTGGCAGGGGTGTAAATGAACCGAGTCAAGTGAGCACCCCTTTTTGAACTTAAGTTCCATAAATCTTAAAGAGTTCGAGCCAAGCCTTAAACGAGTTTCTGAACCTTTGTTCAAACCGGGTTTGATAGATACCGATATGTTTGACACTTGACCCACTAGTCTAATCGAGGCGAGTTGAACACCGTTATGGATGTCATTTAACGATATGCCACCTTACTAACAAGCCATCATATCCGCTATCAACTAACATTAATTAAAGAGCTCTTAATGAGAAAGAGCTTTTAACAAGTCGTTAAAAAGCTCTCAATGAGTCATTCGGTGGATTCTCACCAACTTTAACAAGCCAAAACCCTCACTCGACTAGTTATGCTTCTTATTGAGCCCACAAAACAAGCACATACAAGTCGTCCATCAAATACAAATATTCCTTCTAACTCAAGTTTGATACATCTAAACGAGTTTAAGCCAAGGCTTAAATGAGTTACTGAACCCTCGTTCGAATTGGGCTCAATAAGATAAAAGTGTACTTGATACTGAACTAGGCAGTTTAATCACACCCAGTTGAGCTCCTTATCAACCCAAGCTCATTGGAGCTATCAAAAGTTCATTATTTCACATTATATGGTTGTCAATAACAAGCTATGCTACCTACCAACGAGCCATCATCGATCAATTAACAACCTAAAATACTGATTAAATATTAAGTTCTTAATGAGCCATTAAAGAGCTCTTAGCAAGTCCAGAGAAAAATCTAAACGAGCCTTCGCAAAATTCTCACCAACTTTAACAAGCCAAAAACCCTCTTAACTCGACTTGTTAAACTTATCGAGCCAATAAAACAAAAACAAACTAGCATTTAAATCTTTTTCAAATACAAGTCCATCAAACACTTACTTTGTATATACCCTACCTATGGGTAAGGGTGTAGCCGAGCCGAGTTGAGCCCAGCATTCTTTATTAAAACCCCGAGCTCGATAAGGTTTATCAAACTCGAGTTCGAGTCGAGTCTTATCAAGTTTTTAAACCTTTGTTTGAATGCGGTTTTGATTAGATATTAGCATATATGATGCTTGGTTTGACTTTGCTCGTTAGCCTAATTGAGCCAAGTCAAGCTCATTATTGATTCGAGTCAAGCTCATAATCGAGCAAAACTTGCTATTGAGCTCCAGCTGCTATCAAGTCAGGCTATTCGAATTATTATAGATCTATTATTCAAGCTAATATCCGGCGTTTGACAAGTTTTTATCAAACTTTTCACGAACATTAATGAGTCAAGAACTCCTCCGTCCGAACTAGGCTCGCTGTTAGGTTATAAATCTCATCCTGAGCCTTCACCTAGAGGTAATCAATGGATCAAACCGTGACGCAACCTGCGGATCAAGAGTGTAGAGATAGGTCGACACGAGTTAGACCCGTTTGTACAACTGGTGGGGCTGAGTTGGGAGGAAAAAAATCCCTGACCTGGATCGCCTGTGACAGGGGTTTGGGATGTGTCGGATCGAACCGGGTCACAGGTATGACCCTTTTTCCTATTTTTTTCCTTTTTTTTTTTTGTCAAAAACACTCTTTTCCTAATTTACAAAATACAGCAAAATAAATATAAAATATAATTAAATAATGCTTATAATTTATAAAAGGTTAAACATAACAAATATATATGATATGTAAACTACAACATAAAAAATAAATTATAAATATTATTATAAAATAATTTGGAAATTTTGTTATTTGATTGGACATGTTTAATGATGGCTTGCCATCATTTCACATATTCAATGACATTAATTGCTTATGAAATAACACGGGTCATGACACGAGGTTCCACCCATGAGGACCCGGTAACAGGTCGTTACCCGGTTACAAGTCAAAACCGTGTTAGACATGGGTTAAAGCGGACTCATGTCACTCGGATAGGTTGGGCAGGGTCAAGGTTTGGTGAGAAAAAAAGGTGACCCGTGACCCAGCCCGCTATGGGGGACAGGTCGACCTGCCACCATGATGGGTTGGGTCTGGCTGGGTCATTTTGCGGTTGTGGGTCAACCCAACTTGTTGGCCACCTTTACTCCAGTATTAAACACAAGGTACAATGTGAGCTAGTACATCATCCATGCTTTAAACTCATTGGTCCTTCATGTAAGGGGTCATGTCAGATTATAAAAACATTATTGGCCTTTGCTAATCATCTTAACCTTGTGGGATAATCGGTTCCTTAACACTCGTCAAGCTTATCGACCTTACTCAAACTCGAGTCAAACATGTACAAATCATTCAATCCATTTCAAACACAATCAATTCATCAAACCCTAAAATTGATATCTACTCTTACCTGTGGGTATCATCTCAATGCTTGGCAGGGGCTCAGATCGACAAACTTGAATCAATTTCACATCCGCTTTCAGTTCACGCAAATCTCTCACCTTCTTCGCAGCTTTCTTGCTCATCACATATCGCCATGTCAAATTTGCACAGCAATTTTCTTTCTTTTCCTTATCAGAATTTTCAACTATTTTATGAACATCATCCATGATTTTCTCAGCATTTTCCACCCACTTTTCGATCGATTCATCCACAATTTCGCCTCTACGACGAGACTCATAGATCGAATTTTCTACTGAATCAATCGTTTTCATTAGATCGTCTTCTAGGGTTTTGAGAGTACTCACATTTTTGGGGTAAGTAAGAACATATCCAACTTGGGTTTTTAGTAAGACAAGCAAGTATTTTCCTATTTCTGTTATTGGGGTTATCAGTATTCCTAGTATTTGTGATGCCATTTGTCGGGAGATGAGTACTAAAATATAAATAATCTAAAAATTATAGCTAAAATTAATAGACAATTAAAAAAAATATGTGCCTAAAAAAGGCTCCTGTCACAATACTCATGAATTTCGAATTTATGTATTACTTTCTGCAAAACAAACAAATCCTTATGTGATAACCACTGTACCAGGTCCAACGGCTCAAGAATTCAGAATAACCATCCACCTGAACAAAAAGTTGAGACTTTAGACCAAAACGACATACAACACGAATGAATCTCTTATTCTCAAAAGCACTAAAACTAACAACAATAGTAGCAATAGCAATATAGAGTTGTGATAATTGAGCGCACCTGAATGATAAATAACTCGATTTTTAAAATGCTATTGAGATTGAGATCCTATAAGAACAAGACTCGGGTTTGAATCTCATCCTCTCTCAACTTGCTTATAGCTTCCAAAAAAAAAAATGTCTTGTTGAATTTTATGGGAGTTGCTTAATTTGAGTGCTTTATTTTGCAGATGAAGATGAAATGGCTGAAAAACCAAGTGATCTGGTATTTGTTTAGGTCAAGGTCAAAGTAAATAATATTACCTTATAAAATTATAAAAATATATAATTATTTTGACAGAAAAATAATTATAATTTACTGATAAATAATATAATGTATAAATACAATACAACATAATTATAATTATAAATATATTTAATAAAATAAAATATATTATAAATAATTAAAAAATACAACTATAATAATATAATATCACTATTTAAAATTACAAATATATTTTGTAAAAAAATAGAATTATAACAATATAAATAACTTAGTCTAAACTTGTTGTGGTTGGTATGGGACTTACTGTACTGGTGCCACGGTCGTCTTCTTCATCTCTTGATGAACCCAAGTTCAGTCAGTCCTGGTCTTTATACGCTGTAGCCATCTAGTCCTTCAAGACACCGACATTTCTGAGGTGGACGATGCTAGCTTCGCTTTTTTTAATCCAAGCAATGTACCACCAATAGTGGTGGCAGACCCCGCCCGAGCCCGGTCTACACCGGGGCAGGCCACGTGCCCATTTTTGATGGGCGCTGGGCCTGGGCCCGGGAGTCCTCCTAATTTTTGTATAAAAAAATTTATATTACTTTTACTTTGTATTTTTTGATAAACAAATTTGTACTTTTAAATATTAGGCTCCAACTGCGTTGTATTTGTACTTGTTGTTAGAACAAATTATTGAAATACTTGCAAAATACTTGCAAAATTTCCCAAAATACCGGGAACTGGGTAACCGAGAGATCTCAGGTGTTGAGGCGTGTAATCACTTTCCTTAAGGCTTATTTCAGTATACGAAATATCCTCGGGGATACAACAACCATATATGAAGAAGAGAATATGTAAAGGGAGAGACATAGTGAGATGAATGAGAATAACCTTTTCAAAGACTTTCACAAATATGAATTTTTCAAGTGCTACTTGCAATTGTATTTTATTTCTCAAAACATGAAAAGAGAATTCTCTTTTCTTCTCTTTTTAAATGAATCCCCCAAAGGGCTATTTATAGTTTTTCAAGTGTCTCTTCAAGAAGGGACACATCCCTTCATGAAGAGTCACTTTCTTTTTTAATATTACACAATTATTGCAAGTAAACACATTTCATATGTGTTCTCTTAAATAATAGGGGAAAATAATATAAGAAAATAAGGTTCAAAAGACGTCCCAAACTTATCAAAATATTACTGTAATTCTGTAAGATTTGTGTGTCAACATACAAATGGCACTGTTGGATTGTGTATCGACACACGGGCCCTGTGTGTCGACACACATCCCATACAAGTTCAAAACACTTAAGTATAGGACAATCACATACATTTTGAAAATACACCAACATTCCCCCACCATTTTCAAAATGCCATCATTCTCGAATAATCAACATCTCAAATTAAAGAAGACCTTATTGTGCATCAATGAGGGTGTCTCACGATTGAACCCCCAGCTAGTGAAGAGACCATACAGTTAATCGGATCGAAAATGGTAGACCAAGCTTTGAACCATACAACCCATTTGACTAACCGACTATCTAATCACGCACAAGGCATACACCCCGTACATACCCTACGACTCCCAGATCGACACATTATGTGGCCTTGTGTCCTGTACCCTTCGTAAGTGTTTCAGGGCCAAACCTTTAGTAAAAAATCACCCCTTTGAAGCGGCCAAACTTCAACACTCACTAAGGTGGACCTCATTGATCATGTCCCTGCGACGCGACATTCAATAAGTTTTTAAAAATCAGGTCCATTAAGAGCATAAGCTCATCCTCTTAGTATCTCTAACGCAGGTACCAAGCACTACACACTAGGGATGGAAAAATTCTCTTTTAGTGCTTGCAGTCACACGGATGACAAGTCTCTCTCATTGAACCCGAGACCTAGCGTCATACTAGGCGTCGAGTTGAGGGCCTATCATGGGTGACTAATAATGATAGGTTTCACACCATCCCTTTAATTATCAAGTCTCTAGCAATATTCTCAAATAAGAGATCTACTAGTTTCAGACTTACATTTCAAAGTCCACAGTGATCACTCAATCTTTTATGAGTTATCTCACTTCACAATATTTGACACTGTTGTGTCCGGACTTTCAGTGATACATCTCACTCTTTCACATTTAAAAAACATCTCACTATCACAACGGATAGATATAGACAACATTGGCTTGTGCCACAAAGGAATTTTAAACACAAGATCCTTTAATCGCTATATTTCTTTACAAGCTGAAATCAGAGCAATAAACTCTATTATCACAGTGAAATTTATAACACGTGTTAGTTTCTTGAAATTCAAGGAACAACACCCCCACCACTTATAACATTTACTAGCTTTTAAAAGCATAGTCATTCCTCTCGGATGTTCAACTGGCATTCAAGTATTCTTCTAGATAGAAGAGTATTCATTAAAATAACACCACAACGCGTGGCCATTCCAGTACCTTGTGTACTCCATGCCATTTATCTTTACTTACATAGCTAGTTATTTACACTCAGCCATTCAATAACCAAGGCTATATCTAACCTTTTCAATTTTCAATTATACCATTGGAACATTTTCATTTGATTCTAAGTATTCATACCAAATTTCAACATGTAAACAATGTACATTCACACAATGAATCCACTGTCATTATCAGACTATTCATTTACACTATTCGGATTCATTAACTACCTCTTACAAGAGGCCACATCGCAAGACTTCATAGACTCGTCATAGAATCACAATATATGACACAAGAATATTGAACTTTGATGTTCATATTATCTCTAGTTCATTCTTCTAGAAATACACAAGTCCGATCGCTAGGGACTTCTCTTTTCACACTTTTATTCTTTCAAAGTTCTAGAGTCTTTCCAGGGATATACCTTCAAACATGACTTTCATCATAATTTATTTTAATTCACATTATCACAATGCATCATTCAAGATCAATAAAAACTCGAAGTCACTTTCTATGTAGTCATGTACATTTATGTCTTAGGATGTTTACTCCACCCATAATTCAGTCATACGAAAATACATGCCATTTATACGCATTAAAACTTATGAGTAATAGAGTCATCATAATTCAGTATTTACAAACTCTTTAAATTTATCACGTTGATGACTAACAACATCCTAACATGTGAACATATCATCACACAAAAATCTCATTTACCGTGCAACAATTGCATGAATCTATCACTCAGTTTGAGTATTTAAAATGCATTGTATAAAATACACTTCATTTTAATCGACTACTCAATCATCATATATATATGCCCTTAATACGCAAGTAAACTTTACTTCAACCGCATTAATCATGATGATAAAGTTTTCCACACGCATGCCGGTTTGCATTGGAACATTACCTCCAATAACTTTGGAAAAACCCACCGAAGATATGTGGTCAGTTATGAAATTATAAATCACCATTTCCAAGTGCTTTTCTACAATTTCTCTCATCATTCTTAATCATGGACTTTAACGTGAATTTCTTTATATCAGTCATACTAGGGATCAACATATATAAAAATCACCATACATTTCATGATCCATTGGGGTCCATTCAAATTCGCATTACTTTCACTTATCAAGCATTCAAACGGCATTCAATTCTAAATAACCAAGCCGTAAAAATTCATAATCACATTTAAGTTCATGGATATATGGACCTCATAACCGCATCAACATATATGGTAACACAAATGATTTTTATGATGCATTAATTTCAATTTAATGAAATCATACTTCCATGCATATAAGCATTAATCATACAGCCACATTAATGTCCATACTCATACTTTCATGCAAGTATTAGTTATATTAACTAATACGCATTGATAGTTTAACATCATTAATATGTATACATGATTATACACAAACTTCTTTCATAATCATGATTATATAAACACTGCTTTTCATGACTTTCCAAATCTGCTATCGTTCACTTAATTACGCCCTAATGTAATCTCTTAGTGAACAATACGCATATGATTGGATTTATAACCATCTAAATAAGAACGAATCAATATACCTATATTCATTTCCTAGTATGGGCTCTTCTCACATAAATATAAACATACGTGCATTAAACCTCAATTTAATTGTTGTGTATATTTTAATTTCATACAACAACGAATTTACCATACACAAATGCACAATTATACTTTGTTCCAAACTATGAATGCATTTTCATATTTCATGAAGAACCCATTGTTCTTTTCAATTCGTAAAATACATGTATCATTATTAATATACTTTATTCACTCATTTATTATTATTAGTTTTGGCATCATCTCGGCATCTGGTTTCAACAACCACGCTAAACAAGGTTTTACCTTTTAGCATCGCCTCGACGTTTGGTTTCAACAACCACCCGAAACACGAAATTTCATATAATCAAAATTCTAACAACCATGTATTTAAAATTCCATATTATCCTCAGTTAAAATGCCAAAACAATTAAATATACATGGCTTCTTGGATCGTTATCTTTGTAACTTATACAGAAACAAATTTTAACCACTTGATGTTAATATATTATTATATCTCATATCATGCATGTAGACGCATATGCATGAGTGGTTAACTTAACACGCCAGTTCGAGTCTCTCAGACAACGCTTGCCCTTGAACACGGCGGTTCGAATCCAGTAACCATTTTCACACCCCTCATTTTATTCCCTTTTTTTTTTTTCCTTTCCTTTCGATTTATATGGACTGTTGTATAGATTGTGCACGAAATGCAATTTGAATCAATGGCTTAGGATCATATCAATTTCTTAAGAGACGCCGGTTCGAATCTGAAGAAACCGCAACTCTTTCCCTTGCAACTCTTTCCCCTTTTTTTTTCTTTTCCTTCTTTTTTGATATTGTCCTTTGAAATTATTGTTAGTATCGATTTCGTTTCGCACAACCACCATGAGAATTGCAAATTCTACAATTATTATTTTTTTATTTTTGCCTGCGCATGATCATCATCTTCATCCTTTTGTTAAATTAACATGATACAAAGTTATTCAATTAAATTTTATGTATCATTTGATCAAAATTCATGATTCATAATTGTGAATTCAAAGTCACTTGATCATAAATTCATGATCCAAACACTCAATGCCTCTTAACTTTCATTTTGATATCACATATATACTCATCAACGAATGCGCATCAATTTACATGAAACGTCACATGATTTCATGATTTTATCCCGAGTCAAGTAAATATATTTTCATGCATAAACAACAATGCATCAACCACACCTCGTTAGGCATTATATAACTTCATGATTTTGATGTCTCTTGATCAAATTTTATATTAATCTTAAAATTTCATGATCTTTCTTACTCATGTTTGAGTCAAAAGAACATACCTTGATCCATAGTAATTAGTATACAAGAAGAATCCAAGAAGACATACATTTCCCTCTTTGTCGCTTTCTCCAATTTCACATGGTTCGCCACCAAATCAAGGAAAGTGAAGAAGTCATTTCAATAAACAATAAGCCTTAAGATTGTTAGAACAAATTATTGAAATACTTGCAAAATACTTGCAAAATTTCCCAAAATACCGGGAACTAGGTAACCGAGAGATCTCAGCTGTTGAGGCGTGTAATCACTTTCCTTAAGGCTTATTTCAGTATATGAAATATCCTCAGGGATACAACAATCATATATGAAGAAGAGAATATGTAAAGGGAGAGACATAGTGAGATGAATGAGAATAACCTTTTCAAAGACTTTCACAAATATGAATTTTTCAAGTGCTACTTGCAATTGTATTTTATTTCTCAAAACATGAAAAGAGAATTCTCTTTTCTTCTCTTTTTAAATGAATCCCCCAAAGGGCTATTTATAGTTTTTCAAGTGTCTCTTCAAGAAGGGACACATCCCTTCATGAAGAGTCACTTTCTTTTTTAATATTACACAATTATTGCAAGTAAACACATTTCATATGTGTTCTCTTAAATAATAGGGGAAAATAATATAAGAAAATAAGGTTCAAAAGACGTCCCAAACTTATCAAAATGTTACTGTAATTCTGTAAGATTTGTGTGTCAACATACAAATGGCACTGTTGGATTGTGTATCGACACACGGGCCCTGTGTGTCGACACACATCCCATACAAGTTCAAAACACTTAAGTATAGGATAATCACATACATTTTGAAAATACACCAACACTTGTTACGTTATTTATTTACCATTATTTACTACTACTTATTATATATTTTATTTTATTACATATGTTTAGCATTATTAGTGCTTGAGATAAAATGTATTTGTATCTCATTTTATTTATCACTAAATTATAATAATTTTAGTACAAAACGACTTTGTATTTTTTAAATTTTGCATTTTTTTTTAAATTTGACAAAAAAGGGCCACCCCGGGCCCGCCCGGCCCGACCCGGCCCGTGGCCACCTCTAACCACCAATACTAAAAGCACACTCAAATGCTACTGAAGACACTGGACACCTTAGTATATCGCATGACATGGTGAAAAGCACGTGATATTAAATTTTATTAGAACACCACTATTGCAAAATATCAAAATATGGATTCGCTTATGTCGGGTTGAAGTCGAGCATAGGCGAACACAAGAAAAAATCTAGCTCATCATATGATGTGGGACTTTGTTTGGGCTTTAATCGGTTCAACATATCCCACGCATGTAATTTTCCTTTAGAAGAGGACGAAAAAGATGATGCGGAAGAAACATTTGAATTATTAGATAATAAGCTTCAAGCACACACGGAAAATAAGTTACGTAAATTTCCATCAACTTCCACAATAAAAGATGCTACATCATAAGTTGGATTTATTTTGTTGTAAAAATATTATGTAAATAATTGTAAACTCGTAAGTTTATAAGGTGGATAAAAAATGGTGGCAATACAATATGCCAGTGGTAATTCAAAATAATAATTAAAAAAATTTTGCCATAATGTGCCGCTATGCATAAGAAAGGCACCCGGGGTTTCGACTTTCATGTGTCCAACATCAATGAGAACATGTTTGTGTTCACCTTCAAAATATTTTGAAGCTCATTTTTTATATTTATAAATTCTTTAAATATGTCCCGCTTCAATGTGTTCCGAGGAACCCTTAGATCGGCGGGGTTTAACACGGTTTGACAGTACTGGACGAATATAGGGTTTTTGCCTGTGGTAAATGGCCTTTCAGCCCCAGTGACGTAATTTATTAATTTGTGTTTATTAGTTTCTTGTATAAACCTAAAGCTAGCAAGCGCACTAGTTGCTTGCTATACGGGAGTTTGTTGGGTTTTATCTGAATTTAATTCGGGGTGGCTTTTTAATAATTGTATTTTTAAAGTGCCAGTCTCATTGCCACGTGGATGATTGAAAACTCTTGAAGAATCACATAATATGCAATATGTTTTATTATGTTCACGATCTAGTGTAGAGTGGTTCCATACATCGCTAATATTACGTCTACTACTGGGGGTGCGGGCTTCAGTTTCATCGGTGGTGTGTGCAGGTTCGGTTTGAGAACATCCCGCACCACCCGATTCAGGATAATCCTACTTGTAGTGCTGTTCTTGTTCCCAATTTAAGGTGTCTTTGTAGGAAGATAACGGACCGGGTTCTAAAAGAGTCCGTTCCTTGATATTAAGCTCAACTACTCTAGTGACTTTAGGCGATCGAGAAGAGTTAGAACTAAATTATTATTGTTAAAGTAAAATTGTAGTTTTTAAGACATTTTTATGAGTGTCATTATTTATAAATTATATTATTATTCTGTTGGGGTCCTCGGATACAACATTCGTTTAGGGTAGACCCTAAAGAGGTAAGACTGCGTACATTTTACCTACAGACCTTGCATTAGTAGAAGCCCTTGTGGCACTAGACTAGTTATTGTTGTATCATAACTCCGACAATAACAATTAATGACATAATAACAATTCCAAAAAATAATTGAAAATACGAATTGAAATTTCAAAACCGCGTGTAAGGAAAATTGGGACGCCGCCGAGTACCAACTTATGGTTTACTCTATAGTTTTTCATTTTTATTTTTATTTTTATTTTTAAAAGTTAAAAAAAAAAAAATTTTGTAGACAATTATTTATTTATTTATTTATTTAAACCTTTTACAATTTGAATGAAAATTAAAAATACTATTGGAAACATTCAAAATCAAAGCACAATGGAAGTGAAAAAAACAAAAATAGCGAAAATTAATACACTATATTTTAACTTGAAAACCTTCTCTCAACTAGAGGAAAAAACCACGAGACCCAACGGATACCTTAATTCTCTGTATAATTAAGGATTACAATCTCTAATTATAACCCCCAACCCCATACAAACATCAACAACATCAATCATCAATATCAGTGTGACAATTGCACGGTAAGTCACCAACTCTCTCCAAGTATAGGTGTTGCACGGCGAGTCACCAACCCTCTCAATGTGTAGTTGCTAATAATAATTTTTGTAAGTCACGTAATTGACGATAATAATTTTTGCGATGATAATAACAGCTCCATATATATTAGTAATTATGGGTCTAGTTCATTAAATAAAAATTTGAAGAGTCGCTTGAATTTCAAACAATAATTTAAAGTGTCTAAATGGTATTTATCTTTCAATCGAATCTACATTTTAACAACATCCGGAATGTGAACCGGATACCGATCAATACAATCAACCCAAGGCCCGTCGGGAATGGGAGTGTCTACATTACTAAGACACTTCCACACCGCACTGTTACACTTAAACCCGCTGCCGATTGCAATCTGCCACACTCTATCCCCCTTCTTCATTCTTCCTTTGGCCTCTATGTAACTCAGTTCGTACCACAGCGACGATGATGACGTGTTCCCAAACCGGTGTAGTGTCATCCTCAACGGCTCCACGTGTTCTCTAGATAGTCGAAGGCTCTTTTGGAGCTCGTCTATCACTGCCCTCCCTCCAGCATGAATGCAGAAATGCTCAAACGCTTGCTTGAAGTCCGGTATGTAGGGGCGCTACTTGGCGTTTATCAGCTTCCTCCCTATATATATATATATATATATATATAGGATGCAAGGTTGTTAGAATCAGGATTCTACTTAGAATCGTTAGGGGGTTTATAGAATCGGAATCGTAGGATCGAATCGAAAACCGCAAGATTTTACTTTAAATCTCAAAACAATATCAGAACGATTAAATTCAATACATAATACTATAATCAACAATAAGGCTAATCAAAAAATAGAACAATCTCCAATAATCCAACCAATGCCTCAACCAACATATCAAAATTACACGATCTCGCAATCAATACCTAAAAGTGACCCTATTCAACAAAGTTTTCCAACTCCACAATTGCAAGCAAACCTATTTTTTCAAGGAATTCAACAACCCCCATTTCAACATTTTAATTTAACTGAAAAGGATAAAAATTAAATAAAACTTAAAAAAACACATAATTCTGATGATAATATCATTAAAAGAATCGCTCAAAAACTCAAATTAACGGATAACCTATCCAAAAGTAATCCCACAATCCAAATTATTTTCAAAGGAGAAAATGAAAACTCAAATGAGAAAACCTAATCAATATTCTTAAGTGAAACAAAAATTTGAAAGATAGAAGAATAATTTAACATCAATATTTGGATAAATTATCAAAGAATTTCTATTCGGGTAAATCGGAATGATACTTCCCAATTTTTGCCGCACTCCTGGCTTAGGCTTGTACCGCCAAGTCAACGATTGTATTTTAATTTAGAATATAGACAATTTTGTATTGGTTTAAATTTGGAATTTTAGGTCCAGTCCAATTAAAAAAACATTATTTTTAATATCATATATATACATATATTGTAATTTAATAATCATATATAATTTATTAATATTTTATATAAACTACAGTTTTTACTAATATAGTTATTATATTTTTTTCAGTAATGTAGTTATTTTATATTCTTGTGACTTATTTTTTTTAATGTCCAACAAATCTTGTGAATTAAATATTTTTTAATAATATATTAATTTAATATTATTAATATATATATATATATATATATATATATATATGATATTTTTGGAAATTTAATATTAGTTTACATATATTATATAAGAAGATACAGCTTTGTAGGAGTATATATTATTGGTACTAATTTATTCAAGAAATTAAACTTTTGGATTTTATTTTTCAGCCATTTCCTTGTCGTCTGCATTTGCAAGAGAAGCGTTGAAATTAGACGATTCCATGAAATCAATCAACTCCAACTTATTTCTCTCTTTCAGGTGCACAATTAATCAACTGTTAAATCTCATGATTTTGTCATTCAATTTTGTGTATGCATTTATAAATTTTTGAATCATTTACACTTCACTGATCTTGTATTTTTGCAGGAACTTAATTTTCACGTGAAGTAATTATAAAGTGTTTGGTTATCGGGATGAAAAATAAAACTTTTTTAAGCAAAGGAATTAGAATTTAGGCAAAATTCTTACCTTTCATGAATTTGTACTAAGACCTTAGTTTTGGTGCATCAATGACGGAACAAATTCTAGGTATCTTGGTTACACCAATAGTAGAACTAGCAAAATGCTTGTTTGTTCCTATGAAACATCAAGCTAGGTATCTTGTAAGCTACCACAAAAACGTGAGTGATCTCAAAACCGAAGAGGAAGATCTAAAGACGATGATTAATGCTGTACGCAACTTGATCGACGAGGTTCGTCGTAGAGGCGAAATTGTGGATGAATTCATCGAAAGGTGGCTGAGAAATGCTGAAGAAATCATGGATGAAGTGCAAGAAATACTGCAGAATGATGATCCTGATCAGGAAGAGGAGAAGAACGGTAACCGCTGCGCAGCTGTGAGAGCGCGCTATGTGTTGAGTAAGACAGCTGCAAAGAAAGCGAGAGCTGTGCGTGAACTGAGAGGAGATGTGAAGTTGATTCAAGTTTCTCGACCAGCTCCCCCTCCAAGCATAGAGATGATACCCACAGGTAAAACCTAGCAATCAGGTCGGGTCGGGTCAGGTCATCCTCGGGTTGGGTTAACATAGGGTCAGGTTGGATTTCAGATCAATCTACTAGGTTATTTTGATAATATATTTATTTTACCTTGAAAATTATAATTAAAACTACAGAATGAAATGACTTTAATTAACATATTATTTAGGTTCTATGATAAATTGAATTTCTATTTGAATCATTACAGGCTATAGGACGGGTTTTGTACGAGTCTGGTCTAATTCGAATGGGGTCATTTCGGGTTTTGGGTCAGCTCAGATGGGTTAAGTTCGGGTCGGGTCAAATTTTGGTCGGTTCATTTACGGGTTTGGGTTCCAATAAATTTTAAACCTTTTGGGTTAGGGTCGGGTCATTTGTTGCTTGATGCCTTACAATTGCTTTTATTGTTTTGTTGCTTCTTGTTTTTAGAGTTGGAGGCACTTGGATATAGCCTCTTTTTAGGATCACACCCTGAAGGGGTAAAGTTGCATACATCTCACCCCCCCGGACCCTACCTCAACGGGAGCCCTTGTGGCATTGAGATGGTAGTAGTTGTTGTTGTTATTGTCGTTGGGTTAGGTAACAGGTCATCGGGTCGGGTCACATTATGCTAGCTCTAATTAATGAAAAATAGATCGAAATTAAATCAAGCAGTAACATACTAAAATTAAAGAGATATAAGACTAAAATTATCATTTAGGTAACCTGAGATTTGAGTACTTATCACTTAGGTACCCTAATATTTCAATATATACAATGGCGTACTCTGAGATTTAAATATTTTCCAATCAAATACCCTTTATCAATATTCGATAGATTTTCATGGAAAAATGCTAAAATTGAACACAATCCCGACAATATATTAGTACTTTATTAAAATTTGATGATTTTTTTTCAAAAAAAGGGGGAAAATTCGTGTCAGATTTTGCTAGCCCTAATTTACCTTCGGTTTGATTTAGTTTTTAGTTAAGAGTAGAACTCATAAAAGCTAAACAAGATTGTGTACATTTAGAAATTAAGTGCATTTGGTTAACAAAGAACGAAATTGAGGAAAAAAGAAAACTAGACAAAACTGATTAAAACTCCAGTTATTCTACTTTTCCCAGTTTTCACAAAATAGGTATGAAAAGTAAGCAAAACTTAGCAAACATCAACGATCAAAATCTAAAAATAAATAAATTTAATATAGTACGCAAATTGCTGTAGTTTTTGTCCACCAAAATTTTCCCCACTTGAGTGATAAACCAAACATGTGAAAATTAGGGAAATTAAGAAAAATTGGGAAAAAAACTAATCGATAACTAAACAAGTTTTCCCTAGTTTTATTTTTTCCTTGTTTTTCTTGTTTTGCTTTTTCCAAGTTTTGTTCAGTTTTTTCCAAGTTCAGTGAATACCAAGGGGAGTTTTTGGCTTTTCAAGTTGATTAAAAGTTCATTAAAGGCTCATGAATAGCTTTTTGTAGGGGCTTGTTTAAAGTAATCCTTTGTTAGGAACTTTTTAATTAATATATATTAGTTGTTAGATTCGATGATAGCTTGTTAGTGGGTAGCCTAGCTCATTAAATGACAACCATTTAATGTAAGACGATGACTCGTTATTAGCTTGAATAGTTAGGCTTGACAACGAGCTCCAGTCTGAGCAATTAGATTAACGAGCCAAGTATCAAGCATATTGGTATCTTATTAAACGTAATTTGAACCGGGGCTTCAAAACTCATTCAAGGCTCTACTCAAGGTCAATAAGACTTATTGGACATTGAGTTTGAATAAGGAGTATTCAGCTTGATTCGGTCCATTTAACACCCATATTGTTATGACCCAATTAGTAATTGGGTCAAAACTTGACTGTGATACCAATTGCTATGACTCAAGATTGATCAGATATACATCTGACCAATCGAATATTGACAGAATCGTGACACATATCCACAGGTGAATTCAAGGCGTTTGAGTCGACAAAGATGGCAATGATGGAGATCATTACAGCACTTAATCAGGGTAATACCAACATTATAGGAGTATATGGGATGGGAGGTGTAGGGAAGACATCTCTGATGAAACAAGTAGCAAAGCAGGCCAAGAAAATGAACATGTTTGATGAAGTTGTCATAGCTACAGTGTCTCAGAACCCAGATTTGAAGAAAGTACAAACTGAAATAGCAGAAGGGATTGGCTTGCAGCTATCAGGGGAGAGCGAATTGACTAGAGCATTGACGTTGGCTAGAAGGTCGAGTTAGATGTGTAGATCCCAGTAGTCTTGTATTTTGATCTCTTCTATCTTACAATTTCGATACGAGACTTTCTAAACTCATTTGTGGATTTCTTAACAGGCTGAAGCAGGGGAGTAGGATTCTAATAATACTGGACGATGTATGGGAGAGGGTGGAGTTGGATCAAGTGGGTATTCCTTTGGGAGATCAGGATCAGAGTAATTGCAAAATTGCAATAACAACCAGAAGCCTGGATGTATGCAGTGAGATGGATTGTGATGTCAATGTAATGGTTAATGTCCTTTCAGAACAGGTGATGTCTATTACCCATAGTCTACAACAAATCCAGTGCCTCACAGGCTCTCGCCAATGCAGGGTCGGGAAGGGGGCGGGGGCAACCTGAAAAGCATAACAACAACAGTACAGAGAGAGCATAAAGCAGCAATAACTAATAAAGCAACAAAAGCACATAAAGCAATAGAGGTTTGGCCCGGGTATTTTCTTAGATATTTTTTGAGGTTAAGCGTGCTTGGGTGAGAGTAGTACCAGGATGGGTGACTTCCTGGGAAGTCCTCATGCTCAGGTTGGGGGCACTGGGAAACAGTCTCTCTTCAGGTTGACACCCTGAAGGGGGAAGGCTGTGTACATCCGAACCTCTAGACCCTGCGTAGGCAGGAGCTCTTGAGGCACTGGGTATGTTGCTTTTATTTTTTGTGCTTTTAGTTTAGTTTGAAGCGTTCTAGTCTTATGCCAAAGTAGAAGTATCCTTATAAAATAAAGGTATTTCAGGACAGAAGATAGAGTCCGGGTAACATAGGGGTGTCGTTGAACAATACAGAATAAGTGTGAAATCTCATTCTGCTGGAAAAACTTGTCCTAAGAGTTGGCATGTGACGTCCATATTTGAGCCTAAGTAAGTTGTACTCCAAAAACCAATTGGCGTTAAATAGAGTAACCCAATATATATATATATATATATATATATATATATATTGATCTTTTCATTATGACAACTCCAAAGCGAGACTATTCCTAGTCCTTGACAATAAGAAATCTCAGTTGATATAGAACAGTGTAATGTCAATTAATAACAAAGGATCCTAGGGAATCCAGATCACCTCGCTGACTCCATATTTTGTTAGATTAATTGTTAGAACAAGGCATGAAAATTAGTTTCAAGGCGTGTAGCAAACCACTTTCCTTAAGATTTATTTCGTCCAGTACGAAATAGTCTTGAGGATATAATGAAAACAAACATGCGTATATAGAAAGAAAAGATTTCTAATTATTAAAGTCTAAAGAATAGTATGAATTCTCAATATGAATCTGTTGGGAATGGTAGAGGCACATTTGTAGATATTCAATGTGTCTCTTTGAAGAGAAGTATCCCTTCCCGAATAGACACAAAATGCTCAATTGAAGTTACTGTTGGTTTCTGAAGCCTTTGTGTCAACTAGACACACAACGTCTATTGGGCTCACCGGATTCTGTGTGTCAACGCACGCTATTCTGTGAATCGACATACAAAGAATTTGGGACAAACAAATTCCAGTCATTCTTTATTTTGAAAAATATCAACACATTTTGGGTCTTTTTGTACTGCATCAACAGGATTCGTGGGACCTTTTCAAGAAGGTAGCCGGAAGCAAAGTTGAGTCATCTGATCTACATGACGTGGCCAAGGCTGTAGCTAAAGAATGCGGGGGTCTACCAATCGCACTTGTGACAATTGGAAGAATCCTGAAAAACAAGGATGAAAGCATATGGGCTCAGGCAGCAAAGGAACTAAAGAAATCCAGGCCGGTAAACATTAAAGGAATGCATGAAAAGGTCTTTTCTTGTTTGAAATTGAGTTTTGATCAACTTCAGAGTATAGAAGAGAAGCTGTGTTTTCTATATTCTTCCCTCTTTCCTGAAGATTACGATGTTCGAGTTGAAGATATACTAAGATATGGGTTCGGTGAGGGACTCTATTCTGATGTTGAAACAGTTGATGAAGCGAGGAAAAGGGTTCATGTCATAATCAGCAATCTCAAAGCATCTTGCCTTCTGATTGATAGTAATATAGAAGGGTGTGTCAAAATGCATGATGTGTTTCGTGACCTGGCCATTTCGATTGCAACTGGCGGTGACTATAGCATTATGGTGAAAGCCAGCTCGGGTTTGAAGGAATGGCCGAGAATAGTAAGGTTAGAGTATGTCATGAGGATGTCGCTGATTGATAATGAATTTAGTACGTTGAGAGGTCAAAGTGAATATAGAGAACTTTTACTCTTACTCTTGCAAAACAACAAAAGCTTAAGTGTCATCCCAGATGAATTCTTTTTAGGAATGAGGGCACTTCAAGTTTTAGATCTCAGCAGTATCCCGAATATCGGGCTTTTACCTTCATCACTCTCGTGTCTAACAAATCTGAAGACGCTTTGTATGGAAAATGATCATTTCGAGGACTTGTCTATACTTGGAAATCTGACTTCACTAGAAATTCTAAGCCTACGAAAGTCGTCCTTCCCCAAGTTTCCAGAAGAAATAATGAGATTAACGAATTTGAGACTACTTGATCTGACCGAATCTCAAATGGAGACAATCCCGCGCAATGTAATCTCGAGCCTCGTTCATCTAGAGGAGCTGTACATGGAGAAGAGCTATAGTTGTTGGGAGTTAAGAGAATCGGAAAGCGAGGACAGGGCTTTGCTAGCAGAGATTTTCTCTTTGGAGAACTTGAATACACTATATCTCCATATAAGCAACTGCAATTGTTTGTATGAAGAAATCATCCATCAGCCGCAAAACTTGAAGAAGTTCTGCATACTAATAGGAGATGGATTCGGAATGCAGACAACGAGTGCAATGAGCTTGTGTTTACATATACCAGGTCGAGTCAGAGTCCCGACTCCTGTAATGTGTTGGACCAAGAACTTGCTCCAAAGAACCAAAAAGCTGTCCTTGGTGAAATGGATTGGTCTACCAAATCTTGAACAAATACAAGCAGAGGATTTTCAATGCGTGAAGTCCCTTTGCATCCAAGAATGTGGCATTTCGAGCTGCTTTTCATCTTCATTGTCAGAAAGATTATGTGGGTTGCAAGAACTGCAAATTATCTCTTGTTCTAAACTGGAAGTTGTGTTTACTGTTCCTGACAATGATCCTCCCAAAAGCATGCTATCGGGATTAGAGAGAATGCATATTCAAGATATGCCGATGCTGACAAGTATATGGAAGGGACGTGTCCCTTCTACATGCTTGCAGAAATTGAAACATTTGAAAGTTGAATTTTGTGGGCAACTGGAGAGCCTTTTCCTTCTAGCACTTGCTGAGTCACTTACCCAGTTGAAATCTTTAGACGTATCACACTGTGAGAGCATGGAGACGTTAATCTGTGACGGAATTGAGGATCATGCATTTCAAGATCCAACATCAGACCAACTTGTTGAGAACTCCACATATGCGCGTAAGTTAAAATTAGGCATGGATATGAGGTGAGCCCCAACTCGTGATGCTTGGGCTCAACTCGAAGCTTACCAAGCTTGTTCGGGTTAGCTTGAAGCTTACCGAGCTTGGGTCATCCTAGGCTTGGGCTCAACTTGACTTGGTCAAGTTCGAACTTAGCTTGTCGAGTACTAAGCTAAACATGTCTTATTTAAGCTAATTAAGCTCGATCTAGGCTTGTTTGTGCTCGTTTAGGCTTGAGCTGATCTCATTTAGGCCTGTACTTGGCTCGATTAGGCATATTCATGCTAATAAATTATAATACGATAGACTCGTTTAGGCTTGCAAGTATGCAAGCGCGAGCTTCACTAGGCTAGGGCTTAGCTCATTAAGCTAAACGGGCCGATTTAGCTTGGCTCGAGTTGAAATGATCTGAGACTTTTGAACCTTATAACAACCGACAAGCCCGCTCGTGAGCTAGCTTGGCTCATTTACACCCCCACTAATTGAAATGTTCTACAGTAAAGTTGTGAGAGAGAAGAGAACAATGTATAAGCTTCTCGGGCTACTCCACCTAATACCGATTAGTTTTAAGATAAAAACTCGCTTTTACTTATACGTGGACCCCACATATCCCAACTCCTTGAAACCATTTCGGGCCTAACAAGAATCTGACACAACTGAGTTTGACCAATGCAGGTGCTCTTTTTCCTAGGTTGCAGACATTAAATCTGAATCATTTGGAGAACTTGAAAAGTTTTATCCAGTTCTGGTTTATTTTTGAGTTCCCCTCTCTGGAAGAAGTAACAGTGATATCATGTTCAATGCTGAAGGTGCTTCCTCATGGCCCAAAGAGTTTGCCAAGATTGGCTAAGCTCAATGCAGAAAGAAAGTGGTTTGAAGAGTTGCAATTCCAGGATGAGGAAACCAAATTGTATCTGCAGAGATGTTTAGTAGGTACATCTTTATCTCCACGTGGTATCATTCTTGTATTGGGTAAATGAATCAAGCTTGGCTTATGAGCTAACTGGCTCGTCATAGAACTTGCAGCTTTTTGGAGTCCTGTTGAGTCAGCTTATTTAACTAAGTGAGCTGAGTCCAAGTACTAAAGCTCGAGCTTGGATGTCCACCAATCTAAATGAGTCATTCTTGATACAACTTATGAATCTAAATGTGCCGTATCGAGCCAAATGAAATGAGCTCAATCCTTCGAGCGTAACTGTAGTGAGATTAGCTCTAGTTCTGCTTTTTTTTTTTTTTTTGGCTTTGGAGTCAAACCCGAGCAAAATGTTGACCAGTCGAGGCTTTTAGGATTGAGGCTTGTATCGGCACATTTACACCACTACACATGCATTCACATCAAAGCACAAACTTTCGAAATAGTTGGTTCTTTAACTTAGTATCGGCTTCTTTGATAGAAAGGTCTCAAAATTTGAATCTTTACAACTACTTGTCTATATAATATTCACGCTTTGAACCCAACAGACTTTTGAGTGATGGGCATGTTAGAGTATAAACTTATGCATGCGCCTTTACTTAACAATTTAAGATTTTAAGATGGTTCATTTGGTATCGGATGTCCAGATGGTTTGTAAAATTCCGTTTTCTATGATCTTGCAGAATAAGGGAAGAGACATGGGTATCAGCGGAATTAGAGGAAGAGTAATGTTTCATCTTGAAATCAATTGATATTAATAAATTTGATTCACCCCTTTCTGTGAGTCGTTGCCCAAAATGGCCCAAAATGAAAAAAATATTACCCAAATGGTCCATTTTAAAAAATATTTCCCCAAATAGCCTTCACGTCAGCAAATTTAAAAAAAAAATTTGATTAAAAATTTTTAACCCTAAACCCCAAAACAAAACAAAAAAAAAAAAAAAAAATTTAAAATTTGATGACGTGGAGGCCATTTGGGAAAATAATTTTTGAAATATGCCATTTTGGATAATATTTTTTTTATTTTAAGCTATTTTAGGCAAAGGCTCCCTTTCTGTCGATTCTTGTTAAATTTTCAATAATTTTCTTTTAGAAAAAAGAAGATGTAATACTTTACACGTATGGTTCAACATTACATGTAGCAGTTCGCAAATAATTTTAAAATTATGTATTTAACCCTCATGAAAATTTTGGATCTGCAATTTAAGATTATTTTCCTTTCATTATGTATATCAACAAAGCGTTTTTGATGGATGATAAAGAAAACCCGAAACTTAATGTGAATTAATTTTGAAAATTTTTGTATGTTATAATTAGGGTTTTGAGTTAAGGTTGAGAAAGAGTTGAGAATTAAGACGTTTTATGTAAATTCAATTATTGTAGTGAAATTATCGTGCTCCACTCAATGGATGTAGGTTTTGGCTGTACCACATAAGTTCCAGTGTTCTCCCCATTTTGTCTTGTGTACGATTGTTATTTCAATTTAAGGCTTCTGTATCCTGTGGGTGATCTTAATAAGTGGTATTAGGGCTCCATCATGACCATTGGTTCTTCCAAGTGATGTTTTTGACTCCATCATATGAATCTCGATTCCGAAGACAGCTATTGCTGGGGGTTCACGGATTCAGGAGAATTCAGTTTGAAGTCAGTTACGTGATTGGCTCATAATTTGGATCGGAAGGATAAGTACGATTGAAGGTTTTAAATGGATCTAGAAAGTAGACATTCATCCCAATTTGTGATGTGAAGTAACGTTTTTTAATTGTAATTTTTAATCTTCTAAAGCTTATAATTATCTTTTGATATATATTTTTTGCTTTATATTTTTAGTTTTTTAATTTGATTAAAAACTAAAAATCAAAAAAAAAAAATTATATACATGTGTATATTGTTGGGGGTCCTCGGAAACAGTCTTCCGTCAGGGTCTCACCCTGATGAGGTAAGACTGCGTACATTTTACCCCTCCTAGACCCTGCGCGAGCGGGAGCCCTTGGGGCACTGGGTTTGTTGATGTTGATGTTGATGTTGATGTTGATGTATGTATATTGTTGGGTTATGTGTGGAGCTTGGTTGTATTGGGTCTAGTTTATAAGTTATAGGATTGGGTCAGTCCTATTTAAGCCCATGTTACACTAGGGTTTAGTGTAGAAACTCTATATATACACGGGTTTATATATGTTATTATTAGGGTTGAGAAAGGGTTTGAGAGGATTATGAGTTGAGAGGCGTCTCATATAAACTCCAATTATTATAATGAAATTATCGTGCTATCTTTCGTGGATGTAAGCTTCGATTGAACCATGTAAATTCCGGTGTTCTTCTCTAACCCCTTTGTTTATGATTGTCACTTCGATTTATGGTTCAGTGTTATCCTGTGGGTGATCATAATAGATAGTATAAGGGCCCCATCATTTATATATATATTTTTTTTGAGTTGTTGATGAAGTTAAGAGAACTGCACATAATAATCAAGGTAGAGATCTGAATTAATACGAAAGTCTAATAATTGAGGGGTCTATTTCGTGAATCAATAAAGTTGAAGAGTCACTTCAATTTTAAAATTGAAAGGTCTATGTATTAAAGTTTCAATCGAATCTACATTTTAACAACGTCCGGAATGTGAACCGGATACCGATCAATACAATCAACCCAAGGCCCGTCGGGAATGGGAGTGTCTACATTACTAAGACACTTCCACACCGCACTGTTACACTTAAACCCGCTGCCGATTGCAATCTGCCACACTCTATCGCCCTTCTTCATTCTTCCTTTGGCCTCTATGTAACTCAGTTCGTACCACAGCGACGATGATGACGTGTTCCCAAACCGGTGTAGTGTCATCCTCGACGGCTCCACGTGTTCTCTAGATAGTCGAAGGCTCTTTTGGAGCTCGTCTATCACTGCCCTCCCTCCAGCATGAATGCAGAAGTGCTCAAACGCTTGCTTGAAGTCCGGTATGTAGGGGCGCCACTTGGCGTTTATCAGCTTCCTCCCTATATTACGAGAGAATGAATTATGTACACATTTATATATATGATGGTCTTGAATAAGAACAGATCACAAAAGTAATCACGTGTTTTACTATGTATTATCTTCTCATACACAGTAAGAGCATGAACTCATTCACGTGTTTTTACCTATCAAACTAAATTTTTAAGAAAGTTAGTTCCTTGAAATGTTATCATAGCGTCTTTGATCATGCAAAATCGAGGTTTTGAGTTCGAGTCCCTATGGCCTCTACTTACTAATATAATTTTATGCGTAATGTGTGAATATGCTATGTGTACTATTCAAATTCATTCGCATGTGGGAGTATTTTAGAGTATAAAATTATTTCTGTACAATTACCAAATGGTTTAAACTATTCAGATAGTTCATTTCTTTACAATATACGGAGCTCCTTATTCTGTACTCGGGGGACCAATACACATATTCACTTCAAATAATGGATAACCTATATAAAGGGACTCATTTGAAAATTTCAGTTGGGGCTCCGAAAATGTCAGAACCGTCTATAACTATACAATATGTACTTCATACCTACGAGGGATAGCAGGAAGAGGAGTTGCTCTAAAGCGGGCAGCACCAGCGGCCCAATAGTAGTAATATTTGACCGTAGAGACTCGCCAGCAATGGCCATGAGGTCCTTAGACAAGGAGATCCCTGCAAGCCTCTGCGAATCCTCGGCCTCAAAAACACACCGATAAGACCGGTCGTCAGCCCCTTTATGGGTGCGGACGGTGTGGAGGAGTTGGTACTTGGCACGGTGGCGATCACGGCGACGGTTGGAGAGGAGGATGGCGGCGCCGCCCATGCGGAAGAGGCAGTTAGGGAGGAGCATGGCCCTCTCACTCCCTTGGTAGTAGTTAGGAGTTATGATCTCAGTACTTATTATGAGTGCGATTGAGTTTGGGTGGGCCTGAAGGAGGTCTCGGCCCAAGTCAACGGATATTAGGCCCGCACTGCAGCCCATTCCGGATAGGTTGAAGCTCTTTATGTTTGATCTCATCTTGTACCTGAAATGACCGAAACGCATCGTTTTACGATATTTTTTGAAAATTGATCGCTTATTTATATATAATAAGGTACAGTGAGTTTCAAAAGTTTTATCAGTTAAAAATCCGTGCATCATATCACTATTTTCTACCAAAACAGCATCAAATTTTGGCAGAAGATATCCACCTGTTAACGACTATGGCGGATAGGGAAGGAGTAGGAGAGAACAAGCTACAATTAACAATCAAAACGTCGACATCCTTAGGATTTGTCGCAGTCTTGGTGAAGAGGGAATCAATGCAACTGAAAATGACGAGCTTAGCCTCCTGGCGAGCTGCCTCGAGGGTGGGCCTCGGGGGGATGTAGTGTATTGCCGGGGGCAAACATGTCTCCTCCCCTAGGCCGGACCGCTCCAGTATTCTCATTTGAAACTCCACGCTCTTCTTGTCCTTCACTATCAACCTATATAAATAAAAGGGAATTTATCACTTAGGTATGTATCGTGATGTTTCAATTTATGCTGCAAAGCACCTTGAGTTCTATTGGCTTTTATTAAGAACTTCACGTGTGAGTTTAATGTGAATCCCACATAGGAGTTGTGAGAGAAAAACATATAAGTATAGTAAGTTACTCCATTTAATATCAATTGATTTTAGGATAGAACCCCCACTTGGGCTTATACGTGTATCTCTTATGTTCCAACACCATCAGTTATATGAACTTAGATACTCTAAAGTTTTGAAAGTTTATCAATCAGGTATCCTTCTACTGAAGTTCGATAGATTGTTGTCCGAAAATGCTAAAGTAGAAAATGCATTTGAAGATATATAAGCATCTTTCGTTTTTTTTTTTTTTTTTTTTTTTTAAATGCTGACGTGACGCATGGTTTCAGTATTATATAGATAACTTACATCTTGAGTAATTTTATAATAATTTGTAACTTTTTCATTAAAAATATTGATATAACTTATATATAATATCATAATCACCAATTTTATTCATGTTATAATCAAGCTTGTCAAAATCGGAATTCTACGTAGAATCGTTGAGGGGTCAGCAAAATCGGAATTGTAGAACTGGATCGAGAATCATAAGATTTTACTTTATATGTAAATAAATTATTTATACTGGCTTTTGAGAGAAAAAAGAGAAAATAATTTTTAAAATTTGTATATATTAAATTTTTTTTTAAATGCCACGTAAGAAAAACTAACGAATTTTAACATCGTTAACATTAAGGCGTGACATTAAAAAATTTAGGTGAATTTTTGTAAAAATTTAAAAATGTGGGTAGCTTTTTGAAACTGTATCTAAAATTTAGGTGATTTTAATAAATAACTATTTTTTAGAAATTTTGACCTTTTATTTTATTTTATTTTTCCTTTTCTAACATACCAGCACATGACGTGCAAATAGGCAATGGGGCATGTATTTGTTTTTACTTGAATCAGTAGAATCATCATAGAATCGCAATCCTATTCCGATTCTATTACAATTCTACCGATTTTGTTCTGATTCTACTTAAGTGCGATTTTTTAAGCGATTTAGATTGATAAACTAAGGTAAGATCGTAGAATCATACGATTCTACGATTTAAATCGTGATTTTAACGACCATGGTTATAATTATGTCATCCCCCCGCTCCAGTATACTCATCTGAAACACCACGCTCTTCTTGTCCCTCACTATCATCCTGTATCATTATACCGTATTAGCTACGTATATCTCTGTCAGTAAAAAAAGCGCATCATACGTATATTGAATACATATTTGTGTCTTTTTAGTCTAAAAATGTTTACTTGCAACTGTCAATAATACGATAAAATATACGTTTTTTTGATGTTATCTTATAATACACATTTTACAATATTTATCCATATTTTTTTCCATTTGAAAAGTAAAATATAATTGAAAAAGAAAAAAAATTAAAAAAACTGAACTATTTCTATACAAACTCTTTTAGCATTGTACTTGTAAAGATAAAAAGAAAAGTATGTATTGTACTAGCTAAAATGAATATTTTTAACGCTAAACTAGTCATAGAGAACTTGAAAAAATTTGAGACTCATTTGAGACCACATAACAGGCCACTCAACAAGTGAAGCCTAACAAAACCCGAAAAAAATTTGGGAGATAGAAACACAAAATAGAAAACACCCAAAAAAAGGAGAGCAAGGCAAAAATAATAAACATGCCAAAAAAAGGAACAAAAACAGGTACTACAAGGCATATCAACACTTGAAAACACAGGCTTGGAGCAGGGAAGATATCGAATCCTGACAGAGTTGGAGAAAAATTGACAGGAAACTATTCAAAATAAAGCCCTACTCCAACCTTGTAAAAAGCTCAATCATGTCCGATTCATCGCTATTAACATTAACTTAAACATGGACTAACTTTTTTAATGTTATATGATGTCTAACACTTGCCCGTACGCTTGCAAACCTCACACAACTATGACTTTCGCACAATGAAAAAAAAAGGGGAGGGAGTTTGTTTACAATTTGTTCTTTTACTAACATTGTTATTCTATATTATGATACCTGGAGTGCTCCATAAAAGTAGAGAAAGGGACCCGACATGTAACCGGGGGCTTGAAGCATGAATAATCCACAAGGTAAACGGGCCTCGACCAAGAGAGGTAGTAAGCGGTGGCGACAAGGGCAGCACCCACCGCGGCGCATAGGAGGTGGTGGTTGAACGGGTTGAAATATTGTAGTGCAAGGCTAACGGTAACGGGCAGTAGCAGAACGGTCAATAGGTGGTTCACTATGTATTCATAGACCTTTTTAGTGAACCAACACAACATTTTAGAGAGAGAAAGGGAGAGAGACTCGTCGGGTTGTGTTCAATTATCGGAAAAAGAGAGAGAGAGAGAGAAAGAGGAGAATTGTGGGGAGGTGGGGTGATGGCTTGGGGGGAGAGGGTGGGGGATTTAAAGGTGTGTGTAATGGCCTCTGGCCAAGCTCAATTTTTGAAAAAAAAATCGAGTTTTTTTTACTGAAAATTATCTTAATTTTAGGTGTAGTTTTAAAAAATCTATTAAAATTTTTAATTTTTTTAATATTACATCTAAACTTTTTAAAATATATCAATGTCACACATCAATGTGACATTTTGTTGACTTAGCATTTGAAAAAAATATTTTTTTTAAATATATAAATTATTTTTCTAAATATTTACAAATTTTTAGGTATTTAAAATAATTTTTTTAAATATTTGAAAATTTTTAAATATAAAAAAGTAATAATTTTATAATTAAACAAGATATAAATATTCTACAAATTTAAATGTGAAGTTTTAATACTTATTTTATTAGCATATATTGTCCCATTAAAATGAGCATCCTTTAATTTATAGCATAACTAATACGTAGAAACGACTCTTATTCTTTTTCAAAAGCATAAATTATACATTATTAAATGTTATTTATTATAACCTAATGATCTTTTCTTTTGCATTTAACTTAAATACATTAGTATACATTGAAAATGTTATATATATATATATATATATATATAATTTGACTCAATTATATATACACTTATATGACGACAAATTATTAAATTAAAAATAATAACATTCAGCAATTATTTTAATAATTTAACTACTTTTTATTTTATATGTATATAATTAAATATATTTTTTTTTACATTTACTATGGATAGGCTGACTGAGAAGATGAGGTAATTAAATGATATTACAGAGGTCATAATTAGGGATGACAATGTGGCGGGTACAAGGGTTGCCTCCTCCATATCTGTATCCACCACCCAAATTCTATGCCCATACCCATCCAATTACCCGTAATGAGTATGAAATGAATATCCATACCTGCCCTGGTGGGTATAAACTCATACCCATAACCGCTCCATTACCCGTGGGTATCTATTACCCACCCCGTACCCGCCTTAATATGGGTACAAAACGATTGTGTATAATCGTTGGTATCAATTATTTAATACTGTTTTTATTAATTCAAATATATATTTTTTATAACATTGATAAATAGTTTAAGTAAATAAATTTAAGCACCTAATTTATAATTTGAAAAATTAATTAGATCCAAAATAGAAAGAGTGTAGCGGGTATAAAATGGACGGGTATAGAACGGGACGGGTCGGATACAACATTATGGCCGTACCCACCGCCCCATACCCTCCACTAGTATGGGACGAGTACACTCAACTCATACCCACTACCCGCTTCACTTATACCCGTACCCGCCCCAAATGGAGTGGATATCTACGGATAATGAATTTTACCCGCCCCATTGCCATCCCTAGTCACAATCATATATATGTTAAAGGATACTGGATATAAAAAAATTTAGTTGTTGACACATGTATTTTAACTTTAATTTTAATAAACATATACTAACGCAAAAAATATATTATTTTTATACTAGAAATCAGGTAATAAATGTCATATATATAATTTTTAAAAATTGGTACAAATATTACATTTAGTTCTTAAAAATTTTCAATTAAAACAATATTAATAAGATATATATTCTAATCAGATCCATTTGATTAGAGCACCCACACTCTGATGCTAAAAGTGTTATATAGACATCTTGAGCGTTTGAGTTAATTATTGCAAGTCGTATACATAATTTTCTGCTTATTAGAAAATTGATATTTAATTTAAATATGTGCATTTTTAGCACGATTGATCGTACATTTTCGGAATTAATTGCATAAGTCGATCTTTCATTTTTTGGCTATTTTGAACGGTGTATAAAGCACAAAAGTATAATAGAAAAACCCGATAGATCACTCATTTTTCGTGATTGATCAAGTTTTAAAACTTTCTTCTAAAAATAATATCATTGCTATTGAGGGATGGGGAGGAATGAGTTTCGAACACAAAACCATGGACTTACCCGGTATTTGGCCAAGCTTTTTTCTGAAACAAAGTGTTTTTAGATAAAAGTATGAACTGTTTTTGGCTCTTAAGTAAAAATATTGCTATTTAAAAATAGAAGTAAAATCAAAAAAATTAAAATTTTTCAGACAAAAATACTCATGCTAAATAGGCCCGTATCTACTATTACTAAACCAACAACTCAAAAAGGCTACCAACTTGCAACACCTAATAATGAGAATACAAGTCAAAAAATAAGAGAAAATTAAAATCCGTATTGGTGGGCTAGAAGAGGAAATGCCTATATATATATATATGTACACCAAAGGAGTTACTTCACCTATTATCAATTAGTTTTACGATAGAATCTCTTTTGGTATGTATCAGATTTCATGGTAATTTAATAATTTTGTGACTCTCATTGTTTGTAAGTTATATTATTACTTTGATAATAATAATTTTTGCCCAGATAATAATAATTTTCACAAAAAAGCTACCAACTTGCAATACCTAATAATGAGATTTTGATACAAGTCAAAAAATAAGAGAAAAATAAAATCCCGCATTGGTGAATTAGAAGAGGAAATGCCAATATATATACCAAAGGAGTTGCTTCAGCTATTGTCAATTAGTTTTAAGATGAAACCTCTTTTAATGTGTATCATATTTCCTAGTAATTTAATAATTTTATAACTCTTATTGTTTGTAAGTGACATTATTATTTTGACAATCATAATTTTTACCCAGATAATTACAATTTTTCAAAAAAAAAAAAAAAAAAACTACCAACTTGATATACCTAACAATGAGATTTCCTAGTATGATTTGATTTTTTATTTTTTTTTTCTGCTTTTGGTAATCAAAATGATGAACCCTAATTTAAGAAAGCGGCACAAGTCATAGGTTATGTCTAAGTGTAGAAGTGAAAGTGTCGTTAAAGAAGGGTCGGTAAGATTCTTAATCTCCTCCGTACATCTACCTTCCCTTTTTCACACCAAAATTTGCATATGCATGCGTCCAGCTGTTGAGTTTGGTATAATAGTTAGACTATTCATTTTTCAGTGAAATGTTTTGGGTTCGATGTTGAAATTATTTCGTAAAGTGGGCTTTCATTTATTGGGGTTGTGTTATTATTTATAAAACTAGTTGGATCGATGTTGAACCGGTGAAGCCCACTTGATAAAGTGATCCTTAAAGTATGGGCCGAGGCTCGTTTCAGTTTATTGTATAAATGATAGTGTGGTATTGAATGTGTGAGACTAATTAAAGACGCGGCTTTAATGGGGAACCTCTACAGTTTACTAATTTTAGGCTTGGTCTCATCTATCCTTCTAAAACCCTAGCTATAAAAGTAGCTAAGATGATGACTTGCCACATTGGTAGTTATCATAAAGAATCGGAGAGCGGGAGGAAGACCAAGTTTTAAGCGCAATCGAGAGACAGACTCTTGCTTATTTATGATTGTCTTGAAGATCGAACCAATTTTTAATTGATTATAATAATGGCTTTCTGTAATAGTATATATTTCTTACTATCTTAAGAAAAATAATATTTGCATGCTTGTAAGTTGTAACACGTGTATATGTTATGATTAGTTGTTACTTAACTATTATCTTTTTAAAAATAAAAAATAAAAGCTATTGAGAAATAGAAAATATTTTTCACTTCTTTAAAAATTTTCCAAAAAAGCTGAAAAGATTACTGAAAAGGCATGTTTTCCAATTAGAAAAATTGAAAACTACGGTTTTCAACCTTCTTGGTTTCGTAAGTTCCCTCCGTTTTCTCTTATTCTCGTCTTTTTTTTTTTTTTCCTTCTCTCAAATATTTACAACATTATTATTAGTTTTACAATACAACAACAACAACAACAGTAGTCCCAGTGCCACAGAGGCTCCCGTACGAAGTAGGGTCTGGGGGGGTGGATGTAAGCAGCCTTCCCCCTTCCAGATGGAAGAGAGGTTGTTTTCGAGGACCCCCATCCTGAAAATCGAGTCGTCATGAGAATATGGTATCCTGGAAATCATGGAAGCCACAAAGCATCAGCTTAGGACACTGTGTTAACCTAACAGTATAAAATATACCCCACAGAAGACAACTACAAAGCACATAGTAAAGCAAATAGTACATGGCCAATAATAGACGAATAATCGGGAAGCAACTAAACAACAGATAAGTGCACTATCCGGGGTTATGACTGCCTAGAAATCTTAAACTACCAGTCACTCGCCGTACTACTCTACGCTACCACATCCGCTACCCCTATGTTAGCCCTCTATTATGCTCTATCTAAGGCCATCTCCTCCCTTAGGTTTAGGTGGGTTAGGTCGTGTTGGATAGTCTCCAGCCAACTCCTCTTTGGCCTACCCCTCCCTCTTTTGCCTAGCGTAGTATGTAGCTGTTCACACCTCTTGACTGGATCTGTGGTCGGTCTCCTGCTAACATGTCAAAACCATTTCAAGCGATGCTCTCTCAATTTATTCTCGATCGATGCTACACCTAATTTACCTCTGATTACATCGTTCCTTATCCTATTATTAGTTTTATAATAATAACATAAATTAATTATAAGTATATTTCACACATACCAAAAAATCAAATAAAAAAATTGTGTTGCATGTACCATGGTCATGGTATCATCAATGAAGATGAATAGCCCATCCCTTGTGCAGTTGTGATGAGTCAATTACTTGCAATTTTCGTGCTTATACGATATCGTTTTTTATTTGCAGTTTTTAGTTTTTATAAAATAAAAATGGGTTTCGAAGAATGGTAACATATCAGTTATGTTTGCTCTTTTCAATTGAAGTTCAGGCGGTGAGAGAAGTGATCTTACTTACCCTGATTTGTGACTAGCCTTCTGTTAATTTTAGTCGGATTATAAAAATGTTGTTAATGCTATTTCTGCTAAATGGTCAGATGTAGACTTAGATATTAATTTAGGTTGTTGTTAGGAACATATTAAGTGTGGTCGAGAACTTTGTATCTCCTATTTTCGTTTGGACACCAAAGTGGTAGCAACTCGGTGGCTCACTATGTCGCTAGAAATTAGTAGGCATTCGTCAGGCAAATGCTCTCGTGATCGTGGTCTCTTTCCACTTTTGTGGTTCAGGCTTGTCTAGCTCGGGATGCCAGAGATTTTGTGCAATTGTTTGTCTTCAGCCATTGTTATGTTAAAAAAAAGATGGGTTTCGTAATTGATTTTTCTTGGTTTTAAACTTCTTTAATTTCTATTTTTCAAGATAGAAAAGACACTGAAAATGGAAAAAATTGTTTTTAAAACATGATTTTTAATTTTATAAAATAAAAAACCATAAATAAAAAACTAATTATATATTTATTATTTCTTAAACATTGTGTACAACGGCAATGATTAACGTGAGCCAATAATACGAATGCAACGCGTAGTGGAAGATTTAGGGGAATGGAAATGTTCAACAACCTTACCTTTAATTTTATTAACTCACTAATAAAAAGAAAAAAGGAAATAAAGCTCGATTCTCACAACCCGAGAAAAGAGAACTCAAAATAACTCATAAAAATCTGAAAAATTGAATGAATAAACCAACCTAATTCCTCTTATGTTTATTGAGGAATTGTTTGACTTAAAATAAAATTCTAAGAGATAATTAAATACTTAAAGGATAAACATAAACTCTAAAAGATATAAAATCTAAAAATAAAAAATAAAAAAACTAATCATTTCCTGAATGAACTCAAACTCCTATCTCTAACCGTCCACGTTGTGTACTTGCCATCCCCGAACCCATCAAATACCCGCCAGTTGTGACTGGGCTGCATCACTCTAATTATGGGGAGAAAATGGTAATTCTATGTTAAAATCGATATTATACATACACATGACATATCAAGCTATTAAGCACCCATTTAAGAGTTAGTCTGCTTCAATCACTATGATAGAAAAGTAAATAGATCAGTCGATTGGTTAGTTAATGCGGGTCATGATAGGTCCAAAGTTGTGATGTGGGACTTTCATTTTCTCAGGGACCTCCACCACTTCGTTCATGCCGGCATCTTAGATATCCCTCTAAAACCACGCATAGTAAAAGTTTCGTCCTTAAGGACATGTCACCCAGGAACAACGTGAAGAGATCAGTGACAGCCTCTGGCAAACAAAAAAAGAGGAATATGATAAAAAGGAGCGATAGTGCTAAAGATGCCGGTAAGATTCTTGTGGCAAAACGCATGTTGGAGATAGGAAAAAGACTAGGGCTAGGTTTTTACGGCTATGATCTGCTTATGCTGAGTACTTTGCTTTAATAGATTAGGGGCTTGACTGTCCGATATTCCTGTCTTTTATTTTGTCATGTCCTCCCTGATGGTGTTTGAGGGTTTTAGTATTTGCCTGTTTTTACTTGTATCCCTGGTTGTTCTGTTTTCTGTTGTTTTGATCCTCGTTCTTGCACGGGTTAGTTCAGGGCTCGTTTGTTCGAGTTGCATGTCATGTATCTCGACTCTGTCGCTAGTTAAGAGTTTCATCCTTACATTTATTACAAAAAAATTACTTAATATGAATTACTAATTATTAAAAATAAATAAAATATTACAACATAGTTAGGGTGGTTGGGATTACGAGAAATTTGGAGGGCTTGTGGAATGAACACAGTGCTGATCACCAACCTGGAACAAACTGTACCTCTTACATCCATTATTAATTACTTCTAATAGGGTTCATTTACCAGACACTAAGACACCAGATCCCATTAAAACTACGAAGTTAAGTATATTTGAACAAGAGTAATCTTTGTGTTGCCAACCTTATAAGGTTGGGGGTCCTTGGAAACAGCCTCTCGGCAGGGTTACACCCTAAAGGAGTAAGGCTGCATACATCCACCCCTCCCAAACCCCGCTCATGCAGGAATCCCTTGAGACACTGGGTCTGTTGCTGTATTAATTAATATTAACATTTTTTTAAATTAAAAGTAATGTTTTTTATCTATATTATATCATTTGTATATATACTTCAATTTTAGTGTGGAAAGATTATCGTCGCCATTATAGAGAACATACGTAATATGTTTGAGTTATTCGTTACTTTGTCTTTCTCTTGGGTCCCTCGGTCCTATAATAGGGTTGCACATTGGGTCGCTTGTAAACGCAGTCGTGATCGTTGTTCTCATGATTGGTGGAGGGTAGTCCCACCTGACTTGTATTCAATTGTATTGAATGATTCCTCAACAATGTAATTTCCTGCTCTTGAGCTTTTAGTGCTAAAAAGGAAAAAAAGATTATCTCGTGTAAGAGATTTGAATAGAGCATATTTATTTGTATGACTTGAAATATTTTTAATATGGCCATTTTTACTGTTATGGCATTGAATTGGAAAGATAAAATTTGTTCGAGATTCTTCCCCTTAATTCACACACGATGATTACTTCATTTATCTTCCTTTATCGAAATCCCGAGCAAAGGCTCCCTCCACTTATGTAAATAATTAGAAAAAAAACTCCTAAGTTTCTCTCTGGTCTGTAAAGTATTTGTACGGGGGCGTATTTTTGTTCTTCACTCTAAAGTGCAGTACAGCACTAGGTTTCTTAACAACGGGAGTTGAAATGTTAATTGGCCTATTATTGATTTTTATATACAATGACTAAATTGTTGCTTTATTTTTTTTTGAACAGAGAAACAGCCACCGGCCAAAAATTGCTGCTTTGGATTAGTACAAAGTGGCTATTACAAAGATTGACAAAGTCCGAAAAATCCAACGATGATAACAAAAGAAACACATGAAAAGAAAAAAAAATATATGCGAAATGTTAAGAACTCTGGATATGAGTCCAATATAAGAACATCACATCGGAGTTGTGAGAGGTAATATATAAATTTAGTACGTTACTGCACTTAATGTCAATCGGTTTTAATTAGGATGGGACCTCGCCACTTGGGCTTATATGTGGACCTCTTCTATTCCAACTCCGTGAATTGGGCGTAAGACATGGAGAAATTTCACGTGGTAGGAGTAGAGAAGGAGGGACTAGATTATCAAAGTTTCAATAGTGAATCTGCAAGAATACAAAGATGCTAAAATCTCAAAACGACTTTGTTTCACATGATATACTGGTAAATCAACTATCGCAAAAGTTTAAAATAATAGGTGAAGATCCAACCTTATTTATTTACTTTAACATATCGTATGCATAAAGAATAATTTGAAAAACGAATGTAAGAACAATGTATGAGGTTGAAGGTGACAAATAGGAAGAAAAACTCGAACGCACCGTGTACTAAATTTCACCTTAGGCTCTATCCATCAATTTGACATACATGAGATTCACATATAAGCGCACTAGATTCCATCACAAAATTAATTGAAAAAAGATAGAATAATCCGCTAGACTGATACATATGTTGATTTCTTTTGTCCCATAACTTCTATACAAAATTCTTACCAGACTCTCATGTTAACACCATATTTATTTTTTCTTATTGTTGTTTCTTGTTTTTCTACAGTACTATGCGCTGTTATAAGACTTTGTACTCAATTATCAAAAAAAAAAAGGGTTGACAAACGAGAAGTTCAAGAAATTTCAACAAGGTAGTATAATATATATTAAGAATAAAATTTTCATACTTGATAAAAACTATAAAATAGGTATAACTTATATATTAGTTTTGTTTTTAATTAAATATTGTATTAAATATTTTTCATTTTATTTAAATTTCGGAATGGGGTTTGGTAAGCAACCAAATTTAATAATAGGGATGGTGACGTGGATAATAATGGTTGTAGTCAAAATTTCTCGATTGTTCAATTTCATAAGTAAATAAAAAAATATACTTTTGGAATATTTAATTAAAATATAAAATATTTTTACATAATATAGAAATAGTCTTTCATCTTATAATTAGAAGCAGAAAAACAATATTTCTTATTCAAATATAAAAGTAAAAGCCAAATTAAATATATAAGATAAAAAATTCCTTCAAGTTCATAATTTTATATATATATATATATTTTGATCAGACATAATTTTAAATATTTTATACAATGTTTTGTTGTAATACTATTTGTATATCTATATTCTATATTATATTTAATTTATGCATATAATATTGGAATTAGATTTTGGTCAAATTAATGTTGGATTAGGTCAATTCGGGATTGAGTTTATATTGGGTTGAGTTAAATTAAGGTCATTCCCTTAAACTGTAAATATAATCGATACATATTATTAGTACATCATTCGAGGCCTAGTTACTTTGTATTCGTTTCTAGTCGAGGTTTATTGTACCCATGGATACTTTTATAGCTTTCTCTTGTTTACTGTTTTATATAATGATAGCTCAACAACCCTATTGAGTATGCTTCTTTATTACACTATTATGCATATAATTCTTTCTAGTGCATAATAAGTGATGTGTACTCTAAAAAAAAGTAATAAGACTAATCACATATTAGTACCTTAAGATTTAGTGGATTAATTTTTTAGTCCAACAGACAACAACAACAACAACAACAAACCCAATGCCTCCAGGACTTCTGCATATGCAGGGTCGGGGGGGTAGGTGTACGCAGCCTTCCTCCTTCAGAGGGCTACCCTGAAGAGAATTTGTTTTTGAGGACCCCCAGTCTGAAAAGCTAGTCCGCAACATTAGCCAAAGCCTGGCAAAAAGGAGAAGTAGCAAATGCATGAGAAAGCAAAAAAAAAAAAAAAAGGGCACATAACACAAATAATATGAAGATAGAGATAGGGGTAGAGACAAGGGATAGAGACAGAGATAAAGGATATAGAGACAGAGAAAGAGAAAGAGAAAGAGAATGGGAGATAATTTTTTAGCGCATGCATTCTGAAATAATTTTTTTAGTGCAAAAAAGTTACATTTATTGAATAAAATAATCCAAACACCGATAGAAAAAAATGAAAGCATGGCCTGTTTAGCATCTTCACATATCACTATTTGGATTATTTATTAAATTTATGTTACTTTTTAGACAAAAAAATTATTTAATAAAATTTGTGGACTAAAAAATTAATACCTCAAACATTGGGGTACCAAACTAACGCAAATGACACAAATGACTTGGCTTTGTATTATTTCACTAGGTCTCAGTTAGTGGCGTCTCCTACCCATGCAGTCATCGTCTAGGGGTCAGGAGTTTGATTTTCACTGAAGATATACTCATAACTTATCTGCTTATGGGGATTGTGAGCGTCCTCATGAGCCGAGATTGGCTGGGGTAACCCAATTTCTCATTACCAAAAAAGGAACTTGGATACAAGATTCTAATAAACTTACAATAAGGAGTTCTTAACAGTCTAACTAAAATATTCTCTAACCAACCTTATGCCATGGGTGCTTTTGTGTGATTGTGGGTGAGGGCTGTTTGATAATTTTCCGAGTCCCATATTAGTATGCTCAATACTCGTATTTACTACAATAATTAGAAATTCTAGTGTAACTGAATTAAGTCGAACTTGTTATGATGTGGAACTTGTTGGAAAAATGATACAAGCTAAGTCCAAATATGTAGGTAGTTATATCCCACATTGATAATTTAGGATGGGGTAGGTGGGTTTATAAGGGTGAGTGTTTTTAACTCATTTGAATTAAGTCTTGAGCGAAGGAATGGAGGGGACGGCACGTGCGCGCGTCGCCCGCCGTGCTCGGGCAAGGGTGTGGGTGATCTTTTTCTCATCGGGTATATTTATTTTGCGGAAAAAACATTTACTACGACTGCCATTATTGTTACGATTAAAATGCAGATTCGGTTTTTGAACGTTGCCATTTTAATGCGAATGTAATATTGCTTAAGCGGTTTTTGAACGTTGCCATTTTAATGCGAATGTAATATTGCTTAAGCCGTTTCAAGACCGCTGGCTTAGAGAATTGAATTCCAGTTCTGATTTGCTACTACTATAAATAAGATAGCCTGTGTAAAACAGAGTAGTAAAAAAATAAAAAAACTGAGCAACCAAATACAGAACGAATTCTGCTCCCTTTCTTCCTTGTTCTCTCTTGTCTTACCTCATAAAACTCTGGACAAAGTTTGAGGCGTTCCTAACCGGTAATTAACGAGTGCATGTTAAGAGTTGGATCGTGTAAATGCTGGAGGACGGCCGCCTACTCGACTATTTGCACCGAAGCAGAGGCGAAATCGTCTTTTAGGACAGTGGCATTTGCCACGGCATGGTACCTTCGGTATTCTATAACCTGTTCTTCCTCTTTTGGTATTATTTGATTGTCGTGTTCATCTATTTGGTTGTGGTTCGTACGGTACAATATCGATACATCTTATACTGCATTATACCAGATTTGACGCCATTTTTTTACTGTTTTTCATTACAGTAATTTACGGCTTGTTTAACCTCAAATTTTTGTTATTTCTCTGTAATTTCCAGCCCTAATTAATTGTCTAATTCAGCTGTAATTTTCGGTTCATTATCAGTTAATTTTCGACAGTATTTATATGCATCATTGTACCCGGTATTAGTGCAGTATAGTCATTTTACACGCAATATTAACAACAGAACTTGTTATCGGGTTTGAGTTCACTACCTAATGAAGCTATTTGAGGAACTACTGAGCAGTTATCTTCTATCAAATGGTTGTCACTGGATCCCATTATAACTCGAAAGTTAAGCGTGCTTGGGCAAGAGCAGTACCAGGATGGGTGACTTCCTGGGAAGTCCTTACCCTCAGGTTGGGGGCACTCGGAAACAGCCTCTCTTCAGGGGTAATACCCTGAAGGGGAAAGGCTGCGTACATCCGCCCCCTCAAACCTTACTTAGGCGGAAGCCCTTGGGGCACTGAGTATGTTGCTTTTTTGTTGCTATGAAATTATTGTCGAGTTATTTTCTAGTCTATAAAAAACTGTTCATAAACTTTAATGAGCTCGACATCTCGAACTTGTCTCATTAACTCCAAAAATTGAATGCGCAACCCAAGCCCAAACAAATATAAATGCGTCATGGGGCTGATCCATAAGCAAGTAGGCTTAGCCCATACCTCAATTTATTTATTTATTTGATAAATTCTCTAAATAACTTTTTCTTAATAGAAATACCAAGATACGTGTATAGGAATGGCAATGGAGTGGGACGGATATTGAGATACCAGCTCTATACACGTATATTCCTATAACCCAGATTCATATCCACCCCATTACACCTTTACAGGTATAAAGTGAATATCGTACCCGTCTTTGTGGGTATAAGCTCATACATATGCCCACTTCATCATCCATCGGTATCAAATGGGTAATGGATATCCATTACCGGCCCTGTGCCCACCCCTAAAAAATAATGTCCTAACTAGGTATAGACATTATTTGTTTATAATATGAATTAATTTCCTACGAGAAGTTAAATTTTTTAAAAATTTAATTACTATGTCAACTTCTTGTAAAGTAGATATAAAGTGTTTGGTAGTCATATGGGAAATAGAATTTATTTGAAGTGTCTAGTTAAAAATAAAAAAAATAGAAATTTATAGTTATTTCCTGCGTTTTGAAAAAATTAGAAATTACTAAGCAATTTTTATTATGGGTGTTCAAAAAAAATCGTAACAGAAATAACAAACCAAATTTTTGAAATACCGACCGAAAAATGTGGTTAACTATACCAAATTTTCAGGTTGGTTAACCGAACTGAAAAATTTGGGGTAATTCGGGACAGTAACGGTTAATGATTTTGTCCATTTCCTGTTAACCGATTTATCGATATAATATATCATGTATATATTTTTACATGATCATAATATTATATTATTAATTATGTTTTTCTAGCATATAGATGACAATTTCAATTAAGAATGATCAACTTTATCCTTTTTTCCCAATTTATCTCATAGCATCGATTACTCGTACCGCACTATTATATCTCGAATATTAACTAAGCACTACTTTACAAACTAATGCTATTTGTTTGTCTACATTGGTTAAAATGAGATATTATATATTTACTTTTTTAGAATTGGATCATAAACTCATAATTTGTTAAATATTCATACGTTTTTAGACATTTACAAAACTTTAAGGAGATTGATCATATAACATAAAAGAGATATTATATTATTTTTTTGGTTACCAATTAACCAATATAATCGAACCGAATTACCAATTTATCGAAAGTCGGTTAACTGGTCTTTTGGTTACAGTAACGATTAAAATTTTTTAAGTATTTTGGTTACTAGTAACCAAACAGAATTACTTTTTGGTACGGTTAATCGAACTATGAATACCCCTAATTTCTATTTCTCCTATTATGCTATCTTCCTATAAATCAAACAAGAGTTAAAAAACGTACTTCGAATAAAATTTTACTTCTTGCGTTTACTTTCTATGTATCGGACGCCGCACTTTCAGACAGCTCGGACTCTCCGACGGAGCTCATCTGCCATTCAAACACTTCACCAAACACCGATGATCGAACACTCAACAAAATTCAAGAAAAAGCATCACAAATCAAACCCTAAAAACCCGAAACCCTAACCAAAATCATCGATCTTCATCTTCCACGTTGCATCCGATTATGCCAACCTACTGTGTAACCGGCGGAACAGGCTTCATCGCCGCTTACTTGATCAAGGCGCTGCTCGATCATGGCCATACCGTTCGCACCACTGTTCGCGATCCCGGTACCCTGATTTCTGATTCTTTTACTTGTTTATTGTTCATTTTAGCTTGTGATTCTAGCTGATTCGCTGCTGCGTTTGGTTTAATCTAGAGTTTTTCAGTTGAAATTGAGATAAAGAGTTATAACTAGAATGAGTAACTAGATTGTTGTTATCAAGGAATTAACTTTCCTAAAAGCTTAAGTTGATAGGTGAAGACCATGATTAGTTTTATAATCTAAGATGTGCACTCAAGCAAATGTCCATTGGCTTGAAGCATGGATGTTGCATAAGTTCATGTCCACCTCATACCTTGTGCTTAAATTATATTGATATTGAAAGTGGGGATTGTTAGGATTTGAACTTGTGACCTCTTGGTCAATAAAGTTCGGATACTATATCAAGGAACCAACTTTCTCGAAAGCTTAAGCCTAGACGCATGATGGGTTTGTAACAGTTTTGAAAGTGAAGAGATCAATATATAAGCCTAGACTCACATTTGGATTCCTTAACACTCTTTCTCACATGTGAGTCTTTCTCGATCTCCCCCCTCCCATTCTCTAGTCCAATTGGACCCAGCATTCATTGGCGAAGCCCTCGGTGCAACAAATTCAAATACACCCCTCATTTTGAGGACATGGTGTGTCAAACAAGAGCATGGGATCATCCACCCGTTTTGATATTATGTTAAATTTGTTAAAATAAAACTACCTACTAAAATATTGTTAGGTCACATGCCGTACACGTGATTAATTTACTTTTTTCTGCAACGAATTGATGAATAGGGAATATGGAGAAGGTGGGGTTTTTGTGGGAATTTGGTGGGGCGAAGGAAAGGCTGGAGGTTTATAAAGCTGATTTAATGGAGGAAGGAAGCTTTGATGAGGCTATACAGGGATCTGATGGCATTTTTCATACTGCTTGTCCTGTGTCTAGCCCCAAGGGTGCCGATGTTCAGGTACATTTTGAATTGTCAATAACCTGACTGTAGCAAAAGCTTAAGTTGTTTGATAAAGATGTAAATGATTTTGTATTCTAACATGCATGTCTTGTGAATTTGAAGAACAGATAGTGCACAAGGGTATCTCGTAACCGTGCTAAAATATATATGGAGATTAAGAGTGAGCACTATGAGATCCAAACTACAACGCATTTCAGTCAAAGAGGCTTTGGTGCCATGTTGAGGAATTAATTATTCTAAAAGCTTAAGTTGTTGCGTGGAGACCCATTAATGGTTAATTCTAACGTGTCCCATTGTTAAGAAACTATCCTTAAAGCTTAAGTGTTCAATGAAGGTCTAGAACAATTTAGAATCTAATATGTCCCCATTCATGAATGCTCATGAGTCCTGTGCGTAGATAATGAACATATTCACCTCATACCTCGTGCTTGAATTATATTAATATTGATATTTAAGTAGGAGCTGTTGTTATCTCATATTTGAATGCCTTGATCGGAGAGACTTTGATGTTGTATCAGGGAATTAACTACCATAAATGCTTAAGTTATTGGATGAATGTTTAAGAATTCTTTTGTACTCTAACATGCACCTTAGACAAACTTAAAAAATGTACAATGCATATGGTCGCTCCGCACCTTGTGTTGAAATATGAGGTGAGAGGGTTGTTGGGTTCAAACTTAACACCTTTCGGTCAAAGAGGCTATGATGTCTTGTCAAGGAACCAATCTCAGAGGGCCAATGATGTGGCTGCTGAAAACGAACACATGTCATCTATGTTTTTAGTCAAAAGCTTATATTGCTGCGAACTCTCTGCTAAAATATCAGCAGTGATCTAACTATAATGACTCGTTCTTTGATAGTATTATGATCTTAAAACCAAATTTAATGAATCGGGGATCTAGGTTCCCTAGTTAAGTGTTGAAGATTTCTTTCAGGAGTGCTACGCCTTATCATCTTGTGCTTGTCACATTTATTTGTTAAACAAATTGTGAATCGGGTCAAGTTTGAGTCTAAAAGGAGTCATTTATATTCAGGTTTTTTCAATAATCTAGTGCCATGTTCAAGTTGCATTATAATGTTGTGTCATTTTTATGCCTTAGACTTCCTCTAACTGTGTAGCCTGCAATGGCTAAAAGGGGGTGCGAACGAACCAAACATTGATGAGTTACCCGCATTTAAAATCGATTATGGCTAGTTCGTGTTTGTTTTGGAGGCTTGTGCAATAAGCTCGATAGGCTCAACGACACGAGTTCAAATAGAAGCGGTGCTCGGCTCGTTAACGTTCACGAACAGTTTGATCAGGGCTCGGTAACAACTCGGTAAGGGCTCTATAAGAGTTCTTTAGGAGCTAGTTAAGAGCTCGATAAGGGCTTATTAATAGTTGATATTAACTCGAAAATGATTCAATAATGGTTAGATAGTAAGGTAGAGCTCGACTTGATAGCAGGCTCACGCTAATCTCATGAGTTCAATTCTGCTTGATAACAAGCTCGATTCAACTTGATAATGAGCTCAAATCAACTTGAATAAAACAATGACCCGAGTCAAGCTGAGTATCAAACACACTGATATCCTATCAAATCAAGCTCAAACAAAGGTTTAAAAGCTCAATAAGAGCTCAACTTGATCTGGAGCATGATAACGCTTATCGAACTCGACTTTTGAACAAAGAGGTGCTTGGCTTAACTCAGCTCATATACACCCCTAAGCCTAATATTGAACCCAAAATGAAAGCTAAATATAAACTAATTTTTGACATGTTCCACAGGCATCATTAGTGGATCCATGTATCAAAGGAGCCGTGAATGTGCTTAATTCGTGCATGAAATCACGTAGCGTAAAAAGGGTCGTGTTGACATCTTCCTGCTCGGCAATAAGATATCGCGATGATGTCCAACAAGTTTCTCCTCTTAACGAATCACATTGGAGTGATCCCGAATACTGCAAGCGGTACAATGTAAGGCATTTCTCGTCCTTGCATGAAACTAAATAAAGGCCGTTATTTATGTAAAAGGTTCTACATAGCGGATTTTGAGTCAGTTGTTATGTAGTTGGTTGTTACCTAATAGTACTTTCATAACAACCCTTGCGTTGTATTTTGTCTAGTGTTTTTCATGTTGTAGTACCTATGTAGGTTTTATTGTTTTAATTTTGTCAATTTGGTTATTGGACTATTATAAGTGTTCCGGTGTCGTACAGATGGTATATTGTCGCCAGTGATTTGACGTAAAAACCAATGGCTTTTCTCATGCTCATAGTCCATACCGATTTGATAAGATTCGGTGCTAAATTAATCATAATTTGGCCTTTGACAACATTAGACCACATGAAATAGTGAAAAGACTAAATAAACTTGACGAAGTGCACAGTACAACAACAACAATGACAAACTCGGTGCCTAAAAGGCTCCCCGCCAAGACGAGGTCTAGGAAGGGCGAAATGTGCACAGCCTTACCTTTTACAGGGTGCTACCCTGACGAAATACATAGTAGTATGATATAAATAGCCCTCTTTATTTATTAAAACATATTTTGAAATCTGTTTACTTGTTTAAAAATTATCCCAAAGGGCATAAAAATTAAAGGTTTATTTACGCTAGTAATCCTTGTGCTTCACCTATTGTTTCAATTTATTCCATATACAATTGACATACTTTTAATCAGGTTCAATGTTGAAATTCACATTCATTTTTGACTGAAATTGTAGCGTTAATTTGTACTTACATTTGCTTTCTTCAGCAAGGGGGTGTGGATTGATGGATGCATGTGGTAAAAATTCCTTGTGATGCTAATTAACACTAACTTTTAATATTGGACTTGATTGAAATAACTTCAATTATATAAGGACTAAATTAACATGATAGACAAAGCCAATTAACTTCTCTGCATTACGCATTTGCAGCTCTGGTATGCTTACGCAAAGACACTGGCAGAGAAGGCAGCTTTTCAAATAGCTAAAGATAGCGGTCTTGATCTCGTGGTTGTGAATCCATCTTTTGTCGTCGGTCCCTTGTTAGCTCCACAGCCCACTAGCACGTTGCAAATGTTGCTATCTCTGACCAAAGGTATGCTCTTTGCAATGGGATTTGCATCACTATTTTGAACTGTTGAGGATTTCACGTGTAAGTATAGTGGGTTTCATTTAGGCTTCATTTATTTTGATGGAAAATAGTTTTTGTCTCAATTCTGTCATTTCTTTGCACAACTTTATAGCAACAATCATTAATACGGAAAATGCTTTGCTCCATTGAGGAAATTACTTTGATTTACGGAGGGAAAGTTTTTGTCTTAATCTTACATCATTTGCTTCAATTTAATCTCAACTTGGCTAATCATGAAACTCTTACAAATTCATGAAATAAAATAATTTTCTTTGACTAAAAAGGAAAAAAATTTAAGAAATAAATTATTTTGTGAAGAAAAACTTTATGTTGTACCAAATACAACAACAGACCCAATGCCTCAAGGGTGCGTAAGCAGGGTCTGGGAGGGGTGGGATGTACGCAGCCTTGCCCGTTCAAGGTGATTGCCCTAAATGGAGTTGTGAAAAAAATAGGATCAAAATATAAGCATCATGGTTACTATATTTAATGTTAATTGGTTTTAGAATAGAGTCTTGCAGGCTTATATGTAGATATCATATAGACCAGGTTTTGGCCAATGAAATTTCACACGATATAAGAGTAGGTTGAAGATTCTAGACTTTTATTTGACCCTTTAAGAGTTTCAAGATGAGGGATGTGTTTGAATTTAATGTATTGAGGGTTTCTCCGATTGGTGGTATATCCAATTGAAGAGTTGATCAAAGATGCTCAATTGGATTGGAGAAGGCATCGGTGCACTTAAAATGGGTCACTTGGTAAAGCGGGTATTAAGGTCTCCACACGTGAGTCTATTAATGATATACCGCATTGAAATTGTGAGAAAGATATCAAGATGCTTAGTTAATAGTCTGCTCTGTCTAATGCCAATTAGTTTTGGAATAGAATATCACTCATAAATGTGGGCATTATACGCCAAATCCCTTGGCTAGTTTTAAGGTCTTAAGGTAATTCAACCCAAGGTATTTCAAGTATGCAGAGTATTTCCACCCGAAAAACAAAAGATTAACCCCACAGATCGACTTATTTCCCTTATGCGCTTATTTCCATCTGAAAGTCATACAATCTGTTAGAGTATAAAATTATTCTTGGACCTTCACTTATCAGCTTAAATTTTTAGGATAATTTTTTAACATGGTATTAATGCCTTTTTGACCAAAAATTTACGAGTTTGAATCTCAAAAATTTCCATTTTGAATATTAAAATAATTTAAGCATGGAATATGATTTGAACATATGCACTATTCATGCTTTAAACCCAATAGTCATTCACATGAGTAGGCATGTTAGAGTATAAAATTATTATTGAACCTTCACCAATCAGCTTAAGCAAATTAGTGACTCAAATCTAAAATAACTTACTTAAACCCCATAGATCAACTCATTTGCATATAGAACCCGTCTTAACCCGACCAAAAATTGACCTGTACCTAGGATAACCTGATATTTAAGTAACTTGCACCTGAAGTAACTAGACTTAGACCCAATCTGACCTCAATATAGGTAAAACCTAAAAGTGACTTGAGCCTGACCTGACCTGACCCAATCCAATCCAACTCGACCCTAGTTTATTGTAAACCCTAGATGTCCCGAACCCAAATGGGTACACTCGAACGCGATCCAGTTGACCCAATTGCCTCCTCTAATGACATGGTTGACTATGTTACTATATTCTTTTACGCAACTGAAAATATTTTAATTCTTTTATGTGATCTGTGAACCCAGGTCAAAGGGGTGAATACCCAAAGCAGATAATAGGGTTTGTGCACATAGACGATGTGGTAGCAGCACACATATTAGCAATGGAGGAAACCAAAGCATCAGGGCGGCTCATCTGCTCAAGCTCAGTCGCTCACTGGTCTGACATTATGGACATGCTCAAGTCCAAGTATCCCATGTACCCTTTTGAATCCAAGTAAGTTTCTTATTGCGAAATTATCAGTTAAGTATAGGGGTGTAAATGAGCCAAGTGTCATGATTAAGCTGAAAAAGCTTGGCTCAATTAGATTACTGGTCCGAGTCTGAGCCTAATAAAGCTCAAGCTTGTAGGCTTGTAAGCCTAAAGGAGCCTAAGTGAGGTTATCTAAATATAATTTATTAGCTTAAATATGAACAAATAAGCCCAATTGAGCCTAGACGAGCTGAGTCCAAGCCCAAATAGGAGGCCAAATAAGTCCCCATGAGCCTATGTTGAGCTTAAATGAGTCTAAAAATCGCAAGCTGGGTTCGGAGCTCACTGAGCTAGTTCGGACTCAACCAAGCCGAGCCCAAACCTATGACAAGCCGAGCTCAAGCTCAAGCTTGAAGTTTTAAAGTTTGGTGAGCTTCGAGCCAAGCTAAATGTAAACAAGCTAAGCCTTGAGCCTAACAAGCTTGATTTGAGCATGGCTCACCCCTAGTTAAGTACTCCGAGGGTGATCATTTATTACTTAGGTATCCTAAAGTTTCAGTATATACAACAGGGTACCTTGAGAGTTTTAAATTTTATCAATTGGACACCTTGAAGTTTTAAGATTTTCTCAATCAGGTACTGTTCTCTTTAACATTGATGGATTTTTGTTGGAATTGCTACATGATTCTAACAATATATAAGTATTTTTGTCATAATTTGATAATCTTATGCCAAATAATACTGACACGACGCATGATTTCAAGTTTTCAACAATATATAGTAGCTTATGTTTACGACGAATTTGGTCAGTGTGCTTATTCATCGTATTGGAGTCCTATATGAGGTGGAATTCGTAAGGATGAGCCAAACTCAAGTTCTAGCTACACACCTCGCTTGATATTCCCTGTAAGATTCGTGAGGGGAGTAGGAGGCTTGAACGATTATTGCTCCGAAGAAATAATCAGAAGACGAGAAAGGGGAAGTGTGAGAGAAGGGGGCGAGCTAAGAAGGCTTTAGAGAGGAGGGGGTGGGCCGAATGAGAAGTGCGTCATCGGGCGAGCAATTGCCGGGCTAATATTATAAACAACTTACATCATAATTTGGCGAATTTTACCGTAATATGCCAAATTATTGCTAAAAACATTATTATAATTTATATACATTATCATAAGCATGTACTATATTAGTATTTTATGTATAAAATTGGTTAGATTCTTTAAAATACAGAATTTTGAGATAGGATAATTAGATGTTAGATTATTTACTTACGTGGTCATTTCTTTAATGTTTATACGGCAGGCTTAGTAGTCAGGAAGGGGATGAGAATCCGCACAGCATGGACACAAGTAAGATCCAACGGCTAGGATTTCGTGGTTTCAAGCCCCTCTCTGTCATGTTTGATGACTGCATCCACAGTTTCCAAGCCTGTGGCCTTCTGTGACTGATTTCCGGAACCTGCACGGCATCTAGATTTTCCAGGGATCTCTGATTAGTCGAATGAGCCCGAGGTAAAAATACTTTAAAAGCGCATTTTATGTTAAAAGAATGAGAATTGAAAAAAGGGTTTAATGTTTACTATAAGAACAAGAAAGGGAACTGTTGAGTTTGATGCAATAATTAGGCTACCTACACTCTTGACGTGAGGTCTTAGGTTCAAGGCTCGTTTCCCCACTTTTATAGCTGTTTATGGCCCCTTATTAGGATGTTGTTGTACTCTTACCATCTTTAAAAAAAAAAAAAAAAAAAAAAAAGAATAAGAACGCGAAAGGCAACCTGATTGAAGGAACAACCTCTTATTTGCCCTTCTTATTATTTGATTTGGTAGTTGACGTCAAAGGTTTCTGTAGTTTTATGTCAGCTTGGTCCTTATTCCTCTAATTGTGTCACTTTGGTCCATGTACAAAGTATATTGTGTCAATTTGGTAAATTAAGTAAAATTTAGGAATGGAATTTCTAATAGTCTAGGAACGATTTGGTTTGAATTCGTTCAACAGGTGAGGTGTATTAAGTTTCTTGCATATAACATTGTTGTGCCATTAAAAATTACCTCATAACTTAAATTTCACTTTGATTGTTTGACTAAATTGATATAATATAAATTGTATAAGAACTAAATTGATACAACTAAAATATAAGGACTGAATTGAGACAATGGGCAAAGTACAAAGACTTTTGGTAAAAATAAACGTATTTAATTCAAAGCTAATTTCCCTCGTTCTATTTCTAAAACATGTTACACTTCTTGTGCCCTTTTTGTTTGTTTCTCAAATATAATTGTCCCTTTGAAATACATATCGCTAATTTCCGACAAGATTAGGTGTCCGGATGTCAATACATATAGATTGTTGTATTACATGTATATTTGGATTCGGATCGATAAAAAGCTCTAGAAATACTTCTGAAGGACTGTTTACGTACATATATACTAACATGTCTGCTCAGTCTACACCCGGAGGATGGGGTGGATAGATTGAAAATGTCGCAATGATTACCGACTTGCCCTCTAAAAAATGATGATAAAATGAATCGTATTGTGTTATCGTGGCCAACGAAGTGAAGATTGAGTCCCACATACTTGGTACGTGCGTGGAATATTATCAGATTAGCTAAAGGCCTGATTACTATATTTTTTGTTTGCAGTTTTCGTTTTCTAAAAACTAAAATTGTGTCAGCGGTTCGAATTCGAAGCTTGCTCCTTGCTTTCGCCCAAGCAAAATAGGTTCTAAAAATAATTTTCTCCCCTTCCTTTTTTTTTTTTTAGTTTTTACCCAAATAAAAAAAGTTGAATATAAAAACGAAAAATAATGGTTTGTAGTTCTAAAATTCCAATAATCACAAGCAGCATATTTAGGATTAAATATAATCAGGGTTCATTCATCAAGCACTAAGGCATTGGATCCCATTAGAACTTTAAAGTTCAGCGTACTTGGGCGAGAGTAGTACTAGGATGGGTGACCTCCTGGAAAGTTCTCGTGTTGGCAAGGTTAGGGGTCCTCAGAAACAACATCTCGGTAGGGTTATACCCCGAAGGGATAAGGCTGCGTACATCCACCCCTCTCAGACCCCGCTTCTGCGAGAGCTCTTAAGGCACTAGATCTGTTGTTGTTGTTGTTGTATAATCGGGATTAAGATTTATAATTATTAGAAGAACAAAGCTCTGCAATTAGATTTTGAGAATGATTAAAAGCCTTTTGTTTTATATAATTATAAAATGTTGTACAGTATTATCAACAGATGGGCGATTAGGACGGCCAATGATGTCGGACTAGGGGTGCAAACGAGCCGATTTAGGCCAAGTGAACTCTTGTTCGCACTTGAGCTCTATAACTTTTATAAAGCTTTAGTTCAAGCAGAGTTCTCATTGAGTTTACAAATCTTTATTCGAGTTCAATTCGATAATATTTTAGAGTGTTTGATACTCGACTCGGTTCGTTAGTCTGTTAAGAAATGCAACAACTAAACAACGAAACTTCGAGAAAAATAAATAATACACACACAGATTTATGTGGTTTGGCCAAAATTGCCTACTTTTATGGAGTTGCAGGGAGAATTTTATTTCTTGGAATTGTTACTCAGAGCTTTCTTAAATTTCGTTCTTTTCTTTAAACCCTAGAACCGGGTATATATAAGTACACCACATGAAACCCTAGATATTCAATTGAGCCACCAATCACGGGCCTGAACCTTTTCCTGGGCTCAAACTGAGGCTCAAAAACTTTTTTCGGGTGCTACGCCCGCAGTCCATTATGTTCTAAATCAGGCCTATCGGCTCGATCCTCCACTCCATTGGACTTGGCCCCCTTGTAATATGAAACCAGGCTCCACACAAAATAACCCGAGATAGTTTAACCAAGCTTATTGGAGCTTGTTATTGAGTTGATCTTACTTCATTATCGAGCCGAATCAAGCTTATAATTGAGTAAGTTTGCTATCGAGTCGAATTTAACTCATTACTGAGTTGAGCCGTTCAAGTTATCGTCGACCTACTAAGGTTACCTATAGTTAATTAGCCTTTCACGAGATTTTAATCAATGTTAATGAGCTAAGCTCTCCTGTTCGAACTTGGCTCAATAAGCTTATTGAGCCTGCTTTAACACAACTGGATAAGCTGTCAGGCCCTCATAGCGAACATACACCAGTCGTAATTGATTTCAAACATGAGTCGTTTGTCGAATATTCAGTTTGCTAGCTCTATGTCTAACCCACCATCCTACATTGCCGGCAGCTCAACCCTGGTTAGGCAGCTCAGCCTAAGGCTCGACACTTGGGCATGGTCAGCACAGACTCCAAGTGTCAAAAGCAGTTGCTGAATGACCCATATATTTCCTAGTGTTAAGTACTTGAGCAAGTTTGGATACCTCACGGGGCAATCTTAACGTTTTCAGCGCCCTTCATATATACTTTCAAATAGAACCCTTCATATATAATAACTTTTTTAATTAAAAACATAACACTACTACAATAAATTACAGTATTTTAATCATGAAACTTATTAATAATTACAAATTAATACTTTAAAATCACAATTGCTAGAATCCGAGGGTCCCTAAAATTCGTGAGCCCTAACCAAGTACTTGCTTCAATTGCATGAGGTAATATCCAATCCTAATATCTCGGTTACTAAAATGGTCTACGTTAAAAGCCTATTTTTAAACCTTTAAAATCTCGAAACTAACCTTAGAATTGAGGTTTCGGTGGCGGCTTGTCGTGGGGCCACAGCGGGGACACTTGGCGGGACATGATTGGCTGCTTCCGCCGTGCCCATACGTGAAGCGCACGTATAATTATTAACGCCCCACAAAAGAGTTGAATGAGTGAGTCCACAATGCATGTTGCCTCCGAAAGTATCTTTTTTTGGTACATTTTTTATAAAATATTATTTTAAATAAATTTGATTTTTTAGCTAAATAAAATATTTTTTTTGTATAAACCTGTATTTTTGATTGACGTGAAAATATGACGTGAGATTACAAAAATAAACAAGTTTTTTTGTATTATTATAAAGTTTTATAAAGAAACAGTATAATGGAGGAGAAAAAAAAGATATTCATGAGATTATAATGTGTTAAAGGCTCGGCTTAAGTTTGAAGTAGGAAGTGTTTAGTTTAACTCATCTATTTACACCTGTTCTGTAAACAGTCTCTCGTTAGGGTATCACCTTAATGGGGTAAGGCTGTGTACATGCTATCCCTCCAGACCCTGCTCACACGGGAGCCCTTGAGACATTGTCCCTGTTGTTGTTGTTGTTTACACTTGTTCTGCCGTTCTTTTTATATGTTCCAATTAAACTGCTCAATACTTCCCAGATTTTCTTCTATAAAATTATAAGAAACTCGAACAATGTCAAATTTAGCAAGCATCCCCGGATATTTTAATGTCAAACTTAGGTGTGGAAAATAGTAGGCAATAAATTTTTTTAAAAGGTAATGACAAAACAGGCTTAGGATCGTCCGCAATGGACTGAGAATCCCAAGGCATCAGCATTGATGACAGATGAGAGATCTTAGTCTGGTGGACTCTGCCACACTTGAAGGATCAAATTCCTAACGACCATAATTTGCCAGCAATATGCTGGTCTATTTGCTTCCTGAAAACATTGATTAAATGAGACCCCAATACACTATTGACTGATTAAATGAATGCCGTCTATAATAGTTAAAATGTCTGTCGAAATCACATACGAACCCATAATATTCTTAATTATCACTTTATTATCTCCTTCAAGAATAACCTTCTAAAAACCACGACATTCTAGTCATCACAACTTTTGTAACTATAAAAGTGAGCCTTTCCTCAAAATGACCTAAAATAAAAAAAAATTACCCAAAATGATCTATTTCAAAAAATATTTTCTCAAATAGCCTTCACGTCAGCAAAATTTAAATTTTTTGTTTTTTTTTTGTTTTAGAGTTCAGGGTTTAAAATTTTTAAACAAATTTTTTTTAAAAAATTTACTGATGGAGACTATTTGAAAAATTTTAAATGAATCATTTTAAATAATATCTTTTTATTTTAGGCTATTTTGGATAGCGACTCTGCAAGAGTAGGCAATAAATTAATAGAAGTGGGAAGGTAATTGCTTGGGCAACAAGCATATATAACGTGACATTAAAATTCATCATTTTTTTGACTTTACACATATATTTGTATAATATAAGATAATATTAAGGGTAAAAAAGACAATAATTGAATATGTCCATACCTCTGGCCCACCTTTCAACATTCAACATTCAATATTCCCAGTGTCCCAAAGGCTCCCGTCTAAATAGAGTCTGAGGGTAGATGTACGCAGCCTTCCTCTTCAGGGCTGTTTCTGAGTATCCCTAACCTGAGGGGTGCAACTCGAGGACTTTCCAAGAGGTCACATATCTTGGTACTACTCTCGCTCAAGCATACTTAACTTTGGAGTTCTAATGAGATTCGGTGCTTGCGTGTTGGTGCCTTGTTAGGTTGCCTCTCACCCCCCAAATCTAAGAATTGGTATTACTATAACTAATCTAAGAATTGGTAGTTGCAAGGCTGGACATAATCCCAAGCAATTCAAGCAACTGCTTAAGTCTCTTGAATTTTAGGGGCCCTTGAAGTTTTGGATTTCTACTTTTTAAAGTATCAATTGTTAATATTACGAAGTTTTATGATCAGAATTTTTATATTTTGTTGTATATAAAGGGTGTCATTTGAAATTTTTGCTTGGATCCCCAAAAACGTCAGGATTGGTCGTGATTATTTGTGACATTAGTTGCAGCAATTGCTTATTGAGTTAATGTGGTTCTTATACTTATTATTTTGTCAACTTAGTCATAAGAATGGGAATGACACAACTGATAGGGCGAGAGGTGAATTTTGCACCACTTATTTGGCTGCTGACATCATTTTCCATCCATCTAATATCACTCCCTTCCCTACTTTAGCCAAATATTCGGGGCATAAACGAACCAAGCATTCGATAAACTACTCATATTCCAAATCGATTAAGGCTCGTTCATGTTCATTATGAGGGCTCGATAGCTTATCGTGCCGAGTTCGAGTAGGTTGGACAATCGTAACGAAGCCGAGTTCATACTGGGGGTGCTCAACTTGTTAACATTCACGAACAACTCAATAAGAGTTGATTAAAAATATGTTAAAGGTTCGTTAAGAGCTCGTTAATAGTTGACATTGGTTCGGAAGTCGTCTAATAATAGCTCAATAGTGACTTAAAAAGCTCGACTCAATCTTAAGATCAATTTGGCTCAATAATGAGCTCGACTCAACTTGATAACAAGCTTGACTTCGCTCGATAAGCTTAACGAGTTAAGCCGAGTATTGAACACACTAAAATCTTATTAAACCAAGCTCAACAAGGGTTGGAAAAACTCTATATGAGCTCGGCTCGAATTCGAGCTCGATAAGCCTGATCAAACTCAAGTTAGAACAGGAGGATGCTCAGCTCGACTCGGCTCAACTCATTTATACCCTACCAAATATGTAGCCCAAAATTCACCATCAGACGAGAGTCATTCTCAACAAGAACAACAAGAAAAGAAAAGGGTGTGGGGGATTCCTCGTGGCCCCGGGGATGAAGCAGCAAGGAAATTTCTCGCGCCCTCTTTCCTCACCTACTCAACTAACCTACTCTTGTCTCCACAACTCTCCCTTTTAATTCCATTATTATTATTTTTTTTTAACATCGGTAAGGTCAGGGAGGAGACATACTCTTTAAAATGTCTATAAAGGAAGGTCGTAAGTGCCATTGCAGAGATTCAAACTCAGGTGGTGTATACAACTGCTGACGTTCTCCTATACTAGGATACCTCCCTAGGGGACAATTTTTTTTTTTCCCCGATAATTATCACCATAGCCGAAGTACAGACAGGCTCGACAAAGGGAGCCCTAAGCCATCCCGTAAATGAAAGTGGGTACAAAAAATGGAACAAACATGGAAAAGCACAACGGAACAGGCACCAAAACAACACAAAACTTGAAAAAAAATCCAAAACAAGAAAAACAAGCAGATACCAAAACTAGAAGGGCAACAGACAAAACCGGAGCAGATACACACATTGAAATACCTCATAAAAGATGAACAAAGACCTGAAAGAGGGTGGAGGACAGGAGGGGAAAATCCTCCCCCGGGGTCAATACCATTAAATGAAGTTGCACCTTTTTCCTTTTTTATATTTTTAAAATTATGCGTATACTGATAATTGAGTATTTATTATTTAAATAATTTATTCTAATATAAGTAGTGAGATATTTTAAGATTTAAAAATTTTACCAATCCGAAAATCTTATCAATTAAGTATAATCTATCAAAATTTAGTAGACTTTTGTTACATAATGCCAAAGTTGATCATGATTTCAACAATCTCTATATGTCATCTGTAGATTTTTTTTACTGGACAATGCTAATATGACAAATAATTCAACAATATATAAGTATTTTCCATCAAATTTCGATGAATTGTTGTAATCAATTCAACTTTCACTGAAACACTTATGTGATTTTGATATATTATTGTAGTTATGTATCACATTAATATTTTTTTGATAATAATTGATCAGATTTTGATAAAAATTTATCAAGACTTTACACCATAAAACTTGTATTAGAACCAAAAACCCGAAAAAATTCAACTAAATCTTGGTCCAATAAAACTAAACCCTAATATAACAGGAAAAAAAAACCCTAAACTTAATTACATAAATCAGACACGAAACCTTATTTAAAACTTTAATAATAATAACACTGTAAAGGTTGAGGCTATACGACAAGAAACCTTATTTTTAATATTCAACCATATAAATATTTACCAATTAAAAAATACAAAAGAAAATAATTTGTTAAACATGTAGCATGATTGTGTGAGCACCAAATATGGAGAAAAATTCACAAGTAGGACCTCATCAAGCTTTCAACTTTTGTAAGTATATACACTGATCGGAGTTCATCTTTTGCGCTACATACTTTGCGTGTCAGCTCGGGCTTTATTTTCATGATTGTGCTTGGTTTGTGTTGTGAGTTCTCTCTAATTATTGAAAAAGGAAAATGTTGATCGGATTTTGAGGTTCTAGACAAGTTTGATCGATGGATCTTATTCTGGTAATCAAGGTGTTCGGATTAGTTTAAGAAATCTCAAAGAATCTATTTTTGTAATGTCAGTTATTATGCGTTCATTTGATATTATATATTTATACAGATGTTTATAATATATTATATATAGGTAGTTATTTCTTCATGATAAATGTTGAGTATGATGAAAATAACTTATATAATGATTAAATTTCGAAAGGGGTTCTTAACTAATTAGAGACTTTAAGTGACTGTTTTTATTATTTGAGATCTTTTTCTTTTATAATTAGCGAGAAAGTCGAAATACATTATAGGCATCTTATACAAACGAGATGCAATATTAGCCCGTATAAAAGCGGGGATCAAAAGGAGACAGAAATACAATAACATCCCAGCTTGAGAAACCAAGATCACAAAAGACTTACAAGCGGAACCAACATACACTCGATGACCATACCAACATTGAAGAGAAAACAGGAAATGTTAGGAGGGATGATAATGGGCGGGTAAAATCTGCCACCTGCGAGTAGCTACCCGGTATGGGTTAGGTGTACCCATCATAGATATGGGGCAGGTACGGATATAGTTTTGTACCCGGCCCGGCCTGCTCTATACCCGCCTCGCACCACCTCATACCCACCATACCCGCTTTATTTTGTACATAGTTAACCTTCAAATTAAAAAAATACGTATTTAAATTCAATAATCCAAATTGTTTATCAATGTCATAAGAAAAATATAATTGGTTTTTAAAAATAGTATGAAATAACTAATATGAGCAGGTATAGATAATTATTTTTTTACACGCATTAGGGAGGGTACGGGGCGGGTAATAGATACCCGCAAATAATGGGGCGGGCATGGGTATAGGTGTGTACCCATCGGGGCGGGTACGGGTATAGAATTTGGGTGGTGGTACAAGTATAAAGGACACATCCCCCATACCCGACCCGCCCCGCCCCGTCCTATTGCTATCCCTAAGTGTTAGGATCAAAAGGAGATAGCGAGACTAATGCGCTAAAACTAGGGTAAATTTGATAGGAAATCAGGTCGATTATAACCCCGATCCATTATTATAATCTTGAAAGTGAGAGAGAGAGAAAAGGATGCACACAAACGTCAACCCCATGCCTCCAACATAGACTAGTGCCCTCCAAGAAAACATAAAAAAAAAATGCATATTTATACCTAACATTACCTATCCTTTATTATTATTATTATTATTATTTTTGACATTTTCATATGGCACACATGTGACTCTGGCTACTCCAAGTGTCTCACTACTTTGTCACTCTTGATGCTTGAGAGCTCTAAAAGTACTCCGATCCTAGCTCGTAAGTGAGCTGTTCGGTTCGTTTTAGTGGTCTGATTGAAGTTTGATAGCTCCGAAGTGCTCTTCTACTAGCTCCTAAATGAGCACTTGGGTTTGGTGTAGTGGTTATTTTGATGTTTTGAGAGCTTCAAAGGTACTCCTGTACTGGCTTGTAAATGAGCTGTTGGGTTCGGTGTAGTGGTTAGAATTTCCATCCTTAAGTAGGATGTCTTGGTTCAAAACTCATTTTCTTCTTCTCGTATACTAGTAGCGATATTGTACCTCATTGCTCTTCGAAAAATATTGGCTCACATATGGGGACGTTATTTAGCTAAAAAAGTTGGGTCGAGCTTCAATTTTATTATAAGCCTAATACATCTAAACGTGTCAAGTTTAAACTTTAATGGGTGACCGAAACCTAAGCTATCCTCCGCTTGAAATTCACTAGCTTAAGTTTAAGCTCAATACAGCCGAGCCAAGATAAAGCCTGAACTTTTCCGATGTACGAGTTTAAGACAAGTTTAGAGCAAATGTTGGCATGTCGGGCCTCACTTCATCTACATCCCTTCTCTAAGGTTTGGTTCGACATCGTCTTATTAGAAAAACTAGATGTGATCGGTCATAATGTTTTATGTAATCGATTACATGTTACTATTTTAGACAAAAATGTGCATGCATTTTCAAACACTTATTTTAAGGGATGTAAATGAACAGAATGTTCGATGAACTACAAGAGGTTAAAATCGATTACAGTTTGCTCATGTTAGTTATGCCGGCTTGGTGTTTGTCAAGCTAAGTTCAAGCAGGCTTGATAAGCTTAATGAGCAGAGTTCAAATAGTAGCTGTTTGGCTCGTTAATGTTCACGAATAATTTGGTAATGGCTCGGTAAGAGTTTATGAATAGTCGATATTAGCTCAAAAATGGTTTGATAGTAACTTGAAAATCTCAACTGAGTAACAAGCTCAACTCCCTTATAAACTCAGCTATGTTTTAAGCTCAAATTGGCTTGTGTGAATAATGAGCTCGATCTGGATAAAAAGTTGAGTCGAACCAAGTATTGATCATACTAAAATATTATAGCTTGAACAAAATTCCAAAAGCTCAATAGGAGATCAGCTGGAACTCGAGCTGAAGTTCAAATAAGGGGATGCTCAACTTAACTCGGTTCATTTACACCTTTTCAAAGTCATATTTTGTTATAAAATAGGACTTTCTATTCTCTTTTATTTTTAAAAGAGAAAGTAATTTAAGAATGACGGATGTTTATGAGGGCTCATAAACATTTTCCACACGTGAACCGCAAGTTATGAGGGCTCAATGTTTATCAAACTAAGTTCAAGCAAGCTCGATAAGCTTAATGAGTTGAGTTCGAACGAAGGGTGTTTAGCTCGTTAATGTTCATGAACAGTTTGATAACGACTCGATAAGAGTTCATTAACAATGGGTATCAGCTCGAAAATGGTTTGAAATTTTGGTAAAATGGAGTGACTGTGATTGTGTAGTTCAGTAACCTCTACAAAAGAGCAAAAGTCAGTTGCAGAACAATCACGGCAGTGGGAATTGAGTTGCTTTCACTCAGCCCACCAACAAAATCTCCCCTCCAAAAAGACTTCTTCTTAATGCTTATTTAACGAATTTTAATAATTAGTGGGGACAAACTCGGGATGCAAAAGCCAGCGTTTCAAATAAGAGACTCTAAAAGTACACCCAAGGTATGAGAAAGGAAAAATAATAAAGAAACATACAAAAAAAAAAAAAAAAAAAGAAAGAAGACTTGCCCAACCTATAGAAGAATTTATTACTTACCCACTAGAAGATTTGAGCATTTATCATATAATTATTTTCATATTTTGATATATATAAATGAATTACGTTGAGCTCTAAAAGATTTACCATTTGGGTATCATTCCAAGAATCAGCAAATATAAAATTTACAAAAGAAAAAAAGATCAATATATAAATCTAGGAAAATACTCACCGCTTACATTTGCTTTGATAGAACCCACTTAGACTTATATGTTGACCTTGTATATTTCAACTTCGTGACTTGAACATAACGCCCAATAAAATTATCGTTGAAATTCGATGAAATTATATATTTTGACAACAGGTTTACCACATCAGCGCTCTCGACAAAATTCTCCAGATTATGAAAAAAATAACCATGAATAGAATAGAACTGGCAAAAATTGATATTTCAACACAAATTCACATCTTGTATAGCCAAAAAAATAATTGATAAACTCACTCACAAAATCAATATCTCAAGAACACAAGCCCTTGAAACTTTGTAGTATCTACACACATATATGCCTCTAATAACAAATAAATAACACTAATCATACTTAATAATAATTCATTAAGTATAAAACTTCATCAAGGGTAACAAGCAATGTTGATGAGGGGATCTTCCGTCCAGGCGAATTCATCATAGCCAAGGTCAAAATCAAAATCGGGCAGATCAGTATGCTCGTTACAGTCAAACCCACAGATTGCAAGATCGCCAAGGATGCTAAAATCGCTGAAGAGCTCGCCAAAGTCGTCGATAAGGAGAGATGATTGAAGCTCCATCTGCAAATCTAGCCCTTTGCCAATATCACTGCAGTTGAATTCCTCCTCGATTGAGCTCGAAACGGCCATTTGAGACTCTTTCTCGTCGTGGGTGTCAGTACTTTTTGATTTTGAAGTGGAGGTGTTGATTTCAAGCACCGAAGAAGGTGAATTGGGCGATAGAAAGTTTAAAACGGGCATTTGGGCGTCTTTCTCGATGTAGGTGTCAGTAATTTTCGACTTTGAAGCAGAGGTGTCGATTTCAAGCACTGCAGAATGTGAATTGTGTAACAGACAGCTAAAAATGGGCATTTCAGCCTCTTTCTCGACATCGGTATCGGCCATTTTTGCATTGGAAGCAGAGGTGTCAATTTCAAGAACAGAAGAAGGTGAATTATGCAATGGAGAGCCGAAAACGTGCATTTGAGCCTCTTTCTTGACATTAGTAGCATCAATTTTCGCCTTAGCAACTGACGTGTCGATTTCAATCACAGAAGAAGGTGGCGACTTGCGCGATAGAGACCGCAAAACAGGCATTCGACCCTCTTTCTCAACACCGGCATCACCAGTTTCCTCCATCGACGCCAACGCTTTAATATCAAGCACAGAAGGAGAATTTCGCAATAGAACACTCTCATCAGAATCCTCGTATAATTCGGTGTTTTTGCAAGAACCATTTTGACTCTTCTTAGCAGCAACCAATACCTCAAATTCAACCCTTTTTTTCTCATAAGCCATGGATGCTTCTTCAGCTGTATTATAAGTACCTAACCAAACCCGAACCCCTCGAATCGGATCTCGAATCTCAGCCGCCCATTTCCCCCACTTCCTTTGCCTAACACCCTTATACTTTGATGAAGAGGGTCTTCTACTTAAGGGTTTTTCTAAAACCCTTCTCTTCTTTTTCGGGTTTTCATCCCAATTATTTGCAGAGGAAAATAAGTTAATCTCTTGGATAAATCTCTTAGAGGGTTTTCTCATAGAGCATTCTTCATCGTCCGATGAAGAATCAGTCAAATCGGGATCGTTAAATATAACTCTTATCTTTCTAATTTTCTGCATATCAGCAACATTTGGCTTGTTTTTACTCTCATTGAAGATCATATTTTGAGGGTTTTGAGGGAGCATCATTTTTGGTGTGTATTGTTGCAATCAAAAAACCAAATAAAGCCCAAAATTTTCACCAAAAACCCCCTCAAAACCCAGAAAAATTTTGGTTCAAAAAGAAGAAAATAGAAAAAAAAAATTGGAGGCAAAATTGAGGGAAATATCAAGGGATTATCAAGTGAGGGTCTCTCTCAAGAACAAGAAGAGGGATATGAAGCGCTTTATGTGAAAACCCGCAAAGCACTCTACTCCAGAACAAGTCCTACAACACATGAAAGAATATTGTTAAAAGTACAAGACCATATTTGAACGTCCAACTATTATTAGCTTAAGTATTTGGATTAGTTAGTTCCGTGACATGATATTAGTCTTGTAAATCGAGAGATCAAGAGTTCGAATCCCAACAGTCACTGACTGTCACTGTTGTTATAATTTCACGCCCAATAGCATGGCAGGTGGAGGCATGTTAAAATATAAAACTATTTTGAGGCCTCCACCACCAGCTTAAGCTTTTCAGATACTTGATTTCGTTTCATGGTACCATACCCTTGCTAGTCAAGAGTTCATGAATTTGAATCGCAACAACCTCCACTTTTAGTATCATATAATATCTACAAGGTACAAGATGGGCATGTATATTATCCATGCTTTTAGCCTAATAGACATTCGCCTAGGGCACATAGTATGTCAAAGCATAAAATCATTTTGGGTTTTCATCCATCAGCTTAATCTTTTTGAGATAATTAGTTTTTTGACATAGTACCGGAGTCTTGATGATCCAGAGATCACGAGTTGAACTCCCAACAGCCCACTTTCACTATTAAAAAGGTAAGTCTATGTATCATCTATACTTCAAGTCCAACGGACATTCCCATAAACGAATATGTTAAAGTATAAAACTATTTATGCGCCTGCATCCATCAACTTTAGCTTCTAAGACACTTAATTCCTTGACATATTAGAGTATAAAACCATTTCCAAGCGTCCACCAAACGGGATACTTAGTTCTCAAAACCCTAATTAAAACCCCAGCAAAACCCACACAAATCAATCAAATTACAACATGGGTAATCCCCAAAATTGAACCAAATCAAAAACCCACATACCTCTTTGGCCTCAAACGCATCGAAACAGGCGAAAAACGCAGATAGAAACAGTAAAGCTCCGATTTTTGCATAAAATGAACCAACAAAAATGTAAAAGAAATCCAGAGCTTCTTCAATAAAGGAGCTCCAATCAACAAATCAGACTTCCCCGACATAAATTCGCCACAAAATTACTCTGATTCTTCCCTTTAATCCACCCAGAGTGATGATTTTTGCCCTAAATTTTCTGATTTTCAAGAAGAAAAAGTGAAAGGGCAAGTGTTAGAAAGCGTGAGAGATTGAATAAATAGAGAGAGAAAATATATAGAGGATTAGAAATCTATGGCCACTGAAATTCTCTCTCTATAACTCTTTTTTTTTTTTAACATATCTCTATAACTCTTTGGTACAAGTTAAATATTAGATTTTAAGATAATTTTTTAATTGACTAAATTACAGAAAAATTTTATGACATTTATTTGAATAACAAAAAACTTTTCTTATAAATAAAATTACTCACAAAATCTCTTTACTTTTAAAAATTTATCACTTTGTTCTCAAATAACTTTTTTTGGGACTATTTTACCTTACAAAATAAAATAATAAAATATTTAATTTTATTTTTGAGTCAGAATTTTTTATTTTGAAGAAAATAGTAAGAATTTTTTTATATTTTGAAAAGAAGTTTTTTTATATTCATAAAAATAATTAGTTTCATTAATTATAGTGGTGGCATTATAATATTATATTTTATCTTATAATATTTTTATAAAAATTTTAAAAATATTTTTTATCTTCTGAACTTATAATATTATTATTATAATTAATTAAAATAATTATATTTTTATGAATATAAAAAATCTCCTTAATTCCTTTGTTAAAAACATAAAATTTTTAATATTTACCTAATAATATAAAATCCCCTCCAAAAAATAAAATTTAACATTTAACATTTTCACTTTTGAGAGGTAAAATGGTCAAAAATAAGTTGTATATGAATTAAGTAATAAATTTTTAAAAGTGAGGTGAGGGAAGTTTTCTGTTTTTGAAGCAAAAAATGGGAGAATTTTTTATAATTTACCCTTTTTAATTTTAAATGTATGTTTAGTCAAATCTATATTTTTGTATTTATAGGCTATTACTTCAACTTTCCTTTCCTTAAATCTCAACACTCGAGATATATATTTGTATCTATATCTATATAAGAGATTTTTAGTTTACGAAGAAAAGATCGATACTCTTTTTGTAATTAAAATGTACATGAGTTATTATTTAAAACTTAATCATACACCGTACGTTGCAATGAGAGACTCAAGTGTCTTTTAAAAATGCATTTGTTTTGGGAAAAATAATTTTCAAGATTTAATGATATTTAGCCTTAAAAAAATGTAAGTTTTGGTAGAAATTGAAGTCATTTTTATGATTTTGAATTAAAGTAGAAAAATAGTGTAAATAAAAACTAATATACCCCAATTAAAGCAAAAGCAATGTTAGAAATGTTTTTTTTTTTTTTTTTTTTTGTGAAAACTGCTCGTGATTTGGTTAAGCGGATCCTAAAATCTAATAAAAGATAAAAGCAAAACTAATTCCTTAAATCATGTTTGACATAATTTTAAATCTATTGAATCTTAACAAATATGATATCTGATCGATAAAATATTTAAATTTCAAGATATCCCATTATGTATATATTAAAGCAGTCAAATTTAAGTTATCTAAGCGATAATTTTTAAATTTTGTAAAAGAGGCACATGACAAAGAATCATATGACAAATATTGGGGGTTTTTATATTATGGAAAGAAAAGAAAACGAGTAAAAACGGAGAGAGAAAACACAAACAAAGAAGAAAATCTCAAAATTCGGGGGAAAAAAAGGCAAATGATAAACATCCCCAAGTCAATGTTTAAGGGTTACTAACTGTCCTTCCAACTATTTAAATTGACATTTTTTTCCCATGTAAATATTAAAAATATTTCACTGTATATATATTGTATCCTAATTTTTAATATTATTTTGTACTTATTTTATTCATTTTTCTTATTTCGGTTAATTAATACCCCAATTTAACGAGATTTTCTCAACTTTCATCTAATTGATGTATATAAGGTAATTAATAACCCTCATCTATTATCCCCGGGGCAAGAAATGGCGGAATTGTAATAAAAAAAAATAATGTAAATTTTTGACCTGCTCTACAACTCTGTTAGGGGTGAATAAAAGTACTTGATTATCCAAGAATCCAAAAAATTAAACCGAATCTAATTTTTAAAAAATTGGGATAACCGACCCAAAAATTTGCAGTCAGGGCAGCTCTATGTCTCTGTCTCTGTGCCTTGTGCTTTAAATTATGAAGGCGTTGGGTTTGCTAATGTCTCTCTCTCTCTACTTCACTCTTCAAATTGGGCAAATTTTTGCATTAATGTAGGTGTGTGAGTGCTACGCCAATTAAATTAAATACTTTTAGAAATATAATTTTTATTATGTAATGTCATTGTCATAACAAAAATATTACTGTCACAAAAATTCTATAAAGTTTTTGACTATTATTTATTATAAGTCATATTATTAATCTAACAATAATGACTCTTGTAATAATGATAACAATGCTCGTTTTACATCATGTAAATATTTATATGGAAACGTGTTATTCACATGATTAGTTTCTAATTTTTGTAAAGGTTATTTAAGTTAGTTTTTTGACCATTTTAAAATAGGTTTTTATATTTTATTTTTATGATAAAATTAGTTTCTTATTGATTAAAAAAAATAATTAGTCTTTTGAACCGGTGATCAATATCAAGTAAAAATGAAGAGCTGTTCGACTCAATTTAAAATAAAATACTTATTATTGGTTATTTTAAAAACGGAAATAAGAGATTAGTAGAAACAAAATTATTATAAAGATTAAAAATAAGGAATTAATTTAATGAAATTATATATTTTACTAAACACGCCGTCGTCGGATTCCATTAGAACTCTGAAGTTAAACGTGCTTCGGCGAGAGCAGTACCAGGATGGGTGACCTCCGGGAAAGTTCTCACCCTCAGGTTGGGGGCACTGGGGACCAACCTCTCTTCAGGTTAACACCCTGAATGGGGAATGCTGCGTATATCCACCCCCCCCAGATTTTGCGTAGGCGGGAGACCTTGAGGCACTGGGTATGTTCCTTTTTTTTAATACCATGGTTATTAAGATTCCGATTCGAATCTTATAATCTTACAATTCTACGATTTTACAATTGTCGACCGATCTGAATCTTTAAGAGAATCTTAATTTTATAGAGTTTTACAATTCATTGATATTATGTGAAATTAACGGATATAATCATAACACGACTTTATGATTCTACCTATTTGACCTTGATTCTACCGGTGTACACAAAGAAAAAGTTAAAATATAAAAAAATAAAAAATAAAAAAAAATAAAGCATATATTGTATACGAACTTACTTTATTAGTTTGAAGTAGAAGAAAGTTAATTATGCTTTATATACTTTCAAGATATTTAAATTAAGTTTAGTTTTATATTTAACCTTTATATAAAGTTTGATTAGCAACATTTATTTTAAAAGTTCTCATGATTATTGTAGTATAAAATGACGTATCAATGTTGCATGATAATATTTATATTATATTTGATTATATTTCTTATATATACCCCTATAAGTAAAAGTCATATTAATAACTTTTTGAACTATATAACTACTATTAATACAAAAAATAATTATAATATATATTCAGTAAAATCTTACAATTTTCAATTCAATTCTACAAGTTCAATTGTAAGAGTCCTGATTGATTATAAGTAGAATCCCAATTTTAACAACTTTGATTACTACCAATAATAAAAACTCTATTAGGGCGGCAATTGGCTGACTCTGGGACTCGGGTTCGTACCAGACATTCTTCCCCAGGCTTGACCGATGTCAAAAAAAATATATATATATATATATATTTTAAAAAAAGACCTTGGAAAAGACCCGCAGTGTGGGCCGGATCGTCTGGCACAAAAAAGGAAATGGGCCAGAATTCAATAAATTTAGGCCCAATTTTCACATTTAATCTAATTATTTTTTTCTAAATTTAAATGTTTTAATATATAAAATTTCAAAATTGAATTTTAAAACTTTATTACACTTTTACCAAAACTATGTTAATTCTTTATATTTGCTTTTGAAAAATACTAATATATATCTTGTTAAAATTAGATCTCAAGTTCAAATCTTTTAAGAGCGTACCGACAAGCAATCACCGAATCCCATTAAAACTCCAAAATTAAACGTGCTTGGATGAGAGTAGTACCAAGATGGGTGACCTCTTGGGAAGTCCTCGTATTGCACCTTTCAGATTAGGGGTTTTCAGAAATAGCCTCCCTTCCATGAAGGGAGAAGGCTACGTACATCCACCTTCTAGACCTTGCTTAGACGAGAGCCCTTGGGATATTGTGAATGTCGCTTTAGGCGAAACAATATATTCGTGATAAAATTTGAGAATCTTAAGTGATATATATATATATATTTTTAAATTATACGAAAACACAACTTTTTAAAGAATATATGAAACATATCAACCGCAGCCTCATATTGATTATCTCAATTCTGCGAAATATTTTTAAAGAACGTATTCTTTGAACAAACCAAGTCAATATAATAAGGTTCAGTTGTTGATTTATTTTCAAATTATGTAATAAAATTTGTGAATAAAGTATTTTGAAGTTAATCCCAAATGTGTGTTCTAAGTGTTTTGATGTGATTTGATATGTTTTGAAGTGTATTGGGATGTGTGTCGACACATATTCTTACAAAAACAGGGATGCAGAGATGTGCGTAGACACGCAGGGACGGTTTTTCCCAGGATTTCGCTCGTTAACTTCCCGGGTTTTGCACCCCTGTTTTGGGGTATGTTTTGGGACGTATACTTTCACTTGATTTATTATAAATACCCCACCAATTTGATTGATGAAGGATTATGAAAAAGTGTCTTTGCATTTGAAAAACGGTCATTCTCTTATATCTCCCTTTACATACTTTCACTCTACTTTACTTGATTATCGTTGTATCCCCGAGACTATTTCATACGCTAAAATAAGTCTTAAGGAAAGCGACTTCACGCCTCAAAACCTGAAGATCGGATTGTTACCCTGTTTTTGATTTTACAAGTGTTTACACCAACATCAGTAATATCAATGGAATATCATATAATTTAATCATAATTAACATCTTAATCATGTTAAATATTTATTTAATAACGTAATTTTTTTGAACAAACTAAGTCAATATTATAAGATACGATTTAGTAATAATACACGATACTAAATAAAATCATACAGAAGAACCGATTACACCATATGAATAACTTGGTTTTACAAAACAGATCAATTAATTTCATACCTGAAGTGACATTGACATAAAATTCTCGTGCGTTTCTTGATTCCTTACTCGTTGGAGCAATCAAATTTGTGTTTTTTTTGCTGTATTTCCTGTAGTGTACGCCGATTTCTTTAACTTTACTGGTATTCGTAATTATTCAATGTTAAATTAAATATACGCTAGGCGTGTTATTTATAAACCTCAAGAGCGATTAGCTGAAGTTTTATTTATAATTAAACACTAATTCACATGAGTTTTACTAAATGTAAGAGATAATCAAAGGTTGGACTCTTCTATATGCATTTAAATTATGAATTTACCTTATCATATTCGACTTCTACGTAAATTAAATACAATAATATTAACACTCAAAGTGTAGCTCGGTTCTAAATTGACTTACAGTTTGGTTAGGTCGTGAAAAAACTTTCCTCTTTAAAAATATTTTTTTGTAGAAAAATACTTTTGTAAAAAATGTTACTAGCAAGGGTATTTTCATCTTTAAAAAATTTAAGACTTTTTTTTGCTTCTGCTTTTAAAAAGAAACAATATTTTCCTATTTCTAGCTCCATTTAAAAATACTAGATGGGATGTGAGAGTTTTTTTTTTTTTTTTTTGATAATTAGCGACGTGGTCGCGCAACAAAACAGACGCTCGATCTAGCGAGCCCTAAGACCACCCACTAAAAAACGGGGCTCAAAAAGACAGAAACAGAAAACACAAACAGGGCTAGGAGCAAAAAAAGGCAAAACAAACAAGCATAACAAATAGGTATCGCAGAACGATCCTTAGCAGACAACTATAAATTATTCGGAATAAGGGCATTCCAAATAAGATAGAAGGTGTTCAGGTCACCCTTTTATCAAGTATAGCGCTCACTGTAGGCAGATCAAACCCATCAAAGTTCAGACCTAGCCTTCTCCCTATCTCAATTACTCGCTCAGCCTGACGGATCTTCTCGACCTCTTGCACACTACCACCCCGTTTCACCATATTCCTCTTTTTCTGCTTGCCTGTAGCCTTAGTCAGTTACTGCCCGCTATTCCTGAGTGACATATCCTTTAGGAACTCTTGGAGCTCCTGTTTCTCTTTTTCTTTCTTCTTGCGCTTCAAAGCTTTCCTTTCCCTTTTTATCATCAACCCTTTTCCTTTACTCTTCCGGACAAAGCTAGGCCCCTCCAAAAGTGGCTCCGCCCTATTCATGGCAGGGGACTCAAAGCCCGGAGGAAACTCAGGCCTAGAGGACCCTGAATCATAATCACTGGTGATGTCCCGAGCTTCGCTCTCATGAGGCGAAGTTTGTGCATGAGGCTGTATTGATTCGGCTTTGTCACTTTCATTCCACGTGAGAAGGGGAAGTGAATGTTGGTTTTCTCGGACTTCCTAAAGTGTCATTTGAGCATGGTTATTAAACTCCTGATCCGGATCTTAGAATCTTATGTTACAATCTTACAGTCGTCGATTGATGCGGATTTTCTAAGTACAATCTTAATTTTGTAAAATGTTATGATCCATTAATATTAAATAAAACTAATTGATAGAATCATAATACGATTTTACGATTCTATCGATCCTACCTCGATCCTACCAATTCATACATAAAAGTTAAAAATCAAAAATCTCAAAGATATATTGTAAATGAATGTACTTTATTGCCCTAAAATAAAAGAAAGTTAAATTAAATGTTTATGTATTCTCATGAAACTTAAATTAAGCTTAGTTTTAAGTTAACACCTTATAAAGTTAGATTATCAACATATATATCTGGAATGCTCTCATGATCTTTTGAGAATATACTAACACATCTGTATTATATGATAAAATATTTATATTTCATTTTATTTCTTACACATTCTTTTAATTTGAGGTCTTATACAATACTTTGTACATTATGCAACTAATTTGAATGCCGAAAATAATTGTACCATACAGGTAGTAAATGTCAAGCGAAAAGCGCGCAAGAAGAAGGAGAATGAAAAGCGGAACTTCAGGAATTTTTGAAAGATATGTCGCTCAGGAACAGCGCGCAAAAAACGACCAAGGCCTGAGGCAAGCGAAAAAAGGGGAATAAGGCGAAGCGGGGTGGCCGCACTCAAGAGACCGAAAAGATCCTGGAAGCTGAACGAGTAATTGCAATGGGGAGAAGGTTAGGTTTCAACTTTGACTGCTTTGATCCACCTATGGTGAGCGCTATGCTTGAAAGAAGGGTGACCTGACTGCCCCTTTGTCCTGTTTGGTTTGCCCCGAGTCCGAGCCTTTAGTAGTGAGTCCTTTGATTGGTTTGTCCTGTTTTGTCTTGTTTGTAGCCCTGTTTTTTTTTGCTGTTGCATTTTTTGAGCCCCGTTATTGAGCGGGTTTTCTCAAGGCTCGCTTGTTCGAGCGCCTGTTTTGTTTCGCGACAGGGTCGCTAATTACCAAACAAAAAAATGTAGTAAATGTCAAAGAACCAACTTTTTCAAAAGCTTAAAATGATGGGTGAAGGCCCAACATTGATTGTATGCTCTAAAATGCCTCCTTACAAAATGTTCAAGAGGCTTGAGTATGACTTTTGCACAGGTTTACCTCATACTTTGTACTTATGTTTATATTGTAAGTGGGGGTTACTAAGATTTGAACTCGCGACCTCTTTAGTCAACAAGACTTCGAGATCATATCAAAGAACCAACTTTTCTAAAAAAGTAAGCTGATGGGTGAAAAGTCCAATATTGATTTTTTTTTTACCTAACAATAGAATCTTACGATTTTCAGTTCGATTCTATGATTCCGATTCTATAAATGCCTAATGATTCTAAGTAGAATTCCAATTCTAACAGCATTGACCCTTACTTGACTCCCATCTACACCCCTACTAATAACGGCCTACTCTCCTTCTCTTATTTTGTTGCATTAATTCTTTCTCTTCTCGTTCCTCGTCCTCTCCGGTGATGGTGTAATCCTCCTAAAGTAGTTGGTACCGCTTCGTTTTTTCGGTTTTTTTGTTGTTCTGTGTTTCTCTGCAGCACACTTTTATGCAGGTTATTTCAGGCCTTGCTTTTATTGCGGGTTTGCCTGTTTTGTACCGCGACTCTTGCTGCAAATTATCCAAGAAAAATTTGAGGAAAAAAAAATTAATAACAAGAATATGTATTTTTCATACACATAAGACAGATAATATATTTTAAAAACAGAACAAAGGACAAATTTAAGCAAATTGAATTTATCATATTTCAATTTTCACATGATCTGTCAAATTTCAATGTTTTTCAATATTTTTCTTATTCTTTTTCTAAAATATATTATCTTTTTATTTTTTTTAAGAACTTTTTATTAGATAATAAATATTTTTTTATTTTCTCAAATGTATCCATTTTTAGAGTTATTTTTACATCAGTATACGAGAAGTTCAAAACATATGGATGTTATATTGTCGAGGACTCCGCAGGTAAGTGTCTAGTTAAATTTTACATTGGAATTGCGAGAGGAAAGAGAGTAATATAAGTCTAATAGGTTATTCTATCTAATTATGTAAATTAGTTTTAAGATGGAATTTCACTTTTATTTTTATGTGGGTCTTATATATGATAATTTCGTGAGCCGAGCCTTAAATAAGCCCGGTGAAATTTTAACATGTATCACGTCACGTGACCTGATATGCATGTAACACTAGTGCATAGTAACTTAGGTTACATGATTTGTAAATATGGACATATGCAGGATAGTCCTGACATTCTCGAGTCTCAAGTAAAATTTATAAATGAGGCCACATAATAACATTTCTCTTAAAATCTATTACCACTAACAATTAATATTTTTAGAGCCACAACCTTTAAAACTTGGGCATCCGAGATATACGAGGGCCCTAAGCAGTTGCTTAATTAATTAGAATTATGTCCGGCCCTGTATGCATGCATGTATGAATCCATGTGTGTATGTCACGTCATCACATAGGCATGCATGCATAAGGAAAGGAAATGAAAGGAACATACCCAGTGCCTCAAGGGCTCCTGCCTACGCAGGGTCTGGGGGGCGGATGTACGCAGCCTTCCCCCTTTAGGGTATTAACCTGAAGAGAGGCTGTTTCCCAGTGCCCCCAACTTGAGGGTGAGGACTTCTCATAAGGTCACCCATCCTGGTACTACTCTCGCTCAAGCACGCTTAACTTCAGAGTTCTAATAGGATCCGGTGACGGCGTGGTGGTGCCCTCTTTGGTAAATGTAGACTCGACAAGTGTAGCTGTTTATTGTGTCATGAATGATGTAAACTCTTTTTTTTTTTTTTTTTAAACACTACAAAGCCAGCAGGCCAAAATTATATTTCTTGAGCGTCCATAGATACAATATTAATCAAGGGAAGGGGGAAAATATTCCACCAATCGTGATTACAAATGCCAAAGAAATGTCCCTTAATTAACTACAGAATGGCTATTCTATTACAGATTTCCGGGCACCACACAAAAGTCCAAGAAGGAAAAGAATCAGCAAAAGAACATACGTATTCAACGATAGCTTGGATCTCCCACAAACATCTTCCTCGATCAAAAATAACATCAATGAGATCTTTTTATGTTTATTTACCATAAAAAGAATGCTAAATATATCCAAATAATATTTATTCGTCATAATTGAATTACCAAAAATGCTATGAAATCAATTTCGTTAACTAATTATTTTTTTGCCATATATAGTTGGATTACTCGGATAAGCTTTTCAAGCTGGGGGGTCTTCGAAAACAGCCTCTCTTCTGGGCAAACCCTGGAAGGGGGAAGGCTGCGTACATCTACCTCAGACCCTGCTTATGCGGGAGCCCTTGAGGCACTGGGTTGTTGTTGTTGTATATAGTTGGATTACTAGGATTCATTTACCAGGCACTAATGCAATCAGATCCCATTAGAACTCCAAAGTTAAGCGTGCTTGGACAAGAATAATACCAGGATGGGTGACCTTCTGGGAAGTCCTCGTATTGCCAACCTTATAAGGTTGGGGTCCTCGGAAATAACTTCTTGGCAGTATTACACCCTGGAGGGGTAAGGCTGCGTACATCTACCCCTTCTAGACATGACCTTACTCATCTAAACCTTAATGAGTAGATGACCTCTGATAAATTTAAGTGGCGGTCAAAAATACGTGTGGACAATATAAATGTTAGGAGTGCGTAACCCAACGATAGCGCCTTGGAGCTTCCATGTTCCCTATTACTATTTTTGAATACATGTTTCCTATTATCGATGCTTTATTTTTTTGCATGTTTGTATGCTTGGTACTACTTTATTTGACTTAACATTAACTTTAACTTAATTAAATATAAATATTACTTTATTTTTATATTTTTGCTTTTTATGGTTGATGATCTTCGAAAACAGCCTCCATTTTTTTGTTATTACTTTTTCAAATATAAATGATTGCATAGTATAAGGTTAACCGGCCTTTTCGGTTACGGTAACGGTTAGAAATATTTGAGTATTTTGGTTACGATTAACCGAACCGAAATACTTTTCGGTACGGTTAACCGAACCATAAACACCCCTACATTAAACATTAGAGTAGTTACGTCATAAATGATCAAAATTCAGTAATAATTTTCCTGTTTTTATTTATAATTTGCACTTTTAGAAGGAGTCTAGCTTGAGAACGACGCACACACCCGGAGTGTAATTCACACGTGCCACCTTATCACCACGAAACGCGGTACATACCTAAGCTATCACGCAAAAACGACGCCGTTTCAATGACCCGTTAACCACAACATTCCACGCAGCGCGTGGTCTGGACCACCTAGTGATACTTTACTTAGCAGAGAGGTCCACATATAAAAGGGCAATATCCAAAGATCCCTTTCCTCGAAGTTCTGCTCCTTTTCTCTCTCCTCTAGGTTTCTGCAAAATCGAAGAGAGAGAGAACGAAATAGAAGAGAGAGAGAGAGAGAAGATGAAGATCAACGTGAAGACATTGAAGGGGACGCACTTCGAGATTGAAGTGAAACCTGAAGATACGGTTCGTGTTTAATCTTTACTATCTGATTCGAATTCTTGTTCAATTGTGTTTGATTTCTGTTTGTATTTGTTGATTTTTGACGTTTATGATTGTGTTGCTTGTTGTAGTGTGTAGATTTGTGGATAATTGTGGAATTGTTATTGTGCTTGTTGTTAAGGATTACACATGTGAGTCGACGCCGGAGTCGTGAGACAGAAGGGATCAATATATAAACTTAGTAGGTTACTTCATTAATGTCAATTTGTTTTACATGAAACCTCATTTGAACTTGTACGTGACCTCAAATAGTAATTGACAATATGTTTTTGGGCTCCAAGCAATCATTTTAAAAGATATATGCAACGGTGTTTCATTTAACAACATAAATCGCGAGAAATTTAATTATAAAAACTTAATTCTAAAACTTATTAGTACTATCGACGACTGATGATTGAGAAATCACTATAAAAATAAAATAAGTAAACTTATATGTGGCATCCTGTTAAGAATTAGGCTGATTGAGAGAGAAGTTGAGATTTGTTGCTCTTTGGGTTTTCTTTTTCTTTTTCTGTAAATGAATGGATAACTATGGGATTTGTTTTCGTGTGATTGAGGATTAGGTTGCGAAAAGCTCACGTTTTAGTTCAAGAGAGAATTTAGAATTTTGCTTTTGGGGTTTTTTTCTCCTTTTAAGTTTCCCCGAGGATTAGCGTGCTCGTGTGGGTTATCCAGTGCCGTGGAGCATAGAGATACGTCTTTTTAAAGACTAGCTAGTAGACTCTAGTATATCCATAGTTAATAGGGGCAACTAATGGGATAGGCAATTCACCTAAAGTATACAATAACCCAGATAGAGTCTCTCGCTACGGTAGGGTCTGGGGGAATAAGATGTATGTAACCTTACCCCTATAGGGAGACTATTTCCGAAGAGACCCCGACGTAAAAAAAGAAAAGAAAAAGAAGGAACAATATAAAATATTCAAATAAAGTAATATAAGGCATGCAAGCAATAATAAAACAATAATAAAATGTATCAATGTGCTCCTATCTCTTGACTCTTGTGTCTCGCACCGGTATTTTTAACTACTACTGAGTTTTATCTAAGGTCATCTCTAAATGTATTAAACCATATGATTCAATGATTATAAAATTCTAAAAAAAATCAAGTTACTTGTTCATTTATGGATCGTTAGATGTCAAGGAACCAACTGTCCCAAAAGCTTAAACTAATGGGTGAAGGCTCATGAATAATTTTATGCTCTAACATGCCCTCTTAGGCGAATGCCAATTGGGCTTAAAGCATGGATAATGCACAAGCCCACCTAATACCTTGTGCTTAAATTATTTTATTATTGAAAGCGGGGGCAGTTGAGATTCGAACTCGTGACCTCTTTGGTCAAGAAGGCTCTGATATCGTGTCAAAGAACCAATTATCCCAAAAGCTTAAGCTGATTGGTAAAGATTCATGAATAGTTTAATACTCTAACATTAGAACAATTGATCAAACGTGCAACACTCTTGATGTCTGTTATCATTACCCTACTTTGATCTGTGTTATAGTCTGCCAAATATACATTGTCTTCTACTTTATTCCTAAGCTAACTCGCTCATAGGATGTTCCTTTCAGCTAAACTTTTCTGCAAATGCTGCTTTTTATTAGGCAGGCCTTTGTATCTGTGTCGTTCTTTGCAGTCCTTTGGCATTCACTCCTATTCCTGTAGATAATTTACATGAGGTTCATTTTCATTTTAATCAAATTATTTTAGCCCAATGTGGGGATTTTTTTAAGTGCTTCATCTGCTTAATGACTGACTATAGTTATAGAATTTCCCCTCTGAGAATTTCTTGCGTATCAAATTCATTTTTTACTCCATTCTTACATGTATAGGTTTGCCATAGGTACTTTTAGGATCACAAGAGGTGCGTGCTACATTAAACTAATTGCTTTAGCTTTATGTGTGGTAGTTCTTTAATGTCTTATATGCTGCTGAATGATTGAAGTTGGTATTAGCTCCCCCCCCCCCCCCCCCCCCCTCCTCCTCCTCCTCCTCCTCCTCCTCCTCCTCTCTTATTGGTAATATGGAAGTCGCATGTTTGCTTTTATGCTTTTATGTTTCTCAGGTTGGGGTTCCTCAGACACAGCCTCCCTTTAAGGGTAAACACCACCCCCCCCCCCCCCCCCCCCCCCCAAAAAAAACAAAAAAAAGACCATGCATATGCGGGAACCCTTGAGGCACTGGGTTAACATGATTCCTTAAGTATCACATTCATCATTTCTCCTTCAAAAAATTTAGGTTTACTAAAATCATATTTCACATGTACAGTTAGATTGGTGATGAAGTTTTAGCGACAAATTGTATAGCTCCAGGTTTGGGAAAACATGAGGAATATGAATATCTTTTCTTGTAACCTGATAATCACCGCTGTGATGAATTTGCTGAGAGCTTTTTCTCATATAGTTATTTTGTGGGGCAGTATGGAGCTTATGCATGAACAGCTCTGTTGGAGTGTTTATGTTTGTTCTAAGAGCTCGTATGGTTACGAGTCATTTTCTTATTGAGCTGTCTTTTGTTGCAGATTGCTGATGTGAAGAAAAACATTGCAACTGTTCAAGGCCTAAATGTCTATCCTGCTGGACAGCAGATGGTTATTCATCAAGGAAAAGTTCTTAAGGATAACACTACACTGGCAGAAAACAAAGTCGAAGATAATAGTTTTCTTGTGGTAATGCTTACAAAGGTAATGCTTCTTTCCTTCTTCATTTATACAGATTTTGGTGGACATAGTAGAACTTATATTTGGTTATTCTGCCATTTTGATCCTAACTTGTGTCTTTCTCATTGCAAGGATTAGTTTATCCATGTCGTCATAATTCTAGTAAGATTATGTACTCTTGGACAGCCACCGTATTTATTATGTATTCTTAATTTCATCTTAAATTCTTTTTGCACACTCCCTTGTTTTGTGGAATTTGCTTATGCGCTTTAGAATCTGTTCCTTTTGATGCCAAAATTATAATTTACTGACATATTTATAAATGTTAAAATAAATTATGAAATTAATATGACCAAATATAGTTCAAATTATCTCCTATGATATAGGCTGTATATATACATATAAGTAGTAGTGTACCTCTCAAATAACCTAACTGTATAAATAGGTTGAACGTGTTAAAAACGTGTTGCTTGTATCCCAACTCAACTTCAACTCAATTACATAAATGGGTTAAATGCGTCAACCCAAGCCTCAATTGCGATCTGCTTTGTTCTTGTCGTGTTCGTGTCATATTATCATGTTGTGTTAGATTTTGCCAACTTTTGCGATACATAATCTTTCACTGCATATTTCTTATTCTCATTTGCTGACTATACGCTATTCTTGAGCAATGTCAGAGCAAAAGCTCGTCTGGTGAAGGTTCAGCATCTGCCGCACCTGCATCTATGGTGAGAAAAACAAATTGAAGGAATGCTATCATTCCTGCATCTCTGTTCGTTTTCTGTAAAATTTGAATTAGTATCTGCATCTGCGTTTAACAGTATTGGATAGTAGACTGACCATCAGTTTGCTCCATTAGTATTGCCAAAGCTAGGCGTAGTGGCACTGTAGTTTTTGTTCGTCTCAATTTGCCTAATATAAATACCATGCAGCCTGACAATTATCTTCAGTCTTAAAACATGATATTGGTTGTTTCCCAATCAACAATTTTCGTCATTTCAGGCCCCTTCGAACCCTGTTCCTGCTGCTTCAAGCCCAGCTCCCTTGGCGCCTTCAACCGCTACAGCAAATGTAGCCCCGTAAGTTGTCTATTTGCTCAATTCGTCACTGTATTACTCATTATGCAATCCTTCTGTGGGCTTGTGTTTTTGTATTGCCTGACTTGTATTCATGAATTTCTTTCAAACTACAGCCCTGCATCTGCCCCTGTACCTACTCCAGCTGTTTCACCTGCGCCGTGAGTAACAAATCCCTTCTATCCCGAGCTTTTAGTATGATGAATCTAAAAATTTTTATGCATCCCGAGTATATATCATGTTTAGGGTGCAAATGAGCTGAACCACGAGCTTGGCTTGCCTTTACTAGGCTTAGGCTCAGCTCATTTAGTAAAGCGAACCAGCTTGGCTGGACTTGAGTTCAAAACGACTGGAACCTTTTGATCTTTACAATGAGCTAGCTGGCACTCCTAATTTGATATATAAGAACTACTAGGAAGCTCTTTCTTCAGTCTTCTAGGTCCTCGACCTGATCTTGTTTATAAAATTTCTGCATGTGATAGCACTGTGTCTGCACCTGAACCTGCTCCTGCTGTTCCTTCTGCTGCGTAAGTGTCGATTTGCTATCACTTAAGAACTTTCATGACGTTTTTTTATTTCAGATGTGAAAATCGTCATATGCTTGAAATAGATTATGGTACTTTTAATTGATGCAGGCCAGAGTCTGATGTCTATGGCCAGGCGACCTCTTATGTCGTACCTGTAAATGACCTTGAGCAAACAATTCAACAGATTCTTGATATGGGAGGAGGAACGTGGGATAGAGATACCGTTGTACGTGCTCTACGTGCTGCATTCAACAACCCAGAGAGAGCTGTTGAATATTTATATTCTGTACGTATACCTCCATACATTGTGACAGTTATTTCTGTGTGTTCTGTACTGTACTCATTTTCAGTTGACATGTGAGCAATTCAAGGGCGTAGTCACTTCGTAAAATTTCTGGTATTCCAAGAAAATTTTTCCCAAATTCTCGAGCTCTTCAGGAAAGCATGTTCAAGACCTATTTTCCCCCCATATTTAGTTTTCTTCCCTTTAAATTGAAAACGGAAAATATCTCACTTGTTTGGTATCAATTTTTGTCTGCAATTTTTGGGTTTTTTTAGAAATGAAAAACCAAAGCAAATTTTTTTGTTTTATGTTTTCTATTTTACTCACACTGGTAAAAAATTGTGAAGAAAGAATAAAAAATAACAAAAACTTATTTCCAAAATATTTTTCTGTTTTCTTAAAGAAAACAAAATTGTTAATAGAAAACGATATCAAATAGGGACCTAAGAAAACTTTTACAGACTCCACTGCGTGTATCCTTTTGATATTCTCTCGGATAGCACCATTTTTTCTTCTAGACATCTCAATTTTTGTTCAATTTTCTCTATCCTCACTCGTAATTTCTTTACTGTCGTTCAATATATTAGGGTATACCCGAGCAAGTTGATGCTCCACCAGTTGCTCGACCTCCTGCAAGCACACAGCCCACTAGTGCATCCCCTGCACCAGTGCAACCGGCGCAACCAGCTTCTGTGCCATCCAGTGGACCTAATGCAAATCCTTTAAATCTCTTTCCACAGGTAAATTTTGCAGCATGATCATTAATTCTCTTCGCTCTTCTGGTTATTTTTATTCTTGAAATTTGTAACTTTCTATGAACAACAGGGTGTCCCCAATATGGGCTCGAATGCTGCTGGCTCTGGCACCCTTGATTTTCTGCGTAACAGCGAACAAGTACGTGCTTTACCGTTCTAAAGAGAAATGGAAGTTAATGTAAATCTACTAAGGCTCAGTTTGGTTTCTTGAAGCCTCTTCCATCTCGTTTCTATTTTTTCTTACATGGGTGATTCGTAACAGTAATCTAAGGAGGAAATCTTTTGTTTCTCTATCAAAAAGAAATTGACCTCCTGAGAAATGGGAAAGACATTTTCATTACATGGGAGATAAACTTTTTCATCCCGTCTTACATTCTCAATCAAATCTTATATGAATTTTACGCAAATTTATACAACCAGTTTGATTTCCCAAATAAACCACAAGAAATTTGAAGAAAAGATAGTTTTAGCTATGAATCTCTTTAAGTGTCTTACTGAAGGAAACGTCTTTCCTCCAACCTAACGAGGCCTATATTTTGGACACGTTCTCTGGACCACGTATTATATCTTGGTCCTCCTTACTGAAGAGAGGAGAGCACTTCTATTTTGAGATCTAATTATAACTTTCTTGGGTACATGTATGCTAGTTCCAAGCCTTGAGAGCCATGGTGCAAGCCAATCCCCAGATCTTGCAGGTCTTACATTGATTTCAAATTCTTTTGTTCTCTATCGGCATGTGGTTGATTTCCTGTTTTTGCTTCTTAACTATGCTTAGCTGTTTTTCTTCTTGGTTGATAGCCTATGCTGCAAGAGCTTGGAAAGCAAAATCCAAACTTGGTGAGACTTATTCAAGAACATCAGGAAGATTTCCTCCGTTTGATCAATGAACCGCTTGAAGGCGATGAAGCGTAAGATTTTCATTTTCCTTCTTTTCTTTTCTGATCGATGGTTACGTATGATCTGTTTGAGTGTGTTCTCTTGAAAATTGGAAATTTTCACGACGTGAATACACCTTTATATGTCTCTGTTTGATGTTTGATGGGGAAACCGTGAAAATTATTAAGTGGCCTAAAATTTTGAGTTTGCAAATCCTTATTCTTCAAGTCTCACCCTTCAATAACCAAACATGACAAACAACGTTTAGTGTTAGTGTCACACACTATTACATGGTTGTACTCATAAATTGGTATTTACAAACTCACTTTGTTAAATTACTGACCTTATATAATATATTGAAGGACGTTACGGAATTAATGATTGTTATTTAGCAGATTTTGATCAAGGCCACTCGCTATAGAAAAGGGTCTCTAAGTGAATAAAACTCATGTTTATGCTATTGATCATTATTTATTAGTACCTTGGCATTAGCTTCTGTAATTGTGTATATATATTGTGTTTGAGCTACTAGAACTTATTTATAAAGATGTTTATATGAACGTATTTAGTGATGTTTGTTAATTATCATAGTTATCAGTAAAATATTTATTGACCATACGATTATTCATTTACAGTTTTGCAAATGTAAGTTTTAAAAGCCAGCTTGTTTTCCCTTAAAAAAAACCTAATCAAATCCTAACCTGTTACTTAACATCCGCGTCACCGTGACTCTGATTGGTGTCTATTCTTCAGCTGCTAACCACAATTTCATTCAATTTTAAGCAACTTGTATGATATTGTGGGAAAGTCATGCTGTGATGATGGATAGCTTACTCATTAGATCATCTATCATACATTATCTTCCTGAGCTCGTATTTCAGAAACATACTGGGTCAACTTGCTGATGCAATGCCTCAAGCCATCGAAGTTACACCCGAGGAGCATGATGCTATACAACGGGTATGTTTGGTTCTAACTTTTTCATAACGACTTTTAGCATGTATGCTACCCTTTTGGATGTGGTTCTCGACGGGAGGTTATGGGTTCAAATCTCAGAAACATCCTCTCTGTGTAAGTTGGGATTAAGGCTGCGTAAGTCTGATCCATCTTGACGGGAAGCTTGGTTTGACTAAGCTATAAAAAATGTTTTTTTTTTTTCCCCATGAAAGTGCTTAGCGTCCTCCTTAGTGTCCAAGAAAGTGCTTTTTCTAGAAAAAATGCGTTTATTCTAGAAAAAAAGTTTGGCTAAACAGGTGCTTAATATGTGCTTTTAGTTCTTTAAATCGCAAGGAGAAGTATGCGATATGCTTTTTTTTAGCTCCTTGGAATTTTTCCAGTGGAGATGTCTTTGATTGATTCCTCTTCTCCAACCATTAAAAGAGGCAGGTCCAATCTCATCCATCCGAAACGCCTTTGCTGATTTGGAATTGTCACTTATACATGCAACGTCAAAAAAAAATTATTGCTATTAGAACATAATTCAATAAAAATTGAGTATAAGAGGATTCAATCGATCGAGTGATGAGTTCAATCGAATGCACGAAGTCGAAGTTTTCTTCCATCACATCAGCAATCTCATCTTTCTTTTTCGACACTTGAAAGATAAAAAAGGCATTTCAGATGGAGATGCTCTTAACGATCGTAATCACAAGCATTTTATTGCAGCTGGAAGCGATGGGGTTCGACAGAGAGACGGTGCTGGAAGTGTACTTCGCCTGCAACAAAAACGAGGAGCTGGCGGCGAACTACCTTCTGGATCATATGAATGATTTTGAAGACTGATTGCTCCTCCCAACATTTTCATTATGCTTCACTTTTATGCTCTTTTTTTTTTCCTATAAAAAAGTGTTTTTCCATGTAATTTGCTGTTCTTTTATTTTTATGTTCATGTTAATATATGCTCATCATGTACATGAAAGAAACTGTGGGATTCTGGGTTTCTTTTAGCATATAAAATCAGTTCAGTATAGGATCAAATTATTTGATATGGTTTAAGTTCTTACAATCCGGAATTAGAAACCAGTGGCGGATCCATAAATTTTTTCCGTTGAGGGTGGTGATAAGAATAAACAGTAAATGACATACCTAATAAGTATATGGATCTACATTAAAATGGATAAAATTATAAAAAAAAACTATGAGATATCGTGTAAAAAATGATGAGAAACTTCATATGTAAAGGAATTATTTACGATCCCATTGTATAGAAATTTTGTCAAGTATTGGGTGGAATCTTATAATTTGTACTATGATACTAATAGAGACGGTTTTTAACAGGTTTTGAGAAATTGTCATAGTAACTTTTTTGTATACTTGGATGAGAGTAGTATTAAGATGAGTGACCTCCTAAAAAGTTCTCATGTTGCATTCCTTAGGCTGAGAATTTTCGAAAATATCTTCTCTTCATGTATCCTGAAGGAAAAAGGCTGCATACATCCACTCCCCCCAAACACTATTTATGACGGGAGTCTTTGGGGCACTGGAAACGTTGGCTTTGCTTTTTTATAGTAACTTTTTAATTTTTTTAGAAAATTATTTTAAAAAGTCAACCTTTTAATCAACCACTTTAAATAATGTTACTTAACTATTCATTATATATTACATAACTTTTAAATAATTAATTTTTTAAATTGTATATAAAATATTAGTTAAAACTAGTTAAATTAGCAATACATTCACATGGCCCTTCCCCACTAAGTTTGATCTCGATTGAGATTAATAAGAGGTCTGACTCGAATCTTGGTGGGGGAAACGGATGGAAAATGCTTTGCAACATTAGATACTTTAAGTCATGCTTTACAGAGATTCTACAATTTATATAAAAGTCACTAATAGGTAGCGAACAATTAATGTTGTGATTTTAGGTAATTGATTGAAAAATTTTGACTTTTAGAGGTATTTTTTTTTGAAAAATTAAAAAAGTTGTAATTAAATGGAAAATAGCAATTTCTCAAGATTTTTTTTTTTTTTTTTTTTTGGGTAATAAATAATGATTACAGTTTATCTTATAAATAATGATTACAGTTTATCTTAGTTTTTAAAATCTTTTCAGGCCGTTAGAGCAAGTACCCCAAATGATTCTAAGCGTCGAGACCGGTAAATGTTTAAAATAGTTTCCCAAATTCCTAGTATAGCTAATCTAGTACCAAGATGGGTGACCTCCTGGGAAGTCTTCGTATTACAACCCTCAGGATAGAAGTTTTCGAAAATAACCTCTCTTCAGAATAGCACCCTGGAGGGGGAAGGTTGCGTACATCCACCCCTCCCCCCGATCCTGCTTAAGTAGGAGTCCTTGGGACACTAGAAATGTTGCTACCTTGAAGGATTAAGATTGTATATATTTCACCTCCTACTGGAGGAGACTCTGATCAGGCAGGAGCCTTTGTGGCATTGAATTTGTTGTCATTGTCTGAACCCTTTTAGAATATAGCATATATACGCTGACAAAATATTCACAAATCAACCAACCCAAGCACCACTAGTCAACCTAATCTGCCAGCTGGCGTTCAAAATTAGCGAAGGGCTGACGAGATTCAAACCCGACCTGTCCTCACCCATCCACACTCCTAAATTTAATGAATTGGGTCACGGGTCGACCTATTGCCCACTGCTGGTTAAAGGAATGATAAGGTTCAAACCTAGACCATGTCCAAGTTGGGACAATGCAGTAACCACGACGCCACACCCAGACCACTTGTGAGTTAGGATGGGATGCTCACCTCTTACGAGTTCACTCTTTATCTCCATACAAAACCGAGTTACAACCACCACCTAGTGCCTCAAAAGAGGCTCCCGTCAAGATAATGTTGGGGAGGATAAGATATATGTAGTCTTTATCCCTACAGGCTAACCCTATAAGATATTGTTTCCAAGAGGGCCTCCAATACTAAAAGAAGATAACCGAGTTAATTGAACGAAATAGAAAAGCATTTCTTCACCAAACACTCACAATTAATCACAAGCCTCCATTTCGTGTTGCCCGGTTTCAGACAACATACAAAGCCCTGAAATGAATTCATTAGACTTCACCCAGAAAAAAGAAAACAAAAAACAAATACATACTAAAGTATGAAAGAAAGTAAATCTAATGCAAATGTCACCTCTCTCCGAAATTCGATGAATTTATATGTTTGTACCCCCTTCTCTAATGCATTCTCTCATGCATATTTATCTCCGCGACTATAAATTAAATCTTCGATGGTTGTAAAAAACACCTGTTATCATCTACATTGTTAAAGTGTCGGGATTCTGAATGATCTTCGACAAGGTCTGTAGGAAGGCAGCCAAGTCAGCACCGTAGATGATTCGATGATCAGCTGTCACATTCACCTGCATAGACCATGATGAAACAGCAACTTAGGGCGAGACGTACATGCATGATGAAAGCAGGCCACACAAGAAACAAGAAGCTTTGCATATATGATGAAAGCCGGGAGTGTAAGACATTGTTCCATAATCTTTAAAACGTTACTAGGAAAACCATTCTTTCCAAAATTGAGTTTCTTACTGTGATCTTATTGCAATATTATGCAGTCTTATGTTAATGTAAATGAAACCAAAAAAGATAGTGCTATATAAAACCGGGTCATCAGTGGTTCTCTAATGATTCTCAACCGCTAGAGCAGAGGTGCATATTTAAATTTCATGATTAATGGAAAGAAATATGAGTGGTAGACATAGCGGTTAAGAGATAGGAGCACACGAATGCATATTTGTTATCGTTGTTTTGTTGTTGCTTGCATGTTTGGTATTGCTTTATTTGAATCTTTTATATTGTTCTTTCTTTTTCTTTTCTTTTAAGGTTGAGAGCCCTTCGAAAATAGCATCTCTGTAGGGTAGCACCTTATAGCGATAAGGCCGTGGGTTGTTGATCAGTGGAAAGAAAGAAATTAAACTCACCATCATTTTGTTCTTTACAGAAAAGAATCCATCTGCATCAGCAACAACAGTGGGCTTTGATGCTCCAACAGCCATAATAGCTCCCTGATCACAAGTCCACAGATTAGTTCAAAGGCTAAAGCTCTGAAAGTGACCATAAAATACTTAATGTCAATCACTTGTTTAGAGCTCAGATTGGTTCGATGAAATCATTTTCTGTCCCATTTCAATAGTTTTCTAAAAGGAAAATCTTTTACTACATTGATGAGAAGATGACTTCCTATTAAAGAAAGGGAATGAAATTTTCCTTCACGGGATGGAAACTTTTCTCTATTTTAATCTTACACCTTCACCCTCGGATATGATCAAATGTACAAGTTTATATAGTGAAATTGATTTCTTAAATCAAACAAAGCAATTTTTAAAGTAAAACATTATTTAGTTAAACCTTTTTTGGATATTTTCCATACCGAAAATGCTTTCTGGTCCACCAAACAGAGCCTATCGGTATGCAATTTTTCTTTTCTTGGATCAAATGCCCAACATATTAGGCCCAAAAGCAAGAATAAAGTAAGTTCAAGTCCCTAGCAAAGTTTGAGAGAGAGAAAACTTGGACTCCATTACTGACCCCATTACTGACCTGGCCAGGAGGAAGTATAGCATCAAATCTGTCTACTCCGAACATGCCTAAGTTGGAGAGGGTGAAAGTACCTGCATCCATATCCAGATGAGCTTACTTTGAGCTCCAAGTCTTAGAGATACCGATTTCGGGTCCTTTGAACCACATAGATAAGAGAAACTGAGAGCTTAATCAAATAACAGGAAACCTGAATTATATTCATGTGGCTGAAGTTGCTTAGCCCGGGCCTTCTCGACAAGTTCTTTCCATTTTTGAGACAACAAATAGAGATCCAACTGCATCTCGACAATTAAACAATCAATCACAAGATGAAACCCTTCGCAATAAACCCATCGATGCCCGAGCATATAACACCTATGTTACTCAAATTCAGGTTTGAATTTGGAAATGTGTATGCACAAAAGAGGTAAAAAACTCGACCATTTGAAATGATATGTTTGGTGTTGTTTTTTGTTCGCAGTAGTGGTTGAAAAACTAACAGCTAGGTTCTGAAAACGATTCTCTTTCTTTTTGGCTTTCTATTTTTGATTTTCAGTCAAGTTAAGCGAGAATTTTAAACAAAAACCAAAAACCATAAAAAATTATTTTCAAAACGTAATTTTTAGTTTTTCAAAAACCAAAAACTATAAACAAACTATATCAAATAAGATATAAGATTTTCCCATAGTTTCCGTCTAATGTCAAGTGTTGAGAGTCATACCAAACATCAAAGTATCCTTATCCAACATACAACAACAACAACAACAGACCCAATGCCTCAAGGGCTCCCGTATAAGCAGGGTCTGAGAGGGGTGGGATGTACGCAGCCTTACCCCTTCAGGAAGTTACCCTAACGAGAGGCTGTTTCCGAGGACCTCCAACCTGAGTATTTTAAAGCATAATAGAGAGTCCTAGTAATTAGCATAACTCAGGAAACAAGATGGTATGTACCTTGTCTGCATCCTGAAGAACCGGGGTGATCAGCCCACCATTGATCGCAACAGCAACAGCAATGTTGATACTGCTGTTGTAAGTAAAGCTTTTACCATCCTTACATGTAGCATTCACCACTGGGTGTTGCACCAGCGCCATTGCTGCAGCTTTTGCTAACAACGCAGTCATGGTAACCCCCTTCGGCTTAACCTATCAGTGAATCACAAACCCAAAATTCACACTATAAATCCATTTCATGAAACTTATAATATTAACCATCTCAAAAACTAAAGCTCGTAAAGGCTTATGAATGACTTATAGTCTCATATGTCTACCCATACAAATGTCCATGAGGCTTACAGCTTGAATAATATACAAGCCTATTTGAATCAACCAATTGCCCTAAATTCAAGCTATTACGAAAGGGGCTAATAAATAGTCCCGTTGTTAGTAAAATTCGCGTATAATACACATCTTGGACACATATTCATACTTTTCCTTTTAAAAAGAGCGTTTACATATAATTGTCAACAATACAATAAAATACTCAGTTTTCTTGTTGTCAACAATACATATTTGTATTTTCTCCCATTTAAAAAATAAACGACAATTAGAAATAATCAATACATACACTTAAATTAAATACTCATATTCTATATTTTGTTAAATTTGTCACTTCAGCTCACAAAATATTGATCGTGCCCGTATCATTTATTATACGTAATGCTTCTATTACCGCTATTGGAACTGGCAATGTCCTCTACTTTTTTAAGTAACGAACTTTTGACCAAATAATACACTACGTATTAGATCCTATTTACTTTTCGTACCGTATTTTACTAATATGGAATACTCCACTAATTGATATCATAAGACAAGAAATGGACCTTCTCATAGAGAGCATCAAGAGCATCAGTCACAATTGGGTATCCGACCCGAAATGTAGGCACTGAGAGACTCTCCAACATATTTTTAGCCACCGCCGCCTGCATTGTTGTAAAGGGAACCACTGAAGATCCCGGAATTTCAGCAAAATTACCTCCACCGCCACCAGCGGCAGTAACCACCGCAGCCGCCTTTGCTGGAGCAGCCGTTGGATCCGCCGCTACAACCGTCGGTTTCTTAGGCGCCTCAATGCCAACCGCCTTTTCCACATCCTCTGGCGTTATCCTCCCAAACGGCCCCGTTCCGGTGATCGAATCGATATCAACTTTGTGCTGCTTCGCCAATTTCTTCGCATACGGCGTCGCCACCACCTTCCTCGGTCCCCCCGGTGCCTGCGCAGGCTTAGGCGGCGGCGGAGGAGGGGCAGAAGCCGCTGGTTCCGGCGTCAGAGCTGAACTCTCCAATTTAGATTCCGATTTCGAAGCCCTAGCTTTCGCCTCTGCAATTTCATCCTCGTTCTCAGCGAGGATTCCGATCGGAGCTCCAACCGGCGCCGATTCACCTTCAGGTACAACAATGGCGGCAAGAGTACCATCGTAGAACGTCTCGACATCCATGTCGGCTTTATCAGACTCAACGACGACGACGCTTTCACCTTTAGACAAGACATCGCCTTCGGACTTGATCCAAGACACAATCTTTCCTTCCGTCATGGTTGAGCTGAGCGCCGGCATGAAAATCTCACGGATTTTAGCCTGAATTTTAACCTCCCTGCGGCGTGGATTGGCCGAGAATGCGCGGCGGCATTGTAGGAGGGGGGAGCCGGAGAGAGAAGAGAAGGAGGAGATGGGGGTTGGAGAGGAGAGAGAGAGTTTAGAGAGAGACGCCATGGAAATGGGTGGAGAGCTGCAGAGAGTGTGGAGATGGAGAGAGAGAGAGAGAGAGAGGAAGAAGGTGAAGTGTTAGGGGCGGAGAGTACGAGAGGGGAGGGAGATTTTGGTTGGAGTCTCCGCCGAGGGATATAACTCAGCCGAGCTTTTATCGAGCTTTTAAATCTTTATTTAAGCTCGGTTTAATAAAATTTTTGTATGTTTAATATTCAATTCAGCTCGTAAGGTTAGTAGAGCTTATTCGAGATTGTTATTGTACCAAGTTGAGCTCGTTATCGAGCGAAATTGAGCTCATAACTGAGTCGAGTTATTGGGTTTACTATCGAGCCATTTTCGAGAAAATATTAACTGTTCACGAGTTCTTAATGAGTTCCCAATGAGCATTTAACGAGCTCTTATCAAACTATTTGTGAAAAATAATGAATCGAGCATCCTTTTGTTCGAACTCGGCGCGTTAAGCTTATCGAGTCTGCTCGAACTTGGATTGATAAGCTATCGAGCCCTAATAACGAACATGAATGAGCGTTATAGATTTCGAATCGAGTAGTTCATTGAACATTTGGTTCGTTTACACCACTATCTTTGCCCTGTTAGGCACTGGCTGGTTTGAATATTTTCAATTTTATTTAAATTAGAGTTATTTATATAAAAGGTTCATGTACTTTTCTTACAGTATAAATTTAGTTCTTGTACTTTTAATTATATTAATTCAGTCCTTATACAAGTTATATTGTGTCAATTTAGTCCTCGAAATAAAATTTATGTTAAGTTGGAATTTTTAATGATTCCGTCACAAATTTTTAATAGAATTTTTAACATGATTATACCTTTAAAAATTACATAATTAATTTAACTCAAATTTGACTATAAGACTAAATTGACATAACATAAATTATAGATGGACTAAATTAATATAGTGAAAAAAGTCAAGGGACTTTTAATATAAATAACCCAAAAAATCAGTACACCATAATGAATTAACTTAAAAAATTTAAACGCAAAGTTTATATACTTAAAAAATAATTTCTCCAAACTCCCAAACGCTAAAGTGTAATCGTGTTCATTTAATCATAGAGAGAGATTAATGTTTAATTGATAACAAAATTTCTAATAATTACCGCAGAATTTTCACTATATATATATATATTGATAATTTAATTATAAAATGAAATTCACGTTGAATTAATAAAAGAAATATTAAGGATCATATCACAAAATTTTAAATTTCTTATTTAATAGTAATTATATTAATTAATTTAGTCGAAAATTTTTGTTGAGCTACTATAAACCTAACCTAGGGATACCCACCAAATAAAATCGCATATATTAAATTCAAAAATAAGAATTTAAGTCAATTATATTAATTTAGTCTTTATGTTGTTTATATTATGCAAATTTAGGCTATTTTTGGCTTTAGCTATTAAAAGTCAGCAGTTAGCTGTTAGCTGTTGGCTGATAGCTGTTAGTTGTTGGCTGATTGCTGTTAGCTATTGGCTGTTGGTTTACAGTTGATAGCATTTGGCTATTGGAGGTTAGTTGTTAGCTGTTAGTAAATTATATTATATAAAATAAAAAATAAAATTCTTCTATAATAAATAATTTCGGTTATAAACTATTTATATATGAAAATGTTAATATGTTTATAAAATAAATAAATAAATATGATGTATCAACTAATTTTTTCACTAACTATATATATATATTTTTTAAATTATAAAAATAAATTTATATTAAAAATAAGACTTATACCATGTATGTATTTAGAATTATTATACAAAAGCATAATTGTTTTTCCCCATTTCAGCTAGGTTTTAGAAATGAAAAGCTACCACGTACAACTTTTCAAATGCTGCCCAAAACGCTATAGTAAACGCTAAAAGCTAACGAAAAAACAATTACCAAACACAACTGTTAGCGTTTTGATTGGTCGAACAATCAAACGCTATCAAAATGTTTTTTTTTAACCAATCATAGCGTTTAGCGGTTTAACTAGTCAAAACGCTATATGAAAAGCTACGAAAAAAACTATTCCAAAACATAGCCTTAGTGTCTATAAATTTTATATTGTACAGTTTAGTCATGAAGTCAAATCTATCTACATATTTATCTCCAAGCTTCTGTCTCTCGAGTCAACCATTTCCTAATTCGAGCAATCTCAACAATATAGCTTAAAATGCCATCATATTTGGTCCCCGTCAAGCATTCCTACAAAGTCGTTTCACACGCTGAGGGGATAGGTTGTTTCACGTATTCATTTATATTAAATTGACAATGAAATTTTAATAATCAAGTTATAAGTAGGCTCGAATTGGATAAATGGGTGGGTTTATATCGGGTCGCTTGCATTCGGTACAAGCACACTTTTAAGCATATTTGTAGTTAGTTTAACGTCAATTTCAATAAAGCAACATTTCCTGTTAAATTTCACCGAACCTTTTTTGCCCAACCCACGAAGTTGGAACATACGAGATCTACATGTAAAACCAAATGGGGTTCTATCCTAAAACCAATTGGCATTAAGTGGAGTAACCTACTAGACTTATAAGGTAATCTCTTCTTTCTCTCAACTCTAATGTCGAATTCCATAAGACTCACATGTGGAGTCCTCAACATTCCCCCTCACATGTAAGTCTATGACAAACGCACCCCTCGCCTTTTCCAATCCAACTGGATCCAACATATCGGAGAGGCGATTGTTGGAAAAATGATACAAGCTAGTCTTAAGTATAATGGGAAAAATAATTTTTCAAAACCAGTTACTAACTGTTTACCCGTAATGATTTAACGTCATTAAAATATGACTGTTGGAGATTCATAAGTAATTAACAATATAGCCGTTGTAATTTATTACGTCCATTATTATACCGTAGCAATTCATTGCACAAATTCATTACAACCAGTTTTTAATGTTTATTATCGTTTCTTTAGCATTTATATATAGGCGGGACATTATTTGTATTTAAAAAAAATCAGTTAAAAAAAGGGGAAAAAAAAGGCCTTTGTAAAATTCCCCAATTTTCATCTAACTAAAGTTACTGTTTTGAGAACAATGCTATGGCCAGGGCATCTCCCAGGAGCTCTCTCTCCTCTCACTTCTCCTCTTACTTCTCCTTCTTGATTTGGGTAAAGTTCAAGGCTCTCCTACCCAACGATTAACGAGTGCACGTTAATCGTTGGACCGTGTTAATCTTGGAGGACGGTCGCCGGCAACCCTATTTGCACCGAAGCAGTGGCGAAATCGTCTTTTAGCACAGTGGTCTTTACCACGGCGCGGTATCATCGTTTAGTAAGATCTTTCTAATTACTCTCTTCTTCCGTTGCTATTATTGAATTTTTATCAATTCGTAACAACTTGAAACTTTCATTTTGAGTTGTTGTATTGAATTTTACTCCAAATGCAATGAACCTAGATTGACTCATTAGATACTTGATCAAATGTCTGTGAGAAACATCTATTCTTGGGATGTAGTTTTGCAAGTTGTTATTATAGTTTGAGTAGTTTATAGTTTGTGTGCAATGTGTTCGATGAAATGCCTGAGAGAAATGTTATGTTTTGGAACAATATAATTTGTGTATTTGTTAAGAATTTGATGTATTATGAGATTTTGAGGTTTTACTATGAGATTCTCTAACAGCTAACAGCGTTCGGCGCACCAAAGATAAATGCATCCATCTTCATGAGGACACGGTGCGACAAGCAAGGATTGGGATCGTCAATCCACTCTGATACCATGTTAATACACCCCTCTTTCTGAGGACAAGGTGCCGATAAACAAGAGATCGGGATTATCAACCCACTCTGATACCATGTTAAATTTCGCCGAACATTTTTGGCCCGATCCACAAAGTTGGAACATATGAGATCCACATGTAAGACCAAATGGGGTTCCATCCTAAAACCAATTGGCATTAAGTGGAGTAACTCACTAGGCTTATAAGGTAATCTCTTTTTTCTTTCAACTCCAATATGGGATTCCATACGACTCACATAGGGAGTCCTTAACATTTCCAGTGCCCCAAGGGCTCCCGCCTAAGCAGGGTCTGGGAGAGTGGATGTACGCAGCCTTCCGCCTTCAGAGTGCTACCCTGAAGAGATATTGTTTCCGAGTAACTCCAACCTGAGGGGTGAGGACTTCCTAGGAGGTCACCCATCCTGGTACTACTCTCGCCCAAGCATGCTTGACGTCAATTCAATATAGGATCAAATTTACACAATGTAAATTATACAAAGATTAATTAAGACAATTAAAAATTTAAGGATCAATTAACAAAGTGTTTGGCGTAATAACTAAAAAGAAAATGATATTTGATCACCTCACACTTATCATTTTGATAAGTTCGAATTGAAGAAGCGGGAACTTATCTAAATTTGAAATAAAACTAAGGAAATTAAACTAGAGAAGAAACACGAGCGATCAATTTTCATTCATGATCGTACTCACCGCAATATCCATAGAACTTTCCAGAAGTATCTGGAAATCTCTAGAATCATCCACCATGGCAGCCTGAATCAAGTGGAATTCTGTTAAGGGGCGTCGTTCTTTGTAACAAACATATGGACTGAGGTCACGTGCATGGCACGTGTCCTGCGTCATCCTGAGGCCTCACTGGGCCGGTTGGCCCAAAGCTGCACATACATAACTGGGGCTATACTGGGCTTCTGGTAATGGGCCCAATACTGTACTGTTACTGAGTTGGGCTTCTGGGCCCATTACTGTAGCAATAAGGCCTTGGGCTACTAGGCCCAATTATGCAACATTAATATACATAATTTGGACACATATCACATTTCTAAAATAATCATATGAGAGATTTTTCAAATTAATCTCAGAAGCGTGATGCATGAAAGCATAAAGTTCAGTGAAAACTATATAAAAGAGAAACACGATAATAGCAACGAGCCTCTGATAATATTCAATATGACCGATAGAATTTGCACCTAAAGAATATCCAATATTTACAGTATTCATTTACAAATACTTTGTACAATCCTATACGATCTTATTTACATCATGGCTTGTCCAGGATGAGTATCTCGATGGGGTTGTTGATCAAGTTGTTCATGAGTTGGACCATCAAACTCTTGGATATCTAAAATCTCGACCCTCCGATTCATCTTCTTCCTTAGCTTGATTGCCACATCCGACGGTCTGAATCGCCCGCAGACGCTCACTCTGTTGTAGGGTCTCTCTATCGTGTGTGTTTCCACCTCTTTAACATCCATACAAACGCCCTTGATCAGTCATCATGAGATACAATCTCTTCAGCGGAATAATACACGAACGTATTAAATTCCGTTTAATTTTCACACTGTATTTTACTAACTATGATCACAGGCATTTTTGGGTCTAACCTATGGGATTAATCTTTAACACGTTTAACGATTGTTCCATACAGTTTTCAAATTTTACAAGACATGTTCCTCTAAACAAAAGACATCAAAATAACATAACACAGCTCCTCGAAAAGTCTCCAGTCATCCAAGAACACCGGGTCGCTAAAGGAACACACCTCTTAGAAAGATTCAACCTTTTTTACCCTCCACCTCGAACAATTAAAAATCCTTCGACTTCCCAAAACCACTACTAACACCTTTATGAGATCTAATATAACACGATTTAGGCTTTATCTCAAAGTCGATCCAAATAGCCAACTATAGTTACGTGTATTAATACACCCTTTCTTGCCATAGAATTATGAGAAATTTTATTACTAAACTCAAGTACAAAATTCTATTTATAGTTTTCTTATGCGAATGAATTATAGAAGTTCACCTTTTATACGACTTTGTACAAGGGACCTGTTTCGTACTGCAACTTGGTCGCTTATTATCGAAAAAAAGCTCACCTTTCATAGTAAGAAGAGTCCTCCTAAGTTTCCTGTGACAACCTTTGCAGTCAATGGCCATCCTCATTAGCATGCAATAATGCTGCAACTTCCATTAATTGTCACATAATTTCAAAAATTAGATATAATTAATGATAACAAAAAACTATAGAATAGATATAGATCACCTAATCGTATAACTTTGTTTATTTAGGCGCATTAGACTCATAATATAGCTTCTTTTTTTTTATCAAATAACTGATAATATAGCTTGAAATTAGCCAACGAGCCCCTGTCGTTTAGGTTAGTCATTTATTAATCGACTCGGGACAAGGTTGAGGGTTCTAAACCCGTTTAATAAACTAGTTTGATTCATGTTGAGTTCTTTTTTCTAATCAAACCTTACATATGACGCAAATACGAACATGACACCACGCAACTGCCACCCCTACTTGTACGCCTGTGTGGATGCTATAACGACATGACAGATTTGACAACATACAAGACGCGAAATTTCATCGAACATTAGTCCCGACCTATGGAGTTGGCACACATGAAATCCACATATCAGCCCAAATGGGATTCCATCTTAAAACCAAGCGGCATTAGATGGAGCAACCTGCTTAACTTATATGGTGATCTCTTTTCTCTCATAACTCCAATAACGGGTTCAACTAGACTCACACGTGGAGTCTTTAACAACCAAGAGGATCGAAATCGAAAAAAGAACTTGCCTTGGGGGGCATAAAGCCAGGATTATAGTAGGGCTCAGGAACAATCATGGTTGATAAAATTGATCAAATTTGATCCCCAAAAGATGTCGACTTTTTAATTGTTTTGACAAAGGGGGAAATAAGATTTGTAGAGAGGAATCTGAATCTGAATCTGAATAATATTATGGTAATGGTGGGAGAAAGAAAGGTATATCTAAATATCTATGTACTACTCCCATTTCTTATACTTGTCGTCTTTTCAAGTTTCCCTTTGCCTTTGCTTTGACGTTTTGCCCATCAACTTCTAGAGAATCTATCACTTAATTTTTTTAAATATTTTGATGTTTTTGTTGGGTTATGTCTCAAATTACTTGTTTTAATTTCATGGGGTTGTGGTAGGATTACCGATCGATTAGGAGGGAATCCGATCGATCGGGTGATTTAAGGAAAGATCTGGAATTTTTGGCCGAGAGGGGGTCGATCGATCGGGAGGGACCCGATCGATCGGGAGTCATTTTCCGCAAATCCTAGCCGTCTTCTATAAATAAGGACTTAGGGTTTGGGCTTAGGTGAGTTTAACTCCAATTATGATCCAATCAAAAGCGTGAGGCGCTGCCATTAAGAAAAAAAGGTGATTTCGTAATTCCTCCAAGATATTCGAGTGCTACGAGAGTTCAGAGGGAGTAATTGCAATTCATCCATATATCTCGTTCTGGGAAGTGTCGTTGTAATTCTTCCGTTCAGTTAATAAAGAATCTCCATCTCCGCCCGTGGTTTTCTCCCCTCTCGATTGTAGAGGGGTTTCCACGTAAATATTGTGTGTTCTTATTTTGTTCTTTCTTTCTCCATAGTTGTTTACTTCTCGTTTTGCGCGAGTCATATTATTTGAATCGAATCAAGCAATCAGGGTTTACGATTCCGCATTAAGATTTCCCTAACAAATTGGTATCATAGTATATCAGATTTGTTTAAGTTTTCTTATCAGTTTTGATATATGCAGTGATGATACATTTCGAGGTATCGGTGCCGTTTATGGAAGAGTCCAGCATAGTTGGGTAGAGAAGGGAAAAAGTGTTGGTAAGAAGTCAGATCCATAAGTAGGGTGCAACAAAAGGGGGTAGGAGAGCATTGGAGCGAAAGATTAAAGAGCAAGCTAAAAGAGAACTACAAGATTTTCTAAAGGACATATCACCCGGGAATAGCGCAAAGAGATCTACAAAGGCCTCTAGCAAACAAAAAAAGAGGAATGTGGCGAAAAGGGGCGACAATGTTAAAGATGCCAGTAAGATCCTTGTTGCAGAACACACGTTAGAGATGCGGAAAAGAGTAGGGTTAAATTTTGACGGTTTTGATCCGCTTATACTGAGTGCCTTACTTCGATAGATTTTTGGCGTGATTGTCCAGTTATCCTTTTTTTGATTTGTCCCGTTTCCGTGTCTTCCCTAGTAGGGTTTCGAGGCTCTTTGTGTTTGCCTGCTTTTACTTGCTTTCCTATTTGTATTGTTTTGTTGTTTTGATCCCCATTCTTTTACGGGTTGACTCAGGGTTCACTTGTTCGAGTTGTTTGCTATGTATCGTGACTCTGTCGCTAATTATCGGGGAAAAAAATATTTCGTTCTTGTGGCTTGTTGCTTGTGCAGTGTTTTGTCGCTTCATGGCACTCTGTGCTTTGTTGCTTGTTGGTTTATTGCTTATTATTGCTGCTTTATACTTTCTCTGTATCGTTTACCTTTATGCTTTTCAGGTTGGGGGTTCTTGGACAAAGCCTCCCTTAAGGGTAGTAGGGGTAACATTGCATTGGCGGGAGCCCTTTGTAGCACTAGGTTTCTTGTTGTTGTTGAATGATGATACATCGGTTTCCACAACCTCCACTGCTCTTACAACCACCATCTTAAGTTAGGTTGCGTCTCTAGTTGTGGATGATAGTTAAAGCTAGTCAATTTTAGACCGACTTTGATCATGTTGCGGTTCTATATGAGGGGCTTTGACCATTTTGTCCCCTCCAACTTCTTCTTGTGTACCTTTTCCCTCTTTCTTAACTTTTGTATCTTTGGAAGATTATCTTATGTTCTCTTTGCATGCTCTACATAAACTTCTGCTACCAGATTGGGGGTTCTCGGAAACAGTCTCTCATCAAGGCTCACCCTGATGTGATAAGGCTGCGTACATCCTACCCCTCCCAGACCCTGTGTAAGCAGGAGCCCTTATAGCATTGGGATTGTTGTTACTGTTGTTGTTGTGGTGGTGGAAGATTATCTTATGTTATCTCAGAGCATCCCTTACTTATAATTATAAAAGAAAAGGATGATACAGTTCCAAAATCTCAAATTTCTTCAAAATTTAAATCAAAATTTTCTCCAAAATTTCTATTATATTTGCTACGAATACCCTAAAAGGGTACCAACATGCAAGCACTGGATCCCATTAGAACTCCAAAATTAAGCATGCTTGGGCGAGAGTACTACCAAGATGGGTGACCTCCTGGAAAGTTCTCGTATTGCACCCCTCAGGTTAGGAGTTCTCCGAAATAGCCTCTCTTCAGGGTAGCACCCAGAAGAAAGAAGGTTACGTACACCCCCTGTAACGCCCCCAAACGATAAACTGAATAGGCTTAAGTTAAGAGGACGCTACACGGCCGTACTACTATAAATTCCCTCATCATAGTACGAAGTCCAAAATCTTTCTCTGAGAATTTGTCAAAATTCCATAAATTTTACCTACATATATGACCTCAAGTCCAAATACATCGATACTAACATTTTAAAACTAATAGTACCGAAGCTCAAATTACAATATCTCAAACGGTCTATAATATCCCACTACAAAACTATCAAATAATTAAACTACAAAAATAGCCTAAATTCCAAAACAGAGAGTCGCTGCATCATCCTCATTGCTCTAGAATTTGCCTCCGGCTACTAATCTGAAAGATTAATTAATAGGGTGAGCAAACAACGGCTCAGCAAGTATACCATACACCCTACCCGGATCAGGCATATTATTTAAAATGAATAAAACTCCAACCAAAGCAAGTAAAATCAATTTATCTTTAGAAATCATGTTGAGGTAGCACCAAACCAATACTTTATAATTTAACTTATTTCACAAGAGCTCATTTTGGTAAAACTCACAAACGAAACGAAAACTACGGCGGGTATTATTCCCGCGACAGGGTCACAATCGACGTTCACATTTCACAAATTCGAACCGGCTCTAAGTCGACAGATCCAATAGGATCGAACATAGATCTATGTGCCGGTATTATTCCCGCGACAGGGTCACAGATCGACTTTCACATTTCACATTTCGCATTTTATCGTCGATAGACCCCGGAGGGTCAACGTAGTTATCTGTAAGCTCTTCCCATAAAATCTTTTAATTCAAATAGCAAGTTCACAATAGTTCCTTTCGCATACTCACAAGTACAATTTCTTTCAAGATTCACATGTTTAAACATCAATTCAACATATAAATCAGTACAATTCAAATTACATATTAACACGTCAAACAATAGTAGAAATCACATATTTAACTGACAAATCAACATGTAAATCAATACATATTAAATTAAGAGAGTAGAAATCACACAATTAGCCAAATATATATGTCTGAACCTATTTTAACAAAATAATAAACTATTCAAATATAAGTCTCACATATAAAACCTTAAAAATTAGATTTTTCGTATTTATAAACAAGTAGGGGGAGTGGTACACTTACCTTTACTAGCGTTTAATCCAAAAGTCAAACCCCTATTATAGTTAGCGTCGGATCCTATCAAACGAGAATCATAATTTAGGGTTTGACGAAATAACGAAAGAGAGAGAACGAGAGAGACAAGAGTGAGAGAGAGGCGCAGGGGAGGTGAAATTTTTTGAGGGTTTTGGACTGGGAGGTTTTCACGGGCCCCACCCCCTTTTCTTTCTTTTTTTTTTATTTTTCTTTATATATATATATATATATACCTTTATCTATTTTAATCACTTTAATATTACTAATAGATCCTTTTCTGATAATTAATTCATTTATAATCCAATCAAAATAATAACGATCTTTAATTGTATTATAATACCTAGCCTAACTTAATTAGACTGGGTATTACATCCTCACCCCCTTAAACAAAAGCTTCGTCCTCGAAACTCACCTTCGTTTTCGAATAATTCTGGATATTTGCATCTCATCTCTTCTTCGGTCTCCCATGTTGCTTCTCTAGGAGTATGATTACTCCATTGGATTTTGACATATGGGATCACTCTATGCCTCAACCTTTGCTCTTTTCGGTCGACTATGCGAACTGGATGCTCTACATAAGTCAAATCTTCTCGTACTTGCAAAGGTTCATGTCGTATTACATGACAAGGATCAGAGATATACTTCCTCAATTGAGAAACATGAAATACATTATGTATTCTAGACAGTTCCGGCGGTAAGGCTACTCTGTAAGCCACGTCTCCAACTTTTGCCAAAATTTTAAATGGTCCTACAAATTGAGGACTTAATTTACCCCTTTTTCCAAATCTCATCACACCTCTGGTTGGGGATACCTTTAGGTAGACATGTTCACCTACTAAAAACTCCAATGGTCTTCTCCGTTTGTCTGCCCAACTCTTTTGCCTATCTTGGCTTATCTTCATTCTATCTCTGATTAGCTTGACCTTCTCTTCAGCATCCTGTACAATCTCGGGACCTAACAGTTTTCTTTCTCCAACGTCATTCCAAAACAAAGGGGTTCTGCATCTCCGCCCATACAAAGCTTAATATGGTGTCATCCCAATACTAGAATGGTAACTGTTGTTATAGGCAAATTCTATCAAACTCATGTAGTTATCCCAACTACCACCAAGGTCTATAACACAGGCACGCAGCATGTCCTCTAATGTCCGAATAGTCCTCTCAGTCTGCCCATCTGTCTGAGGATGATAAGCGGTACTCAAACTCAGTTTAGTCCTCAAAGCTTTCTGCAGACTCTCCCAAAATCTAGACACAAACCTTGGGTCTCAGAAACAATTTCACTTGGCACACCATGCAACCACAGCACAACATCAATGTATAATTCTGCCAACTTATCTAATGGAGTACCAAACCTAATAGGAAGAAAATGCGCACTCTTCGTAAGTCTATCCACAATGACCCAAATTGCATCATTCTTTCTAACTGTTCTTGGTAGGCCAACGACAAAATCCATGGAAATTCGATCCCACTTCCACTCAGGCACTTCTAAGGACTGTAGCAATCCACCAGGCTTTTGGTGCTCAGCCTTTACTTGTTGACAGATCAAGCACCTAGCCACAAACTCAGCAATATCTCGCTTCATGTCTCTCCACCAGAAGCAGCTTTTCATGTCTCAATACATCTTCGTGCCTCCAGGATGTACCGAAAAGCGGGAACTGTGTGCTTCTTCCATGATTTTCCTCTTAATTGTTGGATCATCAGGTACACATAACCTATCTCCAAAGTACAATGCTCTGTCACCATGCAGTGTGAAGTCTGAAGATTCTCCATTGATCACCTTACTTTTCATCTTCATCAAAAACGGGTCATGTTGCTGCGCAGCCTTGATCTTTTCTAGCAATGGCAGTTGTGCAACCAGATTGGCTAAAACACCGCCCTTTTTATCATGAATGCACACGTCAATTTGTATTTCCTCCAAGTCTCTAAGTAGCTTAGGCTGGGAAGTGATCAAGGCAGCTAAATTGCCTACTGATTTCCTGCTCAGTGCATTTGCAACTACATTTGCTTTTCCAGGATGGTAATTAATGGTCACATCATAGTGTTTAATCAATTCCAACCATCTCCTCTGCCTCAAGTTCAACTCTTTTTGTGTAAACAGATACTTCAAGCTTTTGTGGTCTGTAAAAATCTGGCAAGGTCCACCATAGAGGTAATATCTCCAAACCTTCAAAGCAAATATCACTGCTGCCAACTCCAGGTCATGCGTTGGATAATTCTTTTCATGAGGCTTTAATTGTCGGGATGCATAGGCTATCACCTTCTCATTCTGCATTAGCACACAACCTAGACCTTTCTTTGAAGCATCATTGTAAATGACAAAGTTACCCTCATCAGTAGGTAATGCAAGTATAGGGGCAGACACTAACCTGCTTTTGAGCTCTTGAAAGCTTCTTTCACACTCATATGTCCACACGAACTTCACTCCTTTTTGAGTCAATCGGGTGAGAGGAAGTGCAATTTGCGAAAATCCCTCAATGAATCTTCTATAGTAACCAGCCAGTCCCAAGAAGCTTCTAATCTCTGTTGCAGTTGTGGGCGGATCCCACTCCAATACCGCTTCAACCTTTCTCGGGTCCACTGAGATGCCATCTTTGGATATCACATGGCCTCAGAATGCCACTCTGTCAAGCCAAAACTCACACTTACTCAACTTGGCATACAGCCGGTGCTCATGCAGAGTTTGCAATACTATCCTCAGATGTTCCTCGTGCTCTTCCCTACTCTTAGAGTAGATCAATATGTCATCTATGAATACGACAACGAATCGATCCAGGTATTGTCGAAACACCCTGTTCATCAAATCCATAAAAGCAGCAGGTGCATTTGTCAGCCCAAAAGGCATAACTAAGAATTCATAATGGCCATGCCTGGTTCGAAGAGCAGTCTTAGCCACATCCTTCTCTTTGATCTTTAGCTGATGATAACCAGATCGTAGGTCAATCTTAGAAAAGACCTTTGCACCTTGAAGTTGATCAAACAAGTCATCAATTCGGGGCAAGGGATACTTATTCTTAACCATCACCTTGTTCAGTTCTCTGTAGTCAATGCATAACCTCATACCGCCATCCTTCTTCTTCACAAACAATACTGGAGCACCCCATGGCGAGACAGTAGGTCGGATGAAGCCTTTATCTCACAACTCCTGGAGTTGCGCCTTCAATTCTCGTAGTTCAGCAGGAGCCATTCTATAAGGGGCTTTGGATATGGGTCCATTGCCAGGTACTAGATCAATTTCAAACTCGATTTCCCTCCTTGGAGGCAAACCATGCAAGTCTTCTGGAAAGACCTCAGGAAATTCCCTGACAATGGGAATGTCATCTAACTTCACATCGTCCCTCCTACCGTCAAATCCATGGCAAAGGAATCCTCGACACCCTTTCCTTAGGGACCTTCTAGCATTTGGGGCTGAAATCATCCTACTAGAAGTCTTAGAGTCTTGACTTCCCATAGGAGGATTTAACCCGTTCCCATGATAAGCAAACTCTAGTTGGTTAGGAATCTGAAATACAACCCTTTTTTCCAAAACAGTCTAAATGTGCGTGGTAAGAAGACAGCCAATTGATCCCTAGAATCACATCAAAATCCTCCATATATAGGAGTACTAGATCTACCAATAACTCCATACAACCTATTCTAATCACACAATTTTCACACACAAGATCAGCAAACACATCATACCCCAACGGGGTTGCCACACAAAACGGCTCATCTAGCAGCTTCGGCTCACAAGCTAACTTAAAGGCAAATTTCTTAGCCACAAAGCAATGAGAGGCTTCGGTGTCAAATAATACATGCGCACCGGTGGAATTGATAGGAAGGGTACCTGTCACCACACCGTCACTAGCAGTCTTGTCCTTCTGAATCATAGCAAACATTCTGGCGTCACCCCGAGGTCCCTATCCGTCATCACTGGCTCTGTTCTTGGAACCATTCTTGAGGGGACAATCACGAGCTATGTGTCCTTTCTCTTTACACTCAAAGCACACCCCTAACTTTCTATAGCATTCACCAGAATGGTCCTTGCCACAGTGCTCGCATTTTCTGAACCCAGTGTTAGAGCTCCCCCGATTCTTCGTATGAAACTTTTTGCTATTGCCACCAGATCGGTTGGGCTTCCCTCCTTGAAAATTGCCATCTGATAACCTTTTCTTAGCAGTATGCTCCTGTTCTTCCAACTTTAGATCCGCTTCCACCTTCAATGCACGTTCAAAGACCTCCTTGTATTCCTTGAAAATGACACTTGAAAGACGCCTTCTAATGCGAGGAAGCAGTCCCCTTTCAAATTTGTTTGCTTTACTAGTCTCAGACACCATGATGCTTGGGCTGAAACGTCCCAATTCATGAAATTTATTGGCATACTGCAATACTGTCATCTGTTCTCCCTGTCTTAGCTCGTAGAATTCATTTTCTTTCGTCATTCTGAGCGCTTCAGGGAAGAACTGGTTGTAGAAGACCTCCTTAAACTCTCCCCAATTCAACGGCCCAGTAGCATTCTGGTATGCTACCTTGATTGTAGCCCACCAGAACTCCGCATTTCCCTTAAGAAAAGGGGTGACTGCTCGAACCTTATTATCATTGGCAATTGACATTGCCTCGAACAAGGTCTCCATCTCCCGTATCCATTTTTTAGCTTCTAGAGGGTCATCTACTCCTTCAAAACTTGGGGCCCTCAACTTTGACAACCTTTCAAAGGGTGTCTCTTCAACGCGTCGAGTGAGAGACGGTACAGCCTGGATTTGCTGTTGATGTTGCAAGAGGTTAACCATGAGCTGGTGCATTGTTGCAACATCAAATTGATTAGAGGAACCACCCGAGCTCTGGCCGTTTTGACTAGTGGGCCTATTTAGCAGTTGAACACGTTCATCATTAAGGTGCTCCTCGTCTATATCCTTCTCTGATTCACTAAGGTGGTCCTCGACCGGGGGTGGAACCCTGCTCTTTCCCTTGAGGGTTTTCTTCCTCTTTAAGGATGTTGGTATTTTACTCTTGTCACTCATTTGCACCTGAGCCCAGATCACATAAGAAATAAATTATTTATTATTATTATTTTTTTAATATAGTTGAAGCTACCAATTCAAATAGCCAACTATGTTTTCTCAGCATCGAAAATTCTGTTCCTCAATAATAAATAACCTAAGTTCTCATCTTATCACTTAAATCCCACAAGGCTCATAACCTAAGGCTCTTGCTTTAATACTTAAATTTCCCCAAAATTCATAACCTAGGGTTCTCATCTTAATACCTAAGGCTTTTTTTTTTCCTCCAAAGATTCATAACCTAGGCTCTGATACCACTTTATGTAACGCCCCCAAACGATAAACCGAATAGGCTTAAGTTAAGAGGACGCTACACGGCCGTACTACAATAAATCCCCTCATCATAGTACGAATGAGAATTTGTCAAAATTCCATAAATTTTGCCAACATATATGACCTCAAGTCCAAATACATCGATACTAACATTTTAAAACTAATAGTGCCGTAGCTCAAATTATAATATCTCAAACGGTCTATAATATCCCACTACAAAACTATCAAATAATTAAACTACAAAAATAGACTAAATTCCGAAATAGAGAGCCGCTGCATCATCCTCATTCCTCTAGAATTTGCCACCGGCTACTAATCTGAAAGATAAATTAATAGGGTGAGCAAACAACGGCTCAGCAAGTATACCATACACCCTACCCGGATCAGGCATATTATTTAAAATAAATAAAACTCCAACCAAAGCAAATAAAATTAATTTATCTTTAGAAATCATGTTGAGGTAGCACCAAACCAATACTTTGTAATTTAACTTATTTCACAAGAGCTCATTTTGGTAAAACTCACAGACGAAACGAAAACTACGGCCGGTATTATTCCCGCGACAGGGTCACAATCGACATTCACATTTCACAAATTCAAACCGGCTCTAAGTCGACAGATCCAATAGGATCGAACATAGATCTATGTGCCGGTATTATTCCTGCGATAGGGTCACAGATTGACTTTCACATTTCGCATTTTATCGTCGATAGACCCCGGAGGGTCAACGTAGTTATCTGTAAGCTCTTCCCATAAAATCTTTTAATTCAAAAAGCAAGTTCACAATAGTTCCTTTCGCATACTCACAAGTACAATTTCTTTCAAGATTCATATGTTTAAACATCAATTCAAAGTATAAATCAGTACAATTTAAATTACATATTAACACGTCAAACAATAGTAGAAATTACATATTTAACTGACAAATCAACGTGTAAATCAGTACATATTAAATTAAGAGAGTATAAATCACACAATTAGCCAAATATATATGTCTGAACCTATTTTAACAAAATAATAAACTATTCAAATATAAGTCTCACATACAAACCCTTAAAAATCAGATTTTTCGTATTTATAAACAAGTAGGGGGAGTGGTACACTTATCTTTACTAGCGTTTAATCCAAAAGTCGAACTTCTATTATGGTTAGCGTCAGATCCTATCAAACGAGAATCGTAATTTAGGGTTTGACGAAATAATGAAAGAGAGAGAACGAGAGAGACAAGAGTGAGAGAGAGGCGCAGGGAAGGTGAAATTTTTTTGAGGGTTTTGGACTGGGGTGTTTTCACGGGCCCCACCCCCTTTTCCTTTTTTACTTTTATTTTTCTTTATATATATATACCTTTACCTATTTTAATCACTTTAATATTATTAATGAACCCTTTTCTGATAATTAATTCATTTATAATCCAATCGAAATAATAACGAACTTTAATTGTATTATAATACCTAGCCTAACTTAATTAGACTGGGTATTACACCCCCCGGACCCTACTTAGGTGGGAGCCCTTGGGACACTGAGAATGTAGCTTTTTACCCTTTTTTGGTGATGAGTAATTAGATTGTCCCAACCAACTATGACCCATGAGAACAGCCTACAAGCCCCCATGAGCAGGTAAGTCATGAGTATATCCTCAGCGAGAATCGAACTCCTAACCCCTGGGCGATAACCGTATGGGTAAGAGACGCCACCAACTGAGACACCCTCATAATGGGCTGTAGCTTTTTTACCCATTAAATCATATGTTCAATTAGAATAACTGATGAATACATTTCTTTATTTCCTTCATCCTAATGTTTTCTTTTAACTTAGTTTAATTCAATCTACTTCTAGTAATCATACAGTTTTTAGAGTTTTAAAATTTTACCATTTAGATATCCTAAAATAAAATTCTAAATTTTTACTAGAATCCGACAAATTTTATAATGCTAATGTGGCAAATGATTGTAATTGTATGAATAAGTCATTATGGTATTTTCAATGAAATTCTCCATATTTCAGTGGAAGGTATTTATATATCGTTAAACTAATATCATTTGTTAGAATTTTCCAAAAAAAGTATCAAACTACAACTAAGGATACCAGTATTTTATATGAACATCTGCCAATGGAAATTGGACAAGTTCTAACAGAGTGTAACTCTCTGATAAAATTTTTTGAACATTAAGCTATATAAGTAATAAAATTTTAAACTCGATAGATCATATTGCATATATTGAAACATTAAAAAGGGGAAGAAAAAAAAAAAGAGGAAAGGCATCTCATTTGTAGAATTTAGGTGTTTAAAGTATTATCTTTTCTTGGCTTCAAAGATCCTTTATGCGGAATCATTCTCCGATCACCAAGGCTAACTTTTCATATTTTATAACAATAATAATTACTTTTTAACTGGGTGCTTACTAAAATAAAAAATAAAAAAATACATGATATTTAATATTTTGTATAGTAGCTAAATTAAATGTATAAAGAGTATACTGACATAGTGGATAAAATACAGATACCTTTGTGTAAATAACCCTTTAAATAATTACATGTGGACGAATACGAATAACTGTTGGATACATAAATTGGAGCAGTGGATACAGATTTAGGTGGCGTGATGTATTGTTATATGGGAGGCATCCCGAAACTGCCTCACCTCATTGTTATCTCCAAATTTGATCACATGAATCGAACAACCTTATATAAAATATCTATCATAATTTTATACTTCTCCTTTACAAATGTACAGTCTACAGAGGTACATTATTCTAAATAGCGCTTCAAGGAAAGGGGAGACGAGTTTCAAACCCAACACCTTAAATGTGGGGGTGAATAGTTTAACCAGTACATCAAACCCACCGGCTCAACTACTGACCAGGAACTGCTACGCAATCATCGATGTATGGCAATTTTCGAGTACAAATTTCAAACCATTCCCATATACACATACGCATATACAATATATCCTATCAAAACACTTTTTTCATAGTTAAAGGAAACTCCAATAAGCGAAACAACCGCTTGTTGAAGAATCAATGGCTTGATAAACGAAATAGCCGCTTGATCAACGCAAGTTTTTTCAGGGGATACGAACGGACGGCCGTGATTTGCTTAGTGGTTGATACTTTCACGACACTCGAATACTTGCAAGTGACTATTACCTTTTTCTCCGACATATTTACAACAATCGACTCTGTATCTGCTCCACAAAATAGATATAATATCAAAAAGTGATCAGTTTATCCATATCAATACACGTCTTTGAGATACAAGCAACTTATTAGAACTTTTTTTAGGCTAGTAAGGTCAGAAAATAAGTTAGAAAGTTATTCTCTGATCTAAAATGTCAATAATGCCTCGTGAACTACGGTGCATGAAATTCTATAAATTCTCCGTTGTCATGTTAGATTAGGCCAAAAGATCCATACTACAAGGGCTTGTAGTCCCCAATTGAGGCCATAGGTAAGCTAATGTCGGGCCCATTGGGCCCGTCACCTGCACTACCACCATGAACCTCTACAAATAAGCTGCATCGAGCTCACTCTCACAAATATTAGACCACAGCATACATGGTCCGTGAAATGAAAATCAGATGTACGATACTTATACAACATACTCAATTCAGTATCTATTATTAAAAATGAAAAGTAATAATTTTTCAAATTACTAAAAAAACCTCTCTAAATTAGCCGAGGTCCATGCCATAGGCTACAGTCCCGGACCCATCGGGCCCATGACTTCCACTTGTACCATAGACCTCTACAAACAAGTTTTATCAAACTCACTTCCAAATTAAATATCGTGTTGTAACAAACAACAGTCCGTGAAGTATAACCTATTTGGTTAAACTGTGAAAACCTTTTTTCTTCGTAAGCACTTTTTACAAAAAATCTATAATAAAATCTACTATTAAAGGGATTATTTTTGTCTGAAAAATACTTTTACTTTAAAAAAAATATATTTTTAAAAACACTATATTTTATAAAAATTAAAATTCATATTAGAGTAAAAAAGTAAATACCACTTAAACGGGAAATAAAGGACTGAATGCGCTCAAGGCATTGAGGACATCTTACATCAGCTGACATCACTATTTCCTGCACCTGCGCATTCAATCCACAGCCACGGAGTTGATATACGTGAAATTAATACATAAGTGTGAGTGAGTTTAACTTAAAACTAATTGATATTAGGTAGAGTAACTTATTTGGGTAACACGTGAATTAAATTCCTATAAAAAATTATACTTTCTATGAATTTAATTTCCCTGTCAACTTTTCATGAAGTAATACTTGTATTTAGTTATCACGATGAGAAGTAAAACTTCGCATAAATTAAAGTTTACATATCTTAGTATCGAAATAAAACTTTCTATTAATTCTTACTTCCTATATTCTGCCAATTTTTCAGTAACCTAACAAAAGACCAAATACCCGCTTTCCATCAACTCCAAATTCCCGTATTATTCTCTTGAAAACAAACAACCCCTAAGTTAATATACTGATATCTTTCTCTCTTACAACTCGATTCTTACTAGACTCACATGTGAACTCATTAACGAGAACATTAAAGAGGATAGAGAGAGAGAGAACTAACAAGGGGCATGGACAAGGATTCAAGGAAAGCCAGAGTAGTCGTCGTTTTGGTCTCCACACTCTCACTCTGCTGCTTATGCTTCTCCAGTATTACCATAATTTACATGGGGGGGAGAGAGAGAGAGAGAGAGATGAGATGTAGAATTCGTAATGCTGGAGAGAAAGAGAGAGGAGAGCTGCCCTCTCTCTCTCTCTCCCCCCCTTTCTTTCACTTGTTGAAAGATCAACGCAAACCCCCATCTTTGATAATGTTTGTTTATTTTTTGTTTAAATTAGTTTTTTATTTTTTGAGTTTATTTAAATAATTTATGATTTTCTCTTTTCTTGTCAAAATAATTAATGATATGTAATTACCATTTTGTTTACTAATATAAAGTAAAAATTACAAGATACTCTTTATACTTTGGCCTCGTTTGATTGCCACATAAATTAAATTCTTGCCAGAAGTTGTATTTTATGGCAATTTAATTCCCGTGCCAATTTTTAAAGAAGTAGGTAAAACACGTTTGATTGTTAAAATGAGAAACAAAACTTATTTCGAAGGAATAGTTAAAAATAAAGGAATTGGAATTGAAAATTACTTGGTAATTTTAACTTTTTATCAACTAAATAAGAGTCTAAATCCGTACTTTGTCTAAATTTTTACTTTGTATATTTATTTTTTGTATACCGAACGGGCTGACTTATAAAACTTAATGAACGTTGGAGTACAACACTGTTTGAAAGGGAGTGGCTTCCACTTCGCAACGGTATCTACGGAGCGCATCGGCAGTGGAATCTACGCCTTTTGGTCCCACTTTTACTTTTCCTCTCTTTGTTGTACCCTCTAGATTGTAGATTGATCAATCTTTTCTACGATAATTGGCAACATAAGTCGTGCTATAAAAGAGACGCATTAGCAATAGCAGGGTTTGAATTAACATTACATAAAAGGACATCTCAAACGATGACAAGACAAAGTGAAAACCAAAAGGATGCTTTAAGATTACACTGGGGTTGAAACGATCACAAGAAGATGAGAAAGAACTCGAAGCATCTAAATAGGACATAATAAATCTGGGGAAGCAAAATGAAACTCCAAACCCACTAAAGACGACGCATACTAACAACAATTTACAATTTTCTAAAAACTCGAGGTGAGATTCCGAAATACTGAAGGTCAACTGTTGTGGAGATTCATTCGCTCATCCATTGCCTAAGTTTAAAGAAGAGTCTGGTTTGACAAGGCTAGGCCGACCTTTTTGTATAACTGCAACTAGATCCTCTATTGTACTTATTGGCCTTTCCTAACTCTGTGATTTGCTTGACTATTATTGAATTACCCTCTTCGAAAGTAGCCCAAGCTTCTTGCTGAACGCCGGGCTCAAATGTTCAATAAATTATTATTATTTAAAATTAATAGGGGCTTCAGGTTTGTTATGTGGTTTTATAGTTCATCAAACCAAGTTCGAGTATGTTTGATAACTTTAATAAGTTGAGTTCGAATAAAAAGGTGCTCGGCTTGACTTGACTCATTTACACTCTCATTGGACAACTTAAAAAGTGTAAATGACATAAATCCTAAACGCCGTTAGATCTTGAGTCTGATTTATGTAGTTGACATAAATAAAATCCACGCATAAATCTAAGTAGGAGTGGGCATGGGTCAAGTATCCTATCCGAAATGCATTTCGGATCGGGTATCTGAAATACTAAAATCAATAAAATCTTCACACATAATGTGATCTAAAAAATTGGATACTGAGATCAATTGGGCACCCTAAAAGATCGAGTTGGAATACATCGAGTAGGGCCCATTTAATTAAAATTTCTCATAGAATTAATCTTATAAAAGGTATAAAAAACTATCTACTAATATTTTTTTTCGATAAATATTGGCATAGCCGAAGTACAAACAGACATATCAAAAAAACAAGGCCTAAGCCACCTTGTAAATGGAAGTGGGAACAAAAAGAGATTAGATCAAATAAGAAACAAACAGGCACCAAAAATAAAACACCCAAACACGACACAAACAAACACTACGCCCAGGCCCGACAAGACCCGCAAGAACATGCTCAGACAGGAATCCCAAAAAACAAAGAACCAGACGAGCAGCACAAGACCATAAACCCATCCACCTCATTTTGCAAGCAAGTCTGCCACCATTGGTGGGTCGAAACCATCAAAGTTTAAACTTACTATTTTTTCCATCTCTATAACCTGCTCCATCTACTAATATATTATCAAGTTATTTGTGATTATAATATAAAATTATTATAACACAATTTTACTCGAGCTTTATAATTTAAAATTAAAAAAGATCTTCCATATAATTTTCATATTTTGATAGTCACAAAATCTTAACCATCTTAAAATAACTATGACATATAAACCAATGCTTTACATATACGTAAAATTACATATAGAGAGATAAAGCATAGCAAAAAAGAGGCATCCTTATTCCATTTATTTACTATTACTGATTTATTCAAAAACTAAGTTGAAAGCTTCTTTTTTTTTTTTCCTGACAGATGGCTAAAAGTTTAGAATTTTTTACATAAAAATAGGGTAAGCTTTTGTTGAAAGAAAAAAGAAAAAAATGCATAGTCTGTAAAAATTTTGTCGGGATATTAGAATTAAATTCGTAACCTTGTTTAATGAAGATAACATAATCAATATTCTAAATAAACTATAAATATTTATTTAGGACTATATATATATATATCTGGTACCCAAAAATTTTACAAAATGATACCTGTATTTGAGCCGATATCCATATTTCAATGGGTTGGGTATACCCTAACTGAATATTTTTATATCGATTACCCTAATTTTTTGGCTCAGGTTTGGTTCAATTCTTTAAATTTTAGAGTATTCAGATAATTTTGCTCACCCCTAAATCCAGGTAGAGTTCCATAATAATCATGTACTTGGTTATTAAAGTGCATATACAATAACAACAACAAATCCAATGCCTTTAAGGGCTCCCGCATAAGCAAGGTCTGGGGAGGGATAGATATAGGCAGCCTTTCCCCTTCAGAAGACTACTCCAAAGAAAGGTTATTTACGAGGATCCGCATCAAGTGCATATGGGAAGTATTATTCAAGTAAAAGTAGTTGAGCGTGCATAGTAGATAAGAGATGCTTGCAAATACTAAATGAATGCCAGCCCCACATCAACTATTATATTTTCTGTACACACAATTATTAATAACTTGACCAAGAAAGCCAAGGTTGTTAGAACCACCTATAAAATATCGAAACTCTAAATTAAAATAGCAATCACAAAAGAAAGAGTTTGGGAAGTAAAATCAAGAATACTAGAATTTACGTGGTTCAGTTGAAGCCTATATCCGCAGAAGAGAGCATCATAAATCCATCATATAACTGAAAGTTTACATAAGTTGTCTCAACTCTCAATCTTTTTTCAACCTAATTTCAACATATACAGCCTAGTGTATATATAAAGTCTCCTACACTAAAACCCTAGTGTGCCATACAACAACAGTAGACCCAGTGCCTCAGGGGCTCCCGCATAAGCGGAGTCTGGGAGGGATGGATGTACGCAGCCTTATCCCTTCATGGTGTAGCTCTGCCGAGAGGCTGTTTCCGAGGACCCCCAACCTTATAGGGTTAGCAGCACGAGGACTTCACAGGAGACAACCCATACTGATATTATTCTCCCCCAAGCACGCTAAACTTCGAAGTTCTAATGAAATCCGGTTGCATTAGTGTGCCATGCCATGAGCCTACTTACAAATAAAGCCTAATATAATCAGACTCTACATATAACCCAACAAAAATATTAAAACAAAAAAATATATATTTAATTTAGATATTTAGTTATTTTTACCATACAGTTGGATCATAATGATGATAATAAATATGTATTTTAAGTTAATAAAATATATAAATTGAATGCATTTTTTTTTTTTTTTTTTTAACAATGGATATTAATCAATTATTAAGTAGAATCTTTATTTTGCTTTGCGCCCACAAATCCATCATCATCATGACTAATTAGTAACAACGGCACCTCAAAAATAAATAATAAACAAATAAATATCTATTACATATATATTGTAGGGGCCTCTAATACCACTTATTATAGTCACCCATATGATACACAAATCATAAATCAAAGTAATAATTATATACAATAGGGGATAGGTGAGAATACTGGAATTTAGTGTTTCAACCGAAGTCCATATCCACAGAGAAAAACACAATAATTTTATTATTTTATTAGAGTTTATAAGAGATGTCTCAACTCTTAGCTCTACCCTAATGGTAACATACAAAAGTCATGTGTATATTTAGGGTCCGTCTGGGATTGTTGTAAAAAATTTTTTTTTTTTCATAATCACTTTTTGTAAAAGTACTTTTGTAAAAAGTCATGTTTCAAATAAGCAATTTGTGTTTGGCCAACCAGTAAAGTAGCACTTATATGGTATTATTGTGAGTGTTTGGCCAATATTATAAAAAGTACTTTTTTATAAAACTACTAGAAATGACACTAACAAAAGTCTTTTATGGTTGAAAAAATACCCATAACCATTCTAAATATTTAATATATTTTTTAAATATATAAAATATTTTTTATTATTTAAAATATTTTCTAAATATATAAATATTTCTTAAATATTTAAAATATTTTTAATATTTATAAAATATTTTCTCAATTTTTTAAAAATATTTAATTTTTTAAGAAAATTAAAATATTTTTAAATATTTAAAGTATTTTTTTAAAATATTTAAAATATTTTCTAAATAGCATAAATAAATGATTAATTATTAAAATATTTTTTCATATTTAATATATTTTTTAAAATAAATAAACTATTTGTGAAATACATAAATTATTTTTTAAATATATTAATAAATTTTAGGGTACCTAAAATAAAATTTCTCAATTGTTTAATTTTTGCTTCTATTTTTTCTTCTGCTAAAAAAATAAGCATCAAATTTTTGCTTCTACTTATAAGCAGAAAAACTGCTTTTGCTTTTAATAAAAAGCCCTTATTCGTGTTTGCCAAACACCCCTAAAATTCTAGAAAAGTGTTTTTTTCAGAAAAAAAAAAATTTCACTTATTTTCTAGAAATAAGCAATGCAAAACAGGCCTTTAGAGCAAAGCCATCACACTAAAACCCTAATGGAGCATGAGTCTCATTGGGATTGGCCCAGTCTTATATTTTATGAACAAGGCCCAATACAAGCAATTTCTTTACATAACCCAACATATATAAAAAGAAAATATATTTCGAAAGAATGGATATTATTTAAAAAAAGCACTAAGATATGGAAATATTAATATCCAGGATGACATGAAAAATAGAAAGATAATAACAGATAACATGATGTTTGAAAAATTTACGGCATTAAACATAAAAGAAGCAAAAAACATAACAATTATCAAAACAATAACACTGAGATTTAAGTGTAATCTGTCTCTCAATTAAGGGGGAAAACCACAGAACCTAGACGAATACCTCAACCACTATGAAATTCAGGAATACATTCTCGAATTGAAACCCCCAAACTCATATTACAATCTCATCATCAATCATCAACATCAATGTGACTATTGCTCCGTAAGTCACAAACCTTATCAAAATGTAACTATTGCACCGCAAATCACCAACCTTCCTACACTATAATTGCTATATGGTAAGTCATCAACCATCTCACAATATAGCTTTAGACAGAGAAAGCTAATATGATAATTTTTTAGAAGTCAACATGTATTCTCCTAGTTTTTATCTTTTTCTAAAACATATTGTATGTCGTACATCGATAATAAATATTATGTCTTTATTAATCATTATTTCAAATATTATATTTGTTATTATAACTTGTATATATATATAAAATAAAACTATAAACCCAACCTTTTGTTCTTTCAGGGGAAAATAAAGTTTTGTATATTTAATTTAGGTAATTAATATATACAACAACAATAACAGACCTAATGCCTCGACGGCTCCCGCATATGCAGGATTTGGGGGGTAGGATATATACAGCCTTACCCCTTTAGGACGCTACCCCAAAAAAGGCTGTGTCCAAGGACCCCCAACCTAGAAAGCATAAAAACAGCAATACATAAATAAATTAATTAATTCATTTTTTTTAAATTTCTTATTATTATAAGCAGATAATTATTATTCTAAGCCATAGGTTTTTACAATACAAAAATAACAAACACTATTTTTTTATTATAAAATTATTGATTTGGTGGTATGTTAAATTTAATTTTCGTATCATTTTGTGATTTTGAACCGTAATTCAATATTTATTTTAGGGTCACACATCCCAGCTGTGTACCCCCTACCACCTTCCACCTACCATCTCTTGGAACAGTTCTTACCAGTTTTTTTTTTTTTATAATTAGCGACAGGAGCTCCTGTAATACAAAATAAGCACACCTGGAAAAGCAAGGTCTAAATTAGTTCACAGTAAAAAAAAGACAAACAAAGGGGTAATTTTTCAAAATAGTACATTTTGATATTTTTATTCCAAAAATAATAAAAATTTAAAATTACCAAAATAGCACGTCCAATCAACATGTCATGTGGTAAGTTGCCACATAAATAAAGACATTTTGGTCATTTTATATTTTTAAAATTAAAAAAAAGAAAAATTAGAGTTTTTTAACGGCTGCAACAAAATTTCACCAAAATATAAAAAAAATTAAGTGTTGTCTAGATTTTTTGTATCGTGTTATATAGATACAACAACAACAATAATCCCAGTGCCTTAAGGGCTCCTGCAAAAGCGGGGTGGGGGGGGGGGTAGATATACGCAGTCTTCCCCCTTCAGAGTTTCAACCTGAAGAGAGGCTGTTTCCGGGGACCTCCAACCTGAGAGATATGTCTTCTTCGCAAAATGGTGACTTGTGAGCAATGAGCTATGAGCAATAAGGCATGAAAGCAAAAGAGTAAGTCATAACATAAAAATGCCCAAGACGAGACTACGAGGCAAAACCTTCCCTACGAGGCAGCTAGTATAAGCAAATAGGCCAAATAAACAAATAGGCCGACAATAGACAGATAGGCGTATAGGTAGATAGGTACAGCCTAATAAGCCTATACGCCTATGAACATATAAATAGCAGAATAAGCAGCGGTGTGAGGCCGCTACCTCTGCTACTCCTATGCTAGTCCTCCCTCGAGCTCTAGCTCTATCTAAGGCCATCTCCTTGGGTGGGTTTAGGTGGGTGAAGTCCTGCTGTACGACTGCAGTCGTCCCTCCTTTGGCTTGCTTTATACTCTTCTTCCTAGCGTGGTACAAAGCTGATCGCAATACCTGATTGGAGCAATGGATGGTCTCCTCCTAGCATGCTTGAACAACTTCTTCATTTTATATTCTATCTTCTATCTAGGCCACGCCCCACTATGCCATATACCACATCCCCGATGGCCGCCCCTGGGACCGCAAGTCCATATGCCCAAGCTGTGGAATAGGCATACCGTAGAATCGTGGCACTAGATCGAGCCTACGAATGGACAGATGCTCCTACACCGCTACATTAGGTACGCCTATCCTAGTCCTCCACACAACTCTGTCTAGAGCCATTTCATCATTTAGGTTGAGATAGATAAGGTCCCGTTGTATTGTCTCCATCCAACTCTTCTTTGGCCGTCTTCTCCCTCTCTTCCCATCTGTTATGTGGAGTTATTCGCATCTCCTGATAGGTGTAGTAGTGGGTCTCCTTCTAACATGCCCAAACCATCGCAAATGTTGAAATTAGTATTCCGTATTTATGTCCTCGTATTTGTATTTGTATACTTTAGTATCTGTATTTATTCTTAAGCATATTCTTTATGTAATTAGTGAGGAGGTAGATATTTCTCTAGATATTTTGTCACTTCCTCTCCCTCTCTCAACCGGCCAACTAAGGGCCATTACTTCTAGCCTTTACTTTGTTTTTCTTTTTGTAACTCTTTGCTTGAGAAGATGATTGGGTTTGTTCTTCATCTAGTATAAATAGGTTGTCTTGTTTCATTTCTTAATCATCCAATACAATTTTATTTTCCCATCATTTTGCCTTGAGTTTTACATTGTTATCTTAAATTTTTACATGGTATCAGAGCAAGTTCCGTTCTTGCATTAAGTGGCGTTTTTTTCCTCTTGCTTCCTCACTGCCGCAGCACTCTTTTTGGTGCCTTTGTGAGTTGTTCTTTTCCCTTTGCTTCTTGTGCTTGTTTTTGTGTTTTGGTTTGGTAGAATATGGCGGGTGTTAACAATAACGAGACTACTCAAGCAAATAATGATCAAACTATCATACCGGCTCTCCCGACAGGGGGAGTCATTGATGTTAACTCACCGTTTTACCTGCATCCCTCGGATAATCCCGGCTTGGTTTTTATCCAAAACACTTTAACAGGACCTAATTATCCTTCTTGGAGAAGGGCTATTTTAAAGGTTTTTAAAGCAAAGAGAAAAATTGGATTTCTTGATGGTAGTATTACCAAACCGGATGAAGATTCACCGGACTTTGAAACTTGGAGTGCATGTGACTCCATGGTTGCAACTTGGCTCTCAAATTCTGTGTCGAAAGAGATTAATGAGAGTATTACTTATTTAGAAACTGCACATGATATTTGGCTTGATTTGCATGGGAGATTTTCTCAAGGTAATGTCCCTTGTATTTACGAATTAAAACGAGAGATCTCTCGCATTTGAAGCAAGAAAATTTGCCTGTTTCAACTTATTTTACTAAGTTGAGATCCTTTTGGGATGAATTGTATACACTAGTCGAGATACCGCCGTGTACTTGTGGACATGCCAAAGCTTTTTTGCAAATTCGTGATATGAAAAAATTGTTGGACTTTTTGATGGGTCTTGACCCTTCCTTTTCAACTGTGCGTTCACAGCTTATGAACACTAAACCTTTAACCTCTGTGGGAAGTGCCTATTTAGTGTTATGTTAGGAAGAGAAGCAGCAAAGCGTGGCAGCGGGCTCGTTTGTGACGCCCGAAGCTGCGGTCTTGACAGCCAAGGGGCCAGGAGGTTCTCCCATGGGAAATAATTCCCGTCGCACTAACCGTTTTACCTGTTCTCACTGTAAGAAATAGGGACACACCAAGGAGAGGTGTTTTGAATTGATTGGATACCCCCCAGGTTGGAAGAAGCAGGGGCCTAAGGCGGTCGGGACAGCCGGAAGCGCAGCAGCAACCGCTGTTCACTGCGGCAGTGAAGAACCGACCGGTGACAGCCCCATTGTCGGGCTATCCGCTAGCCAATATCAGCACCTCTTGTCGCTACTTGGACAAAGTTCCGTCTCACCTAGTATAAATCTGACAGGTCGAGTTTTTATTTCGCATCAAAGTTGGATTATTGACACCGGGGCTACTGATCACAAGGTTTCTTCTCCATCACTCATGTTTGATGTTGTGCCAAACAAAGTCGTTAAACTCGTTAAATTACCAAACGGGACAACATTGACGGTTTCTCATATTGGGAAAGTTCGGATTTTTGACAATTTTATTCTCCATGATGTGTTATACATGCCTGATTTTTATTGCAACTTGTTGTCAGTGCGTAAACTCACACGTTATGAAAATTGTACGTTAACCCTTTATCCTGATTTTTGTTACTTTCAGGACCGATACTCGAGGAGGCTGATTGGAGTGGGTAGAATAAAAATGGGTTATATTTGTTCGAGATGCAGCCGGTTGCTCCCTCGGCTCACGTGGTTCAGAATAATAAAGAGGCAGTTTTGTGGCACTGCCATTTGGGTCATGTTCCTTTCAACAAGCTTTCATTTTTTCCGCATTTGAACATTAAAAGGACTAATGTTATTTGTAATACTTGTCATCGTGCGAAACAAGCACGATCTCCTTTTCCTTTGTCTGTTACTGAAACTCGGGTTTGTTTTGAGTTAATTCACTGTGATATTTGGGGGCCCTATAGAATGGTTTCTTTGAGTGGTGCACGTTTTTTTCTTACCATTGCTGATGATTATAGCCGATGCACGTGGGTGTATCTTATGAAAGAGAAATCCCAAGCGCATGGGATTCTCATGAATTTTTGCCATATGGTGGATACTCAGTTTGGTTTGCAGGTTAAACAGGTAAGAAGTGACAATGGTCAAGAGTTTAAGTATGGGCCATTGTTAGACTTCCATGCGAGACATGGAATCCAATACTAGACTTCATTGACCGGGACACCTCAGCAGAATGCAGTTGTTGAACGCAAGCATAAGCATTTGTTGGAAGTTGGGCGAGCACTTCGATTTCAGGCAGGGCTTCCTAAGAGGTTTTGGGGTGAGTGTGCCTTAACGGCTGCCTACTTGATTAATTTGATGCCTTCTTCATTGCTTGGTCATAAGAGTCCTTACGAATTGTTAATCGGCAAACCCCCGTCATATAATCATTTGAGGACTTTAGGATGCTTATGTTATTATCATGTTAAAAATCGCACCACTGACAAACTTGATAAACATGCTTCACCGGGAATATTTATAGGGTATCCCCATGGGCAAAAGGGGTATAAAATTTATAGCTTGGATGAACGTAAGATCGTTGTTTTTAGGGATGTTCGATTTTATGAAGACAATATGCCCTATTTAAAAATTGATACTTCGGGGCATACGCATGAAGGGCATGCCAAGGTCCTAAGGGACGTTTTTTTGACCACCGACACGGCAGCACCGGTCCCGGCTGGACCGGTACTGCAGCAGCACCAGTTTGTGACAGAATAGGTCCCGACTGGACCGGTTCTGCAACAGCAGCGGACCGGCCCTCTTCCGGCCGGTCCAGCAGAACCTGAGCCGGTCCTCGGAGGACTGGAGGACGGTTTGGCCGAAGGGCCCGCAGTACCGATAGAGGGTGTGCCCCTCAATGAAGAAAGGGTCGCAAGAAGAAGTGCTAGAGTTCGGTCTATGCCCGTCAGATATCAAGACTATATAACAGAGGTTCCGCCTTCTATAGCCCATTCTCCCGCTCCCACTCCGTCAGTCAACTCTGGTATTTTATATCCTCTCTCAAACTTTGTTTCTAACGTACAATTTTCTAACGCTCACTCGACACTTTTGAATGCCATCACTTCATGTGATGAGCCGAAAAATTTTAATCAGGCCGTACGATATGAGGAATGGAGGGAGGCCATGGAGAAGGAGATCAAGGCACTTGAACAAAACAACACATGGACACTTGAGGCTTTGCCAACCGGAAAGAGAGCTATAGGCTCAAAGTGGGTCTAAAAAGTCAAATATAAGTCAGATGGGATGATTGAGAGGTACAAGGCTCGTCTTATTGCAAAGGGGTATACTCAGGTAGAAGGTATAGACTATCACGATACTTTTGCCCCTGTAGCTAAACTTGTAACTGTTCGTTGCGTTTTAGCCCTAGCCAGGGCTCGGAATTGGATAATCCAAGAATTGGATGTAAAGAACGCTTTTCTTCATGGGGACTTGGATGAAGAAGTTTACATAAAATTACCACAGGGTTTTGAGCGTAAACATGAAGGCAAGGTTTGTCGCCTTCGTAAGTCCCTTTATGGACTTAAGCACGCTTCACGGAACTGGAATCAGAAATTCACCTCAACCTTAATTAAACTTAGTTTTCAACAATCCAGGGCTGACTATTCTTTATTCACTTTTATGCGTGGGTCAACATACACTGCTATTCTCATTTATGTTGACGATGTCCTTATAAATGGAAATGATATGGATCATATTGATGAAATCAAAAATGTTTTGAATGAAACGTTTGGGATAAAGGACTTGGGCCCAGCAAAGTACTTTTTAGGGATTGAGGTCGCCCGTTCCAAAAGGGGTTTGATGTTGAGTCAAAGAAAATATGCCCTTGACATTATTAGTGAGACCGGACTCCTAGGAGCAAAACCTGTTTTTACACCGATAGTGCAGAATCATGGTTTAGCAGATGGGGTAGGCAAGCCCATGGAAGATGGGGGTCGGTATAGGCGGCTAGTTGGGCGGTTGTTGTACTTAACGATCACTTGTCCTAACATTTGCTATGTTGTTCGCATTTTGAGTCAGTTCATGCATGATCCTCGAGTACCTCATCTTGATGCCGTCATGAGGGTCCTTCATTATCTGAAAGGGACTCCGGGTCAAGGAATATTCTTTCCATCTGCTTGTGATCTCAAACTCCGTGCTTACTGTGATGCTGATTGGGCGGTTGTCGTACCACCAGACGATCAACGACAGGTTTTGTTGTTTTCTTGGATGATGCGCCTATTTCATGGCGGTCCAAGAAACAAACTGTTGTTTCCCGTTCTTCTGCAGAAGCCGAATACCGGTCCATGGCATCCACAACTAGTGAAATAACTTGGTTACATCGATTGTTAAATGATCTTGTTGTTCCCACTAACGAACCAGTTTTGCTCTTTTGTGATAATCAGGCAGCTCTTCATATTGCTTCCAATCCCGTGTTTCACGAAAGAACAAAGCACATTGAAATTGACTGTCACTTTGTCCGAGACAAATTGCTATCCAAGGAGATCGCCACAGCCTACGTTCACACCGGGGAACAAATAGCGGATATCTTCACTAAAGCGCTTGGAAGTTCGACACATGGTTCATTTCTCGGCAAGTTGGGCATTGTGAACTTGCATGCTCCAACTTGAGGGGGAGTGTTGGAATTAGTATTCCGTATTTATGTCCTCGTATTTGTATTTGTATACTTTAGTATCTGTATTTATTCTTAAGCATATTTTTTATGTAATTAGTGAGTAGGTAGATATTTTTCTAGATAAGTGAGTAAGTAGATATTTCTCTAGATATTTTGTCACTTCCTCTTCCTCTCCCAACCGGCCAACTAAGGGCCATTACTTCTAGCCTTTACTTTGTTTTTCTTTTCGTAACTCTTTGCTTGAGAAGATGATTGGGTTTGTCCTTCATCTAGTATAAATAGGTTGTCTTGTTTCATTTCTTAATCATCCAATACAATTTTATTTTCCCATCATTTTGCCTTGAGTTTTACATTGTTATCTTAAGTTTTTACAGCAAACGTTGCTCACTCAACTTATCTTCTATTGGGGCGACACCCAATTTACTTCTAATGGCCTCATTTCGGATCTTGTCCCTCTTTGTATGTCCGCACATCCACCTTAGCATTCTCATCTCCGCCACCCTCATCTGTATTGTTTTATATAGATACAATTATTTAATATGTCAAAATTTTAAAAATTTATTGTAAAAAAAGTATATTTATTATTATTATTATTATTATTATTATTATTATTATTATTATTATTATTATTATTATTATTATTATTATTATTATATATCTAAGTTTATATGTTATACAAAAATTTTAGGAAACATTTAATTTTTTTTACATTTTGATTAAAGGTAAGCAACCGTAAAAAAAATGAATTTTCCTTTTTTATTTAAAAAATGTGAAATAACTAAAATATTCTTGCTTAGGTGGCAACTTGTCACATGGCATGCTGATTGAGCGTGCCATTTTGACAATTTTTAATTTTTACGTGCTTTTTTTTATAATTGAGGTACAATCCCATGAGGTACCAAGTACCGAGACAAGTAATTTTTGCGTGTTATTTTAATAATTTTGAATTTTTGCATGCTATTTTAGAAATAAAAATATCAAAATGTGCTATTTTAATAAATCACCCCAAACAAAGGGACATCATAATAAAAAAATTTGAGACTTAAAAAAAAAAAGATACTAAACGGAGTTTGAAGGCTCCACCATTACCGGACATATAAATAAGTGGAGAATAAAGCAATGCGCCTAAATAGCACAGGAAGGGTATGTTAAAAGCACAAACTCAACTTTACGATATTGCAGAATGAACAATTATTACCATAACCTTCCATCTAAATGCTTATTTGGTCGATTTTTTTGGAAAAAAAGTATTATTTAGAGCTATAAGAAGAATTATACATAACAGAGCTCAAAATAGAATCATAAGAAAAACAGAAACTCTATCGAAAGAAATTAGGAAAAAGCTTGAGTACGTAAAAAATATTCGTTTTTTTAATCAACAACAAAGGCCAACGGCCTCAAAACTAGCCATCTTTCAAATCATCGAGAATTACACAGATGATCTAGCTTGAGGTAGCCTCCTATTTCGACCCTTCAAGTTCAATAGATAGTAGCAGCTAAGACTATCGTCGTACTTCACTGCATATTTATCTATTTTTCACCTTCCTTTACCTTGGAAAAAATCATAAAAAACATGCGCAAATGAAAGTGAAGAATCAACAAAAATACCAGACCAAGGTTAACGCGAAACACTTTCTTTACTAGAGGAAAAAACCACGGAATCCAAACGGGTGAAATTTAGGAATTATAGTCTATAATCGGAATCACCAAACCACCAACCCTTTTAATGCCGCTATTGCACGGTGAACAACAAATCCTCCTTAAGTTTGTACTCAAACTCTCACAAACATAATCTCCTCCTACCCCAGGTAGGGTGTAATAGAGTCGAGCCAAGCCGAGTATCTTAGTGCTCAATTCGAACTCGGTTAACTACTCGGGTACTCAAACTTGTACTCGAACTCCATTCGAGTAGTTAATTTTGCTTGAATTCAAACTCTATTAATTATTCGAGTACTCGATTGGAACAAATTAGCTCTTTTATGATATTATTCTATTCGCTCGAACAATAGTTATATTCAATTTGGATACCCAATTATTGTTCACAACCATAGTCACCGATATATTAATAGCAAATATGACCTAAATTTCAAAAAATACAAGCAAATAAATACAAGTTCTTTCACTCCACCACAAATGTGACATGTCATTTTTTATAAGGAATTCAATGTTCCTTTTTTCATTCTAATATTAATGTCACAAGCCATCCATTTCAAAAGAAAATAATATACAAGAACTACTTCATACGAGTCGAGTATGGAGTCGAGTACCAATTAGAGTATTTAATCGAGTATCGAGTCGAGTATTTAATCGAGTATCGAGCCGAGTAGTTCACTACTTGACTTGTAATCGAACTCGGTTAATTCGAGTTCGAGTCAAGCTTTATTCAAACAACTCACGAGCAGTTTGGATCATTTACACCCCAAATCCCAGGTACCCATGAATACCTCTTATAAAATCACACAAACCACTCACATCTTTCTTCTTCTTTTCCTCTTAAACCAAGTACCAATCTGATTATATAGGTAAATAATTTATCAAAATATGATCATAATCAAATATTATACGAACCTTAATAATATCTAATTTTGAGGTAATAATATTTAGATACTTTTATAATATGTGTGCAAAATACGAACGTGAAAGTGCAAAAAAAGGAAAATGAAACGTGAGCGGCAGGATTCGAACCTGCGCGGGCAGAGCCCACATGATTTCTAGTCATGCCCGATAACCACTCCGGCACGCCCACTTTACGCTGCTTAAACCCAAATTAAAATATAAATTGTAATTATTATTGTTCGAATTACGCACTGTTTTCAGTTACATGCAAGCAATGGTGTAAGTGAAATTAGCTAAAACTCCGTTTGTTTTAACGAACTTTTTTAGTCTCAATTCTATTATTTCATTATATAGTAACAGCAACAACAATAATTGTTGGGAAAAGCATAAAAATTTTTTTGAAAAATAAACTCTGATGCCGACTATTGGGTTCACAGTTCTCAACTATGGTCACAACAATAGGCACCTATTAGAGCACTTAGAGTAAGAGACTCTTTTCTCTACCTAAACCCCTGGTCGGAAAGTCACGCTTCGTGACACCTCACGTGCGAGAGTTCCGGGAATAGGTTTATCTCTATAAACCTTTTGCCCTAATACCGGTTATTGGGATGAATTTCATAAATTCTCCCTAAAGATTACGCAGCGGAACAGGTTTAGAATTCATAACTCTAAACCTAGATTTAAAATTCATAATTTTAAATCTACTGATTTAAATTCATAATTTAAATCGTCAGGTCTAAATTCTTAATTTTTATCTACAGGCCTTTTACTACAATACATTCATAACAATACATAAACTTAAACAGGTATAATAACTAATATTGTAAATAAATAGAAAAGCGAAACTAAAAGAAGAAGGAAAGAAAAAACATACCTAAAATTGCTCCAATAAAAAGAAAAACCAGAAAGAATAATATTGTTCAAAACCGAGACCCCGAGACCTTCTACGCAATAACCTCGAACTGCCCGGAGGGTGGGCTCCGAAAAATATTAAACTGAATCTCCGAAAAAATTTCAGAAACCCTAAAGAATTATTTTGAACTCGAATGCCAAACCTCGGAATAAACCCTTCTATTTATAGAAATATTATGGAGCGAGAAAATATAATTACAAGCGAAAAAGGATTGCATAGTTAACATCAAAACGCACCGTTTTGAAATTAAAACAGGTAAAATGCGTCGTTTAAGCAAACAGTGCACCGCCTCTTATTTTAAATAAAGAATGACACGTGTCGGGCCGTGATTGGCCCGTCCCAGCACACGCGGATCGCCATCAGCCTACCCAGCAAGCGACACGTATCGCACGCTGGTCGGTTGATCCGTGGGCACACGGATTCAGCCCTATTTTGCGAATTTTTCTTTTCAAAAAAAAATATTTTATTTAATAATTTTTAAAATTTATTCATCTCATAAATAATATTTGGCAAAATTAATTTACCCATCGTAAGAATAAATAATTCATCTCATGAATTCCTTAATATTTTTCCAATGGCAATAAAATACAGAGGCTTGCGTAGGGACCCCGGGGACAATTTAAATCCAGCTCCAAACTGGTTAAATTAAATCATCTCATAACATTAATTTAATTGCCATTTAATGAGACTTAATTCCACTAAATAAATCTCACTGCACTCCAGACTTAAATTATTTATTCGATATCTCCCTAATATACTGTATTGATGACAACAACTCCTCCACGAGATGTCCATGACAAAGGATAAATATAACCACTACCATTATCCTTCTCACAACTTCTCCATTAGTTACCGACTCGCCCTTCCCTGAATAATTCATTTATACTTGAACATATTCACAGTATAAATTCCAAATGTCAAACACTTGGAATACTTTGGCCAAAGTTTCCGAACTATTCAAACATTTGCGAATCAACTAAGGGGACATCTGTATCTCATAAAAGACTGTAGATTCCCTATTGAATACCCTGATTCTTGTCGCACTTCACGCCGCTACCCAGTGTACGTGGGATTTCAGTCATTCGTTTTAGACCTTACTTATAGTACACCAAAGTAACTAACATTCCATGCACAAGTCCAGAATACCCTCACGATTTAGAGTCGTCGTTCAAACAGTACAATACGAATCACTCATCTCCGATAGTAGTCTAGAAATAAGTAACCCACATGGTCCAACTCAGTGTGTCATACACACTAATCTAACACTTTTGGATCTCCATCCACATGACCAAGACAAGCTATCTAAATTGTCACGTTATAGTCTTAACATACAAGTGGTCCAGACTTGTCTTCGACCACGAGTCTTTCAAACAACAATCCATATCATTTGTTTCAAGTCTATCTGTGGCTTAGTCTCATAAACTACTTAGAACAAACATGTAAATTGTAGTCTGAGGACTACACCCATCTCATGGATGCCTCTCGAAAGAAAATCACATGCAATATAAATGTTGAAATACACAAATTTAACTAGGAAACGACTGGAACTTCAATTTTATTTATTAATTAAAATAATATATCTAGAATAAATCTGGATTTCAGGACACTGTTCCTAACAATAATAACAAACCTAGTGACTCAAGGGCTCCCGCATAAGCAAGGTCCGGGAGGAGTGGATGTACGCAGCCTTACTCCTTTAGGGTTTAACCTTGCCAAGAGTTTTAATAAGACCCGGTGCCTCAGTACCTGGTAAATGAACCCTACATAGTAGCAACAATCACAAATAAAGAGAATGTTTTCCCCCATTTAAAGTGGAAAGAATTTTCGTTCTCATAAGGAAAAACATCTTTTTATTACAATCTCTGCAAAAGGAACATTCCCAATGCCCCAATTGCTCCCGCCTAAACTTGGGGGTGGGGGGATGTATACAGCCTTCCCTCCTTCAGAGGACTACCCTAAAGGGAGCCTGTTTCCGAGAGCCACCAACTTGGGGAGTGCAACACGAGGACTTCCTAGGAAGTCACCCATCTTAGTACTATTCTCGTCCAAGCATGCTTAACTTTGGAGTTCTAATGAAATTCGGTGCATGAGTCTTGGTAATCTCACCCAAGCACGCTATATGTTTCGATTCAACCTCGACTTAACTAAGTGCGAATCAAATACAAATTTATAGAATACAACTATTATCTATAACTATAAAAGAATTTTTGAGAAAAAGTTTTGCAACGAAAATATTTTCTATTGAACCAACGATGCCTAAGGTCCCCATGTTCAAACAAGCTTAGCGACCTTCGATATAGGCACACCTCATGCATGCTCATATGGGCTTGCAAGCTTATGACCTCGTGCCAATTCGCTAGGCTCATGCTCAACTTGGTGGCTTCGAGGTTCATGATGAGTGTATAATTTCACCGAGCTGCTAGACCCGACCTATGAAATTGGCATATATAAGATCCACATATAAATCAAAGTGAGGTTCCATTCCTAAACAAATTGGCACGCATTGAGTAAAGTAATGCACTAATCCTATATATAGATATCTTCTCTTGCATGACTCATATTGAGATTTTTATGACCAAAGAAGATACCAACACGTCGTCACCGGATCCCATTAGAACTCCGAAGTTAAGCTTGCTTGGGCGAGAGCAGTACTATGATGGGTGACCTCCTGGGAAGTCCTCACCCTCAGGTTGGGGGCACTCGAAAACAGCCTCTCTTCAGGGGTAATATCCTGAAGGGGGAAGGCTGCGTACATCCGCCTAGGGGTGTTCATAAAAAATCGAAACGGAAAAAACCAAACCAAAACCGAGAAAACGGAACCAAAAATTTCGGTTATTGTGTTAGAAAGTCCGGTTCGGTTAACGAACTGATAAAAAATCTGGTTAATTTGGGCGGTTTCGGTTCGCAGGTTTGACTTAAACGGTTAACCAAAAAACTGAATATATATATTTAAACTACTATAGGATCACATGTCCAAATAAAGCCCAGTGGTCAAGCGCCTGTACTTGGGCCCAAGAGGTCTGGGGTTCGAGCCTTTGCCTCTCCATAAAGCTTCTATTATTTTTTTACTTTATTTTTATATTTTTGTTTTGTTCATAATTAACAAGCTAATAAAAAAACCCTATATATTAGTATAGCAAATCAAATCAAAACTTAATCCACCATATCATATTTAATAGATTAGTATCTAATTTTCTTTTTTATTTAAAAAATTTATATAAAAAGATTTTATTATTAATTTAAATTAACATCACCTCTATTTGAAACTTAATCCAGCATATCATATTCATATAAATTAGTATATGGTTTTTTTTTAAAAATTCATATAAAGGATTTTATGATATATCAAATAAACACCACCTCTATTTTAAACTTAATCTACGATATCATATTCATATAAATTATTATTTAGTTTTCTTTTTTGAAAAAAATTCATATAAAAGGATTTTATTGTTATCTAAAACCAACACCACCTCTATTTGAAACTTGATCCCCCATATCATATTCATATAACTTAGTATCTCGTTTTCTTTTCTTTTTTTTAAATTCATTTAAAAGTATTTTATTATCATCTCAAACCAATACTATCTCTTTTGAAACTTAATCCACCAGATCTTATTCATATAAATTAGTATATCTATTTTATTATATCTCAAACAAACACTACCTCTATTTGCTCTCTACCTTTCCTGTCAAGTCTCAGCCTATAATTGTACCTTCAAAAAGGTAGCAAGTCTCAGCCTATAATTGTACCTTCAAAAAGGTAAGTCATTTGTGTAATTTTATCAATTTTACTTTTTAAAATTTAATCTCAATATTTTTATCGTGTTGAAAGAGTTATACTATGCATTTTGACTTGCCAGCATATTTTGTTGTTGGATCTTGATTACTTTTTTAGATGTCGAGTAGTAACACAAATTCGATTCCAATAATAAATACAATAGACGAAGAATATGAGCTAACACATGAAGAAGTTGATGCTACTCAGTTGAAGACCCCAAAGGAAAAGCAAATGAAGGCTAGTGGCATTAGAAAGCGAAAAAAACAATCTGATATGTGGAATCATTTTAAGGTAATAGAAGTCGAAGGTGAGGATGAAGCTAGTAAGCGAGCTTCATGAAATTATTGTGGCAGTGAGGTCGGTTGCGCAACTTTAAATGGTACTAGTGGCATGAAAAACCATTTAGCTAGGTGTAAAAAGTATCCGGCAAATATTAAAACTAAACAAAGACTCATTACTTTTCGCACTCAACAAGTAAAACATGAGGACGGTACTATTGTTACCTCACCTGTTCCTGAAGTATGGAAATATAATGAAGAGACTTGTAGGAAGGCACTTGCTAGAATGATCATAGTTGATGAATTGCCGTTTAAGTTTGTCGAACGTGAGGGATTTAGGTACTTTTGTAAATCTCTAGCACCACAATTTATAGTTCTTTCACAATCCACTATCACCAGAGATTGTTATAATCTTTTTTGGGAGGAGAGAAAAAAGTTAAAACACTATTTTAAGAATTTGTCTTCAAGAGTTTGTTTGACGACCGATATATGGACTTCTTGCCAAAACTTTGTTACATGGCTCTAACTGCTCATTGGATCGATCAAAATTGGACTTTGCATAAAAATGTTATCAATTTTTGTCCAATTTCTAGTCATGCGGGAGAGGTAATAGGAAAAGCGGTCGAAAGATGTCTTCTTAACTGGGGAATTGACAAGGTTTTGACTGTGACTGTTGATAATGCAAGTTCTAATGATGTAGGGATTCAATACTTAAAACGAAGACTTAATAATTGGAATGGTAGTATAAAGCAAGGCAAGTTCCTACATCTAAGGTGTGCTGCACACATCTGAAATTTAATCGTTAGAGAAGGACTAAAAGATCTTGATGAGTCCATCCTGAGAATTCGTGCAGCAGTGAAATTTGTAAAGTCATCTCCTGCAAGAATGCAAAAGTTTAAGGTATGTGTGGAGCAAGAAAAAAATAGAATCTAAAAGTCTTCTTTGTTTGGATGTTAAGACACGATGGAATTCCACATATCTGATGTTGGAAGCAGCATTAAAATTTCAAAAGGCATTCGATCTTTTAGAGCTAGAAGATTCTAGATACTCCCTAGAGCTTGCTAAGGTTGGTGGTTGTCCTACACATGGTGACTAGGAGTGTGCACGTACTTTTCTACCTTTTCTCAAAGTTTTTTATGAGGCAACCTTGAGATTATCTGGTGTCCATTATGTAACAGGGGATAAATATGCAACATAAGTGTTTTCTCTTTGGATTGTCATTTCTTCAATGTGTGAAAATAATGATAATGGTGTTAAAAGAATGGCATACAGGATGAAGTTAAAATACCACAAGTATTGGGCCAATATTGACGACATTAACATGTTGTTGTTCATTGCTATGATACTGGATCCACGAAAGAAATTAGGTTATTTGGATTGGATTGTCGGAGAGACATATGAATTTGAGAAGGCTGAGTTGGTGCGTGTTAAAGTGAGGAAGACTTTGTATGCTCTATATGATCATTATGCATTGTCTTGCATACCGAAGGCTAAATCCCCTTTGTCTGTTGAACCATTTGATGTTGATGATCAGAAACTTCAAGATCCGGTAGAGTATATGTTAGTTATGTACTATAAGTCGAAAGGGGCATCAAAATCAAACAAGAAGTCTGAAATTGATAAATACCTTATAGAGGAGATCACTGATTCATCTTTTCAATTGTTGGAGTGGTGGAAAGAACAAAGTAAAAGGTTCCCGATACTTTACAACATGGCACGTGACATTCTTGCTATGCCTGTCTCAACTGGTGCATCCGAGTCAACTTTTAGTACTGCAGGATGTGCGCTAGATTCTTTCAGAAGCTCTTTAACTCCATGAATGGTGGAAGCTATTATATATGCACAAGATTGGTTAAGAACTTCATATGCCCCTTGGAAGCGAGTCATACTTCTCTTTTGTATATATTATACGTGATTATCATACATATGTCGGAACTTCTAACCTTGTTTTTTTATCTTTTGTTTGTAGGCTTCAAAAATTTGACAATAAAGCAGCCCTTGATTAATGTTGATGATTGAGGCATTCTACGGGGCATTTGTTGGAGGATGTTTTGAGTTTTCTTGTTAATCCATTTTACGATATTTTTAGATATTAGATATTCGTACTAATTTTAATTTTCTATTTGGTATTTGGTATTTTTCATATTACATGCTTTATACATTTTTGTTGTTTTTTCTTTGGAACACATGTTTGATTATCTTTATTAAGAAAATCTTGCTTTGAGATTTTGTTATTTTGATCTGTTTCTATTACTCATTGCACTTTGTCATTCAATGTTGAAAGTCTCATATGCAAGCTTCAATAAGTGAGTAAAAAAAGATGGGTATATCGATGAGCTTCTAAACAAGGAAATGGTATTTCTAACTAGGAAAAAATTTGGGTTAAAATCGATGAAAAAAATTTAAATTTCTTTTCCAATAAGTTGTTACCGATTAACTGAACCGAATTAACTGAAACCGAAACTCCGGTTAACCGAATTTAAACTGATGGTAATGGTTATTGAATTTGCACTAATTTTTAAAATGGTTACCGAACCAATAAGTTAAACGGTATGGTTAACCGATAATGAACACCCTCCGCCCCCCAGACCCTTTTTAGGCGAGAGCCCTTGGGGCACTGGATATGTTGCTTTTTATTTTTATTTTTTATATACATGTGGAGTTCTTAACAATGAGCCCTCAAAAGCTAGCTCGACTTATTACATGTTTAGTTCCTAATAATGTTATTGGAAAAATCACACATCGAGCACAAACGAAAGGAAAAATTGACAAAAAACCGCGGAAATCAATACACCAAATTTTACGTAGAAACTTTCTATTTACTAGAAAAAAAAATCACGGGACCCAAATGAGTGCCTTATTCACTATGAAATTTGAGATTACAATATTTAATTGAAACCCCAAACCTCATATCATATTTCTCACGCAATTGTGACTATTGCATGATAAATGATCACCAATCCTTTGTAATGTAGTTCCTGTACGGTGAGCTATCAACCTTTCTTACAATGTAGCTTTAGATACAGGAAGTAGGGGTGTTAAAAAAAATTCGTAACCGAAATACCAAACTGAAATCCCGAAATCCCAACCCGAAAATACGGTTAACCATACATAATTTCTAGTTCGGTTAATCGAACCGCTAAATTTTGAGGTATTTGGGAACGGTAATGGTTAGTGATTTTGTCCATTTCAGTTAATCGATTACGGAAATAATATATATCATATATATTTTTTCACATGTCCATAATATTATATTGTTGACTTAGTATGTTTTTCTACCATATAAAATACTCTTCTATAATGTATGATTTACTTTATCTTTTTTCCTAGTTCATCACCAATTATAGAGTGTTTGTGCCTCATTGTTACAACCCAAATATTAATTAAGTACTACGTTGCTACTCGCTTGCTCAAATATTGGTTAAATTAAAATATTATACTTTTAATTTTTTAAAATTGTATTATAAGCTCATAATTTGTTGAAATATTCTCATGTTTAATGCATATATTGGACATTTTCAAACAATTAAAGAAATAGATTATATAACATAAAAGAGTCGTATTACTTTTCCGGTTACCGGTTAACCGACATAACCGAATCGAATTACCGAAAGTCGGTCAACTAGTGTTTTCTGTTACGGTAACGGATAGAGATTTTTAAGTATTTTAATTAACCAAACTATAAACACTCCTAACAGGAAGTTATAAAAACTCTCTCAAATCTCAATCGAGGCCAAGACAAAAAAAAAATCATACCCACAAAATAACTAAAATGCCAACAAATGCGCATCCGGGGAATCGAACCCCGGTCAGTACCGTGGGAGGGTACTATGATACCACTACACCAGATGCGCTTCCCTGTCAGTCAATGAGTGAAAATTATACTTAAACCAATCAATTTTAAACAGGTAAAGATTCCATGAAAAAGTACTTAAATTTCTTTTGTAATAAGTGCTCAGAACATGATGTATTTTTTTACGGCTATTAAAATTTAATATAAAATTTTATTTATTAAACATATCTAAATTGAATTCTGGGGCGAGAGAGTGTCGAATTACAGGGATTAAGAGTGCTTGAATTTAATCCATGACCTAAATTAATTTAAGGAAAAGTAATTTCTTTGTGTTAATTAATCTAGACAACGACAATTAAACTAAAGTAATCTACTACTAATCGAAAATGTGTATTAAATTGGAGCCTAGGATTTCGAATCCATCATTCGCCAATTATTTTTGCGTTAACTCTTAAATAGGGATTATTGATTGTCACACGGGTAGTAGTTTAGGCTACAAGCTTTAACCTACTAAGATAATGTTGTTAGTACTGCGTATTGACCCTATTTAACTAAAGTATTGGGAAGATAGGTTTTAATTAACAATTCGGTTAATACTATTGCTTGATTAATTAATTCTAAGGCTACAAGCACAAAGAATTAATTTATAAATATCAATATCAATAATTAGGGGTTACAAACTCAATAATCATATCAATTGAATAAACAATAAAAATATAATACTTCAAAGTATTTATCTCAACCAAGCAATTCATATAAACAATCAAATTAACCTGAATTAAAAGTAAACAAAAGTAAAGGCTAATATTTCATCTAATCCTATAGAGCAAGTTAGCTCTCCATCAAGGATGAACCGGTGAAGGAGGAGATGAACGAACTCATGTCGGTCTTCACTTTAATTTCGCTCTCGTTCCAATTTAACGAAAAAGAAAGAAAAATAAAATGAGAGAGAGAGAGAGAGAAAGCTGAGAGAAGAGAGCGAAAACAGGGGCCATGGTTCCAGAACTCCCAAAAAATGCCGAGACCCCCTACCCCCCAAAATCGAACACCTTATATCCTCACAAACACCAACCCTGCGTCTTCTCTGTGCCCTACCGGATCTGGGCCGTGGTCTGGGCATTGGGCCGGAGGTCTGGGACGATGGGCCTGTGAAGATGGGCTGCGTTTGGGCCGAGGTTGATGACGACGTTGCTGGTGGTCGAATCGGGCCGGTGAAGATGGGCTGTGTGCGAAAATAAACAATTTCCTTGGATCTCATCGAATCAAATACCACGACAATAACGAGAAACAATCGGACTAAAAGAGAAACGAAACAATAGACACAATGATTTACGTGGAAACCCCTTTACAATCGAATGGAGAGAAAACCACGGGCGAAGATCGGAGCTTTTATTATTGAAACAAAAGAAGAAGAAGAATTACAATATTCTCTCACACTCTCAATTTGATTGGTGCGGCGCCGCAATAGGGAAAACCTCACTTTGACTTTGGATGCTTTATGGCGTACCCTACGTCCGTATTTATAGATGCGCGGAAACCCTGTTTCCCGATCGATCGGCCCGCTCTCTGGATGCGTTCCTCTTTTACGTAACATTCCTGATCGATCGGGCTCTCCACGGCCCTTCTCCTTAATGCGCCAAGTAATTTTGAGACATTTACCTAACACATCTCCACCTTGGCTCAAAATCAACATCAACAATAAAACAACTCCACCTTCTCCACAAACGCCCCCTCAACTAGGGCTAACATACATCAAACTGAAAGACCCACCAAATTCGAGCAATGCTCGAACTTGCTTCCTGATAGAACTTTTGTGAACATGTCAGCTGGGTTATCTTCAGTCCCAATCTTCCTCAACTCCACCTTCCGCTCGTCAATCAAATCTCTGATAAAGTGATGCTTCACATCATAATGTTTCGTTCGGTCCTGATGAGTCATATGATCTTTCGCTAGGTGAATAGCGGACTGACTATCACAGTATACTCTAACTGTCCCCTGCTCGACCTTGATTTCACTGATCAACCCTCTCAACCAGACGGCTTCTTTGAATGCTTCTGTCACTGCCATGTACTCGGCCTCGGTAGTAGACTGTGCTGTAACAGGCTGTAAACACGCTCTCCAACTGATAGCTGTGTCACCTAAACAAAACACATACCCTGAAGTGGACTTCCTCTTATCAAGGTCTCCACCATAGTTAGAATCTACATACCCAACCAAACAACACTTACTTTTCCCATATTCCAAACACAAATTAGAGGTTCCACGAAGATACCTGAGAATCCACTTTACTGCATGCCAATGTTCTCTGCCCGGATTCGCCATGTAACTACTAACTCTGCTCACAGCAAAAGCAATATCTGGACGTGTGCAAACCATCGCATACATAATACTGCCCACTGCACTAGAATAAGGAATCTGAGATATGTACCTGACGTCCTCCTCAGTCTGAGGCGAACCTAACGCTGAGTGTCTGAAATGAGCTGCTAAGGGCGTGCTAACCGGGTTAGCATCCTTCATATGAAACCTGTCTAACACCTTCTCAATATACTTCTCCTGAGACAAGTATAATTTTTCAGCTTCTCGGTCTCTATGAATTTCCATGCCTAATATCTTCTTAGCTGCTCCAAGATCCTTCATCTCAAATTCACTCTTCAGCATTGATTTCAAGTCATCGACATCTTTCATATCTCGTGCTGCAATCAACATATCATCAACGTACAAAAGCAAATAAACAAAGCCTGAATCTGTCTTTTTGAAGTACACACAACATGCCTAGGAGATTGCTTTAAACCATATAAAGACCTTTTAAGCAAACACACATGATCTTCTTTTCATTCAATAACAAAACCCTCGGGCTGATGCATAAAGATACTCCCTTCTACTTCACCATGCAAGAATGCAGTTTTTACATCCAATTATTCAAGTTCAAAGTCATGCATGGCAACCAAAGACAATAATGCACGAATCGAAGTGTGTCTAACTACAGGTGAGAAAATATCATGAAAATCAACACCTTGTACCTGACTGTAGCCTTTAGCTAGCAAACGTGCCTTGTACCTCACATCTTCCACTCCAGGAATGCCCTCTTTTCTCTGGAAGACCTATTTGCATCCAACCAGTCTTTTCCCTGTAGGAGGCTTCACCAGTTCCCAAGTCTGATTTTTATGAAGAGACTGCATCTCCTCATTCATAGTAATGAGCCACTTCTTAGCATCTGTTCTCGATACAGCTTCTGTATATGAAGTCGGCTCACTGTCATCTAACGTTTCAGCAGTAGAGAGGGCATAGGCAATCATCTCCTCATACCCATATCTCTCAGGAGGCCTGATCTGTTGTCTCGGTCTACCACCAGCTATAGCATTATTCTCCACCTGCTGACCTGTTTCTGCATTATCAGTAACAACATCAGAAACCCATACCTGAGGTGCTGGAATACTCTCTAGCTGAACAATCTGTTGATCTGACTGTATCTCTGTATCATCAGGTGTCTCAACCTGAACTGTATCTCTATCAATGGAGGGTGTGTGTGGCAGATTAAGTAGAGCAGACTCATCGAAAGTAGCATCTCTACTAGTCAGAAACTTCTAAACACATGGATCCCATAATCTATATCCCTTCACACCTGACGTATAACCAAGAAAGATGCACTTCTTGGCCCTAGGCTCCAGCTTTCCATCATTAACATATGCATATGCAGGACAACCAAAAACTTTGATCTGAGAATAATCAGAAGTTGAACCAGACCATACCTCTTTAGGAGTCTTCATCTGTAATGAAGAATGCGGTGTCTTATTCACAAGGTAGCAAGCCATGCTAATTGCTTCTGCCCACCATTCTCTCTTTAAACCTGCATTTGAAAGCATACAACGAGCCTTCTCAAGTAACGTCCTGTTTAACCTTTCAGCCACTCCATTTTGCTGAGGTCGACCTGTACATGTCCTGTGTCTGACTATGCCCTGATGTTCACAAAATTTAGTGAAGTCCCCTTCGAAAAACTCAAGACCATTATCAATCCTCAACCTCTTGATCGGCTTCCTTGTCTGTTTTTCAAGCAGAATTTTTCACTTCTTGAAGATATCATACACTTCATTTTTCTGCTTAAGAAAATAGACCCAAACTTTACATGAGTAGTCATCAGTGAACGTTAGAAGATACCTGGACCCACCTTTAGAAGCCACTCTAGAAGGTCCCCACAGATCAGAATGTATGTAGTCTAACGTTCCCTTAATCTGATGCACTGTTGCCTTGAAGCTGACTCTCTTCTACTTCCCATAAATACAGTGCTCACAGAATTCCATCAGTCCTGTTGACTGACCACAAAGAAGTGCCCTCTTACTCAGCTCAGACAATGCTTTGTCACCAATATGACCCATTCTCATGTGCCATAGTCTTGTGATTTCTGCATCTGTCATAGCATATGTGGAAATAGCAACTGCACCTGTCACGGTTGTACCTGCAAGCTCATACAAAGTACCAACCCTATTTCCTTTCATCACAATTAACGCACCCTTACTAACCCGTATGACTCCACCTTCAGCAGTATACTTGTACCCATTAGATTCAAGGGTACCTAGATAAATCAAGTTCTTTTTCAAATCCGGGACGTGACGAACATCACTCAAGGTTCTAATAGTTCCATCATACATTCTCACACGGACTGTTCCAACACCCACTACCTTACAAGCAGCATCATTACCCATCAAGACAACCCCACCTTGTATAGACTTACACGTGGAGAACCAGTCTCTGTTTGGAGTAACATGAAATGAACAACCCGAATCCATGACCCACTTATCTATGGACCTGGACTGAGAATCAGCAACTAATAGAAACTCCCCCTCACTATCCTCCTCTACAACACTAGCCTCAGCTGACTTGTCTTTACCCTGGTCACCCCTGTTACCCTCTTTTGATTTATTCTTATATCTGTAACATTCTTTCTTTATGTGCCCTTTCTTGTGACAATAGTGACACGACAGGTTCTTATGTCTAGATTTGGACCTGGACTTGTTCCCACCATTGGATCCCCTATGTTCTGGTCTACCTCTCACATGTAAGCCACTACCTGAGTCATTCACCAAGTCAGATAATTCCTTATCTATCCGTTCTTTACTCACAAGGTTTCTTTTTATCTCGTCAGCAGTAATGGTTGGCCTACCCCCGTATATCATGCTTTCTACGAAGCCCTTATATGAATTAGAGATCGAACACAGTAATATCATAGCTTGATCCTCATCCTTAGGGACATCATCCAAAGCCTTTAATTCATGTATAATTGAGGTAAATTCGCTAAGATGGTTTTTAAGAGATGTACCTTCTGACATACGAAAAGTGTACAACCGCCGTTTCACTGTGAGTTTGTTGGAGACTGACTTGTAGCAAAACATGTCTAACAATTTCTCCCATAACTCCTTTGTGGTTTTAATCTCCAATACCTCTGACAAACATCGTCAGCCAAACACATCTGTATAGCCGTGAGAGCCTTCTCATCCAACTCTTCTCATTGTGCCTCGGTCAACGTTTCTGGTTTCTTCTCTTTCCCCTCCAGTGCTTTCTTCAAGCAGTTCTGAGTCAGGAGTCCTTTCACACGGACTTGCCATAAGCTAAAGCTTCCCTGACCATTGAATTTCTCAACCTCGGTTTTGATACCTGATGCCATTGTATCAATTCGAAGAACCTGGCTCTGATACCAATTTGTGCGGAAATAAACAATTTACTCGGATCTCAATCGAATCAAATACCATGAAAATAACGAGAAACAATCGGACTAAAAGAGAAACGAAATAATAGACACAATGATTTACGTGGAAACCCTTTTACAATCGAAAGGGGAGAAAACCACGGGCGAAGATCAGAGCTTTTATTATTGAAACAAAAGAAGAAGAATAATTAAAATATTCTCTCACACTCTCAATTTGATTGGTGCGGCGCCGCAATAGGGAAAATCTCACTTTGACTTTGGATACTTTATGACGTACCCTACGTCCGTATTTATAGATGCGCGGAAATCCTGTTTCCCGATCGATCGAGGTCCCGATCGATCGGTTCCTCACCGATCGATCGGCCCGCTCTCTGGATGCGTCCCTCTTTTACATAACATTCCTGATCGATCGGGCTCTCCACGGCCCTTCTCCTTAATGCGCCGAGTAATTTTGAGACATTTACCTAGCAGGCTGCGTTTGGTCCGAGGTTGATGACGGTGAACAGGGGCTCAGGGTTGAGGTTGATGGACTGGGATGATTTGGGTTGAAGATGATGAACAGTGCGGTGAAGTTGGGCCGGAGTTGGGCCTGCGTTTGGGGATTGAGGTTGATGATATCCCGAATCTCGATTGATTTGATTTAATTGTTTATGCATCGAATTTGCCTTATTTGCACTAAAATTTGACAATTTTTGGAATTTTAATTTTAAACCTGTTAAACATAAAAATTGCCAAAATGAGTGTAGAATTATAATTAAATAGGTGCAAAATAATTAAAATAACAATTAGAAGATGCGTAAATATGAGACACATCAGAACAAAATCAAACTAACAGTAGTAGATATTCCGATTAACCGAGTTCCGGAAAACAGTAATGGCTACAGTTCCTCTAGTTTCTTAAATTCTTACCGAACCTGTTAAACTTTATCGGGCGTTTGTTCAATATCTCAATATTTGGTACACATGTGGTCTATATATAAACCCAAGTGAAGTTCAATCATAAAACCAATTGATATTAAATTGAGTAAATCACGAAGTTTATACATTAGTCCCTTCTCTCCCACAGCTCCTATGTATGATTCTTAGTAGACTCACATGTGAAGTTTCTAAAGAACTACTTGACACTGTAACAGATTGTGATATAGTTGAGATTATCTCACTATTGTAGTGGATGGTTTTTTCCTGCAAAATAGAAATTTAGAGCATTGAGTTTTGTGCTTAGAAATAGAGTTCTCGTTTCCCTCCTTCAATTTATCTGTCTAATTATTAATCATTAACTGGCTTCCGTCGAAGGCGGCGTCTGAGGTGAGATGCAAAACTTTTATTCTTATAAGGTGTTATTCTAAAAGAAAACGGTTTCCGAAGCTTCCCAACCCTATAGAAAGCAAAAATAAAATGATATTGTAAAATTTAAGTGAAATAAAAACGTACCAAATATACAAATATGTAATAAAGCAGCAATAATAACAGATACGTACAAATTTATATACAAATTTGTAATGAAAATCATTCAAGGACTCCAATAATATATTTTTATATAAAATGAAAAGAATGCAATATGTATCAATAGTCAAGAAATTTCGAAATCCGAGGCAGAATGGCACAGTGCCCCAAGTTATCTTCTATCCTGATGCCCATCCCCTTCCTGATAATCTTGCCTTTGCCTGTGCCTATCTTTTTGTTTAGTTACCCGACTGTATATGAGTAGAGTCAAGTCGAGATTGAAATTGGTAGGTTTGAGTACGGTTCTTGACTTGTTAGCATTAATTTCGGCTCGAAGTTTGTTGAATTTTGAAAGTTCAGGTTCAAACTTAACTCATCTAAAGTGCGGGCTCGACAAGTATAAATTTAAGTATGATTTTAGTTTAAAATCAGTTGATATTGGGTGGAGTAACGTGCTATATTTATACATTGATCTATTTTCTTTCACAGTTTTAATGTAAGTTTTTTTTATTAAACTTACACATGGAGTGTTTAATAGTAATAGGATTAGGCTCTGCTCAAATCGGTTCGGTTGAACTCAGTTTACCTCAATGAGTTCCAAAGTAAGTCTACTTTGACCTATCTAAGCTCATTTTGAGCTTGTTTGAAATGTTTTTGACTCAAATTCAGCTTCTTTTGGCTCAATTGAATATAATTAAGTTAATAGATTATATTATGATAGTCTCATTTAAGCTCGTGAGCCCATAAGCTCGAGCTTTATTGGGCTCGGGCTAACAAGCCAGCTTGACACATTTATACATTTTTTCCTTTTGCTAACGAGAAATTGCTTTTGCTTGATAAGAAATTATACGTAATTACATTAAAGTTTATAATAACTGCTTCTAAAATATTGAGAAAGTGCATAGAGACATATTTTTGTCAAATTCACTTTTGCTTGACGGTATCACCTATAATAACAGAGGTAGAAAGAAACGTAATATATATTATAGAATAGCATATAAGTCAATAATTTGTTAGTTAAAACGATAAATTTAACAAAATATAAAATATAAAATACTTAATTTGGGTGTAAATATGACTGTTTTTTCAGCTGACAATTTACGATCAATGCTTCCCACGAGTCTATATAACCACACAAGGAACCACAAAACTCAAACATACTCACAAGTTCAAACCACATCCACACCCAGAAAACTTAACCCAAACCACCATGGAAACCGGAACGTTCAATTCCCCGGCACCGGCCCCGGTCAACGGCTACGATGTGCCCGAGGGGGTGGAGGTTCGAGGTCGATACGATGAGGAGTTCGCGAGGATACTAACGAAGGAAGCGTTGGAGTTCGTGGCAGATTTGCAGAGGGAGTTTAGGAATCATATTAAGTATGCCATGGAGTGTAGGAAAGATATGAAGGCTAAGTATAATGCTGGAGGGATGCCGGGATTCGAACCTGCGACTCGGTGTGTTAGAGAGGGGGAGTGGGTTTGTGCACCACCGCCACCTGCGGTGGCTGATCGGAGGGTGGAGATCACCGGGCCGGTGGAGAGGAAGATGGTGATCAATGCTCTTAACTCTGGAGCTAAAGTTTTCATGGTATACATATATATATGTGCGTGTGTTTTTCTTTGCAGTTATTAACATTTTAGTCGTATGACGTTGTTTTAGAAATAATAAAATCGATATTAGCCTTTTTAAGTTAATAAAGGGCCTCTAACTTTTGGTTGTTTTAATAAAAGGCCTATCTTCAGCGTAATGATATTATTTTTTGTCAGTTAATATGATAACTGCTTTTCTATTAATATTGCAGTAAAATAATAACAGCACCATTCATTGCTTTTATTTGTTCTTTATAAGCATAAAATTCAAGATGTTTTATAATGTAGACACTAAATAGTTATTGAATGGCCGTTTTGTTATTTTACTATAATGTTAATAAAAAAGAAGTTGCCACATCAGTTCTTTGATAGAAAATGACGTCATTACGCAAGAGAAGCGCCTTTTTATTAATTCAAAAAGGTCGGAGTCCTTATTATTTTCAAAATTGTCGAGATACTAAAATGTAGATAACTCTGCCTTTCAATTTGCGATAAGATTATTAGTGGAGAAAAAGAAGCAAAACTATATAAATCTAGTGGACTACACCATCTTACACCAATATTAAAGATAACAACTAGCTCAGTTAATAAATTCTCAAGAATGATACCCGAGACTCGGAATCAAATCCTGCCTTTATATGGTGATGAAGAACCTGTGAGAGATTTGAAGAAAGTTGTCCCCTTATGCAACCAAATGGGGCTGCTTACCATTTAAGAAGAATGCTAGTACTTTGAAGACGAACCTAACTTTGGCTATTCTCCGTCAAACAATGAATATCTCGAGATTTTAGAATGATCACTTTTTTATTTTGTAAGGGAAGTCATTTTCCAACCTTAGAGGGACAAAATTTCCCTTCGAAAATCTTTTCCGTCAAAGAACGCTCACCAAACAATAGAATACAAAAAAACCAATTCTTGCGATCTAATTTTCTCTCTAAACAAACGAGCTGAGTATATGCAAAACTCTCCCGCCAATACTAACAATCTCTACTTCATTTGAATAGGCTGATTTTGAAGATGCACTGAGCCCAAGCTGGGAGAACCTCATGAGAGGCCAAGTGAACTTGAGAGACGCCGTGAGCGGAACCATCACTTACCATGACAAGGCCCGGAACCGCGTCTACAAGCTCAATGACTCCACTGCCAAGCTCTTCGTTCGCCCTCGTGGCTGGCACCTCCCTGAGTCTCACGTCCTCATCGATGGCGAGCCTGCCACCGGATGTCTCGTTGATTTCGGGCTCTATTTCTTTCATAACTTCGACAAGTTTCGAAAGACTCAGGGGGGCGGCTATGGACCTTTCTTTTACCTCCCTAAGATGGAGCATTCCAGGTATTATGAGTTGCGAATGATTGAATTTGAGTATAGAATTAATTATCAAAGGCTAAAAGTGTAGGAAATAGTTTCGTAGCTAAATGTTCGTGTTTTAGGAGAAGCTTCAGATTGCCTCATGTCGGTCATTTACGATCACGACACACGAGCTCAAAATTTTTCACTTAAACGAGCTGGCTCAAAGCAAACCAACTCTTTCTAGCTTTAACCAGCTGGCTCATGCGCGCTGGCTAGTCCAACTCATTTACTAGGAAAGAAGAGGTCAACATATAAGCTCAGTGAATACGTTACTTAACACAAATTGGTTTTAGAATAGTACATATTTATTTCCTCTTTTTTCAATTTTTGTGGTATATGTTTAGTTTTTTTTTTTTTCCCTTTATTTAGTCATCTTAACAATAAATTTGTATTTCAAAAACAGTCTCTCCACAGGGTAACACCATGTAGGAGTAAGGCTATGTACATTTTACCGCACCGGACCTTGTTTTAGCGGAAGCCTCTTTGAGGCACTAGGTGGTTGTTAATAATAAATTTGTATCTAAAAAATTTTGAATCCGCTACTTTAGACAAAAAAGGCGGAGATAAATGTGTTGCGATGGATACAGGGAAGCGAGGATATGGAAGAATGTATTCGAGAGAGCAGAGAAGAGGGCGGGGATAGAGAGGGGAAGCATAAGGGCGACCGTGCTAATAGAGACACTGCCAGCAGTATTCCAAATGGATGAGATCCTGTACGACCTCAGGTAAGATTCCATCTTAAACCAATTAACATTAATTGAGATATACCGCTAAATTTATTCATCGATCTCTTTTTTCTCTCAATTCCTATATGAAAAATTTTAGGAATACTCACGAGTGAAGTTTTGAACAGGGACCACTCTCTGGGTTTGAACTGTGGCCGTTGGGACTACATCTTTAGCTACGTCAAGACCATCCAGGCTCACTCCAACCGCCTTCTCCCCGATCGGGTCCAGGTTGGCATGACCCAACAATTCATGCGCAGCTACTCCAACCTCCTCATCTACACTTGTCACCGTCGTGGCGTCCACGCTATGGGTGGCATGGTACGCGTTTCTTCCTATAATGTTTTCTCGTCTAGCCAAACGGATACATGAAATGTTTCGAAAAAGAAAAAAAGTATACATTCACGTCTAAACAGAGGGCTAAATGCTCAATCTAGAATGAGGCAGGACATTTACATCCTGGCCTCATAAGTTCAAAGGAAATAAGAAAAATGATTAAAATGTTAGAAGAAAACGATCTAGTAGTTATGTATGGAGAAGATATTTCTGACCGGAAAATATTATTTATGAAGTCGAGAGTCTATCCACATATTATTCACAGGAAGAAATAACTTAACCTAGTTATTCACCGTAAAGAAATGATTTCCACGGCAGATGATTATAAGTGAGAAAAACCAAATGGCATGGGAGAGCTGTTGGGCTTCTCGTGTAGAGCCTCGTTTTATTCTATAATGGGTCATTCCTATTTAGCGGAAATTTTTGGGCTTGATTGGGCCTACGTCGAATTGACGATTTGCAAGGTATAGTGTGAGGAAAAAAAAGAAATTCTCCTATACTTTTTCCAAAAGATAATGAAAAATCTCTACAACTCCATGAACATTGGTACAATTAGCAGAGACAAGTAAATTTTATATCTTTTTCTCAATAAATTTTTTGACGTTCTTCTGTTTGGTTTTCCTAATGAGTTTCTCATCAAACTTGATGATGTTTGTGCTAACAGGCAGCACAGATACCAATCCGAGATGACCCAAAAGCGAACGAGAAGGCGCTAGAGCTGGTGCGCAAAGACAAGCTAAGAGAGGTGAAGGCAGGGCATGATGGGACATGGGCAGCGCACCCTGGTCTGATCCAACCAATCTTGCAAGTCTTTGATGCCACCCTAGGCACCTCGCCCAATCAGATCCACACCGCCAAGCGACCCGACGCAGCCCTCATCACCGAAGAGGACCTCCTCCAGCCCCCTCGTGGGGTTCGCACCATGGAGGGTCTACGCCTCAATACCCGGGTACCTTTTTCTTGAACGTTTGGGTTTGCATTTCGGTTTTGTATATGTTCGAGTTTTCCTTGATAATTTCTTGTCATGTTTGCGTCATATCTATGTGGATCTCGTATGTTCAATTCCGTGGGTCGGGCCTAAAAAACCCGCTGAAATTTAACATGGTATCAGAACGGGTTGATGATCCTGATTTCTTATTTTTCGCACCGTGTCCTTGTGAAAAGGGGTGCATTTGTGTTTGATGCCTCGAGGGCTCTCCAGTATGTTGGATCCAGTTGGATCGGAGAAGGCAAAGGGTGCGTTTGTCGTAGACTCACATGTGAGGGGGAGTGTTGAGGACTCCACATGTGAGTCTTGTGGAATCCCACATTAGAGTTGAGAGAAAGAAGTGATCACCTTATAAGCCTCGTGAGTTACTCCACCTATCGCCAATTGGTTTGAGGATAGAACCCCACTTAGGCTTATATGTGGATCTCGTATGTTCAATTCCGTGGGTCGGGCCTAAAAGACTTGGTGCAATTTAACAGTATCATCGTGTCGTATCAGCCCAACACGGCCATAGCACGATATCAAGGAACTAATTATCCCATGAAAGTAGGGGCTCTCATATTATGTTAAGGAATCGACTATTCTAAAAATTTAAACTTATATATGAAGATTCAAGAATGATGTTGTACTCTAAAATTCAAGATTTGACAAAATGTGTTCGTCTATTCAGGTAGGAATCCAATACTTGGCAGCATGGCTAAGGGGAATAGGCTCAGTTCCCTTGTACAACCTAATGGAAGACGCAGCCACAGCCGAGATTAGCCGAGTTCAGAACTGGCAGTGGCTCAAGTACCAGGCCGAGCTCGATGGGGACGGGCTTGGTGTCCGAGTCACCCCCGAGTTACTCGGCCGAGTGGTTGAGGAAGAGATGTCAAGAGTCGAGAGGGAGGTCGGCCCCGACAAGTTCAACAAAGGCATGTACAAGGAGGCATCCAAAATATTTACCAAACAGTGCTTGACGCCCGTTTTGGACGATTTTCTCACCCTTGATGCCTACAATCATATCGTCATACACCACCCTATGGGGCCTTCTAAGATGTGAGCGGGAGCGTGCAGTTGAGGTATCCGTCTGAATACTCGGTATATGCGGTTAAACAACAGCAGCAACAACAAACCCGGTAAAATGGCTTTTTTTCGTTGTCGGTTTTCTTATTTGAAATGTGTGGGATGATGTTATGTTGTGTAGCAAGGGCTTGTGCAGCTTGTGAAATGCTGCTGGACTATTGAATAATTGCTTCCATCTTGATAATCTCTTTTGAGTTTTTTTTTTTTGAATAACTACTGTAAAAGTTTAAGTTATCCGATAAAAGTTAATACAAAAATATTGAGTATTACCTTAAATTTTGTACGGCGTGCTTGTACGATTTGATACAATATGATGTTAGGGTAGGTGGCTCGAAGGAAAAACCTAAATAGAGGAGAGGGAAAAGGAGATACGGTTGAAAATGTTCATTTCGGGCCGCTTTCAACCCAAATCAGCTATAAGAAAAAGAGTTGGCGACCACTACTGTTAATTTCACCGGGTTTTAGGCTCGATTCATAAAGCTGACCCATACGAAGTTCTCATGAGGTTAATTTTATCTATATGTATGCATATGCTTGTAACTAATGTCGTTTACAAGTTGTTATTTCTTCAATTATCAGTAATGATATTAATTAGAAGCAAACTTAAAACATAACTAGTTTTAAATGAGATGCAGGCGACCCAGTACAAATCCATCTATTTATTTAACTTAAAAGCATTCGAGACCTGGCTACTAAAAGTTTTATCACCAACTCAACACGAATTTTACTTTATGACTAAATTGACATAATATAAAGACTAAATTGATGCATTAGATATAGTATATAAAAATATAACGCCTATAAATAAAAGAAAATCTATCACTTTAATATTCAAGGGTTGAACATTTTTTCACTTAGGTATTCTTGCATCAATATATGCAATGAGTTACCACGAAGTTTGAATATTTTTACACTTAGACACCCTATGTCAAATTTAACGACATTTTGTAAGAATATGATCAATTTTATATGAAAAATACTAATATAAGATATATGATAGTATACATAAGTGATGTTATTGTTTTTAGAAGAACTTCAGCGAATTATAATAAAAAGTTCATCAAACTTTGAGTCAAATACTTATCTAATACTAAAATCATGGCTCATGTCAACATATTTGATAAAAGAAAATTATAAATTCTATTGAAATATACTTATATATTATCAAAATTATGTTCCAATTTAACAATTTTTAACAAAAATCTACTAATTTTGGAGGGAGTGTAAAGCCATTACCCAAAATAGCATAAAAATAAAAAATATTTTTTAAACTAGCTTTTTTTAAAAAAATATTTTCCCAAATAGCATCCATATCATCATTTAACTTTTTTATTTTTTAGTTTTATTTTTTTTTACTTTCTTATTTTATTTTTAATATATATATAATTTTTTTAATTTGTAATACTTTTTTAATCACAATAATTAAATTAAATTAAATTAAATTATTTATTAAATATTTAGATTAAATTTGTGTAAAAATAATTTTATTTAAAATTTAATAAATAATTAAATTTAATTTATTTATTATAATACATAAAATATTATAAATTTAAAAAATATAAATGTAGTAAAAAAACAAAAAAACTAAAAAATAATGACATGGATGCCATTTTGAAAAATATTTTTTAAAAAAGTTAGTTTAGAAAATAATTTTTTGTTTTTGTGCTATTTTAGGAATGGCTCGGGAGTGTACTTGTGACAATATTTTTTAAATTTCAAGATACTTAAGTAATTTTATTAATCATGTAAAAAGATTAAAATTATTTTTATTATTTTTAAAAATATCAAATCCTAAAAAATAAATAACTCAATTATAAAATTAGAAAAGCAAAAAGGGGGGCAGAGGTAAAGTGTCGGCGGCAGTGGTGAAGGAAACTAAGGTACTCACTTTTACGAGAGAGAGAGAGTCACTTCAATTGTTCACACTATTTTTGAACATTCATTTCTTCACGAAGAGATCCCAAAAGCCAAGCGAACAACAACAACCGATCCAGTGTCTCGAGAACTCCCGTATATATAGAATCTAGGCCAAAAGCCAAGTGCAAATGGGACTAGTTACAGTAGCAAGATTATCAGTTGAAGTAGCAGTAACATCACTTGTTGTTTTCTGGGCTCTTTCTTTCTCACCCTTCTTTTACTCTGTCAGTCTCTCTCTCTCTCTCTCTCTGTACCCAAACGCTGCGTTTTTGTGTAAGCTAACTCACATTCTGGGTTCTCTCTGGGTTGCAGGCTCTTCATCCTTTGTTAATGGTGATTGGTTTCATTATTCTCAGCGGTGAAGGTATTTTACTCTCCAAAATGTTGAAGAACTCCTTTTTGTTTAGTATAACACTATTCATGGTCATTCACTAGTCCTCGGAAAGTTGATTCCTTGATATGATGCCGTAATCTCGTTGACAAAGTCTTCAAGAGTTTGAATTTCAGTAGCATCACTTTATTAACACATATAAAATAGACATGCACATTATCTGCTGTTCGAGTCTAACGAGCATTTGCTTAAGAAAACATGTTGGAGGAACCATTTTTGGTTTAGCATTGTTTTATGTTTGTAATTTTTTGGTTTTAAAGTAACTAAAATCACATTTTATTGCCCATCTTTTCTTATTTTTGTTTTTATTTTTAAAATTTTTTATTTGAGTGAAAAAAAAAACATATCAGGACTCATTTATCAGGCACTGATGTAATCGGATCTCATTAGAGCTTCGAAGTTAAGCGTGCTTAAGCGAGAGTAGTATTAGAATAAGTAATCTCTTGGGAAGTTCTCGTGTTGCTAACCTTATAAGATTGTAGATTCTCAGAAACAACCTCTCAGTAGGGTTACACCCTGAAGGAATAAGGTTGCGTATACACACCCCTCCTAGACCCCGCTTATACGGGAACCTTTGAGACGCTTAATCTGTTATTATTGTTATAGTGAGGCCAGGTTAATTTGAATATAAGTTATCTTGCCCTGTATTTTTCTCACTTTTTAAACGTATTTTTACTATTAAATTAAAGCCTCCCCATTGTCCTTTTTTGAACTTAAAATTCAAATCCCGGTTAATGGATCAGACCCATAATCAAAACCCGGTTTTCAAATTTTTAAAAATTTGAAATTTAAAATAGAAATAAATAGTGCTAAATTATAAATTAAAGCTCTCCACTGGCCATTTTTTGAACTGCATAATGTAAACTCCAATTGTTTCACACCGAGTCGAGTTAAGATCCAAGTAAAACGTACAACATAAGATTATTAATACAGTATAAAACCATTTCTGAGTCTTTACTTATCAGTTTAACTTTTTTAAAAAGTTGATTCCTTAACCTGGTATTATGAGGTCACAAGTTCAAATCTCAGAAACCTTCACTTTTAATATTAAAACAATCTGAGTATAAGGTATGAGGTGTGTTCGTACACAATATACACTTCAAGCCCAATTGGCATTCGCATGAGGAAACATGAGGGGACATGTTAGTGTATAAAACTATTTATGGGCCTTCACCAATCAACTTTTTATTTTATTTTTTTGAATTTTTCTGCATTTTTGAGAAATGGGTATATTATTTAATTATTTTTAATTTCTGGGTTTTTTTTAATTAATTTTTTTGGGTGTCAGCAATATTAGCGCACAAGTGGGTGAGAGGGACAAGGAACATGAAGAAATCAGTGCACTTGGGGATGCAAGGGGTGGCTTTGGCTAGTGGCATTTTTGGAATTTGGACAAAGTTTCAGGGCAAAAATGGAATTCTTGCGAATTTGTATAGTCTTCATTCTTGGATGGGCTTCATCTGTGTCTCCCTCTTTGCTTTCCAGGTTTGCTTCTCCTTTTTCCTGCTCTAGATGGGTGTAAACGAGCCGATCGTTCGATGAACTACTCGTATTCGAAATTAATTAGGGCTCGTTCGTGTTTATTGTCGAGGTTTGATAACTTATCAAGCCAAGTTTGAGTAAGCTCGATAAGCTTGACGAGCTGAGTTCAAACAGGGGGAGTGCTCAGCTTGTTAATGTTCGCGAACAGCTCATTAAGAGCTCATTAACAGTTAATATTGGTTCAAAATGGTTTGATAGCAACCTGAAAAGCTTGGCTCGGTAGCGAGCTCGACTCGACAGTAAGCTTGGCTCAATTTTAAGATCGCTTGGGCTCGATAATAAGCTCTACTTAACCCGATAACGAGCTTAACTCGGCTCAATAAGCCAAACGATAAGAGCTCGGCTCGAACTCGAGCTCTATAAGACTTATCAAACTCGAGTTCGAACAGGGGGTGCTCAGCTCGGCTTAGCTCGTTTACTCCCCTGCTCTCCTTAATAGCGATGACAATGGTGTGGGTAAAACCCATTACCTCTGGGTACTCGCCCCATGCGAGTATAAGTGAGACGGGCAGCGGGTACGGAATGGGTGTAAAAATTGAACCCAGATAATGTTTTTGGACCTGTATATTTCACACCGCTAGGCTATGTCATGATAACCTAAGAGGGTACCAACACGCAAGTATCGGAATCCCATTAGAACTTCGAAGTTAAGCGTGCTTGGGCGAGAGTGGTACCGAAATGAGTGACCTCCTGGGAAGTTATCATGTTGCACCTCTAATGTTGGGGGTTCTTGAAAACAGTCTCCTTTTAAGGTAGCACCCTGAAAAGGGAAGGTTGCATAGATCCACCCTCCGGATCCTGCTTAGGCGGGAGCCCTTGTGGCACTGGAAATGTTATTTTATGTTGCTTTTAGGCTATGTCATGATTACCTAAGAGGGTACCAACACGCAAACATCGGATCCCATTAGAACTTTGAAGTTAAGCGTGCTTGGACGAGAGTAGTACTAAGATGGGTGACCTCCTAAAAAGTCATCGTATTGCACCCCTCAGGTTGGGGATTCTCGAAAATAGTCTCTTTTTAAGGTAGCACCCTGAAAGAAAAAGGTTGCGTAAATTCACCTTCCAAATTTTGCTGAAGCGGGAGCCTTTGAGGCATTAAAAATATTGCTTTAGTTTGCTTTTAGGCTATGTCATGATTATACCGTCCATATTGAGCTAAGTGACGCCGTCCCCCTTTCCAACGTCTATTTTTGAGTTGTTCAATATTTATTTATTTTTTGACAAAAAAATTCTATTTCCAGCTTGTTTGGGTGAGTAGTATCAGGATGGGTGACCTCCTAAGAAGTCCTCGCCCTCAAATTGGAAGCATTAGAAAACAGCCTCTCTTCAGGCTAACACCCTGAAGGCGGCAGGTTGCGTACATCCGCCCCCTAGACCCTGCCTAGGCCGAAGCCCTTGAGACACTGGATATGTTCCCTTTAAAGTAATAATATCTACTAGAAAATTATTTACTTAGTTATTATACAATTTGAATATTTGTTTTCTAAATATCTTATATTTTAATATATAAAGTAAAATAGTACGAGTTTAAAAATTTTATCGCCCAGATACCCACTATTCCAGTAAATTTCTCCCGTAAAATGCTTATATAAATTATAACTACGATAATTTATAGGAGTAATGTCAATGTTTAACGCAAAAACTTATTGGATTATAGTAATTGTTATTTGTACTAAGAAAAATATATTACAAAAAGTACATATTATATATTAGCATTTTTTTTAACAAAAAATGTCAAATTTTTTGACTATGATACTTTATGTTTTCATGATTATGTTCTACTTTAATATCTTCCAGCAAAAATGTGTCAAATTTTAATTGACGATATATAGTTAATAATATTTTTGAACATTAAAGTAATTAAATAATATATTTTTGAAACTTCAAAATATATAAGTGATAAATCTCACTATATATATTTAGATTTTCTTTAAAATAATTTTTTCTTGTCTTTTATTTCTAGTTTTATCGCAATTAGGAGAAAAAAACTAGAAATTAAAAACCAAAAAAAAAATATATTTGTAACACTAAGTTGTTGTATTTTATTGATCCATATAAAATTAATAATATTTTTTTAATGCTTGAATGAAAAAAAATTAAATTCAAAAACAAAAATTTAGAAGTTAAAATACCAAACAAGTCCTTTGGGTACTATATTTCTTGCGTGGAGTATCAGTCACGTGACCCCGCAGATTCCGATAGCAAGTATTTCATTACTATTTTCCCTGCCACACTCGAGTCTCGACTCTTTCGTATTAAGCTCGGCTCGATGCTTGCTGAGCTTGTAAAGTTTAGGCTCGAGTTTGGGTCATTAAAAATTCGGGTTTGATTTGGTTCGATCTAAGCTCAACGAGATTCAAATTAAACTTGTATATTTCGGCTCATTTAAGTTCAATCTAAACTTGATTGGACTCGTTCTAAACTCGAACTTGGCTCATTTAGGCTCAAATTTTTGGCTTCATTAAGCATATTTAAGCAAATATATTATATTAAAAAAGGCTCCCGAACCTATAAGCTTGAGCTTCACTGGACCCAGCTTGGCTTTATAAGCTAAACAAGTTGGCTCGGCTCGGCTCGAGTTCAAAGCTAGCTTAGCCTTTTGAGCTTTATGACGAGCCTTCAAGAGTCAGCTGGATTTATTTATACCCCTACTCCTAATGTACAGAAAACAAAAACCCTAAAAACACCTTCAAAATTTAGATTTTACTTTCTTTATAACCAAAAATTGTAAACAAAAAAAAAATGATACCAAATATGTTCTAATTCTGTAGGGTTTTTGTGAATTTTCGAGCCTCAACCTGACCTATGAAGTTCCATCCTACTACTAATTAGTATTAGGTGGAGTATAGCCCTCTCGATTTATATGTTAATCTCTTCTCACAGCTCTTATATGAGTTTCTTACTAAACTCACATGTGGAGTCCTTAACAGTTTTATTGCATCTCGTAACCTCTTCTAATACGTTATTTTACATGTTGCAGTGGGTGATGGGTTTTCTAAGCTTTTGGCACCGAGGGGAGGCGCGAAGAGTGAGGGCGACAATCTTGCCATGGCACGTCTTCCTCGGTCTCTACACATACGGTCTAGCAGTCGCAACTGCCGAGACAGGGCTCCTTGAGAAACTAACGTTTTCACAAACAAATAGGAACGTGTCCAAGCACGGGTTTGAATCCATGGTCGTTAACGGCCTAGGGTTAGGGTTAGCACTATTAAGTGGCATTGTGATCCTAGCTGCAGTTTCGCCTAAGTACCAAAATCGACATTCCAAGATAACTTACTCAAAGGATTAATCATGTACCTTGACTTGTTGCTTATTGATCGATGTCGTTAACACTGAAAATTAGAATTGATGTATGAGTCACGACATTTTCTATTGAAAAAATAGTACCAAAATTGAGACCGTAAAACAACAAATTTATGCACGCATAAGGATTTTTTTTTTTAATTTGAATAGTTGTAGGAAATTTGTAAAAAGATGAGTTTTTTGTATACTTGAGATGGACAATCAATTGAACAAGTTTATTTTTAGTACTTTATTTGATATTGTTATTTAATATGAGGTCGTAATTTTCCGTCTCCTTACTCCCAAACTCGCTTATTTATGGGGGGCGACCGATAAAGTGAGCCAAGCAAAAAAGATAAGACTTGTCAATGATTGGTTCTACAAATTTTTTAGGTTGGAGTATATATGAGCCAAGTCAAGCCCAAGCTTGTTCGACTCGAGGCTTAACTCGTTAAAACTCAACTCCATTGTTCGGCTTGTCTCGTCACAGTGTGCCAGGCTTTTTTTTCCCCCTTACAAATGGTAAGAAATCCAAATAGATGGAACAAGGAAGTCAATTCCAAGTCTCGGGTACCATACTGACTTTAACAGTTAGTTGAGCTTGATCTAGGTTTATTTGACCTCGTATATGCTCGTTCAAACTCACCTTCTACCTGGATTCATATAAATTTGTTCTAGGTTCGCCTGGACTTGTTTAAAGCCAACTCATTTACATTCAAACTATCCTCAATTACACATATTTAGGTTAATAAATTGCAGGCTCGAGAGTCAACGAACTCAAGTTTCACTCAACTTGAGCTAGAAACGAGTTAAACCTTTTGAGTGTCATGACAAGCTACAAAATTCAGGAAATATAAATTTGCATCTTTCCATACAACATTAATTTTACTAATATGGTATACAAAATACACTATGAATTAATATAACATGAAACTATTTCATCAACTTTGGAGAAAGTACGATTATTTTCCACTTATATTTTGCTTTTTATTTTAAAAAAAATACGGATACATATTATAATTGACAATCATTCGTAAATGGCCTTTTTAAACATAAAAATACGACTACATATTCAATATGCTAATTATACGCGCAGTTACTAGCTATGGATCGTACTATATAGCATCCGAACCTCGTATGTCAAATTTTGGGGTGGGAAAGGCATTCGGTGTTATTACACCCGAGACGTTTTATTTCTTTTAACGCAATTAAAACGCATCCAATCACATTTTCTTGTAAAAAGTGTTTTTTTGCGATCAATCAAGCAAAAAAAATTCAATCAATCGCACCAAAAAACCGCACCATTCGTTGTAACAACACACATCCAATTGCTATTCTCGAGCCTTGATTCGGGCCCAGGTGGAGGCCCAAGCCCAGGCCAGTAATTTCAGCTGATAAATTGGAGCTTCGTTATGTGGCCTATATAAACCCTATTTAGAACTTGAGAAAAAAAAAAAAAAAAAAAAAAAAAAACACCACTTTTAGCGCCCCAAGAGCTCCCGCCTAAGTAGGGTCTGGGGGGAATGTACGCAGCCTTCCCCCTTCAAGGTGCCCTGAGGGAGACTGTTTTTGAAAACCTCCCAAACCTAAGGGGTGCAACACAAGGACTTCCCAAAAGGTCACCCATCTTGATACTACTCTCGCCCAAGCACGCTTAAATTCGGAGTTCTAATGGGATCCGATGTTTGCATGTTGGTACCCTCTTAGGTAGAGTCTGAGAGAGTAAAGTGAAAATTAGAAAAAACTCCGTAAACTTTCCAGCAATAAAATATCGCCACAACTTTGTGGATTTAGACATTTCAAGCCGAACCATGTTCTATTTCAGTTGTTGCATTTCATAACACTGGTGACGTTGAAATTGCAGTATATTGCCACCGCTGCAAATGCTCTTATTTTTCCAAAATTCAAATATGGTTGAAGGTTGAAGAAAGAGAACTGTTGTCGATTAAAATCAGATGACAAGACTAAGGCTAGGACGAAGTCCTCGCACCGGTACAACGGGACTGTAGAAAAGACCACTCGGTCCCTCCTTATCTATAGCGACGTGTCACAATAATACAAAAACCGAGCCTCTAAACATATTCCCATTCAAAAGCAAGAAGCTGCCATGGCTACCGGCTGCTAGTCAAATCAATTACCTGAACTGCCTTTTTCGACAGGACGGCCGCTGCAACAGTAAAAGTGCGGCAATTTCACCCGCCCACAGCTCCTGCAAACGCCAAACATCTGTTGTTAGGGATATGAAGCGTATCAACAACGAAAACTCAACAAGAAAAAAAAGCAAAACGTAAGATTTGCGTGATTCAACCAATTGTGCCTATAGTACAGAGCTGCAGCTGTCTTTTAGAGAAGAGTACAAGAAACTTCTTCTTTCATAAAACATCTCGCAAACACCAAGCGAGGGAATATATACGCACATTGAACGCTTGAAACACCCTCGATCGGGCTTGTTGCCCGACCTCTGCTCCATGGACTGATCAACATGATAAATTATAGAACAAAACCAGGCTCCACACAAGAAGTCCAACTCATCAAAACCGAGCAACCTTAACGTGATACATGTGCTCCTATGTGTTTGCAGAAAGAACGATCTACAACTACTAAATACACGTTATTAGATACATTTTTTTCAATTTTCCTTGAACATTAGAAGCTATTATAAATAATATTTAGTATGTGAAGAAAAAAAACTAAATATTTAATAAATAACTAAATTTACAAGTTTATGAGGCCATAAATCACTCCATACAAAAGTATCAAACAAATTTGAAAATCTCACTATTATGCACCCAAAGATAGAACTATAAGTATACTTTTGGTTGAAGACATTACATTTTCCTTTCCGAAAATTTTTATTTTTTAAATGTTTCCATTGAGAAATATTCCGCTTAGGCGGGAGCCCTTGAGTCACTGGGTCTATTGCTGCTGTTAATTTTTTTTTTCCCCCATTGGGAAATACTCTTTTATTAAAAACTTTTGTTTGTTCATGAAGAAAAAATAATTACATTATACGTGTTCATATGAGATTTGTGCATGATCAAGTCGAGATTAAAGTGATATATAAGACGTCATATAACGAGAGAAAATGTTTTCTCCTCTCCTTGAGGAAAAGCTAGCCTCCTCTCTATGAAAGAAAACATGTTCCCCTAAAACAGGAATCGCTACTCATTTCAACAATGAAACTGCAGGAATATGTGAAAAACCTGTTATGTCAATGGTCACACAATACAAAAGAATCAGGCCCCCGCCAAAGGCACTTTAGGTTCAAATCCCGATACTAGCAAGTTCAGGTTAGAGGTGTACAATGGGAGGATTGGGTTACGTTTGGGGCCAACCCGCTAAGAACCATAATTGTAGGTCCAAGACCCACCTAGACCCATAAAAAACATTGTTATACGTTAGTTCTGGTTTTAGTTCTGATCGATCATGCGTAACCCATTGCAACCCGCAGAAGTCCAAAGATATAATATGTTGCATTTAAATATATGCGGGAATGTATCTATTAAAACTTAAATCAAATGGATCTGTGTATATAGGTCTTGTGGGTTGATCCAACAAAAACCCACAGGTCAACTTCTATCTACCCAATAAAACCAATTAGCTTAAAGAAACAACCCAACCTAACTCAGTGAGCCTTGGATTTACCCAAACTCATGAGCATCCCTAGTTCAGCTTACCAAATACTCAACCCTAACCATAGTTTTTTTGGCTGACCAATCACATTGGATATAAAATTACCAGGTCTAATTCATCGAGCTCATTGGAAGAGGAGGTCTTACTTGCAACGAATTATCACCGGGATAGGCTTCAAAGCTTTCGGCCCGTTTCTGATGCCTCTCTTATGGGGAGAAACCTGTATTCAGAAATTCATAGACATCCATGTTTATATACTGATTCACCAAACTCACAGCAGAGTTGAAATTCGAAGCAAATCCAACAATTATAGCAAAAATTACAAGTACCCAGAAAGGCAAAAGCATATGCATGAATGACATAAAAAGTAGCTACTAGCTTGTTTCCAAAATCCCAGTAAGATTACACATGATAAACATACAAACTGAACTAGAAAAGATTTAGGGTCTATTTGACTAAGCTGTGAAGAACTGTTTACTTTAAAAGCACCTTTTGCATAAGCATTGTTTGTAAAAAGTATTGTGTATAGAGATATTTTTGTGTGAAAATATTTTAGATTTTGCTTCCTTCTATTTTGATAGGAAAAGCACTACTTCCATGCTTCCGCTTAAAAGCATAAAGGCAGTTTCTTCTTTTATTTTAAAACACTTTCGTTTCAGGCCAAATACCCTTAAAATATTAATGAAGTACCTTTAAAAAAATTTTAAAAAAAAAAATTAATAAAAGAAGCTTGGACAAAGAGGTCTTTAATGGGAAGTAGGAAGAAATCTACTCCGGGAGGAGGGAGACGTCAGCTATTATATTCCTATTCCAAAGCATTGTAAAGGATGTTCCTTCTTCCCTGATGCTACAGACATGACATGTTTCATGGATGCTTCAGCCATGAAAAGTTTTTCTAGATATTGCTATTACTAGAGTAAAAAATGTTATTGTTAAAGTAATGATGTGATTTATAGCAGATAATAGCCATAAAATTTCACAAAATTTCTCATGCATTAACAATTTTGACCTGATAATAACATTACTCATTTTATTAATCAATAAAAAGGAATGACATACACACATGGGAGCGGTCATAGAAAGATCAAATTTCTGCAGAGGGAGACAAAGAAGACTTATGATTCGAGGAGAACGAACTTATATTCTTACTTTTCTGATTAGTCGCATGGTCAGAAACAAGAAGAATGGCATAGAAAAATGAAATGAGAGATACAGTTAGGGTCTATTTGGTAGGGAGGAAAAGTTGATTCCAGGAATTGGTTTTTCTTTTCTTTGTTGTTTGTTGCGCAATTTTTTACAAAAAAGATTTTCCCAAGAAAGGGTTCTCAAAACAACAACAACAACAACAAAAAACCCAGTGCCTCCAAGGGCTCCCGCCAAAAGCAAGGTCTGGGGAGGGTTCTCGAAACATTGGGTGGAAAATGACTTTCCGTGGAAAATGGGGGAGGTCATCATACCAAGCAACTGAAAAAGCTTCGAGATCAGAAAGAAATGAATTGGACGGGATCTCAGGGTATTAAAGGTCACAACATCGGATGATGAATGGAGTGAAGAATCACCAATTAGTCCGATCTTGGACCAAATTATGTGGTTTAATTTGATTTTTGATTTGAAGTATTATATGGTGATCATATATAGTGTGGAAGTTTAATTTTTATCACTTGTCATGTATGCTATATCACTTGTTAAGGTATAGGATGTTTGTTGAAAGATTTCTTTCCTTTTTTTGCCCTCAATTCCCCCTCTCCTTTAACCCAAACAACGAGAAACGTCAACCAGGTATTGCTTTGTGTAGGAAAATCTTTTCAAAGGAAAACATTTTAAGGAAAAGCGGACTTCCCCTTTTCTTTGATTAATTCCCTCCCTCTCTTATTAATAACTTATTTCCGGCATGTGAGTTCAACTGATGTAGTCAATAGCAAAGATCGAACAACAATCAATACCATAAGCTTTGGAAGGAAACAGGGGCTAAGCGTAACCTTTTTCTTTGGAACAGCCATGAGCTCCATGGATCCACCAGGACCGAAACTCGGGAACTGAAATCTGATGCTGTCTTCTGAGTTGCAGCAACCAGACTCGGGAAGTGACAGCAGGGGTACATTAGTCACTTGATCAATCATAGAGCTTCCTGGAGCTGGAAAAGCAAGGCCATGGGTTGACCTTCTAAAGCCTAGTACACAACCATGGGTTCCTCTTTGAATGGCAGCCCTAAAGGCCATATTCCCTTTCTCTCTCTCTTTTTCTTATACCAAGAAACTTTTCTTGTATTCTTTTTGCAATAGATTTGTTACTGCTCAAGATGACAGAAATAGCATCCTATTAGCTAGCAGAAAACACCAGATTGAACATCTTAATGACAACAAAAACAACCACCACCACCGCCGCCCAGTGCCTCAAAAAGGGTCCTGTCAAGACAGGTTTTGAAAGGGTAAGATGTATGGCCTCACCCCTACAGGTTTTAAAGGCTCCTGTAGAGAGGTTGTTTCTAAGGGCCCTCAACCTTAAAAAGAACCATATTCCGTCAAATGAACAAAACAAATATAAATTGTCAACTTTTTTGATGATATAGATTACACAATGAGAGGACATAGCGTGCAGGGTTCATTGACAAGACAAACAGCAGAAAACAAAGCTCATGAAGAAAAATTCCAAATCATTTGGGACAATTAGCCGTAACGGAAATCAATTCTAGAGTAAAATTTGCAAAGATCGATGAAAACAAGCAAAACTTTTGTAGGACAAGCAGCTGTAATTTAAACAAATTTTAAGATATTAAAAATTCACAATACTGTTGATATGACCTAAAACTAAAATGAACTTTAATTAACTTGGAAACTTGAGTTGCAAAAAATTAAACAGAAAATAAAGAAGAGATAGAAACAAGCAATTGACTCATTGAGTATGATGCCGTTCCCATTACAAACTATGGCTATTTATAATCGCGGATAAGGACAAAATGGGAGATGTCTCTTAGCAATAGCATTCTGATTTTGAGGAAGGAATCGATTTGTTGCACCGTGAACATGCACCGAGCTTCCACTCTTCTTTTTCTGCCCATTTATGTGCCCTGCTCGTTGCTGAGGCATTAGACTCGGCCTCCATGGGCCACGCCGCTCGAAAAACCCACTAACGGCATGTATGCAATGGTGCAGGGAATTGGGCAAGATTGGGCACATAACAAGTACTAATGGAAATCAATTCAAGAAAATACCTGTAAGGAAATCAATTCTAAAGTAAAATTTGCAACGATCGATGAAACGGGTTCAGATTTTTAGGACAATCAACTGTAATGAAAGCCAATTTTAAGCTATTACAGATTCACAATCATGTTGTTTCAACGCTCAAAATGGCAGGGTAGCTTGATAGTATCAAAACAGACCAAAATGAAAGTCTAAGAGTCAAATGAAAACTACAGATATCAGTACTTCTACAATGTGTAAAAGTACAGACAAGCTATTTCCCGATTCTTGTCATCTAGACGGAAGTGGCCATGCTAACATTCTTTATATCATTCTAATTTTGTCAAATGTCTCAAAGAGATAGGAGATCAAGTTATCAGGGTTCTTGGAGCCATTTCGATACTGAGGATCCAGTATAAGGGGGCAAGAAGCTCAAGGAAGGATTATGCTCACCAATTTTCTCTCTCTCTGAATTCACACGGGCGTCCTATAAGTATCCAACAGTAGCACAATATTCGTGTTAACCTTTCCCGCTAACTCCTATCGTTGGCATACCCGATATTATATTTCTAACAACCAAAGTTACTCGCCCTTAGTGGTTCTCGCCAAATGCTTCTTGGCATGTAAATACAGGATAGCTATGAACTATGTCACACGGCTAGCATGCGACATCAGTCCTATAAATACCACCTACCCCATCATAAAGCATCCTCAAAATCCTCTGGAAACTCTCTAAACTCTCTCAAAATCCTCCCTGCATTCCTCAAACTCTCAGGCCCTACTCCTCTTTGAGCTTGAGCTCAACTCTCCTAATCTAACAAACCCCTCTTAAAACAAGCACCAATAACCTATAACTATAACTGAACTTATGCTATGCCATTAGAATAAACAAAAGATAAGTACATAATCGACCAATTAACCCCACTAAAACTCAAAATTTCAACACTTAACGCATATTTTCGACAAGAAATTCAACTACAACATTAGAGAGAGAAGAAATGGAATGCAAACAGAGGTGTAAGCAATCAACTTCCCAAAAACTCAAGAGGTGGAAATCCATAAGTTAGTTTTATATTCTAACATGTCCCGAGTTTTATATTCTAACATGTCCCGACACGCAACTGCCCATTTAGGCTAAAAGCACAGATGTTGCACAGACCCGCTTCATATTTGTGCTTGTATTATGCTAATAATAGAAGAGGGCTCTTGCGATTCAAACCTGCAACCTCTTAGCTAACAGGTCCAATATCATGTCAAGAAACCAGCTATTTCAAGAGGTGAAAACCCATAAGTTAGTTTTATACTCTAACATGTCTCGACACGCAAATGCCCATTTGGGCTAAAAGCACAGATGTTGCACAGACCCGCTTCATATTTGTGCTTGTATTATGCTAACAATAGAAGAGGGCTCTTGCGATTCAAACCTGCAACCTCTTAGCTAACAGGTCCAATAGCACGTCAAGAAACCAACTATTTCAAAACTCAATTAATAGATAAAAGTGCATTAAGATAACAATAAAAGTTGAAATCGAAATAGGAAAACGCAAATGAAACTAAAATCAAATCCTTGCTTACAGTGATTTGCCAGCAAAGTCTGGAGCACAAGAGGCACAGAGAGGTTGCAGCAAGCCGGCGGCCAAGACACAGAGAGAGAGAGAGAGAGAGAGAGAGAGAGGGGTAAGACCGTTGGGCTTACGAGTTTCCTTATGGGCCGAAAAGCCCATGCCTGGTATACATCCACCTGGCCCAGTTCGTACATATATATATATATATATATATATATCGACGTTCTTATGAGGGATACAAGTTGTAATTTTTTTTTTTTACTATTTAATAAATCTTAACCGTCTATTACAATAAAAAGTCAGGATTTGCCTCTCTTATGCTATCATAAAAGCGCCACTCATATAGGACACAATTCCTATAAGAAAGTGAGATGAGAGAATCTTAGCCGTCCATTGTAATAAATGATTAAGAATTGTTAAACATTAAAAAAATTATAATTTACAGTTTATGCCTCTTTATGGGGTATAAAGAAAAAAAAGGTAAGGAAAGAAAATTATTTTTTTCAATACTCAACAAATATTGGCCGTAAACTATTATTTTTGTAATGTCCAATAAATGTTGGTCATCCATTAAAATGGAGGATCAGGATTCACCCCTCTCATGCTCCCACTCTTTTATAAGAACACCACCACACATATATATGTGTGTGTGTGTGCGTTTATATTAGTAATGTTGGCGGGTGGATAAGAAAATCCTTTTCAATGGGGATATACTTTTGCCCAAGTGGTGATTCAAACTCGAGTGATGCATATAGCCGTTGGTGGATATACCCAATTCATATCTATATATATATATATATGTGTGTGTGCGCGCGCGTGTAAGATTGGGCAATTTATTGACAAATACTTCATCCCATTGTATCTGCACATATAATCACATCGAGGTGTCGTAACAATTTCTCTTCTACACTTTCCCGACCTTTATCATAAATGATTTGCATTTGCCTTTTAAGTCTGAAGTCTTATTACCTTCTCTAAAAATGTTGGAACTAAACACAAAAACTACCCAAAAAGAAGTAGAATGATATTACCAATAACTCGTGTAGATAAAAAAATACCAATAAAGTCATAGTTGAGCGATGTGTGGATCATGCTCTATTTAAGATGGTTTCGCGCCCCTCTTGGATCTAAGCTGGTCCAGCAGGTGCTGCCGAACCGCCTCTAAGATACAACGCCCAACCACTTTTGATACTTTCTTGGTCTGTACAACCTCAAAAGCCAAGCCTTATTAACACCTTCACTTACCAAAGTATCAAAAATTTGACAAACTCATAATAGAAAATATACACACACACGTACATACATATACATACATACATACATACATATATATATATATATATATATATATATATATACATGCGCGCGCGTGTGTATGTATGTGTATGTATGTATGTGTGTATGCATGCATGAGAACTATTCCCTCGTTGATTCCCTGCATCACTAATGGCATTTGTTGTGATTTGAGGATTCAAAAAAGATTTTAAGCCTGTTTATGTTCTCAAAACACTTCCATTAATATTGATCTTTAAAGAAAACCGAACCTATTATCAACCTAAATCCAAAACAGTTGTTTTAACTTTACAAATTGAAGGTTATCTTTTTAAATCCGGTTTTGTCTTCAACATCAACTTTGTTTATAAATGGATCGGTGAAAAGGGTGGTTTTAAACTGTGGCTCTACGATTTAAGTTGAGATTACAAACGACGATAGAAGACATAAACAAAAAATAGAGAGTACACACGATTTTAACGTGGTTCGGTCCTAACTGACCTACTCCACGACCCCCTACCACTAGAGAGATCTATTTTATTAATCTTTACAAACCATATTACAGATTACAAGGCACTTTCCACCAATAACCTAAGTTATTAAATTGCAACCCTTCCTAAAACCAATCTTCACAATCAAAACAGTAAAGAAATAGAAAGGAGTAAGAGGTTATACCGACTCCAAGCTGGTGGCCGCGAGTCTCACGATCCCAAGTCGGACCTTTGGACTAGCCTTCGTGGTTTCCGGCTCCTAGCGAGTCTACTTCTTACCTAGGTGGGTTTTTGTCACTGAAACCCTCTAAGCAAAACCCAAAAAAACACCTTGAAAATGGAGGGAGAGTGATCGGTTTATTTGGGAGAGAGGAGAGGAGGAGAGAGAAATGGGAACCCAAAAAACCCACCCCAAAAGTGCTGCTGTTGCTTTTCTCTCTCCTCTAACCCCCTTTAAATAACAAAAAAAAAAAAAGCAATCCTGGCCTTTGATTTTGCCACCCATTTCAACGGCTAAGATGAAGCCTCCAAAACAGCCAATCAGAGTGGGACATGTGTCCATCTTGAGCAGATAAAATGCAACGGGTAAAAGCTTGCACAAGAAGCTGAACCGAGTAATAATAAAGGAATGTACCCAGTGCTTCAAGGGCTCCCGCCTACGCAGGGTCTGGGGGGGACGGATGTACGCAGCCTTCCCCCTTCAGGGTGTTAACCTGAACCGGGTAATAATAATATATATATTTTATTAATAAATTCAAATTTTATACTTTAAAATTTAATTTATTTTATTTTAACTTAATTTAAAAAAACAATTCAATTTTTTTTTTTTTAACAAAATACAAGTTGTAACATTAATAACTTAGATCTCATGCATTATTTCGGGACATAGTTTAGACTATATAGGAACCAATTTCTAACAATTCTCCACCTGGTTCCTATGTGGTCTAACTACTGGATTCACTCTAGTAATAGGGCACAAAACAATTTTGGTTTTGGTCCATCAGTCGCCTCCTGAACTAAGTTAATACACTTTATTAACTTGTTCAAGGGTACGGCCTTGGTTCCCATATCTGCCGGATAATAGTTTGTATAAATTTTTTGTAGGTCCACCTTTCTTGACTCTATCTGTTCAGTAACAAAATGTCGCCTGATAGCAAGATGCTTACTCCTATCATGAAAAACAGGGTTCTTACTTAACGCTAGGGCCGACTGGCTATCCGTATATATCGTTGGTACCCCTAGGCCTAAGTTTAATTCATCAAAAAGTCCACTTAGCCATATCACCTCTTTAATGGCATTTGTTAGTGCCAAGAGCTCGGCTTCGGTAGTTGACAATGCTGTCAATGACTAGAGCTTAGATCTCCAACTCACGGCTCCGCCATTTAAAGAGAAGATGTAGGAGCTCGTGGACTTACGCTTGTCAAGGTCTCCACCGAAATCACTATCAATGTATCCTAAAAGTTTTAAGTCTGTATTTTTTCGTCCAAATGTAAGTCCTAGCTTCGTGGTACCCTTGATATATCTCAAGAGCCACTTAACCCCATTCCAATGCTCTTTTCCTGGGTTCATCGTGAATCTAGAGAGCACACTAATGGGATAAGCTAAATCAGGCCTAGTACATGTCATGGCATACATAATGGAACCTATTGCATTAACATAAGGAACATTAATCATTTCGGCCATTTCCTGTTCGTTTTCTGGACATTGTGTTACTGAAAATTTGTGATGTGCGGCAATGGGAACTCTAACAATTTTAGCATCTTTCATGTTAAACCTATGAATGACCTTTTTTAAGTATGAGGTTTGGCATAAGTTTATCGTATGTTTAGTACGATCCCTACTTATTTCCATCCCTAAGATTTTCTTAGCTAGACCTAGGTCTTTCATTTCAAAGTTCCAGTTTAACATGTCTTTCAATTTCTCAATCTCAGATAGACGACGGCTAGCTATCAACGTGTCATCCACATAAATCAATAAATATACAGCAGAATCAGAATTCAAATTTTTCGCATAGAAACACACATCATGTATTAACCTAGAGAACCCAACTTCAGTCATGAAGTGGTGGAACCGCTTGTACCATTGCCTCGGGGACTGTTTTAGCCCATACAAGGCCAGCATTCACGGGCTTCACAAAGCCCTCGGGCTGAGCCATGTAGATCTCCTCATCGAGCTCCCCACGCAAGAAAGCGGTGGTCACATCTAACTGTTCCAACTCTAGGTCAAACTTGGCTATCAAAGTCATCAGCACCCTAATGGTGGTGTGTTTTACTACAGGCGAAAATATTTCGTTATAATCCACGCCTTCTCGCCGCGTGAAACCTTCAGCTACAAGTCTGGCCTTAAACCTAGGTTTTCCAGAAGGTAAACAAAGTTCCTTAATTTTGAATATCCACTTAGATCCTACTAGTTTCTTGCCCGCCGGCTTGGGCACTAGTGACTAAGTCCTATTTTTCACTAAGGAGTCCATTTCTGCCTTCATAGCATCCAGCCATTCTGCTGAATACTAGCTGTTAACAGCCTGTTTGTAGCTTAAAGGTTCTGACTCAATATATTCTAATGTTGTATTTAGGGCGTAGGCTATGCAGTCCGCATATCCTAACCTCTGTGGGGGTCTCACATCCCTCCTTACCCTATCTCTTGACAATAGATAGTTATCTAGCTCGTTTTCAGGTATGGTCTCTATTTCCATCATGGTTTCTGGTTCGGTGCCTCCTATATCTTGAGATTGATCCATCTAAGTTTCTAACATTTGTTCGGGTTCTACTCTATCTAGCTCTGGTTCAGGTTCAGTTCTTGTTCTTGTTTCACTTTGGTAATTAGGTCCAGGTGGGTTCATTTCAAATTCGTAGTGTTCTGGCTCAAACATGCGCTTTTTGGGAGTTAAGTTCTTATCTAAGTAGGGCATTTCATATTCACTAAACTTCACATCTCTACTTATGATAATTTTCATTTTGTTTCCATCCTTAACTCCTATTCTGTATCCCTTTACCCCTTCAGGGTAACAGAGAAACACACCTTTGACGGCTCTTGGTTCCAGCTTGCCCTCCGATTGGTGGGCATAGGTTGCACAGCCAAAGACTCTCGGTAATGAGTAGTTTGCCGGTTTTCCCGTCCACATTTCTTTTGGTGTTTTTAGGCCAATACCAGATGAGGGCATCCTATTCACTAAATAGCTGGCTGTATTAAAAGCCTCCCCCCAAAACTGTTTACCCAGGCCAGATGCGAATAGCATACACCGAACTCTATCCAACAGGGTTCGGTTCATACGCTCCGCAACACCATTTTGTTGGGGTGTTCCTCTAACAGTATTATGATGTATGATTCCATTTTTCGCACATAACTCATCAAATTCGCTATTTATGTATTCCAGCCCGTTGCCAGTTCTTAGATATTTCATTTTTCATCCGATTATATTTTCTATCTGAGTTTTCCACCTATTAAATGTGGGAAAGCAATCATCCTTATTTTTCAGCAAAAAAGTCCAAACTTTGCGTGAGAAATCATCAACAATGGAAAGAAAATATAATGCTCCACCTAAAGTCGACACCCTGGCAAGCCCCCATAAATCCGAATGAATGTAATCTAAAGGCCCATGAGTTATGTGTTTACCTACATTAAATATTAACTTGTGATGTTTGCCAAAGATACAAGATTCACAAAAACTTAGTTTTCAAATATTATCTCCTCCTAGTAGGCCTTGTTTGGCCAACTCTTTCAAACCTCTCTCCGACACATGACCTAACCTCTTATGTCATAGTTCTGTTGGGTCGTTATTAACTATTGCATTAGACTCTCCCGACATTATCCTACCCTTTAGTACGTATAACCCATTTTTCAACTCACCTTTTAGAACTACCAAGGATCTTTTCATGATCCTCAGTTCTGAGTTCATGGCTCTAAATGACATTCCGTTTAGGTCCAATTGACCTAGGGAAATCAGGTTCCTACGTAGGTCGGGAACATGTCTTACATCCTCAAGTATGTATGTAGTCCCATTAGTTAATTTTATCTTGACAGACCCAACTCCAACTATTTTGCATCCTCGGTTATCTCCTAACGGCACCCTTCCCCCATTAACAGGTTTGTAATTAATAAAATTTGATCTAGTGGTAGTCATATGAAAACTACACCCTGAGTCTAACACCCATTCATGTTCTAATGTATGAGACGAAACATTAACATGATCAGAAGTACTACAATCAGACATAGCACGTTTAGGCAGTTCACAATTGGTAATTAAATCAGCCGAAACAGTAAGAACTTCAGCACTTCCAGATTCAAATGAACCCACATTGTCTGCTGTTCCTGGTGCTTTGTTCTTATCAGGGCAATTCTTTTTCATATGTCCTATTTTATTGCACCCATAACATTTCATTTTTGTCATGTCTTTTCTACCTCTAGACTTAGAACGATACTTACTCTTGGATCTTCTCTTGTTATTATTGGGTTGTCTTTCGTTAGTTTTTCCCCTCACTACTGAGTCCATATTTCCCCTCCCTTTTTAATTCTAGAATTTTACTCCTAAGTGCTTGCATTACTTCATCTAAAGTGATTTTTGTTCTACCATATCTTAGTGTGTCTTTAAAGGCCCTAAGATACTTAGGTAAAGCACACAGTAAGACTATAGCTTGAACCTCATCCTTAATTCCAGCATCTACATTCTTTAGGTGTTGTAAAATTCTGTTAAATTCATCTAATGAATCTTCTAGCGGTTTATGTTCTGACATTCTATAAGTGAAGAAATTTTCCATATAAAGTATCCTATTACTTAAGGATTCAGCTTTATATATTTCTTCTAGCTTAGCCCATATCTTAGCTACAGTGGTTTCAGCAGCAACTAAGGGAAGAATATTTTTATCCAAACACATAACAAGAGTACCATACGCTCGCTGTTCCATGTCTACCTTATCTTTCTCAGTCAGATGAGAAGTCTGTTTTTCTAGCTCCAATAGTGCGTATCCAACACCTTGGGACATCAGGAGAGCCTTGGTCTGCAACTTCCAAAGAGTATAATCTTTCTTTCCGTCAAATTTCTCAATCTCAAACTTAGCAGCCATTTTCCTTTCAAAACGGTTTTCAAAAAACAGTAACCAAAAAAAAAAATTTCGTTTTCCCTTTTTTAAAAAAAAAAAACAGTGGCCAAAAAAAAAATTATTATTTTTCTTTTTTTTTCTGTTAAAAAAGGACTGTTTTAAAACACGTTTTTATGCTCAGTTAAAATACCACTTCCACCTTTTTCACAAGCCTTAAGGCTCTGAAACCACTTGTTGTGATTTGAGGGTTCAAAAAAGATTTTAAACTTGTTTATGTTCTCAAAACACTTCCATTAATGTTGATCTTTAGAGAAAATCAAACCTATTATCAACCTAAGTCCAAAGCAGTTGTTTTAACTTTACAAATTTTAGGTTATCTTTTTAAATCCGGTTTTGTCTTCAACATTAACTTAGTTTATAAACGGATCAGTGAAAATGGTGGTTTTAAACTGTGGCTCTAAGATTTAAGTTGAGATTACCAACGACGATAGAAGACATAAACAAAAAATAGAGAGTACACACTATTTTAACGTGGTTCGGTCCTAACTGACCTACTCCACTGCCCCCTACCACTAGAGAGATCTATTTTATTACTCTTTACGAACCATATTACATATTACAAGGCACTTTCCACCAATAACCTAAGCTATTAAATTACAACCCTTCCTAAAACCAATCTTTACAATCAGAACAGTAAAGAAATAGAAAGGAGTAAGAGGTTATACCAACTCCAAGCTGGTGGCCACGAGTCTCACGATCCCAAGTCCGACCTTTGGACTAGCCTTCGTGGTTTCCGGTTCCTAGCGAGTCTACTTCTTATCGGGGTGGGTTTTTGTCATTGAAACCCTCTAACCAAAACACAAAAAAACACCTTAAAAATGGAGGGAGAGTGATCAGTTTATTTGGGAGAGAGGAGAGGAGGAGAGAGAATTGGGAACCCAGAAAACCCACCCCAAAAGTCCTGCTGTTGCTTTTCTCTCTCCTCTAACCCCCTTTAAATAACAAAAAAAAAAAGCAATCCTGGCCTTTGATTTTGCCACCCATTTCAACAGCTAAGATGAAGCCTCCAAAACAGCCAATCAGAGTGGGACACGTGTCCATCTTGAGCAGATAAAATGCAATGGGTAAAAGTTTGCACAAGAAGCTGAACCAGGTAATAATAATATATATATTTTATTAATAAATTCAAATTTTATACTTTAAAATTTATTTTATTTTATTTTACCTTAATTTAAAAAATCAATTCAAATTATTTATTTTTTTTAACAAAATACAAATTGTAACATTAATAACATAGATCTCATGCCTTATTTTGAGACATAGTTTAGACTATATAGGAATCAATTTCTAACGGCATTTAAATTTCTAAATGCTATTGCTTGTAACTGATATTTACAATGATAAGACACCAACAGTCACCATATTATATCAATACATAAAGAAAATTTTATTTGTTGATAATAAATATAATTTTTATTTAACCAATAATAAATATTATTTTTTGTTAAAATATCAAACAAAAAATACAAGAAACTCGAATAATGTCGAACTTAACAAGCATCTTTAGATGAGTTATTTTATTGGTATCTAGTGTTTGTCAGTTATTCAAAAATTATTTACTTGTTTGTATCTGACATTTGTGGAAATTATAAAAAAGTCTTCGATTTGTATTTATTTTTTAGTACCTCAAGTTTTTGTTTGTTTTAATAAACATGATCCTCCCGGTGAAACGTAATATCAAGGTATCTGATGTACGAAGTTGCAGATTTTTTTTTTCCACTATCTTTCTAGGAATAGTATAAGATAAATCTTCTTTTTTAATATAATACCTAGAAATCTTAGGTGAGGGCATATATAGTCACACAAAACCATAGTGTGTTTGAAAACACCCTTAGACGAGCATAAATTTAGTTCAAATTTTATATATATTTAATAAAATAGTATAAAAAATACCTCTCATCCATTTCTTTTTTATTAGGAGTGTCACAACATTGAAGTTCCTATGTGAGACAAGGGGAATAGCGAGAGAATGATAGCAAATAATGACAAGTTTCAGATTCTTTTACAATTATTTGGAATATTTTATTAAATAACGTAACCTTTAAACTAGAAAGTTATTTTACAATAGTTGTAGGCTAAAAAATGAATACACCAAATCTTATGATACTAATATATAATCTACCTTATTTTTATTTATTTTTTTGAACAGATACCTTATTTATTTGGATAGCATGTGACTGACATATTACAACAACAACAACAACAACAGTCTCATTGCCACAAGGGCTCCCGCACGAAGCAGGGTCTAGGGGGTGGATGTACGCAGCCTTCCCCCTTCCGGGTGGAAGAGAGGCTGTTTTCGAGGACCCCCATCCTGAAAATCGAGTCATCATGAGAATATGGTAACCTGAAAACCATAGAAGCGACAAAGCATCAGCTTAGGACACCGAGTTAAACTAGCAGTATACAACAAGGCACATAGTAAAGTAAATAGTACATAGTCCATAATAGGCGAATAATCGAGAAGCAACTAAACAACAAATAAGTGCACTACCTGGAGTTATGACTACCTAGAAATCTTAAACTACCAGTCACTCGCCGCACTACTCTACTCTACCACATCCGCTACCCCTATGCTAGCCCTCCATCGTGTTCTATCTAAGGCCATCTCCTCCCTTAGGTTTAGGTCGGTTAGGTCGTGTCGGATCGTCTCCAACCAACTCCTCTTTGGCCTACCCCTCCCTCTTCTGCCTAGCGTAGTATGTAGCTGTTCACACCTCCTGACTGGAGCTGTGGGTGACTGACATATTACCCGAACTAAAATCATTATATGCATATTTTAAGGTTGGAGATCATTTAGACATAGTCTATCTATCAGATGCTACCATATAAGGATAAGACCGCATATATCTTAATTATCACTTTTTCCAAACCCTATTTTGACGATAATCTTTTTGGATACTGAGTTTGTTGCTGGTAGGGGTGGCAAAGGTGTCGTGTTGTGTGCATGCTATTCCAAGGGACTTAAGAATGGGGTCAACTCGAACCCGACCCTTTATTAAATGGGTTAGGAACTCTTAATCCTTACCCAACCCAATTATTATATGGATAACTCGCAGTTTAGCCATTTAATTATATTGGTGATTTTTTTCATTAAATGCTAGTTTTTCAATGTATAAACATGTTTTTTTTTTTTTCGATAATTATTGGCAAAACCAAAGTACAACCAGGTAACTCAAGAAGACGAGGTTTTAACCACCCCTTAAAACGGAAGAGGGTACAAGAAGAGACTAGAACAAACAATCAACAAACAGGCATCAAAAGAAAAACAGGGATCCCAAAAGAAGAAAAACCAGAAAAACAACACGGAAAACAGGATCAGGACTGAAGCCTTAACCAACAACCCATCCACCTCAATTAGCAAGCAAATCTGCCACCGTTGGTGGGTCAAAACCATCAAAGTTAAGACCTACTAATTTTCCCATCTCTATTGTCCGCTCTGCTTGCAAGATTATCCTATCATACTCTTTTTTCGAGATCTTATCATACCAATTCCCCCTAATCCATTTTTTCTTCTTCCCGGCTGTCTTTGACGAATTTCCCCATTTCGCCTCATTCCCCTTTTTCCGCTTACCTGAGGTCTTGGTTGTTTTCAGCGTGTTGTTTGTAGGCGACATATCTTTCAGAAATTCCTGAAGCTCCTGCTTTTCATTCTCTTTCTCCTTGTGCTTCAACGCTTTCCTCTCCCTTTTTTTTTTTCAGCATTCCTTTTCCTTTTTTCATCCCCACTCCACTAGATCTCTTGATACAAGGCTCTGACCTTCTCAAAGCAGAAGGCTCAAAATCTGGAGGGAACACAGGCCCCAAGGACCCATAATCATCTTCACTTGCGGGGTCTTGAGTTGCATTCTCAAGCTGCGGAGATTGAGCATGAGGCTGAGCTAAACTAGCTATGTCACTCCCCGCTGAAGCAAAGGAGGCAGATGTAGGTTACCACGCACTTCCTGAACTGGAATATGATCATCACGCTGTGAAGATAGATGGGGAAGAGAAGCATGTGGCCAGCTGCATTCCACAGACCACCTACCAGCAAGCTGACCCCGTGACAGCTCGACTATACGTCCTTCCTCGTACACTGGTCTAATAGTGCCCTCGTTAGCCATCCTATGAACAAGGGAATGATGAGCCAATGTGGTATCGCGCCAGGGTGGTGCAATGTTGTTCCCAGTACAGATTCATTGCCGAAGAGGTTTGATCTATTGCTAACCTGACCGATGCTGGGCAAGCAATAACATTGCGAGAGTAATTTGGAATCAGCTCCGTGCTACCCTCTCTAACCAGGACCAATCAGATCACCCCATTAAAATGGACTTGTACCGTTCAATGAATAAGTGATGGGGAACATGTGTCAATGAGGATTCTGGCCGCATCAATGCATCTCATGGCAGACATCCTCGAGTCTACCTTGACTAACTTCCCCCATAATCTCGCGAGGTCAGAAAAGCAGTCCATAGTCCAGCATTGGACAGGCAATCCAAAAATCTCGATCCATACTTTTCTGTTAATTGATCTAAGGATCTCGCCGGAGTATTTAGAAACCTCACTGAATTTCCTAAGAAGAATCTCACGACGAGGGCTAAGGTAGGATTCTAAAGTCTCAGCGGACTCACAATCCAGGACAAAAGTATTGATGCTTAACCCTTTAGGGGTTAAACCATGGAGATCGTTCTCCGTGATAACGGTAAGAATATTATCCAGACTCACCTCACCCGATGTGTACGCAATTATAGAGTGCTGTAGCCAGTCCTCCACATTCTTGTTGGTGTTGGAAACCACAATCGTTGGTATGTCAAAACCCGAATAACCTCTGATTTGAGTAGGAAGGGTGTCATCCTAATCATGGGTGCCAACAGTAGCTCTAGTCTGTTGGAAGACCCTTGAACGATGCTGGCTCTTGGCTGATAACTCAGTTGATCTTCTTGGTGGGTTAGCCCATTTAACCCTAAGCTTGGCATCTACCACCCATTTATCATTTATAGATGAAATTGCTCTAGCAGCTTCCCTCAGGTTATGAAATTGAACAAACCCATACGAGCGTCTAGACCTCAGGCTCCTCTTAGCAGGAACAAAAGCATCGTAAATTGACCTGAAATCACGGAAGATATACTTGAGCCAGGAGTTTGTTATTCTCTCAGGTAAGCCATTAACAAAAATGGACATCATTTCCTTCAGTATTGGCATTGGTGTTTGGAACGGGTTGTGGAATTGGTGTTTGGATCGAGTTGTAGAAATTGGTGTTTGGAGATGATGGATGGTGGAATCTAGTGTTTGGAGATGATGGGATCCGGTGATGGGTGGTGTAAGTGGTGGGTGGTGGAAGAGGATGACCGGTGTTGGTGTTTGGAAATGATGGAGTCGGTGACTGGTTGTAGAAATTGGTGTTTGGAGATGATGGAAGATGGTGGGCGGTGGAATTTGGTGTATGGAGATGAAGGGAGCCGGTGTGGGTGGTGGAGGTAATGGGAGCCGGTGTGGGTGGTGGAGATGACGGGAGCCGGTGTGCAAAGGAGATGGTCCCTCTAGATCTCAATGAACGGCCTCGGGAGTCGCACGGCCCGAATGTTAGGACCTGGTCGAGTCCGACACCAGACCTCCGGCCCCTAGGTGGGCGGCCATGCACACGCACTCGTCGAAAGAGGTGGCACGTGGGGGGATGTAACCGGTTGGGGTTTCTGCTTTTTAAAGCACTTCACGGTTGATAATTCTAATAAATACTTGTTATATTTATAACCTTTAAAATAAACTATCAAATTAATATTACTAAATATAGTTCAATTATTTTAACTCAAAAAAATATATATAGTTCAATTATTAAACATGTCAATTGTATCGAAAACGGGTTGCATGGATCAAACCTAAATTTAACCCCATTATCCAAATGAGTTAACTAAAATTTAACCCAGCTTTAAAACCCTCAATTCAAACCCACAACCTTTATATTATGTCTATATTATATTATTACATTGTATCAGATTTTGTTACTCCTTGTTGCCGGCGTTGCATTATTGCAAAATCCGGCCTTAATTTTACCGCGTGGCCCACAGATATAACAGGGTCCAGGGTGGATAGAAGGGCCCCCCAAATGTCCTGACTCACAAACCCTAAACCCTCGTAACACTCACTCTCTCTCTCTCTCTCTCTTCGAGCGCGAAATCAATCAAATTCTCACCTTTACGCACAGGAAGGAGAGAGAGAGAGGGAGAGATGGCGAACGCGGTAGATCAAGATGAGCAATGGCTGATAAACTGCTTGAATGCTACACTCGACACCAATGAGCAAGTGCGTTCCTTTGCTGAAGCTTCTCTTACACAAGCCTCCCTTCAGCGCGGTTCTCTCTCTCTTCTCTCTCTCTCTTCATGTATTTTTCTCTATGGATCTTTGTATTTATATGTAATTTGCTCCGCTGATTATAGAGTGAAATTTGTTGGGCTCCGTGGGAATTGGAATTGGAATTGGATTTGGACTTGGACCGTGGAATTGTAATCCAAATTCTAATTCTGGTGGACTTGAACTACGATTGTTTGGTCCGTCAAAGGAATTGAAGGTCCGAATCCGTAATAATTCGATTCATCATTGTGTCACAATCTTGGATTGTGATGGCCAAAGTATCGACTTAGGCCCGTAATTGACAAGAGGTTAGATGAGAAAATAGAAAGAAAGAGAGTTAAGATGAGAAAGAGAATTAGAATTGGAGATGAGATGAGAAAGAAAAGTTGAGAAAGTAAGAATATTTCATATATTTCACTGATTGGATGATTACAAAATGAATTACAACTCCCTATTTATAGAATTACATCAAAATACTAAAATATCAAAATAAATCTGAAAATATCTAATAATATCTAGAAATATCAATTACAACAATTATATCTTGAATAAAATCAAAAAGAGAATCAATTCCAACGGCTAGGACAGGCTGGATCCAACGGCTAGCTTGTCGCAAAGGCTCCCCCATGCGCACCTTTGATAGCTCATGGGCACTCCGTGCCCATGACACATTGGTTTTCGGTCAATAGAGTTGGAGCATTTCAAGTTTTGAATCAGCTAGGATTGGATTTTGGTTAGTGAGGTTCACTCTGAGTTTGAGTTTCAAATCAAAGTGGATCGAGTATCGTGTGGGATCACTTGGTAATTAAGTGATCTTGTATTTTCGGTCCCAATTTTAGTCTCAGCCTCAATTGTAGGCTCTAATTCCATGCACAAACCAGGACTTTAAAGACTTTACATGTGTGTCTAATAAAAATTTCACATTTTAGTTGTGGGACAGAAGATATCAATAAATAAACTCGGTAAACTACTCCACCTAATGCCAATTGGTTTTAGGATAAAACTCCACTTGGACTTTTATGTAGACATCATGTATACAAACTATGTGGGTCGGGCCTAAAGCTTGGTGAAATTTAACAAAGTCACTTAGGAATAGACTGTTGATGAAGTTTCTAAATTCACTAGGAGAGTGTTTATGTGCATATGAAATGCCTTGACTATTTGGTCATCTAATGGATAATAATTGAGAATGGATTGGATTAAGGTGTTTATAGGGAAATAGTTTAGGTTCAACTTCTAAATTCACTAGAATTACGGTGGTTTGAAGATGGAATGCTGCAGGATTTGGGTCAATTAGAGAAACTTCGGTGATTCTTATGAAATATGTGATCTGATGATTGCTAGGGTATATGATGATGGATGAAAGAGACCTGCTTTAGTGGATATTGTTGGGATATTATTATTGCCTCACAATTATATTATTGAGATTTAGATTGAATTTAACTAAAATATGATTCATTGATATTTGAGTCAGATTTGGTTACCTAATCAGATTTAGATTTGATTGATATTAGGATTGAGTAACTAAACCATAAAGGGGCTTGGGATGCTTCTATTGTGTTGAATCACCCAACATTGAGAAGTTGATGGGGGATTATTTGGAATTCGGTTAAATATGAGCAATTATGTCGTGAGTTATGAGGCACTGGGACTGTTGTTGTTGTTGTTGTTGTTGTTGTTTGTATGCGGTGAGTTGGAAATGAAGCATATGATGATTGCAAGATTACGACAGTTGATGGAAATGCCAAGCTTCTGAAGTAGTAGCATTGAAAATACAGTGGATTAAGTGCAAAGATGCTTGCAATCTTTGTAGCCCATAGATATGGGTGTTCTTTATATAGGTTCTCTACTAGAAACACATTGATATTAAAAGAGTTCACATTGGTCCGATTACCCTTGTGAGTGAGTGCATTGGTGTTCAAGAAAGTGGCTTTCTGTTACGCTCGGGCTTGAACCACGAACGTAAACTAATATAAAATGCGGATAGATTGAGAGTATGAGATGAGGAAGAATTGAAATTGAGATGAGAAATAGAGATTTTAGAGTTAAGATGAGATAAGAAGGGAAAGGAGATGAGAAATAGAGAGAGTTAGATGAGAGAGAGAATATTGATCTCAACTTGAGACAAATTTCAGATATTTGATTGAATGCCCAACATTACAGCAATTTTCACTTATTTATAACAAGCTAACAAGTAAATGCAATGTATCTAACCAACTTTAGAACAATCTAGAATGTATCTTAACTAAGTAGTATTTGAGTGAATTATTTTGGAGCCTAAAAATATCAACTAACAGCAGCACAGCAGCAGTGTAGCACGCAGCAGTACCAGCATAACAGAATTCAACATCTTTTGCCGCCAACAGCTTTCTCGCCTTATTTGCCCATTTAAAATTCGAGTCTCGTATTCTCGGTTTGTAACATTCCCTTCCCCTTGAAAACATTCTTGTCCTCAAGAATGAAAGAGAACGAGTCTTGGAATTCACTTGTTGGAGGCGTCGCCCTTCCGAAACTGGAGTTTTTTGGAATTGTACAACTTCATAGTGAGATCGTGCAACTCCTTCCTTCGAGCTATTGGATCCACTTCATCCTCGCTTCCATGCTCGGACCCCTCATTTTCGGCGTCATCTTCGTCGCTTTCGAATTCCCCTTCAATTTCATCGCCTCTTGCCATCATGAGAAGTTTAGGGTCGCACCTATGACCGGGTACGTAAGGTTGATGGCATCTAAAACAGCGGTTTCGGGACACCTTCTCAATGTTTCGGGGTTCTTTATGCTTATCCCATTTCTTGTGTTCAATTCCCTTGTGATGAAGTTGGAAGTGCTCTTCTCGATGCTTGGGCCGATCAAGAATTGTTAGGTCGGAAGCCTCAATCAATTTTGCCTTCGCAAAGGCTTGTGACAAGGAAGTAGGTTCAAGGGCCTTCACCAAGTTCTTGATTTTCGGTTTTAACCCACTGATGAAGCTCGAGACATAAAAGGACTCGGGGGCTCGAGGTGCGATTGTAATCATACTTGCTCGGAGATTTTCGAATTTCGTCATATAGTCCTTCACGGTAGTGACTTGAGTTAGCTTGTTGAAGCTCTCCACAACATCACCCACTTCTTCATCACCATAGCGCTCGCATATCTCGGACACGAATTGGTCCCAAGTAAGAACGGGGTTGCTCTTTAACAGGCTGTAAAACCACACTTCATGATCCCCTTGGAGATAAACCGCGGCCAAGTCCACCTTTTCGTCATTGGGAATAGAATAGAAATGGAAATATCGCTCGCATCTTCTTATCCACGAGTGAGGTTGCTTCCCATCAAAATTTTCAAGTTGAACTCGAGGTTGTCGGAAGCCATTGTGTCCATTACCATAAGAGGCTTCATTGCTTCGATTATTAACGAATTCTGATGCATTTTGTCCCACATTATACTGCTGGACAACTTCGGGGCCTCGCACATCATGCTTGGCACTGAAATCAACAGATCGTGATCGAGATGGATTATGTAATGGATCAAAGTGACCTGTTTTTGCAGCATGGAACCTGTTCGGTACAGCAGCAGCATCTGCAGGTCGATAGGGTGGATCAGGAGGGTGATCTTTTGGTCCAAAAATCATACTTACATCTTGGCTTTGCCTCGGATCTTTAGCTCGGTCTTCACCAAATTGCTTCGGTTCTGCATCAGGTCGCTTTGGTTCTGCAGCAGCGTTAGGTGATCTGATTACATGACTTGTAGGTAGTAGAGGAGCTGATTTGGTAGCCACATTTTGTAACTCCTTAATCTTCTCTTATATGTTCAATGCTTGTTGGTTTACTCGATCGGTTATCATTTCCTGGAGTCCTTGCAATTGTTGAGTTACACGAGCATCTATTGCCTGTTTATTAATCTCATTGAACCTCTCCTCAAAATTTTGTAGTTGTCGGTTCAAATGCGCATCGATCCTACCATCAATCTCGTGTGCTTGCTCTTTCAACCGGTCAGCCACAGCCTCCTCAATATGGCGCTTTTGTTGATTGAATTTCTCCTCAAACATCTGAATTTACAAGCCAAAACGTTCATTAAACTTCTCGTCCTGATCTTGCAATCTTTTATGCAATCGTTCCTCCATAGCTAGCTGCGATTGTTGCAACCGAGTGATCAGTGTCTCCAAATGTGTGTTTAGTTGCTCTTGAGTCACAAAATTCTGGTCATTCGCCGCACCTCCAACAGCAATCTCTGCATATGTCGGCTGTACACCTGATTTGGCAGCTCCAGATCGCGTGGTAACTCCGCTTGACATTTTCGAGTATTAATCTTGAGCTGATTCTTCAAACCTGGTCTGATCGGTTTTGATCTGGATCAATTTGATTGGCTGCAGAACAAATGAACTGAGCTGAATTGTTCAGATCAAAAGCTCGGTTGAATTGAGATCTGCACAACACGATTGAACTGATCTGGATTGTTCAAGATCAAGATCTGAATCGATCTTGATTGAATTGTCTTATAGCTGTTCTGATTTAATAACAAGTATCTGCTCAGCAAACGAGAACAAGTACAGCAGACTCTCCATGCGGAACTTGCCGATCGGCATGCCGATTGTGCATTACAGCGTCTGAATTAGATTTTGAAGGCTAACACCAGCTATTTGAGTTTGAACTTGAGGTCTCTTGAAGCCGAGGAAGAAGATTAGAAGCAATTGTAGCACAAAGTTCAGATCTGATTGTTTGAACTGCAGTGCACTTGACCGAACACAATGACAATCTTCACTGCAATTTCATTAACTGATTTTCCCGATCAAGAATAGCAAAACCTGAGTTGTTTTTTGGTCTGCTTTCTTCACTGAATTCTGATCTCCTGAATTTTATTTTATTGTTTTTTTTCTTTGTTTGCGCACTCGATCGGATCGAGGCTCTGATACCACTTGTTACGCTCGGGCTTGAACCACGAACGTAAACTAATATAAAATGCGGATAGATTGAGAATATGAGATGAGGAAGAATTGAAATTGAGATGAGAAATAGAGATTTTAGAGTTAAGATGAGATAAGAAGGGAAAGGAGATGAGAAATAGAGAGAGTTAGATGAGAGAGAGTATTGATCTCAACTTGAGACAAATTTCAGATATTTGATTGAATGCCCAACATTACAGCAATTTTCACTTATTTATAACAAGCTAACAAGTAAATGCAATATATCTAACCAACTTTAGAACAATCTAGAATGTATCTTAACTAAGTAGTATTTGAGTGAATTATTTTGGAGCCTAAAAATATCAACTAACAGCAGCACAGCAGCAGTGTAGCACGCAGCAGTACCAGCATAACAGAATTCAACATCTTTTGCCGCCAACAGCTTTCTCGCCTTATTTGCCCATTTAAAATTCGAGTCTCGTATTCTCGGTTTGTAACACTTTCCCGCATGTGCCATGGTATGGCTTTGATAAGGGGACCATTGGCAACTGCCGTTGGATAGAGGCCAGCAGGCTAGGGAGGTCAAAGTAGTTTTGATCCTCTTTGGGACCAATTTTGCTGGAAATATAGAAGGGTAGTACTGAAAATGGAGCCCGAGGATGTGATTAATTCAGATAAAACATATCTAGAACTTGAGTATCTCGTGGTTGAAAGGTGATTGGAAACAAAGAATGTGAGGGAACTATCATTATTGTTTTCTCATCAATATTTAACTTCCGTGGCATTTGTAGTAAATAATTTGTATGTGTCGTTTGGCATAGCTGCTTTACTGTGAGAAAGTTCCTGTCATGAAATATTATCCTGTTTTGCGTCTCCGTAAAGGTGTAAATCTTGTTTACATTTTGTTTCTGATTCATCTAAATGACAATGCATGAACTATGTTACCCTACTTTCTTACCAACTCACTATTTATCATCATTGCCTGTAGGCTATGGAAGTGCCTTATCTAGAGTTTCTGCGAACGAGGAGCTTCCATTGGGATTGCGTCAGATATCCTTTTATGACTGTTGACCTCAATGGTGTCTGCTTGTTTTCTGTATTCATATTACATTGTCATTGTTGTGACAAGTGCTGATTTGTGTCTTACCCACAGTTTAAAATTACTTCAGTTTGAATGCTCCCACAATAAAATACATGTTAGGATCTACTCATGCTTGAGTGTCCATATTTGTAGTTATAGAGTGAGGAATGAATGGAAAACCTCCTTCATTTCTTTCATCTATGCCTGATTGTTTGGTTAAAATGTTGTATTCATTTTGCTCCATTTAACTGACAATAAAGAAAGGAAAACTAGTATGATAAAATGAAGGCAGGAAAAGTAGTCTTGTTTGCTTCTGTTTGTTTCTTTAGTTTCTTTGGCATATGTTAATCTTTTTTTCCGTTTTTCTCGGTAATCTTTAACATTTGGTACCTAGCTGCTGTTCTTTTAAAGCGATTTGTTGAGAAGCACTGGAGCGAGGATGCAGATAGTTTTGAGCACCCTGTAGTTGCGAAAGATGAGAAGGTTTGTCATTCTTATATATTCCCTGTTTTCTTTTTCCTTGTAATTGATTGATTTGTAATAAGCTTTTATTATGTGATTAATTGTTTTAGCATGCAACTGGGGGAGAGGCACTGGTTAGTCTGAGTAGCAATACTCTCTTACTCCATGTGTTGGCTATATTATGACAAATTTTTGGATACTAATTTTTCTACTATTATTATTATTATCATTATCATTATCGCTACTTCCGCTGAGGAGTTCTATGTGCAAGTCTGCAGACACATACTTGCTCTAGGAGAGTAAAATGTTTAATTAACGGATGATGCATGATATCTTGATAAGAGTGAAAGCAAAATTTGTCATTATAGATTGTCAACAGAATACTATAAACTGTATCTGGCAAATATACATTTGAAAATTGCATCTTGGTAACTGTGTTCTCCCCTACATCTATTTCTGACCATCGAATCTGTCTCCAGGATGTCATTTGCCGACTTCTTCTATTGTCTTTGGATGATTCACATAGGAAAATACGCACTGCAATTAGCATGGCCGTTGCTGCCGTTGCACACTATGATTGGCCAGAGGATTGGCCTGAGTTATTGCCATTCCTAATAAAGTTGATCAGTGACCAGTCTAACATGAATGGAGGTAAGTTTCTAATTTGTTCATCCCTGTAATTCTGCCCACTGGTGCATATTTTAAAGTATGGATAAGAGATAGTATTGCTCATGGGTGTATATATATATATATATATATATATATATATACACACACACACACACACACATTGAAGTCGGATTTGCTAAATCGGTGTTCCTGAAAGTGATGCAGGATGCTTTTGAATTCAGAGTTACTGATGTCAGAAAATTAAGATTTTGCATATGACATTATCCCTTTCATGTAGCTTCATTGTACATGTGATTACACTTGGTGTTTCCTTCTTCTTTGCAAATAATGATAAAACTATAAGGCTAGTTAGAATGATCATCATGAAAAGGAATGTGCAAAAGAGCTTTTGGAGTTTATTGAGGATGACAGTTGCTGGTATTTTTTTCCTTCCTTAGGGGCTTGAGAGAATACAAGAAATGAAACTGCCCTGGCAATTTGCAGTTTATTGGTGTATTTGGTTCGAGAGAAGTGCTGAGCTCTCTAAAGCGAAGTTATTTTATTCTTCTTTACAAACTAGACAGCTTTATGATGATGAACTCTTTCTTCTTTGCTGTTGGAGGACCAAATGCCTTCCTTTATGAATTTATTTTATATTATATAGAAGTTGCTTATAATGTTGTTGACTATCTCAATTTATCTCGGACACAGCCTTTCTTTGGAGTGATACCTTGAAGGGGTAAGGCTGCATACATTCCCCCCCCCCCCTAGGGCCCTTCATTAGCGGAAGCCTTTGAGGCACTGGGTTTGTTGTTTGTTTGTTTGGTTTGGGTACTTATATTTATATGGGATATTGAGTTGCGGAGTTATTGACCCCAATTCGTCATGTTGACTTGACGTGATAATTAGTTACCCATTTTACCAGTTCTTCAATTTCAGGGTGTTGCTTGATAGTTTGATGCATGTTTGTGTTTCTTTTGACATAACAATTATAAATTAATATCATGCAGTTCATGGGGCGTTGAGATGCCTGGCTGTTATATCTGAGGATTTTGATGATAAAGCAGTACCAACTATAGTCCCTGTTCTCTTTCCGTACTTGCACTCCATTGTCTCTTGTCGTCAGGTTAGCTTTTCTTGCACAATCTTCACTATTTTATCATGTTTAGTTTAAACGATGAGACAATTATTTTGAAAGTCTTCTTCTCCCTGTTGTAATTAAATGAAGAAATTCTGATGCTAAACATTATTGTCAACATTCATTAGTAACTAATCTTGTACTGTGACTTTATACTGTTTGCTATGTTTATTTGCATCTTTAGATCTATGACAAATCTCTCTGTGCGAAAGCTCTTTCAATTGTCCATTCTTGCACATCTATGCTGAGTACCATGAGCGGTGTCTACAAGGTACATTCTTGACAGCACTTCTTGTGATGACGGATGGCGGAGTTGGAGTATGTTGCTGACAAATGTGTTATGCTTGCTACAGGAAGAAACCACTGAACTGATGTTACCAATGCTGAAACTATGGATGGAACAGTGTTCAGTCATTTTAGATTACCCTGTTCAATCTGATGATCCTGGTGACTGGAGCTTAAGAATGGAAGTATGTTTTGGTTCTTGAGGATTTCCCCTCGTTCTCTCTACCCCTTTGCTCAGCAATTTTTTTGTTTGAGTTGATGTTGGGGTGGGGAATTTCAATATTGTGTTTTGTTTGAAAAATCATCTCATTCAAGGTTATATTCTGCATTCCAACTTCAGGTTTTGAAATGCTTACAACAGTTCATCCAGAATTTCCACAGTGTCATAGAAAAAGAGTTCATGGGTGAGTTTATATCTTCATGCCATGAAAGAATGAACCAAATATTCCTGTTGCACTTGATTTTGCGAAAATTTTCTCTCCTGCAGCCGTTGTGGGACCTTTATGGCAGACTTTTGTCTCATCTTTAAAGGTATATGAGCAGTCACTATTAGAAGGTGCCGAGGACTCCTATGACTCTGATGGAACAGAGAAAAGTCTGGAATCCTACCTTATCCAGGTATATGTTCACTCTTGGCTGTTCTTAATGAAGTTGGTTTTATTGCTACTCGGCAAACGTAAATATATGGAGTTACTTTTTAAGAATCACATGTTGTGATCATTCACTAAATCCATCTATGTTGATATTTATGCTGCTCATTTCGCATTCAATTCAGGCTCATTTGTTTAGAATTTTTTGTCATTGTGTCGCACTTGAGGCATTGGGTTTCTTCTTTTTGTTGTTGTGTCGCACCGTAAAAGAAAGAGCCTAATTTTGTCCTATCTAACCTTAAAGCAACTGATTCTCATGGTGATCACTTATTTGGCAATTGTTATCTATCCAACTTTTAGCTTGGTCCTAAACCACTTATAAAGTATGAAATGATTTTGTCCTCTCGACACTTATCATCCACATGTGCGTTGCTCAATGTGAGAGGATGTTATCATCTTTGTTTTGAGATAAGGGGATTACAGTATTCGAGGCTGATTAGGCTTTGGTCTAGTGTTTAAAACACTATCATTGTGAGGCCTTAAGAAACAAAAGGTCTTAGTTTCATATCCCTCGACCCACAACTTGCTTATGTACCAAAGAGGGTTCTAGTAACTAAGGAATTCGAATGAGATTGGAGCCTATCCTTACCCTCCAATTCGCTTACTTACCAAAAAAGACTGGAGCAACTTCTCCCATTTTCCTCTGACTGGTGCATACTCAGATTCAGGGTATTGTGAGAACCTTTTCTCTTGCGTTCATATGGTTGTTGTAAACTTGTCATGCATGTACTTCCATTGGCTTTGATATGGCACGTAATTGCTATTTCACTGACTCTTCACAAATATGCAGTTGTTTGAGTTCCTACTTACAATTGTGGGAAGTTCGAAATTTGCCAAGGTATTACCTGAACTTTATACCTTATCTTATTTTGTTGTTGTCATGTAGTATCACTGCGTTAATCTGGATTCTTATTTTAACATTTTGTTCATGTAGGCCATTTCAAATAATATAAGGGAGTTAGTATACTACACTTTTGGTTTTCTACAGATCACAGAAGAACAGGTAAAATGCTTGCTGGGGTTCTGTTCACTGGCTTCAGTTATTATATTTCAGCTGCAAATGTTTTTGTTAGGTGCAAGTCTTTGACTAATCATTTTCAAACAGCATTTTGTGATTTTTGTTCGGAAAGTGTGGCTGTACTGTCACATTCCTACGTGTATTTGGAGCTGCATGTCTGTATTGCAGGATTTATTAGAGAATATAACATCTATAACTATTGGGCTTTCTTTTTGGAATATAATGGTAATTTATTATTAGTGTTATGTGCAATCATCTGCTGTAGTGCCGTTTTCTTCTGCAACTAAATGTTTTCTCAAATCTGTTAGCTAAATTTTGGGGCAAGCTTGTTGTAATCTTGTGCTGTATTAGAGTTCTTTAGGCCAGAAAAATAATCATCTTGATTGACACTGAGAAAAGAGGTTTGCTCTACTTTGAGTGACAGATGTCAGTTTCTTCCATTTCAGAATTTTTAGCTTTTCTTTGTCTTTTATTGGGTTTGGTTGAATTCTAAGCCTAAATTGAGTGGTCTGTCAATGAGTCAGCAAAATTGTGTATTTCCTCATTTGTTGGAGCTGCCCATGTAACTTTTGTTCACAGTTGTAAGCATTTCACTTTTGTTTGTGGTTTCATTGTCACCAATCATCATGGGCTGGTGTGCCATACTTTAAGGGAGAAATGGCCTTGCTAAGTTTACAGTGATATATATGTACTATGTATGTAATGTAAATGGCATTGACTGGTTGCAGTATGACAAACTTGGTAAATTATTAGCAGCAAACTACTTTGTATGGCTTCAGTTTTAGACTTACGGCATTGGAGTAATTTGATATAGATAGGGGTGTATTTGAGCCGAGCTGAGCCCGAGCCTGCCAGGCTCGAGGTTCGGCTCGTTAACATTAAGCTCGGCTCGGGCTTGGCGTAAAAATTTAGGCTCGAGCTCGGCCTGGCTCGCTCTAAACTCAGCAAGCTTCGCATTAGGCTTGTAACATTCCGGCTCATTTAAGCTCAATATAGGCTCGTTTGGGCTCGTTTAAGCTCGGGCTCGGCTCATTTAGGCTCCAATGTGGCTTCATTGAGCAATATTTAAGCAAATATACTATAATAAAAAAGGCTCGTTTAGGCTCGCGAGCCTACGAGCTCGAGCTTCACTAGGCTCGGGCTCGGCTCGATAAGGTAAACGAGCCGGCTCGACTCGGCTCGAGCTCAAAGCGAGCCGAGCTTTTTGAGCTTTATTACGAGCCAGCTCGTGAGGGCTCGCGAGCTGGCTCGGCTCATTTACACCCCTAGATATAGATAACTGTACAGTATGTTTTTGGATTGCTTAGCAGTGCTTTTATTTTTTGTTGATTGTTTTGTTATACATTGAATAGTATGCTATTCTTCTCGGGACATACAACAACAACAACAAAGGGCTCTCACCAATATTGGGTCGGGGGGAGGGGGTGTAACCAGCCTTACCCCTTCAGGGTGCTATCCTAAAGGGACATGTACGCAACCGCTATTCTTCTTGGCACATAGTGGCTTGCATATATCACATGATCACTTGTGGCTATGGAGGCTTAGTTCAGAGAATTTGCTATCTAGTATTCATTTGATGCCTTCCCTTGTCTTGAAACCCTGAAGGAAAAGTATTCCAGGTTGTTTGAAATACTATTCTGACTTACTTTTATTTAGGTTCACTCTTGGTCTTTGGATGCCAACCAATATATTGCAGATGATGATGAACATTCTTTCAGCTGCCGTGTTTCTGGTAAGGAACTTCAAATTGACATCTTTTTTCCCTGACTTGTGTCTGGAACCTTTAGTTCTTGTGAGTGTCACCTTTAGTTCTTGTGAGTGTTATCAGTTAAATTTTGGACCGGATCATATTTGGCTCATTGGGGGCCGTCTTTCTACAAACTTTATTATCATTTGGTCGGCATTCCTTCTCTTTGTAGTATTGTGACATTCATTTTGAATGTTTAGCTTCATGACAATAATGCAGCTGCCAACAAGGTCACTTGAGGTATTGGAATAGATACTTCAACCTTGTCTTAGAAACAAAGGACTTTATGGAGTTATAAGTTTTACAACTCCTTTTTGTGCGTTCATGAAGTCTACAACTACAACAACAACAACAACAACAACAATCCCAGTGCCTCAAAGGGCTCCCACATAGAGCATAAAGCATAAAGCATGGTGGCCCGGCAGCAAGAAAGCAACAAAGCATGAGCAGGGCAGAACACAAGGCAAGCAATACAAACAAAAAGGAAGCCAAACGCTAGTCAAATAATAAGCAGATAAAACACCAATTGCTGGTAAACAAATAAGCAGATAGCAAATAGCAAGTAGGCAAGTAGCGAATCAAGAGAGCAAGTTTGCACGTAAGTGCGCTAAAGAGGAAGTCAAAGGCCTAGCACTAATAAGCTAGACTACCCTACTCCAAACCGCTACATCTACTATTTCTATGCTAGCCTTCCATTAGGCTCTATCTAAGGCCATCTCCTCCTGAAGGTTTAGGTGGGTGAGGTATTGTCAGATCGTCTCTAGCTATCTCTTCTTTGGCCTGCCTCTCCCTCTCCTGCCTAGCGTAGTATGGGGCTGTTCGCATCTCTTGACTGGAGCGTTGATCGGTCTCCTCCTAATATGTCCGAACCATCTCAAACGTTGCTCCCTCAATTTATCCTCAATGGAGGCCACGCCCAATTCGCCTCTTATGACGTCGTTCCTGATCCTATCCTTCCTTGTGTGTCCGCACATCCACCGCAGCATTCACATCTCCGTCACCTTCATCTTCTATGTATGCTGTTGTTTCATCGCGCTATACTCCGCCCCATACGACATGGCCGGCCTCAGTACTGTCTTATAGTATCTTCCCTTTAGCTTTAAGGGAAACTTTCTATCGCAAAGTACCGCGGAGGCCGTCCTCCATTGATGCCATCCCACTTTAATCCGGTTGTTGACATCCTCGTCAACCTCGCCGTTATGCTGTATCATGGATCCCAAGTATCTGAAACTCTCCTTCTTCGATATGGCCTCAGATCCAATCTTGACATCTTCTCGGCTAGGCATGTAGGGATCGGACTTGAGTTCCATGCACTTGGTCTTGGCTCTGCTTAGTCGTAAGCCCTTCGACTCTAGTACCCTTCTCCACAGTTCCAGCTTTTCATTTACCTTTTCTCGTGACTCCCCCACCGGCACTATTCATCTGCAAAAAGCATGTACCAAGGTACACCTCCTTGGATGTACCTAGTGAGCTCGTCCATAACTAGAATGAACAGACAGGGGCTCAAGGCAGACCCTTGGTGTACCCCTATTGTTATTGGGAAAGCGTTTTTCTCCCCTTCCACTGTACGCACCATAGTTTGTGCATCCTCATACATGTCTTTAATGGCCTGGATGTATGGCACGGGGATGCCTTTCCTATCCAAAACTCTCCATAGGACCTCCCTTAGCAATCGATCATATGTGTTCATGAAGTCTGGTGGCTCAAATTCCGGGACTTTATGTTTTATGATGACATAGGTATATTATAGCTCTGGCTGTCCTTTTCCTAGGGAAGAAAACTTGTTCGTTTACCAGTTTCATTCCTGAATAATAAAATTTTAATATTTTGTAATTGAATTTCTAGTTTGCGCTTATAATTGTATGGATCATTAGTCTTGCTTCTGTTTACTTTGTAGTTTCAGTGATGCGATTAGCTTTAATGGCAACAACTCCTTTTCATCAGGTGTCCTATTACTAGAACAAATTATTACTCTATATGGTTCGGAAGGAATTGATGCAGTGGTTGATGCTGGGAGACAAAGATTTAAAGAGTCGCAGCAATCAAAGGCCTACAGTTCTAAATCTTGGTGGCGGGTAAGTCAAGCAACTTGGTACGACTACCATTGTTCTAGAATGTAAGCTTTTGAGCTAGCTATTTCCTCATTATTTTGTCTCATGAACTTAAGTATTGAATGTAGGGGAATGCCAGCTTATCTATTTATTCTTCTCCAAGTTTTTGGTGGGTATAGATGCACTTCCATATTTATGATTTTTTGACTTTCCCAATATTCTCCTCTTGTATTATTTGAGCTTTAGAATTGACCCTACTATTTTCTTTTTTTAACTTCTTAATTTTGATGGTTTACAAATTTCCTTTCTTATAGTTTGGGCCTTTAGTGGATACTGACTTTGTGGCATCTACTCTGTTTGCCACCTTTCAAGCCAGCAAGCCTTTTCCTCTTATTCCTGACATATATTCTATGTGCTTGATATTAAGCCTGTGCTCCGGATATTTTATTTGTGAAATTTGGAAGGTCAAGAAAAGTGAAGGCAGAGTTTCTAGTTCTGTGTGGTTTGGACAGACACCCTGTCTTTTTTGTGTTGCACTTCTAAACGATAGGTCATTGTTCTTTGCTAGGTCCTTGGTTGGGCATCATGGTCTACATCCTGAATCAAGTGGTTCAAAGGGGTTGAATTTGGTGATAATGTTGAACATTTTCTGGTTGCATTTTCCTTCCCCTATTGTTTTTTTTTTTGGGGGGGGGGGGGGGGGGGGGGGGGGGGGGGGGGGGGAGGGGAGGGGTGGGTTCTTCCCATTTGAGATTCCTTGATTATCCTTGGCTCTTCTTCTTATAGGATTCTGCATTAACCAATAATCAGAGATCAAGTTTGTCACTTAAGTTTTTTCATTGATTTAAACACCTAATGGCTCTTCCGGAGCATGTTTCTTTTGAGTGCGGTATTTCAAGCTTCCTCTTTGACAAAATGTGACATCTTTTCTTTTTCTTGTTTTTCATCTTTTGAAAAAGTTGCTTTACAATGGTTCTTGTGTTCTGTTAATCGATGTCCAATGTGACAGATGAGAGAGGCCCTTCTATATGCTTTGGGGTCACTTTCAGAGCAATTACTTGAAGCGGAGGTTTGTGCTTTCTTCTGTACTTTTCTGATTGTGGTCAAACATTTCTTCCCTGATAGTGTTTGGGAGATGCCCTTTTGCAAGATATAAGCTTGTCTTGCATATTTTCTTTGTGGAAAGGTTTCTGGATCTGATTCACTAAGAATTCTTGTGGAGGAAATGATTACTGCGGACATGGGGACAGGTAGTACAGTTTTTTTGACCAGAAGTTTGGTTTCCAATTATATTCGAGCTTACATTTCTGTTGTGCAGGGGCACACGAATTTCCCTTTCTTTGTGCTCGTATGTTCTCATCAGTTGCAAAGCTTTCATCCATGGTAAATGCTGGATTTTATTTTGATTTTCTTTATCTTTTTGTTTAAGCTCTTAGAATTTCTCATTTGTTCCCATGCAGGTTAGCCGAGGGCTGATTGAGCATTTTCTTTATGCTTCCATCAAGGCTATTGGCATGGATGTGTAAGCTTTTTTCTACATAGTGTTTCCCGCATCTAGTTTAACGTATCTAAGCTTGATATATGTTGTTGCTAATAAAGAAAATGCACGTGCATCTGTTGACAGGCCACCTCCAGTTAAAATTGGGGCCTGCCAAGCACTTATCCAGCTCTTACCTGAAGCAAACAAAGACATCCTTCAGCTTCATATATTACAGTTATTTTCATCACTCACTGATCTTCTCAAACAAGTAAATTGACTATGATTTCTTGTGTGTATTTGTATTTTTTCTCACTGTCGCTCCTGATACAACATCATATATCTTGTTTATGTCTGTAGGCATCTGAAGAAAGCTTGCATCTCATACTTGAGACATTGCAAGCAGCTGTGAAGTCAGGTTGGTCTCGGGATATTTCTGCGGGTTATCAGTGGAATTGTTCATAACTTACATTCTAGTGTGTTGCGGTGTAGTTTATCTCTTTTCTTGGTGATCAACGATGTAGTTTTAATCAATTTGTCTCCAAATTTGGTCGCTCTTGTCTTTTGCAGGTCATGGCACACTAGTATCAATCGAGCCCATTCTCTCTCCCATAATCCTTAATACATGGGTGACTCATGTCGCAGATCCCTTTATTAGCATCGAAGCCATTGATGTTCTTGAGGTAATAGCTTCTGCATTGTACCTGTGACTTTCTTAATGCAATATACCAACAATGAAAGGTGATTTATTGGTAAATCATTTCAAAATACATAATTTACTGAGATTCCCTATTATTGCCACTCTAGTGAGATTTTTTATGTTTCTCGATTTGGCTATGTTTGATTGCCTTTTTCATGTTTAACACGCCCTCAATTTTTTCCCCGTACAGGCAATAAAAAATGCACCTGGTTGTATTCTGCCACTTGTCTCTCGAGTATTGCCATATATTGGACCAATCCTGAGTAAGGTGTGTGTTGGATGGTTTGTCATCTGGTAGAAACTGAGCTTACTTATTTTAGCTGCATGATTCATTTGTCTGTCAAATCACAGCCCAGGCAGCATCCTGATGGTCTAGTAGCTGGGTCACTGGATCTGGTGACAATGCTATTGAAGGTAACTTGCCTCTTGAGATAATCTGAATTTCAGATATTCTTTTCCCTCCTTAAATCTCTTAAAGCAGCATAATGCATATCTCATTGTTTAATTGCTGTATCTTTCTGCAGAATGCTCCGACAGATGTTGTTAAAGCATTATTTGATGTTTGCTTTGACCCCGTTGTTAAAATAGTACTTCAGAGTGATGACACTAGTGAAATGCAGGTAATCTCCTTGATAGTTTATTCTTTTGATTTGTGATTGATGCGAGGCAGATAAATTGACTCTTGCTACTCGATTAACAAGAATGCTACAGAATGCTTGGCTGCCTTTGTATGTGGAGCAAGAGAAGAACTCCTTGCTTGGGGTGGAGATCCTGGATTTACAATGCGAAGTTTGCTGGATGCTCTTTCAAGGTGATCCTATACTTCCTTCGCGACCTCAAATTTTCTTCCATTTCTAAACAACTGGCTATGTACAATACTCGAAACAAGTTGCTTAACGTTTATGGATGAAGTTCTTTCGATTGATGCTTAAACTCGTGCCTGAAACGTAAAGGTTTTGTGTTTGTCATGGCTTGACCATTGTCCCCTCTCTCTTGGATCATGTTTATTGTACAATGTTATGTTCCCCGTCAGAAGCCTTACTTAAAAGGTTCCTAAAGAGTTATTGGTTCTCAGGGAATGCTATATATAGATTTTCCTGTGACCTTTTGTTTTCCTTAGGAAGATGCTAGTGGGAGAGAAAGCAAATGGATAAAAGAAGCAATATAGTCCTCTGAACAGTTTATTTGCTTGTTAACCTTTGCTTTTCCCTGCTTGCATACATTATAACTGCTTATTTGACCACCCCTCTTCCTTTCGTGAATGACGCAACAGATCAAATTCAAGTTTCTGATTGGACGAAGGTTATTTTTCTAGTGTCTTTTAGGTCATGACGCCTAGTATCTTTTCAATCTACAATGACCTACCTAACACTGTTGCAACACTATCCATGAAAGTAGGAAGTCCCCATCACGTAGGGATGATGTCACTTTTAGATTGGTCAAACAATACATATTATCCAATGTAGGATTGGATTGTTACAAACTCCCCACCTTAAAGACGCAACGTCCTTGTTGCAATACACAGTGACCTATTGTTCTTAGGACAAATGTGGGTTTCTGGAGGCACATGCCCACCACGCCGCCGCCGCCGCCACCGGCCTCGGTCTTCCCGTATTGGTTAGAAGGTGTGGTTGCACAGTAGGTCCCAACATGGCCCAGATGCTGTAGAGGGAACTTGGCTTTGATACCAAATATAACGACCCAACCCATCATTGAGCCTAGGGATGTGTTTAAGTTGAGCCGAGCCCGAGCCTGCTAGGCTCTAGGCTCGGCTCACATGCATGAACCTCGGGCTCGGCTTGGCTGGGCTTGATTTAAGCTTGGCAAACTTCGAATTAAGCTTGCAATATTACGGCTCATTTAAGTTCAATCTAGGCTCATTTGGGCTCGTTTAAGTTGGGGCTCGCTCATTTGGACTCAAATTTGGCTTCTATGGGCACATTAAGCAAATATATCACATTAAAAAAAGGCTTGCTTAGGCTCGTTTAGGCTCACAAGCCTATGAGCTCGAGCTTCACTAGGCTCAGGCTCGGATTGATAAGCTAAACGAGCCGGCTCGGCTCATTTACCCTCCTAATTGAGTCCATAGTAGACCACTTAAGCCCAAAAGGAAACTTTTTATTAATGTGTCAAACTCCACGTCTATCCAATATGGAATTGGGTTGTTACAGCCTCTCTCGCTTCCCTTTGTTTTTTTTTAATTTGGTAGTGAGTCACTTGGTGAAGGATTCACTAGGTTGAACATGGGTAATTGAAAAATTAATTAGACGTATGGATTACATGTCTTATGAAAGCAATCTATCTGTTACTAGAAAATAAAGAACTGAAAGCTAATGCACTCATTCTAGTTGGCAATGAAAAAGATGAAGCTGCAAAGAAAAAAAACAATACATCATTGCACTTCTTTTTCTAAATAAGCAGGTTTCTCTTTCAGCTATCCATGGGCTGTTTGATACTAATTTCCATATTCAATTTTTGTTATCAGTGAATTGTGCCTTGCAAGGAAGTTTAAGAGATTAGTTGTGGTTATTGGTTCATAAAAGGTCAGCTGGTTGATATTTTTGATCCATTTAGAGGCTTGGACTGGTCGAAAGCCTGTGTGCTGTCCAAGTTTAATAACTTAGCTTTAGAGCTGTGTGTCTGCCAAGATGAATTTTATCTATGGTGTTTATGTTTCCTGTGGGAGTACTTTGTTACAGGGATATGACTTTCTGTGGTGATTTTCTGATATCCTTTGTAATTCTCCTTGATGAGTACTTACTATGCTTTCCTCTTCATCCTTGCAGACTACTTGATCCTGAGATGGAAAGCTCTGGATCATTCTTTGTTGGAAATTACATTTTACAGCTTATTTTGCATCTGCCCTCACAAATGATGCAGCATATTCGAGACTTAATTGGTGCCCTTGTTAGACGGATGCAATCCTGTGAAATAGTGGGCTTGAAAAACTCCTTGATTGTGGTTTTTGCTAGACTGGTACTTCATTCTTCTTAAGTTTACTTAATCTAAAGCTGTACTCGTGACCTAATGTTTATCAGATCATCATTGCTGTATCACTTGCTATTCATGTCATCGTTATTTTTGTTTGGGGATCCTGGTCATATGGAATTGAAAGACTAAGGTGACTTTTCAAGGATGTAAAAGTTCGGAATTTACTAAATGGATGAACATCTTTACTGAGAAACCTTTAGGGTTGAGTTGGTTCAACTGGTTTAGGGGCAAAACTATTTGCTCCACTGCACAGTAACTGGCAGCTTGCGTCAAGTATTTCCATCATGGGCCGTAAGGAAGAAAAGGGGAGAGAGTTGCAGTGCCCCTTGTTGATGGATACCTGGGATTTTGTAGTTTTAGACAGTGACAGTGGCCCTTGATAACTACTTGGTCTCCATCTATATGTGAGTTTTTGTCTTTCTGGATGTCTCATAATCCATCTAGCCCTAGATGTTTGGCTGCACCTTGTTTCATAGATAGGTTTGATCGTTGTTCCTTTGTTTCTCTCTCTATGTTCTGATTCTCAGAAAACTTAATCACCAGCACATCTCTGCTGGGGTTTGGAGAACTTAACGACCCTAAATTTTGTCTGTCATGTTTATCTGCAGTGGTAGACGTTTCATAGTTTCTTCACATAACTTTTCCCAAGGCGATATTTCTTTTGAATTTCTTGCAAATGTTTTCTTGTTAGTTTCAATAAGCTACATCTTGTGTAGAGGGATGCATCAGATGCATATTAATCATTAGTTCTCTCTCTTTCGTGCAGGTCCATATGAGTGCTCCTAATGTGGGCCAGTTCATTGACCTTTTGCTTACAGTACCTGCTGAGGGCCACAGAAATTCTTTTGTTTATTTAATGTCTGAATGGGTTAAACTGCAAGGTGAGTTCTCTCTACATTAGAACTCTTCCACCTTGGCCTATATATTTGCTTGAAGTGTTAGATGGCTGTAGCATAATTTCGAGTTGAATAATGCAAACTTGCGGCCTTCTGGTGAGGAGCTTAGTAACTTCTGACTGATGCTGTCTTACTAGAATCCTCGTGCCAGTCAACATGAAAATTATGCGCATGTATCGGTGTATGCTGCATAATCACAGATAGTGCGTCTGAGCAATGCTAGTGCAGAGTTGAGCTAGATATACTTTCATTGGCTTCGAAGTAGCTAATCTTGTGTCAAATAAATAATTTCTGTTGTTTCTTAGTAAAGGATTAGTTTCTTTTGCCTTTCCATTTTTCTTTTTCTAAAACAGTTTTTGTATTCGGACTGATAACAGCTGTCTTTGCGTGGGAATTATAGCATGTATTATGAGGAGCATTGATTAATAATTTGTACTAACGTACTGTCACTAGTTATTGTACATCTTAGGATCGGTCAGCCTTGTACTATATGTTCACACTGTGGTGTCATGAATTTGACACCCGTTTTTGCCTTCTAATGTTCATACGGGAAGCCACAACAGTACTACCTCCGCAGCCTCTGACGCCATGGAGTATGTAACTGATGTGAATCTAGCAGTTGCAAGGTTTTCTGTTTTGTGAGGGCATTTTTGTAATGACCCACAAAATGCATATTTTACGAATTAGTGTATTAAAAGCATTATTGTATGTATGGGCGAGAGTAGTACCAGGATGGGTGACCTCGTGGGAAGTCCTCACCCTTAGGTTGGGGGCACTAGGAAACAGCCTCTCTTCAAGTTAACACCCTGAAGGGGGAAGGCTGCGTACATTCGCCCCCTCAGACCCTGCGTAGGCGGGAGCCCTTGAGGCACTGGGTATGTTCGTTTTTATTTACATGCTAGAAACTATTGGAAGGTATTTGAATGATGAGTATCACTATGAAGTGAAGTTTCTTGGAAAATGCAAGGCTTGAGAGCAAGTTTTTGTTCCCTAAGCAGCCCCTACTGCCAAATTTTGCTTCTGCAATGCTACAATTGTGACCGCGATTTGGTTAGATGCCTGAGTCTAGGCTTGTGCTATTCTTTCAGTGTCATCACTTTAAAATTCTTATGCATCTTTCCGCATCCTGCCCATTTTTTTTTTATTATATTTTGCAAACCGGTTTCCTAGCTGCTTTGCTTCTCAGAAATTGAAGTCGACTCATATTATCTTAGCTGATTGCAGGAGAAATTCTGGGGGCATACCAAATTAAGGTCACAGCTACTGCTTTGGCTCTGCTACTCTCTACGAAGCATGTTGAATTGACAAATATCAATGTCCAAGGCCATCTTAAGGTTTAAATTATTCTAAAGAGCCTTCCGATAGTATCTGACCTGTATTTCGTTCAAGAGCTTACGTTGTAGCATGTGAAGGCCACTGCAGGAATAACAACACGTTCAAAGGCTAAATCAGCTCCGGATCAGTGGACTATGACGCCACTGCATGCCAAGGTAACTGTTAGTTGGACTGAATACTCGTTGCCATATTTAAAAGGGTGATATGGCGGGGCATTTTCACGATAGGGAATTTGTAATGTCAGGATAAAAATGCTGTTATGCACTTTCTATTTTTTTTTTTTGGACAAATGTTAGGCACTTACTAAACAATGCATAGTTCAAAAATATTATATTGCCTTGGTAATAGTGTTTTTGCCCAGGCATTAACAGAGCTCTTCACGATTAAGCATGATGTCAAACATTGATCCATATAGCCAGCCCCACATATGAAAAAAAATCTTGGGTTTTTGTTATTTTATTATTGACGGGGCATCAGCTTGGACTTGAATTCATAGTCTTCGGCCTTCTTTCATAGTGTGCCGGACTATTTTCTTGCTCTTAGTGAGATATGATTCTCCATTTTGGAACCGTTGGCAGTGCCACATGGTGAGAGTGCATCTTATACTTGAAATATGATGCGATGAACCATTATCCCAATTAAGACAGTGGTATGTGGGTCAGTAATGCATAATAGTCGTCAATTCAAGTCGAGGCCATCACAAAGAATTCCGTTGAATTTTTGGACCGAAATAATTACCTTAGCCCAAAGATTGGTATTCAATAAACCAGAATATGAAAAAAATGACAGTTTTGATAAATTCTGTCTCGTATTAAATCCTTAATCATGCTTTGTGTCACCTAACCTAGGGTGTTAGGAATCCACTGCCTCTTACAATGTAGAGGACATGGAGTCTTCCTAGATAGTGATTCTAGTAAAATCGGAGCCGACTCTTATCTTGAATTCAGTAGGAAAGGCAATCATATTGTTTAAAATCATCTTATGTATGCATAGCTCACCAAATTCTCGCATAGGGTACTTAAGTGATAAAATTTTGAAACCTCAGGATACATCATTGTATATATTGAAATGTTAGAGTACCTAGGTGACTAAACCTCAAGGTACCTAAGTGATAATTTCTCAAAAAGGAAACATTTATTGCTTTTTATTTTTTGAAATCTCGTGTCTAATGGCATTTGCCTCTGGAATAGATACTTGCACTGTTGGCTGATGCCGTCATAGAGATTCAAGAACAAGTGACAGGAGGCGATGACGAGGTACTTACTGCCTTTCCTGCCTCCCCTCCAGTTACTGTGTTTTAGCCGTTTCTGAAAGTTAGAAAATTTGCAGGATAGTGACTGGGAGGAGGTCGATGCTGGAGATGCTGAAACAGATCAAGAATTATTTGCTGCTGTATCATCTAGTGGACCGACCTATGATCATCTGGCCGCTATGGCAAAGTTATATGGCGAGGTAACTTTTTTATATTTCTTTCCACCATTCAGTATTTATTTGTATAAATTTTCTTTTTTCCCCTTGTAGAGTACTTAATGTTGTTCCTTTATTGTACAATATTTTAGAATCATAAGGATGATAATGAAGACAATCTACTGAGTTCTGCTGATCCTCTTAATGAGGTTAGTCTCGCCCTCCAACTTGTTCATCGAATATAATACGATTTAGTCTAATGCATGGGATCAAAAGGAGGCCGGTATGCAACAGGTTTTGAACAAGTTGTTACATAATAGTACTTTTATAATATCTTTCATAGTGCAAATATATATATTGTATTTTATTTGTTAGTCGTATATTTATAGATGTATTTATATGTCAAAAACTCCCCGGATGGTTATGAGTGAATGATGATATTCATTAGAATTTTGGGGAGTACGTCTATTATGCAACTACAGCCACATCATATCTGTGTATGAATGTGACGACAAATTACGATTTGATTCCAGGGTCAAAGGTAATCCTCTTTAATCTGAACTCTTGCTTACCCCTTCTTCCTTTCATCTTCGCAGATTAATTTGGCAAATTATCTTGTGGACTTCTTTGTCAAGTTATATCAAAGTGATACACCGCTCTTTGAGCATCTTTCCAAGGTTGTCTCAAGTTACTTATGGAATGATGCATTTGTTTTCGGTGAACATGACAAGTAGGGGTGTCCATGAGCCAAGCTGAGCACCTTGTTTGAGCTTGAATTCACACCGAGCCTTTGTTCATACTCGGTTCCCTAAGATATTAGGATGCTTAGTTCTTGGGTCAATTCAGCTTTTTAATCTAATCGGAGCTTATTATCAACCTTAGCTTGCTATCAAGCTCGTTACTGCACAACTTGCTATCCAATTGAGATCGCCATTGAGTTGAGCCTTTCAAACTAGTATTGAACCATCGTCGACCCATTATTGAGCTAACATTGAACTGCTAAGAAGTTCTTATTGAGCCATTAAGAAGTTTCTTAAAAGCTCTTATCAAGCTCTTTACAAATGTTAATAACTCGAGCACCTTTGTTATTAAGCTTATTAAGCATGCTTGAACTTAGCTTGATAAGTTATCCAGCCCCCAAAACGAACACAGGGGATCTGTCATCGATTTCGAATATTAGTTCAAATAATGTTAATGACAACCTTATCATGTGGGATGAAAATATGATATTTTGTTCCTCGTTGGTCCTGCAGAGTTTAACGGAGTCTCAACAGCAGGCAATTCGTATGGTTTTAAGCCGTTAACTAACTCCAGATTTCTAATGCAATTGCTTCAAGTTTTCTTCATGAGCGCAGCATCGCATCTGTAAAAAAAAGATCGAGTAGGAAGAACATTCAAGCAAATCTATTAATGGTACAATTTCTTCTTCTGTTTACCTCTCTGGAACCCCGCCAATTGTAATGGGCCGGTTTTGAGTTGGATTTGTCTCCAGCCATTTCCAACCCATTCGAAATTCGACCTAACCCAAATGCAAGGGAAAAAAAATCCAATTACATCATAAAAGCTCGACTTCAGATGAACAAATACCCGACCCAATTCTAGACCCGGTTGAATCCTTGGTCATTTAGATATGGTCAAGGAGTTGTGATGTTAATGTGTGAAGTGACAGCCAACGTTATTGGTTGTGCTATAGTAGGGAGAGTCAAGAGAGCAGAACCAAGTCTAACCGCTTGTTTGGCCAAACCGTGAAAAAAACTGTTTTCTTTAGAAATACTTTTATAACAAAATGCTTTGCATAGGGACATTTTTGTCTGAATTTTTTTTTTCCAAGAAAAAATATTATTTCATAAAAGAAATTTGGCGAGATAGGTCCTAAAAATCCATAGAAAGTCTTCTCTTTACATCAAACTCATAACAAATGGATTCGGATTGAATAAATATACAATGGATTCAAACAAAATTGTCATTCCGAATGTTAAATTTCAACGGCCCTTTAGGCCCGACTCACGGAGTTGGCATATATGAGATCAACATATAATCCTAAGTGGGGTTCCATCTTAAAATCAATTAGTATTAAATGGAATAATTTACTAGGTTTATAAGTTGGTCACTTCACTCTCACAACTTGTACGTGGGATTCACATTAAGCTCATATGTGGAGTTCATAACACCTAACATAAACATCTTTAACATGGCAGTCTCTGTTTTTTCCTTTATGTTTCGTTTTCTCCTTTGTTCATGATCTTATTGCATTTCTTTCACCTTCCAGATTCATACTCGGATTTACATTGAAAATATCAAGAAATAGCAGCGTTAAGACATGGTCGACTTCTTCGAATCACTCGCATATGAAGATTGATAAAGGTTGAATGTGCATGGATTTCGCCTTGTGGTATTTTATTTCTTCCCTCTCCTTTGATTAAGATTGATACATTGGAATTAATGTTATGGGAAATTGGCTTTCACATCCATTTGGAGTGCATAATTAAAGACTTGTTCGTTGTAATCTGTTGCAACCTTTGCGTTCACTGTTCTGTTTGCTGGCTTACGAGAAACTAGTTTTCCGGTTTTTTTACTTTTCTTTTTTGATATTTATGTTTTTTATCGAATGTTTTTGTTTGTCTTTGGACCCTGTGTTTGCAGGTATAATGCATTTTGGGTTTGTATAATTACATCCTATTTATCAAAAGGAAAAAAAAAATAAAATTTATATTGTGCAAAATTTGGTAATGTCATCAAGACTTGTTTCTTACTTATGCCCGGGCAAAATAGTAAAAAGAGTTAGGGGGGGTCCAAGAATTAGAGATTGGGACCGGTGAAATTCGTTACTCGCGAGTATTTGTGCTGTTCGGGGTAAGTAGTGGGTACGTGTCGGGTAAACGTGGCTATGCTCACCACGGGTACGGGGCGGGGATAAGCATAATGTTGTACCCATCCTACTCAGCCTTATACCCACTATACATCCCACATATTTTGCTCTAATCTGTAACTAATTAAATTTGGAATTTAAAAAAATATGTACTAAATTCAATTACCTAGTTTGTTTATCAATGTTATAGTAAAACGTAATTTAATTTTTAAAAGATGAGTAAATGATTAAGACGGGCTAGTATTAATAATCATTTGGTACTGATATTAGGGTGGGTATAGGGTGGTATGGAGGGGTATTAAACACCTGTTGGATACTAGTGGATAATGGGGCGGGTATGTCTGTGGGCTTGTATCTGCTGGGATGTGATACGAGCCAATATAGGATTAGGTGTGTTGATTTTGAAAGTTGCCAACTCCTTAGCTCGCCTATTTGTCCCACATGCCAAGTATCCAATCATCGGGTCACGCCACCAAGTATTCATTTCGCCAGTACCGACAGGCCCATTTATCAAGACGCCTCACCAACTCTCTGCCCGAATGTTACCTGCCATCTATCAGTCAGCCCGTCTTCAGGTCACCATTTCACATCTAGATATTTCGTTAGATATTTTGTCATCCTTGCTAATAAATAGGGTTAGTGAGAACCATTATGGTTATGCTCAGATGTTTTGATGATGCTGTATTCTCTCTCCCCCTACTACTTCCATGTTTCTACGCCTCTTTTTTTTTGTAATTCTCTTATTTCTTCTATCAATAAAATACTATTTTTACGTTATTATGCTCGGATATCTTGATCGATTATGATTCATCACAAAATGACTACGGGTATTTTAATTTATACTCGTGGCGGGTAATAGGGCGAGTATGAGTATACCTCCCGTTCCTGTCCCGCCGTCTCTATCAGGAGCCACTATCCCAATTCCCCCAATAAAACTTTAGGGCATGCGTTTGGTATTGTATTTCTGATGTAGTTTTGGTACGTTAGAAACTAAAGTCAATTTTTTTAAATGATTTTTTTTCCTTATATTTGATTTGTTTTTAGTTTTTAATTTTCATTCAAATGAAGCAAACATTAAAAATAAAAATAGAAAAAGAAAAAAAAATCATATCTTTAATCTATATTATAAAATAGTTTATTTATCGGGCACTAAGGCACCGGATCTCATTAGAACTCCGAAGTTAAGTGTGTTTGGACTAGAGTAGTACTATGATGGGTGGCCTCCTGGGAAGTCCTTGTGTTGCCAACCCTATAAGGTCAGAGGTCCTCAGAAACAACATTGTGGCAGGGTTACACCTTGAAGGGATAAAGCTGCATACATCCCTCCCTCCCAGACCCCGCTTATGTGGGAGTCCTTGATGTACTGGATTTGTTGTCGTTGTTGATGATATAAAACTCTTATTTTTTAGTTTTCTTTGTTTATAGATTTCACTTGAATCAGAGAAAACTAAAACTAAAATTTCCGAACAAGAAATTTTTTTTTTTTTTGGTTTCTCAGATTCAAAATCGCAAATAAAAGTCAGTTTTCACTCATCTTATTTGGTTTCAAGAATTCCTATTTTGCCCAAATTTTCGAAAAATTGAAAATAGATAACTAAAGAAAGGGCCAAAAAAAAAAAAAAAATCAATAATGAGATTTGACTATTAATTCAACAAAAACTAAAATTTGTAAAAGAAATAGGCAATTATCACCTAAGTTGTTTAAAGTTTGAGTATTTATTACTTAAGTACTTTAATATTTTAATATATGTAATAATGTATTATGAGGTTTGAATATTTTATTACTTAGATATTTGTTAGAATTTGGTTTCAATATAGTCTAAGCTATGTCCCGAAATAAGGCAGGAGGGCTAAAGCTATTAAGGTTACAATCAACCATTTTTTCTTTGTACTTAATTTAAATGGGTTTTAAATTAAGTAAGATAAAATAAATAAAATAAATAAATTAATATAATATATTAAATTTATTACCATTATTAATTAAAAATTAGGTAGGGTACAGTTGTACCCCGCTCTAGTAGCTTCCAAGGGAAGATTTCCCTTTGCTTTCAATTTTTCCCTCTCAGTGAGGACACATGTCACGCCACGATTCGCTGGTTTTGGAGGCCTCATTTGGGCAGTTCATGAGGGCGGTGCATTGTGTGGATGTGAGAGGGGACACGTGTCCCTCATCTGGGCTCCTAAAGTGTGGTTTGTGCGAGATCTGAGTCGTTCATCTCGCCTCATCCAACGGCTCTCGTGGGGCCTCACACGGATCGCTTTTGCTTATAAATAGAGAAGAAAATGAAAAGGGAGAAAGGATTTTGGGGTTTTAGGGTTTCAGCCGTTGGGTTTTCTCTCTCTTTCTCTCTCTTCACCCTGTTCTTCTCCTCACCCCCTTTAGAGGGGTTTTCTAGGGTTTGCTTAGGGCTTCTAGAGCCAAACCCTTGCTGGTAAGAAGAGGATTCCCTAGGAGCTGGAAACCACGAAGGCTGGTCCAAACGGTGGGACTTGGGATCGTGTTGTTCGCAGCCACTAGCTATTGAGTTAGTATAATTTCTTACTCCTTTCTCTTTCTTTATTGTTTTCATGTAAAGTTAGTTTTGAGAAAGAGTTGTAACTTAATAGCTTAGGTTTGTAAGAAAGCGCCTTGTAAAATTAAGCGGTTGTAATTTTGGTTTGTAATCTTAATAGAATAGAGCTCTCTAGTAGTAAGGGGACTGTGGAGTAGGTCATTTAGGGCCGAACCACGTTAAAATATCGTGTGTACTCTTTATTTCTTTTATTTCTTCTATCGTCATTTGTAGTCTCAACTCAAAGCTTAGAGCCATAGTTTAAAGATCGCCATTTTCACCGATCGTTAAATGAACTAAGTTAGTGTTGAAGTTAAACCAGATTTAACAAAGATAACATAAAAACAATAAAGTTAAAACAACTAGTTTTGAACTTAGGCTGTAAAACAAGTTCGGTTTTCTCAGATCAATATTAACGAGAGTGTTTTGAGAACTTTAACCAGATTAAAATCATTTTTTCTGGAACCTTAAGGCTTGTGAAAATACGGACGTGGTTCTTTAACTGAGCGTGAAAAAACGAGTTATAAAGCAGACTTGTTTTTTCTGTAAAAACCAAGCTCATTTTCTTTTTCTGTTACTGTTTGTGAAAAACTATTTTGAAAAAGGAAAACGGTTGCTAAGTTTGAGATTGAGAAGTTTGACGGGAAGAACGATTACACTCTTTTGAAGATGCAGACCAAGGCCCTCCTGATGTCGCAAGGTGTGGGATTCGCGCTGCTGGAGCTAGATAAACAATCTTCTCATTTGATTGAGAAGGATAAGGTAGAAATGGAACAGCAAGCGTATGGTACTCTTGTTATGTGTTTGGACAAAAATATTCTTCCCTTAGTTTCTGCTGAAGCCACTGTAGCTAAGATATGAGCCAAGTTAAAAGAAATATATAAACCTTAATCCTTACGTAATAGGATACTTTATCTGAAAAATTTCTTCACCTATAGAATGACAGAGCATAAACCCCTAGAGGATTCATTAGATGGATTTAACAGAATTTTACAAGACCTAAAAAATGTTAATGCTGGAATTCAGATGAAGTTTAGGCTATCATATTGTTGTGCACTTTACCTAAGTATCTTAGGGCCTTTAATGAAACATTAAGATATGATAGAACGAAAATCACCTTAGATGAAGTGATGCAAGCCCTTAGGAGTAAAATTCTGGAATTAAAAAGGGAGGGGAAGGATGGATTATCTAGTAATAATAGTGAGGGATTAGTGATGAGAGGAAGAACAAATGATAGGCAATCCAACAATAACAAGAGAAGGTCTAAGAGTAAATATCATTCTAAGTCTAGAGGTAGGAAAGACATAACAAAACTAAAATGTTATGGGTGCAACAAACTAGGACATATGAAAAAGAACTGCCTTGATAGGAACAAAACACTAGGAACAGTAGACAATGTGGTTTCGTTTGAATCTGGAAATGCTGAAGTTCTTACTATTTTGGTTGATTTGTGTGATTCGAATGCCAATTGTGAACTGCTTGAACGTGCTATGTCTGAATGTAGTACTTCTGATCATGTTAATGTTTTGTCTGATACATAAAGCATAAATGGGTGTTAGATTCAGGGTGCAGTTTTCATATGAGTACCACTAGATCGAATTTTATTGATTACAAACCTGTTAATGGGGGGAGGATGCTGCTGGGAGATAACCGAGGATGTAAAATAACTGGAATTGGGTCTGTTAAAATACAATTAACCAACGGGACTGCGTATATACTTGAGGACGTTAGACATGTACTAGACCTATGTAGGAACCTAATTTCTCTAGGCCAATTGGACATGAAAGGTATGTCCTTTAGGGTCATGAATTCAGAACTGAGGATCTTGAAGGGATCCTTGGCAGTTCTGAAAGGAGAATTGAAAAACGGGTTATACGTGCTAAAGGGTAAGATAGTGTCGGGAGAGTCCAACGCTGTGGTTAAAACAGATCCAACAGAGTTATGGAACAAACGATTAGGTCATGCGTCATAGAGAGGATTGAAAGAATTGGCCAAACAAGGCCTTTAGGTGGAGATGATATCTCCAAGTTAAATTTCTGCGAGTCTTGTATTTTTGGTAAACATCACCAGTTGGTGTTCAACATAGGTAAACATACAACTCACGGACCATTAGATTACGTTCATTTGGATTTATGGGGGCCAGCCAGGGTGTCGACCTTAGGTGGAGCGTTATATTTTTTTGTCTATTATTGATGATTTCTCACACAAGGTCTGGACATTTTTGCTGAAAAATAAAGACGATTGCTTTCCCACATTTAATAGGTCGAAAACTCAGATAGAAAATATAACAGGACATAAAATCAAATACCTAAGAACTGATAATGGGCTGGAATATATAAACAACGAATTCAATGAGTTGTGTGCAAAAAACGGAATCAAACATCACAATATTGTTAGAGCAACACCCCAACAAAATGGTGTTGCGGAGTGTATGAACCGAATCTTGTTGGACAGAGTTCGGTGTATGCTGTTCGCATCAGGCCTGGGTACAGTTTTGGGGTGGGGCTATTAATACAGCTTGCTGTTTAGTGAATAGGACGCCCTCAACTGGTATAGGCCTGAAAACACCTGAAGAAATGTGGACGGGGAAACGGACTAGCTACTCAGTATTAAGAGTCTTTGGTTGTGCAACCTATGCCCACCAGTCGGAGGACAAGCTGGAACTGACCCTAAAGGGGTAAAGGGATACAGGATAGGAGTTAAGGACGGAAACAGAACGAAAATTATCATAAGTAGAGATGTCACGTTCAACGAACATGGAATGCCCTACTTAGATAAATGCTTTTCTCCTAAGAAACGTGTGTTTGAACCGGACTACTAAGAATTTGAGATGAACCCACCTGAACCGAACTACGAAAATGGGACAACAGCAGAAATGGAACAAGATAGTGTAGAACTTGAACAAGCGGCAAAAACCCAAACAGATCAATCTCAGAATGTAGGTGGTGCTGAAACAAGCACCAAACCAGAAACAGTAATGGAAATAGAGACCATTCCTGAAAACGAGCTAGGTGACTATCAACTGTCGAGAGATAGGACTGGGAGAGAAGTAAGACAGCCTAGGAGACTAGGATATGCTGACTGCGTAGCCTACGCCCTAAATACTGCATTAGAGTATATTAAGTCAGAACCTTTAAGCTTCAAGCAGATTGTTAACAGCCAGCATTCAGCAGAATGGCTGGATGCTATGAAGGCAGAAATAGACTCCTTAGTGAAGAATAGGACTTGGTCACTAATGCCCAAGCCGGCGGGCAAGAAGCTAGTGGGATCTTAGCGGATCTTCAAGATTAAGGAACCTAGTTTACCTTCTGAAAAACCTAGGTTTAAGGCCAGACTTGTAGCTAAAGGTTTCACGCAGCGAGAAGGCGCGGATTATAACGTAATATTTTCGCCGGTAGTTAAACACACCATTATTAGGGTGTTGATGGCTTTGACAGCCAAGTTTGACTTAGAATAGAACAACTAGATGTAACAACCACTTTCTTGCACAGGGAGCTGGATGAGGAGATCTACATGACTTAGCCCGAGGGTTTTGTGAAGCCCGAGAACACTGGCTTGGTATGTAGACTTAGGAAGTCCTTGCACGGACTAAAATAGTCCCCGAGGCATTGGTACAAGCGGTTCCACCATTTCATGACTGAAGTTAGGTTCACTAGGTTAGTACATGATGTGTGTTTCTATGCGAAAAATTTGAATTCTGATTCTATTGTATACCTGCTAATTTATGTTGATGATATGTTGATAGCTAGTCGTCGTTTAACTGAGATTGAGAAATTGAAAGACATGTTAAACCCGAACTTTGAAATGAAAGACCTAGGTTCAGCTAAGAAGATCTTAGGAATGGAGATAAGTAGGGATTGTAATAGGCACACGATAAACTTATCCTAGACCTCGTACTTTGAAAAGGTCGTTCGTAGGTTTAACATGGAAGACACCAAAATCGTTAGAGTTCCATAGCCGCACATCACAAATTTTCAGTAGCACAATGTCCAGGGAATGAACAGGAAGTGGCTGAAATGAGTAATGTACCTTATGCTAATGCAATAGGTTCAATTATGTATGCCATGACTTGCACTAGGCTTGATCTAGCTTACCCCATCAGTATGCTCTCGAGATTCATGATGAATCCAGGGAAAGAACATTAGAAATTGGTTAAGTGGCTCTTGAGATATATTAAGGGTACCACGAAGCTAGGACTTATGTTTGGATGAACATATACCGACCTAAGACTCTTAGGATACACTGATAGTGATTTTAGTGGAGACCTTGACAAGCGTAAGTCCACAAGCTCCTACATCTTCTCTTTGAATGGCGGGGCTGTTAATTGGAGATCTAAGCTCCAGTCAATGACGGCATTGTCAACGACTGAAGCCAAGCTCCTAGCACTAACGGATGCTATTAAAGAGGCGATATGGCTAAGTGGACTTTTGGAGGAATTAAACTTAGGCCTAGGGGTACCAACAATATATACAGAAAGCCAATCAGCCCTAGCGTTAAGTAAGAACCCTGTATTCCATGATAGGAGTAAGCATCTCGCTATCAGGTGACATTTCGTTATTGAACAGATGGAATTGGGAAAGGTGGAGCTGCTGAAAATTTGTACAGATGATAACCCGGCGGATATGGGAACGAAGGCCGTACCCCTGAATAAGTTAATAAAGTGTATTAACTTGGTTTAGGACTCCTGGGATCCAGGAGGAGGCTGATGGACCAAAACCAAAATATTTTGCCCCCCATTGCTAGAGTGAATCCAGTAGTTAGACTAAATTGGAACCAGATGGAGAATTATTAGAATTTGGTTCTAATATAGTCTGAGCTCTGTCCTGAAACAAGGCATGAGAGCTAAGCTATTGAGGTTACAATTAGCCATTTTTGCTTCGTACTTAATTTAAACGGGTTTTAAATTAAGTAAGATAAAATAGATAAATTAAATAAATTAATATAATATGTTATATGTTAAATTTATTACTGTTATTAATTAAAAATTAGGTGGGGTGCACCGGTAGCTTCCAAGGGAAGCTTTCCCTTTGCTTTCAATTTTTCTCTCTCAATGAGGACATGTGTCGCGCACAATTTACGGGTTTTGGAGGCCTCATCTGGGCCGTTCATGCATCGTGTGGATGTGAGAAGGGACACGTGCCCCTCATCTGGGCTCCTAAAGTGAGTTTGTTTGTGTGAGATCTCAGCCGTTCATCTCGCCTCATCCAACGGCTCTCGTGGGTCCTCACACGGATCGCTTTTGCTTATAAATAGAGGAGAAAATGAAGAGAGAAAGGATTTTGGGGCTTTAGGGTTTCAGCCGTTGGGTTTTCTCTCTCTTTCTCTCTCTTCACCAGGTTCTTCTCCTCCCCCCCTTTAGAGGCATTTTCTTAAGGTTTGCTTAGGGTTTTTAGAGCCAAACCCTTGCTGGTAAGAAGAAGACTCGCTAGGAGTTGGAAACCACGAAGGCTGGTCCAAACGGTGGGACTTGGGATCGTGTTGCTCGTAGCCACTAGCTATGGAGTGGGTATAATTCCTTACTCCTTTCTCTTGCTTTACTGTTTTCATTGTAAAGTTGGTTTTGAGAAAGGGTTGTAACTTAATAGCTTTGGTTTGTAAGAAAGCGCCTCGTAAAATTACGCGGTTGTAATTTTGGTTTGTAATCTTATTAAAATAGAGCTCTCTAGTGGTACGAGGACCGTGGAGTAGGTCATTTAGGATCGAACCATATTAAAACATCGTGTGTACTCTTTATTTCATTTATATCTTCTATCGTCGTTTGTAGTCTCAACTCAAAGCTTAGAGCCACAGTTTAAAAACCACCATTTTCACTAGGGGTGTTCATGGTTCCGTACCAAAAAGTATTTCGGTTTGGTTAACCATAACTAAAATACTCAAAAATCTCTAACCGTTACCGTAACTGAAAAGACAGGTTAACCGACTTTCGGTAAATCAGTAATTTGGTTTGGTTATGTCGGTTCATCGATAACCGAAAAATAATACAACGTCTCTTTCATGTTATATGATCCATCTCCCTAATGATTTCTAAATGTTCAAAAAATACTTTAAACGTGAGAATACTCAACAAATTATGAGTCTATAATCCATTTCTAAAAAATTAAACGTTAAGTATCATTTTAACCAACATGCGGGCAAACTAGTAGTACTAGATCGTGGCAAAGTAGTGCTTAGTTAGTATTTGAGATATATTAATAAGGCACGATAACTCTATGATAGGAGATTAATTGTGGAAAAAAGATAAAGTTGATCATATATTATAGAGTAGTCACTTTTATGGTACACAAGCATACTTAGTGAATAATATAATATTACGAACATGTAAAAACATATACATGATGTATATATTATTTCGGTAATTCGGTTAACCGAAATGAAAGAAATCACTAACTGTTACCGTCCTGAAATACCGCAAATTTATTCAGTTTGGTTAACCAAATCGAAAATTCTGTACAGTTAACCGTATTTTGGGAATTTCGGCTCGGTATTTCATTTACGAATTTTTTTTGAACACCCCTAATTTTCACCGACCTTAAATGAACTAAGTTAGTGTTGAAGTTAAAATCGAATTTAACAAAGATAACTTAAAAACAGTAAAATTAAAACCATTGGTTTTGAACTTAGGCTATAAAACAGGTTCGGTTTTCTCAGATCAACATTAACGAGAGTGTTCTGAGAATTTTAACTAGATTAAAATCTGTTTTCTAGAACCTCAAATCGCAATAGTATCCTCCGTTGAATTTGATGAAATTTTGTAAGACTATGACCAATTTTTTACAAAAGATGTAGATTTAATAAACAATTACGATGATATATAGAAGTTATTTGCCAATATCTTCATTAAAAATTTAGTGAATTCCCATAAAATGTCCACGGAATATTGATGTAAACTACCTAAGTTTTGCCAAATTTATGTCATGTTAGCATTTTTGGCAAAAATTGGCAAATGCTAATGGAGAAACTAATTTATTATCAGAATCTTGTTGCATTTTAGCTTTTTTTAACGAAAATTCATCAAATTTCAGTAAAATGGTATTTTATTGATAAAATTTTAAAATTTTAAAGTACCTAAATGATAAAATATTTTAAAACCTCCTTGGAAAGGCTAGTTAAAAATAAAGGAATTAAAATTTATGTAGGAGGCTATATAAGTTACTTATCCATTATTATGTCCATTTTCGATATACTAAATAAGAGTCAAAATTTATATTTTCTATAAATTTTTTCTTTTTGTATCTATTTTCTACGTACTAAATGATGCTGATGTGATGACATTTCAAAGAAACAAAACCAAACAAACCCTGTGATTTGATGGCCAAAATTTGGTTGATTGGTCGTTTGTAGTCTACCTGGTTAAACTTGGACCACATGAGTTGCCCAAAACATACAATGCATCTTATCTACAACAATTGTGGCACATAACGTGTCATAAATCTTTTCGGTAACGAGGGACTAGGTTGCCCCAGCTAGCCTCGGCCTATAAGAAGGCTCACAATCTTTATGAGCAGGTAAGTCATGAGTATATTCTTAGCGAGTATTGAACTCCTGACCCCAGGACGATGACCGTATAAGTAGAAGATGCCACCAATTGAGCTGCCCTCATGATGGGCCATAAATCATTCATTATTTTTCGCACTTTTTTAAGTGTGTATGTGTGTTTATATATATATATAGGGTTTATTTATCAGGCACTAATGCACCGGATCCCATTAGAACTCCGAAGTTAAGCATGTTTGGACGAGAGTGGTACCAGCATGGGTGACCTCCTAAGAAGTTCTCGTGTTGCCAACCCTATAAGGTTGGGGGTCCTCGGACACAGCCTATCGCAAGGTTAGACTTTGAAGGGGTAAGGTTGCATATATCCACCCCCGACCCCGCTTAGGCGGGAGCCTTTGAGGCACTGGGTCTGTTGTTGTTATATGTGTGTGTGTATATATATAGAGGAGAGCTTACTGAGTTGTTTGTAAACAGATAATTTTTTAATAATTTTGAAAATTTATTTTGTATAACTGGAAATTCAGAAAAGTTATTTAGAAGTTCAATTTTTCAATTGAAATAATTTTTTAGTCTTATTACTCCTTTTGAAATTTTGACAAACGGTTTTAAATTGTTTTCTAGAATTTTTGTGATATAATTTATTTAGATTGTATCTAGATTTAGAAGAATATACAAGGGAAAGAAGATTAGAGAGAAATTAGAGAAGAAGAGTAGGAGGAGAGAGATTAACGAGAAGAGAGAGAGAGAGTTTATGACCTAAGAGGATACCAACAGGCAAGCATCAGATCCCATTAGAACTCCGAAGTTGAGCGTTCTTGGGTGAGAGTAGTACCAAGATGGGTGGTCTCCTAGAAAGTCATCGTGTTGCACCCCTCAGGTTGGGGTTCTCTCTCATTTTTCTAATGTCTTTGCCATCAATTCTAACATCTGACAATTAACTTAGCCTTCAAGACCGAGTAAACATAAAACGACTCTGTGAGTTTAATGACACTCATCTTTGCGGAATATTGAGCGTGCTTTTGAAGTAGGTTCCTAATTTTAGAAGTGAATTTCGCTTGGGAGAACTCATTTGCACTTTATACCGAAACATCCACTAAGGCGAAAAAAGATAATGTCAAAAGTGTGAATAAACAACAAAGCAAATAAATTATTTTAATTCGTAATGAGAACGATATTGCGGTTGTACAAGATGGTATAAATATTTGCATTATACAACAATAAATTTACTTTTTCTCTTTGTATGCAATTAAGCAGTATGAGTAGATGATCTGTATTTGAGAATTGTATATTAATAAGTGATACTTATACATGAGCCAATATCTAAATTTTTATAAATCAGATGTACGGATCAATTTCAGATCAATTAGCTTAATTGTTCATGTTGAGTTTTGTCCTTTGATTTCCTTTGATTTCTTTGATTTCTGTGTGTTCTGACTTGCTTTGAATTTGTTGTTTTGCTCGATGTGTGCTTTGCTTCATGCTTTGATGCTTCCATACTGCCAGGTCTCATTCTTTATGCTGCGGACCACCTCTCAGGCTTCTCAGGTTGGGGGTCCTTAGAAACAGCCTCTCTTCAGGGTTGCCCCCTGAAGGGGGAATGCTGCGTACATCTACCCTCCCCAGACCTTGTTTTTGCGGGAGCCCGTGCAGGCACTGGGCTTGTTGTTGTTGTTGTTGTTCATGTTGAGTTTTGAATTATTAGTTTTTCAATTTGCAGTTATGACTTATGACTACAATTTTAACTTTTTAAAAGGTTGAAAAATTGGAATGACTACAGCGCATTTTCCAGTTTTTTCTATTAGAAAACTATTAATGATTTTTCACTTCTAATATTCCAAATAAAAAAATAAGAAAGAAAAATTAAAAATAGAAAAAGAAAAAAGAAAACTTAAAATATTGAAAAATATTTTCTGTTTCCAAATAGGACTGAGTCTACAATTAATGAACGAAACCATGCATCAACAATTAGAAGCACTTGCATTACGTGCTTGCGCATGAGTGGTACCAAGATGGGTGACCTCTTGTGAAGTCTTCATGTTGCACCCCTCAGGTTGGGGATTCTCTCTCGTTTTTCTGATGTCTTTGCCATCAATTCTAAGCTCTAACACTTAACTTACCCTTCAAGGCCGAGTAAACATAAAACAACTTTGTGAGTTTAATGACACTCATCTTTGCGGAATATCGAGCGTGCTTTTGAAGTAGGTTCCCAATTTTAGAAGTGAATCTCACTTGAGAGAACTTGTTTGCGCTTTATGCCCAAACATCCACCAAGGCGAAAAAAAATAATGTCAAAATTGTGTGAATAAACAAGAAAGAAAATTAATTGTTTAATTCATATGATAAAGAAGGTACGATAGAACGATATTGTAGTTGTACAAGACGGTATAAAGGTGAATATGTCCCAACAAATGCAAAAGTTAGCATATTGTATACATAGGTCATATTTGAATTATACAACAATAAATTTATTCTTTCTCTTTGTATGCAATTAAGCAGTATGAATGGATGATCCGTATTTTAGAATTGTATATTAATAAGTGATACTTATACTCGGGCCAATATCTGAATTTTTATAAATCACATATACGGATCAATTTCAGATCAATTAGCTTAATTGTTCGTGTTGAGTTTTGAATTATCAGGTTTTTCAATTTGCACTTATTACTTATGCCTACAATTTTAGTTTTTTAGAGAGTTGAAAAATTGGAATCACTGCAACGCATTTTCCAGTTTCCTCTATTGGAAAACTATTAATAATTTTTCACTCCTAATATTCCAAATAAAAAATAGGAAACAAATATTAAAAATGAAAAAAAAAAAACTGAAAATATTGAAAAATATTTTCTGTTTCCAAATAGGACCGAGTCTACAATTAATGAACGAAACCATGCATCAACAATGAAACACATGACGACATCTCAACTTATGATACCAATTTTGTTACAATGAAGGCTTGAGCTCTCTGTGTTGATCGTAAAAGTTAGCTTGTCTTTGTCGGTTCGTTGGCGTTTTTAAAAAAAAAGGAGCATACCCAGTGCCTCAAGGGCTCCCGCCTACGCAGGGTCTGGGAGGGGCAGATGTACGCAGCCTTCCCCCTTTGAGGTGTTAACATGAAGAGAGGTTGTTTCCCAGTATCCCCGACCTGAGGATGAGGACTTCCCAGGAGGTCACCCATCCTGGTACAACTCTCGCCCAAGCACGTTTAACTTCGGAGTTCTAATGGTGCCCTCTTTGGTTCGTTGGGGTTTCTGCCGGTCTTAAATGAACCAGTTTTTCATCTACTCTTTCATATCTTGTGTCTTTATTCATTTGTTTGTTTGTTCTCGATAGACTCTATAGACTTTGCTAGTTCGCCTCGTGACCCACTTTGTAAAGATACGGCGAACCATCTTAATTATCGGAAAATGAAAGAAAAAGAAAGCTTGACTGATTGTTTAAGATGGAGCATGAAATAAAGTGCAGTTTATAGTGCTACAAAACGCACTAATTACATAACAGTTAACTACATGACTAATCCATTGCTTAACAACTAGTTTAGAAACTGTGTAATTACCGAACACTAGTAAGATATAATTAATCGAGCCATTGCCCAAAATGGCTCAAAATAAAAAAAATATTACCCAAAATGACCTATTTTAAAAAATATTTACCCAAACAGCCTCCCTATCATCCAAATTTGAATTTTTTTTGTTTCGAAAATGATTTTAAAAATAGTAATTTATATTAAATGTTATTATTATATAATTATAATAATGAGTAGACTAAAATTATGTATAGATAATATTATTTACTATTAACAAACAACTTAATTTAAATTTTTTTATTATAAATTACATATATAATTTAGTTAAAACGCATGTCATAAAGCTAAATATAATATATATTTTAATTTCATTAATAATTAATAATTTATTAAAAATTAAATAAAAATTTTAAAAAGGTTTAAAGTGTCGAGTATCCCAAATCACAAAAAAAAAAAAAAAAATTAAATTGATGACATGGAGGCTATTTGGAAAAATATTTTTTAAAATGGGTTATTTTAGGTAATAGATTTTTATTTTGAGCTATTTTGGGCAATGGCTCGGATTGACTTATCAACTATCTTAACCACCAGTAGTCTTCATGCCTCGAACTCGAGAGAAAAAACTTTATGAGGAGCACCTCCTTGCCGCTCTCATCGCCCACCACTGCTTGCGGTCGAGCTAGTGGCCTGCGACACAAGGGGCACGTTGCCCGGTGAGCCCCAGCCCATCCGTCTAGGCAGTCCTTATGAAACACGTGACGACATCTCAACTCTCTAATCTCCTCTCTCTCTTCAACCGTACACAAACACACCGCGCATTTCACTTCTTCCTCGCGTTTGTCAGTGTGCCTGAACTGCTTTACTGCGAGCTCTTCTTCATGGTTTTTCATTGCGAAACGACGGTGGAAAGGGATGACCGTAACTCGAGACAGTGGGACCCGCGTGAGTTGCAGGACAATTGCCTCGGGATTCGTTCCGAGGAGGATGAAGAGGCAAGTGAGCAAGAAGAGGAAAAAGATGAAGGAGAGTACAAGAAGGATGCTCATGTTTTTGTGTTGTAAGATTGAGCAAGTAGTGGGAAATGCTTTGGGGAAATATAAAGGGAGAGTCTTGGTGTTGATTTGTGGAGCCTACACATATATGCTTATGCTTTTTTTTTTTTTGGTAAATTATAGAAAATTTCTGTGACTTTTGCTTTAAAAATAGAAAATTCCTCTTACAAATAAAATTATTCATTAAACCTCCTACTTTTAAAAAATTATCACTTTGCCCCTAAATAACTTTTTTTGACCATTTTTTCCTTTAAAATAAAATAGTTAAGTATTTAATTTTATTTTTAGGTAGGATTTTATGTTTTGAGAAAAAATAAGAATTTTTTTTATATTTATAAAAAAGGGGTTTTTTATATTTATAAAAGTTATTATTTTAATTAATTATACAGTAGTGACATTATAATATTAACAAAAATATTATATTCTATCTTATAATACCTTTTATGAAAATTTAAAAAATATTTTTTATCTTCTAAACTTATAATATCATTATTATAATTAATTACAATAATTTTATTTTTTATAAATATATAAAATTCTCTTAAATCTTGAGAAAAACATAAAATGTTTCTAATTTTTGCCTAATAATGTAAAACCCTCTTCTAAAAATATAATTAAATAATTAACTCCTTCACTTTTGAGAGACAAAATGGTCAAAAAAAAGTTATATGGGGGTTAAGTGATAAATTTTTAAAAGTGAGGGGGTTTTGTGAGTGCTTTTATTTATGAGGGGGTTTTTCTGTTTTTGAAGCAAAAGACAGAGAGATTTTCTGTAATTTACCCTTATTTTTTTCTTGATAATTAGCAAAAAATTATAGTATAAGAACCGGCGTCCCATAAATCAGGGATCTGAAAGGCAAGCCGAAGTGAACAAAAGACAAAATGCAAACAAACAAAAACCCGATATCACCTTGATAAAGTGAATATAGCGATTACAGTCCCATGAATCTAACAAAGATCACTTAACAGAAACCGAACTCACAACCCACCCCAACAATAGAAACTGTAAAAGAAAAACCGAGTTCTCTGTAGTAAAGTGTTTTTATCAGGACAAAAATTATTGAGTTTTTTCGGTGTTTGTCCTACATAAAGGTGCTTTGTCTGTGTGTGTGTGTGTGTGTATATATATATATATATTTTGTGGGTTATTTATATTTTAGTACCTTGATATTTTAAAAAATAATAAAAAAGACCCTGAACTTTTTGAATTATTAAAAATGCCCCTAAGTTTTTGTCGTTGTAATAAAAAGACTCCTAAGTTTTTGTCACTTTAATAAAAAGGCCCATCTCCGATGTGATGATGTCATTTTTAGATGATAGAGCTGACGTGACAACTATGTTTTTATTAATGTTACAATAAAATGACAAAACTACCCTTTAATAACCATATTCTAAAATAAATTAAGCGAAAACATATAGCTTCTATATAATATAAAATTTCGAATTTCGTACTTATCAAGTAAGATAAAGGGTGTTGAAGCGTACTTTAAGTCATTTTATTGTAGCATTAATAAAAAGTAGTTGCTATGTCAGCTTTGTCAAGAAAAATGAAATCATCACGCTTGAGAGGGGGGCGTTTTTAATAATTTAAAAAGGTTAGAGTCTTTTTTGTTATTTTTAAAAATATCGAAGTACTAAAATATAAATAACTCTTTTTTTGCTTTTAGAGAGAAGTTAGAAATAATATTTTCCCTTAATGCGGCATCAAAAGTAAATTTTAAAAAAATTTTAAGACAAAAATAGCTATGAAAAATTAATAAAGTAATTCTAAAGATACAATTATGAAAGAAAATATTAATTAAACATGCCAATTATTAAACAAAATATAATAATAATAATAATAATAATAATAATAATAATAATAATAATAATAATAATAATAATAATAATAATAATAATAATAATTGAACATGTCCCACATGTATGAATTCATTGTTCTAAACTTCTAACCAACCTTAATTTTTGACCCAAAAAAAAAAAAAAACCATAATTATTGCAAAGTACAAACAAATATAATTTTGAACCACATTTTTTCTTTCGTTTTTCTAACATGTACCCTTATTCAATTATATTTATTACGTTCAATTTTATTCTTTATTGTTGTTTTAATCTATCAATTGTAGCTAGGGGTCATTTACCAGGGACTAAGGCACCGGATCCAATTAGAACTCTGAAATTAAGCGTGCTTGGGCGAAAGTATTACCATGGTGGGTGAACTCCTGAGAAGATCTCGTGTTGCCAATTCTATAAGGTTGGGGGTCCTCGGAAATAGCCTCTTAACAGGATTACACCCTGAAGGGATAAAGCTGCGTACATTCACCCTCGACCCCATTTAGACGGGAGCTCTTGAAACAATGGATCTGTTGTTGTTGTTCTCACTTAAAAATATTAATCCAAAAAGCAAAAAAAAAAAAAAAAAAAAAAATCAATACATCAAAAGGCGTGGAATGGTCTTGTTTTGGTCACGTGTTCAATTTTTTTTATATGTTTTTAAACAAGTCACGTGTTTCATATGAAAAGCAAATAATTAAAGTATCAAAAAAAACAAAGGAAGTGGGCCCATGTATTATTTTCAATTAATATGTCAACATAAGACTTTTGTTTGTTTAGGCCTCCAGGTGGTAGACACTATCATATATTACTATTATATATATATATATAAAAAAAAATAATTAAGCTAACAGTATTGGTGTAGCAGTTTATCTTATAATTCTTCAAATTAGAAGTCGTGAGTTCAAAGCTCGCCATTAGGAGTGAACAGAAATCGGTCCGGTCTTCAGTTTTAATATATGACCTTAACCGATCTTCGATGGGGACCGATCCAATATCGGAAAACCCGAAGACCGATCAACATTAACTTTGCATTAAATATTTTGGGTGCATAATTTTAATAGCAACATAGTAACAACATACTCAGTGCCCCAGGGACTCCTGCCTAGGTAAGGTTTTTTTTGGGGGGGCGGCGGCGGATATACGCAGTCTTCCTCCTTCGGGATATTACCTCTGAAGAGAGGCTGTTTTCGAGTGCCTCCAACCTGAGGGTGAGGACTTCTCAGGAGGTCGCTCATCCTGGTACTACTTTTGCCCATGCACGCTTAACATCGGAGTTTTAATTTTAATACATAATTTTAATATATAGTTAATATATATATATCTAAAATTAATAAACCTTAGAAAACTAAATATTTAGTTTTTTTTACTATTGTATAATTGTATAAATATCTTGTATAATTATCCTTAAATTATATATATATATATATATATATATATATATATATATAAGTACAAATTATACTATTATTATTATTTTTAATTTTTAGAATTCGTATGGAAATGTTTTTCTTCTTATAACTGCACTCACTAGACAAAAAAGTTCGAAATTGGTCCGATCCGATTTTAATAGGTCCAGTCCTCGATCTCATGATTTAATGTAGTTCAGTTTTCGGTCCGGTCCGGTCTGGTTCACTATTGGACTGATATACATCCTTACCTATAACCCTTTTTCCCTCTAGTGTTTTTCCTCCTTTAAAAAAAAAAAAATCTACTCGTTATTAATGTACCAGTGTAGTGTTGTATCCACCCCCGCCCCCCCTTGCCTTGTACCCACCATACTCTCTCCAAAAATAGGTGCTTAATTTAATTACCTAATTATTTATTAATGTTATAAAAAATATAATTAGATTATTAAAAATAGTATTAAATAATTAATATGGATGAATATGGATAATCGTTTCGTACCCACATTAGAGCGGACACGGGGTGGGTAATAAATACCCATTAGATACCCATAGGTAATGAGGCCGGTATAGGTTTGTACCCCCGAGGTGGGTATGGGTATCAACTTCATATCTATGACAGGTAATGGGGTAGATATGAATACGAATTTGGGTAGTAGATATGGGTATGGAGGAGATACCTCCTGTGTCCGCCCCACCCTATCGCCATCTCTAACTATAATACCGAATAATTTTAATAGTATTTACAAGTTATAAATTGCCCTACCAATGAATTTGTGCACTCAAGTCCATTATAATTATTTATACATAACTTTATTGATTACTGATTCTTTTATTATTTTTTTCAACTAGAGCACAAGTGGGAACTACGTTGAAACGACGTGTTCAAGGACATTTTTAAAAGGTTGTTAGTGAAGTCCCTTTTACGATGTAAGTCCGTATGTACATAATAGTGCAGAATAATAGGCGATCCTCATTTCCTTGAAGCGTTAGATTGGATTGTTATAATAGTGTTAGATTCTAAAAAATATGGTAATATGCCCTTATATAACTTGAGCACAAAGGAGAAAAGATTCCTCCCCGAAGCGCCTAAAAGGTTTGGGTTTTGGAGCCACTGTTGGTTAAGATTCGATCCACAATCCTAAAAATACAAAGTCTTGGAGCTACGTACTGAATGCAAAAAAACTTATGATTGAGATCTTAACATTGGCGGAGGGACCTATCCATAGGTGGATTCGGATCCGCGAGCTCGGGAAGCTGCTTTTGTATTTAGCATTAGCTCTTTATTTATTGAAAAAGGTGAAGGCAGATCGATGTTAAGTTCATTTTTCCTTTTTCTTATCACCCTTACCAGACGGAGCAACTAAATAACAGTCTTTGTGTAAATGAGGTGATATATTGGCCTATTTTCTCGGATGTCAATGTAGGTTATCAGCTGGTCGCATTTTGGCTCCATTTGTTTTGGCGGAAAACTAGATTCTAAGAATTAATTTTTCTTTGAAAAAAGATTTTCTTAGGAAATATAAAATCTGAATGGAGTTTTCTGCTATTTATTTCAAAGCAAAACTTAATTCCACATTATGCTATTTTCTTGTATGTTTTAAATAAGACAATATAAGTAGCAATATAACATATATAAAAAGTAACCAAAAATAAATTAAATTAACTATTACAGCTCCATAAAAGTGTTTTTATAGGCAAAAATTTTATTACGTTTTTGTGGTGTTTGGCCTACATAAAGGTGTTTTTGTATAAAAAATATTATAATTTTTTGCATTTACAGAAAAGTTGGAGAATACCCACCAGGACCTTGTTTCAGTGGTAGGAGATAAGTGAGGGGATAGAGTATTACTTTAGGCCAAAGGGTCTGAGAGCTCGATTCTCCCATTGAAACTCTCCCCGAGGAATCATTACTTAATGGGTTGGGGTTTATTGGGTAATCGGGTTACTCGTTAGAAAAAAACCGAAACGTTGGAGAATAATACTTTCACTTAATGCAGTACGTTTAAAAATAATTTTAAGATAAAAGTATCAATTTTAAAAATTAGAATTATGAAAAAAGAGAACATTAATTAAACATGCCTAATTGTCTGAATGCATTGTATTAACAAACATAATTATTGCAAACGCCAAACAAATATGACTTAATACTCAAAAAAAAAAAAAAGACTTTGAATTATATTTCTTTTTCACTTGGTAAATCACATTTAATTTTATTATTAAAATAAATTATGACTATCTTCTTTTTTGATAATATCAAAAGTAATATTACAATTTTATAAATTATATGCATAATCTTTTAATTAAAATACAATGAATTAATTGCGGGTAATGTTATTGTCAGACAAAATTGTAACTGATAGAGCAAAATCATTGTTTTTAATGTAATTTTGTGGCTCTTATTATTTGTAAGTTACATAATTGTTTTGACAATAAAAAATTTTATTCTGACAATAACAATTCCAAAAATAATTGAGTGATAAAACAATGAAAAATAATAAAATTGTATCCACATGTTAGAAAAATCTTTGTTATTTAATCAGAAGTTCGATTCTCGCTGAGGATATGCTCATAACTTACCCATTCATAGGGATAATGGGCCTTCTCGTGGGTCGGGATTGGAAAAGATAATTATTTAATAGTACTTTTTTATATTCCAGTTACATATTGACAATTTAATAAGTATCTATTTTAAATGTATAAGTTAGATAAATGTACAGTCTTTTAGGGTTATTTGTGCAAAAGGTCTCTATACTTTGCTCATTGTGTCAATTTAGTCCTTACACTTTTAATTATGTCAATTTAGTTCCTCTACTATTTAAATTTTATCAATTTAGTCCAATTATCGAATTCAAGTTAAGTTAATGATGTAATTTTTAACGGTACAATCATGTTAGATATAAGTAATAATTACAAATTCACCAATTGACTCAATTTAACCTAACCCCATAGCCGAATCATTAAAAATTTAATTAATAACTTAACATAAATTTACTCTAAGGGCTAAATTGACACCATTTAAATAATAGAGGGACTAAATTGAAATAATTAAAAGTCAAAGAATTAAACTAACACAATTAGCAAATTATAAAGACCTTTAGCATAAATAACCCCTTTTTTATTTCTAAACATTTTAAAGAGTTTTTTCCGCTATTATGGGCTTTCTCTGGCTCTGTTTTGGTGGTTGGACTAGTTTTATACTGAGAGTTATCTCTCTATTTAAAAAAAAAAAAAATTGTTGTAAAGAAATGTTATCATCGGGAAGTATCTAAAATTATATTCTATTTTACTCTAATTTTAATTTTTTTATTAAATAATTAAATTGTCACATTCTTTTGTTCAATAATTCATTTTTGGAAGATTATATTTTTTACTTTTGAGAAACTTATAGTTATTTAACCCTAATTTCTCTATACTTATAATTTAACAAAAGTCAGCAAAGGATAAAGATAGAAATAACCCTAATTTCTCCGACAAAAATTAGCGACGTGAAAGTGATTGGAGATATTTTCTTATAAAATGGGATAATACTCGTAGGGATCTTTCGAACTATTGATCAAAATCAAAGTGACCCTCTGAATTTTTAATTTCATCAAAGACGTCTCCCGAAAATTATTGGTCAAATCAAAATGAACCCCCAAACTTTCAATTTTATTAAGACACCCTTCGAAATATTACTCAAAATCGACGTGACCTACCTTAACTTTTAATTTTATCAAAGAGACCCCTGAAATATTAATTAAATCAATTTAAGCTCCAGCTTCAAAAATTATATCAAAGACATCCGAAATAATTAAAAAATTTAAATGAAATTTTGTTGAGGTATCATTAGATTTGATAGGGTTCATTTACTGGGCACTAAGACATCGGATTTCATTAGAACTCCGAATTTAAGTGTGTTTGGCTAAGGGTAATACCAGGATAGGTAACCTCCTGGGTATTTCTCGTGTTGCCAACCCTATAAGGTTGGGGGTCCTTGGAAACAGCCTCTCGGCAGGCTTACACCCTAAAGAGGTAAGGCTGCGTACATCCACCCTTTCCAGACTTCGCTTATGCACTCTGGAGGCACCGGGTCTGTTGTTATTGTTGTTGTTGTATTTGTTTGAAAAGTCACGTTTCACTTGAAAAAGCAATTAATCAACACTCTCAAATAAAACAAAGGGAGTGGGCCCTGTCTTTCAGAAATTAGGGAGGACAAGATTCATGATACAAAAACCGATATCTCATGAGAATTACATAAGTTCTATAGGATTAATAAGTAAAGAAATTTTTTTTTCCTTTTGATAAGTAAATTTTTTTTATTTATTTATAGAATTACATAAGTTATTCCATTAGATGACCTTGGATAGAGCTCGTTGGAGAGCGAGCATAAGGGTAGCCGATGTAACGGCCTGGAGTAAGGCTGTGTATTGCTGCTAGCATAGGGTTTATAACCCGGATTTACCCCATGTGGTGTGCTTATGTGCGTATGCGTTTGTGTGTCTGGATGTGGTCCGTTTGCCTTATTATGTGCTGTAGATGTGTTTTTGACATGACCTAACCCTTTTCAAAATGTCTTGCTTCCAGGACGGCAAGATCTTTAGGTTGGGGGTCCTCGGAAACAGCTTCTCTTCCACTCAGAAGGGGTAAGACTGCGTACATCCACCCCCAGACCCTGCTTTTGCGGGAGCCCGTGAGGCATTAGGAATGTTGTTGTTGTTGTTGTATTTCATTAGAAGAAGTAAAGGGAAACATCAGACTATTAATGTCAAATCATGTTGCGCACTCTGATTAGAACCGGGTTAAACACAGAGCCTAATTTTGAGGATAGTCCGCAACCGTAGAGATTAAGGATTGAAAGTGGATCTTGATCAAACGGAAAAATCAAAAACTTGCCAACTCTGAGCTAACAAGGCATATATATATATATATATATCTCGGGATGGCACGCAAACTGGCCGGTTATCTGTGTAATTGTCAATCAATATGTAGCCCAACACTTTATGTTTACGCCTCCAGGTGGTATAGGTATCATCGAGCTAAAGATGTTGGTGTAGTAGTTTGTCTTATAATTCTCCAAATTATAGGATTTGTGATCAAAACTCATCACGCTTTCTCCCAATAGTGCTAGTTTTTCTCTTTAAGAAAAGTTGTTATACTGTTATAACCCATAAATAAAAAGAAAATACCTCAAACATAATTTAAATCTCATTTAATAATAATTTATAAAAATTTTAAAATATAAAGCTTCACACAGCTACTAATAAATAATTTTGAGCATTATTTTTATATATAAATGACATTTTTTTTTTTGCTTAGTTGTATTATTTTTTAAAATATCATGTTAGCTTAATTTAATGGAAGCCTCTTAGAGTTATAATGGTACTTGAAAAAAGAGTTATCAAAGTTTATATTATAATAAAAATATTTTAAAATCTCAGGAAATCTCAAATTACATTATTGAATCTTAGAATGCTTGAACCAATTTAATTTTAAATTTTTTAAAATTATTTCAAGCGTCTTTGATAAAATTTTTAAAGTTGGGGGATTAAATTGATTTTATTTAATAGTTGGGGAGAGATAATTGATGAAATTAAAAGTTGGAGGGAATAATTTTGATTTTAACTAATAGTTCGGGGGTCTATATGAATATTATCTTATATAAACCCGTTTCAATTCTGAAATCCATCCAAATAATAATTTTTTAAAATAATTTACACAGTAATAATTTTCTAAATGTACCACTTTAAATAATATAATACTTTTTTTTTTGTTCAATTAAATAATATAATACATAAACAAAGTAGTTGGACACATCATTTTATATTATATTTGTTATCCAATTTGTTTTAGATTTTATTCTTATATATATATATATATATATATATATATATATATATATATATATATATATATGAGAGGGTGAGAGCATGAGAAGAGCAAATCCTGGACCTTCATTATAATAGACTGTTAAGATTTTTGAATATTAAAAAAATAACAATCTACAACCTATACCCCTTCATAGGGCAAAAAGAAAGAAGGGGTAAACGTGAAAAATTGTCTTTTTTTTTTAATATTCGTCAAATTTTGGCCATAAATTATTAATTTTTTTATTGTTCAACAAATTTTGGCTGTCCATTACAATGGAGGGCCAGGATTTACTCCTCTCATGCTCTTACTCTCTAATAAGAACGCCACCTTATATATATGTACATACCTGTAGTTCTTCTAACTCAAACACACAATTTTAAAAACATATGGATTTAAATTTGATTTGAATTTCAAATTGTGCTTATTTCATAGTTTGAAATAATAAAATGGAGGGAAAAATTATATACAATTGTAATCATAAACCTTTTCCAATTCTATTTGCCCTAAATTTAAGTTTATTTTAAGGTTCTTACTTCCAATACAAATACATGTCTTATGTGTGTATATATACACCAAATTAATGCCAAATGCAACTTCCTATTATTTTGAATTTGTTTTCGAGCTTGTAATATTTGCTGAAGTTTCATCTAACAGCTTAAAAATCTGAAATAGTTGATTCTTTAACATGTTGAATAGCAACTGGTCGGATCTTCTTGTATCATGCCATAATCTCAAGGTAAGTTTAAAAATTCCGAGTCAATTAAACCATTTTTTTTTTCTATTTGTCAACGTTCTTCGGTTCCATGCTATTTTTCGTTTATGTAATTCCTTCTTAAATTTGAAAAATACTGAATCAATTAAAGCTCTTTTTTTGTTTAATTATCAATGTTCTTAGATTCCATTTATTTTTGGTTTTTTTATTTTCTTGGATAAATTTAATTTTTCCTAGTTATCAAAAAAAAGCTTCAAATACTTTATTTTGATATATATTTGTATTTCTTTTTAACTTGATGTAAATATAACACTGATAAATTTGTGAATGTTAATTTGTACTTAAATTCTTTATTCATTATAATTATTTATACATAACTTTATTGATGACTAATTTTTTTATTTTTTATTTTGAACAAGAGCACGAGTGGGAACTACTTTGAAGAAGCACCCGATGACGTGCTCAAGGAAATTTTTAAAAGGTTGCCAGTGAAGTCCCTCTTACGATGTAAGTCTGTATGTAGAAGATGGTGCAAAATAATAGATGATCCTCATTTCATCAAGCTACACCACGCTTACTCTCATATTCGATCAGGTGAGTGTAAAATATAGTTTGTCATGTATGGACGATTTTTTAGTAGCTTTCGTGTGAGGGTTTTTAAAATCTATTTGGCCAAACTTGTTTTGAAAGAAAAAAATTTCATAGAAAAAAGCATCTTTTATAATTTGGAGAGTGTTTGGCAACAACACAAACGCGTATTTAAATGAAAACAATTGATTATGGAAAGTGATTTGAAAGGAAGCAATTATTTTCACAGTATGACTGATCATCTGAACTCATTGGCAGATGGAACCTATCGCTTTCTTCATTTACTAGGGACGGGTAGGGGAAACTTGATGCAAATTACAAAGACTTCAAGTCAAGAGGATTGCCCAGTTCCTGTTCGAATCACTCGCCAAGAAGTTGGTATGTCAAATACAGTGAATGGCTTGATTTGTTTCTTCAACGTTGATTCTGAAAAGTATGGTAACCTATACTTATACAACTTGAGCACCAAGGAGAAAAGATTCCTCTCGAAAGCACCCAGAGGATCAGGGTTGTGGAGGCAATGTTGGTTAGGATTTGATCCACTATCTGAAAAATACAAAGTCCTACAGCTACATGTTGATTGCACAAAAGCAACTGTTGATATCGTGACATTGGTGGAGGGACCTAGCAATACGTGGAGGCGGATCAATATTGAGGTCGCTTTCTTTTTGACTTATGACACTTCCTTCACTGATCAACTCAACAATGGTCTTTGTGTAAATGGGGTGATATATTGGCCAAGTTTCATGCATGTCAATCTAGGTTATCGGTTGGTTGCATTTCATGTTAACGAAGAGAAACTTGAGATCATGGAGGATTCATTTGACAGTCGGTTCTACCCTTATCTGACGCAACTGGGAGAACATCTTTGTGTGGTGCAGAACGATACAAAAAGGGGTGAAATTCGGTTGTGGACATTAATAGATCACGGTAACAAAGTATGGGACAATAAAATTATAATGTATCCAACCAATTTTCCTTGTCGGCATCTTCGCATTGGTGCTTCTGGTGAGATCTTTTCAATCCAGTTGGTACAATCATTGGCATCGTGGCCTTCACATGTGATGTTGCACTTTTTCGATTTAAGGGATTGCACGAGAACGGAGGTGAGAATCGATGGTGTCACACCATGGGATTATTCTTGGTTGAGTCTCAAGATATTTCTTGCGAACGTGGTAGAAAATATGGTGCACTTAGAGAATGTAATTAAGAAGGATAAAAAGAAAAAAAGAATGACAAATTATTTAGATTGAATTTAGTCTATCGGATTCGAAGACCATATCTATCCATGTATTGCTTGTATTATTGTTAGAGAATAAAACTGTTCTTGGGCTTCACCTAGTAGTTTAAGCTTTTGGGACATATAATTATTTGACATGGTATCAAAGCTTTGTTGACCAGGAGGTCACGAGTTTGAATCTCAGCAGTCACCACTTTCAATATTAAAAATAATTTATCCCTCAATTTAAGCTTTTGGAAAATATGGTTGCTTGACAATTATTTTTTATTCATTTTATTACAATAATTGTCAATGTTTATTTTTAAGACTTTTCTAAAACTATATGAGATTTTTGGTATTGTGTTTAATTTGTTGTTTTAATGAAAATAACAATAATAATAATAAAAAGGAAAAAAAAAATATTTAAAAGCTTTACAGTTTAATATTGATTTTCATTCGGGTATTTCTCATGATGTGCTTATGAGGTATTAACTCAATTTGTTTATATTTGAATTACTTTAATTACTTTAAAATTCAAATTTATTTAAAATATTTGTCAAATATCGTAAAATTTAAAATATATTACATTTCATTTGACTTGCAACTCGCATGAGTCCCCATGCTTCAAGTGCTTTGGCATAAAAATACTTTTTGGTTATTGAGAGAAGTTGAAAAATAGTACTATCTGTAAAGCAAAATTAAAAATTGAATTGAAATGAAACTAAAACATAAAAGCAGAAAAGTTCTAGCACCCGAAGCCAAATTGCGCCATACGGATCAAAGTTTGGAGTAAGATGACACCCGACTTTGAAGATGATCTGCGACAGGGAAGCTTCACAAGGGAGGTGCAGGGAGCCTTAGTACATCGGATCTGAAATTAGTTATGGAGATTAATCTACGTGGGTCTTTCAAGCAATTTTGGAATGAAATGTCAGTTCCTGTAAATATATAGTACTCTAAACCGTGCAATTATTCCAATCAATTGGGCGATTTCAGGTATTTGTGGCCAATTGCGTTGAGTTTTAGAAACTAAGACGTTTCTTGATTTCCTAATTGAGTCGAATGATCATATTTCTCAACATGTTTGAAAGAAAATTTTTAACAACGCATAATAATTATTCAAAGTGCAAACAAATATGACTTTGGAGTACATGTTTCTTTCACTTTCTTTAGTATGTGGCTTAGAAAATTTTATTATTTAACTATTTCAAATTTTAAAAAATTTATCAATTAAATATCTTTTATCAAAATTTGAAAACTTTCCAATGTAATAAGCTAATGTGCATGGAATTTAATTCCAATATTATATAGATATTTTGAATTAAAACTTTGTACTTTTTTGCTGTACTGTTCTAAGGAATATCAGTCGAATTGATATTGCTTGTACATATTTATGTCATAATTTTGTTGTATTAGTATTCACCGTAAAAATTTGTCGAATTGTTGCAAAATTCACTAGATTTTGGCATAGGGGTATACGCCGGTGATAAAAATTTTAAAACCTCAAGTGCCTCATTATATATATAAACATGTTAGGATATGTAGATTATAAATGATCAAATTAGGGTACTTAAATAATAAATTCCCTAATTTAAGTGTGGTAATAAAATAAGGGTAAGTTACACGTTACCACCCTGAGGTAAGGTATATTAATTTTTTAGTTCATAAACTTTGTGAAATAATATTTTAGTCCAAAAAGTTACATGTATTTAATAAAACAGCCTAAATAATGGTATAAAAGGGTGTAAATTAAGCCATTCCTTCAAATTTTTTTCATTATTAGTTTCACGACATTTACGGAATGAGTAGAGTAGCGAGGGGATGGTGAGTTTACCAACAAATAAAGACAAGTTTTACACCATTTTATACCATCATTTAGATTATTTTATTATTTACATGTAAATGGTTAAACTCAAAAATTATTTCGTAAAATTTGTGGACTAAGAAATTAATACACCAAACATCAGGGTACTAATATATGATTTACCCTAAAAAATTAATATATGATGTTATTAATGTAACCTTTAATCTGATAGTTTATTTAGTTATCTGAAGTATGAGTTTGAAACAGTTCTTACAATACGAACAGCGGGCTCAAATGCTCTAGGCAACACAATCAAAAGCAACACAGATCAAGAAAAAAAGTTAGAGTAGTGTTATTATCAGAGTATTTTTTGTTAATGTCTGCACAATTTCAACATAACAAGACTCCAAAAGTTATTGCTATCGGCCTGAAATTAACAAAAAAAAGAAACAAAAGAAACATTGACAATAATTTTATTCAAAATTTAATAGAAAAAAATACAATATAAGTCATTATATTAGGCAATATCTCTCAAAGATTCATTATAAATAATATTAGATAACACCTAATTATAATGTGTGAAATATTAATTATAACAGCTATGTTTTCTAATACTATTATAATTTATTAATCCTACACATTTAAAAAAAAAAATGTGATCACACTTGTTAAATAACGAAATAAATAATAAATAATTAGATAATATTAGTTTTGGTTCAAATATATAAATAATATATTTATTTCAATTCATCCAAATAATAATTTTTACAATAATTTGCATATTATTAATTTTCTAAATTTACCACACTAAATAATATAATACTTAAATAAAGTAGTTGGACCCATCATTTAAATTATATTTTTATGCGACTTCTTTTAAATTTTATTCTTAATATTATATAAAAAAACTCTTATATATATATATATATATATATATATATATATATATGGGGTGGCGTTCTCAAGAGAAAATGAGAGCGTGAGAGGAATCAATCCTGACCCTCCATTATAATGGACGGTCAAAATTTATTGTACATTAAAAAAATTAGCAATTTATGACCCACACTTCTTTATGGGACAGAAAGAAAAAAGGGGTAAAAGAAGGAACCTTTTTTTTTTTTTTTTTTTATAATACTCAACAAATCTTGGCCGTAAATTGCAGGGATAAATTTTAACTATAATTACAAGTTATAAATTGTGCATTTGAATTAAAGATATTAATTATAACACCAATGAATTTGTGAATATTAATTTGCACTTAAATTCATTATAATTATTTATAGATAACTTTCTTGATTACTGATTCTTTTATTATTTTTTTGCAACTAGAGCATGAGTGGGAACTACACTGAAGAAACTCCTGATGACGTATTCAAGGAAATTTTTAAAAGATTGCCTGTGAAGTCCCTCTTACGATGTAATCCGTATATACACAATGGTGCAGAATAATAGACTATACTCATTTCATCACGCTACACCACGCTTACTCTTATATTCGACCAGGTGAGTGAAAAATAAGTTTTTCATATATATGCTATTTTTTATTTTTTACAACTCCGGCGTAGAGACTTTTAGAATCTGTTTGGCCAAGTTTATTTTGGAAGAAAAAACAATTTTTTGAAAACAAAAATACCCATACTGTTCATAATTGGAAAACGATTGATTCTAAAAGAAATTGATTATGAAAAGGGATTTAAACAGAAGCAGTGAGTTTAAACATAACTGATCATGTGAACTCATTTGCAGATGGAACCAATCGCATTCTCCATTTACTGGGGATGGGTAGGGGAAACTTGATGCAAACTACAAAGACGTCAAGTCAAGATGACTGCCCAGCTTCTATTAAAATCACTCGCCCAGAAGTTGGCATGTCAAATACAGTGGATGGCTTGATTTGTTTCTTCAACAAAGATTTTTAAAAACATGGCAAGGTGTTCTTATATAACTTGAGCACGAAGGAAAAATTATTCCTTCCCGAGGCACCTAAAAGTTTAGGGTTTTGGAGGCACTTTTGGTTAGGATTCGATCCACAATCTGAAAGATACAAAGTCTTACAACTACATACCGAATGCTCAGAGCTTATTGTTGAGATCTTGACACTAGCGAGGGACCTATCAATAGGTGGAGGCGTATCGATGTTGAGGTTGCTTTCTTTTTTCTTATTACCCTTCCCCCATGGCGCAACTCGCGTAAATGGGTGGCTCTATTTTCACACATGTCAATGAAGGTTATCAGTTGGTTGCATTTCATGTTAAAGAAGAGAAACTCGAGATCATGGAGTATTTATTTGATACAGATTTCTACCCTTATCTAACGCAATTGGGAGAACACCTTTGTGTGGTGCAGAACGATACAAAAAGGGAAGAAATTCGGTTGTGGATATTAACAGATCATAGGAACAAAGTGTGGGAGAAGAAAATTATTGTTTATCCAACCAATTTTCCATGTCAGGATCTTCGTGTTGGTGCTTCTGGTGAGATCTTTGCATTCCAATCGTTACCGCCATTGTCAATGTCGCCTTCACACGTGATGTTGCACCTTTTCGATTTAAGGGATTGCACGATATCGGAGGTGAGAATAGATGATGCGATGCCATGGAGGAATCTTGAGATATTTCTTGTGCACGTGGTGGAAAATATGGTGCAGTTAGGGAACGTAATTAAACAGGATAAAAAGAAAAAAGGATGACAAATTGTTTAGATTGAATTTAGTCTCCTCTCATCGAATATATCCATGTATTACTCGTATTATTACTATTATTTATAATTTATATTGTTAATATTAAAAACAGTGCTCTAATTTCTTTTGATTTACAATAATTGTCAAATTTTTTCTTTTAAGAATTTCTAAAACTACTTGTTAATTTTGCTATCGCGTTTAATTTATTGGTGTCAAAAAAAAAAAAAGTTTAATTTATTGGTTTAGTAGTAGTTGTAGTAGTAATAATAAAAATAATAATTTTTTGATAGGTAGCGATAATAATAATAATAATAGTAATCATGAGATAATATTAATAATAATTAAACCTTTCAAAAAATAATCTCTCGAAGAAAAATACTTTTCGTTCAATCAAATCGTCTCTTGTGTTAAATTTCATCAGGCTTTTAGGCCCAAACTTACGTAATTGGTACACATAAGATTTACATATAAGCCCAAATGGGGTTCCAATCTAAAACTAATTGGCGTTGAGTGGAGTAATCCATTAGACTTATATTGGAATCACTTAGTTTTATTTCGTTTGTACTATTTTAAAGGTTTTTTTTTTTTTTTTTTATTGAAAACCATCAAAATTTTAGGTGCGATTTCAAGAAACCATCTATATTTTTTAATTCTTCAAAACTACAGCTGAACTTTCCAAAAATTTTTATTGTCACACCTTAATTTTAACACCGTTAACATCTATTAGTTTTAATTGACCCGACTTTAAAAAAAATAGTTTTAAAAAATTTGAATTTATTTTTAAAGTAATTTTAAATATCTAAAAAATTTATAAATATTTAAAAGATAATTTTTATATTTTAAAAATTTATTTTTTAAATGTCATGTCAACGAAAACTAATAGATATCAATGGTGTTATATTGAGGGGGGATATTGAAAAATTTTAAAAGTTTAAGTGTAATTTTAAAAAATTAAAAAATCTAGATAACTTTTTAAAATCGTATCTAAAATTTAGATAATTTTTAGTAAAAAAAAACCTATTTTTGAATTCAAATTTATTTAGATTCCTTGTCAAAACATTGTAAAATTCAAAGCATCGATCTGCTTGAAGTGCTTCTGAATAAAAATGTTTTTTTTTTTGTTTGCTTTTCGAGAGAAATAGAAAAAATAGTACTTCTAATTAAGAAAAAATTAGAAACGAATTAATCTTGATTTTTTCTTTAAATTAAAAACATTCAAAGATACAAGTATCATGGCTTATATGATGTAAAAAAATTAATATGGTTAAAACTTCACATGTAAGCTTAATAATTAGAATCCTACGTAAGAGTTGTAAAAGTGAAGAGGACAACTCATAAGTCTAATGAGTTACTTCACCTAACGCCAATTGGTTTTATGATAGAGCCCCAATTGAGTTTATACATGGATCTCGTATGTTCTAACTCCGTGAGTTGGGCCTAAAGAAGAATGTGATTATGGAAAAAAAAATAATAATTGTGTAATATGATCAAATATCACCGACAACTATGTAATGGCTTTGATCCACCTTCTCTAAGTCCCATGCTTCAATAGTTTCAGCCCATCGTTGCTCCAGTTTCCTGCAGCTTTTGTTGATCATGTAGTTCAATGCCGTGAGTAGTCGTGTTTGAGGCTCGTGTTTTGTCTGTTTTTGATTGTTTCCCTGCGTTTTGTTTTCTCTTCTGCCCCCCATTCGTCTACGGGTGGACTCAGGTCTCGCTTAGTCGAGTGGCCTACTGTGTACTGCGACCTCGTCGCTAATTACCGAAACAAAGTATGTATGACATATTCGATGGTATACTCAGTCATGTTGTTGTGGGTGTACTTCTGATTTTTTTTACTTTTTTGCACTTGTGTGTGCCTTTTTGGTTTTCCACAGGAGATGTCTGTTTTTATTTCGTACGCTTTTTCTCTCTAATTATATAAAAAAAAAAAAGTCCAACATGTATGAAAGCAAAGTTTTAACAACCATAGTAATTATTCAAAATGCAAACAATTAGGACTTTGAATCACATTTTTCTTTGACCTCTTTTAATATGTGGCTTAGAAAGATTTGAATGCACACATCCATATTCTTAGGGCTCTGTTAAATTATCTTACTATTATTTGGATATGTTAAACAAAGAGAAGTAACGATAAGAAAAGGGTAAATATTATATTTTTATTTGACAATTGAGAAAAGTTCTGAGGATAAAGTGAGATAATTAAAAAATAAGATAAGATTGTTTGAGGTTTCGTTTAATTTTTTTCCTTACTTCATTTGTAGGGTTTTTGATACCGCTTGTTAGATACACTCACATAATACACAAACTTAAAATCGAAACACTCATATACTAGAGGGGATTAGCGAGAACATCGGAATTTACGTGGTTTAACCGAAATGTATATCCATAGAAGGGAACACAATAAATTTCTTGGTTTTTTTTTAATTTGCTTTCGTCTTTTATCTTGAAATAATTAAAATAATATAAATAGCTATTAAAATAACTAAAAAAATTCAAAAAAAGGGCTAAAGGAGGGGCTTGGGTAGGAGGGCAGAGCACCATTTTTGATGATGTGTCAAAAATGGGGCTTTAAAAATAAGGCTCGGGATGAGAATTTCCCTATATCGTATAAATAAGGTCTTAACTAAGTTTCACACATAACCCAATACTATTTACACCCAAATTAGCGGTTAAAGAAATGAGGGTAATTGGGGTTAAATTCTAATACCCCCATTAACTCTGACGAGAATGAGTAAAAGCAAATTTTGAAATAACTATCCTTAATTTGGAATTTACTCCCCCTGTCTTTACCATGTTAAAAAAAAAAAAAAATCCTTAATTTGGAATTATTTTGCATGATTAGCTAGATAATTGTCACAACCCTAGGGTTGGTGACGGGTACGAGAGGTTTAGAGTATAAGACGAGAGATAGAATTTAGGGTGAGAAAGAAAGAGAGTTTAGATGAGAAGAGAATATAGAGAATTTGAAATGAGTTATTTACCAGGCACTAAGGCACCAGATCCCATTAGAACTCTGAAGTTAAGCGTGCTTACGTGAGAGTAGTATCAGGATGGGTGACCTCCTGGGAAGTCCTCGTGTTGCCAACTCTATAAGGTAGGGGGTCATCGAAACAGCCTCTCGGCAGGGTTACACCCCAAAGGGATAAGGCTGCGTACATCCACCCCTCCCAAACCCTATTTATGCAGGAGCCCTTGAGCCACTGGGTCTGTTGTTGATTGATTGATTGAATGAATAAATTACAAGAGGTTATACATCATCATTTTATAGAATCTAAGCACATGGAAATAAACTAACTACGCATATATTCCAAAGCCCCTAACCGTCTAAGTAACATGCGCCAAGGTCTCTTGCCCGTGACTAGGATTAGGGTGATAGTGTGCGTTGGTGCCCATGCCCGTGACGCAGCTTCCCTGACAGTCGTGACATCCAACCCGGTACCGTGACATGTCCCTGACATACGTTACCAATTATGTTCATGACAATAATTTTGTATTATTAATTGAGTTTTTAAGCCTTTTTAGTATAAAAAAGAAGCAAATATATAACGACAATTATTTCTCTATTAAGCAGAATAATTACGTCTCTTGTGATTTATCAGTTTTAATTGATTGAATATGACACGGCGGCGTCTAATTATTATGACTCACAATGTTTTCATGTCACAGTTAGAAAAATCATACCAATTTTTTTTATTTATTTATTTATAACTAGCGAGATAGTTGTGATATAAAACAGGCGACTCGAGCAAATGATAAAAAAAAATTTAGAAAATACTTGCAAAAACCTTGCAACTGGGTATCCAAACGATCTCAGGTGTTGAGGCGTGTGATCACTATCCTTAAGGCTTATTTCGGTATACGAAATATTCTCGGGGATACAACAACTACCAAATATGGAGTGAAGATGTGTATGGGGAGAGATTGATAAAGATGTAAAGAGATTGGTCAGATATAAAGACAACACACCTTTGAAAATTTCCACAAGAACACAAGAACAAAGTGATGATGTTCTTCAATTTCTCTCTTATGATTTTCCCTACAAATTCATGTAAACTTTTTTATTTACCAAAAGAGTGGGGAATATATCTGTATATTATATCAGAGTTCAGTCCCAAAACGAAGAGCCTTAACATATAAAAAGAACCGGGAAGAAACCGCACAGAAAACCATCAAAAACCTCCTGTGTGTCGAAGCTGTGTGTCGACACACAGCTTTCACACAGCTTTCTGTAAGGCTGTGTGTTGACACACAATTTCTGTGTGTCGACACACAGGTTTCCTTCGTGCGCTACTGTAATGGGCTGTGTGTTGACACACGGGCCATGTGTCAACACACAGCTGTCTTCCCTGCGTTCTGTAGGATTTTGTGTCGACACATGGCCCATGTATCGACACACACCCCCAACAAGCTCTAATCTTTTATACAAGTATCGGAACAACCTCAAATACATCTTATACATATATATATACAACATTTAACACATTTATATACACACTTGTCAACAAATATTTTGAAAATACACTAACAATCCCCCACCATTTTCAAAATACAACCAATCTCGAAATGACATCTCGTTTAAAGGAGGCCTTATTGTGCATCAACGAGGGTGTCTCACGATTGAACCCTCAGCTAGTAAAAAGACCATACAGTTAATCAGATCGAAAATGGTAGACCAAGCTTTGAACCATACAACCCATTTGACTAACCGACTATCTAATCACGCACAAGGCGTACTCCCCGTACACACCCTACACCTCCCAGATCGACACATTTATGGCCTTGTGTCCTGTACCCTTCGTGAGTGTTTCAGGGCCAAACCCTTGTCAAAAATCACCCCTTTGAAGCGGCCAAACTTCAACACTCACTAAGGTGGACCTCATCGATCATGCCCCTGCGATGCGACATTCAATAAGTTCTAAAACCAGGTCCATCAAGAGCATTTGCTCATGCTTCTATAATCACTAACGCAGGTATCAAGCACTTCACACTCGGGATGGAAACAAACTCATTTAGTGCTTGCAGTCACACAGATGACAAGTCTCTCTCATTGAACCCGAGACCTAGCGTCATACTAGGCGTCGAGTTGAGGGCCTATCATGGGCGACTAATTATGACAGGTTTCAACCCCATCTCTTCATTTGTTTTCAAAACCAAATCTCTAGCCAGGCCTTTAGTAAATGGATCCGCTAGATTATGACAGGTTCTCACGAAGTCCACAGTGATAACACCTTCCCGAATAAGGTGTCTCACCATACTATGTCTCACACCAATGTGTCTGGACTTCCCATTATACACTTCACTGTATGCTTTAGAAAGCGTAGCCTGACTATCACAATGGATAGAAATAGGAGAAATTGGCTTCGGCCACAAAGGTATCTCATACAAGAGATCCTTTAACCACTCGGCTTCTTTAGCCGCAGAAGCGAGAGCTATAAACTCCGCCGCCATTGTAGAGTCAGTTATGCAAGTTTGTTTCTTGGAACCCCAAGAAACCGCACCCCCACCAAACAGGAATACCCATCCACTCGTGGATGCATGATCCTCCACATCGGAAATCCAACTTGCATCAGTATATCCTTCCAAAATAGGAGGATACCCAACATAATTGAGACCATAATCCATAGTCTTCTTTAGATACTTCAGTACCCGGTGTACTGCATTCCAGTGCAACTTACTCGGTTTGCTGGTATACCCACTCAGCTTTCCAACAGCAAAGGCAATATCAGGCCTAGTGCTTGTCATGGCATACATGAGATAGCCAATAGCTCGAGCGTACTCCAATTGTGTCACTGGAGCACCCCCATTCGGTACTAATTTCACACTAGGATCCATTGGTGTGGATATCGGTGCACAGTCAAAGAAATGGAACCTTTTCAACACCTTTTTGATATAGTGAGACTGTGTCATAGAAATGGAATTACCATTCCTTACAATTCTGATACGGAGGATCACCTCCGCCTCACCCATGTCTTTCATAGCAAAGTTTTCAGAGAGAAACAGTTTAGTTCTCTCTACTTGTTCCATATCAGTAACTAAAATCAGCATGTCATCGACATACAAACATATAATGACCCCTTTGCCATTATCAAACTTGCTATAGATACATTTATCTGATTCGTTTATAACGAATCCGTTGTTCAATACAACCTGATCAAATTTTTGGTGCCATTGCTTCGGAGCTTGTTTCAGCCCATACAGAGAACGTATGAGTTTACACACTTTTCTCTCTTGGCCCGGAACAACAAACCCTTCTGGTTGTTCCATGTATACTTCCTCCTCTAGCTCACCGTTCAGGAATGCCGTGTTGACATCTATTTGGTGTATCACTAGTTTAAAAATGGAGGCAAGAGCAATAAGTACCCTTATCGTCAATATCCTTGCCACTGGGGCATAGGTATCAAAGTAATCCAGCCCATGTCTTTGGGTGAATCCTTTAGCCACCAATCGGGCTTTAAATTTGTCAATTGATCCATCGACTTTCATCTTGTTTTTGAAGATACATTTGCACCCGATGGGTTTACTTCCTCGTGGAAGGTCCACAAGAATCCAGGTATTATTACCTAAAATGGAATCCATTTCATCGTTTACAGCCTCTTTCCAAAACGAGGCATCATGAGACCTCATCGCCTCATCAAACGTCATGGGATCAGCTTCCATGACACAACAATATGGAACCACTTGGTCCACATCGTTCCTCGAACCTTCTACCAAATACGTGTAGAAGTCCGAACCGAAGGATTTCTCCTTCCTTGCTCTCTTACTCCTTCGGAGTTCTAGAGCACTATCAGGGAAATTCTCCCTCTCATGACAAACAACGTCATTAGACACTTGTGTGTCAATCTCAATCGGTACATAATCCCTCGGTCTAGGGATAGAAGTAAACCGATTCTCATCAAATATTGCATCTCTTGATTCTATTATCGTATTCACGTTGATATAATCATTAGGTTCAACAATATAGAACCGATATGCCTTACTATGAGACACATAACCCACAAAAATGCAATCAATGCCTTTTTCACCTAATTTTTTCCGTTTAGGATCAGGGACTCTAACAACTGCCCTACACCCCCACACTTTTAGGTAATATAAATTAGGGGCTCGTTTGTTCCACAACTCATATGGAGTTATTTTATTTCTCTTGTTTGGAACTCTATTTAATACGTGACAGGCCATTAACATAGCCTCACCCCAAAATCTATCACTGAGACCGGAATAAGATAACATGGAATTAACCATCTCAGTTAGAGTCCGGTTTTTCCTCTCAGCCACGCCATTTTGTTGTGGCGTATAAGGTGCAGTTATTTCATGTATTATTCCCGTGGATTCAAAATATTTAGGATCGTAGTATTCGCCACCACGATCCGACCTTAAACTCTTGAGGAAGGTTTCACAGTGTAATTCAGATTCTGCTTTATATGCTTTAAACCTATCAAGCGAGTCGTCTTTGTTACTTATCAAATAAACATAACAAAATCTTAAATAATCATCGATAAATGTAACAAAGTAATTCTTTCCACCTAAACTCGGTGTTCGCTTGAAGTCACATAAGTCACTATGGACTAGATCAAGTAGATTAGTTTCTCTTTGCACAGAAGGAAATGGAGATTTCGTTATTTTTGCTAGCATACAAGTCTTGCACTTGTCAACAACTTTATCTATGTGAGGAATCAACGAAGAATTATCCATTTCATGTAATCTATGAAAATTCACATGACCTAGTCTATAATGCCATAAAAACGATAAATCAAGCATATAAACAGAATCAACGATCTTATTATTAACATTTAGTTTAAACATACCGTTACATAAGTATCCTTTCCCAACAAATACACCACCCTTTGACAAAATAAACTTGTCGGCCTCGAAGACCAACTTGAACCCAAACCTATTCAATAGGCCACCCGATACAAGATTCTTCTTAACATCAGGAGCGAAGCATACATCGGTTAAAGTAAGGGTTTTTTCGGATGTGAAAAGTAAGTCAATTTTTCCCTTCCCTTTAACCGGTAACGACGCCCCATTTCCCATGAACAACTCAGTTCCGTTGTCCATGGGCTCAAAAGTGGAGAAGAACCCCCTATCCTTACATACATGCTTCGTGGCCCCCGAGTCAATCCACCAAGAATTATCACTCTCGATTAGATTGACTTCCGAAATCATCGCCACGAACCTCTCGTTCGAATTTTTAGTGCGATGATCAAGCCCCTTGCCTTTGTTCTTTTTAAGGCGATAACAATCTTTTCGCATATGATCGGGCTTCTGACACTCCCAACAAACAACTTTCGGCCTCTTGTGCTTATTGTTCTTTTGGAAGTGTCCGGTTCTCTTTGGTCCCTTACTAGATTGGCCTTCCTCTGCGACGTTGATTTTACCAACATCACTCGGGCGGTCTTTGTTGTCATCTTGCACCCTGTAACCTTTCTCAATACGTAAATGGTTAGCGAGTTCCTCAATTGACATATCCTCCTTCTTATGTTTTAAATTTTTCTTTACATCTTTCCAAGAGGGAGGAAGTTTGTCAATTAAGGAAGAAACAATGATTGTGTCGTCCATGTTCATGTTATGTTGTTTAAAATTATTTAATATACGTTCTATTTCATGGAATTGCTCTATGACAGGACGACCATCAATCATCTTATAATTATTAAATTGACTAATCAGGAATTTTTTGCTTGTTGCATCCTCGGCCATGTAACGAGCCTCAAGTGCGTCCCATAGTTCCTTCGCGGTTGACATGTTAGAGTAATTGTCAAACAAGGCATCGGTCATCCCATTCAAGATGTGCCCTCTACAAATGTAATCATCGTTTTCCCACTTCAGTCTTGCCCTTTGCTCGGCCAGTGTTTCTTCCTCCTCAGAAACGGGGGATGGAGACGGTGTATTCAGGGCATACACCACATTCAGCGTTGTTATGAGAAAATGCATCTTCCTCTGCCACCGTCAGAAATTTCCCCCATCAAACCGGTCCAATTTCACAAAGTTGGATGTCATCTCCCTTAGTGATGAAGGCATAACCCAAACCAGAAAATTAAGCCTTAAGATTGTTAGAATAATTCAGAAAATACTTGCAAAAACCTTGCAACCGGGTATCCAAACGATCTCAGGTGTTGAGGCGTGTGATCACTATCCTTAAGGCTTATTTCGGTATACGAAATATCCTCGGGGATACAACAACTACCAAATATGGAGTGAAGATGTGTATGGGGAGAGATTGATAAAGATGTAAAGAGATTGGTCAGATTTATAGACAACGCACCTTTGAAAATTTTCACAAGAACACAAGAACAAAGTGATGATGTTCTTCAATTTCTCTCTTATGGTTTTCTCTACAAATTCATGTAAACTTTTTTTTTTTTTTACCAAAAGAGTGGGGAATATATCTGTATATTAAATCAAAGTTTAGTCCCAAAACGAAGAGCCTTAACATATAAAAAGAACCGGAAAGAAACCGCACAGAAAACCGTAAAAAACGACCTGTGTGTTGAAGCTGTGTGTCGACACACAGATTGACACACAGCTTTCACACAGCTTTCTGTAAGCCTGTGTGTCGACAAACAATTTCTGTGTGTCGACACACAGGTTTCCTTCGTGCGCTACTGTAATGGGCTGTGTGTTGACACACGGGCCATGTGTGTCAATACACAGCTGTCTTCCCTGCGTTCTGTAGGATTTTGTGTCGACACACATGGCCCATGTATCGACACACACCCCCAACAAGCTCTAATCTTTTATACAAGTATCAGAATAACCTCAAATACATCTTATACATATATATACAACATTTAACACATTTATATACACACTTGTCAACAAATATTTTGAAAATACACTAACAAATGAGGCCTAAGGGAACCCGAGTAAATCTGGAAATAGAAACATGAAACCAGAAGAGAACCAAAAAATAAGAAAACAAGAATGCAGGGCCAAAAAAATAAATAAATAAATAAAAATAAAAACATGCACTACATGACTGTATCAGCACTGGGAGAGACGGGCTTGGAGCAGGGGAAGACGATGAACCAATAGAGCTGGAGAGAAATGGACAGGGGGACTGGCTAAATACCGTCTTACTCCATCATTGCAAAAAGCTCAATCATATCCGATTCGTCGCCATTATATGCCAAACCGAGCTTTTTCTCAAACTCCAATCTACGCTTTCACACCAGAAAGCGTACCAATATCCTCGGCATTGTCACTCTTCCTTACGAAATTCCTCGTTTTTTGTTTGCCAAAGGGTTTGGTCAGCTTTTTCGCACTGCTCCCAGGAGACATATCTTTAATGAATTCCTGTCAGTCCCGCTTCACTTCCTGTTTCAACTTACGCTTTTGAGCTCTTCGACTTGTCATCGACGATACAGAGCTAGAAGTCTGATGGCCTGGTACCCTCTTCCTTCTTTGCTTTCCTTTGTCACTGGACTCATCGACAAGTGGCCTCATTACTGGGGGTGGTTCAAAACCCGGCAGATACTCAGGTCCAGAAGAATAAAAAATATCATACCAAACAATAAGGTATATCTAAAATTATTAATTAATTTAGTGTAATAAAAAAAGATAGTTATTATAATTATTATTTTATGAATAATTACATAGCATCTACTAAATAACAAACACAAGATGTTGTACGATATTTTAAAATGGCCATTAAGAATCGACTTGGGGCAAGCAAGATCAGAAGACTAATTCTTATAAATATATTTTAAATATTAATAAATTTTTATATATTAAATTTGAATAATTTTTTATTTAATTATTTAAATTACGTTATGTTTTATCAATTTAAATCTTAATTTTTATAATTTTAACTCGTTATCTTAATATAATTAATTATTTTAATTGCATTTAATTTTAATATATTTTTATTTTTTATTTTGAATTAATTAAAATAGCATAAATAATATTAATAATTAAAATATCTAAAAAATAGGATTTTAAAAATGGGGCATAATTAGAGTGGAGAATCCCCATTTTTTTAATGGGGCACCACTACAAGAAGCCTTAGCACTTGCATTTTGAAAAAAAAAATAAAAAATATGAGATGTCATAAAGTTCCGTTGATATTAATATTTTACACTGATAATAATATTATCTTAAAAAACTATTGTGTAGCTTAAGATACATTGATAAGAGAATTGTTTGATATACACGATCCATCCAAAGTCACGTACTTTCTTTTTTATTTATTTATTTATTTTTATTTTGGATGAAAGTCAGGGGTTTGAATTGTCAGTAGATGTGTTACGCAACACAAGACTCCTGGTTACTGACGACAATGGGTCGGGTATAACCCGTTATCCGTTAGAGTAAAAAATCAATTCTAGACCTTCACTTATCAGCTTAAGCTTTTGGGACATATGGTTCCTTGACATAATATCAGAGCCTTGATAACCAAGAGGTTATGAGTTCGAATCTCAATAGCCTCTACTTTTAATATTAAAATAATTAAGTACAAGGTATGAGATGAGCCTGTTAGAGTATAAAACCAATCCTGGGCATTCATCTATCAGCTTAAGCTTTTGAGACGGTTGGTTCCTTGACATTATCCGTTAATATTTGTTGCGTTCGAGGTAAACATGGGTGCGAATAGCAAGTACCAGTAGTATATATGATATAATACCCATTACAGATATGGGGCCGGTACGAGTATAATTTTGTACTCGCCCTGCCCAGCCTTATGCCCAACACTCTCATTACATACTACTCCAATTTGTATTTTATTAATATAAAATAGAAAAAAAAAAAGATGAAATTTATTTAATGACGGGACCTATACTATCTTGTTACTTTTATTTGTTTTCTTATTTTCTTTCATAATAATTAATATATTTACATTTACATGACGTTCTACTCTGAAAAAAAAAAAAAAATTCACATATATCATTGTTTTCTTAATAAAACATATGCCTATTTTTCATTGAATTACTCATTTACTATAATTATCATCTTTTTTTTTTCCGATAATTATCATATTTTATAACAAATTAAAACTACACAGTACATCAAAATAATAATCTTTTCAATTCTTGTTGAGTTTGGTCCTAATACTACTAATATATCTTTTTTATAAGAAAATTTAATCATATTTTTAAAATATGAAAATTTAAAAATAAATAATTAAATAATATCACTTTTAGTTAAGATACGCAATATATGCAAATAAAATATATATTGAATAAAAACAAAACCATATAATTTCTAAATCCATCCAAGTAATAAATTTTGAAAATAATTTTTATCTTAATATTCTAACATTAATTATTAATAAAATAATATAATACTTAAGTAAAATAATTCTACCTATCATTTATTTATATTATTTTGATGTAATTTTTATATAGCAAAATAAATCTTTAATATATATATATATATAACATTATCAAGTAAATTTAGGATATATATGGAATTAGATTTTGAGTAGAATTTTAAACTGAGCTAAATACCCGTAAATTTATTAATTCTTGCGTATATAAAAACAAGTTAAAACAAATGCGTAATCTACCTTTCTATGTTTTCAAATTTGTTTCGGGGCTCGCAACCAGGGTAATAGTCATCGAGGTTAAATCTTCATCCCACAACAGCTTGAAGTTTTGAAATAGTCGGTTCTTCAACATGGCCAACTGTCGTGTGTTGGATCTCTTTCCATTGAGCCATAATCTTGAGGTACATTGAAAAACTTTGAGTCAATTAGAGCATTTTTTCCAATTATTAGCATCTTTCTGTTTGATGTTATTTTGTGTTTTTCGAAATTCTTTTTCTGAATTCAAATATATTCTAGGTATAAAAATTGTTCAATTGTTTCTTTGATGTATATCTCGAGTTTTTTCTTAAGACATTTTTCAATTCAATGTATATTCTTGATTGTGGCCTCGTTTGTGGGATTTGCTATTATGTATTGCAACTGTGTCACTTATTATCGAAAAAAATGTATAATTTTATACATTAAGTCAATTATGTGACCTTTTCACTACTCACTGCTTACTTTATTATTTACGTAAAAGTTCACTGTATTTTAATTATTTTGTCAATTTAATTTGTCCGCGTATTTTTAGTTGTATCAATTTAGTTCGTGTACAATTGATATTGTGTCAATTTGTTTCTCTGAGTTGTTTATTTTGTAATTGTGTTGAGTTCCTGATGAAATTTTTAATAGCTTGGCCATGAATTCGGTTGAATTGAGTTAAAAGGTGAATTTTTGGTGGGTCACTTAAAAGGTGAATTTTTGGTGGGTCACTTAAAAGGTGAATTTTTGGTGGGTCACTTCTCAACTTTAATTTCACCAAAGGGCTAAATTGATACAACATAAATTATAGAGGGACTAAATTGACATAATTATAAATATTGGACTAAATTGATAGAGAACTCCTGTGTAAATAACCACTATAGTTTTATAATAGTATTTGTTCAAGTTCAAATTGTCCACCAAATTAAGGTTTTTTTATTTATTTTATATCTAAATTATTTCAAAAAATAACTTCAAATTGGAAAAATAATAAATAAATATATAAAAATGCAAAAAAAAAATAAAAATAAATATATCAATAACCAATCTCAAATAGATGTATCTTATTGAAATATGTTGTATTTTATGTTTACGTAATTTTATCATATAGGTAATGTTATTGTTATCGCGAAAATATTAATATTAGGCTATGCTTGGTTGTAGCTATTAGCGTCTACCTGTTAGCTGTTAATTAATAGATAATGTATTTAGTAAATTAAGATGAAAAGAAGGGGCAAAATAATAAATAAAATTTGATCACATGGCGTTTGAAAAGTTAAAAACTAAATTATTTGGCTTTTGAAAATCTGTTTTTCAAAAGCTAAGCGCTATATAAAACACTAACAATAATATTTTTACCAAATAGCTTTTTGATTAGTCAAAATGCTAAAAGCTATGAAAAACGATACGAAAAGCCACTTGCGAAGCATAGCCTTAGAGTAACTTAGAAATATATGGCTATCAGTCTCTCCAAATTACACAATTGCTGAGCAATAATATTTTCTACGCTGACAATAACAACTATATATATATATTAACCTTTCTATTATGGGATATTAAATTATATTTTTAGAAATAAAGTATCCTCCATACATCGTACATTACAACACGAGTATTTCATTATTTCTGATTTATTTTTCTCTTTCCAAGGGCAAGAATTACATCGTGGAAATTCCCGAAGATGTGTTGAAGGAAATTTTTATAAAGTTGCCAGTCAAGTACCTCGTACAATGTAGATTCGTATGCATGCAATGGTACAAAATAATATGTGATCCCGATTTCGTCATGAAACACCACGCTTACTCTTATAGTCGACCAGGTAAGTTTAGAGTATATTGTTTATCATATACATGTTCTTTTTTTATTTCTCGTAACCTTTCTTGTGATAACCTTAAGGAAAAAAAAAAAAGAAGAAATTTTCATTGAAAGAGTACATTTATCAATTGAGTTTTTGGCTGAAAACACCTAAGTTTATGCCCGATTTTAAAAATCCACCTAAATTTTCTAATTTTTCAAAGTCACATTTAAAGTTTTTCAAAAATTTTCAATATCACATCTTAATGCTAACGTCATTAGCATCTGTTATTTTTTTGCTGACACGACTTTTGAAAAAAGGAGAAAATAATTTTAAAATTTTGAATTTACATTTAAGTAATTTTAAAATATTTTAACATCTAAAAATTTTGTAAATATTGTAAAAAATAAATTTCATGTTTTAAAAAATACTTTTTAAAGTGGCACGTTGTCAAAAACTAGCTGTGTTAACGGTGTTATCATTAAGATGTGACATTGAGAAACTTTGAAAATTTTGGGTGTGACTTTAAAAAATTAGAAAATATAGGTAGGTTTTTTTTTTAAAATTACACCTAAAATTTAAGTAGTTTTCAGTAAAAAGACCTGTTTGATTTTGTAGGGTATTTGGCTGAAATACAAAAGTGTTTTCAGATAAAAGTGAAAACGATAATTCCGTTTTTAATGGCAAAAAAAATAATGGAAGCCTAAATAAGAAATTTTATAACAAAAATGCCTCATTCATAATCTGAAAGAAATCGCGGAAAAAATTAATTTGTGAAGAAGTAACTATTTTCACAATATGTCCAAATAGGCTCTGAATTTGAAATCATCTACAGGTGGAACTAGTCGCTTTCTTCATTTAATACGGATGAGTGGCAGAAACTTGATGCAAATTACGACGACTTCTGATCAAGAGGAATGCCAAGGACGCGTTAAGCACATTGGCCTATTAGTTGGTGTGTCAAATACAGTGAATGGCTTAATTTGCTTCTTCAACATAAAATCTTCAATACATGGCAAGTTGTTCCTGTATAACTTGAGCACGGACGAGAAAAGACTCCTCCCTGAAGCCGGTACTAGGCTGGGGAGTCTGAGGCATTGTTGGTTAGGATTTGATCCCCAATCCGGAGAATACAAAGTTATACAGCTATATATCAAAGACACTCATCCAATTATCGATATCTTGACATTGGGACCGGGGGGTAGCAATACGTGGAGGCAAATCAATGCAGGGGTCACTTTCCAACTTTCTAATAACACTTCCACCGTTGAGCAGCTCAACAATGGTCTTTGCATAAATAGTGTGATATACTGGCCGGGTTTTAGGCATGAAAATCAAGAGCATTTTTTGATTGCGTTTCACGTTAAAGCTGAAAGACTTGAAATCATGAAGGATTCATTTGACATACATTTATACCCACATCTAACCCAAATCGGAGAACACCTTTGTGTGGTGCAGAACGATGTAGAAAGGGATGAAATTCGGTTACAAACATTGATAAATCACCACAATGCGGTGTGGGAGAAGAGAATTGTGAATTATCCAACCAATTTTCCTTGCAAAAATCTTCGTATCAGTGCTTCTGGTGAGATCTTTGCAGTTCAGTTGTCACCGTTGTATGAAATTAGACCATCATTAGTGACATTGCACCTTTTCGATTTAAGGGATTGCAAGAGATCTGAGGTCAAAATTAATGGTGGCATGGTACGAGGCTATAATTGGAGCCGTACTGAGATATTTCTTATGAATGTGACAGAAAATATGGTCCAATTGAAGAACATAGTTCAGAAGTGTGAAAAGAAAAAGAATTTCATATCAAGAAGCTGCAGATCTAAATTAGGAAAATTATCACTTCGATACCCTGATTTTTGAGCATTTATCACCTTGATACTTTAACATTTCAATACATATAATAAGGTACCACGAGATTTGAATATGTTATTAACTAGGTACTCTATGTTAAATTTGACACATTTTTATAAGAATTTGATCAATTTTATAAGAAGAATGCTAATTTGGTGCATGCTTATGATGATATATGCGTCATGCCCATTTCTTCAGTAATAATTCATCAAATTACGATAATAGTTTTATCGAATATCGATGTGAACTAGTTAAATATTATTGAAATCATGTGTCATGGTAGCATTTTTTTGGTAAGAAGCTATCAAATTCAAATGAAAACAACAATACATTATCGAAATAATGTTCTATTTTAGCATTTTTCAACGAAAATCTATTGAATTTCAACACAATGGTACCTAATTGATAAAATTTTTAAGGTATGGGATAAATTGCTTGAATCTCAAGTTATCTCATTGTATATATTAAAATATCTGAAGACGAAAGTGATAAATGACCAAACCTCAGGCCATATGACTAACAATTTTCCTTTTATAAATTTATTTTTTTAACCCTAGTCTAGAAACATATTTATTATAATTTACTCTGATAATAATAATTCTTATTGTGTTTTAGATTTTTCTAAATATTTGTCACTTTTCTTCCTTGTATTTAATAAAAAAATTTATCACTTTAGGTATTGTGTCTAATACATCATCTTAATGATGTGGTCTCGGGGTTCCGCTTTCGTGGGATGTCGGTTTATATATCACGATTTTATTACTAATTATTGAAAAAAAATAGAGGACTAAATATATCTTAAATATAAGATTGATGACTAGACCAATTTAATTCGGTTTGGTCCGGTTTAAGATTGGCCAAGAGTTAAAACATCAGCCTGGGTCGGCCCGGACCAATATGGACTAGATTTTGAGGGGTAATGGAGGTAAGCGATTCTATTGAACTCTTATAAAAATTCATTAAACCCGTGTATTACAATTGAAGCAAGGGAAGCAGAAAATCAAGTTAAGAAATGAGCTGACGCTACAAAAAAACAACACAAAATCAAGATCGGGAGATTCGGATACGATATGAAAACGATGACGGATTAGCTTATTTGGGATCACATGGGTCTTCGGTTTGGTTGTCGAATTCTATGGTCTTGAACTGGATGGGACTGAAGAATTATTTGCTTCAAATATTGAAACCGAGGATTAAATTGAAATATAATTGGTCCTATCCGGTCCTTAATAGATAGAGATAGTCCGGTCTAGGATACTTAACTAGACGGATATTTGTTTATCCCCACTTTTGATTACTCATATAGTTTATAAAATTCAAATTTTATTTCAGTTTTTGTCAGAATATTTTAACGAAAATCATATCCAATATAAGATATTATTCACTAATTTGAATCTTACGAGATATTAGAAATTTAGTAATACTAGAAAAACAAAAAGGAAATATTATATTTCGTATTAGTCATTAAAGTTCTAATTGTATCAATTTAATCTTTGTATAATTGAAATTATTTCAATTGAGTTCAATTCTAAAATAAATGTTAATTTTTGACTGGTTAATTTTCAATAAGAAATTAGTGAAAAAGATAGGCAAATACTAATTTATTGATGTAAAAAAAAATATAAATTTGCTAATTTACGCTACAACAATCATAAATTAATATTAACAATTAAAATTTAGGGATTAAATAAAGGATAAATTATGTATTAGTAGCCCGAGAGTTGGTATATTATTTTTTTAGTCAACAAACTTTGTAAAATAACTTTTTAGTCCAAGGTGTTACGTGCATTTAATAAATAAGTGTAAATAATGGTGCATCGTTGTGCAAAATTCTTACTCTTCTTCGTTATTGACGTCACAGAAATTGCACTTTATGTGTAGGATAAGAGAAATAGTGGGGAAATTGGAGAGTTATTAACAAATAACATCAAATTTTTACATTTATTTACACTGTTATTTGAACTATTTTATTAAATATATGTAATTTTTGGACTAAAAAATTACTTCACAAATTTTATAATTTAAAAAATTAATACATCAAAACTCAGGATACTAATATTTATTTTACTCTTGAATAAACAAAGGGCTTTTTTTTTTTTTTTTTACTAAAATCATCTAAATTTTCTAGTTTTTCAATGTCATACCTAAATTTTTTAAAATTTTTTAGTGTCACAGTGTTTATATTAGTTAGTTTTTGCTTATGCAGCATTTTAAAAAAGTATTTTTTTTTAAATATATAAAGTATTATTTTTCTAAATTTGTAGATATTTAAAATATTTTTTCTAAAAATTAAAAATATTAAAATTAAAATTTTTTAAAATTATTTTCTTTTGTTTTTGAGAATGCCACGTTAACAAAAACTAACGGACGTTAACAGTTTTCCATTAAGGTGTGACATTAAAAAATTATGAAAAGTTTAGCTAATGACATTGAAAAATTAAAAAATTTAGGTGTATTTTCAAAAACCGCACCAAAAATTTAGATAATTTCAATATAAAACCCTAAACAATGTAGAGGTAAATTTCAGAAGAAAGTATGGCTAACGCTTTTTTTCGTCATTATTTGAAAATTTTGGATGAGGAGGAATATAATTGTTTTCGAAGAGGCTCGCTGGAACATCAAGGACATCGAATGGTCGATTAAGATCAGAGTAGGCATTTGGGTGAAAGTCTGGTGTGACTCGTTTCCGTACTCACCAGTTGACTCGGCACGGAACGTTCAGTGCTTCAAAACTTGGTCACTGAGATTGCAAACCATGGATATCTTATGGTCTTTTGCGTTTTGTTTGTTGGACTTTACATTGTATATTTTGGGTCCCCTAAGTCGGGACGCCGCTTTCTGTATTCCGAGCTTTGCTCGCTATTTATCCAAAAAAAAATTTGGGAAGCAAATAAAATAATGGAGATTTACCTATAAATTGTGTTTGTAACAGCCACTCTCGTATTTCTCTCTCACCCCACAGCAGCAAACCCTCAGCCGCCGTCTCTAGAGATTTTCACATATACCGGTCCGGAGCAAAAAATCAAACCGAATCAGCCATTCGGTTAAATTTGATTTGATCTTTGATCCTTAAAAGAGACCAGTTTCGATTTTCAATCTGGTTCAACCTGTTCCAAGTTTGGACCGACGAAGACCCTAACCGTCTACAAGATGTCTGACTTGGTTTCGTCGGCTCAGGCTGCCGGTCTCCTCACATCCTGCCACTTCCATGAGGTACATTGCGAAATTCTGAGTCATTTTAGTTATATTTTGATAGAAAAATTATCAATTAGATACTCGGGATTTGATTATTTATTACTGAGATAGCTTAACGTTTCAATATATATAATAGAATATAGCTTAAGGTTCAAATATTTTATCACTTGGGTATTATAGAGTTTTAGAATGTTATCAAATCCGGTACTTATTTGTCGAAATTTTAATACATGTTCGTTGCAAAATATTAAAGTATATATAAAATGATTCCGATAATATATGAGAACCTCTAGAATTTGATGAATTTTTGCCAAAAAGTGTTGACATGACATATAATGCAATGAATTTATTATCCTAATTTGTTAAACTTTTGCTAAAAAAATTGACATCGGCTTTTATTTAATTTCGTAATAATATACTCGATAGACATTTTCTATATAAAACCGGTTGGATTTTTACAAAAAAGTTTATCAATTTTGACTTAGGTTACTTAGCAATAAAATATTTAAAACTCAGAGAATATATATATCAGGGTACTTAGATGATAATCGTAGCCAGATTGATAGTATTACAGTGTTCTTGTTTAATTGATCAAAATCAATTGAAGCATATTTTGATATTACAGATTAAGGTTTTATATAGACGTGCATTGCTATGTATAAAACACCTGTTAGGGTATTCCCTAACCTTTTCTATCGGAATGTATTTTCCGTCAATGAATGCGAGATAAACGACAAAAAGGCAGAAAATTTATTCCTAGAATTCAGTTTACCATCCTATCAAACGGAGCTATCAATTGTTTTCTAGACGTTTACTTTTTCGGTAGATTTGAAGGGAAAAAATATTAAAACCCGAATCTAACTTAAATTTATTGCAATTGTTTGCACATAAATCTATTTGTTATTGATTCTTTTCATTATTTCAACCAGCAAATGACTAGGAACTGCAACGAAGAAATTCCGGAGGACGTGTTAAATAATATTTTTAAAAGGTTGTCAGCTAAGGATCTTTTACGATGCAAGTCTGTATGTAGACTGTGGTACAAAATAATAGCTGATCCGTATTTTGTGATGATACACCATGCCTACTCGTATAAGCGACCAGGTAAGTATGAAGTTCTACTGTGCTGAGATCTATCCAAGCGAGTCCAATTGATTTACATGTTAATTTTTTATGTTTCTTTCACGTCTCATGTGAGAACTATTTGCACGTGAAATCCTTACTAGGTGGAATCAATCTCGTTGTTCATTTATCGAGGAAAGTGAAGGCACCTAGGAGAATCTTATGGCAAATTACAGATACTTTAAATCTAGAGGACCGATCAGTTTATGTTTTGGAGGCGCCCAATCTTCGGCAAGATGGTATATCAAATATAGTAAATGGCTTGATTTGCTTGTACGACACTGTTCCTGAGGTATACAGCGAGAGTCTTTCCCTGTACAACCCGAGTACAAGGGAGAACCTCTTTCTTCCTGAAGCGACCAAAGGGCATTCTAGGCAATGTTGGTTGGGTTACGATCCACGATCTAGAGCGTACAAAGTTCTGCATATGGTTGTCATGGATAAAGAGTATATGGTCGAGATCTTGACCTTAAAGGCGGGGCAAAACAAGTGGAGGCAAATTGATAGCTGGTGTAGTCTATTTCCTTCTATCCTCCAGTGCCCTCTATCAAAACTAACGAATGGTATCTGTATAAATGGGCTGATGTACTGGCATGTTTATCTACACGATTCAAGAAAATTTTTCCTAGTCACATTTAATCTTAATGCTGAGAAATTCGAGGCTATGGAGAGTCCCGACGTATTTTCCAATCCACTTCTAACACAGATAGGAGAACACGTTTGTATGATGATGATCAAAAAAGAAAAGAGGGAGGTTCATATGTGGACGTTAATGGATCCACACAATAGGGTTTGGGACAAGAAAGTTACAAATTATCGATCTGGTTCAACCCCTCGCTTGATTGACATTAATCCTTCTACCGAGGTTTTACCGCAACATTGGACCCCTACACGTTCGATCATACACATTTACTATATCACGGATGGGAAAATATCAGAGGTGAGAGTTGATGCAACAGTATTGGATGAAGTCGATAGGAATTCTAAGATAGTCCCTGTTTATGTGGTGGAAAATATATTGCAATTAAAAAATTTAATTTAGTTCAAGAATTTTCGATTTTATTTATTTTTTAGATTTTGCTAATTCCAATTGATTATTTAAATAGTGAATGTTCTACTCTATTATTTGCAAAAAGTATATCATTTATGTAAAACAATTAGAGGCCCAAGTGGAATCTTGGTGGCTTTTTTTGGTTTAATTATTATCAATTATTATTATTATTATTACTACTACTACTACTACTGTTGTTGTTGTTATTATTATTGTTATTATTTTTAGTATTTTTATTATTATTGTTATCAATATAATCAATATTTTGTTTAAAAAAGGTTACACACTTGAGTTATTAAACACAGAACAAATATATTTGACAAAATAATTAATAAATTATTATAATATAACAACAATGACGACGACGACGATGATGATGATGATAATAATAATAATAATATTATTATTATTATATTTAATATTACTATTATTATATTTATTATTATTATTATTGCCCAAGTAGTTTAAGTCAAGATCTTTTGTTCCAAAATCATATATCATAGAATATGTTTCATATTGTTATCTGTGTGCAACTAATTTTAGTTCATGAGAAGTCAAAAATTAGGTTTTAAAAATAACGTTTTACATTTTTTTTGTTTTTTGTTTTTAATTTTCATTCAAATTTAAAAAAAATAAAGAACAAAAAATTAAAAAAGTCAATTATAAAGCATGATATATAATTTATGTAAAGCTTGGAAAAAAAAAAAAAAAAAAAAAAAGACATCGAATAAACCTTTAGTTTTTCAATTATTTTTATAGACTTTCCAACATACTCAACTTTGTCAATCCAAAAAAAAAAAAAGAAGAACAAAAACTGAGTTATCGAAACTCTATTCTTTATCCACCACTAATACTTAAATATATGATTTATTTATATTTTAGTATCCTAAAAATTTTGGTAATAATAAAAAGGAAACTGACTTTTTTAAATTAATAAAAAGACATCCCAAGTTTTTGTCGTATTAATAAAAAGACCTCTAAGTTTTGTTGTATTAATAAAAGGGACATCTCTGATGTGATGATATCATTTTTCGTTGAGTGGGCTAGCGTGGCAATTACTTTTTAACAATGCTATAGTAAAATGACAAAAAATACCCTTCAATAACAATATTTTCAACAAATTAAGTGAAAACAGATAGTTTTCACATAGTATAATATTTCGAATTTTGTGCCTATAAAGTAAGAATAAGAGTGTTGAAAGGTCCATTTGTAATTTTATCGTAGCATTATTAAAAATATAGTTGTCACATCAGTCTGTTATGATATCCTCACGAGAGGCTATTTTATTAATACGACAAAAACTATTGTGCTATTTTACTTAATTAAAAATGTCAGGGTTCTTTTTATTATTAGCAAAAACACGAGGTATTAAAATGCAAATAACTTTAAATATATTATTTAATTTTTTAATAAAAGGCCGTTGATTAAAGTAGTTGATTAATTAAAAAAATAATAGGATTCCAGTAGATGATTTATATTTTAAACTATCCAATAAGATTTCATTTTGAATTAAATCCTTTTAAATAAAGATTTTAATTTAAAATATAATTTGCATGAATAAAAACTCATACAAAAATTAATCTTAGAATATGTATATATATATATATATATATATATATATATTTTTTTTTTTTGTTTTGAAGATGGTTCTTTCACTTTTATACTGTATCAATTTAATCGAATTATTTAAGCAGATTAAATTTATCAAACCCAAATTTAACCTAAATTTAGAATCACTAATCTCGGATTCCGCTTAGGTTCGTCTTCAATCAGGGCACCGTACCATGTCTAGCGACGACAGGCCCAACCCCAAGATCTCTGGCTTGGGTTCTCCAGTTTCTTCGGTTGTCGATCTCTTCACATCATGCTATAGCCCAAAGGTAAATTAATTACAATATCGTGAGTCTCCTACATAGATTTATTTTGATATTATCGGTGTATTAGGGTTTGATTGAGGCTTGCATACCCGACTTTTCTCCCGCTTTTTTGGACTTTCTCGTACTCTACTTCGGTGGGTGTGCCGACTTTTGTATCCAAAGTTTTCTCTCTAATTATCGAGAAAAGGTACAATATTACGCTCCGGAAGACCACCCACGTTTTGGGATTAGCTTCGGGTCTAGGTGTATCTAAGGGTTTTGTGAGATGCCGCTTTTTATCGTGAGTTCCCTCGCTATTTATTGAAAAAAGAAGAATAAGATTGAGTGTACCATCGAAGATGCCATACAAAACATCGAATACCACACGCCCTCCAATCAAAACAATCACAAAATAGAACAAAAGCAAAAACACACTGTAGAAATTTTATTATTAACTTAACTTAAATTTGATCATAGGACTAAATTAACACAATGTATATTTTACATGGACTGAATTAACATAATAAAAGTACGTGAACTAAATTGACACAGTGCATAAAATACAAGGACTTTTAGTGTAAATAACCACAGATTTACCCATAGAAAATGCATTCAGGAAAATCTTCAAAAAGATTTTTATAAAATAATGCTATTGAAAGTGTCCTATTCTATAGGGTGGTATTCTTATAAGAGGGTGAGAGTGTGAGAGGAGTGAATCCTGATCCTCCATTGTAACGGATAGCCAAGATTTGTTAAATATTAAACAAATAATAATTTACGACCCATATTCCTTCATAGGGCAGAAGGAAAGACGGGGTAAGGGAGGAAAATTGTTTTTTATTTTTTTTAAATAATCAACAAATCTTAGCTGTCTATTATATGGAGATGAACCTCTCACGTTCTCACCCTCTCGTAAGAATGCCACTATATATATATATATAAAATTACATAGAGTCTTAGAGAAGGAAGAAGAAAAGAAAACCAAAAAAATGAAATTCGTAATATTCTAGCAAATATTTGTACTTAGTTTTTGCTGTTATTTCTTCTTAACTTCATTGACTATCAGCCCTTTTATTATTTTCAACAGACGAAGGGACAAAACTACAATAAAGAATTTCCAGATGATATGCTGAGGGAAATTTTTAAGAGGGTGTTGGCCAAGTCTCTGCTATGTTTCAAGTCCGTATGCAAACAATGGCATAGAATTATAATCGATCCTCATTTCGCCAAGCTATACAATGCTTACTCTCGTACCCAAACAGGTGAGTGTAAGGTTTTATTGGGTGTAAATTATACCGAAAGGGCCGTTCGGATTATATATTAACCTAAAGTTGGATGGCAATGTGTGAGGGATATTTTCTATTTGTTAAATCTCTCATATCACCTTATAACTAACTAATATACTTGAAATATTGAACAGGTGGTATCAAGCGTCTTATTCATTTGAATTATCTGTGGAATACCAATCGCAGATGCTTGATACAAACTGCAAAGACTTTGCGTCAAGAGAAACAACCAGTACGCCTCCTAAAAGGACCTAATGGCAACGAAGCTAGCATGTCAAATGTAGTGAATGGCTTGGCTTGCTTCCACAGTATTGAAGGACTTGATGTTAATGTTTTCCTGTATAATCTGAGTACTAAGGAGAACATCTCCCTCCCAGAGGCATCTAAAGGGTTTCTCAAGGGAAATTGGTTAGGATTTGATCCACATTCTGGAGAATACAAAGTTCTATATATATACAGCATGGGGCCATTTCGGGTTAAGATCTTGACTGTGGGAGCGGGTCTAACCCATGGTTGGAGGCAGATAGAATGTCCTTCGAGTATTTCGTCATCTTATCTTTATCCTTCCCCTTGGACTTTAAAATACACTGGTATTTGTATTGGCGGGATAATATATTGGTCTATTATGGTGCCTCATCGAAAATACAGTTTAGTTGCATTCCATGTTAAGACTAAAAAATTTGAGATCATGAGGTATCTAGGTAATGTACATTACTGCCCGACTCTAACTCAATTAGGAGAACACCTTTGTGTGGTGAATACGACAGAGAACAACTGTATTAACTTGTGGGCATTAACTGATCAACCTAATAAGGAGTGGGTCAAGAAATATATAGTCAATCCATTCAATGATCCGAACAAATTTTTGCATGTTGGTCTTTCTGGTGAAATTTTCACGTTGGATCGGTCATTGTCACTGCCAGCGCCGTGGACATTTTCTCGGGTGGCGTTGCAGTTTTTCGATTTAGAGAATTTTGAAATATCGATAGTAAGAATTGACGGTCTCGTTCAATGGAAATATATTGGTTGGTGGAGTACTCCCATGATAGTGGATGTGACTGAAAATATTGTACAGTTGAAAAACATAACTTCAAAAATATAGGTTTTGTTTATGGTTTTGAATTATCAAAGTTTTTTTTCCCTTGTTATATGGGTTTTTATTTCGATATTCATCATGTTGTTCATGTTAGGAATAAGTGTCGATATTGTTTAGATTCAGATCATTTCATTATTTTCTATTTATAAATATTTTCAAGTTCAAAATTTCATTTTTATATCGGATTTTCTATATGTTATTCATCAAATTGGTATCTGATTGATTTAATCAACAAATTTGACAATTCATAAGAAAACTTTAGATGAATTTATTTTTGAAAGTTGGAGTAAAATTAGAAGGTTGGTGAATAACAGTATAGAGCACATATAGAAACTAGAACGAGCAATTGATCAATCCATGTAAATCTATAATTTGAATTTGATAGGTCAACAGAAGATGCGCTTAACATACACAACATAAAAACATATGTGATTAGCAGATAACAAGATGGTCACTTGAACCCAGTTGGCAAAACCTCGATCCAAACTCAACATTCTCGAGTTGTTTACATGAGTATTATTATTTCTTTATCAGTAAACATTGCCTTTCGCAACCACTTTCTGTTTTCCCCTAATAGGACTTCAAATCTTAGGCTCGTGATGTTCTTCGTGTGCGGGGTGTCTTTCATGTTTTCGGCATCTTGTAGATTGATCGGTTATGGTTTTTGGGGTTTTGAGTCTGTTTGGTGGGCAGTCCTCTGTTGGGGTGTTTTGGTATTCTAGTTATTTGCATTCAAGCCTTGTCCTACACTTTTGTGCGCTCTTGAACTTGTACTCTAATTATCGAAACAATGCTAAATTTAGATTATAATATGTGATATTGTATCAAAAAGAACCGGATAAAAAATGATTTTTAAACCGAAGCTTATTGAATTATGTTATTCAGGAAATTAGAATATAAATTGTCGGTTAAAATTAATGGGCAATTTTATTCTAGTTTTAGAATACAAAAACTTTGTAATTTGGATAAAAATTTTACTTTCAAAATGTTTTCATAGAGAAATACTTTTTCTTAAAAATTTTTGTATTTCAGCTAATGAAGATATAATTTCTTTATCTATATTTGTATGTGTTCCATGCTCGATTAAGTTGACGTTGAAGTAAGATATATGGCATGATATTAAAGTGGAAAATGTTTTACATTTTGTGCGTAAAAATATTGTTTCTTCTCCTTGAGGGAAAATTAATTCTCTTTATGAAAGAAAAATTGATTTCATGCATGAAAATATTTTATAATGAATTTGGATGTAAAAAATGTGTTTTAAATCTATTTAAATTTTGTTATTGATATTTTTCTATAATTAGCGACAAAGTACAGCACAAAACATACCACTCATACAAACAGGACTTTAATGAACCCGTATAAAAATGGGTGAATTTTGATATTGATAAACTAAATTTTGAGTTGGGTTGAATTTGGGTGACATCAGACCCGACCCAAAGCCTAACCAAATTCAGCGCTAAATTATATTTAGCATATGATAAAATTTTAAATTTCTAAATTTGAAGTAGTTACCAAATCAAACCAGATTCTACTATAATACGTAATCTTTTAATGAAAATACTAATAGTAGTTAACTAAATTGATTAATCAAAAAATTTAGATTCTACTGGTTATGATTTGTACTTTAAGAGATCCAATAAAATTTGATTCTGAATCAAATCCTTTCGAATGAAGATTCTAATCGCAGTATATTCTAAATCAAATAAATTTAAACTAGTCTAAGAAATACAGTTATATTCCAATATTTTTCTCAATAAGTAGCGAGGAGACTCGCGATATAAAAACTGTATCAATCTAATCACTTATTTAATTAGAAAAAAATTATCAGCCCGAATCCAACCCAACTTGTAAATCGTTAACCTTCGATCCTGCTTAGGCTCGTCTCTGATCAGGGCATAGTAACATGTCTAGCGACAACATGCTCAAATCCAAGATCTCCAGCTTGGTTTCTTCATTTTATTCGGTTGTTGATCTCTTCACATCATGTCATAGCCTCAAGGTAAATCAAATTGCGACATTATGAGTATGCTATCCAGATTTATGTTGATATCATCAGTACGTTAGCATTTGATCGAGACTTGCATTTTTTTCAGCAATGGTAAAGAAGTACAATATTATCTTAAGTATGGCCACCGACTTTTTGAGAGGGGAACAGAATTTTTCTAGCCAAGACTTCATGCCCGAAAATGGGTTGTTTAACCATTGTATCAAATCCAACAACTCTCAGTTGAAATTACTTGCATTGTTCTGTAGTTAGTCTTAATTAGCTAATATTTGTAATTAGTTTTTGCAGTAATTTCTTCTTACTTCCATTGATTATCAATCGTTTTACTTTTTTCAACAAGACTATGAGACGAAACTACAGTAATGATTTTCAGAGGATGTGCTAAGGGAAATACTTAAAGGGTTGCCGGTCAAGTCTCTTCTACGATTCAAGTCTGTATGCAAACAATGACACAAAATAATAGTTGATCCTCATTTCGCCATGCTACACCTTGCTTACTCTCATACTCGACCAGGTAAGTGTAAAATTCTATTGGGACTAAAATTTGTTCAAAGAGGCGGCCAGGCTTATATTAACCTAGAGTTGGCTCACAATTTGAGGGCTTTTTTCGATTGATTAAATCCTTGCTATGAATTGCTAACTAAATATATACTTGAAATGCTAAACAGGTGGTATCAGTCGTTGCTTTCATCTCGAATATAGGATGAATGGGAAAAGAAGATACTTCATACAAACTGCAAAGACTTCACCCCAAGAGAAACATCCAGTTCGTGTCCTAAAAGGACCTAATGGCATGGAAGGTCGCATATCAAATGTCGTAAATGGCTTGGTTTGCTTCTACATTACTTATAGCTTCATGGTTAATGTTTTCCTGTATAACCTAAGTACGAAGGAGAACCTCTACCTTCCTAAGACATCTAAAGGGTTCTTAAGGCAACAATGGTTAGGATTTGACTTAGAATCAGGAGAATAGAAAGTTCTACATATGTACAACATGAGTCAGCCATTTATTGTTGAGCTATTGATTGTGGGAACCGGCCCAAGCCATGCTTGGAGGAAGATTGAATGTCCCTCGTGTCTTTTATTGTCTTCTATTTATCCTTTCTCTTGGACAGTACTCTACTGCGGTATTGTGTAGGTGGGATAATCTATTGGTCTATTCTAAAGCCTTTCTTTCATGAGTATAGTTTAGTGGCATTTCATGTTAAGATTGAGAAATTTGAGATCATGGAGAGTCCAGATGATAGACATTATTGCTCGGTTCTAACACAAGTAGGAGAACATCTTTGCGTGGCGAAGAGGAGAGGAAATAGTGATATTTGATTATGGCCATTAACCGATCAACCTAATAAGGTGTGGGCTACGAAAGATATAGTCAATCCGTTTAATGTTCCAGGCAGCGTTTTCAATGTTGGTCTTTCAGGTGAAATTTTCAGAGTGCATTGGTCGTTATCACAAAAGTTTTCACAAGTGACGTTGCAGTTTCTCAATTTAGAGGATGGTAAGTTATCGAAAGTGATAATTGATGGGGTCATAGTGTGGCCCGAAACCATATAGAAGCTTCGATTGTTGGTTCTCCCACCCAGAGCACTCCAAGATAGTCAGGAACGAATGGCAAACCCTTGAGGGCCTCTCCTTTGAAAAGAAGCTAAAAAGACTAAAAGCACCGTTGAGAAAATGGAACAAAGAAGTGTTCGGCCATATCGATCAGAAAATTGAAGCACTAGAAGAGGAGCTGGATAAAATCAGAGCAAAGGCCGAAGAATCGACCCTATCTGAGGAAGACTTGAGTAGGAGATCGGCAACCCCATCAGTACTATGGACCTGGTACAGAAGAAAAGAGAGAGACTGGCTTCAACTGTCGAGAAGTAAGGAGATTAAAGAGATGGATCAAAATACTAAATATTTCCATACACTTGCTTCAATCCGAGCCAAGAGAAAAGCAGTATTCAGAGTCACGATGGGCGGTTTTGCGGGAACTTTTTGTGATCTTTATGTACCTATGCTTTTATTTTCGGGTCCCCGATTGTCGGGACACCGCTTTTGTATTGTGCTTTTGCTCTATATCTATCGAAAAAAGGGGTCATTAAAAGAAAATACTGGTTGTATTATCCCAGGGCAATGTATGTGGTTGAAAATATAATGCAGTTGAAAAACATAATTTATTTATGTTTTTGGATCGGATGATGCTCTATAGTTGAACGTTGATACTAGTTGATCTTTTATTTTAGGGATATTTGCACAAAAGGTCCCTTGTCCTTTGCTCATTGTATTAATTTAATCCTTATAATTTTAGTTGTGTCAGTTTAGCTTCTGTCCAATTGATATTGTGTCAATATAGTCCTTATACAGTTGACAGTATGTCAGTTTAGACTCTATACAATTGATGTTGTGTCAACAATAAGCCAATAGACTCAAAAGTAGAGGGATTAGTTACAGAATTACAATTCCAACTTTTAGTTCGTTTAATTGTTTCATATGATTAGATTTCTAGTTAATCCTAGTTCCAGTTCCATCCAAATTTAGAACTAAAATTATAATTCCATATTTTAATTGTACTTTCACTTATTAAAATGTAAATTTGATTTAAATTATTTGTGTTGTACATTCAAATAAACGATTTTGAATAAGAATCAAAACCATATCAAATATAATATTTTGAAAATAATTACTCCCATGACGACAAGCTTCTTAGGTTGGGGGTCCTTGGAAACAACCTCCTTTTATCCTGAAGGAGGAAGGCTACGTACATCCACCCCCCAAACCCCGCTTAGGTGGTATCGGTCGTCTCGTTCATTTTGAAGGTTTTGAAAATAAGAAAAGTGGAGGCCAAATAATAAATACAACAATGATTTTATGTAAAGAGACGCAACAAGTTCGTGGCCTATAAGAACCCAATAAAAAGGAACATAGCATGTCAAATGTCGTGAACGGCTTGGTTTGCTTCTATAGTACCAAGAGCAAGGAGGTCAACCTTTTTCAGTATAACTTAAGTACCGAGGAGAAGCTCTCCTTCCCTAAGACATGTGGAATGTTATCGAGGCATTGTTGGTTAGGATTCGATCCATAGTATAGAGAATACAAAGTTCTGCACATGTACAAGATAAAAGGGACATATGTTGCCGAGATCTTGACCTTGGAAGCGGGTCAAACTGGAGGTTGGAGGCAGATTGATCCTTTGTGCACTTTATTCTCTCATATTTTCCCTTTCCCTTTGATGATGCTTAACTGAGGTATTTGTGTAGATGGGTTAATATATTGGCCCGATTTCCTGCCTTCCTCTCTAAAATATATTTTAATTGCATTCCACGTTAAAATCGAGAAATTTGAGATAATAGAGATTCCACCTAATATGTATTTATATCCACAACTAACACAAGTAGGAGAACCTTTGTGTGGTGGGTAAGAAACAAAGCGGTGATATTAGATTCTGGACGTTAATTGATCAACCTGGTCAGGTGTGGCACGAGAAAGATATAGTCAATCCATTCAATGTTTCATGTACTGGTTTGTATGTTGGTCTTTCTGGTGAAATTTTCATAGGCCGTTGGTCGTCATCACTGTTATTGCCATGGAAGTCTTCACGGGTAACGTTATTCTCCCTCGATTTAGGGGATGGTAAGACATCGAAGGTGAGAATTGTCGGTGTCATTCAAAAGAAATATTTTGATTGGTTTAGTACCATGATAGTAGATGTGACCGAAAATATAGTGCAGTTGAAAAACATAACTAAGAAAATATAGGTTTTGTTTTTTGTTTATAGTTTTCGATTGGGTGATGCTCGAGTTGAACTTTGTACTATTTAACATTTGATTTTCTTTGTTTTAGAGTATTACAACCACTTGATCGATCTGTTAGCTTCAATTGTTATTCGATTTTAGGTTAATATAAGTTTTTACGACTTCTTATTAGGTTTATTATTGTTGTTGTTGTTGTTGCATGGAGGACCCTCGTAGATTTAGTTCTCGAGGCCTAGGCCCAGCACTCGTGTTGTCCATTTACATAACCATAGATAGCCACCTCTATCGATTAACCATCTCCAGAGCTATGCCTTCATAGCTCAGATTTGGCATGCATGTAACCTTTTCGTTTGATTAAGATCTACTGTTATTTCAATCATTAGTATCTACAATTATCGACCATCCTTAAAGCTTGGCTCAGCGTATGCCTCGTTTTGATCAGGTGCACAACTTGATTATGGCATCAAGATTTTGATGTTCTGTGTTTTGCTTTACTTTTTCCAATTGAAGAACTTATGTAACCCTCGAGGACTTGATACTCGTTTTTAATTACTCAAAAAAAGGTTGGTGAATAACAATAAGTAATATATGTAAAAATCGAGATACATGATTGAATGTGATCCTTTGAATTTGCTATGTCAACAGAAACTATACTTAACATGTACAACATAAAAACATATACACCAAGCCCATATAGATGAAACCGATGTAGACAAAACAACCTTCAACATACAATCCGAGCACTACGAATTCATGGTCATGCCCTTTGGCAACGGCCTATCTAACACATCTACCACTCTTAAAATCGTTTTGGACTCTATCTTCCAACCTTAATTCAAAGTAATTTTTCTTGAAAATCAACACCAGACAAGGTAATTAAATCGATAAATAAAAATGCAGCACATACATACGATGAGCGTCACTAATATCGTGCCTTCCATACCATGCACCTAAGCATATATCGTCAGAATTACGTGATACGTCAACATTTTCTATAAAAAATCACAAAACTTCAGCAAAAGTTACCTACTATATTATTGAAATAATGTTTCACGTTACATTTTCTATCAAAATTTGAGGACTTTGATAGGGTATTTGAGATATACAATTTTTAAAATTCAAGATGTGTCATTATATAAATTAAAAAAGATATCCGTGTAATATAGAACTAAATATCAAAATATCTAGATGAAAATTTTATAAAACTAAATTATATGTGCGGTACAATCCTGTATATATTATTGCTAAGTCTTCCTCTCTATCAAAACTTTTCAAACCTCAAATTTTACAATTCTAAATTGTACATAAAACTTAAGAAATGGTAGGAAAAAGAATTCAAAGATAATAATGGTATTTAATAATATTTATTATATTTAATTACATTAAATTAAATATAACACTAATACATAAATTTAAAAGATAAAATAAAATATCAATAAAATTCTAAGAGAAATTTAATAACATCCAATATCATAATATATAAAATTATATATTTTTAATATAAATTCAAAATCATTATTTTTTTTAATTATTTGTTATTAATTAATTTATTTCATTAATTTAAATTCTTACCTGACCGCAACAAATCTCATCCGTCATCCCCGCGGCTCTCCCCTTTGAATTTCTCACTCGTATATCGATTTTGTTAGAGAAGAAAATAAATTAATTACGTATAAGATATATAATATAATAATATTTTAATAGAAATTTAGGTAATTTATTGGTCTAAATAAATTATTAGGGTTACGCTGATTTTCCTTTTCGATAGTGTTATAAATAGGGTATAGAGTTGTATGAGAAAGGATACGGAAATGAATGTTAATGAAATCTCTCTCTTCCTGTACTACCGTTCTTCTCTCCTCTAAGGGCGATCTAGTCGTTTTCGACAGATTGATAGCAAAATGTTAGATCGGGTTTCTTTCTGGATATTTTGGTCTCATTTGGCTTTTGCTATGCTTTCGTTGTATGTTACAGCCCAAAAAGAGCTAAAAAGGAAAAATAAGTATCCCACATCGGTGGGAAGACACAAAATGTACCAATTTATATACTAGGGGGGCTACTCCACCCATTGCCAATTGGTTTTGGGATGGAACCTCCTTTAGTGTGTAACATTGTACCATAGCCATAAGGTAAATCGCAAAATGGTGAGTCATTTGAAGGGTATATTGATATTTTGGCATTAATTGTACTTTTCTCATTGTTTCAATTTAGTCCTTGCATTTCTAATTCGATTAATTTAGTCTTTTTATAATTTATATTGTGTCATTTTAGTCATTTAGTCAAAATTAAGTTAAGTTATTGATGTAATTTTTAACGGTACAGTCACGTTAGATGCAAGTAACTTGGTACAAATCCTCCCATTGACTTAATTTAACCTTACCCATTGCCGAAACATTAAAAATTTTATTAATAATTTAATTGAATTTTAGTCAAGGACCAATTGGCACAATATCAATCGTAAGGGATTAAATTGACACAATATTCATTCATTTCATTGTTTGACGAGCAGATGACTAAATACTGTAGCAAAGAAATTTTAGAGGATGTGTTCAAGGAAATTCTTAAATGGTTATCAGCCAAAGATCTCTTACGATCAAATCCGTATGTAAAAAATGGTACAAAATAATAGATGATCCCTATTTCGTCATGCTACACCATGCCCATTCCCATAATCGACCAGGTGACTATAAAAATTCTGCTGAGCTCATCTTTTTTATTATGTCTCTTATTTGAGAACTGTTTCTAACAAGATCTATGTGCGAAATACTTAATAGGTGGAATCAATCTCTTTCTTCATTTGTCGGGGGTGTCACCTCTGATGACAAAATCATTCAAGCGAACAGTTATGAAGAATTCAAGTCAAAAGGATCAGCCACTTCAAGTTTTCGAAGGACCTAGCATCGGGCAAGATGCCATGTCCAATGTAGTGAATGGCTTGATTTGTTTGTATGAGACCGATACCATTGGATGCAGTAGAAAGATTTCTCTGTATAACCCGACTATCAAGCAAAACATCTTCCTCCCTAAGGGGGCCGCTGGGCTTAATGGGCAATGTTGGTTGGGATTTGATCCATATTTTGGAAAATACAGAGTATTGAATATGTATGTAAGTAAGGAGCATATTGTTGAGATATTGACTGTAGAGGGAGGACCAGATTATAAGTGGAGGCGAATCTATAGCTAGCATACTCTATTTTCTTTGGCCCCCCGTTTCCCTGAGCTAACGCTCCACGATGGCGTTTGTATAGACGGGGTGATATGTTGGCATGCTGATGCATATCAACAATGGGAATTTTACCTGGTCGCATTTGATCTAAGGACCGAGAAATTCAAGGTTATTGATAGTCCGACAGTGAGCGCAATGCATAACTCACACCTAACACAAGTAGGGGGACACCTTTGTATAGTGGTGATAAAGAAACATAATAATGAGATTTGGATGTGGACGTTAATAGATCGGCATAAGAACATGTGGAACAAGAAAGTCATAACCACTCGAGCCAATTTGGACTTTGGGTTGTTTTCCGTTAGTCCTTCTAGTGATATTTTCAAGAGACAGTGGTCCTATCCACTTGCGAGATTTTATTTTTACAATTTAAGGAATGGCAAAATATCAAAGGTGAGAATTAATGTCAGGTCGTTGTATGATAGAAATCAGAATCCTCGAGTAATTCCTGTAAATGTGGTAGAAAATATGGTGCAACTTAATAATCTAATTTATAAATAATAGGTTTTATTTATTTATTTTAAATTTGAATAAATATAGACCTTGTTGGTTTTTTTGCCTATGATTTATCGTAACTCTATTTCCTGGTCTCTTTTGTACTTTTTTTTTTTGGTCTCTGTTGTTCCATGTTTTGCTACAGGTTGAATTAGATCTCGTTTTGTATAAGGTACTTGTATGCATCCTGACTATAAATCACTAATTATCAAGGAAAAAAAATGAATCATCTGGGAAAGAATTATTCTCCACATAATAACAATAATATCTAACATAATAACAATCATGTCTAATCTAAGATATTATTCTAATACATATTACTAATGTCGAAATTTATATGAAGGGTTATTTACATTTCAGTATGTTTTTGAAAATAATAAAAAAGGTCCTGACCTTTTTGAATTATTAAAAAGGTAAGCCGGATGACGTCATTTTTTATCAATAGAGTTGACGTAATAAGTGCTTTTACGAATGCTACAATAAAATGATCAAAAGTACACTTTAACTACCTTATGCTTACTTTATAAGCCTGGCATTCGAGATGTTGTATTATATAGAAGTTATCTATTTTCACTCATTTTGTTTCAAAATATGGTTGTTAGAAGGTGTTTTTGTTATTCTAGTGCAACATTAATAAAAGAGCGCCTATCATCTCAGCACTATCGACTAAAAATGACATTGTCAAGTATAAGAGGGGCCTTTTTATTAATGCGATAAAAACTTAGAGGTCTTTTTATTAACACGACAAAAACTTAGGGGCATTTTTAATAATTTTAAAAGGTCAAAGTCTTTTTTATTATTTTCAGAAATGTCGGGGTATTAAAATATAAATAACCCTTATCCACTGAAATTTATAGTGGCTCTCTAGGCGTTTTCCTTCTCCAAGAGTTGGTGTGGGTTTATTTTTAGGCGTTTTTTGATTTTCAAATCTTTTTGTTATGCTTTTTTTCCGCTCTTGCAGTCTTTTTAGGGCTGCTGCGGACCAGATTCTCAAGTTGTGGGTACTCGGAAACAACCTCTCTTCAGGGTAGCCCCCCGAAGGGGGAAGGCTGCGTACATCTATCCCTCAGACCCTGCTTATCCTTGGAGGCACTGGGTTTGTTGTTATTGTTATTGTTACAGTCTTTCGAGGGCTCCACTTTGGTGAGTGCGCCAGCTTGTACTGAAAGTGTTCTCTCTATTTATCGAAAAAAATGTGAACATGTGATTATTTTTATGAAATGCTATAAGAAATTAATGAAACATAATTGATTATCATGATTTAGATATAGGTGATTTTGTAGTTAAAAGCCCAATATAAATTTGATTTTGAATAAGACTTTTCAAGTAGGATTGTCAATCGAAATATATCTGTACGTGTACCAAATATATGTATTAGTTATTTCTTCGATTATCGGGAAAAAAATATCCGTACCAAATTAATAAATAACTCTAACCCGAACTCATTATCTTCGAGCTCTGTTCATGGGATATACAATGTAATTTTATCAATTATAAATAACCCTTTAAAATGTTGTGTTTGTAGCGAAACAAATCCTAGCCGAACCTCTCCCCTCCCCTTCCTCCGCTTCCTCAGTCTAGGCTCGTCTCACTACTATGTCTACTAACAACATACTCGAATCCAAGATCTCAGGGTTGGTATCTTCATTTTCTTCGGTTGTTCGGCTCTTCAAATCAAGTCATAGCCTCAAGGTAAATCAATTGCAACATTTTGAGTCTCCTATATAGATGTATCTTAATAGTATTGGTATATAATTAGGGTTTGAATGTTCAAACGTGCATTTTTTTAGACAATTGTACTGAGATACAACGTTACTCTAAGTGGAGCCACCAAAATTGTCGAAAGGGGGAAAGTGGGTTTTGGGCCGAACTCATGCTTCAGGGTGGGATAGCCTAACTGATAAGAACAAATACTACGCTTGATCTTAGCTAAAAGGCCAAAAAAGGCCGGAATTATGTTATAAAATTCAACAATTCAACAACAGACCTAGTACCTCAAGGGCTCCCGCAGAAGCGGGGTGTGGATGGAGTGAATTCAAAGAACTTCTAACCTTATAGGGTTGGCAATATGAGGACTTCCCAGGAGGTTACCCATCCTGATACTACTCTTGCCCAAGCACGTGTAACTTTGGAGTTCTAATGGGATCCGGTTGCATTAGTGCCTAGTAAATGAACCCTGCCGGGATTATATTATATTGCAAATAAATATTTACACATAAAAAATGCGTTGGGAAAAATTCAATTTAATATTTTGTATATATAATTAAGTATGAAAATAAACATCTGTAATTTAGATTTGCGTACTTATTGTTAGAGTATAAAATCAATCTTGGCATTTACCCATCAGTTTAAGCTTTTGGGATAGTTAGTTTTTTGACATGGTATCAGAGCCTTATTGACCAAGAGGTTATGAGTTTGAATATAAACAGTCCCCACTTTTAATACTACAACAAATTAAGCACAAAGTATAAGATGAACATGCGTACTATCTACGCTTCAAGCCCAATTGACATTTGCATGAGGGAGCATGTTAGAGTATAAAACTATTTATTGGTCTTTATCCATCAACTTAAACTTTTAGGACAGTTGATTACTTGACACTTACTATATTTAAAAAAGAAAATCAACAATAACGATTTAGTGTCTCGAAAAGGATCCAGTCAAGGCATGTTATTTGAAAAACTTTAATGATTATTGGTCATTAATTTATTTATTTTTTCCAACCGGGTAATGGAGCAAAACTACAGTAAAGATTTTCCAGAGGATGTGCTAGGAGAAATATTTAAAATGTTGCCGGCCAAGTCTCTCGTACGATTCAAATATGTATGTAAACAATGGCACACAATAATAGTTGATCCCAGTTTCGTCATGCTGCACCATGCTTATTCTCGTACTAGACCAGGTGAGTGTGAAGTTCTGTTAGTTCTAAACCTTATTCGGAAAGGCGGTTGGATTATATACTAACCTACGTCTTGCTTCCCATGTGAGGACCCTTTTATATTGTGAAATCTATCGAAAGAACACTTTTTGACAAGGTTATATACTTTGAAATCTAAACCGATGGTATCAGCCGTATCTTTAATTTTCGCATAATACTGAAGACATACAAACACTTTATACAAACTATAAAGACTTTACATCAAGAGAAACAACCGGTTGGTGTCCTAAAAGGACCTAGCAGCATGGAAGATTGCATGTCAAATGTAGTGAATGGCTTGATCTGTCTCTACAGCATCGCTATTAAGGAGGTCAGAGTTTATCTGTATAACCCAAGTACCCAGGAGGGCCTCGCCCTCCCTAAGGTATCTTAAGAGTTTTGGAGGCGTTGTTGGTTAGGCTTTGATCCATCATATAGAGAATACAAAGTTTAGCACAAATGCACCAAAGACAGGTCATTCGTCTTCGAGATCTCGACCTTGACAGCGGGGCCAACCTATGGTCGGAGGAAGATTGATTCTTCGTGTCTTTCATCATCTCATTCTTTTTATGCTATTTTGATGAAGCTTAACCGTGGTATTTGTGTAGATGGGATACTATATTGGTTTGTCATCGAACCTCGCTCTCAGTTATAGTTTAGTTACATTCCATGTTAAGACAGAGAAATTAGAGATCATGGAGAATCCAGATGACACCGCTTCCCCATATCTAACACAAGTAAGAGAACACGTTTGTGTGTTGGAAAAGAGAGAGAACCGTAATATTTGGTTGTGGACATTAACTGATCAACGTAACAAGGTGTGGGACAAGAGAGTTATAATCAATCCATTCAATGTTTGACGTAGGGAATTGCATGTTGGCCTTTCCGGTGAAATTTTTATATTGCGGATGTCGTTGTCATTGTTATCGCCATGGACCCTTTCACGGGCAAAATTGCAGTTTTTCGACTTAGAGAATGGTGAGATATCAAAGACGACAATTGCTAATTTCAATCAAATGGTTGATTTCGATGTTTCCTTTCCCATTATATTTGCACTAAATGTGGTTGAAAATATGGTACAGTTGAAAAACATAATTAAAAAAATATAGGTTCTTTTTGGGATCAGATAGTGTTCTAATTCATTTTTGGTGCTACATTTTGTTTTAGATATAACTGCTGCTACTCTATCTGCAAACTCATTTTTTTTTTTTTTTTTTTTTTTGTAAACACGAATATTTATTTGGTTAAATTTAAATTCACTATTAATTATTAGTATTGTTATTATTACTATTATTATTGTTGTTATTGCTGCGCTGGATGTGTGGCCACACAAGAAATGATAGGATTAGGAACGATGTAATCAGAGGTAAATTAGGTGTAGCTTCGATCGAGGATAAATTGAGAAAGCACCGCTCGAGATGATTTGGACATGTTAGCAGGAGACCGACCATATCTCCAGTCAGAAGGTGTGAACAGCTACATACTACGCTAGGCAGAAGAGGGAGGGGCAGGCCAAAGAGGAGTTGGCTGGAGACGATCCAACACGACCTAATCCACTTAAACCTAAAGGAGGAGATGGCCTTAGATAGAGCACGATGGAGGGCTAGCATAGGGGTAGCGGATATGGTAACGTAGAGTAGTGCGGAGAGCGACTAGTAGTTTAAGATTTCTAGGCAGTCATAACCCCAGGTAGTGCACTTATCTGTTGTTTAGTTGCTTTTCAATTATTTGTCTATTATTGATCATGTATTATTCGCTTTACTATGTGCCTCGTAGTTGTCTTCTGTGGGGTATATTTTATACTGCTAGTTTAACGCGGTGTCCTAAGCGGATGCTTTCTGGCTTCCATGATTTCTAGGATACCCATGTTCTCATGACAACTCGATCTTCAGGATGGGGGTCCTCGGAAATAGCCTCTCTTCCACTCGAAAGGGGGAAGGCTACGTATATCCATCCCCCCAGACCCTGCTTCATGCTGGAGCCCCTGTGGCACTGGGACTGTTGTTGTTGTTGTTGTATTATTGTTGTTATTATATTGTTATTGTTATTAGGAAAGATGATTAAAAAAGCAACAAATTATGCATATATATATTAAGTTAAAAAGAAAAGTATTGTACTAGTATTAATGAATTTTTTGGCACCGAACTATAAAAAAAAAAAAAAAAAAAACTTTTTTAGCACACAAAGTGGAGAGTAAACCCTATTTGTTATTGAAGTTAATTTCATTGTTTTATCACTATAATTACAAAAGTAAAATAAAAAAGTATTGTCCTAGTTAGGGCCGGACATAACCCCAAGCAACCCAAGCACCCGCTTGGGGCCCCACAGATTTTAGGGGCCTTCTAATTTTTGGAGTTATAATTTTTAAAGTATTAATTATTGATATTACTAAGTTTTGTGATCATAATTTTTATAATTTGTAGTATATGAAGAGCCCAATTAAAATTTTTGCTTGAGGCCCTGAAAATGTCAAGACCAACCCTGGTCCTAGTTAACATAAATAAATATGTTCAACGTTAAACTAGATATAAACTAATTTTTTAAGCACTATGATATTTAACACGTGCTCATATGCTTGTATTCTCTGTCTTAATTTAATGTGTTTTCGGTCAAAAATAATAATAAACATGATTTTGATAATATATATATATATATAAGTATACTTTGTTGATATATTTTCAAAATAAAGTGTCTCGGTCGTGTATTTAATGTGTCTTGGCTTAAATATTATGTGTGTCAGCACATACTTGGTGTTGACATATTACAGCATCGCTCACTAGATGCTGTGTTTCGACACATAATATACAGAAATTCCAGCCTTGAAAACTTGGGCTGTGTATGGAGACACATAACAAATCAAATACACCACTGAAACACTTTAAGTTGAAAATACATCGATAAAGTATACTTATATATTATCAAAATTATACTCGACTTTAGTATTTTTGAGCTAAAACACATTGAATTAAAACAAAGTGTTAGGTACTATACAATGCTTAAAAATTAGCTTATGTATAATTCAACGTTGAAAATATTTATTTTGACATGGACAATACATTTTTATTTTACTTTTGTAGTATAAGCTACAAAAAAAATAGATATAGATAGCTTGGTATTTTATTAAATGTTCTTTTACATTAAAATCAACTGTATATTTTCCCCACTTGCAAGGCAGCAAGTGAGGTTCATTCTTCACCTTTGGGTGCTAAAATAATTAGTTTTCTCTTAGTTTGGTGCCCAAAAAATTTATTAATACTGGTATAATTCCTTTCTTTTTAACTTAACAAATAGTTACTTACTATATATTATAGCAAAGCCTTCCCCACCCCAAAAGCCTCCAATATCCAAATCAAGTAATTTTAGAAGGTCATTATTCAACTTCCTTTTAGATTACTAAGAACATGTTTGATCAAGCTTATTTTTTGAAAATTTTTTTTTGCTCATCTTCTTAAATATTTTAAATCTATCTATTACTTTCTAAAGATTGTATATATCAAATTTCGAATATATATACTAATAAACTAATTTTAATCAAATAAGTTCAAATGTCAATGCTAAAATTCTCCATAAAACTAAGGACCAAAATTATTTAAAATGAAGTAAATTAAGAATGTAATTACAACCATAAAACTATGATTAAATTGAATAAATATGTATTGTTTGACAATGATTATTTGTAATACAATTTGACTAACATAATTACAATGACGATGTATAAAAAAAGAGACATCGCAAATCAGTGTCATAAACCTAAAATTTGAATTAAGAAACAATCATATCTGCAATATTCACCCACCAAAAATCTTACAGGAAAAAGTCAAAGGCATTAAAACCAGACATTTCTCAAAGAACATCACCACACTGAAAAACAACTTGATCTTTTCAAAGGCGAGAAAACTATTCAAAGCAAACTAAATTATGAGATATACTTACGACCATAAAACCATGATTATAGCAAATATAAAACAAATTGGATTTATTTACAAAGCTTATAAAAAAGAAAAATAATATAAGTAACAAAACGAGTTCCTACGCTTTAAAAAAATAATACAGATAACAAAAAACTAGTATTTATTAGTATTATCAATTATGAAGTGTATATTAACATGTTTGTAAGTTGAAAAACTAGCATTTAATTAAAAAAAAGTCACCAATATAGTTAAATGAGTAACTCGCGAGTTACCCGTTTAATAAACAGGTCGGGTTCGGGTTGACCCCATTCTTACGACCCCTCGAACAGCACGAACACGAACACGACACGACACTAGACGACACATTTGCCACCCCTAAAAACTATTCTTGCACATTCACCCATCAGTTTAAGCTTTTAGAGAAGATGATTTCTTAACATGGTATCAGAGCCTTGCTGACCAAGAGGTCACGAATTCGAATCTCAACAGCTCCCACTTCTAATATTAAAAACAATTTAAGCACAAGGTATGAGGTGGACCTGTACATTATCCACGCTTCAAGCCCAATTAACGTTCGCCTGGGAGGCATGTTAGAGTATAAAACTATTCATGATCCTTCACCCATCAGCTTAAGCATTTGAGAAAGAAGGTTCCTTGACACTGTCGACCTTGAAAATGTAAATTGTTTTGTCCCAATCATCAGGGTCTAATTGGCAAATCTCGAGAAGCAAGTTTGAATCCAGTATCACCTTTAGAATTTACTTTTACATTTAGCTGGGCATCTAGATTCGACCCACAAAATCGGTATATATGAGGTCCACATATAATAGCTAAGATCCTACCAACAATTACGATGGTAGTCTTGTAGCTAGAATCTTAGTAGATTTCAACATGTTATATTGTTTTGTTAAAATCTGCATCATGAACTTTAATTTAATCATGTAACTAAGGGGTTTTTTTTTTCTTTTTATTGAAAATCACCTAAATTTTAGGTTTGGCATCAGAAAATCACCGAACTTTAGGATTTTTTCAAGGTCATACCTAAAGTTTTCAAAATATTTTCAATGTCTCACCTAATGGTAACACCGTTAATTTTTCGTCAAACGAAACGCTGCGTTTTGGGGTATAAATGCATCAAAATCCAAGTTTAACTTTATTTAATTAAATTATATTAAGTAATGAATTTTGCAATGATAAACTTATCCTTCACCTTTTAATTTGTAAAATTTTGGCACCAAAAAAATTTAGAATGGTTTTTTATTTGTAAACTTGTTTATAATTCATGGATAAAAAATAAGTTTTATCGAGAGTAGTTTGATAATTTTGTATTTATTTTAATAAAAAGTTAACGGTGTTAAAATTAGGTGTAATATTAAAAATTTAGGGTAAATTACATTATTGTATCCTTAAGATAGGCGAAGTAATATTTTAGTGTACAAACTTTTTGAAATAATTTTTAGTCCAAAAGCTACATATATAAAATAGTCCAAACCCTAGTTTATAAGGGTGTAAAATATGTTTTTCATCGAGCTCTTTTTACAACCTTGCAATTCATGAGTGAGATGACAAGACTAGGTGGGATTATCGACAAATAACGGTATGTTTAACACGCTTTTACACAGTTATTTCAACTATTTTATTAAATATATATAAATTTTTGAACTAAAAAGTTATTTCACAAAGCTTATAAATTAAAATTTTAATAAATAAAACCTCATAGAACTAATAAGTAATATAGCCTAAGTTCTATGTGTAGCCCTTAATTTTATCCTGTATTTGAAAGAGTAAAATATATATGGAATAAAGAATTTCCATTGAAAAATATTATAATAACTTTTTTGCAATGCCTTTTGTTTGATTTATGCCTCAAATTTATGTATTTAGAAATTAAGGGTAGCTAAGGGGTCACTGATCGATCGGGTGATTCAAGGGAAAAATACATGTTTTGGCTGAGAGAGAGCCGATCGATCGGGAGTCGTTTTCCACGAGGGTTATAAATAGACCAGTTAGGGTTTAATTTAGGTATCCAATTCAGAGTACGGTTGCCTTCATCTAAAGAGAGAGAGGTGATTTCATAATTCCTCCTATGCAGATATTCGAGTGCTACGAGAGTTCAGAGGGAGTGATCTATAATTCTCCATAGATCTCGTTAAGAGGAAGTGTGGTTGTAATTCTTCCGTTCAAATTCAATAAAGATCTCCATCTCCGTCCATGGTTTTCTCCCCTCTCGATTATAAAGGGGTTTCCACGTAAATCATTGTGTTCTTCTTGTTTATTCTTTCTTTCACCTATTTTATTTACTTCTCGTTTGTGTGACTCATATTATTTGAATTGAATCAAGTGATTAGGGTTTACGCTTCCGCATCAAGATTTTCCCTAACAAATTGGTATTAGACTATATTAGTTTGTTCCAGTTTTTCTAACAAATTGGTATCAGAGCCCTGTTTATTTTGATTTGATACTATAACGTCCACAATTAGGTCGGAAGTTGAGAAGTTTGGTGATCAAGGAGGTCTCAGTTTATGGCAGGTTTGCGTTAAGGGCTTCTTGACTCAGAGTGGCTTGAAGAAAGCTTTAGATGGGAAAGAGAAGAAACCAGAGAATTTGACAGAAGTATAATGGGAGGAGTTAGACAAAAAGGCTATCACCGGTATTCAGATGTGTCTTACCGATGACGTTTTGACAGAAGTTCTGGAAGTGAAGACCGCTAAGGAGTTGTGGGAGAAATTGCAGGATATGTTTTGCTTCAAGTCTGTCTCCAACAAACTCGCAGTTAAGCGTCGGTTGTTTACGTTTCATATGTCAGAAGGTACGTCACTTAAAAATCATGTTAATGAATTTAATTCGTAAATTCAAGAGTTAAAGGAGCTTGATTATGCTCCTAAGGATGAAGATCAGGCAATGTTACTCTCTACCTCTTATAAAAGCTTTGTTGAAAGCATGATATATAGCGGTAGACAAGCCATATTTGTTGATGAGGTTAAGAGAAACCTACCGAGTAAAGAACGAGTAGATAAGGAATTATCAAATTCTGTTTATAACTCAGGTAGTGGTTTATTTGTGAGAGGAAGAACTGAGTCAAAAGATTATGATCATAGTGGAAATAAGTTTAAGTCTAGACATCAAAACCTAACATGTAACTACTGTCATAAGAAAGGGCATATTAAGAAAGACTATTATAAGCTTAAGAGAAAACTTGAAGCAGATAACATGTCTGACCAGAGATCCATAGTAGCTAGTGTTATGAAAGATGAGATTGATGGAGATATTCTGTCTGTGTTTAAACCTCAGTCCAATTTGAGGGATGGTTGGATTTTGGATTTGGGTTGCTCCTATTATGTTTGTCCCAATCGGGATTGGTTTTTCACGTATGAGTCAGTTCGAGATGGAGTTGCTTTGATGGGTGATGACACTTCATGCAAAGTTCTGGGTATAGGAACTGTTAGGTTATGTCTCAAATTACTTGTTTTATTTTATATGGGGCTGCCGTGTGGTCACCGATCGATCGGGTGATTTAAGGAAAGGATTCGGAATTTTGGCAGTAAAGGGACCGATCGATCGGGAGTCGTTTTTCGCCGGCCCTAATTATTTTCTATAAATAAGGGCTTAGGGTTTTCGGTTTAGGTGAGAGGTTTTCTCCCATACGTATCCAATCAAAGAGCGTGTGAGCCGCCATTAAGAAAAAGAGGTGATTTCGTAATTTCTCCAAGATATTCGAGTGCTACGAGAGTTCAGAGGGAGTGATTGTAATTCTTCCATATATCTCGTTTGGGAAGTGTCATTGTAATCCTTCAGTTCAGTTAATAAAGAATCTCCATCTCCGCCCGTGGTTTTCTCCCCTCTCGATTGTAGAGGGTTTCCACGTAAATATTGTGTGTTCTTGTTTTGTTCTTTCTTTCTCCATATTTGTTTACTTCTCGTTTTGTGTGAGTCATATTATTTGAATCGAATCAAGTTTTCAGGGTCCACGCTTCCGCATTAAGATTTCCCTAACAAATTGGTATCTTAGCATACTAGATTTGTTTAAGTTTTCTTATCAAATTGGTATCAGAGCCCTGTTTATTTCGATTTGATAATATGACGTCCACAATTAGATCCGAAATTGAGAAGTTTGGTGGTCAAGGGAGCTTCAGCTTATGGCAGGTTCGCGTTAAGGGCCTCTTGACTCAGAATGGCTTGAAGAAAGCTTTAGATGGGAAAGAGAAGAAATCAGAGAATCTTACAGAAGCACACTGGGAGGAGTTGGACGAGAAGGCGCTCACAGCAATTCAGATGTGTCTTACCGATGACGTTTTGACAGAAGTTCTGGAAGTGAAGACCGCTAAGGAGTTGTAGGAGAAATTGCAGGATATGTTCTGTTTCAAGTCTGTCTCCAACAAACTCGCAGTTAAGCGCCGGTTGTTCACGTTTCGTATGTCAGAAGGTATGTCACTTAAGAACCACGTCAATGAATTTAATTCAATTATTCAAGATTTGAAAGAATTGGATGATGTTCCTAAGGATGAAGATTAGGCAATGTCGTTGTTATGTTCTCTTTCTACTTCATATAAGGTTTTTGTCGAAAGCATGATTTATGGGGGTAGACAAACCATATCTGTTGATGAAGTTAAGAGAAACCTACTGAGTAAAGAACGAGTACATAGGGAATCATCTGACTCTGTGTATAACTCTGGTAGTGGTTTATTTGTGAGGGGGAGAACCGAGTTTGATCATAGTGGAAACAAGTCTAAGTCTAGGTATCAAGACCTAACCTGTAACTACTGTCATAAGAAAGGGCACATTAAGAAGGACTGTTACAAGCTTAAGAGAAAATTAGAAGCAGATAACAGGTTTGACCTGAGATCCATAGCAGCTAGTGTTGAGAATGAAGATTTTCTTTTGTCCGTGTCTGAATCTCAGTTCAACTTGAAAGATAGTTGGTTTTTGGATTCGGGTTGCTCCTATCATGTCTGTCCCAACCGGGATTGGTTTTCCACATACGAGTCTGTTCGAGGTGGAGTTGCTTTGATGGGTAATGATAATCCATGCAAAGTTCTGGGTATAGGAACAATTCGTTTTAGGATGTTCGATGGCACTATCAGGGTTTTTGGCGATGTTCGTCATGTTCCTGATGTGAAGAAAAATCTCATCTCTTTGGGTACTCTTGAATCTAAAGGGTACAGGTACACAGCTGAAGGTGGAGTTTTGAAGGTCGTTAAGGGTGCGTTGACAGTTATGAAGGGCAGAAGGTTCGGTACGTTGTATGAGCTTGTCGGTTCCACATTTGTTAGATCTGTTGCAGTATCTTCATCATCCTTGTTGTTGACAGAACCAGATATCACAAATTTAGGACGTTTGAGATTGGATCGTTCAGGTGATAGGTGTCTGTCTGAGCACAGTGTAAGGGGCTCTTTGTGTGGTCAGTCCAGAGGACTGCTGTTATGTGAACAAGGGCTTTATGTGAAGCAGAAAGGTTTTCTCTTCAAACAATTCCCGACGAGACGTGTCATGTTTGGTGAGTCTTCATTATTGTTATCTCCACAAAAGATGTCATTAGTTGTTTGTGATTCAGGTCAGGTGAGTAAGCCAGAGGGAGTTCAGTTCAGTAACACAGTTCAGCAGCGGGTGGCTGTTTCAGTTGATGTGTCAAGAGCCAATTCAAAGAAGAAGATTGGCGTTGCTGATAACCTCTCAGATATGTTCACTCAGTTTCTACCTAATAGGAAGTTCAAGCTTCGCACGGTTAGGTTTCGTACTTTGTTGTGTTAACCCCGTGTGTGGGGGGTTTGTGGAGAAGGTGGAGGTAATTCTTTTATGTATGTAATTTGAGCCAAGGTGGAGATTTGTTAGGTTATGTCTCAAATTACTTGTTTTATTTTATATGGGGCTGCCGTGTGGTCACCGATCGATCGGGTGATTTAAGGAAAGGATTCGGAATTTTGGCAGTAAAGGGATCGATCGGGTCCCTCCCGATCGATTGGGAGTCGTTTTCTGCCGGCCCTAATTATTTTCTATAAATAAGGGCTTAGGGTTTTCGGTTTAGGTGAGAGGTTTTCTCCCATACGTATCCAATCAAAGAGCGTGTGAGCCGCCATTAAGAAAAAGAGGTGATTTCGTAATTCCTCCAAGATATTCGAGTGCTACGAGAGTTCAGAGGGAGTGATTGTAATTCTTCCATATATCTCGTTTGGGAAGTGTCGTTGTAATTCTTCCTTTCAGTTGATAAAGAATCTCCATCTCCGCCCGTGGTTTTCTCCCCTCTCGATTGTAGAGGGGTTTCCACGTAAATATTGTGTGTTCTTGTTTTATTCTTTCTTTCTCCATATTTGTTTACTTCTCATTTTGTGTGAGTCATATTATTTGAATCGAATCAAGTTTTCAGTGTCCACGCTTCCGCATTAAGATTTTCCTAACAAATTGGTATCTTAGCATACTAGATTTGTTTAAGTTTTCTTATCAGGAACAATTCATTTTAGGACGTTCGATGGCATTATCAGGGTTTTGAGCAATGTTCGTCATGTTCCTAATTTGAAGAAAAGTCTCATCTCTTTAGGTACTCTTGAGTCTAAAGGGTATAGGTACACAGCTGAAGGTGAAGTTTTGAAGGTTGTTAAGGGTGCTTTGACAGTTATGAAAGGCAGAAGGGTAGGTACTTTGTACGAGCTTGTCGGTTCCACAGTTGCTAGATCTGTTGCAGTGTCTTCATCATCATCGTTGTTGATAGAACCAGAGATTACAAATTCAAGACGTTTGAGATTGGATCATTCAGGTGATAGGGGTCTGTCTGAGCACAGTGTGAGGGGCTCTTTGTGTGGTCAGTCTACATAACTGATAGTCTGTGAACAAGGGCTTTGTGGGAAGCAGAAAGGTTTTCGCTCCAAGCAATTCCTAACGAACATAGATGTCACGTTTGATGAATCTTCGTTATTGACTCCACAGAAGATGTCATCAGTTGTTTGTGATTCAGGTCAGGTGAGTAAGCCATAGGAAGTTTAGTTTAAGTTAAACAACACAGTTCAACAGCAGGTGGCTATTTCAGAAAGTGTGTCAAGAGCCAATTTAAAGAAGAAGAAGAAGATGATTGGCATTGCTGATAACCTCTCAAATATGTTCACCCAGATTCTACCTAGCAGGAAGTTTAAGCTTCGCTCGAACTTAGTTAGCTTTTGTGTTTTGTCAAGATAACCTCGTGTGTAGGGTGTTTTGAGGAGAAGGTGAAGAATTGTCTTTATTTTGTTTTTTATGTAAATTTGAGTCAAGGTGGAGATTTGTTAAGTTTATGCCTCAAATTTATGTATTTAGAAATTAAGGGTAGACGAGGGGTCACCGATTGATCGGGGGGATGTAATTTAAGGAAAAAATACCTGTTTTAGCCAAAAGAGGGCCGATCGATCGGGCTTGGGCCGATAGATCAAGAGTCATTTTTCCGCGAGAGTTATAAATAGACTTGTTAGGGTTTCAGTTTAGGTATCCAATTCAGAGTGAGGTTGTCATCATCTAAAGAGAGAGAGGTGATTTCAAAATTCCTCCTATTCAGATATTCGAGTGCTACGAGAGTTCAAAGGGGGTGATCTATAATTCTCCGTAGATCTCGTTAAGAGGAAATGTGATTGTAATTCTTCCGTTCAAGTTCAATAAAGATCTCCATCTCCGCCCGTGGTTTTCTCCCCCCCTCGATTGTAGAGGGGTTTCCACGTAAATTATTGTGTTCTTCTTGTTTGTTCTTTCTTTCACCTATTTTGTTTACTTCTCGTTTGTGTGAGTTATATTGTTTGAATCAAATCAAATGATTAGGGTTTACGCTTCTGCATCAAGATTTTTCCTAACAAATCGATATCAAAGTATATCAGTTTGTTCCAATTTTTCTAACACCTTTTACTTTCAAAATAATTTGAACTTTGAATCATTTATTTATTTTTAAAGTAGCAACATATGTATATATACGTATATATTAACAATAACATTTCCAGTACTTCAAGTGCTCTTGCCTAAGCTGGGTTTGCGGGGAGTGAACATACACAGCTTTTCTCCTTAAGGGTGCTACCCTGAAGAGATGTTGTTTCCGGGAACCCCCAACTTGAGGGGTGCACGAGGACTTCCCTGGAGGTCACCCATCTTAATTAGTACTACTCTGGCCTAAGCACACTTAATTTCGAAGTTATCATGGGATCCGATGCTTGCGTGTTGGTACCATCTTAGGCCATAGGCATATATATTAACATTAATTGAATTTGCTATAAACATCTTCAGTTTATAATAAATTTAAGTTCTTAAATTATTTGACAAAAAGATTAATAAAAACATCATTGTTTGGTATTTAAATTAAATACATAAACATTTTTTATTATTTATTGTCCACGTAGAATCATTGAAAGCTACTTTTTAATCTTCCTATTTTTGTTTATTTTATTAATTTAGTCATCATACTTTAAATTATGTCAATTTAATTCTATACAAGTTATATTGTTTCAATTTGGTTCTTGAGAAAAATTTAGTAATAAAATTTTAATATTTTTAATAAAGTCAGTTTACATACATTATTATAGGACAGTCAGAAGTACAAGCCAACAATGACAAAATATAGAAAAATTTTTAATATAAATAACCCTTTCTTTTCTTTTCTTTTCTTTTTTTGAACAGAGAAACGGCCAACGGCCAAACCCTTTCTTTTATTATATAGAAAATTAAATGTGTTTTCAGGATATACTTATTTCGTAAGTTGCATAGAGAGATCGAGGCCTTGAGAGTTATTATTTTAAAGAAGTTGCTAGTTAAGTCTCTCCTAAAAAGCAAGTCCACATGCAAATAGTGTTATCTTATTTTTTTTTTTTTTCCTGATAAATATTGAGCATTGTGTCACGACCCTAGCCGTGACTGTCACGAGCCTACGAATCGAACGGCTATTTTTCATTTCTATTATTTTTGTATCGGTTATGTAATGTAAAAATTGTAAAACTAATTAATTTAAATTTTGAATTTGAATTTAGGAGGGAGCCGGTTGGGTGAAAATAGGAGGTCAAGGGATTAGTTTAAATTGTAATGATGTATTTGCATTTATTAAAATATGGGCTAGGTAGTAGGGTTTAGGGCCTAGGTGGCCGGTTGTTCCCCCTCCCCCAAGCTCTATATAATCTCTTGTAAACTTGGTATTTTGGCATGATGAATTCAAATGAAAAAAAATCTTAAATTATCCCTCTCCTTTCCTCTTGCTCTTACGGTCTCCCACTCCCCCTTCCTCTTCTAACTATTCTCTCTCCTTCCTTCTTCTATCTTCAAAATCTCTCTCCTTCTTCTAATTTCTAAAATTCTCTTCTTTTCTCTAACTTCATCTCTAATTTCTTCTCATCTCACATTCTAAGTCTATTTCTCTTCCTCATCTAACCTCTATTACACCATCACGAATTTAGATTTGTGAATACCCCCGTCACTAACCCTTAGATTCGTGACACATTGCTCGAGGATACACCTACCGGCGTCCCGGAAAAGGGACCGGAAAGAGACTACATTACAATAGCAAGGAAATAAATAGATACGATCACAACCCAAAAAAACCAAAATAAGCAAGGCTATCCTGTTGTCACATTGATAAAAAGGATTTGAACAAGAATCAAAATCATAATATCGAATGATAAAAAACTTAAACAAATATGATATGCTCTGATACCAATTTGTTAGGAATAAATCTTAATGCGGAAGCGTGGACCCTGATAACTTGATTCGATTCAAATAATATGACTCACGCAAAACGAGAAGTAAACAAATATGGAGAACGAAAGAACAAAACAAGAACACACAATATTTACGTGAAAACCCCTCTACAATCGAGAGGGGAGAAAAACCACGGGCGGAGATAGAGATTCTTTATTAACTGAACGGAAGAATTACAACGACACTTCCCAAACTAGATATATGGAAGAATTACAATCACTCCCTCTGAACTCTCGTAGCACTCGAATATCTTGGAGGAATTACGAAATCACCTCTTTTTCTTAATGGCGGCTCACCACACTTTGATTGGATTTGAATGGGAGAAATCTCTCACCTAAACCGAAAACCCTAAGCCCTTATTTACAGAAAATAATTAGGGCCGGCACAACAAGGCTCCCGATCGATCTGGAACACCCGATAAATCGGCGCTCAAAACTTCCAAAACACTCCGAATCTTTCCTTAAATCACCCGATCGATCGGTATTCCCTCCCGATCGATCGGTGACCAAACGGCAGCCCCATATAAAATAAAACAAGTAATTTGAGACATAACCTAACAAATCTCCACCTTGGCTCAAATTACATACATAAAAGAATTTCCTCCACCTTCTCCACAAAATCCCCACACACGGGGTTAACACAACGAAGTACGAAACCTAATCATGCGAAGCTTGAACTTCCTGTTAGGTAGAAACTAAGTGAACATATCTGAGAGGTTATCAGTAATGCCAATCTTCTTCTCTGAATTGGCTCTTGACACATCAACTGAAACAGCCACCTGCTGCTGAACTGTGTTACTGAACTGAACTCCCTTTGGCTTACTCACCTGACCTGAATCACAAACAACTGATGACATCTTCAGTGGAGATAACAATAATGAAGACTCACCAAACGTGACACGTCTACTAGTCAGGAATTGCTTGAAGCGAAAACCTTTCTGCTTCCCATAAAGCCCTTGTTCACATACCACCAGTCCTTTGGACTGACCACACAAAGAGCCCCTTACACTGTGCTCAGACAGACACCTATCACCTGAACGATCCAATCTCAAACGTCCTAAATTGTGATCTCTGGTTCTGTCAACAACAAGAATGATGAAGATACTGCAACAGATCTAACAAATGCGGAACAGACAAGTTCATACAACGTACCTGACCTTCTGCCCTTCATAACTGTCAATGCACCCTTAACGACCTTCAAAACTCCACCTTCAGCTGTGTACCTGTACCCTTTAGATTCAAGAGTACCCAAAGAGATGAGATTTTTCTTCAAATCAGGAACATGACGAACATCACCCAAAACCCTGATAGTGCCATCGAACATCCTAAAACAAATTGTTCCTATACCTAGAACTTTGCATGGATTATTATTACCCATCAAAGCAACTCCACCTCGAACAGACTCGTATGTGGAAAACCAATCCCGGTTGGGACAGACATGATAGGAGCAACCCGAATCCAATAACCAACTATCTTTCAAGTTGAACTGAGGTTCAGACACGAACAAAAGAAAATCTTTTTTCTCACCGCCAACAACACTAGCTGCTATGGATCTCTGGTCAGACCTGTGATCTGCTTCAAATTTTCTCTTAAGCTTGTAACAGTCTTTCTTAATGTGCCCTTTCTTATGACAGTAGTTACAGGTTAGGTCTTGATACCTAGACTTAGACTTGTTTCCACTATGATCATACCCGGTTCTCCCCCTCACAAATAAACCACTACCTGAGTTATAAACAGAATCAGATAATTCCCTATCTACTCGTTCTTTACTCAGTAGGTTTCTCTTAACTTCATCAACAGATATGGTTTGTCTACCCCCATAAATCATGCTTTCAACAAAACCCTTATATGAAGTAGAGAGAGAACATAACAACAACATTGCCTGATCTTCATCCTTAGGAACATCATCCAATTCTTTCAAATCTTGAATAATGGAATTAAATTCATTGACGTGGTTCTTAAGTAATGTACCTTCTGACATACGAAACGTGAACAACCGGCGCTTAACTGCGAGTTTGTTGGAGACAGACTTGAAACAGAACATATCCTACAATTTCTCCCATAACTCCTTAGCGGTTTTCACTTCCAGAACTTTTGTCAAAACGTCATCGGTAAGACACATCTGAATTGCTGTGAGCGCCTTCTCATCCAACTCCTCCCATTGTGCTTCTGTAAGATTCTCTGATTTCTTCTCTTTCCCATCCAAAGCTTTCTTCAAGCCATTCTGAGTCAAGAGGCCCTTAACGCGAACCTGCCATAAGCTGAAGCTCCCTGGACCACCAAACTTCTCAATTTCGGATCTAATTGCGGACGTCATATTATCAAATCGAAATAAACAGGGCACTGATACCAATTTGATAAAAAACTTAAACAAATATGATATACTCTGATACCAATTTGTTAGGAATAAATCTTAATGCGGAAGCGTGGACCCTGATAACTTGATTCAATTCAAATAATATGACTCACGCAAAACGAGAAGTAAACAAATATCGAGAAAGAAAGAACAAAACAATAACACACAATATTTACGTGGAAACCCCTCTACAATCGAGATGGGAGAAAACCATGGGCGGAGATGGAGATTCTTTATTAACTGAACGGAAGAATTACAACGAGACTTCCCAAACGAGATATATAGAAGAATTACAATCACTCCCTCCGAACTCTCGTAGCACTCGAATATCTTGGAGGAATTACGAAATCACCTTTTTTTTTTTTAATGGCTGCTCACCACACTTTGATTGGATCTGAATGGGAGAAATCTCTCACCTAAACCGAAAACCCTAAGCCCTTATTTATAGAAAATAATTAGGGCCGGCGCAACAAGGCTCCCGATCGATCGGCGCTCAAAACTTCCAAAACACTCCGAATCTTTCCTTAAATCACCCGATCGATCGGTATTCCCTCCCGATCGATCGGTGACCACACGGCAGCCCCATATAAAATAAAACAAGTAATTTGAGACATAACCTAACATCGAATTCAAAAAATTTAAAAATTATGTGGTAAAAAAAAAAAGATTTTAAAATTATAAGGAATTAGAATTTGAGTAAAAATAAAAAAGCCCTGCGACAAATTTAAATGCAGTTATAAATTGTCTCTCGTACAATCTCTCTCCTCCTTTCTCAACAAAGTTTATTCTGTTTCATCTTACGCTCTTGTTAATCTTTTACGAGTTTTATTAGTTATTTAAAAAATTATAATAGAGTCCAACGGTGGCAGTTTCGAGAGCAAGATATCCGATCCAGTTTCTCGCTCCTTTGGTTCATCTTCTTCGGCTCTTTCTATCCTTGTATCGTGCCATAGCCAAAAGGTAAATTGCAAATTGTAAATCATTCGAGATATATTTTGAATTGAGTCTTGCAATGCTCGGTAATGAAGTTCTAAATTAAGAGTTTTATAGTGTGCTTATTTTATTAAAAATAAAAGATGTTGATAAGAAAAGGAACAAACATAAAGTTTATATAGAAAATTGAGAAATTATCACTTAGATATCTTAAGATTTGAATATTTATCATTTAGGTATCTTGATATTTCAATATATGGGAGAGAGTACCTTGAGATTTGAGTATTTTATCACTTAGATACATTCTATCAGAATTTGATGAATTTTTGTAATCTAATCAATTTTCTACAAAAAAAAAAATTGTTACATAATATATGAATATGATAATATATATCAATTAATGCCAATATTTTATCAAAAATTCAATGATTTGAGATGAAATACACGCTGAATGTTGATGTAAATAACCTAAAAAGTATCATAATTATGTGTTTTTTTACATTTTGGGCAAAAAATCATCAAATTCTAATGAAAATACTAATAGATTGTTGAAACCGAATTCAATTTTAGAAGTTTCCTACAAAAATGTATCGGATATTGTATAAAAGGGTATAATTGATAAAATTTTAAAACATCAGAGTACCTAAGTGATACAATGTCTAAAATTCAAGGTACTTTATTGTATATATTAAAAAGTTAAGGTATCTAAGTAATAAATGCTCAAATTATTTCACAAATATTTGCACTAATTTCTCATTAACTTCATTGATTATCGATCCTTTTAATTTTTTTCAACAAGACTATGAGGCGAAACTACTTTGAAGAAGTTCCGGAGGATGTGCTAAGGGAAATATTAAAAAGGTTGCCTGCTAAATCTCTCCTAAAATGCAAGTCCATATGCAAACAATGGTTGAAAATAATATTTGATCCCGATTTTGCCATGCTGCACCACTCTTACTCTCATACTCGACCAGGTGAGTGTACACTTCTATTCAACCTAAACCACTAATTTTCTGTTATGAACACTTTTTAACAAGATATACACTCGAAATTCTGAACAGATGGTATTGGTCGTCTCCTTTACTTTCGATGTTTGAAGAATGAGGATACTAGATGCACCATACAAACTGCAAAAACTATGCATCGAGAGTCACAACAAGTTCATGTCCTAAAAGGACCCAATGACAATGAAGTTTGCATATCGAATGTCGTGAATGGCTTGGTTTGCTTCTACAACATCATTGGTGAGGAGTATGGTAATGTTTTCCTGTATAACCCAAGTACCGAGGAGAGACTCTGCCTTCCAAAGGCATCTAAAGGGTTTTTGAGGCATTGTTGGAGAGGATTTGATCCAGAATCTGATAAATATAAAGTTCTGCATATGTACATCATAAACAATGCATATAATGTTGAGATCTTAAGTCTGGAAGCTGGTCCAAACTATGGGTGGAGGTAGATTGATTCGTGGTCTTCTTTGTCATCTTATTTTCATCCCACCATTAGGACATTCTACAACCACGGCGTTTGTGTAGATGGGATAATATATTGGTCTATTATAAGACCTGAGATTCAAAAATGTATAGTCTAGCAGCGTTCCATGTTAAGACCGAGAAATTTGAGATCATGGAGAGTCCAAACGACATAAATGGTTGCCCACTTCTAACACAAGTAGGAGAACGCCTTTGTGTGATGAGTAATGAGAGAGTAAAAGATGAGATTCTGTTGTTGACATTAATTGATCAACCTAACACAGTGTGGGTAAAGAAAGCAGTTAAGTTGCCATCTAGTTTTCTACACGGGAATCTACATTCTAGTCTTTCTGGAGAGGTGTTTGTGTTGCAGTTTTCATTTTCCTCTTCACCATCTACGCCTTCACAGTTGACGTTGCACTTTTTCTATTTAGGAGATGGTGAGATATCAAAAGCGATACTTGAAGATTACACTGAATGCAATGAGTTCAGTTTGTTCTATCCTCAGGTACTTGCAGTGAATATGATTGAAAATATAGTGCAACTGAAAAACGTAATTAAGAAACCATAGGTTTTATGTTTTTTGTTTGGATAAGCTAATGTTCAATTTTTTTAATTTTATAAAAAAATATTTATTAGAGAGAAATGGCTAGTGTACATGAAATTCTAGTTATAGAATATTATTTTTGTCATAATTATTGCTCATGTTATCATTATTGTTATTTGCCATTGCAATATTTTTTACGTACTTATATATATAATAATATATTATAACTTATTAAAATCTAAAAGTATTTATATAAATTTTTTTTAATTTTTTTTATTTTAAGCTATGTGTATGTACATATAATATTGTATAAAATATTTAAAAGCATTCATATAAAACATTCTCAACTCCATGATACGTATAATTCATACATTAAAATTTGTCACAATTTTATATAAATACTTTTAGGATATAAAAAGGATATTTTTCTGTATATTTTCATTTTTTATAATAAAATGTGCCTAGTTAAAATCTAAATTTTTTATATATAGATATATGTGTGTGTGTGTGTTTAAATTAATTGTGAAAAAAAGTTTAAACACCATATAGTAATTAATTTAAAATTGTACAATTGAGTTTTTATTTGAAGTTGGATGATATCGCTTTTTAAGATTTTTATTTAGAGTCTTTTAATATAACAAGTATAAGAAGTTTGGCAAAAAAATTATTCAACAATTTGATAAAAACTTTTCAAAACTATATAAAATAAAATTGTTTAAAGCAACCTGCCCAGTATAAAATTTTCAATCTATGCTCTGTCACGGTAACTTCATACATGCTGGGGGTGTATTTTTCTTTTTGTTTTGAGTTCTGCTATTTTGTACTCTTACTTCGGGTCCCTTATTTTGGGGCGTCGGCTTTGTATTGAGCTGTGCTTTTATTTATCAAAAAAAAATATAAATTCTTATCAGATTCTTATATTTTTTATGTCAACAAGATTCTAAATAGATTTTAATTTATATAGGTGTTCAAATAAAAAGACCTTACAAAACTTTATCATCAAACTTTAAATAAAAACTTAATTGTATAATTCTAAATTAGTTTTTATATAAATATTTAATGTTTTTCTTTTATCATTGAACAATTAAATATCAAAAAATTATTTGAAGTATAGTCCATGAAGTATTTAATTTTTTTGGACATTTAAAAAATAATAATTTACCTCCAAGATTTATTGAGTATTAAAAAAAAAATCTCCCTTACCCTTTCTTTCTTTCTGCCTCATGAAAGGATATGGGCCGTAAATTATTTTTTTTTTTTAATGTTTAACAAATCTTAACCGTCTATTATAATAAAGGGCCAGGATTTATCCCTCTCACGCTATCAACCTCTCATAAGGATGCTACTATATATATAATATTTTATAAAATATTTAGGAGTATCTATATAAAAAATAAAATATTGTTAACACATATCCTTGATACATATAAATTATATATTCAAAACATTTCTAGAATTTTACATAAACACTTTTAATAAAAAAAATATTATGTTTTTTTATTATTTTATTTTTTAAAATAAAAACGTGCCTAATTGGCATATAAATTTGAGTTACTTATGCCAGATGTCCTTATACTTTTGATTGAGTCAATTTGGCCACCTTCACTATTTATATTGTGTTAATTTGGTCCCTAGGATGAAATTTATGTTAAGTTTTTGATAAAAATTTTTAATAGTATAATTATATTAGATGCAAGTAATCCACCATAAATCCACTCAATGATTCAATTTAACCCAACTTATTGCTGAACTGTTAAACATTATTTCACAAAAAACTTAACATAAATTTCACAGTAGGGACCAAATTGACATAATATAAATAGTAGAGGCACTAAATTGACACAACTAAAAGTATAAGGACTAAATTAACATAATATAAAAATATAGGGGCCTTTGATACAAATAACCCTATAAATTTTTTTTACATATAAAAGTATTGAACACCCATAAAGATATTGATTTAAAATTATACAGGTGCTCAAATAAAAAGACCTTACAAAATTTTATCACCAAACTTTAAATAAAATTTTAATTGTATAATTGTAAATTAGTTTTTATATGGATGTTTAATGATTTTCTTTTACCATTAAAAGATTAAATATAAAAAAAAAAAATCTTTGAGATATAATGTAATACCTTCTTAATATTTTTAAATTATTTGTATTGTATTTTATATTTGGACAACTTGTTTTCATTAGATATTAGATTGTCGACTTACAAGCATGACAATAATGCACCTCATGATTGATACTCATATAAATACATGACATATATATATAATTGTTAAAATAAATTATGAAATATATATGACTTTATGATATCTTAAATTATCTTACGTGACATAGGATACAAAAAAATATACACAACAATAGTAATATATTATTCAAATACCTAACATACTGTTATCTTGTTGTACTAATTTTAAAATTATAATGAATTAGAATTTGAGTATAAATAAAAAAGCCCGTGACAAATTCAAATGCACCTATAAATTGTCTCTCGTACAATCTCTCTCGTCCTTTCTCAACAAAGTTTATTCTGTTTCCTCTTATACTCTAGTTAATCTTTTAGGAGTTTTGTTCGTTATTTAAAAATTTTAACGGAGTTTACTGCTGACAATTTTGGCAGCAAGATGTTCGATCTGGTTTCTCCCTCCGCGGCGTCATTTTCTTCGGCTCTTTCTATCCTCTTATCGTGCCATGGCGAAAAGGTAAATTGCAAATTTTAAGTCATTCGAGATATATTTTGAATTGAGTCTTGTATAACTCGGTTGGAAAGAAAACTTGAACAAATATGATATGCCCTGATACTAATTTGTTAGGAATAAAACTCGATGCGGAAGCGTGAACCCTGGTAACTTGATTCGATTCAAATAATATGACTCACACAAAACGAGAAGTAAACAAATATGGAGAAAGAAAGAACAAAACAAGAACACACAATATTTACGTGGAAACCCCTCTACAATCGAGAGGGGAGAAAACCACGGGTGGGGATGGAGATTCTTTATTAACTGAACGGAAGAATTACAACGACACTTCCCAAATGAGACATATGGAAGAATTACAATCACTCCCTCTGAACTCTCGTAGCACTCAAAAAAATTGGAGGAATTATGAAATCATCTCTTTTCTCTCAATGGCGGCATCTCACACTTTGATTGGATCTGAATTGGAGAAAACCTCTCACCAAAAACCGAAACCCTAAGCCCTTATTTATAGAAAATAATTAGGGCCTGCGGAAAAGACTCCCGATCGATCGGCCACTGCCGATCGATCGACCCCTTCACGGCCAAAATTCCAAATCTTTCCTTAAATCACCTGATCGATCGGTGACCCTACTGCAGCCCCATAAAAATAAAACAAGTAATTTGAGACATAGCCTAACAAATCTCCACCTTTGCTAAAATTACATACATAAAAGAATTTCCTCCACCTTCTCCACTAAACCCCCACACACGGGGTTAACACAACGAAGTACGAAACCTAACCGAGCGAAGCTTGATCTTTCTGTTAGGTAGAAACTGAGTGAACATATCTGAGAGGTTATCAGCAATGCCAATCTTCTTTTCTGAATTGGCTCTTGACACATCATCTGAAACAGCCACCTGCTGCTGAACTGTGTTACTGAATTGAACTCCTTCTGACTTCGCCACCTGACCTAAATCACAACCAACTGATGACATCTCTGTGGAGAAACTAATGAAGACTCACCAAACGTGACACGTCTACTAGTCAGGAATTGCTCGAAGCGAAAACCTTTCTGCTTCCCATAAAGCCCTTGTTTACATACCACCAGTCCTTTGGACTGACCATAAAAAGAGCCCCTCACACTGTGCTCAGACAGACCCCTATCACCTGAATGATCCAATCTCAAATGTCCTTAATTTGTGATCTCTGGTTCTGTCAACAATAAGGATGATGAAGATACTGCAACAGATCTAACAACTGCGGAACCGACAAACTCATACAACGTACCTAACCTTCTGCCCTTCATAACTGTCAATGCACCCTTGACGGCCCTCAAAACTCCACCTTCAGCTGTGTACCTGTACCCTTTAGACTCAAAAGTACCTAAAGAGATGAGATTTTTCTTCAAATCAGGAACATGACGAACATCGCCCAAAACCCTGATAGTGCCATCGAACATCCTCAAATGAATTGTTCCTATACGCAGAACTTTGCATGGATTATCATTACCCATCAAAGCAACTCCACCTTGAACAGACTCATACGTGGAAAACCAATCCCGGTTGGGACAGACATGATAGGAGCAACCCGAATCCAAAATCCAACTATCTTTCAAATTGGACTGAGGTTCAGACACAGACAATGGAAAATCTTCATTCTCACCATTCACAACTAGCTGCTATGGATCTCTGTTCGGACCTATTATCTGCTTCTAATTTTCTCTTAAGCTTATAACAGTCTTTCTTAATGTGCCCTTTCTTATGACAGTAGTTACAGGTTAGGTCTTGATACCTAGACTTAGACTTGTTTCCACTATGATCATACTCGGTTCTCCCCCTCACAAATAAACCACTACCTGAGTTATACACAGAATTAGATAATTCTTTATCTACTCTTTCTTTACTCAGTAGGTTTCTCTTAACTTCATCAACATATATGGTTTGTCTACCACCATAAATCATACTTTCGACAAAACCCTTATATGAAGTAGAGAGAGAACATAAAAACAATATTGCCTGATCTTCATCCTTAGGAACATCATCCAATTCTTTCAAATCTTGAATAATTGAATTAAATTCACTGACGTGGTTCTTAAGTGACGTACCTTCTGACATACGAAACGTGAATAACCAGTGCTTAACTGCGAGTTTGTTGGAGACAGACTTGAAACAGAACATATCCTGCAATTTCTTCCACAACTCCTTAGCGGTCTTCACTTCCAGAACTTCTGTCAAAACATCATCGGTAAGACACATCTGAATTGTTGTGAGCGCCTTCTCATCCAACTCCTCCCATTGTGCTTCTGTGAGATTCTTTGATTTCTTCTCTTTCCCATCTAAAGCTTTCTTCAAGCCATTCTGAGTCAAGAGGCCCTTAACGCGAACCTGCCATAAGCTGAAGCTCCCTTAACCACCAAACTTCTCAATTTCGGATCTAATTGCGGACATCATATTATCAAATCGAAATAAACAGGGCTTTGATACCAATTTGTGAAGAAAACTTGAACAAATATGATATGCTCTGATACTAATTTGTTAGGAATAAAACTCGATGTGGAAGCGTGAACCCTGGTAACTTGATTCGATTCAAATAATATGACTCACACAAAACGAGAAGTAAACAAATATGGAGAAAGAAAGAACAAAACAAGAACACACAATATTTACGTGGAAACCCCTCTACAATCGAGAGGGAAGAAAACCACGGGCGGAGATGGAGATTTTTTATTAACTGAACGGAAGAATTACAACGACACTTTCCAAACGAGATATATGGAAGAATTACAATCACTCCCTCTGAACTCTCGTAGCACTCAAAAAACTTGGAGGAATTACGAAATCACCTCTTTTCTCTCAATGGCGGCGCCTCACACTTTGATTGGATCTGAATTGGAGAAAACCTCTCACCAAAAACCGAAACCCTAAGCCCTTATTTATAGAAAATAATTAGGGCCTACGGAAACGACTCCCGGTCGATCGGCCACTACCGATCGATCGACCCCTTCACGGCCAAAATTCCGAATCTTTCGTTAAATCACCCAATCGATCGGTTTCCCTCCCGATCGATCGGTGACCCTACGGCAGCCCCATAAAAATAAAACAAGTAATTTCAGACATAACCTAACATCGGTGATGAAGTTTTAATTGCGGCCAATTTAAGAGTATTATAATGTGCTTGTTTCATTAAAAATACAACTATTAATCTAAAAATAACTCAATTATATCTCAATGTACCAAAAAATATCCTAGCTATATCTCTTAATCAAAATATAACCGAACTCTAATTTTTATATTAAAACATAACACAACTCTATTTTCCAACTTAGACATACCTAACTCTAACTTTTCTACCAAAAAATAGCAAAACTCTAAAATCTTATTTTCAAAAAATACTGATCTGGTGATTAAGTTTGGCGCGTGGTATGACGCTCTGACAAATTTTAAAAAAATACTGAATTAGTGGCTGACTGTGGCACAACAACAACAATAACAAACCCAGTGCCTCAAAGGGCTCCCGTATAAGCAAAGTCTGGGGAGGGAGATGTACGTAGCCTTCCCCCTTCCGGGAGCTATAACCTGAAAAGAGGCTGTTTCTGAGGACTCCCAACCTGATAAGCTTGTCAGCAGAAAAAACGTAGAAGAAAAATATATTTTTAAAGCATTACACCACTCGCCACACTCAGCCACCAATTCAATATTTTTTAAATCAAAATTTTAGAGTTTGGTTATTTTTTGGTATAAAAGTTAGAGTTGGGTTATTTTGTAGTTAGTAAATAAAGTGTACCAAAGCATCACTCATGGCAAATAATAAGGCGGTTGACAGAAGCCCTTGAACTCGAGAAACTGCCATCACCGCCCTAAAGCAACGTCTCATCGAGCACATAATCATAGGAAACGGACATTGTCAAGAACATATTGGATTGGAGATCAGCCGGTTTCAAAATCACGGTCGTCACCGAAGTCCTTGTCAAATGGGTAGGAAAACTATCGGCGAAGCCACTTAAGTAAACCCAATACAATTAGCCCATTTTAATTGAGAGATTGTTAGAGTATAGTAAATATTATTATCGACGTAATTTTAACAGATCCATTGCCTCAAGAGCTCTCGCATAAGTGGGGCCTGGGAGGGGTGGATGTATGCAGCCTTACCCCTTCCAGGAGTAACACTGAGAGCTTGTTTCCGAGGATCCCTAACCTTATAGGGTTGGCAACACGAGGACTTCCCAGGAGGTCACCCATCCTGATACCACTCTCGTCCAAAAAGGCTTAACATCTGAATTCTAATAAGATCTGGTGCCTGGTAAATGAACCATATTACTTCTAATAATAATATAACTCCAAAACCCTAAATTTAATTGCATAATGCAATAAAACTAAACACTAACAAATAAAAGTATAATTATACCGTAATTAAAACTCCTTTTGTTGTCTCGATTAGGTTATCTGGATCCGTATCTGCATCATATAGGTACTCGAAACATCCTACCTTAAAGAAGGAAGGCTGCGTACATTCACTCCCCAAACCCTGCTTAGGCTGGAGCCCTTGGAGCATTGGGAATGTTGCTTACAGTTGTAGAGGAACTCAATTGAAAAATCAATCTTAATAAAATGGGAGATTTTCATAATATGGATATACCTTTAGTTTTACAAAGCTGTTCGAGTTAGTGTAGTAGTGAGGTTACTTATCGGTCTCCGAATTTTATGTTGTATTGTTTAAGTGCCATAGTTTTTTTCATGTTCTTGTAATAGTTCCAGTGTCGATATAGTCTTAGTTCGTCTGATTTGGTTTTTGTTTTGTCTCAATATCACTCTTGCAAATGCGCTCGTTTTGTATCGCAATTTATGTCACTAATTATCAAAAGAAAGTTACCTATTCTCAAGATAGAGGTTTCAAGTTCGAAGTGTACCTATAAATATGCACATAACATAATGTTTTGTCGTTTTTTATTGCTTCGGAATTGGTTGAGGGATGACGTTATGTTGGAGTCAAATCTGGTGAAATAACAAATAAAATATTTATTATAAATTAAAATCACTTTTTTCTCATAATAAAACGTATTGATTGTTTTTAAGCCATTAAGGTAATATATGCTTTTCCATATAAGCCTGATGAACGAGCAAGTAGCTCATAGCCTAGTGGTGTGGTTTTCGGTAGCCTATGTGAGGGCGTCAGGGTTCGAGCCCCCACTAGAGCACCCCCCTCCCCCGGATTTACCATAATAATAATAATAAAAAAAAATATATATATATATATATATATATAAATCTGATGAACTAGCTTGATGTATAGAATGCATGAAATCTTGGTCGTCCCGTTTATAATGAATAGCTCTTTTGCTTCTTTAGCTTTTTGATGGGTACAGATTTTGGATGGACATGACTGTTGGGATGGTTTATGGGTCTTTTTGAATTTTTTTCTATTGTTGTCGGATCTTCTGTTTCATGTATTCGGGGGCCCTGCTGTAAGCTTTGGACTTTTCCAGTCTTATCGGGAAAAAAAAATAATACATGCTTTTACACTTTTGGTAGGTTTGAAGAGAGCGGACTCAAAACCGGAACCTATATATTACTCTGATAATTTGTTGTACTTAATTTATTGTAATTGTTTATACGTAACTCCTTATATTGCTGCTTATTTTTGTTGTTCAAACCAGCAAATGACAACAAACTATGGTGACAAAATTCTAGAAGACGTGTTCAGAGAAATTCTTAAAAGGTTGTCAGCTAAGGATCTCTTACAATTCAAGTATGTATGTAGACAATGATACAATATAATAATTGATCCCTATTTTGCAATGCTACACCATATATGTTCGCATATTCAACCAGATGAGTGTAAAATGCATTGTGCTAAGTCCTAGTTGAAAGAGCCTGGTCGGCCTACATGATAACATAGAGTCGACTTGCCATGCAGGAGCTCCTTTTTCTATATCAAATCTTTCATATAAAAGTTAATAACATCTAAATATGAAAATCTTAACAAGTGGAAGCAATCTGTTTCTTCATTTTTTGAGGTACGAAAATTTCTGGAGCAGGTAATTTATAAAGATTTTAGATCCAGATATTCAACAAGTCCAAGCTTCGAACAAATCCAAAATGCAGTGCAGTGGTATATCAAATGTAGTGAATGGCTTGGTCTGCTTATATGACATTCATCCCCATGCATACGACATGAATCTTTCCTTGTTCAACCTAAGTAGGAGGGAGAACCTTTTCCTTCCTGAAGCGACCGATGGACATATGAGGCGATGTTGTTTGGGATTTGATTCACAGTCCGGAGAATACAATTTTTTGCATATGTACTTCTTAAATAAGGAGTATAACATTGAGATCTTGACCTTAAAAGCGGGGCGAAATTACAGATGGAGGAAAATCGATCACTTCCATACTCTATTTTCTTTTTCGTCCCCTTATATTTTATGGAATGATAGTATTTAAATAGATGGGGTCATATATTGGCTTGCAGATGCCTGGAAAAACAGCAAATCTTACGTGGTTGCATTCATCTCAAGGATGAGAAATTCCAGCTCATAAAGAGTCCGACTAATTGCATGTCATATCTAACACAGGTAGAAGAACTCCTTTGTCTGGTAAAGTACAACATACAAAAGAGTATGATTCAGTTATAGAAGTTAGATCTACGTAATAAGGTATGGTACAAGAAAGTCATAATTCATCCGATCGATTTATCATCAAGTTTATTTGGCGTTACTCCTTCCCGTGAGATCTTCGCACAGTTTTTGAGCCCTTTACAATTAAATTTTATATTCTACGATTTAAAGGATGGCTAAACATCAGAGCTGTGTATTGAGGTCACAACACTGAGTAAAGCACATCCTCATCCCATGATATATCCTGTAAATGTGGTGGAAAATATTTTCCAATTAAAGAATCTAATTTAGAATTAATAGATTTTATATATATTTTTGGATTTAGATAATTTTGATTGATTTTTTTTTTTTTTTTCCGATGAGTAGCGAGGAAAACTCACAATACAAACACTGATATCTCACATAGAGATCCAAGGAGCGCACACATGATGCGGAAAAGGGAAAATAACAAGAGTCACCTCGGAAACTTGTCTGTAACGACCTAGAACACCTGGAAACAAAAATATGTTAACTGCCCCATACTCTCAATACCACGCCAAAAGTAGGCAGACAATCAATGGGACATCAGAGCAGCAAAAACCGAAAGAACAAAAGAACCGGACCATAAAATGAGCCCATAAGCTTAGAAGTGTTTGCCTCATTGGCACCAACTCTTAGATTACAACTTTCTATCAACGACATTAGTGATTTCCGTGATTTTATTGGAAAAAAAGTGAAAATTAAAATTTAAGAATCAACATTGACAAGTGTGCATGGACATCAATGTGCATAGAAGATAGTTTTGGTATGATCTAAAAATTAACTATGCTAATTGAAGTAAAAAAAAAAAACTTAAAATAAAAGAAATAATACTTCTTTGCTAATCGAACAGAAAATATAACTTAAGTAATCAACTACCAAATCAACTAAAATATTCAGTAAGATCAAATCTCGGGAGAAACTATCTAGCAAAAATTCCAACGGACCAATCTAATATTTAGAAGATTTGATATTCTTGGGAACGTAACAAGTTTAGCACATAACAAGATAATTAAATCGAAAACTTGAGAAAATAGAGTAAAAATTCCAACCGAATCCAACCAATCTAATATTATCTGGTAAAAATTCCAACCGATTCCTACTATATGATGAGTGTCACTAATTTCTAAGTATATATTGTCAGAATTACTTGACGGGTCAACATTTGCAGGAAACAAACTCCCAAGATTTCAACATGAGCCACTGATATATTATTAAAATCATATTCCATGTTGGCATTTTAAAAACGAAAATTTGAAAAAATAGATTAGAACTCCGAAGTTAAGCGTGCTTGGGCGAGAGTAGTACTAGGATGGGTGACCTCTTAGAAAGTCCTCGTGTTGCCAACCTTATAAGGTTGGGGTTCCTCGGAAACAGTCTCTCGACAGGGTTACACTCCGAAGGGGTAAGGCTAGGTACTTCCACCCTTCCCAGACCCCGCTTATGCGGGAGCCCTTGAGGCACTGGATCTGTTGTTGTTGACTGTTATACCAGATTTTGAATGAGAATAATAACAATAATATATAATATCAAATATAAAATATTGTTATCATAACGATAATATCAAATATAAGAACATTGTTTTGATCCAAAAGAAATTATAGGATATCGTTCGTAATATTTTCATTAGTATTAATTTCGAACTTAATAAGAAATTAGAATTTGAGTAAATGTATAAAATGCGTTGTCTTGGAAACAATCGTCTTCATTGTTGCTCCTTGTCGAGCCTCGTCTCCTGTTGTTTTCCTTTTTCTGATACGTCGGAAGAGAAGAGAATGATCCTCAAGAAGTACGGAAATTGCTTTATCTCCTGTTGTTTTCTAGGTCACAATCAACGTAAAGATTCCAACGGTGACAGTTTCAACTGCAAGATGTCCGATTTCGTTTCTTCCTTCTCATCATGCCATACCCGTAAGGAAAATTACAAATTCTGATACGTATCCAAATTAGATAGTATTAAGGCATATAGTATTAGGGAAGTTAAATGGGTATATAATCGGTCCCGCCTAGTGGGGGGTGACTCTATAGATAAAGGTAGTACGGTATCACAAAACATCCAATCAATGAAATGTCATCTTTATATTTTCTCTCTCTGTCTCTTTAATTTTCTATAATTTAATGTTTTCCTTTAGTTTTTAGTCTGCTTCGATTTAGATAGTATCAAATTCTAAGTGATTCGAGATATACTTCGAGTTGAGTTCTACACTACTCTTTCATGAAGTTCTAATTGCAGACGAATTAATAGATTCTGATATGCTTGTTTTATAAATTAATGAAAATTGAATCGTACTTTGATTGGTCTGAAAAGAGAGTACTTGAAAACCAAAGAAGGCACCAACACGCCGTCCCCGGATCCCATTAGAACTCCGAAGTTAAGCGCGCTTGGGCAAAAGTAGTACCAGGATGGGTGACCTCCTAGGAAGACCTCACCCTCAAGTTGGGGGTACTGGGAAACAGCCTCTCTTCAGGTTGACACCCTGAAAGGGGAGGGCTGCGTACATCTGCCCCCCCGGACCCTGCGTAGGCAGGAGCCATTGAGGCATTGGGTATGTTCGTTTTTTAAAAAAAAGTTTGTACATTTATATACATTTAAGCAAATTTTTCTACGATAATAGAAAATCTAGAACACTTTACTTATTTATAAAATACGAGAAAATGACTCGCTTTATCAAAATTTAAAAAATAAATCTTGTAATGGATAAGAAAATCACATAAGGAGTTACCTGTGGATATACCTTTACTCTTACAAAGTTGTTCGAGTTACTGTAATAGTTAGGTTACCTATCGGTGAGTTACCTATGGATATACCTTTAGCGTTACAAAGTTGATCGAGAAAAAGTTGGATCCCTTGCCAATAAAATATGCTAATGCAATTATGCATATTTTTAATTTTTTTTTAATTTTATTGTCAAATTGTCTAACAAGAAATCCGGTTACCCGGTAAATCCCGGCTCATGCAGTGAACCGCATACCTAGGGGTGTATTAATTTGAGAGCTGAGCCCGATCTTGCCAGGCTAGAGGCTCAGCTCGTTTCGGCTCGGGCTCGTCTCGAAGCTCGCCGAGCTTTGAAAATTCGGGCTCGAGCTCGGCTCGTCTAAAGCTCGGGCTTGGCTCAGCTCTGCTCGATCTAAGTTCGTTGAGTTTCAAATTAGGTTTGCAATATTTCGGCCCATTTAAGCTCAATATAGGCTTGTTTTGGCTCATTTAAGCTCAAGCTCAGCTCATTTAGGCTCTAATATAGTTTCCTTGGGCAATATTTAAGCAAATATATTATATTAAAAAAAGTTTGCTCAGGCTCGTTTAGGCTCGCGAGCCTATGACCTCGAGCTTCAATAGGCTCGGGCTCGGCTCGAGCTCAAAGAAACTGAGCTTTTCGAGCTTTATGACGAGCCGGCTCGTGAGGGCTCGTAAGCCGACTCGGCTCATTTACTCCCCTACACATACCACAAGAGCCAGTTAAGTCAAAGATTTATTAGGAAGAAGTTCAAGGGAGGAATCGAACTCCGGATCTTTTGACCTAAAGTAACACTCTATCATCTCGCTTACATCCTACGACTAAGGAAATATGGTCAATATTATAAGAAATTTGTTATGTATTATTTCTAATACTTGCTATAGGTGTAGATTTCATTTTTATATTGATTTAGAAATTTAATTGTCTACCTATAAATATGCACATAACATATTATTTTTGCTATTTTCTTATGCTACTAAAATGTATTGATTGGTAATATGCTTTTCCATATAAATCTGATGAACTAGCCCGATATATAGAATGCATGAAATCCTGATCATCCCGTTTTTGCTTCTTTAGTTTTTTGATGGGTACAAATTTTGGATGGACATGACTGTTGGGATATGGGTCTTTTTGATTTTTTCCTATTGTTGTTGGATCTGTTGTTTCATGTATTCAAGGGTCTCGCTGTAAGCTTTGGGCTTTTCCCCACTTATCAAAAAAAAAGTAATATATGTTTTTACACTTTTGGTAGGTCCGAAGAGAGAGGATGGGAAACCGGAACCTATATATTACCCCGATAAACTGTTGTACTTAATTTATAGTAATTGTTTATACATAACTCCTTTATTGCTGATTGTTTATTGCTAATTGTTTATGTTGTTCCAACCAGCAAATGACTACGAACTATGGCGAAGAAATTCCTGTAGATGTGTTGAGGGAAATTCTTAAGAGGTTGTCTGCTAAGGATCTCCTACGGTTCAAGTCTGTATGTAGACAGTGGTACAATATAATAATTGATCCCTATTTTGCCATGCTAAATCATACATATTCACATATTCGACCAGGTGAGTGCAAAATTTATTGTGCTAAGGCTTAGCTAAGAAAGCCTACTCGATCTACAAGATAACATAGAGTCGACTTGTCATGCAACAGCTCCTTTTTTCTATATTAAATCTTTCATATAAAAGTTAATAAAATCTTACATACGAAATTCTTAACAGGTGGAAGCAATCTCTTTCTTCACTTTTTTAGGTATGAAAAGGTCTGGAGCAGGAAAATTATAAGGATTTTAAATCAAGAGATTCAACAAGTTCAAGCTTTGAACAAACCAAAAATGCGACTCGATGGTATATCAAATGTAGTGAATGGCCTGGTCTGCATTTACGACATTTATTCCCATGCATACAACAGGAATCTTTCCTTGTTCAACCTAAGTACACGGGAGAACCTTTTCCTTCCTGAAGTGGCCAAAGGGTGTATGAGGCGATGTTGGTTGGGATTTGATCCACAATCTCAAGAATACAAAGTACTGGATTTGTACGTCTTAAATAAGGAGTATAACATTGAGATCTTGACCTTAAAAGAGGGGCAAAACTATCGGTGGAGGAAAATTGATCGCTTTCGTACTCTATTTTCTTTTGCCTCCCCTTATATTTTGTGGAATGAAGGTATCTGTATAGATGGGGTGACATATTGGCATGCTTATCTCCGGATGTATAAAAAATCTTACTTGGTCGTATTTCATCTTAAGGACGAGAAATTCGAGGTCATAAGGAGTCCGACTAATTGCAAGCAATATCTAACACAGGTAGGAGAACTCCTTTGTGTGGTAAAGTGCAACATACAAAAGAAGGAGATTCGGTTATGGAAGTTAGATCTACATAACAAGGTATGGTACGAAAAAGTCACAATTTCTCCAATCGATTTATCGTCGGGGCCATTTGGCGTTACTCCTTCCTGTAAGATCTTCACACGATGGTGGAGCCTTTTACATTTGAATTTTCTTTTCTACGATTTAAGGGATGGAAAAAAATCAGAGCTAAGTGTCGACGCTGCAGCATTGGGTAAAACAATTTGTGATCCCATAATATACCCTGTAAATGTGGTGAAAAATATTGTACAGTTAAAGAATCTAATTTAGAATTAATAGATTTTATATATTTTTTGGATTTAGATAATTTCCATATATTTTTAACTAGTGAATTTTCTAATTTATTAATTGTAAAAAAAAAAAAAAAAAAAAAGAAACAATCCCTGAAAAAAATAGTGGCTCAGATAGAACTTTGGTTTATTTATTATTTTTATAAATGTATATTATTTTATTAGATCTAAATCATTACAGTCAATCGTTTATATTTCTTTAATTTATATCTAATGGTCATAATTTATTCCTCTCTATATCTCACCCTTTCATTCTGGTGCAACAACCACCAAAAACGAGTTTATGTATTTTCCTATGCTTTTTTTATTATTTTTGTTGTCCGCTTCATATCGCCTACTAATAGATGAGAAGTCTGAAGTCTTATGTGTTAAGACATTTGCGCTACATGTGTTTCGAATAAACCATCACTCATGGCAAAAAATTTGCCAGTAGACAGAAGCCCTTGAGCTCGAGAAACTTGCATCACGGTCCTCAAGTACCATCTCAAACAAGCACATAACTATATGAAACAACTAGCCCATTTTAACAGAGTGATTGATAGCCGTCTAGATGTTCTAAGTGTTTCAGGATTTATTGCTATGTTTGTTTTGTTTTTCCCCACTTGGACGGGTTTCTCAAGCTCTGCTTCGGTGGAGTGCTGGTTTTGTACTGAGAGTTATCTCTCTAATTATCAAAAAAGGAGTAAAAATATTATTCCCAGAGTAACGTTATGATTATTAGCAAATAATTGCCACAAATTTTTACAAAGTTATAAAATCACCATTTTTACTCTAATAATTATTGCAATTTTAAGACTCAATTTGTTTCATGTTCATTGAAAAATATTCTTTTGTTCATTTTGTTTTGCTTTTTAACTAAGAAAAAAAAATTATTATCTATATTTGTATGAGAGTCATGCTCGATAAATTTGAGGTTGAAACAAATATATGACATGATATTACGATGGAATATGCTTTCCACAGCTAAAGAAAATATCATTCCAATCTTTTTGAGCGAAATTCAATTTCTTCTCTACGATGAAAATATTGTCCATTACAGTAACCATTACTAATCATTTATATAATCAAAAATATTACTTCGTCATTGATCCTGAATTTAAGTCACATTAAGATCTTGTTTACATAAAAAAAATACATTAGAATATTCAATAAGATCGAATCTTGAGAGAAATTATCCAGTAAAAATTTCAACCTATCTAATTTTTAGGAGATCCGATAGTTTTTGGAACGTATCTAGTTTGTTGCATAACTCACAAGCAGCAAGGTAATTAAATCTATAAAAAAAAATACACCAATTATACATGATAAGTGCTGCTAATACCTAAGCATATATTGTCAAAATTACTTGACATGTCAACACTTAAAAAAAAAAATCATGAGATTCTGGTGGAATCTACCGATATATTATTAAAATCTTATTGTGTATTAACATTTTAAAATGAAAATTCGGAAAATTTAAATGAAAATCATAACCATAATATCAAATATAATAAGATTATTTTGTTCAAAAAAAATCTATAGATTGTTCATTAATTTTTTTTCAATAGTATTAATTTTAAACTTAATAAGAAATTTTAATTTATGTTAAAAATACAAGGCCCAACAAATTCAAATGCACCTCTAAACTGTCTTTGAAACAATCTCTCTCACCTGGCCACGACAAACGCCATCATCCAGCTTCGCCACTTTGGACTGAGCCTCAATTCCTGTTGTTTTCTTCTTCTTTATTTTTTTTCCTTTAAACAGAAAGAAGATAAATGATACTCAAGGAATACATAAAGCGTTCGGTCTCTTATTATTTTCTGGGTCATAATCAACGTGAAGATTCCAGCAACGACAGTTTCAACAGCAAGATGTCCGATTCCGTTTGTTCCTTCTCATCATGCCATAACTGTAAGGTAAATTGCAAATTCTAAGTCACTTCAAGATATGTTTTGAATGAGTCCTACACTTCCTAGTAATGAAGTATTAACTGCAGCCAAATTAATAGTTAAGCGTACCAACACGTAAGCACTAGATCCCATTAAACTTCAAAGTTAAGCGTACTTAGGTGAGAGTAATACCAAGATGGGTGACCTCCTGAAAAGTCCTCGTATTACACCCCTCGGGTTGGAAGTTCTCGGAAACAGTTTCTCTTCAGGGTAGCATCCCAAAAGGGGGAAGGCTGCGTACATCCACCGGTTCCAGATCCTGCTCGGGTGGGAGCCCTTGAGACTCTAAAATATTACCTTTTTTTTGGATAAAATACAGAAAACCCCACTAACTTGTGCTTCAATAACAAAAAAATCCCCTCACTAGTAAAATCACTCACTAAATCACATAATTTTTGAAAATTTTTCACTTTGCCCCTAAATTACTTTTTTTTCACCATTTTGTCCCTCAACAAAAAAAACAAAATTTTTTTTATCTCATAATATTTTTTTCTAAAAATTTTAAAAATACTTTTTATCTTCTGAACTAATATAAAAATATAAAATATTTAATTTTTGTCTAATAATATAAAACCTTTTTCTAAAAAAAAATTAAACGTTAAGGGCAAAATGATCAAAAATAAGTTGCATGGGGTTAAGTGATAAATTTTTAAAAGTGAGGGGGTTTTATGAGTGCTTTTATTTGTGAAAGAGTTTTTCTATTTTTGAAGTAAAAGACAGCGAAACTTTCTGTAATTTATCTTTTTTTTTTACGTATTCTTTCTACCATATGTTATTTCAATAACATTTATCTCATTGCGAACATAATTAAAGGTTCCTTATTACCAATAATTATTTCCACTTTAACATTTAATTTGTTTCAAGAGAAAACATTTTTCCAAGAATAAACATTGACAAGCGTGCACAAACATCAATGTATAGAAGGTAGTTTTGTTACGATCTAAAAATTAACTATGCTAATTTAAGTAAAAACGGAAAATAAAGGAAATAATATTTCTTCGTTGATCGTGAATTAAAGCTACATTCAGATAAAAGGAAAAGGTCTAACGAACCAATCCTAAAAGATAAGATAACATAAGAAGTCAACTACCATATCGACTAGAATATTCAGTAAGATCAAATCTTGGAAGAAATTATCCAATCTAATATTTAGGAGATCTCATATTTTTGAGAACGTAACAAGTTTGTGGCATAACTCACACGCAACAAGGTGATTAAATCAATAAAAATATTAGATCTCCTAAATATTAGCAATCTGTGTGGCTGACGGTGTGGCTTTAGGCGTGGATTGGTTGTCTTCGTGTATTTTGCATCCCTTGAATCCATGATGATCTTGTATTGCTTATTTTATATTAATGAAATTTGCCAATTATCAAAAAAAAAAAAAAAAAAAAAACCACGATATATTATGAGCGTTACTAATACCTAAGCGTATATTGTCAGAATTACATGAAATTTCAACAAAAGTCACCCATATATTATTAAAATCATATTCGATATTAACATTTTAAATCAAAAATTTGAGAAAATAGTATAAAAATTATCCGAAATGTGTTGTATATTCTTTTTTTTGATAATTGAGATTTCATTTATCAAAAAAGAAATTACATTCCTTTTAGTGAAAAAGGGCAAATCGAAAAGATAAAAAAGAAACAAACCACAAAAAACCCAGCAACCACGGGCAAACCGACAGAAAGACCACCCACGAAAGCCCCAAACCCCACCAACAACCAAAGAAATATTCTTATAACGCATTTTGAATGAGAATCATAACGATAATATCAAATATAAGATATAGTTTTGTTCAAAAAGAATTATAGAATATTGTTCCTTAAATTTTTCAGTAGTACTAATTTTGAACTTAATAAGAAATTAGAATTTAATTAAATATAAAAAATGCCCTAACAAATTGCTCTCTTTTTTTTTTAGATACATAGGAAGCGAGAAAACGATCCTCAAGAAGTATAAAAATTATTTTGTCTCGTGCTGTCCCATTTCAACAGTTTCAACAGCAAGATGTCCGATTTCGTTTCTTCCTCCTCATCATGCCTTAACCGTAAGGTAAATTGCAAATTCTAAGTCAGGTCGAAATATATTTTGAATCGAGTCCTACAATGCTCTTTGATGAAGTTCTAAATACAGCCAAATTAATAGTTTTATAATATGATTGTTTTATAAATTAATGAAAATTGATGCGTACTTTCATATTATCGGAACCTTAGGGTTCGATTGATACTTGTATCGCTCTATAATGTATAAAGGTTCAATTGCTTCCAAATTAATACTACTAGCAAAACCCCGTACGATGCACAGCTGCTTTATGTATTTGTACTTGTTGGATGTATTAGACTTCGAAGAGAGAGGATTTGAAACTAGAGCCTACATATTACCCCGACAGTTTTACTTAATTTATTATAGGTTACTAATGTCAAAGGTCCCTGAACTTTATCGATTGTGTCAATTTTGTCCTTGTATTTTTAATTGTGTTATTTTAGTTCCTGTACACATTGTGTTAAGTTTATGTTAAGTTTTTGATAAAATTTTTAATAATTCGACCATTTATAGGGTTGAATTGACTCAATGGATGGATTTGTGGTAGATTACTTGCATTTAATGTGATCATTCTTTTAAAATTATGTGAATAATTTAATTTACATTTGACTAAAGGACTAAATTGACACAATAAAAACTGTAGATGGACTAAATTGACACAACTAAAAGTATAGGGACTAAATTGACACAATGAAAAAATTACAGGGACCAGTGTAAATAACCCTTTAACTTAAATTTTTTTTATTGATTAATTTTGTTATACCAAGCAGCAAACGACTAGGAACGATAAAGAAGAATTTCCAGAACATGTGTTCAGGGAAATTCTTAAGAGGTTGCCTGCTAAGGATCTCTTACGATTCAAGTCTGTATGTAGACTGTGGTGCGATATTATAGTCGATCCTAGCTTTGCCATGCTACACCATACATATTCACATATTCGGCCAAGTGAGTATAAAATTTATTGAGATAAGTCTTACCCGAGAGAGCCTGCTCGACCTACATGATATCCAAGGTTCTTAGAATTGGGTATCTACTTAGGATCCTTAGGGGTTTATAGAATCGGAATCGTAAAATCGAATCGAAAATCGTAATATTCTACTTTTAAGGCATAAAACCAATATTGAATCTTCACCTATCAGTTTAACCTTTTTGAAAAGTTGGTTCTTTGACATAGTATTAGAGTCTTATTAACCCAGAGGTGACAAGTTCAAATCCCAATGACCTCCACTTTCAATATTAAATAATTTAAGCACAAGATATAAGGGTATAACTTAAAACTAAGCTTAATTTAAGTTTTTTGAGAATATGTAAATATTTAATTTAACTTTATTTTACTTCAGGTTTAAAAAGTACGTTCATTTATAATATATGCATGAAATTTTTGCTTTTTAACTTTTTATGTATGCATGGTAGGATCAAGGTAGAATCGGTAGAATAGTGAAATCGTATTATGATTTTATTCGTTAGTTTTGTTTAATATCAAGGGATCGTAAGATTCTACTTAGGATCCAGATTGACCGACGATTGTGGGATCATAGAATCGTAAGATTCTAAGATCCGGTTCGGGAGTTTAACAACCATGATGATAACATCGAGTCGACTTGCCATGCAAGGGCTGTTTTATCATATAAAAGTTAAGAACATCTGCATATGAAATTCTTAACCGGTGGAAGCAATCTCTTTCTTCATTTTTTGAGATATGAGAAGGTGTGGAACAAGCAAATTATAAAGATTTTAGATCAAGAGTCTCAACAAGTTCGAGCGTTGAACAAACCCGAATATGGAAAGATGGTATATCAAATGTAGTGAATGGCTTAGTTTGCTTTTACAACGGTCATTCAAATGCATACTACTCGAATCTCTCCTTGTTCAACCTAAGTACGAGGGAGAGCATTTTCCTTCCTGAGGTGACCTATGGATGTATGAGGCAATGTTGGTTGGGATTTGATCCACGATCTGGAGAATACAAAGTTCTATACATGTACCTCTTAAATGCGGAGTATAATGTTGCGATCTTGACCTTAAAAGCGGGGCAAAATAACAAGTGGAGGAAAATCGATGGTTGTCATACTCCAGTTTCTTTTGACTACCCTCTTTGGTTATTGAGATTGTACGATGGTGTTTGTATAGATGGGCAGATATATTGGAATATTGATGTGTGGAAGTCAGAAAAAATATACACGGTCGCATTTCATCTCAAGGACAAAAAATTTGAGGTTATAGAGAGTTCGACTAACTAGAGGACATATCCAACACAGGTAAAAAAAGCCTCTGTTTAGTAGAGTGCAACGTACAAAAGAATGAGATTCAGTTATGGAAGTTAGATCGACATAACACGGAATGGTACGAGAAAGTCATAATTTGTCCGATTGCTATACCATCAAGGTTATTTGGAGTTACTCCTACCTGTGAGATCTGCGTACGATGGAGGAGCCCTTTACATTGGAATTTTCTTTTATACGATTTAAAGGACGGCAAAAAATCAGAGTTAAGTGTTAAGGCCACAACACTAGATAAAATAAATTATGATTTGATATATCCAGTAAATGTGGTGGAAAATATTTTGGAATTAAAGAATCTAATCTAGAAATAATAAATTTTATATATATTTTTGGATTTAAAAATTTTCAATTGATTTTTTAACTAGTGAATTTTCTACTTTATCAATTGTAAAAATAATAATAAACCATCCAAGGAAAAAAATATATATATTGGCTCAAGTAGAACTTTGGTTTATTTATTGTTTTTATTATTATTATTATTATTATTGTCGTTGTTGTTGTTGTTGTTGTTATTATAATAGTTACTGTTATTTCTTTTATTATTTACGTTATTTTTATAAGTGGTGTTGGTTATTAATGGATTTTATACGTACTAATATCTTTTAAATACAAATTTGTGTTCAAGTACTCATTTATGTTTCTCAAGCATGGCAAGTCAATTCTTCAAGCGTTCGAACAGCAAACACTAGTAAGACTTCATATTCTAGTGATAAAACTCAACAAATACCGAAATTCTAAATAAAAGGTTTTAGGTTCAAAATTTCTCAATCCCGATTATTTGAAAACAAAAGGACCAAATGCTTCATTTTTTTTAAAAGGTAAAAATATGATAGCCTTAAGATCACCCTTTACAAGTCGGGGTCCGTAAGGCATATGTGCCAATATGATAGATGACAGCGCTCTGCCTAGAAAATAATTTTGTACTGAGATACCACAATAATTATGTGCAAATATGATCGAAGAGAGGGCTCTAACTGGGTTCATTTACCAGGTAATAAGGCATTGGATCCCATTAGAACTCTGAAATTAAGCGTGCTTGAGCGAGAATAGTACTGGGATGAGTGACTTCCTGGGACGTCCTCGTGGCACCAGCCCTATAAGGTTGGTGGTCCTTGGAAATTGCCTCTTGGCAAGGTTTACACCCTAAAGGGGTAAGGCTACGTACATCCACCCCTCCCAAATCCTTTGAGGCACTGGGTCTGTTGTTGTTGCTATTTTCCAAAATTTTAAATTTTAAAATATTGTTGATCAAAAAAATAAATAAGTGCAAATTTTAACATTTAAGATTTCAGGCAAATTGAAATTGTAATAGTCTCTCTCTCTCTCTTGCCTCGAGATAATAAATTGAATATAAAACTTCAAAATATTAATACAAGTCAATAGAGCGTGTATATATAACATAAATACTACTTAAATTGAATGGAGTTAATACGCAATTTTGGCCTTCGTGGTTGGTCCCCCGAAAATTGAATTGAATCTATTTCAAGGGCAATATACGAATCAATTAGTAATGGACAACAATAACAGTCCCAGTGCCACGAAGGCTCCCGCAAAAGCAAGGTTTAGGGGGTGGATGTACGCAGCCTTCCTCCTTTAGAGTGCTATCCTGAAGAAAGGTTATTTCTGAGTCAATTAGTAATGGACGAGCTTTACATATGGTTGCCACCTCTGTTGAATAACAAACCCTCTTCATATAGTCTGTCCTTTTTCGAATTTCAATTTAACATAAATTCTTCACAAAATATTAAAATTTTAAAATTAAAATTTCGAAATATGGCACCAAAGCCAATGGAATAAACTTTCATATGTATAACTTCCCTCGATTTTAAGCTTATCCACATGTCAATTATCATTGGTTGGGTTCATCACTTGGCAAATATGACGTGATTTTAGATATCTTAAAAGACTGATACTAACTTTTGATTTTATCAAAAACAAGATACCCCGCTCCTCGAATTCAACCCTAACCCTACCAAAAATCATATACAGTAACTCTATTTGCTCAATATTTTTTATTATAAAAGTTATTTTGTCGTAAATTTTGAACCTCGACTATAATATCAAAGTTATCTTACTTAAAAATTCTCGTTCCGGAAAGAGTTCAAGCAAATATCTCAAACAGTTATAGTCAATGTGGATACTTGAATCTTTTCCTTAAACAATCAGAAATATCTATGATAAAATTAAAAATTGAGATGTCATATTGACTAAGTGTTTCGAGTTTCTTTGATAAAATTAAAAGTTGCACCTTATGGGATGTTTCTGAAGAAATTATTAGCTAGTTCCGTGATCACATTGACTTTGACAGATGGCTTGCCGTGTGTTCGATGAAATTAAAAATTTGGGGTGGCACTTCGGATTTGACCAGTAGCTTGGAGATATGTTTGGTGTTTATCAGATTAGATTTAATAGTATTATAATATTTAGATAGATAATTAGATTAAATTTAATAGTTAACTAAGTTAGATTCAAAATTATTTTTATATATTATAATTTTTGTCATATACATTGATGATTTAAACACATAAAATGTCCCTTATTTTTGTAATTTTTTTTAAATTAATTCCTCGTCGTCTTTTTATTTGCTCAAAATGATGTTAATATTTTATTTTATGATGAATTGCTTCCTTATCTTTTTTAATTTTTACCTAATTTGGTGATCGATTCCGTCTCAAACTAAAACTCTAGAGACTAGGAACCGCATGTAGATCTTGATATTTTCGATTCTTGTTCTATTTTTTGTCTTTATCTCTACCCACCCATGTGTGGTCTCGGGTTCCACCTTCGTTGGACGCCGGATTTTGTATTGCAATTTTTTCGCCAATTATCGGGAAAAAAAACTATAGACCAATTTAAATAAAAGAAAAGATAAAAACGGCTTTAAACAAAAGAAAATATGATGGACCAGTTTGAACAAAATTAAAAAGGTCAAAGATTAATTTGAACAAATTTAAAAATATGAGGGACCACGGTGCAAATAACTTGTTAATATGTTGCCCTATAATACACCTCTCTCATCCTCTCACACTCCTTCGCTCGCATCTCATAGCTCCGTAGCCTCAATCTACGCCGCCATTTTGTCATATGATCCTATCAATATCCTATCAGTCAAAAGTATGAATTAGATCAGCCAGTGCATAGAGTTTCTGTCAGTATCTAACTAATCACATATCTGATCCATACATCTGGCCAATAGAATATTAATAATATCCCCACTTACTCTCCATGTATTTTCCTAATCAAACCTCCAATCCTTGCTAACGCTCGTCTCAAATTAGGGCACGATACTGGCATGTGTGCTTCAGATATTGATGTCACATCACATCATTATATACTCGTGGTAAGTTATTTGCAACATTCCGAGTCTACTACATGTATTTTAATATTGACTAAGATTCGCATATCTTTATAGTTAGCTTTGATTTTGGTTGAATCCTAGTATATTATGATGTGATTGTTTCAATGGAGGCATTAGATTAGCGTATGAATTCTATAATTTGATCAATAAAGGTAACAATGTGGAACAAAAATTCGATGAAGAATGATTGATCTGATCCAGTCTTGGACTGAATTTTGTGATTTGATTTGATCTTTATTTCTGAATGATATTTTACAATTAGTAATCTTCATACTTCACGCCTGAATCAAGGCAGGTCGAAGATCAATAATAATCTGAGTCAAAGATCGAGAGGTCCAAACTGAAAGACAAATTACAAGGTTACCTCAAAGTAAATGGTTAAGTTGGATTCGGATTTACAGTTTGGATTGCTACTTGAGCGCCACTATTAGCAATGGACCTCTATCTGAAATTCCAATTTTCTTGTCTAGATTGAAAGTCATCGTTTTAAAGTAGCTCAAATGCAATCACTAGTCTGAACTTGAACTAGACCATATCGAAGACTGATGAATTAATTTTACTATAAAATTTTGTTCTAGTTGTATTTTAGAGAGTTTGTAGTTTCATCATGCAAAAGTTACATTGGGAAAGGTTTGAGCTTTATCGTGAAGAAATTACATTTAGGTGAGAGTTTTGTGAGATCGAGTTTTGGGTTATGATTAGAGATTGTAATATGAAATTTCAACAATGGATAAGACACCTGATTGGATCTCGTAGTTTTTCCCTCTAATTGAGAGAGGATTTTCACATATATTTGTTGTACTATTTGGTTTGACTTTTACCCGTCGACTCTGATTTTTTTTTTTTTTTTGAATCTTTTCCAACAAACTATATTAAAAATCAATCAAATGTTTACCTTAACACTCTTTTTCACCATGGTATATATGATATATGTAGATTATTTTGTTTTTTAATAATTTATTTTCTTCAATATTTATTTTTCTTCCTAACAAAAAATTAAATTTTTTATTTTGGTGAATAGAACAATAGGAAACCCGAGAGCTTTCTCGTTCACTATCCTATCAAACTCCACTTTGAGGCCTTAAAATACCATCACTTAAATGCCTTTTGAATTCCTCTAGCAGCCACCCTATCTGCAACCTTGTTTCCTTCATAGTAAATATACGAGACACACTTCTCATAATATTTCCTCGCCAGATACCTAATGTCTTTCACAATCAATCTAATCTGCCATGGGCATTTGAATTCGACATGATAGCTTTGATCCTTTTGAACCCTTTTTGAGTACATTGTCAAATCCTATCTCGTGCTGCAATAGCTTCTGCAATTAGGATTGAGATATTACCCATACTCCTCCAGCTATATTCAATTACTTTTCCTATGTTATCTCGAATAACATAACTGCAAGCGGCTCTTTCTCTTTTCCTAGAACCATCAAAGTTAAATTTAACCCATCATCTTCCCGAAGCCACACATTTTGCCGTTGTCCTTCTCCTCTTACTCTCCACCCTTCTGCTAAGCTCCATATCCTTCTCATCCAATTGATTTCTCTATCTTCATTCGGTAACCTTGGTTGTCGCCATTAAGATCACTTTTTCTGGAGTAATTGAGAAATCTCTAAACACTTGATGGTTACGACCTTTCAATATAGACTAAAGTAAATAGATCTAATTATGAATTTCATTGTCGCCTCCACGCCTTTTGTTCCTTCGTATTTTAAAAAGCTCCTCAACTAAACTATTCCTAAATAGGCATCTTGAGACCATCACTTTAATTTTAGCTAGAATCCAGCACTGTTGAGCGAAACCACATCTAAGTAAAAGATGATCCATGTCTTCCTCCAATTATTTGTGGGTAGTGTATGCCAATTTACGAAAGAGGAATCGAGCAGCTATAATTCCGGTGAATATTCGAACCTAAACTTTTGCAATTATTTCTTGTTAACGTTATCGTCTAGTAATCCTTTTAAGTTTTTCAACAATACTAGGAGATAAACTATACTGAAGAAGTTCCAAAGGATATGCTAATGGAAACATTTATGAGGTTGTCAGTCAAGTCTCTCCTGCAATGCAAGTCTTGTTATGTGTAATTATTCAAATCTTACACAAAATGACTCAGATAAACTTCTCAAACAAGACACACAAAGATAACACACAGCAATAACTTCAAGATCTCAGATCTTGCCCCACAAGAACCAACTTAAACTAGACCTAGACTAATTACAACACAAATCACTTCATAAACCTCAAATACAACACAAGACTCAAGAGAACAACCGAATCTAGTATGTTTAGAAGTATACCTCCCCTTGTGAACTAGATTTTACCGAAATTGCAAGCAAGTCGCTCACACCACGAGTAAGGCTCAAGAACACTCCAAGAACACCACGACCGGACCTCCACCGGAACACGAACAGAGCTTCTGGCCAGCAACGGAGCTCCAATAGCACGAACGGAGCTCAACGAACACGATTACACTTCGATCCGAGGCTCACGAGGTTGGAACCTAAGTGTATTATGGCTCAGAGATTCGTTTTTAGGGTTAGGGTTTCAAGGGAGCCTTCAAGGGTAAAAATCGCCAGAGAGAGAAGGGGAGAGGAGAAGAAAACTGATTTTTCGTTACCTCTACGACTCAACCAACTCGGCATTAAATACCCCCAAGCTACGACCTAATAAAAAACCCTAAAGCTCATCACAGCCTTTAACTTACGCAACAATCCGACGGTCGAAACTTACACACGGTTCATATATCGAGGGCCCCGGATCTTGTGACGCGTGTTGAGGTTCGAACGGCCGAGATGAAGCAACAGAACCTTCTGGAAGAGCCTCACAAGAAAACCCTAACGGGTTTCTGGTTAAGGGAGAGAGAGATGAGGGTGAAAAAGACAAGCCAGCTGTACACTTTAAAGGATCCGGGCAGGAAGTATAGTTCGGGCAGCATGGGCAGCCCAAACCGGGCAGCCAGTACAATTGGATCAGAGCGGGCAGCACTGTTCGGGCAGGAAATAGTACTTCCGGGCAGCTGGGCATCTCATACGAACAAGTAATTAATTTCACAAGTAAGGGGCAATTCAGACATTGCCCCAAAAATAGAATTCAAAGAATTACTTCAACCTAAAATGCTACGTTTTTTGTCCTCCCTTATTTTAATTATTTTCTTTTACTCGAACTACGTCATATATTTACCAACAATAACAAGTCTGTATGCAAACAATGGTACAACATAATAGCTGATCCATATTTCATCATGGTACACCACACTTACTCTCATACTCGACTAGGTGAGCGGAGTTCTAGTTGGCCAAAACCTAGTCTTGACTAGTGGTTTGGATTATATATTAACTTGGAGTTTGCTCGCCATGCGAGGTCTTACAAGCACATTTTAATAAGATATTTACCCTGACATCCACAGGTGGTATTAGTCGTCTCCTTCATATTCAAGGCTTGAAGAATGAGAAAAGTAGATGTTTCATACAAACTACAAAGATATCGGGCCAAGAGATACAACCAATTCGTTTTTTGAAAGGACCAAATGGGGAGGAAGACGGCATATCAAATGTAGTAAATGGCTTGGTTTGCTTCTACAACACCACTACTGAGTATGGTAATATTTCCCTGTATAACCTAAGTACGAAGGAGAGTTTCTCTCTTCCTGAGGCGTCTAAAGGGACATTGAGGCACTGTTGGTTAGGATTCGATCCGCAATCTAGAGAATATAAAGTTCTACATCTATATATCACATGCAAATTTAACGTCGAGATCTTAACCTTGGAAGCAGGCCCAACTTGTAGGTGGAGGCAGATCAATCCCTCGCTTCGTTTCACTTTCCCTAGGGCGATGGTCAACCATGGTATCTGTTTAGACGGGATAATATATTGGTCTGTTTTAGTGGGTGACTTTCAAAGATATAGTCTAGTTGCATTTCATGTTAAGACTGAGAAATTTGAGGTCGTGGAGAGTCCATACGACCAACATTGTTTCCCACATCTGACACAAGTAGGAGAACACCTTTGTGTGCTCACGATCAAGAAAGAAAAGGATGAGATTTGGATGTCGACATTAGTTGATCAACGTAACAAGGTATGGGACATAAAAGTTGTAAGCCCTCCGTCCGGTTTTTCATGTAAGAATCTTCATGTCGGTCTTTCTAGTGAGATGTTCATATTTCGGATTTCACCGACATTTTCGAGAGCGACGTTGAGCTTCTATGATTTAAAGGATGGTGAGATGTCAGAGGTGAGAATTGAGGATATTTTTCAATGGGATGATTTTCGTTCGCAACGATATGTCTGGGTATTTGCTACGGACGTAGTTGAAAATATGCTGCAGTTGAAAAGCATAATTAAGAATCCATAGTTTTTTTTTAAATTTTTTGGATTGATTATTTCTTTAATTGATTTTCAAGATTACTTTTTTTTTTTTTTTTTAAGTTTTAGAAATTTAATTATTTGAGAAAAACGAGTGGTGTATATGAAATTCTAGCTTCTTGTAGCAAACTTTAGAAGTAAATTTATCTATGTGGTAGTCAATTAATTTTATACATATATATATATATATATATATATAGTAAGAAACCTGAACATTGTTTTTGTTGATCAAACGAATCAATGTCATGTATAATTGTTAGTATATCTGTAGAAAACTTGTATAATCCCAAAATAGCCTTGATAACCACTTCATTATCGCCTTCCAAACTCACCTTACCGAGGCCTAATAACCGAGCATGGAGCAAAATGTTTGTTAGAGAATGAAACCATTCTTGGGCCATCACCCATCAGCTTAACCTTTTGGAACAGATGGTTCTTTGACATAGTATTAGAGCCGTAATGACTTAGAAGTCAAGAGTTCGAATCTCAGCAAAACCCACTTTTAATGTTAAAATAATTTAAGCACAAGATATGAGGTGGGTAAAAAATCCTGTAGAATTGAATATATCTATCGAACAATGCTAGTTTCAGGAACTTAATTGGTTATGAATAAATTTCATATTCATTTTTAAGACTATAATGATTTGTGTCTAATATAATGATTTCAGAGACTGTTATGTTTTGAATTAGATAATTAAGGAGTAAATTATAGTTAGTTTAAGCATTTTTTTTTCCATAATTGGCAAAATAATCGCGATACAAAAATCGGCATCCCTCGAAGGCGGAATCCGAGACCACACCAAAATGGGTTGGCAAGACCCACCCAAGCCCATCTCCCTGTTTATAGATCACCACTCGCTACAATAACAAATACAAACAAAAATGCCACACCGGAAGCCTACACGAAGATAGCACCATTCCACACCAACAGCCAATACTCTCAGAAAAAAACTCACGATGACGGAACACGAGCGCACCACAACGGCAACTTAACCCATCCATTCAAGATACTTCTCTGGATGAAACACAATAACTTGGATCGAACTAACCCCACAAAAGCCAGATTGAGTTAAACCACCAAACTTCGAATAATAGATTACTTAACATAACCTCGGCAACCCACATATTTCAGACACAACTCTTGGTAGTTAATAGGCTATTAGACCGATGCTTACATACGGTCCCTTTTTTTTTTTTTCCCCTTTCATAGGGGATTTCCATGTGCACGAGCTTCAATAGCACGGAATGTATTGATCATGTATCTTTCTGGATCGCTGTAGCTTAAACCTAGCCTTTTACCCATCTCCCAACACTCCTTAGAGCGTTGAGCCTGTCCGGTTAGAGTGCTAATTTTCCCATGTTTCCCTGTCCTTCCCACTAGGTAAGAGTATTTATTCAAGTTTAAATACGATTTAATATATTGACGGCCTCCTTCCTTCCATCTCCAACCAGATCTACATCCTACCTTCAACACTTTTGCTGCTTCCTTATTGACAGTCTCCTTGCCTTTCTTCGATCAAGCTCTATTACACAAGGCTGCCTTCGAGTTTGGCTATTTGATTTTTGGAAGGAGTCTCCACTTCCCTCTGAACTGCAACTTTAAAGAGATTCACAAACCCAGGCGGAAACATGTCGCTAGTGTCATCTGACTGGGCCATTCGATCCTCATTGGCCTCCTTTGTCAAGCATTTCCCTTCAAACTGTAGAGTTCTTGAACTCGTTAATGCATTATCTACATGAATTTGGACTTCAAAAAGATTTACAAATCCCGGGGGAAACGTCTCTCCATGATGGGTGGCCCAACAGCATCATAATTTGGATTTAACAATTTTATGTCATTATTTTTAAATTTTTAATGCGCAAAGCATGACTTATACATAATAATATCATATAATATCATAATTTATGAGATTGTTATTGCTAAATTAAATAAATAATATTTGACTTATATTTAATTTAAGCGAGTAAATCTCATACATGTGAATAATAAATGATAGATAGATTTGATATTCTAACTTCTAATTTTATTATCTAATTTAGATATCTAATTTACATATTCAATGTTGTGATAGAAAACTATTAACTAGAAAAGCTGAGATAAAATTATTTCTATTTTATAAATTATTTATTTATTTTATTATATATATTAAATATATAAATTAAATATCTTATACGTAAATTCAAATTTTAAAATTTTTTTTTTTACTTCAAAAGTCATGCTAGCGAAAACTAACAATATTAACAGCTTTATCATTAACGTGTGACATTATTTCTCTAAACGCTCGTTTCATAATTATTTCAATCAAATATCTCAAATAATTTTAGTCAATTGTGTACTAGAATATTTTCCTTAAATAGTTAAAAATATCTTTGATAAAATTAAATATTGAGATGTCATATCGATTGACCAAGGTCGCACTAATTTTAATTAGTACTTTATGGGATATTTTGAAAAAAATTAATAGTTATCAGGTTACATTAATTTTGACTGATAGTTTGGTGTATCTTTGATGAAATTAAAAGTTTAGAATATCACTTTAAATTTAACAAATAAAGCACGGATTTATTTGAAATATAGTATGACATATTATCTCATTTGGGCAAAGGGTAAGAGGACTCATATTTTATGTAATATTTATATAATTAGATTAGATTAGATTAAATGGTTAAATTAGTTACATTTAATATTATTTTTATACATTCTATTTTTATCATATACATTGATCATTTACATAGATATGGTTAATCCTCGAGTTATTTACACTGTTGGTCCCTTATTCTTTTATATTCGTTTATAATGGTCCCTTATTTTTGTAATTTTGTTTAAATTAGTCCCTCATTTTTTTTATTTATTCAAAATGATTCCTAATGTTTTATTTGATGATAAATTGCTCCCTTATCTTTGTTATATTTACCTAATTAGGTGACCAATTCTGTCTCAAATTAAAACAATGTGGACAATTTTAAACAAAAGAAAAGACAAAGATCATTTTTAAAAAAAGAAAAGATAAGGGATTAATTTGAACAAAGTTAAAAACAAGAGGTATCAACGTGTAAATAAGTTGTTAATAGCCTTATAACATGCCTCTCTCGTCCTCGCACAGTCCTTCAATCGCATCTCGTAGAACCGTAGCCTCAATCTACATCATATTTCTTTCATGATCCTGTCAATATCCTATCAATCAGATGTACGGATCAAATCAGCAAGCATGAAGTTTTTGTTGATATCAAATCCATGAGATACAGGATAATCCGATTCATACATCTGACATATCCTTTTGTTGGTTGATCCTATGTAATTACATATATGTACATTTTTGTGATTAATGAAAGTCCAATTATCAAAAAAAAAAACATCTGACATATCCTTACTTACTCTCCGTATATTTTCCTAATCAAACCTCCAATCTTAACTAATGCTCGTCTCACTTGAGGGTGCGATACCGGCATGTGTGCTTCAAATCTTGATCTAACATTACATCATTGTATACTCGAGGTAAGTTATTTGCGACATTTTGAGTCTTCTACATGTATTTTGATATTGATTAAGACTCACATTGTTTTATAGTTAGCTTTGATTTTGGTTCAATCATAGTATATACTATGATATGATTGTTTGAATGGAGGCATTAGATTAGTATATGAATGTTCATTTATGATTAAAGACTGGATTACTTATGTGCCATAGTTTTCTGTATTTTGTCTGACGTGTTAATTTAATAGTTTTCTACAGTTTGTGTACTTTGACAATATTAATGCTCTGTTTGTTTAGAGAGAAAAATTAATTCTTGGAATTAGTTTTTCTTTCCTTGTTATTTAGTATGCATTTTCTAACATTTCCACCTCCAATCAATGATCAAACAGAAACAAACTAGATGGGCGATCATTGATCTCTAAAGGTAATAATGTGGGACAAGCATTGGCCGATGACTGATTGGTCAGATCCAGTCTTGGACTAAATTTTGTGGTTTATTAGATTTTCGTTTCTCTCATTTCTCTATGGCCTTCCCCTTCGCATTGGTAACACCCGAACCAAGATAAGTAGAACATCAATAATGATCTGAATCAAGGATCAAGAGGAATACACTAATTAACAAATATCGTGATTGACTCATAGAATAAGTAATCAGGTCGGAGCCAGATTTATAATTTAGATTGTTACTCGACCACCGCTGTTAACGGTGGTCCTCTATGTGAAATTCCAATTTTCTAGTCTAGCTTGGTAGTCACTATTTTGATGTAGCTTAAATGCGATCACCAATCTAAAATCGAACCAGACCATACCAAAGATTGAAAAATTAATTTCACAATAGGAATTCATTCCAGTTATAAATAAAATTTAGTTAGTTTGATTCAAGTTTTATCTTGAATTAATATTTTAATATATCAAAGATGTTAGTTACACTAAATTTTAATTAATCCGAAAAGAAATCTATTAAAGTCCCAACCAAAGAACGAGGATAGGCATTAATAGCGAATTCCACTATGATAAATACTATAACTAGAAAAAAATGTTTCTATCAAACCAAGCACTAGAAAAGAATTATCAGAAAATACTTTCTTAGAACAATAATAAGCCTATATTATTTCTAATATGTTGTATCGCTACTGATGTTTTCCTACAACAAGGTACGGTACGGGATGACTGGTGGAAGTGTTTTTCCTTTGCAACAAACAAGGGAATATCCTAAGGCGGGAAGTATGCTTTTCATTGAAACAAACAACAGAAAACCTCGAACGGAAATTGATTTTGGTCGCATGAGGGTTGGATAAGATTTTATAGCAAAAATTAGTTCGGGATTTGATTTTTAATTTTTTTGGATAATTAAGAGGATAAGATCCTCAAAAGTACATCGGAGATATCCTCTAATAAAAACAAAATCTGAAATAACAACAAAAGAAAGAAAGAGAGAAAATGACGAGATCAAATCCACTAAATTAAACTAGAAGTGCACCATGGGTAAAGATAGGCAAAGGTCGCCCAGCTTTGCCCATGGTCCACCACTGAGGGTACTGGGTAGGGATGGAAGTGAGGAGCTTGATTACTAAACATTCCGGATCTGGATCTGGAAAGAACGGTGTAGGTCAATCTGCGAAGATCGTCCATGCAATGGTAAATGAAGATGCAAGTGTCACCAACTAGAGCTAGGAACCGGAAGACGATCCTCAATTTTACATTGCCGAAGATGACCCAAATTTGATTGTCAAATTAAAAATATTAGTTTATTTATGAGGGAATCAAGTTGAAACGGAGAGTGTGTTTTTGTAATGGGGTGTCCTAGGGGGAACCCTGAGTAGAGAGAGAGAGAGAGAGAGAAAATTGATCGAGAATGTAAATTTGTGCGCAATTTGATTTTGAGCATGCAGGGTTCATGCGAGCACGAAAGGACTCATGCTCGAATGCTATGAATGTAGATTTGTAATTTTGTCGTCCAAAAGTTATATTTTGGAGAGTTTGTAGCTTTACCGTGCAAAAGTTATATTGAAAGGGATTTGAGCTTTACCGTATAGAATTTACACTAGGTGAAGAGTTTATGAGATTGGGTTTTCGGTTATGATTAGATATTGTACTATGAAATTTCAACGTTGGATGAGACTTCCGATCGGATCCCGAAGTTTTTCTGTCTAGTTGAGAAAGGGTTTCCATATAGATTCGTTTTGTTGTTTGTTTGAATTTTACGCTTCCGTTACTTGCTTATGAATGTTTCCCATCAAACTCTATTAATAATCAATCAAATATTTACCTTAGACTCTTTTATATCATGATATTTATGTTATTTTAAAGTAATTATGCCCAATTATTTTGTGATTATTTCTTGTTAACTGTATCTTCTATCAATCCTTTTAAGGTTTTCGACAATACCAAGAGACGAAACTATAGTGAAGAAATTCCAGAGGATGTGCTAAGGGAAATATTTACAAGGTTGTCGGCCAAGTCTCTCCTACAACTCAAGTCCGTATGCAAACAATGGTACAACATAATAATTGATCCTTATTTCGCCACTGTACACCACGCTTACTCTCATACTCGGCCAGGTGAATGGAGTTCCATTTGGCCTAAACTTAGTTCTAACAAGTGGTTTGGATTATATGTTAACTTAGAGTTTGCTCGCCATGCCAGGGTTGTTTGCTATTCATTAAAATCACTCACGAGCACTTTTAAACAAGATGTACACTTGAAATGTACAGGTGGTGTTAGTCGCCTCCTTCATATTCAAGGTTTGAAGAATGAGAAAAGCAGATGTGTCATACAAACTGCAAAGCTATCGGGTCAAAATACACAACCAATTTATGGCATAAAGGGACTGGATATTGAGGAAAATGGCATATCAAATGCAGTGAATGGCTTAGTTTGCTTGTACAACACTACTAGCGAGTATGGTAATATTTCCCTGTATAACTTAAGTACCAAGGAGAGACTCTCTCTTCCCAAGGCGTCTACAGGGTCATTAAGGCACTGTTGGTTAGGATTCGATATGCAATCTAGAGTATACAAAGTTCTACGCCTATACATGGAAGGCAAGTCACTGAATATTGAGATCTTAACATTAGAAGTAGGTCCGACCTATGGATGGAGGCAATTCGATCCCTCATGCAGTTTCTACTCTTTTCTTTTCATTTTCCCCAGGGCGATGGCCAACAATGATATTTGTTTAGACGGGATAATATATTGGACTATTATAGTGTCTGAATCTCAAAGATACGGTCTAGCTGCATTTCATGTTAAGACTGAAGAATTCGAGCTCATGGAGAGTCCATATGACCCACATTGTGTCCCACGTTTAACACAAGTAGGAGAACACCTTTGTGTGCTCACGGTAAAGAAAGAAAAGGACGAGATTTGGATGTCGACTTTAATTGATCAGCGTAACAAGCTATGGGACAAGAAAGTTATAAGCCCTCCATCTGGTTTTCCATGTGAGAATCTTCATGCTGGTCTTTCTAGTGAGTTGTTCATATTTCGAATTTCACCGACAGATTCATGGGCGATGTTGAGCTTCTTTGATTTAAAGGATGGTGAGATATCAGAGGTGAGAATGAAGGATGTTTTTCAATGGGATTATTTTATGGTTCAATTGAAAAGCATAATTAAGAAATCATAGTTCTTTTTTAATTTTTTGTATTGATTATTTCCTTATTTGATTTTCAAGATTACTTTATTTTTATTTTTTTTAGTTTTAGGTTGGGGGCATTCGGAAACAGCCTCTCTTCAGGTTAACACCCTGAAGGGGGAAGGCTGCGTACATCCCCCCTCCCCAATCCTGCGCAGGCAGGAGCCCTTGAGGTATTGGGTATGTTCCTTATGTTCCTTTTAGAAATTTAATTATTCGAGAAAAACGAGCGGTGTGTATGAAATTCTAGCTTCTTGTAACAAACTTTAGAAGTAAATTTATCTATGTAGTAGGTAATTAATGTTATTATTTATATATATATCTATAACTATAGTTACTGTATGTATAGTATCAGATATAACAAAAGATAATCTTCAAAAGATACATGAATTACGAAAGAAAGGGTACATAAGAAAAGATGGGAGGGGGCAAAATGGTCAAAATGATCGAAGCCCCTCATCTACAAACACAACGCAGTCAAAGTCGGTTTAAAATCAACCAGCTTTGACTATGGTCTGCAACCGGAGACGCAACCTAAGATGGTTGTGATAGACATGCAGGTCGTGGAAGTCGTGGAGCGTGAAAGCTGCTAATAGTGAAGGAACATAATCTGCTAAGATCTTCCATGCAATGATAGATGGATACATTTGGACAACCCACAATTACTTAGAACCAGGAGATGGTTCTCAATTTAACAGTGACGATGATGCCTGTCAAATTAGGAGAAGTATTCTGGAAGATAGAGACATTTCTTGATTCTCAAATTGTGTTGACTATGGTGAAGAAGGTTATGAATCAAGCTTTCTCAGTCGAGCATCAGAAAAGTGAATTGTCATTATTAAAACCGATTACTATTTAATAATCCAAGACAAACCAAAGAATAATTTTATTAAAATACTTTTTTTTTTTTTTTTATAATTAGCGAAGAAAACTTGCTATATAAAATGTGGCATCTTACATAGAGACCTAAGAAAAATGCACACGTTAAATTAGAAAAAAAATAATAATAATTCAACCTGACAATATATTAAAACAAAATGAACAAACCCGATGCCTCGAAAAAGATCCCGTCAAATCAGAGTCTGAAAAGAATAAAATATATGCAGCCTTACTCTTCCATAATAATAATAATAATAATATAATAACAACAGACTCAGTGTTTCAAAGACTCCTGTATATACAGGTAGGGGTGTTCATAAAAAACCGAAAGTAAAAAAACCGAACCGAACCGAACCGAAAATTTCGGTTATTGTGTTAGAAAGTCCGGTTCGGTTACCGAACCGATAAAAAATCCGGTTAATTTGGGCGGTTTCGGTTCCCAGGTTTGACTTAAACGGTTAACCAAAAACACCGAATTATATATATTTAAACTACTATAGGATCACATGTCCAAATTAAGCCCAGTGGTCAAGTGCCTGTACTTTGGCCCAAGAGGTACGGGGTTTGAGCCTCTGCCTCTCATAAAGCTTCTATTATTTTTTTACTTTATTTTTATATTTTGTTTACAATTAACAAGCTAACAAAAAATCATATATATTAGTATAGCAAATCAAATCAAAACTTAATCCACCATATCATATTCAATAGATTAGTATCTAATTTTCCTTTTTATTTAAAAAATTCATATAAAAAGATTTGATTACGATCTCAGACAAACAGCTATATTTGAAACTTAATCTAATATATCATATTCATATAAACTAGAAACTATTTTTTTTTTTTAAATAAATTCATATAAAAAGATTTTATTATTATTTTTGTTGTTTTTTCTTTGGGACACATGTTTGATTATCTTTATTAAGAAAATCTCGCTTTGAGACTTTTGCTTTTTTGAACTGTTTTTATTATTCACTGCACTTTTTCATTCAATGTTGAAAGTCTCATATGCAAACTTCAATAAGTGAGTAAAAAAAGATGAGTATATTAATGAGCTTCTAGACAAGGAAATTATATTTCTAACTAGGAAAAAATTTGAGTTAAAATTGATGAAAAATACTCAAATTTCTTTTCCAATAAGTGGTTACTGATTAACCGAATCGAATTAACCGAAACCGAAATTTTGGTTAACCAAATTTTAAAGGGTGGTAATGATTATTGAATTTGCACTAGTTTTTAAAATAGTTACCAAATCGATAAGCTAAACGGTATGATTAACCAATAATAAACACCCCTATATATCGGATTTGTGGGGACGCACACGCACCTTCAGGGTGCAATAATAATAACATTCCCTTCTGTCGTCCATATCTATATATATCGGTGCTTAGTAGAAGGATCAAACCAGACAAAACTAGCATAAATTATCAAACTGGCACTATTTATAAAAAAATTTACCAAAATGACATAATTGGAAAAATATTTACGAAAATGGCACACTTTAATATAGCGTCAATAGGAAAAGCCGTTTGAAACGGCGTCCGTTCAGCAGCGATTTCCATCCCCTTTTGGACGCCGTTTCAGACGACGTACGGACGCCGTTAGAAACGGCGTCCGAAAGGGTTCGTGTTTTTGACGCCGTTAGAAACGGCGTCCGAAACGGGCTTCCTTCACTCGTCACCATGTTTCACACACCGGCAACCACTACGCTGCACCGCACACCACCAGTAGCTACCACCTTCCATAACTAGGTTCTCTCTCTTCGATCCCTAATTTGGCTAGTCACAACTCTGTCATTGCTCGCTTCCTACCAGGACGAAATAGGAGTCCCATGGGTTACAAATTTCTACTTCCTGCCCTCGTAGTCATGGTGCCATTGAATCTCAAGATCATATATTTGTAGGGGTTGAAGAAGAAGATGAAAGTGCAGGGGTCACGGGAGGCAGAAACGGCGTACGGACGCCGTTAGAAACGGCGTCTGAGACGGTGTCCCAAGGAAGCCCTTTTCTAAACGGCGTCCGAAAGGGAATGGAAATCACTACTGAACGGACACCGTTTCGAACGGCGTTCCCTATTGATGCTACAGTAAAGTGTGCCATTTTGGTAAATATTTTTTCAACTATGCCATTTTGGTAAATTTTTTTGGAAATAGTGCCAGTTTGGTAATTTATTCACAAAACTACAGGCATGGATCCAGTATATTTGTTTTTAACCAATATACCATATATTTTGTCATATTTAGTAACTTTTAAATCGATCTATTTATATGTAACTTACCAAAGAGGGCACCAATACGCCGTCATCGGATCCCATGAGAACTTCGAAGTTAAGCGTGTTTGGACGAGAGTAGTACCAGAATAGGTGACCTCCTAGGAAGTCCTCACCCTCAGGTTGAGGGCACTGGGAAATAGCCTCTCTTCAGGTTAACACTCTGAAGGGAGAAGGCTGCGTACATCCGGTTCCCCCTCAGACCCTGGGTAAGCGGGAGCCCTTGAGGCACTGAATATGTTCCTTTTTTTATTTATATGTAACTTCATAGGTATATAAAAAAACTACTCTATACGGCAAAATATATGATATATTGGTTAAAAACAAATGCAATAAATCCTGACCCCAAAACTACACCGTTTAGAATCCATTTGATTATCAAATATACCCGATAGAAATATTTGACCATAAAAAGACAATATTAAACTAATATTAGCCTTTTCAAAAACGTACTATTCCATTTAATGTTAATTACTTTAAAAATAACACCCCTATTGGACTTATATGTGGGTCTCGTACATGTGCCTACTCTCTGTGCCAGGCCAAAGGCCCGTGAAGTTTAACAACAATTAGACATTTTGTACTTATTTTCTGGAAGATACAAGTATTGAACTCCTGCGAAATCCAACTTCTTATAGAAATTCAAAAATTTTCATTTGTATATTAGTGTGAAAATTGATTGTATCTCTAGGGCTCGTTTGTTTGAGTTGCCTGCTTTGTATCGCGACTCTGTCACTAATTATCGAAAAAAAGGGGTTGCGTAAAGAAGGATTTTTTTGGTAACAATTTTACCTTTAAAGAGAGAGAGGAAAAAATCGATTTCATTTTTTAGGAGTTTTTCTACTTTCAATTAGAAAACCCACCCCAGTATATACAAGTTAATACCTAGTCCTTAACTGAGAGTCAGACTTGGGTCATGACCCGATTCTGACCAAGGTGGACTCAGTAACATAACTAGTCATGTACCACCCATTCGAATTCTTAAGAGTAAGAATTCCATATGTGAATTAAATATGAATCTTGAGTACGAATTATAGGAAAAAAGATATCAATATATAAATTAGTAGGTTATTCTGTTTAATACTAATTAGTTTTGGAATAAACCCTTACTAATGATTATGTATAAATCTCATAACTATTTGTTCAAAAAACCCTACTAATGATTATTTATTCAAAATATATATATATATATAAATCTCATATATCAACTTTATAAGTATGATCTCAAGGCCCAATAAAATTTCACACGGATAATTTAAGTTGGCATATCATGTATTAAAGAAAGAATGATCTATGACCAAGCCCACTATAATAGACGGATTGACTCAAATTAACCTCCAACCAAAGGGGGCACCAACACGACGTCACCGGATCCCATTAGAACTCCGAAGTTAAGCGTGTTTGGGCGAGAGTAGTACTAGGATTGGTGACCTCTTGGGAAGTCCTCACCTTCAGGTTGGGAGCACTAGTAAACAGCCTCTCTTCAGGTTAACACTCAGAAGGGGGAAGGTTGCGTATATCCGTCCCCCCAGACCCTGCGTAGGCGGGAGCCCTTGAGGCACTGGGTATGCTATTTTTTTTACTCAAATTAACCTCCCAGTCCACCACCCTGACGGGTCAGATCATATCGGCTTATTTTGTGAATCAAATGAGCGCTCGACCCGACCTAACCCGACCCGGCTGATGGCCACCTCTACATAAATGGCAGGACAATCAAGGAGGGAAAAAGTCACCCTTGCAGCAAAATGAAGAACAAAATCAAAACCATAACTGCAATTTTCTCAACTTTCACTTCCATGTCTTCTTCTTCTCGCCTCTCGCACTCTCTCTCCTCCCTTTGCTCTACTCGGATCTCCGAGCCACCTGGGTTCTGGTCGACCCGTTTACTGGCTCGCTATCATGGTACCATGTCTAGTGGATCCGGGTCCAGGATGTCTGACCCGGATTCTTCTTCGTCAGCTATTGATTTCCTCACCTTGTGCCATAGCCTCAAGGTAAAAAATTGCCAAGTTTCGAGTCACTTGATTGATATTTTGATGTCTTCAACTATACTTGATTGACATGGGTGTTACCGATTTCACATGTGAGTCTAGTTTATTGGGGTCAAGTCCAATGAAATGGAGGGTCGGGCCTTGGTGTGGCCCAAGGTCGAGGTCTAGGCCTGTTTTGGAGATTTCAGTTGAACAGAATTAAGGTTTCTCAAAACAGCTAATTTATGGTTGAAATTATTTAGGGTTGCATAAATAAGGTTAAGGTTGTACAACAACACAACAGTCCTAGTGCCTCAAGGGCTCCCGCTTACGTAGGGTCGGGGGTAGGATGTATGCAGCCTTACCCCATCAGGGTGAGACCCTGACAAGAGACTGTTTCCGAGGACCCCCAACCTGATATTTGAAGGTTAAGATTGTATAGTCCTATAAATACGGTTCTCTTGTGCCCAGTATTGGTAAAGGGGAAGAATGTAATGCAAATAGTGGGAGTCTAATGCTATTATTTAGGGTTGCATAAATGAGGTTACTCTTTGGTTTTCAGTAGGGATAGCAATGGAGCAGATAAAACCCGTTACCCGCCGATGCTAGTCCCGTTTAGGGCATGTATGGATATAAGTGAGGTGGGTGCGGGTTTTGTGTACCCGCCACAGGTATGAAGTAGGTATGGGTATAGTGTTGTACCTATCCCTCCCCGCTCCATATCCCTGCCACGTTCTTGAATTCGTGACCTAAACTCAAGGATCAATGATGATCAATGAATTTAAAGGTTAGATGAATTGAGAATTTAAGATGAGAAAGAGAGAGAGAATTGAGACAGGTTAAGATAGAGATTTCATTAATATTTGATTGGATGATCTTTACAAATATGATCACTTCCATTTATAACTACTTACAATCATTTCAAATTATTGGCGGGAAATAACCGTCACTAAAAAAAGCAGGAAAAGGGGGAGCGAGGTGTTAATTACACATATTCTAGATCTTTCTAGTTTATTCTTTTACATTTTTATAATACCAAGTGTGTCCTTTTGTTTGAATTAATCCCCAATGTGTCCTTGACTCTATTGGGTGCCAAGACAAGCAAAAGGGCCGGACCTTTGACAGTGTCATGACAAGGTTGCTGCCGGACCGTGACAATGTCATGACAAGCTTTGCTGCGGACCCGTGCCGGACCATGACAGTGTCATGACAAGCCTCTCCTGCGGACCCGTGACATTGCCGCCCCCATGAAGCGATCCTTGTCCTCAAGGATTGAAGTGCAGAAACTGTTTGCGAATGAAATACCAATCCTCCCAGGTCTCTTCTGCTAAGTTCTTCCAGTGAATCAATACTTGTGCAATCTTCTTCTTGTCCCTTGTCACGGTGCGATGCTGGACCACCTCTTGTGGCGTAACTTCAGGGTCCCCTTCCAAGTCACAATGTGGAAGCTCGTTGCTGATTTGTGCCCGTTGCTCAATCTTCTTCTTAAGTCTGGACACATGAAAAACAGGATGGATTTGGGCCCCTTCAGGTAGGGCAAGCTTGTAAGCTACCGTTCCAGTCTTTGCCAAGACTGGATATGGCCCGTAATAGCGTGCAGCCAACTTCAAGTTCTTCCTTAAGGCAAGGGAAGTTTGACGGTATGGCTGAAGTTTGAGGTACACTAAGTCCCCCACTTCAAACGTACGTTCGGTTCTCTTCAAATCTGCCATTTGTTTGTACCGGTGCTAAGCTGCCTTCAAGTTTTCCTTGAGAAGGTTGATCATAGTGCTTCGTTTTGCAGCAAAGTCCTCCACATCAGGAGATGTGGAGTGGCACGGCACGTCCCATGCTAGGAGGCGTGGCTCATAACCGTATAGAGCCCGGAAAGGTGAAGTCTTCAATGAAGAGTGATAATTTGTATTGTACCAAAATTCGGCCCAAGGCATCCATTGTGCCCATAGCTTGGGTTTGAGGAGAGCCATGGCACGAAGGTAATTTTCAAGGCATTGATTCACCCTTTCAGTTTGCCCATCTGGCTGTGGGTGATAAGAGCTACTTATGTGCAAGTGCACTCCGGCAAGACGCATGAGTTCTTTCCAGAACAAGCTCAGGAATGAGGAGTCTCTATCTGACACTATATCTTTTGGCAGCCCATGTAAGCGGTATATGTGGTCCAAGAAGAGCTGGGCAACTCGTGCTGCCGTGTAGGGATGCGCCAAGGTCAAGAAATGGGCATACTTGGTGAATCGGTCTACCACGACAAGGATCATGTCTTGCCCTTGAGATCGTGGAAGGCCTTCAATGAAATCCAGGTTGATGCTGGCCCAGGCCTGCTCTGGAACAGGCAGAGACTGAAGCAAGCCAGGGTAGTGCACATGTTCCGCTTTTGTGCGCTGACATATGTCACAGCTGCGCACCCATTCCTGAACACTATCCTTCAGCCGTGGCCAATAGAACATGCTCTTGACTCGCAATAAAGTCCCAGTTATCCCAGAGTGACCTCCAACTGGAGAATCATGAAGGGCGTGCAAAACTTTGGCCCTCACCATTGCGCCTTTACCCACATAAATGCGCCCCTTGTACCGAATGATTCCTTGCTCAAGGGAATACGGAGGTTGCCCCTTTGGATCAAGGGCAAGCTGTGCAAGGAATTGGGAGGCTTGGGCATCACCATCATAGCTATCGCTAACCTCACGCACCCAAAGAGGAGTGACCGTGGTTAGCTAGGACAACGTTGCCGGGTCCGGATCTTCACTGCGCCTTGACAAGGCATCTGCGGCACCGTTCTCGGCCCCTTTGCGATACTGAATACTGTAGCTGAGCCCCATTAACTTGGAGGCTCCTTTTTGTTGCAGCCTAGTGCTGATGCGTTGATCTAGGAGATGGCGCAGGCTAGAGTGATCGGTCTTGATGGTAAAATGGCTGTCTAACAGGTAGTGCCTCCATTTTTGGACAGCTATGATCACGGCTATGAGCTCTTTTTCATATACGGACAAGCCCAGGTGGCGTGGGCTAAGTGCCTGGCTGAGATAAGCCAAAGGCCTGCCATTCTAGGTCAAAACGGCCCCAATTCCAACATCACATGCGTCGGTCTCTAAGACAAACGGTTCGCTGAAGTTTGGCAATGCCAGCATGGGTGCTGTCATCATGGCTTCCTTCAATGATTCAAATGCATTATGGGTTGCATTGTTCCAATGGAAGGCCCCCTTCTTGAGGAGGCTAGTCAAGGGCTTACTCATAGTGCCGTAGCCTTTGATGAACTTCCGGTAATAACCCGTAAGGCCAAGGAACCCACAAAGGCTTTTGACACTGGTTGGCACGGGCCAATCTTTCATAGCTTCGATCTTGCCCGCATCCGTAGCCACACCTTCCTGTGTGATTCTATGCTCCAGGTATTCCACATGATGTTGCCCGAACGTGCACTTGCTGCATTTAGCGTACAGCTTGTGGGCACTGAGCGTGTCCAGGACCAAGGTTAGGTGCTTCAGGTGCGCCTGCATCTCAGGGCTATATATCAGGATATCATCGAAGAATACCAAAATGAACTTCCTTAGGAAAGGGGCGAAGACCTCGTTCATTAGGGCTTGGAATGTGGCAGGGGCATTCGTGAGCCCAAAGGGCATGACACGAAATTCATAATGTCCTTGGTGTGTTTGAAAAGCGGTTTTGTGGCGATCTTCATTCCGTACCCGGACCTGATGATAACCGGCCCGGAGGTCTATTTTGGAGAAAATCGCTGCGCCTTAGAGCTCGTCCAGAAGATCATCAATAACCGCAATAGGAAACTTGTCCTTGATCGTAATCCGGTGAAGTTGACAGTAATCTACACAAAACCGGTAGATTCCGTCCTTCTTCTTGACTAAGAGGACCGGAGAAGCAAAGGGACTCCGACTGGGCTGAATAATGGAAGTCTTTAGCATCTCCTCCACTTGTCTTTCTATCTCATCTTTCTGATTGTGAGGGTACCGGTACGACATGATGTTGACCAGCGTAGCCTCTGGCAATGTAGGGATGCCATGATCATGGGCGCGAGGTGGAGGTAGGCCTTTGGGGATGTCAAACACATCCTCATAGTGGCGCAACAAGTGTGCTATGTCCGGGTCAACCTCTGTTTCAGTTTCCTCTACTCCAGTGGCCATAAACAGATGGCCTAAGACACAACTTGCTTGTTTGTTCAAGAACGGAGTGATGCCACGCTCAGAAATGGAGTGCAATGATGCTTGCTCAATCGTTCCTTGCAACTGTATGGCCTTGCCCTCCTTGAAACAAGAGAACTGTAGGTTGGTGAAGTCAATGGTCATAGGCCCTTAACGTTGTAACCAATCAACTCCCAAAACCATGTCGCTACCCCGTAGCTCAAGCACACGCAAGTCATCAATGAAAGTGGTACCTTGAACCTTCCACCTAACACCCGTGCACTTTTGGTAACTCATTAGACTTTCACCGTTTGCTACGGTGACAGTCATTACTATTGTAGGCACGATCTCCAACCTCAACTCACGGACTGCCGCTGCATCAAGGAAGCTATTGGTGCTCCCATTGTCAATGAGGACCGTGACGGCTCGCTTCTTGATGGTCCCCCTTAAACGCATTGTGTTATGGGTAATGCGTCCGGATAATGCATTCAGGGAGATCTCCATGACTCCTGTCTCCTCCTCTTGAGCGTCCTCCTCAAGAACCTCTTCTTCCAGATCCTCCTTTACTTCTTCCAGTCCCTCCATGCTTTGGAGTTGTTTGGACTTGCAAACGTGTCTAAGGAAGCAGCGTTCCCTGCACTTGTAACATTGGCCAGGTTCGCGCCATGGCGCGCTAGGGTCTGAGGAAGCAACAGGGCCAAACTTGGCCCCTTCGGGCCTGGACACGGACCCGTGGGAGTGCGCTGAGCCCTGGAAGGACACGGACGATCCGGCACGCGCACTGGCAGCTGGCTTGGCACTGAAACCCGATCTAGTGACAGCAGGTGCTGACCCTCTAGTACCACGGATCTCAGCGATAGCAATGTCTTAAAGCTTGGCTTGCTCAAATGCCAAACTTAAGTCATTAGGACGTGCGGCTTTGACAGAGGCTCGAAGCACGGGCTTGAGGCCGCTGATGAAGCTGGAAATGGAGTAGGCCTCCGTTAGAGTTGGATGATAAATCAACATCCAACTCTTGAGTCCCTCAAAGCGTATGATATAATCTTCCACCGTACCGTTTTGGACAATTTTGCTGAATTCCTCCACAATTTCGCGGAGAGATCGATCACCAAACCTTTTGTAAGGCTCATCCATAAAAAACTGCCCAGTGATAACTGGATTTTTGAGCTCAAGAGCTTGATACCATGCATCACTGTGCTCCTTTAGGTGATTGGAAGCAAATTCCACCCATTCCTCCGTTGGCTTTTGATACCAGTGGAAGTATTTGAGAAGTTTCCTGATCCAGCCCCGTGGATTGAATCCATCAAATCGTGGTGGATCAAATTTGGCCGTGTGATGCGAACTCCAGGATCGGTTGCTGCCATTGAATCCCCTATTTTCTCCTTCTTCATTTGTCCGTGAGGGAACACAATGGTTCCTGAGCTCCGGTGGAGGTGGCGGTGGTGGAATTAGGCCATTTCCTCCCAAACGAACATAATTTCCAGATCCTCCAGCGTTTGTATTAGCTGCAGCAACCTGTACTTCTACCTCCACTTGTTTCTCCTGGCTGATTGGGAACCTCCTCCGGCATTCGATGTTTCTAATGTGGATCTTAGATCCTCGGTGATCCGAGCCTGAGAATCCACGGATGATTTGAGTTCATTGCTTATCTTGACCTTATTTTCTGAGATCATCTCCAATCTCTCCAAACGTTTCTCCACGGACTCGATTCTTTGTTGAACATGAGAATCAGCCGTCTCCTCAGATGATGACATAGTTGCAGCGGATCGTATATTACGAGTGATGGCAAGCTTCATGATCGGAAGATGGCTCTGATACCACCTTGTCACGTTCTTGAATTCGTGACTTAAACTCAAGGATCAATGATGATCAATGAATTTAAAGGTTAGATGAATTGAGAATTTAAGATGAGAAAGAGAAGAATTTAGATGACAAAGAGAGAGAGAATTGAGACGGGTTAAGAGAGAGATTTCATTAATATTTGATTGGATGATCTTTACAAGTATGATCACTTCTATTTATAACTACTTACAATCATTTCAAATTATTGGCAGGAAATAACTGTCACTAAAAAAAGTAGGAAAAGGGGGAGCGGGGTGTTAGTTACACATATTCTAGATCCTTCTAGTTTATTCTATTACATTTTTATAATACCAAGCGTGTCCTTTTGTTTGAATTAATCCCCAATGTCCTTGACTCTATCGGGTGCCAAGATAAGCAAAAGGGTCGGACCTTTGACAGTGTCATGACAAGGTCACTGCCAGACCTCTGCTGCGGACCCGTGTCGGACCATGACAGTGTCATGACAAGCCTCTGCTGCGGACCCGTGACAATCCCCCACCTCGCTTTATATCCACTAGTACCCGCTCTATTTTAACGTTCAAATTAAAAAATACAAGCTTAAATTTAATTACCTAAATTATTCATCAATATTATAACAAAATATAATTAAATGTTTAAAAATAATATCAAATAATTAATATGGACCGGTATGGATAATTATTTTGTACCCACATTAGGGCGGGTAATGGATACCCGTTGGATGCTCGAAGGTAATGGGTGGATATGGGTATGGATTTGGGTGGCGGGTACGGGAATGGAGGAGGCACCCTTGTACCCGCCCCATTGCCAGCCCTAGTTTCTAGCGTTGCGATTTTACACAACTATAAATAGGGTCATCTTGTGCCTAGTATTCACAAGAGTAAAAAATGTAAAGCAAATAGTAGGAGTTGTCTCCCACATAATGGCTTGGGATTATATAAATGAGGTTATTCTTACGATTGTATAGATCCATAAATTGTTTTTTTTTTTTTTTTTTGCGCCTAATAATGGCATGATTAAAAAATGTAAAGCAAACAGTGCAAGTCCAATGGTCTCCCACATAATGACATAATGGCTAGAATTATCTAGGATTGCATAATAAGGTTACTCTTGGGTTTCTAGCGGTTATGATTGTATCAGCCCATAAATAGGGTTCTCTTGTGCCTAGTATTAGCAAGAGGAGAAAATGTAAATCAAACAGTGGAGGTCGAGTGCAAGTGTAGTAGGGTTACTCTCACCCTCTCTTGACCCTGCCTTGGCAGGAGCCCCTGAGGCACTGGGTTTGTTATTGTTGCTGCTGTTGTTGTATTTGCATAACTTATTGGGATTCAGTGTCTGGCTATATTCATACTAAAGTTGTATGAACCACATAAGTTTCATGTTTCGTGTTTTCTCCCCTCCCCCTTTTGTGTGCTTGCTACTTCAATTTAAGGTTCCGATGTTAGTGGGCGTGTTGTAACATTGGGAACATTTCGGATTTAATTTTACTTCACAGTTGAAGCTATTATTCATTCATTTCATCATTTTTGATGTTCCATCTCAATATATATATGCTTATATATGGTTGATTCTTTGTTTTATAGTTCATTGGATGCATCATTTGCATATCTAAAATTTACTAATTCATAATGTGTTAGACCTAGTTTGTATCATTTCCTGACTAAATTTTTTTTTCTAGAAAACAAAAAGGACAGGATGGATCATCCGCAGAATAAAGGATCCTGAATCGATTGCGGATCATATGTATCGGGTAGCGTTAATGGCTTTGATCGCCAAGGATTTTCCTGGTGTGAACAGGGAGAGGTTAGATTCGTATTCATATTATGCTATCCTTGATTTTCTAACTTGATGTTTTAAGCTGGTAGCAAAGCTCGCCTTTTACTTGTTTTCCAAAGAAAGTTGCGATTAGGGGCATAAACGAGCTGAATCGAGTCGAGCAACCCTTTGTTCGAGCTCGAGCTGATAAGCCTTATCGAATTTGAATTCGAGCCAAGCTTTTATCGAGGTTTAGAACCTTTGTTGAGCTCGGTTTGATAAGCTTTTAGCGTGCTTGATACTCGGCTCAGTTCCGCTGGTTAGGCTAATTGAGCCAAATCAAGCTCGTTATCGAGTCGAGCTTGCTATTCAAGTTATTATCGAGCCATTATCGAACCATTTTTGAGTCAACATTGAGCCCTTAACGAGCTCTTAACTAACTGTTCACGAATGTTAATGAGCCAAGCATCCCCTTTTCCGAACTTGACTCGATAATCTCATTGAGCCTCCTCGAATCCTGCTCAATAAGCTATGGAACCTCCATTACGAGTAAGAACAAGCCGAAGTCGATTTCAAACATGAAGTTACTCTTTCCTGTTATGATCATTTTGACAGGTGCATCAAAATGGCAATTGTGCATGACATGGCTGAAGGTACCCACATCTCTAAGTTTGTTGTTTGATTTTTTTTTTTAAACTTAGCATCTATTTCATCAAAGATATTCTCCGAACTGAATTCCTTGTAAATGGTATCAGGTAAATAAGTCAATTCTTATTGCCCTGATGATACTCTTTCTACTTATCTACGACTCACAATTCTTGTTGGTATTTGTTCTTAGTATTTGCTTTTTAGTGGGGGCCCTTCAGAACCAGTATCTGTTCAGGATAGTAACCTGTAGGGTAAGGTTGCGTACATCTCACTCTTACTAGACCCTGCATTGGCGGGAGTCCTTTGAGGCACTGAGTTTGTTGTTGTTGTTGTATTATTTGTTCTTAGAATTTCTGTGCTAAAGAGTTTATTTATTGCATGTATAAGATGTTATGATATCAATTTGAGATGCAAATTTGAACAAAGAATTGCATGGTTGAACCTGTTTATGATATCAATTCTTAGAATTTCTGTGCTAAAGAGTTTATTTTTTGCATGTATAAGATGTTATGATATCAATTTGAGATGCAAATTTGAACTAAGAATTGCATGGTTGAACCTGTTTATAATAGTTTTGCTTGTCCTTTAAACTCTCAGCTGGTTATCATATGATGTTTCTCCGTTATAAAGCAGCTAGAACTGTACATAGACTGATTTCTGAAGTGCAAAGCATTGTATAAGCAACAACAACAACGACAACAAACCCAGTGCCTCAAACAGGCTCCCGCCAAGGCAGGGTCTAGAGAGGGTCTTGACCCTTATAGGGTGCTATCATATAGGGAGACTGTTTCTAAAGGGCCCTTAACTGAAAAAAACAAAGATAGAACAATATTTATAAATCCAAGTCCAATAAAGCAGAATCAAATACGCAAGCACACAAGCAACAGTAGCAGCATGCTTTGTGAACCAGCATCCGTGTGCTAAGCATTGTATAAGCAATACTTACCAAAAATGGTATAACCTTTGACTCCATGTTTGAATCAGTACTTCTAAAAAGTTCTAGATCCACAACTATTTCACCGGAGCTTTTGTTTTCATCAAGGAGTAAAAATGGAAATAGTGAATTTACTTTTGATATATGTGGGAATTTGAGATGCATTGTTCTTCCCTTTTAGCTATTGTTGGAGATATAACACCAGTTGATGGCGTACCGAAAGCCGAAAAGCGTAGAAGAGAGATGGAAGCTATAAATGAAATGTGTGAAGTCCTTGGAGGAGGAATGAGGGGTATGTTTGCTTGTTTTCCTAGAATGTTCACATGTCATTCTTTTGTTGTGGGGTCTATGAACCGAATGTTTGATGAATTACTCGTGCTCCAAATCGATTACAACTCGTTCGTGTTCTTTATGGGAACTGGATAGCTTATCAAGCCAAGTTCGAGCAAACTTGATGAGCTTAACGAGCCGAGTTTGAACAAGGGAGTGCTTAATAGTCAATATAAGCTCATAATTGGGTGGATAACGACTTGAGGTCGACTCAATAGCAAGCTCGCCTCAGTTGTGAGCTCGATTCAACTCAATAATGAGCTTGAATCGACTCGATTAGGCCCAAGTGCCGAGTTGAGTTAAGTATCAAACATACTAAAATTTTATTTAACCGAGCTCTCGAAACTAGCACAAACTTGAGGTCGAAGAGGCTTATCGAACTCGAGTGAGACCTGAGGGTGCTCGGCTCGTTTACACCGCTAAATTGGGTCTGATTTAACTCTAGATTTTGTTATTTGCAGCTGAAGAGATCAAAGAACTTTGGACCGAGTATTCAAACAATTCTTCTTTGGAGGCAAATATAGTGAAAGATTTTGACAAAGTATGTACATTCAATACCCATTTACAAGTTTGCATATTTGGAAGGAAAAGTTTAATCCTTGGCTTCTTACTGTCTGTTAGCAGTTTATGAATTTTTTTTTTTTTTTTTTTTTTTTTTTTTATAACGAATGGTAAGAAGTGCTATCGGGTTGCACGAGCAAAAAATCCTCTCCAAACTCCTCATAAATCCCCTCACCCCTAATGAAATCCGGAATCGATCCCAGGTCTTTTGTACTACTCCCAGAGACTTTACCAATTGAACTAGCCGACACCTTATACATTTTCATATAGTGATTGGTTATAGTTATTTGGTGGGGAGGTTCCTGAAATATAGAGGTTTCTTATGATGTCGTTTCTATGGTATTCACACAAGTCTAATGTTAGTCAAGACTCGCGATTTTGACTCCGATAGTCCTAATGTTTGTTAGTTCAAAATAGTATTTCATATTTTATCTTGTGACTAACACTCAGGCAAAAATATAAGGACTAATTTTCATTTTTAAAAAATAAGGGACTGGATCGAATAAACTTACAAACATTAGAGACCAACGGAATAAATAACTTATTGATATTCAGCATAGCCATATTTAGGAAGGAAAAATCCGTTCACTGTTGTTCTAAATCTTCTTGTATGTTGGGTGTGTGTGAGTACATAAGGTCTCAGGTCAGGGATCCTCGGAAACAGCCTCCCTAAAGGGGTAAGACTGCATACATCCCCCCAAAAACCCTGCATATGCGGGAGCCCTCAAGGTACTGGGTCGGTTATTGTTGTGTGAGTACGTACAGTATGATTCGGTAACTTGTGTGATCATCTGGTTTTCATACAGGTTGAAATGATCCTCCAGGCACTAGAATATGAAAAAGGTAATGTTTTTCACTCTACTCTTCTTTTTCTTTTCTTTCAATTCATCTCTCTCTCTCTCTCTCTTACGCCCTTGCCATCGAGCATTATGAATAGACAGTTTACACTTTGAAAATATTTATCTCAAAATGATATTTGTACTCAAACCAATGTCCAAATTTTCATTAATCGGATGGTTTTCAGATCGGTCATTTTTGGATCGGTTACCCTAATTGTTTGGATTTGGTTCGGATAAGATTATTAGGTTTTTGGATTTATGAGCATTACTTATAATTTTCAAATTTCTGAAAATTGGACAACCAAGATCACATGAATGCGTTTTAAATTTTCTATGTTGAGTATTAACGGTTTTTCACTTATGAACATGATTTCCAAATGGAAAAGGAAAAATAGAGATGAAAAGGAAAATTATTTTTCTATTTCTAAATGGGGCCAACAGATTGGGTTTTAAAATCTATTTTTTACTTGTTTTTTGTTTAGCATTACTTTCTAGTTTCCACATGTATTGAACTGCAATTAGAATCAATGTGTTCAGCATCATAAACTATCGCTCTGAACTGTGATCTGATTCCATGGTTCGATCCCCTTGGCATTGTAGTCTTAAATGTCATGTCGACGTTTTCTTGGCCTATAAGTTCTGACTTATATCGTCGCGTCTCGTTTTTCAACAGAGCATGGGAAGGTTCTAGATGAATTTTTCTCCTACGCTGAAGGTAAAAACTCCAACTTCTTCATTATCATTTGTGGCTAAAACTGCAAATGCCTCTGCTCTATTCCGTTCTTAGTAAAATACGCATATAATTGATGTATTCTATTTAAAAAGGGCGTTCACTATCATGGTTAGCAATACGGTAAAATAAACGTTTTTCACATTAGCTGTATAATACACCTTTTATAATACGTATTCTTACAACACTAACAAAAGGGCTCTCGCCAAGGCAAGATCTGGGGAGAGTGAGATATACGCAGCTTACCTGTACAGGGTGCTACCCTAAAGGGAGACTGTTTCCGAAGGACCCCCAACCTTTATAATAGATATTCATATTTTTCTCAAATATGCTTCTTACTTTACCGCTATTATAGGATAACACCATCAAACAAACGTCAAATCAACATGATTATATCACTCTTCATTTTATCAGTATTTTAAATGGAGTTATTATAGACATAAAGGTAGTCGTATATAGTTTTTTTACAAGTTAGTGGACTTTTGACCGAATGTTTTATATAGGGAGCCAAATAATGTTCAAATGTATTAAATTCAGTTTAATTCCGACACAGTATCTTACTATGCTCTATACATCTCATTAGTTAACATGTTTTATATGATCTTTTTGGGTTTTACAGGGAAATTGCAGACACAACTTGGAAAAAGTTGGGCTGCTGAGATTATTTCCAGAAGACCTAACAAGACTACTTAATCCTTCTTCCCGCTCGCTTCGAGTTTTTGATCGACAAAATACCTTAAAAGGATATTATGTTACAGAAAATGAACGAAAAGACGATGTTTTGTTTCATTGTTACATGAAATGGACATTGTGTTTTCGAAAAATGAACGCGGATACTAATGTGACAACCGGCTGCTGCAAAGCTGATGATTAGGGCTTCGTTTGTTTCAACGGAAGTACTTTTTCCACGAAAAGGAAAATGTTTTTACATTTTGATATTCCTTGCTTATTTTAAAGAAATCATCTTTTACCAATCATCTTATACTTAGTTATAGGACAATATAGGTAGCAATACAATATATTTGAAATTATTGAGATTCTGTGTGGTTGTAAAATTATTACTAAGATACCCTGAGGTTTGAGCATTTATTACATATTATGACATTTGAATGTATATAATGACGTACTTTGAAGTTGAATATTTTATATTTTATCTGCAGGCACTTAACTACTACTTCAGGTTGGGGGTCCCCGGAAACAGTCTCCTTTTCTGCCGGAAGGGGTAAGGCTGCGTACACCACCTCCCCTAGACCCTGCGTTCTGCGGGAGCCGCAAGGCACTGGGACTGTTGTTGTTGTTGTTGTTGTTGTTGTTGTTGTTGTATCATACATCAAAATTTGATGAATTTTTGTAAAATCTGACCAAATATAAAAGTGATAATGTAATACATAATTACGATAATATTTACAAGTCATATCAATGTTTTTAGCAAATTACGATAAAAAGTTTATAGTATATTGATGCAAAAACTACCGGTCAAAATTATATGCCGTGTTAGCATTTTTTAGGAAAAATCTAATAATAATGCTTATATATTGTCGGAATCATGTTTCTAGATCACTCAGAATGATGACTTCCCTTCTTTTAAAATGGAAGTCATTTTCCCTTATTTGAAGGAAAAAGGTTTTCCTTGGGAAAACCTTTTTCGTCATTAATCTTGCGCCAAATAACGGAAAAGAGGAAAATCACTTTCTAGAATGTGGTTTTCTCCCTGAATAAACGGAGCCTAGACCTCGAAACTAAGCTTACTATATCAGAAATTATGAGAATCATATCGGTTTTTTGTCATTTCTATCCTTTTTCTTTTTGATGATGGTTTGTTACATCAATGTTCTCTATTTTTTCGAAATATATTGCATTTCTTATATATATATATATATATATATATATATATATATATATATATATATATATATTACTGCTTTTCCTAATAACCGAATGTGATGCCCCAAGTGGTCATTTGTCGAGGCCTTGTTTAATATCATTTTTCTATTTGCAGTAAGAAACCAAAAATAAGGTTTTGGAAAGCTGTTACTGACTATTTTGTCCCTCAAAAGTTAAAGATTAAGTGTTTGATCTTATTTTTAGAAGGGAGTTTTACATTTTTAACTAAAAGTTATAGTTTTTAATGTTTAAACTTAAGGAAGTTAACCAAAAAATAAGTATTTCAATTAATTATAACATCACATTAGACGGTTTGGAGATGTAAAATATTTTTGAAATTATTTTTTAATTTATAAATTTTGTATTTGTATATTTTAGTTATTTAATTATGGACAATTTTTCAGTTCAACTACTGTTAATCTTCTGGCCAGATTTCATAAAAAATGTGACAACATATAACAGAAGGGGTGATCCGTTAGAAACATAATGTCATAAGCCAAAAATGTGGCTTTATGTTGGAACGGTGATGCCGTACTCTAAATTTTTGACTAAAATTTATTTCACCCATCAAATGAATTAAAAAAGTTCAAACATATTTCATATACTAAAAAATTAGTTCCCCAAACACTAAAGTGCAATATAAATAAAGAATTTATTATTTAGGTATCTTAAAGTTTGAGCATTTATCACCTAAGTATTCTAACGTTTTAATAGTTTATCATCTAAGTATCCTACGCCGAAACTTAGTGGAACTTTGTCAAAATTTGGCCAAATTTTACCAAAAAAAAAAAGTTAATGTGGTGCATGGTTACACCAATGTACATGAACTATATTGATATTTTTATTAAAATCTAGCTCGTTACAAAAAATTCACTAAAATACAACGGAAGATATCTACAAATTTAGTGAAATAACATGTCAACTCAGTATTTTTTAACGACAAATATCACATTTAGGACACTTATGTACTATTGTAATTATATTTTACGTCATTACTTTCTAATAAAAATCTATCAACATTTTATCATTAAGTACTTAATTAATAAAATTTTTAAACTTTAGACATTTGAAAAGTTGGGAGGGGTTCACAGTGATGAAATTAGAAGTTGGGATCGTATTAATTTTGACCAATAATTTAAGAGTGTCTTTAATAAAATTAAAAGTTATAGAATCACTTTGATTTTGACTAATAATCCTGGAGATTTAGTCCAATATTATCCAATTTTTAAATGTCGCCATCGTCTTCATTCTTGAAGATTTCGGAGTTGATCCACTATGTAATCTACAGCTACTCACGGAATCCATCTCACTCTCAACTGCAGTAACCGCCATTGATCCTCCATTTGCTCATTCTCTCTTTTCTAGGTAAACTCTCTCTTTTCTCTCTCTGGATGAGATTTGGCTGAGCACTTGGCAATAATCATGCACAACATGTACAGTAGCTCAAATTTGTCACTTATGACCTCATTTTCTTTCAATGATTACTGCTATTTCTTGAATGAAAGGTATCGATCTAGTTTTTGTACTTGTTGCTCTTCAATTCCGATCAATTCTAGTAGATTAGTGCATATAAACCCTAGTTTCTTGTGTGGATTGCGCCAATCGAATCTGATTCAATTGGCGCCTTCTAGAAGGTTGATTTTGTGTGGAAGGCAGTACCTTTCGTCGATTTATGATGTTAGTCGAAGTTTTTGTGAGAAAAATTGTTGTATTGAAGAGAGGATTAGTGGTAGAGTTAGGGAGAATGAATGTAATGAAGCTTGTTGTGTTAGAAAGAGGATTAGTGCTAGAGTTAGTGAGAAAAATGATAAAAGGAGATACAATTGTGGGGTTTTTGAGGAGAAGTGTGAAGCGCGTCGAGGTGGTATGATTGGGGATGCTGAAGCTATGCTTAGCTTGCTGACTGAGGATGTGAATGAAGAGTGTTTCGATGTTAGGGGGAGAAAAAGAGAGAATGTTGCGAAGGAAAGGGTTAAGAGTAGGATGAACGATGTTGGGTCTGGTTTGGAGAGAGATTGGAAGGATGAATGGGTGAATGAAGAGTGTTTTGATGTTAGAGGGAGAAAAGGGGGATTGTCTAAGAGAGGGAATGCCGTTAGAAGAGAGAGTGTTACGAAGGAAAGGATTAAGAATAGGATAAACAGTGTTGGGTCTGGTTTGGATAGAGATTGGAAGGATGAATGGGTGAATGAAGAGTGTTTTGATGTTAGAAGGAGAAAAGGGGGTTCATCAAAGAGTGGGAAAGTCGTTAGAAGAGAGAATGTTGCGGAGGAAAGGATTAAGAGTAGGATGGACAGTGTCGGGTCTGGTTTGGAGAGAGACTGGAAGGATGAATGGGAATGGAGATGTGTTCAGTCCAAGGAAGAGGGTTATCGGGGGAGTGAAGAAGCAGAAGCGTTGCAGATAGAAAAGGATGGGGGACTAAGGAGACGAGAATCTACTGGTTCGTCTTTTTACTCACTTGATTCAGGTGGTTTCGAGAGTGATACAGACATTGATGTGAAGCATGAGGTGTTTGTTGGGGAGAGTTCGGTCATCGATGAGAAGGAATCGAGGAAAAATGGAGGGATTGTCATTAATGAGGAAGCTGGGGTAGACACGAGGAGATATAGAGAAGAGAGAGACGAGTACTTGCAGAGTGATAGACGTGAGAAAATGGGAGTGGGAAGTGCTGTTCCGTGGGAGAAGAAGCTTATAGAAGAATCAGCTAAGGAATCCAAATCTAGAAAGGATTCTGTTATTGGTCGGTCGCGGTTGCCACATCCTAATGAAAGCAAGTCCGTGAAAGCTTCGAGTTTGAAAAAGAAATCAAATTATCAAGAAGAGTTATCAACTTCTGCAGCAAATTTCCATGATGAATCTAGATCACATATTGGAATGGAAAATCAACATAGTAGATATTCAAATTCTGGTGTTAAATACGACGAGGCAACCGAAATTCGTGGAGATGGTTTCGGAACTGCTTCTAGCTCAAGGAGCAGATTGAGTGGCAGGGAGGAAAATGCAGCTTTAGTTGGCAATTTAGTTCAGGAAGCAAGCGTTGACTACTCTAAAGCATGTGGTCAAATCACTCAAGAAGAAAGGTTACAGAGTAGCTCCCACCAACATGCTGAGCGTTCTGATGTTCGTCACCGGAAAGAATGGACCTTAGCTAGTGACAGGAAACCTCTGAGACTCGAGAATGAAGAAGAAAGTTCTACTTCGACTCAAACTAAAGTTATGAATGAAAATGAACAGCATGGCCAAACAATTCTTGTTGGCACTGGGGAAGTCGACTCAAGTCGTAGATCCCAGAACCGCAATGAAAACATAGCTACTGGTGAGAGGTATCTTCAGAGAGCTTCTAGGTCCCAGAGGGAATCAGAAACAATAATGAATATTTCGGAAAAAGAATCAACCTTGCTTATTTCTAGCCAAGAAGCAAGAGGAGAAATCCCAGAAAGTGGAGGACTCATTAGGAAAACTAAATCAAGAAGGGCACCACAACATCTGATGGGTACTTCCGCAGTTTATCCTAGTGAGACAGAGAGAGTTACTGGCGCAAGAATGGCAGCTGAACAGAGAATATGTCATGAGCAGAGTCATTTGGCATCAGAGAAACATAAACAAATTGAGAAAATAGTTCTGCAAACTGAAATCAGAACTAAGGTACACGAGCCCTTTCAGCGTGCAAATTTTAGTGGAAGTAGCTCGGGAGAAGCCATGGTTACTCCACCATCTGTAGCTTTAATTTCCCATAGTGGAGAACAAGAAATTGGTGAAAAGGAAGATAAGAGAGATAGACCAATGATGTCTCCATCATCTCAGTTAATGGAAAGAGAGCCTGTGTATGTTAAACCTGCTATCACGTTCGTGAGACAAGATTCCGGAACCATTTCAGAGGGTGGATCTGGTAGGGTTTATGTTCATCCTTCTTCTAGAACTTCACCCCTTGATGAGGTAGATAGTAGTGGTCAGAGCAGGTCTCATGATAGGCCCTCCCACCAGATCTCTCATGAAGATTTACTCGGTTCAGTTGAGCGAATGGAGATGTCATCTGCTCAGTTTGTTAGCGAGTTTGTAGAGAAGGTAAGACATGAAGCACCTACTTCTGAAGAACAAATAGAGAAGAAGTTTCCTGAAACAGAGTCGGTCCATCGAGGGGAGAAACACTTACAGAGAGGACCATCAAAATCTGATTCTCAGAGCATGCTTTTAAAGAGGCAAAAGTCAAGTCGTTCATCTGGGGGTTCTGGAACTAAGGGACCCTCAGATGAAACGTGGGATGTGAAGGATCAGTCTGCCCCTGGAGCTGTGGAGACAGAAGCTCCAGTTAGCACTTTGATCTCCAAAGAGGCCGATATGAAAAGAACTGGAAAATCCTTGTGGAGTACCATTACTGGTATATTTCAACTAAGATGGGGTTCACGCACTGAAACCCAAAAATCCCCCGTAAAATCTGGTGGCCCAAGCTCATTAAACGAATCGGCTAGTGGTGAAACATGGTTTTCTGGCAATGAACCGGATGAAACTAATAGTGATAACATGAAACGAGAACGGACAAGCGTTCCGTCTTCTGGCGATCAGCCCTTAATAAGGAGAAGTTCGACGCAGAGCTCAACAGATAAAGTGAGATATAATGAAGTGGGTGCTTCATCCTCCTCAAATGTCTTAGAAAGCGCTACACCGTCCGGAGATGCGTCTATGGTGACAAATATTGACTGGGGTGTTGAGCAACAGATAGCACCAGTGATTCCTTCTGTGGATTCTTCCGGAACATCCTCCAGACTGTTTAGAAGAGCGCATACTATCCAAGAGATCCCTGGGGAAGGTGAAGCAAACCCTATACAGGCCAGAACCCCTACCGATGACATTTCAGAGGAAGGTGAAAGGGTGGTGTTACGTAGCAGTACAGGAGAGAGGATGGAGCACAATAATGATTCGAAGATGATTGGAACCTCCGGTTCGGAAGAAAAAGTTGGAGATCTGAAAAGGCGGAAGTTTCAGCGGAGCAAGCAAGTTCCACAAGAGAGATTTGAGGTATGGGAAGAAGCTTATAGGCGTCGAAATGAGGAGCGGAAAATTGATGAAATGTTCATGAAAGAAGCGCTAGTAGAAGCCAAAAAAGCTGCTGATTCTTGGGAAGTGCCTGTTGGTGCTGTGTTGGTACAAAATGGGAAAATTATTGCTCGTGGATATAATCTGTAAGCTCGACTGCTCTTGATATCGTTGCTTTTGTTAAAGTGCATATTGAAACCTTTCCTTTATCTGATAATTGTTGATGTCACAGAGTTGAAGAGTTACGGGACTCGACAGCCCATGCAGAAATGATTTGCATAAGGGAAGCGTCAAATGTTCTTCAAAGTTGGAGGCTCTCGGTAAGTTCTTTTTCTGTCATGCCTCCTTTTCATGAAAACACCTGGATTTTTCTTTCCGTTAGGTAGAGGCCTAAAAAGGTATGGTGCTTCCGTTATATAGACAATAAAAAGTGCACGCGATAGTGTTCTTGTCCGCTCAGTTCCTCCTCATCAAAGATATAATGAAAACCGAATGTGGTGTGTGAGTTTGCAAGTCCGAAAATTTTTGAATTCTGAGGATTAGGAAAGTGGTTAAGATTTAGAAGTATTCTTCATAGAATACAAATTAAAATGCTTATACACCACTAACTATTCAAATACCTGCTGCAGGTTTCTTTAAAATGGTATGCAATAGATTCGCTTGTGTAGCCTTTTCTTTTTATTAACAACAATAACAAATCCAGTGCCGGAAAGGCTTCTGCCAAGGCAAGGTTTGGGAAGGGTGAAATATATTCAACCTTAGCCCTACAGGGTGTTGCTCTGAAGGGAGGTCGTTTCCGAGCCTTTCTTCATATTGAGGTAAGGAATTTCCTTGGGATGCATTCCGTAAAAGGGGTCTCTCTAAGCAGTCATGGAAAAGGACGCATTTGATGTGGTCAGACTTGGCTGGGTCTACCCATTTGGTGATTGACTGCACATGGGTGCTTAGTTTCACTATCCAATCTGCTGCCATATTCGCTTTGCTGTAGACATGGCCATTTTCAATTTGTTTGTAGTTATTTAAATTGCATTAAAGTCCTAAATCGTGCTTTGGATTTTCCTGGTATGATTCTCTTTTGTAGCCTTGTAGTCACGTATCTATGGCCTTTCTTTTCTTCAGGAAACTACGCTTTATGTTACGCTAGAGCCATGTCCAATGTGTGCTGGAGCAATACTACAAGCCAGAATTGGTACACTTGTGTGGGGGGCTCCCAATAAGCTTCTTGGAGCTGATGGAAGTTGGATCAGGTCCACACACTACTTATCTATTTTATCTCGTCTGTCTATACGTACGAACTATCTTTGAGGTTACCGTTACTATTATACTTTCATGGAATCAAGTAAAGGCTGTTTAACAATCAAGCCGTTAGAAGACCTGACATCATTATTGCTACTCGTTATAGTTAGTAAAATACGCTTATAATTGGCATTTTAAACACGTATACGTATTTTAACGCTTAAAAAGGGCGTTTATGAATACAACAACAACAACAACAATAACAATAAACCCAGTGCCTCAAAGGCTCCCGCAAGTGCGGGTTCTGGTAAGGGTGGAATGTACGCAGCCTTACCCCTTTGGGGTGCTACCTAAAAGAAAGGCGTTTACGAGTGATTGTTAAAAATACGGTAAAATACGCATTTTTTGATGTTATTCGTATAGTACGAGCTTCATAACACGTATTCATATTTTTCCCCGAATAAAACGCGAACTATTAGTTGAAATTAATCATAATTAAACCTAAATTAAGTATCCATATAGCATATTTTGCAAAATTTGTTGCTTCAACTCCCAAATTATTGACTTATAAATTACTTTCTGCTATGTATTATGCTCCCTACTGCCGCTATTACTGGTGGTATCATCAAATAGAAGTTTAAATTCACAAAATTATTTTCATTTTCACTTTATAATTATTTGAAAAGAAGTTATTATAGACATCATTGTAATCATATTAATTTTTTATAAGTCAACAAATTTTCGACTAAATTTTTTATATATATAGTCAAATAATACACGAACGTATTCAATTTCCGTTTAGTTTCCGTACCGTATTTTACTAACAATGCTACTCGTTAAGAAACATCCACGACACCCCTACTGCAACACTGCAATCCATCATGTAACACCCACAACACTCGCTTCCATGACAACCGTCACGGTCCTTCCGCCCTAGAAAATCGCTTTTCCAAGGTTCTTGCTGTGAGATTTCACCGGGCTTTAGGCCTAAGTCACATAGTTGGCACATACGAGGCCCACATACAATAGGTTCCATTCTGAAACCAATTGACATTAAGTGGAGTATCATGCTAAATTTATATATTGATCTCTTCTCTGTCAGAACTTCAATTGGGGAATCTTATTAGACTTACACGGAGAGCCCTTAACTTTTCTTTGCAGGCTTTTCCCAGACAGGGGTGAGGGTGATCAAGGGCCGGAGTCAACAGAAAAGCCACCAGCCCCGATCCACCCATTTCACCCGAATATGACGATTCGACGAGGGGTGATGGAAGAGGAATGTGCGGAGATGATGCAGCAGTTCTTCCAGTTGAGAAGGAGGAGAGAGAAGAAAACCGAGCCAGAAGGTCAACCTTCTTGCCTCCCTGTTCCCCATCATCCCTCTAAATTATTTCATAAAATGCATGGTATGTTTCACCTTATGTTCTGTTTATAACATTCCTCAAATTTGGACCACGATGTGTGTTCGTTACTCAGTTTGACTAGATCCCAAACTTGTAGTATTGTTCAAATGACAAGCTACAAGTCTTGTTGAAATGAAAGAATTTTGGCATTTGTGATTCACGGAGCCATTTATTCGAGGGTTGCGATTTTAACCTAGGACCTTTTGTCACAGGACCTCAACTTTAGTAGCATTCGGAACATGAATGCAACGAATTCCACCTTATTATCAGTACAATTTCCTTAGTTTTATATTTTGCAATTTATTATAGAAAATTTATTACTTAGGTGCCCTGAAGTTTTAGAATTTATCACTTAAGTATCCTGGTGTTTTCATACATATAATGAGATACTATAAGGTTTAAAGATTTTATTATTAGGTAACCCAAACAAACAAAACAAATAACAACAAACCCAGTGCCACAAAGGGCTCCCGCATGAGCAGGGTTTGGGGGGTAGGTACCTTTTTACAAAATGCAATGGATTTTTATTAGAAATTGCAAATATAGAACACATTATAACAATGCATAGGTGTTCTCTTTGTCGGTCCCCAATTATAAGTTCTTGTTGACCACAGCCGACAACCAAAACTTCAATTGAACCTTGCTTCTACTCTTCCCCCAAAAAAAAGGTATTCGAGAGTCAAAAGCCATGATTTTGTTTTTTTAAATCATAAAATACTATATGACACTATTTCGCTAATGTATATATATTTCACGATAATATAGTGAATTTTACGTAATCTGCTGAATTTTCATTGAATACATTGATTTAACTCATATATATATTGTAATAATATACCACAATAACATTTTACAATAAAAATTGATTGGGTTTTGACAAAAATCACCAAGCTCTAACATAGGGTACTCAAATGATAAAATTTTAAAACATTAAGGTACCTCATTGTATATATTAAAATGTCATAATACTTAACTGATAAAATTCCTTTTATAATATGATATGTGACCACATGTTAAACAAGTATATATATATATAATATGATGAGGGAGGAAAGCTTGTAAGATGAGATTCATTTCTTTGCTTGGTTGTAAATCTGATTGAGACTCTACACTTACCTATTTGGTACTCCGTTATGTCATCCTTGCTATTCATTCAACGTGCATCAATCCAAGTAATCCCTGTTCTTAATTAATTTCTATACTGATATGAGTTTGTGCATTATCTCCGCTTCAAATCCGATGGGCGTTCGCGTGCGTTGAAATGTTATGTATGTAATCATTTATAGCCCTCCACCTATATGAGCTCAATTGGTTCTTTTGTCGGTAATTAGTGACAAAGTTCTAATAATAGGCAACTTGTACAAATGAGCCCTTAGTCAGCATGTATTTAAATAGGGTAACAAAAGACAACAAATAGCACACCATCCCAGTTTGAGAAAACAGGATTCAAGAAAACCAAATGTCATAATCACCTCTGAAGAGGACTCAAAAGTGAACCGGGAATAGGGTTAACGAACCAAAAGACAGGAAAACAAATCAATAACGCCCCTAATTCATCAATGCAGTTTCTCCCTTGTGATTTCAATCATGTTTATGTATTGAAAATGTCATTTTTAAAAATATATATATATTTTTTTATTTTGTGTTATTTCGGGCAATGACTTAGACAACGTAAAGATGCGCAACTAACAAATTGCCTTAAGTGATAGGTGGGGCTTTTGCAAACGGGGGGATATCTGTCGATCGATCAAATTGATTCCAACCCATGCGAGTATAGTTAAATTAATTATGAAAGAGAAGAGACCAATATATAAATGTATGGATTACTCTACTTAATGACAATTGATTTCAGAATCAAACTTCACACAAATTTATACATGAACTATATATATATATATGCTGAATTTGTGGGTCGAACCTAAGATCCAGTGAAATTTCACAATTATGGCGTTCAAAATTTGACATACTTAGATCATAAGTCCCTACCCACCAAATCATTAGAAGAGGTGTAGCAATCAAACCGAATACTACTTCTCCCCTTCCCCTTCACCAAACACTTTTCCCCTCTCTCATTTTTCTTCTCTATATATTCCGTCACCACGATCAGCAAATCTCGTTGCCTCGAAAATGGCTAAACGACCGCAATCCCGACCTTCCATACTGTATCTTCTTATTAGCTTTGCTGTAATATTTGTACAAACACAAACACGAACACAAGCACAAGCACAAGCACCGGCAGCCTCCCCTACTATTGCACCACCAACACCACCTCTTCCCCCATCAACTCCACCTCCTTCTGCCACCCCACCGCCATCATCCACCCCTGTAGCCACCCCACAACCTCCACAAGTTCCACCTCCAAACCTGCCATCTCCTACATCAGCACCAGTCTCACCACCTCCTCAGACACCACCCCCATTACCACCACCACCTACACCTGTTTCTGCACCTCCGGTGCAGCCACCTACACCGGTGGCTTCACCGCCTGTGCAGCCACCCACGCCCATGGCTTCACCGCCTGCTGTGCCTCCCACGCCTGTGGCTTCACCGCCTGCTGTGCCTCCCGCGCCATCTTCACCACCTCCACTTGCACCAGCACCAGCTAAGCCTGCACCAGTGCCTTCACCGTCAAACCCTCCAGCACTAGCACCAACACCGGTGAATGGACCATCACCTACACCAGCACCAGCTCCATCCAAGGGAAAGAAGAAAAGAAAACACAAGCATAAGCGACACCACCACCACGCACCAGCACCAGCACCCATACCACCGAGCCCACCTGCGCCTCCGGCAAAGGTGGAGTCCTCTGAGGATGATACATCACCTGCCCCATCACCATCCGATTTGGTATGATCCTATATGAGACTCTCTATTTTTTCTTTCTCATTCTTATTGCGAAATTCCATCAAGTAGCGACATGTGAGATCAACGTATAAACCCAAGTGAGGTTAGATTTATCATACTAATAGGCGTCAGACGGAGAAGTCAATCAGGTTTATATATCGTTCGATCTATATTCACAACTCCAATGTGAGACATGCCAGTGGATTTATAAATGACGTCTTTAGTACTTCTTCAAACAAATTGTGAAATTTTTATCAGTTCATTGACCTAAACCAATGACTTCATGTGCAAGATTCATATATAAGTCTACGAGAGATCATTACTAAAACCAATTACATTCAGTAAAATAACTCAGTAGTCTTATATATATTGACATCTTCTATGCCATAACTCTCAAAAGGGTTGCGCCGAAACTTGGACCATGCAACCACCACCTTGTTGTCCTCGCATTTTCGTTAGAGTATAAAATTATTAATGAGCTTTCATCTATATATCTGCATAAACTTTTAGAATAGTTGGTTGTTTGATATGATATTAGAGCTTTATGGACACTTACCAAAAAAAAAAGGCTTTTATAGACCCAGAAGTCGCAAGTTTGAATCCCAACAACCTATTAAGGAACCATTTGTCCCAAAAACTTAAGCTGATGGATGAAGGCCCAACATGCCCCCTCACAAAAATGCCAATTGGGCTTGAAGCATAGATGTTGCATAGGCCCACCTTATATCTTGTGCTTAAATTATATTAACATTGAAAGTGGGGGCGGTTGAGATTCGAACTCGTGACCTCTTGGTCAACAAGGCTCTAATATCATGTCAAGGAACCATCTGTCCCGAAAGTTGAAACTGATGGATGAAGGCCCAAGATTGATTTTATACTCTAACACAACCCATATTCGCACTATATAATTTTAGCGCATGACTAAGATGTTAAAGTATAAAACCATTTATAATCCTTTACCTATTAACTTAACCTTTTGGAATAGTTGATTCCTTGACACGATGAAGTTGTCAATAGAAGTCACACAAATTAACTGTTTTATTTTCATTAATATTACAGAATGGAGGAATATCGATTTATAACAAAGAAGGAATATCAAGGATATGGAGAAGTGGGCTCATAACTGCAGCAATTATAATTGGTTTTGGATATTCTTTTTAGTGATATTATTGAATAAATCATGTATTTTTTTTTTTCCCCTTTTAAATTTTTTTTTAATTCCATTTCATTATGGGAGTTGTGAGATTGTTCATCAAACCCATGTATTTTTCTTTGTAATACAGTCTTTTTTGACTGTGAGATCACAAGTTTGAATCCTAATAGCGTCTGTTAGAATATAAAATTATTTATATGCATCCACCCATTAGTTTAAGCTTTTTGGGAAAAGTTTGTTCTTTGATATGGTATCAGAGTCTTATTGACCGAGAGTTCACAAGTTTGAACCCAATAAGCCCCAACTTTTAATATTAACATAGTTTAAGCATAAGGTATAAGGTGGCATGTGCAATATCCATGCTTTTGCTTCAACCCCGACGACCTTTATCCATTAGCTTAAATTTTTGGAGTTCACGAATCACACAAAAAGAATAAAACTATAAACTAAGTATGACAAACGAAAGAAATAGTAAAGATATTTGCTTTGAAGAAAATAATGGTGCAGCCATGAGTAAGGCCAGTCCAAACATTTACTGGACTCTAAGTAAAATTTTGAAATGAGGCCCTTTATATATAATAACATTTATATATTCAAATTTTAATCATAAAAACACTTATAAACTAACTCTTTTTCATAAACATATTAAGAACATTTTTTTTTTTTTATAATATAAAAACTTTTACCATGTATTACTAAATATATAAATTTAATATATTTTTTTATATACATGTAGTTGGACATTACTCACATGAGAGAGTGAGCGATGAAATGAGAAAATATAAACCATTAGACTTAAATCAAGAAAATTTAAGTTATTAAGTCTAATGAGTGGTGTAAAAGTAATTTTAAAATTAGAGCTCTTAATTTAGATTTAATGGTCCATATTTTCTCCTCTCATACGAGTCCTGTCCCATACTACAAATAAATAAATAAAAATAAATAAATATATACATATTAACAACACAGAAGTGGCTGTAGTTTAGTGGTAAGAATTCCACGTTGTGGCCGTGGAGACCTGGGCTCGAATCCCAGCAGCCACATTAGTTTTACTGGGTTTTTTTTTTTTTTTTTGGATGCTCTAAACGCTGCGCTTAACCTTCCAGCGCATTGGATTGTCATCCAAAGCGGCGCGGCGCGGCGCGTCGCGTCGCGTCGCGCTTTGTTGCCGTGTTAAAACGCTGCGCTTAGCCTTCAATTTAATTGAACCCCCGCTACAAAATCAAAGTATAAATGGCGTTTTGGTTGAGATTAGGCTAGTGTTATTTTAAATTATTTACATTTTAATACCTCAATATTTTTGAAAATAATAAAAAGGACTTTGATCTTTTTAAATTATTAAAAAAGCCCCTAAGTTTTTCTTGTAGTAATAAAAAGGTCCATCTCAAGCGTGATGACATTATTTTACATTGATAAAGTTGATATAGCAACTGTATTTTATTAATGCTATAATAAAATGACCCAAAGTACGCTTCAACATCCTTACTTTTACTTTATAAGCACGAAATTCGAGATATGTTAAGTAGAAGTCATCTATTTTTGTTTAATTTATTTCAAAATATGGTTATGAAAAGGTATTTTTATCATTTTACTGTAGCATTAATAAAGCTGCAGCTATCACGTCAGCTCTGTAGACTAAAAATGGCATTATCACGTCGGAGATGGGCTTTTCTATTAATGCAACAAAAACTTAGGAGTCTTTTTATTAATGCGATAAAAACTTAGATGGCTTTTTAATAATTCAAAAAGGCCACATTCTTTTTTGTTATTTTTAAAAATATTAGTGTACTAAAATGTAAATAACCCTTGAAACTATATATCCTAATATTAACAAAAATTACTATGGTGATAACACTACGCTAAGATTAAAGTGTCATAACTTACACATATTACGTTCATAATAATGTGATGTATAATTCTTTTAAAACGTATGGATATTTTGTTAAAAAATGTAGAGCCTATCTAGTATAATTTTTTATTTACAATTTTTATTTTTTAAAAATTAAAAGTCAGATTTTTAACATAATTTTCTTTATATTTTTGGTTTCTTGAGTTCATAAGACTTCATGAAGTAAGGCATGCTTTGCGTTTCTTTATCGTTTTCCTCTTTTTTTTGAGTTTCTGTTTTGTGTTTCTTTTTTCGAATTTATTTGGATTTTCTTAGGCCTCGCTTATTCGAGTTGCCTGTTATATTTTACGACTTTGCTGGTAATTATCGGAAAAAAATGAATTAGGGCATGCTTTAGCAATTTTCTGTAGTGACAACAATATTTTCTTCTTAAAATAGCAAAAATAATGTGCCTTAAAAATAAATGATTTTCTTCTTAACAAAGTTTTTTTTAAGGATTTTTTTTAAAACTAAAAATGAAGCTAATTTTTTACTTTTAAATAGAAATAGGAAAATAATATTTCTTTTTTAAAATAGAATTAGAAGCAAAAACTAAAAATTATTAAGTCAAAATACTTTATTGACAATATTATTTATAAAATTTCTTATGAAAAATGTACTTATAAAAAAGAAAAGTCTTTTTACTACTTGGCTAAACAAGCTCTTACTTTCGTTATCGTAGAAAGGTGTTCAACTCAACGCTGTTTTTCATCCCTTAATTTATGAGAACAGTACAACTACCAAGGTCAAGGGAGAAAGAATCGGAGCATCATAAGTCATTGCCTTTCATGAGATTATATTTTTTTCGATAAGTAGAGAGATAATTCTCGATACAAAACTGGTTCATCCATCAATGTAGAACCCGAGAAAGGCTACAAGAGCGGAAAAAAGACGTAGCAACAAATCTCAAAACACCTAAACGCCTACCATTACGCCAAACTCTTGAAATACAACACCAAACCCCGAAAAACCTAGACTCACATACCCACAGCAACTCCTGAAACATGGAAAGCCAAAATGATCACAACTTTTACCAGTTTATATATTACGATAAATATTTATAGATAACTTGATAGTGTTCCTTTTACCTTTACCAAAAAAAGTTTTTTATGAGATATTTTATAGAATAAATTACATATTAATACCTTGAGGTTTACTGTATTAATTTTTTAGTCACACGAACTTTGTGAAATAATTTTTTAGTCCAAAAAGTTACATGTATTTAATAAAATAATCCAAACAACGATATGAAAGGATGAAAGCAGGGCCTATTTTGCACCCCTATACATCACTATTTGGATTATGCTATTAAATACATGTAACTTTTTAGACTAAAAAAATTATTTCACAAAATATATGGACTAAAAAATTAATACACTAAATTTTAGGGTACTAATATAAAATTTATCCTATTTTGTATAACAACAACATACTTAGTGCCTTAAGGGCTCCTCCTTAAGCATGGTCTGGGAGGGGTGGATGTACGCAGCTTGAACCCTTCAGGGTGTAACCCTAGGGAGAGGCTGTTTCCGAGGACCCTTAGCTTGACAAGGTTAGCAACAAGAGGACTTCTTAGGAGGTCATCCATCCTGATCCTACTCTCGCCCAAACACGCTTAACTTCAGAGTTCTAATAGGATCCAATGCTTTAGTGCTCGGTAAATGAACCCTAATTTACTCTATTTTATAACAGTACATAATATATAAAAAAAAATAAAAAAGAAGTTGGAATTTATAGGGAGGGGGAAGAGGAGCAGAGGAAGTGCATGTGCGACCTTACCTGCCATACCATGTGTTGTGAGCTCTCCTTTCCATGTTAATAGGTTAAGTTTTGTATTCTAACTATAACTTTATAAATAGAAACTTTAGTGAAGAGCAGGAGCATTGATAAATATTGTATTCTCTCTCTTTCTTTCTCGTTCTCTCTCTCGTCTTTCTCCCCCTACATTCCTCTATGATTTATACTGAATATATGCAAATATACTACTTTTAATTTCTAGATTTGATTGATTTGTTGTTGGATTGATTTGGTTTGGACCAGTTCAACTGATAAATCTCTAGAAGGTGGTCTCTAAGACTGAAATTCAATTCTACCTTCATCATTTGGGAAGAGGGATTTAAGGACATTTGAGGAACGCTATATATATATATATATATATATAACAACAAAAATAACAGTTTCAGTGCCACAGGGGCTCCCACACGAAGCAGGGTCGGGGGTGGATGTAAGCAGCCTTTTCCCTAGGGTATTCTCGTATTTTTTATATACAATAAAGTATCCTGACTTTTCAAAATATATATTCAATATTCTAAAGTTTAAGAAAATTTTTAATTAAGTGTCATAAGATTTATACATTTATCACTTAAGTATTATAACTTTTCAAATATATAGTCGAAATTATAGAATTTTTCAATAAAAATTTATTAAATTAATAATAATTGAAATATCTTATTAAATACACATAACTTTCAAATTAAAAAATTATTTTAAAAACTTAAAATTAATATATTAAAATTAAAAATACTAATATGTAATTTACTCGAAACAAAATAAAAGGATTATCTTTCAGTTAACTACTATATTTTGGTTTGTATCATAAACTAGCAGGTACCCTCGATTACTTAACCAAATATATAAATTAAAATAATATTATATTATTTAAAAAAAAGGGGTTAGAAAGTGACAAATGACATGCTGGTAAAGGTTCCTTTTACTATACCATCAATACCAGACAGCACATACTTACAAGCTCCATGGTACCCACTCCCATGTGCTCTTCCCCTTCCCCCCCCCTCCTTCTTCCTCCTTTATCTCCCCTTTCTCTCTCTTCTTTCTCTCTCCTCTCCTCTCCTCTCCTATGGCTTCTCTGCACCACTAACTCTCTCTTCCTTACCCTCTTTCTCTCTCTAAAACCCCCCCAAAGATGGCTTCTTGGCAACTCATTTTGCTCATTTTCTCACTTGGGTTCTCTTTATGGATCCTCAGTGTTGAGTCCCAGGGTGATGCTTCGGTTATGTTAGCTTTGAAACGGGCACTGAACCCACCTGAGACGATGGGTTGGACCGACCCGGACCCGTGTAAATGGGCTCATGTGGGTTGCTCAGAGGATAAACGGGTGACCCGGATTCAAATCGGGCACCAGAACCTCAAAGGTAGTCTACCTTCGAACCTCTCGTCTCTCGCGCAACTTGAAAGATTAGAACTTCAATGGAACAGTATCTCTGGTCCTATTCCGAGCCTAAGTGGGTTAGCTTCATTGCAAGTTCTGATTCTAAGTAACAATCAGTTTAGTTCAATTCCTGACGATTTCTTTACTGGTTTATCATCTCTTCAATCTGTTGAGATTGATAACAATCCGTTTTCGAGTTGGGAAATCCCCGCAAGTCTTAAAGATTCATCTTCACTGCAGATTTTCTCTGCTAATTCTGCTAATGTTACTGGTAAGATACCAGATTTCTTCGGGTCTGATGAGTTTCCGAGTTTGGTTACTTTGCATTTAGCATTGAACAATTTAGAGGGTGAATTGCCTAAAAGCTTTTGTGGGTCTCAAATTCAGTCATTATGGGTAAATGGGCAGAATAGTGAAGGTAAACTTAGTGGGAAAATCGATGTGATTCAGAACATGACATCTTTGAAAGAGATTTGGTTGCATTCAAATGCATTTTCGGGTTCGTTACCCGATTTTTCTATGCTCGCGGGGTTGCAGAGTTTGAGTTTAAGGGATAATAGGTTTACTGGTATTGTCCCTTTGTCTTTGGTTGAATTGGGTAGCTTAAAAGTTGTCAATTTGACAAATAATTTGCTTCAAGGGCCAATTCCGATGTTCAAAAGTTCGGTTTCTGTGGATTTGGCACTGGATACTAATAGTTTTTGCTTGTCGAAACCCGGAAATTGTAGCCAACAAGTGAATGTACTTGTTTCGATTGCGAAAGACATGGGTTATCCTGCAATATTTGCTCAGAATTGGAAGGGGAACGACCCGTGTTCGAATTGGTTTGGGATCAGTTGCAGCAATGGTGAAATCACTGTCATAAATTTTAAAAAAATGGGTCTCAACGGATCTATTTCCCGTGATTGTTCAGCGTTAAAGTCGCTTCAGAGGCTTGTTCTTGCTAATAACAATCTTACCGGTACAATCCCAGAGGAGCTTACTGGTATGGGTTCTCTGAAAGAACTGGACGTTTCAAATAACAATCTCTATGGGAAAGTACCTTCATTTAGGAAGAATTTGATATTGAACACGAATGGGAACCTGGATATCGGTAAGGACAAGAGTGATTTAACACCTTATCGAGGCAAGCCTGGTTCGTCAAATGGTACAAATTCTCTGACAAATGGTGTTTCTGACAAGAAATCTGGTGTTTCTACTGGTGGGATTGTTGCTATATGTGTAGTTGGGGTGATCTTTCTCATGTTATTATGTGGGATTTTAGGCTTTTGTCTTTACAAAAAGAAGCAAAAGAATTTGACAAGAGTACAGAGCCCGAACGCCATGGTTATCCATCCTCGTCATTCGGGATCTGACAACGATAGTAGTGTCAAGATCACGGTTGCTGGGTCGAGTGCCAGCGTTGGTGCTTTAAGCGAAACTCACGCTTTTCCAAGCGCTGAAACGAGGGGCGACATTCAAATGGTTGAGGCAGGAAACATGGTGATTTCTATTCAAGTTCTAAGGAGTGTGACAAATAAATTTAGTGAAGAGAACATTTTGGGTCAGGGTGGGTTTGGAACTGTCTATAAAGGGGAGCTCCATGATGGAACCAAGATCGCAGTGAAGCGAATGGAGTCGGGGGTGATCACAGGTAATTCACTTTTAGTAAAATATGCGTGCAATTCGTGTACTAAACATGTAGTAGTATTTTTCCGCTTAAAAAGTGCGTTTACATATCATTGCCAAATACGCAATGTCTTGATGTTAGCCGTGTAATACACATCTTATAACACCTATCAATATTTTGCTAAATCCATTACTTTAACTTTCAAACTATTGACTTACACCTCATTTCTACGATGTATTGTGCTTTTTGCAACTGATTTATGGTAACATCAACAAAGTCAAATTGATGGAATTAGATCTCTTTCCACTTTGTCAGTATTTTAGAAGGAGTAACAATAAATGTAATCACATATAACATTTTTCTATAAGTCAACAAACTTTTGACCAAACTTTTAATACATAGACACGAACATATCGAATACCATATAATTCTCGTATTGTACTTCACTGATGATGCAGGTAAAGGGTTAGCGGAGTTCAAGTCAGAAATCGCGGTCCTAACCAAGGTTCGACATAGGCATTTAGTCGCGTTACTCGGATATTGTCTAGATGGCAATGAGAAGCTACTTGTATATGAATACATGCCTCAAGGAACTCTAAGTGAGCACTTGTTTAGCTGGGCGGAACACGGGTTGAAGCCACTTGAATGGACGAAAAGGCTCACCATTGCGTTAGACGTCGCAAGAGGAGTCGAGTATCTTCATGGTTTGGCTCATCAAAGCTTCATACATAGAGATCTAAAGCCTTCTAATATTCTACTTGGAGATGATATGAGAGCAAAGGTTGCGGATTTTGGGCTTGTGCGTTTGGCACCGGAGGGAAAGGATTCGATTGAGACGAGGATTGCGGGAACATTTGGATATCTTGCACCAGAATATGCAGGTACTCTTTTCATTTTCTTTTCATGCATAGGTTTCTTGTGTCTAGGGGTGTAAATGAACTAACATTTTATGAATTGCTTGTGTTTGGGATCAATTAGAGATCATTCATGTTTGTTTCTGAGGTTCGGTAGCTTATCGAGTTGAGTTCGAGCATGCTTGATAAACTTAATGGGCTAGGGAGTGCTCTGCTCGTTCATGTGCACGAACAATTTGATAAGGGTTTGTTAAGAACTCGGTAGCGGCTTGTTATGAGCTCACTAATTGACCATTCATGACTCAATATTATTTCGAATAGCTTGGTCTGTAGTGAGTTCGAGTTGCTTGCAAGCTTAGCTTGATGACAAGCTCGACTCAGCTCAATTAGAATAACAAACCAAGTTGAGTTGAATATAGAGTATACTAACTTTTTGTCGAACTGAGTTCGAACATTTGAAACTGATAACATGGAAAATCTATGAAATAACTGAGTTTGACCTTCGAACACATATCTATGTCACAATCCTCATACTTCATTCTAGGTAACACAGCACCAGGCCTATGCAAGTCGATGAGAACTTCTACTAATGCCTTCGTGTTATGGTGCAGTCACTGGACGAGTAACGACTAAGGTAGACATCTTCAGTTTCGGGGTGATCCTAATGGAGCTAATCACGGGGCGCAAGGCTCTTGACGAGACCCAACCCGAGGATAGCATGCACCTCGTGACATGGTTCAAACGAATGCACCTTAACAAGGAAACCTTCCGCAAAGCCATTGACCCCACCATTGACCTGGATGAAGAGACGCTCGCCAGCATCAGCACCGTCGCTGAGCTGGCAGGCCACTGCTGTGGGAGAGAGCCACATCAGCGACCTGACATGGGCCACGCTGTCAATGTTCTATCTTCTCTAGTTGAGCTTTGGAAACCGGCAGAGGCTAATTTTGATGATTGTTATGGTATTGACTTGGAAATGTCGCTTCCGCAAGCACTAAAGAAATGGCAGGCCTCGGAAGGGAGGAACCACGTGGACGACACATCATCTTCCTCGTTCATTGCCAGCGTGGATAATACACAGACTAGCATACCGGCTCGGCCTTACGGGTTTGCGGAATCATTCACATCAGTAGATGGGAGATGAGGCTGACAGTTGTGGATTGTGGATTGCTTGTTTGTTCATTCTTTTCTTCTGAACTTGTGTTTATCTCTTAACAAGAGCATGTTTTGTGTCATTTTCTATTTGTAGTTTTTGATTTTTGAGAAGCAAAACCCATATTTCGAAAACTGGTTCTTCTAGTTTTGGCTTCTTATTTTCAGTTTTTTCCTTTTTTGAGTAAAAGATTGAAAACAAAAAACCCAAAACTAGAAAAACCGTTTTGAAAATCCAATTTTAGTTTCTCAAAAACCAAAAACTATAGACAAAAAACAAATACCAAATCGGCCCTAAACATTTTAGAAGAGCGTGTGTTTGGTACCGTTTTCTATTTGTAGTTTTATTTTCTGGAAGCGAAAACCATTTTTTGAAAACAATTTTTTTCTAGTTTCTGATTTCTTAGATTCAATTTTTTTATTTTGAGTAAAAAATGAATACAAAGAATCTAAAAATTAGAAAAAACTATTCTGAAAACTTAATTCTTAGTTTCTCAAACATCAAAAAATTACAAATAGAAAATGACACCAAATATGCCTTGAACATTTTAGGGATGATTTTGGCTGTTGCTTATGTTGTATAATTTTAGACATTGACATCTGACGATGATAACCATGTATTTGCTGTTCATATTTCTGTTTCATGGCTACATGAACTTTAATGTAGTGATTCTTTGGTCATTTTCTAGGGTTGGGAAAAGTCTGACACGGAATGATAATATGACTCGAGTATGAAACGGACTATTTTTGCCCTTTTTCTTTCCAAAAACATGATTTAACTCGTTCTTGGCTCGAGTATAACATGATCAATCATTTCTACAGTAGATTTCCTTACCTCTATTTATCGTGTCTTATCAGGGAATGAACTGCTTCAAAAGCTTAAGTTGTTAGCGCAAGTCGATGAATGTTTCATGCTATACCATAACACTTATAGTGAATGCCTATTGAACTCTAAAAGTAGATAGAACACAGACTCACTTGTAACCTTATATATTAACTAAAGAAATATTAAGAATGGGAGCTATTAGATTTCAAACTGTAAGACTTGCAAGTCAAAGAAGCTTTCTACTGCAGATGTACCCAACGTACAACTCTAGCAAAAAGATATTGTGAAAACAAAATGCCTTACTCGTAAGAGTAGTGATCATCTATATTAGTTGAGGTATGAGAAGCATACATGGATATATGTCCAAATGTCAGATTTCGTCATGTTGATCATTGATCGCCTTGTTATTTGGCATAGAACAAGCAATGCGGACTTCGCCGTGCAGAGCAGTGAGAGTGCCAAGGTTCGACAATTTCACCATCGAACGGGCGAATTCCTCACGGAAGGACCCATCATTAGAGGCAAACTCCTCCACCAACCTCGCAGTCCTGGGATCATCCATGAGTTGTTGGTCTGCATACAACAAGCCTCGGCCCTGAATCAAGCTCTTGTAATAGTGACTGTCAAAACCAGTACCTGAATGTACAAATGATGCCAATGACTGGGAATGTGGAAGACTCATCACAGACTCTGTTAAATGCCAGAATCCCATTGGAGACGGGCTTGGAGACTCATTGATGCTATCCAAACACTTCTCACGTAGTTCGAGGAGGAAATTGGCAGAGATGGAGGGATCAGGCTCTCCAGTTCCAAGGAAGTTTGAGATTCTTTGTCGTATAAAGTTGCACCCAATATGGCCAATATTGTGAGCGCCTTCAAACACAAGGAATATAAGGATTAGTGACTGCATAGATCTTCACCAAAAAACTAGATGTTTGGAATAGTTGATTTGTTGATACGATAACAACTCATCTTTGACCAAGAAATCTCGAATTCAATCATAGCAGTCTTGTTCATAATAATAATTTAATTACAACATAACATGTGAAGTGGGTTTTGTACTATCTATGCTTTAGTCCTAATGGCATTCATGCATCTAATAGCTTAAGATTTTGCAATAGTCAATTCCTCGACAGCAAACAAGTAGAAAAGTAGCGTAAGAGTACCTAAGAGGCTGACGACTTCTCGTTCGTTGAACCCCCTCAGCGAAAATAGATCTAGAGTCCGGGCTACACTTGCCATCGGACTAGGTATCTGTGTCAATGCCTCACCAAAAAAAGAGGCTAAGCTGTCCTTCCTTCCCGTAAGCACTGGATAAAAGGGTCCACCAGCCTGCGTACCATGATAAGCATAAATTGTCATATTCACTTCTATGTGCATTGATAAACATTCTAAAATCAATTCAACTTAATAACTCAAACAACTCATGCCAACAAAGAAATACTCGGGCCAAGATTACCTAGAGGAGGGAAGGGTCCCAGAGAAAATGAACATCTCAAGCATTTGGTAATGGAAGTTATATAAACACTTCATACAGAACAAAGGTTGAAATATTCTTACCAAAGATCATATACACTACAACATCCCAGTGTTTCTTAGTATTCATGTGAGTGTAAAATGAATCGTGGGCCTTCACCCATTAACTTAAACTTTTAGGTCAGTTGAGCCTTGTTAACTAAGAGGTCACAAAGTCGAATCCCAACAACCCCTACTTTCTATATTAACATAACTTAAGCATAAAGTATCAGACGGGCCTGTGCAATATTCACACTTCAAACGCAATAGACATTTGCGTGAGGGGGTGTGAGAGTATAAAACAAATCCTTGGACTTACCTATTAGCTTAAACTTTTGGGCCTTGACAATTCAATTTGCAGTACAACTCCTAAGGTCACATAGACATAAATGTAGTGCAGATTTATATCATCTAGTTAGTTCACTTTCAATTCGATCCATGGATTCAAATAGCGGTCATTATATAACAATAACCACCACCCCATAATAGATTTGCTGCTTGTTATATTAGGATTTGGTCACGCTGAATGGAAATGGGATATCTCTATTTGGCGTCTGAAACTATACCAGCACCTAAAGAAAGTAACGATGAGCCAGTACCAGAACTATAATGTAATTCTATACTACAACAAGAAGACTAGAATCTTCATAAAGGAATAATATAAGGCATCATTAGCTAAGGCCCAGCTCATTCAGCTAAACAAATTAATTTGCAAGGACAAGACGATGAATGAGTAATTCAAATGAGGGCACCAAAGTAGAAGAAGAGAAGAGACTTACCAAGACGACCCCGTCTCTTGCAGCCACAACTAGAATGTCAGAGCAAGAGACAATCCCAGGGCATTCTTGCTCCAGCTCGGCTTTTATCATATCAATATATGCAAACCCCTTCAGTGACTTATTGGGGATAGCGTCTCTCTCAGTTAAATGGGATTCGTTGCCGTTGCTATCATTCAGCATTACAGATGCATCACAACCCTATTATATAAACAAATTCAGCGTCAAGGAATCACGAGTTATGGAGAAAACAAAGAAGAAATTCAAAGAAATAGTTCATAGCAAAGTTTCAACCATTTCGAAAAGTTTAAACTGTTAAGTAATGGAATATGAATAGTAACATTCACATTATCCAACAATTGTTTCATGTAATATGCCTATTAGAGTAATATTTTGTGCATTGTACTTATATTGTACTGGTATATTATACCCTTGTATTATACTGTTCTGCTGATCATATATACGGATTTCTCGTAACCTTATTAGAGTACGCTTCCTCGTCTACAATGCCCTATTATGCGAATGATCATTGGAATAAAATACTGATTATGCATGGACTCATTCTACAGGCTCTATTGCACTATCAAAGAACCAATTACTCACAAACTTAAACATGTTACATGAAAGCTTAATAATGATTGTAAGGAACTAACTATCTCAAAAGCTTAAGTTAATAGGTGAAGCCTAACAATAGCTCTATACTTTAAAATACTCTCACGCGAATGCCCATTAGGCTTGGAGCTTGGATAGTGCACAGGCCTTTACATACTTATGCTTAAATTATGTTAATATTTAGAGTGGCTATTAACAATACATGTGATCGACATAGCTGTTAGGAAAGAAGAGTACACCGGTACTAGTTTACAGTGCCCCTACTTGCATATTTGTCATTGTTATTGCTTTATTGTTGCTTGCATGGCTGGTAGGGCTATATTTGGCTTAGATTTTATAAGCAATGTTCCTATTTTTCTTTTAGGGTTGGGGGCCCTTCGGAAGTAGCCTCTCTACAAGAAAGCACCCTACAAGAGTAAGGCTATGTATATTTTACCCCCACAACCTTGTCTTGGCATAAGACTCTTTGAGCCATTGGGTTGCTGTTGTTCTTGTTATTTAGAGTAGGATTGTTGAAATTTGAATTCATGACCTCTGGTCGAATAAGCCTCTGACATCATATCAAAGAACCAACCATCGCAAAAGCTTAAGCTGATAGGTGAAGGCCCATGATACAATCCAAAATTTAGTGGTTAAGCAAGGGGTAGTTTAGTTATTAATAAATAGTCTAAGTCTTCTAATACCAACTATTTCTCTTCCCTAACTCTATATATAAAGACTTTAGTATACAGGAAGAGTATGGATAATTTGAATTGAGTCTCTCTCTCTCCCCTCTCTCTCTCTAGGTCTCTCCCTCCACCTTCTTTCTGTAGTCTCTCTCTCCCCTCACCTTCCTTTATAATATAGCTTATACTTGTACAGCTTCCTATACTTCACCGTTTATACGGATTATATACAACCATAATATTACCTTTGAGTTGGATTAATTGATAGATACATTGATTTACGTGTGGATCGATATGGCTCGTATCAGCACAAGACTGGTTTTATACTCTACACTCACTCTATAGGCTCTAACACATTATCAAACAACCAATTACTCAAAAACTTAAACTATTACATCAAAATTAATCAGATTCATGAAAAACTCAGCAAAATCGATCAAGAAATCACAAAGAAACCAGGAAAAAAAAAGATCAAAGACTCCAGTGATTACACGAATGAAGCAATCATGAAAGATCAATCGCAAGAGCTGAGCAGGAGCCCTAGGGTTACGAAGTGCGATACTTTTCATCGTCTCTTTGATGATCGATTCAGCAATAGGGCAAGAATCTCTGTAGAAATCATACTCTAGACCACTATTGAGCTGATCATCAGGAGATGCAGATGGTAGTAAAGATGCTTGAAGTAGAATGAAGAAGAAGATTAAACTGTAACCGCCATTGCTAGCCATTGGAGAAGCTTGAAGGTATGAAAATGGAAACTCAAATAAAAAAGGAGAATGAAAAAGAAAATGGAAGTTGAGAGAGAGAAAGCAAAAGAGCGCGGGAAATGAACAGGAGAAGCACTTGAGGGCTGTCGTTATATACAATTATTTACACCATTCGTCTCTCGTGTCTCTTATTATACGTTGATTGTTTATTATTCTATCGTTCTGTTGCTTTTTTGTCTATTTATACTTTCTGATGATTTCTTTGTACCGTTGTTTTTATGCTCTTATACTCATATGCTTATATGTTTATATACCCTTATACTTTTCTGCTTAGGGATGTCAATAGGCAGGTTAAATCCGTTACTCGCGGGTACTCGACCTAAAGTAAGGCCAGTAATGCCCGCCCTGCTCCCTATCCGGCCCGCTCCACCTTATATCTAACATATATTCACTCCATTTTATACCTAATTAACTTTCAAATTAAGAATTACTTACTTAAATTAATTACTTTAATTATGTATCAATGTTATAAAAAAATATAATTGATTTTTTAAAAAGAGTATTAAATAAGTAATAGGGGGATATAGATAATCGTTTTGTATGCACAGTAGGGCGGGTACGGGCCGGGTAATGAATACCCGCAGGTAATGGGACGGTACAACTATGGGTTTGTACCTGCTTAGGCAGATATGGGTATCTACTTCATACCCGTGGCAGGTATAGGTATGAAATTGGGTGACGGATACGAGTATAAAGGTGCCATCCCTATTCATGCTTGTTAGGTAGGGATAAAGCTGCATACGTACCACTCCCGGATCCTGCATATGCAGGAGCCTTTGAGACACTGGGTTTGTTATTGTTCTTCTTGGTTTCTCGTGTTTCTAGTTTTGTTCAAATTGGTCCCTCGTCTTATTTTTTTTTTTGTTTAAATTGGTCCCTTATCTTTTTAAATTTGTTGAAATTAGTCCTTCATCATTTCTTTTGTTTAAAATAGTCTATCAAGTTTTATTTTATTATAAAATTAGTCCCTCATTTTTTTAATTTTTATCTAATTTTGGTCACAATATGGGAGGGCTAATTTGTTATAAAATTAAATATGAGGGGCAATTTCGAATAAAAGAAAAGCTGAGACAATAAGGCTCCGTTTGTTTCGGGGAAAAACCATATTCTAGGAAGTGGTTTTCCCCTTTTCCTTTGTTTGGCGCGTTATTAGCTCAAGGAAAAGATTTTCGGACGGAAAAGCTTTTCCCTCAAATGAGAGAAAATGACTTCCCTTTCAAATGAGGGAAGTCGTGATTCTAAGTGGCTCAAAAACCTTCGCGATTATCATCATGCAAATCGAGATCAAATTAAAATAAACCAGACTGCACTGTAGACATTTCACATCAACATTGGACAAGAATTATACTGAATAATTAAAAGCAGCTTGAATATTACTTTATTATTGTTGCAATAGAACAACTTTAATCAAGTTGAATTGTTATATAATATTATAAAAGAAAATTATCTAGGTAATATTTGAGCATTTATTATATAGGTATTGTGATATTTTAGTAATATACAATAATGTACCCTGAAGTTTAAAAATTTTCTCATGAATCAGGTATCTTTTGCCAAAATTTAGTATATTTTAAATGAAAATAACAATCTATATGTATCATATATCTTAATGCAATAATTTCTTTTGTCTGAAAATGCTACCCTGATACATTTTTTGATAATGTATAAGTAATTTTTGTTAGAATTTGGACAACCTTTTCGTAATATGATATTTATACCACATCAGTTTTTTGGCAAAAATTAGCCGAATTTTAATGAAAATTCACTAGATTTTAATACAGTATATACACAAGTGATAAAATTTCTTATCTCTTGACACCTCATTGTATACAATAAAATGACAGAGTATTTAGAAGATAAGTGCTCAAATCTTAGAATACCTAAGAAACAATTTTTCTAATTTATACAGCTTTGATAGTTAATTTTTTATTTTGTTACTTCATATATGTTGTATTATTACTTATATTTTCCTATAAAAAGATATAAAATGACTGGTGAAAAATATTTCTTTAAAACACACACAAAAACATCACAATGGAGAATTAAGTTTTCCTTTGAAACAAACAACGGAAAACCCCACTCGGAATTTATATTTCCTTGGAAAACCTTTTCCGAAGAAAAATCAATTCCTAGATTCTACTTGTCCGTCAAAACAAACGGAGTCCGTTTGTTTCAGGGGAAAACCACATTCTATGAAGTGGTTTTCCCCTTTTCCTTTGTTTGGCGCGTCATTAACTCACAGAAAAGGTTTTCCGTCAGAAAATCTTTTCTCTCAAATGAGGGAAAATGACTTCCGTTTTAAAATGGGGGACGTCGTGATTCTAAGTGACTCAAATCAATTCTTATATTCTACTTTTCCGTCAAAACAAACGGAGCCTATCCGTTTGTTTTAACGGAAGTACTTTTTCCACAGAAAATGTTTTCATTTGGAAAAGGTTTTTCATGGAAAATACTATTCCCGTTAGAGGTTTTCCGTTGTTTGTTTCAACGGAAAACATGTTTTCACATTTTGATATTCCTTGCTTGTTTTAAAGGAATCATTTTTTACCAATCATCTTATACCTAGTTACAGGACAATATAAGTAGCAATATAATATATTTAAAATTATTTAAACTTTGTGTGGTTGTAGAATTATTACTTAGATACCCTAAGGTTTGAGCATTTATTACATATTATGACATTTGAATGTATATAATGACGTACCCTGAAGTTGAATATTTTAACACTCGGGTACCATACATCGAAATTTGATGAATTTTTGTAAAAATTTGACCAACTATAAAAGCGCTAATATAATACATAATTACGATAATATTTACAAGTCATGTCAATATTTTTAGCAAATTATAATAAAAAGTTCATCGTATATTGATGTAAAACCTACCTAAATATGGCCAAAATCATATGCCGTATTAGCATTTTTTAGGACAAATCTAATGAGAATACTTATATATTGTCGCAATCATGTTTCTAGATCACTCGAAATGATGACTTCCTTTCTTTTAAAAGGAAAGTCATTTTCCCCCATTTGAAGCATTTTCCGTCACCAATCTTGCGCCAAACAATGAAAAAGGGGAAAACCACTTCCTAGAATGTGGTTTTCCCCCGAAACAAACGGAGCCTAATTTGAACAAGCTTAATAGGTTGAGAGCCCAATTTAAACAAAGTTATAAATATGAGGAACCAATTTGAACCAAAATAGATAAGAGATTACTTTAAATAGACTTAAAAAGATAAGGGATTAATGGTGTAAATAACTCGCGGAAGCACTTACGAAGTTGTCTTACTTACGCCATGGTAGTTATAATAAGGGAATTTATCACTTACTATACCATTTATCAGCTAAATATCCTAACGTTTTAATGTATACAATTACCTGAAAAGTAAGGATTGGGGCTTTTGTTTGGTAGACATGGAGTTGACAGAATGCGAAAGTATAAATTGCTTAACAATTTCTAATTCCTTCAAAATGCATACCCAGCCTTCTAGGTAAGTTCTAATTGTCTTTAAAAAATAGGTAATTTCTAATTCATTTGTTTCTAGTTAGTGTCCTTAAGGAAGTCAACCAAACATGTTTTGCCTACTTCATGAAAAGTTAACACAGAAATTGAATTCCCAGAAAATACAACTTCGCATAGGAATTTGATTCATATGACAACCTAACGAGGCCAAAGAGGTACCTTGAGATTTAAATATTTATCGTTTAGGTACCATTAAGTTTAAGAATTTTATCAATCAGATAGCATATGCCATAATAGGGTGGATTTGAATTATAAATCGCTAATGCCACACATAATTACAACAACAAAATTTTTCACTTAATTACCCTAATGTTTCGACATTTATGACCTAAGTATTATGACATTTTAATATGTACAATGAGATATCCCGAGGTTTAATGATTTTATTATTTAGGTACCCTAAAGTTTATAAATTTTATCAATCAGGTAGCCTTCACAGAAATTTGATAGATTTTTATTAGATTTTACTAACTTCGAACAAACTTATAACATATATGTGTCCTCTGTCATAATATTATAATTTTTTGTCATAAAATGCTAATATAACACATTATTTCGCTAATATATGGATATCATAAGTCATAATTCAGATAATGTTTTTCATAATACATTATATACTTTCGTTGAAAATTGATAGAATTTTGACAAAAGATCACTGAGTTCCCATATAAGGTACCTAAGTGATAAAATTTTGAAACCTCATGATAACTCATTATATATATTGAAATGTCAAGTTACATAAAGGATAAATGATAAACTCGAGGTATTTAAGTGATAAATTCTCTTACAACAATATATAGATGTTCTCTATCATGATGGTAAGACTTTTTATCGTAAAATGCTAACATGACCATATCATTTCACTAATATGTAGATATCTTGCGTCATAACTCACTAAAGTTTTTCATAATACGATGAATGCTCATTGAGGGAGCACACACAAAAGATGACGGTGGCGGAGATGCGAATGCTGAAGTGGATGTGCGAACACACAAGGAAAGATAGGATCAGAAACGACACCATAAGAGGCAAATTGGGCGTAGCCTGCATTGAAGATAAATTGAGGGAGCAATGTTTGAGGTGGTTCGAACATGTTACAAGGAGACCGGACAACACTCCAGTAAGGAGATGCGAACAGCCCCTTACTACACTAGGTGGAAGAGGAAGAGGCAGGCTAAAGAAGAGATGCCTGGAGACGATCCAACAAGACCTTACCCACCTAAAACTTCGGGAGGAGATGGCCTTAGATAGGGCCCAATGGAGGGCTAAAATATGGGTAATAGATGCTCCAGTTGGAGTGGGGTAGTCGAGCTTTCTAGTGCTAGGCCTTGGCTCCTCTTGGCGCACGTAGGTTGTGCACTTGCTTCTCATGAGCTGCTACTTGCCTACTTGTCTCTATCTCTATCCTTATCTTGTTCTTATCTTTTCTGCTTGATGTGGCTTGCTTCGAGTGTGTTGTTTTTGCTCGTCGTATGTTTTGCCCTACTCATTACTTTGTTGCTCCTCTGCTGCCAGGTCACATGCTCTATGCGGCGCACCAGCGTCTCAGGTTGGGGATCCTCAAAAATAGCCTCTCTTCAGGGTAGCTCCCTGAAGGGGGAAGGCTGCGTATACCTACCCCCCATACCCTGCTTATGTGGGAGCCCTCTGAGGCACTAGGTTTTTTGTTGTTGTTGTTGTTGATGAATGTTAGTTGAAAATATTGATATAACACATATATATTGTCATAATCATTTACCACATCAATATTTTATTGTGAAAATTAGTTGGATTTTTACAAAAATCACTAAGTTCCTATATAGGATATGTAAATGATAAAATTTTGAAACTTCACCGTATCATATTGTATATGTCGATGGTCAATCCTCCGGAGAAGAGAATAGTCGGGAAAGATTGTGATTTCATTTCAATATTTATTTCCATATCTGTTATACAATCCTAGATGATGTTTACAAGAAATTGGAGAGGCATCACTAGCTAAAATCCTAATTACGTAATAAAAGGGAAAGTAACATATATTATCATTAAAATAAAACTATCTATTAAAATTTTATGTAATCACATGTCTAACACGCAATTAATTTATTTTTCATGTAATATTGTATTTTGCTTATAGCAAATTTGTATATGTTTAGAAATGAAAAAATTTCCATGAATACTAAGGTTCCGTTTGGAACGTGGAAAACATTGCCAAAAGGAAAAAAAAATTTGGAGGAAAGCGCTTTTCACGTATTTGGATTAAATGGAAAATATGAAGGAAAAAAATTAAAAGAAAAATTTTATAATTTTACGATAAGATTTTAGGAAAATTATTTTCCTCTTAAAAAGGTGTGGAAAATCGACAAAAAAAAAAATGAAACTTGGCCCAAATAATGTGAACTTTATCTATATTAGACTTGATCTCATCTCCATATTTAATTAATAGGGTCCCTTTTTTTGTCACCTAAGTTTATTGAATACGTGTTTTTGGTATATATAAAAAGTATAAACTGAATAAAGTTTTTATCTTTAAAATACTTAATTAATAAAATATTTAAACTTTATGATACCTGAATGTGACAATACTTTGAAAAAATTTGGTTCACTTATGAGTTTCGGTAACATATTTTTCAAGTACTTTGAGATTTCAAAATATTTTCAGATACCTCAAACTTTGTAAATCTTTTTTAGGTACCCTATGCATAACTTTATTAGAATTATGTTACTTTATGTTGACAGGCATTTACAAAAATATATACGTAAAAATTTTAATATTAATTTTAAAATTTATGATGTTATGAAAATTTCAAAAATATTTCAATCTTCAAACATATTTTCTATATTGATAAAATATTTTAAATATCTATAAATTTTTTAAATATTAAAAAATTATATATTTTAAAAATATTTAATACATTTCAAAAATATTTATATATCTTAAAAATATTTTATACCTTTTAAATATATTTTAAACTTGTCAAAAAAATTTAAATTTGATAAAATATTTATATGTTTGAAAAATATTTTAAAAAATATTTTAAATGTCTTAAAAGTTTAAAAAATATTTTAAATATTTAAATTTATTTTAAACTCACGGTATCTGAACCAAAATTTTCTTAAAATTTTAAACCTCAATCTCTTATTGTATGTATTAAAATGTCAGGTTCCTAGTTGATAAAAGATTAAACTAAGCTTCCTAAATAATAAATTTTTAAATGAACAATTTCAAAATAAATCACCAGAAAAGTTCAAATGGCTAAAACAACATAATGAGAATATAGCTTATTAAGTTAGACAATAATTTTTTTTAATTTTATTTTCTATCAACAAAGAAAGGAAAAAAAACTTTTTTTTTTTTTCTTATTTTTCCTTGGCCTCCAAATAATGGAAAAAAAAGTCATTTTCTCTATTTTCTTTCCTCTCATTTTTCTTTTCTTCAAAATTTTCTTAATTCATAAGTACAATTTTTCAATTAGGGAAGTAAAATTTTCTGAGAGAAAATTTGAACCAAATCGAGTATATGTTGGCTATAAAAAAGTAAAACATAAAATGATTGATAGAAGATATTTTCTTTTCAAATAAACAAAAAAAAAAATAAATGGTAACAAATTTTCGGTTCAAACAAACGGAATAAAATCTAAAATAAAATTTGATTTTTTCCGAAAATTTTTTTCAAAAGAAAATATTTCTCGAGAAAAGAAATATTTCCATCTCCCAAACGGAGCATAAAAGTTTTATTTCCACTAAAGGAGTTATTATTAAACAAATTTAAAAATTAAAAAAAAAAGTTTTGTTTTTTTGATAATTATTTAATTAGTTAATAAATCGCCACAATTTAAATTTTGAAATAAAAATATTAAATAATTAATATATATTTTCTAATTTTCTATATAAGGGCCACAAACCCCTTCATTTTGAAGTACACTTACTCTGATTTCTTTCTACTTTTCTCTCTAAGAATTCATTAATTTCTCCCTTTCTTTTCTGATGTTTTGTTTTATACATTGGTAAAGCCTGAGAAAGAGGATGATGAATTCAAACCCATGTCTCGAGGCTGGCTAATTGCGAGTTTGCCACCCCGATTATTGGGATAAATCGGGGACCGACCTCTCTTATTCAATGTTCTATGTAAATTTGTTTATTGTTTTTTTTTATTTTGTACATGTGAGTGTACATGAATCATGTACGAGTTTGTCGCCATTGAGTCTGCTATAACAAGACTCGTCAAGAGGGGCGAAATCTATCATTTAGAACAGTGCTATACATGCCTCATGTGTATATACTTTCTCTATTTTCGTATTCTTTGTTTTTTTTATTATGGTTAGATATCTATAAACTGGGTTAATTGTTATTTATTTATTTATATGATTTATTGTTTAATGAAATTATCATTTAGGTATAATGAGGTTTGACATTTATGATTATGTTCCAAAATATAAAATAGACTTCCTTAAGATTTAAAAATTTTATCACTTAGATACTCTTAGGTCATGTTTAATACGGGATTAATAGTCATAGGAGTAATTATTACATCCTTTTACCCTATTTAGTTTACTATTAAAGTTTACCCCAATAAAAATTTTACCCCCAAACAGAGTTAAAACCATTACAGTACTGCCCCTTATTGCAATGATCATAATGAGGGAAGAGGGAAAAAGTATTTTTGTTTCTTAGTTTGGAGGATTTAGGACATTATAAAAAAAAGTTCATATATTTAAAAAATAAATTAAATATTTTAAATAATAGAAACATATTTTAAATATTATAAATATTTTAGATAATTAAAAATATTTAAAAATTACTAAAATATTTTATATATTTTAAATATAAATATGTTATAAAATAGTTCAACTATTTAAAGACTATTATACAATATTTTATAAAATATTTAAAATATATTCCATATTAAAAAAATGTTTTATATATTTATAAAAATATTTTAAGTACTTTAAAAAATATTGTAAATATTCGAATAAAATTTAAATAATTTGAAAAAAGAATTTAAAATATTTTTATATATATAAAATGTTTCAAATGTTCATAAAATATTTCAAAAATTTAGAAATATTTTAAATACTATAAATATTTTATAAATTTTATATATTTTAAATATAAATATGTTATAAAATATTTCAACTATATAAAAAATATTATACAATATTTAATAAAATATTTAAAATATATTCCATATTTAAAAAATGGTTTATAATATTTTAAGTACTTTAAAAAAGTATTTTAAATATTCGAATAAAATTTAAATATTTTGAAAAAGAATTTAAAATATTTTTATATATAAAAAATGTTTCAACTGTTCATAAAATATTTCAAAAATTTGTAAATTTTTAAAAAATAATAAATGGCAGGAGAGATCTACGATGGTAATATTGGTCGTGGCCAAAGGATAGCGAAGACGACAATGGTGGGGTAGGTCGTCAGTGTCATAGGATAGATTTTTTTTTTTTTTTAGAAATATTTTTCTAGATATTTAATATATTGTTCATTATATAGGAAGGCTTGCCGTTGAAAGCTGTGTTATGCGATGACCAGTGGCTTACTATTTAAAGCTGCATTGTGGGATGGTTGGTGATTTAGTATGCAATAATCACATTTGATAATATATTGTCATAGTCCATGTTGCATTAGTTTTCTTGTGGAAATTAGTCAAATCTTAAAGAAAATTTACTAGATTTTGACAAAAGTATATTGCAGGGTACTTATATGATAAATGTTCAAACTTTAAGGTATTTAAAAAATAATTTTCCTATTCTATATAGTTTCAATAGGTAATTTTATTTTTCTATTACTATTTATTTATGTCGTATTACTATTTATATTGTCCTATATAAAATGTAAGGTGATTAGTGACTTATATTTCTTCACATTATTTACTGTATCGTGTATGCTATTTACATTAACCTTTTTTTTTATTTTCTTTATATTGATAAGACAGACGAGGAGGAAATGTTGCTAGTGGAATTCAAACTTAGTCGGCGCCTTTGGCCCTTAGAGTTGATCCTTACTAATAGGGTGTTAAATATGTTGTTTTATTTTATGTCATGCATGAACAGTGAACATCCCCGATCTGCTTCTACGTAAAAGTTATTGTTAATTCCTAGTAATAGCTTTGAAATAATTCCGACAGGTGCCCTAAGAAACTGCTTCCTCTAAATGATTCACATCGAAGTCCAGAACATACGACTTATAAGTTATTCAAGCCCTTACTCATATTGCTAGACTCTGCTAGTGTAAGCACTGATCACTTGCTTTATGGCGTATAGCAGGCGATAAGAACTTCTGCTTACATACAAGTGAGTAGTCCATGGTTCGACATTTTCAGCATCAACTGGGCGAATTCCTAACAGAAGGTTAACCTATCCTCAAATGCAAACTCCTCCCCGAACCTGATAGTCCTAGGAGCAGTCATCAGTTGTTGGTCTGCAAATACCAAGCCTCGGCCCTGGATCAAGCTCTTGTAGTAGTGACTCCTAAATCGGAACTTGAATGTACAGATGATGCCGATGACTAGGAACGTGGAAGACTAATAGCTAACTTTGCCAAATCCCAGAATCCCATTTTGGATAGGCTTTGAGGCTCGGTCCTACTATCAAGACACTCTTCACAAAGCTCGAGGAGGAGACTAGCAGAGAGCGAAGGGCGGTCGATCTTTTGAGCACCAAGGAAGTTGGAGATTCTTTCTTGTCTGAATTTGCACCCAATATTGCAAATGATGTGGGAGCCTTCAAACACAAGGAACCTAAGGATTAGTGACTCATGTTATCCCGGGAGTGGAAGGCTTTCTTGGCACATTATAGAGTAAAATTATTCATGGATCTTTATCGAACAACTTAATGTTTGGGAAAGTTGGTTCGTTACATAATAACAATAGATCTTTGACAAAGAAATCTCCAACTCAAATCGCAACAGTTCTATTTTTAATAATAATTCAATTGTTTCTATACTGTCCTCACTTCCTCTTCAACGACATTCATGTTGAGGGTAATGTTAGAGTACAAAATATTCATACATGTAATAGCTTAAACGTTTGTAATACTTGATTTCTTGACAACAAACATCAAATGGCGAGTAGAACATGAGTATCCAAGAGGATCATGACTTCTCATTCGGTTAAACCCCTCGGCAAAAACAGATCTATAGTCTTTGCAACACTTGCCATCAAACTGGGTATTTGACTCGCTATCTGACCCGACCCAATGACTCAACCCATTTGACCCGCTATCCAACCCGAACCTAACCCGAAAAATTTTAAATTTATTGGGACCCAAACCCGAAAATGAACTGACCCGAATTTGACCCAACCGAAGCTAACCCGAAACCCAAAATGACCTAACCCAAATTAGACCCAACCAAAGTTTGACTCAACTCATGAGGATCTAAGACCCGAATCAAACCTGTCCTACAACCAAAAGTGACCCAAATAGAAATCCAGCTTATCATAAAGTCTAAATAGTAGGCCAACTATAGTCATTTATTTCGTAGCTTTAGTTATAATATTCAAGGTCGAATAAATATATTATCAAAATAACCTGAAGAACCAATTTGAAATCCGACCCGATCCAAGGATGACCCGATCTGAGGTTAACCCGACCGGACACCAATCCAACTTCAAATCATTAATCATTTTGACCATTTTCTTAGCCTATTTTTTAGTGAGGCACTGGAACAAATACCTGGATCGATAGCAAGTGTTGCAAAGACTCTAGATCTGTTTTTGTTGAGGGGTTTCACTGAACGAGGAGTCGACATCCTCTAGGGTAACACATGTTCTACCCTCTATTGGTCGTTTGTTGTCAACCGAATCAACTATTCTAAAAGTTTAAGCTATTACATGTACGAATGTTTTGCACTTTAACATACCCTCTACATGAATGTCGTTATGGATGAAGAGTGGTTAGTACAAAAATAGTTAAATTATTATCGAAAGTGGAATCATTAGGATTTGAATTGGAGATTTCTTGGTCAAAGCTGCATTGTTATCATGTAACGAACCAATCGCCCCAAATACCTAAGTTGTTCGATAAAAATTCACGAATGATCTTATACTCTATGATCTAAAGAAAGTCATCCATTTCCAGGATCATAAGAGTCACTAATCCTTATGTTCTTTGTGCTTGAAGGCCCCCCCAACATTTGCAATATTCGGCGCAAATTCAGACAAGAAAGAATCTCCAACTTCCTCGGTACTAGAAAGTTTGACAGTCCTTTGCTTTCGGCTAGTTTCCTCCTCAAGCTATGTGAAGAGTTCTTGACAGAAAGAACTTGTTTCCAGACCTGTCTCAAATGGGATTTTGGGATTTAGCAGAATGAGCTATTAGTCTTCCACATTCTTAGTCATGGGCATCACCTATACATTGAGGTTCCAGTTTTGGGAGTCACTACTATAAGAGCTTAATCTAAGGCCGAGGCTTGCTGTTTTCAAACAAGCACTTGATGTTTGATCATAGGACTATTAGGTTAGTGGAGGAGTTTGCATCCGACAACGGGTTGACCCATTGTTAGCAATTCACCCCGCAGATGCTGAAAATATCGAACCTCGGGGTGCTCACTTGTTTTGAAATAATTTCATATAGGTGCCCCAAGAAATTGTTTCCCACAAATAACTGACATCAAACTACGAACTAGGTCACTTACAAGGCATCCAACCACTTAAAATTCGAACATTAAACAGTCACTAATAAGTGATCAAAGATAGATGAAGAAACAAATATACTTATTACAAAACTAAACTAAGGTCTTTTCTTGAACACCCTTTTTGTTGAATCACACAATAATACATGTAATCGTCAAACTCCGTTGCTGTAAGCAGTGATCACTTGTTTTTTGGCATAGAGTAGGTGATACAAACTTCACCTTGCAATCCAGTGAGTACCTTGGGATTTGAAATTTTCAGCATTGACCGGGTGAATTCCTTGTGGAAGTTAACTCATCATCGGATGCGAACTCCTCCACCAATCAAGTAGCCCTAGGATCAGCCATTAACTATCGGTTCACAAAAAGCAAGCCTTGACCTTGGATCAAGCTCTTGTAGCAGTGACTGTCAAAACTGGAACTTGAATGTACAGATGATGCCAATGACTGGGAATGTGAAAGACTCAAGGCTGACTCTGCTAAATGTCTCCATTGGAGACGGGCTTGAAGACTCAATCCAGTTGTCAAGACAGCCGTCATGCAGCTTGAGGAGGAAACTCACAGAGACCTTGACCCCTCCATCCTGCTAGTTTCCTTGTCATAGTTACATGACATCTGTCCTTACAACTAGATCGATTCTCCAAGCATGTTTTCAATGGGATTTTGGCATTTAGCAGAGTTAGCCATGAGCCTTCCACATTCCCAGTCGCGGGTATCATCTGTACATTCAAGTTCCTGTTCTGATGGCTGGTGCTATAAGAGCTGGATCCAAGGTCGAGGCTTGCTGTTTGTAGACCAATAGCTAATGGCTGATCCTAGTGCTGCTAGGTTTGTGGAGGATTTGCATTTGATGTTGAGTTAACTTCTGCAAATAATTCACCCAATCCTTGCTGAAAATTCTGAATCTCGGGGTACTCACAGGATGGCAAGTTGAAGTTTATATCACCTGCTCTATGCAAAAAACAAGTGATCAGTGCTTATAGTAACAGAGTTTGACAATTACATGTATTATTGTGAGATTCAACCACAAGGGTGTTCAAGACAAGGCCTTAGTTCAGTTATGTAATAAGTATATTTATTTCTTCATCTATCTTTTGTCACTTACTACCAGCTATTAATGTTCGAATTTTAAGGGGTTGGATGCCTTATAAGTCATCTAGTCCGAAGTTCGATATTAGTTATTTGGAGGAAAACCGTTTCTTAGGGCATCTATTTGGTATTACTTCAAACCTACTCAAAGTTAACAAAAAATATCATGTCAAAATAACTTTAAGATGTTTCTTGTTATATGCTACCGCATATTATAAAAATAAAACAATTATATTCAATATCTAAAAAAATGAAAAATAAAGACACTATAAACAATTATACCAAATTATTTCGCTTTTTATTTTTTTCATTTTTCTAGATATTAAAATATAAATCTTTTATTTTTATGGCATAAATGATTATGCAACAAATAAACATTATGAATTTAATTTTTGCATGACATTTCTTGTTAGATTTTAAGGAGTAGTTTTGAAATAATTTCAAATAGGTGCCCTAAGAAACTGTTTCCTACAAATAACCGACATTACACTTCGAACTAGATGACTTATAAGGCATCCAATCCAACCCCTTAGAATTCGATCATTAAATTGCCGCTAGTAAGTTAAAAAAAAAAAAAGATAGATGAATAAATAGATGTACTTATTAAAAAGCTGAACTAAGGCCTTATTGGACAACCTTATTGTTGAATCACACATTGATACATGTGTAATCGTCAGACTTCATTACTATAACCACTAATCAGTTGTTTTTTGGCATAGAGTAGGTGATACGAACTTCACCTTGCATTCCAGTGGGTACCCCGAGATTCAAAATTTTGAGCATCGACGGGATGAATTCCTTGAGGAAGTTAAGTCATCATCGGATGCAAACTCCTCCGCCAATCTAGCAGTCCTAGGATCAACCATTTGCTATGGGTTCTCGAACACCAAGCCTCGACCTTGGACCAAAATCTTGTAGCAACGACTGTCGAAACTAGAATTTGAATGTACAGATGATGCCAGCAACTAGGAATGTGGAAGACTCATGGCTGATTTTGCTAAATGCCAGAATTCCATTGGAGACGGGTTTGGAGACTTGATCCAGTTGTCAGGATACTCGTCGCGCAGCTCAAAGAAGAAACTAGGGGAGACCTCGACCCCTCCATCCTACTAGTTTCCTTGTTCAAGCCGCATGACATGTGCCCTTAAAACTGGATCAATTCTCCAAGCCCATCTCCAATGGGAGATTGGCATTTAGCAGAGTTAGCCATTAGCCTCCCACATTCCCAGTCGCTTGCATCATTTATACATTCAAGTTCCGGTTTCGATAGCCATTGCTACAAGAGCTTGATCCAAGATCGAGGCTTACTGTTTACATACCAACAGCTAATGGTTGATCTAAGGGCTGCTAGATTAGTGGAGGAGTTTGCATGCAATGATGAGTTAACTCCTGCAAGGAATTCACCTAGTTGATGCTGAAAATTCCGAATATCGGGGTACTCACAGGATGGCAAGGTGAAGTTCGTATCACCTACTCTATGCCAAAAACAAGTGATCAGTGCTTATTGTAATGGAGTCTGACAATAACATGTATCATTATGTGATTGAACAACAAGGATGTTCAAGACAAGGCCTCAGTTCAGTTTTGTAATAAGTATATGTGTTTCTTCATCTGTCTTGTTTTACTTACTTGCAGATGCTGATGTTCGAATTCTAAAGGGTTGGATGCCTTATAAGTCATCTAGTCCAAGCTGGATATCAGTTATTTGGAGGAAACTACTTCTTAGGGCATCTATTTGTAATTATTTCAAACCTACTCCTAAAACTAGACAAAATATATATATATATATACACGTAAAACATAAGTTCAAGATGTTTCTTGTTACATGCTAACGCATATCATAAAAATATGACAATTAAATTTAATATCTAGAAAAATGAAGAATAAAGACACTATAAACAGTGATACCAAATTATTTCACTTTCTTTATTTTTTTTCGTTTTTCTAGATATTAAATATAATTGTTTTATTTTTATGGCATAAATGATTATGCAACAATAAACATCATGGATATTTTTTTTTTTTACGTGACATTTCTTGTTTCTTTTTAGGAGTAGTATTAAAATAATTTCAAATAGGTGTCCTAAGAAAATGTTTCCTGCAAATAACTGAGAAAAGATAGCTGAAGAACCAAACATACTTGTTACGAAACTAAACTAAGGCCTTGTGTTGAACTACCGATGTTGAATCACACAATGATACATGTCTAATTGCCAAATTCCTTTACTATATCCACTGATCACTTACTTTTGGCATAGAGTAGGCAATATAAACTTCACCTTGTTGACCAGTGACAATGCTGAGGTTCAAAATTTTCAGGATTGACCGGTAGAATTCCTTGCCAATGTTAAATTATCATCGGATGCAAAATCCTCCACCAATCTAGCAGCCTTAAGATCAGCCATTAGCTATTGGTCTGCAAGCAACAAGCCTCGACTTTGGATCAAGCTCTTGTAATAGTGACTGTCAAAATCGAAACCTGAATGTACAGATGACGCCAGTGGTTGGGAATGTGGAAGGCTCATGGTTGACTCTTGTAAATGCCAGCATCCCGTAAAAGACGAGCTTAGAGACTCGATCTAGCTTTAAGGACACCCTCCACGCAGCTCGATGAAGAAACTAGCAAGATGGAGGGGTTGAGGTCTCTGCTAGTTTCCTCCTTGAGATACGTGAAAGGGCGTCCTGATAACTGGATTGGATCTCTAAGCCAATCTTTAATGGAATTCTGGTATTTAGCAGAGTTAGCCACGAGCCTTCTACATGCCCAAATCAATGGCACCATCTGTATATTCAGGTTCTGGTTTTGACAATCACTATTAGAAGAGCTTGATCCAAGGTCGAGGCATGTTGTTTTGTAGACCAATAGCTAAATGGTTGATCCTAGGGCTGCCAGATTGCTAGAGGAGTTTGCATCTAGTGATGAGTTGATCTTTCGTAAGAACTTCACCTGATTGATGCTGAAAATTCGAACCTCGAGGTGCTCACTCGTTTGCAAGATGAAGTCCTTATTACATGCTCTATCCCAAAAAGAGGTGGTCAGTGGTTGTAGCACTGGAGTCTGACAATTACACATGTTTATTGAGTGATTCAATAAGAAGGGTAGTTCAGCACAAGGCCTTAGCTCAGTTGTGTAACAAGTATTAATGTTGGATGCCTTGTAAGTCATCTACTCTGAAGTTTGATATCAATTATTTAAAAGAAACTATTTCTTAGGACACATATTTGAAATTATTTTAAAATTACTCCTAAAAATTAACAAAAAAAATGTCACGTAAAAATTAAAATTAAGATGTTTATTATTACATGCTATGAAATAAAACAATTATACTTAATAAATAGAAAAATAAAAATAAAGACTTCGTAAATAATTGGGTATAATTTCACAACTTTGAAAGCTTACCTAAAGAAAGAGACTAAATTCCTTTAAAGCGAAAACAAAAGCAAAACCAATTCTTGCCAAAGTTTTTAAGATCGAAAGGTCGTTTTGCAATCTTGTCAAAATAACATGAGCGTGGGCTTAGAAAAATATTAAATTAGGAAAAAAAATTTAGGATTTTTTTTTTTACTAAAAATCACATTAATTTTAGGTGCGATTTTAAAAAATTACCTAAATTTTTTATTTTTTCAAAGTCACATCTAAATTTTCAAAAACTTTCAATGTCACACGTTAATGATAACACTAATAATATCCATTAGTTTTTGCTCACGTGACTTTTAAAAAAATAATTTTTAAAATTTCGAATTTACATTTAAAATAATTCTAAATATTTAAAAAGTTTTTTAAATATCTTAAAAATTCATAAATATTTGTAAAAATAATTTATATTTAAAAAGAATATTTTTTTTAAATGCCATGTCAACAAAAACTAATGAATGTGAACGGCATTAACATTAAGGTATGACATTGAAAAATTTTGGAAAGAGATGTGACTTTGAAAAATTAAAAACTTTAGGTAATTTTTTAAAACCACACTTGAAATTTAAATGATTTTCAATAAATAAAAAAAACCAAAAAATTTAACAAGAATTTAGTCGAATTTTTTTACCAAAATGGCATTATTTACTATAGCATGTTTCAACGAACGGCGTTTGAAATGGCGTTCGCCCATGAGTCATTTTTTTTTTTTATATTTAGTGGGGGGACGCTGTTTGTAACGACGTCCACACATGAGTAACACACAGCCAAATAAAAATATATATAATTTTGACGAGTTAATTATAAAAAGGGAATGCTAGCTCAGATGGTGGGAGTTTAAATAACATGCACGTGAGCTCCAATATGTTTGAATCCCACTACAGCTCCTTTTTTTTTTCCCTTTTTTGCATTCTAATTTAATTAGATAAATATAATATTAATGCAATAGTTATATAAAGTGCATGTGTGCTCAGATGGTGGAAGTTTGAGTAATATAGAGCTGTAGTGGGATTCGAACACTAGATCTCACGCGCATGTTATTTAAACTCTCACCATCTGAGCTAGCATCCCCCTTTTATAATTAACTCGTTAAAATTATATATATTTTTATCTGGTTGTGTGTTACTCATGGGTGGACACCGTTACAAACGGCGTCCCCCCACTAAATATTAAAAAAAAAAAATGACTCATGGGCGAACGCCATTTCAAACGGCGTCCGTTGAAACATGCTATATAAATAATGCCATTTTGGTAAATATTTTTGGAGATATGCCATTTTGGTAAATCTTTTTTAAAATAGTGCCATTTTAGTAAAAAAATTCTATTTAGTCGCTTGGAAATTAGAAAATTTCCTTTTGGCCTTCTTTTTTATTTAATGAAATTTGTTTTGAAAATTTTATCAGTAAAGTTAACTAAATCATAAATTCTACTTCATAAACCTCTATTTATGCCAGAATTTTTTATACAAAGTAGTCCTAGTTAGCAATACGGGAATGATGCAAGAGAAGGCGTTACGAGCATTCTGAGCAAACCCGATGGTATCGAGGAAAATGATTCTAATCTAAACAAGAAACGCACCTAGGGATGCATTAGGCCGAGCTACGAACAACGGTCCACATGGACTGATTCAGAGGTGAATTAAGGTGGGAAAGCAAGGTTCAAAATTTCAGTGTAACTCAGAGCTTTTTCCGCACCCTATTTAGGAATCCTGGTTATGTTCAAATTGTATCCAAAGTTTCTCTCACATTAAATAGGCTAGATTAGTTTCTTTCTAAGTAGTTTATCGGGTATTTTAAAGATAGGGGACGCCAACAATTCGACATGAATCGACCCGTGACCCAACCTACAGTTCGGGTTGTATGGACAGGTCGGGATGGATCAAGTAGGGCTAGGATCCGATGCAGTGGGTTTTTGCATTTGACGTTGCCGATGTGGCACTCCAACATTAAAACACATATATAATAGGTATATTTAATTTAGATGTAAATATATCTGCAAATAGATATATTTTATATGTAAAATTATTTTCATTTCATTTTATTGGGCAATGCAAGGATGGTGGGATATATTTCAGTCAATAATATATATTTAATACACTTTATTATTACCCCGAGATTTAGTATATAAATTTTTAGTCCACAAATTTTGTGAAATAATTTTTAAGTCCAAAATGTTACATATATTTACTAAAATAGTTCAAACAATGGCGTGAAAAAATAAAAACGGGGTCTATTTTACACTCTTATACTTTGCTATTTGGACTATTTTATTAAATACCTACAAATTTTTAGATTAAAATATTATTTCACGAAATTTGTAAACAAAAAATTCATACCCTAAATTTCAAGGTACAACAACAACAGCAAACCCAGTGCCTCTAAGGACTCCCGCAAAAGCAGGGTCTGGGGGGGTAATGTAGGCAGCCTTCCCCCTCCAGGGGGCTACCCTGAAGAGAGGTTGTTTCCGAGGACCCCCAGCCTGAGAAGTTGTTCCGCTGCAAAGAGCCCAAGACCTGGCAAAAACAGAAAAAGCACCATGTGCATGAGTATAGCAAACTCACGGCATGCACACTGCAAATAAAGCAACAGGCTCAAGCATGCCACATTAAGCGTTAATCAACATATAAGATGAAGATAACTATATGATAGTGAAAGAGGATAGTTAGAGATAGAAACAGAAAGGAAGAGAAAAGGAAAGGAAATGGGGGTAGGGATAGGGGTAGGGGTAGGGGTAGGGGTAGATAGAGAGGAAGATAGGAGGAAGATAAAGCTAAGTAGACAAGTAGTAGCGTACATCCTCATGGGATCCATAAATAGCCTACGTGGGCCAAGAGAACCTAGCACTAGTAAGCTGGACTATCCTACTCCAACCGGAACATCTAATACCCCTATGCTGGCCCTCCATCGGGCCCTATCTAAGGCCATCTCCTCCCGAAGGTTCAGGTGGGTGAGGTCTTGTCGGATCGTCTCAAGCCATTTCTTCTTTGGCCTACCTTTGCCTCTTCTGCCTAGTGTAGTAAGTAGCTATTCACATCTCCTGACCGGAGCATTGTCCGGTCTCCTTCTGACATGTCCGAACCACCTCAGCCGTTGCTCCCTCAATTTATCTTCAATGAAGGCTACTCCCAATTTCCCTCTTACGATGTCATTTCTGATCCTATCCTTTCTTGTGTGTCCGCACATCTATCTCAGCATTCGTATCTCCTCCACCTTCATCTTCTGTGTGTGTCGTTGTTTCATTGCCCTGCACTCCGCCTCATACGTCATGGCTGGCCTCACAACCGTCTTATAGTATCTTCCCTTTACCTTCAAGGGGAACTTTCTACACTAAATTTCAAGGTAATAATATATAATTTACCCCATATATTATTGTTAAATTTTGAAAATATTTATATAAATATTTAAAAATATTAGTATAAAATGGTTTTCAAATATATAAATAAAATATAAACATGTTATAGATTTAGAATATATATAAAAAAAAATTAGATTAAGAGGAAAAGTGAAAAATAGACCATCTATTATTGGAAATTAATAAATATATATACTGCCCAATTTTTTAAAATTTTCTAATTTTTCTGGATATGAAATATATACTCTTTATTTTATTTTTAAAATTAAATACTCTAAGGAGGAAGGCTGCGTACATCCGCCCCCAGACCCTGTTTAGGCGGGAGCCCTTGAGACACTGGGTATATTGCTACTCTTTATTTTATTTTTATATCATACACGAGTACATTATAATAAAAACTCTGAATTTATTTTTTTCCCCCAATAATTTCAAAAGCCACCTAAAAATGACAATTAGGAAAACAAAAACCCAAAAAAAAAAAAAATAGATGAAGAAACATACAACAACAATAGACCCGGTGCCTCAAGGGCTCTCGCTTAAGCCGGGTCTAGGGGTTGGATGTACATAACCTTACCCCTTCAAGGTGTAACCTTACCGAGAGGCTATTTTCGAGGACCCCCAATCTTATGGGGATGGCAACACGAGGACTTCCCAGGAGGTCACCCATCCTGATACTGCTCTCGCCTAGGCCCGATACCAAAGTTAAAACCCGAAAACAAAAAGCCCTCTGATCCAAATCTCATCTCTACCAATCGAAAAAATTACAAAAAAGACTAATCCTTTAAGGAAAAGGGTAACATTTGAATGTATCTGAAAAGCAGAATAAGATCAATTCCGAGTCCAAAATCCTCTATACCAGATGACTCCTAATCCACCAAGAACCGCTGTTAGTGCCAGAGGTAACTTACTACGCTCACCATCCACCACTATGAGTCGCTTTCCCTCTGTTCTTCTCTGACGTGGCGTCTCTCCCGGACCCTCTCGGAGAAGACCGCTGAGTTTTTCGAGTTGGTGCAGGATCCGACGTTGTCCCCGTGCTATGACCTGTATCTGTAAAACAAGGCCGACGTATTAGCCAATATTTTTGAGGCGAAAATAGTGTCATTTTTTTTGGATTGTTATATCATGGAATTAAATCGTAGTTCATAGTCGTGTGAGGCATTTCAATGGCTCAAAAGAGGACCAAACTCTATGGCTCCATCTGCAACTCGGAAAATTTTATGAAAAGAAAAAAAAAATTATAAAGAAAAGTATCTACCAACGTTTGGAATAAAAAAATAAGAAAAAAACTTGGATGAGAGAAAGAGATCATTGACACAAAAGGCAAAAGAAAGATATAGCGTTGTCTCTTGACTTTGTCTCGATTCTAAAACGGAGGTCCGTGGGGAGGGCTCGCGTTTTCAGCTTTCTACCTATATATATAGCATCATATCCAACTCCAGTCGCATCCTCCTTTAGATATCTTAGTGGGATTTTTTTTCTCCTCCGCCCGCATGGTTTTTCCCTCAATTTGAGAGTTTTCCATGTAAATATGTGTTATTGTTTTCGATATCACTCCTCTTACTCAATTATTTTCAAAACCGTTCTTTCACATCTAAATTTAACACAAATCTTACGTTCTTTTCTCCTAACAAAAGAAGTGGAGAGGAATCCGGGAAGTAATGCACAAACCTCTTCCATTAATGGGGACTCCTTGATCAACTGCGATGAAGAAGAAGAACTAGGGAGAATGGAACCAGTCAACGAACCATTGCTTAATCCAGAGACAAAATATGACGTCGATGCAGACCCATTGCAGGCTTCATATGATCCCCCCAGATTTTGTTGGCTAGGTGAAAGTTTCTTCACACTTAGGCTTGAGTTCAGCTCCTCTATCCTTGACGTAAACTCATCCATCCTCTCATTTAGTGTCGAAATTTGTTCTGAAAGCTGCGCAACGACGCCCTGCAAAAGAAAAAGATAAATGATAAGAAAATTACCTCGAGGAGCAATCCTGATACGAAGATCAGAGGAAAGGGGATGTATAACAAACCGTTTCAATGGTAGAATTTGGTTCGGAAGATCTGTCATTGTATCTCCTGCAGCTTGCGTTAAACCCGGTAAGCTCAGGCAAGTCCCTCTGGTTGGAGTATGAGCTTGACATAATACTGCATAATGTTTTAAATCATTATCAAGTCAACGTGGAGATGACAAACTCAGCTAATTTCAAAGTTCTTTATAGTTCTGTGTATCAATTTGGAGCATCCAAGTTTCATACTAACGTCTAAATACCCTATCTACCATGTTGAATTGAGAATGAAACATGATAAACGACGACCTACATTTATTGCTATACTAGACCACAAAAGGGGAAAAGCCTTTTCTCACAACTATATCCCCCAATGGACTCAATACAAACCTCTTGTCATCGAATAGGCTTTAGGTAGAGCGGAGTAGCCCACTAGGCATACATGTTCTCTTTTTTTGTTACAATTTCAACACGGGACTTGTTACTACACTCACATATAGAGTCCTTACAGGGCTAGGATCAGCGTCAAAATGCATAGATATATGATGAAGGTAGCTAGCAATGAAAATTTTGCAGTTGTTAAACTCATGCCACAGACACATAAAGAACTTTACCTTTTGAAGTTATTGTTTCTCCAGGCAATCCTATCTGCAGACGCACGCAATAAAGCCTCTTTGGGGCTTGAAACAAGATCCTCATCTAAGCTAAGTTTTGTCTTCAAATCCTCTGGCAAAGCCTGTTGTGTCATCATAATAAACAAGAAACTTCGATATGAGTCTTACGTTGAGTGACTAAATCTTCCAAAATCTGACTTGGGTGACCAGCTTGTCCATTTTTGACTACTTTAGTGACCAAAAAGGGACTTAAGTTTGAGAGTCTTTGTTAACTAAATGTGGGTAAGATGGTCTAATACAAGATCAAACTTCGATATTTTCAATTACTTTTCCTCTTATTCGGTGCAAGAGTCATGCAAGTATTCAAGTATCCTAATACACAGATATCTTAGAATAGATTGGAGAGTAGAAATAACTATGACTGGCATACCATGACTTCGTTAACGAGTTTCTCCAGCTGAATTTGCTCTATGTAGGTACGTGGCACATACGAGCCTTCCAATCCTAGTTGTTCCGCAACGTATTTTACAACCAGACGATCCCTTCCTTGCACCTTCACATGCATGGCATTAAAAGACATTCAGACCAGACATCGCATTGACAACAAACAGAACGTTACATAGGACCATTCTACACAGGATAAATAGCTTGGGAACAAAAAAAAGCAAAAAAAATATTTCTGCAATTTATGGAAATATATTGGTGTCCTATATGACTTAATAGATATTATATATACCATGATAGGTACTTAGAGAAAGATAATAAAGCTAGAAACCAATTACACAAATAAGAAAACCAGAAGATACTACACAACAACAACCGACCTAGTGCCTCAAAGGGCGCCCGCCAAAGCAAGGACTGGGAAAAAGCAAAAGATATTATGAAATAATAACAAAAATATCATATAGAACTCCAAATTCCACCAGTTAGATTTCTCATTTGCTTGACAATATCCTTCGAAACAGAGTTGTGGGCACCCAGGTCTGAGGACCATGCAATCGCATAAAAGGACCCACATAACATAATGGCTTTTACATAATGGATTCTGAGCTATTCATTACATGGTTTGTTATTATGTAATGATACTTAACATAAATGTATATAAATATCAAAAGCTATCAAAGGGTATAAAAGTTAATGATTGTATGACTATTTATTTAAATTTTTGCAAAAGAAATGGTTTGAGATACAAGAGCATGAAAACGTGTGGGAGATGCCTACCAATCATGATTACAATTACCAGAGAGATACCCTTTAGCAACAAAATGGGCAATCATATTACAACTTCTAGGGCACCAAACAAAAGCCCAAGATGGGAAAGAAAGCGCAAAAAAACAAATATCCTCAACAATCGCTTGAGTCATCCAATCCCCAGGTTAAAAGAATATAAAAACCAAGGGATTGCCACAACCATTACATAATGTCTGCGACACCCCCATTTCACAACCATGAACTCAGTCACGAACCATGGCTGGATTCCATCTCTGAGTCTGTTCTTCTAACGACTAGAAACAACTCATTCAAAATATGGTTAGGGATTACCTGAACATAGCGGCGATTGACCTGTTCAAGCGAATCAATCTTGACAATAACTCTATCATCTGAGAAGACATGGCTATTTCTTTTTAGTATAGCTGCTATTGTGTATCCCAATGCCATTAGACCCCCAAGTAGACGAACGCTGACCTCAAAAATTATTCGTGGCGATATTATGTACGGACTGTCTGTTACCCATTCCTGAAATTTCCATAATTCTGATTAGAAAGACGACAAAATCATGTTGCCTACTCTTTTGGTTCAAAAATATTGTTCTGCAAACCCTAATAGCTATGTGCAAGTTACATACTTATCGTATTAATAAAGCATAACTTATGGCACAAACATAGGTGTGCTCAATAGAAACACATGACGAAAAAAACAAGTACTCGGTGTTAGTCATGTTACCCAAACTCGAGTATGAGAATTTGACAAATGTATGAGCGAAAATGTCCAATCTTCAAGTACCCTTATTCAACTTTAACGCAAAATGAAGAGTCAAAGTACACATATTCATTACAAAAGCCCAGACCTCGAACATGAGATTGTATTTTCCATCTCGATTTCGCATTCTCAAATATGACTGGCAAGATTCTGGATCTTCGCCAGGTGGAAGAAGAAATATATCATAGATCTCCTCCACTGCTTCTGTGTGATTCTCAGAGAAGACGGCTTTTATCTGTTCCTCTGTGACCTGCTTTGATGACTGCAATGATACACAACACTTAAGTTATTGAATCAACATATATGCATTGTAGAGCTCAATATAAAAGTACCTTATGCACACATAACTTCCAGCTCAAATCTCATTATGTAAGGAAGTTACATTTGTACCAACCATTACTTAACAAATTTTGAGCTCACTATTACGCCACCCATTATTATGACCTTTTATGTATTTTCCGTGACAACCCATTTCACGATGACATAATTACCTTTAGTACATAGGTGGGACTCTGGAATCCAGTGAAGGGGTTGAATTTGTTGACTATCTTTATATGAGCAGTTTGCAAACCAGGCTCAATGAAAGCCTTGTACATTGGATATACCTGTTCAAGAGAGTGTAGATAAGAACTCCACAAAGATAGGATCCCAGGAAATATCTTAACAAGTACATTGTACAGAGCAGAACCGTTTCGGATATTTGTTGAATGATCTCTTCTGGTTCTTGCCCAGCACGTTGTATGTCGCGTAAAACGCGTTTAACGAGGTCAAAATGGACTCCACCAGTAACAGATACTCGGAGGTCAAGTAAAGGCCGTAGCTTTTCACTCAGAGCATAGATGCCTTCAATGATTACAATCCTGGAGCTCGGGACCTCAAGTTCCCTGCAATTATTACATTTGGATATGAAAATTTCAAGCACTGATTATTTGAGCTATCTCCTCAATTCTGAATCATTTCATGCCATCCTACCCCCTAGACCCCGCGCAAGCGGGAGCCCTTGAGGCACTGGGGTTGTTGTTGTTGTTGTTGTATTATCATTCGTATTGAATCAAATCATGGTTCATGATTACCTCACAGAAGTTACATAATGGGTTGTGGTGCCTGTATTGGTTACTTTATGGAATCTAAAGTGCTTTTAAGCCTCATACATACAAAAATTCGAATGGAAGTTACATAATGGTTCGTTTGAAGAGGTACTAAACCTGTATCCTACGCGGGAACTGGCCTTGAAATCATAAATTGGAACCTGAACCTGCTTGCCTGCCTTCAAGTCATTTATATTCTGAAGCAAGGTGTCGTAGTCTGTCAAACGTGGATCTATCAAGAGCAAAAAATCATTAGAGCATAAGAGCAACGATAGGATTATGCGACAAAACAACGCAATAACCAGATTTTTGCAGTGCACAGGATGCGAAAAGTATAGGATAGGGCTCTTAATGAGACGAAACAGCTCGTGACTCATCATTAAGCTTGAAAGGACAAGATTTTTCGAGCTGAAGCAAACTTGTTTAGCTAAATAAGCTAAGGCCAAGAGTACACTCAAATGCAATGGTTTGCAAGTATAAACAAGTCGAACTCGAACTAAATCATTAGCCTCGTGTTCCTAAAGTAGCCCTGGCCTTAATAAGCTAACCTTGACCCTAAATGAGCTTTAAGGAGTTGAGCTCAACTTAAAACTCACTGAGTTGGATTCAAGCTCAAATGAGCCACGCTAAGCTATAGCTGATGATGAGCTCAACTTAAGCCCAAAGTCTCTAGCCTTAAAAATTTTTGGAAGAAGCTCGGATTGAATGAATGTTAGAAAGCCAAGCTTTGGGCCAGTCGAGCTCGTGCTTGACCGAGCTCATCTACACCCCTTTTATGAGAATGCACTGTGCACTTCACCCACACACCCCCTCATGCAAAGAGAGTAGAAAACATTACCATCAAAGTTCCCATCGATTATTCTACTTGAGTCATTGTAGTTGTCCATGGATATGACCGCTATACTTGGCATGAAGTTCAATATTTTCTCAGTGAAAACGGTTTTTCCAGCTCCAGAAGGACCTGCTAGTCCAACCAATATTATCCCATCATTCTTTTGAGCCAGCAGTTGGCATGCTCGAATCACAATAAAGAACCCCTTCTCAAAAGACAAAGGCTCTTGGATTGGGACAATCTCATAACGGTTAGAATCTTTTCTCTTTACTGATCGAATTTGATCCTTCAAAAGAGGTCTGCGACGAGCTGACCCAGAATTAGGAGCATCCCGAGCCATCACGCTAGCAGTTGATACCCTTCTGAAAGGAGATGAAATAAGTACTAACAAAAATGCATTTTCCAAAACTTCAGAGACTGTTAAGAACCTACAAAATTGCTAAAACATTAATATCCAAGATGAAGAACAGGAAAAGATTTTCATATAAAAATGCAGTTATGCAGAGTACTTTAACAAACCCTAACTCGATCAAGGATAGAGAACCAAAGTAAACCTGGAATGAATACGCTAACGTCCAATATGCAAAGGCATTCACTATGATAATGTTACTTACAATCAATGACCAAACTACAAACTGCGCGACTTATGTCAGGCTAAAACCAAAATTTTCTAATAAACGTACAGAAAATGCAACAATGCCATAACAATATGAACATCAATGATAAGGATCCAATTGAAAGATTCCTGCTGTTTTATGCTCTTTAAAATAAACCTTTCATGGGTATAGAAAGAGAAGAGAAGACGAGATATAATTCAAGAACATTTTACTTTTATTCTTCTTTCTTGTTTTACGATGTATATGATTACGTCAAGAATCAATGTTTCATATTTATAGTAGAAGATTTTGACATAAGTAGTGTGTGAAAACCATAATTTAAGGTTGACTAGCTACATACAAAAGACAAAAATTTTGCCAACCCACAAATTCCATATGCAAAACATGAAAAAGATAGCAACAGTGTTTGACTTAAACCATCCTAAAGCACATTATTCAACAAAAAAACGATAAGAACGCAATTATTGCTACAGCATTGGACTTGCCCGCATTCAAAAGAATTGCGGTAGCCAACGAGACCTTGGTCTAGTACCCAAAAAAGAGTACCAAAGTTGAGGCCCTAGTACAATAAGTCCACATCCAAATATTTAATCCTACTTACCTACCTAAAAGACAATATTGTAGTAGTGAATCCAGAATCCCCAGTTCAACCCTAGACCTTAACTGATCAGATAACTGAAAATTATGATAACAACTGCAAAATTTCACTCGGCCATAAGTATAATATGTGACCAAATTAGATATATCAGCCAAAAAATGATATAGTAGGCAATAGAAGGTAGAGCGGTACCGTCGAAAGTGAGGGAGAAACTCCTATAAATGGACCAACCTTGTATTGAGAAGGTATGAAAAAAATCAAATGATATTTTACCAACACGCAAGCACCAGATTCCATTCGAACTCCGAAGTTAAGCATGCTTGGGCAAGAGTAGTACCAAGATGGGTGACCTCCTAGGAAGTCCTCGTGTTGCAACCCTCAGGTTTGGGGTTCTCGGAAACAGCCTCTCTTAAGGGTAGCACCCTAAAGAGGGAAGGCTGCGTACATCCACCCCTCAGACCCTGCTTAGACGGCAGCCCTTGGGGCACTAGGAATGTTAGTGCTTGTTGCTTGTTGCTACTCTCTTGTCTCTTTACTTTCAATATTTTATTACTTTATTGAATTCAAATTCTAGATTGTATCACCCGACCTATGTAGTTGGTATATAAAACGCCCACGTATAATTCTAAGTAGGGTCATATCCCAAAACTAATTCACATAAGGTGGAGGTGATCACTAGACTTACATGCCAATCTATTTTCTCTCGCAACTCCGATACCAGACATTTTATAGTGAAAAACTAGCATCAGAAAGCAAAAATGATAACCCATTTTAAATTATCACAAAAGCAACAAAACCCATAAGAAACAGTACCAAAAGAAGCAAGGGCTACTATAAAATTCGTTGCGACGATATAAAAGGATCTAAACAACCAACTTAACAAAAAATAAATCAAAACCCAGAAAAAAAAAAATTACAACAAACCCAGATGAAACAACACCAAAACAAACAAACCCAGAAAACAAAAAAGATCAAAATCACAAAGCACATTGAATTTCCCACAGATCAAAATCACTGACCAGGGTCAAAGAGAGATCAGAAAAGAGTAACAAAAAGGGCCTTTCTGAATTCGAAATATGGGACTAACAATTGGTGGGGTTGGAGTAATTGTTTCCAGAAAGAGAAACAAATGCAGATTTCCCGGGATTTGGGAGAATTACGTGGGGGTGTTTTGATGGAGAATTGTGTTGATTTAGTTGGATTTTGACGAACAATAGGGAGAGAGACAGAGAGAGAGAGATATTGATTGAAAGAAAGCGGTGAGTGAATAAAGAAAATTGAAAGAGAAAGAAGAATCAAAGAGTGAAAGTGAAGAAGGGGGACCAAAGGGCGGTTGGGGTTCTACGTGGTTGCTCTCTTCATGTGCCCGCTTCTTTCTTTCCCCCTTCTCTCTCTCCCTCCATTCTTTAAGGGTTATTAATATTTAACATTTTTTTTTTTTTAATAATGGTAAAGCCTTTGGAGAGAGGGGAAGGGATAAACCCCTTAAATTCCTCAAAGAAGACACCATATTTTGAGCTTTGTGGGATTCGATTCCGGGTCACCTCGTTGGCACCCGGCGATCATGACCACTCAGCTATGTCCCTAAGGGACTATTAATATTTAACATATAGTTGATCCCTTATGTTTTTAATTTGGGTAAATTACAGAAAATTCTCTTAACTTGTGATTTAATAACAAAAAATTCTCCTCATTAATAAAATTACTCACTAAACCCCCTAACTTTTGAAAATTTTTCACTTTGCCCCTAAATAACTTTTTTTTGACCATTTTACCCCTCAACCAAAAAAATTATATTTTATCTTATAATATTTTTTTCTAAAAATTTTAAAAATACTTTTTATCTTCTGAACTTATATAAAAATATAAATATTTAATTTTTATCTAATAATATAAAACCCTTTTCTAAAAATAAAATTAAACATTAAGGAAAAAATGGTCAAAAATAAGTTACATAGGGTTAAGTGATAAATTTTTAAAAGTGAGAAAATTTTGTGAGTGCTTTTATTTGTGAGAAAATTTTTTTATTTTTGAAGCAAAAGTCAGGGGGGATTTTCTATAATTTACCCTTTTAATTTTATTTAAATTAAATTTTTATTTTAATTTTGTTTAAATTATTTTTTTTAAGTTTTTAAGTTTATTAAAATTAATCTCTTTTTTTTTTTTTATTTAAAACAATCCCCTATATTTCTAGCTTTATTGAAATTAGTTCCTTATCTTTTCTTTTATTCAAAATAGTCCCTTGACGTTTTATTTAATAACAAAATTAGTTCCTCATATTTTCAATTTTTACCTAATTTTAGTCACAATATGGAGGGACTAGTTTTGTCATAAAATAAAATATGAGGAATTATTTTAAACAAAAGAAAAGATTGGGGACCAATTTGAACAAAATTATAAAAATAAGAGACCAATTGGAATAAAATAAAAAACAAGGGACTAATTTAAATAAATTTAAAAAGATAAAGGACTAATGATGTAAATAACTCATTGTGGTGTAAATAACTCATTAAACATCTGTGTAATTTATCCATTATTTACTTATAGAATACATATATTATAATACACATACCAGGCTTATATTCGTATCTTTCTATATAAAAACAAACATTTAATTTTTATTGCAATTAATGTAGTAAAATATTTTTTTCTTTTTCATGTTATTTATTATATATATAATAACATATATTCAACTAAGTTAAGTGCCAATATACTATATTTTATTAAATTTGTTACTTTAACTCTTAAATTATTGATTATACTTATCATTAGCTAATATTATACTTCACTACTGTGACTAACATTATCATTTACTTTTATAAGTTTATAGACAATCTATTTCAAAGGATTTACCCATATTATTCAAATTATTAAATGTACTTTAATTTAATATATTTTAAAAACCTTTCTGTTTATGTCAACTTAGATTATAAAATAACAAAAGAAAGACCCAAAATTGGACACCAGGCAGAGACCGTTGTATGTTTTACTCAACAACGGAGAATCTTCCAAAAAAAAAAAAAAAAAAAAGAAACCGTGGGGAATCATTCCAACATTTTTGTTTACGTTATTTATGTCATTAGTTCATGTACTTATCTTTTTTCGTTAATTAGTGACAAAGTAGCGATACAGAGTAGGCAACTCGACCAAGCGAGACCTGAGTCATCTCGTAAAAAGAACGGGAACAAAATAACAAAACCGTACAACAAAACGACAAGTAAAAACAAACAAAACATAATGAGCCTCAAACACCACTAGGTAAGACACATTAACATGACAAACCAAAATACAGGACAACGAAGCCATAAATCTATTGAATCAAGGCACTTAAGGAAAGCAGATCAAAACTATCAAAATTCAGCCCTAGTCTTTTCCTTATCTCCAGCGTGCGCTCAGCAGCACGGATCTTGTCGGCATCTTTAGCGCTATTGCCTTTTTTCACCTTATTCTTCTTTTTTTGTTTGCCCGAGTCTTTCGCAGATCTCTTGGCATTATTCCTGGGCGACATATCTTTTAGGAAATCCTGTAACTCCCTCTTGGCTTGCTCTTTCATCTTTCGCTTCAACACTCTCCTACACCTTTTTGCCTCATCCGACTTCTGGTCTGACGTCCCACCAGCACTTTTTCCATTCTCTGCCCATTATCTTTTAATTATATCAATTTAGTTCTTATATAATTAAAATTGTCGCAATCAATTCACTATCTTTTAATTAGTTCTTGCATATGATTTCCACGTCAAGGGTGCAGGTTGATGTTTACATAGAGTGAACGCGTTTTGTAAATGCTAATTAATGCTACGGTTTTAATTAAAAATTAATATTAATTTACGAAATTGAACTTAATTGGAATTTCAATTGTACAAATAACTAAAATCACACAATTTTTTATTTTTTTTTTTTGCTAATGAGGAACCCGGTTACTCGGTAAACCCTAGTTCATGCAGCGATTCACACACCACATATCAACAAACTAAAATGACACAATTAAAGATGTAGAGATTAGATTGATATAGTAAGCAAAGTAAAATTAGATTGTAATCTAATTAGATTACGAGATTATCTTACCCAAATATCAACAAACTACATCTTGCTTCTTTTATCTTACCAAAATCTAATTTTACATCCATAATATCACAACAAACTGAAATCACTCGCAAATTATAACAGAATAGTTACCATTATATCAACCTCGTTATCAAAGATTCATAAAAACCTATATATAGCTAATTTGTAGTCAAGATCCATAAACTGATGGGTGAAAGTTCGGGATTGGTTTTATATCTAACATGCTTCCTCACACAAATGCCCGTTTAGGTTTAAAGCGTGAATAATGTACAAGCCTACCTCACTACCTTATGCTTAATTATTTTAATATTAAAAGTGAGGACTGTTAAGATTCAGACTTTTGACCACTTGGTCATTAAGGCTCCAATACCATGTCAAAATATTTTTTTTTTTTTTAAGTTTAAGCTGATGGGTGAAGGCTCGGGATTAGTTTTATACTCGTAACAGTAGCTTTGTTTAGAATCAAATCCTATGCTAAGAAGGTGGTGCATTTGATAAACCCAAAAAATAAAAGAGAACCGGCCATTTGTGTGGCGATCATTATATAGAAGACAATACAATATTAATATTCTTATTCCTTTTTATACCTTTTTTCTCACACTACCAAAGTGTGTTGTTAGGGCCCGTCCTGAGATTCTAACAGCTCAAAGCAAGTTTTGTTTAGTATCGTTTTTTGGTAACCCGAGTGTTCATACTAGTTTAAATATGGCTTGAATAATTCAATTTGTGTTATAGTATCAATTAATAGATGTATTATTTACATTATATATGCATGCTATATGTTTGTTAAAAATGTTTTTTTGAAGTATAATTAAGAGGAGAGAATCCTTGAATGATACAAAAGAGGTTGTCACTAAAAAGCAACTACAACAAAGAACAAGCAAAAGAAAGAAAACTACAGATCTAAAGGAAATTCCTAACACGGCTTTGCCCATGGTACGCAACCGAGGCTCATGACTAGGGATAGAATAGAGGACCACGGGGAGTGTGCATTCCAGATCAGGATCCAATTTGTGGATATGGTACATGAGATTGAGCACAGGTATGAGACATGGCCGGGTCTAGGTCTGGGACGGATTCTGGGGATGGAATTTGAGATCAATCTATGGGGATCTTCAATGCAATGGTGTATGGAGATGTCAGTGCAACCAACAATTACTTGAAACCACATAATAATCCTCAATTTTACAATGTCAGCAATGTGTGTCCAGTCAAGAGTATAGTTTTGGAAGCCGAGCTTGTTTTTTAAAAATGTATCACATATATGAATGACGATATGCAGTAAAAACAAACCCATAATACAATTAATTTTAAAAATTCTGGACAAATTGTGGACCCAGGTGACTGCTTGATCAGTTGCTTGCGAATCTTGACCGGTCCTGAGTGTTGGTGGGGTCAAATCGAAATCTCCCTCAAATTTGTCTCTTTTTTCTTGGAAATAAATTCTAATGATTGCACGGTGGCGAAGTCATATTAGTGCAATTGTCCACACTAGAATATCACTAGCACCGTTTATTATGTTGTATACAACAACAACAACAACAGACTCGGTGTCTCAAGTGCTCCCGCATAAGCAGGGTCTAGGAGGGGTGGCTATATGCAGCCTTACCCCTTCAGAGTGTAACCCTGCCGAGAGACTATTTCCAAGGACCCCCAACCTTATAGGGCTGGCAACACGATTGTACTACTCTCGCCCAACCGTTAATTATGTTGTATATTTACGAAAAATATATTAAATAAATATACTACTGCCCCTAGAAAAATATTATTATTATTATTTTTTAATTGCTCCTACTAACTCTAATATTAGAAAATAAATCATTCAAACATAAGACTAATTGCATTTGAAGTAGACTTTAAACACCTAATATTAGTTAAACCTCCTAACTACCCTAGAAGCTAAAATATGCTAACTTTCATGCGTCGGCTTGACTATATAAAATAAATAGAATTATTTATATTTTAGTACCTTTATATTTTTAAAAATAATAAAAAGGACTCTTATCTTTTTGAATTATTAAAAAAGTCCCTAAATTTTTGTCATATTAATAAAAAGGTTCATCTCCAATGTGATAACGTCATTTTATATCGATAGAGCTGAAATGAGAATTATTTTTTATTAATATTGTAGTAAAATAATAAAAGTACTCTTCAATACTCTTATTCTTACTTTTTAAGCACACAATTTGATATGTATAAACTATCTGTTTTCGTTTAATTTGTTTTAAAGTATAATAATTGAGGGGTATTTTTGTTATTTTACTGTTGCATTAATAAAAAAGCAGTTATTACTTCAGCTTTGTCGACAAAAAACGGCATTATCATGCCGGAGAGTGTACTTTCTATTAATATAATAAAAAATTAGGACCCTTTTTATTAATACAACAAAATCTTAGGGACCTTTTTATTAATTCAAAAAAGTCAGGGTCCTTTTGTATTATTTTAAAAAAAGTCAGGATACTAAAATGTAAATAATCCAAATAAAAATTATTACACCTTATTTTAAGATAAAATGCATGCCAATTAAAAAAAACAAAAAAAGCAATCTATAATACAAATATAAATTATATATTCCCAAATCATTTATGTAATATGCAAAGTGAAAAATAACTAAACTATAGTTTGACAAATTATGCGACAATTAACCCACCGGGGCCTTGCCTCAGTAGTTAAGGCAAGTGAAGCAATAGATATTTGCTTTAGGCCAAAAGGTTTGGAGTTCGATTCCCCCCTTGAACTTTCTTAACTGGATCCTGTAGTATGTGGATCGCTGCATGGGTTGGGATTTAAGAACTTTAAAAATAACTAAATTATAGTTTGACAAATTGTGATAATTTTTCTGGGACATAGATATTATATATTTTAAAGTTCTTAAATTATATATACAAAAGCATCGTTTTAAAAAAAATGTGCTATGTAGATAACTTAACTAGTTAGTCGTGTATAGTCTTAAATAGAAAAGACAACTTCGTTTATTATAGTAGTTTTTGTGTACAGTTAATTCTTTTTTATGAGACATCTTTGTTAATTCGATCGACTCAAAAGTAGTTCCAATCGATAATGTGAAACTTTTTTATAACTAAAATACTTTACTTTAAAATTATTCATTGAATGGAAAGTCAAATTTGAATACAGTAATTTTTTACCACTAAATTATTTATCGAAGTTCTCTACCACTAAGTTATATCCCTAAAAAACTCACGTCTTGCAATAGAAGCGAAAAATAATTTTAGTTTCTTTCATTTCGCAACAGATACATCAAATATAATCTATCCGTACAAACAAAGTACTCATTTTAGAGATACACGTGATAGAAAACAATTAAACCATAAAAAAGATAACGTATAAAAGATAAATTACATATTAGTATCAAAGTTCGATGTGTGGGTTCATTTACTCCACAAAATGTACGAAATAATTTTGTTTCCAAAAGTTATATATGATTAATAAAATAGTCCAAATTACAGTATATATAACTTCATTAGAAGGGGTGGCATTCTTATTAGCAGGTGAGAGCGTGAGAGAGGCAAATCCTGGCCCTCCATTGTAATGGACGGCCAAGATTTCATGGACATTAAAAAAATAATAATAATAATTTACGGTCAAGATTTGTTGAGTACTGAAAAAAAAATAATTTTTCTCCCTTACCATTTCTTTCTTTCTATCCCATGAAGGGATATGGGCTGCAAATTATTAATTTTTTTTATTTTCAACAAATCTTGACCGTTCATTACAATAGAGGTTCAGTATTCGCCCCTCTCCCCGTCTCACCCTCTCATAAAAACGCCATCCTCATTAGAAGTATCACAATATTGTACTTCAGAGAGAGAATTAATACTATATCATATTATTATTTGGACTAATTTATTAAATATATATAACTTTTAGACTAAAAAATTATTACTCAGCGTGAGAGAGAGAATTAATAAACCTACAGTTGTTTCTAACTTCACCAGTGGCAGGATTGGTAATATTCCCCATCTTGACCATTGACTCCGCAAACTGTTTATAAAACGCGAGTGGATCCTCCGCGTATTTTCGAACCAACGACGCCGTTTCGACCCCAAAAGCGCTGGAGTACAGCGTTTGGTCCGAGTTGAGGAGGCCTTGACCATGAAGCAAGAGGTTATAATAGGAATTATCGAAAAGTGAAGGGGTAAAATTGTCCATTGGGGATAAATTATTGTCCCCAGCGGGGCCCACAGCGGGACACGTGGATTGTAGGTTGGTTAAGTAGGCTTGAGACATAGGGGACTTATCCGACGTCGTTTCGAAGTCTCCGTAGATTCTTGACCTGTAGTTCTTGCACCTTGCCATCCCAATTGTGTGTGCCCCTACAATTTTGCACATTCTTTTATGATTTTTTTTTCCCGATAATTTGAATACAAGCTCGAGAAAATGTAATAGTGTCGGATAAAACTCGAAGACAAATGATAAAGGAGCTCTTCTGACATAAAAATCTCGAAATCAAGGGCACGGATAAACCTTACTGTAATGACACCAGAAGACAGCATAAAGGTGTTGTTCTAATAATACACATCCTAGAAGAAGTACACTAATGACAAACAAAATGACGTTACTTACCAGAGAGAGCGACCATGTCGGTGACCGAAAGGCCTTGATAAAGGAACTTGGAGATGATAGATAGAAGGGATTCATCTGCAGCTGGGAGATTAGCATTAGCAAGCTCCATGCTTGCACCTCTTGCATCTTTTCTTCCTAATGGTACATCCCAATATGGTCCTCCCACCTATTTCAAATTATAACATTTTTATTTCATTAATTAATTTACGATTATTTACACCAAAAGTCCATGTATTTTTCTCATTGTGTCAATTCAGTCGTATACTAATCGTTCTTGTTGTCTGGTCGTTTTTCGGTTAGCCTTAGGCCTCGTTTTTTCGAGTTTTCCTGTCTTGTATCGGCACTCCGGTGTCACTTATCGGAAAAAAAAGTCATATACCAAAATTAATCAGTTAAATTTTTTTAGATAATTAAGAGGAAAGATCTTCAAGTGATTCATTAGAGGCTGTCTATAAAAAAGCACAAAGAGAAAGAAATTACAGATTAAAAAAAAATCAATAAACTGGGAATACAACAGGGGCAAACTCAAGCAACTGTTGCCTGACTTTGCCCATGGTTTACAACTGGGTCCATGTCTAGGGAGAGAGAGCTATGAAGCACGGGAAATGCGGATTTCGTGTTTGGAGCTGCTCTGTGGGGAAGGATTAATTAGTTATATTTACGACAGAATGTTTAATATTGGTCATATTACGAGCGAGAGTGAGTTTAATTTAAGTCAATGAGTAGATTTGTATTGATTCACTTGCATCTGACGTGAGTGAGTTGTTAAAAATTAAATCGTTAATGTAAGTTAAATTTTCACCATTGGACTCAATTGACACAAGTTAATTTCACATAGATGAAATTAACACAAATGAAAGTAAAAATTAACACAACAGATAAAACATAAGGACGTTTAGCTAAAATAATCATTTATTGCCGGTATTTATTCTTCGTACCAAGATAATAGCATCTCTAGCAGCAATGGTGAGGATATCAGCACAAGAAACAACTCCGGGACACTCTGACTCCACCATCATTTTGATCCTATCTATGAGCTTGAAGCCTCTCAAGGAGTGCTGATTTTGAGCGGCCTTCTTCTCTCCTTTTAGTGTTATTGTCTCATCTAACAAGACTGATCCATCGCATCCCTGTAACCAAAACTCGACAAAAGCCGCAAATATCAGATCTAGAGAACATAACATTTGATTTCCTAAAAGATTCATTCACCATGTCATGCATGTTAAACACGTGAATAATAATAACAATAATATCAGCTGATATGAATAGTTCTAGAACACACAATATTGTTAATTTGAATCTCAAATAGTCTCCAATTTGATTTTTTTTGACAATTAGAACGATAAAAGTTCAATCTTAATATTACTATAATTTCAATTTATGGTATGAAGTCGTCCTATACGCTGCACACCCTTCAAGTCAGTAGTGAACATTTACGTAAAAAGACATTAAAATATAAAAAATTATTTCTAGATCAACATCTAATATCTTTACCTTTCAAAACAAGGATAATGTTATTTCCAAAACAAAAATATTATTCTCGGGTATTTTAGTGAACATTTGTGGCTATAATTCACCACGAGTCATCATTTCACTAACAGTAACACTTATTACTCTGACCATAACAAGTCCTTAAAAGGACAAGGGATAAAGGGATGAGACCTGAACAAAGCAATCATGCATGTGGAGGCGAACCACGGTGGCGGCGTTACGTGGATCAGACAGCACCGCACACTCCATCTGCCTCCTCACAATCTCCCCCACACGTGGGCACGTGCTCTTGTAATAATCCAACGTTAACTCGTCTGCATGGATTATTACGACTAATAATAGTAATAACGATGATGATAATGCTAACATGAACAATTTTGAAGAGCACTTGAATAACAAAGTGGCCATTTTGTTCAAGCTTATAAGTTTGTTGTGTGTGTGAGGAGGTGGAATGTGAGTTATATATATATATATATATATATGTGTATGTCTAAGCTTGCTTCAAATTTGGTACTTTGAATTTTTATGGGTCTTTGTCATTTGTTTGCAAATAGGGTTAATTTTGGTGTATCGGTATGGTCGTTTTTTAGAGTAAAAAATTATTCATGGGTTTTTATTCATTTTAATATAGAAAAATGGAGTGGGCAGCGGGAATCGAACCCGCATCGTTAGCTTGGAAGGCTAGTAACGACTTCAATTTTGAGATAAGTATGGTATCAGAGCTTTGTTAACTGAGATACCACGAGTTTAGCTTCTGACTTCCTCCACTTTTTAGATTAATATATTTCAAACATGAGGCGTAAGGTGAGATTATGCAATATTTTCGTTTTAAGTTCAACGAGCATTTGAATAAATGCAAGGGCATAAACAACTATCAGGTCTTTACCCAACAATTTAAACTTTTTCAACAGGTAGTTCCTTGATAGCTTGGTTGAGACTTTTACGTCTTCACTTATCAGCTTAATTTTGTTAATAATTTATTTATTGATATGATATCAGAGTTTTTTTTGCTAGGAAGTCTAAAATTGAGATCTCATGCACCTAATTTCACTATAGTATATGCACAAGTACGTTATCCATATTTAAAGAATAATAGACATTTACGTGAAAGAACGTGCATATCTTTGTACATGTCGAATGATTTAAACCTTAGAAAAGTTTGTTCCATTTTTTTTTGTATATCTCATTTTAATGGGAGTCTCGTGTACTGAATTGTCGACGGCTATATTTTATGGTCATTTAATATGAATAATTTTTTTTTTTTTTTTTTTTTTTTTTTTGGGGAGCGAAAAGAGGTCAAGAGAAGATACAACTAATATTTGTAAGTTTGGTGGGAACTTGCAATACTAAGCTATCATATGGAAAAAGTTAAAGAAAACATAGGACGATTTATATTTAAATAAATAAAAATGACATACATTGTACTTTAAAAAAAAGAATAAATTATATATTATATTTTGAGGTTTAGAATGTTAATTTTTAGTCTATAAATTATATAAAATAATATTTCAGTTTAAAAGTTATATGTATTTAATAGATAGTCCAAATAATAGTGTATAAAGGTATAAAATATATCTCTCATCTAACTCTTTATCAGTAACAATGTCAAAACATTATGGTTCGTGTATAAGATATGAGAGAAATACAAGAAAATGTCGAGTTTATCAATAAATAATAGCAAGTTTGGTACTCTTTTACACTGTGGGTTGAACTATTTAATTCAATACACATAGCTTTTGAGCTAGAAAATTATTTCACAAAGATTATAGACTACAAAATTGATACATTAAACCTCATAATACTAATATGTACGTAATTTACCCAAAAATATGTCCGATTATATATCTAATGTATATGATAGAAATTTATTAAATTATACTAGATAATATTAAAATATTAATTATATTTTATAACTTAATAATATTATATTGAGTCATTTATATTTAATATATAACTGCATATAATTTTTTTTTTTTTTTTTTTTTTTATGAAGTAACATTACTAGTAAATAAATAAAGGAGGGGCAAGCCAACAACTCCATCTAAAATAGAGTTTTCCCATACAACTCTCGAACCTGCTCTTCAAGCTTTAAGCTTAAGTTACGCTTTTTCTCTCTCTACTTACAATATACTAAGAGATCAATAGACTTATCTATGGAAGTAAACGGGTCGAGTCGGCTGACAAGCTCTCGGGAATTAGCTCGTTTAGTTTATGATGTCGAACTCAAGCACAGTGAATTGAACTTCAGCTAGCTTGTAAGCTCGAAAGACTAAATAAGTCTATCTTAATATAATTAAAGAGTCTGAATATATGTTGTATCAAACTCAATTTTAGTGTGAATGAGCTGAACTCAAGCATAAATGAGTCCAGACAATTTCAAACAGAGCTTAGCTCGAAGCATATTGAGTTGGTTGCAATCTGAATAGAGCCAATTGTCGACTTGGGCCCCAATATAAGTCTCTCAACTTAGTATGTTTCGAGCTAATCTAACTATTCAATCGGTTTGACGAGCTCAAGCTAGGTTTGGGCTCATATACACCTAGAGCTAGCAATGAAAAACTTATTACTTGCAGATATCCACCCCGTCTAGGGTAGATAAGGGTGCTAGTGAAGTGGAGGAAGGGATATGGGTAGGGTACAAGAGAAATACTCGCTATGGGTATGGAGCATTTGTGGATATGACAGTTATACCGGCCAAATACCCCCTGGCCCCTGCCCCTCCCCATATTGACCCCCTTTTTTTTTTTTTTAACAGTGGTAAGGACGGAAGAAAGGGGGAGGGGATAAACCCCATAAAATCCCCTTAAAGTAGACCACTTTTGAGCGGTGTAGGGATCAAACCCAGATTATGCCGTTGGCAACCGAAGAACTTCGCCAGCCATGTCCTGAGGGACACCCCATACTCACCATATATACCTCATATTCACCCTGCACCATTCACCTCAATTTGTATTTAATTAGTTTAAATATAATTATATATATATATATATGAAGCAGCCTCTCTTCAGGTTAACACCCTGAAAGAAGAAGGTTGCGTACATCCGCCCCCCCAGACCCTGCGTAGGCGGGAGTTCTTGAAGCACTAGGTATGTTCCTATATATATATATATATATATATATATATATATATATATATATATGCGTGCACGCGTGCATGTGTGTGTAATCATTTTATCTATAACAAATGCAGCAAATATAATTAGATTACAAAAGATAATTTTAAATAATTACACATGTGTGGATATAGGGTACTGTGCGATAGGAAGTTCCCGCTAAAGTTAAAGGGTAAATACTATAAGACGGTAGTGAGACCGGCTATGTCCTACGAGGCAGAGTGCTGGCCAGTTAAGTATCATCACACGCAGAAGCTGAAGGTTGCGGAAATGAGGATGTTGAGATGGATGTGGGGACAAATAAAGAAGGACAGGATCCAGAATGACGTCATAAGAAGTAAATTAGGAATCGCCCTAATAGAGAATAAGTTGAGGGAACAACGTATGCGGTGGTTTGGGCATGTCAGGAGAAGACCCACAACTGCCCCTATAAGGAGATGCGAACAACTTCTTATTGCAAACGGGAAGAGAGGAAGAGGCCGGCCAAAAAAGAGTTAGATGGAGAAAATTCGAAAGGAACTCACCTACCTTAACCTAAATAAAGAGATAGCCTTAGATAGAGCTCAGTGGAGGATTAGTATATAGGGGTATCTGATTTAGCGGTGTAGGATCAGGGAGCACAAGTAAGCTAGCTCCCTCTATCTACTTTCTCTATCTCTTTCTCTCTCTAATTTCTCTGTCTCTATCCCCCTACACTTTCTATGCGCTATACCCTCCCCATCTGTCACAGGATGTCGCATGTAGATATTTCTCCTCCTATCGTGTTTGCTTTTTCCTTTCGCCTGGTTGCTATACTCCATTACTTCCATGCTTATATGTTTCCATGGTTACTTGCTTACATGCTTATTTGTCTATATGCTTACATGCTTACTTGCTATATGCTCACACGCTTTACATGCCTTACATGCTTTTCTTAATCTCTACACTGTACATGTCCTACATGATCTGTATACATGCTTTACATGCTCTACTTACTCTACTTACGTGCCTTTCTTAACTAGCAACTATCGGGTTGGGGATCTTCGGAAACAGCCTCTCATCAGGGCCCCGCCCTGAGAGGGTAAGGCTGCGTACATCCTACCTCTCCCAGACCCTGCGTACGCGAGAGCCCATGAGGCACTGGGGACTGTTGTTATTGTTGTTGTTGTTGTTGTTGTTGTACACATGTGTGGATATAGATAACAATCATATTGGAGCGGTCACAAAGCGGGTAATGGATACTCGGGCTTAGTGGAGCAGGTATCAAGTGGATACCCATAGCGGGTAATGGGATAGGTACTGGTTTTGGATTTCAGTGATTGAAAAAGGTATGGAGGAGGCGATTAATATAGACCAAAAGAGGATTCATTCCAAATATTACTAAAAATGGATCAAATTAATATGTGTATATACATCTATAAATAGACCACAGGAGGCAATTAAAACGTATACTAATATTATATAGCATGTAATTTAAAAAAACAATGGATTAAAATTAAGATGCACATATTACTAAAATTATAGAAATATTATAGGGTGATGGACAAACTTTTTTCGATAATTAGAGTACAAATTTAAGAAAGCACAGAAATATGGAGGAAAAATCAAAAGGTAAATAATCAGGACACTAAAACACCAAAGGAAGTAAACTGCTAGCAAACCAAACTCCAACGCCAAAAATGCCTACAAAAAGCTAGGTTCAAATAGTTTCAAAAAATTGCCTTAAAGTCGAGTTTGCCCCACTAACGATACGCATTAGTCTCTAGCAATCAATCTCAAGGTTAACACAGCAACCATAACACCCTTGTATTTAAGGATTACGATATAAAGGAGTTTCAAACAATTTCTAGCAACATGAAGAGAAGTATAATTGAGGCCGATAATTAACTCTTTCTAGTCGTCCCTGTTTATAGATGCAATAATAAACCAACCAAATATTTTATAAGTTGTTCATGTTCGAAATTGATTAGAGTTAATTTATGTTCATTTTAGTGGGATTAATAGATTATTAAATAGCATTCGACCGGGTTCACTAAGCTTAAGTAGCCCATTTGGAACAAAGGATATTCAACTTATTGACATTTACAAACAATTTGATAAAAGCTCGTTACAAACTTGACAAAAACTCGTTGATATAGATTAATAATGGCTCAATAGTAACTTGAATAACTCAGACCATAGTGATCTCAACTCAATAGCAAGTGCAGCTTTATTATTAGCTCGACTAGACTTAATTAGGCTACCAATCAAGTATTAAGTAGGGGTGTTCACGGTTCAGTTGACCATAGCGAAAAGTATTTCGGTTCGGTTAACCGTAACCAAAATACTCAAAATTTTCTAACCGTTACCATAACCAAAAAGACCGGTTAACCAACTTTTGGTAATTTGGTTTGGTTATGCTGGTTAACCGGTAACCGAAAAAATAATGCAATGCATCTATCATGTTATATGATTTATCTTCTTAAAGGTTTGTAAATATCTAAAAACATGAGAATATTCAATAAATTATAAACTATACATGGAATATACTATTTCGGTAAATCGGTTAACCAGAATGGACAAAATCACTACCGTTACAGTCCCGAAATACCTCAGATTTTTTTCGGTTTGGTTAACCAACCCAGAAATTCGGCATGGTTAACCGCATGTTCGGGTCGGTATTTTAAGAATTCAGTTCGGTATTTCGGTTATGAATTTTTTTGAACATCCCTAGTACTAAGCATACTGATATTAAATCGAACGAAGCTCAAACAAAAGTTGGAAAACTCGATAAAAGACCCAACTCAAAGTCGATATAACTAAGGCTTATCAGGCTCGAATTCGAACAAGTGGATGTTTGGCTCAAATCATCTGGGCCATAATTCAAAAGAGTAACGAATTTTAACCGGCACCTTCTTCCTCAGCTTCACCCAACTCCTCCAATGGCGGCAACACCACCACTACAACTACAAACCCCTCACACAATCCCAATCACTTCATCCCCGACGACGACAACCACCACCTGGTGTCTCAAAGAGTCTCCCGCTAAGACAGAATCTCAGGGTAAGATGTACGTAGCTTTACCACTACGGTGTACTACACTAAAGAGAAACAGTTTCCGAAGAGCCCCGATCGCTTCATCCCCGAATTCGGCAAACCTGAACACCCCAATCCCAATCACTTCATCCCCGACAACAACAAGAACAACCCAAGATCGCAAAAAGGCTCCCACCAAGATAGAGTCTGAGGGTAAGATACACGTATCCTTACAGCTACAGAGTGCCGCACTGAAGGGAAACAGTTTCCGAAGAGCGCCAATCGCTTCATTCCCGAAACCCGAACACCCTAACACCCCAATCTCTCTCTTATCTCTCTCAAAAACCCTCCAAGAAGCCCACCAAATCCACACTCTTCTCATCAAATCCTCTCAAATCTCTCACCCCTTTTCTGCAAATCGCCTTGCTGAATTCTACGCCATTAATGGCGCTCTTCACTGCGCTGAAACAATCATTAACTCACTCAACAAACCCAACACTTTCTCTTTCAACACTCTCATCAATGGAAACCTCAGAATTCAACAACCCCGTAATGCAATTCTTGTTTATCAAGAGATGTTGCTTAGGTTTGTTCATCCGGATGCGTTTACTTTTAGTTTAATTTTGAAGGGTTGTGGTGAATTGAGAGATTTGGGTGTTGTGAGGCAGTTTCATTCTCATGTTGTTAAGTTAGGGTTTGATGATTGCGTTTATGTGGGGAATAAGTTGATTCATGTTTATGGGGTTTGTGGGTCGGTTGCCGATGCGCAGAAGGTGTTCGATGAAATGTCTGAACGAGATGTTGTTACTTGGAATAGTATGTTAGATGGGTATGTTGAGTGCGGGGATGGGGAAGGGGTTAGGGAATTGTTCGATAAAATGCCTCAAAGAGATGTCGCGTCTTGGAATACTGTTATTGGGTATTATGTTAAAGTGGGTGAGTTTAAGAATGCGATTGATACATTTTACGGTGTGGGAATGGAGGGGGAATTGCCGGATAGAGTGACGTTGATTTCAGTTCTGACTGCGGTTGCTCATCTAGGTGCACTCGATCAAGGGAAGTGGGTTCATGCCTTGATTGGTAAGTCGAGAATTGAGCTCGATGAGAACCTTGGTTCAGCTCTTATAAATATGTATGCTAAGTGTGGTGATGTGGAGGGAGCGATTGACACGTTTTATAAGGTTAAAAAGAAGAATGTGGATACTTGGAATGCATTAATTTCGGGTCTTGCTATGAACGGACAGAGTGGTAAGGCGCTCGAGTTTTTCAGTCTAATGGAGGGCTCAAGTGTGAGAGCAGACGCAATTACATTTTCCTCTGTTCTAAATGCTTGTAGCCATGGAGGCTTAGTCGAAGAGGGTTTAATGCTCTTCAACAAGATGAAGAGTGTTTATGGGGTGGAGCCAGATATTGTACATTATGGATGCCTCGTTGACCTCTTGGGTCGAGCCGGTTTGTTTGATAAGGTCAAGAAGATACTCGAAACAATGCCATTGGAGCCCGATGCAGTCATATGGAAGGCCTTATTGGGTGCTTGTAGAATTCGCAAAAATCTCGACCTGGGTGAGGAAGCAGGCCTCAGACTTATTCAATTGGCTCCAGATGACCATGCCGGCTATGTCATGTTATCGAACATTTATGCCTTGGCAGGCAAATGGACTGAAGTTTACAAGGCGAGGAAGAAAATGAAGGAGAGAGGAGTGAGAAAACCACCCGGTTGTAGCTCCATTGAGGTCGATGGTGTCGTTCACGAGTTTATCTCTGGAGATATAATCCATCATAGGAAACACCAAATTTATGAAATGCTCGATGAGATGGTTAAGAGATTGAAGATGGCGGGTTATGAGCCAGACACTGAACAAGTTTTGTTGGATATCGATGAGGAAGACATGAAGCGTGTTTCTCTATATCGCCATAGCGAGAGGCTCGCGGTTGCGTTTGGATTAATCAATACGAGTAGAGGAAGAACGATTCGAGTGGTTAAAAATCTAAGGATGTGCAGCGATTGTCATACGGTGTTCAAGTTATTGTCGACTATTTATGAACGGAGCATCGTTGTTCGAGATCCAAATAGGTTTCATCATTTTAGTGAAGGATCGTGTTCTTGCAAGGATTATTGGTAGCTTTTCCCCTCTTGGTCATTTGGACATTAGCAATGACAATGTACCTAGGAATGGCAATCTTTGTGGGATTCATTAGTATGGTGCAGCTACATTTCGTCAGCAAATGTTGAGAAGACAAGACACAAAAATTTGGACGAAAATAAGAGGGTCGAAAAGGATGCCTTTTGCATTTGCACTACTTCGGTTCAGTTGGCCCCAAATGCGACAGGTTCAAGACTCGGCTCATACAACAACAACAACAACAATCCCAGTGCCTCCAAGGGCTTCCGCATAAGCAGGGTCGGGGGGGTAGATGCAAGACTCGACTCGTCTCAGCTCAATATCTTGGTGGAAGACTTCAGTTCCAGGTTTGGCTTGGCTTGGTGAATGTCAAACCCAATTCATGACGTATTGGTCAAACTCAGCTTGTTTAAGCTCGTAGAGGCTAGAATTCAACTTGTTCTTGTTCATCGACAAATTGTTTATTTTAGTCATGTTACTAAGAGTCACATGATGATTTGTTCATAATTTATTAACATTATAAGCACATTAATAGATAAGACTTGCAACATAACCATTTAGTCATTGTCAAATCGAACAAATCAAAAAAGACCCAAGAGAGAGACACTGTTTCGTAATAACAAATATCCTATGAAATTGAAACAAAATAGAGCAATTATCATCACAAACATTAGTACCTACGGTGTAAATAAGTCAACCGAGCACATCAAAAGCTTGAAAGATTCATCTCGTTTAGCTTCATGCGCAAAGCCTAAACTTAATGAAGCTTGAGCTCATAAGCTAACGAGCTAAAATATGCCCAATCCAGCAATGTTTCAAGCCTAGAAGAGTCGATCCCCAACTTAAAGTTTCTAAGCTGAGCTCGGCTCAGCTCAACTAGTCACCCATTCAAAAGTTACATTGGCAGTGTCATGATTCATGCGAACCCACTCCCCTTAGCCCTTCATTTCTTTGACAAAAATGGCACCGTGGATAAGATGCCACGAAGAACTACTCAAGCCTTCAAATACAAGACTACAACTCAATATAACATAAGAAAAACATTTCATAATTTCACACCGCAGCAAAGAATCAACTTACAACCCAAAAATTGTTCAAAATGTGTTCCCAAAAAAAAAAAAAAAAAAACATAGAACAAAAAAGAGTGCTACTGGTTTTCCCAACAGTCCACAGGCTGACAATAAAGAGCAGATAAGTCGACAAAAGGGAGTCGAACGAGTGTCAAGGGTGAGTATATCTATTCAAAATGTATGTCATTTGTTCTGGCGCTTGGTGTTCGTCTGACTTCTCGCCATGCCTCATCCTTGGACTTTGATCTTTTATAATGGTGTCTTTTTGCGGGGATGAATAAAAGACCAACATATGCGATAAAAACCTAACAGCCTCTCTTTAGGGTGGCCCCTTGAAGGGGGAAGGTTACGTACATCTACCCCTCCCAGACTCTGCTTATGCGGGAGCCCTTGGAGGCACTGGGTCTGTTGTTGTTGTATATGCGATAAAAACTCATCACTGTCATTACTGTGGAATCAAATAACTACCTGCAGTAGTGTTTGTAGTCATGTTCACACTCACAGAAGCTGGTGATGTAGTACGAACTCGAGCTACAAATAAAACACTCAAGCATAATTAGTCTGTGAAACTGAATGAACAACAATTCATGGTACAAAATAGCAGGTCGAACCGACAATAATTGCCTGTGAGAGAGTTGCTATTGCCAGGGCAAAAGTCGTTATTGTTGGAGCAATAACGTGACTTACAAACAACGAGAGCCACAAAATTAGCTTGAAAACTACAGTCTTGCTTTGATAATAACATTATCCGAGAGAAAGTTAGAGCAAAATAAACAGATGGGGTTCGTTCGACGCTTATTAGAAACTACGGTTTCAAAAATAAAATGGCGGAAGTGAACTACCAGCTAGTTGATTATTACGTCACAGGACCCCAACAATATCAAACTCCAATACAAAGTGACCAAATCTACGAGGGGCAGCCACTAGTCAAAACTTCAAGTAATCCAAGTAGTTGCTTAGAACCTTAATTTTGTAAAAGGACTATTTCAAATATCGAGCTCGTAACTACCACATAACTATTTACAATTGGAGAAATGATTACTATCTACAATACATCATAAACATACATGGATATACCTAGTATATAAGATCCCAATATTAACTACGATTACCATGTAAGGTGCATCATTCGAAATATGCTTAAACTTAAAAACTTCGGACCCCTAAAATCTCAGGATCAACCCCAAGCAGCACACAGAAAAGTTTTTAAGAAACGATCTAAAATGTCTTCTTATCATCTCTGGAAGCAAAGCCATATAAAAAAAGGCAAGCCCAACAAGAGAAGAAAGAAGTATTATTGCTTTAGCACCAAGCTCGTGTAGCTTGAACATAGATATATACAGCTACGTTTAATTGCTGCTTTTTTTTTTTACCTTTAAGTTAACTATAAGAAGTTAACTATCAATGCATTACACCAACAATAATTAAAAAATGCAGCAAACGATAAGTAGAAATGCAAAGCAGCAGAAAATTAGAACCTTTATGAATCAAAACATGGGTGAACTAATTGGTATTGTTCTCTGTTTATAGTTTTTATTTTGGAAAAACTAAAATTACCATTTGAAAATATTTTCTTATTTTTGGTTTCTTGGGTTCGGTTTTTACTCAAATTAAGGGCTTTTTGGCCAAGCTTCTTTTCTAAAATTATTATTTTTTTTAAAAAAAATACTTTTTTATAGGATTTGAGAATGTTTAGCCTGAAAATAAAAGTGTTTTCAAATCAAATAAAAGCAAATGTAGAAAAATAATACTTAATAAAAGCAAATGCAGAAAAATAATACTTCATTTCGACAAGAAATCTCCTATTAGATACACTTTACACGAAGTACTTCTGAAACAAGAAATCAAAACACAGATTATAAATTCAAAAAGCTGAAATTTAGCCCTTTAAAACCAAAAACAACAAACAGAAAACGATACTGAACAAGGACTTTGCCTATCTCCAAGCTCGGATGCATATCTAGAGAAACAAATATTCATGAACAAGTGAATGCAATCAATCAGACATATATGCACATCATTCATAAAAGAATCTAAAATCTTTGAATACAACTATAAAGCTGTAAAAAGAAAATGAAAAAATATCTACAAATTGAACAATTTACAATCTACAAAGAAGAAGTGTATTCAGCTTGCGAAATCAAAGAAATATAGCAAAACGATCAGAGAACTTTGAAGGCAAATTTGAATTGAATCTGATTCCACATGGAAGGAATTCAGATCAATCCATTTCATCATTTCGCTTTGCAGAAATTTCGGTAATAAGATTAAAAAAAAAGACATTCTACAAACTGAAAATTCGAATTTCTCTACTCCATTGAACAATCTGAGATCTGCACAGTACAAGTGTATGAATCTTGCGAAATCAATGAATTCAACAATATAGCAAAGAGATCAGAGAACTTTGAAGGCAAATTTGAATTTAAATCGATTCCACATTGAAAGGAATTCAGATCAATCGATCTCATCATTTCGCTTTGAAGAGATTGTATAATAGGAATTAAGAGAGAGATTAAGGCAGCGATTTTGATGAATTTGAAGAGAGAGAGAGAGTGAATGGGGAGATGCCAATAGCTAGGGTTTTATTAGGGTTTATAGATTTGATGAAGCAGTCAAAGTGGAGTGCGGCGTCGTTTAAATTGGGCCGGCCCACAAAAGCATTGTCTTTTCTTTTTGGGTAAATTACCTATATTAGTACCTAAAATTTAATATATTAATTATTTAGTCTATAAATTTTATAAAATAATTTTTTTATCTAAAAAGTTATATATATTTAATAAAATATTCTAAATAACTATATGAAAGAATAAAAGCGGGGACTATTCTACACCCTTATATATAGCTATTTGGATTATTTTATTAAATGCAAAAAAACAAAAACAAAAGTTATTTTATTACATGTATATAGCTTTTTGGATTAAAAAATTATTTCAAAAAGTTTGTAGACTAAAAAATTAATACACCAAATTTTAGGGTGCTAATTTGTAATTTACCCTTTCTTTTTTTGCTAACGAGGACCCGGTTATCTAATAAATCCTGGCTCATGCGACGACCCATAAATTATATGAACCAGTTAAGTTAAAGATTCCTTAAGGAGAGGTCAAGGGGTAATCGAACTTCAGCCTTTTCTAGTTAGCTATAAAATAGTTTTTCATCATTCTATTTAAGTTGTAAAATATTTTTTAAAGATCTTTTCCATCAACAAAATAGAAGTGTCAATTATAACTTTTTCACAGCTTTAAGCTATTCAAAAGCGCAATCAAATGTAACTCTTTGCTCTTATTTTAACTCTTTCTCTCTCCTTACCTTTAACTCAATGATCATCATTTTAATATATTGTGAAAAATACTAAAGACGAAAAAATATAATCCTTATCAAGAGTTGACATGTGATTTAAGATATGATTTTTTTGACTGCGACATCATTATTCTGGTCTTTTATAATATAGTTGATGTTTTGTTTCTTTTTTTCTAGAAAATATATTGTTTTGTGTATATAGTAAATATTATATTTTTTACTTCTATTCTTCAAATATAATAACCTTCTAAATATTAATATATATATATATTGTTTAAGGGAAAATACTAGAGAGGGCCCAAAAAACAAAATATAACACCTAACTATTGGATCAGGAATCTCTTGGGCCTTGTAGGAGGTAGTGAGCCCACAAGGCCCAAATATAGGCCCACTTGGTCCATTCTACACCCAAATGACAGGGATGTTTATGCTTACTCTGTGGATCGGACCAAAGGTACAGTAATGATCGTTCCTACTGCAAATACATTTTCTAGTTAGAATTAGGTCAGATATCTTTTGATAGTTACATACTTATCTAATTATGTGCTTATATGCCTGCCTGCTATTTGTTGTTCTTCCTTTCTCTTTTCTCCTGTTCTTCCTTATTTGGGTTGAATGATTGTACATCTGCGGGCATACTAAGCACTCACCCAAACTGGATCAGATTTTTAGGTTGGGGGTTCTCGAAAACAGTCTCCCGTCAGGGTCTCACCCTGATGGGGTAAGACTGCGTACATTTTACCCCTTCTAGACCCTGCCCGAGCGGGAGCCCTTAAGGCACTGGGTATGTTGTTGTTGTTGTTGTATTTGTATCTTTTGATAGTTACAACAACTAATCATCGAATAGAGAAAACTATATTGTCGATTGCCAAACTTTGGACTCCATCTAGTTGCAGGAAAAAATATTTCTTTCGAATTTTTTTAATCTAAATGTTTCACTGAAAAAGTTGCTTTTTGTTAAAAATTTTGGTTTGTTTAGCTACGGAAAACAGTTCCATCATTTGACTTTATACAGAATTCATATTGGATCGAGTTCAGTTTGAAGTGAGATTACAATAGAAACTGTTTCGTGTTTCATGGACTAGTGATTTTGGTTTGTTTAGCTACAGAAAACAGTTCCATCATTTGAGTTTATACAGAATTCATATTGGGTCGAGTTTAGTTTGAAGTGAGATTACAATAGAAACTGTTTCGTGTTTCATGGACTAGTGGAGAGAAATGTTTTTCCCCTTCTCTTGCATAGTACTAGAATTCCTTTTTTTGTTGCAAAACATTTTTCATTAAGGTGATAGATAAAGAAAATGTCAACACATAAGCTTATCTTTCCGAGCTCATACCGAGCCAAATAAAGCCAAGATTGCTACTGAGGTGAGCTACTCGGTTTACTATCGAGTTGTTGTCGAACTATTTTTGAGCTAATACTAAGCCCTTAACAAACTTTTAACGAGCACTTATCGAGCCCCTGTCAAACTGTTCATTAACGTTAACGAACCGATCACCCCCTTGTTCGAACTCAGGTGAATAAGCTTATTGAATCTACTCAAACTCGGTACGAGAAGTTATCGCCTCCATAACTAACATGAACAAACTGTAATTGATTTTAAACACAAGTGGTTCATCAAATAGTTCCGTTTATTTACACCTCTATGTACAATATAAGCAAACTCAAGGCCTTTCGCTGAGTGCCTTGCATCAATAGATATAGCACGTCGTTGTCCCATTTTCCTGTCTTTTAGTTGGTCATGTTTTCGATTTCTTTCCTAGTCGTGTTTGAGACTCGTGTTGTGCTTGTTTTTGCATATCTTCCTTTCTTTTGTTTTCTTTTTCGGTCCCCGCTCTTTCAAGGGTTGACTCAGGGCTCGCTCGATCAAGTTGCCTGCTTTGTTCCGCGACTCTGTAGCTAATTATCAAAAAAAAAAAAAATAAGCAAACTCATAATAGAATTAATTTTTAAAAAGGGCCTTTAGCAAATTAGGGTCCCAGCAATTGCTTTAATTTGCTTTAATAACATAGCAACTATATATTCATGAAACCAATGTCCTTAGTAGTATAGTTATTTTCCAAAACATATTTCTTTCTCGTATATATAATAAACACGATAACCGTCTACGTACTTTTTCATAATACTAAGCATTTTTTCCAACATAAAATATAGAACTTGTTATGATCATAGTAAAAATTATTATTGCCACCGCAATAATATGACTTATAAATAATAAAAGTTATAAAATTATCTTAAAATTTATAATCTTACTTCGATAATAACAATAAACATATATGGATATGTAGGGGCATGACTGATTTGGAGGGACAAAATTAAAGCTGCAAGTGTCCTTCTAACTGTTCAAGGTTTCCTCTATACTTCCCTTACGACTTACCCACATTCATGCAAATAAAATTATTTTTTTTTATAATTTAGAGCAGTATAAAGAAAGACTCCATAATAATAACGAGCAAAATAAAAAAATAAGAAGAAATCTCAAGAGATCATGCAAATATAATGTTCTATATATTTAATTTTATGTACTAGGAAGAGGCTCTACAATGGAGGAGCTGATCGGACCTCTCCACTATCAAGGTTTCTATCTTCCGGAGAGTCTCTTCAGCTTGCTGAAGCTCTCATCCAGCATGAGACTTAGCATTAATTATATTTTAAGGCATGGCGTTTACGTGAGAAGATATATTGAAATATAAAAAGAAACATCGTAAGAAGCAATCAACCTGTGCTCTATCCCCTATTCGATCCTGATAGGAGATATAGCTCTAATTGATGGGGCTAACTTTGAGGTGTCCTAAATAACATAAAGGGTCTATCTGATCATTGGTGCTCGTATCATGTTCAAGAATCTATGCAAAGAAAGATGTCTTTCATTAGACTTTGTGTTTTCAGGAGTTATAAAAGTGTGATCTTTATATTTAAGAAGTCAGTGTGAAATCAGCGTATAGGCTTGTTAAGTTATGTTCTTGTACTTTAGGAATTGACATAGTGGCTAGTAATGCGTCTAGATGTTCTGGCGATTTGTTGCTATTTTTTTTTCTAGCTTTGACGGGTTCTTTTGGACTTCGTTTCGCTCAATTAAAAGTTGTGATGGGGGTAAAGGGACCCAGAATGTACTAACTCTCTAAAAAACATACATAGACAATGGTACAAAAGAGAATCCCACTCGGAATGGAAATATTTTTATTATGATAAAAGATTTCTTTTACATTTTTGATAATTAGCGACAAAGTTATAATATAAAACAGGCAACTCATATAAACAAGCTTTGAGTCAACTCGTATATAAACGTGTTGGAAAAATTCACACAATCAAGATCAACACACGATATCTTACGTGGAAACCCTCTCTCAACTAGAGGAAAAAACCACGGGACCCTACAGGTGTCTCAATCCACTATGAAATTAAGGATTATAATCTCTAATTATAACTCCCAACCCCATATACAATAATTAATATTCAATCATTAATTACCAATGTGACTATTGGACCAAAAAAAAAAAATAAATAAATACCAATGTGACTATTACAAGGTAAGTCACTAACCCTCTCCAAGTGTAACTGTTGCACGGCAAGTGATCAACCTTCTCAAAGTATAGTTGTCGCACGGTGAGCCACCAACCCTCTTAAAATGTAACTACTACACTGTGAGTCACCAACCCTCCTCCATGTAGCTTCTACATGGCGAGCAACCAATCCTCCACAACGCAGCTTTGGAAAAATGAAGCTACAAACTCTCATCGATGTCTCTCAATCATAAAACATCTCAACATCAATCTCTCTACCCTGGTCTGCGTGCTTCCCCGAGGCACCCCTTAATCCTTAAACCCTCACATCTTTTTTTACTTTTCTTCACATCTCTCAAACCTCAACCATAACCCCTATTTATAATTTAGTTACCCAATTATAATCACAATCAGATTAGGTAACTAGATCATATTAAATATCCTCCTAGATCATATTTAAATCAAATCAGATTAATATTATTTTTAAGATAAATAATATTCTGACAAAAGGAAATCAAAAACGACAAATACAGTAATTATTTTATATATATATATATATATATAAAACTTTGGGGGTGGATAAAGTTGAGCAGAAAGAGGTGCCACAAAAAAAGATCTAGTGAAACAATAATTCAACAACATATGTCATGATCTTGAGTCATCATGACTGCATCAAATTCATAAAAATCTTATCATCTTTTTATGATAGTAACGAGGTACAATATTATCCTAATAAGTGCTATCGATGCTTGATGGGTAGCCTAACTTTTCGTTTTTGATCTTTAGCGACGAGAACAGCAATACAGAACAGGTACACAACCACAAGGGCGAGGGCTGGGATAGCTTGCGAAAAAAACACGCAGCGGAAAAGGGACTGGGTAGGCTAACCATTATACAAGCTTATAAAAATTTCATGTACTTTGGCTCGAGTATATTTTGTTGGTTCAGTTTCAAATTTAACGATTTGTCCCAAATTGATCAGTGGATGTTGATTTGGCAATATGTGAGAATATCAAAAATTTTAAAGAGATTTGTTCCATATGAAAAAGGTGTCTTGACTCGGTACGAGGATAATATAAAAGATACCTTAACTAACAAATGATTTTTCAGAAAGGATATTAATTAACTACGAAGTTGTATATTCAAAGAGACATATTAATCTGGCATCGTGGGCTTTTCAGTGTTCAAAAAAAAAACAGACATATTACAACAACAACAACAAACTCAGTGCCTCTAAGGGCTCCCGTCTAAGTAGGGTCTTGGGGGGGAGGGGTAGATGTACGCAACCTTTCCCCTTCAGGGAGTTACCCTAAAGAGAGGCTGTTTCCGAGGACCCCCAACCTGAGAAGCAGGTCCGCCGCAATGAGCATGTGACCTGGCAGCAGGAGAGTAACAAATGAGTAGGGCAAACACACGGCGAGCAAAATAACAACATAAAGCAACCAACATTAGCAGAGATCAAAGATAAGATGGAGATAAGGATAGAGCTAAATATAAAGACGAAGATAGGATAAAGATACGTAGACAAGCGGCAGCTCATGAAGCAAGTACACCACCTACGTGCGCCAAGAGGATGACGAGGCCTAGCACTAGTAATAAGCTTGACTACCTTGCTCGAACTGGAGCATCTATTACCCCTATGATAGCCCTCCATTGGACCTTATCTAAGGCCATCTCCTCCCGAAGGTTTGGGTGGGTGAGGTCTTGTCAGATCGTCTTCATCCATCTCTTCTTTGGCCTGCCTCTTCCTCCTCTGCCTAGTGTAGTAAGGGCCTATTCGCATCTCCTTACTGGAGCGTTGTCCGGTCTCCTTCTGGTATGTCCGAACCACCTCAAACGTTGCTCTCTCAATTTATCTTCAATGGAGGCTACGCCCAATTTGCCTCTTATAACGTCGTTTCTGATCCTATCCTTTCTTATGTGACCGCACATCCACCTCAGCATTCGCATCTCTGCCACCTTCATCTTCTGTGTGTGCTGTTGTTTCATCGCCCTACACTCCGCTCCATACGTCATGGCTAGTCTCACAACCATCTTATAGTATCTTCCATTTAACTTCAAGGGGAACTTTCTATCACAAAGTACGCAGAGGCCATCCTCCACTTATGCCATCCCGCTTTAATCCGGTAGTTGACATCCTCGTCCACTTCGCCGTTGTGCTGTATCATGGACCCCAAGTACCTGAAGCTCTCCTTGTTCGATATGGCCTCAGATCCGATCTTGACGTCTTCCCGGCTAGGCGTGGAAGAGGGATCGAACTTGATTTCCATGTGCTTGGTCTTGGCTCTGCTTAATCGTAAACCCTTCGACTCTAGTACCTCTCTCCACAGTTCCAGCTTCTCATTTACCTTTTTCCCGCGACTCCCCCACCAACACAATATCATCTGCAAAAAGCATGCACCAAGGTACACATCCCTGGATGTGCCTGGTGAGCTCGTTCATAACCAGAATGAATAGATAGGGGCTCAAAGCTGACCCTTGGTGTACCCCTACCGTAGTCGAGAAAGCGTACGTCTCCCCATCCACGGTACGCACCTCTCGTACATGTCTCTAATGGCTCGGATGTAGGGCGCGGGGATGTCTTTCCTGTCCAAAACTCTCCAAAGAACCTCCCTTGGCACTCTATCATGTGCCTTTTCTAAATTAATGAAAACCACATGAATGTCCTTTTGTCTCTCCTTGTATTGCTCTATAAAAACAGACATAGCAATCACATATAAATATGACTCCACCATTTCCAAGACATTCACATTCGAAAACCTCCTCTCTACATACTCTCAGTGCTCTGTAATAACATTCAAACATTGTATTTCATTGTATCTTTAAAACTATTTTCTAGCGGACGATATAATGAGTCTTAAAGAGAGTAATTTATTACATGCCTTGTTCTAACATATATCTCACACATGCTACATAATGAGAAATGCGCATTTCGTGTAATTGCCGCCACGTCAAGTAAGGTGTTGGCAGTAGATTTTGTGACCAAGTTGTCGTACATATAAAATATCATTACTATTTGCAGCATCAACGAGTGTTACTTATGTATGCACTCCCATCCCTTGAAATTGCCATACATGCAGTGCACATGTGAACTCAATTGGAGCTTCGTTCTGAAAAATTAATTGACATTAGGTGGAGTTGTCAATTAAACTTATTGTTTGGATTCTTCTTCCTCACACTTCACAGTAGGATTCTTACTAGATTCACTTATAGAGTCTATAACAGTACATACATATAGCTGACCAAGAACTAATTCTTCATCCTTTACTCCTTTTTTTCTTTTTGATATGATTAAAAGCAAGAAGCAACACATTCCCAGTGCCCGAAGAGCTCCCGCCTAAGCAGGGTCGGGGGGTGGATGTATGCAGCCTTCCTCCTTCGGGCTGCTATCCTAAATAGAGACGGTTTTCGAGTATCCTCAATTCGAGGGGTGCACGAGGACTTTCCAGGAGGCCACCCATCTTGGTACTACTCTTACCTCAACACGCTTAACTTCAGAGTTCTTTTTGATATGATGATATATGTTTTGTTTTTTGTGTGATTTTATTTTGATTATGAAAAGAATGATCAAGCTCATAGAGGGCCCTATCTTTCAATTATTGGGACTTTTCACTTCAGGTTTTATCAATTCCATCAATGTCATATATGAGTCACTATTGTTTTTGGAGAAGATCAAGAACTATCTAGATAAGTTCGGGTTTTGGCCCGGTTCATAGAGTTAATATATACAAGATTCACATATGAGTTCAAATAAAGTTTCATTCTCAGTCCGATTAACATTTTGTGGATCATAATCCAGTAGCTTATGAATTGATTCTGTTTTTTTTTTTTTTTTCCCTGAAAACTGCGATGTAGGATTTTTTATTAGAAAATGCCTTCGACTTATCAGAATCAAACGCATCCTTCTTCATGAATACCTGATGTATTAGACAAGAGCGCAAGATTATCCACCTGTTTTGCTACCAAGGTATCTAAACAGTTATTTGGGACCCCAATCTATAAATGCTCCTTTTGAAAATTAATTATATTTCAAGTTTACGTCCACTAAATATCACTATTCATTACTAGAAATAACAATTTCCTGTATACATCATATACTTATGGTATTTGTTCTATGAATAATATCATCAATACTTGAAAAATGTTTCCTGTTTAATAATAATTTTTTCAAACTTGAAAATTAGGTGTTATGGACAACTTTGTCTACCGTCAAAAGCCAAATGAGATCAAGCATGTTTAAAGTTTATAAAATGTGGAGCTTAACATTCATTATTTAACTAGTATTATCATGTATGATGCACAGATGATATTTACATTTTAAAAATACAATTTTATATATAATTACATCTGAATTTTATTAAAATTTTAGTTGCTCTTTTATGTATTGATGACGCATTAAATCTAATACATGGATACTTATTTTAGTCATTATACATAAAATATACAATATTATATCATTTGCAAATAATTGCTTGAATTGTTGTTTAAAGACTTTTGATAACATCCCCTAGAATCGTTTGAATTGGGACTTAAATATTTCTAGGGTACGAGTACTTGGCTATAATATATAAAAAATATTATTATATTTATAATAGACTATTAGCTTATAAAGTTTTATGATATTATTATAAAATTATAGAGATATTATACCTTATAGGAAGATAATAAAAAAAAAACCCAAATATACTCAAAGTAAAACAGCAAGTATTTTATATCAGAACGAGATAATTTTATTAAAAATTCCCTCTCTTTTCTTCTCTCGTTTTTTCTCCTTTTTCTTTTCTTTTTGTTGCTTCTGGTTGTTTTGCTTTTGCTTTTGCTTAATTCTCTACACTCTTTCTCTCTGCTCTGGATACATATATATATATATACACATACATGAAATTACGCTTAGTCATTCATTGCGAAGCTAGAGGATGACACATATATGACATGTGTCACCTATATATGTATACACACATATGTATATGTATATGTGTATAAATATATCTTTTACATAATATCTAATTTTCTATGATATTTAATAATATCCAAACTCGACTTTAAAATTTATATTCGAAAAATATCTAATATTTACAATAAGATATAATAATTTCTTATCATAATATAAGATATTTAATTGGATTACTTTTGTGATATATGTAGCAATATTTTTATTTTATTATAAGTAGCTTTTCTCAAAAGAAAAGGCAATGCCAACCATGAACCAGCCAGGCCTTTCACCTGCACGGACCATATTATACCTGTCTTTGAAAATATTGTTTATATAATATAAAATTATTAAACTGTTAATTAATATTTAATTCTATTATTATTATTATTATTATTTTACATTAATTTATCTGTCAACCCTTTGAATTCTACTAACCTGTACGTCCTATAAATAGGGATATTAAAAAAATTGGTTATTTACATTTTACTACCCTAACTTTTTTCGTAATTATAAAAAGAACCTTAACATTTTGAAATTATTAAAAAGGACCCCGAGATTTTATCGTATTAATAAAAAGAACCCTCTCCGACAAATAAGGGTAAATGATTTGCCTTTCAAAATAGGAAAAATCATAATTTTGAGTGGCCCAAAAACCTTCATGGTAATTATCATGCAAATCCAAATCGAATCGAAATAAATCAGATGGCCCAAGAACCTTTCAAAATGACGTCAGATGGCCGAAGAGGGTCATTTTTATTAAAACAATAAAACCCGAGGCTCCTTTTTAATAATTCTAAAATATTATGGTCCTTTTTATAATTATCAAAATGATTAGGTAGTAAAATATAAATAACTCTAAAAAATCAAAAGACTCACACTTTACACGTGGCAGCACCCCATTTGTCATAGCCTAAGTGAAGGGTGCAAAAGAATCTGATCCTCCCCTCTTCTTTAATAGGGTGGTAGATTCCTGCCTCTTTGTAATTTTCATTTGTAATTTTCTTTAAAATTTTAGGTTATTTACATCAAAGTTCTTATACTTCGTTCACTCTCATTGGATCTCATTAAAACTCTGAAGTTAAGTGTGCTTAGACGAAAGCAATACCAGGATGAGTAACCTCCTGGGAAGTCCTTACTTTCAGATTGGGGGCACTCGGAAACGGCCTCTCTTCATTGGTAATTAAGGGTGTAAACGAACAGAGCGTTTGATGAACAGCTCGTGTTCAAAATCGATCAGGTATCATTCGTGTTCATTAGGAGGGCTCGATAGCTTATCTAGCCGAGTTGGAGCAGGCTTGATAAGCTTAACGAGCCAAGTTCGAACAGGGGGTACTCGGCTCGCTAATGTTCATCAACAGTTTGATAAGGGCTCGATAAGAGCTCGTAAAGAGGCTCGATATCAGCTCATTATGAGCTCTATAACAGTTGATATTAGTTCAAAAATGGTTCGATAATAACTTAAAAAGCTCGGCTCATTAATAAGCTCGACTCGATTGCAAGCTTGGCTCGGTTTTAAACTCGATTGGGCTCGATAATGAGCTCGACTCAACTCGATAACAAGCTCAACTCAACTCGATAACGATCTCTACTCGGCTCGATAAGCTTAACGAGCTGAGCCGAGCTAATTATTGAACAAACTATATGCTTATCGAACCGAGTTCGAACAAGGGCTAGAAATGCTTGATAAGAGCTCGGCTCGAACTTGAGCTCGATGAACCTTATTGAACTCGGCTCGGCTCGTTTACACCCCACCTTGAAGGGGGAAGGCTGCGTATATCCGTCCCCTCAGACCTTGCTTAGGCGGGAGCCTTCGGGGCACTGGATATATTGCTTTCATGTTGCTTCATGTACTTTGTTCATTATATCAATTTGATCTTTATACTTTTATTTATATCAATTTAGTCCCTAAATAATTTAAAATGTGTCAATTTAATCCTTTGATCAAATTTCAGTTAAGTTGATGACGTAATTTTGAACGGCAAAATTATGTTAGATGTAAGTAACTTATTATAAATTCTCATATACATATATAAAATAAGATATTTTTTTCAATTTTATCACTCAAGTACCCATTGAAACTCAATAAATTTTTGTTTGAAATGCTAATGTGAAATATGATTTCATCAATATATAAATATCCTTTATCAAAATTTGATAAGTTTTTTGGCGAAAACAAGTTCACTTGCCATGTGATTTCGGCAGCATATAGAATCCTTCCATCAACACTAAATATGGGGATTTTTCACAATTCGTCATTTTTTTTGTTAAAAACACTGACACGTTTCATATATATTATTAAAATTGTGTATCGTATCAATATTTTCCAATAAAAATTGGCTTGAGTCAAATAAAAGTTCATTCATCTTCATTTTCAAGAATCATCAGTTTGCTAAGAGTATGATACAACTTGGAAAGAGAAGCGGAACAAAATCAACAAGTTGAAAGAAACAAATCCCCGCAGCTAAGTTGCGCACGATGGTCAAAATCAAGCAATAAGGGGAGCATCCTTTGTAATGTCTAGTTTTGCAAAACGATATGCTACATAATTAGCCTCTCTCGGGATATGAATAAAATACACATTCTTATAAGTCAAAACTAAAGAACAGATTTTGTTGAGTTAGAAATTCCACTTCTATGAGCCCGAAGTGGGAGTACATATTCAGGACACTACAGTAACGAAATTAGGCTCAACAATGACATCACGTTTTGAAACCGAGTGTTGACTATAGTCTACATGTACATGAAACTAGTGTATAATATAGAGGGAATTTATACATTTGTGGTTTAAAAATTAACTATTTAAGTATATTGAGATTTTTGCAAAATTTATAATCTAAGTATTATGAACCCTTCTACTTAGTATAAAATTCAGCAAATTTTAGATATAAATTATTTTTATAAGATTTATGTTTAATTAAGTTAAGATTAAAGTGAAGTATAATACAGTATACTAAAGGTATTAACATAAAATAATAAAGTAATATCTCTTGTAATCTATCAATTAAAGATTATGATAATATTAATAATTTGTATAATGATACTTAATTATATATTTATTTAATTTAGGGTAATCAATAAGAGTACATAGTGAATCTAAACCAACCAATACAAATCATTTTTACAGCAAATTGCCCAAGACTTTTAATTCTTTAATTATTATTATTTATTATTTATTAAGTGTAATTTTAATATTATTTTTAAAAAGCCTTGATTTCTGTGTTAGTCCAAGTCCCAATGCAAAACTAATTATGCCTTTAGTTAAAGCCAACAACCATTATTCATCCTCCCTTTCTTTATATATATATATATATATATATATATATATATATTTTTTTTTTTTTTTTTTTTTCTTTTCTTAGTTACTGAAATAGCGGTCTTTTAAAAATAATCTTTCTAACGGGTGAGGTTCTGTAAGGATATGGCGGCATGCATCACACTTTTCACTATGTGTATATTATGCATCTATCGATGTCTTCGCTACTAAACCTACGAGAGGAGATGACCTTAGATAGAGCTCATTGGAAAGCAAGGCATCTTATTATTGCTTGCACTAGTGTCTTTAGGTGTAATAACTTCCTCTTTGGCACAGGTATTGGCGCACTTATTTGTCTATCTGTGTACTTGAGCGCTTGCGCACTTGCGTACATCCTGACTATTTGACTGCAGCTACCTTCTATGGAGTTATGCTTCGTAGTGCTTGGCTTGTGCTATAAACTGCTCTAACGGTGTTGACCTCATGCTTTCAGGATTTTATGCTTCTATGATGACGCACTCCTTAGGTTGGAGGTTCTCGAAAACAGCCTCCCTTTAGGGTAGTACCCTAAAGGGGGAAGGCTATGTACATTCACCCCCCCGGACCCTAAGTATGTAGGAGCCCTTGTGGCACTTGAATTGTTGTTGTTGCTGTAGTTGATGTCTTCGCTACTAGTCTGCTATAGTGACCCTTTGATTTTGGTTCTCCATTAATGTGATTGTTTTAATAATCTTATTTCAAGCCTAATCAATTTTAAGACATAGCGAACAACTATTCTTAATACACTTTTTATCCTTTATGAAACAGTCTCGAGAGTACAATGAAATCGAATGTGAATTTCTGAACGTGTGCTGAGAGGTAGGTTTTCTCAACATAAATCTTTTACGAACATTAGGATCATATATTCACAAGCAATCATTGAGGTCGTTTAAAGATGTACCCTTCCAACATGAACAAACATGTCGGGATTGAAATTTATGGTGGTTGGCATTGGAAGTTATGTGTTTGTTTGAATATAAACCTTTTTCGATAGTAAGCAAAATCATAATAAATAAAAGAGAAAATATATTTATTTAATTTTCAATCTTTTTAGCTCAACAATAAATAATTTTTCATCTTTCATTTAAGTCATAAACAACTGGTAAAATATTAATTGCTTTTATTAACCAAACTCACCCATAATATCGAGTAATAGAATAAATATATAAATAAAATTAGTTAAAGTAGTATAATAACTAGTATATTAACAAAAAGTCTACAAGTCACAAGAAAAAAGTTACAAAAATATCACGAGAAGGAAGATGCTTAGGAACAAGTTGGTCGCTAACGATCAACTATGCCCTATTCGTGTTATTTTCACGTGACGCATGTATATTAATTATATATATAAATAAAATTAGTTAAGTTTTTTTTTTTTTTTTGGTCAAAAATCAGTTAAGCTAATATCATATAACAATATATAATTTATTATCATGTGAAAACTTAGACTTTTAGGAAAATATATTATTTTAGAAATATAAGGGATAAATTTTAATTAAATTGGAATATTATATTAATTATTTTATCGATTGGATATTATCTAGGTTGCTATGTCATTAAGTTCAAACGCAACGAGTCAACTCTGTTTCTGCAACATACCTTTTTAAAGTGACTTTCCATTTAAAAAAATATATATAATTAACCCAATCAAGAAAAATAAAATTTGAAAAATTAGACTAGATTATAGCGTTAACAACTTCACATGTGAATATAATTAAGATATCTCATATATAAAACCTTTAAATAAGTAATATCTAAATTTAGGTCAAATGAAAGAAACACCGATAGAGATGTCGACTCTCTTAATCGATGTTGTCACGATCTCTTCTTCGATATGTGCTAGCCTTTTCACATGCACTTCGACCTTTTTGGTGAAGCATGGTCTCCAATGATCGCTTAAAAAGCCAATCAATCAAGAATTTAGAGGAGAACAGGCGGCACGCTCGAAGACTCGGGATGATGGGAGCTAAGTATTAATGCTGACCGATCAATCGACCATTCATTAACTGTTAGAGTATAAAACTATTCATGAGCCTTCACCTATTAGCTTAAGCTTTTGGGATAGATGGTCATTTGACATGGTATCAGAGCCCTTATGACTAATAGGTCACGAGTTCGAATCTCAACAACCTTCACTTTCGATATTAAAAACAATTTAAGTACAAGGTATGAGATAGGCCTGTGCACTATCCATACTTTAAGCCCAATTGGCATTCGCATAAAAAGACATGTTAGAATATAAAACTATACGTGAGCCTTCACCTACTATCTTAAACTTTTGGAACAAACGTTCCCTTAACATTAACTACTACTAGCCAATCAATTAATCAGATATGTTCTGTTATCCAATCAATCAACTAAAGCAACTTAGTCGATCGATCGACTAACCGAGAGAACCATTTAAGAATAAATTTTCATATTTTCCTTAAAAAAAATCCCTTACAAATGACCCCCAAATGAACACTACCAGCTCCCCTATAAAAGTACTTGAAATAAAGGAACATATCCAATACCTCAAGGGCTCCCGTCTACGTAGGATCTGGGCCTATAAAAGGTACTTGAAATAATATTTGAAAATGAACCAGGTGAGATGGTCAAGACCTGAAACCTTTGACCAAACAATGTTCTTTTTTATTTCTTTTTTTGTAAAAAAAAAATACCAAAACTTTATATTATAAAGATGTTATATGCATTTCCGAAGGTGCAATGAAGGACAATAACATAAAATAATTACATAAAATCTCCCATTAGCTTATGCTTCCATTATTACTCTTAATTACACTCCTTTTCACATCATTTCTGCTAATTTTTCCTTAACCTATACATTGTTGTCCAATTTAATTTAGCTCTTTTACATTTAATTATGTTAGTGTAATAATAACACAGGGCCGGTCTTAATATTTTTAGGGCCTCAAGCAAAATTTTTAAATGAGAACCTTCGTATATAATAATGTTTCTCTTAAACTCATTAATATTAACAATTGTTACTTTAAAAATAATGTCCTCTAAAATTTGGGGCCCTTAAAATTCGAGGGCCCCAAGCGTGTGCTTGGGGTTATGTCCAACTCTGCAATAACAGATCTAGTATTTCAAAAACACCCGTATAAGCGGGGTCTGGGAGGGGTGAATGTATGCAGCTTTACCCCTTTAGGGTGTAACCCTGCCGAAAAACTATTTCCGAAAACCTTCAAACTTATAGGGTTGGCAACACAAGGACTTCCTAGGAGGTCACCCATCCTGATACTACTTTCGTTCAAACATGCTTATCTTTGAAGTTATAATGGGACTCAGTATCTTAGTACTTAATAAATAAATATTATGAAATTTATCAAGATAAAGCCTCCACTTCCATTATGACAAAAAACATGAGACTTTACCTTGGATTAAAAAATCATAAAGATAAAGAGAAAAGCATAGTTTGTCTAATTTATTCAAATTTGCAGAGCAGTGGCGGTGGTTAATCATCAAAAGCTCACATTTTTATGCAGGCGTGGGTATAAATTACACCTCCCATTTTAAAATTTACCCCATTTTTCACAATTTCTCCTCATTTTACCCCATCATTTTCTTTGTTTTTCAATACAATTTTTTTATGAGGTAGCACTCTATATGAGTTACATTTGTGTATGTCTTATAAGGTAGCACTGTAGATGGATAACATTGTGTGCGTCTGACCCTTTCAGATTTTATCTTGATGGAAGCCTTTACGAGGCATTGGGTTACTCCTTTCATGGTAATGTACAAAATAGCTTCTGGGTATTGAAAAAAAACCCTAAATTCATTAACTTCTCTACTTCAAAAAGCTACAATGGAGGTCAGAGTACCAAAAGTAGCTCAGATTCTGAACTGGGTATCTTTATCTTTCCCCCTTTTAGTCTGGTCAATTTCTTTCTGACTAGGGTTTTGAAAAGGGCGTCACTTACTGCACCGAAACTACAACATTGTCCTAAATAGGGCCACTCGACAGTCGAAATAAATGTGATGGATTAGTTCATTTACTGAGGGTTCTTGTCCATTTTCTCTGCAGTGGTATGTTTGAATAGATTCCCATGAAATTGTCTTCTAGGGAGAGGCTCTTTAATTTCTCTGCTTCTGTGCAAATTTACTGAAAAAACTCACTTTTGATGGCTTTGGAAATGGTGGGCAGTTATGTCTGTGTGATCTGAGCATATATTAAGTACATGGGTTATGGTTTTTATTGATGTTATGTTACCTTCAGAGCATTAATTGAAGTGGGTTGTTTTCATTTCTTCACTTTCATTATTATATATTGTTTGTATTAGCAATTGGTTGGTTCAGCTATATAATCAATTGGGGTCCCTGTTGTTGGATTTGAGCTTTTGGAGGGACTTGAAGTTTTGGGTTTGAATTTCAAAATTTTGTCTAAGAATGTGAAGTTTCAGGTCAAAGTTCATCAAATTTTGGAGTTTGTTGATCCTAAAAGCTCGATTTTTAGGGTTTATGTAAAGAGTTTTTGATCTTCTCTCTTGAGTTTTGTTGAAAGAATTGGAAGATCAAAGAAGATCAAGGTGTTTGGTAGTGGGTGCTTTTGGTGCTTGACTTTGTAGATTAAGTATGAATGATAAAGAGAAGGGAAATCAACTGACTATGACGTCCTCGGAATGGCAATATGGGGATGCCAATTCTGTGGATTCGTCAATCAGGTTGGGTCATGGGGAAAATCCCATGTCGGTTTGCGCTTCTGGTTCGATGATGGATTCGTTTTGCCACTCGGTTTGGGAACATCCCTCGAATTCGCAACCCTTAGGGTTTAGCGAAATGGATGTTCATAATGTTGCAAGCACTTCAGAGAGTTTTAGAATGGGGGTTGAGGCTAATTTTGATGCGTCGAGCTTGATGTTCAAAACTGGTCTTTTCTTGCCAAGCCTAACTGGGGTGCTTCCTCATAGTTTATCTCAGTTTCCTGCTGATTCTGGTTTCATAGAGCGTGCTGCTCGTTTCTCGAGCTTCAATGGAGGGAATTTTAGTGATATGGTTAACCCTTTCGGCATTCATCAACACCCAAATCCTTACCTTCAAGGTGGGTCGCCTTTGCATATGGCTCGACCTTCTATAGATGTTTCTTTGAATGAAGAACACCGAGCTGCGGAAGGAAGCCCATCCAAGGATGAAAGGAAACACGAAAAATCATGTGATGAACCTAATCATGGTGCTCGTGTGTCCGGTAATGACTCTGATGAAGCGGACTTCAGTGCTGGAAGAAGTCGTGGCCAAGAGGACGAGGACCCTTCTTCGGGTAAAGGGTTAAGTTCCAAGAAAAGAAAAAGAGGTGGACAGGTAACGTATGTGTTCATTTAACAGTTTAGATTAGGAGCATATATGAGCCGAGCCGAGCCAAGCCTGAGCTTGTCAGGCTCGAGGCTGGGCTCATCTACTTTTAGCTTGGCTCAAAACTCGCCAAGCTTCGAAACTTCTAGTTCAAGCTCTACTTGTCATAGGCTCGGTTTTGGCTCGGCAAGGCTTGTTTGAGCTCGAACCTAGCTAGGCGAGTTTCAAACTAAGCTTGTCTTATTTAGGATCATTTGAGCTCAATTTAGACTCGTTTAGGGTCGAGTTTAGCTAATTTAGACTTAAATTAGGCTCAATTCGGCATATTTCAACTAAGACATTCTTTTAAAATGGGCTCACTTAGGCTCGCAAGCTTACAAGCTCGAGCTTCATTAGGCTAGGACACAAATCGACCTCAAAGCGATCCTAGCCTTTATGACGAGCCATCACAAGCCAATTTTGCTTATTTACACCCCTAGTTTAGATGCTCGATTTTCTATTTTAGAGTCTCATTTTGTGAATATGTTTGGTGCTAGGATACTGAGCCAGAGAAAGCTAATGGAGCTCAGCAGCAAACCAGTGAACAGAACGAAGACTGTAATCCGACGTCAACACCCAAAACAAGTGCCAGACATGGAAAACAGGCTTCTCAAGCTTTGGATTCTCCAACAGACGAATACATACATGTCAGAGCACGACGAGGACAAGCTACCAATAGTCACAGCCTTGCAGAGAGGGTAACATTCTCATTGATACTTATGGCAATGTTGGCCTTGTTTTTAAACCGAAAACGTTTTTCATTTTCGGTCTCCAATTTTTCTTTCAAAAACATGTTTAGGATTGGAAAATCAGTAACAATTTTGCAAGATGTTTCCTGACATTTTGTGTCATTTTTTGATAAAAAAAAAAGGCATAAGTAACACCGTAAATCCGAAAGCCCGTTATCTGAACCCCATCTAAAAACTAGGCTAAACGATTCAAAATTTATCATTGGAGTACATAGAATCCCTAAAAATACTAGTGTCGGTTCTGGTAAGAATGCCATTTTGGGATTTTTTCAGGTTACAAATTGGAAATCGAGCACCATCTGCTTATAATGTTTAATCAAACGCAAAGTGAAAGATTAATTCATTATTGAAATTGAATGTGGATAGCATGGGGGGCTGCCCATGTTTCTAGAGTGGGACAGTTCTGAAAAACAGTTTTAAACTATTTTCTAAATTTTCAAAAAAAAAAAAGAAGAGAGAAAATTGGAGAATTGTTTTCCAACTTCTCCAATTTTCCATTTTCGATATAAAATTTCCCCAAAAAATAAAATGAAAAATTCTCTATTTCTAAACAGGCTCCTAATATCTGCTAACCTTTAATTCGTTTCCTGCCAAAATGCTGATATGCTTTTATAATTAGGTTAGGAGGGAAAAGATCAGTGAAAGGATGAAGTTCCTACAGGATCTTGTGCCCGGTTGCAGTAAGGTTGATCTTTACTTATCTCACAACCTAAATAGTTCGAAACTAATTTTGTTTGAAAATTGCGAAAATATGAATCGTTGAAGATATCAATGGCGTTTCGTAGGTCACAGGCAAAGCGGTTATGCTGGATGAAATTATTAACTATGTACAATCGTTGCAACGGCAAGTTGAGGTACAAGATTATCTTCCCATTTCATCAACAACAACAACATTCCCAGTGCCTCACGGGCTCCCGCAAAAGCAAAGTCTGGGGGGGGTGGATGAACTCAGCCTTACCCCTTCCGAGTGGAAGAGAGGCTGTTTCCGAGGACCCCCAACCTGAAGAATCTTGCCGTCCTGGAAGCAAGGCATCCTGGGCCTTGTGCGTAGAAGCAAACTGATAATATAACTAATTCTTAGAAAGGACTTTTGATAAATTAGGGGACCCAAGCAACTGCTTCTATTTCTATGGGGTTTTGACTGGCCTTGTGTTCATGTGCCGACATAAGTGATGTAATTGAGCCAAATTAGCTAGCTAGCTTAAGTGAACCTGAATGAGCAAGTATGAGTCTAAATTGCAAAACTGAGCCAAACTTGATCCTCAAAGAACTCTATTTGAGCCTAAATGAGCCTAACTGAAGCCCAAATGAGCCTGAAAAAAGCCAACATAAGCTCAAGCTCATGACAAGTTGGGCTTAAGCTCAAAGTCTCTGGGCTAGGTGAGCTTTGAGCCGAGTTCAAGCTAAGCAAAATATAATAGAGTGCGTGTTTATTTCTATTACAAAATGGGGGAAAGGCTTGGTACAGATGAATGGTTTTCTTGTTGTCATTTCTTACATGTTCATTTATCCAACTATTTTCAAGCTCTAACAATCCTTCATTTGTTCTCTCACAGTTTCTATCAATGAAACTCGCGACAGTTAATCCTAGATTGGATGTAAACATTGAACGACTTCTCGCAAAAGATGTGAGTATCGTCACTAGATTCAACCATTGACATTCACCTCGATAAACAATTATATAGCTCCATCATTATACGGTACCATTTGTGTTAAAGATTTGACCTGTAATTCGAGTAAAAACTTACATATAGGAGTTGTGAGAAGGAAGAAATTAAGGCCCTCTTTGGTTCACTAAAAATTTTCCTTATGAAATTTTTTTTTTTACACTACATATTTAGTTTAACTCTTTTCCTTGAAGAATTTCATCTTTTTAATTGAAAAAAATGGTTTCACTCTATATATTTGTATGAGGCTTGCACTTGGTCAAGTTGAGGTTGAAGTAAAGCATATGACATGAGATTACAACGAAAAGCATTTTCTCCTCCCTAAAGGAAAATGTTTTCCCTTTCTTCGAGGGTAATCAATTTCCCCTCAATGAGAAAAACAGTTTCCGTTTTTGTAGTTATTGCTATAAAGTTATGCAAAGAAATAGTATAGTTGAGACGGAAAAGGTTTCTATGAAAACAGATAGAGCCTAACGTATAAGCTAACTAGCTAAGTGTGCTACTATCTAATGCTAGTTGATTTCGAGATGGAACCTCACTTGAGCACATATCTAGACCTCATATCCCAACCTCGGTTTGGCTCATTGATGAAATCCGACTTGGGCTTATATGTGGAACTCCATACCATTTCTTTAGCCAAGCCGAAGTTCGAGAAAATTTCACAATTTACAATTTTGCTCATTCAATATTTTGTTTACCAATTCGTCAGCAGCTCTTTTCGGCACAACCTGGACCTCCGTTGGCACTTAGATTCTCTCCCAGTATGCCAATACCATATATCCCGATGAATCCACCTCAGCCATCGATTCTTGAGCCTGGAAACTCTTCTGACCTGCTGAGGAGAACTGTCGATTCCCATCTAACAAGTATGAATTTGGGATATAAAGAACCATCTCCGCAGGTATGTTTTTCCTTCCGCCTTCTTTAAAGCACGATAATTAAATTGTTGTTCGTGTTCATAGAATTCTGGAAGCAGGGTATTGGATATTACATAACATCTTGCAGCTTTTATGCTGGGTTTTCAAAAGGGTTGTTATTGCCAAGGCAGTAATGTTTTGTCAAGGCAGAGACAAGACTTATAGAGGATGATAGCCATAAAATTATCATAGCAATAATAAGATTGCCCAGGCATAGCATATCATTGTCTGGGAAGAAAATGCTTTTTTCCAGATTTCAACAATGTGTCCCTAGAAAAGGAACGTATTTTTAAATAGAAGCAAAAACTGTTCTTTTGTTTCTCAGCAAAACAGGGAAATAGTACTTCCCATTTAAAGCAGAAAGAAAAGCAAAACTAAAAAGTTTCCAAACAAAAATACCCCTATTTAAAACACTTTTGTAAAAAAAAGTGCTGAAAAAAGTAGGTTTTTTCACAACTCGGACAAACGGATCCTAAGTCCTATATTTACAAACGTTGAGTGAAGAATTGTGGAATCATTAACTTTTGTGCCCTTGTAGTATTTTTAATGTGTAACACATTTGTCAATATGGTTTAACGAAACAAAACACGATATATATGCATTAGGAAGGTAATTACAGAAATATCATCACGTAACAGCTAGTTCCAAAACCACTTTAAATAAAAGTCTTTCTTCAATCTCGTATACGCTTAACCTAACCAACGCGATAATATCTGAGGAAATCCTTGTTTGTTTGTGGATGAATCTGTACAGGTACCTAATGTGTGGGAAGATGAGCTTCATAATGTTGTGCAGATGGGGTGCAATGCTGGTACTCCCCCGACTGGTCAAGATACTAATAGTATGTCTCGTAACCTCTTCTCGACGTTCTTGACCTTTAATGCAATTATCGGTGTAAATGAGATGAGTTGTCTCGTGATAAACGTCAAAAGGGTTGGCTCGTTTGTAATTGAACAATTGAGCCAAGTTTGAGCTTGGTGAAGCTCGAGATTTGTGGGTTGTGAGCCTTAAAAAAAAAGGGAAAAGGAACATACCCAGTGCCTCAAGGGCTCCCGCCTACGCAGGGTCGGGGGGAGGATGTACACAGTGTTCCCCCTTCAGGGTGTTAACTTGAAGAAAGGCTGTTTCCCAGTGCCCCCAATCTGAGGGTGAGGACTCCCCGGGAGGTCACCCATCCTAGTACTACTCTCGCCCAAGCACGCTTAACTTCGGAGTTCTAATGGGATCCGGTGCCCTCTTTGGTTAACCTGTCGAATAAGGCCAAGTTTAAGTCTAAATGAACCGTAGTCAAGCAAAAATGAACCCAAATTGAGCTTAAAGAGGCCTATATGAGGTCAACGTAGCTCGAAGTTCATTCAGGCCTATATGAGGTCAACGTAGCTCGAAGTTCGTTCACACAACTAGGCTTGAGCTTAAAGTTTTTGGGTTTAGTGACCTTTGAGCCTGAGCTGATCAAGACTCCAAGAAATCCAAGCAGTTGCCTAGAGCCCCGAATTTATTAAGGTCCCCTTTAAAAGATTAATAATGCCATAAGTTTGCTTTTGTTTTGCATTACTATTTATAAACATATATATATAACAAACACAAATACAATCCAGTGCCTCAAAAAGGCTCCCACTGTAGCAGGGTCTGGGGGTATAATGTATGCATCCTTACCCTTACGGGATGCTATCTTGTAGAGAAGCTATTTCAGAGGCCCCCAACCTTTGAAAGAAAAGAAAAAAAGAAATAATACGAAAAGGAGTCAAGATAAAGCAATCCCAAGCATGTTAGTAACATAAACATATATATAACATGTATAAATATAAAAAATTAACCCACTTAGATGGTATTAAAACGCTTACTGATCAAAACTTGTTTGTTTCAGACCCCTAAAATTTCAAGACCAGCCCTGCTTTGAGCAGATCAAAATGTTGGTGAACCCAGCTTCAAACCCAATGAGCTTCGAGTCGGATCAACTCATTTACACCCCTAAATGCGACAACACTTCATTCTCCTCCACTCTTAACTTCTTTTCCATGTTTGCAGGTACTTTGCCCCGAGGCCATATGAAAACTGAACCCTGATCAGATGTTAATGCTTGCGACTCGGGTATCATCCATATACCGAGGTAGCTATGCATTTATTCAACACGTATAATCGGGTATCAAACACGTGTCAAGTATGATGTCGAATCGATACATCGGAAAGGCTCATGTGTGCTGACATTGAAGTACGAGAGGAAAATGAGTTCAACATCTTGCAAAAAAAGTCTTAAACCAGCAACATGTGGGTATGGATTGCTTGAGTTTTGATATGGGGAGTGGATAGATGGTTCTTAGAGAAAATGAATTCTTTCGGTTTCTGTTTTTAGTTTTTGGTTTTCTAGAAAACTAAAACCTGTATTTTGGAAATAGTTTTTTCTAGTTTTTGAGCGAAAACTGAAAGCAGAAAATGAAAAACAAGAAAAAACCATTTTTAAGACTTAGTTTTCAGTTTCTCAAAAACTAAAAATTGTAAATAGAAAACGATGTTAAATAGGCTATTGTTGTTGGGCAGCTGTTTCTTGCTGCAAGATGTATGTTACTTAGATTTGGGTATCAAAGTCAGGCATAGGTATCTATCCAGATGTCGGGATTGGCTCGTTTCTTACCCCATTTTTTCTACGTTTTTTTGGTCTAATTTGAAGCGTAAAAGTATCATACTAATATCTAAGTACCTCTAGTCAATGGGTACTTTAGGGAGGGATAATCATCATCGATGTATTTTGCATGATCGAATCTCCTATTGTTCCTCAGTAGCGCAGTAGTAGATCGGTTCTGTTGATTGATTGGCTGTAAGCTTGGATCATATGTTATTGCCAATAAAATGTAATATTATTTTCTAAATTTTTCTGTTTGATTTTGCCGTGCTTTTTAAGCATAATGTTATCGTGGAGTTATGATAACATTATATGCTTAAAAGTACTAAATATGTTGTCTCATTCAAATCCCCGTTGGAATTAATGCACGAATAATACACAAGTTCACCCTACATTTTGTGTTTAAATTACGACAATGTTTAAAGTAGAGGCTATCGAAATTCGATTTTCTGAGATCTTAGTCAGCAAGACTAGTATTGTATCAAAGAATTAATTATCCCAAAAGTTTAAATTAATAGCTGAACAGGTAAGAATAACTTTGTACTCTAGCAGCTAGTTTATCAAAATGGAGAGATACATAAGAACTTCGTACATTCAAATTATATATTGACGCATGAGTTCTTGCAGTTGACGTAACCATAACAATGCTACCTTGATCCAGTATCAGTCTCGATTCGATGCACATCTTGTATTCATATGATTGTTCTTTATATTGGTAGGCAGATAGAGTTGGAGGGATTCGAACCTTGGAAATTTAGTCCTACACTTAGTTATATGAGATTATATATCATTTTTGCCCAGGGGTTTAGGAGTTCAATTATCGCTGAGGATATACTCATAACCTACCTGCTCATGGGGATTGTGAGCCTCATCATAGGCCAGGGTTAGCTGGGACAACCTAGTCCCTCGTTACCAAAAAAAGCCAAATTATTTAACATATTTTTAATGTGTTGTATTTGAACACATATACTAATTTAACATGGTTAAATTTTCATTAGAACTCCAAAATTATGTAATAATCAAATGTGGAATATTTACTAGAACAAAAATACCAATTAAATACTCAATGCAATTGTAAATCATTAACTCATAACAAAATAATTAATTTAATAATAAATATTAAAGGTCTATTTGATGTGGTTTTCTATTTATCGTTTTGATTTAGGTAAAAATCAGGTTTTGAAATTGTTTTTTTTTATTTTTTAGTGAGCTATTTCAAACACCATCAAATCATGAAAAAAAATATTTTTCCCTTAAAAAATATTTTTTAAAAAACTTTGGACAAATAAACACCCTAGAAAAATAATTTTAAATTACAAAATCTAATATCTAAGAAACTACAAACTATAAAACGAAAATGATATCAAACAAACTCTAACAAATTGACATCATATATTACAAGAAAAATAAATTAATCACATACTACCAAATATATGATTAAATAGTATTTAGTTAAACAGTTTTATTTTAATGATAATCTTGATAACTTTTACTTGTACTACATAACTATGATATTGGTTAGTGCTCCTCTTCTCTAATTTCTATAAAACGAGCACTAGAGTTGTAATGAAAAATATAAGACGAATGATCAAAGATGAATTCTTTCTCCCTCATATTCTCTTCACTTTCCTTCTCTAAATTCTATGCTATTTAACTTTTTCAAAGAGGATAATTTAGTCACTCTTCGTATTTTTAACTGTATCACAACCATTTCTTCACATAGGGCTCCTTTCCCGCCATATTAACATTCAATTTCATGTCATCATCCATTCACTTCTCTTCACTGCTCAAAAAATGCAGCGAAACCCTAGATCTCAATCTAACAAAGAATCTCCATTGCCTCATAATCAAATCCCACAACTTTCTACCTACATTTCTATCCAATTCTCTCATCAATCTGTACTCAAAGTTGAACAATTGCAATTACGCTCGCAAAGTGTTCGATGAAATGCCTCAACCAAATCTTTTCTCATGGAACATCATTCTCTCATCGTATTCAAAAGCGGGTCGGGTTTTCGAAATGAGGGATGTGTTTAGTCGTATTCCCGGTCGAGATGGGATCTCTTGGAATGCGTATATTTCAGGTTATCTCAATTCAGGTTGGTTTAAAGATGGGGTTTTGGCTTATAAGTTGATGTTAGAGGAGGGGAGGGAAAGTTTGAATCGGATTACGTTTTCGACGATGATTATATTGGCGTTGGATATGGAATGTGTGGATTTGGGTAGGCAAATTCATGGGCAGATTGTGAAGTTTGGATTCGGGGTTTATGTTTTTGTGGGTAATCCTTTGGTAGATATGTATTCGAAGCTGGGGCGAATTCATGATGCAAAGAGGGTGTTTGATGAGATGTTGGAAAGGAATTTGGTTATGTATAATACAATGGTGGCTGCGCTTTTACGCACTGGGATGGTTGAGGATGCGGGTAATTTGTTTCGTAGTATGAGAGAGAAGGATTCGATTTCATGGACTACTATGGTTGGAGGGCTTGCGCAAAAAGGGCTATTCAGGGAAGCGGTTGATGTGGTGAGGGAGATGAGATTGGAGGGGATTTTCATGGATCAATTCACTTTCGGAACTGCCTTAACTGCTTGTGGCGGGATTCGAGCACTTAAACAAGGAAAAGAACTTCATGCTTATGTTATAAGAACGGATTATGAGGTGAATGTTTATGTCGGTAGTGCGCTTGTTGACATGTATTGCAAGTGTAATGATGTGACTTATGCAAAGAGGATATTCGAGAGAATGACCCACAAGAATACAGTTTCATGGACCGCAATGCTTGTGGGTTATGGCCAAAATGGTCTCAATCAAGAAGCGGTTAAAATCTTCTCAGAGATGCAGAAAAAATCGATTGACCCAGATGATTTTACATTAGGTAGTGTTATTAGCTCATGCGCCAATTTAGCGAACTTAGAAGAGGGTGTCCAATTTCATGGCTTAGCCCTCGTTTCTGGCTTGATATCGTTTATTACTGTATCTAACGCACTAATAACTCTGTATGGGAGATGTGGAAGCTTAGAAGATTCCGATAAGATGTTCAATGAGATGAATATAAGAGATGAAGTATCATGGACTGCATTGATTTCTGGGTACGCCCAGTTTGGAAAAGCAAACGAGACAATTAATCTTTTTGAGGAAATGCTAGGCCATAGTCTTAAACCAGACGTAGTTTCTTTCGTGGGAGTTCTATCTGCTTGCAGTAGAGCTGGTTTGGTTGCGAAGGGACAAAAATATTTCGAATCAATGGAAAAAGAACATGGAATCGTACCAGTTTCTGACCATTATACTTGTATGATTGATCTTTATGCCCGCTCTGGAAGGTTACAAGAAGTGAAGCGTTTTATTACACAAATGCCCTTTACTCCTGATGCAATCGGTTGGGCCACATTGTTGAGCTCGTGTAGACGATATGGTAACGTCGAAATTGCGAAATGGGCTTCCGATTCTTTACTTCAACTCGAGCCACATAACCCGGCAGGTTATATCTTGCTCTCTAGCATATATGCTTCCAAAGGGCAGTGGGATAATGTGGCTCAACTGAGAAAAGGAATGAGAGATAAAAGAGTGAGAAAAGAACCTGGATGTAGTTGGATTAAGATTAAGAACAAAGTTCATATTTTTTCTGCTGATGATCAGAAAAGCCCGTTTCGGGATCAGATATACGAAGAGCTCAAAATATTGAACGCGAAGATAGTAGAGGCAGGTTATAAACCGGATATGAGCTCGGTTCTTCGTGATGTCGATGAATCGGAGAAGATACGATTGTTAAGTCGTCATAGCGAGAGACTTGCAATTGCTTTTGGACTGATCTTTCTTCCTCATGGTGTTCGTATACGAGTGGTTAAGAATCTAAGGGTATGTGATGATTGTCATAACGTGACGAAATTCATTTCGAAAGTCACTCAGAGAGAGATACTTGTTCGGGATGCGGTTCGGTTTCATTTGTTCAAAGATGGAACTTGTTCTTGTGGAGATTTTTGGTGATACTATTCCATTGGTGAAGGCCGTGTTGTAGTTAGAGGCATAAACGAACCAAACATTTGTCGAAGTGCTTGTGATTGAAATCAACTACGGCTCATTTGTTTTCGTTTTGGGGGCTGGATAGCTTATCAAGCTATGTTCAACATGGGGTGCTCAGCTTGTTGACGTTCTTGAACAATATGATAAGGGCTCGCTAAGGGTTTGATAATGACTCGTTTAGAAAAAACTCATAAATGGTGGGTATTAGTTCGACAATGGTTCAATAGTATCTTGAATAACTCAGATCTATAACGAGCCCGACTTATTTATGAGCTTGATTATGCTCAATAACAACTTGATTCGGCTCAATTAGGCTAACGAGCCAATTATCAAACACGCTAATATATTGTCCATCGAGTTTGAACAAAAGGGATGCTCGGCTCGACTCAGCTCGTTTACCCTTAGTCATGAGACCCACTTCATTGAGCGAAGAGAATGGTGCAAATCTGATTCATGTGGGGTACCTAGAAATTAAAGGAAACTCATTGTTAACAAGACAAGGGACACCAGATCCTTAAACCCGGTTACGTGGAATCAAACTAACGTACATGTTTAGAGATCCTACTCGACTATTTTCTAAGATCTTTATGTTTTGGATGTAAGTAAAAGTGTTCGTCTATCAGTGTTCCTATATCCTTACCTGAAATGCGTGTTTCAAGGTTGAATGGAAAGTCGAAGTAAATATAGTTTAGCCCGAGTTTTATAGACTATGATTATGACTAAATTATACCAAGAACATCAGACAAACATGCAAAAGCCTTGGTTCTTGTTTTTAGGTTGGTGCTTTTTTGGTGAAGTATGTATATTTCTCCTTTCTTTACTGTTTTTGGTTCATTGCTTAATACGGGACAATGATTATGAACCGCAATTTGATTTCATGGTTGCGTCCCAGTCTTAGTGCTGCAAACGTTGCATAACAGGTCATGATTGGGTAACGCGACGCCTACCTCAATTTGATTCCATTCATGCAATTATCAATACTTGTAATTAGTCCTCACGGGATTAAAATTTGAGACCCGTAAAGACTCTAATGTCATTATCAATAAACCATTTATTTAAAAACATCAAGTTGTTGAATAGGAAGGAAGGAAGGAAGGAAGGAACATGCCCAGTGCGTCAAGGGTTCCCGCCTACACAGGGTCTGGGGGGTGGATGTACGCAGCCTTCTCCCTTGAAGATGTTAACCTGAAGAGAGGTTGTTTCCCAATGTCCCCAACCTGAGGGTGAGGACTTCCCATGAGATCACCCATCCTGGTACTACTCTCGCCCAAGCACGCTTAACTTCGAAGTTTTGATGGGATCCAGTGATGGCGTGTTAGTGCCATCTTTCGCTGTTGAATGAAGTTGGATAATTTTACACATATTCTTCAATGTTTGATCTGAGAAATTCACATTATGGTTTGCATCAATTAGATCATGGTTGAACTGAACTTCTACGAATCATATTCATATCTAATATCAATCAAGGCTCATGGTGTTTGTTTTTAATACTCAATAACTTATCGAGCCAAGTTTAAGTATAGGTGCTCAAATCAGGAACTATTCAACAATAGCTTTTTAGTAAAAGAACTTGTAAAAATCTCATTAAATTGCTTAACATTAACTTGATAGTGGCTCAATAATTACTCATATAGTTTCACTCAATGGCCAGCTCAACTTGATAACAAACTCGAAACATTAGCTTTATTTTAATAAATCAACTTTACAAGTTGAGTAACTATAAATCATAAACAGTAAAATCTCCACATGAAAGAATAAGGGCCTAGTTGGCCAAATTATGAAAAAAAAAAAAATTTATTTTTTCAAAAATATTTTCTATAAAAGCACTTATAAAATACTCTCATACATTGTCCAAAAATTTCTATTTTTCGCTTCTACTTATACTTTAAATAAGAATCAATTTTTTTTCACTTTTGTTTAAAAACAAAGAAACAACTTATGTTTCTATTTAAAAACACTTTTCTTTTCGAATCAAATATTTTCAAATCCTGAAAGTGTACTTTTTTCCCGTGTACCAACCAACTGAAAATTCCACAAAAAAAAAAACCCATTAAAGAGTCTACTTTTCGTTCTAAACAAACAGAACCTAAATTACAGTTTTTGCAAAATCGTACAACACCCATTACAGAATAAAAACATAAATTCAACAATCAAAACTCCATATTCTATTAATTACCTCAAACTAAATGCAAAATCCTCACTCAAACACTTATTGAAAACACAATGCCAAAAATGTTATCAAAAACTAATCTTGCCAAGGATCAGTCTCAGTCCTCACTTCTGAGGGCTCAACCACTTCAGCCTCTGAAGCTTCTTGGGCAGTTTCGTCCGACGCAGATTCTCTCTCTTCGGATACAACCGTTTCTTCCTCGAGTCTCCCCCATCTCCCTCCAAGCGCCATTGTCATCATCTCGTATATCTTGTTTCCCAGCTCAGCTGGGCTATCGGGCTGCATATCAAACGTAACATAAGTAATCAACATCTGTTTGATTCCTTTACAATGTTTGGTATCATTTTCTATTTGCCGTTTTTAGTTTTTGAAACTAAAAGTCGGGTTTTAAAAGCAATTTTTCTTGTTTTTAGTTTTCGCTTAAATTAGGAAACAATTGAAGATAAATACCAAAAACAACAAACAATCTTCTATAAAATATGGGTTCTAGTTCCTAAAAAAACCAAAACTAAATCGAAAATGATACCAAACGAACCCTATGATTTTAGTTTGTTTCCTTCATGAAACAATGCGTTAGTTCAACGCATGTTGGATGTCATTTCGGTTTGTAGTTTTCAAGAAACTAAAACAGGTTTTGAAAGCAATCTTGCTCATTTCTGGTTTCATGTTTTTAGTTTTCATTCAAACTATGAAAAAATTGAAAACAAAAACAGAAGACAGAAATCGGTACTGTAATATGGGTTTTAGTTTCTAAAGAAACCAAAACAGTAAACAAAATACAAAACCAAATAGGCCTTCGTGTTTCAATTTATTCATTGGGAACTTACAGAGAATCCACTGGATACTAATGCAGTATCGTAGAGTAGGTCGACAGCTCTCTTTGCGTCGCTGCTGTCTGGCGAGTTCTTGCAAGCGGCCTACAAGTATCATGACAAAATCCAATACAGCTTGTAAGTGACGATGACCATTTTCAACCTCATGTCGCTTCGATTGAAATTACTATGACATATATAATGTGGAGATTTTAGCAACAAAAAACCATTTCTCCAACATGAACTTCTGTGTACAGACTCGTAGGACTAATTTTTTCATGAAATAAAACATGAGGGGTCTATTTTGAACGAAATGAAAGATAAGGAACCAATTTGAACAAACTTGCAAACATAAGAAACCATTTTGAATAAAGAAAACGACGAGACCAATTTTAATAAACTTACAAACATGAGGGACCAATAGCATGAATAGCTCTAATTCCAGGGAAACCAGAGCTGAAGTGCACAAATTTGATATAACCATATCCTCACTTAACATGAACAACAAAACCGCAGACAACACAGGAGAATCCCAAAAAACAGTTCGGGATTGCTTTCCAAATTTTCCAAAAAATTAGGGAAAAACTAGAAAATCCATTACCAACTTCTATTGAAACACTGGGCTTTATAACAACTTTTCCAAATTTCAAAGAAAAACTAGAAAATTCTCTATTCTGAAACAGCCCCTTAAATTTGGCTTGTTTTCTGGTTATTCAGCAAGCTACTCTCATTTCACACTATATGCTCGTTCGGAGTTGGCATAATTTCAACTACTTGCCTTCTTGATTAGTATTCTTAATTCGCTTGCGATACAATGGAAACAAACAAATGAAGAGAGTCAAGGAGGGCTTGTTTGACCAATCTTCTTTTCTAGAAAAAAATTTCTTCTTAAAAAAAAAAAAGAACACACCTTTTTCATATTTTAAGGGTGTTTCGTCAAGATAGAAAGTGTTTCTAAATAGAACTCGAAGTTTCTTTTTTATTTTTAAGCAGGAACAGGAAAATAGTATTTCTCATTCAAAGCAAAACAGAAGTAACACTAAAAATTTCTTAGACAAACATACACCTCACAGCACTTCTAGCAAAAATAATTTTGTAAAAAGTATTCCTAAAAAAAGTTACGACTTGACCAAATAAGCCCCAAAGTTTGAGCAAAAAAGCAACAACATTGTAGACTTACGTTAAGGTCTTTAATGATGGGATGATCAGGATTGATCTCGAGTATTCTCCGACCCCTCATGAACTCCAAGCTCGATGTATCTCCAAGCGTTTGCGCCTTCATCAACCTTAAGAAACCCGAGATATATTAAGTTTTTTGTTCCTGAAAATAAAGAAATCTAAACAATAACAAGAGAATGTATGCTCACAAAACTCTCTTTTCAAGATGTTTTCGTCTCAATTGGTGTGTATCAACACAAGAGATTGATGGTTCTATTTATAGAGGCAAATCAAAAGGTTTGAGAGCATAATAACCAACCACAAAATATACTAATATTTATGACAAAATACAATTATCAAAGAAAATCGATGAATGATAGTCAATATAATATAACAGATTCGAGCCAACCATATGATGATACTTCTTAAGTTGCCTCAATACAACTATAAAAATTGATGATTGTACAACTTTAATCACAGTTGGCTTCATGCCGAGATCAATGATAAACTCACCTCTCCATATTAGCCGACCATCCGAATTTTCCAGACACGAGGACACAAGGAGAAGACGCGAGACGTTTTGAAACTTGAACTTTTGCGACCTTCTCACCAAGCTGTTGCTTAATCCAATCGCAAAGAAGAATGTACTCTTGTTTCGTCTCTCTCTCCTTCACCTCGTCCTCATCACCTGTGAAACGGTTCAATCACGTGACCTTAGTTAGTTAGATACAGTATGGGAATTATACGGGATTCACGTACATGTATTATTCAATTTTATACAGACAATTTGGTCAATAGTTCATTGACTTAACAGAAACTTGAGCTACTACTTTGAAAATACTGACAAAGGGGAGAGAGGGAAATTAGACTTCTATTTGATGATGTTGCCCCCAGTAGCAGTAGCAAGAAGCGTCACACACAGTAAAGAAAAAAGGTGATAAGTCAATAACTTAGGAGTTATAGTGATAAATTTAGCAAAGTATAGAATATGGATACTTAATCAAGTATGAGTATGATTATTTCATTTAAACATCTGTTGTTTAAATGGGAAAAATACGGATACATATTATAATGTGTGTGTTATATGGTTAACATCAAGAAAACTGGTATATTATTGTATTATTTGCAATGACACGGAAACTTCCTTTTCAAGCGGGATTACACACATACATGCTTAATACGCGTTTGTTACTAACAGTTCTAACAAAGACACCAACCTAGCTCCAAATCTTCCTTGCTAATGTCAACAAACTTCTTTTCTTTGTATGTCTGTAGGTTCTGGATTGCAACTTCATCTATGGGCTCAATCAGATACAGAACCTGTCAATTCCAAATCAAGAACACCAAATCAACAACCGAAATGGGTAAGTTATAGCATGTATGCTCTCGAACGTTAAAGTAGTCTGATAGAGATTAAGCATCCCTGTTCTTAAAGAATGCTTTTATATCTAAAACAACTCATTCTTTTAAAATAAGCACATAGTAGGGTGAAATATAATTCTATCTGTTCAAATTTTGTTTGATGGTATTAGCCACAATTAGAGGTGACCAACAAGTCAACCCGTGATCCAACCAGCGAGTTGAAGTTGTACAGACGGGTCAAATTGAGTCAAACCAATATGGACAAACTTACATTACCAACAGAGTAAATAGGACTATTTTAAACAAAAACCAAGAATGGCGGACCAATTTAACAAACTGACAAACATTAGGAACTATTTTGAACAAAAAAAAAGATAAGGAACCAATATGAACAAACTTACAAATATTAAGAACCACCAAAGTAAATAGGAAAAGCATACCTCAATATCCTTTTGCACCAACTTCTCCAGGAAAGGAGCGGACTTGGCACTTTTGAGGCTGTCGGTCGCCAAGTAATAGATGGCCTTTTGGTTCTCTCCCATGTTCTCCACATAATCATCCAAGCTTATCAATTCATCCTCACTTTTCGAGGAGTGAAACCGTAGCAAAGGCACCAACCGCTTGTGGTTTCCCGAGTCCTCTACGCAACCCAACTTCAAAAACCTCCCAAAATTCTCCCAAAACTTTTTGTAGTCCTGTAGAATATCGAAGACAATATTGTTTCTTTATCGAGAAAAGAAATACTATTAAAAGCAAGAATGTAGAAAAAGTTGACGATAGTCCTCAATCACTAAATAAAGACCCCAAATTAAAAACATAAACCCTACGTATAAGAACAAGAACACAAAAAATGAAGGAAAATGCGGAGCAAGACGATCACTAACCTCTTTGTTCTCGCTCTCAGATGTCTCTTGAATCATGTCAAACGTTTTCCTCACGAGTCTTTTTCTCATTATGCGTACCTTAATCCAAGTGAATCCCGATTCCATCAAGAATATGGCGAAAAGGAAGATAATAATGACGATATGTAGCAACATATTATATTGAAATGGTATTAAATCAGTATATAATGGGTGAACCATGAGAAAGAGCGAGTAATTGGCCTTACAATTCTACTTTCTTGAAGAATTTCTCGAGAAACGTTAAGGGGAAGGTCATCGGAGTCCACCACACCCCTGACAAAGCTCAGGTATCGGGGGAACTGCAGATTCATAACGAATCATTAGAATATGACACTCATGCTTCAAGCATGTAAACGTCCGATCAAATATTGAATACGAAAAATCTACGCATGATGTTTTGAGGAAAGGAACACGAAGAGCATGTTCATTACATACATAAAAAAAAAAACACCATGTTTCAAAAGATATACAAGCACAATATATTCTGGAAAAAGAAAAAAAATTAGAATGAAGCTTTGAACTTTTTTTTTTAAAAAAATTTTTTTTAAAGCTTCAAACTATGTTATCCAAAACATGTTAAGCTTCTTGTTATACAGTAAACGCTATACTCTTTTTATTTTCTTTCCAATATAATGTCCTTCTAACGTATTTTTGTCAGTATAATAGTGGCACAGTACATGATTCCTAAATATCACAAAGAATGAAATGCCTGATTAGATACAACTGGAGAATAAAACGTACCAATTCACCATCAAAATCGTCGGAAATAAACACACGCTTCACATACAAACGTATGTTCTTCGTTTTTGGATTCACTATTTCTTCATTATTTAGGGGTGCCATCCCAGGAATGTAAAGTACACTCCGGAACTCCACTTCGCCCTGCACGAGTTTCAACCATGTTATAAAGCCACTACATGCTATCCAAATTGGGTACCAAGATAATCATTTTCTATTGCAATCTCACGTCATATGCTTCACTTTCACACTTAATTTGGCCAAGCGTGACCCACATACAACTTTTTAGAATGAAATCATTTTCTTTAGGTAGAAACACAAAGTTTCAAAAAATATTTTGTGAAGAAGAATTTTCCATTTCCGTTGAATAAAAAAAAGCCTTGGTTATTATGAGACATAACAGCCATTACATGCATAACGGATTTTATTGGCCTTTACAAGACTGGAAGTTACATGGTGACGCTTTTGAAACAACCTCCATAATACATATATATTGTGTGTTAATGATTGTATAATTAAAAGCTTAAACACAACTTCAGACTCTCAAAAATTCATACACCGAACAGTTAAATACCATAGGCGAACCCATTTCAGGGTCACTGCAACTAGGGGTGTATTTGAGCCGAGCCGAGCCGAGCCCGGGCTTGCCAGGCTTGAGGCTCAGCTCGGCTCGTTTGCATTAAGCTCGGCTTGAAGCTCACCGAGCTCGGAAAATTCAAGCTCAAGCTCGGCTCGTCAAAAGCTCGGGCTCGGCTCTGCTCGATCTAAGCTCGGAAAGCTTGAATTAGGCTTGCAATATTTCAACTCATTTAAGCTCAATCTAGGCTCGTTTGGGCTCGTTTAAGCTCGGACTTGGCTCATTTAGGCTCAAATTTGGTTTCATGGGTCATATTTAATCAAAAATATTATATTAAGAAAAGCTCATTTGGGCTCGTTTAGGCTCGTGAGCTTACGAGCTCAAGCTTCACTAGGCTCGGGCTCGGCTCGATAAGCTGAACGAGCCGGCTCGGCTCAGCTCGAGCTCGAAGCGAGCCGAGCCTTTCGAGCTTTTTGGCGAGCCGGCTCACGAGGGGCTCGGCTCGGCTCATTTACACCCCTAACTGCAACTGCAACCATTACGCGACTATAAACCGAGATTCGATCCCGTGGTACAGAAAAGGATGAGAATAACTACCTCAGTGGTGAAGTGGGTATACGCAAGTGGGTCCAGAAATTCATTGAAAGTCTTCTTGTAGAATTCATGGTACTCTTCCTTCTGAACATCTTTAGGGTTCCGCATCTGCAGCACGAGATCCAGTAAGTTACAGGAGGACATGTAATTCATCTAGAATACTTAAAGAAATCCAAATACATAGATTTATCTCATTTTCTTGTCTAAAATTATGCATTTTAAAACTCTATAGTTATATACTCACTAGATTTATCTCCTTTTCTTGTCTAAAATTATGCATTTTGAAACTGTTTAGTGTATACACTCACCCATATAGGTTTTGTCTCATTGGCCAGCTCCCAGTCCCAGTATTTCTCCGTAACGGTTTTCTTCTTCTTTTTACCCTGGAAAAATAAAACCATGTAAAAACCGCTGGATCTCACCAAGTGTTATGCTTTGATAAGAAAAATGACAACCACTTCCAAGTGGCTGGCCCGTGCCACCTGAAGATTAAAAGCAATGCATATAAACTGGCCCAAACACCCTGATTATAAAAAGAAGGGGGAAAAAAATTGATAACCAACAATATTACCTCTGATTTCTCTTCCTCTCCTTCTTTCGGTGGCTCATCCTCTTCTACCTATGCAAAGTACATTCACGAATAGAAACATCATCAGCCATCATTTTCCTACGGAGAAGACAACAAGTATAGAAAATTTAAGCTCTTTTTTATCCTTCTTTCACGGTTGCGTATTTCTGACCCTTCTCTAACATTGTTTTACTTGCCAGAAAAAGAAGAGACAAAAAGTCGAGATACAATGGGAGAAACAGATAGGTCGCTTCATTTGAGCATCCAAATTTTAGAAGGGAAACAGAGTCTCTTTTTGCCTTTTGTTAGATTAAGAAGTCTCTTTCGGTTTTTTCACCCTACTTCTACCAGTAAATAAACCAGATTTCACTCCGAAAAATAAAGAAAGATATGAGTTCAGAAGACAAATAAAAATTACAAAAATTCATCACACCAACCAAAACTGAAAAAGGCGAGGATAAGAAATGAACATAATTTCCTTGAATTAGAAGCTAAATGAAAGAACCCACCAAAAAGAACCCAATTCAAAGTAAAGAAAGCATGAACAAAGATGAACATAACAAATAGTGAAATCAAGAATTCAAGCTGTCACAATCTACAATTAGCAGAACTCAGCTAAAAAGTACACTCATCAACAAATGCATTTTGAAGGTTCCAACTAACTTTCATCCTCGAACATAACCATTTCACGTCCTCAAACACATCATCAAACCCATCAAAACTTGTAGGCATGAGAAGATTGTTTCATTCAAAGCACAAAAAGAAAAACACTTGCCTCAACCGTTCTTGACTTTTCTTGCCACGTATATATGGGGAAGGAGACAAACTGTGAGTAATTCTTCACCAAATTCTGGATCCTAGTAGGCTCCGAGAACTCATATTTATCATCAGGCTGCAAGGCGAAATGAGAGAAAAGGACTAGGCCAATCAGCAGGCGGACAGATATATGAAGCAATTGTTCATTGATTCTCAATACGTACTTCAAATGTCATAATCTCTCCAAACTAGATGCCAAAGGGGAATACCAGAGAGCACAACATCTAGTAAAGGACAAGGTGTTATCAAAATTGACACAACATCATAAAAACCAACAACTAGTAACCTAAAATCCTCTATTGCCTCTGCAGATCAACTAATCAGAGAAGCACCCAAAACAATTTGTCCAAAGACCTCTTAAAATGACCATTTTTCCCCCATAAGAAATTAATTGGTATATATTGGTCTTTAAATATCCTAGCACTCTTTTATAGCCAAATATACCAAAAAATCATAATCTTGACTATGAAGAATAACATTAATGCGCATTTATGCTCATCATTGCTACCTCCAATTAGGTACCCAAACTGCTTTAGATGTTACCTCAATCTTTAGGCATAACAACATTGTGGTTATCAGTAAAATGTTAAGAACCACCAAAAGCATATTTACAGAGGATTCAGTACTTCAAAGAAACCTTTCATCATACATCAGAATACAAATAGCAAAGCAAACCATATAGGCCAGTTGTCGCAAATGAACCAACAAAGAAGAACAAAGTGTACCCGTAAATAGAGTGTGACTTCTGTTCCACGATCGAGGATCTTTTCAGGATCAGTTTCTTCCCTAATCGTGTATGAGCTGCTGTCAGCCACAGCTTCCCAGACATACTGTTTGTCAGACCTCGGGCTTTTTGTGGACACCACAACCTGGTCAGTGACACGTTTCAGTGGAAACTCCGTACAAATAAATTATATTTTGCAACAAACTTCCACAACCAATGTAACATGCCAGAGAGGACAGCGCCCTTCCTTTTGCTAGGCTACATTACCTAAACTCCAGTATGAAAGCAAGACACGTGTTCCCAGAAGTCAAACCCAGATACTTTGCAAGATGTTTCTATATCTTTTCGTCTAATTTATGTGTCTAAAAGTCATAAAAGAGTCCAAGTATCTTTATTCAATATGGTACTGTTGGGCAGAAGGAGAGGAGTTATGGTTAACTAATATAAGCATCAGTTACCCTTTCAGCGACCAAAAATGCAGAATAAAACCCAACGCCAAATTGTCCAATTAGACCGCTGTCTGCACCAATGTCTTTGTTCTCCTGCATGATGTTCAATGCTTCACCAATTAGCTTCAACAATCGTTTAACTAGACACAGATAGCAGAGAAGTACAGTAAAATTTATGACTCAGATCATGAAATCAAATAAAGACCATCATACAAGAGATTTCGTGCTAGCCATTACACGATTGGCCACTGCATGATAGTCTTTTTGTCACATGCTCCATAATATATAAATATTGCATTTAATAAAACATCTGTATAAATATGCATAAAAAGCCAACAGAAGTAACCATGGCCCATTACATAATATCCTCAGGGCCACAAATATTAAATGACATTGAACCTCAATTTGATTCCATGGCTCAAATGTGCAGAATCGTTTAAGTACCTTCAAAGCTTTCAGGAATTTTGAGGTACCACTTTGAGCAATAGTTCCAAGGCAGTCAACGAGCTCCTCTTTGGTCATACCAATACCAGTATCTCTGCAAATAACAGTGGATATTATGTAAACATCGAAGCTTACTAGTAAAGGCAAGCTCGTAAAATACAACAAAGAGCAGTAGCCTACCTAATAGTGATGGTCCCGTTGTCTGGATCAGGCTTGATGCGTATTTCTAGCTCACCGGCATCTCCAAGTAGAGAGGGCTCGGTCACACTCAAAAATCTCAATTTGTCCAACGCATCACTTGCATTACTGCAATAAAACAATCATATGTAATCAACATGGGAATAAGGTCAGGGCATGAGCAAAACAAATACTAACATTCACCTATAAGTTTTAGGAAGGTATGAGCTTTGAACCTAGGCCACCACAGGGATGGGAGTAGTCACCACCGCGCCAAACCCATACGCTTAAGCATGTCAATATAGAAATTTCATTACTTACTAGATGCTTTATTTGTCAATGACTATGAGAAATATCAAAATGGCTCTTCACATTTTCCTTTGCAATTTGCTGACGAGGCATTGATCTAATTGTAATACTACCAAGAGGTCTTAGGTTTGCACCCTCCAACCCCACTTACTTATCAAAAGGAAAGGACTTCATCTCGAATTTACTGTTTTCAATTTTGAAAGAGCAGAACATGCAGTGAACATAAGCCAAACAACGAGAAGAATTCAAAATCCAGTACATAAAGTAAGGAAACAAACCTCACAAGCTCTCTAAGAAAGACTTCTTTGTGGCTGTATAAACTGTGGACAATCAAATCCAATAACCTACTAACCTGCATTCCACAACTCAAAATTTTCAAAATTACAGCAAAAGAAAACATAAATTCAGAAATAGGCTCAATGGCAAGACTCAAAGTGGCACTAAAACCAGGACAACAAAATCCTGTTGGAGTTTAGGCTCTGTTCAATTGGACGGAATACATCTTTTTTTGATCTGAAATCTTTTTCCGTCCTGGAGGAAACCATCTTTCACCCAAAATATATATCTCCTCCACATATCTTTCATTTATACTCCGAAAAAAAATTTCTTAGATGTTTTCTTCTTCAAATATGTTCATTTATATAGGCAAATAATAAAAATGAGGTGGAATATGACTTCCTCCAAACCAAACTAAGCCTTAATCGAACTTAGGATGCTTGGCAACCACCACTCACCACCAAAAATATTCAACAGTAACAAGAATCACCAAATTATATTTCTATCATTATCTCAAAACCTCATAAATTTCATGGCTGAAAATAAATCACAAAATAATTACGTTCCCAAATCTCAAATTCATTTTCCATATTGTCAGCAAACAATCAAGAATTAACCAGCATTATACCCATATGAAAATGTGATGATCAAATTATCCAAAAGCTTAACATGCCATCTTAGGCAAATGTTAATTTGTTTAAAGCATGAATAATGTACAAGCCCACTTCATATCTCGTGTTTAATTATATTGATATCAAAAGCGGGATTGTTGGGATTTAAACTTGCAACCTCTTGTCAACAAGGCTTCGATATCATATCAATGGACCAACTATCCAAAATCTTAAGCTAATAGGTAACAATCCAACAATAGCTTCACATCTAAGGCTTCATTGTTTCGATGGAAAACATTGTTCGTCTATTGTTCCCTTTGCATAACTCCATCACAATAATCACAAATATGAAAATGTTATCCACTATCAAGAAAAAATTGACTTCCTTCGTCAAAAGAGGAAACATGTTCCTTCACATAACAAAAAAAAATTTCTATCATAGTTTCATGTTATATGCTTCACTCCTGACTTGAGCATGAACCTCGTATAAACTTGTAGAATCAAACCGTGTTATTTAGCTTAAAAGACAAAACTTTCTAAGAAAAAAATTATTTCCAATTGAAAATATCTTGTGAAAAAATACCTACGCAAACGTTTTAAGTAGAACTAAAAGAAGCCTAACAGATGATTTATCCTCAAATACCAAAAAAATTAAGCAGAAAGTATGAGACCCTTATTGACCAAAAGATCGAGAGCTCAAATCTAAACAGCTCTTTTTCAATTTTAATATAATTGAAGTATAAAATATGAGATGAAACTATGCAATATCTACGCTTCAAGCCCTAACGGGCATTTGAGTGAGAGGATTCGTCAAAGTATAAAACAAATCATGCGTTGTTCGGTCTTTACTCCTTAGCTTAAGCTTTTGGGCTAATTAGTTCCTTCACAAGAAGCAAACCCACCTCAGCTTGGTACTCAAACTTCTCACCAGAGGCATCCGCGGCCGCCGGCTCAGCCACCGCAGCATCACAACGAACACCAAACCCCGTTCTCCTCCTCTCCAATCTCCTGCTAACTCTACACTGAATCCCTCTACCCACTACCCCATTTCCAACCCCATTAACTTGCAGAAAACTACTTCTCAGATTAGGGCTTTTGTTATGGGCACCTCTGAAACTGAAAGAGGATGAAGAAGAAGAACAAAGCGTTGTTGCTAGTGGGGTTGATGCCATGGCTCTGCTAAGCACAGGCGCCATGGAAGTGAAGCTTTGAAGAGAGAGACAAAACCCTTTTACAAAGAGGGGGGGGGGGGGGGGGGGGGGGGGTGGGGTTTGTTGTTTAGGAGGGTTCTAGAATTTTTGAGAGAAATACTGGACAAATTTTGGTGTTTGAGAAATTGTGGTGGAGGTGCTTCAAATTTCACCCACTACATTATCCTCTATTTTTTATCATTTATGTACTTTAAAATTTAAGTATTTATTATTTATATATTTTAATATTTTAGTATATATAATAAAATATTTTATTATTTAGGTACTCTCGTGTTTTAAAATTTTATTAATTAGATGTATTGACATTCGATTGGTTTTCATTAGAAAATATTAAAATTAAACACAATTTCGATATATATTAGTATCTTCACTATAATTTAATGATTATTTATTTCAGAAGGCAAAAATGACATGTGATTATGGTAATATTTGAGTAGTTCATATTAATATTTGGTGAATATTTTATCATAATTTATTGAATTTTAATAAAAACATTGGTGTGACTTTTATATATTACTGTAATTATGTATTATATCGACACTTTTTGCATAAGCAGAGAATCCTAGTGGTGGGATGACGAGGTCCAAGAGAAGATTAAGGCGAAACGAGTTTGTTTCAAAGAGTGGGATCATAACAGGGATGAGGATAAGCAACAGCGGTATCTTCAAGCCAAGAGAGAAGCAAAGCGAGCAGTCAGAGAAGCACAATCAAGAGCTTATAAGGACTTCTACAAAAGGATGAAGACCAAGGAAGGTGCGGGGGACTTATATAGAATTGCCAAAGCTAAAGAAAAGAAGACTAGGGACTTGGATATAATACAATGCATAAGAGGGGAAGATGGACAGGTACTCGTGGACAGGTATCTAATTAAGGCTGAGGTGCATCAAAACCACTGCAACTGCAGGCAAATTAGCCCCGAGGAAGTCAAGGAAGCCTTGAGATCCATAGGAAGGAGTAAAGCAGTTGGCCCAGATGGCATACCCATAAAAGTATGGAAATGTCTTGGACAAAAGGGCGTCAGTTAGCTGACTAAACTATTTAACCAAATCCTTCAGGGAGACAAGATGCCCGAGGAATGAAGGAAGAGCACATTGATTCCGATATATAAGAATAAAGGCGACATTCAGAGTTGCGCCAACTATCGGGGTATCAAACTAATGTGCCACACTCTAAAGTTGTGGGAACGGGTCATAGAGAAGAGGTTAAGGCAATAGACAGAGGTGTCTGAGAACCGGTTCGAATTTATGCCCGGGAGATCAACAATAGAAGCCAGCCACATCCTAAGGCGGACGATAGAGCAATATAGGAAGAGACAAAAGGACCTCATATGGTTTTCATGATTTAGAGAAGGCATATGATAGAGTGCCAAGGGAGGTCCTTTGGAGAGTTTTGGACAGGAAAGGCATCCCCGTACCATACATCCGAGCCATTAGAGACATTTATGAAGAGGCACAGACTATGGTGCGTACAGTGGATGGGGAGACAGACACTTTCCCGATAACAGTAGAGGTACACCAAGGGTCTGCTTTGAGCCCCTATCTGTTCATTCTATTTATGGACGGGCTCACTAGGCACATCCAAGTATGTGTACCTTGGTACATGCTTTTTGCAGATGATATAGTATTGGTGGGGGAGTCGCAGGAAGAGATAAATGAGAAGTTGGAATTGTGGAGAGGGGTTCTAGAGTCGAAGGGTTTACGACTAAGCAGAGCCAAGACCGAGCACATGGAACTCAAGTTCGATCCCTCTGCCACGCCTAGCCGGGAAGAAGTCAAGATTGGACATGAGGCCATATCGAAGGAGAGATTCAGGTATTTGGGATCCATGATACAGCACAACAGTGAAGTGGACGAGGATGTCAGCAACAGGATCAAAGCGGGATGGCATAAGTGGAGGATGGCCTCCGCGATACTTTGTGATAAAAAGTTCTCCTTAAAGCTAAAGGGAATATACTATAAAACAGTTGTGAGGCCAGCCATGGCGTATGGGGCGGAGTGCAGGGCGATGAAACAACAGCACACATAGAAGATGAAGGTGGCAGAAATGCGAATGTTGAGGTGGATGTGCGGACACATAAGGAAGGATAGGATTAGAAACGACGTCATAAGAGGCAAATTGGGCGTAGCCTCCATTGAAGATAAATTAAGGGAGCAACGTCTGAGGTGGTTCGAACATGTCAGAAAGAGACCGGACAACGCTCTAGTCAGGATATGCGAACAACCCATTACTACACTAGGCAGAAGAGGCAAAGGCAGACCAAAGAAGAGATGGCTTGAGATGATCCGACAAGACCTCACCCACCTAAATCTTCGGGGAGAGATGGCCTAAGATATGGACCAATGGAGGGCTAGCATAGGGATATTAGATGATCCGGTTGGAGTAGAATAATCCAGCTTACTAGTACTAGGTCCTCTTGGCGCATGTAGGCTGTGTTCTGGATATCATGAGCTGATACTTGCTACTTGCCTACTTATCTTTATCTCTACCTCTATATCTATCCCTATCTCATTCTCTTTCTCTATACTTGACTACTTATCTTTATCTCTATCTCTGTATCTATCCCTATCTCATTCTCTTTCTCTATCTCTTCTATCTCTATCTGTATCTTATATCTCTATCCTTATCTTTATCTTCATCTTATCTATGATCTGTGCCTGTTGTGGCATACTTTGAGTCTATTGTTTTTGCTCGCCTCCTTTTTTTTTATTTTTTTTTATACTCATGCATTTGATGCTTCTCCTGTTGCCAGGTCTTTGGTTCATTGCTGCGGACCAGCTTTTCAGGCTGGGGGTCCTCGGAAATGGCCTCCCTTGAGGTAGCCCCTGAAGGGGGAAGGTTGCATACATCTCCCCCCTCCCCTCCGACCCTGCTTATGCGGGAGCCCTTCGAGGCACTGGGTTTGTTGTTGTTGTTGTTGTATCGACACTTTTTGCATAAAATTGGTTATCTTACTATAAAAATTTATCAAATTCCAACATAGGATACGCGGGTGATAAAAATTTCAAACCTCATGGTACACTATTGCATATATATTAAAATATCAAAATACCTAAATGATAAATGTTCAAACCTTAATATACCTAAGTGATAGTTTCTCTTTTTTCTAGTATTTAGAAGTTTTTTATTTTTACATTTGTAAGACTTAATGCTTTATTTGGTAAATTTAAGCTGACCGAACTATAAGAATTAATGTGTTTAAGGGAGCCGAGTTCAAGGTCATTCAGGCATTGCTTAAGCATAAAGTGTTGACTCTCTGACTAGGCTGACACCATATATATATTTGAGCAGGTATAATGCTAGGCAAGTGTAGCCAAATCGGAGTTGGCAAGTAGGACCCAATAGTCACCTAAGTTCCCTCTAGCAAGTTACATATCTACCTCTGCTTCCATAGGTTACTCGCCAACTGTCTCCCTCTTTTTTTATCTGCCCCCTCATTGCCGATCAACCAATGATGCTCACTCAGGGTAATCTGCTAGCCACGTGGCCTCTAACCATACCCGTCTACCATGGTCTGAGTGCCAGTTCTATCTCCCACGCTTTGGATGAACAATTCTCAAAAAAGGATCATGGATGTGACTCGCCCACTGTTCATACAGAGCACCACTTACGCATGTCAAGTCAAGAATAATATTAAAGAAATTGTTTTAAGTACCCTGAAATTTGATAATATATCTTTCAGGTACTCTCAGGTTTAAAATGTTTTTAAAATATCTTGAACTTTGATAACATTTTTTAAAATATCTTGTTTTAATTGCCCTGAGATACGAATCAGTCTTAGTGGTCAGTTAGGTTCGTCCTGTTATGCCAGTTGTTGATTGTTGTTTGTAGTCCTGTTTGATTATGTTCTTATTTTTTTGTGCCCCATTTTTTAACGCGTTTTTTAAGGGCACTCTAACTCGAGTGCCTGAATTGTATTGCGACCTAGCCGCCAATTATAAAAAAAAAGGTGTCCTTTACTTAATTTTGCCAGATTTTCATTAGTTTTTATTAACGTCACACTTAGAGAAAAACCTAATATCTAAAAATTTTGGTATTTTCATTTAAATAATTTTTAAAATATTAAAATACTTTAAAAAGATACTAACGAAGCCCTTACAAGGTTAAACAGAGAGTACCTAAAAATAGTTATTAAAGTTCACGGTACGTCAATATATTCAAAACCTCATGATACATGAAAAATACATTACCAAATCTTGGAGCACGTGAACAAATTTTTCTCATAATGTTAAATGTGCTGTGAGACACCTCATCTCCATTCCTTTCTCTATAAATACTAAGCTAAAGCTTAAGCCGAGGAAGAGCAATCTTTAACACTTTACAATATATATACCAAAAGCATCCCCGAACCTTGGTCCCGTTTCTTTTCTTTAGAGCTTGAGTTTGACTTTCCTTAACAAAAAACCCAACATGGAGACAAGGGTTCTGCAAACCTACCTTGAGGGCCCTCCCCTTCAGCAGTGGGAGATGGGTCCGTGCTCTCCTTCTCAACCTCGACCTATACATCTCAAAGGTTCGCCTCCCTAGACACTGACACAACCCGAACTTGCTCGTGAAGAGGCAAGTTTGGGCTAGAGCTAGTTGACCCTGCTGGAAGTGGGAGAGGTTGGGAGGGTAACCTCTCTTCCTCTTGCCTATGAAGTGTTTGGGCCAATTGTCCTATCTGGTCTTCTAATCTAGCAATAGGCTAAGAGTAAGACTGAACCAGTTGTGTGGTGTCCTCCATAAAGTAGAACATACGCTCCTGAAATTGCGAAGTATATCCTGGAGGTGGGGAAGGAGGGTTATCATGGGTAACATTTTGGAATGAGGTTGAGTATCATACCTACGCCCTCCCTGCAGAATGGGAGGGTGCTCGTTACCTACAAAGTCGGGTTCTTGTTGTCTCGTGGGTTGATTATGATTGGCATTTTGCTTCCACGAGAAGTTTGGATGATCGCCCCACCCGGGTTTGTAGGCATTGGAAAACGGGTCTCTATTTCCCGAATATCTTTGAGCTGTATGAACCTGCTCCTGAACATATTCAGGAAATTGTGATGCATATAAACAATTAAGCACATAATGATTCTCACCTGAACAAATGCCACACGGAGTAGTATCACTCGATAACTCAGCTGCGTAGACTGGGTGCACATTAATAGGATTTGCATGCAAGGTCATAAGCTGATCCATCTTTCTGCTAAGGGCGTTTAGTTGAAGGTTAATGTCCTCGGCAACGGCGCCTAAAACTTAATTTGATTTTAAATGTGTGTTTTAAAACTGTCCACTCGCAAGTGTACAAGATCGTAGTAGCTAAATCGGGTATACGGGTCGTATCCGCAAGGAATCGGAGTTAAGTTGGATTTTGTTATTAACAAGCGATTGAAATCGATTTTTGTTGGTTTAAATAATTGGTTAACTAAAATAGCAAAACTAACAATAAACTAAAAGTGTCAATTCAATTGAGGTTAGTTCTGGGAATGAATTCAAGGTAGCATTACTCGTATCCCATCATTATATTCTACTATGACAATGGTTTAGGAGGCTTAGGCTACAATCACTAAGCCTAGGTTAGTATTTAAATTAGGGCTTAGGGTAATGAACTAGTCTAAAGGCATAACATATCATATCATCCCTACATGTAGCATAGGTTATCTCATTAGCATTACTTAATTCCTTTATCAATTATTGAGTTTTACTTAATTCCTTTATCACTCCTAACCAAATATTAATTTGTAGAAAGATTGTGTTTAGGCTTGGGTACAACCTCAACCCTAACCACGCATGAAAACCAATTATGTTATGGTATAGGCTACAAGCTTGTAGACTAACGCTAATAATTTGGAAATCTTAACATGGCTACAAGCTCATACAAAGAAAACCAAACAACGATCATAAATTCCCCATATAGGTGCGTATATAATATAACAAACCTATTGTTTACAATAAAATAGAGATCTGGGATACGGATGGCTGCCCGTCCTTTATCCCTAAACTAAAAGTCTACTCCTCCATAAGAATTATAAACATCATGAAATCCAAGAAAAAAAAACAATAATGATAAAACTAAGGATTTGAAGACTCCCTCAATTGATGTTGACGTTGATCCTTGCTTTGATTCCCCCAGTACTCCGACCACCTGCGTTTCGGCGTTTGAAAACCCTTTGGATCTCGTAGCGGCTTCGGGAATGAGAGAATTGGAAGAGGCGTGGCAAAAGATCCCTAAAACAATTAGGTTTTGGCTATTTAAAAGACCCAATGTGATCGACGAAGTGTGTGCGGCCTCCTCCCTCCTGTCTCTATATGTGTTTATATATATATATATATGATATCTATTTGAGTTATCGAATTACAACCCAGTTGGTCATTCTTTTACACAAGTGGTCGTGTTTTTTAAAGTAGCCTTCAATTATGCCTCCATAGTGCTTGATTTTGCCATTTTTCAACATTTGTTTGCTCTGTTGCACTCTAAGCCAAATTGTGCCTAGATTACAACAAAACGCACATATAAAAGCCGAATATATTGCAGGAATGGAAAATAAAATTTGTAAAAATCAAGTGCATCAGGTACCCTATTCAAAATGCATTGGGGTAAGGTATCCGAAGCACTAAAATCACCGAAACCATTACCCATAATGCGACTTAAAAACACGGATATCCAAATCAATCAAGTACCCTAAAACATCTGGTCGAATCGTATTAGGTTGGGTACCCGCCCATTTAATCAAAATTTCTTATAAAATTAATTTTATAAACAACATAAGCAACTATCCACTAATATACCATTAAGTTATTTGAGAGTATACTATAAAATTATGATAACACAATTGCACTTGATCTTCACAATTTGAAATTAAAAAAGATATCGCACATAATTATAGTACTTTAATGGTTACAAAATCAAAAACCATCTTAAAATGACATGAGATATAAATCGAAGCTTCATAAATTTGTGAACGTTCAAAGATTGCATACAAAGGGATAAAGCATAGTAAAAATAATCCTTATTCTACTATCTACTGTTACTAATTCAGTTTATAACTAAGATAATTTTTTTTTTTTTTTTGGGGATATACAACTGAAAAATTAAAATTTCTTTAAATAAAAGTAGGATAAGCTTTTATTAAAAGAAGAAAGGAAAACTGCATAGCTAAAAAATGTTTGATGGGATTTAGAATATACCCACAATCTTAATGTTTAATGAAGATAACATAAACAATTATTTTAAATACAATATAATATAAATATTTATTAAGACAATATGTACAATCAATATCATAGTATCCATATTTCAATGGGTTGAGTATACCGTAACCGAATATTTTCGAGTCGGTTACCCTAATTTTTTGGTTTTGGTTTGGTTCGGTTCGATTCGATTTCTCGGGTTCTCAGATATTGAGGTAATTTTGCACTGGCGCTTGTCTATTTACACATTTATGTCAAGAAGGTACTTCAACTAGTAAAGTATCCGAGGATATATTTAAGATAACTGGGATCGAATTTTGCCTTCATACAAAATAAAGAGGTTTTAAGAGATATTCAGAGTCGATTCCAAAAATAATGCTAAAAAATAAAAAAATAAAAAAAATAATGCTGGAAAAAAATATTTCCAAATCTACTGTTGAACCACGTTTATAAAACGCCACTTTAATAAACCGAGTCAAAAAAATGGGTTTAAACTTCTCATAAAACGCGTCCCAAAAACGCGGTTATATTAATATAACTGCCTTCAAACCGCGTCATTAATACGCGGTTTATATCTTATAGAACCGCGTCTTAATGACGCGGTTTACTTGGGATCTAAAACCCTACTCATTCACACGTGCTCTTTCCCCTGCTCTCACTGTCTCTCTGCCTCTTTCTCATTAATCCACCACCGGTCACGTCGTCCGCCGTCTTTCTTTTTCTTATACACCGGAGATCTTTCAAGTACCACTATTGGAGTTATTTGACCTCTCCTTATGATGTTGGAGCTTCATCAAGAGAGACATGGGTTCAATATGATAATTATTACAAATTGCGGCATAATGAAAACTATAAGTGAACAAAAAAGTGAAGAATTGCGGCATAAAGGTAAGTATAAGTGCAAAAAAGGGGGATTTGGGATCCCTGACGATAAACCGTGTTTTGTGGACGTGGTTCACAACTAAACCATGTTTAGTTGACGCGGTTCACATATAAACCGCGTTGACTAGACGCGGTTCACATATAAACCGCGTTGACTAGACGCGGTTTATTCTAAATTAAACCACGTTTAGTTAACGCGGTTTATTCTAAATTAAAACGCGTTTATGTGATCCAGTTTTCTTGAAATTTAAACGCGTCTTGTTGACGCGGTTCAAGAGTAGATATGGAAATATTTTTTTTCCAGCATTATTTTTTTTATTTTTTTATTTTTTAGCATTATTTTCGGAACCGACTCGGATATTCGAGGAGAGTTGCTCTCTTATTCCACCTGTTAACGATGAATCTGACAGTGTGCTTATTTATTGTGTTTGAATTATATCTGAGGTGAGGTTTATTAAGATGAGCTAAATTCAAGTTCTAACTACATGTGCAACTTGATGTCTCTTCAAGACAAACAAACTATTAGAGAGGCCTGTGGAGTGACCTACGGGACCCTTTCGATGCTCAAATAAGTGTTAATCTTATCAAATAATTATTAAACAGGTAATAAATAAAACATAATAATGAATAATTAACTAATAAATAGGATCAGATAAAGAGGTTATCCAAAGAAATAATAACAACTTCTATCTTCTCCCTAACTATTACTTATTTTTCTCACTATTCCTTTCTCCTTTCAATCCCTAATTCGTTTGAATAGCAAGTACAAGTGTCGAAAGGGGTAACTCGTGTTATCCTAGAAGGGGATAACGAAGTCGTTATCAAAACTCTCCAGGGCAAGTACAAGTGTCCCGGTGATATCCAGCTAATCGTGAATGAGATCAAGGCTCTGTGTGATCGTCTTTGCCAAGTCAAGTTTTCTCATGTTTTCAGGAAGACAAATAAAGCAGCGGACTGTGCGGCTAGCGAAGGTTACTCGAGGCGAGGCTTCCATGTAGATCTGCTGGAACCCTCGGAGACTCTTCTCCTCATCTCTCGAGCAGAGGCTTTAGGCTGCCCCTCTGTTAGAAGAGGAAGCTAAAGTCTGGTGTTGTGTCTTTACCATCTTTAAAAAAAAAAATATTGTTTTTATCTTTCTTACATCAGTCTAGTATCAGGAACTCATAACAAAGCGTCTGATATTAGGAACTTGTAACAGGGCGTCTAGTATCAGGAGCCCATAACATGACGTATAGACCAAGAGAACCATCACCCATATGTAATAGCAAGTTATTGAATGACATTGATAATATCACTGCTACAATTTTTGTAGAAAAGAAACAAAAATACTACATTGGGTCAAATCAAATCACTTCCATCCATTCCCATACAAACAAAGCCGTCTAATTTAGCAATATAGCATCGTTTCAAAAAAAAAAAAAAAAAAAAAAAAAATCTGGCATGTCAATACAAAATTTTAGCAAAAAGACACACTTTATTGTATAATTCTTAAAGAATCTGGCATGTCAATAAAAAAATTTTAGCAAAATGACATACTTTACTGTATAATTCTTACACACGCCATCTGAAATGGCGTGCAAAACTTGCACCCCATTTCAATTAGTTTTGTATACTCCATTTGAAATGGAATGCATAGTTATGCACTTTATTTCAAAGGGGATGCAAGTTTTGTACGCTATTTGGCGTGCATATATCATTTCGTTAAAATTTTTTTTTACTGACATATCAAATTAATAAATTTTTTTTTTTAATTTTGCCGTATTGCTAAATTAGTCAACAAAGTAACCCCAGGTGGGACCACTTGAGGCATCTCACCAACCGCCCAATTATAAGTAAGACTACGAGGGAGTCCTATGACATTACCTTTGAAGGGAGAGAAAAACTCTGTGTAAGACATAATCTGTATAAAAATATCAAAACTTTCATGACCTATTCCAGCTACTCTGTCAATCTATTTACTTCCTCGTAACAGTAAATAAAAGAAACTTGGTCGCATTGATGACTCAATCAACGAATATCCTTAATAATAATAATGATGTTTATAGAAGTTAAATCCAGGCTTATAATTGCTCCAATAATCACCTTATTATGATTCCCTAAATATAATTCGTTGTGCACTTAGATGCTTAGCATACAAAATAACCATCTTTAGTAATTTACTCATTTATATAGATTATTGTTATTATCAAAGCAATGATGTAGGCTATAATTAATGAGAACCATAAAATTCTCTGTTCAAAAAAAAAAAAAACATAAAATTCCCTTAAAAACTATAATATTGTTCCGATAATAATAAACATTTATATAATATAACGTTTATAATCAATGTATATATGTTCCCAACATTCTCAATGGTCCAAGAGCTTCTGCTTAAGCACGGTCTCGGGGGTGGATGCAGACAGTCTTTCTCCTTCAGGGTGTTACCATGAAGAGAGATTGTTCCGAGAACTCCCAATCTCAAGGGTGCAATACGAGGACTTCCCAGGAGGTCACCCATCTTGATACTACTCTCGTCTAAATACACATAATTTTAAAATTTTAATAGAATCCGATACTTACGTGTTGTTACCATTTTAGATGTTTATAATCAGTGTATGTGACGCACAAAATTTTCACCCAAATTTTCGTTTATCAACCCCTTTAACAACACTAAACCCCAACCCCACCACCATGTCCACCACCAACTCCGGCACCGCCACCGCCACCGCCACCGCCACCGCCACCGCCGGTGTCTCCGACGCCGTCTCAGCCACCACCCCCGCCGCCGCCACCGCACACATACTAGTAATACCATACCCAGCGCAAGGCCACCTCCTCTCTCTCCTCGACCTCACCCACCATCTCCTCCGCCGCGGCGGCGTCATCGCCACCATCGTAATCACCCCTAAGAACCTCCCGACCCTCACTCCCCTCCTCTCCTCCCACCCCCGAACCTCCCTCCGAACCTTGATCCTCCCTTTCCCTCCTCACCCGACGCTCCCCCCTTCGGTCGAACACATCCACCACATCGGCAACTCCGGTATGTGCCGATACAATCCAGATCAATCCAACGCAATTCCATCAACTCAATCAACAAATTAATGAATCAATTAATCAACCAATCTCATCCAAAGTAGTGTATTCGTATATGATTCGGTATAACCCCGTACAATAATAGAGCCGGGAGAGAAGGGGGGAGGGGATTGGAACAATTCATCCACACTTCTAGTTTGTAATAAAGATTTGGCTAATGTTATTCATATCTAAACTATCCGTCAATTTGATCACTATATTTTGAATTGTATCAGGTAATACCCACCTCGTCTCGGCCCTCTCGAACCTCGAACCTGACATAATCAACTGGTTCGGGTCCGAACCCGACCCCCCAAAGCTGATCCTCTCTGATTTCTTTCTGGGTTGGACTCAGAACCTCGCTCAACGGCTAGATATCCCCAGGGTTGGGTTCTTCTCTTCAGGTTTGTTTCTTAGTTGTATTGTTTCTTATTTGTTTAAGAACTTGGATGATTTTCGTACAGTGGGAGAAATCGTTGAATTTACGGATTTGCCCCGGTCACCTGCCTTTGTTGAAGGGCACTTACCTTCTATCTTTAGGAACTTTTGGGATGGTGACCAGGATTGGAGGGTTGTAAAGGAGGGTATGGTTGCAAATTTGAAGAGTTGGGGGTGTGTTTTTAATTCTTTTAGTGCTTTAGAAGGGGAGTATTTGGAGTATATGAAGACCCTTGTGGATCATAATCGTGTTTATGGGGTTGGGCCCTTGAGTTTGATGGGTGGGTCTCGGAATCTGAGCCGGGTTAACCCGGATTCAGTGACCCGGGTTGAGGTTTTGGATTGGCTTAATGGGTGTCCAGATGGGTCGGTTCTGTATGTGTGTTTTGGGAGTCAGAAGTTGCTTAGTAACGCCCAAATGGAGGCTTTGGGTTTGGGTTTGGAACGGAGTGCGACCCGGTTTGTTTGGGTTGTCAAGGACCCGATGGCGGGACACATGGCGGATGGGTATGGGTTGATACCGGTTGGGTTTGAGGATCGGGTTCGGGGGAGGGGATTCATTAGTAGGGGTTGGGCACCGCAGGTGGAGATATTGAGTCATAGGGCGGTGGCTGCGTTCGTGAGTCACTGTGGGTGGAACTCGGTTTTGGAGAGTATAGTGGCGGGAGTTATGATATTGGGGTGGCCGATGGAGGCTGACCAGTTCGTGAATGCTAGGTTGCTGGTGGAATATGAGGCGGTGGCGGTTCGACTGTGTGAGGGGACGGACGCGGTGCCTGTCCCAGATGAGTTGGCTCGAGTGATAGCAGAGTCGATGAGTGGGTGTTTGAGCCAGAAGGAAAAGGCTAAAGAGTTGAGAGAGAAAGCACTTCAAGCAGTGATGGTTGGTGGGAGTTCTTGTAGAGATTTGGATGAATTGGTGAAGGATTTGAAGCAACTTGGAGAGAAAAACTAAGTGGAGACGTGTATGTTTGGACTCATTCTTGTATGAAAAAATGCACAAACTTTGCATATGATAAAATATTAATATATTTGGACTTATCGTAAGTCTTTTATGTACAATGAATTTGCCATACATTTCCTTTTACGTTTGTAAGGTGTACAACATCTTTTAATAAAGAGGAAACTAACACTTGGGAGAAGGGGAATGATGCGTTTTGAATTTAAGACCTCTAGTTTTTTTTTTTGGGGGGGTTGAAAGACAAACTACTACACCAACACCTTTAGCTCACAAAAAATTTGCCATATGTTATAGTATAGAGTTTTTGCCCAAAATAGCCTAAAATAAAAAAATATTACCCAAAATGGCACATTTCAAAAAATATTTCCCCAAATGGCCTCCACATCATCAAATTTTTAATTTTTAATTTTGTTTTGTTTTGTTTTGGGGTTTAGGGTTTAAAATTTAAATTTTTTTTTTAAATTTGCTGACGTGGAGGCCATTTGGGGAAATATTTTTTAAAATGGGCCTTTTTGGATAATATTTTTTCATTTTGAGCCATTTTGGGCAATGGCTCGTTATAGTTTATATAACTTTCTTTAAAATATCATATATATTGATTTGTTTCTGACGTTAACTGTAATTCAAAGGACTAACAAGATTAGCAATATCTTTCTCTGTGATGATGAAATGCCTAGAGGGAGACCATGAGGCTTGATCATAACTGAATCGGTTGAACTCAAATTCTTACTCTATTAGCTTCAAGCTTGACTTGCTTTGTTTTGGCTCAAATAAGCCCGACTAGGCTTGTTGAGGCTTGAATCGGCTTGAACTAGGCTCATCTAGGTTCGAATTTGACTTGGTTTAACCCATTTAGACTTATAAATTGTATTGAAGTTGACTCATTTAGGCTCGCTAGCCTACAAACGCAATCATTACAAGACACTAACTCGGCTCATTTAGCTAAACGAGCAGGCCTACTACACTTGAGCTTAAAAAAAGCCAAACTTTTTGCAAGTTAGCTCGATTTATTTGCATCCTTTCGAGCTTACGGGGGCAGAGAGACAAAAGAGACGCCAATTCTTTTGACCGTTTGACTTTTATAATAAACAAATAAGTATAAAGCTTGATCACCAAGGAATTCCCAACTGAATTTCAACGTGCCAATAGTTTTCTTTTTGGTTTGGAATGTTCATCAAGCAACTTATTGCTTATTTAAACCATCTTGAAATACCAAGCTCCCTTCAACTTCAAAAACACATTCCGAGTACTCGAAAATTCCTTCCTTGTTTTGCTATAAAATCACTAATCAGATTGGTCGTGATGGGTAAGAATAAGAAAGTAAGCTGGTATAGAAAAATCATTGGATCATTCTGTGATGGTTGCTTTTGTAGCTCGACTAGTGACACTAAGGGCATGAGCACAAAGAATTCTAAGGTTCCGCCATCGGGAGGACCGGAGGCGACCATGATTGCCGCTGCCAAGCATTTCTCAACTGCTCATAAGGTTAGGTTAGGGTAAGATGGCAATCGGGTGAGCTATTAAGTTAGGTGTAGTGATTAGGCTACACACCCCATAAGCACAAGGTGTTGGGTTCAAAGCTCATCTCCCCCCTTCCCGTAGTTGTTGTTTGTTCTTTTTAGGGTACTGTTGTACCTCCTGACCTTCTGAAAAACCAAAAAGAGAGATGGCCATCAGGTTAATAGGGCTGGGTCTGGGTCTGGGTCTGGGTCTATTGTTTGAGTTTTGGACATTTTGAATTCTTGGGTTTGTAATAATCACTGGGTGGGTAGGGCGGGTTGTTCCAGTTTCATATCATCTTGGTTGTGAGCCAATCTTGAGTTCAATTGTAAGGGTTTGGGTAGGAAATGGGTGTCACGACCCTAGTCGTGACTATCACAAGCCCAACATCCGAACAACTATTTTTCGCTTTTATTATTTTGTATCGGTTATGTAATCTAAAAATATTATTAATTAGTTTAAATTTTGAATTTTGAATTTTTGTACTTGGGGAGACAAGGCTTAGGCTAGGATTACTTTTGTTGTAAGCATTAATTAAATGGTGGCTAATAGGGGGCCTTAGGGTGGCTGGTTGGTCTCCCTCCAAAAATCTCTATATAATCATGTACCAAGTTGTATTTTGCATCAATTAATCAAAGTGAAAATTTCAAATTACTCTTCCCTCTTCCCTCTCTCCCAACCGTCACTTCTCCTTCTTCCTCTATCTACTAAATTCCTCTTTTTCTTCCTAACTTATTCTAAAATTTTTCTTCTTTTCTTCATCTCTTCGCTAACTCTCTTCTTAATTTTACTTTCTTTCTCTCTCTCGTTCTCTCTTTCTCAAAATCTATACAAGTCATGGACTTAGGTTCGTGACAAAGTGGTATTAGAGCTTCGTCACCGACCTTTGGGTTTGTGACAAAGTGGTATCAGAGCCATCTTCCGATCGAAGAGGGCATATCCTATCTCTTAAATTCATTCGGCCAAAAAAAAAAAAAAAAAGAAAAAAAAAATTTCCGCTGCGCTTCAACATCTTGAGATCGAGGGTGTCATTTTCGAATTAAAAAAAAAAAAAAAAAATTATTCCACTCTCAACCGAATTGTCATGGATCCTCAAGGATCTACGCTCATTGTCCGAGTGTGAGATCTCCTCTATCCCGTTACCAAAGACGTCCTCTACCAACTGTTCTCTCCCTATGGCCACCTTGAAGAGATAAAGATTAACTTGACATCGACCCATAAGGTTGATGCTCTAGTGACCTTTACCTCAAGGGAAGAAGCCGACATTGCACGTAAGAGCTTAAACAAAAGATGCATCTACGACGAATGTTGTGTAACGAACATTCATGTCCACAACCCAACTCCTCAAGTCTCGCTTAAAGATTGCCGCGACCATGGAGAAAGGAGTTCAATCGAGGAGTTGCGAGCTTCCATTAGAGACCTAACCGAAGCTGTAGCTCGGCTTTGTGATATCCGTGGTGTGAAGTTTGAACTTCCACCGCAGCCTCACAAGGGGTGTGATGAAGTCCCTGACATTGCCATTGATGTCAAGGATGAGGAGAAACCAATGGAACCACCGCCTTTGGAGCTACACATTATTGAAGGGCCGCCTATCATTGAGGAAGAATCGCATGAATTGGGGCCAAACGCAACAAAGGTAACACTAGAAGTTCAAAAGCCACCAAGCCCGACTATGACTTGCAAGCCAAGGCCGTGGGGTGACCATGAATAGGAGGCACGGGTAACAATGGCACCTCAAGAATTCCATAGTGCTACCATGGCTTATGAAAAGCAGCAACATTGTAGTGGACGGCAGCACAAGAAGGCAAAACCGTGTCAAGCTCACCATCTCAAGCCTAAGGCCACTCAAAGAGACATCCAAAAGATCAAGGTCAAGGCAAGGGTATGGGAACGATTTCCAAGAACCGGAATTGGCACAAGGAGATCAACCCACATGACATCCTTGAGGACAAGGATGTTTTCAAGGGGAAGGGTTTGTCACTACCCTAGTCGTGACTATCACAAACCCAGCATCCGAACAACTATTTTTCGCTTTTATTATTTTGTATCGGTTATGTAATTTAAAAATATTATTAATTAGTTTAAATTTTGAAATTTGAATTTTTGTACTTGGGGAGACAAGGCTTAGGCTAGGATTACTTTTGTTGTAAGCATTAATTAAATGGTGGCTAATAGGGGGGCTTAGGGTGGCTGGTTGGTCTCCCTCCAAAAATCTCTATATAATCATGTACCAAGTTGTATTTTGCATCAATTAATCAAAGTGAAAATTTCAAATTACTCTTCTCTCGTCCCTCTCTCCCAACCGTCACTTCTCCTTCTTCCTCTATCTACTAAATTCCTCTTCTTCTTCCTAACTTATTCTAAAATTTCTCTTCTTTTCTTCATCTCTTCTCTAACTCTCCTCTTAATTCTACTCTCTCTCTCTCTCGTTCTCTCTTTCTCAAAATCTATCCAAGTCACGGACTTAGGTTCGTGACAATGTGGTATCAGAGCTTCGTCACCGACCTTTGGGTTTGTGACAATGGGTTGACCCATAAGGTTCCTTTGTTTTCTCCAATTATTTTGATCCATGACTATATCTAATTTTTCTTCTCTCTCTCTCTGTGTCTATATATATATATATAAAATAGCCGAGTTTGGCCCATAGATAGATATCTATAACTTCTCATTCTCATACCCAGACTTGAGTAGCATAGTTTCACAAGTACATTGGAGAATTCAAACCATTGCATTACATTTAGTTTTTTACATCTCCATCCAGGGCCGTCCTAAGATCTAGTGGACCCTTTATATATATTAGCATTTTCTTTAACAACTTGAATATTAATGATATAACTTCTATTACTATTACTAACAATTAATACTTTAAAAATCATTACACTAATATTTTCTGAATACTTAAAGAAATAAGGGATCGTTAGAATTAGGGGCACCCAAGAGTAACTTATGCTGTTTGAGATCTTGATTGACCCAGCCTCCCTTAGGCATTCATGATCTCTGTCATATCATTAAACTCAGCCAAACATTCATGAGGATTGGAATGAAAATAGTCCTCGAGCTTGGGTTTTCCAGGAATCTCCATCCTTCTCTTCGGACCGCCCATTCGATCCTTGTGAGCTCGCTTCACCATGAGCGAGAATTCGTCATGGCTCAACGAGCCATTGTTGTATCGATCGATCAGCTTGACCAACATGCTCCTGTCTAAGTTAATCGTCTTCCTATGCCCTAAAAATCTGCAAAAACCGTGACACGCAAAAAATAACACAATAATTATCTATCACCTGGGTACTGTAAGATTTTCCATTGTATGCGTGGAATCAAGTGGAGACCTTTACGTGATAGAAAACCATGACTTGATTCCATGGTTGCATTTATGCACATTTACGTACCTTCGATGCCCTTCGACTAACTTGGCCATGTTCCCTCCATAAGTCGCAATGAAGATATCGCTCTCGATTGCAACAAGGTAATCCAATGCCGCCATCTGCGATGAATGGTTCGCGAATCTTGATAAATCTGACGAGGACAGTAGTGTCTCCTTCTTCACCTGTGCCCCCCATAACCCGGTACATAAGCAACAACAATAACAATACTGTTGGGAAAAATTCACACATTCAAGCACAATGGAAGCAAAAAATCAACAAAAAACAGAGAAAATCAATACACGATATTTTTACGTGGAAACCCACTCTCAATTAGAGGGTAAAACCATAGGACCCAAAGGGGTACCAAATCCAGTATGAAATTTAGGAATTACAATCTCCAATTGAAACCCCCAAACCCATATTACAATCGATCTCTACAAATGTGACTATTGCACGGTAAGTCACCAACTCTCTTCCAATGTAGCTTTGCACGACAAGCCACCAGCCCTTCCACAACGCAGCTTTGGTAAGAGGAAGCTACAAAAACTCTCTCAACACTCAATCAAAGCACCCGAGCATGGCTCCCTTTATACTCGGGTGCACCACCCTCACAAACAGACACAAAAACTCACAACTTACACAAACAAAACACTCAACAATCATTTTCACTCATTTTCTCCCCCCTACCCGGGTGCCCCCCGGGCACCCCTTTACAACACCCAGCTCTTCTCTACGTTTTTCTCTCTATCTCTTTTTCTCTCTACTCTACTCTACACTCCACAACACATCATTTTATAACAAGACACCAAAACAAAGGATGACACAAGACATATTAGTTTACTTGTTGAAGTAAACTTTCCAACCTATACCTATACCCTATAACTTATACAAGTGAACTTCCTATTTTTCTTTTTCTTCTTTTCTTCTCATTTTACATATAATTAATTTTGAGGTAAAAAATATACCCAACAAATGCTCTAAGCCTTTTCCACTGAGTAGGATTATGACAACAATGATCCTAAAGAAAACAACAATTCAGCCAAAAAAATCCTAGAATATAAATCAAAAACCGTTAAAGGACTCCTACATATGAGTCTATAAGAGAGGAGATCAACATATAAAGTTCAATGATCTACTCCATCTAATATCAATCGGTTCCTTCATGATAAAACTGTACTCAGGGTAGGCCCGATGAAATTTTATGGAAACGAACCAAGTTAGGAACAGATGAAGCAAGAGTAGCAAGTCTGCTAGCACCCCCATAAATTTCACCAGCTGCTATATAAATTTGAAAATGAGGATGGATTCCAAGTGCCTTTAATGCAATTGCAGTTTCTTCTGGTGTTAAAGGACATAACCCTGCTTTCCTGTTCTCTCTCGCGTTTATTTCCTTCTCTTTCCACCACGGATACGCATATCTGTACTCAAAAAATAAAAAAGGTGATTCGATTATCCAATTCTCTTGACAAAAATAAAATTTTCGTGGGTATTTTGAATAAAATTTTCCTGGGTATTTTGTGGTTTATGAAGGGTAATTCGTTCAGTGTGTCAATTTAGTTCTTATGTCGGTTTCCTGTGATGTTTATTGTTTTTGTTAAGAATATGCCATACACATGCCTATGCGTGTGTATTGATTGAGCTGAGTAGAGCTTGCGCTTGTAAGATTGGAGTCTGTGCTTGTCAGTATTGAGTTTACCTCAAAATTTGCTCCGAGCTTGAGCTTGACTTGTCATAGGGATCGGCGTAGCTTGGTAGAGCTCGAACTAGGGTCAGTGATCTTTGAGCTAAACTTGCCTTATTTAGGCCCATGTAAGTTTAATCTAGGCTCTTTTGAGCTCTTTCAGGCTTGAAGTTGGCTCAATCAGGTGTATTTAGGATAATAAATTGCATTAATATAGATAGGCTCCTTTAGGCTTGTTTAGACTCGTGAACTTTCAACCTCGAGCTTTACTAGGCTCGGGCTAGAATCTTTAAGCTACACAAGCTGGCTTAGCTTATGTCCAGCTTGAAACAAAATGAGCTTTTCAAGCTTTATGACGAGTCAATTACTCGACTCTTTTACTCCATTATATGCGCACCTCATGGCTGTTAACTCCTGCACCTCAGTGTCATTACATCCTTCTGTGCACCCTGAGAACGCTAACATGTCCATCTCATACCTTAATTTTAAAAGAAAATCACTTGTCAGTCTAACAACAAATCTAGTGAAACACTGCTCCATCTAATACTATTCAAAAATAGACCGCACTTGAATGTACATATGAATCTCAATGCAAACTCTATGGATCAGGCCCGGGCCTTGAAAAGTTTCACATACCTAAGGTGAAGAACCAAAAAAGGGCCATTTTCCCGTAGAATGCTAATAATCCTCTTGCCCACTTCCTCTATTGCTGGTGTGAATCTCAGTGACTTGTAGTTTACCCGGCACCGGAATTTTTGAACATCGATCGAGATTCCATTGTTGGCAAGCCGACAATCGGTTTTACCGAAGTGTACAACCGTGTACTTTTTGATTCGGGGCAAAACCTAGTACGGTATGATTAGAGATTAGTCGTCTTTTTGGTGAGCTATCGACTTTAAATGTCTTGGAAGGACAGTAGGTTAGAAAAAAATGAATAAAAGAGCAACATGTTTCGTAAAGGCGAACGTGTTCTAAAAAAATCAAGAGGACCAATATGAATTTTCATTGTCGAAGAACTAACTGTGATGCTAAAAGGGGATCTGAGACGAGAGAGACAGAGGAGGGTCATGTCCAGTCAACAAAAATTTAAATTCATATTTTCGGTCTTAACCGTTATATAAGGAACATGTCATTATTACAGCCTACGAATTTGCTTTCAGACGTCGTCGTTGGTGACATTAATGCCTGTTTTATCCTCTTTTTTTTTTTTTTTTTTTTTTTTTTTCCTTTGGTTCCTTTTCATATAATTATAAAACGCGTTATCTTTCTTTTTCTCGTCTTCGTGTATGTAGATAGGCGAAAAAAAAGAGAAAGGGATAGAACGTACAACGTTGTAGTAATATGACATGTTGGACCAGCTGATGGGGGGCAGGGAGAGAAGCCTCTTTCTCTTGAGGTTGGAGGGTAGCTCTTTTAGTATATGAACCTCGTCTTTGAGAGAATTTATGAAGTAATCCACATCAAATATATCTTCAAATTCATTGTTTTATTTTCCGAAAAAACACTTCGGTTTAGAGTTAATTACAGTCGGAAAAAAGGGTATTATGTTAAGGAAATAAGAAGGATATTGATATAATAGTTGGTTGACAAAAGCTGATTGGAATGACGAAAAACTGATATGGTAGGCTTGTTTTTGAACCCCGGGTCAACTTTTTGATGTCCCAATCAACTTTGTAATACTAGCTGGTTGTCGAATCGATGCTCTTGTTGTTTTGAAACTTGGGTTGTAAATGAGTCGAGGAAAGAATGAGCTTAATCACTAGCATTTTGCTTGACTCGAGCTTGTAGCTTGAAGCTGTTCGAGTCAAGCCTTGAAACGCTTGAGCTCGAACTTCATCTTGAGCTTGAACTTTGCTCAAGGCTCTTCAAGGGATTTTATGCTTGAAAACCTAGCTCGACAACCTTTGAACTGAGCTTACACTGACTTAGGCTGAAGTTGGGTTTAATTAAGCTAAAGCTTATCACATTTAGGCACTCTTAGATTCATAATTCAACTCGAGACTCGAGATTAGTTCATTTAGGTCTTTCAAGCTGTTCAACCATGATTTGCCAAGACTTATACGCTGGTCCAACTTATTTACATCCTAAATAAAAAATATATATTATTTTTCATATAATTTTGTGAAACATAACGCCGATTGTTTTAGGGATGAAACAGAGCAAGTGACATACCTTTGGTCATTCCAGAAGGAGGCTTTATCGAGTTCGGGTACAATGAGGGTGACGTTCAAGTATCTTGCAATTGTAACCATGTCGCATATCTGTTATGGGAAAAACCTCAAATATTAGATAATTTAGACTGAAACCCAAAACTAAAAAAAATTATTATTTGGTATGATATTCAATATGATGTCTGAACCGTTATTTGCCTTTAATTCAATTCGATTACATCATATGTCCAATCCTAGGAAGGCTGTAATCGGGTTGAGTCAACTTGAGTGATCCAAATCTATTTGAGCTCTAATTTATTAAACCCTTGTTAGAACTCTTTTCGAGTATTTAAACATGCTCGAAACCCATATTTGGTTTAGTATTCGAGTACTCAACTTGACTCGATTGCTCGACTATTCTTTATACATAATAATACTACAGATAACCATAAATTTACAAGTACATTTAAGGACCAACACAAAAGTTCAAGTTCAGAGGAGAGGCCAGAGATACATCTATAAAACAAAATGACAATTTTACCTTAACATACTCGAGTATGTTAAACGAGTCACTTAATGGATAAGTGACGAATGAGTTACGTAGTTTGCTACTCAACTCGTACTCCTTCATTATTCGTGTAATATTTGATACTCAAACTCAAGTTACCGATCAAGTTCGAACTAAGATATATCTAGGCTACTGATGAGGTACTCACCGATATATGTCCGTTGTTTTAGTGAATATACTCCAAAATTGTTTTCGTTTTTATTTTTATTTTTATATTGAACTCGCTCCTTATGACCTTCAGTATCTTATCGATATTGTGATTATCGGGAAAAAAAAGGCATACCCCAGCTCGCATTTGATTAAGTCCACCGTTGCTGGAAACCATGAGATATCCATTGTTCTTGTATATCTCTGCAAAATGTATGTCGAGTTTTCAAGGTAATTTTATGACTCCCATTCTTTATAAGTCACATCGTTACTCTGACTATAACAATTTGTCCTATATGTCGGTACATTTGTCATATTTTTGACTTTCATTCAACTTCAAATAATATTTTCTCATTTTTCATTTTATAGATATTTTCAGTGGTTGATTAGTAACATCTTTTAATTATTCACTTCTAATTTAGAAGCATAATCACAAACATAAAAAGGTTCTTAGGTTGTATTAGAAATGATAGGACTACGTCAAACAATCACCGCTCCAACTATACAAAAGCGTGTTCCTTGTACTTTATCTCGTTTTTTTCAGTTTGCCCATTTTATATTGATGCTGGAAATCAATAAGAAAGACAGAACGTAGAAAAATACTCACTTGGAGCCGGAGAGAAACCACGTGGAGAGGACAAGCATGAAAAAAACTTAGCCACCCGCATCTCACTCAAAAACACTAACTGCAAAGCACACGCCCACACCACCACCGTCGCCACCACTCGCATCACCCGAGCCACCCTAGACCGACCTACCATTGACTTCTTCATATAACATTTCAGTATATAATGTTTGACTGCCATCTCCTCAAACATATCAACTAACCCGGAGTAGGGGCTTGTTCGGCCTAAACTTCTTTTCTAGAGAAAAAAAAAGAAGAAGAAGTGCTTTTTAATTTCTTAAAAAATCTTTGCAGATTTTAAGAGTGTTTAGCCATAAAACAAAAATACTTTTCAGTAAAAGAAGTTCTATTTCTACTTTTAAATAAAAGCACGTAAATAGTGCTTCTGTTTTAGAGCAGAAGTATAAGCGAAAACTAATAGTTTGTCATATTAAAAACACACCTATTGCAAACACTCTTTGCGAAAGTGTTTCTAATAAAAACGCTTATAAAAAACAGTTTTTTCATACCTTGACAAAACAGACCAATTCTTTTCTTCCCGAGTTGAATAAAAACAGACCCGGTGGTGCTTGTCGAGGAGGAGCCGATGGCGGGAGTGGCCGGAGCACGATGGCTAGGTAGGGAGAGTTGATAGGCGATTTTATAGGGTCTACAAAATATTTAAAAGTAAAAGAGGGAGGAAACTTGCATATTTAAAATATATGAAGTGATATAATATAAGATAAATTAATGAAATGAAAAAGCCACGTGGAGTGGGGTTAAAATTTTAGAGGCATATGTTAGTTATGTCAGTTAAAATTACGATGGAGTTCACGTTATTAATTTAAAGAGATACGCCGTTGAAACTGAAAATTTAAATGGATTCCATGCATGAAACACTCTTACTCCCTACCATTTTTATGAGTAAATCGTAGAAGAAAAGGGGGGCTATATATATATATATATAGGGTGACGTTCTTATAAGAGGGTAAGAGTATGAGAGGAGTCAATTTTGGCTCTCTATTGTAATGGATGGCCAAGATTTGTCGGACACTAAAAAAAAAATAACAATTTACGGTCAAGATTTGTTGAGATTGAAAAAAAAAATAATTTCCTTCTCTTACCCTTTCTTTCCTTCTGCCCCATGAAGGGGCGTGGACCGTAAATTGTTATTTTTTTTTTTAGTGTCCAATAAATCTTGGCCGTCCATTATAATGGAGGGTCAGGATTGGTCTCTGTCATGCTCTCACCATTTCATAAGAATGCCATATATATATATATGTATGAGAAGGTGAGAGCGTAAGAAGGGCAAATCATGTCCTTCCATTGTAATGGACGACTAAGATTTATTGGACACTAAAAAAAAAAAAATAACAATTTACGGCCCATATCCTTTCATGGGGCAGAAGGAAAGAAGGGGTAAGAAGGAAATTATTTTTTTTTAATACTCAACAAATCTTGGCCACAAATTATTTTTTTTAATGTCTAACAAATTTTAGCCATCCATTATAATAGAGGGTTAGAATTCGCCCCTCTCACGCTCTCACCTTCTCATAAGAACGCCACCCTATATATAAAATTAATTTCTCCAATCTCACAAAGTTTGTTATCAAATCACGAAAAGAAGAATCCATTTTTATGAACATGCAAATAAGTTTTAAGATTGTTAGGAAAATTAATCAAAAAACGGGTATAATAATCATGACGGCTTTAATGCGTGTAGTGAACCGCTGTCATTAAGAATGATTTCATCCTTACCGAAATAGTCTCGGGATACAATGAAACCAACACACAAATTGGGAATGAGTGTAGAGAAGATGAATTTCCGAGATAAAAGAAGAAGAAGAGAATGATAAAATGTTGTTAGTACATATCAATCTTTAAAAGGGGAGGGATATCTATTATTTTTGAGGTATCTTTTTGAAGAAACACATCTTTTCACTTGAAGAGACACACCTCTTTACAAATACGTTTACATTGTATCATATAGAATTCGTTATTTTGAAAATATACTAACACGATTTATATTATATGTGTTCATATACGTTTACATTGTATCACACACAAGTCGTTACTTCTCAAACTATAAATGATAGTATAAGGTAAAAACAAACTTATAATAGAAATCATTAAGACGTTCAGATAACTACTTGGATTGCTTGAATTTTTTAACGTCCATGAGTGCAATCGCAAAATAAGTTAATAAAATATTAATTTTATAATATAATAATTTTGACCATATTATTTTTAATGCTTAATTAAGCTCGTTATATTATTTGGTCGTGACTGTACGTTTCGATTTCCCGGAGTTCTTTATGCTGCTCCTGCGGGCCAAGTTAACCCAAACACTACCTCAATACCCACCAAATCAATTTCCTCCCCCAATGTATGTATATATGGTATCGTTCTTACGAGAAGATGCGAGCATGAGAGGAGTGAATCCTAACCCTCCATTGTAATGGACGGCCGAGATTTATTGAACATTAAAAAATAAAAAAATTAATAATTTACGACCTATACCTCTTCATGGGACACCAACACGCCTCACCGGATCCCATTAGAACTCCGAAGTTAAGCGTGTTTGGGCAAGAATAGTACCAGGATGGGTGACCTCCTGGGAAGTCCTCACCCTCTGGTTGGGGACACTGGGAAACAGCCTCTCTTCAGGTTAACACCCTGAAGGGGGAAGGCTGCGTACATCCGCTCCCCCCCCCCCCCCCCCGACCCTGCATAGGCGGGAGCCCTTGAGGCACTGGGTATGTTCCTTACCTCTTCATGGGACAGAAAGAAAGAAGGAGAAAGGGAAGTAAATTATTTTTTTTTCAAAACTCAACAAATCTTGACCATAAATATTTTTTTTTTTTTAATATTCAACAAATCTTGGCCGTCCATTCCAATAGAGAGTCGGGATTCACTCCTTTTACGCTCTTACCCTCTCATAAAAATGCTACCCTATATATATATACACACACACACACACACATACCTATGGCATGATTCACATAAGAGGGTGACAGATGAAAGGAAAGATTATGAACCTTTAGATCTAAATCAAGAAAATCTAAATCATTCATTCTAATATATATATATATATATATATATATAGAGAGAGAGAGAGAGAGAGAGGGGAACGCAATAATTTACCAGGTAAAATCACCATCTTACAAATAGGGGTGTAAACAAGCAGAGTATACCTTGTTCTCAAGTTTTATAAGTCTTATAAAGCTCAAGTTAGAGTTAAGCTTTTATTGAGCTTTCACACCTTTATTCGAACTAGGTATGATGAGTATTAGTGTTCAATGCTCGACTCCTTAGCTTTATCAAGCCTAGTCAAACTCGTTATTGAGTTGAATCAAGCGAATAATCAAACTGAAGTAACTATTGAGTGGAGCTCGCAACTAAACTTAGCAATTCTAATTACCATATATCGAGCTGCTAACAAGGCCTTAACAAGCTCTTAGCAAGCTCTTATCAAACTGTCCGTAAAAGTTAGAGTTGAGCACCCCTCGTTTGAACTCGGCTTGTTAAGCTTATTGAATCATGCTCAAACTTAGCTTAATAAGCTATGGAGCTCCAAAACAAACATGAACAAACCCTAAAGGACTTCAAACATGAATACTTTATCGAACATTTGGTTGTGTACACCCCTACTCGGGGAAACAAGAAAAGGTGAACTGACACCCAAAACCTCATGTTCCAATCTTGCACTTCATGAGCAATAACATGGATTGGTAGGGATTACATGGGAGATCAGAGTATGAGCTTCAGATCCAAGACGAGCTTCAGATCCAAGACCTCTAGTTTAGGGTTAGTAGTCTCAGCATTATACCAACTTCACCAGCTAGTAAGCAACAAAACAACGTAACTTTCGATTTGACATGCAAAACATTTTAAACGTGTTTTTCACCTTATTTCAATATCTAATCACTATATATCGTGTACACGGATGGATACTCAAATTGTGTATATGCAATGGCTAAAACTGCTGAATAAGAGCTTCAGCCATAATTTCTTGCATCCTTATAGGCTTGCAATCGAAGTAATTCGCTCTATTTTTAATTTCATCAAACACACCCGCACTGTCAGACTATTGGGTTTATGTCAATTAGATTCTTTAATACAATCCTTTTTTTTTTTTGATAATTGAACATTCATTAATCAAAACAAATTTACACGCGTCCAAACAATTTGTTGGACAAAACAAAACATCAAAGCTATCCAACCTATACAAAATGTGGATAAACATGTACAACAAAAGGAGGACCATCCATGAAATACAAGACTCCTCAGTTAATTATAGATAAACTATTGTAACCAAGCAATCAATGGGGAGTTCCTTCAAACCGCATTCTTAGCAAGGGAGTCCGCTAATTGGTTTGCTTCCCTCTTTTCGTGTATGATTGAGACCCAAGGGAATTCTTTCCGAAGCAATTGGATTCTATTGATAACGAAGTTCATCTTCCAGGGGTATGAGTCTAGGTTGTTCGTCCATGAAACTGCGTTTCTTGAATCTGACTCGATTATTAGTCTGCTGTTCTTGATGGTATCATCTTGCCTTGAGTATTCCAGTGCTAATCTTATGGCTTTAATCTCAGCAAAGTTTGAATCTTTCGTCCCAATAGGAACTGAGAATACACAACGAATGTTACTCTGCCAGTCTCTAAGGACACCTCCAACTCCTGCATCACCTGGCTTCCCTGTAGACGATCCATCTACATTCCATTTCAGAGCTCCAAGTCCGGGAGGGGACCAATGAATTTCTGCTCTTAGGCTTTTTAGTTTATTCCACCTTGATGTTGTATCGATATCTGATATGATTTGTTGGATGGAGTAGGGGAGATCTTCATTCACTGCCTTGATCCATGTAGCTACTCTATACTTAGCACTATCAATGATGTTCTCAATGGATGCTCTCTTATCGTTGAATATAATGTCATTTCTTGCAAGCCAAATTGACCATATTGCAGCAAAGAAAGTAATGTACCAGCATTTGCCTCTGAAACAGCTTGTACACACACCTTGCCATTGATCATACCACAATTTGATTGTAGCGGAAGTCACCATTTCTTGCTTCCACCAGTGAGCTAGTGCTGTCCACACATTCCAGGCATTTTGGCAATGTATGAAGAGGTGGTCGGGTGTTTCTGCATCTTGGTTGCATATCGGACAGATGTTCTGCTGCTGGTTGATGATCCCAAGCTTTACTAGCCTAGATCTTGTGTTAATCTTGTTTAATACAGCTAGCCATGTAAAGAGCTCAACTTTTGGAGGGACAGCCCCTTTCCAAAAGCCTTTGATTATATGAGTTTGATCAATAGCTTGCCTTTGCCACATATACCTGCAGAAAGACTTCACCGTGAACCTCCCTCTAGCATCAAATCTCCAGCAGCATGAATCTGATTTATCTGGACAAAGGAACACAGGTCCCAGCAGTTGGAGCAGCTCTTCTCTCATTGTAATTTCAAACAGAAACAGTCGCCTCCTCCATGTAAAGTTCCAATGCCAACAAAGCCCATCCCAGCAACCCATTTCACCAATGCACTTCCTTTTCTGATCTGATGCATTATAAAGTCTTGGAAATCTATCCTTCAGCGGCAGCTCATCAATCCAAACATCCTCCCAAAACCTGTTTTTAGACCATTACCTATTATGAATGTCCAACCTTCCCTAATACACTCTTCAAGTTGTTGGGACCCATGATGAAAGTTGAGGATATCAAACCAAATTGAAGGAGAAGAAGCTTTATAGTTCCCAATTGCAACAAGGTTAGCAGGTGTTCGATGGATGCTTGACACAATCCTTTTCCAAAAAGCTTGAGAATCATCCGAAAATCTCCACCACCTTTTGAATAACAATCCTGCATTCTTCATTGTGATGTCCCGCACACTAAGGCCCCCTAGGTTCTTTGGTCTTTGAATAACTTCCCATTTGATGAGAGGTATTGATTTTTGATCTGTTTTACCCAGCCAAAAGAAGTTTCTTTGCATTTTGTTGATTTTCTTTGCCACCATTCTTGGCATTTTGAATAAGGAAAGGTAATATGTTGGTAAGTTTTGCAGCACCGACTTGATGAGCATCAGCCTACCAGCTTTTGAGAGTGTCATAACTTTCCAACCAGCAAGCCTTTTCCGTATTTTGTCAACTATGGGGTCCCAGGTCTTGATTCTCTTGCTGTTTGAGCCTAGTGGTAAGCCAAGGTACAAAATTGGAAGGTACCTTTTGAGCATTGGAATGTTTGTGCAGCCTTTGAACTCCATTGATCACTTTTATTGAGTGCAATCAACATTGATTTCTCCATGTTAAGGGACAGGCCTGACATGAGGTGAAAGCAACCCATGATGTCTCTGAAATTCCTGATTTCCTCACCATGTGCATCACAAAAGATGATTGTATCATCAGCAAATTGTAGGTGTGTGATTCTCTCCTTGTAGTGGCCAATTTCCATGCCTCTTATGCAGCCTTGATGCACTGCTTTCCTCATCAAGCAGTTCAAAATTTCAGCCCCCAACACAAATAGGAATGGGGAGATGGGGTCACCTTGCCTTAAGCCTCTACTCATGGGGATAGGTGCAGCAGGAGACCCATTAACAAGTAATGATATAGAGGCTGAAGATAAGCAAGTTTTTATCCATGACCTCCACATCATTCCAAATCCCATTCTTGTCATTACTTCCTCAATGAAATCCCATCGCATTGTGTCATATGCCTTCCTAAAGTCGAGCTTCAAGATGACACCTTGGGTCTTAGTTCTTTTAGCCCATAGAACAACTTCATTTGCTATCAAGGCTCCATCCAAGATCAGTCTGCTCTTGACAAAAGCTGTTTGGGACTCACCAATTAGCTGTGGCAGCACTGGTATCAGTCTCTTAGTTAGGATCTTTGCCACGATCTTGTACAAGCAGCCCACCATGCTGATCGGTCTAAAGTCCTGCAGATCTGCAGCTCCTGATTTCTTTGGTATAAGTGTGACCCAAGTGACATTAGCTCTATTTGGAAGTACATTGTCATCAAAGAATCTTCTAACGAATGTACAAACATCCTGCCCAATTATCTCCCAACCCTTTCTGATGAATTTGAAGTTAAAGCCATCATAACCTGGTGCTTTGGATGGACTGCAAGCCCACACAGCCTCTGTAATTTCCTCATCTGTGACTTTTCTTTCCAATAGAGCAGCTTGTTGGTCACTTAATCTTGGGATTGGCAAGCCCTGCAGTGAAGGCCTCTCACTTGAACTCCCTTCTTCATTATACAAGGCATGGAAATGATCTATGATTGCTTGTTTTATGTCAGCTGGCTGCTTGATTCTCTGGTTTTTGACTCTGAGGTAGCCAATATTCTTCTTTAGTCTTGCTTTTGCCAAAGTGAAGAAGTATTTGGTGTTTCTGTCTCCCTCTTTGATGTATCTGCACCTGGATTTTTGTTTCCATAATTGCTCTCTTTTCATATACCATTTGTTGAGCTGAATCCACGCTGCTTTTCTTCTGGCCACCATCACCTCATCAATGTCATCATCTTTAAGATGTTTATCAGCTTCATCCAAGGCTTCTTCAAGCTGCTTAATTCTTGTGTTTATGTCCCCAAAGCACTCTTCGTTCCAAGTCTGTATTCTGTTCTTGAGTACTTTCAGCAGCATGTCAGCATCAGCCCCTCTATTCCTCTCCTTTTCTTCTCTGATTAGTGCCCAGAAATCCTTCCTAGATAGCCAACAATCCAGGTTTCTGAATGGGGTTGGTCCCCAATCAATTTTCTCAGATTCTATTATCAGTGCTGCATGATCAGAGAGCTTCTTTTGCACTCCCCATTGTTTGATATCAGGAAATTTGCCCAACCATTCGGGTGTTATGAATGTTCTATCTATTCTGCTTAAGGATCTCCCTCTTCCCCATGTGAATTTTCTCCCTCTAAGTGGGAGCTCCAAGAGACCTCCTGCTTCTATGAATTTCCTGAAGTCTTTCATACCAGCCGTGACACTCCTCATCCCTTTTCTGTCACTCAGGTTGAGTATTTCATTCATATCCCCAGAGATTAGTGTTGGACAGTTCAAGGCTTGAACAACCTGATTTACCTCCCTCCATATGAGCATTCTTTCATCTTTGGTTGAAGGGGCATGGATGAAAACAATGGCACATAAGAAGTCTTCTTGGGCAATGGAACCTTTGATGCATAACCAGTTCTTTGTTGCTTGAATCGACCTGATTGCTATCCAATCTTTATCCCAGACAGCCAACATTCCTCCTGATCCATTAGGCGATGCTTGTATGTTTTGTGAAGCAAATTCAGTGTGAGGCCATATGTCTTTTGCAGCATTATTGTTGTCATCAACAGTTTTAGTCTCCAGGATGCATGCTATGTCCGGTTTCCTTTGCTTTATGACATCTTTCACCATTCTCTTTTTTTGTTTTGAATTGATCCCATTTACATTCCATACTAGGATCCTCATTCTTCTCACCTTGCCAAGGTTTTTAGCATTCCTTGGCTTTCCCTTTACTGCCTCCCTGTCTCTGTCTTATCACTTCTCTTTTTATGCCTTTTGATTTCCTTAGCTGTGTCTCAATGTTTTCTACATCAAGACCATTCCACCCTAAGCCCAATTTATTTCCTGCCCTCCAGATTTTCTTTGCTTCATGCTTCAGTTTGTCAGTTTTTTGTGAACTTTCAGGTGTACTTACTTCACTTTCCGTGAACTCTTCATCATCCTTCTGAGGTTCAATCTGCTTTTGCTTAATGCAGGTGTTACTTTGTTGTAGTGGTGTCTCTTGGACTATGTTTACATCATACAAGTTCACAAAACCTGGTGGGAATTCATCTTCTGAGCTGTCTCCTTCAGATCCTTCTTCACCATCTCTTGCTAGGCTGCTTTTCACACACTGCTGTTCTTCACTCCTCAAGTTAAATCTGTTGTAAAGCCATGGCTTTTGCGGTGTTTTTTCACAGGCTATAGAAATGCCCGGTGAAGCTACTTCTTCTACTTGGTTCCTGACATTTTCACATGGGTTTTCTTTGTAATTGGGAGATCTTTTTTTTGAATTTGAAATTTGAACGGGAGATTGTGGATGGGATTTTTGACTTGTGATAAAGGTACTTTTGCTTTTTGAAAAAGTACCTATATTTCCTAGATTGTCTTCTTTTTCTAGGTGAGCTACATTGTCCTTTTTGCACTTTTGCACTTCTCCCTTCTGACCCGCATTTATTGATAACTGCCAACCTCCATCATCTTCATCTTGCTTCTTCCTTTCTTCATCCTCCATGGCACTGCAGATGTCCTCTTTCATTGATGCAGATATGGCCTTGTTTTTCTTATTTTCTCCAGCATTGCCTTTTGTGTTCTTTATTCTTTCATTTTCCTTTATCCAATTCGTGACCTTCTCTGTTTGTAATCCATTCCCTTCCATAACATGAATGAGATGTCTCCCTTGACCAACAATGTATTCAGCCATTTCATCTATGATTGAGTCTTGGTCTGTTTCAACAAGAATTCTCCCTGCTTCCAATGATCCTTCACCCTTACAAATGGTGTCAACAGCTAAGACTCTTCCCCAAAACTTTCCAATTTCTGTGAAGTTATGGCTACTCCAAGCTTGTAAGGGGACTCCATAGCAGTAAAGCCATGTCTTTCTCTTCCTGTTAGTATCAAATTCATACCATTTCTTCACATTGATAAACATAGTTCTCATCCACTGTGGACCAGATTCCAACAATGCATTTCGTTCTTGTTCTGAGGCTAATGCAATGATAAACTTGGTCCCTCCCATATGTTGCACCTGTGCTTGCTCTATACCATTGCTGTGCAGGAGCTCTTCTAATTCCTGAATTAGTGTATCTTCCAGGGTCTCCACTATGAAGCTCCTCTTAAGCTTATCTTTTCTATCTTCATGCGAAATTCCATAGATGACTTTGCCCTGTTGCTGGTGCTTTAGACACTTATGGCAGATTTTTTCTTGGTTAGCTTCTCCTTTCCCAGTGTCTTCATTGTCTCTACATCTCTGACTATTTGATGTTCCCGCAAGGACTTGTGCATAAGCCTTCTGCTCTCTTGGTTGGTAATATGCATTCATAGTCCTTAAAGCATTAGTTTTCCTTTGAAATCTTGCCTTTTGAACCCAAATTCTGTTGTTTCTTAGCCAGCAACCATTCACTTCTGAGAGTGCTCTATATATTTCTTCCTTAGTGGCGTATGTAACAAAGCCATATTTTAGGATCCTGTTCTTCCTTCTTCTTTGTGGTATATGGACCTCAATCACTCTGCCATGATTATTGAAGACATTCTTTAACCATGTTTTGGTTATGTTTGGTGGTAGATTATCCACAAATAATGTGAAGAAGTTTTGAGTTTGATTTTGGAATTCTTCTCTGACATGGTTTCTATTATTTCTCTCTGACATGGTTTTTGATGTCTGTCACTGGTATGACTTTCTTTCTTTAATACAATCCTATTCAAACTTTATGTCTAATTTAACTAATTGAGTACAGAACACAGGAACACCATTAAGGATCTATTAATACAAATTACCTGTATTACTTATTGGATGAAACTAAGGCTCTGTTTGTTCTTAAAAAAAATATTTGTCATCCAGATTAAATTATTTCTTTGTCAAACCTCATGCTATAAGTTTCACTTTAGTAAAAGCGTGAACCTCATAAAACTTCATAGAATGAAACTATTTTCCTTGCTAGAAAGACAAATTTTTGAGAAGAATATTTTTCATTAACAAAAAATTTTTGAAGAAAAGTTCTCCAGAAGGAACATATTCTCCGTTGAACTAAACAGAGTGCCTAAAAGATCAAATGTTATTTTAAATTCAAGAAATAGTAGATAGATATCTCTGATATTTATCTAAGATAGCGAGACGGTTTAACGAAGCAGGTGTTGTCAGTGTTTTTTCCATAGGTATGAACGAAAACTTCAACTGAAACTGAAAGTTCAAATTATGCCTGTATATATATCAGTTGAGCTCAAACCCACCTTTTCCAGAATCAGTTGAAGTCGGAGGGCTTGCCAATCTTGATGTTCTGGTCATTTAGATATGCTGTGATAGCATTCTTCTGCCATCCCTTGAAGCTCCTTCATTTTCAACATAAAGGCCAAAAAGGTTAATTTAGGGTACATTTGATACATCTTATTTCTGTTTATCTTTTCTGATAAACTTGTTTATTTGAGATATATATCATTTTATAGTGAAATGTTTGATTATGTAATGCAGAGAGTTCTTTTTATAGAATAAAGTGTATGAATACAAGTTTTAAAAAAAACTATCTATTATAATACAAAAAAGGACTTCACAATATAGACCAACTAATAATACCAGGTAAGAAAGAATTATGATAATGGTTAGTCATAGTAGGAGAGGGTGGTGAGTATAGCGATCCATAGGGGTAAAAGTGGTGGTGGTAGGTGCAGGCGGTGATAAAAAATAAAAGTATGTCACGTTGATGAAGATTTAATGCTAATATGATCTTTCTAAAATATTTTTCTAAAATAAGTTGTGAAAAAAATCTAACTTAGCAATTTTTTCTACTTAGTCATAAAACAACTTTTTCATCTTTCTATTTAAATGGTGAAAAAGATATAAAAAGATCCTTTCTTTCAACCAAACACAAGCCTTACAGTCAACCAAAACTTTTTCACAGCTTTAAACTGTTAAAAAACTGAACCAAACGCAACCTTAGACATATGCATTGTCGAAGAACCAACAACTAACAGCTTAAATTATTAGGTGAAGATGCATGGATGGTCTCCATTGTCTTTCCCTTCATATCCTCCAGACAGAGGTGTCCATTCGTTGATGTTAATGAACGGGTACTCTCAAAATTTCGAGCTTTTCGACAACTTACAATTCAGAAGAGCATCGGATATCTAGTGATACTCCAGTTTCCTAAATGCGTTCGGAAAGCATGTGTCGAGTTGTGTCTCGAATTTATTCTATAGACCTTTTTGTTTGATCTGGCCAAGTTGATGCATTTGTTAGACCTAGAGCTCCTACTGATGCCTATATATATGTTATATCTAGTTGCCTCCTCTGTATCCTAGTTTCAAATTTCATAGTGAAATAATCTCCTTCACCTATCCATCGTTTTCCCCTCAATCTACAGGTTTTCTAAATAACTTTGCGAATTGTCAATTTTTCATTCTCTCCACTCTTCTCAATTTCTTTTAGATCTGTTCACTTGAATCTAAATTGAACTTTGTTCTTGGGTATTAGCCTAACAACATGCAACCAACTCTGGTTACACATATCCACCCATAACCATTCCACTTCACCTAAAATCATAAAGTTATAGTAGACTAGTAGAAATGAAACTATTTTACTTACTTATGATCAAGATGTGCCAAAATTTCCCCTCCAGGAAAAGCGGCTTTTGTAGCCTCAAATGCAACTTTTATAGCCTCTTTCCAAGTGCCACCAATGCCTTTCGGATCTGAATCGACTTTCGACTGACCTGGATCATCCATTGGCAAAGAATATCCCGACAACAGGTGGCCCACCCAAACGTCTCCTTTCCTGTAATGAATTACATTGAAAGCGTCATGAAGCATAAAAAATGATTCAATCAATATGGGCAGAAGCACACGTTTTTCTTGTATAAGTACCATAGTTGCAGGAAACTCCTAAAATGCTAACGTTTCAAGCTCAAAAGCGCAATTCGGCATTTCAAAGTTAGATTTGCATTTCCAACATGTATCGAACCCGACAGGAACAAGATTTAACAATCGTGGAATCATTTTGATAAGAAAATACTCACTAGATAACCTGGTGACTAATTATATCACTCGATCTAAACAATGAAAAATTGTGTGGACATGTCGGAGTCAATTCTCTTGATCTTATTCATTGAAGTACTTAGTTTTCTTAACTATTGCTTAATATTGACTTTGATTTAAAATTTTAGGTGCACATTGTGCCTCACAGTACAACTACTATACAAGTATCCAGCATACTCATAGTGTTAAGTACGTATGCCTGGACAAGTATTAGGTATTTCTAAATGACAAATGTACCACAAGTTCAAGAACTCTGCCTACGAATGATCCAAAAGAAAGGATATCTATATAATACAACCAGACTGGAGAAGCCAGGAGAGAAGTAACATACATAATAATGTCCATATGGCGAGGTGCATAATGTCCACCGCCTATCCCAAGTAGAACCACCTTCTTGCTATTCTCCCTGGTTTAACATCTTGAGATTAGACCATGGCAGAAAAAACAAACGAGATTACGTTGTGACTAATTATCCAAAAAGCTTGAGAAATCAGGCTCATGAACCATGACCCTTCATATATACTAATAACCCCAAGGGCTTGGCTCAAATGATTAGGCATTTGGATAAAGGGGCTCATGAAACGTCAATTTGGAGACTGAATCTTGCCACCAGGAGCAAATAATTCCCCACGGCCACCCACTAGTTCAGTCGGCTCGAACTTATCCTGTTACACTTAAAGGAACTTGTAATTGGGTAGTGAGTGCAACCCGTAGATTACTCAAGATGCATGTAAACTGATTCAGACAACCCAATCGCTCAAACAAAGCGTTAATAATATTCCATGGATGCTAGATACTCTGAAAAAAGAGGGAGAAGTAGCTACAATTAAATGCGAACGAATAACATAGGTATACCTGCCCCATTCACCCACTGGAGCACCTCCTCCAAGTCCAAGTCCTTCCCAAACCAACTACAAGCCAGTAAAAATATGTTTAGAGAGGAATAAGAGTGCAAACAAACCAACTATTCAATAAACTACTCGTGTTCAGAACCGATTACTGCTTGTTTGTGTTTGTTTCGCAGTAGCTGATCAAGCCAAGTCCGAGCAAGCTCTATAAGATTAATGAGCTACTCGTGTTCAAACAGAGAATGCTCAACTTGTTAACATTGGCAAACAACTAGATAAGGACTTGATAAGAGCTTGTTAAAGGCTAATTAATGTTTAGTATTAGCTTAAAAATGGTTTAATAATGGCTTGATAACAACTCGAGTAACTCAAATCGGTAGCAAGCTTGGATTGATAATTAGCTCGAATAGGCTCAATTAGGCTAAAGTGCTGATTCGAGCCAAGTATCAAACACACTAATACAATGAAGGAAAATGTTTTCCCCTTTCACTAAGAGTAACTCAATTTCCTCTAAACGGAGGAATATATTTTCTGTATTTATGGTCATTGCTATGAAGTTATGCAAAAAACCAATTGAATCAAGACGAAAAAGGTTTTTTGTCAAAACACACAAAGCCTTCATGTAGGTGCAAAAAAAAAAAAAAAAAAAAAAAAAAAAGAAGTGGCAAGGGTTTGAGTAAGCATAAAGAAAAGAGTAAGCTCAAGAACCACTCAACTAGAGCAATGACTTGAGCAGCATCTTCTCTCTTCCAGCATTCCAAAGTGCTGCCTGCATTACCAACAGAAATCACATAAGAAGGTACCATTACAGACACAAGATGCCTACAATTATAAGAATACTGGACCATCTAATAGTGCCAATGCATGTTACAAAGAGACTTCAAAGGGTTAGTGGATGTCATACTTGGCATCAACATATGCGGTCACTATACTAATCTAGGTGAAATCTAGGTCGGCCCGGATAATCCCCCAACCCCTCCACACAAATCTCATCAGGGCCGACCTTGATATTTTACAGGTTCAAAGCAGGTTTTTGATAAGTGGGCTCTTTTTAGTAATGGAGATGTTCAAATAAGCTTACACACACCTTGAATAATGCACTTACAAATGCTAGCTAATATGTGAGTCTTTTATGGTACATATGCATATATTGAAGTTATCACTTTAATTATAAATGATAATACTCTATATAAACAAACTAATAGTATAATTAATTTTTAAAAGGGGCCCCTTTACAAATCGGGGGCTCCAAGCAACCATTTGGGATCTTGATTGAAACTAAGCAAAAGTTGGAAAACTCACTGTAAAACAAGATCTGAACTCTCTTTTGGTTACTTTCACTTCCCTCTTTCCATGTACTAAGGAGAGCTGAGCGCAAGAAATGAAAGCAAACTTACCGATTTCTAGAAACATGGTCGGTTTACTGGTCACAGGTCCGTGATGAGTAGCCTCCATAGTAATCTACACATAGAATCATACTCAAATGATGTCAGAAGTAACAATAAATGTGTCAAAATAGGCATGGTTGATTGTGCCAAAACAAATAGACAAAGTTCACCAAACCTCAAATTCAGGAATCAAATTTCGAGATTGCGCAATCTTCTTCAAGAGTCTGATCCAAGGTCCCATCCGAGGATCGGGTGGTGCAGCCCACCCTGGCCTCCCCCCCTGAGGCGGCACATCCCCTTCTCGCAAATGTGGAACCCCTACTCACCATCGACAAAAACACCATGGGTTAAGAGCATAAAATTATTCATATGTTTTCGCTCGCCAGCTTAAGCGTTTGAGATACGTTCACAAACATGGTATCAAAGCTTGTTGATCGAGAGGTTTCTTAGGTTTGAATCCCAATAAAATCCATTGTCAATATTAATATAATTCAGTATAAGGTATGAGGTGGGCCTGTATACTATTTACACTTCAAGCCCAATAGGCATTCTTGTGAAGGGAAATGTTAAAGAATAAAAACTATTATTACAAGTGAGCTGAGGTAGTGATGATGTACCAATAGGGTGGACGGTGAGGGCAGGGCGGTTGGACACAGCCGTGTGCTTGCTAAGGAAGATCACATTGTCGACAACTTCATTGGCGGTTACTTGCCATCGCATGTCAAGATCATCCTCTACCACTATGCTTTTGTCATGTTGAAGCAACCTCACTCCACCTTCATGTACATAACTCCTTATACCCTAACACATTACCAACAAGTCAAACATAAAAACTATAAAGTCTCTAAACTGATTTCTCAACTTCCAATTTCATCAAACACAACACTGAACTAGTAGTTTTTACCCATTAGCCAGAGTGCTGCAAGTTCATCCAAATCTTTTTAAGCCTATTAACATCTAAGTGAAGTGTACATGACTTCATTAATCCAAATTAGATTCTCTACATCATTAAATTTTCTGGAAATTGACAAAGTTAAAAAATTTGGACAGTAATGAAGTAGAGAGTCAAACTAACACAAATCGATGATTCCGAAGTCTGCTTGAAGGGTCAGTTTGATACTCGCATTTCAAACTAGCATGCTATTGGTTCTCCAGCTCTTCTATGTGTCTCTCCCTCTCCAATTTCTCTCCTCACTTTCCCTCAATATTCTCCTCTCTTTCCCCTATTTCTTCACTCTCCCTCCTAGTTTTCCATACACAATCAATTAAATTGTATCCGATAAGAATGTAAATGCAAGGAAAAATATCCCACAAAGGAAAACAAATATATATACCTAGGGAGCTAGATCGTCTATTGTCAATTGGTTCTCGGACAGAACCTTCTTTCGTACGTCCATTTCGTGGCAATGATGTCAAAGTGTAGTGTTCACTTGGGATTAGATATATAGGGCAAAGCCAGGCCGTAAAGCGTGGATGGATACATGAGAATGCAGTGCTTGCTTGAGACTAGGTATTTAGTGCACAAAAACTAGCGTGAACACAAGTTGCGGAGCGTGGTAATCTGATACAGTCCAAATATGAGGCAAAAATCTCAATAGTTTATGCCTACGAAGCTACCCCGACCGTTATCAATTTGATACATACCCAAAATAGGATATGGACCGAGAACAATAGGGCGGGCCCATAAAGAATAAGAACGGGCCCGGCCTCAAAGGGGGAAGGGAAATTCTATAAATAGGCACCCTAATATATTACCAACTCCATGCAATGACATATGCCACTTTCTATCTCTCTTTATTTTTACTCTTTAATTTCCGCATTTTTACCCTTTTTCAGTTAATTTCTGTCTATTATGATTTTGATTCTATAACAATTGGTTTTGGGATCAAATCACAAAATTCAAATTAACTAAACTAAACCCTAATCAGAAATGTTTCACAGTAATAATATTTCACTATACACAACGAGAAACCTGAAATGAGGGGCCGGGTTGCCAGCCGGGCATGGCCAAGAGGGCGGGTGGCGGGGCCCATTAGACGCCCGGATCCGCCGTCGTCGCCACCACCAGCTTCACCATCTCTCCGCCTTTCTTCCTCACAAAACTGAATCGCCTGTAGAATGAATGAACCAAAGCAGATATTATTGGTGAAATTGGTGAATTAGGGTTTGGTAATGGAGATTTTGAGTTCAAATTTTGCTCTTTCAGAGAGGAGTTTGCTTACTCAATTACTTTCTAATGTTAAATTTTGCTCTTTCTCCCCTATTTTTTTTAAATTTTTATCTAATTTTAGACATTAAATAGGGACTAACTTTATTATAAATGAAATATTAGCAATTATTTTAAATAAACAAGCAACATACTCAGTACTCTAAGAATTTTCGCTTAAGCAGGACCTGAGAGCAGATATATGCAGCCTTTCCCTTTCAGGGCATTACCCCTGAGGAGAGGCTGTTTTTGAGTGCCCCCGAACCTCAGGGTAAGGACCCTGGAGGTCACCCATCCCGATACTGCTCTTATCCAAGCACACTTAACTTTGGAGTTCTAATGGAATCTGGTAACAGACGTATTGGTACCCTCCTTGAATTAGCAATTATTTTAAATAAAAGAAAAAATTAAAATCTAAAAAGCACTTTGAAACATTGTTTATTTTCACTCAATTACTAATTTTTTCATAAAACTAAATTTAAAAGTTGAATATTTTAAATCAACCATCTTAAACTTACAATGTTAATTATTCATTACCTACTTTAATGTAGATATTTTTTTGGTTTAATTTTTATGTATATTTTAGAACACCCGTTAAGTATAACTTAAATTAACTGAAGTAACAAATAATTTTCCACCCCTCTCTCACCACTGAGCCACTAGGGCCTCAAATCCCTCTTCTTTCGAACCCGCTTCGGGATCAAACCTAGATGGGTGAGGAGGGTACGTGAATGCATTTCTAGTTTGACCAGTTTTAATATGTCTATGCATTATATATAATAAAAAAAAGTGAGTCATATAAAGGTCACGTAATATTTAATGACTAGTTAACAATTTGATATTTGATTAAAAATTTTTAAACTTTTACATTTGATTTCTTAAGGCACTTAGGCACTGTAATCACATTACAACTCCGAAGTTAAGCGTGCTTGGGTGAGATTTTTAGTACTAGGATAGGTGACTTCTTGAAAAGTCCTTGTGTCGCCAACTCCAATAAGGTTGGGGGTCCTCGGAAAACAGCCTCTCGATAGGGTTACAAATATTTAAGTAAAAAAATGATAAATGTGATTTTCAAAAAGAACATAAATAAAATTACAAATATTAGGAATCGAAAAAATGGGAAGTCTATTTAAAAAACTAAAAGACAAGTAAATAACTGTTGAGATACAGAACGAAATCTATTGGCCGCCAATGGTGAGGTTTTTGCCAGATTTTAGAAGGCACGACGACGTCGTTTCGGTGTTTTCCATGTTGGGTCTAAAAATAGAGAAATTAAAAGAGTGGTTGATGTTTCCCAGGATCGAACTGGGGACCTTGAGTGTGTAAGGACCAACGAGATAACTAGGGGTGGCAAATGTCCCATATCACATCGTATTATGTCTCGTATTCGTGCTATGCGAGAGGTTTTAAAAATAGTGTCAACCCGAACCCGACCCGGATTATTAAACGGGTTAGGAACACTTAACCCTTATCCAACCCAATTATTAAATGGGGTAATCAATGAATTACCTATTTAATTATATTGGTAACTTTTTTCTATTAAATACTAATTTTTTAATTTATAAATATATTAATAATGCACTTATGGTTGATACTATGAATAAATACTTGCTATACTTATAACTGTTAATATAAATTATTAAATTAATATTACTAAATATAGTTCAAATTATCTTAACTACCAAATACATATATATATATATATATAATAACAATAATGTATTATTTAAATGCCTAATATAACTATATAAATAGATCAATCGTGTCTAAAATAGGTTACACGGGTCAAACCAAAATTTAACCCAATTACTTAAACAGGTCGACCCAAATTCAACCCCTCTTTAAAATCCCCAGCCTAAACCCACTATCTTCATATCGTATCGTACTATTATATTGTGTCAAATTTTACTTGCGCTGGTGATAGCCACTACACCACAGCATCCCACATGTCACGCATTTTTAAAATTTTAATAAGGAATGGGATCATGTGACTTCTAATTTGTCTTTTTCTTTGATATTTTGAGTTAGATCACTTACTTGTGTTGAGAGATTTAGAGAACTCGGAACCCATATTATTTTAAATTTTTTACCAAATTGGCACACTTTCAAAAAAAATATACCAAAATGGCACACTTTCAAAAATATTTATCAAATTGGCACACTTTACTGTAGCAGTATCAAACGGCGTACGTTGATAAAATTTTTTTTTTTTTTTCAAATGGGGGGGACGCCTTTTGAAACGGCGTCCCCCCATCCAATTTTTTATTTTATTTTATTTTATTTTATTATTATTAATATTTTTTATTTTTTAAAAATGAGTTAGATATGAGTACTCAAAATTTTTTTAGGTACTTTTACTTCTTTATAATGTGTGTCAACACATAAATTATGTATGTCGACACACACTTAACGTACTCAAAATTACTACTTAAGTACTCAAAATTCTTTTAGGTACTCTTACTTCTTTATAATGTGTGTCGACACATAAATTATGTATGTCGACACACACTTAACGTACTCAAAATTACTACTTAAGTACTCAAAATTCTTTTAGGTACTCTTACTTCTTTATGGTGTGTGTCGACACATAAATTATGTGTGTCGACACACACTTAACGTACTCAAAATTACCACAAATACTTAAAATCACTACCCAACTACTCAAGTTTTTTTTTTTGTTGCTCTTATTTTCTTTATAGTGTGTGTCGACATATAAATTATGTGTGTTGACACACATTTCACTTACTTAAATTCACCACCAATATATTTAAAATCACTACCTAAATACTTAAAATTCTTTTAGGCATTCGTATATCTTTATGGTGTGTGTCGGCATATATTTAACGTACTCAAATTCACCACCAATATACTTAAAATCACTACCTAAGTACTCAAAATTCCTTTTAGGTATTCTTATATTGGTGCTGAATTTGAGTACGTTAAATGTGTTGTCAACACATATTATAAAAAAGTAAGAGTACATAAAAGAATTTTGAGTACTTAAATATTAATTTTAAATACCCCTTATTTAACTCATCTAAAAAAATAAATAATATTAATAATATTAAAATTTAAAAAAAAAAAAGGATCCGCGTCCCCCCATTTGAAAAAAAAAAAACAAAACTTTTATCAACGTACGCCGTTTTAAACGGCGTACGTTGATAATGCTACAGTAAAGTGTGCCAATTTGATAAATATTTTTAAAACTGTGCCATTTTGATAAATTTTTTTCGAAAGTGTGTCAGTTTGGTAATTTATTCTATTATTTTTCACTGGAATTCGGGACCTGACAGTGGTGGCCGGCACTGTTGGCAATCTAGCGGTCGAGGCTGCTGTTTTAATTAGTTCCTTCTTTGCTTCTCGCTCATTGGTTTTAGTTGACGCTTTGGCTAGGTGGACTCCTCTCAAAGTGATTCTATCAGAATTAATATAGACATGGTGTGGATTTGTGCGATTGTCAAGGCAGTAGCCGTTGTGGTGGCCTTAAATTCTTTTGCTTAATTGGTGGGTGGGTGGTGTGGTTCGTTTCGGGCTACTTGAAGCTGGATGGCGGAAGCCTTAGCGAAGAGGGTAGGTTGCTTCTTCGAATTTTCAAATTATTGTAGGAGTGTCATTGTTGACTCTGATGACAAAGATTCGATTTTCACTATCAATGGGAGATCGATTGTTGAGTGGGAGATTCCGCCATTAGTTAGTAATGCTCATAACTGTGTTTTTTCTTTTGATTATCTTCTTTTTGCTAAAGCTAAATTTGGATTCTATGTAATCATGATTAGTTGTAGAATATTCCTTCGGACTTTTGTATTCTTGTAACTTTGGATAATCGTTGTGGTCTGTTGGCCTTCGGGCTTTCTATTGTTCAAAAAAAAAGTCCTTAAAGTACAAAATTTAATATTGAATTTATTTTTATTTATACCCTAGTTATATTTTTAATACAGTAGGATTTAAATATATAATTACGTACACGTTTTAGACATGGAATGTGGTAGATTGGGGCCGACAGAAGGCGGACCCAAAGAAATTGTTTGTACCTAATAACATGGCTCAGATAACAAAGCTAATATATCATGAGAGGCGAAGTCCAATCTACTAAGCAGTAATCTGAACAAGACATTTTTGCGACATCGACCCCTAAGTGTTTTAGAGTGTTCCGATTCCTAGCTTGTAAAAACTTGTTAATTTTTATCATCTCTTTCTCGCTATGATTGACTCTGTTTGTAGAAAACACGCATAAAAATTTTTGTAATAGTACTTTTCTAATTAAAAGTACGTTTATGTGTATGCCATTAATATGATAAATTAATGATTTCTATAGAATACACGTATTATAATACGTATCTTTTTTAAATTTAAAAATAAATGATAATTAAAAATAATAAGAACTTATATCTAAATTAAATATTCATATTTCGTAATTTCTAGATTTATCACTTTAACTCTTTTTTTTTTTTTTTTGGTAAATCAGTGATAAATACCATATATGATTAAAAATATATGTACAAGTCTACGAGAGGCATACCCCAAGCCAAGGCCAAAAGACTTACATCAAAGAATCAATCAAATAAAGAAACAAAGCAAGAAGTATCAATGGTCAACATGACTAAACAAAGAGTACATGCAAATGATATTGATTATACCCCATCACAATTACGAGTTATTCATACCATCGATTCCTTATATTTATAAATTTGTTCAAATTGGTCTTTTATATTTTTAAATTTGTTTAAATTTGTCCCTTAATCTTTCCTTTTTTTCAAAAAGATTCCTAATGTTTTATATTATGACAAGTTTGGTCACTCATTTTTTTGATTTTTAACTAATTTGGTACACCATGCGGGAAACTAATTTTGTCATAAAATAAAACATAAAAGATCATTTTAAACAAGAGGAAAGATTGGGACTAATTTGAAAAAGATGAAGCACCAACTTTAACAAAGTCATAGAGACGAGAGACTAATTTCAACAAACTTAAAAAGATGAGGGACTAACTTGAACAAATTTATAAATATGAGGGACCAACGGAGTAAATAACTCTTACAATTACTATGTCCCCTTGCTCACTTGTATTACCACTATTACGACTAACGTTATCTTTTATTTTTATAAATTAACAACCTTTTATCCCGTATTTTTATATTTTAAGCCAAATAATACGTATTCCTACTAGATTATATTTAATTTCCATACTATATTATCATT